>OY728125.1:2079613307-2089613307 GCA_963277665.1 Viscum album
TTAAAAAATTAATGAAAAATAATATATTTTTATATAAGTATATTTATATTGATATAAATGTAATATATATTTTTTAATTATGTTTAAGATAAGTATAAATTGACTATTACATTTAATATATATGAAATTTTTTGAAAATAGATTTAAAATATATTAAACATTGTTATTAATAAATAATTTTCGAATTATTATTGTATAAAAATCATTTAATGAGAATTTGAAGAGACAAAAAATCCAAAAAAATTATAAAAGATCTAAAATATGTTGAAAGTGTATCTCAAACTTCAAACTTCCATAACTATTGATTCGGGTGTCCGTTTGAGCTCTACAAAATATCAAATCAAATCCTGCGATGAGCTCTACGTGATATTGATTGAATAAATGATTTTATCACATTTTCCCATTCTAAATAAGTCTTATAAGGCCTCTAAAATTTTGTTTTTTTTCCGGATACCCCGATTTATTAACACTTAAACTGGTATAACTTCTGATCCGGATGTCTGTTAGGCCTGTACCACATATTATATGGAAGATTATTTCATTTTATTCGATTTGGCTAGCTGTGGAGTTAAAACAGGATTCTAGATTATATGTTATGGTTGTTTTAACATTCTATGGCTTTTCAAATACTATTATATATTAGTTTATTAGTAAATATATATTTTTCTGTGTCTGTGTGTGTGTTTTGTATATATGTATGTATATATATATTTATTTATTTCTAAATACACATAAAAAAATATTTCATAAATGTATTTAAAACTAGTCTAATAAGTATATATTAATATAAACATAAATATACAGATATAAAATTATATCAAAAAATATATATAAAAATATATATACATATACAAATGAATATATATATATACTAATATATGAATCAATATATTTATATTTAAATGAATATATATTAATATTAAAATAAATATAACTATATATATATATAGATAAATAATTAAACAAATAAAATAATGAAATGGCTTGGTTGTAAAGGTGTAGCAGCTAAAGGGGGAGGTCACGAGTTCGAGTTTGGGTGGAAGAAAAAGGGTGTCTGTGTATGGGGATGTGTGGGAAGGGTAGAATGCAAGAGAGTGTAAGGGGGGGTCCACCTAGGACTTTTAAAGGTGTGGGCAGGTGTTATTAACCCCCCCCCCCCCGCATTATATTATTCATTATTATTATTTTTTAATTTTTTGGAAATTTATAAGTGCTTTTTAAATAAGCTAACAAAAGACCCCATTTATCAGCACTAAAAAATAGTGATGATAATATGGTCATTTATCATTGCTTTTTTAGCGCTTATAAAAGGGGCCTTTATCATTGCTTTTCGGAGCACTGATAGAAGGGACCCCCTTTATCTTCGCCTCGATTAACAACATTTTTTTGGCATTGCTAATCAACTTTTCTAGCTCTGATAAAGGCCATATTTGTAGTAGGGAAATTTACATGAATACCAATTCTCCCCTACTATAAATAGGAAATAGCACATACAACATATTAACAACTCGTATGACTTTTATATTGGACAAAATCATCTGAAATATTCTCCAAAAATATATACCTTCATCACAGAAGCCTCACATTGGGAATAATTCTATCCATGGAAGCCCTCTCGCGAAAATGAAAAGGTGTTACCCAATCAAGAGAAAACATCCTTCCTCATGATATTTGGTATTATTTTACTTTTCCACCAACTAAAATATTTAGAGTCATTTATTATATAAAAATCTTTGTTTTATAAATATATAATTATGTATTTAATATTATTTTTATTTTTACAATTATACACACTTCCATTTAATGGGAAATGGACTTACAGTTCTTTTTTGCGGTGAACTACCGCCTCGTGAAATGATGAGTAATTTTACATTTGTCACAACTCATGGTTTGGAATAATGATAGTCACTATGTTTTTATACGATATATAATATCTTTTTGATTTCATTTTTATTCATGAATTATTACATAAGAAACTGTTGCTCATTCCATTTTTTGTAAATACGATAACATTAGTGGTGGATGTATGGATTATCCCCTCCTCAATGAAAATTGATTTGTTAACATTTTATATGGATCGTATTAGTTATGAGTTTAGTAAAATTATATAATAAAGATGAAACAATAAATCTACAGAAATTATAATATATATATATATATATACTTTTATGTCATTTATTTTCTTTTATTCAATGGGTCAATTAAATAGAAAATACATTCACCCTTTCATTCAACCTAATATCTTCATGAAGTGTATATACCTTTACATATTTCTATAATTTATATATTATAATACATATATATTTAATTAATATATATAATATTTATATCATGTTTTAAATAAATAGATTATTCAAATAATTATCTATGTTACTCTATCAAGAATGAATAGTGATAACATATACGAAACACAACGTGGATATTTCGTGAGATGTAACATTAACATTTATTTGATAATAAATGAGTAATATAATTTCATAATAAAATAATATATGGTACTACTTATAATAATATTATTTTGTGTTTTGTATATAATATACTTCTATTTATTATAAATGATTTTTCAATGTTTGTGATGAAATTCGAGACTTACGTAAAGATAATTTCATCTCATTTTTTATGTCTGTGAGATACATGTCATATTCACCTATAAATTATTTTTTGTGTTGTATATAATTAGGATTTACAAATTATATGATAATTATAAATAAATTTATGGGTATTTACTTACCCATTTTATTATCTCTATTTCATGGGTTTTACATTTCATAGGTTACAAAATCATTAATGTAATTTTATCTCAATTTTCCTTCTTTGAGACACATGTTTTACTATAATCCTATATTGTTTAATGTGGTATAAAACCATAATTTTAACAGGTATTATAATTAATATTTTTTTCTAAATTATAATCAGTGTCATTTTATTTTATTAAAATACTGGGATTATTAATTAATGTTACAAGAGTGTCAACGATTCATTGATAGAGTCTTATCGTTTATCGAGATTTTTTATGATTATGTTTCCACTAATGAAATATTATAATAAATATCATAATAACACTCATGAATTTTATTATCCTATGGTTACTTCTTTTATATCCACGTAATGGTACATTTTTCTACTCTTTGGTACAAAAGATAACCATCAAATTAGTTATTATGAAAATCTAACATTATTTATCATTTCAAAGAGAAATAAGCATTCATTTAATGCCATGATTTCTTAATCCTTTTAAAAAATGTTTTATAATAATAATATGAAGTTTAATAGAAATTATTACCCATGATTTATATTTTTAAATTTTTCATAAACCAGTAATAATCTATTCATTATCCAATCAAGGAACTTTTATAATATTTTTAAGCATAAATGTAATGTTTGATATTGATAGATTTATCTTCCGTCATAACCATCAGTCCTTGGATGATTAAATTTATTTGTATATGTGATTTGTTTAGGAGAAAATATTTTACTAATACTAAAACCATTTATTTATATAAAAAAATAAATGAAAATATTTTTACAAAAAATTATTATTGAACACGTGCGTTAAATGATACTGCAAGATTCCTTTAAATGTGTTCAAATTTTCCATCAAAGAGAATGTTTTGATATATTTTTTACATTTAAAAAGTGGTTTAAATTTTTTCACTGTTCACTTATAAGATTTAAATGAAAATTGTTTTCAAAATGTTTTCTAGTGTCCCCTATATGTTATCACATTAATTTGAAAAGAAAATTTTATTCAAAATGTTTTAGATTTTAGAAAAAAAAATTTCATAGAAACTGGATATATTACCCAAGAAATGATTTAAATGAAATGTTAATTCATTCTTTTTAACAAATAAATTTTTGATATGGTTTTTTGAAAATGATATTCAATGAAGGGATATTTTAATTACAAAATATTCCATGTAATCATTCAAAATCCTTCTCCATATAAGATGACATAGTGTGTTATGGTATATGATTTACTGGGAATATGACCAAATAATACTATTCATATTCTCTCTTGTGTGGGTTATGTGTTGATGGAATGATGTTTATGACATTATTTTCTCTTCGACAAGGAATATGATTTGGAAACCAATTTCATTTCTAGGGGTATGTTTTGATGAAAATGATAACTATATATTTTATATATTTAATGATATGATGAAATATTAATGATAACAATTTCATTTCATGGGTTATGATATAATTATTATTAAACCAATCAATTTGTATGGGTTATCAAATGATTCATGTTTTATTACTTACTGAATATGTATGTATAATTTTGTTATATGAAATGTATGACATATATATACATCCAATGCATTGGTTAAAGGCTTATATATCATTCAATAATGATTGGAATAAAGAATAAGGTATTGATCTGCTATGAAATATACGGAATCCCTATCCCTTATGGGAAGATGGAAACACCTGATCCTCTATTGGATAATGGGGAAACCCAATACCATAAATGGAATAGAGTGTGATTTAGGTTAGTGGTGTGTCCCTCTCATTAGGTTATTTCCTCATGAACTTCTCTTATATATTTTGGAATGTATCCTAGGAATACAGGGGGCGATATTACATGTTTATATGTCTTAAACTATTCCATTAATTAATTATTTGGTTTGATTTAAGGGATTATAATTTTGATTCCCTTTTTATACATGTATTTCTAAATACCAATAATTATGCCTTGAATCATGTTCAAAATCATTGATATACAATGTCTTATCTTATATAGTTAAGCTAATGTTTTTATACTCATATGTTCATGATTTTTCTTGTGTATCTATTTTGATTTACCTCAATTTGAATTGATGTTCAACCGTTTAATGTGTTTACTTTCCCATGGTTATGAAGAAATATATTATGTTGGTATAATAATGGGGAAGAACATTACATGACATGGTGACGATATTTCTCTATATTAGATGATTTTTTTTAAAAATATCTAAAGACAATGAACTATTATGGTTCTTATGAAAATATTTTTGTAATTTTCTGAATATTCATATAAAATAATATTATATACATGTATGTTATGTCTATATATTCATTCCATTCAACATGATTTCAATACATGAGGTATTCAAAGGTCCAAACTAGAGTACATAGTCATGGACAACATAGAGAACCAGGGTAGGCTAATGAGGAGTAGTGCTATTCTTGTGATGGGAGATGTCACATGATGAATCATTTTTCTATAAAACTTCTAATGAGAATTGGTAGATAACCAATGGACCTACATAGAAAAGAGAAATCCATGACTAGGGGTCTTTTTGTAAATGGTAAGGTGGCCCCAGGTATGTAGGGAAAACATAGGAGTGATGGAACTCTTAGAGGAGGAGTTGTGGGTGATGTATGGCACAATGAGGTCCTTCCACATCCATCGCCAGGAAGCCCATGTCATGATAAAGGAATCTGATATTGGGGTCATGGAATGCTACAATATATCGAGTAATAGAAACTAGATTCACATGATATGATTAAAGGTATGATTAATTTTTATTGTACTCTTGACTCATTATTAGTAGACACATTTTTTGATTAGTTTATTTTTCTATATAATCCTTGTGCGAGAACATGTGATCCATGTATATGATTTATCACAGAATATTTCTAGTGAGGATCATATGGGGAAAACCACTTATATATCATAAATATGATGGCTATTCAAGATATAATTTTGTTAAGAGATGTTCTCATTAGACATTTAGGTAATCAAGATAGAGCCCTGAGAAATTATCCTTGGTAAGAATTGGGTTTCTACAATCCTATCCATTATTGAACACCATGACTGACGAGTCAGATTCCATGGCAGTGATGGGAAGATATTCTCCATTTTTTCTGTGGATGATATCATGAAGGTGTGATTGGGTTAAATTAGTAGGATTCTCATTCCAAACAACCAATAGTTGGAGTGTCTAAACATGGTCAATTAGGCTCTTCAGGTATCTCGATTCTATTAGAAATGAGGATTTCATGGATGTCTTTCAAGAGGAAATTTTGGAACTACATTAAATGAATAGAATGAACATCTATATAGACTTACATCCCAATTCCACTATTATATAACAGAAGACACATAGGATGGCCCTTACCATGCTCCAAGATCAATTACTACTTTTAACGTACCCTCGATAGAAGGGTTTCATTAGAACTAGTTTGTCACCCAATGAATCTCAAGTGTTCTTCATGATAAAGGGAATATGGGTGCTAGTGGTTGTGTGTGGATTATCATCACATGAACCAGCTAGTGATGAAGATAAATTACCACTTGTTATGGATCAATGAACGCATTGACTAGTTCTGTAACATGATATGTTTCTTTAAGATATATCTCAAGTATGACTACCACCAGTCAAGATTTCATGACACTTATATTCTAAATCTAATGTTCTGATTTAACTATAGACACTATTATTTCTAGGTGATTACCTTTGGTGCTACATATATCCTCATCATGGTTATGAATTGGATGATATTAATCATCTATCCATAGTTGTATGGTATTATAGTTTCTTCATTGATTATGTACTCATATAATCATCTTTAGTGGAGGATCAATTAGTGCACTTGAGGATAGTCAAAGATTTAGATAAAAAGAAATATATTTATGGAAAGATTTCAGAGTTCTATTTTTGAATACAAGAAGTTCTCTTGTAGGGTAATATTATTTCTGATAATGGTTTAGATATGATCACATAGAAGATTAGTGAGGTGATTTATTGGCAGACAATGAAGTTCATGTTAGAGAAACTTATTTTTATTCTCTTGGATGGGTAATACATGATTCATTAGGAGAGTTCATTAGGATTATAACACCATTAACCATGATGACACAAAATTGGAATCCATTATGATGGAATGAGTAGTTCCATATTATCTTTGATGATTTCTAGATGATAATAACAAGTGATCTTATTGTGAAGATATTAGGGGAGGGTGTGCAGTATGTTGTGAATTGTGATGCATCTAGAGCATGGATTAGATGTAGGTTGAGGTAGGCATAGGTAGTTATTGGACATGGGTTGGGGTTTTTCATGCCAAATGATCATAACTTTAATGTTCTAGACCTCTATGGTCCATTCCATTGCGAAAATCTGGTCTATGAGGAGTTTCGGGTGGTAATGGTGACTTATAACCATCACATTGCCAAATATCCATTTTGTGAATAGTTCTATCAGTGAACAGTTCTAATGGTAGACCATTGTGAACAATGCATCTGTAAAATTTGGTGAATATTTACATCAGTGAATAGTTACAATTCTAGATTGTTCTAAACAGTGCATCTGTAACCATATAGGAACAATGACATCGGTGACCAGATGTGAAAAGTGTCTTCAGTAACATTATGTGAATAGTGCGACACATACCATTTGTGATTAGTGACATCAGTGTCCTTATGTGAACAATGTCATCAATGACCTTCTATGAAAAGTGCAACAATGACCTTATGTGAATAGTGACATCAGTGACCTTATGTGAACAGTTTCATCGGTGACCTTCTATGAAAAGTGTATTCATTAACCTTATGTGAATTTTGAAATGGTGAGGTTCCAATGTTGACATCTTTCCATTGCCAAATTTTGGGTTCTTGATCACTGTTTCTAGAATAGTATGTTTCCATCAGCGAGCTACCAATAGTGACCTCCTTCCTTTGCCAAATTTTGAGTTCATAAACAATGTTTCCATAATGGTGAGGTTCCAACGGGGAGCATCCAATGGTGATGTTCTAATAGTCACCATTTTCCTTTTCCTAATTTTGAGTTCATGAATTGTGATTCCCCAATGGCAGGGTTCCAACATTGAGGTTCATGAACATTGTTTCCATAATAGTGAGGTTCCAATGGTGAGGTTCTAGAACAGTGTTTTTCATTTTTCAAATATCATGTTCGTGAATAGTGTTTCCAAATTCCTACAGTTTCACCCCTTTAACATTTCCTTTGAAATTAAATGCATATAAAGCCATTATTAAAGGACACTAAGGATGATTCAAAGGCTGTAACTCCAAAATTAATTTTTTATAAGGCTTGGGATGTTTTAACATTGTCAAACAGCATGGTTAAATGTGATATTCATTTAATGGAAAACCCAACGTATCTTAAACCACTATTTCGATATATCTTATTAATGGATGAGATATCTTTCTCCCTTGTTCTTCCTCCTTGTTCTCGGGTGTGATGTGCCTGATCATCCAATTCCTTCAAATAAGAGTTATTAAATCATGCTTTCCTAGTAGGATTTGTACCGCTTTTTTTTATGCAACTGTGCAATATCGATTAATATTTTATATAAGGTATGATCTATCTTCATTATTTGAGGTTCATCTCCTTATTTCTCCTTCCCATTTTTATTGAATTTTACCCCAATGTTCATAATGGTCTTTTCATTGGTTTTGACTAATGTGGTGGTGTCTTTACATCCTCGGATGGTTACAATTATCCCGAGAGAGGACATCGTATCCCATTGTGTGGCATATTCTTGTATATAGAATGTCATGAACTGTTTGAGGCATGGGATTCATTGCTTCTCTTTTCTGTTACATGCAACTATAGAGTGAGAATGTTTTATACAACTGCATCACAATAAAATTGGAATAATAAATATTTGAACCAGATAAATAAATTGAGATCTATCATATGTTATTACCTCTTGTTTTCTTAGATAGTGTGATATCTATGTTTTCTTACATATATTATTTGTTCATGATTTGAAATTGGTAGAGAAAGTAAAATTGGAATTAATTGATAATAGTTTGGCTGATGATTTAGAGGTATGTACATGAATCTGGTTCCTCTTTTTGTAATTGAATTTTAATCAAATTCGAGCATTGAGAATTATTATTTATTTGTGATAGCTTCATAGATAGTTTTCTAAAATTTGGAACCTACAGATAATAAATAGTTTAATCCATGATGGATTAAAGAACTAGTTGTTTAATAAAATATAATTCTATGTAGGGTTCTGAGTTACACGTTTTCTTGTGGATGTTCAAAAATCAAAACTGAAATGATGGTTATTTTCATGTTGCTTATGTTGTGATGTGATCCTAGAAGGCTATTGTGATATATGGGGGCAAGGAGGATGATTGTTTGTGGCAGTAGATGATGCCTAGATTGGCGAGATGCATTGATTTATTCATGTGGGTGTTAGAGAGGACACCATGGATGATGAAATGTGTTGGATTTTAATGTTTGGATGCTTTTAATTTCTTTGATTGGTTGTCTGCATTACATTCCCTACTGCTCGAGGTAGCTGTCCTTGCTTACCCTTCTTCCGAAAGGGGTGAAGACGCATGAGGTATGCTACTTGATTTCTGTGTCTATCGTCTCAATGGATGATGGGTACACGCTCTTACTATAGGCATCAAAGACACAATTGGTATTTATCTACTAACCATGTTGATCCCACTTGTGTTTAGTTGAATAGAATATTTTTTCTAGAATTCCTGGGAATATGGGTAAGTAATGTTGTGAATAAATAATTGAATAAATGATGTTAACCCATAGGGTTGGAGTTTGTTGGAACGAAATGTTGAGGTTAAAATTTTAAAGGGATAGTGGACATTGGGTGTGATGATAATGAAATTTAATGTTGAATTGTTAATGGTTAATTAATGTTTAAAAAATTAACTAACTTAAAGTGAAACTGATAAAAAGGGAATGAAGTAAAGAAATAATGCTCTTCAAATGGTTGTGTGATTATTGGATACCTAGACATAGATGCGGTATCCAGTAGTCCAAGAGATAGTAGCTACAGATGAGTATAATACTAGGGTATTCCCATAGTGAGGTTCTCATTTATATTATATTCTATACTTGTCATGTTTTTATATGTCACTCTACCTTGTCAGTTTGGGAAACTGATACCCCAGGGATTCCGAGCCCTAGGAAGTGTTTTCCCAAACATTCATGTGGGAGGATGGATGGATGAATCCCCTCATTGGCCCCACTATTTTCTCTTGGTAGTTACTTGTACTAGTAGGCACAATGCTTAGTTTTCCTCATATATGTGTGTAGAGGTATGTATTGGATTTTGTTTGTTAACAGAAATATATTCTGGATATACTATCTTGTAGGCTACTATAGGTGTAACATGTATAGGATGTGATGGCTTGATGATATTTACTAGGTGTATGGGTTGTGATGGATTGAGGTAAAATACCAAATGTATAATACACATTATAAGATCAGTGGTGGCTCCCGGAAACTACCTGGTTACATTCTTCTATGGATATGGTGGTTTTGTTTAATGAGGTACATGTTGTTGTGATTTTCCCAGTTCACTACGGGATGGTCTTTTTGGAGAGAGATGCTTAGGACGTGTGACATTGCGGAAAAGCGGCAAACTAGTGGAGAAGTAGTATCTGGGTACCCTTGATATTATTTATTAGATTGTATACTCTATTATGTGTTACATGGTTAGAGTAGACATTGTGAGGCTGGGAACTTAATATACCTATTTACGGGGAGAGTTAATTCCAGTTTTTGTTCACAATTATTTAACATTAATTCCTTAATTTTGCAAGAGAGGCTTCAAGAAGGATCCTATAGAGTATACTGTTATACTCACACTATGTATATATGAACTATTTGTTCGTGTTACATGGAGCAGGTTGGAGATCAACCTGGTTTTTACATTCTTGGGGTTGCAGGAGCTGTTTGGACTTTTGGTTTCTACAGTTTTCACTTTCATTTGGGTACTTTCAGTTTCCACTTCCAGTTGTTGTTGTTTTTCATGACATTACCTATGTGCCATTGGGTTTTCATTTATATTTTAGTCTAAGTTGGAGTTTGTTTGTGTCTATCATATCTCTCCCTTTCGCATGTATTCACATAGAGGGTAATGCCTACCATTTATGCGTTTACTATACCCTCGGTGCTATTTTCCAACCCGGGGCCTACTGGAGGTCGGACTCAGGGGGAATTATCTACCTTCTCACATTGTCGGCTAAGGAGGGGTACACCTGGTGGGGAGGGTGTAATGATATATTGGTATCAGATGTATGGTTGTGAGATTGGATGGAGTATGGTGTTAGGCACAAGTGAGGTTTCATGGGAAGGTTGGGAAAAAGTTTCATTGATGTTTATCAAGTAATGTGGACACTAAAGACTGAATAAGGCATAGGAATTTAGGACCACCTATGATCTTATGTAAGAACCATTAATTTTACAACAACTTCAAAATGAGTTGATACTAGTTTTAGGGTAGAGACCTTGGAAAGGATCATGAGTCATTTTTCTTTGTGTCTATATTTGAAGGTGTATACCTTGGGATTGGTTAACCTAAAAAGAATAAATGAAAACAACTATTAAATTATGGTCGAGTCTTCCATATATCTGGGATTAGAATTTATAACTATTTTATATTTTATAGGTACGTCTCTAGGTCGATATCCTCATCAGGATAACAAAGAATATGGCCGGCAGGCTGTGCCAGCATATCAACAGAGGTTAGATGTTGACAACGACAACCCATGGAGGAGAACACTCTGCGAGTTTCTGTAACATCCAAGGTAAATAAAGAATAAAGAATTTTCATATTTATTAATATTTATGAATTAAATATTAATTTTACTTTAATGGGGTTGCTATGCTCGATAGCGTACCCGGTACGCAACAAAGAGTTTCAATGAAATCTTACGTTGCACATTAGTAATAAAATAATATTATTTTAATTATTAGTCAACACTTTGCCATTGTATTGGTGGGAATGGATAGAAATAACTAAAATATGATTATATATGTTTTTTAAATGTTTTTACATTTATCCAATAAATGATAAAGGCTTAAAATACAAAAAGAATTCAATTTTAGGCATTTATACCCTAATTTTCACTAAAGGTTCACTTGTCGCCTTTTGATGGAGAACCGTCATTAAATATAGTGTTAGTCACTCTTATACATTCTATTGGACCAAATAAAACTCTTTTTTAGAATCGGGACGTCATAATTTACTTTGGGTAAATTTTTTGTATTTTTCCGATAAAGTTCATTTTTTAATGAATAGTAAAAAATGTTGTATTTTAATTCAAAACCCCTTTTTAATATAATTTATTTATATGATTTAATTATCAATTGAATTGGTTTTAAAGTGAAATTAGAATATATTTTTACCATTTAATCCAATAGTGGTCGTTGGGATTAATTTCATTTTGCAATCGGACTGAAACTAGTGTCAATCTTTTGATACTTATTGTTTCATAAAAACACTCTATTTGCTCTGACTGCGGGAATTAATTATTAAATTAATTAATGAAACTTATATGTTTTGAATATTGTAAAATAGACTTCATTTTTTAATTCGGAATATCAAATATAGCTTAGGGTGAATTTTTGGTATTTTTATGAAAAACATTAATTTTTGATGAATAGTGAAACCACTAAGTGGTACTTAAAGAACTGAATTTTTATTTATATGAAATTATACCACCTTTTTGTTTTTAATTTCAAAAATCTGACATACATGGTTGTCATTAAGAAGTAAAATGTGGTTCAATGGGATTAAAATAATTTTTTTGGTGAATAATAACTTTTATGTTTTTAATCGCAATTAGAGGTAATTAGTGTAGTTTAAGGTAAAAATATTGTTTTAATATTATGAAATGAACATGACACATGTCCTACCCTTATTGGATGTGTCATCTCCAACCAAGACAAACCATGGGTCATCTTGGGGACCCCATGGAGCCACATTGGTAGGAAAATGACATTAAAAACTTTTTATTTAACGTTAAAATAAAAATGTCACAAACATGAGTTGTTTTACTAAACAAATTCTTAAATTGGGTTATAAAACTCAGAATTTGGACTATAAATATTCATTACAAAGATAAATAGATTTCCTACATCATGATAGTTTTTTATAATTTTTAGAAATAAAATAAATCAAATTATTTATGACAGCCTGATGATGCAACGATTACCTCATTCTTTGACAATTTAAATAAAATGACAACATAATGAAATCTCTAAGACTGACACATGTCAAAAACATATTGGATGGGTGGATTTCGAAAACTTATCACCTTATCCTCTAAATATATAATTCTGGGACCCTTTTTATCTGAAAATCATTTTATAATAAAGTATCTTTTCTTAACTTTCCAAGAGTGCCCCTCCTCTCCTCTTATAAAAGGCCCCCACCTCTACCACCATACCCACACCTCTCAAACCTTTGATTCGGCCGAGATCTGCCCATTTTGTCTCTCTAAATCCCTCTCTAACTCCTAGAAGCCTAACTATGGATATAAGTCTTCCCAAGTATGCCTTTGAGCTCAAGTCTAAGAGAGTTACCAGATTTTAAGGTAATGTCTTCACTTGTGTTCTTTTGTTTTATTTTGCTTCTCCAACCCCCTAAACTCTTTTTATTCATTTAATTTGTGACAACACTAGTATAATAAATATACTAGGATGTTGTTATAAGAATCATTTGAGCTAAACTTACACACACCTAAATCTAATGGTTAAAGAACATATTGTTTCTGTGGGTGGCGAAATAATACCTCACCGAACGATGATTGTTCAATATTCTTCTAACACCTCCAAAGGTGGCCATTAAGATGTCACTATATTTATTTATGATATATAATATATTTATTTTTTCCTTAATCTTCTGTATTTTTCATTTATTTCATACCTTTTTGGCTTCCGTTATGGGTATACGCGTTATCTTCATTTGAGGAAGTGCAGACTACCTCCCCGTCAATGTGATTTGATTCGTTAATGTCGTATGTGGGATGTATAAAGGATGGATTTAAAGTTATTATATATGATGTATTTTTCACATAAATGATGAATATAATTCTGGTATTAAAATATACATAACTCTCTTTTAGTTTTAATTCCATTAATATGACATAGAAACGAATGTAGCGTTCGTGCGTACGTACGGCTTACCGTCTCCATAAATGGTGCATTTCATTTCATACATATAAATGATTATGTAATATTAAAATTACATGTATATTTTGGATTTATATGATATATATGATATCCAAATCATGAATATCATTCTGGATATAATGAATCATTGACCACACAAACAACATGTAATTGTAAGAAGTCCACTTTAGACTTAAGAACCAAATATCGACAAAACAAAAATTATTAACTTAAGTGATTACATAATGTTTTTAACATGTTCATAAGTGATATAAAAGTAATAATGAACTTGAAAAAGGTTCTAAAGAAAGTAGAAATTAACTCAGGCTTATTATTCAAGACGTTAAAGAACGATCGAGTCAAGTCAGACCTGAGGTAAGGGACTTCGTCTCAATCTCCATTCATTGAGGGATATTTGGTTTCATACAAAACATTCCTTTTTACGGTGTATAAACCCCTTTGAATTTTACTTTTATACAAAAGGAATATTTTTCTACGAAGCATTTTACTAAACGAAAAAAGGAATATTTCTTTTAACATACGCGGTCATAACGACCTTTTTCGGCACCGCGAGTATTATTTGGTCTTTGGCTTCCTCAACAAGTCATAATGTTTTTAAAATAAAATAAATACCATATACTCTTTTATGTATTTTGGTATTGAAAATTGTTTTTATAATGTATTTTTTATGTCAATATATTTATTTGATATATTTTAATCAACGTGTGGAAATGTTTTCTTTCCATTATATTTGTTTTATGTCTTATTATTTTATAATGGTACTTGGACATTTGACGAGTGGTTACGTGATAAACCATATGACGGGTGGTGCCATGAATACTAGGACGGGTGGTTATGTTATAACCTCCAATTCATTGGGTATGGAAGTCGGCTGTATGGCTATTCCATTAAGTGATATGTGTGGAAGTCGACCATATGGTTATTTCATTTAAGTATGTTTATGTCCCAAGTAACCTTTATATGTTATGTGATCTTTATATGGGTTTTATGGTAATATTTTGGTTACAAAAGGGTAAGTAATGAACTTTTATTCAGTGAAGAGTTTTTATTACTTCATAAAGGTGAAAAGAATTTCTTTGATAAAGTATACATGGTTTACTAGTGGTTTTGATAAACTAGTAGTTTTCATTCTTTGTGTATCCCTTACTGAGCTTTTTATGCTCACCCCAAGTTTTTTTGAAATGTTTTTCATAGGACACAATGTAGAATAGGTTCAAGGATGGGATCAAGGGAAAGTCATGCTAAATAAAACATTGAACTAGACATGTTTCTTTTTAAGAGTTTTTATTCTATGGAAACTTAGTATAAGTGTCTACTTTGTAATCTTTTGAGATGTAATAGTTATGTCTTAATTCTATAAAACTCTAAACTTGGAAAGAACCTCAAGGTGAATTATTCATTTAATTTAATATTAATAAGGTTTAAGGCAGGGGCCTTATAGTTGGTATCTGAGGGAGGCTTAGACATCTTTAGGAGTTCGAAAATTGTTAAATTATGAATTAATTTATATTATGAATGAAATGATAAAGCATTTAAATATTACCATGTTGCTTCGCCAAATATATTTCTGTGTTCAGAATGGTTTTCCGCAGAGGAATCATGGCAGCTATGTTGGGACGAATTCAGGATGAAGGCAACAATCCAAATCAGCAACCTGAGATGGTCGGAATTGGAACTAAACAGTTTGTTGCAGTGATGGAATAGTTGACTCAGGCTATAAATGGTGGTGGTATCCTTGCACGAGATCAGCCTGATCAACCACAGAGGAACATGTCAGTGGTGTAACATTTCATGAGGCATCATCCCCCATCATTCAGAGGATCATCTGACCTCGTGCTAGCTGAAGGGTAGATTAAAGGACCGGAAAAGATTTTTGATGTCATGGGGTGTTCAGAACATCAAAAGGTTAGTCTTGTTGTTTACCGTTTTGAAGGTGAGGCTGATCAGTGGTGGTCAATGGTGAAAAATATCAGGGATAGTGATGAGATTGATTATCTTCACTGGGATGAATTCATATGTATGATTCTTGAGAAATAGTTTCCTATGGTGGTTCGTCTTAGGATCAAAAAACAATTCCTAGAATTGAGGCAGGAGGCTGACTCAGTGGCTGCTTATGAAGCAAAGTTCACTCGACTGGTAAGGTTTTCTCTAAACATCATACGAGATCTTGATAGTAAAATCAACTATTTTTACTCAGGGTTAAATCCAAAGCAACTAAGGGATTTATCTTCTTGTGAGTTCAAAAGTTATGAAAAACTTGTTCGATGTGCGGAGAAGGTGGAAATTGAGTTTACTGATAATCAGGTTTTCTTTGAAAAACAACAGAATAAGAGGTCCAGTTGGTAGGAAAAGGGGAAGAATTAATCAAAGAAGCAAGGAGGTAAGAAAACCAAATATCCATCCTGCGAGAAGTGTGGGGAAATGCATCCTGGAGAATTTGTATCCATGTCTGGAATGTGCTTTCAGTGTGGTAAGTCTGGTTATATTGCCCGTAACTATAAGGAAGATGATCAAGCAGGCAATGAAAAGTCATTGGTAAGATGTTTTAAGTGTAATTAAATGGGTCAGTATGAAAATGAGTGTCTAACGAAGAACTCAACTGAGGGAAAGCATACAGACTACATGCAGAAAGGGTTGGGGAAATCCTTTGCAACAACTTCAGCAGATGTTGGGCCATCGAATGAAGTAGTATCAGGTACACTGTTTGTTTGTTCAGATTATGCCAATGTGTTGTTTGATTCAGGGTCTACACATTCATTCTTTTGTGAGAATTTTTCTAGTAAATTGTAAATTCCATGTCAAGATATGATTTATTAACTTATGGTAAAAAAACCCGGAGGAAAAATTGAGACAAAACGAAATTATAAGAACCTTCCTATCCTTGTGTGCGGAATGAATCTACCTGAAATCCTTATTGTTTTGCCTCTAGTAGAGTTTGATGTTATTTTGGGCCTGGATTCTATTTCTGCTTATCATGATAATATTGACTGCAGAGCTAAAATGGTTTCTTTTCAGAAAGATTTTCAGTTTGTGTACAAGAATGAACCCTTGATTTTGATAACATATCAGGAAGTTGGGAAACTAGTAAATGATGGAAGTGAATGTTACCTTGCACATATTTTTGAAAATAAAAGAACTGTTCAGATTAATGATGTGCCAGTGGTGAATGAGTATCTTGATGCTTTTCCTGATGAGTTGCATGGTATTATTCATGATCGGGAAGTTGAATTTACCATTGACTTAGTTCCTGATATTCATCCAATTTCAAAACCCCCTTATCGAATGGCTCAAGTTTAACATTTAGAGTTATGGAAGCAATTGCAGGAGTTATTAGATAAAGGTTTCATTCAACCTAGCACATCACCATGGGGTTCTCTTGTCTTGTTTGTTAAAAAGAATGATGGCTCAATGAGACTTTTCAATAATTATAGATCCTTGAATAATATTATTGTTAAGAACAAGTATCCTTTGCCTCATATCGATTATTTTTTTGATCAGCTCCGGGGAGCATAGTATTATTAGAAGATTGACTAGAGGTCGGGGTACCATCAGTTGAAAGTAAAAGAAGCAGACATTCCGAAGACTGCGTTCCATACTAGATATGGCCATTATGAATTTGTAGTTATGCCTTTTGGGTTAACCAATGCACCTGCTGTATTCATGGACCTTATGAATATAATTATCCATGAGTTCTTAGATATGTTTTTGGATGTTTCCATTGATGATATTTTCATGTTTTCTAAAAGTAAAGAGGAGAATGAAAGTAATTTAAGGGTTATCTTACAATCCTTAAAAGAAAAGAAACTGTCTGGAAAATTTAGCAAGTGTGAGTTTTGGTTACAAAAAATTTCTTTCCTGGGTCACATTGTTTCAAAATATTGCATAACTTTTGATACTTCTAAAATAAAAGTTGTTGAAGAATGGCCAAGACCCATAAATGTTACCAAGATCCGTAGTTTTCTTGGTTTGGTAGGTTACTAACGAAGTTTTGTTGAAAATTTTTCACGGCTATCCAGTCCAATGACTTAGCTAACTCGGAAGTGTGTTAAGTTTATTTGGACAAAAGAATGCGATGATTATTTTCAGGAGTTGAAAAAAACATTGGTGAATGCTCCAGTTTTGGCACTTCCTTCCATGAATGGTGGGTTTGTTATCTACAGTGATGCTTCATTGAAAGTACTTGGTTGTGTCCTTATGAAGAATGATCAGGTAATTGCGTATGCTTCACGTCAGTTGAAAACTCATGAGGTAAATTACCCTACACATGATTTGGAATTAGTAGCCATTTTTTTTTTCTCTAAAAATTTGGAGGCATCATTAGTATGGAATAAAGTGTGAAATATATAATGATCACAATAGTTTAAAGTATATATTTACTCAGAAAGAATTGAACATGAGACAGAGGTGTTAGCTGGAATTAATAAAGGATTATGATTGTACAATTAATTACCATCCGGGAAAAGCAAATAAAGTGGTTGATGATTTGAGTTGAAAAATTAATGCTTCATTAACCATGATATGTTTGGAACGTGATATTTTGGTTTTTGATTTGATGAACATTGGAATAGAAGTTGTTTGTGCAGGAAGTCCTTCTGTTTTGTTTCAGGTATCAGTGAAATATTATCTATCAGACAGAACAAAGCAAGCTCAGAATCAAGACAGTGAGTTGCAGAAAAAGGTAGATCTGCTTCAGAATGGTAAGTTTCCTGAATTCAACATTGATAATGATTTTGTTTTGAGATTTGGTAAGAGATTGTGTGTGCCTTGTGATTAACATTTGAAGAATGAGTTGTTATGTGGGGCTCATAATTCCCCATTTTCAGTTCATCCTGGCAGTACTAAGATGTACAGAGATCTATGGATGTATTACTGGTGGGATGGAATGAAAAGAGATATTGCTGATTTTACAGTGAAGTGTTTGTCTTTTCAATAGGTTAAAGAAGAGAGACAGTTACCGAAAGGGATGCTTCAGCCTTTACCAGTACCAGAGTGGAAATAGGAAAATATATCAATGCACTTCGTTGTGGGATTGCCGAAGACACCTCGAGGTAATAATGCAATCTGGGTTATTGTTGATCGCTTGACTAAATATGCTCATTTCCTTTCTATACGAGATACTTTTTGCCAAGAACAACTTTCCCGTTTGTATCTTAAAGAGATAGTCAGGTTACATGGAGTTCCTCTCTCTATTGTATCTGACAGTGATCCCAGGTTCACATCTAACTTTTGGAAAGGCCTTCAGAAGTCGTTGGGTAGTGAATTAAATTTTAGTACAAATTTTAATCCTCAATCAGATGGGCAGTCAGAACGAACAATTCAGAATTTGGAAGATATACTACATGCTTGTTCGATGGATTATCATGGAATTTGGGACGAACATCTTTCTTTGGTTGATTTTTCATATAATAATAGTTTTCATTCCAGTATACAGATGGCACCATTTGAGGCATTATATGGTAAACGGTGTCGAACTCTATCTTTCTTGGATGAAGTGGGTGAAAGGAAGTTGATGGGACCCAAATTGGTAGGAGATTTGGCAGAAAACGTTCAACTGATACAAAAACACATGAGAACGGCTAAGAGTAGGCAGAAGAGTTATACAAACAATAGGAGGACAGATCTCTCTTTTGAGGTTGGTGATCATGTTTTTTCAAAGTATCACCATGAAAAAGTGTGATGCGATTTGGTAAGAAAGGAATGATGAGTCCAAGGTTTACTGGACCATATAAAATTCTTGGAGAGAGTTGGATCAGTTTCATACCGAGTGGATTTACCTCCGATTTTATCTCAGGTACACAATGTTTTTCATGTTTCGATGTTGAGAAAGTATATGCCAGATTCATCTCATGTTTTGAGCCTAGAGGTAGTTCAGTTGGAAGAGAATATCTCTTATGAAGAAAAACCAGTACAGATTCTTGACCGAAGAGAGAAAGTGTTGCGAGATAAGGTAATTTACCAGGTAATGGTTTTGTGGATAAGCCGTATGGTTGAATATGCAATGTGGGAATCTTAAAATGCTATGAGGGATAAATACCCCCACTTATTTTGATAAGTGAATAAAATTGCGAGGATGTAATTCACAAAAGGGGGGAAGGATGTAACATCCCAGGTAAATAAAGAATAAATCATTTTCATATTTATTAATATTTATGAATTAAATATTAATTTTACTTTAAAGGGGTTGCTTTGCTCGATAGCTCACAAGATACACAACAATAAGTTTCAATGAAATCTTACGTTGCTCACTAGTAATAAAATAATATTATTTTAAATGGATGTTAACACATAGCTGTTTTATGGGTGGGAATGGATTCAAAAAACTAAAATATGATTATATATGTTTTTTAAATGTTTTTACATTTATCCAATAAAATATAAAGTCTTAAAAGACGAAAACAATTGAATTTTAGGCATTTATACCCTAATTTTCACTAAAGGTTCACTTATCGCCTTTTGACGGTGAACCATCATTAAATATAGGTTTTTCCACTCTTATACATTATATTGGACCAAATAAAACACTTTTTTAGAATCGGGACATCAAAATTTACTTTGTGTAAATTTTTGGTATTTTTCTGAAAAAGTTTTTTTTAATGAATGGTGAAAAATGTTGTATTTTAATTCAAAACCTCTTTTTAATCTAATTTATTTATATGATTAGATTATCGTTTGAATTGGTTTTAAAGTTAAATTATAATATATTTTTACCATTTAATCCAATAGTGGTCGTTGGGATTAATTTCACTTTGAAATCAGACTTAAACTAGTGTCAATCTTTTGATACTTATTGTTTCATAAAAACACGCTATTTGCTCTAACAGCAGGAATTAATTATTAAATTAATTAATGAAACTAATATGTTTTAAATTTTTTAAAATATACTTAATTTTTGAATTTGAAATACCAAATACAGCTTAGGGTTAATTTTTGGTATTTTTCTGAAAAACATCAATTTTTGATGAATAGTGAAACCACTAAGTGGTACTTAAAAAACAGATTTTTCGTTTAAATGAAAATTTACCACCTATTTGTTTTTAATTTCAAAAATATGACATACATGGTTTTCATTGAGATGTAAAATTTCGTTCAATGGGAATAAAATAATTTTTTTGGTGAATAGTAACTTTTATGTTTTTAATCGCGATTAGAGTTAATTAGTGTAGTTTAAGATAAAAATAATTTTTTAATATTATGAAATGAACTTGACACATGTCCTAACCTTATTGGATGTGTCATGGACGACCCATACAATCCATTATTCAACTTGGGGATCCCATGGAGCCACTTTGGTAGGAAACTGACATTAAAAACATTTTATTTAATGTTAAAATAAAAATGTCACAAACATGAGTTGTTTTACTAAAACAATTCTTAAATGTGGTTATAAAAGTCAGATGTTTGCCTATAAAGATTAATTAGAAATCTAAAAAGATTTAAAACATCATGATATTTGTTTTATAATTTTTATAAATTAAATAAATCAAATTATTTATGACACTATGATATTGCAGCGATTACCTCATTATTTGACGATGTAAATAAAATGAAAAGATAATGTAAAATCGATGACCTATACATGTAAATAACCTATTTGATGGTTTTATTTCGAACTATTATCACCTTATAATCTAAATATATAATTCTGGGACACTTTTTATCCGAAAATAAATTTATAAAAAAGTATCTTTTCATAACTTTCCAAGAGTGCCTCTCCTCTCCTCTTATAAAAGGTCCCCAACTATACCACCTTACCCACACCTCTCAAACCTTTGGATCGGCCAATCTCTTCCCATTTTGTCTCTCCACATCCCTCTATAACTCCTAGAAGCCTCAATTTGGACAGAATTCTTCCCAAGGAAGCCTTTGACCTCAAATTTACGAGAGTTACCCAATTTTAAGGTAATGTCTTCATTTGTGTTCTTTTGTTTTATTTTGCTTCTCTGACCCCGCAAACTCTTTTTATTCATTTATTTTGTAACAAATATAGTATCTTCAATATACTAGGATGTTTTTATAAGAATAATTCGAGATACACTTACACATACCTTCATCTAATGGTTAAAGAACATACTATTTCTGTGGATGGCGAATTTATGCCTCACGAAACGATGATTCTTCAATATTGTTCTAACACCTTCAATGGTGGCCATTAAGATGTCACTATATTTATATATGATATATAATATGTTTATGATTTACTTATTCTTATATATTTTTCATTTTTGTCATACCTTTGTGGTTTCTATTTTGGGTCTATGCGATATCTTCATTTTAGGAAGTGCGGACTACCGCACCCTAATGTGATTTCATTCGTTAATACCATATGTGGGGCATATAAAGGATGGATTTAAAGTTATTATATATGAACTTTGTTACTTGTAAATGATGAATATAATTATGGAATTAAAAAATACATACCTCTCATTTAGTTTTAATTCCATTAATATGACATAGAAATGAAAGTGTCATTCATGTGTACGTACGGCTTACTGTCTCCATGAACGGTGCATTTCATTTCTTACCTATAAATAATTATGTAATATTATAATTACATGTATATTCTGGATATATATTATATATATGATATCCAAATCATGATTTTGATTCTGGATATAATGAACATTTGACCACACGAACAACATGTAATTGTAAGAAGTCCACTTTCGACTTAAGAACCAAATATCGACAAAACAAACATTATTTACTTAAGAGATTACATAATGTTTATAACATGTTCATAAGTGATATAAAATTAATAATTAACTTGAAAAATGTTCTTAAACAAGTAGATATTAACTCACGTTTATTTTTCAAGTCGTTAAAAACGATCGAGTCAAGTCGGACCTGAGGTAAGGGACATCGTCTCAATATCCTTTAATTGAGGCATATTTTGTTTTATACAAAACATTCCTTTATACGCAGTATAAACACCTTTGAATTTTACTTTTATACAAAAGGAATCTTTTTCTAAAAATCTTTTTACTAAATGATAAAAGGGAATGTTTCTTTTAACGTACACGGTGATAACGGCCTTTTCCACCGTCATGGGAATCTTTTGGTCTTTGGCTTCCTCAACAAGACGTAATGTTTTTAAAATGATGAAAATACCATATACTCTTTTCTATATTTTGGTATTGAAAATGGTTTTTATAATGGATTTGTTATGTCAATATATTTATGTGATATATTGTGATCAAAGTGTAGAAATGTTTTCTTTCCATTATATTTGTTTTATGTCTTATTATTTTATAATTGTACTTAGACATTTGATACGTGGTTATGTGATAAACCATATGATGGGTGGTGCCATGAATACCAGTACGGGTTGTTACGTTATAACCTCCAATTCATTGGGTATAGAAGTCAGCCGTATGGCTATTCCATTAAGTGATATGTGTGGAAGTCGACCGTATGGTTATTCCATTTAAGTATGTTTAAGTCCCAAGTTACTGTTATATGTTATGTAATCTTTATATGGGTTTTATGGTAATCTTTTGGTTACAAAAGGGTAAGTAATGATATTTTATTCAGTGAAGAGTTTTTACTACATCATAACAGTGAAAAGTATTACATTGATAAAGTATACATGGTTTACTTGTTGTTTTGATAAACTAACAGTTTTCATTCTTTGTGTATCCCTTACTAAGCTTTTTATGTTCACCCCAATCTTTTTTGAAATTTTTTTCACAGGAATTAATGTGGAATAGGGTCAAGGATGGGATCAAGGGAAAGTCATGCTATATAAAACATGGAACTAAACATGTTTCTTTTTAAGAGTTTTATTCTATGGAAACATAGTAGAAGTGTCTACTTTGTAATTTTATGAGATGTAATAGTTATGTCCTAATTCTCTAAAACTCTAAACCTGAAAAGATCCTCAATGTGAATTATTCATTTAATTAAATATTTTGTAAGGTTTAAGGCCAGGGCCTTATAGTTGGTATTAGAGGGATGTTTAGACAACTTTAGGAGTTTGAAAATTGTTAAATTATGAATTAATTTATTGTATGAATGAAATGATATAGCTTTTAAATATTACCATGTTGCTTTGCCTATGATATTTCTATGTTTAGAATGGTTTTCCGCAGAGGAAACAAGGTAGCTATGTTGGGACGACTTCAGGAGGAAGACAACCTTCCAAATCAGCAACCTGAGATGGTCAGAATTGGAACTGAATAGTTTCTTGCAGTAATGGCACAGTTGACTCAGTCTATATATGGTGGTGGTATCCATGAATGAGATCAGCCAGATCTACCGTAGAGGAACATGTTAGTGGTGGAACATTTCATGAGGAAACATCCCCCATCATTTAGAGGATCATCTGACCACGTGCTAGACGAAGGGTGGATTAAAGAACTGGAGAATTTTTTTTATGTCATGGGGTGTTCAGAACATCAAAAGGTTAGCCTTGTAGTTTACCGTTTTGAAGGTGAAGCTGATCTGTGGTGGTCGATGGTGAAAAATATCAGCGATAGTGATGGGATTGATGATCTTCACTGGGACGAATTCAAAGTTATGTTTCTTGAGAAATATTTTCCTAATGTGGTTCGTCTTAGGATGGAAAAACATTTCCTAGAATTGAGGCAGGAGGATGACTCAATGGCTTCTTATGAAGAAAAGTTCACTCGACTGGCAAGGTATGCTCCAAACATCATACGAGATCTTGATAGTAAAATCAACCATTTTTACTCAGGGTTAAAGGCAAAGTATCAAAGGGATTTAGCTTCTTGTGAGTTCAAATGTTATGAAAAACTTGTTCGATGTGCGGAGAAGGTGGAAATGGAGTTTGCTGATGATCAGGTGTTCTTTGAAAAACAACAGAATAAGAGGACCAGTTCGCAGGAAAAGGGGAAGAATTCATCAAATAAGCATGTAGGTAAGAAGAACAAATATCCATCCTATGAGAAGTGTGGTAAAATTCATCCTGGATAATGTTTATCTAAGTCTGGAAAGTGCATTCGGTGTGGTAAGTCTAGTCATATTGCTCGTAACTGTAAGGAATATGATCAAGCAGGCAATGAAAAGTCAGTGGTAAGATGTTTTAAGTGTAATTAAATGGGTCATTATGAAAATGAGTGTCTAACAATGAACTCAACTAAGGGAAAGCATCCAGACTAAAAGAAGAAAGGGGTGGTGAAATACTTTGAAACTACATCAGTAGATGTTGTGCCATTGAATAAAGTAATATCAGGTACACTGTTTGTTTGTTCAGATTATGCCAATGTGTTGTTTGAGTCGGGGTCTACACATTCATTCATTTCTGAGAAGTTTTCTAGTAAATTGGAAATTCCATCTCAAGATATGAATCCTGAACATATGGTAAAAACACCCGGAGGAAACATTGAGACAAAAAGAAATTATAGGAACTTTCTTTTCCTTGTGTGCATAACGAATCTACCTACAAACCTTATTTTTTTGCCTCTAGTAGAGTTTGATGTTATATTGGGAACAGATTGGCTTCTATTTATCATGCTAAGATTGACTGTAGAGCTAAAATGGTTTCTTTTCAGAAAGATTTTCAGTTTTTGTACAAGAATGAACCATTGATTTTGATAACATATCATGAAGTTGAGAAACTAGTAAAATATGGAAGTGAATGTTACCTCTCACATATTGTTGAAAATAAAAGAACTGTTCAGATTAATGATGTGCCAGTGGTAAATGAGTATCTTGATTTTTTTTCCTGACGAGTTGCCTGGTATTATTCATGATCGGGAAGTTGAATTTACTGTTGACTTAGTTCCTGATTCTAAGACAATTTCTAAACCCCCTAATCGAATGGCTCAAGTTGAACTTTTAGAGTTAAAGAAGAAATTGCATGAGTTATTAGATAAAGGTTTCATTCGACCTAGCACATCACCATGGGGTGCTCCAATCTTGTTTGTTAAGAAGAAAGATGGATCAATGAGAGTTTTAATTGAATATAGAACCTTGAAAAATATTACTGTTAAGAACAAGTATCCTTTTCCTCATATCGATGATTTGTTTGATCAGCTCCAAGGAGCTCAATATTTTTCGAAGATTGACTTGAGGTCGGGTACCATCAGTTGAAAGTAAAAGAAGAAAACGTTCTGAAGACTGTGTTCCATACTAGATATGGCCATTATGATTTTTTAGTTATGCCATTTGGGTTAACCAATGCACCTACTTTATTCATGGAACTTATGAATAGAATTTTCCATGAGTTCTTGGATAAGTTTGTGGTTGTTTTCATTGGTGATATTTTGGTGTTTTCTAAATGTAAAGAAGAGCATTAAAGTCATTTAAGGGTTATCTTTCAAACCTTAAAAGAAAATAAACTGTATGGAAAATTTAGCATGTGGGAGTTTTGGTTACAACAGATTTCTTTACTGGGTCACATTGTTTCAAAATATGGCATAACTATTGATCCTGCTAAAACAAAAGTTATTGATGAATGGCCCAGACCCACAAATGTAATCGAGATCTATATTTTTCTTTGTTTGAAATGTTACTACCTAAGGATTGTTGAAAATTTTTCACTGTTATCTAGTCCAATGACTAAGCTAACTTGGAAGGGTGTTAAGTTTATCTGGGGAAAAGAATGTGATGATTGTTTTCAAGAGTTCAAAAAAAGATTGGTGAATGCTCCAGTTTTGGCACTTCCTTCCAGGAATGGTGGGTTTGTTTACTACAGTGATAGTTCATTGAAAGTACTTGGCTATGTCCTTTTGCATAATTATCAGGTAATTGCATATGCTTCACGTCATTTGAAAACATATTTGGTAAATTACCCTACACATGATTTGGAATAAGCTACTGTTTTTTATGCTCTAAAAATTTGGCAGCATCATTTGTATAGAGTAAAGTGTGAAATATATACTGATCACAAAAGTTTAAAGTATATATTAACTCATAAATAATTTAACATGAGATAGAGGACATGGTTGGAATTAATCCAGGATTATGATTGTACAATTCATTACCATCCGGGAAAAGAAAATAAAGTTGCTGATGCTTTGAATTGACAAAGTAATTTTTCACTAACCATGCCATGTTTGGAACGAGATCCTTTGGTTTTTGATTTTATGAATATTGGAATGGAATTTTTTTGTGCAGGAAGTCCTTCTATTTTGTTTCAAGTAACAGTGAAATCTTCTCTATCAGACAAAATATAACAAAAATAGAAGCAAGACAGTGGGATGCAGAAAAAGGTAGAGCTGGTTCACAATGGTAAGTTTCCTGAATTCAACATTGATAATGATTGTGTTTTGAGATTTGGGAAGAGATTGTGTGTGCCTTGTGATTCACATTTGATGAATGAGTTGTTATGTGAGGCTCATAGTTCCCCATTTTCAGTTCATCTTGGCAGTACTAAGATGTACAGAGATCTGTGGAAGTATTACTGGTGAGATGGAATGAAAAGAGATATTGCTGATTTTACAGGGAAGTGTTTGACTAGTCAACAGGTTTAAGTAGAGCGACGGTTACCAAAAGGGACGATTCAGCCATTACCAGTACCAGAGTGGAAATGGGAAAATATATCCATGGACTTCGTTGTGGGATTGTCGAAGACACCTCGAGGAAATAATACCATCTGGGTTATTGTTGATCGTTTGACTAAATCTGCTCACTTGCTTTCTATATGATATACTTTTTCCCTAGATAAACTTTCCCGATTTTATCTTAAAGAGATAGTCAGGTTGCATGGAGTTCCTCTCTCCATTGTATCTGACCGTGATCCTAGGTTCACTTCTAACTTTTAGAAAGGCCTTCAAAAGTCGTTGGGTACTGAATTAAATTTTAGTACAGATTTTCATCCTCAATCAGATGGGCAGTCAGAATGAACAATTCAGACTTTTGAAGATATGTTACGTGCTTTTTCGATGGATTTTCAGGGAAGTTGGGACCAACATCTTTCTTTGGTTGAGTTTTAATATAATAACAGTTTTTATTCCAGTATACAGATGGCACCATTTGAGGCATAATATGGTAAACGATGTTGAACTCCAGCATTATGAGATGAAGTGGGTGAAAAGAAGTTGATGGGACCAAAATTGGTAGAAGAGTTGGCAGAAAATGTTCAACTGATACAAAAACACATGTGAACAGCTGAGAGAAGGCAGAAGAGTTATGCGGATAACAGGAGGAAGGATCTCTCTTTTGAGATATGTGATCATGTTTTTCTCAAAGTATTACCATGGAAAAGGGTGATGTGATTTGGTAAGAAAGGAAAGAAGAGTCCAAGGTTCATTGGACCATATGAAATTCTGGAGAGAGTTGGATCAGTTGCATACCGAGTGGCTTTACCTCCTATTTTATCTCAGGTACATAATGTTTTTCATGTTTCGATGTTGAGAAAGTATATGCCAGATTCATCTCAGGTTTTGTGCCCATATGTAGTTCATTTGGAAGAGAATCTCTCTTATGAAGAACAACCAGTACAGATTCTTGACCGAAGAGAGCAGGTGTTGAGAAATAAGGTAATTTACCAGGTAATGGTTTTATGGAAAAGCCATATGGTTGAAGTGGCAATGTGGGAATCTTAAAATGCTATGAGGGATAAATACCCCACTTATTTTGAAAAACGAATAAAATTGTGAGGACACAATTCCCAAAAGGGAGGAAGGATGTAACATTCTAGGTAAATAAAGAATAAATAATTTTCATATTTATTAATATTTACGAATTAAATATTATTTTTACTTTAAAGGGGTTTCTATGATCGATAGCATACCCGATACGCAACAAAGAGTTTCAATGAAATCTTACGTTGCACACTAGTAATAAAATAATATTATATTAAATGGTAGTTAACACATTACCGTTGTATTGGTGGGAATGGATAGAAATTACTCAAATATGATTATATATGTTTTTTAAATGTTTTTACTTCTTTCCAATAAAAGATAAAGGCTTAAAATACCAAAAGAATTCAAATTTAGGCATTTGTACCCAAATCTTCACTAAAGGCTCACTTATCGCCTTTTGATGGCGAACCATCATTAAATATATATTTGGTCAGTCTTATAAAATATATTAGACCAAATAAAACTCTTTTTTAGAATCGGGACATCAAAATTTACTTTGTGTATATTTTTGGTATTTTTCCGATAAAGTTCATTTTTTAATGAATAGTGAAAAATGATGTATTTTAATTCAAAACCACTTTTTAATCTAATTTATTTATACGATTAGATTATCGTTTGAATTGATTTTAAAGTGAAATTAGAATATATCATTACCATTTAATCCAATAGTGGTCATTGGGATTAATTTCACTTTGAAATCGGACTTAAACTAGTGTCAATCTTTTGGTACTTATTGTTTCATAAAAACACACTATTTTCTCTGACAGTGGGAATTAATTATAAAATTAATTAATGCAACTTATATGTTTTGAATTTTGTAAAATATACTTCATTTTTGAATTCTAAATATCAAATATAGCTTAGGGTGAATTTTTGGTATTTTTCTAAAAAACATCAATTTTTGATGAATAGTGAAACCACTAAGTGGTACTTAAAAAACTGATTTTTCATTGAAATGAAATTTTACAACCTCATTGTTTTGAATTTCAAAAATCAGACATACATGGTTTTCATTAAGATGTAAAATGTGGTTCAATGTGATTAAAATAATTTTTTTGGTGAATAGTTACTATTACGTTTTTAATCGCGATTAGAGGTAATTAGTGTAGTTAAAGGTAAAAATAATGTTTTAATATTATGAAATGAACTTGACACATGTCCTACCCTTATTGGATGTGTCTTGGCCGACCAAGAAAATCCATGGGTGAACTTGGGGACTCCTTGGAGCCACTTTGGTAGGAAAATGACATTAAAAACTTTTTATTTAATGTTAAAATAACAATGTCACAAACATGAGTTGTTTTACTAAAACAATTCTTAAATGGGGTTATAAAAGTCAGATGTTTGACTATAAATATTCATTAGAAAGATAAAAAGGTTTCCTGCATCATGATATTTGTTTTATAATTTTTTAAAATGAAATAAACTAAATTATTTATGACACCATGATGATGCAGCGATTACCTCATTATTTAACGATTTAAATAAAATGAAAATATAATGTAAAATCTAAGACCTACAAATGTAAAAAACCTAATTTATGGGTGGATTTAGAACTATAATCACTTTATACTCTAAATATATAATTGTGGGACAATTTTTATCCTAAAATCATTTTATAATAATTTATCTTTTCTTAACATTCCAAGAGTGACCCTCCTCTCCTCTTATAAAAGGCCCCCACCTCTACCACCTTACCCATACCTATCAAACCTTTGGTTCGGCCAAGATCTGCCCATTTTTTCTCTCTGAATCCCTCTCTAGCTCCTAGAATCCTCACTTTGTGCATCAGTTTTCCCAAGAAGTCTTTGAGCTCAAATCTAAGAGAGTTACTCGATTTTAAGGTAATGTCTTCACTTGTGTTCTTTTGTTTTATTTTGCTTCAACAACCCCCTAAACACATTTTATTCATTTATTTGGTACCAAATATAGTATATTAAATATACTAGGATGTTTTTATAATAATAATTCGAGCTACACTTACACAAACCTACATCTAATTGTTAAAGAACATACTGTTTCTGTGGATGGCGAATTTCTGCCTCACGAAACAATGATTGTTCAATATTCTTATAACACTTTCAAAGGTATCCATTAAGATGTCACTATATTTATATATGATATATAATATGTTTATGTTTTACTTATGCTTCTGTATTTTTCATTTATGTCATACCTTTGTGGCTTCCATTATGGGTATACGCGATATCTTCATTTTAGGAAGTGTGGACTACCGCCCCCTCAAAGTGATTTGATTCGTTAATGACGTATGTGGGATGTATAAAGTATGTATTTAAAGTAATTATATATAAATTATGTTACATATAAATGATGAATATAATTCTGGAATTAAAATATACATACCTTTAATTTAGTTTTAATTCCATTAATATGACATAGAAATGAAAGTAGCGTTCACGCGTACGTACCGCTTACCGTCTCCATGAACGGTGCATTTCATTTCAGACCTATATTTGATTATTTAATATTATAATTACATGTATATTCTGGATATATATGATATATATGATATCCAAATCATGAATTTCATTCTGGATATAACGAACCTTTGTCCACACTTACAACATGTATTTGTAAGAAGTCCACATTTGACTTAAGAACCAAATATCGACAAAACAACCATTATTAACTTAAGTGATTACATAATTTTTATAACATGGTCATAAGTGATATAAATGTAATAATTAACTTGAAAACGATTCTTAAGAAAGTAGAAATTAACTCAAGTTTATTATTCAGGTTGTTAAAAACGATCGAGTCAAGTCAGACCCGAGGTAATGGACTTCGTCTCAATCTCATTTCATTGAGGCATATTTTGTGTTATACAAAACATTACATTATACGGTGTATAAACCCCTTTCACTTTTACTTTTATACAAAAGGAATATTTTTCTACGAAGCATTTTACTAAACGACAAAAAGGAATGTTTCTTTTAACGTACGCGGTGACAACGACCTTTTCCGCCGCCGCGAGTATTTTTTGGTCTTTTGCTTCCTCAACAAGCCGTAATGTTTTTAAAATGAAAAAAATACCATATACTCATTTATGTATTTTTGTATTGAAATTTTTTTTATAATGGATTTTTTATGTCAATATATTTATGTGATATATTGTGATCAAAGTGTGGAAATGCTTTGTTTCCATTATATTTGTTTTACGCCTTATTATTTTATAATGGTACTTGGACATTTGTCAGGTGGTTACGTGATAAACCATATGACAGGTGGTGCCGTGAATACCAAGACGGGTTGTTACGTTATAACCTCTAATGCATTGGGTATGGAAGTGGGCTGTATGGCTATTCCATTAAGTGATATGTGTGGAAGTCGACTGTATGGTTATTCCATTTATGTATGTTTATGTCCCAGTTTACCTTTATATGTTATGTGATCTTTATATGGGTTTTATGGTAATATTTTGGTTACAAAAGGGTAAGTAATGATCTTTTATTCATTGAAGAGTTTTTACTACATCATAACAGTCAAAATTATTACTTTGATAAAGTATACATGGTTTACTTGTTGTTTTGATAAAATAGTAGTTTTCATTCATTGTGTATCCCTTAATGAGCTTCTTATGCTCACCCAAAGTTTTTTTGAAATTTTTTTCACAGGTCTTAATGTGGAATAGGGTCATGGATGGGATCAAGTGAAAGTCATGCTATATAAAACATGGAACTAGACATGTTTCTTTTTAAGAGTTTTTATTCTATAGAAACTTAGTAGAAGTGCCTACTTTATAATCTTTTGAGATGTAATAGTTATGTCCTAATTCTCTAAAACTCTAAACCTGAAAATATCCTCAATGAGAACATTTAATTTAATTCAATATTAAGTAAGGTTTAAAGACATGGCCTTATAGTTGGTATTAGAGGGAGGTTTATACAACATTAGGAGTTAGAAAATTGTTAAATTATGAATTAATTTATGGTATGAATGAAATGATATAGCATTTAAAGATTACCATGTTGCTTCGCCTAAGTTATTTCTGTGTTCAGAATGGTTTTCAGTAGAGGAATCAAGGAAGCTATGTTGGGACGACTTCATGAGGAAGAAAACCTTCCAAATCAGTAACATGAGATGGTCAGAATTGGAACTGAACAGTTTTTTGGAGTGATGGAACAGTTGACTTAGGCTATATATGGTGGTGGTATCCATCAACGAGATCAGCCAGATTGTAGAGACCCGAAGCCTAACGTACATGAACATTACATTACTTTTGCGGAATACTTACTACATAACAAAAATATACACACAAGGATCGTAATAGTTTAGTGTCTTTGGAAACTCGGAACATAATCTTCTAATCCTGGTGAAAGATCTTCAAAATCTCCCACAAAGATCTTCCTTTTTTTTTACCTAAAACCTTTCTTTATATCCTGGGGAAAAGAAAACATAAAAGGGTGAGCTCAAATGCTCAGTAAGGGTAAACAAAAGAAATATCAATCACATAATTTTCATAGGAACATAACATTTTTGGAAATCTTAACCTGCAAAAGAGAGCATAATTTCATAACATGGGATAAATCATAGTAGTGAAATGAAATCCCAATAATCATAACTTAAAACATGAAACTTTGTGGCATACACACATAATCATGGAAAATCATTTCTTGTTAGTCATGACTCATTGCCAAGACTATCTTAGTGGACAAAGTCCCTTTCTGAATCGAGTAATCCTCGTTTCAGTCCTGTTTCACTGAACCGGTATAACCTACCATTCCAGCCATGTCTATATCATGAGATATGAAATCTTTACCCAATGCATTGGAGGGAGATATAGGTCCCACCCATCTCTTAATGAATCCTTTCTTATGTGTGCCACAAAATCATAATTCATACATCATTGCATAACCCATGTAATAAAAATGGGATTCTTAAACAACATGACATCATAAAACCATTCATATAAGATAAAGGAATTCATAAACATAATTCCATCACAACATAGTCAAATCAATGTAAAAATATGGATAGAAATAGAACCCTTTATTATCTTATATGGAAAATAATTTTGATAAAACACTTGAATTGAATTCTTGAGGAAAATATCCTTTCTTCTTCAAAATCAATTTCTTTTCACAAAACATCATGCAATTTTAAAAGAAAGAGATTTTATTGAAAATAGTCATGAAATCTTTTAGAGGAAGCTTCATGAAAATAAGGCTTTATAAAACAGTATAAATCCGTTCGTGCCGTATAAGTTAAAAAAAACATTCTTCGTACTTTTGTCGGAAAAGTCAAAAAGTACCTCGTACGGAAAAACGACAAAAGATTCCTTTCATATTGTTTACTAAAAACTCACCTAAGGGTAAAATTGGATTTAAACTATATCAAGTGGATGGAAACAATATTACATATTGAGGGAACATGGATGTGGATGATAAAATACACCCCAGTAAATACTTACGAATAAACAATCTCGGATAAAAATGAGATTGTGATATTTCCCTTACCTTAGGTCCGACTTGCTTTGTAAGTGTCCGAACCTCTTGTATAATGATTTAAATCATGTTATTGACTTATTACAGAATCATATTCATTGTTATGATATCATATATGGTTCACTTATGACATTATATTACCCGTTCTTTTGTAAATTCCATGTTAAAGAAGCATTTTGGGTAAAATCGTTTCATTTATCGTAGGTGTTTTGACTTGTTGTTCTTGACATCATTATTACTTATATCATAATTTACTTACTTCCAGAATATAAAATATGATTTATATATCATATATATTCAGTGTATATATATATATATAATAGGTAGATAAATAAAATGAAAAACACCGTTCATGGAGACGGTAGTCCGTACGTACACATGAACGCTGTTTTCCTTTCCTTATTGTCTTGAAATGGAAGTAAGTAGATGACATACATATGTATATATATACATAAATCCAGTAGCTTTATAATGTCATATATTTCATTATTATTTCTTATATATACATTATAATCATTCTTAAATGGTTAACATGGAGAATGAATCTCATCGCGTCGTGGAGACGGTATTCCATACGTACGCACGAGCGATGATATCATTTCTATAAATATTGAATTGAATTGGAGTGTATTATACAATATATCAGAATCAATATGATGTTGTAATAACTATGTATAGTTATTCTTTACACCATTATACCCATCCATGTAAGGTGGTGGTGGAAAATAGATTACACCACGGCGTGGAGACGGTATTCCGTACGTACGCACGCGCGGTGATTTCTTTTTCCGTAGGATGGATAGATGGTGAAATAGGGTTGTTTCATACTTATAATAAAATATCAGTATATGATTGATACTGATGTTATTACTTCATAATGAAACAACCTAATAAGAAGAAGTGGAAGAAGAAATTAAGATGAAAGAATTGGTAACGGTAATTACCTCTTCTTTGAAGTGCCTCTTTGAGACCTCCTCTTAGGGCACTAAAATTGGTCTTTGAGGAAGACCAGAACCTCTAGGATGTTGCTAGGGAAGTGGAGAGGATAAATTGGCAGGGTTTGGCCGAGATTGAGTGCTCAAATTGGTGTGAGGAGGAGGGGGAGGAGGTGTCCTTTTATAGGGGAGGAGAGGGGCACCTTAGGAATATCTCAAAATATTATTTTATATTAAAGTCAAAATAGGTTTATAATGGTTCCAAAGGGTCTTATTTCGAAGCTAAAGTGGGGATGGGTCGAAATCCTATCAACCAATAGGATTTAGACAAGTTTAGGGTATTATGTTTAACCTTATCAATTAGATTTAACTCTAAGTTAAATAATTTAACTTTTACGGTGTCTTTTTGTTTTCTTTCACTATATGGTTAATAAACTTACTATAACATGCCAAACGAACCCCAAATTGTATATTATTAATACATATATCCTTATCTAAGTCATGTGGCCGAACCTTAGATTTTTTGGAATAAAATAACAATTAATAATATAATATTTGATTTAAAAACTATTTTGTGTCAATTTTGACACTATTTGATATATGATTTTTGTGAAAGTCATAACAGAATTATATGTTCGAACCAAGTTGATTAAATCAACAATAATATATCATAGTAACCTAGAAAATTAGTGGAATTCATAAAAAATCTCAAATTACCTTTATTTTTTTGTTTATAAAATCAATTATGTCAATATTTCATTAATAAGATAATTACTGCATCATCGTTGTGTCATAAATAAATTAAATTATATTATGTCTAAAAATTACAAATAAAATACCATCATGTAGGAAATCTTTTTAGATTTCTAATGAATATTTACAATCGAATTTATCTTATGTATAACCCCATATTAAAAATGATTTACTTATTAAACTTTGATTTTAACTATTTTAACCTTTCTTTAAATAAATTAATAATAAATGTCCTAATCTAATCCAAGTGGGCCTAAATGGTCATATTTTATTCCTAAGTTTGTTTTTGGTCGAATTACACTTGTCCAATAGAATTAGGACATGTTTTAGGGTAATATTAATATCATATTTACCCTTAGTTACCTTATTTACTATTAACCCTGGTAAAAAAAGTAAAAAGTTACTATTCACCAAAAAATTATTTTCATCTCATTGAACCACATTTTAGTCCTTGATATTAACCGTGTCTCTCGGATTTTCGAAATTCCATTCACAGAAGCGGTAAAATTAAGTTTTATGCAAAATTCAGTTTTTAACCTACCACTTAGTAGTTTCACTATTCATCAAAAATTGATGTTTTTCAGAACAATGCCAAAATTTCATCCCAAGCTATATTTCATATTCCGAATTCAAAAATGAAGTCTATTTTACCAAATTAATAACATAAAAGTTGCATTAATTAATTTTATAATTAAATCCCGCTGTTAAAACAAATAGCGCGTTTTTAAGAAACAATATCTATCAAAAGATTGACACTTGTTTATGTCTAGTTTAAATGTGAAACTACATCCAATGACCAACATTGTATTAAATTGTAAAAATATATTCAAAATATACTTTAAAACCACTCAAATTAATAATTTATCACTATTAATAATTTCGATTAAAAAAGTTGTTTTTAATTATAATTTAGTAATTTTCACTATTCATCAGAATATGAAAGTTATCCGAAAAGTACCAAAATTTCACCTTAGGCTAAATTCGATACTCCGAATCCAAAAATAAAGTTCATTTTGAAAAATAAGATTTACTGGATTTCAAAAAGTGGTTATTACTATTCATAACGGCTAGTTTTAATAATATTTTTATAGCATATCGTTGTTTAGTGAAACTCGGTATTGCGTACTACACACGCTATCGAGGAAGGTCGTGATTGCGTGTAATGCAAGTCAAGTCAAGGATGTGTGTTGTGAAAGCTCCTTTTGGTGTAGCGTACAACACAATACATTAATAAAATTAAAAAGAATATTTTTTTATAAAATCTTGGGTTGTTACATTCTACCCCCCTTAAAATGAATTTCGCCCTCGAAATTCGTCGGGGTTATAAATGGTTTACTATTTGAAAGTTTCTTTAATAGAAACCCACATCGTAAAAAGGAATATCAAAACCAATCTTTAAAAACAAAAGTATGAAACGTAACGGTTACCCAAATAAGCTAATCATTGGGTTTCCACATAGGTGAAAATATGGATATGGAAGAGAAATCTAACCATCTTGTTCTGATGGAGAGTGGTAGAGAACATGGCTATGGAAAAGCCAGTAATCACAAATCCATAGATTTGTGATGATATAAGGTACCATCTGATTCATCAGGTATAAGATCACTAGGACAACATTTTTGGTTTTCAAGATCATTTCCCCTAAAGTTGAAAATTTGAATTAGAATAAATACTTACTTTATTTTGATACAATATCACTGTTGTTCGTGCCTTGAACAATTTCCACTTCATCTCTTAAATAATGAAGTTGAATTTGTTATTCGTGAAGTGTTAGCAGATCATGTGATAGAATGACAGGTCATTCCATCTGTCTCAAACAAAAGGTTAGCAAAACTTATATACATAAGTCGATCTATAGTGAGATTAATCATATATGGTTCCTAAAATGGACTTATACTTCATATATCATACTGCTTAATATAATAAAACTAGTTTCTACTAAACAGGGACTTCCTGTAGGTCAGTGGTAGGCGATAAAGGCCAGTCGCACTTCGGTTGTGGGTTCGATTCCCACAGCCTTGTCCGAAGCGATGGGCTGTCGCCCGTCCTGCAGGTTGTCCTTTTTCTAAAACTATATTACTATAACATCCCATCAATAATATCGAAAAAACTTCTATCCTTAAACTAACTTATGTCCAACATAATCCAGTCTAATCTTTAGGCTTATACATAATACTGCAGTCCACTCTCATAATATAGTGAAAACAATTACCAGAGATTTAATACTATCGTTGATCCCCCATATATCATAAGATATATCTTGTTGGTCACATTCCAAACATTCAAAGGCCTTAATCTTGTACTCTCTTGAATACCCATTGAACCTTATTGAAAACATGAATTCTATTAAAAGTTAACTCTTTCCATATACCAAAATCCTCAAAATTATATATACTCAAACCATGATATCACTTAGTCCTTATATCAATCATGAGCTCATGAATACTATTAAACATTTCATTTTCTCGTCTTCATTATGCGCATATCATCTTATTTCCAAAAAAAATATCTCAATCACTTTGAATACCACATAAATAAATATTGCAATATTCAATGATACAACATTATTTTGGAATCCCATTACATAAACACTTAATCATTCCACCACATCGTTGTCATATTCAACATTGCCAATAGTGATCGCATGTGATTTCCCTTTGTCCTTTGCCTTCAGTGGTTGCTCATGTTGATCATCACTAACCCTTGGATTAGGGCAATTATTAGCATAATGCCCCATTTCCTTGCACTTGAAGCATTGAAGTGTTGGTGGTGCGTTCTCTGCAGTGTTTGCTTTATTCACATCATTAGAAACCCTTTTTCCATTACTTCGACACTCAGATGCTCGATGACCTTCTTTTCCACACTTAAAACATTTTCTAGTCCCTTTAAGACAACCTCCACCATGCTTCTTCCCACACTTTGTGCATAAGGAAACATTCATCTTCTTTTCATCATTATTCTGAGATTTCTCCTTGAACTCCATCTTTCGTTTCTTGTCAAAACCATGAGATGGATATGTAACACCAACTTCCATTTCTACCTTGATAGCACAACGCACAATTTCTTCATAGCTACTGAAGTCTCTTATAGCTAATGCCCTTCGAAGACTTGGTTTTAAGCCACTGAAAAATCGATCAACTTTACTTTCAGGTTGGATGATAATTCCAGAAGCATACCTTGCAAGTCTTGTAAAATTTGCTTCATAGGTACCAACAGATTCATCGTCCCTTTGCTTCAGTTCAAGAAACTCTTTCTCCATCTTTGTTCGAAGAATACGAGGGAAGTACTTACTGAAAAACAAGTTCTTGAACTCGTCACATTCCATGGACTCAATTTCATCTCTTGGCCTCGTATTCTTGATAAGATTCCACCATTGATCAGCTTCACCTTCCAAACGATATACTGCTAAGATGACTTTATCATGTTCAGAACATTGAAGAACTGAAAATATCTTTTCAGTAGTACTAATCCATTGTTCAGCAACTAATGGATCAGTAGACCCACTGAAAGAAGGTGGACGTTGCCTCATGAAGGACTCAATAGAATATTGTTCCCTTCTCTGCTCATTTGGAAGTCCAGAATGATTCATAGCTTGTGTAAGTATAGCAATAAGATTTTGCACTCCATCTCCCATTACATTTGTTTGTTCAGGAGGGCAATCATTGCATTGTCCATTACATTGATCAACACGGTTCCTTCGGGTTCCAGCCATCGTCTAAAACCCAAAAAGAATAGTGTGAGAGGCAAAAATCATGCTAGGGAAAACAACATAATAAAGGGGGAGTACCTTCAATATCCAACATCTTAGGTTTAATTCTATGATCGTTAGCGTAATTCTATTACTATAACCTATACGTATACTTATCCCTAGGGACATCCCTAGACATACCTTAGAAATATCTCTAGGGATCTCACTAACGTTTTCGCATCCTAGTTTCCAAAGGTTGACTAAACCTTTCCTCTGATACCAACTGTAGAGACCCGAAGCCTAACGTACATGAACATTACATTACTTTTGCGGAATACTTACTACATAACAAAAATATACACACAAGGATCGTAATAGTTTAGTGTCTTTGGAAACTCGGAACATAATCTTCTAATCCTGGTGAAAGATCTTCAAAATCTCCCACAAAGATATTCCTTTTTTTTTACCTAAAACCATTCTTTATATCCTGGGGAAAAGAAAACATAAAAGGGTGAGCTCAAATGCTCAGTAAGGGTAAACAAAAGAAATATCAATCACATAATTTTCATAGGAACATAACATTTTTGGAAATCTTAACCTGCAAAAGAGAGCATAATTTCATAACATGGGATAAATCATAGTAGTGAAATGAAATCCCAATAATCATAACTTAAAACATGAAACTTTGTGGCATACACACATAATCATGGAAAATCATTTCTTGTTAGTCATGACTCATTGCCAAGACTATCTTAGTGGACAAAGTCCCTTTCTGAATCGAGTAATCCTCGTTTCAGTCCTGTTTCACTGAACCGGTATAACCTACCATTCCAGCCATGTCTATCTCATGAGATATGAAATCTTTACCCAATGCATTGGAGGGAGATATAGGTCCCACCCATCTCTTAATGAATCCTTTCTTATGTGTGCCACAAAATCATAATTCATACATCATTGCATAACCCATGTAATAAAAATGGGATTCTTAAACAACATGACATCATAAAACCATTCATATAAGATAAAGGAATTCATAAACATAATTCCATCACAACATAGTCAAATCAATGTAAAAATATGGATAGAAATAGAACCCTTTATTATCTTATATGGAAAATAATTTTGATAAAACACTTGAATTGAATTCTTGAGGAAAATATCCTTTCTTCTTCAAAATCAATTTCTTTTCACAAAACATCATGCAATTTTAAAAGAAAGAGATTTTATTGAAAATAGTCATGAAATATTTTAGAGGAAGCTTCATGAAAATAAGGCTTTATAAAACAGTATAAATCCGTTTGTGCCGTATAAGTTAAAAAAAACATTCTTCGTACTTTTGTCGGAAAAGTCAAAAAGTACCTCGTACGGAAAAACGACAAAAGATTCCTTTCATATTCTTTACTAAAAACTCACCTAAGGGTAAAATTGGATTTAAACTATTTCAAGTGGATGGAAACAATATTACATATTGAGGGAACATGGATGTGGATGATAAAATACACCCCAGTAAATACTTACGAATAAACAATCTCGGATAAAAATGAGATTGTGATATTTCCCTTACCTTAGGTCCGACTTGCTTTGTAAGTGTCCGAACCTCCTGTATAATGATTTAAATCATGTTATTGACTTATTACAGAATCATATTCATTGTTATGATATCATATATGGTTCACTTATGACATTATATTACCCGTTCTTTTGTAAATTCCATGTTAAAGAAGCGTTTTGGGTAAAATCGTTTCATTTATCGTAGGTGTTTTGACTTGTTGTTCTTGACATCATTATTACTTATATCATAATTTACTTACTTCCAGAATATAAAATATGATTTATATATCATATATATTCAGTGTATATATATATATATAATAGGTAGATAAATAAAATGAAAAACACCGTTCATGGAGACGGTAGTCCGTACGTACGCATGAACGCTGTTTTCCTTTCCTTATTGTCTTGAAATGGAAGTAAGTAGATGACATACATATGTATATATATACATAAATCCAGTAGCTTTATAATGTCATATATTTCATTATTATTTCTTATATATACATTATAATCATTCTTAAATGGTTAACATGGAGAATGAATCTCATCGCGTCGTGGAGACGGTATTCCGTACGTACGCACGAGCGATGATATCATTTCTATAAATATTGAATTGAATTGGAGTGTATTATACAATATATCAGAATCAATATGATGTTGTAATAACTATGTATAGTTATTCTTTACACCATTATACCCATCCATGTAAGGTGGTGGTGGAAAATAGATTACACCACGGCGTGGAGACGGTATTCCGTACGTACGCATGCGCGGTGATTTCTTTTTCCGTAGGATGGATAGATGGTGAAATAGGGTAGTTTCATACTTATAATAAAATATCAGTATATGAGTGATACTGATGTTATTACTTCATAATGAAACAACCTAAGAAGAAGAAGTGGAAGAAGAAATAAAGATGAAAGAATTGGTAATGGTAATTACCTCTTCTTTGAAGTGCCTCTTTGAGACCTCCTCTTAGGGCACTAAAATTGGTCTTTGAGGAAGACCAGAACCTCTAGGATGTTGCTAGGGAAGTGGAGAGGATAAATTGGCAGGGTTTGGCCGAGATTGAGTGCTCAAATTGGTGTGAGGAGGAGGGGGAGGAGGTGTCCTTTTATAGGGGAGGAGAGGGGCACCTTAGGAATATCTCAAAATATTATTTTATATTAAAGTCAAAATTGGTTTATAATGGTACTAAAGGGTCTTATTTCGAAGCTAAAGTGGGGATGGGTCGAAATCCTATCAACCAATAGGATTTAGACAAGTTTAGGGTATTATGTTTAACCTTATCAATTAGATTTAACTCTAAGTTAAATAATTTAACTTTTACCGTGTCTTTTTGTTTTCTTTCACTATATGGTTAATAAACTTACTATAACATGCCAAACGAACCCCAAATTGTATATTATTAATACATATATCCTTATCTAAGTCATGTGGCCGAACCTTAGATTTTTAGGAATAAAATAACAATTAATAATATAATATTTGATTTAAAAACTATTTTGTGTCAATTTTGACACTATTTGATATATGATTTTTGTGAAAGTCATAACAGAATTATATGTTCGAACCAAGTTGATTAAATCAACAATAATATATCATAGTAACCTAGAAAATTAGTGGAATTCATAAAAAATCTCAAATTACATTTATTTTGGTGTTTATAACATCAATTATGTCAATATTTCATTAATAAGATAATTACTGCATCATCGTTGTGTCATAGATAAATTAAATTATTTTATGTCTAAAAATTACAAATAAAATACCATCATGTAGGAAATCTTTTTAGATTTCTAATGAATATTTACAATCGAATTTATCTTATGTATAACCCCATATTAAAAATGATTTACTTATTAAACTTTGATTTTAACTATTTTAACCTTTCTTTAAATAAATTAATAATAAATGTCCTAATCTAATCCAAGTGGGCCTAAATGGTCATATTTTATTCCTAAGTTTGTTTTTGGTCGAATTACACTTGTCCAATAGAATTAGGACATGTGTTAGGGTAATATTAATATCATATTTACCCTTAGTTACCTTATTTACTATTAACCGTGGTAAAAAAAGTAAAAAGTTACTATTCACCAAAAAATTATTTTCATCTCATTGAACCACATTTTAGTCCTTGATATTAACCGTGTCTCTCGGATTTTCGAAATTCCATTCACAGAAGCGGTAAAATTATGTTTTATGCAAAATTCAGTTTTTAACCTACCACTTAGTAGTTTCACTATTCATCAAAAATTGATGTTTTTCAGAACAATGCCAAAATTTCATCCCAAGCTATATTTCATATTCTGAATTCAAAAATGAAGTCTATTTTACCAAATTAATAACATAAAAGTTGCATTAATTAATTTTATAATTAAATCCCGCTGTTAAAACAAATAGCGTGTTTTTAAGAAACAATATCTATCAAAAGATTGACACTTGTTTATGTCTAGTTTAAATGTGAAACTACATCCAATGACCAACATTGTATTAAATTGTAAAAATATATTCTAATATACTTTAAAACCACTCAAATTAATAATTTATCACTATTAATTATTTCGATTAAAAAAGTTGTTTTTAATTATAATTTAGTAATTTTCACTATTCATCAGAATATGAATGTTATCCGAAAAGTACCAAAATTTCACCCTAGGCTAAATTTGATACTCCGAATCCAAAAATAAAGTTCATTTTGAAAAATAAGATTTACTGGATTTCAAAAAGTGGTTATTACTATTCATAACGGCTAGTTTTAATAATATTTTTATAGCATATCGTTGTTTAGTGAAACTCGGTATTGCGTACTACACACGCTATCGAGGAAGGTCGCGATTGCGTGTAATGCAAGTCAAGTCAAGGATGTGTGTTGTGAAAGCTCCTTTTGGTGTAGCGTACAACACAATACATTAATAAAATTAAAAAGAATATTTTTTTATAAAATCTTGGGTTGTTACACAGATCAACCACAGAGGAACATGTCAGTGGTGGAACATTTAATGAGGCAACATCCCCCATCATTCAGAGGATCATCTGACCTTGTGCTAGCCGAAGGGTGGATTAAAGCACTGGAGAAGATTTTTGATGTCATGGGGTGTTTAGAATATAAAAAGGTTAGTCTTGCAGTTTACCGTTTTGAAGGTGAAGCTGATCAGTGGTGGTCGATGGTGAAAATTATCAGGGATAGTGATGAGATTGATGATCTTCACTAGGACAAATTCAATGGTATGTTTCTTGTGAAATATTTTCCTAAGGTGGTTCGTCTTAGGATGGAAAACAAATTCCTAGATTTGAGGCAGGAGGATGACTCAGTGGCTGCTTGTGAAGAAAAGTTCACTCGACTGGCAAGGTATGCTCCAAACCTCATATGAGATCTTGATAGTAAAATCAACCATTTTTACTAACGGTTAAAGCCAATGTATCGAAGGGATGTAGCTTCTTGTGAGTTCAAAAGTTATGAAAAACATGTTCGATGTGCGGAGAAGGTTGAAATAGAGTTGGCTGATGATCAAGTGTTCTTTGAAAAACAATAGAATAAGAGGTCCAGTGGGCAGAAAAAGGGGAAGAATTCATCAAAGAAGCAAGGAGGTAAGAAAACCAAATATCCATCCTGTGAGAAGTGTGATAAAATGCATCCTATAGAATGTTTATCCATGTCTAAAAAGTGCATTCGGTGTGGTAAGTCTAGTCATATTTCTCGTAATTATAAGGAAGATGATCAAGCAGGCAATGAAAAGTCAGCGGTAAGATGTTTTAAGTGTAATGAAATGGGTTATTATGAAAATGAGTGTCTAAAAAAGAACTCAAATGATGGAAAGAAGCCAGACTACAATCAGATAGGGGTGGTGAAATCCGTTTCAACTACTTCAGCAGATGTTGGGCCATCGAATGAAGTAGTATCAGGTACATTGTTTGTTTGTTAAGATTATGCCAATGTGTTGTTTGATTCAGGGTCTACACATTCTTTCATTTCTGAGAAGTTTTTTAGTAAATTGGAAATTCAATCTCAAAATATGAATCCTGAACTTATGGTAAAACACCCGTAGGAAATATTGAGACAAAAAGAAATTACAAGAACCTTATTATCCTTGTGTGTGTAAAGAATCTACCTCCAAACCTTACTATTTTGCGTCCAGTAGAGTTTCTTGTTATTTTGGGAATGGATTGGCTTTCTGTTTATCATACTAAGAATGACTGCAGAGCTAAAATGGATTATTTTCAGAATGATTTTCAGTTTATGTACAAGAATGATCCCTTGATTTTGATAACATATCAGGAAGTTGAGAAACTAGTAAAATATGGATGTGAATGTTACCTTGCAAATATTGTTGAAAATAAAGAAACTATTAAGATTAATGATGTGCCAGTGGTAAATGAGTATCTTGATGTTTTTCTTGATGAGTTTCCTGGTATTATTCATGATCGGGAAGTTTAATTTACTTTTGACATAGTTCCTGATTCTAAGCCAATTTCAAAAACCTCTTATCGAATGACTCAAGTTGAACTTTTAGATTTAAAGAGACAATTGTAGGTGTTATTAGATGAAGGTTTCATTCGACCTAGCACATCACCATGGGGTTCTTCTGTCTTATTTATTAAAAATAATGATGGCTCAATGAGACTTTGCATTGATTATAGTGCCTTGAATAATATTACTGTTAAGAACAAGTATCCTTTGCCTCATATCGATGATTTTTTTTATCAGCTCCAGGGAGCTCAATATTTTTCGAAGATTGACTTGAGGTTGGGGTACCATCAGTTGAAAGTAAAAGAGGCAGACGTTCCGAAGACTGCTTTCCATTCTAGATATGGACACTATGAATTTTTAGTTATGCCTTTTGGGGTTAACCAATGCACCTGCTGTATTCATGGAACTTATGAATAGAATTTTCCATGAGTTCTTGGATAAGTTTGTGGTTGTCTTCATTGATGATATTTTGGTTTTTTCTAAAAGTAAAGAGGGGCATGAAATTCATTTAAGGGTTATCTTGCAAAACATAAAAGAAAAGAAACTGCATAGAAAATATAGCACGTGTGAGTTTTGGTTACAAAAAATTTCTTTCCTGGGTCACATTGTTTCAAAATATGGCATAACTATTGATCCTTCTAAAACAAAAGTTGTTGAAGAATGGCCAAGACCCACAAATGTAACCGAGATCTGTAGTTTTCTTGGTGTGACAGGTTACTACATAAGGATTGTTGAAAATTTTTCACTGTTATCTATTCCAATGACTAAGCTAACTCGGAAGGGTGTTAAGTTTATCTGGGAAAAAGAATGCGATGATTGTTTTCAGGAGTTGAAAAAAAGATTGGTCATTGCTCCAGTTTTGGCACTTCCTTCCAGGAATGATGGGTTTTGTTATCTACAGTGATTATTCATTGAAAGGAAATGGCTATGTCCTTATGTAGAATGATCAGGTAATTTCATATGCTTCACGTCATTTTAAAACATATGAGGTAATTTAACCTACACATGATTTGGAATTAGCAGCTATTGTTTTTGCTCTAAAAATTTGGCGGCATCATTTGTATGGAGTAAAGTGTGAAGTATATACAGATCACAAAAGTTTAAAGTATATATTCGCTCATAAATAATTGAAAGTGATACAGAGGAGATGGCTGGAATTAATCAAGGATTATGATTGTAAAATTCATGACCATTCGGGAAAAGAAAATAAAGTGGCTGATGCTTTGAGTCGAAAAAGTAATGCTTCATTTACCATGCTACATTTGGAACGAGATCCTTTGGTTTTTGATTTGATGAACATTTGAATGGAAGTTGTTTGTGCAGGATGTCCTTATGTTTTGTTTCAGGTATCAGTGAAATCTTCTCTATCAGACAAAATAAAGCAAGAATAGATGCAAGACAGTGGGTTGTAGAAAAAGGTAGAGCTGGTTCATAATGGTAAGTTCCCTGAATTCAACATTGATAATGATCATGTTTTGGGATTTGGGAAGAGATTGTGTGTGCCTTGTGATTCAAATTTGTAGAATGAGTTGTTATGTGAGGCTCATAGTTCCCCATTTTCAGTTCATCCTGGCATTACTAAGATCTATAGAGATCTTCAGAAGTATTACTTGTGGGATGGAATGAAAAGAGATATTACTGATTTTACAGTGAAGTGTTTGACTTGTCAAAAGGTTAAAGTAGAGGGATAGTTACCGAAAGGGATGCTTCAGCCTTTACCAGTACCATAATAGATATGGGAAAATATATCCATGGACTTTGTTATGGGATTGTCGAAGACACCTCAAGGTAATAATGCAATCTTGGTTTTTGTTGATCGCTTGACTAAATCTACTCACTTCCTTTCTATACGTGTTACTTTTTCCCCAGATCAACATTAATGTTTGTATCTTAAAGAGATAGTTAGGTTACCTAGAGTTCTTCTCTCCATTGTATCTGACCATGATCCCAAGTTCACTTCTATCTTTTGGAATGGCCTTCAGAAGTCGTTGGGTACTGAATTAAATTTTAGTAAAGATTTTGATCCTCAATCAGATGGGCATTCAGAACGAACAATTCAGTCTTTGGAAAATATGCTACATGCTTGTTCGATGGATTATCAGGGAAGTTGGGAACAACATATTTCTTTGGATGAGTTTTCATATAATAACAGTTTTCATTCCAATATACAGATGGCACCATTTGAGGCATTATATGGTAAACGGTGTCGAACCACAAATTTCTGGGATGAAGTGGGTGAAAGTAAGTTGATGTGACCAGAATAGGTAGAAGAGTTGGCGGAAAAAGTTCAACTGATACAAAAACACATGAGAACAGCTGAGAGCAGGCAGAAAGGTTATTCAGACAATAGGAGGAAGGAACTATCTTTTGAGGTAGGTGATCATGTTTTTCTCAAAGTATCACCATGGAAAAGTGTGATGCGATTTGGTAAGAAAGGAAATATGAGTCCAAGGTTCATTGGACCATATGAAATTCTGGAGAGAGTTGGATCAGTTTCATACCGAGTGGCTTTACCTCTGAGTTTATCTCAGGTACACAATGTTTTTCATATTTCTATGTTTAGAAAGTATATTATAGATTCATCTCATGTTTTGAGCCTAGAGCTAGTTTAGTTGAAAGAGAATCTCTCTTATGAAGAACAACTAGTCCAGATTCTTGCCCAAAGAGAGCAAGTGTTGCTAAATAAGGTAATTTACCAGGTAAAGATTTTGTGGAAAACTCATATGGTTGAAGAGGCAATGTGGGAATCTGAAAATGCTATGAGGGATAAATACCCCACTTATTTTGAAAAGTGAATGAAATTGCGAGGATGCAATTCCCAAAAGGGGGGAAGGATGTAACATCCCAGGTAAATATAGAATAAAGCATTTTCATATTTATTAATATTTACTAATTAAATATTAATTTTACTTTAAAGGGGTTTCTATGCTAGATAGAGTACCCGATACAGAACAAAAAGTTTCAATGAAATCATACGGTGCACACTAGTAATAAAATAATATTATTTTAAATGGTATTTAACAAATATCCGTTGTGTTGGAGGGAATGGATAGAAATTACTAAAATATGATTATATATGTTTTTTAAATGTTTTTACATTTATCTAATAAAAGATAAAGGCTTAAAATACGAAAAGAATTCAATTTTAGGCATTTATACCCTAATTTTCACTAAAGGTTCACTTATCTCCTTTTGATGGCGAACCATCATTAAATATAGTTTTGGTCACTCTTATACATTATATTGGACCAAATAAAACTCTTTTTTAGAATCGGGACATCAATATTTACTTTGTGTAAATTTTTGGTATTTTTCTGATAAAGATCATTTTTTAATGAATAGTGAAAAATGTTGTATTTTAATTCAAAACCTCTTTTTAATCTAATTTATTTATATGATTATACAATCAGTTGAGTTGGTTTTAAAGTGAAATTAGAATATATTATTATCATTTAATCCAATAGTGGCTGTTGGGATTAATTTCACTTTGAAATCAGACTTAAACTAGTGTCAATCTTTTGATACTTATTGTTTCATAAAAACACGCTATTTTCTCTGACATCGGGAATTAATTATTAAATTAATTGATGAAACTTATATTTTTTGAATTTTGTAAAATAGGCTTAATTTTTTAATTAGAAATATCAAATATATCTTATAGTGAATTTTTGGTATTTTTCTAAAAAACATCAATTTTTGATGAATAGTGAAACCACTAAGTGTTATTTAAAAAACTGATTTTTCGTTTAAATGAAATTTTACCACTTATGTGTTTTAAATTTCAAAAATATGACATACATGGTTGTCATTAAGAAGTAAAATTTGGTTCAATGGGATTAAAATAATTTTTTTGGTGAATAGTAACATTTATGTTTTTATCGCGATTAGAGGTAATTATTGTAGTTTAAGGTAAAAATAATGTTTTAATAATATGAAATGAACTTGACACATGTCCTAACCTTATTTTATGTGTCATGACCGACCAAGAAAATCCAAGGGTCAACTTGGGGACTCCAGGGAGCCACTTTGGTATGAAAATGACATTAAAAATATTTTATTTAAAGTTAAAATAAAAATGTCACAAACATGAGTTGTTTTACTAAAACAATTCTTAAATGGGGTTATACAAGTCATATTTCTGTATATAAATATTCATTAGAAAGATAAAACGATTTCCTACATCATGATATTTTTTTATCGTTTTTATAAATTAAATAAATTAAATTATTTATGAAACCATGATGATGCAGTGATTACCTCATTATTTGATGATTTAAATAAAATGAAAAGATAATGTAAAATCTAAAACCTACACATGTCAAAAACCTATTGGATGGGTGTATTTCAAACTCTTATCATCATATCCTCTAAATATATAATTTTGAGACCCTTTTTATCAGAAAATCATTTTATAATCATGTTTCTTTTCTTAACATTCCAAGAGTGCCCCTCCTCTCCTCTTATAAAGGCCCCCAACTCTACCAGCTTACCCACACCTCTCAAACCTTTGGTCTGGCCAATATCTGCCCATTGTTTCTCCCCAAATCCCTCTATAACTCCTAGAAGCCTCACTTTTGGCAGAATTCTTCCCATGGAATCCTTTGAGCTCAAATCTAATATAGTTACCTGATTTTAAGGTAATGTCTTCACTTGGGTTCTTTTGTTTTATTTTGCTTCTCCAACCCCCTAAACTATTTTAATTCATTTATTTTTTAAAAACTCTAGTATCATGAATATACTAGGATGTTGTTATAATAATCCTTCGTACTACACTTACACATACCTACATCTAATGGTTAAAGAACATACTGTTTCTGTGGATGGCGAATTTCTGCCTCATGAAACGATGATTGTTCATTATTATTATAACACCTTCAAAGGTGGCCATTAAGATGTGACTATATTTATATATGATATATAAAATTTTCATGTTTTCCTTAAGCTTCTCTATTTTTCATTTATATCTTACCTTTGTGGCAGCCATTATGGGTATACGTGATATCTTAATTTTAGGAAGTGCGGACTACCGCCCCCTCAAAGTGATTTGATTTGTTATTTCCATATGTGGGACGTATAAAGGGTGGATTTAAAGTTATTATATATTATTTATGTTACATATAAATGATGAATATAATTCTGTAATTAAAATATACATACGTCTCATTTAGTTTTAATTCCATTAATATGACATAGAAATGAAAGTAGTGTTCATGCGTACGTACAACTTACCATCTCCATGAACGGTGCATTTCATTTATTACCTATAAATGATTATGTAAAATTATAATTACATGTATATTATCGATATATATGATATCCAAATCATGAATATCATTCTGGATATAATGAACCTTTGACCACACGAACAATATTTAATTGTAAGAATTCCACTTTCGATTAAGAACCAAATATCGACAAAACAAACATTAATAACTTAAGTGATTACATAATTTTTATAAAATGGTAATAAGTGATATAAAATTAATAATGAACATGAAAAAGGTTCTTAACCAAGTAGAAATTATCTCAAGTTTATTATCCTAGAGGTTAAAGAACGATCGAGTCAAGTCGGACCCGAGGTAAGGGACTTCGTCTCAATATCTTTTCATTGAAGAATATTTTGTTTTATACAAAACTTTTCTTTATACGGTGTATAAACCCCTTTGACTTTTACTTTTATACTAAAGGAATCTTTTTCTACGAAGCGTTTTACTAAATGATAAAAAAATGTTTCTTTTAACGTACGTGGTGACAATGACCTTTTCCACCGCCGCGAGTATTATTTGGTTTTTGGCTTCCTCAACAAGCCGTAATGTTTTTAAAATTAAATAAATACCATATAATCTTTTATGTATTTTGGTATTGAAAATGGTTTTTATAATGTATTTGTAATGTCAATATTTTTATGTGATATATTGTGATCAAAGTGTGGAAATGTTTTATTTCCATTATATTTGTTTTATGTCTTATGATTTTATAATGGTATATGGAAATTTGACGGGTGGTTAAGTGATAAACCATATGATGGGTGGTGCCGAGAGTACCAGGACTGGTGGTTACATTATAACCTCCAATGCAATGGGTATGGAAGTCATTCGTATGGCTATTCCATTAAGTGATATGTGTGGAAGTCGACTGTATGGTTATTCCATTAAAGTATGTTTATGTCCCAACATACCATTATATGTTATGTTATCTTTATATGGGTTTTATGGGAATATTTTGGTTACAAAATGGTATGTAATGATCTTTTATTTAGTGAAGAGTTTTTACTACTTCATAAAGTTGAAAATTATTACTTTATTAAAGTATACATGGTTAACTTGTTGTTTTTATAAACTAATAGTTTTCATTCTTTGTGTACCCCTTATTGAGCTTTTTATGCTCACCCCATGTTTTTTTGAAATGTTTTTCATAGGACTTAATGTGGAATAGGGTCAAGGATGGGATCATGGAAAAGGCATTCTATATAAAACCTGGAACTAGAAATGTTTCTTTTTAAGAGTTTTTATTCTATGGAAACATAGTATAAGTGTCTACTTTGTAATCTTTTGAGATGTAATAGTTATGTCCTAATTCTATAAAACACTAAACCTAAAAAGATCCTCAATGTGAATTATTCATTTAGTTCAATATTATGTAAGGTTTAAGGTCGCGGCCTTATAGTTTCAATGATAGAGTCTGTAGAAGTATGAGGGCACCATTTCTGATGCAGTCATAGATGAAAGTTTGGATAGGTTGAGATAGGATTTAGTTCAATCTATGCCTGGAAATATAATTGGGTGTCCATGGTTGTGATGATGCTATGTGGAGTAGTGAGGTAGTGGTGGTTCATGTTCCTTATGGATTGTGTGGAGTCAGCGATCTCATGGGAGGAGTTCTAAGACATGTTTATAGTCGAGTGTCATTATTCGACCTTGTAGGAATCTAGTAGCCAAGATCTTATTACCTTTCTATAGGGGATCACCAGTGTGTGAGAGTTTCTAATCCATTTCAGGAAGCTTTTACGATATGCTTCAGACTAGTTTTCAGATGAGGAGGCAAGGGAGATGCTTTTTGAGGAGGCTCTACATTCAAAGATCTATGTCCAGATCACCCCTTTTATGTTGAAGACATATCTTGATGTGATATCAAGAGAAGAGGTCATCGAGAGGGCTTTGGAAAGGACCAGATCATCATGAGAGGGGAGTCTTCATGATTCCTCACGAAGCTGAGATGTGGTCTGGGGTTCACGTTTTTCTGGGAAATGAGTTTCCATTCTACCGATGGTAGGTCCTGGGCCTCAACATCTCATTTCTCCATGGGTAGTAGGTCTCAGGTCTATGCCAAGGGATCAAGTTATTGTTAGTCATGACATGGATTAGGTCATCAGCAGCAAGAGTTCCAAACCATTCAGAGCAGTCAATGTGCACCGGGTGTTACACTCAATGTTCCTCCGTTGAGGAAATTCTAGTAGAGGATGCAGTTTTAGGTACCACCAGCATTAGATCAGTAGAAGGTAGATGGGGCAGGCAAGAAGACTGCCCCTTGATTCTCCCCCTCCTCAGAGAGCATAGTGTGTCCATGGTGGTGGTCTTCATCATGTTCAAGGAGGTCATGGAAGAGGTCATGGTCAGCATCATGCATTAGCGTTGCCAGAGCCTGGCGATCCAGATGTTGTTTGAGGTACCATTTTCTTGGTTTCTAGCTTGGTGAATTCTTTGTTTCATTCAGGAGCGACACACTCCTTCATATCACCTACCCTTTTCTATGTTATGGGACTTGAGGTAGAGAGGATTTCAGTGCCCATCGCATTGACTATGATAATTGGAGGTTGAGGTGACTTTTTTGATGTATTTAGATATTTTGAGGTAGTGATGGGGCATCACAACTCTTGGGTAGATTTTCTATGTTTACGAATACTACCATATGGTTTCATCCTCAGTATGGATTTGTTGTATTCAGTGCAAGATATTGTGGATTTCTTCTAGAAGAAGGTTTTTTTTTTGATGCAGATGGAGAGTCTGTGGTATTTCTGGGAGGGAGAGATCCTCAGATGGGTCATAGGAGTGTTTTGTCCTTATCATCCATCATGACAGAGTTGATTCTGATTTTTTAGAGGTTCAGTAGTTGGTGTTTCCTAGGGTTGTAGAAGAGTACATTGATGTGTTTTTAGAAGTGGTTGTAGTATTACCCCCTCAACGAGAGATCGGGTTTGGGATTGAGATACAACCAAAAGCATCTCCAATCTCATTGTATCCATATAGGATGTCCCCTTCTTAGTTATGAGAGATACATATACATATTGATGGTTTGTTACAGTTCGGGTTTGATCGAATGAGTGTGTCACTATGGGGTGAACCAGTTTTGTTCATGAAGAAGGCTAACAATAATTTGCAGTTGTGTGTCAATTATCGTTACATTAACAAAGTCACAATATAGAATCGCTATACTATTCCACAGATTGATGATTTATTCAATAAACTGAGTGGTTCAAGATGGTACAAAAAGATCAACATGAAGTTAGGATATCATCCAATTCATGTGAAGGATGATGATATCCAAAAGACTGATTTATAATGATGACATGGGCTTTACGAGTTTGTTGTATTGTTTTTTGGCAAGACAAATTCTCCATGTGTGCCCATGGGATTGATGAACACTATGTTCCATGTGTTCCTAGACATGTTCGTTGTAGATTTCATAGACGACATCCTTGTGTAATCTACATCTAAAGAAGAGCATGTAGAGCATTTATAAATATTTTTGGGAGATCTTCATCCTAATATGTTGATTGAGAAGTTTTCGAAGTGTGATTTTTGGGCACAAGAAGTTAGTTTCAAGGGGAATGTTGTGTCCCAATATAGAGTAGTTTTGGATCCATCAAAGATAGAAGAATTTGTGTCTTGGGTAGCACCCAAGACAGTGTTAGAGGTGTGAAGTTTCCTCGGTCTCACAGGATAGAATAATAGATTCATAGTCGATATCTCATGATTTGCGACTCCTATGGCTACTTTGAATTGGAAGGATCACACGTTCATACGGACTGATTAGTTTCAGGAAACATACAAGTAACTAAGGAAGAAGTTAGTAAGCCCTCTAATTCATTGTCTTCCAGATAAGGGAGTATTGTTTGACGTTTTCTGTGATGCTTTGAATCTAGCCTTTGGTTTTGTTCTGGTTCAATAGAGATAAATTGATTCATATGGGTCTCGTCAGTTAAGTCCCCATGAAATTAACTATTCATCCCATGATTTTGAGTAGGCATCCGTAGTGATTGCTCGGAAGTTGTTGTGACATTACCTCATTAGTGATCACCTTTTTGTTTTGACCGATCATAAGAGAATGGGGTATGTTTTCTCCCAACATGACCTGAACGTATGATAGAATATGTGGATGGAGTTCTTGCAAGAATATGACTTTAAAATATCGTATACACCAGGTAAGGGGAATGGTGTAGCAGATGCGCTGAGTTGGAAATCATGTAGTGATGCAGTGCGTGAATATGATGACTCTGAGAGAGTAATTGAAGAACCTTTAGAATTACATCATGATATGGGAGATGTTGGGGGTAGAGGATCACTTTTTTAGATTACGGTGCAGTTATCTCTGGTGAAGAAGGTGGAAGAGTCCCAATTGGGGATCTAGACGCGGTGGTCTGGGGAGACTGAGTTGTTTATGATGAGGCCCCTGATGGTTTCCTAAGGATGAACAACACTAAGTGTTGTATCATTGAAGGATATGTGTTCCTTTGATGATGTGTGATACTATTCTTAGAGAGTTCCATAGATATCCTTTTATAGTTCATCCTAGATTGACAAATATGTACCAAGACATGATGGCTAGTTATGATAAAAAATCATAATTAAAAATAAGATGGGGGATTCATTCCATGCCACTCCAACTATGGTATGACAGTAACCTTCCATCCTTTATGCGTCAATGTAGATTCTGAGAGAGGGAATCTTGGGACAATATGAAAAGACATAGAGATATGGGAACTCCATGACAGAATCCATGCACTATTTTAAAGAGTAAAATTACTTTAACCATAATATAGATTGATATCAATGGAAAATAATATCACTTAAAATAATGATTGAAAACCCATTCTTGGAAACCAATCTTACACATCACCAAAATAATGAAACTTCAGTCGATGATGTCATTAGACCTATATATATCATCCTGAATGATATAATTTGATCATATTGATCATTTATTAGCATAATTAAATATATAATTAGCAATTCTATCCACCCCTTGGATTATACACCCATTGAAAAACTCGTGTTGTTCTCTTGAAACCATATTCCGAACCACACCACATGACCTTCATGTAATAATGTTTTTCATAATTATATAAGAAACGTTGCACAAGAAATGGGCCTAAAATGATTGAGGCTAATGGAATCTTCCATTTTCAGTATTATAACCACCATGTAAGAGCAACCACTCATATTAAGGAAACCCCCTGATAGAAGCCTTGCATAACCTCCACCACCTGAATACCAAAAACCTCTATTGATTATATACAAAAAACTCCCAAAAATACATCCGTTCTAGGGGTGTTATCTCGAAAAATTTTAAGTACCATGGCCATTGTCTCCGTTTCAGCTTGATTAAACATCATGTGAAAATTTTTAGACATCTCCATCAGGTGAGTGATTAACCCCAAAAAGGCATCACCCCATCCATGGATAACAAATCCTCATGTCTAGAAGGCACCATCCCTTCCAAGGTACTATCAGAATGATCAAGCACCATCATACTAGTGACATATAGATATGTAGTGTAATCTCCATTACTGAGGCTATTGTTGACTCTCGCACTGCTATTCTAATTCAAGAATTCATGGTAGAAGGTGATGTTTCAATTTCCCTATTGATGCCTACTCACATGAGTTATATTCTTATATCACCTCTCAGTCTTCAATAGATACTTAGTATGAATAATGTGTTTATCTCAATGTATAGAAATGATTTTTCGCATCCCATATTTTGTGAAGATTATGCTCCAATTAATCAATGTCTTCTTGGTTTTTATCCACAACAATGTTTTCATTAATCCTATTATCCATCCAAAGGAAATTAACATGTCTATCTGAGAAACTTTTGGCCTACCCATGGTCCCACGGACATTTCAACATCTACATGAAACCCTCAACATGATGACATCTATTTTAATAATGGAAGGCATGATTCATGAAGAATTGCATTCTAATATCTACAATAAATAGACCATGATCACAATGTGAATGATGCAAATGAGTGATTGTATCCTAAGAGAAGTATTCTAATCCTTGGATCATCAAATGGAATCTATTAAGATGACTCTATATGTGATTGGATCACTTTTAGTTGTTGCACCATGTGTATTTATTGACTATAAAACCAAACCCTAGAATCAGTATAGATGAATGGAATGTAAGAAATTCATTAATTCCACAATTAGTAATCATCATGCCACTACAAATCTCTTAGGATTCCACAACTGAGTTAATATCTCCACCCACAAAACAAGGTAGGTTACCCAGTTTAAAATAATCTAGAAAACAATATAGATACATCTTCCCTTCTCAATAGGTACTTGAATAAAAAATGGAGAATAAAAGCTCACTCCCACTGCAGGAGATCGTAGTATTAATGAACTAGGACATCAAAATATCTACTGAATCATGGAATCTATAATTCTAGAAATTCCAGATGTGTGTATTTTCTAGAAACCCATGAAAGGACATTGATTAGATCATTTTACTAGAAACATATGGGAGCTTGCATGTATATTTATTGATATCAATAATGGATAAATAGAAGACTAATGATTAGTAAGTTCAGTGGCCATGAAGGCTTGCTTGACTTGTGCCCCCAACCCACATGTATTCCTAACAATCAGTAATATTATTAAATAGTAGTTTCCATATCCTTTTTCCTAATTTTCTATATGATATAATGGATAAAAATGTTCGTACAAAATTTTACTAAGAGTTATTAATCAAGCCATATAACCTATCTAAAAAAATAGTGCATTGGAGTTTTGATATTCTTCATAAATGATACTTTTAAATACTCAGTTATATAAAGCGTACTAGACAGAGAAGTCAGTGGGGAGATTAGACCCAACTCTCATAGAAATTTGGAATCCATCACATAGTGCTATAGAGAACCCCAAGAGGACTGATACTCATTCATCACGACCTATTGAATAGATTCTATATAGGAAAAATTATTTCTTGTTGAAGGCATGTCGTTTATGAAGGTTCATAGAAGGCTGTCTTGGGAAATTTGGGATATGATCTATAATGACGTACAAGGATAAAATAATCCCCTTGTAGGGGGAAGGATATATTATTCCAAGAGACCACTCTATTCACAAGTATCCACTAAAAAATAATACAATGGACAACGACACAAGGTGCACAGTAGAAACATCATGGAGTGTGAGACAGAGAAATGAGATCTAATATGGATGAGGAACAACCTAACCCAATGTTCCCATAGTTGACAGAATGGAATTTTCATGAATATTAAAAGGAATTTGAGGGATTCAGAATGAATTTGAATTTAACAGTGCCAAACCCAATGGTGACATTATCCACCGTCTCTACCGTCGAGAATTGAAGTTCTCCCTGGTACTCACCCTATAGCCCAGAACCTGGTGCACAATGATCTGACTTTATCCTTCAAAAAGCCACCACTGAATGCCCGTGATGACCACAAACCACACAAAATATGGGAGGTTCTTTATAGAATATCCATTTTTACCAGATGATGCCTTCACCCATCCACAAAAGAATGTGCGTGGGAAAACTCAACAACATATCAATTTCAACACAAATATGAGGGCTATCAAATTCTTGGAAATATTCAGTGATATCTTCAAAATAGTTAAAAGATACCAAGGATTCACTGATAGATTTTAAAATTATCCTCTTATAAAAATGTAATGGTATTCAGGATATCTGATCCTAACTACTGCAAATGATGATTCCCTACCAAAATGGAAATCCCATGACCAATAGGATAAGAAGATACACCATGACTCACACCGCATGTCCTCCATGGCACTACCATTCACAAAATGTTCTGTGGTGAAACAATTAACGATAAAATACACTTAATAATTCTCAGTGAAATGAATAGGATGGAAATTTCCTCAATAATCGACAAAATTATTGAAAATTGTGACAGGTCTCTTATTCTGACAAAACCGATCCACCAGAATAAAATTAGAGAATGTAACAACATCTTAAAAAACAAAACTATGTTACGCAATAATAATTTTCATAAATTTGACCATATCAAGTCCACCTTTAAAATAATTCAATACATATTAATATTATTTTTAATTTATATATCTTCCACAATCAACATATGTAATATATTTTTTCTTTTAACTAGTTTCATAAAAATATTGTTTTTATTTTTTACTATTATAAATTTATAAACAAAATAATAATAAACGAAACTATAAATGATATTCAATTATAAAAATTATAAAATAATTATAATACATGGAATTTTTTGTTACAAACCATGAACATAAAATCAATGATGATTGGAAAAAGTAATTCTCTATGATAGAAATCTGTTTTCTAAATTAATTTTTTAAATGTTGATCAATAAATAATAAAAACAATTAATTAAAAAATTATATCATATTATGTTAGTAAATTAGAAATCTTATATATCCATCATTTAAATATATTTTTTTATTTAACATAGGTGGTAAAACATGTCCAAATGCGAATCTTCATGATTAATCGATGATTATGAGGTGGAATAGTTTTATTATAATTATAAAATAATCATATAAATGTTATTTAGTGTCAATTATTGTGATATATTATAATTTTAATGAATTTTCAGAATAAAATAATTTATAAAAAGTAATTTGATAGAATTACGATATCTTTTTCCTTTATGTCAGCTCAAATTAAATAATAGAATTAATGATAATTGATTAGTGTTCATTACATTTATAAGATCTAAATTTTTATGTAATATAAAATTATGAACATAAAAAAATAATATGTATCCTCTACTTCCATCCCCATGGCTCTCCATGTAAGGTATTGAGGAATAGAAAAAAAATAAACCCTTCCATGGAGGTGTTAGTCTTCACATGCACTTGGTTAAAGATTTTATTTTGTATATAATTGTCGAAATGAGTAATATTATATATATTTGAATACTCATAATTATTTTATAAATATCATAATTATATTTGAAAATAAAATTTTATATTTTCCATTTATATTGTTGATGTTAAAGGGAACATGTTGCATCCTGGAGGAGGTAGTCTAAACAAAATAATAATTAAGGTTTCATTTTTCATAATAGAAAATGGAAACCTGATTATTTATTATTATCATAACATAGTAACGTATAGTATGGAATAAATAATATGTTATTAAATCAGTATTTAGAAATTATAATTATAAATGAAAAATATAATGGGGGATTCAAGTAATATAACTTCTTATGTTGAGAAATTTGATATTTACCTAGGAGGTCCCTTGGAATTGGATGACTTAGGATAAAATATTTTAATGATATTAGTAATATAATGAATTCCTTCAATAGATAATAAAAAACAAACGGTTTTAGTTGGAATAATAGTTATTATTAGTGCCTTGGTGGATAACCCCTTTTATAGGTGTTGATGGTATTATTTTTCAAAAATATTTCAAATTATTTTAAAGGGGGAAGGTGTTAAAAATGTCAGCTGGGTCCCAAAATGTAATATATTTTTTTAGTAAAAGGTAATTATTATAAACACCTCAAAAAAGATCAATTATATACTTTTTTATATGATGTTTTAGGAACATTACCCCTTTAATTTTTATTGTAAACATTTGATATTTTTTCACAGTAACCTGTTTTTATATAAGATAACAAAATATTTATTCCTGAAAATATTGTTTTACATAGTACATTATTTATTCACATAGATACTAAATTTGAATTAAATTTTATTTGTTTAGTGGTATAAAAGTATTCCAAATTAAAACAAATAAGAAAATGGTAAAAAAAATTTACAAACACATGTTTAGAAAATATTAGTTATTATTATAAGATATAAAATTTGTGATTCTTTACTGAAAAATATAATTTTAAAGTTTATAAATTCACATATAAAGTATACTTTTTTATTAAAATTTTTTCTTTAATTTACCATTTATACATATATATTAATAATTTCATAAAATACATGTTATTTATTAAAATTATATTTTACACTATACAACTAAAAATAAATCTTATTATAAGAATAAAAAAATATTTTTCATAAACTATTACTATGAGTAATCCATTTTTTCTTAAATTAAAATAATAAATTTTTGAACATTAGCATTTAAATAAAATGGTGTGATATAATGATAAAAAATTAGTTAGTTTTCTTTAGAATATTAACCATTTTCAGTCAAATTTTTATTATTTACTTATTATAATCATATTGAAAAATTATTATTACAATATATATTTTTTAATCACTGATCACATTTTTTATTAAATGGGATTCTATATTTCATATAGATAGAATATTTTGTAATAATAAATTTCTATGAATAAAATTTAACTATTAGAAATTTTAGTAATAGAAACTGCATTTCATTTATATTAAATGTATCCTTTAAATTTTTTCATAAATATGGATGTATAATTAATTACATAAAATTAAATGGATTTTTTACTAGTTACAATCAATATTTATATTTTTTTAAAATATATCACTCTTTCATTTTGATAGATATGGAATATGGACCAAACAATCAATCACTGTTACTTATTTTCATATAGACATATGTAAATATAATGTGGTGTTAAATTAAAAACCCATAAAATAGATAACTCCCTAAATATTTAAATAATATTTTGATTAAATGTAGTTATATGAATCCATAAAGATGAAATGGATTGGAGTAACAACATTGATAACATATGGATGTCATAGAAACTCAAATATTGGAATATATCAATATTTTGTTTCTTCACATCTATATGGATGAATACCTTACATAGATTGGTGTTAAGAGAAATTTTATTCCTCCTATATTTCAAATTCATACTTGTAGTTATATATTAATAATTTATTGTCTGAAATAAAATTTTATTTTATGTAAATAAGTATGAATACAAATTACTGTAAATATATATACCACACATACCCATCTATTTTCTCCAATGCTTGTTTAAATTTCTGACACCATATGAAGGATTGGGACGAACAATGATTTCAACGAAGATTAATAATCCTCATTTTGTATAAATATGATATAAATTTTAACCCCTTATATCCATTTTTATATTAACCTCATCAACCACACAATGATGTTACCTTTAAAAATTATTCATTGACTTTATTTATAGACTCAATAGATAACCACCCATATCTTCACCAACCTTTTACAGAAGTATTGGTTGTATAAAATCTATGAAGAGATCATTAATGATGGTTAGTGGGGGGATAGATTTCCAACCATTTCCACTTTAGATAGAACATCATATTCACAAACATGATATTCCAGGCCAAAAACTATTTCTTATTCAAGAAACATAGGATCAATTATTTTCAATCATCCAGAAATTATTCTAAAACTTCTCGAAACCATATGGTCTTGTTGAGGCATCCACCTTTCATGATTCAATATTGGGTCAATATATAACTACTGGAAGTGGTTGGGGTTTGAATTCTACATCCACAAATATCATGGTACATTGAACATATTAGACATCATTAGGGCCTATATGTGGAGTAAATGCATTAATGTAAAAAATTAAAGACAATCTATGGTTTTATTTCTCTAGAGTAGTGAGGATAAGATAACTCTAAAACAGATTTTTGTCATTTTATTTTCACTATTCTATTTTCAACCATGATTATTTATTTATTAATTGAACAATGACTCAGTGAATATGGTGTATATGATGAAGTAGTAAATAATTTAATAGAATAAAAGAAATTCCATATAATATAACAAAAAATATTTATATTTCCATAATATCATTTTGAGATACAGTAATATTAATACTAGAAGTTGGATTTGATAATTAAATGATTAGGTTTGTGAAGTACTACACTATAATAACATCATGGTTATATTATTTTGAATTGAATAATAATCCAATATGAAATCCACAACTATTAGATATAGTATATGTGTACCTTAATACATTCCTTTTGATGAAAAAGGTCCACTTCTAGGAGTAAAAATGTGTCCCATTCAATCATCTACCATTGAAAAAACTGTTTTTTATCATCCTCCATATCTTACCATTTTTTAGTTCAAAATACATTACTCGTTTATATGAAATATTATAAATATAGAAACCTATTAAAATATGGGTTTAACCTATTTCAAATTGGAATGGTATATATATTAATTAATATCATAATATATTTATGTAAACAAGAAATAAATTCTTCATAATTACTTGTAATGAGAATGTGATTAATCAAATAATATCCCCTAGGTTTGTCAAACTAGGTATGTAATTTTCCCCATTTTAAATACACAAGTTGATGATAATTTTGATATAAAATACACCATTTTTTGGTTATTATTCCAATATATGGCTAATAAGTAGTCAATATTCTCTTTTAGTATATAAACATTGATTTAATTCCATGTAAAACATATACTCAAGAATCAAACAAAAATACAGGATGATATTATATATAGAGACTTCTTCCAAGTATTTTTATATAATTTCTCTTAAATAGTACCGATATTAAATGTAAATTTTTACATTATCATGAAACTAAACAATATGAAAAATGATTAAATATAATGTTTAAATTATGTTGAATTGTATAATATAAAATCCTAAATAATCGTTATGAAACATAAAAATCTCAAAAAGATATCTAAAACATACTCTAAAACCAACTATTATTCCCGATATCCACACTCCAAAGGCTAATGTTATAGACACATAATTTCCATTTTTTATTTCAAATAAACTACATATTCTAAAATATAAAAATCACATTAAATATTTTTTTAATGAAAATATATCATTACATACACTTCTAAGTCCATTTAGGATTAGATTTGTTGAGAAATAGGACATTACATAAACTAAAATAATTGATGTTCCTTTATAACTATTACACATTTTTATATACAATTAATGTTACCACATAAAACATAATAACTCCTTTGATTATAACATAAATTATTCTATTAAAAAATCATGTTTAAAATTTAATTTTTAATTAATTTAAATATAACATAGTGAAATGTAAACATATGAAATGGTTTGACTAAATACTCGGTAAGGGAAAGATATATTTTAATAAATTAAAATATAATCATTTAATAAAAAATATTGCAAGAGTGAATGATATGAATAATTCATAATTCATATTAAACTAATAGAAATTATATATATGATAACAAACTAAATAATTGATAATAATAATTAATATCTTCCCATTTTTGGAATACATAATATCAGAAATCAACGACATGTTGTCAATTTCATTTTCTAAGATGCTATACAAATATTTGGAGTGGTATTCCCAAAAAACAGAAGTGGTTCTTCTTCATGATATCTGTTGATGCATCAAGGGTTTATAGAATTCTTGGTCCAACTTTTCTATGTTTTATTTCCAACGAATTCACCCTAAGAATCAAATATCCATTTCATACCATTTTTTGAGGAACATATTATTGAATAAAAAATTACTACCCATGTAATATAAAAAATTATATTCAAACACATTAACAATTTTCATTAACAATAAATAACAATGAATAAATTTAATAGTATTATATTGTTCAATACAATGGTATAGCATTACCAAAACACATCTAGAAAACAATAGTGGATGGTCAAAAAATAAAGAATTATCTTTCCAATAACCATATATATTGGACTACAAATATAATAATCACTGAAATTATTTCCTATGCCTATAAAAGGAACATCATCACCCTAACTAATAAAAAGGAATAATAAATTTCTTCAAAATAACCTAACAATGGTTAAATAAGTATTTTATATAATGGTTTTGATAAAAAAATAATATATATAATTGAAAATAATTTTTATGAAAATTATCACAAAAGTCGGAATTAAGAATCAAATTTCTTGATATTGTTATTTGAATCTCCAAAATTATAAATATATAACATAGTGGAAACATTAGAATTCATAAAACATATTATGGAAAATCCATTTACAAAATATATGTGATATTGAAATGGTAGCTTCAAAGGGTTTTTAAAAATCATTTTTAACATTGATATTAAATAATACAATACCTATAACATTCAAATGAAATTTTTTAAAAATTCATTCGAAATCTTCTAAAAACATTACATTAAAATGGATATACAATAATATAGTATAATAATTCATTATTTTTATGTTTTTGAAATGATTATTGTAAAATAATACATATGAAAGACTATGTAAAATATTTTTTAGTATTTCCAATATATCTTTGTTGAAAAATCACATTATAAGAAAAAAATAAATCAATTAAAAAGACCATATATATATAAAAAATATAATGATTAATTAATAATTAATATAATATTATTGTGGTTCAATTGATGCCTGAAAAATGAATGTTCAGGATGAAACATTGTAACTCAAGGAAATGAGTGTTGAGTTATCAACATCCATTATAGGAACATACTCAATTTAGAGTAAAATAATTGAAAAGGGTTTTTGTGAAAAAATATATAAAATTATATATTACAAAATAAAAATATAATATTTTATAATATAACAGACATATATGTATTAATGTCAAGTGATTTATCAAAACTCAATGAATGAAAATTGAGTTAGGAAACACTCTTAAGAATGGTGAAATAGATGTGTCAAAAATCATTGGTCAAAATGTATATAATTTTTAACTATATAACATTTATTTATTTAAATAATGATTAAAAATTTTGTTGAAAATTAAATCAATAGAGAACTATAATAAGTAATAATTATTTTAAACCATTAATATGTTTTGATGAATCACAATTGAGACAAAAAACCCATTATATACTGAGTAACATTTTACAAAAACCCCATTGAATATGATGGAATATAATTTATAATTAGATTACATGGTTAAATTTAATTTCACATAAGATTATCAAAAAGAAAAAAGTATATAATACTCATAAATGGAAATAAGATCACAATGCAAAAAAAATTATAAGCCCATGAATTTGATATGAAAGCCCATATCTCTATCCTGATTCATTTTGAATATGCAGAAAACTTCATGAATAAATATACTAAATTAAATAAATACATATAGATTATATATTTTTCATGACTATAACAATTTATACTGTCCATGTATAATTTTTCGATAGATATAAATATTAGTTATTTTTTTAATCTATTTTCAATATTAGGTTTAAGTAATCTGTTTTTCATTAAACTAATTTCATAAAAACAATGTTGTTGTTTATAATTATTACAATGTTCCTCATTAAAAGACATGTTAATGCAATTTAATATATGTTCCATGAAATTTAAAATGTTATTATTTTATTATGTTGTTGTTTTGGTTACATACCGCGTAGATGAAATTGACAATGATAATGTTCCAAAGATTCTCAATGAACCAATGTTTTGTTCATATATAATGAGTTAAATGTTGACATAAACATAATAAACATAATAAACCATTATAAACATATCTAAAAATTATTATACTATAAGAGGAGATAATAATGTCCTCTATGATATAAATTTATTTCAGTATTCATGTATGTAGTTCAACCGAACTAAACATGAAAATGTAATGATTAATGATTGATTATAAAATTGTTTTAAAATATTGTTATAATAGAAGGATAATAATCTGAATTTTCCTACATTATTATTATATATCTTAGTGGGATCTAATTGTAAATATATTATATTTTATATAAACTATTTATTTATAATGTAGAGAGAATGTTCTTCTAATTTTAAATGATTTTAATGATTAATTAAATGATAATGTTTTGTTGAACATATCATTAAATTCATAACCTATTTTATATATCAAATCATTGATGATACCATAAAATTAATTTTTTTTCAATCATATCCTCAATAATCTCCATGATAGTTTTTAATGAAATTTAAAATCAATATCAATTATTAGAAGGCCATAGTAATCCACCCATATAAATGATTAAGGATTTTGTTTTCAATAAAATGAGAGAAATTTGAAATATAGGTTATTATTTCAGAATAATAATACTAATATAAATATCATAAATATTTATGAAATTCCAAAATTACATCAAAATTCTTTGTTTTTGAAGGATGAAAAAACATATTCCATCATGAAGGTAGTTGTACAAAATGTACATGAAATATGGTTTTGTTTTTCAAAATATAATTGGAAAATATTGAATAATGAATATTCCCATTAAATAAAAACATTATTAATATTTCCATTACTAATATAATTTCATAGAAATTTCAAAATTATAATTAGAAATAAATTAAAAATAATGATATCAATTAAAATTGTTACACACATTAAGATGTTTGATATTTCCATTGAATATCCCATTAAATTGGATATACTATGATAATTTATGTTGATGAAAATCTGAAGAGAGTAAAAGTGTATATCAAGGGTATGAAAATTAATTTCTTTTAGGGAGGAAAAATTATTTTTATAAGTGCCAAAAAGTTGTTGGGGGAATCATTTTTATGATATCATAACTCATATTATATAATCAACTATATCCATGTTTTTATAATGTCTCCAGCCCTATACAAATTGAATTGTTACTTATATAATTTCATATTTTGTCATTGTATGTAGTTTTAAAATAATATAATATAATATTCAGGACAAAAAAATATCATTTTAATTTATTTTGGGCCAGTAATTATGTATTTTAATAACATTTAATTTGACTCAATATAAGAACGTTATATAAATAAATTTTAAAATATTAATATATAACGTATTAAAGATAATTTTTAAAAAAATATTGCTTATAAACAACCCAAACCTAGTATCCCAATGATAGTGTATTACTTATTACATTGATACTAGATACAATATATTGAATTCTAATTCACATAATAGTTTAGAAATCATAGAAAATGATATAAATACTTGAATTGCACAAAAAAATTTAAAAAGTTAAAAAACAATATTTTGTTTTTTTAGTACACCATAATCCCCTTTATCAAAACCCCATATATCAATAATAATGCACTTAATATTATATTTTTTAAAGGAAACATTAAAAATGGATAGACTAGATTCTCAGTACAGGTATGAAAACAAAACAATAAAAATAAGGAATAAATAATACAGAAATATTAAATTTTTATCAAATAATACAATATAAATAATCACATGAGCTAGAAACATATCCCTAGATACCATAAAAAATATAATAATCACACATAAATGAATAAATGTTTTCATAATGATAGATTTAATAATTCTATACATCTGAAACATGCCATCCTATAATTGTCCCATGAGATCGTAGATTCCCATTAAGGAATATTTCAAAGATAGAAACCTATATTAGTATTAACTTAAAAAATAACCAATATAGTTAATCTCTTGAGACCTATTGATGCATCAATGATATATATATGGACCTTCCCATCAGTTACTATGTCCAATAAATTCATTATATGAAATTGTTGATACAAAATCAATGTAATAATTTTTATTTAGTAATAATAATATGAAATGTGAATATGTTCCTCATTCAATAATCATTATCATAAAGCATCCTGAGTAATATGGTGAATGGTAAATATATACTACATAACCCCTAAAATTTATGGTAGAAAATATAATAGAATATGGTGGATGATATCATAAGATTGTATCCTAAAAAATCAATAATATTCAATAAGGGATGTTTACACATATGAAAATACATTTAATGTACAGAAGAGGTTTTTTGAGGAAAAAACCATCATCATTTCAGAAAAATCATATTGATAATATAAAAAATTTCCAAATATTATGAAAAATATTTTTCGTTTAAACTACCTTTTATACATGTAATGTATTCTTCATGTTAATTAGTATTCATTATGATGTAAAATTTCATTCATTATAAACAATTATAAAAAACACTTCTTCGAAATATATATAAAAATATCATAAAGTAAATCATTCCAAAAAGAAAAGAATATTAGTTCGTTAAAATTATGTAAAAACTAAAACATTGGAAAATTAAATTACCAAATAATTAGATAAAAGTAAAAACAAATGTTGTGATATTTCTATAAAAAAATACATGTAAGGCAATAGATATTCTAAAAAAGAGAGAAATAAAGTCACATATTATTAAACAAATTATTTCTTTTTTTAGATACCAATGTTTCGAAAGATGTACGATTAATTGAGAAGTTCATGAAGAAAAAAATTATAAGAAAATAGGATGTGATTATGATATGAATTTGAACCAATTCGCTAAATGGATACTTAAAAAAGACAATCTTCAATAATGATGAGATTGTGAAATTAACCCTAAATTCAGGTCCAATTTTCATTGTGTGTTTATGAATGCCCCATTTAATAAAATAATTTTTATTATAAATATTTTATATAAAAATAACCTCATATATAATTTCATATATTGTTTACACATAAATTTTTATCAACCATTAATTATCAATTAATTATAAAACTCACTATTCCGGTTAGTATGTACTTCATTTTTTTATTTATGGTTTGATTTAGTAATTTAATTATTTAACTCTTTTCAAGGGTTCATGGTCTATATATTTTTAAAAATTATGTAAATATCATAAATATTCATCTTAAATTATTTTAGAAAAATCCATGAAATACAGTTTTAGAAAAATGCAGTACACCACACTTGGAGACAATAACATTTACGTAACCATGAACAATATTTACACTCATAAATATTTTTAAAGGAAGAATCATAATTAAAATTACACCTTTAAAAATAAATTTTATATCATATTTTTAATCTAAAATAAAAAATTATATCCATATTACAATAAATTTAAATCGTACATGAAAAATGGAACACATCACTTTATTGAGGTTGTAGTTCACAAGAATGAATGAGCGACATTATAATTTTATTCCAAATATGAATAAAATAATATATATATGATTTTATAATTATAGAATAATATTTATTTCAAAATAAAGAAAATTTATTATTTATCTCTATATTTACTAAAAACCGTGATAAATAGTGATGAAAAGTCAATGAAGTTTTTATGTAGAGACATTATGTTGTACGTACCCAAAAGCAATGTATTGACCATACATTGGATTGAAAAGAAATATAATATTGTTGTATCTTTATTAAAATAAAATTGTGATATATTTATGAAATTTTAGATATTATCATATGATGATTAGAACATTCTAATATAAAAGTATATGAAGAAATAATATTGAAGGACATTATAATGATGATTACCGATTCTTCGGTAGAATTCCATTGGGTCTCATGTTAATTCACTTACTGTAAGAATTTTGGATGTTGAAGAACCTAATGAAAATTTATAATAATTTTTTTATAAAAATATGGTTGGGGATTTAATTTTATATTACTCAATGTGAAGTGAATGATTCTGAGAAGGGGTTTCCATTAATAAAGTAGGGGAGGGTATTATATGAATTTCATAAAGTACTAAACTAATATAAATTAGATTTCATATCCAAATAGATACAAATTGAAATTATTATTATATAAGAGTACTATTATTATAAATAAACCTAATTAATTAAGTTTTGAAATGTCTATCTTGTTTTTTCATCATTATCTATTAGTTTTAATCCATTATTCTCCATTTCGACAAGTACAACAGTATTGGTGTTTCCCATCCATTAAGTGGCATGAATGATACCATATGGGGATAATTTGACCATAAATGTACATTTTTTTTGTATAATATACAATTCATTTGGATGAGTATTATATTTTTAAAATTTAAAATAATTTATAAAAATATTATTTTATATAAAATAGCATTAATGATATTTTTGGAACTATTCAATTATTATGACTTTAAATGCTTGATGGAAAAACAATAATTGGAATAAAATCTTTTAAAACATCCCTAATATGTTATATAGATATAAAAAATACTGTTAAAAACTAAATAATTGAAATTCTATACTGTTACGATTTTAAAATTTATTTATTTTATTTTTCAATTAAATGAATAAATATTGTTCCAAAATTGTGTATGTATTTGGGGTAATTATTTAATGCATAAAATTTATAAATATATTTCAATAATGAATTATAGTTTATTACAAAAAAATTAACATTTTCATTCTTTAACCAAACTGATGCCTTATTTGGACACATAAGAGTTATTTAGAAATAAGAGAGTGACATTTTGATACTTTCATTCATAAAAATATTTTTTAGAACAATTTCATGGAAAAGTGTCCATTAAAAAAATAAAATTCAATAATAATGTGATAATATAATTATTAGAATAATTTATTAATAATATAGATAAAAAATATAATATTATCACTTAGATTTTCCTTGATAAAAAAATTTACCCTTTACCAATATGACTATTCTTTAATGGTAATTATTCATATTAACCAAAATTAAAAGGGCACTATATACCAAACCTTAAAATCATAATTAAATTTATGGGATAAATTTTATAATATTTAATATCAATAAACGGTGAAATTAAATTTTAAATAAATTCATAACACAAGAAGAAAAAAATATTTTCAGAAAAAATGACTTTTTAGGTATAAAATATTTATTTTTATAATATCAAATGATAAATATATTCACATGACCATAATTGGTTTATTAATAATATTATAGAATCATTTTATTTTTATTTTATTTTAAAATTAATTTTCATAAATGATTGATCAAAAAAATTGTTTTCAATAGAAATTGTTTTTTCCTTTTCATTGAAAACCAATTTTTTTAGAAAAAGTACACTAAATTCACCAAAATATAATTTTTATATATTGATTTAAAAATTTAAATAATTTTATAAATACCCTTTATTTAATTAAAATAAATAAATAATAATCATATTTCAAGAAAACATATTTTTGATGTATAAAATTAAATCACTGAACATTTAGCGATTATTTCTTATGCATTAATTAATGTAATTTAATTATTTAGGTCATTATATATTTTTCATAATTTAGTTAACAATATTAATGCACACCAATTAAATTTATAGGTTATAATTTTCATATTGGGGTTATATGAATTTTTGGTTCCATTAATCTTGGTGGTACGTTTCCTTTAGACTATTGAATCAACTTTTCATTTTAAAATTCATAGTGTTTTACATTACATATAATCTAAAATGTAAAATAATGATTTAATATTAAAACAAACATTATTAAATTTGTAGATTAAATTATTAAACACATATTTGGTCTTTTAAAAATGATTTATTAATTACAATTTCAAACTTATATACTAATTATTATTTTAATGTCATTTTATTTTTAAAAATGATATTTATAAACATTCAAAAAATTTAAAATATATTTTAAAAAATACTACCAGTTAATATTTGAAAAATAATACAATCATGGATCAAAAATTATATTCTCTATTAAATTCAAATTTAAAACATTTAAAAAATTATTTTGCAAATAAAAAAAATCACCTAATAAAGAAATTGTTTTTTTATGAAAATAGTAAATTTATAATATTATACAACATCATTCATATTTCACATTACATTCTAATTAAACTATTATTAAAAAAATATGTATATAAAAATATTTTTTCAATCTTAATCAAAACATTCATAAAATATAAACACATATTTTAATGAAAAAAAATATTTTGGAAAATGAATTTCTATATAGAGAATTATCATATTAGTCATTTTAGATATATCTATTGATCTTTATTAATATTCATATTAGCCATTAAAATATTTTATAATATTTTTACTCAAATTAATTCCTTCTTATTTACTTGTAAGTGTATACTTTTTATAATCAATATATATATATTTTTAATATATATTGCTTTCATTTATATTTTCTTTTCCTGTAGAGGAAACAACCTACCAAATTGTCTTATTTAAAGGTAATAATATAGAAACATATTTTGATGTTACATAGATTGTGGTTTTGAATTTTTCTAAATCAATGATAACCATGAAACAATGAGTGTAAATACAATATTATAAATGTTTTATAAAAAATTCTGATCGGACAACAATGGTTACCTAGGCCACTAATGATGACTAGGTAGTTGACCATGAAAAAGGGTACCTCCCATGAAACCAGCATCTTGAACCTTGTGTTTCCTAAGTAGAAATTCAATTGATCAATGTCTCGTACTAACCCTACATTTAGTCTCCTAAAAAAAGTAAATATTTTTTACCCACCCTCAACCCAGTGAAAAATTTCTAGAACATACATTTAAAACATTTCAAAGGCATCAAAAAATTAATATTCATGAACTGGATTTGAAAAATAAAGTCACACCTACATCCATGATTGTTCGACTTTAGATTACCATTAACCCCATAAACATATTTTTGTGTAGGTCCTCACAAAATCTCACCTATAACACTTATCATATCTAATAACTCTCTATATAAATCCATAAAATCCTTCAACTATCAATGATATTAAATGATTAATCTAATTCATCATTTCCCACTAACTTTAGTCATGTTTATTCCTAAATTAATGTAACTACCAAAATCTATAATCTTTTCTCAATATATAATATCATACATGTTTTTTCTCTAAATAATCTTTGGTTGTACTTATATACTTCATAAAAATGGACAATATACAAAATTTACATGTTGACGCTATCCACTCCTGCTATCATTGAAGCATTTAACGAATCATTAGCAATTGATTCCGAATAATATCAAACACACCAGAAAAACTACCTATTCATAAATACATTTAATAAATCATAATTCACTAATGATAAAGAAAAACATATTATGTAAATTTTTTAAACTTTTCCATTGTCTTTTTTGTGTTACGCATTTGTATCATTGAAATAACTAGTCGTCAAACCCACCAAATCACACTATATTCCTAACCATATCAAAAAATAAATTGATTTATTTAATTATATTCTTTAAAATGTTAAAATCTATCTTATTTCAATAACATAATAATCCTCCCTTTCCATTTCATAAAACAAAGATCCTATCTTCCCACTTGACCATCAACATAATTCATATAAGGTAGTTCCAAATTTTACTAACTGAATATGATTTTTATCGATCAGTACCCTAAACATTGTATTCCATCTTATAAGAAAATAATTATGGGACAAGTCTCATTACAAAAATGACCAAATATGGTCATAACCAGTTGGTTTCTATCTTGCCATCCTACCATGACTGCATTTAAAAATACCTTTAACAACAGTGTGATCACAAACATTTGACGGTACGCACCCCAGTATATACTTATCCACAATTGTAATCTTTGTGCAATGTATTTCCTAAAGACACAAATATCAAAACACACAAATAGATAATCAATGCCCATTATATCTCAATAGTCTAATTCCATGATCCTCTCATTAGTTATATGAAATCATTATTCTCTTTATAGGTACTAGAGAAAATAATTAATTTTTTGAATCATTCCTCAATGTTTTGGAAGATATATCCAAAATTATGTTTCCTAAATTATTAACAGGAGACAATAAAATTAAAAAACATTATAGACCAAACCTCATTCCAACTTGAAATTCAAACACTTATCCAAATAAAACAACTAATTAGACCCCGGTTTAGTTGTTCTCACAAGTCAACTACACTGGACCATCATCCATGAGTAGATCCACTTAAAAATATCTCATATGATGACATCATTAGGATATATACCTAGAACATTAGATTTTCTAATAATGATGTCTCACAACATTCCAATTGTTAATTCTAAAAAATAAAATACGTTGTGTGAAGCATCATCAAATCTGACAGTATCCTATGACCAATCACCAAGCATTCAGGGGAAAGATATGGAATTTTTGGCCCAGTCACCCAAATTACAAATCTATTAGGGTCATAAAACCCAAATAGATCCCATGATTTTAAAAATTTTCCCAATCCTTCATAATCCCCACTCATAATATCTTTACAAAATTACCATTATGCAACAAAATGATCCTTAAGGAAATTTTTAAATGGTTCAATTGTTCTTCATCCAAATTCTATCTATTAGAAAATTTTTTACAAAACCACAAATTGATATTTCTTTTATTCCATATTAGTACAATCGTACCAAAATTACATCAATTATATCCTTCTAGAGACCATGATATATGCCATACAAACTCATATACCAACTAGGATCACACTAGAATATTACCCCATTAGACAACTAAACCCAGGAAAGAATGATTTGTATCCAAATGAGCAAAATCTCAAGTTCCTAACATATCAGTTGACTATGTATGTTATGATTCCTTAATACCATCCCCCCACAAATCACAATAACTTATTATATTCCATATATATATATATATATGAATCGAATATCTCACATAACTAATAAATATATATGGATAAATGTCCTTTTCTCAACTCTCTGATGATAATCATCTTACAATCATTCCAACCCAAAAAAGAGACATACTTACTCATAAATCCCATATCTTTAGGTATACCCTTATAAATCACCACCCATGAATAGAATTAAATAGACATATTCCTTTATAATCTACTAAAATTCATGATCTTTTGATAATTGGATAATTATATCATCACCACTAGACTATCTCATGTAGACTATTTAAAATATCTAATAATGATTTAATTAAATGAATTGTATTTAATGAATTGATAATAAATATCTCAAAAAAACTGATATTTGTTTTCCTTATCCCCATCATCTAATCAATATCTAGTACGTTAATACCCATAGTACTAACATTGGGTTAATATTTTTATATATAAACACACCAATTATGTTTTCCCATAAAATCAAATCTTATGACTCCACGTGCACCCTACAAAATAAGAGTATTATATTCCTCAAGAATGATAACATCCAAAATATGGAACAATAAACATAGTTTTCATTATTAAAAACCAAAAAATAATAATATATGACACTATATTTTCTATATAAATTATGTAGTAATCCATTATAGTAAATATTTTATCATCTATATAGAATCATAAAATGTTATGGTGAGTCTTTTGTGTTGAACATCATGCATAAACACTAGATTCCTCCCATAACAAAAAATTAAATAAGCATTTATCGAGAAACTAAACCATAATCCATATAAAATGAACACAAAATTATTAAAATATGATCAATAAAAACATTAACTCAAAAAAATGATATTATATCATATAAGATCTATATATGAACAAGAACAATATACATCCCATGGGATGTCAAGTTTTAACACCAACTACAATATCCCCAAATGTCATGATAAATAAATCAGTTCACTAATAGAAATATTTATAATCCATGACCATGCCATCTAAAAAACCTATATGATATATGTATACATGTTACATTAGTTATGAATCCTGCTATACTATAGGGTGATGAATAGCAGTGCTGTTTAATTGAGTCACAAGCAGTGAATATACATGTTGTGAAATTATAAACATTAATAGACTTTAAGTTAAGATATACCAAAAATTAAAGTATATAAAAATATAATCAAAATAAAACCATAAATATAAAATTTAAAATGATATAAAATTACTTATTTTTTGTATGTGTAGTCAAAAAATTAAGTTAGGATCACCCAATGGTCGACCATATAAAAAACATGACAAACTGAAAATAAATGTTAGAGTGACATGACCATTATCCTCAACATTTCATTTAAACCATAACTATAACACTATTGAGATCTCTAGTCTCACCAACCAATACTCAAAGTACAACCTGAATTGTTAGGATAAATTTATGTTCCACATGGTCCCCAAAGATCCCATAATGGTTTTGAGTATATAAATAAATATGAAACCACTAATGTATTCCCTACAAAAAACTAATATATATATATATATATTATGAGTCTATTGAATGATTATGAATACATAAACCTCATATAAAAATGATTTCCAAATCATGGAAAATTCAAAAGTAATCATGATAAATCAATCATACCTTTTTCAGCTAGGGGAAATGGTATATTTCACTAATGGACTGAAAATTTTTTTATTCCGATTAGTCTTTCTCTCATCATTCCAATGTAAAGATTAATATTTATCACCAATATCACCCTGTTGTTTTTTCATACCCTAAAAAAAATTCATTTTATTTTTCTTCTCCTAGTGTGGGTTTTTTGGGTTGATATTTTGGTGGAGTTATAAGTGATTTTTAGGAGTTTCAGAGTTTTTAGGTGAGTTTTTGGCATTTTTATAGCATGCGATCATAGTTTAAGGGTTAACCATACATCTATTAATAGAAAATGGTATTTTTAGTTCATGAGATGCATACACTGTTTTCATTACTCAAAATTTTCATGGTTGGGCCAAACCATGAGGGGACTATGAGAAACCCTGAGGGTTGAGGATGGTGTCTGAGACATGGCACACATAGTGCACACAGTTATCAGAATCCATGAAATATATGTTTCGGGTGGGTCTACAATTAAAAAGGGAAAAATGAAATGGTCAGTGCAATGTTTCTAAACATGTATGGCCAAACCATATGACCGTGTCTCTCTTCTCTAGTAGTGTGAACACTTTTGGCATATAGTTTTTCAAACCTCATTTACAAACCATGCGAGTTATCCAGATATCTAGAAACATGATGTTCTTATTAAACCCCTCACTCCTTGTATCACCAATTTGATATTTTATTCCCATTTTTGGTTTTCATACTCTGTGGGGATCCCAAAACCCTCAATATTTGGATCTCCATCCTCCATGGTTTCTTATTCAACATCCTAATGGTATGGTTCTATTAATTTAAGTCAATTTTCTACCTTGTTTACTTCTTCTTATGGTAGGTTAATGGTTTTTATTTGGGGTTATTACTCTTGGATAAATCTTGTGTATAAATGTTTATTTGTTAGTTGATTTTCAATAGTTTTGGGGTGTGTAAATTTTCAATTATGCCTTGTTCGTCATTCCCATTGAGCTGCATCATGTTCACATCCATTATGGTCAGTGTTTCTATCTAGTTCATTTATAGCAAATGACATGAAATTCTTGGGATTTTTTAATTTATTTATAATTTTGAAAGTCATGAATTTAAGTTGTTTGGGTAAATTTTATTGTTACTTCTCAGTTAATTTTATTTCGAAACATGGGTGTTTCAAATGTTTTATTGGATGTTGTAACGACCTAATATTTTTTTAATGAAAAGTTCATATTGATCTAATAAAATATATATATTTTTAAATGGTTTTGTTTTATGTTTTTGGATTTATTAATACTAATATGAAATGTGAATGTTTCAAATATAGTCGTGGAATAGTGATCACATGATTAGTATAAATATAGGGTTTTAAAAAATAAAATTTATTTATATAAATGAAGCAACATACAAATCTAGTGGAATTCCTCTATAAGAGGACCATTTATCATAGCATATAAAGGAGGTAGCGTCATTCGGATTTGCTCTTGACAAATCTCATGCCTAGCATAAACATGTTAAGTTGGAGTGGATCCGACTATGAAAGAAGTGGAAGTTAATATAGATTACCACCCTTAAAATGTTTTCCATAACACCCTAGAGACTTTCACCATGACACTCATCCCCAATTCATCCCTCCTTATCTTGAATGATGAAATAACCCTTCCTCTCTCATTAATGGCTCTCATGTACACCCATTACCATGAAGAAGTTATCTATGGGAAATCATCCTTTCTAATTTATGATCAAATTTCATTATGTTGTTATTCCTTTTTATTTTCAATTAAAATTTTGAGGTATGATTTCACACCTCTCCCATACTTCATTATTTATGTTATAATGATTATATACCCCCATTATCTCTCATTAATTCCTCCCATGTACACCTCTTACGATGCTGAAATTTTGAAAGGAATGTCTCTCTCCTCATTAAATGGCAAGGAATTATTTTTTATTAGGAATCTAAATTTCATTTATTATGTTGGGAAATGTATCTATATGATTCCCTTATAGTCTATTTCATGTACACATAATGAGACACCAATTTCTCTCTCAACATCCATTTTTAGGAATTCTTATGTCATTCCATTATGCAGTCAAAATTGTACAAAAATTTTCAAAGCCTAAGTCATTGTGTACGGAATACCTTCCCATTTATCTATAAAAGTTATTCACCATTATGAACATTTACACATTTATTATGGATTTTCATGTACTATTTTCACATTATTTTATTGTGTAATAAATGCTGATGTTTAATTAATTTTTATTATATGATCCATGTGGAACACTTATGCATGAAATGAAATGATAAAGAAGGGTGTTCCCTGATAGGGCTCCAATGCATTGTGTAATGATTAGTATCCTGATACGTCAAGTGAAATGAGGTTTTATTCATACTAATTCATGTTCAATGAGGGTTTACTCATGATCCATGAGAAATTATACATGGATCATTCAAATACCATGTAAATTGTTGTTGTCACATTTACATCTTATGATACTCATGATATATCATGCCTTTATGTTCATGTTTCTCTTATGCTCCATTAATTTATCTATTGCCTAATGTTAAATATATTATTCATGTTATGACCGGTTTACTCCCGTACAAGCCATTATAGCTCACCCTATTATTATGAATGCCCTCAGGTTATCACCTGAAATGCTATGTACGAGGGAATGTATTGGTCATGTAACGGAATAATTCAATGAAGATGTTTTTTTATGTTATGCGTTATTATGTAATGTTCTTAATTTACCAGGGAACTAGACATCTTGATCCTCATAGTTTCAATAAGGGAAATTTTATGTAATAAATCACATTTAAGTGTATAATAAATAGAATGATTTTTATTGTTTTTATGAGAGGATAGGTTTTGTTATTTTTGGGATTAGGAATAGAAAACCCTAATGATATCATTAGGGATATGACTACGTAAAATAAAAATTGCGCTACATTTTGGTGAGTATTGAGTATGTTGTTTATCAGGAAAATACATCCATGTTTAGATATGAGTAGGTAGAGTCTGTTCTGGAATAGATTTACCTAGGAATAAAATCATTAACAAGTAGTTTTGTGCTTGACCCAGGGTATCATTGTACATGACAATAGGCCTTGATGCACTCTTTATTACTACTCACTTAGGGGATATTCATTGGTAAATTCACAAGAATAGTGTGAACCATTATGAATATAATAAAAAGAAATTCCCCTAAGAATATATATTGGGATGTATATCATGGATAACATTGATTTAAGCCATTAAATTCATATTATAATGAATTAAAAGTAATTTATATGACTTTTTTTATCTTGAATTACTCTTTATGTGTTACCGCTATCATTTATTTTATTCCATCTAATTGTCGATAATAAAAGGATTCAGGGTATCAACGGATGCTAAGATCAATGTGACAATTGTTCTATTGAGATGCCCAATCCAATGATAGCGGGAGTCATGAATGTTGTCATGATATTATCTCATTTAAGTCATAATTGTAATTTAAACATGGGACAAGAGGAACGTTCAACCCCCATAAGAAAGAACAAGTCGGAATCAATAAACGTCAAGAGAAAAAGGACTCCTACTGTAAATGGATCATTTAATCCCACAATATCCTAACAATTGATCAACTCCATTGATGATATCATATCCATACACTAATTTTATGAAAAATATAATTTTCTCCATGATGGTTATCATATAAAGGTTGAAGCTGTTCAATGGTGGACACTGATCAAAAATATAAATACTAAAAAGGAGATCTAGGTGTCAGAATTGAATGATTTCTAGAAGATGTTTTTCAATAAATATTTTATGTGTAACCTCCGACATAGGATGTGAAGGGACTTACTTTCTCTCATGTAAAATGATAATGAACATATTTCAGAATACGAGGATAACTTCACAAGGCTTGCATGATATACCTCCAGATTTTTCTTTACCCTCGAATACAAGGTTGACTACTTCTTTGGTTGAATAAAACCTAGTATACAGAATTCCGTAGTGATCCATGACTCCGAGGGCTATGAGTAAATTTTATAATGTTCTTTAAAAGTAAAAATATAGATAAAAGATTCATATGGGTATCATGGGGATAAGAAGCATCAGGTGGAATTTAATTTCGGTGGTCCGATGGACAAATCCAACAGTGCTATGAAAATAAAACACTCCACTTGGAAAAAGGTGTGGATATAATCACCACAAAGATTGCCTAAAGGGGGTGACGAAATGATTTAGGTGTTGAATAGATGGAAAACTTGTTGTTTACTATAGAAAAGATAAACCCAAAGCATTGGAAGATGAGATTAATGATCTGTTCGAATATCAATACATTGTTCATTTCATCAACTGCAAAGAACCAGGGAACCATGCAATATAGTGCCCAAAGCCAAGGGTTTTCAGAGGAAACCAACAACCTCCAAGGAAGAAATGGTGATCTTTTCCTTAACTACCTCATAACTGATCCCCGACAATGAAGTTGTGACATATACACTGGTTATTCATTCAAAAATAGAGAAAATAATTTTTTTATTATGGATCTATTCATTCATTAATATCATGAATGTTTAGTAGAGAAATCCCAACACCACACAAAATCATGGAAGTAATGATGCCAATGATTATGGAAAATAAAGAAATAAATACAACCCATTAATATAACTCCACACATTAAAAAAAATTTGAACATCCCAGTGAACCTCTTAGCACTCTCTGTGGTGGAATTTGATTCAATTCTTGGCCTGGATTGGTTTTCCTTATATAAAGACAACATAAATTGTTTTGACAGGGAATCCACTCTCAATGTGGTGAATCAACCCCTGATTCTATACAAGATCAAGGAGGATGGTGAATCTTACTTATCACCATCATCTCAAGTGTGGATATTACTGCCGTATGATCACACTTATCGGGATCTGATGATTGATTCTAAGGAAGAAATCATCCTTGAAGATAAGCTTATTGTGGGGGAATTCATTGAAGTGTTTACCAAATAATTTCCTAGTCTATATCCTATAAGAGATGTTGAATTATCAGTTCACATTATATATAGGTAGTTGCCAATATCAAAGACTCTGTATTGAATGGTTGTTGTGGAACATGAAGAGATGAAGAAACAACTACATGACAATCTAGATTATGGGTTATATTTCCATGTGCTTCACCCTGAGGTGAACCAGTCCTTTTATTCATGAAGGAGGATGGGTCAATGCACATTTCCATTGATTACCATGAGCTAAAAAAATCACAATAATGAACCAGAATCATAGTCCATGAATCAATGACCTATTCGATCTTCTACATGGATTAAAATACATATCCAATGTGAATTTGCAGCCAGAATATTACCAATTATGGGAGAAGAAGGATGATATCCCCACGACTTCTTTTTGTACAAGTTACAGGCATTATGATTTCATAGTATTGCCTTTGGGACAAACTATTTCTCCAAAAATCATCATGGACATGATGAATTTAATATTTAGATATTTCATTGACATATTTTTCATATTTATTATAAATGATATACTGATATAATCTAAAAACAAGGGGGACCATATGTGGAATCTATGATCTGTACGGGAGACCTTTCTAATGGGGAATATATATGAAAAGTACAGAAATTGTGAGTTATGGTTGAAGTAGGTATCATTCATGGGTCATACCATCACAAAGAAATGGGATATTTTTGGATCCCTCCAATATAGCTGCATTTGAGGGATGATTGGGGACAACACCACTAACAGATATCCATAGATTCCTAGGGATAGAGAGATAATATCACAGATTTGGAAAACATTTATCATGATTTTCAAACCCCATAACCTAGAAAACATAGAAGGGAGTGATGTTTTAATGTCGAAATGAATACGAATAAATCATCAAGGATTTCAAAAGGATGTTTATCTCTGTTCTCTTTCTCACATTACCCACATGTGGTGACCTTTTTGTGGTATATACTGATGCTTCAATTAAGGGACCAGGTTGTGTGTTAATTCCAAACGAAAAAGTAATTTCATATGCTTCAAGGAATTTGAAATTTCCCAAGAAAAACTATCCAACACATGATTTGTTTCTTGTTTCAGTGTTCGTATCATTAAAAGTATTACGACAATTCCTATTTGGGGAGAAGTGTAAAATATACACGGATCACAAAATCCTCAAGTATATATTTTAACAGAATGTGTAGAATATGCGCCGATGAAGATAGTTAATGAAGATCAAGGACCATGACTTCTAACTCCATTACCACCCGGGAAATGAGATGATGGTGGATGATGCACTAAGTAGAAAAGACACATAAATTCTATCATTAATGATAATTGAAAAGGATCCAATATTCTTATATTTGATGAAGTTAAAAATGGGAATCATAAAGAAGGGAACGTCATCAATACTTTTACAAATGATTGATCAACCATTTCATTTATAAATGTTAAAGGATGCTCAAAAGGATTATGTGGGAATTTAGAAAAAAGTTGAAACTATCAAAAAAGGTACATACTAAAAGTTCAATGTTAATGAAAAAAGGAATTGTTAAATCTGTGGCAATACTACATGGTCCGTCAAATCTAAAGTTAAATAAATAACTCTTGGATGATGTGCATTGTTAAAATTTCTACATCCACCCAGGAAACACAAAGATGTATCATAATCTCTTAGAGAATTATTGGTGGGATAACATGATGAAGGATATCACAGAGTATACATCAATGTTCATGGTATGTCAGCAGGTGAAAGATGTGAGAGAGAAGTCTATGACTATGATGAAACCATTTCCCATACCAACAATGAAATGGGAGAACTCCACCATATACATTGTCGTTGGGCGTCTAAATACACCCAAAGGAAACAATTCACTCTGGGTTTTTGTGGAACATCTTATAAGGACCACACACTACATTGAAATTTGGGAGGATTTATCAATTGATCAACTAGAACATATATACATTAGAGTTGTGGTAAGTCTGGATGGAGTAACAATATCTATTATATGTGATCGAGATCCAAGATTCACTTATATGTCTTTGAAGAGTCTTCAACATGCCCTGAATACTGAGATGAACCTCTGTATGCCTTATCATACTAAAACCAATGGCCAATCTGAGCAGACTATCCAAACACACGAGGACATGTTGATAACATTCTCAATAGGATTCAATGAATGATGGGACAAATATCTTTCTCTAGTTGAGTTCTCATAAAATTCCATTTTCCACTGAATTATCCAAATGGCTCCTTAAGAACCCATATATGGGATGATGTGAAGAACACCAGTACATTGGGATGATGTTGGAGAATGAAAAATGTCAAGTCTGAAGGTGGTCGAAGAAATGGTTGAGAAGGTTAAGACCATCTAACTTCACATTAATTCTAATCAATGTGGATAAAATATTTATTATGTCAATCATCGATGGGACCTAGATAATGATGTTGGAGACATTGTATTCCTCCACATATCACCATCGAATATAGTTATGAGATTTTGGATGAATGGAAATATTAATCAAAGGAACATCGACCCTTTTTAGATCCTTGATCGCAAAGGGGCAGTGGCGTATTGACTTGAACATGAAATGGACCTATATCAAGAAAATCATGTATTCCATGTATCACTCTTGAGACTGTACATACCTGGAACATCATTTGTAATCAATCCAGAAGTGGAACCACTAGGGAATGACCTCTCTTATGATGAAATGCCGAAAAATATCATAGATCATAGGGAAAAAGTCTTATGAAAGAAGATATTGACCATCATGAAGGTTTTGTGGAGAAAACCCATGTTTGAAGAAGTAACATGGGAACTAGATGATGTGATGAGGCAAAGTTACACGCATCTCTATTAGGGTGGGAATATGAAATTTTGAAGGAAAAAATTATTTAGGGTGGAATATTCTGAGGACCGAAGCTTTTGTTAATGAAGAATTCATCTTGATCTAATTAAATTTATTATTATGTTAAATGGTTTTGTTTTATATGTTTAGATATTAAAATAACATTATGAATTGTGATAGTTTCTAATATAGTCTTTGAAAAGTGACAGATGTTTATTTTAAATATAGGGATTTAACAAAAAAAATTACTCAGACAATGGAATTAATGGCCTCATCCTATAGAATTTCTCTCTATGATGCCCATTTTTCGGAGTTTAGAAAGGATGTAGAATCACTGCGCTTCACTCTTGACCTATCCCAAGCCATACTTGAACATGATAAGGATGCGCAGAACAACCTATGGGAGAAGTAGAAGTTAATAGAGATTAACACTATGTGAAGTTATCGGATCCACCCCCTGAGTATGTCAACATCACACACATCCCATGTACTTCTCTATTGATTTTTGAATGATGAGATAACACTTTCTCTCTCATTAATTCATCCCATGTATACCCGTTACCATGCCGATGTGCCATAATGGATTCCATTCTTTTTCATTTTTTTGAAAATTCCATTATGGAGTTATGCCATTTTATTTTCAATTAAAAATGTTGTGGTATGATATAACACATCCCCCCAATATTCCCTCTTTTTGTTTGAATGATTAGATTCCCCTTTTCTCTCTTTTTAATACATACCATGAAAACCTTTTTCCTTTCCGAAATTCCTTAAAGAATTTATCCCTCCTCCATTACATTTATATAATTATTTTGTATTACGAATCTAAATTCAATTACTTGTGTTAGTACATGTATCTATAATAACCCATAATGTCCACTTCATTTACATATGATGACACAACATTTTCTCTACCAAAATTCATTTTAAATAATTCATATTTCACATTGTTATTCTATCGAAATTGAATCGTGATTTTCCAAGCCAAAGTTATTGTGTAGTGAATATCATGCTAATTTCTCTATCAAGGGTATTCACCATTATTCACTTTTTCGTATTCATTATGGAGTATCATGAATGAATTTCACATTTATTTATCATGGAATGAATGATTATGTTCAATGAATCCATGTTATATGATACTTGTGGCACACTTATGCATTAAATTAAATGATTAATTAGGGTGCGCCTTTATAACACTCCAACACATTGTGTAAAGATTAGCATCATGATACAGCTAGTGAAATGAGGGTTTACTCGTGCTAATTTAAGTGCAATGAGGTTTTACTAATGCTCCATTAAAATGAGAATTAGCTCATGAAAATACCATGTTAATTGTAGTTTCCACATGTACATGTTATGATACTCATTCTATATCATGCCATTATGTCCATGCTTCTCTTGTGCTCCATTGATATTTATATCTATTGACATGTATTATATTCATTATATTCTGCCTTGTTTACTCATGTACTAGGATTTATATCTCACCCTTCTTTTATGAAAGTCCTTTGGTTATCCCATGAAATGCTAAGTATGAGGGAATTTTGTTGTCATATAAAGGAATATTTAAATAAAGACATGGTGATTTATGTTATATGATGTTATTTATTTTTCCTAATCTCTGATGACACCAAGCCTCTTGATCCATATAGTTTCTTAAGTGAATGTTTATACTGTAAATCATGTTTAAGTGTGTAATAAAGAGCAGGGTTGTTATATTTGTGCCTATATATATGCATAAATTTTCTAATCTAAATGTCAAATTGTTATGATATAATTAATTGATCTCTTGTGTATATATTTGGATTGGGATATATTATTTTATCTTGTTTTCCATTGTAAATTGGATTTTTTGTTTGTGTTTTGGGAAAATCCTTATCTTTTGATCATTATGTAAAAGTGGTTGCATGGTACTTTTGATTCACAACATATAATTGGTGAATTTCATTGATTTTTCATGTGTGCTATTGGATTTGGGAACATCCATATAAGCACGAGGTGCCATTATTGTTAGGATATTAAATGTTAATTGTCTTTAGTATAAATGTCACCTTTTTTAACATGGTTTCCAAAATTATCCCCTTCACATTACTTCTTCTATTCTCTTCTCACAATGTAAATGATTTATATAAATCCAATAGGTGTTATAAAAAAGTGTTTTAGTGTAAATGAAATATAAAAATGTGAATTTAAATGTGTTTGTTTATTCATGGCCTTTTTAGAATCGTGATGTAGTGTTTTTTTCAAATGAGATAAAAGAAGTTTTAAAACCCTTCTTGAATGTGCTATATTTTCATATACGTTTTGGAAATGATATTTGAAGTGGTTTATAAATTGATTTTATTTGAAAATTTCAGTGTCCTAATTTGTAATTAATGTTGTTTTCAGAAATGTTTTACAATGTAATGTGTCATATAGGCCTGGTTGGCATTTTATGATGTTTTGGAAAATGTATGGAATGATAAAATGGCATGTTGTCCCTGTTGGATATTTTCAGTTGTTTGATATGTTATGGGAACCTCTATGATGATCCCTCTAATGAAAGGGACATAACATATTTGGAGTTGGGGTTTTGGGTAGGCAAGCATTGTGGCTCTGGGTTTTATGTAACTCAGAGTCCCTAGAATACATGTGATGGTGCATTATTTTATTACACTGGCATGATTACAAGGAATCAAATCCCGAAGAACCTTTTAGTTTATTTGTATTGGAATTCTAAATTACATATATAATACAAAAAATATATTGAAAAATAGGAAATAAAAACATGATGTTGATAAAAATAGATAAATAGAACCAATGAGTGCTTATTAAAATATTTATTTTTCATTACATTGGTATAGAAATATAAAAAGGGAAAGCTAAAATTATAAATCAGTGTGAATAATGTGGGGTAGATAATTATTTAATATTAAAAAATTAAAATTTCATGTTAAATAAATGATAACACATGCAATTCAAATTACTAGATAATGCAAAATCAATATGGTAGAGAATGAAATGGAAACTTATGACATCTATATCAATAAACTGAGAAAGAAATGTATCCACAGATATGATGAATTAATATCTAATTGATGAATAATAATAGAATATAAATTAAGGAAATTTTTAATTAATAGAAACCATGTGTCTTAGAAACATGGTACCTTTACTGTCAAGACATTTCACAAGACAGTTTAGAAAATTTTAGGATAAAACCTATCTTATTTGGCCAAATGATTTGTCTCATGATGATATAGATGCATCTAGAGGATATCTATAACTAGGCCCTTAATTTTTGTTATCTAGTATAGATAATTTCTTATTTTCATGGACAATTTTCCATATCAAAATTTATACGTGTTGAATAGATTTTATGGATTTCTAGTTAGATCCACAGTTCTTCATATAACTTCCATGAGAACACCATAGGTAAAATGATATAGATATTGGGAAATAATAATGTCCATTATTTCCTAATATGTATTTTCATGTTAGTTTCCATTGAAGAATTATTATAATAAGGCGATTGTTTCCATGAAAATGTTTGTAATCGCCGAAGGAAGTGAGATTTCATAGACAAACATTAAGAATATGTTTTGGGAAATTTTACATTAGACATCCCAAAGTGTCTGATACAACTTGAAACATTTAATTCATAATCTCCATTATATAAATATTTTTATACAATGAATAAAATAGATTCATTATATAATTTATAAAATTTTATTATATACACTATACAAAATATGTTTGTTGTGTATATGGTTTAAGACTCTTGAAAATAAAATTTTGACAAGAATCCATTTCCTTAAACTTCTATTTGATGTATGGTATTTATCCACCTATATTATGTCTTAAAATATTTTAATCAATTATAATAGAACCATACTAATGTTTATAATTTCATATATTAATTCCATATAATATTTTATTACCTATTTGTTAACCACATTCATCAATTTTACTACCTTGGTGTAAATTGACAAGTATTGTCGAGTAAGTTTTTCATTGTAATTTGTAGTTACAATTTGTTAGAACATGATTAAATAATATATATAATATTAACCATGACTAAATTAAATTACATATTATGTAAATATGTATTTATACTATTCCATAACATTTGAAGATTATAAATGAAGTTCACCGTTAATGGAGATGGTAGGTTATACGTACACATGAACGGTAACAATATTTCATTATTGAATTAAAATAATGAAAGATAAATTATACATATTTATATTGTAATTTTAGTATAATATCAATATTATATATGTTACATAGGTTTATAATTACCATCCTTTATACGTTCCATGTTTGGAATGAATGATTCATATTGCTATAAGGGTGAGTTATTCTACCCATCGTGAATCAAAATCATCATATTTACAGATGATGGAAGGATTATAGGTATATTATAAATACAAATTATAGAAGAATTAAGAAATTATAAATTATATATATATATATATAATATAAATAGATTTTCCATCGTAATGGACACCATGATAGGTGGTAATGGAAAAATTAACAATCATTGTTTTAAGGTGTAGTAGTTCACCATAACACGAAATTGTATGTTCGTTACCCATTAAATTGAGGTGTCTGTATTTGTAGGTGAATATATTAATTTAAAAATATCCTACTATATGAATGATAATTTTTTATATAATAATATAATAATAATAGTATATTTGCTATCTAATGGAAATGAAACAAAAAAACATGAGAGAAGACATTACATCTAAATGGGGTAACTTCTTTTGGATTATACCAAATTACATCCTTTCAGAGTATTCAGACCAAATGGTGGGCTATTGGTTGACATGAGATATTTTTGGAATCTATTTAGATACATTTTGGCTAATATTAAGAGGATTGATATGTGTGATGAAGAGGGAGAACTTTTAAACTTTTATATGGAAGAAAAATGACACATTTGAAATATTGGGAAAAAATATTGGATTAAACATGTTGTTTACTAAAAAATAATAAAAAGACAATAAAACTCAAGAATAAATGTTTAATGGAAGATATATTTCCATCCTATGGGTATTGTATAGGTTTATAGGTCTGTTTGGGGTCTTATTATAAATTTTTAGTCCTTTATTATGTATATTTTTTCATTAATAAATTATAATTATTTTAATTACATTAACAATTAATTTAGGGAAAAATATTATTACCTTATTATAATCTAAATATAATCATCATTTAGATGGTTTTTGTATAATTTTTGGAATTCAATTTAATGAATAGATATTATTATGATTATTTCTAATCCAACATTCAAGATGAAATAACAGGTTTCAAATGTAGAATAATGTTGAAAATTATGTTAGTTACCTATATTAAATATAAAATGGTAAATTATATTATTGAACTACATTATATCAATTGGATTATAATTGATCTAATGTGGCATTAAAGAAAATTTAATATAAAATAATTTTTAAAATGAAAATATTGTATTTTACTAAAAATTAATATTTTTCAAAATTCAACAAAAATGATGTTTCCCAAAAAATAAAAAAACACATAACCATAAGATAATTATGATATTTTGAAATAAAAAAAATGTTTTTATTTAATCAAATTAAATTTATAAATGCCTTAAATTTCATATTTAATATTGTTGTTCCAATACATGGAGGTAAAACTACTTTTATAAAACTATATTATTTTATGTGTTGTTTTGGGTATGTTCTTATATGATATGTAACATATATATTATATGATTTTTAAAAAATATGATAGTTGTATAATATAGAAATTTATTATATAATTTATCTTAATGTTTTTTAAATTAATTTATATTGTTATACTATACTAAATAGTGTTATTTATAAATCATGTGTTTTGTGTATTAAAAAGATATCGAAAAACATTTAATGGAAAATATAGTAATGTCTCAGGATGCTACATTCTTCTATCCTAAAAAATTTCACATTCCAAATTTTAGTGTTATTTCTTTCAAAAATATATGTGTAGTTATCCTTCATTGAATTATTTGGTTACCAGGTTGTTTCCTCCATTGTGTGATTCCTCTAGAGAACATTTATTAAATGGATCATCTTATTACTTAGTACATTCACTCAGGTATCAACAATATAGATTGGTTAATCAAAATATGAATGGTCTTTATCAATTTATCATTCATCAAAGACAGGAATGTGAAATGGTTCTGGAAGGATATTCCTTTGAATTTATATATATATATATATATATATATATCTAGTTCACATTGTGTACATTTGGGAGATCTGTCGGCTTTTCTAAATAGTAACCAGCGATTCCAACCCATTCAAGGATTTTTATGGGTCTGATATACCTTTGGATCAACATCCAATTATTATCAAACATGATAACACCCTCCCATGAATACACTTTATAGAAGACATGATCTCTCACATGGAATTCCAAATATTTTCGCTGTTGATCGGCATAATTATGTTTCCTACATTGAGCCTTTTTATAGGATCTTGAATATACTTTTCCATTGTATTTTTTTCATCAAAATGTTCTAGGACATTGAGTTTCCTTTCGTCAACTTCATACAAACAGGTTGGAGTATGAAATCGTGTTCCATATAATACTACATATGGAACCATTTCAATATTTTTATGGAAACCATAATTTTGGGAATTCATTACCATAATTTTGTACAGATCCTATATACCATGAATATTGAGTGAGCGTGATGTGAATATTCCATACATAGTATAAATTTTTTTTAGACTATCAATATGGTTTGGGATGATATATAGTTCCCAAATAGAGCATAGTATCGAGATCCTTCAGAAGAATTTTACTTATTTTTTTTGTAAATATAGGGTTCCAATGAGAACATATTGATAGAGGTGCACCATTAAGTCCAAGAACATCATTAATGTAGAGACTTGTGAGGCACTCAATAGGATGATTTTCTCTTATGGCATGTAAATGAGTATATTTGGTTAGTCGATCATCAATAACCCATATCTCCTCATTTCTTATTGGATTAATTGGTGGTAGTATAAAAAATTCCATAGTAATTTTATCCTATTTCCACCCAGAAATTGGATGATCATGAATGAGTCCTTTAGAAATGCTGCCTTAATGATTTCGCTAATTGAAAAGCCGAACAACTAGGAACATAATCTACAGTTTCCCACATCATTTTATCCCACCAAAAAATGTTCCTTCAGGTCATTATACATAATTTTCTACCATTATGTATAGAAAAATTTAATATATGATAATCAACCAACTATTCTTATTTAAGCTCAAGTATATATGGAGCACATATCCTCTTTCAAAATTTTAGAACTCCATCTTCAAAAACAAAATCTACTAATTTTTCAATCGTTCACACTATTGATTTTTAGCTAAAATCCATGATCATCATATTTAGAATTATTTATCCACTAAAATAGAGATGGGATTTCATTAATATGATAAATGATTGACGTGTCCCCTTACATAAAAATTCCCATATAAACCTTTGCTAGATCCCTAAACAGATTATCATTTTAAATCATCATTTGAGTTTAAACACCATGATACTTCTAACTCAATTCTTATTCCATCTTATTGACATTCACTGGGTGATGATGTGTTGATAAATCCTAGTATTTATGTATCTCAAGCCATCTCTATTATCTTATGTTGATCTCTTTCTGTGGGAATTTGTATTTCAGTCTCCTATGTTATGTGTATATCTCTCATTTTTCACCATAATGATAATGTATCCATATTTTAAAAGTGAATATTACAACTTTTAACTCCAAATAATGGGTTGTATAGTAATGTTTGTGAGTCTTTAATAACATAGATGCATATGAAATAACGTTATCATTTTTTATTTTGGACACAACCAGCTAACATCTTCTATTTATAACAATATATGACAAACTCATCACTTTCAGATGTTAGAGTAAAAATTGGAGAAATGAATAATACTATTTTTTTCATAAAATAAATCTTCACATTCCTTTGTACGTAATATCATAACACCTTTACATGTAAGCCAGGATTAGGAATTAACCAATTGATAAAAATTACTACATAATCATCTATAGTAACACACCAAACCAAAGAAACTACAACCCTCAGTTATGTTTTTTAGTTGAGGCCATTCTCAGTAAACTTTTGTCTTTGGAGGATGAACTTATATTCTATACTTTGAGATAGTATGACCATGAAAGTAAACATCTTGATGTCAAAAATGAAATTCACTTAATTTACCATAAAAATATTCCTTATTAAGTGTTTTAGTAATGATACATAAGTATTTTTAATTTTCTCTATAGGTTTCATAATACACCATTATATCATAATTTAATAACACAAAAAACAAATAGCCAATATATTCGTTTAATACATTTTTCATTATGTTCTTACAAATAAAGGATTCATTAAAAATTTCAAATGGAGTTACTGTAAAATAATTATTTCCAAAATTCGTTCAAAAAGATATCTTTTGAAGGTATTACTTCATCAAATGAAATAGTTGATACAAAAAACAATGTTCAATCATTGAAAAATATTGGTCTCTATGAATTTTATCAAACACTTAATCAATTTGGTGTAGAGGAATCATGTTCATTTTTGTAATGAAATTTTTCCCAATAATCAATGCTAAACCTCATAAAACCATCTTTCTTTTTAACAATGACGAAATGGAATCCCTATTGTAAAATACTAGGATGAAAAAATCACTTATTACCCATATCATCTAGTTTTTTTATTCAATTCCACAAATACTTCACTAGTCATTCTATATGGATTCTATGATATTGGAATTACATAGGGGACTAAATCAATGGAATATTCAACTTTATACTCTGGGGGACGTCTATGTAAATCATTGGGAAATACATTAATGTATTTCTTCACAATATGAAAATCCTCAATTTTAAGATTTCATTCTTCATCTCTAGGTGTCATCTTCTCTTCTACCACAATAATTTCATTGTGTCGTTCTACTAGAAGTGGTTCGTGATAATAATCAGTTGAGGACAATTATTCCCTAATTATGAGGGATCCAACATTTCTCTTACATATTGAATCATCATTTCTTGGGCATTAAATTTTGGAACCATATTTCATGATTCGGTCCATATTGATAATTATTTCAAACTCAACCATTTGTATGATGATATGGTCATCACATAAAGCATTTTTATGTTTCCTAATTGGGACTAGACATTATATCTTTTCTATAATGTACAGCCCATTAGAGTTTTGATGGTAAATCACTTATAAAATAAACTAGGATGTCCGAAATTATCGTAGAAAAAATCGTTGATATAAAATTTTTCGATAATCCAAAATCCAATAACATATTGGCTAAATTTTAGGATAATATTATTTTACATACCAGCAAATCATTTTGTACTTATACCTCATCTGTAGTGATTTCATAATCATGGAGATTTACTCTTGGAATTTTTGTGCTATATTCAAATGATTGTTATGGAATTCAAATTCATAGTGCCCCATCACATTGTTGTTATAAAACTAAATATCAGTGTATTACATATCATATTAATTTCAATAACAATATTACATGTTTTTTCACATTTATAAGAAACACTTATTCCCTTTCATGCATTTCCTAGGGTGATTCATACTAGAGATATCAAATGATGCGAACATTCTTATAATAATCACCTTATTTGAAGAATTCAATTTTTTTAGTTCCAAGAAGACCTGATATTTTCTGGAATTCATTTGGATTCATATGAACATAATCATAATTCCGTTGTATTGAAGGAACACAAAACTATTTCTTCATTGGATGAAAAATTACATGAAACCGGTGTACTTTTTGGATTTTTCTTATGACATTCAAATAAGTGTTAAATCTTGCACATTGGGTTTCCTATATAATCTATAACATATCTCCCTAGCCTTATAATGGTAGAATCAAAATCTATAACAATATCTTATTCATTATTTTTTAATATATGTATCATCCACTTCATCTAAATTTTTTTATAACAAGGTTATTATTTATCAAAGAATGAATATTTAAATTTCTACAATTCCATTTGTTAAATTTCATCATCCTATCTTGTATCATGTTTCTGTGACAACCCCAGATCCACATCACTTTTTTTAAAATAGACTGGATGTGTATATTTTTTATTTTCACTACGTTCTAAGGAAACAAGTATATTGTCAAGAGACTTAATCCATTTCTCATATATAGTTACAATTCTAGTCCCCCTATATAATGGGTGATTTTTCTTGATAAACTGATACAACATAGTATATTATCTCCAGGGAATATTTTTCTCTATAAGAGCAAGGATATTTTTCATAACTCGACTAATAGTCCCTAATATTTCTATAACATTCACTATTCCAATAATAGTTCTATTGGTTTCATTAGTATAAAAATCACTTCATTTTCCATGATTATTAATACCATTCATCCATCTATAAACCATTTATAAAAAATTGGAATATATGTTATTTGATCCTGAAATCATGAATTTCAAATATGGTATAACACTCACCCAAAATTCATCTTAAATCATAGATTTGGTTACATTGAGGGAATTTTTATATTTAAATCCTTTGTAATGGTATGTAAAGAAAATGTGTGATATCCTATGTGTATCCCCGAGAGTTTCGAACCATTTTTGTAGTAAGGCTCCCTACCATTTACATTATTACCCCGAGTCAGGTCTGGGACACCATGTTAGATTTGTTACTCCACATCACATATATACCAGAACCATGTCCCTTGGTAGTATCTTGATAGGGATTTTTTACTAGGAATAACCATGTAATCACTACCTTACCATAATTCTAGTATGTCCTTCAATACTTATCCTCAATGTATATGTTAGGTTTTTTCTACCTAATCTATGATTTATAAATCTAATTTTCATGGTTATTTCTAGAATTATTCTAATAACAACAGAAACGCCCTGACTCTAGAAGATTGGAGTCTGAGCATCATTTTTTTACATTGGAATTATTTCAAGTAACCAATTCCGAAAATACCAATTATATTTTAATTATTTGAAATAAATAATATATACATGATACCTATAATATATATAAAATAATAAAAACAAATATGATACATAATAAAAATAAATAAGTATCATTTTTAACACTTTTTCAATGGTTTCTTCATCATATCCTAGGGAATGGAGCATAATAAGAGTGAGATAAAATTCTCATCAAGGATATGTAAATAGGAATATATCATGAATCAATAGTATTAAATTAAAATTTATTTTTAAATAAATAATAATAGATACTATTAAAATAACTATATAAAGAAAACAAATATAGAAAGTTTAGAAACTGAAACTCATTCCATCTAAATAAATAAACTAAGAATGAAATATGTCCATAGATATGAAGATTAAAAATAAAATATATGAATAATAACTAAATATAAACAAGTTAAATTATTAATTATTGGATTCCATGTTTCTTATCTGCATGGTACATTTACCGTAAAGATATTTCACAAGATTGTTTACCAAATGTTGGTTAAACACCCATTGGACTTGGAAAATTGATTTTCATCATGAGACTACTGATGCATAAAGGGGTATCTATATACGGGACCCACGCATGTGGTACCATTATAACGAATATATCTTATTCATGAACAATTTTCCTTTGGGAAATATATGTTTATTGAATAGAATATACATATTTATCCAAAAATCCATAGTTAATAAAATATCTATCACGTGAACATCGTATGTAAAATTATATATAGTTTAGTCAATACAAGTACCCATTGTGTGATAATAAGGATATTAAAGATAATTTCTTATTAATTTTTGTATAATAAATTGATTGTTACCAATATAATTTTTATAATCACAAATGGATGTGATATTTCAAAGACAATCATTATGAATTTGTTTTAATTTATAAATTAGTATACACCCCAATGTTTCCCTTACCACATGAAAAAACTAATTCATAATTTTCCTGAAGGGATGTATTTAATAACTTGAAGAAAAATAATTCATAAAATAATTTATAAAATGGGTAGTATATACACTATATAAAATAAGTGCATGGTTTATAAGGTGTTTTCCTTATAAAATTAAATATAAACCTAAAATCCATTACCTTAACCTTCATTTAGATGTGTTGTCTTTATCCTCTAATATAGTTGTTTAAATTATGTTAATAAATTATAATACTACAATAAACATTTTTTTAATATCTTATATTTATTACATATAATATTCTATTACCATTTTGTTAACAACTTTCATTAACATTAATATCTCATGTATCGATTACATAGTTTTCTTGAGTTAGTTTTATACTTTGATTCATTGTTCCTATTTCTATGATCAATATTTATTCTTATAAAGAATGTAATACAAGAATAAATTATATCATTTATTCATTACATTTTTATTTATAGTATTTCATAATATTTTTATATTATAAATGAAATGTATTGTTCATTGATACGATAGCTCATACATACACATGAATTCTATATTCATTTATTTTTTTATTAAAAAAAGGTAGATAAAATAAAAATATTTTAATCGCAATTATAGCATCATATATATGTTTTAAATGTTATATTGGTTTATTATAAACATCCTTTATATGTTCCATGCATGGAATTAATGTGTTATATCACATTGAGGGGAGGTAGTCTTCATTTGGTCAAACGAAATTATCATATTTACACAATATTGAAAGAAAAAATGTATATTATACATAATATTTAAAGAAGAAGAAATATAATATAAATTTCATATATGAAAAATATAAATATATTTTCCATTATAATAGTCTCCATGATTGGTGGAAAGGGATAATTGAAGAATCATACTTTTTTGAGGTAGTAGTTCATTATATATAGAAAAAATATTTTTGTTACCCATTATATTGTGGTTTGTGTATGTTTATGTAAAAATATTAACATAAATACATCATAGTTTATTGATTTTATTGTTTTTTCTATGTCATAATATAATAATACGACTATAGGGAGTGGAGAGTGGTAATGAAACAAAAAATCCTGAGGGAAGACATTATATCTTAATTAGGTAACATCTTTGGGGTTATACCAAATTATATAAATGGATATATTTCATCTAAAATGGAAACTTCTAGGTATCTGTGAGTAATTTTGGGAAGTAATTGTCATAAATAATTGTTATGCATATGATGTTTTAGAGGTTTGAAGATGTGGGAGAGGTGGTATCCTTTCATCAACAATGGAATGTACACATTAGGAATCTTTTGGAAACAAGTTAGGTGTTCCAATGTTCATAACGAAAAAGTCATAAAAAACAAAAATAACTAATAAATTTAAGGTTTATTGTCAATATATTTCCATTTAATAAATTTTAAACTTGTGTCTAGGTCATTATATCCTTTATGATAATGGTTTTTTCATTTATTAACCATAATTTTTCCTTATTAATTTAATTAATTTTAATTACATTCAATAATAATTTGGTCAAATAATTAAGTATATCTTATTAGAATCTAAATATCATATTTATTAAAAAAATATTACTGTTTTTTGAAATTAATTTCATAGAAGATTGGAAATTACGATTAATGCTAATCCACCATATATGATGAAATAAGTGGTATTTAATGTTGAAAAATGATCAAATACTTTTTTATATTCAATTTCAAAATGAAACTGATTCAAATGATCTAAATTGAATTTATAGGTGTATAATTGATATAATTGGGTCTTAAAGAGATGTATTATATTATAATAATTTATATGAATAGTCATATTTTAACTAAAATTCATTATATTTCACAATCCATTAACAAATTATGTTTCTCAGAAAAATATGAAGAAGTCACTCTAAGATAATTTTGAAATTATGAATTAAAAAATTATGTTTATTATATAAAATTATATTTATAAATGTTTCAAAATTCAGATTTAAAATACAAGTTAAATTAAAAGGTGGTAAAATAACTTTTATAAAAATATTATATTTTATGTGTAATATTATATTTTTTCTTATATTATACCCTATAAAATATATTATATTAGTGTCAAAATATTTTTTTATATATTATATATATATATATAATATTTTATCTATCTAATATTTTTATTATTTAATTGATTGTGAAAAAATTCACAAAATATTTTCATAATAATTCAGTTTTTGTGTGTATTGCAATGCTGTTGAAAAAATATAAGAGAAATATGGTATAATATTTGGGTATGGAATATTAGTTGATCAATGAAACCGAGATCCTCCCCACTCACCTTATACTAATATCATGGGATTCATAATCATTATCTAGATGGTCAGGTTCTAGTTTCCTATCATTCCATATTATATTTGTTTGAAACCCATATTTTAATAGAGAAAATGTGGGACGTTCTAATAGATTGGATAGTTTATAGTCGCTATATAGTTATTGACTATAAAGCTACAACATATGCAGGAAGATGGGTCCAAGATGATTATGTCAAGGGATTTATTCAGGATATTTATTTTGAAATTTCCATGATTATCTATATATATGTTCCTATTTTTTACATTTAGTTAATTTATTACTAGTATACTCCACCTTTTACTATAATTGTTTTATTGGTCTTTCAAGAGCTTGTTTTATGTTCTTCAATATATACTCATGTTTTTGGTCTCTTTCTTAGTATCTTATTTTAGTATTGTCCTTAAAAAATTTTTTTACTAAAATGGAAATGAATTTTGAAAAGGGGAATGTGTCGTGTTTTATTTTGAAACGAAAAATCATTCATTGGTTCAATAAAATGGTAAAAAGCCAATTATCAAAAATTTTATTCCAACAAGTGTTTGAAGAATATTTTTGTAAAATGAAATTTGTGGATATAATGGTGATTACTTATTGAGTTGTTAATTCTCACAGCCTATTTTTCAACTCACCCATGGTATAACATAGCTATTTTTCATGTTATGGTTTTCCTTTTATGATAATTTTGGAGCATTTCATTCTTGTGGTTGGTGGTGAACTCTATTCCACATGGATATTGATTCATCTTCGGTTTTTATTTACTTTTGTTTTTTAGTTTTCATCATTGTAAAATAGAAGTACTAATATGATAGAGTTTAATATTACATGATGTTTAGTTATTGGGGTTTTTATGTTCCCTATTTTGTTATTTGATATTGATCATTAATTGGGTGTAAACATTCCAACTATTATATCATGATTATTAGCACATGGCACCATATCGAGAGGATTGGGAATGCCTTTCAATCCTTGTTATAGAATGTGTTGGATATTAGGTCGGAATGAAGCTCTTCCCAATTCATGAAAAATTTGCATCAATAATGCAATTTATTATTTGGGGAGACATGTATATTGGATATTAGTAATTTCCGAAATCATGAGGTAGGTATAAGATATAATTCACGAACCCCTTGTTCTAATGAACCTTGAGATTCTATGTGTTATCCAGGATTTGATTCACTATTTTTTTGTGGATAGTGGATGCCAACAGAAGAGGGATATTGTGGTTTAGTGGTACCCCATGGAGTAGTTCCCTTGTGATTCTCATGTTCAAAATTCAGGGTATTCAGAGTGGTTTGTGATATTTTTGGAGAATGGATTACTGACGATGTTGTTTATTAATGCACAGGTGCAAGATACCCATCCCATGAGTTTAGTGTGAGTTGATTTTTGGTTATATTTTTTTGGTGAGATTGTATTTTCAAATGCGAAAAGGTTTTTTGTAAAAAAACATGTTATTCCAAATGAAAATGGTTTATTGGTGTTCTTTTGTTGGATTTTATAATTGAATTGGATTTGGAAGTGAGTCGAAATTTTGTACAAAGTAGATTCATATTTGAAATATTTTGAAATTAAAATGAATGGGTGGATTTTGAAAGAGGGTTTTGGAAAAAACAAGTTGGATGTTTGACTTCTGAGTTATTTTTAGGATTTGGGTGTCCTTTTTGGATAAATATTCATTAATTTTTATTTTGATTTATGTTTTATTTGTTCTATATGTATGCCACCCATAAAGGATTCAAGGGATTATAATGGGTCTCTTCTAATTTTCAAAACTACCAAAACTCAATGTGGGGTGGTATATATAATTTATTATAAGGCATTAATGGTTTCAAATGGGGATCAAGTTCCGTTAGAGGTCATATTATGGATTTATAATGTTGGGAGTCTCTTTAGGTCATTGGGAACTCCTAAGGTGGTTGTAGTGAGAGTTATTTTTTGGTTACTAAATTGTATAATTTTCTATCTAAGGAAGTTAATTATCCCATCATTGTTGCAATTTGGGATGGAATGGGATTTTTTAGACTAATTTCATCCAATAGTTTAAGACTGAGGAGATGAAGGTGAGGAATGTGGAAGAACCGTTTGGAATCAAGTTATTTCGGCTCTCGGTGAAGACCTATATTGATCACATTAAGGAGTCGGTTCATTTATCACTAGATATATAGTCAGGGGATCTGTTTAAAGTTCAAATATTAATAAGGGGACTTTTTCTAAAGATCAAGGAGAATGTTATTTTTCCATGTGAATTTTAGATTAGTGAGATTATGGAAGAATCTTTTCATTCTAAGGTGGTTCCTGTAACGTCCCGGACCAGGGTGCCACGCAACGGGTGCCCCGAGCCCAGTTCACCACGTGACCTCAAGAGCATTTACCCAAATGCCAGAGGCTGCCGACTAGTAGTGAGGGCCAAGATCTGATAGTGGGGAAACTGTTCCCTTATTTGTCAAAGTGTAGCGCAGCGGAATACAAAATAAAACATACATCAAACAGCAGAAGCAGTAAATATACACAACTGAAAAAACTACAGCATTGGATATAACCAACAGTATATAAGTGATGAGGCTTCATGATTGAAGTTCTAACAAAACATCCAGAACATTTTATACGTCAATACATTATAGCAGAAAGTAGAGTACATCAAAACAAGCAAACAGATGGCAGTGGCATCACGAGCCTAGGCTCGGTCCCATGCCCTCCTAATCCACAACAACAGTCAAGAACCTGTATAGGGACTCTTTCCCCTATCCAAACTTGCAAGAACATAATAAGTTTTGGCCGAAAAGAATGATCCAAATAGGGTGCGAGAATTATATCTCAGTAGGCACCCACCAAAAGCCTGTGCCCAACTGCATGTAAGCGTGCAACAACAATGTGAAGTATTAAAATGAAATAAAGTAAGAAGTAATCAAATGTAACTAATTACCATTTATATTGTCATTTTATTATCCATTTAGTTCATTCAACTTAGTAACATTCTTGTGCTCAACAGCACCAAGCCCTCAGGCCAACCTGAAGCTTTCCCTTAGGCTGAAATAGTAACCACGCCCTCAGGCTTTCCCTCAGGCCATACAGAATCCAACCCGTAGGTATTTCCCTCAGGCATAACAGATATTCTCACCCTCAGGCATACGAAGTGTCGCCCATAGGTATAGAATTCAAGCCCACAGGCACGAAAGGTTTCCCTCAGGTGGAATAACGACAGCCCTCGGGCTAAAATAGTCACGCCCTCAGGCCAATCACAACCATGCCCTCAGGCTAAACAGGTAATCGGGACATGCCCAACATATCAAAATGTAGTAAAAAAGCAATTCCCCTCAAGGAAATTCCATAGATACTACATTTAAGGCATACCCTCATGTATCCTAGCCAAACGGCTAAACAGAGGAACACACCCCTCGGGATGGTCCTGGATCCGAGCAACGATCCCAGATAGCATTTTTAAAACATTATTTAATTACCTATACAGTTCTAGGTAGTTAAATTATCGACGACCTCAGCCTCCCGACACCTCAATATGGGTTCGTAGCTCAAAAACACACAAAAAGTACGACAGTAGGAAAAATAACACCAATCCACCTACCTTATACGTCAACGAGTGTTATACTCGAACGCCGATTCCAGAAACGCCGAAGAACGACGTAGATCTGACGAAGAAAACAACTCATTAAAATGTATATAACATACATTAGAAGACGAATTGGCAAGAACGGTACCAGGATAGGAGAGGTCTTACCCGTGCGGTTCCAATGAGATCGTCCGAAGCTGATTCGGATTACAGACGAACGCTTGGTCGATCTTCAAAGATCCAGCCTCCTCATTTGGCTCCAAAACGGCTCAAATGCCTCCTCTTCCAAATGAGGAGGCTACTGCCTGTTTTAGGCTGAAAAAACAAAGTACACGGCGTCTAGTTATGAGTACACGGCGTGTACTTCTTTCATTTAGATGTTCATTTGGCGGCATCGCCACACTGTTCATCCGTCGACATGAGTGCACGATATGTACTCTTGAGTACACGGCCTGTACTGTCGCCCAGCTGGCAGCGATGCCATCGTCTTACTGTTTAAGCCTGCCGACTGACCACACAGCATGTAAGGCACCACTACACGGCGTGTAGTGGTTCCTACACCCTTCGTCTCCGGCATGGCTATACGCCCCGTGTACTCATCCCAACACGGCCAAAAGTACACGGCGTGTGAATAAAGTACACGGCGTGTAGTTACAAAATTCAGGATTTCTCCCCCTTTTCCATATTTTCTCAAAAACACTTAAAAAAAAGGAAAAATAAGAAGCACATACCTCCAAAATAAGAACCGGGTTCTTACAAACTTTCCCCCTTATAGCAATTCGTCCCCGGATTTCCATTCAATGGGTGGCAAAGAAAAGCTCAAAACAGCTCTAGCCACTGAGCACGTACGTCAGCCTCCTGCTCCCAGGTCTCGTCCTGCACTCATCCATGCTGCCATAGCACCCGTACGAGAGGAACTGACCAGCCTTGGAGAACCTTCGTGCTCCGGTCAAAAATACGGATCGGATGCTCCTCAGAGGACATATCATGCAGAAGCTCAACCTCCTCTGGCTGAAAGGTGTGAGACAGGTCTGAATGGTATTAACGCAACTAAGACACATGGAAGACATAGTGCATGGTTCAGTACCACTGTGGTAACTGCAACCGATAGGAAACCAGCCAGAATCTCTCAAGAATCTCAAATGGTACAACATACCTCGGTGAATGCTTACCCTATCTCAAGATCCGTTTGTGTCCCAGCCTCGGTGAAACACGCAAGAAAACCTGATCCCCAACCACAAACTCCAAAGGTTGTCTGCTGTGATCAGCATAAGACTTCTAGCAGGACTGCATGGTACACATCCACCTTCGAATCAACTAGACCTGCTCAGATGTCTCCTGTACGAGCTGTGGCCCCAGTAAAGCTGCCTCACCTACCTCTAACTAGCACAAAGGTGACCGGCATGGCCTACCATATAAAGCCTCGTATGGTGCCATCTAAATAGTCTCATTTAAACGATTGTTATAAGCAAACGTGACTAATGGTATATTCTTATCCCAAGATCCCCCAATGTCTAGGACTCATGCACGCAGCATGTCCTCGAGCACCTATATCGTCCGCTCTGACTGGCCATCTGTCTGAGGGTGGTATGATGTTCTCACAAGCACCTGTGTACCCAGCACCATCTGAAAACTCTGCCAGAAATGAGATGTAAAGCGGGTTTCCCTATCTGAAACGATATAACGAGGGACCCCATGAAGATGTACGATCTCTCAGATATATAGCCTTCCGAGATCATCCACACCGGAGGTCTCCGTGATGAACAAGAAGTGAGATACTTTCGTGAGTCTTTCCACAACAACCCACACGACATCATTGCCTCGAGGTGACCTTGGAAATCCCGTCACGAAATCCATTGCGACATCATCCCATTTCCACTCCGGAATGGGAAACTGCTGTAACAGCCCAGCTGGACTCTGATGCTTTGCCTTCACCTGCTGACATGTGAAAGACCTTGTAACAAAAATAACTATCTATCTCTTCATACCCGGCCACCAGTACTGATGTCTCAAGTCTCTGTACATCTTGGTAACCCTGGGATGAACAGCCGAAGCTGAAGCATGAAACTCCCGCATCAACTTCTCACGTATATCCCCTAGAACCAATACACATCAATGGAAACACAAAACCTCATCATCGCATATCGTCCAACTGGGAGGAGGGTCCTCACTTGCCACCGACTCCCGTAGAACTAGGCCTTCTGAATCCGATAGCTTTCTCACCCTCACTCTGTCCAGGAGGGTAGAAGTCATCGCTAACGAGGAAAGATAAGTCTGCCCCCGACTGTCATGAACCTCCAGATGCATCTTAGAGGAAAAATCCATAAGCTTCCACTCACCACTATCCTCCTACACTGCATGTATCTGATTCTTCCTGCTCAGTGCATCAGCTACTGCATTACCTATACCAGGTGTATAGGAAATCTCAAAATAAAATGATTGTAGGTACTCAACCCACCTTCTCTACCTCAGATTCAGGTCTTGCTGAGTAAAGATATACATGAGGCTTTTGTGGTCGGTGAAAACCACAAAATTCTCTCCCAACAGATAATGTCTCCAACAGCGCAACGCATGAACAACTGCAGCCAACTCGAGATCATGCGTCGGGTAATTCCTCTCATGTGGCCGCAACTGCCGAGACCCATACGCCACAACTCGGTCTCCCTACATCAAAATGGCTTCCATACCAATCCTTGATGCATCACATTATACTGTATAGCACCTCCCCTGCTCTGGGAGTATCAGGATTGGTGCTGATGTCAGCCTTCCCTCCAGGTCCTGAAATGCTGCCTCGCAAGCTTCTGAACAAATGAACTTCACACCCTTCTTAGTCATACATTTCAATGGTGATGCTAAACAGGAGAAGTCTTGTATGAAGTGCATGTAGTAACTAGCCATCCCTAAGAAACTCCATATCTCAAACAAGTTCTTGGGCTGCTCCCAGGAAACTACTACTCTCACCTTCTCTAGGTCTTTTGAAACTCCTTCATCTGAGATTATATGACCCATGAAGTGAATCTGGTCCATCCAAAAGTGGCACTTCGAGAGCGTAGCATATAGGCGATGCTCTCTCAGTGTACTCAAGATGATCTCAAGATGGGTGGCATGGTCGTGTCGAGTGGGAGAGTACACCAAGAAGTCGTCCACGAATACTACCACAAATGAATCAACATAAGGATGGAACACACGATTCATCAGAGCCCCAAAAACTGTTGCCACGTTCGTGAGTCTGAATGGAATAATCGTATAATCATATAGACCATACCTACTCCTGAAAGCTGTGAGAGGTATATCAGATGGTCTGACGCGCAGCTGATGATATCCGGATCTCAATTCAATCTTCGAGAAAACTCATGCTCCACGAAGCTGATCAAATAGATCATCTATCCTCAGCAAGAGATATCGGTTCATAACTGTCAAATGGTTCAGATTCTGATAATACACAAAATGCCTAATGGTACCATCTGCCTTCTTCACAAAAAGGACAGGAGAACCCCAAGGAGATGTATTGGGTCAGATAAAACCCTGCACCTATAGCTCCTCCAACTGCCTCTTGAGCTCATGCAACTTAGGCTTGGCCATCCTATAAGGAGGAATGGATACCGGTGCTGCTCCTGGAACTAGCTCGATAGAGAAATCCACCTCACGCAACAGAGGTAGACATGAAAAGTCGTCAGGGAAGACAACCCTGAAATGATCGACAACTGGAGGGAAATCTGTCTGACAAGTCCACTGATCATCCAGATATAAGTTCGCAATATGGGTTGTGACTCCACCTCTCCCATGATGCTCTGGTCCAGCTCCACTAGCCTGAACATCCCATTCTCCCTTGTATAAAAACTCTCTACCCTCTAGTGACATGAAACGCACCCTGCGACGATAGAAGTCTTCAAAGGCTCGATAGGGAACCAACCAGTCCATACCGATAATGACATCATAGCTCGTCATTTCTAAGATATAGAGGTCCCAAAGGAAGTGACACCCACCCACCTCAAGGGGTAACTCCTTTCACTGACACACACCAACCGTCCTAGTCCCCAACAGAGTGTCTAGCATCAAGATATCAGAAGAAGTAGAAACACTGAGCCCCAGGCACTCCACAACGGGTACAGATATGAAACTATGTGTATCACCCATATCAAAAAGTACTCAAGACAAGACAGAAGCTACTAGAATAGTACCTATGACTGTCAAAGGTCTGGGATCCCACTCCTGCTGGGTCTGTTGCACTGCATATGCCTATCCAGTGCTACGGCCCTGCGACACAGCCAGGCTACCATGAGCTATCCCATCATGTTGCCTCTAAGATCCTGGTGTCTGGCTACCACGGCCACACCCACCATCTCTGCCTGCACGCCCTGACATATTCCAGTTCCCTGACTGGTAAGAAGCCACTGGTCCTACTCCCACACGCGGAGACTGCACAAAACCCCTCTCACTAGCCACAGGTAGAAATTCCCTGGAAAAGCGCTCCAGATGACCCATCTTTCCATAAGCCCGACACTCCACTGGGTCTCGTGGAAACTGCGGCCTCTTGTGCCCCTCTCTGCCACACTGGTAGCACATGATCGGGCCACCTGAAGAAGATTCCTTTCTGGTACTACCACCCTGAGAGAAGTCCATCTGTCTCTTCCTCTTGCCAATAGAAATAGTACCAGTAACTGGTGTTGAACCTCCCTGGCACACACCACTCGATTCCTGCAGGTTACTCTCTCTAATCAACACATAGTTCACAATCACATGTACAATAGGGAACCTGAAAACATTCACCAGCACTCGGATGTCATACTGAAGACCATCCTAAAAACTTCTAGCTCTCAATGTCTCATCACCCACCAGCACAGGTGCAAAACACTGAAGCTCTATAAAACGAGCAGAGTAGTCCATCACCGACACAGTGCCCTGTTGCAGATTCATGAACTCTCAAGCTCTATCTGCCCTCAACATCTCGGGATTGAAGAATTCATAGAAGAGTACATGAAAATCTTCCCACGCCATGTCCCTATGATGCTCTGACTGGGTGGTAACATCCCACCACCTCTTGGAGGAATCACGCAGCATGTAAGTCATGAGCTTTACCCTCCGCCCAGGAGGTGTATCAAAGTGCTTGAAAATATTCTGCATCGATCCTAGGAAAGACTCTACAGCCTGTGGTCCGCCATCCCCTGAAAATGTAGGCAGATGCTGCTGCTGAAATATAGGTGTCATCTTGGCCATAGATGTGGAAACATGCGGTGCTCCCAAAAGGTCTGCATGAACCGCAATAAGCCTTCCCGGAACTGCGCCTTCGTGCCTGTGTCCGGTATAACAGCTGGGTCCGCATCTGGCTCTACTGGAGTATCAACTGGTACCCCATGGCCCACCATCTTTGGAGTATAATCGTCGCCACTCTCCTGGAGAACAACTCGCGGTCGTCTAGGCGGCATGACACTACAAGGTCAAAAGCACGCCTCAGATTCAAGATTATTAAGACAGAAAGTGAAGGAACCACAAAGGGAACAAGAGGAAGAAGGTATTAAAAATTGGAAAAACAAGACTACACAACATGTACACTGACTACACGGTGTGTACTTGACTTCCTTTCCCCTACCCGGGTCATTCTACATGGCTATGCCACAAGGATTCCGTTCAACAAAACTACACAACATGTATAATTTCTACACGGTGTGTACGGTTTTATTTTCCAACTGCCCGTGTCGTCTGTGACACGGCCGACTACTCATCTTAACACAAAACGGCATGTTACACCCGCAAACGGCGTGTACTCCATCCCGTTTCCAAGCCACACGGGTAAATCAACACGGTCTGTCCTCGGACAAGACTACACGGCATGTCCCACAGGTACACGACGTGTTCTTGGAGAGGTGACACTGGCACGTGTTGTTAGTTACACGACCGAGTCCCCAGGTCACACTACATGGCGTGTCTATAACTAACACAGCATGTTCTGTCAAGGAGTTCACCGACCCGTGTTGTTAGTTACACGGCTAGACTCCAGGTCACAATACACGACGTGCATAAAAACCACACAACGTGTTTTACCCAAGCCCTTCCCTACCCCATGTCGCCGCCCACACGGTTTGTGACATGGAAAGAGACTATACGGCGTGTACTCGGGGTACACGGCGTGTACTCAAAAAGTTCATTTTTCATCCCGAACAGAAGAACACACACGTCATGTATGAGGTCCTACACGGTGTGTATTCTAGGTTTTCTAGACAGTATGCCTCAGAAACATCCCCAGAACCCAGAAAATACTGAAAAACAACACCTATGTGTCAAAATCCGACCCGTGGGGGCCCATACACCCCACGAATGAATGTTTGACATCTCATTTGTGTTATAACCAATAACAGTCAATGATCCACCATATTCTGGTCAATGGGGGCCCATAATCCCCAAATTAAATATTTTGGCGTCCATTTTATAAACATGCTCAACTTAAATACCATATCACAAGGTAGGTATTTATCAATCAGCTATCACAACAACATGCTTTCTTAGCACATCAACTATCACAACAACACGCAAATTCTAATTCACCTACATGGCATGGAAACTATTCATGGCATGTGATTTCTAGCATGTGCCTATATGATGCATGAGACGACATACCCTCATCTCATCGGGTTGCATCTAAATAGAACCCACATATAAAATATAAACAACACAATCCAAGTGCATCACCCCATGGTGAAAACATATCAAACGTCAAATTGCAAATTCAAAATAATTCAAAATACGAGGTAGACTGCCTTTTCCCTTTACACGGGTTAGCAACGCCTGGGCACAGCTTATTACCAACTACTGTTCCGTCCTATCCCTGACCATGACTCCAAATAGTAAGTCAAAGTAAGGAACTCCTTTGATACCACTTTGTAACGTCCCGGACCTGGGTGCCACACAAAGGGTCCCCCGAGCCCGGTTTGCCACGTGACCTCAAGTGCATTTCCCCAAACACCAGAGGCTGCCAACTAGCAGCTAGGGCCCATGTCTAATAGTGGGGAAACTATGCCCTTATTTGTCAATGTTCAGCGATGCGGAATACAAAATAATACATACATCATACAGCGGAAGAAGTAAACATACACAATTGAAATAACTACAGTAGTGGATATAACCAATAGTATATAAGTGATGATGCTACATGTTTCAAGTTCTATGAAAACAGCCAGAACATATTATACATCAATACAGTATAGCAGAAAACAGAGTACAACAAAAGGAGAAAACAGATGGCAGCGGAATCGCGAGCCTATGCTCGGTCCCATGCCCTCCTACTCCACAACAACAGTCAAGTACCTGTATAGGGACTCTTTCCCCTATCCACACCTGCAGAAACCTAATCTTTTTGGGTCGAAAAGCATGACCCAAACAGGGTGTGAGAAATATATCTCAATAGGAACCCACCAAAGGCCCATTCCCAACTGCGTGTAAGGGTGGAACAACAGTCTGCAGTAGTAAAATGCAATAAAGTAAGCAGTACTCAAAAGTAACTAATTTCCAGTTATATTTCCATTTTATTATCCATTTAGTACATTCAACTTAGTAACATTCTTGTGCTAAACAACACCAAGCCCTCAGGCCAACCAGAAGCTTTCCCTCAGGATAAAATAGTAAGCATGCCCTCAGGCTTGCCCTTAGGCCATACAGAATCAAACCCACAGAAATTTCCCTCATGCTTAACAGAAATTCTCGCCCTCAGGAATACGAAGTGTCGCCCTCAGGAAAAGAAGTCAAGCACTCAGGCACAAAAGGTTTCCCTCAGGTGGAATAACGACAACCCTCGGGCTAAAATAGTCAAGCCCTCAGGCCAATCACAACAACTCCCTTAGGCTAAACAGGTAAACGGCCATTCCCAACATATCAAAATGCAGTAAACAAGCAATTCCTCTCAAGGAAATTCTATAGTTACTACATTTAAGGCATACCATCGGGTATCCTGGCCAAACGGCTAAACAGCGGAACACACCCCTCTGGATGGTCCTGGATCCAAGCAACGATCCCAAACAACATTTTTACAACTTTTTTTAATTAACTATACATTTCTAGGTGGTTTAATTAGCCACGACCTTAGCCTCATGACACCCCAATATGGGTTCGTAGCTCAAAAACGCACAGAAACACATGACATTTGGAAAAATAACACCAAGCCACCAACCTTATACATCAACGAGCGTTATACTCGAATGCCAATTCTAGAAACGCCCAAGAATGACATAGATATGACGAAGAACAAAACTCATTCAAATGTAAATAACGTACGTTAGGAGAAGAATTGGCAAGAACGGTACCAAGAGTGGAGAAGGCTTACCCGTGTGGTTCCAACGAGATCATCTGAAGCCGATTCGGATTCCATACGAACGACTGGTGGATTTTAAAAGATCCGGCCTCCTCCTTCGGCTCCAAAACGTCTCAAATGCCTCGTCTGCCAAATGAGGAGGCTACTGCCTATTTTAAGCCAAAAAAAAACGAAGTAAATGGCATGTACTTCTGAGTACACGATGTGTACTTCTTTCGTTTAACCGTTCATTTGGCAGCACAACCACATTATTCATTCATCATCATGAGTACATGACATATACTCTTGAGTACACGGCATGCACTATCACCCAGCTGGCAGTGAAGCCACCGCCTTACTGTTTAAGACTGCCAACTGACTACACAGAGTGTAGTGGTTCCTACACCCTTCTTCACCGACATGCCTACACGCCCCGTTTACTCATCCCAACATGGCCAAAAGTACATGGCGTGTGAATAATGTACACGACGTGTAGTTCTAAAATTCAGGATTTTCCCCATTTTCCATATTTTCTCAAAAACACATAAGGAAAAGGTAAAAGAAGAATCTCGTACCACCAAAATAAGAATTGTGTTCTTACAGGTCCCATTGTAAAATCTTTAGATGTTATTTATCTTGCTTCCTTTGTAATTTTTTAATGTTCCCCATTTTTTGAGATGTGTATTCCAGAGGATTTTGTTTTTGAGGTTTCAAACTTATTTATTTTTCCTTCTTTTTCATGAGATTGTTCCCTCAAGTTCATTTTGTGTGGCATGTTATATTATTTAAAGTATTCATGTAATAATCCTTTGAAGGTGAGACGTCGATGTGTTTTTTTATGTCAAATGGAGAATTTATATATGTCGTATTTATAGAAAAATATGTTTAGATAGGATGATTTTCACTAATGAAATTGGGAAAAATTATTCTATAGACATCATGTATCCATCTATAGGACCCAGAGTGATGATATTCATGAAGTCAAGAATATCTGAGTTTTTAAAGAGCCTTGGTTCAACATCCACCTCAAATGATGAAGTTGCAGCAGGTTATGTTTCCCTAATGTAATCTACGTGATTGGTGTAAAAATATTATTTACAATTTTTTTAATTTTTGAAATGATCTTATTTTAATGTTTCAATTTTATTCTACATGTTTCATTGATTCATTTTTGTTTAGTTCAAGTAGTTGATCCTTGTGTATATCGATCATTAAAATGTTTTATTATACTTGGAATGGAATTCAGTAATGGTTTATTTAGATATGATTTTCAATAAAGGAAATGGTTAGTAATATATAGGGTTTGTTGTTTGGTTCTATTTACTTTTTTGGGTTTCCCATTTTATGTTCTGAGTTCAGGTCCAAGTACGAATTTCCAATTTTAGTTGGGATTATAGGGGAGAAGTGGTATTGGTTGGTTATAGTTGTTTTCATATATTGGAAAGAACCCATTTTTTTTAATTATTTCACAAATTGTTGTTTTCTATAAAACATTATGGTTGTTACTTGTGATTTTTAGATATCACATATATTATCATGGTTTCATTCTATTTTCTATAGTTTTGACATCGAGATTTATCAATCTTTAAACTAGGTGATTTCTGGGAGAAGATTGTTTTTTCGGTGGTCGGTTGTGGTCAAACACTAACCAAAAATTTTATTTTATTTTATTCTTCACATGGATTGTTTATTTTTATTGAACTTCAGTTGATTTCTGGGTGAATACAATGATTTTTGAGTTTGTTGGGAGAGTTTTTCTCCTTTTTAGGGTTTGTGTGAACAGTTTGGCGGTTAACTATGCATATTTTTAAGGTCATGGTTGTTTTCATAAAAAATTATTTATACATTATTTTCATTAACTGTCATATGATCAATTTTTTCCAAACAATGCAAGTCATATGAAAAACCATATGGAATGGAGATGGTGTTTAGGAAATGGAACATTGGTTGTGAACAGATAGGAGAAACTATGCCACATGAATTAGGGGTGGAACTGTAATTTGATAGAGCCAAATAACATGGCTGGTGATGGGTTTCTGAAATATCGTGTCTATCCCAAGAGGGGTGTCCTCTTGTATAGTAGGGTTCACATGTTTGACTTATAGTATGTTAAAATGTATAGAAAAACTATTTCATTTACCAATATCATTAAAAGAATAATATTAAAATTCTACCACTATATCATTTTTATCCAAATTCATGTGTTTTTCATCACTTATTCACTATAGGTACACCAGTTCACTCATTAAGCCCTCCATCCACATCTCTCTCTCCTCCATGGTTTCTTCTTCATAATCCCAAGGTGTGTTATGTTTTGTTTTGGTTAATTTCACCCCTTCCCTTAATCATACCATATGTTCTTGGTTTCTCTTTGTAGGGATTGATATTGGTCAAATTCTATGGTGGATGGTTTATGTGTGGGTTATGTTTTTGGGGTTTTAGGGTGTTCTAATTGTTAGGTGAGACAACTTCTTTTTTCCCATGTGGCTTTTTTGGAATCATCATGACATTGATGTATGTGTTTCAATACATTTATTTTCTGAAACATTTTATCTAAGTCTTTGGTTTTCCCATTTTATTTTTAATAGTTATATTTATGTGTTTTTGAAGTTAGTGTAAATCATTTTAGTGTTTAATTTCTTTAAATTTGATGAAAAATGGGATTTTTAAATGTTCCCCTTTGTGGTCAATATATTTATGTATATAAGTTTTCTGATAAAATGATAAATCAACTAAGAACATTTGGTTGTGTTTGGAATATGTTTTATTATGGTATCTTGGTTTTCTATGTAAATTTGGTTTGGTGTGTTTGTTTTGGTTTCTACCTTTTGATGGATGGTTAACTTAAAGTGGCTAAAATTTGATTTTGGCCTCAACATGGAATTGGGGTATTTAGGTGATACATCTAGTGAAAAATTGGTCATGGGAATGTTCATACTTTAATAAAGAACATATATATGATCTCAAAAATTATAATGGCATTCCTTATAATGGTTCCCCATTTTATTTCTTGCTTCCTTAATGATCCGCTTTAATTTCATCATCTCTTTTGGTATTTATATTTAAATGATTATTATAAATACCCTATATATTCTAATGTGTTTATCTTCTTCCAAATAATCACAAAATATTGTTTCAAATGTGATTATTAAATATTGGATAATTTGGAATCATGATTTGGGGTTTTGGTTTCTAAATTATATAATGACCATTTCAGGCCCCAAAAATCATTCGGTATATTTTCACCTCATATTTTTAAATGATACTATAATTGGTTTAGAAATATTTTTTTTCTAAATATAGAATTCCCAATTAGTAGTTTCTGAATTTTATGTAATTTTTTTCAAAGATATGTTAAATTTAGTTATTGATTAAATTTTACCAGGATTTAGAAAATTGTTCGAATCCTCATATGGTGTAAATAATTTGTTGAAATGTTTCGATGGTTATATATGTTATGGATACCTCTATGATGGACCCAATTGGAAGAGAGATATCAAATAGGGGCTGTCGGGGTATGGTCTAGGAATGTACAGTGGCAGTGGTTTTCAGTTGGGCTGAAAATGGAAGGATATCCCCACTCACCATACCATAATATCAAGTGATTATAAGAAATAATCAATAGGGTAGAGTGATAGTTTCTTATTGACCATGATTAAATGATTTCATAACACCTATATTTTCTAATCATTCAGGTGGCATGTTCAACTATATTGGTTATGTTAGAGATTCCAATCAGTTATTGACAATGGAGATGCACCATACACCGGCACGTGAGTCCGAACAAAGTACATATAAATATTTATTCTAGAGATGTTTATGAAATTCCAATAATTATCTATCGGTATGTTATGGTGTATTTCTATTCTTCTAGTTTACATGTTTTAATATTATAAGACTACTTTTTTACTTGTACTATTATTATAGTGTTTCTCTTTCTTTTTATGTTTTCGTCCTTATCTATAATTGTAATTGGTCTCTCTATAAGTATATTCTTATTGTATTGGGTTAAAAAATATGTTGTATTAAAATTGAAATCCTTTTTGAAAAGGGGAATGTGGAGTTTCTTTTTTGAAGTGATAATGTCTCGTTTTCTTCATTATAATGTTAAAAAACTTATTTTCATAAATGTATATCAAATTACTATTTTTGGACTATTTTTAGTAAAGGAAATGCATTGACTCTATAATGACTACTTATTAGATTTTTATTCCGAAACCATATATGTGCAACACAATATCGATAATTTCATGTTGTTTTATAGTTGTCGGTTTTCAGATTAGGATTCCTTTGGAGCATGCTAGTCTTGTGGTTGGTGGTGATGAAGAGGTCATGTTGAGATCGAGTAATAATAAGTTTGGATTAATTTTTTTATTTCTATAATTTGTAAAATTGCTATTGTATTTGGATTTGGTTATATATTTTTAAATGTTGAGTTTTTGGTTTTTTTTCATGGATTTTTTGTTATTTTATATGAGTAATTTATTAAGGGTAATGGTTCCCAACAAGATATCCTGATGCTTGACCCTTTCCAACATCCCTAGAGGATCATGGATGCCTCTCGAGCATTGTTGTGGATTAGGATGGATGTCAGGTCGAAAGGTAGCTTGACTTGGTTCAAGATAAGATGAAAATTATATCTCCTAAAAATAACACTCAAGCATACGATGAGGCATTTCTAGGTTCACATTGTTCCCCAAATCTTGAGACTGTTTGGGCTGATGAAGTTAGGGATGGTACATACTAGATAACTTTTAATTACATAAATTTTAATAATAATATAAATATATATTATTACAATATATTTTAATTTGTCAATACAAATTCAATCATTAGTTATTCTTTAACCAAGAACTTCCCCACTCATGGAAATAATGAATCATTTTTAGAAAATCATATCATTGTTTTTATCTATAAAATATTACATTATCATTTTTTTACAAAACACATAAAATGAATGAAAAATATATGAAAAATAATCTATCAAAATCATGATAATTAATTCAATAAAATAATTAAATACATGTAATCTATAAATATTTAATGTTGTTTTGCTTTTATAAATGAAAAATTAAAAAATAACAAATAAAATTTATTTATATATAAAATTAAATATTGTTTTTTACATGATATCTAGATGTGAATGAATTTTTTATATTGAAATAACCATATTGAAAAAATAAAAGAATTCTCATATAATCCAATACCGTATTTAATATACGAAGTAAAATAATAAGAGCAATGCTGAAAACTAAATCATTCATTTATATGACTTGGAAATCCATAAAACATTAAGAGTATGTCATAAATTTAAGAGGTTATTTAATATATTAATGGATAATAGAGGACATTTAGTGATGATATTTTCACAAATTTCATTGATATAATTTTCCTATTAAAAATTATAACCATCTAGAATGTATGGATGAAATTCCTTAAAACGTGAAAAAAAACATTTTTGTTTTGAATACCTCTACTCAGTGGTTAACTATATTAACTGAAAAACCTATACTTAGTGGATAACTATATTAACTGAAAAGTAATATATATATATATATATATATAGCAACATTAATCTAGTGTCATACACATAAACCAACACCATGTGAAATAGATTGTCCCTAAATGTTATTAATTATAGTACCAAATGTGTGATTTCTTATAACTGAAGTGTTTGGATAGCCCACAATATTCTAGGTCTGGCCATTGTATAAAATTATAATATTTAAAAAAAATTCCATATCCATTTATTATATTTATCCATTATTCAGTTTATTATTATTTAGTATATCATATATAATAATGTTAATATGAAATCCAATAAATATACATATGGGGTGTTTGTAAAATGTAGTTGTTAGGTGGTCACCAAACGATGACTAACTATATATCAAATAAATATTTATACATAGTAGAAACATAAATAAATTTAAACATGTCTTGTAATAAATATATATTATGTATTATATTTTTCAGAAAAATATTTCAATATTAAAATGATATTTTTTCTAATACTATTTAATATTTAGGGGAACCAACCATGTTCTCATGGAATATAGATCAAAATATATAATAAATTATACCTTCTATTATATAAGTAAATGAATGAATGTTCTAATAATATTTTTCTATATCCTATCAAATGATACATGTCATGTGGTCTATATATTATCGATAAATGAAAATTTTATAAGGAGATAGGTATTTATATATTAATGTAAATGTTGCAAATGAACATTCCTTAGAAATTTTAATATCAAGATAAAATACATAATGAAAAGTTTTATAGTTCCCAATCCATTCCAATATATTTAAATAAGATAGAAACAATAATATGAGTATATATGGTCACAATATAAATCAATACATGCATAAATAAATGTAAAATTATTTATCAATAAAATCAAAATAGTGGACCAAATATAGAATTGTATATAACATTTAAATAATCGAAGGAATGTTTATTATTGAAAATTAAATAGATTATTAAAATTTTTTTAAATAAATGTATTAGAATATAAAACTATTTATTTTAGGACGAATTGTGATTTAGATTTAGTTTCACCCACCACCCTTATACCACATATCATGAAACATTAACAATATTAAAGTTGGGTGAGTCTCCCATAAAATACAGTGGTGGAACCCCAACGAATGTAAAATGGAAGAAATAATTCTCCATCAAAAGCCCTTTTTTTGTAATCGCATAGAATCAACATTTATTTTTTCTGAGAAACATAAAATTTCTTTTTTTAGATAATAATTTAAATATAACCACAAAAAAAGACTTTTTATGTAGAGTATAAAATTCCAAAAAATCCACATGTTTTAGACAATAAATATTACATCAAATTAAAATTTAGAAAGGACTATTGTGTTAAGAATATAATAGAATGATGGGTTTAGAAGAAATTATTTCTTTTGATGATACTGATCATTATCTTTTTCAAACATTTCACAAGTTAAAAATTTTAGATATAAATATTTCATCCCATCAGGATCCAATCTCCTTAATAATTTACCTAACAATAGAACAAAGTGCATGAAATAAATTCATTGATAGAATCTACAACATCACTAACAAAATAAATAAAGGAAAACAGAATCCTCCATGAAAAATTAGTACCCTTTTATGTTTAGGAAGTTCAATATTTGATCACAACCATTATCCCCCAAACCTATCTATTAGACCAACACACTAAAATTCCATACAAGGTTGATCCAGCACTAATAGATAATTAAAAACCATTTTGTTGAAAGTTAAAATTTAAAAATAATGAACAACCCATTAAATAGTCAACATAAACACTAAACCTCTATTTAAAACCATGAAAAAGATGTTATGGGGCCTATACTAAAAACTCTCTAAGAAATTTTGAAACATGGTCTCATGGAAGTCCTCAACATTGAGAATTACCATTATACCCAAAATGATGAAGGAAATATAAATCGTACAACATACACCAACATTAATCAAAATACACTCTAATCTACTTCATTTTTTAAAATTATAGTTTTTTCAAGGTTGGGGATGCAACAATGAGATTATAGGTATTGATAAATGATCCCATTATAAAGGAACCAATACCAATGAGTGAGAACAAGAAATATTATAATATTATAATCCTGAAGAATAAATATAATGGATAGAAAAACAAACTAAAAAAATTGAATTCTAATATGAAAAAATCATCATAAAATAAATAGAAGATGTATATGCGCTATTTTTTAGGACTAATATGTTTACTTATATTACATAATATTTTCAGATCTATGAACAAAGATGATGTGAAATTATATGAACCACTTACCCCTAATTTGATATTACAAAAATATTTTATAAATTAATAACATGCTTGAATAGATTTTAGGAAAGATAGAATATAAAAAAAGGATCTTCATATCAGAAATCAAAGACCATAGTTGACTCTAGATTATGCGGCTTTCCCCCAAATTGACCAAAAATAGGTCACCACTGGACATCTGGTTGATGAATTAGTTGGTGGAGCATCTATGTCAGAATAAATAATAAAATTAATTAATTTTATTTAAATTCTCAGTATGTAACATCCTCTTTGAGTAACCTATTTTAGAAATTATATATGGTTTTAAACATAACCGTGGGATATTTGAGTGGTTATTATGGTCTTCTTTATAGGATGATCATGATTGGAGGACGACCGTCAATTTGTTCAAGGTATATTAAATGTTATAAAATATTATGACACTTTTAATTTAGTATATATATAATTCTCTATTAAAGTTCAATCATAGATCAAGGAACGACTCATAAATTGTGTATTTCCACCATTTTGATGAAAATATTGAGCAATGGTTTTCATTTTCATTTTAATATTTGATTTAAATTACTTCACATGAGCCCCATAGATGATAAATATCATTTAATTTATTTTATTCGTGAATTATTACCTATTCTCACCATATTTATCTAAAATATGATCATTTTACATGAATTTATGGAAAAAAAATTTCACCATTGTTTTTTTCCTCCCCCCCCCCCACCAATTACTCACATTTTTTATCGTTGTCCTAAAGGGAATTATTCGACACTGATGAGGTAGGTTCAATTATGATTCAACACCATGATTCATAGTGGTTTTTCAATTAATGAATTTATTGTTGATATATAAGTGGATCAAGAGGGTTTGAGGGATATTTTCTATTTTCCAATGATCCATGAAGGAAAAAGGTGATGAATAATGCAATAGATGATCAAAAGAATAAAAAGGTCACAAGAAATTCATTTTTCCATCCATCAGTGGATAGTAACCATTACTTGGAGATCATTTCCTTCAATACATGGAAATAAACAATTGAAATCCATGGAGTAGAGGATAGAGATAAAAATGTTGTGGGGAATTTGATGTTTTTTTGTCAAAATTACTATGCATCATGTATCATATAAGAACACATTTTGTGTTGACCCTATTGTTGTGGATCTCTTTTTTAGTTAATGTTAAGGATCATATGTTGTGTTTCTAAACTCACATTCCATCTAAACCTCCCTCAATTTTAATGTTGTGTGCTAGTGTGCCCATGACCTGGACCCCGTGTGGTTGAACACACCATATACTATAAGATTATATGATCATAATATAGAGAACATGGGTAGGACCCAAGGGTGTAATATATAACATTTCAAAAATACCAATGTTGTGTATGATGAAATGGGTTCTAAACCATGCCTGGAGATGAAAATGTATAGAATTTAAGGCATGTAATCATTCTATGTGGTTCACTTAAATGACGTTTACTTCCATAGATTAATAATTCTACTAGTATCTCCTTTTATTGGACTCATATTTTGTCCCATCCATAGCATATTTGTATAATTTTTCTATATAAAATACGATGTTGGAATTCATTATTATATGAAGAGATGATATAATATGTTTGAATAATGAAGCTTCTATAGGTGACAATCGATGATGGAATTGGTTAGGGATGGACCAGCATAGGGATTTCAGGGTTAGTACTCCCTTATCTCACAATGGAGTGAGTTACACACACTCTTTGAGGATATCAAGATCTTTAATCCCCTGACTCCCCATAGCATGATTTCCCCATATTGATTATGTATAGAGATAAATTACTCTCTTACATTGGGAAAAATTCCTACAACAAGGGAGTGGTACTCACAAGCCATCGATATCTGGTGAATGCGGGTCCTCCATGAGAGTGTGGCTCATTCAAATGTGGAGCACTATTCTGAGAAGTGGTCCCATCCTATATATTCTAGAGTGGTTATATAGAATTAATTTATCTACATTGTAGATTTTGTAGACTGGGGAACATATTAGTGAGGTTTTCATCCCACTAGACATTTTCATGTATTGTTTTTAAGGAAGATGGGATTCGGGGAAATACCTGATGAGGTGCATGATGGATCATCATTTTGAGTTTGGAGGTGGGGATGGAGATGCCCATTCCTTATTGTTTTGAATTCATGTTCATCATGCCTATATATTTTATGATATTGTCTAAATTTTTATATTGACATGATTTTATTGTGTTGAGATGTGTACTTCTATTAAATCATTCTAAAAATACCTTTGTTGTTTTTTGGAAATCTTAATAGGTATGTATATACTCACCCGTGTATAATATTTACCCTCGTGTGTCATGTATTATGATGTTGACTGATAATTAAATGATTACACTAGTATATAATAGTGAAACTCGGACACATAGTCTACCCATGGGGGTAAATAATAGTGATTTATGCCTAGGATAACTCAGTTTATTTATTTATGATTTTCATCTGGATTGGAATTCTTTTTTTGTTGGGTGTGTATTTTTTTACATTAATTTTTTATCGTACTATAATATATTTAGTATTGTAAATTATATTATTATCTAACTATTATTGTTAATTTCTTTAATTATTCATCTACATTTCATCATAGGGATGGATGGGAGAGTGGGTAGAGGTACATTAGGCAGATTATTCATTTTTCACACTAAGATTTACCCCCGTGTCAGTCATTTAGATAGTGTTTTGAGATATCTGCTAATGTTTTTTTTTGGGACATTGGGAAATAAATTTTAATTGTCTCAAGTGCATAAATTCATGCCAAGGAATCTAGTATTGGTGTAGTTGTAAATGTATCAATATAAAAATATTTTGACTTGAACAAACAATTTATATATAAATTTAATGAAATGGATAATGGTATCAGTATCCTATATGATTAACTCATTTAGTAGTACTTCTGTTTTCATCTCCCGATTTATGCTCTTTGAAGATAGAATTCCTTAATAATAATTAAAATTAATATGTGATGCAAATAAGCTGTTAATTTGACACAATGAGCTAATGGTGGAATATTTACTATTGAGGCTACATTTTGGGGACTGTTTTACGAGTCGATACATCTAGTTGGGCAACAATCAATACTACAAACTGTTGAAAAATATATAGACCCCCTGCAATATTTCTTGTAGATGAACATCTTTATGTGGGGTAGTTGAGTTCTCCATTTATGTAAAATGTTGTATGTTATGTCATACTATGTTACACATGTTCCTGTGATAAAAAAAGATGTGATTTGATAGAATGATATACCCACAAGGAAGTGGTTTCAGTCTTCCATTTTTTGGACCATGATGGATCATATACCTATATGGGGTACCATTCTTCTATTTGAACGTATTGGATCAAGAGGTACCATCGAATGTTTCACCAATACTATGTATGAATCAAAATCATTTGTGATATATATAATCAAGTCTTCATGGATCTATGGGTACACTTATTATAAGGATGATGACCCGAATGAGCATATCCTATGAAAGTACAACGATGATTGGACCCCACATGATGGTGTTTAGGGAATTAGGGATTATCCAAGTAAATTAAAGGAATTGGTAGATCTATTTGTTGGTTATTTTTTAATGAAATTAAGAATAAAATATGGGAACATCCCTAATCAAGTCATGCCCTTATTGAATGACTAAAAAGCATGGGAAATTGCATTCCACCAAAAGAGGATAGTGTTGAGGTGTGGAGGATGAGTTATGTAAACATGTTTTTTGAGGTTTTCTTAATGTAGTATAGTGTCATATTAGGCCCTAGTTAAGTAGGATATAATGGAAGGGGGATGATTGATGAAATCAAAAGAGTGGTGGGACCCTGAAGCACTAGTTTTTCTCATGTTCTAGCTCATTTATTCTCCACTCTAGTTGTAGTTATAGTGTGTGATTAAAGGACACTTTACATTTATGTATCCCATGTTTTAGTCATTTTGAAATGAGTATATCCTTTATATCAACCTTTATTGCAATAGAATCCATTAGATACGATATGAATTCATACACTCCAATTAGTAGTGTAACATAAATCTATGATGATGTAGGAAATTAAAAAGATTATTTTATAGATGGTGGTGAGACCTTATAATTGTTTCCTTAATTTTGACTGGTTCCATACATCCCATACCCATATGACTGTCCTCGGTAATGGATACATTGATCCTAAGGAGATGGTACCTAATGTTATTTCTAGGGTATTAAGCAATTATATGAAATTATAAAGAACTCATGACTACAATGATACATAAAATTCCTTATTAATTGGATAACATAGCACTTTTAGATGAAATATCTATGAGATTTAAGTTTCCTATGACAATGGAAGAAATTATTGACATCATCCCCATGGTTGTTCAATTATTATATATATGGTGCAAGATGGACCTATATAGATACCTTTATTAGGGTGGATATGATATTTATGTTTTTATATTAGTTGACCCTATGTAGCCTTAAAGACCAATGGATATGTTAAAATATCATAGATGTATATGATTTATCACTACCACGGTGTCCTACAAGGCCTCCCGAATTGTTTACATGAAAAATGATGATGAAAGGTTGATTTTTTATGTTGAATATCATCTATAGAACCCAAAATTATAAAAATAGCTTTCATGATATTGAAGATTGATTGTCACTTTGATAAGTTATGTAGAGTGAGTTGGATAATGAAGATTTATATCTTGTATAGATATCAATAGTTGAGGGGTTTTGAGGATGATATTCTAGAGGAAGTTATTGATTCTTTTTTATTTAATGAATCCCCCCACAATGTATTTTCTTTTGATTTACATGTTATTCATGATATACATTGATATTTTTTTAAATTTTATTCGTCGATTCTATGATAGTTCACTCTACATAATCATAGGATAATGGAGAGAATCATATGTCGGTCCTATACCTACTTTAGGATGACAATATATATGGTATTATCTCAATGAGGAAGTTTTGGATCTCTATGTTTCACATTCAGTGAAATTTATTATTTGAGAATGGATTATTTTTATATCTGATAACATGGAATAAACCTATGAGTGTGTTATAGGTGAAGAATTTTGCTTTCTTTATGGTTTACAATTTTTTGTTCCTACCAAAATTTTACATAGTCATTTCCCCATTGGCATCCCTTCCATGGAAAGGGATGTCGTTTACTGTGACTGAGGTATGTCAAGGATTCATTGAGATGATAAGGATGTGTTTGACTATAAATCTTTTTTTGATACTACTGGGTGCGGTTTTAGATACATAGTGTTCTATATATCATTGATGATGGGATTGAATTTATGTTTTTGAAATGGAATGTTGTTGTTTGAAATGGGTCAATGAAGTTGACACCCCAAATGTAGAACTCCACCACTCATGACCTAGATTTGGTAGCATGATCCATTGTTTTGTAGATTTTATGACACTATATTTAGTAAGATTTCATTATTTTTTTCACAAACCACAAGAGTCTCATGTACATTACCTCTACAAGATCATAACTACAGTTAGATGCACTGGTTTGAGTTCCCAAAGGGAAATGAATTATTGATAATCTATAATCTAGTGAAGAAAAATATTATGGAAGATTTCATTTAGAAGGAAGTCCCAAAAAACATACTGGGAGATTAATATGATAATATAGATTCATGGAATTTTACACTTGTGTGTGAGAGGGGCACATTTTTTCTTCATTTTATTGTGTTGGATCCTCTGTTCCATCAGTATTTGAAATAGACATAGTCTGGTGAATGATAATGTGGTGTACTACTTGAATGGATATCCTTACCTAATTTTCATTATTTATTATATGAATAAGTGTTTCAAATCATCTTTTTCATGGGATAATAGGTGGGTTCGTTGTGCTGGCATGAGATGAATAAAATCAATGTAATTCACTTGTTGTCTCACATGTCAATAGGTGAAGAATGTGATCCAGGATCATGAATTTTTTATTGAACCTCTTGTGTATCGGGAGTGGAAATGGGATGGAATATCCTCAGAAATTGTGAATGGGATTCTAGGGAGTGTGTAAAACCACAAGTCATTATAGGTGATATATGGCTGGCTAATGAAGTTTGCACACAACCTTTCTAGTTGGAAGAAGAGATTGGTGGAGATTCTTAAATTGTTGTATGTATGAGAGATCATAAGAAATCATTGGTTGCCATCAAATATTGTCTCCAACTATGATGTTTGTTTTCAATCATGGTTGTGATGATTTTTGTAAGGGGAATTCAATACCCTATTGATTATGATTACAGTGATTCTCCTCTAGAAGGAAGGGAACATTGATAAGACCATATAAATGATAGAGGATATATTGAGGGCTTTGGTGTTAGACATTGATCCAAATAATCAAGGATCACATTAATATTATATAGCATGCTTATATTAATATATATCACTCTATGATTATAATGTAAATATTTTTGGGCCCATACAAAATATGGTAATAGTTCCCATTTCATTAGATCTAGATCATTGATGAATCACTTTTATGGCCAGATATAGTGTCGGCTATGAAAAATATGGTTCAAGTGATCCATTAGGGTTTTAGGAATAGAATGAGTTGTTATAAATGTTACATATATCAATGTCATGGGAACATGGACATTGAGTTTATATATCTTCAGTTATTGTGTGACTCCCTTCGATGAAGATTTTTGGGGCCAAGATGGAGAGGCATGATAAACACAACATTCATCAGAATGTTCCAGATCTTATAGATGTTTGTATGTTTTCTTACCACAAAGCCTTACCATCACAGTTTAAAAAGATTCATTACATCTAGCATCTGACATAGATAAAAATATATATCCTTGATCATACACATGTAATTTACTATGGGGACATTGATGTCTATGAAGGGTCCAAATTTTTGGAGTACATAAAAAAAATATAGGATATGTAGGAAAAGACCTTGTGAGTAGGGACCATTCCCATGGTTCATGTACTTTGGTAGAAAAAGTTCTTGTGTGAGTGAAACTGGGAGAGTGAGTTAAATATGGTGGATCGGTATCCACATATTTATTATTATATAATTATTATAAAATATAAAATCCATAATGGAATGTAGAAACTATTGCCCTTTTTTAGTATATTATATTAAAATATATTAAGAAATATATTCAGATCAAGGAACTAAAAAAACACAAGATTCAGTGGCTTGGTGAGCCTATAATTTATATCATAAAAATATTAAATATAATAATATATCAAAATTTTATATCTCCTAAAAATAGAATAATATTAAAATAGTGTATTAGATAATAAATAATAGAGCATGGTTGAGTCCAAATTGTGTTTTTTAACCTAAACATGGCGTATGGATTGTTAGTGCGAGACGCCCTCTTATGGAAATCATTGGTGGAAAAATAAATATAAATAAATAATTAAATAAATATATATATATATATATATATATATTTTTTTTTTAAATTCAATGGATCTAATTTGGTCCCTAATTATAGTATAGAGCCAATTATATAGGATTGTATGAATTTCATTGAAATATTAGAGAGGGTCATTTTAAATTATTTGTTTTATGTTCGAGATCATAACATTACAATTGATCTGATTGAGGTAGATCAAGAGCCTGTGAAACAAATGAGGTTTATCCTTCAATGAACAATGTATTATACACCCATGAACAATTCAAGATCATGATAGAATACATAAATTTTGGATTTACACAATCATGATTAAAATATTAATCATTTATTTATTATCTTTTATATTGTAGGATCATAGATTTTTCTAATAATCCCCATAGATAAGTTATTTTTTTTCATTATATTATAGATTTATTCAATGATCTCACGCAAATTTCCTAGTTCTATGATATTTAATCAATTAATTTTTTCATTGAATTTTTCACCTTTTTTATGGATTTCCCCCACCTGAACCTCACATTATTTACCATTAATACATGTAGTTGGGGTTCAATATTTTAATGGAGGATATACGAATGATTAAACCATGAGATTCAGGGAAATTAAGAAACTAATGATTGAGTAACTATGTTATCTATATATTAGAATCGATTGTGGTAGATATTCTTAGGTTGTATCATGAACCACATGCCATGTGGACCTCCCTCAGAAGACTAACCATATTGTAGATGGAACATCCCTAGTTCCCTATGTGGTTGGACAAACCGTTAACTCTAGGAGTGTACTAGCAAGAGTTAGAGAGCACAGGAAGGCCTTAAGTGGCCATGTCACTCAATATAACAAATAGTACAGAATTTGATTGACAAAATTTATGCCAAAATATGTCAAAAGGAGAAATTTTTTTTTTGATAATGTGGGAACACACTCTGAGGACCCCATACATATTATGATCTTCCCTAAAAACCATCTTACTTTTTAATATCCTTCGTTTGGACTTAGAATTTGGACGATGAGTATCGTATCCAGAGTAGTTTCTTTGTAGAAAATCATACTGTCAATTAATGTGTCATTAATGATGATATAAAAGATGTTATTAGTGTTTTTTTATTTTTTTGATGCTCGATAGTGATATTTACTAGGGAAGGATCATCAGATGGATTTTGGAGTTAGTAATTTCTTGTCTCAATAGGACTTAGTTTCCCCATTCTATTAGAGTGATTAAATGTTTACTACTCTCTTGAAAATACTTGAGAATGTATCCAAAACAATAGACAACAATTGGATATTTTAAATCCAAAATCAAGATTCAAAGACTGCAAAGGAACATTAATAATACTCATATAACACATTGTGATGATGTATCTTTACTGAGTTATGCAGTCGAGTTACATGGCTGAGCTACAAGGCTGAGCAAGGTGGCCTTGCTACGCTGCCTAGATATGCGGCCGGGAAATGTGGCAGAGATACACAGCCGAGCTATGTGGCTGTCCTACATGGCTGACCGCAACACCAGACGATGTTTCATGTCCCTATATAGAGCACCTGCATGGAAATTTTGTGTGGAGTACCTAAATGAGAAATAACTCTTTGACCAGGAAAATTCGTGGCTATAAATAGAGCCCTTGTGCCCCCCATTTCCAAACTTAAAAAATTGAAAGATTCTCTGAAGCTCCTATTTAGTAGCTCTTTCACTTAGATCTCTCAAATTGTCTCACGTATCTCTCCAAACCATGAGAGAAGATATAATTTAATTGCATATGAATGTTTTAATGTTCATCACATTCTTCAGTCATCATCTATAACTGCGCGTTATATCTACATGTCATACCTACGCAGTATACCTATGTGGTAGATTTGCATGCCATACCTATGCAATACTGCAACGCGGGGTACCGATGTAGAATACTTGCGCCAGGGACCTATGAGGCCATCTCAACTACATTTTTTAAGCCATTTATGTCAAGGTATCTACTTCTTTGGTTCCCTAATCGGAAAAGGACTATATTGAAGCACCCACAAAAACCTCCTGACATATCAAACCTTTGGGACTGTTACATCAGCGTGTCTCTTATTTGGGTTTGTATTTCTGTTGTCAGTGGTATCCAACATTCCTTTCACAATGGGTTTATGATTAATGGGATGTTTTAGGGTTTTTATATCCATTTTCACAGAGAGCTTTCTCCCAGAAATAGTTTTGGGAATTCTCGGTTTGGAGGAGGGTTGGTTACCGACCTCACCCTTCTCAAAAAGGAGACTTGGAACATCAGGTCTCTGGTAGGGAAGGTACATGTCACACTCGCTATTCCACACAAGTATAGAAGAAGTCTCCCGAACTTACTTGAACCAATATTAGGGAAACCATCCTCGTATAAGTGCCTCATCTTCCTTTCATTGGACCCTTGTCCAATGTAAATAGAATAGAGGAAAGGCTTGTCACCTCGACCTCTTCCACGGAAGACACGCTCTCTTCCTTTAGCGGAGGAGGAGAAGTGTGAAGTGTCATTGTTGAATCATTCACATCCACTTGTTTCTCACACCAAGAATGACTCATGTGGGCTTAGAGATACATTATGGTTATAACAAGTGCAAAACACTCAACCTCAAAGAACTACGATAACTCTTATTTTTATTCACTTATGGATATATAAGAAGCTCGTTCAGAGCCCAATCTCATTGGACATCCTACTAAAGAATCAAAACCTAATTCCCCCAATTTAGGCATCCTATTTATGAAATAAGCCCCAAATTCAGTCCTTAAATCATTGAGGCATCCATTTTATGAAGTAAGACCCAACATCATGAAATACGTGGGATTCGATTCCCAACCATATGGGATACGTAGGAAGCCTCCTTGAAGTTCAAACCCAACAAATATAATCAACCATGTTCTCCTTGGGCTATATTACCAATAGCGTCTGACCCTACATGTAAAATCATAACCTTTCCAAGTTCCTCAGGCTGCTTCAGTATAAGTCTCACACTAAGATTCAACTGAGCAACTTCCTCATTGAGGTCTTTAAAACATGACCGTAAAAGGTATGATGTGTCCTACTAAAAGGCACCGAACAATGAGGGTTTTTATTCCTTTCAAAAGGAGACGTAGGTAGCTCATTTTATGATCATAATCCCAAGAATAAAAATAACTTCCATCTACCTGAATGAAAATATATTCTAGAGTGCCCCATTGATTGGCTTGAAAACCAGTATCATCAAAATGATGATTAAAAGAATCTATAATTAGTATATTAGTGGATATCATCGATGGCAAACCTCGATTACATACAAATGTTTCCATTGATGAAGAACCATGTATGCATACTGATGATTATAAAATTTTCACATATTAATAAGTGGTTGAAAATTCCAAGGGATAATTATGATATACTTGGTGAATAAATAAGGATTCATGCAAATATTTTAATTTTACAAAGAGAGTCCTCGAGTAGACAATAATTCCCCACAAAAAGGATGTGTTGAGTCCTACCTCCCATCCTCTGGACTAATGAACTTTCTTATGTTTCATAACGTTCAAAACATAATGAACACCTACCTTTGGAATGTTGGTCCTATTTTGGAAGAAGAACTACTGGGTGATTCTAGTTCCATGAATAACTCTAATGGAAACCACTTGGAAATAATGATTCATAAAACCAGCACACAGGTTTCAAGGAACTACGAAACAAAAATGGTGAACCCAACATGAATCCTTAACCCAATTAATAATGTTTCCCATATGTTAGGATCCTATCAATTGATAATGGAAGGCTATACAAAGGAATTAATCACACATGTATCCATCTGAAAATATGCTACTTTAATAAAGATTAAAATTGTTCTCAGTTTTACATAGAACTCCCTTCAAACAAAAAATGACTTTCTCCAAGACAACATCTGTGAACATCCCGACTACTCCTCAAGATGGATCTCCGTCCATGGGAAGGATGTCATCACCAACCCAGAATCTTCAATGATTTATCTCCAATGTGTTGTTGAAGGAATATCACTAGAATGGTACACTCCCGACATTACAGGCTACTCGAAATTCCCTCTAGGTCAACAATAATCCTCGATCATATAGCCAACAATGACCATTGATCAAGAATATAATAGTGCCAATCACTGTATCCAACTGTTTCAAGTCTATATCACTAGAAAGAAACAATCAATCTCTCCCACACTACAAGTGGGTGGATCAAGAGGTCACTTAAGGACTCAATTCATCAATACCGGTGATCATCTTGGGAACCCCCCCACCAGCAATCACCGCTAGAATCATTCTGTAGTGTATCCCCAACATGACGGGGGTGTCGCCTATGGACGTTTGGCCCAGGTCTCTCAAACCCAGTCATGTAATACGAACCGCCAGGGACAACGTCTAGACAATATAGATTAGGTTATCAACTCTTCCTCTTAAAAAGAAGTCCATCGACCATAGTTGTTGAAAAAAAACGAGTGGACACATATTTCTATCCGTTCTAATTTTTCTTCTCATCAGGCTCGTCTGACAGCAACCCACCAATCCCACCAGATAAACCTGATGGAGTATCATGAATAGGAATATACACCTTCTCAGAAGTTATCATTTAGTATGTAGGCTCATCTAACTACATTTAATGAGGCCCGCCAATCTAATATTGTGGAAACTGATAAACAAGAACATACACCTATTTACAATCACCAATTATTTCAACAGTCTCATCTACCAGTATTGATGCAAGATCATCAACTATACTTGATGGAAAACAGCCAGCATGAACATACACTTCCCAATTTTAATCAATCCTTCCAACAGTCTCATTTGGTAGCACCTGGAGAAGTCATTCAAAAAGACCAGACATCAAATTTGGGGCAGAACCAACTCTCTACCCCCATGCATGAATACAGTTAATATCCATTTATAGGAAAAGGATGATAGGAGCAGTCACATACACCTACTCTAGACGCAGATTTTACGTATATTCTCATTCTGGCTATTAATGTCACCGAACACATCTTATTAACAGTTAAAGGGTAGACGCATATCCATGAACATATTCTTGAAGCATGCCATAATATTTTAACTACTTAGGCATTATCTGGGGAACAAACATATAAATATGTCCCCTAACATGGGATGACACATCAGTATGTAATCCCTGATTAGATATATACCTCTCTTCTAGTCCAGGTGGGTCCCAGGGCATTTTCCCCGTATCATATGGGAAATTGGATCAGGAACATAAACCCATTCTAATTGGAGTTAATCGGTCCATTCCGGTAACTATTTCATTCTAGGCACATACACCTTCCCATTATAACCACTTCTCCCTGCTGGTGGCCCCAACTATGTATAATAGAACAACGACAAAAATCCCACAAAATATCATTGTAAAATCAAGAGTCAAGCAGTGTTTAGCGCCTCTTAATGATGGAGTTCTTGAATACCTTAGACATTTATCTATTGCAGCTCAAGATCCTCACATCCCATTGCTAAATTTTGGGTCTGGTAGTTTTAATTATGAATTTTCTCACTGGACACTTCATCATGAAGGCTTTCTTCATGAAAATTCAGTCAATCAAGAGTTTCTATCATTGGATGAGAGCCATGAAAACCCTATATGTGTCCAGAATACCAAGGAGTATAAAGATTTATCCATTGTTATAGTCCATCATGGTAATCCTCCCCATGATGGAATTTGCTATGAATGTTCTCTCAATAGTAGTATTTTGAATTATAAAAACAATTCCATAATTGAAAATGTATCTACAAGAAATCCCTCCTATCTCGAGGAACTTGCAAACAAACGGGATGTCATGTCTGATGGCTTGTCCTTAATGGGTGAAACACTTTCTCCGTCATAAGACATCGTAAGGGAATGATCATTCTCCGAACCTCTCTAATGTCGGTTATATTCTAATACAGATGATCCACTTTGGTCAGACCAAGTGGAGAAACCTCTTGTCAAAGATAATGAAAATGTGTTAAACATGAGGAATCAATTAGCTAAAGGAGATATAACACTCATGTTATGGCCTTCAAAAAATTCTTATTTTTATATTCCAGAATTGATGACAGAAAATTACCTTCAGGACATTCATCTCAACTAATGGAAAACTCTTCGTCATTTAAAAACTAATGTATTACACTATGATGAATATAAAATTATATATAAGTAATAGAATGGATAAAATTCCCAATTGACAAGGAATCTCTTTCAGTTTCCCAAAATCCTATGGTTGAAAAACAATAGAGAACCCTTCAACACTCATGTCTCAATGCTTTGAATAGGCTATTCCAACTAATTTTTGAATCCCCATCTAATGTTCACATCAGAGGATGGGGTGCATATAGAGCATTGCATTTAATAGAACTCCAAAATCAGAAAAGTCCTCCAAAAGCGGTCTCATGCATTGTTATTTCCCATGGCCTACCATATTCAAAATGCTTTGTACATAATAAAATGTATGAATACGAAAAGGACTCAACTAGTTCTTATCAGAATCATGCCCAAATAAAAGAATTTGTTGAGCTACTTCTACATCATGCCTCTGAGAATCTTGAGCAGGCATCCCGTTTAGAGGATGTCAGGCCTAATAGGATAAAAATATCTGATATAGAACAATTATATTCTAAAACATGTGTTTATGTAATTATAGGATGATCTACCTAGATAATGACCTAAAAATACACAAAAATAGAAGAGAAATTGTACGAATTTCAGCTATTGCTGTTCAAGAATCACTCTAGCATTTCAAGATGGGGGATCATTTAATGAAACCATCAAATTCCTTATACAATGCTAAAAATTTTTAAGAAGAAGAACATGATCAACCTCAGCATGTAAGGCTGGGGAATTTTTCGCATCTACAATCCCCTCCTCAATGGAAGTAAGATTTCTCCCGATTAGGGAAGAAGGCATAAGGAAAGCATATAACTAAACAATCCAAGGATTCCCTTCATGTAACTATCCACCAAATAGTTCCAATGATTTCTTCATATACGAGAATAGAGTTTCGTGAATGACAGAAAGGGAGATGATCTACCAGAAACACTGACTGGATTCCATCAATGTGTTATGCATTAGTGAATTTTATCAATTCAATTAAAGAATATCCGTTATAATATAAGTCCAGTTTAGAGGAATTAGAAGATGAATTTATTGTCCACAATACGGTACACAATGAGGAAAATTTATTTGGTGTGCATACCTGAAATCAGAGGCTTAACCAGAATCTACGTATGCCTTCAAATAACCATCTCCCCCTCTCTTAAAGGCATCTAACAAGGGGAATGGAAGAATTCATATTTCACCTCATTTTCCATTGGAGATGGTCAATATCATTCAATTTAAGGGAGATATGAATAGAATGAATTGAAAATGAAAGATTTTAAAAGAATCAATACAAAGCTACTTTGAAACATAATTTTTGCTAGACATACTCCCCAGACAAATCCTCAACTTGGAAATCCTATTGGTGCTCCACAGCAGAGGGGATTTGGAGTAACTACAGATAAGGATAAATAATTTCCCATGTTGGGTAAAAAATCAAGACATGATCAGATACATCCTGAAAGGCCTATTCTCATTGGTTATCCAGGATATACTTCAGCACCCCCATTAGTGGTCTTACAGGTCATTGCACCTTCTCATGTTCTAGTTGCAAGACCTACATAGAATCCAGCTAATCCGGATATTCCCCAAATACTTATGAATACAAATGAGGAATTAACGACTTAGTTGGATGCTATGGAGGAATGACATTCACCAGTTTAGTGGGAAAAGAGATCTTAATCTAATTGGGTGGATGAAATCCCCCCCCCCCCAATTTTTTTAATACCATATTCCCAATTTTTAATGGTTCAGGAGATCTGGAACAATACTTAACACATTTTTATTATATTTTTGAACCTATAATGGGATATTATAAAAAACAAGAGGCACTTAGGCTTAGTTGTTTTGGGAAATCATTACAAGGATCATATTTTTTATGGTATACATGTTTGCAATATCGATCAGTTAATGGGTGGGAAGATCTCCATTAGAAATTTCTTCTTCAATTTAGCTCAACATTACCAAAGATGACATTATTTGATCATACCAATTGTTAAAAAAGGGAAAATGAAAGAGTTTAAGATTTTATTTCTTGATGAAAGGGATTAACATATTCCTTATGTTTAGCACTCTCTCAAGAAGAGTAACTTCCAATCTGTGTGGAAAATCTATGTGAATAATTTTGCACACCATTGATCCCTGTGAAATTCAGAGGAGGGTTGAGAGACCATACATCAATCACTCTACAAATATATCTCTTTATTGTCTAAACTAATGCAAAAACTCATGTAATTCCCTTAGTTCCAAGAAAGTCAATAGGGAAGGTAGAAGCTACTACAGTTACACTAAAACAAGCACCTGTACCTTTTTCTATGTCAAGAACTTTTTCATATCAATGGGCTCTACTTCGTAAGCATTATAAGCAATGGCCACTTCTTGCATATGATCAAAGAGATGAGTTGCAGAAATAGTTTGAGGAATTAACAAATTAAATCTAATCATTCAGGAATGAGAATGTTCCTGACTATTTCATATCTGCTTTAGAAAACAATTTGTTTTAGTTTCCATGGCCGAAAAAGCCAAATAAAGATACATATGATGATTTTCTACATTATTGACCCTTACATCAGGTGTTCAGACACACCATTCTGGAGTGATTTGTTTTTAAAGTCCTTTTACAAAACATGGTAGACTCTAGACAAGTGAAATTGAAAAGTTCATCAGCTCATGTAGCATGTGTTACAGCCACCAATCTAGAGGAAGAGAGAGAATGGAAATAGGTTTAAAGTAAAATTGTACAAAAATATGATCATTGGATGATTATGAAAACAATCAACCAGACTCATGATATTATATGAAAATAGTTGAAACAAACATTTGGGTCTTCTACCACTCCGGCCATAGAAAATCGTCTTCATCAAAAGGTTGTTCCTCAAAGAAACAATGTTTTCATAAGGATAAAGAGCAGTTTGAAAATGAAAATCTCGCGTCAAGGCCAACGTTTCCTTAACCATTGCAGATTTTATGCCATCTATTTCAAAATTACGGGCACCGCCCTGTCAAATGGTACAACCCGATGTAACCAATCAGGTAGAATCCTCATCTGATGAAGAATTGATCTTTGGTTCCATTAATGTTATCCATTTAACAGATCATTATTCCAGTGGTGATTGTAATTGTATTGAGCTTGAATTCCTTATGACTAATTGGGGAACTAGTGGAATAGGCCATGGTCGAGGATACAGGGGAAGACATTGGAATTCAAGAAACCGTCATTTTAACTCTACCCATGATCAAACCATATATGTAGAAGAAACTCATGCCAGATCCCATTTGCGAGCTCAACAAGAACAATGATTTTCTTCAATGAAAAACAATCTTGTTCTGGCACAATAATAACATAGAACCAATTATATGATATATAATCATCTTCCTAGTAGATGAATAGACTTATTATATCAAATTTACCAATGTCATAGGTATTTACCTCTTCTGTTTCAACATAGGGTATATCTACAACAAAAGCATGAAATTCCAAAGAACCTGCAAAACAAAATCTCCATTCTGGGAAATGTAATCCTTTGGTGAAAAAGAATGTTTTCAGGAAACAATTGTCCCATGTATTGGACATGTTATCAATTTTGGATGCTTTTAATATATCAACAAATCATTTAGAAGCATTCATTGAGGCATTGTTAAGTCCTCAAGAATTTTAAATCGAAGTTAATGCTACAGAGGTTTACCGTAAATAGAATGATTCTACATAATGTCTTACAGTAATATCTTTTACAGATGAATATGAAGACCACGTGGGAAATTAACACATCAGACCATTTTTTCTGTCTGTAAAGGTCAATGACATGGATATCTGATAATCCTTCACTGATAATGGCTCTGGGGTCAACCTCATTCTCATCCATACACTGCGTCGATTGGGCCTGACTAAATCTGACTTATCTCCTTCGATGATAATGTTTCAAGGATATCACATAAAGGAACTAGAACCTCTGGGAGAAATTAAAATCAAAACATTGTTTTGAGATCTTATGTCTAATTCTGATTTCATAGTTGTTCTTCATGACAAAGCCATTAATATTCTTCTTGGAAGGCCTCAGTTGCATTAACATGTAGTTGTAGCTTCCTCATACCACCAATGTCTAAAATAAAATTTCAATTGTCAATTAAGAACATTGTATTGTGACAATGATCCTTCCAAAACAAGTTAATCTCAATATATTAAGGCAGAGTTTTATCAAAAAAATGGAATGAAGTCCATGACCAAAGAGATAACAAAAGATAGTGCTACAAATGGATTGAAAATTATTCCGGCAAATCCATTCCTGCATTTGATAATAGATTATGAGTTACCCATTAATAAATTTTAAATGGTAAAACCAAATCCAAGCACTGCTCCAATAGTTCCCATAATTTCAATTGTGGCAATTGATCATGATAAAATGGGTGAAATTATTGATACACCAAGCAGGGATGAAAGCTTGAATGGAGATGTTTTTATTTCATCTGTTGAACTGCAACAAGCTTCTACTTCATCAATCAGAATAGAAGAAATTGTAACAATATTAGAGGTAGAAAAATATGTTTATTCTCAATCCCTTGATCCATCTTTACCGAAGGAAGACCCTTCATCATTAGTAGGGTCAGATATAGTGTATTCTTCTTCAAGATGTTCCAAAATTGACTCCTCCCCTAACATTGGTAGTTTTCCCTTATCATCTACCATGAAAATGGAAATAGAAGAGGTAACACATAATGAATAAGAAGAGGAATATGTCAGGGATGCTCCTCCAACATTTGAAGAAGGTGTTTCTACCACTTTGGATGATCATATAGAAACAAATCCAGGTACTAGAGAAGATCCATGCCCCACCTTAATTACCACGGCCATGTCCTCTGAGGAGAATGAGGTGAATACATCATTTATAAATAAAATCGAGATATATTTTCATGGATTTATAGGTACATTCCAGGTATTAATACTAATGTATCCACCCATCATTTGGGTTTTCCAAAAGAACATCATGGGTTCTAGTAAGCAGCAAAGAGAACACACCCAAATCATGCCACTAAAATTGAATCTTAAGTTGATAAGATTATAGAGGCTAACTTTGGAAGGGAATTTCAGTAGCTCAAATAGATGGACAATATTGTAACAGAGAAAAAGAAGAATGGGAAATTTAGATTTTTCATTGATTTTGGAGATCTTAGCCCACATAGAACTAAAGATAGTTTTTCAGTCCTGATTACAGAACTTGTTATTGATGCAACGACTGGAAATGAAGCTATTTCATTCATGGATGGATACTATGGGAATAATAAAAATAAAATGGCCTTAGTGGATGATGAATCTATAGTCTTTAGAGCACCTCAAGGTGTGTTATGCTCTTAGGTAATTCACTTTGGATTAAAGAATGTAGGGGCGTCATACCAATGTGCCATACACCATATATTCAAACCCATCATAAGGAAATTGTTGAATGTTATGTGGATGATTTGGTAGTCAAATCCAAACAATGTTCTAATCACGTGGATGATTTGGAATCCACATTTCGCAATCATCTACAACATAATTTGATGATATACCCCATAAAATGTTCTTTCATAGTAACCTTAATAAAATATCTTGGCTTCATTGTATTCCATCATGGTATCGAAGTTGATCATGAGAAAAAAAATCAATCCATAGTATGCCACCTCCTTGAAATTTGATAGAATTTAGAGGATTTCAAGGATACATGGCCTATATTCGATGCATTATCACCAATTTGTAGACAAATTTTTACCTGTGAATAGATTAATGAAGAAAGGAGTCACATATCAATGGACTGAGGATTTCCCAGAAGCATTTTATATACTCAGGAAATATCTCTTGACACCACCAGTATTGATTCATCCTCTTGATGGAAGACCACTCATTCTCTCAGTGATAACTATAGAGTGATCACTAGGTGCCTTCCTCTCCCAAAGGAATGATGCAAGAAATGAAAACAACCTTTATTATCTCAGTCTCACTATGCATGATACATAAACTCAGTATTTAAGTATTAAGAAGTGTAGCATGACATTAATAAGTGTTGTTTAGAAATTGAGACATTACCTACATCATCAGGAGTTCAAATTGGTATCTCCTAATAACCTGATGAAATCTATCATATGTCGTCCTATGCTTACAGGATGTATAGCATTGTGGGATGTTATTTTTCAATAGTTTGATATCCATTTTGTGCCTCAAAATGCAATAAAAGTCCATGCTCTGGATGATTTCCTTGTTGGGCACCCATTCGTGGAAGAAAAATCGTTTAATACTAAACATCCCTATGAATTGGTATTCATTATTCAAGATAATTCCCAAACATGTGAAATGTATTTTGATGGTTCTTTTTGAAGTCCAACAGGGAAGAGAATAGAAAATCCAAAACTCAACAAGGTAGGATTATGAGTAGTCCTTATTTCCCCATAAAAGGTTGAATTGCTTTATTCGTTCATATTATCGGATTGTAGTACCAACAATGAAGAAGAATATTATGATCTCATCTCTGGTTTGGAATTGACCCTTGAGGAGAAAATGGGTCATTTAAAGGTAAAAGGTTATTAATACTTTGTAAACAGTCAAATCAATGTAGAATATTCTATCAGAAAATAAGATTCAATCCCTTCGAGTGATTAAGTAAGAGAGTCAATGGATGAATTTCCCTTAGAGCTGACATTTTCCAATGTCCCGTGATCAAAAAATTTGAAAGATCATGCACTCGCTAAGGCTATTACGGCCTTGGAAAATCCCAATCGGGAAGAGAAAGTTATCAGTATAACCCATCGTCGTGTGGCCTTTCCTATTATTCAAACCATAATGGAGGAAATTAATGAAAATTTCCCAATTTCTTGAACTATATTTCCATACCATGGGATGTGGAAAATCAATCATGGAATATCATGAAAATTGGGTACTTCCACCAAATAGAGATGAGAAGTAGTATATCTGGTGATGAGCAGCTAATTTTACACTTTCTGGTAGTCCAGACCACCAAAAGACCCTTTATAAGAGAGGCTTTGATGGAATTCTCTTCAAATATATTGCTGGAGAAGAGACCGTAGTAGTTATGAAAGAAGCTCATTCAAGATCTTGTGGTTCCCACCAATCTAGTCATAGACTCTCTAATTAGATCTGAAGGCTTAGACACATGATTGTACAAACATCACTAAAAAATGTCATCACTATCAAGTGCATGGAAACTTTATTCATAAACACCCAGATTTGCTACATATAGCTAAATACTCTTGGGCATTTCCCACAAGGGGAATGGATGTAGTAGGGCCTTATCCTCCAAACACTCCTAATAAATTCATGTATATTAACACAACTACTAATTTCTTCTCTAAGTGAGATGAGGAAATACATCTAATGGAAATTGAATCCAAAATAATAGTTTTTTTTGTCTAAACTAATATCATCACCAGATTTGGCATCCCTCGTACTATTTTGATGGATAATGGCATCAATTTTTTTCTGCTAATGAAAAAATGATATATCAGGAATATAATATAAAATACAATCATTCGTCTCGCTATCATGAGGTGACCAATGGATAGATAGAGTCTTTAACAAACACATATCAAATATAATCTAAAAGATTGTGGATAATGATAATGTATCATGGCCTGATAATCTTTTTAATGCTTTACGGGCTTATTATAAAACTACCTGTATTGTTACCCAAGCAACTCCATATTCATTGGGATATGGAGCAGTATCAGTTTTTCCAATTTATATACAATTTCATTCACATAGAGTTTCAATCTGTGATTAGTTGTCTATAGATGAATGAAATCAGAAATAGTTTAATGAGTTAGAACAAATAGATAAGAAAATATTGCATACAGTGCATCATCTAGTTGTATATCAGAATATAATAGCATGCGATTTTAATAAAAATGTTCACCTTCATTCATCCCCCCTAGGGGAATTGGTATTGGTCCTTTGGACTCCAATGATATAAGGAAATAAAAATCCAAAACATTAACCAAAATTAGAAAGACATTATTCCATACAAATGGTCTATTCAAATGGAGCCTATGATTTAATATCAATGGATGGAGTGCTCATTACATCTCCAACAAATGTGAGTTTTCTGAAGAAATACTTTGTGTAATTATACCCATTAGTCCTCACTATAATACTTTAAACTGTACATTACAATGTGTTTTCTACAAGACATAAAAATGCATAGCATCCAATGCCTTAGTTGCATGACATTAAACAACATAAAAATCATAAGCGTCCAGTGGCATGAAATTAAAGTGCATATTAACTTCATCATTGTTTCATGATGTTAAACTGCATGACATCATATGTACAACTGAATATTTCAATATTTTATGATAGAAGCATCAATAAGAAAACATCATTGATGTCATCACTACTTCTTTGTAGTAAATGAGTCCCCCTCTTTTTTCCTATTTTTTTGTCTGATCTGCATAGATACCACGTTTCAAGAACTACATTTGGCTTGATTCTCTTTTTCAATGTGACATGTAGAGACGCATAAATCTCCAATTCTGGGCCCATCCTGAATCAGAAAGTTTTATTATTTTCTTTTCTCCTCCTCTATATGAATCATATATTTACAGAGTGTTTCATTAAAATATATGATTAGGTTCTTATACCATATCATTTCATATGATTTATCGTTCTCTTGGAACATATCAAAAAAACCCCATTCCTCATGTCAAACGTAGCGTGAGGAACGATTATTAAAAGAATAACATATGGATTGATTCTCCTCTATTTGGAGATACGTATAGATGCCTAGATCTCCATTCTAGGGCCCGACCAAAATAAAAAAACCCCCATTATTACATATTTAAAAATAAAATCTACATAGATAATGTTTTTAAAAAATATGTATGACTAGATTCTTTCACCAGCAAGACATATAATGACACATGGGTTTTATCCCTTAATCCAGTTATAGTATGTCATTCATTTCATATCAGTTCAATGCCGTCCTTACCACATGACGTTACACTGAATGAAAATATAATACCCACTGTCTTCATTTACATCAACATTTCATTATAAAAAAAACCCTTTACTGCTCCTTGTTTCTCACAACGAGCATTGCTCGGGTGGGCATACGAATTGATTAAATGGAATATTTATATAAGGTGTATTAATTTCATATAGGGTCAGTAATGTACTTACTTCATGACCTAAAACTGAATAGTATAATGTCCTCACTGCATGACATAAAACTGCACATCACCATATTCATTCAGAGGAAACATAGAAAGACTCAATTTTTACATATGAGTTAGATCTATGTAGAAGACATAAGACACATAAACAATATAGATTCCAAAAAATCTCTAATGTGCATTAAAAAAATACATCCTTCCACATTTCACACTGTTAATATTGAATATTTCATTATTCTCATAATCATCATTATGGTTTCTGGTGACAAAGTTGCTAATATTTGAAGACCTCTTTTTATTAACTATGTAGCATGTTCCCTTAGATGGCTTTGCATAAGTGGCCTACATAACAGTCATTTCATCTAAAGGATGCCACTATTTTCCAATGCACCATGTGCCCTAGTTGGACCTTCATAATATATCCCCCATAATGTGTTTCTCATGTTATGGTAATTTTGTTCATGGTTATAATATCTTTGACCTATTCAATCATTGGTCACAATATATAATAATCTATATATTAAAAGTTCCATTCAGGTATACTTGTCCCATTATCATTCTGACAATCTGTAAATCTTCAACTCAATGGTTTACACATTTCCACCATCATGTGTTTGATGCACTAGTGAATAACCTTGAAATCACTTGACCACATATCATATAATGGTTCGATTTTTTGTCTTAGTTGTATGACCTAAATCTACAGACTTGATATCTTTTATGTATGGGTCATTTATTCGTAAAAGTATTATTCTTCCAATTCATTGGACACTCATGGTTGGAAATACCCTTTCTATATTCACGTACCTTTTTCCATAATCCAAAATATATGCTTCAGAAAATATGAACCTCCATAAACATTCATTGCCTTTTATAAATATAATTTTAAATTTCATTAGATCATTTTTTGTGACTATAGAGCACATTCCCTTAGTTGGCCTTGCTTGAGTTACCTTCATAAAATACCTTTCAGTCAAAAGATACCACTTTTTGGTTATGCATCATACGCCCCAGTTGGACATCCATAATACAACCACCATAATGGGTTTGTCAAGTAATGGAAACTTTGTTCCATGAAGGTACATCCTCTAATGCCTCTATCCCTTTTCCCATACCATTCCTCGGTTTCAGAAATCCTCAAATCATAGTTTACAAATTTTCCCATTCATTCCTGAAAATGATTGTATATTTTGAAACAAATTATCCGGAAATTGATAGAGTTTTGTACTTTTGGTAAGAGATAAAGACCTTAAATTAAATCCACACAATGTCCCCACTGCATGACATATAAGTTCCAATATCCTCACTACATGACTTAAAACTGCATAGTATGATTTCAAAAATTACCTTTTCTGATAAATTTTTAACCATTAATCATACACTAAATTTGTATAAAAATGGTTTTCCAATTCATGACATATGTTGGTCTAAAATAACCATTTTTTATTCTTAAAATTAATTTCCATTGCCATACAACATACTATGGTCTTAAGGCAGCCAAATCTTATTTCCCTCAATAAAACATTAGAAAATGTTAAATTCTTAATTAATTCTATTGCTTGACAATGTAGCATGTTTCATTAAGAATCCTTGTATAAGTTTCCTACATTACATGCCTATCAATCAAAATATACCACTATTTCGCTATGCAGCATATGCCCTTGTTGACCCTGCATGACATAGACCCCACAATGGGTTTGTTAAATAATGGTAATGTCATTCCAAATAAAGACTGACTGTATGTTGATACAGGTTTTATATTTGGTGGCCATAAAAAAAATATGACTCAAGATTCCCCTTGGAAATGTTTAAAAAATATTAAAGAAATTTTTACCCACTGAGTTTTTGTTTGGGATCTAATTCCAAAATTTATGGTCAAATCTATTTTCGAACCTAAATATTATCCCTTTAGAGTCCAGCATGCATGAAACTAAACTTCCAACAACAAAAGTCTCCGTAATCATTACATTGAGAACCTGAAAAGGGATCTCTAAACAAAAGTCATGTCCTAGCTAACTAAATACACATTTTTTGTATGATTTAGGAAATATTGAGCAATAAAAAATTAAAGGAGGTCAACAGATACAAAATTTGTGGGGGTTTCTATATAAACCATGAAATTGTCACATTATGCTTATTGGTCCCATTGGCTAAATAAGAAAATAGTTGAGCACTTCATTCTTATTGTAATAATGATTATTTAATGTAAATGAATCATTATCAATATTTAATTATCATATTGTTCTCTTGAAAATAAATTAATGAAGATATTTATTTTTGAAAAAAAATTATTTCATTCATAGGAAAATAGAGGGCCATACAAAAAATGGAGCCTCTCAATCATTTTTCATAATAAACTCTCCACATGATTTTTTCTTTGCTGGACCGCTTCATAAGATCTATCAGCTGCTTGTGGAAGTTGAGATAGTTGAGAAACTAAAGCCTCCTCTGCCTGACGAAGATCTTCCTTAGCATTTGAAATGGATGTTATCCCCTTTGATTGGGATTCTTCTAATGTTTGATTCAATTTCTAAAGCTTTTTATGAACATCATCCAGCTGTTGTTGAATAGATTACACCTATTTCGTGGGTTCAATGTTTTGTTTGATAATATTGAGTGATTTCTTGTTATGATTTGCCTCATCCTCATTTGTTGCAACTTGAAAGTTCCCAATATTGATGAATCTTTTAGCCTCTTCCAAATCCCGCCGCATCATATTCTCCAGCTCCCATCAGAAAATAGTCCCATTCATGGCATCATAGACCCACTAATAATTAAATCCGCCAAATCCCAATATACAGAATAATATTGGGAGTTTTGAAAATTGGGATGACATTTCATCTAAATTATTTACAAAATTTTTTCCCAAGATATTATTCCATTTCTTCTTGTGTTCCATATGAATAGCATATTACATCACTATGTCTGAATCTGAGTCACTACCATGAGGTAAAATGTACTCTAAAAATAGGTCACATAAAGAGCTTCATTGTCCTGCTTCTCTTTGGACAGTAGAAGCTTCAACATATAATCTAGGATCTGATAGCCCTAAATGATTAATCAAGATAATTATTAGTTTCAAATAGATGAAGAAAATATGATTCCGAAAACAGATTATGTTTACCCAATAACAAGTTAGAAACATGATTGGATTCATCGCCCGTATTCTCAGCTCTAATATTTTGATCAGATGTTTGCTTAGACGGAATATTTCCTTGAATTTGTTCAGTTATGACATTTGAAGTCTCTATATCATATCTTGATGAAGGATCCACTATAGGTATATCTCTAGCCCAAGAAAAAGTATAAAGTTGAACACCATGTTCTTGAAGATCCTTTGCGACATTTTATGAAGAAAATGCAACATAATGCGAATTATTATGCAAAAAATCAAGATGCAGAAACAATTATGTATGGAAAATGAATGAATTTGGACTTATGCCCTTTCAATTCCCCATGAAAATCCCAAAACATAATGATGGAACCTAGAACATCAATATTCAGATTAAGGGTGTACATAATTTCAGTGTATACAACATGAAATGTTAAAGCATCCTCACAATTTAAGGTATCCAACAAATGTTGGTTGATTCCAAAATTGGATACACTGAAATTTGGTTCCATTGACTCTTCAATTGGTATACTAGTATCAAATCGTTCTAGGTTTTGGTTAACATCAACATTAGTTTTATATTTCCCAGGATCATCATTCCTTTTGTCAGAAACAACAGGAATATCAGTATTGATTATATTCATAAACCTTTGATAAAAGTAACCGGGGATTGTATTTAATTCTACCCTAGCTTTCTTCTATCTCAACAGATCCAAGAGTACATATAGCTGGATCTTTTGATTATTTATCTACTAAAATTGTAGATTCTTCAGTATGAACCTGGGTTTCCCCTTGGGATTCTTTTTCAATTCTTGAAGCATCAAGTCATTATCCCTTGAGAGAGGAGAGAGACATAGATCCTATGAGAGGATAAAACATGGTTACCAGAATAAAATTATCATGTTGTATGCCCTAAGTATATTATAAACATATACTATTTCTGCGAATTCTTAGAATAAATTTCATTTCACTCGGGAATTTTTCTTCAAAAAAATGTGGAGAGATTGAACCAATCAACTTATTATGGGAAACCTGAGGTAATGGTTGAGGATTATCTGTCTCCATTACCCCATTCATGATTCATTATTTGGGAGAATCTTTTGGCAATATGAGAGGATCATTTTTTTCATTGATATGAGATCTTGCAGGACCATACATGGATGATTTGAGAATTGGTCTGGATCACCCTTCACTAAATTCAAGTAGAATAAATATGTTTTCATAAATATATATGATGATAAATGAAAAAGTAGGGTTGAGAAAAAAGAAAAAGGGAAATAAATTCTCACTATTAACATAAATATCCCACTCCTCCTCAAAGTCGATAATTACCCATTCAAGGACTCCTAAGTCCTAGATATGAGATACTCATTTAGAGGATAGGATTTTTTTCATCGGTGTAGTATATAAAAACCACAAACTCCATAATAAACATTTATACTTCATCCAATTTATTGTCTAGATTGTAATCAGAAGGTGCCTTGATGTCACTAATATCTTGTAATCGAATTCCATGCTGGAGGAATGCCCAGGTGTCCCTAAGAACATGTGTTATAATTTCCTATTGATGAATTGATAAAGGTCACACATAATTCAATCTTCATATAGTTAACTATGGAAGGGAAGCTTCACCTTATGATTGGGAAATTTCATCAGACCTCATTTCATCAAAAATTACCATAGATGGATTAAGGATCGTTGTTTGATGGCGATGACTGGATCAACCTGAAATTGGTGGTACTACTTCTCTAGCCTAGGTCTTCATGGTGTACATCCTAAGAAGTCATTTTCAGGCCTCTAAAATCACTTTCACATCTGTATCATATATGGAATTAGATTTCATGCCATGATTTCCATGTTAAACAGTCGTTGTAGCTGCCACTTGATATATTCCTTTTGTGAGAGCCCCTTGGGGATATGATGAAACCCATGATTTTTCATACCCAGCTTCTAATAAAATCAATGGATCTGGTGGAGGTAATGTAATTGAAAATATGTATACCTCTAAAGCTATTAGAATTTATAATTTTCGCGCCGTGATTGGGTTCTTCTCATGTCTTACATATGTTGGTGGGAAAGTGAATGATTTTTGAATACTTCCGAACTGAGGAGAAAACGTATAGGGTACATTAGCCTCACATATAATTTCACCATCAATCCTATATTATTTTACGTTATCCCTGAATTCTATAATATAAGATCTCAGCTCATAATTCATTTCATTACCATTATCAATAAATGTTCTAGTTTGTGGGTCACCAAAAGGAACGAAGTGGAATTCTTATGAGACATTCACTGCGTTCAGCACCACGTCAGGTCTTCATCCAAGGGTTGAATACTGTAAGCTTTCGGTAAAAATTAAGTGAATCAACTATTGGGAACTCTAACTGAATTCAGCATAGATTATGAGAAAATGTGTGATGTAATCCATCTCCACAACTCATAGAATGGCCCTACAATCCTTATTAGATCATTCCCATTGAATAAATGCACCAGGAGTTGGTAAATTCATCCTAATACAGTGGTTTCTAGCCCAATATACTTGCTCTATACCAATTTCGCAACAATGACAAAAGTCCCCGATCTTACACCACCTCCAGATTCATATACTGGAAGAAAATGAACACTTATCCACATAGAAAGGAAGGCAGTTAAGCGTAATTTTACATCTATATTGTGTTTAACATTATAACCCTAGTGCTTGTAATAGACTCTTTCTAGTGTAGGACAATATGTGCTTGAACTTTCTTGGTTATCAGTATAAGGACAAACAGTAGGATTTCCACAGGTTGGACCTTTCTCTATTGTTGGATCTATGAATTCTTCCATCGACCCTCTATCATGAATATATTTCTTATCATTGGGTAACTTATTCTCTATCTTAAGTAATTCAAGGTCCAATGGTGGTGTTCTAGTAACATCACCCCTTATTGTAGCAGGTGGGATGAATTCATCATACATTTCCCCAAGAATGGAAATTCTAGCTATTTGGTAAATCCCCCAGAGACCAAAAACAACTTCACCAAGCATCAAATGAAAGGATTTCATTTTGGACTCCATCAGCATAGTAATTCTTGAATGAATTCATTTTTTTAAACACAAGTTTTCCCCATCCAAAAAACTTCGTAAATATGAACGTCTGATAACCCTATTCTGAATTCCACACAAGTCTAACATAATCATAATTCCCAAATAAACTCAGGTTTTACACCCCCTTTAGACGGTAAGTCCCGATCTCTTTTCCAACCATTAGAGTGATCTGTTTGAGAACCCCAAAAAGTGGAATCATAACATTGTGGGCATACCTATACAACATGATCTATAATATCGGGAGTGCAGCCACTGTGATGAAGGATGAAACTAATAGGGATCATTCCTTCTTGTATCAGAACCCCCTTGAACTAATATTCATGAAGTTACTGTTGGAATACTGACAAAACAAATTCATTAAAACATACTTCTTAAAATATGGAACCTGGGCGTCTTGAAAAAACCCATGCCCGTACAAGGTTAATAAGGACTTTGTGGATAGTCATGCTAGTATGGAATTAGACCCTTCCATATACCATGAAGAGTACTATCAACAATGTCATAATAGTCTGGCCCGATGATCTTCATCATTTTATTGTGGAGATCGTTTGCATCTTCAGTATGGGTCATCAAATGAGTCATTATTTCCTACAAAAAATTATTACAAAACATCCACCTTAGATTTTAAATAAGTGTAAAAATTTGTAAAATGACGATGTTTGTATAGGTCCTTCGACAAGGTCCTTCGACAAGGTCCTTCAACAAGGTCCTTCAACAAGATCCTTCGATGAGGCCAGTCTCTTAGTCCCCTAGAAAAGGATCCTCACTAAACTCAATTGTTGAAGTCCTTTTTGCGTAGCTCCATCGTGTAAATAATTATACCAAGAATAAAATTCAAGATAATTATTTAAGAGCATAATGTGATGCTACTTGGTGAATGATCTATGCAACGAGAGCTCTAAATTTGGGTCAAAGAATGGGTGAAAAAAATTGTGAAAGGTTAAGACCTATTTATAGGTAACATAAGACCTACATGTCATGACTGCACACCATACCTATGAGAAATACCTGCAAAAATTACATGGGTGATTAAACTATGTTATTTAGTAATCTATCTTTATCTTTTTCCCATGGTTTCACATTAGGACTAGACCCTCTTTGTATATTTCAGATCCAGTATTGAGGGGGGGATTTTTTCGAAACTACTTGAGAAAGTAAACAAACAGAAAGTCAACCTTTGGATATTTCAAATACCAATGCATGATTAAAATAGTACAAAGGAAAATCAATAATACTCCCTCAGGGCTTTGAGACAATTTAGCTTTACAGAGCTACACAGTCAAGTTACGTAGCCCCCCTACGTGGCTGACCTCCATACCAGAATATGTTTTCTGTTCTTAGAAGGATCACCTGCATGGAGGAGCTACATGAAGTACCTACATGGGAAACATCTCTTCGACCAGTCCCATTTGTTCCTATATATAGAGCCCCTGGGCTCCCCATTTCCGTATTGAAAAAAAAATCAAATACTTATGGAAGCTCCCATTGTGTAGCTCTTTCTCCTAGGTCTCTCAAATTGTCTCTGGTAGCTCTTCAAACCAAGAGATAAAAACTAAATTAATGGGATAGGTATGTTTTGAAATTCCTCACAGTCTTGAATCATCATCCATATCTGTGCACCATACCTACGCTGTATACCTACGTAGTATATTTTAATGTCATACCTGAGAAATACTGCAATGCTGGGTAGATACACGGCATACTTGTCTGACAGAGCTATGTTGCCATCTCATGTACCTTTTCTATCAATCCATTTATAGCAAGGTATCTTTTTATTTGGTTCCCTTATCTGAAAGGGACTAAATTTAAGTCTCCACTAAATCCTCTTGACTTATCAAACCATTGGTAATGACACATCATCATGTCTTTTATTTGAGTTTGTATTTCCATAGTCAGAGGTTTCCCACATTCGATTCACAATGGGTTTATGATTAATGGAATTTTTTTTGGGTTTGTACATCCATAGTCACATAGACCTTTCTCCCCGAATCACTATTAGGATGTTCACAGTTAATAAGAGGGTTGGTTACTGGCCTCACCCTTCTCAAAAAGGCCTCCGGGAACAACAGGTCTCTAGTAGGGAATGTACACTTTGTACTTGCTATTCCGCGCAAGTATAAGAGAAGTCTCCCTCTGCTAACAGAATCACTTTCAAGGCAACCATCCTATTATATGACACTCAACCTCACCAATTCTTCCTTACATTGAACCGTAGTCCAATGTAAATAGAACAAGGAATAGGATTATCACCTCAACCTCTTCCATGATTGACACACCCTCTTCCATCAATGGAGGAGGAAAAGTGTGACGTGTAATGGTTGAATCATTCACATCCTCTTGTTTCTCACATCGAGCAAGACTCACATTGAATTAGATATACGTGATGGTTACAAATATGTGAAAAAACACTCAAAATCAAGGAATTATGAGAAATCTGATTACTGCTCAAATTAGAATATGTAGGAAGCAATTTCAGAGCCCGAGCTCATCTGATATCATCCCCACGAATCCATCAGCAATTCCACAAATTTGGGAATCCTATATAAGAAAGAAGCCCCAATCCAATCTTTGAATCACTGAGGCAGCCTTTTTTGGATGTAATAACATACATTATCGAACTATGTGTGCTTTTATTCCCATCCATATGGGATACATAGGAAGCCTCCTTGAGGATCAAACCCAACACATCAAATCAACTCAGTTCTACTTGGGCCATATTCCCAATATAGACTAACACTACTTGGAAACTCAAATAATTTCCAAGTTTCTCAGGCTACTTCATCATAAGCCCCACACTATGTTTAATCTATTCACCTTCCACATAGAGTTCCTTATCATGTGACCTTATAAGGTATGAGGTGTCCTACTATGCGACACCGAACTATGAGGGTTTTGATTCCTTTCACAATTATACATAGGTAGCTGATTTTATGAGGGAAATCCTAAGATTAAAACAAACATTCATCTCCTTGGATGAAAATAAAATATAGACTTCCACACTGAGTGGATTAAAAACAAGTATCATCATAATGATGATTAAATTAATCTCTATTTAGTATATTAGAGGATACCATCGATGGAGAATCTTGAATACATACAGGTGTGTACATTGATGAAGAACGTTGAATGCATACAGATGATTCTAAAATTTTACACATGTTAATAAGTGATTGGAAATTCCAAGGGATACTTATGATATACTTGGTGAATTAATAAGGATTTATAAAAAAATTACTTTTACAAGGAGAGTCCCGGAGTAGAAAATAAGTCCCCCCAAAAAAGGTGCGATGAGTCCGACCTCCCATCCTCTAGACCATTTCACATTATTATGTTTTTAAAGCTTAAAACATAACAAATTCCTACCTTTGGAAAGAAGGTAATCTTTGGATAAGTATCTATTGGGTGTTTCTGGTTCCATGAATAAATCCATTGGAAACCTCTTGGAAATATTGATTCTTAAATATAGAGCACAGGTTTCAACGAACTACAAAACATACTCAAATGAAGCACTAGGACGTGGATTATATATATTATTTATACATGAGGATATTGTACTCCCCTAATGTTGTTGTGAGTCCAATATCTATGGATGGATATATGTCATCTTCAAACTCTATTGGGGTGCGGGTCCTATACAGGAGTTGTCGATCCTTATGATGGGGTGTTTTATAGTGATGATATGGACCCATCACACTTATTATAGATTGAATATATATAATTAAAGGCCAATTTTTGTGGTTCCCTCAAACTACGGAGCACAATAGCAAAGTGAAAGTCCCTCCACACAGTTTCTTATACATGTGTTCATGACACTAGGAATCAGATATTTTCCTATGGAAATGTGGGTTGAATCATCATTATTAGTTGTGATGTGGAGATATAGATATTCATTATCTGTTTCATTGGATTATTTTGAGTAAATATGTCGATTTATAATTGATTACTTGGTTTTATATTTACATGAATTTATGGGGTTGATCTAACTACATATTTCATGTCTTTATATAGATCCATTTTTGGTTTATGAGGTGTCTCACAATATATGAATAAACTCACAATGTATTCCATGTTATTAATATGAAATATTTTTTATTAGTGATATCTGTGGATCATTTTGAAACTTGGTTTTATATCCCATATATAGTGGTTGAGCTTGGAGATGAGGAATCATTATCTATCAGCTTTCTATATGTCTAGTTTTCACCGTGTTGGGACATAATTTCTATTTGGGATTGTATTTTTATTTCATATTTTTTTTTATCATACTCTAATTTTTTCAAATATTTTTATAACACAATCATTATTTTACAATATTTAATTATTCCTTGAATTTCAAATTATTCTTTCTCGATGCCTATCTCTCTCCCATTGTCTATTGGATGTGAGATTTGTGTTATCGTCTCTCAGCCTTTCATCTGCTGAGTGATCCATAGTGGGTTGGGTCATTTCAATATATATCAAATCTCAGATAAACAAGGATCTAACACCGCTGGGTGAAAACCCAATGTTCAATAAGAGAAGCAGGAAGGACAAGAAAAATAATATTCATAAAATATGACAATGTAATATAGTGATAAATATTTATAATGATTCAGAAAAAATATGTGGTCAAAATGTAAATCCATAAATCACCTTAGAGAGATTGATAATGATCAATGGATTGAATTCATATATTGATATATTTATTCCTCTACTCTAAGAATTCAAAAATATTATGTTAGATGTATATTAGGATGTGTCCTCTAATAATATATAATATAACATACTAAAAAGGGTGAATTGTTTTTTAATTTTTCCCTAATAATTTATAGTTTTGATATTGTTCAATAGATTATTCAAATAGAAAACACTATTATATAAATAACATATGAGTTGAATTACAGATTTGGAGTTTCTATATTGTAGTTATTTTAATATTTATATTGTAGAATAAAACTATACCATAGAAGATACATACATAATTATTGAATCCAAAATAGTGAGGATAATAGGGAGGGAAAAGGCACTCAATGTTTAATATATACTAGGATTGAGGTAGAAATAATAATGAATTGATGTTTTATTTGATATTTTTTAAGGAGAGGTGAAAGAATTTCACTTCATTGAAATAATTATAGATTTAAACATATATAAATTTTGAAGGTATTCACTAAAAATAAGATTGGACCATCTTCCTCATAAAACAACAATCGACCTCTTATGGTAATGTAACTATTGATATGGAATTCAACTCGACCACCCTTTTGTATGTCTCATTTATAGTTTCCCATTTTTCCATTCAAAATAAAAATTATATTACCCTATAATTCCTTTCAAATTTGATCAAAAATACATATATATGTTTTTTATAAGAACAATCTCACTAAATAAAATTTTAGTCATGTTGAATTATTTGAGTATGTTTATTAATATATATCTACTTATGAGTACTGAATTAATTATTTATTACATGGAATATTGTAGTTATAATATGATATTGAGATTTTTTATAGTTTTGAATATAATACCAAATAATTCAATGAACATTAGAGTAAATTTAGTTCCATTCCAAATACTGAGAGACCTATTCATGCATAAATATGATATATCATCGAACAAATCCAAAAAATACTAAGGGTTATAATTTTCTTAGTTTTTGAATTTTGGTTGCATTGCATAGTGGTGATAGGTTTCATTATCAATATTACCTGTATTCTCACATATTAAAATAATCTTTTCCCTATAAAATATTATTTTCATTATGGTTCTAACACAATATTAAAAAATAATACATATCATAGAGAACCTAAAATATAGAATTTTTTTGGAATATTGATATATAATGTTATTGTAAAATTAATTTTTTGATATGTGATACTTATATAATCCTCTATTATTAATAATATGAGCCGAAAATAAATCTTCACGAATATATGCAACATACTATAATTTACCATATATCTAGGGGTTAGAGGATAGATACTTGTGTGCCTGAGAAGTGAGTGGCTATTAAAATCAATGATAAAATAATGTTTTTAAATATTTTTATAAATAATAGATGGGGAAACGTAGAAAACCAATAGTATTTATGATTTACTAAATATATAAAATTTGTAGGTTTTTATTAGAACAATATTCTTATATTGGAAGAATGTATTCAATTTTTTTACATGGAATGTAATAAATGATCAATTATTCTTACTAATTATTAATAACAAAAATCTAGAATGAATTTATCTTTTGTTGTTATACCATATACATATTGGTAGTTAAAGTGAATTTTTTTAATTTAATATATATTGTTTTCTTAGTTATGTATATTTATAAGTGAATCACATATAAATTAAGCCAAAGGTTCCCTTTATCATTGAGAGTCACTAGAACAACCAATATATGTCATTATAAATCATTGAAATATTGACATACGAAACATATCTATTGTAATGAAGTTCTATTATCACATTAATCCATTCATAGTTGGAGTTATATGAATATAATAAAAATAGAAAAATGATTACAATCCTATGAAAAAACATTAATGATCTCCCCATCATCTTTAAATTTAATGAAATAATATTTTTATGATATTTAATTTGGGAATCATTATATTTATAAACAATATATTGTGTATGGACTATATAGAGTAGAGATATATCATTATTGTATTTATTACATCCTAAAATAATCAAAACCATCATTTATATAAATCTTTGTAATACTTCTTCCTCCCACATCAATTGGGGATTGAATTTTCTTATAAGAGAATCAATGAAAAATTATATCTTCCCTAGTGAGAATAATATAAAAAAATTAAACTATTTTTGAAATCAATCACATTGATACCAACTCAATTATAAATCGAAATTATATAAAATATTTTTGATGAATTTTTTGTTTTTTTATATAATAATATATTAAATAAATATATAGTACATAAAAAATTAATTATAAAATAATAATATATAATTCTAGTAAATGTTCAGGATATATACATTTATGTGGCTAGATCTATAAAAAGATTTAGGGTACAAATAGATTATATAATATTATTCAAACATCATGGACTGTAGAGGATGTATAAAAATTAACATATAATCTTTTATTTGTATGTGATAATACATTAATAAAAGAAACTTCCAACCATCCTTTCAACTAATTGAATATTGCTTCAAGAATAATAGTCATGTAAAAACTTATTCATTTATTCTTAAAGGATATCATTTATGGACAAATCATATAATTAACATGAATAAAAAATAATAATATAAAATTATCCATAAAAACCCGAATATCAATGTAATTCATTGTAACATTAAAATAAAATAATATTTCAACATTTTGAGGATAAAAGGAAATTCCAGACTAAAAAAATATGTTTCTAATTAATTTTATATCCATAACCTAGAAATGAAATTTTATATGTCTTCTATAAAATAGGTTCTCTCATAAATAATCAATGAAAATGTAATTATGTCTGCCACCATCATTTAAATTTTTTGAATACATAATAGATTCATCTCAAAATTTAGCTTGGAAGATGATTATAAAGGGGAAAATAACATTTTCAGTAATTCAAAAGATGTTATAGAATAATTGGTCAATCAAAGAGGAATTACGAATAAGATATAAAGAATATATAGGTGTTCAAATTTTATAGTTTACAATCCTTTGAAGACTCCTAGAGGCTCTTATATCTATGATTCATGTAAAATATGTGAAAATAATTTTCCAATTATAATTAAATTAATATATCATAATTTAGGGAAATTTATAATGATTATATATTTTTACCAATTTTAGTTTTGGATAATCTAGAAAAAAATGATGGAATATACCACCTATAACATGAAATAAAAATGGATACATTTAAATATAATATAGTTTTTTTATAATTCCATTTCCCTATAGTTATTGAACCTAAATTTTCAAAATATTTATCTCAGTTGGATCCAGATAATATGATTGAAGAAAAAAATTTGGTCTTTGTAGAAAAATTCAGTAGATAAATCCACATCATGGTTATGATGTATTCCATAAATATTATTAGGAATGTCATCTAATAATATATCAAAAAGAGGACATAACATACACTTCCTTTTAATCCTCAACTACATTATGTATCTAACTCAAAATTTTATTGAAAATATATTCCCCTTACCTCTTATTATTCCTGTCATGACCTACATGAAATAATAATAATTAGATAAGTATATAATGAATACAAACATGTTATATGAATGAATCAAATAATTTATAGTTGTATATTTTTGTCTTAGACAGGTGTATAAAAATCCACACCCAAAATAACATTCAGGTACTTCTAGTAAATACTGAATATGTTAAAATGATGTTTATAAAACATCTACATGAAATTATATGATGTACAATTCTTAATACTATCTACACACATACCTGATAGAATGTAAAAACATTCATTGTCAATGATATATCAATTTTTAATATCAAAAATTATAACATATACATAGAATTTACGAATTAATGATATTATATAATATAATGTGAAAGACAATATAGATGAAACCAGAATAGAATAATATTCATTATATGGTCGATATATTGCATAAATCATTGGTATAACCATTTCATACATATATAATATACCCCTAAGATATCCATTATGGTACATTATTCATTTATATTAATGTAATATTGAAGTTTGAATCATGATATGTCACAAAATGTATCTTAGATCACAATACCATAGACTTGTTTCAGTATCCCCACAATCCCACAAGTGTATTATATGATTACCATTGGCAATAAATTATTATGGATTGATAAATATATTCATGGAATAATTATTTTCTATCTTGTTGTGACACATAATGAAGAATCCTCAAATATAAATAGGTGATGTTTCTATAAAAATTGATACAATATAATTTCCCCCCACATGGGACATTTCATCCACAAAATGGTATTGTACCAAAATGACCATAATGATGGAAATTACATCAACATAAAAACCTCTCATTCCTACCTAATCTTATTATTTGAAAATTATTCCACCATACTATCATTAAAAGAAATTTATATTCCATCATTCACTTCTCCAACATATTATAATTTATAACTTCTATTTCTAGAAAGGTAAAATCTAGTTAAAAAATAGTCACATATTATGAATGAGAATTGGTATGACCTTGTTATTAAATACAAATATGAGTGATATTAAACAGATACTAAAATATAATAAACTATGGTGGAATATAAATGTAATAAATAGTATTTTTTTCCTAAAAATCTAAAATAAGTCCACATTATGAAGTGACGAGTTCTCTAGATTTTTATGTAATCTTCATCTTATAAATTTTTATAATATCATAAAGACATGATTCTTATTTTTAAAATCCATCAGTCATTGATGATGACTGCCATATTTGTTTAACTATGTATTAGTTATTACTATTTTTTTATAAATTAATTGAACTTAGTTTTTCTTCTCTAATAACAATAATGGACGAGAAATTGAACTCTTTCCCAATTAATCCTAGAAAAATACCAATAAATATAATGTTCGATACAACGCTATAATAATTTATACATGAATAGATTATTGATAATTATTATTATAGAATTACTATACAAAAGTAATATATTATTGAAACATTATCAATAATTCAATCACTTAAGGCCAAATCATTTACTCTAAAGTTTTTATTTTGCATTCCATATCCTCATTCATCTAAGGGTGGTTTAATGTAATCATCTATAGTTTTGTAATGAATAATTTAGATAATGTTATAAGAGATAAAAAATTAAATCATTAAACTCCATATAAAATGATATATAATGGTACTATATATATCCCACCAACCGAATCCTCAAATAGCATACCCACGTCCTCAATTAAGAACATCTCGTGAATATGATAGATGTGATATCAGTTCATGACTCTATCCAAAATAACACATATCACATTATGGTTCCACTGTGATTTTAGGAAATGAATCATGAAATCTATCATAAAATATTCTAAATTTTAAACTAATAATATAAAAGGTTATAAAAACTACTTGATCAATGAATCCCATCATTTAAATAGAGATTTTTCATGCACATTTTTTCATTATCATATATAATCCACTTAATTAATTTATCCCAGAAGTATAATATATTGTTATGTTATATATTCAACTCTATCTAAAACAACTAAAAATAAATTATTGAATCCAATGAAAATTTCAATCCACAAACTCAAATTAACTAAAACTATATCATAAATGTACATTATTGAGTTAAATTCAAATGTCTTCCCTATATTGTCTACAATACCCTTTAATGCATCAAATTAATTATTTATCTAACAATTATCCTTTCCTAACCATTACATGGTGCTGATTCTAAAATGTCCAATTAAACTAATAAAATTATATTCTAATTCTTTATACATGATATTCCATGCTTAATCATTCCTTTAAGCCCTCTAATATCCATTACTCCACTGATTTCTTTATGATGTGAGATTTATAACTACAATAATATTTCACCAAATAATCAATCAATATATTATAATTTAAATAAAAATAAAATGTCCAATGATTATCTTCCCATGTTTAATGTGTCATTTTGAAATCAAGTTAAGTTAATATCTATCATATACACTTATGATCTGAAAACATCATTGGACTTTCACCCAACATGTAATTCCTATTTCTATTGATGTGTTGAGAAATTGGCACAAAAAAAATATTATTTTTGGATTTTTCATTACATGTGTTCATCTAAATCTTAATCATTACAAATACACATTATCCAATAATAGTTACAGGCACATCAGTATGGTCCCAAAAAATAGCAACACTTGGAGAACAAGTTACTAGAATAATAAAATATCAAAACCAGAATTTATGTCACCCTATTAATAAAATAATCAAAATTTAATAATCACTTCTTCTTTTATCCATACACTACAGATTTTTGAGTGAATTACATAATCAATGAGGAAATGATTCAAAATTTTAAAATGAATAAATTATAGTAACCATCTAATTCAATGAAACTATAAGTCATAAACCTATTCTTAGAAAATTTTAAGATATCATATCCCAAAATATATATTTATGTCCAATATGACATCATTCCCAACATTAACCAACAATTTCACTGCACATATCTAAAACTAAAATTCCAATAGATTTGTGAATATCATGTTATCTTATAAAATTTCTATAATTTTACTCAACTAATTAATATGATCTTATTTAAATATAGAATCAATTATAAATATCAACCATAAACCCATGTAAATTTGAGTTATGGTATTAAAAAAAATGAATTTATAAATGAAATTAAAATAGATTGTGTGTTTGTAATTGAAAATGATATAACTAAAAAATAAAAATTATCAAACCTTCTTTTGAACATAGTTTCATAATGTTCACACCATTCACCCTCAACTAGTTATATCTAAATGAGAAATGAATTTTTAAGCTAACAAAAATCCATATATATTATTGAATTAATAATTGATATCTAGTAATGGTAATTTATTCACATTTCTTACAAGATTCTATTTATTATAGTTATTACACATCCATATTGTACCATTGTCCTTCCTGAAAAATATAAAAATAATTTCCCTTGGAGTAATTTATTTAATAAATCATTTTCTATCCAAATTATCCCAATGAATAATTAATTTGGGAAGCCATATAGGCACAATTTGATATGAAATCAATGGGATCAATAATTAACCATGATAACTAATAAAAAAATAACTATATATTCGACTATGTTATAATCCTAATGAAGACCTCATGTAACATGACTTATAATTCCCTCACCAAAATCTACAATATAAATAGCCACATTTATAACGACCCACACTTTACATACATTGTTAACACTTCAAAATTGAATCACACTTATTACAACATATGACAAAACCACAAAGGACCGTATAGGTATAGTGTCTTTAGAAACTGGGAAACATAAACAACTGGTTCATAAATCTTCTACAGTGTCTCCCATTTATTTCATCATATCTAGGGTCCCTTTTAGCATATTCTACTTAATATCCATCTTCCTGACCTGGGGAAAAGAAAACATAAAAGGGTGAGCTCAAATGCTCAGCAAGGGCAAATAAAGGAAATAAAAATCATATCATATCTTTTTGAAAATCAAAACCTGCAAAAGAGATCATAATATCTTAACATGGAATAAATCATAGAAGTGAAAATGAGATCCCCATAATCATAACATAAGACTTGAAACTTTGTGGCATGCACACATAATCATGGAAAATCATTTCTTGTTAGTCATGACTCATCGCCAAGACTATCTTAGTGGACAAAGTCCCTTTCTGAACCGAGTTCACTCCTCGTTTCAGTCCTGTATCACTGAACCGAAATAACCTTCCGTTCCAGCCATGTCTATCTCATGAGATATAAAATCTTTACCCAATGCATTGGAGGGAGATATAGGTCCCACCCATCTTATAATGAATCCTTTCTTATGTGTGCCACATAATCATAAAACATACATCATCGCATAACACATGTAACAAAAATGGGATTATTGAAACATCATGACATCATAAATCAATTCATATAAGATAAAGGAATTAATAAAAATAATTCCATCACAACATGAACAAATCAATTTAATAATAGGGATAAAACAGAACTCTTTATTATCTTAGATGGAAAATAATTTTGATAAAACACTTGAACTCCATTCTTGAGGAAAATATCCTTTCTTCTTCAAAAACATTTTTCCTTTCATAACATGTCATACAACTTTAAAATAAAAGAATTTGATTAAAAATAAACTTGAAAACTTTTAAAGGAAGCTTCTTGGAAATAATGTTTTAAAAATCCATTCATGCCGTATAAGTTAAAAAAAACATTCTTCGTACTTTTGTCGGAAAAGTCAAAAAGTACCTCGTACGGAAAAACGACAAAAGATTCCTTTCATATTCTTTACTAAAAACTCACCTAAGGGTAAAATTGGATTTAAACTATTTCAAGTGGATGGAAACGATATTTCATATTGAGGGAACATGGATGTGGATGATAAAATACACCCCAGTAAATACTTACGAATAAACAATCTCGGATAAAAATGAGATTGTGATATTTCCCTTACCTTAGGTCCGATTTGCTTTGTTCGTGTCCGAAGCTCCTGTATAATGGTTTAAATAATGTTATTGACTTATTCCAGAATCATACATATTGATATTATATCATATATGGTCATATTATTAGCTTCTTGTTAGTAATATTTCATTGTTACTTGTTACTAGGGTCTTTATAACTTTTTGTTCTTATGCGTGTTTTGTCGAATAAATTATTATTCTTATCTTTAGGTTATAGATAATTCATTTCCAGAATGGTATTAGTGTATTATATACCATATTCATTCATTCAATTAATTTATATAATCATTATGAAATGAAGATCATGTAGAACGAGTCGCATCACATCGTGGAGACGGTATTCCGTACGTACGCACGAGTGATGATATCGTTCCTATGATTGTGGAATTGTATTGGAGTATATATATATATTATTTCAGTATCAATATTACTTAATAATAATCATATATAGTTACTGATTACACCATTATAACCATCCTTGTAAGGTGATGGTGGAAAATAGATTACACCACGGCGTGGAGACGGTATTCCGTACGTACGCACGCGCGGTGATTTCATTTTTCCGTAGGATGGATAGAAGGTGAATTAGGGTTGTTTCATATTTATAATAACATATCAGTATGTAAGTAATACTGATGTTATTACTTTATCATGAAACAACTAAAGAAGAAGAAGTTGAAGAAGAAAGAAATTGAAAAGATCGGTAATGGATATTACCTCTTCTTTGGAACGCCTTTTTGAATCCTCCACTTAAGGAACTAAGATTGGTCTTTGGAGAAGACCAGGACCTCTAGGATTATTCTAGGGAAGTGGAGAAGGGAAAATGGCAAGGGTTGTCCGAGCTTGAGTGCTCAAATTGGTGTGAGGAGGAGGGGGAGGAGGTGCCCTTTTATAAGGGAGGAGAGGGGCACCTTAGGAATATCTCAAAATATTATTTTATATTAAAGTCAAAATCGGTTTATAATGGTTCCAAAGGGTCTTATTTCGAAGCCAAAGTGGGGATGGGTCGAAATCCTATCATACAATAGAATTTAGACAAGTTTAGGGTATTATTTTAACCTTATCAATTAGATTTAACTCTAAGTTAAATAATTTAACTTTTACCATGACTTTTTGTTTTCTTTCACTATATGGTTAATACACTTACTATAACATGCCAAACGAACCCCAAATTGTTTATTATTAAAATATATATCCTTATCTAAGTCATTTGGCCGAACCTTAGATTTTTAGGAATAAAATAACAATTAATAATATAATATTTTATTTAAAAACTATTTTGTGTCAATTTTGACGCTATTTGATATATGATTTTTGTCAAAGTCATAACAGAATTATATGTTCGAACCAAGTTGATTAAATCAATACTAATATATCATAGTAACCTAGAAAATTAGTGGAATTCATAAAAAGTCTCAAATTACATTTATTTTGGAATTTATATTATCAATTTTTTCAATATTTCATTAATAAGATAATTACTGCATCATCTTTGTGTCATAAATAAATTAAATTATTTGATGTCTAAAAATTACAAATAAAATACCATCATGTAGGAAATCTTTTTAGCTTTCTAATGAATATTTATAGTCGAATTTATCTTATGTATAACCCCATATTAAAAATGATTTACTTATTAAACTTTGATTTTAACTATTTTAACCCTTCTTTAAATAAATTAATAATAAATGTCCAAATCTAATCCAAGTGGGCCTAAATGGTCATATTTTATTCCTAAGTTTGTTTTTGGTCGAATTACACTTGTCCAATAGAATTAGGACATGTGTTAGGGTAATATTAATATCATAATTACCCTTAGTTACCCTATTTACTATTAACTGCGGTAAAAATAGTAAAAAGTTACTATTCACCAAAAAATTATTTTCATCTCATTGAACCACATTTTAGTCCTTGATATTAACCGTGTCTCTCGGATTTTTGAAATTCCATTCACAGAAGCGGTAAAATTAAGTTTTATGCAAAATTCAGTTTTTAACCTACCACTTAGTGGTTTCACTATTCATCAAAAATTGAAAGTTTTCAGAAAAATACCAAAATTTCACCCTAGGCTAATTTCGATATTCTGAGTCCAAAAATGAAGTCCATTTTGAAAAATAAAATTTATAAAATTTCAAAAAGTGGTTATTACTATTCATAACGGCTAGTTTTAATAGCATATTGTTGTTTAGTGAAACTCGGTATTGCGTACGACGCAAGCTATCGAGGAAGGTCGCGATTGCGTGTAAAGCAAGCCAAGAAAGTGTTGTGTAGAAAAAGATTCCTTTGATGATTTATATAACATAAAAGTCTCGGGTGTTACATTCTACCCCCCTTAAAAAGAATTTCGCCCTCGAAATTCGTCACTTTGCAACAAACAAATGAGGATACTTCTCCCTCATCATATCCTCAAGCTCCCATGTAGCTTCTTCAAGTTGGTGGTTTCTCCATAAAACTTTCACCAAGCGAGTGGTCTTGTTTCGTAGGACTTTTTCGCTACGATCCAGAATCTCTATCGGCTGTTCTTCATAAGAAAGATCTTGCTCCAGCGGTACAACTTCTGAGCTGAGTACATGTGAAGGATCTGGTATGTACTTTCTCAGGAGAGATACATGGAACACATCGTGAACTTGAGAGAGATTCGGTGGAAGCGCCAATCGGTAAGCTACCTTCCCAACACGATCCAGTATTTCAAAAGGACCGATATATCTAGGGCTCAACTTCCCCTTCTTTCCAAATCTCATAACCCTCTTCCAGGGAGATATTCGTAAGAACACTTTATCACCCACTTCAAACTCTAGGTCTTTTCTTCGGTTGTCGGCATAACTTTTCTGTCGACTCTGAGCTGCTCTTATGTGTTGTTTAATAGATCTGACCTTTTCTTCCATTTCATCAACGAGATCAGGTCCTAATAGCTTTCTTTCCCCAACTTCATCCCAGCAGGTTGGAGTCCTGCATTTCTTTCCATAGAGAGCTTCATAAGGAGCCAGCTGAATACTGGAGTGAAAGCTATTATTATAGGAAAATTCCACCAAAGGTAGGTGTTGATCCCAACCTCCTTTGAAATCCATAGAGCAAGCTCTCAACATATCTTCTAGGGTTTGAATTGTTCTCTCAGACTGACCGTCTGTCTGGGGATGATAAGCAGTGCTGAAACTCAACTCTGTATCCAGAGTATGCTGAAGACTTCGCCAGAACTTCGAGGTAAATCTCGGATCTCGATCAGATATAATAGAAAGTGGTACTCCATGCAATCTTACCACTTCCTTTACATATATCCTGGCAAGCTGATCTAGAGAGAAATCCTCTCTAATAGCAATGAAGTGTGCAGACTTTGTAAGACGATCAACTATGACCCAAATAGCATTATTGCCTTTGGATGTTTTAGGAAGTCTTGTGACAAAGTCCATAGTGATGTTTTCCCATTTCCATTCGGGTATGGGTAATGGTTGTAACATCCCCTTAGACTTCTGTCTCTCAGCTTTAACTTGTTGACAAACCAAGCATCGAGAGACAAATTCAGCAACATCTCTTTTCATGCCATCCCACCAGAAGTACTCTTTCAGGTCCCTATACATCTTCGTGCTTCCAGGATGAATAGAGAATGAAGAACTATGAGCCTCATCCAGCAGCTCTTTCTTTAATTCGGGGATGGGAGGAACACAAACCCGATTCCTGAACTTTATTATCCCATCACAATCAAGGTTGAATTCAGGAACATTTCTCACCTTCTTTTTTAACTCGACATCTTCTTTCTGTGCCTCTTTAATCTTCACATGTATAGATTGTTGAACATTCATTTGAGAAAGATAAGATTTTTCCCCTTCCATTATAATTCCAAGATCCATCCTTTGTAAATCCATAAATATTGGATCTTTTGTGATCCTCATCATGGATAAACTAGCATGGTCTTGTCGACTTAATGCATCTGCCACCTTGTTTGCTTTCCCAGGGTGGTAATGGATTGAGCAGTCATAATCCTTAATCAGCTCCAACCATCTTCTTTGGCGCATATTCAGCTCCTTTTGTGTGAAAATATACTTTAAACTTTTATGATCAGTATAAATATCACACCTTTCACCATAAAGGTAATGCCTCCAAATCTTTAATGCAAAGATTACCGCAGCCAACTCCAAATCATGTGTTGGGTAATTTTGTTCATGGATTTTCAACTGTCGTGAGGCATAAGCTATCACCATATCATTTTGCATAAGAACACACCCCAATCCCTTCTTGGATGCATCACTGTAGATCACAAACCTTTCTCCACTACAAGGCAGTGTGAGCACAGGTGCACTGGATAACCTTCTTTTCAACTCCTTGAAATTCTCTTCACATTCCTCTGTCCAGACAAACTTAACTCCTTTCCGAGTCAACTTGGTGAGTGGATTAGATAATCGTGAAAAATCTTTTACAAAACGTCGATAATATCCAGCCAAACCAAGAAAACTTCGGATCTCAGTTACTGTTGTCGGTCTTGACCATCTTTCAATAACCTCTGTTTTTGCTGGATCCACAGATATCCCCTCTTTTGAGATTATATGACCCAAAAATGAAACTTTTTGAAGCCAAAATTCACACTTGGTAAATTTGGCATAAAGCTTCTCTTTTCTCAGGGTCTTCAATATAATTCTCAAGTGATCTTCATGCTCTTCCTTGCTCTTTGAATAGACAAGAATATCGTCTATAAAGACTACCACAAATTGATCAAGATAGTCTCTAAAGACTCTATTCATTAGATCCATGAAGATAGCAGGGGCATTAGTAAGACCAAATGGCATCACTATAAATTCATAGTGTCCATACCTTGTACGGAAAGCCGTCTTTGGTATATCCTCCCTTTTGACCCTTAATTGATGATACCCTGAACGAAGATCAATCTTGGAAAAGTATTGAGCTCCGCGTAGTTGGTCAAATAAGTCATCAATGCGTGGGAGAGGATATTTGTTCTTGATAGTGATCTTGTTAAGTTCTCGATAATCAATGCAGAGTCTCATTGATCCATCTTTCTTCTTAACAAATAGAACAGGTGCTCCCCAAGGTGACGCACTAGGGCGTATGAATCCCTTATCAAGATTCTCTTGGAGTTGCTTCTTCAATTCCTGCAACTCAATTGGGACCATTCTATAAGGTGTCTTTGAAATAGGCAAAGCACCCGGTACGAGTTCTATTGAAAACTCAACTTCACGATTTGGTGGAAGACCCGGCAATTCCTCCGGAAAGACATCATCAAACTCCCGTACAATGGGCATATTCTTAATCGTGAGTTTCTCACCAACCATTTGAGATAAATAACCTTCATTTAGTGGAATCAATACCCATAAGATGGAAGAAATTTCCACTGGAAGGTTATGTTCATCCTTGCATTGATAGACGATCGTAGGTTGATCTAGAATATGAAATGTGACTTCCCTTCTTTGGCAATTGATATGGGCTCCATGTAGAGAAATCCAATCCATGCCAAGAATCACATCAAATTCCACTAAAGGAAGGATCACAAGATTTGCAGGAAGCACTTTCCCACAAACTTCGATCGGAGAAGAATTATAAACTTTTGATGCGATTGATGTGCCATTAGGTGTTGTCACAGCTAACTCAACATCTAATTGTTGAGGTAGTACGGTGATACCCTTAGAAAAGTCTTCAGAAATAAAAGAGTGGGTGGATCCAGAATCAAATAAAACATTTGCTACTTTAGAGTGGATGGTAAGTGTACCTTTCACCACATCGTTATCGTACTCCACATCGCTGATAGAAATTGCATGTGACTTTCCTTTGTCTTTAGCCTTAAGAGTTTGTTAACGTCGACCATCATCATCAACCCTTGGATTTGGGCATTGATTGGCATAATGCCCCATCTCCTTGCACTTGAAACATTGAAGTGTAGCAGGTTCATTCTGTGTATCCCTTCCTTTGTTTGCATCATTAGACATCTTCTTCCCATTATCACGGCATTCAAATGCCCGATGACCTTCCTTTCCACATTTAAAACATTTACTTGTCCCTTTAAGACAACTCCCTCCATGTTTCTTTCCACACTTTGAGCATAAGGGAAAGTTCATCTTCTTTTCCGTGTGATCTTTAGATTTTTCTTTGAATTCCATCTTCCTCTTCTTATCAAACCCATGTGACTGATGGGTTACTCCAATCTCCATCTCGACTTTGAGAGCACATCGAACGATTTCTTCGTAGCTATTGAAGTCCCTTATGGCTAACGCCCTTCGAAGACTTGGTTTTAAGCCACTAAAGAATCGATCGATATTACTCTCAGGTTGGATAATAATACCAGAAGCGTACCTTGCAAGTCTTGTAAAATTTGATTCATAGGTACTAACAGATTCATCATCTCTTTGCTTCAGTTCAAGGAACTCTTTCTCCATCTTTGTTCGGAGAATACGAGGGAAGTACTTATTGAAAAATAAGTTCTTGAACTCGTCCCATTCCATAGACTCAATTTCATCCCTTTGCCTCGTATTCTTAACAAGATTCCACCATTGATCCGCATCTCCTTCCAAACGATACACTGCTAGGATGACTTTATCATGCTCAGAACATTGAAGAACTGAAAATATCTTTTCAGTAGTACTAATCCATTGTTCAGCAACTAATGGATCAGTAGACCCGCTGAAAGATGGTGGACGCTGCCTCATGAAGGATTCAACAGAATGTTGCTCCCTTCTTTGTTCGTTTGGAAATCCTGCATGATTCATAGCTTGAGAAAGTTGTGTGAGCATGGCTACAAGATTTTGCATTCCAGCTCCCATATCGTTTGGTTGCTCAGGGGGACAATCATTGCATTGCCCATCGCATTCCGCATTAACACGGTTCCTTCGGGTTCTAGCCATTGACTAAAACCAAGAAGAATAGTGTGAGAAACACTAATTATAATAGGAAACCACATAATTCAAGAATAAAATTTTCATGCTTAAGGTCTTATCCTAGGTTATTCAAGGCCATTTCTAAAATTGTGTTCTATGCTTAGACTTATCCTTAGGGTTATTACTAAGGATTTCACATCCTAGTTTCCAAAGGTTGACTATACCTTTCCTCTGATACCAACTATAACGACCCACACTTTACATACATTGTTAACACTTCAAAATTGAATCACACTTATTACAACATATGACAAAACCACAAAGGACCGTATAGGTATAGTGTCTTTAGAAACTGGGAAACATAAACAACTGGTTCATAAATCTTCTACAGTGTCTCCCATTTATTTCATCATATCTAGGGTCCCTTTTAGCATATTCTACTTAATATCCATCTTCATGACCTGGGGAAAAGAAAACATAAAAGGGTGAGCTCAAATTCTCAGCAAGGGGAAATAAAGGAAATAAAAATCATATCATATCTTTTTGAAAATCAAAACCTGCAAAAGAGATCATAATATCTTAACATGGAATAAATCATAGAAGTGAAAATGAGATCCCCATAATCATAACATAAGACTTGAAACTTTGTGGCATGCACACATAATCATGGAAAATCATTTCTTGTTAGTCATGACTCATCGCCAAGACTATCTTAGTGGACAAAGTCCCTTTCTGAACCGAGTTCACTCCTCGTTTCAGTCCTGTATCACTGAACCGAAATAACCTTCCATTCCAGCCATGTCTATCTCATGAGATATAAAATCTTTACCCAATGCATTGGAGGGAGATATAGGTCCCACCCATCTTATAATGAATCCTTTCTTATGTGTGCCACATAATCATAAAACATACATCATCGCATAACACATGTAACAAAAATGGGATTATTGAAACATCATGACATCATAAATCAATTCATATAAGATAAAGGAATTAATAAAAATAATTCCATCACAACATGAACAAATCAATTTAATAATAGGGATAAAACAGAACTCTTTATTATCTTAGATGGAAAATAATTTTGATAAAACACTTGAACTCCATTCTTGAGGAAAATATCCTTTCTTCTTCAAAAACATTTTTCCTTTCATAACATGTCATACAACTTTAAAATAAAAGAATTTGATTAAAAATAAACTTGAAAACTTTTAAAGGAAGCTTCTTGGAAATAATGTTTTAAAAATCCATTCATGCCGTATAAGTTAAAAAAAACATTCTTCGTACTTTTGTCGGAAAAGTCAAAAAGTACCTCGTACGGAAAAACGACAAAAGATTCCTTTCATATTCTTTACTAAAAACTCACCTAAGGGTAAAATTGGATTTAAACTATTTCAAGTGGATGGAAACGATATTTCATATTGAAGGAACATGGATGTGGATGATAAAATACACCCCAGTAAATACTTACGAATAAACAATCTCGGATAAAAATGAGATTGTGATATTTCCCTTACCTTAGGTCCGATTTGCTTTGTTCGTGTCCGAAGCTCCTGTATAATGGTTTAAATAATGTTATTGACTTATTCCAGAATCATACATATTGATATGATATCATATATGGTCATATTATTAGCTTCTTGTTAGTAATATTTCATTGTTACTTGTTACTCGGGTCTTTATAACTTTTTGTTCTTATGCGTGTTTTGTCGAATAAATTATTATTCTTATCTTTAGGTTATAGATAATTCATTTCCAGAATGGTATTAGTGTATTATATACCATATTCATTCATTCAATTCATTTATATAATCATTATGAAATGAAGATCATGTAGAACGAGTCGCATCACATCGTGGAGACGGTATTCCGTACGTACGCACGAGTGATGATATCATTCCTATGATCGTGGAATTGTATTGGAGTATATATATATATTATTTCAGTATCAATATTACTTAATAATAATCATATATAGTTACTGATTACACCATTATACCCATCCTTGTAAGGTGATGGTGGAAAATAGATTACACCACGGCGTGGAGACGGTATTCCGTACGTACGCACGCGCGGTGATTTCATTTTTCCGTAGGATGGATAGAAGGTGAATTAGGGTTGTTTCATATTTATAATAACATATCAGTATGTAAGTAATACTGATGTTATTACTTTATCATGAAACAACTAAAGAAGAAGATGTTGAAGAAGAAAGAAATTGAAAAGATCGGTAATGGATATTACCTCTTCTTTGGAACGCCTTTTTGAATCCTCCACTTAAGGAACTAAGATTGGTCTTTGGAGAAGACCAGGACCTCTAAGATTATTCTAGGGAAGTGGAGAAGGGAAAATGGCAGGGGTTGGCCGAGCTTGAGTTCTCAAATTGGTGTGAGGAGGAGGGGGAGGAGGTGCCCTTTTATAAGGGAGGAGAGGGGCACCTTAGGAATATCTCAAAATATTATTTTATATTAAAGTCAAAATCGGTTTATAATGGTTCCAAAGGGTCTTATTTCGAAGCCAAAGTGGGTATGGGTCGAAATCCTATCATCCAATAGAATTTAGACAAGTTTAGGGTATTATTTTAACCTTATCAATTAGATTTAACTCTAAGTTAAATAATTTAACTTTTACCATGACTTTTTGTTTTCTTTCACTATATGGTTAATACACTTACTATAACATGCCAAACGAACCCCAAATTGTTTATTATTAAAATATATATCCTTATCTAAGTCATTTGGCCGAACCTTAGATTTTTAGGAATAAAATAACAATTAATAATATAATATTTGATTTAAAAACTATTTTGTGTCAATTTTGACACTATTTGATATATGATTTTTGTCAAAGTCATAACAGAATTATATGTTCGAACCAAGTTGATTAAATCAATACTAATATATCATAGTAACCTAGAAAATTAGTGGAATTCATAAAAAGTTTCAAATTACATTTAGTTTGGTATTTATATTATCAATTTTGTCAATATTTCATTAATAAGATAATTACTGCATCATCTTTGTGTCATAAATAAATTAAATTATTTGATGTCTAAAAATTACAAATAAAATACCATCATGTAGGAAATCTTTTTAGCTTTCTAATGAATATTTATAGTCGAATTTATCTTATGTATAACCCCATATTAAAAATGATTTACTTATTAAACTTTGACTTTAACTATTTTAACCCTTCTTTAAATAAATTAATAATAAATGTCCAAATCTAATCCAAGTGGGCCTAAATGGTCATATTTTATTCCTAAGTTTGTTTTTGGTCGAATTACAATTGTCCAATAGAATTAGGACATGTGTTAGGGTAATATTAATATCATAATTACCCTTAGTTACCCTATTTACTATTAACCGCGGTAAAAATAGTAAAAAGTTACTATTCACCAAAAAATTATTTTCATCTCATTGAACCACATTTTAGTCCTTGATATTAACCGTGTCTCTCGGATTTTTGAAATTCCATTCACAGAAGCGGTAAAATTAAGTTTTATGCAAAATTCAGTTTTTAACCTACCACTTAGTGGTTTCACTATTCATCAAAAATTGAAAGTTTTCAGAAAAATACCAAAATTTCACCCTAGGCTAATTTCGATATTCTGAGTCCAAAAATGAAGTCCATTTTGAAAAATAAATTTTATAAAATTTCAAAAAGTGGTTATTACTATTCATAACGGCTAGTTTTAATAGCATATTGTTGTTTAGTGAAACTCGGTATTGCGTACGACGCAAGCTATCGAGGAAGGTCGCGATTGCGTGTAAAGCAAGCCAAGAAAGTGTTGTGTAGAAAAAGATTCCTTTGATGATTTATATAACATAAAAGTCTCGGGTGTTACAACATTATTCTCTTAGAAGCCTCCTTATTGAAAAGCATCATGATTTATTTTCTCCATCCAAAATAATGTATTCCCCCTCTTAACAATGAGTAAAATATATTAATCATTTTTCAATATCATGTATGCACTATACATCAATAAATTACATACCATTTCTTTATAGGAAGAAAAATCTTGATGGAGAGATCTTTATATGATCTTATGTAAGGATGTATTCTCAATCCCCCATGACCTAAGACTAACATTACTAATTTAACCAGTTGTAAAGAAGCATAACTCTATATATAATGTATAAGAATCCAAAACCATTATATACTTATATACTGTAAATATATAACCTTAAAGGATTTCATAGATTAAAAAGTGTCTATATATAAATACTAAAATCACATTCTTGAATCTATCATATTTTTTGTCCTCATATATCTTCCATACTAAAATAACATACTATCCTATATATGCTACCCTATCAATCATGGATTTTCTGAATTCTACCTCTGGAGTCACAAGAGTTTTTATAATGTTTTAAAATATATTTATATTCAATAATAAATACTAATATATTTTCAATCCCCTATCACCCTTTAATATATTATGATTGATCTTCTTAATCATTAAATCATGATCCAATTCCATTGGATTCTACTTATCATACCCACTTCAGGTTTCCTAATCAAATTGAACAGATGTGTTTAATAGATTATAGTAACTCTCCAAATGGAATGTCGTATTATCATTCACATTTAAACCTCTAAAATTTGTACCATGTTGTTAATGAATAAAATCTCAATGATGTGGAATAATTATAATGTAATATCACAAAAATGGAAAATAAGTGAAGGAACAAAATTTTCATTTTCCCTCTCATGAAACAAAAATTCCCAAAATACATGATACTAATTCAATATATTTGTGTATATATTCACCATATATGTTGTCATTAAACTTTTATTTGTAAAATAAAAATAAAATAATTTCAAATAAATTATTTTTAAATATATACACTTTAAAACCCATAGTCAAAACATATATTAAATATACATTTATAAATAAACTATTTTTTTAATATGTACATCAAACATACACAATCCTATAATGATACAAGAACTTATATCCCTTTTAATATGATCCTAGGTAAATACTATACATACTTTAACAGGGAAACTTTGTATAAATGACCCTTTAGATCATGTTTCATACCCAAACACACTTGAAACTATTTTTTTTATGGTGGTTAGTTATAAATTAGTATGGTTTCATATGGTGTTCCAAACACCGAAATATCCACGCATATTAACATCCAAATTTTAAACATTTGAAACAATTATTTAATACCTTATTATCAAAAATGAGCTATGATCCTAAACCATACCATATGACTCGAGATTGCAATAGGGGCTCAAACATGTTCCTTTATCGGCAAAGGATTGAAATTAACGTTGAAGCATTAAAATAATTATTTTTTTATAATTTAAACTTATACGAACAACCCACTAAATGTGAAATTAATTAATGATCTTTATATAAAATCGGAAATAATCTTTAAAATTCAGATGTATAAATAGAATAATAAATATAGTAAACTAGAAAGAAAGTAGGCTCATGTTTTGATAATATACCACAACCCAAACCACCATACCCATCATACACTATTCTTGGAACTCCTAACATTATATTTTAATGAATGTTGTGATATAAAACATGAAATCAATTATAAAGATTAATTAAACAAGAAAACTAGAGCATTTCCCTTAATGTTATTAGGACATAAGAATATAAAAATATTGTAATTGGTGATAATAAATACATTGTAAAATTTCCCAGAGTCACCCTCATGTATTCCACCAAAGAAAAATTACAATAATTATAACAAATTAAATTAAAAAATGTGATGAAAATTAAAAATATTATATATTTTCATTATAAAAAACAATATATAAAATGTGAAAAAAATAAAAATTTAAATTACTAAAAAAGGAAACGCCTTCTATATATATCTCATTGTGAATATAATTAGTGTCCAATACAACCAAAGGATAAACCCGGAAATAATAAAAATAAAACATATATATATATATATATATATTAATTTCATAAATCCATTATAAATTATCACCTTCTAGATACATTCTTGAATTAAATGGCCAACAATATCTATATCTTCATAAATTAATATAACAAACCATCCAATGGTGATATGAGACCTCAGTAGACCCATACCAACAAAAGACTTGAATAGAATTCTTGATCACCTTATGCTGGAAACTAGTCCTTTGGAATTATAAATAAACACATGGGAATGAATTAACACTTACATTATAATATAAATATAATCATAAACTATCATTATTATGGAATGGCCAATCAATAATTATGACTTCAATTTATTATAACAAATATATTTTAAAAAATACAATAAAAATGAAGAATAATTATTTTAGGAAATAACCAAATCGAGTAAAATTAATATCTATTGAGTTCAAACATTTTCCCCAAAAAGAGAACAGCAAAATAAGACATGTCTCATTGATCCAAAATAGGATCAGAATAAAATAAAATAAACTAGTCTTAATTGGCTGCTAAACCCTTATAATATAAAATATAACCCAAATATATTTAGATATTTATATATATATTTATTTTAACCATGACCTATAACTATTACCCCCATTATCAATCATAATACTGGGTTAACATCCATGAAGATGAATAAAATACTCAAAACCTAAGATAAAACATAAGAGGGGCATATATAAATTGATGCTGGTATATATCTACAGTGTGATCAAAACATTAATATTATGATTTAACTAAGTATCACATGTTGTTAAATTAATAAAATATTCCATAAATAGTTGTTTCCAAATTACATCAAAATAATTTGTTCCAATATATATCTATAATGAAACAAACTAATATGTCATAACTAATTTTTATGAATCATAATTCAATTATTTGTAATACAAGAGTGAAACCCATATTTTAATTATGTTTTTTACTCAATGAAAGAATGTTAAATAAATTATGAAAATAATAACATACTTTGTTTTCTATCACTCTACAATGAATAAATTCTCTTAGAATCAAATTTTTAAAATAAAAAACATATTATTAATTCAACGAATCATTTATCATTATCTAATTAATTTTTTATTTGAAATAGAAATTTAATTCCCTTAAAATACAAAATAATAATAATTTTTTTTAATAATTTTTTTATGTAAATGAATCACTAGAAACACTGCATCATAATCATAAAAATCACCAATAGATAAATAAAACACAAATATCTAAGAAAAAAAATGAAAAAATGATTCATTATAATAAATTCTGTGTTATAAAAACATGGAGATGAATATAATACCATAAAAATCCTCAATAGAAGACCATTTTGATATGAAAATCTATTGCATAGGGGTAATATGATCTTAGTAGTGTCATAGGAACGTTATATTGAGAGTAATTAAATGTCCAACATCTTGATAATTTATAGAATTGACAGGGTTATGTATTCCATCTTAATAGGACGTAAATACATTAATCTACATAATCTATCCCATTAAGAATCATTTATATTAAACCTTTAACATTCTTTATCTGGAAGACATTTATAGTTGGGAATGAACTCATATAGATATCATATATTTTCACCTAATATATCCATGAAATAAATAATTGGATCTTAGAAAAAATGTGTGAAATGAAATAAGTACATAAAATAATTTTTAATCCTTTGCAATAAGTCTAATTTCACCATTATAAAACATTAATAAAATAGCCTTTTTTATTTGATCCACCAAAATGAAATATTATTCATAATCTCCCCATGGGTTCTTAAAAAATTTCTGTAAAAACAATTTGAAGGCTCAATATAAGGTATTATAATTCTTCACAAAACACTCTTACGATGCCACAAACGTCCTTCCCAATTATGATTGGGTTACCAAGAAATTTTCATCAATTTAAAACATCATTTAAAAACCAAATTAAAACTAGGACATAAATTCATAGTTCCGATGGAATTTGTAAAATAATTCTCATCAATTAAACATAATTTAACTGATAAAAGGTTAAACAAGCTTTAAATAACATTAACATGTTCCACATACCAAAAAACGTCATTTTAAAATAATAATCCACATTAAAAACTGAAAAAAATTCCTTATAGAATAGTTATATCAACAAAATTATTATTTTTTAAAATAGAAATTCCACATTTTAAGATATAAATTTTATTAAATGTCACACATGGGAATTTTTATAGACCAATGGAAATGAAGAAATTATATTCTAATATAATAATTTATTTCTAAATCATATTTCATTATATTGTGAGAAACATTTCTTTTTATATTTTTAGGAGATAATAATTTTAAATCATTCAAGAATCTTGTAGAATGAATTATTGAATTAGGACCTAGAAATATCTACCTCATTCATGATGAATCAAATTGTAACACATCACCATTAAGTTATAATGGAATAATGATAACTAAATCACCTGATACATATTATATAGATAATATCCCCCAAGATCATTCAAACCCATTAAAGTTAATTTATGACATAGGGATACTAAGGATCAAGAGAGAATAACAAATGAGTGGAAAATAGGAAGGGAAAGAAAATAACATTATGGAGGAGAAAGAGTGGGGATTTTTAACAAAATAAATTTTCTTTTAATTTTTAATAAATGGCCTCATTTTTTTATATGAATATCTTATTATGTAACAATCACCTATAATGAATATTATATTATAAGAGGATTTTTTCTCTTCATGTTATAATATTAATGATAATATGTAATATGATTATATGTAGAAAGAAAAACAATTATAATGTGTACATATAAGTAATCTCCATGGGATGATATTAAACTACGAAGATCCAACGATGTTTAGAAATAATAATAAAAAATAGTATCATTAGGAATTTAATGGAAATTATAAATATATTTGTAGATCTATATTATAGAATCTTGAAATATGAGAATAATGGGGAATATATATAGTGTGTAATGGGAAAAATTACAATTAAATTATGAAAATTATTAAAATGTTTTTTGATATGACCATTTGTTAATATAAAAATTGGGAATTATGTGCATCGAAAATTATGACCATTAGTAATAATGTTTCTATTTTAATTATTATATAATAATGTAATTAGGGAAAGATGAATTATGAATATGGGATTATTGATAGAATAAATAGTATTTATTATTCAATATGAAGTCAATTTATTAGATTCTGGGAGTGTGATCACGTCATGGTGGTAAACCCATGTCCCTTACCATTTATAAATTCATCATCTAAGGCTCAAGTGTAATTTTCTATAAGAAAATTGCAAGGCAGTGGAGATCATCACTATATTATTTTTGGTTTCACCTCCCCTTGAATACACCAAATTTTTATACCGTACCCATAGAAATTATTCGGATTTGATAATTAGTTATTTGTCTGGACCATAATATTTTTTATGTTGTACAATATTTTTTAAATGAATTTGTGGGTGCCCATATCCCATTACTCCATTTTTGTATATTTTTTATTGTGTCGTCCTTAAATAAAAGCTAAAATATAGTTGAATACTTAATGAATATAATGAATAATATTTTTCATAAAAATGAAACATAATTTCATTTATTTGAATATTTATTACTCATATTTTAATTAAGATATATTATTCATATAATATTAATATTTTATAATAAATATTTATAAGAAAATTTGTTTACTCAAAAAAATATAATAATGAATTCTCTAAAATCATATGTAGTTTCTCAATGAGATTGAAATTATATTATATAATAAAAAATATAATTTTAAAATAATCTAATACATTATTTAATTAATTAATCATTACTTTTATGATTATTTTTATTAAATAAAGTTGATTTCATATTTCATACAAGTGAATTAAAATTAGATGATGGTGAAGGATTCATAATATTCTATGAAGGATAGTCCTTTGAGTAATAATTAAAATAGAATATATATATATATATGTGTGTGTGTTTGTGTGTATTTAGTATTTTTTAATAATAAATAAATAATGTGTATATAATAAATATTCTAATGGGATCCTAATCCAATAATAAATTTTCATTTTCAAAAAATATATTTAGACATAAGAAAATAAATTTTCCAATAATATAAAGGTCACAACTGCCTAAAGAAAATTAAATGATTGGGAAACCAATTTTTTTAGAATATGGATCAATTTGACCCCATGAATGACTTAATTTGATTTAATCATTCTCATTATGTATTATAATATTAAAAACCACTCCCACATTGAAAACACCATGGTCTAAAAACATAAAGAGTCCAATGGGTTTTAATTTTTTATATGTTATAATTAAAAATCGATTTTTATTAATTTATAATAAAAATTACCCCATTATATCTATTTATACTCATCCATTATTAAATTGATATCCACTAAAAATCATTTAGTCAATAAGTTTTGTTACTTTTATTTCTCTAGATCTTAACTATGGAATTATATATGTTATTAGAATCCTTCTCAATCTCAAGGTGGCCACATTTTATGAAGGGATTATCTTCCACATTCATCTTTTTATCATAAACATTATTGTTGTAAGTTTATTGATTTTCGGTTGATACTTTTACCATGTTTCATCCATTATTACATTATAGTCTATATTTTTTCTTAATAATGAGAGATTTCAGTACCCTCACATTATTCTCCTTCCTATAAAGACTTTCTAGACATATTATTCTACCATAATAAATATTTAACTATACATTCATTCATTTTGTAATGTAAATTCCAGAAATAATATTAATTCAATGTTATTAATTTAGATTTTTTTAAATGTCTATATTGGTAACTTATATATATGAAATCCACAAAATCATTTTTATCGTGATAAATTGATGAAATGCCAATTTCTTGAAGAATTTGGGTACTCATGAATGTTTATATGAAATATGTTTATTATTTAACATTGTTAATTTGTCAAATAATATCATATTAAAATATATATGTGTGTAAAATCTGAATTTAGACACACAATGTGTGTGCCTAACATCACTCTGATATTTTTTTATGGAATTAATCATTACATGTAACATGATTTTGACACATTAGTGAATAACATCAGTAACATGTATTACAACACAATTTAAAAAACTATATAACTAAGCTTATAGATGTATTATTTTTTATAAAAAACGGTTGATTATTCCACCATGTTATTCTAAATATGTTTTCTTTGATGATTTCTTATTTTCAATTTCCATTTACTATCTTTTACTAGGATTTATGATCACCCTTTTAATTCATATATATCACTTGAATATTATATGCATTGATTTGAAATATTATGGATATTAAGGATTTATTCAAGAGGGTTAATTAAATTTTTTTCTAATTCTTCTAATACATCATTTATTTCAATGAAAATAAATCTCAAAATATCATGTGTCGTGTTTCAGTGAAGAATTCGGTACAGAATAATATTAAAAAATATCAATGAATTAGTGGCTCTCCATAGTTTGTATCTAATAAAGGATTATTTATTTAATGAAATTTGGAAAAGAAAAAACTATAACATACACAACATATATGTATAAATATATTAATGAATCATAAATTTTGGTTAATTATACAGTGTTGGAATTCTAAAGAGATAGATATATATCAGGATACTACCATGTGGATATGGACATGGTATTGATACAAAAAGGTTTAATAACTCAATAAAAGTATGTTTTAACATCAACTTGATCATAACAGTGTTTATTATTAGAGGAAATTAGACAAAAAAAATCATTAGTGACTTTTGGAGGAAATTCTTTGGTTAACGAAATAATTTTTACAAACCACTATGAAGTATATAAATTTATTATAAATTTTATATGATAATAAATTATAATATCCCATATGATTGTTATTATAAAATATGGCAATTAAAATTATGTTTAGAATTATTATTTCAAAACATAAAATAGTAAAAAATATCTCATATATATTTTATTCATTAATTATAATAGGATTTAAGGGAGTGATATGTTTGAATAATAGATGTGATGGATAATAAAATTATTTTATAATTTATTACATACACATTTTAGTTACTAAAATTGTGATTAAGGTTTTATTATTGATCAATATTTATTATATTTAAATTTTTGATTCAAATTTTTATGATACAAGGAGTGGTGGGAAATGGTAATAAAGATAAAAGAGGATCCTAATTTTCATTGGGTGGATAACTTATTTGATATGGGGTTTCATGGGAAATCATATAGGGATCTTATTTGATGAAACATGTGGAAATTGAGTGAAATTAAATTTAAAATAACCATTCATGTCATTAATGGCCCATTCATGACATGATACTTGATGGAAATTCGTAATGTTAGTACATGATACGAAAAACTAACCTTGGATAGAAAACTATGAAATCACAGATTTACTCTGTGTTTCACTACTTGAACTATGCTGATAAAATATTTCAGCTTTGTAAATATATAAATTTATAATTTTTTTCACAATATTGGACCCATATCCTCCATCCACCCATATAATTGACTCATTTATAATCAAGGACTGAATTAGTGGTTGATTAAAGTAACCCTATGTAATTTTGAATTATATAAACTGAAGAAAAGGGTTCTATAATTAAGATTCACTCATTGTAAAATCCTTGGGAAATGTAGTACACTAATATAGTACTCTTAAGAAATATATATCTTCTATTTATTTTCATATTCTTTATATTTGACACCCCGTTCACTCCATACTGATAATAATTATGTGGTTAATCAAAAATTATTTCAGGTGACATAAAAAAGGTTGTTAGTTTTATAAATTTTATTTAAATTAATTTGTTCAGGTTTTGGGGTTCCATAATTATAATTAAATTTATATTCATTCCCCTTTTAATGTCATTTCCTTTTTTATAAAAATATGGATTTTATTTTTAATATTTTCTAATTCATTACCCAAAATTAGAAAATGATATTGAATTGGGTATTGTAATAATTCTTAAAAATATAATGAATGAAATTGAAATCATTAAAATAATAATATATTATATAATTGGGAAAGGCTTATTTTTGTGTATGGAATGGATACCAAGGCAAAGGATCTACCTCTTCTTGACTCAGAAAACAATCATTACCAACCACACCACAATCTATATTCATTATGACACAAACATAGAATATAAAAAACCATAATATTCTTTTTAAAATTTAATTCAAAACAATTATTCATTCATTGCTCCATTTCTAAAAATCAATTAAATAATTCATTTATATTTTCCTATAATATTCTTTTATTTTGAAATGGTTTTGACAACGAACTTTTTTCTTTCAATATTTAGTTATTTGTTCACATTCGATCGAGTTTATTATAAATTACTAAATTTGAATAGGAAATCGGTAAACTAACAACACCCATTGGGATATCATGTTTCTAGTATTGTTTCGGGTGATGTGAAACTAGAAGAATATGAATTTTTTATTTTTTATTTTTTTAGTATTTTATTAACATTATTTTTACCCTGTAATTGTAATTAATTTTCATTATATTCCCTAATAATTCTGGTAAATATAAAATGTAATATTATTATACATTATAAATTATTATTATTCTAAATATAGAATACATTTTTATAAATTCATATCTTGGAAGAAGTATAAACTAATTTTAAATTCCTCTCATATGTGAAATGAAAATGTAGTATTTTAATGTAAAAACAGCATGATTATTGATAAAATTTTACGAACAATTTCTAGGTGAATTTTAACCCAATGACCTATGTTTGATAAATTGATAAAAATATTGTAAATTTATAATTTAAAACTATTAGAAATCATAATTCAACATTATAAATAATTTATATCATTATGAAGTCTTGTACAAAAATTATGTACATTTCACTAATCATTGAAAATGAATCTTCACTGAAACAATATTCACCCTAATTTAATTTTTATGGTTTTGATCCAATTTTTTTGTTCATTTTTACAAATTAAATTATTTAAAGTGTCAAAAAATTTCATTTAAAATGGGTTTCCCACTAAAAACTATTAGAAATTCCATAATAAAAATATAGGTTTTAATGTGTAAAACAGATTTTGTTCTTATCTTATTCATATCAAACATAATGGATGAATATATAAAATATTTGATTGAATATATTAATATTTTATTTTATTACAATAATTAAGTAGTTGTAATTAACTGTGCTTATTAAGGTAAAACACTTGTGGAAGCATGATAATAATAATATTTATTGTAATATCCAATGGGTTTTTATTTTTACTTTTCATTAATTGGTAACTAGTGAGTTAATTTTATAGTGGTGTAAACCATAATTTTTATAAGCTATTTTATACTATTCATAACAAATAATTTAATTTCTAGTTTATATAATTTTATATTAAATCATAATTTTATAATAATACATTGTTATTTGGTGAAACCTAGTCATACATGTATCATAATCTGCCAAGGAAGGTCACTCTTGCAAGAAATGCATTCTACCATAGTGTCGTGTGCATAAAATTCTATATAATATAACATAGTTATTTAAGATTTTATTGTATTGGGATAATATATTCCCTTTATTACACATGGTTTTATGTGTGAAAATAAATATTTAATATATTTGAAATCTATTTGAAATAGTAAATATATTTTAAAGCAACTAGGAATTATATTCCATTATATTATTGGTGTCATGTGTCATAAATTATATTTGAATAGAATATTCATATACTATAATTTTTATTTGTCTAATTCTCTGAATAATTATTAAATTTTGTCCTTGCAATTTAAACATGTTCTCATTTATCTAGAGATTGAAAAATAAACTATGGTTGAAAGACCATATCATAAAAAGTGTAAATATCAAATCATATTAATGATAGGGAAGGGAAAGTACAATGGTCATGTAAATAGGCCTCTCATTAGAATAACATTAGCGGGAAATGGAAACAATGATACGTAAGAAAATTCTATCAATCATGTTTTTATAGAAGGTTATAGAGAACATGGTTAGGAGAAAGTTAACAATAAGAATGCACTAAATATGTGATGATCTAATAGACATTTGGTTCTAAAAAAAGAACTTGGAATTTGTTTTTGGTTTCAAGATAAGTTTTCATAGAATTTTAAATTTATTTCAATCTATAAGAATATGAGGAAATATATGTGTCTATAAAAAATTGTATTTCATTGAGTATCACATGAAATATATCTACATTATCTCTTACCATAAGATGCATCACATGGTGATGTAATACATTACCCATGAAAATATCATACAATGATAAAGGTAAATTTTATTTAACTTGTTGATTTTTCAAAAAGATTATGATCTGACACTATATAAATATGGTCACTGAGTTTACATGATGAGTATATTTCTATTTTTAATCAGCATGAAATTTCTCTAATTTTTCATATTCCAAACATTTTAATACCTTCATCATGTATCCTCTTTAAATATGCAAAAAACTCGAATTCTGATAAAAACCTATTTGATAAATGCATTATTACTTATTTATTACGTAATATATATGTTATTGGATATATTCATTTATTCCGAAATTTTTGTAAACTCTTTAAATAATTGCATTAACCTATCATCGACCAGTCAGTATTGAATTCAAATGTAGTCATCACTTGTAAAAATTAGTAACTTATTCATCATTATCTTGATATTTGGAATTTATTAAGGGATTTATTTCCCATAATCATGTGTTTTCGGAAAAAAATGAATTATTTCTATTGAATCACATTTTATTGTAGAATTTGACTTATGATCTCAAATACATAATGAAAATGTATTTTATCACAATCCTTATATATTATATAATTCTTATAAATAATAAATTGAAATTAAAATATTCAATTGATATAATTATTCAACTGGAATATTAATCATTCTGATTCATATGTGGTAGTATTATAAGTTGATCATTATAACCCCCTTAACCCGAAACTCGGGTTCAACCCTAACAAATGTTGTATACAATTTTTATACAAGAAACATGAATAAATACACAAAATTAATTTCAACAGAGGACCTTTTACCAGAATATGTTTTGGAAAGTTAGATACCTAACTTACACTTCAAATGAAATATAAAAATTGAAAACTATGATTCTTTAATGTCTTTCTTCTACAAAAGTGTTTCAACGCAGAAAGTATTCTAAACCTGAAAAGTGTTTATAATATGTAGAGGGAGAATAAAATTCCAAGAAAGGGGATTCAAAACAACTGATAAATATCATAAATCATCCCTCGAAATAAATATAAATATTTAAAACAGATTTTCACAAATACATGAATATATATAGGGAAACAGTATTTCACACAATAATTATGTTAAAAAGTTTTTTGGAAATCTCCTTTAAATTTTTTTTCTATGGTTTAATAATAATAATTCACAGATCATTATTAAAATCCTTACATACAACCACATGTCTTAAATAAGAATTACGAGTTCACTCCCTATAACGCAACGAAACTCAATAGTGCCAATTTTGAAATCATTTTCTCATGGACATGTCTTTATTATTTATTACCCAAAATCATTTCCAAAGTACATACATAATATTATTTTCTTCAAAATAAAACAATCATCATCATGTCATATCCACTTCACCAAATTGTTTTAAAATCATTTTAGGAAGAATCCCATAATTGGTAAAACACAATTTTATTTGAAAATAATAATTACATAAAACACGTGTTAAAGTGTGTGCAAGATTGCATAATTCAATAAATGCCTCACATGAGATAGATGATGACCATAACTGTTAATGCATGACATGCTAAGAGATGAAGATTCAAGTTCACACAAGAAATAATAATTTAACCCATAACTACACATAAAAAATAACAATTATCACGTGTAATTATGTAAACAAGGGGATTATAGAAAATTATTCATACATTAATAGTTACACACTAGTCTGGTAGTTGAAAAATACAATTTATATCTTATAGGAAAATGAGAGAGAAAAAATCCACTTAATGTGTTCATATTTTATTTCATGTATATGTGTACATATATATATATACATATAAATGCACACATGTATATATGTAGTTTGAAAACATGAAACCCTTGTAACCATAATATTTGAGGGGGAAATTATTTAAAATAAGAAGACTTATCATATGTGTAATTCGGACTATGATGATATAGTTTTACAGAAATATATACATATATATATATATATATATTTATATCTTGTATAACATAACTATTTTCAAAAAACAAATGAAAATAATAAAATTCTCTTACTTCATAGTGGAAACCGAAAGGAAAAGGGTAGTTTGCTTCTTGTATAATAACATGTAACCAAGGAAGTGGTACGACTATGTGTTCTATCCACATGAATGAGAAGTTCTCCCATGTCTCTATTTATGAAAAAACCTGGTTCCTTATGCGTGGGTTATTTGTATTATTATTATTTTTAATTCAAAACTAAATAAAGACTCATATGCACTGTTCCTTTATTACACAACATTAATATATTATATTTATCTATTTTTGACTTGTATGGATCATTTTATTATTCATAAATCAATCATAGTTTACTAATTTTTCTACATGTCACCATTAATTTCCATTCTCCATTATAAATTAATAGTATTTTTTATATCATTTTATTATTATTTTTACTCATTTCGCCCTTTTTAAAAGATTATGTGAATTTTATTTATTTTTAAATAATTGGTTTTACAATTTTGTATAAATATATATTTATATATATTTTTATAATATATATATATAATTTGTGTGTCTTATTAATAAAGTAACACATATTAAATATATATTTATAATTATATCATTTATATTTTAATGAAATGTTATTCTTAATTTTTTTATTTTTTTATTCAATTTCATTTTTATCCACTCTCACATTCTCTCTCTCCTCATAAATGTTTTCGGACTTTAGTTTTCATCTCATGCATATCTTTTTTTAATTCAATTTTGTATTATCATTTTTTATTTACCATTAATGTTTTGAGTTTTTTCCATACACTTTATCTCTCTCACGTTTTATATATTCATTATTGACTTTTATCCATATTTTTTTCAAAACCATGATTACAATTTTATTATAATTTATTATATTAATAAGTTATTATATTATGATCTTGTTTTTCAATGAATAATTAAAATATTACGATATTAATTCATTCATTTTAAAAAAATGATGTTCCAATAAAAAATGTACTTATATATATATAAATGTTTTTTAAATGATTTAACCTTTTTTTAATATGTTGAAATAATTTATCTTTAATATATATATATATATATATTTGGTTTTTAAACTTAATATAACTATATATATATATTTATAATTTGAATATTTTATAAAAAAATTATATTATACTAATAATAATAATTCTCATTAAAAAATATTACCCTTTATAATCATAAAAATATTATACACATATAAAAACAATATTTAAAAAAAATATACAATTTTCATCATAATAAATTGTTATAAACATTAAATATTAATGAAAATTTTTAAATAAATAATAAATTTTAATAAAACACAAAATAATGTTTTTATAAAATTAATAATTAATAATATTTTAGAATAAATATTTTAAAAAAATATAAGTACTATTTGAAATTATCGGGGAGTTACATTATCCCCCTTTAAAAAGTATTATGTCCACAAAATTTATTTTTATACATTTGGAAAATCATTTTACATATAATAATTATTAATGTCATTCTAATTTTAAAAAATTATCTAGACCATACCTCTGATACAAATTATAAAGACACGAATCTGAAACTCGGGTTCAGCCCTAAAAAATGTTTGTGTACATTTTTTTACATGAATCTTGAATATATACATAGCATTAAATTCAACATAGGACCATTCACCAGTCTATTTTCAGGAAAATTATATACCTAACATACATTTCCACATAAATATTCAAATTGAAAACAAGGATTCTTCAACGTGGTACTTCAATAACAGAATTTCATCATAGCAAGTATGATAATTGGAAAAGTGTTTATAATAATTAGGGTGAGGATAAAATTCTTAGTAATAACTTTCAAAACAACTTATAAATATCTTAATTCATCCCTTGGAATAAATAAAATATTTAAAATAGATTTTCACAAATACATGAATATATATAGGAAAATGGCAACTCAAAAAATAATTATGTTTGAAAGCTGTTGGGAATTCTCCTTTGAAATTTTTATATTTCAGTGGTTCATTAATAATACATGGAAATACTTTATTAAAATCCATAAATACGGCCACTAGTATTCACTAAGACTTATGTGTTCACTCCCCATAACGTCACTAAACTCACTAGTGCCAATTTTGAAAACATTTTCCCTTGGACATGCCATTCTTATTTATTAGCCAAACTCATTTACAAAATACATACATAATATTATTTTCACCAAAAGAAAACAATCTTCATCATGTCATAACCATTTCCCCAAACAGTTTTAAAATCATTTTTGGAAGAATCCCAAACATGTGAAACACACTTTTATTTTAAAATCATAACTACATGAAATATGGGTTTAAGTGTGTGCAAGATTTCATAATGCTAGAAATGCATCACATGAGCTATATGATGGTAATTCCAATTCAGGAATGACATGCTAAGAGATGAATATTTGAGTTCAGCATGAAATAATAACTTGACCCAAAACAACACATAAAATTATAACAATTATCACATAAAATTACGTAAAATAGTGGATTATAGGAAATTATTCATACATAAATCCTTATACACTATTATGGTAGTTGATAAATAACATTTATATCTTCTACGTAAACGATAAATAAAAAATCCACTTAATGTGTTAATATTTGTATACAAGTATATGTGGACATATATATATACATACATATACATACACACATGTATGTATGTAAATTTGAAAACATAAAGCCCTCGCAACTATAATATTTGAGGAAGAAATTATATAAAACAAGAAAACTCATCTTATGTGCAATTCGGACTAAGAAAATATAGTTTTACAAAAATATATATATGTAGCTTGTATATACATAAATTTCTTTAAAAAACAAAAAAAAATAATAAAATTCCCTTACATGATAGTGGAAACTGAAAGGAAAGGAGCAATATGCTTCTTGCATAATAACATGTACCCAAAGATGTGCTATGCCTCTGTGTTTTATCCACATGAAGGAGGATTTCTCCCAAGTGTCTATTTATAAAAAATGGATGATCCTTATGTGCGGGTTATTTGTATTATTTGTTTGTTTTTTTAATTAAAAACTAAATAAAGACTCATATCCACTGTTCATTCATTACATAATATTTATATAATATATTTATCTAATATCAACTTGTATGTGTAATTTCATTATCCATAAATCAATCACGATTTATAAATTTTTTAACAAGTCACCATTAATTTCCATTCTTCTTTTTATATTATAGTTATTTTTTATATCATTTTATTATTATTTTTACTAGTTTCTTCATTTTTTTAAAAATTACATGAATTTTATTTATTTTTAAATATTTTTTTAGCATTATGTATGAATATATATTTATAAATTTTTATAATATATATATATATGTATACCAAGTGCATGTCTTTTTAATAAAGTAACACATATAAAATATAGATTAAAATTATATTATTTATATTTTAATAAATCATTTTCAAAAAAAAATTATTTTATTAATAACTTTAGTTTTTTATCTACTATGACATTCTCTCTCTCCTATTACACGTTTTCTCACCATAGTTTTCATCTCACGCATAGATTTTTTTAATTGCATTTTGCATTATCATTTTTTATTTATCATTAACGTTCGGTGTTTTTTCAACAAACATTTTCTCTATCATGTTTTATATATTGATTATTGACTTTTATATATCTTTTTTTCAAACACATAATTAATATTATCTTATAATTTATTATATGAAATGGTTATTATATTATCATCATGTTTTTCCATGAATAATTAAAATATTATGATATTACTTGATTCATTTTTTTAAAAAAAGTGATATTCAATTAAAAAAAGTGGTGCTTATATATATATATCTCTCTATAACAGTTTTTTATATGTTTTAACCATTTTTTAATATGTTAAAATCATTTTACAGTAATATGTATATATATATATTCAATTTTTAATATTTATATAATTAGATATATATTTATAATTTCAAACTTTTATAAAAAAAATATATAATATTATTATTAATTATTATCATTAAAATAATTACCCATTATTATCATAAAAATATTAAACACATGTAAAAAAATATTTAAAAAGAATATAATTTGATTATAATAATAATTTATTAAAAACATTAAATATTATCGAATACTTTCAAATAAAAAATATATTTTAATAATACACAAAATAAATTTTTTATAAAATTGATAATTTAAAATATTTCAGAATAAATATTTGAAAATATGTATGTACTATTTGAAATTCTTTAGGGTGTTACAATAATTATGCAATATCACCATTTAGGGTATATTACATTGACAGTTGAGACCTTAATTTGAAAAGTTTCCCATCCCCATTTTATTATAACCCTGAATAATAACCATTTTGTATTTCAATTTTCAATATTTACAATGGTGCCCCTTACCACCACAATTACAATAAACTTTCTTTCTCTTCATTCATTTACTAGGGTGATTTTTTCTATAGTTATCACATGTGTTAAAACCCATATTTCTTGTTTCCATTTATTCATACTTTTCTCTATTATTACATTGTTCTCTTGAATCCCATCAAATCCAAGGGACATGGTGAAATATTTACATATAATTTAAAACATGATACTAATTTCCCATATCATGAGAATACATAAGAGACTATTCCACTTTATAATGATGCCTTAATACCATGAAATATGAGATCCATATTACTCTATGGATCACATGAATTGGTTTATTTATAATTCCTTCTTTTAGGAATTATCTTTAAATAATTGAATATACTGGATTCAATCCAAACATAATTTATAACCCCAAAACAAGTAAAACACTAAAAAATAACTGAAAAAAAAACTATTCTCTTAATCGTAAATATGGTTTATTTGGGGATATATTTAGATTTAAATACTTCATATTAGTTTGTAATTAAAATGTGAATTATCATAAGATTATACATTTGGATTAAAAAAACAGGACCATAGTAAGGTCCATTTTTGTGTACCAGGTTACTCCATGTCTTGATCAAAACACCAAGTCAGAGTTAATTCTCGTAGGTTCTTCTGTTCTATAATGACATCCATTTGTAGTATATAAACTAGGATGTACTGTTTATAATACAAACATAATCACTACTTTAAAAAATTATAGGGTGTTTATTTTTACTTTTACTCTATTTGTATTTTATTATTACGATCCCTAATATAGTTTTTCTAAATCTAGTTTCCACAAATGTTTATATCCTTCCTTTGATAAGAACAATAGTACCCCAAACCTAAAATCCTAGAGATTGTGCATTCTTTATTGCATTGGAATGATAACAAGAAATAAAATCCTGAAGAACCAATCAATTCATATGTCTTGGAATTCCAAATTACTTTCTTAATACCCATTATAAATTTTGAAATAGAAACTGCAGATATCATAGATAATAAAAAAATTCATCCTTGAATGCTTTTTCAAAGATTGTTTCTTAACAACCTAGGGAAAGGAATCATGATAATGGTGTGATAAAATGCTCAGTTAGGGTAAAAAAAATAAATAATGAATCATTACGTATAAATTACCATGGAAAAGTAAATATGTAATAAACCAAGACATTAAAATAACTAGATATAGAAAAATTCAATATGGCCTGGTAATAAATTTAAACACGTTCCATTTAATCAATGATCTAACAATGTCATATATCCATAGATATGTCATCAAATAATTTCATGGATGAATAAATGCATAAAATAATCAAGGTAAATGATTTCTTTATGGAATTCAGTTATACGGAAAATGAAAACCTCTATCAACAAGGCCTTTCACATGATAGTTTATATCTATGTATAGAAACACATTTAATTTGGAAAATAAACTTTTCTCATTATAATTATCGATACATTTAGGATATTGATAAATATAATGATCCAACTATCATTACTAGTACATTCAGTTCCTCATATATAATATGATAAATTAATAATATGGCTTATCAAATATGTATATTTGATATGAAATTCATAATTATCAATATTCGCACAAATAATAAAACAAATATCAAAGTTGACGCAATATGTAAATGATTTAGGGTTTAGGAAATAAAAATATCCATTTTATTATAATATGGATAATCATGTAAAAACCCAATGAAAAATTATAATATTAAAGTTATAGTGTAAGAAAATTTTTACAATCACAATATGATGTGAGTTCTCAATGATAAAATTATGTACATTCTTTAAGATAATAATCATTAAAAATTCCAAATTGTCTCATACAACATTTAAACATATGAATAAAAATAACTAGATTGGTATGACATTAAATAATACACTTGATATCATGATAAAAAGTGGAATCATTATATAACATTGAAAATAAAATCCATACACCATATAAAGGAAACCTGATTCAAAATAACAAATAAGTCTCAATAGAATGTAAATTGAAATGAAATTTATTAACATAACCTTTATTTTTGTATTTTGGTATTTCTATCTTATATATTGTAATATGATATATTTCTAACATAAAAAACTATAATAATAATATTTATAAAACTATATATTAATGTATTATAAAATAATATTAAATATTTGATAATAATTATTCATTATTTTGAATATTTTTTGTGTTCATTTCCAAGTTATCTCAAGATTTTTTTGACATGTTATTTTTTTATAAAATTAATTAGACCTTGATTTCTTCATCTAAAAATTTTTGAAGCATGAATTACTTTTATAATAAATTCATTAAATATTTATATTTTTTAGTCAATACTATTTGGATTTTAGAAATGAAGTTCACCATTCATGGAGACAATGGGTTTTTCATGCACATGAATGATACTTTCATTTCAATGTTGTCTAAAAATAATCAAAACTAAATTATATATATATATATATTCTAGTATCATATCTACATTTTTAGCATCCAGACATGGATTCCACTTAACAGATGCTTCGAGCTGCTTCACCACAACGCTGCAAGCGTGCCTCCCCATACACCAGATGTTTCCAAATAGATTTGAGGGCCTAGGGTGTGATAGTGGGGAGAAATTCCCTTATTCTCTATTAATAAAATAGTCTAAATAACTATGTATCATACACAATGTAATATAAATAGAGTGTGTATAACAACCCTGTTTTTTATTACACACGTAATCCTGATTTATTATATAAAATAATCATTTGATTCAACATGGAAGAATGAGAGTTATAGTGTTTTGGGGCTTAATAAAATTATATAATATCTATGAACATAAAAAACATCATATTTATTGATAACTTTTATTACATGAAAACTAAATTCCGTCATATATAGAATTTCATTGGATAACCCGGGGATATTCATAAGAAAAGGGTGAGCTATAAAGTTTATTAAGGGAATAAAAAAAGAATAAAATTAGGAATAAAATACATGTTAGAAAATAGGAATATCAATGGATATTAAGAGAAACATGAAAATAATGGCATGATATAGCATGATAATCCTGACATGGAAATTTTGGAACCACATTTATCATGGAAAGAGCATGATCCAAGGCTCATTGCACATGGAAAATGAGTAAACGCTCATTGAAAATGAAGTATGAGTAAAAACTTTTCACAATTTAATTATCAGAATTCAAAACCAATTTCACATGATGTATCATGATACAATACTTTACCCAATGAATTGGAGTGCTCTTAAGTCACACCCTTCATAAACATTTCATTTCATGCATAAGTGTGCCACATGGATCACAGAATAAATCAAAATAATATGTTATTCCACGATTAATTAATGGGGAATAAATACATGAAATTACCATCCAATATGTATATGTGTATAATGGTTAATAATCATGATAGAGAAATGGTTGTGGTATTCACTACAAAATGATCTTGGCTTGGAAAAATGTGGTGCAATTTAGGCAGCACAACGGCGTGACATAAGGATTCATGAAATTTTTTGATGATAGAGAAAAGGGTGTATCATCATATATATATGAAATAGAAATTAATGGGTTCATATAGATACATTTCCCAATACATGTAATGGAAATTATAATAATAATACTACATAATTAAATGGATGTAATAGAGAGAGAAGAATCCCTCAATGAATTTTGGCATGGTAACAGGTGTACCCGGGAGGAATTAATGGGAGAGAAAGGGGCCTCCCATTATCCAAACATAAAGAGGACTATATGGGGGAGGTGCTAAATCCTACCCCAACACTTGTAATTTAGTAAAGGGAATAACAACTTATAGAAAATTGGACAAAATGAGAAAGGATTAAATCCCTTACTTGGAAGTGTGATACCAATGGCTTGGGAGAGGCTTGAGAGAGGCTTCTTGGGATCTTGGGGCACCATGGGAGGATTCTAGAAAGAGGGGGTCTAAGGTTGGTCACATTATAAAGGAATTGAGTGAAGAGTAGATGGTAGAATTGGTGGGTTTATATAGGAAAGGAGAGGTAATTTGATATTATTTAGGTTTGGGACACCTCACATTAACTAATCAATATCAAAAACCAGCCCAAGGTCTTTTCCCATGGTCTTTGATGAAGGGTGGTGGAAAAAATATTTTATATGACCAATGGTATAACATATTAAAATAATAGGTTTTCTTATGTGGAGGTGAGTCACACTCTCAAGGAATACAATTTAAAAAGAAAAAATGTTTTAAAAGTCATGGAGGGTCCACAGTAGCTTTGTAATCTAAAGAAATAATATATGAAATTACATGATTTTTATTCTAAAACAAATATTGGTAGAACATAATGTTTATATTGTTTTATTACATCACTGTTGGGTGATCATGATGTCATAAAATAGGTTATATATTTAAACAGTATTTAATTTTTACCAAAAAATTTGACTGTCTCAGAAAATTATTAAAAATTAACTGTTGGATAATTTTAACCTCCTGATTCCAAAAATAATATTCATTTTATCAAAAAATATATATATATATATATTTGATTTTTTAATTTTAAAATAAAAACCAAAATTTACCTAAAATTCCTGGGATTTGAAAAAAATGTTTTCAAACCTTAATTAAAATTACAATTGCATTCATAAAATTATAAGATAATTTTTATTTAATAAAAAGTAATTAAATAATAATATTTTATTAAAATATTTTTTAATTAAAAAATCAATAGATTCCTCAAAATAGATATTGTAGTTCAATATTAACTAATATAATATTTGTGCTTTAATAACTATTTACAATGTAACAATAATAAAATGAATGCGCATTATTTATACAAAAATACTGTACATAGTCATAGTTCTATAGTCTTGTTACATTTCCCATCATAACAGCTGCATAATACCGGAGGGTAAGGTGTGCTATGGTAACAGACTTTTGGGGTGGCTCAGATAACATCGCTAGGGTGGTAATCTTATTAACATTCACTTCTCCTGTAGTCAGTTCCACTCAAACATAATGTGTTCTTGATCAGTTGGGTCATGATCAAGAGTGAATCCCAATGATAACCCCTCCTTTACGAGCTCTGAAAAATGGGCTTTGTATGTGGAAAGTCTAATGGATGAGGCCATCACTTCATTTTTCTGAGTAAATTGGACGTGTTAAAGCCATATATTTATACTAATAATTTGATCACTATTCTACGACTATATTAGAACTGGTCACAATTCATAACGGTATTTTAAAATCTAGAATCATAATACCAATGAAATTCACAGTTTATATAACCATAAAAAACATTTAATTTGATCAAGTGGAATTTTTATTTATGAAAGTTTGAGTCGCTACTATATTCCTCCCTTATGAAATTTCACCCTCGAAATTTCCTTTACCCACACTAAAACAGATGTGTGTATCTTTTCTTCATTACTTACTCTTATTCCCATATCGCTTCTTCCAACATTTGTTTTCACCCAAAAGCCTTGACGAGGGGTATTTTCTTATTTCATAGAACTTTTTCACAATGATCATAAATCTTCACTAGTTTCTCCTCGAATTAAAGATCATCCTCTAGTTATAAAAGCTTTGATGAGAGTACATGTCAAGGGTCTATTATGTAACTCCATAAAAGTGATAAATCAAAGGCATCATGTACTTTATCCATTGAAGGTGCATGCTCTAGTCGATAGGCCACTACCCCAACATGATCAAGAATCTCCAAGGAACCGATGTACCTAGGACTAATCTTCCCAGTCATTAAAAACCTCATGGATTAATTCCATGGAGATATGCATTGAAATACCATGTATCCAACATTAAACTCATGGTCTCGTCGACGGTTATCTGCATAACTCTTCGGTCGGCTCTAGATTGCCTTGATATACTGTTGAATGGTTTTCACATTCTCCACCATTTCAAATATCATTTCTGGTCCTATCAACTTATGGTCACTAATTTCATCCCTACATGTTGGTGTTATGCACCTCTTGTCATATAGGTCTTTATAAGGTTCCATTCAGATGCTCAAGTGGAAACTGTTATTGTAGGAGAATTCAACGAATGGAAGATGTTGGTCCCACCCTCCTTTGACATCCATAGAAAATGCTCTCAACATGTCCTCAAGTGTTTGGATAGTCCGCTCAGATTGGACATCAGTTTGAGGAAGATAAGATGTACTGAAGTTCAGCTTAGAATCTAGAGCATGTTGAAGACTCTTCCAAAACATAGTAGAGAATCTTGGATCATGATCAGATACAATAGATAGGGTTACTCCTTGTAGCCTTAACATTTCCATTATATATATCTATGCCATCTGATCCAATGAGAAATCATCCCAAATTTAAATGAAGTTTTCAGACATTGTAAGATGATCCACAACAACCCAGATTGCATTGTATTCTTTGGGTGTCTTCGGAATTCCAGTGTCAAAGTACATGGTGATGTTCTACCATTTCCATGCCAGTATGGGAAATTATTGCATCATCCACTAAGACTTCTCCTTTTATGCCTTCACTTGCTGACAAACTAGGCACTTTGATGTATACTCAGCAATCTCCATCGTTATTTTATCCCACCAATAATGCTCTCTGAGGTCTCGATACATCTTTGTGTTTTCTGGGTGAATATGGAAATTTGAACTATGTGTATCATCAAAAAGTTCCTTCTTCAGCTCCGGACACGATGGAACACGTAGTCATTTCCCTAATCTCACAATTCCTTCTTCATTAACACTGAACAATGTGGATTTTCCTTTTTTTTTTCTAGCTTCCACACTCTTCTAAAATCCCATATCATCTTTTTGACAATCCTTTAACCATTCCAAAATTGATAGTTGAGAAATATTTTGGGAAAGGATTGATGATGCTCCCTTTTTTATGATTCTCATGTCCATCTTCACCAAATATATGAAGACGTGGTCCTTCTCGATTATCATCAATAGTAGAATTATTGGGTCCATTCTGCATTGAGCATCTGCCACCTTGTTTTGATTCCCAGGGTGGTAAAGGATTGAATTGTCATTATCTTTGATCAGATCTTACCATTTTCATTGGTGAATTTTCAACTCTATCTGCATGAATATATATAATTGAGGCTATTTTTAGTCCATATATATTTCACACTTCACACCAAATAGATAATGCCACAAAATATTTAATGTGATGAACACTACAGCCAACTCCAAATCTTGTGTTGGATAATTCTTCTCATGAACATTCAATTTCCCTATAGCATAGGCAATTATTTTGTCATATTTCATCTACACATATCCCATTCCCTTCTTCAGAGCATCACAAAATACCACAGAAAGTACTCCACTTGGTGGTATAGTGAGAACGGGCGTAGTGACCATCCTACTATTTAACAACCTGAATCATTCTTTGCATTCATCACTCCAAGCAAACAATAGTCCATTCTGAGTTAACTTGGTAAGAGGGTTGTATAATAGTGAGAAATTTCTCACAAATCATCGATAATATCCACATAACCCCAAGATTCTATGGATATTTGTTATTGATGTTAGCATCGTCCATCCCTTAATTGGATTTATTTTATAGGAATCCATAGATATTCTATTTCTTCTGATAATAATTTCGAAGAATGATACCTACTTCATCGATAACTCACACTTTTTGTACATTGCATCGAGATGATCCTTCCACAATGTCTCTAGTACAGTTCTTATATTCTCCCCCTGATCAACCATGGATTTGGAGTGTATCAAATTATCATATATAAAGACTACCAAAAATTTGTCTAGATAGTCCCTAAAGAATCTATTAATCAATTCTATGATGATTTCTGGAGAATTAGTGAGTTGAAAAGGCAATTTTAAGAATGCATAGCGTTCGTATCTTGTACAAAGAGCAGTTTTGGGGATATCTTCTTTATTCTCCCTTATGTCATAATATCCTGACCGAAAATCCACCTTGGATAAGTATTATGCTCCATAATGCTGATCAAAAAAATAATCGATTAATGGTAGAGGATACTTGTTATTTATCTTGATTTTGTTAATCTCATTATATTGGAAGCAAATGTGCATTGACCCATCTTTCTTCTTGATGAAGTGGACTGGTGCACCCCATAGTGAAGAACATGGGCATATAAACCCTTTATCTAGATTCTCATATTGTTGTTTCTTCAACTCCTCAAGCTCCACAATAGCTGTCTCTTCCTTCTCGTATCCTTCTGTTCATTATGTCTTCACAAGGGTTTTATAATCCTAATCATAAAAATAACGAAACCCATCATCTAATACCAACTATAACAACACTACTTTTTATCACACACTTAATCCCGATTCATTACATCAAATCTTCACATGATAAAACAATGATGATCTAGAGGACTAGTGTCTTTTGGTATTAGTAACATTACATAAAATCATAGAACATACAACACATGACATCTTTATTGAAAACATCCTTTACATGACCACAACATTCCCTCGTACTTAGCATTGCATGAGATAAAATGAGGACATGCATAAGAAAAGGCTGAGATATATATCCCAGTAAGGGAATAATCATTGAATAACAGGAAAAATACAATAAATTTTAGAAAATAAGAATATAAATATAGTAAAATAGAAATGTTAACATGATTTCATGATAAATCATGATATTTATAACATGGAAATGTGGCAACAAAACTTAACATGGAATTAGCATGAGCCAAGGCTCGTTGCACAAAGAGCTTATGTAGTCCCTCATTTCACATGAAGCACTAGAAAAACCTCAATTCACATTAATTAGAATGAGTGAAGCCCAATTGAGCATGACTTATAACGATACTATACTTCACCCAATTCATTGGAGCGCTATCAGGGCTCACCCTTCTTAAAAAATTATTTTCATGCATAAGTTTTCCAAATTTATCATTGAATCAATAAACATAATAATTTATTCCACAATTAATTATTTTTTAATAAATACATTTATGAACCATTCAATATTTATATTTGTATAAAGGTGAATACCTTAGATAGAAACATGGGTATGGTATTCACTACAAAATGATCTTGGCTGGGAAAAATGTTGCGCAATTACGATAGCACAACAGCATGAAATAAGGATTCATGAAAATGGTTAATGTGAGAGAAAATGTTTTATCATTAGATATAGATGAAATGGATAGTAAGGGGGTCATATATGCTCCTGTCCCAACAAAAGTAATGGAATTTGGATGCATAATACAAAATAATAACACCGATGTAAAAGAGGGGAGAGAAATCACTCAAGGAATTTCGATATGGAAACAGGTGTAAATGTGTGGAATTAATGAGAGAGAATGGTGTCTCCAATATTCCAAACATAAAGAGGAATATATGGAGGAGGTAAAAAATTTTACCCCAACATTTGTAATTGTATACAAAAGGGCATAACAACTTAATGAAAATTGGACCAAAATTTGAAAGGGTGAAATACCTTACTTGGATGTGTGATACCAAATTCATAGGAGAGGCTTGAGAGTGGATTTATTGGAGCTTGGGGAACCATGGTAGGATACTATATAGAGCATTTTAGGGTTTGGTATAACTCCAAAGGCTTTGAGTAAAGAGGAATTGCGAGCTTGTGTGGGTTTATATAGGAAAGGAGAGAGAATTCGTTATTATTAATTTTTGGGACACCTCACATTAAACTAATCAATTACACAAACCTGAACACAGTTTATCGAATGTATTTTTCCAAAGGGTGGTCAAATGAAATATTTTATAAGGTTATTGGCCGAATTTGTTTTTTAAAAAATTGGTTGATTATGTGAAGGTGGGTCACATTCTCAAGGAATCCAATTTAAAATGACCAAAAGTTTTATAAATTTTTCAGGGTCCAAATGGTTTTGTAAAATAAATTAGTAAAATCTAAAATCACGTTATTTTACTTATAAAACATATATTGGACGAAAATAATGATTTAAGTATTTTATTACATCACTATTGGGTCATTATGATGTCATAAAACCCATTATATATTTAAACGGTATTGAATTTTTACTAAAAAATTCAACTGTCTTAGAAAATTATGATAAACTCGCCATTGGATAATTTCTACGTCATGATACAAAAAATAATATTCATTATATCTATATAGTTTTTTAAATATGTGAATTTTTAATTTGAAAATAAAAACCAACATTTACCGAATATTCATGGGTTATGACAAAAACTGTTTTCAAACCATATTAAAAATTACAATTGAATTCATAAAATTATGTGATCATTTATATTTAATAAAAAAAATTAATAATAATATTTTATTAAAATAATATTTAATTAAAAAATCCAATAATTCATCAAAATATATTTCTTTGTTTAATATTAAATAAAATATTATTTATGCTTTAAAAACTATTTACAAAGTAAAAGTAATAAAATGAATGCAATTATTTATAAAAAAAATAATGTACATAGTTATAGTGCTAGGGTATTGTTACCTAAACCCATATAACACCCACATAAGACCAAAGGGTATGGTATACTATGGTGATAGACCCTTGGGGTGGCTCAGGTAACATCGATATGGTGTTAATCTCTATTATCTTCCACTTCTCTTGTAGTCGGTTCCGCTCAAGTGTAACATGTTCATGCTCGGAATAGGCTTGGTCAATAACAAAGCCCAATGATGCCGCATCCGTTCTGTGATATCACAAATGGTCTTTGAATAGGGAAAGTCTCCTGGATAAGGCCATCGCTTCCTTCTATTGAGTAAATTGGATTTGTTAAATCCCAATATTTATATTAATTATGTGATTACAGTTCAATGACTAAATTAGAAACGGTCACAATTCATAACTGTATTTTAAAATCCAAAAACCTAAACCAATGAAGTTCACATCTTATTAAACCATAATAAAAATTTAATTAAATCAATAGTAATTTTAATTAATTATTGATTTGGTTTTTATAGTGCGGATGTAATAAACAGCTGAAATAGAACCAACAGTAATAGTAAAATGTTTTAAAAGTCCGAACAAATATGCAATACAATACGAAACCTATGAACCACTTGGATGAACATATAGATTCATGTACCAATGATGATGAATGTAAAATTACATGGTGCAACGACTAACTCCACACCAACCCATATACCTGATCATTATCCACTATCGAACTGCACCAGCCTAATCAGTAGAACCACTCAAGTAGCTCTGCTCGATCATTCAATACTAGAAATCAACCCTATCCACCATGAAACTTGTCCTCAACCCAATAAATCAGTCATATGGTCTACACGTACACCGAGGATCACGTAGAGGGGTGAGAAATAATCATAGTAGGGCACCCCCACATGTAGCCTATAACTGTGATGCTAAAAGTTTATTTAATTGGAATGTGCTCAGCCTCAATAGAACACGACCAAATAAGTAAACCATATGTGTTACCACAATTTAACTCACGTCCATAATCCCTATTAACTAGGCAAGAGCCACAATGGATTTTCATATCTATACACTTGTACATGTATTTTCCAATACCTATACACGTATATATTAACATGAATATTCCTGAGTATCTGAATCAAATAACAAGAAACCAAATTAGTAGTCGATCCTTGGGTCCATAAATTAGATCTTCTTGACATATTCAACATTTTAATTGAGTTGGACATCGTGCCACTCCATCCATTCATCATTATGTTGATTTCTGGGTCCGCAATCCCATTAACATGTACTTGCTTCGGCCGACGTCATAATTATATCTCTAGGTAATATTCGTCAACACAGGGTGAAACTGAACCTATACCTGGGTTCACTCATACTCGCCTCCAATTACCACTAAATTTTCAAATACTGACGGACAATCCTGACTAATTTTGAAGAGAATAATCATTGGGATAATATAACATGTAACATATGATCCCGTCTAAAGAAATAATACTTGGGAATCTAAATATAACTTAAGGTGTTGGAGTCATCAACCCACTGAGAAAGTACAAGGCATCCCTTAACTGGATCCACGTATAACTCAGGGTACATAAGTCTATTAGCCATAGAGCTCATTCATGGAATCCCTCAACTATATCCATATATCACATAGTGTATAAACATATCCAGCCAATGAGCTCATTCATGGAATTCTTAAAACGGGTATACAAGTATCCCTCAAGGTATAACCATATCCATTCAATGCACCCGTTCATGGCATTCCTACGATGCGAATCCATGCATCACTAAAGGTTAAATTACATTTTATAGTCCATGGAGCCAATCAAAGGAATTCCTTCAATGAGTATCCATTTATCACTAAGGGTTCCTAAATAAATAACCCAACGAGTCTGTACAAGTCATTCCTACAATAGGAATCCATGTATCACATAGGTTACGTAAATAAACAACCTAATGAGGTTGTGCAGAGAATTCCTACAATGGGAATCCATGTATCACTCAGGGTATTGAAATCAACAACCCAAGGAGTCTGTCTAAGGAATTCGTACAATGTGAATCTGTGTATCACATTGGGCATACATATCAACACATAAGGCTTAATTGCTGAGTCCTAGGTAATACCGCTAGTAAATATAAAATATCAGAGATAACATGGATTAGAAGGAAGAAACTAGGTTATCATGTATGGACATACATATAAAAAAATTAATCCCAAGAATAACATTTGGTCATCCCAATGGAAAGAAAGATTCCTCGCATCAGGATAGACCTCCACTAATCAGGAATCACCTCTGGTGAACATCACTACATTAGAAATAAAATATTGAAACATAAAAAAAATTGAGGGTGGCCTAAACGCCAAACCCAACACTATAATCAAAGCCCCATGAGCATACTAGTTCATTATGGGTTCTAGGTGATACCCAAACACCATCTCTACCCAAACCTGATGTAACAACTCAGGGCCAGTCAAACAATGGGAATCGTGGGTCCCTCAAGAAAATCACTAAGGAGGAATCCTACTCAGGATCCTCCAGGTAAACATGAGTGAAGGGATCCTACATGAGATCCTTAGAAAATAGTAAGGATGGAATCCTACATGGGATCTTCAAATGAAGAAAAAAAGAGGCATCTTATAACATGGATTATCCAAAAGGAAAACATAGCAGAGATTCTACAAGGGACTCCCTTGTACATCCAATAAGCAATGGAATCCATCAGGGCATCCTTCGAAACAACCGGTCTCATATCCTCATAGTCAAAAATGGCACAACTTAGAAGGGGAACATCACCAAAGGAATAGGTCATATGAGATATCTTATTTCTCAACTCAGAATAATGTTCTCACACGGTATCCTACATTTTTTTACATAACGTGTCATTAAATTTCACAAATCGAGGATCTTTAATGTCTTGTGTCTTGGAAATCAAGAACAAAAAAAATGAAAATATAATACATTCTTCTAATCCACATTTAATGCTTCAAGATAACTTCATCCCAAGTACAATTACATCATCTCATAACCCGGAGACACACACTGAAGGAAAGGGTGAGCAGAAGACCCAGTAAGGAAATCATGTGAAAAAGATGACATGTGATCTTGAGCGATATCAATAAGAACATGATAATAATCATAAAGTCATGAAAAATGGAAGAATAGGAATGTCATAATAGAAATAACATGAATTAAATATTGAATATGTGGATACAAAATTACATTTAGGCATTCATATCATGAAGTTTCATCCCCAAGGTGTTATAAAACAAAACTACCCAGGTTATTCACCAAGGTATCATGAAACTATTCTTATCTAGGTATTAAATCATTAGGCAATGCATTGGGGCATTATCAGTGTGCACCCTTAATATGTCTTAAATTTCTTGTGATCCACATTGATCATAATTAAACCATCCATAAATACCCACAAGGAATAAAATAAATGGGTTTCATTTCAAAATCTTGATGCTTTGAATATTCTTAGAAACATTGTTGTTATATCATTTATATCACACCGATAGGGAGTGAATGTTATAAGTATGTAAATTCCAGAATCCAATAGGTAAATTAAATGTATTGATGAATACCCCTAGATATTCAAATATATTTGGGTATTCACAAAAATAATATAAGATAATTTCTTGAGAAAAATAGAGAGATTTTGAGACGGAAATCTGACATCCTTACAATATCACTAAAAATTTAAGAAAATAAATTCATTAGAACAGAAAGGGTATCTCAACATTTTCACATGAAATGGAAATTAATAAGAATATATAATAAAATACCCCAACATAAAAATATGGAAACTAGAATAAATAACATAAAGGAAGTCATGACTTGAAAAAGGAGGGTGAGAGGTTCTCATACCTTAAAGAGTGACTTCGAATGCTCGAAGGTTAAGATCTTGGGGGGGGGGGGGTTGAGGTAACCATGGGAGGTGTTGTTTAGATGTAAAAAGAATGTCGGTTCACTGAAAAACATTTTGGAATTAATTTAATGTGGTAATGACATGGTATTTATAGCAAGAGTGAGGAAATATATAATTAATTTCCATGGGACACCTCATCAGCGGTATTTGCCAAACCATTGGATTTCCCATGGTATTTTCCAATGGTATTGGCCATTAGGGAAACCTCATAACATATAATACTATTCAAAAGACTAATAGAATTATTACATCATTATTACATCATTAATAATGTCATCAATCACACTGAAACTCAAAACTATATCTTTACTATTCACTGAAAAATAAAACATTTTATAAAAATATCATTATTTCACCATAATCTAATATCTATGCTTTGAATTCAATAACTTACTATGCTATATTAAATTACTTTCTTAATATTTTTTTATTATGTTTTAAATAAAATAAATATTTATTGAAAAAAACAACTCTAAGACAATAACTTGTTTTTTAACACTTTGAAAAAGTAATCAAGGTCCCATAAAATTATCGAATACCCATAAGACAAGAAATTATCAATTTATGATTATATTTTATGAAAATAATTTTCCATTTTATAATATTAAATTATTTATAATATTATAAAATAAATATTTATGACATACAAAAATACCATAACATGAACTATGATCATTTTTTCACATTTAAGATGTCAACATTGTATTTATACATTCATGTGTGATATTTCTATTTTTTTGGCCTATTTACTATTCATTACTATTCATTACTATTCATTACTATTCATAAGGGTATCTTACTATTCATACATTACTATTGACTAAAAACTATGTTGATCTTATTAGATTCTAAATTTTTAATACTAATCGTCACTGTAAAAGGCCATTTTTTTAAAATCATTCCACATTATTAATTATTAAATGTTTACATAAATATTTTTAAATACCCTTCTTCCCAAAATTCTCAATAATATTCATCCTATTTTTTTTGGAAATTTGAAAATAAAAAATATTACCATTAGAAGAAATAACTATATTATTTATACAAAAGGATTACAGAAAGTAACTATGGTCTCGTTACATACCCTTATAACAGCTGCTTAGGACCTAAGTGTAAGGTGTATTATAGTGATATAATCACAGGGAAGATCAAAAAACATTTCCTTATTCGTGATTTCTATCAGCTGGAACATATCTGGTAGGTGAATCTGTTCATGCTTCAAATGATGGTGTTCAGCTTGGGCTTGGTCCAGATCAAAGCCCAATGATGCTACCTTCTTACCAAGCTCCCATAGATGGGCTTCGTATGGCCCGAGTTAGCTAGATGAGGCCATCAACTCTTATTTTGTATAAATTAACCAAGATCACTTGTATTTATAAACAATAATCATAGTATTAAGGGTTTAGTTTATAATGTTCATATTGTCCTATGGTATTATAATAATCGAAACCCAATGATATCATTTAAATTATACTCACTTCATTAATTAATGGGCATTGTTTTGTTGTGTCTAAAATAAAATAACTCACAAATTTAGGAAACATATATTATTTAAATGTTCGGGTCGTTACATTCTTCACACCTTAAGAAATTATTTACTCAAAATTTTATCTCATAACCTCATAAGTGAAAAAGTTTGGGTTCTTCTGCCTCATAGACTCTTCTGGTTCCCAGATTTCTTCTTTTCATTTGTGGTTCCTCCCCAACACCTCAACAGGGTGGGTAGTCTTGTTGTGTAGAACCTTGTCTCTACGATCCTAGGTCTCCACCAGATGATATTCATAAGAGTTTTCATGTTCTAGTTATACCCCCTTTGGATTTAGTACATGTGATGTGTTAGATATGTGATTCCTCGTGATGGATACATTGAAGACATCATGAACTTGTTCTAAATTATAAGGAAGTGAAATTTGATTTGCAACTGCTTCAATACGATCAAGGATTCTACATAGGCCAATGTACCTAGGGATGAGCTTCCCTTTATTCCAAAACGTCATGACTCCCTTCAAATTTAAAATTAGAAGAATTATTTTTTTCACTAATATAAAACTCCAAGTCCCCACGGTGGTTGTTGGCATAGTTTTTTTCCGAACCTGAGCAGCCTTAATGTGTTGCTAAATGGCGTCGACTTTTTCTGACATCTCTTGAACAAGATCAGGCCTAAGAAGATTTATGTCAGCAGCTTCATCCCAACAAGTATGAGTTCTAAATTGCTTCCCATATATATAATCATAGGGAGCCATTGGAATGCTCCAGTGGGTGTTGTTGTTGTGAGAGAACAAGACTAAAGGGAGATGTAGATCCCATACTCTGTTAAATTCCATTAAGCATGTCCTCATTTGTTGGAATTTTCCATTCAGATTGACATCATTTTGGGGGTTTTACGCCGCAATAAAATTAAATTAAATGCTTATGGATTATTGAATACATCTCTAGAATATTGATGTGAACCTAGGATCATGATCAGATATAATAGATAGTGGAACTCCATGCACCCTTACCACTTCCATCACAGAAATCCTGGAAAATTTTCAAAAGAGGGAAATCATTCCAAATGGAGTTAAAATGGGAAGTCTTGGTGACACTATCCCCAATAACCCATATCACATTTTTTTTATTTAGATGTTCTTGGGAGATTAGTGATGATTTACTTAATGAAATTCTCCCACATCCATGCTAGTATGGGTATTTGTTGCAATAACCCTTTAGGGAGTTGTCGATCATTGTTCACTTGCTGACATACAAGGAACATTTATGTGTAGTCAGCAATCTCCCTTTTCATATTATCCCACCAATATTGATCACAACGGTCCATACACATTTTTCGCATCCATGATGTTTAGAGAAAGTAGAGCTATGAGCGTCATCCATCAGCTCCTTTTTATTCCAAGAATTGAGAGAACACGTAGTCTTGTACGAAATTTCAGTACACCTTTTTGATCAATATTGAACTCAGGAAACATCTGATCCTTCACAGCTTTTATCATCATCTATTAAAATGGATATTCCTTATGATCTTTAATGATATTATCTAGTAATTAAGGATGATAAATCATTTGGGTTAGGGTTGATGATGTCCTTTCCCTTATAATTACATTGTCCAGATATACAAGTTCTTTGATTAATGGATCTCTTTGAATCCACGTCATTGATAGAATAGTTTGTTATTTCTTTTTTAATGCATTAAGAATTTTATTTCACTTCCATGATGATAATAAATTGTACAATCATAATTATTATGAAGTCTGAACCATCTCCTTTAACTCAAGTTCCAATTCCTTTTGTGTGAAAATATAATCAAACATTGATGGTCTGTGAATATATGTAATTTTTCCACCTAATGATAGAGCCTCTATCTTATTAGAGCTAAAATGACCTCAGGTAGTTATAGATCACGTGTAGGATAGTTCTGCTCATGATTATTCAACTGACAAGATGAAAAAGCAATGACATTTTAATTTTTTATGAGGAATCACCCATGACCATTCAAATACTAATTGTTAAATATTACGAATCCTTCTCCACATGAGGGAAAATTTAACAAATGTGCAGTAACAAATCTCTTCTTCTGCTCTTGGAAACATTCCTCACACTCCTTTGCCTAGATAAACATAACCGATTTTCAAGTTAACATGGTTAATGGATTATATATTCATGAAAATTTATTCACATACCTCTTATAATATCCTTCTAATCCATGGAATCTATGAATATCATTTATTATTGATGACTGAGGCCACTCCTCTTCAAATCTTGTCTTTGTAGGGTTAACTGGTATACCTTCATTGGTTACAATGATTCCCAAGAAAGAATCTTGTTGTAACCAGATTTCACATTTGATGAACATTCCAAAATTTCTCTCCTTCCATATAGTTTGCAAAATAACCCTAAAATGGTCCTCATGCTCATCGCGGCATATGGAATGTATCAGAATATCATAAATGAAAAATACAACAATGTTATCAATGTTTCCCTTAAAGCTCTATTCATCAAATCCATATAAATAGCAGATTCATTAGTCAGTCGGAAGAGCTTAAAACACATAATTCTCATATCTTGATAGGAAGTTAGTTTTTGGAATATATTCTTTCTTCACACTTAATTGATTATAACGGGAATGAAGATAAATCTTAGAGAATAATATATCCCCATTAAGTTGGTCAAAGAAGTAATCAATTATTGGATGAGGGTATTTATTCTTCATAGTGATCCCATTCATTTATCTATAATCATTACATAACTGCATTGAACCATCCTTCTTCTTCATTAATAGAACATGTGCTATCCAAGGAGAGACACACATTTGGATAAAACACTTCTCCAAAAGATCATCGATTTGTTTCTTTAATTCATCCCATTATATATTTTCTATTATATAATGGGTATTTGATATCAGATGAGATCCATGTATGAGTTTAATGGATAAATCTACATCTCTTTGATGGGGTTGTTCGGGTAACTCTTTAGGAAATACTTTAACGTATTCTTGGAACATGGGGAAAAATTCATTCCTTAAACTCTAATTTCCTTCTTCTTCTTCATAGATCAACTCCATAAATAATGATGTAGAAGGTTCTTCTAGAAAATGATCAAGTTGAGATATATCTCCATAGTAAATAATTGTAGGTTTTCCAATGAAGACTACTGAGATTTCCTTGATTCTGTATTTGATCTTATCATTATACTTTGAGAACTAGTCCATTCCTAATATAATGTTGAATATCCTACATGTTAATGACTACTAGATTTTTGATAAGACTGTTCTAACTAAAGTAATAGAAGAGTTAATAAACACTGAAAATGCTTGGATAATCCCACCATGAGTCTTGACTGATAACTCTACTTTTATCAAATCAAGGGTTGATTCAAAATTCATTGCAAACATAGGGGAAATAATGGAATGTGAATAACCAAAATAATACAATTTAATTGATTGAATTGAGAGAACAAAAAGAGTACCTGCCACTACATCATTTGGCGCTTCAAATTCAGGTGTAGTGATAGAAAAAGCATGAACTATCTCCCTTGGCCATTACTGAGTCTGATGGTGATTCCCCTCGACTACCGTCAGATTTAGATAGTGATTGGAAATGTTCTCAAGTAGTCCATACATATAAATTTGGACATCATGTAGTGCATGAACCATCTTTCCCTTTTTTAGTGTTTTGGAGGTGAGGATTCACATCATTACTACAATTCCGCACGATATGGCGATCTCTTCCACACTTTTAGCACTTCCCACTCCTATGAAAGCAGTTCCCTGATAACTCCTTACCAAATTTATTACATATGGGATGTTGCACTTTCTTGCCTCATCTTCTCTAATCTAAACTCCTCCCTATGCTTGGCTCCATCGATCTCTTCTTATCATTAGATTTATGAGACCCCTAGGTCTCTCCAAACTCCGGTTTGATATTCATCACACTCTGTACAATCTCTTCATATTTTTCATAGTTTTGATTTGATAGATTCATTCATAGATGAGTTCTTAGTCCACTAAAGAATCAATCAATATTCCCACTAGAATCCATGAAAACTTTTGAGGTATAATGGGAATGTTCGGTGATGTTCATCTTGTATCTTCCAACTTATTCATTCTCTTTAAGAATCAACTATAGAAACTCCTTCTATATTCTTATTCTCATGGAATGAGGGAAATAATTACTGAAGCTCACTTTGAACTCTTCCCACTCCAAATACCTAGACTCCACTCTTGGCCTCATGTTTTTAATTAGTTCCCACAACTTCAAATTTTCACTTTCTAAGCAGTAAACTACCAGGGTGACCTTCTCTTTTTCCGAATAGGGGAGCACATAAAAGATCTTCTCAATAGAGTTGATCAACTATTCTGAAATCAATGTGTTTGTAGATCCATTGAAGGTTCGTGGTTATTGAAGCATAATGTATTCAACATATTTTTTCCCCTTCATTGCAAGATCAATTTATCAGCTTGATTCATGTTATTTTCCATAACGTGAGTTAGTTGGTTAATTATTCGCATGAACGTTTCCATCCAGCTACCATCAGAGGGCAGTAAGCGCATGGTCCATTGCGGTCACCATTTTTATTGTTCCAACTATTGCTTTCCATTTTCTAAAACAAAACAACCCTAGTGATAAACTAATTTCATTTAAGAATCTTTTAACTATAAAATATTTTATGACTTATAAAATCATGCTTTAAACAATTACATTTATCTTTAAATCCTTCACAATGATTCATAAAAATGTTGTGGTTGACCAAACATATCCCTCAAGAGTGTCAAACTAGGAGTGAAGTAAAGACAATTATCATGTACTACGACACCTCGGGTGAAGCCCAAAACTCCATGTCATAGTTTTCACTCCTAGGAACAGATTTTCCAGAGCCAGATTCACTTGTTCGTATCCAGAAAGGGATTTATTTATCTAGAAACCACTTACATAACATTTAGTCAAAATATCAGGAATTTTACAATATTTAAACTTTTCTAAAGGATAATTCATTTTGTTTTCATTGATAAATTTCAATAACAAACTAAACTAACCTTTGATACAAACTATGACATCCAAATTTTTTATTACATAACTTTTCAATACATTTTACAAACACAAAATATTTATAGTCTAGTGTCATGGAAATCTGGAACAAAAAATTGGAAAATATAAAACATTATTCTAAACTACATATAAGGCTTCATAATATAATTATATTATGTAAAATTATTGAATCTCATAACCTTGAGACACACAACAAGGAAAGGGTGAGTAGAAGACACTATAAGTAAAACATGTGAAACAGTTGACATGTGATCTTGTACGATATCAATAAGAACTTGATAAAAATCATAAAGGCATGAGAAATAGAAGAATAACAATATCTCAATAGAAAGAACATGAAAAATAAAATGAATATTCGGATACAAAATTTCATTTAGACATTTATATACCAAACGTTCATCCCCATTGTGTCATAAAAAATTACCATGTTTTTTCCAAGGTATCGTGAAACATGACATTCTATAGATTATTTATTTACCCAATTCATTGGAGCGATATTAGTGCACACCCTTGAAATGTTTTTATTTTCATGTGATACATATAGATCATAATCAAACATTTCATAAATAACCCATAGATAAAAAAACAGATGGGTTTCATTTTAAAATCATGATGTTTTGAATGTTCTTAAAAATGTGATCATTATGTCATTTATTACTAATGGAAAAGGTGTGACAGTTATATGTATGTCAATTAAGAAACCAAATAGATCAATTCTATATATTTATTAGTACCTCTAGAGATAAAAATATATTTGTGTATTCACATAAATAATGCAGAATAATTTCTTGAGAAAAGAGAGAGATTTTGAGATCAAAATTTAGCAGCATAATGACGTCACATAAAAATTCAAAAAATAGATTAATGAGAGTATAAATGGTCTCTCATCATTTGGACATGAAATGGAAAGTAATATTAATATATAAATCATACGCCCACATTAGAATATGAAAACTAGAAGTCATAACATAATGGAAGTCATGACATAAAAGAGAAGGGTGAGAGGTTCCCTTACCTTGAAGAGTAACATCGATAGCTCGAATGTTCGGACCTTCGGGGGATTGAGGCCACCTTGGGAGGACTCCTTGGTAGGTAAAATGGACAGATCATCATAGAGGAGGATTTTTTAATGAATTTGATGAGGTAATGGCTTCATATTTATAGAAAAAGTGATGGAATTTTTAATCAATTTCCAAGGGATTCCTCAATGATGGAATTTGAAAAACCATGCGAATACCCACGGTATTTTCAAATGGTATTGGCCACATGAGACACCACATATCATATCTTAATATTCAAAATTATACCATAATTATCACAATCTTAGTGATGTCATTAATCACCCAAAAACACAGAACATTATTTTTACCATTCACCGAAAATAAAACATTTTATAAAAATCTCATAAGTTCACCCTATCCTAATATTGATGCACTGAATTAAAAAGATAACTCCATTTTATGAAAATAATTTCCTCAACATTCTGAATTTAATTTTTCAATAAAATCATTATTTATCAAAAAAACAACTGTAAAACTATAACTAGTTTTGTAACAACCTGAAAAAGTTATCAAGGACCTATAAAATAATATTAAAACCATAAAAAAATAAAGTTACAATTTATGATTACATTTTATGAAAATACATTTACATTTTACATTTCTAAAGTAAGTATAAAAATTTTAATAAAATATTTATGACAAACAATAATATGACAACTTATATTATGATCATTTTTTCACTTTTAAGATATCGATATTGTATTTATACATTCATGGGTAAAATTTATCTATTTATGAAAAATTTAATACTCATTAATATTAATTAATATTCATAAAGTTATGTAATTATTTATACATTATTATTCACTAAAAACTATGTTTATCTATTTCAAATCTAAATTTTTTATTGATCACAATATTAAGAGATATTTTTTGAAAATCATTAGACATTATTAATTATTTAAGGTGTACTTGAATATTTTAAAATACCCTTTTCCCAAAATTCATCCACAATATTCATCCAATATTTATTCAGAAAATATAATATCATAAATTTTACCATAAAAAGAAATAACAATTTTAATTATACAAAAGGAATACACAAAGTACCAATTTTCTCGTTACATAGCCCCTTATACCACACGAATAAAACCTATCTGTAAGGTGTGATTTAATTATAGAATCTTGGGGAGCCTTAAAAAATATTGGATGAGTGGTGATTTATATTATCTTGAACTTATCCCATATGCGATTCCGATCAAGATTCAAATTTTGGAGTTCAGCTTGGGCTTGGTCCAGAGCAAAGCCTAGTCATGCTACTTCTTTCCCATGCTCCTACAGACGGGTTCTGTATGGACTAAGTCTACTGGATGAGTCCATCGACTCATCTATATGTATTAATTAACCATTATCAATTGTATTTATACAAAATAATTTCAATGTTTATAATTTTGTTTCCAACGGTCATATTGAACAACTGTCATATAATATTCGAAACCCAATGGTATCATTTTAGATATACAAACTTCATTAAAGAAATGATATATTTTTGTTGAGTATAAAATAAAATAACACACAAATATTTGAAAAAAATATTATTCAAATTTTTGGGATGTTACATCTCAACTAGGTTGGTCCAAAAACACATCCTATTATAAACACCAAGTCTCACTCTCAAGTGACAAATGAACTCGACAACTGGAAGAAAAATTAATAGATTTATATAAAACCCCAAAACACAATTTATATGACCTATAAATGTAAAAATGATTCAATAATTGTGATATACATGAAAAAATATTCAGAATGGACTACTCAAACGCCCAATTCTGGCTTCTAGGTCACAAGATACCCCAAAACTGCCATGATGGAGTAGTACATGGCAAGAACACATGGCCAGAACACATGGGGCATGCATGTGTAGTAGTAAACAACATGTAATTTACTGTAAATGGAATGTACTATTCAGAAAATTTCATCCATTTGCATTTTCTTCTGAACACACTCCCATGTGTTACAACACGACATGTAATTATATTACAGTTTGTGTACTTCTTAAAAACCACTATTCAGTGTCCTTTTTGCACACTGACGGACACACTACCACCACCACATGTAATTTATTCAATGAACATGCCATTTACATAATAAAACATTTTATTCCCCGAACTGGAAGAACACGTGGCATGTTCCCTTGGAACACACGCTGTAGAACCTGGGTTTCTCGATGGGAATCCCTCAAAACGCTTGAATCACCCATTTCTTCCCACAAAACAACCGATCGAGAACCAAATTATTTAATATATGAATTATAATGATTTAAAAACGTCAAATTCATTTTAAGGGTGATCTATGGCCACAACATAAATGGCCCTACCATCGGGTGGAAACCGTTGAGGCTTGAGTTGATTTCACAGATCACTGTTGTTGCACGCTGGCACAACATGTCAAGAGCGTTGAAACCATTCCCCTCATGCCTCCAAAATATCTCTATTTATTAAACCCAAATTATCCTAAAAATAATAGACTTGGAGGAGGGATGGGAGATGTGAAAAAGGAGGATGAGGAAACAAGTTAAGGAATAGAAAAGAAATAGAATGGAAATGAAGAAAAAGGGGATGGGACGACCATGGTGCTCGACATGTGTTTATGCCTTTCCGAGGCTAAAAAGCCTATTCTAGACTCAATGGAAAAGACAGAGTCTCACTCTATGTTTTAGTTTATAAGTTATAATTTATCGAACCTATACCAAATATTAAATGATTAATTTAATAATATTTATTATTAAATATTCTTCTAAAATTTGAACTATTCATATTTCAAACAAGCTCTTGTCCATGGGTAAACACCCTATTCTTTGGCCTGTGGAGTTGTCAGAAAAATTATATGAGGATATTTGGTTAGAAAAAGATAAAATTTTACCCCTCATGAGCATCAAACAAAAAAAAATCAAATATTTTCTCCGAACGACAATCTGAAAAAACATAGGTTCTTAAAAACACCCCAACATAAACCATCTCATCCCCGAGAAGCCCATTGAAAGGACTAGCATCCATGCTTCCAAATCGAGCACATGGGGAACCAAACTATATATACAATGCAAAGACCAAACATATTGAATTAAAAACCACCTTCTACATAGAAGATATTTAACTACGACCAGTCTGGTACTCCCAATCATAGGAAGACCCCTATCGTCCTCTCAAAAGAAATCTCTAATCTCAAAATCTCATAGAAAAACCCATAGTTTTAACCAAAAACCAGGAAACAGATTCTTAAACGGACAATGGTGCTCTCTCCACCACATAGATTTCCTTACACCGCTCCTCAAGTGCAACCCTAATAGGTTACCTCATCAATCGGTAAGAACATTAAGAAAAGAAAAGGAGCTCAGCATAGGCCAAAGCTCTCTCAACATACTCAAGATGAATCAAGATAGTGCATGATCCTCTCTAATAATTGTACACATAGATTTCACTAATGGTTTGTTCAACTCCCTATGAGCCATTCTCACATCATATCGACTTGAACAGGATTTATCCACGGATAAACTGTCATATGGTACCCGATTTAATCCATGAAGTCACCTCAACCACGGAAGGAAATTCCAGCACAACATCTAGGTTACAAGTCCACATAATGTCTAGAATCATCGGTTATTAGCTCACACTCGACCACTCACCGACAGAGATTCAAAGGATACCATTTGTAGCCAGCGTGTATCATAGATGCTTGACACATACACATGTAATTGTTCATGTCATGAGACCCTACCCATGACCTAACATCATTAGAAATAATGGAAACATTGGTCGACCATGAGAGTCACCTGAACATTCCTGCATGTCCAAGCCTGTCTTGAATTGTAAGAACCCGAGGTACATTGATCAATATCTTAAGACATCAATATGACCATAACACAAATGTGAGAAACTTCCATTCCTCGATCAAAAAATGAGCTCGAATCCAAGCTCACCAACGAAATGCATTGGAAAACATGGTACAACCACTCTCACACTTGTTTCCCTCGAACAAAACAAATGTCAAACTATATGGTCCTGAGTCTAAAGGAAGGGTCTCTATGTCTCCCACCTATTCCTATAGAAAAATCCTCACAACTAGATCACAATATCTATCCACCTATCCCAAAAGTTACAAATCCTCTCAAAAGGAAGTAAAGATCAAAACGACCAACAAGAGTCAAATATGATTCATAGTCCACGAAGGTCCAGCTCCACTCTGAGCATTTACAAATGGAACTACTCCTCGGAGGACATAACAAAAGCAGAAGAGAAACTGAACTGACACTCATTGGGTATCTGTATACAACAATACCCAAGGGGGTCCATTTATCTAGGAAAAAAATTTATATCTACATGCATACTAAGAGGATATCTAATTAGATAACCATAGACATGATAAAAAAACATCCCATTAAGAGTTATCTAAAATGGCGTCACATGCCATATTGGCCTACTAGGGTCACTGCACCACCCGTGAATTAGTACTGAGTCATTAGACTTATAAAAAAATTGACATAACATATATCAATATAACCTTCCATCAAATTAAAAGTGTGTCTAATCATTCCCAACAGTCTCAATTGTTAGTAAAACCACACACTAGTAAGACAATATGCTATGAATCATACGTGCCAAGTTTGATGCTTGAGATGCCTATTTCCTTTGTAGGCAAAGAGTCAACATCCATCTCTAACCTCTTAAAGATGGAAAAGATCCATAGATACATATTAAATCATAATACTCACAAAACATGTGTGTCCCTCAATGAGAAAAGCATATACATCTAAAACATCACAAATCATAATAGCAATCCATTGGCCTGGAAACAAGGTCTTCCTATCTGAACAAGTTTTCTTGATGCACTAGTCTGATATCCAAAACACATTCCAAAACATTCATAATACTCATGTCTAACAAACCCAAATAGTAATGACCATGAAAAGAAACACCTCTGATACCATTTTGTAATGTCCTAACCTGGATGCCACTAACCTGGTGTTCTGAGCCGATTCTTTAAAATTCCTCATGTGGGTCACCCCATACACCAGAGGATGCTGACTAGCAGTGAAGGCCTAGGTTGTGATAGTGGGGAGAATATTCTATAAAAAATATTAAGAAAATAGTGGAAATAACAAAGTATTATACACTATGAAAAGTAAACAGAGTGTGGAAAAAATTATCAAATGTAATAGAACAAGATGTAATATTAAAATAACGTAAAAGCCCGAATAGCTATGAAATACAATACCACACCAGTCACCCACTGAGATGAGCACATAGATAAAATTAAAAAAGATACAAAAATTGAAATTATATGGCTCAACTACAATCCTGGTGCCAACCCATGTACCCGATCTCCATACACTGACGAACTACACCAACCCAATTAGTAGAACCAATCGAGAAACTCCAATAGATCAGGCATCACTGTGTCTTATCCCTATCCACCATGCAACTTGTGCTCAACATGAAAAACAGAAATAAGGTCTACACGTACACTGAGGTGAACAAGAAGGGGTGAGAAATAATCTGAGTAGGTATCACCGACAAGAAATCAATAATTGTCCTACTAAATTTGTATGAAACGAAAACGTGATAAGCCTAAATAGAACACAACAAAAGAATTAAACCCAATGTATCGCCATAATTGAACTCATGGTCCATAATACCTATCATATGGGCATGCTCAACCAGGGATTTCAATATTTATATATATATAGATGTATAGTCCCATACCTATAAATGTAAACATTAATATGAATATTGATGAGTATGTGAATCAGATAACAAGAAACCACATTAGCAGTCAATACTTGGGTCCATAAGCCTGATCTCTGGGGCATCCTGTACAAGGGAATTGAACTGGATGTCTTACCACTCAAGCCATGCTTCAGTATGTCAATAATTGGTTCCATAATCCCATTTACACATACCTTCATGGGAAAACACCGAAATTATATCTCTGAGTAATCTACATCACCACAAGGGGAAACTGATCCTATACCTGGGTTTACTCTTACATGCATCCAAGCACCACTAGATTTCTGCATACCAAATGTCACCCCTGTTAAAAAGGATTCTGTATACTGATGGTAAATCCTAACTGATATGGGAGAGTATAATCATTCCGATCATATAACATCCATCATATTAGACCATCTATTTCAATCCTACATTGGAATCTGAAAATAACTCAAGGCGTAGGAGTCATCAACCCACTACGCCCATAAAAGTCCTCCCTCAATTGGATCCCAGTACCACTCAGGGTACATAATTCAATTAAACATAGATCTCATTCATGGAATCCCTCAACTGGATCCATGTATCACTCATAGTATAAACATATCCATACAATGAGCTCATTCATGGAAATCCTAAAACAAGAATCCATGTTTCACTCATGGTATAAGCATATCCAACAAATTATCCCATTCATGGAATTATTATAAGGAGAATCCCTATATCACTCATGTTTAATTACATTTAATAGTCAATTGTGTCCGTCCAAGTAATTCCTAAAATAGGAATCTATGTATCACACATGGTACATAAATAAACAACCCAATGAGTCCGTTCATGGAATTCCTACAAGGGGAATCCATGTATACCACATGGTACATAAATAAACAACCCAATGTGTTTGTGTAATGAATTCCTAAAATGATAATCTATGTATCACTATGTGTACATAAATACAAACCCCAATGAGTCTAAAAAATGAATTTATACAATACGAATCCATGTATCACTTAGGGATTACATGTCAACACATAAGTCTTTACAGATGTGTCCTAGGTAATACCTCTTGTACCTATAAAATATCAGAAGAAACACGACATAGAAGTCGAATACCAGGTATGCATGCATGGACATACCAATAAAAAAATCCATGGAAGAACATCAGGGAATTACAACAGAATGGAAGAGGCATCACATCATGCTCATAAGACACCAACTAGGATGCACCAATGGTGAAGATCACTACATTAGAAATATATATGTGAAACATAACAATGTGCGAGGGTGGCATGAACGCACAACCCTACACTATAGTCACAATCACATGGTCTTACATGCTCATAACAGGTTCTTGGGGACACCTGAACAACAACTCTACCCAAACCCAACATAAAAACTCTGGTCCAATCAGACAACGAGAACCTACTGGGTCCCTCATGTTAAACAATAAGGAGGCATCCACCTTGGGATCCTCTAGGTAAACACGATCGGAGTCATCCTACATGAAATCCTTAGCAATGAGTAATGTACGAATCCAACACGGGGTCCTCGAATGATGAAAAAAGAGGTGTCCTATAACAGGGATCCTATATAAGGATAACAAGATAAATTTCCTACAAAGGACTCCCAAGGTCAACACATTTGCAAATGATTCCCTCATGGGATACTTAGAATCATCTGATCTCACTGACCATAGGTTAGAAGGGCACAACTCAGAAGGGGAACATCCTCAAAAGCATAGGTCATAAGAGATAGGTCATAGCTCAACTCGTATTAATGGTTTTTACAATGTTGGTTCAACTAGCCGACCTATCATCCATGTCAATTCTCACTCTCTGATTACTACTAAAATCGATAACTTGTTGAAGAACCTATAAATTTATAAATAAACCCCAATAAACCCAATAAGATGACTTATAAATTTAAAAATTAATCTACCCTAGAGTACTATGTGACTAAATGATTAGAATTGACTACTCACTCACCCAATTCTGACCTTCTGGGCACAAGAAACCCCAAAACTACGAAGCAGGAGTTTTACACGGGAATAACACATGGCAAAACCACATGGGGTATGCCTGTGTAGTAGTGCAGGGAATTTAACTTAATGTACATGGAGTTTAAATATCGAAGAATGTCATCCCTTATGTTTTTTCTCCAGAACACATGCCCATAAGCCACTATATGTCATGTACTTATTGTGCACGCCATGTACTTCTTAAAAACCACTATTCAATTCCCTTTTTGCAGACAGCCGAAAACACAGCCCCCACAACATGGTGTGTACTCAATGTACATGGTGTCTTATTAAGGAAACATCATCTTCCCCAAATGTGGAGAACTAATGGCATGTTCTTCTAGAACAAACACCGTGTAACCTATGTTTACTGACGGGAAATCCATCATAACTTCTGAAATGCCCATCTTGGCCCCCAAAACAACATATCAAGAACTACAGGCTTATATGTAAGCAATATAAGGAAATAAAAACTAAAAAGAACCTTTTTAATGGGGATCTATGGAGAAAACATAAATTTTCTTACCTTTGGGAAGAAGCTCGGGAAGCATCTATTGATTTCACTCTTCACGGTTGCTGCAAGTCAACATAGTGTGTCTAGAGCAACAAATCGTTACCCCTCTTGCATACCAACATTATATATTTCTCAAAATCCAATTCCTCTAAACTGGTAATGGACAAGGAGGAGGTGTACGAGACATGGGAAATGGGGAGGAGGAAAAGAGAGAAGGAGAGGAAAATAAAAGAAAAGGAAAAGAAGAAAAAGGGAACAAGTCTCCCCAGATCACTGACATGAGTTTATGCCTTGCATCGGGTAAACTACCCATTCTTGACTCAATAGCATAGATGGAATCTCAATCCGCATCTTCATTTAAATATTATAGCCAAAATAATCTATGTGGATTATTCAATATTTAAATTAATAATATTAAATATTAAATATTCTTCTAAAAATAAAACAACTCAGATTTCCACCAAACCTCATTCCTAGGGAAAACACCCTTTTCCAAGGCCAAGGAAGTTGTCATAAAAATAATCAGATTCCATTTGTATATACGAAAAGGAAAATTTTATCTTTCGAAATCATCCATGAACAAAAAATAAAATAACATCTCCAAAAAACACTCACGAAAACACAGGTTCTTAAATCTATATATGTGTTAACGATGTTTATTAAAACAACCCTTTAATGTTTCATGACCATCATGAAAGATTAATATCTCCTTGAGGGGGTTGTCTTCCACACCTCCTCATTCAAAATTATCATAATTACACTAGATGTATAGGATAATGGTGTGCTAAAAATTAATATTACAAAATCAGGAAGATATTATAAATATCTTATATATCATATATAAATGGAGTTTAAATTAAAAATAAAACCATTAAAAGTGGAAAATAAAAAATGTGCAATAATAATTTTTTGAGGTAGTAGTTTTTCATAAAAATATATAATATGTTCTTTTCCCATCAGTTTGTAGTGTGTGTAAGTACAAGGGGAAACCTTACAATTTAACCATCATAGTATATTAAGGACAATGGGTTTTTATATAATATTATAATAACCATATTTTAGGTGGTGTAAAATAGAAATGAACATAAAATAATTAAGAAACAAATGTTACCTCTTAATTTTTTAACAACTATATGTTTGTAGAAAAACTCTTACATGGAAGGATTTCAACCCAATGGGAGGGTTCAAAATGCGTGGTCAGGGGGGGATTTGGGAAGTTATAAAGATAGATATTGGATGAACCTATGATGATTGAGAGGTGTATGTAATGTGATGGTGTTTTAGTATTTTATAAAGGATGGAAAGGACTCACATGGCATTTTTTTAAATGATGTTATGTGTACCCATGTTTTTTTGGAAACATAATTTTTACAAAAAAAAATTAAATAATGACGATTCATATATGATTAATTTTAAGCCATTTGGTTTTTCCCAATATTCTAAGTTCATTGGGCCATTATGATAAAGGTTTAGTCCTTTATTAATAATAAATTTACTATAGTAAAAAATTATTTTAATTTAAATACACTAATATTATTAGTAAAAAAATTAGACATATTAGATATAATAAATTATTATTTTTTCAAATATGAAAGTGATTTTTCTAAATTTAAATTAATGATGAGGTAGACATAAAATTAAAATTCATCCCACAGTCCAGACAATAATATAGGGTTATAATGTAAAAACATTAAAAATACTAATAAGTTGTCACATTCATTTTAAAATTTAAATTGAACCCAATGAAAAATATATATTATATTTATAATAATATTACCTAATTAAACCTTAAAACCAAAACAAAACAAAACGTAGACATATAAATAAATTAGTTGAAAATGAAAAAATTCTACCTGTACTAAATTTTATTTCCCTGTTCGAAATATGAAGGTTATTTTTGACATATAAAATTTATAATAATGTCAAAAATTATATTTAAAATTGGATCTCCAATAAAACGCAGTAAAAATGCCTTAATAAAAATATTGGTTTATATTCGTAAAACTATGTTTTTTCATATTGTATACGTATAAAAACTAATGGTCGAATATAATTTTTTTGGATAAATATAAAAAACATATATTTCATTAAAATAATTAAATAATAATAATTAATAATGTTTATTGTGATAAAAATTCTTTGGAATCATAAAAATTATAATTTTTCCTTTTATGTCCAATTGGTTGTAATTTTCGTTTCTCATTCATTAGTAACCAATGAATTAATATTACATTGGTACATAAAGATATTTTTATAAGTTAGTTATTACTATTAATAAATTATAATTTAATATTTATTTTATAAAATATTATATAAAATAATAATATTTTAATAATACATTGTTAATCGGTAAAACTCAGTTTTCTGTGTAACACGAGCAACTAAGGAAGGACGCTCATGATTTCAAGGATAGATAACATATTTCTATGTTTATTATCAGACATGATGAATATCATATTAATTTAAGATTATAATGTATCAAGTTAATATATTCCCTTTATAATATTTGTGTTTTTTGTTATAAAATATTAGAATATAAAAATTCTATTTAAAATAGTAAATATATTTTAAATAATTGAGGTATTATATTCTTTTAAACAATTACTTTCACATGTCATACATGCTATTGAATAAAATATTCAGACTCCTTAATTTTAGTGTGTTATAATGTGTCTTTCCATGCTGTGTTAAAAAGAGGGAAAATTAAATTTTTCCCTCCCAGGACATAGATTTTCCCCATCAATTATTCATATTTATTTAATTATAGACAATGTGTATCTCTCCACCATTTAATATTCAAATGACACATGATCATGTTATGAATTTCTGAATGTTCATCACCATTGTGAGGGTATATTCTTTTAACCATTCACCATTTCTCTATACTCCAACATTATATTTTATTTTCATTGTCTATAATTTGGGTTTTTGTTGTTATTCCTTGGGATTAGGGTGGAATCGGAAAAGGATAATAGGGTTTTGTTAAGACATGGAGAGGGGGTGTCCAAAGATGGTATGTAGAGGATATATCTCTAAATTTATGAGTACCTATAATACACAATATATGTTAACTAGTTCATCAATTTAATTAAAACGAATTTCATTATATCACTGAATCATGTGTTAAATAATTTACTATCAATAAAATTAATGGTTCATCCAATCTCGTATGATGATGGTTATTCATGGTTCATGTAACATGATGACATTTTAGAAGAATGAAATGAGTTTTTATATTGTATAAGAAACACAACAACATGGATAAAAATAATAAAATATTATTATTTGAATATTAGTTTTATAATGTTACCGTTGATTTAGAAGTTATTAGTATTACCAAATAAATTGTGAAATTTATATATAGGACAAAATCAAGACAAATTAATTAATTATTGATTTGGAAATAACGACTCATTAATTATGAATTTTATTTTATGCTAAAAAAATAAATTTTCATCATAAAAAAGTATTTATTTCTGGGACTTATTTAATTATTATTTTATAAAAATAAATCCTTTTAGAAATTATTATATCCATATTATCTTTTAAAAAAAGTTTTTATTTTTATGAAAAGACTAATTTGTCAATGAACATTGAAAAATAATGATATTTATTGGCAAAAGTAAATTTTTTTCATTAATTTATAATGTTAAAATTTATAATTATTATGTTTTAACGAAAAGATCGTGTTGTACCGAAAAAATGGTTTGATTGGAACATGGAAGTATATCCTTTTTATCTTACAAAAGAGGTTCTATTGTAAAGATCATCACATTTGTCTCATCATTTTTTGGATGAAAATTGTTGGGTGAAATGATTGATTGCATGAGGGTTATGTTTTTTGAGATATCACTCCATATTAGGTATAATATTTTCAGATGGTCTCCAATGTGTTTAATCGTATTTCCAAAAATATCCCATAGCATTCACATCCATTATTCATGGACATGCTTTCCAACAACAAGAATTCAGTAAAGGATTTTTCTTACAACACCTAAGAACATGCATGGGTCATGATGATGGGAACTAAGGCTCATCACAACATTTGGGGAGACAATTTCTTATTCTAAGATTTTGATACATATTTATGACATATACATGTGTTCATGAATCATTGGTTTATTTTCTAGCATGTTTCTGCAGACTAACCCTAGTTATGATCAATCATTAATACACATGGGTACAGAATTATCTATAAGAATCAGAGGTTTTCCATTACTAAAGTCATTTATATGTATATGAGATTCTATATAAATATTTCCCACATATAAACAAATTAGGAATTCCTTATTCGTTCCCTAAAACAATGATGTTCTTGAGCCATATCAATTAGAACCCTATATTTTATCATCATCCAGGGGGATGGTAATTATTTCAATGTTGGGATTGATCCCATATTATGGGCGTAAAACATAACCTCCTGGGATGAATCTGAACCCTCATAGTTTAGAGACTCGTATAGTTTAACGCCATGTAGTTAGAATGAGAGTCATCCAGCATGAAAATGATAGTGCTGTGCTCGAACTTCATGGAGGTTTGCTCTGTATCATATCTACTTAGGATCAAAAGTCCACGTATTTGTGAAATATGGGACTTATGAGTTCATGTGACCAATTTGAGGTGGTACTATTGGGAATTAACATGAATATGTGGAAAATTTACATATTGTTCAGGCATATATCTATTGGAAAGCCCATTGAAACATAGACCTCTTTAATGAATCCTATGTCTCCATGTTTGTGTAGAAATTTGAGTTCTCATAGTTCAAATAGACGGGTGAATTGTGCTTATTTCAGGGTATTCCCTTATTATAGGGATTACCCATGAGAAGATTCATACCATGGGCACGTAAACTCATGAGGGTGTGAAGATCCTCTAGATAGTTTTATCATAAGGGTATGGTGGATTTGGTTTAGTGTTTTTCCAAGTGTCATTGGACTGGTTTGTATAGGGACTATAGTTAAATAGATTGAAATATAAGGAAATGATTTAATCCAAAAGGTGGAATGATCGAGAATACCATGTACTACATACAGTTTCATTATAAATGATGGGGGTTTCACCACATATTATGTTTCTATGTTGATAAAGGGGTCTTCTGCGTACCATAATCGTAACCGGTCCTGAATTCATTCAACATTGAATTATACTATGTGGATCCAGCTTCAGTCTGTATATAATTTTGCCTTATTGATTTGAGTTATGTTCGAAAATGATTATTTTACACTGGTCTAGGATCCATCGGCATATTGATTCTCTATGCCGTTCAAGGTTCCAACATTATAAAATATTATTATGTGGGACTCCGGATTGATGATTGGGTATTGGTTTTGTGATTCGTAAGAAATTCACCATGAAAGATGGTGGGTTTTTTGACATCCAATTAGTATAATATTTAATTCATTAATGTTTTTGAGTATGTAATACCTATATGGAATCATTGAAGGAGACCATTGTTTACCATTCTCTCTTTTTCTAGGCCTTTGATCTCTCATTTCCCAGAAAATGGTCCCCTTATTCATTCCCCATGAAGATCCATTTATTAATCCGGGACGAATTGGATCAGTGGGCTGTAAAGCCACTTTTATGGGGCCCATATGAGAAACCCGATCTTCTAGAAACTCAGTTATTGGTGGATGGGGTTGCTCTCTGTGGAGGCGTAAATTACTTCCACACTTCTGCGAGTGACTCCATTTCATTCACATGAATCCGCTGTGTCTGTATTGTTAGTTGACCATTTTGATTTCACGAGGGTATTCATATTTGGGAAACACTTATTCACATCCTTCCAAAAAAATTATTTCTTTGTGGGGGACTAGCATAGATGTCACCATCCAATGAACGAGTTAGTTTTCAGGAGAATTGAAAATTTACATACCACAATGAGGAGTTGCATTTTGAAAAGGATTCCTACTTCACGGTTTCTGTTCATTTCCAATATTTTTCAAATCTGTCCAACATCATAAATTATTCATTAAAATCATTTTAATTTATTTATTCAGATCCCCATGTGTAACACCCCAAGATTACATGGTACATTTCCCTTTGATTAATCCAATAACATGCATTGTAAGGAGCTTCGAGATCATAACACACCACGACCAATAAAACTAGACGATCTGAATATTAATACCCACTTTTAGGAATTTTAAAAAATTTATTTTTCCAAATGGATTTCATTTTTTAATTTGAAATATCTAAATTATATTAGCGTGATATTTTGGTATTTTTCTAAAAACATTCAAATTTTAATGAATAGTGAAAACACTATGTTATTAGTTAAAAAAAATGTATTTAAATAATTATTAATTTTATTTAATTTTTTTTGGTCAAAATAGATACAAAATAACATTATATGTACAATTTAATTCATTGGATTAATTATATAACATCTTTAGATATATCAAAATTTTATTGAACTTTTTGTCATCTTTTACCCACATCCTAAGAGCATTTGCAAATTCGCATAAAACTTAATTTTTCCGATTATGTGAGTTCGATGCCAATAACCTAAAAGAAAAAAAATGACATTATTAACTAAAATGTTTTTCAATATGATTAAAATAATTTTATGTGAATAGTAAATTTTTACTTTTATTTAGCACGGTTAAATGTAAATAGGGAAATTAGGGTTGAAAATGATATTATAATTACCCAAACAGGTGTCCTAATTCTATTTGATAAGTGTAATGTGACTGAAAACAACCTTATGAATTCAATATTATCTTTATTGGTCCACTTTTTTTAGATTAGGACATTTATTATTATTTTATTTAAATGAGAGTTAAAAGAGTTAAATCCATTGATTTATAACTACAAAATAATTAATAAAGTGTTATACAATAGATAAACAAAACTACAATTATTTATTATAAAGGTAAAAATATTTCCCACATAATGGTAATTTTTTTTACATATTAAATAATTTAATTTACTTATGACACAAAGATGATGCACTAATTACATTATTAATGAAAGGTTAAAATAATTGATTTCATAAATATCCAAATAAATGTAATTTGTAATTTTTAATGACTTCCACTACTTTAATAGGTTAATATGTAATTTTAGGGTTGACAAAAAAATTTATTTATTTGTAATCATTATTTCATTATTTTCTTGAAAAAAATACTAAATACTGTAAAAATTGACACAATTGGGTTTAAAAAAACTATATTATTATTTGAAATATTATTTTTAAAAATCTCAGGATATGGAAAAGGAAATAGATAAGGATATTTATATTAATAATCAACCACATGAGGATTTCTTGTCATGATATAGTATGTTTATTATCCATATAATATACAAATACAAAGATACCTGGTAAATGTCAAACTATTTAACTTAGAGTTAAATCTAAAAAATAAGGATAATACAATGACCTAAACTTATGTAAAACATATTGGTTGAGGGGTTTTAAACCCATCCCCATATCAACCATGAAATAATTAATTTTGGATCCATTATAAACCCAAAATGATTTTATTAGAAAATAATATTTCAAACATTTTCCTAAAGTGACCCTCACCTCTCATATCAAAGGGTGCATCCCCTTCTATTAATATCACACCTCCAGAGTCATTTTTCTCAGCCAACCACTACCCAAATATCCAATCAAATTTCCTCCCTTCATCTTAAAGGAAATAATTTTGTCAAAAATCCATCCAAGGAGCCCTTTTGATCAAATCAAAAAGAAGAACCCGAACAAGAGATAAATATTTCATCACCTCATTCAAGTTCTTTTCTTCTTCTAATTCATTTTTCTTTGTTTTTTTAGTTATAAAATAATAAATAATGTATCTAATATATAATTTAATGTTATTATAAAAATTATACAACAATATTCCGTATTTTATTCATAATATGAATGACAATGTCAGCAAATGTGCGAACGTTCAGCTTATCGTCTCCACGTCGCGGTGTAGTTTGTTATTAACACTTCATTAGTTGGATGTGTATAAAAATGTATATAACTGATGTAAATAATAAATATAACATGTTAATTATTCTGTATATATGATATACCATCGAATTACATAAAATTTCATCATCAATATAATTATATTGTCGCTCGTACGTACATACAGATTATCTTCTCCACAAACACGATGAGATTCATTCCCCATTGTAATCATTCCAGAATAATTTTCATTTTATGATTAATAAAATGTGTATGAAGAAAATATAATTATGTATAAGAATCAAATATATCTTATTTATGACAAACATGGCTTATTTATCCATGTATATAATAGAAAATGAACCTGTTAATAACCGAATTGATGATACTACTGAAATTTTATTAACAAAGAATATTAAAGGATCATATATGATATCATAATAATGAATATAGTACTTGTATAATTTAATAACAATTTTTTACTATTATGCAGATGTTTAACATAACATATACTAAGGAAATGTAAAAAGGTCATGGTTAACATCAAAATCACTTTATTTTTCGAGGTTGTTTTTACATTAGTATATACTGGGACCACTTTGTCATCCACATTTGTGTTTTCATAAAAATATATTTCAAAACATTTTTACTATTTATTAGAAAATGGGTTAAAGTTGTTTATACCATTATTTAGCATTATATGTTTTGAAATTAATCTTTGTGCTATATTCCAAACAAGGTACTTCATGGCCTTTTAATCAAAATTAATGTAGGAATGTTTTTTAAATTATACGGTTGGTGTAGCTATTTTCCACTGTTATAACATAATTGAAGATTCATTTACAAGATTATATGAAAATTTTTAAAATAAATTTTTTCTTTTATAATTACATGACATCTAAATGATTTCAAAATAGAAAGAGATATTTCTCTAAAATTTGTTTTATGTCCTATATTTCAACACTTTTTTATAGAATATGTACTTGTTTTAAGTTGATTTATTTCTGATACTAACATTCCTTCTTGTATTGATGGTTTGGTAATATATTTGAATGTGCATGTTTTATTTTTACACCATTCATGGTTTATGGATAAATTATTGACATTTTTTATGCTAGTTTTAAGATGAATATTTTTGTTATGTTTAATCATTTTCATATGAGGAATGTATTGGACAAAGTAAGTGATCGGTGGAGCCTGCTATATCTCTTCGATGTATCAGTATGTCTCATGAGACAAACTAGTTTCTTGGGACAAGGCCTGAAAAAATCCAATTTCTTTTCTTAGAACAAGGCCTTGACTATGTATTGATGAAGTCTGGCATTATGAATTACATCATGTTGGAAGTGTCTATTGATATTTCATGTGTTTATTATACTATTAGAATATCCAGAAGATTGAGTAAATGGAATTATTTGATTTTATCATTTCCACATTGTGCTGATGATTACGTTAAAAAATCTTTTATTTTAGTCTTATACATTGCTTTAAATGTTTATGCTTATCTATGAATATTTCCACTATATAATTATCCTTACTAATCATCTGAGATCACCCCATTCAATGTTTTATTTTTTCCAGGATGTAAAGATGTATTTCATTATTGACCTTCATGGAGTTTCTAAGGATATATGTGTGTTTAAAAAGGTGTAAAAATTCTACTGATGTTTTTATTTCATGATGTAACGTAAAAATTATGAATGTATCTAGTACTTCCAAGGCTACTAAACTGATCAGTATTTTGAGACATGATTCCTTGTATCTTGCCAATGTTATGTAATAATGCACCGACTCAGGGTAAATGCAGATAGGGCATTAAAGTTGGTATTAGAGGAAGTTTAGTAAAAACATTGGAAACTAGATTTAGAAAAACTGAGATTAGATATCACTACCCTAATATCGACATTATGGATTAGTAATTTAGAACATACTAGAATTTTGGCACTCTAGAGATTTTGTGAGTTTTCCAAGAAATATATCCCTGTCTGGATACGAGCTGGTAGAGGAGGCTCTAGCATAGATGTACCTAGGGGTAAAATATGAAAACACTTCATTGAGCTAGACTCAAACGGGAACTGGTGCATGACAACAGGCCTTGCTGCACTCTTGTTTACGACACTTCGGGGGGATATGCTTAAGATAATTCTAATTTTCTTTACAAACCATTATGAAGGTATTATGAGTATATACTTCTTGAAAGGAAAAATTATTATGATTATGGATTATATCTGCAAACTATTCAATTTATGATATGTCTTTTAAACATTTGGAATTATGTATTATGATACATAAATTAATCTAGTTTATGTCATTGTTTTGAAATTTCACCTAGTAGAAGGAATAGAAACCATATCAAAGGAAGTAATCCATTTAGGTATTTCCATTTTACTCAAGATAATTATACTGGAGTTGGTGAACAAACTAGTGTTGATCAGCTTACAACTATACAAGGACAACTCACTCATGTTATTAATAATAACCTTACCCATATGAAGCACCCTTATCCTCAATGTGGAGGATCAATGTTAGACCGCTTCATGAGGAAAGAACCACCAATATTCAACGGGAGCACAAATACATTACTATCTGATCAATGGATAAGACCCTTAGGTAAAATATTTCATTCTTTGGGGAGTTGTAAAAGTGAAAAAGTTTTCTCGGTAGTTTATCATCTAAACAGAAATTCAGATCAATGGTGATCATTAATACAAAACCCAATGTAAGATGAAGAATTATGAAACATGGAATGGTGTGAGTATAACGATGTTTTCATAGAAAAATACTTTCCTCATGACCATCGAGTAGATATGGAAAGACAATTTCTGAGTATGAGGCAAAAGAGGATGAGAATGTCAAAACGTTTGAGGCTAACATTACAAGGGTATAAATGCATTCAATAGATTATATAAGTATCCCAAGGAGTAATATTGATCGAATATTTAATGGGTTAATGCAATTTCTCCATGAGCATTAGCCTCACAATCCTTCTCATCGTACAAAGAAATTGTATCATGGAAGTCAAGACAGAAAAGGAATTCTCTATGTCATACGACATCAAATCAAAGAAAGAGAATAATATATATATTGAACAATATAAAAATGGATATATGGGGATGAAGTTAAAATTTTAATATCCATCCTGTGGTAAATGTGGGACGAAACACCCTGGTACTTTTCTGATAGGAATGGGAGTCTATTACCAGTGTGGAGAAAAATACCACCTATCTCGGGATTTCTAGGAGACGAAAGAGGTTGTCAATGTTGAAGGATATAATTGAAGATAAAATGGGAATTATGAAAATTAATATCCTAATATCCAAGGGGACATACCTCAGAAAAGTCCAAGGTAGCATGGTCAAGCATATGCGATCACTACTACTGAGGTTGAAGCTCTGAATGACATGGTGGCAGGTAATTTAATAGTTTCCTCAAGTTTAGAAAATGATTTATTTGATTCTATATAATCACATTATTTCATATCACTCTAGTTTTCTATTAAAATTAGATATTTTCAATTAGACTTAACTAGGTTGTTTTCAGTAAAAACACCCAAGGGAAGTATCATCGCTACAATGTTTTGTGAATCTATTTCCATTAGTGCATATAAATGTACTTTATCTGCTACTATAATCATCATACCAATTATTTAATTTTATATAATCCTCAGAATTGATTTTCTTTTGGACCATGACGAGAACATTTATTATAAGAAGATAAAGGTTAAAAATTTTTACGATGATAAGGAGTACTGTATCTTTAGAGAAGAAATGTCACCACCATATTCTTATCCAGGTCCACCCCCTATAGCTCTACTAAACTCAAATATTGGGGAGGATGTGAATAAAATAATTAGTGGTGAGGAAAATAATGTTCAAATACAAAACACACCTATTGTGAAAGAATGTGTTGATGGGTTTCCAATGGATCAACCTATATATCCTCTATAACAAGAAATTGAGTTTTCCATTGATTTAATTCCTTCTTCAAGGCCCATATAAAAGACCACTTATAGAATTCCCACTAATAAATTAGTGTATCTAATGAAACAACACGAGGAATTTAGAAATAAACGATTTATTCGCCCTAGTTTTTCTTCATGGGGAGACCCTGTCATTTTTGTTAAGAAGAAAGGAGAATCTATGAGATTGTGCATTGACTACAGGTAGATCAATGCTATAACAATAACAAACATGTATCCCTTACCTTGCATTAATGATTTATTTGATATACTATATGGAGATCAATATTTTTAAAATATTTAATTTTGATCTGGATATCACTAGTTATGTGTGAAGTAGGAAGACATTCCGAAAACCGCATTTCGATCCAGGTATGGGCATTAAGAATTTAGAGTAACGCCATTAGGATTTACTAATAAACCCATTAATTTCATGGATCTAATGAACAGAGTTTTCATGGAATATCTTGATGAATTTTTAGTTGTATTTATTGATGACATCCTGGTATAATCCAACAGATTCAATGACTATGAAAATAACTTGCACATTATTCAAAAACCTCTTATTAGAAATGAATTATAAGGGATGTTTACCAAGTGTGAATTCTGGATCCGAGATATTTCTTTTCATGGTCATATTGTCTCTATGGATGGAATCTATGTTGATCATTCAAATAACATGGAAATCCATGAATGTTTTGCACCAATGGGTACAACTGTGGTACGTTGTTTTATTAGTTTATCAGGTTATTATTGACATTTCTTTCTTGAATTATTCATGGTTAGATAACCAATTAACAAAGCTCACTCGTAAAGGGGCTATTTTTTGGAAGAAATATTGTGAATATTGTTTTGAAGAACTGAAGAGAAGATTCAAAATTGCTCCTATCATCACTCTACAATCGAGGAATGATGGGTTTTCTATTTATAGTGATGATTCAAAGAAAGTACATGGTTGTTTCCTTATTCAGAATGATATGGTTATTACCTATGAATCATGATAGCTAAAACTCCTTTGGAAAAACTATCCAATTAATGATCTTGAGTTTGGAGCTATAATATTCCATCTAAAAATATGTAGACACTATCTCTATGTTGAACAATGTGAGATTTATACTGAACACAAGAGTTTTAAGAATAGCTTCTCACAAAAAGAACACAAAATGAGGCAAATGAGATGGCTTAAACAAATCAATGAATATGATTTCACTATACACTACCATTTGGGGAAGGGATATAAGGTGGAAGATGCTTTGAGAAGAAATGATCACGGAATTTTGAACAAGATGAGAGTTGATAAGGATACAATATACATGGATCTAGTAATGATGGATATGGGAATAACAATGGAAGGTGAAATATTAATGATTTTTTCATATGGATTCCAAAAAATAATTACAAGAATGGATAAAAAGTTCTCTAACTGATGATGAAAATTTTCAAAAGAAAAATAAAGCTGTGAACAATGGGAGATTAATCAACATTGTATATGAAGATGAAATTTTGAAATTTGGGAAAAGGCATTGTATTCCCGATATACCTGATCTAAAGTGGGAATTATTAGATGATGCTCATAGCTCCATTTTCAATATACACCCTAGTAGTACTAAGATGTATAGAGATGTGAAGGAACATTTTTGGTGGGACAACATGAAGATGGAGATTACTGATTTTGTGTCAAGATGTATGGTTTTTCATTAAGTGAAAGATAGTAGGTAATAGCCTTGAGGATTCATACAACCTCTTCCCATACCTAAGGGGAAATGGGATAATATTATGCTGGACTCTATCATAGGGATACCAAAGACTCCTATAAGTACTGATGCAACATGGGTCATTGTTGATCCTCATACAATGCCAACACATTTTATTTCTATAATAGAATATTTTCCACTTGAACATTTGGAAAGACTATATATTAATGATGTTGTAAAACTTCATGGTGTAACCTATCTATTTTTTCTGATCATGATCCTAGTTTCACATCAACATTATGGAAAATTCATCCAAAGGCCCAAGATACTGAAGTTCATTTGAGAACATCTTACCACCCTCAAAGTAATGGACAATCAGAATGGAATATTCATACATTAGAAGACATGTTGAGATTGTTCTCACTTTACTTTTAGGGTTTGTGAGATCAATATTTACCTCTGGTATAATTTTCCTATAACAATTGGTACCATTCACATATTCAAATGGAACCATATGAAGCATTATATAGCAAGAGATGTCTCACACCAACTTAATGGGATGATGTTGGTGAAAGAAAACACGTAAGCCCAGAACATGTTGAGGAAACGATGGAAACGGTGATGTATATCCAAACCCATATCAAAGCCAATATTGTTGGAAGAAAAGCTATATCGATAATCGAAGGGTGGATATGTAATTTCAGTTTGGAGATCATGTTTTCTTGAAGGTATCTCCTTGGAAGGGAATTATACGATTTAATAAGAAGGGTAAATTATGTCATAAGTTCAATGGACCTTTCAAAATTATATAATTAAATTGGGTTGTAGCATACCATTTGGAAATGCATCCAAATCTCTACAAAGTTCATGATGTGTTCCATGTATCACTGTTGAGAAAATACATGCTTGACCCAACACATGTACTCAACTAAGACGAAATTGAATTGCAACTTGATCTATCTTATTGTGAAAAGACTTTCAAAATTTTTGATAATAGAGAACAAGTATTGAGAACCCAGATATCTCGTCTAGTAAACATTCTAGGGAGATATCATAAGATGGATGTGGAAACATGGGAATCCATGGAACATATGATGGAGAACCACCCAAATATTTTTATGTAGTTATATTCTATAAATTTCTAGGAAAAAAGTATTTTACATAGTGGATAATTTATCACCCCAAGAATCCTCGATATATTTCCCTTTGGCTAATGTAATAGAAATAAGTGTATGGAACATTGAGATACTAACACACCTCGACTAATCAAACTAGATGTTATGTATAGAAATACACACCTCTTGAAATGAAAAAAAAATTATTGTTCAAAATGGACTTCATTTTTGAATTTGGAATTTCGAAATTAGCTTAGGGTGAGTTTTTTGTATTTTTTTGAAAACATTTAATTTTTTGATGAATAGTGAAAATACTACATTATTAGTTAAAACCATTTTTTTTAAATAATTATTTACTTTCTATAAATTTATTTTAGGTCAAAATAGATACATTATACCTATATAAATTTAATGTAATTACTTGGGGTCATTTTATAATAAGTTTAGATATATAAATATTTTATTGATCTTTTTACCCTCTTTTACCCACCTCCTAGAAACATTTGAAAATTTGCATAAAACATAATTTTACCTCTTCGTTGAGTTGAATTTAAAAAATATGAGAGTCACTATTGACACCAGCAAGTTAAATTTGTATCAATAATTGTAATATAATATTTGGTGTATAGTAACCTTTTACTTTTATTTACCCCATTAAAATTAAATAGGGTAATTAAGGATAAAAATGATATTATAATTACCCTTACACATGACCTAATTCTATTGTATATGTGTAAATAGACCAAAAACAACCATAAGAATAAAATTTGTTCCCATTTGATCCACATGGATTAGACTATGACATTTATTATTTTTTTTATTTAAATAAGAGTTTAAAGAGTTAAATTCCAAGTTTAATAACTAACCAATTTTTAATATAAGGTTATACATAACATAAATTTGACTATAAATATTAATTAGAAAAATAAAACAATTTCCTATATAATAGTATTTTATTTATAATTTTTAGACATTAAATAATTTAATTTATTTATGACACATTGATTATCCAGTAATTACCATATTAATGAATGATTAAAATAATTAATATTATTAATTTATAAATATTTGTAATTTGAGACATTTGATGAATTCCACAATTTTTCTAGGTTTATATGAAATGTTCAGGTTCATTACATAATTTTTTTTCTATGTAATCACGTATTTATGAATTTCACAAAAACCATATACTAAATAGTGTCAAAATTTACATATGTGAGTTTTTAAAACAAATACGATATTATTATTTGATAAAAAATTCCTAAAAATATATGGTTTTGAAAATTGACATAGAAAAGGTTATATATGTTCATAATTAAGCACATGGGATTCAATTTTCTTGTAATAGTATGTTTATTAACAATATAATATAAAAATACAAAGAGACATGGTAAATGTCAAACTATTTAACTAAGAATTATATCTAAATGATAAGGATAATATAGTGACCTAAACATGTCTAAATCTTTTTGGTTGAGGGTTTTTCAACTAATACCCACCTTATCCTCAAAATAATTTATTTTAGAGCAATTCAAAACTGAAAATTATTTTATTATAAAATAATATTTCATGCTTTTTCTGAAAGTGATCCTCACCTCTCCTATAAAAGGGTATTTACCCTTCTCTTAATTTCACCCCTCAAAATACATTTTAATCAGCCAACCCATGATCTAATATCCTCCCAGCTTTCTTCCCTTCATCCTAGAGTCCTTCCTTCGGTCTAAAATCCAACCCAAGGAGCCCTTTTTATGAAATCAAAAGGAATAACTCGAAGAAGAGGTAAATATTTAATCACCTCTGTCAAATTATTTTCTTCTTCCACTTCCAATTTCTTTTTTGTTTCAATTATAAAATAATAAATCCGGTATATTCTATATACTATGATTTTATTAAAATAATGGAACAACCATATTCATTATTTTATCCATCATATGAATTACAAAGTGACCATATGTTCGTACGTACAGCATACCGTCTCCACGTTGTAGTGTAGATTATTATTCAGCCACTTAATTATATGAATGGGTATAATAATAAATAAAATGGATGTAAATATTAAATATAACATGTTAATGATTCTTTATATATGATATACCATCTAATTACATATTATTTCACTATCAAAATGTGGATATCGTCGCTCGTGCATACATATCGATTATCGTCTCCATGAACGTAATGAGATTCATTACCCTTCTTAAAAATTCAAGAATAATTTAAATTTTATGATTAAAAATAATTTTTATGAACATAGTATAATTCTGTATATGAATCACATACATCATATCAATAAGAAAAAGGTCTTACGTAATGAATCTTATAAAGAAAAATGAATCAGTTAACACCCAAAACAATTATACTACTAAAATATTTTTAACAGTTAAATATTAGAGGATCATATTTGATATCATATTTATCTATATAGATCTTGTATAATATAATAAAAATGTTTTAACAATTATATCGGAGGATAATAGAAAATAAAAAATGGAAAATTACAATGTAAGGGTTATTTTCATAATCTCCTTATTATCTGAGGTTGTTTTTTCGTAAGTATCTACTGGGACCTCATTTTCATCCACATCAGTGTTTCATTAAACTTTAAATTCAATTTTTTATATTATTTACTATAAAATGGGTTAAAGTCATTTATTTCCTTATTTTAACTTAAATGGTTGGAAAATAATCTTTCTTTCATTTTCCAAACACGGTACCTTATGACCTTTTCATCAAAAATATGGTAATTATGTTTTTAACTTATACGATATGTGAGCTATTTGAAGCCATTATAACATCATCGAATCTTACATTACATTCTTATAATATTTTTTAAAAAAAGGGTTTTATTTTATAATTAAATGACCTCTAAATGATTTTAAAATAGAAAGAGATATTTTTCTTCAAAATGTTTTTTTCCATCTATTACAACATTCATGGATGGATTTGAAACTTGCTTGAAGTTGATTTATTTATGATACAAATCTTCCATATCGTATTGAGGGTTTTGTGATTTATTTGACTGTGGATTTGTTATTTATATACCATTTATGGTTTATGGATAAAGTATAGACATTTTATATGATAGTTTTAATAAGAATTTTTATGTTATGTCTAATCATTTTCATATGAGGAATGTATTGGACTTATTAAGTGATTGGTGGAGCCCGCTATAGCTCCTCGATGCATTGGTAGATCTAATGATACAATCTAGTGTCTTGGAAGAACGCTTTAAAAAAATATTATTTTTAGTATGGGCCCAAGGCCTTGACTATGTGGTTAAGAAGTCTGACATTATGCATTGCATCATTATGAAAGTTTTTATTGATATTTCATATGATTATTCGACTAGTAGAATATCCATGTAATTAAGTAAATGTAATTATATTATTTTATCATTTCCATATTATGCTGATGATAAATTTTAAAAGGGTTTTGTTTTAGTCGTATACATTGCCTTATATTTTAATTCTTATTTATGAAAGATTGAACTATATTGTTATCCTTACGGAGCATCCGAGATCACACCTTTCTATGTTTTACTTTTCCCAGGTTGTGAAGAAGTATTTTATGGTTGACATGCAATGATATGATAAAGATATAAGAGTGTTTAAAAAGGTGAAAAAATGTTTTTGATGTTTATATTTCATGATTTAATGTAAAACATAAGAATGTATCTACTACTTCCAATTAAACTAAACTGATCCATCTATCAAGAAATGATTTCTTGTATCATGCCAATGTTATGTAATAGTACACTTACATGGGACAATTATGGTTTGGGAGTTACACCACGAGTATTTTATTTCACTATTTGTTATTTTCAGGACACAACAAATTTCTCCCTTCAGAATGGGTCCAGATCTAGATGAGGAGGAAGAAATTATGAAGAAGAAATTGGTCCTGACATGAATATGATTTTTCTATAAGGGTAAACCAATTGGGGGGAATCACCTATATATAGATGACCAAAGTCATTTTTCATTTTACCATATTTCTTGATGAACGTTTCTCTTCTGCAATTCTCATGGCAGCTTTGTTTCCATGGACTATCTCCTTTGGGAAATCCCTTCACCAATGAACTAAAATATACATCAGTGAATTTAACACCTTCAGCCTGGAATGGTGTGTTCATAGTTCCACATAAAACTGATTTTTATATAGATTTCTCAAAGGTTTCTCATACATTTACTACTACTTCACAACATTTAGATTCTGATGAAAGGATGAATGACACGATATACCCTACAATAGAAAAATCATTATCATTGTTTCTGATGATTTCTTTGGGGAGTGAATCTATCTCTTTTAGAGGACACTTAGCAGTTTCCCTACATTCCCTCATTCCAATGGTGGATGGCATCTGCCGCTGATTTTGGGAAATTTTCACCATGATCAAAAAAAGAAAGATGGTATGGTGGTTCCTCCAACTGTGGATTCCTTGTCGAAGCTTGTAACCTGGTTCCGAATTCCCTCACAGACATAAGATGTTGTTCGTGAATCTCCTCCCAGATCCACATCGTCATGGATTCTAGTGATTTATGCTTATTCTTTTTTTGAAATTACAAGTGGTCATATCAGGGATGCGTCCATCGGTCAGGGGAGAAGTCACGTGGGACATCACTGTGTGTCTTGATGCTAGGACACTGATGTGTCTGGGTTTCTTTGTAACATCCTAGGAAAATAAAGAATACAACATTTTTATATTCATTAATATTATTGAATTAAATCTTATTTTTATTTTAGTGGGGATTCTATATTAAATGGCATACCTAAAATGTAACAATGGGTTTCTTCGAAGTCTTATGTTTCACACAATTCGGATTCATACTGAAGAATAATAATATATTGTTATTCTATATTGTAGTTGAAGCATAGACATTGTATTGGAATGAATAAAAATAACTAACTAAATTATTATTATAATAATTAGTTAAATGTTATTACATTTATCCAACAAATTTTAGAGGATTAAAATGTAAATGATTCTAATTTTAAGTATAAATTCTCTAATTTTCTTTAAAATGCCAATTTACAACCTTTTGATGGAGAACCCTATTTAAATCAATTTTTTTTCACTTTTTTATGTTATATTGGACAAAATAAAATTATTCATTTGAATTGTGATATAACAATTTACTATGGGTATTTTTTGGTATTTTTCTGACAAAATTCATTTTTAATGAATAATGAAAAATATTTAGTTTTAATTCAATAATACCATTTAATATAATCTCTTTTTGTATTGTTAGAATATATTTTTAATTGTTTTAATGTGTAATTAGATTATATAATTACCATTTAATGAAATTTTGGTCATAGGATTTGATTTCACATTGAAATTCGAGATAAAAAAGTGTCAACCTTTTCATACTTATTATTTCTTGAAATAATGATTTTTGTTTTGAAAAAGGAAATTAATTTTTAAACAATTCATTCGACTTTTTTTTGAATTTGTTAAAATATTAATCATCTTTGAATTCTGAATATAAAATATAACATAGGATGAATTTCTGGCATTTTCGGAACATCTTCAATTTTTTATAAATGGTGAAAACATTTAGTAGTAGTTAAAAAACAGGCCTTTTCATTTAAATGAAGTTGTACTGATTTTGTGAATTGACTTTAGAAAATCCAACATATATGGTTTTTATCTGTAAGTAAAATTTTTTCAATAAGATGAAAATATTTTTTTGGGAATAGTAACTTTTAACTTCTATTTTCCGCACTTAAAGGTAAATAGGACAATTCATGGAAAAATAATATTATAATAATATTAAACCATCCTAAAATTTTTCCTAATCCTATTTTTTGATACATTTTCAACCATGGTAATCCTTGGGTCCATCATGGGACCCTATAGAACCACTTAGGAGTGATAATGACACTTTATATTAATTAATTTAATGTAATGTCCAAAATGACATAAACATATAACCTTTAGTAAATCAATTTTTACATAGGGTTTTATAAGTTATCTCTTCAACTATATATATTCATTTAAAAGAATAAAAATATTTCCTACAACTTTTATTTTTTTTATAATTTTTAGATATTAAAAAAATAAATTTATTTATGACACAATAATGATGTAGTGTTAACGTCATTAATGAATGATTTAAATAAATATGATTACAAAAATTAAAAAAATATCCAAATCATGCCCAATACTTATTGAATGATTTTATTTCGAATAAGAGTCATATTATCTTTGACTTTAATATGTTTTGGACATTACAAAACTAATAATATATATGTAATAAAATAATATTTTTAAACATTTCTAAAGAACCCCTCCTCCTAGTTATAAAAATTCCTCACCTATAACCTTTAGTCACACCTCTCAAGAACCTTGGATCATCCAAACTCTGTCAAAATTATCTCTTAAGATGAATCTCTTCCACAAATAAGCCTTACATTAGGGAGAAGGCACATCAAGAAATCCATTTGGTTCAATCCAAATAGAGTTACCCGATTTAAAGGCAACGTCTTCTCTTAAGATCTTTTCTTTTATTTTACTTATCCAATGACCTAAACTCTTTTTGTTAGTTTATTTTATAATAACAATAGTATAATCAATATACTATGTTGTTGATATGAGATGTATTTGAACTACACTTACACATAGCTCTGTTTAATGGGTAATGAACTTACTGTTACTATGGATGGTGAACTACTACCTCACAAAATGACGATTGTTAAATCTACACCTACCACCTCTTATGGCATACATTAAGATAAAACTGTATTTACATGTGATCTATATAATATTTATATTGTGCCTATACTTATTTATTTTTCATTTATATTATACAATTATGGTTTCCATAATGGTTAAATAAAATAATTTTATTTGAGAAATTGCGGACTACGACCCCCTCAACGTGATACGACTCGCTCATGCCATACGTGGAATGTATAAATGATGTATTTAATTAAACTACAAAAAATATATTTTAAAATTTAATTATAATATATCTATTTATTATTAATTTTTCATTCCTTTACATGTAAAATAGAAATGAAAGTATTGTTTATGTGTATGTAAGGTTTACCGTCTCCATGAACCATGTGTTTCATTTCTTAACTCAAAATGATATGAAATATTATAAATAAATATACATATAAAATATGTGATATATATTTTATTTAAATCAATAATATCATTCTGCAGATAATGGAATTTTGACCACATGGACAATTGTTAATTATAACAAGTTCATTGTTTGACTACAGTTTTGAACATCAACAAAATGTCCAAATATAAACTCAATTAATTAAAAAATTATGACAGTAATGTAATAAGTGATATAAATGGAATAATAAATGTGAAAAGGGATCTTAAGGAAGTATAAATTAACATATAATTAATTTTCTAGGAGAACGAGGAACATACGAGACATTTTGTTCATGAGGTAAGTGGTTTTTTATCACACTTTTAATTTTGTGAGATTTCTATTATTGACCAATTATTTATTGCATGTGGTGTATTGCGTACGGTCATTTGATATATATTATCATTAATATATTTATATTCAAGGTATTTTATGATTTATTTCTTTGTTATTAATAATTGGTCATACGACAAGATTTATTATAACATGATAATGGGTTTTCATCTCACATTTTATTACCGTGAGATTCAAGCTATATTTGACACTATTAACTTTTTTGTAGGGTATATACTACACATGATTTTATTCATTGTGTAATATAATCTAATTTTTGTGTATTTACATCTTCATTTTATGATCCTTCTTTCATGGTTTATATGTTCCATATGTTACCAAAAGGATAAGGGATCCTTTCACTATACTCTTTCTGTTGAAGACTTCCCTTATGTAATGTGTTTTAATTTCCATTTTCATATGTTGGGATATGTTATTATGTATCTTTATTTATGTAAATTTTATGTTTATGTGAGCAGAGAGACTTTCCTCTCTTGTTAACTCATTTTCGAAAATTTAATGAGACATTATTAGTCTATCAAATGTTTTTTGAGAACTTCTTAACTCAATTCCAATTCTTTGGATTAAACTTATACTTCTTAATTTTTTCAAAATATGTATATGTGTGAATGACCAATGATTTTTTTACACTTAATATAAACATATATTGGCTTTATTAAAAAATTTCAAACATATTTATGTCATTTATTTATACTTAATATAACGATACGATCTTTGTAAGGATTATTATCTCAATTTAAATTCCATTGAGGCTTATTTGTTTTATACACCAATTCACTTTAGTATTGTTTATATACTACCATTTGAAAAATTATATCATGAATGTCATTATTCCCATGATATTATATGATTTGTTTAATGTTATTCTGTAATTATATTTCTTCAAGTATTTCTTATAGTGAATGGGATTCTTAAACAAAAACATTGTTTTAATATTGTTAAGGATTTATTCCTATAAATATTTCTCTTTAATATACATGTTTTCAAACTGGTATTAAGGTTATATTTTTTTAGAAATTAATTCATTAAAATGATAATTCCTTTAAAATATTTAAAGTAGTATGATACACTTTGATTAAAAAATCTATTTATGTAATGTTTTAAATTATTTTAAAAATTATTTGATAAATATTTGATCATGTCAATATATATAAATAATATATTGTGATTGAAATTTGGAACTGATATCTTTATTTTCTTCTTGTTTTATGTCTTATCAATATGTTATGGTTATTGGAAAGTGTTTAAGTATATGATTGATTCCATGGTAAACTGTGGGTCAGTAAGCCTGAGACAGCTCCCCTATTCATTGGGTAACATTACATAGGTAAACATCAATTTTTCTCATATGTTATTTTGGTAATATACTATAATGGGTATTCCAAATATAAAATCCTTATGTAGCTGGGAAAGATACACTATATGTTTGATATGGTTTCAACAAGTTACCTTTATGATTTATGATTTCTATGTGTCATTCATAAATCTTATGATTTCATTAGGTATGTTAAAGTGATTTTGTTTTGTATATATTGATGAACTAATGTTTTATTTATTTATTTTATAAACCTTACTAAGCATTTATTTCTCATCCCATGTTTTTGAAATGTTTTTCATAGGATATAAGGTAGGTTTAGAGATCATAAGAACTCAAGAAGAGTTATATAAAGAAAAGAATGATTGTATTCATTTAGGAATTTTTTATTTTATAAAAAATTGACACTGATTAAAAGTGTATACTTTTAAATTTTTTGAGATATAATGTAGAAGTTATGGCCTTATTATTTAAAAATATAAACCTGAAATGATCTTCAATATGAATTATTCACTTAATTCAATATTTTGTAATGATTAAGGTCGAGTCCTTATAGTTGGTATCAGAGGTTGGCTTTGATATCTTTAGAGGTTAGGGCATTATTTAAGCATAAGTGACATAACCATAATGGTTAGCATATTGAAAAGAGTCATTGTTTTTTTAAATCTAATGAGTTTACAAAAAAATGAACAATAATGTTTTATTGTTTAATCTCTTTATATGATAATATATGAAGATTTTACTAATATACACACTCTGGCGTTTTTGGTTTTAGTCAATGGATGTGTCTAGCATGAACCAAAGTAACAATGGATGTGAAGAAAACTCTGACAGTTTTCTAAATAAGCAACTGAATGAAATTTGAGGAGAAATGAGAACTATTACGGTTATTCTCAACCAACTATATGGTGTCATGATCGACCACCTGAACTGTGGATATTTTTATAAGGCATCACATATGAAAGAAACATTTCCCAATAGAAGTTCAAGTAATAATCCTAAAGGTATGTATATTAAAAAACATATGTGTCAAGGATGTGGAATGAAACACATAGGAAAATTATTCAATGAGTCAGGAAGATGATATAGATATGGTATTGAAGGACATAATTTAATAACCTTCCATGGAAAAAGGAAGTTCCTACTTGACTCTATGAAAGGGAAAGATGTTATTTCTGAAGGATCAATAAAATGTTTTAAATGTGGTTCTCATGGTCATTATAAAAATTGATGTCCTACGAAGAAGGTTCAGGAATGGGATCAGAAGGATCATACAAATATATTTTTACCAATTCCTAATTATATTCCAATTGTACATGAAGAAACTGACAATGACTAATGAAAGGTATGAATTATTTCATTGCTAAAGTTTTGACATTATTGAAAATTACGATATAATTAATGTTATTTTTGTAGGAATGATGTATTATGGAATATGTTGTATAATAATAGAAAATGGATCATGAAGAATGTGTAATGAGTAAAAATTCTACATATAATGTATTCATGAGTAATGGTACATTTTTGGATGATGAACTTCTTAATATTTTTAAGGATCTATCAATGATGGGATTACATTGGATGAATTTTTCTATTATGTGTATCAATGAAGTTTGATATCTGAAAATATTATTCTTGAAATAACTATCTTTTCTTGTGTGGATATAATGGATAAGCTTAGGGGTTTATATGATCTTTTGATTTTGAGTCAATTACAAGTTATTACATTATGGGATGAAAATGTGATGTATCAAAAAAAATTTGGGGTTAATATATATTATGGTTATTTTAAAGGGATTTATACCAATTTTATTAATGTTATAAAATAATATATTTTTTGAAGAAGGACAAAACATAGACCGTGTGACAACCCGTTGTGTCAGATAACACTTTGGAAATCAAACCCACAACCAAAATGCGATTTGGATTTATCGCCTACCACTAGACTATGTGAAGTCCCTGGTTATCATGACTCATTATTTTTATTTAAATGATTTTATTAATCATGAATAAGTTGATTTGGGATATTATATTTTATCAAATAGATATCCTCAGTATAAGATCATGATTGGGTGATTATGTGATGAATGACATTTTGGAAGACATTTTACCTTTTGGGAACACTATATGCTTATGGGAAATAGAATTCAATGGGATTTAATTTGAGGAGTAATGTATGAAATATTATTTTGGAGGAATATATTTTTTTTATTGTGGAAATAAGGGGATTTGGGTTATTTATGGAAATGATAAACTTATCATATAGAATATGTGATTATTTTAATTACACTTTAGTATGAGACCTTAAGAGTAGTCGATGTTTTTAGAGATTAATGTTTCAATATACAGTGGATGACTATGTTATTAAATCCTTATGATTTTTGTTTATCAATATTAGATTGGATTATTTTTGATGAATTTGAAGAAAATTTTATATTTGAATGGTCTATCATGAACATTGGGTACTTTTTGCTGCATTTTGGAGATTAAGAGTAGTATTTATTTTAATAAAGGATTATCCATTTTGGGATTATCTGATCTTGTACTAACCAATCTTATTTTGTATTATGTATAATGAAAGGGGAAATATATAGTTCTTTTTTTTTTGATTTTTTGATACTCTAGAAGATGATTCTAGACCTTCAGGTGTGGCCAAGTCATCTTAAATACTTACTGTTTGGAGAAAAGATGAGTTTGTGGAAGAATTTTATTAAAGGATAGCACTCTACATGACAATTAAGTATTCTCTCAAACAATCTTATTCCAGTTAATAATAAAATTATTCAACTCTATGAAAAGGATCTTGAAGAAAAAATCTTATAAGCTCTCTTTTATTATCAGACTTTTACCATACCACAGATTTATGGTTTTGTGGTGGTTAACATTCAGTGATAAAGTTTTTTATCAATCTCTATTAATCAATGAGAGAGAGTTTTTCTTCCCAATATATGTTTTCTTACATGGAAACCTAGTAAGGGGTATCTCGGGTGACCTTTATAATTGTCATTATTTCTTTTAATGTGATTGTTTTATTAACTCTTTTTTCCTATGTGGGACTTTTAATGATGTTTCCAAGACCATTTTTAAAATTTAGAGGAAAAAATATCCAAATGGGGGGAAGGATGTAATAACCAAGGAAAATAAATAATATAACATTTTCATTTTTATTAATATTTTTTATTAAATATTAATTTTATTTTAATAGAGATTCTATATTCAATGTCTTACGACATATGCAACAATGGGTTTCTTCAAAGTCTTCTGTTGCACACAACCATGAGTCATACTGGAAAATAATATTTTATTATTATTTTAAATTTTATTCAATGACTAGTCATTGTAATGGTGGGAATGAACATAAATTACTACAATATAATTATACATGTTATTTAAAGGGTTTTACATTTTTCCAAAAAAACCATTGAGGTTAAAAAGGGAATGAATCTAATTTTAAGAATAAATACTCTAATATTCTTAAAAAAGGTCAATTTACAACCATTTGATATATAATCCTCTTTAAACCTGGTTTTCATCACTTTTATATATTATATTGGAAAATATATAATTATAATTTAATATCTGAACATCAAAATTTACTTTGGTTAAATTTTTGATATTTTTATGTTAAAATACATTTTTTAATGAATAGTGAAAAATACATTATTTTAATTCTAAAATTCCTTTTAATCTAATTTATTTATAAGGTTAGATTTTATTTTTAACTATTTTTACTGTGTACTTAGATTATATTTTTACCATTTAATCAAATTTTGGTCTTTGGATGTAATTTCACTCTGAAGATGGACATAACGATGTGTCAATCATTTGATAGTTATTATTTCAAAGAAACACGCTTTTTTGTTTTGACAATGAGGATTAATTTTAAATTAGTAAATGAAACATATATGTTTTGAATTTGGTAAAATATACATCATTTTTAAATTTGGAATATCAAATATATATTTTGCTAAAGTTTTTGTATTTTTCTAAAAAACAACAATTTTTGATGAACATTGAAACACTGAGTTGTTGTTAAAAAACCAACATTTTAATTTAAATGATATTTTACCACATTTATGAATTTAATTTAGAAAATATGGCATTCAATGTTGTTATCATTAAGTAAAATTTGTTTCAATAAGATGAAAATAAATATTTTGTGAATAGTAACATTTGACTTTTTTTACTCTGGTTAAAGTTAAATAGGGAAATTAAAGGTAAAAGAAATATTATAATAACATTAAATTACACTGACATGTGTTCTAATTATATTGGTTGATATAGTTCCAACCATTCTATTCCTGGATCAATTTTGGTACCCCATGCACCACTTAAGAGTGATAATGACACTTTATATTAATTAATTTAACGTAAAGACAAAAATGACATAATCACATATCTTTTAGTAAATCAAGTTTACATAGGATTATATAAGTTATCTCTAGGACTACAAGTATTTATTTTAAAGCAAAATATATTTCATTCATCATGGAATTTTTTTATAATTTTTAGACATCAAATAAATAATAATCGTTATGACACAAAAATGATGATGTGTTTAAATAATTACTAAATTATATAAATTAATAATATTAAAAAAAAATTAAAAAATATCCATAACATGTCCAATTCATATTATATGATTTTATTTCTAACATAATTCATCTTATATTATATTTTGATATGTTTTGGACTATTAAAAACTGAAAATAATTATATAATTAAATAATACATTCATGATTTCCTAAAGAACCCCTCCGCACCCTTATAAAAAGACATTAACTCTAAACCATTAATCACAGCTCTCAAGTTCCTTCAATTTTCCATACTCTTTAAACAAAATCTCCCCGGATCCCTCTATTCCACTGAGAAACCTTACCTAAGGCATAAGGAACTTCAATAAATCCTTTTTGTTCAAACCAATTGGACTTATCCGATTTAAAGATAACCTCTTATCTTACGATAGTTTCATTTATTTTAAATACCCACCCCCATAAACCCATTTTATTACATTATTTTATAAAAAAACCAGTATCCTCAATAAAATAGGTTTTTTATATTAGATGTATTTTAACTACTCTTACACACACCTCCATTTAATGTTTAACAACATACTGTTTATGTGGACGGAGAACAAATCTCTCACGAAACGATGATTGTTCAATCTTCTCCTACCACCACTTATGTTGGCCATTTAGATAGAACTATATTTACATGTGATATATATTAGATTTATATTTTCTATATACTTATTTATTTATCATTTATATCATATAATTATGATTTCCATAATGGTTAAATATGATAATTTCATTTGAGGATGTGCGGACTACCGCTCTCTCAATGGTAATTGACCCATTCATGACAAATGTCAAATGTATTTAGGATGGATTTAATTACATTACATAAAATATATGTTCTAATTTAATTATAATATACCTATTTATTATTATGTTTACATTCCTTTAAATATAAAATATAAAGGAAAGTAGTCTTCATGCGTACGTACAGCTTACTATCTCTATGAAAAATGTGCTTTTTTCTTAACTCCATAATATATGGAATATTATAAATACATATAATCTATATATATATATATATATATATGATATATTTGATATCTAAGTCATGAATATCATTATTGATAGAATGTAATTTTTTCCACATGGAAAATTTCTAATTATAAAAAGATCATTTTTTGACAAAAGTTCTGAACATCGACAAAATGATTGATATGAACTCCAATAATTGTCAATTTGTTATAGAAAGGAAATAAGTGATATAAAAGGAATAATAAACTTGAAAATATGTTTAAGGAACTATAAATTAGCTTATTTTTATTATTCTACAAGAACAAGGAACATACGAGTCAAGTCGGACATGAGGTAAGGGGTTTCTTATCTAGCTTTTAATTCTGTGAGATTTCCATTGTTTGGTGCATATTTATTCCATGGGGTGTATTGTGTAGATACATTTTTTATATATTATGATTATTATTTTTATATTCATGTTATTATATGATTAATTTGGTGTTTATTAACTTTTGTTTATACGACTCGATGGATTACAACGTGGTAAGGGGTTTTCATCTCACTTTTTATTCTCGTGAGATTCATTCTATTTTTGCAACTATTTCATTTTTGGTGTAGTATGTACTTCCCATAATTGTATTATTTGTGTAATATAATTTAATTTATTGGTATTCACATATTCAATTTATGATCCTTCCTACATGGAGTGTATGTTTTGTAAGTTACCAAATCAGTAAGGGAACCATTCACCATACTAATTCTATCGAAGACTTCTTTAATGTCATGTCTTTTAATTACCATTTTCTTATGTAGGGATATTTTCAATATATTTTTATTTCTCTAAATTTTATGTCCTTGTTATTGGATACCATTTCCTCACTCATCATCCCATTTTTAAAATATTAATGTGACGTTGTTAGGGTGTCAAATTTCTGTTAGAGAACTTCTTAACCCAATTTCAATTCTTGGGGTTTACCATATATGTCTTGATTATGTCGTGATCTGTATATGTGTGAATGAACTTTGATTGTTTTTCACAAAATATCCTGTTATATTGGGTGTATTATTATTTTTCACACATAATTATGTCATTTTTTATCCTTAATCTATCGATACGTTCTTTGTAAGGGACCATGTCCCAATTTACATTCCATTGAGACTTATTTGTTGTTATACACAAATTCACTTTCATATGGTGTATATAATTCCATTTGACATATTATATCATTTATATTCTTATTATCATTATGTTTTATGCATTGTTTAATGTTATCCTATACTTACATTTATTCAAGTATTTTCTCATGTAGTATGAGACTCTTTAACTGAAACATTATATTAAATGTTTTAATGATGTATTCCTATATATATTTCTCATTTATTTCCATGTTTTCAATATTGTTTTAAGGATTTATTTTTTTGGACATTAATGCATTAAAATACATATTTTTTAAAGCTTCAATGTTGTATGGGTCACTTTCATTCAAAATTCTATTTATTAAATGTTTTAAATGATTTTGAAAATGGTTTAAAAAATCATTGATTATGTTAATATCATGAAAAGAAATATTTTGATTTCAATGTGGAAAGGTTATCTTTCATTTATGAATGTTTTATGTGTTATGAATATGTTATGGTTATTGGGCACTGTATACGTATATGGGTGGTTCAATGATAAACCTAGGGTGGGTGAGCCCATAGATCGCCATTGCATTGTGTAACTTTAAAAAGGTAAACATGAATGTTTCTCCTTTGAAATTTTGGTAATATATTATAATTGGAATACAAAATGTAACTACATATATAACAATAAAGGATACAATGAATGTTTGATAATTCTACAATTTACCTTTATGATTTACGATTTCGATGTGTTATTCAAAAATCTTAGGATTTCATGAGGTATGTTAATGAAATTATGTTTTGAATGTATTGATAAACTAATATTTTTTTCATTATTATATAACCCTTAATGAGATTTTTATGCTCATCCAATGTTTTTGAATTTTTTTCCCAAGGGTATAAGGCATAGTACGATAAAGGAAGTACTCAAAATGATTTATATCATGAAAATAATTTTTTTTTCTTTTAAGAATTTTTATTTCATAAAAACATGGATACTTAGTAGAAGCATCTACATTTTAATTTTTTGAGATCTAATGTAATTGTTATGGCCTAATTTTCTAAAACCCCAAATCTAAAAAGATCTTCAACGTGAATTTTTCATGTAATTAATGATTATTTAATTTTTAAGGCAAAGTCCTTATATTCTTCCTATTATGATAGAGCTTCTTGAGGGTGCAGAAGCCCGAGGAACCTGACGTCGAGTGGAGGGAATTATATTCCATAGGCATGTCTCTAAGTTTTTTCTCAGCTTCCTATGTTTCACATTGGGTTTTTCTCTTGATTAACATCTGGTAGAGACTAAGTAGGCTTATCATAACACTAACAGGAGTGGATCATATAGGTGAAACCCAAGAGGGATCACTCATTCTAGGGCTGACGCGTGGTTTGTTACTCGATAACTGCTATGGGCAGTAAGAATGTGGTGACATTATCTCACCAGGATGTGGTGCATCATGTTAGAATCAAAATGGATATGGATTGTTGACAGTGGATGTAGAGTGATATGGAGCTTACATGAGGGTTACAATGTTGTTGGGACTGAGCCTCAAAAATACTTCTTATATATCCTTGTGGCTGGGAATCAATGTCTGCATAGTTCGGTGGGGCGATGTCGATCTAAAGAGGAAACCCATGTGGATAGATGCAAGTATAGTACCTAAAGGATGAGAAACCTATAAGTTTGGGCGTGAACTTCCTAAAACATATATGCTCAAGGGAGAGAGGCCATGATGGGACATGAGTGATGGTATTGAACCTCAGGGAGGCTTCATAAGTATTCCTGAGTCTGGGAATCAATGTCCATGTAGTTCATTATAGGGATATTGAATCCAGGTGTTCATAGAGGACTGTGACCTGATGATACACTGGGGCATACACATGGTTAGTGGCCTCCGTTGGGTAGATGCTCGAGGGGCTAGCAGGAGATTTTGGTCCCATAAAAGTGGACTACAATGGGTTATCACCAATTGGGACTCAAAATTCCTAAGTCAATTGTGATACAATGTCATACCATTACATGGGGTCACAATAGATTACTTCTACAGAGGGTCACAATGACTTACCTCTGGATTGGGTCACAACATCTTACCACTGGATGGGGTCACAACAGCATACCACTGGATGTGGAACACAACGACTTACCATCAATTGGGGAACACAACGACAAAATGTCTGTTGGGGTTGGACCTACGGGAGGCTTCCTACATACCATGTATAGGTTACAAGGATAATATCATGCATAATTGGAATGGTATACAATTTATTGTCATGCTATATGAAAAGGAGCTTATAATTTATCATCATTCAGGATGACGGTGGACCAACGTGAAGTGGTTGGGACTGATGGGTGTACGGCTTGAACCTCATGGAGGCTTCCTACGCACCATTCCTAGTAGAAAATGATCAAATTACACATAGTTTGGAATGGTGGATAGAGTTTAAAATCATGTGGGACGAAGGTGAACTGAGGTGAATGGGGTTGAGACAAGTAGGTGTTGTTCTTGAATGTCAAAGTGGCCTCCCACATACCCTTCCTTGGAATGGATCAATATCTACATAGTTCAGGATGGTGTACATTGTTTAATTTGGGGAGGGATGAAGGTGAACCTATGTGATGTGGGTCGGGACAAGTATGTGTTGGGATTTAACCTCAGGTAGGATTCCTATGTACCCTTCCTAGGAGTCAAGGATCAAATTCCACGTTGTTCCGAGGGGTACAATTTAATATGAAGATTGACGAAGGTGAACCGATGTGAAGGAGTAAATACATCTAGGTGTTGGTCTTGATGCTCAAGGAGGCTTCCTATGTACCCTTTCTAGGAGATAGAGATCAATGTACACATAGTTCGGAATGGTTGATGCAATTTAACGTCATGATGGATGAAGGTGAACTGGCGTGAATGGGGTTGGGACTAGTTGGTGTTGGGATTGAACCTCAGGGAGGCTTCTTACATACCCTACCCTGACAAGGATCAAATCCCACATTGTTTAGAATGAGTCTTGGGGATTTCATGCTATGTAGGCCGAGATGTATTCCATGTTTGGTGCTTACTCTATGCCCAAGTGGGCCATGCTTGGTTTTAGTGTCAAGAGGCAACAATGACCTGGAAATCACATCCCGAAAGGTGTGTCATTTGGAAGAAGAGTGGGGCATAGGCATGGTTAGCATCCCAAAGAAGAAAGAGTGGCTAACATATGGTTAAAAACCTAAATAGGAATTAATCGATTGTTTATGTTTAGCATTATATGGAGATGAATATTGGGATTTTCTCCATGATTGAGGCCTGATATAGACAAAGCCAATAGAGATAGGGGCGATGTAACAAATGTCCCAGTTCCCATCTCTCCACTAGATTTTTGTACTAGAGAAAGTAGAGGATCATGGATGCTACCTCCCGCAAGAAAGGCTTGAGGCCTACAATGAGATGGTTTCTGTTCCTCACAGACAGACGCCACTCCAAAAAAAGGATATCATTCCAGGTGATGAGGATCAACCTCATGTGTAGGCGAAGTGGCGTATAGAATGACCGAGGTGGGATTCCCATGAATGATGTACGTGGAAAGCCTAAAATTTAACGTCTTTTCATAAAGATGATGGTTCTTGGAAGTTTATCATATTATAGCTCGTACGAGGCGGGTTCACATTGCACCCCTAGAATATACATAACTAGCACTCTTTAACCCTTGGTGAATGGAAGGAACCAAAAATGCCATGGTGGTGGGGTTTTGTGGATTGATCCATTGAGGGGACCATGTTAGAATTGTTATGCAAATAATAAATAAGCATTAGTGTTCCAATGAAAGAAGAATTCAGTTAAGAAATAATACATAAATAACCACCCAAATGACTTTGAAATCACTTCGTATGAGCCTGGAGGGGTGCATGAGAGAAGGGTTTGTGAAGAATACATGTTCACAATATAGGATGTTGTGACTATAAGGCCCCAGCCTTAAAACTTACTTAATCTTGAGTTATTACAAGATTACACATTGAGGATCTTTTCGGGTTTACAGTTTTAGAGAATTAGAACATAAAACATGCATTACATTCCATATATAAACAAAGTGGTTACATAAAGATAGTATTCATTTTCCCCATCAATGGAAACATATTTAAAATAAAACATGGATTCATTCTTGACAATTCCTTGACACTATCATCATATCATGTACCTTTCCCTTGACATATGAAAAACATTTGAAAAAAACTTGGGATGAGCATAAATAGATCAGTATGGGTTATAAATATATGGAAAGGAAACATAAGTTCATATATACATAAGAATGAAATAATACATTACACCTAAAACATAATCACTTTAACATACCTCATCAAATCATGAATAAATCATAGAAATCATAATAAATAAATGTTACTTGAGGCATTCATAACATTCTTATGTAGGGAGTAACCCTCTTGGTTGCATCTGGAATACCCATCACATCATATTCCCTAAATATCTTTGGCGAAACCTTAACATTTCACCCATTCGCGTTACCCAATGCATTGGAGAGCTATATCGGGCTCACCCGCCCTTAGTTTATCACGGAACCATCCGTCTTCATAATAATGCCCAAGAACCATAACATAATCGTATCACATAAAACATGCATAAAGGAAACATAAAATTTCCACATTTCAATCACAAGATATCAATACAACACATTGATATAATAAAAACATTATGAAAACCATTTTCAATACCAAAATAAAAGAAAAGTAAAACATGGTATTTATTTTTTTTCTTTTAAAAAAAGGTATGGTTTGTAGAGGAAGTCGAAACTCAAATAATGGTCACGGAAGTGGAGAAGTCATTGTCGCCGCATACGTACGACAAAAACATTCCCTTTTGTCATTTAGTAAACACTTCGTATAAAAAAGATTCCTTTTGAATAAACTTAAGCATCAAAGGGGTTTATACACCGTATAATAGAAGGTTTTGTATAAAAAAAAATATGCCTCAATGAAAGGAGATTGGGACGAAGTCCCATACCTCGGGTCCGACTTGACTCGATCGTTCATTAATGTCCTGAATAATAAACTTGAGTTAATTTCTACTTTCTTAAGAACCTTTTTTTAAGTTCACTATTCCTTTTATATCACTTATTTCCATGTCATGAACACTATGTAATTATTTAAGTTAATAACGGTCATTTTAACGATCATTGGTACTTGAGTCAAAAATAAACCCTTTATAATTACAAGTTATTCATGTATCCATTATATTGATAATTATAATCTTGATGTATATATCATATATATCTAGTATATACATGCATTTATAATATTACATAATCATTTAGAGATAAGAAATGAAATGCACCGTTCATGGAGACGGTAAACCGTACGTACGCATGAACGCTACTTTCATTTATATTTCATATTTTATAGAAGGGAATCATAATGATATAAAGGTATATTATAATTCCAGTATAATATCATATATACTATAATAGTTCCATCCTTTATACATCCCACATATGGTATTTAACGAATCAAATCACTTTGAGGGGGCGGTAGTCCGCACTTCCTTAAATGAAGATATCGCGTTTACCCATAATGGAAACCATAAAGGTATTCCCATAATAAAAAATACAGAAGCTTAAGGAAAACATAAACATATTATATATCATATATAAATATAGTGACATCTTAATGGCCACCTTTGAAGGTGTTAAAATAATGTTGAACAATCATTGTTTCCGGAGGCATAAATTCACCATCCACGAAAATAGTATGTCTTTTAACCATTACATGTAGGTGTGTGTACGTTTAGCTCAAATACTTATTATAAAAACATCCTAGTATATGTAAGATACTGGATTTGTTATAAAATAAATGAAAAAAAAGAGTTTAGGGGGTTGGAGAAGCAAAATAAAACAAAAGGACTCAAGTGAAGACATTTCCTTAAAATCGGGTAACTCCTTTTGGTTTGAGCTCAAAGGCTTCCTTGGGAAGACTTGTACCCAAAGTGAGGCTTCAAGGAGTAAGATAGGGAAGTGGAGAGACAAAATGAGTAGGGTTTGTCCGAGCCAAAGGCTTTGGAAGTGTGTGTAAGGAGGTAGATGTGGGGGCCTTTTATAAGAGGAGAGGAGGGGCACTCTTGGAATGTAAAGAAATGTTACTTTATTTTCAAATGCGTTTCTGATTTTAAAGGTCCCAAATTGATATAATTCGAGGATAAGGTTATAAGGGTACGATATATACCCACCCAATAGGTTTTGGACTTGTGTAGGTCTTAGAGTTTACATTATCATTCCATTTTATTTAAATCCTTTATTAATGAGGTAATCGCTACATCATCATAATGTCATAAATAAATTAATAAATTTAATGTCTAAAAACTATAAAAAAAATATAATGATGTAGGAAATCGTTTTAGATTTCTAATTAATATTTATAGTCCAAATGATCATTTATGTGGTCAAAATTAAAAATATTTTACTTAGGTGATACATTCTTTTTCACATTTAACATTTTTTAAAAAAAGATAAAAAGTCACTTTCTCACAAAAGTGATTTCATGGGGCCCCCATGTATAGAACAAGGCATCCCATGGTCGGTCATGAGACAACCAATAGCTTTATGACCCATTTTGGTGTCATTTTTTTATTATTATGATATTATTTTATTATCCTTAACTACCCGATTACTCATTAATCAAGATAAATAAAGATAATTACCGTCGTTAATATTCATAATGACCATAAACAAAAGAGTCTTAATTACATAATTTGGACATTATGATTCCAAATATGAAATCAATTTTATCAAATTTCAAACACATAAATTGCAATAATTGATTTAAAAATAATTCATGTTGTCAAAACAAATAGCGGGTTTTTTTGAAACAATATCTATGAAAAGTTTGGCATTAGTTTATGACCAATTTCAAAGTGAAATTAATCCTAATGACCACCATTGGATTAAATGTTAAAAATATATTCATATTACACTTTAAGTCAAATAAAAAATATAATCTAACCATATAATTAAATTGAATGAAAAAGTAGTTTTAATGTAAAATGCAGTATTTTCACTATTCATTAAAAAAATGAACATTGTCAGAAAAATACCAAAAATTTATCCAATGTAAAATTAAATGACCCAATAATATTGAATATGTTTATTTTTACAAATATGGATAATAAAATTGTCAAATGTTTTATTTAAAAAGGGTTTTCCATCAAAAGGAAGTAAAACAATCTTTTAAGAATATTAGTGTATTCCATGCTTAAGATTGGATTTATTTTCATTTTAAGCCACTAAAACACTATCTAATTAATTAATAGACATAGATAAAAATATTTATTATTATTTATTTACTTGGTTTGTTACATCCTTCCCTGCTTTAGAAAATTTCATCCCCGCAATTTATTTACTTATCCAATAAATGTGGGTACTTATCCCTCAATGTATTTTCAGATTCCCATGTTGCCTCTTCCATCATATGGTTTTTCCACAAAACCATTACCTGATTAATCACCTTATTCCGTAACACATGCACCCTGTGGTCAAGAATCTGGACCGGTTGTTCCTCATAAGATAGGATCTCTTCCAGCTGAACTACCTCTGGACTCAAAACATGAGATGGATCTGGCATATACTTTCTCAACATCGAAACGTGAAAAACATTGTGTACCTGAGATAAACTCGGAGGTAAAGCCACCTGGTATGCAACTAATCCAACTCTATCCAGAATTTCATATAGTCCAATGAACCTTAGACTCAGGTTTCCTTTCTTACCAAATTGCATCACACTTTTCCATGGTGATACATTGAGAAAAACATGATCACCTACCTCAAAAGATAGATCCTTCCTCCTATTGTCTACATAACTCTTCTGCCTACTTTGAGCTATTCTCATGTGTTTCTGAATCAGATGAACATTTTCTACCATCTCTTCTACTAATTCTGGTCCCATCAACATCATTTCACCCACTTCATCCCAGAAAGCTGGAGTTCGACACCACTTCCCATATAATGCCTGAAATGGTGCCATCTGCATACTAGAATGAAAACTGTTATTATATGAAAATTCAACTAATGAAAGATGTTGGGCCCAACTTCCCTGATAATCCATCGAACAAGCTCATAGAATATCCTCCAAGGTCTTAATTTTTCGTTCTGACTGCCCATATGATTGAGGATGAAAAGTTTTACTAAAATTTAATTCAGTACCCAACGACTTCTGAAGGCCCTTCCAAAAGATAGAAGTGAACCTGGGATCACGGTCAGATACAATGGAGAGGGGAACTCCATGTAACCTGACTATCTTTTTAAGATACAAACGGGAAAGTTTATCTAGGGAAAAAGTATCTCGTATAGCAAGGAAATGAGCAAACTTGGTCAAGCGATCAACAATAACCCAGATTTCATTATTACCTCGAGGGGTCTTCGGCAATCCCACAACGAAGTCCATGGATATATTCTCCCATTTCCACTCTGGAACTGGTAAAGGCTGAAGCATCCCTTTCAGTAACTGCCACTATGCTTGTAACAGCCCAAGATTTTATAAAAAAATATTCTTTTTAATTTTATTAATGTCTTGTGTTGTACGCTACACCAAAAGGAGCTTGCACAACACGCATCCTTGACTTGACTTTCATTACACGCAATCGCGACCTTCCTCGATAGCGTGTGTAGTACGCAATACCGAGTTTCACTAAACAACGATATGCTATAAAAATATTATTAAAACTAGCCGTTATGAATAGTAATAACCACTTTTTGAAATCCAGTAAATCTTATTTTTCAAAATGAACTTTATTTTTGGATTCGGAGTATCGAATTTAGCCTAAGGTGAAAATTTGGTACTTTTCGGATAACTTTCATATTCTGATGAATAGTGAAAATTACTAAATTATAATTAAAAACAACTTTTTTAATCGAAATAATTAATAGTGATAAATCATTAATTTGAGTGGTTTTAAAGTATATTTAGAATATATTTTTACAATTTAATACAATGTTGGTCATTGGATGTAGTTTCACTTTTAAACTAGACATAAACAAGTGTCAATCTTTTGATAGATATTGTTTCTTAAAAACACGCTATTTGTTTTAACAGCGAGATTTAATTATAAAATTAATTAATGAAACTTTTATGTTATGAATTTGGTAAAATAGACTTCATTTTTGAATTCGGAATATGAAATATAGCTTGGGATAAAATTTTGGCATTGTTCTGAAAAACATCAATTTTTGATGAATAGTGAAACTACTAAGTGGTAGGTTAAAAACTGAATTTTGCATAAAACATAATTTTACCGCTTCTGTGAATGGAATTTCGAAAATCCGAGAGACACGGTTAATATCAAGGACTAAAATGTGGTTCAATGAGATGAAAATAATTTTTTGGTGAATAGTAACTTTTTACTTTTTTTACCACGGTTAATAGTAAATAAGGTAACTAAGGGTAAATATGATATTAATATTACCCTAACACATGTCCTAATTCTATTGGACAACTGCAATTCGACCAAAAACAAACTTAGGAATACAATATGACCATTTAGGCCCACTTGGATTAGATTAGGACATTTATTTTTAATTTATTTAAAGAAGGGTTAAAATAGTTAAAATCAATGTTTAATAAGTAAATCATTTTTAATATGGGGTTATACATAAGATAAATTCGACTATAAATATTCATTATAAAGATAAAAATATTTCCTACATGATGGTATTTTATTTGTAATTTTTAGACATCAAATAATATAATTTATTTATGAGACAAAGATGATGCAATAATTATCTTATTAATGAAATATTGACATAATTGATAATATAAATACCAAAATAAATGTAATTTAAGACTTTTTATGAATTCCACTAATTTTCTAGGATACTATGATATATTAGTGTTGATTTAATCAACTTGGTGCGAACATATAATTCTTTTATGACTTTCACAAAAATCATGTATCAAATAGTGTCAAAATTGACACAAAATAGTTTTTAAATCAAATATTATATTATTAATTGTTATTTTATTCCTAAAAATCTAAGGTTCGGCCAAATGACTTAGATAAGGATATATGTATTAATAATATACAATTTGGGGTTCGTTTGGCATGTTATAGTAAGTTTATTAACCATATAGTGAAAGAAAACAAAAAGACACGGTAAAAGTTAAATTATTTAACTAAGAGTTAAATCTAATTGATAAGGTTAAAATAATACCCTAAACTTGTCTAAATCCTATTGGTTGATAGGATGTCGACCCATCCCCACTTTAGCTTTGAAATAAGACCCTTTGGAACCATTATAAACCGATTTTGACTTTAATATAAAATAATATTTTGAGATATTCCTAAGGTGCCCCTCTCCTCCCCTATAAAAGGACACCTCCTCCCCCTCCTCCTCACACCAATTTGAGCACTCAAGCTCGGCCAACCCCTGCCAATTTCTCCTCTCCACTTCCCTAGAAACATCCTAGAGGTTCTGGTCTTCCTCAAAGACCAATTTTAGTGCCCTAAGAGGAGGTCTCAAAGAGGCACTTCAAAGAAGAGGTAATTACCGTTACCAATTCTTTCATCTTTATTTCTTCTTCCACTTCTTCTTCTTAGGTTGTTTCATTATGAAGTAATAACATCAGTATCACTCATATACTTATATGTTATTATAAGTATGAAACAAACCTATTTCACCATCTATCCATCCTACAGAAAAAGAAATCACCGCGCGTGCGTACGTACGGAATACCGTCTCCACGCCGTGGTGTAATCTATTTTCCACCACCACCTTACATGGATGGGTATAATGGTGTAAAGAATAACTATACATAGTTATTACAACATCATATTTATTCTGATATATTGTATAATCCACTCCAATTCAATTCAATATTTATAGAAATGATATCATCGCTCGTTCGTACGTACGGAATACCGTCTCCACGACGCGATGAGATTCATTCTCCACGTTAACCATTTAAGAATGATTATAAAGTATATATAAGAAATAATAATGAAATATATGACATTATAAATCTACTGGATTTATTTATATATATGTATGTATGTCATCTACTTACTTCCATTTCAAGACAATAAGGAAAGTAAAACAGCGTTCATGCGTACGTACGGACTACCGTCTCCATGAACGGTGTTTTTCATTTTATTTATCTATCTATTATATATATATATATATATACTGAATATATATGATATATAAATCGTATTTTATATTCTGGAAGTAAGTAAATCATGATATAAGTAATAATGATGTCAAGAACAACAAGTCAAAACACCTAAGATAAATGAAACGATTTTACCCAAAACGCTTCTTTAACATGGAATTTACAAAAGAATGGGTAATATAATGTCATAAGTGAACCATATATGATATAATAACAATGAATATGATTCTGGAATAAGTCAATAACATGATTTAAATCATTATACAGGAGGTTCGGACACTTACAAAGCACGTCAGACCTAAGGTAAGGGAAATATCACAATCTCATTTTTATCCGAGATTGTTTATTCATAAGTATTTACTGGGGGTGTATTTTATCATCCACATCCATGTTTCATCAATATGTAATATTATTTCCATCCACCTACAATTGTTTAAATCCATTTTTACCCTTCGGTGAGTTTTTAGTAATATCTATGAAAGGAATCTTTTGTCATATGAGGCACTTTTTGACTTTTCCGACAAAAGTACGAAGAATGTTTTTTTTAACTTATACGGCACGAACGAATTTATACTGTTTTATAAAGCCTTATTTTCATGAAGCTTCCTCTAAAAGATTTCATGACTATTTTCAATAAAATATCTTTCTTTTAAAATTGCATGATGTTTTGTGAAAAGAAATTGATTTTAAAGAAGAAAGGATATTTTCCTCAAGAATTCATTTCAAGTGTTTTATCAAAAGTATTTTCCATCTAAGATAATAAAGGGTTCTGTTTCTATCCATATTTTTACATTGATTTGACTATGTTGTGATGGAATTATGTTTATGAATTCCTTTATCTTATATGAATGGTTTTATGATGTCATGTTGTTTAAGAATCCCATTTTTATTACATGGGTTATGAAATGATGTATGATTTATGATTTTGTGGCACACATAAGAATGGTATAATTAAGAGATGGGTGGGACCCATATCTCCCTCCAATTCATTGGGTAAAGATTTTATATCTCATGAGATAGACATGGCTGAATGGTAGGTTATACCGGTTCAGTGAAATAGGACTGAAACGAGGATTACTCGATTCAGAAAGGGACTTTGTCCACTAAGATAGTCTTGGCAATGAGTCTTGACTAACAAGAAATGATTCTCTATGATTATGTGTGTATGCCACAATGAGTAATGTTTTATGTTATGATTTCATTTTCACTTCTATGATTTATCCCACGTTATGATATTATGAGCTCTTTTGCAGGTTAAGATTTCCAAAAGCTATGTTCTTATGTATATGATGTGATTGATATTTCTTTTGTTTACCCTTACGGAGCATTTGAGCTCACCCTTTTATGTTTTCTTTTCCCCAGGATATAAAGAAAGGTTTTAGGTAAAAAAAGATCTTTATGGGAGATGTTGAAGATCTTTCACCACGTTTAGAGGATTACGTTCCGAGTTTCCAAAAACACTTAACTATTACGATCCTTGTGTGTGTGTTTTTGTTATGTACTAAGTATTCCGCAAAAGTAATGTAATGTCAATGTAAGTCAAGCTTCGGGTCTCTACAGTTGGTATCAGAGGAAAGGTTTAGTCAACCATTGGAAACTAGGATGCGAAAACGTTAGTGAGATCCCTAGAGATATTTCTAAGGTATGTCTAGGGATGCCCCTAAGGATAAGTATACGTATAGGATATAGTTCTAGAACTATGGTAACGATATTAGATTAAACCAAAGATGATGGATATTTAAGTTACTCCCCCTTTATTATGATTTTTGCATCTAACAATATTCTGTTTGGGTTTTAGAAAATGGCTGGAAACAAGATGATTCACAATAATAGAGGATATGATGGACAATGGAATGATATTCTTCATGAGCAACCAAATGAAATGGGATTTGGATATCCAAACATCATTATTATGCCGAATCAGCAATCTCACAACATGATCAATAAAGTAAAATTTGGTAAGTTTCATTACTCGACTAATAAGAGAAAGATGGAGTTCCATGATGATCATAGAGGAAAGAAAGTTCAATTTCCCCTATGTAAATCATGTGGGAAGAGGCATCAAGGAGAATGTTTCAAGGGAACTGGAAGATGCTTTGGGTGTGGAAAAGAAGGACACAAAGCAAGTAAGTGCAAAGGAAAAGGGTCGGTTAACACCATGGATGAAGATAATGGTATTGCTACGACATCAAAAATGGTTAAGTGTTTTAAATGTGGAATGTATGGGCATTATGCAAACAAATGCCCTAAGGGAAAGACTCATGAAGAGAATCAGTATGGTCATATGGGTAGTATTTATGTGGATGATGATGAAGAGACTACAAATGATATGTGAGATGAAAGAATTTTTTAAGCTCGGTCAATGGTTTGAGAATGTAGTGGAATGATTACATGTTTATCATGTGTAATTTTGGAATAAAGAGACATCTATGGATTGTTACAATGTTGCCTTTCCTTGTGTTTTGAAAGTGTATGATTAATGTTACCAGTATCCATGAAAGGTTATCCAGATAATTTTGGAATGTAGATGATATGCGCATAATGAAGGGATAAGGAGAAAATTAAATGTTTGATAGTATTCATGAGGTCATGATTGATATAAGGACTAAGTGATATCATGGTTTGAGTATATAGAATTTTGAGGATTTTGGTATGTGGAAAGTGTTAACTTTTAACTGCACTCATGTTTTCACTAAGGTATTCAAGAGAATACACGATTAAGGACTTTGAATGTTTGGAATGTGACCAACAAGACATATCTTATGATATGTGGGGATCAACGACAGTATTAAATCTCTGGTAATCGATGTCACTATATTATGAGAGTGGACTGCAGTATTATGTATAAGCCTAAAGATTAGACTGGATTATGTTGGACATAAGTTAGTATTGTTTAAGGATAGAAGATTTTCGATATTATTGATGGGATGTTATAGTAACGTAGTTTTAGAAAAAGGGACAACCTGCAGGACGGGCGACAGCCCATCGCTTCGGACAAGGCTGTAGGAATCGAACCCACAACCGAAGTACGACTGGCCTTTATCGCCTACCACTGGCCTACAGGAAGTCCCTGTTTAGTAGAAACTAGTTTTATTAAATTAAGCAACATGATATATGAAGTATAAGTCCATTTTAGGAACCATATATGATTAATCTCACTATAGAATGACTTATGTATATTTAATAACTTTTGCTAACCTTTTGTTTGAGACAGATGGAATGAACAGTCATTCTATCACATGATCTGCTAACAATTCACAAATAAAAAATTCAACTTAATTTATTTAAGAGATGAAGTAGAAATTGTTCAAGGCACGAACAAAAGTGAGATTGTACCAAAATAAAGTAAGTATTTATTCTAATTCAAATTTTTAACTTTAGGGAAATGATCTTGAAAACCAAAAATGTTGTCCTAGTGATCTTATACCTGATGAATCAGATGGTACCTTAGATCGTCACAAATTTATGGATTTGTGATTACTGGATTTTCCATAGCCATGTTCTCTACCACTCTCCATCAGAACATGATGGTTAGATTTCTCTTCCATATCCATATTTTCACCTATGTGGAAACCCAGTGATTAGTTTATTTGGGTAATCGTTACATTTCATACTTTTGTTTTTAAAGCCAAGTTTTGGTATTCCCTTTTACGATTTGGGTTTCTATTAAAGAAACTTTCAAATAGTAAACCATTTATAACCCCGACGAATTTCGAGGGCGAAATTCATTTTAAGGGGGGTAGAATGTAACAGCCCAAGATTTTATAAAAAAATATTCTTTTTAATTTTATTAATGTCTTGTGTTGTACGCTACACCAAAAGGAGCTTGCACAACACACATCCTTGACTTGACTTTCATTACACGCAATCGCGACCTTCCTCAATAGCGTGTGTAGTACGCAATACCGAGTTTCACTAAACAACGATATGCTATAAAAATATTATTAAAACTAGCCGTTATGAATAGGAATAACCACTTTTTGAAATCCAGTAAATCTTATTTTTCAAAATGAACTTTATTTTTGGATTCGGAGTATCGAATTTAGCCTAAGGTGAAATTTTAGTACTTTTCGGATAACTTTCATATTCTGATTAATAGTGAAAATTACTAAATTATAATTAAAAACAACTTTTTTAATCGAAATAATTAATAGTGATAAATCATTAATTTGAGTGGTTTTAAAGTATATTTAGAATATATTTTTACAATTTAATACAATGTTGGTCATTGGATGTAGTTTCACATTTAAACTAGACATAAACAAGTGTCAATCTTTTGATAGATATTGTTTCTTAAAAACACGCTATTTGTTTTAACAGCGGGATTTAATTATAAAATTAATTAATGCAACTTTTATGTTATGAATTTGGTAAAATAGACTTCATTTTTGAATTCGGAATATGAAATATAGCTTGGGATAAAATTTTGGCATTGTTCTGAAAAACATCAATTTTTGATGAATAGTGAAACTACTAAGTGGTACGTTAAAAACTGAATTTTGCATAAAACTTAATTTTACCGCTTCTGTGAATGGAATTTCGAAAATCCGAGAGACACGGTTAATATCAAGGACTAAAATGTGGTTAAATGAGATGAAAATAATTTTTTGGTGAATAGTAACTTTTTACTTTTTTTACCACGGTTAATAGTAAATAAGGTAACTAAGGGTAAATATGATATTAATATTACCCTAACACATGTCCTAATTCTATTGGACAAGTGTAATTCGACCAAAAACAAACTTAGGAATAAAATATGACCATTTAGGCCCACTTGGATTAGATTAGGACATTTATTATTAATTTATTTAAAGAAGGGTTAAAATAGTTAAAATCAAAGTTTAATAAGTAAATCATTTTTAATATGGGGTTATACATAAGATAAATTCGACTATAAATATTCATTATAAAGCTAAAAATATTTCCTACATGATGGTATTTTATTTGTAATTTTTAGACATCAAATAATATAATTTATTTATGAGACAAAGATGATGCAATAATTATCTTATTAATGAAATATTGACATAATTGATAATATAAATACCAAAATAAATGTAATTTAAGACTTTTTATGAATTACACTAATTTTCTAGGTTACTATGATATATTAGTGTTGATTTAATCAACTTGGTTCGAACATATAATTCTGTTATGACTTTCACAAAAATCATGTATCAAATAGTGTCAAAATTGACACAAAATAGTTTTTAAATCAAATATTATATTATTAATTGTTATTTTATTCCTAAAAATCTAAGGTTAGGCCAAATGACTTAGATAAGGATATATGTATTAATAATATACAATTTGGGGTTCGTTTGGCATGTTATAGTAAGTTTATTAACCATATAGTGAAAGAAAACAAAAAGACACGGTAAAAGTTAAATTATTTAACATAGAGTTAAATCTAATTGATAAGGTTAAAATAATACCCTAAACTTGTCTAAATCCTATTGGTTGATAGGATGTCGACCCATCCCCACTTTAGCTTTGAAATAAGACCCTTTGGAACCATTATAAACCGATTTTGACTTTAATATAAAATAATATTTTGAGATATTCCTAAGGTGCCCCTCTCCTCCCCTATAAAAGGACACCTCCTCCCCCTCCTCCTCACACCAATTTGAGCACTCAAGCTCGGAAAACCCCTGCCAATTTCTCCTCTACACTTCCCTAGCAACATCCTAGAGGTTCTGGTCTTCCTCAAAGACCAATTTTAGTGCCCTAAGAGGAGGTCTCAAAGAGGCACTTCAAAGAAGAGGTAATTACCGTTACCAATTCTTTCATCTTTATTTCTTCTTCCACTTCTTCTTCTTAGGTTGTTTCATTATGAAGTAATAACATCAGTATCACTCATATACTTATATGTTATTATAAGTATGAAACAAACCTATTTCACCATCTATCCATCCTACAGAAAAAGAAATCACCGCGCGTGCGTACGTACGAAATACCGTCTCCACGCCGTGGTGTAATCTATTTTCCACCACCACCTTACATGGATGGGTTTAATGGTGTAAAGAATAACTATACATAGTTATTACAAAATCATATTGATTCTGATATATTGTATAATCCACTCCAATTCAATTCAATATTTATAGAAATGATATCATCGCTCGTTCGTACGTACGGAATAACGTCTCCACGACGTGATGAGATTCATTCTCCATGTTAACCATTTAAGAATGATTATAAAGTATATATAAGAAATAATAATGAAATATATGACATTATAAATCTACTGGATTTATTTATATATATATATGTATGTCATCTACTTACTTCCATTTCAAGACAATAAGGAAAGTAAAACAGCGTTCATGCGTACGTACGGACTACCGTCTCCATGAACGGTGTTTTTCATTTTATTTATCTATCTATTATATATATATATATATACTGAATATATATGATATATAAATCGTATATTATATTCTGGAAGTAAGTAAATCATGATATAAGTAATAATGATGTCAAGAACAACAAGTCAAAACACCTAAGATAAATGAAACGATTTTACCCAAAACGCTTCTTTAACATGGAATTTACAAAAGAATGGGTAATATAATGTCATAAGTGAACCATATATGATATAATAACAATGAATATGATTCTGGAATAAGTCAATAACATGATTTAAATCATTATACAGTAGGTTCGGACACTTACAAAGCACGTCAGACCTAAGGTAAGGGAAATATCACAATCTCATTTTTATCCGAGATTGTTTATTCATAAGTATTTACTGGGGTGTATTTTATCATCCACATCCATGTTTCATCAATATGTAATATTATTTCCATCCACCTACAATTTTTTAAATCCATTTTTACCCTTCGGTGAGTTTTTAGTAATATCTATGAAAGGAATCTTTTGTCATATGAGGCACTTTTTGACTTTTCCGACAAAAGTACGAAGAATGTTTTTTTTAACTTATACGGCACGAACGGATTTATACTGTTTTATAAAGCCTTATTTTCATGAAGCTTCCTCTAAAAGATTTCATGACTATTTTCAATAAAATATCTTTCTTTTAAAATTGCATGATGTTTTGTGAAAAGAAATTGATTTTAAAGAAGAAAGGATATTTTCCTCAAGAATTCATTTCAAGTGTTTTATCAAAAGTATTTTCCATCTAAGATAATAAAGGGTTCTGTTTCTATCCATATTTTTACATTGATTTGAATATGTTGTGATGGAATTATGTTTATGAATTCCTTTATCTTATATGAATGGTTTTATGATGTCATGTTGTTTAAGAATCCCATTTTTATTACATGGGTTATGAAATGATGTATGATTTATGATTTTGTGGCACACATAAGAATGGTATAATTAAGAGATGGGTGGGACCCATATCTCCCTCCAATGCATTGGGTAAAGATTTTATATCTCATGAGATAGACATGGCTGGAATGGTAGGTTATACCGGTTCAGTGAAACAGGACTGAAACGAGGATTACTCGATTCAGAAAGGGACTTTGTCCACTAAGATAGTCTTGGCAATGAGTCTTGACTAACAAGAAATGATTCTCTATGATTATGTGTGTATGCCACAATGAGTAATGTTTTAAGTTATGATTTCATTTTCACTTCTATGATTTATCCCACGTTATGATATTATGAGCTCTTTTGCAGGTTAAGATTTCCAAAAGCTATGTTCTTATGTATATGATTTGATTGATATTCCTTTTGTTTACCCTTACTGAGCATTTGAGCTCACCCTTTTATGTTTTCTTTTTTCCCCAGGATATAAAGAAAGGTTTTAGGTAAAAAAAAGATCTTTATGGGAGATGTTGAAGATCTTTCACCACGTTTAGAAGATTACGTTCCGAGTTTCCAAAGACACTAAACTATTACGATCCTTGTGTGTGTGTTTTTGTTATGTACTAAGTATTCCGCAAAAGTAATGTAATGTCAATGTAAGTCAAGCTTCGGGTCTCTACAATGCTTTAACCTATTGACAAGTCAAACACTTCACAGTAAAATCAGCAATATCTCTTTTCATTCCATCCCACCAATAATACTCTTGGAGATCTCTGTACATCTTAGTACTGCCATGATGAACTGAAAACGGAGAACTATGAGTTTCACATAACATCTCTCCCTTCAACTGTGAATCACAAGGGAGACACAATCTCTTCCCAAATCTCAAAACGCAATCATTATCAATGTTGAATTTAGGAAACTTACCTTTCTGAACAAGCTCTACCTTTTTTTTCAACTCCCTGTCTTGCTTCTGTGCTTTCTTGATTCTATCTGATAGAGATGATCTCACTAATACCTGAAACAAAATAGAATAACTTCCTGCACCAACAACATCTATGCCAAAGTTCATCAAATCCTTAACCAAAGGATCACGTTCCAAACACAACATTGCTAATGAAGCATTACTTTTTCACCTCAAAGCATCGGCCACTTTATTTGCTTTTCCTGGATGGTAAATAATTGTATAATCATAATCCTTGATTTATTCCAGCCATCTCCACTATCTCATGTTTAACTCTTTCTGAGTGAATATATACTTTAAACTTTTGTGATCAGTATATATTTCACACATTACTCCATACAAATGATGCCTCCAAATTTTTAAAGTTAAAACAATAGTAGCTAATTCCAAGTCATGTGTTGGGTAATTTACGTCACGAGTTTCCAACTGTCGTGAAGCATAAGAAATTACCTGATCATTCTACATTAGGATGCAACCAAGTCCTTTTAATGAAGCATCACTGTATATAACAAACTCACCATTCCTGGAAGGTAGTTCCAAAACTGGAGCATTCACCAATCTTCTTTTGAGTTCCTGAAAACAGTCATCACACTCTTTTGTCTAGATAAACTTAACACCCTTCCGAGTTAGCTTAGTCATTGGACTAGATAACTGTGAAAAATGTCTAAAAAACCTTCGGTAATAGCCTGCCAAACCAAGGAACCTACGAATATCTGCTACATTTGTGGGTCTTGGCCATTCTTCAACAACCTTTGTTTTTGCAGGATCAACAGTTATCCCATCTTTAGAAACAATATGACCAAGGAAAGAAATTTTTTGCAACCAAAACTCACACTTGCTGAATTTCCCATACAATTTCTTTTCTTTCAAGATTTTAAAAATGACCCTTAAATGTATTTCATGTTCTTCTTTACTTTTAGAAAACACCAAAATATCATCAATGAAACCACCACAAACTTATCCATGAACACATGGAAAATTATATTCATTACGTCCATGAATATAGTAGGTGCATTGGATAGCCCAAAAGGCATTACTTCAAATTCATAATGGCCATATCTTGTATGAAACACAGTCTTCGGAACATCTGCTTCGTTTACCTTCAGCTGACGGTACCCCGATCTCAGGTCAATCTTTGAAAAAAAATGGAGTTCCCTAGAGCTAATCAAACAAATTATCGATATGATGAAAAGGATATTTGTTATTTACAGTGATGTTATTCAAGGCTCTATAATCAATGCAAAGTCTCATAGAACCATCTTTCTTTTTAACAAATAAAACAGGAGCACCCCATGGTGACGTTCTAGGTCGAATGAAACCTTTCTCTAAAAAATCATGCAATTGCTCCTTCAACTCTAAAAGTTCAATTTGAGCCATTTGATAAGGGGGTTTTGAAATTCGCTTAGCATCAGGAACTAAGTCAACAGTAAACGCAACATCCCGATCTGGTATTATTTCAGGAAACTCATCAATAAAAACATCAAGATACTCATTTACCATTGGCACATCATTAATCCAAACAGTTCCCTTGTTTTCAACAACATGTACAAGGTAACATTCATTTCTATCTTTTACAAGTTTCTTGGCCTCTTGATATGTTATCAACAGAAAGGGTTCATTCTTGTACACAAAATGAAAGTATTTATGAAATGAAACTTCTTTAGATCTACAGTTAATCTTAGCATGGTAAATAGAGAGCCAATCCATACCCAAGATAACATCAAACTCTACTAGAGGTAAAACAATAAGGTTTGCAAGTAGGATCTTTCCACAGATAAGGATAGGAAGATTCTTATAAATTATTTTTGCCTCAAAATTTCCCCCAGGTGTCTTTACCAAAAGATCAGGAGTCATTTCTTGAGATGGTATTCCCATTTTACTATAAAAGGTTTCAGAGATGAAAGAATGTGTAGACCCCAAATCAAACAACACACTGGCATAATCTAAAAAAACAAAGTACCTGATACAACGTCATTTGATGGTCCGACATCTACTGAAGTAGTTGCAAAGGATTTCACCACCCCTTTCTGCTTTTAGTCTAACTGCTTCCCATCACTCAAGCTTTTTGTCAGACACTTGTTTGCATAGTGACCCATCTCATTGCACTTAAAACATTTCACTAACTGTAAATCAAATTTAGTCTTACCGTCAACCTGATCTTTTTCCGTGCAATCATGAGCCTTATGTCCCATATTACTGCATCGGTAGCACATTCCATAATTCAAAAGACATTCCCCAGCATGCCTTTTGCCACATTTATCACAAACTGGAAACATAGTTTTCTTACCGTCAGACTTTTTTGAATAATTCTTACCTTTCTCCGGCCACCTCAGTCTCTTCTTCTGTTGGTTGTTATAGATCACTTGATCATCGGCAAACTCCATTTCCACCTTCTCAGCACATTGAACAATCTTTTCATAACTTTTAAACTCACGAGAAGCTAATGCCCTTTGATATTTTGGCTTTAATCCTGAGTAAAAATGATTTATTTTTCTATCAAGGTCTCGGATAAAATTTGGAGCACACCTTGCCAATCGAGTGAACCTTTTTTCATAGGCAGCCACTGAGTATTCCTCTTTCCTAAATTCCAAGAATTTTTTTCCATCCTAAGTCGAAAAGACTTAGGAAAATACTTCTCAAGAAACATACCTTTGAATTTATCCCAGTCAAGAGCATCAATCTCATCAGTGTCCCTGATATTTTTATCCATCGACCACCACTGGTCTGCTTCACCCTCCCAACGGTAAATAGCAAGACTAACCTTTTGATTGTCTGAACACCCCATGACATCGAAAATCTTCTCCAGTGCTTTAATCCACCCTTCAGATAGCACAGGGTCAGATGATCCTCTAAATGATGGGGGATGTTGCCTCATGAAATGTTCCACCACTAACATGTTCCTCTGCGGTTGATATGTCTAATATCGTGTATGGATACCACCGCCATTTATCGCTTGAGTCAACTGCACCATTACTGTAACAAACTGTTCAGCTCCAATTCTGACCATCTCAGGATGCTGATTCGGAAGGTTACTTCCTTCTGTATGCCTTCCTAGCACTGCTTCCCTGTTTCCTCTGCGGAAAACCTTTCTGAACAAACATGTCTTAGATGAAGCTACATGGTAATCTTCAAATGCTATATCATTTCAAAAAAAATTGGATAATCATTTAATATAATTCTAACTCCTAATGTTATCTAAACTAACCATTGATACCAACTATAAGGCCCCAGCCTTAAACCTTACTCAATCTTGAGTTATTACAAGATTACACATTGAGGATCTTTTCGGGTTTAGAGTTTTTAAGAATTAGAACATAAAACTTGCATTACATTCCACATATAAACAAAGTGGTTACATAAAGATAGTATTAATTTTTCCCATCAATGGAAACATATTTAAAATAAAACATGGATTCATTCTTGATACTTCCTTGACACTATCATCATATCATGTACCTTTCCCGTGACCTATGAAAAACATTTCAAAAATACTTGGGATGAGCATAAAAAGCTCAGTATGGGTTATAAAAATATTGAAAGGAAACATAAGTTCATATATACATAATAATGAAATAATACATTACCCATAAAACATAATCACTTTAACATACCACATCAAATCATGAATAAATCATAGAAATCATAAGACATAAAGGTAACTTGAGGCATTCATAACATTCTTACGTAGGGAGTAACCCTCTTGGTTACGTTTGGAATACACATTACAAAATATTCCCTAAATCTATTCATAGAAACCTTAAAGTTTCACTCCTTCGCATTACCCAATGCATTGGAGAGCTATATCGGGCTCACCCGCCCTTAGATTATCACAGAACCACCCGTCTTCATAATAATTCACAAGAACCATAACATAATCGTATCACATAAAACATGCATAAAGGAAACATAACATTTCTACATTTCAATCACAAGACATCAATTCAAAACATTGATATAATAAAAACATTATGAAAACCATTTTCAACACCAAAATAAAAGAAAAGTAAAACATGGTATTTATTTTTTTCTTCTAAAAAAAAGGTATGGCTTGTAGAGGAATCCGAAACTCAAATAATGGTCATGGTGGCGGAGAAGTCATTGTCGCCGCATACGTACGACAAAAACTTTCCCTTTTGTCATTTAGTAAATGCCTCGTATAAAAAATATGCCTTCTGGATAAACTTAAAAGTCCAAGGGGTTTATACACCGTATAAAAGAAGGTTTTGTATAAAACAATAATATGCCTCAATGAAAGGAGATTGAGACGATGTCCCATACCTTGGGTCCGAATTGACTCGATCGTTCATTAATGTCCGGAATAATAAACATGAGTTAATTTCTACTTGCTTAAGAACCTTTTTTTAAGTTCATAATTCCTTTTATATCAGTTATTTCCATGTCATGAACACTATGTAATTATTTAAGTTAATAACAGTCGTTTTAACTATCATTGGTACTTGAGTCAAAAATAAACCCTTTATAATTACAAGTTGTTCATGTATCCATTATATCTAGAACTATAATCCTGATTTATAAATCATATATATCCAGTATATACATGAATTTATAATATTACATAATCATTTAGAGGTAATAAATGAAATGCACCGTTCATGGAGATGGTAAGTCGTACGTACGCATTAACACTACTTTCATTTCTATTTCGTATTTTATAGAATGGAATCATAATGATATAAAGGTATATTATAATTCCAGTATAATATCATATATAATATCATAGTTCCATCCATTATATGTCCCACATATGGTATTTAACGAATCAAATCACTTTGAGGGGGCGGGAGTCCGCACTTCCTTAAATGAAGATATCGTGTTTACCTATAATGGCAACCATAAAGGTATTCCCAAAATAAAAAATACAGAAGCTTAAGGAAAACATAAAAATATTATATATCATATATAAATATATTTACATCTTAATGTCCACCTTTTAAGGTGTTAAATGAATGTTTAACAATCATCATTTCAGGAGGCATAAATTCACCATCCAGAGAAACAGTATGTACTTTAACCATTAGATGTAGGTGTGTGTAAGTGTATCTTGAATCCTTATTATAACAACATACTAGTATATTGAAGATACTGCAATTGTTACAAAAGAAATGAATAAAAAGAGTTTATTGGGTTGCAGAAGCAAAACAAAACAAAAGGACTCAACTGAAGACATTACCTTAAAATCGGGTAACTCCCTTTGGTTTGAGCTCAAAGGCTTCCTTCAGAAGACTTCTGCCCAAAGTGAGGTTTCAAGTAGTAAGATAGGGAAGTTGAGTGACAAAATGTGGAGGGTTTGGCCCAGACAAAGGCTTTTGATGTGTGGGTAAAGAGGTAGAGGTGGGGGGCTTTTATAAGAGGAGAGGAGGGGCACTCTTGGAAAGTAAAGAAATGTTACTTTATTTTCAAATGGGTTTCAGATTTTAAATGTCCCACATTGATATAATTAAAGGATAGGTGATAAGGGTTAGAAATATACCCACCCAATAGGTTTTGGACATGTGGAGGTCTTATATTTTACATTATCTTTCCATTTTATTTAAATCCTTTATTAATGAGGTAATCACTGCATCATCATGATGTCATAAATAATTTAATAAATTTAATGTATAAAAATTATAAAAAAATTAACATGATGTAGGAACAATGTTTAGATTTATAATGAATATTTATAGTACAAACGATCATTTGTGTGGACTAAATTAAAAATATTTTACTTAGGTGATACATTCTTTGTCACATTTAACATTCATTAAAAAAAGATAAAAAGTCACTTTCTCACAAAAGTGATTTCATGGGGCCCCCAAGTTTGGCACAAGGCATCCCATGGTCGGTAATGAGACAACCAGTAGCCTTATGACACATTTTGGTGACATTTTTTTTATTATTATTTTATTTTATTATCCTTAACTACCCGATTACTCATTAATCAAGATAATTAAAGATAATTACCGTCGTTACTATCAATAATGTCCAAAAACAAAAGAGTCTTAATTACATAATTTGGAAAATATGATTCCAAATATTTAATCCATTTTACCAAATTCCAAACACATAAATTGAAATAATTTATTTAAAAATAATTTCCGTTGTCAAAACAAATTGCGGGTTTTTTTGAAACAATATCAATGAAAAGTTTGGCAATAGTTTATGACAAATTTCAATGTGAAATTAGTCCTAATGACCACCATTGGATTACATGGTATAACTATATTCATATTACACTTTAAGGCCAATTAAAAATATAATCTAACCATATAATTAAATTTAATGAAAAGCAGTTTTGATGTAAAATGCAGTATTTTTAACTATTCATTAAAAAATGAACATTGTCAGAAAAATACCAAAAATTTATCTAATATAAATTTCAATGTCCCAATAATAATGAATATGTTTATTTTGACAAATATAGATTATAAAATTGTCAAAAGGTTGATTTAAAAAGGGTTTTCCATTAAAACGCAGTAAAACAATCTTTTAAGAATATTAATGTATTCCATGATTAAGATTGGATTTATTTTCATTTTAACCCTCTAAAACAATATCTAATTCATTAATAGACATAGATAAAAATATCTATTATTAATTACATACTTGGGATGTTACAGTGACGATGTGGTGCTCAACATTTCAGATGGACTTTGCAAATGGGTATTCATTTCAATGTGAAGTGACCTATCTTGGGTATCGTGAAGAGGAGCATCTGGAATATTCTTTGCAAAGAATAATGGATTTCATAGAGTAGGGCTTAATGAATAAAGGTTTCCTTGCAACAAATATCACTCGGAAGAAGTGTAGCTCATGATGCACAATGACCCTACCTCAGCATGTGGTTAACATGTTCATGGAAGGTACTTCGCAAATCATGATGGATTTTTGAAGACCTGATTCCCCTTCGGGATGTACCTCCTTTGTGAAGGCACATGGGCTCCATGAAATGAATCCCGACATGAAGAGGGGTTGTATTTATGCCAAATTAATTTCACTTTGTGATTCTCAATTGCCTTGAAGTGATCATTTTTCATAGAATAAAAGGAGCTTTGTGATTTGAGAGCTAGGAATTTTAATGGTCCTTTGGGCTTGAAGAGAGCCCGATATTTATAGAAAATATACAGTGTGAATTTGGGATCACTTGGTGCAAAGACACATGGTGATTTTTACTAACTACAGAACTGCCCATCACAATACTCACTAGCAGCTTCACAAAAATATTTTGGATAATGAATCATCCCACCAATTTACTCCACAACAGCTTCGCAAACATCTTTTGGATCATGGAACATCCTTCCACTTTACTATGCAGTGCCTATAATGGAGGAAACATTGTGCTAGCTACAGTGTCGTGGGGCTCCACGAGGCAACCACTGTGTAGTTGATTTATTTCAACACATCATTTTTCTCCACACACATCTTTGTGCGATCAAATCCCCCCCCCCCCGTGGACATAGAGTTGAGAAGAAAATGAGGATCAATATGTCAGAGTCAGTCGGAAAAATTTTTAGGCCAATCTCAAAGAAAGATAATGAAATAGGTTTGCGCTGTGGAGATGTGATGTGTGGGTAGAGAGTACCACGATGGTCATTGAGGTTGGATGCACAATGAAGTGAAGGGGTTCTTTTCCTATAAATAGTGTAGGATGACCTCTCTTTTTTTTCTTATCTTCACATTTATGGAGATTTTGATCTCAATTTGTGAAGCTCTGCCCACTCTGTGATTTCTATACATGAATTGGGCCTTTATGTGTCATGGTGCACAGAGAGTCCTTCATCCCTTCTTGTGTGTGCACCACATATTTTGTTTTCTATGTTGTGGGTAGGGCTCCATGACCTATTGCTGGGAATGTGCTCTACGAATGAGCATCACCTACGAGGTTCACGAACATGCTTCATGAATGAGCTTTGTGAACGAGCATCGGGAATGAGCTTTGGGAACCATGAAAAACGAGATCCCAGAATTTAAAACTGAGTTGCTCTCCAGGAAGCTGCCAGGGGGTCCTTGCAGATTCTACATGGAAAGATGAAATGGAGAAAAACACGGGTATCAGGGAGTACCTTTGGAGCCATTCAAACAACGAAACATTGTTGGAGTTTCTGTCAGAGAGCCGTAAGAACTACCCACTCTATAAAATTCTTCATATGTATGGATTTTTCTATAGGGATGACACATTCATTCTGGAAGTGAGTATGGATGAGCAAGCTAAATGGATTAGGAGCGCACCATTACAACATCATTGGATTATGGTAGTTGATGGCCATATGTGGGAAGATATTATGCACATCAACATCGATCATCTGTATAACCACGTGAACTATGTTGAAGAGAAGGAAATGAAATAAGATACATCTCTACCATTATACAACACTAATCTGATAGATTCCAGAGGGAACCTGTATAAGGGGGGATCGATGTGTGGGATTTGTGCCAGGGCGGCAACATCTAATATGTTTGGGGTTGGGCTTATTATGTGTGGGCCTCGTCCAAGGAGTTTGGGGAATAGATTTGTAGAGTGGGCCTCTACGAGGTGGCATGGTAATCTTAATTCTATATATACTAGATGAAGTATCTGATGCTGGAGCTACTGAGAAGAAGGTCGTTGAGGGCCAACACTTTCCATTTTCACCATGGGGAGGTCAGAATTATCCTATGGGACCTACATAAGATCACAGGGGTCCCAATACTATTGGAAATTTATGAGGTGTTCCTCGCCATCGTGAATACATGGGAGGACCCAGAGCCTCTTCAACCTATATAAAAGGAATTGATGGACCTAGTGTAGGGGTAAGAAAAACTGTTGGTGAGGTACATCCATTTCATGTGGCGATTCAGGCATTTTCTGAATATCCATGAAGATGGAATGTTTTCTATGAGTCCCTAAAACACCCCACAGGGGTTTCAGTGAGTCAAGGATAACTCATACGGGAAACTCTTAGGGGAAAACCAAGGAAATACATGGGGATTTAGCTTCCATACTATGCAGTAACCAAATATTCGGTTAGCTGCATTCATTTTGGCACTTATTAGTGGCTATATCCTTCTGTTTAGGGATACAAACATTGGTGTGAAATTGAGCACTTTTATCATTGTGGCCATGTTGGTGACTGTGGGACGGGTTAACCACAGGATACCGATTCTCAAAAGAGAATATAAAGTACTATAGAACATTCATGAGGGCATGAAGCCACATAGGATATAAGAGACATTACATCTTCTTTATGGGTGGATATCAGTGCACATTATGGGAATCTTCGAATATTAGAACCCCCTTTCGCATCTGGGATCATGTTTCCTCCTGGTAATTCTGAATGTGCTGGAGAGTTTTCTGACCATGTTTACTCTGTACTTTGTGCTAAACTGATTATAGAATGTGGAAATGTTCAACATCCACTCGATCCAGTTTCCAAAATGTTTGTTCATAAATGACGGATAGGAAATGGAAGAGCAATGGTCCTACCTCCTAGTATTTCATCATGTTGTCTTTGTGGAAACGGTTGATCGTGATTCTCTCTACGATCCATACACCCTGCATTTCTTGGCGAGGAAATTCCGGTGAATGCATTGGCTGACTCCTCAGGTCAACATGGTGGTGCTCTATGAGAATTACCCATGTGTGATGAGGTAGATATGGCACATGTTCAGACAAGATGATGGGAAGATGAGGAACGAGCTGTCATCGCCCACAACATCTTACAAGATGGTAAAATTGTATGCCAAGCAATTGGAGGAGGCCTTACTAAGGGAGATGTTGAAGCAGGAAACCATCTGTACTTGTGACGGGGTCCCTCCCCAACCTCAAGGTTAGGTCCGGAATTCGGCATGGACATGTCGTGGTGGTGGGGCTGCAGTATCAACAAGACTCACACCTATGGAGATGTAGGAGATGGCAGCAGACCCAGTGGTCCTAGAAGAGTAGAGTCATATAGAGGGGAGGATAACAAGTGGATTCCATAGGATATTCACCTAGGCCCCATGGAAGCGGTTACACCACCTTGATATGCCTAAGAATTTTGTCTTCCCGGAGGCCTGTGATATTTGGGATGTCACCCAACCTTTCCTCAAATGGTTCAAGATGTGGAACCATATGAATCATCTCGATATGGATTTTCTAGGAATCTGTAGTTTCAATGAAATATTTTATGTTTCCTATGAAGGGTGGGAGAAATTCATTCTTGATACAGAAGTCTTCGTGCACTCCCGGGGTGCCCCACGTTAGATGATAGACCGGGTAAATGTGTTGATGGTTCGATCGACCCTTCCATTATAGTTGTATATTGAGTTGATAGAGTGTTTCCAACTTTTAGTTGATTTTGATGAGTCCTCCAAGGGGGAGGAGGCCGGTGGGGGGAGTCCTCTAGAGTAGGTTGAGGTCTGTGACTCAGACCCATATTTGGAAGAGTTTTTAGTGGCACCTGAGGTAAAATCCTAAACCACATACTAAGAGTACTCATCCAGGTAATTTTGGACTTCTCAACTAAACATATGAACTGTGACGGAGGGCCTCATATGAAAAAACATCTCTTGTCCAACAGTATATGTGGTGGTGGAAGCTTTGAGATCTATACCTACGGCTACAGTGATTACTGTGCTTATTAGGGTGACAACACCAAGGGAAGTTCTTCCGGTTATTTTATTCATCTCAAAATTATATAAAGGCCCATGCATTGGGGTTACAATGGGAGTAAATGATGAAAAATATCACTTATTTGGACTCTGTAAGTCTCTTTTATGGGATTTGTAAATCTCATCCATTGATCAGGCCAACTGACACCCATGCAATTTTTGTATGCACAGTTCATCAATGGGCGTGGGCTACATTTCTATTGTTTGCCAGAGGTATTGGGACTACCTTTCCCATGAGTTTGTTAGTGGTCATGGTTGTGGATTCCTAAACTGACCAAGTTGCAGCACTTCTGATCAAAGGTGGGACCATCCAATGGACCCCACCTGCAGTCATTGAGGTAGAATCCGACGATGGGGATCAATCAGAGGGCAAGGGTCCTGACAGTCCAGATATGAAATCCTATAAAGTCTCTGATGATGTGTTCGTGTGGGAGAGCCCTATATATGAACCCACCAACCCCACAGCTGGGGCAAGATGACCTCTGTTGAAGAGGATAGAAAAAGCATCCATCCCTGGTCTTGGAAGCTGATCAAGCACTTCATTGGGGGGACCCCTCAAGCGCGTAGGATAGACCCGATGGGGAGGCATAAGTCCTAGTTGCATGAAATATGTACTAGGGGAGTATTTTCCCAGCATCATCATATGTCTATATGAGATCTCATGGAGGGGAAGATTCAGGAGTATGACCATGGCCTTGGTGTAAGTATGCTACGAGGAAAATAATTGAACATAAAGAGGCATTATGAGGCCAAAAGTGTGGTCCAACGATTACGGGCACAGGCGGATGAGTATTCCATATTTCTAAACGTCAAATCAGGTCTTATATCATTACTAATGGACCAACTAGGAGAGGTGGAAGAAAGAATTTATCCAGCTTCCATGGAGATTGCTATCATCTAAACGGACAAGTATCAGGCATGGATTGTGGCCGAATAATTGTGCCCCATCACTACTGAGGTGGAGAAAAAAGTAAACATTTGACAATGGATCCAGGATGCCACAATCCAGATAGTGGAAGAGCTGTAATGCTATATTAATGATGTCATCCCACCAATGAGAGAGGTTGATCATCTTGTGTTATATCTTGTAAAAAATATTAAATGTAGTTTTAGGATTTGATTGTTTATTTTGGATGAATTGATGGATTCTGTTATTCATTTTGGACTACTTCACATATTTTAAATTTGGGAATAATTCATCTATTAATCTATAAGATCATGTGGGTTGGTCCCGATTTGAGAAACAATGGATGACCACCTCATTAATCCATCTCAATATGAGAGTGTCAACCAAGCTTCAGGAAACTAGGGTTTGAGAAACCAATCTAGATTTTCAGGAAGAATGGGGGATACCTAAATGGATGATGATGTTATCATTATATTCGATGTGTAATTTTCCAAAAGTGTTATAGTGGGCCAGCGGGGTAACTCAATGTGCATTAGAATTACTCCGAACTTAGGGGAGTTGAAAGTGTGAATCACAAATTCCAAAATTCAGAAAACATTGGCGGTGGAGTGAAAAAGTAGGATAACTATTGATTGTATTAAAAACACATCATCCCTATTTCATTATCCATGAATGGGGGAAACAAATGAAGGCTGACCACTGAACATGATTGAAACATAGGGCCCAAATAAGAAATGTTATCCATTAGTCCTTCAGAACATTGGCCCATAATAGTGGGAAAGCCATAGGTCGAGCATCCATACATCTAAGAGTTCACTAAGATGTGAAATAAGACAAGCCTCAAAATAAAGGAAATTAAAACTGTGTAGGTGGAGTGATGGTTTGTTCGATTGGAGTCCAACACTTTTGAAATTATGACACTGTGGTGAAAACACATTAGGTGGGTGCATTGTTCTGATCATAGATAAAAAATTCTTCTAAATATGAAATCTCTTGTGAGGACCTATAAGCCTTGTGGTTTTACGTCATGCTCCGGAGGATGATAGGAATATAGTTTAATGTCATTCAGTGCAGAAGATGAATATATTTTTAAGGTCGTAATTCCTTGACCGAGATTGCGGCCGAGTGGCATGAACAGTTGATGACCCCAGGTCTAGGCCCAAGTCGAAATTTCTCGGTGTCACTACATATCTCATAATGGTGATAATCAATATAAACATTGTTCATAAGAATTGCATGGTCTTTGTCCAATTCTAGTCTATGAAATCCTCTCTGATGAGAAAATTGGGGCATCCTATAGTTACTATTGGGCATCCTGAACTGGTTATAGGTAGAGTTGCAGTTACATGGTTTCTAAGAATGAGAATGTGAGGTGCAGTACATATCCCCACATGAATGAAATCCCAAGAGGCACTCATCACAATAGAAGTTAGCGAATGAGTTCGGGCCAGTGGGTCGGAAATGTGGGGGCATGATTTACAATTCCTAGGGATGGACTCATTGACGGAATGTCTGGGCATTTCTATATATCCAATGAGGTTGGGAATCATGCCACATAAAGTTATATGAATGACATATTTATGCCTTGGAGATTGTAACTAGTGAAATCTATGTTTATGTTCTTAAGGATCAGATCAGACATAGAAAGGAATGAGGGAGACACATGGTGTAGTAATTATAAAACCTGACATGAATGAGGACATGGAGTCCATATCACCATGTTCTACTTGGGGAGGTTGTAGGTCAAGAAACAGAAAATTAAATTTAGGATGGGCCTGAGGAAAAGTTTGAAGGAATTCCTATATCCCCCATGATGATGGGGATCAAGCCATATGTAGTTTTGGAGGTGGAATGGTAAGGTACCAATGCTAGGGACAATGATGTCACACGGGTCTTTCCCACACACCAAAAGAAGAGGAATTTGATATATCTTGATATTTCATTTGAAAGGATGTGTTTTATAAAAAATAAACCTATGATGGAGAATCCAAGAAATTTCTATTGGTACGAATCCATATACAATAATTGAAAAATGTTATGGTGGATAACTGCTACCAAACATGATGTTCCCTCGAGTGAGGACATCAAAATGTAGTGTTCCATCTTATCGTGCGGCCAGGTTGATAATGTCATAGTTTTGGGTGGTATGATTGGACGATCCAAATCATTTAAAAATCATTCAATAATGAAAAAATAGTTTAATGTCTTGTGGGACCAGGCACCATAGTTTAATATCATATGGCTTGGACAGATACAAAAGAAATGTGGTTTTAGGAGGGCGGGATGTGCAAGGCATGATAAAGCATACCTGACCAGAATGAAGATGATGTCTATAAGACATGAAAGTCGATGGAAGAACTCAAGAAATGGGTATAGAAAAGGTCTGAGAGTATGGTGCTAGACTAGTGGAAGAATCATCTAGGTGTTATTATATATCCCACGAGGATAGGAAGCTAGTGGTACATAGTTCTGAGGGTGAATTTAAATGTCATGCAGGACAAGGGGAATGAGAGACTAGCTCCTCGAATATAGTACGTGGTGTAGCTTTTGAAAACCCCACGTGATTGATAATGTAATCCGATACCACACCACAACAAACAATACCATGAAATTTTGGGCCTAAAGGCCGAATAATAGATGTAATTAGTATAACCAATGTTGGACCCAAAGAGGAGATTCCTGAGCATTCCTATATATCCCATAAAGGTGGGAATCGATCAATTCATAGTTATAGAAAATTTGTTTCTTACGATTTGCAGAATGTATATAGAGTGGTCTTAGTTTTAGGTCTAAGATGTCAATAGATAGAGAAGAAAAACACTTCAAAATGGGTATAAACCCCGACCAAATCCCTAATCTCACGTGAGCTAATCACGATGTGGGAAACAAGGGCGGAAAAGGTCTTTCCTACATGTGGAATGATTGAAATGGGAATGTCTATATGGAGCCCCGAATGATGCCTCACTGTGGATTTTCCTCTTAACTTTCAAACACACACTGAGGGATAACACCGAGAGTGTCAAAGTTCCACATGGACATGATGGAGTGGAAAATGATGTGAATCATGCAACCAAAATATAATGCATTATGGGGTTATGGTGATGAAGGAGGATACCTATTTATCATGTTCTAAATATATCATCCTTATCATGGGACCTGAAAGGGGATCCAAAAATGAGTGTCGACCACTAACCATATTCCCAATGTAGGACATGTATTAAATTGTCATTTTGAATCCTCGAGGGCATTGGCCCCAAATGATGGTAGTCCCCTTATTCCATGCATCCATAACATTCATGGGTTTTTTTGGATGTGAATGATGATGAAATCCTAAATGGAGGGAATCGGGATGAATGAAAATTGGTGATAAAATGTCAATGTAGAATCGATCATTCTAGGTCCTAAAATAGAGTGCTCCTATGCACATTTGTGATTTTACAAAGAGGGTGGAGGGGGAAAACTTGATAGTATCCGACATGAAATGATGAGTGTGGAATAAGGTAAATTTGTGATCTCAGAATGAATACATATGTGGAATGGTTGTTTCAAACCTGACATGAATGAGGACATCAGAACATACCACACCATACACACATCTCATGGAATAACTCAGGCCATAGGGATAGGATGATAAAGATGTTCTTAATAAATGGGGTTGTTTTTGTGGGATCGTCGGGAGACAGAATGACAGAAACGAGGAAAAACGAATGAAAATAAATCAAAGGACACAATGATTTACTTGGTTCAGGAAAAAATACATATGTCCACAGGAGAGGCAGAATTCACTATATCGAGAGCACAAAAAATTACAGAGGATTTAAGTAGTAAACCCTATCCCGAAATGGGCTACATATGAAGAAGATGACCCACTGTTCTGAATAGTAAGTCTGCCTTGCAACAGTGATCGGTGAACAACTTTATCAGAAGCTCTACAGTGACTACCAGATGGAATTCAAAAGTGTTATAGTGAAGTTGACTCCAATGTGTACACCGCTACAGTTCCTGTCGATGTCAGTCGGTCATCTCCACTACAGTGGTCATCATTGCTATAGTTGATGGCCACAAGCTTTCGGCCCAACCAGATCGGGCAACACCAATCCAATAATTTCCCACTTGTAATCTGACCAACTTCACTACTATGCTTTGAATCAATAGATGAAGTCAACTTACATAATCTAATTTCTTCCTCTTTTTCACACACTAGTGGCATGCTTTCCTTTCAGACATTCATGAAATAAAAACAGTTTTCCTCTTGTGCTCCTATCAGGTCCTCCATCATTCTGCCTCTCATCCTCGGTTCATCAGTGGTGACCAACAGAGGCACAAAAGTGCCTCAACTTTTGTATCACCATAGGCTTTGTCAACATGTCTGCTAGATTTTTGGTTCCAAAGATCTTTTGAAAATTCAGCAAACCATCCTATATCAAACCTCTGATGAAATGGTAATTCAGCTTAATGTACATCGTCCGGGCATGAAGCACTGGGTTCTTTGCAAGATGTATAGATCTCCGACTGTCACAGTGTAATAAATTATCATCTTAATTTCTTCCCAATTCATCTAAGAAGTTCTTCAGCCAAACCATCTTTTTCCTAACTTCTGTTACAGAAATTTATTATGCCTCTCTGGTGGATAAATCCACCACCTTCTGCAATTGTGATATCCAACTTACCGCAGTTCACCCACAGGTGAAAACATAACCCGTGGTACTCCTACTGCTGTCGACATCACCTCCAAGGACAACATCCAAATACCCCTGCAATGAAGTTCCTTTCCCAAAGAACAGAGATACTTCCTTGTTGTCCTTCAAATACCTCAGTCTCCACTTCACAGCTTCACAATGTTGCTTTCCAGGGTTAGAAATATACCTACTCAAAAATCCCACTGCATGAGCAATGTCACGTTGAGAACAGACCATGTCATACATCAGGATTCAAACAGCTGATGCGTATGGAATTTTTTCCATGTACTCCACCTCTTCTGTCGTCTTCGGTGATTGCTCCTTTGATAGTTTGAAATGGCTCTCCAAGGTAATAGAGACGTTCTTTGCTTCCATCATGCTGAATCTTCTCAGAATCTTCCCAATGTAATCAGACTATGAGAACATTAATGTTCCATCTGTGTGGTCTCTCTTAATCTTCATTCCCATAATATTAACAACTTTTCCAAGATCCTTCATTTCAAACTCCTCATCCATCTTCCCTTCCATCTCGTTGATCCTCTGCATAAATGATCCTGCAATGGGGTTTTCATAAACACACAGAATAAATATAATGTATACATCACCAAAAGATTTGATGTAGAAACAATGATCCATGCCACATCGTTTATATTCATTTTTACACATTAATGAATCAAAATTCTTGTTCCACTGCCTTGGTTCCTACTTCATCCCATATAAGCTCTTCTGGAGTTTGCACACCAAGTCTTCATTTCCAGACGCTACGTATCAGTCTGGCTGCTGCATGTAGATATCATCCTCCAAATCTCCATGAAGGAAAGCAGTCTTGACATCAAGCTTCTCATGGTGCAAATCCTCTGACTCCACAATTCTGATAACCACCCAGATAGTGGTATGCTTTACTACTGGTGAGAATATTTCCGTGAAATACACTCCCTCTTTCTTTTGGAAGTGTTTCACCACCAGCCTTTCCTTGAACATCCTCTTTCCATCATGCTCTTACATCACCCAGTAGACCCACTTGTGATGCAATGAATTCTTTCCTGCTGGTAGGTATGTCTACTCCGAAGTGTTGTTGTCATGAAATGAAGAAATCTCCTCCTTCATTTCTGGCTCCCACTTTCTTGAATCCTTCAGCTACATTTCCTCTTCAAAGAATTCTGGTTCTCCACCACCAGTCAATAACAGATAATTCCATGATGGTGAATACATCTGCACATGCCTTCTCACCCTTGATGATATCCTCAACTCCACTAGATTAGTAGGTTCCACCAGTTCAGATCTCTCAAGCCCAAGAACACCTTCATGCTCTACTTTATCTTTTCACTTTGATTCAATGTTCCCATTTTCATGTTTAGCGTCACGATGACCTTTGTACATGACACCTTCACTGAATACCACATTCTGGATTATGAAGACCATCTTCTTATGATCATCCAAAAACTGGTAAACAAACTCTTCAGCACCATAGCCAATAAAGAAACATGGCCTGGACTTAGCATCAAGCTTTTACCTTGAGTTAGCATCAATGTGTACATAAGCTAATCTTCCAAGGACTCTTAAATGTGAGTATTTTACCTCTTTACCGGACCATATATCCTCGGGTAGGCATTCTCCCATTGGCACAGATAGACTCCTATTGATCAGATATGCTTCCATGTTAACTGCATCATCCTAGAAGGTTTTATGCAACCCTAAGTGCAGCCTCATGCTCCTGGCATGTTTATTCAGTGTTCTATTCATCCTCTCTACCACAGAATTCTGTTGTCGTGTTCCTGGTATTTTTTTTCTCCCACTGAATACCATTTTCAGGAAAAAATTCCCTGAACATCTGACTTCCATACTCTCCACCATTGTCAGGCCTCAAACATTTCATCTTTTCTCCTGAATCATTCTCCACCACGACTTTCCACTTTTGAAACATCTTAAACACATCAGATTGGTTCTTCAGAAAGTAAACTCATACCTTCCTCATTGATTCATTGATGAATGTCACATAATATTGTGAACCTCCGAGGGATGGTACCGGTGCAGGCCTCTAAAAATCTGTATACACCAGGTCCAGCTTTCCAGACTTTAGTATTCGGCCTCCTTTTGCAAAGGACACATTCTTCTACTTTCCAGAGAATCAATATTCACACAATCCCACTTCAACTGACTTCATATCTGGTAGAAACCCTTATGTTTCCATAACATTCATCCCCTTTTCAATCATTTTGACGAGTCAGTTGTTCCACAATTGAGAAACTCTGACAGCTTTGAGTGATGAAGCCATGTCCATGCAAGTTTCATTCAGGTTGTACATGGTGCCATTCTTTACTCCCCGAGCTATGAACATAGCTCCTCGGGTGATCATCCATGCACCACCAGTGAATGTGGTACTCAAACCTGCATCATCATGTTGTCCGATAAAAATAAGGTTTCTTCTCAATACAGGGATATACCTGACATTTTCCAGAACAAGAAAACTCCCACTTTTCATCTATATCTGTGCATCTACTTTACCCATAATCTATAAGGGATTATCATCAGCATGATTCAACTTGCCAAAATTTCTGAAACAAAATTTTTTAGGAAACCCTTCTCTGATATAGAATGGAATGACGCCCCAGCATCTAAAATCCAAGACTCCATCGGGTTGTCCACGCTCAGCAGCAACACATCATCAGTTCTTTCAGTTGTAGTGTTTTCTCCACTGGTTTCTGGTCCTTTCCAGATATCTCTCCACTCCTTCATGAGGTGACCATTCATCTATAATGTCTACCAGGTAGGACTTGGCCCCTTTTCCTTGTCGCAGCTCTTTCCTCTTGACTTCGATCTTCCTCTACGATTATCCCACGGTGGGTTCCTTCATCTTCCTTCAACGATCAATGCAGAACCAGAGAATCTTCCTGATTCTCTTCTTCAAACATCCTTACTATGTATTAGGTCTCATATATCTTTTAGATTCATCTTTTTATTCCCCGAAGTGCTGCTTAAAGCTGTTACAGTTGCTTCCCAACATTCTGGTAATGAAGATAGTAAAACCATAGCACATACCTCATCACCATGATCAATGTCCACCGATGAAAATTGACTTATGATGCTATTGAATTCATTGATATGATATGAAACAGGTCTCCCTTAAACCATTTTAAGGTTGAAGAATCATCTTATCAAATACACCTTGTTTGTCGCAGAAGGCTTCTCGTACATGTTTGTGAGGGCATTCATTAGGTCATCCGTCATCTTCTCCTCTATGATGTTGAATGCCACGTTTTTTTCCAATGTTAGGTGGACAACACCTAGAACCTGTCAATCCAGTAGCTCCCACTTTGAATTCTCTATGTCCGATGGCTTCATATCTAGAAGTGGCAAGTGCATCTTTTTCTGATAAAGATAATCCTCAAACTGCATCCTCCAGAAACAGAAATCAGTTCCATCGAAGCGATTGATCTTCACTTCTCCTTCATCCAGATCCATCATTGGAGAATTACAAACCTTACTATGATACGAGTTGTTGTGGAATCATCAGAAGACACAACGACATAAATGAGGAAAAACGAATGAAAAAAAGAAAAGGACACAACAATTTACGTCGTTCGGGAAAAAATCCCTACGTCAATGGGAGAGGCAGATTTCACTATATCGGGAGCAAAAAAAAGTTACAGAGGATTTCAGAAGTAATCCCTAGTCCAAAATGTGCTACATATTAAGAAGAAAATCCACTGTTCCGAATAGTATTTCTGTGTTGCAATAGTGATCGGCGGCCAACATTGTCAAAAGCACTACAATGACTATCGGCTGGAAGTCAAAAGTGCTACAGTGATGTTGACTCTGAAGTCCGCACTGCTACAGTTGCGGGCCACATGCATTCATCCCAACTGGATCAGGAAACACAAATCCAACAGTTGTTCCCATAGGCTAATATTTTGGGTTTTCCTACATATCCCATAAGGATTGGAATCAAGACACACATAGTTATGGATAATGATGTGTATTTTTACGACACTCGGAAATGAAACTGATAGGGAGAAAGGTATCTGAATAATGGATTCATATGACATGATGGGAAACTTGACTTCTATTAGAACATAAACCAAAACAACATCGTACAATTCTAATTGAGAACATAGGCCAAGGGGCCCAAAATGTTGATGGATATGGGATATGAATTCCCTACTAGTTCACAGTTCAATGTCTTGTATTGAGGATGATTGTTGGAGGTTTTTCCTAATGGTATTTATGTGGCAAGGAAAAAATAGCCCGACGTGAACAAGGAAAATGATTCCACACCACACCACATAGTACTAAAGGAGAAATTGGGATAGGGTCCTAGAAAGGTCGTGGGATTTATGACGGAAAATCCCAGCCAGTTCTAGTTTAACATTTTAGGATAAGGACAGTGGTGATCTTAGTTTAAGGTAATTGTACTCAAACAGTAGATATGTTTCCCTTTACATGTGTATTTCTTTAACAAATCTACTAATCCCTTATGATCAATGATCAGTGTGGAAAACTAGGAGTAGGTCCAGGCTCTCCTCAATAGATAATGGTACGACAACTGGACTCACACCCCTTTCCAAGGAAGACTAAGTATTGAATGTATATAGGGATAGAATGAACCACTACACCGAATATTTTGGATATATGGGGGTGGGTACAATGATAAATCATAACTATTTACCTTGTTCAAATAACAATATCCACATCGTGTGTCCTAAATTGGGAACAAAAAATCAGTGTCGGCCACTAAACACAATCATAATGCAGGACATGTATCAATTTTTAGTTCGATAACCTCTAGGAACTTGGCCTAAAAAGGTTGGAGAACCCTATTGCCTAGCATCCATACAATTCAGGGGTAATTTTGGATGTGAAAAATGATGAATTCACAAATAAATAGAGTGTCAGAAGCTTTAATGTGCTTGTTCAATTCAACCATAAGAAGGATGAATAAAGTGGATGGGATCTCCAAGGAGAGGGATTCATGGTCCAATTATGATGAAATCTACGTGAATGAGGGAGAAATTCAACAGCACACATTGTGATTAGACATGAGGGGAGATAAAGATGTTAGTGGCTAATCCTATGGATGAAATGTATAGTCATTCCAACAATATCCCATAAGGATGGGAATCAAGCCGTACGTAGTTCTGAAGAGGGTCATGCAATTTAGAGTGGTGCGGTGAGGACGTTGGAGAATAGTAGAACTAGGAGGGAACATGGGGAAATCATTGTAATCCATACCTGAGAAGGGGACTTAGTAGCCTACAGTACACCATGTAGGATCCTCTAAAGAATACTATACCAAGGTGGATAGTCAAAGGGGAGTCATGGAGCAGGACTCTAGATGAGAAATATGAGTGTTCTTACGTATCCAAAGAGAATGGGAATAATGCCATATGTAGTTCATGAGGTGGTAGTTTAACGTCTTACGGGACAACTATTATGGGGAGATCTTAGTTTAATGTTGTAGAGCTTCGACCATAATGGTATATCTGTTGTTCATGGTTTAACACCTTAGAGGACTATTATTTAGTAGTTTTATGTATTTCATTTCAGACGAACCACACATTTTACTATCATGTGGAGAAGACAGAATAATTTACTGTCAAGTGGGAAGATATGGATCTTAGTTTTTTGTCATAGAGGTTGGAATATTATATATTTTATCATCATGTGGGATGGAAAATTAGTTTAATGTCTTGTAAGATGTAATATTTTATTGTCATGTAGGATAATGATACTAAGGATATGTATTGCCTGAGGAATTTGGCATTGGTGGGAGTATTTATATGATCACCATCCATGGTAACCAGGGAGTACACATATTTGGGGTAACACTTGTGAGTGACATAAGGACCTTACCATTTGGGGTCTAGCATGGGAGTTTTCTGACTAGGTATAATTGGTGTTCTCATATCCAATAGCAGGTTACCTTGCAAGAAAGAGTAGAGGCAGACATTCATGTCAAAAGCTATAAATATCCTTTTTATGCTTTTCCAGATTTTGCAGGGCACGAAGAAATTTTTTTCGGGCACATCCAATTCATCTAGAATGATTTTAGATTCCATAGCTGGTTCATGCTGATCATAGACCACTATGTGTAATGATGGAAACTGATTCTCGATGGGCAAGATTACCTATGTTTCTTGCAATAGTGAGTATGGTGTCACCTGTGTTGAATTGTGAGTCGTAGTCTGATAACTCTAAAAGAATTTGGGGATCTTGTCCATCCATCTTTTATAGTTCTGACCAACCATTTTTTCAGGATGATAAAGAGGGTTTTTTGGAACACCTCGATCTTCCCATTTTCTTCTACGTGATAATGGGAGGTATGGTTAGAATGAATGTTATACATCGAATACAATTTCATCAACTCAGTTTCCGGGAAGTTGGTTTAATTTTTGTGAGGACAGCATGAGGGACTCCAAATTGATAGATGTTGGACATCACAAATTCAACAATTGAATGTCTCTAGAAATCCATTAGTGGAATTACTTCTACCCACTTTGAGAAGAAATCTGTAGCACTTTGGATGAACCTGCAATGGTGAGCTGTCGCCGGTGGATATGGTCCCCAGACGTCAAATCCTTAGAACAGAAAGAGCCAAGAGTACATGGTAGTGTGGAGAGGCTCTCGAGGCTGATGAAAGTATTTAGCAAGTAAGTGGCATTCATGGAACCTCTTGGTAAACTCAATACAGTTATAGATCATGGAAGGCCAAAAATACCCCAACCTCTAGATCTGGTGAGAGAATTTTGAACAGGTTTGATGAGGTTCATAGGAACCTGCCTGAACCTCCTGCATGACATGATAAATATTAACAGATTTAATGAAACCGAGGATAACCCCATAAAAACCATGGATGTAGGGGATCTTCTAAAGACCAAGACCGTTATAGAGAGTAAAATACAATGTGCATCGTTAGATTCACTCGCGCTTGGATCTATCATCCATGAGATTGTTGTGCTGATGGTACTTGATAAAGGGGGTCCTCCAGTCTAGTGTCACATCCATCACTGCGAAATGGGGACTTGAGGGTCTAGACATGGAGGTTCCAATGGTAAGGTGGATAAACTTTGGGTTATCATCATCATCTGAAGTGACGAGGGAGATGCCTCTTCAATGGGCCACATGAATAATCAAATAATCATGATTAGGCTCTTCCAGAGATTCCACTAGGGTTGATAGAGCATCAGATCAACCATTCTAGGGTTAAGGGACATCAATATCCTCTGGCTGAGACTAGAACTGGGTCAGCAGCTGGAGGGTATGTTCCAATAATTGCACATGCTCTGATTTTCAAATGACATAGTCACCATTGATCTTCTTGATGACCAGTTTGGAGTTTCATTTCACTTGAAAGTGGGAAATGTAAATGTTGAGCACCAACTCGACGCCAGTAATGAAGACCTGATACTCCATCTCATTGTTTTTACAACCTGATGATAATAGGAATTAGTATGGAAGAACATCATGTGATTGCTTATTAAAGATGATAACCATGCCTACTATGTTCTTTCTAGTGTCATTGAGTCTCTTACTAGTAGGTCTCTAGGAAGAAACATCAAAGTGTATTTTCCAACACATAATGTCTTGGTCATCTAAGATGATTTCATCATCATAAAAATCAAGGTCCAGGGACTGGTCCGTGGGAGCTAGATGTAACACAAGGAAATATTTTAATGTTTTCCCCTTAATACCCTTATGAGGGACAAAACAGATGTCGAACTGCAAGACGATCACTACCCACTGATCTAGACAACCTATCAATATGGGCCAGTTTAGGATGTAGTTCTGCAGTTCCACTCGGCACACCAGATGCACATCATGGTGTTGCAAGTAATATCATAGTTTTTGTAGTACGAATACTAGTGAAAATTATCTCTTCTCGATAGGTGAGTGTCTAGAGTCTATATCGAGGAACATGTAGGTGAGATTGAAGAGACTATTCTCTATTACCTCATTGATCATTTGTGGATGAAGTGTGTCGAGAGATCATTCTAGGGAGGTCACTTAATGGACAAGAGAACTTCTAGAAATTTGTGGCATTAGTACCATAGGATGGAAAAGATATTGCATGATTTCCTCAAAAATAATTCTAAAATTCCTTATGCCACTTGTAGACATTTCATTTCATCATGAGGTGAAAAAAAGGCTTAAAATTTCTAGCAAAATTCATGATTAATTGTCTTATATTGGCCCAAAGGCCTTGAAAGACAAGATTCTCTTGAACGATTCCTGTGGGAGACATCTGGTAGATTTCCTTGATCTTCACTATGTCAATATTGATGCCCAAATATCTTATAACAAATCTAACAAATGTTCTTGAGGTGACCTCGAAGGGACACTACAATGGGTGGATCATCACATGGGGATTACGGTGTATGTTGAATACTTTCATGAGGTCATTGATATGGTCATGTAATTGGCCATATTTGATCACCAGATCATCCATGTATCATTCCACTAATTTCCCAAGGATGATCTTAAATATGTGGTGCATTCCACACTGATAGGTGGAACCCACATTAATTAGAATAAAGGGAATTACATGGTCGAATAATGTACCTTGTGGTTCCATAAAGGCAATAGAATACTCCACCTTGGGGGATGATCAAATTTGGTTATACCCGGAATACCCATCCATGATGGAGAGAGCACGAAACCCAGCGGTGGCATCGATAAACAGTTTTGTCATAGGTATGGGAAAATATTCATTCAGGCGGTGATGTTTTGGATCCAAAAAGTCAATGATAACTCAAATATGAGCTTTATTAATCATGGTAGATATGTTTTTGGTTAACCAGATAGAGTACCAGAACAACTTAATGATGTTGTCTTGGATGGAGCTTATCATCCTTGGCCTTGACCATTGCACGGTGAGAAGGGTGCATCATCCTGGGAGGCTGTTTAAACCCATGATGATTTTTTTGTATGACTAAGGCTGTGGATGGAGAGCAGATGATTTAGTACACGAATCTAATATATATTCAAGGTATATATATCACAATGGGGCTTAAAAAAATCCACATATTGGTGTTTCTCTTTGATACAATTAGTGGCACTACTCAATGTTGGTTTCTAATCCCTCTCGCTACAGGGGTTCACCTGTACCAATTCACAAAATGTAGGGGAGAAAACCTCTTCAATGGCTTGATGTGCATCTTCAAATATTCTTCTTCACTTATGAACAATATATCCTTGATGGTAGGATATTCTAGTGAGTGAACAAATCCATATGGGATGTCGGTTCCATCCTGAGGTGTGGTAGATGCCACATCGGGGAACTTCTATGGTGCAGAAATCGTAGTGATGAAAGTAGTCAATCTGATCTCATCAGGTCATCATCCCAAGGGCCACGCTTCATGGTATCAATGAAATCGTGGCATGTAGGTGTGACCAAGATTATCTCATCTCGGTAAAACAAGAAAGTGAGAAATATTTTCTTTTCCATGGGGAGGACATCCTGATATCTTATGGGAATATACAGATCTAGGATCACCCGAGCCTGATTCGTTTAGGAAGATGATGTTATTTTACGGAATCCCCAAGAATTAGAAATGTTCTCCCCCCCCCCCCGACCAAATTTCTGAAACAACATAGAATTTTTCATATCTGGGGTCGTATCCTCCAATTGGTGGATTGAATAAATGTATGTGCCGTCAAGGCCTTTCCACGGGTCGATAGCAGCTATAGTATGTTCAACCTTGTTAGCCTAAATTTTCTTGTCCATGGTCTTATAAAAATTTTCATCTATATAGAGGGATTCACAAGATGAAATGAGAGACATGTTGCATTGGATTACGTGCACTAGACCATTAAGAGAGTACTTAATGAACTTGTGATACGATGAATGGACCACGTTGTGCAAGTAAATCCATGGCCTACCCATTAGCGCTTTAATGATGGTTTCCTTAGAGACAACCAGGAACTTGGTGCTAGTAGTTATACCACCAAACTATATATTCAAGAAGAAATGGGAAACCTATGTTTGTTAATTCCTTTCATAACCTTGTATTTTAAGGTCAGAGGGGCTCAGATCAACCATATACAAACCCATTTTTTTTGTAATGTTCTTTTTGGGATTTGGTTAATCACAGAGCCAGTATCGACAAGACAACGATGTATCTCCATTCCATTGAAGTTTCCACTATTCTACAGTGGGAAGATGTTCCCTTGTATGGGAGAGCCTTCATCTTCACATGAGAAAAATATGATGGCTCATCATTCATCAAGCTCGATTGCCTCAGCATGGAAGGCATCTACCGCGGTGACCACCATCTTGAACTGGAGGGGGGTTATTAAAGCCTCAACAAGGGTTTCACCCATATCCACTGACAATTGAGGATCTTCAATGACAGATTTTCTTTCTTGAATGAGGGAAATATTCTTGAGGATATCATTCTTCCATGCCATGTATGAACTCATGCTTACAGTATGTCGTTCTACGACAGGAGGCATGACGGGCCCTACTGGCCGAACCAGCGGCTGGCTAGTGCTTGGAATGTCCCACTACTCACTAGTCAATGTTTGTGGATTGACTACCAGATGTAATTAAGATGACTATATATGGTCCTCAAGAGAACATGACTGATCATAGAAAGGTCTGGGTGTCTTCTCCCGATCAAGAAACACAAATGGCCTTGAAAGTGGACTTGATGACACTGGGTGAGAAGGGTGCACTTGATGATTTCTACACTAGGCTGGTTGTCTTTTTTTGTTGTCATGCACATCCCAACTGGATGTACAAACTATGGCTCTCCAAAAACCCATATATTCATGGCTGCATCAATGCTGACGACGACTGGAGATGTTTGGAGGATCCGTTTGGTGCTCCTCTTGGTCAGGAATCATGTAGGGATTTACCCGCTCCACAGTGTTAACCGAAGCGTACCCATGATTGTCAGTTGAAGAATCCTCCACCATTGAATGGATTATTGGGGGAATCACCATCTATGGGGGCATGAAGTCTCTGAGAATACGGGATGATGATGACATTAGTGGGGGAATTTTTTCCCTTGTTTCATCAATGCCTACTATTCTGGGAAGAGGAAGGCTAAGCCGTTAATTATTTTGTACTAGTTGTGTTTTCTGTGTGTCTTATGAAGGCCCAGGTCAAATTAGTCATGTATAGATGAAACCATGGGCATGGAAAACTAAATTACATGCCATCCAGTTGACTTACTTCTACGACCCACCGTTAGGAACCTAATTCCATTCACCTTCATTGTCACTCCTATTTTCTGGCTTTATGAATACAAACACCACATATGCTTGAGCTGGGACTAACATTACAATGTTTTTAACAACCTAGTCATGAATATAGTCTTTAAACACATACCATTGTTTAATGATGTTTCCCCAGGATGCAGTGATAGGGGCAGTAATTGGGTTGATTCATGAGTTTCACCTCTTCGTGCCTCTAGCATTCATGAAAATGTAGAAGTACCTATTCGAAGGCCCTTTGAAAATAATTGAGTACCAGATCCTCGTTGAATGAATTGGTATGTTTTCTTTTTCCACATAATGGGGATATGGGAGATTGGCCTTACTAGGGTGCTGGAGGATCTTGTTGAGGAGGTGGAACCTAATAAACTCTCCTTGGTGGTGGTGGCACGTTACGTGGGGGAGCATTTTGATTCTACAGTGGGAACTGTGGGGACCGGGGATGTGCTGAAGGTGGTGGTCCACTATTGGGCTATAGAGGTTGTTCCACTGGTTAGAACTATAGTTACCTAGGGGCCTCTATTTGTGCCACTATGGCAGGCTCAGCCTTGGTGACCCTTCTAGAGGGAATTGTAGGAGGCAATGAATGTGACTTATTGGCCTGCAATTAGGCTTATTCTTGATGTTTTGCCTTATCATATATGTCTCGAAATCCCCAAGGGTAATTCATAGTAAGGAGAGAGGGGGTTGGTTTTGTCTTGACATTCCCCAGACGTATTGTCATCAGTTGTTCCAGATTCAGTGGCATATCCAAGGATTTGGTGAGACAATTGCACTCAGAATGAAAGCCCACATTGTGCCCTTTAGGCATTGGCATACACTAGAAGAGGTCAGAAATAATCTTTTTCTAGGTGGCAGAGATGAACATGAAGATAAACTGCTTACATATATCTTCCCAGTTGTCGACTGACCCGATGGGTAGATGGTTGTACCAAACAAATGTAGGACATTCAAATGTTTGTAAGAGACACCAATGTTTGGAAGCTTCTTCTTGCATGATTTCCAAACATGGGTGCGCACCATGAAATGAGGTGGGCCAAATGATACTGCGAGTCTTCGGTGCCATTAAAGGGGGAGAAGGTGGGATTTTGAAAACCAGGGTGTGCTCGCATATCATATATCCCCACATGATATAGCATTTCCATTAGGAAGGATTTCCACCTTTCGAGTTTCCAACGCATTGATGAAAGAAATGAGAACCTCCATTGGATCATCCAGGCAGGGATTCCTATATTAATGAGGATCCATAACCACAAGTGCATTCTTAGGTTCTACAACATGATAAGAAGGCCCAGTTGCTTGTGGAGCAGTTGGTGGGATGATCTACAAAGCAGCTAGAGGAACTTGTGCTGGGTCCTGGGAATTAACATGGTGCTCATGTGGATTTGGAAAAACATATCTCAATCTATTTATATATGTAATGGCCTTTATATTGTCTTCATGGGTAGGATGGTCAGGGTCACCTAGGGGAAAATTGCCAAGGACCTGTTGTACCTTCACCTGTTACCCCAAGTGAGGATCATCGTAGTCCAGTCGTCGCTGCACGAAATGTTCATTACGGACTTCATAAACTATCTTCTCGTGTTCTGTGAGTTGTTGCTTCAATGTAGCTTCTACGATATCATCCTCCACCTTCTTCACTAAGCTAGATGGGAATGACCTTATGTCACTCACAAGTTTTACCCCAATGGTGTATACTCCTGGGTTACCATGGATGGTGATCATATTACTACTCCCTTAGGGGGGGGTTTCATCTCTTAGGTGCTCTATCATGTTCTCACCCCTAGTAGGTTATCCATTTTAACCACAACTTTACCTAGATGCATATCGTCAATATTGCCTGGAAAATCAGGCTGGTGTAGAATAAATCTGAAGTGGAGGACAACAGATGGCCCCCAACCATGTACAAGAATATGGGGGAACACTCTTTGATAATTTTTTAGAGAACATTAATTTTCTGAACACATCAATGATGGACGGTCTGGTGATGACCAGGTGACTCTAGGAAGTGGGCCATAGGGAGCACAACCATGTCGACCATTCTGCATTGATGGTCAATGTCCTTAATGTGTGCCTAACGCTTTGGCTATTTCACACTATGATAACGTAGATTTAATTTCATCTCCCATACGGTTTGGAAAAATCAAGCAAATTTCTCCTGAGTAAGTGATTCCATCGCACAGAAGATTGCAGTCACAATCGTCCATATAATTTTTGAGAAACGATCCACTATAAGGATGTTCCAAAATCACATATCTCAGACTCATGATCTATACATTACTTACCCCATAATCAATTGGGGGAGGGTGTGGGCCCAACAATGGTACTGATGTAGACCACTTAGATGGTAGGCCGAACAGTGGAGATAACAATGAATGGGATAAAAAGACACCTTATCTTGGGTTTTCCTATGATGGATGTGATGACTAAGCCACTACATCTTGATTTGATGGACTGGATACTGTTGTTCCCAGTATGGGGTTTGCGGTTACTTGTGGTGGGCCTTCTTATTGATTTTCCTTTATGACTCCCCAGAATAACTCTCCATGATCTCTGGTTGTGGAAGAGAATGTCCCTATGGACAATAAGGAGGATTTCTCGGCCAATCCCTTGGGGAGAGGCCAAATCTTCCACCTGGATGAATCAGTGGAGGGAGGCAGGAATATGATGTACCTCGCATTCTTGATGGATGATTCTAATATTCCTTGTTCATTCCCTGACCCATGAAATAGAGGATCAATGTAAGGGTTCCTTTGAGGATTCACAATCGACCTCAGAATCTAAGAAGCATTCATGTTTAATTGTGGTATGAATCTTCTTGGTATTCTTATAATGGTGGCAGAGATATGCTCTCCTGCCATTGGATGGTTCATTGGGATGGGGTAGGTTCATTGGATGAGGTGGCCCTTTGGAATAATTATTAGTAGAGCAGAGAGGAATTCCTCATGGGTGAGCTGGGGTACAAGGAGCACCTAGACATATGTCATAGGGAACACAAAGAGGGCCTCTGTGTCCTCTAGCTGACATGTAGAGTGAGTATCCTCGAGAAGTGATAGAGTGGGTTGGACATCCACTTATACAGGTGGAAGCATTTTCAGGGCCTCCAAGCATGTTTCCAATGGTAGGGATTGTATGATGAAGGCCTTCATATTGGTCAAGATGAGCACAGATAAGACCCCATTGTTTGGTTCCTATGAATTGAGGAAAACATCCGGCACATTGATTGATAGGACGAGAAGTACCTTCATCAGTTTATTTAAGGACATGTGGGGAGTCCCCCACACAGGCAGTTGATTAGACGAGTAGCATCATCACATTGGTAACATGTGAAAAGAGTAAATACTTGATACCTGAGGTCACTAGTGAATAAGAGGCTCCAGTTCATGGGGACACTGTAGCAGGGAGGGCCTTCGTTCGGATTGATAGTGGAATGGGGAGGACGTCACCACTGGGAATGGGAGCATAGAGGACCTATTCTCTCTTGGGTAAGGGTGTTGGGAGGACCTCTGTACTAGGTTTCATTGTCGTGGGATGCCCATGATATACAACACCTATGTCAGTTATCTTGAGAGTCATCCCGACCCACATGTGGGGTGGTAAGGGACTTGACCTAGACTGAGAATCTGTATTCCCAAGATCAACATAAACAGGAGACCTATGGTATTCAACAATAGTGGCACGGGCCATGGTAGCCCCTGATGTTGATTCCCCTCAGCAGACATCATCTTTATCTTGTGCTCGATGCTGGCGTTGGGATAACCGGACTAGGGCTGATGATGCTTGCACATAGCTCACCTGCTTGTCTGCCTATGGGGTTGGGTGGCAGTGCTGATACATCCTGGTGGGAGCCCTCCATAATGTCTCTCAGAATGGGGTTGCAGCTCAGCCAACCCAGATATCTCTCACCACATTGGTGTAGGGGAGTAATTCATCGAAGCCTTCTAGGGAGAGGCCCTAGAAATGATTAAAAGTCTGAGTGGGGAGAAATGGCTCCAAGAGATCCCCTTGGGGGTGGCAGTGATGGAGAGGCATAGAGGCCTCCATGTATTTTCGGTCCATATCCAGGGTTGGGAAAATATCCTCCTCCTCGTATCATCAAACAAGGATGTTAATTACCCTTATGTGGATGAATTCTGATGGGGAGATGCAGCATGAGTTCCCTACAACTGTGGATGTGGAAGCTGTCATAGAAGAGATGGGGCCATGGGTGATGAGGCCGATTTCTAATGATATTCATTACTGGCCCATTATTTTATTGGTGTGACCTGGAACGAGATACACTGATCTAGTCACATGTTATTCCACTGATATCTAGAACCCTACAAATCTCCACATTAAGGACAACAATTTCACGTCGAGTTCACCATTTCTATTTTTGATTCTTTTTTCTGGGGCACAGATCCATTTCTTATGGTTGACACACAACTTTTGCCCTGCATTGCTACTTTCCAGAGGTGGGCATCATCTTTAGCATATTCACGGACTTTTTCTCATTGATAGAAATGGGATGATGGGATGTTGGTTCATCCTTATGTGGATTCCTCCACATAGGTCGTTACCTTGTTAGGATCACTGTCATAGACATTAGATTTTGTCCATGAAACTCTTCCTAGTTCCCTGTCTTTGTGGATTCTAGTTAATTAGGATGTTTTTATCCATACATTTCAAGGGGTCCAGTCAGGCTAGTAACCTTCGATCGGTGGAGTAGTCAAGTTGGACATTGTTGGAATGTCTTGAAGTTGGAACACTGATGTGTGGGTTTCCTCCACTTAGGATATGGACACTAGAGGTCACATATTCTTCAGTCACCCCACATCATGTTTAGGGAATTATATGCCATAGGCATGTCTCTAAGCTATTTCTCAGGTTCCCATGTCTGACATAGGGTAGGCATCTAGTTTAGCATCTGGAAGAGACGCATCAAGCTAATTAGAACACTAACAGAAGTGGATTAGATGGGTGAACCCCCATAAGGGATATCTAATGATGAGGCTAATGCATGGATAGTTACTCGATTACTTCTAGGAGTAGCGAGAATATTGGTGACATGATCTCAACAGGATGTGATGTCCCTGGTGAGAATCATGATGGGGATGGATTTTTAAGAGTGGATGCAGAGTGAGATGGAGTTGACGCAAGGGAGATGGTGATGTTGGGATTAAGCCTTTAAGAGACTTCCTACTTATCCCTGTGTTAGGGAATAAATGTCTGTTTAGTTCAATGAGGCATCGAGACACCAGAGGGGGTGACCCATGTGGATGTACACGTGGATGGTACCCAAATGAAATGAAACCACTAGGTTAGTGCATGACATTCTTGAAACATATAGGATTAAGGGAGATGGGACATGATGGTACATGAGTGATGGTATTGAACTTCAGGAGTCTTTTTATGTATCCCCGAGGCTAGAAATCAATGTCCATATAATTTATGATGGGGGTATAGAATCAGGGTGTTCCCAGAGGCTAGAGACCCGATAATATATTGGGGATTACATTTGGTTATCAGTCTAGGGGGTCTGACACTCAAGGGGATGACTAGATATGTTGATCTGAACAAAGGGGACTACAACGATATACCATATATTGGGACTACAACAACATACCATCAATTGGGAGACAATATCTATCTATCAGATGGGGTCACAATGGCTTACCGCTAGATGGGGCCACCACAACATACTATTGGATGGGGTCACAACAGCATACCACTGGATTGAGTCATAATGACTTACCATTGTATGGGGAACACAATAGCTTACCCTAGTTTGGGGAACACAATGTATTACCATCTATTTGGATTTAATCTCAGAAAGGCTTCATACATACCTTTTCTACGAGACAAGGATAAAATACCATGTAGTTCGAATGTTATACAATTTAGTGTCATGCTGGATACAAATGAGCGTATATTTTAACATCATTAATGATGTGGGTGAACTGAAATGAAGTGGTCGGGATTGATGGTTGTTGGTCTTGAACCTCAGGGAGGCTTCCTACAAACATTTCCATGAAGACAATGATCATTGTCCACATAGTTTGGGATGGTGGATATAAGATAATGTCATGTGGGATGAAGGTGAACTGATGTGAAGTGGGTTGGGACAAGTAGGTATTGGGATTGAACCTCAGGGAGGCTTCCTACAAACATTACCATGAAAAGATCAAAGTTGACGTAGTTTGGGAGGGTGGGTACAGTTTAACGTCATGAAGTACGAAGGTGAACCGACATGATGGGGGTAGGGACAAGTAGGAGTTGGGATTGTATCTCACGGAGGCTTCCTATGTACCATGCATAGGAGGAAGGGATCAAAGTCCACATAGTTACAATGGGTATAGTTTAACATTATGCGAGACAAAGTTGAACTAAATTGAAGTGGTTGGGACAACTAGGTGTTTGAATTGAACATCACGGAAGCATCATATGTACCCTCCCTAGGAAACAGAGATCAAAGTCCATGTAGTTATGAATGGTGGATACAGTTTCATGTCCTATAGGATGAAGGTGAAACAATGTGAAGGGGGTTAGGACAAGAAGGTGTTTCTCTTGAACCTCAGGGAGGCTTCCTATGTACCCTTCCTTAGCAAGGATCAGTCTCTAAATTGTTCTGAATATGGATTGGGGATTACATGAAAAGGAGTCCTAGTAATGATTCCATGTCCAATGCTTATTCTATGACCACGTGTGTCATGATCAATGTGAGGAACAAGAGGCTGAAAAGGCATGAAGATCACATCGCGAATGGTGCATACATAGTAAGTGGAGTGGGGCTTAGGCATGGTTAGGAGACCAATGAGGATATAGGGGCATACACATGGTTAGTGGATCAAAGAGGAAACATGGGATTATGCCCGGTTAGTGGTATAGGGAGATGGATATTGGGAAATACTTTAGGATAAAGGAACAATGACAACAATGCCTAGAGGGAGAGGAACGAGGTAAAAATGGTCATTGTGCCCATCCATCCTCTATTATTTGGTACCGAAAAAGAGAAGAGGATCGGGGATTCTACCTACCTCATGAAAGTATAGGGGATTACACCATGATGGATTTCCTTCCACACAGATAGAATCCACTACCACTAATTTTATATCATTCCATACGATGATGATCTCACTATTTTGGAGACGAGCGAGCGTAGAGAATATCCAAGGTGAGGTGCCCCGTGTATGATGCACTGGGGGAGGCTATAGATAATGTCACGTGTTAAGGATGATGGTGCTCGGTAGATTATCATCCTATAGCTCAGATGAGGAAGGTTCTCTCCACACCACTATGACATACATAACTGGAATTCTTTAACACTTTGTGAAGAGAAGGTACCAACAATGTCGTGGTGTTGGGGGATGGTGGATTGATCCATTGAGGGGCCCAGGTTAGTGTGCAAATGCGAAGAAGAAATAGCCATTATTGCGCCTATGAGATGAAGCTTGGGGATAAGAAACTCTACGTTATTCAACACCAAATGGACATTTAAATCAAATCATATAATCCGAGAAGTCTGCTAGGATATATTTTTGTGAATAAAACAGGTTCATAGGAAAGGATGATGTAATGATCTGGTGCTCCACATAGGGAAGGGACATCAGAAAGGGGTATTCTTCATGAATTAGAGTGTCATGGATTTGGAATAGGTCATAGGTGAATATGGAGGGTGCATCATGAAGTAGAAAGGAATTCTTGGTGTAGGGATTTCCAAATAATGGGTGACTTGTAAAGCAATGCCCATCGAAGTGGTGTGCCCCGCGAAGCACCACTACGCCGCTTTAACATTTGGTTATCATGTTCATGGAAGCTATTATGTGATGAATGAGTGCTTTACGATGAAAAAATTCCCATAATGGATATCCTTCCTTTGTTATTGACAATGGGCTCTATAGAGGGCATCCCTTCTTGAGGATGGGTTGTGTTTAAGATTATGGAAAGGCACTTCGTGATGCTCTAGTACCTCGTAGAGGTCATTTTTCATAGAGGAGTAGAAGATTCATGATATGAGAGTTGAGATGGAAAATGGTTGGAGTACCTATACATTGGGATCAAGCGGTGCGTGGTATTTATAATAATGATTTTGTGTGAAGCAGAGATTGCTCAGCATGAATCCACGTGGCATTTTTGTATAAAAGCATAGCCTCCCGTCACATTACTCTGTGGCAGCTTGGAAAACGTTTATCAGATCATGAAGCCTCATTCATCATTACTCTACACTAGCTTCTCAAATGTATTTCGGAATAGGGAGCCACCCACCTCTTTACTCCATGGCACCCACAAAGCAGGCGGCTTTGCGTCATCCGTGATGTTGTGGGGCTTTGCGAATAAGCATAGTAAGTCAGCCTCTATGGTGTTGGTTTATTTTTTTGTTTCCTTTTCCTATGAACATATTTTGGAACAAAAAATAATTCCATTTTAGTTATAATTAGATATACTCATTATTTAATGTCATGATGAATATAAAACATCATGTTGAATGACCATTTAAAGAAATGGTATACCATTAGATGTAGAAATTCCAGAACCGCGTAGGGATTTCCAACGCACTAAATGGATAATTTATAACAACACCATTCTTTAGGTTCGTATTTCAATGAAGGGGAAATTCATATGTAAAGACACCACAAATTTATCATTGATGAACTATTCCCTTCCACCTATATAGGATAATCTACAAAGACAATAGAACAATGATCATTGTCGTCATAATGTTGTGTAAATAGCCATGATGTTTGGGAATTATGGATGGTCTTCACCGTGGGACGTTCCATTAAGACGACCACTCTTCTTGAATTGGGGGGGTCCATCCTAGGTTCTATAGTGTTTCAAGGAATTACAACATGAATTGAAGGATTTGGTATTATATAATGTGGTTTTTGAATCCAAAACATACATTCATCGAAACTGCTCTCTCAGAATACATTGTCATGGTAGATAGACCCTAGATACAATCAACCTTCAATTAGTTCAAAGGATGTTTGGTATCAGTCTCTGGGTAATGTATTCAATCACAAGAGTTCCTATAATCAAAGATATATACAACAAATTTCTCCATCCATCCACCTCCTATGATGATGTGGAGAGGAATCCCCTTTCTAAGTATCTTAGTGACATACCAAAATAACCCTTTAGAATGATGTGTACCATTTAACTAGGCAAGAAATCCCATTTTTTGATTGGATTAATTCCATTACTAAAAAATGGTAAAGATCCTCACGAAAATAGGCCATTATTTTTACTGACCATTAAAACTGAATGATGAGTTGGTTCATATTCTACTCTCTTGGAGGAATGATAGTTTCATGAATGGATATTGGAACATGTTTCTAATGTCAACCTGTTGTTTTAGCTGGTGGAATTCGTGGAAATCTTTGTAAGTGGATGGCTCTTACTGGTCTGTGACTTAGGAAATGGGGTGAGAGTCACAACATTCATTACGGTAACTCAGCTGGGCACTATATGATGCATGAACTTGGACATTCTGGTATTGGCAAAAATCTACAACTTATTTGGATGGAATATTTATGGGAAGCCACCCCAACATATTTTTGGTCCATTACATGTACCCTGGTATTTGATTTCATATATCGTGGGAGGACATATGCTTACCATTCCTGTACCAATTTTGAGTTCTGGTATTCACCCCTATTTTCAAAGCCTAATGGTAGTTAGTAAAAAATAAACAGTTTTATATGATTAGAAGGATATAAATAATGAACTTTATTATTATAATCTATAAGAATTGATGTAAAAAATCAATTGTGATGATAAATTCACATATAACCCATGGTAATCCTTATTTCAATATGTATTATTATGATGATGACGATGGTCATGCATCTTTGGGTGAAAATATTACTGATTATACTATTGTGACTGGGGTAGTGGAAATTTCTGACATGCCCCAAGAGTCATAAAAGTGTCAATCCTATATGGGTTAGAATGTTTCACAAGAAAACTGGAAGCAATTGTGGATGAGGTAACCGTCTTTGCCTCACCAAAACTAATCCCCCGATATTATACATCCCCATTAAAGACACATTGAAAGAGTCCAAGAGGGTCTTAGATGACCTGAGTGCAAACACATCCAATGAAGACATCCAGGGCCTACTTCTAGAAGAACCATTTAACCTTCCCAAATTTGGGGAAGCCTTTTCTACAACATGTATATCTTTTCACTAACATCTAATTGATGTATTCATATTTCTGAATGAGAAGGAAATAATTATTCATTCATTCAAATAATGATATTATTGGTATTATTGGAAATCATGAATTGTGAAAATAATAGAGTCAAATGATATTAATGGATAGGTAATTATATTCTCTGGCTTCATCCATAAAATTATTCATTGTGAGGGTACGAACCATGATTTTTTTCTCATATTGTAATATGAGTTCAATTAGGAGATTACACTTTCTCTAGTTTATACACCTAGTGGTACTGTAGTTGGGGAGAGTTCTTTTTTGGACGTGGTTATTATTATGGAAATTTCTCCTCGAGCTAGTTTTCATATGGTGGAAGCATTTGTAGACTCCACGGGAGTTTTTTCCGCCTCATAGTTTTCCCACTACCTATACCATAGGGTCATCCCATTGGCATTACATGAAGCATCAAAAGGAATACAATTAATTAATACATATTAAATTTGGTATTATAGGTGACTTCCATATCGTTATATTTGGTTTTCTTAGAAAAAGTATCCATCTGTTGCTTAATCATCATGCATTTTTTTTGATGAATTTCATATAATTAATGTTGTGGTAACCATCCAAACAGCTAAGGAGACTATCCCTTTTGAGGAAAATGGGATACAAGAAATACCATTGGTTGTTGAGGATGAATTGGTTAGATATGTCGCGCCAATTGAAGATTTTGATGGTATCCCAATCCATGAATGGGAACTCATAAATGATAATAAAACAACTAGATTAATAGGGAATGTGTTTTGGGGGAATAAGAATTAACATTCCGCATGGATTTTTCTAATCTGGATAGGGAACCCGATTTCCTATAGAACATTTGGGTGATTTTGAGTCTCAAGACATCATCTATCCCAATAAAATTACCTATTCCCCTATAGAGGGGGTGTAACATCTAAGGTAAATGAAGAATAATAGATTTTCATATTCATTAATATTTGTGAATTAAATATTAATTTTAGCTTTAAAGGGGTTGCTATGTTCAATAGCGTACCCGATACTCAACAGCGGGTTTCTTTGGAATCTTACGTTGCACATTAATAATATAGTATTATTATTTTAAATGGTAGTTAACTCCTAGCCGTTTTATTGGCAGGAATGAACAAAACTAACTAATATATGATTATACATGTTTGTTAAATATATTTACATTTATCAAATAAAAGTTACACGCATAAAAAGTGAATGAATATAATTTTAAGAATAATTTTCATTAAAAGGCCGATTTATCGCCCTCTAGTGGAGAACCATTTTTAAATCTAGTTTTGGTTACATTAATACATTATATATGACCAAATAAAATCCATATTTAGAATTAGGACATCATAATTTACTTTGGGTAATTTGTTTTGGTATTTTTCTGATAATGTTCATTTTTTATGGAATAGTGAAACTATTGTATTTTAATTCAAAACTATGTTTTATTCTAATTTATTTATATGGTTAGATTATCCTTTTAATTGGTTTTAATGTGTAAATAGATTATATTTTTTCCATTTAATTTAATTTTGGTCATTAGATTCAATTTCACATTTAAATTGTATATAATCAACTGTCAATCTTTCGATTGTTAATATTTCCTAAAAACACGCCTTTTGTTTTAACAGCGGGAATTAAGATTAAATTAATATCTTCCACTCATGTGTTTTGAATTTGGAGAAATGGATTAAATATTTGGAATCAGGTGGTTCAAATTGTGTAAATAGATAACTTTTACTTTTAGACATTTTAAATATTTACTTCAGTAAATATTTTATTTACCCTGGTTAAAGGGTAAATCAGTTAAATAAGGGTAAATAAATAATGTTATAACAATATAAAATTACCCTTAAACATGTCCTAATACTATTTTATGAGTCAGTTCCGACCATGTGAATCTTGGGGTCGATTTTGGGACCCCATTGAGCCACTTGGGAGTGATAATGACAATTTAGATTAATTAATTAAATGTGAAGACAAAAGTGACATTAAAAAAATCGTTTAGTAATTAACTTTATATGATGTTATATAAGTCCTATATTTGAATTTAAATATTAATTGGAAATCTAAAAATATTTCATACAACATGGTATCTTTTTTTATAATTTTTAGACATCAAATAAATTAAATTATTTATGACACAATAATGATGCAATTTTTACCTCATTAATAAATGATATAATTAAATAATATTGTAATGATTAAAATATTATCCAAAACATGTCCGATTCTGATTGGATTAATTTATTTAGATAATGAGTCATCTTAGATTCGACCATATTGATTTTTGGACCATTAGAAACCGAATAGCATTATATTATAAAATAATATTTTCAATCATTCTTAAAGAGCCCCTCCTCTCCCTTATAAAAAGAGACCACTTCTATGCAATTAATCACTCCTCTCAAGACATTTGGATCATCCAAACTCTTCCCAATTAAGATCCCTACATCCCACTCCTCCTCCTAGATGCCTTACCTTAGGAAGAAGGCACTTCAAAAAGTACTTTGGTTCAATCCAAAGTGAGTTACCCAAATTAAAGGTAACCATTCCTCTTAAATTGTTTTCTTTTATTTTGCTTCTCCAACCCCTAAAATCTTTTAATTTCCTTTCTTTTGTTACAACACCAGTATCCTAAATATACTAGGATGTTGTTATGATATGTATTCTAACTAAACTTACACACACCTCCATCTAATGGATGAATAACATAATGTTTCTGTTGATGGAAAACTAACGCCTCATGAAACGACGATTGTTCAATTACATCTTACCTCCTCTCATGGTGGCCATTATGATGGAACTTTATTTATATATGATATAAATTATTTTTATGATTTATTTATGCTTCTGTACTTCCCAATTATATCAAACCATTATGTTTTCCATGGTGGGTAAATACGATAATCTCATTTGAGGATGTGCGGACTACCGCCCCCTCAAAGTGATGTGACTCGTTAATGCCCTATGTGGGATGTATAAAGGATAGATATAATGATATTATATATGATATTATACTGGAATTATAATATAACTATGTATCATTAGGTTTTAATTCCATTAAAATAAGAAATATAAATGATAGTAGCGTTCATGTGTACGTACGACTTACCGTCCCATGAACGGTGCATTTCATTTCGTACCACCAAATGTTATGTACTATTATAAATACATGTACATTATAGATATATAATATATATATGATACCCAAATCATGAATATCATTATTGATATAATTAAACTTTTACCACGTGAACAAATATAATTATATGAAGTCCATTTTTGACTCAAGTACCAAATATCGACAAAATGACCATTAATAACTTCAATGATTACATAATGATTATAACATGGTAATAAGTGATAAAAAAGGAATAATAAACTTGAAAAAGGTTCTTAATCAAGTAGAAATTAACTTTATTCTATTATTCAAGAGATCAAAGAATGAACGGGTCAAGTCAGACACGAGGTAGGGACTTCGTCTCAACCTCCTTTCATTGAGGCATTTTTAGTTTTATACATGACTTTCGTTTATAAGATGTATAATACCCTTTGTATTTTACTTTTATTCAAAAGGAATATTTTCTCTATGAATTGTTTTACTAAATGACAAAAAGGAATGTTTAATTAACGAAAGCGGTGGCAATGACCATTCCACTGCCGTGAGTATTATTTGATCTTTGGATTCCATAACAAGCAGGAATGTTTTTAAAAGGAAAAATAAATACCAACTACTCTTTTTATGTATTTTGGTATTGAAAATGATTTTGAGAATGGATTTATTATTTCAATATCTTGAAATGATATTTTATTATTTCAATATGGAAATGTTATCTTTCCTTCATGCTTATGTTGTGTGTTATGATCATGTTATGGTTCTTGGGCATTATTTACATATACGGGTGGTTCCGTGATAAAGCTAGGACGGGTGAGCCCGAGATAGCTCTCCAATGAATTGGGTAACATGATGGAGGTAAAGGTGAATGTTTCTCCTAAGATATTTAGTGAATATACTATGATTGGTATTACAAAGTTACTCCCTATGTAGCTGTGATAGATACAATGTAAGTATGGTATGGATGCCTCAAGTTAGCTTTATGATTTATGATTTCTATGTGTCTTTAATAAATCTTATGATTTTATGAGGTAAGTAAAAGAGTTCATGTTTTGTATGTATTTATGAAGAAATACTTTCATTCACTCTTTTATTACCCTTACTGAGCCTTTTATGCCCATCCCAATTTTTGGAATGTCTTTCACAGGACATAAAGATGAATAGGGTCAAGGATGGGATCAAGGAAAAGCCATGCTCTCTTTAACATGGAATTAAACATGACTTTTTTCAAGAGTTATTATTTTATGAAAAAAATTGGATTCTGGGTAGAAGTGCCTACTTTGTAATATGTTGAGACGTAATAGTTATGTCCTAATTCCCTAAAACTCTAAACCTGAAATGATCCTCAATGTGAATTATTCATTTAATTAAATATTATGTAATGTTTAAGTCCGGGCCTTTATAGTTTGTATCAGAGGTCGATTTAGATAACTTTAGGAGTTAGAATTCTATTAAATTAATATCCAAAAAAAATTAATGGTCAAATTGAAATGATATAGCATTTAAAGATTACAATGTTTCTTAAAATAAGATATTTCTGTGTTAAGAATGGGTTTTCATAGAGGAAGAAGAATAGATTTTCTAGGAAGGCATACAGAGGGAAATAACCTTTCAAATCAGTATCCTTAGATGGTCAGAATCAGAACTATACAGTTTGTTACAGTGATGGCTCAGATGACTCTGGTGAAAAATGTTGGTTTTTTTATTAATGATATTTTGTTGTTTTCTAAAAGAAAATAGGAACATGAAATTCATTTAAGGGTTTTCTTTAAAACCTTAAAAGAAAAGAATCTTTATGGAAAATTCATCAAGTGTGAGTTTTGGTTACAGCAAATTTCATTCCTTGGTCACATTGTTTCAAAAAATGGCAGAACTGTTGATCCTGCAAAAACAAAAGTTGTTGAAGAATGGTCAAGAACCACAAATGGAACTGAGATTCGTAGCTTCCTTGGTTTCGCAGGCTGTTACTGAAGGTTTATTAGAAATTTTTCACGGTTATCTAGTCCAATGACTAAGATAACTAGGAAGGGTGTTACGTTTAACTGGACAAAAGAATGTGATGATTGTTTTCAGGAATTGAAAAATAGATAGTAGAATGCTCTAGTTTTGGCACTGCCTTTCAGAAATCGTGAGTTTGTTATCTATAGTGATGCTCCATTGAAAGGACTGAGTTGTGTCCTAATGAAAAATTATCAGGTAATTGCTTATGATTCACGTCAGTTGAAACCACATGAGTGAAATTACCCTACACATGATTTGGAATTATCTGTTGTTGTTTTTGCTTTAAAAATTTAGAGACATCATTTGTATGGAGTGAAGTGTGAAATATATACTGATCACAAAAGTTTGAAGTTTATATTCACTCAGAATGAATTGAACATGAGACAGAGGAGATGGTTGGAATTAATCAAAGATTATGATTGCACGATCCATTACCATCCGGGAGAAGAAAATAATGTGGCCGATGGTTTGAGTCAGAAAAGTAATGTCTCGTTATCCATGCAACGTTTGAAACAAGATCCTTTCATTTTTGATTTGATGAAATTTGGCATAGAAGTTGTTTGTTCAGGAAATTATTCTATTTTGTTTCAGGTGCCAGTGATATCATCTATCTCAGACATAATAAAGAAAGCTTATAAGGATGATAGTGAGTTGAATAAAAAGTTAGAGTTGGTTTAGAAGGGTAATCTGCATGAATTTAACATTGATAATGATTGTGTTTTGAGGTATGGAAAGAGATTATGTGTGCCTTGTGATTCATAGTTGAAGAATGAGTTGTAATCTGAAGCTCATAGTTCTCCGTTTTCAGTTCATCTTGGCAGTACTAAGATGTAAAAAGATCTTCAAGAGTATTACTGGTGGGATGGAATGAAAAGGGATATTGCTGATTTTACTGTGAAGTTTTTTACATGACAGTAGGTTAAAGCTGAGTGACAGTTACCGAAAGGAATGCTTCAGCCTCTATCGGTGCCAGAGTGGAAATGGGAAAATATATCCCTGGACTTCGTTGTTGGATTACCAAAGACATCTCGAGGTAATAACGCAATCTGGTTTATAGTTGACTGATTGACTAAATATGCTCATTTCCTTCCTATTAGAGATACTTTGTCTCTAAATCAACTTGCTAGGTTGTATGTTAATGAGATAGTCAGGTTGCATGGAGTTCCCCTCTCCATTTTACCTGATCGTAATCCCAGGTTCACTTCTATATTTTGAAAAGGCCTTCAGAAGTCATTGGGTACTGAATTAAACTTTAATACAGCTTTTCATCCTCAATCAGATGGGAAGTCAGAATGAACAATTCAGACCTTGGAGGATATGTTACATGCTTGCTCTATGGAATACCAGGGAATTTGGGACCAACAACATTCTTTGGTTGAATTTTATTATAATAACAGTTTTCATTGCAGTATACAGATGGCTCCATTTGAGGCATTGTATGGAAAGCGTTGTCGAACTCCATCTTTTTGGGATGAAGTAGGTGAAAGAAAGCTGATGGGACCTGAATGGGTAGAAGAGATGGCAGAGAAATTTTAGTTGATTCAGAAGCACATGAGAACATCTCTGAGCAGACAGAAAAGTTATGCGCATAACCGGAGGAAGGATCTTTCTTTTGAGGTAGGTGATCATGTCTTTTTCAAAGTTTCTCTTTGGAAAAGTGTAATGCATTTTGTTAGGAAGGGAATGTTGAGTCCGAGATTTATTGGACCTTCTGAAATTCTGGAGAAAGAGGGATCAGTTGCGTACATAGTAGCATTATATCCAAGTTTATCCTAGGTACACAATGTTTTTCATGCTTCGATGTTTAGAATGTATATGCCAGATCCACCTCATGTTTTGAGCCTAGAGGCAGTTCAGTTGGAAGAGAAATAATCTTATGAAGAGAAAACAGTCCAGATTCTAGACCATAGAGAACAGGAGTTGTAGAATAAGGTAATTCACCAGGTAAGGGTTTTGTAGAAAAACCATATGGTTGAAGAGGCAACGTGGGAATTTGAAAATGCAATAAGGGATAAATACCCCCACTTATTTTGATAAGTGAATAAAAATTACGAGGACGCAATTTCCAAAAGGGGGTAAGGGTGTTACATCTCAGGTAAATGATGAATAATCGATTTTCATATTTATTAATATTTGTGAATTAAATATTAATTTTAGCTTTAAAGGGATTTTATGTTCGATAGCGTACCCGATACGCAAAAATGGTTTTCTTTGGAAACATACTTTGCACACTAATAATATAATACTATTATATTAAACGGTAGTTAATTCCTAGCCGTTATATTGTCAAGAATGAACAAATCTAACTAAAATATGATTATTCAGGTTTGTTAAATATATTTACATTTATCAAAAAATAGTTAGATGCTTAAAAAGTGAATGAATCTAATTTTAAGCATACTTTTCATCAAAAGGCCGATTTATCGCCTTTTAATGGAAACCCCTTTTTAAATATAGTTTTTATCAATTTAATACATTCTATATGCAAAAAGAATATACTTTTTTATAATTATGACATCATAATTTACTTTGGGTAATTTTTTGGTATTTTTCTAATAAAGTTCATTTTTTAAGGATTAGTGAAAATATTGTATTTTAATTCAAAACTATGTTTTAATATTATTTATTTATATGGATTGATTATAATTTTAATTAGTTTTAAAGTTTAAATAGATTATATTTTTACCATTTAATCTAATTTTGGTCATTGTAAGAAATTTCACATTTAAATTTTATATAATCAACTATCAATCGTTTGATAGTTAATATTTCATAAAAACACGCCTTTTGTTTTGACAGTGGGAATTAATTTTAAATTAATTTCTGTCACTTCTGTGTTTTGAATTTGGAGAAATGGATTCCATATTTGGAATCAGAAGGTTCAAATTGAATAATAGGTAACTTTTATTTTTAGACATTTTAAATATTTACTTCAGTAAATATTTTATTTACTGTGGTTAAAGGGTAAATCAGGTAAATTAGGTTAAAGAAATAATATTATAATAATATAAAATTACCCTTAAACGTGACCTAATCCTATTGGATGAGTCATTTCTGACCATGGGCATCTTTGGGTCGATTTTGGGACCCCATTGAGCCACATCGGAGTGATAATGACAATTTAGATTAAATAATTTAATGTGAAGACAAAAGTGACATTAACAAAAATCAATTAGTAATTCATTTTTATATGGTGTTATATAAGTCTTATTTTTGCCTATAAATATTAATTGGAAATATAAAATAATTTCGTACATCATTGTATTTTTTTATAATTTTTAGACATCAAATAAATTAAATTATTAAAGACACAATAATGATGCAGATTTTACCTCATTAATAAATTATATAATTAAATAAGATTGTAATGATTACAATATTATCCAAAACAGGTCCAATTCTGATTGGATGATTTTATTTAGATTATGAGTCATCTTATCTTTGACAATACTGATTTTTTGACAATTACAATCCGAATATCATTATATTATAAAATAATATTTGCACTCTTTCCTAAAGAGCCCCTCCTCTCCCTTATAAAAAGAGACCACTTCTATGCAATTCCTCACACCTATCAAGCGATTTGGCTCATCCAAAATCTGCCCAATTAAGCTCCCTACATCCCTATCCTCCTCCTAGAAGCCTTACCTTAAGAAAAAGTCACTTAATGTAGTCCTTTGGTTCAAAACAAAGTGAGTTACCCAAATTAAAGGTTACAATTTCTCTTAAATTGTTTTCTTTTATTTTGCTTCTCCAACCCCTACACTATTTTTATTTCCTTTATTTTGTAACAAAAATAGTATCCTAAATATACTAGGATGTTTTTATGATATTTATTCGAACTACACTTACACACACCTTCATCTAATGGATGATAAACATAATGTTTCTATTGATGGAAAACTAACGCCTCACGAAACGATGATTGTTCAATTACATCTTACAACCTCTCATGGTGGCCATTATGATGGAACTATTTTTATATATGATATATATTATGTTTATAATTTCCTTATGATTCTGTATTTCCCAATTATATCAATCCTTTATGGTTTCCATAGTTGGTAAATACGATAATCTCATTTGAGGAAGTGCGGACTACAACCCCCTCAAAGTGATGTGACTCATTAATGACCTATGTGGGATGTATAAAGGATAGAGTTAATGATATTATATATGATATTATACTGGAATTATAATATATCTATGTATCATTATGTTTTAATTCCGTAAAAATTAGAAATATAAATGAAAGTAGCATTCATGCGTACGTACGGCTTACCGTCTCCATGAACGGTGCATTTAATTTCGCACCTCCAAATGTTATGTACTATTATAAGTACATGTACAAGCTGGATATATATGATATATATGATACCCATATCATGAATATCATTCTGGATATAATGAAGTTTTTACCATGTGAAAAACATGTAATTATAAGAAGTCCATTTTTGACTCAAGTACCAAATATTGACAAAATGAATGCTATTAACTTAAATGATTAAATAACAATTATAACATGGTAATAAGTTATATAAAATGAATAATAAACATGAAAAACGTTATTATTCAAGTAGAAATTAACTTTAGTTTATTATTTACTAGATTAAAGAATGAACGGGTCAAGTATGACACGAGGTAAGGGACTTCGTCTCAATCTCCTTTCATTGAGGCATTTTTAGTTTTATACATGACTTTCTTTTATACGATGTATAAAACCCTTTGAATTTTACTTCTATGCAAAAGGAATATTTTCTCTATGAAGCATTTTACTAAACCACAAAAATGAATTTTTCGTTAACGTAAGCGGTGACAATGGCCTTTCCACCCACCGTGAGTATTATTTGATATTTGGCTCTTTTAACAATCCGGAATGTTTTTAAAAGGAAAAATAAATACCAAATACTCTTTTTACGTATTTTGGTATTGAAAATGATTTTGAGAATGGATTTATTATTTCAATATCTTGAAATGATATTTTATTATAGCAATGTGGAAATGTTATCTTTCCTTTATGATTATGTTATGTGTTAAGATCATGTAATGGTTCATGGGAATTATTTACGTATACGGTTGGTTCCCTGATAAACCTAGGGCGGGTGAGCCCGAGATAGCTCTCCAATGCATTGTGTAACATGACGAAGGTAAATGTGAATGTTTATACTAATAGATTTAAGGAATATAATGTGATTGGTATTCCAAAGTAAATCCCTATGTAGCTATGATAGCTACAATGTAAGTACGGTATGGATGCCGCAGGATACCTTTATGAATTATGATTTCTATGTGTCTTTCATAAATCTTATTATTTCATGAGGTAAGTTATAGAGTTCATGTTTTGTATGTATTTATGAACAAATTCTTTCATTCACTATTTTATAACCCTTACTGAGCCTTTTATGCACATCCCATGTTATGAAATATTTTTCACCAGACTTATAGATGAATTGGGTCAGGGATGGGATCAAGGAAAAGCCATGCCCTCTTTAACATGGAATTAGACATGACTTTTTTTTCAAGAGTTTTTATTTTATGAAAAAAAGTAGATTCTGGGTAGAAGTTCCTACTTTATAATATTTTGAGATGTAATAGTTATGTCCTAATTACCTAAAACTCTAAATCTGAAAAGATCCTCTATGTGAATTATTCATTTAATTCACTATTATGTAATGTTTAAGGTCGGGTCCTTATAAGGGGGTGTCTTTAGGGGCCAATTCCCCTATATATTATAGTCTCCCCCATATTTTAGGGGATACAATCCTATATGATGGGGATGTTATAGTTTATGAATATCAAGAAAAGTCCATCATTACTTATTCTATAATGGTCATTCATGTGTGTATGGTACCTATGAGAGATCTTTTTGAATAAACTGGCCCAATTGATCATAGCCGAGAGCCATAGGAATCACTGGTTGACACAAAGTCTGAGACATTGGTGGAGAGTTAAATACACACTCAACAAGGTGGTGAAACCATATTTAATGTTTGATACATTGGTACATCAGACAGTGGAGGTTATTTGTTCCTCATACTGCTTATTTCATTTTTTAGACATAATGACCCACATGTTTTTCTATTTTTATTTTAGGATCCAAATAACAAGCAATCATGGTTTTAGATTATTATTAAATACTTAATTATACCAAAATCACCAATAATGTAGCATATGAGTAGCCGTGTCACACCCAAATTATCAAATCAAGACCCTCCCTACTAGAACCCCTTCATAGATAAGTTCTTCTATTATCGATGGATACTAAACCATACTGAGATATCCTAGAAAACATTGCACACATCCAAAAAAAAAATTACTAGGGGACATCTGGATTCTAATTTATAAAAATTATCCCATGGAAATTCTAGAATAAAACTCATAGATTTTGTTGTATGTGTTTAGTTCTCATATATAGAGGCCCTAATTATCACGACATTGATGACATAGTGAAGTAGGTGATTGCATCCAGGGATAGAACTGGCATGATCCTATCTCTTCTTTCCATTGAAGTGACCATGAATAATATATAAACCACTAGACATATCATTATAAATTATGATGTTTATCTTTCAGGTGAAACCATGAGATGAAAATGATAACTTGCAAAGAAATGGTCATTTGTAGAGAGACTTGTTCAAGATGTGGAGAAGCTGATATTTGAACAGGTAAAACTCATGAAGTAATGGAAACGTTCCATTATAGTAGTTAGTGAGGGGCATCAGTTACTCGAGAGAGAGGAGAAGGCTGGGCTTGATGCATTGATAGAGGTGGATGCATTGAAGGATTATTCAGTGGCTGAGACATCAGCTTTTTTAGAGCACCATGGATCCATAGATGAATAAAATCAATAATTCATATAACATTTTGAATTTATTAAATGAATCCTATAATTATCAGGGCCTACCATTATGAATTGGACCTATATTGTGGATGTTGTTTACATATTAATTTAGTGGAAGAAATTATTTTTCTTCCAAGTGCTTCTCATTTATCTTATCCTATTACATAAATCAATTATAATTGACTATATTCAAAATGATAATTCAATCTGGATACAAATTTTACTCTTGATTCGGGACGATTACTTATAAATAACCAAATCATGCACCATTTTTTTCTAAAGATGATGGATTTAGTGACCATAGTATGTCTATTGAAAATTTAATTTAAAAACCCATAAAACATTGAACCTTTTATGTTATTATACTAATATTTTTCATAAACCCAATTTGATTTTAGCATAGTTGGTATTGCTTAATTTTGGATCTGTTTTACATTTTTGGGTTTTCATCCTAATAAGTTTTCTTTCACCATTTAGGGATTTTTTTATTTCCCAATAATTTTCATAATCCATTTATAGAATAGGTTTAGAGAGGTAGTACTTGACATTAATCCATGGTTCCCATTGTGGGTTTTCACCCTGGTGAGTTTCCCATCACATTATTTGGGATGCTTAATGTATTTCATACCGGACTATCATCAATGATGTTTTAGGTCGAATTTATTTATCCAAGAATTGTCAGGTGATGGGACCAATAATAAATCATTAACAAAGATTGTCCTAATGCCTTTCTGTCATAAATAAGATATTTTTCCTAACCATGGTTTTACAATTTACAGACATATAACACGGAATGGGGAATGGTATCCATGAGGTATACAAATGTATGAATATCCTCTCCAGGGGAAATATTTTTCATTTGGTTGATATTCGTTTTTGTGGGAAACATATGAAGAGCCTTCAAGGAATTGTGTACATAGTCACACAAGGATGACCTTAGTTTACCGACCTTCCATTTCTGATGGTTAAGTTGATTTATGAAAAACTAGGTATTCATTGATTGTGTAATACCAACGTAGGTGGCCTGTCGATGGAACAACATATGAAAGGAATTGGGGAATCTGTATCAGATTTGAATGGGAACACCACTCCTACATTAAATTTATCAGTATAAATGAGGGATTAAGCATGGTGTATTTTAACTTCATACAATAGTGACATTTGAGACTAATGATTTAATGATGTCTTACTATGACCATGATTGTTGGTAAATGATTCTTCTTATACATTTTTGTGTCACATTAAATGTTCTATCATGTTTTGGTGTGGTAGGGGAGAAATGATGTAAACTATAATCCATGAGGTTTTTGAAACCAATAAGTGAGGTTAGATGTAAATTTCATAAGGGACAATTAACATTAGAAAATAATATATTGAGGATTAATTTTACTTTGGTTGATTATCATTTTTAGGGAATATAATATATATTATTTTAGGTATTGTGTGCATTTTCTAGAAAAGGTGTTCCCATGACAATAACCATCCATTTTCGATGGCCACAGATCATTATGGGGATTCCGACCTTTTTGGACATAGAGTATGATTTTTGAAAAGAGAACTCCTTAACATGAAACGAAAATTTCAAACCATACATTCATGAAGATAGGTAGAGATGTTTTCTCCATACATGTGTGAGGCGGGGTTCTTTGTACTAGTCTGCCCCATGTGTAGGAAAGAGGGGACAACTATTCTTCTTGTCTGGGCTTGAGCTATGAGATTCTTGCACCATTACATATCTAATGATCATAGAAATTATGCCAAAAAAATTTATCATAAAATTTCTCTAAGGGTGGATCTAATTCTCATATAGTAATGGGAAATTTAATATTGTATATAAGCTTACCGATGATGAAAAATCTCATATTATGCAATTTTTTATTATTTTTTTCATGCACAAGAAGATAGGGGGACATATTCTTTGATGTTTTTGGCCCCATGGATGAACATTGTTTTCAATCATCATGAAATATTAATATAACTTGATTATGACATTAATATAGAGGCCTATGTGACTATAAGATAACCATTATGGGATATCCCAACATGTTCAAGATGTGGGAAGGAAAGAATGTGTAAACTATGTTTCTAATGGGTTATAGATTTGGATAAAAGTTATGGGTATTGGAATCCATTGAGAATACAAAGATAGGAAATGCATATCCTAATGGTGAAATTTATTTTTTTTGACATAACGTTTTGTTAGGAATCTTATATTGAGCCATTAGGTCATTGTGTGCATAGTCAAACATAAAATTTCATAGAACACTGGCCATCCATTTCAGTTTGATAATTAGGTTTTTTATGATCTTGGATTACTCAAAACATGGAATTTGTGGGATAGGAGTATGTTTCTGGAAATATTTTAAATATTCATTAAATACATAACAACAATATTATCGATTACCTGGCATATATCTTACTCATATGTAGAGTTAAGAATTTTGATTCCTTTTGGGAATATGGACCTAGTTTTTAATATCTTGGTGTCCGACAATTAGACTTCATTCCTCTGTATTTCCAATAAATCAAGAGTAATGTAATTATAGATCTATTTTTTCCATTGATGTGTCGGGGTCTAAGATAGAGCATGGAGGAATCACTATATATCCTCCATGCATTGGAATCAATCCAAATGTTGTTCAAAGGGTACCTCTCAGTTTAATGTCATGTAGTTAGGACTTTGATTGCCCCAAAATGGAGAGTAGAACATTGGTGTAGCTTTTATGTTTATTACTATAATACCATCTATTTTGTATTTATTTTCCTTGAATTTGTGTGGAATTTACTACCGAGGATCTTAATCCTAAGTGTGATGTTCTACGTGTAAGAAAAAATGGGAGGTAAGAATTTAGTCCACCACATAGGGATGGTTTGATTATGTATTGTAGAATATATTATTAATAGTTATTCTCTGCAGTTTTAATATCATACTAAGAGGATGTTTTATCATACGATTTATCATCATGTGATTAGGATAATTATTGTATAGTTTAACATTTTTTGGAGCAAAAATAGATATCATTCAGTTTATCTTTATGTGGTGAGGTTGTAGATGACTAGACATGAATAATTAGACATGGGGATCATTTCTAAATGTTCTCGCAAATAGGGTAGGTATAGAATCCCCATGCTTTGACATATCATTCATATAGATAGAATAAAATTCTTACGTGTTCTATGGAATAATCAAGGTCATAAGATCCATGTGTTACTATGTATCCCCCGGGATAATAGGAATAAAATAACACATTACTCTTCACCGAATAAATCATGTTTATGTTAAGATCATATGTAGGGTGGCATGTTTTACTTTTTTGGGTGGATGGGCTAGATGGGAATCCCAACATCACAATGTATCCTATTTTGAAAGGACTCCAATAACATGCAGTTAGGTGACACGGCATGGTATGTTAACAATGATAGAATATGTATCCTCTCAACTAGTAACAGTATTGTTACATGAAATTCAATTTCATACAGTGAGGTTGTTTGGGACATGCAGTTTAACATCATGCATTGCACAATCTAGAATCACAGTATGACATCATTTTGGGTGGAGTAAATATCTTCAAAATCATGAGATATTATGGGATAATCTGGTCAGGATATTCAAGAATTCCCTTATTTTGGGGGGGATAAGAATAAATAAACCATATTATCAGGGACCCTTAGATCCAGATAAATGATATGAGGAATATAATATGTGGGAATATGGTAGTAGTAAATCCTTATCATGTGGATGGATTTTCCGTAAGATGGTATTCTTTTTTAGTTGGAAAATTATATAGAGCCACCGGGGTATTGTGGTAATAGTAAAACAAATATATCCACATAACATTGACCTTCCATTTCTGATAGATGATGAGGTTAATGGGGTTACATTATTTCTTAGTTAATATATCTTATTGGATAGAAATGTTATATTTTGGAATAAAAGAAATGTCAAAACAATGATTAGCTATGAAGTATGGAATCCCCCATATTGATCAGACTTGTATGTATGAAGAGGGGTATTTTGACAAAACATTTTTGGGAGAATAATGGTTTTAGATATCATGCATGGGTTCACAGTTAATTTTAGGATATGGTGGATTATTTTTGTTTTTCATGGATGAACCTTGAATCATGGTCTTGTTGTCACGACATTTCTAGTTATACTGAGAATCAACCCACATTTAGTTCATTAATGAAATAATTCTACATATGTACAACTCATACATATGGGATAATGTTTCAATTTTTAGGGTTTCTAGTATAGGATTAAGATCCAAGAATAACTATGTATCCTATGTAGATAGAGATAAAGTTGTATATAGTTCTGTGATGCGGTATGGTAGGGGACCAATTCTAGAAGAAGTTTCATATATCATGATAACACTCATATTCCATGCCTTTAACGTTATGTAGTGATTATGTTTTGGAAATGATATTTAAAATCATATGGTGAGGATGAATGAATAATATTTTAGCAACATTTAGTGGGATTGAAATGTCATAATGATCATGAGTATGCATGGGCTAATACGTCTAGGATATTCTGGCATGCCCAAGATGTGAGGGCGAGAAGAACATGTAGAAATTGATCCGAGGGACCAAAAAATCAGGATGAATGATGTTTGGCTTGGAATCCATTTGGTAATATAGGGGTTGAGATATCTACTCTTAATTATGAATTTTCCTTTCATTGATTGCTCTTTTTTGTGGGAATCCTTTATAGAGCCACTGATGTATTGTCTGTATAATCAAACAATGGTTTCAAAATGGCTTTGATCTAAATTTCCTGATAGATTAGGAGGATTATTTGGGTCCAATATTTCTTAGGGTGTTGAAAATGAAGAATGTAAATTGTTTATTTGGAATAACAAGAAATATCCAGACTGTGATTTGTTGTGATTTATGGAATTATGAACCAAGATCTGACTCGTATATAGGGGGAATGATCTTTCCAAGAAATCCTTGTTGTTAAAATCAAGGATTGGGATATTTTACATGTTTTTAAATTTCTCATGTAGGAGATGGTGGTTTTGTGGTTATTCATAGATGGAAGGAGGGAAAGGTTTCGGTGTCACTAGATATCTCAATATACATAGAATCAAGCAACACATATTTCATGAGGTACCATGTAGTTTATTGTCATACATGTATGCACATCAGGTTCCCAATGTAATGGGAAAATTATTAGTGTCCCTTTTAGGTCTCAAAACCAGGACCATAATGATCCTATGTCATATTGATACACATTGATATTTTCATAAATCTCCTACCAATTATCTTATGCACATTTTATCTATGCTCGATGTCAGATATAATGGATGACGATAGATTATTCCACCACACATGGGTAACATAATGAAGGATATGAGAATTTTATAATTGGTCCTTTTTTCATATATGGTCCCATATTTGATACATGGATGTAGTTCTATTTATTCCCCTTTGAATGTTTGACTCATATGATGGGAAGTGGATTTTTTTTGTAGCTGCTAGGCGGAAGGACGTATAATCTGGTTATCACTACATATCCTATGATTGTAGGAATCAAGACACACATAGATATATAATTAAATTATATTCATATATATGGTCCATAAATATATAAAATGGTAATATATAAATATATTTTCATTATTTTTATTGATATTGAACCATGATGTAGAATCTGGCATCTCTACCTATCATGTAAGGGCCCAAATCTAGCAAGATGTAGCTTTAAAACAAGTTCCCTGTAATGGTATGAGCCATGCATTGGGAGGCGTCATATTTAAAAATTATTTTGAGGTTATGGGCATATAATGTACCATTATTCTTTTATTGTGGGTGAAGCCTTTATCACCATTCTGATGTTTAGAAGAGCTATGTTTGGGGTGTTAATAATGGAATAGTATGGGTTTCAACTTGAAATATATGGGAATTTGACGGTATAAACGAGGTATTTTTTATGTGGTGGATGGATCATGATATTTGATCGAGGATTCTCTATGTTTCCTATTTATAGAAGGGAATCAAGATGTATATTTTTCGGTAAAGATACCTCCCTGTATCAGTTTGGTTCATACATAAGGGTGAAGGTAATGTATTTTATAGTGGTTGTTGGGACTAGGAAATAAAATCTAGGAGTCACTACATATAATGTGAGGATTTGAATCATGCCACATGTAATTATTCAAAAATTGGTATCCCATGTGGATATAACTATTGTATTAGAACATGAGAATTTTATATTTCAATAGAATAGATCAAACTAATGTGTGAGAAATTATTGATTGGATCACAATGATCCCCGTATAGTTTAGTGTAATTTGGTTTGGATGGAGGATACCTTATTGTTTAATGACGTGTGTTAATGGCGATTCATCATGATGTTCAATGTCACACAATTAAATTGTTTTGGCTATGCAGTTTAACATCATGTAGTAAGAACATGAATCACCCGACATGAGAGGAAATTCATGTTACATCAAAAATAATAAAATATTGAGATTAAGACATAATACTATACAATTTAATGTCGCATAGTAAGGAATGTTTATAATTCAGTTTAACCTCATGTGATATGGTTGTTTTCCTAGTGTAGTTTATCATTGCGTAATGAAGACAATTTCATCATGTTGTTTTACCACATGGGATCTTGATGCGATCTTTTGGATATATGAAATATTTCTTCAATAATCATGCATTGGTGGAAGCTGTGGAAATCTATCAATCCAATTGAATTATGAAATATTGTTTACTTTAGTAGACCCTATATAAAACACATGGTCCTTCCCATTTTGGCTGTAATTTTGGAGCATTCTTCCCAACATTCATCAGGTTTTTGAGGAGCAACACAATTTCTCCATCTAGGAATGATAATTTATGAACCTTATTGGTGATGTATAATTGAAATCCACATTTGGTAAAATTATAAAATATGAGATGTTTGAAATCTTTTAAAATCCAGTCTCTCCAAATCATTAAAAAAATTTGGTATTTAACTTCTGCGGATAATTATTTATAGATAATGATTTGGAGATTGGGTAATTGAACTCGATGGGTATATAAAAATCTACCACATGTTCTAATTAGTATGTAATTTCATTAGTGGAGGTGCAGTTCATTGTCTGGTAATCCCTCAGAGCCTGGAAATGCTTTTCCGAAAATGATTTCTTATCTGTGTATAACATTTTCTATAGAATGTTCTATAGGGACTTGTTAAAGGACTATATCTATCTGATTCTCACTACATGGTAGATGGACGATCAGTTGGCCTAGATTCTATACTCTTGATAAATATATTCTAGTCAATAGAGGAGAAATTTGTGCCATTGTCCCTCAGTATTTTATGAGGGTCAAAAATCAGGTGATGATGTTGTCTTTCACGATGCTAACAATGCATATTTCCCTAAATATTTTATGGTGGACAACTAATTCCCATTTTGAAATGTAGTTAGTTGCTGTGAAGATATACATGGATTTAATAGCCATATAAGAAGGTTATGGTTCGACAATATCTATTCCCCACATGGAAAACGGCCTGCTGTACATAGTTTTGAAATGTAACTCTGGGGTTTTGTGGATGAAATTGGAATGAACATGATAGGAATGTCACTTCATGTAGAATATATGAAAATCATTCACTATATTGTGGCAATAGTACCAATTCATTAAAATTTATTGAGAGAGCATTGCTTCTGCTAGATCATTCCCATAGGATCTAACATGCAATTCCATCATGATGAAAATAGTCACTTCTTGATCAAGAAACATGAGAAAGACCCCATCAAGGCCCCACTTGTAGAGAACCTTTTGTTGATATGGCCATCATTAAGAATGATGTTGATTTCTCATCTTCAAATCTTATCTTATCGTGCCTTATCTAGTGGTAGTTATACCTTTTGATAGTTGTACACAATTGGTGACCCCCCAACTAGTGTGAGGTAAATACAACACAGTGATGTGAAAAATTTCCTCTATTTCTTACGTTATGGACTAACCGAATGATAGAACCATTAAATAGTTGGAAATGCTGATGATCATCTAATCCATGTTTGGGTCAGCTGGAGTTGTGGCTGCATTGGAAAATGCATCAGCCGATACATTTTTTGACTAGGGGGAATGAGTAAATTTCATCTCTAAGGTGAACTCTGATATTATTTTTCATAAATGAACATTTTTATGGAATAACTACTCATTTTTTTGCAGCATAATCACCACAAACATTCTTGATTACTAGTTACGAGATTCCTTTTATATTCATGTGTTTGTTGTACATTACTTCACTGTTGGTGAACCCCTCCAACTGTAGGAAAGAATATGATTGGATTTCCATATCCAGATATATGAAAATGACTCCCGACACTATTTTTTTGACCTTGGGGTCTTCAATCGTTTTCCCTATCAAGATTCAATATGTGATGTTGAAATGATGTTCCTATATTATGGAATCCATTTGAATGTATAATAGCACTTCATTGGGTTGTTTAATATCTAATGATGTCTTTTATGTGGAGTGGTGTTGTTTCAGGAAACTTGATAATTTATGGTCCTTAATAAAATTCATTGATATAAACCATATATGGAATTGTTTTTGGATGACCACCCATTGTGATTGCATCCTATCAACATTTTAATTCTATGAATGTACATAGATGGGTTGTTGTGTGAGACCTGGAGGACATTGTGGTGCTACATGAAGATCCCTAGCATCTAGACTACAAATATTGGGCCCAATATTCTCATCTATATATTTTAAATACGATTCATGGAACCAATTAGGGATTGATTGAGCTAATAGAGACAATTTTTATTGTCGACATCATTCTATTGTTCCAGGATGAAACCTATGAATTTCTCTAAGGTAGTCACATACTTAATGAGAATACTTCCTTCAATAGGTTTAATAATAACAATAAAACTTCAGAGATATTTCATTATATTATATAATTCTTCAGGACAATTATCATTCAATTGATATGGAAACCATTTTCTCATTAACCTTGTGATATGAAATCATTTTATTTCATAGATGGATATAAATTTTTGAATATAGGCTATGTGTACTTGAAGTCCTCTGAACTCAATGAGGATTCAAGGAGGTGACATTACAATGATAGAACATTCATTCTAATTGACAAAAATATTGTTGTGATGATATACATTGAGGTGGAATAATTATAATGAGGTAACTCTAAAATCACATTTAAGGGGATAATTTTTAGACTTCGTAGTCTGTGTTTGTTGAAAACTAATTCATAATATGACATGTATTCTAAAATATAATTGATTTAACAACTATGTCATCTATATAGTATTTGATGATTTTTAATTTGAAGGGATTGAAAATATGATTCCTGGAATAGTGATCATTTGTACCTTCAATTTCCAAACAAAAGGTAATTACCTTATAGAAAAATAATCCCAGGGGGAGTTGAAGGCGGTGGCCTCTTCATCTTCTAGGCCCATTCGGATTTGGTTATTTTATAAATAGCCTTCCATGAATGAAAATTCAAGATATTCGATTGTTTCATCAATCAACCATTCTATAATTGGGATAGGAAAATCACCCTTCCTACCGTACCGATTGAGACCCTAAAATTGATGCAGACACTGATTTTTCCAATATTATTTTTGATGTGGACTATATGTTCTATTAATTTGGGATATTGACCTCTTCAATGATTATTGTACAAAATATCTCATCCCATTCATCATCTATTTTGGCATTATGTGTATGGTGCATCCTCCTCGAGGAATTCTTTTAGACACAATGGTCTTCTTGTAGGACTAGGTAGTGAATGACCACCTTAGGATCGTTGCCCGACATCTCTGTATATTTCTTTGAGAAAATAACTTGATTCATTTTTAGTAAAGAGGTGCATAGATATTTCTCTTCAGAATTCATTTCCAAAATATTTTGAGTGGGACACTGATTTTCTTCAGTACCTAGGATTATTTCCCTGATTTCATCAATATTGGTAGGGATGCCATAATGGAATGATAGATGGGAATCTCTAAGGTGTTCATCCATTTATTCTCCTATATCCTCCTCCACATCTTCTTCTTTCTATTCTAATGGAGATATTATTCATGAGATAATTCTTTCAGTGTCAAGTGAACAACCAAGATCTCAGTACATGGAACATGAATCATTTTCGCAAATCTAGGATTATAGTGGGGATTCCTCTAGAGTGGATTGAGTGAATGATATGGAAGTTTCACAAAATTATATGTATGAAGAGAGTGTCCCTTCTACCGCATTAGGTAAGTAGAGGTTATCTGGTTTTCTAGTGATAGAGTAAGGGAATTTTTATTTGATCATTCCCCATTGTCTTGGAGATCATAGGTTCATTCATTGCTGTTTGGATATGTATCCATGAATGAAAACATGAATATGGATGAATAAGTTTCTATCAATGGAATAAATTACTCAACCTGGTTGATGGGTAGTACATATTTTTCACCAAGCTACTAGATGGGGTTAGCATGGCCCATTTCCATTCCATTTTTGGGGGTGACCCAATCAATCCCATCGATTTGGGGTTTCTTCCCTTCATTCTCATCGGACTATGTATCAATATAATGTGACTCGGAATTTTCAAATGGGTCCTTATCAATGTGTAGGGTACCCTACATTCCATTAACGATACACATGATGCAATGGTTATAAGATGGGGGGATCACTATGTGTTGATTTTTCCAGGGCCTTCCTAACATGAAATTTATTTTTGAGTTTTACTGGACCATCAGAAATTATGAGTCGACGATGAAGAATCAAGACCATGTTGTGAGATTGATATAGCCTATAAGATTATTTTCAATGTTGTCCTAATGTAATGGGGTTTTTGTATATTATTTGCGGTTATCATCATTACATGCTATCCATAAAAGTTTCTGTAGTGGAATGAGAATAACTCCAGAGCCATTGTTGACGAAAAGCCTTGTGATATCAACATTATTAATCATGTCAGACACATATAAGGATTTGATTTTCACTTTCATGTTGGTGTCTTCATCTACATATTTGATACACATGACGGTGTGTCACTCTATTGGATTTATTTTTTTCTAAAAGGATTTTTAATAATCCACATTTTCATTAAAATCTTGGGGTATTATCAAAGCTTCTATGTCTACTTTACTAAGATATTTTGACAGATTCAGTGCATCCAGGATTGAAATCATGGATTGTATGAAATCTAATAGCATCATGATTCCATATTTGAGGTGTAATGGATAGATAATCCCAACATGGGGATGATCCATCACATTCATAGTTGGGACATGAGCGTGGTAAATGGATTAGCCATCTACTATGATAGGAGATTGTGGGGCTTTTCTATTTTTTAGATTTGTCTAGGTAGGTCTACTTGTATATTGTGGGTGACAAGACAACAATTCTATATCTAATGGATAATCCATGAAGATCCGGATATTGTTTCATCCAACTAGGGTTGTGATATTTTCCTATTATAACTAGTTTCATAGGAGGGTACCTCCATGAGTTTCATTAATATTGATGATCTGAGCACATGTGGATTTAAGAACACGGTTTATTTTGTGACTGTGACTTCCTTGGTATCCTCGTCTCTTGTGGCCTCTACCTCTAGATGCATGATAAGATTCACTTATTTTTCATATGTAAACTTGATATTATTGGAGAAGTTGTCCTATAGATGGATGATGTTAATGAAATAAAAAATGAGTTCCTCATTAGATGATAAACACTCCCTGAATGAAATATTTTGGTGGTCCCATTTGGCCAGGTGGTTCCCTTCTCTATTGATTTGATGGTACACAATTATATACTATCAAATAAATCTATATCCTTGGTATAGGATCATATTAATTCTTAATATCACTACATTTTTGTGAAGTGTTATTTTTTGACACTCAGCCATTGGATTATTGTGGGGCTGAGGATTTCGATTGCATGGTGCCAGAATCTATTCGAGGAATAATTGACTGATTCATTCATGCATGGTGTTTTCCATGGTCATGATTAACTTTTTTTAGAGTCATCCAACTATTTAGATTCTATTTTCTTTTGGATAACTACATTATTTCACTCTTCTCATTCATCTTCGATAGTGGTGGAAATATTTTCCACTTATGATAGCGAAGGTCTCAACATGAATTTTCAAAAGTCTTTCATTATTTTTAAGAGGTCATTGAAGATGAACAACTCCTTGATGGTGTTTCGCAGTATCTGGTGGGAGGGATTGTTATAAGGCTGGATATCAAGACCTATATCATCAACCATCTTTTTCTCTAGTACATGAAGATGTATCAATTCATGGAGGCTATAAAGAAGTCACAGACTAAGTCATAAATGAATGAGTAATCATTATTCCTACATCCCTTGAGTTTATTTATTCGGAATCCCTATCAATAATATAGTTTTGGTGGGGCTGTTGTTGATGTCCAGGGGTCCTACATGATTCAGTATAGGTCATGGAGACGAGTCTAGTAGAGTGGGTGGCTTAATCATAGGTAAATATTTTTCAAATGGTCACACTCTATTACATGGGGCCAATGGGGCTTCCCGGGACTTGAAATAACATCTTTTTAATGAATATCTTATTCTCTAAGAAATATTAGTTAAATCCTAAAAATAAGATTTATATTTTAAAAGGATCAATGGTGTTCACAGCTTATTATAGAGTTTATTATTTCATATAGAAATCATTTAATCTAGGGGAGTGTCCAGTTCAAGGAGTATGTCATACCATTCCATTTGGAAATTTTGTATGATACTCTCTCATTTTCACAATATTTTTCATTCAGGAGGTCACAGACTGTTGTCTTTGGAATCATGGAGATAAAACGGAAAAAGAACTACCATCAAAGATACTCTCATACCATTATAAATATACCTATAAAAATGGTATACAATACAATGAAATATTCTTGTAGGGATCGTATGAATCATATTACTTTATCTAATTCTTGTGGCTTTAGGGTTCCCATCATGGAATAACATTAAGAAGCATAATTTGGAAAATGCTATTTCGTGCAGATGATGCAATGAATACTTGGAATATTGGGTTCCCGAAATTTTGTGGTGGTGGTACATTGTTCACCCAACTAGGGAAAAGATTCTATTCCAATGGTATTGCTAATTTTCATCCTTCAATGGCTTCCAACTGAGATTCCAATGAATTGATGGTATTAATGACTATTTTATGTGTCAAATATTGATCCTGATCATGGATGGTCATAGTATAGGGAATGATTGTACATTGGCACTATATTGGTATATGAGGCAGATACATGGTTGGGGGAATCTTCTAAATATTTTCTTGAATTATTTTTCATTAATTACATAATTGATAGAAACCTTAATATCCTTTTGAGACTAGATTTTTGTTGACCAATGATTCTAGAAATATGTTGGATGAGCAAACCGGCCAAAAATATTTTTCTAGGATGTGTCATTTTTTGAGTGGAATACATATTGGATAGTCATGATGAACCTCCCACTAAGAAAATAATCAGAAAAGATGAATTCCTCTGAGGATATTGTTATTGATTGAACTAAAATTTTTCATTTCTACATCATATCAAGTGAATTTCCCATCAAGGGTCAGGGAATATATTTCATGGTGAGGTGGAGGTGGTCATTTTTGACCTTTATTTTATACTTCAGGTTGTTAGCGATTCCAAAAATATGTATTTATGTATTGGATGAGGGATTGGACAAATTTACGGAGGCTCTTTGGTTTCAGGTACACATCACCTTAAGGACAGGGGCAGACTACTTTTGGGATGGATCCACACTCTCCAGTATATTTTATATATTTATTTTTTTCATTATGGTATATGAGATTAATATCCAAGAAATTCAGTGATTCATAATTAATTTGGGGTGGATTACCATGTGATGAATGGTAGGAGGGATTCTTGAATCCATGGATGGACCTTATCCTTCCATTCTGAGGGCCTCTTCAGCTAACCTAGTGAAGGGTATTTTAAGGGGATCCATTACATGTAGATGACATATGCCTTCATATATGGGATCATGAATAATGATATGGGACATTACATGTGTTATTTTTATTTTAAACCTCCCTAGATATAAAAAGATTGAAGTCTATTAGATGGGTGGTTGATAAAAAAAGGGGACCCATCCCTTTGTTGTTGGATTTCTTCAATTCTTTTATTATTATACCTGTGCTCAGATTTTATAGTCTTATGGGGGAATTTTTTATTAAAAATTTTCCCAACATTGTGGTATGGGGTTGGTCTTGTAGTGTGGTATTTTCTCCCTCTATTTCTGCATTCTTGATCTCACACATTCACATTCAGGTTCCAACAAGATATAATATTTGATCAAAATATGAATGAGTTTATTTTGAGTACATAATACATTCATAATGATTGGATTCACTAAATTATAAGCCTTCAAAATGTTCTCAGTCACCCGGTTAAATAGTTATTCAATGTCACTCTACCATTAGGCCTAATTATTTTGAGATATACTCAAGGACGGTTCTTTTTGAGAATGCCACCATTCCTAAATGGGGATTCATTTGATCATTATCTTGGGATAAAGAAAATTACTAGTTGTCATTCCCAATGGGTTCTACAGGATATGTCATGTGGGTGAAGAGTAAAGCTCTATATTCTCCCCATACCCTCATAATAACACCATATTAGGCATTGCAGAAAAGAAAATGCAACATGTGTCGTGTATAGAGGAAGATCAGTTCAAGATCTTTCATATTTCATCTATGTTTATGTCCAATATGATGATAGAAAGGATTATATTTCAATTTTCCAATGAATCTCCCACAATATATTGACATGGTCTACATACACATAATTGGGTAATTATTCTTTCCTTCCATTGCCTGAGTGTTGCCTAGATATTGAGATGAATATTGTGCATACAATATTCCAACGACATAATTTGTATGTCGAACTACGATGTGGATGTGGGAAAAATGGATATGAAGTTCCTAGATATTTTGTCATGTAATGGTAATCATTTTCATTAGTTCATCTTCAAGAGAATCTTCTTCTTGGTCTTTCCACCCAGAATGACTTTGGTGGTTTTTTTCCAGGATGTGAAAATTGTATGAGTCACGTCAATTTATAAATGGAATGAGGGTGGAACAGAAGATGAGTATTGGAGACATAATAAATTCTAGTTGAGAAGGGGTGTCTATTATCATTGATAGAGTATCTATCATTTCTGAATCCATCTATCCAAGAACATCAGAATGTGAGGGCTTTCTAATATTTTATCTAGGGAAGAGAGGACCACCTTTCTGGTGTAAATTTCTATTGCAGTTAGGGACTTCATATGAAATTCCATGGATCTAAGGGAAACCATCAAGGATTATTACTATCTCTAGGGAGAAATTTTGTTGTGTGCATCATTGGGAGGGCCTTTAGGATATACTGTAACAAGGGTAGTATCTTTTAGTAGATCGATATCACTACTTGGAGGGCATTCATAGTGAATTCCATCATTGAGGGGAATACCATCATGGATCTATGTTTGACTATAGGGATAATTTTTGTAGCATATACCCTACGTAGAAACATCAGGGTAGATGATAGTAAGGGGATAGATTCTTTTTTGAAAAAAATTTTTATAGGGGAGGGATACAATTATACTCATCAATAGATAAGTTCTTATTATCAATAGTTCCCTTACCATGATTTAATCCTCCGTGGATGCTATGGGGTTGAACTTTAGAGCTACTGGTAAAAATATTATGGAGAGTAATTTCACAACTGTTACTTTCACGTGCTTAATTTTCAATGGGTCTACAAGATGAGGTGTCTTTATTGATATTTGTTTCGTGGAATCATGAATTTAATTTCCTAGAAGATCTAGATCATGAATATGCTCTTCATTTTCTATTTTCCTTTGAGGGGTTTCATTTTTTGCTGCTCTCTTGCAGGCGACATTAGTCCCCAAATGATGGAAATGGAATTAATATATGGGTACCTATCTGAGTGGTTCCAATGACACATTCATGATATGCTGAAGAGAATCATGAGTTATGATAGGGATATATAAATGGCATAGTGTAGCCATGAAGGTGGACTGGTGTCTTCAAATTAGAAAAAATATTTTTTCATGATTTAGTTGTCATTGTGTCATGGAATATGGCTAACAACCCTCCATCACTAGAGTAGTGTTATAGGTCTGATCCGGAGTGACCATCTTTTTTGGTTGTAGAGTCACCCTAGTTACGGAGATAACATTTTGTTCAAGACACTTTGTTGTTTCCCCATATGTGATTACATCTTGATAGGTCTGGAGGATATTGTCCTAAATTGATTTCTCTTACCCTATAATTTCGATGGGTTTTTTATATGTATTTTGATTGAATGGTGATAAATTACCAATTTTTTATTGAAGAAGGAATTTTTATCTACTCTAGGAATACATGGTATACCAGTGGGAACATGATTTTCTCTTATGTAGGGGAAGATTGATGGGTCTTACATTGATTTATAGCTTGGATACACCATCTATTTTATCGGTTTGTCTTTGCATTTTACTAGTGGGATTAATATTTTTATGTAGGAATAATACTCTTCTTGTTTTCCATTTCAATATTTATAAAGGATTTATCTTCATCCATAGGAATTTCCATTAACTAATAGTTTATTTCTATCATATTTGACTAATGTGATTGATATCAAGTAGAAAGATTTGAAATTAATTATATACGATTACCATATTATTTGACTGGAGATCTTCATATACATTAAAAGGTATATGAATATCCTTATAGTTTTCTATCATATTTGGCGGAAAATATTCATGCTTATCAAAATCGATTTTCGTCTTCCTATAAATTTTTACACAGTTATCATGGTGTCATACTAAAGCATTCGAAGGAACATGTGATAACATGGGATATTAATCCATATTTTCATGGAGGGTTCGAGAAGAGGGCATAAAGATATATTCTTTCTAGTTGTTTTCTATGGAATTATCATGGTTTATCTCTTCCTCAGGAACCTGGTTGATGACATGGACATGATTATATACTAATTTCCTATGGTGGGTTCCATAGTGGACCTATGAATTTTGAACTTCAATGGGATCTATTAGTGTGGTATCCTCTTCAGAATGAGGATACATGGTCACATGAAATTTGCTTAAGAATCTTCCAGTGGGGGCCCTTATGTCGGACTCTATGTAGCATTGAATATATCATGGGAGAGTACTTCAACCAAATCCCTATTATAATGGTGGTGTTCATTATCATTTTCAATGGATAGGATCCCGAAATGTTGGGAGATGGCATGTGGAGTCGCCCGGTTCTAGACCACTGGAAACTATTGAATGGGTGGATGGCACTACATTATAGCCTCATGGGAATTCCATGTTTCCTTCAGAGTGGCTAAATTTCTATTGTTTTGGTTTTACTAATATGTTACTTTGAAATAAAATTTTTAAAATATATGGTGGGTAATGGATTCTTCTTCATTGTTGAGGACCCTGCATCCTGTATGGTTGTTGACACACATGTCTGAGAAATCTCTGAGGATGTCATTGGATTGAAGGATGCTCTATAAATTTCCTTCAATAATATTATATGCGATGAAATGAAAACTCCATTAAAGTACCATATTATTATTACCTTTATAATTGATGATTTTTCATGGCCCTCTTCATTTATTGATTTAAATGGGCTTGAGGTGGGTTAACACCACCACCTTGGATAAGAATTCAAATCAGATTCACTATTTTGGTTTCAACAAGAAGCACATGTTGTACCTGGATCAAAATGGTCCAATGGGGACCATGTAGTATATAATTCTTATCATACAAAGAATGTGCTATATTTCAGTGTTTCACATCAAACACACCTTTTTTTTCAAAAGTCTGTTCGGTCCAGGGATTCATTATATGGGGATATGTTTTTGTGAAATAACTCCATGTTGGGTAAAAAAATTTCAATGGTGTCCAATGGGTTTATATGTGGATCCAAAAAAACCAAATGTATCTAACATCCAGGATTCATGGACATTATTTCCAATGGAATGAATTTGTTGGATTATTTTACCAACAACACTAAATACTCACATTTGCTGAGACGATAGGAAAATGGTATAATCACAATCTTTTGGTGGGAACTATTACCTATTCTAGGACAATAATATAGATTTAATCAGTGTTCATATATTCTGGGTATCCTTGGTCATTCATAAGCATGTATCCGGGGACTACCCCTAGGTGAAGTAATAATGAATAAACATGGGTTATGAATTATCTATAATAATTTAATTTTCTCCATTAAATAATACTATTTTATGTATAGAAGGTTATTCTTCATTGATGCCCTCTTACAGACAAGTCAACAATTTCATAGCAGTTCACTAAGACAATACTGGTTTTCAGCCATATTAGATGTCCCCTTTTAGTTTATCATCATCATGGGGGATATGAATTGTATCAATGTTGTAATCAGACTCGTAATATTGGCTTCCTACAAATACTCTGAAGAGAAATAATAACCCATGTATTTTGGGTACAAGTATATTTTTTCTTCACACTGTTAGGAAGTGTGTGGAATAATGTGAAAATGAAGGTTTTGGGAATGAAACTTATGTATGTTTCCTACGAATCGAAGCTAATTGGGAACCAATGTCTAGGTAATTACAAAATATCAGACTTATGAATTAAATCATCCCATTTGATGGGGCATTATTGAAACATACATAGAAGATGTGGGTAATTTTCCACTGGTTGGTACATATATCTATTAAGAAGGCCTATTGAGCTTGGGCCTCAGATATGCATTTTCATTACCCATTTTAGGATAGGGATTAGAGTCATCATAGATCAACAAGATGAGTGAATCATATGGATTATGTGACATACACTAATCTCTATGTCCACATGAGTAATGATCTATGTGAAAAACAAGAGGAAAGGGTAGATGCATGATATCATACACATTACCCACACTAGTGGGATAAATAAATGAGGATGATATAGAAAATGGTTAGGGATGTGACAATCCACTAATGTGAGTCTAGTGACTTACATAATATAGAGTTACCTAATATTGGAATTGGGATAGGGTAGGAGCATGATTCCTCATTAAAGGTGAATGAAAATGTACTTTTACCTTATTTATAACTGGCCCACATCGAAGGTAAATTCGACTGATTACCCATAATCCCTATAGTGGGATGGTACTAGTGAGATTCTTAAGGATGGAACATGTATTTCCATATGAATTTAATCAGTGGGACACCCTAGGGATCCTCTTTATTTTGGGGAATTACCCACATTACTCCGCTTACCTTAGGTGGGTAAATTCATAACAACATGATGATGCATGAGATGGTTTTATCATATGGTTATGGTGGCTTGGTAAGAGGATTTGGCCTATTTCCACTGGATTGGTTCATAGTGGGGGTGTGGATAATACGATGGAAACATGAGGAAATGGTGGAATCACAAGAGTAGAGCATCCAACAATAACATGTTTTGTGTACCATTTCATTGTGAGGGATGGAGTTTCCCCAACATAGCATGTTCCTATTCATTTTAAAGGGCTCTTCACGTAACATGGAGGTACAAAAACCTAGATTCAGTATCTATAGAGTCTTTCTATGTGGAACATGTTCCATCCATGAAGAATTTTTCAACCTGGTGATGAGTTTCATCCACGTATAATGATTCTATGTGAGACTGAGATCCACCAACATAGATAATCACTGAGCAATATATGTTTCCACACACATAGAATATTGTTATGTGGGATGTCGGATTAAATAAGGGGCATTGGGTTATATGATTTGTGGGACATTTATCAGTGATGGAATGTATGTTTTTGTTCTGCTAATTAGTATTATATATCTTTTTTAATGTTATGCAGTGGGTTACACCTTCTGGGAATAATCAATGTAGCCTATCATTTGTTGTTCTCTCTTTTTACATGCCTTTGATCACTGAATTCTATCAAAAAGGTTCCCCAACCATTGTCCCCCTCAGGGTAATTTTAGAGATAGGTGAAAGAACAGGATTGGGGGTTGGAAAGAATATTTTTCAATGGTCCAATCGGGAGACATGGTCTGTAGATGACTCAATTAGTATAGAATGTGGTTTTCATGTATAGTGGAAAACATTATCACTTCATTCATGGTAATGAATTTGTTTCATTCCTAGTAATTCACTAGATACGCATTGACTATGAAACATTTGAGTTTGTGGGGGATGTCATATTTGAGGTAGATTTCCCCCACTTTTTCTCACCAATGATTACATTTATAGGGATTACAGAATATATCACCACCCCTTGAAAATGTTAGATTATAGAATCTTCACAAAACTACAGACCACCATGCAGAACTGCCCCCTACAAAGGATTTCTGCTTCACAATTCATGTTCTGTCCTTTCCCAATTTTATCATTTCATACAATATTCTTTAATAGTTTTTTCAATTCATTTTATTTTCTTTTTGAAATCAGGATGAGTTTTTTATTTGACAATGAAATTTTATTAGGAAACAAGTTATTATAAAATTAAATTATTTATATTATAGAATGATTAATCAAATATCTATCATTGAAATTAATTTCAAGATTTATTTTAGTATAAAAAAATCAAAATTAAAAATACATTTCTCAAAAAATATTATCTAGTTTTTCACAATAATTTAAAACATAATTCATACCACTTAGAAAAAAAATTATACATTTTATGAACTATTTCTAATTTGGAGGTTGAAATTTCGTATATAAAAACATATTTTTTCAATATGAATTGTAACATTGGTACTATTCAACAATCCAGTAAAAGAAGAATCATGTCAATCGAGATTTTAAAAAAAGTAATGAGTTTATGATGTTACATCCTTATTATTACTTGTTAATAAAAATTAGTCCTTTAAAAAAATTGTTTAGATTTTTTTTTAAAATGGAATCATGTTAATGAAAATCATTACTATATTATTTAAGGAAAGTATATTTAGAGAATATTTCTCCCTTGGTTATTAATATATATTATGTTTCCACAAAGGGGGAAAACGTCATGTAAATGAATTTAAATATACATTTGGATCAAAATTAAAAAAAAATTCATTATTCGAATTAAATTATAATATATAATATTTAAATAAATAAACAAAATGACAATGTAATGTCGAAAAAAAAATTTATTCAATTAATTGAAAAATAAAATTAATGATTTGGTAATATTATAAGTGATATAATATAAATGAGATAACATGTTCCAATAATTTAATGGATTAATATGATATTTCATGGGGGTGTAAAAGGATTATAATCTAATTCATCATTTCTCATGACATATTTAATAAAATATTAAATGAATTATATTAAAAATGAAATGAATGAAATGAATGGTATTTTATAATAAATAATAATATATTAAAGTATTTAAATCTCATATAAATATTATGTTCAAAAAATAAATAAATATTATAAGGTTTATAAAATTAACATTGTTACATCTATCATACTATTTTCCATATAAGATAACATTCATTACCATTACTGGATGTTAAAAATTAATACTATGTTAACATTCAAGAGGTTAATTGGGGGTTTAATCTAAAAGATAATGGTGAAAACATATGAAACACATATAAAAATATTATTGGATGATAATATTTCAACTTAATAAAATAATATCTATTAATTATAGATATTAAATTATATTTGGATCTGATGTATTTTTAATATTAATTTTATACATTATGAGATTCAAATAATTCCCCTCCACTCAATTATAAATAGATACCCATTTTATCAGTTTTCAAGATACATTGATACATCTAACTCTACAAAAAACAATACAATTATCTTCTCAACATAGATACCCATTTTCTTGTAGGTTCTGGGCATTCAAAGAGAGATAATGAAAGTCCCTTAAATTGAGATCTAATGGATATTTTAAAAAAAGTCATTTTTTTGCAAATTCCTTCTTGTTTATCTATCATTCTACATTATATTAAAGTATTTATCCCATAAAGAGATTATATATAGAATATAATTAATATAATTATATTTTCTTATTATAATGGTACAAAAATGTCATAAATCAATTCCAACGTATGAAATGTGAATTCATTTCTCGTGAATACAAACACCTTACCCTCTCCATATTGAAGTGTAATTTGTTTTCCATCACCATTTCACATGGATGAAATAAATTTATAAATAATTATTATATATGATATTTAAAATATAAAAACTACATATAATAATTATTTTATCTTAAATACCATCTTACCATATAATATGTTGTAAAATGATAATGTTTCTCAAATGTACATATGGACTTCCACCTTCCCAAAGTGATGTGATCACTTTTTTATTTACACATTAAATTTAGTGTAATAAGGAAATATGGGAATATATATTACATATATGATATAATAATGTTTCTTAAAGATTTATTTATTATTTATCCTCCATTTTTCTATGAATAAAATATTTAAATTAGTGTTCTTGTGAAGGTACATATTATTATCTCCATGAATGGTGTAATTCATTTTTCTATTTCTATATTTTATGAAAAAAATAAAAATAAAAATATAATAAAAATATATGATAGTTATATCACTAATAAATTCTGGTAGATAATTTAATAATGAATAAATTAATAATACTAAAACAAAAAACATAAAATAACATTAAAAATAGAGTAGTTGATGTCCAAAATAGTGATTTTAAAAATGGGATGTTAACACACGAGTGATAAATTATTAGAAGTAAATTATATATCGTCTGAAATATTTTCTTAATTTTATATGATATATTTATTATAAATTTATATATACTATAAATTTGGTTCAAACACGTGAAATAGATATCAAACCCATGGTAATGGATTTTATCCAAATGTTTTTGTCATTGAGGAATATTTTATTATTTTTTACCAAATAAAATTTAAAAAATTTATATATTTATCCACTAAACTGTTATGTATCGACTCGACCTTAGAAATCCCAACATGGTTGACTTCTATTAATTATATTGGCATGATTATATTGAATCAAATCTTGAAGGACTGATCAATTTATTATTCCTGATAAACCAAATTCATAAATTAGTCATGTCTTAAAAAAGTATACACTAATCATAAAAAAATAATTTTTCAGTATTCTAGATATATCTGACCATAATAAATTTTTTCCTTCTATAATATCCAATCATTTCATTAATAGTTTGTTAGATTTTTTGTGGAATGGATACATAGTAAGGGTGATCTCGAATACCAAGTAAAGAAAAAATATAGAGGAAGAAAAAATTTATCAATTATTAAAGCTAACATAGAAAGGTAAATTACTGAACACACATGACATGTTATTGATAAACTAATTAAAAGTTTGTAAATAATATGTAAAGGTAATAAATAGAAACCAACTCCATTAAACTAACTATACATAAAAAGATAAATTTGATAGGGTAAAAAATATAGATACACATTCCATTTAAACAATGAACAAAAAATAATGTGTATCCATAGATATGTCGATGAAATAACTAATTAATGAATATTAAAATAAAACAAACATGGATAATGATTTCATAATTGAAATACACTCAGAGGAAAATGAAAATCAATACTATCAACAACATTCACAAGATGTCTTAAACTAATATGATTTAGAAAAAAAAATCTCATGATAAACATTTGATGTATCGATGCACTTTATAATGTCTAGGATCCACCCATCATTGCATGTCAAAATAAATCTTCAAATCGATTAATTGATTTAATTGTTAAAAAATATTAGTTATAAAATTACTATATATAATAAATAATATTTAATTATCAATATTTTTCAAAATAATCAAAAAAAGTATCAATGTAGACACTATATATTAAATGGTATATTACTTATGAAAATAATATACAAGATAATGAAAAATTCATAATTTAAGGGAAATTCAATGTTCAATGATCATAGGATATTGAATATTTCAATGTGATTGAAATATGAATGGAATAAGTGAATGTGAATACTATCCCTGGAAAAATCAATATTAAAACGTCAAGAGAATTATATATGATGGTATATATAAAATATATCCCAATTAGAGTAAAATTAAGGGTTGTTTTCATTGATAAATATGAATAAAAAGATATATTAAAAATATTATTGAGGAAGATATCCTTTTTTTCAAAAACAATTTGATAAAAAATTTCATTGAAAATTAATTTTTTAAATATTATCATTAAAAGTAATCTTTATAAACATGTGATTTTATTTAAAAAATAATAATGTTAGGTTAAACAATACATGTCATAGTATGTAAAAAGAACATACCATTTTTATGGTAAAATGTTAGTCAAATTAATTTTTTAGAAAGAGACAATAATATTCAATTAAAAACATTTTGAAAAGAAAAAAAGGGTAAAAATGTATTTACAGTGTCTTTTTAAAAAAATTAAAACTTTTTAATAAATATTTATTTTTAGATTAAAATAGTTTCTATGAATATAGATTGAACTAATGTTGGGTTTTATGAAATAAATTTTCTAAAACATTTTGAGTACCAAGGAGTGGAAAGAAAACAAATATTTGAAAATGTTTTTTAATAACCAATGGAGATTAAAATGAATTGTTTTATTATAAAATGTCTGTAAAATTTCCATTAATTTAAATACCATTGAATGGTAATTAATTTTATTATTGACGAAATAGTCTGTTAACATACAATGTTCACCATACCACTTTTATACATTTTAAACCATAATAATAATCTAGTAAAAACATTTTATTATACTTATAAAATCATGATTATAATAATTTTCATGATATAGAATATCAAATAGTTTCATATAAATCATATAAAATAAACTAAGTGCATAATAAAAATTAGGTCTCAGTGGAATATAATTTATGACAAAATTCTTTACCTTGTGTTTCCATTTGGGTGAATTTACTTTAACATCAAACATTATTAAAAATGTTAATTACTAACATTATTGATATCATTTTTTCATGTTTATCCTTACTTTTACATAACTTATTACTTTTTTTGTATAGAATTACTTAATCAATTATGTTTACTTTAGGTGTTTGACCAAATTTGGATTCTACGTCAAAAATAATATTAAGATGTAAACAACTATCAATGTTTTAATTAAATAACACCTCACGGATAATAACAATTATATAATTTAAATATTTATACATCAATTATTAGTTTAAAAAACAATAATTAAATATGGTTATTAAAAATGAATCAATGATACAATCATGGGGATAAAAAGGGCGTACGGACACATGAGTATCCTTCCAATTTTCATTCATCATTATAAAAAGGATTATATAAAACTATTTCATTCTAAAAAAATTAAAATATTATAAATAAATTTTTTAATCAAATATACATTATATAAAATTCTTCTTATGTAACATGAATGACATCGTTTTGAGGAGGCACATGTCTATACATCCATGAACAACATGGTCAATTTATAAGTGTGTGTTAAGGTGTTATAAATAATATTATTTATTATATTTATATATTAGAAACTATGTCACCAATATCATACATATGTTTTATATTTCACATAGGTTCAGTTATAATCATCCTTTATAAATTTCATGTATCGTGTGAAGGAATCACACTTCTATTTTTTGGTGGTAGTCCACCCTTCCAGAAACGATGATATCTTATTTAAAAAAATGGAAATTATAAGGGTATGTGTTGTTAAATAATTATATAATAATAAATAAATTATATATATATAATATCATATATAAATATAGTTTACATAAAAATTTACTACCATGTAATATAGTAATGGAAAAATGAACAATCAACATTTTTTGAAGTTGTAGTTCACCATACCTAGAAAAAATACATTCATTATCTGGTATATGGATGTGTGTGTATGATTAGGAAAACACATATAATAAAAAATATTTATATTTATGATAATGTTTTTTTCATATAAACATCTAATAAAGAATATTGTAGGGGTGGAGAAAGAAAATAACACTAGAGATATTAATGAAAGAAACTATCTGGTAATCATCTAACTTCTTTTGGATTGTACTAAAAGGATTAAATAGATTAATTAAATACAATGGGAAGGATTATTAGATGAGGGTATGTATGTTTTTAGTATATTTTAAAAGATCTTTTTCATTTATATGTTTCTAGATATTATTGAGGAAGTGGGGGGAGAGGAGGCCTTTCTGTAATGGAGGAGGAGTAACAATATTGTAATATTTTTAAAAATGAATTGCATACATGTCATTGAAATTCAATGTAGATCCTATAATGGAAAATTTAGAGAAATGGTATTATATGGATGAAATTTAAAATGGATCATGGAAAATATTTTGGCTCTTTAGGGATTTTAAGATTAACATTTAGACCCCTATAAAAGTTATTTTTACCTTAATAGTTTAAATATTATTTTTAACATTCACAAATATTTTTGGTCAAAAATTAATTTTACCATAATATGAATTAAAAATAAATTCAATTCTAAAATATATAATGCTTTTATCAAAATTAAAATCACAAAAGTGGAACATATTAATTTTAATTTAATTCTATAGAAAGGACGATATAGCTAGTTTTTATTGTAAAAATGATCCAAAGATTTCAAGGTTTTTATCTATAATTTCATGGTGAAATTTATTCCAATGACCTAAATTGGATTAATTTATAAAAATATGATCTAAATAATCATTCAATAAAATTTAAATTTCAACTTAGAATTACAAATAAATAAGTTTAAAAAGAAGTTTATATTTAAAATTCAATATTTTTCAATATTATTTAAAACCTGAAACATCACAAACAATTACCAAACAAATACCCTAACATGATATTTATGTTTATCCTTAAAATATGAAGCTTATTTTCACATATATGATAAATAATCCTTCCAAATTATTTATTTAAAATATGTTCCCCATTAAAATGTTGTAAAAAACCGAATTAAAAATATTGTATTTTTTGTGTTGAATTGTGTTTGTTGTTATATTGTGCCTGTGAAATCAAAGACATAAATGTAAAATATATTTTATAGAATATTTAATATATATATATATATATAATAAATAAAAGAAATAATTTTTATTAATTTAATTTATTAGCATAAAAGTGGTTTTTTATCATATAAATATATTTATATAAAACAATAAAATTATATTAAATTGCTTTTTATATTACATTGTAATTAATTTTTAACCAATTAACTCATAATCTATTATATAAAAGTATAATAATCCTAATTTAGTCATTATTATCCATGACTAATAATTTTGTGTCTATGTTATATATTATAATATTCTAAAAATATAGTATTATTCGTTGAATATTTCACTTGTGTCTAATGCAGGCTATTGAAAAAACTTGTTGTTGTGTGAAAAATATTGTAACTCAATTATGTGTGTATTTGAGGTTATAAAATATATTTAAATTTTTTAAAATAGTAATTATATAATAAATTATAATGAAATTAGTTTCCCATACGTGATTTGTTTTGGGTCTAAAAGTCGATATTAGATATAAGGTTCGTAGTTTATAATTTTAGCATCTTTCATTCTCACCACATTACTTAATTTTCATACTCATAATTTAAACTGAATATTGGTGATAGATTATTAAATATTTCTTATGTTAGAATCTTGAATCACGATAATGGTTCATAAAACATCATATAGAATAAAGTGTGAATGAGATGTTCAATGTTCAATTGACAACAATATAACTAGGCATCTAAGAATAATAATTTTGATGGAAAGTAGTGATATATAGTTAAAGGAAAATGCTAAAATATTTATAGGGAGTGATTGATGTCCTAAATCATAAACATTTGACTAATCAATAGATTGTTAATATAGTAAATAAAAAAAATTTAAAATGGTTTAGGGGAAATGTAATGGCCTGAACCTCTTTAGTCCATTACATTGCTAAAATATCGTGTTTGAGGTGTTCTGGGAAGTCAAGGTGAAATATTCCCAACACATTGCCAAATTTCTATTTCAGGAACCATTTTTCTAGAACTGTAGTCTATATCCAATCACATTATTTTTTATTTTCCTTATTTCCAGAACATGAACAGTGTATCCAAAACAGTATGATATTTCCAGCATCAAGCTTTATACATTTCCATATTTCGTGTTCATGAAAATTGTTTCTAGTAAAGAAGGTAATTTATAACAGCATGCTTTTTTCCATTTTCAAATTTCTATTTAATAAATAGTTTTTCTAAAACATTTGGCTATTACCCTGGAGGAGGATATTTCATTTTCAAAATTTCTAGTTCATGAACTCTGTATCTAGAATAGTATGCTATTTCTAACATCATGATTTTTTTTAAAAAAAATCTCTAGTTTGTGAATATTGATTTCAGACTAGTGAGGTACTACAGTGTTTCCAGACCATGGAGGTTTCCAGACTAGTGTTGTTCTATAGTGTTTACAGAGTAGTGAGGATTCCAGACCAGTGATGTTCTACAATGTTTCTAGAAAAATAAGGTTTCCCGACCAGTGAGTTTCTACACTGTTTCTAGACTAGTGAGGGTTCTAGAGTTGTGAGGTTCAATAGTGTTTCCATACTAGTTAGGTTCTACAGTGTTTACCGACCATTAAGGATTCTAGACCAATTCAGTTCTACAGTGTTTTCAGACCAGCGAGGATTCAAGATTGGAGAGTCATCCAATGCTGTGAAATTACATGTTTTGTGTACAATATTTTGCAGCTTCATATTGTTTCTCCCCTTTGATGTTTTCATTTGACATAAATTGAATTTATGGCCTTTTTTAAGGGATTTAAGTAAGAATCAAATCCCACAACTCCGATATTAATTTTCCTAAGGTGATGAATTCTTTTACTTTGTCAAACAGTGTGTTTTTTTTCGATATTCTGTTAATGTACAGTATAACATCTCTTAAGCCTCTACCCTATTAAATATTTTATAGGGACGATATATATTCCTTCCTTATTTTTCATACTTTTTCCCTGGGGTGAGATGCTCGAATTGTTCCTTAATCCCTTAGGGTTTGTGTGATATTACGTAATACTTAGGTCATTTCCCCTTGGTGTTTTTTCCAACTTCATGTGCACCCCCTATTTTGGTGTCACTAACAAGTGTTGATCCTTCATTGATATAAGCTATGATCTACCACTATTTATTTTTTAAATATTTCCTTATCCTTATGTTTCTCCTTTACCTTTTATGGATTTTTATCTCCATGTTTTCAATGGAATTTTTTTGGGTGTTGGACGGTGTGGTGGTGTCTCTACATCATCTGGTGGATGCAGTTCTGCAAGAGAGGTGATCGAGATCTATTTTGTTTTTCTGTTCAAAGTGCATTAGCAATCATTTGAGGTAGGGGATTAGTTGATTCACTATTCATTTATGTGAAAATGAATAGTTATCATGATTTTGACCACTAGATCACATATGGAATTGACATAATATACATTTTAATCAGATTAATAATTTGTTATTGATCATATGTTACTACCTCTTGTTTTTCTAAATAGTGTGATATATATTTTTTACTTTTCATATATTTTCATTCTAGATGGAAATTGGAGAAGAATGTAAATCCAAATATGAATTGATAATTTTATGTCTAATGATAAATGGTCATGTTAAGGAATATAGTTTTTTTATTGTTTTAATATCATGTTAATAAAATTTATTTAGTTAGAATATTTAATTAATTTGTGATTACTATGATATATTGGTGTTTAGGTTACCAATAGTTGGGGAAAAAAAATAATAAATCGGTTAATTATTGGTGGATTATAGAACTGGTTTTTTTATTTAAATATAATCCCTCATTGGGTTCTGAGTTTCCCTCTTTATAGTAAAGGAAAAATGACTTCTGCTTGGAGATGTGAGTGCCCATTGTGTTTGAAGGATGGATGACTTGGTTATGGTCCCAGATACTAATTGATATGAATTATTTTTCTTGATACTTGTGTTGTGATGTTAGCCTAGAAGGCTATTGTGATGTGTGGTGGTAGTGATGCCTATTGGTTGTGGTCACAGTTGATGGATAGAGAAGTGAGATGCATCAGTTTATGCATGTGGGTGTTGGGAAAGACAGTGAATATGATGCAATGGGTTGGAATTGAACTTTTTGATGTATCCATTTTCTTGTTGGTTTTAAATCATTTATACTTTCCCCAATTCTTCTAAAATCTAGTTTCATTGCCTTTCTACCCAATGGGGAAAAGATGCATGAGATATGAAACTTTCTTTTTGTGTTTAGAATCCTGAGGGAGAATGGGTCTATGATCATTCTATAGGTAGAATAGACTCGATGAGTAGTTCATCTACTCACTGTGTTGAGCACTGTGTGTTTAGTTGATTGGAATATTGTTCTACAATGATTGTAATTATGGGAATGTAATAACATTGTTAATAAATGAATGATTAAATGATGATAACCCATGGAGAAAGAGATTGATGGGGCACAATGATGAGGTTTCAATTTAAAGTAACAGTGGACTTTGGGTGCGATGATAATGAAATATAATTTGGAAATTGTTAATAGTTAATTAATTTTTATAGAATTAATGATCATAAAGTGAAACTGATAAAATGGGAATGATGGAATGTAATCAACTTGTTTAGATGGTTGTTTTCTTGTAGGATACATAGTTTTGTAGTGGCAGTCGGGGGTCTAAGAGACGTTTTCTTCAGTTGAGTCTAATTGTAGGTTATGCCCATAGGGTGGTTCTGAGATATAGTATATTATGTACTTTTTTTTGTTTCTATACACTACTACACCCCTTCTTTTAGGGAAACCAAAACCCCCAGGATTTTGAGCCCTAGGGGTGTTTTCCCAAACAATCTTATTGGAGGATGGATGGCTAACTACCCCCTATGGCCTCTCTCTCTTCTATTGGTAGTTACTTGAACTGGTAGTCACAACAGTTAATTTTCCCGATATATGTGTGTATACGTCTATAATGGCTTGTGTTTATTCACACACTTTTATTCTGGATATAGTTTCCTATAGACTACTATATGTTTAACGTTTATTGGCAATGATGGCTTCTAGATCCCTACTCTGGTTGTGGGTTTTAATGGAATGAGTTATAATTATAGACATATGACACACATTATGCGAGTTTTGGTGGATCTTAGGAACTACCTGGTCACATTGATTACACGGACATCATGGTTTTTTTGAATGAGGTTCATTTTGGGGTGATTCGCCCAAGTGTTAGCGGGCGATCCTTTTTGGAGAGAGGTGGTTAGGACGTGCGACATTGGGGCAAAGTGGAAAACCATTGGGTAAGTGGTAGTGGGGTACCATTGATATTCCTTAATATATTATATAATATTGTATACGATACCTGGTGAGTGTATCTCTATTGAAGCTAGTATCTTAGTAAACCTACATAGGTGATTGGTTATATTCACTTGTTGTTCACTGTGCTTTAGCATGTTCTCTTTACTATTTCATGAGAGGCTCTGAGGATGATCCTATTGTGTACACTGTTATACTCACATAATCTATATAAATTGTTTTACAGGCCACAAAGAGAAGGTTGGTGATCATGATGATTACAACAAACATGGGGTTTCACGAGTTTTTCAAGATTTTAGGTTTCTGCTGTTTTTACTTTGTTTTGGTAGTTTTTTCATTTAGTTGTAGTTATATTGTATGGAATTACATATGATTACTTGGATTTTTATTTTATATTTCTGTTGGAGTTGGATTTGGTTGGTGTCAGTCGCGTCTCTCTCTTTCGCATGTGTACTCTTAGAGGGTAGTGCCTCCAATTTGTGTCATTACTATACCCTCGGTGCTAGTCGCCAACCCCGGGCCCGGTGGAAGTGGGACTGAACTTTCATTATATGACTTTTAACAGTTTGGTCATGGGAGGGGTTTACCTTGTGGGGAGGGGGTCGTGACAGATTTGAATCAAATTTCTGGTTGAGGGATTAGATAGAGTTTGGTGTTAGGCACAGCTGAGGATTCAAGGGATTGTAAGGGAATGATGTTAGTCATGTTTATCAAGTGATGTAAACACTAGAGACCAGAAAAGACATTGGAATTTAGGCCCCCCCAGTGATCTGATGCATGAACCATATGTTTAAAATCGTTACTAAATGAGGTGATACTAGTTTTGGGTTGCAGACATAGGAACAAATATTTTATTATTATTCTTTGTGATGATGTTTGAATGGGTAGACCTTGGTATAGGTTAACCTAAAATGAATAAAAACTAATTAATTAAATAATTTTTATTCATCCATATTACAGGTATAGGATCTATAACTATTTGTTACATTAATGTTGTGGTTCAATGTTGACATCCTCTTTAAGTTCATACTGATGATGTCCAGCTAGATGCCCCAGCAGATCCTCGCATGGTAGAGGTAAATGATGAAGACAAATGAAAGAGGACACTCCAAGAGTTTCAGTGCCAGAGTCTGTATAAGTACGAGGGATTTGTTTCAAATGCAATCAAGGAAGAATATTTGGAGGAGGTCGAGATAGGTTTCAGTTCGATATGTTCATCGAAGGAGAACTGGGTGTGATTGGTTTTGATGGTGCTACATGGAGTAGTAAGGCAGTGGTGGATATTTTTTCCTCAGGGATCGTGAGGATTCAGTTATCTCATGGGAGGTGTTAGAATACAAGTTTAGTGTCGAGTTTCATTTTTCAACCGCAAAGAAGTCCAGTAACAAAGAGTTTCATACCCTTCAATAAGAGAGAACCAGTGTGAGAGGGTTTGGAATCCATTTTAGGAACATTTTATTATATTCTTACAACCTATTTCCCAATTATGAGGCCATGGAAAGTAATTTTAAAGAGGCATTGCATCCAGAGATCTAGCGCCATGTCACACCATTTATGCTGAATAGAAATCTTGAGTTGCTGGTAATGGATGATTTTGTTTGGAGGAAATTGTCCCGAACTAGATCATTATTTTAGGGGAGTCATCATGAATCCTTAGGATGAAGAGCGGTGGTCCGGGGTTCCAGGATTTTAGGGAAGTCGTGATTACATTCAACCCGGGGTAGGTCATATCCCTCAACATCTCATTTCAGTGGGGTTAGAATATCTCATGATTATGCCAAGGTATCACACACTTTGTTTTCTTATAGAGGGAGTGGTCATCAGCATCATGAGTGACAGACCGTTCAGAGCATTCCTCGTGCCCCAGGTTTTCTGCTCTAGGTTCATCTCTATAGGAAATTCCAGCCGAGGGAGCTACATTGGGTTGCACCATATTTCGGTTAAAAAATAGTATATGGGGCATGCAGAGAACTACCATATGATGATCCACATCCTCAGTGAACAGTGCGCGACCGTGGTGGTGGTATTCATCGGGGACAAATATGTCATGGAGGAGGTCTTGTTCAACATCATCCTTTTGCGTTTCCAGTGCCATGCAAGATAGATGTCATTTGAGGTACCCTTTTCTTGTTTTCTACGCATTTCAATGCCTTTTCTTGATTCAGAAGACACAGACTCCTATATATCAAATTCCATATTCCATGCATTGGGATTTGTGGTAGAGATGCATCCAGTGCCGTTGGCATTGAATACTCTTGTTGGGGGTCGAGTTAACATGTTTGATGTACATAGAGAGTATGAGATAGTGTTCTGTACCTCTTCACTTTGGGGTATTTTCTATTTTTATGGATACAAATATATGATGTTGACCTCGGCATGGATTAGATGTTTTATGTACAGGATATCATGGATTTCTTAATGGGGTAGGTGGAGTTCTTCGGTGCAGATAGGGATCTGATTGCGTTTGTTGGTGAGCGAGACACTAAAATGGTTTAGAGGCCTATTTCATCCTTATCAAACATGTTGTTTGAGTTAATGCTGAGTTATTTAGAGGTTCATATGTTGGTGTTTCTTAGGGGTGTAGAAGAGTACCCTAATGTTTTTTCAAAAGATTTTTTAGCATTACCCCCTAAACGAGAGATCGAGTTTGGTATCAAGCTACAACCAAAAGCATCTCATAGCACTATTTCTCCAAATAGGATGTCCCCTTCTGAGTTATGAGGGATACATATATAGCTTTATGGTATGTTAATGTGCATATTTGTTTGGATGAGGGTGTCAACATGTGGCACACCAGTTTGTTTCATGAAGAAGGATGATGGCAGTTTACGGTTTGGTATCGATTATCGTTTTTTAATGAAAGTGATAGTGAGGAATACTTATCCTTTTACCTGGAATTATGATTAACAGATCAGATTAAGGGAGCATGTTGGTTCTCAAAGATCGACTTGTGGTCAAGATATAATCGGATGCATTTGAATGGTGAGTATATCCTGAAGACTTCTTTCTGTTGTCATCATGGACATTACTAGTTCATGGTAATGACATTCGTTATGACGAATGAGCGAACTATGTTCATGGTAATGTTGAATGATGTGTTCCATGAGTTATTATATAATTTCATTGTGGTTTTCATCAACGACATTCATCTGTAATCCATATATGAGGAGGATAATGTAGAGAATATGGGTGCCATTTTAGGAGTTCATTATCAATATAAATTATTTGGGATGTTTTTAAAGTGTCTGTTTTGGGCATGATAATCCATTTTCTGAGCACATGTTGTGTTCTAGATGGGAGTAACTATGGATCCATTGAAGATAGAAGTAGTTGTGTCATAGGAAGCCGCTAAGACAGTTGCAGGGGTATGGTGATTCCATGGTCGTGAAGTATACTACATGGGGTTCGTAGCCAATTTCTCTCGTGTTGTGAATCCTTTGACATCATTTTCCAAGTAGGATGAGTCATTCATGGGGACTGATCCATGTCAGGTAACATCTGAGTATCTGAATGAGATGTTAGTAAGTGCTCTATTTATTTTTCTTCTAGTAGAGGGAGTTCAACTTACTTTTTTCTATGATGTGTCACTTATGGGGTTAGGCTGTGTCCTGATGAAATAGATATCTGTTGTTTCTTATGGGTCGTTGCAGTTGCATCCCAATAAACATAATTATTCCATCCATGATCATGAGTTAGTAGACATGTTTTTTTCTCTGAATTTTTTGATACATTACCTAATTGGAAAGTGCATTTTCGTTTTCACCGATCATAGGAGATTGTTTTATATTTCCACCCATCATGATGTAAACATGTGACGGTGTTGCTGGATGGAGTTCTTAAATGAAAACAACATCGAAATATCGTATACACCAGGAAAAGTGAATGATGAAGCTGATGCACTGAATTGAAATTCATGTATTAATGTAGAGAATGAATATGGTGATTCTTGGATAGTAATGGATAAGCATTCGTCATTACATCTATATATGGGATATGTTGTGGGAAGAGGTTCAATTATTCAGATGGCAGTGCAGTCATCTCTGGTGTAGTAGGTAGAAGAGTCCTAGGGGGTGATCTGGAGGTGGAGGTCTGGAGAGATGTGGTTTATTTTTGCAAGGCCCTGGATGGTTGGTTTGATGATGAACAACACCGAGTTTTGTATTACAGAAGGATATTTTTTACTTTGGTGAAGCACATGATAGTTCTGAGAGAGTTTAATAGGCCCCCATTATCGGTGAAACAAGGCATGATATTGATGTGCAGAGCCATAACGAGTAAGTTTTGGTGGACAGGGCTGAAGCATGAAGTTATGGAGTTTGTGTCTCAATGATTGGTCTTCCAGAACATCAAGGCTGATCATCATGTCCCTAGTGGTATTCTCTAGCCATTAGATATTCCTCAGTTGAAGTGAGAGGACATCTCATTAGACATTGTTACTGGATCACCTCGAGCTCCGGGAGTACATGATTCTATTTGTGTGGTAGTGGAGTGTTTTACAAAATAATCCTACTTTATAGTAATCAAAGAATCAATCTCAATTGATGTTTTGATAAAGGTGTATCTGGAGGAGTTTGTGAGGCACAACGAAGTCCTAATGACGTTCATTTCTAATGGATATACTCATTTTACCTCTAGGGTGTGGAGAGGTCGCCAGCATGATTTGTGTTCTCAATTATGCCTTATCACTACTTATCATCTACAGGAATACAGTTAGATAATTTGGAATATCTAGACTCTTTAATATATGTTATGCTCTAGTGGCATATATTTTGAACGTTTTTTGATGAGGCAATGACCCTTGGTGGAGTTCGCTTATATAAATATTGTTCAGTCCACCATCTGTCTGGAATCGTTTGAATCAATGTATGTACGACCTTTACCTTCTCTATTTATAATGAACTAGGGCCATAGAGTCAGAAATTCATAGACCAGAACAAGTGTAGAATACTAAAAAGATGGTCTAGGCGATTCGTTAGAAGATGAAGACATCACAGGATCACCAAAAATCATATGCCGATCAAAGGAGGAGTCATTTAGAGTTTGATATTGGGGATCACATTATTCCGTAGTTGACTCCCCATCGTCAGTAGTGAAGTTTTGGTCATGGGAGTATGCTTTCTCCGGGGTTAGTTGGGTATTTTGAGTTGTTCGATTGTGTTGTATCTATAGTGTATCGATTAACACTCCCCCCACAGATGAGCTGGATACATTATGTTTTCCATGTATCACACCATTTCATTTACTTCATGATGACTTAGAAATTATCTATTTGAATGAGATCGATGTTGATGATGATGCGATCCTTGAGGAACGGCCAGTAGAGATCCAAGACTACAGTGAGAAAATGTTTTCTGGGAATTTTTTTCCCTTGGTTCATGTCATGTGGCGAAAATGTGGTGTTGAAGAGAGTACTTGGGAGCAGAATTCCTAGAATCATGTCTTGTACCCAAAGTGGTTTTAAGTTGTTATGTTGTGTTTTTATGCATTCTTTTTTTTATACCTTTTATGTGAGGTTTTGAATGACTTATTTGGATATGTATTAATGGTTACATTTATCATGGATGCAGAGGTTTTGTTATTGCTTTTGAACAACTCAGGGTGGTTTACCTCTAAGAGGTATCTTACGGGGTGGTTCTTCAGAACCTTCTTTTCTGTTGGGATGGTTGAGAATTATCAAGGATGGGAATATTTTGAGATGTATCTAATGTAATCTACTAGACTTCATCGGTCCATTAGTTTTCTAAAATATGTTTTTTGAGGTGTTTTGGGAGGTAAAAGTGACTTATTCCTAACACTTTTCCTGATTTCATATTCATGAACAGTGTTTCTAAAACAGTATGCTACTTCAAACAGTAGGATTTTACCTTTTCAAAATTTGTAGTTCATGAATAGTTTTTTCTAAAATAGTAGTATATATCCAACAGTAGGCTTTGTACTTTTTCCAAATTTTTTTTTCATGAAATATGTTTCCAAAAATTTATGTTATTTTAAACAACATAATTTTTTCCATTACCAACATTCTAGTTCATGAATAGTGTTTCCAGAATAGTAGGTTATTTTCAACAACATGTTTTTTCCCTTTTCCAAATTTATAGATCACGAATATTTTTTTTGTTATAGTTGGTTATATATATCATCATTTTAGTCCATTGCCAAATTTTGCATCCATGAATAGTGTTTCCAGACCGGTGAGGTTTCCAGACCAGTGAGAAGATATAGGGATTCCAGACAAGTGTGGTTTATAGAACAGTGTGGTTCTACAGTGTTTCCATACCAGTGAGGACTCTAGAATAGTGAATTTCTATAGTGTTTACATACCTGGGAGGTTCTACAATGTTTCCAAACCAATAAGGCTTCCATACTAGTGTGGTTCTAGAGTGTTTCTAGACTAGTGATGCATCCAGACCATTGAGGTTCTATAGTGTTTCCAGACCAGAGTGGTTTCCAAACCAGTGGGGTTTTAAAGTATTTCTAGACTAGTGTGGTTTCCAGATTGGTGATTTATCCAAAACATTTCAGATTTCATGTCTGGTGTACAATGTTTCTAGCATCCTATAGTTTCTCCCATTTGATGTTTCCATTGATGTAAAATGAATTTATAGACTTGTTTTATGGGATTTAAGGTTGAATCAAATCCCATTACTCATATATTAATTTTCTGGGGCTCAATACACTTTTACATGTTCAAAAAATGTGGTTTAATGTGATATATTTTTAATGTAAAATCTAGTGTATCTTAAACCTCTACTCTGTTAAATCTTCTAAAGGTATTGTGCATATTTATTCCTTATTATACATTCTTCTTCTATTGTGCGAGATGCCCAAACCATTCCATGTTCCCTTAGAGATTTTGTGATCGATCCTTAATCCTTGGATCATTTCCCCTTGATGTTTCTCCCTCGGCATGCGCACCCCCTGTTTTGGTGTTAGCTGCATGTGTAAATCCATCATCAGTATGAGGTTTGATATACATCTATTCTTGTTTTTTCTCAATTACATATCCTTATGTTTCACCATTCACTTTGATAGACTTTAATCTCTATATTCCTATAATAATTTTCGTGGGTGTTGTCTAGTGTGGTGGTGTCTCTGCATCTGTAGGTGTATGGAGTCCTCCAATAAAGGTGATTGGGATATGTTTAGTTAGTCTGTTCCAAGAGAATCAGAATCCTATTGAGGTAGGGGATTTTCTAATTCACTATTCTATTACATGTAAATGTAGAGTGAGCATGTTTAAGAGAATTATATCAAAATGGAATTTACCTAATTATCATCTAAATCAGATTAATAAATTCCTATCGATCGTATGATATTGCCTTTTGTTTTGCAAGATAGTTTAATATCGACACATTCTTTGTTTATCTTTTCATTCTTTATGGAAATTATTAAAGAGAAAAAAGGAAAAAATTAATTGATAATTTATTGGATAATGATAATGAGACATTTAAAATAACCCATTTGTTGTTGTTTTTTTGTTGTAATTTGATGTTAATAAAATTGATGTAGTAAGTATATTTAATCAATTTGTGTTAACTATGATAGCTTTATGTCTAGTTAATCCATAGTTGGAACCTAAAATAATAAATTGGTAAATTCTAGATAGATTAAAGAACTCCTGTTTGATTAACATATATTTCCTCATAGGTTTATGAGTCTCCCTCTTTCTAGTAATGGCCAAGAGTCTTATGCATGGATCTTTGAGATCTCATTTTGTTTGAAGTTTGGATTAATTGTTTATGGGATACGATACCTATTGATAAAATTTTGTTTTCTTTCTACATGTGTTTTAATGCGATCTTGGATGTTTGTTGTGATATGTGGGGTCATGCAGGCCTATTGGTTGTGGCATCAGTTGACGCCTAGAGTGGTGAGATGCATCAGTTTATTTATGTGGGTTTCGGGGAGGACATCCGAGATGGTGGAATGGGTTGGATGTGATTGTTTAGATGCATGTTATTTCTTGTGGGTTGTTTATCTTCCTTACATTTCCCACTGCAAAAAGCTGCTAGTTTACTTACCCTTCTTCTAGAAGGGGAGAAGAGGCACTTGGTATTCCATGTGCTTTCCTTTCTTAGCTTCATGAGGGAGGATGGGTATACACTCTTGCTATAGGCAATGAGGACTCGATGGGTAGTTCACTTACTCACTGTGTTGAGACCACTTATTTTTAGTAGCATGAAATGTTTTTCTAAAATGACTAGGAATATGGGAAAGTAATAATGTTGTACATAAATTATTAAATATATGAAGTTAACCTATTGGTTTGGTGCTTGCTGGGACGCAATGTTGATTTTGAAATTTAAAGGAAAATTAGAATTTGGGTGTGATGCTCATAAAATATAATATAAAAGTTGTTAATAATTAATTTTTGTTTAAATAATTAATGAACATAAAGTGAAACTGATAAAATGGGATGGAAGGAATGTAATCAATCACTTTGTGTTTTTTTGATCTTATATGATACCTAGTCTTAGAAGTGGAAGTTGGGAGTCTATGAGACGTTAGCTGCAGTTGATTCCAATAATAGTATATTCCCATAGTGTGGTTGTGGGCGATAGTATAATCTGTACTTTTTGTGTTTTTATATTCCACTACACCCTATCTGTAAGGGAAACTAACACCTAGGGGATTCCGAGCCCTAGGGGAGTGGTTTCACCAAAATTCCAATGGTAGGATGGATGGATGACAACCCCCTTTGGCCCTGCTCTCTTTAGTTGGTAGTTACATGTGCTGGTAGGCACACTTGTTAGTTTTACTCATATATGTGTGTATAGGGTTGTAATGGATTGTGGTTATTGACAAAACTATATTCTGAATATAGTTTCCTATGGACTACTATTGGGGTAACATGTATTGATTGTGATGGCTAGAGGATCCTTACTCAGGGTGTGGGATGTAATGGAATGAGGTACAATACCCATTGTATGATTCACGATATGTGAGATGTGGTGGCTTAAAGAAACTACCTGGTAACATTGCGTGCGAGGACGTGGTTGTTTTTAAGCATGAGTTTCATGTTGTGCTGCTTCACCCAGATGAATGTGGGAAACCCTTTTTAGAGAGAGATGCATTAGACGTGCGACATTGGGGGAAAGAAGAAAACCCGTTTGGAAGTGGTAGTGGGGTACCCTTGATAATATTTATTATATTATATACTATTGTATGTCATACTTGTTGAATGTATCAATGATGAGGACGGAAACATAGTATACCTATTTTGGTAATGAGTTAGTTTCACATGTTTTTCAATGTGCTTTTGTATGATGTCTTTACTTTATCATGAGATACTATAGAGAGGATCCTATAGATTATACTATTATAGTCACCATTTTATATATAATCATTATTACAGTTCAGATAGAGAATCATTGTGATCATGATGGTAACAACTATTTTGGGGTTGCAGGAGATTTTCGGGATCTTTGGTTTATGTTGTTTTCACATTTTATTGATACTTTATGTTTTTCAGTTCAGTTTTAGTTGTTTTTTATGACATTATATATCTTTACTTTGGTTTTTCTTTTATATTTCTATCTTAGTTGGAGTTGGATGGTGTCTTCCTAATCTATCTCTTTCGCATTTGTTCTCTCAGAGGGTAATGCTGCCCATTAGCATGTTTATTATAACCTCGGTGCAAGTCTCCAAACCTAGGCCTACAAGAGGAGGGACTTGATGGTCATTATCTCTTTTCTAACATTTATATCCCAGTATTGGTACTCTTTGTTTGGATGGGGTCATGATAGGACAATCAGTTTAACCAAAAATAAGGTATCATGAAAAAAAATTCATTCTATGTAATTTTACAAATTTTTTAATTATTTTACTACCTATGAATATTAGGAAATATAATTACATGATTCATGAAGTACTGAAATACATTTAAAAGTGTTCAGAAGTCCCAAAAAAAGTGTGATAATTCTTATTATATGCATCTCTCTATTTTCCATATCTAATATAGTAAGGACATAAATCACTAAAAACAAAATGATTAGGTATTAATTCATAATTAATATTAATTAATCTGATTGTTTAACTAAAAAAATACATCTTAACTAAACATTGCATAGGTAAGTGGTTTTTATGAACACCTTTTTATCCTTCAGTCATGAGTTCATGTCCTGCAACCTTTCAGGACATGATTGGTAGTCACACAGATTACAAGTTTTCTTTTTCCAAAACAAGTATAATAAAATGTACAATATAAGTAATATGTATATTCTTTAAATATGTCAAATCACAAAATATTAATTTAACTATGGTTTTTAATGCAACCTCCACATATAAATAAATCATCTATTTATTTCCCCATAGTTTTATACTTGGACTATGGTTTATCCACAATTTAATTTTTATGATTTATAACTCTTGACACCTTACATTTAATTTTTTCATTAATTGAAAAAATCAATCATAATGGTTTGTAAATAAAATCTAAATTATCCTCAAAATATCAAATAAGAGTTTCGAACCATGTGCATTGTAAGACCCAACATCGTGTACCAGGATACACCAAGTAAGGCCTGTCAAACCTTTTCAAAGTTGTTTCTATAAGGTACATATATTCTAAACCACCATCAACATGTATTATCCTAATTGGGAGGTACATATATGGATTTTCATATATGTTATACTTTATTAAAATTCTACAGTGTTCTCCTTTTCTTATCATAAAAATATACCAAAGGAATATGTTCTATAATATATATTTTGCTAAATGAAGTTCTCATGTATTCTACCGAACATAATTTGATACCAACTGTAGTGACTCGATCCCTGAAATCCTAGATCATGTGTCTACAATAAATAACATTAATAGTATTACAAAGAATCACATCTTAATGGACTGATCTGTTTAGTAGTCTTGGAAAACTAGATACATATATGAGTCCTGACATACAAAATAAAACACTAATTAAAACATATATTTTTCTTCATAAATAAAATCATGAATAATAACATAATTATATCTTGAGTATCATTGAACATATTTCTCACTATATGGATTCTTAGGGAATGGATACATAATAACGGTGAGATAAAATTCACAGTAAGGGAAAAATATAACAAAAGTAATAATTAATTAACAAGAATAGTACATATAGAAATGTAAATAACTAAACCCACATTCTTATTAATCAATAAAAGGAATTAAAGTTCATAAGCAAAATGGAATAGTAATAACTAGAAACAGATTCAATTTAAATAACTATATAAGGAAAAATAAATATGTCAATTTAAGAAAACTAAAACGAATTCCATTAAATAAATGAACTAAAAATTAAATACACCCATAGATATGTAGAAATTTAATATCATTGTGGAATAATAATTTTATATTAACGAGAGAAATTATTTCTTTTTAGATTTAATATCTAAGGAGCATAAAAAACAATACCATCAATACATATCACAATATGGTATAAACAATTCTAATTTTCACAACAAATTTTTCCCATGAGAACATTTTGATGCATTGAAGGGCTATATAAATTTTGGTCTCTACCCATCTGTGAATTTCAAAATAATTCCACGTATAAAGTAATCGATTTAGTTATTTAATATTATGACCTGTAAAATATCTATATTTAATGAAGAGTAAAAAATTTTAAATGTTTCGACAAATAATCACATAACTATCAATGTAGTCAGTGAATGAATCATTTTATATGATTTTTCAAATATTAACATCCATGATAAATTAAATGGATAATTTTTGAGAAATTCAATGTTCAATGATCAGTAGAGATTGAATATTTAAAAGGGACTTAAAAAAGAATCATGGTTTTGATTTTAATATTATCCTTGGACAAATAATTATTAAACAATCCATAGGATGTTTTAGGATGGTATCAGTACATCATATCACAAGTTGAGGAAAATAATGGGTTATCTTTATTTGGGAATAGAAATAAAAATATATATTAAAAAAATTCTTATGGAAAATATATATTTTTTAGAAAAATCATATGAAAAAACTATTTTACTGAAAATCTTTTTTTAAAATAATTTCATTACAAAGTATCCTTTTAAATATTAATAGGAAGTTTCAAATAAATTAATGTGGGTATATCCATTCAAGCTATATGAGGAAAAATAAACATTTCTTTTTCATAGATAATGGTTAAAATAAAGATTTATTTTGATGGTGACGAGGAGATTCCTTGAAAGAATTGGAAAAAAGGGTAAAAATTTCATTAGTAAATCATTTTAATTATTTTAAATTTTTTTATTAATGTATTTCTTTTATAATAAAAAAGTTATGTTATTAATAAGAGAAATAAAGTATGTTTTTCAGTACAAAAATTCTAAAATATTTTTCGTACCAAAGAGTGATAAAAATGTATTAATACATAAAAAGGCCTTGAATACCATAAGATATAAAAATAAATAGTTTTATTGAATAATTTTAAAATAATTTTCTTAAATGGAGATACCAGTGAATGATCATTAATATTTTTATTGGGGAATATAATCACTAAACCATAAAAATTTTCATGTAAAACATTGAAACTTTTTCATCACAATCATCATAAAGTAATAAAATTGAATGAACCATATAATATTATCAGAATAAATAGTTTCATAATATAACATTTTTAATAGTATTATATACACCATATAAAATAAATGTGGTTCATAACTATAATTACGAAACAATAGAATATAAATTGAGACAAAATACTTTATAGTGTATTTCATTTTGGGTTAACATCCATTAACATCATGTATAATAATTTAATATTAATTATTTAATATTTTGAGATATTCTATCATGTTTTTAATTTCATTTACTTCACTTATTACTATTTAGTGTCTAACTACATAATAAATTATATCCATGTTGGGTGTTTGGTCAAATTCATTTTATGTGTCAAACGTAACATTGTTCGGTAAACTATGGTCAATTATTTATTTTAAGAACATCACTAGAATAGTAATCAGGAAATTATTATAATATTTATACATTAATAATATTTTCTAATAAATAATACCCAAATATGGTTATGAAAAATTAATCAATGTGAAAATCATAGGGGCATTATATCGTACATACATGTGTGTAAATGTCATATTTTTCAATGATAGTTATTGAAAGAATGAAAATTACACTACAAGTTTACACAATTAATATTATATCATAAATAATATTTTATTTAATAATATATAATTAAATATATAATTCATTTTATGTAAAAGTAACTACATCACATTGAGGAAGATGTTGTCTACATATCCAGAAATTATTTACCACTTTTTAAGTGTGTGTGAAAGGGAAATAAGTAAAATTACATATTATATTTATAGACTTTTAAAAATTTCATGAATATCATATATATATTTTTTATTTCGCCTATTTTTATTTATAATCCTCCCTTATACAATCCATGAATTGTTTTAACGAATCAATCACTTTTTGGAGGCTGTTGTCTAAACTTCCACAAGCAATGTTATCGTATTTACACAAAATGGAAAGTATAATGGTATTTGATGTAAAATAATAATGGAATAATAAATTAATATTAAATATAATATATATAATAAAAAATTATAATTCCCATAATAATTTCAAAACATGAAAATTTGATAATTGAAAAATGAATAATCATCGTTTTTTTAGGTGGTAGTTCATCACACAAATAAACATATTAATGTGTCTGTTAGTGTAGGTTGAACCATGATCATATAAAAACCTAGTATATTGATTATTATAGGTTTCTTATACATTAATATAATAAGTAGTATTGAAGTAGTGGATAACAAAAAGAACACAAGATATCTTAAGGAAAGATGTTACCTCTTAATCATGTAACATGTTTTAGTTTGTAACAAAAGGATTCCTTGGATTTATTCATACCATAGAAAAGGTTTATAAGATGACTAGATAGATGTTATATATATATTAGTGTAGATCAGTTCCATAAATATTGTCTTGATAGGTGTATGTAAATGGGTGGAGTGGTTGCATTTTTATAGTAGTGGAAGAGTGGCACTCTTATAGTATTTTTCAAATTAAATTCCTTAAATGATTTTCATATTAAATGTGAATAAATTAATGGAACCAATAAAATAAAAGGTATTAAAGGGTGTAAATATTTGAATAAAATAGTTAATGGACATGTTTCTTTTTCATTTTTCCCTTTTATCAATTTTTAGTACCTTAGTAAACTTAACTATACATTAATTGTTGTAACTGATTTTTCTTAATTACAATAATATTTTTAGACAACAATGAATTTTAAAATACTATATATTATATATTATTATGATTCCAAATATATAATCAATTTTTATATATTCAAATATAATAATTGGTGGAGATTAATTTAAATATAATCCAGCAGGCGAGATGTCAAAGTCAGTTTTTAAAGTAAAAATGTCTAAAAGGTTTCTAGGTTTTTATATCAAATGTCATTGTTAAATTGATTAAAATTTAATAAAATGGATTAATTGATAAAAAAAATGATATAATAAATATTTTAAAAAATATATAATCTAATTTAATCATATAAATTAATTAGAAAAAAAATCTATTTTCAATTAAAATTTAATATTTTTCACTTTTCACTAAAAATGAGACATCCTAGAAAATTGAATAAAAAATTCCGTAGATTATTTTTTTCATAAAAATTTAAAATATTACTTCTATATTGTCATATATAATAAAAAAAGATCCAAATATTGAATCTAAAAAAGGTTCTCAATTAAAATGTAGTAAAAATTCCTTAATAAAAATAGAGTATTTTATATGTAGTATTGGCTTTGTTGTTATATTATTCTTATCAAATCTATTGGATGAATATCGAAAATATTTGGTATAATATTTTATATATATTAAAATTATATCAAAAACTAATTTTAATTTAATTAATTTATTAGTATAAAAATGCATTTGGAGAAATAAAATATTTTTCTATGAAAATATTAAATTTACATTAAATTTTTTCTGGTATACATTTATAATTAAATTGTAACCAAATAAATAATTTTATATATTAAAACCATATTTTTGATAAATTATTTTTTACTATTATATACTATTAATTTAACAGCTATGTTATATATAAAAATATTTTAATAATATATTATTGTTCGATGAATCTCAGTCATTCCTTTAATGAAAGACATTGAAGAAACTCATTGTTCCATGAAATATATGATAAGTCACATTCATGTGAACTTAGATATATAAAATATATTAAATTTATTTAAAATGGAGAATATATTATAATTCCACGTGATATTATGTATTTCTTGAAACCTAGATGTCTAGAGCTGATGCATTATTTTAATACATTGGAATGATTACAATAAATCAAATCCTGAAAGACCGACTAGTTTAGTAGTCTTGGAAAATATTTTAATAAATAAACATTATATTTCAATTTCTATCATAATATACATCATTGATAATCCTTAGATAACTCCATCACTACCCTAGCTTAATCTGGCCTATCAGTCTTAAAACACTTAATGGAATCATGGGAAAATGAAACATAAGAAAGGGGTGAGATCAGATTCTTAGTAAGGGTAAGCATACAATAGAATCAATTATGAATAAATAATCATAAACATAAGTAATGATATATGATGAAAAAAAATCCATTTAAACATAATCTTAATCAAAATAATGAATGAATAAATAATACCATATCAAATAAGAATAACAATGTATATTATACTTTTCACTAGCCATCCTCGGGCCCGTTCCTGGACTACCCCATGCCCGCCTTCCATAGGCCAGGGGCTGGCGACTAGCACCAAAGGCGTAATTCATGATAACTGGGAAGTCGTTGCCTTTATAAAGTAAAAAAACACCACAGAGTACAAGAAGAAGTAAAACACTAAGTACAAAAGAAGTGTTGAAAAGTAAATGGGCCAGAATACAAACCCAGCTGAAAGTACATCTACAACAGAACGAATGTACAACAGAAAAGACGAACAACTGGAAGAAGACACGTAGCTCCTGGATCGTCTACTATGGATTATAATGACCCATACTTTACATACATTGTTATTACTTAAAAATTGAAGCATACTTATTACAACATATAACAAAACCATGAAAAGACTGTATAGGTATAGTGGCTTTGGAATCTGGGAAACATAAACAACTAGTTCATAAAGCGTCTACATTGTCTCCCATTTATATCATCATATCTATAGTCCATTTTGGCATATCTTACTTAATAACCTTCTTCCTAACCTTGGAAAGGAAAACATACAAAAGGGTGAGCTCAAATTCTCAGTAAGGGTAAACAAAAGAAATATCAATCACATCATATTCATATGAACATAACATTTTGTAAATCATAACCTGCAACAGAGAGCATAATTTCATAACATGGGATAAATCATAGTAGTGAAATGAAATCCCATTAATCATAAATTAAAACATTAATCTTTTTGTCATACACACATAATCATAGAGAATCATTTCTTATTATTCAAGACTCATTGCCAAGACTATCATAGTGGAAAAAGTCCATTTCTGAACCGAGTTCACTCCTCGTTTCAGTCCTGTTTCACTGAACCGGTTTAACCTTCCGTTCCAGCCATGTCTATCTCATGAGATATAAAATCTTTACCCAATGCATTGGAGGTAGATATAGGCCCCACCTATCTCATAATGATACAATTCATATGTGTTCCACAACATCATAAATCGTACATCATTGCATAACCCATGTAATAAAAATGGGATTCTTAAAAAACATGACATCATAAAACAAATCATATAAGATAAAAGAATTCATAAAAATAATTCCATCACAACATAATCAAATCAATTTTATAATAGGGATAGAAACAGAACCCTATATTATCCTAGATGGAAACTAATTTTGGTAAAACACTTGAACTCCATTCTTGAGGAAAATATCCTTCCTACGTAAAAAAAGTTTTCCTTTCTTAACATGTCATACAATTTTAAAATAAAAGAAGTGGATTAAAAATAAACATGAAAACTTGAAAATTAAGCTTCTTGGAAATAATGTTAAAAATCCATTCATGCGATATAAGTTAAAAAAACATTCTTTCCATAATTTAGTTGGAAAAGTCAAAAAGTACCTCGTACGAAAAAAAAGATTCCTTTTACATATTTTACTAAAAACACACTGAAGGGTAAAATTGGATTTAAAAAATTGTAGGTGGATGGAAACAACATTTCATATTGAAGAAACATGGATGTGGATGATAAAATACAGCCCAGTAAATACCAAAGTATAAACAATCTTGGATAAAACAAGATTTTGATATTTCATTTACCTTAGGTCTGATTTGCTTCGTAAGTGTCTGAACCACATGTATAATGATTTAAATAATGTTATTGACTTATTCAATAATCATACTTATTTTTATGATATCATATATGTTCATATTTTATAGCTTCTTATTAGTAATATTTCATTACTACTTGTTATTCGAGTGTTTATTACTTTTTGTTCTTATATGTGTTTTGTCAAATAAATTATTATTTTTCTTTTTATTTTATAGATACCTCATTTACAGAATGTTATTAGTGTAATATATATCATATTCATTCATTCAATTCATTTATATAATCATTATTTAATGAAGATCATGTAGAACAAATCACATCGTGGAGACGGTATTCTCTACGTACGCACGAGTGATGATATCATTCCCATGATCATGGAATTGTATTGGAGTATATATATACTATTTCAGAATCAATACCACTTTAAAATAATCATATATAGTTATTTATTAGCACCGTTATACCCATACAAGTAAGGTGGTGATGGAAAATAGATTACACCATGGCGTGGAGACGGTATTCCGTACGTATGCACGCATGATGATTTCGTTTTCCGTAGGATGGATAGATGGTGAAATAGGGTTTTATCATACTTATAATAACATATCAGTATATTACTGATACTGATGTTATTACTTCATAATGAAACATCTAAAGAAGAATACGTGGAAGAATAAATAAATATGAATGAATCGGTAACGGGCATTACCTCTTCTTTGAAGCGCCTCTTTGAGACCTCCTCTTAGGGCACTAAAATTGGTCTTTGAAGAAGACCAGGACCTCTAGAATGATTCTAGGGAAGTGGAGAGGATATATTGGCAGGGGTTGGCCGAGATTGAAAGCTCAATGTGGTGTGACCAAGAGAGGGAGGAGGTGCCCTTTTATAAGGGAGGAGAGGGGCACCTTTGGAATAACAAAAATTATTATTTTATTATAAAGTAAAATTCTGTTTTTAATAGATTAAAATTGATATATTTAAAAGCTAAGGTGGGGATGGGTCGCAATCCTCTCATCCAATATAATTTACACAAGTTTAGGTATCAATGTTAACCTTATCATTTAGATTTAACTTTAAGTTAGATAATTTAACTTTCACCGTGTCTTCTTGTTTTCTTACACTATAAGGATAATAAACTTACTATATAAATCCAAAAGAACCCCAATTTGTTTATTATTAATATATATAAACTTATCTAAGTCATTTGGTGGAACCTTAGATTTTTAAGAATAACATTACAATTAATAATATAGTATTTGTTTTAAAAACTATTTTATGTCAATTTTGACACTATTTTGTAATTGCTTTTTTTGAAAATCATAACAGACTGATTAGTTCAAAAAAATTTAATTAAATCAATACTATCATGTCATATTAACATATAAAATTCTTTCAATTGATAAAAAGTATCAAATTACATTTAGTTGGGTATTTATATCATCAATTATGTCAATATTGCATTAATAATATAATTAGTGCATCATAATTGTATCATAAATAAATAAACTTATTTTAAGTCTAAAAATTACAAATAATATACCATTAGGTAGGAAATATTTTTAGATTGCTAATAAATATTTATAGTTGAATTAATCTTATGTATAACCCTATATTGAAAATTATTTAATTATTAAACTTTGATTTTAGCTATTTTAAAGCTTCTTTAAATAAATTAATAATAAATGTCTTAATCTAGTCCATGTGGGTCTAAATGGACATATTTTATTCCTAAGGTTTTTTATGGTCGAATTACAATTATCCAATAGAATTCGGACATGTGTTAGGGTAATAATAATATCATTTTTACCCTTAACTACCTTATTTACTTTCAACCGTTGTAAAAAAAGTAAAAAATTACTATTCACAAAAAATTATTTTCATCTCATTGAACCACATTTTAGTCCTTGATATTAACCGTGTCCCTTGGATTTTCGAAATTCCACTCACAGAAGTGGTAAAATTATGTTTTATGAAAAAATTAAGTTTTTTAACTACCACTTAGTGGTTTCACTATTCATCAAAAAATGAAAGATTCCAAAAAAATACCAAAAATTTGGCCTAAGATATATTTGATATTATGAATTCAAAAAGGATGTTTATTTTACCAAATTCATAAAATAGAAGTTACATTAACTAATTTAAAAATTAATTCCCGTCGTCAAGATAAATATCGTGTTTTTAAGAGATAATAACTATCAAAAGATTGACACTTGTTTATGTCTAGTTTAAATGTGAAATTACATCCTATGAACATCATTTCATTAAATTGTAAAAATATATTGTAAATATAATTTAAAACCACTCAAATTAATAATTTATCACTAATAATTATTTCTATTAAAAAAGTTGTTTTTAATTAACATTTAAAAATTTTAACTATTCACCAGAATATGAATGTTACCCGAAAAGTACCAAAATTTCACCACAAGCTAATTTCGATATTCCGAATCCGAAAATGAAGTCCATTTTGAAAAATAAAGTTTACAAAATTTCAAAAAGTGGTTATTACTATTCATAATGGCTAGTTTTAATAATATTTAATATCATATCGTTGTTTAGTGAAACTCGGTATTGCGTACGACGCAAGCTATCGAGGAAGGCCACGGTTGCGTGTAAAGAAAGCCAAGCTAGTTTTGTGTGTAGGGAATGATTACTGTGACGATTTATATAACATAAAAACAAAATATTTCTCATAAAAGTCTCGGGTGTTACATTCTACCCCCCTTAAAATGAATTTCGCCCTCAAAATTTGTCACTTTGTTACAAAAAGATGAGGATACCTCTCCCTTATAATATCCTAAAGCTCCCATGTAGCTTTTTCGAATTGGTGGTTCCTCCATAAAACATTCACCAAGCGAGTGGTCTTGTTCCGTAGGACTTTTTCGCTACGATCTAGAATCTCTATCGGCTATTCTTCATAAGAACGATCTTGCTCCAGCGGTACAACTTCTGATCTGAGTACATATGAAGGATCAGGTATGTAATTTCTAAGGAGAGATACATGGAACACATCGTGAACTTGAGAGAGATTCGGTGGAAGCTCCAATCGGTAAGCTACCTTTCCAATACGATCGAATATTTTGAAAGGACCGATATATCTAGGGCTCAACATCCCCTTCTTTCCAAATCCCATGACCCTCTTCTAGGGAGATATTCGTAAGAACACTTTATCACCCACTTCAAACTCTAGGTATTTTCTTCAGTTGTTGGCATATCTTTTCTGTCGACTCTAAGATTCTCTTATGTGTTGTTGAATAGATCGGACCTTTTCTGCCATCTCATCAACAAGATCAGGTCCTAATAGATTTCTTTCCCCAACATCATCCCAGCAAGTTGGAGTCCTACATTTCTTTCCATAGATAGCTTCATTTGGAGCCATCTGAATACTGGGGTGAAAGATATTATTATATGAAAATTCCACCAAAGGTAGGTGTTGATCCCAACCACCTTTGAAATCCATAGATCATGCTCACATAATATCTTCTAGAGTTTGAATTGTTCTCTCAGACTGACCGTCTTTCTGAGGATGATAAGTTGTGCTGAAACTCAACTCTCTATCCAGAGTATGCTGAAGACTTCGCCAGAACTTCGAGGTAAATCTCGAATCACAATCAGATATAATAGAAAGTGGTTCTGCATGCAATACTACCACTTCCTTTACATATATCCTGGCAAGCTGATCCAGAGATAAATCCTCTCTAATAGCAATGAAGTGTGTAGACTTTGTAAGATAATCAACTATGAACCAGATAGAATTATTGCCTTTGGATGTTTTAGGATGTCCTGCGACAAAGTCCATAGTGATGTTTTCCCATTTCCATTCGGGTATGGGTAATTGTTGTGACATCCCCTTAGACTTCTGTCTCTCAGCTTTAACTTGCTGACAAAACAAGCATTGAGAGACATATTCAACAACATCTCTTTTCATGCCATCCCACCAGAAGTACTCTTTCCGGTCACTATACATATTCTTGCTTCCAGGATGAATAGATAATGAAGAACTATGAGCCTTATCCAGCAGCTCATTCTTTAATTCTGGGATCAGAGGAACACAAACCCGATTCCTGAACTTTATTATCCCATCACAATCAAGGTTGAATTTAGGAATATTTCTCACCTTCTTTTGTAACTCTAAATCTTCTTTCTGTGCCTCTTTAATCATCACATATATAGATGGTTGAACATTCATTTGAGAAAGATACGATTTCCCCCCTTCCATTAAAATTCCAAGATCCATCCTTTATAAATCCATAAATATTGGATCTTTTGTGATCCTCATCATGGATAAGCTAGAATGGTTTTGTCGACTTATTGAATCTTCCACCTTGTTTGCTTTCCCAGGGTGGAAATTAATTGAGCAGTCGTAATCCTTAATAAGTTCCAACCATCTTCATTGGCGCATATTCAGCTCCTTTTGTGTGAAAATATACTTTAAACTTTTATGATCAGTATAAATGTCACACCTTTCTCCATAATGATAATGCTTCCAAATCTTTAATGCAAAGATTACCTTAGCTAACTCCACATCATGTGTTGGGTAATTTTTATCATGGATTTTCTATTGTCTTGAGGCATAAGCTATCACCATATCATTTTGCATAAAAACACACCCAAACCCCTTCTTGGATGCATCACTGTAGATCACAAACCTTTCTCCACTACAAGGTAGTGTGAGTATAGGTGCACTGGATAATCTTCTTTTGAACTCCTGGAAATTCTCTTCAAATTCCTCCGTCTAAACAAACTTAACTCCTTTCCAAGTCAACCTGGTGAGTGGATTAGATAATCATGAAAAATATTTCACAAAACGTCGATAATATCCAAACAAACCAAGAAAAATTCGGATCTTAGTTACTGTTGTTGGTCTTGACCATCTTTTGATAACCACTGTTTTTGATGGATCCACAAATATCCCCTCTTTTGAGATTATGTGACCCAAAAATGAATCTTTTTGAAGCCAAAATTCACACTTTGTAAATTTGGCATAAGGCTTCTCCTTTCTCAGGTTCTTCAATATAATTCTCAAGTGATCTTCATGTTCTTCCTTTCCCTTTGAATAGACAAGAATATGATCTATAAAGACTACTAAAAATTGATCAAGATAGTCTCTAAAGACTATTAATTAGATCCATGAAGATAGCAGGGGAATTAGTAAGACCAAATGGCATCACTATAAATTCATAGTGTCCATACCTTGTACGGATAGCCGTCTTTGGAATATCCTCACTTTTGAACCTTAATTGATGATACCCTGAATGAAGATCAATCTTGGAAAAGTATTGAGCTCCGCGTAGTTGGTCAAATAAGTCATCAATGCGTGGGAGAGGATATTTTTTCTTGATTTTGATATTGTTATGTTCTCGATAATCAATGCAGAGTATCATTGATCCATATTTCTTCTTAACAAATAGAACAGGTGCTCCCTAAGGTGACGCACTAGGGTGTATGAATCCCTTATCAGGATTCTCTTGGAGTTGCTTCTTCAATTCCGGCAACTCAATTGGGTCCATTCTATAAGGTTTCTTTGAAATAGGCAAATCACCAGGTACAAGTTCTATTGAAAACTCAACTTCACGATTTGGTGGAAGACCCAGAAATTCCTCCGGAAAGACATCATCAAACTCCCGTACAATGGGAATATTCTTAATTGTGAGTTTCTAACCAACCATTTGAGATAAATTACCTTCATTCAGTGGAGTCAAGACCCATAATATGGAAGAAATTTCCACTGTAAGGTTATGTTCATTCTTTCATCGATAGACGATCATAGATTGATCTGGAATAAGAAATGTGACTTCCCATTGGAAATTGATATGAGCTCCATGTAAAGAAATCCAATCCATGCCAAGAATCAAATAAAATTCCACTATAGGAGGGATCACATGATTTGCAGGAAGCACTTTCCTACAAACTTCAATCGGGGAAGAATTATAAACTTTTGATGTGACTGTTGTTCCATTAGGTGTTTTCACAGCTAACTCAACATCTAATTGTTGAGGTAATACAGTGATACCCTTAGAAAAATCATCATAACTAAAAGAGTGGGTGGATCAAGAATCAAATAAATCATTTTCTACTTTAGAGTGGATGGTAAGTGTACCTTTCATCACATCGTTATCGTACTCCACATCGCTGATAGAAATTCCATGGGACATTCCTTTCTCTTTAGACTTATGATTTTGTTGATGTCGATCATTATCAACAACCCTTGGATTAGGGCATTTATTGGCATAATGCCCCATCTCCATGCACGTGAAACCTTGAAGTGTAGTAGGTTCATTCTGTGGGTCCCTTCCTTTGTTTGCATCATTAGACATCTTCTTCCCATGATTGCAGCATTCAAATGCCCGATGACATTCCTTTCCACATTTGAAACATTTACTTGTCCCTTTAAGACAACTCCCTCCATGTTTCTTTCCACACTTTGAGCATAAGGGAAATCTCATCTTCTTTTCAGTGTGCTCTTTAGATTTTCCTTTGAATTCCATTTTCCTCTTCTTATCAAACCCATATGACTGATGGGTTACTCCAATCTCCATCTCAACATTGAGAGCACATCGAACGATTTCTTCGTAGATATTGATGTCCCTTTTGGCTAAGGCCCTTCGAAGACTTGGTTTTAAGCCACTAATGTATCGATCGATCTTACTCTCAGGTTGGATAATAATACCAGAAGAGTGCATTGTATGTCTTGTAAAATTTGATTCATATGTACCAACAGATTGATCATCCTTTTGCTTCAGTTCAAGAAACTCTTTCTCCATCTTTGTTCAGAGAATACGAGGGATGTACTTATTGAAAAATAATTTCTTGAACTCGTCTCATTCCATGGACTCAATTTCATCCCTTTGCCTTGTATTCTTAATAAGATTACACCATTGATCAGCAACTCCTTCCAAACGATACACTGCTAGGATGACATTATCATGTTCATAACATTGAAGAACTGAAAATATCTTTTCAGTAGTGCTATTCCATTGTTCAGCAACTAATAGATCAGTAGACCCGCTGAAAGAAGGTGGACACTACCTCATAAAGGATTGAACATAATGTTTCTTTTTCATTTGCTCGTTTGGAAGACTTGCATAATTCATAGCTTGAGAATGTTGTGTGAGCATGTCTAGAAGATTTTTCATTCCATCTCCCATAATGTTTGGTTGCTCAGGGGGACAATCATTGCATTGCCCATCGCATTCCGCATTAACACGGTTCCTTCGGGTTCCAGCCATTGACTAAAACCAAGAAGAATAGTGCGAGAAACACTAATTATAACAGGAAAACCACATAATCATGAATAAAATTTCACACTTAAGGTCTTATCCTAGGTTATTCATGGTCATTTCTAAAACACTAAGATTGTGTTCTATGCATAGAATTATCCTTAAGGTTCTTACTATGGCATTCACATCCTAGTTTCCAAAGGTTGACTATACCTTTCCTCTGATACCAACTATAATGACCCATACTTTACATACATTTTTATTACTTGAAAATTGAAACATGCTTATTACAATATATAACAAAACCATGAAAGAACCATATAGTTATAGTGTCTTTAGAAACTGGGAATCATAAACAACTGGTTCATAAAGCGTCTACACTGTCTCCAATTTATATCATCATATCTATAGTACCTTTTGGCATATCTTACTTAATAACCTTCTTCCTGACCGGGGGATAGAAAACATACATAAGGGTGAGCTCAAATGCTCATTAAGGGTATACAAAAGAAATATCAATCACATCATATTCATAAGAACATAACATTTTGTAAATCTTAACCTGCAAAACAGACCATAATTTCATAACATTGGATAAATCATAGTAGTGAAATGAAATCCCAATAATCATGACATAAAACATGAAACTTTGTGGCATACACACATAATCATATAGAATAATTTCTTATTAGTCAAGAATCATTGCAAAGACTATCTTAGTGGACAATGTCCATTTCTGAACCGAGTTCACTCCTCGTTTCATTCCTGTTTCACTGAACCGGTTTAACCTGCCATTCCAGCCATCCCTATCTCATGAGATGTAAAATCTTTACCCAATGCATTGGAGGGAGATATAGGTCCCACCCATCTCATAATGATACCATTCATTTGTGTGCCACAAAATCATAAATCATACATCTTTCCATAACCCATGTAATAAAAATGGGATTCTTAAACAACATGATATCATAAAAAAATTCATATAAGATAAAGGAATTCATAAAAATAATTCCATCACAACATAATCAAATCAATGTATTAATAGGGATATAAAAATAGCCCTATATTATCTTATATGGGAAATAATGTTGATAAAACACTTGAACTCCATTCTTGAGGAATATATCCTTGCTACTTCTTAAACATTTTCTTTTCATAACATGTCATTACATTTTAAACTAAAAGAAGTTGATTAAAAATAAACTTGAAAACTTGTAAATTTATCTTCTTGGAAATAATGTTAAAAATCCATTCATACTGTAGAAGTTAAAAAAACATTCTTTCCGTACTTTTTTCGAAAAAGTGAAGAAGTAACTCGTACGAAAAATGACAAAAGATTCCTTTTATATCTTTTACTAAAAACTCACCGAAGGGTAAAATTGGCTTTAAACAATTGAGGGTAGATGAAAACTATATTACATATTGAGGAAACATGGATGTGGATGTTAAAATACACCCCAGTAAATACGAAAGTATAAACAATCTCGGATAAAATGAGATTGTGATATTTCCCCTACCTTAGGTCAGATTTGCTTCGTAAGTGTTCGAACCTCCTATATAATGATTTAAATAATGTTATTGACTTATTACAGAATCATACATATTTTTATGATATCATATATCGTCATATTTTATATCTTCTTATTAGTAATATTTCATTACTACTTGTTATTTGGGTGTTTATTACTTTTTGTTCATATGCATGTTTTGTTGAATAAATTATTATTTTTAGCTTTAGGTTATATATAACTCATTTATATAATGATATTAGTGTAATATATATCATATTAACTAATTCAATTCATTTATATAATCATTATGCAATGAAGATCATGTAGAACGAATCGCATCACATCGTGGAGATGGTATTCCGTACGTACGCATGAGCGATGATATCGTTCCCATGATCGTGGAATTGTAATGGAGTGTATATATACTACATCAGAATCAATACCACTATACAATAATCATATATAGTTCTTTATTAGCACCTTTATACCCATCTAATTAAGGTGGTGATGTAAAATGGATTACACCACGGCGTGGAGACGGTATTCCGTACGTACGCACGCATGGTGATTTCATTTTCCGTTTGATGGATAGATGGTGAAATAGGGTTGTTTCATACTTATAATAACATATAATTATATGAGTGATACTGATGTTATTACTTCATAATGAAACAACTAAAGAATAATAAGTGGAAGAAGAAATAAAGATGAAACATTGGGTAACGTGCATTACCTCTTCTTTGAAGTGCCTCTTTGAGACCTCCCCTTAGGGCACTAAAATTTGTCTTTGAAGAAGACCAGGACCTCTAGGATGTTTCTAGGGAAGTGGAGAGGAGATATTGGCAGGGTTGGGCCGAGCTTGAACTCTCAATGTTGTGTGAGGAAGAGAGGGAGGAGGTGCCCTTTTATAAGGGAGGAGAGGGGCACATTTGGAATAACTAAAAATATTATTTTATTATTAAGTCAAATTCGGTTTTTAATAGCTCCAAATTGATATATTTCGAAGATAAGGTGGGTATGGGTATAAATCCTCTCATTAAATAGAAATTTAAAAAGTTTAGGTATCAATTTTGACCTTATCATTTAGATTTAACATTAAGATAGATAATTTAACTTTTACCGTGTCTTCTTATTGTCTTACACTATAAAGTTAATAAATTTACTATATCAAGCCAAAATAACCCCAAGTTGTTTATTATAAATATATATAACCCTATCTATGTCATTTGGCCGAACCATAGTTTTTGAAGATTAAAATAACAATTAATAATATAGTATTTTTTAAAAAAACTATTTTATGTAAATTTTGACACTATTTGGTAGTTGATTTTTGTGAAACTCATAAAAGAATTATTAGTTCTAAAACATTTAATTAAATCAATAATAACATGTCATATTAACATATAAAATTATTGGAATTCATAAAAAGTCTCAAATTACATTTATTTGGGTATTTATAACATCAATTATGCAAATAGTTCATTAATAAGATAATTACTGCATCATTATTGTATCATAAATAAATTAAATTATTTTCACTGTAAAAATTATAATTAAAATACCATTATATTGGAAATAGTTTGAGATTTCTAATGAATATTTATAGTCTAATTTATCTTATGTATAACCCTATATTAATGTTTCATTAGTTATTAATCTTTGATTTTAACTATTTTAACCCTTCTGTAAATAAAATGATAATAAATGTCCTAATTTAATCCAAGTGGGCCTAAATGGTCATATTTTATTCCTAAGGTTTTTATTGGTCGAATTACACTTATCCAATAGAATTAGGACATGTGTTATGGTAATAATATTATCAATTTTACTCGTAACTACCATATTTACTTTTAACCGGGGTAAAAATAAAGTAAAAATTTACTATTCACCAAAAATTATTTTCATCTCATTGAACCACATTTTAGTCCTTGATATTAACCGTGTCCCTTGGATTTTCGAAATTCCACTCACAGAAGTGGTAAAATTATGTTTTATGAAAAAATTCAGTTTTTTAACTACCACTTAATGGTTTCACTATTCATCCAAAAATGAAAGTTTCCAGAAAAATACCAAAAATTAGGCCTAAGATATATTTGATATTATGAATTCAAAAATGATTTTTATTTTACCAAATTCATAAAATATCAGTTACATTAACTAATTTAAAAATTAATTCCCGTCGTAAAGACAAATAGCGTGTTTTTAAGAGATAATAACTATCAAAAGATTGACACTTGTTTATGTCTAGTTTAAATGTGAAATTACATCCAATGAACAACATTGTATTAAATTGTAAAACTATATTCGAAATATACTTTAAAACCACTCAAATTAATAATTTATCACCATTAATTATTTCGATTAAAAAAGATGTTTTTAATTAAAATTTAATAATTTTAACTATTCATCAGAATATGAAAGTTATCCGAAAAGTACCAAAATTTCACCCTAAGCTAATTTCGATATTCCGAATCCAAATATGAAGTCCATTTTGAGAAATAAAATTTACAAAATTTTGAAAAGTGGTTATTACTATTCATAACAGCTAGTTTTAATAATATTTTAATAGCATATCGTTGTTTAGTGAAACTCGGTATTGCGTAGGACGCAAGCTATCGAGGAAGGCCGCGATTGTGTAAAACAAGACAAGCTTGTGTTGTGTGTAGTGAAAGTTTCATTTGATGATTTATATAACATAAAAAACTAAATATGTCTCATAAGAGTCTCGGGTGTTACACGGATCCTACCTGAAGGGTAGGTACAGATGCCCTCCTTAGCACTCCACGTCTGATTGTCCGTCCGTCTGTCTCCTTCGAGTACAGACTTGTCATGAGATCCACCTCCGGGTATCGTCCAGTATTCGAACGCTCGGCCGCCGCAAGTGCTATCCGTCGTCTACATCCAACAGAAAGAGGTGCGAGTATAGCCCGTGCAGGGGTGAGTATAACGATACTCAGTAGGGATCCCGAGACCCTCAAGGTCACTCTAAATCCAAAAAGGATAACCACAAAGTAGAAACTCAGCCAATAACTCTTACTTGTATTAGCCCATACTTATACCTAAGTCATCATTAACCCATCTCAATCATGAGGAAACACAAAGGTTATGAAATCAACAGATAACCTCTACATAGATATATGCCCATACATATAACTATGTTATCAAGTGACCCATTTCAATCATGATGTAAACACATATGTCATAGAATCAGCTCAAACCAAGATCTTATTCACGATAACTAAACCAGGCCTACTAGAGATCTCCTCCTCTATTGAGTATAGTGGGCCTGCCACTACAACCAAGCGCGTCCCACTAAGCTTGGACTGCTGAAGTACTCCACCTGTCGAGTACTGTGGTCCTACCGCTACAAAAAAGCGCATCCCACCATGGGTCTGCCGCTACAACGAAGCGCTCCCCCTCATAGCCTACATAGGCACTCCTTCTGTCGAGTACTGCGGATCTGCCACTACAACCAAGCATACCACTATCATGGGTCTGTCGCAACTACCAAGCGCACCCCACTGGGCTATCAGAATCACTCCGAGTCGATCGATCAGTAGTCGTTAAGTCTCAGTCAGCTTCTAGGTCTCTGCACTCCGCTAGATCGTCTCCAGGAGGGTCCTCTCCCCGAGTTACTGGTATATACTCCATGTATCACAAGTCCCACGAAGAAGTATCTCAAAGTATCGCCACTTCATAGGGGTCTCAATGCAACAGACAGCACGTCAATCGGACGCCCGGTCTGTGAGTTATTAACATTTTCGTCCCAGGGGCCCGGTTGGTTTCGTGTATGAACCAACCCGACTGCATCTCAACTGTACCCCGAATACTCATAGGAAATACTCATAGGGACCATTTCTCAACGTGATCACCAATGCCGCTGATGGTTCGTCAAACGGACGTCCAGTCTGGTAGCTATCAGCTTTTCTGTTCCAAGGGCCCAGTTGGTTTCGTATCCGAACCAACCCGGACTGACTAAACGTTCATCGAAACTTTGAGTGTAATATACCGAAACGACCGCCTCAATCCAAGGATCGTATCGCAGCTGACGATGCGTTGATCGGAGGTCGGTAACCCATGATATGGGCAAAATACTGTATGAGGTCTGCGAAATGGGGGTTCAGTCCCGGTCCGACCCGGCCCGATACCCCCTGTGCTGGCCGGAAGCTGGTTGACCCGACCCGGGTCCAGGTCCGGCCCGCTTGGGCGCGGCCCAGACTGGCTGGCGTTGCCCGGCCTGGCACGCTCGGCCTGGCCAGCATGGCCAGGCAGCTCGTCCATATCGGCCTAGCGGAAGGGGTGGGGGGGGGGCACTGCCCCCTGCCAGTTCATGTAACCGTGGCCCCCCATGTGGGGGGCCGCTCCTATCGGCCAGCCGGGGGTTACAACAACAGGCTTTCTCGGTGGCCGGCCGGCCGTGGGACCACGCTCTCCCGCCCTCCTGGTCCGGTGTCGGGGGCCGGAAACCAGCTGCCATTCTCTGCTCCCCCGCAGCCAAAGGCCATGGCCTTGGTCCGTCCGGCGGGGCGCGACGGAGCCGCATCCTTCAGCCATGGCCCCACTCCGGCCGTGGTCTCTTCCAGGTTCTCCGGCGTGGCGCGACGGCAACGCGACTTGTTCAACTTCAACGGCGCGACATGACGGTGCCATGCTTCTTCTCCAAATCTTTATTTTTTTTCCGTGCGGTGCACCGGCACCACGCTGGCTTGATCGTGCCGCAAACACATCAACAATAAAGGGGAAGGAGGGTCGGCCGTGTTCATGTGGTCCGACCTCCACCAGTTATTGCGATACCAGGTGGCTCAAAAAGGATGATAAACAATGAAGAAATTATTCAGGAACAAAAAGAAAATAATCCCCTACCTCGAGCATTTGTTGAACGAAGGCTCATCGCGGAACTGAACATCGCGGAAGAAGGCGTCGTGGAAAAAGGTTCCACACACGTTGACGGAGATCGTCTGAGGAGGAACGGTGTCTCCCTTCCTTTGACTCGGGAAGAAGGAACGATGAAATGCGCGTCGGGTGATGATCTCCGAGGAAGGCGACTCTCACCGTCGTCCGTCATCGGAGGTCGGCATTCTTCGTGTTCTTCGTCGAGGAAGAAGAACTTCAAGACTTAGAGAAATTTCTCCCAAGACCTCATGCACAACAAAACCCTTAATAAAATAAGACTTGTCTTATTTTATTAACACACAAACCAAACGTTTTGAAATTCATAATTTGAATCAATCAATCCATTGAATTAATTGAGAAGTTTAATCCGCCCAAATTAATGAGGCATTTAAACATTAAGTTAAACGTAAGAGCTGACTCTCAATTTAAGGGGGCGTGGGTGCGTTAGATAATTAAAAGTGGGGGTTGAGGAATTTAAAAGTTGTGGGTCGTGTGGGTCCCACTCCAAAAATATCATACCTAGTCGAGTATGATATAGTGGGTCCCACCCCAACCACTTAGATTAGGTATAGCTACCTTAAATAAAATAAAATTGGTTGCAAAATTCTATTTTATTCATTTACTTCACCTAAAATTTTAAGTACCACACTCGAGAAAACGCAACTCTATGAAAGGTGTTCCTAAGCAATTAACGACACTACGGTTTCATCGGTGCCCTCGGATTTCGATTCCGAGCACCGGTTCAAGAGTTAGAAAAACCTGCTCATTCGTTCACTAAAGTACCCAATCTAAACTTCAGAAAATGATTCCTGGCAGACCGGTCCTTGGAATCAGCTGACGTTAGAAACTGCATTCTTGTAAAATCTCAAAGAAATTATGAAAAAAATTTCATTAAAATTTCTGGTTCATTACAATACTAGTAAAAAAATTACATTAAATATTCATTGCTAATATCAAAATGGGGGAATTTATAATTTAAGAAATCTGTACCATCAAGATATAACCTCTTGATAAGTTCTGTAACAATCTATCTTCATGACAAAATTATTCTATGGGTAGAAACAAGTCTGATTTTTGTAATGATCTACCCTCCTGAAAATCTAAATCTGCTTGGACAAAAACACGAAGTGACTATCACTAACTAATTTTATCTAATAACATATAATGATGTATCAAGGGGTTATAACAAGACTCATCCATCACATACCATGTCCAATGCATTCTTCAGATGAAAGGGTAAAACATAACCTATACATTCATATTAAAACTATCATAAGAAATGTTAATACTTTAACTATAAACAATGAATGGTATCAAAATAACACATACACAATCAAACATAACATAAACAATTCAAAAAATCATAGAATATTGTATCATAAAAAATCAACCTCAATTATCCATAAATTCAATCAAATATGTTCACATAGATGAATGTAATATAATAAAAATCATTATTACACTTTGAGGTAGATATCACTTTTTACATTGAAATCATTTTAAAGCTGCACAATTATTATAGAACAAATTTATTTTGAAAATAACCTTGTAATCATGTAAGGAAAGCTACATAATTTTGAGTCCTCATAATAGTGATAATACCTTCTTAAAACATATATGTTAAAAACATTCTTTCTATAATTAGTTTAAAATTTCATAAAGTACTTCGTATGAAAATTGATGGAAATATTCCTCTCAAAAAAATTTAAAATAAGTTAAAAATGGATTAAAAAAACTATTTCATGAATATTAATAATATTTTTAAATAAATTTCTATGAAACATGGATGTGGATTATATTATTTTCACAGTAGTTACTTACATATAGACAATCTCGTATAATAAAGAGATTGCAAAATTAATAGTTAGTATGAACCATCCATTAGTTGAGGGTGAGTAATCATCTTGTATAATGGTTAATGTGTTTTATTAAATTATACTAGAACCAAATACTTATCTATAATACCATATATGATCCTATTATATTAATATTATTATAAATTTAGAGTATTACCATTATTTAAAGTGTCAACTACTTAGATTCTTGAGTATGTTTTGACTTATTAATTATTTTAAATATTAATTATATCATAATTTTATCATCACATGATTTTAAAAAATTAATAAACTATCTTATGTATTTATTAAATACATATTTATAATAGTCCATAATATTTGGATATTAGAAATGAAGTGCACTATTCTCCGAGACGGTAGGCCGTACACACGTTTTAACGCTACATTTTTAAATTTTTTGTACCAAAAGAATTAAAAATAAATTTAATAAATTTATATTATAATTCCAGCATCATATCTATGTTATATATGATAAGATGGTTTATTATAACGATAATTTATACAGCCCTTTTATGTCATGAATGAGTAAAATCACATTCAGGGAAAGGTAGTCCACATTTCCTCATACAAAATTAGCATATTTACAAAAAATAGAAAGCATAAATGTTTTTCTAAATATAAATTATAGAATCATAGATATAAAATAAATATAATATAAATCACAACTAAATATAGTGTCTATCACAATGTCTACCATGTTTTTTGGTAAAGTAATAATGAACAATCATCGATTTGTGAGGCAATAATTCATCGTACACATAAATAGTATGTCGGTATCCATTAGATAGAGGTGTGTATAACTCTAGGTAGAAGCCATATAAAATAAACAACCCAGTTTATTTAGTATTCTAGTTTTATCATTAAATAATGGAATAAAGGTAGATCATAGGGTGAATAATGGAAATTATGAAAGGAGTTTCAAATAAGTCATTAACTCTTAATTAGGTAACTCCTTTTGGTTTATTCCAAAATTATTCCATGAGTTTCCTTTTGTCAAAGGTATGGAGTTAATGAGTATGTCATAGATGATGGGAGATTATTTGAGAAGTGTTTTTTCAATACCAGGGTCGTGATATGTGTGTGGTAGTGGGGAGAGGTGGTGGACTTTTATAAGAGGTGGGATGTGCACTTTATGAATGTCTTGAAATATTAATTTATTATAAATTCATGTTCAATTGAAAATGGTCCAAAACTAATATGATTCAATGATAATATAGGTATAGTAATAAATCCTATCATACATTAATTTTTTGGGATTTAATGTATATTTTCTAAAATTTATTTTCTTGTTCACCCTTTCTTTACCCTATTTAACCTTACAATGAAATAATGTTATTTAAAATTTTCTTGTTAATGTAATTACCATTACATGATAAATGAAAAAAGAGTCAGTTATGAAATATTTGGTCTTATCATAACCACTTGGTAAACTATTATACTTTTTGGGATTTTGTAACATTTAATAAACTATATTATATATAATGTTATCAATTATGTCAGTTTTGACACTATCCAAAAATGACTTTTTAAAAATTCATAACAACTTTATTACTTTGAATAAAATAAATTTAATAAATCCTAACATGTCATATTCACCGTTAAAATTAATTATGAAATAAATTATCTCAAATTCTATTTCTTTTCATATTTATAAAATCATTTATTTTAATCTTTTATTAATGAAGCAATCACTGCATCATCATTTTTTCATAATAAAATTTATTTATTTAATTTATAAAAATTTAAAAAAAAATTAATGATATAGCAAATACCTTTATCAATATAATTAATATATATATCCAATGATATGATTTAAATAAACCCATTTTAAAATTATTTTAGTAGTAAGATACATGTTTATGTTATATTTCCCTTTATATTAAATTATGTGATATAAATATCATTATCACACTTACGTGGATCAAAAAGGTGTAATGTTCATCCTAAGTGTTATTTGGGTCACCCATCACTCATCCAATAGTAATAAGACATCTTATAGGGTAGTTTTATATTATTATAATATTATTTGAACATTCAATTACCTTATTTACCCACTAACCATTTTAGATAAAAAAATTACTAATGTCTTTGTTCATAATGTCCAAAAATAAATGGTACATATTTTAAATCTCATAGTCATTATTGGTTTTTAATAATGTAAAAACCATAAAAATATTAAAACATATTTATATCAACTTCCAAATTGCAATTAATTCCATTGAGTTTTATTATATTAAATGATGAAAACGTAATGTAATTATAGATTTTATAAAATTAAAAGCATAATCAATCAATATTAATAAATTATATGAAAAATAAGATTAGAAATCCAAATTAGTATTTTCAATATTCATTAAAATATTATTGTTAATAGAAAAATAATAAATATTTATCCAAATTACATTTTTATGACCCACTTCTAAAAAATAATTTAGTTTTTTAAAATATAATATTAAAAAGTTACAAATTTTGTGTCTTTAAATGGTTCACCCTAAAAAGGTGAAACCTGTATTTTTTTTTGAAAAATACTTTTTTTATATGAAACATTTAATTTCATCATATATAATGTCTAATAAACACATATAATGAATGATAAAATTATATGGAATATATTAAATTCATTATTTGGTTAATAATTCTCATAACCTTCTTTGAAATGGTTAGTTTACTAGGTCGTGATGTGCTTAAACATGGTATTGCATATACCAAAATATATTAAATTATTCAAAAAATCCTATAATTTAGCTTTGGGGTTATATTTTACCATCTTTCAATAAATTTCATCCTCTCAACTGAATCTCAAAATTGAAAACTAGGGATTGGAATTTTTAAAATATCATTATTCAAATCCCATATCAAAAAATGGGTTAATGAGACCACAGTTTAAAAATAAAGAAATGAAATATTGAAGGTTACCTACGATAACAAATAAAAGGGATTATAATAGGAAAATTGGGATATGAAAGAAAAATATAACAATCATGTTCTGATGAATGGTTATAAAGAACATGATGAGGAAAAAGTACACAGTCACAATGCTAGAAGTCAGTGATGATCTAAAGGACAATTAGATTCATACAAAAAGTACGTACACATTTTTTTTGTTTAATGATCCATTAACTAAATTTTATGAATTATTTATGTAATAGAATAAGAACTAAAGGAAGCATACCTACATGAAATGTAATGGTCCCTCCATTAAATAATTATTACCAAAAACTAAAGAAAATCAAGAATATTCTATTTATATTAATCGAATAGTGTTCAATAAATTGAACTAATTCCAGATCTATCATACCAAATAAACAACGTTATATAATCCATGACATCACACAGGCCAGCGGTATTTAATACAACATTATCACATATTGGTAGCGGGTTCGATTCTTGCAGCCTTATCCGATGTGGATGGTAGTCACCATACTTGTGTGTTGTCCTTTACTAAAAAAGGTAATATTATAAAATTCAAAAAAAGACCTTAAAAAATTATCCATAAACAATACTATCAACATTACTTTATCCAAATCAATAAAATCATTATTATCTCACTATCTGAAACATATTATGGGTAATCATTCCCCTAACTATATATTTTAAAAATATATTAGCTTTTAATTGTGTAACATTAGGTGGTACCATGAAATATAATATCATTAATGAAATAGAATTGTAGTACAATCCATAATTACTCCATAATTCATATAACTGGTATATTACTAATAAAAAAGGAAAATTATATAAATCTAAATCCCAAAAACACAAACACATTATTTATTTGTATTGGACTGTCATAACAACATAAGATTGACCATGACCATTTTTATTTTTTATATATATTAACTTGACACATATGAAATTTATTTGCTTAATTCCACATTTAACTATAGATGAATCAATTTATTTTAGACATTTTTTTGGCCATTTTCACGATTTTTCCTAGTGACCCTTTTCTCCACACATATAACAGTCACTAAAACCTCTCTAACACATCCCTAGGTGGTTCATTAATCAATTATCACTAGTGGGAAAATCCTTATTTTCATTATTTACTTTGTTTATATAATTGTACACCTTCCTCCTCTTCTTTTTCTTTCCATTAATGTTATCAGACATTGATATCTCGTTTTATTTCTTGATAGAACATGATACTATATCGTCGTGTGATGAGAAAGATTTTTAGACTATTGCCTATTAGGGGAATGGTTTAAACCCATCAAAGAATCAATCAAATATACTTCTTGGGTTATGAATGTAGTCTGTAGCATGAATATATAACCTTGTGGTGATAGATTCATAACATTAAATATTCACATCCATATTATACCTCATACTTAAGAAATTTACACTCCATATATGCTCACAGATCACATGGAATGTATTTTTCCAGGAAAAATTATTTAAATTCCCCAAATTCCATGTTTTTTATTTCCTCAACTTCTTTCATGTTTTGAGTCAATGTCCATCATCAATCCACATGTCCAGAGAGACGATAAACCTCCATAAAAACTATTTTTTTTCATTACTTCCCAATGAAAGAAATAACTTCTCTAAGGAACATATCCATTGTTGAGCTACAAATGGATTTGTAGTCCCATATAATGTTGGAGGATTTTTTCTCATGAATCATTGAAACATTGATCCTCAACATTTTGGATAAGGGTTCTACATATGTGTAATGTTATTATTTAGAACCTAGGTCTGTTGTACAAGTATAGTTTTAAATGTTCCACAACAATTTTATCTCTAAAAACAATACAATTATCTTGCATACAAGGTAAATACCAAGTTGGATTACATGCATTGATACAGTTTCAATTATATCCAATATTTTCATTTTTTTACAATGGAATAGACATGATTATGTTTTGAATTAAAATTCATATTTACAAACTAGTAAAATACATTATAGAAATAGAAAAATTTATGCATATATAATCTCATACTTTTAAAGATGTTCTTTTGGGACATATTTACTTTTAAATTCATCATAATGGGTTTTATAGAAAATTTTAATCAGCCAAAGCATATCCCTTTGGAATATCAAACTATGTGGGTAGTAAGGTCAATTGTTGTGTACTAGGTTACCCCAAGTCAAATGTGAAACATGTTGTCATAAATTTCACCCATAGGTACATCTTTTCTAGATCTATATCCACATTTAATAGCTCGACAGGGATGTATTTTCTAGAAATACTCACATAATATCTACCTTACCAAATTATAGGACGTTCACCTATACTTATCCTAAATGTATATTTTATTTTAATGTTCCCTAGTTAATTTTTTATAAATATGTTTCTTATTTTATTTCAACACTTCTTTGATACCAACTATAACGCCCTAACACTAGTTTCCAAGAACTATTGCATTATTTTAATACATTGGAATATTTACAAGGAATTAAATCTGGAAGGACCAATCAGTTCAACATTCTTGGAATATAGATTTAAATAAATATATTTACATTACCATTTTTAACATAAAATACATCTTATATTATCATTAGAGAATTCCATTTTTCCCTATCTTAAACCCTTATATTATCTAGTATACACTTTATGGAATATAGGGATAATAAAACATAAGAAAGGGGTTATATTAGATGCTCAGTAAGGGAAAGAATAAATCATAAGGAATTATTACTAAATAATAATAAAACTTATTAAATGATGTATAACTGAAACATAATCCCGGTAAAAATAATCTTCATCAAGATATGGAATGAATAAATAATTCCACATCAAATAATAAAATCCATGGAAATTATAATATTCAAATAATCACATGAAATATTCAAAACCAATATAATAATGATGGAAGAAATATTTCTAAACATCTACTTTGTAAATATATATAATCAATATAGCTATTTTCATATTCTATCCTCATGAAAAATTAAGTCTATGGTTAGAAACCGGTTTTATTTTTGTAAATATCTATCCTCTTGGAAGTCTAAAAATACATGGAAAACTAAAACGAAGTATTTGTCACCAAATAATTTCATCTCATGAGAGATAAATGTGAATTGGGAAGAAATAGAAGCCCATACCTATCACTTACTAAGTCTAATGGCTTCCCCATATGAAAGAGTGAAACATAACATAAACATTTCTATTCAAACTATAATAAGAAATTTTAACACATTAACCATAAATAATGAATTGTATCAAAAATAAAAAATCAATAATCAAACATTTCATTTACCCTTAAATAAAATATGGATGGATTTATCATTACAAATAAACCTCAATAAATCAAAAATCTATAATGTATGTTGACATAGATGAATGTATTCTAATAAAATCATTAAAACTCATTGAGAGAGATATCCCTTATTTATATTTAAATCATAAAAAAAATTCAAAATTATTAAGGAAAACATTTCATTTTAAAAAAACCTCGTAATATTGTATGGTATGCTAAATTTTTTAGGCCATCATAATGACAATAAATATCCTATTGCGACGTTTATGTTAAAAACATTATTTCCATATTATTTTGAAAATGTCCTAAAATACCTCGATTGGAAAATGAAACAAATTATTCCATTAAAAAAGTTTTATAAAAATAAAAATATTACATTAAATAATAGTATAAGCATTTTTATAATACTTTGAAATATATTTTTAAGAAACAAGTAATTGGATGATAAATATTCTCTAGTAGATATGTATAAACAACATTATATAATAATGAGATTGAAAAATTTATATTTACATTGTACTTTCCTTAAATAAAGGGTGAGTTAACCTCCATTATAATGGTTAATGTATGTTATTAAATTATACCAAAACGAAATACATACCTATGATATGATATATGATCCTCTAAAAAGTTTTTGTTATTAATAATTTAGTATTACCCTTATTTAGGGAGTTAACAACTAAAATCATTGAGTATGTTTTGACATATTATTTGTCGTACATATTAAATATATGATTGTTTTATCATATATGAAAGGTAAACCATTAGAAAGTTATCTTTTATTTTTATGGAAAAGGTATTTATAATAGTCCATAATATTTGGTGAAAAAAAATGAAGTGTACCGTTCATGGAGACGGTATGTCATACAAATGAATGAACACTACATTGATTTCATTATTTCCTTAAAAGAATTAAATTAAAATGATATGTATGTATATTATAATTATATAACATATTTATATTATATATTTTACAAAGGTTTACTATAACTATTCTTTATACAATCCATTTATGGCATGAACGAGTCATATCGCTTTTTGGGGGCATTATTCCACATATCCTCAAACGAAGTTATCATATTTACACAAATCAGAATGCATGAATTTGTGAATTAAATTTAAATTGTAGAATAATATAGAAAAAATAAATTTAATATATATCACATATAAATATATTGTCAAAAATAATGGCCACCATGATTATTGACACATAAATAAACAACTAAAATCGTTTCCTGAGACAGCAATTTGTCGTACTTAGAAACTATACACTTTTATCCATTAGATGTAGGTGTGTGTAAGTGTAGGTCAAACTCATATCATAAGAAAATCTGAGTATATTTTTATACTAAATTTTTCATAATCTAATTGAATATAGAGATTTCATGGGATGGAGAAGTAAAATTATTAATGGAGTTTAATAGAAGAAATTGGATCTTAATCGGGTAACTCCTTTTGGTTTGTGCCAAAAGGATTCCTTGAATACAATTTTGTCCAGTGTAATGATATTAAAAGAAAGGTATCGATTTTGGGAGATTATTTTTCAATGTTTTGGTCGATCCGAGTGGATTTATATGTGTGTGTATGTTTATAGAAGTTGTGGACTTTAATAAGAGGGAGGGGGGCCCTTTATAAATTCCTGTTTGACCCAAATCTCATTTAATTTAAATTTAAGATGATTTTAGTTTGAAATAATCTCATAAAAAATTTTAAATGTATTTTATATTTTTCAATCCTTATCCGTTTGTTTAACCCTTATTTTATTCTTTTTAATGTTTCTATGATATCATGTTATTTAACATTAATTTTTCAATTTATTTACAAAAACATTGAAAACGACCAAAAAAGATTAATTAATGACAAATTTGGGTTTATCCCAAAACAATAGGTTTATTCAGATATTTTTAGGTATTTTTTAACATTTAATGAACTATTTTATATTTAATTTTATGAATTGTGTCTCTTTTTGACACTATTCATACATGATGTTTTACAAATTCATGACAACTTGATTCCTTCAAAAACTTTACAATGAATCAATAATAACCTACCATATTCCCCTAAAAAATTCATTTATGACACAAATTATGTATGTTAATATTTATATTAATATTTATAATTTCATTTATTTAAAACTTTATTTAATGATGGAATCATTGCATCATCATTGTGTCATAATTAAATATATGGATTTAATCCCATAATATTATTAATAAAATTCCATCATGTAAAAATATATTTATATTTATAGTGACTATTTATAGTGGATTATATCATTTATATTAACCCATATTAAAATTGATTTTGTAAGAAGATAAATGATTATTTTTTATTTTCCTTTACATTAAATTAAGTGTTATTAATTGTCCTTATCTTGCCCATGTGTCTCCAAAAGGAACCATTTGTGGCAAATGTGTTTTATTGTTCTTCCATTACTCAAAATATATGATTAAGACTAATTTTAGGTTGGCTTAATATTATTATAATTTTATTTTATCCACTATTTACCTTATTTATATTTTAACCATGGTAGAGAAAAATATTTTGTAGAGTTAATATTCATAATGTCTGAAAATAAAACGTACCTATTGGAAAATTTGGGGAATTATGATTAAAAAACAGAATTTATTTTTATAAATTAAAAAAACTTATTTTTAGTAATTAATTTAAAATTAAATCCTCTTTTCAAAATGAGAAAACATGTTTTTTAAAAATTAAACATCTATCAAAAGATTTATATGTGTTTATATAAAATTTCAATGTGAAATTACATAAAATCACTTATATTTTTATTAAATGGTTATAAAAATACCAAAATTATACTCTAAATACAATTAAAATGATAATCTATCAATATAAATAAATTATATGAAAAATAGGTTTGAATTAAATTACAGTATTTTTCAATATTCATTAAAATACTACAATTATCAAAAAATAGAAAATATTTATCCATACTAAATTTGTATATACCAAAAATATATAAGAAGATTATTTTATCAAATTTAATATATAAAATAATCAAATATTGGATTTAAAAAAGGGTTCTCAATTAAAAAGTTAAAAATTATATTATATTAAAAAATACATCTTTTATATAAATAATACATTTTTTCCTATATTTATTCTAGGAAACATATTTGATGATTGTCAAAATTATATAGAATATCTAAAATTCCATATGTTGTTAATAATACCCATAATCACTTTTTAAATCGCTAGTTTGATAGGTCGTGGGGCACTCGAGATTATTGTTGAGTGTAGCGCAAGCTACTGAGTTATTTAAAAAAGCATATTGTTGAAGCTTGAGGTGTTATATATTATGTTCTCTTATAAAATTGGGGTTGCGTATCATACCTCTTATTAGATAAAAATTTCATAATATATAATTTTTGCGTGTTACATAATATATTATAAATTTTTTTTGTTCAACAGAATTCTTGTTTCATTTTATGTTAGGAATTTGAGGGTCTTGTGAGACAAAGTACAACAACATTTTACAGTTTAATTTAATAATTTTTTTATTATTCAAGATATATTATTTTTATGTCTCCCTTGGTGGAATATTTTGATATTTATATCATAATAAAATTATATTTTTTTCTCAAGTGGTTATTAACAATATTTTTAATTAATTTTATCATTTTTTTATCTTTGGTAATTATATAAATAGATTTTTTTATTAATAACTAACATTTTTTTTATCTTTCATAAAATATCCTCTTTCTTCCATATAAAAATTTTAGAATTATATTTTTATAAATATTTTCATTTTCTACAATCTTATTTAATTATTTCATTTTGACCCATTTTTACATTTTAAATTATGTTATAAAAGGAATAATCTTTTCATTTTGCAAATTTGGCACATTTTACCTTCTACCAACAGACTGAATGAAATGTTTTTACCATATAATGATTATACAAAATTACCCACCTTAATGACCACTAATTAATTTAATTCTTACCTGACAATCATATTTTATTATATTTAATGGTAATAGATTCTTTCATATTTATGAAATATTTGTATTTTATATATGATTTTCATTGTAATTTGGTTTTTTTTAAATAATTTTTTATATAATATTTATAGTATATTAATTAATAGAAGAAAACAATCCTCTATTTAGTTATACAAAAAAGGGATGTGTTATAGTGATAAAATCCTTATTTTTTATTTAGATGGGTTTTGATTAGTTTTTTTAGGGATATAATATTTTGATTCAAATCACCATATTACTCTATATGTTTGATTATTATCTTTCTTGTTTTGGGAGTGTATTAACATCTTGTCTACTAGTTACTCAATTTTACTGATAACATTTTTTATTTTTCACCAATTTTATATGAGTAATTAATTTTATATCATATGTGATTAGTGGTCCCTTCTATCTCCCCTCAATGAAATAGAATGTAATGTGATGTAAGCTTCATTGGATTTTGGCAAAGGTCATAACGATTTTTGTACATGTCATGACACAAGGCCTTGATGATATTTTCACATTTCATGAAACAAGGTCATGAAGGTAATTTTGAATTGTATGAAATTTTTTATTCCATCATAAAAAAATAAGTTGTTGATGTTCATGTGAATTTGCTTTATAATATCAATAGATAAGTTTCTATCTCATGATAATATTTATATATAATTATTTACTTAACATTTACAATTTCAAAATTATTTATAATGTAGTTTTATTTTTCTAATCCCATACAGTTACTAAGAATTTAATATCACCCTTTTATTATCGTTCCCTTCCCATGATTCGTAGAAATACTTTATGTCTGATATAAAGGGATATACTAATTGGAAAAAAATGGTGTTCTGATAGAATTTTCTAATTTTTATTTTAAATCCTAAAATTTTAATGTGAAATTAAAAAATTTATCTAGTATTTCAATACTACAAATCAACAAAGTATATTGAGAATTATACTGTTGTATCTAGTTCAAATGTAATAATCTTACCACTTACTTTGGGATATAGAAGATGTGGAATTTAATGTTGGAATTAGAGTAGATTTGTATAATACATGGAAACTAGATTTAGTAAAACATAGATTTAGAAATATATATCAATGATATTCATCTATAATATTACCAAAGAAATCATGTTACTGATTTTGAAATTAGTAATGAATAAATATTTAATTTTATTTTTATCTTTTACTAGTATTTAAATTACAAATAATTTTTCAAAATTTAATGAGATAATGTAGTATATTCAATTGTTTAGAAATGTATCTTAACTGAAATCAATATAAAAAATACATGTAGGGATTTACGCACTGGTAAGGTAAATAATTATTAGATGGAGATATAGTTGGATCATGAGTTCCTGAAGGATCTAAAAAAATTATATCTGTAATGGCTAAGTAAAATCAATTTATGATCAATTACCATGATAGTATGGAGAATTCTGTTGAGCTATAGTGATGTTAGTAATGTTATACAGCTTCTTTCATGAGTGACCTCCATCATTTAGTTTGACTAAACATCCATTTTCTAACTATGTAATGTATAAGTCTAATGGAGTCTAATTTTCTCAATTTAGGAAATAATTAAAGCGGGATTTTTATAATCATTATTTAACATATCTTAAGGAATCGAAATAAATTTTATTCATTGATTAAAAAACTTTCATTTTATAAAAAATATAAAAAAGGAGTGGAATTATTTTAAGTTACTCATATGGGAAAAATATATTCCTCGTCAGTTGTCAGTTGATATATAGAGATAATTTCCTAGAATAAGAAAAAAAATAAGATAAACGTATTTCTAATTATGATGACAAATTAACATGGTTTTTATGGAATACTATGGTCTATATACATTATCCAAATATCATGATTGAATGTCTTTTTGTTGTGATAAATATAATATATTGAAGGGAAAACTCTAATCAACCATTCTCATCATAAGAATATTTAGTATCATGTTTGATCAAAATAGATAATGAATTTTCCATTTTTTATAAATTCAATGAAAAGAAATAAAATAAGAGGAGAAAAAAATAAAAATGTATATTGGGAATAAAATATGGAAGGATTTTCCATATTTTATACTTTTGGAAATACATGACATTGTACATGCATGAATGGAATCATAGTTTTCCATATATGTACAACTGAATTAAACAATGAAAGTGATATTTAGTGTAAAATATATGACAGTAAAGCATATTGTTTGAACTGTGTGTATATCGGGAACTATGAAAATGATTTCCCCAAGAGTGAAGTGATTATACGCTAAATGAAACTAAGTGATGAAGTTAAATCGTATGACATTACTACTAACGAAGTGAAATGATTAATAATTTTGTGTATTTGGACTATGGAATTATTTTTTATAAATATTTTATAAATGATTATAACCATGAAATTCTTATAGATTGTACCAGACATTTTTTTAATGATTAAAAAAATGTGTCAAATTTTACAGTTAAACAAGAAAAATTATTTAGTGTAAATGTGATATTTTATAGTATACTAGATTAATGGAAAAACAACCCATAATATTTTTGGAATGTTGATTTAATTTTTTTAGATAGGATAAATTGAATATTAATAATAAATATGTAAATGGGAATGTATTTTGACCTCGAAAATGTTTAGTGATTTTATTAGAACATTATCTTATTTATGAAATATATATATTAATTTGGGATTTAAATAAAATAATGAGTAAGGAGTTAATTTCTCGAATCATGTATGTTTTCATTCATGTTTAATGGTAATTACTGTTTTTTAGGATAATGTGTGACCTTTTTAATTACATATTTGATAAATGACATCTAAGTAAAACATCTAGATTAATTTTATTATGATTTTCAATCTGTTCGGTCATATTTTTTTAGGATATTAAGGATCCTTATTTTTTGAATGGATTAGGCTGATCTTTTGGTTTTATAATTTATTTTTTAAATGTTAATTTACTATTTTATATATTATTCTAAAAGTATTTATTATTTTTAAATAAAAAGAGATTATAGGAAGGAGTTTCCATTCATTTAGTGATTTTATGATTTATTAGAAGTTAATTTTGGTGATTTTTGCATGAAAAAATCACCTAAAATACTCACTGTTTGGAGCAACGTATTAGAATATGGTGGAAAAAAATTAAAAAGGCAAATTATAATTAATTATATTTTATAATTTTCATGTCATAGAACATATAGACATTTCTCGACATAATGAAAAATGGCATGATTTTTTTTCCAATTACAGATATTTATGATGAATCACTTGTATATTCATATATCTTAGATTTATGGATTATTGGTTATATAATTTCTATTGAACATATTATCTATCACTCTCTACTACTCTATGGGTGTTATAATTCAATTTTTTGACTATATTTATAGTTTCCCCTATGATATCTTATTTGGTACACTAGATATGGGTTATTTAAGTTTACCATTGTATTTATCCATATTTTAAAAGAGTAATTATTTACCCCTTTAATGATTTAGGCATTCCAAAATTACTATTTACAATATAACACCATTGAATACAAATAAAAATTTAAAATTATAAGGTTAAAATTTATTAACGTGGTGTAATGAAACATCTTAATATTTTAAATGTTGAAAATAATGTTTCATAGGGAACAAAACAACCAACACCAATAATAAGTAACCAATTTTTTTTAAAATTATGAACATTATAACCCAACTATTCACCTTTCATCTATGAATACAATTATATAAATTAAAAAATATGTATAAAGTGCATACTCATTACAAATTAATTAATTAATGTTCTGGAAATAATTACTCAATTTTTATTTTAGTGTTTTTGTTTCATACATATGTTTTTTAATAAAATTGAATTTCATTTCTCTATAGATCATCTATAAATAATACATATACAAAACAATATTAATTTTGCAACTAGCATATCAAAGTCATATTTCGGAGAAATTTAATTTTTGTTGAAAACATGGATTTTGAATGAATAGTTATAATATGGATTATTATTGAAAACAATATTTTATATTCAATAGTTAAAAATATATATTTTATAATTATTTCAAATTAAAATTAGTACTATTATATTACGCAAAATATAGTTATATTCCTCAAAATGAATATCATTATTGAGATTATTATGAAAATATTTTATACATAAAAATGAATTTTATAAAAAACTATTTTATATCTTGTATTGTACTATTATTTTGAAATTAAAAATTAATCTTATAAGAATTTAATTTGAAAAAAATATTTCCATATTTTTAATCAGGATGTTCACATTTTTGAAAAATTCCCTATTAAAATTGAAAATATTAATAGATACATTAGTTAAATAAACCACAACCGTAAATGGTAAAAATCATGTTAGTCATGGATAAAAATAAATGATAAGTTCCTAAATTGTAATCCTTATTCTTATTTGATGATGTTAATTCAACGATTATCCTCAATGGATGTAATTTTATTTTTTTAACATACAGAGTTCCATGAAAATGGATAATATAATTTTTAAATTAATTGATGTTACAAAATGTCAATCTCCTATTTTTAAATAGCTCTAATGTTTATAAGTGGGGAAAAGTGTATGGTGAAAGAATATGAATTGATATTTTTATAACTATAATCTTATTTTCATGATGGGAATTTTTTTCCAATTTTAATGTATTAAATAAATACACACTATTATTACACAATGTAGAAACTAAATTTTTTTGAATAATGTAAAAAATAAAATATATAAATTTAAAAAAATTCAAAGTGATTAAATATGAATGTGATAAAGATTTAAATGTCTTTGTATTCTGTATATGTCATGCTATAGAGGATTAAAATTATTATATTTGAATTCACATTTTTTATGATGCATTTAATGTTATATTAGATTAATAATGTAAATCTTGTATTAATGATATTATATATTATATAATATAATATTAATTGATATAAAATTCATCAAAAAATTATATTTATAAAAAAATGCAATTGGATGTGAAAAAATTAATTATACATTAATTATCAAAATTGGTAACAATTCGTCAAAAATAAATGATAATGGTGAAAACATAAGATAACATGTTGATGTACTTTTGAATGGGAGGACTAAGGATCACAATAAACATTTTTAATAGTTAAATTAATTTAGAATTTATTTATACCTGAAATTATATTTATATTAGTTTAATACCTGATGAAATTACTAAAATTCCACTAACATCATATATAAGGGGTCAACTCTTATCATAATCACTCCCCATACATTGATCCATCTATCCATTTACGCCCCTAAATATATATCTTCTCAAAATCCATTTAAAATTTATAGAAGATATGTCCATTCAAAAAAGACACAATATAAATCATTTCATATGTGATCTAAAGAAAATATTAATAAGAAGAGTTTATAATATTTATCAAGTGATTAATGATTATTTATTCTTTTACTTCCATATAATGTGTTGAAAACGTCCTATTATAATATATATAGTATCATAAATATACTGATATATTGTAATAAGTATGTTAATACTACATTACATCTCTACATCGTCCTATGAATGGAGGAATCATTGCTCATTCATATATACAGATTACCATGTCTACATACCACTACAATTCTCTTTTTATTAATAATTTCATTTGGATGGTTATAAATATATATTAATGTATTATATGTTCTATTATTTAAATATATATTTTTATTAATTATAATATTATATATAAGTTTATACAGTCAAATTTATTGGAAAAAAATAACATTGTTCTCACGTTTGTGTGGACAACCACAATCAAAAAGCAATGTTGTATGTTTTTAATTTAATATTTATATTGATGGTAATAATGATATACTTAATTAATACATATTGTCTATATTTTATAATACGTATTATATAAATGTTAAATATTATTTGTAATTATTTTTTTCCGTACGTCAAGGAGTGATATTAATGACAATATGAAATATAGATTATTGTCAACATAAACAATGTATTTCATTTTTTATGCCAACATTTTATATTTTAATACAAAAATATAATGAATATATATTGTATTTATTTTATTTTTAACATTCTGTAGATGATTTATTTGTGATTAAAGTAATAAAACTGAAACTACAAAAAAAATTCATGAAAAATAAAGTTGGTATTACCTGGAATAGAGATCATAACAAATAATTTTTAATTGTAATGTGATTAAAGATTATAATTAAATAAAATATAGTATTATATTTATTATTATTGTATTATAATTTATTTCATAACAAATATTTATTTTTTATAATGTAATTTTTGGACGAATACATAGAAAATATATCTAATGGTAAGGGATTTCATCCCAATGTTCATTCATTGAGGAATATTTCATTATTTACCTATAAATTTATTTTATATAATTTATATACTTACAATGTTTCTTATATTATAATTTTAATTTTAATTTTCATGATATTTAATGTATCATTTTATATTAGAGTTTCATGGGGATTAAGATTATAATTTGACTATTGTGGTAAGGGTTTATTTCACAATGTCATCAATATTCGAGATTTTTTTTCTGTAGGTCTCTCTTGGGGTAATTATTTGTAAAGTATATCATAAAAAGAATTTATTTTCTTCTCATCTAGTTTTTCAAGGAATTTAAAATTTCTAATACCATTTTCCTCTCATTTTTACTTAAAATGATTGTGATTATTTTAAGTAAAGATGACCTTATTTCACTCTTTTTTCAAAAAAACATTTTAGTCCAAATCCATGATATCTAAAACTAATTTAAAGAATGTTTTCAACATCCAGAACATGAGTTATTAATGGTATTTTTACTAGTGATTTAATTTTTAATAAATATTTTTAATGGAATCTTCTTGTTTATTTAAAAATAAGGTTCTTTTTTATCATTTAAAAAACTAGAATGAAATATTTCTTTTAAAATTATACAACCTTAAAGGAGTTACCCAGAATCATTAAATGATAATTTCTTTAATAAATCCCTCAAAAATTTCAATAATTCATTTGAAATAATATTTTTATATAGTATTATTGAAGTTTAGTAATTTTAATTGTGAATTTATCTGTTAAAAGAATATATTACTATAGAATGTTTTTAGTTTCATTTATATGGTCTATCTATTCATCAATTAAAACCCTGTTTTTTATTATTGTATATTGTATTTTTATTTTAATAACACAATCCATATGATTTCAACCATTGCTTTAAAATCATTTTGACCAGGGATGTAATATTTTGAAACAAATCATTATATTACTCAAGATTATTTGTGATTATGTTTATAGATTAGAGAATTCATTAAAATATAATTTGATTGTTATTAAATATGATTGATTACATTGATCATGATTGTCCCATTTCATGGAAATAATTCATTGGACTCAGTAAGAGATGGTATGTGCACTCTACAACCCCTCGATGCATTATTAGGTCTAATGAGAGAAACTTAATTGGGTTTTTGATGAGGCCCTATCCATTTATAAAGTTTTTTTTCATAACGACTTGAAATTATTTCTAGATGTCATATAATTAGTTGTATGTAGTATGTTTAATATGTTTGGGTTTTTTTATTTCGTCATTATATTTATTTACATGTGAATATTTGATTTGTTATTGTATACATGGATAAGTGTTTATCTCATTATATTATTTATATATCATTATATATTCATGATTAATTATGTTGATATTATTTATCCATTATTTAGCATTTACTATATGCATACCCTAACTAATCATCTTATATAAAACATTTTATATGATTTTCCCAAGGATTTTGGGATATTGTTTATGACTGATATATAGGGATATTCTAAAGGGAAATTGTTTTGGTCAAAATTGAATTAATATAATTTATTTCAATGTATGCAATTTTAATTTAAAATTAATTAATGTAACTAGAATTCTATGACATCTAAACTATTGTGCTATTTAGGATTCAACTCCTCTATCTAGTGACCAATTAATAAATGAACAACATGTTCCAATATACCGATGTCAATGCCATTATACTTTCGAAGAGTGGATTCCCCATGGAAATATTTCTCTATTTTACAACTCATTGAAAATTATAAATTAATGAAAAAATAAATTTATTTACTAGTTTAATTGAATTTTAATACCTGAGTTATGTGTTTAATTTTTTTTTTTGCATTGTGTGGCTTCAATCATTTTGATTATGAAATTATTACATAAGGTAGGAATGTGGTATTTTTTTGTTAAATTGAACTACCTTACAATTTTTTATTTATTTTTAAATTGTTTTTGGCCTATTGAGATCGTATTTATCTCAATTATGTTTGGTTTAAGGTAATGGCTTAGAGTTTTGGTGCCCCATAGAAGGGTTTTTTATGAAACCCTCTCTATAGTGGACTATCATTCAATAACACATCATGTGTTATTTATTGATATTGGTTTATTAGATGAAGGGAAAGAAAATTAGATTCAATCCTAATAAATAACCAATGAAAAATTTTCTTATTAATGATAGTTTATGATATATTGTTATCCTTATTGAATATTTGAGCTCAACCATTTCTTATTTTTAATTTTCCTAGCATGTGATGAAGTATATTATGACTGAACTGTATGGATAGGATAAGGGATATGTGTGTGTTGAAAGGTGAAACAATTTATCGTTTTTATTTCATAACATAAAGTAAAACTTTTGAATGTATATAGTACATCTAAGGAAAATAAACAGATCTATATTTTAGGACATCTTATCTTGGGATCATTCCTATGTTATGTAATAATGCACCATCTTTGGATAACATGTTCAAGGAATTATAGTCGGTATCAGAGAAAGTTTAGTACAAACATTAGAAACTATATTTAAAAAAGCAATGATTAGAGAACATTACCCTAAGAATGAATTTTAGGATTAGTGTAGATGAACATCCAATAGTTTTTGGAAAAGTAAATATTATGTGGTTTTTATTTATATAAACCCTTTTCTAGATACTACAAGTAGACGTGGGTCTCAAATAGATGTACGTAGGAGATAAAACTCTACCATGTATTTTCAGGTTTGTCTGAGGGTATCCTGGTGCATGACAACATGCCTTATAATGCACCCAGTTTAATAATCCTGGGCAATATGTATAGTATAATTCACATCCTCTTTACATACCATTATGAATGATTTATGTGTAAATACTTCCAGAAAGAAATTTTTTATTATGGATGTTATGCATATACCGTTCCATTTATGTTATGTATTTTATTATATTAGAATTATGCATTTCAAATCAAAAACTAATATAGTGTATGGAAATATTTAGAAATGGCGCCTATTTAATGGAATGGAAGCTGTATAAATACATGTAATCCATGTATTGTTTTTCCTCCAAATAAAGATAAATATAGTGGAGCTAGTGATTCAACTTGTGCGGAACAATGTATTACCATACTAGGAAAACTCACTCCGGTTATGAATAATAACCTTACCAGTAGGGAACACCTTGATCCACAATGAAGAGGATCAATGTTAGACCGCTTCATTAGGAAAACCCCCCCAAAATTCAAAGGGACTACATATCCATTTGTAGATGAGCAATGGAGAAGTTCCTTAGAGAAAATATTTAATGGTTTAGGGTGTGTCGAAAGGGAAAAAGGTGTTTAGAAGGTTTATCACCTCTCAAGTGATGCAGTTCAATAGTGGTCAATAATTCAAAACACAAAATGCAATGTAGAAGTATAAAATATTTAATGGAAGGAGTTTAAAGAGTTTTCAATAGAAAAATACTATCCCTATGAACATCGAGAGGATAAGGAAATGCAATTTATCAGTATGATGATAAATGATGATAAGAATGTCTCTACGTATGAGGTGAAATTTACAAGTTTAGTAAGCTAGGATGCTGATTATATACATAACCTAAGAAGTAATATTGATCAGTTAATTGATGGGTTAAAACCATTTCTCCTACATGCATTAGACTGACAATCTATTTTTTCATACAAAGATATAATATTATGTTCTATATTTAAAAAATAGAAATTTTATATGTATTATAAGTTAGAGGCAATGAAAGAGAATGAGAGATCTACTAAACACACTGGATATTGAAATAAGGGGAAGAAGGGAAAATTTGAAATTTCATCCTGTAGTAATTAAGTGAAGAAACACCCTAGTATATTCCTGACATGAATTGGAGTATGTTACATGTGTGGAGAAAAAGGCCACCAGGATCGTGATTGTGAGTGGAAAAAAGAGTTTCATGATGTACAATGATACAATTGTAAAAATATGGGGTATTAGGAAAATGATTGTCATATGTGCTAAGGAAACAACCTAATTAATGGCCAATGGATGAAGGAAAATCATAAGTGATCACTACTGCTGAGGTTAAAGTTCCTAATAACTAGGTGGCATTTAAATTAATCATTTCATCAAAATTAGACAATGATTTATATGATTTTGGATCATCAAATTCTTTCATATATACCATGTTTTTCGTGAAAATATGATATTTTTCATTTTACATAATAAGGGAGTAGTTAGTCAAAAATCCCAAGGGAAGCATTATTGAAACAATGTTTTGTCAATTAGTTTCCATTATAGCATACAAACATGTTTTATCAGGTGATCATAATGCCATACCTGTGATTGAATTTTATATAATCGTTAGTATGGATTGGCTCTCATACAATGATGTTAATATTTACTGTACAAAGATGGAGAATTCAACTTATGATGATGATAAAAAACCCTTATCTTTGGAGAAGAAGAATTATCATAGTATTCTCATCTAGATCCGTACCCATTAGCTCTACTCAATTCAATTATTGGGGAGGAAGGGAGAGAAATAAAAAAGTGTTAAAAAAGTGATGTCCTATTATATGATTTTCCTATTATGAAAGAATATGTGGATGTGTTTCCAGAGGATTTACCTGGACATCATCCATAAGAAGGAAAGCCGTTTCCATTGACATAATTTATAGTTAAATGCCTACATTGAAGACCCCTTATTCAATGGATACTGTGTAATTAAAGGAACTAAAGAAACAACTAGTGGAATTTTGTAATAAAGGATGTATTAACCCTAGAGTTTCTCCATGGGGAGGCCTATTTCTTTTGGTTAATAAGAATGATGGATATATAAGGTTGTGAATTAAAAATAGGGATATTAATGATATAACAACAAAGAAAAAGTATCCCCTACCTTGAATTAGTGATTTATTTGATCAAATTCGTTGATCAAACATTATTTCAATGATTGAATTTTGATCTGGATATCAATAGTTGTGCATGAATATGGATCACTTTCAAAAGACAACATTTCGAAATAGGTATGGACGTTATGAGTTTACTATAATGCATTTTTGACTAACTAATGACCCTTTTGTTTTTTAGATCTAATAATAGAGTTTTGAATTGGTATTTTTATGACAGTTTAGTGGTATTTATTAATGATATCTTAGTATAATACAAAACCTAAGACGATCATGAAAATCACATGCGAAATTTTTTGAAAACAATTATATAAAATTAATTATATGTGAAGCTTAGAATGTTAGAATTATTGCTTCAGGAGATTTATTTTCTTTGACATATTGTCTCTAAGGATGTAATATATGTTGATCCTTCAATGACAAGGAAAATCCATGAATTTCTAGAACAGACGATTATAACCGAGGTATGCAGTTTTATTGGATTTGCAGGTTGCTATCGGTATTTCATTCAGAATTTTGCCCAATTAGCTAACCCACTATCCAAGTTCACACCTAATGAGGTTAAAATTTTTTGGACAAAAGGGAGTGAATAATGTTTTGACTAATTGAAGAGAAAATTAGTCAATGCTCTTATCTTGACTCTAATGTAAGCGAATGATGTGTTTTTTATTTATAGTGATGCTTCAAAGAATGGACATGGTTGTGTCCTTATTAATAATGATAGTGTTATTTCTTATGCATCAAGACAACTAAAATATCATGAAAAAAACTATCCTACTCATGATCGTGAGTTAGTAGTTCTAATTTTTTCTATGAAGATATGGAGAGACTATCTCCATGGTGATAAATGTGAGATAAATAATGATCACAAGAGTTTGAATTACTTTTTCTTCGAGAAAGAACCCATCATGAGGCAAATTTGATGGATCTAACTATAAAGAAATTACAATTTCACAATACAATAACACCTAGGAATTGAAAATAAGGTAGAGGATTATTTGATCATAATGGTTCATGCAGTTCTGAACAAGATTAGAGTAGAATGGGATCCTATATTCATGGATCAAGTCAAAATGGATATTGGAATAATCATTGAAGGTGAAACATCAAAAAAATTTCAAATATATTCTAAAAAATTATTATTAGAAGGGATAAAAATTTCCCTGACTAATGATTTTGAGATTCAAAAGAAAATTACTAAAGTGAATGATAAAATATTGGTTGATTTCATATAGGAAAATAGAATTTTGAAATTTAAGAAGAGGATTTGGGTTCCCGATATATCTAACCTATAAAGGGAATTGTTTGTTGATTCTCATTGCACTAATTTCCCTATAAAACATGGTATCTCTAAGATGTATAGTGATCTAAAAATCATTTTCAGTGGGACAACATGAAAACAGAGATTACCGATTATGTGTCATGATGTATGTTTTTTCAACAGTTGAAGGATACTGAAAAACATCCTTATGGAGTGACATAGGATAGAGGAAAACATCTCTATAGAGTGAATCAACAAATTCCCAATCCTGAGTGGAAATATGAATATATTATGATGAAACTTGTCATATGGGCCATCAAAGAATCCTAGAAGGAATGATGCAATATGTTTTATTGTTAATTGTCTAACCAAGTAATCAAATTTTATTACTATTTGAGAAGATTTACCACATGAATATATAGAATGAATATATATTAATGATTTTGTAAGACTTCTAGGTGTACCCCAATTGATTGCTTCAGATCTTGATCCATTTTATACATCATGATTCTGGAAAATTCATCAGAAAACCCTAGATATAAAACATTGTTTGAGAACTGCCTACCACCCTCCAAATAATGGACTGTTAGAAGGTATTATTAAAACCATATAAGACAAGTAGAGATATATCTGACATAAAATTTATCGTATGTGGAATCAACATTTATCTTTAGTAGATTTTTTTAAAAAAAATAGATTCAATTTAATTATTCAGATGGAACCATATGAATCATTATTTGGAAAGAGATGTGGAATACTAATTTTTTGGAATGATGTTACTGATAGAAAACATATAGGTGTAGAAAATCTTGAGGAAACTATAGAAAAGGTGAAGATTATCCAAACACACATCAAAGCAGTAAAAAATGGGCAAAATATCGATGCTGATAACCAAAGGAATGATTTTAAATTTCAGGTAGGAGATCATGTTTTTTGATGGTATCTCTATTGAATTGTGTTATACGATTTGGTAAGAAGGTTTAATTATATCCCAGATACATAAGACATTCAATATTATAGAAAACATTAGAGTTATATCTTACAATTGGGTAATGCTTCCAAGTCAATCCAAAGTTCAAAATGTGTTCTGCAGATCACTACTGAGAAAATACACGCCTGACCCACCACATGTACTCATCTATAAAGAAAGAGAGCTGGAACCTGATCAGTCTTATTCAGAAGTGCCTATCAGAATTCTTGTTACTAGAGAACAAGTGTTGAGAAATCGGATGACTCGTCTATTAAAATTTATTTAGGGAAACCATAAAATATAAGAAACAAAATTGGAACATAAGGAACCTATGATGAAGAACCACATGAATCTTTTAATGTAGTAATATTCACAATATTTAGAGTATGAAACTATTTGAAGGAGGGAAGAATGTAACCAACCAAACATCTACGGTACACTTCTCTTTGTATAATACAATAGTAATACCCCTGTTTTGAAATTTTTTAAATTTGATTTTTCAAAATAGAATTCATTTTTGGGAATAAAAATATCAAAATTATGTGGGTGAATGTTTTGGAATTTTTCTGATAGTATTCAATTTTTTATTAATATTGACAAAACAATGCATTATTATTTAAAACCGACTTTTTCTTTAAATAATTATTTTTAATATAAATTTATTTTAAAGTAAAAATATATACATATTACCCATATTACTCCAATGTATTTCATTATAGTAATTTTATATTTAAAATAGATATAAAAAATTTATTGAACATTTTAACATCTTTTACCCACCTTCTAGTTTCACATTTGTGTAAAATGGAATTTTACTACTTCTGTGAATTGGTTTCCAAAATATAACAGATACATTTTTCATTTGTATGTAAAATTTTGTTCAATAGAATGATTTTTATAATATTAAAATTTGAATTTTATTTACCAAGGATAAAAATAAATTGGGATATTAAAAGTAAATATAATATTATAGTAATATAAAATTACCCCCAACACATAAAGTAATTGTATTGCAGAATTCTATTTCAACCAAAATTAATCTTAAGAAAAAAATATGATCCTATTATATCCACTTGCATATGATTAGGATAATTATTATATTTTATTTAAAGAAGTTTTAAAAGTGTTAGATTCACATTTTAATAACTTAACCATCTTTTATATAGGTCCATACCGAAGATAAAATCGACGATAAATATTCATTAGAAACCCAGAACGATTTTTTAAATTATTGTATTTTATTTAAAATTTATAGAAATTATATATTTAAATTTATTTTTTAAAAACTGTTGATGTATTAATTACATTATTAATGAAAGAATAAAATAAATTATATTATAAATATCAAAATGAATTTAAATTGAAATTTTTTAAGCCATCCATGAATATTCATGGTGAATATGACATTTCAGGTTTTATTGAATTATTTTTTTCTAGTGAATAAAGTTTTTATGACTTTCACCCAAACCAAATACTAAATAGTATCAAAATATACATAATTGAGTTTTGAATAGAATACATTTTTTTTAAAATATATTATGTTCTTAAAAATCCAATATTTTTCTAAATGACTTAGATATTGTTGACATGTAATTAATAAACCAATTATGTTTCTCTAGTAATTTTTTAGTACATATATTAGGCATGTTGTATATAAATACAAGAAGACATTTTAAAAGTTAAACTATTTAAATAGGAGTTAAATATAAATGGAAAGGTTAATATGGTGACCTAATCTTGTCTAAAACCTATTTTTTGATAGGATTTTGACCCATAACCACATTATCCTATAAATAAATTCAATTGGATCTATTAGAAACTGAATATAACTTTATAATAAATTAATATTTCAAACATTTCCTAAATTTCCCCTAACTTCTCTTATAAAAGGGTACTTCCCCATCTCATAAATTCACACATCCAAGGCTATTTAGCTCCACCAAAACCTGATAAAATATCCTCCAATATAAAATAAATATAACATAGAGTACACAATTTTATCATAAATCCACACTAAGGTGCCCTTTATTATCAAATCAAAAGGAATCACCCGAAGAAGAGGTAATTATTTTATCACCTCATTAATGGTTTTTTTTCTTATACATCCTATTTCATTATTGTTTCTATACTAAAAATATAATGATGGTACATTATACATATGAGAGGTTATTATAAATATTGTATAACTATATTCCTTATTCTATCTATCCTATCAATGACAATGTCACCGTATGCGTGTATGTAAAGCTTACCGTATCCACATCGTGGGGTCATATGTTATTAAACACTTCATTATCTGGATTGGTATAATAATGAGTATAATTGATTTAGATAATAAATATAACATGATAATTATTTTTCATATAATTTACTATCTAATTAAAAACAATTTCACAATTAATAGCATGATATTGCCTCTCGTGAGTACGTATGACTTACCGTCTCTATGATGCGATGAGATTTCATTCTCCATGATAACCATTCCAAAATAATTCCCATTTGATGATTAAAAAAAATTATATGAACATAATAACATAGTATATTTGAATAAAATTCGTCCTATCCAAATCAAACATGACTTATATAACAAAAAATATTATGTAAAATGAATCATTGACACCTAAAATAATGATACTACTAAAAAATTATTAGTAAATAAATATTTGGTGATCATTTATAATATCATATTTATTTATTAAATAATTGTATAATTAAATAAAAATTATTTAGATTTTACATAGGAGGTTAAAGTACCAAATACTAAGGAAAATTACAAGGTAAGGGTTAATTGTACAATCTCTCTATTATCCACAGTTGTTTATACATATGTATCTACACGTACATCTTTATAATCCACATATATGTTTCATAAAAATGTATTTCATGCCAATTTAACAATTTTATAGAATATGGGTTAATGTAATTTATTCCCTTTCTTGAATTTTTATAATTTCTTTTGAAACGAATCATTCTGTCACTTTCCAACAAGGTCCATTATGACCTTTTCATCAAATTAAGAAAAGAATATTTTTTTAACTTATACGTTGGGTGAAGTTATTTTCCACCATTATTAAACATATATGTTTCCCTTACATGATTATATGAATATTATTGAAATAAAAATTTTCAATTATAATTATGCATCTTTTAAATGATTTCAATGTAGAATGATATATTTCTCTCAAATTATTTATTATTAATTTTATCGATTTCAACATCTATTATTGAATTTTATGTTTAATTTAATTTGATATATTATGATACAATATTCCATATTGAATTTATAGTTTTATGATATTTTTGATTTCATATATGGTTTTTTATTTCATTAAGGGATCATGATTAAAGTATTAACATTATATGTGATAGTTTAATATTAATTTTTAGGTTATGTTTCACCCTTTTCATATAAGGAATGCATTAGAAATAGTATGTAATAGGAGTGACCTACTATAGCCCCTCGATGCATCAGTAGTTGTCACTAGGCAATCTAGTGTCTTGGAAAAAGGCCTTGAAAATATTTTCATTTATATTCTGGTCATGAGGACTTGAATATAGGGTTATGATGTTTGACACTAGGCAATCCATCATTATAAGATTAGCTCTTGATATTACATGTGACTATTCCTCTAGTAAAATATCTATGTGAATAAGTAATGTTAATCATTTGATTTTTATTTTCCATATTATGCTGATGTTTATGATAAAAATGCATGTGTTTTATTCTTATACATTGTATTAAATGTTAATGCTTATTTATGAATGTTTCCACTATATAGTTATCCTTACTGAGCATTTGAGAAAAATAATTTCAAATGTTTAATTTTCTCTAGAGGTGAAGAAATATCTTATGACTGACCAGCAAAGTTAGGCTATGGGATATGAGATTGTTCAAAATAGACAAAATTTATCTTTTTTATTTTCATAATAAAATGTAAATCTTATGAATATATCATGTACATCGAACACTACTATACTTAAAATTCATTCAGGACATGATCTCTTATGATCAATCCAATGTTATGTATTAATTCATCGACTCTGGGTAAATATATCAGGGCATTACAATAGTAAATATATTTAATATAAAATGAAATGAATTATAATTTTATTTGAATTTAAATAAATAAATATTTATTATTATTGTTATATATCTATAAATATAAAAAATATACATAAATAAATATATTTATTTTTATTTATTTTTTAACATGTATATTAATAACATTATTAATGAAAATTTATTCATTATAATGTGCATTCATGAACAAAAATATGTTAAATTGAGAAATTTGAAATGAGTACACTTTTAAAAAATTGAAAACATGGATAAGTTTTACTAATTAAATATAAAATATTCAACAGATACAAATATATATTAAAATAAAGAAGAATACATATTTAAAATATTAAAACATAATAAAAAATATAAACAACATAAATAATTATAATTTACTAATGTTACAAAAAATTAAAAAAACATATTAAAAATGATTAATCAATACATAAGTTTAATAATATTATTAAATCTTAAATTCATAACATAATATATTAAATGTGACATGTTATAATGAAATTATAAAATTTATACTAAATAATGAATAATTTACATAAATAGTTGTTTTATGTGTTTTTATATACGATTTGATTCATTATGTAAATATTTCTATTTGTGTGTGGTATATATAAATGAACTAATTATATATATATTTGTGATATCAATATAACACACATTTTATCTATGCTATGTTGAGAATTCAAATGACATTCAATTATGTCAATTACTCAATGCAATTATTTAGTATTTTTAATTCGATTTAATTTTTAATTATAAACATTTATTCACTAAATTAATATTTATTTAATTTAAAGAATAAATATTTAATATCATATAAATCAAATTTATATACATTCTAATATTTATATATATTTACTATATTTGATCTAATAATAGTGTTAATAATTATTTAATGAATATCATGTTTAATATTTTAATCATTTTACTTATTTTTAATTTATATTTGTTTAATTATTATTTTACATATATATTTATATTTAACATATATTACATATTTTTATATATAATATATATCGAGTATCATTATTTTATTCACATATATCTATAATAATTTAATTAGTATCATTTTTAATTTTTCTAAAAAATATCAATATTAAATTTTTATATACATAATTATTTCATTTTTTTAAACCTATATTAGTGCAAAAAAGGCATGAATAATTGATTCATCTATGTTCACTAGTAATAATGTGGTAATAAATGGTATCACTTATTAGTGATAAAAATAAACCACTAATAATGTGAACGTTTTTGAGTGTCATGATTACATATATATTAAATGGTACCCTTTATCAGATCTATAAAATAAAACTAAAAATGATATATTTTATATGGGATGAAAATGTGATTATAAATACAACCAATTATTAATGATTTTTGTGGCACTGATAATGGTTAGCATTGATAAATGTCTATTTGGTAATAGTATCACTTGGTTTTAAATTCCATAACCCCACTATGATTAGGGTGAGAATCTTTTTTCAATCATTAATGCAGAAATAATTCAATTACATAATATTTCATTGATAAATTAAAAAATATATTTTCATAATTACTATACTGAGAACTGTGAACATAATACAAGAATTTCATAAACATTATTTAACTCTCTTGAACGACTCATTCATTTCCATCATTGTTCACATCACTACATAAATTATAATAGATATATTCATAAAAAGGAAACGGTGATCATAAATAATGTTAAGGGGGTAATAAGTGAATCATAAATTAAGAAAAAATTCATTATTCTAATGGATAAAATAACATGATTTTAACTGCATGAGGTATGATTTGATGCATAACCTTGTAATAATACATTCATAGACATATCACCATGGTTTATCAACAAGGTATCATAAGATTTATTTATGATGATGTTTACTATTGTATCGTAAAACATTACAATATCATGCTTCTAGTGAATAATAAAAATTTCATCTCTAGATATTAATTCTTTACCAATTCCACTTGATAACTATCATGGATCTTAATTATAATGATTAAGTTTATGACTGATATATAATTCATATATCATTAGAAAATTTTACAATAATTAAACCCAAATATAGGGAATTCAGGTTTTAGACGTGGATATTCCTGATGAAAAATTTATATTAATTTCAATATGAATACCATTGAATCAAACTAGATTTTATTATTCCTATTAATATACTATTTTATGAAAAGAAAATGAATGATTTAAACAAAACAACATTTATATATAACTGATTATTGAATGGGATTTTGAATAGAAGAATATAATAAATTTGGAATCAATTGAAAATTAATGAAATGAAAACAAATACATGAATACATTTTTAATTGAAAAAAATTTCATACTAAAAATGATATATATTAATAAAATATTATAAGAATAGAATCCATTAAATGGAATATGGTTTTTAGATGCTTTATAAGCGCTTCATGTATTTTTAGAAACTCTACATAATTGATCTAGAGAGTATTAATGAGAGGAAAAAAGTTATAGTATGATTTAGTGTGTGTTTGATTAGAGAATGGGTGTGTATTTATTGGAAAACATGGGGATGTTTTTGTTAATGTCTAATATATGCCTTGGAAATATAATATATAGAAAATGAACGAAAATCAGTTATATATTGGTTTTTCCATAATAATATTATAAATATAATGGTTTTTATTTATTTAAATTTGTTATTAGATAATATCATTAAAAAAATATATTTATGTTAAAGTGATTATAATTTATAAAGAGATGTTTCTAAAATAGAAAAAATATTATTGTGGTTGATAGAGTCATGACAGGTTTTTAAAATTAATATTTTACCAAAAAATTTATTAATATTAATAAAATGTAATTCTCATTTGGGAATGAAATTATATGTTATATTAAATAAAATTTCAATCATTATGAATTCATTATAAATCAATTTAACTTATACTATATTACAATTTATAAAAAAAATTACTATATTTAAAAATTCCAAAAAATTCACCATTGAATAATTTTTGGGTGATAGTTTCAAAAATTATATGAATTGTGACTAAATAATTTTTTACATATGCACAATTTTGATTTATTTAATTTTTTTTTAAATGTTAATTTTATTATAGAATTTATTTCTAATCTCAAGAAAAAAATAAATGAACACATTCAAGAATTAGAAAATTCATATAATTAAATATGTTAATATTTAAAAACATTTTATTAAAAATAATAATCATTTCATTTTTCAATATTTTTAATTAAAATGCATTTAAATAAAAATTAGACAATTATATTTTTCAAAACATGTGCATAGTTTCTTAGTATGGAATATCAATTTTACTATATTTATTGTATAATTATTCATATTGTATAATTTATATATGGGTTATAAATTAAATATAAATAAATTATTAATGAATCCAATATTTTGTTTCTAAAATAAAATTTACATTAATTATAGTTAAATTCAAGATATAGGACCTCATAGTGCACCAGTATAAATTTGTAGAGTAAGTTGTGTAATAGGGGTACGTTCATCAGGGTTTGTAGCTAAAATCCATTTTGTGTAGATATTCACTATCTTTAACATCATCCATATCCTATTCCACTTTATCCTCACTCTCTAGAGATCGATTTGGGATTAGTCATGGGAGAACCCACAGGCACTACCTTCCTCAAATGATATTATTAGTGGGATTCATAAGGAAAGATTATATTGGTTGGGTCCATTGTTTATACCTTACACATTAACTGTAACTCATCATTACCCTTAATAACAATTAATTCAAACCATAATGTTATAATAGATACATTTCTATGGATCTCACATTAGGATGACATATTCATTAATTGTTAGGTAACTATCAGATCATAATATCCAATTTCAACATTAAAAATATTTATAGATGACCAATTTCAAAATTAATTATTGATCAACATACATATAAAGGTTTAATGATGGCATTGATAATATTTATCAAATTACTAATTCTTGTTTAATATAATACAATTTTTTTAATTTGGGTGAACATTATGTGAGACTTCATACATATAAATTTTATATTAGTGTGAGTATTATTTTTAGTGATTACCTCCATTTATTAGTCCTATTTTTTATATTAATATTAATGTAGGATTTATAAAAAAATTATATACATTTATTGTGAACATAATAATATATTATTTTTGAAATAATAATTCCATTAATAATAAAATAATAGAATTGTATGTCATTACATTATCCTCATAAAATAAATTTACACTACAAAATAGTGTATTTTCTCAAAATTAAAAGGGGTAAATATTTTTTTTCTCATATTCAAGCTCATATTTTTCATCATGGATCATTTTATTTGTCTACAAGACATTAAATATTATGATATAATTATTTAACAAATCCTTCTACTTCATTCATGAGTCACGATAAATTATTCTTGACTTTATAATCCATATTTAATATAAAAAACATATCTTTCAAGTATATGATACAATTTTATTATATACATTATTTAGAAGGACACATGACAAATTTCAATTAACATTGAATTTTTTAGAGTTACTTCACACTATTATGAAAACTCTTTACCACACTCTTGATACTCAAATAGTCTAATGTACCATGTATTTAGTTCCACATTTATGACAATTACCATTACACCATACATCTGTAATATAGTAAAGAAATAAATATCTCCAGTACGATATTTTATGACATTTAGTCATTTTTAGTCATATATCATTTGATTAAATATTGCATCCTTGATGTGTATTTTAATCACATGTATCTACATCATGTGGTATTTCACAATATAGAATCCTATGGGTTCTCTATCTCTATCATCTTCATAGAAATTTATAGTTCAACACCATTTCACAAAATATGATTTATATAGATGAATTTGAATTGTAGTTTAAAAAAACTTCTTAAGAGGGAATTTAAAAATTGATAGATATTGGTCACCACATAGTTGAAAATAAGATTTTCTAATCTATATGATGTATTATAATTTATGTATATCCTTCTCATACTTCACATTTATTTGAATATGATATATTGTATAATATATTAATTTCATATTCTTATCATTTTAAAAGATCCTCCAAAAAATAAAATTAACCACATTTCTCTATATGATAAAATAAATTTTGGTTCCCCATGAATTCTATCCACATCTCGAAAAAATGGAAAGAAATGATCTACAATGATAAATCATATCATATAGAGATAAAATCAGCAATCATTTTTAATCTATCAGTGATTACACATATATTTGTTTTCCTTTTGATGTTTTATGAAGGTTAATATCAAAGTCTATTGACATTTTATATAGAGAAAAACATCTCATACATAAATATCACTACATTTAATATGATATTTATATACATGTCATAAATACATTCTCTAGTATGGTAATAGTTTAGTGTGTTTGGATACAAGAATAATAATTTTATTATTTCATGAAATATATTCAATATCTCCTATAAAAAGTTTCCCACATTGTACTAATATCAATAATTTGATTCATAAATCTTTCATTACATCATAGAGTGGAAACATAATAAATGGAGATATTAGATACTATATAAGGGTAAACATGTTATACATCAACCAATGATCATATGAAAGAATAGGATAAGAATATGTGAATTTAACACGATATTAAAAAAAGATGTTGATACCTAACATATCGTAGTCAATATACATTAGTCAACGAATAAAACAACATTGTTTACGAAAATAGTGCCCAAAAGTGTGAGAAATCATCATAAATAAATAACTAACCATAAAATATTTTTATAAAAGTGTGTATCCATACTAAACATAAAATAATAATTTCATATATCAAGTACACCTTCAAAGACCATGATGCGGTAGAAAAAAAATTATCATTTTTAAACATCGGGTAATATGATGTTTCTATTTCACATAGTAGATCAGGACGAACCATTTTCCCATAGTATATCAAGTCTGTCAACATGTTTCAAATTCTTATCTCATGATATATATAGATTTAACCAATGCATTGGATGGATATATAGGTCACAAATATATCATAATTAAAAGAATAATTATTTTTGATACGAAATCTTAAAAAATTCATCATATAAACACATTATAAAATGTGAAAATAAAATAGTATTCATGAATATTTAATCAATTCACCATAACATAACCCACATAAAATAAAAAAATCTTAAATATTTTATTAAAATAAACATTATAAATCTAGATAATTTGTTAGGATGGTATCATAGAATATTCCTCCTAGTATAATCAAAGGATATCAACAAACATGGAAAATGATTTTCAAAGATAACAAGGACCGTTTCTTAAAAAATACAGTCTTTACACATTGATCATCCATTCATTAAACATTAAAAAATTTGAAAATATTTTTATTTACAAATTACAATGAATCCCTATAAATGAATAACTTAAATCATTTAAAAAATTTCATGATTAATATATCCATTCCATTTAAAAAATTACATTAAAAACTACCGATTCCTATAAAACATGTAAATCATTTTCTCTGGAATTATACTATGAAACATATATTGTATTCTTTAAAAAAATCATTCATGATGTATAACTATACAATTCATTTCATTGATGTTGACCACATTTTGAGAATAAAAAATAAGGAATCGTAGAAATACCCAAAACATAGGTATTACATTCTCTACAAAGGATGAGAAGGTTTTCCAATCACTAATCCCTCATAACCTTAAGTTGGAAACATTATTTCATGAACATAGTAGGGACATGAAAATAGATCATGCACACCACATGATCTTTATATGGCCACATAAATTACATTTTGAATGGCTCCCTCAATTTCTCAATGATTCCTAGATATAGTTTATGATCATGCGATGGATACCAAGTGAGCTATTTTGACCATGCAACTTGTAAAATTATAGACATTATAAAAACATCTAAAAACCAATAAAAATAAAATATGATAAAAGAGGAATACTAATTCCATATAGATTTATGTTGATCATCATGTGATGTGATTATGTTATTTCAAATACAACATCTTATACATAGAGTAATGTCCACCATATCATGTAAGAACATGTGGTCATGTTACCATCATTAGGAAAATGACCCTAGGCAAGTTCATTCAAAAATATTATCCATGTACTGCTCTATAGAAAAGAAGTGGGATTTTACATGTCAATTCTGCAATGGCCTAGACCCTCCTGGTCAACCACTTTGCCAAATTTCTTATGTTTGGCACGCCCTGGACATTTGGTCTGAATATGAAGGGTTGTGTATCGATGTCTGGATGTCATCGTGGTGTCACCATCAGTGACACCAATGGGAGTGACACAGATTGGTATGTCACTCAACTATACCAGGGTGGGTTGTCCAGTTTTGCATCCCTACTTTTTCTCATAACTCTACATTTAGGCCCATTTAAACTTTTAAAAGTGGATCATGCCTGTTTTTAGCCCCATAAAAAATATTTTAAATCCCTATGGGTGGGGTGAACCTCAAAGGACCTAGAGTGTATCCATGTTATGCGTTTTCCTCAGATTAAATGAAATTATTTAACTCATGGCTTTCGTGCCACCTCACTAATGAGGAATTAAATAACAATTAATCCATCGTGGGTAACCCCCCAACTACATGGTAAAACCTGGATCTTCTTTAATGCCGCTCACGCTGTTGATATCCCAGAATTTCAGGATCTCAAAATTTATATCACACTGGAATTACATTCTTCTTCTTCATTGATGGGTTTGTTCTTCCCCTTGCTGGGTTTGGAGTCCCCATCCCGAGATGAGTGGGGTTCCTGTGCTGTAGCCTTTCCTGTTTGATCTTGGTGTCCCCAGAGTTCCTCCCCTGCAAGTCACACATCCTAGTTATTGTTCGGAGGACAAAAACATGGATCATTGATCATCAAGTAGGGTTTTTCCTTAGTCTCTCCTTACTGTGTATCATTCGGGGTGTGTATCCTTTTGTTTCGGTAGGGATGGAAGAGACCAAGCGTTAATGAATATAATAAATAGACTTTTAAAGAAAAAAGGGGTGTATGATCGATGTTTCTGTAGTACTATTTATCATCGATTTTGTGTTCTGAATCATACGGGAATATACCCACTGAAGATCATGGTCGTTCGTGGCCATTTCATGGGCACTAATGATCCTCCTTTTTTAGGGATATTTATGTTATTGAATGGTTGTAAAGTAGATTCTTGTAAATCATGTAAAATATGTTGATTAAATGGATGTCTAATGACTAAGAATCCTTTTGTGATCACCCTGTTTAACCAAATGGAAAGACGGAACTGAATGAATGGAATATTTAATGTTGAAAACTCCCATGCCTTATTTTAGTGATGTTTACAGTTGATGCTTGTGAAGCGATGCATATGTAGATGGGTTCCTCTTTTGTGGTGTAGTTGTTGTTTTTTGGAACTAAGGCCGTGTGTGGTCGTATGGTGGGGCTTGGTTTGGTTCCAGTACTTTTATTGATCTCATAGAACCCATTTATTGTTGTGACATTACTAAAGAACTGGTTTTGAATGTTTAAATTACCGTTTGGCTATTTTCATTTCATAGGATAGTGTCTATGCCTATTCATTGCACAGTAGATCAGAATTTACTTGAATGGAATCACATGAATATGGAAACTGGAATAGGTTAAATAAGGAATTGTTTTCTGGAAATGAGTTGTGGCATGGTTGTAGCTGTGCTGATTATTATGAATGAATAGTATCGATGGTGTTTGTGGTTGGGATGGTTTTGGATCCCATAGTTTGGGATTAGTGCTGGTTTTCCAATAAGTATAATTTAGTTCTTATGTTTTATATTCAGTCCCCACCCTTGTTGAGCACTTTGTGCCAAACACCCCTATTTCATGGGGGAGGGAGGTTTTCCCAACACTCCTATGAGTGGTTGGTTATTAGATCCTTTTATGCTCCCTTTCCTGAGTATCCAATGATTATTTTGTTAGGCTTTGATTTACATAGGTCCATTATAACCCCTAGATTATTTGGTTAGGGTACATGGTGGTGGTTGGCCCATGTGTGTGCGGGCAGGTGGTTTCCAAAGTTTTTTCGGGTTGAGGCCCAAATGACTTCAGTTGTGGCGATAGTTGTTCTAGACTATGGGTTTTTGGGTATGGTTTTGTGTGGTTGTAGCATTGGGGTTTTTGGGGGGGATGTGGGGTTCTGGCATAGGTGTTTTCAGTCAGTATGTGTTGGTATAGCCCAGGTGTGTGCGAGAGGGATGTGGCAATGGGACTTCAGTGAAAATGGTATGAGAGGTATGATGCATATTATGTCTTATATAACTAGTGAGAAAGTGGTGTGGTATACTGAAACATCGATGTGTAATTACTATTAGATTAATTGACTTGATTTATTTTGGGATTGTTCCTTCATGAGGTTGGGTGGGATGGTTTCCTTTCTAGGTGCTCTGGTAATTATCTTTTCCCATGGGGCATTAGAATGCCTCCCAACATGTGCATGAGAGCTTTTGGGTTTCCCTACAGAGTATACCTATATAGTCACCCTATGTATATAAACTGTTTTCAGGATTCCAGGATGACTATGAGGATCGTGCGGGACTGTACTATTTCAGACCTCGGGATAGTTTTTGTTGCTATTTTATTTTCATGGTACCTTAAATTGGGATTCTCCAATACTTTTTTATCATTTACATTTGGACATGCATATGGGAATGGTTTTCTTTTGGATTTACTTTTACCTCCAGTTTTGGTGTTGTTGGGATTTACTATCTTTCTCCTGATCCTACTAAATAAAAACGGTAATGTATTCCCTAATTTGTGTGATTCTATACCCTTGGTGCCAGTCTCCACTCTGGGACTTATTGAAGGCGGGTCTTGGGGGGGGTCATTATCTCTACTTCAACTTCAAGATGGATGGGTCTGTCAATCTGTTGTCCCTTCTCTCGTCTTGGGGAAGGTGGGTGATGATAGAATGGTATCAGGGGAAGGGTGAGAGATATGATACAGTACAGAGTTAGGAACAGTGATAATTTCATGGGATGGTAGAGAAATAGTGTTCATTAATATTGGTGCATGAAATAGGCTACAGAAACCGGCTAGGGCATGGGATTTTAGGGACCCCCATGATCTGATACAAGGACTCTAGGCCCACCGAACACCAAGTGAGGATACACTAATTGTAGGATAAAGCCCCTTGAAAGGTACATGCATCATATGACTTGTGTTCTTGTGTTTTATGGGTATTTTGGTCTTTTAAAATGAATAAGAAGTTTACCAAAATCTAAAAAAAAATTATACACTATTAGGGATTAGGTATTCCTTGTTTACCTTGCAGTTATGGAACCCGAATGACTACCATGAGTTGTTTGTGAGATCGAGGCCCTGGAGGCTGTCTTGGAAGACCAGCATAGGGCATGTCGAGTGGAAGAGGATGACCTTTTAAAGAGGAAACATTTTTCCTTTCATTAGAGGACCCTCAAGAAGTATGAGGGCATTGTCTAGGACAAGGAGACAGAGAGCTGGCTTGAGGAGCTGGTGATAGTCTTTTGCTTGATCCATGATCTGATGGAGTACTGGGATCATGAAACTGTAATCCAGATGTGGGGAGAGGAATGGCAATGGTGTACTCTCTACCATGGGGAGAAGAGGCAGGCTAAGGTTGTATGGACTGACTTCGAGAATGAGTTATAGGAGAAATTCTTCTCTTCCACGATGTAGGTTGAGAAAATATAGGAGCTACTCTCCGTCCAAAAGGGGAGAATTTCAGTGAGTTAGTTGGGGATCATGTTCAAATATATCATTCGTTTTTCTGAAGGCATTTTTCTAGATGAAGAGTATCGGGTGAGTCATTTAGAGGAGGCACTCCGACCATCTCTTCAATATGATCTTAAAACCTCCACCCAAACGATGTACTTGGAGGTCCAAAATAATCCTGATGTGGTGGAGAGGATTCACATTCTTGGAGGGATTCCACGAAAGGGTAGCTAGGTAGGATCTTCAAAGGGGTAGGTAGTTAGCAGTAGGCCTCTAGAGTTAGTTCCTTATAGGATTCGTCGTGTGGGGAGCAGACCCTAGCAGTTTCAGTTTCAATATCCTTGTCCTCACCCTTTCCATGGTGGCCCAGGACCAAGGTGCTTCATCTATGGGAGAAGTGGGTACCTTAAGAAATAGTTCCCGGAGAGAGTGTAGTATAGTGGGGGTGGGTAGGATCAGCGCCCACCTCAGTAGTAGCAGCAGCAGGTACAACGATCATGGGATGTTTCACGTTGTAGAGGTAGCAGTTCAAACCAGGTCGGATGTCATTCGAGGTATGATCAACATTTTTATTACTCTTCACTATGCCTTGTTTGATTCAAAATCTTCACACTCCTTTTTTGAACCCGGTCTGGCCCGTGCTCTAGGATTACATGCAGAGAGACTTCCAGTACACCTAGGTTTGAGTATGACAAACGGAGGTTAGACTGACTTGTTTCATGTTTGCTGAGGGTGTGGACTGATGATTGGGACACATGAGTCTAGAAGATATCTTTTACTGTTCCAGATACAGCCATATGATTTCATCCAAGGCATCAGCTGGATGTCTTCTATACATGTTGTTATCAACGGTTTCAAAGGGAGAGTCATGTTCCCCGATGAGGATGGCCTGCATGTGACTTTCGTTGACGAGTGGGATTTCTAGGATGTCATCTGGTGGGTGGAGCCCCTCCTTTTTATCTTATCTGATCTGTCAGTGGTTTCAGATGATACAGAGACAGTGGAAGTCCAAGGGATTATCAGTAAGTTCATTGACGTCTTCCATGAAGAAGTGGTGACTCTACCCCCTCGACGTGATGTTTAGTTCAGGATATACTTGCAACACGTTGACTATCAAATTTTTATTGCTTTATAATAGATGGAACCTTCTGAGTTTTGGGAGTTGTGGATTCAGATTGACAATCCAAAGAAGAAGGGTTTTGTCTGACCAAGCTATGACCATGGGGTGTTCTATTCATGTTCTCAAAGAACATAGATGGTAGTCTCAGGCTGTGCATAGACTACTGGATACTGAATAAGGTAACATTCAAGAACCATTACCCTCTCTCAAGAATAAATGATCTCTTTGACTAGATGAGGGGAGTAGGTTGTATAAGGCCCCATCCTTAAACCTTACTTAATATTGAATTAAATGAATAATTCACATTGAGGATCTTTTTAGGTTTAGTGTTTTATAGAAATAGGACATAACTATAATATCTAAAAAGATTACAAAGTAGCTAATTATACTAAATTTCCATAAAAAAACTCTTAAAAAGAAACATGTACAGTTCCATGTATTAGATAGCATGACTTTCCCTTGATCCCATCCTTGAACCTATTCCACATTAAGTACTTTGAAAAAAAATTCAAAAAAAAACTTGGGGTGAGCATAAAAATCTCAGCAAGGGATACACAAATAATGAAAACTATTAATTTTTCAAAGCAACAAGTAAACAATATATACTTTATCAAGGTAATACCTTTCACCTTTAGGAAGTAGTAAAAACTCTTCACTGAATAAAATATCATTACTTACCCTTTTGTAACCAAAATATTACCATAAAACCCATATAAAGAACACATAACATATAAAGGTAACTTGGGACATAAACATACATAAATGGAATAACCATATGGTCGACTTCCACATATACTAAATGGAATATCTATACGGCCGACTTCCATACCCAATGCATTGGAGGTTATTACATAACCACCCGTCCTGGAATTCACAGCACCACCCGTCATATGGTTTATAACGTAACCACCCATAAAATGTCCATGTACCATCATGACACATGAAATATTGAAAATATAAACATTTCAATAACAACATTTCATTTTCAATCAAAATAAGTAATTCCAAGATATTGAATTAATCAATCCATTTTCGAAAATCATTTAAAAGAGATTTTTGAATCAAAGTGTCCCATACCACATTGAAGCTATTATTGGAATTATAATTTTAAAACATTAATATCTATATAAATAAATACTGAAAACCATTTTGAAAACATGGACATTAAATATAAATATTTAGAATAATAAATCTTTAAAACATTTAAAAAGATATTTTTGTTAAAGAGTTTTTAACAAAATGAGAGACTCTTGAATACAAATAATTGTGGAATAACATTTAATCCGAACTTTATAATATCATGAGAATAAATGGATTCACGATATAATATGTCAAAGGACAGTATACACACCATATAGGAGTGAATTGGTGCATAACAACAATGAAGTCTCAAAAGAAATGTAATATGAGATGAAATCCATTATAAAGAAAGTATTTTTAAATTAAGGATAAATCAATCTCATAATAATGTGTGAAAAATATAAATACACCAAATATAATTGGATTTTAAGTGTAAAACAATCCAAGGTCATTCACACATATTCAAAGGATGACATATTCAATAACTACATGTTGAACCCAAAGAAATCGAAATTGGGTTAAGAAGTTCCCTTGGTAAAATTCGACAGCCTAACGGCGTCACATAAAATTTTAAAAAAATGGTTGATGAGAGCGATAAAGGGGATCTCATCACTTGGACATAATATTTTTATAAATAAGGATATATAAGGACATATCCCAACATAATATTATGTTAATTAAAAGACATAATAAAATAATTCCATTAAGAAAAGGAGGGTGAAAGGTCCCCTTACCGAGTTGGGTAACTTTGGAAAAGTACACCCTACAGAAGAAGGGTCATACAATGAAGATGTAAATACCCATAAATGAAATTATACTACACAAAGTGTATAATAATGGGCCGTACATACAACACTCAAATGAAATAGTGGAAAACGTAGCATAAATGTCACGGGAATAAAAGTGAGATGAAAAGTCTCTTACGAAAACTCGGCAGCCTAACAGCGCCACTTAAAACTTCCAAAAATGGATTTATGAGATCAAATAGGGTCTCCCATCATATGAAAATAAAAATTAAAGTATGAGGAATATAAAATAACATCCCCAAACATAAGAAATATAGGCTTAAAATAAATGACATAAAAGAGAGTACTTAATAAGAAAGAGAGAGGTTGGATCCCTTACCGCAGGTCCGACTTGACTCGATCATTCTTTAACGTCCTGAATAATAAACATGAGTTAATTTCCACTTTCTTAAGAACCTTTTTCAAGTTCATTATTCCTTTTATATCACTTATTTCCATGTTATAAGCATGATGTAATCATTTAAGTTAATAATGTTTCTTTTGTCGATATTTGGTTCTTAAGTCGAAAGTGGACTTCTTACAATTACATGTTGTTCGTGTGGTCAACGGTTCATTATATCCAGAATGATATTCATGATTTGGATATCATATATATCATATATATCCATAATATACAATTATTTTTAATATTAAATAATCATTTAGAGGTAGGAAATGAAATGCACCGTTCATGGAGACGGTAAGTCGTACGTACGCATGAACGCTGCTTTCATTTCTATGTCATGGAATTGAAACCAAATGAGAGGTATGTATATTTTAATTCCAGAATTATATTCATCATTTATATGTAACATACATCATATATAATAACTTTAAATACATCCTTTATACATCCCACATATGGCATTAACGAATCAAATCACTTTGAGGGGGCGGTAGTCCGCAATTCCTAAAATGAAATTATCGTGTTTACCCACAATGGAAACCATAAAGGTATGCCAAAAATTAAAAATACAGAAGCTTAAGTAAAACATATACATATTATATATCATATATAAATATAGTGAAATCTTAATGGACACCTTTTAAGATGTTATATGAGTGTTGAACAATCATCATTTCGTGAGGCAGAAATTCGCCATCCACAGAAACAATATGTTCTTTAACCATTAGATGTATGTGTGTGTATGTGTAGCTAGAATTATTCTTATAAAAATATTTTAGTATATTTAAGATACTGGAGTTGTTACAAAATAAAAGAATAAAATGAGTGTAGGGGGTTGGAGAAGAAAAATAAAACAAAAGAACACAAGAGAAGACACTACCATTAAATGGGGTAACTCTTTTTTATTTGAGCACAAAGGCTTCCTTAGAAAGACTTCTTCCCAATGTGATTCATATAGGAGTAAGAGATGGATGTGGAGAGACACAATGGGTAGGGGTTGGTCGATCCAAAGGCTTGAGAGGTGTGGTTAAGGATGTATAGGTGGGGGCCTTTTATAAGAGGATAGGAGGGGAACTCTTGGAATGTAAGGAAACATTACTTTATTTTAGAATGAGTATCAGATTTTAAAAGTCCCAAATTGATGTGTTTCTGGGATAAGGTGATAAGGGTTCTAAATCCACTCATCTAATAGGTTTTGGACATGTGTAGGTCTTATAGTTTACATTATCTTTCCATTTTATTTAAATCGTTAAATAATGAGCTAATCGCTGTATCATCATGGTGTCATAAATAATTTAATTTTTCTAATGTCTAAAAATTATAAAAAAAATACTATAATGTAGGAAATATTTTGATCTTTCCAATGAATATTTATAGTCAAAATTCTGACTTGTATAACCCCATATAATTTTTTTTTAGTAAAACAACACATGTTTGTGACATTTTAATTTTAACATTAAATAAAAAGTTGTTAATGTCATGTTCCTACCAAAGTGGCTCCATGGGGTCCCCAAGTTGACCCATGGATTGTATTGGTCGGCCCTGACATATCCAATGAGGGTAGGACATGTGTCTAGGTCATTTATTATTATTAAAACATTATTTTTACCTTAAATTACACTAATTACCACCAATCGCGATTAATATACTTAAAAGTTACTATTCACCAAAAAATTATTTTAATCAAATTGAACCACATTTTACTTTTTAATGACAACAATGTATGTCGTATTTTTGATAATTCCTCTGAAATCCACCACTTCCACCCTATTGCTCTGATCAACACCCTCTATAAAATTATCACCAAGCTAATTGCTAATAGACTCAACACTATTACTGATAAAATTGTCTCCTGTAATCAATTTGGCTTTATCAAGGGGTGATCTATCCACGACTGCATTTTTCTTCCCTCAGAATGCACTAACATGTTAAATAACAATAATAGAGGCAACAAAATTGCCATTCAACTAGACATTCGAAAAGCTTTTGACACAATGGACTGGAATTTCATTTTCAAAGTTTTTATGGTTTTGGATTCAATGATAACTTCATATCTAAAATTAAAACCCTCTTCCACTCAGCTAAAGTTTCCATCATGGCCAATGGTTCTCCTAGAGGATTTTTCAAATGCTCAAAAGGAGACAGACAAGGAGACCCCCTTTCTGCAATTATTTTTTCCATTGCAGAAGACTATTTTAGCCGCTTGCTCACACATCTGGTTGATCAAAATAAGCTCAAACCAATTCATGCTTTCAGAAACTTGAATTCCCCCAATCACCTCCTTTATGAAGATGACATCATTCTTTTTTAAAGGGAGATATCCACTGCACTTTGGAACTATATTTTTGACACTTTTGATTGCAGATGTCCGGTTCATAACTCTATTGATGAGCAGCTTAAACGTTGTGTTGCTAAGGACAACTCTCAACAAATCAGAAACTTGTTCCTAGCTGGGGTTACAGAGCTGATTCATGTGATTTGGTATGATAGAAACTCGATTCTTCACAATAATTGCTTACACAACATTTATGCAGGTAAAATGAGGATTCTCATCGCTATTCGGGAAGCTGCTTTGATCCAGAAGGGTTCCTGTAACAACTCGGTGGCTGACTTTATGATTCTTAGACATCTTCAAGTTGAGGAAACTTTCTCGAAATCGTTTCACACTTTTGAGGTTTTCTGGAGACCTCCCTTCCCAGGTTGGATTAAAATCAATGTGGATGGAGCCTCTAAAGGTAATCCAGGCCCTGCGGGGTGTGGAGCAGTCTTCAGAAATCATCATGGCCAAATCATGTGGTGCTTTTTGGAAGATGTGGTACTGATTCCTCTCTGGAAGCTGAGATTCTAAGTGTTATTCATTCCATTGCTTTTTCTCTTCGACATGGGTGGAACAACTTATGGATTTAAAGTGACTCTACTACTGTTGTTCAAGCCATCTAGAAGGGAGACTTTCATCTTGCTTGGCCGATTACTACACATTGGATGAATTGTCTTCAATCTCTCCATGACTTCAATTACATTGCAACTCATACTTACCGTGAAGCTAATACAGTTGCGGATGCTCTCGCCAACAAAGGCATAGATCAGGCAATAACCTGGCTGGAGGAGCTCCCTGAAAACTTGATTCCTTTGCAAGTTAAAGATTGTAATTTGATCCTGTCTTTTTGACTCTTGTAATCATTATTTTCTCTTTTCTAATAAAATTGCTTTGGTCTTTTGACCAAAATTCCACCTTTAAAAAAAAATTAAACGAAAAATCCGTTTCATTAGCTACCACTTACTGGTTTCACTATTAATCAAAAATTGAAGTTTATCAGAAAATTACCAAAAATTTACTCTAAGCTATATTTGATATTCCGAATTCAAAAATTATGTATATTTTACAAAATTAAAAACATATAATTTACATTAATTAATTTAATAATTATTTCCCACTATTAGAGAAAATAGCATGTTTTTATGAAATAATAAGTATCAAAATATTGACACTAGTTTAAGTCCAATTTCAAGATGAAATTAATTAAAATGACCACTATTGGATTAAATGGTAAAAAAATATTCTAATTTCACTTTTAAACCAATTAAAATGATAATCTAATCATATAAATAAATTAGATTAGAAATGGTTTTTGAATTAAAATACAACATTTTTCACTATTCATTAAAAAATGATCATTATCAGAAAAATACCAATAATTTACACAAAGTGAATTTTGATGTCCCGATTATAAAGAAGAGTTTTATTTGGACCAATAGAATGAATAATAGTTACCAAAACTATAATTAATAACGGTTCTCCATCAAAAGTTGATAAGTGGACGTTTAGTGAAAATTAGAGTATATATGCCTAAAATTGAATTATTTTCGTATTTTAAGCCTTTATCCTTTATTGGATAAATGTAAAAACACTTAACAGACATATATAATCATATATTAGTTATTTATATTCATTCACACCAATACAACGGCTACGTGTTAACTAACATTTAAAATAATTTTATTTTATTGTTAGAGTGCAACGTAAGATTTCAAAAGAACTCGTTGTTTCAAATTGGGTAAGCCATCAAGCATAGCGTTCCCATTAAATTAATTTTAATATTTAATTCAAAAAAGGGATAAATATAAAAATTTCATATTCTTTATTTACCTGGGGTGTTACATCCTTCCCCCCTTTTGTGAATTGCGTCCTCACAATTTTAAAATTGGGCTAGGAAACTTCATTGAAAGTCCCAAATCGGATCAAGAGTCGGTAAAACAATCACATTAAAAGAAAGAAAGAGAAGTACTGAGGTCACCCAAGTTAACCCACACTAGGATTCCATGTAGGAAAAAATGGACACGGAGGAGAAAACATAGGGTCATGTTCTGATGGAGAGTGATTGAAAATATGTTTATGAGAAAGTTAACCACAAGAAAATCACAAACATGTGATGGGTTAAACGGTATTCGATTCCCTAGTAGGAAAATTTAATAGAAAACATATTTGTTTTACATTACTTTTTATTGGGGAATTTATTCATAAGGAAACATAATTACTTATCATGTTGAATTTCATATTTTATTAGATTTCTTACACAAACTCTTATTTTCTCCTAAAGACAAGTATTTAGGAAGGCTTGTTCACATTAAGAGTACTATAATCAACTTATAGAGAATCACCTAATCCAAAAAATAGAACTATATACTTCCCATGTCTTTAGACTTCATCCAAAACCAAAAACAAAAAGGTTAGTACAAGATTAGATAATCTAGAAAAGGATAACCCTTTATAAAAAGAAAATCTATTCTTAATCTCTAAAATTTGTCCAACAAAACCCAAAGTTCAACGAGGACCATTCGATAAAAAATTTGTCCATAAAATTATTAAACGTAAATCAAACTAAAATTGAAACCCAAATATTTGAAGGATTTAGTCACATAGTCTTCCATGTTAAATCATAACATTTATCTCCAAACAACATTAGTTTCTCTTAAAGTCTCGTATTGAAAATTAAATAACCTAATCACATATCCTCCATGATAGGTTATTAAATTTCCATAGATAACCCAAAATAAAAATACTCTTAATTCATAAAATCATCTAACTAAAAATAGTTAGTCAAACTAACCAGGGACTTCACGTAGTCCAGTGGTAGGCGATAAATACCAGTCGCACTTTGGTTGTGGGTTCGATTCCCGCAGCTTTGTCCGACACAAAGGGTTGTCACACAGTCTGCATGTTGTCCTTTTTCCAAACTATATAATTCTCAAATAATTCCCCAAAAAGAGTTAAAATCCTCAAAAATTACCATAACATAATTTAACCTCAACTTTATCTCATTCCTTTCACTTTCCATCATAACAAATAGTAAACCGTAATTACCTCAAAAGTAAGGATCATATAAACCCAAATGGTTCTTTATAACTATGTACACAAAAGAACAGATGACTATTACTTTAATAAAATTTTCATATATCAAACATCAGGGTTACACATACAATAAAAAGTCTTCTAATGAAACCCCATAATCAAAAGAGACTTAATACTCCTAAGAATTTCACCATAACTCTTGAAGCCCTTATATGTTGACTTCTAACTCATTAAACATTCTTCATGATCCATTAACCATTCCTTTCCAACTTATTTTGAAATACATATTTCCTACAAACAAAATCATGAATCATATCCCAAGATTCCAAAATAGGAAAACAAAATTTATGAAATAATCCATACCTTTGACTGGTCATTTTTAGTTTCTTCATCCTCAATTAGAATGGCATTAATTATTGGTAAATGAATATCTGTACGATCTTGGTGATCTCATTCCTGAATAATCTTTATAGGACATGTTTTTTCATAATGGACATGCACACCACATTTAAAACATTCAATTGATCCCTCAGAACGAACTTCTTTCCCTTTCCTCGAGTCAACATGATGCTTCCTTATTCCATGGAAGGTTCTTGCTTTATGACCTTCATTTCCACATCTATAGCATATTTCTGTCCATTTGAAACATTTTCCTAGGTTTTTATTTCCACATCTTTGACACATAGGTTTTTTAACACACTTATCTTTATTATTATTACATGTAGTTTCGTAGTGATTAGTTTCTCGTATATATGATGCCTTATAAAAATCACCAAGGTTTAGGTGGTCAATCATGACTCCAGATTGTTGGTTGAGGATAAATACACAAGTTCTCTTTGCAGCTCCCATATCATTCAGTTGCTCGCTCAAAAAACTGTCACAGTTTCCTTCACATCCAGTGTTACTTTGGTGCCTGCTAGATCCATCCATTTACTAAAACCAAAAAGGTCAGTGTGAGTATATCAACAAAACCATCATGTACTAGTGAGGAAGATAAACACTAAGATATGCTTACTAATTCACTTTATCTAAAACTAAGACTCTTTCTGAAACTCTAACCATTATGGTAATGTAACTTATTCTTAGAGAATACCCTAACCTCTAAAGTTCTCTAAACCGTCCTTCGATACCAACTATAAGGCCCCAGCCTTAAACCTTAATTAATATTGAATTAAATGAATATTTCACATTGAGGATATTTTCAGGTTTAGAGTATTAGAGAATTAGGAAATAACTATTACATCTCAAAAGATTACAAAGTAGTCAATTCTACTAAATTTCCATAAAATAAAAATACATAAAAAGAAACATGTCCAGTTCCATGTATTACATAGCATGAATTTCCCTTGATCCCATACTTGACCCTATTCCACATTATGTTTTGTGAAAAACATTTCAAAAAAAACATGGGGTGAGAATAAAAAGCTCAGCAAGGGATACACAAAGAATGAAAACAATTAGTTTTTCAAAGCAACAAGTAAACCATGTATACTTTATCAATGTAATACATTTCACCTTTAGGAAATAGTAAAAACTCATCACAAAATAAAATATCATTACTTACCCTTTTGTAACCAAAATATTACCATAAAACCCATATAAATAACACATAAAATATAAAGATAACTTGGGACAAAAACATACTTAAATGGAATAACCATATGGTTGACTTCCACACATACTTAATGGAATAGCCATACGGCCGACTACCATACCCAATGCATTGGAGGTTATAAAGTAACCCCTTGTCCTGGTATTCACGGCACCACCCATCATATGGTTCATAACGTAACCACCTGTAAAATGTCCAAGTACCATCATGAAAAATAAATTATTGAAAATATAAAAATTTCAATAACAACATTTCATCTTCAATCAAAATAAGTAATTCCAAGATATTGAATTAATCAATCCATTTTCAGAAATCATTTAAAAGATATTTTTGAATCAAAGTGTCCCATACCACTTTGAAGCTATTATTATAATTATAATTATAAAACATTAATATACATATAAATAAGTACTAAAAACCATTCTGAAAACATGGACATTAAAGATAAATATTTATAATAATAAATCTTTAAAACATTTAAAACGATATTTTTGTTAAAGAGTTTTTAACAAAATGAGAGACTCTTGAATTCAAATAATTGTGGAAAAACATTTAATCTGAACTTTATAATATCATTATAATAAAGAGACTCATTATATAATATGTCAAAGGACAGTATTCACACCATATAAGAGTGAATTGGTGCATAACAATAATGAAGTCTCAAAAGAAATGTAAAATGAGATGAAATCCATTATAAAGAAGGTATCCTTAAATTAAGGATAAATAAATCTCATAGTTATGTGTGAAAAATATAAATACACCCAATATAAGTGTATATTATGTGGAAAACAATCAATGTTCATTCACACATATTCAAATGATGACATTTTCAATAACTACATGTTGAATTCAAAGAAATCGAAATTGGGTTAAGAAGTTCCCTTGGTAAAATTCGACATCCTAACGACGTCACAGAAACTATTACAAAAATGGTTGATGAGAGAGATAAAGGGGATCTCATCAATTGGACATAAAATTTACATAAATAAGGATATATATGAACATATCCCAACATAATAATATGTTAATTAAAAGACATAACAAAACAAGTCTTTTAAAAAAAGGAGGGTGAAAGGTCCCCTTACCGAGTTGGGTAACTTTCGAAAAGTACACCCCATAGAAGAAGTGGCATAAAATGAAGATGTAAATACCCATAAATGAAAGTATACTACACAAAGTGTATTATAATGTTCAGTACATACACCACTCAATGTAAATAGTGGAAAACATAGCATAAATTTCACGTGAATAAAAGTGAGATGAAAAGTCCCTTATGAAATCTCGGCAGCCTAACGGCGCCACTTAAAACTTACAAAAATTGATTTATGAGATAAAATAGGGTCTCCCATAATATTAAAATAAAACGTAAAGTATGAGGAATATAAAATAACATCCCCAAAGATAAGAAATATGGGCTTAAAAGAAATTACATAAAAGAGAGTACTTAAAAAGAATGAGAGAGGTTGGATCCCTTACCTCAGGCCCGACTTGACTCGATCATTCTTTAACATCCTGAATAATAAACATGAGTTAATTTACACTTTCTTAAGAACCTTTTTCAAGTTCATTATTCCTTTTATATCACTTATTTACATGTTATAATCATTATGTAATCATTTACGTTAATAATGTTTGTTTTGTCGATATTTGGTTCTTAAGTCGAAAGTGGACTTTTAAAAATTACATGTTGTTCGTGTGGTCAAAGGTTCATTATATCCAGAATTATATTCATGATTTGTATATAATATATATCATATATATCAAGAATATACAACTATTTATAATATTACATAATCATTTAGAGGTAAGATATGAAATGCACCGTTCATGGAGACGGTAAGTCGTACATACTCATGAATGCTACATTCATTTCTATGTCATGGAATTAAAACCAAATGAGAGGTATGTTTATTTTAATTCCAGAATTATATTCATCATTTATATGTAACATACATCATATATAATAACTTTAAATCCATCTTTTATACATCCCACATATGGCATTAATGAATCATATAATTTTGAGAGGGCGGTAGTCCGCATTTCCTAAAATGAAATTATCATGTTTACCCACAATGGAAACCATAAAGGTATGCCACAAAAGAAAAATACAGAAGATTAAGTAAAAGATAAACATATTATATATCATATATAAATATAGTGACATCTTAACGGCCACCTTTGAAGGTGTTATATGAGTTTTGAACAATCATCGTTTCGTGAGGCAGAAATTCTCCATCCACAGAAACAATATGTTCTCTAACCATTAGATGTAGGTGTGTGTAAGTGTAGATAGAATTATTCTTATAACAACATCCTAGTATATTTAGGATACTGGAGTTGTTACAAAATAAAAGAATAAAAAGAGTTTAGGGGGTTGGAGAATCAAAATATAACAAAAGAACACAAGAGAATACACTACCTTTAAATGGGATAACTATTTCTGATTTGAGCTCAATGGATTCCTTGGGAAGACTTATGCCCAATGTGATGCATATAGGAGTAAGAGAGGGATGTGTAGAGACACAATTGTCAGGGGATGGCCGATCCAAAGGCTTTAGAGGTGTGTTTAAGGAGGTATAGGTGGGGGCCTTTTATAAGAGGAGAGGAGGGGCACTCTTGGAAAGTAAGGAAATGTTACTTTATTTTAGAATGAGTTTCGGATTTTAAAGGGCACACAATGATGTGTTTCTAGGATAAGGTGATAAGGGTTCTAAATCCACTCATCCAATATTTTTTGGATATGTGTAGGTCATATATTTTACATTATCGTTCTATTTTATTTAAATCGTTAAATAATGAGGTAATCGCTGCATCATCATGGTCTCATAAATAATTTAATTTAGTTAATGTATAAAAATTATATAAAAAATACTATTATGTAGTAAATCTTTTTATATTTCCAAGGAATATTTATAGTCAAAAATATGACTTGTATAACCCCATATAGAAATTGTTTTAGTAAAACAACACATGTTTGTGCCATTTTAATTTTATCATTAAATAAAAAGGTATTAATGTAATTTTCCTAGAAAAGTGTCTCCATGGGGTCCCCATGTCGACCCATGGATTGTCATGGTCGGACATGACAAATCAAATGAGGGTAGAACATGTGTCTAGGTCATTTCATATTATTAATACATTATTTTTACCTTAAATTACACTAATTACCTCTAATCGCGATTAATAAACTTATAAGTTACTCTTCACCAAAAAATTATTTTAATCCCATTGAACCACATTTTACTTCTTAATGATAACCATTTATGTCGTATTTTTGAAATTAAAATCACACATGTGGTAAAGTTTGATTTAAACGAAAAATCAGTTTCTTTAACTACCACTTAGTGGTTTCACTATTCATCAAAAATTGAAGTTTTTTAGAAAATTACCAAAAATTTACCCTATGGTATATTTGATATTCCGATTTCAAAAATGATATCTATTTTAAAAAATTCATAACATATAAGTTACATTAATTAATTTAATAATTAATTCCTACTGTCCTAGAAAATAGCGTGTTTTTATGAAACAATAATTATCAAAAGATTGACACTAGTTTAAGTCCAATCTCAAGATGAAATTATTTAAAACAACCACTATTGGATTAAATGGTAAAAATATATTCTAATTTAACTTTGAAACCAATTCAAAAGGTAATATAATCATATAAATAAATTAGATTAAAAGGGGTTTTGAATTAAAATACAACATTTTTCACTATTCATTAAAAAATGATCTTTATTGGAAAAATACCAAAAATTTACACAAAGTGAATTTTGATGTCCTGATTCTAAAGAGTTTTATTTGGTCTAATAGAATGTATAATAGTGACCAAAAATATATTTAATTACGGTTCGCCATCAAAAGTTGATAAGTGGACCATTAGTGAAAATTAGAGTATATATGCCTAAAATTGAATTATTTTCGTATTTTGAGCCTTTATCCTTTATTGGATAAATGTAAAAATATTTAACAAACATATATAATCATATTTTAGTAATTTCTATTCATTCCCGCCAATACAACGGCTATGTGTTAACTAACATTTAAAATAATTTTATTTTATTATTAGAGTGCAACGTAAGATTTGAAAGGAACTCGTTATTGCGTATTGGGTAAGCCATCAAGCATAGCGTTCCCTTTAAATTAATATAAAAATATTATTCATAAAAAGTGATAATTATAAAAATTTCATATTCGTTATTTACTTAGGATGTTACAGGTTTGTTCCCTAAGATCGATCTACGGTCTGGGTTTCACTAGTTACGGGTGAAGTACATTGATATCCTGAAGAAAATGTTCAAGTGCAGGTATGGGTACATTGAGTTCGTAGTCATGTCGTTCATCATTATGAATGCACTTGTTGTTTTCACGGGGCTAATGAAATGTTTTTTATGTGAGATTCTGGACAGGTTCGTCATTGTGTTCATCTATGACAATTTGTTCTACTCATGATCATAGGAGGAGCATACTAATCACCTCAATATGGTCATGGAAATCCATCAACCCCACCAACTAACTGGTAAATTGTCCATGTGTATGTTCATTACATGATAAGTTCATTTCCATAGACACGTGGTGTCTCAACAAGGGGTAGCAGTGTACCCGTCAAAGGTTGAAGCGGTTGTTTCTTAAGATGAACCCAAGAATGAGAAAGTGGTTCACAACTTTCTAGGTCTAGTCGACTATTATCAGAGGTTTGTAACCAAATTATCTTGAGTTGCATCTCCCATGACAGCTTTGACCAGAAATGACCCACCCTTTTTTTGGAGTGAGGTGTGTCAGGCAGCGTTCAACTATCTAATGGAAAGGCTATTCTGCACTATAGTGCTCAGGATTCCGGAGGAAGGGGTGTTGTATGAGGTATTTTTTGATTCTTCTGGAAGTTTCTTGGGGTGTGTACTAATGCATCATCGGGGAGTGATATATTTTGGATTTAGGATATTTCACCTTCATGAGGGTAACTACGCCACCCACAACCTAGACCTTTTAGTGGTAGTGTTCGCATTGATGTTGTGGAAATATTACCTCAGCAGGGAGCACTTTGTGGGGTTCACGGATCACAAGAGTTTTAGGAATATCTTTACCTAGTAGGACCTAAACATGAGACACCGAAGGTTGGTAGAGTTTCTTCTGGACTACATCTTTGAGATCTGTTACACTGATGGTAATGGGAACATTTTGGCTGATGAATTGCGTAGGAAGTCATGGAGAAAAGCTGTCGAAGATTATGTGGATGCTTGGAAGGAAATAGAGGAGTTGGCTTCCCTACACCTGGATGCAAGGGTGGATTGTGGTAATGGTTGACTATTTCAGATAATAGTGAAGTATTATCTGTTATGACTGGTGGAGGAATCTCAGTGGGGATACATAGAAGGTGAAGTGATGGGCGATCGGGTTAACCATGCAATGTAGAGACCCGAAGCCTGACGTACATAGACTTTACATTACTTTTGCGGAATACTTAGTACATAACAAAAACACACACACACAAGGATCGTAATAGATTAGTGTCTTTGGAAACTTGGAACGTAATCTTCTAATCATGGTGAAAATTCTTCAATATCTCCCATAAAGGTCATCCCTTTTTTTTACCTAAAACATTTCTTTATATCCTGGGGAAAAGAAAACATAAAAGGGTGAGCTCAAATGCTCAGCAAGGGCAATAAAGGAAATAAAAATCATATCATATCTTTTTTAAAATCATAACCTGCAAAAGAGATCATAAAATCTTAATAAATCATAGAAGTGAAAATGAGATCCCCATAATCATAACATGAAACTTGAAACTTTGTGGCATGCACACATAATCATGGAAAATCATTTCTTGTTAGTCATGACTCATTTCCAAGACTATCTTAGTGGACAAAGTCCCTTTCTGAATCGAGTAACCCTCGTTTCAGTCCTGTTTCACTGAACCGGTATAACCTACCATTTCATCCATGTCTATCTCATGAGATATAAAATCTTTACCCAATGCATTGGAGGGAGATATAGGTCCCACCCATCTTATAATGAATCCTTTATTATGTGTGCCACATAATCAGAAACCATACATCATTGCGTAACCCATGTAATAAAAATGGAATTCTTAAACAACATGACATCATAAAACAATTCATATAAGATAAAGGAATTCATAAAAATATTTCCATCACAACATAATCAAGTCCATGTTATAATAGGGATAAAAACAGAACCCTTTTATTATCTTAGATGGAAAATAATTTTGATAAAATACTTGAACTCCATTCTTGAGGAAAATATCCTTTCTACTTTAAAAACATTTTTTTCCTTTCATAACATGTCATATGACTTTAAAATAAAAGAAGTTGATTAAAAATAAACTTGAAAACTTGTAAAGGAAGCTTCTTGGAAATAATGTTTTAAAAATCCATTCATGCTGTATAAGTTAAAAAAAACATTCTTCTCGTTCTTTTGTCGGAAAAGTCAAAAAGTACCTCGTACGGAAAACGACAAAAGATTCCTTTCATTTCTTTTATTAAAAACTCAAAAAAGGGTAAAATTGGATTTAAACAATTGTAGTTGGATGGAAATAATATTACATATTTATGAAACAAGGATGTGGATGATAAAATACACCCTAGTAAATACTTACGAATAAACAATCTCGGATAAAAATGAGATTGTGATATTTCCCTTACCTTAGGTCCGATTTGCTTCGTATGTGTCCGAACCTCCTGTATAATGATTTAAATAATGTCATTGACTTATTAATGAATCATATTCATTGTTATGATATCATATATGGTTCACTTATGACATTATATTACCCGTTCTTTTGTAAATTCCATGTTAAAGAAGCGTTTTGGGTAAAATCGTTTCATTTATCGTAGGTGTTTTGACTTGTTGTTCTTGACATCATTATTACTTATATCATGATTTACATACTTCCAGAATATAAAATATGATTTATATATCATATATATTCAGTATATATATATATATAATAGGTATATAAATAAAATGAAAAACACCGTTCATGGAGACGGTAGTCCGTACGTACGCATGAACGCTGTTTTCCTTTCCTTATTTTCTTGAAATGGAAGTAAGTAGATGACTTACATATGTATATATATACATAAATCCAGTAGCTTTATAATGTCATATATTTCATTATTATTTCTTACATATACATTATAATCATTCTTAAATGGTTAACATGGAGAATGAATCTCATCGCGTCGTGGAGACGGTATTCCGTACGTACGCACGAGCGATGATATCATTTCTATAAATATTGAATTGAATTGGAGTGGATTATACAATATATCAGAATCAATATGATGTTATAATAACTATGTATAGTTATTCTTTACACCATAATACCCATCCATGTAAGGTGGTGGTGGAAAATAGATTACACCACGGCGTGGAGACGGTATTCCGTACGTACGCACGCGCGATGATTTCTTTTTCCGTAGGATGGATAGATGGTGAAATAGGGTTGTTTCATACTTATAATAACATATCAGTATATGAGTGATACTGATGTTATTACTTCGTAATGAAACAACCTAAGAAGAAGAAGTGGAAGAAGAAATAAAGATGAAAGAATTGGTAACGGTAATTAACTCTTCTTTGAAGTGCCTCTTTGAGACCTCCTCTTAGGGCACTAAAATTGGTCTTTGAGGAAGACCAGAACCTCTAGGATGTTTCTAGGTAAGTGGAGAGGAGAAATTTGCAGGGGTTGGCCGAGCTAGAGTGCTCAAATTGGTGTGAGGATGAGGGGGAGGAGGTGTCCTTTTATAGGGGAGGAGAGGGGCACCTTAGGAATATCTCAAAATATTATTTTATATTAAAGTCAAAATCGGTTTATAATGGTTCCAAAGGGTCTTATTTAGAAGCTAAAGTGGGGATGGGTCGAAATACTATCAACCAATAGGATTTAGACAAGTTTAGGGTATTATTTTAACCTTATCAATTAGATTTAACTCTAAGCTAAATAATTTAACTTTTACCGTGTCTTTTTGTTTTCTTTCACTATATGGTTAATAAACTTACTATAACATGCCAAACGAACCCCAAATTGTTTATTATTAATACATATATCATTATCTAAGTCATTTGGCCGAACCTTAGATTTTTAGGAATAAAATAACAATTAATAATATAATATTTGATTTAAAAACTATTTTGTGTCAATTTTGACACTATTTGATATATGATTTTTGTGAAAGTCATATCAGAATTATATGTTCGAACCAAGTTGATTAAATCAACACTAATATGTCATAGTAACCTAGAAAATTAGTGGAATTCATAAAAAGTCTTAAATTACATTTATTTTGGTATTTATATTATCAATTATGTCAATATTTCATTAATAAGATAATTACTGCATCATCTTTGTGTCATAAATAAATTAACTTATTTGATGTCTAAAAATTACAAATAAAATACCATCATGTAGGAAATCTTTTTAGCTTTCTAATTAATATTTACAATCGAATTTATCTTATGTATAACCCCATATTAAAAATTATTTACTTATTAAACTTTAAATTTAACTATTTTAACCCTTCTTTAAATAAATTAATAATAAATGTCCTAATCTAATCAAAGTGGGCCTAAATGGTCATATTTTATTCCTAAGCTTGTTTTTGGTTGAATTACACTTGTCCAATAGAATTAGGACATGTGTTAGGGTAATAGTAATATCATATTTACCCTTAGTTACCCTATTTACTATTAACAGCGGTAAAAAAAGTAAAAAGTTACTATTCACCAAAAAAATTATTTTTATCTCATTGAACCACATTTTACTTACTGATATCAACCGTGTCTGTCGGATTTTTGAAATTCCATTCACAGAAGCGGTAAAATTAAGTTTTATGCAAAATTTAGTTTTTAACCTACCACTTAGTGGTTTCACTATTCATCAAAAATTGAAGTTTTTCAGAAAAATGCCAAAATTTCATCCTAAGCTATATTTCAAATTCCGAATTCAAAAATGAAGTCTATTTTACCAAATTAATAACATAGAAGTTGCATTAATTAATTTTATAATTAAATCCCGCTGTTAAAACAAATAGCGTGTTTTTAAGAAACAATATCTATCAAAAGATTGACATTTGTTTATGTCTGGTTTAAATCTGAAATTACAACCAATGAACAACATTGTATTAAATTGTAAAAATATATTCTAAATATACTTTAAAACCACTCAAATTAATGAATTTTCACTATTAATTATTTCGATTAAAAAAGTTGTTTTTAATTATAATTTAGTAATTTTCACTATTCATCAGAATATGAAAGTTATCCGAAAAGTACCAAAATTTCACCTTAGGCTAAATTCGATACTCCGAATCCAAAAATAAAGTTCATTTTGAAAAATAAGATTTACTGGATTTCAAAAAGTGGTTATTACTATTCATAACGGCTAGTTTTAATAATATTTTTATAGCATATCGTTGTTTAGTGAAACTCGGTATTGCGTACTACACACGCTATCGAGGATGGTCACGATTGCGTGTAATGCAAAACAAGTCAAGGATGTGTGTTGTGCAAGCTCCTTTTGGTGTAGCGTACAACACAAGAAATTAATAAAATTAAAAAGAATATTTTTTTATAAAATCTTGGGCTGTTACATTCTACCCCCCTTAAAATGAATTTCTCCCTCGAAATTCGTCGGGGTTATAAATGGTTTACTATTTGAAAGTTTCTTTAATAGAAACCCACACCGTAAAAGGGAATACCAAAACTTGGCTTTAAAAACTAAAGTATGAAATGTAACGATTACCCAAATAAACTAATCACTGGGTTTCCACATAGGTGAAAATATGGATATGGAAGAGAAATCTAACCATCATGTTCTGATGGAGAGTGGTAGAGAACATGGATATGGAAAAGCCAGTAATCACAAATCCATAGATTTGTGATGATATAAGGTACCATCTGATTCATCAGGTATAAGAGAACTAGGACAACATTTTTGGTTTTCAAGATCATTTCCCTAAAGTTAAAGAATTTGAATTAGAATAAATACTTACTTTATTTTGGTACAATCTCACTGTTGTTCGTGCCTTTAACAATTTCCACTTCATCTCTTAAATAAATGAAGTTGAATTTGTTATTCGTGAAGTGTTAGCAGATCATGTGATAGAATGACGGGTCATTCCATCTGTTTCAAACAAAAGGTTAGCAAAATTATATACATAAGTCGATCTATAGTGAGATTAATCACATATGGACTTATACTTCATATATCATACTGCTTAATATAATAAAACTAGTTTCTACTAAACAGGGACTTCCTGTAGGCTAGTGGTAGGCGATAAAGGCCAGTCGCACTTCGGTTGTGGGTTCGATTCCTACAGCCTTGTCCGAAGCGATGGGCTGTCGCCCGTCCTGTAGGTTGTCCCTTTTTCTAAAACTACGTTACTATAACATTCCATCAATAATATCGAAAATCTTCTATCCTTAAACAATACTAACTTATGTCCAACATAATCCAGTCTAATCGTTAGGCTTATACATAATACTGCAGTCCACTCTCATAATATAGTGACATCGATTACCAGAGATTTAATACTGTCGTTGATCCCCACATATCATATGATATGTCTTGTTGGTCACATTCCAAACATTCAAAGTCCTTAATCGTGTATTCTCTTGAATACCTTAGTGAAAACATGAGTGCAGTTAAAAGTTACCAAAATCCTCAAAATTCTATATACTCAAACCATGATATCACTTAGTCCTTATATCAATCATGAGCTCATGAATACTATTAAACATTTCATTTTCTCGTCTTCATTATGCGCATATCATCTTATTTCCAAAAAATATCTCAATCACTTTGAATACCACATCAATAAATATTGCAATACTCAATGATACAACATTATTTTGGAATCCCATTACATAAACACTTAATCATTCCACCACATCGTTGTCATATTCGACATTGCCAATAGTGATCGCATGTGATTTCCCTTTGTCCTTTGCCTTCAATGGTTGCTCATGTTGATCATCACTAACCCTTGGATTAGGGCAATTATTAGCATAATGCCCCATTTCCTTGCACTTGAAGCATTGAAGTGTTGGCGGTGCGTTCTCTGCAGTGTTTGCTTTATTCACATTATTAGAAACCCTTTTTCCATTACTTCAACACTCAGCTGCTCGATGACCTTCTTTTCCACACTTAAAACATTTTCTAGTCCCTTTAAGACAATCTCCACCATGCTTCTTTCCACAATTTGTGCATAAGGAAACATTCATCTTCTTTTCACCATTATTCTGAGATTTCTCCTTGAACTCCATCTTTCGTTTCTTGTCAAAACCATGAGATGGATATGTAACACCAACTTACATTTCTACCTTGATAGCACAACGCACAATTTCTTCATAGCTACTGAAGTCTCTTATAGCTAATGCCCTTCGAAGACTTGGTTTTAAGCCACTGAAAAATCGATCAACTTTAATTTCAGGTTGAATGATAATTCCAGAAGCATACCTTGAAAGTCTTGTAAAATTTGCTTCATAGGTACCAACAGATTCATCGTCCCTTTGCTTCAGTTGAAGAAACTCTTTCTCCATCTTTGTTCGAAGAATACGAGGGAAGTACTTACTGAAAAACAGGTTCTTGAACTCGTCCCATTCCATGGACTCAATTTCATCTCTTGGCCTCGTATTCTTGATAAGATTCCACCATTGATCAGCTTCACCTTCCAACGATATACTGCTAAGATGACTTTATCATGTTTAGAACATTGAAGAACTGAAAATATCTTTTCAGTAGTACTGATCCATTGTTCAGCAACTAATGGATCAGTAGACCCACTGAAAGAAGGTGGACGCTGCCTCATGAAGGATTCAACAGAATGTTGCTCCTTCCTTTGCTCGTTTGGAAGTCCTGCATGATTCATAGCTTGAGAAAGTTGTGTGAGCATGGCTACAAGATTTTGCATTCCGGCTCCCATATCGTTTGGTTGCTCAGGGGGACAATCATTGCATTGCCCATCACATTCCGCATTAACACGGTTCCTTCGGGTTCCAGCCATCGTCTAAAACCCCAAAAGAATAGTATGAGAGGCAAAAATCATTCTAGGGAAAACAAAATAATAAAGGGGTAGTACCCTCAATATCTAACATCTTAGGTTAAATTCGAAGATCGTTAGCGCAATTCTAGGACTATAACCTATACGTATACTTAACCTTAGAGACATCCCTAGACATACCTTAGAAATAACTCTAGGGATCTCACTAACGTTTTCACATCCTAGTTTCCAAAGGTTGACTAAACCTTTCCTCTGATACCAACTGTAGAGACCCGAAGCCTGACGTACATAGACTTTACATTACTTTTGCGGAATACTTAGTACATAAAAAAACACACACACACAAGGATCGTAATAGTTTAGTGTCTTTGGAAACTTGGAACGTAATCTTCTAATCGTGGTGAAAATTCTTCAATATCTCCCATAAAGGTCATCCCTTTTTTTACCTAAAACCTTTCTTTATATCCTGGGGAAAAGAAAACATAAAAGGGTGAGCTCAAATGCTCAGCAAGGGAAATAAAGGAAATAAAAATCATATCATATCTTTTTTAAAATCATAACCTGCAAAAGAGATCATAAAATCTTAATAAATCATAGAAGTGAAAATGAGATCCCCATAATCATAACATGAAACTTGAAACCTTGTGGCATGCACACATAATCATGGAAAATCATTTCTTGTTAGTCATGACTAATTGCCAAGACTATCTTAGTGGACAAAGTCCCTTTCTGAATCGAGTAACCCTCGTTTCAGTCCTGTTTCACTGAACCGGTATAACCTACCATTTCAGTCATGTCTATCTCATGAGATATAAAATCTTTACCCAATGCATTGGAGGGAGATATAGGTCCCACCCATCTTATAATGAATCCTTTCTTATGTGTGCCACATAATCATAAACCATACATCATAGCGTAACCCATGTAATAAAAATGGAATTCTTAAACAACATGACATCATAAAACAATTCATATAAGATAAAGGAATTCATAAAAATATTTCCATCACAACATAATCAAATCCATGTTATAATAGGGATAAAAACAGAACCCTTTTATTATCTTAGATGGAAAATAATTTTGATAAAATACTTGAACTCCATTCTTGAGGAAAATATCCTTTCTACTTTAAAAACATTTTTTTTCCTTTCATAACATGTCATATGACTTTAAAATAAATGAAGTTGATTAAAAATAAACATGAAAACTTGTAAAGTAAGCTTCTTGGAAATAATGTTTTAAAAATCCATTCATGCCGTATAAGTTAAAAAAAACATTCTTCTGGTTCTTTTGTCGGAAAAGTCAAAAAGTACCTCGTACGGAAAACGACAAAATATTCCTTTCATTTCTTTTACTAAAAACTCAAAAAATGGTAAAATTGGATTTAAACAATTGTAGTTGGATGGAAATAATATTACATATTTATGAAACAAGGATGTGGATGATAAAATACACCCTAGTAAATACTTACGAATAAACAATCTCGGATAAAAATGAGATTGTGATATTTCCCTTACCTTAGGTCCGATTTGCTTCGTATGTGTCCGAACCTCCTGTATAATGATTTAAATAACGTCATTGACTTATTACAGAATCATATTCATTGTTATGATATCATATATGGTTCACTAATGACATTATATTACCCGTTCTTTTGTAAATTCCATGTTAAAGAAGCGTTTTGGGTAAAATCGTTTCATTTATCGTAGGTGTTTTGACTTGTTGTTCTTGACATCATTATTACTTATATCATGATTTACTTACTTCCAGAATATAAAATATGATTTATATATCATATATATTCAGTATATATATATATATATAATAGGTAGATAAATAAAATGAAAAAAACCGTTCATGGAGACGGTAGTCCGTACGTACGCATGAACGCTGTTTTCCTTTCCTTATTGTCTTGAAATGGAAGTAAGTAGATGACTTACATATGTATATATATACATAAATCTAGTAGCTTTATAATGTCATATATTTCATTATTATTTCTTATATATACATTATAATCATTCTTAAATGGTTAACATGGAGAATGAATCTCATCGCGTTGTGGAGATGGTATTCCGTACGTACGCACGAGCGATGATATCATTTCTATAAATATTGAATTGAATTGGAGTGGATTATACAATATATCAGAATCAATATGATGTTATAATAACTATGTATAGTTATTCTTTACACCATAATACCCATCCATGTAAGGTGGTGGTGGAAAATAGATTACACCACGGCGTGGAGACGGTATTCCGTACGTACGCACGCGCGGTGATTTCTTTTTCCGTAGGATGGATAGATGGTGAAATAGGGTTGTTTCATACTTATAATAACATATCAGTATATGAGTGATACTGATGTTATTACTTCGTAATGAAACAACCTAAGAAGAAGAAGTGGAAGAAGAAATAAAGATGAAAGAATTGGTAACGGTAATTACCTCTTCTTTGAAGTGCCTCTTTGAGACCTCCTCTTAGGGCACTAAAATTGGTATTTGAGGAAGACCAGAACCTCTAGGATGTTGCTAGGGAAGTGGAGAGGAGAAATTGGCAGGGGTTGGCCGAGCTTGAGTGCTCAAATTGGTGTGAGGAGGAGGGGGAGGAGGTGTCCTTTTATAGGGGAGGAGAGGGGCACCTTAGGAATATCTAAAAATATTATTTTATATTAAAGTCAAAATCGGTTTATAATGGTTCCAAAGGGTCTTATTTAGAAGCTAAAGTGGGGATGTGTCGAAAGCCTATCAACCAATAGGATTTAGACAAGTTTAGGGTATTATTTTAACCTTATCAATTAGATTTAACTCTAAGTTAAATAATTTAACTTTTACCGTGTCTTTTTGTTTTCTTTCACTATATGGTTAATAAACTTACTATAACATGCCAAAAGAACCCCAAATTGTTTATTATTAATACATATATCTTTATCTAAGTAATTTGGCCGAACCTTAGATTTTTAGGAAGAAAATAACAATTAATAATATAATATTTGATTTAAAAACTATTTTGTGTCAATTTTGACACTATTTGATATATGATTTTTGTGAAAGTCATATCAGAATTATATGTTCGAACCAAGTTGATTAAATCAACACTAATATATCATAGTAACCTAGAAAATTAGTGGAATTCATAAAAAGTCTTAAATTACATTTATTTTGGTATTTATATTATCAATTATGTCAATATTTCATTAATAAGATAATTACTGCATCATCTTTGTGTCATAAATAAATTAATTTATTTGATGTCTAAAAATTACAAATAAAATACCATCATGTAGGATATCTTTTTATCTTTCTAATTAATATTTAAAATCGAATTTATCTTATGTAAAACCCCATATTAAAAATTATTTACTTATTAAACTTTAAATTTAACTATTTTATCCCTTCTTTAAATAAATTAATAATAAATGTCCTAATCTAATCCATGTGGGCCTAAATGGTCATATTTTATTCCTAAGCTTGTTTTTGGTCGAATTACACTTGTCCAATAGAATTAGGACATGTGTTAGGGTAATAGTAATATCATATTTACCCTTAGTTACCCTATTTACTATTAACAGCGGTAAAAAAAGTAAAAAGTTACTATTCACCAAAAAATTATTTTTATCTCATTGAACCACATTTTACTTACTGATATCAACCGTGTCTGTCGGATTTTCGAAATTCCATTCACAGAAGTGGTAAAATTAAGTTTTATGCAAAATTCAGTTTTTAACCTACCACTTAGTGGTTTCACTATTCATCAAAAATTGAAGTTTTTCAGAAAAATGCCAAAATTTCATCCTAAGCTATATTTCAAATTCTGAATTCAAAAATGAAGTCTATTTTACCAAATTCATAACATAGAAGTTGAATTAATTAATTTTATAATTAAATCCCGCTGTTAAAACAAATAGCGTGTTTTTAAGAAACAATATCTATCAAAAGATTGACATTTGTTTATGTCTGGTTTAAATCTGAAATTACAACCAATGACCAACATTGTATTAAATTGTAAAAATATATTCTAAATATACTTTAAAACCACTCAAATTAATGATTTATCACTATTAATTATTTCGATTAAAAAAGTTGTTTTTAATTATAATTTAGTAATTTTCATTATTCATCAGAATATGAAAGTTATCCGAAAAGTACCAAAATTTCACCTTAGGCTAAATTCGATACTCCGAATCCAAAAATAAAGTTCATTTTGAAAAATAAGATTTACTGGATTTCAAAAAGTGGTTATTACTATTCATAACGGCTAGTTTTAATAATATTTTTATAGCATATCGTTGTTTAGTGAAACTCGGTATTGCATACTACACACGCTATCGAGGAAGGTCGCGATTGCGTGTAATGCAAGACAAGTCAAGGATGTGTGTTGTGCAAGCTCCTTTTGGTGTAGCGTACAACGCAAGACATTAATAAAATTAAAAAGAATATTTTTTTATAAAATCTTGGGCTGTTACATGCAAATACTCTGGATCAGTGGTTTAATGATTTTCATAATCTGATGATTTTCTGAGGGAAGCTATTTTTACAAGAGGTGATGCGTTGAGAAGTTATCCATGAGTTCCATAACTCCCTCGTCGTAGTACACCCTGGAGTTTCCAATATGTACCGAGGCCTGAGTGAACAGTTTTGTTGGACCGGGGTGAAACAAGTAGTGGAAAAGTTCATGGAAAGGTGCTTAGTGTGTAAGAAGGTGAAGGTTGAACACCACATCCCCGACGGTTTATTGCAGCCTTTAGTTGTCCCGAAGTGGAAGTTGGATGAAATATCGATGGATTTAATCACAGGTTTATGTAGGGTTCAAGGAGGTTGTGATGCTCTTTGGGTAGTGGTAGATTGATTGATTAAATCAGCTCACTTCCTGTCCATCAAGAAGTCAAGAGTGGTGAATTCCTTAGCAAAGAGATATTTGGATGAGGTGGTGCAGCTGCATGGAGTTCAGAGGTCTATAGTCTTAGATAGAGATGCACTGTTTACCTCACGAGTCTGGAGGGGATTAAAACGTGCTTTTAGACCCCAGCTACGCCTTAGCCCATCTTCCCACCACCAGACAGATGGGAAGACAGAGCGAGCCATCCAGACGGTGGAGGATATGCTACAGGCATGTGTCCTAGACTTCAATGGATCATGGGAACGACATTTACGCATAGTATTTTTTAGCTAAAATTATAGTTATAACTCTACTATCGGCATGGCACCGTTTGAAGCCTTGTACGGGAGGCTGTGTTGTTCACCCGTGTGTTGGACATAAGTTCGAGATGTAGGTGTTCTTGGTCCATAGGTAGTGCAAATCACAAAAAATAATGTTTAGTTGGTATGTCAGAGGATGAAGGTAGCACAAGATTGGAAGAAGTTGTATACCGATCATAGGAGTCTGCCCATGGAGTTTGAGGTTGGAGACCATGTGTTCTTCAAGGATTCCCTTAGCCGTTGGTAGAGAAGGTTTGGTAAAGGGGGAAAGCTCTCTCCTAGGTTTATCTAGCCTTTAGAAGTGTTGGGGCGAGTCAAAGGGGTGGAATATAAGATGGAATTCCCACCTTTGTTGGAAATGATCCATGAATTTATCCTCATCTCCCATCTTCATTGATATCTACATGAATACTCACATGTCCTTGACCGGGGAGTGTTAGATATAGGAAAAAATACTACATTTGTGGAGTGACTAGTGAGGATCGAGGATCAAAAAGGGAAAGTGCTTCATGGATGAACCATCCCTTTGGTTCCTATGTTTTGGAGGCATGGTGGCCTCGATGAGAGTACTTGGGAGTGAAAAGTTCAAATGTGCGCCCTGTACCAAAAGCTATTTTGAGTTGCTATTTCAATCCTTCCTTGTTGTTATTTCTTTTGTGACCTGATATTACGTAATGATGACCTTGTTGGTTTATGTGACGTTTTGTTTCCTTACATGGTGAATGTTTTTTAAAATACCTGATATTTGGGGAATGGAGGACCAGATCCTTAATCATGATGCATTAAGGTGGATGCGATTAATCCCGTCTGGGCGTGTCAGTTCTAGTCGAAGTAGATAATATCTTGACATGGAGGAAAGAACTCCCCAATCCGCATGTCGGGACAATGTGATCCTTGGGTTTGGTATGGTTTTTTGGGGTATTTTGTCCCAAATAGGTATCTTTTAAATAGGTTTTTCGGATCCCTCTCTTCTCTTTGGGTACACCTTTGATTCTTGAGGATGAGAATAGATTGAGAGGTATCTCATGTAATGGCCCAGACCCTTTTGGTCTATCGCTATCCAAATTTCTGGTGTTTTCCATGCCCTAGACATCAATTATGGATATGAAGGGTGGTGTATCAATGGCTGGATGTCATCGTGGTGTCACCATCGGTGAAACTGATCAGTGTGTCGCCGATAGGTGCCAGAGTGGCTTTCCGAGATTTTATTCTCTTGTTTTTCCCATAAAACCATTTTTAGGCTCTTTTTACCTTTTGAAAGTGGATCAAGGACATTTTAAGTCCCATAAAAAAATTATCAATCCATATTGTTGGGGTGAAACTCAATGGACCCAAAGTGTATCCCTATTATGCATTGTTATCAATTTTAATGAAATCCTTTAACTCACAGATTTCGTGCCACCTCTGTAATGTGAAAATAAATAACAATTAATATATCCTGTGTAACAACCCAACAGCATGGTGAAACCATGATTCAAATTAAATCTTCTCATGATATTGATATACCAGAATGCTAGGATCTCATGCTTTATATCGCACTAGAATTCCTTTCTTCTTCATATTTGTTTTGGTTTGTTCTTCCCCTTACTGGGTTTTGAGTCTCCTTCTTGAGGCCAGTGGTGTGCCTATGCGGTAGCCTTTCCTTCTTGCTCTTGGAGTCCGCAGAGTTCCTCCCCTGCAAGTCACACATCCCATTTATTGTCCCGAGGAGAAAAACATCAATCACTGATCATCAAGTAGGGGTTTTCCTTAGTCTCCCTTTATTGTGTATCATGAGGGGTGGGTGTCCATTTATTCATTGGGCATGGATGAATCCAAAAATTAATGAAGATAATAAATGGACCTTCATAGAATAAAGGTGGGGGGGTGCAATTGATGTTTCTACTAAACTATTTATCCTTGATTTATTGTTGTGAACTGTATGGTGTTATGCCAACTGAAAATCATGGTCATTGGTTGTCTTTTTTTGTGAACTAATGAACCTCTATTTTTTCTATATATTTTTTTGATAGAATGGATGTAACATGGAAACTAGTAAATCAGGTAATCTAGATTGATTAAATGGATTCCCAATGAATAAGAATCCATGTGGTATCACCCCAGTTAACTATACTGAAAGACGAAACTGAATGAATGGCATATTCAAATTAGAAAACTCTTTTTCATTATTCTGGTAGTGTTTATGGTTTATTCTTTGGAAGTGATGTGGATGGTGATGGGATCCTCTGTTGTGGTGCAGTTGTTGGTTTTTGGATCTGAGACCATGTGGGGCCATATGGTGGGGCATGGTTTGGTTCCAGTACTTTGAGGGATCTCCCAGATCCCTTTTGTTGTTGTTTCTTTACTAGAGAACTAGGTTTGAATGATTAAATTACAATTTGGCTATTTTTCATTCCTAGGATTGTGGCTATTTCTGTTAGTATCCTAGTAGTGAAAATTTTACCTGAATAGAATCACTGGAATATAGGAACCAGAATGGGTTAAAGGGGGAGTTGTTTTATGAAAATGAGTTGTGACATGGTTGCAGGGTTGCTTCTTCTTATGAAATAATAGGGATGAGGGTGTTTGTGGTTGGGTTGGTTTTGTAACCCCTAAGTATGGATGAGTTCTTATTTACCTATATGTATAATTTATTTCTTATTTTTTATATTCACGCCACACCCAGGTTGGGCACTTTGTGTCGAACACCCCGATTTCATGGGGGAGGGTGTTTTTCCCAACACTCTTATGGGTGGCTAGTTATTATCCCCTTTTCTGCTCCCTTTCCCTAGTAGCCTAAGATTATTTGGGCAGGCTGTGATGGATTGAGGTCCATTAAATGACCTAGATCATTCAGGAAGGGTACATGGTGGTGGTTGGCCCCGGTGTCTGTGGTTAGGTGGTTTACCAAGTGTCTATGGGATGAGGCCCATGTGTCTATGGCCGTGGTGGCAGTTGTTCTGCCCCAGGTGTTTCTGGGCATGGGTTTGTATGGTTGTGGCCTAGGTGTTAGCGGGCGGGAAGTGTGGTTGTGGCCTCAGTTTTTTCTGGTGGGATGTGTGGTTATATCCCAAGTGTTTGAGGGCGTGATGTGGTAGTGGGACTACGATGAGAATGGTGGGAGAGGTCTAACGTGTAATATTTCATAAATAACCATTGCGAAAGTGGTGCAGGGTATGAAAACATCGATGTGTTATTGCTATTACATTATTTGACATGCATTATTTCGGGAGTGTGCCTTGATGATGATCTGGTGGATAGTTTCCTTGATAGGTGTTCTGGTTATCTGCTTTTCTCACAGGGCATTAGAATGCCTCCCCACTTGAGCATGATAGCTTTTGGTTTTCCCTACTGAGTATACATGTATACTCACTCTCCCTATATAAACTATTTTCAGGTTTCCATGAGGACTTTGAGGGTAATGTGGGACCATACTAGTTCAGACCATGGGGAATTTATTTTTGCTATTTTTTTCTGGGTACCTTAATTTTGGGTATTCCAGTACTTTTGTAGCATTTACATTTGGACATGCATATGGGAATGGTTCGATTTTGGATGTAATTTTACCTCCAGTTTTTGTGTTTTTGGGATTTACTATCTTATCTCTTGATCCTAAAAAATACAACTGCTAATGACTTTCATCATTTGTGTGATTTTATACCCTTGGTGTTAGTCTCCACTCTGGGACCTATTGAAGGCGGGTCTCAAAGGTCATTATCTGTCCTTAAAATTGAAGAAAGAAGGTTATGGAAATCTTCTATCCCTTCAGTTCTCTTGGTGTAGGCGGTTCATGAAAAATTCTTTTATATAACTAAAAGATCCATCCTTCATCAGACAAACCCATAAAATATAAGAATATTGATTTTCCTTGAAAATTATTTCATGGTGTATCAAGATAACATTTCAATGTAAAATATGGAAACAAATAAAACGAAAAATGGTTTAATCCTATCATCTTGGTAGGATGTGATGATCTTCTATGGAAAGGTGTTATGTATCATCAGTGATCAATATTTACCATTTGACGAAAAATCATCATAACAGAATGATTTAGTCAGCTTCATTTGAAATGTCTTCCTGATTTGGTAGATGAACCCTTGAAAGTATTCCTTAGTATCGTCAAGAACCACAAATAAGTTTTATTTTATCATGGAAGATACTTTACATGAAAGTCTTTATCTAGTGAAATCTATGATATTTTTCCCCTAACATTGTGATGGACCTTTTACATTACAAAATGGTAATGAAAAATCCCATAAATTATATTGGGTATAATAATCATGTTGACAGAGAATCATTAAAATGGTCACATCATATAATACAATGCCTTAAATGACCTTGGGTAGGATTATGTGAATCATGTGTTGTAAAAATAGCTCTGCTAACACTATGTTATGTTTTTGAGATATTGTGCATAGAAGAAGGCATATAACAAGTGTTCGAAGGCCAAAAAATTCATATCCCATTATATAAAAAATAAAAATAGAGTCAATGGTGGCTAATACATAGAGTCCAAAAGTGAACTTATCATATAAATAAATTTATATGATTACAATATACATCAAATGTTCCATGTCAAATCTAAATATGGAAATGAATGACAATCCAAAAGGTGAAAATACATAAATGTTTAAAATGATGGAATACTTTTGTGAATATAAATACAATAATATTCACATGCTTCACATGACCAACCCAAATCAAGATACTTCCTTAAGACATATCACCCATGTCTTAAGAAGTCATCAGAACATTACAACCATATCTAGAAAATTCTTGAATACATTTCAACCATGTCTCTGTATGTCTGCATTACATGTTAACCATTTCCTACAAAATTCTATAGTCATGTCTTCCAAGTCATTAGTGTCTTTCAGAAATGTCTACAGAATCTTCTGACACCCTCTATTAATTGTTTCTATACCATGAATATTTCTCTTAAAATTCCACCAATATCATTTAATATCCTCTAGATATGTTATCCAAGTCATGATAGTACAATCGGACGTGTAAAAAAGAATTGTGATGCCCTTAAGACATGTTTTCCTGGTCATGTGAAACCCTCTATATTTGTTAACCATGTCATTCCACACAATATAGACAAGAATACAGGGTCTTGAGAAGTCCTCTTGACATATCATATAGGTCACGAAATATCCTTATGGCATACTATGAATAACAGGAGATGTCCTCCAGAAATGTCCACTATATTATGATCATATATTTTGACATGTTTTCTAGGAAACCGGTAAATGTCAAGACGTCATCCAAGATTTTGTAAATACACATTTTACATGATAAGTGGACAAAAAGGGACTATTAGGAAGACTTCTGAGGACATGATAACATAGTCTAATAGATATATTCATCCATACCACATGGAGTAAACTACAAGAAATTTTAATCCTACTATATGACAGATATTTGTAATGTGTTTCTAAATCCAAATATCCAACAGACACCCACATTGTTGTAAGCCCCTACATGACTTTGGAACTCAATCTTGTGAAAGAAAAATTCTCCACCGTGTTCATCTTCCTTACTCATCCATTTTTGGAATGAGAAGTAAACTAAAATAAAAGAAATATGATTCATGCAATAATAAAGATATTTAGGATTTATTCTGATCCCCTGAGCTCTATATAAATTTCTTTATAAGGGTTATCCTAGTGCATAAGTTCCACATCAATATGAATTGACTCTTATATATTTATATTCCTTGTTTCTTACATTGGTCATGGATCACGTGTCATTATGGAATTTTAATTATCATATTATTTACCTATGTAATACCATCCAACCAGGGAAACCATAGTGTGTAATCCTCAATCAATGACATGATATGACTACCCCCCATACCGAGTCATCGAACTCAGAGTATGTGCCAAGGGTGAGATAAAAAATGGTAAATATGATTCCTTTTATAAATACGATTCAATGGATGATTCATATAGGCTCTAGTTTAAGTCATATTTCCAAATTTCCCATATACGTTTCATTTACATATGTTGATGAACAGTGTGAATAGAATAAACTATTTGTGTTTTGATTCTTGCTATAAAAAGTATACATATTAACCATTATAAAGTCCCAATCCCATCATATAGATATCAATTACCACCCTGGATGGTATTAAACTCCACAGTTCCATGTTATATGGCTTAAAAATATATTAATCTTCCCATTTATAAGAAACAATGAGAAACATATGAAAAACATAAAATGTATATCGATGGTCGCATTAATAGACACCCCCTTTTCACATGGATTGATTCAACACATGATAATTTTGTTAGGGTAAATAGTATAATATTGGGATTAGGAACTGATTAACAAACATATCATTAATCAATAACATATTATTTACATACACAAAAATTCCTCCCGAAATGATGGGATGATCCTGTCCTCCCATCCCATTTACCTGTGTGACTTTCTATGCATTAATATGTTTCAAAACCCAATTGGGTCCTTGAAATTTAGAAAGTAGGTGTGTACATAGTTTTTGTTGTGGGAGTCATTGGCTATTTCAATGTAATAAAGGGGGTTCATTGAGTGAATGATTGCTCAACCATGCGTAAACCACCAATGTCATCCGAAAAAAGACTCATATGTTGTGAAGTTGATGTGAAATCATTTAACTATGACACATAATTCAATGGTAAAATAAATAGATTTCCCTATTATCGTACAGCCATTTTCTTCCCAACACACAAAATCTATTAATGAATAAATATGGGAACACAAAATGAATCATTCAAATAAATAAAATTTTCCGATTACCATGGGTTAGACCATTTAGTTTTCACCTCATTTAAAAACAATGGTTGAATTGACCTAAAAATTGAGGTAATTGGGGATCCCATGATATAAGTTTATTACAATGCTACAAGTAAAAACATGAAATATGATTGAATGGGGAATAATATAGGAAAATTTTGTTATGTGTGTACATATTATTGAAAAAATATATATTCATACAATAACACATGAACCAGAGACATTATTCAATTTTGTAATAATTAATACGAATACACCTCCCACAAAAAACTGTACCTGAGATCATATATTGTTTAAATTAATGTTATAGAATGTCATCTATTGCTACATCCATTGAAAATAATTGAGGGGCCTCCCCAATATGCCACCTTCAACATTATGTGATTATCATATTTGTTCAAGAATACGATTGACATGGTACAACCACGACAATTGTGGCTTCCAATAATGGCCCCAAGATGCTAAAAATAATGATTCTTTATCATAAAATGATAGCTATAATGAAACTACAGGTCCTTGCTACCACCAGAAATCACTACAAAAGATTGTGTAGGGGTCACGACAATTGAAAAATTCCAAATCTTTGGAATTTTAATCATGGAGTAAACTACATCTCTGTTCTGATTGACGACGCGTGAAGGATAGATATTGTCAAAAACTATCACAATGGTCATACCACTAGAGCCCCTTATTAGCTACTGAGGGTACCACTCAACACATTCCCCCCATGGACAGTCAATAAGGGTGGAAATTAATTAACATTGAATGATAAATGATATATACTACTGGGAGTGGGATCATATCCCTACTTCAACCATCAAAACCATCCATATATTATGATGGAATCCATCAGGTCTATAGGCATATCCAACGACAATCATGTGATAGGTGAATATCACTAAACCCATGAATGACTTCAATTGGTCTATTCTAATTGCACTAGGGGGACTGGAGTGGGGATTATTTCCCCTCATTAATCAAATATATCATCAATTAGAAATTATTGATAGATAATGTGTATGGATATATATATATATATGAACACATTCTTAATGTCACAATACATTCTAGAAATTTATGACGAACTATACTCGAATATGAAAACAATGGTAGAGATATAGGGATAAAAATATATCCTTTATCCCAATCGTCATAGCTATACAACACACAGATTAGTATGAAAACATTTCCACTCTGACAAAATATCACATTATTTATCTAATCTAGGATGATTGGTGGAATATTATGGTAATGTATGAGGCAACATAAAAGGCACTTATTGCCATTCCTAACAAATATCACCAATTTAGAGGGACACATTTCTCAGGTCGTTCACACATTCCATCCAAAAAACACCAGTGACGTACTCCTGTAGCACTAGACTGGGATAATATTCCCATTTAAGCCAGTGAAAAACATGTGAAAGAAGAATATGCATCAGGATAAGATCATATTACATTACGAAATGACCTGTAGAATACCCCAACAGAATCACACCATGATCATATTCCCATTACAACTGTGGAAAATGATATAAAATGTCACAAAGCACATGTATGTCTCATATTTATATTAGTAAAGAATGAAGGAATAATATAGTATCCTTCTGAATCAAGGAATATAACCCTACCTACATGAATTAATGACTTAAACATAATCTTAAATAGGATATACAAGTGGAGGCTCATCTTACTTCTCCCATTTTGGATGTCTTTTGACATATTTTGGTGGGTAATGAATATTCAAATCTGGAACATATCTACAACTCAACTATGGTTAAGTCTTTATTATAGTGACCAATAACTGGAAATCCTATATTCTCGGTTATTGTGAAGAATCTCACCATAATTTTCCAACACCTCCCCATCAGTAGTTTCATTTTACTATATAAAGAGATGGTGATCCAAACTCTATGAAAATTTATATAATAAAGATCATAAACATATAGAACCCCAAAATGTAGGTCTCCATGTTCCTCCAATGATGTAGAATGGGGATAATATCCATTAAATTCTAAATTCTAGTTTCATCATAGAGGTTTTATGCATACCCAAATAACCTCATGTGTCTTTTGAGTCTTCATCCAATAAGAAAGGAAACCATTACCATAATACTACTCTATGTGTTACAGTGGAGACAGATAATATGGAAAATATTAAGGAAATATACCATAGCCAACCTCTATATGGTGATGACTCATTTAGAAAATGAAATCCCCCCATTCCCAAAATCCTCCATAAAAATAAGTGATCAAAACATAGGCACCATTGTATACAGTGGTTCTAAAAACATCAGGGTCAACAATATATTCTTACAATAAATTTACTAAAAGTCATTCACTATGGTTAGTAGGTGACCTAGAGATGAAATATTGATAGTGTTACCTAGTGGAGGCATGCAATTATGATTAAGTGGAATCCATCATTTTTATATGGAGAGTGTATTCTAGAAACAACCTCCCTACCATGTTATATCCCATAGAATAATCTTTCTATAAAAAACTATAAGACATGTAAATTGAGTGAATATCGATACATCATCCAGAATATAATTAAAACAAATCATCGGTTAATAAATACACATCACCCTTATCTTATATATGATGGTCACCTGCATACCATAAATACCTACCATTTTCAGGTGGATGTAACCACAATTTAATAGAATATAACCTTGGATAGGGATAGTATGGAAAACGCCTATTTACTATTTGTCTCTGTAATATGAAAACATTCTATCAACTAATTTTCAAAGCCTCTTTAGACGTACCTGTTCAAGGATTATGAAAATATCAAGCATTTCACGTTGGAATATTCCAAAATAAAAAATCCCTCCAATATGAAATAAATTAATTTTATATCCTCTTGTGACATTAGGGGTCCATGTAACAAACCAACATGGTGGTAACAAATACTAATTCTTCCTCTATAAAGATAAAATGACATCGAGAATGGAGGGATATGGTGGCATAAAATTCCTTGAATTCGGCCCCTCATATCAATGAGAATAAATTTCAGACAATGATGATGATGTTGTTGTAAAGCCATGAAAATACCATGTAAAATTACTTCCATCATAGGATTCCATTGCACTGAACTCATACACGAGAAAAATTGCAATTAATAAATGATGTCACAATAGAAACTTCTATAGAAACCTCTGGGAGAGAACCCAACCCATAAGGCATGGGGAATATTTACCACTACCTTTACCCCTTATATCTTTATTCCCTACTACTAATTATAGAAAAACCAATAATATATTCAATCTAATACCATCCCATAAAGGTGTGGTATATCTTATCCCTAATTTATCACCATGATCATCACACAAAAACTGGGTCTCGGAGAAATCAGTTATGATTCCAAATCAACCTAATCCTATATATAATGGGAATTTATATCTCAATTTATATACATGTATCGCACAAAATCACAACCAAATTTATTATATTATCCAAAATAGGATGATAAAGTTCCAATAGATGCCTTAAATAGACTGCATCCCATATGGATGGTGAATGTTTTGTTAGCATCATTACCATATTGGGAATCAATCTTCTTCAATATGGGCAGCAAATATCAATAATCCACAGCGCAGGTGTTCTAATAAATACAAGAATAACCTACGCTATTTTGGGCCTATATTGAAAGAATGACTGTAAACACCCTCATTGTTACTCCTCACAGACTGGGACATGAGTAACATGTGGAAAAGGAACTCAAACATTGCAGGTGTCAAAAGAAAAAAATGTATAATTTGGATATGTCTTTGAAAATTAACTATGATTTATGAATTAAATAATAAAAATATATCCATCAATGTAATGGGGAAAATACCATTTTTAATGCACCATAGTTAATTTATTCACTGCAAAAATAAATGATGATGTGGATCAAGATTGAAATGTAGTGGTGCATAATATAAAAATCATATAATGAGTGGAGGGTGACCTACATAACCCAACTATGGATTCATGTATGTGGAAACATGAGAGAATCCAAAAGCAGGATCCACTGAATATTTAGATTCCACATGATTGGTGGAACACTACCATATATAAAGGGTCTGAGGTGGTCATATCCGACTCAGCACCTATTAGATATGAAACTCACAAAAAAGCAGATTGTAGAATATGAGAATGAGGTAAATAAAATACTAGACATATCCATGAGGAGCTACTCAAGCTAATCAGTCCACCTAGGTATCATATTCACATTGATACAAATATCCCTACTCTAATGCATTTTGAATGATTTGAACCACATATAAAGTATCATAATAGCATTTGGATAGACCTGGATATTGAGAGTATGTTTATATAAATAATGAAGTCAAAGTTGTCTATGACATCCCTCATTTGTATCTATAGTCTCTACCCTTCCAGGTTGATTATTTAGTCTTATCATAGATCGAGAATCTATAAGAGATGCAAAAATTGCAACAACATTTATCCTCCACTACCTCCTATAGATTAGATTCGGCTTGGATATGGGTAGCTCTATAACATAATAATGTCATTGAATCACTGGTTCTCAAGTGTAATCCCAAGAATGGATGTACACACATGCATAGCCCATATCAAATCCATATAAAAATGTGTGGATGACACTTTAGCCCACCAAAATTTTAAAACCCTACCTTTTTAAAATTTGATTGTGTGGTTAATCCAGGACAATATTTCATGCACATTGTGTCATGATGTGGTCTGATGATGATCCCTCAAGATTAGAAGGATGTGACCAAGGTAAGGTGTTTTTATAGACTCTGATATGGTGAGCCTTTGTTTAGTATTACAACCATTCAAATAGATCTTTTGTATTATTTAAATATCTTCCTTATCCATTTTTTTCTATTTTGGATCAGTGTTTTGGAAAATGAAAATTGATTACCTAAATACTGTAAAAAAGAATGAAAATGAGAAGGTTTATGAATACATAGACATATATAAAGGTTACAAAAATCATTCATTATCTATTTCTCATATGATAAATTAGTGTAACTCAATGATTAAAATCACTTGATGAGATTTAGACACCACTAATATTGAAAAAATATATAAGTGGATTCTGATAATTTTTTGAAAACTATATAATATTTGGAAGATTACTTTCACTATTTAAAAAACTAAATCATAAAAACATCACAATAAATAGGGGAAAATTATTGATATTGAATATACTATGGCTGTTACACTCAAACCAGTAATAGTCCCCCTTAAATCGCCATGGTATTCCCCAATTCACCTGGTGCATCCCGTCGAGTGGATGTAATAACCAATGCAGCCTCACCCAGAAGGAAAAAGTAGATCATAGAAGTCCAAGATTCATGAAACATATTAACAAGGAATAATCCTTATTAAATTCTTAGTTCACTAGTTATTTCATTTCAACCATATAAAATATCCGACTCAGTTTGGAGAATCCATGGAAACCCAATGAGGTCAAACTCTTCGATCGTCCTGCCAACATCCCTATAAATAAGAGGTTGGGTCACACAATTCAGGATTGATACATCTTAAAATATTATATCTAAAGAATGCTATATTATGGAATTGTTATTTTGTGATACTACCCAACACATGAAACTTATGTAACCATCACCTAGTAAAAATAATATGGTTATTATAATGAAATTATATCCATGAATGGATCGATGTTCAATATTTGGATGAATCAAAAATAGTCCACGGAGCTCTTATTGACAAGAGGGAACAACAATGCAATCCTAAAATGGTTATTTCCCAAATAGTTGAGACACAAAAATTTGCACTTGATGGATGTGATTATAATTAGAATCAAGATGGTACATAAGAGGATGATTCATATTCAACTCCAATGCAAGATCTGACTTATTAAGACATCTTATCACCAATGTATGAAGAATGGGAACTACCTAGCCAAATAGAACTATAACTGTAATAATATGAAATTATTATTCATTTAAATATTTTATTCTTGTAAACCCATTATATGATTATGAATATTCCTTTGATCATGATTACCTATTTGCTAATAGAGGATTCACATGCCGCAGTCACTGGAGCAGATGATAAATGGCCCAACAAAGTTGGAGTCATATCCTATATCTCAATCACATATTATTATTGAATATATATATATATATGAGAACAATTTTGAAGTTGTACTATATTAACAATGGTTCCAAAAAGGTGTCCATGATCCCTCCAAATGACTTATAAGCCCTCCTATCCTATATTAGCATCTAGAAGGTGTGTGATTATATGATCATCCCTGAAAATGGGATTATCAACATGACTTATTCTACTATAATTCGATAGATTCATGAACTCAATAGATGAACTTGTACTATATTCTGGAAATACATCATCACCTTATCCATAAAATAAAGAGAAACCCCACATTCAGAACAACTAACCTTTTTCATGAGAATTATGAAATTTTAATATATTTGTTGGCCATTATATCAAAACACAAAATAAGGGATGCAATCTATGATTCAAAATAAAATAGTTAAGAACATTTCAAAGACCGTTATAGTTCAAAATAATTTTATATATAAGTAACCATAGTTGAGGATTATCAGGTGAAGACTATTCAATCAAAATTTTTCGTCTCCATCTTGTTCATAGAGTAAGATGAGGAAGATGTTATTCAAGGGAATATAAAAACACTAAACCTTTTAGTAGTACTCGTCAATGTCAACATCTGAAGGGATCTAATTGAAAATGTTTGCTGAATAAACCTCATAACTATTTAGACCATTTAGCATATGGAATATAGGAGGGGAGGTATTTTTCTGACAATGAAAACCATTCAAGGTTATGATAATAGTGTGAAAAAACTTATTGGGTTATAAAGTTATAAAATTATATTGAGGGTCACACATTTTGATTTGTGTAAATGTTTATCCCATAAGATGACAAATATAATGGAATTCTCAGATTATATTAGTTTCAAAACCACATTGATGATCCTTTAACACTTCATCACCTCTTGAAATATCCAACAGATGAGTTGGTTGACATACTACATGGTGACATAGATAACATTCATTACTTGAAATCCATATATTCTATGGTTTTTTATATAAAAGGGTGGGAAATAACCAATGGTAGATGAAAATATATTGGTTTCATAACATAATGGATTGGGGAAATCCCATGTAAATTCATGAAGTATTGATTCATTTGGTTATGTGCTACTGATGAATTTGATTGAGGATGTAGACTTAAAATGAAATTTATATGCTCTGTTGATCTCCAACAACAGAGAAAAAGTATTTAACCATTGATGTGATCAGGTAACTGAATCTAAAATTAGAGGAAGACTTGAAACTAATGTTGATTAGTTTCTCCATTCTTATGGGGGATCAATAGATTAAATTTAAACTCCAAAAGTAAAATGGAAATGTGTTTTTATATAATTAAAAATAAATTTATAGAGTATCCCCTAATGTATCTACAAATCATCTGAATTTACCTAATTCCCTTATGATTTTAAGTAGGATGTGCGGAGGATGCAACCATCATATGATTATTACTTAGTGTCTAATGGTGAAAAATATATCATTGTCATATTTTAATTGGAATTAAAATACAGTATATCTCTCAAAAATATCATCCCAATAAATAAATAGAATTTTTAGATTTTGGTCTGTTATGATTTTATATACATTATTCATCATTTCCAGAATAAAATAATTTCCCATTTTCAATCACAGAACTATTAATAGATTGAAATGATGTCTTAAATAATTTTTTTCTTCATTAAAGGGTATTCATCATTCAATGACATAAAAATTATCCCAAAATATGGGGATGCCACTACCTTTAGAGAACCTGATGGGTTCCTTTTCTACCAGGTCATTCCCATTGGTGTAAAAAATGATAGAAATACTTATCAATGTGCTATGTATGATATCAGAAATCTCTTATTGGGATGAATAAAAAATGTTATGTCAATTACCTGGTGGTAATTTCTTCACACTGATTTGATCACCTCATGATTTATCAAAAAATATTCCACATATTGTAAAGAAATATTTCGAATATGAACCCACTAAAGAGGATATTACAGTTATTGTAAAGGAAATTCGATAGCTATGTGGTATTCTATTGTGGATTCAAGGTCAACCCAGAAAATTCTAATGAAATTATTATCATATCACCCCTCATAATCTCAAAGAGTCCATGTGGAGCAATGGGAACCACACTAATATTTGTTTTTTCATATAGAAAAATGATATAAAATCAATCCCTTTCACCATTTTAATGAGAAATAGATTATCCAACCAAGGGGATGATTATTGCACATAGGTCTTTAAGAGTATCAATAAGTACATTTTTCATCCACCGGTATTAGTACCACCATCAAAAGGAAATACATTGATCTTATTTATGGCCTCAATGAACATTCTCCCAAAACACTCCCCATATATAAAAATGATATGGGTAATGATAAAATTAAGTTCTACCTATGTTAAATGAATGTATGTATCGATTCATGGTATTCTGATGTCATGAAGAATGGGATTTCACCCATATATGTACTGAAAAAGGTGAGGCCATACATTATGTATAATAATGTACACCAGGTCTCACATATTTTCCAGCAGAACTATATCCATGGACATCATATGTGGACTAATTTTTTGGGATGATGTTTGGTTATTCAACGACAATGTGAAATCCATTCATGTTACTAATGTTAGTGAAAGGTTAGGCACTATAATATTTCTATTTCACACATCCTGCCATAGAGAGTACATTAGTGGACACCAAATTTCGAGATGAAGAGGTTTTCGATGCACATTACAATTCCCACACATGGGTGACATATTTTTAATGTCCCTCCAAATGTCATTCCAAAATGAGTCTATAAAATCAAATTCTAAAAAATGTTTGTATACATATTGAATTGGGTTTACAAGAAAACGAATTTTTTTCATAGTTTTTATCAGTATCTGAATGATGTACTAATAATGATTCAGAATACCAATATTTGATTTCATTCTCAAAAAATCAATACATCTACATATAGTCAACATGACAAATGAATGTGATTCATAAATAGTGATAAATAAGATAATTGAATAATTTTCCATTAGAAGGGAATGATTGGAAATTTTTATCTATTACATAAAATGACTAAAGGAAGGATTCCATTTGGATCCAACACTACATCATGTCCCTCAATCAGAAAATTCTCATTAAATTGATCTAGTTAATTCCCCTATCATTTAAGACAAAAATGATATGGATGAGGTGTTCTTATTCATCAAACACAGAAGGATGGACTCATGTGCCACCATTTGTGACATGGATGAACTCAATATGAGAAATAAATCCCAAGAGAATGGTTAACCAATATCCTCCCGAGGATGGATGAATATGAAATTGATTATCTCCTCAATGAGATTCCCCTAATATAATATTCTAGAAGAGTATATAATCATCACTATGATGAAAATATTACCCTTCATGATAAGAAAGTGATAAAAAAGTCCTCAATAAATGAGTCTTTGAATGAATCACCCTCTATTTAATTTTAGAACGAGATATTATTTTCATAATGGATGAATTCCTTATCTAAAATTTCATATAATTGAAATTTGTGTCAAGGATCTCCCATCAAATCATGAGTCATGGTTACTACTGAAAAACCATGATACATAAATTCATGGAATTTGACAAGAAATTTCATTCATTCCATATTCATGAAAACATCATCCGTCAAACCCCATAATGGAAACATACAACTAAATATTATCAACCATTTTTATGTGGATTAGATATTAGGATATATATCCCCTTGCTACATTGCAGTCATTATGTACATCTTTATTACAATTGAGTTCTTTTCCAATCTGGTGAGAGAAATACCCATAATAGATGATTTCATTAAGAATATCATCAACATAATGTTGTCAAATATCATCACAAGATTCAATTTACACCACATTATATTTATGGACAAGGTAACCAACATATATTATATCAAATTTATCAAGTTATACCAGGAGAAAAATTTAACATCCAACCACTCATCCCATTATTACAAAGAAAAAAATATTCAAATATTGTGCTCAAATAAGACTCTATCAAATATAATCTAATGTATTTTTAAAAAGGATAAGATTTATATTTCAGAAAAGATAATCCATTAATTATGGTTATATAATACCACTCTGTGTACTTCTACACTAGAAAATATCTATTCATTGGTGTATAGAATAGAGGCATTGATTCCCATTTAAATACAATTTACCTCACTATAAACATCTCTCTGTGGACATTTATTGGATGATGAAAAATCCCTATTATTATTGGATGAATTATAATGCCTTGCAGATAATTGGTTTTGTACACTATAAATCCTTGAAGACCATAAAAATTAAAAAGAATGATCCTTTAATTAAAATATTTTCCTTAAAAAAATTATTCTAGGAGAGATAATATTGGATATCATAATTCAAATGAATCTAGGGAGAAGCATTCAAATATGGAACCCATTTGGGAAGATACTTACATTATATCGAAAGACTATTCCCATGGAGCATAGTCACTGGCCTTAAGTGATAGGGAACACATCACACTCCCCACCAATGGATGGTTTCTTAATAAATACATTACATAGATTCCATTAATTCCTCTCATTAATAGATCATAATATGTTAAAATATATGGAAGAATTCTCAATATGATGAATTTAAAGAGAAACAATTCTCTCATCTTTATTGCATGATGTTAAACTACAATTATTTCCATAACACATGCATTAAACTGAAAAAAATATGTCCTCACAACATGATGCTAATCCTTATGAGAAGTATTTTCTTACTAATGATTCACTATACATGAGAAATATTTATATTAAAGATAAATGAACTACACCAATCCCTATCTGGTAGTTACATCAAAAAAGGGAATCTCCTAATCAATGAACTATGTTAGGATACATTCATTACATTACATGATACATAGGGACACACATATCCCGAGTAATGGGTTTATACATAATTTTTTTTCATAATAATAAGAAATCAAACTGTGTAATGGTAAACATCTCAGTTTCATGTGTGTTACTCATAGGTGGTTTGATATACTTAATGCAAGTATATTTCAAGGCCTCATATTGGCATAAAATATCGGTTGGAACATTTTAGTCTCTATTATTGATGAGTATACCATTTTTTCATTATGAGAGGATCCAAATTTATTTTTAATTTTGAGATAAAAAAGTCTTCGAAAAATTGGAATGAAATTTTATCTTTGCATATGACTCATCTCTAGTGAACATCAAAAATAACTAGTGATCTATCATTGGATGATTCATTGATATAAACTATTTTTGGTGTAAAAATATCATAAGCATTCACAAAACTAATGGCCAAACCATATATGTTCATACCTATCAATGATATGTCTCCCATTAATGTTGATAGAGAGGACACCCACACAATGTGACATCATGTATGCTTAATCCGCAAGGATGAACCCAACATATTAAATATTAGTACAAGTAGGACCTCACTCAAAGGGTAATAAGGAATAGTGGTTATTAAGGCTTCGAGATTCCATGATCTCCCAATAAATTATTTTGATGTGGATTACCATATTGATGAACTATACAAAGGTTCTAACATTTACATTGAGGATGTTGTCGATGTTTCGTAATTTATAACCACCATGATGTTCTCCATCCAACCACACAATACCTGAATGTGTGTAAAGATTCTATATGGTACTCGTGTACTATTAGGTGACATAATTTTTACAATTCATGAATATAAGATGTAATGTAAATCCATATTTCTATAGAGGTTTACATGAAAATAATATTGACTATAACAACACAATTTTATTTTTCATGGAGTAAGAACCATCATATATAAATGGATGAAAATAATCAAATTTTACGATCCAATAAAGTGGTTAAATTTCCTCATATATACAGCTATTGGACAAATGGGAACTATCAGCACTGTAGGACTGCTTCATTGGGAAGGACATTGGATTCTTGGGTTCTATCTAAAAAAAAATTCCTGATGAAATATCACACCCATTTCATGAAAGTGATATTATCTAAATAAATTAGTTCCTTCCGAAGGGGATTTATAGATAATATGATCAAATCCATCGAAATAAGAGGTTTCCTATCCATGTTATCCCAATAAGTTGATTGAAAAAACTCACCATGCATCTCCCTTAAAAGTGGTGTTCCACCAATCTTCTTTATGATCGAAATATGGATACATGTGTCCCTATTAATTAGGTGGAATTTTTTATATCTAGTCTCTAGTGACTAACCATGTCCTTCATTAAGTCCTTGTTAGATTAGGCAATGTTTATTGATATCTATATGGACTGTTAAATCTTGATATATTTCAACTTCGAATAAAATAAAGAGGTGATATACTACACATAGATTGTAAAACCCCAATATATTTCAAATAACCCCCTAATCAAATGTTCTGGTAAAAAAACCAATGAAAATATTCTTTTACTCAGATTTAGGAATATTTGAGAGGAACATGTGGATGTCGAAATGTAGTTCAAAATTATTTTATCCAATGTATGTGGGAATTAATTTCATTGTATACAAATCTATGCATTTATAATCAAAATTTTAATTTCTTATATAGGAGGTTTTATTCAGGAAAGTATTATGTGTTTCAAAATCCATGAAGGGGGCACAATTTTTTATTTTAGAAGATGAATGTGAGCATAATGGGTATGGGAGAAACTATAATGGGGTAGGAATTCTGAGGGAGGGAATTTATTAAGGTTTATTACCATCAGGTATATCATAATTTTCTATGAAGACTCGTTATATTTGAAATAACTATAATTAACGCATTTAATAATGGAATTTGTACAGTACAACAATGATATGGCATATTTTACTTTGGAAATATATGAAATTTTACCCGAAATGGTATCCATATAATTGAAACCATGATTAATATATTATATGTGTGAAACATCCTACTAAAAGTTTTTCATGATTCCAGTCACATCATAAGAATAAAATGAAACATGAATGTATTCCCATTCGGTAGACCTGATAGAGGGCTTATTAACCACATGAACGACATATGTATCATGAATTTCTTATCCCATAGATTACATCATGATCTTGTTTTGTATTCTAATAATCACATTCATACTATTGGATCTCATGAATATATCCCATGAAATTTTTCTCACAACATAGTCTTGTGAAATATGTATTGAAATCACTTCATTATGGGCGGTCTTCTGATATATATATCGTGTAGGAGGACATACAAATCAATCATGTAACAAAAAAATCACAATAGTTAAGGAGAGTCAAGATAATGAGTGAAATGAGACACCACAATCTCTATTATTTATATAATTATCTAGGGATATAAAATGTTCATTTAGAAGACCACACATAATCTAAGAAACCATTCCATAGATTCACCAAATACTCAAGAGATCATTTACATTAATCAAAATTAATTCCATGTTCTTAAGGATGTATCTCCTAGGGGGTCATTTTCTGATGTCCAATAAATGATATTATACAAATATAGTTTGTAGTAAATACCAGAATCATGTGAATTATATTCTTAAAAGGGAAAACAGATGGAATTTGAATCACATAGATCACATAACAATTAGAAGGGAACCAAATTTCATGATCCTAATAAGGTCTAGAAAATAGATCATATAATTCACATAATCTAATTATGATCATAAAATACCCCATTTAACAAGATATCTTATTCTTGTGAGGGTATATAGACAATCACTAATGATCAAATTTAGCCTCACATATTAGAACATCCAATCACATGACTAGTTGATTGAATGATTCCGTAAAATCATTCAATACATCTTAATAAATGAATGTGGATAAAAGAAGAAGCATCATGTGAAGAAGAGCTACATTTAACATTATGAAATGTGCATATGTGATTCTCATGACCTCATTGAGCCCCTTGTAGCTTGTCCACCTTATCATGCATGAATAGGTGGGTGTGTCACCATCATTAAAAGAATGAACTCAGACACACCAATCAAACATTTATTTCAATTATATCTCTATAGAGGAGTAGAGGGATTATCTAAGGTAATGATCACACATCATCACGAGGTCCATTAGTGTTAAAAAACACATACTAGAATATTAATTTCCATAAAAAATTATCTCACATCATCACAAAGTCTCAAATTATTTTAAATTATGTAATGAAATTATAGAATGAAATTTGGAAGTCTCTCCTGAATAGGGGATGAGATTAACATAGTATTATAGGGATTATGTGTTCTGGGTGACCACTATTGATTAGAAGAATACCCCTCAATTAGAAATTGTGATCCCACATGGTCCCATTGTTGTTTTAGCCTGATACCATGGAATACCAATTTAAAAGATGAATTATTCATGTTAAGAACCCAAGATAAGTATTCATTGATCACACAAAGCCTTTCCTTGGGCATCTAGATTTTGTGAAGGCTCTTTGACATGTTATACTAACCTTGTTTAGGTTAATTATGATGTAAATATGGTTATGAAAAATTATTTTTTAGTGGATGGGGTACAATAAACATGGATATGGAATAACATTCTTATATTTTATTCTTCCGATGAGATAACAAAAATGACAAATGTCAGTTCTATGTAAGGAGTGTGTTGTAAAAATTTATCCACTGAATCGAGATCATATTTTTGAGATACCATCCACATATGTTTGTATATAAATGTGGTATTAATGCCTAAAAATCCCATATAATCAGTAAAAAATTGATACAGAGACAAAAAATTACTTCTAATAGAGAGTAGAAACATACTTATTAGAGTGGAATGTTACACCATCACAAGGGTCTTCCACCAAGTAAAATCTAACTAATGACCAAAAGTGATCATACGACATAAATATTTACATTTTTTTTAATTTAATATAGATCATGAGAAGGAAATATGGTTAGTAATAAAATTCATGAAAAGAAGTTTCAACATGTTTACTAGGTCACAAAAATCCTTAATAATAAAATTATTGGCACAACATGAGGTAAATAAGTAATAAATATTGTAAAAGGAAGAAGACTTATGCGCGTATGGATAATATAATCTTCCTGAACATCACATGACCTACCTATATCATTTTACAGACCTAATACACATCACCCATGTCTCACAAATTCCTGAAGACATGCCACACATGTCACACAATGTCCATCATACATGTCATCCACATTATGTGATTTCCTCTAGAATTTGAATCCATGTCATATGATGTCTTTAAGTGATTCTATAAATTTCTTGTGATGCCCTATTTACATGAAACCCAACTTAGGAAATGTACTCTAGACATTCTATCCTTATCATAAGATTTCCTCCAAACATGCCAGACAAGTCCTAAAATTCTTATTGAACATTTCTACAATGTCTTGTGACAGCATCTGATCTTTTCCTATAGGCCTGTAAAATTTCATACAATTGTCAATCATGTCCTTCAATACCCTATATACAATTTTAATTGGTTATTGTATGTAATCCACAAATTTAATCCAGTTCACATGATATCGTCGGGATATACCTTCTAGATCATGTTATGCCATTTGGACTTGTCCACTATATCATGTGATTATCTATTGAGATTCCTTCTATGTAACCGATACATTTTTCAAACATCCTATAATAGGTTGTTAAAACACCACACTCATTTCATTCAAAATATCATGAAATATCATGTAGATGTCATTGTATATAATAACTTCATATGGTCGATATATTTGTGTATTCCCCTATGAAGATTATGATTTCCAAAATAAAAACGATGCATGGAAGGACTTCCTAAGGACCATGCTCTAATGGGTTTCCATTTCTAGGTAAGTCTCCGCAAGTATTTGAAACTCAAACCTAATGAACCCAATATATCCTATGATATTTATTTTCTCAATCATCCATCAATAGCATGAGATTTTAACTTAACTATTAAAACTATGGTTCCTAATACAATCATGATACATACGACACATTCTTAAGTTATGATCGACATATTAAATTTCTCCTATGGGTTATCCTACTGCATAATTACGTCATTCATATGTAGTAAGAATGATTAATATTTATCCCTTTTTATCACACCCAGCATGACTCATGTAGAATTAGGGATTTCTAATGATCGTATCCTTCATTTCTTGGATACCCTTTAGACTGGGAAACCTCAGTGTGTAATTCTCATTTAGCAGCATGATAAGACTTACCCATATAGGGGAATCAATACTGATATAGAAACCCAGGATTAACATAAATAGATATCCAATAAATTTTGTTATATATAATGTATATTAAAAAAGTACATGCCCAAGGACCATAAAAATTTACTGCCTTTAGAAGCATGGAACAAAATATTTTACCATTGTGAAATATCATTGATACTTACTATAAAGATCACAATCTTTAATAAGACTCTCTAAAAACATTCTCTATAACCTAGAAAATGGAATCATAAGAAATAGGTCAAATCAAAGGCATAGTAAGGGTAAATGAAGGATTCACATAAGAATAACTTGAATATATGTTTATAAGAACATTAGAAAATCAATTGAATGTCATACGTTCAATATAAACAATTATAGTTGTTATAATGTCATAAATATTGGTAGTTTATAATAATTGAATCCCAATGGAATCCGTAGAACAATCCATGAATTTATAAAAATGAATAAGACAAGGATCTTGTGAAATATAGATAAAAATATAATATAAAATATTATGGTAAGATACCATGTACGTCATAAAATGGTAGGCATGAGGAAATAACCCATGTAAAAAAATAAAATGTGGGATTAACTCCCATGTAACATATTACTTTGGGAATGGGTTGACCTCCTATGTACTATATTGTTTTGTGCTTAAGTTGCCATCTTTTTTAAGGATGGGGATGTTATCCCATGAACCCTCTAATTTCAGGATTCAAATTCACTCTTATTTTAGACTTCATATTCCCTCCATGTAACAAAATTTTTTGGACATGGGATACACACCTATGTACCCTTTTGTTTCAAGAATAAGATTATGTTCTGTTTTAATCCTGGGATTGACTACATTCTACCCACTCAAGCTCAAAAAACAATTATCATTACATAATGAATTCGGGTATATATATGTCCCACCCATCACATATTAAATTCTCATATACATGTTCTATTAGATAATAAATAATAAAGAATATAATGACCCATAAAAAAGGGATGGGTCTCATAGAGGTCATATCATAATCAATGAAATTAAATGGGTTTCATAAAAATTGAATCATGTCTTATACTATGGAAAATATTTAATTTTCTTGATCATTTCATCCTAAAATATTCTATTAAAGCAAGTATTATTCACAATCATTTATCATGGTATAATATTCTTAAGGGAAGCAAGTTTCAAAAGAATATAACCCAGGGAAGTGGAAATAGTTTTATCAAAAATATAAAAAAATAATGATAAATGGGTTTAATTCACATCATTCCTTAAAAAGTAATTCATAGAAAGAATATAAATAGAACATTATTAGAATTTCCTAGATTAGAATGAGTAATTTCAACAGATGTTATCCAAGATGGATAATGTTTTGTAAACATTTATATTCGAAAATAGAAAATATTTTATTTAAAAGAATCTTGATAAATAAACTGTTTAGGAAATCATTTTAATTTTAAATATATTGATAACATATATATACTAATCGAAATAGTTTTGATAATATTATCCTATGAAAACATATAATATAATATTGAAATCATTTTAGAAAGTATTTACTGTGAAAACATAAAAATGAAACATGAAAAAATTTCAAAATAGATTTCCTTGAAATATATTGAATACATATAAATGTGGATTCAAGGTCATTAGAATAATTCTCTTTTAATATATCATTTAAAAACATATAAATATATTGTTGAATATAATATAAATCATTTTTTAACATAAAACAACTTTTGGTAACCTTTTTTCATTTGAAAAATATAATAATGAACATATTTTTAGAATATTGGAAAACTATTTATTATAAAAAAATATTATAAATTTATAATTTAAGGATCAAGGAAATGATGTTCATGATGGTGGGTGGTTCAATTCATGTAAAACATTCCCAATACATAGTAACATTTTAGAAAAGTTACATGATCATATAATTACAAGAAGATTATTTTTTAAAAATATTTTGAAAACAAGGTTAGACAAGTGTATAAATTTATATTAAATCATAGGATAATAGTTAATTTTTTTTAAGAAAACATGTTTATTTAAAGAATAAATATTTCTAACATGAAGGAGAAATAATGTTTGGTTTTTATAAAAATGTTTTCTTAATTATCATAAGTATGAAAGAGTGGAAAATGGTACTATTTCATGGATATAAAATACATGTAAATATTTTAATATAACTAATTTCTGTACATGGGATATGGATTATAAAATTTCATCAATGAAAAAATGTCTTAAATAATGTTGAATAAATGATGAGATTGAAGCTATAAATCATTACAACTTCGGTAACATAGAATCACAATAAAAAGAAAATAATAAAATTAAATAAAGCATAAAAAATCCTAAAAATAAATATATTCATGATACAGCTGGTCCAAGTAAGTACATTCGTGACATATAAAGATATAGGTTCATAACACGACATGTATATCAATGAAGGTAAATGGAGACAAAATAATATTATCAATTTGATAACATTTGAACATAAACACCATAAATGAATTATCATCAATTGGATATGAAAATACACATAAATTAAATTAAAAAATATTATAATACATGAATATGAATTATACCCACCACATATAAGAAATATTATGTGATCATGGATTATGTCACATGGAAAATAAAATTGAGATGATAAAACCCTTCATACTTTATTAACATTTGAATCATAATACCCAAAATTTAATGAAATTAATTAAATATTCTAATATAATTTATTAAATGATATATATGATATAACATGTGATAGGTAAGTATATAAACCACAAATATAAGTGAGTGGTGAATACAGAATGTATATTTATGAAATAAAAAGTTTGATGAAATTCACATTAATTAAATTTTATCCATCTTTTTACGTGTTAAAACATCATATATAAGATGTACATGTTTCAAATAAATCTTAAAGATAACCATATTATTTTATATAATTATATATATGATTCACATATTACATTATTTTGTCTATTTATATAATATTTAATGTTAATATATGGTTTTGAGTAGTTACAACTTTGTTTGTTGTAGATGTTTTGACTTGTTACTCTTGATCCCCTTACATAAATCATGATTTAATCATTTAATCAACTTGAAAAAGTGAACTATATATATATCACATGTATTTAGTATAAAATTATTTATAGAAATATATTATATATTGAAATTTTAATTGAAATAAACTTTTCATGGAGACGGTAGGTTTTACGTTTTAATAAATGCTACTTCAATTTTATTATCATATTAAAAGAAAGAAGTTAAAGAAAATAAATATATGTAAATATATAATATTATATATGTGTAATTTTTATGGAATATATATCATATAATTTCACTTAATAAATTATTAAAACATTCCTTTTAATGATTGAACGAACCATATCTATTTTGGGAGGTGGTAGTCCACACTTCCACAAACAATGTTATCGTGTTTACACAGAATCGAAAGAAATAAAGTAGGATTCATGTAATAAATATAAATTTATAATTTTATATAAAATATATATCCTATAAATATCGAGTTTCCACCATATGTACTAACCATGATATATGGGAATGAAAAACTGACAACATTGTTTCATGAGGTTGTAGTTCGTTGTAGATAATAATGGTAATCTCATTAACAATTAGATAGAAGTGTGTGTATGTTATGGTAGAAAACATCTAATAAAATATATATTTATTTTTAGGATATTTTTAATGTTATATAATCATGTAATATGAATTATTATGGTATTAATGAATTAAAATGAAATAAAGGATCATGAGAAAAGATGTTGCCTTTTATTCGGGTAAATCAATTTGCTTTGCCCGAAAGGGATTACTTCGATGGATTCAGGACCAAGGTGATGATTATATTATTATGGTAGTTTTTTATAAGATATATTTTGCTGTATAATTTTCGAAATATAGTTTCTTGACTTGTGCGAGGATGTGAGAGCTGCTACTACATTTTTATATTGGAGGGAGGGGACATAGTTGGAATTTTTTAAAACATGTTTGGTTTCAACACACTTATCTAAAAAAGTTATCCAAATACAAACATACTAAATAATTAATGGTTTATGTCCATAATGTGACAATAAAATGGTATTTGGAAAAGATATTAGTTTATTTGGTCCCATATGTTTAAGGTTTATTCCGTTATTATACTTAATTTTACATAAATTTCTATAATCCATATTATTCACATTGGCATATATTTTATGTAAAAAATGATTATGTAACAAAAATCATAATATTATACTTATTAATATAAATTTATGTATGTTTTTAGAAGTAGAATTCATATGTGAACAAAAATTAATGTAAATTTGGCAATAGTGATGACAAAAAATGTTTTAAGGATAGAATGTTAAAAATTTCATTAAGATTTTATATATAAATTCAATATAAAAATAATTCCAATAACATATAATTGATTAATAGATTTATAATTTAATTTTTTACTTTTAATAAAATTGAAAATATAATTAATTATTAAAATTTATTACATGAGAATACATTGTTGAATTAAAACTCATTATTTTTAACTATTAATCAGAAAATTATGCTTCAAAAAAATCCTAAAAAAGAACCCTAAGATAATTTTCATATAATTATTTCATGAAATATTCTTACTTAATAAAATTAAATATCAAGTAGTGTCTAAAATTAATTATCTTTTTATTGATATATGGACATAAAAAGCAGTTCGAGTGAGAAAAAATAGAATTTTCAAAAAAATTGTTTTTTACCAATAATACATGTTTTATTATAAATTTGTTTTATTTATATAAAAACATTACGAATAATTTTTTAAATGTAGTTATTTATATTCTTATTACTACGTTTATCAACTATTTTATAACTATATATTTTAAATGATTATAATAATAAAATGATATTTTGTAGAAACTCGGTGCGGTGGGTAACACATTTAATGTCAGTGTAGTATGTTGAACCATACAATATATGACTTTAATATAATGTGTTAAAAATAATGGTAGATTTATAATATAAAAAACAATACCTATTTTTATGAGAAATGATAAATATAAAATTTATTAAATTAACATGAATACAATATTTCATAGTATCTCAATGTGTTTCATTCAACCCCAATTAATTGAATATCAACATCGAAATTATTCTAGGTATCAATGTATTAATACCTGAAAATTATTTTCACTGAAACCAAAAACATAAAAATGAATTCTAAACATTCCACTTAAAAATGAGCATTGTAAATAGAATAGTTACCCAATTTAACTCATAACTAGGTTTCCAAATTAGAAATTGTATGTTGGGAGTGATGATTCGACATATGGGAAAAGGGTAAATATTTATAGTGTGTTAATTTTTCATCATTCACAAAAATTTGAATGATAAATGTAATGTTGAGGGACTCAAAATAATAAATATAAGATGATTAAAAAGGCCATCATTTCAATAAAATTTTAATATGATAATATATTATTTATAGATTTTTTTCTAAAGTGGGAGAGTTTTCCAGAAAAGATATACTTGCCTAATTTTAGGAAAACCACACCCTTTGTTGTTAATCGGTCAACATCAGTAATATCAACAAACTTATAGGTGAATTTTTCATTCATTAAGAACTAATAGATCACAAGATCCATGTAATCCATCTCATCTATCACTATATACCTTAATCACATGTTTATTAGAATAAGTAATAAAATATCCAAAAATAATCATGTTTTTATATATGACTTTATCCTCACAAACATTGTCTAATGTTTAACATAAACTTTAGATAAATGGTTAACCTTATTACACATCAAAAATATTATTATAAATTTATTCCTTAAATAAGATCATATCTTATACCAATGAATTTTCATTGGAATTGTCGGTCAATAATTATACTGATAAAATATATATATTGAATTTATTAATCTGGAATCTATGTAGAGGGAAATAATAACATGAAACATCACCAAAGGAATAAAAATCTTATTTTCACTGTGGTTTATCATACATAATCAAACAAGAAATTACTATCTAATGTGGGGAGGATACATTTTCCATAAATATCATGATTCACATCATCTATTGTTATTTCCTAGGATTTCCTGTTTTGATTTTTCTTTAAAGGTTGTTCTAGCTTATCATCCACATTATTCCATGGATTGGGGAACACGTTAACATAATTTCCAATATCTATTCAATTGAATCATTTATTGGTTGGAGGATAATTCCTTGGGGATTTTTCATTATTAACTTCAATAGGTATCTTTTTCCATTACATATACATTTTACTTATCTATAACCTTTCGATCTACAATTATATAATTTTGTATTATCCTTTTTATAATTCCCTATAATTTTCTTCCCATAATATGGGAATAATGGATGGCCCAATTTCTTTTCTCAAGAATTTTTTGAATTTCCTTTAAACATCATTTTCCTTTTCTAGTAAAAACAATGAAATTGATATAGAATTAAAACATCTATTTTCACCATTATAGAACATCAAACATATTCATCACAAAATTTAAAGTCTCTTATAGAGAATGCCTTCCTAAGAATAGGTTTTAGGCCCCATTAAATCATTAAATTTTTATTTCAGGTAGCATGATACTTATTGAGGATTTCGTCACATTCCTTGTAAAATATTCTTTATAGGAATCAAAATATCCATCATTCCTCTTCTTATGATCTACAAATTAATTTTCAATCTTCATGTGAAAAATACAAGGTAATATAATATTAAAAACTATATTCATAAACCTATACCAATTTATGGATTCAATTTCAACTTGTTTCTTGTCATCACAATAATATACCATAATTGATCCTCTCAACCATACAAATGGTATACAACCAATGTTCATTTGTAATTCAATGAACACTAGATAAATAAATATATTTTTAATTGTACTGATCCACTACTCAGAAAATAATTGTTTAACAAAACCATTGGAAGAAGGTCAGGATTGCCTCATGATGAACTCAATTAATTATAGTTCCCTCCATATTATAATTTTTATTTTCACTACAATTCAAATATTGATAAAATTTATGTCATCATAGAAATTTGGTTTTTCATTCCACTCCCCAAAACATTAGGTTTTATTGGAGGAAAATTGTTGCATTGTCCATTGCATTCCAAATTAAATAGGTTTCACTGGGTTTAAACCATGGAATAAAACCAAATCATAGAGTGTTAAAAAAATATCAAAGCAGAGAACCACATTATCATGAAAAATATTGGTAGTATTTTATATCATGACACTTTACTTCTTAATCCCATAATCCTCATGCTAATACATGGTAATTCAAATTCATCTTTATTCAAATCCTTCATGATAATTTACATATATATTTTGGATTTCCAATGAATATTATCTGGGTGTATCAAAAAACTTATTCATTAAGGCCTATTATCATGTCCCATGTTACACCTAAGTTAGGCAAGACACACCATGTCAAATATTTTACCCCTAGGTATATATATTCCAGATACATACCCATTTGTAGTATTCATAAAAGGATAAAATTTTATAAAACCACTCACTCAATCCATTACCATAATTCAATGACATTTTCCTATATTTTTTCTCAAACATCGTCTTATCCTTGGAAACATATGTTGACATATCCTTATAAATGTCCCAAGAGATCTTGTTAAAGTTATCTCAGCCTAGTTTTCAAATATTGACCAATACATTCTTCTAATACAACTTATAGATACCAGAGGATAACATATATGTATAGGAAATAAATTTTTATTAATATTAAACTTATTACAGATATACAAGCCCAAGGAAATTTGTATTTTTGTTTCATTGGAATATTTGAAAAAATCGTCTAACATAGTAAAATTTCTTCAATTTTTTACAAAATTTTCTTCCTCTTTAATAATTATACTTTTAAACATTCTCCATATAATGGGGAATGGAAAATTATGAAATGGGTGATCTCTAATGATTATTAAGTGAAAATAAAATGATGCATAAAATAATAAAATGAATAAAATGACATTGGATCATGATGAAATCATTTGATTATCAAACCCTTTATAGAAAAGTAAATAATCATTAAACATGACATAGTGTTTAGAGGATTACAAAATATGAGTTATAAGGGATTAAACAGCATAACACATGAAAAAATAACATAGAAATACAGCATTACACTTGTGTAATAAACATAAACATAATAATCAATTGTTAAGTCTTGCTACCAAGACTATTATATAATGACATGCTTTTTATAATAAACTAGGTACCCACTTCATCCATGGGAATATCTATTATGTAGCCTCTTATTTTGATCTTGATATTCCCTCATGTGTACCCTCTTGGTTAAGGATTGTGATTTTTTAGGAATATTATTTCTTCTCATGTACCCTATTGTTTTAGGACTAGTATTTCCTATGAATTTAAACTGAGGATACCCTCAAGTGTACCCACTTAATTGGGGCATCGGATTATCTCTTTTGTATCCTTTTGCTTTAATCTCTTGATTTCTTTTATTTCAGGTTTTGAAATCCCTCCCATTTACCCTTTTGATCCCATCAAATTGTACTCATTACCTAGTTCTTTGGGTGGAGATATATGACCCACCTATCAAATAATAAAATCAGAAAAAATGTTCCATAGTATAATAAACCTGGAATCATATCTTGACCCATAAAAAGATGTTAGTTTGTTAAACAAATATTTAATAACAAATGCAAGGAAATGGGTATCAATTTTTTTACTCATATATTATCCAAGGGAAAATATATATCTTTCATGATCATTTCATCATAACATAACCCGTGAAAGGAATTGGGTTTCATATCATTTGTCTTGGTATAACCAGTTTAAGAGAAACATTATTCTTAAGCGTATATCCTTTTGAAGAGGAATTAGTTTCATAAAAATATAAAATGATAAATATAAATGGGTTTCCATAAAAATCATTCCATAAAAACCAATACCATTCATATAAATAATATCAATGGAACCACATGATAATTTTACATAAGGTCATGAGTAACATCAATGGATTTCATCTTAGATGAAAAATTGTTTTGAAATATATTTTAACACATTTTAGTAGAAATTATATTTTTTTATATTTAAAACCGTTATAAAACCTAAAAAAATTATAAATCCATAATGTTTTGTTATAAATTGAAAACATATAACAAATACTTGAAAAAAAATTATAAATCCATAATGTTTTGTCATATTAATACATTTATTTTAAAAAAATATGTTGAAAAACAAATAAAGAAAACTTTTAATATCATTGGAATCATATTTGACTTATTTTTTTTAAATCATTTTTTTATATTAAAATCTGAAACATTTCAAGGAATTCAGTAAAATATTTTATTTAAAACTCTATATTTAAAATCATAAATAGTATGATTCCAATAAATAATGGTTGTGACTGTGGGTATGTCCATACATGAAAAACAATCCTTATTTACCTAGAATTTCTAAAAAGTTACATGATCAAAAAAATAAAGGAGGATTTGCATTAAAAAAAGTTTTCGAAAAAGGAAATACACTGGTAAAATTTTACTATAAAATTGAAAAACATAGATAAAATATTATGGGAACATTTTTTCTAAAACATGATTTTAGAGGAACAATTATTTCTAACCAAAATATGAAATAAGGAAATATTTTCATAATAACAATATGTTAATTGTCATTAGTACCAATAATGAGAAAAATAGAACCATTAATTGGATATATCATGAATATCTAGCGGGTAAAAATATTTAGGGGATTTCATGAGATATGGATTATAATATTTCTTTAATAGAATCATAATAATAAACAATCATGATAAACAATGTTACCAACACTCTTAACTATTACAACTTTGGTAAATTTAAATCATAAAACTAATAAATTAAAATCATTAAATGAATTTTAAAAGATCATTAAAATAATGAAATTCATGATATAAAATGTAATATTAATTATATACAACTCGTATAATTATATAGTTTCAGATCATGACATGTGTATCAAATAAGTCAAATTTAGACAAAATTAATTTACTGATTTGGTGACATTTGATCATAAAACCAATAAAAGAATGATGTGTATATGGATATGTAAATTCCCATAACATTAAATATAGAAATCATATAATAAATTCATGGTAAGTATACATACCACATCTAATAATAAGAGGTGAACATGGCTTGTCTCTCCTGAAAAATTGAACTGATATGAGAAAACACACACAACAAGTGTGACAATAGAATCATGCTCTCCATAAAGGAATAATGACGATTAAATCTTCTAATACTATTAAAAAAATTATAGCAATGATATAAATATTCATAAGACATTATAAACACCCCACAAAATATTTGAGTGGTGAATAAGGAATGTATCTCATGGAAATAAAAATTGATTTGAAATTCCATTACCTTATGCGATGAATTTATTTGTACATGTTCAACCCTCCTATATAAAAAATAATTTTTATTATAAATATACCACAACACCATTATATTATATTTTGATACCCTATATGAATCATTTATCACTTTATATTACATTTTTGATTAATTCCATGATAATATACTTTTTGTGATTTTAACTACATTGTTTATCATACATGTTTTGAATTTTTATTAATTATCTTATTATATAGATAATGATTTAATTATTTAAATATTTTATAAACGTATTTATATTAAATATATATTCATTATATAAATACTTATAGTAATTTTTAGGAGAAATATATATTAACCAAAATACACCTTTCATATACTTGGTTGGATGTATGTTCGCATAGATGCTTCTTCAGTTTTATTGTCGTATGAGAAGAATGAAATTAAATAAAATATAAGTATATAAATATATAATGAAATAAAAATTAAAAAAAAAATCATATATATTTTACATTATCTAAACACCTCTTTAATACATTTCTTGCAATGTTTGATCAAATCATATCAATTTTAGGAGGTTGTAGTCCACATTTCCACAAATAATGTTATCATAATTACAAAAAATAAAATCAATGAATGTATTATATAATTAATAAGTAAATAAATATAAATTTAAATACAAAATATATCATATAAAGAATAATTTATATTATATTTACCAATAATGATAATAGTTAATGGTAAAACAAACAATAATGTTTTGTGAGGATGGAGTTCGTCGTACACAAAAAAGAAAGTCTGTTACCCATTCGATGGAGGTGAGCGTAAGTGGAGGTAAAAAATTTTTAATAACATAATAATATTATATTGATGTTAATATTATTTTTATATAATATTGTAATTATAATTATTTAAGTGGTAAGTGAAGAAAATAAATTAAATGATTTGGAGAAAGAATATAATATTTTATTAAGGTATCATCTTTTAGTTTCACCAAAGGGAATTCATTGATGGTTATAGTTCCAGGGGGAGGATTCTACGTTTAAGGGAGGAATGATGAGGATATATTGGGGATGGTATTAGATTAGTGAATTTGCATTCAGAGGTTCAAATAATATGGAAGAGTGGATTCCTTTTTATAGTTTAGGGAGGGGCACGATTGGCATTTTTTAAAACAAGTTAGTTGTACCAATGTTTTTACCAAAAAAATAATTAAAATACAAAAAAAATTGAATAATGGGAGTTTTATAGCAAAGATAAGGCCATAAAATGGGTTCTAGAAAATTGGATGTGTCATTTGTTCCCTTATGATTAAGGATTACTCTTTTATAATGCGTAACTAGACCTTAATCACTATAAATTATTTTTATCACATTAACTAATAATTTTGGAAGAAAAAACAAGATTATCTTATTAGACGATAAATATAATTCCACAGAATATGTATTTATATTTTTCAAAATTAAATTAAATGAAGATGAAAAGTTATTTTAAATGATAATCCCACATTATTGGTGAGGAAACGTGTTTTTAATGTGAAAATGTATAGATACACAATTATATTTTATATAATAATTCAACAAAAAGTTATTCATATAACCTATATTGGATTAAAATATATATAATTGATATATTTTTACATTAAATTAAAATTAAAGTATTTTATATCTATAAAAATAAAATAGTTGAATAATCTGTTTTGAACTAGAATTCTATATTTTTTTACTATTTATTCAAAAATATGATTAACGTAAAAATTTAAAACAAATATCCAAATATATTTTTTAGATTATAAATTAAAAAATCCAATTTATTTTATAAAATTAAATTTAAATGTGTTTTTAAAAATAATTTTTTTGTCATTCATAGAAGGATGTAGAAAGTTGTTAATTTGACAAAATTGTATTTTTATACATATAAAAACACTGAAAAATTTAAACGTATTTTTTCAATATGTTTTATTTATATAAAACCATTAAAAAATATTAAAAAGGTAGTTATTTAAATTTAAATTAGTATGTTAAATGGATATGATAAAAATATGTATTTTAAATAATGATAACAATAAAATGATTTTTCATAGAAACATAGTGTTGCGTGTAACAAATGCCAAGTCAGTGTTTCACCTAGCACAAGAAAATCAAATTATAATGTGTTGCGCATGGAAACACAATTTATTTCCTTAATATGAAAGACATTATATTAAATGTTGCGCTAACTGAATAAATGAAAAATGAAAAATTAATTTTAAAATAATATTTATCAATGTCTCAAGGTAATACATTATACATTCTTTAAATGAATCTGTCCATCAAAATTCATCATGTTATAAATGTTTTAATACCTGAAAGATTCATTCATTGAATCTGACATTACAAAATTTATTACCAAAAAATTCATTAAAAAATGAAATATAGAAACATATCGGTTACCAAAAATAAACTCACTAATTAGTTTCTATATAGATAAATATAGGTTGTTAGTGAATATTGGACATGTAGAAAATGTGTAAACAAATGTATGGAGATTTTAAGATAATACATCAAAAAATTGATAATGATCAAAATAATGTTGAGGGTCCCAAATTCATAATTTTTTTATTTGGAAGGCCATTAGTTAAACAAAAATTATGTAATTAAGAGAACAATTTATATCTAGATCGGTTTCTTAATGTTGAAGAGTTTAATTAATAGATATTCTTGCATGATTTGAGTTTAAACTCGCCCTTTGTTTTTATATGATCCACATCACATATTTCCATAAAAATAAAGTTCAATTATTCATTACTAATGAACTAATAAATCTTGAGGTCAATGATAATCCATCCAATTGTTAATAAGTTAACATAAACACTATGTTGTTATAATAACTTATCCAATATGCATATATCATCATTTGGTGAAATAATTGCTTAATACCACTGTTATTTTCTGATGATTAACTGAAAAATTCTAAAAATGGATATAATTTTTACCCCTAAAAACTATAAATCACACTTTATTCCTTAAATTGTATATAATCATATACCAAATCATTATAATTAGAAACATGGGTCCATAATTGTATAGATATAATATATAATGAAATTTTATTAATCCATATTGCATTTAGATGAAGAAAACTAAATGAATCATCTCTATATGTTATAAAATTAGATTATCATAGGGTATTTTCATAAAAAAAAGCATAAATGAAATTCAAAACAATGGTGGGGAGGATAAGGGATCCCAAATAATCAAGATTCACATCATCCATTATGATTGAATATGATTTTAAAATTTCCATTATTCAATAGATGTCATGTTGGCTTATCATCCATATAAGTAATTAGATTAGGAAAATTGTTAGCATAATGTCTAAAACGTATGAAATTTAAACACTAAATTGAGGGAGGTGTATTCTATAAGAATTTCTCATTATTCACTTGTTTAGATAACATATTCCCATTAAAAGGACACTAGGCCACTCTATTACCTTCCTTACTATAATTAATTTATTTAGTAGTCCTTTTAAGATAATTTCCTTCATGATTCTTCACACCTGTTGTGATTAATGGAAGGCTCATTTTGTTTTCATCATAGGGGTTAGATTTTTATTTGAAATATATCAATATTTTCTTTTCAAAACAACGAAATTTATAGGAAATTCAAAATTCCATTTCAACGATTATATCACAACTAAAAAATTCATCATAGATACTAAAGTCTCTTATATTTAAGGCCTTTTAAAGAACATTAATTATGAAACCAAATAAGTTATCAATAATTCTTTTAGGTGGGGTGATAATTCTCAAATAGAACATCACATGACATAAAATTTTCATCATAAAAACATACCAGTTCATTTACCTTTTTCTATCCTCTAGGAATTCCATTACCATATTCAGATAAATAATATGTGGATTGTATTTACTAAAAAAATATTCTTGAAGTAATACAATTTGATGGTTTAAATTTTATAATGTGGCCTCATATTCATAATAATATTTCACCATTTATCCTACTCAACTACATAACCATATAAAATTAGAGATTATTTTTCATGATCTGAACTCTAGAAAATGAAAAGTATAATTTTAGTTGAACTTAACCACTAATAATCAAATAATGGGTCTATAGAACCAAAAAATGATGATGAGAGATGAATTATTAACGAAATAAATATAACTATTCCATCTATTTCTCATTTAAATGTTCACAACAATTATGAAATTGAGAAATTTGTGTAAAAATATAAATGATTTTTTTATTCAATATCCAATAAAATTTAGTTAATAAAGAAGAAAATAATTTAATATTCTAATGAATTCCCCCACTAACATTTTTCCATAGAGTTATATCTATTGTATAAGAAAAATATAGAGTATGAAACAATCATTATAGTGGGTAACCATGTAATGAGGGAAAATACTTATGAGATTTATAAATCATGACATCATCATTATTAATGTATGAAACCTTAGGTTTATCCTATTTCATTTATAATCATATTTTATTCATATACATTATGATGATATCTAAATAGTTTTTTAATTTCAAAATGATATCTTCCATGGTTGTCAAAATTGGTTTGAAGCATGGCCCATTGCAATTTACCAGGTTATGTTTGATTTAGGACTATTACAACATGTTAGTGTTGTTATTCCTAGGTACATATATTCAAGATCCACTTACAATTGTTGTATTTATATTGGTATATAATTAAAGGAAACCACTGACTCTATCCATTGAAAAAACCCCCTTTTCATTTTCCAATACATTTTCTTGTCCATATATTTATCATAAGGCAAATCTCTATACATATCCATTGAAATTGGACTTGGGATATCACTAATGTTTTCTTATCATAGTTTGCTATGGTTGACTAGAAATTTACATTCATACAAACAATACTAAAGCAAGCTTAGAACCCATTGATATAACATAAATTTAGATGAATATTCAGAATATTAGGAATTTAAATGCCTAGGTGTTATTGTATTTTATTTTCTTTTGGAAAAAGGAACGAAATATTCAATTTTAGGTGAAATATATTCAATGTTTCCCATAATATATTCACCTTTTCTACTTGTACATTAAATATTTCTCTAGAACCTATAAAAATAAAACATAATAAAGGGGTTATCTTGAATTCCCACAAAGGGTAAATAAATTAATCACATTATAATGAAATTAATAAATGGTAATGTGAACGTGAAAATATATTTTTATATCAAAATATTCATATCAATGATCATGATCATCAGATATAGAAAAATTATTTAGCCTTCATAAGACCAGATAATAAAGTAATAATGTGAATAATACATCAAATAATGACATAGGAATCATACACAGAGTTTATAATATGCACATAAATATATAAAACCAATTTTTTTGGATAGCTACCAAAAAGATCATAATATTTAATTGTAGGGATAAAAACATGTCTACCTAATTTAGGCTTAGGATTTACTCCTATATAGCCTCTTGTTTTGGGATTGGCATGACCTCTTGTGTACCATCCTGTTTTAGGATTAATATTCCCTCTTGGTTTATACATGTTATTCAATCCCCTTTATCTTCTTGTTTCATGATTTGGTGCCATCATATTTATATTTTGGTATTACCTCCCACGTAATCTCTTGTTTGAGTCTAAGGATTCCCTCATGTGTTGTAACGACCCGATATTTTAGGATATTTATTCTTATTAATTTATTTGATGTCAAGTGATTTATGCTAAAAAAAGATTATTTTTCTATACGCCACACTCTATTAGCTTGAAGTATACGCAACACTATTCGTAGATTGTGTTACACACAATCTCATGTTCGTTTTATAATAGTCATTCTACGCAACATTGAGTGTGTAAATATATATATTCATTGTATAAATGAAATATTTTATACAAAACAACAAATAAGTCTTGCACTACACGAAACCCTGACTTGGCTTGCATTACACGCAATCACACCTTCCTCGATAGCGTGTGTTGTACGCAATACCGGGTCTCAATAAACAACAATATATGGTTATAATATTATTATGAACTTGCCATTATGAATATTATAAACTAAAATTTGAATTTTATAACATTATTATTCATCTTAAACCTTTTATAGAACATATTATAAGAACAAAATAAATTTTTTGGGTAAAATAAGTATTTTTAAAAAAATGTTGTTTTGCCGCCTTTTGATGGAGCACCCAATTTAAATATAGTTTTTGACATTTTTATAAGTTTAATTTGACAAAATAAAATTCTTCTTTGGAATCCAGAAATAAAAATTTACTTTGGATAAATTTTTCATATTATTCTGATAAATTTCATATTTTACTGAATAGTAAAAACACGCTATATTTTAATTAAAAACATCTTTTTTCATCGTAATAACTTATGTGGTTAAATTATAATATTTAATGGTTTTAAAGTATAAATAGAATATATTTTTACCATTTAATATAATTTATGTCCTTAACATTGATTTTACATTGAATTCTTAGGATAAATAAATTCAATCTTTTGTAATGTTTTAAACGAAAACCCGTTTTCTTTCGACAACGAAATTAATTTTAATTTAATTTCTGCAAATTCTGTGTATTGAATTTTGAAAAATGGATTTCATATTTGGAATCAGTGTTTCCAAATTATATTAATAGACTACATTTTATCTTTGTGCTTTATGAATAGCAACAATGGTAAATTTTAGTTACCACAGTAAAACGTAAATTGGGTAATTATGGGTAAATATAATATTATAAAATTATCCTAATACTTGTATTACTACAATTTGATGATTATATTTCATCCTAATTCATATTTGGGTCGAAATGGAATCCATTAGAACCAACTTGTAGGTGATTAAGACCTTTAGTTTATTTTATTTAAAGGAAAGTGAAATATGTCCACTCAACTTTAATAATTAAAGTATTTTTAATATAAGTTTATACAGAATATAAATTCAGTTATAAATACTAATTTGAAATATAATATGTTTTTATTTGTCATGGTAATTTATTTTTAATTTTTAGAGTTATTTTATTACCTTATTATCTTATACATTAATGATGCAGCTATTATTTATTTAGTGAAAAATCAATAATATAGTTTTTATTGAAATAGTAATGCATATCAAAAGGCCCAAAAATATGCAAAAAACATATTAGTAGTGTATATATAAAAAATAATCATCCACTGGCCTAATTGTTGACCGTTTGGATCCTTATTAAGCCGATTATGACACTTATAATATTTTATTTTAAATGATTCCAAAGTTCTCACCTACATAATTTAATAAAGATAACAATTTACATGTTGATATTTGAAGATTATAAATTCGAGTAAAATTATTATTATAACATATATGATATTTATATTCATTAGAAGATTTTAATTTTAATTTTTATGCAACAAATAAGTATCTTAAATAATTATACAAAAATTTTGTACTAATTATTTTATTAAGAGATATACCAAGTAAATTGATTTAAAAATATTAAAATAAATATTATATGAACTATTTAATGTACTAAACTGATTTTATAGATTACTATGACATGTTAGGAACCTATGAAATATTTTAGTTTGAATATATCTTTTTTTTTGGATTTAATTTAAATTTAAATAAATGAATAATGTCAAAATTGACAATATTGTTATTTTATAAAAATAACATATTATTAAATTGTTTAAAAATCACAAACATATTTAAAAATTATAAATTGAAATTTATATAGTCTACAATGTCATAAATTAACTAATTCTGGATAATTAATAGCACATAAGTAATTATTTATAACAATTTAATATTTAGAATCTTATTACCACAAATAAAATTTAATAGAGTAAATAAGGATAAATCAAGTTGATAATGTTTAAAATAAATTCCCTACATGTCTAATATTTTTTAGATGATGAGATTATAACCATATCTCATCTAATATTTTAATTGAGTCATTTTTTGAGCTTTTTATGTGGTGTTTAAATTTATATAAAACTAATATTTTTGGGGATTCCAAAGGTGCCCCTCTCCTCCCCTATAAAAGGGCACCTCCTCCCTCTCCTCCTTACACCACATTGAGCCTTCATGCTCGGACCACCCCTGCCCATTTCACTACCCCACTTTCTTAGAAACCTACTAGAGGTACTGGTATTCTCAAAAGACGAACTCTAGTGCCCTAAAGAGAATGTTTAAAGGAGGCACTTCGACAAAGAGGAGGTTCGGATCCATACGAAGCATATTGGACCTAAGGTAAGGGATAATTATTTAAATCTCGTTTCTCATCCGAGATTCTTTATTCATAAGTATTTTCTGGTGTTATGTTTATATTCCATTTCCATGTTTTAGCAAAAAAAATTCATAAAATGTTTAATATTTATCCATGTATGTTTAAAGTCATTTTTACCCCTTTTTGACTTTTACCACAAGGTACAGAAGGAATCTTTCTTTTACGATGTACTTTTTGACATTTATGGAAAAAGTACAAGGAGAATGTTTCTTTAAAATTATATGGCGTGAATGGATTTTTATGGTTTCATAACACCTCATTTTCATGAAGATTCCTCTATATGATTTTATGACTATTTTCAACCGAATCCTTTTCTTTTAAAATTGATTGGAATTTTATGAAAAGAAAATGATTTTGAAGATGAACAGATATTTTCCTCAAGAATTCATTTCAAGTGTTTTATCAAAACCAATTTTCATCTATGATGAATTCATTTCATATGTGTATGTTTCAAGTATAATGTGTTTATGATTTACATGGATTCACTTTTCTTATGATGATATATACATTTGTTTTATATGGATTATGTAATGATGTGATGATGTTTATGAAACCCATTTTATTATTTGGTTTATGATGAATGTTTTAAGTTTATTTTGTGGCACATTTAAGAATGATTTCATTATGAGATGGTTGGGACCTATATCTCCCTCCAATTCATTGGCTAAAGATTTATATCTCACGAGATAGACATGGCTGGAACGGTATGTTAATCCGGTTCAGTTTTACAGGACTGAAACAAGGAGAGAACTCGATCCAGAAAGGGTATTTTTCCACTAATATGGTCTTGGTAGTAATGCCTTGGCTACTATGGAAATCATGACATGTTCTGAATGGTTTCTATAATTAATTGTTTTACTCCTATTATATTTTATCATGCTTAATGTTTCATTGTGATCTATGCCTTATGTACATCCATGTTTTATGTAATTGCTCATGCTTTTGATCATTAAACATTATGTTCATGTTTTTAAGTTCAAATGAATCTGATTTGATTTATTTTATCCATGCTTTCCCTTACTGAGCATTTGAGCTCTCCCTTTATATGTTTTCTTTTCCACAGGATATAAAGAAAGGTTTAAGGTAAGAAAACAAAAGGGTAAGATCGATATGGGAGATGTAGAAGATATTTCATAAGGATTAGATGTTTATATTCTGAGTTTCTAAAGACCCTAAACTATTACAATCCTTGTGTGTCTGTTTTTTTATGTATTAAGTATTCCACAAAATTAATGTAATGTCCATGTTTGTCAAGTTTCGGGTCTCTACAGTTGGGATCAGGGGAAAGGTTTAGTCAACCTTTGGAAACTAGGATGTGAAAACATTAGTGATAACCCTAGAGATATTTCTAAGGTATGTCTAGGGATGTCCCTAAGGTTAAGTATAGAAATAGGTTATATTCCTAGAATTACGGTAATGATATTAAAATTAAACTTAAGATGTTAGATACCGAAGGTACCCCCCCTTGATTATGTTATTTTCCTTGTATGATTTTTCCTCTCACAGAATTCCTTTTGTGTTTTAGTCAATGGTGGGAACCAAAAGGAATTCAGTTAACATTGAATCCAATGGACATATTGGTGACTATGTGCAACAAAATTGCGTAATGCCTAGAGATAAATATATTGTGATTATGCTGAATCAGTCATCGCGATATATGATTAATAAGGTGAATTTTAGTGGTATGCCTAATTCATCAAATAAGAGGAAGATAGAATTTTATGCATGTTCGCATGTTGAGGATCATAAATAAAGGAAGATTTAGATTTATAAATAAAGGAAGAAGAACCTTGAGGAATACCTCAAATGGAGGGACATATGTTATCTGTGTGGAGAAAAGGGTCATAGAGTGACATACAATTATAGAGTTAAATGTCTTATTTGTGGAGAACATGGGCCATAACCAAATCAATGCCCTAACCTAAAATGTTACTTCTAAATCAAGCAAGGAATTATTCAAGGAATATCATTGATGAGGATGGATTAAAGTGTTTATGTATTGTTATTCAAGAATAATGTTGTTGAGGTACTTTTATAGTGTATTAGAATACTTTTGTATTAGTTTATTTTGGTTTTCAATAATTCTATGGTACCGATAACCATTAAAAGTGAATCAAATATTTTGGAAAGAAATTGATATGTGCATAATGAAGGGATAAGGAGAAAATGAAATGTTTGACAGTATTCATGAGCTAATGATTGATATAAGGACTAAGTGATATCATGGTTTGAGTATAGAGAATTTTGAGGATTTTGGTATTTGGAAGGTGTTAACTTTTAATTGCATTCATGGTTTCACTAAGGTTCAATATGTATTCATTTTTTTCAAGAGAATACATGATTAAGGCCTTCGAATGTTTGGAATGTGACCAACAAGACATATCTTATGATATATGGGGATCAACGATGGTATTAACATGCTTGTTATATGAACTCTTTGGTAATCGTTTTCACTATAATATGAGACTGGACAGTAGTAATTGGCATAAGCCTAATGATTGGAATGTATTATGTTGGACATAAGTTAGTATTGTTTAAGGCAAGAAATTTTTCGATATTATTGATGGAAAGTTATAATAATGTTTTTTCGGAAAAAAGGACAACCTGCAAGATGGGTGACATCCCATCACATCGGACAAGGCTGTGGAAATCGAGCCCACAACCGATATGTGACAGGCATTTATCGCCTACCACTGGCCTACAGGATGTCCCTAGTTAGTATAAATTAGTTTTAATTTTTTTAAGTGGCATGGGATATGAAGTATAAGTCCATTTTAGGAACCATATATGATTAATCGACTTATGTAAATTTAATAACTTTTTCTAACCTTTTGTTTGAGACAGATGGAATGACCCGTCATTCTATCACATGATCTGCTAACACTTCACGAATGACAAATTCAACTTCATTTATTTAAGTGATGAAGTGGAAATTGTTCAATTCATGAAAAATAGTGAGATTGTACCAAAATAATGTAAGTATTTATTTTAGTTCATAAACTTTAGGGAAATTATCTTGAAAACCAAAATATTTTTGTCCTAGTGCCCTTATATATGATGAATCAGATGGTACCTTAGATCATCACAAATATATGGCTTTTCAATTATTGGTTTTTTCATAGCCATGTTCTCTACCAATATCTATTAGAACATGATGGTTATATTTCTCTTCAATATCCATATTTCCACCTATGTTCTCCTATGTGAAGACCCAGTGATTAGTTTATTTGGGTAACCGTTACGTTTCATACTTTAGTTTTTTAAAGTTAAGTTTTGGTACTACATTCTACGATGTGTGTTGTAATTAAAGAAACTTTCAAGTAGAAAACCATGTATAACCCTGACGAATTTCAAGGGAGAAATTTTTTTAAGGGGGGTATAATGTAACAACCCGATATTTTATGATCAGTATTCTTTTTAATTTATTTGATGTCATGTTTTTTATGCTACAACACGATTATCGTTTGCTATACGCCACACTGTATTAACTTGAAGTATACGCAACACTATTCCTAGATTGTGTTAACCACAATCTGAAGTTCGTTTTATAATAGTAATTTTATGAAACATTGACTGTATATATATATATATATTCAATGTATAAATTAAATATGTTATAGAAAACAACAAATAATTCCTTTACTACAAGAAACCCTGACTTGGCTTGCATTACACGCAATCACAACCTTCCTTGATAGCGTGTGTTGTACGCAATACCGGGTTTCACTAAACAACAATAAATGGTTATAATATTATTATGAACTAGCCGTTATGAATAATATTAACTAAATTTTTAATTTTATAAAATTATTATTCATCTTACACATTTTCTTAACATTTTGTAAGAACAAAATAAATTTTTCGGGTGATATAAGTATTTTTTTTAAAATGCAGTTTTGCCACGTTTTGATGGCGCACCCACATTAAATATAGTTTTTTACTTGTTTATAAGTTCAATTAGAAAAAATAAAATTATTCTCTAGAATCAGGAAATAAAAATCTACTTTGGATAATTTTTTCATATTATTCAGATAACTTTCATTTTTTTAATGAATATTAAAACACGCTATATTTTAATTAAAAACAACTTTCTTCATCGTAATAACTTATGTGGTTAAATTACAATATTGAATGGTTTTAAAGTATAAATAGAATATATTTTTACCATTTAATATAATGTATGTCATTAGCATAGATTTTGCATTGAATTCGTAGGATAAATAAATTCCATCTTCTGCAATGTTTAAATCAGAAACGTATTTTCTTTCGACAACGAGATTAATTTTAATTTAATTTCTGCAACTTCTGTGTATTGAATTTGGAAAAATGGATTCCATATTTGGAATCAGTGGGTCCAAATTATATTAGTAGAATACTTTTTATTTTTGGGCTATATGAATAGTAACAACAGTAAATTTTATTTACCACAGTAAAGGGTAAAATGGGTAATTAAGGGTAAATATAATATTATAAAATTATTCTAATACTTGTCTTAATACAATTGGATGATTATATTTCATCCTAAGTCATATTTGGGTCGAAATGGAATCCATTAGAGCCCACTTGGAGGTGATTAAGACCTTTAGTTTATTTTTTTAAAAGGAAAGTGAAATATGTCTCACTCAACTTTAATAATTAAAGTATTGTTAATATAAGTTTATACAGAATATAAATTCAGTTATAAATACTCATTTAAAAGATAAAATGTTTTTCTTTATCATGGTAAATTTTTTTGTAATTTGTAAGAGTTATTTATTTACCTTATTAACTTATACATTAATGATGCAGAAATTATTTATTTAGTGAAAAATCAAAAATATAGTTTTTATTGAAATAGTAATACATATCAAAATGCCCAAAAATCTGCACAAAACGTATTATTAGTGTATATATAAACCCTAATCATCCACTGGCCGAATTGTTGACTATTTGGATCCTTAATAAGGCGATTATGGCACTGATTATATTTTATTTTAAATGATTCCAATGTTGTCACCTTCATAATTTAATAAAGATAACAATTTACATGTTGTTATTTTAAGATGATAAATTCTAGTAAAATTATTATTATAAATGATTTTATATTTATATTCATAAGAGGATTTTATTTTTAATTTTTATGCAAACAAAATTATATTAAATAATTATACAATAATGTTGTACTAACTAGTTTATTAAGAGATATACCAAAAAATGGTTTTAAAAATATTAAAATAAATATTATATGAACTATTTAATGTACTCCACTAATTTTATAGATTTATATGACATGTTAGGAACCTATTAAATAATTGAGTTTGAATATATCCTTTGTTTGGATTTAATTAAAATTCAAATAAATGAATAGAGTCAAAATTGACACTATTGTTATTTTATAAAAATAAAATATTATTTGACTGTTTAAAAATCACAAAAATATTTAAAAATTATAAATTGAACTTTATATAGTCAGAAATGTCATAAATTATCTAATTGTGGATAATTCATAGCACATAAGTAATCATTTATAACAATTTAAAATTTAGAATCTTATTACCACAAATAAAATTTAATAGATTAAATAAGGATAAATCAAGTTGATAATGTTTAAACTAAATTCCCTACATTTATAAATTTTATTGGTCGATTATATTACTACCCTATCGCATCTAATATTCAAATTGATTCATTTTTGGAGGTTTTTATGTGGGGTTTAAATTTATATTAAACTAATATTTTTGAGGATTCCAAAGGTTACCCTCTCCTCCCTTATAAAATGGAACCTCCTCCATGTCCTCCTTACACCACTTTGAGTCTTCAAGCTTGGAAAACTCATACCTATTTGACATCCCCACTTCCATAGAAACCTACTAGAGGTACTTTTCTTCTCAAAAGACCAACTCCATTTCCCTAATGTGAATGTTTAAAGGAGGCACTTCTAGAAAGAGGAGGTTTAGACCCATACGAAGCATATCAGACCTAAGGTAGGGGATAATTATTTCAATCTCTTTTCTCTTCCGAGATTGTTTATTCGTAAGTATTTAATGGGGTTATGTTTATCATCCATGTCCATGTTTTCTATAAAAAAATTCATAAAATGTTTAATATTCATCCTTGTATGTTTAAATCCATTTTTACCACTTTTTGACTTTTACTGCAAGGTATAGAAGGAATCATTCTTTTACGATGTACTTTTTGACATTTCCAGAAAAATTATGAGGAGAATGTTTCTTTAACTTATATGGAATGAATGGATTTTTATGGTTTTATAAAACCACATTTTCATGAAGCTTCCTCTACAAGATTTTATTATTATTTTCCTCAAAATCCTTTTCTTTTAAAATTGAATGGAATTTTGCGAAAAGAAATTGATTTTGAAGAATAAAGGATATTTTCCTCACGAATTCATTTCAAGTGTTTAATCAATACAATTTTCCATCTAAGATGAAATTATTTCATATTTGTATGTTTCATGTAAAATGTCTCTATGATTTGCTTTGTTTCACTTTTCTTATGATGATATATTCATTTGTTTTATATGGATTATGTGACGATGGGATGATTTTTATGAAACCCATTTTATTCTATGGGTTATGATTAATGTTTTAAGTTTATTTTCTGGCACAAGTAAGAATGATTTCATTATGAGATGGGTGGGACCTATATCTCCCTCCAATGCATTGGATAATGATTTATATCTCATGATATAAACATGGCTGGAACGGTAAGTTAATCTAGTTCAGTGTTACAGGACTGAAATGAGGAGTGAACTACATTCAGAAAGGGACTTTTTCCACTAATATGGTCTTGGCAGCAATGCCTTGGCTACTATGGAAATCATGACATGTGATGAATGGTTTCCACAATTACTTGTTTTACTCCCATGCTATTTTATCATGCTTAATGTTTCTTTATGATCTATGTCTTTTGTACTTCCATGTTTTATGTCATTGCTTAAGCTTTTGATCTTTAATCATTATGTTCAAGTTTTTATGTTCAAATGAATATGTTTTGTTTTATTTTTTCCATTAATACCCTAACTGAGCATTTGATCTCACCCATTATATGTTTTCTATTCCGCAAGATATAAAGAACAGTTTTAGGTAAGAAAACAAAAGGGGAAGATCAAAATGGGAGATGTTGATGATCTTTCAATAGGATTAGATGTTTATATTCTGAGTTTCCAAAGACACTAAACAATTACGATCCTTGTTTGTCTGTTTATGTTATGTATTAAGTATTCCTCAAAAGTATTGTATTGTCCATGTACATAAAGTTTCGGGTCTCTACATGAGTACCCTATTATTTTATCCACAATATTATATCTTGCTTTAAGCATGGAATTACCTCCCATGTACCCTCTTCATCTCATAAAATATTTGTCACTATATAATTTATTGGTGGAGATATAGGTCACATCCATCATATAATAAAATCGTATATACATGTCCCTTGAGAGAATAAAAATATAATAATATCATGACCAATAAAAAGATAAGTGTTTCATAAACATTATATAATACCCCATGAAATGAAATGGGTAACATGAATATTAAATAATATAGTAATTTATGTAAAATTTATTGGTATCATGTTCATTTTATCCTAGAATAACCCCTGAAAAGAAGCACTTTTTTATAAGAATATTCCATTGTATAATCTGTTTAAGAGGAATTGGTTTAATAAGAATATAACACATGGAAGATGAAAGGGTTCCATAGAAATATAAAATGTGAATGTTAAGTGCGATTTAATAAATATCATTACATAAAAACATAAACCATTTATAGAATATATATGAATGAATCATTTGGTTCATTTCCCGTAAATACATCAGTAACATCAACTAACGTCTTCTTAAAAGAAAAAAATAGTGAAATACCTTTTCATGGAAGAATGTATCATTCTATCTCTGAAAGAGGATTTTTAAAACATTAAATTATTAGAACAACATTTTATTTGATAACACTTTTAAATAACAGAAATAATGTTCAAATTCATTTTTAAAAGTTAGTTTTGAAATGTTATAAAAGATGATTGAAATTTTATTTATAACAGTTTTCCTTGAAACAATTTAAAATAATATTGAAGGAAATACTAAAAAACGATTCCTTGAAAATAATTAAATACATATTAAATAAACTTTTATATCATTAAAATCGATTTCATGGAAATTATTCCTTCAAAAAATATAAATTAATATTTGAAAATCATTTAACTATAATTTACAACATAATTTTTTTTTGAAAAAACAATTTCTATAAAAGACATGTTAAAATAAACAAATAACAAACTTTTTAGAAAACAATTATTTAATAAAATTACACTGTGAAAATAAAAAGGTTGAATAAAGAATATGATAGTCATGATGGAGGGTAGGTCTGTACAAGTCGAACATTCCTTTACACACTATTTTTTTGAATAGATCCATCATAAGAAAACTACATGATGATTGATTTTAAAACATCTTTAAAAACAAAATGAATGGAAATTTTTTCCATTAAAAATAATGGGATTAAATATAAGATTATTTTGATACTTTTTTAGAAAAAAAAGTTTGAAGGAAGTCACATATCTGATTAATAAAAGGAAAAACATTTATATTTTCATAATTTTATTATTATATTAAGTACCAAAGAGTTAAATAATGTAAACATTAATTGAATATACAATTATTACATAGAGGGTATGAATATTGATTAGATTTCATGAGAGGTGGATCATAATTTTTAATCAACAAAAGCATAATCACAAAAAAAATATTGATAAAAGATGTGATTAAATCTATAAACCATTACCATAATTGTTACATTAAATCATAGTTCCATTAAAGAATAAAATGACATGATGCTTAAAATATCATAAAAATAATAAGACTCATGAGATAATATTTCAATTATAGTATATAATCCACATATAATTATATAGGATTATATCCTAGTATGTTTCTCAAAAAATAAAAATTGACAAAAAAATATATTACAAATTTTTTAACTTCTGATAATATACAACATGAAAAAAATATCACAAAAATTAATATGTAATGTTTCATATATTAATGCCTAATAATAAAATAATAAATCTGTTTGGAGAATACATAACACATATTATAAATATGAGGATAACATGGCTTGTGTCTCATGGAAAATAGACGTGGGCAGAAAAAACCTTTATTAATTGAGTAAATTTAGAATCAAGATCCCCATGAGATAATAATATTAATTAATTATTTTAAAATAATAACATAAATAAATGATAATAATTATTTAACGTTTGATAGGGTTGTATTTTTTTTATTTTTATAAAACCATTATTAATAATATTTTAAATGTTTTAATTTATATTCATATTACCATTCATAACGTCTATATTATCTCTATGAATTTTAAATAATTTTAACAATAAAATGATGTTTTGTAGATACTCATTATAGTGTTTTGCCCAAGCCAAGTGAGTATTAAAATTATCAGAACCCAATATATGTCATGTGTGTATTTTAATCAATCGATCATATCACATAAATATAAAATATATATTTAGTGTTGTTTCAAATGTAAATATTAAACATATTAAATAAGTTGGAAAAAATATTCTTGAAAATCAATAGTTTTGAGAATCGAGGTATGTCATGAGGGTGTGATCAGACTATAGTAAATCTAATTGTATTTATAAAATAGATATATAGGACTCCTCCATTTGTATAAATAAAAATAAAAAGTGGATATGTTCCATTATATGAGTTCTTCATGATGATAATAAACAACAGGATTGAAACAAACTAAAAGGGTTTTGAATTTTTCTATATATATGATACATAAAATTCCTCAAAAAGGCTCAATACCATCATGAAGGAATCAATTTCCATATTTTATGAAATTAAAATATAGACTTACTTATTATATGGATACAACATATATTTAGCTACCCATTGCTAAGAAATAACGTGATACATATGTTGAAGCTCAGATACATACAAATGGTCTCATTTATATGACCCCCTTTACACATGTTAGGATTCAACACATGGTCATTTTGTTAGGGTATCCACTTATTATCCGAATTAGGACAGGATTCAACAAAACATCTAAAATCTTATAAATGGGTCATAACGTAGGAAAAAAATTCCACCATAAGAGTTTGTTAAGCCTGACCTCATATCCTCTCTAACAATGAGGTCATATGTGTCGTTGGGTCTGAATCCATAATTGACCACATGAAATTAAAAATAATTTCTATACACAATTACCAATGTGGAACCATAGGAATTCTCAAGAAAAATAAATTGGTCAACCTGGAGTGAATAATTTAGAAACCGTAGATAAACTCACAAAAATTAAGCGTTAAAAAGAATCAAATGATATTAAATCCATGTTATATTGTTTTACTACGAAATCTAAATATAAATTTTAAAAATATAGTCTACAATGTTCCAATTAAATAAACATTTCCCCCACCACAAATCATATCTAAATGATACAATTGTATATATAAAAATGATAATTCTGTTAACATTTTCGGTAAAATTCAAATCGTTATTATTTAGAAAAATGTATGAAAATTCATTTTTAAAATAATTATTGTAAAATTATAACATGGATGAGTTTTTTTTATATGTCATTTTTATGATTTAAAAACATTTCTGAGACAATTTATATACAAAATAATTTTGGAATTCAAAGGATTGTAGGACGAAGTAAGAAATAATATCAGATGTAATTAACAAAATTCTTTTGAACTCTTGATTACAAAGAGAGTTGAAAATTATGGGAAAATGTATATTGTCTATAAATTTCTATAAGAGATAATGATTAATAATTATCTATAGAAATCGTTCATAAGATGTCATTATCTGGTCAATAAACATAATATATCTCGCTAAACAATGAGATTGTATACTAAAACTCATACAACATTTTTAATATTTTTCATACAAACCGGAAAAAAGAATGATCTTAAATTGGATATTAAATCCAAAAATAAATTTGGTTAATTATCATAAAATAAATTCTTGGAAAATATATACAATGCTTAAAAGAATGTTTTTGTTAAACTAATATGTGTCTCACAAAAAAAGAGTCATGGAATGTTCCTTACATTAATTATAAAATTATTTCATACACATTATAACCGCATATATAATAAAAATATTTTAATTATAAATGTTTTATTGAACAATAATCATATTTATTATATAGTATATTATTTAATTATGACCATTTATTATCCCTTTGTTAACAACTTCATTTCAAAATCTTGTATTTGGTAATAGCTAATTATTTTTCATAAATGAATTGTTATTTAATTTCAGTCCATTTTCTATTATGAATTATACATGAAATATTGCTTTTTAAATATTATATAAATATTATATATATTTATTGAATAATTATTTATATAAATCTGTATAACAAATGATAAAAAAGAAATTAACAGTTTATTGACACTGTAAGCCACACTTACAGATGAATGTTTTTTCCATTTTATTGATTCATTGGAAAAAGTAATTATAAATAATATATTTCAGTTAAGGAAAAAAATTATTTTATATATGTCAATTTTTTAATTTTACTCATCCATATAAACATCTATGTATAATGTGAATGAATCAAATCTCTATATGAGTTGGTCGTCTATCGATACATGAACAGAAATTTTGTATTCACATTGATTGGAAATTAAGAGTGAATATTCTATTTAATTACTCAATAAGAATAATAATATAATATATATATATATATACAAATGTAATAAAAAATTATATAATTCTATTTGACTTTGTGATATAAAATGAATTACATTGGTTAACATGGTAGTAGTCCATCAGACTCATAAGCAATGATTTAGCGGACCATTTGCTGGAATTATTGAAGGATTTAGTTTATAAAACTGAAAAAATAAATAAAATTCTCTATTTGGGACGTCACATATTCATCAAAAAAAATTATCTGGGTTTTCACCATATGGATTAATAGGTCTTTATTATGAATTCATAATGTATCATGGATATTATAAGATAAATAAGGAATTATTTGTGTATTTCTCCTCTAAAATTCGGTATTGAATCTGTGAATATGAGAATATATTGGGTGGACTTTCATAACCGTAGAGAGTGAAAAACATGTAAAATTTTAAATCGTAATGGTGATGCCATGTTTTTCACTTCAAAGAAGGAAAATAAAAGGGAATTTTTTAATAATAGAATATATAAGGTTGATATATCTCCATATAATGGGATTTATTTACACAGTTTGTTTAATTTTTACAAATATATGTTTAGTTTAACCCTATAGGTAATCCCATTTTTACATAACTGTACTATATAATTTTCAATGTTTTTAATATTCACTATGGTAAAATAAAAATATGAAAATATTAGGTAATATTAAATATTTCAGATTTTAAATATTTAATAATTTTTTACAAGTTCTATTCACATTTTTGAAAAATACAAATTAAATTTAATCTTATAGAAACGATGTTAAAGAAATTTTCCAAGAGAAAATGCCCACCGTTTCAAACGATTTTAAATCAACATTTAATATTAAATTGATTACATAGATAAAAATGGGAATAAAAGATATATAATGTAATTTATTTTATCTTTAAAACCAAAATATATTTTTTATTATTTATATTATTTAAATAAAATGATATTTTTTAATAACAACATGTATTTTTCAATATTCATCAACAAATTTTTGTTATAAGACAATTCAAAAAATCTATCACAAGATAAATTTCCCAGGATGATTTTAAAGAAATTATGTGATAATTTTGTTTCTAAATTTTCATAATTTTATTTCAATGTAATTGTGTAAGATTAAACAAATATATATTTAAGAAATATTTATCTTGTAAGAGAAAAAATGAATTAATTATTTTAACTATTATTGAAAAAATGTAAGTATAATGATAAAAATATTATTGTATATATTGTATATAAAATTAAATATAATTAATGAAAATAAATTATATAAATTTGGTTATTAAAATTTATTGAGAAAAAACATGTATTTATTTTTAAAAATAAAGTTTAAGAGTAAATTTTTTTATTATCTAATTTTTTTTACACTCATTTTAGATTAATTAGTTAGAAAAAAAATATTTTTATATACATGTGGGGAAAATATATATTCATAATTTAGTTATTAATATTAAAAAACAATATTCTATAGACTATGTGATAACTATAACATGAAATAACAACATTTTTCTTTTATGTCAAAATTCAATTTATGTCAGTGTTTTATAATACACAAGTTACACTCAGTGTTTTATGTAATAAAAATAATCCAAATTGTTTAACTCAACTGAAACGAAACATTTCAAAAAATATTGGGGTATTATATTATACTCCCTTAATAAATATCATCTTCAAAATTTAATATTTTTCACAATAATTAAGGGTTTTACATTTGAATATACCAATTTAGGAAGCCCAAAATTTAAATTTTTTTTAAAATACTTCATCAAGAATAATGAGAAATGATAATGTGAAGGTCATATGAAATAAATCACAATATGTTTATAAATATTAGAAAATACATGGGAATTGAAACCATATTCCAGGAAGAGATAAATAATACCCAAATACTAATAGGGAGTAATGATGAACATGGTCAGTAGAAAGAAAATTACCCCCAATCCATAAATTAGTAATAGGAAAAAATATCATTCATTCATCAAAAATAACATAAAATTTTTATAATTTTATTTCATTATAATTTAATTAAAGATGAAAAAATTTCATCAGAAGTTAAAATAAAAAAAATTTATTACATTTAATAGGCATCATTTTATTGTTTAACTAATCATTGATAATTTTTCAATTCACCTATTTCACTGAAATATATAGAATAGCCTTTTTTATGCATGAATAACGATTGAATATTAAAATACATTAAATAAAGTGATGTTTTTATTTATTTCTCTATCCATTATAAATACAAAATTTTTCGAATAATTTATCCAATATGCATGAATAGTAATATGTTGAAATAATACATTAATATTCATGGCCTCAACCACATTTCAAACTAATCTATTACATGGTTATTTATGATTAATGATCCTCCATGTTTTTCCAAAAATGAAATCAAAATATTTATAAATAATTTCATTAAATATCCAAAATCAACCTATCCATAATCTAGAAGATAATATGAAATTGATTATATTGTAAAATATAAAATATGTTAATACATTGATCATATAATCGACTGAATCATGGTAATATTTTTAATTATTAAGTGACGGTAATGAATATATACACACAATAGAAAACTAACTCCTTCATTATCCCTTAAATAAAATAATATAATAATAAATATATTCCATAAATCAAAATATGCTTTAAACTCCATAAATGATATCATAATTTTTTCATCAAATCAATAATTATTTCAAATTTAATCAACAATATTGAATTTATCTTATCTACATTAATTATCTAATTATCTAAACTGAAAACCATTTCCTCAGCATGATTAAAACATTAAGTGTTAATTTTCATTAATCAAAATATCAAATTTCAATTAAATCGTTTTTCAATGTCAATCGTACAATTCAACATGTTCTTGATATGAAATAATGGCAAATTAATTTACTAAAACCTTATATATTTTATTACACATATAATATAATTATTTAATACCAATACATAAACACTCCAATCATTTTAATTCATTATTATTTTGTTAACTATGACTTGTGTCCTTATGGAATAACATTTTAATCTTTTTATATGGAATCTTATGTATCATAATCCCCATAAATATAACCATTAAATATATAAAATTTCTAATTATCATCATGATGTTTCCCATTTGGTCATCAATTATCATAGTGTGCATACATTCCTCATTTGAAACATTCATCTGTTGATGATATCATAGAATGAATATAATTCACATCCATTAATTTACTAAAACATTTACTTTTACATCTTTATTTAAGGTCCTTATATCATTGTTATCCGCTAATAAAAAATATTATTATTCCTCTATGTATTTCACATGGATGAATCTTCCCACATTCATGAAATAATTAATAGAAACTATTCTTGCCTCCATGGTCACCCATACATAATCTATCATCAAACTCTATGATTTTCATTTTTTGTGAGCCGAAGAGTTAGTTAAGGTGGATTTTTTTGTTTATGTATCACATTAACATATTAAGAATAATCACAATATATATCACTCTAGTCATCATACCAAATTGATTATCATTAAAAAAATTACTATCACTATCAATATTTATCATGATTCTTTAGGTTGAGACCATTGATAGACACTAAAAGGAATCATGTGTCTAAAAAATTCATACTGGGAAACCAAATAATTCTGAAAAATCATGTATAATATGTATAAATCATGACACTTCATTTTAAATATTTGAATCCATAATTATTAAAAATACCATTCCTAGTCATTTATAAAATCATTAATGATGGTTCATAAAGTCCTTGAGAATGTCCAATAAATATCCCCCAAAAGTGTCAAATAAGGTGTGATGCAAGGCCCATTTTAATGTATTATGTGATGATTGAGTCCATCTAAATTTTATTATTATAGAGTGACTACACCTATTTACCACTATTCAAGAGACATATTCACAAGTAGTATCTAAAGAAAGATGAAATTTCTTTGAAATCACTTTCTATATCCATTAATAAAAGTAAAATACACTTTCATATACTTTTATTAAATAATGGAAGTATTATTAGAATTGTCCTTTGGGATCATAGTACTGTTTTCCTATCCTTTTATACAAATTTTTACTTACCATTTCATATAATAAAATATACTTTGTCAAATATTATAATTATTCAATATAAAAACTTTTTTGATTAATATTCAATTCATTTCTTATGTTTACTCTCCAAGAAATTCATAGTTTAGTATATTTTTAGTATAAAAATTGAATCTTATTTGTTTGAATTATCTTTAACATGTCCAAAAAATTTCTTTCAATATGTAATTCTCTTAGTAATAACCTACATAATCATATCTTCAAACCACGAGGAAAGTAACATTTGAATCATTGAAATGTGATGCTTAGTTTCAGTAAATATAAGAGACTTCAATACATTGTAAAATGTGCGAATAAAATAAGAATTATGGTTCTTAATCAGGAAAATGACATAAAAATGATCATTCCCAAACTATAAATACACAATAAAAATGATACATGGAAGAAAACCTTATAATTTCAAATAAATAAGGGTCATAAGAGTGATTAATGCTCAAAAATCAAACAATATTTATAAAATAATTTCATAAATTTTTTTTCACATAAAAAATATATCAAAACCCTTAGATATGTCATGATTAACATCCATGACCATAAACATTATGAATAGTGATTTATAACATGTTTCCCATTGTGTATTAAGAGACAAATGTTTCACAGAGTGGGCCAAGAATAAGATGATTCCCATAGTAGGTCAATCATATAAACATTTTTCCTATTATTATCAAATTGTATATAATATTTTATACAAAATAGTATATGGATATATATGTTACAATCATGATGTAATAAAATAATAATTATTTGTACAATAATTTTATAAAACATTAATCATATCATCGAAGCATTATATGATAAAAAATGGGTTTTATAAACATTTATTCAAATCACCATATCATTTTACAATTATAATAAATTCAATTCCTTAAAATTCTATCATTATAAACATCAAACACCCATATAAATAAAAAATATGGTATCATTTAATTATATCCCCAATAAAATATATGGGTCAAACCTTAAATAGAAACTGATTTCTAATGATCATTTCGATCATTTCTTGAGGAATAAAAAAACTGGAGTTTAAAAAAATATTTCAAAAATAAATATCATTTTCCAAGTAATATTGATTAAAAATAACATTGTAAAAATTTAAAAGATGATTTTAAATTAATTTAAACCTTTCTTGATCAATGTATCCTTTTAATTTTTAAAATAAATTTAAAATTCTAATAAATTATATGACATTATAGGAATAATTTTATTTAAAAATATACTTTTAATTTAATTTAGGATGTTTTGAAATAATAATTAAGTCACGAGAGAAGAAAATTAAATTTATATCATACATGTTAAAACAAATATTCTTATCAAATTTTCAGTTAAATCAAAATGAGTATTATTTGTAAAATTAAATGAATATTCCATTCCATATTTTAATGTTCCAAATCATTAATTTTTTCTTCATTAATTTGGAAGATATAAAAAAAATTTAAAGATATTTGTAATTTAATATTTCTTAAGAAAATTGATTATTCACCGAAGAGAGAAATAACGTCGGTATTATTTAAAAAAGATTTTTTAGAACACTTGGATAGAAATTTAAATTAAAAGGAATGAAAAAATTTATTCTCATCACATAACCATAGGATTATAAACATAATTTTTTCATGTTACGTAGATCTTATGATTTCATCATTGTAATCATAAATATATAAAATAAAAATAAATGATGTGATTGTATCAAAAAACCTCTACCACATTTCTATATTTTATATTGTAAACATAATGAAATAGATATATTAAAATTGATATGTAAATGAAAATAATTTTCCGTATATTAATGATACTATAATTTCATGGTGATTATTTACACCACATAAAGAAAAAATATTGATAATATGGCAATTTTCATAGAAAAAATAAATCTTTGGAAAAACAATTATTAAATTAAGTCTGTAACTATTTCATTAAAAAAATTTCCCAAATTTTTTTAAAAATAGTTTAATTTAAATCCATTAAAAAACCATAAACATATATATAATACTATAAATGATTTTATTCGGAACATTAATTACATTTTTATCAATAATTCCTTGACAAAATAAAGTTTCAATTATTTAGTACTTTTGATATGTTATTTGTGATCAAGTAACATTGATCATGGTTTAACCATCAGAATAATGCTAGAAATAATATAAATATAATATATTATCAATAAATATTTTTTTATATAAATCTATCAATCATAGATATGGAAAAATAAATACTCCATTCATGTAGATTGTTTGTCGTATATATTCAGGAATATTGTTTCCTTTCTAAATGATTAATGGTAGAAAAAAATTTTAATAATAAATTATAATTACAGATTAATTTAAATTTTGTATACATCACTTATTTTCATTATACCTACCCATATTACATGTCATAGAATGGGTGAAGGAATAAGATCGCTTTGCGAGGAGGTATTCTGTCGTACAGATGAATGTCATTATAACATTCCAATATAATAGAAATATAAAATAATTTTTGAAATAATTTTTCTAGAATAATAATAATATGTAAATAATAATCTATATAAAATAAATCATTAATTATATCTAGCCATGATAGGTGGTTATAAAATATAAATAATATTTTTTACAAGGTTGTAGTCCACTGTAATTACAATGTTGATTTCATGAAGATTTTTAGGGAATTATATAATTATGACGCCCCGACCCCGGTAGCCCAGTGCCGGTGCTTCGGTTATGGTGTGCAATTTATTTCGCACAAATGAAACAAATAAGTCACAAATCATAACCCATCAGGAGGAACTTTCTGGTTTAGATCCTGGAGAATCAGAGACAACAGCTTTGCTTCTTTATTTCTGAGCTAAGAACAAACATCCAAGTCTTGGAAAGGCTCTATCAACCTATAAAAATTTAACATAAAACATAGGGTGAGCATTGAAATACTCAGTAAGGGGTTTTTGAAAATACTTAAATAAAACTTTTGAAAACTACGTTGAGAAATACTTTTCCATACTAAGAAAATTTCTTAAAAGAAAAACATCAAGACTAAACAAAGGTTGATACACCAGAGTTAAAGTACTTCATACGTATGCACTAAAACACTTAGCGGTAACTCACGTAGCAAACAAGATAAGCATAATAATAAAAAGGCATGGGTTGCACGAAGTAAAGTGTCCATTAACAAGAAAAGTGTGAATGATCAATAAGATGAAAATGTCATCAGAGTCGCGCACAAGCGCACCATCTACACAAAATATGCACATTATGACATGATAATTGAAATAAAACATTTGAAATGAAGTTCTGGAAAAGAAATTGGTCATGCATCAACATTTCCATATCATATGTCTTGTGTTTCTCTTTTTATCTGATACTCATAGGTAAGGTTCCATAACCAAGGTTATTCCTTCAATCAGAATAAACACTAGGTTGGTCATAAACAAAGAAATGCATGCTGAAGGACACATGGTCTCTGTGTCAAGGCCTTGTGCCATGACCTAAGGGTAAAAACCCAATCTGACTGTCTCGAGAACTATCGATGCATCGAGGAGCTTACTTTTTCCGGTCTCCAACCTGGAGGGCTTACTTTAACGAGTCCCCAACCTGGAGGGTTTTCTTCTTACTGGACCCCATTCCGGGTAGTCCCCAACATTTCTCACATGTCGTTAGGGTCAGATATTCAAGGTGTCCCATACAACTTTGAATATTTAATTTTCATTTCATATTACCCAAGGTGTCCCATACCACTTTGGGTAATACCATTTCCATTTCTCATTACCCAAGGTGTCCCAAACCACTTTGGATAATTTTAGTTCTTAGTTCATTATCATGTTGAGTCATATTCATGAACAATATGAATAAGGAAACAATTATATAATTGGTTTACAAATACATGTTACAGTAGGTAAAATTGAAAATATAGAATAAAAGCAGACATGGTTAAGCAATCATACTATGTGCATATAACAATTATTTAAGCACATAAGATGATGAATGTGTGAGACTTGATCCCAAGGGTTATTAAATGATGAGTTTCTAAAATTCAAGTACATGGTGATGAACTACTTGGCATTAAATATTGTTCTTCACATGTCACAGTACTTGCAACAAATCTCCATCCACAAATAATTACTGCGGCGTGCTTGGTATAAAAATAATAAACACTTCCAATCTTTAAAATTCCGACACCTAGAAATAAACCACTTTAAAAATAATACCTGTCATTAATTAATGTTCTTCACTGGTCATAGAATTTTCAGTTACACTCTGCTCACTAAAAATCATTGCAGCGAGTTTGGTATAAAAATAATAGAGTATTTCTACACATTAACATAACCCGTAAAATCCATATCCTTTTATGCAAGTTTAAAATAGTCAAGGGCATATCCTTTTGAAAAAACACAAATCATTTCAAGGGAGACTTTAATCAAGTTCATTGGAGTACCCTTAGTCGCAGAAATATAAAACAGCATAGACAAGTACTAAAATTCTACATGCATAACCATTTCTTGAAACTAGGGTTTTCAGATATTAATCTTAAAAACTCATACATACATAGGGATATATATATACACAATATATACAAATAGGGTTTCTCATAAATTAAACATGGTTCACTTGAAATCTGAAACCTCTAACAATCTATCATTTATTCAGTTTAAAAAAAACAAAACCTTATGGGTTTTAAGTGTTCAAGAAACTGTAAATATATAAAACCTCAACTACAACTATTACATGTTTTCACTTAACACAAAGACCCGGTTCGCATCCAATATCATTCATAGACAAATTAAGAATAAAGAACTAATTCTCATTTAAATACATAACTAATAAAATTATATAATTATATATATATAAGGCTTACATAAAAATTGTGCACGTTAGGACTTGCTTCAAAATAACCCCTTTCATAGTCATAATTCTTATCATAAAATACTGAATTATAAGGAAGTCTTAGAAACATAATTTTGTATGGTTTGCATGGAATATATATATATATATAGAGTTATATATACAACTTTAACTATTATGGGTATATATATATATACCCATGTATATAAAAACTTGTACCGAGAACCATGGGTGGAAAAAACATAAAAACGTGGCACCCTTACAGCTCAAGAGAGGATCTCGCCGGAGGTTTGCTCGGTGGCCGGTGAACCAGGAGAAGCTCTGGTGTCGCGGTGGCGCGGGTTGGCTCCGGAGGTCCTGTTTTCACCGGGGTTTCTTAGTTCTTAAAGGATGGTGATCCGGGGAAGGTTAGGCGGAGCCTATGGCGTCCTAGGTAGGTGGTTGCGCGAGGTCAACGTGAGCAGTGGGGGAAGGCATCTCGACAAACCTTGTCTGGTTCACGGGTCCTCGTCGCGAGGTAGGAGAAGACGTGTTTGGAGAATGAGAGAAAAAAAACGACGGCCGAGATCCAACCGAGAGAGATCAGAAGGCCGAGAAGAAATGAGCATTTTAAAACACATCAACGGCTGGGATCTTCCTAGGTGAGATCGGACGGTCAAGGAGAAATCGCGGGGGAGAAGATCCATGCGGGATCGGGATGGCCTGGGTTACATATTTAAAAAAAAAACAGTTTTAATAAACGTTAAAAATATACTACTTTGCAATATATATTTATATAACCGGTACATTATAATTTGGAATTTGTATAAAACATAATAAGTACTTTTAACTCATAGTTTTCAAATCCAAAATCCCATTTTAGTTTAAGAAAACAAATGATACTATTTAATATAACTATTATTTTCTTTAAAAAAATACATATATTTTTAATACAACACTTTTATAACTACTAGGATCTTATAACCATAAAAATCCAATTTATAACTTACTTTACTTGTTTATTGATAAAATTGCGTTTAAAAGACCCGTATTTTTTCTCTAATTTAAAACACATAGTTTTAGAGATCCGAAAAGATACATTTTTTTTCATTTATTGTTGATACCACTGTAGACTTGATGTTCGTCATATTTTAAAAGAATACCAAGTTTTCCATCATATAAATATCATCATGATCAAAATAGATTCATTTGCAAGAATAATATTTTATTTTTAATACTTGAAGATATAATTCTAATATTTTGTATAAAAGAAAATTGAAATACCATAATATTATAAAAGCATTATAAAGACAAAAATTTTATAAAATGGTGCACTTTATCCATTGGAACCCAACGGTCAAAAAAAACGGTCATATTCCTTTTAGAGGTCCATTATAAAAGCAAGGGGGTAGGATGTTTTATATTTTTCAAAACACCGGACCCTTGGCGGATGGCTCTTCTCATACCTCTGGTGCTGAGTGCGTGCGCGGTGATTCTTGCGGTTATACTTTTCACACTGATGGACCCTGAAGGCGACGACTATCCGATTGCCCGTGTTGTGGTTCTTTGTAGTCTTGTTGTGGCCGTGTTAGGCCTTGTGCATGGTACTTTCAATTAGATGGGTCTTGTTGTAATGTATCTTTTAAATATATAACAGTTTATTGTATTCTTCATGTTTGATTTCTACTCGAATTCTTTATCAGCACAGAAACCATAAAAAGGAATAAACAAGAGACATCATTAACAAGCACAACATTGCTTACTTGAACCAGTTTATAAAACCTGGGGCGTTACATTATCCCCCTCTTAAAAGAATTACGTCCCCGCAATTCGATCGACGTACAAACACTGACTTACTCACACAGCTTCTCTGACACCCTTGGTGATGTCCCACTACCTCCAAGGCCCATGGAAGAAGTTACTATTCAACTCAATCCCCAGGGCTGAACAGAACTTTTGGGTCTCCTCTTCCCAAATACATTTTTGGAAAAGTGGATCGTGATTGAATCCAAGCTCCCGTTTGATACAGGTAGTTTTCCAGAGATGGGAACGAGTGACATCAAGCTTCGAGACATCTTCTTGGATTTGGTTCCTAAAGATCTCTCGAACCATTTCATAATTGAAGGATTCTAGGAAAGATCCAAAATCACAGAGCTCCCCAAGCATGCTGAAGCACAAGATTTGGTACATAAAGACTGCGCGGAAGTCCAACTGCTTTGCAGCTTCTCCAAATGCTGGGAAGGCCAACCATTTATTGTTCATGGTGAAACACAGGAAGAGTCCCTCATAGTACTTCCCTTTCTTTTTATAATTCTAAAACAGCGCACTAGCCATTAGGTTATACACAACTTCTGACCCTCGGATGATTCGAAGGACATTCGAGCTTTTCGATATTTCATAGATGGTTTTTCACGTGAGTCGTAAGTTAACAAAAGGTTGATAACTTGTTGAGCAGGATTTTGCTACAATAGTCTCTATGATTTTTGTAGGGAGAGTCAAGAGTCTAGGCATGGTTCGCTGTCTTGCCATCTGAGAAGTTTAAGAACAAACCCTACTTAGTAAAACATTATTAATGTTTTTGTGTTGTCCTAATTTTCCAAGGTTGCCTAAACCATTCCTCTGATACCAACTATGACGCCCCGACCCCGGTAGCCCAGTGCCGGTGCTTCGGTTATGGTGTGCAATTTATTTCGCACAAATGAAACAAATAAGTCACACATCATAACCCATCAGGAGGAACTTTTTGGTTTAGATCCTGGAGAATCAGAGACAACATCTTTGCTTCTTTATTTCTGAGTTAAGAACAAACATCCAAGTCTTGGAAAGGCTCTATCAACCTGTAAAAATTTAACATAAAACATAGGGTGAGCATTGAAATACTCAGTAAGGGGTTTTTGAAAATACTTAAATAAAACTTTTGAAAACTACGTTGAGAAATACTTTTCTATACTAAGAAAATTTCTTAAAAGAAAAACATCAAGACTAAACAAAGGTTGATACACCAGAGTTAAAGTACTTCATACGTATGCACTAAAACACTTAGAGGTAACTCACTTAGCAAACAATATAAGCATAATAATAAAAAGGCATGGGTTGCACGAAGTAAAGTGTCCATAAACAAGAAAAGTGTGAATGATCAATAAGATGAAAATGTCATCAGAGTCGCGCACAAGCACACCATCTACACAAAATATGCACATTATGACATGATAATTGAAATGAAACATTTGAAATGAAGTTCTGGAAAAGAAATTGGTCATGCATAAACATTGCCATATCATATGTCTTGTGTTTCTCTTTTTATCTGATACTCATAGGTAAGGTTCTATAACCAAGGTTATTCCTCTAATCGGAATAAACACTAGGTTGGTCATAAACAAAGAAATGCATACTGAAGGACTCATGGTCTCTGTGTCAAGGCCTTATGCCATGACCTAAGGGTAAAAACCCAATCTGACTGTCTCAAGAACTATCGATGCATTGAGGAGCTTACTTTTACCGGTCTCCAACCCGGAGGGCTTACATTAACCAGTCCCCAACCTGGAGGGTTTTCTTCTTACCGGACCCCATTCCGGGTAATCCCATACATTTCTCACATGTCGTTAGGGTCAGATATTCAAGGTGTCCCATACCACTTTGGGTAATACCATTTCCATTTCTCATTACCCAAGGTGTCCCATACCACTTTGGGTAATTTTAGTTCTTAGTTCATTATCATGTTGAGTCATATGCATGAACAATATGAATAAGGCAACAATTATATAATTGGTTTACAAATACATGTTACGATAGGTAAAATGTAAAATATAGAATAAAATCAGACACGGTTAAGAAAGCATACTATGTGCATAGAAAAATTATTTAAGCACATAAGATGATGAATGTGTGAGACTTGATCCCAAGGGTTATTAAATGATGAGTTTCTAAAATTCGAGTACATGGAGATGAACTACATGGCATTAAATATTGTTCTTCACAGGTCACAGTACTTGCAACAAATCTCCATCCACAAATAATTACTGCGGCGTGCTTGGTATAAAAATAATAAACACTTGCAATATTTAAAATTCCGACACTTACAAATAATCCACTTTAAAAATAATACCTGCCATTAATTAATGTTCTTCACTGGTAATAGAACTTGCAGTTACACTCTGATCACTAAAAATCATTGCAGCGAGTTTGGTATAAAAATAATAGAGGATTTCTACACATTAACATAACCCTTAAATCCATATCCTTTTAATGCAAGTTTAAAACAGTCAAGGGCATATCCTTTTGAAAAAACACAAATCATTTCAAGGGCGACATTAATCAAATTCATTGGAGTGCCCTTAGTCAAAGAAATATAAAACAGCATAGACAAGTACTAAAATTCTACATGCATAACCATTTCTTGAAACTAGGGTTTTCAGATATTAATCTTAAAAACTCATACATACATAGGGATATATATATACACAATATATATAAATAGGGTTTCTCATAAATTAAACATAGTTCACTTGAAATCTGAAACCTCTAACAATCTATCATTTATTCAGTTTAAAAAAAAACAAAACCTTATGGGTTTTAAGTGTTCAAGAAACTGTAAATATATAAAACCTCAACTACAACTGTTAAATATTTGCACTTAACACAAAGACCCGTTTCGCATCCAATATCATTCATAGACAAAGTAAGAATAAAGAACTGATTTGCATTTAAATACATAACTAATAAAATTATATAATTATATATATATAAGGCTTACATAAAAATTGTACACGTTAGGACTTGCTTCAAAATAACCCCTTTCATAGTCATAATTCTTATCATAAAATACTGAATTATAAGGAAGTCTTAGAAACATAATTTTGTATGGTTTTCATGGAATATATATATATAGAGAGAGTTATATATACAACTTTAACTATTAGGCATATATATATATATATATATATATATATATATACTCATGTATATAAAAACTTATACCGAGAACCATGGGTGGAAAAAAAACATAAAAACGTGGCACCCTTACAGCTCAAGAGAGGAGCTCGCCGGAGGTTTGCTGGGTGGCCGGTGAACGAGGAGAAGCTCTGGTGTCGCGGTGGCACGGGTTGGCTCAGGAGGTCCTGTTTTCACCGGGGATTCTCAGTTCTTAAAAGATGATGATCCGGGGAAGGTTAGGCCGAGCCTATGGCGTCCTAGGTAGGTGGTTGCGCGAGGTCAACGTGAGCAGTGGGGGAAGGCGTCTCGGCAAACCTTGTCTGGTTCGCGGGTCCCCGTCGCGAGGTAGGAGAATACATGTTTGGAGAATAAGAGAAAAAAAATGATGGCTGAGATCCGACCGAGAGAGATCAAAAGGCCGAGAAGAAATGGGCATTTTAAAACACATCAACGGACGGGATCTTCCTAGGCGAGATCAGACGGTCAAGGAGAAATCGCGGGGGAGAAGATCCATGCGGGATCGGGATGGCCTGGGTTACATATTTTAAAAAAAAACAGTTTTAATAAACGTTAAAAATATACTACTTTGCAATATATATTTATATATCCGGTACATTATAATTTGGAATTTGTATAAAACATAATAAGTACTTTAAACTCATAGTTTTCAAATCCAAAATCCCATTTTAGTTTAAGCAAACAAGTGATACTATTTAATATAACTATTATTTTCTTTAAAAAAAACATATATATTTAATACAACACTTTTATAACTACTAGGATCTTATAACCATAAAAATCCAATTTATAACTTTCTTTACTTGTTTATTGATAAAATTGTGTTTAAAAGACCCGTAGTTTTTCTCTAATTTAAAACACATAGTTTTAGAGATCCGAAAAGATACATTTTTTTCATTTATTGTTGATACCGCTGTAGACTTGATGTTTGTCATATTTTAAAAGAATACCAAGTTTTCCATCATATAAATATCATCATGATCAAAATAGATTCATTTGCAAGAATAATATTTTATTTTTAATACTTGAAGATATAATTCTAATATTTTGTATAAAAGAAAATTGAAATACCATAACATTATAAAAGCGATATAAAGACAAAAATTTTATAAAATGGTGCACTTTATCCATTGGAACCCAACGGTCAAAAAAAAAGAAAATGGTCATATTCCTTTTAGAGGTCCATTATAAAAGCAAGGGGGTAGGTTGTTTTATATTTTTCAAAACACCGGACCCTTGGCGAATGGCTCTTCTCATACCTCTGGTGCTGAGTGCGTGCGCGGTGATTCTGGCGGTTATACTTTTCACACTGATGGACCCTGAAGACGACGACTATCTGATAGCCCGTGTTGTGGTTCTTTGTAGTCTTGCTGTGGCTGTGTTAGGTCTTGTTCAGGGTACTTTCAATTAGATGGGTCTTGTTGTAATGTATCTTTTAATTATATAACATTTTATCGTATTCTTCATGTTTGATTTCTACTCGAATTCTTTATCAGCACACAAACCATAAAAAGGAATAAACAAGAGACATCATTAACAAGCACAACATTGCTTACTTGAACTAGTTTATAAAACCTGGGGCATTACAATAATGATCTATGTTAATACATTAACATATTAAGATCTATGTATATATAATAAAATTATTATATCATATAATCATTGTTTAAAATGAATTTATGTTTGTGGTGGAAAAAATATAATAAAAATGTCAATTAGGGAAATTACCCCTTATATGAACAACTTCTTTTTGTTGGAACCTAAATGATTCAGTTGTTTCATTGATTAAAAAACAATTATAATAGTATTTGAAGAGATATATAAGTTATTATATTTATTATTGTACAATTAAATTATATTTTAACGTGTGGAGAGTAGGTGAGAGGTATTAGGATTTTATAATTGAGGTGGTTGGTACACAAGTAATTTTTTATAAGAATAAGAGCATCCCACATTTTTCACATTCCAAAAGAATCCAAAATGTGTAATTATCAAACATAGAAGATATATGGTATAAATATTTATATCCAATGGGTGATTAACATATACTGATTCATATATAAACCATCTATTTTAAGTTTAACCCTAAATGTAGACATCTTTTTTACATTAACCAGCTAATTATGTTTTACAGTTTTAATTATTCATTGAGGTAAAAAATGATGTTTAAAATATTATAAATTATAATATATTAAAATAAAAAAAATCATGAATCCATTTTTCCACATTCCATTCATGTAAATTGAAAATATCAAATTTAAATTAATCTCTTAGATGCAATGAGAGACATGATTTCCAAATATAAAATGATTGAATGTGTAAAAAGTTTTCAAATCAAATTCTGTGTGAAAATGATTAAAATGCCCTAAATTGTTTAATATATAATAATTTGTCTTTTTTTATGATGATATTTTTTTAAAATTCATTAAAAGAAATTAGAATTCATAATAACAACCTGTATTTCTGACAAATCATGGAGAAATTTAGCTTTAATAAAAACCCTCGGAAAATTAATCTTATGATAATTTTATACTGATATTTAATAAACTAAACATTATTTTTTCCATTAAATATTTTATAAGTGTTAAAAATATATCTGAAAATATCTACACAAAATGTGAGAAAACTATTATTTAGAAAAATATATTTATATGCAATAATGGGATTAATTGTTAAATAATATATAGAAAACCCATAAGATTAATGTAAAAACTATTATGAAATATAAAATATTTAAAATTTATTGAAATGATTCATAAAAATTTATTTGTTTAATTCACTAGGTTAATTCATGTCTTAAAAATGGAAATATTTTTTTTCAAAAGATGATTTTCATTATATTCAAATAATTTTACTTTTCATTTATAGTTATATTCTCACAAAATAATTCAACTTTTACATAGGTTTAGAATATATAATATCATAATTTAGTTAATAATTTTCATTATTTTTAATCCAATATCTAGGTTAATATATCATATTGAATACAAAAATTTATAGGATGTCACGTTTTTTTTAAAAATTGTGTTACATTTAACAAAAGGTATACTCATTTGAGCATGTAAATGAAATATAAAAAATACTAAAATCATTGGAAAAAATATTTCATAAAAAATGGGGGGTGGGTGAAATAGTTTTACACCATACCATTCATGCATGTGAATAAGTTAAAACAGTAGTTAGTAATTTTTCTCATAGTGTTAATCTACTAACATAACAACCATATTTCAGTATAGTCAAAAATAACCCTCTTTATTACATTATTCTATATTATACCTTAATGAGAATTTAATTTTACACTCTTACATAGTTGATATAGAAATACAAATTTTATTGTAAATATATGGCTAGAACCATTTCCAATTCCACACATGCAATGCAGTCATGTCCATGATAGAGATTTTAATCACCATTGTTAATAATGTTATTTATATATAACATTGATGATTGAATATTTACCTAGGATTTTTGACTTATATCTCTACCAATATAATATCATCGATTAATCTGATGATTTATGAAAAAATAAATGTAATAAAGGATTTTTTTGAACCGGAATCAAATGATGTTCAGACTGTATTTTAGTTTACAATGAGTGTAACAAAAACTAGATCATTTGTATCCTTGATAGTATCCATCATCATTTCAAAAGAATGACATTTATCATTTGGAATACACATGGGATGTGGTGGGTTTCCCTCAATTGTCTTCCTATATAGAAATTGGTATGATGAATTTACATTCTCTCCACACATAAAGAATTATAAAATAGGTTATACTTTCACAATCATCACATTTTCATTTTTATTTATTTATTTAGGATTTATATTTCCTTGAAATTTATAAAATAATACCTTCTATTACTGACTTGAGAAATTTTATAGTCTGTTGTAGACAATTCCATGAATTTTTGTTCCATAAAATTTTCACATGAGTTTTTGTTTTGTACATTGTCCTTCACAACTAATATTTTTTCCAAAACAATGCTCTATATTCATATTCTTATTATTCATTCAACATTTGAACTATGCATTTCTATTAATAATTTACATAGTGAGGGAAAAACATAATATTTATTCAGATAACCCAGTGTCACATCTTTCCAAATCCCTTTTTAGGTGAATTATTAGTCAAATACTGAATTAATAAATATTTCGATCAAAAATAATGAAAAAATTGAAATGGAATTTAAAAATCCTTTTAAATTTCATTTCATAACTTCCCACTAATATATTCCAAATTATCGTCTTCTCATTGAATTATGTCACAATTTTTGTTCTTATAGAAAATGGAAAATATTTATAGAAAAATGGTTTTTGTATTTCTTCGTAGACTATATAATCAAAATAGTAAAATTAATTTATTATCATGAATAATTTCAAGCATTGACAAGATTCTACCAATATGAATTTTATTTCTAACACAAAACTATCATGGTCAAATGGTTGGGTATATAAATTGCCATTTATATAGGGTTGACCCATTATTCTATGATCAATGGATTTGGGTATCAAATGATATTAGTTGGTCATATACAAATATTTTATTAAACTTCTATTTTTTCCTTCCTCGGTGGTGTTGGATACTCCACATAGTTATGTATTTTATTCATGGAATAATTTTGAATCATCATGATATTTTTAAACATAGATTAAATTATATTAGGGTAGTTTTTGTATCATTTTCTACATAATTAATTATTTTTAGGAGACCCTGTATTTCTAATAATTTTTTTCGTCGTGAAAATAACGAATATTAAAAAATTATTACTAATTTAAATAAAATGATTATATTTATAAAGGGAATATAAATCAAAAAATTCTATGAGGTCACAATAATTAGATCATATACCTAAATTATTACACATTTACGCAAACATATTTATTTTAATACTATATAATTCAGTTTATTTTATCTTACAAATGTCATCAACGAAAGAATAACCCCTGTGAATTTCAAATTCGGTGTGCGGTTAGGCCCCATTATTATGAAAAGGGTGATCATCATGTTAAAACTTAAAAATATTATTCACATTAATATACCATAAGTGAATCTATTTCAGAGATTGTATCTAATATTTATATCTAAATGAGGATATTATTGATAGGTAACTAAATACACTGTTCCAAAATATTAAAATATTTCAATTATTTATAATTTTACATTGGTTGTTATCTTTGGTATTTTGGTCATAATATTCATCAATAACTAATGCTTTCATTATTACAAGCTATATTGATCGTCCATTTTTTCAAAATTTAATTTTAACAAAATTTCATTTAATACCAATTCATTGAATCAATTAACTAGAATCTCGTGTTTCTTTTTTACTATTAAACTAGGAACATTATGCATAAACTATATAAAAAATATTTAATAATGATAATAGACAACATTTTTATATCCTGCTACATTTCAAGGCGTAAAATTCATAGAGACTATCATTAATGGAGAGGATGGGAATAAATCCTACTACGGTGATTAAAACTAGAAATATAAAGTATATGATCATGAATAATTCATTAAGAATAAAAATACAATAGGATAATTAATACATGAGGCATAAACATAGTTATAAAATTTCCACGTTCATATAAAATTAAAAGGAATATTTCAGATTAATTTTACCATGTACTATCAAAATTGTGTTATAAAACATATTACTGAGGTTTTTTATGAAGGCATCAAAAAAAATTCCACGGAATGCCTATATGGAATAAAAAACATGAAATATATCTATATTAATTATTTAAATAATAAATTATGGTGATGTCATGGAAAATAATTAATACATCTAAAATTATATATTCCACATTGTTTATATGTCTTCATTGTAACGACATGAATCTGATGCCACTCAACTGGTTCCCCATACCCGGTTCGCCACATGACCTCAAGTGTGTTTCCCCAAACACCATAGGATGCTGACTAGCAGTGAGGGACTTGGTGAGTTAGTGGGGAAACTATGCCCTCATTTGGTAAAGTATTTAGTGGAAAGAAAATAATAAACAATAGCGGAAGCAGTAAACAATATACAATATCTGAAACCACTAAGTAAGAGAAATGTATTATATAAAAATGATGCAGCATGGTACATGTATTTGTGGAAAGCAGTAAACAAATCAACATGCTGAAATACAACTGATACCCTAGTTCTAAAAGTAAACGTTAAAATCCAGCAGCATCTCAAGCCAAAACTCGGTCCCTTACTCTCCAACTCTAACCAACAATCGAGCACCTGAGGTAGAAGGGATGCAATCCCTATCCACACCAGCAACAATGTAATGTGTTTGGGAAGAATATCAGGAACCAAACATGGTGTGAGACTAATCCCAGTAGGAAACCACCACATGATCTGTGCCATACTGTCAGTGAGAAATATTGCAAAATTAAATGAAATAAATGCAGCAGAGAAACAAGAGTACACTGAGTAAACAATCCTACAAGACTACATTCACATTTACTCATTAATTTGATTCAATAATTTAATCTTCAACTAAATAATATATCAAAAAGCTATAAAATTTCAAAGGCATCGCAGTTAACAAAATATGTATCTCAACATAATACCTAACAATAAGTAGTACAAAACCAGGCTTGTTCATTGGCTTGGTGGACTCATCACAACAAACCAAAATTAATTTATCACGCTGACCATCTGGGTGGCTGACATGGGCAGACCCCGATGTTCAAGTATTCAACAGGGAAAAGACACTCTGAGGAAGCACTCATCTTCAATTCCCCCTATAGTCTTGAATCGATACTATAGACTCTATGAGTAAGTCCCTGTGTCTAATTCCCCCTTTAGTCCCTATTCAATAATTATTAGACTCTCAGAGAGAGAACAATGTTAATCTCTCTTATGGTCTCAAAATGGTAACAATTAAACAGTCCCTCTGAGGAAGCACTTTACATCAATTCCTATTATGTTCTTGCTACACCAGGTTCCCACAACCCTGAGTAAAAGCAATAGTATGTAAACGATTCATATTAGCCCTATATATGTTCAACAATATACTTGAATAATAGCTACAATTCATCAAAAATATTTAAACTAAAGGCAACACATGCAATTATTCATATCAGGGAAGACAATTAGTATAAAAAGGTTTGCCTCACAGGAAACCTGACATAGATTCCTTTGCTAACAAGATCAAGACCCAAACTCATCAAATTTTGCATCCACACACTTAGATCTACCGATAACGGTCCTAGATCTAAGAAACCGAGGGAAGAGGAGAAGTAGATCAATGTAGATATAAAAAAAGATTGATAACAAAGGAGAATGATTACATACCTCAAGAATCTGGCTTCGATTTACCATGACAAGCCTTCAGATTACCTCCGGAACTCTTGGGAAAAGTTTTCCAACCTTCAAGGGAGAGTAATCTTGAGGTATGGCCTCTTAGGAGCATAAACGAGGCAATTAGAGGAAAAAGTGTATGATCCACAATTTAAGGATATAATTTAAGTGCTTGCACGGTTTGATCGCACGGTTAGAAAAACTGTGTGCTAACTGTGCAGTCTGTACTATCTTTCCCATACTCCTCACACGGTATCATTACATGGTTTCCCTTAACGGTGTGACAACCATGTTGTCGCCACTGCCTTGAGTGCTAAGGTCTGGCCACACGGTTAGAAAAACCATACACCGCCCGTGCAGCTTCCTGTTTTCAATAAAAACATCATTTCAAGGTACCCAACTCTCCGTAGCGTCACCCTTAACTATAAAACCATGAAAAACATCAACCAAAGGGTCACATACATAAAAAGAACATCTGAGATCTTAAAATAATATTTTATGAAATTATTTTCAACCAAAATTGCCACTGTGGGTTTCATACATGGACACCCACAATCAAATAATTATTTTAATATGAATATAAATACTCTTTAATGATTTTCGTGTTGGGTATTCACAACATAGTTGTATTTCATGAAAAATAAAAGAATGACTTCAGAATTATATCATGTATACATTACATTGTATGGAATTCAATTGAGAAGATGGATATGTAGTTTATCTATCATAGAGAATCAATTTTATAGTAATGAATGGATTATGAGAACTCTATTTGATAATAAATTAAAAATATTATGGTTTATTTCAATGGAAGTACATGAGAAAAATGATAGAAATATAGAATCACGTTTTTGAAAAGATTCTTTCCAAAGAAATATATGTTTACATTAAAACCTCAGAAACAAAATACATAGGGTCTAAAGGGTTAATATTAATGAATTTTTAGAGATGTATATTGTGATTATGGGTGGAATTTTTTCAAAGTGGATGTATTAGATTATTCATTTTTAGACGTAGAACCTTGACATAAAGCATATAAAAAATTAGAATATATTATTATCCCCAATGATCATTTCAATGTTATTTAGTAGGAGAATGTTTTTTTAGTTTTTAATTGTTCAGGGCATGATCCCTTTGAAATAATTTTTTTTGAGGAGGAAGAGATCAATATAAATAATATATTTTTGTTAAAAATAGAAAATATAATTTAATTTTGGGGATATTTAATTATTAGATGATAAATTTAATCTCATTATATTTAAATAAATTATTTTGTCTAGATGAATATTTGTGGTTGATAAATACAATAATGTAGTGGTTAAATAATTTTCAATTAATTATGGTGAAAATATATAGGTTTTATGTTTATAATGATTTTGAATTTTTAACATGAATGTTTCAATTTCACAATAAATCATAAAAAATTAAAAATTGGATAATTTAATCATGATAATATCAAAAGTAACATCATTATTACAAAAATATTTTTTAAAATAATTATATTTTTATGAATTAATATATTTATTTGTTTCAATGATGGTATTTAAATCATATTGACAAATTTATAATCTATTGAAAAGAATACTATGATAGTTGAAATTTAACTTATAATTAATATAAAAATTAATAGTATTATTTAGATCCATTTTATGGAAATAATCTAATATTAAAACAATCAAAATTTATCATAAAATTGCAATTTATTGACAATTATTCATATACATACTCCGAAAACATACTTATGGATTTATTGTATGAAAAAGGTAATTTTCTTTATTCATCCTATAATCATGTGTGAATTATATATTATACAATATTGATATATTAAATGAAAATTTAGGATCAATGTATGACGAATTTCATTACTGATTGAATTTATTCCATAATGAAACATAATGTTCAGATATATAATCCATTTTCATGCCAAAAAATACCTAAGTATATAGTATATTGGTATGTAAATTTATTTGGGGTTTTGGGGAACATTGTTTGGTTGTGATCTATATAAACATGATGTTCTATTGCATCTTATTTTTTTCAAAATCAACTTATTATATCTCTTCTTAGGATTAGTCATAGGTGAACCCTAGTGTTGCTACCTCAATGCTAAGCTATCGAAAGTCAGATTTAAATGTCAAGATCCTACTAGTAAAATTCATCAATTTCCATGTTTTAATCACATATCTTCATTCATTACAGTTAATATAAAAAATACAAAGGTAACATTATAATTGCTACATTTCCAATAATCATACTGCACAATTTTTATAATGACTGTTGGTTATGTTACTTTTAGATCGTAACAGACACATTTCCCAAAAAATTATATATATAATCAATCATTATAATAATTGTTTATTTACTAACTCATATAAAAATATTATATATTTCCCATTATAATATCAACCATAATTTTAACCAATCATGAAATTTATAGTATTTTTTTAGTAGGGGTTTTCATCTGTTAATAATTTTATCCTTTAGATTTTACATTACTCTGTAGATTATTTTTATATGTTTATTCATATTAATTATTCCTAGTCATTATAATGAATATTATTTCAATATATGTAATGTAATGTAATATTTTCATATATACATGCATTTTAATATATAATAAAATAGTCAATATGAAATATTATTTATATTATTTTTCCATGAAATAAATTTATAGTCATTATATTGACAATGTGAAAATGAAGTAGATTAGAATATATATGTAGATTCCCCAACAATTTTTTTGATATATATAGAATAAAATATAATGATTTATTATAATTATATGTATTTCGATTGATTTTTTAATAATAAAGTTTCCTTCAATCAAATCATGCTAAGACCATGGTTATTTATATAATTGAATTTCACATTCCTCTCAAAATATGAATATCTATTAAAAATATTTACGTTATTGAATAATATATATTGAATAAATGACTTAATCTACTCAAATATATACTATTTACAGTTTTTTCACACTATATAATTATATATTGAATCATTACCCAATACGGTTATAGAAGATAAGATTAAAATTCCCTTATGACATCCATATTTTTCAATTGAATCAATGTGTTATCTACTGAAAAATGCGATTTAGTTGATATAGACTCTCAGAGAATTACAGGTTTACAGTAGTCCTTATAGATTGATCATGTATATTATTTATATCCATTAATGAAACAATTGATCAATGAAATTAAATATTTTTCTTTTATATAGGAAATTGAGATCAAATTTCATTCCGTGTAAAACCGATAAATTGAAATTTGGAAAACAGACTAAATATAAACACAAAAAAACAATATCACATTCATTTACTCATATTTATTAATAACATTCGTACATTAAAAATAAAAAAATTAATATCATTCAATAACAATAATCATAAAACATTCATATGAAATAATGATATAATGAAGATTTAAATTGAAATAAATTAATTAAAATGTATATTATCCAAATTGTGATAAATAAACAGTTTAATAAATAAAATTATTTTTCATTGAATTCATGACTTTTTAAAAATTATTCACTAATTACTATAGTAATTTGAGAATACATATATATATATATATATATCAGTTATGTCTATCTTATTCCTACCAATATATTTTTAATGAAATTAATTTTTCCATCTTCAAAAAATAGAAAAATATACTAAATTCATTCAAAACTACCCTATATAACACAAATTTTCATAATAATTGTTTTTAAATGATTATATATGAATTAAATTCATGATATTGGTGATCTTATATCCAATATAAACATATACATTATGTCCCTATGTTAATTTCTAATCTATTATATAATTCAATGAATTAGACCACATGGAAACCCTACACAGATTTCTATAGTAACTTATTTTCGAATAAAAACAATCATTGGATTATACATATTATTTGGGAGAAGATTTGATTTTTTGGGATATAGTTTTCCTTCTACTTAATAATATTATGTATTGAGTTGCACAAACCACAAAACTAAAATTATTTTATAAAAAATATGAATAATTAAAAATAGATGCTATCAAAAATGGAAATATATAACTACCATGTTTGACTATTATATGTAGAAAATAATACAAATTTTAAAATATATAAATATATAAGGAAATAAATTTGAAAAATATTTAAATTAAATATATTCCAACAACAATAATATATGATTAAAATATACATACACTATTTAGAAATGATATACTCTAATATTATTTAAATGATGTCCCAAATGAGGGATATCCCAAAACAATTCATAAAGAAACCCTTATGTAATCACTACAACTAGTCAATAAAAGAATAAATGTTTTTTCATAACTCTACACTCCATTTACTACAAAAACATATGCTTTAGAGAATTTTTTTCATGAACATCTAAACTAATATCTATATATGTCTAAACCAATTCCATTACAGGGTTTAAGAACATCATATATATAGATTATCATCACATGAACCCCAAAAATATTCCATAAAACAATTTTTATGAATTATCAATAACAATTATTAAAATAATAAATGACTCTGGTAACCGTTCATATTAGAAAAAGTCATTAGATAAATTGAAAAAACTCTTACCATGGTGTTATGTCCCCAAAACACAATTATTTATATGTTAGTCATCAGTAAAATATTTTGGAATTTCATTGAATCTAGAATACATGATAATTCATCTAAGTAAAATAAAATAGATAAAATGAATAATTACTTTCTATAAATCTTTTCACATGAGAGAAATGTGACTAGAAAGGGAACTACATCCTCTCAAAAGATAAAAAATATTATATGATTGATGAATTAATATGTAAATATATAATTTTTCCTATGAATATCTATCATATATATCCACATAAATTAATAATAATTCCAAATATATTGTAAAATATTAATTTTAATAAACATTAATTATAGGTAAGTAATATAAAGTCTTATATATATTGGTATATGAAATATTACATCAAATTTTGAATAATAAAAAATTCCCAACCGTAGAAATGTAACTACCAAACCAATTATTTTATATTATTTTATATGTAATTTATCAATGGAATGTTATCAATTCAAAGTAAAAAATCATTTCTATTACAAAGAAATGATTTATAAAGTTACATAAATATACATTTTAGTAGAAAGAAACATTTAAATTTATTTATAATTGTCCCAATGTCATTGATAGTCAGTGTAATACAAATAATTGTTAATGTAATGTGGGATCACCTATAGAAAACTATTAAAAAAATATTTTTAAATACTGTATAATGATATTATTTCACTACATTAACTAATATATAATCACAGGTTAGATAAAAATATTTTTGTGTATGATACACTTTGAAATTGGAAAAAATTAAGAGTATACAATTTTATTTATATTAAATTCATAAATAATAAACTTTTAAGAAAACACTATTGAATAATAAAAAAATAGTGGACATATAATACAAATAATGTATTTGATTTATATTTCTGGATTTTATATAAAAATTATTTCTAAAATTAATTATGATGATTAATACACCATGGTTTGTCTTCTAATAGATTTTCCTTGGATAATCTTGGGAAATAATTATAATACTCTCAAATCTTTGAATATGGGGATAATAAATGTCAACAATTATATAATATCAAAAAATTATATATATAATATATTATGTGAAATTCCTATAATTGGATACTTATATTTTATAATTTAAATTGGAAATTAAAACACTATCCCTCAATTGAAAAATCATCGTAGTCCCAACCACACTCATAATGTCTAAAAAAATTTCCTTGAAATCCTAATGATTTTCAGTGAAGATTTTGATGAAAAATACTAATCTATTCTAACTATTCTTCAACCACAATAAATATCTAAATCTCGGCCTACTAAAATATAATCATCAGAGACTCATACATCAGTATTTTTTATTTAAAACATTTAAAGTTTTTAAATAACTAGGTTATACAATGTGGATCAATATAAAATTTAACTTTTATTGATAAATTAACATTCAGTTGTCCTAGAAAAATTTATCATGCCATCAAAATCAATATTTCGATGAAATAAATTTTCTCATTCAATACAATTATGATTAATACATTTCATGTACTTAAAATAGTATAATTTTTGTTGATTGATAATATATTGGATATGAAATATTTTTAATAATTATTTTTTACAATTCATTTTTAGTTGTTTCATAATCGTATAATAAAACTTATTAGATATAGAAAATGATCTGTAATATTTCAATCCATGTAATCCAAGTGTGAAGAAGAAAACATTCATAAAACTAGAATGGAATAAAAATGTAAGTGGAATATTTACAATAGATTGATGAAGAAAAGTATATTCCTTAATCACACAATAATATTCAATAAAATATATAATATTTAATCCAATGGGTTGGGATACATAATTATTGAAACTTTAGATGGGATGAATAAAAACTATACAGAATTTTAGTTTCTCGAGACCAAGGAATGAGGATTTAGATATGTTATGGTAAAAGGGGGATTCAACTATGAATAAAGAACATAATTCCACATTTATATAAATTTATTGGTATCATTATACGGACCATGAGGGTGTTCCCCAAAAAACATAAATTAAGACATGTATTATAATTTTGTGGTGAATTAAAAAATGAACCATTAAAATATATGTATATATTAATTACGAATAATTTGAAATTGTATATAATGACACTTCGATGATGATTGCATATATGTAAAATTCATTAAAAGAATAAATTTTACCATTTAACCACTCAGGATGTGTTGAAACAATGTATTACAAAATATGATTCCAAAAATGTACTCTTATTTTTTTATTAAGGAGAGGATTGTAGTTGTTCACTTTAAAAAACTACATCAAGATATATTGAAAGATTCATATACATAATATTGATAGAAACCAGTTCATCATAATAGGATATGAGATATCCTTTTTCATTAAATATAGATAGATTTATGGGATACAATATCGTCAATATAACAGATGCACCAAATCCATACATGAATTTATACCATTTTAAATTTTATTATATCACACACTATAACTAATGAATAACATATCCAATTATTTGGATATCAAATAAAAAATTGAAAACCTGATCACCAATTTCACTATTTATCACATCATATAAACTAAATAATGAGGTCAAATCCAAAACCAATTCAATTATCTCTATGAAAATATTTTAGAACTCTATGTTTCCAACATAACGATCATTATTTCAAACATAATGTTTCACCATACATAGGATTATACAGTTGATGAAATATTATAATCTCTATATTCATAAATGTAAAAAATGTATAGCCCCTAAAAAACCATTTCAACTCATGTAATAAATGATTTTATATCTACATGAAACACAAGTAGCAATATACGTATTTCCAAATGTCCAATCACATCTTAGAATATAATCTTATATGTTATATTTTTTCCATTATATAGGGAGACTATATCACTTGTAGTATACCAATACCAAAAGTCCAAATAATATTTTATGCCTCTCTATGATTAAATTAATAAAATCTATAAATGCATAACATTTCACTGATCTGTGTGGATAAAACTTCATATTCCCTATATCAGGATACATTTAAAATTCATATATAGTATCTAGGTGTAGTTACACACTAATCATCGTATATAAATATATGGAAAAAATTTCAAATTATTCATAAAAGGCAAAAAATAAAATATTTTTTAAACTTCTAAAGGATACCTTCTCAACAACTTGAATAAAAAAACATCTAATTATATAAATTATGTTGTATTTATTATAAAATGTTACAATGCATGAAAGTTCTCAAGATATGTATCCCTCCAAAATCATTTAATGTGGACTCGTTTATTATCCATTAATCCCTAATATACTAGAAAAGTTTTGGATGGCATGGCATGTATTATAATGTTTTAGTTGTCTCGTACAAAAAAAATACGTTTTATGCCTCATAATTTTATTTCACATCTCCCATAACAATCATACTCATTATAACCATACAACTTAATAATATCCTATAAAACACCATAAAGAACATTGGATAGTGATTAATCATTTTCATTCATTAAGGAATCAATTATTTTTACACATATTTAAATATATATATATACACACACCACATATAAATTAATGATATAGTAGATATCAAATTTTATTTGATACATTTAATATTTTAAATGAAAATTTATGAACACCTATTGATACCCGATATTAGAACATATCTGTCATATCATTCATGAGATAACTTTTAGAGACCAATGTTTTGAAAACATGTACATTATAATTATTTTTGTAATACACAATATATAAAACAAATATACACCCAAATATCATGTTCGATTTGTGTCTTTGGAAACATGGAACATAAAATTCTATAAGGGTGAATGATCATCAATATATCCCTTAATGATCATTCCCTTATTTTTTCCTACATAAAACATTTCATTATATCCTAGGTAAAAGAAAACATAAAATTTATGAGAACAAATGTACAATAAGTGTAATCATGATGAACATAAAACAAAACACAAACATAAATATGTAAAAAAACGAACATAAATTTTCTATATGAAAATCACATGTTATGAAATAAATCATGGAATTATATACTAAATAGATCATAAAAAACACTAATAATGAAAAAATATCAGTGTCATAAAACATGAGATTATCAAAAATAAATAATCACACAATATGATTTACATAGCATAAAAGGAATTGCATTGAAGGCTGTAAGAGCTCAGGTAAACAATGAATAATAAATATTTCATATTTATTAATATTTGTGAATTAAATATTAATTTTACATTAAAGGGGTCGATATCTTTGATAGCATACCCGATAGCCAACAACGGGTTTCTTAAAAATAAAACATTGCACACTAATAATATAATATTATTATTTTTAATGATAGTTAACTCCAAGATGTTTTATTGGATGTAATGAACAAAACTAACTACAAAATGATTATACATGTCTATTAAATGTATTTATATTTATACAATAATAAGTTAGAGGCTTAAAATATAAATGAATCTAATTTTAAGCATAATTTACATTAAAAGGTCGAATTACTGCCTTTTATGGGAGAACCCTTAGTTTTGGTCACATGTTTATATTCTATCTGACCAAATAAAATTATTATGTATATTTAAGACATCAAAATGTACTTTGGGTAATTTTTTTTTATTTTTCTGATAAAGTTCATTTTTTAATGAATACTTAAAAATACGTTTTTATAATTCAAAAGTGCCTTTTAATCTAATTTATTTATATAGTCAGATTATCTTTTTAATTGGTTTTTATGTTTAATTTGAATATATTATTACCATTTAATCCAATTTTTTTTATTTGAATTAATTTCACATTGAATTGGACACAAACAAGTATCAATCTTTTGATAGTTATTGTATCTTAAAAACCTATTATTTGTTTTGATAATGGGAGTTAATTTTATATTAATAAATACAACATCTATGTTTAGAATTTAGTAAAATAGACATAATTTTTGAATTTGGATCATCAAATATATCATAGGATGAAATTTTGGTATTTTTCGGAAAAAACATCAATTTTGGATGAATAGTGAAACCACTTAGTAGTAGTTAACAAACTGACTTTATCATTTAAATGAATTTTACCACTTTTGTGAATTGAATTTTTGAAAACCTGCATACATTGTTGTTGATGTTAATTACAATGTGGTTTAATAAGATTAAAATAATTTTTGGGTGAATAGTAACTTTTGACTTTTATTTACCATGGTTAAAGCTAAATAAGGTAATTCTTGGTAAAAATATTATTATAATAATTCAAAATTACCTTAACAGTTGTCCAAAACTTATTGGATGAGTAATTTAAAACCATGGGAATCTATGGGTCTATTTTTGAAACCCCATTGAGCCACGTGGGACTGATAATGACAAATTAGATTAATTAACTTAATGTAAAGGAAAAATTGATTAAAACATATATCTTTTAGTAAATTAATTTTAACCAGGGGTTATAAAAATTATGTTTTCGACTATAAATATTCATTGGAAATATAAATGTATTTAAAACATCATGGTATTTGTATTATAATTTTTAGATATCAAATAATTTAAAATACTTATGACATAATAATGATGTATAATTTCCCTCATTAATTAAAGATTAAAGTAAATAACATTATAAATATTAAAACAATATCCAAAACCTGTCCAATTCTTATTGGATGATTTTTTTTCTACCATGAGTCATTATATCTTCGTCTTTAATTTATTTTGGACCTTTATCAACCTAATATCATTATATAATAAAATAATATTTTCACACTTTCCTAAAGAGCCCCTCCTCCCTTTTATGTTTTCCTACAAAAAACCATTCTTTATATCTGAGGAAAAGAAAACATAAAAAGTGTGAGATCAAATGTACAATAAGGGTAACCATAAAGAACATAAAACAAAACACAGACATAAGTATATAAAAACATGAACATAAATTTTGTATATTAAAATCACAAGTCATGAAATAAATCATAGAATTACATACATTATATATCATAAAAAACACTAATAATGAAAAAATAGTATTTTCATAAAACATGATATTATCAAAAATAAATAATCACATGATATGATGTACATAGTATCCAAGTAATTTCATTGAATACTGTATCATCCCAGGTAAAAAAAGAATAAGAAATATTTTATATTTATTAATATTTGTGAATTAAATATTAATTTTTCTTTAATGGGGTTGATATGTTCGATAGCGTACCCAATCCGCAACAACGGTTTTCTTTAAAATCTTACGTTGCACACTAATAATATTATATTATTATTTTAAAAGATAGTTAACTCTTAGCTGTTGTATTGGAAATAATGAACAAAACTAACTACAATATGATTATACTTGTTTTATAAATGAATTTACATTTGTACAATAAGAAGTTAGAGGCTTAAAATAAGAATGAATCTAATTTTAAGCATAATTTACATTAAAAGGTCGATTTACCTCCTTTTAATGGATAACCTTTAGTTTTTGTCATTTTTTTATGTTCCATTTTAACAAATAAAATTTTTATGTATATTTGGGACATCAAAATGTACATTGGGTATTTTTTTGATAATGTTCATTTTTTTAATGAATACTGAAAAATACATTATTATAATTCAAAAGTTCATTTTAAACTAATTTATCGATATGGTCAGATTATCTTTTCAATTAGTTTTAATGTGTAATTAGAATATATTTTTACCCTTTAATCCAATGTTGTTTATTGGAATTAATTTCACTTTGAATTGGACATAAAAAAGTATTAATCTTTTGATAGTTATTGTTTCTTGAAAACAAGTTATTTGTTTTGATAACGGGAATTGATTTTAAATTAATTTATACAACTTATATGTTTATAATTTGGTAAAACAGACATCATTTTTTAATTTTGATCATCAAATATAGCTTAGGCTGAAATTTTGGTATTTTTTATGAAAAAACATCAATTTTTTATGAATAGTGAAATAAATTAGTAATAGTTAAAAAACCAGCTTTTTCTTTTAAATGAAAATTTACCACTTCTGGGAATTGAATTTCAAAAATCAGGAATACATGGTTGTTGTTACTTAGTAAAATGTTGTCCAATAAGATGAAAATTATTTTTGGTGAATAGTAACTTTTGACTTTTATTTTTCGCAATTATAGGTAAATAAGGCAATTCAATATAAAAAGATTATTATAATAATTCAAAATTACCTTAACAGTTTTCCAAACCTTATTGGTTAAGTAATTTACAACCATGGGCATCTATGGGTCCATTTCTAGACCCCATTGAGCCACTTCGGAGTGATAATGACACATTACATTAATTAACTTAAAGTAAAGGCAAAAATGACAAAAACAAATACCTTTTAGTAAATTAATTTTAACTAGGGGTTAAAAAAATTATCTTATCGACTATAAATATTCATTGTAAATCTAAAAGGATTTAATACATCGTGTTATTTGTTTTATAATTTTTAGACATCATATATTATAAATTATTTATGACACAATAATAATATAGTATTTACATCATTAACAAAAGATTAAAACAAATATTATTATAAATATTTAAACAGTATCCAAAACATGTCCAGTTCAAATTGGATGATTTTATTTTGACAACGAGTCATCATATCTTCATCTATAATTTGTATTGGACCTTTAGAAACCTAGTATCATTATGTAATAAAATTATATTTTCACACATTCAAAAAGAGACCCTCCTCCCTTTTATGTTTTCTAAAATAAAACCGTTCTTTATATCCTAGGAAAAGAAAACATAAAAATTTTGAGGTCAAATATACAATAAGAGTAATCATGAATAACATAAAACAAAACAAAACAAAAGTATGTAGAAACATGAACATAATTTTTTATATGAAAATCACAAGTCATGAAATAAATCATGGAAGTACATACATAATATATAATAAAAAACACTAATAATGAAAAAATATCCTTTTTATAAAACATGAGATTATCAAAAATAAATAAGCACATGATATGATTTACATAGTATCCAAGGAATTTCTTTGAATACTGTATTATCCCAGATAAATAATGAATAAGACATATTTCATATTTATTAATAATTGTGAAATAAATATTAATTTTACTTTAATGGGGTTGATATGTTCAGTAGTGTATCCGATACGCAACAACAGGTTTCTTTAAAATCTAATGTTGCACACTAATAATATAATATTATTATTTTAAAAGAAAGTTAACTCTTAGCTATTGTATTGGCGGAAATGAACACAACTAACTACAATATGATTATAATTGTTTCTTAAATGTTTTTACATTTATACAATGAGAAGTTAGAGGCTTAAAATATGAATGAATCTAATTTTAAACATAATTTACATTAAAAGGTCGATTTACTGCCTTCTAAGAGAGAATGCTATGTTTTGTTCATTTGTTTATATTCTATTTTATTAAATAAAATTCTTATGTATCTTTGGGACATCAAAATGTACTTTGGGTAATTTTTCAGTATTTTTTTGATAAAGTTCATTTTTTTAATGAATACTAAAAAATACATTATTATAATTCAAAAGTGCCTTTTAATATTATTTATTTATATAGTGAGATTATCTTTTGAATTGTTTTTAATGTGTAATTATAATATATTTTTACCATTTAATCCCATTTTGTTTATTGGAATTAATTTCACTTTAAATTGGACATAAACAAGTATCAATCTTTTGATATTTATTGTTTCATAAAAACATGTTATTTGTTTTGATAACAAGAAATGATTTTAAATTAATTTATACAACTTATATGTTTATAATTTGGTAAAATAGACATCATTTTTGAATTTAGATCATCAAATATAGCTCAGGCTGAAATTTTGGTATTTTTATGAAAAAACATCAATTTTGGATGAACAGTGAAACTACTTTGTAATAGTTAAAAAAACTGGCTTTTTCATTTAAATGAAAATTTACCACTTCAGTGAATTGAATTTCAAAAATACAGAATACATGGTTTTTTAGTAAGTAAAATGTGGTTCAATAAGATGAAAATAATTTTTGTGAATAGTAACTTTTGACTTTTATTTACTGCAGTCATAGGTAAATAATGTAATTCAATGTAAAAAGATTATCATAATAATTCAAAATTAATTTAACAGTTTTCCAAACCTTATTTTTTAATTTAATTTACAATCATGGGAATCTATGGGTTGATTTTGGGACATCATTGAGCCACATGGGAGTGATAATGACACATTAGAATAATTAACTTAAAGTAATGGAAAAAATTACAAAAACGAATACCTTTTAGTAAATTAATTTTAACAAGGGGTTAAAAAAATATATTTTCGACTATAAATATTCATTTTAAATATAAATTAATTTAAACAGTCATGTTATTTGTTTTATAATTTTTAGACATCAAATAATTTAAATTATTTTTTACACAATAATGATGTAGTATTTACCTCATTAAAAAAGATTAATATAAAAAAGATTTAAAATATAAAACAATTTCCAAAACATGTCCAATTCTTATTGGATGATTTTTTATCAACCACAAGTCATATTATGTTTGAATTTATTTAGGTTTGGACCATTAGAAACCAAATATCATTATATTATAAAATAACATTTTCACACTTTCCAAAAGAGCCCCTCCTCCACCTTATAAAATGCTATCATTTCTAACCAATTTTTTACAACTATCAAGCCTTTAGGATCGTCCAAACTCTGCCCAATAAAGCTCCCTACATCCCTGTCCTTCTCTAGAAGCCATACCAAAGGCAAAAGGCACTTCAATAAGTCCTTTTGGTTCAATCCAAATGAAGCTACACAAATTAGAGGTAACAATTTCTCTTAACATAATTTCATTTATTTTAAATCTTCAACCCCTAAAATCTATTTATTTAATTATTTTATAACCATACCAGTATCCTTAATATACATGGAATCTTTCATGATATGTATTCTAACTATGCTTACACACACCTCCATCTAATGGATGAAGAACATACTGTTTCTGTGGATGGAAAACTAATGCCTCCCGAGACGATGATTGTTCAATTATATCCTACCGCCTATCATGGTGTCCATTAAGATGACATTATATTTAGATATGATATATATTATGTTTATCTTTTCTTCATTCTTCTGTATATTTCATTTATTTCATACCTTAATGGGTTCTATTATGGGTAAAGGCGATAATTTTATTTGTGGAAGTACAGACTACTACCCACTCAAAGTGATATGACTCATTAATACCTTATCTAGGATGTATAATGGATGGAGATAATGATATTATATGTCATATTGTACTGGAATTATAATATACCTATGTATCATTATGTTTTAATTCCAATAAAATAAGAAAAATAAATGAAAGTTGCGTTCATGTGTACGTACGTCTTACGATCTCCATGAACGGTGCATTTCATTTCTTACCTCCAAATGATATATATTGTTAAAAATATATATATATATATACTGTATATATATATGATTTATATGATATCTATATAGTAAATGTCATACTAGATATAATGCACTATTTACCTCATGGACAACTTGTAAATATAAGGCGTTCATTTTTTACTCAAGTACCAAATATCGACATAACAAACATTATTAACATGAATGATTTCATAATGTTTATGAAATGTTAATAAGTTATATTAAATGAATAATAAACATGAAAAACGTTATTATGAAATTATAAATTAACTTTAGTTTATCATTCAAGATATTAACGAAAGAATAGGTCAAGTTTGACATGATGTAAGGGACTTCGTCTCAATCTCCTTTCATTGAGGCATATTTTGTTTTGATACACAATTTTATCTTATAAGTTGTATAAACACCTTTGAATATTAATTTTATTAAAAAATAATATTTTCTATATGAATCATTTTACTAAATGACAAAAAACAATGTTTCTTTTTAGCATACGCTGTGACAACGACCTTTCCGCCGCTACGAGTATTATTTGATCTTTTGGCTTCTTTAACAAGACATAATGTTTTTAAAAAGGAAAATAAATACCATATAATCGTTTAACATATTTTGGTATTGAATGTGGTTTTGATAATGTATTTTTTATGTCAATATATTTAAATGATATATTTTTATTACAATTTGGGCATTCTATCTTTCATTTATGATTATGTTATGTGTTATGATGATGTTATTATTCTTGGGAATTGTTTGCAAATATTAGTGGTTCCTTGATAAAACTAGTGAGGGTGAGCCCGGGATAGCTCTCCAATGCATTGGGTGATGTGACGGAGGTAAACGTGAATGTTTCTCCTAAGAGATTTAGGGAATATACTGTGACGATTATTCCAAATGTAATTCCCTATGCAGTTATGATAGATACAATGTATGTATGATATGAATTACAAAAGTTACCTTTGTGATTTATGATTTCAATGTGTTATTCACAAATCTTATGATTTCTATAAATGTTTTGTATGTATTTATGAACTAATATTTTCTATCTTTGTTTTAAATCCCTTACTATGATTTTTATCCCCATCCCATGTTTTGAAATGTTTTCCCAGGACATAAAGTTGAATAGGGTCAAGGATGGGATCAAGGAAAATTCATGTTGTCTAAAACATGCAACTTGACATGAATCTTTTTTCAAGAGTTTTTATTTTATGAATAAATTGAATCTATATAGAAGTGTCTAGTTTGTAATATTTTGAGACGTTATAGTTATTTCTAAATTTTCTAATACTCTAATCCTAAATAGAAAATCAATGTGAATTAAATCATTTTATTCAATATTAAGTAATGTTTTAAGGGCAGATCCATATAGTTGGTATTCGAGGTCGTTTTAGATAACTTTAATAGTTAGGGTATTGTTAAATTAATATCCATAAAGTAATGAATGTTAATATTGAAATTATATAGCATTTATAGATTACCACGTTGTTTCACATAAGATATTTCTTATGTTGAGAATGGTTTTCTGCAATGGAAATTTTGCATCTATATTGGGGCGACATCCGGAGGAAGACAACCTTCTAAATCAGCAACCTGATATGGTCAGAATCAGAACTGAATATATTTTTTCAGTGATGGAACAATTGAATCGGGCTATAAATGTTGATGGTATCCATGCATGAGATCAACCAGATCAACTGTATAAGTACATGTCAAAAGTTGAGCATTTCATGAGGCAATATCACCCACTATTCAGATTTCCATCTGACCCTGTGCTAGATGAATGGTGGATTAATGCCCTAGAAAATATTTTCGATTTCATGGGATGTTCAGAACATCAAAAGGTTAATCTCATCATTTACCATTTTGATGGTGAATCTTATCAGTGGTGGCCGATGGGGAAAATATCTGGGATAATGAGAAGATTGATGGTCTCAATTGGGTTGAATTCAATGGTATGATTCTTGAGAAATATTTTACTTGGCCGGTTCTTCTTATAATGGAAAATCAATTCCTGGAATTGATGCAGGAGGATGACAATCTGGCAGATTATAAAGAAAATTTCACTCGACTGACAAGGTATGCTGCAAATTTCTTACGAGATCTTGATAGTAAAATCTACAGTTTTTACTCAGGAATAAATCCAATGTATCGAAGGGAATTAGCATCTCATGAGTTCAAATGTTATGAACATCTTGTACACTGTGCGGAGTAGGTGGAAATGGAGTTTGGCGATTATCAGTTGTTCTTTGACAAACAACATAATAAGATGTTGATATTGAAGGAAAAAGGGAAGAACTCTTCAAAAAAGTCTACTGTTAAGAATCATAAATTATAGTTTGAGAAAAGTGTGGTAAAAATCATGATGGGGAATTTCTTTTGAATGCTGATAAGTGCTAAGTATGTGGTAAAATGGGACATAATGCTCGTAATTGCATTGAAAAATATCAGTGTAATGGTTAGAAAAAATATGTTTTACAGTCAGTAGAATGTTTTAAGTGAAATGACATGGGTAATTATAAAAATGAATGTCCTACAAAAACTAAACCGAAGGAAAGAAACCACACTACATGTAGAAAGTGCTAGTGAAATCCCTTGGAACTACTTCAATAGATATTGGGACATAAAATGAATTTGTATCAGGTACACTGTTAGTTTTTCCAGATTATGATAATGTGTTGTTTCATTTAGGTTCTACACACTCATTCATTTATGAGAGGTTTTCCTATAAATTGGAAATTTCATATCAAGATAAGAGTACAAAAATTATGGTAAATACACCTGGATGAAATGTTGATACCAAAAGAAAACATAAGAACATTCATGTCCTTCTGTGAGGAAAGAATCTACCTGAAACCCTTTTTGTTTTGACTCTTGTAGAGTTTTATGTTATTTTGGGTATAGATTGACTTTTTGTTTATCATGATAAGATTGATTGCATAGCTAAAGAGGTTTCTTTTCATAATGATTTAGAGTTTGTGTAGATGAATGAACCCATTCTTTTTATAACATATCAGGATGCTAACAAACTAGTAATAGATGGAAATGAATGTTACCTTGAACATATTGTTGAAAATAAACGAACTCTTTAGATTAATGATGTGGCAGTGGTAAATGAGTATCTTGATTTTTTCTTGATTAGTTTCCTACTATTATACCTGATCAAGAATTTGAATTTAAAATTTACTATGTTCTTGATGCTAATCCAATTTCATAACCCGCTTATCTATTGGTAGAAATTGAATTTTTAGAGTTAAATAAGCAATTGTAGGAGTTATTAGATAATGGTTTCATTTGATATAGTACATCACCATGGGGTTCTCATGTATTGTTTGTTAATAAAAAATGGATTAATGATAATTTTCATTAATTATAGTGCATTAAATAACATCACTATTAAGAATAAGGATCCTTTTTCTCATATCGAAGATTTGTTTGGTTAGCTCCAGGAAGATCGGTATTTGTCAAAGATTGATTTGAGGTTGAGGTTCCATCAGTTGAATGTAAAAGATGAGGAAATTTCAAAAACAAAATTTCGTACAAGATATGGCCATTATGAATTTGTAGCAACGACTTTTGGTTTAACCAAATGACCTGCTGTATTCCTGGATCTTATGAATAGAATTTTTGGGGATTTCTCGGATAAGTTTGTTGTTGTGTTCATTAAAGATATTTTGGTTTATTCTAAAAGTAAAGAGGAATAGGAAAATTCATTTATGGGTTGCATTGAAAACCATAAAAGAAATGAAACTGTATTGTAAATTCATCATGTGTGAGTTTTGGTTGCAAAAAATTTCTATCCATGTTCTCATTGTTTCAAAAAATGGTATAACAGTTGATCCTACTAAAAAAAGTTGTTGATGAATCGACAAGACCCTCAAATTTAACCTAAATTCGTACATTTCATGAATTGGATGGTTATTACTGGAGATTTTTTGAAAATGTTTCATGGTTATCTAGTATAATAACTATGTTAACTAAAAAATGTTTTAAGTTCATCTGGACAAAATAATGTGATGATTGATTTTAGGAATTGAAAAGAAGATTGGTGAATGCTCTAGTTTTGGAACTGCCATCTAGAAAAGGTGAGTTTTTTTTCTAAAGTTATGCTTCATTGAAAGGACTTGGTTGTGTCCTAATGCAGAATGATCAGTTAATTTCTTATGCTTCATGTCAGTTGAAACCACATGAGTTAAATTATCCTACAAATGATTAGGAATTAGAAGCTGTTGTTTTTTCTTTAAAAATATGGAGGCATCATTTGTATGAAGTAAAATGTGAAATATATACTTCTCACAAATGTTTAAAGTATATATTCACTCAAAAATAATTCAACATGAAATAGAGGATATGGATATAATTAATCCCTGATTATTATTGCATGATCCAATACTATACGGGAAATTCAAATAATGTGGTTGATGCATTGAGTCGAAAAATTAATGCTTTATTAACCATGTTATAGTTATAAAAAGATGTCATGGACCATCCTCAGGGCCCATACTATGACTACACCATGGCCTCCTTCCATAGGCCAAGGGCTGGAGACTAGCACCAAAGTTCTAAATCCTTATGCTGGGAAGGAACTGCCTTTATAAAAGAAAAAAACACAATAGAGTATGAAACTAAAGTTTGCACTGTGTAATACAGTAGACAAAATTATGTAATGAAAGGAAAGGGTCTGGAAAAACAAGACCAACTGTAAGTACAGTACAAATGAAAAGCTAGTACAACTGTAGTAAAGTAATACAGATGCCACTGAGTCGTCCTCCAGTAATCCCACCGGAAGGGTGGGTGCATAAGGCCTCCTATTCACCTTAGGTCCATCTATCTGCTCCATGTGTTCCACCTCCGAGTACCGTCCACCTCTACAAGTCTCTACTTCGATCAATGTTGTCCGTCGTCTGCATCCAACACAACGTAATGTGGGCTTAGCCCATGCAGCGGTAAGTATACAATACTTACTAGGGACCCCAAGACCCCCAAAGGTATCCTTGAATCCATGAACAATAAACCACAGAAGAAATACATGATCACAAAGTATCAACCAACTCTACATAGGTATATTCCCATACATATACCTAAGTTATCAATCACATTTTGGTTCCAACTCTCGATCCCAAGCAAAACCTAGTCGAAACAGGAAAGAGGTCAATCGCATCGATGGTAATGATTGAAAGTCAAGACTCAGATCACATAGGTATACATATTTTTTATAGTGATAGAGATTATCATATATATTCACCGATTCATCTAATCTGTCGGACCCACTTAGGATACTAGACCAACTATGTTGTCGGACCCACATAGGATACAAGACTAGCTAATCTGTCAGACCCACTCAGGATACCATAATAGAAGTAAAAACTATTGGCACCACATACGATAAAAGAACAATATCATCACTATTGAATCAAAGGAGGTTTCCAATATAGTCGTCGTCGTCGTCGAACCAACAGAGGATTCAAGTACGGTAGTCGTCGCAGTCACAGTCGTAGTCAGCTCGAAGGTTCATGCACACAGCATGCTCGATTCTAGGAGGGTCTGCTCGTCAAGACAAGGGGTTGATACATAAAATATCATGAAGTTCTGTGTTGATGTATTTCTAAGTTCCTACTCATCAATATAAACCCAATGTGACAGATGGCACGTCAATCAGACACCCGGTCTAAGTGTTATTGACTTTTTTGTTCCAGGGGCTCAGTTGGAATTATGCTCATTCCAGACCCAGCAGTTTTCCAAAGTCATCAAAAACTCACTTAAAGTATTACAAAAGTACCTCTTCATCGCAAGGGTCATAGTGCCGTAGACGATGCATCGATCAGATACGCGGACTAGAAGTTATTCATGTTTAAGCATAATGGGCTAGGCCCGTCAAGCCCAGTGGGCTGGCGAGTCGGCCCGTCCTAGCTCGGCGGGGCACGACCCGGCCCGCAGCTGGCTATGGCTCGGAAAGTAGCCTGAGTGGAGTGGGGGGAGGGGGAAACCCACTTGTTTCCTGATATGGAAGTGCCGAGTAGTGCCGCCTCTCTTGACCGGACCAATGAAGCTGGCTGGACTTCGCCTGCGCGAGCAGCCCGCACAGGGGGGGCCGCTATTCTCCCACACGGCACATTCGGGAGTCACGGATTCCTTCAAACCGACCGTCTGGTTCGCCCCCTGAAGGTCCCTGTGAAAGCGGGCTGCGGTTCTCCACAGTGCAGCGTCAAGAGGTGCCGCAGTTCTCCAGCCCAACGGGTTAAAGTAAGCCGGTTCTTCCTGCCCGGAAAGTCATGAGACCTGCCGGTTATTCTTCTACCATGCGGCCCATGGTTGTGGGAAATAGTTCTTCCGCACGCTGCTGGAGTTCCACTGCCATTACCTCTGGTCTCTAATGCCGCCGCCTCCTTTGTCTGTGGTCCTCCTTCGGTACAGGGCGACGACACCGCGCCCACCGTGACATAGCCCTAGTCAGCTAAACTACAATAACCAACAGAGGGTCATCAGGCTGGGTTAGTTCGACCTGCACCCTCTGTATTAGTTGGTATCATTTGGCCGAATTTAAACTGGGGCATACATCTATGAAAAAATGTATAATTTAATTCCATTAAAATTAACCAAAAACCCCTACCTTGATCACAAGAACGTTTCACGTCGACGAGCCACTGAAGACGAGCATCACGGAGTTCAGGCATTGTAGAAGACAGACGTCGATTCTGTTGATGTCGGGGTGTGTCCGAAGAGGAATCAGTGTCTTATCCCTTGTCTTGGAGGAAGAGTAATGAAGACATGTCGTCATTCATCAGTGGAATTGGCATTCTTCATCGACGAGGACATCGTTCTTCGTGGTCTTCACCATTCTTCGTCGATAGAGAAACACTATTCTTCTAATTCTCCAGAGCCTCCCCAATAGAATATTTTCCAATGGAAATAAAACAAAAGGCATCTCAATATAATTATTCTATGAATTTCAAATGCATTCAAAATAACCAATTAATTAAGGGAGATTAATTATTTATATTGATGGGGTTGGCACAATTATTGGAGGGAGGTGGAGAGGATCCTCCATTAAGTGGGAGTTCAAAAGTTAAAAAAGCGGGGTTCATGGGAGTTAAAGTGGAGGTGAAGTGTCATGTGCTCGTGTGAGACCCAGCACAAATTATCCTATCATGGGCGGTTATGTGGGGTGTGTTCCCCACCCCAAATTACCTTTGTTGGAAATAACCACCTATTAAAAATAAAATTGTGTACTAAACAAAATTTATTTAATTTACTACAAATCCCCAAATTATAACATCTGCTCTCGACAAAACACAACTGCGATAAAGGTCTTTTTAATTGAATACTAGAATTGTGAGTTCATCAGTTCCCTCAAATTTCAATTCTGATCACATGATTAAAAGATAGGAAAACCCACACGTACGTTTACTGAACGTACCTAAACAAAACTTCCAAAATTGATTCTAGGCACACCGGGCCTCAGAATCTGGCACTGTTAGAAACTGTGGACTCATAAAATTCCAAAAAATTTATGAAAAAAAATTCATTGAAATTTTTGGGTCTTTACATTACCCCCATATTAGGGATTTACCTCCCCATAATGCAAAAACACACAATAGGGAAACAAATGGGAGTATTGAGCACGCATCTGAGCCTCCGGCTCCCATGAGCTCTCTTGGAGGTTCCAATGCTTCCAATGAATGTGACCTAGAGGAATCAAACGTCCATGTAGAACTTTCTTCTATCGATCCTTGATCTCCACTGGGTCCTCTGTGAATGTCTCCCCGTCATCGATGTCTAGCTCCCCATGGACGATGATGTGGGATTGGTCGTGCACGTATCTCCTCAACTGAGATACGTGGAAGATGTCGTGAACCCAGTGAAACTGAGGTGGAAGTTTCAGGTGGTAAGTCACCCCACCTACTCTTCTCTGGACCTGGAAAGGTCCGATGAATCATAGAGATAACATGCCGCCCGGAAAAAAATATATGTAGACCTCGTCAAGGTGAGAACTGTAGGAAGATGAGGTCACCATCCTCAAACTTCAGTGCTCTCCACCTCATAGCAACATAGGAATTCTGTCTGCTATGGGCAGTCTTCATCCAATCCTGGATGATCTTCACTTTCTTCGTCGTAGCCTAAACCATCTCTTGTCCTATAAGTGCTGACTCCCCTAGGTCAGTCCTACATGGAGGTGATATGCAACGTCGGCCATACAGTTGCTCGTAAGGTTTCATCCCGATAGTGAAGTGATAGTTTTTGTTGTACGCAAACTCTACCAAGGGTAAGTGATTCGCCCAACTACGGAGAAAGTAGAGGACACATGCACGGAGCATGTCCTTGAGAGTCTGAATGATTCTCTCAGTCTGACCATTCGTCTGAGGATGGAAGGCGGAGCTTAAGCAAAGCTGTGTCCAAAAAGCCTCATGGAATCCCTTCCATAGCCAGGACGTGAAACAAGAATCCCAATCGGAGATGATAGTCGAAGACACACCATGAAGTTGTACGATCTCCTGAATGTAGAGGCATCCCAAACTCTCTACCGATCCCTGCTCTCTGATTGGTAGGATGTGGACCGACATGGTGAGTTGGTCTACGATCACCTAGATAGAGTCAAGTCATCTTGATGTGCATGGAAGCCCTGTCAGGAAATCCATGTATATCCCATCCCACATCCACTCTGGGTCCTCTAAGGGTTGTACCAAGTCTGCTAGTACCTGGTGCACCGCCTTCACTTGTTGACAAGTAAGACATTGTTATACAAACTCTGCTACAACCTTATTCAAAACCGGCCACGAGTGCTGTAATATGAGGTCTAGATACATCTTCACCACTCCGGGATGTACCGCTAGAGGTTAAGTGTGTAACTCCTTAAAAACCTCCTCATGTAATACAACTGGTACCATGGTACATCCCCTAAAGAGTATGACGTTCTCCCCACCTTTAGAAAATCCATCAGGTTCCTGTTCTGTGGATATCTGAGCACGCCATGCCTCAAAGTCAACATTTCCACACCATGTATCACTGACCCATTGTAGAAATGGAAGAGTTACAATGAGAGAATACATAAAGGCTGCACTATTTCTATCAACAAAGGATATCTAGAATGCAGCCAGCTACTTCGTCGCCTCTCCTAGCAGGTGAATGCCTGATATACTATTAAGAGCATCTTCTACAACATTCCCTTCCCAGGAGTATAGACTATCTCAAAATCATAGTCCTGGAGGAACTCGAGTCATCGACACTGTCTCAGGTTCAGGTCCTTCTGCGATAATATGTACCTGAGACTATGGTGGTCAGAGTAGACTGTAAAACACTCACCAATCAGACAGTGCTACCACATCTTAAGGGTGGAGACCACTACTGCGAACACCAGGTCATGGGTAGTATAGTTCAGATCGTGTTGTCTCATCTTCCATGAACCATACGTGATCACAGCTCGCTCCTGGATCAGCACACACCTGAGTCTGGTCCCTGATGCGTCACAGTAAACTACATACCCTACGCCCTCCTCTGGTAGTCTCAAGATGGGTGCACTGGTCAACCACTAACTCAGCTCCTGAATGCTCTTTTGGAATATCTCTAACCACATGAAGGGTTTCCCCTTCTCCAGATAAGCTGAAAGCAGTGCTGCAACTATGGAGAAGTCTGGTACAAACCTATGATAGTACCCATCCAGACCCAGGAAACACCGCACCTCCGTCACACTCTTGGGTCGCTCCCAAGCACGTACTACCTCGATATTCATTATATCCACTACAACTCCAGCCTCTGAGATGTCATGTCACAGAAAGTGAACATCCTGAATCCAGAATGGGCACTTCAAGAGCATACCATAAATCTGGTGCTCTCAGAGTGTATCTAGTACAACCTGCAAGTGGTAGGCATTCCCCTCCATAGTAGTCGAGTAAATCAGTATGTCATTAATGATGAGTACAAAAATTCGATTGAGGTAAGGCTGGAAGATCCTGTTTATGGGACTCATGAACACTGCTAGAGCATTGGTTATGCCGAAGGGAAAGACCAAGAACTCATAGTTTCTATACCGACATCGGAAGGCCGTCTTTTTCACATACCCGTCTCGGACTCTGATCTGCTGATAGCCTGACCAGAGGACTATCTTTGAGAACAATCATACACTCTTGAGATGATAAACGAGGTCGTCATTCCTCGGGTGTGGGTACTTGTTCTTCTCGGTCACCTGATTCAGGTGACGGTAGTCAAAAAAAAGTCACAGGCTCCCATCCGCCTTCTTGGTGAACAAAATCGAAGATACCTAGGGTGAAACACTAGTTCAGATAAATCCCTTTCCCTGCAATCCCTCTAGTTATACCCACCACTCACAAAGCTCTTCAAGAGCCATATGATATGCTGGTGTAGATATCAGTGTTGTCCCTGGGTACAAATCAATGCATATGTCTACCTCTCTGTGAGGAGACTATCCAACTGATGTGTGATCGGCTTCCCCCTCTTCTACGTAATTCCATCATATGCTGCAAATTCTACCTTCTCTCCAGTGAAGGTGAACCTAGTCCCATTCATTCGGACACACTGCACTTTGAAACTAATACATTAAATATGAGCATGGATTGTAGATAACTAGTATATACCCAAGATGATGTCATAAGGCCTCGACACTACTACAAAAAGATCACATCCAAAGCTCTCGCCTCCTAGAGTAAGGTCACAATACCAGAACCTGTGTGTAACCATCGAGTCTAATCCATTAGGAATATCTATCCATAAGGATTGAGCCAATGGCTCTGTTGGAATATTTGAGATCCAAACGAGGGCAGCGACAATAAGAGAATATCTCGCACCTATGTTTATATGTATTGCAGCATGGGTGGAGTAGACACAGATATTACCTCGAATCATCTCCGGTGCGCCTCGGTCGTAGGCCTAAAAGGCTTGGAGTTGATCTCGCCTCTGTCTGCCACCTCCTTGTGTTTAGGGTGGACCTCCTGGTGGTGGTGGTGGTAGATCCTTGAATCGTCTTCCACCATCCGCTGCTCTGCCAGCTCCTCTACCTTGTCTGCCTTCTCCCTGTGGACCATCACGGTAGAACCTCTCCCTGTGCCTGGGAGGTCCCTCTACTGTCTACTACTTATCTGCATGGATGATCGGGGAGTCTCAAGCCATGTGACCCTACCCGCCACATGCATAGAAATGTCTTCTCCTCATATAGCCGGCTCTATTTCGTGTGCCCCGCACAACCAAACCATTATCCTGAGATCGCCCACCTAATGGCCTGGTCTTCTTAGACATTTGCAACATATGTCTACTGTCAGATGCAGAAGACTCTGCTATGTGATGCCCTGTGGTGGGTCTCGCCACGGGTAAATTCTCAGCGAGAAAACTCTCCACTAGAAGGGCCCTCTCTACCACCCCCAACTGTGTCGGGATACTGAGGGGAGTCAGTAAAGCCCTGATCTAATCCCTGAGTACCCGCTCGAACGTCTGAGCACTGAAGAACGGGTATAGCACCATATCTATGGAGTAGTGTGAGAGGACAGTGAACCATGCTAAGTACTAAGCTACAGTCATGATTCCCTACTGCAGATGTAGTAACTCTAGAATCTGCACCACACAAAGGGCGGCTGGAACAATCTCCGAGCAGATGAGACTCTCGAAGTCTGTCCACAGTAATGATGCCTCATCATGCACCTAGAGCATCAGGCTCCACCATCTACCTGCTGCTCTGTGCAGGAGAATCACGAAAAGGATCACCATAAGGTCAGCTGGTGTCGCTATAAATCTTTAAATCCTGACGACATCCTCAAGCCAATCCTTAGTTTCCTGTGGGTCCGTCTCTACGCTGAACCTTTGTAGCCTCTGTAGATTGAACTCGTGCAACGTACTCAAGAGGAATGAACTCTCTATTGCTATGTCTGGTGGTATCTGTGGCCCAATGGGTTGTGGTACTGTTGGTACCTCTCCTTTGATGGGGCCATACTCTGAGGTATCATCGGTCGGTGGGCTACCATCTCGTACATAACTCGGAACCCTAGCTGTCTACCTTCATGGTTCCATCCTGAAAGAAAACAGGTGTGACACGGTCAAAATAGTTTTCTTGGTGAGCTAACTCAAAGTAATCACAAAGAAACCTTTTGAAAAACACATGCAATCAGTGTTTTCGTGCACTGAGTTGGAAATCAAAGGTCAGAGTCCTAGTGTATGGATACTTCAGTCGATGCTCCAACACTGGACTCCCTGGTACTAAAAATAGTACTCAATACTCTTATCACTATTGCTTCGCAGAAAAGAATGATCAAAGTCCTGAGTTCTATGGTAAAACCGACTCCTTTGATACCAATTTGCCATGAATCATCCTCGGGTCCCATGACGTGACTACCCCAAACCCGCCTTCCATTGTCCAGGGGCTGGTGACTAGCACAAAAGGCGTAAATCGCTATACTGGGAAGGCATTGCCTATATGAATGTAAACAAACAAAACAGATTATTCCACTGAAGTAAGCACTATGTAATACTGTATAAAAAAGTATGTGATGAAATGAAAGGGGATGGAAATACAAGCCCAACAGTAAGTATAGAACAACTGAAAAGCTAGTACAACTGTAGTAAATTAAAATAGAATACACTGAGTTGTCCTATGGGAATCCCACCTGAAGGGTGGGTATAGATGGCCTCCACAACACCTTAGTTCTGTCCTTCCACTCCGTGTATGTCTCGCCAAGTGGTCCTCCTCCAGGTACCGTCCAGCTTCAGAAGTCTCTAGCTTAATCAGTGTTGTCAGTCATCTTCATCGTACAAAATGTAGTGTGGGCATAGCCCGTTCAGGGGTGAATATACGATACTTAGCAGTGACCCCGAGACCCCTGATGGTATCCCAGAATCCACGAAGGATAGTCCATAGAAGAAAGTCACAATCATGATGTATAAACCAACTCTACTTAGGTATACGCCCATACATATACCTAAGTTATCAATCACAGTTTGGTTCCAACTCTCGTACCCATGCACAACCTAGTCCACAAAGGAAAGAGGTCAATCACATCGATGATAATGATTGAAAGTCAAGACTCGACTCAAAAAAGTATACATATTTTTTATATTGAAATAGATGATAATATGTATTCACTGATTCATATATGTGGTCAAACCCACATATGATATTAGACCAGATAAACTGTAGGACCCACATAGGTACAGGACAAGTTACTCTGTCGAACCCACCCAGGAAACAAGAACAGATGTCAAAACTGTCAGACCCAAATATGATACAAGAGCATTAGCCATCGGTGACGAACCCATGGAGGATTCTAGCACACTAGTCATCGCCGCCGAACCCATGGAGGATTTCAGTACAGTAGTCGTCGTAGTCACAGTCACATTCAGCTCTAGGGTTCCCACACACAACACACTCGATTCCGGAAGGGTCCACTCCTCGAGCCACGGGTTCGATACTTATTTTATCACGAATTCCTACATTATGTATCCTAATGTTCTGTCTCATCAAAAGAAACCCAACGCAAAAGACTGCGCGTCAATCGGACGCCCGATCGAAGATCTGTTGACTTTTCCGTTCCAGGGGCCCAGTTGGAATTACGCTCGTTCAAAACCCAGCCTTTTTCAAAATATGTCCAAAACATGCTAAGATTATTGTAAAAGGACCACATCTTAATGAGGGTCCTAGTGCCGTAGACGGTACTTCGATCGGACAAGCGGTCTAGAAGTTATTCAAGTTTAAGCATGACGGGCCCGACCCGTCAAGCCCAGGGGGGCTAGCGCGCCAGACCGTCCTGGTAGAGCGGGTCTGACCAGGATGGGGGTCATCCTGGCCTAACAATATACGGCCTGGCCTAGAGGTAGGGGGCCCACCCCACACAAGGTAATCCCGACCCACAGATGATTGCGGCTCGGCCAGCTGGCCGAGCTATAAGGGGGGCGCGACCCCCTTGTTTCCAAAAATAGCGGCGCCGAGTGGCACAACCTCACCAGCCCGGCCGGCTGAAGATGTCCATTATTATACGACATTAGCGGCCTGCACAGTCGGGACACTGTTCTCCCACGTGGAACCTTCATGTGCCGCGACCTCCTTCAACCTTTTCGGTAGGTGGTCGGCTGGTTCCCCGCCGAAGAGGCCCGCCGAAGGGGGCCACGATTCTCTATAGTGCGGCTCCAAGAGACACCATGGTTCTCCAGCGCGGCCGGATAAAGCCAGCCAGTTCTTCCTTCCTGGCCTGTTATGAGACTGGTCGGTTCTTCTTCGGCCAAGCATCTCGCGGTTGCGGGTCACAGTTCTTCCACAAGCGGCCATCGCATGGCTGCCATTACCTCTGGTCGCTGATGGCACAGCCTCCTTCATTCGTGGTCCTCCTCCAGCAAGGTTCCACGGCACCGCGCCCCACGTGACTTAGCCCCCATCACCAAAACAACAATAACTAACGGAGGGTCGTCATGCCATTTTGGTTCGACCTGCGCCCTCCATATTAGTTGGTATCATTTGGCCATAGTCAAACTAAGACATACATAGAAGAACAAGAGTTTAATTTTATTCCATTAAAATTAACCATAAACCCCTACCTCGATCTCAAGAAAGCTGCATGTCGATGAGCCGTGGAAGATGAGCATCGCGGAGGTCAGGCATCGTGGAATACAGACGTCAATTACGTTGACGTAGGGGTGTGTTTGAAGATGAAGCAGTGTCTTATCTCTTGTCACAGAGGAAGATGAAGTAAGACACGTCCTCATTCTTCGATGGAATCGGCATACTTCATTGAAGTGGACGTTGTTCTTCGTGGTCTTCACCGTTCTTCGTTGAGAGAGAAACACTATTCTTTTAATTCTCCAGAGCCTTCCCAATAAAATATTTGACAATGCAAATAAAAGAAAATGCTTCCCAATTTAATATTTCTATGCATTTCAAATCATTTCCAAATAACCAATTAATTAAGTGAGCTTAATTAATTAAATTTAAGGGGTTTTCACAATTTATGAATGGAGTTGGAGAGGATCCTCCATTAAGTGGTAGTTCAAAAGTTAAAAAAGGGGGGTTCATGGGAGTTAAAGGGGAGTTGAAGAGTTAGGTGATATTGTGGGCCCCACCACACATTATTCTCTCATGTATGGATATGTGGGGTGTGGGACCCACCCCAACATCCCTTTGTAGAAAATAACCACCTCTTAAAAGTAAAATTATGTAACACAACAATTTTATTTAATTTTTTGCGAATCCCAAAATTATAACTTCTACTCTCGAACAAACACAACAGTGGTAATGGTCACCTTAAGCAAATATCAGTGCTTCGAGTTAATCAGTGTCCTCAGATTTCAATTCGATCATAGGTTTAGAAGATATAAAAACCTGCATGTACATTTATAGAACATACCTAAACAAAAGTTCAGAAATTGATTCCGGACACACTAGGCCTCCGAATCAGGAGTCGTTAGAAACTGCAGACTCATAAAATTCTGTTTAATTTAAGAAAAAAATTTCCTTGAAATTTCCAGGTGTTTACACAAAATCTTTGGTTTTTGATTTGATAAACTTGGTCATAGAAGATGTTGGTGCAGAAAGTTTTTTCAATTTTGTATCGGGTGTTAGTGGGATAATCTCTATTAGAATAAATTAAGTGAGCACAAAAGGAAGACCGTGAGTTACAGAAAAATGTAGAGTTTGTTTATATGTTTATTTTTTTTGAATTTAACATTTATAATGATTGTGTTTTGAGATTTGTAAAGAGATTAGTTGTGCCTTGTGATTCACAGTTGAAGAATGAGTAGTTATTTTAAGCTCATAGTTACCTATTTTATATTCATCCAGGCTGTACTAAGATGTACATATATCTTCATGAGTATTACTGGTGGGATGGAATGTAATGAGATATTGCTGTTTTTACTATGAAGTGTTTGAATTTTCAGTAGTTTAAAGAAGAGAGGCAAATACCGAACGAGATGATTTATCCATTACTGGTTCAAGATTGGAAATGGGAAAATATATCCATGTACTTCATTGTGGGATTACCAAAGAAATCTAGAGGTAAAAATGAAATCTGGGTTATTGTTTATCGATAAACTAAATCTCCTCATTTCCTTTCTATTCGAGATACATTTTCTCTAGATCAACTTTCTCGGTTATATGTTAATGATATAGTAAGGTTTCATGGAGTTCCGCTCTCCATTGTATCTGATCATGATTCCGTGATTACTTATATCTTTTGGAAAGTCCTTTAGAAGTTGTTAGGTACTAAATTAAATTTTATTATAGCTTTTAATCCTCAATCAAATGTGCAATCAGAACGAACAATTCAGACATTGGAGGATATGTTATGTCCTTGCACGATGGATTACCAGGGATGTTGGGACCATCATCTTTCTTTGGTTGAATTTTCATATAATATCTGTTTTCATTCCAGTATATAGATGGATCAATTTGAGGTATTATATGGGTTGTGTTGCCGAACTCCAACTTTTTGGGATGATGTAGATGAAAGGAAACTGATGGGACCAGAATTGGTAGAAGTGATGGCAGAGAAAGTTCAGTTGATTCAGAGGTATATGAGAATATCTCAGAGAAGATGGAAAAGTTTTGCAGATAACCGGAGGAAGTATCTTTGTTCTGAGGTAGGTGATCATTTATTTCTCAATGTTTCTCCATGAAAAAGTTTGATGTGTTTTGGTAAGAAGGAAAAGTTGAGTCGGAGGTTCATTGGACCATATGAAATTTTGGAGAATTGTGGATCAGTTGCGTACTGATTGGATTTACCTCCATGTTTATACCTCCCACAGAATGGTTTACATGTTTCGATGTTGATAATGTATATTCCAGATCCATATCAGGTGTTGAGCCCAGAGGTATTTCAGTTGGAAGAGAATCTCTCTTATGAAGAACAACTAGTTTAGATTCAAGTCCATAGAGAGAAAGTGTTTCGAAATAAGGTAATTCACTAGGTAAAGGTTTTGTGGAAAAACCATATGGTTGAAGAGGAAATGTAGGATTTTGATAATGCTATGAGGGATAAATACCCCCACTAATTTTGATAATTAAAATTTCAAGGATGCAATTCCCAAAAGGGGGGAGTGATGCAACATCCCATGATTACAATGAATAAGACATATTTCATATTTATTAATATTTGTGAATTAAATATTAATTTTACTTTTATGTGGTTGCTATGTTCAATCGCGTACCTGATACGCAAAAACATGTTTCTCTGAAATCATACGTTCCACACTAATTATATAATATTATTATTTTAAATGGTAGTTAACTCCTAGCTGTTGTATTTGTGGGAATGACCAAAACTAACTACAATATGATTATACATGTTTTATAAATGTATTTACATTTATCCAAAAAAAATTATAGGCTTAAAATATAAATGAATCTAATTTTAAGCATAATTTACATTAAAAGGTTGATTTACCGCCTTTTATTAGGGAACCCTCCTTAAATCTAGTTTTGGTAACTTTTATATGTTCTATTTTATCAAATAAAATTCTTCTTTAGATTTGGGGCATAAAAATTTTCTTTGGGTGATTTTTTGGTATTTTTTTGATAATGTTCATTTTTTTAATGAATAGTGAAAAATAATGTATTTTAATTCAAAAGTGCCTTTTAATGTAATTTTATTATATGGTTTGACAATATTTTGTAATAGTATTTAATTTGTAATTAGAATATATTTTAGAAATTTAATCAAATTTTGTTTATTGGAATTAATTTCATTTTGAAATTGAACTTAAACAAGTATCAATCTTTTAATAGTTAATGTTTCTTAAAAACTTGCAATTTTTTTTGAAAACATGAATTAATTTCAAATTAATTAATGAAACTTCTATGTTTATAATTCAGTTAAATATATATAATTTTTTATTTTGGGACATCAAATATATATTAGGCTGAAATTTTTTTACATTACAGAAAAACCTCAATTTTTGATGAATAGTGAAACCACATAGTGGATGTTAAAAAACTGAATTTTTCACTTTAATGAAATTTGACCAATTGTGGGAATTGAATTTAGAAAATGCAAAATACATGGTTGTTGATAGTAAGTATAACCTAGTTCAATAAGTTGAAAATAATTTTTTATTAATTGTAACTTTTAACTTTTATTTACCGTGGTTAAAGGAAAATAATATAATTCAAGGTAAAAAGAATATTATAATAATTCAAAATTACCATAACACTTGTCCAAAACTTATTGGTTGAGTCATTTACAACCATTCGAATCTTTGGGTCTATATTGGGACCACATAGAGCCACTTGGGAGTGATAATGACACTTCAGATTAATTAACATAATGTAAAGGAAAAAATTTCAAAAACAAATATCTTTTAGAAAATTAATTTTTAAACTGGGTTATATAAAACATATTTTATACTATAATTATTCATTTTAAAGACAAAAAAATTTCATACATCATGGAAATTTTTTATAATATTTATAAATCAAAAAATTTAAATTATTTATGACACAATAATAATGCAGTATTTACCTCATTTATAAATGATTTTAAAAAATATGATTATTAATATTTAACCTATATTCAAAACCGGTAAAATATTTATTTGATAATTTTATTTTGACCATGAGTCATATTATCTTTGACATTAATTATTTCTGGAAATTTAAAAGCCGACTATCATTCTATAATAAAATACTATTATCACACTTTCTTAATGATCCCCTCCTCACCCTTATAAAAATACCTCACATCTAACCAATTACTCAGACCTCTAAAGCCTTTAGTATCATCCAAAATCTCCCCAATTAATCTCTCTATATCCCTATACTCCTCCTAAAAGCCTTACCATTGGCATAGGGCACTTTAGAAATACAATTTGGTTCAAAGCAATGGATGTTACCCAAATTAAAGGTAACAATTTCTATAAACTTCTTTTCTTTTCTTTTAATTCACCAAAACCTAAATTATTTTTATTACTTTATTTTATAACAACACCAGTATCCTAAATATACTAGGATGTTTTATGAGATGTATTCAAAATACACATACACACACCTCCATCTAATGGGTGAAAAACATATTGTTTCTATGGATGGAAAACTAACGCCTCATGAGATTATGATTATTTGATTATCTGCTACTGCTGATCATGGTGGCCATTAACATGACTTATATTTATATATGATATATTTTACGTTTAGTTTATCTTCATGATTCTGTATTTTTCTTTTATATCATAACTTTTTGATTTCTATTATGGGTAAATGAGATAATTTTTTGGAGGAAGTGCGGACTACCGCCCCTTCAAAGTGATTAGACTCGTTAATAGTATATATGGGACATAAAACGGTTGGAGTTAATGATATTATATATGATATTGAACTGGAATTATAATATAATTATGTATAATTATGTTTAAATTCTATTAAAATAATAAATTGAAATGAATGTAGCGTTCATGCGTACGTACGGCTTACCGTCTCCATGAACAGTGCATTTCATTTCTTACCTCCAAATGATATGTACTATTATATATATATATACACAAGATATATATGATATAAATGATATCTGAATAGTGAATTTTATACTGGATATAATGGAATATTGATCACATGGAAAACTTGTAAATATAAGGTGTTGATTTTTGACTGAAGTACCAAATATCGACAAAGTAATCATTATTAATATGAATGATTACATATTGTTTATAACATGGTAATAAGTCATATAAAAATAACAATAAACTTGAAAAAGGTTGTTACGAATGTAGAAATTAACATTATATTATTTTTCTGGATATCAAAGAACGAACAGGTCATGTCGAACACGAGGTAAGGGACTTCATCTCAATCACTTTTCATTGAGGCATATTCTGTTTTAATACAAGATTTTATTTTATACATTGTATAAACACCTTTTATTTCTAATTTTATTCAAAAGTAATATATTCTCTATGAATCATTTTACTAAACGACAAAAAAATATTTCTATTTTGCATACACACTGACAACGTCCTTTCCACCGCCACGAGTATTATTTCAACTTTTGGCTTCCTTAACAAGCTTCAATGTTTATAAAGAGGAAAATAAATACAATATACACTTTTTACATATTATTTTATTTAAAATGGTTTTGATAATGGATTTGTTATGTCAATATATTTAAATGATATATTTTTATTTCAATATGGTAATTTTATCATTCCTTTATGCTTATGTTATGTGTTATGATTATGATTTGGTTCTTACGCATTGTTTACTGTACGGGTGGTTCCATGATAAACATAGGGAGGGTGAGTCTAAGATAGATCTCAAATGCATTGGGTAACGTGACAGAGATAAACATGAATATTTCTTCTTAGATATTTAGGGAATATACGGTGATGGGTATTCCAAATGTAACTCCCTATGTTGTTGTGATATCAATTATTTAATTATGATATGAATGTCATAAGTTACCTTTATGATTTATTATTTCTATGTGTTATTCATAAATCTTATGATTTCATGAGGTTAGTAAATGAGTTCATTATTTTTATGTATTTATGAACTAATTTTTTCATTCTTTGTTTTATAACTATTACTTGGATTTTTATGCTCATCCCATTTTTTGAACTATTTTCACAGCACTTAAAGATTAATAGGGTAAAGGATGAGATCAAGGAAAAGACATGTTGTCTAAAACATGGAAGTAGATATGACTCTTTTTTCAAGAGTATTTATTTTATGAATAAAATGGAAACAATGTAAAAGTTTGTACTTTGTAATCTTTTGATATTTAATAGTTCTGTCCCAATTATCTAGAACTCTAAACCTTAAAAGATCCCCAATTTGAATTGATTCGTTTAATTTAATATTATGTAATTTTTTACGGTCGGGTCCAGTATTACTGAACTAGATTTACTTGTCTTTGAAGCCCTGTATTAATTAAGAGGATTTACATTCCATAAAAATGATTAATATATAATGATATATAAATCATTTCCCATTGCATTTGATGTAGATATAGGTCCCACCCATCTCATATTGAAATCAATATTATATATGACACAAAAACATAAATCATTCATCGTTACATAACCCAAGAAATAAAATGGATTTCTAAAACCCCATTGAATCATAAAATAATCCGTACAATACAAATGGATTTTATAAATAAAATTCCATCATAAGAACAATAAAACCATAATAATAATATATATAGAAACATAACCCAATTTCATCTTAGACAGTAAATAATTTTGATAAAACATTTTAAATTAATTGCTAAGTAAAATATCCTTTCTTCTTAAAAAATAAGTTGTTTTCTAAAAATACCACGCAATATTAGCATAAAATAATTTAATTGAAAATAAAAATCAAATTGTGTAGTGTATGATTCATGAAAATAATCCATCAGTAAATATTAAAAATACATTCATTTTTTATAAGTTAACAAAAAAATATCCTCATACTTTTTATTAAAAATTCAAAAATTACCTTGTATAGTAAATTAAAGAAATATTCCTTCCTTACAACATTATAAATTTAAGAAATTTTTAAACATAACATTAAAAATACATATGAAAAATATTAAAAATTTAATGAAAAAATTTAAAGAAAAAATTGACATGGATGATAAATATATTCCTAGTAAATACTTATGTATGAACAATATTGTAATAAAATGAAATTGCAATATTATCCCATAATCTAGGTCTGATATTATTTTTATGTATATGAGGATCCTATATAATGAATTAAAATAATGTTTTTTGAAATTTTCAAGAATAATATTCATTTTTTATATCATATATTATTATATTCTCAACTATTTGATAATAATGTTTCTTTGTTACTTGTTATATGTGTATTAACAACTTATTGTCGTTTTAAATTGTTTTTCAAATAAAATCATGTTTCTCTTATTAGGATATATTAACATCAATTAAAAAATGATATTAGCATAATATATATCATATTGATTCATTAAATTCAGTTATGTAATCATTCTTTAATGAACTTCTGGTAGAACGTATCACATTACATCGTGGAGACGGTAGACCGTACGTATGCCTGAGCGACGTTATCATTCACATAAATGTTCAACGGTATTAACATGGATGTTTTATAATAGTTCAGAATGTATATAATTTTTAATAATGATAATTATATATTTATTACTTGTATAATTATACCCATATAGGTACGGGGGTGATGAATAACATATTACCCCAAAGCTTGGAGAACGTAAGATGTACGTACACACGTGTGGTGGTTTATTTTTTCATAAGATGGATAGAAGATGAAATATGGAAGTTTCATATTCATAATAAAATATCAGTATACATTATATATTGATTTTATTACATAATAATGATACAACACATGAAGTTGATGTAGAGGATGAAAGATGTTTGACAGAATCGTTAGATGAGATCACCTCATCTTCGACATCATTCCACTAAATCTCCTCTTCATGGGATGGAATTGTTCAATTAAGAAGAACATAACCTATATAATCTTTCATGGGAGGTTTCTAAGGTTTATTTGGAGTGTATGGTCGACTGTTATGGACCAAAATGAAGTTAATAGTTGAGGGAGAATGTTCTCTTTTATAATTGAGATGATGGAAACTATTCAAAACCTCAAAATCATTAATTTATAATAAAATAAAACCCCACATAAAAACCATCAAAATTTCACAATTTAGAATATGAGATTACATAGGGTTTTAATATCATAATCAAATAAATTTTAGACATGATTTTATGTCAATTAATGAATTAACCTTTTAATTAACTCTTATTGATTTTATTTAATATTTAACTTTGGTCACAAATGTTTCAATATTAATGTGGAAAATTTTATTACTTATTTGAAGTATCTTATAATATAAATGGATAATTTAGGACATTTTAGACCATATAATTTTTATTATATATTTTATAAGAATGTTTTTTGATTTTTAAACAATTTAACAAATCATTATTTAGAAAATATATCAATTGTGCAATTTTGACACTATTAATTACATTGATTTTTAAAAATATTAAGATAAAATTTTATCTATGATATAAAAAATATTTAATAATACCTCTCAAGGGACATGTAAATCTATAAAATTCATTAGATTAATTAATTAGCTAAATTTTATTTATTTTAATATTTTTAATAACATTTATTTGATATTTTCATTAATAAAATAATTACAAAATCATTTTTGCCTAATTATGAAATATATATATTGGATGATGAAAAAAATAAAAAAAATGAAGATAAATTTACTATATCTCCAAAGAATATATGCTGCTGAATTTATCTATTTAAAATATAACATAAAAAATTTATTCTTATTAATGTTTGAATGTCACAATTTTAACATTACATTAAATAAAATAATATAATTGACTTAATCTATTTAATATGGCTCCAAATAGTCCTTAACTCAACTATTGGATTTTAATTGTAATTCCTAGACTCCAGTTACCTAGATCTAGTGCATTATTTTAATACATTGGCATGATTACAAGGAATCATGTCCCACAGGGCCGATCAGATTTGTACTCTTAGAAATATGATTACATTTATTAATATTACATTTCAATTTCTATCCTAAAATACATAATAGATAGTTCATTGAGAATGGATTTTTTTTCATTAGCTTAACCCTGCATATCAATGATAATAGACTTCTTGGACTTCTGGGAAAATAAAACGTAAGAAAGGGGTGAGCCCAGACGGTCCCTAAGGGTAAATAATTTAGCGGAAGCTATAAACTATTATGGCAAGATGTGTAATAAAAATAAAAGCCTTTTTAAACATGATCTTGAATACAATATGGAACCATTAAATCAATAATAACCATATAATAATTCACATGGATATTCTAATAGGTGAATTATCAAATGTTATAACTAATTTCAAAATGAGGGAATGCCTAATGTGGTACATCATTACAATATATTCAAGGCCATGTGCCTAAACTGCAAATAATATTTTTTTCAAGGTACTATGGCATGATACTAGTTTTTCATATGAGACTAATAGTTGCATCTATGAGCTATAGAGTGCTCCACCCATCACTAACAAAGTCCACTACATTATTTATATTATAAAGTTCAAACATAACATAAACATTAATATTAAATCTAGCATACGAAATGCCAATACATTAACTATAAACCACGAATGGAATGAAAAATAGAACATTAATAGTAAAAAATATCATAACTCATTCAATATAATATGGAATATTTTATTATAATAAATAAACCTCAGTCAATAATAATATCCACTAATGAATGATGACATTGTAGAAAATGATCATTAAATCTTTTTGAGAGAAATATACTTTTTTTGTGAAATCAATTAAAAGTGACATATTTAAAAAAGAATTAATTAAAAATAGATTTTTGAATCAATGTGTCCAATAACACATTGAAAAATATTAAAAGAATTATCATTTCAAAATATTCATGTCCATATAAATAAATCCTTAAAATCATTTTGAAAATGTGGAAATTAATTAATATAATTTAGAAAGATTAATCATTAAAACATTTAAATTGATTATCTAGGTAAATAAACCTTTTTTAAAAACCTTAAAATATTCTTTTTTGAAACATTTTAATGAAATATGGGTGTCGATGATAAATGTGTCCCAGTAAATACATACACATAAATAATCACAGATAATATTGAGATTGAGGAAATAACCCTTACCTTGCACTCTTCATTGGTCAAGGGAACATTTAACATCTTCTATAATGACCATATTATATGATTAAATTACACCAGAACCATATTCATATTTATTATATCATTCATGATTCATTTATGACTTTATACTTTCCATTTAATAATGATTTCCATGTTAAATTAACATTTCGGGTAATAATTGATTTCTTTTTCGTACATTTTTTAATTTTTTATTCATGATCCCATGAATTAGATCACGATTTAAATACCTCAAAAATATAAAACATGATTTATATATCATATATATATATATATATTATAAATATCTATAGTAGAGTGATATATGAATTGGAAATCATTGTTTAGGGAGACGGTAGGCCATACCTACGTATAAATGTTGTTTCTGTTTTATTATCATATTGAACGGATGTAAGTGAATAAGATATATGTATATACATATATATATATATACCCAGTTGCAATATTATATGATATATTAAATACTTATTAATAATATATATTTTTATAATCATAGTTGAATGGTGAACATGTTAATGAATCTCATCGCGTCGTGGAGACATTAATCTGTGCGTACGCACGAGCGAAAATGTAATTGTATTGTTGGTTAAATAATATTTAATTAGAGGTTATATCATATATAAATAATCAATAACATGTTATATTTATTATTTACATTATTTTAACTTGTTATTATACCCATCCAAATAATGTTGTGTTTGAATAACAAACCACACCACGATGTGGAGACTGTAAGTCGTACTTATTCACGTATGGTGTCTTTGTAATTTATAAAATGGATAGAATAAAAATTATGTTTGTATCATACATATAATAACATCATAGTATGTCGGAGGTACTGGAGTTAATATTTTGGAATGTAAACAAGAAATAAAGTGGAAGTGGAAGAAGAAAAGAACATGAAAGATGATGGTGAAATTATTACCACTTCTTCTTGTGTTTCCTTCTGAGTTGTTCAAAAAGGCTCCATAGGATGGATTTCTGATCTTTTTATGGACTATAGGATGATGGTAGGGAATTTGGAATGATATTTCAGCAGGTTTTGTCAAATAAAAATGGATTTGGTTGTGTGATTTTAAGAGAAGGGTAAGTGCCCTTATATAAGAGCGGTGAGGGTCATTTTATGAAAAAGATTAATATATTAATTTATTATAAAATAATATTAGGATTATAATGTCTCCAAATGAATTTATTTGGATTCTTAGGTGGTTATTGGTCGAAATAATCTCAACTAATAAGTTTTAGACAAGTTTAGGTTACCATTTTAATCTTTCCTTTTAGAATTAACTCTTAGTTAAATAGTTTATCTTTTACAGTGTCTTCTTGTATTCTCACACTATATGGTTAATAAAATAACTCTAATCCTAAAAGAGAACCTCAAGTGGTTCATTAATTAAATATATAATATTTTTTTATCCGTTTTTTCTGATCCTTAGATTTTTGGGAATATTATATCAACCTGTAATATAGTATTTGTTTTTAAAAATTAATTTATGTCAATTTTGAAACAATTTGGTATTTCGTCTTTGTGGATGTCATAAAAACCTTATAAATTATAAAAAAATTATATTATAAATCATAATCTATCATATTAAACAATAAAATTATTTCATGGCATCAAAACTGTTAAATTCTAGTTATTTTAATATTAATAATATAAACTATTTTATAATTATGTTATAAAGGTAATTATAACATCATTATTGTGTCTTGAATAAATTTAATAATTTAATCTCAAGAAATTATAAATAAAATAACATTATGTAGGAAATATTTTTATCTTTATAATGAATATTTATAGTCAAATTTATAATATATATAATGTAACACCCCAAGCTTCTACGGTACGTTTTCCTTCGAATAATGCGATAGCGTGTGTTGTACGCAACCTCGAGTTCTAACACACCATAACTAATTAAACTAGCCGTTGTGAATAGTAATACCTACTTTTTGAAATCATATATATATTCAATATTTCAAAATGGACTTCATTTTTAGTTTCGGAATATCAAAATTAGCCTAGGGTGAAATTTTGGTACTTTTCGGATAACTTTTATATTTTTGATGAATAGTGAAAATTACTAAATTTTAATTAAAAACAACTTATTTAATCATAATAATTAATAGTGATAAATTGTGAATTTGAGTGGTTTTAAAGTATATTTAGAATATATTTTTACAATTTAATATAATGTTGGTCATTGGACATAATTTTACAATTAAACCGAACATAAACAAGTGTCAATCTTTTGATAGTTATTACCTCTTAAAAAAACGCTTTTTGTTTTGACAGCGGGAATTAATTTTAAATTAATTTCTGCCACTTCTGTGTTTTGAATTTATGAAAATGGATTCCATATTTGGAATCAGGATGTTCAAATTGTGTAAATAGGTAACTTTTATTTTTAGACATTTTGAATAGTTACTGTGGTAAATATTTTATTTACCATGGTTAAAGGGTAAATCCGGTAAATAAGGGTTAAAAAATAATATTATAATAATACAAAATTACCCTAAAACGTGTCCTAACCTTATTTGCGGACACATACCCGACCATGGGCATCCTTGGGTCAATTTGGGGACCCCTTGGAGCCACTTGTATGTGGTAGGGACACATTATATTAATAAAGTTAAAATAAAAATAAAAATGGGATAAGCTTACATCTTTTAGAAGAACAATTTTTACATAGGGTTATACATGTTGGATTTTCGATTATAAATATTCATTAGAAATCTAAAAATATTTCCTACATGATGATATTTTATTTATAATTTTTATACATCAAATAAGTTAAATTATTAATGACACAATAATGATGCAATGTTTACCTCATTAATAAATCATTGAAATAAATAATATTATAATGATTAAAATATTATCTAAAACCTGTCCAATTCTTATTGGTTGATGTTATTTAGAATATGAGTCATCTTATCTTCGACCTCAATGATTTTTGGACCATTATAAACCGAATATAATTATATTATAAAGAAATACTTTCACTCTTTTCTAAAGATCCCCTCCTCTCCCTTATAAAAGGAGACCACTTTTACTCATTCCTCACACCTCTCAAGCCACTTGGCTCGTCCAAACTCTGCCCAACTAAGCTCCCCACATCCCTCTACTCCTCCTTGAAGCTTCCCCTTAGGCAGAAATCATTTCAAGAAGTCCTTTGGTTCCAACCAAAGTGAGTTACCTAAATTAAAGGTAACAATTTCTCTTAAATTATTTTCCTTTATTTTGCTTCTCCAACCCCCAAACTCTTTTTATTTCCTATCTTTTGTAACAAAACCAGTATCCTCAATATAATAGGATGTTGTTATAAGAAGGATTCAAACTACACATACACACAACTCCATCTAATGGATGATGAACATAATGTTTTTGTGGATGGCAAACTAACGCCTCACGAAACGATGATTGTTCAAATACATCTTACCGCCTCTCATGGTGGCCATTATGATGGCACTGTAATTAAATATGATATTAATGATATATATTTTATATATATGCTTCTGTAATTCCATTTTATTTCATGCCATTATTCGTTTCATGTTGTATATACATACGATAATTTCATTTGAGGAAGTGCGGACTACCGCCCCCTTAAAATGATATGACTCGTTCATACCACACATGGAACGTATAAAGGATGGTGTTAATGAACATAAGTAACATATATAAAATATTATATTATACTGGAATAGTAATATACCTATGTATCATTTGGATTCAATTCTTTTAAAATAAAAATTAAATGGAAGTAGCGTTCGTGCGTACGTACGGACTACCGTCTCCACGAACGCGGTGAGATCCATCCTCCATCGTATCCATTCAAGTCTTATTCTCATTTTAGGGTTAAAAATAATGTTAATATCATTCTGATTATGAATAAGATTTAATCTATCCATTACAAACATGTCTTACGTAACCAAACATTTAAGAAGAACGAATCGATTATCACCTGAAACGACGATAATACTAAGATATTATTAATAAAGCAATGTTAAAAGATCATATATGATATCATATTAATGTATATGATTCTTGTATAATTTAATAACAATTATTTCACCATTATACAGGAGGTTAACCGACCCCAACAAAGGAAAAGTACAAGGTAAGGGTTATTTCACAATCTCTTCATTATCCGAGGTTGTTTATATGTAATAATCTACTGGGATCTCTTTATCATCCACATCCATGTTTTCTTAAAAATGTATTTCAAAACATTTTTATTATTTACAAGAACATGGGTTAAAGTCATTTATACCCTTGTTTGACTTTTTATAAGAGGAATCTTTCCGTCGTTTTCAAAACAATGTCCTTTTAACCTTTTCGACAGAATTAAGGTAAGAATGTTTTTTTTAACTTATACGGCGGGTGCGGTTATTTTCCGCCGTTATAAAATCGTCGAAGCTTTCCTTACAAGCTTATAAGAATATTTTCAAAGAAAATGTTTTATTTTATATGGATCTTAAATGATTTCAAAATAAAAGGAGATACTTCTTTAAAAAGAATTTTGATTTCATCTATTTCAACATCCTTTGATAGATTTTAAGATTATTTGGAGTTGATTTATTATGATACAAAACTTATATATTGAATTAAAGGTTTTGTGATATGTTTGAATAAGGTTGTGCTATATTTATACCATTCATAGTTTATGGTGAAATTATTGACATTTCGTATGCTAGTTTTAATATGAATGTTTATGTTATGTTTAAACCTTTTCATATGGGAATGCATTGGACTTAATAAGTGACGGGTGGAGCCCGCTATAGCTCCTCGATGCATCGGTAGGTCTCATGAGACAAACTAGTGTTTTGGCACAAGGCCTTGACAAAATCTTATTTGTATTCTTGGCACGAGGCCTTGGCTATGTGGTTATGATAGTCTGGCATTATGCATTCCAACATTATGAAAGTGGTTATTGATTTTTGCATGTGATTATTCGATTAGTAGAATATCCATGTGAATAAGTAAATGGAATTATTTCATTTTATTTATGCCATACCATGTTGAAAGTTCATATTTAAAAGGCTTTTGTTTTAGTTATACATTGCCTTAAATGTTTATTCTTATTTATGAAAGTTTCCGCTATATTGTTATCCTTACTGGGCATTTGAGCTCACCCTTATTTATGTTTTATTTTTCCCAGGATGTGATGAAGTAAATTATGAATGACTTGCAGGGATTTTATGAGGGGTCAATAGTGTGGATTGTGGAAACATTATGTTGTTGTACTAGTTTTTCATTTTATGATGTAATGTAAAACTTATGAATATATCTAGTGTTTTCAAGGCTACTAAACCAATCGGTCTTTCGAGATTTGATCTTTCTTGTGATCATGCCAATGTTATGTAATAATGCACCGACTCTGGGTAACTAGGGTCGGGGCGTTACAGTTGGTATCAGAGGAAGTTTAGTACAAACCTTGGAAGCTAGATTTAGATAAACTCTGATTAGAGCACGTAGACCTAAGATGAACTTTGAGGATTAGTATAGAAGAACTTCCTAGAATTTTGGTATTGTAGAGATTTTGTGAGTTTTCCAAGCAATACATCCCTGTCTGGATACAAGCAGGTAGAGGCGGCTCTGGCACAGATGTACCTAGGGGTAAAACCCGAAAACACCGCTTTGAGCTAGACTCGAACGGGAACTGGTGCACGACAACGGGCCTTGCTGCACTCTTGGTTACGACACTCCCGGGGGATATGCTTAGGATAACTCTCATTTTCTTTACAAATCATTTTGAAGGGATTATGAGTATATACTTCCTCAATGAAAACATTATTATGATTATGGATTATATCCATAAATAGTTCAATTTATGTTAAGTGTTTTATAAATATGGGATTATGTATTTTGATTCATAAACTGATCTAGTTTATGCCATTGTTTAGAAATGGCGCCTAGTGGAAGAAATGGAAACCGTATCAATGCACGAACTCCATGTAGGGATTTCCCTCCTGCTAAAGATAATTATAGTGGAGCTGGTGATGCAACTGGTGCCGATCAGCTAATCACCATACTGGGACAACTTACTCAGGTTATGAATAATAACCTTACCCGTATGGAGCACCCTGATCCGCAGCGTGGAGGATCAATGTTAGATCGATTCATGAGGCAACAACCACCAACGTTCAATGGGAATACAAATCCCTTAGTAGCTGAGCAATGGATATTTTCCCTAGATAAAATATTTCAGGCTTTGGGGAGTAGTGAAAGGGAAAAAGTTACCATGGCAGTTTACCGCCTCACTGGAGATGCTGATCAATGGTGGTCATTGATTCAAAATACGAAGGAAGATGATGAAGTATCAAATATGGAATGGAGGGAATTCAAAGATCTGTTTTTAGAAAAATACTTCCCTCGCGACCATCGAGCGGATATGGAAAGGCAATTTCTGAGTCTGAGACAAAAGGAGGATGAGAATGTCACAAAGTATGAGGCTAACTTTACAAGGTTAGCGAGGTATGCTGGAGATTATATTCGCAACCCAAGAAGTAAGATTGATCGTTTCTTTGATGGGTTAAAACCATTTCTCCGTCGAGCATTAGTCTCACAATCCTTTTCATCGTACGAAGACATTGTCTCATGTGCTATCAAGACCGAAAAGGAATTCTCTAAGTCTTATGACATTAAAGCAAAGAAAGAGAAGAAGAGACCTTCTGATCAATCTGGGAATGGAAATAAGGGGAAGAAGGGAAAGGTTGAATATCCATCTTGTGGTAAATGCGGGAAGAAACATCCTGGTACTTGCTTGAAGGGAATGGGAGTCTGTTACAAGTGTGGTGAAAAAGTCCACCAAGCTCATGATTGCAAGGGGAAGAAGGAAGCTACCAACGTTCAGTGCTACAATTGCAGGGAGATGGGGCATTATGCAAATGCATGTCCTAAGCGTCAGGATAACTTACCTCAGAAAAGGCCAAGGGATCAAGGCCAGGCTTATGCTATCACTACTGCTGAGGTAGAAGCTCTGAAAGACGTGGTGGCAGGTAATTTAATGGTTTCCTCAAGTTTAGCAAATGCATTATTTGATTCTGGATCATCGCATTGTTTCATATATTCCCAGTTTGCTAAGAAAATTAGATATTTCCAATTTGATTTAATAAGGGAGTTGTCAGTCAAAACACCTAAGAGAAGTACCGTTGCAACAAAGTTTTGTGAATCAGTCCCCATTAGAGCACATAAATTTTCTTTATCTGCTGATCTCATCGTCATACCTATGATTGAGTTTGATATAATCCTCGGTATGGACTGGCTTTCGGACTATGATGCAAAGATTTATTGTAAGAAGAAAGAGGTTATGATTCTTGATGATAATGATAAGGAACACCTTATCTTTAGAGCAGAATCATCACCACCTAATTCTTATTTAGATCCACCCCCAGTAGCTCAACTTAATTCAATTATTGGGGAGGAAGAGAATGAAATAACTGTCGGTGAGGAAAGGAATGTTCAAATAGAGGATGTACCTGTTGTGAAAGAATTTGTAGATGTATTTCCGGAAGATTTACCTGGACATCCTCCAGAACGAGAAGTTGAGTTTTCCATTGATTTGATTCCTGGATCAAGGCCTATATCGAAGACCCCTTATAGAATGGCCACTGTAGAGTTAGTCGAATTAAAGAAACAACTTGAGGAATTGAGTAATAAGGGATTTTTTCGCCCTAGTGTTTCTCCATGGGGAGCCCCTGTTCTTTTTGTTAAAAAGAAAGATGGATCTATGAGGTTATGTATCGACTATAGGGAGATCAATGCTATAACGATAAAGAACAAGTATCCCCTACCTCGTATTGATGATTTATTTGACCAACTACATGGAGCTCAATACTTTTCAAAGATTGACCTTCGATCTGGATACCATCAGTTGTGTGTAAAGAAGGAAGACAATCCGAAGACAGCATTTCGAACCAGGTACGGGCATTACGAGTTTACTGTAATGCCTTTTGGATTGACTAATGCACCCTCTGTATTCATGGATCTGATGAATAGAGTTTTCAAGGAGTATCTCGATGAATTTGTGGTGGTATTTATTGATGATATTCTGGTATACTCCAAAACCTACGAAGATCATGAAAATCACTTGCGCATTATCTTGAAGACTCTGAGGAGGCATGAATTATATGGGAAGTTTAGCAAGTGTGAATTCTGGCTTCATGAGATTTCTTTTCTTGGCCATATTGTCTCCAAAGATGGAATCTTTGTTGATCCTTATAAGACCAAAGCAATCCAAGAATGGCCAGAACCTACGAGTATAACTGAGGTATGTAGTTTTATTGGCTTGGCAGGTTATTATCGACGTTTCGTCCAGAATTTTGCCCGATTGGCTAACCCATTAACGAAGCTCACACGTAAAGGGGATAAATTTTTTTGGACAAAAGAGTGTGAAGAATGTTTCGAAGAACTGAAGAGAAGATTAGTCAATGCTCCTATATTGACTCTACCATCGGGGAATGATGGGTTCATTATTTATAGTGATGCATCGAAGAAAGGACTTGGTTGTGTCCTTATGCAGAATGATAGAGTTATTGCCTATGCATCACGACAGTTGAAAATTCATGAACAAAACTATCCTACTCATGATCTCGAGTTAGCAGCTGTAATATTTGCTTTGAAGATATGGAGGCACTACCTCTATGGTGAAAAATGTGAGATTTATACTGATCACAAGAGTTTGAAGTATATTTTCTCACAAAAGAACTCAACATGAGGCAAAGGAGATGGCTTGAATTACTCAAAGATTATGATTGTACGATACACTACCACCCAGGGAAGGCAAACAAGGTGGCAGATGCTTTGAGTAGAAAAGACCATGGAGTTTTGAACAATATGAGAATTGAAAGGGATCCAATTTTTATGGATCTAGTGAAGATGGACATGGGAATAACCAGGGAAGGTGAAACATCACTGCTTTTTCAAATGGTTGCCAAACCATATTTACTAGAAAGGATTAAGAGTTCTCAGAAAGATGATGAAGAATTTCAGAAGAAGATTAAAGCTGTGAATGATGGGAGATTGAGAGACTTTGTGTATGAAGATGGAATTTTGAAATTCGGGAAGAGACTTTGTGTTCCCAATATACCTGATCTAAAAAGGGAATTGCTGGATGATGCTCATAGTTCCAATTTCTCTATACACCCTGGGAGCACCAAAATGTATAGAGATTTGAAGGAACATTTTTGGTGGGACAACATGAAGAGGGAGATTGCTGATTTTGTGTCAAGATGTATGGTTTGTCAACAAGTGAAAGCTGGAAGGCAACAGCCTGGAGGAGTCATGCAACCTCTTCCCATACCGGAGTGGAAATGGGACAATATTACGATGGACTTTGTCATGGGACTACCAAAGAATCCTATAAGGAACGATGCAATATGGGTTATTGTTGATCGTCTTAGCAAGTCAGCACATTTTCTTGCTATAAGAGAAGATCTACCTCTGGAACGTCTAGCAAGACTATATATTAATGAAGTTGTGAGACTTCATGGAGTACCCCTATCAATTGTTTCTGATCGTGATCCCCGTTTTACTTCAAGATTTTGGAAAAGTCTTCAGAAATCCCTGGATACTGAACTTCATATGAGCACTGCTTACCACCCTCAGACAGATGGACAATCAGAACGGACTATTCAAACCCTAGAAGACATGTTGAGATCTTGCTCACTTGACTTTCAGGGTATGTGGGATCAATATTTACCACTGGTAGAATTTTCCTATAACAATAGCTTCCATTCGAGTATTCATATGGCACCATATGAAGCGTTATACGGAAAGAGATGTCGTACACCAACCTGTTGGGATGACGTTGGTGAAAGAAAACATGTAGGCCAAGAACTGGTGGAGGAAACGGTGGAAAAGGTGAAGGTAATCCAAAATCACATCAAAGCAGCTCAAAGTAGGCAGAAGAGCTATGCCGATAATAGAAGGAAGGATTTGGAATTTCAAGTCGGTGATCATGTTTTCCTGAAGGTATCTCCGTGGAAGGGAGTCATACGTTTTGGTAAGAAAGGTAAATTGAGTCCCAGGTACATCGGACCTTTCGAAATTCTAGAACGAATTGGGGCTGTAGCTTACCGATTGGCAATGCCGCCATGTCTCTCCAAAGTTCACGATGTGTTCCACGTATCTCTATTGAGGAAATACATGCCTGATCCGACACATGTACTCACCTATGAGGAATTAGAACTGGAACCCGATCTGTCTTATTGCGAAGAGCCCGTCAGGATTCTTGATACAAGAGAACAAGTACTGAGAAACCGGACGACGCGTCTGGTAAAAGTTTTGTGGAGAAACCATAAGATGGAAGAGGCAACGTGGGAACCCGAGGAACTTATGATGAAAAACCACCCGAGTCTTTTTATGCAGTAATACCCTAGAAATTGCGAGGACAAAATTATTTGAAGGAGGGGAGAATGTAACACCCCAAGCTTCTACGGTACGTTTCCCTTCGAATAATGCGATAGCGTGTGTTGTACGCAACCTCGAGTTCTAACACACCATAACTAATTAAACTAGCCGTTGTGAATAGTAATACCTACTTTTTGAAATCATATATATATTCAATATTTCAAAATGGACTTCATTTTTATTTTCGGAATATCAAAATTAGCCTAGGGTGAAATTTTGGTACTTTTCGGATAACTTTTATATTTTTGATGAATAGTGAAAATTACTAAATTTTAATTAAAAACAACTTTTTTAATCAAAATAATTAATAGTGATAAATTGTGAATTTGAGTGGTTTTAAAATATATTTAGAATATATTTTCACCATTTAATATAATGTTGGTCATTGGACATAATTTTACAATTAAACCGAACATAAACAAGTGTCAATCTTTTGATAGTTATTACCTCTTAAAAACACGCTTTTTGTTTTGACAGCGGGAATTAATTTTAAATTAATTTCTGCCACTTCTGTGTTTTGAATTTAGGAAAATGGATTCCATATTTGGAATCAGGATGTTCAAATTGTGTAAATAGGTAACTTTTATTTTTAGACATTTTGAATAGTTACTGTGGTAAATATTTTATTTACCATGGTTAAAGGGTAAATCCGGTAAATAAGGGTTAAAAAATAATATTATAATAATACAAAATTACCCTAAAACGTGTCCTAACCTTATTGGTGGACACATACCCGACCATGGGCATCCTTGGGTCAATTTGGGGACCCCTTGGAGCCACTTGTATGTGGTAGGGACACATTATATTAATAAAGTTAAAATAAAAATAAAAATGGCATAAGCTTACATCTTTTAGAAGAACAATTTTTATATAGGGTTATACATGTTGGATTTTCGATTATAAATATTCATTAGAAAGCTAAAAAGATTTCCTACATGATGAAATTTTATTTATAATTTTTAGACATCAAATAAGTTAAATTATTAATGACACAATAATGATGCAATGTTTACCTCATTAATAAATCATTGAAATATATAATATTATAATGATTAAAATATTATCTAAAACCTGTCCAATTCTTATTGGTTGATGTTATTTAGAATATGAGTCATCTTATCTTCGACCTCAATGATTTTTGGACCATTATAAACCGAATATAATTATATTACAAAGAAATACTTTCACTCTTTCCTAAAGAGCCCCTCCTCTCCCTTATAAAAGAAGACCACTTCTACTCATTCCTCACACCTCTCAAGCCACTTGGCTCGTCCAAACTCTGCCCAACTAAGCTCCCCACATCCCTCTCCTCTTCCTTGAAGCTTCCCCTTAGGCAGAAATCATTTCAAGAAGTCCTTTGGTTCCAACCAAAGTGAGTTACCTAAATTAAAGGTAACGATTTCTCTTAAATTAGTTTCCTTTATTTTGCTTCTCCAACCCCCAAACTCTTTTTATTTCCTTTCTTTTGTAACAACACCAGTATCCTCAATATACTAGGATGTTTTTATAAGAAGGATTCAAACTACACATACACACAACTCCATCTAATGGATGATGAACATAATGTTTTTGTGGATGGCAAACTAACGCCTCACGAAACGATGATTGTTCAAATACATCTTACCGCCTCTCATGGTGGCCATTATGATGGCACTGTAATTAAATATGATATTAATGATATATATTTTATATATAAGCTTCTGTAATTCCATTTTATTTCATGCCATTATTTTTTTCATGTTGTATATACATACGATAATTTCATTTGAGGAAGTGCGGACTACCGCCCCCTTAAAATGATATGACTCGTTCATACCACACATGGAACGTATAAAGGATGGTGTTAATGAACTTAAGTAACATATATAAAATATTATATTATACTGGAATAGTAATATACCTATGTATCATTTGGGTTCAATTCTTTTAAAATAAAAATTAAATGGAATTAGCGTTCGTGCGTACGTACGGACTACCGTCTCCACGAACGCGGTGAGATCCATCCTCCATCGTATCCATTCAAGTCTTATTCTCATTTTAGGGTTAAAAATAATGTTAATATAATTCTGATTATGAATAAGATTTAATCTATCCATTACAAACATGTCTTACGTAACCAAACATTTAAGAAGAACGAATCGATTATCACCTGAAACGACGATAATACTAAGATATTATTAATAAAGCAATGTTAAAAGATCATATATGATATCATATTAATGTATATGATTCTTGTATAATTTAATAACAATTATTTCACCATTATACAGGAGGTTAACCGACCCCAACAAAGGAAAAGTACAAGGTAAGGGTTATTTCACAATCTCTTCATTATCCGAGGTTGTTTATATGTAATAATCTACTGGGATCTCTTTATCATCCACATCCATGTTTTCTTAAAAATGTATTTCAAAACATTTTTATTATTTACAAGAACATGGGTTAAAGTCATGTATACCCTTGTTTGACTTTTTATAAGAGTAATCTTTCCGTCGTTTTCAAAACAATGTCCTTTTAACCTTTTCGATAGAATTAAGGTAAGAATGTTTTTTTAACTTATACGGAGGGTGCGGTTATTTTCCGCCGTTATAAAATCGTCGAAGCTTTCCTTACAAGCTTATAAGAATATTTTCAAAGAAAATGTTTTATTTTATATGGATCTTAAATGATTTCAAAATAAAAGGAGATACTTCTTTAATAAGAATTTTGATTTCATCTATGTCAACATCCTTTGATGGATTTTAAGATTATTTGGAGTTGATTTATTATGATACAAAACTTCTATATTGAATTAAATGTTTTGTGATATGTTTCACTAAGGTTGTGCTATATTTATACCATTCATAGTTTATGGTGAAATTATTGACATTTCGTATGCTAGTTTTAATACGAATGTTTATGTTATGTTTAAACCTTTTCATATGGGAATGCATTGGACTTAATAAGTGACGGGTGGAGCCCGCTATAGCTCCTCGATGCATCGGTAGGTCTCATGAGACAAACTAGTGTCTTGGCACAAGCCCTTGACAAAATCTTATTTGTAGTCTTGGCACGAGGCCTTGGCTATGTGGTTATGATAGTCTGGCATTATGCATTCCAACATTATGAAAGTGGTTATTGATTTTTTCATGTGATTATTCGATTAGTAGAATATCCATGTGAATAAGTAAATGGCATTATTTCATTTTATTTATGCCATACCATGTTGAAAGTTCATATTTAAAAGGCTTTTGTTTTAGTTATACATTGCCTTAAATGTTTATTCTTATTTATGAAAGTTTCCGCTATATTCTTATCCTTACTGGGCATTTGAGCTCACCCCTTTTTTATTTTTTATTTTTCCCAGGATGTGATGAAGTAAATTATGAATGACTTGCAGGGATTTTATGAGGGGTCAATAGTGTGGATTGTGGAAACATTATGTTGTTGTACTAGTTTTTCATTTTATGATGTAATGTAAAACTTATGAATATATCTTGTGTTTTCAAGGCTACTAAACCAATCGGTCTTTCGAGATTTGATCTTTCTTGTGATCATGCCAATGTTATGTAATAATGCACCGACTCTGGGTAACTAGGGTCGGGGCGTTACATATAACCCTATATTAAAAATAATTTTGTTAATAAACATTGAATTTAACATTATTAACTCTTCATTAAATAAAATAATAATAAATGTCCAAATCTAATACATGTGGACCTAAATGATAATATAATATTCCTATGGATGATTTTGGTCGAATTACCCATATCCAATAGAATTAGGACACATGTTAGGGTAATTATAATATCATTTTTTTCTTTAATTACTATATTTACATTTAACCATGGTAGATTAAAGTCAAAAGATACTATTAAAAAAAATATTTTCATAATATTGAATAAAATTTTACTTACTGAGGTCAACTGTGCCTCTAGGATTTTCAAAATTCAACTCACAACAGCGGTAAAATTATGTTTTATGCAATTTTGCTAACGTGCCTAGAAGGTGGGTAAAAGAGGTTAAAAAGTTGAATATAATATTATACATCTAATATAATTATAAAATGACTCAAAAAAATTACTTTGAATATATATAGGTATTATATACCTAATTTGAGTTAATATAAATTTCAAAAAATTAATAATTATCTGAATAAAAATATGGTTTTAAATAATAACGCAGTGTTTTTCACTATTCATAAAAATTGATAGTTTTCTAAAAAATACACAAAAATCAACCTAATATAATATTGATATTTTGAATTAAAAAATTAAATCTATTTTACCAAATAAAAAACATAAGAGTATCATTTCTTAATTTAAAATTAATTCATGTTGTCAAAATAGAAAAAGTGGGGTTTTAAAAATTAAAAACTATTAAAAGATTGACATGGGTTTATTTCAAATTTAAATGTGAAATTACATATAATGAAATAAATTGTATTTAATGAAAAAAATATATAATATATTTATAAATCAAAACCATTCAAATCTAAAATTTAAAAACATAAATTATGTAGAATAAAAAAGTTGTTTTCAATTATAACAAAGTATTTTTCAGTATTTTTCAAAATATAAAAGATATCAGAAAAGTACCAAAAAATTATCCAAACTAAAATTTTATGTCCCTCTTATAAAGAAGAATTTAATTTCATTAAATTAAATATATAAAATAATCAAATATTGGTTTTAAGAAGGGTTCTCCGTTAAAAGGTGATAAAATTTCATTTAAAAAAATAATTCTTTAATCAGAAAAAATGAATTTGTCTATATATTATGTGTATGAAACCCATAATATTGAAGTTAAAATTTTATATTGTGTATAAGATTCAGAATGAAGACAATACTATTCCTATCCACTTTTTGAACGGCTAGTTTGGTATGTTTTGGTGCGCCCAAACTCGGTGATGCATGTAGTGCAATCTATTGAATTACTTTAATTAGATATCATAAAATGATATTAGGGGGTGTTAAATTTGCCCCTCCTTAAATAATTTGTTTCCTCACAATTTGAAATTTTTCTTCAAAAATAAAAAGATATGAATAGAAAAATACCATTGTGGAATAGACACATCGTAAATTGGGTTAATAACATTTAGTCTTAATAAGAGGGGAAAAGAAATGAAAATTTCACCACCAAATTATGATCTCTATTATGAGATCATTTTGGTAATTTGAGACATATAATTTAAGGAAAATGTAAATATTTATAGGATTTGATTTAGGTTATCAATCAAAAACAAGTGCAAAATTGAGGGATTCAAATCCATCAATCTATTATGCTTAAAAATAAAATAATATCAACAAAACATATGGTATTAGGATATCACATTTTCGGTTTTAAGATCCCTCACATAAAGTCTAAAAATTAATTTATTAATTGAATAATTGGGAAAAAAATACATGACAATTAGAGTTTCACCGTTTAACTAAATCCTACCACAAAATCATCTTTCACACGAAAAGATAATAGAATTTAAAAATATTCTATTAATCATAATCGTAGTGGGATTTGAAAAAATAAATAATTTATAATTCATTCTTCAAACTATTACAAAAATACATTATACAAACCAGGAAATCACTTTGGCCAGTGGTAGGTGAGGCACCCTTGTCGCTCTTTACATGCGGATTCATGTCTCGTGGCCTTTCTGGACGCAACAGGTTATCCCTTGCCCTTAGGGTTTTCCCTTTTATAACAATCCAAAAATTATCTTATGAAATTCTTAAGCATTAACAATAGTATCCTATGTCCAACATAATCCATTCCAAACGTTAGTATTATCTAAAATACATCTGTCCAAACACAATGTCCAATATTTATAAAGGGGATCATCACAATGAATATATTTTTTCCACTTAATAACATATAAATTCCTTCATCATGTATTCTTTGAAAACATGATAACACCCTGAATTACCATAAATCCATATTGATTACATTCATGCTCCATTATTTCATATAGAATACTGGATATACATTTTATATCTAAAAGTTTTGTAAAATCTAACAATAATGGAATAAAAAAACAATTAATCTATTCTAAAGATGTCAATAATATCCCATTTAATTTATCCAAATCAATATTCTCTTATTCCAAAATCAAAACCTCGGTATCAGGAAATTTTATATTTTTATCTTTCCATCAACCATGATTTCCAAGAAAGTTTAACTTTCTATTGAGTCACTTATCTTGGTACCGCACAATCTCAATTCCTTAATGAAATAGTACTGGAGTAAAATCCTTATATACACTATAATTATTATAACCAGTACAACATTGATACAATACTCAAATGACAAAATTCATTAATATCAACATAAAAACACTAGTAATTCCTCTCCATTTGTGGAAATATCCTATCTTGATTATTATCTAATATCATCACTTAGGGTATACTATGATGATTTGGACATTGATTCATTTTGTGTCCCAACTCTGTGTAGATGAAGCATTGTACATTTGAAACCTTTTTCTTACCCTTGAAATCACATACATTGTGTCATTTTTGTCCACACATAAAAGAAACTCCCATTCCCTTCATTCATTTACCTAGGTTATTCATTCCATAGTTATAACATATTGGAAAATCCTTCTTTCCCTCATTCCCTTCATCTATATTTCTCTCTTCTATCCTTTTATTTTCATTCTTCCCATCAATGACATTGGACTCTGAGAATTCATTACATAATTTTTTGACACATGATACTATTTCATCATATGATGAGAATACTTGGGAAAATATTTCCCTTTTAAATGTTATCGTAATACCATGAAAGATATTATCCTCATTAATCATTCAATAAAGCATATTTTTGGAATCCACATTCCTTTTACTGGGAATAATTTCTATAAAATGGCATACAAAAGGTTAGTTTATGAACTGAAATTCATAATTCAAAACTTCTAAAAAACTGAACACAGATTTAAAATATTATGCATATTCTATATATGCCTAAAATTTATTCATTCGGGAAGTATTTAATATTAAATCTTTAATAATGGTTTGTAATGAAAATGTGTATTATCCTTTGTATATTCCCTAGGAGTGTCGTAACTCAGAGTGCAGCAAGGCCCATTGTCGTGCACTGTGATACCTCGTGTCAAGACAAAAACACCTTGTCGAATTTTTCAGTACTCGGTACATATGTTCCAGAGCAACCTCAAAATGATCATGTCTAGACAGTGATGCATTGCAAAGAAAATACACAACATTTCTACATTACCAAAAATCTAAGAAGTTCATCTATACTTATCCCCAAACTCTATCTTAGTGCAATGTTATTTAACTAGAGTATATTTAAATCAACATCCAAGGTAGCTTCTAATCATCCTATGATACCAAATGTTACAACCTGACCCATGTGACACAGAGCTGGTACATTATTTTAATACATGGGAATTATTACAAGGAATCAAGTCCTGAACTACAAATCGGATTAGCTGACATAGAAAATAGATTACATAAATTAACTTTACATTTCAATTTAAAACCGTAAACACCAAATAGATAGTTTGTTGAGAATTTCATTATTCTCTTTTTCATAACCCATCATATCAATTTTAATACACTTATTAGAATCCTGTAAAAATAAAACCTAATAAAGGAGTGAGATCAGATACTCTGTAAGGGAAAATAATATAGCAGAAGCTATAAAATTTTAAGGCAAGATGTTTAATAAAAATAACAGTCTTTTTAATCAAAATCATAAAATAATATGAAAAAATTAAATCAAACATAATCATATAAACATGTGAATGGATATTCTAGTAGTCGAATAATCACATGTCATAACAAATATCATAATGAGGAAATACCTAATATCGGACATCATTTCCACAATGTCTAGGATTTGTGCCAAGACTACAGAAAAAAAATTTCAAACCCTTTTTCCATGATAGAAGTTTGTCTAATGAGACCTACCGATGCATAGAGGAGCTATAGCAGGCTCCACCCATAACTTACTAAGTCTACTGTATTCCTCATATGGAAATCTTCAAACATAACATAAACATTCATATTAAAACAATCATATGAAATCTCAATACATTAACTATAAGCCATGAATGGTATAAAAAATAAAACATTCATAGTCAAACATTCATAAATCATTAAATATAATATGGAAAAATTTAATATACTAAATCAACCTCAATGGAGAATAATATCCAGTAAAGGATGCTGACATAGTTGAAAATGATTATTAAAACTTATTGAGAGAAATTTCCCTTTTTGTGAAATCATTTTAAACTCACAAATTTATTTAAAAAGTAATTTAAAATGGATTTTTGAATCTACGATTCCCATATCAAATTGAATATTTTTAAAATAATTATAATTTCAAAATATTCATGTCCATATAAATTAATCGTTAAAATATTTTTAAAAACATAGACATTTATTAAAAGGATTTTGATAGATAAATATTTTATACTTTTAAAATGATGATCTAGGTAAATATAACATCCGAAAAAACCTTAAAATATTCCTTTTGAAATCATTTTTATGAAATATTGGTATCGATATAAAATAGTTCCCAGTAAATACATACACATAAACAATCTTGGATAATATTGAGATTTAAGAAATAACCCTTACCTAGAACATTCTTTTTGACGATGGTACATTTAACCTTTTGTATAATGACCATAGTATGTTATTAAATTATAGAAGAACCATATTAAAATTTATTATATCATAAATTATTCATTTAGGTCTTTATACAATCAATTTAATAATTATTTCCATGTTATATTAATAGTTCGGGTAATAATAGGTTTCTTTATCGTATGTGTTTGAACTTGTTATTCTTGATCGTACCACTTAGATAATTATTCAAATAATTCAATAATATAAAACATGATTTATATATCATATATATATATTGATTATAAGTTTGTATAATAGATAGATATATGAAATGAAAGACACCATTTGTGGCGACGGTAGGCTGTACTACGCATAAATGTTGTTTCCATTTTCATATCGTATTGAAAAAAAGTAAGTGAATAAGATAAATGTGAGTAGATAAATACTAACACACTGACACAAATTATATACATACAAATATATATATATATATCCAGTAGCATTATTATGTCATATATTTCATAATTAGTGATATTATATAGGTTTATAATCATCGTTGAATAGTGAATGAGGGAATGAATCTCATCACATCATGAAGACTATAATCCGTACATACACATGAGCGACAATATCATTATATTGATGGTAAAATCATAGGTAATAGGATGGTATATAATATATATAGAATTATTAATATGTTATATTTATGATTTAAATCAATTATAATCATTATTATACCCATCCAAATAATGAAGTGCTTGAATAACAAACTACACCACAATGTGGAAACGGTAAGTTGTACGTACGCAGTTATGTTGTAATTTTCATTTATAGGATGGTTAGAATAAAAAATATGGTTTTACAATATTTATAATAACATCACAATATGTAGGAGTTAATTGATTAATTATTTTGGTATGGAATCAACAACGAAAGTGGAGGTGGATGAAGAAATGAACATGAAAGAGGTTGGTGAAATTGTTATCTCTTCTTCTGGTGTTTCCTTTTGAGTTGATCGAAATGGCTCCTTATGATGCATTTATTATAAATGTAAGAAAACTAAATTGATTTGAGGAAATTGTGGAAGATATTGGGGGAGTGGATGGCCAAGCCAAATGGATTTGGAGGTGTTATTTTAAGAGAAGGGGATGTTCCTTTTTATATGAGGGGTGAGGGTTACTATAAGAAAAGATTAACATATTAATTTATTATACAATCATATTCGGTTTATAATGGATCCGAATGAATTTATTTCGATACTAAGGTGGTTATGGGTCTAAATCCTTTCATCCAATAGGGTATAGACAAGTTTAGGTTACCATTTTAACTTTATCTTTTAGTTTAAATACATAGTTAAATAATTTTACATTTACGGTGTCTTCTTGTATTCTTACACTATATGGTTAATAAACATACTATAAACTTCCAAGAGAACATCAGGTGGTTTTGTAATGAAATATATAATATTATTTAATCCATTTGGCCGAACCATTGATTTTTGGAATATTATATCAACCAATAAGAAGTAATTGTTTTAAAAAATTAAATTATCACAATTTTGACACTATTTGGTCTTTTGTCTTTGTGAATGTCATACCAGCCATATTACGTCAAAAATAATTATCTAATAAACCCAAAAATGTCATATTAACTTAGAATATTCAGGGATGGAATCAAAACTTTTAAATTCCATTTATTATAATATTTATAATATAAAATATTTTATTATTTTATTAAAAAGTTAATTTCAACATCACCATTGATTCATAAAATAAATTAATTATTTAATCAATAAAATTGTAAATAAAATACCATTATGGAGAAAATATATTTATATTTCTAATTAAAATTTATTGTTAAATTTATCTTATGTATAAACCTATATTAAAATTGGTTTAGTAAATAAACATTGAATCTAACACTTTTAACTCTTCTATAAATAAAATAATAGTAAATATCCTAATCTAATCCAAGTGAACAAAATAGATCATATTTTATTCATAATGTTTTTTTGGTTAAATTACACACATCCAATAGAATTTGGACATGTTTTAGGGTAATTATATACTCATTTTTACCTTTAGTGTCCATATTTACTTTTAAACATGGTAAATAAAAGACAAAAGTGATAGTTCACCAAAAATTATTTTTACCAAATTGAATCACATTTAACTTAATGATTCCATCCGTGTCTCTCAGGTTTTTGAAATTCAACTCACATAAACGTTAAAATTATTTTTTATGCAAATATGATAACGTTCCTAGAAGGTGGGTAAAAGAGGTTAAAAAGTTAAATAAAATTTTATTCATCATATTTTTAAATAAATTGACTCCAATTAATTACATTGAACATATATAGGTATTATATATAAATTTTGACTTAAAATAAATATAAATAAAATAAATATTTATTTAAATAAAAAGATGGTTCTAAATAATAACGCAATGTATTTCAATATTCATCAAAAAATGTATGTTGTAAGGAAAATACCAAAAATTAACCTGAATCAAATTTTGTTATATGAAAATAAAAAATGATGTCTATTTTACCAAATTAAAAACATAGAAGTTTTATTTATTAGTTTAATATTAATTTCTGTTGTAAAAACCAAAAAGTGGGATTTTAAAAAGTAAAAAATATCAAAAGATTGACATGTGTTTATGTGAAATTTAAATGTTAAATTACTTATAATAACATAAATTTTATTAAATGATAAATATATAATCTAATTATAATTAAAAACATTCAAATATATAATTTAACACTATAAATTAATTGGATTAAAAATGTTGTTTTCAATTAAAACATAGTATTTTTAACTAATCATTAAAATATGAAAGATATCAGAAAAGTAACAAAAATTTATCCTAACAAACTTTTTATGTCTCACTTCTAAATAAGAATTTAATTTCATTATATTTAATATATAAATGTTTAAAATAATAGTTTTAAATTCGGTTCTCCAATGAAAGGCTGTAAAATTTCATTTTTTGAAAAATACTTCTTTTATCTGTAAAAATGAATTTTTCATATATTATGTCTAGGAAACACATAATATAGATGTTAAATTTATATATAGTATATAAGATTTAAAATGTAGTTAATTCTATTCATAACCGCTTTTTGAACGATTATTTTATAAATTAGTTGTGCACGCGAACTCGCAGTCGACTGTAGCACAAGCTATTGAATTACGTTAATGATATAACGTACTAAGAAAGCATGGGGTGTTACATTCTCACATCCTTCAACAGATTTTGTCCTCATAATTTTAATTTTTTCTTCAAAAATAAAAGGGTAAAAATAGTAAAATACCTTTGTGGAAAAACCAAATCGAAAATTGGGTTAATAAAATTTATTCATAATAAGAGGGAAAGATAGATGAAAAATTGACCCCCAAATTATGATCATGATTTTGGGAACATTGGCGGTAATTAGAGACACATAATTGGAGGAAAAATATAAATATTTATTTTGTGTCACTAAGGCCATCAATCAAAAATTACTGTAAAATAGAGGGCCTCAAATCCACCAATCTATGATGAGTGAAAATATAATCGGTTCAACAAAACATAGGGTATTAGGAGAGCATAGTTTTGTTTTCAATATCTCTTCCATAAATTTTAAGAATTAATTTATTCATAGAATAAGTAGGAAAAAATAGATGACACTGTTAATCTAATTCACACCACAAACTCATCTTTCACTCCAAAAGATAATAGAACTCAAAAATATTATATTTTTCATAATCATATAGGGTTTCAGAAAAATAATAAATTTATAATTCATCTAACAGACTATTTAAAAAAACATACAATATACAAACCAAGAAATCATGTAGGTTAGTGATAGGTGATGCACCGTTGTCGCTCCGTGGTTTTGGGTTCGAGTCTCACGGCCTTACCGGACGTGAAGGGTTGTCACCTGACCTCAGGGTTTTCCCTTTTATAACAATCCCAAAATAATCTTATGAAGTGATTTAACCTTAACAATAGTATCAAATGTCGAACATAATCTATTCCAACCATTAGTCTTATCCAAAATACTTCTGTCCAAAATCACAATCCAAAATTTATAAGGAATTTAAACACTATGAAGATCTTCTTTCCATGTAATAACATGTGAATACCTTCATCATGTATTATTTTAAAACACGATAACACCCTGAATTACCAAAAATCCATATTGACTACATTCATGTTCCTTTATTCTTTATATAATACAGGATATACTCCTTATATCCCAAAATGTTAAAAAATCTAACAATGACTGTCTAAACAAACCATTAATCTGCTCCAAGGATGTCAATAATATCCAATATAATTTATCCAATTAAATCATATAACATTCCTAAATAAATACCTTAGTATCATGACAATATTAAATTTTTATCTTTTTTTCAACAATATATTTAAATGTTTAACTTGCTATTGGGTAACCGTTCATATTACCACAAAATATCAATTCCTTAATAAAAAAGTAATGCATTACAATCTTTATATACTCCATAATTATTATAACTAGTAAATCAATGATAAAATACTCATATTACGCAATTCATTAATATAAACCTAAGAACACTAGTAATTAAATTTATTTGGTTCAATATCAAATCAAGATTATTATCCAAAAACATCATTTGGGGTATCCTCTGATGATTTTTTCATTGATTAGAGTAGTGTCCCAACTCCATGCATATGAAGCATTGTAAATTTGAAACTTTTATATTACCCTTCTAATCACATACATGGGGTGAATTTTCTCTACATTTGTAATATATTCTGCTTCCCTTCATGCATTTTCCTAGGGGATTCAATCCTCAGTTATCACATATTGGAAAATCCTTTTCTCCCCTCTTCCTTTATCTGTCTTTATCTCTTCCATCCATTTGATGTATTTCTTCCCTTAAATGCCTTATGACTCAGAGAATTCATTACTATCTCATTAACACATGATACTATTTATTTATATGATTAGAATACATGGGATAATATTTATCTTTAAAATTTTGTTGTAATACAATTAAAGATATGATCATTCTTAATATTTCTATCATGCGAATTTCTAGAATTCGCATTCCTTCCACTAGGTGACATTTCTAAACAATGGCATACACCATGTTAGTTTGTGAATTTTATTGCATGATTCTAAACTTGTAAAATACCTAACATAGACTAAAATGATTTTTCATATAATATATAGTCATAAAATGTTTTCATTGAGGATGTATTTACTCCTAAATCCTTCATAATGGATTTTAATGAAAATGTGAATTATCCTAATCATATCCTGTATGAGTGTTGTAACCAAGAGTGTGGAAATTCTTGTTGTCATGTATGAGGATACCTGAGTTCAATCCCGAAACTCTTTGTCAGAGTTTTCACACCTAAGTAAATTTTTTCCAGGGCTGCTTGTACCTTCTTGTATCCACATTGTGATGAATTTTTTGGAAAATACACAATATATCTACATTACCAAAATTCTTGGATGTTCTTCCACACTAATCCTCAAAATCTATCTTATGGTAGTGTTCTGTAATCATATTTTATATAAATCTATTTACAAGGATTCTTATAAACTTCCTCTATTATCAAATGTAACGCCCTGACCACAGTTACCCAGTGGCAGTGCATTATTCTAATACATTGGAATGATTACAAAGAATCGAGTCCTGAAGGACTGATCAGTTTAGTAGTCTTAGAAAATAGATTACATAAATTAACATTAAATTTCAATTTCAAACATAAAACACATCATTGATAGTTAATTTATAATACTATTATTCCCTTCAACTTAACCCTGCATATCAATCATAATATACTTCTTGGAATCCTGGGAAAATATAACATAATAAAGGGTGATCATAGATGCTCTGTAAGGGTAAATAATTTCGTGGAAGCTATAAAAATTTATGGAAAAATGGTTAAAAAAATAAAATCCTTTTTAAACATATTCTTGAACAAAACATGGAAGTTTTAAAAAAAACATCACCACATAAACATGAACATGGATATTCTACCTATCATTTGATCACATGTAATAACTAATTTCATATTGAGGGAATGCCTAATGTCGGACATCATTACCACATAGTCAAGGCCTTGTGCCAAGAAAGAAAATAAAAGTGTTTCCAACGCCTTGTTCCAAGACACTAGTTTGTCTCATGATACCTACTAATTAATCGAGGAGCTATAGTGTACTCCACCCATCATTTACTAAGTCCACTGCATACCTCAAATGAAAAGGTTGAAACATTACATAAACATTCATATTAAAAATATCATACTAAATGTCAATAAATTAACTATAATCCGTGACTCGTATAAAAAATAGAATATTCATAGTCAAACATATCATAACTCATTTAATCCTTTGAATATAATTATCATTTCAAAATATTCATGTCTATATACATAAATCCTTGAAATAATTTTGAAAACATGGAAATTAATTAAACGTATTTAGAATGATAAATATTTAAAACCTTTAAAATGATGATCTCGTTAAATATAACATCTGATAAAACCATAAAATACCCCTTTTTAATTTAATTTATGAAATATAGGTATCGATGATAATTATGTCCCAGTAAATATGTACACATAAACAATCTCGGATAATATTGAGATTTTGGAAGTAACCCTTACCCTGCACATTCCATTGGTCAAGGGTACATTTAACCACCTATATAATGACCATAGAATGTTTTTCAATTATACATGAACCATATTGATATTTATTATATCATACATGATTCATTTATGACTTTAAACTAGACATTTAATAATTATTTCCTTGTTAAATTAACATTTCGGTTAATAATCACTTTCTTTATCGTACGTGTTTTAACTTGTTATTCATGATCGTATCACGTAGATCATGATTTAAATACATCCATAATATAAACCATGATTTATATATCATATATATATTGATTATAAATATATATAATTGATATATATTTATATATATTTGATATTGAAAACACCGTTTATGGAGACTGTAAGTCGTACATACACATTAACGTTGTTTCCATTTTCATATCGTATTGAACATATTTAAGTGAATAACATATATGTAAGTATATATATATATATATATATATATATCCAGTAGCATTAATTTTTCATATATTACATACTAATTATTAATATATCTTTTAATAATAATCGTTGAATGGTGAACTTGGGAATGAATCTCTTCGCACCGTGGAGACGATAATCCGTACGTACGCACGAGCGAGAAAATAATTATATTGATGGTGAAATCATATGTAATTGGATGTTATATAATGTATAATGAATTATTAACATGTTATATTTTTTATTTAAATCAGTTATACACATTATTTTAGCCATAAAAGTAATGATGTGTTTGAATAATAGAAGTAAATATTTACTACCGGTTAGTTTGGTAAGTTGTAGTGTGCTAGAACTCGGTGTTGCGTGTAGCGTAAGCTAATGAACTACATTAATGAGATAACGTACTATGAAATCATTGGGTGTTACATTTATGGATGATTTAAACAGTTCAAAAAAATTTAATGTTTTTTGGTCCTTTAACAGTTAATATCATTTTAATAAAATTTAGTTTATTGATTTTCATCAATTAAATAAAATATTGCATCGTATATATATAAAACATGAAAGTAATTATTTATTTCAAAAAAATTAATAATAAATAACCACAATAAAGATAAAAATACTGGATTTAAAATAAATATTTATAGTGAAATTTATTTCTATATAACCTTATTTTAAAATTGATATATTATTTAAATCATGATTAGGAAATCAATAAATTTTCATTAAATAAAATATCTTAAATACCAAAATATCTCTACAATGGTCCTAAAACATCAAAAATATTCTAATTGAAGGAATATATATTTATTTAGTTAAATATTAGAGTCGATTTAAGGAACCATTTGATTCATCAGATAACAAGGCAATTGGATAACATTTTTGGTTTTCAAGATCCTTTTCCTAATTTGAAAAACATGAGATGAAATATTTAATTGATTTCAGTAAAATATCATTATTAGTAGTTCTGTGAAAAATTTCCGCTTCATCTCCTATTCAAATAAATGAAGTTGAGTATTTCATTAGAAATGTGTTAGTACATCATGCGATCCATAAATAGAATGACGTGTCAATTCATCTGTCTTTATCACAAAATGGTTAGCACAAGTAAATAGATATACATAAGTCCATCTATGGTGAGATTAATCATATATGATTCTAAAAATAGACTTATACTTCATCTATCATACAATATAAATATAATAATACTAATTTATACAATCCAATGAATTTCTATATCTATTGGTAGGTGATAAATTCCAATCACACATCGGTTATGAGACCTATTCCCACTGCCTTGCCCAACCCGATGGTTTGTCACCCATCATGTGGGTTGTACTTTTTCTAAAACTGTAAAATCGTAAAAATAAAAATAAAAATCAAAAAAAATCCTTATATAATACTATTTGATATCCAAATTAATCCATTCCACTCATTAGGATAAGCCAAAATACTTTTGTCCAAACCTATAGTACAACATAATTACAAGAATGTTTATAAAACAACTATGTGAAGATCTTCATTTATCCCCCATATATCATAATATATATCTTGTTGGTCACATTCACATCATTTATTGGTTTAATCATCCATTATCTTTATACATGGTAATAACATAAATTACCATATATACTTATTGAAAATGTTCATCTTTCGTTATTCCAAAATTTATTGGATATATTACAAAAGTCCAATTTTTTACACTTCATCCATAATAGAATAACCCAGTTGTCAAAATTAATATAATTAGATCTGATTAAACATGCTTCATCAAATTTTATTATTCAAATCCAACATTATCATAACCTAGTGAAATATTAAGGCTTTTCTCCCACATAATCATGTGTCCTCCATGAATATCGCCGTACTCTTAAATAATTTTTCTATCACATTAGAACTAATCAAAATATTCATTCAAAACCTTAATGAATTTTTTTATTGAAATTAATTATATATTTTGTGATTCATATACAATAATCTTTGAATTCCATAACATATACACCTCAATCAATAAACAACATTCTTAAACCATTACTCACGATCCAACTTCTTCATCATTCCTAAAATATGAATAATGTCTTAAGGTTAATAAACCTCAACAATCTTAAATATAATGTGAACAATACTAGAATAAAATCATATAATTTTCACATTTAATTTAGAATCTATTTATCCTTAGCAGTATGACCAATACTCACACCCTCATCATGATTATCTTAATGATATTTCATCATAGGAAATATAACATCATAATTCTAATGCATTCCCAATAACAAGTCAATTTTGAAATATGTGTTATGTAGTTGGTGCTGTTGATTAAGACTAGAAAGTGATGTGTTAGATGTAAATTTGAGATAATAGAGACACACATTTAAGGTAACTTACCGAAAGGGATGCTTCACCCTCTACCAGTTCCAGAGTGGAAATGGGAAAATATATCAATGAAATTTTTTGTGGGATTACCGAAGACATCACGACGTAATAATGAAATCTGGGTTATTGTTGATCACTTGACTAAATCTGCTCATTTCCTTCCTATTTGAGATACCTTCACTCTAGATCAACTTTCTCGATTGTATCTTAAAGAGATAGTCAAGCTTCATGGATTTCCCCTATCCACTGTATCTGATCGTGATCCTAGGTTTACTTCTAACATTTGGAAAGGCCATTAGAAGTCGTAGGGTACTGAATTAAATTTTAGTACAACTTTTCATCCTCAGTCAGAAGGGTAGTCAGAACGAACAATTCAGACCTTGGAGGATATGCTACGAGCCTGCTCTATCTCTTCTACCAATTTTGGTCCCATCAGCTTTCTTTCACCTACTTCATCCCAAAAAGCTGGAGTTCAACACCGTTTCCCATATAATTCCTCAAACAGATCCATCTTTATACTTGAATGAAAACTGTTATTATATGAAAATTCAACCAAAGACAGATTTTGGTCCCAACTTCCTGGATAATCCATAGAGCAAGCTCATAGCATATCCTCCATGGTCTGAATTGTTCGTTCTGACTGCCCATCTGACTGAGGATGAAAAGTTGTACTAAAATTTAATTCAGTACCCAACGACTTCTGATGGCCTATCCAAAAGATAGAAGTAAACCTAGGATCACGATCAGATACAGTGGATAGGGGAAATCCATGAAGCTTGACTATCTCTTTAAGATACAATCGAGAAAGTTGATCTAGAGTGAAGGTATCTCAAATAGGAAGGAAATGAGCAGATTTATTCAAGTGATCAACAATAACCCAGATTTCATTATTACCTCGTGATGTCTTTGGTAATCCCACAAGAAAATCCCATTGATATATTTTCCCATTTCCACTCTGGAACTGGTAGAGGCTGAATCATCCCTTTCGGTAATTTACCTTAAATGTGTGTCTCTATTATCTCAAATTTACTTCTAACACATCACTTTCTAGTCTTAATCAACATCACCAACTACATCACACATATTTCAAATTTGACTTTTTATTGGGAATGTATCAGAATTATGATGTTATATTTCCTATGATGAAATGTCATTAAGATAATCATGATGAGGGTGTGAGTATTGGTCATAATGCTACGGATAAATAGATTCTAAATTAAATGTGAAAATTATACGATTTTATTCTAGTATTGTTCACATTATATTTAAGATGCTTGAGGTTTATTAACCTTAAGACATTATTCATATTTTAGGAATGATGAAGAAGTTGGATCGTGAGTAATGGTTTATGAATACTGTTTATTGATTGAGGTGTATATGTTATGGAATTCAAAGATTATGGTATATGAATCACAAAATATATAATTAATTTCAATAAAAAAATTCATTAAGGTTTTGAATGAATATTTTGATTAGATCTAATGTGATAGAAAAATTATTTAAGGGTACGGTGATATTCATGGAGGACACATGATTATGTTGGAGAAAAGACTTAATATTTCACTAGGTTATGATAATGTTGGATTTGAATATTAAAATTGGATGAATCATGTTTATTTAGATCTAATTATATTAATTTTGACAACTGGGTTATGCTATTATGGATGAAGTGTAAAAAATTGGACTTTTGGAATATATCCAATAAATTTTGGAATAACGAAAGATGAACTTTTTCAATAAGTATATATGGTAATTTATGTTATTACCATGTATAATGATAATGGATGATTAAACCAATAAATGATGTGAATGTGACCAAAAAGATATATATTATGATATATGGGGGATAAATGAAGGTCTTAACATAGTTGTTTTATAAACATTCTTGTAATTTTGTTGTACTATAGGTTTGGACAAAAGTATTTTGGCTTATCCTAATGGGTGGAATGGATTAATTTGGATATCAAATAGTATTATATAAGGATATTTTTTTTGATTTTATTTTTTTTAATTTTACGATTGTACTGTTTTAGAAAAAGTACAACCCACGGGACGGGTGACAAACCATCGGGTTGGGCAAGGCAGTGGGAATCAGTCTCATAATCGATGTGTGATAGGAATTTATCACCTACCAGTTGACTATAGAAATTCATTGGCTTGTATAAATTAGTATTATTATATTTATATTGTATGATAGATGAAGTATAAGTCTATTTTTAGAATCATATATGATTAATCTCACCATAGATGGAATTATGTATATCTATTTACTTGTGCTAACCATTTTGTGATAAAGACAGATGAATTGACACGTCAATCTATTTATGGATCGCATGATGTACTAACACATTTATAATTAAATACTCAACTTCATTTATTTGAATAGGAGATGAAGCGGAAATTTTTCACAGAACTACTAATAATGATATTTTACTGAAGTCAGTTAAATATTTCATCACATGTTTTTCAAATTAGGAAAAAGATCTTGAAAACAAAAAATGTTATCCAATTACCTTGTTATCTGATGAATCAAATGGTTCCTTAAATATACTGTAATATTTAAATAAAGAAATATATATTCCTTCTATTAGAATATTTTTGATGTTTTATGACCATTTTGGAGATATTTTGGTATTTAAAATATTTTATTTAATGAAAATTTATTGATTTCCTAATCATGATTTAAATAATATATCAATTTTAAAATAAGGTTATATAGAAATAAATTTCACTATAAATATTTATTTTAAATCCAGTATTTTTATCTTTATTGTGGTTATTTATTTTTAATTTTTTTGAAATAAATAATTACTTTCATGTTTTATATATATACACGATGACATATTTTATTTAATTGATGAAAATCAATAAACTAAATTTTATTAAAATGATATTAACTGTTAAAGGACCAAAAAACATTATATTTTTTTGAACTGTTTAAATCATCCATAAATATAACACCCAATGATTTCATAGTACGTTATCTCATTAATGTAGTTCAATAGCTTACGCTACACACAACACCGAGTTCAACAGTTTACGCTACACGCAACACTGAGTTATAGTGATGTGTTTGAATAACAGAAGTAAATATGTATATTTTGAAATAAGTCAAGAAGTTTATTTTTCAAAATCAATACAATGAAGTATAAAAACTGGATTTAAGATGGGTGTCCCATCAAAATGGAATAAAACAACATTAGTTTTTTAAAATTTCTCTTTTATCTAATAAATTGTTTTTTTCTTATATCATTTTCTATAGAATATATAAGAATAATTATAATTTTATAAAATTCCAAAAAAAATTTATAATATTAATAATGGCTAGTTCATATCCCATTAAATAATAATATTTTTTCAATATAATGATATGTAGTAAAACTCGATATTGCATACAACACAAGCTATTGAGGAAGGTCGCATTTATGTGTAACGCAAGATAAGATAATGTTACATTTATTGAAAGCTTCCTTTGGCGTTTCATATAACATAATACATACATTATTCATTTATTAGATGAAAAAAGTATATACTTACTATTGTTTGAAATTAATCTTTTCAAATAAACGTGAAATTGGGTGTAATGTAGTCCACGAATAGGTTTCATACACTGCAAGCTAATATGGTGTTGCATATAGAGTATGTTAATCATGTTTTAGAATAAAAAACAAGACATCAATGAAATTAAAAAGAGCCTATCTTATAAAATATAAAGGTTTTTAAAACATCCATATGGACATTATATGTTCTGTTATTTTTTATGCTTTTTACCTTATTACATTAATATGTAATTCATAACAAATATCTATGTGACTTTTTTTGTAAAATCATGTAATTAAAATATTTAGTGAGTAACATGTAGTAATAATTTATGAATAATAGAGTAAAATGGGAATTATATTCTCAATTTTTATCTACATAAATATATTCAAACTACTCAAATTCACATCATTATCTTTTACATTTCCAAAATCATTTATACTCTGAAAACTCATTTAGTGTTTTACATAATAATCAACAGAACTCCATTAAACATACTATTCCCTTGATTTTTTATAGTAATTAATGTTATTAATTAAATAATTACATTCCAAAACATCATTTAGTCTGTTGGAGAAAACTGACATTACATCATTAAAATATAGTAATGTATATCATTAATTTTCTCTTTTACACAACACCATCAAACCATTATAGGATATTAATTTCAATACACTTTGTACATTGTCTACAAAAATATTTTATGAAATAGTTATATTCACATTCTACTGATAACTAAATGTATCCATTATAGTTTTATTAACTATCACATATCTAAAAAACTATTAGATATTTGTAAAATTTAACAAAAATATTTTCCATTGTCATTTTTTATACAACGAATTTTATCTATTTTGAAAAATAATCCATGTAGACTATTGGAAAATATATTATCATCACAATAACATACTATTGATCAAAAAAAACTATTTATATTAGAATGTAACAATAATTTATTTTTACAATGTAAGACAAAAAAACAAAAAATCGAGTCCATATCACATATGGTTTTCTATGTGTTTCATTTATCTTCCTCTGTAAATAAAATTATTTTTCAAAATATATTATTGGTGGGTTGTGGTTACTTATTCCCTCCTGTTATAGAAAATATAAACATAAAGACCCATCTTGTGTTTTTATGTAACTGTATTACTATATATACTTAACCATTTGGGTTTAACAGCTATTTATAACACAAATAAGAATAAGAATAAGAAACCAAATGGTTAGCATCACTGTATTAATAAATTCGCAGAAATATTACAATTACTAGGAAACTAAAATTTAGGTTGATGAATTATAATTGATCATGGTGTTGAGAATTTTTAATTTTGGAGGAATCTCACACTTAATATTTTGTTGGGAATTTAATATAAAAATATTATCTCATGTTATTTTAATAATTTATTAATACATATATTGAGTTGGTTCTGTAATCATGTTTCATAATCTAGATTAATTTGTTCAAAATATATTGATTTTGAACTCTGTATTCAACCCACAGTTTTTTCCACTCACCAAAATACATACATATATATAAATGAATCTATGGTACATGCTTCAAGGACTATTGATGTTAAGTTTTATAAAAATATTGGTCTCGAAATTTTTACCTCATTATAACTATAGTAACACAATGACAACCTCAACTTTTCAAAAATTTCGTAGCACCTCTACACAAGTGGGATGTCTGATATTTTGTTCCTCTATATTGAGAGAAATTTCTCAAGAGATAATATAATTGATCATATCACAAAAACCTAAATTAATGAAATTGTATTCTATATAAAAATTATAGTTAATAATATTAATTAAAAAAAATTAAATGTGTTGTAATAAGGCCCCGACCTTAAAAATTAATTAACATTGAATTAAATGAATAATTACCATTGAGGATATTTTCAGGTTTATAATTTTAGAGAATTAGATCATAACTATTACATCTAAAGAGATTACAAAGTAGACACTTCTACTAAGTTTCCATAAAATAAAAACTCTTAACAAGAAACATGTCTACTTCCTTGTTTTATATAGTATGACTTTCCCTTGATCCCATACATGACACTATTACACATTAATTCATGTGAAAAACATTTCAAAAAAACATGGGGTGAGCATATAAATCTCAGTAAGGGAAATACACAGAACGAAAAATATTAGTTTTTCAAAACAACTAGTAAACCATGTATACATTATCAGAGTAATACTTTTCAACTGTATGAAGTAGTAGAAACTCTTCACTGAATAAAAGATCAATACTTACCCTTTTTCTAACCAAAATATTACCATAAAATCCATATAAAGAACACATAACATGTAAAGGTAACTTGGGACATAAACATACTTAAATGGAATAACCATACGGTCGACTTCCACACTTATCACTTAATGGAATAGCCATACGGACGACTTCCATACCCAATGCATTGGATGTTATAACGTAACCACTCGTCCTGGTATTCATGGAACCACCCATCATATGGTTTATCATGTAACCACCCGTCAAATGTCCAAGTACCATTATAAAATCATAAGACATAAAACAAATATAATGGAAAGAAAACATTTTCACACATTGATCACAATATATAACTTAAATATATTGACATAACAAATCCATTATAAAAACCCTTTTCAATACCAAAATACATAAAACAGTATATGGTATTTATTTCATCTTAAAATACATTACGTCTTGTTGAGGAAGCCAAAGACCAAATAATACTCGCGGGGGCGGAAAAGGCCGTTGTCACCGCGTACGTTAAAAGAAACATTCCTTTTTGTTGTTTAGTAAAATGATTCATAGAAAAATATTCCTATAGTATAAAAGTAAAATTCAAAGGGTTTTATACTCGGTATAACAGAAATTTTTGTATAAAACGAAATATGCCTCAATGAAAGGAGATTGAGATGAAGTTCCTTACCTCGGGTCCGACTTGACTCGATCATTCTTTAACGTCCGGAATAATAAACTTGAGTTAATTTCTACTTGGTTAAGAACAATTTTCAGTTTCATTATTACTTTTTTATCACTTATTACCATGTTATAAACATTATGTAATCATTTATGTTAATAATGATTGTTTTGTCGATATTTGGTTCTTAATTCAAAAGTGGACTTCTTAAAATTACATGTTGTCCGTGTGGTCAAAGGTTCATTATATCCAGAATGATATTCATGATTTGGATATCATATATATAATATATATCCACCATATACATGTATTTATAATATTAAATAATAATTTATAGGTATGAAATGAAATGCATTGTTCATGGAGACGGTAAGTTGTACGTACGCATGAACGCTACTTTCATTTCTATGTCATATTAATGGAATTAAAACTAAATGAGAGGTATGTATATTTTAATTCCAGAATTATATTCATAACATAGATGTAACTAATATCATATATATCCATTATATATAAGTACTTATAATAGTACATTACATTTGGCGATAAGAAATGAAATGCACCATTCATGGAGATGGTAAGCCGTACGTACTCATGAATGCAACATTCATTTCTATCTCATACATTAATGGAATGAAATAATAATGATATAAATGTATATTATAATTCCAGTATAACATCATATATAATAACTTTAAATTCGTCCTTTATATGTCCCACATATGGCATTAACGAATCACTTTGAGGGGGCGGTAGTCCGCACTTCCTAAAATTAAGATATCGCGTATACCCATAATGGCAGCCATAAAGGAATGACATAAATGAAAAATACAGAAGATTAAGGAAAACATAAACATATTATATATCATATATAAATATAGTGGAATCTTAATGGAAACCATTCAAGGTGTTAGAAAAATATTGAACAATCATCGTTTTGTGAGGGAAAAATTCACCAAACACAAAAACAGTATGTTCTTTAACCATTAGATGGAGGTGTGTGTAGGTGTAGCTAGAATACTTCTTATAAAAACATCCTAGTATATTTAAAATACCTTTGTTGTTAAAAAATATTGGAATAAAAATATTTTAGAGGGTTGGAGAAGCAAAATAAAACAAAAGAACACAAGATAAAACACTACCTTCAAAACGAGTAACTCTTTTTTATTGGAGCTCAAAGGAATTCTTGGGAAGAATTCTGCCCAAAGTGAGGCTTCTAAGAGAGATAGGGGGATGTGGAGAGACAAAATGGGAAGGGTTTGTCCGAGCCAAAGTCTTTGGAAGTGTGGGTAAGGTGGTAGAGGTGGGGGCCTTTTATAAGAGGAGAGGAGGGGCACTCTTGGAATGTTTTAAAAGGTTACATTATTATAAAATGGTTTTCAAATAAAAAGGGTCCCAAAATTATATATTTAGAGGATAAGGTGATAAGAGTTATAAATCCACCAATAAAATAGGTTTTTGACATTGTAGGTCTTAGATTTTACATTATCTTTTCATTTTATTTAAATCGTTAAATAATGAGGTAATCGATGCATCATTATGATGTCATAAATAATTTAATTTATTTAATGTCTAAAAATAAAAAAAATTATCATGATGTAGGAAATATTTTTATCTTTCTAATTAATATTTATAGTAAGAAATATGACTTCTATAACTCCACTTAAAAATTGTTTTTGTAAAACAACTCATGTTTGTGACATTTTTATTTTAACTTTATATAAAAAGATATTAATGTCATTTTCCTACCAATGTGGCTCCATGGGGTCCCCAAGTTGACCCATGGATTTTTTTGGTCGGCCATGACACATCCAATAAGGGTATTAGATGTGTCAAGTTCATTTCATATTATTAAAACATTATTTTTACCTTAAACTACACTAATTGCCTCTAATCGCGATTAAAAACTTAAAAGTTACTATTCACCAATAAATTATTTTAATCCCATTGAACGTCATTTTATTTCTTAATGACAACCATGTATGTCGGATTTTTGAAATTCAAAACACAGAGGTGGTAAAATTTCATTTAAACGGAAAATCAGTTTTTATAAGTACCACTTAGTGGTTTCACTATTCATAAAAAATTATAGTTTTTCAAAAAAATACCAAAACTTCACCCTAAGCTTTATATGATATTCTGAATTCAAAAATGATGTATATTTTACAAAATTCAAAAAATATAAGTTGCATTAATTAATTTAATAATTAATTCCCGTTGTCAGAGAAAATAGTGTGTTTTTATGAAACAATAAGTATCAAAAGTTTGACACTATTTTAAGTCCAATTTCAATGTGAAATTAATTCCAATGGCCACTATTGGATTAAATGGTAAAAATATATTCTAATTAAACTCTAATACCAATTAAAATTATAATCTAATCATATGAATAAATTAGATAAAAAGATGTTTTGAATTAAAATACAACATTTTTCACTATTCATTAAAAAAATGAACTTTATCGGAAAAATACCAAACATTTACACAAAGTAAATTTTGATTTCTCAATTCTAAAGAAGAGTTCAATTTGGAAAAATAGAATGTAAAAAAGTGACCAAAAATATCATTAATGACGGTTCTCCATCAAAAGGCGATAAGTGAACCTTTAGTGAAAATTAGGGTATATATGCCTAAAATTGAATTCTTTCCGTATTTTAAGCCTTTATCTTTTATTGGATAAATTTAAAAACATTTAAAAAACATATATAATCATATTTTAGTTATTTCTATCCATTCCCGCCAATACATTGACTATGTGTTAACTACTATTTAAAATAATATTATTTTATTACTAGTGTGCAATGTAAGATTTCAAAAAAACTCTTTGTTGCGTATTGGGTATGCTATCGAACATAACATCCCCTTTAAAGTAAAATTAATTTTTAATTCTTAAATATTAGTAAATATGAAAATGATTTATTCTTTATTTACCTGGGATGTTACATCCTTCCCCCCTTTTGGGAATTGTGTCCTCGCAATTTTATTAACTTATCAAAATAAGTGGGAGTATTTATCCCTCATAGAATTTTCAGAATCCCACGTTGCCTCTTTAACAATATGGGTTTTCCACAAAACCATTACCTGGGGAATTACCTTATTTCGCAACACCTGCTCTCTTCGGTCAAGAATCTGGACTGGTTTTTCTTTATAAGAGAGATTCTCTTCCAACTGAACTACCTCTGGGCTCAAAACATGATATGGATCTGGCATATACTTTCTCAAAAATAGAAACATGAAAAACATTGTGTACTTGAGATAAACTCTGAGGTAATTCCACTCTGTATGCAACTGATCCAACACTCTCCAGAATTTCATATGGTCCAATCAACCTTGGACTCAGCTTTCCTTTCTTACGAAATCACATCACACTTTTCCATGGATAAACCTTGAGAAAAACATGATCACCTACCTCGAAAGATAGATCATTTCTCCGGTTATCCGCATAACTTTTCTTTCTGCACTGAGCTATTCTCATGTGTTTCTGAATCAACTGAACTTTTTCTGCTATATCTTCTACCAATTTTGGTCTCATTAGCTTTCTTTCACCTACTTCATCCCAAAAATATGGAGTTCAACACCGTTTCCCATATAATGCCTCAAACAGAGCCATCTGTATACTGGAATGAAAACTGTTATTATATGAAAATTCAACCAAAGACAGATGTTGGTCCCAACATCCCTGATAATCCATAGAGAAAGCTCGCAGCATATCCTCCAAGGTCTGAATTGTTCGTTCTGACTACCCATCTGACTGAGGATGAAAAGCTGTTCTAAAATTTAATTCAGTACCCAACGACATCTGATGGCCTTTACAAAAGTTAGAAGTAAACCTAGGATCACGATATGATACAGTGGATAGGGGAAATCCATGAAGTTTGACTATCTCTTTAAGATACAATCGAGAAAGTTGATCTAGAGTTAAAGTATCTAGAATAGGAAGGAAATGAAGAGATTTAGTCAAGTGATCAACAATAACCCAGATTTCATTATTACCTCGTGATGTCTTCGGTAATCCCACAAAAAATTCCATGGATATATTTTCACATTTCCACTCTAGAACTGGTAGAGGCTGAAGCATCCCTTTCGGTAACCACCGCTTTACATTAACCTGCTGACAAGTCAAACACTTCACAGTAAAATAAGCAATATCTCTTTTCATTCCATCCCACCAGTAATACTCCCGCAGATCTCTGTACATCTTAGTACTGCCAGGATAAACTGAAATAGGGGAACTATGAGCCTTGCATAACAACTCATTATTCAACTGTGAATCACCAGGCACACATAATCTCTTCCCAAACCTCAAAACACAATCATTATCAATGTTGAATTCAGGCAACTTACCCTTCTGAACCATCTCTACCTTTTTCTGCAACTCACTGTCTTGCTTCTGTGCTTCCTTGATTCTATCTGATAGAGAAGATTTCACTGATAACTGAAAAAAAAACAGAATAACTTCCTACACCAACAACTTCTATGCCAAATTACATCAAATCAAAAACCAAAGGATCTCGTTCCAAATGTATCATGGTTAATGATGCATTTCTTTTTCGACTCAAAGAATCAACCACTTTATTTGCTTTTCCCGGATGGTAATTAATTGTACAATCATAATCCTTGATTAATTCCAACCATCTCCTATGTCTCATGTTCAATTCTATCTGATTGAATAGATACTTTAAGCTTTTGTGATCAGTATATATTTCACACATTACTCCATAAAAATGATTCCTCCATATTTTTAGAGCAAAAACAACAGCAGCTAATTCCATGTCATGTGTAGGTTAATTTACCTCATGAGTTTCCAACTGACGTGAAGCATATGCAATTACCTGATCATTCTGCATTAAGATGCAACCAAGTCCTTTCAATGAATAATCTCTATAGACAACAAACAACCCATTCCTGGAAGGTAGTGCCAAAACTGGAGCATTCACCAATCTTCTTTTTAGTTCCTGAAAACAATCATCACATTCTTTTGTCCAGATAAACATAACACCCTTCCGAGTTAGCTTAGTCATTGGACTAGATAACCGTGAAAAAATTCTAAAAAACCTTCAGTAATAGCCTACCAAACCAATGAAGATATGAATCTTAGTTAAATTTGTGGGTCTTGGCCATTCTTCCACAACCATTTTTTTATAGGATCAACAGTTATCCCATCTTTAGAAACAATAAGACCATGGAATGAAATTTGGTGCAACCAAAACTCACATTTCTGAATTTCCCATAAAAATTATTTTCTTTTAAGGTTTTCAAAATAACCCTTGAATGTCTTTCATGCTCATCTTCACATTTATAAAACTCCAAAATATCATCAATAAAAACAACCAACATTTTTCACCCAAGCCAACTAAGCCATCACTACAACAAATTGTTTAGTTCTGATTCTGACCATCTCAGGATACTGATTTGAAAGGTCATTTCCCTCTGTATGACTTCCCAGAAAAGCTATTTTATTTCCTCTATGAAAAACCATTCTTAACATAGAAGTATCTTAGGCGAAGCAACATGGTAGTCTTTAAATTCTATATCATTTCAATTTTTCCATAAAAAAATATTTTTGGATAATCATTTAATAGAATTATAACTCCTAAAGTAATCTAAACCTTCCTCTGATACCAACTATAAGGTCCTGACATTAAACATTAATTAACATTGAATTAAATGAATAATTACCATTGAGGTTCTTTTCAGGTTTATAATTTTAGAGAATTAGATCATAACTATTACATCTAAAGAGATTGCAAAGTAGAACCTTCTACTAAGTTTCCATAAAATAAAAACTCTTAAAAAGAAACATGTCTACTTCCTTGTTTTATATAGTATGACTATCCCTTGATCCCATACATGACACTATTCCACATTAATTCATGTGAAAAACATTTCAAAAAAACATGGGGTGAGCTTATAAATCTCAGTAAGGGAAATACACAGAATGAAAAATGTTAGTTTTTCAAAACAACTAGTAAACCATGTATACATTATCAGAGTAATACTTTTCAACTGTATGAAGTAGTAGAAACTCTTCACTGAATAAAAGATCAATACTTACCATTTTTTTAACCAATATATTACTATAAAACCCATATAAAGAACACATAACATGTAAAGGTAACTTGGGACATAAACATACTTAAATGGAATAACCATACGGTCGACTTCCACACATATCACTTAATGGAATATCCATACGGACGACTTCCATACCCAATGCATTGGATGTTATAACGTAACCACATGTCCTGGTATTCACAGCACCACCCGTCATATGGTTTATCATGTAACCACCCGTTAAATTACCAAGTACCATTATAAAATCATAAGACATAAAACAAATATAATGGAAAGAAAACATTTCCACACTTTGATCACAATATATCACTTAAATATATTGACATAAAAAATACATTATAAAAATTTCTTTCAATAAGAAAATACATAAAATAGTATATGCTATATATTTCATTTTAAAAAACATTATGGCTTGTTGAGGAAGCCAAAGACCAAATAATACTCGTGGTGGCGGAAAAGGTTGTTGTCACCACGTGCGTTAAAAGAAACATTTCTTTTTGTTGTTTAGTAAAACCCATCGTAGAAAAAGATTCCTTTTGTATAAAAGTAAATGTAAAACGGGTTTATACACCAAATAAAATAAATTTGATTATAAAATGAAATATTCCTCTATGAAAGGAGATTGAGACGAAGTCCCTTACCTCGAGTCTGACTTGACTCGATCGTTCTTTAACGTCCTAAATAATAAACTTGAGTTAATTTATACTTTCTTAAGAACATTTTTCATGTTCATTATTACTTTTATATAAATTATTTCCATGTTATTATCATTATGTAATCATTTAAGTTAATATTTATGGTTTTGTCGATATTTGGTTCTTAAGTCGAAAGTGGACTTCTTACAATTACATGTTTTTCGTGTGGTTAAAGTTTCATTATATCCGGAATGATATTCATGATTTGGATATCATATATATCATATATATCTATCATATACATTTATTTATAATATTAAATAATCATTTAGAGGTAATAAATTAAATTCACCATTCATGGAGATGGTAAGCCGTACGTACGCATGAACGCTACTTTCATTTCTATGTCATATTTATGGAATTAAAACTAAATGAGAAGTATGTATATATTAATTCAAGAATTATATTCATCACATAGTTGTAACATACATCATATATATCCATTACATATATCTACTTATAATAGTACATTACATTTGGGGATAAGAAATGAAATGCACCGTTCATGGAGACGGGAAGCCGTACGTACGCATGAATGCTACTTTCATTTCTATCTCATAGTTTAATGGAAAGAAATAATAATTATATAAAGGTATATTATAATTTCAATATAACATCATATATAATAACTTTAAATCCATACTTTATACATCCCACATATGGCAATAATGAATAAAATAACTTTGAGGGGGCGGTAGTCTGCACTTCCTAAAATGAAGATATCACGTATACCCATAATGGAAGCCATAAAGGTACACCATAAATGAAAAATACAAAAGCTTTAGGAAAAAATAAACATATTATATATAATATATAAATATAGTGACATCATAATGGCCACCTTTGAATGTGTTAGAAAAATATTGAACAATCATCGTTTCGTGAGGCAGAAATTCGCCAAACACAGAAACAGTATGTTCTTTAACCGTTAGACGTAGGTGTGTGTAGGTGTAGCTCCAATCCCTCTTATAAAAACATCCTAGTATATTTAAGATACTGTTTTTGTTACAAAATAATGTAATAAAAAGAGTTTATATGGTTGGAGAAGCAAAATAAAACAAAAGAACACAAGAGAAAATAGTACCTTTAAAACAAGTAACTCTTTTTGATTTGACCACAAAGGCTTCCATGGGTAGACTTCTGCCAAATTTGAGGCCTCTAAGAGTTATAGATGGATGTGGAGAGACAAAATGGGCAGGGGTTGGCCGATCCAAAGGCTTTGGAAGTGTGGGTAAGGTGGTAGAGGTGGGGGCCTTTTATAAGATGAGAGGAGGGGCACTCTTGGAATGTTTAAAAAGGCTACTTTATTATAAACTGTTTTTCGGATAAAAATGGTCCCATAAATATATATTTAGATGATAAGGTGATAATAGTTCTAAATACATCCATCCAATAGGTATTTTACATGTGTAGGTTTTAGATTTTACATTATCTTATCATTTTATTTAAATCGTTAAATAATGAGGTAATCGTTGCATCATCATGATGTCTTAAATAATTTAATTTATTTAATGTATAAAAATTATAAACAAAATATAATGATGTAGGAAATCTTTTTATCTTTCTAATTAATATTTATAGTCAAAAATATGACTTGTATAACCCCACTTAAAAATTGTTTTAGTAAAACAACTCATGTTTGTGACATTTTTATTTTAACTTTAAATAAAAAGATATTAATGTCCTTTTCCTACCAAAGTGGCTCCATGGGGTCCCCAAGTTGACCCATGTATTTTATTGGCCGGCCATGAAACATCCAACATGGGTAGTAAATGTGTCATGTTGATTTCATATTATTAAAACATTATTTTTATCTTAAACTACACTAATTTCCTCTAATCGTGATGAAAAACATAAAAGTTACTATTCACCAAAAAAATTAATTTAATCCCATTGAACCACATTTTACTTCTTAATTACAACCATGTATGTTGTATTTTTGAAATTAAAAACACAGAGGTGGTACAATTTCATTTAAACGGAAAATCATTTTTTATAAGTACCACTTAGTGGTTTCACTATTCATCAAAAATTGATGTTTTCCAGAAAAATACCAAAACATCACCCTAAGCTTTATTTGATATTCTGAATTAAAAAATGATTTCTATTTTAAAAAATTCAAAACATATAAGTTTCATTAATTAATTTAATAATAAATTACCGCTGTCAGAGCATATAGGGTGTTTTTATGGAACAATAAGTATAAAAAGATTGACACTAGTTTAAGTCCAATTTCAAAGTGAAATTAATTCCAAGAAACACTATTGGATTAAATGGTAAAAATATGTTCTAAATTAACTCTCAAACCAATTCAAAAGATAATCTAATCATATAAATAAGTTATATTAAAAAGAGTTTTTGAATTAAAATACAACATTTTTCATTATTCATTAAAGAAATGAACTTTATTGGAAAAATACCAAAAATTTACACAAAGTAAATTTTGACGTCCCGATTCTAAAGAAGTGTTTAATTTGGTCCAATAGTATATATAAAAGTGACCAAACTATATTTAATGATGGTTCTCCATCAAAAGGCGATAAGTGAACCTTTAGTGAACGTTAGGGTATATATGCCTAAACTTGAATTCTTTCCATATTTTAAGCCTTTATATTTTATTGGATAAATGTAAAAAAATTTAAAAAAACATATATAATCATATTTTAGTTATTTATATCCATTCCCTCCAATACAAAGACTATGTTTTAACTACCATTTAAAATAATATTATTTTATTACTAGTGTGCAACTTATGATTTCAAAGAAACTCTTTATTGCGTATCAGGTACGCTATCATACATAGAAACAAAATTAAAGTAAAATTAATTTTTAATTATTAAATATTAATAAATATGAAAATTCTTTATTCTTTATTTACCTGGGATGTTACAGTTGGAATCTAAATCCATTATCATGTATATCATGTAACATCATAAATTATTGTATGCTAGTACATTGAAGTAATTTATACTATTTCATGTATATAAAAGCATAAAATAAATAATTTATAAATATTATTATGTAGGATATAACCATTAAATAAATTATCATTTTGAATATTATAACATATGATTATAATTTATAACAAATGTAAAAATAATATTAAAAAAATATTTTATAATTTACGTAATAATTTTGAATATTTTGAAATTTTAAAACATAAAAAAGTTATATTAATTTGATAATATAAGTGATAGTTATTATTCACTATATGAGATTTCATTTAATTATATGATATTTTATGAAATATGGAAATTTGATAAAACATTTTCTATTATGTAATTTTTTAGTGAATCTCAATATCAAATACATAGAATTATTTATACTATTATCAAATTAATCATGAAGCACTTTAGAAGTGTTCTACATAACATTCTTAATAAATTCATGGTTTTTCATTATTCATATTATTTAATATGAAAAATAAATGTTTTAAATTATACATATATATATATATATTGACATGATATGGAAATATTTAATCCCCTTATCATCCTCTTTCATATTTTTTCCTATATAATAATTATATATATAAATTATAAGTCATTATAGATAATATGGATTTGGATAAGTTATAATACAATGTATTTTCATTTCATATCATGAGACTACATTATCTCATAATGTATTATTGAGGACTTGATCCATAATTAAATTTTCATATAATAGAATATAAAGAAAGAAGATCATATTGTATTGTTCAAAAATGAATAACATATTGAACATATATAATACACCATTTTTGGTGGAATGTGATGTATTATATTTTATTATATAATATATGATTCACCTCTACCAGCATAATTATTTATCGATATGACATATTGTGGAGACCATGTAAAATTTAAGTTGTTTAATCTCTATATTTCGAAGGACTATCTTGAAAATACATTATCCGATAATGGAATTTCAATTAAATTTTTCTAGGTAAATTTTATCTGGAAATGTAATATAATATACTATTGAATTTTATGTTTTCATATAATAGTATCTCTTGGGTATCACCTATGATTATATTTATAGATAAAAAATTCACATAATGGAGAACCATAAATTAATATATCATATTTATTAATGTATGGATGAATGTTGAACATTTCCCAATAGGACTTTATTTATATGATTAACCAATAATAATTTTATACTATGAATGGATTTTGTAGTATACTAATAAAACATATTTTAGGAATTTGGTGATATTTAAAACTAAAACCCATCATCTACATTTATTTATAAATAAATAATTAATTAAATTTTAAATATAGAAAATATTGGAATATTCATTAACTTATAATGATTAATAATAGTGGCATCCAACTTCATAAACTATATTTGATGAAGATCACAAATATAGGAGAAATTATGGCTCACTTCCCCAAAGTTATGCATGATATACTGAATAATTTAACATTTTGGTTTGATTTATCCATAATAAATTACAATGTAGTTCATTGAGAGTAAAAAATGGATCATGATATATTTCGGTACAATGGATCTGTATCCATGAATGAAGAACTAACATACACTCCCATCACCTGAAACTATATCTTTATAAAATCCTAAAATTTATCTAGTAGAGTTTTTAGGTTTTGAAATGTTTTATAAAATAGGATTTTATCACTAAACCAACACTTGAAATAAAAAAAATTAGTTAATATTATATATTTTTGAATAATATTTTAAAAAACATTAATGATGAGATCCTACATGGGTGATTCATGTTGACAATATCAGTCATAGTTCTTCATCATTCTATATTGTACATTGTTTCTTCATGATATCAATATTATTCATATCATTATATGTCCCCATATATGTACTCTCTTAAATGTACTTAATTATACATTAGCAGTTTCCCAACAACAAGATTCTTCTTATGTATAATTTCATGTAAATAAATACATAAGACTTATATAAATCGTATATATATCATTGGATATGGAATTAATATTTACACCATATAAAAATGATTTAGTTAATAAATCAGACATAAAATTTTCAAATAAATTATATAGTGTTCATACTAGATTATACTGAGCATCTAAAAAACTCATTGATCATTTATTTTCATATCATTTTTAGTAAAAGTTAATGGATGTTTTCCATATATGAATATGATGGTCTGTATATTTTTTTATTCCGTAAAAACAAATATTAAATTTTATTCATTAAAATCGGAATGCTGTGAATATAATAATTTAAAATTTATTACTTTTCCCAAAGTATGAGTAAATAAAATTAAATATAATAGGTTTTATCTCTAACTATGGTGGCCATTTGATTGAAGGTAAAATATTTCTATGCACATCCCCTTATAAGGAATTCAATTAATAAAATAGATATCTTGAATTATCATTAACATTATATTATATATAGTATATGTAAAGGTTTTGAAAATAAAATTATAAAACATTTTAAGAAGATGAAATCATGAGTTCATGAGAGAGTTACTTCAAGAAATTACACAAAACCCCATAATTAAGATGATTGGTCCTTTGAATATTTTCTTTCTAGCTATGATTTTTGTTTGAAGGGGATTTTTAGAATGCTGAACAATTATCATTGCACTAAACTGTTAAAAGTTCAACATCAACATCACTCAACAATAGTATTCTCCTTGAATGAGGTACTCCTCCTCCAATATGATCTATGATTCATGAATTTTGGGAAAAAATTCAAGTGTAGGACCCCTTTGAACAACATAAAAAAGGCAGTTGATGATATTGGGTTTGTTGGTATTAAAATTTTCTTATCAAACATGTCAAATGTTTGTTTCATTTTTATTGTTAAGAAGAATACTATTGTTTCAGGATGCAGACATTACATTGTTTGCTTGACGAACAATAGAATTTCTTTAAATAACCATATTTTATATCTTAACATTAATCCCCCCATTATTCCTCTCATGTTTGGATTTTATGGAATTATACATCAAATATTTTAACAAGAATATATTTTTCTAATTTCTATCTCAATTAGACAACCTATTAAAATGGTCTATTCCTAAATAAATAATTATAAAAGATCCATTGGTTGAGTTTTCATTGAAATTGACATATCCAAAACACTTGTATCTGATGATTGAATTCAGAATCATGACACTAGAATTAATCAGAAGAAAACATACAAAGATCTACCAGTATATTGTAGCATCCATCACAAGAGTGGTCATTCCAATAATTCATGCAGACATGAACCATCTATCCTATGTCTTATCGCCTATAACAATCCATTATAAATTTAATAGATATAAGAAAAACTTATTACCTATTGAAATTAAATAACATAATTATAGAAACATAGGTATACCAATGGTTCTTGTTGGATATGTTGATATCCTACCTCCCTAGAAAACTTTAATGATGGATAATGCCCGAAAAAACCATGAAATAGTGACTAAGGAGACTCTAATGAGGTTCACACCCAATAATAATTTGGATAGTCATCCTAAACAATCCCTTACTTTGTGTTATATTTTTCATTCCATTTATGAATTTTTGGACATAGATAATATTGCTCAGGCCACTTTTTTTACGACATAATCGACATCATTAATTCCAAAGGAAAAACATTAGGCATAATATTAATATAGTGAATCTAACCAATATGCACATTATCAGGTATACCAAATAGAGGAATACTAACTACACTTGGGTGAAAAAAGGTAATAAGCTAAATGATTACCTAGATGGATTTATTACTCCAGTAACCTAGAACACTCAGATACATATCAATTACTCTATATTGGAGATAAATATTTTCAGTAAATCATCGAGGATTAAATTGGAAAAATAAATAACCACTCCTAACCTAAAAGTGAGAGGGGATCCCTCCTCCCCATGCAATGAAGATGATTTCGTCTCTTCTATAGATGAAGAGGAGTTAGGTTATTCCATAAGATCAATAATTACACTGTGTTATTAAAAGGGGATATGAGGGGGGATTTTACTCCTTCATTAAAATAATAGAGGAATTCCATTAGAAAAAATATTCTCAAAGAGATTACTATATATGAGTGTATAATAATCCGAGTGTTGATGATAGATATTGTGTAATTTGAACATGATCTAAAATATACCATTGATTTTTTACAAATCCCTTGGGAAACCTTTTAGTTAGACGTGTCTTTATATTGAATTTCATTCGTATAAGTGGTTATTATTTCTTTTCTTATGATTTTTTTATCGTTATATTTCCATATTCATTTTTTATGATGATTTATTTTGTACATGACTATTTCCGTGGTACTTTTATTTTCGTTATTGGATTTTACAGAGAGAAAAAATTCTGATTCAAAGTGATGTGTTGTTTTATAGGGTTTTTATTATTGATGTGTAGGTTTTTTTGGGGAAATTTTGAGTTTTGATTAATGTTGTTTAGGGATGGGGTTAACTACATTAGGAAATATATGAATTGTATGTCTAATCAATTATTTTACATCTCACAATTAGTTAGTAATACTTTGTTCCTTCTGGTAGTGGTATTTATAGATTATGCTTTCACATTTCAACCAGTTTCTAACTGTGGATATTAAAAAAATTGGACGAATGTTTTCCCAGAATATATTTTTGGAAATTGATGAAGATAACCAAAATGGGTGTTAGTATGTTCTTCATAATACTCTAATATAGTGTATTTGATAAAATAATTGATGGGGGTGATGGTTGTAGACCCATAGATCCCTATTTTGATGGATAATGTCTATTATATTAATTATCCGAAAATATACTATTAGATCATGTGATTTAAATCATTCTGTTATCATTTATGATATTTCATGAGTGTTAATCCACTTGCCTAATGAAAATACCATTGAATATGTTTTTAGTGGAGGTATTGTTATTGAATCTCTTAGAATGTGTTGATTGGGATTCTGATATCTATATTAAAAGTGAAAATGATTTCAATCTGATTTTTTTCTCCTTGATGAAGCATCAAGTAAAGCATTTGTAGATAAAAGAGATTATCTTAGACATTTTAAATATTTTTCATAAAAAGTATATTTACCTTATATGACATATTATCCACATTATCCATGGGATGCTGATAAAATTGTAATTTTATATCCCTCTCATGCTCCTTCTAACTTTATGGATTGTACATCACAAAATATGAGAATGTTTTGCCATTGAGATAATGTTTAAATATCGTGAATATAATCGAAAAAAATAAGAGACACGAAAAATGAGATCCCATTGTGTTGTCACTATGATTCTAACCATTGTATCTAATGATATTTTATCACTCTCATAGATAATGACATGGATTTCAATTTTTCCATCTTTTTTTAATCACCAATTTTCTCAGTTTTTCTAATACATTGCACCAAATTTCATCGATATATTGCAAGATTTTGTAATAAATTACCAGGGATTGGGTTGTGTGACAAGCTCATATTCAGATATTTTTTTTATATACTACATGTTTTGTCACGACCCATCCTCAGGGCCCGTTCCATGACTAACCCAAGTCCGCCTTCCATAGGCCAGGGGCTGGCGACTAGCACCGAGGCGTAAATTCCCGATAAAAAGGGAAGGCATTGCCTCTGTAAAGTAAACAAACACCACAGATAAAGAAAGCAGTAGAAGTAAACACTATGTAAAAGCTGGTACAACAATAAGTGCGGAAAAGTAAGTGGGCTAGTATAAAATCCAAAACTAAAAGTAAAGTACAACTGGAAGGGAAAAGAACAACTAAAAAGTAATGCCGCAACGCTGAGCTGTCCACTGGAAATCCCACCTGAAAGGTGAGTACAGATAGCCTCCACTGCCCCTCGGGTCCAGCTATCCACTCCGAGTACGTCCTATCCAGTGGTCCACCTCTAGGTACCATCTTGCTCCGCAAGTCTCAATCACAATCATCTTTTTCCGTTGTCTGCAACCAACACAGCGTAGTGCGGGCATATCCCATGCAGGGGTGAGTATAAGCTACTCAGTAGGGACCCCGAGACCCCCGATGGTCTCCCAGAATCCACAAAGGATAATACACAAAGGATTGATACATTCACGAAGTAACATCCGACACTGCTTAGGTATATTCTCATACATTTACCTAAGTCATTAAATCCAGTACGCTCCAACATCCGAGCCCAAGTACAACCCAGTCCACACAGGAAAGCAAAACGTAATCCACATAGGATAGCACAACACAATCCACAAAGGAATTCAAAACATGATTCAGCTCACACATGTATACTTCTTCGTATGACGATAGAGATGATCAATTATATCCACTAATTCATCTAAGTCGTCGGACCCACAAAGGATTGATAGGTACTAACCCCCGCAATGACCCACAAAGGATCTGACCCACAAAGGATCGATAGGTAACTAACCCCCGCAAAGACCCACACAGGATCGGACCCACACAGGATCTGTAGGCTCTGGCTCACACAGAACCGCTGAGCACTGGCCCACACAGGATCGGACCCACAGAGGATCGGTAGCACTGATCCACATAGGATCGCTGAGTGCTATAGTCATCGTCGTCGAAACCACTAAGGATCTTTGTACAGTTGTCGTAGTGGTAGCAGTCACAACCTGCTCTAGGGTTCCCACACACAGCAAGCTCATTCGGTAGGGTCCTCTCCACGAGCCAAAAGGCTGATACATCAACTGACACATATTCCAGAGTTGATGTATCCAAAAGTTCCATATCTTCAACAGGAACTCACCGTCGCAGATAGCGCGTCAATCAGATGCCCGGTCTGAGAGTTATTGGTTTTTTCGTCCCAGGGGCCTGGTTGGTTTTATGTGAAAACCAATCCAAACGTACTCCACCTGTGCCCAAACCTCTGGTGGAGTAATCCAAAAGATCTGTCTCACATAGAGGAATCCATCAAATTCGACAGTACGTCAATCGGACGTCCGGAGCTCAAGATACGAGCATTTCCGCTCTGAAGGCCCGGTTGGTTTCGTGTACAAACCAACTCTGCTGAAACCAAAGTATTCTGAAACCTTGAGTGCGATATACCGAAACGACCGTATCGATCCAAAGATCGCATCGCAACTGACCGTGCATTGATCGGAGGCATGTAGCACATGTTCTGGGCGTCCGACCATTATATATTCTGTATTAAGGGGTTCGGGCCAGGTCTGACCCGGCCCGATACCCCCAGGGTCGGACCGAACGGGGTCGACCCGAACCGGGTCCGGGTCCGGCACGATTGGGCACGGCCCGGCCTGGGCGCGGCGCGCCGAGCACGCTGGCCAGGCGCTCGGCCAAACGGTCGAGCCGTTTGAAGAGGTGGGGGGGGGGGCGCCTGCCCCCCTGGCTTGTAACCATGGCCCCTAATTAAGGGGGGTCATTGAGCTGGCCGTCGGGGGTTCGAAACCCCCGGCCTTCCCTTGTGAGGTCGGCCCGCTTGGCCGGCCGGCTTCCACTGCCACGAGATCGGCGATGAGCGATCCCCCCTGCTCTGACATCGGCGGCCCGGAACCGGCTTCCGGTCACCCTGCTCCACCGTGGCCCGGAACCGGCCGCGGCCCCGCTCCAGCCGTGGTGTCTTCGGTTTTCTCCAACGCAGCATGACGGCATCACATCCTTGTTCAATTTCATGGCACGGAGCGACAGCGCCTCACATTCCATGGCGCAAGTTTCTGCGTGGTGCAACTGCACCGCGCCATTCCCGTTTCAACCACAATAGAACCAACATGGATAAAGGTGGAGGGTCGGGCATGTTTGTGCGGTCTGGCCCCCTCTAGTTAATCGCTATCAATTGGTTATATGACACGAAGAACGTCAAGGTAGTAATCACGAACTAAATAATTAAATTCCATACCTCAAGCATAGCTTGAATGGAGGTTCGTATGACGAGGATTCGTCGCGGAATATCTGTCGTGGTAAGAGACGTCGCGGAAGAAGACGTTGTCGGCGTCGTGGTATACGGCATCACGTAGTCAGTTTCCGAGGACTCGGCATTCTTCATCGGAGATCGATGTGTTATTTGCGTTCTTTGTCGAAGACAAAGAAGTTCATCAAGTTCCTTAGCCTTTTCTCCCAAAGACTCTCAAAAAGATTCCAACCCTTAAAAAATAATCCCACGCTTATTTTATTAACATGACAACAGTTTGAAATTAAAACACTCACATTTAACTCACTTCATTAATATCATAAGTTATTAAAACGTAAGTTATCAATTTTAATTGTGAGTTGAGGGAGTTAAGGAATGTGATGTGGTGGGGTTCGTGTGGGCCCCACGACCCTCATAACCGTCCATGGGATGTTGGGTAGTTACCCAACTTCCACCGAAAGCCTAAATCCACTTAGAGAAAATAAAAATTGTAGTTAAATTTTTATTTTAACTTCTACAATTTTTATTAACCTCTCTTGTGAAAACGAAACTTCGGAAAAGGTGTTTCTAAGCAATTACCGGCGCTGCGGTTCCATCGGCGCCCTCAGAATTCGATTCCGAGCACCGGTTCAAATGTTAGAAATTCACGATCGTTCGTTCACTGAACGTACCCGAGATAAACTTCAGATAGAAATTCTGGGCACACCGGGCCTCGAAATCATGTGTCGTCAGAAACTGCGTTCTTGTAAAAACCCAAAAAAAATTAAAAAAAAATTCCATGAAATTTAAGGGACTTTACATTACTCCCAATTTATGGCTTTACGTCCCCGTAAAGATACATTATATGCTAGGAAAACAAATATAGTTTCTGATCATGCATTTGAGCCTCCCGCTCCCAAGTGCTCTCCTAGAGGTTCTCGTGCTGCCATATGATGTACACTAGAGGAATCGACCGTCCACATAGGACACGATCTTGTCGATCCTGGATCTCCACTGGGACCTCTGTAAAAGTCTCCCCAACATCAACTTCTAGCTCCCCATGGTCAATGATATGCGACAGGTCATTCACGTATCTCCTCAGCGGAGATTCATGGAAGACGTTGTGCACCCGGTGATACTGAGGCGGTAGAGACAGGCGATAAGCTACCTCGCCAATCCTACTAAGGACCTGGAATGGTCCGATGAAGCGTGTAGACAACTTTCCGCCTCGGCCAAATCTCTGTAATCCACGTCGAGGTGAGACACACTAGAAGACATGGTCGCCATCCTCAAACTCTAGTGGCCTCCGCCTCCTATCAACATAAGACTTTAGCCGGCTCTGAGCTGTCCTCATCCGCTCTAGGATGACCTGGACCTTCTCTGTCGATGCCTGGACCATCTCTGGTCCCACAAGTGCTGACTCCCCAGGGTTTGTCCAGCACAAATAAGATCTGCAAGGTCCTCCATACAACGCCTCGTATGGTGACATCCCGATGGTGGAGTGGTAACTGTTGTTGTACGTGAACTCCACTAAAGGTAGGTGATCCTCCCAGCTCCGACCAAAGTCGAGGACACATGCGCGGAGCAATTCCTCGAGAGTTTGAATGGTCCTCTCAGTCTGACCATCCGTATGAGGGTTAAAGGCAGTGCTCAGACGTAGCTGCGTCCCGAACGCCTCCTGCAACCCCTTCCAAAAGTGGGAAGTAAATCGAGCATCTCGATCAGAGATGATAGATAATGGCACACCATGAAGCCGCAAAATCTCTTGAATGTAAAGACACCCCAAGCTCTCCACTGAGCCTTGCTCTCTGATGGGTAAGAAGTGTTCCGACTTGGTGAGTCGGTCGACAATCACCCAAATAGAGTCATGACCTATGGATGTGCGTGGAAGTCTAGTCACGATGTCCATAGATATCCCGTCCCACTTCCACTCCGGGACCTCCAAGGGATATTCCAAGCCTGCTCGTACCTGATGATCTGCCTTCACCTACTTGCAGGTGAGGCTTCAAGAAATGAACTCCGCTACAGCCTTCTTCATTCTCGGCCACCAATGATGCCGTCTGAGATCCTGGTATATCCTTGCCACTCCATGATGTACCGCCAAAGGAGAAATGTGAAACACACTCTACACCTACTCCCGTAAATAAACTAGTACCAAGGTACGTCCTCTGAAAAAGACTTCGTGCTCTACTCCGAAGGAAAAACAATCATGCTCGTCCTCCTGCTGAGAGCATCGGCTACTAAATTCCCCTTCCCAGGAGTATAGACTATCTCAAAGCCATAGTCCTGGAGGAACTCGAGCCATAGCTGATGTCTCAAGTTCAGTTCCTTCTGAGAGAAGATGTACCTAAGAATCTGATGGTAAGAAATGACTATAAATCGCTCGCCCATCAGGTAGTGTCGCCATGTCATCAGAGTGAAGACCACTGCTGCTAAATCCAGGTCATGGGTAGCGTAGTTCTGGTCATGCGGACTCAATAGACGTGATCTATGGGCGATCACTGCCTACTCCTGCATTAGGAAACATCCGAGTCCGGTCCCTGATGCATCGCAGTAGACTACGCACCCTACTCCCTCCTCAGGAAACCTCAAGATAGGTGCGCTGGTCAATCTCTATCTCAACACTTAGAAGATCTACTGACATCTGTCTGACCACACAAAGGGTTTCCCCTTCTTCGTCAATGTTGAAAGTGGTGCCGAAACTCTGGAGAAGTCTGGTACAAATCTCTGATAGTATCCAGCTAGTCCCAAGAAACTCCGCACCTCCGTCACGCTCCTGGGTGGCTCCCAAGCTAGCACTGCCTCGATCATCGCAGGATCCACTGCAACTCCCACCTCAGAGATGACGTGTCCCAAGAAGTGGACCTCACATATCCATAACTGATACTTATATAGCTTACCATAAAGATGGTGCTCTCGGAGTGTGTCTAGCACAACCCGCAAGTGGTAGGCGTGCACCACCTCACTGGTCAAGTGTATCAAAATGTCGTCGATGAAGACCACGAAAACTCGATCGAGGTATGGCTGAAAGATCCTGTTCATGAGGGCCATGAACACTGTTGGAGAATTGGTTACACCGAATGGCATAACCAAGAACTCATAGTGGCCATACCGACACCTGAAGGCCGTCTTCTACACGTCCTCGTCCCGAACTCTAAGCTGATGATAGCCTGAGCTGAGATCTATCTTCGAGAACCACCGTGCTCCTTTGAGCTGATCAAAGAGGTCATCAATCCTCGGTAGCAGATAATTGTTCCTCACTGTCTCCTGGTTCATGCGACGATTGTCGACACAAAGTTGCAAGCTCCCGTCCACCTTCTTGGAGAACTAAATCGGGGAAGCCAAGGGTGAAACACTGGGTTGGATGAACCCCATGCCCTGCAAGTCCTCCAACTGTACCCGTAGCTCTCGAAGCTCAGCGGGGTCCATCCGATATGCTGGAGTCGATATCGGGGCTATCCCGGGTTATAGGTAAATATAAAAGTCTACCTCTATGCGAGGAGGTATCCCCAGGACGTCATCAGAGAAAACGTCCGCATACTAATCCACCACTGTAGGAAAACTAGGACTCTGCACGTCAACTTCTCCTAGGATGAGGCTAGCCAACTGATAGTGATGGGTTGTCCTCTCCTCTGAGAGAGTCCATCCTATGCTGCGAAGGCTCCCTTCTCACCGGTGAAGGTGAACCTACTCTCATCGGTGTGTACACATCGCACCTTGCGCCTAATACAGTCAATCTGTGCATGGAATGTAGATAACCAATCCATTCCCATGATGACGTCGTAAGGCCTTGACACCGCTACAAGAAGTTCCCAGCCGAAGCTCTCGCCTCCTAAAGTGAGCTCACACTGCCGGCACCAGTGCGTAATCATTGAGTCTGCTCTTGTAGGAGTCTCTAGCCGTAAAGATCGAGCCAATGGCTCTGTCGGATTCTCCGAGCACTGAACAAGGGCAGCGGCTATGAAATAGTGACTCGCTCCTATGTCTATAAGAACTGCCGCAAGGGTGGAATAGACACAGATGGTACCTCGAATCATCTCTGGCATGCCGTGGTCGTAGGCCTATGCTGCCTGGAGCTATTCCTGTCTCTGCCAGCCAGCTCCCTGTGGCCGGGGTGGACCTCCTGGTGGTGGGGGTGGTAGAGCCTCAAAGCGTCGCCCACCACCCGCTGCTTGGCCAGCTCCTCCACCTCGTCCCCCGCTCCCTGCGGACCGCCACGGTCGACCCTCTGCCTCTGCCTGGGCGTCCCCTCAACCATCTACAGCTCCTGGATGCGCACCGCATGGAGGGTGGCTGGGATGAACTCTGAGCGGAAGAGGCTCTCAAAGTCCATCCAGAGAAAATATGCCTCATCATGTACCTGGAGCATCAAGCTACACCATCTGCCTGCTGATGCATGTAGTATGCTCGTTGCGAGGATCACCATGAGGTCTGCTGGTGTCCTCACTAACCTAAAAACCTGAACCACTGCCTCCAACTAGTCCTCAGTTGCATGGGGGTCCATCTCCCCGTAGAACCTGGGCGGTTGCTAGAGCTGGAACTCGTGTAGTTCACTAAGGCGACGTGCGTCATCAGCAACTGGGGCTGGAAGCATCGGTGGCTCGGCGGGTAAAGGTACCGCCTGTGCCTCAGCTGTCATAGGGCCCTACACCGCGGCATCATTGCTCGGTGGGCTGTCGTCACGCACAACTCTCGGAACCCTAGCTGGCTGCCGTCGTGAGGCCAACCTGAAAAGGAAACAGGTGCGCCACAGTCAGAACAGTATACCTGGTGAGCTGACACAAAGTAATCACAAAGAAAACTTGAAACACACATGCAATCAATGTTTTCGTGCATTAAGTCGGAAATCAGAAGTCAGGGTCCTAGTGTACGGATACGTCGGTCGCCGCACAAACATTGGACTCCTTGGACTGATAACCACAACTAATATGCTTAACACTATTGCTTCACATAGAAAAAGATCAGAGTCCAATGTTCTGCGGTATAACGGAACTCCTTTGATACCAATTTGTCACGACTCATCCTCGGGGCCCGTGCTGTGACTACCCCAAGCCCGCCTTTCACATGCTAGGGGCTGGCGACTAGAACCAAGGCGTAAATTAACGATAAAAAGGGAAGGCATTGCCTTTTTAATGTAAAAAATCACCACAGAGCAAGCAAGTAGTAGAAGTAAACACTAAATAAAAGCTGTTACAATAGTAAGTGCGGAAATGTAAGTGGGCCAGTATACAAACTCAAACTGAAAGTAATGTTCAACTGGAAGGGAAAACAACAACTGAAAAGTAAAGCCTCAACGCTGAGCTTTCCACTGGAAATCCCAAATGAAGGGTGAGTACAGAGAGCCTCCACTGCTCCTCGGGTCCAGCTGACCGCTCCGAGTACGTCACGTCCAGTGGTCCACCTCCAGGTACCATCTTACTCCACAAATCTAAACCATGATCAGCGATGTCCGTCGTCTGCAACCAACACAACGTAGTGTAGGGTTAGCCCGTGCAGGGGTGAGTATAAGCTACTTAGTAGGGACCCCAAGACCCCCAAAGGTCTACCAGAATCCACAAAGGATTGATACATTCACGAAGTAACATCCGACACTGCTTAGGTATATGCCCATACAAATACCTAAGTCATTAAATCCACTACGCTCCAACATCCGAACCCAAGTACAACCCAGTCCACACAAGAAAGGAAAATGTAATCCACACAGGATAGCACAACACAATATACAAAGGAAAGCAAAACATGATTCAGCTCACATAGGTATACTTCTTCGTATGATGATAGAGATGATCAGTTATATCCTCTGATTCATCTAAGCCATCAGAACCATAAAGGATCGATAGGTACTAACCCCTGCAATGACCCACAAAGGACTTAACCCACAAAGGATCGATAGTTAACTAACCCACGTAAAGACCCACACAGGATCAGACCCACACATGACCTGTAGGCGCTGGCTCACACAGAACCGCTGAGCCCTGATCCACATAGGATCGGACCCACACAGGATCGGTAACACAGATCCACATAGGATCGCTGAGGGATGTAGTCGTCGCCGTCGAATCCACTGAGGATCTCTGTATAGTCGTTGTAGTAGTAGCATTCGCAGCCAGCTTTAGGGTTCCCGCACACAACAAGCTCGTTTGTAAGGGTCTGCTCCACGAGCCAAGAGGCTGATACATCAACTGACACATAGTCCATAGTTGATGTATCCAAATGTTCTGTATCGTCAACAGGAACACAACGTCGTAGACGGCGCGTCAATCGAACGCCCAGTCTGAGAGTTATTGGCTTTTTCGTCCTAGGGGCCCGGTTGGGTTTTAAGGAAAAAGAAACCCGACAGTACTCCACCTACATCCAATTCTCAGGTGGAGTCATCCAAAAGATCCATCTCACTTAGAGTAATTCATCAAAGTCGACGATACATCAATCGGACGTCCGAAGCTCAAGATACGAGCGTTCCCGCTTCGAGGGCCCGGTTGGTTTCGTGTACAAACCAACTCGGCTGAACTGAAAGTATTCCGAAACCTTGAGTGCGATATACAGAAATGACCATCAGGATCCAAGGATCGCATCACAACTGACGGTGCGTCAATCGGAGGCCCATAGCACCTGTTATAGGGTTACAACCGGAAGAGATTCAGTATTAAGGGGTTTGTGCCCGTTCCGACCCAGCCCGATACCCACTGGGTCGGCCCGCTTGGGCGCGGCTCGGCCCGGCCAGTGTGGCCTGGCCCGACCTAGGCATGGCCCACTGGGCATGCTGGCCAGGCGCTCGGCCAAACGGCTGAGCCGTTTAAAGAGGGAGGGGGGGGCGCCTACCCCCTGGCTTATATCCGCAGCCCCCAATTAAGGGGGGCCATTGATCTAGCCGTCGGGGGTTCAAAAACCCCGACCTTCCCTTGTCCGGCCAGCCCGCTTGTCTGGCCGGCTTCTTCCTCCATGGGACAGGCGACGACCAGTCCCCCTTGCTCCGACACCGGCGGCCCGGAACCGGCCGTCGGTCACCCTGCTCCACCACGGCCCGGAACCGGCCACGACCTTGGTTCGTCCGGCGCGGTGCGGCGGCGCCCTGCCCCTATGCCACGGCCCCGCTCCAGCCGTGGTCTCTTCGGTTTTCTCCAATGCGGCACGACGACGTCGCGTCCTTGTTCGAATTCACGGCACGGCGCGACAGCGCTGCACATTCTTTGCCGCACGATTCTGCCCGGTGGGACGACACCACACCATTCCCGTTTCAGCCACAATAGAACCAACATAGATAAAGGAGGAGGGTCGTCCGTGTTTGGGCGGTCCGTCCCCATCTCGTTAATCGATAGCAATTGGTCATATTACACGAAGAACGTCAAGGTAGTAATCCTGAACAAAAAAATTAAATTCCATACCTCAAGCATACCTTGAATAGAGGTTCATTGTACGAGGATTCGTCACGGAATATTCGTCGTGGTATGAGACGTTGTGGAAGAAGACGTCGTCGGCGTCGCGGTATACGGCGTCGCGTAGTCTGTTTCCGAGGACTCGACGTTCTTCATCGGAGATCGAAGTGTTCTTCGTGTTCTTCATCGAAGATGAAGAAGTTCCTCAACTTCCATAGCATTTTGTCGCAAAGACACTCAACAAGATTCCAAACCTTAAAAAAATAAACCCACACTTATTTTATTAACATGAGAAAAGTTTGATATTCAGACACTCACATTAAACTCACTTCATTAATATCATAGGTTATTAAAACTTAAGTTATCAATTTTAATTATGAGTTGAGGGAGTTAAGGAATGTGAAGGGTTGGGGTTCGTCTGGGCCCCACCACCCTCTTAACCTTCCATGGGATGTTGGGTAGTTACCCAACTTCCACCCAAAGCTTAAATCCACTTAGTGAAAATAAAAATTGTAGTTAAATTTTTATTTTAACTTACACAATTTTTATTAACCTCTCTTGTGAAAACAAAACTTCGGAAAATGTGTTTCTAAACAATTACCGGCGCTGCGGTTCCATCGGTGCCCTCATAATTTGATTCTGAGCACCGGTTCAAAAGTTATAAATTCCCGCTCATTCGATCACTGAACATACTCGATCTAAACTTCATATAGAAATTCCGGGCACACCGGGCCTCAGAATCTTCTTCCGTCAGAAACTGCGTTCTTGTAAAATCCCAAAGAAATTAAGAAAAAAATTTCCTTTAATTTTACGTGTCTTTATATGTTTACTAATTCTATGAAAATTTATATTAATTTTTCTATACACCAGATAAAATAATGGTAAGGATCATGGAAATACTCAATTATATCAATGATAGAATTATTTACACTATATTATAAAAAGTCCAATGTAATCTATATATTATGATGTACATGTTAATTATTAATATAGTTTATTATTTATAATAATGAACGTTTTCTTGATATTTGACTATGACTATTAAAATTATTTCATCAATCAATAAAATATAACAGGTTTAATACATAACAATAATGAGGGTGAAATATACTTGGATGGAAATTTCAATCGTTACTAGAATAACCACCAATATACCCGTTGTAATATTAAATAAATGATAATCTCTAAAAATTGATACCTTAATTGGTTTCAGAAAAACCATCCCTAATTTCATGAAGATTCCATATATAATGGGATGTTCACTTTCAAAAAAACAATATAATGTATATCCTAATTATCGTAAATCGATATCCTAAGGAACATTAAAATTATATAGACACAATTATAATGGTTGAAAATTTTCTTATACAATGTCAATGTAAATATCACTAATATCTAATATTAAAATTTCTAGGAATTTTATTTTCCAAAATTACTTTGAAAATATTCATACTATGGGTTTTTCAATAGGATCTTATAAGCTTTTTTTAGTTTTGATTCATTATGGAAGAAAACAATAAACCTAGAGACACTTAACAACCAATGATTATGATTATATTGGGTTCCAATATACTAAATTAAGATTTTTATAAATCCTAGATTATGATTATGCTTGATGGGGTTGTAAATAATTAATGAGTATAAAAATAGCATTATTATTTCTTCAAATAAATTTGGTAATGAAAAGGAATAAAATTGGGATGTTGATATAGATTTAGATATAATGATGATAATTTAGTGCAGATGCATCTAATAATTTAGGAATATCACTATTACATGGAGAATCGGAAACTATTTAAGTTATTTAAATAGATTCTCGCAAAAATAAACAATATGAAATGGACGGTTAGGGGGTATAGAAAGAACAATAAGAATGGTTGTGTAGTATGTATAGTACTAGGAATATACAAGGAGGTTCTTTAGGTGGTGGGAGTCAACTCTTTTTCTGACGATGTAACATGTAAATACACCCCCCTGTTTGGAATCATATTTTAATGTAGTTGAATAAAAAGTGTTATTACATTATAAATATTGAATTTAAAATCGTAATGAAAGGTGTAATTGACATGGGAGGCTATTAAGTGACCATTGGAATTACAATAATAATGTTGAAGTGCTACTAAATTTTATCATATCCTTTGTTGACTATATCAATAGGATATGCCATTGGTTTTAAAGAGGAATTCGATGAACCAATGAACCTAAAACTAATGAAAAACTAAGAAACATAAATTATTAATAGATATTATGATAAGAAATATATAAAATTAGTGGTTATGATCAGCAAATAATATAATTGGAACAGATTATGATTCATACATATAACTCTAACATGATGATGATTCATATTATAATGATGAACATTGCTATAGAAATGTTTCATTAAACTCTAAATTCTTTTAAAATATAAATTTCCATATGAAAAATTTTGTAATGATACTTTGGTGAATTTTCCAAATTAAAAATAAGGAATTTATATATACAACTAGATTTAAATGTGAGGAATTTGAATGATCCTTTGGGCCAGAAAAGAGAACCAGACTAGTGGGTTTCTAGACAACCCAATGTTATATTTCTTGAAGTTGGCCATGTAACATTCTTTATTGATAATTCTGTAATGTTACTATATTATATATTTTGTTTTAGATTAATATATGAAGTACCTATAATCTTTCATGATTTTAAAATTTGAACATTATCTGTGATTATGTAAATAATATTCAACGGAGAGATTTAATAAACAATAATATTTATTATATAAATATGGTCATTATAACATATAATGTAAATATGAGGATATTAATATGAATAACTATTTTATAAAAATTATTTGAATAAAAAATGAATAAAATAAATTCATTTGTTATTAATATATTTCAAAATAATACAAAATTCATTTAAATTTAAATGAAATGTTTATATGAAATCTAATTTTTTCCATTGAGTGTGTTAATATAATAAATAATTAAATTAACCCGAACTAGTGAATTATTTCCATAATATATATATATATATATATATATATTATGTTAAATTAAATTTTTTTTCATTCGTCTATTTTTTATAATGATTTGGTATTCATAAATCATCTTTAATGAATAAAAACTGAATTTATTAAAAATAAAATTTGTTCAAGTTGTGTAAAAAAAATTTAATTAATTGTTTACAACATTAAAAATGCATATTTCAAAAAATTATATTTATTTTTCTGTTTTTATTTCAATACTATTATATACTAACTATTTGGGAATTTTATCAAATGTATACATTTTATATTAATATTAAAAAGTATTTATTTTTATTACAAGTTTAAATATTTTTTTAAAATCATTATAATGAAAAATTTTGTGAAAAAATTGATTTAAAAGAAAAATTTGTTCAATTTAATCATAATCCAATTGATATATTTTGAATCATTTACATTTTATAATTTATATTAACAATTGTTATATTTATGAAAAAAGTTCTTTGGAAAACTACAATTTCATCACGGATGCAGGTGAATTTAAATTAAATTCATGAAATTCTATTAATAGAATAAAATAAAATAAATTCCATAATATTAATAATATTATTATATAATAGGTAATACGATCAATGTAATTTTTATAATAATTTATATTAATGATATTTAAAATTAATTATAGTTGTTAAGGTTAAATGATGTTTTGGGAATTACATGATCTTGTGTTTAAAATATTTTTCCACAAAAATATTATTTTAATTTCATGTCTGGTATTTTATATTTATAATTAGTGTGTTAATATTATATTTTTATAATAATTTATGTTTATGATCAAATTATTAAGTATATTGTTAAATATAAAAAAAATATTTCTGCGATAACTATCATGTTCAATGTTTATAAACATAAGGGATAAGGGAATAAAATATTTAAAAGATATATAAATTTATGTTGGAGGAGTTTCCAGACCTTATATTATATACAAAACCATTATTTTCAAATTTTGGAGAAACATACAGTGACATTGACTTCTTATTATTGAATAATTTTGGGTATTTAAAAAATTGGAACTCATCAATAATAAAAGCGAAACCTCCACCCCCAACTTCATCACAAATATAAATCCATTTATCCTGAAAAATCGTTCTGAAAATATCTCACAAAAATCATTATACAAATTCTAGAGCTATTTTAATTTTAATAATAACATCTCTAGGGGCCTAAATAAGAGATAAAAATATGGTTTCTCCCATCCAATGCAATTTTATTTACTATGATAATTCTTTTTTACATCTTGTTTTCCACCATAAAATATGTCTTAAAATTAAAAAAAAATTAAATCTCATATACTAATAAATTATAATTTTTATGTCATAATACTTATCCATGTAATTATCCTTCAAATAGTAAATAACATCGCTCATCTGTATGATAGAATGCCAGCTTGTGAACTAAAGTAAGTTATTTATTTGTAACTATACTACATGTATAGTCAAAAATATGAAAATAATTAAAATATAAATTAAAATATACATGATAGTTATACTATAATTTGAATATATCATCCATTTCCATACCCTTTAACTCGATAACAAAATGATATCAGTGGTCATGCATATATACTGTCTCACATCTTCTTGGTATTTTAGGTCACAATTGATATTATTTTCCAAAAGGGTATTTGATAAAATGGTTACCATATGGAATGGAATTTTATACCTCAATGTCATTTCATTAGGTTCTATTACATCATCATTTATTTATTTATTCAAATATAATCTTTTTAATTCATCTTTATAAATTTATATCAAATGTATTCTTGTTTTATATGAATTTACATTTGTTACAAATAATGAATTCATTACTCTATCCACAATTCAATGGAATGATCTATTTATAAGATTTCATTTATATTTTCTCTCCATTGAGGAATATTTTGTATAATGACCACTTTATATTTTTTATGTCTATATACATACCACATGGAATGTGATATCAACAATAAGATAATATTCAGGGAATTTAATATTTAATTTGAAATTATTTATTTCATGGGGTTGATGAATTTAAATTTTGCAAATCTGTATTGGTTTTTAATTCCATCTAATTTCACAAGGGATTTTATATGCTTGAATTTCTGTTGAATTATTGTTTTATTCATAAAATATATATTCATTATTTATCATTATTTTATTGAGAAGCATTTCATTTAATAATACCATTTTATCTCTTTTGTAGTTAAGATGGTATAGAAATTTTAACGAATAGAAAAAAATATTTTCCTTTTCATTCGACATTGATTTTTTTCCATATCTATATTTTCATTATAAGAATTTATTGATTATTTTTAATATTTTCAATTTATTTATTAATGAATTTCCCCCCAATGTTTTACTTTTTAAAATACAATTTAGACAGATTATTGTTCTAATTTTCTCTTTATGTTTATATTTGAGTTATTATATATAATGAAACATGAATCAAGATTTTTACATACTAAATATGTAAGTAATTTCTATCCATAAAGATTACACATTCATGGGAATATTAACTTACATGTTTATAAGGGTCCTTAAAAGAAATTGTATTTCATAATATTTAATAAATGAATAGTTTTTAAAAGATATATTCAATATGATATGGGTATTTTCCTCAAGACAATTCATAATGATATTTTTGGTATTTCAATAAATCAACAATAAAAATTTCTAATTTTATATAATATCCATGAAATATATTTTTTACTGATTCCATATATATTATTTATCTTGACATATTATGATCATTCTTACTAGATAGCATAATAACATTAACATTCTTGATTAATTTTGTAATCATTAAATTTATAATGAAATATTTCAATTAAATTGATCATTATAAAATATAAGTTTAATAAATACCCATATTCATTTGATTATTTATATTATTATTTAATAAACCATATAATATTTTATTATATATATTTCTAATATTAGTGTTATTTTTTTAGCTGATGAAATGTTTAGATATGTATATTCTCTACACAATACATATCTGTTTTTATGGAATATTTTTCATGAATTATGTTTTTCATTAAATATATGTGTTATTATGTCATGGCCCACCTTCATCAAAAGGAGGGAAGGGTCAGCAGGTTGCCAGGCCCTTCCTTCTTTACGTTGAAGGAGAGATAATGACCCCAGAGACCCACCTTCAATAGGTCCCGGAGTGGCGACTAGCACCAAGGGTATAGAAATTTTCTCATAAATGGTAGGCATTACCCCTTTTTGTTTTTATAATATTGAGAGATGAGACGATGAAACTCAACAACACCAAGGTAAAAGGAATGTAAATCCAAAAAAATAGACCATTCCCACATGCATGTTCCAAAAGTAAAGCCACAAGTACAAAAGGTGACTAAAAGGGAAGTACCAAAGAGGAAAATAAATACAACAACTGCAACTGCTCCATAGGACCGAGCTAGTAAGGTCCTGCGTGATCCCCAAAGTCCTACTGGAAACCTGAAAGTAGTTTTATATACGTAGGGTGATCATACAAGTACACTCAGTAGGAAAAACCAAAGACTCTCATGCACATGTTGGGGAAACGTACTAAAGTCTTGTGAGAAAAAGAGTAAACCAAACACCTAACAAGGAAAACTATCCACCCCAGGCCTCACCAAGGCACACTCACCAAATAACGCAAGTCATGTAATATATATATAAGAGAACATGGATGTTTGGGTACCCCGCGCCACTTTCCCACTGGTTATTGAGACATCCTACGCATCGGGCCAATCCCGCCATTCTCACCGCAGTCCCACTGCCACGCCCACCCTCACACACCTGGGCCACAACCACACGCATTCCCACTACTGAATCCCACCCGCACACACCTGGGCCACAACTGCACACAGTCCCACTGCTGAATCCCTCCCACACACACACCTGGGCCACAACTATCACATGTAACCATGCCTGCAAACACCTAGTCCAGAACAACAACCACCGCGCCCGAAGACACCTGGGCTAAAGGATCCACTGCCATGCCCGAAGTCACATGGGCCTCATCCTGAAGACACATGGGAAACCACCTGCCGCACACACCTGGCCAGCCACCACACTACCCCGCCCGAAGGTTCTTGGGCTAATAATGGACCTCTGGCCATCACACCCTACTCGAAGATACTTGGGCTATCCGGGAAAGGGATTAGAAAAGGAGCTAATAACCAGACACTAAGACTAGTGTTGGAAAAAACACCCTCTCCCATGAAATGGGGGTGTTCGGAACTAAGTGCTCAACTTGGGTTGGGCATGAATAAGAAACACAAAGCTACAAGTATATATATAGGTAGAAAGCACTCACCCAAGCTAGGTTTTTCTTCAGACAGCCGACATATCACAACAGCACTCAAGTCCGAGTCAGGACTCATGCTAACAACCCATTTGTCCCCTATCTTATTTCACGTTCAGTAATAATGTTCATGTTTAAGCACTACTGGGCAACTAGTAGGAATATGCATAAGTCCAGGAAAGTAAACAGTCAAACATCAACCAAAACGCCCACACCCGGTTCTCAACAACAGAGGATTCCACCCCAATTCGTGATATAAACATGTATCCACCCGGTTTTAAAAATCAAAACCACCGAATCCATAACAACAGGGGATCCCATCCCCAAATTCACTCAACCACCAAGAGTATAAGACAGGGGATCCCATCCCCTGCCACATTTCCAGAAATCGGCCCGAATAGAAAACAACCAACTACCACCACCAACACAAGTCAGGGCCATGCCTGTATTTTCAGATTTAAATGACTTAACACACTCCATGATTCAAATTCTGTGTGTTCTAACTGGGATTTATCATAGAAGGGTTGATCTTAGAGCTTTCAATTTACTCAACCGGATATACGTGATTAACTAGTTCACTTTTCACAGCAGGAGTTTACAACCACAAACAAGCCATTTAAAACATCATCAGGGTTCATTAGTGCACAAACAACGACCTCCAACGGCCTCCATTTTTAGAAGGCATAATCCTGCACAACTCAACAAGATGGTCATAAAATAAACAGCATCAAAAAAATAAGACAGCATCAATGATCACAACCCCCTCCTTTCTTTATAGAATTCGTTCATTATCATTAATTAGTTCTGGTTTATCCAATTCTATGGAATCGAACGCACTCCCACCCCGCATGATACACAAAATAGATAGGCAAAGGAGAAATTCCCTACCTTTTAGATCAACGATCTATACTGAGGCCGAGGGAGGAAGTTCACGGATAGCGGCTCGCCTGAACGAAAATCGCTTCTTCTATCAATGCTTAGGCCGGGCGCGGAACACTACGGATAACGATGCGGCGCGCCCGATGCACCACAAGAGGTTTGTGAAAAGTTCTAGGAAATGAGAAACCACGACTAACCCTTAGATTATAAGAGCCGTAGATAGTTGAGGAGAAAACATGAAATCGCATAAGGCGCGGGGGTCGTGGGTTGACCACGCGGCTCCACTCGTGTGTCGAGTGGTTTAAACCGACTCATTAATTGTTTAAGTATTTAATTAAAACTCTTATGCGTGTTACAGGTCTTTAAAACACGCTTAAACGAGTGAAAATAGGGTTTAAAACCCTATTTGCGCAATGGAGCACGACTGGAAACAACTTGACAAGGTCGGGTGACGCCGATCGGTCACACCGATCGGTCACACTGATTGGGCTCACCGATCGGTCGCGCCGATCTGTCTCACCGAATGGTCTCACTGATCGGTCGCGTGGATCGGTCACACCGATCGGTCGCGCCGATCAGTCTCACCGATCGGTCGCATGTATCGGTCTCACCGATCCGTCTCACCAATCCATCTCACCGATCAGTCTCAATGATCGGTCTCACCGATCGGTCTCACCGAGATGCCCCTCCTTTAGGACCGTATTTTGGCAATGGGAAGAACCAAGAGAGTCTGCGTCATCACATTAGATACCTCTCATAATATTCTTGTCCTCGAGAATTTAAATAACCTAGAAGTGAAGAGCGGGTCTGAACAACCACCCTGAAAGATACCTCTCAAGATTGAACCTCATCATTAACGAAGAACACCTTCCTGTCACGAACCAAGCAACATACCATGCCAAACTGCTCGGGCATGTGGGTTGGGGAGTCTCCTCTCCCATGTCAAGATATTATCCTCTTTGGGCGGCACTGACTCGCAACACTAGCTGGTAAGCCATTTCTCCGACCCGCCGCAACACATGGAAGGGTCCAATGAATCTAGGAGAAAGATTACTCCCTTTGTAGAACCTCCACTGCCCAGGACGAGGGGAGAACTTTAAGAACACATGGTCCCCAACCTCAAACTCCAAGGGCCTCCTCCTAGTACCAGCATACGACTTATGTCGGTCATGGGCCGCCTTCATCCTTTCCCGTATGAGCTGAACATTCTCTGTCGTGTTCTGCACCACCTCCGGATCATACAAATTTTTTCTGGAAAAGCTTCTAGTTCTAACCATCCTCTGTCCATCCTTCCGGAGCATTGCCCTTGTCAACATGGTCTCGCATCACTTCACACTCTATGTCTCCCCACTGAGACTCCTCCACTTGCTGAAATAGGGATGACTGCACCTTCATCTGATATAGGCATCCCCTACCGCTATCCATCTTCGCGTCCAGTTGTAAGGAGGCCAACTCCTCCATTTACTACCAGGCGTCCGCCGACTCTTGGACCGCATCCTTCTGTGTCCTCCTGCTAAAGGTATCCGCCAACAAATTTTGATTTCCCTAAATATAAGAGATCTCGATGTTGTAATCCTGGATGAACTCCACCCATCTCCGACATCGCAAGTTTAAGTCCCGCTGGGAGAAGATATACCTCATGCTTTTGTGGTCCTTGAAGACCACAAAGCGTTCCCCGATGTGGTAGTGCCGCCATAACATTAGTGCAAAAACAACCGCTGCAAGATCCAGGTCATGGGTGGCATAATTACGCTCATGGGAATGCAGCTGCCTAAACCCATAAGAGATCACCCCTTGTCGCTGCATCAACACGCACCACCGGCCCTGTCCTGAATCATCACAGAATACCTCATAGGCCACCCCTTCTTCTGGTAATCTTAGCACTAGGGCACTGACCAACTTCTCCTTCAGATAGTTGATGGCTGACTGGCACTGCTCACTCCATACGAAAGCCTGGAACTTCTTGGTCTGAGCTGTCAAAGGGGACGCAACTCAAGAGAAGATGGGTACGAACCTTTGATAGTAACCTGCCAGCCCGAGGAAGCTTCAGACTTTCGCCACATTCTGGGGTGCTACCCAAGAAACAACTGCCTCATCCTTTGATGGGTCGACTGCTACCCCCTGCGCGGACACCATATGCCCGAAGAAGTGCACTTCTAGTGTCCAAAACTTGCATTTTGACAACTTCCCATAGAGCTGGTGCTGCTGGAGGACCTCCAAAACTGTCCTCAGGTGCTCTGCATGGTCCTCTACTGACCTCGAATAGACCAGCATATCGTCGATGAACACAACCACAAACTGATCCAAGTACTCTCAGAAGATGGATCTCATAATCCCCATGAACACAGTCGGGGCGTTCATAACACCGAAGGGCATGACTACAAACTCAAAGTGTCCATACCTGCACCTGAACGCTGTCTTCGGGATGTCGCTCTCTTTCACTCTCATCTGGTGGTACCATGACCATAAGTCAATCTTCGAGAACCATCCTACCCCCTTCAGTTGGTCGAAAAGAGATTCTATCCTCGGAAGAGGGTAGCGATTCTTGATCTTCACTTGATTCAGCCTCCTGTAGTCTATGCACAAACTGAGACCACCATCTGACTTCTTTGCAAACAAGAGCGGAGCACCCCACGGTGACGCACTCTGATGAAAATAACCCCTCTTCATTAGATCGTCAATCTGTATCTGCAACTCCCGTAGCTCCGAAGGTTCCATCAGGTAAGGAGCCATCGAGATCGGTCGAGCGCCGGGCTGCAGGTCTATCCCGAACTCGATATCACATTGAGGGGGTAGAGTCTTCACCTCCTTAGGAAAGATGTCCATAAACTAACGGATGATCTCTGGCACTTCCACCATTTCAGCATCTACTAATTTCAGTGTCAGCTCAGTCAACAAGGAGAGGAGAGGTTCCTCTCTCTTGTTTCCCTTCGGACTGCTCCGCTCGCCGGTGACGGTAACACGCCGGTTGTCCAAGTCTGAGAACACCACCCTTATTCGAAAACAGTCGATGACGGCGCACATAGAAAATAGCCAGTCGATGCCTAGGAGGACATCTTATGGCTGAATCTGTAGTAGAAGAAGATCCCTAACCAACTAATGTGGCCCTATCATCAGCCAACATCCCTGACAGACAAACAACAAGTTGGTCTGACCTCCGACTGGTGTGCTCAATACCAGGGGCACTAGAAGTCTCTTGGCATCTAGACCGAAGGAACGGGCTAGACTGGGTGCAACAAAGGAGTGTGAAGATCTAGTATCGAACAAAGCATAAGCAAGAGTGCTAAACAGACTGATCGTACCTCGAACAACCTCACGCCGTGCTGGAACTGCTGCCTCTGCGGCGTGAAACTATCCATGCCCAGCTCCCCTTCCCCTCGGCTGCCGGCCACCTACCTTACCATGCCCTGGTCGAGGTCCATTTAGAGTGCCCTAAAGTTAGCCTCCTCCTACGTTTGTTCTCGGAGGAGCGGGAGCTCACTGTTCCTGCTGCTGCTGCTGGAAAGGTCTGGCTGGAAACTGTGGCTGGGGCGGGTGCTGGGGCTGACTGACACTACTGCAATACACCCGGTCGGGGCACTGACTCTGGAGATTCCCAGGGCTCCCACAGATGATGCACCGCGGTCCCGGGCCCGAAGGAAAAAAGGCGAGGGTCGGGGGATCGAAACTGAAACTACTGCGGTCTGCTCCCTGCGGGTCGGAACCTGGAGGGTCCGGACGCAGGAGGCCTGGTGCCGACGGCCTCCCCCTTCGATGGTCCTAGCTGGATCCCCTCTCGTGACAATCCTCCTAGAGCATGCATCCTCTCCACCAATTTGGCCTTCTTCTGGACCTCCATGTATGTCGGCAGTGTAAAGGGGGTAACAACATACTGGAGGGAGGGTCGGAGTGCCTCCTCCAAAAGTCTTGCCCAAGACTCTTGTTCGGGAAAGAGGTCTGGAGAAAAACATAGGAGGTCTTTGAACTTGATCCCTAGCTCCCTAACGAACATACTCCCCTGCTGGAGGGAGATTAGTTTCTGCCTCTTTTCTGCATTCATCGTCGAGGAGAGGAATTCTGCCTGGAACTCCCTCTCGAAATACACCCAATCCACCTCAGACTCTCTCCTCTCCCCCAGGTAAAGCATCCACCACTGACGCGCCGTTCCCTACATCAGGATGACGGCCAGAGGAACCCAGTACTCAGTCGGGGCCCGAATTAGGCTGAAGGCTATAACTAGTTCCTCTAGCCAGCCTTCTGTCTTCATATCAGAGGTGCTTCTCTCATACATCTCGAGGGCCTGTCGCTGGAAGGCTCGAAGAGTCTGCTGCCACTAGTCGTCCTCTTCCTCTCGATCAGCTCTTTGCCGATCAGCCAAAGTAGTCTCTGGGGCCTCTATCACTTGTACCACAGATGGTCGCCTTCCAGGTGCCATAGCTGCAAGGTAAACAAGGAATGCCTAAGCCCAAGTAGTGCAGAATATTTTTCTTAAAACTTTTTAAAATTTAATTTATTGGTAATCACCAAGACATCCCAAAAACACAAGAACACAAGTCATTATGATGCATGTACCCTTCCTAGGGTCTCTACCCTGCAATCAGTGTGGCCTCACTTGGTCATTTGGTAGGTCCAAGTCCTTGCATCGGATCACAGGGGGCCCTAAAATCCCATGTCCTAGCCGGTCTTCCCTGGCCTAATTCACGTGCCAAGGTCACCCAACACTGTTTCCTTACCATCCCATGCAATCCTCTCTATTCCTAACTCCAGACTCCATCCTATCTCTCAACCATCACCTTTGATATCATTCTATCACGACCCACCTTCACTAAAAGTAGGTAAGGGTCAGCAGGTTGCCAAGCCCTTCCTTCTTTAAGTTGAAGGAGAGATACTGGCCCCCGAGACCCGCCTTCAATAGGTACCGGAGTGGCGACTAGCACCAAGGGTATAGAAATTTTCTCAAAAATGGAAGGCATTACCCCTTTTTGTTTTTATAAGATCGAGAGATGAGATGATGAAACTCAACAACACCAAGGTAAAAGGAAAGTAAAGCCAAAAAAATAAACCATTCCCACATGCCTGTTCCAAAAGTAAATCCACAAGTACAAAAGGTGACTACAAGGTAAGTACGAAAGAAGAAAAGAAAAACAACAACTGAAACTGCTCCAAAGGTCCGAGCTAGTAAGGTCCTGCGTGATCCCCGAAGTCCTCCAGGAAACCTGCAAGCAGTTTTATATACGTAGGGTGAGCATACAAGTACAATCAGTAGGTAAAACCAAAGACTCTCGTGCACAAGTGGGGGAAACATACTAATGTCCCGTGAGAAAAAGAGTAAACCAAACACCTAACAAGGCAAAAAATCTACCCCAGGCCTCACCAAGGCACAGTCCCCAAATAACGCAAGTGAAGTAATATATATAAGAGCACATCGATGTATGGGTACCCCACACGACTTTCCCACTGGTTATTGACACATCCTATGCATCAGACCAATCCTACCATTCTCACCGCAGTCCCACTGCCACGCCAGCCTGCACACACCTGGGCCACAACCACACGCAGTCCCACTATTGAATCCTGCTCGCACACACCTAGGCCACAACTGCACGCTGTCCCACTACTGAATCCCACCCGCACACACACCTGGGACACAACTGTCACATGTAACCATTCCTGCAAACACCTAGGCCAGAACAACCACCACCGCGCCCAAACACACATGGGCTAAAGGATCCACTGCCACACCCAAATGCACATGGGCCTCATCCCGAAGACACTTGGGAAACCACCTTCCGCACACACCTGGCCAGCCACCACACTACCCTGACCGAAGGTTCTTGGGATAATAATGGGCCTCAGGCCATCAAAGCCTACCCGAAGATACTTGGGCTATCCGGGAAAGGGAGAAGAAAAGGAGCTAATAACCAGCCACTAAGACTAGTGTTGGGAAAACACCCTCCCCCATGAAATGGGGGTGTTTGGCACTAAGTGCACATCTCCGGTGGGGTGCGAATAAGAAACACAAAGCTATAAGTATATATATATAGGTAGAAAGCACTCACCCAAGCTAGGTTTTTCTTCAGACAACCAACAGATCACAACAACACTCAAGTCCGAGTCAAGATTAACGCTAACAACCCATTTGTCACCTATCTTATTTCACGTTCAGTAATAATGTTTATGTTTACGCACTAATGGGAAACTAGTAGGAATAGGCATAAGTCCATGAAAGTAAACAGTCAAACATCAACCAAAAAGCCCACACCCGGTTCTCAACAACAAGGGACTCCACCCCAATTCGTGATATAAACAAGTATCCACCCGGTCATAAAACTCACAACCACCAAATACATACCAACGGGGGATACCATCCCCAAATTCACACAACCACCAAGAGTACAAGACAGGGGATCCCATCCCCTCCCACATTTCTAGAAATTGGCCCGAAAAGAAAACAACCAACTACCACCACCAACAAAAGTCAGGGCCATGCAGGTATTTTCAGATTTAAACGACTTAACACACTCCATGATTTAAATTCGGTGTGTTCTAACTGGTAGTTATCACAGAAGGGTTGATCCTGGTGCGTTCAATTTAGTCAGCCGGATATACGTGATTAACCAATTCACTTTTCACAACTGGAGTTTACAACCACAAACAATCCATTTAAAACATCAGCAGGGTTCATTAGTGCACAAACAACAACCACCAACAACCTAGATTTTGAGAAGTCATAAGCCAGCACAACTCAACAAGATGGTCATAAAAGAAACAGCATCAAAAAAAAATAAGACAGCATCTACGATCACAGCCACCCCTCCTTTCTTTATAGAATTTGTTCGTTATCTTTAATTAGGTCTGGTTTATCCAATTCTATAGAATCGAAAGCACACCCACCCCACATGATACAAAAAACAGAGAGGCAAAGGAGAAGTTCCCTACCCGTTGGATCAATGTTCTACGCTGAGGCCGGGGGAGGATATTCACGGATAGCGGCTCGCCTGAATGAAAATCGCTTCGTCTATCAATGCAAAGGTCGGGCACAAAACTCTACAGATAATGATGTGGCTCACCCGATGCACCACAAGCGGTCTGTGAAAATATCGAGGAAAGGAGAAACCACGGCTAACCCTTAGTTCATAAGAGCCGCAGACGATTGAGGAGAAAACGTGAAACCGCGTAAGTCACGGGGGTCATGGGTTGACCACGTGGCTCCACTCGTGGTTCGGGTGGTTTAAACCGACTCATTAATTGTTTAAGTATATAATTAAAACTCTTATGCACATTACGGGCCTTTAAAACACACTTAAACGAGCCAGAATATGGTTTAAAACCCTATTTGTGGAAAGGAGCGCTACTGGAAACAACTTGACAAGGTTGGGTGACTCCAATCGGTCTCACTGATCTGTCGCTCGGATCGGTCTCACCGATTGGTCTCACCAATCGGTCGCGTGGATTGGTCTCACCGATCGGTCTCACCGATCGGTCGCGCTGATCAGTCTCAATGATTGGTCTGGCGGATCGGTCTCACCGATCGGTCCCACCGATCGGTCTCACCGAGACGCCACTCCTTTAGGACCCAGATTTTGGCAAAGGGAAGAACCAAGAGAGTCTGGGTCATCACATATTATTTTGAAATGAAATTATAATTTCACCAAGAATTATATATGCCCTCAATGCATCAATTGTACAAACGATAAAAATTAGTAATTTGTTATATAATTATTCAATAAGAATAGTTTTTAAGTATCATGTTAAATGTTAATGAATGTATATATATCATAATATAAGATATCACTAATTCTAGTATTAGCCATTTCTTTATTTGATAATTTTTTTATTATTATCCATGATTTAACTACATTGATATTATCCATGGATTATATACAATATTATGTAACATAAATTTTTAGACATATTTGATCATCATTAATTTCTCCCATGTTCTTCATCATGCTAAAATTATTGATTAAATGTAATGTGTTTTTTGTTTTTTACATTTCTATATTTTTTTTGAGGAATTATTAAATTCATTTTACAAAACTATCATTGAAAATCTAATATCACACTTATTTTCATTACTTTCCCATGGAGTAGTAGATAAAATATTTTAATGAGTTTGAGTATGTGGAAATATTACTCTAAAAATGTTGTTCATTATGTTGTCAAAATTAACATGACAATAATGTATATATCGAATTTACAGAGACTAATAAACTATTTAGTATTTTTGGATTTTATATCATATATCTTATTATAGTGTAATAATGTAATCTATGTCGATAGGATACTAGGGTTAACTTATTTATAGTAGTTATCAAAGCATATGTTATATAAACAATGGGAACTTGTAAAGACCCAGAATTTCCATGTAAATGATTTTTAATTAAATGTGAATTTTACGAGTCCGCGAAAGAAGATGGCACCTGATTCCGATGCCCAGAGTGTCCAGAATCAATTACAGATGTTTTTTATGTATGTTTAGTAAACATAAATGGGGTTTTTTTTAATTTTGAACCAGTTCTCAGAATTGTAATATGAGGGAACTTTTGAACATAGAGTGATGGTATTCTCTTAAGAATACCTTCACCTCGACGGCATTTTGTCGAGGGTGGAAGATAGTTTTTGGGTTTTTCCTGGGAATAATAAAATAACATAAACACATGTTTTATTTTATTTTTATCAGTTATAACCACAAAAGTGGAAGTTTGAGGTGGGGAACACCACACCATAATCTCCCATGAGAAGTTATGGTGGTGGGACCCACCCGAACCTAACATCCCACGAGAGGTTACGATGTGGGGACCACCCCAGACTAAACTCCCCTAATTATGGTGGGAGAGGAAAACCTCTCAACTACCCTCATTAATGAGGGAGATCCTCTTGACGACCCTTAACTTAATGGTGCCCCCACCCTCTCCATTAATGGTGTCAACCATCTCACTCTTTTAATTTTTCCATCCTCATGAATTAATTAAGGGGTGAAAACTTAATTAATTCACCCAATTTGAATTCTTATGCCAACGACTTAATATATTTTATAATCTATTATTCTAGGACAACTATTTTTGTTGGGAAAACGAGGAAGGAGCCTTTGAGAGAAATGATCTCACCAACGAAAAAGGAAGAACATTTTTTTCCAATGAAGAACACTGATAAGGAGCATCTTCGACTTCTTCCTCGATAGTACTTTGCAGAAGAAACCGACGTTGAAAATCATCAACGACTGGCCCTCCCTCCTCATCGTCGTCAACGAACAGATGCACAAGATCAGGATTGGAAGTGTGCGGTGGATGCGATGAACGACAACCACTACAACTTCTTCCCCATGACTCTGTCAACATACAAAGGTAGGGGATTTTTGAGATTGATTGTATTCCCTTGTTTATTTCCTTACAGAACAAAGAACATGGACCAACTTATTATCAAGTTGATCCGCAGATTTTTTTCCTTGCAGGTTGGGAATATTTTTTTTAATGAGGGATTAATGGGAATTTATGTTTTTATGATATCTTCAATTCTCATTCTATATTTATGTTTATGATGGACCGATTGCTATCACCCTTAACGCGGAGGGTGCGGTCCAAACTAACATGGACTGACCCCCTATATCATTATTCATTATGATGTTTTTCTGTATGGCGATGAGGTGACGAGACGATGAAGGTGAAGAAAGCAACATACGCTGCCCCAGTGACGCTCCGCTGCCCCAGACCAAACCGTGTCGCCCCGGCCGCATTGCCCGCTGGCCACACCAACCGCCAGCCGAACCGGCCCGAGATGTGCCACACCCTGGCCGAGCCGCGCTCCTGCCACACTGCGCCTCAGCTCCGGGCCACAGCACCTCCCCCACCCCCACTCCCTCCTGATCCCCAAATAGGTCGGCCTCTACAGGGCCTGACACTCCACCATCTGCGCACTCTGCACACCCAGTGCGCCCCACATGCCCTGCGACGCCACTGGTCGGACTGGCCCGCCGACCTCTATGCACCTTGTGCGCCCCACGACTCTATTGTCCGTGCACCACACGATGTCCCGAACGAGCCGACCTACCGGACCTGGCCATGCCACCTTGGCCCCGGGTCGAGCTACCATGGGCCTCCCACGCGGCGCCCTCTGGGTCAAGCTGCTCTTGGGCCGACCCACCGACATCGCACCGACCCGCGATCAATCCGTGCTCGTGTGGCATGCTGGGGTGGGCCCAACAGGACAAGCCGAACATAACGAGCTGGCCCAGACCTGACGGGTCAGGCCTAGTCGATCCAGACCGGGTCGGCCAGGACGAGGTTGGGCCGGGTCGGTCACACCAGTTCACGCCGGACCTAGGCCCACTATGACCCTATACATCCTTTTGGCTATATAATTTGCACCAGATGTCCGTTTGAAGAACCATCAACGATACTGGTAATCATGGAGAATGAATGTCCCTTTGAGTATACCCCACTAGAGTTTTAGATATAGTTGAGATATAGTCAAGTTGGATCTTGCACGAATCCAACCGGGACTCCAAGACTAAAAGGAAAATAACTCACAGACTGGGCGTCTGATTGATGCGTTGTCAGTTTCATAGAGACCCCAATGACGTGGAGGACCTTTGAGATACTTATTCGTGAAAATTATTGACAATTTTAGTATCGAACAATAGCTTGTGAAGCGGATCCTTCTAGGGACAAGCGGACAGAGTGCAGAGAACATGTAGCTGGCTGAGACTTGATGACTGCCTACTGATTGACTCGGATTGACTCGACTAGCCTAGTGTGGAGCGGCTGATTGTGGCGGAAGACCCACAGTGGAGGATCGCCTGGTTGTGGCTGCAGACCCGCCGTACTCGAAAGGAGGAGTACCTTTGTAGGATATTAAGGGGAGTGTCTGGTTGTGGCTGTAGACCCGTGGTACTTGAAAGAAGGATTACCTCTGTAGGATATTAAGAAGAGCGCCTGGTTATAGTGGCAATCCCATGGTCGAGAGCACCTTGGTGATGCATAAGACCCACAATAATCGATAGGAGGTGTTCCTCAATAGTACATGGTTAGTGGGAAGTGCCTTGGTGTCATGGCAGGCCACTGTACTAGATAGGGGACGAGTTTTCCATAAGCAATGGTTTTGAAAATGATAATAAAAATCATGGTTGAGCTAAGTTAGTAACTGCTGTGTTTACCTCATGATTGAGATGGATTCCTTAATAACTTAGATATATGTGAGGGCATATACCAATGTGGGATTATAATTTTATTTCATACATTGTGGTTTATACTTGTCAGATTTTGTGAGGCCATTATGGTCTTGGGGTCACTAATGAGTATCATAATACTCACCCCTGCACTGGCTATGCCCGTACCTCATTGTGTTGGATGCAGACGATGGACAGCGCTGACCGTGGCTGAGATTACCTGGCCCGGATGGTACCCGAAAGAGGACCTTAGGACGTGTTGGTACACGGAGGAGACAGAAGGAAGTGGACAACTGAGGAGGCGATCTATACCCACCCTTCAGGAAGGAACCTCAGAGAACAACCTAGTTTTTTTTATTTCATCAGTTTTAATTATAATTTCAATTTCTTTTACTTTCTAGATGGGCATGTATTGTAACCCCTTTATTACTTACTATACTAACATATTGGTTATTCAGTTTACTTATGATCGTAACTGAAGTGTGTGTTTACATGTTGTAAATCCAATTCCTTCATAGTATTACGGAATTATGCCTTTGGTTCTTGTCACCATCCCCTGACATATGGAAGGCAGGCATGGGGAAGTCATGGCATGGGCCCTGGGGGACGGGTCATGACAAATTGGTATCAGAGGAGTTGGTTCAACCGCAGAAAATAGGACGCTGGTATTTTTTGTGAAGCAATAGTGTTAAAGGTTCATAAATGTGGTTTTTAGTTTAGGGAGTCCATTATTGGTGCGGCGACCGATGTATCCATACACCAGGACCATGACTTCTGATTTCTGAATTAGTGGATGGAAACACTGATTGCATGTGTGTTTTCAATTGTTATATTTAAGTCATCTCATCTAGGTCAGCTCAACAGTTATAATCTTTTGACCGGGTCGCATCTGTTTCATTTAGGATTCCTCCCCATGGACAACCAAATAGTGTCCCAAGAGTTGTATGCATAGATTTTCCAACAAACCATGAGGCCTCGGTGCATGGCCCTTTTCCAGTGGAGGCATTAGCAGTACCAATTACTATTGGGACATTGATGCCACTAGCCCCAACACCATATGATGCACGCCGCTTGAGAGTGTTGCATGAGTTCAGCACCAGAAGCTAGCTTGGTTAAAGGGAGAGACAGGCCGACAGGCGGCTGAGGATTTGCTGGAGGTTGTGGTGAGTGTTTTCTGACTTGTAGGGACACTAGACAACTTCAAGGAGATTCTTGTTTCTTGACTTTTATAGGCAACATCAGGAATATGGTGTAGATTGATGCTCCAGGATCATGATGATATGATGTTTCTCTAGGAAGACTTGGAGAGCCTATTTTGGGCTGAGTTTGTCCCAGCAACTCTCTGCGTTGTGCGCATATAGGAGCTACTTCGTCTGTAGTAGGGAATCCTGACTATAGATCAGTACTCAGAAAGGTTCACAGACCTCCCACGCCACTCCCCTGATATGGTAAGAGACCCATTCTTCAGGGCCCGTACCATCGGGCAGGGACTCAGGCGGGAGATCAGAGCTTCATTGACCTCACTCAGCATCTCGATGTAGGCAGTGGTGTTAGAGACAGCCATTCTAGTAGAGAGTTTCCTTTTTAAGAAGTCTCCAGCTTCGAGATCCACCACCAGTCGACATGTATCAGAGTCTTCTATAGCGGGCAGTAGACAGATGTCGCAGAGGACCAGATGACTAGTCCTATAGTTGGCTGTCCGCATGACTCAGGATCGGTTGTGCAGGGAAACCAGAGAAGAGACATACATGCCAGTAGTGGGAAGTGTTTCACATGTGGTGGGCAGGGTCACATGGCTTGTGACTGTCTGACCAGCCGATCAGATGATCAGCGGATAGTCAAAGGACTACCCAGTTAATGATTGATATTTGATCAATGAGGTCTGTAGGGAGTAGGCAGATGTGGCAGGGGAGCTGGTCATGCAGCTGGCAGTGGACGACGTTTTGAGGTGTTATCGCCACCACAACCATGAGGTCTAACCTGACCGTAGGGAGTAGGTGGACAGGGGAGAGCTTGGCTCAAGGTAGCTGAGGCCTACTATCATGGTGCTACGGAGATGATGCAAGTTACAATATGTGTCTATTCCAGCTTAGATGTAGTTCTTATAGACACAGGTGTCAGTCACTCATTCATTGTCACTGCACTCGTTTGGAGATCTATGATTCTAAGAGAGATGTTAGCTCGATCCTTAGGTCTAGATAATCCTACAGTAGAAAACTCGACAATTACACACTGGTGCCAGTAGTGTGAGCTTACTATTGGAGGTGATAACTTTGGTTGGGATCTCCTATTAGCGGCATCGAAGCCTTATTGCGTCATCATAGGTATGGTTTGGTTATCTACAATCCACACTCAGATTGAATATATTAGGAACATTGTGTGGTGTGTCCACACTGTTGTGACCAGGATTACCTTAAACAGTGAGAAGGGATCCTTTGGAACATAGGACATACTTACCCAGAGGAGTGTACAACTGATCCATCATCAGTTGGCTTGCATTACCCTAAGAGTAGTTGATGTAGAGAGTCTGAGCTATCATGCAGTGGTGGACCAGTACACAGATGTTTTACATGATGATTTCCTTAGTGTACCTCATCGTAGAGTGGTGGAAATTTACATTGAGTTGTATTTCAAGACTCCAATGATATATTCACCAGTGTATCAGATGGATCCTGTAGAGTTATGTGAGCTGCAGTTACAGTTAGAGGACATGAAGGGGAAGGGATTCATCTGGACCAGTGTTTCACCAATGGCATCCCCGATCTTGTTCACCAAGAAGGAGGATGAGACCTTGAAGCTTTGTGTTGACTATTGATGCCTAAACCATGTGACCGTGAAGAAAAATTACCCACTCCCGAGGGATGATGGCCTCTTTGGTTAGTTGAAGGGATCACAATGTTTCTCGATGATAGAACTCAGATTAAGATATCACCAGCTCAGAGTTAGAGAAGAGGATGTGTAGAAGAAAACCTTCAGATATCGGTAAGACCACTACGAGTTCATGGTTATTCCTTTCAGTGTAACCAACACTCCAGCAGTGTTCATGGGACTCATGAATATGATCGTCCAGCCATACCTTGATCACTAGGTCATAGTCTTCTTCGATTACATTCTGATCTACTCAGCTAATAAAGACGAGTATGCCTATCACCTACGTGTAGTACTAGACACACTCTGAGAGCACAAGTATTATGGTAAGCTCTCGAAGTGAGAGCTCTGGATCTGAGAAGATCAAATTCTTGGACATGTCATATCAGAGGATGGTGTGGTATTGGATCCATTGATTATTGAGGTGTTACATGCTTGGGAGCCACCCAAGAGTGTGATGGAGGTACAGAGATTCCTGGGATTCACTGGTTATTAACGGAGGTTTGTTCCAGGATTCTCTAGAGTTACAACACCACTGTTAGACTTGACGAAGAAGGGGCAACAATTTTTGATGTTAGAGAGATGATGACAGAGCATTCATGACCTGAGGCATAGGCTGATTAGTGCCCCCAACATGAGGCTTCCAGAGGAAGGCATTGGGTACGCAGATTACTGCGACACATCAGGGACCGGACTCGGATGTGTCCAAATGCAGGAGTGAGCAGTGATCACTTATGCTTCACAACATATGAGATATCATGAGAAGAACTATGCTCCCCATGACATGGAGTTAGCATTAGTGGTATTCACCATAAAGATGTGGAAACACTATTTTATGGGAGAGCATTTTACCATGCAATATGATCACAATAGTATCAGGTATATCATTTCTCAGAAGAACATGAGCACAAGACAATGATTTTGGATTGAGTTCCTCCTGGAAAATGACTTCAAGAATGTCTATAATTATAGGGAGGAGAATGTTGTTGATGATGCACTAAGTAGGAGGTCTGGTATACAGTTTCTTGGAGATGATACGGTGTAGCTAGATACTTTACAGATATACTTTGTGGATAGAGATGGAGAAACCTTCCTTCAGACTCTTACAGTCACTCCCCACATCTTCTATGAGTCATACTGGCACATCATAGGGACGCTGACTGTGAGACACGACATGCTCAGATATCCACAGGGTAGGCACCTTATATATTTTTCTGATGGTGGGAAGAACATCATCCTTTTTATAGGACATACCATTGTACCAGTGTAACTTCAGGAGAATGTGTTGAGAGATTTCCACACATCCCCTCCAGCGGTACATCCAGGAGTGGCGAATATATACCAGGATCTTCGATGACAACACTGGTGGCCAGGAATGAAGAATACAGTTGCCGATTTTGTCTCTCGGTGCCTCACTTGTCATCCAGTGAAGGTGCCACATTAGATACCAGCAGGCTTGGATCAACCTTTAGATGAAACATAGTGGAAGTGGGGTGGGATATCCATGTATTTCATGACATAACATACATGTACATCCGTAGGTCATGAATCAATCTGAGTGATAGTTGGCTAAGTCACCAAGTCGGCCCACATCCTACGGATTGGAGAGAAGGGTTCAGTAGAGTGAATTTGTTGCCTCTATGTGCAGGAGATTGTGCGGTTACATAGAGAACCTTTGATGATGGTCTCTGATCTTGACGCATGTTTTACTTATCGTCTATGGAAGGGGTTGTAGGAAGCTTTCAGGTTGTAGCTTCATTGGAGCACTGCCTTCCATCCTTAGACTGATGGCAAGACTGAGCTGTATATTTCGACCCTCGAGGAAAACCTGCGTGCTTCTGTCATCGACTACGGTCACAGCTTGGAGGATCACTTACCATTAGGGGAGTTTGAATACAACAAAAGCTATCACATCACCATTGGGATGTCACCTATTGAAGCATTGTACGTGTGAATTTTCATATCACCATTGTGCTGGACTGACCTTGGGGATTCAACACTACTGGGACCAGAGATGTTACGGGCTTCCACCAAGGTGGTGAAGAACATCCAGGAGCAGATGAAGACTGCACAGAGCATGCAGAATTCATATTCTGACAGGAAAAGAAGACATCTGGAGTTCGAGGATGGTGACCACATCTTTCAATGGGTCTCACCTCGATGAGTTCTATAGAGATTTGGCAGAGGTGGATTGTTATTTTGAAGATTAATTGGACCATTTCAGGTCCTCAACAGAGTTGGTGAGTTGGCATAACACTTAGCTCTTCCACCTCTGTTGCACCGGGTGCATGACTTCTTCTATGTTTCCCATTTGAGAAGATACTTGGACAACCATTATCACATCATCAACCATGGTGAGATGGACGTTGATGATGGGGATACATTTATAGATGTTCCAGTTGAGATTGAGGATCGACGGGAGCAGGTCCGTCATGGACAGTCGATACCTCTGGTATGCATTCACTGGCAGCATGAGAACTTCCAAGTGATCACATCGGAGTGGGAGCCTTAGATGCGTTCTCAGTATCCCTATGTGTTTACACTATTGTGAGATGAAGATTATGGGGAAGTAAAGCCCTGAGGTGGGGAGAATGTGAAGACCTAATATATCCACATAATATTTTTTTAATTAATGGAAATTTTACGATTCCACAAAAGTTAACGGCGCGTGATTCCGAGACCCGGAGTGCCTGAAATAAATTTCTGAAGTTTGGTTCTGGTATGTTCAGTAAACGTACGAGCGGGTTTTTAAAACTTTTGAACCAGTGCTCGGAATTGAAATCTGAGGGCACCATCAAACTCACAGCGCCGATATTCTATTAAGTAGACTTTCAACTTGATGATAGTTGGTAGAGGGTGGATGTTAGTTTTTGGGATTCTTCGTGGGAATAATAAAATAAAATAAAAACATGTTTTATTTTATTTTTATATGTTATAAAAACCCAAGTGGATGTTAGAGGTGGGGACCACCACACCATAACCTCCCCTGAGAGGTTATAGTGGTGTGTCCCACCCGAACCTAACCTCCCACGAGAGGTTACGGTGTGGGACCACCAAGGACTAAACCCCCGTAATAATGGTGAGAGAGGAAAACATCGAAACTCACCTCATTAATGAGGGGGTTCCACTTGACCTACCATAACGTAATGGTGCCACCACCCCCTCCATTAATGGTTTCTACCCATTATCTCTTTTAATCATGCCAATCTCATGAATTAATTATGTGGAGCCAACTTAATTAATTCAACCTATTTGAATTCTTAGGCCAATGACTTAATATATTTTATAATATATTGTTCATGGATTCCTATTTTTTCGATAAGGAGGAATGAGATTTTGGGATAAAAGCAGTAGCCAACAATGAACAATGAACACATTTTTCCAATGAAGAACGCTGACAATGAGAATCTATGACTTCTTCCTTAGAAGTACCGTGCAGAAGCAACCGACATGGAATGTATTCTATGACTGGCCCTCCCTCCTCATGATCATCTACAAACCGACACATGATCTCGGGATTGGAAGTGTGTGGCGGACGCAGAAGATGCGGTGAATGACGATAACTCCGTTTTCATCCCTTAGACTCTGTTGATGAACAATGGTAAGGGATTTATATGGTTTATTTTATTCCCCTATTAATTTCCTTCCAAAACAAAAAACAAGGACCAACATATTATCAAGTTGATCCATCAATTATTTTCGTTGTTGGTTGGAAATATTTTTTTTAATGAGGTATTATTGAGAATTAATGTTTTTAAGATATCTTCTTTGATCATTCAATATTTATGTTCTTGATGAACCAATTGCTAACACCCTAAATGCGTAGGGTGTGGGAAAATCTAACATGGCCCAACCCCCCTCCATCGTTCTTCTTTGTGATGTTCTTTGGCATGGTGACGAGGAAAAGAGACGATGAAAATAATGAAGGAAACCACTGGGGCCACCATTGTGCTCCTTCTACCCGAGCCGTACCGGCCCCCCCAGCCACACTACCTGCTAGCCGAACCGGCCCTAGTCTCACCACATTGTGGTAGTGCCGTGCTCTGTCCAAACTGCTCCCCAACTCACGACTGTCGCGCTTCCCGTGGCCCTCGCAGAGCCCTCTCGAGCCTCGACTGAGCCAACCTCTGTGTACCCCACACGCCCCTTGGCTCCGCCACTCATGCACCCCACAAAACCTGTGCACCCCACTTGCCTCGCGCCGCTGCTGGCCGAACCGTCCCGCTAGCCTCCGCGTGCCTCGCGCCCCCTACGGCAACACCGCTTGTGCTCCCCATAGCTCCTCGGCTGAGGCGGCCTCCCGACCCCGGCCGTGCAACCACTGACACGGGCCTAGCTGTAACGCCCCGAACCCAGTTACCCAGAGTCGGTGCATTATTACATAACATTTTCGTGATCACAAGAAATATCAAGACTCGAAAGACTGATTAGTTTAGTAGCCTTTGAATAACTAGATACATTAGTAAAGTTTACATTACATCATAAAATTAAAAACACAACATTATACTCTCCATAGTCCACAATCTTATGCCCTCATACTATCCCTACAGGTCATTCATAAAATACTTCTTCACATCCTGGGAAGAATATAACATAGAATGGGGTGATCTCAAATGCCCATTAAAGATAACAATATAGCGGAAACTTTCATAAATCGGAATAACCATTTAAGGCAATGTATAACTAAAACAAAAGCTTTTTAAACTTGACCTTCAACATAATATGGAAGAAATGAAATGAAATAATTCCATTTACTTATTCACATGGATATTCTACTAATTGAATAATCACATGGAATTTCAATAACCACTTTCATAATGATAGAATGCATAATGTCGGACTATCATAAACACATAGCCAAGGCCTCGTGCCAAGACTACAAATACGATTTTGTCATGGCCTTGTGCCAAGACACTAGTTTGTCTCATGAGACCTACTGATGCATCGAAGAGCTATAGCGGGCTCCACTCGTCACATATTAAGTCCAATGCATTCCCATATGAAAAGGTTTAAACATAACATAAACATTAATATTAAATCTAGCATACAAAATGTCAATACTTTAACCAGAAACCATGAATGGTATAAAAATAGAACATCCACAGTCAAACATAACTCATTCGATAAAATATAGAAGACTGTACTCTATCAAATTACCATCAATCGAGAATAATTAAGGATATTGACATTGATGGAAATAATCAACAAAACTGTTAGAGAGAAATATCCCCTTTTTTTGAAATCATTTTATATCCACACTATTTGTCAAGAAGCCATTTAAAAAATAGATTTTTGAATCAAACTATCCCATAGCACATTGAAACTTTTAAAAGGAATTTTGATTTTAAACATTTAATGACCATATAGATAAATCCTTAAACCATTTTTAAAACATGGACATTAATGAGAATGATTTAGAATGATAAATCATTAAAACATTTTAAAATGATATTTTAGTTAGAGTTACTAACCAAAAGAGAGACACTTGAATACAAATAATTGAGGTAATAAAACTTTGAAATATCATGAGAATAAAGGGATTCATGATATACTATGTCAAAGTACATTATATACACCATATAAAAGTGATTTGTGTATAACAATAAATAAGTCTCAATGGAATGTAAATTGAGATGAATTCTCTTATAGAGACCATATACTTCAGTTAAGGATAAATCAACGACATAGTTATGTGTGAAAAATTTAAATACACTGAATATGATTTGATATTTAGTGTAAATCATTCAGAGGAAATTCACACATATTCTTGTAAAAACAACACTAATGAATTGGATATTTAACTCAACAAATGGATATTGAGTTAAAATTACAGTTATCAAGTTCAAATAGATGACTTGATAATTTATCAATGGAGTGATTATGTGTAACAAAAGTATATCCACGTAAAGGGGGGTGGAAATTATGACATAATAAAATGAACAGTGATTCCACACCTAATCTTTGAGTAAACTAATCAATGAAATATGTGTAAAGCCAAATGAGTGGAAATTGAAATTTCAAATTCCCTTATTTATTAGGTAACATACATAAAATACACCCATGAAAGAAGGATCATACAGTGATGATGTAAATATACATGAACTAAAGTATATTACACAATGAATACAAACATGGGTAGTAGACACACCATATGTAATAAATAAGTGGTGAACAATGGAATTCTCACGGAATTAAAAGTGAGATAAGAAACACCTTACTTTGTAATTTTTCCTTGGTAGACGGTAGGTTAACTTCCTATATAATGGTGAAATAATTGTTATTTAATTATAAAAGAATCATTTACATTATTATTATATCATATATAATCTTTTAACATTGATTTGTTAATAATATCTTCGTATTATCATCATTTCAGGTGTTAACTTGCTCGTTTTCCTTTATATTCTTTGTTACGTAATCCGTGATTGTTATGGATTGGTTGTATCTTATTCATATCCATAATTATATCAGGTCTTTAAAAATTATTTTTAATCATCAAATGAGAATTATACTTGAATGGATACAATGGAGAATGAGTCTGATTGCGTTCGTGGAGATGGTAGTCCGTAGATATGCACGAGCTACAATATCATTCTTTTGATGATAAAATAATATATAATTGGATGGTATATCATATAGAATTAATAATTATCATGCTATATTTATTATTTAAATGAATTACACATCACTATTATACCCATCCAAATAATAATTTAGGGAATGACAATTAAACCACGACGTGAAGACGGTAAGTCGTACGTACGCACGTATGGTGACATGCTATTCAAAGGATGGATAGAATACTGAATATGGTTGTAACATATTTATAATAACACAAAATTATATACAAGATACTGGATTTATTATTTTAGAATATAAATAACAAAGAAATAACAATTTGAAGAAGAATGTAACTTGAAAGAGGGTGGTGAAAACATTACCTCTTCTTCGGGTTTTTCCTTTTGATTTGATCAAAAGGGTTCCATAGGTTGTCTTTATGATCAAAATAAGGAATCTACGTTGTAGTGAGGGAGGATTAGAGAGTATTTGGGAATGGTTTGGCCGAGCCAATAGGCTTTTAATGTGTTAATTAGGGAGAAGGGGGGGTCCCTTTTATAAGAGGGGTGAGGGGCACCTTTGGAAAAGCTAAAAATATTATTTTATAATAAATTTATACTCTATTTCTAATGGCTCCAAAGTGTATTATTTAATTTTTAGGGTGTGTAGGGGTAGAAAACCACTCTACCAATATAATTTAGACAGGTATGGGTCATTATATTAACCCTATCTTTAAATATTAACTCCTAGTTAATTAGTTTCATTTTTATAATGTCTCTTTGCATTTTTATATTATATGGTTAATAAACATACTATATACATTCTAGATCACCCCAAGTGGTCCAATAATGATACAACTATCATGATATAAGTCTTGTGCCCGAACTTTAGATTTTTAGGAATTGAATATAAATTAATAATATAATATTTGTTTTAAAAACTCCTTTATGTATATTTTGACACTATTGGGTATTTTGTTTTTGATAAATTCATAAGAGAATTATTACTTCGAACAAAATTGCTATAACAAATCCTAATATGTCATATTAAACTATAAAATTAGTGGAATTCATATAAAGTCTCAAATTACATTTATTTTTATATTTAAAATATCAATTATTTTAATATTTCATTAATTATGTAATTGCTGCATCACCATTGTGTCATAAATAAATTAAATTATTTAATATCTAAAAATTATAAATAAAATAAAATTATGTATGAAATATTTTTATCTTTATAATGAATATTTACTATCTAATTTAGATTATGTATAAACCTATAATAAAAATGTTTTATTAAATAAACAATGATTTTAACTCTTTTAACTTTTCTTTGAATTAAATAATAATAAATGTCCTAATGTAATACAAGTGGACCTAAATGATAATATTTTACTAATAAGGTAGTTTTTGGTCGAGATAAACTTGTCCAATTTAATTAGGACATGTGTTAGGGTAATATTAATATCATTTTTACCCTTAATTACCCTATTTCCTTTTAACCGTGGTAAATAAAAGTAAAAAGTTACTATTCACCAAAAATTATTTTCATCTCATTGATCCACATTTTACTCCATGATATTAATTGTGTGTCTCGTATTTTCGAAATTACACTCACAGAAGCGGTAAAATTAGGTTTTATGAAAAATTCAGTTTTTTAAGTACCACTTAGTGGTTTCACTATTCAAAAAAAAAATGCAAGTTTCCAGAAAAATACCAAAAATTAGGCCTAAGATATATTTGATATTATGATTTCAAAAATGATTTATATTTTACCAAATTCAAAAAATATCATTTTCATTAATTAATTTAAAAATTAATTCCCGTCATCAAAACAAATAGCATGTTTTTATGATATAATAACTATCAAAAGATTGACACTTCATTATGTCTGGTTTAAAAGTTAAATTACATCCAATGACCAACATTGTATTAAATGGTAAAAATATATTCTAAATGTACTTAAAAACCACTCAAATTAATAATTTATCACTATTAATTATTATGATTAAAAATAATTTAATTAAAATTTATTAATTTTCACTATTCATCAAAATATGAAAGTTATCTGAATAGTACCAAAATTTCACCCTAGGATAATTTCAATATTTCGAATCCAAAAATGAAGTCCCTTTTGAAAGATAAAATGTATAATATTTCAAAAAGTAGGTATTACTATTCATAACAGCTAGTTTCATTGGTTGTGGTGTGTTAGAACTTGAAGTTGCGTACAACACACGAAACTGTATTATTCAGAGAGAAGCATACCATGGAAGCATGGGGTGTTACATTCTCCCCTCGTTCAATAAATTGCATCCTCGCAATTTTTAAAATTGGTCTTGGTAATATAATGGAATGTCCCACATCGGAAAAAGAGTCAATAAAACTCTCACTTTAAAAGAAAGGAAGAGAGGTATAAAGGTCACCCACGATAACCCATACTAGGATTAAATGTAGGAAAACATGGATATGTACGATAAACTAGGTGTTAAGTTCTCATGGAAGGTGATAGAAAACATGATCTGAATAACGTTAACAATAAGAAAATCACAAACTTGGGTTGGGACGAATGGTCATTAGTCTCCCTGTAGGAAAAGTAAACGAACAATATTTTTTTTGTTTTAAGTTACATTACATAAGATGAAGAATTAATTTATGGTATTCACTATGAACGTAAAGAGATATATTAACTTTTTATGTAGAGTTTCATTCTTTAATAAATTTTCACCACTAACTCATTTTTTTGAACAATGAGTATTCAAGAAGACTTGGTCACAATGGAAGAGCTAGAATAAACTTCTATAGAAATACATGATCCACGTAGGATAAACTTTATATTTACCTTGTATTTGGAGATTAATCAAAACCAAAATGGTTACTATAATATCTGATGATCCCCCAAATGGATATTCCATTAGAAAAAAAACACTAATCTTAATTTCTAAAATTAAACCATCAATACCCCAAAGATAAATAAATACCATTCAATAATCAATTGTCCTTAAAATCCTTCAATATAATCCAAACTAATATTGCAACCCAAAACTTATAAGAATGTAGTCTTCCACGTTAAATTGTATCTCCAAATGGCATTAATTACTCTTAAAGTCACATACATAAAAGTAATTAACCTAATCATTTCCGTAAATAACCCAAATCACTATAAATCCACTCTAAAAACATAGATAATAATCCACCATCACTACTCAATTTAAATCCCATAATATTTTATTTTTCTTGGTCATATAGTGTTCAAAACAAAGAAAACAACTTCAAAAATAACATTTATCACTTAATCACCATATCATTTTACTATACTAAGGGTATTCATTTGATAAGACATAAGATCCCAAATCAAATTATTATTGATCAATAAAATCATTTAACTAAAAGTAATAGTCAAACTAACCATGGAATTCACGTAGTCCAATGGTATGCAATAAATCCCAATCGCACTTTGGTTGTGGGTCCGACTCCCAAAGCATTGGCCGACGCGATGGGTTGTCACACGGTCTGCGTGTTGTCCTTTTTCAAAAATTATATTTTATAACATTATCAAAATGATATAAATTCCTCAAAATAACCATAACATAATTTAACCAAAAATCTTATCTCATACATTGCATTTCATCCCAAATTATAATAACTTATAGTTGCCTCAAACCCAATGATCATATAAAACCAAATAGTTATTTATAACTATATCCACAAGAGAAAAGATAATTCTTCCTCAAATATCATTCTCACATGGAAAAGTGCAGGTTTAAAAATACACGAGAAAATTATTCCAAAGTAAACCCATCAAAAAAAGCACTAATACATTTTAATCATTTCTCCAACCATTTATTTCCACATAGCTTCTTCTTTGACTAATGAAATATCCTATAGAATAGGGAATTCACTCGGGTAACCGCCAGTTCCCCTACATTTACGACAAATGACTGTAAATGGATTCTTGGGACCATTTTTATCTTCTTCTATAGTACTCTTCATTTTTTTCGGCAATTCTCCACTTTATGTCCTTCCTTCTAGCACGTAAAGCATTTTTTTGTCCCATTGAGACACTTTCCTGGGTGTCTCCTTCCATATTTCCTGCTAGATGGAAATTGGGAATTCCATTCTCCATGGTCTCCACTGCTGGAGCTCTTATCATTCATCACCTTTCTATTCATTGTTGAGTCTGGGAATTGGTTAATATATATTGTTGATCATATATTTTGAAAATTGATTTGGCATAAAGATGATATCTTTTATGCCTATCAACATTCCATTTTTTTTCTCATTGCCACCGTCGTTCCCACCTTGTACATCATTCTCAAAGTCACTAAGACTTCCATGGAATCCAGCCATTGACTAAAACCAGAAATCATTGTATGAGTAACACTAGTCATAAAATCATTTAGAGAATCTCATGTCACCATATTCTTAATTTGAAACACATTTGGATTAACCATTGTCATTTACTCTCAACTTATATATAATATTTCAAATCGGTTTGTAAGGAAAATGTAAATTATCCTTAGAATATCCTCTGGGAGTGTCGTAACCAAGAGTGCAGCAAAGCCCGTTGTCGTGCACCAATTCTCGTTCGAGTCTTGCTCAAAGCAGTGTTCTCGGGTTTTACCCCTAGGTACATCTGTGTCAGAGCCGCCACTACCTGCTCGTATCCAAACAGGGATGTATTTCTTGGAAAACTCACAAAATCCCTACAATACCAAAATTCTAGGAAGTTATTCTATACTAATCCTCAAATTTCATCTTAGGACTATGAGCTCTAATCAGAGTTTATCTAAATATAGCTTCGAAGGTTTTTACTAAACTTCCTCTGATACTACATGTAACGCCCTGACCCCAGTTACCCAGAGTCGGTGCATTGTTACATAACATTGGCAAGATCATAGGAAATATCAAGTCTCGAAAGACCGATAAGTTTAGTATCCTTGGAATAACTAGATACATTCATAAAGTTTACATTACATCATAAAATAAAAACTACAACATTATAGTCTCCATTTCCACACTCTTATCCCCTCATACTATCCCTGCAGGTCATTCATAAAATACTTCTTCAAATCCTGGGAAAAATAAAACACAGAAAGGGGTGAGCTCAAATGCCAAGTAAGGATAAAAATATAGGAATAAACATTTAATTCAATGTATAAATAAAACAAAAGTCTTTTAAAGCTTGAACATCAACATAATATGGCCAAAATAAAATGAAATAATGCCATTTAATTATTCACATGGATATTCTACTAATCGAATAATCACTTGAAATATCAATAAACACTTTCATAATAATGGAATGAATAATGCCATATTATCATTACCACATATCCAAGGCCTCGTGCCAAGAATACAAATAAGATTTTGGCAAGGCCTTGTTCCAAGACACTAGTTTGTCTCATGAGTCCTACCGATGCATCGAGGAGCTATAGAGGGCTCCACCCATTACATATTAAGTCCAATGAATTCCCATATGAAAAGGTTTTAACATAACATAAACAATCGTATTAAAACCAGCATATAAAATGTCAATACTTTAACCAAAAACCATGAATGGTATAAAAATAGCACATCTAAAGTCAAACATAACTCATTCGATACAATATTAGAAGATTGTATTGTATCAGATTACCCTCAACCGAGAATAATGAAGGATATTGACATAGATGGAAATAATCATCAAAACTATTAGAGATAAATATCCCCTTTTTTCTTGAAATCATTTAAAATCCACTATATTTGTCAAGAATCCATTTAAAAATAGATTTTTAATCAAAGTGTCCCATACAACATTGAAACTTTGAAAAGGAATTTTGATTTGAAAACATTAATGTCCATATAGATAAATCCTTAAACCATTTTTAAAACATAGAAATTAATGAGAAAGATATATAATGATAAATCTTTAAAACATTTTTAAATGATATTTTAGATAGAGTTAGTAACCAAAATAGAGACACTTGAAAACAAATAATTAAGGTAATCAAAAGATCGATTAGTTTAGTAGCCTTGGAATAACTAGATACATTTATAAAGTTTACATTGCATCATAATATGAAAACTACAACATTATAGTCTCCATATTCCACACTTTTATCCCCTCATACTATCCCTGCAGGTCATTCATAATATACTTCTTCACATCATGGGAAAAATAAAACATAGAAAGGGGTGAGCTCAAATGCCCAGTAAGGATAACAATATAGTGGAAACATTCATAAATAGGAATAAAAATTTAAGGCAATGTATAACTTAAACAAAATTATTTTAAACTTGAACTTCAACATAATATGGTATAAATAAAATGAAATAATATAATATTTTTTTAAAAACTCTTTTATGTCAATTTTGACACTATTCAATAATTGATTTTTGTAAAAATCACAAAAGAAGGATTACTTAGAAAAAAGTAAATTAAATCATTCCTATCATGTCATATTAACCTATAAAATTAGTTTAATTTATAAAAAGTATCAAATTATATTTATTTGGGTATTTATAATATCAATTATTTTAATTTTTCACTATTATGGTAATTACATCATCATCAATGTGTCATAATTAAATTAAATTATTTAATATATAAAAATTATAAATAAAATATGATCATGTAGGAAATATTTTGATCTTTCTAATGAATATTTATAATAGAATTCATCTTATGTGTATCCCAATATTAAAAATGTTTTAATCAATAAACTTTGATTTTAACTATTTTAACTCTTTTTGAATTAAATAAAAATAAATGTCCAAATCAAATCCAAGTGGACATAAATGATAATATTTTATTCCTAAGGTTGTTTTTGGTCGAGATACAGTTGTCGAATAGAATTTGGACATGTGTTAGGGTAATATTAATATCATTTTTACCCATAATTACCATATTTATTTTTAACCATGGAAAATAAAAGTAAAAAGTTACTATTCACCAAAAATTATTTTCATCTCATTGAACCACATTTTACTCCTTGATATTATCAATGTCTCTCAGATTTTTGAAATTCCACTCCCAGAAGCGGTTACATTATATACACCATATAAAAGTGATTTGGTGTATAACAACAAAGAAGTCTCAATGGAATGTAAATTGAGATGAATTCACTTATAAAGACCATATCCTTCGGTTAAGGATAAATTAACGACATAATTATGTGTGAAAATTTTAAATACACACAATATGATTGGATATTAAGTGTAAATAAATCAGAGGAAATTCACACATATTCTTGTAGAAACAACACCAATGAATTGGATATTTAACTCAACAAATAGAGATTGAGTTAAAATTACACTTATCAAGTTCAAATCGATGATGTGAGAATTTATCAATGGAGTGATTATGTGTTCCAAAAGTATATCCACAGAAAGGGGAGTGGAAATTATGGCATAATCAAATGAATAGTTATTCCACACATAATCATGGAGTAAAATAATCAATGAAATATGCCTAAAGCCAAATGAGTGGAAATTGAAATTTCAAATTCCCTTATTGATTTGGTAACATAAAAAAATACACCCATGAAAGAAGGATCATACAATGATGATGTAAATATACTTGAATTAGATTATATTACACCATGAAAACAAACATGGGCAGTACACACACCACATGTAATAAATAAGTGGTGAAAAATGGAATTCTCACTGAATTAAATGTGAGATAAGAAACCCATTAATTTGTACTTTTTTCTTGGTCGACGATAGGTTTGCCTCCTGTATAATGGTGAAATAATTGTTATTGAATTATAAAATAATAATTTACATTAATATTATATCATATATGATAATTTTACATTTATTTGTTAATAATATATTAGTATTATCATCATTTCTGGTGTTAACTTACTCATTTTCCTTTTTATTCTTTGTTACGTAAGCCATGTATGTTATAGATAGGTTTTATCTTATTCATATCCATAATTATATCACGTTTTTAAACAATATTTTTAATCATTAAATGAGAATTATACTTCAATGGATACAATGGAGAATGAATCTCATCGCGTTCGTGGAGATGGTAGTCTGTACATACGCATGAGCGACAATATCATTCTTTTGATGTTAAAATAATATATAATTGGATGATATATCATATATAAAGAATAATTATAATGTTATATTTATTATTTACATGAATTTCACATCATTATTATACCCATCCAAATAATATTTTATTGAATGACAATTACAACACGACGTGGAGACGGTAAGCCGTACGTACGCACGTATGGTGACATGCCATTCAAAGGATGGATATAATACTGAATATGGTTATACCAAATTTATAATAAAATAACAGTATATAGAAGATACTAGAGTTATTATTTTAGAATATAAATAAAAAAGAAACAAGAAGTTGAAGAAGAAAGGAACTTGAAAGAGGGTGGTGAAAACATTACCTCTTCTTCGGGTTTTTCCTTTTGATTTGATCAAAAGGGCTGCTTAGGTTGGCTTTCTGATCAAACTAAGGAATCTAGGTTGTAGTGAGGGAAGTTTAGAGTGTATTTGGTCAAGGATTGGCCGATCCAAAAGGCTTTTAATGTGTGAATTATTGAGAAGGGGGGGTTACGTTTTATAAGAGGGGTGAGTGGCACCTTTGGAAAAGCTAATAATATTATTTTATAATAAATTTATATTCGGTATCTAATGGCTCCAAAGGGTAATATTTAAAGTTTATGGTGGGTATGGGTCTAGAAACACTCAACCAATATAATTTAGACAGGTTTGGGTCATTATATTAACCTTATCATTAAGTATTAACTCTTAGTTAATTAGTTTCACTTTTACAATGTCTCTTTGTATTTTTATATTATATGGTTAATAAACATACTATATACATCCAAGAGACCCCCAATTGGTCCATTAATGATACAAATATCATGATATAAGTTTCTTGGCCGAACCTTATATTTTTAGGAATTGAATATAAATTAATAATATAATATAAGTTTTAAAAACTCCTTTATGTCAATTTTTACACTATTGGGTATTGTTTTTTGATAAATTCATAACATCATTATTACTTCTAAAAAAATTTATATAATCAATCCTAATATGTCATATTAACCTATAGAATTAGAGGAATTCATGAAACGTCTCAAATTACATTTATTTTGATATTTATAATATAAATTATTTTAATATTTCATTAATTAGGTAATTACTGCATCACCATTGAGTCATAAATAAATTAAATTATTTCATGTCTAAAAATTATAAATAAAATTACATTATGTATGAAATCTTTTTATATTTATAATGAATATTTACAACTTAATTTATCTAATGTATAACCCTATATTAAACATGATTTAGTAAATAAACTTGGATTTTAACTCTTTTAACTCTTCTTTGAATTAAATAATACTAATTGTCCTAATCTAATCCAAGTGGGCCTAAATGATAATATTTTACTCCTAAGGTTTTTTTTGGTCATGATACACTTGTCCAATATAATTAGGACACGTGTTAGGGTAATATTAATATCATTTTTACCCTTAATTACCCTATTTACTTTTAACCGTGGTAAATAAAAGTACAAAGTTACTATTCAGCAAAAATTATTGTCATCTCATTGAACCACATTTTACTCATTGATATTAACCGTGTCTCTCGGAATTTATAAATTCAACTCACAGAATCGGTAAAATTAAGTTTTCTAAAAAATTCTGTTTTTTAACTACCACTTTGTGGTTTCACTATTCATCAAAAAATGAATGTTTCGAGACAAATACCAAAAATTAGGCCCAAGCTATATTTTATATTATGAATTAAAAAATGATGTCTATTTTACCAAATTCAAAACATATTAGTTGCATTAAATAATTTAAAAATTAATTCCCATCGTCAAAACAAATAGCATGTTTTTAAGAGATAATAACTATCAAAATATTGACACTTGTTTATTTCTAGTTTAAATGTGAAATTACATCCAATGACCTACATTGTATTAAATAGTGAAAATATATTCTAAATATTCTTTTAAACCACTCAAATTAATAGTTTAATACAATTAATTATTTCGATTAAAAAATTTGTTTTTAATTAAAATTTAGTAATTATCACTATTCATCAAAATATGAAAGTTATCCGAAAAGTACCAAAATTTAACCCTATGATAATTTCAATATTCTGAATCCAAAAACGAAATCCATTTTGAAAGATAAAATGTATAAAATTTCAAAAAAATAGGTATTACTATTAGTAACGGCTAGTTTGGTTGGTTGTGGTGTGTTTGAACATGAAGTTGCATACAACACACGCTACTGTATTATTCAGAGAGTAGCATACCGTGGAAACTTGGGGTGTTACACTAGCCACCCTGATCCACCCACGGGCGCTCTCTAGGCCAATCCACCCTCGCGCTGACCCGCAAATGGTATGCACTACCGCGACCAGTCCGTGCTCTCATGTCTTGATAGGCTGGGCCCAGAGGGAGGGGCTGAACGTAACGGGTAGGGCCAAACCTAATAGGTCAGTCCAGGTCATCCCAGACTGAGTCAGCATAGACGGGGTCGGGCCGGGTCGGTCCAACTGGGTCGGAAGGGACCAAGGCCCACTATGAACCTTTACTTTCTTTTGACCATATCATTAGCACCATACGTCTATTTGATGGACCATTAGTGGCACACATAATGTAGGAGCATGACAATCCCTTTGAGTATAGCCTATTGGAGTTTGGTGTATAGATGAGATACAATCAGGTTGGATTGTGAACGAATCCAACAGGGCCCATGGGAATGAAAGGATAATAACTCATAGATGGGGCATTCGATTGTCGCACTGTATGTTGTGTTGAGACCCCTATGATATTGTGGTCATTTGAGATACTTCTTCATGGGACTTCGTGATAGTTGGAGTATCGACCAGTAGCTCGTGGAGCGGATCCTTCTAGAGACGATCGGGTAGAGTGCTGAGGCCATGTAGCTTGATGAGACTTGATTACTGCTAACTAGTTGACTTATTGTGACTCGACTAGCCCTATGGGGAGCGCCTGGTTGTGGAGGCAGACCAACGATAGAGGAGCACCTGGTTGTGGTGGCAGACTGGCGATACACGACAAGAGGATTGCATCGGTAGGATATTATCAGAAGCGCTCGTTTGTGGCAGCAGACCCATGGTGGGGAGTGCCTTACTGATGCAGCAGAACCACAATACCTGATAGGATTAGTACCTCAGTAGTCCAAGGTTAGTGGGAAGCGCCTTGGTGTCACATCATACCCATTGTACTCGATATAGGAGGAGTTCTCCAGTAGCCGAGGTTTCGACAATTTGAATAAAAATCCTGGTTGAGCAGAGTTAGTAACTATTGTGTTTACCTCATGATTGAGATGGATTATTTAATAAGTTAGGTATATTTATGGGCATATACCTAAGTGGGGTTATTCGTTGATTTCATTTATTTTGGTTTATCCATGTGGGGTATTTTAATACATTGATGGTCTCGGGGTCCCTAATGTGTATCGTTATACACACCCCTGCACAGGGTATTCCCGCACCTCATTGTGTTGGATGCAGATGGAAGACATCGCTGACCGAGGCCGAGAGTACCTGGACTGGATGGTACCCAAAGGTGGACCTTATGGCGTGTCGGTACATGGAAGAGACAAGCATATATGGAGTTATGAGGAGGTGATCTTTACCTAGCCTTCAGGTAGGAACATCAGAGGATGACCCAATGGTAGTTTTTCCAATTTCTTCAGTTGTAATGGTACTTTCAGTTTCATGTACTTTCCAGTTGGGATTCGATTCTGGCCCCTTTTTACTTAATGTACTCACTTTTTGGTTATTCAGTTTAATTATTATCATATCTACTGCGTGTGTTTATAGATTATAAAGGCAATGCCTTCCCAGTTTTAGGGAAATTTTCCTTTGGTGCTTGTCGCCTGCCTCTGCACTATGGATGGTGGGCTTGGGTTAGTCACAACATGGGCCCCGGGGATGGGTCGTCACAGAACTAGATTTAGAAAAAAATATTAAGCAATGTTACCCTATTAATGAAAATGAGGATAATCCTATGTTTATTATAAAATTCTAGAAGATTTCATTTGTTAGATATTAAGTATATTTCCTATAAATATATACATGTTGGTATACTAATAGAGGATGTGGCTGTGGATCAGTTGTACATAGGTGTAATAACTCTATAAAATGGTTTACTGTAAATGTACTTAATTATCAACTACTGTAGGAAAACAAGAATTACAGTACAATAGGATTTAATCTTTTAGAGGATATTCTTGTGGTAATTAAAATTTTATTTATGAACCATTATGAATGATTTGAATAAATTTTGAAAATGGATTGACATAGTTAAATATAATGTTTATATGAATGAAAATATTTTTCCAGGATTTAAAAATCAAATATAGTACAATATGGTTTAAACTATTTTTAATATTCTTACCCTATAATTCTTGTTTTTTTTCAATTTTTGGATCATAAAAAAATACCGTTAACATTAAATATGATGAAAAATGGTTATAATGTTAAACCATATATGTTAATGAATTGAGTGATATATATAATTATTATTCCGAATCATTTATCATTATGTACAACAAAAAGCATATACCATAAAAAAAATTTGAATCACCGAATAAGAAAAGGATAGTCCAGTAAGAGCTTTAATGGTGGAGACCGTGGAGGAATGAAATACTGATTTCCTTCATGTATGAAATGTAGAAAGATAAACCTATTATTAGTCTCATTGGATGTGTAATATTTATTATATTCAGAAATTAAGGGAATAAAACAAAGTAACAAGGAAATTCGAGGAGTTTAATAAAAATAAATAAATTTCATCAGATCAATACATTTATAGTTCATTTAATTTAATTTTTGGGAACCTGGGAATTATCTGATTAAATACCACTTTTAAATGATAACTCCTAGCTGAAAAAAGAATTTATTTTGAATTAAAAGTTTTGAATTATTTACATATTGGGGTTTATGAATTATATTGTAGAATTACTTATTAAAAATTGTATATACCTTTTAAGAATCATGAATCTTTTAAGGATGATGTAATTTTTTTGGAAGTAGACATGTATTCACTAATTATTAATTCAATAATTATGGATAACATCGTGGTTTAGGTGTTCAAGGATGGTAATAATTTTATATTAATATAATCCCTTTATTTTCATTATCAAAATTGTATTTTCATTGGATTAATAACTTTTTGGAGTGGTTTCTTTGGGTTCAGGTATATGAAACCCTAATTACCAAGATATTGAAGTATTTGAGGAAGAAAGAAATCATCTTCCATTTAATTGTATTGATAATCATTAAGGTTAAATTAATTATTGATGTTGAGGTAAAAATAAACAATAAATATTATTTCATATGTCTAAAAAATATCAAATGAATTCCATAGTGGAAACAATTAATTATATAAATTATTTTATATTGTATAATGTACCAAATATTTATGGTAACAATCCAGGTTTTATATTAATATTGTTTTTATAAATGGTAATTTCACACACTGAGTGACAACCTATAGCCTATAAAATGAACATGAGTCTTTAAATAATAACTAAATGATAAACAATGTAGAACACCTACAACTAGCCTAAATAATGTTCTTGGTAATATGGAATTGTATTTATTTAAATGATTTTATTGATACATAATATATTGATATCTGGGTGTATTTTTGTGTTTAGATATTAATCTATTGTATTATATTACATGAGTTATCCCATTCTTTGGTAAATTTTGTAGGACATACTAATGTAATTATAACTCATTTATGGATATTATGATCTAATAAAATTTAATATCATTATTTCAGGAAAAAACAATTCATTATAGTTATTACATTATTGGAGTAAGAAATTATGTTGAAATTTATCAATGCATAATCAAAGGATGAAACTATGCCTCTGCAATGAAATTTAATCAAGTGATAAAATTTTATAGTATTCCCTATCATTATCAAAATACTTCCACAACTATAGGAAAATGATATTAAAATAAAATGAATATATATTTACAATAATTTCCATTGAATCAGTTTACTTTTTAAAAAATCATCATTTTCTGTTTCGGTGGCCGTTAATAGTCCTAATCATTTATGTTCTTATGATGATTGTTCTCTATCTCTCTCAACAATTAATTAATAATGTCATATATATCTAAAAAAGGTTGTTTCTAATTTCTGAACATTGATTATTTTGAGAAATTTTTTGAATTTGGAAGATAAAATTTATTCTAGAAAGAATAATTTAACACTCAAATATTTAAAAATAATAAAATTATATTCATTGGACTTTACAACAATAATCATCGAGCTTAAACAACCGTTGAATATAATATTTAAATGTAAATATTATATCATAGTTGTAGAATTTTTATTTGTAAATAGAAATTAATAAATAATATGATGTTTATTTTTTATTCCTGTATGAAACAAATTTATTCGTTATATATTTTTAAAAAATTAAAATAATCATTTAAAAATAAAAAAAAGTTTTCTTCTAATTATTTATAAGCGTAGTTCGTTGACATCACAATGAAATAAATTTTATAACTGTTACTAAATTATTTTAAATAAATTAATATAATATATTTATTATTATTTATTACCATTTATATTCTATATTATCTCTATCTAGGGTGTAATAATTGATTTAGTTTTATTTTTAAATATTATGTTTATTTAAAACGTAATTTTGATCCAATTTACCCATTTTATTTTAATATATATTTTTCACATTAAGAAATATTATTTTATTAAATTGTCTAATTTTTTAATCATAAATTTAAATTTATATTATAGTAATATTTTTACAATTTTAAAAACAAAATAACTATTTTATGAATAATGAAAAAGACTGACTTTTGTTAAAAAAATTCATTTTTTTCAAATACATTTAACAAGAAACATTTTTTGATAATTAGTTTAAAAGTATCATTAGATCCATAATAATATTATTAATCAAATTTAAATATTTATAATATATTACACATTGAAATTTTATAAAAAATTATTTTATTCATAAAAAAATTCCATTGGAAACCCACTTTTTCAATGTGCCTAAATAATTAATATTAAATATTATTCTATCATTATAGGATTTGATTTTTTAGAAAATTAATTTCATATTTTTAACATTAATATTTAATATTATGTAATTAATCCAATATATTTTTTAATCATATAGAAAAATAATTATAATATAATTAATTACTATAATTACTGTTAAAATAGTGTTTTTCGGGTTACATGATCTTTTGATAAAATAAATTGTCAAAGGAAAAAAAATATATTTAAGGAAAATTGGATTTACTTATTAGAATAATTTTTAAAAAAATATATAATAAGGATATTTTATTTTTATTCTTAACTTATAGTCTATATGTGTAAATAAAAAATTAATTACAATGATTAGAAAAAGTGCTAAAATTAATTAATGTTAGAGGATAATGGAAAAACTGATTGAATTTTTTTTATAGTCGAGATGTATCAAGACAATATATTCACTACAATATATAAATTATAAATTTTGGAGGCAGAAGTTGTGGTAGTGATTACTTATTGTTCAATAGTTTGGGTACATATCAAAATGCCACTCCTCAACAATTTTAAATGGGTACCCCATACCCTCCCTTATTAACCCATATAATTCAATTTATCATCAAAAAAATCTGACAGAATATGAAACAATAATCCATATATATTTTTAATAATATCTATTATTTCTATTTTACCAACCCTAGCGTATACAATGAGGGATACAAAGAAGGTTCTTCCATGTGATGATCATTGTCTTCTATAAGAACAGTCATTTTACACCATAATTCTAAACCATAAATTATTTTTTAATAAATAAAATATAATAATATATGTATATTTCATATGCAATGATTTTATTCTAAAATATTAATTACATTTATCTATTAATTTCACCATAAAATGGATTCCACTACATCGCCTGCTTGTATGTTGTCAAAATTCCTCACTAACAGATGTAATTGTTTTCTATATCCCACTCACATGGGTAGTAATATTGATTGAAATGAGGAATATTTATTATAATTATGATAGAAAATTTATTATTGAAACATAATATATTATCAAATTTCATACCTTGTCACCCATTAAAGGAATGATTTTGTCACTCGTGTGTTTGTAAGACCTACTATCTCAACATGGTGATATGATTTACATTCATATTACATCATTGAATAAATTTATAAAAAGATTTAATAATAAAATTAATATTATTTTTACAAAATGAATATAATTTTGGAAATTATGGAATAATATTATTTTTTCAGGAACAAAAACTTTTTTGTGGACACAATCATGATAAAACAAAGAAGTTAATAGTTGAAATAATCATAACAATGAAATATTATTAACAAATAGATGATAATATGTAAAAATAAGTTCATATGAAATATTATAAATATGATTATCTATATATTACATTTAAAAAAATTTAAATCCATTATACATGAGGTTAAAACAAGGTCAGCTAAAGGGAAACCATAGGTAATGGAGATCATCTCAGTTTTAAATTAGTGAGGTATATTTTATTCTTTGCTAACAAAATTCATTTTATATGGATTATATATTATAAAATCAAATTTTATATCATTAAACCTTTATATATTATTTTATTTAATGTTTAAATTAATATTATTTATTCCAATGCAATTTAACATGAAAGTTACCAATTGGTATGGAATTTCATATCTCAATGTTTAACATTTGGTTATATAACATTTTCATTGTCTTTTATATTAAAAGATTATATGTGTAATAATTGTATATTGTTTAATTTTTTATTTACAATAGTTTTATATATAATAAATTTTGAAACAAATAAGAAATTCTTTTATTAATTCTCACCATAACAACATGGTCATTATAAGATATTTTTTCTTAATTTCCCCTCAAGTGTGAAACATTCTGTATTCAACACTTAATTACTTTTATGAGGTGTATCTATGACACATTTGAAATGTGATTTCATGAATATTTTTATATTATTGTTATTTATTGTTTCATTTGAAGTCATTTATTTCATAGTTGAAAGAACCCAGATCTTTGTTTCAGGTATGTCTTTCCTTCTCTGGTGTTTATTAGAATTTCTGGAGTTTCTGGAAAATATCGAAGTACAGGCCCTTTAATTTCTGAGCTCACGCCATGTACTCATCTTTGGCTCGAATTCGTGTGCTGGCCATGCCTGGGCCACACACACGGTGTGTAGGGGTGATGTTGAGGCCAATTTTGGCGGAGTACGGAAAAACCCACTACATGCCGTGTACTTTTGTTTTCACAATACGCATCGGGGTCATGCCTAACGGACAGAACACACCCATTTTCTAGGTTCTTCGTCCAAGAGAGACCCATACAGCTAGATCTTCTTCTAGCTTCCACCTCTTCACCCATTCTCCGATTTGAGCACGGTCGATTGCGTTGGAAGTGCAGCAGTGAGTTCTTCCTTCTCCTTGAACCTTGTTTTCCAATTCTTCCTCCTTCTCAATTATTTAAGGATGAACGATTTTTTCATTTTATCATATCTATGAAGTTCTAGGGAGAATCATCTATCATGGTCCAAGTATATTGATCTCCTAAGATCGAGGTAGGTGGTTTGTGCCTTACCGTTCAAAGTCTTTGAGTTTATGTGCGAATTTCCACCAATACTCGTGAACGGGGTATTGCATGTTGACCTTTTTTCCATTATTGTTTTTATTCCACACCTGTATGCTTGTGTAGAGGTAATTTGAACATGTTAGGAGATAATTTGTGGTTCTTGAATGTTTTTTCCTTGGTTTGTTCTGTTTACGACCTTTGGGTCCCGTTTTCCTTTGGCCGCTACACCTATTTTCATTCCTTGTGAAGATAGGTTGAAGTGAAACTCATGACATGCTTGTTTCCCTGTATAATTTTTAGCTAAGTATATCTATAGGTGTACTTTGGGGAGCCAAGTAGTTCAATAGGTGTACTTTGGCCTTATATCATTATAATGCACCGACTGTCACGGGGATGAGAGGACATAGTGATATATACTATAAGGGATAGGTCGAGTGAGCTTCCTAGAGAGTCTTAGACATTACAACCAACATAGGGGATGGACTGAGTGAGCTCCTAGAGAGTCTTGTATTCATATAGACTAGGGGATGGTAGATATAGTGAGCATACTCAAAGAGTCTTAATTTGTTTGAATTTCATTAAGAACCTTCCCAGGCTAGAGGGGGACTTGACCGAGTGTGATTCCATAGAGTGTTTGTGGTATACCTGAGGCTATAAGAGGAATTGACCGAGATAGCTTACTCCGAGATTCTCTAGGACTTGGGGCTAAGAGGGTTTGACCACGTGATCTTCCTCAAGTGAGTCCCTGAATACCCTAGACTATATGGGCAACTGACCCCATGAGCTTTCCCAGAGAGTCTCATTAATGAATATGACCAAGCCAGAGAAGTTAGGCTAAGTGCACGGCCCTGAGGGTTGTGGTACTTCTTGGATTGGACCAGAGGGGATGGCTGTGAGTACTTCACAGAGGGTTTCCTATTTATTAGCTACTTGCTTCACTACGATTATTGGTTGTTTTTTGATTTCTGTTGTATTATCCTGCTTTACTGCTTACTGTTACTGCCTATTGCTGGTTGATGTTATTTACTGTTTATTGTACTTCCACCTACCATATACTCACTGACTATTAGGCCTAGATCATCGGGTGAATGCCTACTGGGATTTTATCTCACACACTATTTGGGGCATGCTTTTGGGCCCATGCAGACTATGTTTCTACATATATAGACAAGGGAAATCTCCCTTCGACTTCTGGAACATGATTGCTTGGTGTAGGGAAGCAGGGGACCCAGCATTGGCTTGTGATGCTAAGGAGATATTTAGATTTCTTTTGTACTTATTTGGTACTATAGTCTTTTCATGCATGGTGACTTGTTTGGATGCTTTCCTAGTTATGTATTATGCATCAAATCATATATATACATATGTGCTCTAGTTTGTTGATTTAGTCTCCCACTGTTTATATTGTTTTCTATTACTGCTTCTACTATTGCATGTTTATTTTTCATCCACAGTGTAATCTTCCAATGATGGCATAGTTTCCACACTATCACACCCAAGGCCCTCGCTGCTAGTAGGAATCCTTTGGAGTTTGGGGAAATGCACTTAAGGCCATGTGACCTACCGGGTACGGGGTTCCTCTGGGTGGATTCCAGAACAAGGACGTCATAAAGTGGTATCAAATGGGTTTTCTTTTCTCTTGCCTTAGTATTTAGAGACACTAGCTTGGTATAGGATGGATTCGGTAATTGGAAATAAGTTGTTCCCATGAGTAGCTAACCAGTGTATAGGGAAAAGCCAAACTACCTCGTTAATTGCAGTTTTCTGGTATTGAGATTTTACGGTTGATAAGATTTAACCTAGAGTGATTCACATGTTTTGTACAGTTATTGTGTTCATATTACAGTTCTCTTTCTGTTGCAACCCGAGGAGATGAGGGTATTCCATATCATGCATCATATAGGAACTTGTAGAAATCACATGCCATGCATTCTTGCCATGCAATTTAGGGTGCATTAGTGATGGAATGCTATTGTGATAGAAGTTGTATAGATTATGCATGCTGTTGTGATAGATTCTTGATAGAATCTTTGATGCTTGTTAGATAATTGTTTGTATTGTACTTTGATTAAATGAATGATATATTTTGATTCGTGAGTTGTTATGGGCCCTCTTGAATCAGAAATTGGTGGATCATGATCCTGTCTTTTCTTGTACATGAATGTAGGGGATGCTAAACTTTTATTCGTAGGGAGTATGGGCACTAAAGGATAGAAATTTGGCACCTCTTTGCCTTGTTTTTTGTGTTTCTGGGATTCTGTGTAGTTTCTAAGCTACTGCCCCAGAAAAACCCAGAATACACGGCATGTACTTTCTTGTTACACGCCATGTAGTTTTTATGCAGTGTTTCTGACTGTGTGTGTAGGAACACGGTGTTGTGAAAATAACGTCGGGAGTATGTCGTGAACGGAATGTACACGCCATGTAGTGTAGAGCCTTGTACCTAATTGTTTCACTAACAACATGGGTCGGGGAAGCTCAAGTAGACATGCCGTGTTGCTTCTGAAACACGTCGTGTAGTCTTTCCCATGTACCCGACCATGACATGAACAACACGGTACAATGTCTCCTTCTCTTATACACGCCGTGTTTGTTCGAAACATTCCATGTAAGGGCCATCCATGTGGATGACCATGTAACTAAAAACACAGGCCTCAAAGTTAGTGTCTAGTACACGCCGTGTCCCTAGGGAAATAACCATGTAGTCTGATGTTTGTTTGAACCGTGTGAGTTAGCCGTGTAAAGAGACTCAGGAATTGGAATAGTCTTCAAGTACACGCCATGTGTTGGGTCAACACGCCGTGTAGTTTGGGGTGTCACAAAACCTATTGGGCAGGGGTACACGCCCATGTTAATGGCTAAAGAAGACACACAATGTATTTTTTATACACGTCGTGTAGTCGTGTTTTGTAAAACATGATAGTTTCATCCCCCTGTTCCCATTTTTTACTCCTATGTTTTCAATCATTGTTAATCATGATCTAATGTGTCCTTTTTATCTCTTAGAGATATGCCTCAAAGACGTCCTCTGGTCGTGTGCTAGTTTCCAGACGGTGACCAGTCCCCGGATATAGCCGACCAGGGACCACATGCAGATCCTCCTGCTATTCCAACCTTGGCACCATCAGTTATAAGAATCGTAGGCTCTATGGCATAGTTCAGGGAGGAAATCATGAGGATGATGCAGACCTTCTAGGTAGCGCCGCCTCCTGTACCGTTGATGGATGAGTTGACGCAGGTTTTCCAGCAGCAACATCCGTCTACTTTTTCAGGGGATGGAGGACCTCTGGATGCAAAGTCGTGGATAGATGCCACACTGACCTTCTTTGAGCACCAAGATATCCCTCCTGAAATAAGGGTAAAGATGGATACTTATATGCTCCTGGACATCGCCAAGAGGTGTTGGGAGGTGATCTCACGGTCTGGGCATCTACAGTATATGTATTGGGACGAGTTTCGACGAACCTTCTATGACTACTTATACACGGATACCATGAGGGCCGATCGAGTCCGGAAGTTTATGAGTCTGTATTAGGTTACTCGCTCTGTTATGGAGTAATCGTCTCGCTTCACTGAGCTGCAACATTTCACACCAATCCCAGCAAGTGATGAGTTGTTCCTTGCTAGGAAGTTCAAGGATGGTCTCAGGTAGGAGATCCATTCCTAGGTGAATATATTCCAGTTTACTTCGATATCCTCCATCGTCAACTAGGCACTAATAACAGATCACAATATGAGAGATTTTAGAGTAGTGAGCTAGGCCGGTTTGTCATCCAGAGCTGGTGTTCCTCCTATGGATTGTAGGAAGCCTCGCATAGAGTCTTCTCTAGGAGATCGAGGTTAGCAGGATGCGTCTTCTGTTAGCCAGGTTGTATGCTACTAGTGCAATAAGAGTGGGCATACTAGGCCTCAGTGCTAGAGGGATCCGATGGAGTGTCAGTATTTCGGCAAGATGGGCCATCTTCAGTGTTTCTATAACATCTTCTCACCTTCTGCTTGTGGTAGGGGTTCCTCTATGACCCCGCGATCTGGAGATGCTTCACCAGTTTCCCACTAGTCAGGGAACTGGAGTTCTTCAGGCCGTTCAGGCCGAGGTGGAGGTCGCAGCCATGGTGTTCAATCACTAAGACATCAGCGACAACATAGTGGATCAACTCAAAGTGGTCAGCCAGGGGAAAAGCGCCGCGGTACCGGCTAGTCTTTTGATGTGGAGAAAACCTATCTGGAGCAGGATCCCAACCCTTATACAGTTCGAGGTACGATCTTAGTAGCAGCAATTTTATCTTCAGCTCTTTTCGATATCGGTGCTTCCCATAGCTTTATCTCTGTTGTTGTTGTGGAGAGCCTTGGGCTCTGTGTCTTTTCGCCTTCTGACTTGTTGACTCTTGACACACTATTGGGAATGACGACATCTACCGTACGGCAGTGCAAAGAGTGCCCTCTTGAGTTTGTAGGGTGTCATTTCTTATGGGACCTCAATGTCCTAGAGATGACGGGCAACGACGTCATTCTCAGGATGGACTGGTTGGTTCCCTTCCTGGAAGTCGTTGATTGCTATCACCGGAGGGTGAGTTTCACATCACCAGGGGAGGATCCTTCCTTCAAAGAGGTGAGTGGTATGTCCAGGCATGTAGAGCTGGACCAGAGCATCATAGGCTAGGGAAGTTACAACCCAGATTGCCAGTCTTTATCTGGATGACCAGGGGACTTCACAGTTAGACTTTCCTCTAGTGGTGGACCGTTTCAGGGATGTATTTCCAGAAGAAATTTCAGGTTTACCTCCGGATTGTGAGGTAGACTTCTCGATATAGCTCTTTCCAGGAGCGGAACCGGTTTCCATTCCTCCTTATAGGATGGCTACACCTGAGTTTTAGGAGCTCAAGATGCAGTTGGAAGAGTTGTAGGCAAAGGGTTTAATCCGACCCAGTACTTCTCCTTGGGGTTCCCCTCTACTGTTTTCAAAGAAGGCAGACAGTACCCATCGTCTTTATGTCGATTATCGGAAGCTGAACCAGTATACGACCAAGAACCAATATCCCTTAACGAGGATCGATGACCTCTTTGATCAGCTTCGAGGAGCCTGGGTATTCTCGAAGATCGACTTGATGTATGGTTATCATCAATAGTGCGTTAGACCGTCAGATATACCTCTGACAGCTTTCAGGAGCTGGTATGGTCTTTATGAATATACATTCATGCCGTTAGGTCTTACGAGAGCACCTGTAGTCTTTATGGAACTGATGAACTGAGTGTTCCATCCATACTTGGACTCCATTTTCGTGGTATTCATGGACGATATCTTGGTGTACTATTACACTCGACATGACCATGTCACACATATTGAGATCGTTCTGAGTACACTGAGAGAGTATCGACTGTATGTTAAACTCTCGAAGTAACACTTCTAGATGAATCAGATTCACTTCTAGGGTCATGTCATCATGGATATTGGAGTATCTGTGGACCCAAAGAAAGTGACAGCTGCAGTTTCCTGGGAGCAGCCGAAGAACAATTTTGAGTTGTGATGTTTTCTAGGGCTGGTTGGGTACTACAGACACTTCATTCAGGACTTCTCGGGCCTAGCAGCACCATTGACAGGTCTGACCAAGAAGGGGGTGATGTTTTCATGGTTATATTCTTGTGAGTCGGCCTTTCAGGAGCTAAAGGGGAGGTTGACATTAGCACTGATACTAGTCTTGCCAGATTTGAGCAAGGGCTACATTGTTTACTGTGATGCTTTGAGTATCGGGATGTGTCATGCTTTTGTAGGGAGATGGGGTCGTTGCTTACAGGTCTCAGCAGTTGAGGAAACACAAGATTGACTACCCGACGCATGATCTGGAGTTGGCAGCAGTTGTTCATGCCTTACGCTGTTGGAGACACTATCTTCTGGGAGAGCACATTGTGGTTTTCACCAACCACAACAGTCTCAAGTATATCTTCACTCAGCATGATCCGAATCGGAGATAGCACATGTGGGTTGAGTATCTTCATTCCATTGACTTCAAGCTCGCCTATATGCTGGGAAAGGGCAATGTAGTGGAAGATGTGTTGAGCAGATGAACTCAGATTTGGGTAGTTCAGGAGGACAACAGTGATTGGCAGCTTATGGCGCTATTCTATGAGATTCATCTGGAGGTGCATGACTGGAAGGGACAGACTATCCTTTCTTCTATGGTTGTTACCTCTACATTTCTTGATCAGGTATGAATGAGGTAGCTATCAAACTCATAGAACTTGGTCCTGTGGTAGAGTGTTTCAGGAGAGGACCATTTTCCTGGATGGATAGTGGGCGAGGATGAGATCTTACGTTTCTAGGGATGCGTATGGGTTCCAGCAGACATACGCAAGGAGATGATTCTGGATTTACATTCCTCTGTTTGGGAAGTTCATCCTAGCGTCACCAAAATGTATTGGGATCTTCATCGCCAGTATTGGTCTCCAGGTATGAAGGAAGATGTCGCTGGTTTTTTCATGAGATTCTCTAGTTGTCAGCAGGTGAATGCAGAGCATCAGCGACCACCAGGGCTTTTACAGTAGTTACGAATTCCTAAGTGGAAGTGGAACGATGTCATGATGAACTTTTTGACTAGGTTACTAAAGTCACCTTGGGGAAGTGATGTTGTTTGGATCGTCGTCGACAGGCTTATGAAGGTAGAACACTTCTTGCTGATCAAGGAAACCTTTAGTGTTGATGATCTGAGAAGACTGTACATCTAAGAGACTATACATCTACACGGAGTTCCACACTCCATTGTTTCAGATAGGGATGCACGCTTTACCTCTTGGTTCTTGTAGGGACTTCAGAAGTATTTGGATATATAGATACTTTTGAGTATAGAATACCATCCCCAGACTGATGGCCAGTCCGAGTGCACAATCTCGGTTCTTAAGGATATTCTCTGAGCTTACATTCTAATCTTCGGCGGTTCTTGGTAGAAGAATATACCTCTTTTGGAGTTTTCCTACATCAATAGTTTTCATGAGACCATTCCGATGGCACCATACAAGGCTTTGTACAGTAGGCCATGTCGATCACCCTTATGCTGGCTGGAGGCAGGAGAGGTAGCATTGCTAGGACCTAATCTTGTTCAAGAGACCTCAAAGAAGATAGAGTTGATTCAAAAGAGGACGGATACAGCACAGTCTTGACAGATGTCTTATGCTGATCAGTGGAGACGACCTATGGAGTTTGAGGTCGGAGATCGGGTTCTCCTGCATGTCGCACCGAGGTTGGGGCACAAGGGGATTCATAGACAGGTTGAGCTTTCAACGTGGTACATCGGGCCGTTTGATGTGTTGGAGAGAGTTGGGCCAGTGGCCTATCAGTTGCAGCTATCTCAAAGGTACCGAGCTATGCACGACGTCTTCCACGTCTGTCAGCTCTGACGTTACTTTCTAGACCCATCTCATGTCTTTCAGCCCGAGGAGGTTGAGCTCGAAGTGGATGCATCATTTTAAGAGCATCCTATCTGGATTTTCGATCGAGGTAAAAAGTTTCTCCTAGGCCGGTCTGTTCCTCTGGTATGAGTGCAATGGTAGCACTGAAGAGTACAGGATGAGACATGGGAGAGGGAGGCCGAGGTTCGATCGCAGTGGCCGGAGCTATTCGAGGATCCTTCTTCTAAGCTAATCTAGGGAAATTTGGAGATGAATTTCTTTAAGGGGGGAATTTTGTAAGAACACGGATCTTTGTTTAAGTCGTGTCTTTCCTTTTCAGGAGTTTTTTGAGAATTTTTGTTGTTTCTAGATAATTTTGAAGTACACGCTGTGTACATTATGAGTACACGTCGTGTACTCTTCTCTGGCTCGAAGCTGTGTGTTGGCTATGGCCGGGCCACACTACGATGTGTAGGGGTGATGTGGAGGCTGATTTTGGTGGAGTACGGAAAAACCCACTACACCTCGTGTACTCTAAATGTACATGTGGTGTACTTTTTTTCACAAAATGCACTGGGGTCGCGCCTGACGGACAGAACACACCCCTTCTCCAGGTTCTTCGTCCCAGAGTGACCTGTACGGCTGGATCTTCCCTGAGCTCCCACCTCTCTGTCCGTTCTCTGATTCGATCATAGTCGATTGGGTTGGAAGCACATTAGTGAGTTCTTCCTTTTGCATGAACCTTTTTTTTCCAATTATTCCTCCTTATGAAGTTATCTAAGGTTGAACATTTTGTGCGTTTTCTTAGATCTACGACGTTCTAGGGAGAATCATAAATTGTGGTCTATGTACAACAATATCCTACGATTGTGGTAGGTGGTTTGTGCCTTACCGTTCAAAGTCTATGAGTTTATGTGCGAATTTTAACCGATACCCGTGAACGGGGTATTGTGTGTTTACCTTTTTTCCCTTGTTGTATTCCTACCATTCATGTATGCTTGTTTAGAGGTAATTTGACCATGATAGAGGATAATTTGTTGTTATTGGATGTTTTTTCATTGATTTGTTCTTTTTACAACCATTGGTTCCCATTTCCCTTTAGCTTCTACACTTGTTTCCATGCCTTGCGAAGATATATTGATGTGAAACTCATGACATGCTTGTTTCCTTTTAGACTGTTTAGCTAAGTAGCTCTATAGGTGTACTTTGGTTAGCCAAGTAGCTATATAGGTGTACTTTGGCCTTATATCATTATTAATCACTGACTGTCATGAGGCTGAGAGGACCTGGTGCTATAGACTATATGGGATAGACCGAGTGAGCTTCCCAGAGAGTCTTAGTCATTACAGAATATAGAGGGGATAGACCGAGTGAGATCCCAGAGAGTCTTGGATTTTTATAGACTACTCGAGGATAGACCGAGTGATCATCCTCCGAGAGTATTACCTTGTTTAAATTTCTTTAAGAACCCTCCCAGACTAGAGGGGGAATTGACCGAGTGAGCTTCCTCAGAGAGTCTGTGGTATACCTGAGGCTATAGGAGGAATTGACCGAGATAGCTTTCTTAGAGAGTCTCTAGACCTTGGGGAAAAATATGATAGACCGCATGATCTTCCTCAAAAGATTCACTGACTACCCTAGACTACAAGTGGAATTGGCCAAGTGATATTTCCCAGAGAGTCTCATAAATGCGTATGACCAAGCCCAAGGGGTTAGGCTGAGTGCGCTGCCAAGAGGGTTGTGGTACTTCATGGATTGGACCAGAGGGGGTGGCTACGAGTACATCCCAGAGGGTTTTATGTTTGTTAGCTACTTGCTTCACTGATATTGTTGTTTGTAGTTTGATTGATGTTGTATCATCCTGCTTTACTGATTACTATTACTGCCTATTGCTTGCTGTTGTTGTTTACTGCTTATTGTACTTCGACCTGCCATATACTCACTGACTGTTAGGAACAGATCTTATGGTGAATTCTTGCTGATATTTTATCTCACACCATGTTTGGGCCATGAATTTGGGCACAAGAAGACAATGTTGCTGCAGGTATAGACAAGGACAAGCGCCCTTCGTCTTTAGAACTTGATTGCTTGGTGTAGGGGAGCATGGGACCAAGCTTTGGCTTGCGATGCTGAGGAGCTGTTTACTTTTCTTTTGTACTTGTTTGGTACTGTAGTTCTTTCCAACATCGTGACTTTGTTTTGCTGTTTTCCTAGTTATGTACAATGCATCACGTCATATATATACATATGTGCTCCAGTTTGATGATTTAGTCTCCCGCTGCTTATACTGTTGGATATTACTGCTTCCGCTATTTCATGTTTATTTTTCTTTCATTGTGTACTCTACCAATGAGGGAATAGTTTCTCCACTATCACACCCAAGGCCCTCACTGCTAGTTGGCAGCCTCTGGCGTTTGGGGAAATGTGCTTGATGCCATGTGACCAACCGCGTATGGGGCGCCTCTGGGTGGCTTCCGGAAACGGGACATTAAAAAAGGGCTTTTTATTCAAATGTTACCATACCAGAAAATTATAATTCTATAAAAAAATTTTAATCACAATACCATAGGATTGAATTTCTATTAAATGATATTATTTAATCATTAAAAAAATCTATTTTAATTGTATTCACATTTTTTATTCTTGATGTTTTTTTGTAATATTTCATTTCTTTTATTTATTATTTAAAATGTTAAGAATTGTTTCCTTAAAATAAAACATTTTCCCTTTTATATAGATAATTAACATTCTACTATATGCATATTGTGAAAAAATATTAAAAAATATTTTTAATATTTTATAATTAATTTTAACGGTATTTTTAACCATGTTTTTCTAAATGGTCTAAAATGAATATTCTATTTAGTTTCACGATAAGGTAATTATTTGAATTTTTTAAGAGAATGTGAATGGAATCCTTATTTTAGTATAATCAACATGTTTTTGATTTCCCAGCAACATTTTCAGTCATTGATATTATATTTCTTTACTAGTATAAATGTTTTATATCAAATAATTGTATTTCTGAATGTTCAGTATGTTTTAGTTTTTAATATGTCATTAATACTTTAAAAGGATATTTTCCTCATGAATATTTTAAATGAATGTTATATTGTATTTGTATTCATCAATGATAACATGTCATTATTTTATGTATACTGATGTGGGGATATATAGTAATAATGAAATAGTTGTTTTTCCTCTGTATAGTTCTTGATCATTTTTAAAGTATAATTATTTACATTCAAATACATTATTAATTTTTTGTGAATTAATTATCAAATTAAATATTTTCATTGTTATAATTATTGAAAATTATATTTCACCTAATTATAAATATATATTTTATCATGGATAAAATTATTTCAAAAAACAAATACCATTATTATAAACAAGGATTTTTTAATTGTTACATGATTTATTAGGGAATTATTATTAAATCCATATTCTTGGATAAATATATATATTTATTAACAATAAATGAAAATATGAATAAAACAAATAATTCTATTTATAAGTAATACACATGACATAATGTTATGGATGGGGCATATAATTATATATCTCTTAATTACAATGATTAATCATATGAGAAAAACCTATAAGATAACATTTAATTTTTCATTATGCATAGTTGTATACTATATTCAGGAAATTTTTTGATGTTATTGATATCAATATTTTTTAGAACATGGTATCCAATATTAAAAATTTCATTCCTTGAGAGTTTATTTTTTATTATCCATTCAATTACTACATTGATATTAACCATGGATTAATATTATGATCATGTGATTATTTTTATGGAATTATTTTATTATCACTAATTATTTTCTTATTATTCTTCATTATTGGTTTATTGATTAAGTGGAATGTGTTTTTATTTATATTCAATTCCTTTTTGATAATTCATAATTTATTTTGGGTCGATTAAGAAATTCATAATCCATACTTAGCATATAATCCCAACAGTATTATATCTTCATTCCCATGGGTATCATGAAAGAATAATTGAATGAGATTAAAGATCCATAATTATTAATCTCACTGTGTTTAATTTTATGTTGTCAAAAGGGATTTGAGATAAAATTATGTACCCTGTCTACGAGTACTACAAAACTATTCATCCCATTTACATGAATCCACTTGTATCATATAAAAATATAAACAATTCACCAACATCTCTAAGATAATTGGGTTGGGGTCAATACAATACCTACATGACCATGAAATTAATGATAATTATAGTAAATTATAACATAATTCAAATATATAATTTTTTACATTTAGTGTGTTTGGGATCTTTTACATCTATTGAGAATTGTTAGAAAAAACATAGAAATACTATTTTTAACACAACTAATTTTTTTATAATACTTGACCAAATTTATTTGAGTTTTTTTATTTTGTGGTGAGTTAGTAAGATAAAGTTGGGATATTTTATTACTCTCATTGCTTTCACTATATTGTTTTACTATCCAATTTGATGGGATTTCAGAAAAATTCTCAGGGCCAGTTGGATGATGATTATTTTTAACTTGTTAGATAATGATTTAGAAACTATATTGGTTTCTTATTTTTAATGATATTGATAATTTAATGTATATTAATAATTATAAATTATTTTAATGATTTATTTCCTGAAATATTCATTTCATGTAAAATTATTTTTGTGGGAGTTACCAAAAATCCATAAAGGTGGTTTTTTATATATTTAATGTAATGTTTTGAAATACAATAAATTTGACATAAAAATGATCAAAGGGTTCATTCTAATTGAAATTTTTTTTAGAATAAACATAAATCATAAAAGAAATAGAAATTTTAATGATATCAAAAAATAATTTACTAATAATTTTAATATTTATTTTAAAAATAAAAATTTTGATTGTTTGATTATATTGTTGTAACATCCCATATATTCATTGATTTTTTTTGAAAAAAACCTTCCTAACTTATATTTCTAAATTATTAATTAATTGTCTCATTTTTTTAAATTATATGAACATGGAATGGAAAATTACTAATTAATATTTTGTAATAAAATTTTATGATATAATTATAAATTTTTATCACTTATGCTAAAAGACATATTACATGATGTTCACTTGTCAATTGTAGGTTTATCATGAAACAAATACTTCACATATTACTATTTTTTTGTTGAATAATTATAAATATTTGTATTAAATTAAACATTTTCAATGAAAATATTTGAATAATACCTATTATAATGATATTTGTAATAATATCTCTTTTACCATATTAAAATTTTTATTTAGTTACAACGATTTATTTGAAAAAAAATATAATCCTTATTAAATGTATATAATAATTTGAATAGTAATATATTCATTGATATATTTTTTATAATATTATAGGGTACAAGATTTAATAGTCAGTTAATTATAATATATAATCATTGGAAATAATAAATAAAATTATTCTTTCAGGACATATTATATGTGTATTATATAACAAAAGGAAGAATTATTCTATTAAATATTTAAAAAAAATTCTGGCATTTGAAATTATTTAATTAAATATTCAACTGACCAATAATATAATATTTTGGGACTTATTGATATTTTAATATTTACATTTTTTATAATGGTTAAGTAATATCTATTATAGTTAATGTTGGTGAGTGATTTCTTTTGAGTTGTTTAAATGAAGATAGATGTTGTTATGAAGAAGGTTTTTTTAGTTGAAGATGATTTAATCCACATGTATTATTTTTCTCCAAAGCATAAACATCATTAATTTTTTAATATTTCAATCATAGATGATATGATAGTGATGATTACTGTGAGTATGACTATATCAAATAAATAGGATGATAGTTATCAATGCTGGTTTTTTTGTTGAATGTTTATCTATTGTTGATAATATGAATCATCATATATAGTTTTTTGTTATGAAAATAAAGGAAATTAATTACTATTTGAGAAATTATTACATAATTTTTACTGAAATACCTCATGATACATGTATTAGTTTAAATGGAAGGAAAACCATTAATTTTTTGGAAGATCAAGCAATAAGGTTTTGTGGATTTTTATCAAAGAGAAACTATCATTGATATTCCTGATTGTGTAGAGTTTTTGTTCGAAGGGGGAGATAATTATAAATCTTAAGAGTTATAATATTATATTGGTCTATCATTTTTGTAGGTTTTGTTATCAATGGTAATTTTTTGATGTACATAGAGAAATAATTGGAAAATATCATTATATAATATATGTCACTGTCAATGACAAATGTTCATCAAACGAGTCATTTGATTGGATATTTGAATTATGGATGCACGACTATTGAAAATTATATCAACATTATTAAAATTTGGTTTTGATGAGAAGGTGTAATGGATTTATCACACGATTGACTAAAATGGAATCATAATATGTGTAGTGTTTTATGTCATTGAAAAAATTATTTTGTTTATGTTTCAATGCACATGGGTTTTCATAGAATGGAAATGATAGAATAATTTATAATAAATGTAATAAAATTTTGGAAGTGTATGATAGTTGAATTCCATGGAATTCTTATAATATTGACCATGTTCACCAGACGGATTTTCCTAAAATGTATGAGATACTATGATGTTTTACAAAATGGATGTGTCATATAAAGTGATATATAAATGATGGAAATAACAAACATCAAATACATGTATCATATTTTATGATTATGAGAAGGTTGATCAATGTTTCTAAAACCATAAAGGAAGACCACTATTCTCAATCTTTTTAGGGATGATTAAATAAGTATATTTGATCCTTGCCTTAAACAGTTGTCTTATCTTTTTTGATAAATGAATGGGGTCTATGGTAGAAATTTTTTATCTAGGATGAGATAAATATTTATTTATGTTTTTAGATAATGTTTAAGTTATTAAGTAATAATATTTTGGGAAATTTACATTATATATTAGAGATCTATTTCGAATGTAATAAATAATAATGTCATTTTTCTGGAGTAGATTTGTATAATTAAAAATTTGATCAAATGAAATTGGTTATGATAAAATATGTTGAATGATATTAAATTATGATTCCTTTTTTTGATGTATTATATAATTTTAGTGAAAAGGGGATCCAAATGATATTACATTAGATATGGATATTGTAAACATGGAATCACAATATAGAAGGTATTTTTTGGACAGTGGGTAGAGTATAAAATATGTATAACTAATAGAGTATACAAGATTATTTACCAGTGGACTCATGATGGGGATATCCTGTTACTGTGAAAATAAGTGAAAGATAAATAGTAAATCCTTGGTATGAAATGGTATAGAAAGTATAATAATCATAGTGACAACATACTGAATCATATGTTTAGTGATTAATATAGTTTTTAAAAAAATATTATAATCAATTACGTTTACAAAGTTGAATTTCACACTAAAATCACTATATAATATTTTATGTGTAAGGATACTCTATCAATTCTATATAAACATGGCAAATATTTTTTTTCTAGTGAACTATGTGGTATTTTATTATATATAAAAAAATAAAAATAGAAGCTTTTTATGAGTAGTAAATATTTTAAATAAATTTTTTCTTGTGCTTTTTCCTTTTTTTCCAAAGGAGTACTTTCTCACTAAAATATTTTGAAGTTTGTATATTAAATAAGAAAAAAAATAAATATATGATATGCCTTATTCAACCACTCACCCTATCATTAGTTAATACTAATAATAATTTTTTATTTTCATGTGTTATCATAACATAATTTACTATATTTACCCTTTAATAATTATTCCTAACAATTATGTTTCCATAGATGATCAGATTTATGTGAACAGTAAGGGGAATATTATCATCAATGATAAGAACAATATTATTTAGATCTTTAAAATGTTGTTTTTTCTTATTGACAATGGATATGATTTTTTTAAGGTTTTATAGATGGATTCCCAATTATTGTTAATTTTTTCCCCCAAACAGTTCATGATAAGAAACAATTTAAGAATAATAAATGTCCTAGAAATTTCATATTTTCATCGCTCTATGAATGTGATTTTCTAAGGGTTAAAAAATTGGAAGGGGTAAATGTATCTCTAATATGTTAAATGAAATCTATAAAAGAAATATAATATGAACAAAGGTATATTATAAATCTATAGATTAAAATATGATGATCCTAAGAAGGTTGATAATAGATATGTTTGTGATTTCATTAAAAGGGAGAATGATATTTCCTTAACCATATGAAATATTGTTGAGATGATATAATTGTAAATCATTGGTGAAAATATGTTATGTATTATTTATGATAAATAATATTTAAAGATTCATCTATATAATATTGATATTTGGAACATATTTTTATGGATGATCTACCATAATATATCATCACATGAGACATAATAAGTGAAGGTTTCATCACATAGATGTATAAATACAATCAATAAATATCATACAAGCGAAATATATAATGAAAATAAAATAATGTTGTAATTGACAAGGAATCCATTGAATCTAACATAATTGAAGATATTTCTAAAATTTTAATGAATTTATTACATTATTATCCATAAATATGTAATAAATCATATAAAAACACAATCAGTAGTAACCTCTAATGTTTATTAGATATAGAGATATTGAAAATTTCAATAAAAATTTTCTGCAAAACATTATTATTTTGAAAGGGATGATGGTGGGATAAATTCAAGATCCAGACACAAGAAAAAGGTAGAAAAAAAATTCATATCATAATATATGGGTTAAAATTTTATCTAAATACAAAAAGGGAATGTATACTTCTTTTTTCTGAGGAAGATGATGTTATTGAAGAAGAAAATTAAAATTACAATGATGAAACAACTAAAATAATTCTTATTCAAAAATTGAATTATGAAATTTTCACCATTAATGAAAGATGTACAACTGATGAATAAGAATAATATTCCCTAATAATTTTTATTCTAAATATAGAGTTAGAGGAATTTATTTTATGGACTATAATACATAATATGGATAATAATAAGTTAAAAACTAAATTCATTTACAAATCCATCTTTAATCATTTAATTCATAAAAAACCACATTGCTAAACGATATTGATGATTAAAGGATGTGGATTTATGAAAATAAAAACAATAATTCCATTACTGAAGAAACATTTATGGCTAAGGAATGTGAATTAAATCATTCTAAAAGACCTTATAATGTGGATAAATTATGTAATTGTTTAAGAAAAAACATTTAAAAATTTAGATTAATTAATAAGATGTGTAAAAATATTCAAAATATTATAACTAGTCCCCAATGGTTAATATATGGATGAATCTTGATTAGAATAAAAATCATGTTATGAAGGAAATGACTCTAACCAAAATAAAAAAATTAAAAAATTAAAAAATTAAAAAATTAAGATTTCAAATTCTTAACATGAAGATACTACTAATGATGATATGTTGAGGTTTAGATGAAATTTAACCAATATAATAAAATCTCATGAAGTAACCAAAACATTGATATTAAAAATTTAAATAATTAGGATTGTAGGAAAACTGATAAAAATAATATTCACTACTCTAGGTTATATGTAAGTTACACAGGTAATTATCTCTCTAGATTAACATATAGTATTGTGAAGGATTTATGTGATCATAGATTTTTTTTTAATTACCATTACTATAATTAATCTGTTAGATACAAGAGTTATATTTTTAGTGGAGTTAACCCACTCAGAGAAGAAAACTAAAAAAATTATGGAATTTGGGAATATATTCCATCTCTTAGAGAATATTATGGAGTGATGTGAGTATCCAGAAACTTCTTTTAATGTATTTATTTTCATGTTACAAAATAGTTATTCTAAATATATCAAAAGATACTTGAGAAGGAAGAATGAGGATTATATGAATCCTTTTTATTTCAATTTCTATGAAATCATTAAAAGTTGATTGAAGCAAGATATTTTATACTAGGTCATCATAATAAACAATTTAATAATTTATGTTTTTAAAAATTAGAATAAAATTAAAGTAGGAAAAATGAGTTTTTGAAATGATTATTCCCTCCGAATCAAATTAGATTGATCTTCTATCATTGTAGAAAAAATGAAAAGTTCCAAACATGACATGTTTTTAAATAGGATTAAAAAACTTTATTCAATATTTCAAAATATTCTAAGGTATTTAATATTGATTTATAGAGAATAATTATTCCTTGATAAATGTCATGGGGTTCGGAATGTAATCAGAATAGTGAAATGAACAACAGGAAATATGATACGTGTTTTTGAATCACAAAGTACAAGACATATGATAATGATGAATGAAAATCATCTAGGCCAAAAATTGTAGTGTAATATGTGTTAGAGTAGAATGAAAATTTTAACAATTATAGAAAGTTTTTAGGATATTATAAACATGACATGATTTATAGAAAAACATTGTTTGGTTAGATGGAATGATAACATTGCAAACTTATAAAATAATAAATTTGTGACCCATTCAACTCCTCCTTTTGAGATGATACTGTTTGATATTTGGTAGGACCATCAGAGAGAAATAAAAATGTATAAAATCACATTACTTATTTAATTAATTATATAACTGACATTATTTTTTTATTCTTTATAATCATAAATAAAAAGATAAATTTTTATGTGTTTCAAGAGAAGTTGAAAAAATTAAAAATATTTTTGTTTTAAGAATATTTATACTGGTAATTGTGGTGAATTTAAAAATCAATATAATAGTTAATATATTTAGAAAACATTTATTATCTCTGTGTTTAGTGAACCATACACAAAAAATAGTAAAAAATAATTAAAGATGAAATATATGATTGATTGAGATCGATTAGTAAATGTCAGTCGAACAAAATACTTATGGATACTTTTACAATAAAGCTATCAGAGTAGTTTTTACTATTTAAAATTGATATTTATATAGTCTCATTTCATATATGACTCATTATGATATATATTATAAATGAAACATACGTTTTTAACACATAATGTTTTTTAGATGTCCTGGAATTGTTAGTTTAATTAGATAAAATCAATGGATGTTTGATTGGATTAGAGTTTATGGAATCGTTCATGGGTACATTCCTAATATTATTGGATATAGGTTCTTTAATAAATTAATTGGAATGATAGATGAATCTATTTAGGTGAATTTTTGGTAACACTAAACTAAAATCTTTTCAAAATAATAATTTAGATTAAATTATTGGAAGATGATATAGTTTAATAGAACCTTATGATAATGTTCATAAATATTGTAATAATTTTAAATATGGCCAAGAATAGGATTCTAAGACGTATATTTCAAATGATAAATGAAAATCATGTTCAAATCATCACATACTAAGGAATTATTTTTATGTAAAAAACATCATTGGAGATAAATGAAAATAGGTTGAAATAAGAGTAACATCAGACAAATATTTAAATATATTATTTTATTCATAGTAAAAACTATTATTTATTTATTTGTATTTATTTCATCAATAGAATTTTGATGTTATGAATTATTATTTGGATTAGATTGAGAAGAAAGACATGAGGGAACTTGTATTGAAATATAACAACAAGAATGATATTGGAGGTTTCTTTTTTTACAATCATGTTAATTGATAAAGTTGATTTGTTACCAAGATTTGGTATTCTATTTTTTTCGTTAAAAGGGAACCATGAATCTTCTTATCAGAAGAATGTGATGAAACAACCATCAAATAATAATGTGTTACAACTGACTCAAGGAAATGGAAATGTGCAGGGTCGAGATGATACAACACAGTCGGTAATAGAATTGACACCGGATACACATGAGCTATAGAATATGGAACTAATGGAAGTTCCTGGACCAATCCAGAGTGCCTACGTACAGGATGGTGGCCTTATGGTGGGTAAATAACTTTGTGATGAAGGTAATATTTCAAGGATCCAAGAGAAATTTAATAAATTGAGAGACTATAAGGGAACTCATTGATAATGGGATGATATCATGGATGACTCCCCATATAAATAATTCTATAGTCATGTTTTCTCTAAAGGGAGAAATGATGTTATCGATGATAATGGATTTTAATCTGTTCTTCCAAGTAAAGGAAGACATTGGAATGATTATTACTATTTCAATCAAACTATGGTCACTAGGATTCATAGACCTACTTATTATTATTATTACTAGTATGGTGATTATGATGATTCATATTAGTTTGAATATGATATTTTATATACATTGTGATTTCATGGCATGACAGAATGATGCATGTATGACCCCTTATTTTTCCCATTTAAGGTATTTTTTTTATAATAGAAATCATTCTATACATTTGGTATTATAACAAAAGGTGACTATTTATGAATAATATCATGAATATATTGTAATGGTTACTCTTAAAAAAATGAAATTGAATTTGATGAGACATTTTCTCCAATGGATAGATCTAAATCCATTATATACTCTCTTGAAATCACTAAGAATTGAAAATATATAACATTTCACACAATAATGAATCAATATTTTTAAAATGTATATGTTGATGGAGATGTGTATATTTAACAAATATATTGTACTTTTCAATGGATAGGTAGAATATATATGTTGAATGTCAAGAAGGCATTGTATGGGTTGAAGAAAATTATAATATCATGGTGTTATGTGGTAGATAATTTACTCATAATGTTTAACATCAGTAAATAAGATTCAATATTAACCAATACATGCATTTAAAACAATGAGATTTCCTTCATTGTGATTTTTATATTAACAACCCCAAATTTTTATAAAAAACATAATGTTAGATAACATATATGTCTTGCAACACCATGCTTGATCAAACCATAAAATATTATTATTTAAATATGAAAATCAAAACATAGACGTTAAATTAGAGGTTTTAATTAGAATAATATCATTATAAATTAAACATAATGAGTACATTCAATAAATTTTTTTGATTATTTTATGGAAACAAACATCCATAATTTAGTAATGTTAAATAATTTTGTATAAAACAATCTCTATCACAATTGACACCATCAGAATATATATTTTTTAATATATTTATAATATAGAAAATTTATTCGAATAATTTTACTTCATTTTGTAAATAAGAATATCATTATTATCTTTGTGTGATATTTTTGTTATTAAAAAAACATTTTCCATTTGTAGTAATATATAATGATTTTCATTGAATATAATATTATTTCTTCATGAATATGGAAAGTAATATTTTTATAACATATTTTATATGTGTGTACATTTCAAAAATATTATGAATAAACTATCTCTCTAAATATGGATAATTTATTTGGTCAGAATCTAAATAATTTTTCTAAAATTAAAACATAGTAAAAAAATATTTTTCATTATGTTTTGTATTTTTGTATTAAAAAGATATCTTTTTCATCTATTGATATAGAATTAACAACTTACTACAAAATTTATAATTAGTATAATTATATTTGTTAAGAATTCACATTTTATTTTTGGTCATTAAAATAGTTACCATAGTAAATTTAATTCAACTCAGAAAGGGTAAAATTTGTATAATGTGGCTAAAATATTTGGATATGGACATCGAATTTTTAAAATGCATGAAATAATTCTATTAGATATGTATACCGTGGACATTTCCATCCAAATATATACTATATCCAATTAGTAACATTTTTCTATGATATTATCCATTATATTATTTTATGTAATGGAAAAAAAATTTCATTATATTTATTTAAATCTAGAATTTTAGGTTCACATAAGAATGACAATAAATTTAGAACAATTTTATATATGATTTTATGAATAATTAAATTTTTTATATGATGGAAAATAATTTCTCACTTTTATATATTATATAATCAACAGAAAAACATACATATTACTAACATATTACTTATTAAATTAATGAAAAAATAAAATAAAAAGATAATAAAATATTATAAGGTTTTAAATTTTGAGAATTTTTTTGTAGATATTTTTACAGATTAATATATCTTATTAGATATGCTTTAAAGGATTATATTTTAATGATATAATTTTATTTAAGTCATTAATGACAAATTAAATTATTAAAATCAGAAATTACAGTTACCATATTTTAAGAAAACATTATTTTATTAAATAATATAAAATATGATGATTTTGATAGATTAAAATGGAGAAATATATGGTATAAAATATAACACCTAACCATTTATAAATAAATTTTAATCCTAATGTAATATTATAATCTCGATTACCTAAAATGGTGTTTTTTGAAGACCTAGTTTAAATTATTTTAACAACAATCAAAATGATAAGCCATAAAATTTACTTCAAAACTAATAAAATCTAATTGGATCATTATATATCAACCAAACTATATTTTTAATCAATTCTCTATATATTTGGTAGATTTTTTTTAAAATTATTATATAAATTTTAATCCTTTTTATAATTCCATGTTTGTATTTTCCATCAATTACAAGTGGATAACCCTTCCATCTATTCATTAAACTACTTTGAGAATCCAAGTATACAGACCCAACCCTAATCATATCATACTCATGTTTTGTTGTCATAAATTCATATACAATCACTTTGAGGATGTTTTTTGGATTCAATTTTTACACAATCATGTCGTAAGGGAGACATAAAATAACCATATAATAAAATATGGAATCATTTGATAAGTAATCATTTTTAACGAAATATAAAACATACAAAAGAAAACAAGATTTCCTTTCATGGGGAATAATTATTACAGTCATATTTTATTATTCTCTTATATTTAACATCCTTAAAAAAATTAAAAAAAATTTAAAATGTGTGATGAGAACTAAAATCAAGGAAATGGAAATTAAAAAATATGAAGTTCGATAGTCATGATAGCAAAAACGAATTCCCAAGAAGTTGTATATATTTATCTAAATTTCATGTTGGATAAATAAACACATGATTTTCAAATTTAAAAAGACAAATATTTTCTAAAATAATACCCTTAAAACATAGAGTTAGTAAATCATAACATAATTTTGGAAATTTATATAGTCTTATTCCCAATCCATTTTAAAAACAGACCATAAATAACTGGATCATAGTTAAATCCATGGGAAAAAATACTTAGCAACTCCATCATATTTTCCATTTATTATAGTGACAATTACAAAATGCATTAGAGGGATATGTAGAAACACCAATCATTTAATATATATTGTGATCACCCAATTAAATATTGTACGAATCCATCGTATAAGTTGTAATGGGAAAACCCAGAGCTATCTAGGCACACCAATTTCTCCATTATGGTACTCAAGTAACATATAGTTTATGAAACAATTTATTCGGACACCTTTTTAACACAAAAGTTTTTAAAAATTAATTTATACTCATATTAAAATCATATTCAGATATTGAAATACCATTTTTAAAAAACCCCATTTACAATACCAAAATACCCTTTTCTATTTAAATCGTATATTCAGTTCTAAAATTACATTTTCAGTTATGATAGACTATAAAAAATAATAATACTCACAAAATATTGAGATTTTTTTCTTTGAATAATAAATAAATAAATATAATGGAATTCAAAGATCAAATAACTATTTGTGTGATGGAAATTCATTGTTTCTATATCCATTAAAAATGAACATTTTATTATTTTTATCAAAATTCAATAATACCATTTAAATATATAATTTTAAAAAAAATAAATTGATAGTTTAAAATTCCTTTATGAAACTCACGGATCCATATAAATAAATTCATATAATCATTTTAAATATTGACAAATAAATGAAAAACACATTTTAAAGGAATGAATTAAGAGTTAATTTTTTAAAAAAGAAAATTCACTTACAACATTGAAAACATATTAATTACAATCACCCTGAAATTATAACATTAAATATATATATATTTATATATATATATCATGATAATAGATAAATTAATGATACAACATATCAATGGTGCTGTATATAGAACTTATAAAATAACAAATCTGTATAACATCAAAATATTTCTCACTAAAAGGAAATTGATTTTAAGTCCCTTACCTTGAGTCTAAATAACCACATATATTCATTCCCCTCTTGGATAAATTTTTTATGTTAAATATATAATTCATTTGATAAAAAAATCAAGTTTATTATTCTATTTTATTGACCATACAGAATTATTTAATCATTAATGTTCGATTCAATAAATTTGATGGTATTCAACTTATATATCAAAAATGACTATGTTAGGATCACTATTGACAAATATGTCATTATTTGTAAAAAAATATAAATAATACCATAATTATAATTTTCATAGATCAATTATACATTTAGAAAAATAATGAATGATATGTAATAAAAACTAATTATGTTATGATCATGGATTTGGTATTCCACACATAAACACGATTAACATTTCTATTATTCATTAATTACTACGTACAGAAGGTATTTATTATTTTTGTAAAAAATGATTATAATATCATATATAATAATTTTATTTATTTAAATAAAATTAAAAATTTTATCCATATGATTTTGTGACCAGAAAGGAATGATTTTTCTTCATAGAAGCAGTATTATACACACACCCATAAACGACAATATAATTATTCATTGTTAGAAAGAAATAGATATATTTTATATAAACATGGTACATGTGTTTTTAATAGTATAATTATCATATATATCACAAATATTGATTAAATTTATCTTAATTATCTACCATGTAAAGAATTAGTGTAAATTTAGTCACTTCACACTGTGTGGTGATAGTCTGCCTTACCGACGAGTGGTGTTATCGTATCCTCAAAATAATGGAATGTAAGAAGGTATATGTGATATAATAACATTATAAGTATAAATAAATTAAAACAATATATATATATATATACTATAAATTCATTGATATAAAAACCCATTAGAGGAGATGATGGAAAAAATGACATTGGTTTTTGAGGTGGTAGTTCTTCGTACACACTAATAATTATTTCAAATCCCATTTGATGAGATAAAATATGGGTATATGTTATATATTTAAATAAAAAATATATAATCTGAAATATATTGGTTTTATTTTATATGTATAATTAATGAATAGTTTAATGAGTTGGAAGAAGAAATAATATAAATTTTTGTGGTTATGCATGATACCTCTACATTGGACAACCGCCTTATATAAGGATGAAAATGATTTAAAAGATAAAATATTCTCTAAAATAATTTATATGTGACATATTGGGGATGTAATAAATGTATTTTAGATGGTATTAATTAAAAAAATTAATTTATGGTTTGAGGAGGATAGAAGAATGGGTGCCATTTTATAAGTCTAGTGAGTTCCAAACATAAATGTTTTAAAAAGAAAATGATATACCCACTTTTTTAAAAAGGAGAAATGATTAAAAATGAATAATGATAGATTATATGAAATGATAATATCAATAAATTTCTAAAAAATATATTTTAGACTTTTTTAGTTCATTTTTAGCCTAATCATTTTTAATTTAAACCACAGTAACATTTTTCATCCAAAACTGTTATAATTTAATTTTCATGTTTTCCCTATTCATTATTTTATGAAATTAAGATGAAATTAATAGATAATATAACAAATTATAATACCTAATATGGACACTTTAATGACAAATTAAATCTATATAATTAATAATTTTAAATTATATAATCCACAAACAGGATGAAATGGAGGGTTTTAAAAATTTGTAATTTTCAAGAGAAATATATATTTTTTATGAATGTATTGAATAATAAGAATAATCATTGTATGAATAAAAAGTAAAATATACTAATAAATAAAAATTTATTTTAATTTTACAAATTATCCATTGTATATTATCTTATCTAATTGATATATTTAAATATAATTTAAATACAAATAGTTTGTAAAAATAACAGCTAGTAAAAATATAAATAACATATACTATAAACCAATATAATGTTGATTAGAAAATTGTTATTTATAAATTTAAAAATAATTATCATATTATTAAAAATAAATATTAAAAAACATAATAAAACTTTTAAATTAATTAATTTATTAATAATAAATTAATTTTATAATATATATGTATTTTTCACAATTCGTTTAAAGAGTAAAACTTTCCAAAAAATAACAAAATCATCGATATGTAAATTTGGATTTTATGATTTTGTACATGAAATAGATTTTTAATATTAATATTCCATTATACATAATTTATTAATATAAATTAAACCATATTATTAAAGAATTTCATATAACTATTTAGTTTTGAAATTTAAAAAATTAATTTATATTTTTATAGTAAAAAAATATATATTCATAAAAGTGAATGTGGCATATTCTATAATTATATATGTTCTCCAATTATTCCCACTTTTTTAAAATTTAATAATATAAATTTTATTAACTTATTAATCATATTTTGATATCATTCTATTCTAGCATTTTAAGATTCCAATATTTCCTCTTGAACATTATAGTTTTCCCGATATGCATTAACATGGTTAATAAAATTATTTAGAAATAATTTCTTTATATGGTCAAGAATCTGAATATTAGATTCCAAAAATTGAAGTTTAAATTTTAAAAAACATTATTTAGGCCTCAAAAGAAGAGATGAATTTGTAATATATTTCAATAATATTGAAAGAAGATATATGTTGTGTACCTGAGAGAAACTTGAGGGAAGTGAAAAATTAGTAAAATAATCCATATTTTTCATGGATTTAATACATTACAATGCCCCGTGTAATTATAGTCACTTTTTTCAAATATTAATAACAATTTTTCATATAGATATTTTTTGAATGATATAATCACCTACTGTGAATGAAAGATCATTATTCCAGTTATCTATATAAAATTTATTTATGATATAAGCCATCCTCCTATATTGATGAATCAATATAAACTCCTAAAAAATTTATACATCTAACTAATGTCCCATAAACAACATTAAACTAATTATTCCATAAAAATAAAATATCTGATTATTCATTGAAAATAATTCTATGAAAATCATAAAATAGTTCCATCAATATTATATAATTAAAAATACTGTTATTAGAAAAATCAACTGATTTTTTTAAAATCTAATTAATTATAAATCCATTTAAAAATATTTAAGCATATCAAATATGGTGTAAATATTATTCATAGAATAAACATCTATTTGGGAATGTGAATTTTTAATAAAATTTAATTCAATACGCAGTGTTTTTTAATTTCATCTCAAAAAATTAGATCTAAACCATGGATCAAGGAAAAATATATTAGAGATAGCCATTTCATGTAATTTTTAATCTGAGTTATAAAAAATCATTTAATATGATCTAAAAAATTTTATCATGAATGGTGAAGAAATGTGTAATTTTTCTAAAATATCACAATAATAAAAATTACATTATTACCTTGAGCAGTATATAGTAATCCCAAAATAACATCCATTGATATATTTTTCCATTTAATTATTTGGACCTAAACTGGTAGAAGTAGTCGATTTAGTAAATTTCATTCAATATTATTCAACTTGCAAGTCAAACTCATCTTGGAATATTCAGAAAAATTGATTGTCCTTACATACCACCAGTAATACAGCCCTAGGACTCTATACTACATAATACTTATATGAGGAATGGAATATATAGAACCTTAATCATATATAATGTCCTGACCCCAGAAGCCTAGAGTTAGTGCATTATTATGTATCATTGGCATGATAACAAAATATCATGTCTCGAACTTACGATTAGTTTAGTAGCCTTGGAAGTGCTAGATACATTCATTAGGTTTTCATTACATCATAAAATGGAAAACTACAACAACATTGTTTCCATAGACAACACTGAGATCACATAGACTATCTCTACAGGTCATTCATAATATACTTCTTCACATACAATAAAAAATAAAACATATATATGGGTGAGCACAGATGCTCAGTAAGGATAACAATATAGAGGAATATTTCATAAATATGCATAAACATTTAAGGAAATGTATAATAATAAAGAACCATTTAAAATTGATCTTCAGGATAATATTGAAAAGATAAAATGAAAATAGTGTCATTTAATTACTCACATGGATATTATACTATTCGAATAATAACTTACAATATCAATATCTACTTTCATAATGATAGAATGCATAATGCTGGACTTTCATAACCACATATTCAGGGCGTTGTGCCCATAATACAAATAAGATTTTGTCAAGGCCTTGTGCCAAGACAGTAGTTTGTCTTAGGAGTCCTACTGATACATCGAGGATCTATAGCGGGCTCCACCCGTCACTTACTAAGTCCAATGCATTCCTCATATGAAAAGGTTTAATCATTACATAAACATTTGTATTAAAACTAACATATGAAATGACAATACATTATCTCTAAACCATGAATGGTGTAGAAATAATACATCCACAGTAAAAAGTATCACGAAACCTTCAATACAATATGCATGTTTTCTATCATAATAAATCAACTAAAATTATTTTTAAAATACATCAAAGGATATTGAAATAGATGAAATCAAAACCTTTTATTAGAGAAAAATATATTTTTTTCTTTGAAATCATTGAAGAAAACATTTATTTTAGAAAAATTCATATAATATTGTAAGGGAAACCTTGACGATGTTATAATAGGGGAAAATAGCCAGACCCACAGTATAATTTAAAATAAATACATTCATACCATAATTTTGTCAAAAAGATAATAATAGACCTTTTTTGGAAAATGATGGAAAGATTCCATTATAAACATCTTAAAAAAGTCAAACAAGGGAATAAATCACTATAACCCATAGTTTATAAAAAATTTGAATGTTTTGAAATACATTTTTCAGAAAAATGGATGTGGATGATAAAGAAATCCCAATAGATAATTACTTATAATCAACCTCGGATAAAGGAGAGATTGTAGAACTAACACTTACCTTGTTATTTTCCTTGGTATATGGTAGGATAAACTTTTATATAATTGTGAAATAATTGTTGTTAAATTATACATGAATCATATACATTAATATGATATCTTATATGATCTTTTAACATTTCTTTGTTATTAATATATTAGTATTATCATCGTTTCAAGTGTTAACTGATTCATTTTTCTTTGTATGATTTGTTTTTTACGTGTTGATTGTTATGTATAAGATGCATCTTATTCATATTAATAATTATATTAAGTATTTAAACGTTATTTTTAATCATCTAATGAAAATTAATCTTGAAGGGACATGATGGGGAATGAATCTTATCGTGTTCATGGAGACGGTAATCTGTACGTACGCACGAGCGACAATGTCATTATTTTGATATTAAAATAATATATTATTGGATGTTATATCATACATACAGAATAATTATCATGTTATATTTATTGTTTACATCAATTACACATCATGTTTATAAAGATCCAAATAATAATGTATTGAATAACAATTACACCATGACGTGGAGACTGTAAGCCATACTTACGCACGTATGGTGACATGTCATTCAAAGGATGGATAGAATAATGAATATGTTTGTACCATATTTATAATAACATCAAATAATATATAATATACTAGAGATATTTTTTTAGAATGGAAACAATAAAGAAATAGGAAGTGGAAGAAGAAAGGAACTTGAATGACGTGATGAAATATTTACCTCTTCTTCGGATTCTTCCTATTGATTGGATCAAAAGGGCTGCATAGTTTGGATTTATTATTATATGAGATCCTATATGATGATGGGAGTACAATTTATAATGTATTTGGGTAGGGCTTTGTAGAGCCAAATGGCTTTGATGGTGTGAATTAGAGAGAAGGGGAGTGCCCTTTTATAAGAGGGGTGAAGGGAACCTTATATAATGTTAGAAATATTATTTTACAATATAATTATTTTCGGTTTCTAAAGGATCTATAATGAATTATTTAAAGTATAAGTTCGGTAAGGGTCTAAAACTAGACAAAATATAGGATTTATATAGTTTTGGTTTACTATATTGACTTTATCTTTTAGATTTAACTCTTAGTTAAATAGTATGACATTTTCCATGTCTCTTTGTATTTTTACATTATATGGTCAATAAACCTAATATATACTTCTTATAGAAAACCAAGTGGTTAATTAATGAATCACCTATCCTTATATAAGTCTTTTTACCGATCCATATATTTTGAGGAATAGAATATCAATTAATAATATAATATTGGTTTTAAAAACACTTTTATGTCAATTTTAACACAATTTGGTATTATGTTTTTGTTAAATTCATAACTACATTATTACTTAGAATAGAATTCTTATAACAGACATTAACATGTCATAATAACCTATAAAATTAATTTAATTCATAAAAAGTCTCAAATTACATTTATTTGGATATTTATAATATCAATTATTTTAATATTTTATTAATTAGGTAATTATTGCATCATCATTGCTTAATAAATAAATTAAATTATTTAATGTCTAAAAAATATAAATAAAATTTCCTTATCTATAAAATAGTTTCATATTTCTAATGAATATTTATAGTATAATTTATATTATATATAGCCCTATATTAAAAATGGTTTAGTTATTAAACATTGAATTTAATACTTTTATCTCATCTATGAATTAAATAATAAAAAATTCCCTAATCTAATCCAAGTGGACCTAAAGGATCATATTTTATTCCAAATGTTGTTTTATGACTAATTACACTTATATAGTAGAATTAGGACAATTTTTATTGTAATAATAATATAAATGTTACCCTTAATTACACTATTTACTTTTAACCGTGATAAATAAAAGTAAAATGTTATTATTCACAAAAAATTATTTTCATCTCATTGAACCACATTTTACATACTGATATCAACCGTGTTTCTTGGATTTTTGATATTAAACCCACAAAATCAGTAAAATTATGTTTTATGTAAATGTGGAAATACTCATAGGAGGTGGGTAAAAGACGGTAAAAAGTTAAATAAAACTTTTATATATACCTAAAATTATTATAAACTGACTCCAATGAATTATATTGAACATATATAGGTATTATGTATCTATTTTTACATAAAATAAATTTAAATATAATTTATAATTATTTAAATTAAAATTAGGTTTTAAACTATAACTTAGTGTTTTTCACTATTCATCAAAAATTGAAAGTTTTCAGAAAAATGCCAAAAATTCACCATAGGCTAATTTCATTATTCTGAATCCAAACATTAAGTCCATTTTGAATGATAAATGTTATAAAATGTAAAAAATGGGTATTACTATTCATAACAGCTATTTTGATTGGTTGGGGTGTGTTGGAACTCGAAGATGCATACGACACATGCTATTGTATTATTCAATCAGAAGAGCACCGTGGAAGCTTGGGGTGTTACATTATCCCCTCCACCAGAAAATTTTGTCCTTGAAAATCATAGAATATTACTACAGAAAAATACACGGGTGGTTTTCCTCATAAGTTCCACGGGTTCCCACGTTTCCTCTTCCATCTTATGGTTTCTCCATATATCTTTTACCAGACGAGTCGTCTGTTTTCTCATCACTTTTTCTCTTGTATCAAGAATCTAGGTAGGCTCTTCGTAATATGACATATCATGTTCTAGTTAATATTACTCATATGTGAGTACATGCGTTGGGTCAGGGATGTATTTTCTCAAAAGTGATTCATGGAAACATCGTGAACTTTAAAGAGACTTGGTAGCATTTCCAAACGATAAGCTACTACCCCAATTCATTATAAAATTTTGAATGGTCCGATGTACTTATGTCCAAATTTACCCTTCTTAACAAAACATATAACACCCTTCCATGGAGATACCTTCAAAAAAAAAAGATCTCATACATGAAATTCCAAATCCTTCCTTCTGCTATCGACATAGATCTTCTCCCTCTTTTGATCTGCTTTGATATTGGTTTCGATTACATTCACATTTTCCATCGTTTTCTCAACTTGTTATGGGCCGACAAGTTTTCTTTCACCAACATCATCCCAAAAGGTTGGTGTCTGATATCTTTTTCATTATAAAACTTAATATGGTGCCATCTGAATACTTGAATGGTAGCTATTATTATAGGAAAATTCTACCAGAGGAAAATATTGATCCCACATACATTTAATGTCTAGTGAGCAAGACCTCAAAATATCTTCTATGGTTTGAATAGTATGTTCTAATTGTTAATCTATTTGAGGGTTGAAGGTTGTGCTCAATCAATGTTCAGTAACCAAGATTTCTAAATACTTTTCCAGAATCTCTATGTAAAATGGGGATAATGATTAGAAACAATCGATATTTGTACTCCATGAAGTCTTGAAAATTCATTAACATATATCCTTGTTAATCGTTCAATTGGTAAATATTCTCTTATAACCATAAAATGTGATGACTTGGTAAGATGATCAACAATGACCCATATTGCATCGTTCCTTCTAAGAGTATTTGTTAGTACCATGACAAAGTCCATTGTTATATTGTCCACTTTCCACTCAGGTATGGGAATTGGTTTCAAGACTCCTCCAGGCTGTTGTCTTCCTGCTTTTAATTGTTGACTTACCATACACATTGACACAAAATCAGTAATATACCTCTTCATGTTGTCCTAACTAGAATGTTCCTTCAAATCTCTATACATTTTTGTACTACTAGGGTGCATAGATAAATCGGAACTAGGAGCATCATCCAACAATTCCATTTTTAGATCAGGTATATCAGGAACACAACATCTCTTCTGAAATTTCAAAATTCCATCTTCATATATGATGTCACTTAATCTCCCGTTATTCACAGCTTTAATATTATTTTGAAACTCCTTATCATCAGATTGAGAATTGTTAATCTTTTCTAATAAATATGGTTCAGAAACTATTTGAAAAAGTATTGATGTTTCACCTTCCATGGTTATTCCCTTATCCATCATTAATAGATCAATGAAAATAGGATACCTTTAAACTCTAATCTTTTTCAAAACACCATGATCTTTTTGGATCAAAGCATATTCTGTAGAGACCCGAAGCTTGATGTACATAGAAATTACATTACTTTTGCGGAATACTTAGTACATAAAAAAACACACACACTAGGACCGTAATAGTTTAGTGTCTTTGGAAATTCGGAATATAATCTTATAATCATGGTGAAAGATCTTCAACATCTTCCATAAAGATCTTCTTTTTTTAACCTAAATCCTTTCTTTACGTCCAGGGGAAAAGAAAACATAAAAGGGTGATCTCAAATGCTCAGAAAGGGTAAACAAAAGAAATATCAATCACGTCATATTCATAAGAACATATCTTTTGGAAATCTTAACCTGAAAAAGAGATCATAATTTCATAACATGGGATAAATCATAGTAGTGAAATGGAATCCCAATAATCATAAGATAAAACATGAAACTTTGTGGCATACACACATAATCATAGAGAATCATATCTTGTTAGTGAAGAATCATTTACAAGACTATCTTAGTGGACAAAGTCCATTTCTGAACCGAGTTCATTCCTCGTTTCAGTCCTATTTCACTGAACCGGTATAACCTACCATTCCAGCCATGTCTATCTCATGAGATATAAAATCTATACCCAATGCATTGGAGGGTGATATAGGTCCCACCCATCTCATAATGAAATAATTCTTACTTGTGCCACAAAATAAACATACATCATTTATAATAACCCAACGAATAAAATGGGATTCATAAACATCATCTCATCATCACATAATACATATTAAAGAAATGGATATCATTTCATAATAAGAAAAGCGAAACCATGTAAATAATAGAGACATTACACTTGAAACATACACATATGAAATAATTTCATCTTAGATGAAATATGGTGTTGATAAAACACTTGAAATGAATTCTTGAGGAAAATATGAGTTCTTCTTCAAAATCAATTTCTTTTCACAAAACGTCATTCAATTATAAAAGAAATTGTTTCTGTTGAAAATAGTCATGAAATATTATGGAGGAAGCTTCATGAAAATAAGGCTTTATAAAACTGTAAAAATCCATTTGTGTCATATAAGTTAAAAAAACATTCTTTTCGTACTTTTTCCGGAAAATTCAAAAAGTACCTCGTAACGTAAACAAAAGAAAGATTTCTTACATACCATGTAGTAAAAGTCAAAAATCGGTAAAAAGGATTTTACACATACATGAAAACACTTTTATAATACATGGACATGGATGATAGAAATAACCCCAGTAAATACTTACGAATAAGCAATCTCGGATAAAAATGAGATTTGCAAAATTATCCATTACCTTAGGTCCGATTTTCTTCGTATGTGTCCAAAACTCCTGTATAATGATTTAAATAATGTCATTGACTTATTTCAGAATCATAATCATTGTTATGATATCATATATGGTACACTTATGGATTTATATTACCCGTTCTTTTGTAAATTCAATGTTAAAGAGTGTTTTGGGTAAAATCATTTCATTTGTCGTCCGTGTTTTGACATGTAATTATTCATATGATTACATAGATCATGATTACTTAATTGAAGAATATAAAACATTATTTATATATAATATATATTCAGAATATATATATATATATAATAGATCAGTAAATGGAAAGAAATACACCGTTCATGGAGACGGTAGACCGTACATACGCATGAACGTTGTTTTCTTTTCCTTATTGAGTTGAATGGAATTAGGTATATATATATAAACATAAATCCAGAATCATTATTATGTCATATATTTCATTATTAGTAATTATATATACTTTATAATCATACATGAATGGCTAACGTGGAGAATGAATCTCATTGCGTCGTGGAGACGGTAGTCCGTACGTACGAACGAGCGATGATATCGTTCTCATGATCATGGAATTGTATTGGAGTGTATGTATACTATTTCATAATCAATATCACTTTAAAATATTCATATATAGTTATTAGTTACACCATTATACACATCCAATTAAGGTGGTGGTGGAAAATAGATTACACCACGGTGTGGAGACGATATTTTGTACGTACGCACGCGCGGTGATTTCATTTTCTGTAGGATGGATAGATGGTGAAATAAGGTTGTTTCATAATTATAATAACATATCAGTATATAAGTAATACTGATGTTATTACTTCATAATGAAACAACCTAAGAAGAATAAGTGGAAGAAGAAATAATGATGAAGGAATCGGTAACAAACATTACCACTTCTTTGAAGCGCCTCTTTGAGATCTCCTTTTAGGGCACTAAAATTGGTCTTTTAGGAAGACCATAACCTATAGGATGTTTCTAGGGAATTGGAAAAGGGAATTTTGCAGGGGTTGGCTGATATTCAAGGCTCAAAGTGGTGTGAGGATGAGAGGGAGGAGATGCCCTTTTATAAGGGAGGGCAGGGGCACCTTTGGAATAACAAAAACAATTATTTTATTATAAAGTCAAATTTGGTTTTCAATAGCTCTAAATTGATTAATTTCGAAGGAATGGTGGGGATGGGTCTAAATAATCTCATCCAATAGAATTTAGACTTGTTTAGGTTCCTATTTTAACCTTATCATTTAGATTTAACATTAAGTAAAATAATTTTACTTTTACCGTGTCTTCTTGTGTTATTATACTATAAGGTTAATAAACTTACTATAAGAAGCCAAAAGAACCCCAAGTTGTTATTATTAATATATATAACCTTATCTATGTCATTTGGCCGAACCTGAGATTTTTAATAATAATATAACAATTATTAATATAATATTTGTTTTAAAAACTATTTTATGTGAATTTTGACACTATTTTGTAATTGATTTTTTTTGAAAGTCATAACAGAATGTTTAGTTAGAAAAAACTAAATTAAATCAATAATAATATGTCATATTAACCTAGAAAATTATTTTATTTCATAAAGAGTCTGAAATTACATTTATTTGGGTATTTATAACATCAATTATGTCAATATTTCATTAATAAGATAATTACTGCATCATAATTGTGTCATAAATAAATTACATTATTTAATGTCTAAAAATTACAAATAAAATACCATTATGTAGGAAATAATTTATATTTCTAATGAATATTTATAGTCAAATTTATATTATGTATAACCCTATATTAAAAAATGATTTACTTATTAAACTTTGATTTTAACTATTTTAACCCTTCTTTAAATAAACTAATAATAAATGTACTAATCTAATCCATGTGGACCCAAATGGTCATATTTTATTCCTAAGGTTGTTTTCGGTTGAATTAAACTTATCCAATAGAATTAGGACATGTTTTAGGGTAATAATAATATCATTTTTACCCTTAATTACAATATTTACTTTTAACCGTGAAAAAAAAAATAAAAAGTTACTATTCACCAAAAATTATTTTCATCTCATTGAACCAAATTTTACTTACTGACATCAACCGTGTCTCTCGAATTTTTGAAATTCCACTTACAGAAGTGGTAAAATTAAGTTTTATGAAAAATTCATTTTTCTTCACTACCACTTAGTATTTCACTATTCATCAAAAAATGAATGTTTCTAGAAAAATACCAAAAATTAGGCCTATGATATATTTGATATTGTGAAATCAAAAATGATTTCTATTTTACCAAAGTCAAAACATATCAGTTTCATTAATTAATTTAAAAATTAATTCCCGTCGTCAAAACAAATAGCGTGTTCTTAAGAGATAATAACTATCAAAAAATTGACACCTGTTTATGTCTGGTTTAATTATGAAATTACATCCAATGAACAACATTGTATTAAATTGTAATAATATATTCTAAATATACTTTAAAACCACTCAAATTAATAATTTTTCACTATTAATTACTTTTATTAAAAAGTTTCTTTTTAATTAAAATTTAGTAATTTTTACTATTCATCAGAAAATGAATGTTATCCGAAAAGTACCAAAATTTCACCCTAAGCTAATTTCGATATTACGAATCCATAAATGAATTCCATTTTGAAAAATAAAATTTACAAAATTTCAAAAAGTCATTATTACTATTCATAACAGCTAGTTTTAATAATATTTTAATAGCACATTGTTGTTTAGTGAAACTGGTTATTGCGTACTACATACGCTCTCGAGGAAGGTCGTGATTGCGTGTAATGCAAGGCATGTCAAGGATGCGTGTTGTTTAAGCTCCTTTTGGTGTAGCGTACAACACAAGATATTAATGAAATTAAAAAGAATATTTTTCATAAAATCTCAGGCTGTTAGATTCTACCCCCCTTAAAATGAATTTCACCCTCAAAATTCGTCGGGGTTATAAATGGTTTACTATTCGAAAGTTTCTTTAATATAAACCCACATTGTAAAAAGGGATACCAAAACCAATCTTTAAAAACAAAAGTATGAAACGTAACGGTTACCCAAATAAACTAATCATTGGGTTCCCACATAGGTGAAAATATGGATATGGAAGAGAAATCTAACCATCATGTTCTGATGGAGAGTGGTAGAGACCATGGATATAGAAAAGCCAGCAATCACAAAGACATAAATTTGTGATGATCTAAGGTGTCATCTGATTCATCAGATATAAGAGCACTAGGACAACATTTTGGGTTTTCAAGATCATTTCCCAAAAGTTGATTAATTGGAATTAGAAGAAATACATTCGTGATTTTGGTATAGTCTCACCGTTTGTCGTTTTTTGGACAATTTACACTTCATCTCATAAAGAAATGAAGTTGAATTTGTCATTCATGATGTGTTAGCAGATCATGTGATAGAATTATGGGTCATTCCATCTGTCTCAAACAAAAGGTTATAAATGTTATCAAAAAATACATAAGTCCATCTATAGTGAGATTAATCATATATGGTTCCTAAAATGGACTTATACTTCATATATCATACTGCATAATATAATAAAAATAGTATCTACTAAACATGGACTTCCTGTAGGCCAGTGGTAGGTGATAAAGGCCAGTCGCACTTCGGTTGTGGGTTCGATTCCCACAGCCGTGTCCGACGCGATGGGCTGTCGCCCGTCCTGCATGTTGTCCTTTTTCTAAAGCTATATTACTATAACATCCCATCAACAATATCAAAAAAGTTGTATCCTTAAACAATAATAACTTATGTCCACCATAATCCATTCCAATCATTAGGATTATCTAAAATACTTCGGTCCAAGCACATAGTATAAAGAAAATGATCACGCTAATGCCATCATTTATCCCCTATATATCATAAGATATATCTTGTTGGTCAAATTAAAAATATGTTAATACCTTAATCATGTATTATCATGAAGAATAAATATCCATTGAACCTTAATGAAAACATGAATGCAGTTAAAAGTTAACACTTTCCACATACCAAAATCCTCAAAATTCTATTTCCTCAAACCAAGATATCACTTAGTCCTTATATCAATCATGAGCTCATAAATACTATCAAAAATATTAGATTATATTTATCCCGTCATTATGTGCATATCATCTGCTTTCGATAAATATTTCAATCACTTTTCATGGTTACCGATGCCATAAAATTACTGAAAACCACAATTGACCAAAATATAAATATTCCAATATTACACGATACTATATACAACATTATTCTAGAATCCCATTAAATAAACACTTAATCATTCCACCACATCATTTTCATATTCAACATCGCCAATGTTGATCGCATGCAACTTCCCTTTGTCCTTTGCCTCAAGTGGTGTCTCATGTCGATCATCACTAACCCTTGGATTAGGGCATTTATTAGCATAATGCCCCATTTCCTTGCACTTCAAGAATTGAAGTGTTGTTGGTGCGTTCTCTGCAGTATTTTCTTTATTCACATCATTATGAACCATTTTTTCATTACATCGACACTCAGCTTCTCGATGACATTCTTTTCCACACTAAAAACATTTTTTAGTCCCTTTAAGACAATCTCCACCATGCTTCTTTCCACACTTTGAGCATAAGGAAACATTCATCTTCTTATCACCATTATTTTGAGATTTATCCTCGAACTCCATCTTTCGTTTCTTGTCAAAACTATGAGATGGATAAGTAACACCAACTTCCATTTCTACCTTTATAGCACGACGCACAATTTATTCATAGCTACTGAAGTCTCTTATAGCTAATGCCCTTTGAGGATTTGGTTTTAAGCCACTGAAGAATCGATCAACTTTACTTTCAGTTTGGATGATAAATCCAGATGCATACCTTGCAAGCCTTGTAAAATTCGCTTCATATATACCAACAGATTCATCATCCTCTTTCTTTAGTTCAAGAAACTCCTTCTCCATCTTTGTTCGAAGAATACGAGGGAAGTACTTATTGAAAAATAAGTTCTTGAACTCGTCCCATTCCATGGAATCAATTTCATATCTTTGCCTTGTATTCTTGATAAGATTCCACCATTGATTAGCTTCACCTTCCAAACGATATACTGCTAAGATGACTTTAGCATGTTCAGAACATTGAAGAACTGAAAATATATTTTCAGTTGTACTGATCCATTGTTCAGCAAAAAGTGGATCAGAAGACCCACTCAAAGAAGGTGGACGTTGCAACATGAAGGACTCAATAGAATATTGTTCTCTTCTCTACTCATTTGGAAGTACAGAATGATTCATAGCTTGTGTAAGTATAGCAATAAGATTTTGCACTCTATCACCCATAACATTTGTTTGTTCAGGAGGACAATAATTGCATTGATCAACACGGTTCCTTCGGGTTCCAACCATCGTCATAAACCCAAAACGAATAGTGTGAGAGGAAAAAATCATGCTAGGGAAAACAACATAATAAAGGGGGAGTACCCTCAATATCTAACATCTTAGGATAAATTCTATGAGTGTTACCATAGTTCTAGGACTGTATCCTATACGTATACTTATCCTTAGGGACATCCCTAGACATACCTTAGAAATATCTCTAAGTATCTCACTATCATTTTCACATCCTAGTTTCCAAAGGTTGACTAAACCTTTCCTCTGATACCAACTATAGAGACCCGAATCTTGAAGTACAAAGACATTACATTACTTTTTCGGAATACATAGTACATAACAAAAAACACACACAAGGACCGTAATAGTTTAGTGTCTTTGGAAACTCGGAATATAATCTTCTAATCGTGGTGAAAGATCTTCAACATCTTCCATAAAGATCTTCTTTTCTTAACATAAATCCTTTCTTTACGTCCTGGGAAATGAAAACATAAAAGGGTGAGCTCAAATTCTCAGTAAGGGTAAACAAAAGAAATATCAATCACGTCATATTCATAAGAACATATCTTTTGGAAATCTTAACCTACAAAAGAGATCATAATTTCATAACACGGGATAAATCATAGTAGTGAAATGGAATCCCAATAATTATAACATAAAATATGAAACTTTGTGTCATACACACATAATCATAGAGAATCATATCTTGTTAGTCAAGACTCATTTCCAAGACTATCTTAGTGGACAAAGTCCATTTCTAAACCGAGTTCATTCCTTGTTTCAGTCCTGTTTCACTGAACCGGTATAACCTACCATTCCAGCCATGTCTATCTCATGAGATATAAAATATTTACCCAATTCATTGGAGAGAGATATAGGTCCCACCCATCTCATAATGAAATCATTCTTACTTGTGCCACAAAATAAACATACATCATTCATAATAACCCAACGAATAAAATGGGTTTCATAAACATCATCTTATCATCACATAATCCATATTAAAGAAATGGATATCATTTCATAATAAGAAAAGTGAAACCATGTAAATCATAGAGACATTACACTTGAAACATAAACATATGAAATAATTTCATCTTAGATGAAAAATGGTTTTGATAAAACATTTGAAATGAATTCTTGAGGAAAATATCATTTTTTCTTCAAAATCAATTTCTTTTCAAAAAACGTCATGGAATTTTAAAAGAAATAGATTTTGTTGAAAATAGTCATGAATTCTTTTGGAGGAAGCTTCATGAAATTAAGGCTTTATAAAACTGTAAAAAATCCGTTCGTGACGTAAAAATTAAAAAAACATTCTTTTCATACTTTTGCTGGAAAAGTCAAAAAGTACCTCGTAACGTAAACAAAAGAAAGATTCCTTACGTACCGTGTAGTAAAATTCAAAAATGGACAAAAATGATTTTAAACATAAATGAAAACACTTTTATAAAACATGGACATGGATGATAGAAATAACCCCAGTAAATACTTACGAATAAGCAATTTCGGATAAATATGAGATTTGCAAAATTATCCCTTACCTTAGGTCCGATTTGATTCGTATGTGTCCGAACCTCCTGTATAATGATATAAATAATTTCATTGACTTATTCCAGAATCATACTCATTGTTATGATATCATATATGGTTCACTTATGGATTTATATTACCCGTTATTTTGTAAATTCAATGTTAAAGAGCCTTTTGGGTAAAATCATTTCATTTGTCATCCGTGTTTTGACTTTTAATTATTCATATAATTACTTAGATCATGATTACATAATTCCAGAATATAAAACATTATTTATATATAATATATATTCAGAATATATATATAAAATAGATAAGTAAATGGAAATAAATACACCGTTCTTGGAGACGGTAGACCGTACGTACGCATGAACGATGTTTTCTTTTCCTTATTGAGTTGAATGGAATTATGTATATATATACACATAAATCCAGAATAATTATTATTTCATATATTTCATTATTAATTATTATATATACTTTATAATCATTCATGAATGGTTAACGTGGAGAATGAATCTCATTGCGTCGTGGAGACGGTAGTCCGTACGTACGAACGAGCGATGATATCGTTCTCATGATCATGGAATTTTATTGGAGTTTATGTATACTATTTCAGAATCAATATCACTTTACAGTAATCATATTTAGTTTTTATGTACACCATTATACCCATCCAGGTAAGGTGGTGGTGGAAAATAGATTACACCACGGTGTGGAGACAGTATTCTGTACGTACGCACGCGCGATGATTTCATTTTCCGTAGGATGGATAGATGGTGAAATAAGGTTGTTTCATAATTATAATAACATATCAGTATATTAGTAATACTTATGTTATTACTTCATAATGAAACAACCTAATAAGAATAAGTGGAAGAAGAAATAAAGATGAAAGAATCGGTAGCAGACATTACCTCTTCTTTGAAGCGCCTCTTTGAGATCTACTTTTAGGGCACTAAAATTGGTCTTCGAGGAAGACCAGAACCTATAGGATGTTGATAGGGAAGTGGATAAGGGAATTTGGCAGGCGTTGGCTGAGCTTTAAGGCTCAAAGTGGTGTGGGGAAGAGAGGGAGGAGATTCCCTTTTATAAGGGAGGAGAGGGGCACCATTGGAATAACTAAAACAATTATTTTATTATAAAGTCAAATTTGGTTTTAAATAGCTCCAAATTGATTCATTTCGAATCCAAGGTGGGTATGGGTCGAACTCCTCCCATCCAATATAATTTAGACATGTTTAGGTTCCTATTTTAACCTTATCATTTAGATTTAACATTAAGTAAAATAATTTTACTTTTACCGTGTCTTCTTGTGTTCTTATACTATATGGTTAATAAACATACTATAAGAAGCCAAACGAACCCCATGTTGTTTATTATTAATATATATAATATTAGCTATGTCATTTGTTTGATACTTAGTTTTTTAGGAATAAAATAACAGTTATTAATATAATATTTGTTTTAAAAACTATTTTATGTCAATTTTGACACTATTTTGTAATTGATTTTTTTTTAAAATCATAACAGAATGATTAGATCGAACAAAGTAAATTAAATCAATAATAATATGTCATATTAACCTATAAAATTAGTTTATTTCATAAAAAGTCTTAAATTACATTTATTTGGGTATTTATAACATCAATTATGTCAATATTTCATTAATAACAAAATTACTGCATCATCTTTGTGTCATAAATAAATTAAATTATTTAATGTCTAAAAATTAAAAATAAAATACCATTATGTAGGAAATCTTTTTATCTTTCTAATGAATATTTATAATAGAATTTATCTTATGTATAACCCTATATTAAAAAATGATTTACTTATTAAACTTTGATTTTAACTATTTTAACCCTTCTTTAAATAAACTAATAATAAATGTCCCAATCTAATCCAAGTGGGTCTAAATGGTCATATTGTATTCCTAAGGTAGTTTTTGGTCGAATTACACTTATCCAATACAATTAGGACATATGTTAGGGTAATAATAATATCATTTTTACCCTTAATTACCCTATTTACTTTCAACCATGAAAAAAAAGTAAAAAGTTACTATTCACCAAAAATTATTTTCATGACATTGAACCACATTTTACTTACTGACATCTACCGTGTCTCCCGGATTTTTTAAATTCCACTAACAGAAGTGGTAAAATTAAGTTTTATGAAAAATTCATTTTTCTTAACTACAACTTAGTGGTTTGACTATTCATCAAAAAATTAATGTTTCCAGAAAAATACCAAAAATTAGGCCTAAGCTATATTTGATATTATGAACTCAAAAATGATGTATATTTTACCAAATTAAAAACATATAAGTTGCATTAATTAATTTAAAAATTAATTCCCGTCGTCAAAACAAATAGCGTGTTCTAAAGAGATAATAACTATCAAAAGATTGACACATGTTTATGTCTGGTTTAAATGTGAAATTACATCCAATGAAAAAAATTGTATTAAATTGTAAAAATATATTCTAAATATACTTTAAAACCACTCAAATTAATAATTTATCACTAATAATTACTTCGATTAAAAAGGTTGTTTTTAATTAAAATTTAGTAATTTTCACTATTCATCAGAAAATGAAAGTTATCTGAAAAGTACCAAAATTTCACCCTAAGCTAATTTCGATATTACGAATCCAAAAATGAATTCCATTTTGAAAAATAAAATTTACAAAATTTTAAAAAGTGGTTATTACTATTCATAACGGATAGATTTAATAATTTTTTAATAGCACATTGTTGTTTAGTGAAACTCGTTATTGCGTACTACAAACGCTATCGAGGAAGGTCACGATTGCTGGTAATGCAAGGCATGTCAAGGATGTGTGTTGTGCAATATCCTTTTGGTTAAGTGTACAACACAAGACATTAATGAAATTAGAAAAGAATAATTTTCATAAAATCTCGGGCTGTTACATTCTACCCCCCATAAAATTAATTTCGCCCTCCAAATTCGTCGGGGTTATGAATGGTTTACTATTAGAAAGTTTCTTTAATAGAATTCCACATTGTAAAAAGGAATTCCTAAATCAATCTTTAAAAACAAAAGTATGAAACATAAGGGTTACCCAAAAAAACTAATCACTGGGATTCCACATAGGTGAAAATATGGATATAGAAGAGAAATTTAACCATCATGTTCTAATGGAGTGTGGTAGAGAACATGGATATGGAAAAGCCAGCAATCACAAAGCCATAAATTTTTGATGATCTAAGTTACCATCTAATTCATCAAATATAAGAGCACTATGACAACATTTTGGGTTTTCAAGATCATTTCCCTAAAGTTGATGAAATTGGTATTAGAAGAAATACTTTCATTATTTTGGTAGAGTCTCGCCGTTTGTCGTTCTTTGGACAATTTCCACTTCATCTCTTAAATAAATGAAGATGAATTTTTCATTCATGATGTGTTAGCAGATCATGTGATAGAATGATGGGTCATTCCATCTGTCTCAAACAAAAGGTTAGAAATGTTATCAAAAAATACATAAGTCCATATATAGTGAGATTAACCATATATTGTTCCTAAAATGGACTTATTCTTCATATATCATACTTCTTAATATAATAAAAATAGTTTCTACTAAACAGGGACTTCCTGTAGGCCAGTGGTAGGCGATAAAGGCCAGTCGCACTTCATTTGTGGGTTCGATTCCCACAGCCTTGTCCGACGCGATGGGTTGTCGCCCGTCCAGCAGGTTGTCCTTTTTCTAAAGCTATATTACTATAACATCCCATCAACAATAACAAAAAAAATTTATCCTTAAACAATACTAACTTATGTCCAACATAATCCATTCCAATCTTTAGGCTTATCTAAAATACTTTGGTCCAAGCTCATAGTATAAAGAAAATGATCACGTGAATCCCATCATTTATCCCCCATATATCATAAGATATATCTTGTTGGTAAAATTACAAATATGTGAATACCTTAATCATGTATTCTCTTGAAGAATGAATATCCATTGAACCTTATTGAAAACATGAATGCAGTTAAAAGTTAACACTTTCCACATACCAAAATCCTCAAAATTCTATATCCTCAAACCATGATATCACTTAGTCCTTATATCAATCATGAGCTCATGAATACAATAAAACATATTTGATTCACTTTATCCCATCATTATGTGTATATCATCTGCTTTCAAAAAATATTTCAATCACCTTTCATGGTTACCAATGCCATAAAATTACTGTAAACCACAATAGACCAAAATATAAATATTCCAATATTACACGATACTATATACAACATTATTCTAGAATCCCATTACATAAACACTTAATCATTCCACCACATTTTTGTCATATTCATCATCTCCAATGGTGATCGCATGCAACTTCACTTTGTCCTTTTCATTAAGTGGTTTCTCATGTCGTTCATCACTAACCCATGGATTAGGGCATTTATTAGCATAATTCCCCATTTCCTTGCACTTCAAGAATTGAAGTGTTGTTGGTGCGTTCTCTGCAGTCTTTTCTTTATTCACATCATTAGAAACCCTTTTTCCATTACTTCGACACTCAGCTGCTCGATGAAATTATTTTCCACAATTAAAAAAAATTTTAGTCCCATTAAGACAATCTCTACCATGCTTCTTTCCACACTTTGAGCATAAGGAAACATTCATCTTATTTTCAACATTATTTTGAGATTTATCCTTGAACTCCATCTTTCATTTCTTGTCAAAACTATGAGATGGATAAGTAACACCAACTTCCATTTCTACCTTGATAGCACAACGCACAATTTCTTCATAGCTACTGAAGTTTCTTATAGCTAATTCCCTTCGAAGATTTGGTTTTAAGCCATTGAAGAATCGATCAACTTTACTTTCAGGTTGGATGATAAATCCAGATGCATACCTTGCAAGCCTTGTAAAATTCGCTTCGTATATACCAACAGATTCGTCATCCTTTTGCATTAGTTCAAGAAACTCTTTCTCCATCTTTGTTTAAAGAATACGAGGGAAGTACTTATTGAAAAATAAGTTCTTGAACTCGTCCCATTCCATGGACTCAATTTCATCTCTTTGCCTCGTATTCTTGATAAGATTCCACCATTGATCAGCTTCACCTTCCAAACGATATACTGCTAAGATGATATTATCATTTTCAGAAAATTGAAGAACTGGAAATATCTTTTCAGTAGTACTGATCCATTGTTCAGCAACAACTGGATCAGAAGACCCACTCAAAGAAGGTGGACATTTCCACATGAAGGACTCAATAGAATATTGTTCCTTCTCTCCTCATTTGGAAGTCCAGAATGATTCATAGATTTTGTAAGTATAGCAATAAGATTTTTCACTCCATCTCCCATAACATTTGTTTGTTTAAGAGGACAATCATTGCATTGTCCATTGCATTGATCAACATGGTTCCTTCGGGTTCCAGCCATCGTCAAAAACCCAAAAAGAATAGTGTGGGAGGAAAAAATCATGCTAGGGAAAACAACATAATAAAGGGGGAGTATCCTCAACATCTAACATCTTAGGTTAAATTCTATGATAGTTACCATAGTTCTAGGACTTTATCCTATACGTATACTTATCCTTAGGGACATCCCTAGACATACCTTAGAAATATCTCTAGGGATCTCACTAACGTTTTCACATCCTAGTTTCCAAAGGTTGACTAAACCTTTCCTCTAATACCAACTGTAGAGACCCAAAGCCTGACGTACATAGACATTACATTACATTTGCAGAATACTTAGTACATAACAAAAACACACACCCACGGACCGTAATAGTTTAGTATCTTTGGAAACTCAGAATATAATCTTCTAATCGTGGTGAAAGATCTTCAACATCTTCCATAAAGATCTTCTTTTTTTAAACCTAAATCCTTCCTTTACATCCTGGGGAAAAGAAAACATAAAAGGGTGAGCTCAAATGCTCAGTAGGGGTAAACAAAAGAAATATCAATCACGTCATATTCATAAGAACATATCTTTTGGAAATCTTAACCGACAAAAGAGATCATAATTTCATAACATGGGGTAAATCATAGTAGTGAAATGGAATCCCAATAATCATAACATAAAACATTAATCATTGCGGCATACACACATAATCATAGAAAATCATATCTTGTTAGTCAAGACTCATTTCCAAGACTATCTTAGTGGACAAAGTCCATTTCTGAACCGAGTTCATTCCTCGTTTCAGTCCCGTTTCACTGAACCGGTATAACCTACCGTTCCAGCCATGTCTATCTCATGAGATATAAAATCTTTACCCAATGCATTGGATGGAGATATAGGTCCCACCCATCTCATAATGAAGTCATTATTACCTGTGCCACAAAATAAACATACATCATTCATATTAACCCAATAGATAAAATGGGTTTCATAAACATCATCCCATCATCACATAATCCATATTAAAGAAATGGATATCATTTCATAATAAGAAAAGTGAAACCATGTAAATCATAGAGACATTACACTTGAAACATACACATATGAAATAATTTCATCTTAGATGAAAAATGGTTTTTATAAAACACTTGAAATGAATTCTTGAGAAAAATATCCTTTCTTCTTCAAAATAAATTTCTTTTCACAAAACGTCATGAAATTTTAAAAGAAAGATATTTTATTGAAAATAGTCCTGAAATCTTTTGGAGGAAGCTTCATTAAAAAATGGATTTATAAAACTTTAAAAAATCTGTTCAAGCCATATAATTTAAAAAAACATTCTTTTCTTACTTTTGCAAGAAAAGTCAAAAAGTACCTCGTAACATAAAAAAAAGAATGATTCCTTACATACCATGTAGTAAGAGTAAAAAATGGGTAAAAAGGACATTATAAATACATGAAAACACTTTTATAAAACATGGACATGGATGATAGAAATAACCCCAGTAAATACTTACAAATAAGCAATCTCGGATAAAAATGAGATTTGCAAAATTATCCCTTACCTTAGGTCCGATTTGCTTCGTATGTGTCCGAAACTCCTTTATAATGATTTAAATAATGTCATTGACTTATTAAAGAATCATACTCACTGTTATGATATCATATATGGTTCACTTATGGCTTTATATTACTCGTTCTTTTGTAAATTCCATGTTAAAGAGCATTCTGGTACAATCATTTCATTTGTCGTCCGTGTTTTGACTTGTAATTATTCATATGATTACATAGATCATGATTACTTAATTCCAGAATATATAACAAGGTTTATATATAATATATATTCAGAATATATATATATATAATATATCAGTAAATGGAAAGAAATACACCATCATGGAGACGGTAGACCGTAAGTACGCATGAACGCTGTTTTCTTTTCCTTATTGAGTTGAATGGAATTAAGTAGATATATATACACATAAATCCAGTATCATTATTATGTCATATATTTCATTATTAATTATTATATATACTTTATAATCATTCATGAATGGTTAACGTGGAGAATGAATCTCATCGCGTCGTGGAGACGGTAGTCCGTACGTACGCACGAGCGATGATATTGTTCTCATGATCGTGGAATTGTATTGGAGTGTATGTATACTATTTCAGAATCAATATCTCTTTAAAATAATCATATATAGTTATTATGTACACTGTTATACCCATCCATGTAAGGTGGTGGTGGAAAATAGATTACACCACGGTGTGGAGACGGTATTCCGTAAGTACACACGCGCGGTGATTTCGTTTTCTGTTGGATGGATAGATGGTGAAATAAGGTTGTTTCATAATTATAATAACATATAAGTATATAAGTAATACTGATGTTATTACTTGATAATGAATCAACCTATGAAGAAGAAGTGGAAGAAGAAATAAAGATGAAAGAATCGGTAACAGACATTACCTCTTCTTTGAAGAGCCACTTTGAGATCTCTTTTTAGGCCACTAAAATTGGTCTTTGAGGAAGACCAGAACCACTTGGATGTTTCTAGGGAAGTGGAGAAGGTAATTTGGCAGGGGTTGGCCGAGCTTGAAGGCTCAAAGTTTTGTGAGGAAGAGAGGGAGGAGGTGCCCTTTTATAAGGGAGTAGAGGGGCACCTTTGGAATAGCAAAAACAATTATTTTATTATAAAGTCAAATTAGGTTTTAAATAGCTCCAAATTGATTAATTTCGAAGATAAGGTGAGGATGGGTAGAAATCCTCTCATACAAAAGAATTTAGACATGTTTAGGTTCCTATTTTAACCTTATCATTTAGATTTAACATTAAGTAAAATAATTTTACTTTTACCATGTCTTCTTGTGTTCTTATAATATAAGGTTAATAAACTTACTATAAGAAGCCAAACGAACACCAAGTTGTTTATTATTAATATATATAACTTTATCTAAGTCATTTGGCTAAACCATAGATTATTAGGAATAAAGTAACAGTTAATAATATAATATTTTTTTCAAAAACTATTTTATGTCAATTTTGACACTATTTTGTAAATGATTTTTTTGAAAATCATAACAGAATGATTAGTTCAAACAATGTAAATTAAATTAATAATAATATGTCATATTAACTTATAAAATTAGTTTATTTCATTAAAAGTCTGAAATTACATTTATTTGTGTATTTATAACATCAATTATGTCAATATTTCATTAATAAGATAATTACTGCATCATTTTTGTGTCATAAATAAATTAAATTATATAATGTCTGAAAATTACAAATAAAATACCATTATGTAGGAAATATTTTTATCTTTCAAATGACTATTTATAGTCTATTTTATCTCGTGTATAACCCAATATTAAAAAATGATTTACTTATTAAACTTTGATTTTAACTATTTTAACCCTTCTTTAAATAAATTAATAATAAATGTCCTAATCTAATCCAAGTGGGTCTTAATGGTCATATTTCATTCCTAATGTTGATTTTGGTAGAATTACACTTATCCAATAGAATTAGGGCATGTGTTAGGATAATAATAATATCATTTTTACCCTTAATTACCCTATTTACTTTTAACCGTGGTAAAAAAAGTAAAAAGTTACTATTCACCAAAAATTATTTTCATCTCATTAACCCACATTTTACTTACTGACATCAACCGTGTCTCTCAGATTTTTGAAATTCCACTCACAGAAGTGATAAAATTAAGATTTATGAAAAATTCATTTTTCTTAACTACCACTTAGTGGTTTCACTATTCATCAAAAAATGAATGTTTCCAGAAAAATACCAAAAATTAGGCCTAAGCTATATTTGATATTATGAACTGAAAAATGATGTCTATTTTAACAAATTAAAAACATATCAGTTGCATTAATTAATTTAAAAATTAATTCCCGTCGTCAAAACAAATAGCGTGTTCTTAAGAGATAATAACTATTAAAAGATTGACACTTGTTTAAGTCTGGTTTAAATGTGAAATTACATCCAATGAACAATATTGTATTAAATTGTAAAAATATATTCTAAATATACTTTAAAACCAATAAAATTAATAATTTATCACTATTAATTAATTTTATTAAAAATTTTGTTTTTAATTAAAATTTAGTAATTTTCACTATTCATTAGAAAATGAAAGTTATCCGAAAAGTACCAAAATTTCACCCTAAACTAATTTCGATATTACGAAACCAAAAATAAATTCCATTTTTAAAAATAAAATTTACAAAATTTCAGAAAGTGGTTATTACTATTCATAACGGCTAGTTTTAATAATATTTTAATAGCATATTGTTGTTTAGTGAAACTCGTTATTGCGTACTACATACGCTATTGAGGAAAGTCGTGATTGCGTGTAATGCAGGGCAAGTCAAGGATGCGTGTTGTGCAAGCTCCTTTTGGTGTAGCGTACAACACAAGACATTAATGAAATTAAAAAGAATATTTTTCATAAAATCTCGGGCTGTTACATCTTCCACCTCATTTGCCTTCCCCGGGTGGTAGTGAATGGTGAAATAATAATCCTTGAGTAGTTCAATCCATCTCATTTGCCTCATGTTGAGTTCCTTGTGTGAGAAAATATACTTCAAACTCTTGTGATTAGTATATATGTCAAATTTTTCACCATTGAGATAGTGTCTCCAAATATTCAATGTAATGATTACAGCTGTTAACTCAAGATCATTAGTAGGATAGTTTTGGACATGAATTTTTAGATGTCATGATTCATAAGCAATAACCCAATCATTTTTCATAAGGACACCTCCATTCCTTTATTTGATTTATCTTTATAAATAAAAAAACCCATCATTCCCCAACTGTGGATTCAATATAGAAGAATTTACTAATTTTCTCTTCAGTTCTACATAACAATCTTCACATTCTTTTTTCCAAACAAATTTAACCACTTTACGTGTGATCTTGGTTAATGGGTTATCCAATTGGGCAAAATTCTTGATGAAACACCGATAATAACATTCTAAACCAATAAAACTGCGTACCTCAGTTATACTCATCGGTGTTGGCCATTCATTGATTGATCTTGTCTTAGATGGATCATCAATTATTCCATTAATAGAAACAATATGGACAAGAAAAGAAATATCTTGAAGCCAAAAAATCACACTTTGTAAATTTCTCATATACTTCATGCCTTCAAAGAGTCTTCAGGATAATTCAAAAGTCATTTTCATGATCTTCGTAGATTTTAGAGTATACAAAGATATCATGAATAAATACCACTGCAAAGTCATCAAGATATTACTTGAAAACTCTATTCATTAGATGCATGAAGATTGGAGGTGTATTAGTAAATTTAAAAGTCATTACTGTAAACATGTAATGCACGTACCTGGTTCAAAATACTATTTTCATAATATCTTCCTTCTTCACACACAACTGATGATATCCAGATCATTGTTCAATCTTTGAAAAGTATTGAGCTCCAAGAATTTGGTCTAATAAATCATCAATGTGAGGTAGGGGATACTTGTTCTTTATTGTTATAGCATTTATCTCGATATAGTCAAGGTACAACCTCACAGATCCATGTTTCTTCTTAAAAAAAAGGAAATGGGCTCCCCATGGAGAAAAACTTGGGTGAATAAATCCCTTATTACTCAATTACTCTAGTTGTTTCATTAGTTCCACTAATTCCATAGTGGACATTATATAAGTAGTCTTCTATATGGGTCTTGATTGAGGAATTAAATCAATAGAAAACTCAATTTCTCGTTCTGGAGGATGTCCAGCTAAATCTTCTAGAAACACATCGACATATTTTTTCAAAATTTGTACATCTCTTATTTGAACATTACTTTCCTCGTCCACAGTAATTTAATTCTCTTCCTCCACAATAATTGAATTTAGTTGAGCTACTAGGGTGGATATAGATAAGATTTAGGTGGTGATGTTTCTATTCTAAAGATAAGGTACACCTTATCATCATCAAAAATTGTAACATCTTTCTTCTTAAAACTTTTTTTTCATCATTGACTGAAAGCCAATCCATACTGAGGATTATATCAAATTAAATCATTGGTATGACGATGAGATAAGAAAATAATGAACATTTATATACCCAAATGGGAATTTATTCACAAAACATTATTGCAATGATACATCCCATAGTATTTTTACTGAAAACTCATTTGTAAAATCAAATTTTAAATATCTAATTTCAATATCAAATTGGGAAGATATCAAACAACATGATGATCCATAATCAAATAAAGAATTTTATAAACTTGAGGAAACCATTAAATTATCTTTTATTACGTCTTCCAGAGCTTCAACCTCAGCAGTAGTGATATCATAAACATGGCCTTGATCCCTTGGCCTTTTTGAGTTATGTTGCCCAGATTCTTAAGATATTCATTCGCATAATTCCACCTTTCTCTAAAATTTTAGCATTAAACATCGACATCCTAAATCTTCCCCTTGCAATCACGAGCTTGATGGCCTTTTTCACCTCAATTTTAACAGACTCCCATTCCCTTTAGGAAAGTACCAGGGTGTTTTTTTTCCCACATTTACTACAGGATAGATATTCAAATTTTCCCTTCATCCCCTTATTTCTATTTAAAGAGTGTTTTTAAAATCTCTTATTCTCTTGCTTTTCTTGAATGTCGTAAGAGTTAAAGAGTTCGTTTTATGTCTTAATATCACTTGAGACACTATCATCGTACAATGAAAAGGATTGTGATACTAATGCTCGATGAAAAAAATTGTTTTAACCCATTAACGAAATTATCAATATTACTTCTTAGGTTACATATATAATATGAAAAATGCCTCGCTAATCATGTAATGTTATCTTAATACTTTTCGACATTATCATCCTCCTTTTGCCTCAGACTCAGAAATTTTCTTTCCATATACGCTTGATGGTCATGAGGAAAATATTCTTCTATAAAAAATTCATTAAACTCCCTCCATTCTATATTTGATACTTTATCATCATACTCTGTGTTATGAATCAATGAAAACCATTGATCAGCATCTCCAATGAGGCGGTAAACATCCATGAAAACTTTTTCCCTTTTTCCACTCCCTAAGGCATAGAATATTTTTTCTAAGGAATTTATCCATTGCCCATCCACTAGTGGATTTGCACCCTAATTTATTATTGGTGTTTGTTTCATCATAAAGTGATCTAACATTGATCCTCCACGTTGTGGATCAGGGTGCTCCATATGGGTAAGGTTATTATTCATAACCTGAGTGAGTTTCCCAATATAGTGATAAACAGATCAACACCATTTGTATCACCTACTCCACTATAATTATCTTGAGCAGGAGAGAAATACCTACATTGAGTGTGCGAGTTGATAATGTTTCCATTCCATCTAGTAGTACCCATTTCTAAACAATTATATAATATAGAATAGTTTATGAATCGCAATACATAAATCCAAACTTGTAAAACACTTTACATAAATTGAACAGTTTATGGATATAATCTATAATCAAGAAAAAAAATTTATTGTGAAATAATATACTAATAAACCCTTCAAAATAGGTTGTAATGAAATTGAGATTTATTTTAAGCATATACCTCCCCCCGGGAGAGTGGTAACCAAGAGTGAAACAAGGCCCATTATCATGCACCAGTTTCTGTTCGAGTCCAGCTCAAAGCGGTGTTTTTTCATTTTACCCCATGGTACATATGTGCCACAGCCACCTCAACCTGCTCATATCTAGGCAGGGATGATTTAATTAAATAACTCACAATATCTCTACAATACCAAATTTCTAGAATGTTTATCTATAATAATCCTCAATGAATATCTTTGGGCTATGTGCTCTAATCAGATATTATTTAAATCTTGTTTCCAAGGTTTTACTAAACATCCTCTGATAACAACTATAATGCCCAGACCCCAGAAGCCCAGAGTCGGTGCATTATTACATATCATTGGCATGATCACAAAAGATCAGGTCTCGAAAGACCGATTTGTTTAGTAGATGAGGAAGAAATAGATAAATTTATTAGGAATACATTACATCATAAAATGGAAAACTACATAAACATTGTTTCCAAAGACAACACTGAGATCCCATAGTCTATTCATGCATTTATGTCATAATATACTTATTCACATCCTGGGAAAAAAATAAAACATTGAAAGGGGTGACCTCAGATTCTCAGTAAGGATAAAAATATAGTGGAAACTTTCATAAATAAGAATAATCATTTACGGAAATGAATAAGACGAAAACAAATGACTTTTAAACTTTAACATTATTATAATATATATAATATAAAATCAAAATAATATCCTTTACTTACTCACATGGATATTATACTAGTCGAATAATCACATTCAATATTAATAGACACATTCATAATGATGGAATGCATAATACCAAACTTTCATAACCACATATTCAAGGCCTTCTACCAAGACTAAAAATAAGATTTTGTCAAGGACTTGTTCCAAGACAAAAGTCTATCTCACGAGTCCTACCGATGCATGGAGGAGGTATTTCGACCTCCATCCGTCACTTACTAAATCTAATGCATTCCTCAAATGAAAAGGTTTAAACATAACATAAACATTTTTATTAAAACTAACAAACGAAATGTCAATACTCTATTCCTAAACCGTGAATGGTTTAAAAATAACATATCCATAGTCAAACATATCAGAAAAAATTCAATACAATATTGAAGTATTGTGTTATAATAAATCAACTTCAAACGATCTTAAAATCCATCAAAGGATGTTGAAATAGATGAAATCAAATCCTTTTGTAGAGAAATAACGCATTCTATTTTGAAATAATTTAAATAAACATTAATTTTTGTAATATTCTAATAATCTTGTATGGGAATCTTCGACGATGTTGTAATTATGCAATATATCTGCACCCACCGAATATGTTAAAAAATGCATTCTTACATTAGTTTTGTCGAAAATGTTATAAAGGATTGTGTTTGGAAAATGAAAGAACGAATCATTTATAAACATATTATAAAATTCAAACAAAGGAATAAATGAATTTAACCAGTATTCTATAAAATTGTAAAAAACAAATTCGAAATAAAACTTTATAAAACATGGATGTGGATGATAAAGAGATCCTAGTAGATAATTACGTATAAATAACTGTGGATATTGAAGAGATTGTAGAATTAACACTTATCATGTACTTTTCCTTGGATGAGGGAATGTTAACCTCCTATATAATGGTGAAATAATTTTTATTATATTATACAAGAATTATATACATTAATATGATATCATATATGATCATTTAACATCGCTTTATAAATAATATATTAGTATTATTGTCGTTTCAGGTGTTAACTGATTTGTTTTCCTTTATATGCTTTGTTTCGTAAGTAATATTTGTTATGTATAGTATGTATCTTATTCATATTCATAATGTTATTATGTCTAAAAAAATTATTTTTATTCTTCTAATGAAAATTAGTCTTGAATGGAAACGATGGGGAATTAATCTCATCGCGTTCGTGGAGACGATAATCCATACATACGCACGAGCAACAACATCATTATTTTGATATTAAAATAATATATAATTGGATTTTATATAATATATAAAGAATAATTATCATTATATATTTTTTATTTTCATCAATTACACATCATTATTATACGCATCCAAATAACAATGTATTGAATAATAATTACCCCACGACATGGATACGATATGTCGTACGTACACATGTATGATGACATGTCATTCAATGGATGGATAGAATAATGAATATTGATGTACAATATTTATAATAAAATCACAGTATATAGAAGATAATAGATTTATTATTTTATAATAGAAGTAACAAAGAATGTGGAAGTGGAAGAAGAAAGGAACTTGAAAGAGGTGATGAAATAATTACCTCTTATTTTCCCTTTTCCTATTGATTTGATCAAAAGGGATCCTTAGGATGGATTTATGACTAAAGAAAGGACTATTGGAAGAAGATAGGATAGATGAAAGGGTATTTGGGCATGGTTTGGCTGAGACAAATGGCTTTGAATGTGTGAATTAGAAAGATGGGGGCGGTCTCTTTTATAAGAGAGGTGAGGGGAACCTTATTAAATGCTAGAAATATTATTTTATAGTAAAATCATTTTCTATTTCTAATTGCTATAAATTTAATTATTGAAAGGATATGGTGGGTATGGGTCAAAAACCACTCAATCAATAGGTATCATTCTGGATTGAGTTACTATATTAACTATATATTTTAGATTTTACTCTTAGTTAAATAGTTTGAGAATTACTCTATCTCTTTGTATATTTATATTATATGGTAAATAAACATACTTTATACTTCCAAGAGAACCCAAAGAGGTTCATTAATTATACACATATCATTATATAATCCTTTTTTCGAAACCATATATTTGGACAAATAGAATATCAATTAAAAATATAATATTTGTTTTAAAAACTCTTTTATGTCAATTTTGACATTATTTGGTATTCTGTTTTTTCTAAATTCATCATAGCATTATTATTTCGATAAAAATTATTCTAACCAACCCAAACATTTCATATTAACCATGTAAATTATTGTAATTCAAAAAAAGTTTAAAATTTCATTAATTTTGATATTTATAATATCTATTATTTTAATATTTCATTAATTATTTAGTTACGTCATCATCATTGTGTCATAAATAAATTAAATTATTTAATGTCTAAACAATATAAATAAAATACCATTATTTAGTAAATATTCATATATTTATGATGAATATTTATGGTCAAATTTATCTTATGTGTAACCCTATATTAAAAATGATTTTGTTATAAACATTGAACTTAACAATTTTAAATATTCTTCGAATTAAATAATAATAAATGTACTAATCTAATCCAAGTTGACCTAAAAGATCATATTTTATTCCTATGGTTTTTTTGGTCTAATTATACTTATCCAATAGAATTATGACATGTTTTAGTTTTATAATAATATCATTGTTACCCTTAATTACCTTATTTACTTTTAACCATGGTAAATAAAATTTAAAAGTTCTTATTCACAAAAAATCATTTTCATCTTAGTTAACCACATTTTACATATTTATATCAACCGCGTCTCGTTGTTTTTTAAATTTAACCCACAGAAGTGGTAAAATTATGTTTTATGTAAATTTTCAAATGCTCATAAGAGGTGGGTAAAAGATGGTAAAAAGTTCAATAATATTTTTATATATATATCTAAAATTATTATAAACTGACTCTAATGAATTATATTAAACATTTATAGGTATTACGTATCTATTTTGACCTAAAATAAATTAAAATAAAATAAATAAACATTTAAATAAAAATTCGGGTTTAAATAATAACTAATTGTTTTTCACTATTCATCAAAAATTGATTGTTTTCAGAAAAATTTAAAAAAATTCACCCTAGTCTAATTTCAATATTCCAAAAAAATTTAAGTCCATTTTGAAATATAAAATTTAAAAAAATTCAAAAAGTGGGTATTACTATTCATAACGTCTAGTTTAATTGGTTGTGGGGTGTTAGAACTCAATGTTGCATACATCACACAATGTGGTATTATTCAAAGATAAGCATACCGTGGATGTTTATGGTGTTACATCATTAATCAATATAACCCTCTTCTACTAGGAATCAATTGTCCTTAATAATATCATTCACATTATTTTAGTAGTATCTTCAATGATATTATGATAAGAAAAAATAAACATCTTAAAGGATTATACATTTTCATTCAAATAATGATCCTCCTTCCAATCATTGATAACTCTTTATAATAATTTCGAATACAAAAAAATATAAAAAAAATAGACAATATAACAACATCTACCATTTCTAGGGAAAAATTCATCAAATCTTCAACAAATGTTTCATTTTCTAAATATAACATGTTCAAGGTATAATTATTTGTTCAATTCAATGCATAAACCAATTTTCATTATTTTCCAAGAAGGTGATGAATTATGTATTAATAATCCTTAATCAGTTAAAATGATCTTCATTATTTCATGTCTAATTATTTTTGATTTAATGTATTATTCAAATTTTTTTTATTTGTAACAATTTCTGACTTTTCTATATAAAAATTAGAAATCAAAATTTTCAAATAAAAAAGAGAAACTAATTCCAAATCATGTGTAGGATAATTAAAATCATGAGGTTCAAACTAATATATTACATAATAACATATCTATAGAAGTTTTATTTTGGAAAAATCATTCCCATTCATAGAAGAATCACTTTAGAGGAATAATTCATAAATTTTGGAGGGCAGGGTAAAAACTACATCATTCAACATTCATTTTATTAGTTGTTAAAAAAGGAATCAACGTAATTTTACATGTGGCTCCATCAGGACCCAAAATCGAACCAAGGATGCCAATGGTCGGATATTTATAATATAGTAGGTTTAGGACACATGTTAGTTTAATTTAATATCTTTATAATATTAGTTTTTAAACATATTCATAAAATTTACCCTTTAACCATGGTAAATAAAATATTTACTGAACTTACTATTCAAAATTTCAAAAAATAAAAGTTACATATTTTCCCAATTTGGACATCAGTATTCCAAAAATGGGAACCATTTTTTCAAATTCAACACATAGATGATGAAAAAATTAATTTAAAATTAACTCCCACTATAAAAACCAAAGAATTTGTTATTAGGAAATAATAACTATCAAAAGATTGACTGTTTTTCATTTCCAATTCCATCGTGGATTTCATCCAATGACTAACATTTTATTAAATTGTAAAAAAGAAATCCAATTATAATTAAAACCCAATTAAAATGAAATTTAGCTTTATAATCAAATCATATAAAATGAAATTTTTGAATTATAATGCAGTATAATTCACTATTGATTAAAAAAATTAACATTAGCATAAAAATACCAAATAACTACCCAGAGTATATTTTGAAAACCCACTTCTAATGAAAAATTTTATTGTGAAAAATGGAACTTAAAAAAGTGGAAAAACTAGATTTAAAAGGGGTTCTCCCAAGGTGGTAAAACTACATTTTTTATAAATCTTTGTGTATTTGGGCTTAAAATTTGAATTAATCATATTTTAACACACTAAATTTTATTTGATAAATATAAATACATTTAACAAACAATTATCATATTAATAACTGTAGTACAATTCATTCTTTCCAATACAACAACTTAGCATTAACTACAATTTAAAATAATTATATTATTATATTATTTTTCAGTATAACTGACCATTGTGTGCAATGTAATATTAAGGAGAAATCTATTGTTTCATGTTTAGTACGCTATCAAAAAATTATTCCCCATTAACATAAAATTATTAACTTATTCCTAATTATTAATAGAAATTATAAGTATTATTCTAAAAATACAAGGTTCGTTATATTCTTCCACAATTTTAAGAATTATATCCATACAATTCTATTCAATTATAAAAAAATTGTTGGTATTTATCCCTCGTAGAATTTTTAGATTCCCATGTTGCCTCTAAAACCATGTGATTTTTCCAAAAAACAATTTCCTGATGAATTGCATTATTTTAAAGCACTTTCTCTCTTGGTTCAAGAATCTAGACTGGTTGTTCCGCATAAGAAATATTCTCCTCTAGCTGAACTATCTCCGTAACAAAAACATTGGATGGTTTTGTCATAGAAATTATCAACATTGAAGTTTGGAAAACATTGTGTACTTGGGAAAAACTTGAAGTTAAAGCCACTCTTTAAGAAACTGATCCTACATTCTCTAGTATTTCAGAGATTCCAATGAATATAATACTCTAAATTCCATTTTTACCAAAACCAATCACACACTTCCTTAAAGAAACATTGATAATTACAAGATCACCTATCTTAAAATAAAGATCCTTCATCCTGTTATCTTAATAAATTTTCTTTCTACTCTGAGATGCCGTCATTTTCTTCCAAATTAATAAAACTTTTTCTACCATCTCTTTTACCAATTCCTTCCTCATTAGTTTCCTTTCACCAAAATCATCACAAAAAGATAGAGATCAACACAAAATTTCAAATAATTTTTTAAATGGTGTCATCTGTATATTGGAATTAAAACTTTTATTATAAGAAAACTCAAACAATGATATATGTTTGTCCCAACGTCCCGAGTAATCCATTGAAGAAGAACGTAGCATATCATTCAATGTCTGAATTGTTCATTATGACTGAACATCTGATTGAGGATGAAATGTTTTAATAAAATTTAATTTAGTATCCAAAAATTCCACAAGGTCCTTCCAAATGTAGTAAGTGATCTTGGGATCATGATCAGATACAATCGAGATGGTAACTCCATGTAACATAACTATCACATTAAAATAAAATCAGAAAAGTTGTTCTAGATACAATGTATCCCGAATATGAACCAGATGAGATGATTTATTCAATAGATCAACAATAACCCATATTTCATTGTTTTCTTGAGATGTGTTCTGTAATCCCAAAATAGAGTATATAGACACAGTTTCAAATTTCCATGTACGTATTTTCAACAGTTGAATTATCCCTTTTTTTAACTACGACTCTTATTTAACCAATTGACATTTCAAACACTTAACTGTAATGTAAAAATACCATTTATAATTCCATTCCACCAGTAATACTCCCAAATATCTATGTACATCATTGTACTTTGAGTATTAAATTATAACATAGAACTATAAGCTTCACGTTATAACACTTTTCATAATGTGAATCACAAGGTGCACACAATTTCATTCCAAACCTCAAAACATAATCATTATCATTGTTAAATTCATGTAACACGACATTTTATCCAATTATACCATTTTATGTAACTAAATGTCTTCTTTATTTTCTTACTTTTTCGATCTGTTAGAGACAATTTCACTACCACCTGAAACAAAACATAGGAATTTCTTTCACTACAACTGTTATGACAATGTAAATCAAATAGTAGTTTCGCACGGATTTCGGGGATGACCTCCTGGACAGGGGATTCAAACGTTCTGATCTGTTTCTAGCGGTTTTGTTCGTAGAACCGGAAACATCCAATGATTCCACATCCGTTTGGACCTACTTTCCAAAGGTAGGCGCTCATTAGCTTGTGGACTGATGAGGTTTAGGAATTTGCATTGGTCGAGAGGATGGGAGGTCGGACTCATCACACCTTTTTGAGGGGAATTATTTTCTACTCCGGGACTCTCTTTATAGATTTAAGTTATGTTCGTGAATCCTTATTACATTACCAAGTATAAAATGAGCTTTCCTTTAGTTTTAACAATCAAGGATTAAATATGCAAGAAATTTAGAGAATCTTTTATATGTATTCGAGGTTCTTCATTAATAGAGAATCATCTGTATCTATTTAGAGATTCTTGGTTAATGGTATCCTTCGAAACATTTATATAAATGTATCTTGGTCATTATGATGACTAGGCTGGTTTTAAAGCCACTCAGTGGGGCACTTGAAGTTTATCGTCATTCATAAGGATAGGGATTATTTCAAAGTTGGGATCGAACCCATAAATGGGCTACCTACGTATCCTTTCTTTTTGAAAAGGAATCAAAACCCACATAGATCGAGTAATGGAGTATGATGTTTATGATTGATGGATCATTGAAGAATGTCGTAATTACTTTTACACTCTAAGCTCACGTGAGTCATGCTCGGTGTGAGAATCAAGAGGTATTGGTAAAAATTAGACAATTGTGCCATGAAAGATGCAACCGTGAGAAATTGTTTGGGGCTTATGTATGTATGACTGCCCAGATAGATGAAGGTTTAGGATTTACTTTTAGGGAGAAAATCCAGGAACATGGTCCATAAAGGTATATGTGCTTTATGGATATTTGAATACTCTAACTTGGGACTTATTCTTGAAAATCAAACCCAAATTAGGAGAAGATTGATAATTGGGTTTTACTCCTGAGAAGGAACCCCATATCAAACATAATTTAGGACTGGTTAAGAGAAATTAAAGGACTTGGGGTTCACTCTTGAAGAGGATCCCCATAATTATGACTTGGACTTACTCCTAAAAAGGAGGCCTAGGTTAGGGGACTTGGGGCTTACTCCTGAAAAGGAAGCCCATGATTATGACTGGGACTTACTCCTAAAAAGGAGGCCTAGGTTAGGGGACTTGGGGCTTACTCCTAAAAAGGATGCCCAAGATTATAACTGAGCCTTATTCCTGAAAAGGAGACCCAGTTTAGGGATTAAGGTTTGGGGCTTACTCCTAAAAAGGATGCCCATATTTGAGATTGGGGATTATTTCTAAGAAGGATGCCCAAATTAAAGGATTATGATTGGGGATTACTCCTGAGGAGGATGACCATGTTTAATGAATTAAGGTTTGGGGCTTACTCCTGAGGAGGATGACCAAGTTTGGGAACTTTAAGAATTTGGAGCTTACTCCTGAGGAAGATGCCCAGATTAATGGACTTATAACTGGGGATTATTCCTGAAAAGGAGACCCAGGTTAAGGATTCTCTCATCTTAAAGGATGAGGTTGAATGAACGAACTCTCAATCTTTTGTGACATAAAGATGTATAAATCACTAGGTTATGAGAGATATTCCACCGAATTCCTTTCAGATAAGGAAGTCAAATCAAGAAATCATGCCATAAATGGCTTTGAAGAGTATCTTGAAGACTGAATCTTGAATAGGAAAGGTGAAATGGCTTAAGAGGGGTAAAATGGGCAATATGGGAACCCAAAAAGGTAGGGGCGTGCAAGTCTTGAAAGGCGCGCAAGTCTTGCGTGGGCGCACAAGTATTGGTCGCGCAGGTATACCTGCGCGACACATGGTGTACTTGCGCGATTTTCAATCAAAATTGAAATACTTGAGCGCCTCTTTATTAAACCCTTTAGAATCCCGTTGAGGTTCTTCCAGAAAAGGGACGCGCAAATTCTATTGAAGGAATAAGGTGGCGCGCAAGTGTGATCAGTTCCCTTAAGGGATAGTCATTCAGGTACGCAAGTGTTGATGAGTCTCAACACTTAGGCCTTCCTCCCTCTCTTTAGAGCTTCCGTTCTAGGTACGAAATTACCTTAGAAGTGTTTTGGATGCTTTGAGAAGAGACTTGGGTGTCAGGAGCTTCAATCCGAGTTTCTAAAAAAAGATCCTCCATGAATGGGGGGCCCACAGGGTCTATTTATAGGCAAAAGAAGACCCCGGGCGGTTACCACTTACGTCACGCAAGTCACTTGCACGACCAAGGTCGTCGTGCAAGTGTACTTGCGCGATAGTGAGATAACTTGCGCGGTGCAGTTGCTTTTGATCCTGTGTTCATGCCTTTGTTGATTTTTGATGTTTTCTTGAAAGGATGAATCACTTTGAGCTCAGATATTCCCCTTTTCCGATCTTTAGATTCTATGACGAAAGGAGCGTCCACAAAAGTCCCCCCTCAGAGTTGGATCTAGAAAGAAATGAGGATTTGAATCTGAGGAAATTGAATACATTCAAAGGAAAAGGGGGCGCGCAAGTCTTCAGGGCACAGAGGGCAGTGCGCAAGTGTGCTGGAACTTGACTTTTATTCAGAGTTCCTTTGTCTTTTGTGGGCAGTTAAAAGTCATGCATGCCGGACATAAAGGGGCTAATGTTTAAGGTTGAAATAGCTTTGACTGAAATGTACTAAAATCGATTCAATTCCTTGACAATTTATCTGAAAACATATTACCATACTCGAGTATGAGGGAAAAAAATGTAAACTACGGCTTAAGAATATTTGAATCTGAGGAATGATATGAAAAAGAGCTAAAAGGAATTAGAAGAAGTAGTTTCCAAGAATGAAGTTTCTATTATTTATCAAAACCTGTTAGGGGGCTGAAATATGCAGGGCCACCTAAGGGCATTGGCTGCATGGTTAAATAAATAGCATCTTTCAGCTGACAGGTCTGTTATGTGGACTGTTTATGCAAGGCCACCTATGGGCACGTGCTGCATAGTCAGGCAAAAGAACTCCCAGAAATTTACATTCCTAGTGCTAAAATCTAGTGAAAGATTATGGAGATTCAAATTTTCGAAAGTATATAGTTTGTTGTATGGAAAGAGGTATTTGAATATGGAGAAGATATTTCCGAACAAGAATATCGAAGAACTGGATGAATATCACTCCTTCGAAGGTCTGACCCAAACGTAGGGAAGAATAATAAACCATAGACTTGAATACTTTCAGATCATGAAAAAAGGATATGGGACAAATATGTTAAGGATGGCTATTTTTTAAGGATCCCTACATACTGTCGTTTAAGACAAATAAGGACAAAAGAGGCATTCTTCCCAAGAATGAAGTTACCATTATTTAACAAACCTGTTAGGGGGTTGAAATATGTTGGGCCAGCTAAGGGCATTGGCTGCATGGTCAAATAAATAGAATCTTTCGGCTGACAAGTCTGTTATGTGGACTGTTTATGCCAGGCCACCTATGGGCACGTGCTGCATAGTCAGGCAAAAGATTTCTTAGAAGTTTGACATTTTTGTGACTAGAAGTCATGAAAAGGGTTATGAATATCTGAAAATATTTAAGGTTAGGATTATAACACATAAAAATGGTTATTTTCCAACGTATATAGAGATACATAGGTCAATGATAACCATAATCATGTTGTGTCTGGGTCATGAATTAAAACTTTGGACTTCACTACGTATCTCATAAGAATGAGAATCAAGCCATACATAGTTCTTGAAATGCAGTTTAACGTCGTACAGGATGAAAGTATGAGAAATCTTAGTTTAGGGTCATAGAATTCGGACCATAATAATGAATACACAGTGTGTGTTTTCATGAGGATTTTTTAGCCAAGGGACTGAAAGAGAAATTTGGGGTTAGGCCCAAAAGACTTGGGGCTGGATTCGAGGGATACTCGAACGTTCCTACGTATCCCATAAGGATGGGAATCAAGCCCACGTAGTTCTAGAACTACCCTTTGTACAAATTTGGATCGTACATATGAAGGGTGAAAGTGGACTTTAGTGCAATGATGGTTTAACCTGAGATAAAAAATTTAGGCATTACCATGTATGCAAGTAGTCTTTTTGAAATGAAACATGATTGAAAAATCAATGTCAATAATAGTTCTCTCTCAAGTGAGGAGATCAAAAAATATTGTAGTTTATTGTCGTACTGGACAAAAGTGTTGTATAGTTTAACGTCATATAACAAGGATGAAAGTGAATCAATGTAAAAATATTGATTCTAGGGGCGGTTTCATAAATCAACATCATATGAGATGGTGGTGAACCGATGTGAAGAGATTGTTTTCGGGCTTGAATCCTGGGAGGTTGCCTACAGACCCAGCCTGGAGGGCAAGGATCAAAGTCTGTGTAGTTCAATTAAAGAATCAATTAATGATCAAGTTGTTCTTGGGGACAACGATCTAATAAAAAATGTTGTTGGGACTTGCACATGGTTAGTGGACCAAAGGGGGTGTTATGGTTGATGTTCTCTCTAGGCTCATGTGAGTCATACTCGCTGTGAGAAACAAGAGGTAACAACAACCTTAACGATGCATAGTTTAATGTCATGTAGGACATAAAAAGGGACTATGCAGTTTAAAGTCTTGCAGTTAGGACTATTGGTGCTGCACAGTTCAGTGTCATGTAGCAGGGACAAAATACTGTTTAATGTCATGTAGGACATATCAAGGATTTTCTGTATAGTTTAGCGTCATATATTTAGGACGATGAGGATAAAACAGTTTAACGTCATATTGGAAGAAAGGGGGACTGTGCAGTTTAATGTCATACAGTAAGGACAAAATAACACACCATTTATGTCATGTTGGACGAAAGTGCGAATAGTTTATGGTCATATGCACGGACCGTGGATGGTGCAGTTTATTGTCATGCTGGACCTTTGATGATTATATAGTTTAACGTCTTTCTGGACATGAGGGATTTGAAAATAGATTATGGTCATATACATGGACCAGGGATGATGCAGTTTTAGGTCATGCTGGACCGTTAGGGAACTTTTTCACAGTTTAATGTCGTGTGGGACGAAGTTGCTGTTTAAGGTCATACTGGACCATTACTGTATAGTTTAACGTCATATAGCAAGGATGAACTAGTGCTGCACAGTTTAATGTCATGTTGCTGGGACAAGTTCTTTTCTACAGTTTAACGTCATGTTGGACGAAGTTGCAGTTTAAGGTCATACTGGACCATTTCTGTATAGTTTAACGTCATATAGCAAGGACGAATGGGTGCTGCACAGTTTAATGTCATGTTGCGGGGAAAAGTTCTTTTCTACAGTTTAATGTCATGTTGGACGAAGTTGCAGTTTAAGGTCATACTGGACCATTGCTGTATAGTTTAACGTCATATAGCAAGGACGAACTTGTGCTGCACAGTTTAGTGTCTTATTGCAGGGACATCTTCTTTTCTACAGTTTAACGTCATGTTGGACGAAAAAGGTACTTTCCTACAGTTTAACGTCATGTTGGACGAAGTTGCAGTTTAAGGTCATACTGGACCATTTCTGTATGAACCAATTGTAAGAATCTTGGTTTTGGGGACCATATTTTGTGTTTATACAAAATATTTCTTCAGAAATCTGGCATTGATTGGAGTCGTGATGAGTTTTCTATCCATTGAGACTAATGAATAAGCTCCATTGGCGTAGACCTTATGTATTGAATAAGGTCCTTCCCATTTTGGTTCAAGCTTGGGAGGCTTCTTTCTGGGTATCATTGGTGTTCTGAGAACCAATACCAATTCTCCCTGAATGAATGAACGAAGGCGAACTTTTTTGTTAAAAGCTCATGATATTCGATTCTGATAGATTTCCAAGTGGTGAAAAGAGCACAATCTTTTCTCATCTAACTGTTCAAATTCATTCAACCGCTTTTGGGATTTCTCATCTGTAGATAACTGATCAGAAATGGCTATTCTGAGTGAGGGAAATTGAACTTCAATTGGCAAGACTGCTTCTGTTCCCTATACCAATGAATATGGAGTTGACCGCGTTGCATTGCGAGTGGTAGTCCGATAAGCCCATAAAGCATGAAAGAGTTTATCAGGCCATGACCTTTTATCGTTATCCACTATCTTTTGCAGTATATTTGAAAGATTCTTGTTAAAATCTTCTATTTGGCCATTGGCTGCCGCATGATATCGAGATGAATGGTTGGATTTAATGTTGTATTCTTGATACAATTTCTTCACCTCAGAAGAACAGAAGTTGGTGCCGTTGTCCGTCAATATGGTATGAGGGACACCAAATCTAGTAATGATGTTAGACCTGATGAAGCTAATAATGCATTTAGAACTGACTTATTTGAGAGGTACTGCCTCTGCCCATTTGGAAAAGAAATCAGTAGCAGTAAGAATGTACTTAAACTGCTTGGCCGTAGCTGAAGGGTAAGGTCCCACCACATCCATTTCCCATGTGGAAAATGGCCACGAGTATTTAGCTGTATGAAGCAACTCTGGAGGTTGATGAATGATGTTGGAATATACTTGGCATGAATGACACTTCTTTGTGAAATTAACACAATCTTGTATCATTGAAGGCCAAAAGTGTCAATGCCTTCGAATTTGATCAGACAGTCTATGTCCAGACTGGTGGGCACCACAGACTCCTGCATGCACTGCTTTTATGACAGCCATTGTCTCTTCACCATCAATACATCTGAAGAGAACTCCATCAAAACCAAGTTTGTAGAGAATTTTCTCGAGGTGGTTTGGGCTATCATATAGAGTAAAATTGACCACACGTCGCTGGATTTGTTCTTTCTCAGCTCTATCAGGTGGAAGTGTTCCATTTCGAAGGTATTCCCTGATAGGTGACATCCATCCTGTAGTATGACAATACGGTTCAGGAATGGGACTAATTTCATTAATTTCCTCTGTTCTGACTTGAACATAAGGTGAAATTGCACGACGGTGGGCAATATTGATGGTTGTCTCGTCCCGATTTGGATCTGCTAATGATGTGGCTATATTAGCAAGTGCATCAGCTTGAGCATTTTGTGATCTTGAGACATAAGAAAATGTCGATTCTGAAGGGAATTCCGACATTAACTCTCTGACTTAATCATACAAAGGGATTAATTCTTCTTTTCTGATGGCATAATCCCCATTGACTTGTTTGATTACCAGGTCTGAATCACCTTTCACCTTTAAGTGATTCACTTGTGCTTGAAGAGCTAACTCCAAGCCTGTAATGAGAGCTTGGTATTCAGCTTCATTATTGGTACCACCTTCCCACAACAAAAATGAATAAGGTAACACTGCCTTATCTGGAGAAATGAGCACAATTCCTAACCCAAATTTGTTGAATTTAGGATTTTCCATTTTCTTCCCTGTTGGACTTCTAGAAGTACCATCAAAATGCATTTCCCATGTTTGAGGACTCTCTTGAATAGAGAAAACTTCCTCATTAGGGAGTTCAATATCTGAATACGTGACTACCACTAAAGGATGTTCAGCTTGGAAATCAGCCAGAGCTTGGCCCTTAATTTCCTTTTGAGACACATACTGAATGTCGAACTGCTGTAGAATAACTGCCCACCTTGACAGACGTCCTGTAAGCATTGGACGACTAAGGATGAATTTGAGCGGATTATTGCGAGATACCAATTGGACCTCATGATGTTGCAGGTAGTGTCTTAGTTTCTGAACTGCAAAGATTAATGCCAGGCAGCACTTTTCAATACTTGAATACCAAGTTTCTGCTTCAAGCATAGTTCTACTGAGATAGTAGAGGCTATTTTCATTCCTAGCATCATTCTTTTGAGCGAGAAAGGCACCCAATGATCGCTCTAGAGCTGTCACATAGAGGATAAGCGGTCTACCCTCAATAGGTGTCATGAGTACTGGTGGACTCAAGAGGTATTTCTTGAGAATATAAAATTCTTCTTGGCATTCTTCAGTCCACTGGTAAGTGACTCCTTTCTTCAATAATTTGGTAAAGGTTAAACTTTTGCCTGCCAAATTGGCGATGAAACGCTGAATATAGGCTAAGTGTCCTTGAAGTCCTCTTAAATATTTAAAATTATGAGGAGGTGACATACCAAGGATTGATTTGGTCTTCTCACGATCGACTTCAATACCACGATGGCGTACAACAAAGCTGAGGAATTTTCCTGAGGTTACCCCAAAAGCACATTTTAAGGGGTTCATCTTCAAATTATGTTGTCGAAGCTTGTGGAATATGGCTTCCAAATCAGCCAGGTGATTAGAACATTGTTTGGATTTAACCACCAAATCATCTACATAGCATTCAACAAACTTCCCTAAAAGAGGTTTGAAGATACGATGCATGGTGCGTTGATATGTTGCACCTGCATTCTTTAAACCAAAGGGTATCACCCAGTAACAAAACACACCTTGAGGAGCTCTGAAGGCTGTATATTCCTCATCTTCTGGGGCCATTTGGATCTGATTATATCCATAATATCCATCCATGAAATAAAGTACTTCATAGCCAGCCGTCGCATCAATTAAGAGTTCTGTAATCGGAACTGGGAAATCATCTTTTGGACAATACCGATTAAGATCTCTGAAATCGAAGAAAACCTTAATTTGTCTGTTCTTCTTCTTTACAGGGACAATATTAGCCAACCACATGGGATATTGAACTTCTCTAACGAAGTTGGCTTTGATCAGCTTATCCACTTCAGCTTCAATTTTCGAATCATAGGTTGGGTGTGTTCTTCTCGCGGCTTGCTTAAAACCTCGATGTTCTTTTGGTAAACCCAAATGATGAGTAGCAACATTAGGATCAAGCCCAGGAATTTCTGTATAATTCCAAGCAAAAATATCATTATTTTTTTTTAGAAAAGAAATATACATCTCTTGCTCTTCAAGGGTCATGGCCGCACTAATTAAAGTGGGGCGTGGTTCTTTCTCTGTACTCAGATTTACTTCTCTAAGTTCATCCACAGTGGTAGAGATACCCTTTTCAAATGCTGGAGGAGCATCTCTAAGATCTTCCTCTTCCTCTTCATCACGTGCTATTTCTTCCGTTTCTACTTGCAAAGTAGATGACAAAACGAAATTCTCATGATCATAAGAGATGTCAAAATTTTCACATTCTGAAGAAGAAGCTTCCATTTCCGACCCTATTGTTGATAAAGGGTCTTCTTTGGGAAACAAAGAGGAGATGATGGATTGAGAATCAACATCATTATTCACCTCTGGTGTTGATATAACTTTTTTTGGCATGATTAGAGAAGTATAGACTTGTTGGACTTCAGCAGATGAAATGAAAACGTCATCACTTATGCTTTCATCACTGCTTGGTAGGTTACCAATTTCTCCCATGTTGTCTGGCTCGATTGCCGTAATTGACATTATGGATATTTCCATAAGAGTATTTTGATTTGGGCCTATTTTGTCAATTTGACTGATAAGTAACACATAATCTGTACTCACATGTGAAAATGGATTTATTGGAATTTTCTCCAAACCATATGGAGCATTAAATTTGGTAATTTCCTTCATTGTAGATTTTTCTCTTCCCTTCATGTGATAAAATTCCACCTCAATGTATTGAGACTCACATGTCTTGAACGGGGCCTTATCACCATACAATGTTCCAACTTGACCATCGAAACAGTATTTAAGACATTGATGGTATGATGAAGGAATAGATGCATGCTGATGTAGCCAGGGTCTTCCAAGCAAGATATTGAAAGCTGGGTCTTGATCAACAATCATGAAATCCGAATTGGATACTAGATCTCCAAACTGAGTTCTCATTGTAACTTCTCCCAGTGGTTCTTGTTCATTTTTATCATATCCTTGTAACATCATGGTAGAAGGAGATAAATCAGATTCCGTGAGGCCCAATCGACGAAGTGTACCAATGGGCATGAGGTTGACTCCTAAACCATTGTCAATGAAAACTATTCGGATATCTACATCATTGACTTTTCCAAATAGGTATGAAGGTTTTATGTGCCCATGCACAACATCATCTTCATCTTTATCAGTAAAAGATATCACTGCATGGAATTCTGCATGATTATTCTCTATGTGATAGATTTCAGTTGCAGCAATTTCAGCTTCAAACTCCTGAGGACTTGACAATGCTTCGATGAGTGCTTCCCGAAGATCTTTTGATAGATTCAAAGCATCCAAAATTGATAACTTGGCTGGTAATTGGGCCAAGTGTTTCAATATATCATACTTTTGATCTAGGGGTCTGCATTTCCCAATAAGAATATGCGGTTTAGCAGGTACCTTGGAAGAAGATACTTTGGAAGCTGATGCATTTTGTATTGAAGTTTTCAACATCCTTGGTTTTGGAAGATTAGACTGATTAGATCCATTTACTTTCTGAGATAAAGAAAATGGAATTTTTAATCGGTCTTCCAAGATAACCGTGCCAAAACTGAGTTGGCCATTGGAAGAAGAACTTGCTTGTTCTTTTTGAGCTCGCTGAAGGGATCTACCACGAGTTTCTGCTGCATATACAGTGCTAGCAGGGTAGAATTAGAGTACTCGCTTCGGAAAGATCCACATCTTCCCCTGTATCCTGAACCTCTAGAACATACTCAGATTCCCTTATTTGATACAGGGAATTAAGTCTCATCAAGACTGGAATATGGATCTGTTAATTGAATCATATTAACAGAACCAAAGATTAACTCTTCGTCTGATAAAGACTCTACATGGTTAGCCTATTTAGGCTGTGCCGTTTGGTGGGACGGGGCCCGTTGCTTTGAAGTAGATGTCATGAAATCTTCCAGAGTCAAAGACAATTTAGGCTTTGATACATACTCATCTTCTTCTGATTCCTCTTTCTTTTTTGAATTGCACTGCCCTTTTGAGGATTTTTCTTTTGATGGAGTCTTTACTACAGCTTTTGTAGGAGACACAATTGACTTCTTCAATTGTGTAGTCAAAATGGAATGGGTCCGATTGATTATCTTTATGACCATCCAATCATCATATTTTTTCACAGTTTTGCTTTTGACTTTCTGCCACTCGCCTCCTTCCTCTAGATCTGTAGCGGTAATACACGCTACATGAGCTGAAGGACCCTTAAATTTGACTTGTCCAATGTCGACCATATTTTGCAGGAGGTCTTTAAAGACAAAACACTCCTCGATGGGATGCCCCAAAATTTGACGAAAGGGACAATAATTGGGACGGTCTTCATCTCCTTCCTTGTTTGGCCTCTTGGGCACTGGTAATTGAACCAAATTTTTTTCCAGAGCTGAAATGAAGTAACCAGTAACTTGCTCACTTCAGAAAGAGTATGTTTTACTCTTCAAATCCTAAAATTGTTTTCGTCGTTGATCTCTTTGATCATTTGGATGAAACAGCCTTTGTTGTTGGCATTCAAGAGGTGGAGCCCTTCGAGAAGATGATGGTTTTGAAGTATAAATAGGTACAGGTGCTTGTTTAAGCATAACTGTAGCAGTTTCCGCTTTACCCATTCTCCTTCCTGGAGATGATGGAATTATACGAGATTTAACCTTAGCCTGTATAATGGAATCTTCAATCTGTTGAGCGATTGAAGTAAGGTCTCGAAACCCTCCTGTGTATTTCACAGGGATCAATGGCGTGCGTAATTCGTCACACAAAATTTCCACACAGATTGGCAATAGTTTCTCCTGAGGGAGTGCTAAACTTAGGGAATACGTTAATCCTTTCCAACGAGCAATGAAATCAGAGACTCTTTCATTATCCATTTGCTTGCAGTTTGTATGATCGAAAACTGTCATTTTTTGCAAAGTTGAGCTGAACTGATGAAAGAATTTTTGACGAAGATCCTCCCATCCGATGATTGACCAGGATTGCAAGCTTGTATACCAGAAAAAAGCTGGTCCTTGCAAGGTTCGCACGAAGCATCTGAGTTTCACTACTTCTTGCTGCTCTGGAGTTCCCATCATAGGATCACAACAAGACATGTAATGCGTCAAATGTTGTTCAGGGTCGCCTGATCCATTGAAATTAGGGAAAACAGGGTTTCCAAAACTAGATGGAGGAGAAATTGAATCTACCCATTCAGGGTAAACATTCTTTTCAGGTTGAACTTGCGCCCGTTTCCCTTCTATAGTTTCTAACCGAGCTGTTAATGACTCAATAGTAGTTATTAACTTTTGAGAAACATCAGGTTGAACTTGGTTTTGGGTAGGTGCAATGAATGGAGCTTGGACAGACGTGGTGGTTGGTGCTGCAACTGATGGTAGTGCTACCAACCGTTGTTGCATTTGACCCGTAGGATTAAACCTATGAGGGTGTACTGATAATGGAGGATATTCCTGATCCATCTCAGTAGTTACAACAAATTCCTTCAGCTGTCGGACTTCATCATTCTTAAGAAGAAGACTACTCTGAAGTAGTTCTGCATTCAACCTTCTTAATTCTTTCATTTCGTTCTCCTGTTGTGCAAACTTTTTCTCTAATGAGAGCGATTGACCTCCTTCAGAGGAAGGGTGAGAAGTAACCTGATTCTTTCCTTTCCCCTTATTGGATCCTTTTCGAATAGGGGGAAGTGGGTTACTTGAAGGAATACCCAGATTTTGGGTAAGCCTTTGATTACATGTGCGCACACCTTCTTTATTTAGGTCTGTGTGCGCAACTTCTTGAGCAGGAACCTCTTCGTATGATCCCTCTGATTGAGCCTCATCTGGTGAATCAGCAGCAACGACATTGATGAAATTAATGGATGCATATTGCATGGAATACATTCTATCAGCATTTCTGTGATATTGTCTTCTCCCATGTCCATGATGAGACATGGAATTCCGTTGACTTGATCCCTCAGGAACTTCTTGGAGAACCGTCACTTGGAGAGAATCTCTTGATAGCTTGGCTCTTCGTTCCTCTTGAGGCTTATTCCCTAATCGAGAGAATACTGACTTTCTCTAAGGGAGGGATTGAGGATTTGAAAAAGTCCCTAGTCCGGTGGACTGGGGATGTTCCTGCTGCTTCCGCTCAACTCCTCGAATCCCATTTGTTGACTCTGAGGGTTGGGTTAGAGAAGTCCCCAGTCTGACAATCCGGGGCGTCTCTTGACATGCTATGTCTGAGATCTTCTCAAAATCTCTCTTGATCTTGCAAATATTAGTTCTGAAATTAACTGGATGCATTAACCTGTATCCACTTTTATCACCTGGTTCAATAGACCATTGGATGATTTCCGAAACTTTTATCATTTGATGACGTGTTTGCTCCAGACGAGAGGCTTGTGCAATATTATCGCCTGCTTGATGTAGGAGCAATTCAACAACTTGTTCTCTATATACTTGATTTTGAGAGGAACTAGTTGAATCCTGTTCTTGAGCAAGCTTTTGATTATGAACAAAGCCCATTGACTGTGGCCGGCCATGGGCAATAACATTGCATGAGCCCATTTTCGGTGAGCTTTGCTGACTGGAAAGCACTGTAAAATGTAGTGCTCCGTGAACACCCCATCCTCTGATATGAACATCAGATGGAGCATTGTCAATTAACGGGCGTAATTTTCTTAGTGCGCCAAGGCATGAACTTTTAAGGGTTCTCTGTTTCTTTTAAGCCTTCGGATACCGAGAGACTGATAGAGATGCCAAATCAATCTAACATTGTAGCCCTTCTATTATCATAAGATGATTTTCATATTCATCATAATATAATACCTTCTTCTTTAATTAACAAAGAGTTTTCCATATGTTGAGACGAATATCGTGGATTCCATCATCCGTCAACATCTTTGGAATGTCGTACTGGGAGTCAGCCAAAGGCCAAAACATGACTGGTACTTCAACTTTTTCCAGTTTGTTTCTCATGTTCAGCATTTCTTCTTTATCATTAAATGAATATTCTTCTACCTGTTTTGACCAGAGTTGGTGTTTCCTTGTTGCTTCATCGGATTCAACAATATTGGTAGAGAGATCATTGATCAAACTAGAAGATGCATGACTTAGGAGTGGTTCGGAGAATGACCTACACCCTGGGCTATCTTCTGATTGAGAAAGTATTTCACTTGTTAGCGATAAAGCATCAGACATGACTGGTTTCGCATTTGTAAGTGCCTCAAGATAAGAGGGCTTTCTCGGCACTACATTATCCACTGGAGTATTTTCCAGGAAATGTGAATCACTACTGCGGAGAGGACTTTCGCCGCGAAGTTCATTATCATGGGGAGGACAACCATAATGGGTTACAGCAAAAGATGAGATCTCTTGCTCCTTGGTCTTCTGACCACATAAAGGGGTCCTGTGGCTCTCATCTGAAGAAGAAACTTCAAGATTGACAGAACTTTCATGAAGCAGGCCTTCACGAGGAAGTGTCTGTTGAAGACTTTAAAAATTAATGTTCCCGTTATTCGGAACTGAGGGAGTAGAATCTTGAATTCCTACAGATAAATTTCTGAGGGCTTCAAGAACTCCATCATCGAGCAAGGCCTTGTTTCAGATTGACCTTTGATCTCCTGACTGTGCTGGGCAGATCTTTTTCTTAGATGCCTTCTTACTCACTTTAGAAACCACTTGTTGACGAAAGTGGTTACTCTGAGCAGGTGTATGTGCCTGATCAGGAATGATGGTCAGGTTAGGCTGACGATCTCCACTCAAATCAGGTGTATGTGCCTGACTTGGTTGTCCGTATGATATGGGGGAGTATGCCCCATAACCCTCTTGGACTGGAACAGATGTGTGTGTCTGTTCCGGAGTGAATCGTTGATGTGTCACTCCACTGCTAGGGATAGATTTATGTGTCTGTCCCTGAGATGATACTGATGCTGTTATGATATCCTGGAAAGCGTCCAGAATATGAGCAGGAATTTTCTTCTGCTCTTTCACCATTGACAAAATATGTTTGGTGACTTCAGCCGTCGGAACGGGGATATACATCCATTCCGGTCTTGGAGTAGGTGTATGTGCCTGCTCATGTCCTCCTTTTCCTGTCAATGAATCCTGACAGTACTCAAGTGTGGAGCCAGAGAGTTGAGTCTGCCTCCTGTTTGTCGTCGGGGCTTTCCGACTGACTTCTCTGTGCGCTACCAAGCGAGACTGTTGGTAAGCTTTATTAGTTTTAGCAGGTGTATGTGCCTGCTGATTACACTTCACCAAACGCGGTTGATGAGATCCATCATATGTAGTCAGACGAGCCTGCTGACTAACTGGTGATGTATAAGCAGGTGCATGATCCTGCCTATAGTACTCTGCCGGAATTTCCTGGCGGGATTGGCTCGATGCTGCCAGAAGAGTCTGCTGGATAGCGGAATTAAAACGGGCAGGTGTGTATGCCTGCTCGTTGTTCTCCACCAAGATAGGTTGGTGGACTCCATCATATGTATTCAGGAGAGCCTGCTGACTAACTGATGATGCATAAGCAGGTGCAAGTTCCTACCTATAGTACTCCGCTGAAATTGCCTGGCAGGATTGGCTTGATGCTTCCAGATGAGTCTGCTAGACAGTGGAATTAAAACGGACGGGTGATTGTTCCTGCTCGTTATTTTCCACCAAGTTAGGTTGGTGGACTTCTCCGGAGATGGCAGGGATGACAACCTTCCCATTGTTAACCGGATTCCGTCTCTGGCGGTTCATCTTGCCTGCTCGGGTTCGAGGAACCTGAGCTGAATGCCTGGAGTCAGTACACTCATCATGTTGAGGGCGCACTACCGCACGATTCAAGCGGCGATTGTTGATGGGAGCCCTCGAGATGGACTCCTGCCTTTTTGAATTAAGGCCCTGCGAGACCTGCTCATTCACTTCCACAGAGTAAGGGAGTGAATGGAAATTGCATTCTGGGGATAACGACCCGAAACGATTGGAGACGGTAGTCAGCACCGCCTGCTTCTTGATCACTGGCCGCCGTTGTCCGGACGACCAGGTAGAGTTGTTAACTTGGAGGGCTTGACGAGCGGCCTCCATAGTTGGGATAGTACCGTTGCGACGGTACTCCTTAACTAGTGCATTATAAACCCAGCGTTGAAGACGCTGAGTTGGTGATGTCATCTTCAGAGCGGATGATGTTCCAGCAGGAGTAGCAGCATTGGTTTTCACAACAGCAGACCTCACAGTAGAGGTGTTCACAGCAGCAATATTCACAGGGGTGAATTTAAGAAAAGACATTTTGCAGAAGATCATGAGAAAAGAGTCCATGTTCCATATAATAGACATAATCAAGATGAATCTGGCCACTACATCTTTTGGATAAGCACATGTCAATGATTCCTTTGTTGGACCACTCATTGCATTAAAATAGGGGCCTAACAAATAAGAAGAACATCACTTTAAGTTGGTTATGGATTCACGTCAGGTTCACCATTTTTTGTTTCGCACGGATTTCGGGGATGACCTCCTGGACGGGATATTCAAACGTTCTAATCGGTTTCTAGCGGGTTTGTTTGTAGAACTGGAAACATCCAATGATTCCACATCCGTTTGGACCTACCTTCCAAAGGTAGGCGCTCATTAGCTTGTGGACTGATGAGGTTTAGGAATTTTCATTGGTCGAGAGGATGAGAGGTCGGACTCATCACACCTTTTTGAGGGGAATTATTGTCTACTTCGGGACTCTCTTTATAGATTTAAGTTATGTTCGTGAATCCTTATTACATTACCAAGTATAAAATGAGCTTTCCATTAGTTCTAACAATCAATGATTAAATATGCAAGAAATTTAGAGAATTTTATATATGTATTAGAGGTTCTTCATTAATAGAGAATCATCTGTATCTATTTAGAGATTCTTGGTCAAGGGTATCCTTCAAAACATTTTTATAAAAGTCTCTTGGTCATTATGATGACCAGGCTGGTTTTAAAGCCACTTAGTGGGGCACTTGAAGTTTATCGTCATTCATAAGGACAGGGATTATTTCAAAGTTGGGATCGAACACATAAATGGGCTACCTACGTATCCTTTTTTTTGGAAAAGGAATCAGAACCCACGTAGTTCAAGTAATGGAGTATGATGTTTATGATTGATGGCTCAAAGAAGAATGTCATAATTACTTTTACACTCTAAGCTCACGTGAGTCATGCTCGGTGTGAGAAACATGACGTATTGGTAAAAATTAGACAATTGTCCCATGAATGATGAAATCATAAGAAATTGTTTGGGGCTTATGTATGTATGACTGCCCAGATAGATGAAGGTTTAAGATTTACTTTTAGGGAGAAAATCCAGGAACAGGGTCCATAAAGGTATATGTGCTTTATGGAGATTTAAATACTCTAACTTTGGAATAATTCCTGAAAAGGAAACCCAAATTAGGAGAGTACTGATAATTGGGTTTTACTCCTGAGAAGGAACCCCAAATCAAACATAATTTAGGACTGGTTAAGAGAAATTAAAGGACTTGGGGTTCACTCCTGAAGAGGATGCCCATAATTATGACTGGGACTTACTCCTGAAAAGGAGGCCCAGGTTAGGGGACTTGGGGCTTACTCCTGAAAATGAAGCCCAAGATTATGACTGGGACATACTCCTAAAAAGGAGGCCCAGGTTAGGGGACTTGGGGCTTACTCCTGAAAAGGATGCCCAAGATTATAACTGAGTCTTATTCCTGAAAAGGAGACCCAGGTTAGGGATTATGATTTGGGGCTTACTCCTAAAAAGGATGACCATATTTGAGATTGTGGCTTATTCCTAAGAAGTATGCCCATATTAAAGGATTATGATTGGGGATTACTCCTGAGGAGGATGCCCAAGTTTAAGGAATTACGGTTTGGGGCTTACTCCTGACAAGGACGCCCAAGTTTGGGAACTTTAAGAATTTAGGGCTTACTCCTGAGGAAGATGCCCAGATTAAAGGACATATAACTAGGGATTATTCCTGAAAAGGAGACCCAGGTTGAGGATTCTCTCATCTTAAAGGATGAGGTTGAATGAACGAACTCTCAATCATTGGTGACATAAAGATGTATAAATCACTAGGTTTTGAGAGATATTCCACCAAATTCCTTTCAGATAAGGAAGTAAAATCAAGAAATCATGCCATAAATGTCTATGAAGAGTATCTTGAAGACTGAATCTTGAATAGGAAAGGTGAAATGGCTTAAGAGGGGTAAAATGGGAAAGATGGGCACCCAAAAAGGTAGGGGCACGCAAGTCTTGAAAGGCGTGCAAGTCTTGCGTGGGCGCGCAAGTATTGGTCGCGCAGGTATACCTGCGCGACACATGGTGTACTTGCGCGATTTTCAATCAGAATTGAAATACTTGACCAAATCTTTATTAAACCCTTTAGAATCCCCTTGAGGTTCTTCCAGAAATGGGACGCGCAAATTCTATTGAAGGAATAAGGCAGTGCGCAAGTGTGATCAGTTCCCTTAAGGGCTGGCCATTCAGGCACGCAAGTGTTGATGAGTTTCAACACTTAGGCCTTCCTCCCTCTCTTTAGATCTTCCGTTCTAGGTAATAAATTACCTTAGAAGTGTTCCGGAAGCTTTGAGAAGAGACTTGGGCGTCGGGAGCTTCAATCCGAGTTTCTGAAAAAATATCCTCCACGAATGGGGGGCCCACAGGGTCTATTTATAGGCAAAAGAAGACCCTGGGCGGTTACCGGGCGGTTACCACTTAGGTCGCGTAAGTCACTTGCGCGACCAAGGTCGTCGCGCAAGTGTACTTGCACGACAGTGAGATAACTTGCGCGGTGCAGTTGCTTCTGATCCTGTGTTCATGCCTTTGTTGATTTTTGATGTTCTCTTCAAAGGATGAATCACTATGAGCTCAGATATTCCCCTTTTCCGATCTTTAGATTCTGTGATGAAAGGAGCGTCAACAATAGTTAATTAATTGATCTTGTTCCAAGTGTAATATGGTTAATGTAGAATTAATTTTTATACTCAAAGCATCGACCATATTATATTATTCTCCTAGTTGGTAATAATTTGTGAAATCATAATGCTTGATTAATTTTAACCATCTCATTTGTCTCATGTAAAATTCCTTCTGAGTGAATATATACTTCAAATATTTGTGGTAAGTATATATTTCACACATTACTCCATAAAAATGATGTCTCCAAATTATTAATTAAATAAACATAAACTAATTCCAGATCATGTGAAGAGTAATTTAACACAGGAGTTTTCAACTGAATGCAGCATAAGCAATTACTAGATCATTTTCCATTAGGACAGAACAATGTCCTATTATCGAAGCATCACTATAGATATCAAAATTTAACATTATTAGAAGACAATTCCAAAAATAGTGCAGTAACCAATCTTCTTTTCAATTCCTGATAATATTCATCACATTCTTTTGTCCAGAAAAACATAAAACCATTTCTAGTTATCTTATTCAGTTGTCCAAATCACCATGAAACATTCTCAACAAAACTTCTGTAATATACTATTAAATCAAGAAAACTACGAATATTTGTGATATTTGTTGATCTTGGACACTCTTAATCAACTATTGACTTAGTAGGATCACTAGTTATGCCATTTTTTTAAATAATGTGACCATGGAATGAATGATTTTGTAACCTAAACTCAATCTTTTTAAATTTACCATAAAATTTCATTTCGATTAAGGTTTGAAACACAACCCATAAATTTATCTCATGATCCTATTTACTTTTTAAATATTCCAAAAATATCATCAATAAACACAACCTCAATCTTATCAATTAACTCACATAAAATTCTATTCATAATATCCATGAATACAATAGGTGAATTAGTAACCCAAAATGCATAACTAAACTTTTATAATGTCCTTATCTAGTAAGAATCGTGGTTTTTGGAACAACTACCTCCTCTAATTTCAACTTATGGTTCCCAAAAATCAAGTTAATATTCAAAAAATATTGAGCTCTCAATAGATGATACCACATCATATGATGGTCCCACATTAACTATACTATTAGAAAACGATTTTCGAACCCGTTTGCATTTGACCTATATTGTTTCCACCATAGGTAATCAAAAATAGACACACATTGGAATAATGAATAATATTATTTTAACTAAAACATCCTACCACTGGATTTTAATTGATTTCTTGATCTTATTCCATAAAGTGATGGGCAATATGACTACACTTACCACAATGGATGCTCTTCCTTGACAGTGATAAACATTCTCCAGGATAATTTTTACCACAATTCTCACAGGATGGAAATATAATTTTCATTCCTCAAGGATTATTTGATGGATTCCTCCCCTTTACTTATTAACTAGAACTATTTCTCTTCTTTTTCTCATAGAAAAACTGATCATCAGAAATTCCCATTTCTCCCTTATCAGCACATATGACGTGTTTCTCATATCATTTGAATTCACGAGAGCCTATTTCTCATCGATATCATGACTTCTGTCTTGATTAAAATAAATTATTCTTAATATCAAGATCTCATATGATGTTTATAATATACCATGCTAGTCGAGGGAAATTTTATTCATAATCAGCCAATGATTCATCCTCCTCCACAATTCCTAGAATTGTTTTTATATCCTATGTCGAACTGACTTAGGAAAATATTTCTCGAGAAACATACCTTTGAGTTCATCCCAAACATTAGTATCAATCACCTCACTCACCATGATATTTTTAAGCATTTACAAGAATTGATCTTTTTCTCCTTCAAAACAATAAACAAAAAGACTAATCATTGATTTTCTATAAAACCAATGACATCTAAAATCTTTTCCAGTGCTTTGTTCCACCCTTCAGCTTGAACAAGGTCAGATGATCCTCTAAATGATGGTAGATGTTTCCCCATGAGTTGTTCCACGATAGATATGTTCATCTTAGAATGATCTAGTTGATCTTGAGCATGTATTAAACCAATGTATATAGATTGATACAACTATTCCATCACTGCAACAAACTATTCAGTTCTAATTCCAACCATCTTGGGATGCGGATTTGGAAAGGTATTCTCCTCTATATTCATTCCAAGAACTGAATCCATATTTCCCTAGAAAAAAACAATTACAAAAAAACATATCTTATAAAATAAACATCGTAATATTAAAATTCTATATCATTTAAATTTCTCCATAATGTCAAAATTATTTATGGATATTCTATTAACAAAATTGTAACTCTAATAGTCATCTAAACCAACCTCAAATATCAACAATAAAAACAGGCCTTAAAATTTCATAATCTTTAAGTAAGTTAATAATTCACATGAGGATCTTTTTATGTTTGAATATTTAGAGAATTAAGCCATGATATTTAAATAAAAACATGAATATTACATGAAGACACTTCTACTTAGTAATCATTTTTTTCATAAAATATAATTTCTTAAAAAATAATATAAGTTTATTTATTTGTTTAAATTGGCATGAATTTTCCTCGATCCCATCTGAGTCCCTATGCATTTTTAGTCCAATGAAATACATTTCTTAACATGGAAGGTTCTGAAAAATAGAGTATGGGATACATAATGAAGGAAATCTGTAAGATTTCCAAAACGACATGTAAATCCTGAATACATTATCAGAAATTATTAATTTTCATCTTAATGAAATAGAAAAAACACTTCACAGTATATATGCTCATTTATCACCCATTTTGCAACTAAATTTTTACCATAAATCCCATATAAAACAACGTATAACATAAAATGGTAACTTGGGATAGAAACATAATTAAATGGAATAACCATACGGTCGACTACAACACATAACACTAAATGTAATGGCTATATTGCAACATCCATACACAATGAATTGAAGGTTATTACATAACCACCCATCCTTGGTTTATCACAGAAACACCAATCATTTTTTTATCACGTAACCACTTGTCAAATGTCTATGTACCATTTTATATTCATAAAACAAAATATATTGAATATATCAACATTTCAATATTAACATTTCATTTTGAATCACAAGACTGCATTTCATGATATTTAAATAATCAATCAACTTCCAAAACCAATTTAAAAAAGAAAACCCCCAAAAAAGGAATAAGCGATTTCATAAACTTTTAAAAACCTTATGGCTTATAAAGGAAGCCAAATAACGATTACGATGACAGAGAGGTCATTGTCTCTACAATACTTAAATAATTCCTTTTGGAATTTAATAAAATTCATCATAGATAATTGATTTGTTTAAAAACTCGAAGGGTTTTCTTACACACCTTGTAAAAGAAGGAGGTGCGTAATATCAAAATATCCCTCAATTAATGGAGATTGAGACGATGTCCCTTACCTCATGTCTAACATGACTCGTTCGATCTATAATTTCCTGAATAATAAACTCATGTTAATTTATCCATGATTCCTAAACTTTTTGAAGTGTATTGTTCCTTTTATATCACTAATCACTTTTCTATAAGAGTCATAAAATTATTCATTTTTATATCGGTTGTTTTGTCGATGTTCGGTCCTTCAGTAAAAAATAAACTTGTTATAATTACATGTTGTCCATGAGGAAAAAATTCAATTACCTCCAAAATGATATTACAGATTTAAATATCATATATATCATCTATATATCTACTGTATATTTATTTATAATTTCCTATATCCTTTGAGATATTAAATGAAATGTGTCGTTCATGGAGACGTTAAGTCATACGTATGGATGAATGATACTTTCATTTATATTTTATATTTAATGGAATGAAAACATAATTATATATAGGTATATTATAATTCTAGTATAATAAAATATTTTATATATTTTAAATAATTTCAGTAAATAAATCCATTATATTTTACATGTATTGAATGAACGAGTCAAATCACATTGAGGCGGTGGTAATTCATAATTCCTAAAATGAAATTATCGTATATATAAAACATGAATAAAATAATGTTTAATATTAAATTAAAATTAAAAAATTATAGAGAATAAATATATATCATAAATATCATATATAAATACAGTGTCATCATAATGGCCACCATGGTAGGTGCTTGGAGAAAATTAAACAATCATCATTTCATTAGGTTCTAGTTCTCCGTCCATATAAATTTTATATTCAATACCCATTAGACGGAGGTGTGTGTCAGTTTAGTTATAATAATTCGCATAAAAAATCCTTGTATATTGAGGATATTGTTGATATTATGTATTCAATGAATAAGAATAACATAAGTAGTGGAGAAGGAAAATTAAAGAAAAAACATTAGAGAAGATGTTACCACAAATCATGTATATTCTATTGATTTGAGCTAATCAGCTTATATGAATATCCTTCTACCTAAATGAAGGCATATCTGACTATGATATAGATGTTGAGAGCTTATTGGAGTAGAGGATGGATGAGATGAGGGACTTGATAGGTGTGAGTAATGTGTATGAGGTGGTTTCCTTTTATAACGGGAGAAATATATCATTAGGAATGATTGAAAGTATTATTTTATTTTAAAATTATTTTAGGTTTTAAAAGGTTAATAAATCATTAAGATTGAAGATAACATTAATATATGTCCAAATAAAATCATCAAATTATAATTGAACAAGCTTTGGATATTTTCCAATCCTTATATTTTTTATTTAACCCATTTATACTCTTAATAGTTTTCAATCATTTATCACTTTGAGAAACAAAATAGATACCAAAACATCACAACAATTGAATTAAAGAGTCAATAATAAAATTTTATAATCATGATAACTAATTGGCTTAATATTAGATTTTATTGAATTTCATAACATTTAATAAATATTTTATATATTAAAATATATATTCAGTCACTTTTTGTATCATTAAATTTAAAATAATCCATACCAACATGATGATTTTGAACAAAATTAATTAATTCAAATAAAAAAATTCATAATAAACACTAAAATTCGTTTATGGAATAAATGTATTTTAATATATAGAATATCATTTATTTAAATCATTCATTAATAAGGTAATCACAATATCACCATTGTTTCTTAAGAAAACATATTTATTTGATGTATAAAAATTATAAATAAAATATCATGACGTAAGATTGTTTTTATTTCTAATGAATATATATAGTTGAAATGATAACTTATATAACCCTACAAAATAATTTTTGTAAAATATATATGTATAAATATTTTTGTCTTTAGGTTTAAATTAATTTTTATAAAATGTGATAATCACTTACAAGTGGCTCCATGGGATCCCAAAATAGACTCAAGAATTCTAATGGATGGACAGGTGCCATAAAATAGGGTTTGGAAACGTTTTACTGTAATTTAATATTATTATAATAATAATATTTACCCGTATTCACATGATTTATACATCAACCTTTGTAAATAAAATATTCACGGATGATATCATTCAATATGACTTAAAATAAATGATAAATATTTAAATAATTTGGATATCCTGATTCCAAATATTGAATATATTTTTCCATATTTAAATCACATAATTTTCAAAAATTAATTCCCGTTGTCAAATTCAAAAGGCATATTTTTAAGAAATAATAACAATTATAAGATTTTCATACGTTTATGTCCAATTTTATAGTGATATTAATTTAAATGAAAAATACTGGATAAAATATTAGAAAAGTAATCCAATTAAACTATAAAACTAATTAAAAGGACAAATTTTTATATAAATAAATCAGATGAAATGATATTTTTGACATAAAATGGAGTACTTTTCACAATTCCTTAAAAAATGAACTATTTTAGAAAATACAAAAAATTTACCCTATGTAAAATTTGGGGTCACACTTATAAGGAAGAAGTTTATAATTACATATGGAACATAAAAAAGTGTCAAAAATTAGATATAAATATGGTTTTTATCAACATGTGGTAAACTAAATTTAAAAAATATTAGAGTATTTAGGATTTAAATTTGTATATTATCATTTTAAGCCACTATATTTTATTGCATAAATGTAATAACATTTAACAAATATTTTTAGTCATAATATTGTTAGTTTTTTTCATTCCCAAACAATAAAATGGATAGGGGTTAACAACCATTTAATATAATTATAAAATTATATATTTTTTTTGGTATAACTCAACATTGGGTGAAATGTTGGATTTTGGAGAAATCAGTTGTTGCATGTTGAGTATTCTATCAAAAAAATAATCCCCTTTAACATAAAATTAATATCTTAATCATAAATATTTTATATAAATAAAAAGAATTATTCTATAAATACCATGGTCATTACAATTATCACAAATGAACATGCTATATTTCATGATTTTAATATCATATCCATGGTTTATTTTGATATTATTGTTTGTATAAACAAGCTTTAAAAATATTACATGAAAATTTATGATAATGATGTGTAAATTAATATTCATGATGATTAAGTATATTTTCATATCGTTAGAGGGGACAGTTCATCATATAATTCTTGCTTGGATCCACCTCCTACTCCCTTCTAAATGAGATTCTTAAAGAATATGATATGAAATAAACAATGAATAAAAAAAATCCTAAAATTTATACATCACCAATTGTAGGTGAATATATTGGTAAATTACTTATCAATTTACCTAGATATCCTACAGAGTAGGAATATTTGTTTTTCATTGACATATTCCTTAGTGGTGTACCAATATCAATGAATCCATACAAACAATCTATTATAGTGTTAGAGTTGATGATGAATCTACTAGAATATTTTTGTGGAAACGGTCTTATACACCCAATTATTTCACCATGGTGATACACTTTTCTTTTGTAATATGGTAGATGGATATATGATGTTATACAATGATTATAATGAAATAAATGCTATTATAACGATGAAAAATTATCATCATCCTTGTATTATTGAATTATTTGACCATCCGAGTGTAGATTAATAATTTTGAAAGTGGCAAATTTGTCAAGGTTATAATCAATTACGTTTAATTAAGTATGATATTTTAAAAATAGTAATTCAAAAAATGTACAAAATACATATGTTTTTTTATTTAATTTTGATTATGTAATTCAGCCTCTAATATTTATATATTGAATGTTATATTCAATGAATATATTTATTATTTTTCTGGTCTTTACTTCTGAACATTTGGTGTAATATACAAACTCTAAGGACCATAAAAACAACATTATGATCTTTCTTGACACTATTAAAAAATATTAAAATGGTTAATATTTCAACATTATTATTTGGTTACAAAATTATTATTTTATTGTTCATATTGTCTATATAGATAAAATATCAGTTTATATTAAATAGAAAAATGCAGTAAAAAATGTATTATTTCAAAAAACATAAATGTTGTACTTAGTTTCAGTTTTTTTGGTTAATATCAACTACATTTTAAAAAAAATTCTTCATTACATTACATGTTGACCAAGATTACTTATAGGTTACTTATGTTTATTTCAAAAATGAATTTGAAGAATGTATTTAATAATTGAATAAAATCATGGAGAATTATCCAAGCTAGATTCAATGTATGTAAAATTTTGTATTTTTTAAATATTATGTTGCATCGAAGAAATATTAATTATAATGAATTTATTTTAATTTATTATATTTATATATTCCAAAATTGTCCCTCACATTAATCATAATGGGAACCTCCTCCAACACTTATCCACAACACATTTAATCATATAACTCAACCAATCCCTAGGAATTTATCTTATTAACAAACGTATTAATATTTTTTGTGTTTCGGTCTCCTTAAAAGGCCTTCCATTTGTCCCTTAAGAATTGATCTAAATAAGGTATCCTAAAGAATATATAACAGTGTTGCCCAACCTCATTCTATGTAATCAATATTTAATCACATGAAAATCAAAATAATTGATCATAAATTAATAAATTATGTATCATAAATATAATTAAATTTTAAAATGATTATCAATACACTATTACCCATCCTCTATTCCATAAAATGATAAGTGGATGTTTTACTCCTGCTTACATACGACTTACCGTCTCTATATTGGTATACAATTCAGTTTTCATTACGTTATTTTTTTGAATTTAATTATGTTTGTTTTAATATTTATAAAAAATACATATAATATAATTATAATTAATAAATAAAAATTTCATAACTAATTTCTTACCCTCCATATCCATTGGTAAAATAAAATATCACTTATGTGTAGGTATGGACTAGCACTACCATGAAGTGAAATGATTTGTTTTCCAATTATATTTAAAATTATCACTAATAAGGATTGAAATTTTGAATATATATATTATTTTTATGATTGTAAAATTATTATATAATTTTTGATTATTTTTTCCTTATTTTTTCCATCCATAGTTTAATGAAAACATCATTTATTCTTACGTATGGCCTACCATCAACAAGAACTGTTTAATACATATTTATATCTCTATCACTAATCGATTACATTAAAAATATATATAATGAATATATATATTATTTATATCATTATTCACATTATGGGTATGGTGGAATATTGATAAATTCATAATGAAAAGAAACTACCGAACTAAAACATACATGGAAATGAATTAGTTATTAGTTCCCATAGTAAAATAATTTAAAAAATCTTTGAAAAATATTTTCATTAAAAAAATTTGATAGTTTAGTTTTTATTCTGTGAAATCAATGGCCTATTAACACATCATATATTTTTGGATTTGGGATTTTCACTTTTTAATAACCATGTTTTATATCACTATAAATCAGTACTTGTGTGATATATTCTTTCATCCATGTTTACATTTTCTTAAAAGGAAACCCATTATGTGTTCTCTCAAATTACCTCCGAACTTCTCTTTTCACCCTTATTAAATTAGAGTTTAATAAGTTGTTTTTAGATGTGTGATTAAAAAAGGTATTATTAAAATTCATTATATGGTTTTCGATCCTGAATTCATAACATCATGAACATAAGATATAATACAATGGTGTAATATTTTAGCATAGTAATATTTTTTAATGGAAATAATATGATTGATAGCATACAAGATATGAAACAAATAACATAAATGAAAAAAAAATTTATTATACTGTGACCTTAATTAAATAAATTTTAAATTGTGGGGAATGAATGTTATTAATATAAATGTAAAATATTAAATTTTAATAGATATAAAAAATATATTGATTAATTGATATAAAATAAAGAACATAGTTTTTGTATTTTCATTTTGTTCTTCCTCGTGATAGTATACATTTTACTAGAAGATAAATAGATGGAAAAAGTGGGAATCTTTTATGTTCTACCATGACATGAAACAATACAGCATATAAATAAATCCATATTTTTATAGAAAATTGCTTTGTATTTTTAATTATTTAGAATATCCAATTACATTTTTTTGTTATTTATAATTATTAATTATAGAATTTTCATTTTAAATATTTCAATTATTGTCTTTGAAATGGATATTATACAAAAATTTATTATTAATATATTTTATTTATAAAAAGGCTGTTTTATAAAAATGTTTTTCATTGTGATTTATTATATTATTATTTTTAATTAATTTATAAAGATTCTATGATTTAATTTGTGAAAAAAAATATTTCATATGTATAATAAGTAGGTCCAAAAATAGTAAATAGGTCACTTTTAATTTTGGACATTATGAATAGTATCCTTACTAATTTTTTTCACTATAGTATTTGGTAAATCAGGCAATTAAGTGAAAAGATAAAAGTATAAGGGCTATAAAATGATCATTAAAGATTCTGATATATTATTCTATGACAAATTATAAATCAAATTAATTAATTCTTTGAATATATGGCCTTTCGATTAAATTTTCATGGTATTATGACATTTATAAAGTTATATTTAAAGAAAATATAAATATGTGAATTCATATTTTTAATAACTATATCATTTTTTATTAGGCTTACCTAGATGATATACTCAACTATAAATAGATATATTAATGATTAAATATATATATTAAAAATTGTAATTTATTTTTTGTTTTTGGTGTATAAAATAATTACCTTAAATACTTTCCTAATAATGATATAGTAATTATTTGATAATTAAAAGGTTTAAACAAATGATATTTAAAATATTTAAATTAAAAAAATATTAGGTAATTATTAATGAACATTTTTGTGTGGATTTATAATTTTTGGGATGTATAAAAATATTTGTTTTGAATGTATGTTATTAAATGGATATATTTAAAATTTCATGTAATGAATTGGTCTAAAATTGAGAATAATGATATATTAAAATAGTAATTATGTTATTAAATGATATAAAATTTATGAATATCATAATGTATGGAAAATTATTATGATTGGCTTAAAAAATAAACCATGTACCAATTTTTGTACTTTTTGAATTTTATATTATAAATACTAACCCTTAAATAGTTTAAATCAATGTTATCTTGGTAAGAGTTAAATGGATTAATAATATTTAAAAATGAATGATGGGGGAATTATTATGCTCTAAAATTAACTAATTTTTATTATATGGGATGATTTCAACACACCCCCATCTGATCATATAAATAAATAACGTTTTATCTATTATTAATTTATAATTATGTTATATTAATTTAATAATTAGATAAATGAAAAGTGATACCCTCCCTTCTATTATTAAATGGAACATTATATTATCCTTTAAACTACTATAGAAATATTTTTTTATACCGATCTCTACCGAATAATCTTACCCTAATACCACCAATTATAATAGAGTCATTATATTGGGAACAACATAACCATTAGTGGTTATAAGCTGTTATGTAAAAGAGGTTTTCCCATTGAAAGGTTTAATTTTAATGAGGTATTTTTTTCAATTTATATTTCCACATCCTTGATATATGGTTCAAAATTTAAAAATAATAAATCTAGTATATTAAAAATAATTATATGTTTTTTTTCAAGGCCCATATTCATTTCAACTTCCATAAAATGATAAAATAATTCATTATCTGTGTGTACTGCAGACCACCCCTGATGAACTGATGCAATTCATTTTCAATCACTATCTCTTATGATAGTTTAAAAAGATGAAATTTGTGTTTTTATAAAATATTCATGGCATATAAATTATCCTACATTTATTATTATTGAAAATAAATAATGTATATGATAAGTTTGACACAAGGTATCCAACCCTTTAACAATAAAAACCTATTTTAAATATCTTAACAATTTCTTGTATAAATATTTATCCTATGTTTAAATGTAATTAAAATATTTTTATTGAATTTATTTATATAGAGATAATTTTTTTAAATAAATAATCTTCTATTTTCTAAACAAATATTCCAAAAAGGATACATTTTATGGTTTTTGGAATTGGTATTTGTTTATTCATTTTGGAACATTCTAGAGGAATGTTTATTTGATATTATATATCAAGATATGATTATCCCACATTATTTAAGTTGTAATGTTTTGAAATTTTTTAATAATATTACTTATTTTTTTAGATAATTAATTTTATCTTTTGTGAAAATATTTTTTTTAAATTCTTTTATTTTCACTAGAGAATGATTTCAATATGAAATCTTCCATTTTTTTATTTTTATTTGACTCATGTGATTTTTTAAAAATTATCATTGAGTTAATTAAAAAACAATAATGTGTGGTTTTGTTATTAACAAATGAAATGTGGTTCTATGATAATCCAATGAGATGCGATGTTGATATATACCCCAATGAATTGGGTACTCTGAAATTGGAGGTTGATCATATATGGTTCTCCATATTTAAGAGGGACATTGAAACTAACATCCCATGTTACCAAATTAAGTTTAATGTGTATTATAATGATAATTCATGAAATATTGTAATTTACATAAGATAAGATAATAATATTTTTGAAATGATTATTCTATTTTGTGAGTAAATTGGTATATTTTTAAGAAATTTTAATGAATATTAAATAGACACCTTAGTTTTTCTATTTTATGTCCCTTGATATGATTTTTTTCGCATATAATGTTTTTTTAATTTTATCCACTTTTTATTTTGGAATATTATTTTCCAAAATTATCCTTTGGTTGTAAAAATGTAAACGGTGTATAAGTGTACACATGTAATGTGTGGGTTAACTATGTTATATATCATAATAACCCATTAAAAGAAGAAAACATAAATGATCATTGGAAATTAAATAAATTTATAGATTTTGAATAACTAGAATATGTATAGTTAATGTTTGGGTCCTAACATTTTGTATTAGATAAATGGTTTTTGTCGCGACCCGTCCCAACGGGGGTCGATCCGTGACTCCCCAATCCCACCATCAATAGTATCGGGGTTGAATACTAGCACTGAGTAGGCTATCACACACATGGGAGGCATTAGACTATGGTACCTTTAAAAACACACCCACATAAACCTTCATGCAACAGTGCAGAGATATATAGAACTGAAAAAAAAATACTTCCATGCATCTGTACAAAACTAGATTGCAACAGAAGTACAAAAGGGATAAAATAGGGCCCATGAAAAGAAAAATGCAAAAGCGTCAAATCGGCTCAGAAGGAGGGGATCGCTGTGAAAAGAACCCATCGGTAAGATTCTCTACACAGCTACAGTAAAAATGCAAGTCAGTCTCGCTCATAATGCTCTGCGTGCTTCGGGTCCTCCTGGGACTCCTTCGAAAGGTCTGTGGTCTAAAAAAGACACAAACATGTGTGGGAAAAGCCCATGCAGGGGTGAGTATGACAATACTTAATAGGTACCCCAAAAAACCAAAACAAAAGAGAGCAACTAAGAGGAAACAGTATGCTCATCCCATCCAGTGGGAACCTAGACGAGAGAGACACTCCATCTCGTGACCAACCTCGGCTAAACACAACCAGTTAGCTAAATCCAAGTGTATGCCCATACATATAATTTTAACATCCACTAGGGTATACGGACAAACACAAATCTCAAACATTTGACCTGGTATACTCCCAGACATGTACCATGAACATCCGCTCAGTTATACGCTCTTACGTATAACAAAAACATCCAGATATACTCAGCCCCCATACCAAGCCACATGAGTTACCGAACTCATCACCAACAATGTTTCACAACCAGGAGATCACACTCCATGATCATCATCATCCAAGATGACACTCGTCCGAGAGATACAATCCATCGGGTCCCACCCAAAAATCTCAAATGCTTAGCTGAGAGATCACCCACGTCAGATATCGTCAGTGATAAAACCTCACTGAAACAACAGAAAAACAAAACTCCTCAGATTGGGGATCGCACCTGAGGTCTTCTAGGGGATACCGATACCCACACCAGTATACGAAGATCTCATAGATAGGGGATCACTCCCAGGGTCCGCTAGGGGATAACACAACATGATCTCGCATTCATAGATATCACTGATATGTGATCACTCCCCAGATCCGCTGGGGGATACCACATCCCAATAAAGCACTCGTCAGAAACACGTCACATAGATAGAGGATCTTTACCAATTCCATGAGGGTCACGACGATACTGAAACCCTATCTGTTACATCTTGCACTCTAGGGGATCGAACTGATGATTTCGCAACCCTACAGAAACCATGCGCTGAGTAGAGGATTGTATAACCAATGATACCACAACACTACTATAATCCTAATGTTGAGCAGGGGATCATAAACCTGATGATTCCACAACCCTACTGATCACGGCCAACTGAAGAGGGGATCATGTACCTGATGATGCCACAATCCCTATGGGGTTAACATTCTAGATATGGGATCGCCGCCCATGGATAAGCGGTCAAGCGATACAAAGAACCTGATCTAGGAAAGAGATGCTAGAGGATCCTACTCCGGGCCCACCGGAGGGATGCCACAACTCTAACAGATTAAAAATACCATCGAGAGGATCCCAAACCTATACTGAGGTTGTGATGCCATGCGTACCCTCGTAGGAATGAACCAATGTTGTACCCTCAACCACTTCCGGTCCAAACGTCGCTAACCCGAGCGACCCGCCACAACGTCACACCGAGCACCTTCAAGCATGATACCAAGACCAACATTGTGATCCACGCCAAAAACCATTCATGATAGGCTATTTACTTGCCTGAAATGAACAACCGGTGAAAAGGTACTATTAACCCTAGCTATCCCTTGTGGGTCCCACACTACGATCCCAAAACTCATGAAGCGGATAATACCACTGCGATCCCCTTGGAAAAGCCAATGAGATCGACTACTCGATTGTCCAGAAGAGACACCCAGTAAAAACAGTACTATTCACTGATGCCAGACTAGGTGGGGCCCACATCATGATCCAGAAACATATCAAGCATATCATACCAATGTGATCCCCTCAGGAAAACACAGAGAACGACTACTCGATCGTCCAAAACGGACACCTGGCTGAAAAGTCATGTTTCTCATAAACGCCGGATCCCGGCATCATGAGGCCCACTCCCTATTCTAGGTCACAAAACCTGAAATATATCTTGAAACTTCCACTGTATCATCATGGATTCAATGCCACTGATGAAAAATCATTTGGATACTCTGGGCAGACGTTATGGCATATTGAAGTTGAAAATAATAATAATTTTTTTCAACGTTTCATTGCCCCTGGCCAAAACAATGACTCACAAAATTACCTAAAGAATCTCATGTGGTATGTCTCGACGCAAGATTAACATTTCAAAATATGGATCTCAAATCGGACTTCTGGTATGCGAGTTATTGGGGTTTAAAGAACCCCCAAAAAAACTTGGTCGGATCACCGCCTACCTCACTGGAAACGACAGCTCCGCTGCCGGAAACCGCCATGCCACTGTTGGATTCCACCGCACTGGTGCCGTATATCTCCGTGCCACAACCGCTTTTCCGTAATCAGACATGGCCGCCTCCCTCACCACTGAAAAAATGGGTTTTCTACTGGAAAACATTCGAGAGCCACCGGGAGCACACTGGTGCTTCAAATTTTGGTCCGAAACATATTTTGAAAAGCTAGGGACCCGAACTACACAACCCTTACAAAAATATGAAGAAAAATAACACAAAAATGGGTTACAGGATTTTAAAACTCAAACCTCCTACGTCTCGAGTGAAACACCGACGTTCTGGCTTAGATCTGCGCTTCAAAGCATCCTCCGTATGATCCAGGAGCGTCCAGAATCAAAATCCAAGCATGTGGGGATTTTGTTTGCTCGATTTGGCAGATCGCCAGTGAAACTATGGATGAAGGAGAAGGTTACTACTTTGTTCAATATGATGATCAAAAGGGGGGTTGATTTTTATTATTAATATTTTTAAATGAAAACATCATTTTAACTCTCCTCCAACACGTCTCCGACAATGCACCCATTGCGGACTAAATTTATATCATTTATAGGGAAAAAAATGTTTTGAATGCAACCGGGCACTCATGAATTGCGATATGAGACTCATTTCATTAGTAATTCAAGACAACGCTAATAAAGAAACTTTTCCATTTTTTTATGCAAATTCCTCTGGAGGCTTTTTCCACAGCGGGCCCGCGTCCACAGAAGTTACACCCCGCCTAGTGTAAACAGCACGCTCCGGACACAACAGGGTTCTTGGATTTTTGATCCAAGTGGCTGTTTAGGAAAAAATGCATATCCACCATTGGAATAGTACCAAAATACTTAATATTATTATAAAATTCATTTCGCGCTCGCAGAAGTCACACCCCTCCTAGTGTAAAAAACACGCTCTGGAGACAACTGTGCCCTCAGATTTTTTATTGAAGCTTCGGATGTCTCAGCTGCCACGTTCCCAACACTGAAGGACTTAATCTTCAAAGCTATAAAGCTCTCCACCACCAAGGATCTCTCAAGTTCTCTATCATAGGTGGGTAAGCACAAGGAAACCACATCTGCCCGGATGTCCAGGCATAGCCCCTGCTCAATGGTCTGTGCCATAAAGAACGGGTCTCAAACCGTATCTAGGGAGTAGTAGGACAAGTCTGTAAACATCAATGAGTACTCTGACATGGTCAGTCCCTATTATCGAAGCTACAGATGCTCCTAGGTCTGCACAAACCTCAGTATCACTCGATAGAACTCTTCATGGAAGAGTTGCTCAAACTCTGTACACGTGATCATATACTCATCATTATATTGTCTCGCCAAAATCCACCATCTCCCGACCGAATGATGCAGAAGGCTCGATGCTAAATCCACCATCAGATATGGAGGTGTCCTCACCCGGTGGAAAAATCAGGTGATTTCTTCGAGCCAGTCATTAGCTGCCTGAGGGTCTGGATCACCCCAAATCATCAGAGGTCACTTCATCTGAAACTCATACAGTGCACACATCCTACGTGCATCCTAATCCTACACTACCGGCACAACCAGCTTCTCAACAGGTGTTGGTTCAATAGGCGGGACACCTGGTGGTCTAGCCTCAGAACCTGAGCCCTTGCCCACAGCCTCTACACGGGGCTGATCATCACCAAGATCCCGCTTCAGAACTCTCATTGGCTATCACTGTGGAGGAATCCGGAAATACAATCAAGATACACCATAGTCAAAGAGTATATCTGGGGATCATACTCAAGAAGGACAAGGAAAAACCCGAATCCTAGTCATATATGATGCATGTACCATTATTTCTCTGTGACTAGTATAGGAATGTCCCGAGTCGAAAAGTAGGTTAACAGATTCCTGATGTATAGATAAATTGGTTGGCACACTAAAACTAGAGTCCCTGGCCTGAATTCCAAATTTGAAACATCATAACACTACTACTATGAAACCTAAACCAAGAACACAACTAAACCATCTATTCTTAGAGACCCCAAATGTAGAACCTCCTTTGATACCTCTCTATCGTGACCCGACCCAATAGGGCTCGAGCCTGGATTCCCCAATCTCACCTCCAATAGGCTCAGGGTTGGTGAGTAGCACCGATTATGCTATCACAAACATGGGAGGTATTAGCCTATGGTACCTTTACACACACACCCACATACACCTCCATGAAACAGAGAAATGATATATGAGACTGAAAATAAAATGCATTCATACATATATCCCAAACCAGAGTGAAATAGGTGTATAAACGGTCGAAAATAGGTCCCACTAAAAAAACTGCAAAAGCGTCCAGCCTGCTCAGAAGGAGGGGATCACTGTCAAAAGAACCCGCCGGTAAGCACTTTGGCACATCTCTGGTAAACACCCAGGTCAGTCTCTCTCACAATGATCTGCCTTCTCCAGGTCCTCCTGGGACACTATTGAAAGGCATGTAGTCATCACAAGACACAAACATGTGTGGGAAAAGCATGTGTAGGGGTGAGTATAACAATACTCTGTAGGCTCAAAAAAACCCAAAACAAAAGAGAGCCACTGAAATGAAACAACCCACTTTTCCCAACTAGAGGGAACCTAGACAAGAGAGAAACTCGATCTCATGACCATCCTCGGCTAAACACAACAAGTCCCCTCAATCTAGGTGTATGCTCATACGTACACCTTGAACATCCAATCAGGTATACACCCTAAAATACATCATGGACACCTGACCAGGTATACGCCCATACATGTACCATGAACATCTGCTCAGATATATGCTCTTACTTCTACCAAAAACATCCAGATATACTAAGATCACACACAAAGCCACATGAGGTACCGACCTCATCCCAAGCAATAGTTCACAACCAGAAGAGAACACTCCATGGTCACTATCATCCAAGATGACACTTGTCCGAGAGATACACTCAATCAAGGCCCACACAAGCATCTCATATGCTCACCCGGGAGATCACACTTATCAAATATCTTCATCGAGGAAACCTTATTGAAACAACATAAACACAAAAATCCTCGGATAGGGGATCACTCATATGGTCTACTAGGGGATACGAGAACCGACACTAGAATACAATGATTTCACAGATAGGGGATCACTCCCTGGGTCCGCTGGGGGATACCGTAACCCAATCTCGCATTCTTAGATCTCACCGATAGAGGATCACACCCACGATCCGCTGGGGGATACCACATCCTAATATGGTGCTCATCAGATACACATCACTCAGATAGAGGATCTTTTCCTATGTCACGATGGTCACAATGATATTGAAACCCTATTTGGTACATCTTGTGTTGTACGGGATAGAATTGATAATTCCACAACCCTACAGAAACCACACGCTGAGTAGGGAATTGTATAACCAATGATACAACAACCCTACTATAATCCTCATTCTTATTAGGGGATCATATACCCGACAATGACACAACCTTAATGAGAAAGGCCCATTGCATAAGGGATGATATTCTCAAAAATTCCACAAACCCTATGGGGTTAACTTACTAAATAGGGGTTCACCCCCTGTGGATAAGCAGTCACAATGATACCCAAAACCAGATCTAGTGAAACGATGCTAGAGGATCCCGCTCCAAGCCATCTGGAGACATGCCACAACTCTAACAGATTATACATCCCATCAAGGGGATCACAAAACTATACTAAGGTTGTGAAGCCGTGTGAACCCTCATTGGAACAAACTAATGGAGTACCCTCAACCACTGCTAGTCCAAATGTCGCTAACACAAGTGACCCACCACAATGCCTCACCGAACACCTCCAAGGCCGATACCGAGGAAAAAATCAGGATCCATGAGAAAAAATATGCAGGATAGATTGTTTACTTTCCCGAAACATACTACCATTGGAAAAGGAACTATTCACTGTATCTAGCCCATATGGGGCCCAGACTACGATCCTGAAACTCATCAAGTGGATCATACCCTTGTGATCCCATCGGAAAAACCCAATGGATTGACTACTCGATCGTCCCAAATGGACACCCAATGAAAAATTTATTATTCACCGAAGCCAGCCCATGTGGGGCCAATAATAAATCCTGAAACACATCAAGAAGATCACACAATTGTGATCCCTTCGGAATAACAGATGGGAACGACTAATCGATCGTCCAAAACAGACACTCGGTGGAAAAGTCACATATCTCTGTAAATACTAGAATGCAACCTCTTGGGGCCTTCTCCCTGTTCTCAGTCCCAACACTCAAAAACTATCTTCAGATGTCCGTTGTATCATCAGGGTTTCAACGCCATTGATGTGACATCATTTGGACATTCTAGGCAAGAGTTATGATGGATTGAAGATGAAAATAGTAAATTGTTATTATTATTTTGAACATTTCATTGCCCCAGCCCAAAAAACCATCACAAAAATTCCTTATAAAATATAAAGAGGGTTTTCATGATGCACGGTTCATGTTTCCATAAACGGCTCTCAAATTGGACTTATTTTTTGAGAGTTACAGGGGTTTAAAGAACACCTAGAAAAACCAGGCCAACCACTGCCTGCCACACCGGAAACCCCCGCGCTGCTGCCGGAAACCACCGCGCCACCGCAGGATTCTGCTCTGCCACCGCCTGTTATCGTTGCGCCACCACCGCGACAACAAAATCCTCCTTTGCAGCTTCACTCATCGCTGGAAAAATGGGTTTTCGGCCATAAAATTTCCAGGAGCATCCGAGATCACCCTAGTGCTCCAAATTCAGATCCAATACATGTTTCGGAATGCTCGGGACCCAAACTACACAACCCATATAAAAATATGAAGAAAAAACAATCCAAAACGGGATCTATGATTTTAATACTCAAACCACCTACCTCCCATGTGAAACACCGACATTCTGGCTTAGATCCGTGTTCCAATGCATCCGCTGCCTGATCTTGGAGCGTCCGCCATCGAATTAGAGCTCATTGGCACTTCCTTGGCTCGATTTGGCAGATCTCCGGTGAAACAGAGCAGGAAGGAGGAGGATCCTCTTTTGTGAGAAGAAAATAACAAAGGGGGTGTTGATTTGTATAATTATTATTTTTAAACAAAAACATCATTTTAACTCCCCACCAACACACCTCCTATTGGGAACACGATGCCGAATAAAATTATGTCACGCCTAGGGTAAAAATGGAGTTTTGAACGCAACAGCGCACTCAAAATTTCAATCTGAAACTCCTTTCAGGTTTTATTCGCACCAATTCTCATAATGAAACTTGTCCATTTATTTACAAAAATTCACATACTGTCATTTTCACAGCAGGCCAGCACCAACAAAAGTTACACGCCACCTAGGATAAATAGCATGCTCCGAACACAGCTGTGCCCTCAAATTCATGATCTGAGCTACCGTTTATGATAAAACGCATCTATACCATATGAATAGTATAAATTTTTTCAATATTTATATAAAATTAATTCGGGGCACACTGAGCTTCATAATCACACTCCATCTTCGCACCTAGCTCTGGAATTATTCATAAAAATATTCCAATGTCTAATAGGGCCAAAACCCGAGTCGCTACAGTTTTATTCAAATACTTTTGAACACTCACCTATGAATAATGATAGAAGCATGGTTCTCATATGAATGGACTCATGAGTAAATAGATTCATCTAGGGATGGTTTTGAGAGTCTCTCCGTTGATTTTTAATCTCACATGGAGTTATATAGTTGGTATCAATTATATTCCACTAATAGTAAGTCCATAATGTTACATAATACTGATCTCCATGTATATTTTTTCTATAAATGTTCAAAAAGAATATTCTTATTATTTTTAAATGATTTAAAAATTTAATTACTCCCAATGATTTATATTCTAAAATATATTAAAGGAATCATATTATAATTTTCCAAACAAGGTAGTTCTTTATAATTATTGAAAATTTTAAAGGAATCCTTTTTAAATTAGAAAATAATGGAATATGTTTTATCCCAGGGATGATGAAAAAATTCATTCATGATTTAGTTATAATTTCTTATTTTTCTATTCAATGAAATTTTTTTCCTTAATATTTTGGAAATCATTATATTTTAGATCATGGATTTCAAAGAGAAGTGTTTATTTTCCCCTATAAATTTTTAATTTCTAAATTTATTTTAGTTTTCATCTATGTAAAATTATGTTTTTGTATATTATTATATATAAAGAATATATTCCAATGACACCATACAACATATTCTTATGGATGGATTATGATTAGTTTTACTTTGGTTATTTTAGAATTTTGGAGTCATAAATCTTCCAATATGGATATATATAATTATTATGGAATCTTTTATATGGATTATTGATTATTAATATAGTCGTTGAATTAGATATATTATGTATTGGGGGTGGGTCACATAAATATATTTCCATTTTCGGAATCAATAGGTTTAAAGGTATATAATATATTGGGTATTTGGAAAAAGCCTTATACATTTATGTACATGACTTGGAATGAGGTATCAATGGTATGTTTTTGATGTACAAAATTATGGATTCAATCATTATTAAATAAGTTATTGATTCCCATGTTACTATTTGAATATTTCATTCAACCATAAATTTATCTCAAGATCATGTGATAAATTATATCACATTAATTGATAAGTGTTTATTTCTAACATATTATTCATCGTGAAAATGTATCTAATTAAATGTCATTAGAGTCATAGTTTTTTACAATTCTAGAGTGATTATGCCTTATTTATTTAATATATCTTCCACTATACATAACCCTTTGTAAGAATATGAGGTCAAACATTATTTATTCTCCTTTCCCCTAATATACATGAAGTGTATGATGATTGAAATTCATTGATATTATAAAGGAAACTATGGATTTATAAAACAAAATACAATATTGAATTTTATTCTAATGTATTGTCAGATTCTTGTATATCTCTTGGTTAACATGTCCATTAAAATGTTTTCTTCTTAAGGTTGTGAATCAATATATCTAGTTCTAATGTAATAATATATCCAGTTGCTTTGGGAAACTAGATTTTATTTTTTGAAATTTATTTCAATGATCTAATATTTTCAAGGAATGGATAATAATCCTATGAAATTGATGATGATGAGACAAATAATTTTTTGGAAATATACATGTAAAGAAAAATGAAAAAATTTGTTGGATTAAAAACAAAATAAAATAGGAAATATATATTTCAAAATCATTAAATGTCTGATAATGAACATATAATGCGGGTTGGAATGGAAAACTTTAATACTTTTTTCCACAAAAATATTTGATGGAATAGTCATTTCAAGATATGTGGAAGGAATAGTGGATAATACTAATGAATTAATAAATATTGTTAAATGTTTTTTATATATGAATGATTGAAGTTGATGTATAGTTTATGTTGTTATTTTATGTTTCATGTACAGATATTAGACAAACTAATATCATATTATCATATGAAAAATATTATCAGATATTTCAATGGAAAATATGGTTTAAAAATAAAATGAGATAACTTTTTGAATAATGGATTAGTTTGTTCATAAATATATAGATTTGGTAGGTTATAATGATTATAAAAGATCATTATATATTAGATTTTTCATTTTTGAAGAATTATTCAGGAGATGGTATATAATGGAGAAAAATTATTTAAGTGTTATAATTTGATAAGTGGAGTATGTTTTTTTAAATGAAGATGCAACAAAACATTATTGGATGAGGAAATAATTTACATCACTGATTATTATTGTCATCTAAACACCTATAAGGGTTTGTTATATTCTTTGAACTATAAATGTCACTATTAATCCACTAGTAATTTAATTATCTGACCACATTGATATTAAATATCACATCATGAAAGAGAATAATTAATGAAATTAATTGAAACTAGAGTTTATATAATGATTATAAAAAGATAAAAACTCTATCAAACCCATTGTTGAATGGAAAAAATAATAAAATGAGATTGACTATGGGTGTTACACTTTCATTTAATTATGGATATGTTATGAGATATCCATAAACTATCATTCCATTCTTTGGATTATGATTTCTATGTGGGTGAAAAATGTGGTAACATAAATCAACCGAATGGAAATTATTTTATAATTCAATAAATTACATGTATTTAGGTGAGTTTTTAAAGATAAATATAAAATTTTCAAATGTGTGAGGGGTTATAACAGATTATTAATGTATATATTAGATTATTTTTTATTGCATGTAATAGTAAATGTTTTTGATTATTATAGTAAGTGAATTTTTTTAGGATGTTTATAAAATGATTCATAAATAATTTCTTATTTAAATTTTGGTATTCATGTTAAATGATTATTATTTCAGAAAATGGCTTCACTGATGAAGTTATAGAATTGATTGAAAGGGAATAAAATTCAATATATTAAAATTGAGTGTTATTTATATTCCTTGGTTGAAAAAATAATGCAATGGATGGTTGGTTTTGACTAATTTGTTTAAAATGTGATTTAGAGAAGCTCGAGATATTAAGTGGATTTTATTTTAGCTTGGAGACTAATTCATAACAATGAAGAGTTTTTATATATAACATAAATCACAATATTTATTAATTATTTCTAAAAACACTTATCTGATTCAGTCGACCGATGAGAGTTTTACCGGACATAGTCTATTGGATAATAGAAATAAGATCGAGAATTAGTACTGAATTTTTATCTAAAAAAAGAAAATAATTTTATTTGATTGATTGGTTTATGGTGTTAAATATAGAGATCATTTATTTCTCATATATTACCTATCATCAAAAAATATATAATAAATCATGATACATGATAGATTCTAAATCTGGTGAAAAACCATTATACGTAAAATGCTAATACATTTATGTTTTTAGAAGATCACTAGGATTAAGTTATTCGATGGTAGATTGGATGAGTAGTGTTTCTATTCCAATTTATTAATGTTTTTGATGTTTTGGAATTTTGAAAATTTTTCATTTGAATATTATTTTATGATATCCTACTAGAAGAATGTTTTATATGTATAAAGACAATTTATCATAAAATATATTAAAATGATGACCATCAGCTTATATAATTCAATATTATTGTCTATAATATATCATAAGTACCAATTTTTTGGATTATATAATGAAGAATGTGTTCTTTTATAAAATTTATATAGAAAATATTATTATGAGGATGTGATGTAAATGTGTAATGGATTTATTGGATGGATATTTTAAATGGACATGTGTGTGGTTGAGGTCATTAATATTTCAATTATATATGAAGATAAATGGATAATGTTTGGAATATGATTTAAATAATCAAGGAATATCTAATTCCATTAATGAGTGAACATATATTTCTAATGGATGACTTATAATATGTTTCTATAATGTTGAACAAGAAAACAATTCATATTTAAATGATCATATATTCTTTTATGATGTTTTACCATATCGATGAGGGGATAAAGATGTACTAGTTTTTACGTCATAGTGAAGTCAAATAAGTTTGTAATCTTAATGTCTTAAGGATACTTCCTATATTTATAGAGAATTTAATGTTGTTAATGTTATAAAGATTCTTATATAGAATTCGAACATATTGAAATGGAATTTTGAAATAAATTTTGTGACATTATAAAACAAAGCATAGTGAACATTCTTATTAGAGGGTAAATGAATTGAGAATATAATGAATAATTATTTTGAAGTGCAAAAACAGACTACGTAATTGGAATGTTGGTTAGAAGAAATGATTGAGGAGTAATTAGTCATAAATATTATAGACGTTTTTTTTATTTGATGCGATCATATGAACAATGTTCCATTTTTGTCATATAGATAGTGAACAAAAATTTCATTCATTATTTAATGATATACTACAGAGAGTCTATTAAATGAAAAAATATTGGGTATTCCAAATAGAAAATAGATGCATTATACTTGATAAATTTCCCACAGACTAATGATGGTTCTTATATGCTTCTAATCCTGAAAATATTGAAAATTATCTACATTAAATAATATTAATTGTGATGAAAGTACAAGAATCATAATTTCCACAGAAAAAAAAATTATTGGTTAAGTACCATGCAATTGTTACATAAAAATTATAATATCATCTACCTGGGTGAGTGGGAAAAGTCAATATAATATTACTATAGTTCAAAAAATGTAATGATACTCTTACCTTTTTATAACCATGTAAAATATAATTTTCTAGTAGTTTCTATAAGCTCATATTATATACAATCCATTAAAAGTACTGGATACTCTTATTTGGTATTGAGTCATTTAAACACCTTTGTTCTTATTGGTATTCATCTTTTCTTATGTTAAAGAAGATATATTTTTCAATTATTTAAGGTGAATGTTTTTTCATAGGCAATAATATCTAAAATGTTAATATTAGTAATTAACCCTCCTCAACTCAGTTAATGCACTGATCCATATTAGAAATTTCAATAAAATTATAAAATAACACTTTTATTATATTATTTAAAAACTGCATTTTTTGAGAAACATACACATAAACCATTTTTTATCCTAAAAGTCAAATTACCTTTAGATAATTTCATTATTTGAAATCAAAAATATTCATTATTATATCATTATACCACTAATATATAAAACATATTGCACCAAAACTAATTTTCATAAATATTTTGTTAATTGGTAAATTCCACATGGATTAAAAATTAATTGTATAAAAAAATATTTTGCTTGAAAATTATAAATAATTATTTACCTATAATATAATTGTTCTTAATTAATAAAATTGAAATGTGATAACTGATTAATCTCACATTTTAATAAATTATATATTGTTAGTCATTATTTATAATACCATCATAGTTATTTATGGGTAATTTTCATCTTTTTTGGTTTTAGTGGTGATTTGAGCTTAAATGAGAAAAATGGTTAAAATTGGAATTGGGAATGACTTATATTGTAGGGGGTTTTTAGGTATACAATTTAAATTATTATCTGAAATTGTGTGATTATTATTTTTGGAATTAAAAATTTAATTCATATAACTTTTTCTTAAGGAAGGAAAGCCGATTCTATCAATATAGTCCTGAAAAAATCATTTAAACTGGATAATTTTTTGGGTGCACAGCATGGAAACGAAAGACGTAAAAAAATAATTACACGGTAGAAAAACATAAAAATGAATTTATTAAGTAGGTAATCAAATAAGATTAAATGAACCAATTCCATGATCAATAAAATGTCAAAATAATTCCAATAATGCATTATAGGAATTCTCCAAATATATGAAAGATGAAACGATAGTTTTCATGGTCATAATGGCATGGATGTAAATTTTTATTGATATTTGGTCAGAAAAATGGACAGATTAAATGTCTCTGATCTAATCGGAATTACCTGCTACATCAAAAGACCAATAAAGCTAATGTTTTGAGGTTGAATGTTGGATACATTATGTAAATTCTTTTATGAAAAATCATGTTACCAATTAGTCCATTTAATGGGTCATCCACACAGAAATATTTGGAGGATGATTATGGAGATAATTCTTTCACCTCCTCTCTCTATAAATTTGTATCCTCACCACTTCTAAATGAATTAGCTTCACTGATTCCATTTTCTATTGTTTTTTAGTTTTTATCCATTATAAAAGTATTATTACTTTTTAATTATGTATTCTCTTCTTCATCTCATTCTATTTTTTATCTTTTGTTTCCCACCATGTCATTCACCAATACGATCTCATTTACTCGTGATCATGTGTAACTAACCAAAGGAAGTTCCATGTGGATCAATATAGTGTTGAGCACATGTAATTTTACACTCATGTTAATTTTTTATTATTTTATTAGAGCGAGGTCAAGGGGATATTAGTGGGTAAGGCGCCTTTGTGTCTCCAATTTCCACCTGATACTTAGCATTCTCTTCTATAATATTTTCCCTCAATCAAGGAGATGGATGTGTGGTCTCTCAGTGGTCATTGAGTGTAATATATATTCATAACCACATATAGAATAATAAATTCACACATACTATGTATTGTGTTTATTAATTATATTCTAATGTAATAATGAGATGATGATGGTTCAATTGGGGGGATTCTCTCAGAAATATCTCATTTCAGTCTAACATCATTTTGTCTGCATTTATTCTGTATCTATTATGCATTTCATTTTTTACATTCCCTTATATTGCAATATAATTTCTCAAACCATAATATTATTTAATTTTGTATTATAAAAAATAAAAATATAAAAAATTGAACTATAAGTAGTGATTTATTGACCACAAAATATCTTCAAGGGAATGACCTAGGTCAGCCCCGGTGCTGCACTTAGTTATTACTATTCTAAAGAGTGTATCCAACATGGATTCATAAATAAATCGTATAAAAAGAATATCTTTACTAAATATAAGTTGTTTCTAAATCTGTTGTAAGAATTAATTTAAATTTTATTTAATATGAAAATATATAAAAGAATTTATTTTTTTATTCAAAACATTGAAATTATCACTGTGTCTAAATTTTTATTAAATTAGTTGGTTTATTTTTGTGGTGAATAAAATAAATAAATCTTTTATATATGATGAATGTTTTATAAAAATGAAATTATAATTTTTTAAATTAATTAATAAACATATAATGATAAATATTAAGAATTTAATATTATATTCAAAATAATAAAATCTATAAAAAACATTCAAAACCAAAAAAATTGTATTTTATTATTCACTATTTATAAACATATATTAGGTCGTGTAATTTATTGGGAGTGTCAAAATTTAAATGAATCATCTTTTTGATAAACCATTAAAAAATTCATATGAAACAACAATATTCATATTCTTGATCATAAATACAAAAATAATAAATATTTTATTCCAATATATTCAAACCCCTCATTTATAGAAAAACCAATCCTCCACCCATTTCTCTTTACTTGATAAAATATATTTCCAATTTTTTACCCAAGAATATATCTAAACACGATTATTCGTCTTCCAAGTGCCATTTATTATAGAACACACTAAAAAGAAGGCTTAAGACTCAGTCTAAATATGATAACTAATGGTACTAGTTATGATTTCCTAATCCTACCATTCATTAATTTTTTTCCAATAATTTTAGGTAAGGACATTGAAATCATCCGCTTATTTGTAATTCATCAATATATATTCACGTTATTGAAAACCGATTAATTATTTAATAATTATAAATTATCTATTACATTTTATTGGACCCTTTTACAAAATTCAATAGTATATGAAAATATTTATATACAAACACCAATTATTGTAATTTTATCTATTATTTAATATTTTTTTTTAAAATCACTCTCCCATATTGGTATTAAACTACCCATGTGAGCAATAAAGTTTTATTTTCTCTAAAATTCATTTCTTATATATGCATAAAAATTTATCCATTATTTAATATAACATTTATAATGATGAGATATCTTATCGGTTTATCTATGACAATAAAATAAATTAAAAATATTTATTTTAAATGTAAAAAAACAAGTTATTTTCGACCATAAAAAATGAATTCCATGGAAGATTATCTGAATCATATATATATATAATAAACTATTAAACTCATGTATTTATAGATATAAATAAAATATATATAATGGAACTTATAATGGATATGATTAATTGGATCATTACCATCAAATGTAAGAATTAAATGAAATAAATTTTTGAATGAAGAATAAAACTTTCATCAATTTTAATTTTAATACATAATCATGAAAACTATTGAAAAGGTGGTGTGGTATCCTTAAAAATAAAAAGATTAAATCATAATGAATTTTTTTTATATCATTGTACAACTGAAAATAATAATAATCATTATGATTATGAAAAATATATATTATATGAATTTATTCCACATTGGATTTAGAAAAATAATCACCTAAATTATAAAGGCTATCTTACAATATACATTAATATACATAGACTTATTTTAGTTCATTTAATCATAAACATGATGTCTGATATGGAAGCTATTATTAATAAATACCTCTTGATCATTTTTAATAATGTTCAAGATTCTAACCCTCATCATAGCGTGTTCTTCCATTATTTATTTAATGATAAAAAACATTATATCATTTTATACCATTAATGAATAATGAAGTTCATAATGGGTTACTCAATATTATATTCTTATATTTTTACTATAATATCGCTCCATATTCATTTCCAGTTAAATTTTAATGGATTATTTGAGATAAATCAATACTTTCATCTATATAGTGTAAAAACATTGTCGTTATTAGTTAGTAGTCAAGTTAATTTTCCCAATTGGAGGGATTAGGTGATGATTTAATTGGTCCCTTAGTAAACAGTATAATATCAAAATATCATATAATATAAATATTATAAAAATGTTTCGGGTGTCCTATACATCATATAATAGTCCTTCCCATTTATAGAGTTATTTAGTTAGTACCTATGTGACATGGTCGCTTCCACCCTATGTCTCATATATCTTGCTCAAAACCTCATCTATAGATTCATGAAAACATTAGAGGTCACAATCATCTTATATAATTTCAATACAATGGGTTGAATATTATATTTTTCTTTAGAATCCTTCATTATTTCAATTGATCATGTATGGAATCCAAATACCTTATTAGATTCATATTCATGCAATCATATTCGTTGCGAATTTTCCACACCTTCTCTTTCATCTAAACTACATCAACTTAAATCAATGTTTAATAAACAATCCACAACCAATATAAATTTTTTTATGTTCCAATGCCTAAGGAATTCTAGTAGACCCTATTGAATTTTTGTAAATACTCCTGATGAAAAATACCCATGACATATGGCACCCCTTCCTCCAGAAAACATAAAACGTGTGATCTAAAAATACTTAAACGAGTAGTTTCCATATACCATACATGTTTATCCTACATAGAATGTAATTTTTATATCAAATAATGATGAGTGAAATTCATTTACCCATTATTCAATATATGAATACATGTTACATTATAATAATGTATTACACATGGGTTATGAGTGTTATTAATTTTTATTTACTCTTTTATATAAAAATGTAATCATTTTCCTATTTCTCTTCCATTAAAATTATTAATCAGATTTAGATAACCCACCTCCTAAAGAAAAATTCCCCCATTTTGTTATAAAAACTTAGATTCAACAATACATTTATCATAATAATGAAATTTCATTTCAATACAATGAATTGTAGATACTAATCATCCTAGATGATCATGAAAATAAAAAAAAATCTATCCATGACATAATAAATAAATTTCATTACTGATTTTGATCTGAATCGTTTCCATATATACTATTTATTCATTTAATTATATATAATTTTGGTGGATAATAGAGGATATAGTACCCATGTCTTATTATCATATCACATGAAACATCATAAGAACTAACCTCTTAATTTATTAATTGAATGATTCTGAAATTGAAGATGTAATCTAAGAAAACATATAAATATTAAAATCATAATGGGGTTTTGATTGACATTATAATAATATCAATAACCAAGGATGGAAATAACCCCATTTAATCTATATAGATTCATTGAATAGTTTTTTATCCGGTCTTCCATAGTAATGAATTTAATAATAACACTATAGAATTCAAAAAATCTTATAACATGATCCTGATATCCACATGAAATAGAATTGAACCTATAAAATGTATCAAACAAAAGATAAATCATGAAAAAATGTCCCACTATCGTATTATATTAAATGTTTAATTCCTCCTTAAACATCAATAGTTAGAACTAAATCTTTAGGATATCATAGTCCAATAACTCAACATTAGGGAACAGAAGAATATATGTAAAGGGATGGGGAATGTTATTATTAGGGAAGGGGAATAAAGGATTGTTCAATTAGACCATGGAGAATTTAAGGAGCCCCATCCCATATGAATTGGGTTGGACTAGAGTTCCCACCATCATGTTATCGTTAATGGAAGTCTTATACAAGATATTAATCCATCGAGAAATGACAATAAAATTATACAAATGTTCTAAAAATAAATAAAGGGTGGAAGATAAAATAACAAGTGTATAATAAATTTTAATAATCCATTTATAACAAATCATAATTATAGAATACACATGGATATTTTTCAAAACATTAAAATAAATACAATATATTTTTTAGAAGATTGGAGTATCTATGATGATGTCAATAATTGAGGTGTGAATGTTCCTTCCAAATTTCAATATATACCATGTATTAGTTCTTTATTGACTATAACCTATAATGCATAATATCTATAAATATATAAAACTAAACCTCTATATTTTTCTATTTTGGAAGAATTTATTTTTCGCATTACCTATATTATACATTCAAATTGATTATCTTACCATATTAATAATAGATCATTCATTCTCCATTTATGTCCTTTTGGTTATGTTATTAATCAACCACTATCTATATCCATTCATATTTATCTATATCTTTATATCAAATGACCCATTAAAATTATTTTTACATCCTTTAATAAATTTTTTCTTTTGATATAAACATGGTTGTTGTTCCATTCATGATATTTCTTTATATCAAAGAAAATTCTAAGAATAATGGAATATTTTATATTACTTTCAACTCTTGTTTTCAAATACAATATATCTATTTCAATTATTTTTTTTATTCGAATATTTTTCTTATTTATGCATTTTTTCATTATCCTTTGTTGATCTATTTAAAATATTTCATTGAAATTGACTGATTTATATAATTTTAGAACAATGTCAATAGACTGTATAAGAAATATTTTCACTCTTGTACATGAATGTTACTCATTATTCATATTAGTATTGTATATTATTACATTTATTGTTATTAAATTTTTTACTTTTTATTACTATATGTGTTTGTATTTAAAATAATCATATATTAATTTTAAATTTTTTAAAAAGAGTGTTCCTTATAGAGTTTATCACTGCATTAGAACTATGTGACTATATAATAAACAATTATTAAATTTTTTAACTTATACAATATATTTTTTCATGAATATGAATAATATGTTATATCCTAGAAATTATCAGTTCTAATAGTTTATTTCTTAAAATTGTAAATGACTAATTAACGAAATATATTTATAAACTGCACTTCAATTCCAAAACATTTTTCGATATATGTATAAATTGGTGGTAATATCTTCTATATTATAGAAATTAACCACATATACCTATGAATTTACTTATTGTTAACTCTATATTAATATTGAATTTTTTTCCAAGGATATTATTTTAAGAATACATAATCTTTAAATATTTGCACTGAATGGTGTTTACCTAGATAAGTATATATTCAATTGGATTGTGATATTGATGAATAAACAATATAAACACAATTCTATATAGATTAATACCCTTTATAAAAATTTAACGATTTAGTGGTATTTACCAAGATAGATACTTTATTTATATTGTATTCATTTTTTATTTCCATTAGATAATAATGCAATGAATTTGATGGAAATTTTTATTCTTATTCATATATTGATCATGTTTATAACTATATCAATATGAGGTAATACATATCTTGGAATATGTAACCATATATATCATTGGGTATATAATTATATCTCATGAGGTGTTATATATTAGGACCTGGGGGTTTATCCATGTCGACATTGTTATGAGCCTAGGAAGGTTATCCATGTCCCCTATTTTACATAACATGTGTTGTTAGACCAATTAATTATCTTATGGGACATTTTTGGTTAAAATTTTCTATTATTATTTTAATATCATGGTGGTAAACTATTAAATATGGCGATTAAATAATATTTTTATGTTATTTCTTCATTTAATGTCATTGTCATATTTCGTTTTTATATTCCCATGGTTTATGAATATTCAAATAGGTTTTTTTCATATTTCATTATATTTGTAATTATTTCATGATAATATACTATATTCATACTTGTCTATTAATTATTATATAATTATTTTATTTTTCATCAAGATCACATTGATGATTCCACGTTCTAATTCAATTAATGGTGAATTCCACCTATTATATTGTATCTAGCATAATGTTATTAAATATATTTCTCCCAATTATCTCATTATTAATATGTATCCTATTAATGTGTACTTTGTCTCAATATATTTTTATGTCCCACCTTTTATAGGTCATTATAGGTTCTATAGGGACTAATATTGTTTTATAAGTGGTATATTATGAAATAATTGATTAAATGTTATTGGATAATTATGCAATATTGATTGAGGTATCCAAAAAAATATCCTTTTGATTATAATTTTTTTTAAACCATTTTAGTCTAAAAATATGTTTTTCATCACTATATATAGCATTATTGGTTTTGGGGATCTTCATTTGGTATTTGTTAAAAATAAGTTATCTGGACATCAGGAATTATAATATTTCAACATTAGACAATCCATGGCTCTTGTATGACCCTAGACAATATAAAGTTATCTAATTGATTAAATTTTGTTTATTTACCTTGGTGTTGGTTTATGAAATATTTATTAGTAGTATGATGTGCCTTGGAGATATTCTTAGGGATCAAGACCCAAAAAAAGGATAACAAGGAGAACATGATCATGGTCGACGGTTGGCGCATGTTTATTTTAATCAAGTGGTGTTCCAAATAAAACTGTGAAACCATAAATAGAGGTGTTTTGAATGATTGTTTAATGGCTTTAAAACGATTATTGTCTTCCTATGTTACTGTATAATCCAACCACCCTTAGATTGATGATGGTGTATGGTTTGTGAATTTTCTAGAAAACGGTGCGAAGAAATTGTGTACCCTATTCAGTGGTAAAAAATTTACAGTTTTTCTGTATTATGATTTTTAATTTCCACTATATGTTTTACCACATTTTCCTACAACCAAACCTATAGATGATATAAAATCCCCATGATCTCTCAAGGATCGATCTCCTTTATTTCCAGGTAGTTTGGACCACCATTTCTTGTAGAATGAATATAATGGTATGTCTAATCACCCCCTTTCATCTATTTTCTAAATTAAGGTTTTTTTAATGGGAAATATTCATACATATCCCTAACACTATATTTTCATGGTGTAAACCAGATTGAGGATTCATGAGGAGCTTGAATTTGGATCTAGGGAATTAGGTTGGAGTGTGTTCATCATCCGATTCAAGATATGTGGTCTACAAGTTATATCCTATAGCTGCTATGTGTATTTCTTCATGTTTATTTGTGTTCATGATTACCTATTTTATTATATTCAATGAAATTATATTTATTCGACAAAATATTCATATTAATAATCAATTTCACCCACCTTGACCCCTCTTTAATGTGTTGAAGATATTTTGAGCGAGTAGGGTCCTCCCAAGGGGTCTGATGACCTTACCATACACCGAAATGGGCGAGGTCATGTATATAATTGATGTGTGATAATGTAAATCCCATAATAATAATGTTAATGTGGAGTCATATGTTGAAAAAATTGGATAATGACAGTTTTTTAATGGTTTGATAATTCTGATAAAGGGGTCAATGTGAATGTTCCTAATGGATTTGGATTTTTACCTGAAATTAATAAGGGGGTTAAATACTCAAGAAACGAGGAGCATTTTATCTGATTTAACATATTTTATGTGTTTAATATGTTTAATGGATTAATTTATGGTAATTAATGAATATTCATAATGAGGTTAGGAATAAGAAATGAAAATTTGGATAAACAATAATGTAATGTAAATGTAAAAGTGTTAATGGGATTTTGGAATAATGTTAGTTCCCATGAATATTGTTTTCAATTATGATTGTTTTTTGTATTGATTATGTTTTTTTGTGTTGTTTGATTTTTGGTGAATATATATATAAATATAAGAATGTACACACATCTTTATGGTGGGATGAAGGACTAAGGATCCTCCCATGGTTAGGTTATACTGATGCTATAAATAGACCTGGGAATGCAGAGGCTAAAGAGTCAGCTTGATAGTCTATTCCCTTAATTATTGTATTCGATGAATGTTCCTTGACTAAGCAACCAGGGTATGGGAGATTTAATGACTTTGAAAAGATTACCCCTTGTAATATATGGATGTGAATTAATCCCTTTATGCAAAATAATGAATTCCCTTATTCCCTGATTGAATGATGTAAACGCCAAACCCATAGAATGTTTAATGTTTTGAAAATTCTGTGTATTTTATTTAAATTAAATGGACTTATTTAGTGTTTATATGCTCGGATGACACCTAATCCCAAGGCCTAGTGATCTCGGAATATAATGATAAACATTTTTATGTTCATTTCAGTAAATGTGTGAAATGGTTTTTCTAAATTTTTAACCGGTTTTCATATCAAAATATTGTTGGAACCATTGAATATTGAACGTCATGATTTACCAAGAATGTATATAACATCAAATGGAATGGGTCGACTGGAAATGTTTATTTTTATACTTTTTTGAAGAAAAAAATATAACATAAAATGTTATTTTATTTTTTTCCCAACCATTGGGAAGGGACATGGTGGCAATTTGTGTGGGGACAAAGTGATGATGAGGCATATTAAATAAATCTCATTAAGGGATTCTAAAAGTGCAGACTAACAATGCATTAAATGTAGCATCACAGAAATGTAGTTTCATAAAATAAATAATGTAATGACACAATAATGTAGCATAATAGATACATTATGGAATGTTATTTTAATGGATTAATGAGTTAGATAAAGGAGGTTCAATTGGTAGAATTCCCCAAATGAACCTATAGTTATAATTATAATAAATATAGAACAATTAATGTCATAAAGCAACAAGAAACATCGATGCACCTTGAGAAACAGAACTAAAAATCGAAGAATGCCAATGGAACATGATACCTAGTTGATAAAGAACTTATGTGATGAAAACCATTGACGTTTGGGTTTATTTTTTATCATGTTTTCCCACCAATTATTTGAATATGGAAAACTCGGATTAACCATTGAACAGTTTGATCATCGGAATGCTCATTATTGTAGGAGGGTGTTATTCTTGGGTTTTCCTTACCAGTATTATTTATTTGTGGATATAACCTCCATACCAAACATAAACATTCATAAAAACTATAATTTGGAGGGAACGGTCTGACAAAAAATCCAGTACACCACTATTACTTGGTCTTTATTTATTACCAAACATTTATAAAGGTGTAATGTTGATTCTGAGGCTTTAGTAGAGAAGGAAGAACCACACAGGGGACAGAGGCGTATACATCATAAGAAACATACCCCTGGAGCAGACCAGGTGGTATGTGGTGGCGGCCACAAGTAGGGACAATGTTCCATGATGTCATGATAGAGGGAGAACCATAGCTGGATCGAGATGAGGTGAGACTATAGGGGCTGCTGGCCAGGCTGTCTACTAGCGGAAAGATGCGGCCCCTCTGCCGCATTGGTGGAGTGGCCCGCAACTGTGGTCCACGTCATTCGGTGGCACACAGTCAGTGTCCATGTGTGATTGGGTAATAGGAGTCCAGCTATTTTGATCATGGGGAGGAATGTCCGGATGCACTACCCATTTGGGTTGGGTGATGACCGTCCCATCGAGTAGGGTCGGATGATACCATTTCTACAGGTGATCTGTCAGGATGGACCACCAGCCGAATCGGGCTGGGTCTAGTGAGGTCCAATAGACCTGTCCCACTAGCCAATCTAGTGATTTCCGAGACAGACCTGAACTTGGTTTTTTCAATTATTCTGAACTAAACTGGGGAATGTGCGGCCTCGAGCCAGGATGCTTGGGTCGGTTCGACCAGGTCATACCGGGCTCAGCCACTACCGGTCCATGTTTACAAAAATGTCAGTAAAGTAAAAAATCATGCATCTGATTGACAATCCATTCCAAACATTTCAACCTTTCCAATTATGAATATATTTTTGTATAAAATATGGATTCTTTCTTGGATGATAAAATATTACAAATATCTTAAAAAGCGGTTCTCTCATAATCAAGAACACTACATTTGAAAACCCTCCAGTTGGATGAGACATGAAGACTTCTGACGAGAAACCTTGTATGGATCAGCAACTGTGGCCCCATGGGAATAGGATCTATGTGACTTGGAAGACCCATGATGGGGAAAACTCTATCTGACCCATCAGAACAATGGTTCTAGATAGGAGGAGTACCGTTATATTGTCAAGGCAGGAATCAGCATTGTGTGACTCGACATTACCATGGAGGGGAGTGGCTATGTGTGTCCCATCATACCCACGATACTCATTAGGGATGAGTTCCACAACACTCTAACGTTAAGGGGAAGCAACACTGTGATATCTTGCAGGCTCACATTACTTATTGAGGAGGAGTAATCCAACAGCCCATAGAGTTCGATGATATGACAGATGGTCATACATTTTTACTATAGAATATATCTGGTGTGAGTTGTATTAATTTGGTCATTTCTTTATAGTATTTAATTTTTTTCAGGTCCCTACTGAGTATAATATTACTCAATCCGACGTGGGATACAGCATCACATGTTGTGTCTGGTGTCGAAAACCGCCACCTTGACGGAGGACTTGGTGGCCCAGGACCCAGTGGTGCACTTTGAGATGAGCCAGGCGGGGCATACAACTACAACTTCTAGTGGATACTCTACACATAACGATATGTTTGGGTTTTCAGCAAATAGATTTCATAGATTCCTTGCACTTTTAGATATTATGTTCATCTTTTGTTGGTGTTGTATTATATACCATTGGACCTATAGTTTGTAATTTTACTCAATGGGATTTCAGTGGCCCACAAGTTTAACATTACAGCTCTAGGATGATGTTGTGGGTGTGTGGGTACAAGTACTTAGTCAAATGTCTCCCACATGTAGGTTGACACATTCCGTGCTGGTTTCCATCCCTTGGAATTTGAGAGGCATAATGGGAGGATGTCACGACATGACCCATGTGGGCAGGTCATGAAAAATTGGTATAATTGGAGGTTACTACTACATTAATTACTGCGAGTCTGTTGTATAGTTTTTGGGAAATAATGTTTAATTTTTCTAGTATGACATTCAGATTTAGGGAGTCAAGTGATGGTGTAGTATCCTACATATACGTAGACCAGGGCCATGAATTATACTATTTGAATCTATGTATAAAAACACTAGTTACATGAATTATATAGTAATTGTGTGTTTCCTTATATTCTGCATGAATAAGAGTCAACTCATCAAATATAATCTTTTAACTATGGTACATCTTGATTCTTTTTAGGATGCCTCCACATGGAAAACTTGCAAGGATTCCGAAACATTGTTGGGGGTATTGCTCACCTAGTCAGTTGGCATCAGTTCATGGACCAGTGCTAGAGATGGAAATCTCAAGTGGTACTCCTGTCTTACTAGCACTTGTTGATCAGCAGTTACAACCAATGTTAATAGCAGGCGACCCTTACCAACTTAGCTCCCTACAAGTGTTCATGAGACAATGACCACCCAGATTCAGGGGAGAGATTGATTCTCGGGCCATTATGGACTAGCTGGAGGTGATGACATGGGTCTTCCACTTAGAGAGGATGTCTCTTGATCATATCGGGATCTTAGATGCAAGCATTATTCATTGCTTGGAAGGAAGATGGATGAGTTTGATGATTTCTAATCACGATGAAGTTACCCTCTCATAGACTGACATCAAGATGATTTTCCATGAAAAGTTCTACTATGCGACCATTTTCTCTTTGCTTATACATGATTTTCTCTACTTACATTATGGAAAAATTTCAGTGGCTAAGTACTCTTCATGGTTTAAATACCACACTCACTACTCCACAGACATGGTGTGAGACCCTTTCATTAGGGCCTGATTCTTTGGGTAGGGACTAATAAGGGAGATCAGGGCATCCATGGTGTCTCTCGGTATCAACACTCATGATAGGGTGATGGAGAGAGCCCTTCTTATGGATAACTTCCTAGCCAATAAGGCACCAGCAACTAGAGCTGCCAACTGAAATTAGGCTATAAAAAACATCATTAGTGAGTAGCATGCATCATAAATGGCGACCCAAGTATGTAATATTTGTCAAGGGACGAATCAATTACCCGGGTTAGGTAGTGTAGTGCTCTTACCACAGTGGGAGTCAATAGGGAACCAAATTGTGCTTCTCGTGCGGTGCGTAATGATTCATGGATCATGACTTCATGACCCATAATTCTAACAATAATTAGACAATTTAGGGACCTCCAAGGAAGAATTATAGGTTCTAGTGTGTTGATCCACATGGTAGTGAATATTGAAAGGGAGAAAACCGAGCAACATGCTATGGGAAACAATTTGAGGTACTACCACCACCACCCCAAAGTGGTCCACCATGACCTCAGAGATCATGTATACATGGTATTTTTCGGCATCAATTAGTGGAAGCCTTTGACCATAATGCTCCAGGTGATTATTAGAGGTATGATATGGGTCTTCTCCATTATAGCTTTAGTATTTCTATACCCAGGTTTGTGTATCTATTTCCATTCAACGAATCGTCAAAGACTCCTATAAAAGGGGATTCGATGATTTCAAAAATGTTCCAGTAGTGTTCTGTTACTCTAATAGGCGAGAGCATCAGCTAGGATCACTGAGTAGCATCGTACATGCCTTATTATGGTATCTTTTGTATCGACCGGTTATCTATAGTCCATTAAATGATTAACTGTATTATGCGAAAAGTGTGGAGTGTCCATGGTGATGGGGCCATGTTTTACTTCACTGATGATATGAGATGTTTTTCAATATTGGACAGACATTGTCGAAGGAGGGTGCAGCAGGTCACTCACCAATTGTATAGTCTCACCCTCATCCCGGTGGACATGGGGATTTGAATCTTTCCTGTATTGGTGGATGAGTATGAGGATGTATATCCTATAGACATTCTCGGAGTATCTCTTTGTAGGGAGGTAGAATTCCGCCTCGACTAGTACCCTAGGATGACACTGATATCCACACTGTCTTATTAGACAGATCTAATGTATCTTCTGGAATTTATGGTATAGTAGGAGGACTTGTAGGATAAGGGCCTAATGAGGCCCAATGATTCACCATGGCCAGAACCACTATTGTTTTCCAAGAATTTAGATGGTATTTTTCGGATGTGTTTGGACTTACGACACCGGAACTAGAAAACCATGAACAAAATGTATCCACTTTCGAGGATTGATAACCTCTTCAACAATCTAATGTGAGTGAGGTGGTTCTCGAATATAGACATCAGTTGAAGATATCACCATCTTGAGGTATGTGATTTGAATGTAATGAAGGAAGCCTTCAGATTCATGTATAGCCACTACCACTTCTTGGTAAATCCCTTTGGCATAAAAAAATCATGTGTAGTGTTCATGGGACTCATGAGTATGATCTTCAAGACTTACCTCGATAGTTTTTTGTCAGACTTCATTGATGACACTTAGTGTACTTAGAGTTATAGGAGGACCATGCTCTATAACTAGGGGTAGTCCTAGATACACAACAAGAGCACCAGCCTTATGGTATGCTATCGAAGTAGTAGTTCAGAATTCATAAGTTCCACTTTATGGAACATGTCATCTCGGAGGTTGGATTAGATATGTATCAAGCTAAGATTGAGGCAGTTCTTTCTTGGCAGCCCCCAAGAGCATGACTGAGGTACATAGATTTGTATGTTTGGTTGGGTAATATCGTAGGTTCATGCCTTAATTTTCCAGATTAGCTACACCACTATCAACCATTCCAATAAAGGGACATCCCTTTTTGTTGACGGATAAGTTCCAAAAGTTTTTTCAGGAGTTAGGTGGAGATAAAAGAGTTCCTCCATCTTGAGACTACTATAAGAGGGTGTTGGGTATGTTTTCTTCGATGATGTTTCTGGGACAATATTGGGTTTTGTTCTGATGTAGGAGTGATTAGTGATCGCCTAGGGCTCACATATGTTGAGGAAGCATTATAAGAACTACGTAACCCATTAGGTAAAATTAGTTGTAGTGGTCTTTGATTTAATGATATGGTGGATGTACATGATGGTTGAATGATTTATTATCTACTCTGACCTCCAGAGTCTTAAGAATATCTTATCAGAGAAGTAACTAAAATTAAAATAACATCAATTTTTGGATTTTCTCTAGTACTATGACATTGATATTGTCTATGCAAAGGGGAATGGGAACATGAGGGAAGACATGCTTAATAGGAGGTCTTGTCTATAGCTGTGGAGTGAAGATACAGAGAAATTAGTCAAGATGCTGATATCCTTCATGGATGAGGATGTAAAAACATACTTTTAGTTAATGACTATCACTCCCCCAATCTTACAATGAGTTAGGGAGGAATATCTTGTGGTTGTTGACTATGAGGATCGACATGCTCAATTATCATTATAACTATAACCTGAAGGATTTTTGATTGGTGGTGATCACGTTATCCTTTTCAAATGATGAACCAAATACCAATAATATTGTGGGAGAAGGTGTTGATGGAGTTCCATTCATCCCATTTGGTGGTACATCCTAGTGTGTTGATGATATACCATGAAATATGTTGTCAGTACTGTTGTCCAGTGATGAAGAAAGTAGTCGAAGAGTTCATTTCCCGATGCCTCACTTTTCATGATGTGATGGCTGAGCATCAGGTTTCAGCTTGCTTGGCCCATCCACATGATGTAATGGAGTGAAAATGGGATGGTATCTCAATAGAAATTTTAATTGGGATTCTATTCAAGTCTTGGGGGCATGATTTTATATGGGTGATCTTTGACCGACTCACAAGGTCGGCTCACATCCTACCCTTCTATGAGCAGGGATCAGAAGAGGGATTTGGATGCATCTATATCCTAGATATTGTTCAGTTATCTGAGGTACCTTTGACAATTGTCGCAAACCATGATGCACACTTTATATCATGGATGTGGAAAGGATTGTCAGAGGCATTAGAGACTCAACTACACTTTAACACCGTCTTTATCCCTCAGACAGATGGTTAGACGGAGCATACTATACTAACATTGGAGGATATGTTTTTCACTTCAATACATGATTTTTTACATAGAAGGGAGGACCGCCTACAAATGGTTAAATTTTCATACAATAAAAGATTTCACTCTACCGTTTACATGGTACAGTTTGAATCTGTGTACATTCATTCATGCAGATAACATCTATGATGGATTGACCTAGGGGAGTCAGCACTCCCGATACTAGAGATGGTACAATCTATGAATAAGAAGGATTAGATCATCCATGAGAGGAAACAGATGACAAAAAGACCGAAAAAATCTTTTTTCAATAGGAGGTGGATACCCTTAGTGTTTGAGGACAAGGAACAAGTTTTTCTCCATGTGTCACCCTAATGGGGATTACAAATATTTGATCGGGGAAAAATTGTACATCTATGGTACATCGTACCTTTCTAGATTCCAATAAGAGTTGGTGAGGTGAAGTACCACATAGCTGTGCCCCTACATTTCAATCTGGTGCATGATATTTTTCACATGTCGCAACTGAGTAGGTAAATGCATGTCCCATCCAACATCATAGAATGGGTAGAGATGAACATTGACGATGAGATGACATTTGTAGAGTCCCCAATAAAGATAGAGGATCAACTAGTGTGAGTCCTTCCTGGATGGTCGAATCATGTGGAGCACATTAGGTAGTAGAAAAGGAATCTCTATTAGATAACCTGGTAGAATGTGTCTCAGATTCTTATCGGTACCCCCATTTGTTTTTTTATCCTTGTTTTGGCTTACGAGGTAAAATTCCAAAACAGGGGGAGTAATGTAATATCCTGGAAGTTTTGTTTATTTTTTATTTTTATGAAATTAATTGGAGACCAAACGCTCGGACAGATGCTACATCCAAGGACTAGTGGGCCCAGATTAGAATTCTAATATTTGTTTACGTTTGATTATGTAAATGTGCAAGTAAGTTTTTCTAACTTTTAAACTGTTTCTTGGATGAAAAATTTGAGAGCAACATTGGATTCAGAATATTGGGATTCACCTATAATGGACCAAACATTGACCAGTAAGGGTCAACCTGAATTGTTAATTTTTGGAGATGTCTAAAAAATAAACAGAAATGGTTATTTTTTTGTTTTCTAAATTCGTTGGGATGTGGCATGATGACACTGTGATGTAGTAAAAAAGTGAAAACAAGGTGATTTAATTAAATCTCATTAATCGATCGTAAACATGCAACATAATGATGCATTAAATTTATTGTAATAGATACACTATTTAATAAATTAAAAATAATCACGTCACAACAACATAGCATTACTGAAATGCTACGATGTATTTTCTTCTAATGGGTTAATTCATTACTGAAATGAGGATAAATTTGGTGAATTACTATATCGAACCTATGGAAATAGCTCACTCTAAGAAAGAATGCGAAACAAAGGTGAATGAACTCTGACTTTAACACACATTGAAGAATGGAACTAGAATGTGACGAATACCAACAGGTCTTGAAACCCCACAGACATACACCTTTAACAACGAACACATTTGAGGTATGGGTTTATATTATTTCATGTTTCCATGTCCTTTATATCAAAACAACGAATATTTATCAGCAAATGAATATGTTGATTTGCAGATCACTCATTATTATGGGAGGGTGTATTTCATGTGTTTACTATACAAGGATTAGCAATTTTTGGATAGAACTTAAATTTCATACATCCCCATGATAAAAAACTTAAACGTGGAGGTCACAGGCCCACACGAAGAATTCAATAGCCCCTCCACCTTGTATGTTCTTCATCACCAAACTATTGAAATTATTGAATGATGATTCTATGTATTTATCATAGAAGGAAGAACCCAATTAAGGCAGGAGGCGCACACGGCGTGAAGAACATACCATAGGAGCGAACCCGATGGTCTGTGGAAGAGCCCACTCGTGCGCCACCATGGATAGCCGGAGGGAGCTCCACCACCAGCTCAGGACATGGTGAGGGAGAACGGAACACCGATTGGGATTGAGACTCGTCGATGAATATGGAACACTACCGTGGGATGTAGCTTCAGGTAGCTAGCAGTTTTCGACAACATGCGATGGGGTAACATGCGGATGGCTGTGCTAGCTGTGAGGTGGAACCCCCGGATGCACCGTGCATCCAGGCATAGTGAGGACGACCCCAACATGCCAGAACGGTGCCCATAATTACATTCCTAAACTTTTTGGGATAGTCATATGCCATGTGGGAGAGACTAACCCCATCAGGCCGGGTCAGATGAGAGCGGTTTGCTGGGAAACCCACCGGGATAGATACTTGACAAAACTGGTCTACGACTAGTTAGCGCCAATGGACTAAGCCCCCTGGCCCAGCTGTACTGGGTCGATCAAGACCCTAACTGGGTCAGCATGTGTCAGTTGATATAAAACATAGTATGAAGGTCCATCCACCTAGGTTGTTTTGTTCGGTTAAATCGAGTCAGACTGAGCTTACATGCAGTCTTGCCCTGTTTTCTAAAACGCCAATAACATACAAACCATTCATCAAATTGATGAGCCATTTGTTTCAATGGAACCCCCATGATTAGATGGATATTTTGGAATAATTTTTGGAGTATTTCACGAATATTTAAATTTTAAGTATGGGTTGAGGTGTGGTTCCCCTAGAATCAAGTGCACTAGATACTGAAACCTTGTCGTTTGCTAAGTTCTAAAGATGGCTGACAACAGACCATATGTGTATCACCTACGATGGCCTAGTGGAAAGCAGCTCTGTGAGATCCAGAAGGACCATAGTGTGGAGGGACTCCTTGTGACTTGAAAAAACCTCTGACACTCAATAGGAGGAGTACATCATTATGGCCATGGTGGGAAGAAACTTTGTGTGACTCAACATGCTCATGATGGGAAGCAGATCTGTGAGACCCAACATACTAATGGTAATCACTAGGGATGAGTACCATTGTAGTCCAAGATTTGTGGGATGTTTCTCTATGTGGCCCTGAAGGCCCACTGTACAAATGTAGGGGGATTTCTCCAACATCCTGAGGTGTTTGATGATATGATTGATAGTCCTACTTTCTACATTATATTATACCTAGCATGAAATGTCTTGTTTAATTGCATTCATTGTGTCTTTTTATGGTTTCTCCTTGTTGGATTGGGTTCCTCACTGATTATATTCATAGTCACCGCTACATAGGCTTCGCCAGCTCATGATGTGTCTCATGAAGATGATTTCTGCCTTGATGGAGGATATAGGGGCCCAGGACCCGATGGTTACCTATAAGACTAGGCTTTTAGGGTGTACATCTATAGACTCCAATGGCTACTCTACACTTTCCCCTCATGTAGGGTTTTAAAAATAAATATTTCTTATTTTCCATGTACTTTCCTATTTTTAGTTCATTTTTTTGGGTTTGTATTCTGGACCATTTGACTTACAGTTTGTAAATTAACAATGTGTTGGATTAGTTGCATGAATTTTTACCATTCCATATGTGGGACATGGTTGTGTGGGAATGCATACAGGTACTCAATAAAATTCCTCCGACTAGAAGGTATACACATTCAACACTAGTCTTTGATCTCTGGACAATAGGAGGCACACTTGGGGGATGTAGTATCATAGGCCCCACGGGATGGGACAAGTTAAAACACACGATGAAGATTATTTTAGTAATGAATATAGCATAATTGATGGTATGTATATCATGATAAATAGTATTTAAGTATACAATGATAACTAATGGAACTCAAGTTATCTTTCGATTACTATATCATTTATTTATTTATTTAATTCACAGTATTATTGAATGGATATATTATAGACATCATTAATGGTGTCCTTATGAATTGAACTCACAACCTTTATGGAAACTAATGTGTGTATGATCATATTTCATGATTTCATGTCTACAATGTGAAAAATTACCCATGATGGGGTGTTCAGTTGTGATTGGGATGTAAATGGATGGGATTCTAAAAATGTTGTTAATACCATTTTGGGAAATTAATATATATTCCTTATTTTAGGGATTCCTTCACTTTTTAAACTATTAGAATGACATGGTAAAATTATTTCCTTTTGTGTTTTGTACCTAGTTTTGGATGATGTTGATTAAGTATGTCATTAGTAATTTCATTTTTTCCACTATTGATATTTATATATGATGTATATTACTCTGTTAAAGAGGGTTATGTCTCCACACAAGGATTATAAGATCATCACTACTAGTGAAAATCTTCTAGCATATGGGGAGGCATGCTTGGGGTCATGTAATGACATGGCTAGGGGAACTAGTCTAGTGGCCTCGTGGTTGAGGGTGTTACAAAGTGGTGTTTATGTTGGTAATTTCTATAAAATATTATTTTGTAATGTTAGAAAAGATGTTAAGAAAATGTTGGTCCAAGGTAATTAGATTAGGATTCGGAGTAACTAACCCAAAACGAGGGAAAAAATAAGTCACCCATGGTGGGAATTGTGGTTTTTTTATTGTATCTTTAAATTGATGATATTTCACCATGGGATGATGAAATTATTGTGTGATGTGGTAGTTTTATGATATTTAACACATGTATTTAATGGAATTTATTGTAAATTCATCCATCATTATTTGAACCTATGTATTTAGGAGACATGAATCATGATAGAAACACACATGGGATGGGTGTGTGGGGGCATAAAAGGCATAATTAATTTTACTATCATGAATAACTATAAGTAATTTTTTTATTCAAATGATTCAAATGGTTAAAGGGATAAAAAAAGGATGAATTATTTATAATGAATTGTTCTTAATTAAGGGTTTATGTGAATTAAAATGTTGGTCATGACATGTTGTAAAATGTGAATTTTATTATGAATAAAAGATTTAATGTATTTTCTATGTGTATAATTATGAAAAAGTGATATGGATAACCTATAATGATAGTGAAAAACCAAAGGGATGTTAGAGGGTAGTGTTTTATGAGCAATTTTATATGTTTGGTTGGTGTATTCAAGATGAATTAACTATGGCTATTTGAAGAATTTCATTTCGTAAACTGTGATAACCTTATGTTAAGGGATCTAAGATGTGTGTTTGGAATAATAGGAAGATTCTACCATGACAACATGTAATTGTTGAGTGATAAGAGGATGTATTAGATAATCCTCTTAAATATGTTGAGTTTGAAAACATAATAGATCAAATTAATAGGTTAAGAGATTTTACATCTTAAATTAGAATGTTTCATACATATGATGGATACAGTCCCATGGTGGGTTGTGTTAGGAATGTTTGATATTACCACATAGTTTCAGCTCCAACAAACTCCTATGTCTACTGGAGAGGGAGGACCCACAGATATAAGATTCTAGATATAGTCAATTAAGTCAATTCTAGATCACATGGAGACTCATTCTTAAGAAGAGATTTATGTTGGATGACTAAATGTTGTAGTGTCCGATAAGGTGCTAGTTGGATTTCATGGTTCAAAATATGATTGGTGAATGTATGAGTTATAATGTTTTAATAGTATATATTTCCATGATAATTATGAACAAAAATATTGTTGAAGGGAAGGATATACATTTTATTAGATTGACCTTGGGGACTATATAGATAATGGAATATGATATTTGTTTCCCTGACTTGCATCATTTTGTTCTATAGCTGGTATGGGATGAAGACTCGATGGCAGAAAATTTCCAAGATGGAATCTTGTATGAGATCATGTAACATGTCAATATATTTCTCTTGATGTTGGAATCTATGGTGGTGGATCAAGCCCTTATATATAGATGAAACATCATAGCGTCTTACTGAAAATGACATGCAATTCAAAATGGGTGAACATTTGGCGTGACATCAGATATTCGGAAGTGTCACATCATGAGTTTTCACCAAGGTTCCGGTGGATAAGGTGTCTAATAAAAGGAACTAATATCCTATGTTGTAGATCACGTTTTATTCATTCATGTGGAAGGAAGGGACACATGTTTAGTTATTAATCCCATACACCAGTTGAGTACTGAGAATGTGGTAGATTGGGCCAAGTGCAGAAGCACTATAAGAACCCATTACATTTGTTAAATGATATCGGATAGAGAGAATGCAATGTATTGTATATTTAGGTGTTTATTAACCAATATCAGGTAGGTAGTTAGAGTTCTATAGACCATACACATAGGGACGATGGATGTGGTACTCTATGGAGAGATCATTCATACTAGCAGGGAAGTATAGTTATAGGTGCACCGGCCCGAGACAAAGGACGAGGGACACGTAATATTCAAATAGTTCAGTATAAAACTAGATGTGGTAAGGATATAGAATATACTATTTGATGTAAGATCATTTTATGTTCCCAAAATTCTAACTCTTTTCTTTGAAACATGATCCACATACATTTTACCCTCTACTCAGATTGTATGTTTCTCGGGCCTGGTAGTGGAACATGTGTGTGGGGTTATGCCAATTGATAATTATTTAGGGTTTCGAGTTGAGGATATTATATAATGTAAGTGTAGTAATTTAGAGTTTTGTGGATACTTTTTTCTTTTGAACATGTTCATCCTTGTGACATTAGGTTTAGACCTCATGTTTAGAGTATATTGGATGGTCAAGTACCATGACTATTTCAACTATTATTATCATCGGGTAATGTTCAGGTATCTTGAGGGAGATACTTCTGTCCTTCATGGTTAGTTGAGTTTTCAGGAAGGCCAGGATTGTATGGGTTTTTAACAGTAATGTAATGTAACATATCAAGTGGATCTCCTTGAAATCAGTGATAAATCAGTAGAGATGAATGCATATCCTCCTTTGGTGAATTGGTTTTGGGATGTGTTTCCTGTGAACAACATGATTTTTCCACATAACATAAATGTTGAGTTCATGGTATAGTTGATACTATGATTTGAGATTGTTTCAATTCTAAAAAATATAATAGCACAGAAAGGAAAATAGGACATTAAAACTCAGTAGTTTTTGTTAGAGAATAATTTATTTATTCATCCCAATACATATCCTTGTAGATATACAACGTATTTTCCAAAAACAATGACATGTCATTACGGTTGCACATATATTATAGGATTATAGACCAAATTATTGTCAGAAATTAATATCCTTCTCCATGAAATAATTTTTTATTTGAACAACTGAGAGGCAATTCAATATGTTATTATTTTTTTATATGGTACGAGTATCACCATGTTAGGGTGAGGCATCCCGATGAACCACGAGCTTACATCAATAGCGTGTAATTATTGTATAATTATTTTTGTGATTCCCTTTATGATTACCACACTAGTGTAGAAAACGTTATTTACATCACCATTTTTTACGTCGGTTATATATATCCATCATGATAATCTGTGAAATGTGGTTTTTTACGTTGGTTATTTTATAACCGACGTAGCAAATGCGGTGAGTATATTTTTGACGTCGGTTATTTTAATAACTGAAGTTATAAATCGCATGTGTTCGGTTTTTACGTCGGTTATAAATTAACCGACATAAAAAACAAAAGTGTGGCGGTTTTTTATGTCGGTTATTTGATAACTGACATTAAAAATGCGGCTTCTGAGGCCATTTTGACATCGGTAATTTTATAACCGACGTAACAAAACAACCCACAAGAACATTTTATACGTCGGTTATACAGTACCCGACATAAAAAACTGTGATTTTTGATGTCTTTTCTAGGTCGGTTATAGAATAACCAACGTAAAAAAACAACACGCGGATTTTTTGACGTCAGTTATAAAATAACCGACGAAAAAAATGATGTATCTGAAGCATTTATAATGTTGGATATTATAATAACTGACGTTATAAATTTAAAAAAACAGTTTATAATGTCACTTATTATATAACCGACGTTATAAAGAATTTAAAAATTTAACAAGCCCCGTGGATTTTCATTTACGTTTTTTTGATCGACAGTCCGACAGCTCGTCTCTCTCGTGCAGTAAACCCTAATCAACTCATTGATCTCTCTGCGTTAAACTCATTTTGCCTTCATTTCACATTATATTTACTCTCCTCAGATCTATCATCTCAACTCGGATCACTCAAGTAAGCCTTCGATGAATTTATTTCGTTCATTTTTTTCCCGGATAGTGTATATTTATGTTTTGTGATTTTTGGGTTTAAACTAGGTAAGATTCATCGAATTCAAACCCTCTTATCTCTTTTTTCCATCAGCATCTTATTTATCATCCCTATATCTATTAGATCGACTTGAAATATTCATGTAAGCCTCAACTACTTTTATTTAGTTTGTTTTTGTTTCAAAAATGCCCAACATTGATGGTAATTTTTGTTGTCATTGACAACAAATGATCTCATTCACCTATATTACTGCATAGAATGGTTATTGGTTAAATGTACGAATTCAGAAATGATATCTCATGTGTTGTTGCTGCTTATGTTTATCCTCTTATATATGAGAATATATTAGACATATAATGTAATGGTTGTTGACCTCTATGTCCCTTCGATGAATCGCTATGTCTCATGATTCCAAATAAAAATTGGTTCTTCTAAGGGCTTACCAAGTATTTTTTGAGGCCTTGTCCAAGGCCTCGACAATATGTTTAAGATTTATAGAATTATCCATTACCTCATTATGATAATAGTTTTTGAGAAAACTTGTGATGATTTGACTAGTTGAATATCAATGGTTATTTTTAATTATCACACAATCATTTAAGTAGCCATATTTAATAATATGTAATTCCATCTATTTCATGTTAAAGTATATATTATATTAATGTGTTTTTAGTTGTTCACCATGCCTAGTTTTTATATGTAAACCATTGTTTGGGGGGTTGTCCGGGGGGGTGGGGGCTGTCCAGAGGGTTGGTGGGTGTCCGGGGGGTGTCCAAGGGGTGGGTGGGTGTAAGGGGCTATCCATGGGGGTAGAGTCCTGTCTAGAGGGTTTTGGGGGTTTTCCGGGGGGTGGGGGGATGTCCAGAGGATGGGGGTGTCCATGGGGGGTGTCCAAGTGGGTCAGGGGTGGGGGTGGTGTCTTGGAGGGGTGGGGGGTGCTGTCTGGAGGGGTGGGGTGATGTCCAAGGGGTGGGGGGGGGGGGCTGTCCAAAGGGTTGTGGGGGGGGGGGGGGGGGTGTCCAGTGGGGTGTCCAAGTGGGTAAGGGGTGGGGGTGGTGTCCATGAGGGGTGGGGGTGTTGTCTAGAGGGGTGGGGGTTGTCTAGGGGTTGGGGGTTGTCCAGAGGGTTGGGGGTCTCCAGGGGGTGACCATGGAGGTGGGTGGGTGTGTGGGGTCTGTCCAAGGGGTGGGGGCCTGTCTAGAGGGTTTTGGGGGTTGGCCGGGGGTGGGGGGATATCCAGAGGGTTGGGGGTGTCTAGGGCGGTGTCCAAGGGGGTGGGTGTGTTGGGGGGCACTGTCCAAGGGGGCGGGGGCCTGTCCAGAAGGTTTTTGGGGTTGTTTGGGGGGGGGATATCTAGATGGTTAGGGGGTGTCCAAGGGGGGTGTCTAAGGGGGTGGGGGATGTCTAGAGGGGTGGGGGTGGGGGATGTCCAGAGGGTTTTGGGGGTTGGCCGGGGGGTGGGGGCTGTCTAGAGGGTTGGGGGTGTCCAGGGGGTGTCCAAGGGGGTGTCCAAGGGGGTGGGTGTGTGTGGGGGGGGGGGGGCTTTCCATGTAGGTGGGGGCGTATCCAGAAGGTTATGGGGGTTGTCTGGGGGGTGGGGGGCTGTCCAGAGGGTTGGGGGTGTCCAGGGGGTATCCAAGGGGGTGGAGGTGGTGTCCAGGAGGGGCGATTTTCACCATATGAATTTTTATTTTAAATATGATATGATTCTCAGGTTTACTCCATTATCCCCAATTTTCTATCAAGCATGTAGGCGCCATGGTTTTCTTTTATTAAATGGAATTTAAAACTATTATATCTAACTATATTTTCTTTTAATAATAATATTCAAGAATATTTTTTTAAATACGCATAGATTTTTTTTTATTTCAAAATTGTTTTACATTCAAATTATGATTTTTCTCATATAAACTTATATTTGTCTTATCTTAAAAATATATATATTTTTGATATTTGTTATATGTAATAATGAGTTGGAGTTGGATTATGGCACATCGAATGAGGAATGAATATGAGGAAGGTGTTGATGCCTTTTTGGAATTTGCTGAACAAAATGTTCCATGTAGTGAAGTTTTTTTCTATCCATGCCTGAAATGTTTGAATATGAAGTAGTTTAAAAGTAGAGACATAAAATATCATCTAATATTTCATGGTTTTAATCTGAGTTACATCCCTAGGATTTGTCATGGTGAAACTGGACGAAATTTTACTCATAATGATGATTCACAAGATGGTAACTCTGATGGAATTGAAGAAATTATTCGCGATATTGTAGCAGAACAAATTGAGAAAGAACTGAAATTTTCACGTCTATATGGTGATGCTGAAAAACAATTATGTCCAGGTTGTACAGATTTTACAGTTTTGTCAGCGGTGTTAAGATTGATTAACCCGAAGGGGAAACATGGATAGAGTGATAAAAGTTTTATAGAGCTGCTACAATTGATGAAAGACGTTCTTCCAAAAGATAATGATCTTCCAGATTCACATTACAAGGCCAAGAAAATATTATGCCTGATGGGATTGGGATACAAGAAAATACATGCCTGTCCGAATGACTGAATTATATATAGGAAGGAATATGAATTTCTTTCAGAGTGTCCTAAATGTGGGACATCACGGTATAAGGTGAAAGAGAAATCATAGGTTGATGTAGAGATTACAGAGATCCCTTCAATGGTATTTTGGTATCTTTATATAATTCATCGTTTCAAATGTTTATTTTCTAATTAACATGATGAAAAAAGGTTAAGATGGCATGCCGATTAGTGGGTATGTGATGGAAAAATATGTCATCCTGCTGATTGTACACAATGGAAGAAAATTGGTACGCAGTATTCTATATTTTGAAATGAAATAAGAAATCTTAGATTAGGGTTGTGCACAGATGGAATGAATCCATACTGATCCCTCAGTAGCACACATAGTTCATGGCCTGTTTTATTGCTAATTTACAACCCCTCTCCTGAAGTTTTTATGAAGTGCAAATATGTCATGTTGAGTATAATGATCTATAGTCCAAAGCAACCTGACAATGATATTGATGTTTACTTGTGACCGTTGATTGATGATTTTAAACGGTTATGGGCTGATGGTATTAGGGTGTATGATTCTTATAAAATTGAATATTTTCAAATGCATCTAGTGCTTCGGTTCACTATGAATGACTTCCCAACGTATGAAAATTTTTCTGGATACAATGTCAAAGGGAATAAAGAATTTCCAATTTGTTAACAACAGATGTCATATTTTCAATTGCATCATGGGAAGAAAACATTATACATGGGTCATCAAAAGTTTTTTCCTATGGATCACCCTTATAGAAGACTAAAAAAGGCATTCAATGGCTCACAAGAATTTGATACTACTCCAAAACCATTATCCCCAGAACTATATTTTTAGAGGGTGAAAAAACTTGATGTGACATTGGGAAAGACACAGAAATCTTGTAATGATAGACATATTTGGATGAAAAGGTCAATATTTTTTGAGCTACCATATTAGAGGTATCATGAAGTTAAACATAATATTGATGTCATGCACGTGGAGAATAATATATGTGATTGTTTGATTGGAACATTGTTAGATATTAAAGGAAAGACTAAAGATGGGTTGAATGCAATATTAAACTCAGTATCAATGGGAATATGTTGGGAGTTAGCTCTCACTCCTAAAGGAAGATGAACATTTCTTCCCCCGGCTTGTCATACATTATCTAAGAGGGAGAAAATTAGATTTTTTTTAGTTTCTTCATGATATCAATGTGCCTCAAGGTTATTCATTAAATGTAAAAAATTTGTCTCATTGAAGGACTTGAAGATTATAGGTATGGAATCACATGATTGTCACGTCATGATGCAACAAATTCTACCAATTGCATTGTGTGGAATATTTCCCATTCGTGTCAGAAAGACTATGATAAAGTTGTGTTATTTTTTCAATTCAATTTGTAAAAAGGCGATTGATGTGAATGCTTTGAAAATTTTGGAAAAGGATGCAATTTTTATACTCTGTCAATTGGAAATATATTTTCCTCCAACTTTTATTGATATAATGGTGCATTTAATGATTCATCTGGTTTGAGAAATAATTCTTTGTGGACCTATATATATTTGTTGGATGTATCATTTTGAAAGATTTATGAAAATATTAAAGGGGTATGTTAAAAATACATATCGACCAAAAGCCTCCATTATTGAAAAGTATATTTTTGAGGAGGTATCAGAGTTTTGTACGAGCTACTTGGCTGCGGTGCAACACATAGGTTTTCCACCATCTTTCCATGAATGAGTTAATAATGAGGGAAAGGGGATTTGTGGCTTGAAAGTCAAATCATTGTCAGCTGAATAGATGGAGAAGTTATAATCATACATATTGAATAACATAGCTAATGCTCAACCGTATATCACATTGCATATTAATGAGTTGAAATAATTTCATCCAAAGAAGAATGAAATGTTGATTTTGAATGAGCAAAACAAAACATTTTTGTCATGGATTAAAAAGCTTTTGCTTGGTATATCAGATGTATTAGAGGCATTAAAATGGATAGTGGGTGGTCCATTTTTTAATGTGATAACATGGTCCGTTTATGACATTAATGGCTATACATTTCATACGAATGCTCAGGACAACAGAAGTGCAGTTCAGAATAGTGGTGTATTGGTGTTGTAGAACCAATGCATTTTACGAGTGCTAAGGACAAAAACACAATTTCTACATCAATTGAATATTATGGAGTGATTGAAGACATATGGGAGGTTGATTACATTAAAATTAAAGTTCTTATTTTTAACTATAAATGGTTTATAGTTAATAACATTGTCAGACATGATTAATTTGGAATGACACTTGTTAATCTGAATAGATTGGAAGACACAACTGATTTATGTGAGATCCATACTTCCATGTAAAGATTAATAGAACATAATGATGAGCATGTTGAAGACATGGTTTGTGCCATAAGGAATGATAACGAAAAAGGAATTTGGGAAAACAATCCAGTTTTACATTCCTCAAATTACAGGTAACATATGATTATTTCTTGTTTACATTTATTTTTTTCATAAATGTTAGATATTGTAAGTTTTTTATTTATTAAAACATGTTTTAAAACAATATAAGTATAAGTTTTTGTTTGTTTTTAGTTTTTTAGTTTACTTTATCATGTTTACCATTACATGAATTATATATCTAACATTTTTGTTCAGTGAAAATTACTTTACCATGTTTACCAGGTTTACCATGTTTATCATGTTTACCATCTTTACCATATTTACCATCTTTGCCATCTTTACCATTGTTTAACATGCTTACCATATTACCAATGTTTACTATTACGTAACATGGTAACATTTTCTATTTTCGAATTACAGTAGTATTAAAATATTTGAATTTGTATATTTTTGAACTAACGTTTGTTTTTTTTGATTTAAAGTATAATGAAAGATCATTCAGTTGATCAACCACATTATTCTGGAGAAGAATATTGGTCATACCTCTGGGGAGGAACATTCACATGCTCCTATTACAACAAAGAGTTCAAAGGTTGTTAAATGTGGGTGCACAAGTTTACCAAAATTTTTAGTTGCCCGTATGCAGGATCAGAGGATAGTCGTTGAGTTTGATGATGATTATATTCCTAGAGGTCCAAATGCAAAATATTCTAAGAGTTTTTTAGCAACTCAGGCTAAGAGAAAAACTAAGAATTCTATATGATGACTAGAGAAGTGTGGATAAAGCGATAATATCTCAGTTATGGGAGACGATTTTGGTACGATATTTTTCTATTGTTTGAAAATTCATTAAATGTTTCTAGTATATATAATATGTTTAACCTCTTCTTTATCATATGACATTTGATATTCCTGACACTGGAGGAGTCAGGAATAAATGCTTATCGTTGGCTTCCAAGAGATGGAGGGATTTCAAATTAACCCTCTCATCTGATTTCATTTATGGTCATAGAATCCATGACAATCCATGTCGTATATATCCTTTTATTGATGAAGATACATAGAGACAATTTTTTGAAAGTAGAAGAAAAGAGTCATTTTTGGTAAGGGAAGTGTAAACTTTTATATGATTTCTTATATAAATGATCTTATTAACGTTTTGTTAATGATTGCTTATTCTTAATTTACAGAAATCAAGGAAGGATCATTAGGAGATCCAATCTCAAAATGTATACCCTCATAGTTTATCTCGGGGAGGGTATGAATTATTGGAAGAACAAATGATGGAAGAAAAATTTCAACAACTAAGAGCTAAGTCTTCAAGCTCTAAAGAGGTGGCCCCGTCATCCCCTCCATCTAGACATGAATAATGGAAGAGATCTCGGAGGGGGAAAAAGGGAAATATCTTTCAGATGATTCGAGAATCGTAGCTGAGAGGATTCTAAGATATATATTTTATATATTTATGTTAACCATTTTCTTTATATAATTTCAATCATTACATAAATGTTCAATTAATTAATATAGGACTCTCTTGAGGAGAAGAGGTCACAGGGGACATTTATAGCTACTGGGAGGGAAGCTATTTTACTTGTAGCATTGGGAAGCCCCGAACCTCCTGGCCATGTAAGAGGATATCTGGTAGGTGTATCGGTAAGAAAAGTGTTGCCACGTTATTCAACTTCAAATGTTGAGGGGGGTTTTTAGAAAAACAAATTGAATCCTTGGAGGCTGAAGTTCATAATATTAATGATATGATGGAGGAAAAGATTTGAGCGTTAGTACAGTCTATGTTTGCAGACATGAAAAGACAATTTTGAACTGTAGCTCCCACTCCTCCACCTCCCCCTACAGACCCCATTATTTATCCTCCACCTCCACCAGTAGCTCCCACTCCCCCACCTCAGCCTACTAACCCCATTTTTTATCCTACTCCTCTACCACAGCTTCATACTTATTGCGAGTTGTATGTTGATGATTCTCAACAGTATATAGTAGAACATGGGTTGGTATATTGTATAGGAGATACAGTTCATCATAAACAATTAAAGGTAGAGAATCAGAGGGTCACTGTACAAGATATTATAGATAGATCATCTCATGTACCATTCCCTACAGATGAGATGGTGACAGTTGGACATAGTATCAGCCATTTTTTAATTTTTCCATCCATACTTCTTCGACTCATTACCATAGTGGTATGAATGTTATATATTTTATTTATTTTATTTTTTATTAAAGTTGTTTTATCATTTGAAAACTAATATATTTTTCAATTTATTTTTACAGGAATACTTCAAAGGTAAATAAATACTGTATGGACAACAACAAAGACAAATAGACATGACATCAAATACAGATACTAGTAGTCTTGACAGATTTTCAAGATATTTAAATTTGTTGGCGGGTCATTATGAGTCTCCAATGGAAGCTCATGTTTGTGGACGAGAACTAAATGTGGGGATTATGAAAAATGATATCATCGAGCTTGTTACTAGAGATAAGTTGGGCATTAATGTTGTGAAAATTTTGTCCATGTAAGTCTTAACACCTTTTCCCTACGTTAATTTAATAAAAATGTATACTTATGTCTATTTTGTATTAGGTAACTTTATAAAATGTGTGAGAGGAATGAGATGACAGATGTATATGGATTCATGGACCCGCAATTGATTTTCCCCGAAGCATGTGCATTAGATGAGGAATAAAGAATGATTTATATTGCTGAAATACTTGAAAAGAATATAGTCACACAATGTTGGATGATGCCTCTTTGTGAGAGGTATGAAACACATCTCTCTCAAAGAGTTACTTATCTTTTAACATAAAAAACCTCTTACATTAAATTTCCTTTTATCATTGATCATTGGATGTTAGGGGTTTTTTGACCAAGGGAGAAAGCACTTTAGTGGATATGCTCTGTCCATGATGATGTGTGGGAATGTTTTAAGAATATATTGGAAAAGAAAGATCAATTTCTCAATACTTATTTATATTATAATGAATTTTAAATTTACCCAATTAGTATTATTTTCTAATAGGGCATGGACCTACTTTCGAAAAAACACAAAGAAATGGAATGCAATGATCAAATATGTAAATGCAAAGGTAAATATCCATTTATAATTTGTACTTTTTTATTTATTACATTAAAATAATATATTGAACTTACAGTCATTCAATCAGAATTGTCATGAACAACAATGCGTCATCATATGAGGATATTATATGTTAAGATTTATGTATGAAATAATAACAACTGGGACAGTTGTAAATTTTGACCTAGTAAGATTTCCTCTTAAACTTTTCCATAATATTTCAATTTGATTTACTCATTATACACGTTAACTACTGTCCTTTTCATTTGTTTCATTTTGATGACCCTCAACCCTATAATGTTGAAGACATCAAACACTTACAAGTGGAGTGGTCAAATTATTTTACAGGTTTGATTAAATATTAGTTGTTTGTAATGTAAAATGTAATTTTGAATATTTTCATTGTAATTCTGCATTTGGTAGTCGTTTAGGTTGGATTCAGTTTTTTTTTGATGTTGACAGTGTATGTTTTGAATTTTATATATGTGAATTTTTAAATTTTCTCTACATCTTGTTTCGGTCTACTTATAATGGTTTTTCTGGTATAGATTCTGTTCTGGGGGGGAGGGGTTTCAAGGGTGTTTGGGTGTTAAGTGGGGTTGGGGGTGTCCAGGGGTCTGGAAAGGCTATCCGGTGGGGTGGGGGTATACATGAGGGTGGGCGAGGGGTTGTCGAGGGGTGTTTGGGGCTATCCAGGGGGTTGGGGGATGTCCAGGGGTGTGGTTGGGGCTCTAATGGGCTGTGGGAGGGCTGTCTTGGGTCTGGGGTGTATACATCAGGGTGGGGGGGGGTTGTCCTGGGGTGTTTGGAGCTGTGCAGGGGGTTGGGGGCAGTCTAGGGGTGTGGTGGGGGCTGTCAAGTGGGGTGAGGTGGTGCTGTTAAGGAGTTTGGGGGTTGTAGAGGGGTGTTTGTGGCTGTCCAGGGGGTCGGGGGGCAGTCATGTGGTGTGGTGGGGGCTCCAATGGGGTGGGGCCTGTCAAGTAGGGTGAGGGGGTGCTGTTCAGGAGGGTGGGGGGGGGGGGGCAGTCTAGGGGTGTGGTGGGGGATCCAATGGGGTGGGGGAGGGTTGTCCAGGGTATGGGGATATACATGAGGGTGGGGGGGGGGGGGGGTTGTCCCGGGGTGTTTGGAGCTGGCCAGGTGGTCAGGGGGAAGTCCAAGGGTGTGGTGGGTGCTGTCAAGTGGGGTGAGGGGGTGAGGGGGTTCTATTCAAGATGGTGGGGGTGGGGGGGGGGGGGGTTGTCGAGGGGTGTTTAGGGCAATCTAGGGGGTCAGGGGGCAGTCTAGGGGTGTGGTGGGGGCTGTCATGTGGGGTGAGGGTGGGGGGTTCTGTTCAGGATGGTTGGGGGGGGGGGGTTGTCGAGGGGTGTTTGGGGCTGTCCAGGGGGTCTGGGGGCAGACTAGGGGTGTGGTGGGAGCTCCAATGGGGTGGGGGAGGGCTGTACAGGGGGTATACATGAGGGTGGGGGATATCAAGTGGGGTATGTTTTATCTGTTATCAATGTAAATGCATAAATTTGATTTAGTTCATGTTTTGATCTCCTTCTATTTATGTGGTACGAATTATTGATTTGGTTGCTGGTTGATTTTGGGGGAGAGCAGAGGACTGCAGTGGATTTTTTTTTGAAAAAAATTTGTTTTTCACGTCAATTATTTTATAACCGATGTGATAAAGATATCGAGAAGCATTTATCATGTTAGTTTTTTTTCATAACCAACATGATAAACACATGTGGCATGGTTTATCACGTTGGTTATGTAATAACCGACGTGATAAAGGACTTGGGAAAAGCTTTATCACTTCGGTTAATCAATAAACGACGTGATAAACGGCCTAGGAAATGGTTTATCACATTGGTTATTTAATAACCGACGTGATAAACCCCTCTCGGGACTGGTTTAGCACGTCGGTTATTAAATAATAGATTTGATAAACTATAGCCCGACAGTTTATCACGTCGGTTATTAAATAACTGACGTGATAAACTCCCCCGCACGTGTTTATGATGTCAGTTGTTGTATAACCGACGTTATAAAGCCCCCCCCCCAGTTTTATCACGGCAGTTATATAATAACTGACATTATAACCCCCCTGGTTTTTTCACGTCGATTATTAATTAACCGTCATGATAAACACCACGATGTTATGTTTGTGACGTCGGTTTTTAAATAACCGATATTAACAACTCTATTTATAACGTCGTCTGTATTAACGTCGGCTAAAACCCGAAGTAAAAAATGAAAAATAACTGACGTAAATAACATTTTCTGTACTAGTTCCAATGCACCCAAATTTTTTATGTCTCTGATTCCACCGATTCATAGACCATTTTTCCGATGTCTTTTTTGATGACATGTTTCAGTACTCTAAAACTAATGATGATCGTACCAAATAACAGGACTTCATCTTTAGTACACTAAGAGAGAACATATTATATGACATGAAGTCCAAATGTCATTGAAGATCGATAAGGTGCATTTATAGGGTCACATTCACTTAGAAGAAGGCATGTTTGTAGATTGAAATAATGTTTAATAATGGTCTATTTGGAACAAACCCCGAATGTCTCTTATATCAAATGTTTTCAATGATTATCTGGTTATCACTGAATGTTCGATATAGATATCTCTCATTGGGTTGTTCCAATATGAAAAACAACAATGAAGTAGGTTAACATATAACAGTTTGAGTAATTTTAGAAAAATTCTAAATATTTTGAATAAGTTTTCAAAAACTGCACCAATTATAATCTAACCTGAACCAGGTAAGTGGTTCACCACGTTTTGTAATGTTACTGGAGTAGGGTTATGAGTTTTTTTTTGATGTAGGATGATTAGTATGTTGCACATGGGTCTTTCAAGTTGATTCATCATGAACAAAATTACCCCACTCTTGATCTCATAGAGGATGTAGTGGTGTATGTTTTATAGCGTTTGAGGAACTACTTATTTGGAGGGTGCTTTACCATGAATACAAACCAAAAAAGACATAAGAAGATATTCTAGAAATATGATAAGAATATTTGGGTGAAAAGATTATTGGGTAATATGAAAAACAATAATTTTCAGTTGGCTTATGCAGGGATAACATGGAAGAGTGATGCAGATTCTTTGAGTTTTAAAAATAATTGTAGTTTTTTTTGGAATCTATTTCTATGAGAAATTTAGTATCATTGTTTGATGATATTTATCTAGAGGATCATAATGGGAATATGAATATGACCCCTGATTCCTTATAAGTGGATTCTATTCATTTAATCTGGGTAATGGATATTCATCTGTATAATATTTAGTGTTTGGATATGAAGGAATGTCGTAATGGTGGGGAATCACCATCAAGTTGCGTTGATGGTGATGGACAAATTTTCAGTTTTTGTGGCATTGTGGTTCTGTTACTGTGTATGTGTGAATATTTTTTTAATGAGATTCATGCTTAAAAGTAAGAAGTTACTATTGGTGTGACTGATTGGAATTTTCATCTATATTTAAAATACTAGGGGATATGAATGAATAATGAGGATGCAGGGTTTGTGGTGTTATGAATTTCCAATCAATAGGTAATGGATTAGAATCAATTCATAGGTTGTTTGTTAAAAACATTTATAATTCTAGAATGATAGTGGGATTATGTAACATTGGTTTTTGGTATTAGTACTTTTGAAAATGAAATATATGAATTATGTTGTTTGGTTATTTGTGGATCAGTTCAGTAAAGTATCTCATTCATGTAGATCGTGGAAAAATTCACCATTGATTTGTAGGGTGATTTATATGTTCATAAAATATTTTGGTTTCAGGGTGTTCCAAGAACTATAGTTTTTGTTGCTGATCATCATTTCAAGTCATGATTCATTAAGGGATTACATAAGGCACTTAGTTCCTATGGGTTTTTAGTATATCATTTCACCTACATAATGGATGATAGTCTGAGCATATGATTTTTCTATTAGAGGACATTTTGAGCACTAGTATCATATATTTTTGTGGTTCGTGGGATGATCAATTATATCTTGCTGGGTTAACCTCAAAAAATAGTTTCTAGTCTATGATTTAGAAGGAACATTTTGTGGCAATCAATGGGAGACTATGCAGGTCTCCCTTGTGTTAGACAGAAGCTGGAGAAGAGTAGTTGTTGGGACCAAGTCTCATGATGGAGACATCAATAAATTACCTTTTGATTCATAAACATAATGGAAAGTGCACAATTTATGTTGATGTCATATGAAAATCTGAATAGTAGACCTATTGAGTTTTTGGTGGGTTACAGTGTGTTTCTTCTCATGTCTCCAAGGATGGGTCACCATCAAAATCAATGATAGTGAATGTGAGCATCCATGTATGAGGGTCCATTTGATATTTTTGAGAGGATCAGATCAATGAGTTAATGATCAGATAATCCATAGTTGTATAGAGGAATTCACAATGTTTTTTTGTTATAAATATTTTGAATAATAAAATAATACATGTGTTTTGGTTAATATTATGTATGAATAGGTTGAGATTTGTTCATCTATTGATGAGAATATAGTACATGTTGTAGATCATAGAGGGAATTCCATATAGGGAATAATTGTGCCTTCTCTTCACATTCTATGGTTGTATATAAATGTTTAGTAAGAAACAGGGGAGTGGGAATCAGATATGTGGGTTCAGTGACATGATATCATTTCAACGGAAACTCAGTGAAATTTAGGATCATGACCCGAAGACAAGATTTTATATAGTGTTAATGTTATATGTTTCAGGATTTCATGAATTTATGTTATTTTTTAATTTTTGGTTTCATTCTAGTATGAGTTTTTAGTGAAATGTTTCATCGGAGTATGAGGTTCCATGAGAGTGTTCTTATGGTTCAAGACATGAATGATGGAAAATAGAACCAATCATTGGAAGGCACATTGTTAGTGCATAATTATGTAATCCATGCGACCTTACCAATAAAACTATTAACCCTTCAACATAGAAATTATACATATTTCAATCATTGTTTCCAAACCGTGTGGGGATTACAAGGTAACTATGCAACCCAACCTCCCTTAGATTGTTGTTGACACATGGTTTAGGAAAATTTTGGAAAACCATGTTTTCAAATCGTTCACCCGATTGTATGTTGAATATTTTTTAAATTTTCCCATCATAGAAATTTTATATTCCACATGATTATTATCCCCATTACCAACATTCTTTTCTAGTTATGAAATTTTATATTAAAGAGATCCCAAAGATCATTCTATCTCACTTCTAATACATTTAGAGAGGCGTTGGTTGCTAATAGAAGGTCCAGGTAAGTCTAATCCTATTATTTCTTCTCATTATAGGATTAGGGCTTGTGTCATGGGAAATCATCATTCGAAGCCCAAAAATTGACTGTTTCTGATAGAATCTAGGTTTGGGTTTAATGTGGTTCTTGAATCCGGATAAATGGCAATGGTTCAGAGTTTGTTCATCATCTTATTTGAAGTATGTGTTCTATAAGTTATACCCCATAACTATTGTGTTTATTTTTGTATATTCAGTTGCGTTATTTGTAATCCCTTATGGTTATTTATATTCCCTTGGTGATTTTTGGTTAAAATATAATATTAATAATGAATTTGACACCTCATTATCCTTGTGTTATGATTTATGGATAATTTGATAGATTTGGGTCCACCCACTGGGTTCCCAAACTTTCTCATACATAGAAATCAGTGTGGTTTAGTATTTAAATGATCGTATATAACGTTGATCCCATGGAGAGAATGTTAATGTGGCGATTTGTGTAAAAAAGAGAATAATTATCATTTTTACGATGGTTTTTAATGAATTAAATGAGTCAATGTAAAATTTCAAAATGGATTGTGTTTTTTACTTCAATGCATAAGGGAGTTAACACATGGTAAACATTTAGTGGGTTATGCGAGTAAGATATGGAAATGGTTAAATATGTTAAATGGGTTAATGTTTGGGAATTAGTGAATATTGTTATTTATTTTAGTGATAAGAAATTTGAATTGTGATAAATATGAATGTAAAGTAAATAAAAATGTCTTAATATGTTTTTTATAATAATATTTATTTCCATGATCATTATTGTGGATTATGATTTTTACATGTATTGGAAGTGCATGGTTGTGTTGTGGCATGTCCGGTGAATTGATATATATATATATAATAATAATAATGTTCCCATGGAATAGTGGTGGGATATAGCACTAAGGTTCCTTGAATTGGTTGGATTGTATTGATGTTCCAACCCCACCTCAGAATGCATGGGTTAGGTAGTCAGACAAATTCTCTATTACCTTAATTTTTACTTCAGATGAATCTACCTCGACCATGAATCAAAGATAATTCATATTTACTGATTTTGAAATAATTATACCAAGTGATATATGGACATGGATTAATCATTATATGTGAAATGATGAATTCTATAATACCTTTCATCAATGATGTTAATATGAACCCCATGGAACACATGATGAAGATGTGTCTAGTAATGAAGACAAAATAATTGATGATATAGATATGTTGATGTAAATGGTTTATATGTAAAATATTATCTAATTGATATCAACTTATCTTTTGGTTACAATATAATTTCTATATTTATGGTGTGAACTGTCATATTGAAGTAGATATACTGTTGACATCATTTGTGGTGGCATACTGAGTTGTACTCAAACCATCCTCGGGTACTATTGGGTAGCCAAGAATATTTCATGCTTATAGGTTAGGATACAGGAAATGATATCATAATGGAGAGTTAAGTCAGAAATTGGATGTACATATATAGGGTTCCAGACATTCGATTAGGACCATTTTGAGGAATTTAGCTGCTATATTTATTTTAGGGTTTCCTACACTTGGGACACTACTAGTATGCCATGGAATAAGTATATTTATTTTATATCTGTTCCAAATTTTTGGATAATTAGATTATTAATGTTATTTGGTTATTTAATATTTTTTCCCCTATTTATATTTTTATCTAATATGTATTACACTGGTAAGTAGTTTATTTTCTCAATCATGACTTATTAATCCCCCACTTATACTCAGAAACATCCATCTTGGGGGGGGGGGGACGTGTGCTAGAGGACATGTGATAACTTGGATCAGGACACCAGTTTAGTGGCCTCCTTGTTTGTGATGTTACAAAAACCCCCACAATGAAATCTTGAGGAAGGGGATTCCATTTTGGATGGTGAAAATAGATAAACCCATGTTATTTTTCCATATATGGAGTGACCAAATTTTTATCAAACATGATCATCTAGAAATAACTCCATAACATCGTAATTGGTTTTAAAAATTAGTACTATTATTTTTTCATATTTAGAATATGGAAAGTATAGTGTAAACCCTTATAATAATATATATTACCTATAGAATTTTATGTTTATTATAACTAGTACAATCACTTAGTGTAATAAATTATAATGAATTTCAGATATCTTATAATTTAACATCACTATTGTTACTATTCAAGATACAATGATTTATAATAATATAGAATTTTAATATATGTGAAAACCTATATTTTAAGTTATTAATGAGTAAAAATTGCGAGGCTCTAATTTCATTAAGTGAAAAGAATGTACCACTAAATAATTTAAATGATTTTTAAAAAACATTCGACCCCTAAAGTATATATGTAATTTTTAAATCTATTTTTTCTCTTTAAAATATATATATATATATATATATATATTTAATTTCTATCAAATAAGTAATATTTAGTAATGAAATTTTATAAACTAATTATAAATTAATTATATATTATAATTAAATAATTTAAATATTATATTTACTTCCCATATTTATATTTGTTATTTAATTAATATTGTATCCATTCATAATATCATATTAAATAAATATAAAAAAGTAATTATAATTCTTGAATAGTAACAAATGTTTATAAATAATTAATACTTAGTAAAATTATTTTTATAACATATCATTTACATTATTCACATTATTTTACACCTAAATATTTCCTTGAAAACTATAGTTCATTATTTAAATTTCTTATTACAATTAAAATATAAATTTATCCATTGAAATATAATAGATAATAATATTTCATTGTTTAGGTTTTTAATTGGACATAATTATATCATATTATTTTTGTATTAAATGTTATAATTTTAAATTGGATGACTCATATTATCATAATCATATAAAATAAATGTTAAATAAAAAGTTAACATTCTTACTTACAATTAAATGTAAAAATAAGTATTTATATATTAATTAATTTTATGTAAAAAGTATTTATATCATAATATAAGTGTATATATTGGTATTCTAATAATTCCATTAAAAATATACATAATTATATTTCCACAAAAATGATACCACAATGTGAATATTATATTCATTTAATAGTTTAATTTTTCATGTATAATGTTTCATGATATAAAAAATGAATTCTTATTAATAAAACTGTGTAATTATAAATGTAATAGGGTAATTAAAATAACCTTATAACCATAATTTATAATTTCAATCGTAAAAAAATTATGTCAAGATATTTTGAGAAGTTAATTTCCACATAATTTGATGATGAATTTTTAAAAATAAATTATTTATTTTAAATTTCTAAATATTAATTTATCAATAATATAATTATTATGAAAAAAATTAAAAACTAAAAGGCAATAAACCAAAAAATATTTAAATTACCTTTCAAAATTTTCCTTTCATTGTCTATTTTTTAGAAATAAAATTGAAAATTTATGTAAGGTTTATAAATAAACTAAAATTTGTATATAAATTAAATAATATCTAAAAATAGTAAAAATACAAGCAATCTAGGAATTTTAATAATATATATTAAAATAAAATGATTAATGTATTTTACCTAATTAGATATCAATCAAATTATAGAATGTATAGTTTTAAAGAATTTTTTTCCAATAACGTATATTTAATGTCTATGTTGATGTCATATAAAATACATGTTTTACAAATTTTAATTTTCTTCATCACATTAAGCTGGTTTATTTCATCCATCAAATTAATACATATTTTTTTGTAACTTTTTTATTTTCTCATATAAATATAAAAAAATGATCATTAATAATTATTTCACTCGGCTTTTTTATTTTTTTCAAATTTGAATTTCTCAATCAAATCTAATTTCACCACTTCATCAATTTGAAGTGGTTTGATAATATTTTATTTATTTTTGTACATTCTAAACAATTTTTTTGTAAAATTTTAATATTTATATGGAATTAAATGATTTATGAAATGAATAATCATTCACTTGATATTTGATTTCTAATATGAAAAATTCATCACAAGTTTCCCATCTCATTTTTAATGAACATCATATAATGGTCTCCAAATTCCAAGGAAATGAGCATATGTATGGTGAATAAGGAAATATATTAACTATTTTTAATTATATTTCTTAATTTCTCTACTTTATATTTTATTTTTTTGTCAATGTTATGTCATGTGTACTAATTGTTTTGTTTCAATTTTTTTGTAACTCTTCATGTGTTTTGTTTTGATAATCTTTTCGAAATGTGTTTTTCAACATTGGTTATATATATAAATAATGTGAAAAATGTCATCTAAATAACCTTCCACATACATTTCAAATAATATCACAAAAAATTTATTGAAATTATTGTAGGTAATACCACCAGATCAACCTAAATGTAAATTATAGAAAAAGTATGTTAATTTTTTCTCTTCTACTATCATAGTATCAAAATAGTTTTTCTACAAATTTAATTTTATCAAATTATTAGTTTAATTTATTGAAATGATAAATGAATATTATTTAAATTATGATTTTTAGAATGTTGGATTCATTTATGGAATAAAAAAATAAAATTTAACATTGTTTAAATTTTTTATATTTTTTAAGAATACATAAGTTTATGCAAAATATTAATTAATATTTTTTTATTTATCAAATATTTAATGACATCACAATTATGTAGGAATTTCATATAATCTTATAAAAAATTAATATTTTTATAATGGTTAACATAATGAATATAATAAAATTATACATACATTTAAATATATTGATAAATTTCATGCCATAGGTTATATTTTATTAAAATAATAAATTGTCATTTTTTCAATACATTATATAAAATATATCTAACAAGATATTAATTTTTATGAGTTTAAAAATTATAAAATAAAAATTATTTATTAATAATAGTATAATAAAACTAAAAAGAATCAATATTATTCATAGTCATGAACATAACAAAAATAATCACTATTTTACACAATGATGCCTCTACCACTACATTGTATAAACCCCTTTCCCCAACTCTTTATTCTCAAATATAAGAAAATATCTATGAGAATTTGATGGTGTAAGACATCATTTAAATTTCATATCTTTGTTCTTTAGGTACAATTTCAATCAAAATTACTTCTTTAATGTTTTAGATTCAATTTAAAGGAAATTGCTCAAAAAGAAAGGTAGGGATTGTTAAATATATCATTTATTTACTATATAATATTCTTCCCACACAAAAATCAATTGAGAAATCCAATTTTATTTTCTAATAACAATATTTCACTCTCATTATCTTACCATTAAACTTATGTTGATGCTATATTACTCATTCCCAGTCATTAGAACCCTTTTCAGAATGTAGTACGATATATAAAAATAAGTGTTTCAAATCCAATCCCTCTTTTTATCAATTCTATTCTTTCCCTTTATATATTATTATAAATAATTCTAGGTTTCCTTAAAACATATTTTAACTATACTGTAATGAATTTATATAAAATAATTATTTTTTTAGTTTTTCCCTTAATTTATACAAATTTTTTAAAAATAATGTTCAACTATGATAAGTTAAGATAAAAAATGTGAGTGATGATGTTTGATATTTTTATTATTACTTTTATTTATATTTATAAAAACTATTAATTATTTAAAATTTAATTAATAATTTATTTATTTCATTTATATGGATCATAAAAAATAAAATAGCTATTAAAATAATTATATTGAATAAAAACATTCTTTATAATTTTAAAAAATAAAAATTAAATTAAAATATAATATTTATTTAATTATATATATATATATATATCAAAATAGTAAAATACATTAATTCTAGATAATCATGAATAGTACACTATTACATTAGTGGATCTCATATAACCATTTTACATTGGCAATCACTGGATTTTATTACTCCAAATTTATTTTAATAATGAATTGATCAACATCAAAATTGATAATAAAAGAAGAAAAATAATTCTAATAAATTAAAAACAGATCATTATAATTGAATGAAATTATATAATTAAACTACATAAACAACATATTTTTTAAAGAATCTTTTATCTAAATAATTTATTTATCAATGGATTTTTAGGTCACAGAATGTTATTGGATACTTATAATTATAGGGGTTTCTCCCAAATAATTATTTTTTAATTTCATGATTCATTATAACATACCTTCACTTTTCTATCATTTAATAAAAATGTATAAAGTATATCATATGAATGTCTATTGGTTTCCAATGTGTTATTTTTCTTCTCATAACTCTTATAAATTTATATTTATTATCATACATTTTATATAAGTGTTCATTATCCCCACTATTTTGTTGTCAATATCTATTTGGGACTCCATATTAAACGTTCATTAATTCTAATATTTCATATTTATATTTATTAAACTAAAAATACCAAATACTTTAATTTAATATAATTTTATTTATACTCTAATAATTATTATTTATATAATTCAATTTCGATAAATTTTGTAACAGATGATTTATAATTTAATATAAATTTATCCACATTTTTATTACATTATTTTAATTAATTTACAAGGTTATACTATTTCTAAAAATATTTTTTTTATATCAATTATATCTCCATTTATTAATCATAGCTCAAAATATCTAATTTATTTATATTTATTACAATGTCAAAAATCATAATAAATATGTTTTAGGATTTTTCTTCTATTTTTATCCCTATTTATATCCAGGTTTATTTTGAAATGGATTAAATATTTTTTTGTTCTATTACATTTTTTTAAAATATTAGTTTTAGAAATTGGTTTACATTTATTTCCATCCTTGAATGTTAAGTATTTTTTATTTATTATAACATTGCATAAAAACAATGACATTGTTTTCGTAGGAGCTGTTAGATTTTCAAATCATAAAATCAAAAATATTTTATTTAGATAAATAATATTTCATATTTAAACCATAGAAAAAATTTTATGATTTAATTTATTGAATGGTATAATTTTTATAAATTAATGTTATCATAAAATAATCTATTTATTCATTATCTATGATCATTTCAATGACTGTTGTGGTAGAAGTTAAATATTTATACAAGGAATGATTCATTTATACCTTAGTCTTACCTAATAGTAAATTATTATATGGATGAACAGTCCTTGAATGCATCCCCATTGAGAAAACCCAATACTTATTATTTTGATGAATTGTATCAGGCATGACATTATATTTTATTAATTAATGATATTATAGAAAATATTATTTACCTGTCATTTTGTATGATTTTAATAATAGGTTATTAATATCATGATTAATGTCCTCTTGGATTGGATTTTTCTCTTCCCACTACTTGTTTTTAGGGAGTCTTGGGGTGTTAAGGGGGAGATTTAGATCAGTACGTAGATAGATTTTTTTGGCATTCCCTACTTGTAGTCTAAAACAACCATGGTGAAATCATCTATGTTATAGTGTGACTAAGTATTGTATTTTGGAATAATGATTCAATATTTTGATAACCATACATCATTCTAGAAAACATTGATAGACCATTTCACAATATAACAGCATGTGACATTGTATACATAATTTTTTTTAACTCTTGTATATTGAATCATCTCTTTGAATATTGCTTTGACAATAAGTTACCCAATCCTATGTTGGTCTAATCTGGGGAGATTCATGAGGATAAAGTTACTAATAAGTTCCCAACCCATAACATAATTACAGGTCATATGAAATTATATATAAATAATTTTTTTATTTTAAAAACATCCATTAATCATTTTTCAATAATTTTATATCATTTCTCCAACTAACAATATTCCATCGAGGATTGTTTTCATGATCTAAAAATAATATAGTTGAACATAATTTTATCAAAAAATATGTCTAATATATTCACAATATTATGTGCACTTTAATTTATCGTAAAAACCTATTTATTTATAGATTAAATGAATTTATTTTTTTTAATATAGTTTTATTTATTATAAAATTATTTTGCTATTTTTATATCAAATAGGAAATAATTATAAATAAATCATTTCGTAAAGTATTTATTTTAAATATTTCAATACAAATTAAATATTTTTATATTCAAAAATATTTTATTTTTTTTAAATAATTATATAAAAAATATGCTTTGGTGGGATGTTTTTTATTTTTCATTAAATAGAGATATTTTTTAGCGAATAGTAAAAACTGACTATTATTTTTAAATATCATTTATTGTCACTAAAATATGTAATTTAATAGTATAAATATGTTTGTATATGATTTAAATTTTCACATGTATTATTTAGTTCAATTAAATACTATAAATACTTTTTAATAATGTTTATTTTGGATTTTATTAAATGTATTTTTTTAAACTAGTTTTCATGAAGGAAAATAAATTTAAAGTGCATAATGTTTCTCCATTTTATTTAATAATGATAATACCTAAGGATTATGCTTTTAAATTAAATCAATAAATTATATATAAATAAATATTAATTGGTCTTCATAAAATGTTATTACATGTAATAGTGTTAATATAAAATCATCTTTTCCATGAAAAATACAATTCTTGAAAGTCCAATAATTAATCGAGTCTCCAGGTTCATTTAAATTAAGTTTGTAAACTTATATGAATTTAACTTGGTAAAATAGATTTCATATTTTGAATCATTATAAATTTTTAGTATTGAAAAATTAATTTTTGGCCATAATGAATATTGAAAATTGTAAAAAAAATATACTGTTGTTAGGGATAAAAATGTTTTATAAGGGGGGTGGTAAAATTAATATGATTTCAGTGAAAATGTCCTAAACATTCATTTAATATATTTTATGGAATTATATATATATAAATATATATATATATATATATATCATCACAAATTGTTTAAATTGTTCCATTTTATTCCTTTTGGTAGCCAAAATTTGAAGGTACAACATTTTCATTTCAAAATTTACAAGTGTCCCACTCACCTCACATATAAAGGGCCACCCCCACTCCTGTCATATTCACACATATAAATACCATTAATTCATTAAATTACAACCCAAATTCAATAAAAAAAATAAATAACTTCTACCTACGATCATTATCATAATCCAAAATTCAACCTACGATTCATATAGTTGTTTACATATGGTGGTTTCCCAAAGAAGACATATCATGCTTAACTGAAAATCATTATTTTATTTTCTCTTACACCTCCTTAAAAAACATTTAAATTAAGATGATATTAAAATAAAAATTTATTATATGTACTGATATGTTTATTATTTAAATTAATAATCTAATTCAATGAAATCTTCCATAAAATAGGAAATGTTATCATCATTCGTATGTTTGAAGGACTACAATGTAACAAACAAATGTCATTTTTTCTCCATCGTTGTCAGTCACATATTTTAATAATAATGGATTTGGGGTATATATATTATATTAATAACATATTTGTGTATATTTATTATTTAAATAACATGAACATACACTCATTTCATCCTGTGGGGGATACAGTAATGTCACTCAGCTGTACGATAGAGTAACACCTCCCAAAGTGATGTGATTTTTTTCACTAATGCCTTTCATGTATGGTAGTATGGATAACTTTAACGAAAATAATTTTCAAAAATGATATAATTAATATATTAATTAACTAATAAATATTATTAAATTATAATATAAAATTTATGTTTTTTCATTGATAAATGACAACATCGTTCGTTTGTAAGTGAGGAATACCACCACTATAATGGGATTTCATATTATTTCATCACTAAAAATCATTAATATATATACATATATATTCATATTTTCGAAAATAAAAAGTTTTTTATGACATTATTTTAAGTTTTATAGTTATCATAATATATTCATTTTTTTATAATTGTCAATGATAAATTTAAATGTTACTTACGAGTAATTACATCCTATCATCACCAGGATCATAATGTATTTAATTTATCAAAAGTAACATTCTTAAATTATTTTAACGTTACAATTCATGAATAAAAGTGATAATTATTTTATTTATATTATTATGGATGTATTGATATGACTACCAAATACAACATAATCAACCTAACATAATTATTTTTAACATAGAATCCATATAACATAAAAACATATAAAGAAAATGTAAATGAATAAATAATTTTATATAACATGGTAAATGTAAAAATAAATTTTTTTTAAACCTGAATAATATAATAAAAATATATAAATAACATAATTTTTTATCTATGAAGATAGATAATATATGTGATGAGTCTGACTCAAGGTAATGGATTCAACTCAATATCTATTTATTGTGGTATATTTTGATGATACATACCTATATAATATTGTGAAGTGTATATAAAGAAACTTTGACACGTTATATAATTATTTTTTATATTATAATGATATTAAATGGCTTGTTAATAGTTATTTTTTCATTGTCCTTACAATTCATTTTTTTCCAATGTTGTAATGGATTTACATTCCAAAATCCACTTTGTGATATTCTATCAAATAATATTTTTCATCCATATCCATTATTTAAAAATGATTTCAATAATTTAATTATATTAATTTGTGATTTTTATATGGTTTTATTTTTAATTTCATTGAATTATTTTATAAAGAAACTTTTTTATTTTATATTAAATTGTTTTTTATAAATGACAGAAAGATTGTTTGTTTTAACATATATAGTGACAATAGATTATACGCAGTTGTAACCATTATTTAATGATTGTATCAATTGATAATATTGTTTTCTTTATTCAAAGAAAAAAATTTCATTTTTTTTCATATTTTGATATTGACAATTATATTTCAAAATAATATTTCAATTTGTTATTAAAAATGGATATTTAAAAGAATATGGGTTTTTCGTATTTAAAATGTGGTTTTAAAACAAAAATTAAATTTGATATGTAAATGTGAATTGAGTATGAATTTAAAAAAGTCATTCAAATTTTTATGATGAAAAAGATCAAGAATAAGTTTTTTAAATATTGTACGTAGGATTTATAAATGATAAATGGTTTCCCTAGAAACCACCTTGTGAGTATGTTAATTATTATCTGATGGGTGCACATAGATATCATATTGTGAGCATAATATATTTTATATGATTGGTATTACTAGATAGCACACCAACGAATTAGTTAATATTATTTTTCATTAAAATAATAATCGAATTAGTCACCAACAAGTTTATCTAGGGGATTAAAAAGGCATCCAATTACATATAACCTAGGTTGATAATATGTTATGAATATGATTCTATATTGTTTAAAAAGTATTTTTAATACATTCAATTCATTTTAATAATTTATTTGAGAAAATTAGTGTTTTTGAATTAAAAATTATTTTTTATTTAATTCAAGTGACATGTAAATAAATGAAAAACATTTTTCGATTTCATCTGTTTTTTATATGGAAAAAATAAGTTTTTTTCCCATTACATATATTTTTGTTCTCATTGAAAATTAATGTTTTTCAAAGGGTTTAATTATGTGAATGGTAAAGGAATATGTCAAGTAGAATGTCACGAATATTTTCAATGAAAATAAATTATTCATTATATAAAATATTATAATTTTTGTTAAAAATTATAGAAATATAAAGTGTCCACATTTTATTATTTTATTATTTATTTATAAATTATTTATTATCTATCTATAAACATAAACATGAAATGTTGGAAATGTAAATGAAATTGAATTATTGAAAAAAATTATAGATTATGATACATTTATATCATGTAAATTATTATTGGTATCCAAAGAAGGTTTAGAAATTATATTGTTTTGGATACAATTTATAATACATGTTTAAAAGACTGTAATTATTTTTAAGTTGAAATGATATAAGATCTTATGATTACCCTGATACTGAATCTAATTAATATATGTTTAGAATGGTGTTATAAATAGGAAACATGAATCATTATTTTGAAGAAACTAAGTGAAACATATCATTCCAAATAGGTTTATATAGATATATGTAATTACAAATGAAATGTTTGTTATAATTATATATTAGTTTGAAGAAGATGTAAATAGTGGTTGTATCCATGTTATAGAATAACCTAATATACTATGATAGAACATGCCAATATTGGAGCACTTCATTAAGAAATATCACACATCATTCAGTGTATCATCTAAAAGAGATATATGTTAAGGATGTGTTAATTCTATATAAATGATATTTGAAGTCATGAGATGTTTAGAATTTAAAATTGATTCCTTTTGGAATTTTCATTTTGATAGTGATGTTGATCGATATTGAATTTTAGTTTAGAATTCCAATATAGGGGATGACCATTATTAAATTAAATGGGATATATTTTAGAGTATATTCTACTATAAATATTTAACTTTGTGTTTTATACTTTTTTGGAGAAAAATACCTGGAATTGAATAAATTAGATGAAAATTTTTTAACAACATACACAGAATGAATTACATGATAATCCAGGTAGTAGATGGATTTTCATCCGATCAATAATAGTGAAATTATAGTATGGTACTCAAGGTTGAAACTAGGGTAACCAATATTTTTTCCCACAATAGAATTTAAAATTTATGAGAGAAATATATTATTTAGGGCAATATTGAAACGATGATTCATTAAAATTATGTTCCTCGAGATGAGAAATGTAAAACAAGGTGATGGTGGTAGGAAATAGAGAAGAAACTAGGAAATAAAACTAAAGGTAATCCCCCAAAAAGAAAAAATGGTGGAAATTATTATTTAAGGGTATTTTTTATATGATATAGAAAATGTTTTCAGAGTGTAATGTTTGGTCATAAGGCTCATGACTAAAATTATAATATTCATGGATATCCAAAGTATAGGGTTACTAATTGCCAAAATATTATGTGGTGTTTAAGTTCTAATAAGTTAAGTCATTGTTCTAATATGTGTGTGATGTTAGTTTTAAAGGATTGAAATAATTGTGAATAAAAACTGAAAGGTATATTAAATCAATTTTTTACTACAATAGTTGATGTTGGGATATCCGATGATGTTGTGACATTTATGTTACTTATTTATTTGAATTACAAAAATACCTTTGTTATATAGGTCATAACATTCTATCATTTATGTTAAATTTTCATATTCAAGGGTAATATAACCACATGAAATGAAGATATCAATTTGGATTCAAATGTGGGGTTGAGGTATTAAAAATCACCATTTATAGGAATAGTCATATTATTGTTAGTTGGTTGGTCATTCATTGATTATATGTTGAACTCGAAATAATAGTGTTTCATACCATTATTTATAATAATTTACATTCATTTTATTATTCAATGATATATTTTATATCCATGAAATTTATTTTTACTAATTTAATTACATTAATAACATACAACATGGGTGAGAAATTAAATCAAGGATTCATTGAATGTTTCCAATATCATATTGTTGAAAATAACTATTCAAATTAGTGATGATCTAGTAGTGAGTTAATAAATGGATGTAGGTACTGATTATTTTCTAAGTGATATTATTAATAAGAATTTCGTGTCTATTGTTGAATTCATACCTATTGTAAAACCTATTTCAAAAATCCTTTATCACATTTATTATGTTGAAAATTAAGAATTAGAAAATAAATGGCGTGAATTTATAAATAATTGGACTATTCAACCTATTATTTCATAATGGGGGTGATATTATTTTAATTGATTAATTTGAAAATGGTTTAATTAGAATTATATTGTATTTTAACTAGTTGAATAATTTGACTATTAAAACATGTCATAATTTCCTCATATCAATGATTTGTTGGATCATGTGCTGGAAGATCTGAATGAAATTAAGGGTGACATTGGGCCAGAGTACCCTCAGCTGATGTTGATGAAGGATGAAATTATAATGATGGAGATTTATACTAGATATGTGGTTGGTGAATTTTTTCCATTCCCATTGGGTTGTCTAATTCACCGTCTATATTTATTAACACCTTGTAAGTATTATTTCAGGAGTTATCAGATAGGTTTTGGTTGTGTTTACTGATGACATTTAATTACATTAAAAATTTATCGATGAATAATAAATAAAAATGTATGTAATTTTCTAAACATTAAATAAAGGAAAATATATGGGAAAATTTATATATAAAATTTTTTCATTAAAAATTTCATTCATTGGACATATTATTTTTAAATATTTTAAAACTTTTAACTCATCAAAAAAAACATGTAGAATAATATGTTAAACCATCAAATATCAATAATTTTTTTACAATTCTGGGATTTTCATTATACCACTACTATATTGTTGAAATAAATACTCAGTTTTTTACTATATTGAAAAATTTAAATCTAGAATGAGTTAAAATAATATGTATCAAATAATGTTATTATTGTTTTAAGAAACTGAACATAATATTGGTCAATGTGTCTATTTTTGAACCACAATCCAAAAATGGATAATTCTGGTACTGTTGTTATGATTCATTAAATTATATTGGTTAAGTCCAAACATACAATGACTAGGTAATTACATATTTTGTATATTAGTTGAAACCTTATATATTAAATAACCTTACACATGATTTAAAATTACCTTTAGTTTTGAAATATAAAATCATGGAGTCATCATTTTTCTGGATTCAGGATTAAAATGTATACCAATTAAAATATTTAATTAAGGTTCACATTGAATTAATTTAACATGACTCTGAGATTATGGGTTGAAATGATCATGGATTATTATTTCAATATACATTACCATCCTATTAAATAATAATTTTCTTATTCATTGAATTAAAAAAATAATTCCAAGGTAACCATGTTACATTTTGAAAATGATTCTTTGGTTGAATGTTTGATGAATTATTCTATGATTTTTTATATTCAAGAATATAAACTATATTGTTTTTGTTTTTAATGTAGCATAATTTGATAGAAATAACTAATAAAGATTTTATGGAGGGTCATACAGTGCATGAAAACATAGAATCCATTAAGAAGGGTAAGATTCATGTGTTAATTTATTCATGATTATGATGTTATTAGATTTTGAAAATGATTATAATTTCATTGGTATTCCTAGTAAGAGATAGAGTTATTGAGAGATGATCATAGTTCATTTTTCTATTATTCAAGGAATAACTACAATATACCTATACCATTCAATGTGTTATTTTTAGGAAGGTATTAAAAGTGATATATCTGAATATACTATGAGGTGATTGAATTTTCTGTAGATTAATTAAGATTTAAAATTAACTATAAAAATTATTCATCAATTTATAGTGACATTGAATAAATTTGGAAATATATAAATGGATTTCATTACAGGAGTACCAAATACTTCTCAAGTTTAAAATACGATTTGGTATATTATTGATTGATTATCTATATTTTAAAATTCCCTTCCAATTGGAGTTACAATATCCATTGAACCACTTTCATTATTATACCTAAATGAGATAGGTATGTGAACTAATGTTTGTAATTTCCTCGACCTGGAATCCACTAAACTGGTTCCCCAAACCGATTCATCACATGACCAAAAGCACACCTCTCTATATACTAGAGGTGACTAACTAACAGAGAGGCTCTAATTAGTCACCTTGGGAAACTATACCCACTTTACTTTAGTAATCCACAACTGAACACAATATAAATAGCAGAAATAATATTAACAAGAAAAAAACATTGATAACGAAAATTTTCCTGAATAGGGTACAAACACAAATCTAATACAACAATGTAATGTCATAATTATAGTGAAAAGTGAATGAAAAAATAAAATAAATTGAGAAAACTACAAACGAGTCCTGAATATATTCCTGGATCCTTCTTCATGTGAATCATGATCCCATCTCAACATTTTAGTGTAGGGCCTCCATCCTTGTCCTAACCTACTACTAAGAGATCTATTCGGGTCCCCAACAGTGGCCCGAGAAGGGTGTGAGTACAAAACTCAATAGGCCACCAAAAAAGATGTCTACAAAACATCTATTCCAATAAATAGTTCATGCTTGTACCAGATAAATTGTAACTAAAAAAAGTAAAATCAAGTTCTATTATACATCCAAGGTTCACATAATTAACTCATAGTATTTATCATGGTTCCATTTTTTTTAAAATCATTATTCATTAACCCATTTTCATCACATGTTCCAAGTGTTAGGTACAATTTATATCTACACAGGGGTCTGAGGCAATCAGTCACAATGTATAGGGAAAATAAACTAAGACCTTATCTCACATGGGATACGCATATCACATTAACAAATTATACTCACACTGATGCCTTAGTCCCGGTGGAATGAAACATTTAGGGAAATAGAGCCTTTGTCCCCTTCCCTATCCCATGCATTTATGAGGTGATGTTTAGAGCATCTTTCTAACTCAACCTGTGGGTGTAGAACCCCAAGTCAATACCCCACTATACTAAACCATGGGAACATGATTAATAATCAAATCACAACAACTATACCATAAAACAATATATCATAACCAATTCCATTGGAAATCATCGATCATAATACATCAAAAACAACAAGGGAATTAATACTATGCCACAAACCATTAACACATTTACCAATTAAAATTCACATTATTTTAACCAAATTACCCTTCTCTTTATTTAACCCTTTATCATTATTCCACAACCCATATGCCTTTTTCACAATCATCCAAGGTTATACAATAACTCATTTAACCCAATTAACATATCAATTACATTTCTAATGTATTTACTCATTCCATATTTATGAATTCCTAATGCTACCAAACACATGTTAACAATTCGCAAGTCATTTCCTATTTATCATGCTCAAAATTTCATATGTAATAGACATATTTTTCATTTCATCGTAATTCCTATACCATTCAACATAATACCATTTAAACTTATTAACCCATTATTAAGCCATGTTAAATAACACCTTACACTTTTATCAAACCGTGAAAAAAATATAAATTCCAAATTTAATCAAACAAACCAATATATCATTTTCAACATGGTCCCTATGTTATTATGACTCAAATCCACATGTGACCTTGTTAATTTCATGGTTCTGAACAGTCAACACACAGCATGGGTGGCCCCAAATTGGTAAAATCGTCCATGATACATCCCAAAAGGACCGTGAGGGTTTCAAATCATTATTTAGATGATCATTCAACCTAATCTTGAAATTCAATCTAATACACTACACGAGGAAATCAATAGCACATACTCATATGCAGAAATATAATTAAAAACAATGGGATATAAATTTTAGGCCACCTACCTTGAATCTGATGAATAACTCCCTTCTAATCAAATACATTGATCCATATTCAACCAGACATTTATGCCTCAACCATAATCTCACTAGAAAAGGATTGATTTAGAGCTTCATAAGGATACGGGAGAAACATGAAAACCCTAAACGAAAAGAGGAATAAAGGAAGAGATTAGGCATACATGAGGCTTTGATTTATAGCCAACTGGGATGCAAATGGCCAAAATTGAAGGATAATCAATTCATGGAATCTTATGTCATCCGTATTTTTCAGTAGGGATGTATGTGGTGAAATGGATGAGAAAGCAGGTTTGGGAATTAAAACCCAAAGTGGAAAATTCATAATTTTTGATATTTTCTAGGATGATCAATTTTCCCCAACACTTTAGAAAGCCATTCGGAATCCATGAGGATGATACTACCCAAAATTACCACCCTTCTCATGATTTACAAGGGATTATACAAAATTTTATTAACTTTTTTCCATCCATGTGTATATTTTTATCCATGGCCGCACAGTTACATTAGATACTTGGCTTGGTTTTCCCTATCTGTGAACAAACTGTTCAATATGCACAAGGACTATTATTTCGTCCCTTTTTTTCAGGTATCGAATGCCCGTAACACCCTTGATTCTTCACATGAAAGTGGAATAACATATTTATCCCAAAATAAATGACTTCAACTGAAACATAAACATGAAAATTTCTTTTTGAAAAACCGATATCTTACAACCTCCCCACCTTATAATGGATCATCATCGAGCCACTATTCATAGTACCATAGAACATCTATAACAAGATATCATGCCACAATGCCTACCTATACCTTTCCACATTCCTTGTTTCTGGTTTCAATTCACAACGCAACCAAACAAAGATTAAGGGAAAATAAATTCCCCTCATGGCTTCCCCACCACAACCCACAACATTTACCAGAAAACTCTATAATAAAAAATCCACTTCATCCTTACCCAACCACTAGAATATAACAGAGAAAACATAGACAACATATCTTGACTCTCTACACATGGAACTTCACACACAACATCACATCATCACGGAGGACTCAATCGAAATATCATTGGCCCAACCCTTGGTACAACTCCTGAACCAAATCACTTGGATTCAATTTTCTATTCACCCATCTATAACTGCTACCAAACACAGCATCACTTGTAGGAAAAAAAATTTCCTTCCAACCACATTTCTTGACTATTTCACCCCACAATTGTACAACCAACCACATCCGAAAACACTCGGGTACTCGACCTACTAAACCAATTCCAAAACTATCTGTAATGTCTAACTCACCTAAATGGTGACCGCTGAAGTTATTCCACTGTGAAAATCTAGTCACATTATAAATGAATCATTTATCCAGTATGGTACCATCCACCATCCTTAGTTACTTGGTACCACTACATTTGATGAAAAACAATTCAATCCTCGACTCGACTTTCACATCAACAGACATGTTCCAACTAACTATTACCCAATATCCAGATGATCATTAATCTACATTGGTATCCAACAACACCATCCAAACCAATTAGAAGGACATTTATACACTATCCATTCGAGGAATAAGATCAACATTACCTCACTCAGATACACTTTAATTCAGAAAGGTACCTTCTACCATAGAATCAACTCGGAGGTGGGTCACTCTCACCACACCCATTCATAGTTATCCATGCCTATCAGAACGCCCTGACTAGATTTTCCCTAAGAAACCACCCTCCATTGATGGTATGTTATACCTTTGTCACCATCGCAAGGTTCTTATTGACTTGAGGCCTTCCATTAACATCTTTCTAACGAACTAAGACCACACCTTGAGTTCTAATAGAATTCCTTCATTGGGTCATTATCACCCTCCATACCATCATCTGTATTCACCCTCTATATAGAACCACATCACATGGAAAATATTACCTCAACATCAAGATATTAAAGGACCACTCTAGGAGAAAATTCATGAGCCTAACCCTGATCTTCAATGGGGTTTTTGAACCCAATGTCTCTTGCCAAAATCTATTGTCATATCAAACCACACCCTTCTACGACTTCATCACATACATCCCAAGATTCAAATGGAACCATCCTTAGCTCGATGTTAAAACTTGGTTCATCAGTCACTATATTCAAGTGCCACATTAGATCTCTGAGTTACATAGAAAAAACCTGACATGTTCTTTATTGGCATTCCGGTTCCATTACATCAACTTGAAGTTTTAATCTCCACATCCAGGACCAGCATATCCATCCCCACTATATGATTGTCGTTAAAATTGCTCACCAAGAGGGATTCCATCCACCACATCTTATACATGATCACAAACTAAACCACCGAATTAGACACGCCCATCAATTTTTTTCCAGAATAATAAAAAGAATGTCACATATTGCATGTTCTTGGTTTCTATTTATAGATCCCAAGACGTGTGTCAACATTCAATCTATCATTTGGAGCTCACCCCAATACATATACGTTGTATGTTCCATCATCAAGTTCCACACATACCATTTCCATGAATTCATACTTCGTGTTCTCCATCATCCAAAAAAAAACCTTCATGTCTCTTGGCATGAGCTAGAGCTTCTCAGCCTACATGCGACAATATCATGATGTTGGGAATGCTCGCCACTAGAAAAGGTATGCATAGAAGTTGTCTATAAACACCACCACACACTTATCTAGTTCCGATGATGTACTATGGGAAAATAGTACCTTCAAATGATTTTAGACCTCTTGGAGGAATGCATATCATCAACACTTAACCAAAACCACATTGGTGTGATTCCAAACCAAGTTTAACCATCACACCATGATCATAACTGCATGAATCCATGAACCAATGTTTAATGTGAAACATATTCCACCAAACCACTCAAGTTCTTCTAATCTATCCTTGCCAGCTAACAACTGAAACACAATAGCCTATCACACCAACCAAAAAATCATTCCCCCACGAAACACTCATTAATTATATGTATCCCTTTACTTACATACTTTCCTAACCATGAATCTTTTTTAGTCCACCACATCTACTCTGAGGTGGCCTCTGCATCCCACCCCACAACCAACACCATTCATACAAACAAGTTCATCGATGTGACCACTCTCACCCTAATTGTCACCTTCATGAAAAAGCATAAAACCACACATCTGCCATCCTTTTCTCTTCTACCCAGAAAACCATTTCAAACATCCTTAATAATTATCCAAACATTGAGTCATCCATACATATTATACATCCCTTCTAAAAAAACTTTATCTATAATCACAAACAGTAAGATTCAATTATGAAAGAAGCAGGCACAACTATACAATTCATTAAAACATGGGGTACTCAGTATGCATTGAAACCACCACTGATGTATCTCTCACAATTCATATTCAATGGTACTTGAACCAATAGGATATCCTTCCATGAGTTCACACGTGGTTTTCCAAAACTAGGTCTCATAACCACATCTCGAGTATAACCACCAAACATCAACCGTCCCACATACCCTTTCATCTAATCCTAAAAAATACGACACTCTGAGTTCCACTATCAATTTCCAAAACATATAAATGTGTGAGACACACCCAAAACCACTAGAGTAATTGTTTTCTCTCTCCCATTGGTCACGTTGAGGATGAATTATACCAACTACCTAGGTTAGAGTAACAACTAGGAAAATCCATAGGCCTTCTTAAAAACTTTTTATATAATGAAATTATGGATGAAAATCTCATGAATTGAACTCTCACCCCAGATCTGAATCAAATTGTGCCTATAGTAACAAACAAAAATCTACACTGGGTTCTTCACCAATGATATACACATTAATCAGAACCACGAACAAAAAATATATTCCAAATTTCAATATAGAACATTCAAGTTCCCTAAATGATAGGTCTTTAGGACTAATGAACCATCCCTATGGTCCAGAACACACTCCGTATGGTCAAAAATATGAGAGTTTCCACCCTCTCATTATTGAAAATTTCCTCACATACCAACTTCCAAATCCCTACCAATGGTCCCCTAAACACACCACCTAGGAAATATCAATACATGTATATCCTGACATTCCAAATCCAATGTTTCAGACATGGGAATCCTCACTTCCAAACGCACACATACAATGGTGAAACTGACTAAACAACGGATACCCACCTATGAACTAAAACATTCTGATTTTAGGCCTATTATTCACCCGACACTTCAAAGATTGAATAATAGGATTTAAAAAAAGATAGAATAGTTCTCACGCTATCAACTATACACAAAAATTTTCTTAAAATTCTATCCCAATGGTCATCATCACACTAAAAACACTACCCTCTACCATACCTAATAAGGTTCATGGTCATCCTGGGGTAACAAATTTATTTAATTACATGTATTTCGTCAACACCACATTGGTAGAATACTTAATTAGAACTCCATAGTTAAGCATGATTTTCGTAGAGTAGTTATCAGATTGTGTGAGTAAGGTAAAAGAACCCTGGAAATGACATATGTTTGTATATGGGAACATTTATTGGTCCGATGAATTGTTCATGAATGTAGTTAGACCCCATAGTGGGGACCAAGTGTATATGGCGAAACTGGTTGTACTAGGGGGGCCAGGATCTGAAGACCATGTAAGAGAGGGGGTTTGTGCTATTAGCAGTGCCCAATTGTTAAAAATATTATACCCCATTTTATAAGACTGTGATCACATACAAACATCTAATATTTCGAATTAGAATCTGATATAATTGAGTTCTGAATTAATTATCCTAATATATTTACTTTTTAAATTTTGAGGTCACTCTGAGTAAAAAATTTAGAACCTAGATAATATGACTATATTTTTTCCTATTTGTTACTAGGATAGTTTGGATAAACATTATTCATTGGTTGAGTTTAGTTCTGATTTTTTTTCCCTTTTACTGTATATATGGAAATAATAATCACATTATATATATAGTGGTGTTAGAGAAAATATAGTTGCGATGGATTTATAGAAATAATGATCATGGGACCAGATATAGTAGCTGAAATGGATGAGAATGTGTAGATGATTCAACAAAACACGATGATTTTATAATGATTGAAAAAAAATTATATAGAGAACCAAAGGAAAGAATATTCTTGTTTGGTAGGTGATCATTTTTTTCCCAATGTATCATAATAATGATGTGTTTTTCTATTTTTTTAAAAGGGGAACACAATTAAATATTTAATTGTAAAATATGAAATGAGGAAATGTTTTGGATTAGATTCATACAAATAATTTTTCCCACAGATATTTTTTAAGGTATATAATACATTTGATGTTTAAATATTAATGAATGATGATCCAAATTGATCTAAGGGTTTGAGAATTGAATTAATTCATATGTTAGAGAATCATTATTATGAGTGAAAACTTTTTAAATGTATTCACTAAATTGAAAATGTGTTTCAGAATGAGGTTACATAATATGCAATGTTTTTTTTGGGAAATACCTTATGGTTGAAGAACCCATTGGGTAATACAAAACTTTTATGGGAGAAATACACAAAAATTTGATTAGTAATAAATTTAAATTAGGAGAAAGAATTTACAAAACTATGAGTAATGTGAAAACATTAGTATTTGTAAAATAAAATAATTCCATTATTATTTATTTAGTTCTATTATTTATAAAATTATTTAGATTAGTTTTTAAAAAGTAGTATTTTAAAATAACCACATTTTTAATAAGTTGATATTAAAGAATAGATAATTATTAATTGTATAATTTGAATTTAGAAATGTAATTTCATTTTTGAATTCATCACATCAATATTTACATAGATAAAAAAAATTTATATCACATAAATTATATATTTTTCATTGAATAGTGAAAAATACATTTTTTTGCAAAAATTAATTTCTTCAAAAAAACAAGTAATTTATTAATACAATATTTTATGAATTGGAATTAATGTAAAATAATTATTATTTACTTATTTCCAAACCAACTAATTAATTTTAAATCTATATTATATAGTATTTTAGTAAAATTTTAAATTTTATTTTGAAGAATGTGTTTTTGAATAAATAATTAATGTGAATAATGCTTCTCAATTTTAGTTAATAAATATAACTACTAATGAGGAATTTATTCTATTAAATTTTTATATTATTTGTCAATAAATTATAATGATGATTCAGAAATTTTTTTGTTAGTAATAATGTTAATATAAAATCATATTTTTGTGCAAAAATAAATTTTTTAAAACCCTCACATTCATCGTGTATTCTGGTTTTCCATCAAACTAAAATTTTAAAATTATATAAATTGAATTTACAAAATTTTATTAAATATTTTTAATAATTATAATTTATATGTTATAATAATTTCAACATATTGTTTACGAAAATGAACCGTGAAAATTGTAAAAATTTATTGTCGTTGTTAATAAAAAAACAGTATTTCAAGGGGTTGGAGTAAAATATTTGAGATTAATAAACTAAAAACATCATTAAAATTTATTTTATTGAAATAATTTTCCCATATATTGTATATGATGTGATAATAGTCTCTTTTTGATCCTTTTTAATTTTCAAAACAAGCACACACCTTTTTCTTTTCAAAAAATACAAGTGTATCCCACAGTTCCAATATAAATGTACACCACTCTCTTTCTTTTAAACACTTTAATAGAACTTCTAATCAGATATAATCGTACCATATATATTTATAAATTAACTAGAAGCAACATATATTCCATGGTACGATAATATATATATCCTACGAATCCCCTTGGGATTTACCAAAAGAGTTTCTCAAAAGAAGATCTATTGTTCTTAACCATGTATCTTTATATTATATCTTCTTACATATGATTAAAATATTCATAAATTATAAATATAAAAAAAATATTTTATTCCATACAATTATATATTATTATGTTAATATATGAACATAAATATTTATCATCTTCCATTAAATGAGATATGAAATCATCAATCCTATATCAGTAGGACTAGAACCTCACCAACTGATGTCATTTATTTTCCATCAAATTTAGTAACATAATTCTAAATTATGGATTAAAAATATAAATAAGATATTTAGAAAATAATTATAATTATATATATATGATATCAAGTATATATTTTAATTTACATTTTTCTGGGGATACGATAACAAAAATTGTGTGTACGGATGACTACAGCCTCGTAGTGTGATCTCGTAATTGGTTCGCTAAATATTTACAGGGAATGTAATAAGGATAAATATAATGAACATATTTTATATATATTTAACTATTATGAAATTAATGTGATATTTATAATTATGATATCATAATATATCATTCTTGTTCTTACACTAAAAAATGATATCAAAATTCTTGTATAAATATAGGTATCTGCATTAATGAAGCGTCTTGACTACTTTTTAATAAAACAATGACGTGGATGATATAAATAAGAATATTTTAAAAAATAACATTTATTATGATGTTAATATGATTATACAATAAAAATTATAATACATTCCATCATTCTATAATGATCATTGTAATTATGCAATATTATTCATGCCTATGTGTTGAATACCGCCTCTATGAACATAACCTAACTTATTATGCATAAAAATTAAGAGAGATATGTTTTAAAATTATTATTAATAAATAAAAATTATAATTATTTTGGGAAGCTTACTCTGTATATGTTTTAATTATATCCTATTTAACTATATTCAACCTCCCATAGTAATTTTTTGGCATAGAAGTAAGATAATTTCAAGACATATGAAGTGCTCTTAAATTATTAACTAATTGTGTGTAACCTTCTAAGTAGTAGAATTAAAAGAACTAATAATCCTGATATTTTTTAACATAAAAACATAAATGAATATCAATATATTTTTTAAATGGTGATAAAAAATATATGTGGCTATCAGGACTCAGGTTATGGAATTCTATCTCAGTCTCCATTCAGCGATTCATTGTTCACCGTTTTGCAACTATATACTTTATAAGTTATATAAAATTCCACTATGACATGTTAAATCTTGAATTTATATAATTCCATGGTATAAAAATATTTATTAATGATATGATTTCAAGCGTTTAATGATTCAAATATTACGAATGTGGAAAAGGGAAACATCTTCATAAAAACCATCATTTAATGTTTTCCATCAAACAAAATATTTATCCCATGTCCATGATTTAAAATTCTTCTATTAATATATATGTGTTATATTTTTATAAAAAAACTTTTGGTATCCTATTTTTTTATAATAGAATATTTTTTAGAAATATTTGATTTTATTTACAAATGAAAATATGAATGATTAAATTTCTCATGTATAGAGTTAATGGATTTTCTTCTATACTGTCCATAATTTAATGTTTGGATTCCTTTACATTCACTAATGTTTTATTCGACCATGAACCCTCTTAAAATTTTTGTGTGTATTTTTGTAAGGAAATGTTTTAATAGAATATAGTATTTTTGAATTTCTATTGGGTTTTAAAATGAAAATTCAATAATGGTATTGAAAATAGGGTTATAGAAGAAATGTTTATTTTATAATCATGAATGTCATTTTCTTATAATTTAAAACTATTTTTTCAAATTTTTTATAATGAAAAGGTGGAGGAATACTTATTTTACATTATATGTTATATTATAATTGTACATGTTAAACAGGTGTTCCTTGTTAAATTTTGGTGAGCCTATTATATATTATATAAAGGGTTCACTGAGATATTGTTGAGTTAACACAATTTCCCTTATATGATGGGTGGACCAAGATATCACTCCAATGCATTGTGTATTTTTTTTATTAATAGGAACTGATGATGAGTTACTAAATGGTCTCTTTTATAGATTTAGTTAGGCTAATGTTACTTCTAACAAAGGTATAAAACTAGTTATTAATGTGATTATATATGTTTCCATAGATTGTTTTGATTTCATTTCATTGAGTTTTAGTGACTTAAATTGATAAAAAATTGTTTTTCCATGAAAAAATGATTTATTTCATTCACTTAAGGATAATTGAGTTAAATTTAAAACATTTCAGAAATTGAGATGTTTTTAAGGAATAAGAAACATCTTATTTCAATGTAACATTCTTAGATATTTTTTGTCATCCAATTATTTTTATTCATATGGAATATGATGGGTAACAGAATGGAATAAGACAGGCAGAATGTCATTGTGTTTTTCTCAGAAACTAATCTTGATATATTTTTTTATTTTTATATAAATGGTAATATCCTCTCTAATTAGATGTGTTCACTATGTATTATATTGTTTTTTTATGAATGGGTTAAGACATAATTTTATAAACACTAACAATAAAAATATATTCAATGTTAATGAAATAGAAATATTAACCACAATACATGATTATATTATTATTATATTCATTTCATTTTATTTATTCACTCTATTATATACATTAATCCTAAATTTTTTTCTCATTAATCATTATAATAATGTTATGGTGGTGGGATTTGGTTTAGATTTCACATATCATATTCAATGTATTTATGGAAGATAATTATGTAATGAATTAATATTGAATCATTTAATGTGGATTCCAACCTAATCATTGGTTCATCTAAATTCTTCAGTGGACATTGAAAAAGATCTATTATAATATAGGGTTTGAGATATCCCATATTATATTATATGATAAATTTTCAATTCTATAGATTTATTTTTACTGTGAAAATTGATAGAATTGATCTTATGATGTCAATAAATAAACTAAATTGGGGATAAGAAGGTGGAAAAATGTGTTTAATTTCATTTCATTGACATTTATATAATAAATTTTATTCCATGTTATAGTGATTATGTGTTTTTATGTTTATATTCTAACAAAATTATGATACTAGTATATTTATCATATATATATGTCATTATATTAATTAATAAATTGTAATTCACTAATTCGGAATGAAGTAGATTTTGACTATTTCCATATAAATGAATTGTGTATTTGTTATAGTTATTTAATGGTAATTTTAGATTTATTATATATATATATTTGTTTCCTTTATTTTTTTTCCTTAATCGATTTATAAAAATATGTTTACTATGTTTTAGTTAGTGTGTTGGTCTATTTTTGATATGATGGAGGTTAATGTGGTGAATGATGGTATAATGGTTACAAGATTACCAATATTGTGGGATGATTTTGTTATGTACATAATAATTATATAACGTGGTCAATAAGAATGCTATATTGTATTGGTAATTTTTAACAATTTATTTAATATTGATACTTATTAATGAAGTGATTTCCCTTAATTCGTCAAAGTTAATATAGATTTGTGGAAAATATTCATAGTAATTTTGAGTTGTTATTATTTTATAAATAAATAAATGGGGAAGGATTTGATATTATAATTCTTTTCGCCTGTCTGTAATAAAATGAATATAATTAATTGATAATGTGGATTGGGTTTAATGTTATACTAATATGATTGATTGAGGAAATTATGTTTAAAATTGATGAATAATTAAAATGATGGACAATCACCACCTGATAATATTAATGATAGAATGTTTTTGTGTTATTGTTGTATGAAATAAGGGAGTGTTATAATGTATGATGAGTGGATGGTAAATACTATTGTGATTAATGTTTGAAATGTTATTAACTAATATATTGTTAATATATGATATATGTTAATTTAAATCTAATTCTAGATTCAGGAAATTGTTGTCAAATAATTTATGTGGTTGTTATTGTTTTTTTGAAAATAAATTTAAATGGAAATGAAGGTTGATGAATATAAATCGGAATTGATTTTATTAATTTAAAGATATATCGACATTATGGGTGTTGTGTAGATATTATGGTAATGATTCATTTTGATTCTAGAGGTTTAATTATTATTGTTAAGAATTTCTAAAACCTATAGTAATCGATTTAGTGTCATGTATTTTTTATTAAAAGACTTTTGGGATGGAGCTCTATTTATAAAAATATATGTTCAGAATATATTCTATTTTTTCTTATGCACTACCAACTAATTTTCCTTACTATAAAAATTCCAATATACTGACTTAGATTGTACCATTTTTCCACATTATTCATTTTGATTAGAATATAGATACTTTACAAATCCCCAACCTCACTAATTAATAAAAATATAGAATAATATGCGAGGGTTTCTAGTTATCATGTTATGAGTTGGGTGTAAAGTGTCAGTGTACATAGAATGATCATGCAAACAGATCATTGTACTTATTTATTACACTATAATAATACTATGTGTTTTTCACCTATGGATATGTGTCGATGAGGATATGGAATGATTTTAGGAAACTATAGATTTGTTTATGTTTATTTTTTGTGCCGCGAGTATATGATTAAGTGGGAATTTATGGGATGTGAGTATGATGAATGTATTATGAAGATGGCTTGGGGGTAACTTGTTCATTGTGTTAGTTGATATAGGGATTTGTTTATATTTTTTCAAATAAATTATATTATTCCACATGATTTTGATGTGGAATATGTAAGATAAAATGTTTCTAGAATATCAGAAGAACATATAGAGGTATCAATTTGGGTTTTAAATTCATTCAGTAAGGCATTAGGATTATTCATAAATATTTTCTTGAGAGGTTTTATAGTGTATATTACTTAATATATATGCATTTTAATCCCTATATATATAACACACACAATCCCTTGGTATTAATTTTAGGATTGAATAATGAGTTCAATGAATTTATCGGACATTATAAACTAATTGAGGTTATTATCTTGTGTTAGTGTTCATGATATTTTTATAATAAGAGTTATACATAGTACATTTCAGGGAGATGTAAGATTATATAAAACATAATAAGAATTTTATGATGTATTTTAAAATATTGTGTTGAGTAGATTAATGGAATTCTTTATTAATCATGGTATTGGAGAAGGTAATTTATCCCATAAGTGTGTTTTATGTACATATGGTTGGTCACCAACCCATGCACTCTTAGATATTGGATGTAGGGGTTATTATAATATAAAATACTATTCTTAGAGGGGTTCTAAAAGGTGTTATTTCCTTAAAACAATTATATCATTTAAATTACCTAATATGTACGATGGTTTTTCAAGTTAGTAACTAATGATAAATATTTTTTTAGCAAGGAAACTATATCAATCAATCTAATATTATTATTTTCAAAGGGAAAATGGTTCGTAAAAATATTATAACCCTACATACATTCTAATTCATGGAGATAGAGATGATTAAATATTCAAAATTTTATTATGTTGATTTCATGGGGGAGAACCCATGTATTTCAAACATCATGATTTATTTCAGTTATTTATGAATAAGATAAAATTAATATAATTCAAATTTTAAAAAATATGGGATTCTAATAATATCTATACCCCTTAGATTAGGTTTTTTAATCCTATAGCGATGTATCCTCATCAACATCCTTGCGAGGCTAGAAAAAATATGGGGTAGAATGACACTATATTTTAGTATTATAGAATTTATGCTGATGAGGATGATTTTTATAAGATATATACTTGTGATATTAAATATTAGGTCTTTATAATGTACAAATATTATGTATTCAAATAGAAAATTGTGTGGTGGAAGGAGGATAACAAGTTTTCCATTAGTATGACCCAATATAAAAAGGGGAAATAGTTTTTGTTTTCTATAAACCTTTTTGATGATATGATCATCAATAGTAGTTCTTCATTACATATGATCATAATCATTTAAGGATACAATGGGTGATTTTTAGTGATAATATATTGGTTATGTTTGTTTATTTTATATTGAATTTTTTATAAGAAAATGATTCAATTTCTGTAGGAAATTAATATATTGTGTATTTTAGTTTAAAATTAATTTCAAGGACCACCTCTATTGTGGTACTAATCCTATTATTGATTATGATTTATTATAAAAACATTTATTAGAGGAATTGATTTTATAGATAAATTTTAAAATCGTACAATTTATATTTCTGATATATCCCAATGAGTTGATAATTGAATTTGTATTTAATATAATTTTTATATGGATTGGTTCATATCTATTGGGGAGTAATAAAATTTCCCCTAATAGTAGAGTATTAAATAAATTTTTTCATTTTTCATTTCAGTTGATGTTTTTATGATTAGGGATAATTATCATATTATTATCTCTTCCGGTTTATGATTATGTGGATTATAAATTTCTTATGAAGTTTTATTGATCATTTATTTATAATCTTCCAATGTTTTTGGAAATCATAGCCATCCATTCATGACCATCAATAGTTTATAGTTTGGATTTGGATCAATTTCTCATGTTCAGTATTTATAGTAGTTTCCTCCTTAGATTATCAACAATATAAGATAGTTTAATAGTACTTGGAAGGTATAATTAATATAGAGATGGAATAATAAAGTCATGTATTTATTCCCATCCATATGGTTATTGATAAGACTAAGCTTTTTGTGGTAGTCCTCATATAGGTTAGTGAGAAAAAATGGAACCAGAAGGTCAGATGCATAACATGGAGTTACCAGATCTATATGTTCTTAATTTATTTAATATTTCAATTTTAGTATTCTACCTAGTAGTATGATAAAATTGATTAAGGATATTAACAATCCATCAATGAATAAAATATTTTTTGTGAATTTGGAGTTAATATAGAGAGTAATGTTGTTACCTTGTGAGTTATAAATCTTTTTAGAAGCAAATGTAGCATGATATACTTGTTTCGTGGTTGTCATGTTATTATATCATATCAATAGTAAATTGGAGAATTTTATTATTTTCACAAGATCAATAGGATGTTATAATTATAATGGATTTGTAATGATTAATGGGGAATATTTCTGATTTATTTCGTAGGAAATTTTACTTAATGTCATGAATGGTGATCATGTTGTGTTTATTGGTAAATATTTTCTACATTATCATTAATGTTTCATCCCTTTAATCTTAATGTTTTTTGAGTTTTTTGGGGATTAGTTAAGCTTATGTAGTGTTGTTCCATATATACATGAATTATTTACCAATTTTTTTCTTGAAATGTATTTATTAATACATCCAAAAAATAATATTTTGTTCAAGATATGTGTTGGTCGGAGTGGATACTCAAGAGGGGGGTGAATTGAGTTCCAATTAAAATTTTTGTTTAAAAACATTGTCTTAAAATCCCCCAAATAAATCATAGAATTAAACTGTAGTGAATTTATATCCCAATAAAGGTTCTGTTAGGTTCTCAAAGGATTGATTATTTCCAGGTTAATCAATACTGAAGAGTTGATTATCTTTTGAAACTAACTTACTGATTTACAGCTAATATAAACACTTGCGAGTTTAATTATCAAAGTGACTTTAAAACAGTTTTGGTTTTAAAGAACTTAGCAGCGGAGTAAAAGAATAACTTTGACAGATATAGCATAGCAGATATAACCAAGAGGTTCAGTTTCAAGCCAAGACTTAGTCCTCTCAAAAGATTTTATAAAAAGATTATCCACACCCTGGATCGGGGAAAACAACAACAACCAGCTATCCAGGTCCAAGACCTCTACCATAGTTATTCGTGGGAACAAACACAATAGCAACCAGTTGTTCAGGTCACACAACCTCTACCACTATCCCAGTGGGAAATAAACGATGTAAAGAGTTTCAGTGAGGATTTGCAGACCCTGCAGTTAAAGTACATGAGACAATGTGTGTGTAAAATACAGCAGATAACACACACTATTCAAAATGTACAAAGTAAATCACAGAGGCAAATATTTAGTGTTTAGAAATGGCTGTAGTGATTTTCATGCAGCTCTGGACTCCTTTGTTTGATCAGAATTCGTTCTGAGTCCTCTTCTGGTTTTTGTCTAGAAACCAGAGTATCGTCTGTTTCCTTGACTTCCAGGTGTAAGGATAGTTGAAGAAGCTATTAATTGATGTTCTTATTCTTGTTCTCGGCTATTATCTGGTATGCAGAAGTGTACTAGTTCTTCTTGTAATCTTAGTGGTATCTTTGCATGTACAACAGCTCGGTTCAGCACTCGGCGTATTCGTCCTTGTGTTCAACACTTTTTCTTGCAGCACACGCGCGCCTCTTCATCTCGAAAGAAGCTCTTATTGAACACACAAGCTTCGGCAAAAGATATGATTTCTTTTTGAAGGTACAAGGTACGGTTTCCTGAAAAACAAAAACACACATTAAATAAATGACAGAGCATTAAAATATTCTGGATATGACCGTTGGTTAGATTAAATAAAGATAAATAAATTCAAACAGCTATTTGTGACTATCAGTGAGTCAAGTGATCGGTAGGTCATCAACATCACCATTGATGAGACATCTTTGGTGACTCAGATGATCAGCATTAGTGAGACATCTTCGGTGACTAGGATGATCAGCATCAGTGAGACATCTTCGGTGACTTAGATGATCAGCATCGGTGAGACATCTTCGATGACTCAGATGATCAGCATCGGTGAGACATCTTCGGTGACTCAGATGATCATCATCAGTGAGACATCTTCGATAACTAATTTGATCATCATCGGTGTGTCATGATCGGTGACTCATTTGATCAGCATCGGTGTGTCATGATCGGTGACTCATTTGATCATCATCGGTGTGTCATGATCCGTGACTCATTTGATAAGTATCGGTGAGTCATGATTAGCGAGTCATTTGATTAGCATCGGTGTGTCATGATCGGTGACTCATTTGATCAGCATCTGTGAGACATCTTCGGTGACTCATTTGATCAGCATCGGTGCAACTGATGTCCTTTGATATGGATCGGTGCGACCGTTATCCTTAGATATGGATCGGTGAGACCGTTGTCCTTTGATATGGATCAGTGCGACCATTGTCCTTTGATATGGATCGGTGCGACTATTGTCCTTTGATCCAGAGGACTTCTAGAATACCTGTAAATCAATAACAAAGAGATAAAACATGATCCAACCAATATACACAGATTCACTAAGAGATTGTGATTTTGTATTTGAGAAATCCAATCGGATTAACTAATTGATGATTTGTGATTATTAAAACAGCAATCAAAGGAAGAATTCAACAATCTTCCAGAGGGATCAACAATCTCCCCCTTTTTCATAATCACAAATCTTAGCCAATCACAAATCTTATCCATTAATAAATATAAAAAATCAGCAATAATATGGCATAATAAGAATAAAAACATAATGAGATATAAATCTCCCCCTGAAATTATGCCTTTAAATACATATTCAAGCATTGCCCTAAAAAGATATAAATCTCCCCCTTTAGAGATGCATCTCCCCCATATCTCCCATAGATCCATAGATATATAGATTTCTCCCATCTCCCCCATATCTCCCATAGATCCATAGATATACAAATTTCTCCCATCTCCCCCATATCTCCCATAGATCCATAGATATACAGTGTTCTCCCCCTTTGGGATAATCAAAAAGGAGGGAAAACAGATAAAGAAGAGATTAAAAGAAGGCAGGAGGGAGAATAAAAAAAGAGAATAATGTTTATAAGACATCAGAGTACAATCACAATAGGGTTCACCCTATCAACAACAATGAACAACTATTTTTGGGGGTGTAACAGGGCTTTGCCCTTGTTAGAAGGATCAATGGTTGGTAAGTTGGAGGGTTTGGAGGCAGGCTGAACTGGGAAAATTTGAAACGGTGGTAAGATGACTCTTGAGGTTGGAGGAGAGGATGCCAACAGAATTTTCTGTGGAGCTGTAGGAGCTGGTTGAGAAGATTTCTGAGGAACTGGTCGGAGTTGAGAGAGAGATTGAGCAATAGAGATCTGATTTGGAGCAACATCAGAGGCACCGAGAGGGTCAGCAGTAGGAAGCACAATGGTAGTGGCTTGTGCATTCAGATAAGGCTTCAAAAGATTTATGAAATTCTAAATAACTTCTGCACCATATAGCATATCCTTCTCAAAATCATCCTAATTTTCCATGAACCGTTCCAAGGTTGGAGTAAAATCTTGCAACTGCCTAACTTGAGTCTTGAAGGCTTGAGTGACTGGAGGTAGTCTCATATTGTTAGCTAACACTTTGAAATTTTCGGTCATCTCATGCTTGGTATAGATTTTTGAAAAGTAGTGATCAACCTTTTCCTTGATATGTCTATGTGCTTTAGTTTCATCTGCTGAATATACTGTTACCATCTTATGAATGTGATCACTGTGTTCCTTCATCTTCCTCAACGAGTCCAAATCAAGAACTTGCCTAATGGCGGCCAATTCATCATGCACATTCTTCCTTAGAGCCTCTAGCTCATGAGTAGTGATCTTGGTTACTTTGGTTGTACTGGATTGAGAAACTATCTGAGTTATCTCAGCTTTCAACTTTCTTAGATCAGACTTTTTAAGATGTTCAATCATATTTTTCAACACTTCCATCATACCAGATATGGTGGATCTAAATTCGTTGGATAAAGAAACTTTCCAAGATTGTAGATCCTTCATAATCTGATTTAGAGAGGCTATGTGCCTGCCAATAATCTCAGCAATATTGGCCAGGTCTGGTTTAATAGCATTTTAAATCTCTTCTCTGACTGTATCTCTCACAGCAGTAAGCAACTCCCTTTTGAACTTGTCAAAATCAGACTGAGAGACAGTAGAACTAGGTAGATGAGCACCTGCAGCATCAACAACATGAGCAGACCTTGCCTCAACTGGTCGACTATCCATCATAACCGCGGTATATTCTTCTTCTTCTTCTTCTTCTTTAGAATATTCTAAACCCAAAACAGCAAAACCAGGGTAATCATCCCAGACAGAAGCACACAGAGTATATTTCGGTTTATCATAACTTTCTTTTCCACTGATCTCAAGAGATTCTCTCTTGCCATTTCATCTGTTTCTGGTACAGTTTGATGTGTTTCTGTTGGAGGTGCAGCAAGACCATCCACTGGTCGGTTATCATCATCATCATCATCATCATCATCATTACCATCATAATCTCCATTTTCATTTCCATTCTTCACAGAAACTTCACTGTCAGATACTTCAGCGTCACTAGCTTCATCATCATCAAGAACTGGTTCTGATTCAGGTAGGGGTAAAGGTGTACTAGTAGATCCAAAGTCTATTCTTCTTTTAGGGATCACAGTATCAGTATCAGTCCTATCTTCAGGACGTGACATACTTCCATCTTCTGTTTCAGCTTCTTACATCCCTTGTTTACCAAACTCTTTAGTGTCTTTATTCCTTTCAACATTTTCTTCTTCATCATCATCAGAATAAATTGGCTCCTCATCTGATTTCAAACCAGGGACTCTCAAACCCTTTGGCCTCTTTCCATGATCAGTGGGATTGTAAGATTCATACAGCTTGTCCTCATCAGCAACCCATCATTTTTTCCATGGGTTCCAGTTTACTTTCATCCGTTTAAAAATTTCTTTATTAACACAAAAAGCACTATCAGAGTCGGCTATCTCATCAGTTTCATCAACACATTTCAGATTCTTTAACATAGTAGAGATCATTTTGGAATAGAATAGGGCAGTGGCTTTCTAAGATGGTTTCACCATTCCAGCTATGTGCACCATTAGATATCTACACAAATTGATCTTCTCATGGGTCTTTAGAAAAAAAAAATAGAAAAACATCCTGGTATCTTACAGCAGCAAAATCTCTTTTCCTGGGGCAAATTTAGTGATGAATAAACTTAAAGAGAAGTCTACATTCACCATCCAGCTTGGATGCTATGATTCTCCTTGACACTCTATTTCCAATAAAAAGCTCTAAAGCTAAATTATAAGAGAAATATTCAGTGGTTGGAGGAATGTTTCCAGCATAGTCCTCATACCGACCCTTGTGGGGTACATTCAATCATTCAGCCCATTGTTTAGACGAAAAAGATATTTTCATTCATTTCACTACAGAAGACATTCTGGCATCCTCGACACCATCTAAAGTAACATGTAGATTTATATAAAACTCATGCACTAGCTTTGGGTAGTATACCTGAGTGTTATCTGAGAACCAGACTTTCCATCCTTGCGAATCTAAAACATGTAACAACAGCGACTTACTTGTCAAAAGCCAGGCGGAGCTGACTTTCTTTTCTACAGCAACAATCCAAGTTTCTAGGTTCGGATTTACTGATCTTTCAGTGGTACTACTTGACTTGCCTCGAGAATGCTTTGAAGGTACAGGAATTTCGGATCCTTTGCTCGGTCTCTTCTTCTTAGCCATTTGACGATTCTGGGGAAAGCAGGAGTTTGAAGGTTCGAAGTGGAGGAGAAGCGAGGAAATAAGGTTTGGCGGGAAAGAAATGAAAGGTCGAAAGTTTGGGGAATAGAAATAGTCGTGTATCATTTATTTCGACATTTAGGGTCCCCATAATAAAGAACAAAGTAGTTAATTAATCACAAAAAAAAGTTATATAAAGAAAGATCGGTTTCACAGATCAGTTTCTCAGATCAGTTTCACAGATCAGTTTCACAGATCAGTTTCACAGATAAGTTTCAGAGATCAGTTTCACAGATCAGTTTCACAGATCAGTTTCACAGATTAGTTTCAGAGATCAGTTTCACATATCAGTTTCACATATCAGTTTCGCATATCAGTTTCACAGATCAGTTTAACAGATCAGTTTAACAGATCAGTTTCACAGATCAGTTTCACAGATCAGTTTCACAGATCAGTTTCACAGATCAGTTTCATAGATCTATCATACACAATTCTTGTTTAATAAAATTCATTCTTTCGGATCATAAACGCTTTATAAAAATATCAGCTAATTGATGTTCATAATTAATAAATTCTAGAGAAATATCACCTTTCTGATAATGATCTCTTAGAAAGTGATGTCTGATATCAATGTGCTTATTCCTAGAGTGAGACACAGGGTTCGTAGATATGTTGATCGCACTAGTATTGTCACAGTTAATCGAAACCCGTTTAAAGTCAAATACATAGTCCAATAAAGTGTTCTTCATCCACATAATCTATGCACAGCAACTACCAGTAGCAATATATTCTGCTTCAGCAATAGAAAATGCAACTGAGTTCTGTTTCATACTACACAATGATACTAGGGACATTCCAAGTAAATGACATGTTCCAGATGTGCTTTTCCTATCTAACTTACATCCAGAAAATTAAGCATCTGAATAACTAGTTAGGTAAAATGATTGTCCTTTTGGATAAAACAAACTTAAATTCATAGTATACTTAAGATATTTAAACATTCTTTTAACAGCCCGTATGTGTGATTCTTTAGGATTAGATTGAAATCTAGCACGCATACACACACTAACCATGATATCTGGTCGACTAGTAGTAAGATAAAGTAAACTCCCAATCATGCCTCTGTAATAGTTTTGATCAACTAGTTTCCCAGTTTCATCAGCATCCAACTTACAGGTTGTACTCATGGGTATATCACATTCCTTAATATTATCTAAACCAAAACGTTTTAATAAACCCTTAGTATATTTACTTTGATTTAGAATAATACCATCTTTAGTTTGAAATATTTGAACTCCACGAAAATACTTAAGCTCTCACATTAAGCCCATTTCAAACTCATTTTTCATAAACTTTGAAAATTTAGTATATAAAGAATTTTTAAAGATCCAAAAATAATATCATCAACATAGATATGTACTATTAACACATCTTTTGAAATCTGTTTTATAAATAGAGTGGGATCAGCTATTCTTTTTGTAAATCCTTTTTAAATAAGAAATATTGAAAGTCTTTCATACCAAGCTCTTGGAGGTTGTTTTAAACCATATAAATCATTAGAATGTTTAAAGACATGATTTTGAAAATGAGGATTTGTGAAACCAGGTGGTTGTTCTACAAAAACATCATCAACAATAAAACCATTTAAATAAGCACTTTTCACATCCATTTGATATAACTTGAAATTCAGATGTGATGCATAGGGAAGTAAGATCCTAATAGCCTCTAATCTAGCTACAGGTGTAGAGGTTTCCTCATAGTCAATTCATTCTTCTTGATTGTAACCTTGTGCAACTAGACTAGATTTGTTTCTAATGATTTTTCTAGATTCATCAACTTTGCTTCTAAACACCCATTTCATGCCTATGGTTATAGTGTCCTTAGGTCTTTCTACTAATTTCCAGACTTTGTTTCTTTCAAATTGATTTAGTTCCTCTTGCATAGCCATTACCCAAGATCCATCATTAATAGCATCATTGATATTTTTAGGTTCTAGCTGTGATAGGAAGGGTTGATGTTCAACCTGATTTCTAAGAGAAGATCTAGTCTGTGTCCCTCTATCAAGATTTCCTACAACAACATATAAAGGATGATTCTTTAGAATCCTAGTTGGTCTTGAAAAGGTAGGGCTAGAGAATTCAGGTTCATAAACAGGTTGGGGTTCAACAGAAGAAGGGTCTAGAAAATTTCCAGAACTGGACGTTTTAACTACATGTCCACTTTCTTTATCATTAAGGTTAAAACAAGAGAGATCATCTTCAAGATTTTCAAGAGAGGTCTTAGGTTCATGTGGATCAGTTTCATCAAATATGATGTGAACATATTCATCCACACGTTTGGTTCTTTTATTGAAATCTCTATAGGCTTTACTGGAAGTTGAGTAACCTAGAAAAATTCCTTCATCCTTCTTGGATGCAAACTTATCAAGATTATCATTAGTATTAACAATAAAGACTTTGCAGCCAAAAACATTGAAATACTTAACCATAGGTTTTCTATGGTTCCACAGCTCATAAGGGGTCTTCTTAAGAAAATGTCTGATCATTACTCTATTGATAACATAACAAGCTGTATTCACCGCTTGAGCCCAAAAATAAACAGGTAGATCATACTCATTAAGCATAGTTCTAGCAATTTCTTGCTGGGTTCTATTCATTCTTTCTACTACACCATTCTGCTGGGGTGTCCTAGGGGCAGAGAAATTGTGATTATATCCATTGTGTGAGAAGTAAGATTCAAACTCATGATTTTCAAACTCACGGCCATGATCACTTCTCAGAGTTTTATTCATAAATCCACTAAGGTTTTCTACAGACTTGGAGTATTTTATAATGCAATAACAAGCTTCACTTTTGTGATCTACAAAGTATACCCATGTATATCTAGAATAGTCATCTACAAGAAGATAGACAAAATGCTTCCCATTTAAACTAGAAACTCTAGAAGGTCCAAAAAAATCCTTGTGAACCAACTCGAGAGGTTGAGAAGTTGACACTTCTTTCTTTGATTTAAAAGAAACTTTATGTTGCTTTCCCTTTTGAAAGGGATTACAAACATTATCTGCTAGAAATTCAAGTTTGGGTAGGTCTGTAACTAAGTTCTTCCTAGCATGTTTTCTAAGTGAATGCACATTGCAGTGTCCTAATCTTCTGTGCCAAATCCAATAATCTTATGAAAAGCAATTAAACAAGTAATATATTGCTTAGCTAAAGAATTTAAATCAACAGCACAAACGTTTTCATTTCATAAAGCAGCAAACATAAAAACATTTTTAGAATTAAAAACATTACAAGAATCATTTTCAAATTTAACATAAAAACCATCATCACATAACTGAGAAATACATAAAAAATTTTATTTAAGTCCATAAAACAATAAAACTTTATAAATCAATACTGAGTCAGTGTTACCAATCTGGCCTAAGCAGATGATTTTACCGTTAGAATTATCACCAAAGGTGACAAAACCTCTATCAACTCTGACTAAGCTTTTAAAGCATGAGAAGTCTCCAGACATATCTCTTGAACATCCACTATCCAAATACCAAGGCTTTCTATAGGAGCTCTTTAAGTAGGATTCCTACAAAACAGATTTAGATTTGAAATGATTTTGGTACCCAGATTTTCATGTGTCCAGACAGGTTAGCCAATAACACATTAGGTACCTATATTTGTCTAATGGGTCTCATAAAATTTCTAGAATCAACAGATTTTGAAAGATAATCCTTATTAGATCCATAACTATTAATATAACTAGTTGAAGTATATGAAATTTCGGAGCTCGCTAAATTCTATCCAGGTTTAGGAATGAATCTAGTTTTGGTAATCTTCCTTTGTCCAGGTCGGTATCCTATACCAGTAGTGTATCTAGGTGCCATTTTCTTACCTAGCATCTGAGAAAGAGTATATTTACCATTTGTAAATTTCTCTAAGTCTTTCTTGAGTTGCTCATTGGATAATTTTAATTCAGTATTCTTTTTAAAAAATTGAGCATTATTTTCTACTTCAATATCAAGATCAGATTTATGTTTAACAGTTAAAGCAAACTGTTTCTTTAAACCATTGTATATGACTTTCAGCTCATTACAGGTTTCTTCTAACATATCGCAATATTCAAACAGTTCAGATTTAGACATGTTATCAGAGTCAGTATCATCTCCAGAATAATATGAATTAGAAGAAGGAGTTTCTGAAGTTACCTCAGAAGTGTTTGTCATAAAACACATGTTTTCCTTATTTCTGTGTTCAGTTTCTGAAACTTCAGATTCAGTGGAGCTATCCTCAGAAGCACTCCAAGTAGCCTTCATAGACTTTTTGTACTTACTATCCTTGTAATCATACCTCTTCTTGTACTTCAACTTTGGACAGTCTGCTTTTATGTGTCCCTTTCTTTTGCACTCATAGCAGACAACTTCATCTGATTTGTCAGATTTCATCCAATCCTTTTTCCAATGTCCCTTGTTGTCATACATACCTTTGTAGTTTGACTTTCTGAAAAACATCTTCTTCCTATAAATTTTTTTAAATCTTCTGGCAATGTGAGCCATCTCATCATCACTATCAGAAGCACTTCCACTATCTTCACAGCTTTAACTCTCATTTATAGCATGAAGCTTCTCCTTATCCTTGTTCTTTGAAGTTGAAGTCTTGAAAGCAACTGACTTCCTTCTAGGTTCATCTTCTTCTTCATTGTTAACCTTGAGTTCCTCTTCATACATCATCAACATTCCAATTAGTTCCTTGACTGGTAGTTCACCAATATCACATGATTCTCTAATTGAGATAGAAGTTCCTCTCCATCTTTCTGGTAGACATCTTAGAATTCTCATAATTTGTTCCTTTGATGAAACATCCTTTCCCAGAGAAGTCATTGTGTTGACAATTTCATTAAACATGAGATACATGTAAGAAATGGGTTCATCAGGTTTCATCTTAAAATTATCATACTTAATAGTATAACTGTTCAATCTCATTTCCTTAACATTAGTTGTTCCTTCATGAGAAACAGCTAAGGTATCCCAAATTTCATATGCAATTTTACAAGAAGATATTCTATTAAATTCCTCATCTCCTAGAGCACAGTACAAAGCATTCATAGCTTTACAATTATTATTGTAGGCTGTCTTAGTAGCTTCATTCCAAGTAGTTCTAACAGTAGTAGGAATTTTATATTCTGATTCTATAGTAGTCCAAATATCAAAACCCATTCTTTCTAAATGAATTTTCTTCTTGATTTTCTGCTGAGCATAGTTAGTTCCATTGAAAAATGGTGGCCTATTGGTAGCAACACCTTTAACTCTATTATCCATGATATCTTACTTAAGAAAAATATTTTAAAGAGATAAAAATTTAGAAATAACAGAAATTTTAAGAACTTTAAAATACAACTAAAATCACAGTTAAACAAAAAACTTTTAGAAAATATTTAAATCACCCTCTCATACAAATTTTTGGTCGGAGTGGATACTCAAGAGCGGGTGAATTGAGTTACAATTAAAATTTCTATTTAAAAAATTTGTCTTAAAATCCCCCAAATATAACACAAAATTAAGTTGTAGTGAATTTATATCACAATAAAGGTTCTGTTAGGTCTCAAAGGATTGATTATTTCCCAGTTAATAAAAATAGAAGAGTTGATTAACTTTTGAATCTAACTTAATGATTTACAGCTAATATGAACACTTGCGAGTTTATTTATCAATGTGACTTTAAAATAGTTTTTGTTATAAATAACTTAGTAGCGGAGTAAAAGAATAACTTTGACAGATATAGCACAGCCGATATAACCGAGAGGTTCAGTCTCAAGCCAAGACTTAGCCCTCTCAAAAGCTTTTATAAAAATATGATCCACAACCTGGATCTGGGATAACAACAGAAACCAGCTGTACAGGTCACACGACCTCTACCACTATCCCAGTGGGAAATAAACGATTTAAAGAGTTTCAGTGAGGATTTGCAAATCCTCCAGTTAAAGTACAGGAGACAGTGTGTGTGTAAAATACAACAGATAACACACACTGTTCGAAATGTAAAAATTAAATCACAGAGGAAAATATTTAGAGATTAGAAATGGATCTAGTGATTTTCATGCAGCTCTTAACTCCGTTGTTTGATTAGAATTCGTTCTGAGTCCTCTTCTGGTTTTTATATGGAAACCAGAGTATCGTCTATTTCCTTGACTTCCAGGTGTAAGGATAGTTGAAGAAGTTGTTAAGTGATGTTCTTATTCTTGTTCTCAGCTCTTCTTTAGTATGGAGAAGTGTACGAGTTCTTCTTGTAAGCTCAGTCGTCTCTTTTCATGTACACTAGCTCGGTTCAGCACTCGGCGTATTCATCCTTGTGTTCAACACTTTTTCTTGCAGCACACGCGCGCCTCTTCAGCTCGAAAGAAGCTCTTATTTAACGCACGAGCTCCGAAAAAATATATGATTTCTTTTTGCAGGTAAGAGGTACGGTTTCCTGACAACCAACAACACACATTAAATAAATGACAGAGCATTAAAATATTCCTAATATGGCCGTTGGTTTGATTAAATAAAGATAAAGAAATTCAAACAGCTGTTTATGACTATCAGTGAGTCAAGTGATCGGTAGGTCATCAGCATCAGCATTGGTGAGACATCTTCGGTGACACAGATGATCAGCATCGGTGATACATCTTTGGTGACTCAGATGATCATCATCGGTGAGACATATTCGGTGACTCAGATAATAAGCATCGGTGAGACATCTTCAGTGACTGAGATGATCAGCATCGGTGAGACATCTACGGTGACTCAGATGATCAGCATTGGTGAGACATCTTCAGTGACTCATTTGATCAGCATCGGTGTGTCATGATTGGTGACTCATTTGGTTAGCATCGGTGTTTCATGATCGGTGACTCATTTGATCAGCATCGGTGTGTCATGATCGGTGACTCATTTGATCAGCATCAGTGTGTCATGATCAGTGACTCATTTGATCAGCATTGGTGTGTCATGATCGGTGACTCATTTGATCAGCATCGGTGAGACATCTTCGGTGACTCATTTGATCAGCATCGGTGCAAATGTTGTCCTTTGATATGGATCGGTGCAACTGTTGTCCTTAGATATGGATCGGTGAGACCGTTGTACTTTGATATGGATCGGGGTGACTATTGTCCATTGATATGGATCAGTGCGACCGTTGTCCTTTGATCCAAAGGACTTCCAGAATACATGTAAATCAATAAAAAAGAGATAAAACATGATCCAACCAATATACACAGATTCACTAAGAGATTGTGATTATGTATATGAGAAATCCAACTGGATTAAGTATTTAATGATTTGTGATTATTAAAACAGCAATCATAGTATGAATTCAACAATCTTCCAGAGGGCTCAACAATATGGTTAAAATAAGCTTTTGGTAATTCTAATGCTCATTTCAGGACTAGTGCATATAAATATTCCTTATTTAGATTTGATCCATGTCTTATATTCCCTCTTTTAAAGCTCAAATTTCATAACACCATAGGGTAGATAATGACGGATTCATGATAAAAATGGGAAAATGGGGATTCATCGCATCCCTCCAATGTATTTTTTTAATAGACTATGTATGCCTTAAATATTTAGACATGATATAGAATATTTTTTCATTCACTATATCATGATGGAAACCAATGAATTAAATCAGTTAAAAAAATAAATATCCAATAACCATACAATTTGATATTTTGAGATTATCAATAACAATGGTCATTTGATTGGAATCATTAAAATAACATGTATTTATCTTAAAGAGGAAATTTTACTCTTATTCTAAAATTCATAAAAGATTCAATACTGAAATAAAAAAGGAATCCTCACCTAATTTAGCTCAAACATATCTCCTGATGCATGTTGTGTTTATCAATCAATGTAATTTAATATAAATACACAAGTATCCCCATGATTAACACATGTGTAATGGTTTTGACATTAAATAATTTATCATTTTCTCATTGGATTGTTAGTTTTAGAATCTAAGGCTCAAGAAAAAAATGAATAATGTATAGATCCAATACTCATCACATAGGATTCTTATGATCGTCATATAATGAAAAAATGGATCATAAATATAGATATATTATTCTAGAAAATAGATGTATAATATGAATAAATTAAAAGGTATCATTTTATCATGTCCTAAACAGGGATTTCACATTCACCTGGTATGTGGGTCATTCTATTCTAATCCAAGAGTTTATTATAAACACATTTTATAAGGACTAGTGGATACTCTAATGATCATCAACCAAGAGTAGTTGATTTTATTAATCAAATTACTCATGGATATGTCAATTTTAGATTACAAGGGTGAATTTTATAATTTAAATTCATTTATAAGATGATTATACATATGTTTTTCTTTTAAAGGCAGTTATGTTTTAATGTATTGTGAATATTTCCATAGTGGTTCAGTATTTGATTAGTTGATGACAGGGTATTACTATTTTCTTTTATGGATTTGAGATATTATGGTTTTCTAGTATTGTATATTGAACCACAATAAGGAATCCAACATATAATTATGGGGATGAATAAAAAAAAGGTAACTTGAGTTCCATAGTTTATTTATTTCTAATGATACAATTCCATAAATATTTACATTATTATAGAAAGATAATGTTTTCGTGAAATGTATGAAATCAAGGGATGGGGAGGTAATTATTTATTATGCTTTATTTGTGGTGGTATAACTGATTTTGTGGACTGTGGATGGTATAATCAATGAAAAAATTGTGTGGGATTACATAGATGAGAATATCATGGGTGATCTTTAGTATAAGAGTGGTAGTTATTGGTGATTATAGGAGTACTTCCAAATAGGTTCCATGGATAAATTGTCCCGACAAATGGTTGTTATAACCATGATAAGATTCCATATAGAAATTTATTATTGTCATGTTCCCATAAATGAATGAACATGACACCTTTCTAACAATTGGAATTTTTATAATCAAATATTGATGGGAATAATGTGGGATTTAAATACACATAACAACTAAGAATGTGTGCGTCAATAAATAAGGGTTTTGAATTTTTTTCTAAGGTGTGGGTTTTAAATATTTTGTTTACTATATAAAACCAAAAAATTTATGAATTAAAATATTTCTATGATGTGTGTTATTTGTTAGTCTGTGTAACGTCAACTTTTATAGTACTTTTATTATTTGATATAATGTTTTTGAAATTAATATTTTTAATGAATATTTATTTTGAATATATAATTTTTTTTCGGTATTGTGTGTTGCATAGTTTCCATATATCAGTTTTTAAAATGATTGTAAATATTGTGTTTAAGACTATAACATGTAATTTTAGGTTATCACCATCACTGCATATTTTTTCAATCCATTCTGCATCCTAAGAGATACATATCTATAAGACTTGGGGGTTTTAGTAGCCTCTACATAGTTGTAATACTATTTTCTAAACCATGAATCATAATTGTGAGTAATGCCTATTTTTTTAATTATTTTGTTTCAATGTTTTATATACCTAACTATTGAATCCATGAAATCCTTTTTTTCACCACTATTATCCCATTACACCACCATCTATGACTCCAATTTGACAGAGCTCCACTCTTTCATTATTCCACTTCAATTGTGATTCAACCATCATCATTCAAAATTAATTATTGAATTTTAATGATAGGGACTCCAATTACATTTTATCATCTAGAACTCTTATTTACCCCTCCCCCGCAGATTCATCTTTATTATAATAATCATATGGTGTCGGGTTGATGAAATTGGTGTGACAGATTTAATGTTGGGCCATGTAATTTGTTTTTTTGATCTATTCCTCTCATATTTGAGATTCTAAACCATCCACCTTAATTATATGGCAGATATTAACCATTACCAAAATTTTTATTTTTTAACTGTAAGTGAATTTCCTACAAAAATTATTTCTTAATTGTGTAATTTTTGTATTATTTATATTTGTTTAAATAATATAGATAAAATAGGATTTAATTTGTAGTTTCCATATAAATTATGGTCTCTATATTAAATATTTAGATATATAAATATAATGTTATTAATAAATGTATTCCAAATATTATTATGATTCTATAATTGATAATTCTAAAAAAATATTTTATTTTTTCGAAGATGTTTTGTGTTTTCAAATCGAATTTTTAAAGGTTATACTTAATAGTTCCAGTGCTAAGAGCTATTTAAAATATTTATAGTTCATTTATAGGATTAATATAAACCAAACATGAGGTTTTAAAATACTCTTACCCATATTGGTTATCAAATTAAATATATATATTTTTTCTTTTTTTGTTTTATAATAAAAAGTGGGTAATTTATATAGATTTGTTTCAATAGTGGTTTTGGATGAGATGTTTTTAAGTTACATTTTTTGAATGAATTTGAAATTAATAATGAAAAAACATGGAATGAAAATTAAGTTTCCATGAAGTCCAATTATTCTATTTTTTTTGGGATAAACTCTTTTTGAGTTTCTGGAAACCTTCATGAGCCCCTATAGTTGTTCCCTAAAAAATGAGTGTGTTTGTTGAATGCGTCGAATAAGTAATGCCTCACGAAGGTGTATTCATTATATAGAACATTACATTAGATTATTATTATTTTTTATTCTTGATATTAATGAATATAATATAATTTTTTATAACCCTCATATTATCTTTTATTTGGAACCCTATATTCTTGATTATGTGACCATAGAGCATGATGATGTTTCTCAACCACTATATATGATAGAAACGTTTCAATATGGAACAATCTACACGAAGTAGTAACATTTTCGTAGATACTCTTCACAAATTAAGGAAAAACCCCTACTTAGTGACATATATATTATATGGTACCTAAAATTTATAATAATAGGGTAGATAAAATGAAACAAATCATTTGGCTAGTAGTTTGATGTAGTGGTTTATTGGACATCCTATTTTAATCCATGATTTTCTGACTTGTATGGAACTTATGAATAAATTATTTTAATTATTTATTTTTAATTTATGACATTTATCCTTTTTAATGTATCTTTCAATTCAAGAGTCATGTGTTGGATTTTTAATGCATCATAAGAAATTATTTTAATGGAATATTTGAAATTGAGAAAAATGATAATTTTACATGAAATATGTTATTTATAATAAAAATGTTTCATAATGTAATTTTTTTCATCTAAAATATATTAAAGGGTATTTTATTTAGTATATTAATGGAATATAAAATTGTTTATGACATAAAAAACATATTTTATTTATGTCATTCAAATATTCCTAAAAATTTTATTCAATTAAAAGTTATGTACATGTCATGGTGGGTGGTGATATACTAAAAATATTTATGCTGATGAATATTATAACATTTAGGTTTTAGGTTTTCGGGTTCATATTATATCTACCTACGTATACATATTGATTCATACCTAACTAGTTTTTTGGCACTATATAGCAGTTACAATTTATTTTATATTATATTTTAATTTTTTTATCACCATTAAAATTAAATATCCTTTATTTTGCAATATATAAATCAGTTGTGAATTATACTTGTTGAATTTTGATATTTAATGTTATATTTGTTTTTGTGGAGGGAGTTGGAGATGAGTTGATTTCTTATTTTTTATTTTATTTATAATATTTAAAATATTTTTTTTTCTTTTTACTTGTTTCTACCTATTTGATTCTTTATAGAAATACAAATAACGAATAATCTTTCAATAATTTCAAATTATTTTTTATTGTTTATTTTTTTAGATGGGGAAAAAATATGTTTCTCAGATACTGAATAAATTTTCCTAACCTATTTTGATTGGGAATGGACATCGGTATAGTGGTGGACTAGGTAGAGGTCAGATTAGCTAGAAGGATATGTTAGTACATGTTAAGTTAAATTTTTTTTTACTAAATATAAAAATATTATTTAAATTAATTTTTCATTTCAGATTTTATTGTTGTATAGACCATGTTTTTCAATCCTCGAGAGAAACACGTGGTAAGGATTATCATGACCTCTCATTCAATTAGATCATTTAGTCTCAATGGAATTTCTGTTATCGAGAATATATGTCTATATTTATTCTTGATTAGGTTTATCTTTTTGTTATGGAAAGAATATATTCATTACCAATGTTTTTTTATTATTTAGGGGGATTTTCTAAGCGTGGGAGGGTTTTGAAGGAACCGTTATAGAAATATTGCTAGTAATTAATGTCTCCCATACCATGTGGATCCTATATAGAGACGTATAGTCAATCAGATAAACACATGTTTTGGTTAATATTTATTTTAATATTTTTCACCAATAATGATTTTTTAAAGAACTCAAATAATTTATGAATTCATATTTTAAGATATAATTATATATTATTTCAGTAATTTTATGTTATTAGTGTGAATTAAATTTTTTATTTTGTCTTATTTTAATGATTGAATTAAAATAAATAATTATTATTAATAGCATACAAGGATTCGTTATATTATTATATAGATAAAAAAACATAATTAAAAAAACATAGACTACCTAACTAAAAATTTTTTAATTATCCTGTAAGATTTTAAAACCCAAGATGATGGACTGTATTATCAAAATAAACTATGTAATTTAAATTTTAATTTGTTCAATCACATGGAGATAGAGATATATGAAGTGATTAAATGATAATGTTTGAAATAAAGGGATGTGGAATAACATGTATAATGATTTTTATCTTCATATTCCAAGGATTCATTGATTATGAGTTCATTCATATTTGGAGTCTGAATAAGTACTTTATGAAATCATTTTCTGAGAATAATATAATAATTGGGTAATGCATTATTCTAAAGGTCATATACAAGGATAAACTAAAATAATCATCCATCCAAAATCCTATTTATATGTATCAATGGTTCTATACATCCCTTTGAATTTAATATTAGAAATATAAAATATGACTATTCCATAACAGAAGAAAATTCTAATATAGCTAAATTTATATTCCAAAGGATTGTTGGAATGTTCATCATGCAAATATATAAGTGGGAGGATTGTAATACGTTGAATTCAATAATTCCCCATATATATAGTTTTTGAAAAAATATCATGAAACAATATTTATTGAGGATATTGAATATTTAAAAAAACATATAGGAAACAAATGACATCATTAATCTAGAATCAAATACTATATTTTCTATATAGGAATGAATAACTATAGAATCTTTCACCATATTTTTTTCGATATCCATATCAATATTTATGATGACATAAGGCCACCATTTCACTGTTAGACATGGAGACTATTATCATTAATATTCATCAAATAATATTTTCATAGTGCTTTTATTCATATAGTGTCTCTATTTATTGTTGTTGAAAAATTGGACAAAAAGATGATGTATTGAGGGGTAATTTCATTTTCCATTATAATAATTAATTTCTTTTGACAACATTTGTTATGTATGATCACATCTTTCCCTCACATGATGACATTACTTGTCCCCTTCATGAAATTTCTAGGATTTTTCTTCCACCTATTTGATAGGTGGGATATTAGACCTTCTTTCTACTATTGTATTTCTCCATTACACCATATGAAATAAAATATATTATCATCATCATATCTCTTGACCCAAGAGACCTATGAGATTGTATAGTCTCTATATGGAAATATTAGGAAAATAATGTAATTGATTCATATCATTAAATGTTTTTAATCACAAAACCATTTATAGATACACAGATTAATAACACTACAGAATAAGAAATAATTATATTGGGGCTCAATAACATTTTTGGAGGAATGTGATGCGGGAATTCTTAATTATTACTTCTAAAACCAATGGATTTTTTCTCAATTTTATTGTTTCTATAGAAATCCCTATCCATTATTATTTTTAGGATGTGGGAATATTTTTTTTTAGAAAACATATTTAAATAATTATATTAACTCGTTCATTTCAACCTCTTCATCACTCTTAATAAATTTTTTATCAATGTCAACCATTGATCATGTTTCCCCTCTGTATAATAAATAACTATAATTATTATCCCTCCCTAACATAATTGGAGGACAATTGATACATTTTCCTTATATTAAATCAATTTTTAATAGATTTATTCATCAAAAGATCCCCAAACATTTACATATAATTTGTATATAATGGACACAACTTAAAATTGATCTTTCTGAGGTGATAGAATATTTCATCAAGAATGTTGTTTCTGTTAAATTATTGAGTTATATGAGAAATTGTGGACAAGATTTTCTTGACCCATTACCAATTAATTTTGGAATCTCATTTGAGGATTTCCTATCATACAATTTGTTGACTCTACTCCACATATACCATTTAATTAACAAGATAAATGGATATTTTGGGATGTTAATTTTTAGACAATTTATTATAAAAAAGGATATGATGAGTATTGATGGGAAGACCATTAATTAATATACATTACTTAACCAATTATTTACTATTCAGTACTCAAGGTTATCTATGGACTATTTCCCAACATAAATAATATTGAAATGATAATTTTATTTATAATTGTTTATAAAGAGATTCTGAATTTTAAAAACAATATCAAATGGGAGTGTCAAAATAAATGTCCGGTGAGGTCATTTTTGTGATCTAGGTGAAAATAAAGTCAATAGAAAATTCCCTCCCTTTGGGATTATTATGCAAGGTGAAATTCTGTGAGTTATGAATACATATATAATATCTAAACATGAAATATGTTTCATGTAAATGACATAAAAAATATAGAACCATAATTTTAAGATTTTTACCATTTTTGTTATTAACCCTATGTCATTCAGTAACATTTTCATATTCTTATTTCCTTATATAATTTCATTATTCACTAATAAAAATAATATATATATATATAATACACCAAATTTCATGATTTTTGGCAAAAAAATACAAAAAGATTAAAATCCCTTATGTCGTTAGGTAATTAGAAAAATAACATAATAAAATGAAACACATATATAATAATGAAATTTAAAAATACCACAACATTCACTAATATTACATTGATACTCTAATATATCATGGGATAACCAAGGGATATACCTAAAAATGTAGTATGATGTAAAACCTATTAAGGGAATAATAATATATTAACATGATTAATGTAATACATGTTATTAAAAATTTATATAATGGTTGAAAAAGAGGGATGAGAATCATAATCATTACCATCGAACCATTATATTTAATGATTATATCAAGGCGCCATTAGAATGTAGAAACTATTTAAAACATCACATCATAAGCCTAATTAAAGGCTAAACACCTTGGTATCATAAAATATATTTCATAGGGTAAACTCTTGCTCACTATACGTGGAATATCTTGAGATAAATAAATTACCCAATACATTATCATGTTATATAATTCCAGGCCCACCTGTCACATTCAATGATGTATATATATTTATACACCCCATATTCCATACAATATAAAAATTCCATTAATATTTTTCATACCCAAGATAGATAATATTGGGTTACTTATATGGAATATTCAAAACAATTTGAGGAATATATTAGGGAATACACATGGGTGGGAATGTGGATGGGTACTTTCAATAGTAATATCTGGCATGGAAGAATAACAATATAATTATGAAAAAATAATTGTTTTAAAGAATGATTCATGTAAGGGTTTTGTGAGAATGAATTTAATTCTATAATTGTATTTAAATAATTTTTTTATTAATAGGTATGTGTAAAACATATTCCAACAAAAATTGTTATAGATCAAATGGAATAACACAATGGATGTTCTTCAATTAGGATGATGAAATATTTCCCCATATTTAGATGTTACATCCCATATAATGGGATGAGATGCAATATAGGATGGTGACACATTAAGAGGGATTTATAGTAGTTTTGGGAGTAGAATATTATTTTAAATGTATTTTGAATAATGAGGATTTGGAAGTTATATAGTAATTTAGGGTAAAACTGAGGGGATTTAATTATTAATTTTTAATCATAGTTTTTTCAATATATATAATTAAATATTCACAATCACATTATTTCCCATGGTTATTTCCATTGATTTATAATAAAAATCAGATAATTTAAATCTTTTAATATTAATTGGAAAATAATTATTAAAAAAAATATTTATATTGATTTATTATAAACATAAAATATAATATATATTTTGGAGGATTCATCAATGGATTATGGTAATAATATATTAATATATAAATACATTTTTTAATGGTTAAATATATTTTTTGATGGATGCCTTTTATGGTAATTATTAAATAAATATTTTGAAATTTTAATGTAATTATATATACTATATATTTATAATCTATTTAATTTTAAAAATATTTTTGACTATATCATTATATTATTTAAAATTAATCAATGTCAAATTTAGTCATGCTGAATAAAAATTTAATATTAGTTTTCCCAAAAAATTTGATAAATAATTAGAATTACTATTATAAATAATAATTAATATATACTGGAAAATAATAATTTTTGGATATTAATCACTTTATGATCAATATCAAAATTAAAATTTATTTCATTCAATTATTATATAATTAATTTTATAATAATATATATGTAATAATATATATTATTAAAATACTATAAATTAAAATAAAATGATGAATTTAGAAAAATTGTGTCTTTATTGAGAGAATATATTTCATGACATTAAATGTATTAGTTCTTTTTGTCAATATAAAACTTCTATCAAACTCATATATAATCATTAATAAATTAATAATAAAATATGGTAAATATAATCATTATTTCATTAAATTTTAATATAAAATTTTACACTATGTTACTTTAGATACATAACCTCTTATCACATCACTATAAATTTTAATGGTTAGGATTTTGATAGTGGAACTATTGTAGGGAGCTTTGGGGAAAAATTTTTTTGTATGTGGAAATGATATAAATTAACACATCCCATAAACAAATTCATTTATGATTTTGTTGTTGAATTCCTTCTAGGTATTTGTAAATGGATAGTCCCAACGATTCCATATCCTTCCTAAAATCCAATAAATGGGATTTATAGGGTATAATCTTATTAGTTGAGGTCGTCCATTTTCATAACATTGTCAATTGGTGATTATCATAACAATAAATATATACTAATATTAACAACCACAACACACACAAAATTCAAAAGTTAATATGTTTCATATAAATTTATTTCTAACATGTTGTATTATAGATTTTATTAAATATAACTATTGTAGTGCAGTGTTTTCTTTAATTATTCAACATTAAATCCATCAAAATTTTATTTACATTATAAAATTTAGGTTCATTAATTGTTTTACCCTATACCAAACTACAAAATATAGATCGATCAATAGATTACCTTATATATTCATGTGTTTATTATTTAATGGTAGTATTAATTTTGTTTATTTAAATTATATGAAAAAATTGGATTTTATCTTAGATACCATAATTTTCTCTGGGATTCTATATTTTATATAATGGTTAAATTTTATTTATATCAAACCATGCCTATAGATTTTTTTTACGATTCCTAAATTTATAATTAAAAAAATTATTATTAATTGATTCCAGATTTCATTATTTTTTAAAATTAGTTTCCAAAGGATTTACAATTCAATTCATCTATTACATGAAATATAAATTATCATAATAACATTTTATAGTTTTATTTGATCAAATGTGGTTGTTTAATAATGTTATGATCTTATTATGATCATACAATAATTTCTGCAATAATGTTATATGAATTTATCATTTTTAGAATATGGGTATTCCTTTTAAATGTACTTCTAGAGAGGTTTTTATGGGATAATTCTTTTGAAATATTTTATAAATGATTTTGGATGTTATGATGATTTGGATTCACAACTCTTATCTGTTTTTAAAGAGACATGTTTTCACTTTTTTGTTTTATAAAAATTTAATTGGTGTCTAAAACACTCTTTGATTCCCAGGGATTATTCCCCATTAAATGTGTGGTGTTTTATATTTTTGAATATTTGGTAATGGATCTTAGATATTATTTATTGAGTGGGTGCATGAGAAGTGTTATTTATTATTGACCATCATTATTATTTATTATTCTAATTTCTATAATAATATATAATAACATTTTAATATAATGGGATCCCTATGGTAATGGGTTATTGAAATTGGATATGGATGAGGATCCACCACTAATAGGTATTTAAGTGAAGTATGAATATAGTGCACCATACACTTACTAAAGGAATGATATCCGAGACACTCCACTAATTGAGGGTCCAAGCCTAGTTCGTAATATATATGTTATGGGTTGTATATCCATTTTAACCTTATGATGGATCCTATGAAACAAATTCATTGGTTGGATGGATTATATATGGGATTTCCTTGACATTATATTGTACCCATTTAGTGAATGATATTTTTTGAATATGTGATGGGATTCATTTACTTATTTAAATAATGATATAGTTCCTTTCAGTATTTATCATTTTATTCATGTAGCATGTGTCAGATTCATAAATAATTGTATATAATTTATTTGAAGGAAAATTTAAAACGGAAATGATGATATTTTTCAATTGCATGTGAAATTTAAAAAGAAATATTTGGTAATGTTTTTCTACATTTAATGAAAAAAAACTTTTTTAAATTTTATGGAATATTATTCAATTTTGTAATTATAATTGCTATTTATTATTAAATAAATTAAAACTAAATAAAATTAGTAATTTAATTAAATGGTAGTCATGTAAAATGTTTTTGGACATATACTAAATATTTTCATAATCACAAATATTATCATATATTATTTTATCATTTGTTTTTCAAATATTACTTCAATTGGAGGGTTTATTATTAGTGATTTTTTTGTACATTGGAAAATGATAAATATTATATTTATTTATTTTTATTTATATTATTCAATAAACTGGTTAAATCAACCATCCTTATTTCTTTTCAAATGTTTAAATTAGTGATTTATTATATATGTGAATTTTTATTATAATGATGATGTTTATTTTTTGGTGGGGGTAGATGTTATTTAATGAACATCTTATATTATCTTTATATAGTTTATTTTTGTTTTTTCTAATTACATTTACTATTGTATTTGATTTAAAGTGGATATCAAACTAATACATGTGACACATTAGAATTTAAATATATTTTATGATTATAATTTTTTTCTCTAATGGGAATGACATAAATTAATTTGGATTTCCTCATACTCCCGAACATTTACAAAATAATAAGGACGAGGAACACCATTCATGCTTGTCATGGACTGGATCTTTTTCTTGTATTGGTCCTATATGAAACATTTATTTAGATATGTAGTATAATGAGAACACATCAAGAAATTTGATAACATATTAATGGAAATAACATTTATATTCTTGTATCAATATTACCTTTGTGATAACATGGATGGATTTATAGATCAAAATTTCTTTTATGTTTGTTAATGAAAGAAAATCACTTTGGCTTCCAACATATCCTAATTCTCCAGGATCAAAATGATGAAACAATGAATTCGATAACATAGGGATGGGTATTTTTATGATAATATAATGAAAAAAATATAATGATTAGGTATGTGTAGTACGAATAAAATACTATTTACATATACTATTCCATAGGTAATTTTATTATGAAAACATAAATTTTCATGAATCTACCAATTTCGTCCATTAAATCATACATTTTAAAAACATAAATTTCGGTTCCTAAATCATTTTTGGATTTTTTTTATCATATCATATAACATAATACATAATCAACCCATAATTATATGGACATACTATAGAAGGTGTTTTACAAGGAAATTGATATTTCAAAAGTCCGTCAAAAAATATTGTTTTCTCTTCAGTAATTTTCTCTAATTATGGATGGAATAAATATCCAAATCCTAAGAAGTTGGTTTCACCACCATATCACTAGGATATGAAATTTTTTAGAGTTGTACTTTCCCCTAGTTTGTGAAAATTCATGTGGAACATGGATATCCCATTTACATCCTATTTGGGAATGAAGATTCTTTTCTATATAAACTCGACTAGTTTTTTCAAAATGAGGGTTGTATCATCACTTCTGTGAAAAAATGTGTGGAATTAGGTTTTTATATCTTAATATCTCTCAGAACACAATATCTCTATATAGGATAACTAATTTTCCTTTTCTAGTGTTATGGATAGATTATGATGATATATTAAAAATTCATTCCCCAAAAATTTTATGTTTCTATGTAGTTATCCTATGATGTTTTCTTAAAATGTGAATAACAGTATGAATTTGTGAGTTTATTATTTTGTTATGAATTAATTAATGATGAATAAAAACAATCTCCTCATAAGGATTATTTATTTATTAAGTTATTATTTTTGATATTGATATTTTTCAATTATCAATTTTTAGATATGTTATCAGATGATAACAATGATGATTTATAATATCCTAAAGACTACTCTTACATATTATTATGGGAACATTTATGTTATTTTTATCCCATTTGGTGTCAAAATCATCTGTAAAACATTGATGAGACCAAAAAACTCCATGTATCATGAGTAACACTGTATTTTGTTGATAGTGTTCATTAAGGAAATCCTCATGTACTCGAGGATGAATGAGGAGCTTGTTGACGATTTATATAGAGGATCATTGGAAACATCACCATTATGTGAAGCAATCTAATGGTATATTATTTTATCAACTTCCGCACATCCATGGAAATGGTGTGCCTCATTAGGTTAAACTAGTGGATCCTTTGATGAAATATGTCATTCATTTGTATGTTTCTTAAAAAAAATGTTTCATATCTTCATAGTATCCTCGGACTTGTGACCCATTATAGGAGGTTATTTTGAAATTTATTTCATATTGATACATAATTAAAATATATAAATAATATGGTATAGTGTTATATAATGATTGATCTATTTTAGGTAGTTTTTATATTTATAAAGTAGATGTTGGTCAATGCTAATAATCATCATTTTATTGATGTTGGGGAAATGTTATTGGTTTTATGGGATTATTCCATTCATGTTATAAATTAATTTTTATGTTTATGAGAGAATAAATATCATATGGTTCATAATATTTAACTCTAAATGAGTGAAACTATATTATTTATGATCCCAATAGTTTAAACTATTTTTTACATGATATTGTGTTTAAATAATATTATTAGTGTTTAATTATTCTTCATATCCATTATAATGATATAAAATTTTATTTTCTCCCTATAATATTCGATTTATCATCAATGATGATGGATATATTATGTGAAATATTATTTGTTTTTTAACATAAAAAGAATAAAATATAATTTAGTAGATGATGTTGTAATATAGAGTTCATTTTTGAGGTGTTACTCATTAATGTGAATATGAATTGAAGATATGGGTGAAATATATGCATTAAATATTAATATAGTAGAGGATGATGGTTTTTGTTTTATATATAATAAAATAAGTTTTAATACATGATTCATTTAGAAATTCATATCTTAGATTGGGTGTCCTATGGTGAGGTGTTGCGTGATTTTGTTTTTACTTAACTACTGTTAAGAAATTGTCACAAGGTTATTATCAGTTGGTATTGTATGAAGTGATGCTTTTAATTCCATTGATAATTCATTACATGAATTATTATTAGTTATCTTGTTCATGAATGGTAATATATTCTATAAAATACATGATTCATCATTCGATGAAGTTTATATTTGGAGATCCAAGGTCTACGATGTCATGGGAAGGGTATAAGAGCTACTGTATGGTGTGAATGAAGTTAAATTTTGTGTTTCATGATACTATATTTATTTTAGAGCTATTGTATTTTCAATAATATAATTTATTTTACAACATGATGTATATTTTTATTATTTTACCATATAAAAATAGAGGTTGTGATATTATATTTTTGATTGAGGATTTTGGGATAAATTTGAATTATTTAATTTTTTTTCTTTCAAGTATGCATGTGAACAGGATTCATTGTCGATGATTTATATGGGGGAGATAGAATAGTTTTAGAATATTTCAAGGATAATCATCCAAGATCATAATCCTCCATTTACCGCATTAGTGGGGAAGAAATTCAATGTGTTTTTTCATCTCAAAAGTGATTTAAAATGGAATTCAATCCCGTTTTTTACATTTAGATAGATTTTATCATCTTAATATTTCATGTTAGGTTGCATAGCTTTCATTTGGATTTTTTAGGATTATGGATAAATTCCCAACCATTGTTTGAGTTTTGATATATCAGAATTTATTATTAATTCATTTTTGTGGATCATTGTCGAGTTCATTATCAGGAACAATATTGATAATCATTATAATGGAAAAAGGTTACGACATTAACAATCGATATAAATGTATTGGTAGATATCAATATATGGATGTGTTTGGAATTCGTTAGAATATGAGTCTTGCATGGGACATTGATAAGTCTTATGTTGATAATTTGAGCATACCTATATAATTAATAGAGAGTGATCATTTTAGTAAACTAGATTTTACTTGTCACAATTTGAAAATGTTTGGTCAAGGTATATATATGTTTTCTAGAAATACTGTTTCATTGAGATGTTTGAGTGTTTTGGCGGGGTAACATATCAATTAGAGATCACACATCAGATGGATTACATTCACAAATTTTTCCATTATTCATGACTCTATTAGTATCTTCAAGATGACTCTATGTGTGGTGATTATGAAGATTTGTATGGTGAGGATGATACGACATTTGTAAAAAAAATTGAAATGTGGTATCATGAAATTATTTATTTACAATGGTTTTAAATTCCCATTTTTTCATGTCCTATACATAGATAGTGGCATAAATTTTATTAAATGAGAGTGTGTGACACATAATTGTACTTTTTTATCATGAGTATTATTATAACTGATACCTATTGATTGTATTAGGTTTACCTTGATATATATATATATATATTGATGTTACCTTGGAGTGTATATATTTTATGCTAAAATTTATTTTATTCAAATTTGATTGTAATGTTTATGATTTTTTATATTTATAGAATATAAGTGGTTCCCAATCTCAAATATTTATTTTCATCATGTTGGTGAGATTCTTTTTTGGTAGGTTTCAAAAAATATATCATTTAAAATAAATTTTTTATTGCCCCTAAATTTGGGATGACTATTAATGATGAGATTATTTTGATGTGTATCTAATATGAAGATTATAAATTTATCCAAGCCACTTCATTGCTATTAGGATGGTTTTGGGTATTGATGTTAAATTTTGAATGAGTTTTCAAGGGGAATGTTGAGTTTTTTCTTGTTGGGGGAAATTATTATCATTGTGAAAAATTCAATATTATAGTTTATTTAATTATCTAGTTAATTAATGAAGTCCCAAAATAAAATCCATTTCTGGTTTTCAAGGAATATTTCATTAATTATAACCTAGTATATTAATACCATGTAATTATCTAGCTAAATATATTTAAAACTAATATACTAGTCAACCACTTGTAATATTGTAATTTCCTATTTAATAAATTGTTATATGAAAAAATATTTAGGGATTCAATGTGATGATGTACTGGAGAATTTTAAGACCATGTTCTGGAATTATTTTTCTTTTTCAATATCATATTCATTTCGATATTTCCTAAAAAACTGCCCCTCTTCCCCTCAAAACTTCTTATCTTTGTCCACTCATCATAATCATCTTTTAAAATGATATTTTTTATTTCATATAGTCATTTGAGAATTGTGTTATCACCTTACATGGGCCATATATTCTTTAAATGAGGTATCATTCCTTCAATTATATATATATATATATTCATTCATTATTTTTCATTCAATCTTATTTAGCGCAATCGTGGATGGTTTGTTCTAAATTTGGTATATCATCGTAAAAATATTTATTTGGAATTGTTTATTATTGGGTTTTTTTGGTATTATTATGTATTGGGTGTCATTTGGTCATCCTTATTTCCTTATTCTTGTGTGGTGGTCTCTAATGATCCATATGAGATAGGGAATTTGAGATCCAACTTATTACCAAATGTGAATGATATGGTATTATCATTCCTTATTTTCATTAAGTAGGGATTTACACATTTAAATAATTAAGATTAAAACATGTCTATGAAATAGGCAGTGTAGTGTGTATGCATGTGTTTGTTTTATTTTTTATAATATATATACTAGATATTAATTTATTTTTTATTTCCCGAATCCTTTTTGATTTTAATGTTTTTCTGATTCTATAATATTTATTCTTCATATATTTCATCTTATTCATTAACTTATAATACATAAACGTTAGTAAAATAACATGACATGGAAATATGGAATTTATATGTGTTATTGATAAGACATTTCATTAAATGTTAATTAAACCCTATATAGTCATAGTATTTTCATTTGGTGGTTAGAATATATTTATTTAAATTTATTTTTGTAGTGGTTATAATATTTTGGGAATTCATTATTTTAAAACATGATGGTGTGTAATTTCATTGAAAACAATGGCTGAAGATGTAAATATTGTACATTGATGTAGAGGTACTTTTCATTATATAGAGTGGTTTATTCTTAGGTGAATGGGAGTTGTGATTTTGAAGTGATTTTTTGTCGTTTCATTTATGTTATGTTTGTTTTATAGATTTATGTTATTAATATATTAGTGTTTATCAATTTTATATTTATATATGGAAAGGTAATATGTTTTAAAATGAAAAAATATTTAGAGAAATTATAATATAAATGAAATTGCAGTGTATGAATAATTATATATTTTAATGAATATGTAATATTGAATGGTTTTAGTGTGTTATTTATATAAATAAATAAATTAATGTATATGGAAATATATTAATAATAGAAAGGATAATCATATATGATGTTGGAATATAAATGATGTAATTTGGTCAAAGAACTTTAGTTCTTGGAAATGGGTGTGGAATCATAAGTCCGATGTCAGTGGTATATGACACTATCATTGGAGAATGCAAGAGTATTAAATATTATATAGTAAAATTGATTTGTGATAAAGTAAAATCCCATGTATGTATGGATTTATCAATTTAGTATATTTAATATTTAATGACTGTCTGTATCACAAATAAAAAATGTATTAGAGTTTTTTTGTGATGAAAATGAAAGGAAGAAAATATTCCTAACAAAATGTTGTAGGGTTGTTTGTTGTGATGATATTGTTGGGTTTTCTGGGATAGATGACATAACAATGTTGATGTGTAGTAAGAATATTTACAATTATTTTTTTCCATTCTTTATGTAGTGAATTACCATTAATATGGATTTGAGTTTCTTTATATATATTTACTTATTTTAGTATCAATCATTTATTATACAATACCACCCAATTCATGGAATTAAATAAATTCCCATTTGTGGTTTTTGGTATTGGGTGTTTTCCATAATATTTATATTATAGTGGATATAGATTATTTACCACTCCCCCTATAATTCCTCTTATTCATTATATAGAACAAAAAAATGATAGCTTATGAATATATGTTTTTCATGTGGGAAATATATGGGGGTGTATCGTAAAGGAGGAGCACATGGGGTATGTGTCCTTAATTTTAAAATTACCAAAATAATATATAATATTGTGTTAAAACTATGTGTTGATGAGGTTGTGGTATTTGTCTATATAGTTATTATTGCTGTTATATATATATCTGGTTTTTGTTCATGTCGTTATATGAATATTTAAGTTATAGGGGTATTAGGACATTAATTGATACTGAGTAAGGGAGAATAGTTCCATGTAGATGTGGATGCATCATACCTATTAATATTGATTTTCAAAATTATTATATTATACTACAAGATTGTGATATTGAGTGAGTAAAACTAGAAAGAAGATCATCTAATGATATTTTTAAAAACTATCACCAAATGAATCCTGTTTTGCAATATATTTTAGTAATTGCCACTAATTCACTATAGTTTTCAAAATATTAATATCCATTTATAGAGGTTTTTAGCAGTGTTAAATGCTACCATTAATTTAAATTTTCTTCATTTGAAATTTTATATCAGCATTGATACATTCGAATATCCCAGATGGAATTAATTAATCAATATTAATTTGTTAGTTAATACAATTTATAATATTTTATTTAATGATATTAAAAATGTAATATTTTGATGTATAGTTAGTTAATTATAATTATTAACATTTTATTATTAAGTATAATGTGTATATAATTAATTACTTATTAAATATTAACTATTTAGTAATTAAGATTTGTTATTTAGTAATTATTAATTATAATTAATTAATTAATACTAGTTAAATATTAGTTATTTATTATTAGTAGTTAATTAATAATTTTTTTAAATATTTATACATTATATATTAACTATTTATTATTTAATAATATCAATTTATTTTTTTATTTTTTTATAAAACATTTTTATTAAATAATTATGTAATTTTAAAATTTTTGTTAGATATTATATTGCTAATAATTTATTTAAAAACTACAAAAAATATTCACTATTAATTATATCATATTAATTATTTTTGAATTATTAATTTATATTGTTACTTTATATATATATATATATATTTAATATTTTTAAAAATATATATATATTTAGTCATTTGTAATTAAAATAATTTATTTGTATTTAGGTATATTAATATATATTGATATGTATTTAGACTCATTTAAATCCCCATAAATTTACAAATACTTTATTAGGACATATGTATATATATGTGTGTGTGTGTGTGTCTATTTATAAGTGTTTATATTTATATATATGTAAATAAATTTATAGATAATTGCTTTTAATTATATATATTTATATATTTATAAACAATAATACATATTCATATTTATGTATATTAAAATGTATTTTTATCAAATTTATCTTATATATATATATATATGCATGCACAAATGTAAATATTTTTTGGATAGGTTTGTATCTAAAAATATATATAAATTTAGATATATGTATCTCTATTTATATGTGTTTATATATATATATTTATCAATATGTTATTTTGTTTAATTTTATAGATAGATATATATATATATTTGTGTCTGTGTGTATATAGTGATTATATATATATATAAATATATATTTATATATAATTTTAACAATATATATATATATATGTAAAATTATATATATTCATATTCATTTATATATTTCACATTATGTGTCCAACGACACATGTTGGTCTTGATTTTGAAATTTGAAGTAAATTTGATCTTTCATTGGATGAAATGTGTGTTTTATGAATTGGGACTCAGCTATAGACTATGAGGATTGGAATATACCAATAACGTGTTTTTGGATGTGGATCGAGGCTTGAGTGATGTTTCAGATGCTTGTTTTTATGTCAGAGTGTGGTTAGGGTGGCCCAATTTATTGATTTTTATTTGTAGATCATTTGGCATAATGAAAAGTGATTGTCATTCCCCAATAGATGCTGAGTGGTTGAAAATCACACCTTGGTTTAGGGATTCATAGTAAATTGTATATTTTTTGGTTCTTGATTATGAAAATTTCCTTACATTGTTTTTCACTCTGTAACATAGTTGGGCCATGTCACAATGGTGACTCTAATGAAAATGGGTGAAAACACATAATATTTATTCATTGATTATTCAAAATAGAAATTATATATTCTTAAAACCCTTATGTATCAATTTATGTTACAATTGTGAGGATTTCTTTCTTAAGAGTGTAGTGGAGTCGTACATTGAGAGGGGAGGCTTCGCCTTGGTGTTATCCACATCTGAAATTGAAGGCATCTCATTCCACAACATAAAGATGTTCTTCTTTGATAATGTTTGGCTAGGGTTTTTCCCCCTCCAATTCGCTTTGAGCCACAATAATATATGTATATGCTTCATAGGGATAAGTGAGGCAATGATACATCATGACCCACATGGTCACTCCCTAATGAAAATCCTTGGTAGTTTTTTTTAGTTTTAGGAAATAAATTTAGCAATTGACCCAGACGTGTTTTTCGTAAACCAAGCTATATGAGAGGGGCATTTTAGCATTCCCTCCCCCTCCAAATCCTCTTATTTTTCCCATTTATTTTGGGACGATTAGAAGGTTTTTTATCAATTATTCAAGGTTCCATCATCTCTAACATTCTCAATTATTGGAAATTCTTCAAAAAATTCTAATTTTACATTTTATTGAGATTAGGTTTTTAGTATTGATTCAACACTTTTAGGGAGTAATTGGGTGAGAAAGATGGGGCTATTCCACAATAGTGAAATTGGATGACCCAAGAAGAAAACAAAATCTACCTATTACTATTTTGAATGAGGGATGTTTCTTCCCAAATTTATTTTTAAATTCTTAAAAAATTATTTAAAATTGGGATTCCCTAGGTGTTGAATATATGAACATTACCTATGATGGTGTTATTGGTACAACATAGACCTTCCATGTGAGGTTGATTTCGAATTCCAATACATGATATATCAAAGTGATATTTCATCGATTATTCTATATTAATTTAAACTTAATAATCTATTATAATATTTTATAGTTAATTATTTAGTTCTTCTAAAAATAGATACTATTGGGGGACTTTATTCAATCATTGAAGTGGCTTGTATAGACAATATTGAGTGTGTATTAAGTATTTCTAGTATAGTAACTCATTGACCATGACATTTGAGCCCATTAATAAAAATGAAAATCTTCATTCCAAATTAATGTGCATCCTTGAATGCTTATATGTGAATGATTATGAGATAGAAACCAAGGGTGTGGTAGTTAAGGTGAAATTATGTTATTGATAATTATATACATATATTAGAATATTCCTAGCACCCTGGGTAAATTTTGGTTGCAAAAATACATATGTTAACATGGGGAAAATGTATTAGATGATTCGATAAGTTACCTTTGGATGGTGTAAGAGTAAGAGAAGAGACTTATATTTCCATTGTGTATATAATAGTTACAGTTGTATTAAATCATGAGTCTTAGGAATTGGAATTATTTCTAAGACAGTTTTATATAACATTTATAATAATGTGAAAATTCATAATTCTGGAGTGTACTCTTGTGTGAGTGATTAATGGGATGAGACCTATGGGACTAGCCAACTTCATATAGAGAGGGGTTTAGTTTTGATGAAGGATATAAACTCAATTAATATATTTATAAAATCCGACCAATGTTTTTGTTATAAAAATTCATGGTAACATAAGATTTGGTTTCCTTTGGGTATTGTAGTGATATTTTTTTGGATACAAATTTATTATTATTACATGGTTTCAAGTAGCAATGTTATAATATTTGGATATGTCTCTTAATGTATAGGGTAAGATATAAGCTTTATTATAAGGGAATATTATGTATATTTATATATAGTGGTTCCCTTGAAAGGTGATTTATTGTGGTCTAATATACCTATGGAATCCATTATTGATGAGATAATATGGGGAAATGGATTAATTTAATAGTTTTGTGCGATTGGGATGGCCTTTAGTATATTATAACCCGAGGCCATATTGGTAATGAGATGTGTTTCATTACATGATTCAAGGTCATTAGTGAGTGTCTATAAGGGTTGATATTATTAGCTTTATGGATGATTTGTATTCCATGTTTTTTATTATTTGTGTCTTCCTGATTGTATGGACATCAGATGACATATTGGTCTCCAAGACAACCGTTGTGAAATACATTCAGTATTAATTATTATGTGTTCCCATTCAAATTGAAAATTGATAATATTGTCCAATAAATTTTTCCTATTATATGACAGGGATGGGATCTATGACATGAACCCAACATCATGAAATGTTTAGTTATGTTCTATATTGAGGGCCCTACTATGAATTATCAGGTAGTTGATGTGATATATTATCTGTTCCCTTACATGCATAGATGGGTAGTGGGTGGCTAATTTTATTTCACTTGTCTTTAATGAGAGAATGGATTAGGATATATTGATATTCCCTTATATAAGGGTAAAATGGAGGGATCTATTCATTGTTCAATAATCAGAGGGAAATTGGTTTGAGATGTTAGAGATGTCATCCCTATGGGAAATGGAAGATGGTATTTTGATGATATAATAACGTTATATTTAAATGTACTAGTTGGGGAAGGGTTCTTGAGGTGATTAAAATTTAATACGGATCCAAAGAAGGTATGATTAGGCGTTATTGTGGGATGGTGAGAATAAGATAAATAACATGGAATGTATTTTGTGTCAAGTTGTGTATTATGGTGTAGGATAGTTCAACCTGAATTATGTGTCATGGTTTATTTGTTAGAACATGATAATGATATGAACATGATTGTTTTATCTATATATATTTTCTATTTAAAACACATGTGAAATGGCATATATTAGGCGATCATTGTGAGACCATACAATATTTCATTTTTTATACCTTGTATTGGATCTTTGGTGCATGGGAGGACATTTTGGAAACCATACATTTCAGAGAACCAGATGTGTAGTGGATCATTCTAGGGATGCTCAATAGGATATTGGATTTTAGGATTTATGTGGGGTTCTAGGATAGATGTAAAATAGAAATATTATAATTTTAAATATTTAATTAGTTATTTTTTATTAGAAAAGTCGATTATTAGGTGATGTTTGTAGTATATAACAAACATACATTTTTTTTCATTTTTTAGTTTTTAGGAATTATTGGTTTATTATAATGAATTATGATTTCAGATATCCATTATTTTTTCAATAATATTATCAAATTGTCTCCTTATTATTTTATTTTGGACCAAAATATATATAGTTTGTTTCCAGAAACTGAGGAGGGTATTTTAAGGCCACATAAAACATTTTATTAGATAGTTTTATTATTATATGTTGTTAAAATATAGAATTATTATGTCTTTTTCATTTTTCATATAATATCAGACAGTATTGATAGGTAATAAGAATGTATCATAGGTTTGGATGGATCTATATATTTTACATCCTTAATAACATTTTCTACAGGGATTATTGGTTACTAGTGTAACATGATTAGTGTTCATTTTATTTTTTTGGTTATGATTGAAATGTTTATTAATTTTTTGGGATTATTATATATTGTTATTTTTTGTTTTTTTCTTATCACATTATTTAGATTATCATTTCCAAGAATTAATTTTGGAACATAGGATTCCCATGACATTTATTTTCTTGTGTATGATTGGATTTTTATAAAGATAGAGACACAATTGATAAAATTTTCACAAAAAAATATATTGTATTTTCCAATATAATGTTTTGGTGAGATTTTTCATATATATACAATTACGTTTTATTGTATCTAAGACAATACGGATAATATAGTGGGATTTAATCTTTTGGAGGATATATTAACCATTAAAAAAATTGATGGGTAGTGAAAAATATTGGGTTAGTATATGTATGTATTTCTAGGGAGGTGATCTGGAGAATTTATTTTGTTCTTCTCGGATATTAATACCCCTGAGGGAATTATTTAATAACCAAAAAATTCCTTATCATTTTTATATGGTAAAATATATAGAGGGTTCGGTATAAAGGATGGGATTATAGAATATGACCCATTAAATTCCAAGTATTGTTAATTAAAGTTATATCCAAATTCATGTAGTTATATGATTTATGTTAGTTAGGATCTTATTTTGTTATATATGTTGTAATATATTGGTTATATTCATTATATTATTACCACCTAAATTTATTCAAACAATAAATTATTAGAATATTTTTAGTTCTAATAATATAATGTTATAAAATTTCTCTATACCATTACATTGAATTTGGGAGAGTATGTGTAGTTAAAGAGAAGTTATTGATTAATTTCAGTGATGACTGTTATATTCCATATTCGTGTAGGGAAAAATAATTGTTATATCCGATTTTTTATTGAATTTTTATGGATAGATCAATGGAATGTGGTAACTATATAAATCCCCACAAACATATCCTAGGAATATGAATTTTCCTTTTCCATAGTAGAGTAACCCGAAATAATTGACTTCATAAGGGTGTATAACAATTATATGTTGTAGAAAACTATTTAATATTTAAATTATCCTATAAGTTACTCTTATGAGGTAACTGATTTATAGATTCTATAGGATAATGTTGTAGTGAACATTATGTCACTATTTTGATATTTTTTGTCTTTCCCATGTATAAAAAGATTGTAATTTAATTAAAATTCATCCCTGCTTCCCCTTTTATCTATTATCTCATTTCCCCCCTATATAATTTTGTTTCTGAAGGATCCCATTTGTGATTTTAAATTTGATTAATGATCACAGTCTTATCACATTACATAGGAAAACAATTCTTTATCAAATTTTAACTTCCATCCATTATATATATTTCTTTTTACATTTACTAATTCTTTTTATGTAATTTCATTTTATAATGTTATGTATGAGATCTTCAATTATAAAATGATACATCATTGTAAAAAAATTTATTTCGAATATTTTTATAGGGAATCAATTTATGCTTGGTGTTTTTTAGTCACTGTTTCTTCCCAATTATTTTATGGGAATCACTAAATACTCATTTGAGATATAGTATGTGATACCCCCCCTTAAATATTATGTCTACAATTATGGGTTTTTATGATTTTTTTCCATTGAATTATTTTTTAAATTGAAATTAATGAAAACCATAAAAAATAAATTAAATTTGAAGGTTAGGCTATCCATATATTTTTTTATTTATTTTTAGGATATCGATATATGATATTGATTTCATTTTTATTATAATATTTTTTATTTATATTAGTTTAATTATTTTTAATGTGATACTAGTACTTATATTTATTATATTATTCATCAGATTCATAATCAAGTAACAATTTATTGATGGAAAATGATGTATATATTTGAATATAAAATTTTTATATGTTTTTTATTTTACATTTATTAATGAGAATGTAGGATTTATTAAATATTTATTCTTTATATTGGGGTCATAATATAAATATTGAAATAAGTTTTTATAAAAAAATATCCAAAGTTGAAATGTCATTTTTTATAAGAGAATGTTTTTGTATATGATTGCATACTTTGAATGATAATGTGAATGTGGTGGGTTGATGATGAGGTATATTTCATGATATAATGAAGTTGATTATGATTTCATTTTGAGATCTTGATATTGTTGTTATATATTTGGTTTCTAATTTATATTTTGAGGTATTTAATAAATGTATTATAGATTTTTATAATTATAGAATTTTTAGTCCAAATATAGATGTGTATCATTATCCAAATTAATAATGGGGAAGAGATAAGATAATTGAAATGTTGTTAGAGTGTATGAATAATAAAATTATTGATATATATATGAAAATAAATATGGTTTTTGAGGTTTTTAAAAAACTAAATAAAACAATTTAGTGGGTAATAAAAATTATATGATGAAGGAAATCATAATTATTGTTTTGATATGTATTATGAAAATTATTAAAGGAATTATTGTTCATGAATATCGTTATTGTGTAATATATGAGTTGTGGAAATTATTATAGTGTAATGTATGAGATGTTTCTGGTTAATGACACTATGATTTATGAAAGAAGGTTTATTAATTAATATGTGGTAAATAGATGATATTTGATGATGTTAAATCCCATTATTGTCTATGAATATAGATGAAGTATATTTATTGTGGAATGTAATTATATTGAGGAAATTAAAAATGTATTAGAAATAATTGGTGATGAATATGGAAGGAAATGGTGGTGTCTAATGTGTTGTTATAATTACACTGTGGATATTATGTGGTGATGGTGTTATTAGGTTACGATGTGGATAGGGTTAGAATAGTTAATGATGTGTAATTACAATAGTTTTCAGTAGTGTATTTTTCAATCCTTAGGTAGTGGAAGACACTTATAATGGGATTTTGTTTATATATACATATATATTCAATAAATTTTTTATTATCTCTTATACACTACTAATCAAGACTTGTTTCATGACAGATGCATATATATAGTTTTTTATTAGGGTGTTTTATATAATATTATGGTTGTTGATGAAATAGATTGTTGACGACTCTCCATTTCAAACCCACTATTAAATATATAAGATGGTCTATGATGGATTGGGGTTATATAGTTATCCTGTGGAAATACGTTGGGGGTGTATACTAAAGGACGTTCACATAAGAATGATGTCATTTTGGTTTATAATTCCACAATATAATGAGGTTCTTATAAAAGGATATGTGGTGATGTTGTAATTATTAGTTTTTATGTACATATGAATGGTGTTATACATATAGGTGGTTTCTTGTTCATGTGCTTACGTGAACAATGATGAGATTGGAGTTCCATGTTGTATGATGTTGGGGAACGTATTTGACTAGATTTTTGGGGATGTGGATTGAAGTCACATTTTCTTCTTTATATTTTTATTTATTAAATTATTTCACTAGAATGGGATGATAGATGAGTTATAATATATAAAGGCCATGTAGCGACCATTTGGTTGTGGTGGTATAAAAAACTACCCCAAAATTGATTCATTTTTTAACAACATTTATAAATAAACATTAATTAATTCATGGTGGTTTACTAAAAAATCATTTTATAAAAATTATTTTTAGAATTGAATAAAACCACTACAAAATATGCACTTATAATTTTAAATATAATTTTATTGTGGATTATAAAAAATCACAAGGAAAATAGTTTTTTTATTTGTTATTATTATGTAAGTTAATATTTATTGTATAGCTCTTATTAATTAATATTAATAAATATTTATTATTTAAAATTAATAATTTTAGTTAATGATTATTAAATTATAATTATTTTTTATAATTTAATAAATAAATTTATTATTAAAAATTAGTTGTAGAATATTTATTATTTATTATTTTTGACATGTTACCTTTTAACTGTTAACTATATAGTAAATATTAATTCAGATATAATAATTTAAAAATTAGTAATAGTTAATTATTAATAGAAATATATCAATTATTATTTTATAATAGTTATTTTTAATTAGTTTAAAATATTATTATTTTATTCAAAAAAATTTATATATTTAATAAATATATTTATATTATATATATATATATATATATTTATATTAATTTAAAATTGATAGTAATTGATTATTTATTATAATAATTATTATTCATTACTAAATTTAAAAATAAAAAATTGCATCATTATTTATTATAAATTTATAATAGTTAATTAATTAAATTTATATTTACATTTATTTGTAATTATTTTAATATATAAGAATGTATAAGGTAATTTATATAAATTTATTTAAATTTAATTACATATATATACTTGTAGATATTTATATGTATTTACAGATATTTCTCAATATTGTTATATATTTTTATTAATATGATTCCACATTTAAATATAATATTTTGGTAAATATATATATGTGTATATATATATTCATATTAATATCTATTAATATCTATACTAGCATGTTTTTATATTAATAATAAATTTTATTTAATTATATATATATATATATATATATTATGATACGAATATTTATTAATTCATATTAATATATATATATATAATATAATTTATTAATTATGAATATATATATATATATATATATATTATGTGTGTATTTATATATCTATATATTTGTATATATAATAACTTTTTATATGTTATAACTTTATATATTTGTTAATATTGATATTTAATAATATTTATATTTATACAAATATATGTATATACATAATTTTGAATATAGATTGTGTGGATATATATTAATATAGTAAAATATATTTAATTACATATATATATACATAATTATTTATTTTCATAAGTATATATAGAGATTTATATGCATTTCTATTTACATATGTCAAATGTGAAATGACAGATGTCGTTATGGGTTGTGAAATTATGAGAAAATATAAATTTTGGCATGATGAATGGGGTGTTACCTTTATTGGGAGTCAAATGCCAAATTTATGGGTTGGATGTTTTCAATCATAATTTTTTGGTTATGGATTGGAGATTATGAAAAATATAGGATTCATTATTTAATGGCCGAGAGGGGTTGGGGTGATCTATTCTTTAATTTTGCATTGTATGTGTCATAATGTTTTGAAATGTACAGGTCGTAGCATAGTGGTAAGTGAGTGGGTGATTATATCACCTGGGATGATGAATTTAGGGAAGGTTGGCTGCTTGAGGGTTTTTAGATATGGAAATTATTCTAATAATGTGTTTTATAATGATAACTATAGGGATCACGCCATGAAAGAGACTCATATAAAATGTGTTTGATGAAACATTCATATTTTCCTTTTATGTTTTCATGAAAAAATTATGTCTGTTCATGAAACATAAAATGTTTCATGAAAGTATACCGTAGAGGATGTAAAACTTTTGTTCACTAATATGGTGCACCATGAAAGTGTAGGCCTCCACTAGAGTGTATTAACCACTATAGGAGAATGTGTGGTGTTCCATGATGTAGTGATGTTGTGTTGTGATAGATTTTTTCTGGCTTTTGGTCCTCATGTTGGGGAGGATGATCAACAACCTTATATATTTTCTCAGTGACTAGAATAAACATAGAAATGTTATGTCATCACCCTCTAGGATATGTCAAGATATATAGCCAAAGTTGTTTCTTATAGGTGCATATTTTTATTTTACCAGAAACCACTCATGTTTTTTGTTGTCTATATATGGGGAGAGTGTAATTTCAGTTAGGAATAACCATATTTTTCATCCCCTTGTTACTCATTATTGTGGGATATTTTTGAAGTTGAGACTTTGTAAATTATTATTTTTTCATTAATTCCATTATCTATTTTTTGTACCTCTTCACTATAATATAATTATTTACGAGTACTAGATAGGGTTTCTGTTCCTATTCTACAAGAGCACAGTGGAATCTGTTGAGGTTCATGGGGTGTTTTCTTAATGTTGAAAAAGGAGGTCTCAGGTAGAGTAACACCAGATGTGTTTCTCTATTTTAATGAGTAATTCATCATTTTTATATTACATAGTGTTTAGATGAATTTTTTTAATTTGTAAATTCTTTATATGATTGATGATAGTAATATTACCTATGATGGTTGTTGGGTACGCCATGATCCATTTGAGTGGCGTCGATCAAATTAAATGTAACCTGACTTGTCGTTGTGTGTTTTTATACTGAAATTTCGTCATTACAATAGATGATTAATTTATTATAAAATTTATAATTATTTTTGAGTAATTTTGTCAAAAACAGGATTCATGGAGATTGAATATCATTGGTGAGGCATGGATGGTCTTGGATTAGGGAGTGTGATGAATTTTTAGGTTGGTAACTCAATTATTTTGTTAGGTGGACTAATTAAAACAAATCCATAATATTGTTTATTCCTGATTGTACATGATAAAAGTTTCATGAGATGGGGTAAGCGATACAGATTTTGAGTTCACATGTTGATGAGGTAAAATGGAATTGAGGATCCTATTGGTGAATTTGGTGGATCCATGAATAATGGGAAAAAATTTTATTTCCCGTTGACTCATTCAAATAGGGGTGACTGTGGTGGTTGAGTTTATGAGATACATCATGGGGTATCATGATATAACATAGGACTCCAATTATTTAGGTTTATTCATAGATCATTATAAATAGAGGATTTGGATTATGAATGGATGGTGTGGTAGTCATACATCTATGATTCAATAATTAATACACTCTTAATTGTAGTGTAGACTCATGGATTGTGTCATGAGTTGGATAGACCTCTAGTACTAGATTTGGTTTTTCCGAATGGGGTTTCCACCAGGTTATGGATGAGAGTTATCAAAATGAATACAATATTAAACCAATGTGTTGTTTGTTATTATTTTCTATCACATTATGTTGTGGGTTTAGTTGTCTATTACATGATATTAGTTAGGATTATCATTTGTTTAGGATAATGTTTTGAGTGTAATTTATTTTGGGTTTTGGAAGGCTCACTTGATTTCAATGTTTAAATATATACCATAATATAATGGAACATCATGAGGTGTCAGATATAAATCAATTTCAAGGAGTGGAAATAGTGTGAGGATTAACAGACCAAGTGGTTTCCATTCTATGAAAGATGATATTTATAATAGTTTCAGTGATATTGGTATTTTTTACATATATATTCTTGAGGGTGATATCCCTTGAAAATACAAATATGTAATGATCTTTATTGTTTTATAAGGATAGTTCATGAGTGACAATATCACCATGAATATATGGTTGCCTTATTGTATAATATATATGTATTTTTTGTTGTAATGTTTGTCCCACTAGTCTTGTGGACACCACATAAAAGATTATATTCATAGGTATCCTTGATAGAAATTGTTTTTATTCGAGGATAATAAGTTCTATTTCCATCTGGGATTGGTATTGGTACTTAAATATTCTCCATCGTGTTTATAGAATGGGTTCAGATATGGGGTGTACACTATTCTGATAGATATGATTCGTTTGGTGATATAATGTGCAACATAACCAACATCAATTTTTAGTGGATGGTTACATTTATTTTTGTCCAACCCTAGATCATTTTGTAGGGGATGGGTACATTTAGTGTCTCATTCCTTGATATGGGAATTGATTAGGATATATTAATGATCCCATTAATGGAATGAAGGGGATGATATCTATTAAATTAATCTATATCAAAGTGGGATAGGTTGGGTATATCAGTGTGGCCCTACTGAAGGGAAATCTGCCCTGATAATATGATGAGAGTCCCACCATTCACCATTAGATACTAGTAATGGTTTGTGCAATCAGGTGACTAAACTAATTTTTGTGGATAAATAATCTAAGGTTTGGATTAATATTTTATTAGATACCTAATGATATCGCAATATAGAATGTAAACTCTGGCATAATGTGGACACTACTGTTGGAAGATTTAGTTTTAATGATAGTTAGGGTGCACTAGATAGTACATGATAACCCAATGTGCTTGTTTTTTATATATTTAATATCCTTATGTATATGTGTTTTTCATTGAGTATATTAGGTGTACCTATGGTGACTAGACTGTCTTCTATTTCCCACAAATTTCACTGTATATTTACAAATTGAATAAAAATTATGTTTTCATTATAGTAAAGGATGTTAATTTTATTGGTCTAGGGAAGCATGAAGGGGAATTGTATATTGGAATTTATGTGAGGCTTGGGGATAATTGTAAAAAACAATGTTATACTTATTCAGTTTTTAATTATTATATTTGATCTGGTCATGGGTTATTACTTGATCTATATTGTATAACATTGTAACAGTTTCCTGTAATTTTCATTTTTATCAATTATCCATATAATTTTTTTATTACTTATATGGTTTATTTATTTCCATGGCTACTATAATATAATCATGGGGAATAGTCTCAACAATGTTTTATATAGTATATCATTGATAGATGGTATCCTCTTACATATGGGGGGAGGGGTTCGATTAAGGGAATATGACCCTCTTGTTCATAAAATTTTACTACAATTGGATTTTATTTTTTTAAGAAAAAACATTTTTAATTTTGTCTTCAAATTTGGTTATTTTTTCTCTAGAATATTGATGTTTATTATGAATGGGTAAATATTTATATAGTATGTTATGAAATCCTTTTTCCTATTGTCTGTTATAGTTATGAGGTCTATTGAATTATTGTTTTTTGTTTTTGTTATTATGGAAGGTATGTTTATGTATTTCTTGGTTTATTAGAGGCTATTCTTAATTTGTTTTTCTCTTACCTTATTCCTATGTTTCCCACATACAAAAGTTATTTTTTGACACATTATTATGTTGAAAAACATGTTCTCATGTGTGATTGGTCTTTTCTGATGATATAGGATGGTTTTTTTAATTAGTAATTTTTTTACCACATATCATGTTGGAGAGATTATAGTAAGATGAACCAATAATATATGTCTAATGGAGAGTCATGTGGATATTATAGTGGAATATTCACATATTGAGGGTATACAACTCTTTATAAAATCATTTTATTGTGGAATATGATTGTTCAATATAAGAATTAGTTTTCGTGGGGGATATAATAAGATTGGAATAGGATCCCAATTGATTTTTACACCCCTTATAGGGTCAAGAGATGGGTTGTGAAATGTGTTTGTATTTTTAAAAAAGGATATATTAGGGAGATTCATGTATCAAATTGTTGTTTAGATGTTTGTACTCTATCGGTTCATAAATTTATTGATTTAGTTAGTGGTTTCATGGGAAAAAATAGAATCATGTGTGGTATCTTTATGGTATTGTAATAATGACATAGTGGTAGATGATTATATGGTTAGACATAGAATTAGTTAAACCCATCATCTTGTTTGGGAGAAATATTCAATGCTTTATATCATTTATATTATTTTAATCTATGATATTGGAATGGTAGGTGGGTTATTTTCATGATCCCTAGTTTAGTAGGATGAGAATAAATATGATGTGAGTTCGATTGTGTGATAAGATTGTATTGGTACATACACCAATATTTATTAATTTTATGTTGATAAATATAGTGGGTAAGAACAAATAAGATGGTTACAGAATCCAACAATCCATTTATAAATTGGAAAATGAATATTGGTTTGACATTAAGGGAAATTTATAGGTGTGTGATGGCTGGAGTGCGTTGATTAGTTGTGGTACCATTTTGGGTTTGTAGATCTGTAGGTGATGTTTTGTGGGTTGATGAATGATATGATCAATGAATCTCTTAGAGACATGAAAACCTGTTTTTAATTTAGTATTTAGGATTTTTACATTCAAAAATATGGATGTGTCATGGTTATATTGCTTCAAGGGTAGATATAATGGGAGATCAAGAAATTAAATGAATGAAACATTTAATAATTTGGATTGTTTTAACTATTTTAATTGATGAATACTGTAAGTAAATCCATATATAATGTAGTGAATAATTATCTTTAGGTATTACTATAAGTGAATTATTTGGTGTTTAGGGGGACATTCCTTGGGATTTGGCAATGGGTACGTATATGTGTTTAATGTTTTTATAGAGTATTAAACAGGATTTCATATATATATATATATATATCCTTTAAATCCAATAATTAATGGATATTATGGTGAAGAAAATATGTTTTCTTTTTTGTTAAGGATGATATATATATTCTAATGATGTGAATAATTGGGTCATTCATTGAATAATTATACTCATGATAGAAGGATTGTGGATATGGTGAGATCAGTCATTGGACAATCAATATTAAAATAGGATTCCAATATGAGGATAAATACAATTATTTATAGTTATTTACATAAAATTAGGTTCAAAAATGTTATTATTTTCATGGATGATATTGTGTAACATTTGTTTTAATGGGAATAAAATTTAGGTGGGATATGTTGGTGATATGAATAAATAATGTGTTGGTTCCATTAGATAGAATATATTGTCTATTGTGGGTGATTGTTGATCAAACAATTGGATTACACAATGTATTGTGGTCATAATTTGGTGTTGGTGTTTATATAATCATGTAATTATTTCTATATTGATGACCTGGTTATTCAGTAATGTGATGATGCATTAGTGGATTCTTCTAGTTCTTTTTGTGATGTTATCTAGAAGTGAAACAAATAGCCATTATATATATAATTTTGTGTATTGATGTAATACCTACTCTTATTAAGGAAATAAAATATCAAACATACATTTTCATTATTAAATTTCTACAGTTTTGAGCACCATGGTTCAGAACTACCCTTCATGATTGGATTATAATAGTGGGGAACATAAAAATATTGAAGACATATTGGTCGATGAAACCATTTGTTCATAGGATATATCGGTGCAGTTGAGTACAATCATGAAGTTAGTGATGGTATGGAGTAGGAATAATGTCCTTTTATGAATGAGGTTCCCTTATTTTTGTGGTTTCATTTTAGTTCATCATTCTTTTTTAAGGATATAATGTGGTGCGTTTGTATCTATTTCATGATCGAGATAGATTTGATGTTTCTTGATGGAAGAAAAAAGTGGATTCTTGAGGTTGATAATAATTATGGAGTGGGTCCTACAAAATATATTATTTTTGTTATTTTTGAAATTTATAATAAATATAAACTAATTTTTTAAGCATATGAACTTTTTGGAAATAAGTCTCATATATAAAATCCAATGGTAGACATATCTCTTTGTATATTTTTTGATATTCATTGAGAACCAATGATATGTCATATGCTCAAGGGATGTTCTGATTTGGGAAAAAGTGACACCATTTAATTATATTTAGTGGTATGTGGTGTTTCACAATGATGAGTGAATTTCAACATATGATAGGTGATGTGAAAGATATGGCCACTCAATATTCAAGTCCTATATATTTTGACATGTATTTATTCAATTTTTTCAGAAAGGAAAGGATATTATTAATTTAGTTTCACATAGATTAAATGGGGTAATTACACAACATTATGGATATGTTTTTATGTTTTACAATGAGGGATTTCATTGACGGGTGAACTAAAACAACACACTGTGAAATATGAAATAACACTTTAGAAACATCAACCTCATTCAAAAAGATGAATCAGTCAATGACCCAAAGGGGAATCTCAATTATAGTGTTTCGGTAGGGTTATGTAAATTTTATTCAAGTGTTCAATCAATTACCTTGGAAGACGTTAACATAATAGGTCCAGGTTATGTGGTGTCATACCAAAAAGTTCATGGTAAATCTGGGATGAAATTATATAACAATTTTTAGTAGTCACCAACATGTAGTTTATTAGACACTAAACTCTGTTTTTTTATACCACCATGTGATGTAACCATCCCATTTTCAACCCCATCCACATCATCACCTATTCATTAATGTTGTTGGGTTCTTTTTTTTGTGATCATGTTGTGTTTCTAAGGGAGTTCATTGTACCATTCACTATTTTTTTCTTCCACATCTTTATGCTCTATGTTGTGGACTATTAATGTTTTGTTAATAAACCTTTTAGGGACATGATATCCCATTTTGACTTTTTTCGTTGTGTATACTATATGAACTATATTTAATAATAAATTATAGATTGTTATAAAAATAATTTTAATTTTTGGGTTTGAGATAATATCATAGGATACAATTTTAGTGTTGATGAGGATTATATTCTAGTTCATGGATGTTAATGAGAATCATGAGGATATTAAATACATGGGTTATGTATGTGATTCCTTTAACAAAAAAATATATCCATGTTTACAAATTACTGTTCATGGCCATTCATTTTCCTAAGATTGGGTATGGGATAGAGACTATGCAAACCCAAGGTAATGTTGAAGTAAATTATTTGGCTTTTAGGATCTATATAAGGATCATCTTAGAACCATGGGTAAATTATATTTTACCACCGGTTGTTATGTATATCATGGTCCTCCATCTTATAGATACATTGAAATATTATAACATGTCATGTGAAGGATGAAACCTCAGATAATAGATGAGTTGAATAGAAGAGGTATTTCATAAGAGTGATTGTTGGGATCTCTCTTTAGTAGGATGTGAGATGATATACATACATGGGTCATGGAAATTATTTGTGATTTGTTATTGGATTTCTAAATTTTCTTTGTGAGATATCACTTGATATGAAACATTATTTTCATAACTAGAATGAAGACATTTTTTGGTTAGTTTTGGACCAACATCTTAATGGTTTGGTTCATATAGAGCATATGCTATTTAGAATTATCACTGGTTGTTATGTATAACATGGTTTTGGATATAGGACATAATATAAGGTGTAAGGGACTATTTGGTATTCCCTTATGGATGATATTCGATGTTCGAATGATTCGGTGTGATGATTCTTAGTGGACATGATAGTTATATGGGAATTTTCCCATTTGGATAGATGTCCATTGATTTGTTCATTAAGATGTGGGTCAATGTATCATTTAAATTGTTCTCTATAATGAGCCTTCAAGATAGTGTGATGAGAGATGTCCCATATTTTATGTTAATTTCAGGTGGGCCATTTTATGGATGATAGAGGATGATTTAAATTATAAGAAAAACATATGGAATATTATTGTTATCTGAGGGTTATATTGTCCATTTCCTATTGTGATGGGGTTAGGATCATAAATATCCCCTTCCATATTTATTGAATGTTATAGGATTTATGATGTGTTAGTTCCTTTGGATTAGATTGGTTTGCTTATATATGTTGGATCAGATTACACCAAATATACACAAGAGGGGGTGATTGTGTCTTTTCAAAAATCATTACGAGATTGTGTTCTGCATTTTAACATTAATTAGATAAAATGGTGCAGCAGAAATTTAAATAGAAGAAACACAAGATGTATAGTGGTTCAGGGAATAGGAGGCCCCTAGTCCCCTCCACCAACTCTCTAGTCCACGATCTTGGTGATTTTCACTATCAGGTCCTCGTTTCAACATACCGACTCACAACTGAGTACAGGTAGTTGACACCATTAAAATTCAAGGAAAAACAAAGCCTTCTGGTTCACTTATAAAACATACACAGCTTAGTACGAGAAGGCGATCACTCAAGAATTGAAAGAAAAAATTTTCATATTTTGAAAATACTTTCCAAATGTTCTTCATAATTTCAGCATCATGCAATTGACAGTAGGTAAATCATTGCCTTCAGAAATTATAATCTTCACATAAGAAACGTTCTGAGACGATCCTGCTATAGTAGATGTAGAAATATAATTTACAACTTTAGAAGTTGAAAATTCACAGTAGATCTTCTTTGTATAACAAGTGAATCTTCTACTGCATTCCTTCCACTTTAACAAATACAACTTTGATGCTCCTTTTGAAACAGCGGATCAGTGTGTTTCAGTAGACTCTATTTTTCCTTTAATTTCAGAATAATAAAAATATCACACCGGATCAATAATATATTGATGCTGTTTTAAAAAGCCCATATAAAAAAAGAATGATAAGAACATCTCCAGTAAAATTAGATCCACAAAATACTCCTTTTTTACTTGCGATATTCAAACATTTGAATTTACAGAGTAGTCGTAACATTCCCGAAGACTCAGCATATGAATCTCCTTTTAATTCGATTATCAAATAATTGATAAAACAGTTTGGAATCAGTCAAAATCATACTTAAAAATCAGCTTTATATGTGGATTAAAATCCTCCTTATAATTTGTGTACTGACCATTGCATAAAAAATTTTACATTAAATTCTTCGATGCCAAACGTAAGATTAAGTTGAACTGTATGTGTCCTCTGAATGTAAGGTTGATAACGTAAGGTTGACAATGTAAGGTTGATGATGAACGTAAGGTTCACTCCAAACGTAGGGTTGGTTATCTATACTTTTCTCTTTAACTTTCAAACGTACAATAAAAGATCCATAATTTTACTTGATCCATACTTTTCCAAGAACGTATGGTTGTTTACAAAAGTATGGTTGATGACCAATAATTTTGAGAAACAAATGTAACATTTAATATTTATGTACGGTTCTCCTTCCACACTATTCTAATATCCCAAACATAGGGTTCCTTCATAATTTAGGGTTATTCTTCCATACTTTTATGATAATGTATGGTTGTTTAACCATACTTTTTCCTTATCTGAAAAAGTATACACGCGTTTTATCCTTACGCTATGTTTATCCATGTAGGGTATGAACAGTGTTTTGAGAACATTCTCAAGTAGATTCTGAATAAGTAGCACATGAACAGTGTTTCTAGAACACTCTAAATGCGAATACTTTAATAAAAAATTCAAGTACTTTCAAGAGTAAAATAAAATGATAAATTCTTGAAAAAATATTTAAAAATAAAATCATTAGAAAATTATTATGGGTATTTGTGAGCATTAAAAAATATCATAAAGTGAAAGAGTATTAATGTAAACTCCTTCTTAAAATAAGAATATTATGTATTGTTAAAAACAACACTTTCTCAATAATATCCCCCTTTTTGATAATCACAAAACCAATAAAAAATAATACTAATTAAATGAAATTAAATTTTAAAATTAGTTACATAATGTTTTAGAATTTGGAGAGGATAAATCAATATTTAATTTTAGAAAAAGCATTTAAATAAATAATCATTTTATTTTCATTAAAAAAAATTCTCCACCTCCATGAAAATAAAATAATTTTTATTTAAAAATAAAAGTAAAGAAAAATTTCCTAGTTCTATCAAAATTTCTCCCTCTGAATAAAAAGTAAAAGAAATTTCCCTTTATAATAAATGACTGTTAATAAAATAAAATAGTTTTCTATATAATTATGAATATATATAAATTGAAAACATTTTAAAAATACATGAAATCATTTAAATAAGGTTTTAAAATAATAAATTAAAATGTTGTGTTTATCCAAATTTCTCTCCCTTTGTGATATAAAAAAGAATGATAAATCATGGATTCTAACACATTTATTGTTGCACTGAACTGTAGGTAAATGCAAATATTAACTGTTTATCAATAATTAAATTTGGAGTACTGGAATATCAATATAAAGACAGTAAAACAAATAAATTGAAAGAAATATATTTTAATTAAAATTCAAAAATAAATACAATGATGATAAACACAGGAATCAAGGTTTCTTCTAGTGAACAGGTAGGGTTTATCTTCTCTGGACTGTAGACATGATGTGTGTTAGCTGTTCTATCATCCTTTTCATTAAACCATCACCAAGATTAATAATATGATCTATGGCATCTTGAGTCATATGAATATCTTCAATGATATTGAATCTGAAAAATTCATGAACAATTTCTTCTTTCTCCATAAATAAAGACAACTTCTCTATGAATTTTTCTAAGACAGAGTGGATTCCTTGCTCATTAGATGTTAATTAATCAACTATGAAATTCTGATTATCTATGTGAACATTTAATGGATCATTGATGCACTGGAAATCTTGCAACCAGTCATTCATATTGCTCATTGCAGCTATGATAGCTTGAATTCTTCTGATTAAATCAGTTGAAGTGCTTGATCCACTAGCATCACAATTCCCAACAGATGCAAATTGTTTCTCCATAAACAAATTAAGATCTGAGAAATATGATTTCATAACCATTTAAGATTTCAATTTAGCAACAAAAATTAGCATATCCCCTTTAAAAATTTTGACTTCTTGTATTGAAACAGTACTTATCTTACGCTTTTGAAATTTCAACTATTCGGAGGTAAAGGTGATTATCATAGAATCATTCTCGCATTGTAGTTGAGATAGCTTTCTGTACAATTCCCCAACTTCCCCATTCCATTAATCAAAAGCACCAGGTGGTTGATTTACATTATTAAGCTCTATGTGATGTAGCATTACAAAAGGTAATGAATCAGAATCAGATTTTTCTTTCTCTTTATCTTGAGTAGGTTGGTTTACATATTTTTTCTAAGATTCCTTTTCAGACTCTTCTATAGAAAAATCCTTTTGATGAACATTTGTGTGAGCTTCAGAAGAATGATCATCATGAATATCTGTAATTTTTTCATCTAATGAAATATCTAAAATGATATTCTCTGGAGTTTTTTGAGGTATGACCACTACCTCACTAGGCTCTGCCTCCTTTTATTGTTGAAGTACAACAAAAACCTCAACTACATATTATTGTTATGATCTTTCAACTACAATATTTTAATGATCAGGATTTGTAACAATGACATTATGTTCATGAGGTTGTTCAACAGCTATTTCTCTAACATTGATATAAGAGAGTAAATCTCTTGTCGTTAAGTCAGAGGAAGTAAGTTCCTCAGTCACAGGTCTTTTCCTCTGAGTTTGAAGTCCCTCCTGACTTCTTTCTTCCTCAGTTTCTACCACTTCAAATCTGATCCTCCTTGTTGCCGCGCTGACTCTTAATTCAGATTTTCCCTCCTTGGACTTTGCAGATTGAGCTTGAGCACTCTCTGGTTCATCATCTGCTCCTACTAGAAATTTTTTTCCTTTGATAGTACTCCAGAAATATCCAATATTCCTTAAAGTTCCATTATAAAACACATTACTCTGATGACAGTGTACTCTGGCATCCACTAGTCTCACTATGCCTTTCTTAAGAAACATCTTGGAAATGAAGTAACCAAAAGGATAAAAGTTCATTCGAGCATCACTCAGTCAACAATATCATAGGTATCTAACCATATACCTGAGAAAATTGTGTTTTACATCACTGAGCAAAATATATATTATATACATATCAGGATATAATATATTTTCCAAATCAGACATCCTCAATGAAATCCATATTTGCACAAATTTGACCAAAAGTTTCTTATGAGGCTCCAAATCCTTGATAAAAATTTTCATTAAAGTCTTAATAACAAAGAGAAGCGACATTATGTCCTATGATTTGTGCACATAATCTTCAATATTTTTCAAATCGAAATGAAAAAATCCCTCATGAGGGAATTTGAGAATCTGACCAATTTCTACTAATGAGATTGAGAAATCCATGTCCTCTATTTAAGCCATCATACTGGACTCAGTATCTCCCAGACTAAACTGTATAGATTTGAAGAAGTATCTAAGTTCTACCTCAAACAGAAATTCTATATTTTCAGATTTGAACATCTATTCAAGGTTCTAAAACGACAGTGCTTATTTCAATAGAAGATTTGTCTGAAATAACCAGTCGAGATCGATTAACTTTCCCAGTAATATTTTTCATCCTTCGGAGCGTTGTCTCTTGGCATTGCTTTTCTCTGCTTCAATGGATCCTTTAGGCCATACCATCTCTATGAGAAACTATAAATGTTTGAAGGATATGGTTTCAGAGGTTTGAAGATTAGGGTTGAAGAGCAGAGTTTCGGTGTGTGGGTTTGAAACGGTTTCAATAAAAATGAAATGCTTTAGAAGTCGAAAGGGATTCTGACAACCTTGATTCCTGTTTTTTTAATATTAATTAAATATGTTTAAAAATAAATAAAATATATTCCGCAGGTAAAAAAACTTATTATCTTTGAAAAAAAATAGCTAAATTATTTTATGAAGAATTAAAATAATGAACTACCATTGTAAAATAAAATTTTATTTTAAATCAAATAATCCTAGCTCCCCCTTAATTAAATCAAACCGTGTAGTGGGAAGTGGTTTAATAAAAATATCAGCTAATTGAATTTCAGTATGTACAAATTACAATGATATAACCTTTTTAAGAACATGGTCTCTTAGAAAATGATGTCTGATATCAATATTCTTAGTTCAAGAATCATTAATAGGATTTTATGAAATATTTATAGCACTAGTATTATCACATAAAATAAGAGTACTATTAAAATTTAGTCCAAAGTCCATAATATTGTTTTTCATCCACAACACCTATGCATAGGAACTGCCAACAGAAACATATTCTGCCTCAACTGTTGATAGGACAACTGAATGTTGATTCTTACATGACCATGACACTAACGAGTTTTCTAAAAAGTGACACGTTCTTGAAGTGATTTTCCTATATATTATACAACTACCAAATTCTTCATATGAATTTGAAATCAAATTGAAATCAGATGTTTTGGGATCAAGAAGAAATTGAAAAACAGTTCCTTTTAAATATCTAAAAATTCATTTAACAGCAGTTAGATGAGATTCTTTAGGATTTGATTGAAATCTTGCACAATGACATACTAAATACATTATATTTGGCCTGCTAGCAATAAGATATAATAAACTACCAATCATACCTCTATATAACTTTTTTTCAACTGATTTTACAGTTTTATACAAATCATGTTTTTTATTAGTTCAAATTGGAGTTTTATATGTATTTTTGTTTTCAAGTCCAAATTTATTCTTCAAATCAGTAATGTATTTCTTTTAATTCAAAACATTTCCAAAATCTTTTTGATAATTTTGAAGTCCTAAAAATAAATTTAGTTCTCCCATTATACTCATTTCAAATTATTTTTGCATTCACATTGAAAACTCATGACAAAGGGTTTTATTATTTGATCCAAAAATTACATCATTAAATTAAATTTCAATCAATAAAATAGAAGAATTCATAATTTTTGTAAACAGTGTTGGATCTTCCATTCAAAAAGTAAAATCATTTTTCAAAAGAAAATATCTTAATCATTCATACCAATCTCTTGGTGATTGTTTAAGGCCATAAAGAACTTTTGTACATTTAAAAACAGAATCCGGTTATTGAGAATTTTCAAAACCAGGAGGTTGTTCAACATAAAATTCCTCCATTAAATAACCTTTTAAAAATGTAGACTTAACATCCATATGAAATAATTTAATGTTAATATGAGACGCAAAGGATAAGAGGACTCTAATGGCTTCTAGTCTAGTAACAGGTGCAAAGGTATAATCATAATCTATACCTTCATCCTAATTATATCCTTTTTGCTACAAGTATAGCATTATTTCTAGTTATTATTCCTTGATCATCTTGCTTATTTCTAAAGACCCATTTGGTTCCTATTACTGGATAGTTTTGTGGTCTTTCGACTAATTCCCAGACATCATTTCTTTTGAATTGGTTTAATTCTTCTTGCATTGATATCATCCATCTTTCATCATCTGAAGCTTCTTCTATAGTCATGGGTTCTAATTGGGATAGAAAGGTAGACAATTGTACAATGTTTCCTATATTTCTTCTTGTTTTTATTCCTGCATCTAAGTCAACTATTATATTTCTAAAGGGTGATTATTTAGGGTTCTATTCTCTCTAGGCAACACACTTATAGGTTCTTTAGGATCATGTTCTTCTGATCTAGACTGAATTTTATTTATATCTTTTTCAAAATCATTTTTCATGTTCTCAAGATTCATGTTATCATTAGAGTCAGATTCATCCATTTGATCTTTCCTTTTCTCAAAGAGATCAGATTCATCAAATTTCAAATCAATTGATTCTTCAAAAATCCTTGACTTTATATTATATAGTCTATAAGCTTTGAAGGTAGCTGAATTTCCTATGAAAATTCCTTCATCAGATTTTGGATCGAACATACCATGATTATCCTTGGTGTTTAAGATGTAAACCTTGCATCCAATAATTATAAAGTAGTTAACTTTAGGTTTTTTCCAATGTTCATAGGGATTATTTTTCAAAAGAGGTATAATTAAAACTCAATTCATTATATAGCAAGCTGTTCTTACATCTTCTTCCCAAAAGTAGTTAGGAAGGCTCTATTTATTAAGGATAGTCATCCATTTCATGAATAGTCATATTTCATCTTTCAACAATTCCGTTCGGTCGAGGTACTGTAGGTGTAGAGAAGCTGTGAATAATACCCATTTTTGAGAATAAGTAATTAAATTCCTGATTCTAAAATTCTCCACCATACTCGCTTCTTAATGAAATTATTTTAAAACCATTTTCATTTCGAAGAGATTTACAAAAACCTTCAAATTAAGTAAAAGCTTCATTTTTAAATTTTGAAAATAAAATCCATGTAAATCTAGAATAGTCATTAACTGAAACATATACATATAATATACCATCCAAGAATTATTCTCTTGAATATCCAAACAAATCTATATGAATATGTTATAGAGGATTAGATGTATCAATTTTGATAACAGATTTTAAGGATTATTTGTGTTTCTTTCCAAGTGGACATGCATCACAGAATCTGTCACTTTCAAATTTGAGTATAGGAAAATCAGAAACCAAATGTTTCTTAGCTAACTTTTTTAAAACATATATATTATAATGTCCAAGTCTCCTATGCCAGATTGAGGATTCATTTATTTTAGTAGTTAATCAATTTACTTGTTGTTTACACAAGGAATTAAAATCCAGGATATACACATTATCAGTTCTTGGTGCTAAAAATTTAAGCAATTTATTTTTGAAAACAGTAAAAAAATTGTTAGAAAAATAAACACGATAACCATAATCACCTATTTGAGAGATATATATCAGATTGTGTTTCAGTATTTTTATATAAAGAACATTATTAATTGATTCAACTTCTGGATCACCAAATGTTCCAATAGCAATGATTTTTCCTTTTGCATTGTCACCAAAAGTGACAAGTCGACCATATTTTTGAGTTAGTGTAGATAAATTCAATTAGTTCCCACTGATATGTCTTGTGAAGCCATTGTCCAAATACCATATTTCCTTTTTTCTCTTGTGACCTGCTCCATACAAAGTCATTTAGAATGATTGCTTGAGTACCCATATTTTGTTTGGTCTAGTAGTGTTATCTATCATGGATCTAGCAATCCAGACATTCATTGTTTTTCTTATTTCACATTAGTCAAATAGATCATTTGATACAAAATATTTCTTAATTAAAATTATTTGGGGTTGTCTTAAAATTTTTTTTAAAAAATATGTCTCCTTATTCCACAGTAATTACAATTTAGTCTTTTTGCACTTGGAATAAAATAGTTTTTGTATAGATTGGGTTTTTCACCTTTACTGACAATTCCAAATCATTCATTTTTAATCAATTTTTTTCCAAGGATTTCATTTAATTTATTTTCTCCTTTAGTAAAAACAAGTGATGTAGTTTTATAAGTATCTACTTTAGTTTGCAGTGATCTTATCTTTGATTCATAATCTGTATTGGTAGAATTAATTGAATCAAATTTTTCAGTGAACTCCTTATATTGTTTCAGAATTGTATCTCTTTCATCAGAAATAGCCTTATGAACATTATTTAAAGACATGTTATTCATAAATAGAGAGTCATATTTTTCTTCAAGCATATTGCAGTAGGGTGCATGTTTTTCATTACAGTAATTAGATTCAGAACTAAAATCAGAAGAGTAGTAAGATTGTACCTCATCTGTTTCTGCCATAAAAAACATGTTGTCTTTCAGATTAGCATCCTCCTTCTTTGAGTATGATTTAAAAGTACTACTAGAGTCTTCAGATACACTCCATGTAGCTTTCTTGGCTTTCTTGTCCTTAGGCTCATAGTCATTTCTTTTGAAAAATTTCATTCTCTTGTCTTCTTTTAACTGGGGACATTCAGGTTTAATATGCCCCATTTTCATGCATTCATAGAATCTTACTTATTTATCATCATTCTTAAATGATTTTTTGAAGCCTATTTTCTTTCTATATAATTTTGTGAATCTTCGGTCTAGATGAGCCAATTCCACATCAGAATTAGATAACTCAGAACTCTCTAACTTCTCTTTTTCATTTTTCATCATCTTTCAGTTTTTGCTCTGTGATGATGCTTTAATGGAAGTATATTCTCTTTTGATAACCACTTTATCTTCATTAGCATCATCTTCTATCTCACCATCATACATCATTAATGTTCCAACCAGTTCTATCATGGATAAATCTTTGACAGGTGTCGACTATCTGATTGTTGCAGAGATTCCATTCCATTTTGTAGGCAGTACTCTCAATACATTTAATGATTTCCAGCTTGCTTAATGGGATATCCCAAGGCATTTATGTTATTGACAATCTCGGTCAATCTTCCATTCGTTTGAATAATACTCTCATCTTCAACCATTCTAAATGTATCATATTTAAGCATTGTAGTTGCATATCTCATTTCCTTGATACTATTAGTTCCTTCATAAGAAACTGCAATAGTTTGCCACATTTCATATGATGGTGGGCATTGAGATACTCTGTTAAACTCATCAGGTCCTATAACACATATATGTTCATTCATTGCCTTCGAATTCAATTCATATTCTGCTTCAGTAGCTAAACTGCATGTTTCAGGTTTTTCTGGTATTTAATATGGAGTTAGAATCTTATAATAGACTTTTGTTTCCATGATTTTTTAGATAGATAATCATTTGAGACTTACAGAATCCATAGTTTTCTCCATTGAAGTATGGTTCTCTGACCATAGACATTCCCTCTCTTGTATCAGTCATTTTGCTTTATGTATAATTACTTTCAGCTTGATAATGATTTGTTAGAAAGCTCAACCTCTGATACCAATTATTGGATCTGATTACACAAAATATACACAACAGGGGGTGAATTGATTCTTTTCAAAAATCATTACGAGATTGTGTTCTGCCTTTTTACATTAATCAGATAAAATGATGCAGCAGAATTTTAAATTGAAATAACACAAGATGTATAGTGGTTCGGGGAACAGAAGTCCCCTAGTCCACTCCACCAACGCTCTACTCCACGAGCTTGGGATTTTCACTATCTGGTCCTCGTTTCAATAGACCGGTTCACAACTGAGTACTAGAATTTGACAACTTTACAATCCAAGGAAAAAAAGCCTTCTGGTTCACATACAGAACCTACACAGCATAGTACGAGAATCCAATCATTCAAGAATAGAAATAAAATATTTTCGTATTTTGAAAATACATTCCAGATTTTCTTCACAATTGCAACAACATGCAATTGATAGAAGGTAGATCGTTGCCTTCAGAAATAATAATCCTCACATAAGAATTTTTCTGAGTCAATACTGTTGCAGTAGATATAGAAATATAATTTACAACTTCCCTAGTAGAAAATTCAAACTAGATCTTCGTTGTAGAACAAGTGAATCTTCTATTGCATTCCTTCCTCTTTAGAAAACCGAGCATTGACGCTCCTTTTGAACCAGCAGATCGGTGTGTTTCAGTAGACTCTGTTTTTTTACCATTTTTCATAAATATCAAAAGATCACACATGATCAATAATATATTTATGTAGTTTTGAAAATCCCATATAAATAAACAAACGATAAGAAATTCTCCTGTAAAATTAGATCCATAAAAGTCGCCTTTTTAATCACGATATTCAAGTATATGAATTTACAGAGTAGTCGTAACTTCCCTGATAACATGGCATAAAAATCTACTTTTAATTAGATTATAAAATCATTGATGAAACGTTTTTGAATCAGACAAAATTGTACTTTAAAATCATCTTTAAATCAAGCTTGAAATCCACCTTATAATCAGCGTACTGTCCATTTCATAAAAATATTGACTTTAAATTCTCCGACATCAAATGTTAGTTTAAGTTGAACTGTATGTGTCCTATGAACGTATGGTTGATGACGAATGGTTGAAAACGTAAGGTTTACAATGAACAGTAGGTAAATTCCAAACGTATGGTTGATCATCCATACTTTTCTCATAAACTTTCCAACGTACGATATAAGATCAGTACTTTTACTTGATCAGTACATTTCCAGGAACATATAGTTGTTTACAAAAGTAAGGTCGATGAACCATACTTTTGGGAAACAAACTTAACGTTTAACATTTATGTACAGTTCTCCTTCCATACTTATTTGATATCCAAAATGTAGGGTTCCTTCCTAATATCGGATTCTTCTTCCATACTTTTCCAATAACGTATGGTTGTTTAACCATACTTTTTCCTTATCTCAAACAGTATAGATGGTTTTTATCCTTATGCTACGTTTATCGACGTAAGGTGTGGATAATGTTTCTAGAACATGCTCAAGTAGATTCTGAATAAGAAGCACATGAACAGTGTTTCCATAACACGCTAAATACAAATACTTTAATAATAAATTCATGTAATTTCAATAGTAAAATAAAAAGATAAATTCCTGCAAAATGCTTAACAAATATAATCATTAGAAAATAATTAAGGGTATTTGTGAGCATCAGAATTATCATAAAGAGAGAGTGTATTAATATAAAATCACCCTTTAAATAATAATATTATGTATTTTTGTAAAAAAACACTTTCACAAAAATATATCATAGAATCTACCATGAATTAGTGATTTGCAGTAGGTAATATCAGGAGTTTCTTAATCTACACTGACAGATAATGGTTACATTCTTTTAGTGGATTCTTCCTCAATATGTGTTGAGTTGGGATCTATTAGTGGACCCTTCACCTAGTTAAAAGCGGTCTTATATAATCATCTCAACCTCCCCAGAAGGGGAATTCATTTTTTTACTTCCATATTTCGTTGAGTGATTTGAATAGATATATCACATGGTTAAGTAACCCACCCCTTATCTTAAAGCATAGGTCAGGGTTTATGGCATGAAGCTATTATTTTCTATCATATGGATAAAGAAGTTGTGGTAAAGTGTCATGTTGGGATTTTTATCTATTGATAACCATAGAGGTATTTTGGGTTATGAATTGATGAAAACTTCATCACTATCCAATGCATGTTGGGTTGAGTTTTTATAGTATTAGTTTTCACATGACATCCCTAATTTCATGTTCTTTTTATATGTTTTTCATACTCACCCATACATGTACATAGTGGTATATAATAGGGAAATATAATTGTATCCTAATAAGATGAACTTCTCACTCATTGCATATGAAATGTGGTGTGTTTAAAAGCATTATATCTATATTTCATCTAAATCATATGATATAAAGTCAAATGGGTTTGTGTATCGAACTGGGATCTTTAATAATTAGATCATAAGAGTATTGGGGTTGGTGGTTGAGACACTGTGTGTTTTTATGACATTATATATTCTTTATATGTCATATTCCTATTGGGAGACTAATTGTTTTATATTATATGACTTCCATATTCATTTTTTATAACATTGTTTTTTATTAATTATGTGTATTATAAATGTTATTTTTAATAACTCATACTGTTTTTGTTGATGGTGTAATCTATTATTATATCATATCATCAATAATAAATGGTTTACGCCATATCCACTAGTTTTAATCCATTAGTATAACAGGATGGGATCTTTATCCATGTAGTCATCATGGTCATGTAGCTATTTTGCGATATGTTGTCACAACTAGAGTATATAACTATATATATAATTATATTTAATTGTATATATTTATTTTTTAAAATTAAATATATTTATAATTATCTATATATATTGTTTTATATATAAATATTATATATATTTTTTAAAAGTTATATGTGTATATATATATAATTATATATAATTATATTAAATTATATACATGATTATATGATGTGTATATATGTATTTTTATATGTCTATATAGATACATATTTATTTGATTATATATATATTAGTATATGTGTTGTTATATATTTTCCTATTTTTTTAAATTATATATATATATATAGATATTTATATTAATTCAAGTATATTAAGGTATACATATATATACATAAATAAATAATATATATATATATATGTAGATATTTGTATATATATAATTATGTACCACATTTTTTATTTTAAATAAGTAATGATGAGATTACATAAGTGATAAGGATTATGGAATATAAGAATGTGATTATATGTTCAAATCCCAACAAAATGAAATATAGTATTGAATTTGTGGGATCCATAGGGTGAGATAATCTTGGTTGTAGATATGGACCAACTAGGCCACCAATCTAATTAAAATAAAAAATAAATTATTTAAAAGCGATAATTTTAAATTTTTGATAAATAAATTTATTAGGAAATTTTTTTAAACTAATTTAAAAATTACAACAATCAAATAAAACCCAAATAAACATTTCACAATAGGTTATCCCGTAGGTAGAATGTTTATTTTCTGATGTTTGACGTGTGGGGACTTTTTGAATATTAATGGACCTCGCATAACTAACTACATTGAGTCATTATTTATTCATCGATCAATTATTATTCTTTTTCCATTTTTTGAGATATTTTTGGAGTATTATTTAATATTTAACAATATTTTTTTGGGTTCATTGTTTTTTGTATAGTATTTCATGCATTGTATTCTGTTGGGTTATTAATTGCATTCTAGACCAGATTGGTGGATTTGTTCTTATAAATTTTTATTTATATATGTAATGCCTCTTATGTGTATTATCTATACAATCAGGGATTGTCTCATAGTCATTGTATAATTGAGGCTATAATGAGGTGTCATTGTTGTATTTATTTTCAGGTTCTTATATTTCAAGACCTTAACAGAATGGTATTTAGAATGATATACTCTGTATTTATATGGATACATGTTATATTTTTATTCTCCTATCAAGATCATATTTTTATGATTTATGTTTGTTTTCTATTTTTATGTAATATATATGTATTAATATATCATCATGTTGATGGGTTTTCATGTATTTGTTTATCCCTACAATGAATTATATAATGAATTATTTCTCAAGAGATGTTATATTGTTGGAAAAGGTAGGTTATCATTTTTCCTCTTTGTTATAGGGTAAGGAATTTAATCCCTATATAATATTTTATGGGACAAAAGTGGTTAGATTGGTGAATTTTATTAATTTGGGGTAATTGGGGTTATCCAAGAATACTATGATATGAATTTCGTGGTGGGTAACTATAAAATATTTTTATTATATCATATGATTATATGTTTATAACATTACTATGTCACTCTAAATTAATATTTTATATTTCCTTGGGTCATGGATGTTTTCATTTGTATTCACATGCTTATGACATTGTGTATGTAATACAGTCATGATAATCATTTATAGTAATACTTATCAATTACATGATATGTTGTTTTGTTATTTTTCTTTATGATGAATTTTATAATTTCATTGTATTATTCAATTAATCATATCATTTCCACCATTTTCACATATCTAACTTTCTTATAATATATTTATAAATAATCTATATCACGTTTTAATTCTATTACCACATACAAAGACTTTAAACCCAAACCAATATTATTTTTCCCAATTTCCCTAGGATATTAATGGTGTAAACAATATTCTCATCAGTTTATAAGTAATCATTAATGAAGGGTTTGATCAAATTTTGATGTTTAACTGTTTAATTTGTTCATAGTTATTAATGATATAGATCATTAGATTTTGTGAAATGATTGAATAATATTATTTTAAGAAATAAATGTTTAGCACTATATCTATATAATCTAGTATAAGAGTAACAAATTAATAATTTGATGAAATTTAAAAAATTTAAAATATTATAGTGAATGATATTTTTAAAACAATAAATAAAATGAAAATATATGAACATTCTTAACATGAGAGAAAGAATAATAGAGATAGAAATAAAAATATAAATAGTTATCCCTTTTCCTAAATCATTGATTATGGAGTTAACCTATATCATTGGGATGAAAAATCATTTGAATAAACATAAAAATTAATATATTTATCAATAAAATAACATTAAAAAAGATGATAGATATGTAAGATAATATTTATATACAAATGTTCTACTGTTTTTTATTTTTTTGGAAAAAAATTAGGATTATTAAATAATTAAAAAATTGTAAAATATATATATACTGAAAAAATGGGAACATATTATAAACCATGTAAACTGGAACTATTCATTGAATATAGATAACTGATTAAGCACCCAAACACCCCTCTAATAGTACATAGGGAATCCATATGAATTAATGGTTTAAAATAATCATATTGGATGAATTGACATCATTAATTTCATAAATATAAGAATTAAACCACTAATAAACCACATATAATATTAAACATACAAACCCCAAAATATATGAAATGTTATTCAATACCAAATACTGTAAATTAATAGCCAAATATTTGAAACTAGTGTTGAAGAAAATACATGAATACTTAAAAAATCCATAACAACATCTCATAATTTTTAACATGATCACTGATCCTCACCTTTAAATATTTAAATAATTATATATATGGATAATCATATATGTTTACTCCATAAGAACCACCCTAAAACCTATTATTTAAATGATAGTTAATATAAAATTCCTTATTGAATTAGTATTAAAATGAAGTTGCTTCCTAAAAGGAATCAACTATCACCCCATCCAATAAAAGGTTCAATTAAACCAAATTACGTAGATGAATATTTGAATATAATTATGATTATATATGATCAGGTGCATTGAATCCACTTTTTTACATTACCCATTTAAGTTACATCCCAATTAAAATTGTTATTGTCTTCTAATTCCAAAAATTTTCACACAACTATATAACCACATACACTTTCTGGAGTAACTAAACATAGAAAAATCTATAAACCATATTCATATAAAATATAGCCAAATATCACAAACACTTTTTTTGTACTGTAAATAAACATGAAAGAAATTATCTTTATATCATACTCCATATATCTATGTATCCACATTATCAAAAATTTTATCAGTAAATCCTCCTAATAAACAAAATTAATTAAATTTTTAAGTAGTATAAGGAATGAATAATTAGTTATCTATTTGTGCCACTAAATTCATAGAATTTAGGTAGAACACAAGAAACCAATTTTCTAATATTTAATTATATTGCATTACCTGAACTAGGAGATCGTGTGTAATCAACCAAAATGGATTACGAAATGTTCCAAATCCCAACCTAGTGGTATACTTCATGTATCTATGACATAACCCCAAACAATGTCACAACCATACACTGAAGCATCTATCACCACTATCCACCACATATACCACACATGTAGCGGCGGTTTATAAGAACCGTCATAGTTTGGGTAGTTTCTGGCGATTTTGATTTTTTTAGCGGTGGTTTTCCTAGGGAAGGTGCCCACATTTGTTAACAGTGGTTAAAACTGCCATTAAAAACATCATAACTTCCGCGAACTGCTTCTGGAATATGGGAATTTGTAGCGGTGGTTAAAAATGCAACTTAATTTAATATCGTAGCTGTGGTTATAACTACTGATAATAGAAAGGTTCCAACATTTAGCGATGGGTTTAACCACCATGAATTATTTTGGTTACGATTAGAGGCAGTTAAAACTTCCACTAAAAACTGATTTAAAAAAACATTAGTTTTTGCAGATTCAATAACAGTGCCCTGAAACAAAATCCATTCCAAGAATACCAAAAGACAATTGGAATACATACTATAGTAAATATGAAATGATATACTTAACTAAGCACAACCATGGGAATTTTGATTCATATTTAGTAAAAACATGACAAGTGGTGTGAGCGGTATCTTTTTAAATAATGTCAAACTTTTTTGTCGCCAATGAAACCCTTCAACATTATCCACAGGATAAAAATTTCCTTTATAAAGAGTTTGATAATTTTTTTCAAATATGCACGTGCTTATGTATTGGTGTAAAAAACATTTGGAGAGGTTTTCATGATCGTTTTTTATCATAATATTATGAGAAATATCTTTTCAAAGTTGTACACGAATCTAAGATACAGGTGGTGGGTAGAGTACCTTTCGACATTCAATTTTTAGATTTCTTACACTAATGGGAAGAGAGGATTTACATCACTAAAGCACTTATTAAGAATGTCTCACCAAATGAAGTTTTAGAATCCATGGATTTGTGGAACCTGATGGGACTATTCACTCAATTTCATATGTATGCACAATATGACTATTTTAGAGCATCTTCCTCCCTTAAGACTTCCCGGAGATAAAAAACTCCTATAATGAGGATAATTTTAACATCCTGGTTATTATTTTTATATATTTGTTTATGTTTGATAATTTTTACTTCAGTTTTTGGTAAACTTTATGGCAATAACTATGTTTTAATAGGGATTTAATTTTAGGGGAGATCATTTTCACCATAAAGAGCGCCACTATGGTGTGGATAGGATGGTTTCGGTGTGTGTGTGTTTGGGGGGTTTATAGAGATTATTTTGGTGATATATCCATTTTTTCCATGGCTACATTTTAGACAAGGGTAATATCAAGGTATTCGAGTTCTATTGTGTGGACTTGTAGGCTACGACATTAGGTCTCGTGGGAGTGTATGGGTTATTCATCCATTTTGGTCATGGATTAGTAATTGTCACCTTGGTTGTGTTATGGTGTATAGGGGTGAGTTTTTTGGGGGGTGGGGTTGGGGTTGGGGGTTTTTATCAAATTTGGGGAAGTGTAATCATGGATTGGGATTGTTTCATAAATCCCCCTTCGTAGTTTTGCTCTCTGAAATAGATCTCTAGAATATATCATGGCCCCTTATATTATTTTGTCTCCGGTTTTCTAGACCACCAATATAATCTAAAATACCCTTAATCCACCACATTCTTCATTAATTTCAATCAGTTCTCAGATGACCCAAGTATATCCCTAAGAGATATTCTGGACGGTTTTCATTAGATTTTATCCATGATCATGGGAGACCAACCCTTTAAAATTTTAGGTGAGTTTTCCTCTTCCCATATCCATGTTTTCCCTATTCATAACTATGGTAATGTTGTTGGAATGAGAACGGTTGGATCTATTAATGCTTTGGTAGGGGACTGGTGTAGGCTGTTGTGTCCTAAATAGGAAATGGGATTCATGATTCATCGCACCATGAATTCAACATCAATTTCCTTCATTGATTATTTATAGAGTCTTGGTGTGGAAGGTTGGTTACAATGCCTCTCGTTATATATAAAATTTCTAGTACTCTCCCAATAATCTAAGATGTTCCTTTTATATATCCATATTGTAGGACTGCCATCCCCATAACCAGTCTATAATGCATTGAAGTGGGATGTTCACCCAAGGCTGAAAAACCTAATAAATTTTGGAAAAATAAATGATAAAAAATTAATCATCACAATAAATAATCGACTTATATGGTGCATAACACACTCATGAAATAAATATTTAAATGGAAACATCGGAAATCAATAAATTACATAAAGGAAACTTGACAGATCCAAAAAATGTTAGGTCATGAAAATGTTTCGTGGAAACTATTTTCCATAGATGATACATATAAAAACTGACAATGAACACATATCGTCACCCTATCCACCTACAACATATCAACAATAAAACTAATCATTGTCTAATGATGAACACATATTATCACCCTCTCTACCTCCATATCCACTTCCTGCTACCACCTGTAAGAATATTATATTGAAAATTAATTAGTGTTGCATATTTATATTTAAACATAAAACCAACAAATGCTTACAAACTAAATAATTTTAAATTTTTTGGATATACCGGATCACCAATAGGTGATAATGTACAAATGGGGGCATATTTGCTCATCTACTAACGTATATAATTCAACACTTTCTTAAATGCTGATATCTGATCCCCCTAGTCGTGAACTGTGTTTTATAGAGAAACAATCTCTCTCTGAGCATCTCTGTGTATATACTTACTAAAAAATGAGTAGATACATCTGTAATCCCTGATGGCCTGCCATAAACCTCAGTTGGTATGGGTCCCAAACCCATCCCTTGCAATCTACCAGGATGCTCCTTCCAAATAACTTTAGCAACCGAGATATCCTGGGAGACTGAGTAGGACTGCCCAGGATTGGCATCCCATAGTTCTCTAAATTTGACCTATAAATCATATATAAATATATATTACCATAGTTAAAAATGATAATAAGTCTCTATAATTAACAAATGAGTTCATACCCAATCTTTTTCGGCAGGCGCATTAATAAAACATCCATCATGATATTTTGTGAACATCCAACCACAATTTCATTCAGGATGCTTTGTAACCTAAACTTTTTGAATGCATTAAACAAATATTAATCAAAAATTTAATATATTATATATATTATATTGAATAATAAATATTTAAACTAATGAAAATATTACAAGAGTTGATGGACTTCTAAAAAAGATTTTTTACCCTGCAGTGTGAGGGATGACTTGCTTAGCCCGGCTTGATGCATTCTTTCATAAGAGATACTGAAATAAATAAAATGATATTTTATAGTAATTTAATTAATGACATATCATCTTCATATACATGTATAAATTTAAAATTAGGTTAATATAATAATATATATTTATATAACATCTACTTCTCAACACGATTTCTGTCAAAAAAACTCTCCACTATACTTTGGGTACCCCATTTGGTAGCTTCTCATACATTTGGTGGACGGTCAATGAAGTATCGTTGACATTTCCCCACAATCTTCAACTGATTTATTTCCATTTATTGCCATGATTTTTCAATGTCGGCATTGGTGCTGTCACATCAGCAACTGTAAAGTGGAATAACATCTGTATATAGAAATTTATTTTGAACATTTTAATAACATGAAATTCAATTACACCATAATGTAATAAAATCACCTTTTTTGGGAATCAAAAGCTTCCTTTTTCCAACACGGATGCATATGTCTCCAATCATCATAAGAAATAGGAAGGTAATTGGGATCCACTGCAAACTGGCCTATAATTTGGCCAAGTAATCCCATAACGTCATCCATAGGGACCACATATGAATCAAATGGGACATCTATCTTCCCTCCATTCATATTCCACACATCTGATTTTTTTATACTTTTCTCTACAGTTGCATTTTTTTCTTCTTCAATGAACAAATAGTTTGTATTAAAAATGTGAAATAGATTTATTTATATTAAAATGTGTACCTATCACTATGAGACTCTAGTATGTCTATGATTAACTAGAACTAGTGCGCCGCCACCCGACTGATGAAGCAGTTGAAAGGGGATTCGATGACTCAGCTTTTAAAGGGATTCTCATAGAGGGAGTGAGATATGGTGTAGGGGGGGATTGTGTAGGGGCAGGTAGCTGGTGGCTCAGATGTCGCTGGGTGGGAGACAGATGGATTAACATCTATCGTAGTAGTGGATGAAACTGTGTATTACTTCCTCCTTGTAATTCCTATCATTTAATCAAATAAAATTATTTGTAGAATAGATATTTGAAATAAGTTATGCAGAAAAAAATTTAACATGATAATATATGCTCAGTACTGAAAAAGAAAATATACATAACAATAATAATGAATGACTTCCCAAATGAAATAAGTGGTTGCGGAATGAATAAATATCTCTAGATACAATTATTTTCCCTTTAAATCATTTCTATTTCCTGACCCATTACATTATCCACTTCATTCATCCTTTCTAGACTAATATTTTCAATATCATGATTGACAAAAAAATTAAGCTTCTTTTTGTTGATGAGATTTAATTTCATATGTCAAATCTTCTATTTCATCACCCATATCAAACAAATCTCATTGTATTACATGAGAAACTACACACCACTCTTCATTGAAAACATCATTCACATAATATACAATTTTTTCATTCCATGAAAAGATATTTGAATCATGCAGTTAATAATCACCAACACCATTCAAGAGATAGATGTTTACAAATGTAAATGCAAGGAATCTACTTTAACACCTTTGATAATATCAATCCAATTGCATTTGAATAAAACAACTAATAAATGCCCATGGTAGTTTAATTCAATAGTTTTATACATATTTCCATTGTATTAAAATTCAGCTAATGTAAATATACTGCTATTTTTTGTTTTCAAACCATCTTCTTGATTAATTGTACGAAATCTAAATGCATTCACATTGTAATCATCGAACTTTCTAAATTTTATTTGAGGACCTCGAGCATGAAACATCAAATCTTCTGACACCTTTTATTATGTGTCAGTATTCTTGATCTTAATATACTTTATTAGATTTAAAAAATAGTTTTGTAAAACAAATATTCGTATTTATTGGAATATTTATGAACTTACACATCATGCAAAGCATTCTACAAGCTCTTTATTAATAGTTTTCTCTATATCTTTCACATTTTGTGTTCATAATCTCATTATTCTCCTTGTGTGTATAATAGAATCTTCAATAAATGGATCTGCAATATCACTATTCTGCAGCACATATCAATGTGCCTGTAATAATTCCAATTCTGTTAGTGTTGCATTTGTGGTCCTCTCAACTGATCGGCCAATATCAGGAAATATTTTTGATTTCTTATGTATTTGAGATTGATTTGTTGTGTCATCAAAAAGTCCAAATCGATTATATATTGTCACAATATCATCCAGGTCTATAGAAAAAAATGTAAGACACTCCTCAGCCAAATGGCCATTAGCAATAGAGCCTCCTGGTTGAGCTTTATTTCCCATGTATGATTTCAATTGCCCAAGATATCTGTGAAATAAAATATATATAATTATGCATTTAATTAAGTTCCAGAAATTATATAGATAACTGAAAAACATATAAATAAAGTACCTCTCAATTTGATACATCCTTCGATAATGAACATGGCATCCTAATTTAGCTTCCCCAGCCAAATGCATTGTTAAATGCATGATTATAGTAAAAAACGATGGAGGAAATATCACCTATAGTGCACAAAGGGTCAATAAAAACCTCTACAAGAGGTTTTTAAGCTGAAATGGATGTAGTGATTTCTAACATAGTTGTCTAAAAAATCTTCAGAATTAGAGTAAAATAGTAGTAAAATTTTTAGGAAATAACATGTGCAGTGCCGATGGTAGTGACATTTTAACAAAATACTTGAATAGTGACTTTTTAATCCATGTAAATTATGATTCTTCAAGCCATAAAACCTTAATATGTTACATAAATACCCATTAGATACCTTAAAATATATGAAAATTAGATGTATTTTTTCTTTATCCCTATTTTTCATTGCAAAAAATGATGGAGGATACTTTTCATTCTCTTATAGCAAGAGATCATGTTTTATGATCATTACTTGTAAGTCTTTGCGAACATTGAGATGGTCCTTCGACATTCCATGCTCATTAAGTAATGTGAAAATCAAAATTTCACATACATTATTCTCAATATGCATCAAATCAAGATTATGCTACATCAAATTAAATTCTCAATACAAAATTTTAAAGAATATACTTTGTTTCTTCCATTGTTGCGTTCTTATTTCGCATGAAGAAGCACTTCGAACCTGTTTCCTGTTATCATTAAAATGAATAACCTTCCCAAATTTTGTTTCATCATTTATCTATTGTGTTAATATTTTAGATCAAGTTAACATCATTGGAAGTTTACTAGGATCAATGAATTTATTAAATATTGATCTTTTCAGCCGAAATCTATGGGATGCATCGAGAAATATTTAATATCACAAGAAGCACCATTTTCTACTGTGAGGTAGTCATATGGTATCAAAATCAATGTTACAAATAGGACAAGCCAAGCCTATGTATGTGTTCCAACCAGATAAATTCCCAAGCCTAGGGAAGTCACTAATTTCAACATTAAAGCAGCTTGCATTTTCAACATTATCTTAATATAATCATCAAATGTCTCAACAGTGCTGCTCCACAATTTATATAATTATTCAATTGAAGATAAAAGTATACATAAATATCATTTCCAGGCATTTTTTTCTAGGAATAATTATCAAAATGATAAAAGACATTTGTTGCATACACATCCACATAGGCAGATTGTAAGGGATCAGAACAACTCTCCAAATGTTATAACTGGTACTCAATGTCCCAAATGGTTTGAATCTATCGGTAGCTAATCCCAATAGAACATTCCTAGGATCAGCTAGGAATTATAGATGTAATGAATCAAATTTCTTCCACTATTGTGAATCTCGTGGATGTCTCATTAACTCATCAATGTTATTGTCTATAGAATTCAACTTCATGTGTTCGGTAGTTTTTGATAACATGAATAATCTTTACAATCGAGGCTATAAAAGAATGTAACAAAAAACCTATTCAGGTGTGTTCGTTTTCTTCTTCAACATTATTTTATGTGGATTTATACTTCTGACATCACTCATTGACTTCCATCTAGAAGAAGATCATTTTTTACAATTTTGTCTACATAAATCTTCTCACCAATAAAGCATACAATAATTCAGACACACAATTATTTTTTTTATAATTCAGACCAAGAAAGTTAACAACTATTTTTATATAATAAAAAGACACAGTTATGATTGTTTCCAGAAATTCATCACACAATAATTAAAATATCATGGACATTGCCTTAATTTTTAAATCCAAATGGAGATTTGATATGGAAAAACATCAACATAAAAGAAAGTTTCAAATATTTCAATCATCCACTATACAACTCTTGATTTCAATATTAAACTAAAATATGAATCATATTTTCCCCAGTGATGTTTTATCATACATTAGTATCCACATAATCAATAAGGTGATCCACTAATATGTTACAATATTGATATGGATATACTACAGTCTAAAAAACATCAGCGTTTCATCGCTATTTATAGCACCATCATCTGGTTGTTATGATATGTTTTGATGTTTATTGTGGTATCTTGTAGTGTAGAATTCATCATTTATAAGCTTTCGAATTTCATTTTCCATTTTTGATGAAGTTGGGATGTCATTATATGGTTTAACATTAGTGCTCATCCTTTCAAAAACATTCGATTCACCGTTCCAAATCTAACACAAAAATTTACTAGGGAATTTCTTCAATATTAAAGTTTATAAACATCGTCTCTCTTTAACCAACTTCTAAATTTACATTTAGGACTTCGAAATCTTATTCTTCCTTCAACGGATCGATTTTAAATTGAAAAATCAAAAAACCCATGCATACCCTTAATATACTGAGGTGTGATCCAGTCATTATACATGTATATCCCAATATGCCTACACAATATTAAATAAAATTACGACACATAACAATTAAATATAGGGAAAATGGATCATATATACTAGTTGATAAAATATATAAATATGTTACATGAGGATTTCCTTTATAAATATATATGGTAAATAACCCATTAGATAACCAAAGTCCATATGTGCATGCATGTGTATGCTTATACACACGTGATTACAAAATCACTTGAAGAAATAAGATGATAGTGAGTATTTTCTTAGGCAATATAAATTTTACAGGTTCTTTTCCTGATCTTTGATGGTTCAACATAATGAATCTTTTTTAATCAATACTTTAATTCAAATTCACAATTTGGGTCTTGTTATTTTGATTCCCCAAAATACATGGTGATAAATTGGGACCCCCTATATTGAATATGTATGGCCTCAATCTTTATAACTCTTACAATAAAAATGTACCCCTGAGAGAATCTGAAAATAATTGATGGTTTCTATATATTGACGATAGTCAAATGTAAAAGAAAATTTTCTCTAACTATCATTGATGATGTAGTTAGAGGGTCTTTTAGTGCCAGTTATATCATTGTAGTATGAAGAATAATAAACAAGCAATGCAAATATGAATCTAAACCCAATTAAAAATAAAATATAAACTAAAGGAGCATTAAATTTGGATGATGAAGAAAATGCGGGAATACATATCACCAATGAATTAATGATGCATTAATTTATTGGATTATTCATATATTTAAATGGAAAATGGGTTGTTGATGGAATTTAAGGACTGATTTTATGAAAAATTCTTAAGAAGTCTAATTTAAAAAACTACATACCATGAGAATAAGACTGCTAGAATTTTCTTTGAATTGAAAAATAAGAATAACAAAGAGTTCATGGATAGTGTATAGTTCATAAATGGAGGAAATATAAAAAATTAGGATTTCTCCCACAACCGATTTTAATCTCAATAACTAGGACATAGATGGTTTTAAATTTAACATTGGTGAAGATATTTTTACTAGTGGTGTCATATAATGTTGAACCACCACAAAGGATTAGAATTAAATTTTGATATTTGGGTGAGTGATCAAATTCCAACCACATTACTCCAATTATGATAGTTGGAGGTTCCCCTCTCCCATTAAATTAAATAATTCTAACAATTGTTTTACGGGGCCCAATATTTACAGGGAGATATCATCCATTGGATAGATGTGCTAATAAAGTACATGTACTTCAGCAAAATAAAGATCTGATTAAATCCATAAAATGCATGAAATAAGTGATTTAATAATTATTACGAGAATCATTTGATATAAAATATGATTAAAAGGTCTATTGGATGATCCTAACTCAACAAGGGGTGTTATGAAACCACATTTTTTCTTCAAAACCAAATCTAGATGATTCAAAATGATGTAAAGTCACTTATTTAATCTTGAATTACATAAAAATGGATTATTCTAGAAAAAACAATTCAAATAATTAACTAAGTGAATCAATGATTTCATATTGAATCTAGATTATAACAAGGGATATTAAGCACTGAATTTAGTAGAATTAGACCACTAATAAGAAGAAAATTTTAGAGGAGGAAGTAGTTACATAGATTATATATATATATATATTTATTTATTTATAAGTAATGATAAGTGGTAATATATTTTTATGTTTATAAGACAATAAAAATATACCAATCATAAGGAATTTCTCTGAAATATTTATATCCCTGAAATAGATAACATTAAAATAGAATATTTAGTGTTGAATGGTGATTTCTGTGAACTTACTCATGTAGATCAAACCCACCACCCGATCTAGCTAACAACAAGGATTGAAGGGAATTCATAATCCCTGTAGAATTGAAACTTGTTCTAAGACATCAACATTAAACTAATGTGAATGGTTTTTAAATCAGAATATAAATAGACACATCACAGTCTCCACCTAAAAATCATGTATGACTGACCTGTATAGCAGAAATCCATGAACAAAAATAAATAGTTTTATTAATAGTGAATGAACCAAGAAGATTATAACACAATTAAATTGATCAAAAAAACTCATAATCCAATCCATCACAAAATCCGGATATAAAATGGAAAACAATATCCCATATAAAGGATAAATCAAAATTTTTATCCTGGATGAAAAGGTTAATACATAGACATCAAAATAATTAAGAATCATTAAAAACCATACCTAACATTATGAAAACCATCGGCGGCAGGGGAGGGGAGATGAACTAGGTTAGGAACTCAATGGGGTCGGGGGGTAGAAGGCGGTGTTGCAGGTGTCTAGGGGAGAAGAGGGATTAGCGGCGATGGGCAGCAAGGTCACCGGCGGCACGAGAGGAGAGCATACATAGGGTTGGGGCTTGATATGGTTGGGGGGAGAAGTCACATCGGTGGGTAGAGGGGGGTCGACTTTGGAGGGTGGTTGGAGGGGTGTTGCCACTTTAAAAAAATTAATGTGTTTGACGGAAATGTTTAATAAACCACTGCAAAACCTTTTTAAGAAAAGGTTTCACGATGGTTTTGTAAACCACTAATAAAATACCACTGGTAATGGTGACTTATGTTGTAGTGGATACAATTAACTCAGTCCCATCACTCTAATTATGATTAATTATCTACTGAAAATATGTAATGTTATGGGGAGCTTCTTTCTCAATCTTGGTAGGGTGTTTGTTCTTAGTAAGATGGGATGTGTAGATCAATTCATCTTTCACCCATACCTTATACCTGTAAGAACATTCAAGGATGATGACACATATACTATATTTAGACATTCATATCAACTATCATTATGTAATGGGGTGTTAGTGGTGTGGTTGTATTTTTAATTGATTTTTGAACCATACATTCCTCACTAATTCGCAAGACAGTGAATATTCATATAGAGTCTAACTCTGATGGTGGATCTAGGGCTGTTTCATGTGGACCACTCATGCGGGATGACATAAATAGGGAAAATGTACATAGGTGGATATGAGAAGATGTGGAATGAACTACACCACCCACCACTTCATTCAGGTTTGTTCATTGATATGTGTAGTGTTTGAAAAAAGCCTATCATGGTGAGATAATAATGAAACCAACAATCCAGATCAACATAAAATCATTATTTTTTCATCAAAATCAGGGTTGAGTTGTATAATTTGGTTGTAATCAGGGATGTGGCAATGTATCTTATAGAAAATATGGTGTAGAAGTAGTGGCAGAAGGCAAAAAACTAACACTAACGAATGGTAAATGAAGAGTGGTAATAGTTCAAGACACATTGGCTTTGAAAGAGTTGAATCTAAAGAGAGGATAATCCCCAGTGGGGGGGGAAGGGTTGAAATGGTTCCTCTAAAGTATTATGTTAGGTAGTTGTTTTTGGTGTTGATTCAACCTCATGTATCCTATTTTGAGGCCTAGAAATATAAAGAAACTTGTAGATAGATCCTCATCATTGAATACCCATTGGATAAACTAACAAGGTACGATATGTATCTACGAGAAAATGGATTTTAAAGTGGTGAATTTAATGTGGAACCGAATATGGTGAGAATATTCATGTCCGATTGGGAGGAATCAGTGCTCTCTTGGGGAACCATGCGACCCATGAAAAATATGGAAATAGAGATGTTAAAAAATAATTCCCCCCAATTTTGTTGGTGGGTAAGCTAGATAAATCACTTCCCCTTGTATAAAAACCGGTATGGATCCTAGGTGGAAGATTTGGTAGTGCTCTAAATACTTACATTATAGGATCACTAGAGTAAAATGCAATCATGGACATAGAGGAAACTTATATGTGTGAATTTACTACATCTCTTGAAGTAAGCTCTAACATATCCACCTGTTCCATTATCTTTCTCCCTTTATCTAAGTTCTATGAATAAAAAACACTTGTATTAGAGGATCGTGTACATGGTTCTCTTACTGATAGGGATGATGTTGTGATGATAGATGTGGTGGACCAAGCATAGTAACCCACATCCATCAAAATAAATGCTACCGAGTTCAGCATCACTAGGAAGGAAGGGGAGGTCTCCTCATAATCCATAGAACCAACAATTATATATAGGTATGCACTCTCGAGTATTCAATAAATGAGAATCCATATGAGAATGGATGACCATATAATGTTTCCTTACTTTTGGAACAACTCATACCATTTTTTCAATCTAAATGACTGACACAACCAATGTGAAAAGAGTAATCAATGTGGTGGTAATTATTCTATTGTGAATAGTAGGAGGACCTGGGGCCCCTATACTAATAGGGATTCCTGTCTATATGGAACCATGTAGCCAGGTTGGGAAATCCATGATCCAATATGAGTGATCAATTTTTATTAAGATTGATGCTAATGGAGAGGCCGAACCGGGAATAGGTAAGGCAATCATCATTGAAAATGAATATTGTGGTGGTGATCAGCATGATGTCTTAGATCCCGAATCATCAGATGAGATTCTTGAAAAAGATTGTAATATATAGCATTCGAACATATTCCTTATGTTTGAACTAGACGACCTTGTAGAGATGGATGAATCTGTTTATAAAGAAGAAAATGATAGACAGAAGTGTTAATGCCAATAATGGAATCTAATATAACACATTATCAAGAAGTTTCTATAATCATGGTGGATTGGCTGGGTAGGATCAATCTGACAATGGTTTCATGATCTATGAAATTGAGGGGATGATTCTCTAAAACTTTTACTTGTTGATACAAACTACCTCTTTGAGAAGATGTGGGTGAGTACTAAACACATGGATGTTTATTATTGCAGGAAGAAATCCTAAAACATTCAGAATCTCAAAGAGGTCTAGAATAAAATACAACAACTCAATGAACATATTACTATGAATTTAATATTCATCACTAAGTGGTATTGTCTCATTGAATTATTGAAGGATGATCTAGTGGAATCCAAGGTGCTTTTGGCATAGGCAATCCTTCATGTGGCGGAACTCTGAGTGGAACATTGTAAAATGTATATCAGGGTTGATGAATTTCACTTTATGGAAATCAATCAGAATGAGGCACTTAAAAATTTAAATTATTCTAGCGATGATACATTCTAAATAATTGGTGTAATTGAAGTGATCCATTGATAGAGAAAATATATAAGGGCAATGTTTTTTCAAAACTCATGAAACATATTTTCCGTTCTTGTATTTTTTTCTAAGAATCATGCAATTACATAAATTTTTTATTTTTATCATTACATCTCCACTATAACTATGAGATGACTAATGATAAATCCCTAAGCTAACCTAGGTTATACACGGTGTGTGAAAAAAGGGAAAATCGTAAAATTACCCACTTTGTATAAAAAAATAATAGCTGAAAATAAAATTCTTAGGGTCTACCATTATTGAATGACCACTTAGGGTATTTTAGTTTAGAGGGGCCATGAATGGAGGACATAGTTTTCAGAGTAGCCAAATATTCTATTGAAATATTCTCTAGTACATGAGTTTGATAAAACTATGGTTGTAGGGATCAATGTGAACAATGTGAAATGAATTGTGTGAGTCATGATACAAAAAACTATATAACTTTCATGTCAGTTTAATGATATGGGATGACTACTAACTATATTAAAATCCCAATACATATACTCCTTTCCTGAATTATTGATAAAAAAATGATGGCCAACCAGTAACCAATTTTGAAAACATGTGGCCAAACATGAAAATTCATTCTTTGACTTTCAGGATGCTTGACCATATCTGTAGGTCATCGAAACCAGCATGTGAATATGAATTTAGGGGGTTCCTTCAATTGTGAATAAGGATGAGGTTGCCAACAAAGGGAACAAAAAATGTTTATGTTGTGTGATTGGATCTTCAGAATGATTCCAATACCCTAGAAATTATACCCCCATGATGAACGTTAATTTGTGTGACCACAATGATATGAAAAAAGTTAAAACCTATCTTTCAGGGGAGTTTTATATTGAATTTTGGTATGATATATATGATGTTTGGAAATGTTGTGGATGACCATAACTACAGAAGATGTGATGCGTTATAGTTTCACATCATGAAAGCACGGACAATGCTGATATTTTTTAACATCGTACAGTGAGGATGAAGATTCATGGAATAGATTAATGTCATATAACCAGGTTTTTGAACATATATTACCTTCATTCATACTAGAACCTATAAAAAATCTCAAACTATTTTTACATAGACTATATATTATAGTTTTATGTCATAAGGATCGAACCATAACTACAGACAATGGGCCTAGAAATTTACTGAACATATGGTTAAGCATGAGTTGAAATGATCGGGCATTTTGATGTATTCAATAATTATTGGAATCAATCCATACATAGTTTTTGAATAATACTCATTTTATCATCATGTGGTAAGGAAAATGCTGAGTCGACATAAAAGTGGCAATCAGAATGCGGCTTGACTAGATATTGAATATATGGGCATACCTACATGCCCTATTAGAAAGGAAATCAATACATTCATTGTTATTGAATAAAGTCATGGACAATGGATGACATAAAAATTTGAGAAAACCTATTAAATAAAAAAATGGTGATTTTTAATCACTTTACAATCATGTGAATTTTGACACTAAATGTATTAGTTTTTTTAGAGACTCGTATCTTGACATACATGGACATTACATTACTTTTGCGGAATACTTTGTACATAACAATAACACACACACAAGGACTGTAATAGTTTAGTGTCTTTGGAAACTCGGAATATAATCTTTTAATCGTGGTGAATGATCTTCAACATCTCCCATAAAGATATTCTTTTTTTTATACCTAAAACCTTTATTTATATCCTAGGGAAAAGAAAACATAAAAGGGTGAGCTCGAATGCTCAGTAAGGGTAAACAAAAGAATTATCAATCACATCATATACATAAGAACATAGCTTTTGGAAATCATAACCTGCAAAAAAGAGAGCTCATAATATCATAACATGGGATAAATCATTGAAGTGAAATGTAATCCCAATAATCATAACATAAAACATGAAACTTTGTGGCATACACACATAATCATAGAGAATCATTTCTAGTTAGTCATGACTCATTGCCAATACTATCTTAGTGGACAAAGTCCCTTTCTGAATCGAGTCACCCTCGTTTCAGTCCTGTTTCACTGAACCGGTATAACCTACCATTCCAGCCATGTCTATCTCATGAGATATAAAATCTTTACCCAATGCATTGGAGGGAGATATAGGTACCACCCATCTTATAATTAATCCTTTTTAATGTGTGCCACATAATCATAAACCATACATCATAGCGTAACCCATGTAATAAAAATGGAATTCTTAAACAACATGACATCATAAAACAATTCATATAAGATAAAGGAATTCATAAAAATATTTCCATCACAACATAATCAAACCAATGAAATAATAGGGATAAAAACAAAACCCTTTTATTATCTTAGATGGAAAATAATTTTGATAAAATATTTGAACTCCATTCTTGAGGAAAATATCCTTTCTACTTCAAAAACATTTTTCATTTCATAAAATGTCATACATCATTAAAATAAAATAAGTTGATTAAAAATAAACTTGAAAACTTTTAAAGGAAGTTTCTTGGAAATAATGTTTTAAAAATCCATTCATTCCGTATAAGTTAAAAAAAACATTCTTCGTACTTTTGTCGGAAAAGTAAAAAGTACCTCGTACGAAAAACGACAAAAGATTCCTTTCATACATATTACTAAAAACTCACCGAAGGGTAAAAATGGATTTAAAAAATTGTAGGTGGATGGAAATAATATTACATATTGATGAAACATGGATGTGGATGATAAAATACACCCCAGTAAATACTTACGAATAAACAATCTCGAATAAAAATGAGATTGTGATATTTCCCTTACCTTAGGTCCGACTTGCTTTGTACGTGTCCGAAACTCCTTTATAATGATTTAAATCATGTTATTGACTTATTCCAGAATCATATTCATTGTTATTATATCATATATGGTCCACTTATGACATTATATTACCCGTTCTTTTGTAAATTCATGGTAAAGTAGTGTTTTGGGTAAAATTGTCTCATTTGTCGTTCGTGTTTTTAACTTGTAATTATTAATATGATTACATAGATCATGGTTAATTTATTCCAAAACATGATTTATATATATATATATTAATAATATACATATATATAATAAATCAGTAAATGGAATGAAATACATCATTCATGGAGATGGTAGTCCGTACGTACGCATGAACGCTGTTTTCGTTTCCTTATTGAATTGAATGGAATTAAGTAGATGACACACATATAAATATAAATAAATCCAGTATCATTATTATGACATATATTTCATTAGTACTTATTATATATACTTTATAATCATTCATGAATGGTTAATCATTGAGAATGAATCTCATCGCGTCGTGGAGACGGTATTCCGTACGTACGCACGAGCGATGATATCGTTCCATTGGTCATGGAATTTTGTTGAAGTGTTTGTATACTATTTAAGTGTCAATATCGCTTTATAATAATCATATATATTTAACCATTATACCATTATACCCATCCAATTAAGGTGGTGGATGGAAATAGATTACACCACGGCGTGGAGACAGTATTCCGTACGTACGCACGCGCGGTGATTTCTTTTTTCCATAGGATGGATAGAAGGCTAATTACAGTTGATTAATATTTATAATAACATTTCAGTATATAAGAAATACTTATGTTATTACTTTATCATTAAAAAACTAAAGAAGAAGAAGTTGAAGAAGAAAGAAATTGAAAAAGATCTGTAATGGATATTACCTCTTCTTTGGAACGCCTCTTTGAATCCTCCACTTAGGGAACTATGATTGGTATTTGAAGAAGACCAAGACCTCTAGGATGATACTAGGGAAGTGGAGAAGATATTTGGGAAGGGGTTGGCCGAGCTTGAAGGCTCAAAGTTTTGTGAAGAGGACGGGGAGGAGGTGCCCTTTTATAAGGGAGGAGAGGGGCACCTTAGGAATATTTCAAAATATTATTTTATATTAAAGTCAAAATCGGTTTATAATGGTTACAAAGGGTCTTATTTCGAAGCTAAAGTGGTTATGGGTCTAAATCCTATCAACCAATAGGATTTAGACAAGTTTAGGTTATTATTTTAACCTTATCAATTAGATTTAACTCTAAGTTAAATAATTTAACTTTTACCATGTCTTTTTGTTTTCTTACACTATATGGTTAATACCCTTACTATAACATGCCAAACGAACCCCAAATTGTTTATTATTAATATATATATCTTTATCTAAGTCATTTGGCCGAACCATAGATTTTTAGGAATAAAATAACAATTAATAATATAATATTTGATTTAAAAACTATTTTGAGTCAATTTTGACACTATTTGATATATGATTTTTGTGAAAGTCATAACAGAATTATATGTTCGAACCATATTGATTACATCAACACTAATATATAATAGTAACCTAGAAAATTAGTGGGATTCATAAAAAGTATCAAATTACATATAATTTGGTGTTAATAACATCAATTATGTCAATATTTCATTAATAAGATAATTACTGCATCATCATTGTGTCATAAATAAATTTACTTATTTAATGTCTAAAAATTATAAATAAAATACCATTATGTAGGAAATCTTTTTAGATTTATAATGAATATTTATAGTCTAATTTATCTTATGTATAACCCAATATTAAAAATGATTTACTTATTAAACATTGATTTTAACTATTTTAACCCTTCTTTAAATAAATTAATAATAAATGTCCTAATCTAACCCATGTGGGCCTAAATGGTCATATTTTATTCCTATGTTTGTTTTTGGTCGAAATACACTTTTCCAATAGGATTAGGACATGTGTTAGGGTAATATTAATATGATTTTTAGCCTTAATTACCCTATTTACCTTTAACCGTGGGAAATAAATGTAAAATGTTACTATTCACCAAAAATTATTTTCATCTCATTGAACCACATTTTACTTACTGACATCAACCGTGTCTCTCGGATTTTTGAAAATCCATTCACAGAAGCGGTAAAATTAAGATTTATGAAAAAATTAATTTTTTTAACTACCACTTAGTAGTTTCACTATTCATCAAAAATTGATGTTTTTAAGAAAAATGCCAAAATTTCACCCTAAGATATAATTGATATTCCGAATTCAAAAATGATTTCTATTTTACAAATTTCCCAAAATATAAGTTGCATTAATTAATTTTATAATTAATTTCCGTTGTCACAACAAATAGCGTGTTTTTAAGAGATAATAACTATCAAAAGATTGACACTTGTTTATGTCTGGTGTAAATGTGAAATTACATCCAATGACCAACATCGTAATGAATTGTAAAAATATATTCTAAATATACTTTAAAACCACTCAAATTAATAATTTATCACTATTAATTATTTCGATAAAAAAAGTTGTTTTTAATTAAAATTTAGTAATTTTCACTATTCATTAGAAAATGAAAGTTATCCGAAAAGTACCAAAATTTTACCCTAAGCTAATTTCGATATTACGAATCCAAAAATGAAGTCCATTTTGAGAGCAAAAATTTCTAAAATTTTAAAAAGTGGTTATTACTATTCATAACGGCTAGTTTTAATAATATTTTAATAGCATATCGTTGTTTTGTGAAACACAGTATTGCGTACTACACACGCTATCGAGAAGGTTGCGATTGCGTGTAATGCAAGGAAAGTCATGGATGTGTGTTTTGAAAGCTCTTTTTGGTGTAGCGTACAACACAAGACATTAATAAAATTAAAAAGAATAGTTTTCATAATATCTCGGGCTGTTACATTCTACCCCCCTTAAAATGAATTTCGCCCTCGAAATTCGTCGGGGTTATAAATAGTTTACTATTTGAAAGTTTCTTTAATAGAAACCCACATCGTAAAAAGGAATACCAAAACTTGGATTTAAAAACTAAAGTATGAAATGTAACGATTACCCAAATAAACTAATCATTGGGTTTCCACATAGGTGAAAATATGGATATGGAAGAGAAATCTAACCATCATGTTCTGATAGAGAGTGGTAGAGAACATGGCTATGGAAAAGCCAGCAATCAGAAAGCCATAAATTTGGGACGATCTAAGGTACCATCTGATTCATCAGGTATAAGATCACTAGGACAACTTTTTTGGTTTTCAAGATCATTTCCCTAAACTTGAAAATTTGAATTAGAATAAATACTTAATTTATTTTGGTACAATCTCACTGTTGTTCGTGCCTTGAACAATTTCCACTTCATCTCTTAAATAAATGATGTTGAATTTGTTATTCGTGAAGTGTTAGCAGATCCTGTGATAGAATGACGGGTCATTCCTTCTGTCTCAAACAAAAGGTTAGCAAAAGTTTTTAAATATACATAAGTCATTCTATAGGGAGATTAATCATATATGGTTCCGAAAATGGACTTATACTTCATATATCATACTGCTTAATATAATAAAACTAGTTTCTACTAAACAGGGACTTCTTGTAGGCCAGTGGTAGGCGATAAAGGCCAGTCGCACTTCAGTTGTGGGTTCGATTTCCACAGCCTTGTCCGACGCGATGGGTTGTCGCCCGTCCTGCAGGTTGTCCTTTTTCTAAAACTATATTACTATAACATCCCATCAATAATATCGAGAAAACTTCTATCCTTAAACAATACTAACTTATGTCCAACATAATCCATTCCAATCTTTAGGCTTATCCATAATACTGCAGTCGACTCTCATAACATAGTGAAAATGATTACCAGAGATTTAACACCATCGTCAATCCCCATATATCAGAAGATATGTTTTGTTGGTCACATTCCAAACATTCAAAGTCCCTAATCATGTATTCTATTGAATACCTTAGTGAAAACATGAATGCAGTTAAAATCTAACACTTTCCACATACCAAAATCCTCAAAATTCTATATACTCAAACCATGATATCACTTAGTCCTTATATCAATCATGAGCTCATGAATACTGTAAAACATTTCATTTTCTGGTTTTCCCTTCATTATGCACATAATATCTCAATTACTTTGAATACCACATTAGCCAATACATAAATATTCCAATACTACATGATACAACATTATTTTTGAATCCCATTACATAAACACTTAATCATTCCACCACATCATTGTCATATTCAACATCGCCAATGGATATTGCATGTGACTTCCCTTTGTCCTTTTCCTTAAGTGGTTGCTCATGATGATCGTCACTAACCCTTGGATTAGGGAATTTATTGGCATAATGTCCCATCTACTTGCACTTGAAACATTGAAGTGTTGGTGGTGCGTTCTCTGCAGTGTTTGCTTTGTTCATAGCATTAGAAACCCTTTTTCCATTACTTGGACACTCAGCTACTCAATGACCTTTATTTCCACACTTAAAACATTTTCTAGTCCCTTTAAGACAATCTCCTCCATGCTTCTTTCCACACTTTGAGCATAAGGAAACATTCATTTTCTTTTCACCATTATTCTGATATTTCTCCTTGAGCTCCATCTTTCGTTTCTTTTCAAAACCATGAGATGGATATGTAACACCAACTTCCATTTCTACCTTCATAGCACAACACACAATTTCTTCATAGCTACTGAAGTCTCGTATAGCTAATGCCCTTCGAAGACTTGGTTTTAAGCCACTGAAAAATTGATCAACATTACTTTCAGGTTGGATGATAATGCCAGATGCATACCTTGCAAGTCTTGTAAAATTCGCTTCGTATATACCAACAGATTCATCATCCTTCTATTTCAGCTCAAGAAACTCCTTCTCCATCTTCGTTCGAAGAATACGAGGGATGTACTTACTGAAAAACAAGTTCTTGAACTCGTCCCATTCCATGGAATCAATTTCATCTCTTTGCCTCGTATTCTTGATAAGATTCCACCATTGATCAGCTTCACCTTCCAAACGATATACTGCTAAGATGACTTTATCATGTTCCGAACATTGAAGAACTGAAAATATGTTTTCAGTGGTACTGATCCATTTTTCAGCAACAAGTAGATCAGAAGACCCATTAAAAGAAGGTGGACGTTGCCTCATGAAGGACTCAATAGAATATTGTTCCCTTCTCTGCTCATTTGGAAGTCCAGAATGATTCATAGCTTGTATAAGTATAGCAATAAAGTTTTGCACTCCATCTCCCATAACATTTGTTTGTTCAGGAGGAAAATCATTGCATTGTCCATTGCATTGATCAACACGGTTCCTTCAGGTTCCAGCCATCGTCTAAAACCCAAAAAGAATAGTGTGAGAGGCAAAAATCATGCTAGGGAAATCAAAATAATAAAGGGGGAGTACCTTCAATATCTAACATCTTAGGTTTAATTCTATGATCGTTAGCGTAATTATAGTAATATAACCTATACGTATACTTATCCTTAGGGACATCCCTAGACATACCTTAGAAATATCTCTAGGGATATCACTAACGTTTTCGCATCCTAGTTTCCAAAGGTTGACTAAACCTTTCCTCTGATACGAACTGTAGAGACCCGTATCTTGACATACATTGACATTACATTACTTTTGCGGAATACTTAGTACATAACAAAAACACACACACAAGGACCGTAATAGTTTAGTGTCTTTGGAAACTCGGAATATAATCTTCTAATCGTGGTGAAACATCTTCAACATCTCTCATAAATATCTTTTTTTATACCTAAAACCTTTCTTTATATCATGGGGAAAAGAAAACATAAAAGGGTGAGCTCGAATGCTCAGTAAGGGTAAACAAAAGAAATATCAATCACATCATATACATAAGAACATAGCTTTTGGAAATCTTAACCCGCAAAAAAGAGATCTCATAATATCATAACATGGGATAAATCAAAGAAGTAAAATGTAATCCCAATAATCATAACATAAAACATGAAACATTGTGGCATACACACATAATCATAGAGAATCATTTCTTATTAGTCATGACTCATTGCCAATACTATCTTAGTGGACAAAGTCCCTTTCTGAATCGAGTCACCATCGTTTCAGTCCTGTTTCACTGAACCGGTATAACCTACCATTCCAGCCATGTCTATCTCATGAGATATAAAATCTTTACCCAATGCATTGGAGGGAGATATAGGTCCCACCCATCTTATAATTAATCCTTTGTTATGTGTGTCACATAATCATAAACCATACATCATAGCGTAACCCATGTAATAAAAATGGAATTCTTAAACAACATGACATCATAAAACAATTCATATAAGATAAAGGAATTCATAAAAATATTTCCATCACAACATAATCAAACCAATGTAATAATAGGGAAAAAAACAGAACCCTTTTATTATCTTAGATGGAAAATAATTTTGATAAAATACTTGAACTCCATTCTTGAGGAAAATATCTTTTCTACTTCAAAAACATTTTTCCTTTCATAACATTTCATACAACATTAAAATAAAATAAGTTGATTAAAAATAAACTTGAAAACTTGTAAAGTATGTTTCTTGGAAATAATGTTTCAAAAATCCATTCATTCCGTATAAGTTAAAAAAAACATTCTTCGTTCTTTTGTCGGAAAAGTAAAAAGTACCTCGTACGAAAAACGACAAAAGATTCCTTTCATACATATTACTAAAAACTCACCGAAGGGTAAAAATGGATTTAAAAAATTGTAGGTGGATGGAAATAATATTACATATTGATGAAACATGGATGTGGATGATAAAATACACCCCAGTAAATACTTACGAATAAACAATCTCGAATAAAAATGAGATTGTGATATTTCCCTTACCTTAGGTCCGACTTTCTTTGTACGTGTCCGAACCTCCTGTATAATGATTTAAATCATGTTATTGACTTATTCCATAATCATATTCATTGTTATTATATCATATATGGTCCACTTATGACTTTATATTACCCGTTCTTTTGTAAATTCATGTTAAAGTAGCGTATTGGGTAAAATCGTCTCATTTGTCGTTCATGTTTTTAACATGTAATTATTCATATGATTACTTAGATCATGGTTAATTTATTCCAAAACATGATTTATATATATATATATTCATAATAGACATATATATAATAAATCAGTAAATGGAAATAAATACACCGTTCATGGAAACGGTAGTCCGTACGTACGCATAAACGCTGTTTTCGTTTCCTTATTTAATTGAATGGAATTAAGTAGATGACATACATATAAATATAAATAAATCCAGTATCATTATTATGACATATATTTCATTAGTACTTATTATATATACTTTATAATCATTCATGAATGGTTAATCATTGAGAATGAATCTCATCGGGTCGTGGAGACGGTATTCCGTACGTACGCACGAGCGATGATATCGTTCCCATTGTCGTGGAATTGTGTTGAAGTGTTTGTATACTATTTCAGTATCAATATCACTTTATAATAATCATATATAGTTACTCATTAAACCATTATACCCATCCAATTAAGGTGGTGGCGGAAAATAGATTACACCACGGCGTGGAGACGGTATTCCGTACGTACGCACGCGCGGTGATTTCATTTTTCCATAGGATGGATAGAAGGTTAATTAGAGTTGTTTCATATTTATAATAACATATCATTATATATGAAATAATGATGTTATTACTTTATCATGAAACAACTAAAGAAGAAGAAGTTGAAGAAGAATGAAATTGAAAAAGATCGGTAATGGATATTACCTCTTCTTTGGAACGCCTCTTTGAATCCTCCACTTATGGAACTAAGATTGGTCTTTGAAGAAGACCAGGACCTCTAGGATGATACTAGGGAAGTGGAGAAGATATTTTGACAGGGTTTGGCCGAGCTTGAAGGCTCAATGTTGTGTGAAGAGGAGGGGGAGGAGGTGCCCTTTTATAAGGGAGGAGAGGGGCACCTTAGGAATATCTCAAAATATTATTTTATATTAAAGTCAAAATCGGTTTATAATAATTCCAAAGGGTCTTATTTCGAAGCTAAAGTGGGGATGGGTCAAAATCCTATCAACCAATAGGATTTAGACAAGTTTAGGTTATATTTGAACCTTATCAATTAGATTTAACTCTAAGTTAAATAATTTAACTTTTACCGTGTCTTTTTGTTTTCTTACACTATATGGTTAATACACTTACTATAACATGCCAAACGAACCCCAAATTTTTTATTATTAATATATATATATCCTTATCTAAGTCATTTGGCCGAACCTTAGATTTTTAGGAATAAAATAACAATTAATAATATAATATTTGATTTAAAAACTATTTTGTGTCAATTTTGACACTATTTGATATATGATTTTTGTGAAAGTCATAACAGAATTATATGTTCGAACAAAGTTGATTAAATCAACAATAATATATCATAGTAACCTATAAAATTAGTGGGATTCATAAAAAGTCTCAAATTACATTTAATTTGGTGTTAATAACATCAATTATGTCAATATTTCATTAATAAGATAATTACTGCATCATCATTGTGTCATTAATAAATTAACTTATTTAATGTCTAAGAATTATAAATAAAATACCATTATATAGGAAATCTTTTTATATTTCTAATGAATATTTATAGTCTAATTTATCTTATGTATAACCCCATATTAAAAATGATTTACTTATTAAACATTGATTTTAACTATTTTAACCCTTCTTTAAATAAATTAATAATAAATGTCCTAATCTAACCCAAGTGGGCCTAAATGGTCATATTTTATTCCTATGTTTGTTTTTGGTCGAAATAAATTTGTCCAATAGGATTAGGACACGTGTTAGGGTAATATTAATATCATTTTTACCCTTAATTACCCTATTTACCTTTAACCGTGGTAAATAAAAGTAAAAAGTTACTATTCACCAAAAATTATTTTCATCTCATTGAAACACATTTTACTTACTGACATTAACCGTGTCTCTCGGATTTTTGAAATTCCATTCACAGAAGCGGTAAAATTAAGATTTATGAAAAAATTAATTTTTTTAACTACCACTTAGTAGTTTCACTATTCATCAAAAATTGAAGTTTTTTAGAAAAATGCCAAAATTTCACCCTAAGCTATAATTGATATTCCGAATTCAAAAATGATTTCTATTTTACAAATTTCCCAACATATAAGTTTCATTAATTAATTTTATAATTAATTTCCGCTGTCACAACAAATAGCGTGTTTTTACGAGATAATAACTATCAAAAGATTTACACTTGTTTATGTCTGGTGTAAATGTGAAATTACATCCAATGACCAACATCGTAATGAATTGTAAAAATATATTCTAAATATACTTTAAAACCACTCAAATTAATAATTTATCACTATTAATTATTTCGATAAAAAAAGTTGTTTTTAATTAAGATTTAGTAATTTTCACTATTCATTAGAAAATGAAAGTTATCCGAAAAGTACCAAAATTTTACCCTAAGATAATTTCGATATTACGAATCCAAAAATGAAGTCCATTTTGAGAGCTAAAATTTCTAAAATTTTAAAAAGTGGTTATTACTATTCATAACGGCTAGTTTTAATAATATTTTAATAGCATATCGTTGTTTCGTGAAACTCAGTATTGCGTACTACACACGCTATCGAGAAGGTTGCGATTGCGTGTAATGCAAGGCAATTCAAGGATGCATGTTGTGAAAGCTCTTTTTGGTGTAGCTTACAACACAAGACATTAATAAAATTAAAAAGAATAGTTTTCATAAAATCTCAGGCTGTTACAGTTTATGTTCATCGATATCAAACCAGTCTGTGGGGCATCCAATGGGGATATTTGTAGTGGGATGCGATGAAGTAACTCGACATGAATGAGGACCATGTAGGCATTAGAGCCACACTATAGACTGCCTCATAAAATCCTTAGCAGAGTTTAAATCCATGATTCCTTGACATGAGATGTGAACTCATTGTTTAAGGTCATATAGTTTGGATCATATTATGGGATGATTCTTCCATGTGGGTATAATCCGTACCATGATCCCTAAACCCATTTGATCCTGGCTAAGTGATGGAAAGGATTAGAGGACAAAATATTCATCTCCCATGGAATCTCACGATAGGGTGATAGAGGTGGTGAGTCACATATAGACTCATGTCACTGGTCTACCCTCTCAGCATGCAATTGTACATGAAGTGGTAACACATAGAGACTAGATGTTCCCCCATGTGAAAAATTATGTAAATCAATAATCCAGATTTTGGGATATACGAGGGTTGGCATAATGATTTAGGATGACTCATGACTTTATTCCAGACATGGTTATTATATTGTGTAACTTTAAATATAAACAAACACCTAAGGTTTATCCAATAAATATATTAAAAATGTGGAACAATTCAAATAATATTTTTCAAAATCTACTGGGATGATGAAAAAATATGGTTGGAAATTCATGAGGCCAAGCATTCATACCATTATGGGGTTCATTAATACAAGAAATATGATTGATTCCCAAAAAATGGAACACATGAAACATTGATATTTAATGAGATAATTTCCGTGATGAATCCAAAACTGTTGGACATAAACAGTAGTGAATATGGGACCATTAAAGATATATAACAGAGTTTGAGGGTTTCAATTAAGGGAAAATTACTTTGAGAAGACGAGTAGAAGAATGTGTCAAAATAGGATGATGAACCTATGATGGGAATGGTATCCCAATGTATATGTATAGGGAATGGTAAAAACCAAAACATGAATGAGGATCAATGAGGATTCATATCACACCCGGCACTCCTATAAGAGATCTTAGGAAAAAGGTAATTAAAGGAAAAAAACCCATCGATAGACCCAATTAAAAAATTTTCCTCATGTGCCTATATATCCCATAAAAATGGTAATAAATTCAATCATACTTCTTGATGTTCTGTGTAAATTAATTTCAGGCCATAAGGATGAAGGAATAGTTTATTGTCTTGTGGGATAGGGGTATTTTGGTGTTGTGTGGGACAAAGGGGTACTAACCATTTATGGTTATATTGAAATGATGATAACATATATATAGTATATTATCATGTAGTAATAACACAATAGTTTTAAATTATGTGTTATGGGATAAATCATTGTTTAATTTAATAGACATCAGATTGTTATGTGAGGACATAATGTCTGGAAAGGCTGATTATAATGGGGTTGGACACAAATAAAACCTATTGTGGAATTCCATTGTATTCACTAAGGATGTAAATCACTCTATACATAGTTATTTAATGTATTGTAGTTTAACATCATGAGGTATGGAAAAAATATAAGAAAATTATTAAACTAGGGGACATTCATCTTCCTGAATCCCGAGGTGAATGAGGACTAATGAGGCCCCATAACACAAAACATTATCTCCAGGAAATTCATTTTAAAAATACCTAATGAAGAAAGAATCTATGGAAATGGGGATGGACTCGAGTGAAATATATACAAATGTTCTTATGTATCCCATTAGTGTGGGAATCAAGTCACATATATTTCATGAATGATGTGTTGTTTAACGTCATTTAGTAAGAATTAAATATGATAGGATATATATGAGGGTGGAGAATAGTTTGAATATTATAAAACCAATGTGAATGGGGACCAAATAAGTTTCATATCACACCACATGCTCCCAGGAACTAACTTTGGCCAAGGGGCCAAACGTATACAAGAATCTAGGAATGATATGGGATGGACATGTAGACAGTATTTCTTGGCATTCCTATGTATCCCTTAATGATGGGAATCAATCAATACATATTTCATGATGTTTGGTGCCATTTAACATCATGTGGTAAGGACATGGGGTTATCTCTATGAAATTTATAATCGTATGTGCAGTGAAAAATGGTTCTTGTAGTTTAAAATAATGTTGGACACACTTATAGTTTAAGTTATGAAAGACAAAATATATTTTAGATCAAGGTAGTTGAGCTCAGATTGTGAAGGATTATGTTTTCATTTTGTTGATAACTATCTTGTATGATGAGAACTCAAATAGTCAAAGTACTGCTTGAGGTACTTTGAATTTGTGGGAGGGTGAATCTTCTCTACATCCATGGTGACCAACGAGGTTGAACCATTATGGTAATCCTTGTGAATGATGTAAGGTCACCCATCTAGACTCTAACATTGGGTGATTTTTGACGTGTATCATAGAAATCATATGATCTAATACAATTTCAAACAAATGGATACATAAGATATTAACATTCTTATTTAAATCCATAGCTATCATGTTCTAGTTCCTGTCCACATAGTGCAGGGTCTATATCATATTCTGATCGAGGGCCTCCTGTTCTTCCAGATAAACTTCTACTACACATCCAGATGACTTATGATCATATATGGCTATACCAATTGATGGAAGAAACTCTCAATGTGTAAGAATTATTAATATCCATTCTCTAGGTAATGTGGGATCACGTTGGTGGAATTACGAGTCATAATCCGATAATCCTAGAGTGCATTGGGGAGATTCTCTAAACAACATTTCTCATTCAAAAAAAACCATCATGTTCAAAATGTTATATATAGACTATTTTAACACCTAGATCTTTCCATTTTATTGTGCATGGTAGCAAGAAGTATGGTTATAGAAAATGATGTGTATAGAATGTAATCTCTATAGCTTAACTACTTGAAAATTTGGTCCTTTATCAGTGATGATGTTGTGAGGGACTTGGACTCGAAGGATTAGGTTAGAGCATAAAAAATAAATGTTAAATGGTCCTTGATTAGCTTGAGAGGTATTGATTATTCCCATTTAGAGATGAAATCATTGGCACATAGAATATAACTATACATAAGTTCTATTTATGGGAAATATGGTCCCACAATATCGAGCCCCTAGACCAAAATGGTCTATGATTACTTGGTAGTAAATAGAGGATCGAGTGGTCGATGCACATAATTGCAATAGATATCACATGAGTGACACCTCTTGGAGAACTCAATAATATCATGGAATATGGTGGGTCATGAGTAGGCCAACCATCGAATCTAGTGGGTGAGTGTCAACTCGACCAGATGTGAATTGGAAGAACCATCATGGAATTATATAATAAACATGGTAATCTTGTCTCATTGTACAAAATTGAGGAGAAATCCATCTAAAAACATTTTTAGAGAATATATTATATTTTGGGACCACACTAGAGGGTGAACATCCCTCCACACTAATTGATTCCCTTGCATTCAGCTCTAGCTGTCAAGAGATTTTCATGTTGGAGGTACTCGAAAAAAAATATTTTTGCAACCATGGGACTTTTCTACTATGGTAGGGGGGATAGTGTCTAGGTGTGTATGCATTGATAGGAAGATGGTTTTTCTAATATCTATAGTCATGGTCTGGAGTGATGGGTGTAATGACCCATCGATGTGCCAAATGGATAATAAAAATATCATGGTTAGGACTTGTGAAAGATGTGGAAATGAGGGATAAGGAATATTATCACCAATTTTGTAACCAAGTAACACGTGTGATTTCTACCCACGATGTGAACCAAGCCCTCAGTTGGTGACTAATATCATTTAGGGTCATAGGATCTAGAATTTTTGATGAAAAATTCACTATTGTTATGCTTGATGACCATATCAGAGTCCCCCATCAGATGTAGGTGTAAATAATAAATCACTATGTCTAGTTTGAAAACATGGATCATAGTGTGATAATCCCCCACATTGTTTGAGAAACCATCTAATGAAATGAATAAATCATGTTGAACAACTAGTGTATTTGTGATATAGATTATACCAAAATATACAGAGTTGAGTCTGGGATAATTATGTCTCCATCTAGTGGTGCTCAATGAAGCGCCATTCATGTTAATATTCCAACATAGAATGGAATGATCAACTATTAGAATAGAATAATAAAAAAAATAATGACTCTATTTGTTATCTTCAGATGGGGGGGGGGGTTCTATATGTCTAGCTATAAAAGTTTCTAATGCATGGCCCTTCAAACCATTCTACATGATAAACCTTATGAAGAAATGATAATGGATAAATTCCCACAGTGCTAGATAGACTACTATCATTGGGAAGTTCAAATTATACTTTTGAAGATCCAAAAGTGAAAAATTATATATGTTATTATGCTACAAGTAATGAGGTAACAACTTCAATACATAAACTAGTTCATGGTAGATGCTCTTGATGGGGGGTGTCGGGCCTCGATGTCGAGGTGTGTGCTGCTGAGATTGTACAAACTACAATCGTTCAATTCATTTTTCTTTTGGGTGATAAAGGAACAAATGGATCATTTTTAGGTGGTCACATAATGGTCAAATTGGATTCCAGATATGGGTGGAATATGAACAAGTGGATGTAGTAGATACTTCATGATTTCCATTAAACAAATAGGGAAATCATTATCTCAGTGATAGATATCACATTTCATAATGATTCTTGAAAAGTCCATATTCTTTATAATTGGATTACAAATGAATCATAATATGTAGGCTAAGTGGTCTTCAAAACCATTGAACATATATAGCTTTCTCAGAAGAGGAATGTAACTAATAGACATGATCTTCTATGAATCAATATTGATTTTTTTGTATCTGATGAACATTTCAAGAATCATTATAGTGTTTAACCTGAAGGAACGCTTCAAAGATTTCATCTTCGGATGGTGGGAGTAGAGGAATACAAATGCATTCTCATTTTCTATGGGATGGTCCTGATATTGATTGGATTTTACTCAAAAATCATCAATGTAGAATTAAACAAATGTCTGGAGGATTGTCTTGAATATGTAGTGCATAAAACATTGATACCTATATATTGAATTATTTAGACAAAAAGGCATTACCCAATAATATAAGGTACCATGTAGAACCCTGATGGATGTGAAATCATTTTCCTTGAGGGATATAATTGTTTTTATGATACCTTGAATATCTATCCATGACGGAGGAGACCTAAAATCTAATTTCATCATCAATCAATAGATCTTTAATTATAAAGGGAAAATCATCTTTCATAATGTGACAGTTGAAATCCCAATGTCAATACACACTATTATTTTCGTGTTCTTATTCAATTTGTATACAATGTTTTTAAACCATCTATTGTACCAAACATCATTGATGAAGTTCCCTTTGACGAGTTTATAAATAATGGACTCAACCATGGAAACGTGATAAGGGTGTATCTTTTTGGGAGGTTTTTTGAACCCACGAAGGATTATTGGGAGACCAATAGGTTGGAAAAAAACATGAGGATGTAGTCCTACATTATCATCATTATTTTAGGATAACACATCATGATTCATATTTAGAAAATAGACATAATATTGAAGTTCCTCATCATGCATTTCTACAATGAACATGGTTGGCCTCGGGTCGACGGTGGTAACATGGTTCACATGTACCAACTCATCTATGAAGGTAGATGATGGAATCTTCAAATTGATGTGTAGTATCTTTCAAATCCTATTCATTATCCATGGTGAAATGATAATAAATAGTAGGAAATTAATCATTGTTATTTTATCTTGGTGGAATGCTAGTATTGGTCATAGTTGTATTTGAATCTCCATTGGGAGACACCTGCACTACTACACCATTGAAACAAGATTCGTTGACCAATTTACATCTCCAGTTGGAACCAAGGGGCCATGATTGAAAATATAAAAATATTATTTGTACATCATCTTGAGTCGATTCAACCCATCCTGGTGGAATAAAAAACATTACCGTATTTCAGTTTCCATGTGGTGAATATCCTGATATCTTACAAGGGGAGTTAAAATTAGTCAAGCTAGATTCAAGTATCAGTTTGATGTGATCATATTAATTTCACTGTGGATGGGAATGTGATTCCCACTTTTCTCAGAAAAAACAATGTAGTTTCCCATGTCCGGGGTTAGGTAATTAAGGTGGTGATTCGAGTTGTTTATTGCATCATGAAAGTGTGACCATGGGACATCTCAAGGAGAAGTGTGATCAACATCATTGGTTCGAACACACATTTCCATTCTATTATTGTAATCATCATTTTAAATAGTGGTCATCACAAGAGGAAAAGAGAGACACATAACCTTGGAGACTTCCCACTCAACCGTTAATGATGTTCATAATTCATTAGTGATATGAGGAGAGAATTGATGCATGTAGTTGGAGCCAGGTCATACGAATCAGTTCATTGTTGGTGTTGTATTATGAAATGACCATGAACTCAATTCTAGAAATCATACCACCCAACTAAATCTTCTCGCAGTTCTGAAAACATGACCATTTCTCAATCATGTTTTAACCGTGATTTTTTTGGTCAGAGAGACTCAAATATTATATAGTGAATCCTAGCTTGAGGATCATCTGGTTCAAGATAGGATTGATCCCAAAAACTATGTCAACAATACTATGGAAAATATCCACTCCATTGAACATTCCAGTGATGTAAAATGGATTAATGTTGACCTGTATAGGGGAACATTCATCCTCACCCAAAAATGAGATTATGCCTTGGAATTATTCACACATTACATCCTCAACATCAAAGGAATCTGTGGCAACTTGCACTATTTCAGATTGGGGGGGGGGGTTATGAGAGCTTCTATAAGAGCTTCCCAAATATCATAAAAAAGGATGAGATCTTCAAGGATCAAGATATTTATGTAAATGTTTGAATCATGATTAAAAACATCATACTTCCATGCCCGAGACACAATTCTATTAGAAGGGATTTACTCTGCAACTTATGGTATGACATGGATTGATAGTCTAACCGGAGGATTTTGTATAGTGTTGGGAATATCCCTCTTCCCACTAGATGGACTACAAAAAATTACTATCACCTGACTATTGGATGACTAAGGTTCACCCACAGCTGAGCATCACTGAGCATAATATAGACATGTTGGCTCTTCCTCATCGAGTAGCAAGAACGACGGTGGGAGAAAATCAGACGAGACATCATAGGACAGGTAGACATGTTGATATCTATGTTGAGTCTACTATATAGGTTTGGTAGCATGTAGAACATGGCTAGTAGCACGTGCGTGACTATTTTTTTGGCTCACATGCCCATCACTACTTTGATGATAGTTCCAACTAAGGACATTATGAGGACCATCCTGACATTCCACATTATCATGAACTATATAAGGGTCTACCACTTTGTTGGTTTTCTTTATGGTATAATCATGATCCCTACATGAGGTATTATCCATTTAGAGGTTGGTTCCTCGGGGGAATCCACATCTCTAGTTACATAAAGATTCCAAAAGTGTGCCATGGATTTGGTACCCGCGGATGGATTTTCTTTCCCTTTCCATGAAAACACTTTATCTTCCAAAAAGAATAAGTTTAAGAAATAGACATTATATATGAAGTAAGTGGAAGATATAATAATTTAAAATTCTTGAGCCAATTTAAAAAGGAAGAAATGATACCATGGGGGTGACCGATATCCCTATAGGCCAACCAATTATCATACATATGAGAACTGTGACAGGATTATTGCTACCATTCACCCGCATTGTTTTTTTAACACTCTAAATAGAAAAAAAAAACATTTTCAAGTGAAGGAACCAACCTAAATAAATTGTTATCGACCTTATCCTGTTTCCAGTCCTTGATAACATAGCATTGCATTAGAGAAAGTCAATGGAATTAGTGTTGAAGGCAGTAGTTACGGTGATCAATGGTATTTTCATTATAGGTCATTGAAAACTCTATGAAATTCAGTATCCCATGGTCCAAGGAACATTGGAAATAATTGGGGACCTATGTATCATTGAATGAGTCATTCGGGATCCTTCTATCTACGAAATAGACCTTGGGAACTAGGAACTAAGTTGGCGCTTGAGACTAATGATGCGATGGAACATGATTATCTCATCTCTACAGTGGTGGTGCATTACAATGTGTCACCTACTGATTCTATGGAGGGTGGTGTTGAGCCTGAGGATAAGCGTGAGGGTGCTACCAATGGTGAGGATGTGGAATTGACTATATCGGTAAAAATTATATTCACATGAGGGCCTCCACCTATACAACACATCTCCCTGTCCATGGATGATCTTATAGGATAGGTGTGAGGAAATGGACGTGAATGTTCACCATTATACAAGGATTCCTCTTGGAAATGGGCCTTGTCATATAAATAATAAAATCATCCTAGGAAATTAGGAGTGATGAGGGATGGGATCAATTTAGTATTTGCCTTCCACACACACATCATCAAGTACTGTATCAAGTCCAAAATATATTGAGTGAATAAAAAGGTCATTCCACCTAGAGATGATGTCTACGGCGTGCTCATCTTGCCATTGTTTTCACTTAAGGCGGGTGGAAATACTCTCCTTTTGTGTGGTGGAGTTGAACAGAGAATTAAATTTCATATAATTATCCTACCAACAAGATTTTGACCTGATGGGTATTTGATTTTTCAAAATAAACATGATCCCATCTAGGGACTTTTTGACAAAATGAAACATGACAGTGTCATACCGAACTAGTGATCCGTTAATGGGTCCACATGATTCTATTAATGGGGATAAATGATGTGTTGGGTTGATCACCCCATTGAAAGAGGATATAGTGGGGTCCATAAAATTATGGGGTTCTTGGATATCATCTACCTATTCTAGATAATGATTTACATTTGGTTGGATCACCACATGCCATTTTTTGAGATCCTTAAGTTGATAAATGATACCAGCAATCATTTCCCCATGGTAGTGATTCCTATCAAGGAAAGGATCACTGAACATTAGTGCATTGATGGGTTATTCAACATGATATGCTGGCTAGGTATATCTTGGATAGGCTGGAGGAACAACAATAGTAACTGATGGATGAATGTTCTACATATGAGCTATTTAAATTGCATGACTAGAAACAAGATGAGATACATGTTGAACAGCTTGTATATAATAGTATCGGAAGCTCAGGCGGATTCGGTGATGCATACCATGACTGTAAGAACCTGGTTCATAGTTTTGAGGAACGTGTTTATTCCTATCTCTTTTCCTTAATTAATTTTTAGAAAATATGGAGAATGTGTAAAATCATTAATTTTGGGAGTACACGCGGTGTACTTTTCCACATGCCGTGTACTTTTGGTCGTGTGGGATGAATACATAGGGTGTGTGGCTATGATGGCCATGAAGGGTGTAGGAACAGACTACACACCGTGTAGTAGTCCTTTACACACCATGTAGTGAGTCGGAAGGTGAATAGTAAGGCGGTGGCCAGCTGTGCGACATCACACGTCGTGTACTTATGCCAAAACACCATGTAGTAATGTCGGTAGATGAATAGTGCCACGCTGGCAGGAAACCGCTAGATGAACAGCTAAAAAATGGGAAGTATATGCTGTTTACTTGGAAATACATCTAGTGTCCTTTGTTTTTTTCACTTAAAATGGGTAGTAGCCAACCCTGTTCATAGGGAAGGCTTAGAACCGGATAGGAGCTCGGGAGAGGATGGCCAAACCTTTGGAGATCCACCGAGCATACATCAGGCATTTTTTTCTACCTCAGACGATCTCGTTGGAACAGCATGGGTGAGTTCCCCCTTCTCTTGGAGCAGTTCTTACCAATTCTTCTCCGTAGGGATGTTATTTGAGTTTAATCGGGTTTTCTTCTTCGTCAGATATATATTGTTTTTGGGAAATTTTGGAATCGACGTTCGCGTATACAATTCGTTGGTGTTAAAGGTAGGTGGTTTGGTGTTTATTTTCAAACTGTTCTGTGTTTTGTGTGTTTTGAACTGAAAACTAATAATTGGGGTGTCGTGTGGCTGAGGCCATAACTATTTAAAATACCTAGAATTGAATAGGTAATTAATTGTGATAATAAAATGCTGTTTGGGGATGTTGCTTGGAACCAGGACCACCCCTGGGGTGCGTTCCTCTGATTAGCTGTTTGGAATGAATGCTCGAGGATATTCCTTTAATGTAATGATTGTATAATTTCCTTGAGATAAATTTATTATGTACTATTTATTTACAATTTGGGCATGCACTGGTTACCTGTTAGCCTGAGGGCAGTGTTGGGATTAGCTTATAGGCACTGTACAAAGTAGCCTATGGGAAACTTCTTCTGTGCCTGTGGGTAGTTGATTTTGTGCCAGTGGGCAATACTTCTTACGCCTGTGGGAAATATATGTATGCATGTGGTCACATTGGCTGTTTACTTAGAATATTAATGGTGGTGATATTTTAACTAAAATGATTAAAAGGATATTAAAATGGAAATATAATTGGTTAAGTTAGTTTCTTTTTATTACTTCTTACTTTATTGCATTAAACTACCACTCACTATTGTTGCATGATTTAAACACAGTTGAGCACGAGTCTTTGGTGGGTGCCTACTGGGATTTATTTCTCACACCCTATTTGGGTCATGATTTTACGCCCAAACAGATTATGTTGTCGTTGGTGTGGATAGGGGTAAGAGTCCCTATACAAGTACTTGATTGTTGTCGAGGAGTAGGGGAGCATGGGACCGATCTTAGGTCCGCAATGTTGTCAGCTATTTTTTTTTGTTTTGTTGTACTATGTATTGAATTGTATTGAACTATTGTGTAATATAATCTGGCTATTTTCTTAGAACTTGAGACATGTTTTATCATTATCCATATACTGTTGGTTGTCTTTCACTGCAGTTGTTCAATTAAATTGTGTATGGTTTACTGCTTCCATTTTTTTATGTATTATACTCTTTCTGCTACGCTACACTTTGACAAATGAGGGAATAGTATCCCCACTATCAGACCTGGGCCCTCGCTGCTAGTTAGTAGCCTCTGGCATTTGGGGAAAATCACATGAGGTCATGTGGCGAACCATCTTCAGGGAACCCATTGAGTGGCACCCGGAACTGGGACGTTACAAAGTGGAATCAGAGGGGTTCTTTTCTTTGATTTACTATTTGGAGCCTTATTCAGGGATATGACGGAAATGGTAGTTGGTAATCAGATGTGGTCGGGCATAGCTAACCCGTGTACAGGGAAAAGCCAGTTTACCTTGTATTTTTTCACTTATCTTGATTTTGAAAATTTTACAGTTGACCTGATTTCACCATTGGGTGACGCACTTGTGATCGTGATGTTATATTTTATCTATGGGATCTATTTAGTTGAATCCTGATGAGATGAGGGTATGCCGTCTCATGAATCATATTGTAACATGCGATAAATCACATTCCATGCATAGTTCCATGCCATGTAGGTGCATTAGAAATTGCACGTTGTTGTGATAGTTGTTGTGCTAGTAAAGCATGTTGTTGTGGTAGCTTCTTGATAAATACCAGCTATGTGGTAGGGTATTCTTTTTTTGAGCCTATTTATAGAATGAACCCCAAACATTGGTCTTCGGGGAGTATGGGACCACATTGACCGGAATTTGGTGGATCATTGGAAGTTTTTTTATTATAACACAGATAAGATGCCAAACATTGATTCGCGGGGAGTATGGGCCCTCACGGATCGGAATTTGGCACTTATGTGTTTTTTTGGTATTTCTAGGTTCTGGGGATGTTTCTAAGGCATAATTTCCCGAAAACCCAGTATACACGCCGTGTAGCACATTAAACATGATGTGTATGGCCTTTTGTTGAGGAAGAAACATAAACATTTTGAGTACACGCTGTGTACTCAGAGTACACGCTATGTAGTCTCTTCCAGTGTCACAAACCGTGTGGGAAGTGACACGGTGAAGGGAAATGCTTAGAGTAGACATGCCGTGTACCGGATGTAAATGTCGTGTAGTGTTGACCAGGAGTCTGGATGCGTAACTAAGAACACGGACGGAGCAGACCGAATGACATACGTGTCGTGTCAATTATGTACATGCCCTGTAGTGTGACATGGGGACTTGGCCATGTAACTAACAACACGGGTCGGTGTCACCTCTCCTTGAACACGCCGTGTACCTGTGGGACACGCCGTGTAGTATTGTCTGAGGATATACCATGTGGTGTTAGCCGTGTGGTTATGGAATTGGACTGATGTACATGTTGTGTGTAGGTGTAACATGCCGTGTAGTATCAAGATGAGTAGTTGGTCGTGTTAGAAACCACACGGGTAGTTGGAAAATTACACCATACATGCCATGTAGATATTATACATGCCATATAGTTTTTGTTAAACGAGAGCTGTGTGGCATAGTCATGTAGAAGGTCCCGGGCAGGCGAAGAGAAGAAAGGTACACGTCGTGTAGTCAGTATAAACAACGTGTAGTCTTGTTTTGAAAGTCCTGAAATGCCTTCTTCTCCTTGTTTACTTTATGGCTCATTTGCTTTCAATCTTTGATAAATCATGATTCTAATGCATGTTTTTTACCTTGTAGTGTCATTCCGCCTAGACGAACGTGTGTTGTTCGCCAGGAGAGTGTCACGATTATACTCTAGAGGTGGTGGGACATGGGAAACAAGTGGATCCACCAGTAGAGCCAGATGCGGCGCCAGAAGTTATACCAGACACATGTGCAGATGTGCAGTTCTGTGAAGGCTTTATGCGGTTCATGTAGACCTTTCAGGGAGCACCTTCGGCTGCTACATCTATAGCTGAGCTGACTGATATCTTCCAGTAGCAGGATCCACCTACGTTTTCGGGGGATGGCGGACTAATGGTTGCAGAGTCTTGGATGGGATCGATACAGACTATTTTTGAGCATCATGAGATGCCTCCAGGGCGGAGAGTCAAGCTCGTGAATTACATGCTGTGTGATTCTGCCAATAGGTGTTGGGATGTTACCACCCAGAGAGATCATCATAGGGACATGGCGTGAGAATATTTTCAGGCAGTATTCTATGACTTCTTCTTTCCAGAGACTCTAAGAGCGGATAGAGCTCAAGAGTTCAAGAATTTGCAGTAGGGCGCTATGTCGGTGATGGATTATTCCCCTTGTTTCACCAAGCTTCAGAGCTTTGCACCCGTCATGTTGGGTGATGAGACCTTGGATCCAGACGTTTTTAGGATGGTCTTCGTTATAACATCTGAGTGCCGGTGAATGTTTTCACGTTGCCTTAAGTACACGCTATTGTGAACCAGGTTCTGATTACAAGGAGGAACCTGTAGGAATCCAGTGGTGTGGGATAGAGTGGTTCTGCACTAGTTATTTGTACTATTTCTACTGGCAAGAGGAAGAGTCTGATGGACTTCTCTCAAGGTGGTAGTACCAGCCATAAGAATTATTTCAGGTGGTCAGGTCATGTGCAACCAGTGTGGTAGAGAGGGGAAGAAGAGGCCACCATGTTCAGGAGAACCAATGGAGTTCCAATATTGTAGCAGGATGGGTCATCTGCAACGCTTTTATAGGGCGTTTCAACCAGTGGATAGTGAGAGGGGTTCTATGAAGACTCCGCGTGCGGGAGCAGGACCAGTGGCTTCTTACCAGTCAGGGACCTGGAATACGTCAGGGCGTGAAGTTAGAGATGGTGGTCTTGGTCATGGTAGCCAGACATTAGGATCTCAGAGGCATCAGGGTGGGACAGCTCAGGGTAGTCAGGTTGTGTCGCAGGGCCGCGACACTAGGAAGGCATATTCAGTGCAACAGACCCAACATTAGCAGGATCCTGGACCATCTACTATTAGAGGTACTATTATTTTAGCTTCTATATTGTCTTCAATATTTTTCGATATAGGTGCTACACATAGTTTCATATCTGTGTCCATTACAGAGAGCCTTGGGTTATTTTTTTCTTCTTCTTCTAATTTTATGATGCTAGACAGTCCATTGGGAATGCGAATGATGTGTGTGAGTCGGTGTAAGGAGTCCCCCCTTGAGTTTGGTGGGTGTCACTTTCTTGAGGACCTCTATGTCTTATATATGAGAGCTATGATTTCATTCTCGGGATGGACTGGTTGGTTCCCTTTCAAGGAATTGTAGACTTCTATCGTAATAGTGTGCGTTCCATGTCCCCAGAGGGTGGAGAGATTCTTTAAGAGGGAGAATGGGATTTTCAGGCGATTCGAGCTGGACGAGAGCATCATGGGTGAGGTGGAGTCACATGCCAGATTGCGAGATTATATCTCGATGATCAGGGGACTTATTAGATGGATTTCCCTTTAGTGGTTGATCATTTTAGGTATGTCTTCCCGGATGACATTCCAGGTCTACCTCCTGAGCGAGTGGTGGATTTCTCTATTGAGCTTGTTCCAGGAGCTGCAATGGTGTCCATTCCTCCTTATAGGATGGCTACACTTGAGTTGTAGGATATCAAAAGGTAGTTGGTGGAGTTACAGGAAAAGGGATTTATCTGACCCAGTACTTCTCCGTGGGGTTCGCCGGTCCTTTTTGTGAAGAATGTGGTATGTACCCTCAAACTCTATTTGGATTATCAGAATCTGAACCAGTTGATAGTTAAGAACAGATATCGTTTTCTGAGGATAGATGATATTTTTGATGTACTTAGAGGATCATGAGTGTTCTCGAAGATTGACTTGAGATCCGGATATCATCAACTGTGTGTGAGACCATCAGATATACCGTTTACAACTTTTTGGAGTAGATAAGGTCTATACGAGTACTTGGTTATGCTGTTCTGACTCACAAATGCGCCAACAGTTTTCATGTCTCTAATTAATCGAGTGTTCAATCTGTACCTTGATTCTTTTGTGGTAGTATTCGTTGACAACATGTTGGTGTAATATCACACTCGACACAACAATGCCACCCATCTTGAGATCGTATTGAGTACACTTAGAGACAATGAGTTATATATTAAGCTCTAAAAGTGCCACTCTCGGATGGACCAGATTCACTTCCATGGTCAAATAATCTCGGGGGCAGGAGTTACATTAGACCTAGAGAAGGTGAGAGCAGTAGTTTCCTAGGAGAATCCTAAGAAAATGTTTGAGATACAGAGTTTCTTAGGGCTGGAAAGTTACTACTGACGCTTCATATAGGACTTCTCCCTCTTAGAAGCTCCATTGATGGGATTTAATACGAAGGGTGTGAAGTTTATTTTGTCAGAAGTATGTGAGGCAGCCTTTCAGGACCATAAAGGAAGGTTGAAATCAGCCCCAGTCTTGATACTCCTAGGGCAGGGGATGATCTATATAGTTTACTGTGATGCATCAGGTATTGGGCTAGGATCAGTGTTGATGCGGGGCGATCAAGTTGTTTCGTATGGGTCTTGGAAGTTGAGGCTACATGAGAGGAATTACCTGACGCATGATCTTGACTTGGCTACAGTTGATCATGTGTTATGCTGTTGGAGACATTATCTCTTGGGAGACCATTTTGTGGGTTTCACCGACCACAAAAGTCTAAAGTACATATTTACTCACCGTGACTTGAATTTGAGGCAGAGAAGGTGGGTTGAGTACATAATGTCCTTTGATTTTGAGAATGCCTATACACCTGGTAATGGTAATGCAGTAGCTGATGCACCGAGCAGGAAGACACAGATACATGTAGTGAATGAGGCTAGTGGTGAGTGGTAGCTTATGGCCTTGTTCTCGGAGATGCATCTAGAGGTGCACGACAGTCAGGGGCAGAACTATTTTTCATCATTATCTATGACATATACCCTCCAAGATATAGTGAGTAAGAGACAACTATCTCATTCAGAAGGCCTAGTTCTATGGGAGTCGGTTGAAAGTGAGGAACCTCCTCCTAGTTGTACATTAGGCGATGATGATATAATATGTTTCCATGGACGAGTATGGGTTCCAGGGGATTTCTACGAGGAGCTGATGTGGGATATTCATGCTTCATCTTGGGAAGTTCATCCCGAGGTTACCAAGATGTACTGTGACTTGAGACGTCAGTACTGGTTGCTGGGTATGAAGAGAGATGTAGCTGGTTTTTTACGAGATGTTCCACCTGTCAGCAGGTGAAGGAAGAGCATCAGAGACCAGGTGGAATATTACAGTAGTTACCCATTCTTGAGTGGAAATGGGATGATGTCGTGATGGATTTGGTGATTGGATTGTCGAGGTCACCTTGAGGCAATGATGTCATGTGGGGTGTTGTGGACAGAATCATGAATGTATCTCACTTTTTTCCAATCAAGGAGACATTCGGTGTTGAAGACCTCAGAAATTTGTATATCCGAGAGGTCACATGTCTTCATGGGTTTCCTCATTATATTCTTTCACAAAGGGACACCCATTTTACGTCTCATTTATTGCAGAGTTTCCACAGGGTTCTAGGTACACAGGTGCTTCTGAGCACTGCATACCACCCTCACACCAATGGCCAGTTAGAGCGTACGATACAGGTTCTAGAGGACATCTTGCATGCATGCTTCCTGGACTTTGTGGGCTCTTGGGAAAAGAATATACCCCTAGTCAAGTTTTCCTATAATAATAGTTTCCAAGAAACTATAGAGATGGAACCTTACAAGGATCTACATTTTAGTCCATGCCGATCACCATTGTGTTTGATGGATGTAGGTGAGGAAGCTTTAATGGGACCACTTCTCATGTAGGAGACTTCTAAGTAGGTCTATTTGATTCAAAAGTGGATGGCTACCGCGTAGTCTTGTCAAAAATATTATGTTGATCACCACAGACAACCTTTGGAGTTTGTGGTTGGGGATCAGGTTTTCTTGCGTGTTTTTCCAAGGCTATGAAACACACAAATATAGATACATGGTAAACATTCATGGAGTTATGTGGGGCCATTTGAGATTCGGGAAAGAGTTTGACCGTTTTCCTATTGGTTGCAGTTACCGCAGCGGTACCGAGCCATGCATGATGTCTTCCATGTGTCTCAGTTGTGTCACTATCATTTAGACCCATCTCTCATTTTTCATCCAGAGGAGGTTGAGCTACAGATCTATGAATCCTTTAGGGAGAATCCGATTAGTATAGTTGATATGAGCATAAACGTTCTTTGAGGCCGGTCAGTTCCTCCCGTATGGGTGATATGGCAGCATGGATGAGTGCAGGATGAAACCTGGGAGTGGGAGACCGATGTATGTGCTCAGTGGCTGGAGTTTATCACAGGTGTATCTTCACCACCCATGGAAGGTCAATTCTGGGACGAATTTCTTTAAGGAGGGAAGTTTGTAAGAACTCGGTTCTTAGTTTGGAGGTACATGTTTTTTTCTATCTTTTCCTAAAGGGTTTTTGAGAAAATAATGAAAATGGGTAAAATACATAAATATTGGAAGTATACACAGTGTACTTTTCCACACGCCGTGTACATTTTGCCTTGTGGGATGAATACACAGGGCGTGAGGCCATGTCGGTGATGAAGGGTGTAGGAACCGACTACACGCCATGTAGTGGTCATTTACACATCGTGTAGTCAGTCGACATGCGAATAGTAAGGCGGTGGCCAGATATGCGACAGCACACACTGTGTACTTATTCATACATGCCATGTAGTCATGTCGGTAGAGGAACAGTGCCATGCTGGCGTGAATCCACCAGAGAAATAGTTAAAAATGGGATGTACACACCGTGTACTTGGAAATACATGCAGTGTACTTTGTTTTTTTTTTCGCTTAAAATGGGAAATAGCCAACCCTGTTCATAGGGAAGTCTTAGAACAAGACGGGAGCTCGGGAGAGGAGGGTCAAACCCTTGGAGATCCACTAAGCGCATGTCAGGAATAAGTTTTCTCCTCGTACGATCTCGTTGGAACCGCATGGGTGAGCTCTCCCTTCTCTTGAGTAGTTCTTACTAATTCTTCTCCGTTGGGAAGTTATTTGAGTTTAAGTGACTTTTCTTCTTCATCAGATCTACGTCATTTTTGGGCGTTTCTGGAATAGACGTTCACGTATACCATTCATTGGTGTTAATGGTAGGCGTCCTGGTGTTTCTTTTCAAACTATTGTGCATTTTGTGTGTTTTGAGCAATGAACCCATAATTGGGGAGTCATGTGGCTGAGGCCATATCTATTTTAAATGCCTAGAATTGAATTGGTAATTAATTTTGATAATAAAATTTTGTTTGGAATCGTAGTTTTGGTCCAGGACCACCCTAGGGGTGCATTTCTCTGTTTATCCATTTGGCCAGGATGCCCGAGGGTATACCTTTAAAGTAATGATTGTAGAATTTCATTGAGTGGAATTTCTTGTGTAAGGTTTATTTACATGTTGGGCATGGACTGATTACCTGTTAGCCTGAGGGCAGTGTTGTGATTATCCGGTGGGCACTGTACTGTTTAGCCTGTGGGAAACTTCTTCTGTGCTTGTGAGCAGTTGATTCTGTGCTTGTGGACGACACTTCTAATGCCCGCAGGCAATATCCGTATGCCTATGGGTAGATTCTTATGTTTGGATACTCTTTACCTAAGTGTAGGGGTTTATGTGTCTGAGGACATTAGCTGTTTACTTAGAATATTCACTGTGGTGATATTTTAACTAAGATGATTAAAAGGTTATTAAAATGGGAATATAATTGGTTATGTTAGTTACTTTTTAGTACTCCTTACATTATTTAATTTTACTACATCACACTTTTGTGGCATGATTTACACATAGTTTAGCATGATCCATTTGAGGGTGCCTACTCGGATTTATTTCTCACACCCTATTTGGGTCATGATTTTCATCCCAAACAGATTACGTTGCTGAAGCAGTGGATAGGGGAAAGTGTCCCTATATAGGTACGTGATTGCTGCATAGGAGTAGGGGAGCATGGGACCGAGCTTAGGCTTGCGATGCTGCAATCCTTTTTGGTCTATTTTTCTATACTCTGTATTGTATTGTATTTCACTACTGGGTAACATGCTCTGGCTATCTTCATAGAACCCGATACATGTTAAATAATTATCCATATATTGTTGTTTTTGTTTCACTGCAGCTGTTAAATTAAATTGTGTATGGTTTATTTCTACAGTTGTTGAATGTTTTATATTATTTCTGATGTGCTACACTTTGAAAAATGAGTGCATAGTTTCCCAACAATCAGACGTGGGCCCTAACTTCTAGTCAGCAGTCTCTGGTATTTTGGGAAATGCACTTGAGGTCATGTGGGGAACTGGCTTCGGGGCACCCGTTGAGTGGCACCTAGAACCGGGAAATTACAACGGCCATTTCCCACAAACTCTATTGTCTTCCCTATCATAATATGTCTTATTTTTGGTATAAATGACTCTATATTATCCAATAAGAATATTTGGTTTCCCTTAATTCCCTAGAAGAGGATGGATGTGATCACAACAAGGATCACCAAATTCTAGGGTATAATATAAAATTAATTGATTGTATAGAACATCAATGATATTTCTATATTTTATGATATGTTGAAGCAACATGAGCTTTGAGAATAATCTTCTCTCATCTACATCATGCCCCATAGATCAAAGGCATAATGATCCAGTTTCTCCCTTTTTCACATGTTGTGGTCCCGACCGAGAGGAAAAGAATCTCAATGTATAGAAATACAAAGAGAGTGTCTTTGCGGGTGATTAAAACTTCCAGGGGGATCCAATAATGGTTTATTTTATCCAATGGGAAGGATTCCTTCAATGATACATATTATGTTTTCCTATTTAAGCTGATTGAGGTCAACCCTATTCACAGAAACTACCCCTGGAGGAATGTCTTAAATATCACACTAAAATTATTATTACCACATAATTGGACTTAAATGGAGAGCTATATATTGTCCCAAACCAAATATATGGAAATATGCTGATTCATTGAAAAAAATTCTATGGAGAGCAGTAATTCTATGAATGCATCATTTATGGAGGGTCAATTTATAACTAAACGATGTAAGGTGTTGAGCATCGATATGTGCTTCTAGGTAAACCTTGAGAAAATGATGGCTAATGTCATCATTATCTTAATTAATCTTGGGATAAATAAATAAATGAAGGGGGAGAGCTAAATGAACCACCTAGTTCATTCGACTGAATAACATGTCCTCTTCCTCAGTGAATGGCTTATATATTTTTACTTCTGGAGTCACGATTGGCTACAACATCTCGGGGATGCGGTCTACTAGGATAATATCCACATGCTTCTTTATTACGGAATATGATCCTTTTTCTAGTTTCCTCCTTCAAATTAGGATGGTTGAGGGACCAATAACAGTACTAATGTAGACTGTTGCAGTAGTGTATTGGTTTGAAGAGTGAATGTTCGAAGATCTGATTGGATACTTCTCATTAGGACATCTCTCAGGGGTGGTATAGATTATATTATCACATCTGTATAAGATTGTGTGTCGAACACTAACTCATATGTGTGGTTGATAGTATGTGGAGGTATATTAGGATGGTTCCAAACATCTACCATCTCGTAGAAAAATAGTATGTGATCTGGTGAAGAGGTGGATAATGATCTTTGTGTGACAAAGAGGACTTCACAGTGAGACCTTGGATGGATTTCAAATCATCCTCTTATTTCATATACACTTGGAGGGATATAGGGATCTGGTGAATTTTTATTTTTGGAATGATAAAGCTAACATGATTTGTTCCTACTCACGAACCTAATACAATGTACTTGGGTGATGGATCAATCATTGAGCGGTATTCCACTTTGAAATATGATAACTGAACTGGATTGGAAATGATCTGGTATTTCTTAGAGGTGTTCCCTTGGAGGCGACAATTCACCCTCATCCTCTATGAATGTGCTTCATGGAAGGGTAGATATTTGAAGTATGGGGAAGACATTGTGTAGTTTGATGCAAGAGTATGGAGGACCTTTGCGGGATATGGATGTGATATGAATTGGACCATTGTACCTATTTTATAGGAAGTGTGGATGACCTATCCTTTGGTGTTATGGGGAGAAAGGATCAATTTAGAATATGTTAATTAGAACATGGGGAGGACCTCCATGCTATATGCTTATTAAATGGGATGTTCTTTCGCAATATATTGAAGTTATAGTATGAGGAGGACTTTCATACAGATCGAATTGAGCATGGGGATATCCTACATGTTGGTCGTAAATGAAATGTGGAGGACCTCCAATTGGATGATCCCAAGTGTGGGGATGGCCTACACTATTTCTAGAGAGAATATGTGGAGAAAATACTTGATGGTGGGTGATGGAGTGAGGATGAACTTTATTTAGGATGATACTACTGTGTGAAGGACCTCCACTGAAGTTGCTTTTAACATATGGAGTCCCTCCTTATAGATTACGTGAGATATGGGGAAAATTATTATAATATGGATCATGGGAAAGGAGTCAACCACTGTACAAGTAGATACTAGAGTGGGGATGACCTCCCATTTTTCCAATGATGGTAGCATGGGGAGGAGCTCCATGATGAGTGTGAGAGTGGGGAGGACCTCCACTCTAGCTGATAATTGTATGGGGAGCACCTCCAAACCGAATTTCATCATAATGGGTTAGACCGCCACGACTACGGCTCTGTCACATACTAAAAGAGTGAGACCAACCATTCAATATGGTTGTTAGGGTCTCAATACTAATTATATGAAGATGTTACCATGCCCTATATTATCTCATAATTTATAATATGCAACTGTGGTGGAAAGGACTGTATGACATGACGTCCCATGGAATTATCTTCCTGAGATTGTACCTGGTGATGGTGATGGTCCAACTAGACTTTGGATAGTTAATTAAGGTCATAAACCACATTCTTTTCACCCTAGGGGAGTGGAAGCTAGTGGTGATAATATTGCTTGGTGGTATACCTCCTTGGTGGCCCCCAGGTAGTACCCATCTTTGGGTTGACTTTGTCAACCCTTACCTAGTTAGTGTAGGATAATGAGTTGTATGAGCATTCTAGGGAGAGTCATGGACATTGGCATGTGGAGAAGTGGATCCCTATTCCTCCTTTTTTGATGAGGTGATGGAAAAGCTCAAGATCCTCTAGGTCATGGAGGTTCATATCCTACGTGGGAATGACACCATCCTATTCACATCATAGAAACATACCATCTATCACCCTTTTCTGTTATTAGATAATGATATTGGAAAACGGTGCCTAATTTTCATGGTTGTGGATGAAATCATGGAAATGGTGGAGAGATGTGGTATTACTGCATTAGCATTTCCCCTTCCCCTGAATCTATAGGTGGGTAGAAATTAGGATACATTATCTTGGTTCATTTAAAGAAGTATGATTAATTTTTCTGAATGGATAGTAGGTAATCAGGTCCTAATGCCCCATCATTGGTCAATATTCTATGAATTGATAAATAGATCCACAATGATGATGTCACAGATCGTGATTCCCAACGATTAATGACCCCGAATTTTGGTGAGTTACATGCAAAGACCACTATTTCCTTATTGGGACATGGCTTCGAATAACTATTTCTGGTGACATTTGTATTTTCATATGTCTCAAATGCTACTAAATCCAATGGGTGAAAGAGAAAAAACTCATAAAAGGTTCACCATTTTCTTTTTTTAACGATTTATTCTAGTGTGTGCCACTCATGCATGTATATCGATAGTGACGACTGCATTGTACCCTACATTAACTCAATGTAAATGTTGGTAGTATTAGTTAATTCATCAATAGTATTTTCTCCTTGATCGAAACAGGATGAAAGGATGTATATTCATAATTACATGTATTCCTAAGTGAATCATGTCACCTTTTCTAGGTTCCCATCCGTGATTAAGATGTTTTTTTGTGAAACCCATCCCAAGGAAATCTATTTATGGATGTTGGTTAAATTGTTTTCTACTTTCATGATATTATAAAAGGATTTTTTTGGGTAGAACATTCAAAACTAAAGTATTCACCTTGGCTATCTCTGGAATTTATGGATGTTAGGACATTGGTACATTGAAATACTACCTTATCATTGGGATTTGTGAGGGATGTGGAAGCCCTAGTCATCCCACATCGATCTTAGGGTACATATGACAGATTCATGTCTTTGATGTTTTATCAGCATCACATTTTTATCACCGGGTATGTCGTGAAATTATCAACTAGATGATATGGATAACGTTGATCAGTACACTGATGCGAGTGGATCATATAGTTAAATCATTAGGAGGGATCACCATGATGGTTTACTAGACAAATGGATCCAAACACCCAATATGGATAGAAATGGGATATTTTGTCCCAAAAAGGGATTGTTTTCGGATGTAAATTATGATCTAGACATCAAAAAAGATTTATTAGGGAAGCTCACCCCCGGAAAAAGGATCCCAAAGATTACCATTGGATGGGACTGAACAACAGGTTTTCTTCCTATATACCCTTTCTTGAAGGCATGGATAAATATCACCAATGTTCGAAGGTGTGATATGAGGCTCACACATTGTTAGATTAATATCACAAGAGGGGAACTATTGGTTGGATGAATATGCATTTTGTGAGGATTATGCATGGCTAGCTTCCATTATTCAACAAAATGCATCAATGTGAATGTTGAGGCTTATGCATGGTTTCCTTATCATGTGGATGATGTGATCCCACTAGGATGTGGATTCCTAGATGAATTCAAGATGGTTATGGAGTATGAATCAAAGGATTATGATGAATGATGTAGAAATGATAGGAGTATTTTTATGATTTGAATGAACCTCAGGGAGGATTCCTTAATTATCCACGAGGATGGGAATCAAAGTCCTTGTAGTTTGGGATGGGTTAATGAGACACATATAGAGGACGTTCATAAAAAATATAGTGCATGGATAAGGACATGAAGGAAGTAGAACCACTGGGTTAGGTCATGGTACTCCTGAAACATAATGGCTCATAGGAATGACCAGGATGAGAAATGATTGATGGGATAGAACCATATGGAGGATTCAAACATACTAAATTTAGATTATTGGGATCAATTTCCATGTAGTTTAAGATGGTGGAAATGAATATGATTTTACACACAAGTCATCAACCTGGTGATGTGTGATGTTCATATGCGTGGTTTGAAGGCCTTCATAAGAGGATCTAACATTGATAGAGGAGTATGGTTAAGTGTAGAATTTATACATTGTTAGCTTCCTTGGAGGATGGATTTTAAAACCATTGGAAGTGGATCCATGATAAGTGTCCCAAAAAGTAAATATGCCACATCAAGAAGGTACTTACCTAGGTGGGAGAACCATATTATAATATTTGTTGGAAATAAACCTCGTAGAGGCTTTATAAACACCATATTGTGGTCAGAACCTGTGTATATTAGAGGAGGATACATTTCATCATCGTGGGGGATAAATTAACCTATGTGAAATTGTCAGAAAAAATGATTATGGGGAATGAGGGGATTGATTAAGGAAGAGGATTCCTCTGTTCCCTATTTATAAGAAATGGATCAATGTCCATGTAGTTCAGGATGGAGGGGCATGGGGAATTTGAAAGGACAGCGGGCCTATGTAAATTCCATGTTTTATCTATACTCTAGGCTAAAATGAGTCATGATTAGTGTGAGAAACATGTGTTAACAGTTTTCTAAATGATCATGTCACAAATGATGTGTCAGCAAGGGATGGGGTGGTAGTTATGCATGAATAATAGCATTGTGAGATGGATATTAAGTCATGCTCTCAGAGGGAATACCAATAATGTTATTTAGAAATTATGTGAAGACTGTCCGAGGTGAACATGGTGAAAAATACATATAGAAGGGAGATAGAGAGAGTAGGGGGTGGAAGTAGTGAAAATACCTTTTTTTCCCTCCCGGAATTTCCAAGAATGTGGGGATCAGATTTTAATGTCATGTGTTGAGGATGTGAATTCTTGGAATCTTATCTTCATGCATCTCAGAAGATAAGGAATAACTTCTCATCCCTAGGACTTACATAACATATACCAACCCGCACTTGTGGAAGGGAAAGGAAAATAAATGCCTGGCTGAAAGGATGAGAATGTGTGGTCAATAAAATGGTGCATGTTATCATAGCTATGTAAAGAAATATTAGTTATAAGAGAACCTATGTGGAGAATTATATTGTAGGGAAACACAAAACTACACACTACACGAGGGACCATGAAATAATTTTGCACAATCATTCAAGGACATGAAGGAAAGGTGTTCAGGACACCAGAGAGATCGTTTAGTGGATATTTTCAAATGAAATGTGATTTACATGGGAAGGGAACTATACAAAGTAAGGGTTATTCTTTAATTAATGTTGATTAATGTTGGAAGGATTCTTCCTAATGGGAATTATTTGGATGATGAAATCTTTAACATAGAAAAATTATCATTATATGGATTGTTCTCTACAATGGAAAAATACTTAACAGAGCCGTGAGATAAAAATGAGAATCCTTACTTCGTACATGATGAAGGTCATCATGTAGTGAATATCTAAAAGTGGGTGCCATGAAATAAATATAAAATAATGTATCATGATTCTCAAGTACCTTAGAAGATCCATATTTCACATAGGATCAAGATGGTTTAAAGATTATTGAATTAGGTGCTCAAAATGAGAATGTATGAGGAAACAATAGTTATGTGGGGTATGAATAATATTTATAGGAAATAGTGTATAGTGGTTCTCTTAGGGCTCATTACAAAGAAAAAATCATATTCCTTGAAAAATATGCGACACATCAAGGAAGAAAATTTTCTACTGGACTTCAGCATAATCATAAAGACACCATCAATGCAAGATCATTGATCTCCAGTAAGGTTTTATCATGATTATGTTTTACTTTAATCTATTTATTTTGGTATTGTTATTGTCTTTCCAAGTACATGTGAATACCCGGAGGTGTTATGGGGGTTTCTGGCACAGAAGGAAAGAAGAAGGGAGTTCTAGGAATGCAGCATGGTTTGTGAATGATTAGTGATAACCATGCTGAAATCCCAGAAAACCATGAGAGGGTGGATTTTTTCTGATAGTATAATCTATATGGGTAAACCATGTTTCCCAGAAGAATTAAAAAAAATTAAAAAAATGAATTTTGGGGATTTTATGATCGAATAAGGATATTCCACCTCCTCCACTCTTGCATCCCTAGGAATGAACCGAATCTCCCATGAACATATAAGGATCTATCTCCCACTTCATAGGTCCATCTTGAGTGTCATTGGTCGCAGATTTAAGATCCAAGTCAGGATAACCTCCAATTTGTTTCATTATTTGGATTAGGGTTCATATTTTTCTTTATAACACCATATGAGGAACTAAACCACTTTTTTCGGTAACATTTTGGTTGATCCAACAATGGTATATTAGATCATGATATAAGGCCTTAATTATGGTTTTGTTTGCCAACATATTTAAGGTATGTGGTATACAAGTTGTATCCCATGGGTATCAAGTGGATTATTGGATGTAGGTTAATGTTAATAATTTTACATTAGTGTATTATTGGTTACATTTTATTTACTTGTATATTGTGGGTGTTTAAATATTTAATTGAATTCATCATGGTCCCTGAAGGACGTATGGTGGATGGAAAAATAATATTTTGGAATCCCATCGGGTCTGATGATATTTCCCAGGCATAGAGATTAACTAAGTAAGTGTAAGGTCATTGTGTGAGAAAATAGATCCCATGATTAATATGTTAATATTATTGAAGGATGATCAGTTGGTGTTTTTTTAATACACTTAGTTTGGGTACTGGACTAAGAGGATGTTTGGTTAGCATGAAAATGTATTTAGTGGAATAATGGGAAATTGATACGGGATTTTCTTTATACATTAATATTCCTAGAGATATAGGCATGGGAAATGAGAAATGGGGATAATGTGGTTAATAAATATAAATGATGGATGTGATAATTAATTGATGAAAAATGTTAATTTCCAATTTATTGATATTATTAGGATGTTGTAAATGTATTTGGCTATGCATGTGGCCATTTGGTAAGTTGTGGTGAATAATAAATAAGAATATGCACATGGCTTTGTTGAGTGGTGTATAAACATAAGGTCAAATTCCCATGAGTCGAGTTGGATTGGGTTTCTAGATCCACCCTCAAATTCATTTGTTATGGAAGGGGATGGAGTTGTATTCCCATAAAAGTTGTATTTTACCAAGACTAAGGCTTCGAGGTGAGAATTATAAAGCTGTTATAATGAGATTCATAATGAAAGAAGACTTTATTTTTATTCCGACATTCATGAGAATATTGAACATGCCTAATCCATTGAACCCATTAAAAAGAAATATTAATCCACGAATGGTCATAATAGTGAACCTGGATTCAATGGTAGTATTATTTCATAGAGTATAGAAAAGAATTTTCGATTGAACATTTTACTTTTTATTTTCCATTATTTATCACATTCATGAACTATATGATTTTTAGTCATATTCGTTAGATAATGGTGGTGGTGGCCTACTATGTTATACTCAATCCTTTCTTGGGTTTCCATTGGTTACCCGAGGACATTTCTAGGTTGCAGGTCAAGACAAGGGCAAGGGACCTATGCTAGGAAGTTAAGTTGGAAATTGGACATTTATGGGTGAGGTTATAGACAGGTAGACCAAAATGTATTGTGGATTCGTCTTTTTATTCTTTAGGGGTTCTGTTCACTTGAAACTCTATCATGGGATGACATATTTTCTTTTTTATATGGTTGTACACAGTTTTTATAATTGGTTATTTATGCATGTTATTTTTTTCATATTGTTTCTATTATTTAAATTGTCTTCTACTATATCATACTCTGATAATGAGGGTATAGTCTCCCCATATAAAATATTATACTCTCACATGTATTCAGCAATATCTAACGTATAGAGAGGAGTGATTTAGATCATGTGGAGACCCAGAGCAGGGAACCATATTATTCCCTCACAGGTAGGGGACGATAAAATGTAGTATTGTACAAGTTATTTTCACTTTCATGCAATTTGGTACTCATAGAATGGTGGGTTGTAAGGTGTTGGGCCATGGTAATGAGCTCGTTCTAGAGAGTAGCTAACCTATGTATAAGAGAAAACACAAGTCACCCGAGGAAGGGATTATTATTCATGTTGTGTGTTGTTAAATTTGATATTATTTAACAATTAGGTGATACAATTGTTGTGTGTTATGATAGTTTTGTTATATTTATCTCATGGATGGAATTATATGAGGTTGTGCTTTCATGCAACATTCTAGGAACCTATGTAGGTTTGATACATGCTTCCTGATAGGAACCCACACAGGATTTGTGTGCATGATATGAATGTTAGGATGTATTTGTTATCATAAAAGCAATGAAAATTATGGCAAATAAGATAATATGAATGGGTAAAAATGGAAGAGAAAATTTCAATGTAGTAATTATAAAATAGTGATTAATAAAGATATAAAAGTTGTTTAATCTGTTGTAAGAGAAATTTGTGATATATAAATGGTTTTGAATTGTAGAAAAATATAAGGATTATAACCATATTAACATGATACCTGTGTTATCCATGGGATTAGGAGAGATGGCCATGGGTAGTGATCTGGTTCTATGTGGGGTCATTTGGTTAGTATATGCAGACTAGTTTGGTTTGTCAATATGATGAGTCTACCAATAAGCCTTTTTCCGACATAAAATTGATACAGTTGTCTTCTAAATCTTATGTTTGGAATTGTAGAGAAATTCCACTTTTATGATGTGTTCTAGTCGGGTGACATGAGAACATTAGTGAGAACACTACTCCAGTTGTTCATTAAGAAAACATGGGGATACAAAAAAATAGGGAAGATAATTTATGTGATATCTTTTCTCATTTTATGCATATGATAGAATGAGACCCAGGGCAGAATTCACAAAGTATGTTTAAGCTAACCAGAGAGTTTTAGTTACCACACCCTCCAACCATTACCATAGAGGATATAAAAGAAGCAGAATAAATCTGTATAGAGTCCATGGAAACTATTCTTGAACATATAGATACTTCTATTAGAATTGAGTAATTTTAGAAACATATATGATAAGAGGTAAAGAAAATTCTTGGTAGGACATCATGGTTCAGAGGAAGTAGGATGAAGGAATGATATGGAATGATTTTCGAGAGATGTTTCTTGAGATTTTCTACTAAGAAACCATCAGGAAAGGTAATTCTATGGATTTTAAGATTATTACTCAGGAGACAGTGTCAATAATGGAATTTTCTGGTAGTTTCTCTAATATGAGATGAATCATTCTGATATTGAATGGAGACTAGGTAGTCGTAGTGATATGCCTCCAAGATGGGATGAGACATGAGATTTGTTCACAGGTAAATATATTTCATTTAAAATTGTTTGATGATGTGGTGGATTGGGCCTTTATCTCAAATGTGAACCTAAAAGAAGCATGAGTTATTGAACATGTGGTGCCATTTGGGTGGGAATGTGGTGTGACTTATGATAGTATGAGGAGATGTTTTGGAATCTAACAGTAATTCTGAAGCACACAGATTAGTTATAATAGTGCAGCAACTTCATTGGGTGGTGATAGGGTATTCTGCTATCATTGGGGTAGGTTGCGACCCATGTGTGACCATTGTCCCCACCCACAGGTCGAGTGCCGAGCATGGAGAATGATAACCATTGTGTAGTGGTTTTGTAGGATCCTGAAATAGTCCGAGAATTATGGAGGTCACCAGTCAATTCCGATTGAGGGTAGTGGTTCTGTTACTACATATTAGTAAGGTAGTTGGATCCCAATGGGTTGTACTGGTATATGCGATGTTTGATGAACTTTGGTGTGAGATAATCATTTCAAACAGAACAGTGCAGTGGAGGGTAATCGAGTTGGATCCCAGGGAAAAGGGGTAGGTCAACTCCATGCATTCCAGGATACACATGATAGTGATGTTGCAATACCATATACTATTTGAGGTACTATTATTGTAGCTTCAATGTTTTATAATTATTTATTTGATTCATGTGTTATGCATTCCATTATTTCTTCTTAGTAAGTAGTGTTGTAGGGATCTACCATGGAGACTCCATGTGCGGTATTTTTGATTGATACTACTCTAGGGGTATGAGTTGAGGACATTAGATAATGTAAGGGCAGTCCTTTGGAGGATGATGAGTATAGTTTTCTTGTTGGATCTTTCTGTCAAAGAATTTCCATGTTTTGAACTAATCATGGGGAATGAATGGTTAGCGCTTTATCAAGATGATAACTACTATTATCGACTTCCGGTAACATTCACATCTCTTGATTTGATAACTTATGTACATTATGGTTATTGGTAAACATGAACATTCTATGTAGGGCCGATATGCTATGAGTTGGTATAACACACATCCCAGGTGGCATACATCATACTTGATGATGGGGTAATGTGCATCCAATCATCCCTTTTGTTTTAGAACTGTTTTTGTATGTGTTTCCTGAGGACTTCTCTAGGATACCACTAGAGATGCATATTGAGATCTTAATTGAGTTGTTATCAGGAACTCAACTAGATTCCATAACACCTTATTGAATAATGCCATCAGAGCACTAGAAACTAATGGTTCAGTTAGTGGAATTTGAGAATTAGGGGTTTATACAACCTAGTACATCACCTTGGGGATCCCCTTGGGTGATTTCTATGAAGGATGATGGATCAATAAGGCTATGTGTTGATTATAGTAATATTAACAAGATTAATGTTATAAATTGATACCTTGTACCAAGAATTGATTATCTTTTTTATCAGTTTAGAGGTGCCTTGGTGTTTTCCAAAGTCGATTTGATGTCAGGGTACCCTTATTTGAGGGTGAGACATTTTGACATACCCCGAAAAACATTCAAGGTGACATACGGGTTGTATGAATTTATTTTATTTCCATTTTTATTTATCAATGAACTATTTGTGTTCATGGCCTTAATGAACCAAACATTCCACACATATATGGATCATTTTGTAGTTGACTTCATTGATGACATCTCGGTGTACAATAAAACTCATGAAGATCATGCCAAACTCATTGACATAATCTTGGGTTCTAAATGAGTTAATAGGCTTTACACCATGCAAATATAATGCAAGTTTTGAATAGATGATGTACTCTTTCTGGGACACATCATTTCTGAGTTAGGTGTGTTAGTAAATCAAAAAATGTGTAGACTTTGGTGTATTGGGAGCATTCCAAGAGTGTATATCATTTTGGTAGTTTTCTTTGTTTGTCAAGTTATATCAAAAGGTTTATTATAGATTTATCTCATTTGAAAGAACCTCTCACAGATCTAACCGAGAAGGAGGTTATATTTTATTGGTTAGAAGCGTGTGAGAATGATTTTCATGAGCTGAAAAAGTGGTTTTCTACCACAACAATTTTGATCTTACCCGGACCAGGTAAGTAGTACACAATGATTTGTGATTCATCTGATGTAGGATATGGGGCAGTGTAGATGTATGATTATCGGGTTGTAGATTATTGGTCGAGATAGTTGAGGATGCATGAAAGGAATTATCCTAATCTTGACATGGAGATAACTGATGTGGTTCATGCCTTAATGTGATGGAGGCATTACATTTTTGTTGATCCATTCATAGTGTTCACCATCCATAAAAGACTCTGGTACAGATTATATCAGTGGGATTTTAATCCTTTATATCAATGGTGGGTTGAGTACGTACATTATTTTGATTTTGAGTTAGTGTACACGACTGGGAAATTGAGTATTGTCACCAATGCTCTCAGGTAGATGACTCTGAATCACATGGTTTAGGAATCTAGGTATGAATGAATGATAAGGGACTTTTTTTTGATATTCCTTTATAGGTACAAGATGGGAACGAGAAGATGACCATTATGACTATAGTAGATGGATCTGGACATTTGAGATGAGTTAAAGAGAGTTAGTTGGTGGATCCATAGTGTTGGATATGTATGAAAGTATATAATGTGTGGAATCTCCTTCTGGTTGTACATTCAACGTCGATGAAGTATCTTATTTTTATGGTCATTTTATGGTCTTCAACGATGTATAGAAATAGTAAATTATTTTGTTCCATGCATCAATGTGGGAAATGCATCTTAGTGAGACTAACATTTAATGCGATCATCATATGTAGTTTTTGTGGACCCGAATAAATAAAAAATATGAGAGTTTTATAGCAGTATGCCTCACCTATCAATAGGTGAAAGAGAAACCTAAACATATAGGTTCATTGTTAATGTAATTACCTCTTATAGAGTGGGAGTGTAGTCAGATGTGTGACTCAACTTGGTTGGTTGTTTATCAGTAGAAAAAAGCGGTTAATTTTATGCTGATACATGAGTCCTATATTGGTGATCAATTTGGAGAACTGTATGTTCGAGAAATAGTATGGTTTCATGGTGGGATGAGAATCATAGATTTAGATCATGATCAAGGTTTCACCTCACAATTCTGGAACATACTACTGAAGGCACATGGTACCCAGGTGTATTCGGGATCAGATTAACACCCACCGACTTATGGGTTGACAAATCATACATTTGAGGTATTAGAAGACATGTTAAGAACATGTGTTTTGGATTTTAGTGGTTTTTGGGAAAAGAACTTTTCGCTTGTTGTGTTTTATTTAAACAAAGGCTTCCAGGATATAGTTCAGATGGAACCATTTGAGGAATTTAATTGGTGACTGTGTTGATCATTGTTTTTTGGTTACATGCTGGGGAGTGAAAGCTTTTAGGACATTGTATTGTGTATGAGACTTAATAAAAGGTTTTTTTATTCAAAAAACGTTTAGAAATTTTTCAGAGTAGGAAAAATTCATATAATTATTCGCATCGTAGACCTCTTAATTACATAGTGGGATATGGTGTGTTTCATTAGGAGTCTCCAAATTTGTTTCACCGTCATATTTGTAAGCATATCATGTTGGCACATATATATGTCGGGACATTTGAGATTTCAGAGAGGATCGAACCGGTTTCTTATTGACTGGCTCTTTGGCATCAGTATAGTGGGATGTGTGATAGTTTACATATTTTATAACTATGAAAATATCATCCTGATCCATCACATGTGATAAATGCCCATGATGTCGAGCATGAGGCTAATGCATCATTTGAATATCACCTGGTCCGTAATGTGGATAATAGTGAAAATGTTTTTTTGGGGTAGATTCTTTCCTTTAGATCATTTTCAATGGAAATAAGGAATCATTTTTTGAGGATCCATGAGAGAGTGAATATGATATGCAATCCTAGTATCCTGAACACTTTTCGTCAAGAACACAGTGATGCTCATGAAAAGAGGCACATGGATGAGTAGTTTTAAGGTTGTGATGTTGTAAGATCCCATATCTCCATTATTTTATGTTCTTGCATAATTTTCCATTTAAGCCCATTATTTTGGTTAAATTTGTGTTTTTTCATGTTCATGTGAAGACCTGTGTGGGTTCTAATGGTTCAGGATATGAAACAAGATGAAAAAGGGGGTTCTAGGCATACGACATATTTTTCACATGGATACTGAAATCCATGAGGAAAACCTATAAATCAATGAGTGGGGGGGTGTTTTTAGACAGTAGCATCCATACTATTTTCATATAGATTAGAAAATAGTGCGTCAAACTGTGAATCCTAGAATCATGTAAAAATTTAAAAAAAAATCAATTACTGTGTTTTTGTGATCCACATGTTATTTTCCTTCTAATCCCCTCTTTCAACCCTAGGAATGAGCCAAATCTACATTAATCTTCCTTGGATTGATCTCCCTTATCATAGGGTCGTTTGGAGTGTTGTTGGTTCTGGATTAAAGATCCAGGTTAGGATAATCTCCCTCATTCTTCATATTTTGGTTTCGTTTTCCCATTCTACTAATATATCTGTCTATTGCATGAAAACCCCCCTTTTTATTGATATTTAAGATGATCATATAAGGGTGTATTGAATTTGGATCTAAGTATAGGATTTTGTGTGTATTAACTAGTATATTTTAGGTAGGGATTCTATACGTTGTATCCCTTGGGTGAAATGTGTATTTGTGCATGTAGGGTCATGTTATTAATTTTCCATTATTGTATTCTTGGTCTCATTTGAGTTATTTTGATATAGTGGGTACCTAAATGGTTAATTGAACTCCTCATAATCCCCACATGATGCATGGATGATGAACAAATGAGATTAGAGACACCCATGGGGTATGCCGATATTCCCCAAACACAGTGTTTTGTTAAGTAAATGTAAGGTTTTTGTGTGAATACATAGATCCAATTATGAATATGATAATATGATTCAATGATATGAAATTGATGTTTATTAATAAAAATATGATGGGTAATGGCCAATGAGGTTTTTTGGTTGGCATGAAAATGATTAAAATCGATTAATGGGAAAATAATATGGGATTAGCTTTATACATGAATATTTATAGCGAGATAGGAAAGAAAATGGGAAATGGGGATAAAGGTGATATGTAATACAAATGACGACTGTGTTAATTTTTTGAGGAAAAATTTTAAATTTCCATTTATTGGTATTGTTTTCTTGTTGTAAATGATATTGGTTGTGCTTGATGTGAAAGGGATAATTGGGGTGAATGATAAATAATCTTGTGAACATGTCTTGGTAGAGTGGGGTATAGACATTAGATTGTATGACTATGGGTCATGTTTGTCCGAGGTTCTTGCTCCAACAATAAATGCACATGTTAGCAAAGGGGACCATGTTCTATAACCATAAATGTTTCATTCAACCTAGAATGAGGATTCAAGGTTAGGATTATGGTTTTCTTATAATGTCATTCCTAGGGAGATAGGATTTTATTTTTATTACCAAATTATGGAGAATATAAAACATTACTAATCTATTAAACACATGAGAAAGGTAGATTAATTCATTAAAATGTCAATGTAGTAAATTGAGATTCAGTGGTAGTATAATATAAACAATCATATACTATATTATCCGATTGAAATGTTTAATTTTAATTTCTATTACTAATCACATGAATACACTATATTTTTTATATAGAAAATTTTTAGACACCATTGGTGGTGGCCTAATGGTTTATACTCAGACCTGTCTCGGGAAACAATTAGGTACCTGATATGATTTCTTGCTTGCTGGTTAGGACAAGAGTAAGGGCCCTATGCTAGCGAGTTGAGTTGGACATGGGAAATTTATGGTTGATGTTCTAGACAAGGAGTACTGATCATTTTCGAGATTATACTATTTTTATTTCTTTTGGGGTTCTGTTCACTTTTCATAGTAGCATGGGAGGATATATTTTCTATTATATATGGTTATATTCAGCTTTAGGAATTGGTTATTTACACATGTCCATGTTTTTATTATTTTTTATCTTATTTAAAATTTTATCTTATGTGTTCTATTATGTTAATGAGGTTATTTTCTCTCCATGTGACCTATTAGACCCTCAATGCTTGTCAATAAGCTATGGCGTAAGGTGATGTGCACTTGAGGGCATGTTGCGACCTAGCATAAGGAACCAAATTTGTGTCTCCTAGGTCAGGGATGTTACAATCAACCTTATCATAGCAATAAGAGAAAGGATCTTCTTGGAGGAAAAGTTATAAATAAGCACCTTTTAGTATTTTTTGTGGATTTAGAGGAAATTTGGGTTTGGATTCACATAAAATTGGTAGTGACATTGTTCTGGCCTTCAATAGCATTATTTTTAATGAAGAAAGAGTCCCATATAAATAATATTCTTGATTTTAATGGGTTTTATTAGTGAATCAGTTCATTACATTCTACTATGTACCATAAACCTACAATACATACAATGAAGTCTTGATTCTCAGAATATAAAATATAGTGGTCCCATTTCCTGGGTTGTTCTTGATATATAAATCCAAAAATTGTAGGTTATCATCCCACCACATCAAATAAACATCCTAGATCTAATAATAATATATTTACTTTTACTTATTTATATTAAAAAAATATTTACCAACTATCCCAACAATATTTTATTCCATTATCACTTCACATAGACCAGTAAAACCACATCACGATCACATATTAGGTGGTTATTCTCATTTCAACTCAATATACAAGACCCATAAATAATAAACTATTATAACTCTTAATAATACAGTATTATAAACCATAACCCTTATTCAAAAATAATTCTATTTGAAAAAACATGATTCTTATTTATTTATTTAATATATACTATATATATTATGATAAAATAATAAGACTCTATAATTGTAAAAATGAGATATATATTTGTAACTAAGATGACACTAGACTAATTGGAATTCTTATATATTATTAACAACGAAAATCTAGAATGAAATTTTGTTATGATTCCAAACCATTAATATATATGTTACAGAATTAGATTAAATTGATTTGTAAGATGCGTGTGTTAAAATTTTGTATGATGACATGTGATATACATAAAAAAGATTCCATTTATATATGTCATTAGATCAAGGCACTAAATGTAACTATAGATATCCTGATATATCTTGTAAATTTAGAAATAAATATCAAATCTTGTTGAATGATGTCCATTTGTCACATTCATCCTAATAATATAATGAAATAAATAACATATTGACCATAAATAAAGGAATGAATATCTTGAGAACAACCATGATGTATATCCACACCATCTTGGATTAGTAAAATAATAATAATATAGACATGATTCAGATATTTGGAAGCCCTAACTCTCTACATAATGGATACTGTAATATCTATATAGGAAAACATCTTGTCTTATTCTATTTAGTAGAATATATAAGAATCTCACCCATCAATTATATAAATCACTATAATACCATTTCCTCTTATAACTTTTCGGTAATTAAATTCCAACTAACATAATTGAAAAATACATTTCCATTCCCTTTTGTGTACATAAGATAAAATTCAAGTTAATGATGATACTAAACATAGTTATACTATAGCAGTAAAAAATAACATTCAGAATAAACATTCTTCATTTTAATTTAAGTGGTATATACAGTGAAAAATTAACCAAATAGATAATCCATTTAACAAATTAATGGATAAATATATATGGATAAATATTTTACATGGGTGTGTCAGTTCCATTAATGTTGTTGGATAAAAATGATTACTTTTCAACACATGACAGTCTTATATAATCAAAAAATCTTGGACAAATCATGAAATATCAAAATAAACCTCTAATAATTTAGGTGTATGTGATAATACAAGAACAAGAGTAGTAGTAACAAATATTTTAAAATTTTCCAATACAATATTAAACACATATAACCATTTAGAACATACTGATGTCATCATCAAGGATATCATTGGAGTATAAATAAGAAAAAAATATTAATCTAATTTAATATATTATAACCCCTAGAAATCACATGATTTTATATTTTTATGGGAGTATTCAAACATATTAATAATTCAACATTATTGGGATTTAATGAGAATTCATCAAAAAAACTACATTTCAATAGAATTTATCATCCAAATCATACATATATATTTTTAAAAACTTTATAACATGACCTTTTCTATCATAAATCCTATAGGATAAATGAAATTTTTTGATGATGGTCTTCTCAAGATATTCTATATAAAATAATGTGATACAAAAATAATTCCATGAAGGAGATACTGAGTGAATGAAAAAATATTGTGATTCAATCCGTAGAAATTGTATATTATTTTGAAAATATAATTTTAATTACATTGAAAATCAAATGAATATATCACTATCAAAATTTTAGCATTTGATATTGTTGAAACTCACTCAAGGAGATGATATCTATAAGTGTTATCAATTTTAAAAAAATCATTTTCATTATATTTAATAGATCATAAATATAAATAAATTAATATGATTCTAGATGGTACATCTATATATTTTATTATAATACACAAAATGATTCTGTGTAGTTTTATGGTATTGATAAATTGATCCAACCAATTTAAAATTGTTTTAAAATATCCATTTTCGAAGAACTATTATAGATATAATTTCATCAATATAAACCTAGATTATACCATATAATATGGTGTAATAAAAATTTGACCTATTTAGACAAAGTTATTATAATAATTAAATTAACCTTATTTTTATGTTATATTACTTAAATATGTTTAGGAATGACATCTCAAAAGGTATTAAATAATGGAAATAGCATCCCCTACAATTTATTTCAATCAAATTGAATATCATCCACACCATTTAAGAAATATTAGTTCCAAATTTCCCATCATTATGTCCTTATTTAAATTCTTATGATAACATTATTGCATTTGTGTATAATGTTGAGAAACTAGATATGAGAAAGTGAAAAAAATTAAATTCCATTAATTAAGGGCTCATATATGGGTTGACCAATCCATAACCAAAATACCATAAATAAAAAATAGGTAAATAATTAAAAAGTCCCAATGAATAAAACAAATTCCCATTAAAAAATCAAGGTTATAAAATTTTTAATAATTTATACTCGCTTTCCAAAAAGTGTGATATAGGTTTTCTATGTCAATGATATCTCCACAGAAAATAGAAATTTATAATCCATAAACAGACATATAATTTGTAAAAATATCATATATAAAATAATGTGAAAGATAATCTATATGATATAACATATTACCTTATACTATTGAAGTAATATCACTCAAATAGATCATTGACAGCTCAGTATCGTACATATATTATGATCCCACATGATATCTATGATGGTGAAATATCAATCTAGATGAATATGAAATAACCTGATAACTATGGATTTTTTAAGAACATGGTTATGTATCCAAAAATCTAAGACTTTTATTTTAATTACCTTAATCCCTCCTGAATTCCCCTTTGTTACCCGAGGATTGAAACTATTACTAAAGGAGATACATAAACATTGGGGAATGATTTTACATCTAATAAAAATAAATGGATGAGAAAAAAATGTGAAATTCATTTAAATTCCTAAATAAACAATTAAATAACAATTCATCGTCAAATAATAAAATAAACTCCATATGGAAAAATTTATATAAATATTCCTATAAGAGATGGTAATGCAGACAAGGAAATGAATCCAATGTGAATGGTTGAACTCAAACTCTACCATAACTAAAAACAACTCTACAACAACCATTAGTATGTTTATATAGATGAATTATTCAATACTATTTTATAAATTCCTTTAATAATATCTTGATACACAATATCTATATTTAATAAAAAGTGCATATTAGGGTGTGTTTGAATTACAAAATAGGGTTTTTGAAGAAACCATCATGAAAACACAATTAATCATATTCCAATGTGACCAATTCATTATAAATTTGGGTATACAATTTAAAATAAAATTATTTTATCATTGTTATAGATAATCACAATATCATATAATAATATTATATCCTTATATAATCCAAAACATGGAAATATGTCATCATTTCTTCTTAATATGCATTAAATAAGTAAATAATTAATGAAATGGATACATGAATAAGATATAATAACATCAGAATAATTTTTATATATGATCGTTATATAAACCCACTATGGATCAAAACCATCATTATGTTTTCCAAAATTTCATGGGACACCCCATCCATGTCACATGTAATTATTAAACATCACATCCATACCAAATATTCATATTCCCCTAAAGAAGTGAAATATATCATTAATTGAAATAAATGAAATATTTAATGACCTAAAATTATATTTAATTATAAAAATATTTAATCGAAACCACCGAATTAAATAATCTATTAAATATATCCAAATCAATATACTATAAATCTTATTATTATGGAACCATTAGATCCATAATCACATAAATAAATTAAAATTATGAATCAAACCAACAATAATGATTTAATACCTAAATTCAATCATTATTAATAAATAATAATTTCATAAATTATTATATTAATATCAACCAAAATATTTTTTTAGTCATGAAAGTAGAAAAATATAATTAAATAAACGTTATCACATAGTATGTAATAATTTTCCAATGTGGAATGAATAAGATACACATATATCTGAAAAGGATAAAATTTGGTTCCTATTACCCATGATATTATATCACAAACCATGTTATAATCCCAATTTTAACAAGAAGCCATGTCACAATATCAAAATCCATCCATACATTATTCATAACCCATAATCTAGAGGCTTTATCCTAGTCTAATTTAATTGACCAATAAAAGTAAAAAATATTTTTAAAGTGAAAATAAGCATGGTCATATAATTTCTGAGATCATTGATACTGATCCTTAAATATAATGATGAATTTATTAATAAAATAGATTAATGAATATTTTTTAGGATATAGAACTTACAATTTCTCTACCATGTAATTTTTGATGCATCTTAGATCTCATTACGGTTTGTAATTAGGCTTCTAAGAGGATGTTGGGGATTTTTAATATCTAATAATATATTTATTTTACTAACTATGAGGTAACATAGAATAGTAATCTAGTACAACACAATATATATGCTGAATCCTATTCCAAATAATCTATGAGTTACATGGTGACCACACATAGTATTACAAACCATTTTTTGACCATAAAATCACTACATACCCATTTAATAACCTATAAAATTACATTGCACTATACATGAGATAATAATAAAATTCCATATTATATTTTTCAATATTCAAAAAACAAATAATTATATATTTAAATAATTCAAACTAAAATGGAGAAATTTTAATAAAAATTAGGACACGATAATTTTCTCCATTTAATGAATTTTCATCCCACAAATAGGGCATCATCACTATAGAAAAATTCTTACCATTAATCCAAAATTTGTTCTAATCTCAATCAAATATCCTGTTTAATATTACATGAATTTTAGTACAATTTCACCAAAATAATAGAATAATCCATTAGGGAGGTCTCCAGATTATTAGAAATTCTCACAGGTTATTCCACATATTTTCCACAAGTTAAAAACTTATTATGTAAAAGTAATGAATATGAGTATGTTATTTTTAGTACCTAAAAAATACTATATAAAATAGTGATAAGTAAATAACATTGGGAACATCTCTTATATGATCATAAATTTCAATTACTTCAATATTGTAGAGAGATGACATCCCTTGTTTTCTTAGAAACTTTGTCATATCCCTGGAAATTGTTTATAAAATTTATCCCCAATTTCTCAAACTAATTATTTTCAGTTATAATCAAAATAAGATTTAAATTATTTATATTCCAATACAAATTCAACTGGATTAGTTATACATAGTTATTATAGTATTATAAGAAACAATAAACTGTAGGATATCTCACATACAAAAGTTTCCAAAAAATTAAAGAACAATTTTTTATATATATAACTTCTGAAACAATGAAGTCTAAATTGATATATGGTAATTTTTTTGAATAATTACAAAAGAAGTGTCTATTAATTACACATTCTATTATAAGAAATCATGAAGATTAAATTAATTGACTTCAATGTCTATATTATCTATTCTGGTTACCCATTCATCTGAGGGTGATACGACATACTAATTTTCAATTAATTTTGATAACATTATAAATTCCTCTAAAAAATTTGATATAAAACAATAGTTATATGAAAAAATTAATATTTAATTTTACTAAATTAATACAACAAACCTCATTTCAAAATATATTACTAGATCCCTTAATTAATATCTTCTCTTTAATATGAAAAAAGATTCTTAAATTCATGAATATATCCAATATAACCCATATCACATAATGGTTCCTTGGTTATTTTAGGAAACAATTCATTCATTATACAAACAAATTATTACATTTACAAATACATGTAGATAAATAAAAAAATACTTCTAGTGTAGTAATTCATAACATATATACACTAATAATTCAATCAAAAATAAAAATAATTGGTTTTTTAAATATTCATTAATTTTAATCATATTTCCCTCGAATTGTTATGATACGTCATCATCACTCTAATAAACCATGAAAAACATATTATGCAATTAAATTATAATATTATTCTATATATATAAAAGAACAACCACAATGTATTGAAATTATAGAATTGATTCTACCATTAATGCATATCCTATCACAGTCTCCCCAATAATTAATGCTTAACTAGTATTCTTACACTCATGATTAGAATTTTTTACAACCTTACATGGAAAAGGATTAAAACCAAAATTAAATTAGTGAAATATCCTTCCGCTTACATTTTCATGATCTTCTAAATGGTATCCATTATTTAATCCCTTCAATACACACTACTCCTCTAATTCATCCATCTCTTGGAATTTCTAAATCCTATAATCTTACACCATATTTCCACTACAAATAGAATATAATAAATATAAATCAAATTTAATAAAACTGTTTAAATATATTTATAATTTCAGAATCAACAACATATGAGAAAATATGTTCATCATAATATGATGATATATGTACCCCATGGACCTTCAATAGAACATATAATGCCTCCGTCACATGAAGGATTGAGAATACGAAATTAACATTTATTCGTGAGATAGTTTATACCATGTGTCCATACCTATTATAATACTTAAAAATTTGAATTAACATATCTCATAAATACAAACATCATTACATCCCTAGAAGCATCCCAATACAAGGGGATCTAATTACTAATTTCAGAAAAGAACTACACTAGCACATGTGTAAACATATTATATAATTTATCAAAATCTTATTATCACCTCATCTCATATATAATATCATGGAATTATTTTTTCAATTAAACAATTCAACGTTATAACATTCTGAAGAATAAAATGAATCACCAATAGTATCCATCCAATTCGTGGAAACTCCAAATTATAAAACTATAAGTAGGTTACATTAACAAAATCTCCCCTAATGTTTATATATATAAAATAAGAAAACATTCTAAATACAACATATGAATATCTCTTCACAAATAGAAAAATAATAAAAGGAGTGCATTTTGAATAGATGGGGTTCTGAAAATTTTCTACAACACTCCCCAAATTCCATCAATTATATTATACAAATAAATAGAAAATCATAATCAAATCTAAAAACAACTTTATGATTGAGACAATTTTATTAAAATAAGTGAATCATAATGTAAATCAAAATGTAGTGGATTCATTAACTATAAAAATTATACTAAATTCAGAATGCTCAATCCTCATCCTAAATACTATTTTATAATGTCCTCTAATTACAATATCAGATAGTGATAACCATAACTCAAATTGGTCTTTAAAACCACCCTAATGCCCTCAATTGATAAGATAAATCACTTATTCTAGGTAAAGTGTGTTCATTCTTCTTTTAAATGTTATTCAATTTCATATAGTTATTTTACAACCAAATTTATCATCATACTTATTGGAAAATAAAACTGTCATAGACCATGATGAATCAAACTATGGAATAATTCATTTTCCATCTATATAATCCCACAGAATCATGAAACCATGATACCCCACAGAAGCCATTTGTTATAAAATAATGGTATATGACCCATATTTGAAATAAAATCATTATCTATCTCCACATATATTTTTATAATCTAAAATATTTACTCATGGAACATCTCAATGAAATTATTAACCACATATACAAACTAAAATGAATATTTGGATTCATTTAACTAACCCTTTATTGATATCCCTATTTACTTTTTATCTTCCTAACAAATTTTCTTCCTCCCCTCCAAATAAATAAGAAAACAACATCAATATTTTATATAAATCTTTTATACCACCATTATAACTACATTATCTACTACCACTGTATGGGTTAGAAAATCTATAAGGATAACCATTGAACATATATTTTATCAAAGGGTCCTGTAAATCAATCATAGATGAAGACTATCCTTAATGAGTAAATGTGATATAAATACCACATGATTAAAAGTGAAAAAACAATCGAACTCCATTATATTCCCATGTTTTAGATCTTAATCTATAAATAAATTCCTCAATAAAAAAATTTCAAAATAAAAATAATACATAAATATCTTTTTAATCTTAAATATAGAAGATCGTCTTATATATTAAGACACATAGTACTCTTTTTCCTTATATATACTGATCCATCTAGCATATAAGTAGTGAAATCATCATTTAATGTCACAAGGGTCTTATTATATATGTAGAATAGACTGACACTCTCTAACCAGTATATATGTTCTTTATATACTCTATCACCAAAAATAAGGGAGGATTCTTCACATGGATCCTAAATACATGGTTCAATTCTTTTAATCATTAAATTTTTAATCCCTTTTTAGATTACTAAATAGCAGAAACCAATTTCTTAAATACATCGTGAAAAATATCAAAATTCATAGTTACCTCATAATGAACTAGACCACCACAACAATTCTTAGGTTCATATAATTGAATAATATCATTATGGTTTTGTATATCTAGATAACTATATTTTAAGAGACAAACACACAAATGTAACCACATAGAATCTTTCATTCAATTAAATCCATATTTCCTGAAATCATGAACTTAATTACACATCTACGTGGATATATACACCCTATAATGACTCGTTCATAATATTCATTTATAGAATATCAATTAAATTCCGTATTTATGATTAAATAGTAGAAGAACAATAAATAAAATACTAAATCTTGTTTAAAATACTAATGAATAATAATGAGAATACATTTGGTGATGTGGAAGTATAATAGCCCCATTTAATCACATATGAAAAAACAAGGACTATGATGAACATCCAATGTTAAGGTCTAGACTTTTATCATTCATTAGAATTAATCTTACTCTACACATTTGAATTCACCACTATAGATTCATTACTATATAACACCAATGTCATTAACTTACCTATAAAAAGATATCATATAATAAAATGTAAATAATGGTATATAGTATTGTTTGAGTATTATTAAATATTATGATTTAAAATAGATAATATAATGTAATTACAATATAAAATATTCCAAACAATATAATAAGTTCTTTTAAAAATCCAAAATAAAATGTAAATATTTATTTAACATAGTCCTAAATAATCATAGTTGAAAATAAAAATATTATAATAATTTTTTATCAAACATGGTAAGTATTTCAAGTACCATCCCAATAAGAAACAAATCCTAAAACAATATGAAAATGATATATATGAAATAAATAAATACCTAATATAAATTTTTATCATTTTTTAAAGAATAAACTAAATATGGATTTTCACCCACTAGTAGAGTTATTGAATTATAGGACATACACCATCAATATGAAAAAAATTAATGTAATCAAATGGCCTGAGTAATATTGATTTATCACATTACTCAGTGCACCCCTTGGAATGAATAGAATTCATTATCCCCAATGGTAAGAAACTAGTGTCATAGTATTTGGAAAACACACATGGGAATGATTTCACCCAAATATTACAATAAAAATACATTAGAAACTATCTTGGTGATGAAATGGTCTTCCATTATAGACCATGTGGGATATCAACATATTTTGTAACAAAACATCAAGGGATGTTCATGGTGGTCAATATGGAAAAATATATATCTATTTAAACTCATCGATTGAGTGTGATTCTACAACCATCATGCAAAAAATCAAGAAAGGTATTATTCATCTTTCTTGGATGATAACTGATTGATGGAGAAAATAATTGTGTTCTGTATAATCAATGAGTTGCATCATCAATCATTACTCACATGAAGATAGTTATATAGCCTATGGGATTTCCAACAATGGGATCTCATCTTATGTGCTGACAACTATCAATGATGTCCTAGAGGGACTTCTTTCTATTTGAAATGTGAATTCTGTAAATGTACTTCTTTTATATGTTTTTTCCGTGATTCATTTTAATAAATTATATTTTTCATTTTATACAAGATCTCAATTTTCAATTAAAAAATGAAATTAAATGAAAAAATTAATGAGAATATAACATGAGCTATCCATACATAAGACATCCGTTTATTTGAATTAGGATGTTACAAATAATTTATCAATAAAAAACCATAATGAAGTAATAATATAAACAATATTAATAAAAAAACATAGAATGAATTAAAATAATTTGTTGCAACATAGTCAATTAAAAACATAAACATTATATTGAATAAAAATAAGACATGTTTTATACTGGTTAAACTGGACTAAAGAGGCCACTAAAACATCCAAAAACAAAATAGAACCTAAAAATCTAAAAAAATCTATATGACAAATGACTACCCACCATATCACTACTCATCCATCCAATAACTCTATGAACACGTTGGATGTATGTAAAAAATGGTATCTAAAGATAAAACTAATGTGTTCCGTTTTCCCACTAACACTAATATATATCAAGGGTCTGAGATAATCATACCTAGTAGGATCCCATGTGGGTTCCTATGCTGTTATTTAAATAATATATTTAACAATAACACGTTTTCCCATAATTTATAAAATTATGGGTATTGAAATATTATTTTAAATAAATCATGAAAAAATATTTATTATAGTTTAATATGTAAACCCAATTTTTTATATAATGCAATGTTGGATCCAAAATATTAATTTATCTACTCTATAATAGGAAATAAAAACATTTAAATTTATGAAATAAAAAATAATCACATTTTTCATTACCTATTCACCATATCCTTTAGAAAAAATATATTTTAATAAACAAAAATATGTTTTTTATTGAATACATATTTTATTATAATTTCATAAATTCTATGTATTTGAGACCATTTATTTTACTTAAAAATTAAAAATTATAATATTTTTACAAATTTTTAATAATCTAAAATAAATCCTTTTTTTATATTCACAATATTAAAAAAGAGGAAAAATGTTAGAAAATAATATTAAGAAATTTTCTTGAAATGGTTCCCTATAATCAATTTTAAGTTATGAATTCATGGTGTTAAATATAATAACTCAAACTAATTAATATAATCTCAGGAATTGAGTTTTTTTCCAATGTGCATTTTGGTATTTTTTTAAATATCATAAAGTTTTTTGGGATGATGTAACTTATTGAAAATGGAGATGTTTTTATAGTATTATTTTACATAAGTATTTTTTAATGAATTTTTAAGAACATTCCTTATGGAAGACAGGAATAATGTTCTATAATGAAATCATATGATCATATGTAATTCCGTAATTATAATAATATCATAGATTTTGGTATTATCAGTGAAAAATATTTTGAAATTCATAAAAGTGAGACAAGTTCAGGATGATGTAGAATTTATTATATTTGTGTTTTATGGATGAAAATATTGTTAAAAGTATGGAAAATACCACAAGATATATAAAGGATGATGAAATCAGATATTTTTTTTAAATTATGTGATAAGGAAATTAGATGAACATTTGAGTAAAGAATGTGTTTATGTGTTTGAAAACATTTACAAAAATTTAATTTTATTACAATAGTGAATAATTATTTTTTTATTATTTTATATTATTATATCATGGGAAATTCATAATGTTAGTTAAAGAAAATGGATTTGTTTAAAGTATTAAAGTTAGTGAGAATTTCAGTTAATGGAATGTTAGTGGATTTATTCTGTTTAACCAGAATCTATTTGTTACACATACAACATCATGATTTCCATGATGAATAAAAAAATAATTTTTTCTTATGGTTAAGACACAAGGCATAATAAAAATTAGGAGAGTTAAATTAGCCAAAAAATAATTCATTGATCCGTCAAAAACAAATTTCCCTAGTCCATAAAACATACAATGTTTAAAAATTTAAAAAACCAAATATAATATGTGCTATTTTGACCAGATATAACCATAAATATAAATTATAGTTTTAAAGTGATGTTTTGTGATCATACAAGAAAAACTGTTGAATGTTTCAAATAAATTAATATAAAGAAACATCAAATATAGATTTTTAATCCTTATATAACATTATTTTACCTTAAAAAATATATACACCAAATTAATATGGTCAATTTTACTATATATTACTAACTCTAGTGCTCCGGTTTGGTTTCATACATAATTAGGTTTGCATATAATCTATGGCATCTTATCCTGAATTATTTAATAATTTAATATTCTTGGAATAGTTGATACAAAAACTATTCCCTTTTTACATTTGTAAATTAAAATTAAAATTATAATTATTTCTTATTAACATTTTTTCTTTTATTATATACTTCAATAAGAAACATTGTTAAATTTTGGTATTTCGATGAAAATAAAAAAAAAATATTGAGCTCAAATGCTCATTTTGGGTTTCATAAATCATAAGATTTCATTCATCAATAATAATAATAAAAATATAAATTCAAACAAATGAACTCACAAGAAATTTAAATAAAATGACTATCATGATAATATACAAAATAATCCACATCGAATCATAAATAATCTGTGACACATGACATGTAATCTATTAACATAGAATAAAGTGAATATTGGTATAATATCATTATGAAAAAATAATTGATAATAATAAATTTTAAATTGTAATCAATTTACATGGTAAATTACTATTGGTCATGTCTTTTGTTGATGATACATATAACATGAAGGGATTTAAAAAGACAAACTAGAACTACTCGGTATAAAACCATCTACTTTGTGAAACTAAATTAAAACTAATTGGAGAAAACCGATATGGTTTCAAGATCCAATTTAAAACAACTAGATATATAATTATATAATTATTCGTATTCATATTTTTCATGATACCCATTGATTCATCAAAGTGTCTACTTATAATATATCACACACCATCACATCATGTCTAATATATTATATATATTTGGAATAATTGATTTAATTCACAGAAAATGTGTTTTATCTGAAAATATACATATTGAATAATGTATATGTATACATAAATATTTTCAATTTTAATCAATAAGTTTTAGACAAAAATACCATATGTAAAAATGATATTGGTTTTCATAAATACGAATTCCCATGATATAAAATATTTATATTTATAAGAAATTTAATGATTATCATCATTATTATGTATATAATTGAAGGAAATATTAATGATTGTAAAAAATAATTATAAATGTTACTGTAAAAACATTCCATGATCAAATGAATATAATTCATGCCTAGAAACAATAATTATTTTATCAATAAAAAATATTCATATTGGATTAGGAATTAATGGTTGTTGAATTTGATGAATATAAATACCATAAAAAGGTATTAAATTATATTTATGAAAATATCATTTAATTTTTAACACCAATTAACAAATAAAAATTATCAAAAAACATTTAGAATGTTCAATTAGTTAAAATTAAACATTGAATATAATAATAGATGATTGAAATCATTTTAATGGAGATAGTTGAATGAAATTTCATTTATTTATTACATGTTAAAACAATGATTCCTTTATTTTGTTTTATTAAAAATCTAATCGAAATTATTTAAAAATTCTAATAAATATTCCATTAAAAATACTATTTCAAAATTATAAATTGGTAAACAAATTTGATGGTAAATAAATATGAAATTCTAGAAATATTTTAGAAAATATTTCTAGAAAAATGCGTTTTGATAAAAAATATTTCTTGACTAAAGGGAGAAATAAATTCATATTTTCCTAAAAAATTTAAAATTATTTTTTTACTAATGAGTGGAAAATAATTCTATTACATAAATAATATTGAATTACCAAAGGATTAGAAATAGAAAATGATTTATTTAAAAATGAAATATTAATTTCACTGAAAAGGATTTCGAGCCTAAACAATCTTAGTTAAATTCATATTTCACAATAACCCCATTCAATGATAATAACATTAATGTTGGAATTAATGAATGAAATTATTTTATTAATCAATTTTAAATCCACATATAAAATATGGAAACAAATTATGTTAAAAATTAATTATAGATTAAATCATATAATATAAAATAAAAGGTGAAGTAATGTAACACGATAATATGAAATTGAGTTAATAAATTACATACAACATAGTATCATTTGTGTCCAATACCCATATATGACATACAAAAATTAATATATAAAAAACCATGAATTATTAAGGAATCATTTTAACAAATTTCCATTGGGGATTATTATAAGGACTCGACCTTAAACATTACATAATATTTAATTAAATGAATAATTCAAATTGAGGATCTTTTCCGGTTTAGAGTTTTAGAGAATTACACATAAAAATTACATGACATCTCCAAAATAACAGTGTGGTTACATTCACTAAGTTTCCCTTTTTTTATAAAATAAAAACTCTTGAATAAATGAGACATGTCTAGTTCCATGTTTTAGACAGCATGAATTTTCCGTGATCTAATCCTTGAACCTATTCCACATTATGTTCAGTAAAAAACATTTCAAAAACTTGGGATGAGCATAAAATGCTCAGTAAGGGATACACAATGAAGTAAAACAATTATATTTTCAAAACAACAAGTAACCCATGAATACATTATCTTAAGTAATACTTTTTTTTACGAAGTAGTAAATACTCTACACTGAATAAAAGATCATTCCTTAACCTTTTGTAAGCAAAAGATTACCATAAAACTCAAATAAAGAACACATAACATATAAATGTTACTTGGGAAATAAACAATCTTAAGTGGAATAACCATATGGTTGACTTCCAAAAATATCAAATAAGGGAATAGCCATGCGACCGACTTCCATACCCAATGCATTGGAGGTTATAATGTAACCCCCCATCCTAGTTTATCATGAAACCACCCATCTATGGTTTATAACATAACCACCCATCAATTGTCCATGTACCATCATAACAAATAAAATATTTAAAATATAAAAATTTAACTAATAACCTCTCATTTGATATCACCAGAAGTAATTTCACAATATTCAAATAAATATTCAATTTTTATAAACTATTTAAAAAATAAATTTTTGAATCAATGTGTCACATAACACATTGAAACTTTTAATGTAATTATAATTTTAAAACATTAATGTATATATAAATAAATACTCAAAACCATTTTTTAAATATAGACATTAAAGATTAATATTTCTAATAATAAATCATCAAAACATTTAAAATTATATTTTAGTTAAAGTATTTTTAACAAAATGAGAGACTCATGAATACATATAATTTAGGAAAAAATTTAATCAGAATATTATAATATCATTAGAATAAAGGGATTCATGATATAATATTAAAATGGTAGTATATACACTATATAATAGTGAATTGTTTCATAACAAAAAAGAAGTCTCAATGGAAATGTAAAATGAGATGAAATCAAATATAAAGATAGTATCATTAAATTTAGGATAAATCAATCACATAAATATGTGTGAAAAATATAAATACACCCAATATAAGTAGACATTAAATTTAAAACAACCATAGTTCATTCACACATATTTATAGAATGACATATTCTAGAAGTCTAAGTTTAACCAAAAGAATTGAAATTGGGTTAAAAAGATCCCATGAAAAAATTTGAAAGCCTAACGACATCACTTAAAAACTAATAAAAGACGTTGATGGGATAAAAAGGGTATCTCATCACTTGGACAGAAATTTTACATCAATAAGGATATATAAGAACATATCCCACCATAATAAGATGTAAAATAATAGACTTTACAAAAATAAGTCTTTAAAAAATAGTAGGGGGAATGGTTCCCTTACCGATTAGTTAATATATAAAACATACACCACATGAATGAAGGATAATAAAATTAATATGTAAATACTCATAAATGAATATATATTACACAAAGAGTACAATCATGGTCAGTACATATACCATATATAAGTAAATAGTGGCAATTATAGCATGAATCTCACGAGAATAAAAAGTGATATGAAACCCTTTACCACATTGTAATCAACTGAGTCGTATGAAAAAAAGTTAATAACCACCAAATGAATCACAGAATAACATGAATTTAATGTTAATAATGATAATATATTTCAAATTTCAGTAAAACAACACCACATGAAATAAATAATTCGCGAACAATGTAAATCTAACATAATTAAAAGTGAGATAAGAAATCCCTTACCTTTTGTCCTACTTGACTAGTATGTCACATGTTATTCCTGAATAATAATCATAAGATAATATATACTTCATTAATAATTTTTTTAATTTTTATTATTCATTTAATATCACTTATTATCTATCTATTAAAACTAATTAATTATTTGAGTTTATATTAGATATTTTATAGATGATCGGAACATGAGTCAAAGATTAACTTGTTATAATTACAATTTGTCCACGTGGCCAAATGTCCATTATCTCCAGAATTATATATATGTTTTATATTTCATATATATCATATATAAATATATATAGTGTATATTTATTTATAATATTCCATATCATTTGGAGTTAAGAATTGAAATGCACCGTTCATGGAGACTGTAAGCCGTACAAACGCATGAAAGCTACTTCCATTCTTATATTATATTTAATGGAATGAATAATTAATGATACATTGGTATAATATAATTCCATTATAATATAATATGATATTTTATGTTACATAATTTCATTAACTCTATCCTTTATATGTTCCATGTATGTCATGAATGAATCAAATCAATTTGAGGGGGCGGTAGTCCGCAAATCCTCAAATAAAATTATCGTGTTTAACAATAATTGAAACCATAAAGGTATTCTATAAATGAATAATAATGAATCATAAAAAACTATAAACATAATATACATAAAATATTAATATAGTTCCATCTTAATGGCAACCATGTTAGGCGGTACGAGATAATTGAACAATCATCATTTCGTGAGGCATTAGTTTTCCATCCCTAAAAACAGTATGTTCTTCACCCATTAGATGGAGGTGTGTGTTAGTGTTGTTCGAATAAATATTATAAAAACATTCAAGTATATTGAGGATACTAGTGTTGTTATGAAAGAATGGAATAAAAATACTTTATGGGGTTGGAGAGGTAAAATAACAAAATAAAACATAAGAATTTAAGAGAAATCGTTATATTTAATTTGGTTAACATTATTTGTTTTGAACCAAAAAGAACATTTTAAAGTACCTTATTCCAATGGTAAGGCTTCTAGGATTAATAGGAGGATCTTGATTTATGATCCAAGGGGCTTGAGAGGTGTGAGGAATGGGTTAGATGTGAGGAATGGGTTAGAAGTGGTGTCCTTTTATAAGGGGGAGGAATGGATCTTTAGGTAAGTGTGAAAATATTATTTTATTATATAATTATATTCCGTTCTAAAGGTCAACAAATAATTAAATTCTAAGATAAGATAACCCATGATTGAAATAAAATAATCCAATTATAATTGGACAGGTTTTGTATATTTTCTTTAATATTTATAATCTATTTATTTAAATCATTTCTTAATAAGGTAAATACTGCATCATTATTGTGTATTATATAATTTATTTTATTTTATGTCTAAAAGTTATAATAAAAATACCATGACGTATTAAATATATTTATCCCTCCAATGATTTTTTATTTTTGAAAGGATGAATTATATAATCCCATGTAAAATTTGATTTACTAAATGATATTTGTTTTCATCAATTTTTTACTTTACCTTAAAATAATTAAAATCAAGTGTCAATATCATTCATAAGTGGCTCCATTGTGTCCCAAAATCTACCCAAGGATGCCAATTGTATTCAATTACTCATAAAATAAGGTTAGGGAAAGTGTAAACGTAATTTGGTATTATTATCATATTCTTTTTACTGTGAATTACCATATTTACCTATAACTGCGATAAATAAAAGTCAAAAGATACTATTCACCAAAAATTATTTTCATTTCATTGAACATAATATTACATAATAATAACAACCATGTTTGTAGGATTTTTGAAATTTAATTCACAGTGGTAGTAAAATTTCATTTAACTGAAAAAGGCAGTTTTTAACTACTATTAAGTGGTTTCACTATTCATAAAAAATTGAAGCTTTTCAGAAAAATACCAACTATTCATCCTAAGAAATATTTTAAATTTTGAATTATAAAATTATGTAGATTTTACCTGATAAAAAACATATAAGTTTGCTTAATTAATTAAAAATTATTTTGCGTTGTCAAAACAAATAGTGTGTTTTTAAGTAACATTAAATATCAAAAGATTGACACTTGTTTATGTCCAATTTCAAAGTGAAATTAATTCCAATGACCTCCATTGGATTAAATGGTAAAAATAAAATATAATTACATGTTAATAACAATTAGATATATAATCTAACTATATAAATAAATTAGATTAAATGGATGTTGTGACTTAAAATACAGTATTTTCACTATTCATCAAAAAATTAAAAATTTTCAGAAAAATTACAAAATATAACCCAAACTGAATTTTGATTATCTAGTTCTAAATAAAAATTTTATTAAATCAAAAAAACATATATAAGTGACCAAAACTACATTTAAAGAGGGTTTTCCATCAAAAGGTGGTAAATCAACCTTTTAAAGTAAATTAGTCTTAAAATTAGATTCATTCACATTTTAAGCCTCTAACATTTCTTAGATAAATGTGAAAACATTTAACAAACATGTATATTCATATTATAGTTATTGTTTTCATTATTTCCATTACATTGGCTAGGTGATCACTAAAATTTAGAATAACAATATTATATTATTATTTTTCATTATGAGTCAGCATTGTGTGCAATTTAATATTTCAAAGAAACCCATTGTTGCATTTCAGGTATTCCATCGAATCATATCATCCCATTTAAAGTAAAATTAATATTTTATTCATCAATATTAATAAATCTGAAAATTATTTAATCATTATTTACATGGGATTTTACATCCTCCCCCCTCTTGCAAATTGCGTCCTCGCAATTTTAAAACTAGGATTGGAAACTTTGTTGAAAGTCCCACATCGAAAAAAGAGTCAGTAAATATATCACATTAAAACAATGAATGAGATGTAAAAAGGTCAACCAATATAATCCCATACAAGGATTCCATGTATTGAAACATGTATATAGAAGACAAAATAATAGCATCAAATTTTGATGGAGTGTGATAGAAAACATGCTTAATAGAAAGTTAACCACCAGAAAATCACAAACTTGTGATGGGTTAAACAGTAGTTGATTCCCCAGTAGATAAAAAAATTAATGTTATTGTTTTAAATTTATCTTCATAAATTTTAGGAATTTATTTATGAGCTTAACTACAAACATAATGAAACATACATACTTGTCAGGTAGACTTTCATCCTTTACGAGATTTATAACAGAAACTCATATTTTCTCCAAACGATGAGTATTAAGGATGAATTTTTTCACATTATAAGTGCAATAATCAACATTGAGAGAATCACATAATCCAAAAAATATGAACTATATATTTCCCATGTATTTAGAAAATAACCAAAACCACAAAGGTTAGTACATGATCATATAATCCCAAAAAATGATAATTATTTATAAAATGAAATACTATTCCTAATCTCCAAAATTAAAAAAACATTACCCTATGTTCAACAAAGACGTTTCAATAAACAGCATTCCTTAAAATTATTCAATATAATAGAAACTAACATTGAAAACCAAAAATTAGAAGAACTTAATCCCATATTCTTCCACAATGAATCTTAACATTTATATGCAAATAACATCGACTAATTTTGATGTCTCGGATTGAATTGTAATAAACATAATAAAATATTATTTATGATAGGTTAATAATTACCATAAAAACCCAAAATAATCTCATTCATAAGATCATGTAACTAAAAATAATTACTTATACAAACTAGGGACAACACATCGTCCAGTGGTAGGTGATAAATCTTAGCCGAAATTTGGTTGTGGGTTCGATTCCCACAACTTTCTTCGACGAGACGGGATGTGATAAGATCTGTGTGTTGTCATTTTTCAAAAACTATATAATTTAATAACATTCTAAAATATAGGTAAATTCATCAAAAATAACCACAACATTTTTTATCCACAACTATTAACTATTTACTTTCATTTTTATCCCAAATTTTATTAACCTATAATTGCCTTAAATTCAAGGATCCTCTAAACCGAAATGGTTATTTATAATTATATACACAAGGAAAAGATAATTATTCCTTGAATAAAATTTTCATATATCAAACTTCAGGGTTACAAATACTATAAAAAGTATTCTAATATAATCCGATCATCAAAAGATCCTTAATAATTTTAATCATTTCACCATCCTAAAATCTACCATAACTATTAAATCCCTTATATGTTGACTTCATAATCATTCAAAATTCACCATGATCTATTATTCAATCTATACATACTTATTCTTAAATACTTATTTCCTCCAAAAAAATCACGAATCCTATCCTAAGATTCAATAATGTCAAAACATCATTTAAGAAATAATTCATACCATTCATTGGCCATTGTTAGTCTCTTCATCCTCAATTGGAATGGCATTAGGTATTGGTAAACATATAATTTTATGATCCTGGTGATCCCATTCCAAAAAAATCTTCTTAGGACATCTATTTGTATAATGACCATGCACGCCACATTTAAAACATTCAATTGATCCATCAGAAAGAAATTCATTCCCTTTCCTTGAGTCAACTAGATGCTTCATTTTTCAATGGCAGGTTCTTACTTTATGACCCTCATTCCCACATCTATAGCATATTCTTGTCCCTTTAAATCATTTTTCTTTGTGTTTCGTTCCATATCCTTAACACATTGGTTTGTGAACATACTTACATTCATGATTATTACCTTAAATTCTGAATGAATTTGTTTCTCGTATATATGATACCTTATAAATATCACCAAGGGTCAGGTTGTCAATCATGACTCCAGATAGATGGTTGACAATAAACACAATATTTCTCATTGCAACTCTCATTTCTATATGTAGCTCATTAAGAAAACTGTCACAGTTTTTGTGGCACCCTGCCTTTATATAACATAAATATTCATTACATTAAACAAAATTTAGGATCTTTAAGGTTTAGTGTCTTGAAAACCAAGAACATAATACTTGAAAAAAAAAATAAAACATTCTTCTTAAACAATTGAAAGGCTTCTCATTAAGTTCATCCTAGGTTCATTATTTTATCTCATAACCTGGGGACATACATCAATAGAAAGGGTGAGCAGAAGTCCCTGTAAGGAAAACAAGAGAAGCATTTTACATGTGAACTTGAAATACTTCAATAAGATCATGAAAAGAACATTATGGCATGAAAAAGAAATCATGAGAAATATCATAATATAAATAACATTTCTCATAACATAAAGATGTGGCTACAACATTATACAAAGAAAATCATTTCAGTTTCACCAAGGTCCATCCCCAAGGTGTCAATAATAATTACCAAGGTTATTTACCAAGGTATCAGTTTAAATGGTCATCTCTAGAGATTAAGTCTTTACCCAATGCATTGGAGCGCTATCAGGGCGCACCCATAAATTTGCCTTTTTTATCATGTCAGCCACATATATCTTCATCAATCAGTTCATAAACAACCCATATAGCATAAAATAAATGGGTTTCATTTCATTATCATAATGTTTTAAAAACTGCTTTAAAGACATGATCATTCGGTCACTTTAAAACCCACAGAAAAGGAAGGTGGGTCTCATGTATGTAAATCCCAGAATTTAAAATAGAACATTTTGGTATATATGTGAATACACCTTTATAAGAAAGAGCTTTGAGTGTCCACTTAATAAAATAAAATAACTTAGGAAAAAGAGAGAGACATTTTGAGACGGAAATTCTGCAGCATAACGGCTATGTTACGAGGATTTAGAAAACATTGAAAAGAGAGGGTACATGGGTCAAACAATTATAAATGACCCATAAAACAGTATAGGGACCGAATATGAAGAATATATGAACATGGTAATGAAATTTTAATGACATACCATTTGAAATGAAAAACATGGAAGGATGACAAAAAATAGATTTCTCTTATGAAAATTCGGGAGCCTAACGGCGTCACTTAAACATTAAAAAAAAGAATTGAAACGATAAAATAGGGTCCCTGATCATATGAACATAAGAGTTAATTATGATATATATAGAGATAATACCCCAACATAATTAAAAACGAACTTGAAAGACATGACATGAAAGTAGAACTTTGAAAAATAAGATGGGTGAATGAATCCCTTAAAATATCGGCAGCTTAATGGCGCCACCTAAACATTCTAAAAACGAATTGATGAGAGAAAGAGGGGGTCTCTCGTCATATGAACATGAAAAGGGTAGTAAGATAAATATTTAAGAACATCCTCCAAAATAAGAACATAAAGCTTAACAAATGAAATAAATGAAATTACTTGAAAAGAAAGAGAGAGGTCAGATCCCTTACCTTAAAACATAACTCTTAAAACTCAAAGGTTTGGACCTTGAGGGATTGGGGGAACCTTGGGAGGACTCCCTGGGAGGTAAGGATACCATAACTTCGTTGAGGATGGTTTTTGTGTCTAATGTATGAGAGGAGGGATTGGTATTTATAGGGAAAGTGAGGGGACAAGGCATTAATGGCCAAGGGTCACCTCATTGGTGGTTTTGGCAAAACCATTGGCTTGCCCATGGTATTTTCCCATGGTATTGGCCACTTGGGACACCTCACAAAAACAAATCCCTTTTAGTTGACCATCCCTTAAAATATCTCCTGAAATCATCATGACACAGTTATGATGTCATTTAATTTACCAAAACCCTAAAACAACATTTTTACTATTCAATGAAAATTCATCTTTCTCAGAAAAATCTCAAAACATTAGCATAACATAATATAGATTATATGATTTAAAAAATAAATTTAATTTTATAAAAATAAGTTTCTAAAAAATTTTAATTATATTTTTAAATAAAAAACACTATTCACCTGAAAAAACAAATACTTCATTAATAATTTATGAAACCGTTATTTAACCATTTTATTGAATCACATTATGTAATCAAGGTGTCTAAATTATATTAAAACATTCTTTTAGTGAGATTACTAATCTATTTGGTCACATTACTAATCCTAAGAATTAAATCAATATTCATAATTTATTATTCATAAAAAATTATGTTGATCTTATTAGACTCCAAATTTCATTCTGAAAACTTTTGCAGAAGACCATTTTTTGAAAATAATTACACATCATTAATTATTTAAGGTTTACATAAATATTTTAAAATATCCTTTTTCCAAAATTCATCAATAAAATACATCCTAAAATTATCTGGACATTTTAAATTTCACAAACATCACTGAAGGAAGAAATCTCAATTTATTCATCCCAAAGGATTACACAAAGAAGATACAGTCTCATCACATAGCCCCTTATAACACCAGCATATGACCTAAGAGTAAGGTGTGCTATGGTGAGATAATCTGAGGGAGGCTCAAATAACATTTACCTAGTAGTAATCTCTACTAACTTGAACTTCTCCCGCAGGCGTTTCCGTTCAAGCTTGACAAGCTGGAGTTCGGCTTGGGCTTGGTCCAAAGCGAAGCCTAAAGATGTCACCTCCTTCCCAAGCTCTGATAAGTGGCATTCATAAGGTTCGAGACGACTGGATGAAGCCATCGACACCACTTTCTGCATTAACCATTAAAATCACTATTAAATCATTAAGAGTATCTTTAAATACTATTTAAATAGTTTGGGTCATTACATTCCTCCCCCTTAAGAAATTGCGTCCCGGAAATTTTATACTTGAGGCCTAGTCGAAAAGGTGGGGGTACCTTTGCTTCATTGTTTCCTCAGGATGCCAAGTCGCGTCTTCATATTTATGATTCCTCCACAACACATTCACAAGGTGGGTAGTCTTGTTTCATAGAACCATGTCTCTATGGTCTAAGATCTCTACCGGATGCTCCTAATAAGAGAGGTCATGTTCTAGTTGTATCACCTCTGGGTTCAGTATATGCGAAGGGTCATGTATGTACTTCCTCAAGAGAGATACATGGAAGAAATTGTGAACTTGATCTAGGTTCTGTGGAAGTTCTAGACGATAGGCCACTGCTCCTATGTGATAAAGGATTTCATAGGGGCCAATGTACCTAAGGCTGAGCTTCCCTTTATTCCCACACCGCATGACTCTCTTCCATGGAGAAATTCGAAGGAATACTTTGTCGCCAACACCAAACTCCAAGTCCCTTCGACGGTTTTCAGCATAGCTCTTCTGCTGACTCTGAGCAGCCTTTATGTGTTGTTGGATGGCATGAACCTGTACTGTCATCTCTTGCACAAGATCAGGCCCAAGAAGCATTGTCTCACCAGTTTCATCCCAACAAGTAAGAGTTCTACATCGCTTTGCATACAAAGCTTCATAGGGTGCCATATGAATACTCGAATAGAAGATTTTCTTATAGGATCACTCAAATAATGGGAGGTGTTGTTCCCATCCACCTTTAAATTCCATTGAGCATAATCTCAGCATGTCTTCAAGTGTCTGAATAGTCCTTTCAGAATAGCCATCAGTTTGAGGATGATAGGTTGTACTAAAATTCAATTCAGTATTCAGAGCATGTTGAAGACTTATTCGGAATTTTGATGTGAATATTGGATCATGATCAGAAACGATGGATAGTGGTACCCCATGCAGCATTAATACTTCCTTTACGTATATCTTGGAAAGTTGATCCAGATGGAAATCTTCCCTAATAGAGACAAAATGGGCGGTCATGGTGAGACGGTCCACAATAACCCATATCACATTTTTTCCGGTGGATGTTTTTGGGAGACCAGTTACAATGTTCATATTGATATTATCCCACATCTATACTAGTATGGGTAGCGGTTGTAATACCCCCTTAGGATGTTGTCATTCTTCCTTTACTTGCTGACACCCATGAACATTGTAGTATAATCAGCAATCTCCCTCTTTATGTTATCCCACCAATAATGATCACGTAGGTCTCTATACATTTTAGTGATTCCGAGATGTATAGAGAAAGTAGAGCTATGAGCTTCATCCATTAGTTCTTTATTTATCTCCAGAATAGATGGAACATATAGTCTTGTATGAAATTTCAATACACCTTCTTCATCAATATTGAAATCATAGAACTTCTCATCCATTACAGCCTCAAACTTCTCCTGAGCAAAGGGGATTATTTTTTAGCCTTCTTGATCACCTCTAGTAAGGAAGGTTGAGAAACCATTTGGGATAAGGTTGATGATGTCCCTTCCCTTACAATTCCCATGTCCATTTCTACTAGATCTTTAATCAAGGGATCTCCTAGGATTCTCATTGTTTCCAGAAAAATAGGATCGATTTTCTACATAACGCATCCGGGACCTTGTTTGCTCTTCCAGGGTGATAATGAAATGAACAATCATAGTCTTTAATAAGTTCCAACCATCTCGTTTGTCTCATGTTCAATTAATTATGTTTGAAAATATACTTTAAACATTGGTGGTCAGTGTATATATAACATTTCTCTCCATAAAGATAGTTCCTCCATATCTTTAGAGCAAAAACAACGGCTCCTAGCTCTAGATCATGTGTAGGATAATTATGCTCATGAATCTTCAACTGTCAAGATGCATAAGAAATTACCTTGTCATTTTGCATGAGGACGCACCCAAGCCCTTTCAGAGATACATCGCTAAAAATAATCAATCATTATCCGATAGAGGGTAGTGTTAACACAAGTGTAGTAAACAATCTCTTCTTCAGCTCCTGGAAACATTCCTCGCATTCCTTTGTCCAAATGAACATAACCCCTTTTCGAGTCAACTTGGTTAGTGGATTAGAAAGCAGTGAATAGTTTCTCATGAACCTCCTATAATATCCTGCTAAACCAAGGAAACTACGAATCTCAGTTACTGTTGTGGCTTGAGGCCACACCTCCACAACCATTTTCTTTGCAGGGTCAACTGTGATTCCTTTATTTGTTATGATGTGCCCCAAGAAAGCCACTTTTTTGTAACCAAAACTCACACTTTCTGAACTTTCAAAAGAGCCTCTCCTTCCATCATGTTTTCAAAATAACCCTCAGATGATCTTCATGCTCCTCACTACTTTTTGAATATATCGAATTTATCATCAATAAAAACTACCACAATTTTATCAAGGTAGTCCTTAAAGACTCTATTTATCAAATCCATGAAAATAAGAGGAGCATTACTCAAGTTAAAGGGCATAACAGTAAACTCATAATGCCCATATCTTGATCGAAAGGCTGTGTTTGGAATATCTTCCTTCTCCACCCTCAGTTAATGATAACCAGATCGAAGGTCAATCTTGGAAAAGAATTGAGCCCCATGAAGTTGGTCAAATAAATCATCAATTCTTTGAAAAGGGTATTTGTTCTTCACTGTGATCTCGTTCAGTTCTCTATAATCAATGCATAGCCGCATTGATCCATCCTTATTCTTCACAAAGAGAACTGGTGCTCCCCAAGGAGACACAGTCGGTCGGATAAACCCCTTCTCCATCAAGTCTTGGAGTTGTTTCTTTAACTCTTCTAGCTCCACATTTTCCATTCTATACGGGGTATTTGATATCGGTTGAGATCCTGGTATGAGTTCAATGGAGAACTCTACCTCTCTTCCTTGGGGAGGTCTAGGTTACTCCAAAGGAAATACATCCATGTATTATTGAACAATCGAAATATATTCTATTTTTATACTCCCTTCTCCTTCTTCATCAACACTGATTAACTCCATAAAGAAAGCTATAGGAGGTGCTTCTGGATAGGGATCAGTTCGGGATATCTCTCCTTTGAAGAAAATTGTAGGTCATTCATTCAAGTCTACTGAGATTTCCTTACATATGCATTTGATCTTAACATTATACTTTGAGAGCCATTCATTCCCTAGTATAACGTCGAATTCCAACATGGGAATGACTACTAGATTTGCGATAAGATTGTTCTCACTGAAGTAAACTCTAGAGTCTCTATACACTGTTGATGCATGGATAATCCCACATGGAGTCTTGACTGACAATTCTACATCAAGAAGTTCAGGGATTGATTCTATATTCTTTACAAACTTGGAGGAAATAAAGGAATGTGTAGAACCAGAATCAAACAAAGTACATACTAGTTTTGAGAGGACAAAAAGAGCACCTGCTACCACGTCGTTCGGAACATCAACTTCAGTTGTTTTGATAGCAAAAGCACGACCTTTCTCCCTTGGCCTTTTCTGAGGTTGATGGTGATTCCCCTCCACTACCCTCAGATTTGGACAATTATTAGAAAAGTGCCCAAGCAATCCACAGTTGAATAATTTGAATTCGGGTAGGACCAGAACCATCTTTCCTTTATTGTTAGTGTTGGGAAGTTGAGGTTTCACCTTACTATGACAATTCCGAGAAATATGGCCTTCTCTTCCACACTTTTAACACTTGCCTCTTCCAATAAAGCAGTTCCCTGGATGCTTCTTCCCAAATTTATTGGTTGTGGTAAGTTTCATTTTCTTTCCACCACTTCCTTGATCAAAAGTCTTCCCTAGACTGGGCTCCAACGATCTCTGCTTGTCATTTGATTTATAAAACCACTATGTCTCACCAAACTATAGCTCGACTTTCATTGCACTCCGCACGATCTCCTCATAGCTATCGTAGTACCAGTTGGCTAGATTCTTCCGTAGATGAGGTCTCAGCCCACCGAAAAATCATTCAACCTTCCCACTTGGATCCATGAAAATGCTAGAGGTATATTGTGAAAGTTGAGTGGTGTTCATCTCATAGATTCCGATAGATTCATTCTCCATCTGCTTCAGCTCGAGAAACTCTTTCTCCATTCCCGTTATCATGGAACGAGGGAAATACTTATTAAAGAATATTCCCTGGAACTCTTCCCACTCCATAGCTTCCATCCCTCCTCAAGGATTCTTGTTTTTGATCAATGACCACCTCTGATCAGATTATCCCTCTAGGTGGTAAATATCAAGGGTGACTTTATCATGTTCCAAATAATGAGGTACAGAAAAGATCTTTTCAATAAATCTTATCCATTGTTCCGCAACAAATGGGTCAGTAGATCCACTGAATGTTGGTGGTCGTTGACGCATGAAGGACTAAACAGAATGTTGTTCCCTTCGTGGTGAGATCTACCTCTCATCTTGATTCAAGTTATTACTCAAAACATGAGTCATTTGGTTTATCATTCGCTGATTGTTTCCATTCCGGATTCCATCAGAGGGCCATCAACACATGGTGCATTGTGGTCACCATCTTAATGGTTCCTCTTATTTCCCTCCATTTTCTAAAAGAATAAAACCTTAGTGTGAAACTTATTTCATTTATTAATATTTTAACTAAGACTTCATTCTTAGACAATTACAATTCTCTATAAATCTTTCATAATGATTCATAAAAAGCGTGTGATTAACCAAACATATCCCCCGGGTGTGTCATAACAAAAAGTACATCAAGGCCCATTATCGTGAACCGGTTCCCATTTGAGTCTAGATCAAAGTGGTGTTTTCAGGTTTTACCACAATGTACATTTGTGCCAGAGCCGCCTCTACCTGCTCACATCCAGACAAGGATGTATTTGTTTGATAAACCACTTACTCAATACTTACCAAAATACCATGATGTTTTACTATATTTAAAATTTTCTATAGGGTTATTCATAAAGTTTTTATATCCTAATTTCCACAAATATCTAAACCCTCCTTTGATACGAATTGTGGAATCCAGCCTTTATATAACATAAACATTCATTACATTACACAAAACTGGGGATCTTTAAGGTTTAGTGTCTTGGAATCTAGGAACATAATACTTGAAAACAACATAAAACATTCTTATTAAACACTTCAAAGGATTACCCTTATGTTCATCCTAGGTTCATTACTGCATATCATAACCTGGGGACATACATCAAAAGAAAGGGTGAGTATAAGGCCCAGTAAGGGAAACAAGAGAAACATTTCACATGTGAACTTGTGATACTTCAATATGATCATGAAAAGAACATTAAGGCATGAGAAAGAAATCATGAGGTGTATCATAATATAAATAGAAATCTTCATAACATTAAGATGTGTCTACGACATTTTACAAAGAAAATCATTTCCATTTCTCCAAGGTCCATCCCCAAGGTGTCAATAAAAATTACCCAGGTTATTCACCAAGGTATCAGTCTAAATGGTCATCTCTAGAGATTAAGTCTTTACCCAATGCATTGGAGCGCTATCAGGGAACACCCTTTAATTTTCCTTTTTAATCATGTGAGAAACATATATCATCATCAATAATTTCATAAACAACCCATATAGCATAAAATAAATGGGTTTCATTTCATAATCATAACGTTTTAAAAACTGCATTAAAGACATGATCTTTGTGTCACTTTAAAACCCATAGAAAAGGAAGGTGGGTATCAGGTATGAAAATCCAGGAATTTAAAATAGAAATTTGGTATATATGTAAATTCCCCTTAATAATAAAAAGCATTGAGTATTCGCTTAATAAAATAAGAGAACTTTATAAAAAGAGAGAGACATTTTGAGACTGAAATTCTGCAGCATAACAACTATGTTACGAGGTTTTAGAAAACATTTAAAAGAGAGGGGACATGGGTCAAACAATCATAAATGACCCATAGAACAGTAGAGGGACCGAATATGAAGAATATATTAACATGGTAATGAAATTTTAAGGACATACAATTTGAAATGAAAAACATGGAAGGAAGTCCAAAATTATATTTCTCTTATGAAAATTCTGCAGCCTAACGGCGTCTGTTAAGCTTCAAAAAAAATTAATTGAAAAGATCAAATAGGGTCTCTCATCATATGAACATAAGAGTTCAGTATGATATATATAGATATCATACCCCAAAATAATTAAAAAGGAACTTGAAAGACTTGACATGAAAGTAGAACATTGAAAAATGAGAAGGGTGAAATAATCCCTTAAAAATTCGGCATGCTAACGGCGCCACTTAAACATTCTTAAAACAAATTGATGAGTAAAAGAGGGGGTCTCTCATCATATGAACATGAAAAGGGAAGTAAGATTAATATATAAGAAAGTACTCAAACATAATAACATTGATAATAAAAGAAATGACATAAAATAGATTACTTGAAAAGAAAGAGAGAGGTTGGATCCCTTACCATAAAACGTAACTGTTAAAACTCAATGGTTTGGACCTTGAATAATTGGGGGAACTTTGGGAGGACTCGTTGGTAGGAAAGGAGACCATAACTTCATTGAGGATGGTTTTGGAGTCGAATGGATGAGAGGAGGTCTTGGTATTTATAGGGAAAGTGAGGGGACAAGGCATTAATGGCCAAGGGACACCTCATTGGTGGTTTTGAAAAAACCATGGGTTTGCCCATGGTATTTGCCCATGGTATTGACCAATTGGGACAACTCACACAAAACTTCATCCCCTTTAGTCGACAAACCCTTAAAATATCTCATGAAATTATCATGACACAGTTATGATGCCATTGAACATACCGAAACCCTAAAACTGCATTTCTACTATTCACTGAAAATTCATCTTTCTCAGAAAAATCCCAAAAAATTAGCATAACATAATATCGTTGCTCTGAGTTAAAAAATAAGTTCCATTTTATAAAAATAATTTTTTAAATATTTTTAATTAAATGTTTAAATAAAAAACTATTCACCTGAAAAAACTAATACTTCATTAATAATTTATGAAACCGTTATTTAACCATTTTTATTGAATCACATTACATAATCAAGGTGCATAAATTATATTAAAACTTTCATTAAGTGAGATTAATAATCCATTTGGTCACATTACTAATCATAAGTATAAAATCACTATTCATAATTTATTATTCATCAAAAATTTTGTTGATCTTATTAGACTCCAAATTCCTTACTGAACACTTTTGCAGAAGACAATTTTTTTAAAATTTTTACACATCATTAATTATTTATTTTTTACATAAATATTTTAAAATATCCTTTTTACAAAATTCATCAATAAAATACATCCTAAAATTATTCGGAGATTTTAAATTTCACAAACATCACTAAAGGAATAAATCTCAATTTATTCATCCCAAAGGATTACACAAAGAAGCTACGGTCTCGTCACAGAGCCCCATATAACAACAGCATATGACCTAAGTGTAAGGTGTGCTATGGTCAGAGAATCTAAGGAAGGCTCAGATAACATTTCCCTAGTAGTAATCTCTACTAACTTTAAATTCTCCCACATACATTTCCGTTCAAGCTTGACACACTGGAGTTCGGCTTGGGCTTGGCCCAAAGCAAAGCCCAAAGATTCCACCTTCTTCCCAAGCTCTGATAAGTGGGATTCATAAGGTTCGAGTCTACTGGATGAAGCCATCGACTCGTATTTCTGAATTAACCATTAACATCTCTATTAAATCGTTATGAGTATATTAATATACTATTTAAAAAGTTTGGGTCGTTACAGTTTTCTTCACATCCACTGTTACTTTGGTGCCTGCTAGATCTAGCCATTTACTAAAACCAAAAAGGCCAGTGTGAATATATCGGTAAAATCATCATATAATTTCTTTTGAGTAGGGTAAATACTTTTTCATGTAATTTTAAACTCATTAAATATAACTTCGAATCATTATAATATGCTAACTATTAAGGATATGTCGCTTAATCTTAAATAACACCATATCCTCAAAAGTTATCCAAACAGACCTTTGATACCAACTATAAGGACCCGAACATAAACATTACATAATCTTGTATTAAATGAATAAATCCCCTTGAGGATCTTTTCAGGATTAGAGTTTTAGAGAATTGGGAATATAAATTACAATTCATCTCCAAAATTACAATGTAGACACTTCTACTCAGTTTCCATTTTTTTCATAATGTAAAAAATCATGAATAAATGAAAAAATGTCTACAACAATGTTTTAGACAACATGAATTTTCCATGATCCCATCCTTGAACCTATTAATCTTAATTTCCTTTGAAAAAAATTTCAAAAACATGGAATGAGCATTAAAATCTCAGTAAGGAATACACAAAGATGGAAACTATTAGATTTTCAAAACAACATGTATGCCCTGAATACATTATCACAAGTAATACTTTTCCATTTTATGAAGTAGTAAATATGCTTCACTGAACAAAAGTTCATTTCATACCCTTTTTTAACCAAAAGATTACCATAAAACCCATATAAATAACACATAACTTATAAAGTAAACATGGGACATAAACATTCTTAAGTGGAATAACCATACGGTCTACATCCCCAAATATCACTAAATGGAATAATCATATGCCAGACTTCCATACCCAATGAATTTGGAGGTTATAACATATCCACCAGTCCTGGTTTATCGCGACACCAACCATCATATGGTCTATCACGTAACCACCCAGAAAATGTCCAAGTACCATTATAACATATAAGATATTTCAAATATAAACATTTTAGTAATATCATTTCATTTGAAATAACAAGAATTAATTTCAATAAATTGATAAAATCATTCCATTTTCATAAACCATTTAAAAAATTATTATTGAATCAATGTGTCACATACCACATTGAAGCTTTTAATGTAATTATATTTTTAAAACATCATTGTCCATATAAATAAAAACTCAAACCCGTTTTTAAAACATGGACATTAAAGGTAAATAATTATAATAATACATCATTAAAATATTTAAAATGATATTTTATTTAAAGAGTTTTTAACAAAATGAGAGATTATTGAATACAAATAATTGTGAAATAAAATTTAATCAGAACATTATAATATCATGAGAATAAAGGGATTCATGATATAATATGAAAAAGACAGTATATACACCATATAAGAGTGAATTGGTGCATAATAACAATGATGTCTCAATGGAAATGTAAATTGAGATGAAATCCCTTATAAAGATGGTATCCTTAAATTAAAGATAAATTAATCACATAATTATGTTTGAAATATATAAATACACCCAATATAATTGAATATTATGTATAAATCAATAATAGGTCATTCACACATATTTATAGGATGATATATTCATGAATTACAAGTTTAACCCCAAGAATTGAAATTGGGTTAAGAAGTTCCCTTGCAAATGTTCCAAATTCTAACAATGTCACATTAAAATTTAGAAAATGAGTTGATCGGATAAAAAGGGTATATCATCAATGGGACAAAAAATTTACATCAATAAGGATATCGATGAGCAAATCCCAACATGATATGATATAAATTAATAGACATAAAAAAGAGAAGTCTTTAACAAACAAGAGTGTGAAAGGTTCCCTTACCGATTTGGTATCTTACAAAACATACGAAACATGAATGAAGGATTATAAAATGAAGATGTAAATACTAATAAATGAGAGTATATTACACAAAGAGTACAATCATGGGAATTAAATATACAACACAAAAAGAAATATTGGAAAATATAGCATGAATCTCACAGGAATAAAAAGGGAGATGAAACCCATTACCATATTGTAATCAACTAAGTCATGTGACAAAAAAGTTAATAATGACCAAATGAATCACAGAATACAATGAATTTAATGTGAATAATGATAATATATATCACATTTCAGTACAAAAAACCCCTCATGCAATGAATAAGTGGTGAACAATGGAAATATCACTGAATTAAAAGAGGGATAAGAAATCCATTACCTCATGTCCTGCTTGAATCGTATGTTCTGTGTTCTTCTTGAAGAATAAATATAATTTAATCTCTACTTCATTAAGAATATTTTTATAGTTTATTATTCATAATATATATGTTATTATCTGTATACAACAACTAAATAATTATTTTACTTCATAATGGATATTTTATCGATGTTCGATACTTGAGAAAAAATGAACTTATTATAATTACAATTTGTCCATGTGGTCAAAAGTCCATTATCTCCATAATGATATAATTTTTTATATATAATATATATCAAATATTTATAGTGTATATTTATTTTTAATATTCCATATCATTTGGAGTTAAGAAATTAAACGCACCGTTCATGGAGAATGAAAGACGTACATACACATGAACACTACTTTCATTTCTATTTTATATTTAATGAAATGAAATATTAATGATAAATTGGAATATTATAATTAAATTATAATATCATATGATATATTTTTGTTACCGAATTTATTTAACTATATCCTTTAGAGGTTCAATGTATGTCATGGAAGAAGCATATCTTCTTGAGGGGGAGGTAGTCCACACTTCCTCAACTGAAATTATAGTGTTTAACCATAATGGAAACCATAAAGAGATGAAATACATGAATAATATAGACGCATAATGAAAAAATAAATATATTTTAAATAAAATATAAATATATTTCCATCTTAATGGACACTATGTTAGGTGGTAGGAGATAATCGAACAATCATCATTTCGTGAGGCATTAGTTTTCCATCCATAGAAATAATATGTCTTCACCCATTAGATGGAGGTGTGTGTAAGTGTAGTTTTAATACTTAATATAACTAAATAATAGGACATTAAGGATACTAGTGTTTTTATTAATGAAATAAATAAAAATTGTTTAGGGTATGGAGAAGTAAAATAAAACAAAATAAAACAAAATAAAAAATAATAATTTAAGAGAAACAGTTACCATTAACTTCGTTAACTTCCTTTGGTTTGAACAAATAGAAATCTTGAAGTTCCTTATTCCAAAGGTAATTATTCTAGGAAGAATAGGGGATAATGAGAGATTATTTGGGCCAGGGTTTGATTATTCATAGGGCTTGAGACGCGTGAGCAATCGGTTTGAATTGGTGTGATTTTAAAATTGGAAGGAGGGGCTCTTTAAGAAACGGTGAAAATATTATTTATCATAAACTTATATTCTGTTATTAAGGTCCAAAACTTATTAAAGTATAAGATAAGATGAATAATTGTCTAAATAAAATAATACAATAATAATTGGACAGGTTTTGGATATTTTTTTAATATTTATAATCTTATTTATTTAAATATTTTATTAATGAGGTAAATACTGCATCATTGTTGTGTCATATATAATTTATTTTATATTATGTCTAATAATAATAATAATACTACCATGATGTAGTAAATCTCTTTATCCTTCCAATTAATATTTATAGTCGAAAATATGACTTATATATCCCCATGTAAAATTGATTTACTAAATGATATTTGATTATCTCAATTTTTCCTTAACTATATGTTTTGTAAAATAATGTTTCATTATCATTAATAAGTGGAACCATGGTGTCCCAAAATCTACATAAGGATTCCCATGGTCACCCATTACTCTTCAAATAATGTTACGACTTGTGTTAACGTAATTTGGTATTACTATCATATTCTTTTTACCTTGAATTACCATATTTACCTTTAACCGTGGTAAATAAGAGTCAAAAGTTACTATTCACCAAAAATTATATTCTTCTTATTGAACCATATTTTACAAAACAATAACAACCAAGTATGTCGAATTTTTGAAATTTAATTCACGGAAGCGGTAAAATATCATTTAAATGAAAAAGTATGTTTCTTAACCACTACTAAGTGGTTTCACTATTCAGAAAAAATTGAAACTTTTCAGGAAAATAAAACAAATTAACACTATGATATATTTGATATTAAGATTTCAATAATGATCTCTATTTTACTAAATACGAGACATAGAAGTTTCATTAATTAATTTAAAATTAATTACCGTTGTCAAAACACCTAGCATGTTTTTATGAAACTATAACTATCAAAAGATTGGCAGTTCTTTATATCCAATTTCAAAGTGAAATTTATTTCATTAACCAACATTGGATTAAATGGTAAAAATATAATCTAATTACACTTTCATACAAATTAGAAATATAATCTATCCATATAAATAAATTATATTTAAAGGAATATTTGAAATAAAATACAGTATTTTCACTATTCATCAACAAACTGAATTTTTTCAAAAAAATACCAAAATTTTACACAAAGTAAATTTTAATATCCAGTTTTAAAATAAGAATATTATTTTATCATAAAGAACATATAATAGTGTCCAAAACTCGATTTAATGAGGGTTCTCCATCAAATGGTGGTAAATCAACCTTTTAATGTAAATTATGCTTAAAATTAAATTCATTCACATTTTAAGCCACTAAATTTTATTAGATAAATGTAAAAATAGTTAAAAAACATGTATAATAATATTGTATTTAGTTTTGTTTGTTCCCACCATAATAATGTCTAGTAAATAACTACTATTTAAAATAATAATATTATATTATTATTTTTCAATATGACTCAGCATTGTGTGCAACGTAAGATTTCAGTGAGACCAATTGTTGCGTATCTGGTATGACATTGAATCATATCATTCCCTTTAAATTTTAATTAATATTTAATTCACAAATATTAAAAATTTTGAAAATGTCTTACTCGTTATTTAACTGGGAGGTTATATCTTTCCCCCTATTGGAAATGGCATCCTCTATATTTTGAAACATGGCTTGGAAACTTAATTGAAATTACCCCATAGAAAAAAGATTCAATAAATATATCACTTTCATAGAATGAAATAGATGTACATAGGTCACCCGATATAATCCCATACAGGTATTCCATGTATGAAAACATTGATATGTAAGAGAAAACAAACCATCATGTTCTGATGTAGTGTGAAAGAAAAATTGGTTAGGAAAAAGTTTACCCCCAGAAAATCACTTACTTGTGATGGGCTAAACAGTCTTAGATTCCTCAGTATGAAAATTTAATGGTTATTTTTTTTGTTTTAAATTACTCTTCATAATGCTAAGGAATTTATTTATGAGCTTAACTAAAAACATATTGAAACATGCATACTTGTCATGTAGACTATCATCCCTTACTAGCTTTCTAATAGAGACTCATATTTTCTCCAAACGATGAGTATTCATGATTAATTTTTTCATAGTAAAAGCTCTATAATCAAGATTGATAGAATAAAATAATACACAAACGAGGAACTATATATTTCCCATGTATTTATACCAAAAACAAAACAAAAAAGGTTAGTAAAAGATCAAATAATACACAAAAACGAAAAAGCATTATAAAAAGAAAAAAATATTCCTACTCACCAAAATTCAAAAAAAGTACACTAATTTCAAAAAACACTATTCTATAAACAACATTCCCAAAAATTATTCAATATAATCCAAACTGAAATTGAAAACCAATACTCATAAGAATTTAATCCCAAAGTCTTCCACAGAAAATCATAACATTTATATCCAATTAACATCGACTACATTTGAAGTCTCGTACTGAAGTGTAATTAACCAAATCACATGTTCTCAATGATAAGTTAATAATTACCATAAAACCCACAAAATAAACGTATTCATAAGATCATCTAACTAAAAATAGTTACTTATACTAACCAGGGACTTCATGCAGTGCAGTGGTATGCGATAAATCCAAGTCGCACTTTGGTTGTGGGATCATTTCCCACAGATTTGTCTGATGTGATGGGTTGTCCGACAGTCTGCGTGTTTTCATTTTTCAAAAACTATATCATTTTATAATATTCCCATGAAGTGATAAATTCTTCAAAAATAACCATAACATATTTTAACAACAATTGTTAATTATTAACATTCATTTTTCATCCCAAAATGTATTAACCTGTAATTCTCTCAAATTAAAGGATCATATAAACCCAAATAGTTCTTTATATTTATATCCACAAAAGAAAAAAATTAATATTACTTGAATAAAATATTCATATATCAAAAATTAAGTATACACATACGATAAATAGTCTTCTAATGTAATCCCATCGTCAAAAGAGCCTTAATACTTTTAAGCATTTCACCATCCTAAAATCTACCATAACTCTTGAATATTTTATATGTTGACGTCTTACTCATTCAACATAATTCATGATCCATTAACCATTGATTACCTACTTATTATAAAATACTTCTTTCCTACAAACAAAACCATGAATCATATTATAAGATTTAATAATTTCAAAACATATGTTAAGAAATAATCTATACCTTTCATTGGTCATTGTATGTTTCTTCATCCTCATTTGGAATGGAATTAGGTATCGGTAAACATATATTTTTACGATCTTAGTGATCCCCATTCCCGAATCATCTTTGTAGGACATCTGTTTGTATAATGATTATGCTAACCACATTTAAAACATTCAATTGAACCCTCAGAATGAACCTCTTTCCCTTTCCAAGAGTGAACTAGATGATACTTTTTTCCATGGTAGGTTGTTGATTTATGAACTTCATTCCCACATATATAGCATCTTCTCGTCCTTTTGAAGAATTCTCCTTGGTGATTATTTCGACATCCTTGAAACATAGGTTTTGGAACATACTTACCTTCATGATTATTACCTAAAATTCCATATGGATTTGTTTCTAGCATATATGATGCCTTATAAAAATCACCACGGTTCAAGTTGTCAATCATGACTCTAGATAGTAAGTTGAGAATAACCACAAGAGTTCTCATTGCGGCTTTCATTTCAATCAGTTTCTCATTCAGATAACCATCACAGTTTTCTTCACATCCATAGTTACTTTGTTGCCTGCTAGATCCAAACATTTAATAAAATCAAAATGGTCAGTGTTAGTATATTATTAAAACCATCATATATTATCTTTTGAGGAGGGTAAATACTTCTTCATGTTATCATAAACTAATTCAAAATAACTATCAATATTTCTAATATTCTATCCATTATGGTTATGTCACTTATGCTTAGATAACACCCTATCCTCTAATGTTATCTAAACCAACCTCTGATACCAACAATAAGGACCTGGATTTAAAAATTACATAATCATGAATTAATTGAATGATTCACATTGAAAATAATTTTAGGATTGGTGTTTTATATAATTAGGCTAAAAAATTTCATTACATCTCAGAAATTTAAAAGTAGACACTTCTACTAAGTTTCCATTTTTAACAAATAAAAACTCTTTAATAAATTAAAAAATATTTCTACTTCAATGTTTTAGACATCATGAATTTTCCTTGATCCCTCCCTTGAACCTATTCCTCTTTACGTCATGTGAAAAACATTTCAAAAAAATGGGATGAGCATAACAAGCTCAGTAAGTGATCCACAAAGAAAGAAACGGTTAGATTTTCAATGAAAAAAGTAAGCCCTGAATACATTATCATAAGTAATACATTACCCCTTTATGAAGTAGTAAATACTCTTTACTGAATGAAAGATCATTTCTAAACCTTTTGTAACCAAAATATTACCATAAAACCCATATAAAGAACACATAACATATAAAGGTAAATTGGGACCTAAAAATTCTTATGTGGAATAACCATTCATTCGACTTCCACAGATATCACTAAATGGAATATCCATACGACTGACTTCTATACCCAATGCATTGGAGGTTATAATGTAACCACCCGTCCTGGTTTATCACATAACCAGCCATCATATATTTTAACCCGGAACCACCCATAAAATTTCCAAGTACCATTATAACACATAAAATATTTCGAATATAAACATTTCACTAATAACATTACATTTTAAATCACAAGATGTAACTTCAGGATATTTAATTAATCATTCCATTTTCATAAACCATTTAAAAAAGAGATTATTGAATCAAAGTGTCACATTCCACATTGAAGCTTTTAATGTAATTATAACATTAAACCATTAATGTCTATATAAATAAATACCCAAAACCATTTTTAAAACATGAAATTAAAGATATAGATTTATAATAATAAATCTTCAAAACATTTAAAATGATATTTTAGTTAAAAAGTTTTTAACAAATTGAGAGACTCTTAAATAAAAATAATTGAGTAATAAATTTTAATAAGAACAGGATAATATAATGAGAATAAAGAGATTCAAGAAATATTATGAATAAATACATTATATAAACCATATAAGAGTGAATTGGTGCATAATAACTATGATGTCTCAATGGAGATGTAAATTGAGATGAAATCATTTATAAAGATGGGATACTAAAATTAAGGATAAATCAATCACATAATTATGTGTGACAAATACAAATACACCCAATATAATTGAATATTATGTGTAAAACAAATATAGGTCATTCACACATATTCATTGGATAAAATGTTCATGAAGTGCGAGTTTAGCCCAAAGAATTAAAATAGGGTTAAGAAGTTCCCTTTCAAAAAATTGAAAGCCTAACGACATCACTATAAAATTCAGAAAATGAGTTGATGGGATAAAATGGATATCTCATCACTTGGAAATAAAATTTATATCAATAAGGATATATAATAACATATCCAAACATGATTATTTTTAAATTAATAAACATAACAAAAAAAGTATTTAAAAAGAGGTGGGTGAATGGTTCCCTTACCGATTTGGTAACATAAAAAATATATGTCACAAAAAATAAGGATCATACAATGAAGATGTAAATAATCATAAATTAAATTATAATACACAAAGAGTACAATATTGGGAAGTACATTTACCACAGAAAAAGAAAATAGTGGCAAATATAGCAAGAATGTCACGAGAATAAAAAGTGAGATGAATCTTTTTACCACGATGTAATCAACTGAGTCGTATGAAAAAAAAATAATAACCACAAAATGAATCCCAGAATACCATTAATTAAATGAGAATCATGATAATATATATCAAATTTTATTACACAGTACACCACATGCAATGAATAAGTGGCGAACAATGGAAATCTCATAGAATTAAAATTGAGATAAGAAATCCCTTACCTCGTGTCCTACATGACCCGTATGTTCCATGTTATTCCTGAATAACAAACATAAGTTAATATCTACTTCATTAAGAATTTTTTTAAATATTTCTATTCATTTTATATTAATTATTATCTTGCTATAAAAAATAGTTAATTATTTCATTTCATTTTGGATATTTTATCGATGTTCGGAACATGAGTCAAAAAATGACCTTGTAATAATTACAATTTGTCCATGTGGTCAAAAGTCCATTTTCTCAAGAATTATATACATGTTTTTATATCATATATATAATATATATCTCATGTATATGTATTTATAATAGTCCATATCATTTGGAGTTAATAAATGAAACACACCATTCATGGAGACAGTAAGCCGTACGTACACATGAACACTACATTAATTTCTATATTATATTTAAAGGAATAAAAAAATAATGATAAATTGATTTATTATAATACATAAGAAAATAAAATTCTATTTTATGTTACATTATTTCATTAACTCTATCCTTTATACGTTCCATGTAGGTCATGACAGAATCATATCACCTTGAGAGGGCGGTAGTCCGCACATCCTCAAATTAAATTATCGCGCTTAACCATAATGGAAACCATAAAGAATGGATATAAATTAATAAAAAAATGTATAAATAAAACATAAAAATAATATACATGAAATTTAAATAAAGTATCATCTTAATGACAACCGTGTTAGGTGGTAGGAGATAATCGAACAATCATCATTTCGTGAGGTGTTAGATTTCTATCCACTGAAACAGTTTGTTCATCACACATTAGATAGAGGTGTGTGTAAGTGTTGATCAAATAAAATTTATAAAATATACTTGAATAATGATGATAATGGTTTTGTTATGAAATAAAGGATTAAAAATTATTTACGGGGTTGGAGAAGTAAAATAAAACAATATAAAACAAATTAATTTAAGAGAAACTATTATCTTTAATTAGGTTAACATCATTTGGATTGAATCAAAAGGACTTGTTTGAGTTCATTATGCTTAAGTTAAGGCTTCTAGGAGGAATAGGGGGAACTTGAAAGATTATTTGGGTAGTGTTTGGATGAGACACGGATCATGATAGTAGTGAAGAATTGGTTAGATTTGGTGTCCTTTTATAAGTGGGTGGAGGGGCACTTTAGAAAAGTGTGACAATATTATTTTATTATAAAATTATTTTAGGTTTCTAAAGGACAAAAACTAATTAAAGTCTAAGATAATATGACTCATCGTATAAATAAAATCATCCAATAATAATTGGATATGTTTTGGATATGGTTTTAATATGTATAATCTTATTTATTTCAATAATTTATTAATGAGGTAAATACTGCATCATTATTGTGTCATATATAATTTAATTTATTTGATGTCCAAAAATTATATTAAAAATACAATGATGTAGTAAATATTTTTAGCTTTCTACAGAATATTTATAGTCAAAAGGATGACTTAAATAACCCCATATAAATATTTATTTACCAAAAGATATTTGTTTATGTAAATTTTGAATTTACTTTATGTTAATTACATTAAAGTGTCATTATCATTCATAAGTGGCTCCATGGGGTCCCAAAATGGACCCATGTATTTACATGGTCTTCCATTACTCATCCAATAATGTTAGGACAAATTTATGTTAATTTGGTATTATTATCATATTCTTTTTACCTTGAATTACCCTATTTATCTTTAACCGCTGTAAATAAAAGTCAACAGTTACTATTCACCAAAAATTATTTCCATCTAATAATACCAAATATTAATTACTAATAAAAAAAATGTATGTTACAATTTCTATGTTCAACTCAGAGAAATGGTAAAATTTCATTAAAATGAAAAAGTCAGTTTTTTAACTACAAATAAGTGGATTCACTATTCATCAAAGATGGAGGAGACCGAGACGCGGCGTGACCAGAACGCGATGTGAACGACGAACCCTAATGCTAATCTTGGATCATTTGAGGATGTGGTTGATGGGAGATCTGAATTAGTATCTTTGCAAGATAATGCGGGTCCTGAAGCTCGAATCAAGACCAAATTTTATTGTCATCATGGACAAGCACCAGTCTCATTCTCAACTGAAGAGGTAAAAACACTGTCATCAGACTTTCACATTTCTCTTGTTGGAAGTTTTTTGAATCATCGACCTTCTTTAAAGTATTTGAGATCTTCATTGGAATCCTTGGGATTCACAGGTTTTCATATAGGTCTCCTCAACCCCTCACATGTAATATTTAGATTTGACTCAGAAAAATAATATTATAGGTTGTGGGTCAAGCGATCATGGTTTTTTGGTGGTTGTTTCATGAAAGTTCTCAAATGGAAACCAGATTTTGATCTGCATACTGAGTCTCCTGTTGTTCTGATTTGGGTAGGTTTTCCTATGTTACCCCTTCAGTTGTTCAATAAAGCGGCCGTGTTACCTATTGCAATACTTATTGACAATCCATTAAGGTTATATTTAGAAAGAAAATCCATTTCCAGTGCATCTATTTCTCGAATATGCATAGAAATTGATTTTTAACAACACTTTCCCTCACACATATGGATTCAAAGTGGTGAACTGGGTTTCTCTCTGGAGATTTTCTATGAGAGGCTGCCTGATTATTATCACAAATGCCTTAGACATGGCCATCCAACTAACAGCAATGTTAAAATTAATGTTTTTCCTAATATTTGGAAGCCCACTTGGATTTTAAAGTGTTACAAAGCTAGAACATCTAATAGATATAAAAAAGGAAGACATTGGAAATATTATTGGATTGGAGAAAACACAATCCCTTGAGAATGAAATTTCAGATTTCATAAATTCTGTCCTTGACAGTACTGCTGCCCCTCCCCACACTAAGGAAGAAGCCATTAAGCATCAGCCATCTCACTGAAATAAAAATAATGAAATTTATTTCCATGACCCAATTACAAATGAAGAACGAAATGATCACATAAAGTCTCAAAAGGATTAAGGTAAGGATGATATTGATGCTTTGGATTCTAGTGACTCCTCAGTTGAGGAAGAGGATAATCGTATCCAAACTGAGGAGTCATATTTAAATTTTATGGCCAATAATGGAAAAAACCTATGGTGGATGCGGATGGATTTATCACTCCACATCTGAAGAAAACAATGAGACATAAATACTATTCGAATATGGAAAGAACCATGGTTACTAGATCATTGGATGCTTCCAAGAGGGAATCTACTAAAAAAGTGTAAGAAAAACCTCTGATTGATGACTCGAACATCCCCTTATATTACTTCTAGCCACATTTCACAGAGCAAGAGATCCATGATTGGACCAAACATATGGAAATGAAACAATAAATTGCCCAGTAAGAACTTCAACAGGGCGTGATCTCTACTAAAAAATATCTCAACATAAACCATTTCATTTTCAACGAAAGGATGAAGATGTCTATGTCTCCTTGATTTCATCGCTACCCCTTTTCAGTCTATTATGTTTTTTTTTAGTCTCCTTGGAATGCGGTTGCAGCTGTTTTATTACAAATATTTTCTATGATCTTTCAGACTTTTTGATTCTTCTGATTTGCATGGTTTCTGCTGACTTGCTTGCTTTTCGGATTTGATGTCTTTTTCAGTTGATTGTGTTTAACTCTACGAGATGTTGTTTGGGATGGTTCTTGAGTTTGGCATACTTATTCTTCAGTTGGACCTTGTATTTTTTTCATCTTTTCGTGATTGATCTTGGATTAAAGACGACTCCTTGGGATTTTTGCTAGTATGATTCTACATGGCTTGATGTTTGAATTACAGTTTGCGCAGATCTCTCCCTTTCAAGTTGGTCTCCTTCTATTGCTATTACAGATTTCAATTTTTCAAAGCATTGAATCATGTTTTGGGTTTTAGAGATCAGGTGAGGGGTCATTGCTAAATGCTGACTGGTTTTTGTTCTAGGTTGTCAGCTTTTTATCTTCTCGATCAATATTTAATTTGTATGGATCTTTTCTTGATGTGAGGTGGATTTGGGTCTGCATTGGTTTAATTTTTTGATGTTTGCAGACATCAGTATTTTGATGTGGCACTCAACGAAGGCCATCCTTTGGATTTTAAGGCTAAGGAAAGCTAGAGATGGATGGCACATCTGCTCGCTTTAAGGAAGGTCATGCTTCCTACTTTTTGACAGTCATTCTTTTTTGAATTTGGCATGTTTGATCTTCCTTACTTGATTTCCCGATAACACCCCACTGGTGTAAGTTCATTACACCTCCTGTTTGTAATGCTACATTTTGATTTTAATAAACTCTTCTGGGTGCATGATTTGGGAAGCCAATTCATGTCACCGTCTTTTAAAAAAAACTATTCATCAAAAATTAAAGCTTTTCAGAAAAATACCAAAATTTCATCCTATGATATATATGATATTCCGAATTTAAAAATGATGTCTATTTTACCAAAATTAAAAACAGAGATGTTTCATTAAATAATTTAAAATTAATTCCCATTGTCAAAACAAATAGCATGTTTTTAAGAAACAATAACTATCAAAAAATTGAAACTGGTTTAAGTCCAATTTCAATGTGAAATTAAATCCAATGAACACCATTGTATTAATTGGTAAAAATATAATCTAATTAATATTTAACACAAATTAATAATATATTTTATCCATATAAATAAATTATATTAAAAGGCAGTTTTGAATTTAAATACAGTTTTTTTCACTATTTATCAAAAAATTTAATTTTATCAGAAAAATACCAAAATTTTACCCAAGGTAAATTATGATCTCCAGGTTCTATATAATAATTTTATTTTATCAAAAAAAACCTATAAAAGTGACCAAAATTATATTTCAATGGGTTTCTCCATCAAAGGGCAGTAAATCAAAATTTTAATGTAAATTGTGATAAAAATTAGATTCATTCAAATTTTAAGCCTCTATATTTTATTAGATTAATGTAAAAACATTTAACATAGATGTATAATCATATTTTATATAGTTTTTTTTGTTCCCACGATTACAATGGCTAGGTGATAACTACTATTTAAAACAATAATATTATATTATTAATTTTTAGTATGACTGAGCATTGTGTGCATCATAAGATTTCATATAAACCCATTGTTGTGTATTGGGTATGACATCGAATCATAGAGTCCCCTTTTAAGTAAAAATTAATATGTAACTCACAAATATTAATAAATATGAAAATGAATTACTCATTATTTACCTGGGATGTTACAATTATGTACACCATATAAAATAAAATAGGTTCAAAACAATATAATATTCCTTAATGAATTAAGAGAAATTCCATTTCCAAATAATTTTATTTTGTTGAACATGTTTTATCATCCCTTATAGTGGTTTATAATTAGATATTATATTATTCAAGAACCATAAAAATATTTATAACATCACATATCTCCCCTTTATAAAATCATATCACTGGTTTTTTAATAGTCATTAATTTTATCCAATAATTCATATATTAAGTACCTTATTTTATCTTTAATTAAATGATACAAATGTTTATGTTCCTATGAATATTTTTATATCTCCATCAACATAAAAATAATAATAATATCATAATTATAATATATGTAAATAAATTTTACTTTTAAACCAATTAATTTAAAATATATAGGAATATTGAATCATGTTATGATCATGTTGAAGGAATACCCAACAAATGAATGTGTAACATATACATTTTCTAATGATTATCATGGAAAGAAGGTATTTATTATTTTATCTTTAAATAATGAAATTCATAAAATATACATAAATATATTTATTTAAATATTATTATATAAATCAACCATGTGGTGTAGTGGTAAAAAGAGAGTAAAATCACATCATCAAAGAGGTTGACCACACATTCAGAAATGATGTTATCATTTTTCAATGTAATAATAATGAAGACAACAATTATATATTTTTAATTATAAATTTTACATAATTATAATAATAATTTCATTTATATAAAATATATTCATCAAATTTATCGCTATTAAATTCCTTGTCAAGCGTTCGTAAATAACGAAACACATTTCTTCATTTCATGACAGTCCTCTGTATTTACGAGTGACATTGTCGTATCCCATACATCACGGAATTTAAAATATTATATATAATATATTGAAAAATAATATAGAAATATGTTATATGTATATCATATAAAAACATTATATCCATCATCTTACCCACACATTAAATGTTGTATTGGAAAAACAAATGACATCATTTTGTGAGGCAGTAGTCCACCATACATTCAAATGATGATTTCATAACCCATTTGATGTAGTGGGGATGTTTTTTGTCATGAAAATAATATAACAAATATTATTAGTATTTAAAATACATAGTGTAAGATCATGGTTTTTTTAATGGTTTGTTTTTGTTGTGTTTTGGTTGAATCCCTTGTTTCGGGTTTCAAGGGATGTCTTCTGAATGTATTAGAGGGTGTGGGGTGTTCTGGGGGCCCGTGGAATGAATGGAAGGAAATCTAGGCTAGACAAGCTAGGGTGCATGGCATGCGCATGGCCAGGGAAAATCGTGTGGCCTGCCTAGGTAAACCGTGCGACCCCTCCTCCTTCGGACAATTGCATGCCCACAGTTTGCGCACGGTTTGTCAAACCATGCGGCTAAAACATGCGACCTATTAATGTTTGGAAAAATTTCAAGCTTTCTACTCTGGGATTTTAAAACTAAACTCGGGAATTTCTTCCTTTCATATCCTCTCAACCCTAGTGACAAACAAGGATGACCCAAGCTTCCCAGGGTTGGTTCTGCTTCGATTCATGGCCGTTTAGAGTTCTGTTGGTTACGAATCGATGCTCCCGGTAAGGCTAATCTCAACCTTGGTTCTCTTTTTGAATTTTGGTTTGTATCTTCTCTCCCTCTTGTTCTGATGCTCTAAAACCTTATCTTTTGGGTTATTTTTAGGTTCAATCTCTAATGGTTGGTCAGATCAAGGTCTAAGGACTCGATTGAGAGTGCGTTCAACCGCGTTTTGGAGGTATGTGGTCTAAAAGTGATATCTCATGGTTATTTGGGTATTTGTGCATGTTTATTTGTGTTTTTTTCACTTGGATATGTTTTTAATAATATAGTCATGTTTGGTAGTAATGGTGTTAAAAATGGAAAATAGGAACCCTCACGATCCCCATGGTATGTGTTGGTATTGACTTGACCTAATTTATGTCCATCCATGGGATGCGCCATCTTCCCTGAAATAGGGATTGATATTATACAAGTGACCTTGTTGTAATAAATTGTAGAGCCCTTGATAAACATTTTTCCGGAAAGGATGATCTTGGAATAGAATTTTGGTGTTGCACCTAAACATGGAAATAACCTAAAGGTTATCTGGAGTGGGTTGAATGGTTGATTAATCGAAATGATGAACGTGTTTAATGGGATAATGTGTAAACTTATTAAAGACCATAATGGGATTGTTTATGGGTGTAGTGTTTAATGATTAGTGAGATAGGCATAACACATGGTAGTTCGGTGAATGGTTAAATGATGTGAAATGTTAATGTGTTTATGGGTTAAGGCATAATGTGAATTCCAATGTGGTTTTTTGTGAATGGTGCCGTCAAAGGACAATGAAATGGTGGGATGATGGTTACTTATATATATATAAGCATGTGCACATGTCTTGGTAGAGTGGGGTATGACATGAGGATCTACGCCCACAGGTTGAGCTAAGACTGAGGTTCTAAAATCCACCCTAAATGCACAGGTTAGGAATAGAGACTGATGATCTATTCTCCTAATGGTTGCATACAACCAGACTGAGGCTTCGAGGTGAGGTTGTGGTTGCTATGAGGGGGTTATTCCTTGTGAGATAGGATAATGATGTGTTTTCCCTCTTGCATGGGATTGATGGCCTTAGACCTATGTAACATAATGTATGTGATGAACCGATGGAAATGTGATGAAATGGAAAGTGATGAAAAAAGGTGTGAAATGAATGGTAGTGGCTCCAAACTAGTTAATGGCCCCATAAATAATTACTTTGAAATTATCTTTCATATTTCCTTTGAATAAACCACCTATTTATACTAGATATTTTTTGACACTGTTGGTGGTTGCCTAATGAGTTTTACTTACACCCTGCTCGGGTCGTCACTGGGTACCCGAGTAGACTTCATGTTTGTAGGTCAGGATAAGGGAAAGGGTTCTTGCTACATAGTTGAGTAGACATTGGTAGATCATGGTGGATGATCTGGACATGCTTTCGGGACCATTTGGGGGATTTTGTCCATTGTCTTTATTTTGTGATTTTGTTCACTATTGCACTTGTAGTATGACATTTAATATTTATCATTGTAAATGATTGTAATACATGTTACTTGTTTATTTTTTTCCGCTGTTTTTTTATTTCTATTGGAGATTAAACTAATAAAAACGGGGTATATTATCCCCACTAGACTATATAGACCCCCGCTGCTACCCGACAGACTTTGGGGTAAGGGGAGGCGTGCATAAGGTCATGTAACCACCCGGATTGGAGCAACGGTTTAGTGGGTTCCGGGCCGGGGACATTACAATATTGTATTAGAGGCGGACTTTCTTCTCATTCTCTGAGGTATTTTTATTGGGGATTGGTAGACAAGGGTTAATACATTTCGGGCCTTGGTAATGAGCTTGTGCTTGGGAGTAGTTAACCCAGGTACGGGGGAAACCCAAGTCACCCTAGGTGGGAATTGTTGTTCTTGGTTGTGTGTTGTTACAGTTGATGATATTTCACCGTTGGGTGATGCACATGTGGTTTTATGTGACTGTTTTATGATATTTGGCTGGTGACCTTAACAACATGAGGATTTTCATTCGTGCATCATTATAGGCACCTAGAGAGATAGGTGACATGCATTTTATTAGGCAAAAACACGGGATGGGTGTGTGATCCAAGGAAGTGGAGTGCATCATGCATTTAATGAAACCAGGAAATAATGAGATGAATGAAATGAATCATGTGGGTAAATGATGATTAATGAAATATAAGGGTTGGAAAGGAAGTGGAAAGTGTTTTTCTAAAATGTTGTGTGAGTTTGGTGGTAGTGCATGGTTGTTTACCCCATGTGGACCATGTCCACTGTAGGTATGGTCGGGTGGTGAATTTGATGTATTAAGGTCGTTGAATTTGTATATGAATACGGGTTGTTGAAGCTAGTAACGAGCTCTGGATGAAGTCGTAAACGTTTTGAGGTTTGCGTGCAAAATCTCATGCTTGGAAATGTAGAGAAATGCCACCATGAAGTCGGTTACAAGTTGGGTAATTGGAGGATGTCTCTGAGAACACTCCTCCAGTAGTGGATATGGAAAATTTGGTAATCAATGAATGTAGAGAAGACCAGTTCTGAGAGAACTGGGCCCGCCTTATGTAGATGATGGATTGGGACCTAGGGAGGGTTACACTGAGTATGTCTGAGCAGACCAGGGAGTTCCCGCTACATTACCCTCTGACATTCACCGGAGATGGTTGGACAGAGGCATCGGAGTTCTTGGTATAGTCTTTCCAGACGATACATGACCATGTGGAGACCCCAGTTGAAAAGTGGGTAAAGATGGCCGTTTTTATGTAGTGGGGCCAGGATAGGCGTTGGTGGGACATTGAGGCTCAAATAGATCAGGTTGATGGAATGTCATGGAAGGATTTTCAGGAAATGTTTCTGGAGAATTTCTACCTAGAGAATTTTAAATAGAAGCGGGTTGAAGAATTTAGGAGCGTGGATCAGGGATTGATATCAGTGATGGACTCTGCTAGTCGCTTCACTGATTTGAGATTCTTTGTCCCAATGTTAGTAGGGGATGAGTAGTAGTAGCTAATCAATTCTAGGATGGGCCGAGACATGAGATAAGTTATCAAGTAAACATCTTTTGCATGAAGAGGTTCACAGAGGTAGTAGATCAGGAACTGATCTCGAAAGGAAATCTGAAGGGAGTTTCGGATAGTGGGCTTGTGGTGTTAGTGGGACAGACAGGCGGTGTACCTACCGAAGGTCGAATGCGATGCCATGAGAGCTCACAGTATGGTGGAAGTGTGAAAACTGGCAGGAAGAGAGGGTCAGTCGCTCAGAGTGGGAATCAACTGTTCTACTATTAGTGTTGTAGCCCTGGGAATATGTATGGTCAGTTTCCTAGACCTCCAATTGAGTGTCATTCGTGCAGAAGGATAAGGCATGTGCATAGGTTTTGAAAGAAACCTCGGAATATGGTTGAGCATGATGGTGAAATGAAGGTGTCGGGTACAGGAAGTGAATTAGTTGCCCCATATCAGGCAGGTAGTTGGAGCTCCACGGGCCGTACTGGTAGGGGGGTGGATGTGGGACTCTATGGAATGATCACTCAAGCCATAAGGGTAGTGTAGTGTAGGGTGTTCAGGCCAGGGCCCAAGGTTAAGGGGCAGGTCAGCTTCAGTGAGTTTCGTTTGCACCTAGTGATGGAGGGGCTTGTCCATCGACCGTTTGAGGTACGATCCTTATAGCTCCTTCTTTCTCTAGTACATTGTTTGGCACAGGTGACACACACTCTTTTATCTCTGTTCATCTTGTGGTAGCGCTGGGTTTACCTGTGGAAATGGAAAGTTGAGTTATGTCAATTAATACTGTATTGGTGGTGTAGGTTGAGGATATAAAGAAATGAAAGGGATGTGCCTTTGAAGTCGGTGGGTATCGTTTTCTATAGCATTTGTTCATTCTCAAGATTTCAGCGATTGACCTAATCTTGGGAATGGATTGGTTGGTGTTGTATCGGGCACACATAGACTGTTATCGTCATAGAGTATCGTTCAGGTCACTTGAGGGTGACGCTTTTGTACACCGTGGCGAATGGGATATTCGAGCGGGTCATGCAGGACTGTTTGGTGAGCGGTTGAGTGGACTCATGGATCGAGTGGCATGTCTCATGCTTGATTATAATAAAAGAGGATAACAGTCTGTTTTCCCTCCTATGGTGGATCGGTTTCAGGATGAGTTTCCTGAGGATTTCTCAGGGTTACCCCCTAATAGGGATGTTGATTTCACTATTGAGTTGTTTCTGAGAGTGGAGCCAGTTTATATTCGTCCATAATGAATGGAACCAGTAGAACTCCAGGAACTAAATGTTCAGATAGAGGAGTTGGAGTGTAAGGGGTTTATCCGTCCTAGTACGTCTCATTGGGGTCTCCCGTGCTTTTTAAAAAATTGGCTGATGGGTCGTTGAGGATTTTTGTTTACTATCAGAAGATGAATCAAATGACAGTTAAAAATAAGAACCCTCTTCCAATAATTGATGACAAGTTTGATCTCTTGAGGGGTTAATCGGTGTTTTATAGGATTGATCTGAGGTCTGGTTATAACCAGTTGAGGGTGAGATCTTTAAACGTAACTCGGAACGCTTTCCGGAGACAATACGAGTTGTTTGAGTTCATTGTAATGCCTATTGTCTTGTCCAATGCACCGGCGATGTTTATGGATTTGATGAACCAGGTCGTTCATTTCTATCTAGATCATTTTTTGGATGCCTTTGTTGATGATATCATAGTGTACTCGAAAAATCATGAAGATCATGCCCAACATCTTGACAATGTCTTGGGTACGCTAAGAGGGCATCGACTATACTCCAACCTATCAAAGTGTCAATTCTGAATAGGTGAGGTGCATATTCTGGGTCACATCATCTCAGAGGCAGGTGTGAATGTGGAACCAGAGAACGTTCAGATAGTTGTATCTTGGGAGCCGCCCAATAGTGTTTCTAATGTTCGGAGTTTTCCATGTTTGGCACGCAATTACCAAAAATGTTCATTCAATATTTCTCTCTCTTGGAAGAACGATTCTAGGGCTTTACAAAGAAAGGAATCAGGTTCAAGTGGTCTGAGGCTTGTGAGAATGCCTTCCAAGAGTTGATGAAGCGGTCGACGACCACACCTATCTTTATCTTACATGAGCCGGGTAAGAAGTACATCGAGTTTTGTGATGCATCTGGGATCGGACTGGGGGATATGTTGATGCAAGATGAGAAGTTTGTGGCTTATGGGTCGAGGCAGTTGTGTCCCCATGACAGGAACTATCCAACTCATGATCTTGAGTTGGCTAAAGTTGTGTATGCCTTGAAGTGTTGGAGGCACTATCAGTTGGAGGAACGGTTTACCGTGTTTACCGACCACGTGATTATAAAATAAATCTTCTCACAGCATGATCTAAATCATCGGCAGCGAATATTGGTAGAATATTTCTAGTCTTTTGACATTGAGGTTTTGTACACGATTGGAAAGGGACACAATGTCTTTGATGCTCTGAGTAGGATGGTTCAGAATTTGGTGGTTCTGGAATCCAGCATCGATTGAAAGATGATGGCTTTGTTTGCAAAGATGCACCTGGATATACAGGTGGAGAATGGTCAGGTCACTCTTTCTTCCTTAACGATGGATTTAACGCTTTTGAGTAGAGTTAAGGAAATTCATATTAATGATCCAGAGTGTTTGAGAATAAAGGAAAATCTTAAAGTTGGGGAGCTACCTTCTGGCTGTGCCGCCGGCATGGACGGTGTTGTTCATGTTCGTGATTGTGTGGTTGTGACATATTGTATACGGGAAGAGTTGATGCGAGAGTTCCATGCATTAAGTGGGCAGTGCATCTTGCTTTGACCATGATGTACCGGGATCTCCGAAGGATGTTTTGGTGGCCTAGAATGAAGATGAAAGTTCTGGTATTTGTGGCAAAGTGCCTTACCTGTCAGTAGGTGAAGGCCATGCATCAATTCCCAGGGAGTTTTTTGCATCCATTACCCATTCCGGAATGGAATTGGGATGATGTAATGATGGATTTTGTCATGGTTATTCTGAGGATTCTGTAGAAGTGTGATGCAATCTGGGTGGTTGTGTATCGGTTAACGAAATTCGCTCATTTATTGTCGATTCAAGAGAACTATACAGTTGACCAGTTGGGCGAGCTGTGTGTTTGGTATATAGTGTGGTTGCATGGGGTGTTGCGGACCATATATTTGCACCGAGATCCACGTTTCACAACGCGTTTCTGGAAAGGATTGCAGAAGGTGCTTTCTACCCAGGAGTTTTTGATTATGGATTCCCACCCGCAGACGGACGGGCAGTCGGAACGTACGATCCAAGTATCAAAAAACATGTTAAAAGATTATGTCATAGACCATGGTGGTTCTTGGGAGAGGCACCTATCTCTGGTTGAGTTTTCCTATAACAATAATTTTCAGGCAACGATTGAGATGGCGTTGTTTGAGGCACTCTACGGGAGGCTACGCAGATCTCTGTTATATATGTCAAAGGCTGGTGAATCTGAATTGTTGGGGCCAAGTCTCATGTAGGAGATATCTAAGAATCTTAAGTTGACCCAGAATTTAATGGATATGACACAAAGTAAGAAGATGTCATATGCAGATCAGAGTTGTAGACCTCTTGAGTTTTAGGTGGGTGATAAAGTGTTCCTTTAGGTGTCGCCAAGGTTATTTCACCGTAAGATTCAGAAGATGGGTAAGCTGGATCCCATGTATGTGGGGCCTTTTGAGATCTTGGAGCGGATCACACCAGTTTCTTACCGATTGTCTCTTAAATAGTGGTATGGTGGGATGCATGATGTGTTTCATGGGTCGCATCTTCGACGGTATCACCCAAACCCATCTCACATGGTGGATGTTAAGGATGTGGAGCTTGAGGATGATACGTACTTTGAGGAGCATCCAGTTCGTGTGGAGGACCGTAGTGAGATGTTCCTGTGAGGAAAGGTAGTGCCATTAGTGTGAGTACTATGGCAGCATGGGATGAGCCGTTATAAGGTGGGGAGGTTATAAGATCCCGATTTTTGGAAAGGAATGTTTTTTGTGTGTTTTGTTTGAATCCCTTGTTTTGGGCTTCCAGGGATGTCTTCTAAAAGTATGAGAGGCCTTGGGGTGTTTCGAGGGCTCGAGGAATAAACCAAAGGAAATCTGGGCAAGATAAGAAATTGCACACGGCCTGCGCACCGCCAGGGGATATGTGCGGCCTTCCCAGGTAAACTGTACGCCCCTCCTCCTCCGGATAGTAGCATGTGGATGGTTTGCAGACGTTTTGTCAAACCGTGGGGCTAAACCTTTCTACCTATTATTTTTTGAAAAAATTACAACTTTTCCACTATGGGATTTTAAACCATAACTCAGGATTTTCCTCCTTTCATCTCCTCTAAAACCTAGTAATGAACTTGGCTGACCCAATCTTCCTAATGGTGGTTCTCCTTTGATTCATGACCATTTATAGAGTCGTTGGTTGCGTATCGAAGCTCTAGGTAAGGATACTCTCATCCTTGGTTATCTTTTTGGATTTGGGTTTTTATCCTCTCTCCCTCTTGTTCCGAATCTCTAAAACCCTATCTTTTGGGTGAGTTATATGTTGAGGCTCCAAAGGTTGGTCAGATCGAGGTCTAATGACTCGATTGAGAGTGCGTTCAACTGTGGTTTCAAGGTAGGTGGACTACAAGTGATATACTTGGGTTATTTGGGTATTTGTGAATGTTTAATTGTGTTATTGTTTTCCTTTGGTTATGTTTTGAATAACCTTCGCATGTTCGGTAGTAATGGTGTTTAAAATGGAAAATGGGAACCCTCACGATCCCCGTGGGATGTGTTGGGATTGGCCTGACCTAATTTAGGGCCTTCCATGGGATGCGCCGGCTTCCCAGAAATAAGGATTGATATTAAACAAGTGACCATGTTGTAATAAATTGTAGATCCCTTGATAAACATCTTTTCATGATTGGTTGAGATTGGAATAGAAGTTAGGTGATGCACCTAGACTTGGAAATAACATAAAGGTTATCTGGAATAGGTTGAATGGTTGATTCATGAAAATTATGAAAGAGTTAAATGGGTTAATGTTTAAACTGATTAAAGAACATAATGGGATTGATTATGGGATTAGTGTTGAATGCAATGTGAGATAGGCATAACACAAGGGAGTTGGGTGAATGGTTAAATGATGTGAAATGGTAATGTGTTAATGGGTGAAGGCAGAATGTGAATTCATATGTGGTTTTTTTGTGAATGGTGTTGTAAAACGACAATGGTATGGTGGTTTGATGGTTAATTATATATATAAGAATGTGTAAATGGCGTGGTAGAGTGGGTTATGACTTTAGGATCTATGCCCACGGGTTGATCTAATACTGAGGTACTAAACTCCACCATTAATGCACTGGATATGAATGGGGACTGATGATCTATTCTCCCAACAGTTGCATCCACCCGGAATGAGGCTTCTAAGTGAGGTTATGGTTTCTATGAGGGGGTTATTACTAGTGAGATAGGATAAATATGTGTTTACCCTCTTGAATGTGATTGTTGTCCTTAGACCCATGTAACATAATGTATGTGATTAACCCATGTTAATGTGAAGAAATGGTAAGTGATGAAAAATGACGTGAAATGAATGGTAATGGATGTGGAAATGGCTTTGGCTCTAAACTGGTTAATGGAACCTTAAATAATTACTTGGAAATTATCATTCATATTTCATTTTCATGCACCACCTGTCTATACTGGATATTTTTTAGACACCATTGGTGGTGGCTTACTATGTTGTACTCACACACTGCTCGGGACGCCATTAGGTACCCGAGCAGAATTCATGTCTGTAGGTCAGAAAAAGGGAGGGGTCCTTGATAGATACTTGAGTGGATGTGGGTAGCACTTGGTGGAGGATCCGAACATGGAGTCGGGACTATTTTTTGGATTTTGGTCGTTGTCTTTATTTTGGGATTTTGTTCACTCTTTCACTTTTAGTATGACATGGCATATTTATCGTTGGAAATGGTTGTTATACATGTCCCTTGTTTATTGGTTATTGTTTCTTCTATTTGGTTTTTTTCTGTTATGGATTACTCTGATAAAAAGGGGGTATAGTCTCCCCCCATGACTCTATAGACCCGTGCTACTAGTCGGTAGCCTTTGGCGTACGGGGAGGTGTGATTAAGGTCATGTAACCACCCTGATCGGAGCACCAGTTTAGTGGATTCCGGGCTGGGTACATTACATATAGTTTATTATATCATAATGGGTCAATAAAAATAAAATTATGTGTTTTATGAAATAAAATAAAAATGCATGTTTGAGAACATTGCCTCTTCATCAGAGAATATCATTAGGTTTTCTCTGAAATCCTTACTATTATGGATTTCATCTGAAAATGATGATTCTAGGATAATTTAAATTAATCTATGAAGTGATTATTACATATAATTATTCAAACAATATGGTGTGAATGTGTGATTCTGATATGGTAAGGTGTGGTCATTTATAAGTTATGTGTGTGGCACAATTTTATTTTTCAGGAAGAGAATAAGGGGTAACAAAATTCATCACTCCAAAAATGTATATAAAATATATTAATCTAGATAATTATTCATTATAGGGTAAAAATTCTACCATTAAATATATTTTAGGAAATTATCCAGTTTACTTTAATCATTATCATTTTAAATTAGCCCCTAATTAATCTGTATTTATCTTAATCATGGTAACCTATTTTTACTGTTTTCTCTGTTAATATATATAAAAAAAATAATATGAAATAATATGATAATATAGGTTATTAGTTTTTTCAAAAAATGGAATATATATGCCACAATACCATTCAATTATATGGTAAATTTTTATTTTAATATCACCCCACATATGCGATGCGAATGTGGGGTTTGGAAGTGAAACTTTTCAAAATCAATAAATGTTATTTTTATAAAAATGTAATATGAAAATGATTACAATGACATAAAAAAAGTTTAATAGATATATAATATTATTAGATTTAAATTATATCCTAGTATAATTTTAATATATATTTATATATATCTGAAATGAAATTGATGTTTTTAATTGAAGTATAATATCTTTTAGAATTCATCTAAAAATGAATCATTTTACAAAAATAGCAAAAATTTAACCTCATATATTTATGATATTTAATTTCAAAATTTAATTAAATTGTATAAAAATAATTTTCATTAATATTGAATAATTATTTAAAAAATAAATAAATTGATTATTAAAAAATATTTTATAAAAAAATAGTTTTTTAGAAACCATTTATTTATATATCAAATCAATCTTACTTTTATCAAAATAAATTGATAAGAAATGAATTTTTTTAAACCACATAAATTAAATATTTATTTTTATTAATCTTCATATCATCTAATTTAGTATCTTCGAGAGAGAAGTGTTACATATTACGATTCATTTTTACTAGAGGTTGTATGTTCCACATGCTAGAAAAAAGCATGTGAAATATATTTTGTGGATTTTATAATTTTATTTTTTCATGTTTCATAATAAATCAAAAAAATATAATATTTTTTTAATTTTATGATGTTAAATTAACCACTATTTAAATAAATTTTTTATTATCAATTTTAACATTCACTCAAAAATAAAGGGTGTGATATTTGATAATTACTTTTTTGAAAAGCTATATCATTAATTATTTATTAAAAAAATATCTTTTTATAAGTTATATGAAGGGATTTATATGGGTCATGTAATGACCCAAAGTTTTTCAATGAAATTTCCCTTCTTATATTTATGTCATAAAATCAAATGAAAACACAACATAATGAACTAATAAGTGATAAGTGACCTTTAAACATTAGTTTGTCACTTCTATGTTTGGAATTTCGAAAATTCAACATACACTGTTGTGTTCAAGATGATATTTGGAGTCTAATTAAACAAAAAAAATTTGGTGAATAGTGATAGACCCTTATGAATAGTAACATATCTTTATCAATATTAATAGGACACTTATGAGTAGTAAATCATAAAACATAAGAGTAAAATTACCTATGAATAATTAAATAAAATTTAAACAACTTAGAAAGTGACAATTTGACCTTAGTAGACGTTTTGGAATTTTGTAAGTCATAAATAACTAATTATAATTAATTAATTAATTTAAATGAACTTTTATTTCCCTAAAATTTATTCATAAACTATTGAATCAATGTATTATAGTTTTTAGATAATTTTATAAGACCCTACATAATTTTTGAAAGCACTATAAAATCAGTTTTAATCTTAAAAATTGGTTTTTAAGTAAATTATGATTTTAATTAAAAATTAAATTAATAATAATTAAAAGATTATTTTTAAAAAATGTACTTCATTTTTGGATTCTAAATGTCGAATAATGCTTGGGGTAAATTTTTGGGATTTTTCTGAGATACATGAATTTTTGATGAATAGTAAAATAATGTAATTTACAAAATAAGATAAAGAAGCTAATTATACGGTCATGTGTGATGTTCTGCTGATGTAATCCCACATGGTTCGGGATGAAATTATAAAATTAATATTCTTGGTCTTTCACGGAATCACTATTCTTTGTCTTAGGGGAAATTAATAAACTAATGAATTTTATATTAAGGAATCCCCTCTCCTCTCCACTATAAAATCCACCTTTCACACCCTCATTTCTTTACACCTCTCAAGCTCCAAGACATACCTAAACTCTACCCAAACACTTCCCCTAGCCCCTCCCCCACGTCCAAAATCTTCTGGTATCATAAAAAAACCAAGCATAGCTTCCTTAAACAAGATCTCAACAGTATGATTTAAGAGGTAATTTTCCTCCCTCTTCTCCTTTAATTTCCTTTCATGTTCAAGTTCATTTATTGATCTCTCCTCACCCATATTCATAAATATTGTATATTAACTCCAGTATTATACACATAAAGTAATTTTTTGATTCTAATTTTATATTATATCACCCCACCCCTTTCCCTCTTCCTTTTATTTTATTATAGACAACGTTGTTCAGGAGGTGTTAATTTATCACCTTAAAAAATGACATGCTATCTTCTTCCATTTCTACCTTCATATCTGGGCATGAAACCATTTTTATTGTTGAAAAAGAATATTTTATATGTATTATTTCATATTTGAAGTGATGGAACTGACTTATGAACATATTACTAATGGATAAATTAAAACAAGTTCATTATGATAAAAAATATGCTCAAATTAACTCAAACAATCATCTCTTAATTATTATCTAATGATTCACCAACATGGATAAAATTTGATTCATTTTAAGATCATTAAAACTCCTTTAATCTCATTAATAACATTTAATATCAGTTCTGTATGTTTACTCATGTTCTACGCAAACATCAATTTAAGAATACAAGTGAACCACCCAAGAAAAACCATAAAAATGAACATCCCTGAACAATGTCTTTAAACTCTATAAGTCATCCAAAGGAACATAATATGACATAATGAAACCAAAATGAACCCTATTAATGTAGAAATGGTTCTGAATTTCTAATTAATGAATATAATGTCATTATATAGGACGTTAATGAGAAATAAGCATTCGGGTACAAGGTAAGGGGAAATCTCGAACCCAATTTTCTTCCCTTGGGTTGTCCCTCTTTCACTCCATTGTTGATATAGTTACTCATAAAAGATCATTTTTTCATCATTAACATAAATTTTCAGGGATATAAATGTTTATTATTTGTTTTTATTTCCAAAAAATTGTTTTCCAAAAGAACTCTTCTTTTATGAACACCCCCTTTACTTCTCACTCAAAGTGGACAGTCCTTGTAACATGTATGTTATTCCCATTTTCTTTTGGGAAACCAAAGCTTATGAATGTGTTATTACTAGATGAAACGCATTCCTTTTCATGGGTTCATTATGTTAATTTATGTTATATGTTCATTGTGGGAAGCATGATAAACGATAATGTTATGATGTGACTGGTGCGCCCAGAATTATATAGCCCAATATAAATGTTTAAATGCGATGAGTGCGCCCAGAATTATAGAGCTCTCCAATGCATTGGGTAACCTGATGAATCATATGAGTAAAAGTTAAATTATGTGTGAACAAGATTCTATATTGGTTCAAAAGTATGTGTGGTAGATTACCACTAAGACATCATGTTTCATTTTTATGCATTTCCACATTTCATATCTTTTATTTATGCTCCTTTCATGTTCATGATCTTTAGCCTATGTTATAATTATTCTGACCCAATGCTATATTGTTCTTATATATCCACTTACTAGGATTATAGATCACCCCTTTTGATGTATATCATTAGGTGGCTACATGAACTAATTAGAGTACATGTTCCAATAAGAGGTTAGAGAAGACGAAATTAAATAAAATCTTATACTTGATGTTGTAATTGTTATGTCTGGTCCTAGTTTTCCCAAGACGCAAAACTATTGGATCCTATATGTGTAATACTATTATGTTTTTTATCTTTTAAATGATATAATACTAATTTAAGAAAATGCGGGGCCGATATAGTTGGTATTAGAGTCAAGATTTAGTTAATTTTTGGATTAGGATCAGTGAACCCAAGAGGAAACCTATAGCATGAGACAAAGTAAAAATATGTACACTAGAATATTTACCAAGGGAAACCATATGTTATGTTTTTGGTATAAAGTTTTTAAATGAAATATTTATTCATTACTTGTTCACTTAGTATTTTTTATAACCTTTTCTATTTTTGAAAATGGTGGGAACCAGGAGAAATCAGGCCAACAACTCATGCGAGGGACAGTGCAACGATTGCCTGAATGACGTCCCCAATGATTTGGGAGGTTGAATTCGAAACATCATGGCTATGTTTACCCGATTATCTCAGGTTATGAATAATAACCATAATAATGGGGAACTTCCTCCTTCACCAAAGAGGGAGAAAATATCTGTCGAATGTTTTATGTGACAACGACCACCAACGTTTTGTGGATCTTCTGATTCAATAGTTATGGAACAGTGGGTCAACTCCATTGAGAAGATATTTCTGGTGCTTCACTGTTCTGAGATGGAGAAAGTGACTCTAGCTGTTTATCGTCTAGATGGAGAAGCCGATCAATGATGGGATTTGATAAAGACCACCATGCCAAGGGAGGAAGTATAAGAGATGGAATGGGAAGACATTAAGATAATGTTTCTTAATAAGTATTTCCCATGAACTCTTCACACAAAGATGGAGAGAGAATTCATCGAGCTCAAGAAAATAGAAGGGGAATCTCTCACAACATATGATGCGAATTTTACAAGGCTTTCAAGGTATGCTATGGGTTTTTTATGAAAAATGATGGAAAATTGATAGAATCTTTAGTGTATTTAAACCACACCTTAAAAAGGCTCTTGCAATTTGATACTTTTGGGAGATATGAAGAAGATGTTCGATGTGCTCTCAAAGTGGAGATGGAGTTTGGAGAATGGTCCCATGGCTATGGGTATAAGAAAAGAAAGTTGGAGTTTCAAGATGGTGGATCTAATGACAAAGGTGGGAAGAAAAATCAATGACCCACATGCCAAAAAATGAGAGAAGTTGCACCACGGGAACTGCCTCAAAGGGACGGGGAAATGCTTCAAGTGTGGGAAATAAGTACACTGTGCTCAAGAGTGTCTAAAAGAAATGAAATTTAAGGAGAATGTAGCTGATGAAAGGGGAGAAAAACTCATGGTTCATTGCTGCAACAGTATGTAGCTAGGGAACTATGCAAACCAGTGCACTAAACCTCGTGTTCTCGAGGGTAATCAATGTCAGCAACCACCAAAGACAAAAGAATAATGTAAGGATTATTCCATCACTACTGCGGAGGTGGAGCATGATAATTAAGTCGTACAAGGTACATTTCCTATTCACTCAAGAATGAAAAAAGTCTTATTTTATTCTAGTTCTACACATTCCTTTATATCTTGCATGTTTTCTAGAACTATAGAATCTCAACCCCGAATCCTTGAAGTAGAGATACCTGTAAAAACCCCACGTGGTGCAATAATTTAAAGCCATGTGTTTGAAACTTATCCAGTTGGTGTATGTGGAAGCATTCTTCTGGAAAATATCATAATACTTCAATTGGTGGAATTCGATGATACAATGTGATTAGATTGGATATTGTTACATAGAGCACATATCAACTATCTGGAAAAGGAAATATCTTTTCATATTCAAAACCATCACATGATCCTCTTCAAATGCAAGGAAGATCATGAATTTTCTTTGAAAAATCCTTCAATGGTGTGGGTGTTTATTCCCTATTAAGAAGCTTAACTCACCCAAATGGTTGAGTCAAAGGAATGTTACAACCATGAGGAAATCCCCATCGTGACGTAATACGGCGATGTATTTCCTGAAGAGTTACCTGAAATTCCCCCGGATCATGAGGTAGAGTTATCAATTGAACTCGTACCTGGTGCTACTCCTATCTCGAAGTGCCCCTATAGGATGGCTCCAATTGAATAGGAGGAGTTAAAGAAGCAACTGCAAGAGAATCTGGGCAAAGGGTTCCTACGCCCTAGTGCATCACCTTGGGGTGCACCAGTTCTCTTTGTGAAGAAGATGGATGAAAAAATGCGACTGTGTATCGATTATTGGGAACTCAACAAGATCACCATAAATAACAAGTATCCTCTCCCAAGGATTGATGACATGTTCAACCACTTAAGTGTAGCTTAATACATCTCAATGGTGGATATTTATTCTGGATATCATCAGGTAAAGGTGAAGAAAGAAGATATTCAGAAGACTGCCTTATGTACTAGGTGAGGGCAGTATGAGTTTATAGTGATGCCCTTAGGACTTACTAATGCCCCTAAAATCATTAGGTATCTGATGAATAGAGTCTTTGGACATTACCTCAACAAATTTGTTTTGTTTTTATCGATGATATTCTCATATACTCCCTGAGGAAGGTGGAAAATGAAGAACATATAGGACTTGTGTTGGCGACATTGAGAAAGGAGAAGTTGTACGCCATGTTCAGAAAGTGTGACTTTTGGATGAATCAAGTCACGTTCTTGGGACGTGTGATCACAAGTAAGGGAATTTCATTGGATCCTTCAAAGACAACGGTGATTGAGGAATGGCACAGGCCCTCTAGTGTCACAGAAATCCATAGTTTTCTTGGATTAGCTGGGTACTACCGACATTTTGTGAGAAACATATCATGATTGTCAAGCCCGCTAACTAAGTTAAAAAGGAAAGGGGTAATGTATGTATGGATGGAAGAATGTGAGGGAAGATTCAAGGAGCTAAAGAGAAGGCTGATCACTGCACCTGTACTCACACTACCGAAAAGTGGAGAATGTTTTGTGATATACAGTGATGTTTCAAAGAAAGTATTGAGTTGTTTACTCATGCAAAATGATAATGTGATAGCCTGCGCCTCACGACAGTTGAAGATCCATGAGCAGAACTACATGATGCACGATCTAGAGCTGGCATATGTGATATTTTGCCTTGATAATACGGCGACACTACCTTTATTGTGAGAAGTGTGACATATACACTGACCACAATAGCCTAAAGTATATATTCACACAAAAGAAATCAACATGTGTAAAAGGAGAAGGGTAAATCTAATTAAGGATTACTATTTCTCTATTAACTATCATCCTAGAAAGTCGAACAAGGTAGCCGATGCTCTATGCAGGAAATAACTTGCTACTCTATCCATGTTGCGGATTGAAAAAGACCCAATATTCATGGATATGAAAATGATGTATTTGGAAATCATAAGGCATGGGATAAATCTTACCTTACCCAAATGATTGCACAACCTTCTATCTAGAAGAAAATTAAGGATGCACAAAGGGATTATGTTGAGATACAAAAGAAGGTGAATTCAGTAAAGGAAGGGAAGCTACAAGAGTTCCATATCAATGATGATGGTGTGATTCGGTTTGGAATGCGGCTTTGTGAGCCTTCATCACCTGGGATAAAGAAGAAGCTATTGGATAATTTACATAGATCAACATTATCTATCCATCCTTGGAGTACCAAGAAGTACCATGATCTCCGGGAACACTTCATGTGGGATAACATTAATAAAGAGATTGCGGAATATATATCAAGGTGCTTGGTATGTCAGCAAGTTATAGCTGAGCGAAAAAAGTCCAATGTTATGATTAGCCATTCCCTATACCCATTTGGAAATGGAAAAATGTTACTATGGAATTTGTCACAGGTCTCCTGAAGACGTCAAAGGGAAATAATTCGATATGGGTTGTGGTTGACCGACTCACCAAGACTGCCCATATTATCACTATTCAGGAATATCTCTTTCTTGAACAGCTTGAAAAGATATATGTGAGGGATGTAGTGAGACTGTACGGTGTCCCACTCTCGATTGTCTCTAACCGTGATCCAAGGTTCACATCTAAATTCTAGAGGAGCCTTCGACATGATTTGAGTACTGAATTAAATTTCAGCATGACCTATCACCCTCAAATTGATATCCAATCTGAAAGGACTATTCAAATGCTTGAAGATATGCTAATAGCCTACTCTCTAGAATTCAAAGGTAGATGGGATCAGAATTTCTAATTGGGTGAGTTATCATACAATAATATCTTCCACTCGAGTATTCAGATGGCACTGTATGAAGCTCTGTATGGAAAGTGATATAGAACTCCAACCTGTTTGGATGTAGTTGGAGAAAGAAAGCCACATGGACATGATCTGGTTCAAGAGATGATAGAGAAGGTTCATGTCATCTAGAAACACATCAAAGCTTCTAAAAGTCAGAAAATGAACTATGATAACAACCATCGAAGGGACTTGGATTTCGACATTGGAGATAATGTCTTCCTTTGAATATCTCCATGGAAGTGAGTCATGCAATTCGGGAAGAAAGGGAATCTATGCCCAAGGTATATTGGCCCCTTTGAAATCCATGAACACATAGAAGTTGTGGCCTATCATCTTGTACTTACGCCGAATATGGATCATGTTCATGATGTGTTAATGTATCACTACTGAGGAAGTACATACCACACCCCTCACATGTACTAAACTCAGAGGTAGTCCAGCTGGAAGATGATCTCTCCTATGAGGAGCAGCCAGTAAAGATTCTCCGCAGAAGTGATAAGGTTCTACGAAATAAGAAAACCCACCCTGTCAAAGTGTTGTAGAGGGACTATAAGTTTTATGAAGCAACATAGGAACCAGAAGAGGCAATGAAGGATAAGTACCCTCACTAGTTTGTGTAAAGTGAAATTTCTAGGGTGAAATTTCTTAAGGGGTGAAGATTGTAAAGACCCAAATATTTTCAATGAAATTTACATTCATATATTTATGTCATAAAATAACATGAAAACACAACATAATGAACTAATATGTGATAAGTGACCATTAAACAAAATTTTTTCACTTCTGTGTTTGGAATTTCGAAAATCTGGCAAACACGATTGTGTTCATGATGATTTTTAGAGTCTAATGAAACAAAAATAATTTTTGCTGAATAGTGATATACCCTTATGAATTGTTACATATCTTTATGAATATTAATATGACCCTTATTAATAGTAAATATTCATACATAATAGTAACATTACCTATGAATAATTAAATAAAATTTAAACATCTTATAAAGTGACAATTTGACTTTAGTAGACGTTTTGGTATTTTGTAAGTCATGAATAATTAATTATAATTAATTAATTAATTTAAAAGAAAATTATTTCCCTAAAATGTATTCATAAATTATTGAATCAATGTATTAGAGTTTTTTTTGATAATTTTATAAGACCCTATGTAATTTTTGAAAGCACTATAAAATCAGTTTTAATCATAAAAACTGTTTTTATGTAAATTATGATTTTTATTAAACATTAAATCAATAATATTTAGACAATTATTTTTGAAAAATGAACTTCATTTTTGGATTCTTCATGTCTGAAAATGGTTGGTGTAAAATTTTGGGATATTTCTTAGATACATGAATTTTTGATGAATAGTGAAATACTGTAATTTACAAAATAAACTAAATAAACTAATTATAGGGTCATGTTGGATGTTCTACTGATGTAATACCACTTGGTTCAGGATTAAATTATAAAATTACTATTAATGGTCGTTCAAAGACTCATTATTTCTTTCCTTAGGGGAAATTAATAAACTAATGAATTTTATATTAATGAAACCCCTCTCCCCTACACTATAAAAGAAACCCTTCAAACCATCATTTCCTCACACCTCTCAAGATCCATGTGTAACATCCCAGGTAAATAAAGAATAAATAATTTTCATATTTATTAATATTTACAAATTAAATATTTATTTTAATTAAAAGGGGTTTCTACGTTCGATAGCGTACTCGATACGCAACGATGAGTTTCTTTGAAAACTTACGTTGCAAACAAGTAATAAAATAATATTATTTTAAATGTTAGTTAACAAGTAGCCATTGTACTGGCGGTAATGGATAGAAATAACTAAAATATGATTATATATGTTTTTAAATGTTTTTAAATTTACCCAATAAAAGATAAAGGCTTAAAATACAGAAAGAGTTCATTTTTAGGCATTTATACCCTAATTTTCACTAAGGGTTCACTTATCACCTTTTGATGGAAACCCGTCATTAAATATAGTTTTGATCAATCTTATAAATTCTATTGGAACAAAAATAACACTTCTTTAGAATCGGGACAACAAAATTTACCTTGTGTAAATTTTTGGTACCTTTCCGATAAAGTTCATTTTTTTAATGAATAGTGTAAAATGTTGTATTTTAATTCGAAACCTCTTTTTAATCTAATTTATTTATATTATTAGATTATCTTTTGAATTGGTTTTAAAGTGAAAATAGAAAATAATTTTACCATTAAATCCAATAGTGGTCGTTGGAATTAATTTCACTTTGAAATCGAACTTAAACTAGTGTCAATCTTTTGATACTTATTGTTTCACAAAAACAGGCTATTTGTCATAACAGCGGGAATTAATAATTAAATTAATTAATTTGAATTATATGTATTGAATTTTGTAAAATTGACTTCATTTTTGAATTTGGAATATCAAATATAGCTTAGGGTGAATTTTTGGAATTTTTCTGAAAAACTTCAATTTTTGATGAATAGTGAAATCACTAAGTGGTACTTATAAAAATTGATTTTCCATTTAAATGAAATTTTGCCACCTTTGTGTATTTAATTTCAAAAATCTGACATACATGGTTGTCACTAAGAAATAAAATTTTGTTCAATGAGATTAAAATAATTTTTTGGTGAATAGTAACTTATTAAGTTTTTAATCGCGATTAGTGGTAATTAGTGTAGTTTAAGGTAAAAATAATGTTTTAATAATATGAGATGACCTAGACACATGTCCTACCCTCATTGGATGTGTCATGGCTGACCAAGAAAATCCATGGGTCAACTTGGGGACCCCATGGATCCACTTTGGTTGGAAAATGACATAAATATCTTCTATTTAATGTTAATGTAAAAATTGGCACAAACATGATATGTTTTACTAAAACAATTTTTTAATGGGGTTATACAAATCAGATTTTTTATTATAAATAGTCATTGGAAATTTAAAAATATTTCCTACATCATATTAATTTTTGTATAATTTTTAGACGTTAAATAAATTAAATTATTTATGACATAATAATGATGTAGCGATGACATCATTATTTGACGATTTAAATAAAATGGAAAGATAATGTAATATCTATGAACTACACATGTCAAAAACTTATTGGATTGGTGGATTTATAACCCTTATCAACTTATCCACGAATTATATCAATGTGGGACCTTTTAAAACCGATACACATTTTCAAATAAAGTAATATTTCTTTAGTTTCCAAAAGTGTCCATCTTCTCCTCTTATAAAAGGCCCCCACCTCTACCACCTTACACACACTCTTCAAGCCTTTGGCTTGGCCAACCCCTGCCCATAGCTCTCTCTACACCCCTCTCCTAATCCTAGAGGATTCCCTTTGGGCAGAATCATTTCAAAGGAAGCCTTTAGGCTCAAATCAAAAGGAGACACACTTTTAAAGGTAATTCATTCTCTCTTGTTCATTTGTTTTATTTTGCTTCTCCAAACCCCTAAAATCTTTTTATTTACTTATATTTTAACAACACCAGTATGTTCAATATACTAGGATGTTGTTATAATATTTATTCGAGCTACACTCTCACACAACTACATCAAATGGTTATAGAACATACGGTTTCCGTGGATGGCGAAATTCTTCCTCCCGAAACGATGATTTTTCAATACTCATTTAACACCATCAAAGGTGGCAATTATGATGTCACTATTTTTATATATGATATATTATATTTTTATTCTTTCCTTAAGCTTCTGTATTTTTCATTTATGGCATACCATTATTGTTTCCATTATTGGTAAACACGATATCTTCATTTTAGGAAGTGCGGAATACCGCCTCCTGAAAGTGATTTGATTCTTTAATACCATATGTGGGATGTGTAATGGATAAAGTTAATGATATTATATATTTTATTATACTGTAATTATAATATACTTTTATATAATTATGATTCCATTCTATAAAATACGAAATAGAAATGACAGTAGCGTTTATGCGTACGTACGGCTTACCGTCTCAATGAACGGTGCATTTCATTTCATACCTCTAAATGATTATGTAATATTATAAATACATGTATATTCTGGATATATAGATGATATATATGATATCCAAATCAGGAATGTTATTCTGGGTATAAATAACCTTTGACCACACGAACAACATGTAATTGTAAGAAGTCCACTTTCGACTTAAGAACCAAATATCGGCAAAACAAACATTATTAACTTAAATGGTTACATAATGTTTATAACATGGCAATAAGTGATATAAATGGAATAATGGACTTTAAAAAGGTTCTTAATCAAGTAGAAATTAACTCATGTTTATTATTCAGGACATTAAATAACGATCGAGTCAAGTCGGACCCAAGGTAAGGGACTTCGTCTCAATCTCCTTTCATTGAGGCATATTTCGTTTTATACACAACTTCCTTTTATACGGTGTATAAACCCCTTTGACTTTTAATTTTATACAAAAGGAATCTTTTTCTATGAAGCATTTTACTAAACGACAAAAAGGAATGTTTTTTTAACGTACGCAGTGACAACGACCTTTTCCGCCGCCGCGAGTATTATTTGGTCTTTGGCTTCCTCAACAAGCCGTTATGTTTTTAAAATGAAATAAATCCCATATACTCTTTTATGTATTTTGTTATTGAAAATGGTTTTGATAAAGGATTATATTATGATATATTTTGATTGAAATGTGGAAATGTTATCATTCCTTTATATTGGTTTTATGTTTTATGATTTTATATTGGTACTTGGACATTTGACGGGTGGTTACGTGATAAACCATATGACTCGTGAATACCAGGATGGGTGGTTACGTTATAACCTCCAATGCATTGGGTATGGAAGTTGGCCGTATGACTATTCCGTTAAGAATGTATGGAAATTGGCCTTATGGCTATTCCATTTAATTGATATGTGTGGAAGTCGACCGTATGGTTATTCCACTTAAGTATGTTTATGTCCCAAGTAACCTTTATATATGCTATGTGTTCTTTATATGGGTTTTATCGTAATCCTTTGGTTACAAAAAGGAAAGTAATGATACTTTATTTAGTGAAGAGTTTTTACTACTTCATGTTGGTGACGGTATTACTTTGTTAGAGTATACATGGTTTACTTCATGTTTGAAAAAGTAACATTTTTCATTCTTTGTGTATCCCTTACTGAGCTTTTTATGCTCACCCCAAGTCTTTTCGAAATGTTTTTCACAGAACTTAAAGTGGAATAAGGTCAAGGATGGGATCAAGGGAATGTCATGCTATATAAGGCATTGAACTTGACATGTTTCTTTTTAAGAGTTTTTTTCTATTATGGAAACTTAGTAGAAGTGTCTACTTTGTAATCTTTTGAGATGTAATAGTTATGTTCTAATTCTCTAAAACTCTAAACCTGAAAATATCCTCAATTTGAATTATTCATTAAATTCAATATTAAGTAAAGTTTATGGTCGAGGCCTTATAGTTGGTTTCAGAGGTCGGTTTAGACAACATTAGCAGTTAGAAAAGTGTTAAATTATAATATGATTGAAATGATATAGCATTTACAGATTACCATGATTCTTCACCTAAGATATTTATGTGTTCAGAATTGTTTTCCGCAGAGGAAACGAAGAAACTATGTTGGGACAACATCAGGAGGAAGACAACCTTCCAAATCAGAAACCTGAGATGGTCGGAATCGGAACTGAACAGTTTGTTGCAGTGATGGCACAGTTGACTCAGGCTATAAATGGTGGTGGTATCCATGCACGAGATCAGCCAGATCAACCGCAGAGGAACATGTCAGTGGTGGAACATTTCATGAGGCAACATCCCCCATCATTCAGAGGATCATCTGACCTTGTGCAAGCTAAAGGGTGGATTAAAGCCCTGGAGAATATTTTTGATGTCATGGGGTGTTCAGAACATCAAAAGGTTAGTCTTGTTGTTTACCGTTTTGATGGTGAAGCTGATCAGTTGTGGTCGATGGTGAAAAATATCAGGGATAGTGATGAGATTGAGGATCTTCACTGGGATGAATTCAAAGGTATGTTTCTTGAGAAATATTTTCCTAAGGTGGTTTGTCTTAGGATGGAAAAATAGTTCCTAGAATTGAGGCAAAAGGATGATTCAGTAGCTGCTTATGAAGCAAAGTTCACTTGATTGGCAAGGTATGCTCCAAACTTCATACGAGATCTTGATAGTAAAATAAACTGTTTTTACTCAGGGTTAAAGCCAAAGTATCGAAAGGCTTTATCTTCTCATTAGTTCAAAAGTTATGAAAAACTTGTTCGATGTGCGGAGAAGGTGGAAATGGAGTTTTCTGATGATCAGGTGTTCTATGAAAAACAACAGAATAAGAGGTCTAGTTGGTAGGAAAAGGGGAAGAATTCATCAAATAAGCAAGGAGGTAAGAAAACCAAATATCCATCCTGTGAGAAGTGTGGTAAAATGCATCCTGGAGAATGTTTATCCAAGTTTGGTAAGTGCTTTCGGTGTGGTATGTCTGGTCATATTTCTCGTAACTGTAAGGAAGATGATCAAGCAGGAAATGAAAAGCCAACGATAAGATGTTTTAAGTGTAATGAAATGGGTCATTATGCAAACGAGTGTACAACGAAGAACTCAACTGGTGGAATGCATCCAGACTACAAGCAGAAAGGGGTGGTGAAATCCTTTTCAACAACTTCAGAAAATGTTGGGCCATCAAATGAAGTGTTATCAGGTACACTGTTTGTTTGTTCAGATTATGCCAATGTGTTGTTTGATTCAGGGTCTACACACTCTTTCATTTCTGAAAAGTTTTCTAGTAAATTGGAAATTCCATATCAAGATATGAACCCTAAACTTATGGTAAAAACACCCGAAGGGAACGTTGAGGGAAAAAGGAATTAGAAGAACCTTCCAATCCTTGTATGTGGAAAGAATCTACCATCAAACCTTATTGTTTTTCCTCTAGTAGAGTTTGATGTTATTTTGGACATGGATTGGCTTTCTGTATATCATGATAAGATTGACTGCAGAGCTAAAATGGTTTCTTTTCAGAATGATTTTCAGTTTGTGTACAAGAATGAACCCTTGAGTTTGATAACATATCAGAAAGTTGAGAAACTAGTATAAGATGGAAATGAATGTTACCTTGCACATATTGTTGAAAATAAAGGAATTGTTCAGATTAATAATGTGTCAGTGGTAAATGAGTATCTTGATGTTTTTCCTGATGAGTTGCCTGGTATTATTCATGATCGGGAAGTTGAATTTACTGTTGACTTAGTTCCTGATTCTAAGCCAATTTCAAAACCCCCTTATCAAATGGCTCATGTTGAACATTTATAGTTAAAGAATCAATTGGAGGAGTTATTAGATAAAGGTCTCATTCGACCTAGAACATCACTATGTGGTGATCCTGTCTTGTTTGTTAAAAAGAAAGATGGATCAATGAGACTTTGCATTGATTATAGAGCCTTGAATAATATTACTGTTAAGAACAAGTATCCTTTGCCTCATATCGATGATTTGTTTGATTATCTCCAGGGAGATCAGTTTTTTTCGAAGATTGACTTGAGTTCGGGGTACCATCAGTTGAAAGTAAAAGAAGCAGACGTTCCGAAGACTGCGTTCTGTACAAGATATGGCCATTATGAATTTTTAGTTATGCCTTTTGGGTTAACCAATGCACCTGCTGTATTCATGGACCTTATGAATAGAATTTTCCATGAGTTCATGGATAAGTTTGTGGTTGTTTTCATCGATGATATTTTGCTGTTTTCTAAAAGTAAAGAGGAGCATGACAGTCATTTAAGGGTTATCTCGAAAACCTTAAAAGAAAAGAAACTATATGGAAAATTCAGCAAGTGTGAGTTTTGGTTACAACAAATTTCTTTCCTAGGTCTCATTGTTTCAAAAGATGGCATAACTGTTGATCCTACTAAAACAAAAGTTGTTGAAGAATGAAAAAGACCCACAAATGTAACTAAGATCTGTATTTTCATGGTTTGGAAGGTTACTACTGAAGGTTTGTTGAAAATTTTTCACGGTTATCTAGTCCAATGACTAAGCTAACTCGTAAGGGTGTTAAGTTCATCTGGACAAAAGAATGTGATGATTTTTTTCAGGAGTTGAAAAGAAGATTGGTGAATGCTCCAGTTTTGGCACTTCCTTCCAGGAATGGTGAGTTTGTTATATACAGTGATGCTTCATTGAAGGGACTTGGTTGTGTCCTAATGCAGAATGATCAGGTAATTTCTTATGCTTCACGTCAGTTGAAAACTCATGAGGTAAATTACCGTACACATGATTTGGAATTAGATACTGTTGTATTTTTTTAAAAAATTTGGAGGCATCATTTGGATGGAGTAAAGTGTGAAATATATACTGATCACAAAAGTTTAAAGTATATATTCACTCAGAAAGAGTTGAACATGAGACAGAGGAGATGGATGGAATTAATCAAGGATTATGATTGTACAATCCACTACCATCCAGGAAAAGCAAATAAAGTGGTAGATGCTTTAAGTCGAAAATGTAATGCTTCATTAGAAATGTTGTGTTTGGAACGTGATCCTTTGGTTAAGGATTTGATGAACATTGGCATAGAAGTTGTTGGTATAGGATGTTATTCTATTTTGTTTCAGGTATCAATGAAATATTCTCTATCAGACAGAATCAAGCAAGCACAGACGAGACAGTGAGTTGAAGAAAAAGGTAGAGCTGGTTCAGAAAGGTTAGTTTCCTGAATTCAACATTGATAATGATTGTGTTTTTAGGTTTGGGAAGAGGTTATGTGTGCCGTGTGATTCACAGTTGAAGAATGAGTTGTTATGTGAGACTCATAGTACCTCGTTTTCAGTTCATCCTGGCAGTACTATGATGTACAGAGATCTGCGGGAGTATTACTGGTGGGATGAAATGAAAAGAGATATTGTTGATTTTACTGTGAAGTGTCTGACTTGTCAGCAGGTTAAAACAGAGCGGCAGTTACCGAATGGGATGCTTCAGCCTTTACCAGTGGCAGAGTGGAAATGGGAAAACATATCCATGGACTTTGTTGTGGGATTACAGAGGACATCTCGAGATAATAATGCAATCTGGGTTATTGTTGATCGCTTGACTAAATCTGCTCATTTACTTGCTATATGAGATACTTTTTCCCTAGATCAAATTTTTCCTTTTGTATATTAAAGAGATAGTTAGGATACATGGAGTTCCCCTCTCCATTGTATCTGATCGTGATCCCAGGTTCAAATCTAACTTTTGGAAAGGACTTCAGAAGTCATTGGGTACTGAATTAAATTTTAGTACAGCTTTTCATCCTCAATCAGATGGGCAGTCAGAATGAACAATTCAGACCTTGGAGGATATACTACGAGCTTGTTCGATGGATTATCAGAGAAGTTGGGACCAACATTTTCTTTGGTTGAGTTTTCTTATAATAACAGCTTTCATTCCAGTATACAGATGGCACCATTTGAGGCATTATATGGGAAGCGGTGTCGAACTCCAGCATTTTGGGATGAAGTGGGTGAAATGAAGCTGATGGGACCAGAATTGGTAGAAGAGATGGCAAAAAAAGTTCAGTTGATTCAGAAGCACATGGGAACAGCTCAGAGCAGGCAGAAGTGTTTTGCAGATAACCGGAGGAAGGATCTATCTTTCGAGGTAGGTGATCATGTTTTTCTCAAGGTTTCTCTTTCGAAAAGTGTGATGAGATTTGGTATGAAAGGAAAGCTGAGTCCAAGGTTTATTGGACCATATGAAATTATGGAGAAAGTTGGATCAGTTGCTTACCGAGTGTCTTTACCTCCGAGTTTATCTCAGTTACACAATGTTTTTCATGTTTCAATTTTGAGGATGTATATGCCAGATCCATCTCATGTTTTGAGTCCAGAGGTAGTTCAGCTGGAGGAGAACCTATCTTATGAAAAACAACCCGTCCAGATTCTTGACCATATGGAGCAGGTGTTACGGAATAAGGTTATTCATCAGGTAAAGGTTTTGTGGAAAACCCATTTGATTGAAGAGGCAACGTGGGAATCTGAAAATCCTATGAGGGATAAATACCCCCACTTATTTTGATAAGTGAATAAAATTGCGAGGACGCAATTCCCAAAAAGAGGGGAAGGATGTAACATCCCAGGTAATTAAAGAATAAATAATTTTCATATTTATTAATATTTACGAATTAAATATTAATTTTAATTAAAAGGGGTTTCTATGTTCGATAGCGTACTCGATACGCAATGATGAGTTTTTTTTTGAAAACTTACGTTGCACACAAGTAATAAAATAATATTATTTTAAATGTTAGTTAACAAGTAGCCGTTGTATTGGCGGGAATGGATAGAAATAACTAAAATATGATTATATATGTTTTTAAATGTTTTTAAATTTACCCAATAAAAGATAAAGGCTTAAAATACGAAAAGGGTTCAATTTTAGGCATTTATACCCTAATTTTCACTAAGGGTTCACTTATCACCTTTTGACGGCGAATCTTCATTAAATATAGTTTTGATCAATCTTATAATTTCTATTGGACCAAAACTAACTCTTCTTTAGAATCGGGACATCAAAATTTAACTTGTGTAAATTTTTGGTACCTTTCCGATAAAGTTCATTTTTTAATGAATAGTGTAAAATGTTGTATTTTAATTCAAAAACTCTTTTTATTATAATTTATTTATATGATTAGATTATCTTTTTAATTGGTTTTAAAGTAAAATTAGAAAATATTTTTACTATTAAATCCAATAGTGGTCGTTGGAATTAATTTCACTTTGAAATCGGACTTAAACTAGTGTCAGTCTTTTGATACTTATTGTTTCACAAAAACACGTTATTTGTCATGATAGCGGGAATTAATTATTAAATTAATTAATTTGAATTATACGTTTTGAATTTTGTAAAATGGACTTCATTTTTGAATTCGGAATATCAAATATAGATTAGGGTGAATTTTTGGAATTTTTTTGGAAAACTTCAATTTTTGATGAATAGTGAAATCACTAAGTGGTACATATAAAAACTGGTTTTCCATTTAAATGAAAAATTTCCACCTTTGTGTATTGAATTTCAAAAATACGACATACATGGTTGTCACTAAGAAGTAAAATGTGGTTCAATGAGATTAAAATAATTTTTTGGTGAATAGTAACTTATTAAGCTTTTAATCGCGATTAGTAGTAATTTGCGTAGTTTAAGGTAAAAATAATGTTTTAATAATATGAGATGACCTAGAAACATGTCCTACCCTCATTGGATGTGTCATGGCCGACCAAGAAAATCCACGGGTAAACTTGGGGACCCCATGGAGCCACTTTGGTTGGAAAATGACATAAATACCTTTTATTTAATGTTAATGTAAAAAATGGCACAAACATGATATTTTTTACTAAAACAATATTTTAATGGGGTTATAAAAGTCAGATTTTTTATTATAAATATTCATTGGAAATAGAAAAATATTTCCTACATCATGGTAATTTTTTTATAATTTTTAGATGTTAAATAAATAAATTATTTATGACATAATAATGATGCAGCGATGACATCATTATTTGACGATTTAAATAAAATGGAATGATAATATAATATCTATGAACTACACATGTCCAAAACTTATTGGATGGGTGTATTTCGAACCCTTATCACCTTATCCACGAATTATATCAATGTGGGACCTTTTAAAACCGAAACACATTTTCAAATAAAGTAATATTTTTTTACTTTCCAAAAGTGCCCCTCCTCTCCTCTTATAAAAGGCCCCCACCTCTACCACCTTACACACACTCCTCAATACTTTGGCTAAGCCAACCCCTGACCATTTACTCTCTCCACATCCCTCTCCTAATCCTAGTGGATTCCCTTTGGGCAGAATCCTTTCAAAGGAATCCTTTAGGCTCAAGTCAAAAGGAGTTACACTTTTAAAGGTAATTCATTCTCTCTTGTTCATTTGTTTTATTTTTCTTCTCCAACCCCCTAAAATCTTTTTATTTACTTATTTTGTAACAAAAAAAGTATATTCAATATACTAGGATGTTTTTATAAGATTTATTCGAGCTACACTCTCACACAACTACATCAAATGGTTAATGAACATACGGTTCCCGTGGATGGCGAAATTCTGTCTCCCGAAACGATGATTGTTCAATACTCCTTTAACACCTTAAAAGGTGGAAATTATGATGTCACTATTTTTTATATGATATATAATATGTTTAGTATTTCCTTAAGATTCTGTATTTTTCATTTATGGCATACCATTATTGTTTCTATTATGGTTAAACATGATATCTTCATTTTAGGAAGTGCGGACTACCGCCCCCTGAAAGTGATTTGATTCGTTAATACCATATGTGGGATGTGTAAAGGATAAAGTTAATGATATTATATATGTTATTATACTGGAATTATAATATACTATTATATCATTATGATTCCATTCTATAAAATATGAAATAGAAATGAAAGTAGCGTTCATGCGTACGTACGGCTTACCGTCTCCATGAACGGTGCATTTCATTTCTTACCTCTAAATGATTATTTAATATTATAAATACATGTATATTCTGGATATATATGATATATATGATATCCAAATCATGAATTTCATTCTGGATATAATGAACCTTTTACCACACGAACAACATGTAATTGTAAGAAGTCCACTTTCGACTTAAGAACCAAATATCGACAAAACAAACATTATTAACATAAATGGTTACATAATGTTTATAAAATGGAAATAAGTGATATAAATGGAATAATGAACTTTAAAAAGGTTTTTAATCAAGTAGAAATTTACTCAAGTTTATTATTCAGGACGTTAAAGAACGATTGAGTCAATTCGGACCCAAGGTAAGGGACTTCGTCTCAATCTCCTTTCATTGAGGCATATTTTGTTTTATACGCAACTTCCTTTTATATGGTGTATAAACCCCTTTGTCTTTTACTTTTATACAAAAGGAATCTTTTTATATGAAGCGTCTTACTAAACGAAAAAAAGGAATGTTTTTTTAACGTACGCGGTGACAACGACCGTTTCCGCCGCCGCGAGTATTATTTGGTCTTTGGCATCCTCAACAAGCTGTTATGTTTTTAAAATGAAATAAATACCATATACTCATTTATGTATTTTGGTATTGAAAATGGGTTTGATAAAGGATTCTATTATGATATATTGTGATTGAAATGTGGAAATGTTATCATTCCTTTATATTGGTTTTATGTTTTATGATTTTATATTGGTACTTGGACATTTCACGGGTGGTTACGTGATAAACCATATAACGGGTGGTGCCGTGAATACCAGGACGGGTGGTTACGTTATAACCTCCAATGCATTGGGTATGGAAGTCGGCTGTATGGCTATTCCATTAAGTATGTATGGAAATTGGCCGTATGGCTATTCCATTTAAGTGATATGTGTGGAAGTCGACCGTATGGTTATTCCACATAAGTATGTTTATGTCCCAAGTTACCATTATATATGCTATGTGTTCTTTATATGGGTTTTATGGTAATCATTTGGTTACAAAAAGGTAAGTAATGATACATTATTCAGTGAAGAGTTTTTACTACTTCATGTTGGTGAAGGTATTACTTTGTTAGAGTATACATGGTTTACTTGATGTTTGAAAAAAGTAACAGTTTTCATTCTTTGTGTATCCCTTACTGAGCTTTTTATGCACACCCCAAGTTTTTTCGAAATGTTTTTCACAGGACTTAATGTGGAATAAGGTCAAGGATGGGATCAAGGGAATGTCATGCTATATAAGACATGGAACTAGACATGTTTCTTTTTAAGACTTTTATTTCTATCATGGAAACTTAGTAGAAGTGTCTACTTTGTAATCTTTTGAGATGTAATAGTTATGTTCTAATTCTCTAAAACTCTAAACCTGAAAATATCCTCAATGTGAATTATTCATTTAATTCAATATTAAGTAAGGTTTATGGCCGGGGCCTTATAGTTGGTATCATAGGTCGGTTTAGACAACTTTAGGAGTTAGAAAAGTGTTAAATTATAATATGATTGAAATGATATAGCATTTACGGATTACCATGTTGCTTTGCCTAAGATATTTTTGTGTTCAGAATGGTTTTCCGTAGAGGAAACAAAGAAACTATGTTGGGAAGACATCAGGAGGAAGACAACCTTCCAAATCAGTAACCTGAGATTGTCGGAATCGGATCTGAACAGTTTGTTACAGTGATGGCACAGTTGACTCAGGCTATAAATGGTGGTGGTATCCATGCATGAGATTAGCAAGATCAACCGCAGAGGAACATGTTAGTGGTGGAACATTTCATGAGGCAACATCCCCCATCATTCAGAGGATCATCTGACCCTGTGCAAGCTAAAGGGTGGATTAAAGCACTGGAGAAGATTTTTGATGTCATGGGGTGTTCAGAACATCAAAAGGTTAGTCTTGTTGTTTACCGTTTTGAAGGTGAAGCTGATTAGTGGTGGTCGATGGTGAAAAATATCATGGATAGTGATGAGATTGAGGATCTACGCTGGGATGAATTCAAAGGTATGTTTCTTGAGAAATATTTTCCTAAGGTGGTTCGTCTTAGGATGGAAAAACAATTCCTAGAATTGAGGCAGGAGGATGATTCAGTAGCTTCTTATGAAGCAAAGTTCACTCGTTTGGCAAGTTATGTTCCAAACTTCATACGAGATCTTGATAGTAAAATAAACCATTTTTACTCAGGGTTAAAGCCAAATTATCGAAGGGATTTAGCTTCTCATGAGTTCAAAAGTTATGAAAAACTTGTTCAATGTGCGGAGAAGGTGGAAATGGAGTTTGCCGATGATCAGGTGTTCTATGAAAAACAACAGAATAAGAGGTCTAGTTGGCTGGAAAAGGGGAAGAATTCATCAAAGAAGCAAGGAGGTAAGAAAACCAAATATCCATCCTATGAGAAGTGTGGTAAAATGCATACTTGAGAATGTTTATCCAAGTCTGGTAAGTGCTTTCGGTGTGGTAAGTCTGGTCATATTTCTCGTAACTGTAAGGATGATGATCAAGCAGGCAATGAAAATCCAACGGTAAGATGTTTTAAGTGTAATGAAATTGGTCATTAGGAAAATGAGTGTCCAAAGAAGAACTCAACTGGGAGAATGCAGCCAGACTACAAGCAAAAAGGGGTGGTGAAATCCTTTGCAACAACATCAGCAGATGTTTGGCCATCGAATGAAGTGGTGTCAGGTACACTGTTTGTTTGTTCAGATTATGCCAATGTGTTGTTTGATTCAGGGTCTACACATTCTTTTATTTCTGATAAGTTTTCTAGTAAATTGGAAATTCCATCTCAAGATATGAACCCTGAACTTATGGTAAAAACACCCGGAGGGAACGTTGAGGCAAAAAGGAATTATAAGAACATTCTTATCCTTGTGTGTGGAAAGAATCTACCAGCAAACCTTATTGTTTTTCTTATAGTAAAGTTTGATGTTATTTTGGGCATGGATTGGCTTTCTGTTTATCATGATAAGATTGACTCCAGAGCTAAAATGGTTTCTTTTCAGAAAGATTTTCTGTTTGTGTACAAGAATGAACCCTTGATTTTGAAAACATATCAGGAAGTTGAGAAACTAGTAAAAGATAGAAATGAATGTTACCCTGCACATATTGATGAAAATAAAGGAACTGTTCAAATTAATGATGTGCTAATGGTAAATGAGTATCTTGATGTTTTTCCTGATGAGTTGCCTGGTATTATTCATGATTAGGATGTTGAATTTACTGTTGACTTAGTTCCAGATTCTAAGCCAATTTCAAAACCCCCTTATCGAATGGCTCAATTTGAACTTTTAGAGTTGAATAAACAATTGCAGGAGTTATTAGATAAAGGTTTCATTCGACCTAGCACATCACCATGGGGTGCTTCTGTATTGTTTATTAAAAAGAAAGATGGATCAATGAGACTTTTCATTGATTATAGATCCTTGAATAATATTACTGTTAAGAACAAGTATCCATTGCCTCATATCAATGATTTTTTTGATCAGCTACAGGGAGATCAGTTTTTTTTCGAAGATTGACTTGAGGTCAGGGTACCATCAGTTGAAAGTAAAAGAAGAAGGCGTTCCGAAGACTACGTTCCGTACTAGATATGGCCATTATGAATTTTTAGTTATGCCTTTTGGGTTAACCAATGCACCTATTGTATTCATGGACCTTATGAATAGAATTTTCCATGAGTTCTTGGATAATTTTGTGGTTGTTTTCATCGATGATATTTTGGTGTTTTCTAAAAGTAAAGAGGAGCATGAAAGTCATTTAAGGGTTATCTTGAAAGCCTTAAAAAAAGAAACTATATGGAAAATTCAGCAAGTGTGAGTTTTGGTTACAACAAATTTCTTTCCTAGGTCACATTGTTTCAAAATATGGCATAACTATTGATCCTACTAAAACAAAAGTTGTTGAAGAATGGCCAAGACCCACAAATGTAACCGAGATCCGTATTTTCTTGGTTTAGAAGGTTACTACCGAAGGTTTGTTGAAAATGTTTCACGGTTATCTAGTCCAATGACTAAGATAACTCGTAAGGGTGTTAAGTTCATATGGACAAAAGAATGTGATGATTGTTTTCAGGGGTTGAAAAGAAGATTGGTGAATGCTCCAGTTTTGGCACTTCCTTCTAGGAATGGCGAGTTTGTTATATACAGTGATGCTTCGTTGAAGGGACTTGGCTGTGTCCTAATGCAGAATGATCAGGTAATTGCTTATGCTTCACGTCAGTTGAAAACTCATGAGGTAAAATACCTTACACATGATTTGGAATTAGCTGCTGTTGTCATTGCTTTAAAAATTTGGAGGCATCATTTGTATGGAGTAAAGTGTGAAATATATACTGATCACAAAAGTTTAAAGTATATATTCACCCAGAAAGATTTGAACATGAGACAGAGGAGATGGATGGAGTTAATCAATGATTATGATTGTACAATCCACTACCATCCAGGAAAAGCAAATAAAGTGGCTGATGCTTTAAGTTCAAAAAATAATGCTTCATTAGCAATGTTGCGTTTGGAACGTGATCCTTTGGTTAAGGATTTGATGAACTTTGGGATAGAAGTTTTTGGTACAGGATGTTCTTCTGTTTTTTTTCAGGTATCATTGAAATCTTCTCTATCAGACAGAATCAAGCAAGCACAGAAGCAAAACAGTGAGTTGAAGAAAATGGTAGAGCTGGTTCAGAAAGGTAAGTTGCCTGAATTCAACATTGATAATGATTGTGTTTTGAGGTTTGGGAAGAGGTTATGTGTGCCTTCAGATTCACAGTTGAAGAATGAGTTGTTATGTGAGGCTCATAGTTCCCTGTTTTCAGTTCATCCTGGCATAACTAAGATGTACAGAGATCTGCATGAGTATTACTGGTGTGATGGAATGAAAAGAGATATTGCTGATTTTACTGTGAAGTGTCTGACTTGTCAGCAGGTTAAAGCAGAGCGGCAGTTACCGAAAGAGATGCTTCAGCCTTTACCAGTGCCACAGTGGAAATGGGAAAACATATCCATGGACTTTGTTGTGGGATTACCGAGACATCTCAAGATAACAATGCAATCTGAGTTATTGTTGATCGCTTGACTAAATCTGCTCATTTCCTTGATATAAAAGATAATTTTTCCCTAGATCAACTTTCCCGTTTGTATATTAAAGAGATAGTCAGGTTACATGGAGTTCCCCTCTCCATTGTATCTGATCGTGATCCCAGGTTCACATCTAACTTTTGGAAAGGCCTTCAAGAGTCGTTGGGTACTGAATTAAATTTTAGTACAGCTTTTCATCCTCAATCAGATGGGTAGTCAGAAGGAACAATTCAGACCCTGGAGGATATGCTACGAGCTTGTTCGATGGATTATCAGGGAAGTTGGGACCAACATCTTTCTTTGGTTGAGTTTTCTTATAATAACATCTTTCATTCCAGTATACAGATGGCACCATTTGAGGCATTATATGGGAAGCGGTGTCGAACTCCAGCATTTTGGGATGAAGTGGGTGAAAGGAAGCTGATGGGACCAGACTTGGTAGAAGAGATGGTATAAAGAGTTCAGTTGATTTCGAAGCACATGAGAACAGCTCAGAGCAGGCAGAAGAGTTATGCGGATAACCGGAGGAAGGATCTATCTTTCGAGGTAGGTGATCATGTTTTTCTCTAGGTTTCTCCTTGGAAAAGTGTGATGAGATTTGGTAATAAAGGAAAGCTGAGTCCAAGGTTTATTGGACCATATGAAATTATGGTGAAATTTGGATCAGTTGCTTACCGAGTGGCTTTACCTCCAAGTTTATCTCAGGTACACAATGTTTTTCATATTTCAATGTTGAGGAAGTATATGCCAGATCCATCTCATGTTTTGAGTCTAGAGGTAGTTCAGCTGGAGGAGAACCTATCTTATGAAGAACAACCAGTCCAGATTCTTGACCACAGGGAGCAGGTGTTACGGAATAAGGTGATTCATCAGGTAAAGGTTTTTTGGAAAAACCATGTGATTGAAGAGGCAACCTGGGAATCTGAAAATGCTATGAGGGATAAATACCCCCACTTATTTTGATATGTGAATAAAATTATGAGGCTGCAATTCCCAAAAAGGGGGGAAGGATGTAACATCCCAGGTAATTAAAGAATAAAGAATTTTCTTATTTATTAATATTTAAGAATTAAATATTAATTTTAATTAAAATGGGTTTCTACGTTCGATAGCGTACTCGATACGCAACGATGAGTTTTTTTGAAAACTTACGTTGCACACAAGTAATAAAATAATATTATTTTAAATGTTAGCTAAAAATTAGCCGTTGTACTGGAGGGAATGGATAAAATAACTAAAATATGATTATATATGTTTTTAAATGTTTTACATATACCCAATAAAAGATAAAGGCTTAAAATAGGGAAAGCATTCAATTTTATGCATTTATACCCTAATTTTCACTAAGGGTTCACTTATCACCTTTTGACGGTGAACCGTCATTAAATATAGTTTTGATCAATCTTATAAATTATATTGGACCAAAAATAACTCTTCTTTAGAATCGGGACATCAAAATTTACCTTGTGTAAATTTTTGGTACCTTTCCGTTAAAGTTCATTTTTTTTAATTAATAGTGTAAAATGTTGTATTTTAATTCAAAACCTCTTTTTAATATAATTTATTTATATGATTAGATTAACTTTTTAATTGGTTTTAAAGTGAAATTAGAAAATATTTTTACCATTAAATCCAATAGTGGTCGTTGGAATTAATTTCACTTTGAAATCGGACTTAAACTAGTGTCAATCTTTTGATACTTATTGTTTCACAAAAACACTCTATTTGTCATGACAGCGGGAATTAATTATTAAATTAATTAATTTGACTTATATTTTTTGAATTTTTTTAAAATGGACTTCATTTTTGAATTCGGAATATCAAATATAGCTTAGGGTGAATTTTTTGAATTTTTCTGAAAAACTTAAATTTTTGATGAATAGTGAAATCACTAAGTTGTACTTATAAAAACTGATTTTCCATTTAAATGAAATTTTGCCACCTTTGTGTATTGAATTTCAAAAATATGACATACATGGTTGTCAATAAGATGTAAAATGTGGTTCAATGAGATTAAAATAATTTTTTGGTGAATAGTAACTTATTATATTTTTAATCGTGATTAGTGGTAATTAGTGTAGTTTAAGGTAAAAATAATGTTTTAATAATATGAGATGACCTAGACACATGTCCTACCCTAATTGGGTGTGTCATGGCCGGCCACGAAAAGCCACGGGTCAACTTGGGGACCCCATGGAGCCACTTTGGTTGTAAAATGACATAAATACCTTTTATTTAATGTTAATGTAAAAAATGGCACAAACATGATATGTTTTACTAAAACAATTTTTTAATGGGGTTATACAAGTCAGATTTTTTATTATAAATAGTAATTGGAAAGATAAAAAAATTTCCTACATCATAGTAATTTGTTTTATAATTTTTAGACATTATAAAAATTAAATTATTTATGATATCATAATGATGGAGCGATGACATCATTATTTGACGATTTAAATAAAATGGAACGATAATGTAATATCTATGAACAACACATGTCCAAAACTTATTGTATGGGTGGATTTAAAACCCTTATCACCTTATCCACGAATTATATCAATTTGGGACCTTTTAAAACCGAAACACATTTTCAAATAAAGTAATATTTTTTTACTTTCCAAAAGTGCCCCTCCTCTCCTCTTATAAAAGGCCCCCACATCTACCACCTTACACACACTCCTCAAGCCTTTGGCTCGGCCAACCCATTCCCATTTACTCTCTCCACATACCTCTCCTCATCCTAGAGGATTTCCTTTGGGCATAACTCTTTCAAAGAAGCCTTTAGGCTCAAATCAAAATGAGTTACACTTTTAAAGGTAATTCATTCTCTCTTGTTAATTTGTTTTATTTTGCTTCTACAACCCCCTAAACTCTTTTTATTTACTTTTTTTGTAACAACACAAGTATATTAAATATACTAGGATGTTGGTATACGATTTATTTAAGGTACACTCTCACACAACTACATCAAATGGTTAAAGAACAAACGGTTTCCGTGGATGGCGAAATTCTGCCTCCCGAAATGATGATTGTTCAATACTCATTTAACACCTTCAAAGGTGGCCATTATGATGTCACTATTTTTATATATGATATATAATATGTTTATTCTTTCCTTAAGCTTCTGTATTTTTCATTTATGGCATACCATTATTGTTTCCATTATGGGTAAACACGATATCTTCATTTTAGGAAGTGCAGACTACCGCCCCCTGAAAGTGATTTGATTCGATAATACCATATGTGGGATGTGTAAAGGATAAAGTTAATGATATTATATATGTTATTATACTGTAATTATAATATAATCTTATATCATTATGATTACATTCTATAAAATACGAAATAGAAATGAAAGTAGCGTTCATGCGTACGTACGGCTTACCGTCTCCATGAATGGTGCATTTCGTTTCTTACCTCTAAATGATTATGTAATATTATAAATACATGTATATGCTGGATATATATGATATATATCATATAAAAATCAGGAATTTCATTCTGGATATAAATAACCTTTGACCACATGAACAACATGTAATTGTAAGAAGTCCACTTTCGACTTAAGAACCGAATATCGACAAAACAAACATTATTAACTTAAATGGTTACATAATGTTTATAACATGGAAATTAAGTGATATAAAAGGAATAATGAACTTTAAAAATGTTCTTAATCAAGTATAAATTAACTCAAGTTTATTATTTGGGACGTTAAAGAACGATCGAGTCAAGTCAGACCCAAGGTAAGGGACTTCATCTCAATCTCCTTTCATTGAGGCATATTTCGTTTTATACACAACTTTCTTTTATATGGTGTATAAACCCCTTTGAATTTTACTTTTATACAAAAGGAATCTTTTTCTATGAAGCGTTTTACTAAATGACAAAAAGGAATGTTTTTTTAACGTACGCGGTGACAACGACCTTTTCCGCCGCCGTGAGTATTATTTGGTCTTTGGCTTCCTCAACAAGCCGTTATGTTTTAAAAATGAATTAAATACCATATACTCTTTTATTTATTTTGCTATTGAAAATGGTTTTGATAAAGGATTCTATTATGATATATGGTGATTGGAATGTGGAAATGTCATCATTCCTTTATATTGGTATTATGTTTTATGATTTTATATTGGTACTTGGACATTTGATGGGTGGTTACGTGATAAACCATATGACGGGTGGTGCCGTGAATACCAGGACGTGTGGTTACGTTATAACCTCCAATGCATTGGGTATGGAAGTCGGCCGTATGGCTATTCCATTAAGTATGTATAGAAATTGGCCATATGGCTATTCCATTTATGTGATATTGTGGAAGTCGAACGTATGGTTATTCCACTTATGTATGTTTATGTCCCAAGTTACCTTTATATATGCTATGGGTTCTTTATATGGGTTTGATGGTAATCTTTTGGTTACAAAAAGGTAAGTAATGATACTTTATTCAGTGTAGAGTTTTTACTACTTTATGATGGTGAATGTATTACTTTGTGAGAGTATACATGGTTTACTTGATGTTTGAAAAAGTAACAGTTTTCATTCTTTGTGTATCCCTTACTGAGCTTTTTATGCTCACCCCAAGTTTTTTCGAAATGTTTTTCACAGGACTTAAAGTGGAATAAGGTCAAGGATGGGATCAAGGGAATGTCATGATATATAAGACATGGAACTAGACATGTTTCTTTTTAAGCGTTTTTTTTCTATTATGGAAACTTAGTAGAAGTGTCTACTTTGTAATCTTTTGAGATGTAATAGTTATGTTCTAATTCTCTAAAACTCTAAACCTGAAAAGATCCTCAATGTGAATTATTCATTTAATTCAATATTAAGTAAGGTTTAAGGATGGGGCCTTATACCATGACATCTCTAAACTCTGAAAAAACACTTTCCCTAGACCTTCCCCCATGTACAAAAGATGATTGACTCATAAAAAGACCAAGCCTATCTTCTTTAAATAGGATCTCAAGAGTAATATTTAAGAGGTAATTTCCCTCCCTCTTCTCCTTTAATTTCATTTCATGTTAAAGTTCATTGCATGATCTCTCCTCATCTATCTTCATCCATATTGTATTGTAACTCTATAATTATACAATTACTATAATTTTATGATTCTACTGCGATATTATACCACCCACCCAGTTTCCCTCTTCATTTTATTTTATTAAATAGAATGTTGTTCATGAGGTGTTAATTTATCACTTTAAAAAATGTCATGCTCTCTTCTTCCATTTCTACATTCAGATATGGTCATAAAACCACTTTTATGGTTGAACCAGAATATATTATATGTATTATTTCCTATTTTATGTTTTATAATTGACTTATGAACATATTACTAATGGATAAATTCAAACAAGTTCATTATGATCGAAAAATCACTCAAATTAACTCAAACACTCAGCTCTTTATTCTTATCTAATGATTCACCCACATGGATATAATGTGATTCATTATAAGATCATTAAAACTACTTTAATATCATTAATAACATTTAATATTAGTTCTAGATGTTTATTCATGTTCTAACCAAACTTCAATTTAAGAATACAAGTAAACCACCCAAGAAAAACCATAAAAACGAACATCCCCGAACAATGTTTTAAACTCGATAAGTCATTAAAAGGAACATAATATGACATAATGAAACAATAATGAACCATAATAATGTAAACATGGTTCTTTAATTTCTAATTAATTTATATAATTTCATTATACAGGACGTTAAAAGGAAGGAAGCATTTGGGTAAAAGGTAAGGGAAAATCTCGAACCCAATTTTCTTCCTTCGGGTTCTCCATCTTTCAGTCCATTTATGATATTTTTACTCCTAAAAGATCATTTGTTTATCATTGCATTTACTTTTTAGGGATATTCATGTTTTTCACTGGTTTTTATGCCCAAAATAATGTTTTCCAAATGAACTCTTCTTTTAAGAACACCCCTTTTACTTCTCACTCAAGGTGGATAGTCCTTATAACATGTTTGTTATTCCATTTTTCTTTTGGGAACCCAATACTTATGAATGTGTTATTATGATATAAAACCCATTACATTTCATGGGTTAATTATTTTCATTTATGTTATATGTTCATTTTGGCAAGAATGATAAATGATAATGTTATGGTGTGACGGGTGCGCTCATAATTATATAGCGCAATATGAATGTTTAAATGTGACAGGTGCACCAGGAATTATACAGTGCTCCAATTCATTGGGTAAAGTGATTAATCTCATTAGAAAATTTTAAATGATGTGTGAAAATGATACTAGGTTTGTTCACACGTATGCGCGGTAGTTAACCAATAAGACATGATGTTTCATTTTTATGCATTGCCACATTTCATGTCTTTTAGTTAAGTTCCTTTTAATGTTCATGATATTTAGCCTATGTTATGAATATTCTCACACCATGCTATATTGTTCATATCTATACTATTACTGGGCTTCTAGATGACCCCTTTTGATGTATATCCCCATGTGGCTACATGTACTAAGTATAGGACAAATTCCAATAAGAATCCAGAGAAGAAGAAATTAAATAAATGTTTATATGTGATGTTGTATTTGTTATGTGTGGTCCTAGTTTTCCAAAGACACTAAACCTTGGGATCCTCTATGATTAATACTATTATGTTGTATATCTTTAAAATGATTTAATAGTAATGTAAGAAATGGTTGAGATGTTATAGGTCATATGAAATAACACATTATATTGATTATATTTAATAGAAATTTTATGATTGTGATCATATGGAAAACGATGAAAAGTGTAACTAATTAACGAAAATGACAGATATCCTTGATCAGCTGAAGGTGAATGATATTTGGAAATTAGTAACCTCAAAAACATACATATGTGTTGATTTAAATGGATATTTGATTCCTCATATACTATGGTTATATAATAACATTTTATTTTCATTATCATTTTCCCAATTTTGAGGAATTTTCATACTATATAAGAATATTAAGATATATAATTACATGATACATTTTTTTTCATAAAATAATGTCAAAAATTGGTCATTAATTGATCAATTTATAATTCCCTCATTTCACAATGAAATAAATTACCAAAAATAAATATTTTATTCCTAATGAAACTAAATGTACATTTAATTATTTTTATGGCTCGTAAAAGAGTGAAAATGCATTCTGCCTATATGTAATTATTTTTCAAAACAAATATGGTTCACCAAACTTTTCATGTATTCATAAATCAATATATGGTAATCAAATACATCAATATCTAAATCCTAATTCAATTTACATATTAAACCATTTCATAAATTCTTAACCTTATTCACTTTAATAATGATTAATATCTAAACCACTATATAAAACATATTTGAATTTATAAAATTTACAATTCTATAATCATTTAAATAGCATTATATAAATCTTAATCATCACATACCAATCATGTAAATATCATTATTACGTATAATCTCGAAACATGTTAATAACCCTAAATTCCATAAAACCACGTTTAAAGATTAATTTTTACTTATTCCTTAAGTAAAATAAATATTGTTATTTCTATTAATTAAATCCCAAAATTCTGTAACTGTTATCAAATATAATATAAAAAAAAATTTCATGAAATCATTAATCAGTATTAAGGTAGTCATTACTATCCAAATATTGTTTTCAATATCAAGAAAATATTAATTATTAAAATCTTTATACAATAATAATGAACATATTAATGGATATATTTCCCTAAATCATTCATTTTCATAAAATTTCAACCTTCCACAAAATCATTGATCGTAGTCTTCAGTTTTGTTCAATATATTCTTTAAAATCCTTAATGAGAATTACCATTGTACAATCCCAAAAAAATTAATAATTATTATAAATAGGGTATCATTTAATAAATATTAAAATTACATACTAATATAATTCAATTAGTAACACAATAATCATTCGACTTCATCTGGGATAACTATGTAAACATGACCATGATCCATTAGCTTATTTTGATGTATATTACATTAATGGTTGAGAAATTGTAATGTGTAATTAAAAATAATATTTAAGGAAAATAATTAATCATTGGAATGATTTTCATAAACTCGAAATCACATTAATGGTGTCCCTTAAATCCATACATGTATAAAACTCAATTTACCATTGTTAAAGTACCCGGGTGTTTCCACAATCTGTTATCACCAGTGAGAAAATACATTTTCCCTTCTTCTATTTACTAATATATTCCCCTTCCATCAACTTATTCTTATGATTCCTTCGAAATAGATAATATTTAATAAATTATTTTTATATCTAATTATAATATAATATAATATACTCTTATGAATATAAAGATTGGGATATTAGTTATCTTAAAAATATTGTCTTAATCCCATCAAATAAATGACCATTCATATTTTTTGGATTATTTGAATTGATTTGGTTCCCATTCCTTTTGACATGTTCCGTTTATAAATTAAGGAATACCCTAAATTAGCCCATCTTGTTATGAAACATAATGTTTAATACCAAAATATTGAAATATTTTGCATATATTTAACAATTTATGTAGTGATAATCACATGTCCATAAGCTTGTCTTCTTGGGTGATATCTCATTTTGAAATCCCAAATAATAGTTTGTAATTAAATTTTTATTATCCAAAAAAATATCCCCTAGGAGTTTTAATCATGGTCCAAAATATGGATTGTTTTAATTCTCTATGTGACGATATGGTCATGGCCAATGTCCACTTTTCAATTTTTTTACCCCTCGGTACATTTTTGACTTATCTACATCATCTATTAATATCCATACATGGATATATATCTATGAAAAATTACATAATATATACCATAATAAAAGAAAGGTATTTTCATATATAAATATTATAAAATTATATCATAGAGTGATGAACCCAAATCTGTGTTTTCATATATCTACATCCAAAGTTTTCTACTAAACATCCACTGATACCATTTCTTATGACCGTGAGCCAGGTTGACGGAATATGGTTTTAAACTTTAATGCATTGACACAATAAGCAGGGAATCATACCCCATATGACTAAATAGTTTAGTTGTTTTGGTTATCTTCATACTTTAATAAATACAATATTATGTTCAAAAATAAAAATTCCAACATATTTTTTTGATAATATAAAAATTAAAAATGGTATATCATTTTATTTAAAACATAGAACACTTATGGGTTTTCTTAGAAAATAATAATGATAAGGGTAAGATAAAACGATAAGAAAAGGTTTCCTATAGTGAAAGCTATCACAAATCAGTAATCCTAATAATTAGAGACATGAAAAACTAAAAAAAACATTCCATTTAAATAAATTCACTATATTGATGTGATAGTGCCTTATCAATACGGAAATAACAGTAGTTGAGAACACAGTCCATTTAGTTTATAAAATGAGAATTAAATAAATCATGAAATAATATCATATAGAAAATTTAATGTATAATAATAATATCTAAATAAATAATTATGGAAATTCATAATTATTTTACATTATGTATCATTCACATGATTCGTCAAGTGTTGACAACGATCACGTTAAGAATTAAAACAATTGGGGACAAACACATCTATCTTGGAAAAAAGATTTAAAATTTATCTCTACGATCTCAACTTCTTTGTTCAGATGATTTAACACTATTCCATAAAATGTAAAATTGTTTAGATAAAATATTTTTCTAATTATTCCTCCTGATTTATTTAGGGGATCTTAATAACTGGGCCCACCCATAACTGCATGTCTAATGAATTACTGAAACATCGAATAATTTACTTACTTCCAGATTAATGGTCCTTTTCATCAATTATACATATTAATTGATGGATAGTTATTCATAAATATTTCATTTCCAATTAAACAAAATTTTAATTTAATAAAACATATGTATAAATTAAATATTTATTAACCAATAAGCACACCCATGAAATATAATGCGGATATTTAGAATAAATGTTCGGTCTAATGATTATAAAAATGTGAATATTTCAACAGATTCTTAATGATTATTCGAATGAAACAATAAACTGAAATTCAATAATTTTCTTTTTAAAATGAAAAATATAATCAATATAAATATAAATAATCGTAACAATAAAAATTAATCCAAATGTAGTAAAAAATAAGGCTTTTTTTATGATAATATATATCTGACCAAAGAGAGAATTTTTTTAACAATCTTAAATGCATTTTCTAAATCCTTGTAAGCACCTAATAGTGTAAAATTATAATAGAACATGAAATAATTTTTAATTAATATGTGATATTAAAATTATGTGGTTTATTAGATAATGATCAAATAATTTCTATTAATGGGAATTCAAGAGTATAAAATCCCTAGTAATACGAGATAGTTAAAAGATAACTCAAAATGAATATAAATATTAAGTGATTATTAATAACTTAAATGATAATATGATTAAAATAATAATACACCTAATAGAAGTGAAAAAATAAAATGATAAAAATTCATTAGACACATAATCCAGGAATATAAAATTCGAAGAACAAGTAATTTAACCCACTGAAATGAAATTGAGTTAAGAAATTATTTACAAATTGTTAAAACTTATGTTAAATATAGTCAAATGAATTATTTCAAAATGAAAAAAATAAAGTTAGTTATTAATAAGTCATGATGTTCAATGTCAATGCGGATATATATACAAAATATAAAATAATTAGGAGTACAACAATAAAAATATTAATTAATGAAGGGAAAATGAGTCAAAGTCCCCTATGTCATTATTCTTTTTGGATAAATTTAATTTAACATTACATATAGTTTTCTAAACACGTATATAAATTATTTAATAACCATATTATAATTAATAATATCATATAGGATCATTTTATAAAAATGTATCACCGGTTTTTTAAAAATCATTCATTAATTCCATTGTTTATAATGCTAATTACCTTGTTTTCTCCTTCACTCATTATTATGAAAGATGATTGTATTTTGAATATTATATAGTTCCTTAATTTATAAAATATTAATAATGAAATAACTATCATATTACTAAATAATTTTAACTTGTTATCCAAATCATAATATTTGAAAATGAAATATGATGTTTTTCATAATCTTATAGATTATAGGTCTCCCATCCGCTTGAGTAACATTTCAAATTTCCAATGATCACCTTTGAAATAATGAATGAAATATTTTTATTTAATTTAATATTTTAATATCATATAGATTATACATATTATTTAAATATAACTATATTTATCATCCATGTAGTGCGATGAAAAAATTTGGGTCACATTGCTTCATGATGTCTAGAGTCCACATTTTCACTAATGATGTTATCATTTTTAATTATAAGAAAGAAAATTATATATATATATATATATATTATATTTATAATAATATATATGTAATGAATATAATAATTATTTCATCTATTTCACTCATAGTCATTAAAGTTTTCATTATTTACTTCCACATAAATAGTCATTGAAAAAAATCTCATTGATTCATGAGGCAGTAGTTTTCCGTACACATGAATGATGTTATCACATCCCCTATAGAATTGATACTAAATAATTAATATATTATATAATGTATAAAAATGTATAATTTATTATTAAATATCATATATATATTTTTATCCATTATAATACCGAACCATTTTATGTGGTAATGGAATAAAAAGAATGACATTCACTGGCGAGGCAGCAGCACACGTTTAAACGAATAATGATTTCCTTACCCATTTAATCGAAGTGTGGATAGTTATTAGTTATTCCCATAAAAATATGTGTATCTATTATATAATCATATTATTATATCATAATGTCAAAAAAGTAATTGAACCCGGTGATGTTAAAAATAAAACAAAATGTTGTTTTGTGAACATGAAACCATTTTTGCTGAACCTCATTAGTGTTTCAATAAAATCCATATTATATTTTATTTTATTCTAGAATATGAATTCAAGGTATATGGTATGAATGTTTTATGTGATTAGGGTTGGTATTGGATGATCCAAAATAGTGTTATGTTTTGATGAACATGGAAGAGGGGTGGCCTTTTATTAGTGGGGCTAGTGGGTAATTTATAATTCTTTTGAAAAAAAAAATGTTTATCCACATTTTTCCCAAAAAAAGGATAAAAATTAATTTGTATTTATCATTAGTAATAATTGGATATAATAATCTCTACATAATATATTTTAGACATGTTTTAGTTCATTTTATCCCTTATCATATTAGGTTAGTCCATAATAAATCCATTTTACCATCAACAAGGTAAATATTTTTTTAGTTATTTTCAAATAATTTTAGTTAAAAAATTATGTTTAAATTTTTCATATTATAATTTATACCTAATTAAAATATTTAATCCATTTTTAAAACATTAATTCAAACATATGGTAATTTTTTTATAAAATAAATCATGTAAACAATATGAGAAAGTAAATTTCCTAATAAAAATTGGTCAAAAGTTTATAACATTATTATTTTAAATTTCTAAATGAAAATTATAAAAGTTAACATAATAGGTTTAATAGATTTATAATTGACAAAATTATACCATATAAATAATTCTAAATAGTATTTTACTTTATAAATAATTTTTATTAAAAGGAATTATTTAATTAAAATTCACTATATTTCACTTTTCATCAGAAAATAAAACATTTAAAAAATTGAAAAATTCAATGGAAGATAATTTTGATAATTTTGATTCAAAAAATAATTAAATTTAATATATCTATATATATAATATTAATAAATTAATAAAATTAATTTTTTTATTTTGTGTGAGAATTAAAATACAACTATTTTATAGAAAAAAAACATTTTTTTATAAAACCATTCAATTTCATTAAAATTATGATTATTTTATCAATAATAAATATAAATTAAATGAATTTATATTTAATCTTGTAAAACATATACTTTCTATAATATTTTTAGTAATATTCATTCCCACTCATTCAATTACTTGGTTAAAATTGTATATTATATCATTGTCCATTTTTCCATGAGGATACATGTTTAAAATGAAAAATTTATTTTAAAAAATTTATTTCATGTTTTTATTAGGTTTAGTATTTCATGTCACATATGCTACCCATTAAATTTTATAATGTTATAATTATTATGTGATGCAATTACTATATTTATTAGGTTAAGTAACATTGTAGAATATTAATTACACCATAATTAATTAATATAGAAAATAGGTGATGGTTTTAGGAAAACATAAGAGTATCCAAAAAATATATAGAAATGTTCATAAGAATTCTAGTAAAATTAATAACAGTTATTTTTTAGTATTATAATTTAAGTGAGAAGAGAATTGGATATTGAATCTCACCATTTCTATTTTCCAGGATCCTATATAATGTGGTGAATGTATTACTGTGCATAATAGTGTTTTGGAGTATGAAAAATATCGGGATTACTATTTTGTGAATCAATAATTTCCAGGAAATGTATAGATTCATTAAAATGTTTGATTACTATACAAACAACCATAATATGGTGAGGATATTTCTAGAGGTCAACTGTGTTTCTACGTGATATATGTATGGATCACATAAAAAGAACAATATTCAACTTATAGAGTTATCAGAATGCATTAGTTTGAATATAGAAAGCTGAAGTGAAGTTCAATAAAAGGTATAATATGGTGGATATTTATATAAACCCACATGAAAGAGGGTTTCTATATATAGGTCAAAAAGATTAAAATTTAAAAGGAATCCTAAATAATATATTGTAATGATAGTATTAGAGTATCAGGAAGATATTATATAGGAAAAATTGATCAAGATTTCATATAGAGTATGAATAAATCATTTTATAAGTGTTAGAAAAATAAAGGAAAAATCTTATAAATATATGGTGGAATTTTTTTTGAAATGTATATTCATCTATGGGTATATACTGCATTGACATAATTTGATATAATTATCAATTTTGGGGGTATAAAAAATTTTGATTAAATAACTACTTGGTGGGGGAGAATAAGGATCAGATGTATGATATGTTCTGGGGTATAAAATCATTTATTTTTTAATCAATTATAATTATCAATAAACATAATTAATGAATCCATTTTGGGGAATAAAAAATATTCAATGGTGTATGTATTTTTACAAAACCATTTAAATTTCATTTTAATGCCTCCATAAATATTTATATCAAATGAAATTTTAGGTTGAGATTTATATTTTCATAGATCGTAACTCTAATAAGAATTTTAATGGTTATGAATTTTTTTCCGTAGATGTTAAGATTCATACATGTAAAAGAAAAGTTAAAACTAAATGACCTAGTATCCCTATCAATTATCTCATATATCGATTAAACGGAACTATAACTGGTATTAGAGGTAATGTATTATATGAAACAACAATTTATGAGAATGAATAATTTAAAATAACCGAATATTAAGGGTCTTCCTATTTTTTATGGTCAAAATTATCATATTTGTATGAATATGACATTTCCCTTACATCAATCTCTGAGACATGAAGATTGAAATTCCATAATATGGTTATTTCACAAAATTAATTTTGTTTTGTAATAGATGCTAATATGATAAACAAATCAGGAATTTCATTCTGGATATAAATAACCTTTGACCACATGAACAACATGTAATTGTAAGAAGTCCACTTTCGACTTAAGAACCGAATATCGACAAAACAAACATTATTAACTTAAATGGTTACATAATGTTTATAACATGGAAATTAAGTGATATAAAAGGAATAATGAACTTTAAAAATGTTCTTAATCAAGTATAAATTAACTCAAGTTTATTATTTGGGACGTTAAAGAACGATCGAGTCAAGTCGGACCCAAGGTAAGGGACTTCATCTCAATCTCCTTTCATTGAGGCATATTTCGTTTTATACACAACTTTCTTTTATATGGTGTATAAACCCCTTTGAATTTTACTTTTATACAAAAGGAATCTTTTTCTATGAAGCGTTTTACTAAATGACAAAAAGGAATGTTTTTTTAACGTACGCGGTGACAACGACCTTTTCCGCCGCCGTGAGTATTATTTGGTCTTTGGCTTCCTCAACAAGACGTTATGTTTTAAAAATGAATTAAATACCATATACTCTTTTATTTATTTTGCTATTGAAAATGGTTTTGATAAAGGATTCTATTATGATATATGGTGATTGGAATGTGGAAATGTCATCATTCTTTTATATTGGTATTATGTTTTATGATTTTATATTGGTACTTGGACATTTGATGGGTGGTTACGTGATAAACCATATGACGGGTGGTGCCGTGAATACCAGGACGTGTGGTTACGTTATAACCTCCAATGCATTGGGTATGGAAGTCGGCCGTATGGCTATTCCATTAAGTATGTATAGAAATTGGCCATATGGCTATTCCATTTAAGTGATATTGTGGAAGTCGACCGTATGGTTATTCCACTTATGTATGTTTATGTCCCAAGTTACCTTTATATATGCTATGGGTTCTTTATATGGGTTTTATGGTAATCTTTTGGTTACAAAAAGGTAAGTAATGATACTTTATTCAGTGTAGAGTTTTTACTACTTTATGATGGTGAATGTATTACTTTGTTAGAGTATACATGGTTTACTTGATGTTTGAAAAAGTAACAGTTTTCATTCTTTGTGTATCCCTTACTGAGCTTTTTATGCTCACCCCAAGTTTTTTCGAAATGTTTTTCACAGGACTTAAAGTGGAATAAGGTCAAGGATGGGATCAAGGGAATGTCATGATATATAAGACATGGAACTAGACATGTTTCTTTTTAAGCGTTTTTTTTTCTATTATGGAAACTTAGTAGAAGTGTCTACTTTGTAATCTTTTGAGATGTAATAGTTATGTTCTAATTCTCTAAAACTCTAAACCTGAAAAGATCCTCAATGTGAATTATTCATTTAATTCAATATTAAGTAAGGTTTAAGGATGGGGCCTTATACCATGACATCTCTAAACTCTGAAAAAACACTTTCCCTAGACCTTCCCCCATGTACAAAAGATGATTGACTCATAAAAAGACCAAGCCTATCTTCTTTAAATAGGATCTCAAGAGTAATATTTAAGAGGTAATTTCCCTCCCTCTTCTCCTTTAATTTCATTTCATGTTAAAGTTCATTTCATGATCTCTCCTCATCTATCTTCATCCATATTGTATTGTAACTCTATAATTATACAATTACTATAATTTTATGATTCTACTGCGATATTATACCACCCACCCAGTTTCCCTCTTCATTTTATTTTATTAAATAGAATGTTGTTCATGAGGTGTTAATTTATCACTTTAAAAAATGTCATGCTCTCTTCTTCCATTTCTACATTCAGATATGGTCATAAAACCACTTTTATGGTTGAACCAGAATATATTATATGTATTATTTCCTATTTTATGTTTTATAATTGACTTATGAACATATTACTAATGGATAAATTCAAACAAGTTCATTATGATCGAAAAATCACTCAAATTAACTCAAACACTCAGCTCTTTATTCTTATCTAATGATTCACCCACATGGATATAATGTGATTCATTATAAGATCATTAAAACTACTTTAATATCATTAATAACATTTAATATTAGTTCTAGATTTTTATTCATGTTCTAACCAAACTTCAATTTAAGAATACAAGTAAACCACCCAAGAAAAACCATAAAAACGAACATCCCCAAACAATGTTTTAAACTCGATAAGTCATTAAAAGGAACATAATATGACATAATGAAACAATACTGAACCATAATAATGTAAACATGGTTCTTTAATTTCTAATTAATTTATATAATTTCATTATACAGGGCGTTAAAAGGAAGGAAGCATTTGGGTAAAAGGTAAGGGAAAATCTCGAACCCAATTTTCTTCCTTCGGGTTCTCCATCTTTCAGTCCATTTTTGATATTTTTACTCCTAAAAGATCATTTGATTATCATTGAATTTACTTTTTAGCGATATTCATGTTTTTCACTGGTTTTTATGCCCAAAATAATGTTTTCCAAATGAACTCTTCTTTTAAGAACACCCCTTTTACTTCTCACTCAAGGTGGATAGTCCTTATAACATGTATGTTATTCCATTTTTCTTTTGGGAACCCAATACTTATGAATGTGTTATTATGATATAAAACCCATTACATTTCATGGGTTAATTATTTTCATTTATGTTATATGTTCATTTTGGCAAGAATGATAAATGATAATGTTATGGTGTGACGGGTGCGCTCATAATTATATAGCGCAATATGAATGTTTAAATGTGACAGGTGCACCAGGAATTATACAGTGCTCCAATTCATTGGGTAAAGTGATTAATCTCATTAGAAAATTTTAAATGATGTGTGAAAATGATACTAGGTTTGTTCACACGTATGCGCGGTAGTTAACCAATAAGACATGATGTTTCATTTTTATGCATTGCCACATTTCATGTCTTTTAGTTAAGTTCCTTTTAATGTTCATGATATTTAGCCTATGTTATGAATATTCTCACACCATGCTATATTGTTCTTATCTATACTATTACTAGGCTTCTAGATGACCCCTTTTGATGTATATCCCCATGTGGCTACATGTATTAAGTATAGGACAAATTCCAATAAGAATCCAGAGAAGAAGAAATTAAATAAATGTTTATATGTGATGTTGTATTTGTTATGTGTGGTCCTAGTTTTCGAAAGACACTAAACCTTGGGATCCTCTATGATTAATACTATTATGTTGTATATCTTTAAAATGATGTAATAGTAATGTAAGAAATGGCTGAGATGTTATAGGTCATATGAAATAACACATTATATTGATTATATTTAATAGAAATTTTATGATTGTGATCATATGGAAAACGATGAAAAGTGTAACTAATTAACGAAAATGACAGATATCCTTGATCAGCTGAAGGTGAATGATATTTGGAAATTAGTAACCTCAAAAACATAAATATGTGTTGATTTAAATGTATATTTGATTCCTCATATACTATGGTTATATAATAACATTTTATTTTCATTATCATTTTCCCAATTTTGAGGAATTTTCATACTATATAAGAATATTAAGATATATAATTACATGATACATTTTTTTTCATAAAATAATGTCAAAAATTGGTCATTAATTGATCAATTTATAATTCCCTCATTTCACAATGAAATAAATTACCAAAAATAAATATTTTATTCCTAATCAAACTAAATGTACATTTAATTATTTTTATGGCTCGTAAAAGAGTGAAAATGCATTCTGCCTATATGTAATTATTTTTCAAAACAAATATGGTTCACCAAACTTTTCATGTATTCATAAATCAATATATGGTAATCAAATACATCAATATCTAAATCCTAATTCAATTTACATATTAAACCATTTCATAAATTCTTAACCTTATTCACTTTAATAATGATTAATATCTAAACCACTATATAAAACATATTTGAATTTATAAAATTTACAATTCTATAATCATTTAAATAGCATTATATAAATCTTAATCATCACATACCAATCATGTAAATATCATTATTACGTATAATCTCGAAACATGTTAATAACCCTAAATTCCATAAAACCACGTTTAAAGATTAATTTTTACTTATACCTTAAGTAAAATAAATATTGTTATTTCTATTAATTAAATCCCAAAATGCTGTAACTGTTATCAAATATAATATAAAAAAAAATTTCATGAAATCATTAATCAGTATTAAGGTAGTCATTACTATCCAAATATTGTTTTCAATATCAAGAAAATATTAATTATTAAAATCTTTATACAATAATAATGAACATATTAATGGATATATTTCCCTAAATCATTCATTTTCATAAAATTTCAACCTTCCACAAAATCATTGATCATAGTCTTCAGTTTTGTTCAATATATTCTTTAAAATCCTTAATGAGAATTACCATTGTACAATCCCGAAAAAATTAATAATTATTATAAATAGGGTATCATTTAATAAATATTAAAATTACATACTAATATAATTCAATTAGTAACACAATAATCATTCGACTTCATCTGGGATAACTATGTAAACATGACCATGATCCATTAGCTTATTTTGATGTATATTACATTAATGGTTGAGAAATTGTAATGTGTAATTAAAAATAATATTTAAGGAAAATATATAATCATTGGAATGATTTTCATAAACTCGAAATCACATTAATGGTGTCCCTTAAATCCATACATGTATAAAACTCAATTTACCATTGTTAAAGTACCCGGGTGTTTCCACAATCTGTTATCACCAGTGAGAAAATACATTTTCCCTTCTTCTATTTACTAATATATTCCCCTTCCATCAACTTATTCTTATGATTCCTTTGAAATAGATAATATTTAATAAATTATTTTTATATCTAATTATAATATAATATAATATACTCTTATGAATATAAAGATTGGGATATTAGTTATCTTAAAAATATTGTCTTAATCCCATCAAATAAATGACCATTCATATTTTTTGGATTATTTGAATTGATTTGGTTCCCATTCCTTTTGACATGTTCCGTTTATAAATTAAGGAATACCCTAAATTAGCCCATCTTGTTATGAAACATAATGTTTAATACCAAAATATTGAAATATTTTGCATATATTTAACAATTTATGTAGTGATAATCACATGTCCATAAGCATGTCTTCTTGGGTGATATCTCATTTTGAAATCCCAAATAATAGTTTGTAATTAAATTTTTATTATCCAAAAAAATATCCCCTAGGAGTTTTAATCATGGTCCAAAATATGGATTGTTTTAATTCTCTATGTGACGATATGGTCATGGCCAATGTCCACTTTTCAATTTTTTTACCCCTAGGTACATTTTTGACTTATCTACATCATCTATTAATATCCAAACATGGATATATATCTATGAAAAATTACATAATATATACCATAATAAAAGAAAGGTATTTTCATATATAAATATTATAAAATTATATCATAGAGTGATGAACCCAAATCTGTGTTTTTATATATCTACATCCAAAGTTTTCTACTAAACATCCACTGATACCATTTCTTATGACCGTGAGCCAGGTTGACGGAATATGGTTTTAAACTTTAATGCATTGACACAATAAGCAGGGAATCATACCCCATATGACTAAATAGTTTAGTTGTTTTGGTTATCTTCATACTTTAATAAATACAATATTATGTTCAAAAATAAAAATTCCAACATATTTTTTTGATAATATAAAAATTAAAAATGGTATACCATTTTATTTAAAACATATAACACTTATGGGTTTTCTTAGAAAATAATAATGATAAGGGTAAGATAAAACGATAAGAAAAGGTTTCCTATAGTGAAAGCTATCACAAATCAGTAATCCTAATAATTAGAGACATGAAAAACTAAAAAAAACATTCCATTTAAATAAATTCACTATATTGATGTGATAGTGCCTTATCAATACGGAAATAACAGTAGTTGAGAACACAGTCCATTTAGTTTATAAAATGAGAATTAAATAAATCATGAAATAATATCATATAGAAAATTTAATGTATAATAATAATATCTAAATAAATAATTATGGAAATTCATAATTATTTTACATTATGTATCATTCACATGATTCGTCAAGTGTTGACAACGATCACGTTAAGAATTAAAACAATTGGGGACAAACACATCTATCTTGGAAAAAAGATTTAAAATTTATCTCTACGATCTCAACTTCTTTGTTCAGATGATTTAACACTATTCCATAAAATGTAAAATTGTTTAGATAAAATATTTTTCTAATTATTCCTCCTGATTTATTGAGGGGATCTTAATAACTGGGCCCACCCATAACTGCATGTCTAATGAATTACTGAAACATCGAATAATTTACTTACTTCCAGATTAATGGTCCTTTTCATCAATTATACATATTAATTGATGGATAGTTATTCATAAATATTTCATTTCCAATTAAACAAAATTTTAATTTAATAAAACATATGTATAAATTAAATATTTATTAACCAATAAGCACACCCATGAAATATAATGTGGATATTTAGAATAAATGTTCCGTCTAATGATTATAAAAATGTGAATATTTCAACAGATTCTTAATGATTATTCGAATGAAACAATAAACTGAAATTCAATAATTTTCTTTTTAAAATGAAAAATATAATCAATATAAATATAAATAATCGTAACAATAAAAATTAATCCAAATGTAGTAAAAAATAAGGCTTTTTTTATGATAATATATATCTGACCAAAGAGAGAATTTTTTTAACAATCTTAAATGCATTTTCTAAATCCTTGTAAGCACCTAATAGTGTAAAATTATAATAGAACATGAAATAATTTTTAATTAATATGTGATATTAAAATTATGTGGTTTATTAGATAATGATCAAATAATTTCTATTAATGGGAATTCAAGAGTATAAAATCCCTAGTAATACGAGATAGTTAAAAGATAACTCAAAATGAATATAAATATTAAGTGATTATTAATAACTTAAATGATAATATGATTAAAATAATACTACACCTAATAGAAGTAAAAAAATAAAATGATAAAAATTCATTAGACACATAATCCAGGAATATAAAATTCGAAGAACAAGTAATTTAACCCACTGAAATGAAATTGAGTTAAGAAATTATTTACAAATTGTTAAAACTTATGTTAAATATAGTCAAATGAATTATTTCAAAATGAAAAAAATAAAGTTAGTTATTAATAAGTCATGATGTTCAATGTCAATGCGGATATATATACAAAATATAAAATAATTAGGAGTACAACAATAAAAATATTAATTAATGAAGGGAAAATGAGTCAAAGTCCCCTATGTCATTATTCTTTTTGGATAAATGTAATTTAACATTACATATAGTTTTCTAAACACGTATATAAATTATTTAATAACCATATTATAATTAATAATATCATATAGGATCATTTTATAAAAATGTATCACCGGTTTTTTAAAAATCATTCATTAATTCCATTGTTTATAATACTAATTACCTTGTTTTCTCCTTCACTCATTATTATGAAAGATGATTGTATTTTGAATATTATATAGTTCCTTAATTTATAAAATATTAATAATGAAATAACTATCATATTACTAAATAATTTTAACTTGTTATCCAAATCATAATATTTGAAAATGAAATATGATGTTTTTCATAATCTTATAGATTATAGGTCTCCCATCCGCTTGAGTAACATTTCAAATTTCCAATGATCACCTTTGAAATAATGAATGAAATATTTTTATTTAATTTAATATTTTAATATCATATAGATTATACATATTATTTAAATATAACTATATTTATCATCCATGTAGTGCGATGAAAACATTTGTGTCACATTGCTTCATGATGTCTAGAGTCCACATTTTCACTAATGATGTTATCATTTTTAATTGTAAGAAAGAAAATTATATATATATATATATATTATATTTATAATAATATATATGTAATGAATATAATAATTATTTCATCTATTTCACTCATAGTCATTAAAGTTTTCATTATTTACTTCCACATAAATAGTCATTGAAAAAAATCTCATTGATTCATGAGGCAGTAGTTTTCCGTACACATGAATGATGTTATCACATCACCTATAGAATTGATACTAAATAATTAATATATTATATAATGTATAAAAATGTATAATTTATTAATAAATATCATATATATATTTTTATCCATTATAATACCGAACCATTTTATGTGGTAATGGAATAAAAAGAATGACATTCACTGGCGAGGCAGCAGCACACGTTTAAACGAATAATGATTTCCTTACCCATTTAATCGAAGTGTGGATAGTTATTAGTTATTCCCATAAAAAATATGTGTATCTATTATATAATCATATTATTATATCATAATGTCAAAAAAGTAATTGAACCCGGTGATGTTAAAAATAAAACAAAATGTTGTTTTGTGAACATGAAACCATTTTTGCTGAACCTCATTAGTGTTTCACTAAAATCCATATTATATTTTATTTTATTCTAGAATATGAATTCAAGGTATATGGTATGGATGTTTTATGTGATTAGGGTTGGTATTGGATGATCCAAAATAGTGTTATGTTTTGATGAACATGGAAGAGGGGTGGCCTTTTATTAGTGGGGCTAGTGGGTAATTTATAATTCTTTTGAAAATAAAAATGTTTATCCACATTTTTCCCAAAAAAAGGATAAAAATTAATTTGTATTTATCATTAGTAATAATTGGATATAATAATCTCTACATAATATATTTTAGACATGTTTTAGTTCATTTTATCCCTTATCATATTAGGTTAGTCCATAATAAATCCATTTTACCATCAACAAGGTAAATATTTGTTTAGTTATTTTCAAATAATTTTAGTTAAAAAATTATGTTTAAATTTTTCATATTATAATTTATACCTAATTAAAATATTTAATCCATTTTTAAAACATTAATTCAAACATATGGTAATTTTTTTATAAAATAAATCATGTAAACAATATGAGAAAGTAAATTTCCTAATAAAAATTGGTCAAAAGTTTATAACATTATTATTTTAAATTTCTAAATGAAAATTATAAAAGTTAACATAATAGGTTTAATAGATTTATAATTGACAAAATTATACCATATAAATAATTCTAAATAGTATTTTACTTTATAAATAATTTTTATTAAAACGAATTCTTTAATTAAAATTCACTATATTTCACTTTTCATCAGAAAATAAGACATTTAAAAAATTGAAAAATTCAATGGAAGATAATTTTGATAATTTTGATTCAAAAAATAATTAAATTTAATATATCTATATATATATAATATTAATAAATTAATAAAATTAATTTTTTTATTTTGTGTGAGAATTAAAATACAACTATTTTATAGAAAAAGAAAATTTTTTTATAAAACCATTCAATTTCATTAAAATTGTGATTATTTTATCAATAATAAATATAAATTAAATGAATTTATATTTAATCTTGTAAAACATATACTTTCTATAATATTTTTAGTAATATTCATTCCCACTCATTCAATTACTTGGTTAAAATTGTATACTATATCATTGTCCATTTTTCCATGAGGATATATGTTTAAAATGAAAAATTTATTTTAAAAAATTTATTTCATGTTTTTATTACGTTTAGTATTTCATGTCACATATGCTACCCATTAAATTTTATAATGTTATAATTATTATGTGATGCAATTACTATATTTATTAGGTTAAGTAACATTGTAGAATATTAATTACACCATAATTAATTAATATAGAAAATAGGTGATGGTTTTAGGAAAACATAAGAGTATCCAAAAAATATATAGAAATGTTCATAAGAATTCTAGTGAAATTAATAATAGTTATTTTTTAGTATTATAATTTAAGTGAGAAGAGAATTGGATATTGAATCTCACAATTTCTATTTTCCAGGATCCTATATAATGTGGTGAATGTATTACTGTGCATAATAGTGTTTAGGAGTATGAAAAATATCGGGATTACTATTTTGTGAATCAATAATTTCCAGGAAATGTATAGATTCATTAAAATGTTTGATTACTATACAAACAACCATAATATGGTGAGGATATTTCTAGAGGTCAACTGTGTTTCTACGTGATATATGTATGGATCACATAAAAAGAACAATATTCAACATATAGATTTATCAGAATGCATTAGTTTGAATATAGAAAGCTGAAGTGAAGTTCAATAAAAGGTATAATATGGTGGATATTTATATAAACCCACATGAAAGAGGGTTTCTATATATAGGTCAAAAAGATTAAAATTTAAAAGGAATCCTAAATAATATATAGTAATGATAGTATTAGAGTATCAGGAAGATATTATATAGGAAAAATTGATCAAGATTTCATATAGAGTATGAATAAATCATTTTATAAGGGTTAGAAAAATAAAGGAAAAATCTTATAAATATATGGTGGAATTTTTTTTGAAATGTATATTCATCTATGGGTATATACTGCATTGACATAATTTGATATAATTATCAATTTTGGGGGTATAAAAAATTGTGATTAAATAACTACTTGGTGGGGGAGAATAAGGATCAGATGTATGATATGTTCTGGGGTATAAAATCATTTATTTTTTAATCAATTATAATTATCAATAAACATAATTAATGAATCCATTTTGGGGAATAAAAAATATTCAATGGTGTATGTATTTTTACAAAACCATTTAAATTTCATTTTAATGCCTCCATAAATATTTATATCAAATGAAATTTTAGGTTGAGATTTATATTTTCATAGATCGTAACTCTAATAAGAATTTTAATGGTTATGAATTTTTTTCTGTAGATGTTAAGATTCATACATGTAAAAGAAAAGTTAAAACTAAATGACCCAGTATCCCTATCAATTATCTCATATATCGATTAAACGGAACTATAACTGGTATTAGAGGTACTGTATTATATGAAACAACAATTTATGAGAATGAATAATTTAAAATAACTGAATATTAAGGGTCTTCCTATTTTTTATGGTCAAAATTATCATATTTGTATGAATATGACATTTCCCTTACATCAATCTCTGAGACATGAAGATTGAAATTCCATAATATGGTTATTTCACAAAATTAATTTTGTTTTGTAATAGATGCTAATATGATAAATTTACATGTTGATGGAAATTTCTATATTTCAATTTTGATTGTTCTTATAGATTTTTTGAAAATATTAGTTTTTTCCAATTGGAATGAAAATGTGGGTTATGTTGAGAAGTAGTTATGATGTAAATAGGATAAAAAAGGAATAGAAGATAAAAATATATTGGATCTTATTATAAGATACCATTTCAGATGATGAATAATGTATTGGTTGTTAAATTTTAGGATTTAAATAAATTGTTAGAAATATCATAGTTTTTATTGGGAATCATGAATATTAAAAAATTTATAAAAAACTAATGAGAAACAATCCCTAAATAATTGATTACAATATATTAATCTTATATGATAGGTAATATTTTTCTCTATATGAATATATATATATATATATATATATTCATGGGATATGGGATAAGAAAAAAATGTTTTCAATAAATATTCAATGATTCAAAATGGACATATAAGAATATATAAAATGTAACACAAAGAAAAAGATGTTGAAGAAGAACAAATTATTTTAGATAATGATGAAGATACATAATATTTCAACACAGTAATTTATAATCTTTATAATTGATTAAATATAGTAAATTGGAAATAATAGTTCATAAATTTATTAAATGATTAAAATTTTATAACACGACCACTTCAAATAAATAGAATAGCAAAAAAAGTATAATGAATCAATGTAATAAAAAGATTTTTATGTGTTCAGAAAACAAAATTTATGAAAATTATGAAACTTTATACATTAGTACTCAAAATTATTTATTTATAAGGGTAAATAAGGATCCAAATTATATATTTATGAATCATTTTCCTAAAATGAATCTGATCATATTGTAAAATTCTATGTTCGAGTTAGGGTCAATATTAATTTATCATGTAGTGGTGATTATAGTGAACACAAAACTAAAAATGGGTAGATTATAAAAGAGAATTTTTAATAAGTACATTGGAAAATAATCAACTCTATAAGTAATGAATGAAGATGAAAAAAATTATGTTAATTATATTTCTAATTGTAGATTAATTCGCAAAGAAGAAAATAAATTCAATATAATTAGTGATCCAGAAATGTGTATGTTTAAGCTGGAAATGATCATGACATATTATGATGAAAAACTAGCTGGTGTTGAGAATCCCATCCTAGTAAAATCTATTTTTTATTTGAAAGTCAGATGACCCATTTCATGAATGTAAAATTTTAATACATTTACTATTCTTAATGAATGTTTGGATTGGAATGAATAATAATGTTTATGATCGAAATTAATGTTTCTCATGAAGAATCGTTTATTAATAAATATGATAGAATAATTAAATGATGTATATGATATAGAGATATCTACACTAGGAACAATGATAAAATTTCCACATTGTTGAATTTTTATTAGATAATGGTAAACACATCCCAAAGGACTAAACAATATGTTATTATTTTTACAATTGATACATTATTGAAATTCTGATAAATTTTTAATCCATAATATACAAAAATAATTTTAAATATGAATTCCATTATTTCTATTATGATATACCTATATTTCAATCATAATATAATTCAAAATAACCAAGGGGAAAATAAAACATATTAATGGGGTCATCTCATATTAAAAATAATGTTAATATTAGTTTGGGAGATGTGAATAGAAGTCATTGTCAAAGTGTAAATGTAAATAACTAATAAAATTCATTTTATCAATAACCTGAGTATTCTATGTCAAGAATAATTAATGATAAAATAATTCCATATAAATAATAACATGAGCATGAAAAAATTATTAGGGATATTCTAAATAAGTGAATATTCACATGGAAAATCAATAATAGAATTAATAATGATGGAATGTATACTGATGGTCACCTAAAACATAATATCTACTGGTTTTCTAGAACATATTATTTCATTGAGTCTTATTCAATGAAATAAATACAAATGAATAAGGGAATGGAAAACACCATATCTAGTTTGTCTTACAACACATACTAATGCATCTAGTTGAAATAATAGGCCCCATCCATCAAATTCTAAGTCTAATGAATTAATCATATAAAATAGGTGAAACATAATAAATATAAAAATTTATATTAAAAACAATAATAATTACTTTTAACAGTTTACCCATAATATTAATATTACCAAAATCCTTCTAATGTAATATGGTGAATTGTAATAAAACAATACATCCATAGTCAAATAGATCATAAACCATACAAAGGAGGAATAAGGATGATATAAACAGAAAACTTACATAGTGGATAATAAGTACAATTGGGGGTTATGTAATTTATTAATATAAATTCTATTAAAATAAATTCATAAAAACTCTTGAGGAAATTCTATATTTCATTTTTAGAATTTCCTTTTAAAGATTAATACATTTTAAATATAATTATCATTCAAAATCACTTTTTAGAACTAATAATTTTCACAATATTATGAAAACTATTAACTTTAAAAATAACTATAAATTCATGGATATTATTCTTCAAATAAATGTCTGTCATGATGGTCGATAATTCTATACATGGCGTAAAAGGTAAAAATCATGTATTTTACATTGTAAAAAGGTTATGAAAGAATTTTCTTATGAAAATAACGAGAAGATTGAATTCAAAACATTTTTTACAAAGTAAAAAATGATTAAAAATTAATTAATAAATCCTTATGATGTGGTTTAAATTTTTTATATAATACATATTAAAAATAATTTCATATGTAAACAAGATTTTAACAGAATTGAGAAATAAAGTCTTTTTTTTGTAAAATAATTTCAAAATTATTTTATTTAACAAAGAATATAGAAATGGTAATATAACATGAAAACATACACTGATAACTATTGGATAATAAAATTAATGGATTTTTTTTATAAAATTATAAAATAGTTTCATTCAATGGAAATTCATGTATATACAATCCTGATTAAAATGGTTTTATGATATAATTCCTTGAAAAGATAAAAATATTGATGTTTGAATTAAACAAAGATTCAATTATGTGTATCAACTATGAATTCAAATTTAAACATTGAAATAATTGAATAAATATTAAAAGGTAATTGCACACATAATGCTAGGATATCAAAGACAATTAAAGAGTAATATATCATATCGAAATTAAATTGAGTTATGAAATTTATTACCACTTGGGAACATTTAATTCAAATATCCATAAATAATATAATTAAATATAAAACATAAAATAAAATGAATTATTATTTATTCATGATATTAAATGTCAAAGAGAATGTATTTATACCATGTAAGAGAAATTATTTTCATAAACATAAAATGTTACTCAATTAAAAGAAATAAATATGAAATCCATTAGCCCATGCTATCATTCAGTTGACAAATATTAAAGGTCCTATATTATGGTTTTAAGCTATATATTATTTTTTTTCTAAAACCATATCAATATTTATTATATCATATGTAATTATTTTATAACATCTTATCTCTTGTACTTCAATTATAAATAATTATTTTCATTATGTTGAAGGTTGTTTTCCTTTTTTTTCTCACAGATGTTTTGTCATGAATGATATGGTATATATACATATTTTCTAGTTACATAATCTTAAGAATAATAATCATGACATAATTTTCATATTGATACATCAATCATAGTTTTGATAATAATCATGAATGTTTATATGGAAAAATATGTTATGTTAAAATCATGGATAGTATATGTTGTACCCATACATGAGTAATCTAACTAATATAATACAATTATTTTGGAAGGAATTAGGGTAATAATTTATCGAAATTAATGATAATAATAAAATTTATATATTATAATTTATTTAAATATTCTTATATATATTAACCATGTGATGTTCTAAGGAAAATTAATCCTCAATGCTTCATGTAGGAGGTAGTCTATGCATACACGAACCATATTATCATCTTAAATTGAGTGAAAAGGTAAGAATTCAATAAAAATATTCATAATGATAAATATTAATAATGATTAATATCTAATTTATATGATAATTATATCATGTATATAAAATATATTTATTAACTTTAGCATTATTCGTTTCCTTGAAAAGCATTAGGGAAAGATGAATTAAAACGCTTCAGGAGGCTATAGTACACTATACACACGTTCGACATTATCATATCCCCTTCAAAATAGGACATAAAAAAGGCAGATACGGTATAATGACTTTAGTTGTATAATATTTTTTTAAATATCATGTATATAATTAAGATCCATCATCAAAACCCATCACAATATGTTGTAACTATAAAATGAATGACATGGGTTCATTATCAGGTATTTTTTCATACACTTCAACTAAAATTTCATAAACTATATGATGGAAGTGGGTATTGTTTTAGTACATTAATATAGTACAACAACATCCTAGTATCTAAAGTATTATTAGTTTATTATATAATAAATTTTAAATAATAATTTATTATGGTGGAGAGTGAAATAATATACAAATATTCACTAGAGAAAGTCCTCTACTTTTCGGGTATCCTGTACAATGTTTCATAAAATAATTACTAGGATGAAATTATTAATAGTAATTTAATTTATAATGTATGGATGGATTTTTGGATGTGATTTGGGTAGGTTTTTTCCTAAGAAATGAAGGTTTAATTTGTTATAAATAAAATATATGTTCTCTATTTTAGAAGTTATGTGAATGGAACAATAGTAATTTTTTTGGAAACATTATTTAATAATCGTGTTTTTATAATAAAAAATTTGACGAAATGGAATTGGATTACATCAATCCTATAATATTCCCGTTTTCATGGAATAAATCAAATAAAATTTTGGATCTCTTCAGGCAGGAAAAAAGTACTTGGGTATCAACATTTTAATATTTGGGAATGATTTCACCCATGGAAAAGATCTATAAATAATTAAAAATAATCATGCACCACATGAAAAGACAATATCATAAATAAATGATAATTTCATCAAATAGAAATATTCAATTTTAAACAGAAAACAAAAATCACCCAAATGGTAGTATGAAACCCACTAGACCAGAACAAAAAAAATCAAAAACATGAGGGATGACACCCTAAAGCCACCTCCACCACCATTTGGAAAGCGAGGAACACTAGAAACATCACCCACTATCACCACTATGGAACAACATTCAATTAGTTGGGTCATATGTGATTCGATCGGTATGAAACAAGGTTGTGTATAGGTTTTTATGCAATTTACAGTAGTATATCACAGATAGAGAAGGATTCCATTCCAAAAAAAACATAAGAAAATTCTCCATTCATTTTTTAAAGATAAAAATAAAAAAATTGTAGGAAATTCATCCATTGACATTTAGGAAAAATATAACTTGACCACATGATCGAAAATGTGGACATATCATCAGGAGAGATATATAGTTAATCTATATGTACAAGTGTTAAGGGGACTGTGGGACCTCATACCTTGATGAACGTGTTATTGAAACCATATCCCATATCATCTTCAAGTACTAGACAATAGAGGGGATCTCATACCATGGTTTAGTGGTGTACACTCATTATCAATTAATAGTTAATGTTGTAGCATTTATCCTATTAGAAGAAGAAGTCCTTATATCCAGCTATCAGACTAATGTACTCGTGTTAGTATGATTATCTAGTCACCTAATACATTTTTTCAGCCCAATATCTACATTTTATGTCCCATGGATTCTATTTAAAATACACAAATTCCACAATTGGAAACACACTAAAAATCCACTACTTTTATTAACTCAATTCTAATATTAAAAAAATCCCAATATAAATATCCATTTTCAATAGGCATATCGTTTTCAAAACCCATTACACACATGTACCTTATTTGAAACGTCCAAGGAAACTACCATATTCATTTATAAATATTAGCATTCAACCTATTATCACACCTCAATACCTTTAAAAACATAATTCCAACGTAAAAAACACCCATATAACACATTTAAGAATAACCAATCATACAAAAAACATATAATATTTCTATATAACCAAATTAGCTTCCTCAATCATGGAAACATCGAAAAACTAGTTGAATTCCACAAACACAGCAAAAGAGTGCCCTAAAAAAGAAATTTCATAACAAAAAATCAATTATAGCTTAATAAACAATGATTGAACCCTCACTAGGTCATCCCACTATCTAGAGAGTAAAGGTCATAAGAAATAAGAATGAAAACCCAACAAATAAGAAATAAATCATGTAATAAGTGATTTACATGATGATTATTGGATATTCAACAGCCAAACAACCCAATATTTAAGGGTCTAGGAGAGCATATATGAGATTGGGATGCCCCTAGGGATGACAGTCATGAATGGGAAAGAAGATTATTTTAATTTTTAAAAAATAATGGAAGGGAAAAGGATGAAATTAGACATTTTTAATTACCTAGACAGGCCGAATGATTTGAAAAAATGGTTTTCCAAACCACATGGTGACCATACATCACCTTTGACCTTATGTAAAAAGTGGAATCCGGGATTTTTGGGGAAGGAAGCATGCCCATGTAGTTGACCATGTCCTTATGAATGAACAACTATTCATGGTGTACAATTAAATAATGGTCTCTCATGAGAAAACACCTATTTTATATTAACCAATCATTAACCGTCTTCCACCTTCAAATGGGTTCAAAAGATCTATTTTTTCAAAAATCTATTGAAAAAAGGTAAAGATCCTAGATAAAAACATAGTAATCAAAAAAAATACATTAGGAGAAAATATCGGATGTGAATATTATACCCATAATGAATGATTTATTTACATTAAATTTTTATCTTGATGTTTGATTAGGGAATATTAACTAGTAACGAACTTAAACACATGATTTCTTCTCCCATACCTCACCCTCATCATTATAATGATTAAAAATAACTCTTACCAATAATATGAATTGTCCATGATGTACATTAATATATATATCCAAAAACCCTAATGACCAATAAATCATAATAAAATTAGGCTCTAACTCTAATTCTACATAATTTGACACATTATGTGTATTAAAATTATACACCTTTAGCTCTAAGAAAAGGACAACATTATGAATTGTTCTCAACTGAGATCGAAAAGTTAATTGTTATTCCACCATACCAACACTATTGGTAATGTAAATAATCCCAAAACACGTCTATGATAGTGTTCATTGATTAGAAAGACAATAGTAACCCAAATGAGGTTCAACCATATGAAACAAGATCACCAATAGACAACTCCAAATCTTGTTTCCACTATTTTAAATAATGATTATAGTAGATTTTCTCAATCAAAAACTGTTTCATGATCAAATAAATTTCTGTAGATATCTCATATATGTGACACAGTTCTAAAAACGATGTATCACTTACATATTCCCAAAAAATAGCAATCCAAATGGCCTTCCATAGAGAACATCAAATGTATTAATTATTTTTACGGAATAGTAACATATAATATATGGTAATTAATCCATACGTAGTTGAAGTCATAGGAGACTAAGAAATCTAAAACAATTCCCTCGATCATCTCTTATATGATATTATTCTCTTGATCCATCTAACCATCCATTTGGGTGTAGTTTTACATTCTCAACATGAACAATGATCACATTTTCTTCTAAAGGCCTTCCAAAAACTGATTTTTTTTTGGAAAAGGTTCTCTATATGATATGATTTCCAATTATACCCCATATAGATTCACTACCTCGTAAATATATATCCCACCAAATTCCTTAACTTTGGATAAGTCCCTGGAAAGAATGAAAATAGCTGATTTAGTGATACACTTAATAACTAACAAAATTTCATTGCATCTTTTGGGTTTATGTGGTATTCCAATAATGATATCCATAGAGATCTCATCTGACATCAATGTTATAATTTTCAAATGATAATGTAAATTGAAGTTCTTTTTTTCTCTACAATAATTTTCTAAAATTTTGAAATCCAAGATAAAAATCATCAATTTCCTATCACGTACCTAGAAACCAGAACTAATAATTCAAAATATTTAAAAATTTGGTTATATTGGTATTAACGACCCACTATGAAACGTTTAATTCATAAATCACCACTTTTCACATTTAAAATGGATCCCCCAAATGTAATTTCAAACTTATAATTCTATTATGACATGTACCAATCACAAGACACATCCAATCCATTTCGAAACATCCAAGAGTTCTAGAACTAATAAACTCTAGGATTCTTATTCAAAATCTACACCTTATGGGATGGTGTAAATTGAATTATTTCTAAGAGAACACCTCTATTGTACTCTGTAGTCTTAATTAAAATCATAGAAATAATACCAATCAGTTTCCATTCATCAAAAGACTATTTCTCAACCTGATCCAACATCTTTAGTATCAATAAATATGAAACCACATTACCTTTTCTAATGGACATGAATCTATCAAATTCAAACACATATTCATACTCATCAGAATAAAAGTACAAAAGATTTAGAACCATCATTAATAAAATTAATTCAATTCTCTAATGATATATGTAGTCCAAAAAACCTCCCCAAAGAGGTTGTTATTTAATTTAACAGATAATGCATCACTATTTTTAATTCATGGTTATTGGTAGGTTAGTAAATCTCATCTGTTCATATATAGAGAGAACCATACACCCCAACATGATCATATTTCATCAACAAAAATCCAATAAACATACCTAACGTGTCATGCTAGACTATATATGAAATTCATGGTTCGAGAAATATGAAATGTTGTTCTCTGGGAACCTAATTCATTATGATAATCAATGAACTTTGAAAATTTTTGGATCCAATCAAAATTCAACCCATTATGTATACTTGTCGTCATGGGTGATGCATGATGAAAGAATCTGAAAAAATTATTTTAGTACCCGAACAGGGCCTAAAATCTCATTATTTCAAAAAATTTCCTCAAATTATCCCATGAATTCACTACCTTGATATTATCAAGGTCCATTGAAACCCCAAACCTTGAGATCACATGACCTAGAAGAATTTTCTCTCTAATAGAGAAAGTGAACTTGGGAATTTTTTGCATTGAAACATTGTTCTTGAACAGTTCACAACACAATCCTCAAATACATCTCATTATCTTCCTCAACGATGGATTAAAAAAATTACAAAATTACCACAGAGATGTAATTGAGGTACCGATGGAATGCCCTATGCATGAGTTCCATTAAAACTACTAGGTATTTTATCAACCCAAAAACAATTCATCAAATAATTACTGTGTGAAACATTGTTCATGGATTATTTTTGGAACATCCACCTCTCTATATCTGACCTAGTGACACCTGAAACACATATCAATCTTCAAGAACCCCGTAAAACCATTGGGAAGAATAGTGTCGTTGAAAATTTGAGGCAAGTGTTAATGTTTCTTGAATGTTTCCTTATTCATCTTCTAGAAATCGATACACATCTATATAGTTCTATTGGAATTATATGAAAATAATATAATTTAATAATAATGTGATATGCTTTGTCTAGTAATTCCTTTTTTTACAAATCATACACCTATATCAGCAATTATGTCAAATTTGTTGGCGATGTACGTTTTGTGTGAAGAGATTACTGTTGTGTCCCTGGTGGCAAATCAGTATGGAACTCCACAAATTTAATCAATGGAGGACCTCACAAATCATTTAGAAATAACTCTAGTAAATCAATCACCATAAGAGGTAACCCACTCTCAGAACTACCTGAATCATCCTCTAACATGAGTGATGAGATATTATTGATAAGGAATCTCAATTTTGGATGTAGTAGTCTAACACATCTTGATAAAATAACTTATTAACCTAGGAAGACCTGTACACTCCCAACAGGTGCTATAATTCTCTCTCACTAACCATGAATGTATATTTGAGAGAGGAAATTCACTATATAATCAATTCTGAGGTTAAGGTCAAAAAGGTCCATTTCCAAAACATGGAAGTACCATTATTATTTCACCCCAGAAATAGTGAGTGCACAATGGAGACCCCTAAAACCATTTTCACTAATCATTCCATGTGAAATCTCTAACACCATCATATATAGAATCAGATCCATTGGAATTTTTAACACTTTCATCAAGCATTACAAAATAAATGAAATAGATGAACATATTTTAAAAAGTAAAAAAATCAATGTATGATTAAATAAGATTCGTACTATGAATCAATTCCGTACCTAAATTAGATATTGATGTCATTTGATCCATTATATGAAAGATTCTAGTCTCTAATTATGATTGGTAAATAACAATGGCATACATCTCATCATTATGCTTAATTTTCCAAGAGGAAGATCCTTCCCTTCTTCCATAAATATCAATTCACGAACACATTGTCCTGAAATACTATGACTATAATGAACTTAACCTGGAGGATACAAAACATGTACCACTATGGTTTTTGCATGAGACCTTTCCAAACCATTAAATGGTACCTATAGATCCACTACAATAACATGGTCTAGGTGGAGATGATCACATCAACAACATATTCCCTAACATCCCACAATAATGGAATCTGACCAGTCCAACATCTGAAGCCATAAATGAAAATATTTGGGATGGATGTAATGAACTAACACCTCCACTCATTTCATGATCATCACGATGCATATTATTATTAGAATAACATCTAATTACCTATCAACCAATTAAAAAAACAACTGAAAATCTAGAATTACCATAGTGGTCTATATAATCCATTAATGAACCATCAACCACTTATTCATATGTCTTCATCATAAATAAGAAGACTAGAGATCATATGTTTAGTCAAAACCCCATTTTGATCTTATTGAGATTTCAGATGATAATTAGAAACCACATACTGTACAAACTAATCTAACATAGTGATATAGTTGGTATACTCCAATATGGTCTGATTCAACTAGTGTAGAACAAAAATATCATTGTTCCTAGAAAAATACAATGTATATGTGCAATTAAACTCTTTAAAAGAATTCTTTAGGTCCTTCTAACCATTAATATTTTTCTTTTTGGTCTAAACCTAGGATTCCCACCATCATTTACATGGACCATACAACATGAAAAATACAAACTTCACCTTAATTAATTTAGGAGTTCCATGAAACCAAATCAGACTATAAATCATCTTAACCAAACACTTATCATATTTAGGATATGTGGTACTCAAAAAGGTAGGTGGATTGTTTTTGAGAAATCCTAATACATTTTGTTACCAAACATAGTTTGGATTCCATGTCATGAGCATGAACAATGACAAATCAATAACCTAAATCATGGATAGCTCGATCCAATATTTCCACTAGTATTTGTTAATTTTATTTTGGAATAAATATCACAAAAAATTATCATCGTTTCATTGATTATCGTGGAGAGCGAAACTTAGTTTATGATAAACAATCATAAAGAAGCCATGAGTACTCTGCATGAGAATTTTTAGAAACAAATATAAATTAAAATTTTTCCACAAATCAAAACAAAACCATATTTATCAAATTAAGAAACCAATCTAAATTTCCCCCACCTAGTGTCCATAAATATTATTCATCCTAAAAATATCCCCTATAGGTGAAGTGAAACCAAATTACTATATCCTATGGACAATAAAGGCCCCTTATGTGTTGTGTCTAGATGACAACCCACTCGAAACATATTCCACATTCCATAAAGTCTTAAATTATTTCTACTCTGCCTCTCCCAAATAACATGACAAAAAGGGAGAAATTGTGCACAGATAACATTTTTTCATGAACCAGATGAGTATTCCATTCATCCAAATATTTTTCCCAACCTATGGCATGGACTGGAGGGAAATTCACATCCCCATAGGATGGAAACTACATCCTTCGTATCAAAATTTCACTTTTTGGGAACGATTTAACCCAATGTAAACAACCATTAACAATTTATTTGAATCAAGAATCACATGATAAAAAATTACTATATCCAATATAAAAGCAACTATCATAAGATATCTTTTTTTTTAATTTTCTACAAACCAAATTCACAAATATGGGAGGGGAATCAAACTTGACCACTACCGAAAACTTTCGGGAAAAAAGAAGGAAAACCCTTTAAGAGACCTCCAATAACACCTATATGTGGAGGAACACAATTAAAATAACCCACCATCACAACGATATTACTCATTGAAATTCCCTATGACAAACATAAAAAGTTATACACACAACCATGGGTGTATATATGGTTGTTAAGATCAGAGTTGGATTTTAACCAATGATAAGGATACAATGACAAAATATTATAAGAAAAATATTTATTATAGTTATAATGAATAAAGGTGAAAAATTATTAGATATAGGAAACATGGAAATATTTAAATAATATAAAATAATACCAGGAACCCATCCATAGATATACCATAACATGATAAAGACATGAAATACTTATGTACTAGTGTTAGTGGGACTCTAGGATCCTCGTACGATGATGAACGTGGTATAAACATTGGAACCGACAACATACTTAATCATAATATACTAGAGAGAAACACATCCCATGTTATGGTGGTTTCTAATTGTCATCAATATTTAGACTATTTTTATGTGTAAATCCTACGAGAAGGAATAAATCCTAGTCTCCGCATATCATACTAGCGTTCTAGTATTAGTCTTCCCATCTAGTCACTCCATATTTCCCATTACATCACAATTTCCACTTTTCATGTCACATTGAAGTACACTTACACATCCTCACAATAAAAAAATTCAAAAAAGAAACCATTTTTATTAATAGTTATAACATCTAAATAACTAATGCAAAACATCCCTTTTTAATAGGCGAACCATTTTCAAAAAACCCATGAAAAACAATATAAACTTGTTCCACATTTGAAACATAAATGAAAAATAATCAATTTTAATTTGAAAAATCATCATTCATTTCATTTTAACACCAAAACATTTGAACCCATAATTAATACCACACACATCATCTATATAATATATTTATATAGAAAAGAAACCATAGAAAAATCCTCTAAAAATAGAAATGCACAGAATCACATACCTCATGTTTGTAATCTTATTTAATTGGGTGGAAAACCAAAAAAACACCACAACATAATCCTAAAATAAAATATTACACCATAAATTAAATATATAACCCAAAACAACATAAATTTGAACCCTAAATAGGTCAACCCATTCACTGTAGAGAGAAGGACCCATGAAATAGGTAGGAAAACCCCATGAATATAGATTAATTAGGTGAAGTAGGATCTCACATAATGAAGCATTGAGATTACTACAAAAAACAATTGATTTGAGGATCTAACTGAGAAAATTGGTGAAGGAGAGGATCGTAAGGCTGAATATCAATAGTGGGTGAGACGAGGGGATAGAATTGGATAAAAGTTTATACATGGAAAACCGTAAATTTCATATATTTAATGACCTCAACTGGTCCTATATTTCCGATACGTGGTTTGGAGAACCATATGGAACCTGTTTGCTTAAGGAATAGAGGCAACATAGTTTTATGTGGAATTGTATAAACCCATGTGATCGACTATGTGCCTTAGACCGAACCAGTGTTCTTAGAAATTGGTTAGCTCCACACTCGTGTGGCTGGTCATGCATCCTTGAAAATGCCACAATCAATGGAGCATGATGTCTCTTAGGATAGATATGGATATCCGTTAACCATGAACTAACTATTTCCCTCCTACATCTATATCCAAAAGATCAATTTTATTCCAAAAACTCCTTGGAAATGATAAGGAATCAAGAAAAAGAAAAGATATACAAAAAACATCAAATGAAAATTAGTTATGGACAATTTTTTTTCATTATTGAATCTTGAATAGGTTATGTAAATATTTTTCCATAAAATTTACTTCGAAAAATTTGGTAAATCATATTTTACACTTTACTTCTTTCTTATGCACCTAATATTCTGATTTTTACCATAAATGTGGCGGTTAATTTTTATTTTTTCACTATTCATTTGTGAATACAATTATGTTTAAATTAATAGACATTATAAATTAATAAAATTTTGAATATGGAAATAATTATTCATAATTTAAATAGTATATTTCTAAAATATTTATTTAAATTAAATCGCACATATGTAGGGAATTTTTTTAGAAGAGAATAATTCTTATATATTAAAATTTTTTATGTAAAAATTCAAAATGAAAATGATTCCAATGAAATAAATTTTATAAATTGAAATAAATAACTAATTTTAATTTAAAAAATAATATTTCTAATTTATCATTATATGATATTTAAAATAAAAGGCAGTTTTCAGTCAAATGTTTGTATTTTTAAGCATCCATGAATGAATTAAACATCTCATAAAAATCCAAAATAATCACCCTAAGATAATTATTCATTTCGAATTTAAAAAATGATATTTTTTTTAATAAAATTTAAAAATGTGTTCAAAAATTGGTTTAAATTATATATATATGGCGTAAAAATAATGTCTTAAGAAATACAGTTTTTCCTAAAACATCGATTTTCTTTTTAAATGATACAAATATATTTTATAATTAATATTTTCCATTAATATCAATATATTATATTCTAATATATCTACGCTATAATTTAATGGAATTAATATAACAGTACACAATATTATAGTTAATTTTGGCTCAAGGTAGTGTGTTATATAAGATATTGATGATTTTAAATTTTAAAAAATAATTATTCTGGGGAGTTTAAGGTCAAGGTTGAGTGTCAAAAATATAATTGAACTAAATGTAATTATTTTATAGTTTTATAGTATTAAGTTATCCACCCCTTAAATAAATTTCACCCTCGAAATTTAAACTTTATCCTCATAGTCAATGGTTTTATATTTGGAAATATAATTGATGAAAACCCCATATCATAAAAATTGTTAATTTAATATCATCTTAATATGATATATATGTTGGTAAAAATTTCAAATGTAATAACATATTACTATGATTCTACTTAGTAGAACGTTGATGAATATAAATTTATCAACAAAAAAGACTAGCTTAAAAAATTATAGAGAGTTATTGAGGTTATTTTTTATAAGAAGTTGAATGACCAATGGTATGTTAATAGACTAAAAATCAAAAATTTAAGATTATTTAAAATTCCCTAATAATTATTTGATATGAATGTAATAGAATGAGTTTTTATTTCGATATATTTTTTTTATTGTTGACAGGTTATTTTACTATATAAGAATATTATTATATACACATTAATGATACATTTTTTTTCATAAAATGATTTTATACATTGGATTTGATTTAAAAATGTACCAATTCGTCAATTTCGTAGTGAAACGAATTTTAGAAAGTAATTTTTTTATCCTTGAAAAAATAATCAATTTTTTTATCAAATCATAATATCAATAAAAGAGTGTCATGGACATCGAAAATTCAATAAATATTAGATAAAACTAGAATTCCTAGTATATTTTTTCGATTATAATACATTAATGTCTATGAAAAAAATAAGTTAATAATTGATATATATTATATCAAATAGGTTAACATAAATACAATATATAAAATAGTACTAATATAAGCTAGTGTGATAATTTTAAACCCTTTTCTCTCTTCAATTGTGGGTTTCAATCTCAAAGCCTTACGAGATTCGGTGTGTTATCTCTAACATGTATGTTTCCCATTTGATAATATATATTATTATAATTACTTTAATTTAAATGATAAAAAATAATAAAAATAGTTGATATAAAGTTAACAATTAAATAAAAAATTTAGATTAATTTTGAATATAAATGTATTTTTTCATATGTTTACAAAGTCTGATAAAATTACTTGATAATATTTAAAATGAACTTAATGGACATTTTGATCCTAATGGTTATGAATACATATAAAAAATGAATTATAAAAATTGAAGGAATTATTAGATAAAACCCATTTAAATTTAAATATATATTAAAACAATTGTAGAATATCTATTAATTTTTTCAAAAAAACATAATATTTGAAGTATTAAATCACATAAAAAATAGAAATGGGTGGTTTATGAAATTGACTTAGGATCAACGATGAAATCATAAAAACATGATGGTATCCTTAACTCTTATTTTAATGAACACAAAAGTGGTTCAAAATATTACACAATCCACCAATATTTCATGATTATTATAAACAAAATACAATTAGTAAAATACATCAACAATTTAATTACAGAATCAAAATTAAAAAGTTCATTTATTTTATTTTAACCTACACCATTACATAGAATTTGGGTTAGAATTTTGGTTAGGTCATTATATTAGATAATTCATAGGATTTCAATATTTAAAACAACGATATATAAATGGTTCCATAGGAAAAATATATTTCCATTCATCATAGTTCTCATTTTTTCCCTCAGAAATTTACTTCTTTATTGCATATATATTGATACATAATAAATATTCATGTTCCATTGAGACACCCTCTTTTAAATTAGTGAAACCTTATGTTTTTCTGAGTTTATTTTATTTTATCAAATATTTAAATAAATTATATTATATTACAATGAAATGAATAATTGTGCAATGTATATCCACCATGAGTGTCAAAATATGTGTAAAATTAGGAATATTGTATTATTTTAGGTGAAAAATTGGTCAAGAACAATGAGCCCTATTCTGATTTATTTCCCTAGGAATATATTGTTTTGAACTATATCACCTTTTAATATCTAGGCAGGGGATTATTTATATGATAAACAACAAAATTTTTTCCGTTCCAAAAAATTTTGATGTTCTTATTTTTATAATAAATTATTATCTTGGTGGGTTTCTATAATATTTTTTTTTTCTAATATATACTTCTTGATGTTTCATTAAAAACTCATTTGATTGCAAATTTAATCACCATGAACAATGTAACATAGTGATAGTGTCACCATTATTCATTTTCATATGATTCTAGAAATCAAATCCAATAGTACCAAATAGATCAGTAGTCATGGTAAGTAGAAACATAATTGAAATTAACATTTATTATAAAAATATAAAATATAAAATTAATTTATTTTCTAAATTCCTTTTTCCCGTTATCATATCTCTTCCTGGAAATCATAGGGTACATCCTTGTATCATTGGGATAAATGTACCATACAAAATGGGTGATCATAGTTTCTCAGTAACTGTATGTGAAAAAAAAATATTAATAAATAAAGAATAATTATTATAGAATATTAAATATCTAAAAAATAATCAATTTAATAGAAAAATAGAATAATATTTTAGTAATATATAATGATCACATAATTCCACATAAACATCATATGAACATGAAAAGACCATAGACATTATAACTAATCAAATAATACCATAAAATATTAATAAATGAGTTCATTATGTGATAATGAATATTTTTGAACATCTAATAGCACATGTGTTGTATAAAGTCATCTATATAAGTTGTTTGTCCTTATTAAACACCATATTTATTTTGACACATGAGACCTACCAATGAAACATTGGACAATAACATGCCCCACCCATAACATACTACGTAAAATGAATTACACATATGAAAGGGGTGATAAATAATCAACATAAAAATTTATATTAAAAAACACAATAAAAGGTTAATAGGTACCACCATAAAATAAATATAATCATAAAACATCCAATTTATTATGGTTAATGGTAATAAAATTTTACAATATTTTTTAAACTGTTCTTAAACCATCCAAAGAAATAATAAGGATGATATAAATATAAACAATCCCATCTGGATCATATGTTCAATAAATAGACTATGTAGTTGATTAATATAAATACCATAAAAATATATTTGAAATCATTCATGGGGGAAAATTTCTTTTCTATTTTGAAAATAATTTTTCCATAATTAATAAAATTTGAATATCCTTTTCATTGTAATCAATGTATTAAACATGAATACAATAAAAAAATTATAGAAAAAAATTATTTCAAAATATCCTAATAAAAATTTAAATAAATCTTCAAAACATTGATGTCTAGGAGAATAGGTAATTCCATATATATCATATAAGTTATATAGAACATTCCCTTTTCACTATCAAGATGATTGTAATGGGTCATGTTCTTAAAGAAAAAATAAGATACAATTATAATTTTATAAAGTAAACAATGGGTAAAAAATCCATAGTTATTCGCTTTGATATGTTAAAAACATTTTTCTAAACCATTTTTAGAAAACAGATTTTTCAATGAAAATTCATTTCTAACCAAAGAGAGAAAAAAATTCTTATTTTCTTTGTAGGGTAATGAAATATCCACAAAGGAGAATGATGAACCCCTTTAACTCAAGGGAGATTCTACCCAATTTCCCCTCAAAGGATTGGGGAAAATGTGGAGAATACTCATGGATGGAGAAGGACGAACCGGTCCACGGACCGTTCTAATGTTCACGACTCTTGACCTGTTCTACAAAGCATCCCTCCTCCATGGACCATCATCAGTCGTGAAACCGAGGTGGAGACCCTCTGCGGTCGCGAGGCAGGACATGCGCCAACCCGGTTCACCATTATGGACTGGCCCAGCAGTGAGACACATCAACCGCCCCAAACCTCTTCCACTTTCATTCGCGAAATGGAGGCGGAACCCTTTGCAGCCGTGAAGCACTCCCCGAGTATGGTTCGCAGAGGAGGACTGTTTAATGCCCCGTGAGTTATGGATTGACCAAGTCCTCCGTAAGCCAGGTTTTCAGTCATGGGCCTCTGCAAAAGGTGTCGGATGACCCCAATAGATTCATTTTCCTACCCTCTATAAAAGGACACCAACGAGGGAGAAAGGGGAGATCGATCTGATTCGGGTGGAAGAATTACAAAGGAAGAAGATTAGGATTTCACAAAGTGCGAAGTTCCAGTTCGTGAACCAGTGCAGGTATGAAGCTAGAAACGAATCATTAAGGAACTAAAAATGCATAACATGTGAACCGAAAACCAAAAATAACATATAAATATAATACCACAAACCATGGCCCCTCCAATGATGCACTACCCATGGACCAGGGAGTTTATTCCCCTTTTCTGATCTGTCATACCGCGTAGCAGCCTCCTACGCAGGCAAAGCCCCAACCAACAAATCACTAACCGGTGCCGCCATTGACCGCCGATGCTCAAATAGACCCCTCCCTGTACCAACCTTGTATGTGGGCTGAACCAGAAGCCGTGAAGCCTCCTGGTTCGTGGGATTCCAATCAGTCTGCGGACACACCTGGTTCGCAGATGGCCTCTCAGTCCGCGGACCACCATGGTTTGCGGATAACCTCTTAGCCCGTGGACCCTCCCAGTTCGTGGACAACCTATTAACCCATGGACCACCCATGTTCGCGGATGTATTCTCCAGTTTCATAGCTCCTCTTTACCCGAAGGGTGCCACCCCTCATATGCCCGTGTGGCCGACCAAAACCATCAGATTTTTAATTCTCCGAGTGAGATAAATTCAATCGAATTAAAATTCGGCCAGATCCTTTGTAACCTCCTCATTGGCCAATTCATCGGCCCTAAGTCGAGGCCTCCACCAGAGCCACCAAACTGATATGATGTAACCTTTCGGTGTACTAGTGCTCCCTATTGAGTTCATATATCCACAGTATGTGAGGGCAAATGGGTTGCCTCGACGCTTGAACGGATTCCCGAAGCATGCATGGGTTCACATTCCCATGGTAATGTGGAGTCCGTTTCTTGAGAGCCCCCTTTCTGCCACTACTTTCTAGGATGGGGGACCACACTCTTCGGCAGTCAGGCACTTCTCCCTTCCCCATAGAGGGGGAGGCATACCAGCCAGAAAGAAGTCGTCCCCATTCACCTCTGTACTTCCCCACCAATACAACCAAGGAGGGACGTAGTGGGGAAGGGTGCTGCTCCATCTTTCTTTGAGGCAATGTCCCTCTCTTGGTGGGCTCTGTCGCCATTGAGCATCCATTTTGAAGTATGCCCCACACCATCCTCGCCAGAAGCCCATGGCCCCACTACTTTAAACCTGGATGGTTCATTGCTCAACCGCACGACTTCTACCTTCCTCGAACATCATGGGGAAGAAGTTTCCAGCGGTACCAGCCTTTTCCTCCAATCGTTGTTTGTGTCCCCTTCCCTTGGTTTGGAGAAAAGTGCGAGGTTACCCAAGTCTGTTGCATTCACTTGTTTCTCACCCTGAGCATAACTCACGTGGTCTTAGAGATTTGTGATGGTCGTGGTACCCACACAATGATTGTGTACCTATTACAAACTTTTTATACTTTGATCTCGGTCTCCTAGGCTGGGTACATAAGAAACCTCCATGAGATTCAAGCCCAACACTCGTTCGATCCGACCATCTTTACGTTGGTTGACCGCACCATTCCTGGGCCGCCTCAGAGCGTAATCCCCACACCAATTCGAATTACATGTATTTTGATCCCTCTCACAGGGATATGTAGGAAGCCCATGCCATGGGTTTGACCCAAATTCTCAAGTCATTACTTGTCCCCCCTCGATGAAAATAAACTCCAGAGTGCCCGGTAATGAGGGTTTAAACCAGCTTCGCCTCAATGAGTCCTGACTCCACAGGGTCATTAATTCAACGAGGGATGGAAAGCCTCAGGCCTAAATAATTATGAACCCGTACATCCAGTTGACCATTTCCCAATGGGGTTAAACACGTGGATAGTATGTTTGGGTAAAAACCAAAGATTCACCAACATATGAATACGTCTTAAATCAATAAGAGAGTCCTCGAACAAGAAATAATCCCCTCAAAAGGGTTTTATGAGCCCGACTTCCCATCCTCTCGACCAGTGTGAGTTCTTATGAATTACAGGCCAAACCATCCAGTCAACGCCTGCCTTTGGAAAGAATGTCCACTCACTACTATATATGGAACTATTGGGTGTTCCGAGGCGCAAACAGTGCACCCGATATGAGAAATTAAGCAGATCTCAGTATTCTCTAATAAACCGTTGGGTAGCACACATCTCTCCCACATGACCCCCGGTTGTGCGCCGCGCCGGGAGTGAAACAAAAAATTGTGAACTTGATGAGAATGTTTTACCAAAAATGATGAATTTAACATAATCCTATGAGCAGGGTCAAGAAAGGTCTTTAATTATGCATGGGGTCCTGAGATATTTTTTTGAGGTGTTTTCTATTTCTATTTATTAACATATTTTACCGGTACCTTCAGAACTCCCTTCGATCCAATGGCATCGCAAAGGAACTCACAAGCGCACACTTCCATCAATGTAAGGACCGGACATCCTCACCCATGGAGGACCCCGTCACCCACCCATCGTCTTCAACGCAGGGTCTTAGACTCGTTTTTTCGAGAGTAGCACCTGAACGGTACCCTACAAATGGTGGAGGGGGCCATGCATGCCCTCAAATCTTCCAGAACTCGTTGGTCACCTACCTTGTAGCGGCCACAGAAGCAGATCCAGATGGCCCCTGTTTCCATCTCAAATTGTTTCCGGAGTCTTTCCCCAGAACAGGACAATGAGTACCTCCCTTATCTTAGGGAGGAGGATGAGGTTAACGATTAGGACTTCATCCCTACCAAACGGGGGTTCCGATCCAAGGACCCCATCGGTAGGCATGATCGCGGTCATGTCGCGACTCAACATCCTCGTGATGAGGAGGATATCTCCCTGAGGACCCAGCCCCACGCTCCCCGAGCTTTAGCCCCTCAGAATTCCCGATGAGGGCAGTAGATGTACAATCAGGGACTGGTCATCACCCTGGTTCCTGAGGAGGAGCTCTGTTGCCCAGGCATGAAGACGTACCACGAATAGGAACCTACACCTGTTCGCTCCTCCCGAGCCCACCATCCAGACATGGTGGCATCATAGAACCCAGTGTGAATCCCCTCTGAGCTCTATCAAGCCCGTCTATCACACAGTACAACACTTACCTGACATGCACCTCTCCCTTTACATGGTCGTGAAGCCCACCAGCTTGACACGGTGACGACCCAGCGCCTGCAGGACCAGCTCATAGAAGATGCTTCTGACGCCTGCCATCATGACATGGTGGCGATCAGCAAAGCCCGCCACCCAGATGTGGTTTCAATTAATGGGCAGAAATATCTCCCTACAAACAAAGACAACCGACTCGATACTATGGAAAAACCAATATATGAAGGGCCAGCTCCCTGTGGATGCAAGTGAAGTATGCCATCCTGAAGTGGCGGCAAATGGAGAGATAAACTGGCCTATCTCGGTACAGGGGAAAATTCATTCACCTACCCTGAAAAAGGAGAATTTTTAGTACCCACTGACCATTGGAGGAACGGAGTAGTATATTCCAACTCTGATACTAGAATGCGCCTTAATACCCCTTCCAGCTAAAGATGTCTCTGTACATATCCTGTTAATGATGGAGGAGTATGCATCTATCCCAGGTCCTATCTTCCAGACTTTCCAGAATTTAATTGCATCAGTGGAAACAACAAGGATTTGGGCCTGTGAGACTATCTCACCAATTTTATGCGACTCATGTAAGAGATGAGATAGCCTCCTCAAAGCAGATCTACATCCATGCATCCACCCAGGAGGGCCACTGGCTATATTCTACTACGCAAGGGCAATCAGATCGAGAATCTTCACTTGTTCCAACTGGGGGACACCTGTCCATCATGGTGGATGCTCCAGAGTAGGCATATATCCCTGCTAAAAGTCAATATGTTCATCGGCATATCCCGACAGCATCATGGGATAGAATTAGACAGGGAAACAAAGTTGAAGGCCGTTGTCAACAGCAGACGATCCCTGCTGCCTGTAAGAGAGCGCCCTAAACTCACCAAAGGTAGCCGGAAAATATAGAGCAGGTTCATGACTCCGCTCTTCTAGAAGCTGGGGTTCCCAAAGACACTAAGCAAACATCATAGTCTCATAACCCTGCTCACCCATTACCATATTATGGGAGTGGTAGTAGTAGGTGCGAAGGTCCTCCACGCAATGTTTCTACCAGAAACTCTAGAGGTCCTCCCCAAAGCACCGGTGGGGGCCTCCCCCATGGGCATATAACAATCTATCAAGAGATGTCCTTTCTTGATTCAAGTCACGGAAACCCTCCACGTGACTAGAAGATCAAGCAGCAAGAAGGTCCTCCACTTTCTGCAGTCCACCCTGAAGGTCCTCCCTGTGGTATATGCTGTAAACACTCTCCATGCAGTGGGACCACAAATTATGATAGTAGTCCTCACTATCATAGTCGCAACTGCGGAGTCCCTCCTTGCAGTGACGTCTCATCATGACAAGAAGGCCCAGCGCTTATCATGGCCTGCCCTAAAGGTCATCCCCAGGGGTTACATTGCAACGACACTCCATGTAGCTAGGCAGTAGATCAAGGTGGTAGTTCTCGCCACACTGACAATGGAGGTCCTCCCCTTAGATATGTCATGAAATTAGAAGGCACTCCCCTCGTCGCGGTACATTCGTGGAGGACCTCCACAGGGTGTATCCCGCAGATATTCTTCCTACGGAAGCTGTAATGGTAGTACTCATCATTGCAGCAACTGTGATGGTAGTCCTCGCCTTCACGGCCACCATTACGAAGGTCCTCCCCACATTGGGCCCAAGTAACAAGAAGGTCCTCCCATTATCGCGGTGTGTCCTGATGGTCCTCCCCAGGATACACATCGAACGTCAAGCCATGATGGTCATCCTCCCCATAATGGCAATTGTTGTGAAGGCCCTCCCCATAACAATGCTACGAAGCCAGAAGGTCCTCCCCTTGCTATGACATGCCTTGGAGGTCGTCCCCAGGGTCTGCACTACAAAATTTTTTTTATGTAGTGAAGCATCAAGAAGTAATTGTAGTCCATGTTATTACGACCACCATTGCAGAGGTCCTCCCTGTGATGACATATCATATCGATAGGAAGGTCCTCCTCCTGCCGAATTAATCCTAGAAAATCCCTCATATGCTGTGGCACTCAGAAGGGCGGGATCAAACATGTCAGATTCCTAGTTAGTCACCAACAACATCCTTCTTCGATAGAGAGATGTTTTGGGGCCACGCTCATCTTCTGAACCGCCTTGGTATTGCCCACAAGACAATTCAATACCTACCAGTCCCACTTCCTCCAACCACACTATCAATGAGTGTCTCAGTTGGGCTGACCAGGTAGAGGAATCACTTGCGGAGGAGTATGCCAACATGTTGTACATGAGGAAACGACTTGCTAGAAATGATATACCAGTTATGTTTTGGCCCACGACCACCTCTCAATTTGACATATGCAGAGAGTTATCGGAAGAATACATGCACGACATCCGGCATAATATATGGACAACCCTCCGCTGATTGAAATCATCCATTCTACCCGATGATGGGAATGAAGACCACGTAAAGACAATTAGAGACCTCCTGCATCACATCGATCTAGAATCCATTCCTTCGACGCAACGACAGCGCCCCGATATATGTAAAGGAAACATGGAGATAGACTACCTATGTGCACTGCACGAGCTGCACCGCCTCATTGGTGACACTCCGACGAGAGTCCATATCAGAGGATGGGGGGAACATGTAGCTTTTCATTTCACTCCACTCCCCACCCAGAAGAAACTATTCGGCATGGTGTCTTGCAACGTCAATACATCAAGATGGAAATCGAGTGGTCTACATACTCATGAAAGGCAACACACCCAACAGAGTCAGGCCTTGAGTAAGTCTCAAAAGCATCATGAACAATGGGAAAATCCATTCAAATACATATGAATCAGGCCACCGAGAGCATACAATATGCCTCTTGCCTAAGATAGGCCTAGCAGTAATCTTTTTCCTGCCTCCCAATAAGGGATTGATCCACATAAGAACACGACATCAAACCCAGTTCCCCCCCCCCGAATGGGGCCACACATGATTAGGAAGGTGGGGATAGGAGCATCCACTGCCTAAATCCAGGGTCAACCCCAGCCTGCAGGGCTGGGGGATTTTTTAAAAACAAATTACCTCATAATACCAAATGAAATTAGAGGATACTCAACTACCATGGAACGACGCCAACCCCAGCCCTCATGGCTGGGTGCATTATTTCCCCCTCAACAACGTCCTCCCCCATGAGAGTCAGTATTCTATCATCTAGAGAGGACAGTCATAATAGGATGTTCTCATCCTATCCCGTCATTTGAATCATCATCCCCTATGAGAGAAATGTGCACCGTAAGGTCGCATCAAAGAACTCTCTGCGTCACCCTTCGTCAAGAAGTCCGAACGCAATCACAGGTCATGAAATGGAAGGGAAAAAGAAGTCGCAGAATATCCTATTACTATTTGAAAGATGACATATTATCCACCCCATGATATGAATCTGTCAACTTCATAGAGGTTAACCCCACGGGTGACACCAGAGATGCTACAAATCCGGATGGACCGGGAGACGATGGTTCTGGTCAGGCTGTGACTCACAAAGAACCCCTTGGTGTGCACACTTAGAACCAGAGGGAAACCCTAAATATGGTCGTTCAGCCATCCAAACCTCCTCCGCCTACCCAGCGAGCATCCAATAAGGATAAGAATGAAGGACTGGTTACCCTTAACTCGCCTCCTTCCCTCGAAAAAGATGAGCCACTCAAGCTTGAAGAGATATTTGTTTGACATGAAGTGGAGATGAAAGAATTGAGGAGGATGAACACCAAGCTACTCCAGAGGAAATGCCTTATTGAAATTGTGTCTAAGGAGGAGGCACATCATGCACTACCAGTAAGTGCACCTCAAAGAATAATATTCATTCCGACAAACGAAGCATGGTTAGGGCTCTCGTCCAACGAGGCGCCTAGCCCGTCCAACTACCTGAATGTGGATCCAAACGAATACCAAGTCTACGCTCCACTCAGAAAGCAATCAAAGTGAGTATTTCAGAACCCTCCAAAGGTGTCACAAACAATACACGCACCTTTGGTGGCAACTGAGCTGAAGCCTCAAGAAATTCATTGGGATATACCTTCCCAGGACCGGGCCCAGGAGAATGTAAACAAGGGTCTCACCAACACCATCCAGGCACTAACAGCTCGATTGGATGTGATGGAAGGTCGACGAGCTCCAATATAGCCAGAGTGGGATCCCTACCCAGATTGGGTTACCAACACACCACCTCCACCCAATTTTGGGAGCCCAGTATTCCCTATTTTCAATGGGTCAGGCGATCCAGAACTACATTTGATGCACTATGCATCTTATTGCGACCTTATGAAGGTGATTCCGAAACAACAAGAAGCAGTGAAACTCAGATGCTTCATATGGACCTTGCAAGGAGCATCCTTCTTATGGTATACGATTCTTCCAACCTAGTCAACAAAGAGCTGGGAGGACCTTAATCAGCAGTTCTTGTTCCACTTCAGGTCGACATTGCCTAAAACAATGGTTAACGACCTCATGAACTGCAAGAAGAGGGTGAATGAGAGGGTCTCATATTTTAATTGCCCGATGGGAAGGTCTAACCTATTCCCTAAATAGGCCAATGCCTCAAGATGAGCAGCTAGTCATATGCATCGATAATATTCACGATGAGCTACGAACACCGCTCATACCAGTGGCGTGCCCCACTGGATTCTGCCATCTCTTGGCCATTGCCTAGAGAATTGAGGACTCAATGTAGTGGAATAATTCTATGTCCCAAATAGCCTCGTAGTCTCCTACGAAAAGAGCCCCTAGAGCTGAAGCATCCGCTATCACACTCAAGACGGACCATGTGCCCACTCCACTGCTCAGGCCTCCACCAAATCATCACGGGCCTCCTACATATCAGCGACCACCTCCACCCAGGTGGGTTGGTCATAGAGGATCGAAGAGGAACTAATTTGAGGAATGAAAGAACAAAGTATAGTTATTCAGATAGGACCAAGTATGCGGTTAATTCAACGCTTCCATGAACTACAACTTTCTCCACCTCACGGAGCCAAGGAAAACTGATGAAGTCGGATGCGATGATAGGCCAGATTACTGCCCCTACCATCGAATGTAGGGGAACAACATCTGAGAATGCTTTCTCTTCGATGAACTCTTTCAGATGATGGTAGAATCCAGACAGGTCGAGCTAGGACCACCCCTAGCACATGTGGCATGTATCTCTACCACTGACTCCAAAAAAGAGGAGGGGTGGAAGAAAGTCACCAAAAAGTAGGGGAAGAAATTTGATGACTGGATGACTCAGAAGACTATTAATCGAGCCCAGCGCATACACCTAGCTCAACTACAGCAGTCGATGTTGCCGCCAACAGTCCCTGATGCCGGATATCCAGCAATATTGGCCTCACAACCCACCATGAGCCGGTCATCCGGGCGTAGTCAAAAACGGAAGAAACAAGCGCAAGAGGAGAAGTCTGTAATAAGGACGAAGTTATCCCTGACATTGGAGGATTTTATTCCCCCATACATGATGCCACGAGCACCGACCCACCAAATGGCATCGTCAGAGACAACCATCCATGTTGACTTGTCATAAGATGAAGATCCAATATTTGGATCCATCAACGTCATCCATCTTATGGAATCATCCCCTAATGAAGGGTATGGTTATGAACCTGAGTTCCTGAAACAATGAGACAGAAGGAGGAATCACAGAGGTACCAGGGGATGTGCAGCCGCGGCCAAAACCAACCCTATGAATAGACCCCGACCCAAACCGTTAATATCATAGAAACACATTTGAGAGCCCTTCAATGTACTCAACAAAAGAACGAATGCCCATACACCTCCACAAGCAGTCAATCTGGACCTGTTGTTCTACGATACCCACCAGAGGAGGAGAAACTATCTAGACTCTTAGTGCCCACAAGAAGACCGGTCAGACCGAGTCCCCAGAATGTCGGAACATCATCGACATCTAACCTCACAACTCGTCCCTCCTCATCACATACTCCAGCTCCCATGCAGCTTTCTAGAACTCTCCCACAAGTGGAGAAGAGTCAGTCTTTGGAGTATAAATTTGATATCCTTAAGCACCTGGCATTGGTACCAGCCAATTTGTCAATCATAGACGCCCTTAGACAGTCATCAGACCTCAGAGAGGCTCTTATAGATGCTTTGATCAGCCCCTAGGAGTTTCATGCCGATGTAGCTGCCACCGAGATTACCTGATGGAGGCTGTCATGACTGAATGCAATGCAGTTATTACCTTCATCGATCAGGATGATGATTCCATCATGAAATGACACATATGACCACTATATTTGTATGGAAATCTGAATGGTATTGAGATCCAGAATTTCTTTATAGACAATGGCTCTGGAGTTAACATCCTTCCCCTACGAACACTTTGTAAGTTGGGCTACAGTGAAGAAGATCTAATTCCCTCAGCCCAAACTCTATTAGGTTATAATAGGAATAAACATAATCCAATGGGAAAAATTAAGCTAAGGACCCATTTTGGTGACTTGGTAGCCTATACGGAATTCCTGGTGGTCCGGCAGAGCACAACATTCAATGCCTTACTAGGAAGGTCGTGGCTATATAAGAACATGGTCGTTCCTTCATCCCACCACCAGTGTATCAAGTAATGCATCAATGGAAATATTTGAACTTTTAATGCTGAAAATGACCCTTTCGATCCCTCTGAGTCACATTACATTGACACCGAGTTCAATGAGAAAAATAAAAAGAAGCCTTTGGTCGATGGTGTCCATTGGATCCTCGCTCCAAATGGCCTGGAAATGGTTCTTGATAACCCCCTCAGGTAGATTGAAAGAGATTATATCCTTCCCATCAACCATGTTGAGAGTAGGAGTTCATGTCCGGAAACACACTCGGATGTCCTCATGACTTCAACCATAACGACCGAGTGTGACAATGTGGGAACTTCTACTGACCCTCAATCTGGGGACGGATACTTGAGTAAGGATGCCCACAACACCTCTCCTCTAGACTCCCAAGAGCACATTTCAGGAGCACTCTCCTTGTCGGATCAAGAAGATGAGGATTTGTGAGAATAATGGGGGAAGTTCTCTGGGTTCCATCTCCTGCATTTCAGGAAGATACCTCCACTACTGTGGACGAGCTTAGGGAAATATACCTGGGTACAGAGGAAGACCTGAGGCCCACTCTCATTAGTGCATCCATGTCTCCCGAAGAGAACGAGGTATATACCGCTTTCTTAATGCAAAACCGAGATGTGTTTTCCTGGAATTACACTGAAATGCCGGGACTTGATCCCGAAGTGCCAACACACCACCCAGGTCTACCAGAGGACCATCGATGATAGAAACAGGCAACAAGAAGTACACACCCATCACATGCTTCCAAAATAGAGGCTGAAGTCTATAAGATCATTAAACATTCTTCATTTAGGAGGTCCAATAAGCCATCTAGTTGGAAAATAACATCCTTGTCAAGAAAAAGAAAAGACAAATCTGTGTCTTCATTGATTTCAGATATCTCAATCAGCATTGTCCGAAAGATTATTTCCCGGTCCCAGTCACTGAGTTATTAATCAATGCAACGGCCGGGTATGAGGATCTATCTTTCATGGATGCCTATTATGGGTATAACCAAATTAGGATGTCCTGAGAAGACGAAGAATCCACTACCTTCAGGGCCCCTCAAGGGGTATTTTGTTATAGGGTCAATCCATTTGGTCTCATGAACGCCGACACCACATATCAGCATGACAAGCATCAGATCTTTAAAATATTTCTGGGAAAATTTGTTGAATGTTATGTGGATGACCTGGTGGTCATGTCCAGACAGTGCTCAGATCACCTGTCAGACCTTGAGACTATCTTCAACAATATATGACAGCATAGCATGAAGATGAACCCCTAGAAATGCACCATCATGGTTACCTCAGGGATATTCGTTGGCTTTTTCATACGCCATCGGGGCATATAATTCGACCATGAGAAGAAAAAGGAAATCCTTGGATTGCCACCTCCCTGAAATCTCACCGAGTTGAGGGGATTCCATGGAAACCTGGTCTATATTAGGCGTTTCATAGCCATCCTGGCAAGAAAATGTTCCCCCTTCACCAGGTTAATGAAGAAGGGGGTCATGTAATAATGGATGGATGATTGCCACGAGGCATTCGATAACATGAAGAATTGCCTCTTAAGCCCACTGTTTCTCATGCCCCTAGTTGAAGTAAGACCTTTCATCTTATATGTGATGCCCCTAGAATGGTCACTGGGTGCATTCCTCGCACCAAAGAATGATTCTGGTAGCGAAAAAAATCTATATTACCTTAGTCAATCCATGATTGATGCTAAGAATCGATACTCAAATATCTAGAAGAGTTGTTTGGCCTAGGATTTCGTAGTTCAAAAGCTGTGAAATTATCTACAACATCAAGAAATATATATTATCCCATGGAATAACCCGCTCAAGTACATCCTCAGCCGCCAGATTCTAACCGGATGCCTATCCCGATGGGCGGTCATCCTGTAACAATTTGACATCCGGTTTGGGCCACAAAAAGCCATCAAAGGCTAGGCATTAGTAAACTTTCTGACATAACACCCTTCAACCGGGGCCACTGCATCAGACACTAAGCTACCTGATGAAGACATATTCTCATTTCAAGAGGAGTTCACAGCATGGGAAAAATACTTCGACGATGCATCCTGAATCCCAACTAGGAAGAGGATGGAGGATCCGAAATTCAACAATATTGGTTTGGGGATAATACTCGAGTCCCCGAAAAAGGCAGTCTTTCCATATTACTTCTTCCTGTATGAGGGATGTACAAAAAATGAAGTGGAACATCAATCTCTCATTGCAGGCCTGGATCTCGCACTCCAGGCACAAGTACAACACCTTAAGGTAAATGGTTACTCGGAGCTGGTCATCAAGAAACTCAATGGTGACTATGCTATTAAAAAGGATGAGTTGATCCCCCTGTTTGACCATGTCCGAGGGTTAATGGAAGAATTCTCCATTGAACCAAAATTGGCCTATATTCCCTTGTCTCAGAATGGACATGTTGATGCATTAGACAAGGCGGCCACAACCCTAGCGGACACAGATCGAGATGAAACGGTTATCAGTATTGCTCACCATAAAATGGTATTTCTATATGTTCAATCTAAGACGGAAGAAATCCAGAAAGTCAGTCTTGTCCATGAGCCTTATGCTCCTACCATTGGCTGGATGAACCCCATTACAAACTACCTTCAACGGGGAGAACTTCCTTCAAACAGGGCTGAATGATAGGACATACTAAAAAGGTCAATCAAATTTGTCTTATTTGGCGGTGCGGGTCAGCAAGAGGTCCTCTACAAATGTGGCCTCGACGGAGTTCCCGTCAGAAGAATTGATGGAGAAGAAACCACTGCTGTAGTGAATGATATACATGACGGAGCATGTGGAGCGTATCAATTGGTTACAAAGCATTCCCATCAGGTTCGATGGCTTGGGTAGTACTAGCCCACAGTGTCACGATACTGCGATCATTTAACTGCAAAGTGCTAGTCATGCATGATTCATGCCAACTTCATACACCAACCCCCGGAATGAATTCATCAAGTAAAGTACTCATGGCCATTTTATGTCTGGGGGATAGACGTCGTGGGACCATATCCTTTCGCCATGACCAAATAGAGGAATTATATCCTCAAATCAACCGACTACTTTTTCAAATGGGCAGAAGCCACACCCCTCAAGGAAGTCAGGGAAAGAAATAATGTTAGGTTTGTGAAGACCAATATCATCACCAGATTTGGTGTCCCTCATGCCATACTGATGGACAACGGCACTAACTTCTACTATGATGAATTGGAGAAACTATAGCATGAGTATGGTATCGAGGCTATACACTCATCCCGCTACCATGAAATGGCCAACGGACAGATAGAGGATTCCAAAAAGACCCTTTCCAACATTATCCAAATAATCGTGGAAAAATACAAGAAGTCATGGATGGATAAACTCATTCATGAGTTGTGGGCTTATCGAACCACAATCTGCACTACTACTCGGGCTACTCCATACTCGTTAGTATGATGAACAGTAGTGATCCTTCCCATTAAGCTCCAATTTCCGTCTATCTGGGTTGCGGTTTGTGATCAGTTACTTGACAATGAGAAATCAGAGTAGCAGCATGGTGAATTAGAGTATCTAGATGAGAAGCAGTTTCACAATTTTCACCATCTGAAAGTGTATTAGAAACGGATTGCATGAGCCTTCAATAAAAAGGTCCGTCTTCAATCTTCCTTGGATAGAGAATTGGTGTTGGTCCTCCAAACGCCAATGATTCCCGAGAAGAAGCCTCTAAAGCTAGAGCATAATTGGGAGGGGTCATATGTTATACACAAGGTATACTCCAATGGAGAATATGTACTGATCTCCTTGGACGAGCAGTTCACTACTGATCCTACAAATATGAGATTCCTGAAGAAGTATTTCACATACAAATTAAATATTCCTTCTTCAATGCCGCAAGATGTTTAACTACACGGTCAATCGTCCAAACTGCAAAACGTTAAACTACCATGCACCCAATGGTCAAAACTCTTTGACCCTAAACTCAGAGTATCGCGTCCTCAATGCATGACGTTAATCTACACCACTAAAGACAAGAGGATTTAAGAATACCCATTACCCCCGTGTACAGACCATCCCTGTACGGTATGTATCACTCTTGCAGAGAACTACGTGCTCCTTGAATCGTTCCATCGTAGGATACGTAGCAACCCCGAGATCCCCTATCCTATCCAAACCACACCCAAATGAAAATAATGTTAAAAATTCTCTTTCCCCCGTGTACGGTCCAGACCTGCACGGGGTATACTTCATACGGAGAACTCCATAAGTCTTGATTTCTTCCCTTGTAGGATATGTAGAGATGATGGGATTCCCTATCCTGGCCCAGCCACTTCTAAAAAAAATGTCCCCTTTTCCCCTGTGTATGGACCAGCCCTGCACAGAGTGTACTTTTTTCAAATAACTACGTAAGGCTTGATTCCATCCCTCACTAGATACATAGTGACGCAAGAATTCCACATCCTATCCCAACCACCTCAAAAAAATGCCTCCTTCCCATTTGTATGGACCAGACTTTCACAGGGTGTATTCTTTGTCCATAATTCATAACGTTAAACTGCACAGATAAGAAAAGAAAAAATGCCCTTCCCCCCATGTACAGACCAGACCTATACGGGGTGGATACTTCATCCTCGCCACATGACATTAAACTGTATGGACTTCATCCTTACTGCATGATGTTAAACTACATATACTTCATCGTGACCCACCAAGAAACATGTTGAAATGATATGGAGATACTCCTTTCACATTTGGATGCATCTTCTCTTTACATTAATATCCATAACCCCAATAATTATGTATCTTCATAACCATTCATAGCCATCGGATGTGGAGAGTCATCGACCCGGGGACACCTTTGCATGACTATGCATACCATGGCCTCAGTGGCACTGCATATTGATAGTCCATGGATCATCTACCAAAGGCAAGATTTCATCAGGTGATACTTCTCCTAGCTCTGTACACTTACTAGCCTCAGAGACCCCGTATCAAGTCTCCCGATCCAAAATTTATGGAGTAGTGGTTTACAAGTTCGTCCCCTGTTCACGTCCAATTGTTTCTAGGGTATCCCTACCCAGTTATCCTATGTATCCACCGGTGGTTCATAGAGCGACCTGCATCTACGAACATCAATCCAATACTAGTCTACTTTGACTTGACGAACACTTGCAGAAGAGATGTTTCTTGTATTCTTGGACACCATTATCCCCCAAATTCTAAACTCTGAGCTGTGTGCACTCTCAGATTTTCATAATCATTCATGGCCATCAGAAGGGGAAATTCATCGACCTAGAGACACCTTTTCATGATAATTCATAGCATTCCCTCAGCGGCTCTTCATATTGATATCCCCTGTCTCGTCTACCAAAGGCAATATTTACTCGGGCAATACTCTTCCTAGCTCCGTACGCTTATCGGCCTCAGAGCCTCCATGTCATCTCTCATGAACCAAGAATCCCTGGAACCAGGATTTACACCATCAACCCCCCTCCACATCTTGGACATGCCAGAATACTCGGGCCCAATTACATTCTAATCAAGAGTGGCCTTTTTAATTACGTCTTTTCTGCACGAGGTCAAATGACACGGAGCACATCTTGGCCACTTGGAATAAATCTGCAAAGACATAACATTAAAATTCCATGGGAATTCCTCCAACAACAAGAATTTTCAATAGTTTAATAATGCCCCTCATCCTTACCACTTGTCGTTGAACTGCACGGTCAATATTCCTTGCTGCACGACATTAAACTGCACAACATTGGTAAAGGAAAGAAAAATGCCTCCATCCTCCCTACATGGCATTAAAATACACATAATCCTTTAATAATGCTCCTCTTCCTTACTACATGATGTTAAACTGCATGGTCAAACCTGTCATGGTTTCAGTAAGGAACATAACATTTTCTCTATCCTTCAGTGCACGAATCAGACTTACACAATCCACTGTCTCAAACCCACATGAGAAGGGATTACTTCACTCCTTATCAGGAAGTTTAATCTAGAAGATTCTCTCGTAACCATGAACCCTCTCATCATAAACCATACTCTGTACTTAGAGAAAGCAGAACTCTTATAAGCCACCCCTGGTGGTCCCAAATCTCAACTTCCCTGAAGTTTCACCACTATCGGGATAATACAATCATTGACCTAAGGACACCTTTTCATGACTAGGCATACCATGACCTCAGCGGCTCTTCATATTGATCGCCCCTAGATGGTCTACCAAAGGCAAGATTTCCTTTGGCAATGCTTCTCTCCGTACGCCTCTTGTCCTCTGATCCTCCATGTATATCCCGGGATTCAGAAACCCTCTGAGCTATAGTTTACCAACCTCTTTCTAAATCTTGCCTGAATAAGGTGGAATGTCTATGACGAGATTACAGAGAACTAGAAGAAGTTATTACATTTTAAATGATGTCACAGTTGCATGACTTTAAACTGTGCCATGTTTCAACCATCCCTTACGCTAACAAAAAGCGTAGGAAAGTGGTCACCCGACGACACTCATGATTAGTACATATGTTCCCAAAACCTATTTAGATGACACATTCCCTTTCTGACCCCCCCTGGTGGTTTTCATAATTTTCCAAGCCACCCATGGTGGTTTCCATAAGCTGGACATCCATGAAGTCCCCAGGCCATAAGAAATGGAAATTCATGGACTTAAGGACACCTTTGTATGATTATACATAGCATGCCCTCAGCGGCTCTGCATATTGATTTCCCCTGGCCCGTTTTCCAAAGGCAAGATTTCCCTAGGCAATGCGCTTCCTACCTCTATACGCCGACGCGACTCCCGTGCCTTGACACATGATGTGCATGCCATTCAAATTTAAAAATGTCCCCCCCCCCATGTGTGTATGAAGGGTATGATACATCTTTTAATCAACCAAACCTCATCAGGGCCCTCTCCCCACTATGTCTGGTTAATGTTGTTCGACTTAAAACATTAGTAATGATAGTCTTTTTAGTGGGACTTTGAACCACTCACAAAAAGTGGAACAAAGTGTGTAAGTCCGAAAACTAGAAAAAGGAGACCTAAGAAAAATCCAGGCTATACCCACTGTGTCCACACCAAATGGGCCCAAGAAAAATCATGGAATTAATAAGAAAAGACAAAAAGATTGTGGGAGCTTCTCTACAAAACCGTAGAAATAGTCAATCTATGCTTGTTGGATCCCATGGTCCAGGAAAAAAATTTACCTTGTCATCATTTTCTTTAATTATGGTCAGTTCTAATTCAGTAGGTTGTTACTTAGGAAACCATTTCTCCAGTAATAACCAAATTCCAAAAAAAAACAAATCGACGTAGATTGTGTTTCATTGAACAAAAGTGGAGGGTGTCCAGAAGCTGTGGCCTATCCCTTACAAAAATAGAATAGATAGAGCAAGGTGTCCAGGAATGGCACTAACAGTTACAAAGGAGCATGGATTGCTCTCTTTTTTAGATCATCAACCGAGCGATGAAGGTTATCGCAAGTCTGCGCCCACATAGCTTTCTCCTTGGCCTCAACATCAGCCACCTAGCGAATACGCTTCACTGAAATTTGGAGATCGTAGATCCCTTTTCTGGTGTCTTCAAGGTTACTATTCAGTGTCCACAACCAATTCCTCAGCATCGCTACTCGAGTCTCGCATTCATGTAGCTCAACAGACAGGGCAACTGCCTGATCTCGAGAGCTCTCCTCCTGTGTTAATAGCTGATGAAGCTTCGTCAAGGTCTCCTCCAAGGCTTGGGACCCGTAATGAGAAGCAGTGAGATGAGAACGTTTTCATTCACTAGCAGCAGCTTCCTCATAGGCCATAACAACCTGGCAAGCAAGAAGAAGAAACTGCCGATTGTCAAATCCAACTGACCCAAATCCTAAGAAGAGATGTTGGAGGGCTTCAGTTTTAGTTGCCATCTCAGCAAGAGTATTTTTTGAAAAAAATCTCATAAATCTGAGGCCAGGCCCACCTCCGCACTGCTCGGTGGTCTTCCATGGAAGAAGGATCTTTGGTGTCCTTGCTCGGAAGCACGGGAACGAAGTTTGGTATTGCAACCAGCGTAGACATGTGCTCGCTAGATGTTGGTTCCGAAGATGGAATGACTAGATCCTATAACCCCAGATCAGGATTGGAATCAAGTTTCAAAGCCTAGTATCCACTGGAAAAATTTCTGGGATTTTCTCGCTGGGACCCGAAGCCACTGGTTCGTCCTCATCGACGCCCAAGAAGGATTAACCCGTCTGAACATCGGCCACCACAGCGCTAGGAGAGGAAAATCCCCCGATTCGCATTGATCGATGAGCCATCATTCGATCCTATATTATAGCTTATGAGGAAGGAGCGGTGGACGCAAAAACCATAGTACCTCGTGATTTGGGGACCTACTAGACAGCCTTCCCTAGGTTCCCATCGATATAGTGTTTTACCCACGTTTTTGCCTACTCCAAGGAAATGCCAGCATCCTCCCCCATGACAGGCAGTGGAATGCTTGTGTCAGATCCCTCACGCGTTATCATCAACCACCATTGACGATGTATGGCCATGTGCAGTCTTTGAGCCTGAGGAGGGGGAAGGGAAACAATGACTTGAATGCACCCAAACTGGCAAGAAAAATGATATGGGATATATATCTCACACAGAGAAACCTAGTCAATCTGTACAGACAGAAATTATTCCCGCCAAGAGATCATGTAAGAACGTTGCTCCATCCTCCCCCGGTGGTTGTCAACTATGACGCCATAAGGGGTGGGGTAGGGAGTGAAAGAAAACTAGGAGAACTCACTCAGAAGCACGAGTACTTCACCAGAGCTGAAAGAAATCAAGAAAACTCCAGATATCAAGTAGGGTAGGCTGAAAGGTAGGGTGCAAGATGGTTGTGTTGTGAAAATACTCATAGCAGTGACAATGATCTGCTACCTAGCCGTACAAAAACTGAAATGGCCCACTCAGACTGAAGGGTGACCCACCATTCTGTATGTGACCCAGTATTTCATAAATATGAGACAATGTGGGCATGACCAAATTCACAGGGTGGCCCTCTTCCAGCTCAACTGCCATCATTATGATGCAAGCCCTGATGCCTGGATTGATGTCCCGAGAAGGGAATAACCACCTACTAAAAAACATAGCAAACATACCTGCCAACCTAAGTATGGGTGGAACATTGGGGTGTACCTCATAACCCCATGAAAGGTAATCACTCGCTTCCAGAACCGCCCAATAGGATCCTGGAGTAGTTCATGACTATTGGGATGGATGAGTCCTGGGGCACTTGATCTTTGGCGCAAGGCCAGTGGTATTTAAAAATTACCCTATCCAATTTCTATAGGGAATGAGAGAGCGGGCACGCAAGGCCTGGCATAGTGACTTCTCCGCCATAACCAGCAAATCCCTCACCAACAGAGGCACCCATTCAAGGTCTCCCCACGCTTCAGGGATGGGTAGAAACTCTTCATACATCGCACCTATTATTGGATGCCCTCTTAATTGGTGGATGTCCCACAAAATAATAACAACTTCACCTTGGGATAGGTGGAAGGTATTAGTGCTTAAACACTAGCGAGTGAGAAGGTCGGGAAGAATCCTGGATGACGGGTAAATAGCGAACTTGGAAACCCACACCTCGGAGTACAAATCGACTGCTTCCAGTGACATGGGAGATTTCCGGCAATGATGATGAACCCAGAAGGCCCATGCCCATTCGTTCGAGAAAATCCCACCAGAAAGAAGATACCACTTCGGATTCCACCCTTCATTAGGATATACTCGATCAAGGTTGAAAATAGAAGGGTAGCTCTTTAAGAAATCTTCCTAAGAAACGTTTTGGGCATGTTGATCACATTGGGTCAAAATAGTGCCTCTAAAAATTAAGGTGTCTTTATGGTCAAAGTCAGAAACCATCTCCCCCGATTGGGTAAGGTTCACCTGAATTCACTTTGGAGACCCTTCCCGGAAATGGGAAGGAAGACCTGGGAATGTGCGGGGAATAGGGACATCATCTTGAAGACCGAATCCATAAAGCGGAAGGCAATTTGATAACTAATAATCCAAGTGTTCAGGGGAGAGCATATCCTTCAAGATACCATCATCCAGAATGATGGACCGGTCAGGGTCCTCTTTAATATCCTCCTCTCTAGGGATCATAACTAGACATATCTCTCCGCCAATTGAGAGGGGCTCGGTAGTAGGCCTAGGTGCGGAACTAGGGGGAACCATATTCTATCACTGCATAATGAAATCTAACAGGTGGTTAGTCCGGAAATTTTTTTTTCTTCGGACAAAAATACCAAATATATGGCTAAGGATCAATTGAGGAGCCTTCATAGAAAAGTCCGTGATGATGCTTCAAAGGATGGTTGGTGATGACTACATCCCACGAACCAACCCTGCATGGAAGTAGTTCGCAATACTCTAGCCCGAGGATCATTGGCCATAAAACCGAGAACCAGGTTTCTCTGTGGAATATCAATCCCGAATTTAAGTGGTTATATTCAGAATAATTAGATATTTTTTATAGTCATATGATTTTAGTCTGGAGAGCATCGAAACTGTGGGTCGCCAAAACCACGAAGTGAGTTCCTACACGGCTATTCGTGAATTCCTTTATGATTAATTGAAAGTGATAGTTTGCGGCTGGGACGTCGGTCCACAGATAAATATTGGCGCAAATTAGAAATGGTGGGTGGAAGAAGCATTCGGTTCGCGGATGAAGCATTTCACGAATGAATAAGCACGTGGAGGCAGAAACGCGAAGGAGCGCTGGTATTTTCCAAGAATTCATTCGAAGGAAAATGAAGGGCCCTACGTATTTATAAGTGTGGTCCCCTACCAGGTCCACTCCCCTACCTCAACCAATCCGAGTTTCTGGACCACTCTACATCAGAATAAGCTCCTCTTTGTTCCGATCAGACACCATTCTGATGGGGGGAATATGTGGGTCCTGAAAATTATGCAAAGGAGAATGATGATCCCCTTTAAAAGTATAATTAGATCAACTAAATATCATTTGTTCATATTTATATAATTTTAATAAATAAAACCGTTAAATTTAAAAAAAAAACTATTTTAATGCTTCAGAATTTTTCGCTTTTAAAAACCCTCATATGCGACATGTCTATGGTAATTATTTTATATTAATTCTTTGGCCAAGTATGTGCTTAAAACTTGTACCAATGGAATCCATTTTGGATGAAAAATAATTTATAATATTTATAAATGTTTAATCCAGTTTTTAGAAAAATATTAATGAATTTAATTAATATTTATTTTTGTTATTATGATAAAAAACAAGTTCTCTTTGTGGTTAGACAAAAACATAAGAAGAATCGTACCATAAACATAAAGCTAAAATACATTATATGGACATTTTTTGACAATATTATCTATTTTATCTCATATTTACATATATTATAGGATCATTTTTTATGATATATCCCTCAATAGTGTTTACCATTTCATATATAAAGGAACTCCTCACCTCCCCCCATAAAAAAGTTCCCTCACCCACTAAATTCCTCACACCATTGAGGTCACATTGGATAGTCCGAAAATAGAAAAAATAACCTCCCAAACTCAATCATATGGACCTATAAGAATCAAAAATTTTTTATGTAAAACCATGTGAGTCCTTGGGTAAAATACAAAGTGAATTACTCTAGGAATAGGTAAAATATTTTCACAAGATATTTTGTATTATTTTAATTCACCACCCCCTATATTATTCATATAAATTATTATATATTTTCATTATTATCCAGAATTCACTAATATGTTGTTATAATAATTTGTAAACATATAAATACATACAATTAAATAAAATAGTAAATTAATATACCCTTCATGTGTGTGGAAGACTACCCCCTCGTGAAATGTTGTCATTCATTTTTCCTTCACCACCTCTCATGGTGGGGATATATAATGAAAATAATGTTTTTATATAATAACATTGATATATATTAAATTTAATATATATATATTTTTATTTATATATTACGTAATACATAACATAATTCATTCCATTTTGTGTAAATACTATAGCATCACTTGTGGATCTGTGGACTACCACCACCTCATAATGATGTGATTCATTGATACATTATTTGGAATTTAATTAGGATTGATTTTGTAAAATTATATGATATATATACGAAATAATAATAATACATGAATGATTATATATATATATATATATTTATTTAATTTACATATTTTTATTCAAAATGATAAAAAAATTGAAACAATCTTCTTCCATTCACATAGTCTTCTCTCTCCATGAATTGTGTTATCCATTTCCTTATTATATATTTTACCAATTATTATAAATATTTTTTACATATTATATGTTATAGTTTTATCATATTTTAGATTATTCAAATAATTAAATAAATTTCCATGTAAGTGTATCAATAATTACAAGTCAAAACATATACGAAAAATAATGTTTATATTACCTAAAACATAACATTAACATTAAATAGTTAATAAAAGGTTAACATAAATTAATTATAAAATAATATATGTTATAATCTATGAAAATATCACTTTCATGGTATATTACTAATAAACATACACTTATTATAGAATATCATTGGACATGTCTAAAAAAAATTCAATACATAATGTTATATTATTTTTAGTCTCACTTTTATTTATGTGAGCCATATACATTTTCAACCACTCATTTATTTGTGTAGTTTATATACAAACCATGAATGTAATAAACATTTCATATATTAAATTATTGGTGTATTCTTCTAACCATTTAATGATTTATCGTTCATTTTTTTAAGGATCAAAAGATATTAAACATGAAGAGTAAGTAAGTCTGGATTTTTATTTGTTGATACACATTCCATGTTATGTAGATATATTTTTGGTCTAAGAGTATATATCTTCCACTGAAATGATGTATCCTAAATATATTTCTTATAATGTTATTATATAATCATGTAATGTTATTATTTCCATATTATTATGATTCAATGTTATTAAATTTGTAATGGTTTGTTCCAACAATCTCATCATTTATCAATATTTTTTATGATTATGTTTCCATTAATTAAATCATATTCCATTTATCTCAATAAATCACATCCTTTTTATTTTAATATAGTTATTCATTATATCTTTATCTATTTTTATGAGTTTAGAATATTTTATTAATTAATATTTTTAATTAAATATCATTAGGAAAATTTGATATTATTTTTCTCTTCATTCAAAATTTTTATTTATTTAACAGAACATTGTTTAATAGAAATGTTTTTAAAAATATATTAACATGGTATATAAAATTCTTTTTTATCCAATTTTTTAAATACAAAAAAAAAAAAAATATAAAAGAAACCTCTATGATTTTTTTCAACGAGGGTTGTTCTCTAAAAAAATTTCATTAGTTATTTACTCTTTAACATGTATGGATTTACCATCCTTAATTTCAGTAAATCATTCATTGAATATAAATATGGTTTTAAAAAATTATTCTTATTACTGTAGGAATTCGTTATTTTATAGTTTTTTAAATGGAAAAATATTACAGAAAAATTATATTTTGATATTTTGTTGTTTTCAATGATTATTTATATGTATTATTGTTTCATTAAAAGGAAAATTGATTCAGGATATTTAATTATTAAAAATTATTATTCAATTAAAAAAGGATACTTTCCTTATGACATAATAGAAATGATTTACCAAAGGCATTTATAATATTTCATTGTGGATTCAAATAAATTTTTTTCTTAAAAATCATTATGATAAAAAAACTAATTTTAAAAGAAAAATATATTCTAGTTAATCATTAAAATTCATTCTTTACATATGAAGATATAGTTTAGTATTGTTTATTAATTACTAGGATTATTGTTTTTCATATAATTACTCTCAATAAGGGGTTAATTCAGCTCCTATGAGAATTTATGTCTAAAATATTTCATAAAAATTTCCCTATTAAAAAAGATAAAATAGACATATTAACCAAATTAATAAGATTTATATATGTTTTTATATTTCAAAAGTCTTATCAGAGAGTGACTAGTTAACAGTGAGCATAATATGGATTAGTATTTTATTTTTTAAAATTAATCAACTCTATCAAATTCCAATAAGAAAAATATCTATGATTAACTCTCATAATAAATTTGAGTTATCCTATAATATAAAAATGGAAAACTAATCATAAAAGAACACATTGAAATTTAAAACCAGATGTTTAATCTCAAGAAGTGTCATAATCCTATCCACATAGTGATCCCCTACCACCAAGATGATTATATAAATAGACTATGAACTAGATCCTAGATTGGGGTATGAAAAATTATACACACTCTACGGGTAATCTAGACTTATTCCATTATTTTTTTTGTATTGGAAAAACAACTAGGCTTCACATGGACCTCTCAAACAGTTATACATGGTTGTATAGGATTTAATATTTGTTTTGTGAAGATCTCAATTTATTATACACCTTTTCATAGGATTCGCTGTGTGTTCATATAATAGAGATACAAACAATACTCTTAATTTAATAAAAAAAATTAATAAATTATAGATAATACAATGTAGAAGGCTCTAGTAGACTATCACAGGATCTTGTGACTTCTCTTAGTTGTGTCCAAATATTATTTTATTTTGAATCTTCAAATAGACAACATCATTGAGTTTCATGATATCATTTGTCAATTTTATCCAATTAGGTAGTAGTTAGATCAAGGAGTGATTATTCTCTCATTAATTTGGTGCTTCAATATGTTCTTATATTTAATCTCTATGTAGTATCTTTATGTTTCTACAATTTTTTAGTTCCTTAGTTTATCATAGGTGCACAATAAGGTCCACAACTCACAACATTTTTTATTAGATATTCTATTTATATAATGTAGCTAACATGTACAGTGTTTCTAGTACCTCACACCTCCTACCAGTCTCTGACATTATATTAATACTATTTAAAAAGGAAAAAATATTTATTAATTTAAATAATAGCACAATGTTAATAAAATATGCCCATTAGAATAAATTAGAATTTAAACTCAAAAGTAAGAGTTCATACTGTCTCAGGAATGGTAGGTCAGGCAGCAGTGTCTTAGAAATAGTGTCTGAGACATAGAGTGTTGTGCGACCTAGATGGTGATTCATGTAATAGTGCCTCATGAATTGTATGACACTCTAAATGTAGTTCCATTTGATGATGTCTCATGTTATTAGCAGCTAAATGTTATGATGGCTTGTCCTTATTATAAATGAACAGAATAGATTTCAATAAGATGAACAATGGTAACTCAGTACATTAGTATCCCGATTGATGGCATCTCATCCTTTACCAAAATTCAGTTTTGGTGCTGATGGTTAGAGAGTTGAAAGTTATACACAATAAACTTTGGTCCATATCAATGGTAACATATACATAGACATTTTTTCATCATAAGGATATCCAAAAGTGAATCTACATTAACTATGACTCAGAAATTAGTAAAATATTGGCAGCAATTCTTATGATGTCAAATACAAACAAAAAATATTAAGATGATAATTAAACATGTGTAAACATTATATAACATTATTAAGAATTATTTCATAGAATTAATCCCATAGTATTACAAAAAACCCCATTTTTTATCATCATTAATCATTGCATTAATAAGACATTCATAATGATCAACGTATAAAAGAACTATTTTTCTTAAATTGTCATGTAGATTATAATAAATTTCATTATAGTAAAAAAGTAATATTCTACTTAACATTTCATAAAGATCATGAAAATGTAAATTATAAGCCAAAAATAATAATTCTAAAATTCCATATCATATTTCCCCACAATTTGGGATTACCAAAAAGATAAAAAATAATAATCCGTAAAGAACATGACATGAATGAAGATTGATAATGTATTTCAATATAAAATTATAGTATAGTGGATGATAATATAGTCAAAATTACGTCTCTATAAAAGATCAACCCATAAATAATTCATCTCAAGAAAAGGATCCAGGGGTGCCATTACCTTATTTGCAGGATAACATTGAGGTACCGAAGGTATGGAAGTAGCGGATGTATAGAGTAGTTGAATGAGAACTCCAGAGGGTACTATAGGTGTTTGGCCATGAGGAAAAGCGGTAGGGATGATCATCTCCATTCAAATCAAAGTATGAAAAAGAAAAAGAAAATTGTTTGTAGACAAGGGAAATGGTTATTAGGTTGTAGAAATATAAATAAAAGGAATTCGAGCCACATGTGTAATAAAAAGGGGATCATCTGACAGGTAGATAGAGCCTGAAGGAGAATTCCTAGTCACTAGTCGAATACAGAATGCTTCATGTTCTAAAACTACAGTATTTTGATGATGTTGGTAATTAATGAAATGTTTTATAATATAATTGATAATCTATCCACATTTTTTCATACGCTTTTTGAAATATTATTTAATTTTCAAAAAAAAATTAGGCACTGATTTAACTCCCTAAGCTATTTTAGTTGTTCAATAAATGATTATGTAACCAGAAGATCCCTCAAATTTTCATCTAAAAATTTGATATTATTTTCCATATAATGTTTGGAATGAACCCATTTAAATTAAATATCTACATTCATATTGATTTATTCCTTAGAATAATTTTCCCCATTTGTGTTAAACCTTATCATAACATACATATGGTCACTATTTAGTTTTATTTTTCATAGGATCTCCTGATATGACCTGTATAACATAGTTTTAAGATCTTATTGAATCACTTATCTTATCATATCACAGTTAGGAGATTGATAAATTGGATTAGATGATGTTATGGGATAATTTACTACATCATAGACTACTACTCTCAAAATACAATCTTCAATAGTTTTTGGAGGAGGAGTATCAACTTCAAAATACATAGAATTGGTATATCCAAGGATTATCACTGCATTACCCAAAGACTCTCTATAATTAGTTGACATATCATTAACAACTAAGATGAGTGAAAACAAATAATATCATAAATTTTATTTTACATTTATTTTTCTTGTCTTCTGAGACTATTTGATGGTGGATCTTAGAGACTACTCGTTATACAATCAAGGTATCACCACTTTAATTTATACAAGATATAGGTGATGGTTTAAATTTTATAATTTATATAACAAATGAAAAAAATCCTCTTTAAATACATTGAAGTCATTATGACTTACATAGTCAATATGAACAGGTGTAGGAAAAGGAGTAGAAGTAGGATCATGTGTTCCTATTGGGGTAGGTGCTATTTCTAGATTATTTCTAACTAGAACTCATTGAGAAAAACCCTATGCTATTACTAATGGTCCCTTGGGATCGAATTTCTTAACACTTAAATCCAGATAGCCAATACTGAGAATGATATATCAATGTGGTTTTTCACATTACATGATTTCCACATCATAATGAGGGAGAGAATATATTTTAATTGTTCAATACTTTTTCTCCCACACAATAGACAGTTCCCTCTCAATATGTTCTTTATACCTAGAATAGACATGTTCTTTCAGTTGAACAACTAGTGCCACTTCTTCATCTAAAACTGACTCAGGATCCTTTTGAGATTAAAATATTGGATCCCTTTCCAATAAAATATTTTTTCCATGATCCATGGGTTCTACTACATGGATTTGAACCTTTCTATGTGTGTTATATTCATATTCGGTTTCACCCCATACTTTTTCCACTTCTTCACTTGAATAACATTAACTTCTATATTCTTCCTCTTCATTGTAATATTTTTGTCTTCCTATGCTAATTCACCATTCTCATAAACATCTTCTTCATCTTCATCTGCATCTTCCTCATCATCATACAAATGATTATATTCAACTTTATTACATACACTACATCCTGTATACTGAACATCTTCAGATTCAATTAATTCCTCATCATAATAATCATCTATGTTAGGTTCATTGGTATGAATCCATTTTGGAGGGATTAGAGATCCAATGATGATTATTTCTGGACATCCATCAATATAAGGATCGCTTTGATCATCTATAGTAAAACCTATTTCTTTTTTATCACATCTACTTATTCATCTTCTATGAAATTTGGCACTTCATCTAGTCTTGGGCATCAGTCAGCCATATCCGTTAGCCTAATTTGAAGGTGAACATGATGAAATATTTCCTGAACATTATTATTATCCTAAACCCACTACCACATATTGAGATTCTAGATAATATATTTTATGTTTCATATGGCTATGGAAATGAAAAAACCATCACAATCAGCCATATTATTTTCAACTTCATTTATACCTCCTTAAGCTTTCAACTTTACATGAATCGACTTATATTAAAATAGGTACGTTAACATAGATTAATGATTAATACTATAACTCCTATGAAACCTGAGATATCAGAATAAATTAATCATGTCCCCCCTTTAATAAGACACAACTAATTGACATCCTGATATTTTTATTAGGTAAAATCCAATTTCCTGGGACACAGATAATTTTGGATAAACCTAAATAACAACATTTATTCACCACATTACTTAGTTTCTATAGGTAATCATGGGATTCCATTTACACTAAACTCTGTAAGGAATATTTATAAGATGAATATATCATATGGAGGAAGAGTACTGCATTGGTAATCATCAAAAATACCTTCATGAGAAACAATTAGGCATTAATCCAACTTCTTAGAAGAGAATGAAATCCATTTTCCATCTTTTTGGGAATTGATCTAGAACATATTAATTCCTTCAAATATAAAATAGACAAATCCAAAAAACTCATGATCTAGTTTGGGATAGAGTGTTCGATTTTTGTTAGAGAACCACTCCAACAAGCCTTCTTATTCTAACACTATCAAAATAAGATACTTACATGATAATAACCAGTTTCTTTCACATCATTATCATTTAAGACTATTAGATTGTAATTGTCTAGGTTTCAAGTTCACGTAATGGAGCACATGATTCACCATTTTTCTTCATCGAAGGAGGGCATTCCAGAGATGCCTTAGAGATCAGCTTCACAAGATCCATCACTATGACATCAAAGGGTTTGTTCGAATTTGGAAGGATGATGAGGTTTTGGAGAAAACGTTTTAGTTTAGGATGAATGAGTCAGTGAGAAAAGATTTTGGTATATTTGATATTTTTTATTTATGGATTTCAAAATCAAAATATTCCAATGTTGAATAAAATTATTTAAAATAATTAAAAAATGAGATTATTATTTAGGAATTATAAACTTCTATGTAAATATCGGTTGGTCACAACAGTGAGTCTAAATACTGAGTTTTCAGGGTTGTGTCAGCAATGGTGATTCCGAAATTGTTATTCATCAACAACGAGGCCTCAATGGCGATTCATCAATGGTGGTTCATAAATAGTGGGACCTCAATGGAGTTTCATCAATAGTGAGTTACCCAATAGTTATTCACTCAAAATTGATAGTCCCTAACTCATTTATGTTGTAACTCATTATCTCAGATTTTAATGGGTTAGAAAAAATACCATGAATCTGATGTTCGATGCCAATTAACTCACTACTTACTTAACCTTTTCATAATAATATATCAAAAAGTGATGTCTTACAAAAGATTTAATTCTACATGAATGAGAAATGATATCCATAGAAATTTTAATAACACTTTTGTTTTCATAGTTATTAGGCACATGCCTTAATTGATATCCATAGTTGTACATAATTGGTTTTATCTATAAAATTAATGAATAATAACAACCAAATGCTACATATTCATCATCATAAGTGAATAATGAAATAGAATATTTTTCATACTACACCATTAATCGAGATAACTAAACAAAAAGTGATTTGTCTTGTAACACCACAAGATTTCAAAGTATGTAATTTTCTTTAATTCAAGAGCTTGCGCTACACGTAACACCGAGTTCGAGTGCACCACAACTTATCAAACTAGCCATTCAAAAGTGATTATGAATAGTATAAACTATCTTTTGAAATTAATATAATCCTTCTAATTCTAAAATCCATATTATGATTTTCTTAGATATAATGATAAAAAAACTTTTTCAATTTTTTCAAATAAAAGAAGTATTTTTTTAAAAAAATGTGATTTTACCACCTTTTAAGGGAGAACCCTTTTTAAATCGAATATTTGAAACTTTTGTTTTTTTAGTTTGACAAAATAATCTTTTCTTTAGAATCTGGACATAATAATTTAATTTCAATAAATTTTTTGTGTTTTTCTAATAACTTTCATATTTGAGTTAATAGTGAAGAATACAATATTTTAACTGAAATTTTTTTATCAAAATAATGTTAGTGTTAAATTATACTTTTTAATGGTTTTTAATTATAAATAGGATATATTATTTCCATTTAATACAATGTTATTCATTGGTAATAATTTCACATTGAAATTGAACATAAACAAGTATCAATTTTTGTTAGTTATTATTTTTTAAAAACACGCTGTTTGGTTTTGACAACTAGAATTAATTATTAATTGATAAATACAACTTCAATGTTCTGAATTTGTTAAAATAGGCTTAATTTTTTAATTTATAATATCAAAATTATCTTATGGTGAAATTTTGGTATTTTAATGAAAACATTCAATATTTGATGAATATTGAAAAACACTCTGTTATAGTTTGAAACATAATTTTTATTTAAATAATTAATAATTTTAATTAAATTTATTTTTTGTCATAATAGATATTTAATACCTTTATAAGTTCAATATAATTCATTTGAGTCATTTTATAATAAAATTAGATGTATAAAAGTTTATTGTTCTTTTTACCGTCTATTACCCATCTCTTAGGAGAATTTTCAAATTTACATAAAAAATAATTTTAGTACTTATGGGAATTGAATACTAAAAATATTGGACACGCGGTTGATTTCATTAACTGAAATGTGGTTCAATAAAATGAATTTAATTTTTGATGAATAGTGACTTTGAACTTTTATTTAACATGGTTAAAATTAAATAGGGTAATTAACGGTAAAATTGATATTATTATTACCCTAACACATGTTCATAATTCTATTGAATAAGTGTAATTAGGACAAAATCAACATTAGGAATAAAATATTATCTTTTAGGTCCACTAGGATTAGATTACGACATTTATTATTGGTTAATTCAAAGAAGAGTTAAAAGTGTTGAATTCAATGTTTAATTACCATCCTTTTTTAATATAGGGTTAAACTTATGATAAATTCGACTATAAATATGCATTAAACTGATAAAAAGATTTCCTATATAATGATATTTTATTTATATTTTTTATAAATTATATAATATAATTTATTTATGACACAATGATGATGCAAAAATTTCTTAATTAATGAAATATTAAAATAATTGATATTATAAATATCCAAATAAATTTAATTTGAGACTCTTTATGAATTAAAATACTTTCATAGGTTAAAATGACATGTTATGGTTGGTTAGTGATTTTTTTTCTAAGAAATAATGCTGTTATGAATTTAGAAATAACAAAATACCAAATATCGTAAAAATTGACATAAAATAGTTTTTAAAACAAATATTGTATTATTAATTGATATTATATTCCTAAAAATAAAAGGCTAATACAAAAGTCTTATATAAAGATATATGTACCATTATTGAACCACTTGGGGTTCCCTTGGATGATTATTGTATGATTATTAACCATATAATATAAAAATACAATGAGACATGGTTAATGTCCAACTATTTAAATAAGAGTTAAATATAAACAGTAATGTTAATATATTGACCCAAACCTGTATAAAACCTATTGGTTGAGAGGTATTTGACACATCCCAACCGTAGCATTTAAATAATTTATTTGGGATAAATTAGAACCCGAAAATTATTTTTTAATAAATTAATATTTCAATCTTTTCTAAGGTGCCCCTCACTCCTCTTATAATAGGGCACTTATCCTTCTCTCAAGTTAACACCTACAAAGAAATTAGGATCTACCAATATCTATCCAAATATCCTCCCAACTCTCCTCCCTTAATTCTAGAGGCCTTACATTAGTCTTAATGCCAACCTAAGTATACCTTTTGATCAAATCAAAAGGAATAACCCGAAGAAGAGGTAAATACTTCATCACCTCTTTCAAGTTCTTTTCTTCTTCCACTTCCTCATTTTGTGTTGTTTTGATCCAGTACCTTCTATATACAGTTATGTTATTATAAATATGATACAACCATATTCATTATTTTATCCATCCTATGATTGACATGTCACTACACATGCGTACGTAAGGCTTACTGTCTCCACGTCATGTTGTAGTTTGTTATTCAAACACTTCATCATTTGGATGGGTATAATAATGACTATAAATAAATAAAATAATACATATAAGATGATAATGATTCTTTATGTATGATATTAAATCTAATTATAAATGATTTTAATATCAAAATAATGATATTGTTTCTTGTGCATATATACGGAATACCTTATCCACTAATGCGATGAGATTAATTCCCATCCTATCCAATCAAGAATAATTTTCATAGGTTGATTAAAAATAATGTTTAAAGACTTGATATCATTCTGAAAAATATTATTATACTTCCCATGCAAAACAAATACGAGTCATATAAAATAGAATATAAGGGAAAATGAATCAATTAACACCTGAAATGATGATACTAATAACATATTATTAAAAACGAAATATTATAAGATCATATATGATAACATATTTCTGTATATTGATCTTTTATATTTTAATAAAAATTAATTAAATATTATTCATGAGGATAGCGTACCATAGACCAATGAAAATACAAGGTATGGGTTTTCTTATCTCACTTTAATTCTGTGATATTTCCATTATTCACCACTTATTTATTGCATGTGGTGTACTATATACTTCCATTTGATTTATATTATCACGATTCTATTTATAATAGTTTTATTATATGCTCCATTTTTTGGTTATAAACATTTTGTCATACGACTCGATTTATTACAACGATGTAATGGTTTTTTATCTACCTTTTTATTCACGTGAGATTCATGCTTCAATGGCCACTATTTACATTTTTGTGGCATTTTTACTATCCATGTGTAGTACACCCATTTTGGGGTATGTAGCCTTTTTTATGCATTTTTTATGTGTCTAAAGTTCTTGGGATGAGTTTGGAAGAGGTCAGTAGTGTTTTGAACGATTTTGGATGTGTTTTGAGGCTTTTAAAGGGGTGTATGGTTTGAGAACGATTAGTATAAACCGTGCGGATGATCCAGGAAACCATGAAAGGGGAGGCAGTAGGCTCCCCACTGCCAACTCATGGTTTTCCAGATGATGTGAGGAAACCGTGCGGACTCTGGCTCTCGAGGAAGTGGCATGCTCATGATTAGCGCACAGTTTTCCAAACCATACGCGCTAACCGTGTGACCACTGAAAGTTAGGGCTTTAAAAAAGGATAACTAAGGATTACCTCAATTCACTACTCTCTTCATCCCACTCAATCCTCAGTCGGGATTTTGGGTTTTTAGGGTTTAAGGGTACTCTCCCACTGGTTACAAAAGGGTTTGGAAGAGGCTTTTAGGTGGTTTGAATGTGATTGCACCCTGGTAAGTCTTCTCTCCTGGTTTCCTTGTCTTTTCTTGTAGATCCGCTCTTCCATCACTATTGGTTATCTAGATCTACACTTTTTGTTTGAAGATCTAGGGTTGGGTTTTCCTTGGATAATGATTTTATGTATTTTGAATGGTATGGGAAGTGCTCTAGAGAGGTTTAAGTGGTGCCTTCACCGGATTGGAGGTGCAATTGGTTGTGGTTGAAGTCCGCCAGAACCCTAACGGTAGGTGGCTTCTCTCTCGAATCCACTTGGTTAGAATTAGTGGTTACATGATACAATTAAATTTCTGTGCAGAATATTAATTGTATTTGTTATGAGAAATTGGTTGGAAATTTACTTGGGTATTTTTCGTAAAAAGTGGGTTTCATGGTGAAATTCTATTGTGTTAAATTTTAAAATGTGGATTTTAAAGTGGAATGTTGTGGTTGAGTTGTGAAATTATTGATGGAAATTGGGTTTTAATAAAAAGAGTGGTTTTATTGAAATGGGGTTTGGAATTGATAATGGTTTTAAATAAATGGATATTTATTGAGGTGGAATAATATGTAATAGAATTTGGTTTATTGTATGATGTTGTAAGTTTGGTTTTGATTGTTTAAATGTTGAGTGGCTGGAAGTAAAACTATAATGAAGGGGGGTGGATAGTGGACTGAAGGGATACCATCAAAGGATATGTGGACGGGATGAGCCACTAGTTAGGAATGGGTGAACGGGTTGGACAGAAGCGCCACTGTTTGGTTCTTGTGGTTGTTTTTGTGCATTGATTTTCTAGATGAAAATGTGGTGTTAATGTTTGAATGATGGAATGGCTTGTGGCATGTTAGCTTGGATTTTTTTGGTGGTTTGGTTTGGGAAGAATGGCTTGGTATGAGTGTAGTTTCCTAATGGTAATGGTTGCACTTGTGATTATTTTATATAAACTATTTTATATAAATGTGCTAATGGTTTTATCCTAGTGGAGTGTGTAAGTAAGTCATTTGGGGAAAACCTACTATGTTTTAGTAATCACCCCTTGCATTAGCACATTGGTGTCTTTGAAGATGTCGTGTACCGCGATGTGGGAAATGGATAGTCATCGACCTCCTTTGGTGGTGCTTTGTGATTCCTTGTTCAAGCATGGAGCTTGGATCTTGGGGTTGAGCTGTGGTGTTGTCATGGCTCATGATGTTTCTTATTGAGTCTTCCGCTTTGTACTCTGATGATGTATTGGGTTCTGTTATCATGTGATATGGTTATGGATTATATGGTTTTCTTCGGTAATGTATGATCTTGGTTTTGTTGACATGCATCATATAGTTCTAGTATGTTTGGTTGGTTTTGGTTTTAGGGAAAATCGTTCCCCACTGTTCGTTGAAGCCCTCAAAAAATTTTTCCAGCCTTTGGCACCTTGGGAATATCGCTTAAGGCCATGTGACCCTCAGAAACTCTTCAAGCCAATGAGGTAGGGGCATGGTGTTACAAGTCGTATCAGCTTGTTTGGTTCTTGGCTTTCATGTGGGAGCAGTTGTTCGATCATTGGTGTTGATCAATGGTTTTGGAGTAGACATTCATTGTGGTATATTCCTTGAGTCGGGATAGTAGCAAGGAGTAGGATTGTCGGAACCTAGAATTTATAGAATTAATGGACGTATCTAACCCTTTTATGCTGAAATTCATGTTACTAGGGAGTTGGGTACATACATGTTTTAGAGACACTTATAGGAATTCAGTATCTCATTTCCATGGTTGTAGCCAATGAGATGAGCATGACATGCATGGTAGAAAGTACTTCTCACTAGGATGCATATTTCACTGAGGAATAATGATTTATTATGCAATATGAATTTGTGAAATTGTAATGTGAATAAATTGGTATTTTGATAATGGTTTGGTTTTCAAAATGGTGAAACATGGAACATGTGGAAAATGTGAACTAGTGGAATGCCTTGTTGTGATAATGTTGCGTAATGTGATTTGAAATGGGATTTCGTGATGTCTACGGAAGTGAGACTCATGGTTGTTTGTAATATGTTTATAGAAATGGCATCGGGTAGGCATCATAGAGACCAACTAGAGGAGGCTGCTGAGAATTTGGTTGCACCTAAGCCTCAGGTGAACCATCAACTAGTGAAAATCATAGTACAAGATTCCCAGGCTGTGGGAATTGGAAATAAAGTGGATGAACCAAGGCATGTAGATCATGCTGTTCAGTTTCAAAAGCAGAATCCCCCCATTTTCATGGGTGATTCTGAACCAGAAAGGGCAGAATCATGGTTGAATATAATGAATATGATCTTTGAGTTCTTGGGAACGCTGGTAGAGCTGAATGTGAAGTTGGCCACATATATTTTTGAAGATCTTTCCCTTCAGTGGGGGGAGTTGGTAGTCCAAGTTGGGATGGACCATGATATTATGTGGGAAGTATTTGAGGAATTGTTTAACAAAAAATTCTACCGACATAAGCTCATAATTCAGCGTATGACTGATTTCATCAGTTTTAAGCAAGATCATATGTCTTTGACGATGTATGCAACTAAGTTTATGAACTAGGTTTCCACTCGAGGTGGAATGTAGTATGATGTTTAAGGAAAGAATCATTCAAGTGGGGTTAAGACAAGAAATATGTTCAAAAATAGCAGTACTGTGAATAAATGATTACACAGAGATGGTGAATAGAGCCTAGGTGGCTGAACAAGATTTGTTGGGCGCTCCGGGCAGAGGAATCATGGTAGTACCCATGGAGAATAGTGGGAACTATAATGTTGGGTTCAAGCGGAAGAGGGACAATTATTCCAAGGGCTGGAATATGACATATAATCCAATGGCAGGATCGGTGATTCTTCCTCCGAAGTCATAGAGCAAGCTGGGATGTTTTTAGTGTGGTTCTATAGGCCACCTCAGGCAAGTTTGTACAACACAACCTCGAGCATGTCATAATTGTAAACATATGGGCCATCTTCAAAGTTATTGTCGGAATGCTCCATGGTCAGGTGCACGTGACACTCCTCAGGGATCACCGACGTCATATACATCGACGGGATGGGGGTAGCTGTATACCCCTTGACATCAGAATAAAGTGGGTAGTGGTGATACTCAGAATACAAAAATGCTTCAGCAGAGCAATAAAGAGGATCGTATGGAAAGAAAGCATTTGTTCAGAGCTGAGCAGCTTGTGGTGGATGATCCTCCAGGACCATCCACGGTGTGAGGTACTATTCTTTTAAATTCTACCTTGATGCAAGTTCTATTTGATACGGGTTATTCAAACACTTTTATTGCTGCATGTGTGGCTTATTTCCTTGGTTTAATGGTAGAAATGATGCCCTCAGTTTTGAAACTTCAAACTCCTCTGGGTCGAAGAGAGTGTCTAGACTTCTTGTGTAGAGAATGTTTTATCATTGTGGGAGAGGATGAGATAACATGGAATTTCTTTGTACTTGAGATGGATGGGTATTACTTAATCCTGGGAATTGACTGGATGGTGTAGTTTAAGTCCCACAATGATGTGATGCATGAACAGTGGATTTTACGACACAAGATGTTTATAGACATTTTTTAGAGGGGAGAGGCATGAAAGGTAGCGTGAAACCGGTTTGTTAGCACCAGCAGTGGGTACGTTATCATATCAGTTGGCAGTGTTGTCATTGGAATCGATAAAATGAGTTAAGAAGAATGTTCCTATGGTAGTGGTGGCCAGTTCATGGATGTTTTTACTGAACAATTCTCTGGGATACCTCTCGTAAGAGAAGTGTAGTATACGATTGACCTCCTTCTGGGGACCTGTCCTATCTCACATCCATCTTATCGGATGGAACCATCTAAATTGTGGGAATTGAATGTCTATTTGGAAGATCTAGAAATCCAATGGATCATCTGGCCTTGCACGTCTCTGTGGGCGGTGCCGGTGTTGTTTGTGAAAGTGGAAGATTAAACATTGAGACTATGTGTTGATTGTTGTAGACATATCCAACTTAAAATAAAGAATAGATATCCACTTCCACAAATTGATGATTTGTTCGACCAGTTGAGGGGAGCCCAGTGGTTCTACAAGATCAACCTGTGGTCAAGATATCATCAATTTTGAGTGAGGAAGGAGGATATTTCTAAAACAGCTTTTAGAAGTAGATATGGCCATTATGAATATGTGGTTATTTCCTTCTGTCTAATGAATACGCCAGGAGTTTTTATGGCATTGATGAATCAGATATTTCAGAGATATCTGGATTCATTTGTGATGGTCTTTTTGGATGATATTCTGGTATATTAAAAGACATGCGTGGAGCTTGAGTTGTACTTGGCTATAATGCATGGGATCTTGAGGGATCATCAGTTGTATGCCAAATAGTCAAAGTGTCACTTTTGGATATAAGAAATTCAATTTCTTATCCATGTGATTGTTGAAAGGGGCCTTTCAGTGGATCCATAAAATATAGAGGTTTTTGTTGCGTGGAAACTGCAAAATAATGTGTTTGAGATATAGAGTTTTCATGGTCTATTTTGGTATTATCAGCATTTTATTCATGATTTGTCACGTTTGGCTTCGCTGATGACTGCTTTGACAAGAAATAATGTTCCATTATAGTTGAATGAACAGTGTCAACAATGATTCAAAGAGAAAAAGGGTTGACATACATCAGCACCAATCTTGGTTTGTCTAGATCATGGAAGAGAGATCATGGAGTATTGTGATGCATCAGGATCAGGGTTGTGTTGTGTTCTCATCCAAGGGAATCATGTGGTTGCGTATATCTCACAGTAGCTGAGAATGCATGAGAAAAACTACTTAACTCATGATTTGGAATTGGAAACAGTGGTACTTTCTTTGAATGTGTGGCTCCATTATATCTTTGGTGAGAAATTCAAGGTATATAAAAATCATTATAGCATGAAGCATATTTTCACAAAAAGGGATTTGAACTTGAGGCAAAGGATATGGATGGAATATCTCCAAATGTTTGATTTTGAACTATTGTATATACCATGTAAGGGGAATTTGGTGGCGGATGCATTAAACAGAAAATCATATGCTCAGGTTGTGAAACATGCATCAGACTAGTGGTAGTTGATGTCCCTTATATCTGATATGCAGTTGGAATGTGAGGACCAGGGCGAGAGTGTGGTCTACATTCCAGTTTTGGTGATTACTGACTTGGTTGGCCTAGTTATAAAGGCACAGATATCTGAGTCTGGGTGAGTGCCATGGGGTCGAGACTCAATGGTGGGGAGATAATTAAGGGTTGGAAACTGAATGGAGATTCAGTTTTGTGTTTTCAATATCGTATGGTTGTACCAATTGCTTTCCATGAGGAACTTCTCAGGGTGTATCAACATTCTAGGTGGTCTGTTCATCCTGGAATTTAGAAAATGTATACAGATTTGAAAGCGTAGTTCTGGTGGGCTGGTATGAAAAGAAGTGTGGTTGAGTTTGTCTTGAGATGATTTACTAGACAATAGGTCAAGGAAGAGCATCAGAGGCCAGCAAGAATGTTGTAATATTTACCAATACCTGTTTTGAAGTGGGTGCAGATAGCGATGGATTTTGTTGTAGGTCTCCCAAGAACGGTCAGAAAGCACGATTCCATTTGGGTGATTAAGGATATGCTAACATAGTTGACCAATTTCATCCCGATTCATGAATCTAATTCAATGGAGGATCTATGCAAAATTTATATCCGGAGGTGGTAAAGAAGAATGGTGTTCCAGTTTCAATTGTATCAAATAGAGATATGAGGTTTACATCTCATTTCTAAAAATCCTGACAGTAGGCCCTTGGAACGATGTTGATGATGAGTCTGTCGCATCACCGTCAGACGGATGGTCAATCCGAAGGGATGATACAAACTCTGGAGGATATGTTGTGGGCTTGTGTCATGGATTTTGGTGTCTCATGGGAGGATAATTTGTCATTGGTGGAGTACACAAAAAATAACAGTTACCGTGCATCTATAAAGATGGCTCTATTTGAAGCATTGTATGTGAGGTCGTGTCGTTCTCCACTATGTTGGGTAGAAATAGGAGAGTCCTCAATGGTTGGACAAAGCCTTGTCCATGAAAATAAGGAGAAGATCATGTTGATTAGAAACATAATGGAAACAGCTTAGAGTCTTCAGAAATCATATGCGGATCATCATCGACGGTCGTTGTCATTCGTGGTGAGTGAACATGTGTTCTTTAGGATATCTCCAAGGTTGGGACATCATTAGTTTTGGAAGTTGGGAAAGTTATCTCTATGGTATATTGGGCCTTTTGAGATTCGTGAATGGGTTGGTGACGTGGCTAATCATTTGGCTTTGCCACCACGGTTTAGTGTGGTGCAGAATGTGTTTCATGTGTCGCAGTTGAAAAAGTATCAGCCGGATCATGACCATGTGATTCGTTGGGATCATGTTGAGCTAGAACCAGATGCTTTGTTGGTGCATGTGCCAGTGTGAGTTGGGGATAGGCAAGATAAAGAATTATGTGGTAAATTCATAGGTTTAGTTTGTGTCTTGTGGCAAAAGGGTTAGATTCAAGAGGAGTCTTGGGAGTGGTAGAAATAGATGATCGTGCAGTGGCTCAAGCTCGTTTAGTAAAGGGAAGGTTCACTACTTTCTGAGGACGGAATGACCAATGGTGGGGGGAATGTAGAACCCCCAGATTTTAGGTATGTAGACTTTGTTTATGCATCTTTTATGTGTTCAAAGTTGTTGGTATGAGTTGGGAAAAGGTTGGGAGAGTTTGGAACGGTTTTGGATGTGTTTGGAGGCTTTTAAAGGGGTGCACTGTTTGAGCACGATTAGTGTAAACCGTGTGGATGCTCCAGGAAATCGTGCAGGGGGAGGCAGTAGGCTCCGCACAGCCTATGCATGTTTTTACAGACCGTGCAAGGTGACCATGAGGACTCTTGCTCTCGAGGCAGTGGCACGTGCATGGTTAGCGCACGGTTTTCCAAACTGTGTGGGCTAATTGAGAGACCAATTAAAGATAGAGTTTTAAAACCTGGGATCACTCAAGATTTCATCATTTCACTCCTATCTTCCTCCCACTCAAGACTCACTCGGTATTTTTGTGTTCTATGGGGTTAAGGGTGCTCTCCCACTCATTTCAGAAGGGTTTTGAAGAGGATTCTAGGTGGTTTTAAGGTTATTTCTCCCAAGTAAGTCTTCTCTAATGGTTTCCTTGTGTTTTCCTCTAGATCCACTCATCCCTATTTCTTGGTTTTCTATATCTACACTTGTGTGTAGATCTAGGGTTGGGGTTTCCTTGGATGATGATTTTAAGGCTTGTGAATTGTAGGGGAAGGGATCTAGAGAAGTTTCGGTGGTGCGTTCTCCGGATTGGAGGTGCGGTAGGTTGTGGGCCAAGTACGCCAGAACCCTAAAGGTAGGTGGCTTCTCTCTCGACTCCACTTACTGAGAATTAGTGGTTACATGATACTATTATTTTTTTGTGCTGAAAATTAATTTATATTGTTATACGAAATTGGTTGGAAATTCATTTAGGGATTTATGGGAAAAAGGGGGTTTCATGGTGAAATTCTATTGAGGAAAATTTTAAAATGGGGATTTTAAAATGGAATGTTATGGTTGAGTTGTGAAATTATTGATGGAAATGGGTTTCAATAAAAAAGGGTGGTTTTATTGAAATGGAGTTTGGCTTGGAAAATGGTTTTCAATAAATGGGGATTTATTGAGGTGGAATCGTATGCAATGGAATTTGGTTGAGTGCATGATGGTGTATGCTTGGTTGTGATTGTTGAAATGTTGTGTGGAAGTGGGGGGGAAGTACCACTATAATGAAGGGGGATAGAGAGTTGAAGAAAGGGCCTCCATCAAAGGATAAGTGGATGGGAAGAGCCAATAGTTATGAATGGGTGAACTGGTTGGATAGATGCACAAACATTTGGTTGTTGTGGCTATTTTTGTGCATTACATTGAAAGATAAAATTTTGGTTCTAATGCGTGAATGATGGAATGGCTTGTGGCATGTTCACATTGATTTACTTTGGTGGTTTAGTTTGGGAGGAATGTCTTGGTAAGATTGTGGTTGGATTATTTTAATGGTTGAACTTGTGATTATTTTATATGAACAGTTTTATATAAATGTGTTAACGGTTTTATCCTAATGGTGTGTGTAGGGAAGTCATTTGGGGAAAACCAACTGAGTTTTAGTACTCACTCCCTTCTTTGTCACATTAGTGTCTTTGCAGATGTCGTGTACTGTGATGTGGGAAGAGATGAGGAATCGACCTCCCTTGGTGGAGCATTGTGATTCCTTGTTGGAGCATGGATCTTGGAGCTTGGTGTTGAGATGTGGTGGTGTCATGGCTCGTGGTGTTTCTTTTTGACTCTTATGCACTGTACTCTGATGATGTGTTGGGTTTTGTTGGCATGTGAGATCATTGTGGATTATCTGGTGGTCTTTGGTAATGTATGAGCCTTGTTTTGAGGACATGAATCATATAGTTTTTATCTGTTTGGTTGGTTTTTGTATAAGGGAAAATTGTTCCCCACTGTTCCTTGAAGCCCTCAACATTTATTGCCAGCCTTTGGCACCTCGGGAACGTCTCTTAAGGCCAAGTAACCCTCACTACCTCCTCAATCCAATGATGTAGGGGTGGGGTGTTACACCATGATTGTATTCTTGGTTTAATATACATTAATTTATGAGTATTTACATCTATATTTTATGACCCTTCTTTCATGGATCATATGTTTCATAAGTAACAAAATAAGTATGGGAATATCAAATTTTAATCTCCATTCAGTGGGATTAACTCATACATCATTGATTATTTTACTCCATAATTATGTAAGGAATAACTATTTTTTATTTATGTAGTAATTTTCACTCCCCTTTCTATGGATATACTTTTTATACACATAATCCCTCCATTGATAATTTTTCAAGCCACTGATATAAACATGATCTTAAATCAATTTCCATTCATTGAGTTAAACATCCAAGTCATTGGTGTTGTTTTTACTATAATATGTGTGAATGTACTATGATTAACTTACATTGAATAACCATTCATATTTAGTGTATTTATATTTTTTACACATGATTATGTCATTTAATTATCCTTTACCAAACAATATTGTCTTTATAAAGGATTTTATCTCAATTTACATTCCTTTGAGTCATCTTTGTTGTTATGCACCGATTCAATTTTATATAGTGGATATACTGTCATTTGACATAGTATATAATGAAATCCATTATTCTCATGGTATTATAATGTTTTTATTACCTCAATTATATTTATTCAAGAATTACTTATTTGGATAGTAACTCAATCTAAAATACCTTTTTAAATTTTTAAAAAATTAATTCTTCCAAATCATTCTCATTAATGTCCATCTTTTAAAAATTGTTTTAAGGTTTTATTTATATGAAAATTAATGTTTTAACATTAAAATTCCTTTTAAATGGTTCATAGTGTTCTGGGACACTTTGATTAAAAAAATATTATTATATGGTTTCTTGAAAAATAGTGTGACTTTTAAATGTTTTCATGAAAATGGGGGATATTTCTCTCAAATAGATTTGATGATTATTTCATCTATGTCAATACTTTTCATTATTCTCGATTAAGGTTAATATTTTACAATAAAATATTCTATATTGTATTGAATGAATTATGATTGAAGTAGATGTGCTATTTTCATACCATTCAAAGTTTGTGGATAATGTATTGACATTCTGTATGCTATTTTAATACGAATGCTAATGTTATGTTTCAAAATCTTCATATGAGTAATGTATTCGACTAAGTATGTGATGGGTGGAGCCAGATATAGCTCCTTGATGAATCGGTAGGTCTAATGAGACAAACTACTTTCTTAGCCCAAAGGCTTTAATAAAATATTATTTGTAGTCTTGGCACATGGCCATGACATATATTGTTATGACGTTTGGCATTATGCATTCCATCATTATGAATGTGGCTATTGATATTTAATGTGATTAATCAACTTGTATAATATCCATGTGACTATGTAAATGGAATTATTTGATTTTATCTTTTCAATATTATGCTAAATTTCATGTTTAAAAAAAATATTTATATACATTGCCTTAAATTTTTATTGTAATTTATGAAAGTTTCCTCTATATTGTTATCCTTATTGAGAATTTGAGCTCACCCCTTCTTATGTTTTATTTTTCCCGGGATGCGAAGAATTATATTATGAATAACCTTTAGGGATAGTCTATGGGATCTCAGTGTAGTCTATGGAAAAAATTTTGTTGATGTTTTTAATTTTATGATGGAATGTAAACCTTTTAAATTTCTCTAGTACATCCAAGGATACTAAACTAATCGGACTTTCGAGACATGATCTTTAGAGATCATGCCAATGATATGAAATAATGCACCGACTCTAGGATTTTAGGGTTGTGTCTTTATAGTTGGTATCAGAGGATGTTTAGTACAAACCTTTGAATCAAGATTTATATAAACTCTGATTAGAGCGCATTACCTTAAGATATATATTGAGAATTAGTATAAAAGAACTTCCTAGAATGCTGTTATTGTAGAGATTATGTGTGTTTTCTAAACAATACATTCCTATTTGGATATTAGGACATCAAGGCGGCTCTGACACAGATGTACATAAGAGTGAAACCTCTGACATGGTGTTTCGGGCTTGACTCGGGGTATCATGGTACCCGAATACGAGCCTTTCAGCACTCTTGGTTAGGGAAATCCTAGGACAAATGATTAGGATAAATCACATTCCCTTTACAAACTGATTTGATGTTTTTTAATATAAGATGAGAATAAATAACCTTCGTTAATCCTAAGGAGTTTTAGATTAAAAATAAGGCATTATTATATTATCTAAATGATTTTATGACTCATACTATGCTTTCTAGTGTTAGTCAATGGCTAGATTCCAAGCAATTCATAGTAACATTGAACATTATGTACAAGTTGGGGACTATAGAGGAAATGTACAATGAAATTTAACGTTGATATGTGTAAAATAAATTGTGTTCATTCATAATCAGTTTTTAATAAATATGATCATCAAAATATATATTAACAAAACTTCTGGACTCAACAATGTAGAGAAAGTCAGTGAAAGATAAGATCTCCAGCAGTGGAGACCATGGAGAAAAGAAATATCAATTTCCATCTTTCATGAAACGTGGAAGGATACACCTAAGGAATTGTCTCAATGAAATAATGAAATTCATTATGTGTGAGAAAGAAGGAAAAAATGTAATGAATAGCCGAGGAAAAAAGAAGAGTACTATGGAATAAAACAAAAATGATCCCAAGAATGCTTTTAAAGTCATTTTCCATAAATATAGGAAACATGGGCATTACCCTAGTGAATGCCTTATTCTATAGGATAACCCCTTGGTCAAGGAAGAACCATTGAATTTGATATAGTTATAGTTATAAATAAACTATTTGGTTTATATGATCCGTGAATTTGAGGCAATTACTTGTTATTTAATTTTTTGATGAAAATGTGAGGTATGAGATAAAATTTTGGGTCATAATAAGTTATAGTTATTTTGAGGAATTTATCTCAATTTGGGAATGTTATAAAATATTTTTTTTGAAAAATGACAACACGCAGACCATGTGGAAACCCGTCATTTCTGACAAAGCTGTAGGAATCGACCCCACTACAATAGTGTGACTAGGATTTATCACCTACCAATGGACCATGTGACGTCACTGGTTAGTGTGACTAATTCTATTTTGTTAAATTATTTTATTGATCAATAATAAGTTGATTAGGGATCTTATGTCATATCAAATTGATATCCTTAGTATACGAAAATGAATTGGGGATTTAGTGATAAATGTTATTTTAGATGACGTTCACTTGGTTTGGAATACTATATGCCCATGGAAAATTATATACTACTGGATTTCATTTGAGGTGTAATGGTGTATTTTTGTCTATGTTTTTATTGTGGATTTATAGAAATTTTGGTTTTTTATGTAAATGATTAACCTATCATAAAGAATATGTGATTAGGTTAATTACTTTTATGTACGAGACTTTAAGAGTAGTTGATCTTATTTGGAAATACAATTTAATGTGGAGTACTATATAATCATATTCATCTATGTTTTGTGTTTCAATATTAGTTTGGATTATATTGAAGTATTTTAAGGACAACGATCTATTTAATGGTATTTATTGATATTTGGGTATTGTTGGTTGAATTTTAAAATTAATACAAGTATTTATTTCTATAAGTATTAGCCTTTTTAGTGATCATCTGATCATATACTACCCATTTTGGTTTTGGTTAATCTCTAAAGACAAGGTAAATATATATAGTTTATCCTTTGTGGATTTTTTGATTCTTTAGTAGTTGATTCTATCACTTCAGGTTTGAACAAGTAATCTGGAATACTCATCATTTAAAGAAAAGTGAGTTAGTGGTAGAAATTTATTGAAAGATGAAACTATACATAAAAAATAAGTATATCTCTTTATTTTGTTAGTCAATCTTGTAAATAAATTCCTCTAATTTATGAAATGGAACATAAAACAAAAAAATATTCTTTTACATTTGCTACTAAGATTCTAGTGATCATTTATCTCACCAGAACTTTGTGGTTTTCTTGTTGTTAACAATATCTTAATAATGTTTTCTATCACTGTCAACCAAAACATGACACTTATTTTATCATCTATATCCATGTTTTCCAATATGGAATCCTAGTGTGGCTTATCTTGGGTGACCTTTGTACTTATCTTTCTTTATTTTAAAGAGATAGTATTAATGACTCTTTTTTAGATGTGGGACATTAAATAAAGTTCTCAAGACCAATTTTAAAATTTCTTGGAGGCAATTTACAAAAGGGGGAAGAATGTAACACACCATTATTTCATACTAAGTTATTTTCTTCAATTCAATAGCTTGTGGAATATGCAACACCGAGTTCGAGCACACCATGACTAACCAAACTACCCGTTAAAAAGTGTTTATGAATAATATCAACAAAAATTTTAACTTAATATATTCCTTATTATTTTAGAATCCATATTATGTGTTTCTTAGACATAATGAATAAAAAGAAAATTCATTTTTTTTTTCCGAAAAAAGAAGTATTTTTACAAAAATGAAATTTTACCGCCTTTTAATGGTGATCAATTTTTAAATTTAATATTTTAAACTTGTATAAATTAAATTTGAAAAATTAATCTTCTTCTTTACAATCGGGACATAATAATTTAGTTTTAATAAATTTTTTCTATTTTTATTACAACTTTTATATTTGGATGAATAGTGAAAAATCAAATATTTTAGCTGAAAACAACATTTTATAAAAATGATTTGTAGTGTTAAATTATACATTTTAATGGTTGGGAAGTATAAATAGATTTTATTTTTAACATTTAACCCAATTTTATTCATGAGGAATAATTTCACTTTGAAATTGAACATAGACAAGTATCGATCTTTGGTTAGTTATTATTTCATAAAAACACGCTTTTTCGTTTTGACAACGGGAATTAATTTTAAATTAATAAATTCAACTTTTATTTTTTTAATTTGATAAAATATACTTTATTTTTGAATTCATATCATCAAAATTATCATAGGGTTCAATTTTGGTATTTTTATGAAAACATTAAATTTTTGATGAATTGTGAAAAAAACTGCGTTATAGTTTAAAACTGAAATTTTATATATATAATTAATTATTTTATTTATATTTATATCAAGGATAAATATATATATAATACCTATATGAGTTCAGTAAAATTAATTGGAGTCATTTTAAAATAATATTTGATGTATTTAATTTTATAGAACTTTTTACCATCTTTTACCCACCTCCTTTGAGCATTTTCAAATTTACATAAAATATAATTTTACACATTTTTTGAGTTGAATTTTAAAAATACAAGTGACATGGTTGATATGAGGAATAAAATTTGGTTCAATAAGATAATTTTTTTTGGTGAATAGTAAATTTTTAATTTTATTTACCATCGTTAAAAGTAAATAGTGTAATTAAGTGTAAAAATTATAATATTATAACCATATCACATGTCATAATTCTTTTAGATATTTGTAATTAGAACCAAATAAACCTTGGGAATAAAATATGATCATTTAGGTCTACTTGGTTTAGATTAGGACATTTATTATTATTTAATTCCAAGAAGTCTTAAAAGTGTTAAATTCAATGTTTAATAATTCAAACACTTTTATTTTCAGGTTATTCAAAGGATAAGCTCGACTATACATATTAATTAAAAATATAAAATGATTTCCTATATAATGTTCTATTATTTATATTTTTTATACATTATATAATTTAATAAATTTATGACACAATGATGATCCAATAATTACCTAATTAATGAAATATTAAAATAATTGATATTATAAATATCCAAATAAATTTAATTTGATACTTTTTATGAATTAAACTAATTATAAAGGTTAATAAGACATGTTGTGGTTGGTTACATAAATTTTCTTCTAAGTAATAATGCTGTTATGAATTTAGAAAAAAAATACCCAATAGTGTCAAAATAGACATAAAAGAGTTTATTAAAAACAAATATTATATTATTAATTTATATTATATTTTTATGAAACTATGGTTCATCCAAAAGACTTATATATTGATAGGTGTATCATTAATGAACCACTTTGTGTTCTCTTGGATGTTTATAGTATGTTTATTAACCATAGAATATAATAATAAAAATAGACATGGTAAATGTTAAACTATTTTACTAAGAGTTAAATTCAAATGAAAACATTAATATATTGTCCCAAACCTGTCTAAACCCAATTTTTTGAGTGATTCTAGACCCATAAGAACAATAGTATTTAAATAATTATTTTTGAGCAATTATAAATAAAAATTTATTTTATTATAAATTAATATTTCAATGATTTCTTACGGTGCCCCTCACTCCTCTTATAAAAGGGCACTGCACCATCTCTCGAATTCACACATTCAATGCCATTAGTATGGGACATCCCCTGCCCCAATATCCTCTCAACTCTCTTAACATCAACCTGAAGGCCTTACTTTAGTCAGAAATAAAACCTATTGATCCCTTTAGATCAAATCAAAAGGAAGAACCTGAAGAAGCGGTAAATATTTAATCACCTCTTTTGATGTTTTTTTTCTTCATCCAATTCCTATTTATTTGTTGTTTCTATTATGAAATAATAACTAATTTATCATCTATATACTATGATTTTATTTTAAATACTGTACAACCATATTATTTATTTTATCTATCCTATGAATGACATGTCACCATACGTGCATATGTACGGCTTACCGTCTCCACGTTGTGGTGTAGTTAGTTATTCAAACACTTCATCATTTTGATGGGTATAATAATGAGTATAAATGATGAAAATAATTAATATCACATGATAGTAATTCTTTATATTTAATATTCTATCCAATTATATGTGATTTTAATATCAAAATAATGATATTGTCGCTCGTGCGAGCGTACGAAATATCGTCTCCACAAACGCGATGAGAATCATTCACCATTTAATAAATTCAAGAAAAATTTTCATTTTATAATTAAAAATAATGTATAAATACTTGATATCACTCTGAATATGAATATGATTCATCCCATCTATAAAAAATATTACTCACATAATAATGAATATAAAGGAAAACAAATTAGTTAACACCCGAAATGATGATACAACTAAAATATAATTAACAAATAAATATGAAAGGATCATATATGATTTCATATTTATGTATATAGTTATTGTATAATATAATATATATTATATAATTATTATAAATGAGGTTAATTTACCCTCGACAAGGAAAAGTATAAGGTAACGGGTTTCTTATCTCAGTTTTAATTCCGTGATATTTCTATTGTTCGCCACTTATTTATTTAATGTGGTGTAATAAGTACTTCCATTTGATATATATTGGAATGATTCAATTTATATTCATTTTATTTTTTTCTCCATTTTATGGTTATTAACTTTTGGTCATATGACTCGATTGATTACAATGAAGTAATGGGTTTTCATCTCACTTTATATTCCCATGAGAGTCATGTTATGTTGTCCACTATTTAATTTTGTTTGGAATATGTACTATCCATGATTGTAATAATTTTGTAATAAAATTAAATTTATGAGTACTTACATCTTCATTGTTTGATCCTTCTTTAATGGGTTGTATGTTTCATAAGTTACCAAATTGGAAAGGGAATTTCAAATTCCAATTTACACATAGTGGGATTTATGCTTAATTCATTGATTATTTTACTCCATGATTATATGTGGAATAACTATTTATTATTTATTTTGTAATTTCCACTCACCTTTTTCTGGATATACATTTTATACACATAATCAATCCATTGATATTTTCTCAAGACAATGAAATGAACTTGATCCTAACACAATTTCCATTCATTGGGATAAACACCCATGTCATTGGTGTTGTTTTTTCATGAATATGTGTGAATGTCCTCTAATTGATTTACACTGAATATTTAGTCATATTGAGTGTATTTATATTTTCCCACATAATTATGTCATTGATTTATCCTTTAACTAAGGATAATGTCTTTATAAGGGATTTCATCGCAATTTACATTCTTTTGAGGGTTATTTGTTGTTATGCACCAATTAACTTTTATATGGGGTATATACTGTCCTTTGACATAGTATATAATGAAATCCTTTATCATCATGGTATTACAATGTTCTGATTACCTCAATTATATGTATTTAAGAATCTATAATTTGGATATTAACTCTAACCAAAATACCATTTTAATGTTTTAAAAATTTATTCTTATTAATCTTTCTCATTAATGTCCATGTTTTAAAAATTGGTTTTAGAGTTTTATTTGTATGGACATTATTGATAGAAAATTAATATTCCTTTTAAATGTTTTAAATTAGTATGGGACACATTGATTCAAAAATCAATTTTTATATGGTTTGTTGAAAAATAGTGTGACTTTTAAATGTTTTCATGAAAAAGAGGATATTTCCCTCAAATAGATAAGATTATTATTTTCATATATGTAAATATACATCATTATTATCTATTGAGGTTCATTTGTTACAATAAAATATTTTATATTGTATTGAATGAGTTTTTTTAGTGTAGATGTTCTATTTTTATACCATTCATGGTTTGTGGATAAAGTATTGAAATTTCGTAGGTTAGTTTTAATCTGAATTTTTATGTTTTGTTTCAAACTTTTAATATGATGTATATATTGGAGTTAGTAAGTGATAGGTGGATCCCTCTATAGCTCTTATATTCATTGTTTTATCTCGTGAGACAAACTACTCTCTTAACACAGGGCTTTGAAAAAATCTTATTTTTACTCTCGGTACAAATGATTGACTATGTGGTTATGAAGTCTAGAATTACGCATTCTATCATTACTACCATGGCTATTTATATTGCATGTGATTACTAGACTAGTAGAACATCCATTTGAATATCAAAATGGAATTTTTTGATTTTATCTTTTCCATATTTTTCTGAAGTTCATGTTTAAAATGCTTTTGATTTAGTCTTATACATTGTCTTAAATGTTTAAGCTAATTTATGAAAGTTTCAGCTTCATTGTTATCCTTACTAAGAATCTGAACTCACCCCTTTATATGTATTATTTTTCCATGGATGTGAAGGAGTATAATATTTCTGACCTACAGGGATAGTCTATTGGATCTTAGTGTTGTCTATGGAAAAAATGTTGTGGTATTTTTCCATTTTATGATATAATGTAATCCTTATGAATGTATCAAGATCTTCTAAGACTACTAAACTAACCGGTCTTTTGAGACTTGATCATTTTTTATCATGAAAATGATAGGTAATAAGGCACCAACTCTGGGTTCTTGGGGTCAGGGTGTTACTTTTCCTAGAAGTAATTTTTCTATCTGACATAAAACCACAAAAAACAGCAGTAAAATATCTAACAATGTCAAATGGTTATCCACTGGGATAAAAAATCATATCTTACTTATTTATTTGTGGTATATGAAAATTATTTTGAAATCAATATTGTGAGAATCATTGGGAATTTAATGAAACAAGAACACTTACAAACAATAAACAAAATATTAGGATGGCATAAATTGATTTAAAGAAGGCTTCTATTCATACATCTATAATTTTTTTGATCCACTGGTTTCCCATCATCATCAAGATCTAATTTACAGATGTTAGTCATATGAGTATCAAAAAATTTAGTGCTATGATACAAAAAATTGGTTATATATATATTTAGAATATTATAATTGATTTAAAATAATTTTAGAATTATTTTGAAAATTTTGAAATCCAATAATGATTTGAGTTCAACCATTAATCAAATTTCGAACACATCTTGAATATTTTTCAAAAAAATATCACAGAAGTAATTTAATAATGGTCCAAAAATAATAGCATCAATGTATATTTGAATAAATAAAACATATTTAGATATTCATTTTATTAATAAACTATGATAAAAAATACCTTTAGAAAATCGTTGAGAAAAAATAAATATTTTGAGCATATAATACCATGATCTTGGAGCCTGTTTTTAACAATACTATTGTTTTTTAAATTAAAAAAAATGATTTGGAAAATAGGGATTTCTTAAACCATGGGGTTTTTTAAAAATTCATCCTTAGCTATATAACCTTTCAAGAATATACTTGTTGAAATCCATTTGATAAATTGATAAATTAGGTTGGGCTATATAATCTATCTGATATTCTAATGTCATCAATTCGAGAAAAAGATTCAAATGATTCTTCATAGTATATTCATTTTTCTTGGAAAAAACCTTATGTAAGTAGTCTGGATTCATTTATCACTATTGGACCACCTTCATCAACATTATTTCAAAAGAACCACATAGTTCATATTCTCAATGTTTATTTGGGTCTATCAAAAAGCTTCCATACATTGTTTATTTCCTACAGTTTTATTCTTCTTGCTTACACATCATCCTAATTTCATCATTGATTGAATCACTAATGTTTTTTTGGTTCATGGTATGACAAAAATACATGATGTTCAACCTATTTTCATAAAGAATTTCTATTCTGTGTTCCTTTTCCTATGCCCCCAACTACAACATGTAAATGCTGGTTTTGAAGGGGTTTAATGTTAAATTAAAAAGAATGATTGGTCACTTCTTGTTCATCTACATATTTGAGATCATTTTTATAATATGGATTTTTTCCAAAACTAGTGTTTTGTGTTTTTTATCAAAAGAATAAAAATGATTATAATTTATGTTTAGACTACATAAAATTTCCTCAATATTTTATATGGTGTTTTTGGACTCATGTGGATATGATTTATCAAACATGACATGAATAGAATCTTCCACACAATTGGATATTTTATTAAAGACAATGTAATATTTTTTAGAGATTGAATAACCTTGAAAAATAAATTTATTAAACAGAGAAGTCTATTTTTTCAATAATATCATATGTATTATGTATAATGACATTGCAGTAAAAACATTGAATTAAAAAGCCTTGGTATTCCTTTTATTCCTCATCTCTTAGGGGGTTTTCATTTGGATATGTCTAATTAAAACTCTATTTATAATATATTATGTTGTATACCTAGATTCTATGAAAAAATAATTTGGATGATCACATTCATTAAGAATAATCTGTCCTATCTATTTTATGGTTCTGTTTCACCCTTCTACCACTCAATTCATATAGGGTGTCCTATGGGTATAGAAGTTAATAAAATAACCATTTTGTGTGAAAAATGAAATAATTTATTCTTTTTCAAACTCATAGCGATGATTAATCCTTATTGTTTTAATTCTATGACCATTTAAGTTTTCTATTGACCAACAATAATTTATGAAATATGATGATCCCCATATTTTGTTATCTAAAAAGATGGTACATGTATATATAGAAAAGTCATCTATTATAACATAGGCACAATGCATACTGCATATTTTTTAATTTATAGATGATCCAATAAAATACATGTGATCCAACCAAATACATTGAGAAGTTGAATGTTTTTTATTTGGTTTAAAATATATTTTTCATTTGTTACCCTTTTGACAGGGATTGCAAAAAAAAATCATGTGAAAACACTATTTCTGTTAGATCCATTACTGACCTTTTTCATGTAATAATTCTTTTAGTGTGAATGTTATAGTGGACAAGTCTCTTATTCGAGATTCATGAATCCTTATAAAAGGAACATATGTATGAAAAATTATGAGAAACCAAAAACTATATATTAACAACATAAACATTTCAATTTATAATGTTAGTAAGTACTAAATCATTATTGGAATTGAAAATATTACAAACATAATTATAATAATTTAACATTAAATCCATCATAACATAACATTGAAATGCTACCAAGATTTTTTTTAAGGCCATCAACCTAAAAAACATTAGATAATAAAACAAAGTTAGTGTTTTTTATTTTTTTTTATTTAATTATTTTTACTTTTTTATTTTTATTAATGAGGACATGGCCACCATCATTATTTTAGAGGTTCTTGAAGGTAGAGTAGTCCCCTAAAAAATTACATTGACACCCAATGTCCATGTACCAAAATATATAACACTAAATCATCAAACAAATTTCCTAAAAAACCATTTAATCAAGAAAAAAAATTTGTACCCGGATGTTCTTGGGTCTAATTGTATTAAAAATTAAATAATTATGGACCCACATTTTCATCTTTGGATTCCTATACACAGTTTTTATTATTTTACTAAAACTAATTTTATTTGTTCCTGAATATGTTGAAGAAATAAAATAACATCAACTACTATAGAGTTTAAAAAATTTCACTAAAAAGGGAATAAAACAATATTTTCTAGATTTATATACAAAAATGGTTTAAAAATATATTCCATAGTTGATTACAAATTCTAGTATTACATTTAGGTTAATCATTTTATCCAATAATTTCAGTTTATGTATATCTTCAATTTGTAAATATTTTAATATCCTTCATTAATTACTAATTAGAATGTTTAATCTTATTGTTTTTATTGAGAAGTTGTGCATTATTTTATTTTTCTATAGTGAGTTATTGTCAAATAGAATCAGAATTAGCGTATTGATTCTTGAAAGAATTATATTTATCATTCATTTCCATAAAGGTGTAATCTAGAATTTTCTTATATACAAACATTTAGTTATTTGTCATATTTTCATATTTGTCTGATTTAGATACATCTATAAAATAATAAGAGTTTTGTACATAATATGATATGTTTACCTTAGTTGTGTTTGTCAAAAGTCACATGTGGAATTTATTATCATTTTAATCCAAAGATGATTATGATTCACAGTACTTGTACTCAAAATCTCTCTAGTTATCCATCTCTGCCTTATTATAATTTCTATCTTTTTTCATTGTATTTCTTCTTATTCTATAGATTTGGACAACCAGACATCCCATGTCCCTTTCATTTTCATTCATAGTAGACTATCTGGTTTGTATTATCAGTTATTTTTAAACCCTTTTCCATATACCATTGTTTTCATACTTACTTAGGTATCACAGATTTCAAAATAAATTTTTATTTCTATAAAATATCACAAATCACATGGATAGTTGATCCATTTACTAATAATCAACACTTGATGTATATTCATTAGTGGAAAATTCATCAGGAACATTAATTTTGTCATTTTTTGGATAATGTGGTTTGAAAGACACAATCATTATTTTAGTTTTTCATATTCCTCTATATTGATGTCAAACTATTCATCATATATCATCACCATACATATCAGTTATATGATAGGAATATTAAAAATATAACAAGATTCTATTATTGACACTGAGCTTCCTCCCATCTTTTATAGTAAAAATCAGAGTATCCGCATGATTATTTCCATAGAAATAACTATCATTCACTATGTACTCATATTATTGACAATTTCATTGATCATAAGATAAATATAATAAATATGTTTTCCAAGAATCATTTTAAAATTATCATCCATAATTTTATATGTATTAAGTCTCGTTTCATTAAAATTTGAGGTTCCTTCACTTGAAATAGAAAAAGTATCCATAATTTAAAATATTATTTTACCTGATAATATCTAATAGAATTCATCATCATCAAGAAAAAACTGTAAATAATTCATATATTTTCCATTATTGTTATTGGATTCATTATTTTCTTTATTCTAAGTGTTTTTAGAAGTTGTAGGAAACATTTATTCATCTACGGTTCGATACCTGATTTCAAAAAACGTGCTTTTTAAATGAATTTTCATTTTTATTTTCAACTGGTAATAGTTTATGGAATTTAAATAGGAAGGTCTATTGGTAGAAAGATATTCTTGTCTATTTTAGAAGTTAAATTAAAAATCTTGTTTTAAATAAATAAATATATTTAACTAATAGATATTTTTATATCATTAAAAACACAACTAAAATCTTAGTTGTAATGATTTAAGAACATTGAAAACATTGAAAATCATAACATTATAAATCCAAAGACAAATAATGTGTTTCCTCGTAGGAAACTAAATTTGGAGGAGAGTTCATTTATTTCCTATATAAAATTCTTTTGATAACATTTATTATGAATTTCCCAAATAAATAATACAAGAGGACCAGTTTACGAAAGTATAAGATATTTATATTATTTAGATCATTTGAATGATTATAAAAGAGTTATTAGTTATCATTTAATTTAATAAAAAAATTTATTTTATCTTTTTAAATCACCATACTAAATCAAATTATAATATAAACACTATTTATGATTAACTATCAGGGTAAGGTATATTTTTCAAAAAAATAAGTTGATAAAAACTAAGATAAAATAACAAAAAGTTTTTTAATACAAGAGGTTTAGTATCAAGTAGAGACCTATTACTATAAACTTTGTGAACTCATTAAAACAATAAATTTATATAAATAAACTCTGATCCACACCATGTATTTGAAAAACATTAGTATACACACTGTCTAGGTTAACTAGTCCTTTTCTACAATTTTCATGGGAGAGGAAAATGAAACCGGTCATACAGGTACATCATACACTATTATCTATGGTACTGTAATATTTGAATAGATGGGTTGAGAATATATGTCAGTGTATATTCTAGTTTTTTATAAGATATATATCATGTTTACAAAAAACAGATACAAACAGTACTCATAATGTTAAAAAAATTAACAAATCAGGGTAAAATATCGAAAATAGAGTTTAGATGGTTCTCTGTTATTTTAAATGGGGATTTTGATTTCTCATAGTTGTGTCCAAATGTAGCTCAAATATAAATCTAGAAACATACATCAATAGATAATGTCCTGAGATTCTTTTTTATTATTTCTAGTGAGTTTGTAGTTTGGATGAGTAGTGCTCCACCTCACTTTAGAATTTTTATTCATGATGTAATTCAATTTATGATCTCATTAGTATCTTCATGTTTCTACAGATACGAAGTTCATTAGATTTATTAAGGTTCACATGCACCATCATTCATCACATTATTTTTCTAGATATTTCCTTTATATACTGTAGCATATGAAGAACATGTTCTCTAGTACCTTGTACCACACACTTGTCTCTGGTATCGATGTTATTCTAATCTAAAAAATTCAGAAAAATATATAAAATTAAATAATAGAACTATGTTTTACAAATATTACTATTGTAATAAATTTGAATTTATTTTAAAAATAAATTTTTGACAGTGTCTCAATAACGATAGGTCATGTAGCAGTGTCATGGAATTGGTGTCTGAAGATAAGAGAAATCATTAACCATGAACGGTGAATAAATTAGTGCTAACATAGGAAAGGAAAGTCACTCTAATGGTTGGTCCACTTTTTTTAGATCATGATATTATTAGCTCAAATTGACATGATCTTTTCCTTTTCAGAAATTAAGAGAATATTCGTTGGTATGTTGAAAATTGGTTTCTCACTGAGTCGATTGCATGAGTGAACGCGTCTCATCCTTTGTTAGATTTCAATGTATTTGTTATCGATGTGATTGTTGAAATTAAGACACATTACTAGTAGGTCAATTTCAATGGTAACATATAATTAGTTTATTTTATATCATCATTAGTTCTTCCAATAGTGAGTCCATCTTAACGGCGAGTCATACATAGTCAAATATTGTAAACATGTCTTATGATGTCAAATATATACAGAATAGATTAAGAGAGATAAATAACCATGTGAAACTTAGTTAAACATGATTTAACTTATCTAATCAATATTTTGTTGAAGTAAAACTATTTTATTCTAATAGGTATTAACCTACAACACCATTCATTGCATTAGTTTAATGGTTTTGGATTAATATGCTATTCTTATAATGAAACATGTTTCTCTTCAAGGGTTAAAACCATGATAAAATTCCATTAATACCAACATCCATTCTAGTGTTATTATATAATAAAATTACAATGAAACATGTATGTTCTAAATATTTTAAGATATCTACCCATATTTTATGATACCATTTTCCTTTCATGGGTTATTGTGGAAACAATATATTATTTATGGGTCATTATATGATTATTTTTTTATCTTGTGGCATAAATATGTATGATTTCATTAAGTAGAGGGAGGTAAATATATCTAACTCCAATTATTTGGGTAATGAATAATATATCTCTGGAGATAAAAAATGTTGGATTGATCAATAAATCTGATTAGTAATATTGGGCTCAAACAAGGACAAATATTTGTTCAATAATATATGGATAGAATGATAGGTAAACCAAGTTTAGTAATACGTGAATGGAATGGGGAGTGACCCGGTTTAGAAGTACAAGGTTGGAATGAGGAGTGGACCTAGTTTATTGACATATGAAATGAATGTGTAGTCAACCCAATTCAGGAATACTGGTCCAGAGTTTGTGTTTACCACTGTAAAATAATAAAATGGATAGAACTTGGATAAAATGTGGTTTAGTAACGGACTATGACTACTATGATGGCCTTGGGAATGAACCATGACTATTAAAATACTACGGTGACATAGAAAATTCCTCTATGGTGGTCTTGTAATTCGGCCTTGAATTATATGGAAATTATTTAATTTGTTTATGTCTTTCCCATAATTACTTATATTATGCGTATCATATGATCATATGGATTATACTCTAGATTTTTTTATAATTCATTAATTTTGAGCTACTAATTTTATTTCAATTACTCTTGATTATAATAATTAATATGTGTGGTATGATATTTGAATGTTATTATCTTATTTTCATAACCATTTTCTGATGTTATTCTTATATATCATCCTTTTTTACACTTATTGAGCATTTGTTCTCACCAATTTCTTATATTTCAATTCCTAGAATTAGGAAGACTGTTTTTTATTGTAGTACTAAATAGAATGATATTTAATAGAGATATTGAAGTTATTTCACCATAATAGAATATTATGTCTCCATGTTTCTAGAGATTCTAAATTATTATTGTATTTAGTAATGTATTATTATAGTGTTCTGAATATTCATCTAAAATCATATATTATCCATGCATATTACTCATAGGTCCCCACATTTTTTACCAAATAGTGGATTATTAATCCTTTTGAAACTAGGATGTTAAAACATTACTGATATTCCGAGGTGTATTCTTATGGATTATTGTGTGTGTGCACCTAAGAATAATCCTTAGGAATGGTAGATTTAGATGTAGGTGTCAGGATTTATGCATCATATATGTAATTTTTCATGATTTTTTTGTTTTGATTCTATGTTAAGTGTTTATCACCCTGTGAATTATTATATTATTCAATGGAGGTAAATAGAAGGACCATGGTTAACACATAATGATTTATATATTAATTTAATTGTGATTATGAAAATAAATATCCTAATTGAAAATACCATAAAGATACTTATGATGGTGGTATGATTTTAGGTTATAATACTTAAGATAAATGGACCAAAAACAATATATTAATGTTATGGGATGTCGTGATAGTATTTTTTAAATTCAACTTAAGATGAATGATTAAATTTATGGGAATGAACCATAATATTTGAATCACATTTCATATTCTTGGAAGGGGTATTAAGGAATAAGATTATAAATCATAAGTAATGATTTAAAGAATAATATTGGATTATGAATGATCATACATGGGGATCTTTTAGGTATAATTCCACTTCTTCCCATGTGCAAGACGATGTTGATCACCACACCAGCTCCACCCCCCATCAGTGAGGTAGGGATCTTTTCTATACATTTAACGAAATCAACCCTTATTAATTATCTTACCTTATAAACCCCATAATTTATTCCCCCCATTATTTTAATTTACCTCATCCTAATATATATGGATTTAGATGATAGATCCCCAAAATAGTTGATTTCTAAATTGAAAGTTACTAAAACATCTTATATGATGCATCTGATGATGATTATGTGGTTTAATCAATTTTGGACAGTAGTGGACCACTTCAAGCATCTTATTTTTGGATTTTGGGGTTTTTAATAGTGTGCTACAATTATTATTTATGATTATATATATATATTATTATATGGTTTTCATCAAAATGATTATATAGTATGGAATTTTTCAATTCTACTCAGTCTTATAATGGATAATAATTATTTATCTTCGGGTGGAAGCATGATTTAAACATGATGTGAGACTCACCGAACATGTAAATATTTGTAAGATTTCCAAAAAACCCAATTCCTATTATGAATCACTTCATTATTCATAAGTTATGAAATCATTAAGGGTGTTATTTCAAATGGGAAAGTGGGGCTATATCTTTTCCACACCCATTTCCCTGATGAATATGTAGGGAATGGGGTGTTTTTAAACCAAATGGTGAGAACTTCTTGGACGTTGTAGGGAAATATTTCACTACAAAAATCAGTTATTTTTTAATTTTTATGTGATTTTCATTCCATATGTTGGAAATTGGGGCATATGTTGGTGGTATAATGGCATGTGATGTCAACGGAGAAAGATTCTGGTTAATGATAAATCTAGATGAATCAGGTTTCAGGTGGAGAATATTTTGATTGAGGAGATTCTTGGAAGTTGAATGCAATGTATTATAACAGAGAAGAGAGTGGACAGATCTTGGTCGGTATTATATTCAATGTGTTGAATCTTTGATCTATGTTTGATAATCCCAGGAGAATCAGACCCAAGAAATGGCTACAAATCATGATCTTAATTTACTGATTTCAATGGTAAGATAAAATATGATCCGCAGGTGGTGTGTTCTCCAGGTTCTGTAGGGTGTTAGCTTCATAAAGTGGTGATGGGTGATGGTCGAGAAGGTGACCCCCTTAAAAGGAAGATCTTGTCACCTTCAATGAGGAGGCATGGGATGATCATGTTAGAAAATAATAATAAGGGTATTTCATGGGATGAATGTGTCAAAATTGTGGAGAGGGTAAACTAAATCGATGCTAATCAGGATACACATTTGGGTTTATGAAATATCTATAAAGAATACATGGTGAATTTGGATTTTCCAATTAATCAAGATGGTTATAATGATACCCATTGTGTGGTTTTGGAGGACACTAATATAAAACCTATGTTTTTGGCATGTTGATTCATACAAAAAATTATGCTAACATGATAGGATAATATTTGATGGATGTTGATCCAAAAAAATAGGGAGAAATACAAATTTTGTTGAGGATATATAGGAACAATATAACCCTTTGAGAATATATGATAATGGTATAATGTTTTTATTGATTAATTTGTGACTAACCACACCCTGGTTAAGGATTTGGATCATGGTAAACCCTCATTAAATAGTATTTTCCTAAATTGAATGAAAAAATATGATAGAAAGTGTTGGATTTTTCATTGCTCTAACGATGTGAAGGAAATGGAAAGACTGCTCCAATTTGGAAATACCATGTATACAAGATCCTCATACTTGGAAGAAATAAATATCATTGTTTGGATCCACAAGATCATCAATCATGTTAATTATCAATCTGAGTGGGAAACTACATATTACTATGTTTATTGAAATGAGATTATATAATATTATATTTTTTCTTTCTTTTACGGAATGTGGGAAATCATAGTTTTCATCCATGTCTTCTTTCTGTATTTACTTTTACTTCTCAGTTATAAATTTTCAGAATCATTTTCTATGACTAGAATGTCCTATTAATAATGATAGATTTTTGATTTTCATATGTTTTGGAATTCATAGATTAAGTCATGGAAATCCAGAAATATATAATTATTTTAGTATATTCTTTTCATTAAAGATTGATAAGGCTATATTGATTTTTCTGGATACATAGAGAAGTTATTTATTGTAATTGTTATATTCTTGAGAAACATGATATAGAGAATAAAAATATTTAATATGTTCTTTATGTTATGATAATGATGTTTGGATAAAGATATCTTGGATATGAATAAGTAAATATGAATTCAAAAATATCATTAGAAATATTTATGGAATTCTTGACAAGTGGTATATGGAATCATTAATAAAGTTTACAATTTTTTTGGAATAAAATGAATATACACAATAATCATTAGAATTAGGAAATATGAATTTTTCCAATATAGATTAATTGTAATTCATGTCATTTCAATGATTCAAGAGAATACATGATGATGCTATGAAAATATTGTGTAGAAGAAACATAGGAGATACATTGTAATATATGGGGGACACATGCTTTGTTTTTTCTGGAAATTTACGATACATAATTCAATATTTTTGACGTCCAACTATTAAAAGGGTTATAATGTTACCCATTTATTTAATGGGTTATGTAAATATTTTAGTGAGTTTTTTTATTTTACTTTATTAACTGTCCATTTATGAATTTATGCATATTAAATAATATTTTTTATCTTTTTAATGACAGAAAAAGGCATATGGATTGAACTGCCATTTTATTTATTTATGTCATGATAATATAATTCATTAAGAAACATAAATTCATCTTTATTTTATTAATAATTTATGAAGATTAAATTTATAATGGTAGAACAATGAATGAGGAATTCTAGAATCATGTGTATCTTCTCATGATAATTATTAAACATTTCAAAAAAATTTCTTGAAATAAAATTTGTCATGATTATAATATTTTTTTATGATATTAATAAACATTTTATGTTGTATTTGGAAAATGGACTTGTGATTATTAATTTTATCCTATCCATATTCTCAAAAACACTCTATTAGATAATGATTGTTATATTTCATCTCTATATCCTAGTTTTTACTATCCACCTTTGATCCCCTCATTTGAAAAAATGGTATGAGTATCTTTTGGTAATAGTTATGCCTCCAGAGATCCCGTTTTAAAGATTTTTTATCCATTTTTATGAAATGGGTTTTTATGAGGGAAAAAATCAAATTATTAATCCTCTTATAACACAGATAAATTTTGAAAGTGAAATTAATTTTTATGGGGGGTAGAATATAACAACCTATTATTTTGTGAAATATGTTTCTTAAAAGAAATTATTCTTTTGGATATTTTTTGGTTTATGCAAAAAAAAAATATATTTCAATATATGAAGCAACTAGGATTGGTTGGCGGATCTGAAACACAATGTTATACATTCCCAAAATGAAACACATTGATTAGATTTCGATATATACGACAATATTTTTCCATATATTGCACTCAATGTCGAGATACATCGATATATTTCATTATAGAAAAGAATGAATTTTACTAAAATAAAATAAACTATTAATATTATAACAATAATAATAATATTGTTACCCTAAACCATTGGATTAGATGTAATTAGAATGATTAAATAAATTTTGAAAATAATAATTACACATGATGATAAAATGATTCCTACTATTATCAATTAGTATGAAATGAATGTTATAACTATTTGAAAAAAAAAATAGTACCTTTTTATGAAAACTACATTTGTTTCTAAAAAATATTTTTATCTCAATAAATTAAACAAAACAAATTAATGAATTTTTTCAATACAATTTATATACTAAATATTCAATCATTATATTTGATCCTCATCCATTATAATTGATAGGTATTTTATAAGAATAAATCATATTTTATGAATAAATTAGTTTCCTCTAAAATAAAATATTAACTTCATTTAATGGTGATCCCATTTTAGATATCAATGTTGAAACATTAAAAATGTTTATAAGAAAAATTAAATCATCATTTTTATTGTGGAATGTCAAAATTATAATTTTGTGATTTTTTTAATTTTTCTGAAAAGTTTATATTTTTTAAATAATGGTATATTTGTTAAAGACAAAGGCAATAAGTTTATTAGTTAAAACAAAATATTGAAAAAAATAACATGAGTCTTAATGAACAAATTCTTTTTAGTATCTATCATAAAGTGAATTTAAATCAGAAGGGATATCATTATTCCATGAAATGTCAGGGTTGACTCCTATGTTAGTAAGGCCATATACAATCTTGTTAAATTCTAAAAATGTGTGATTGACATTAATTATGGTGTCCATGATCATTTTTATATAGTCTATCCAACATGACGTAAGAGTCCATTCAAGGTGAATAACTAAATTTTAAATGGCTTGCACAATGATTTTCAAATCATATTCGATCCAAATATTGTTTCATTCATGATGTTTAGAAAAAGAGATAGAATGTATCAAAATCATTATTACATCATCCAGTGAAGAGGAAAAACACATTTTTCATAGAAGGAGCCATGAATATTCCCATAGTGGATTCTATATATAGATCCACTTGTCGAGTGTCTCGGGTTTCATTTAGAAGCACCATCAGCATTGACTTCGATCTAACCTTGAGGCAGAGCTTGACATAATATTTAAAAAGAGCATCCAGGATTGGGGAAAAATACATTCTCCGCATGCCATTTAAGAATCCCATGGTCTCTAACATTGTTGGTTCAATGATCATTTTGATGCAAGGCAGCTTCCCAAATAGAAATAAGGATTCGGATTATACCTTCAGTTAGACTAAATGAGTATTTTTTATGAATATTATCTTTTCAAACATACCAGATCACAAGGAGAGGCTCGATTATAAGGGTCAGAAAGTGATTAATGGTTTATGTGTATTATATCGTATTAATACAACACCATATACGATGGTTAATAGCATCATAAAGTAACTATATTAACTCAGAATGATCAAATACATAGTTTAAAGTTATGTTTATATATCATAAGAAGAAATATGTTATCAATGTATTCTCAGTGCTGGTTACAAAAAAAACAACATTTAATGAAATGTTGAATTGCAAAATATTGAAGGCAACTGTCATTCGGGACCCTCTTGTGTGCAATATGCCAAACAAGTGTGAATCATGAGGACCATAACCATTACATATTAAAAAAATTATCCAAATCAATATGTATTCAATATTATTAAAATTTAGATCCTAAATGTTTTTTGAGACAAGTATTAAATTATGAGAAGGCTCTCAAAATAAAAAATCATACGCTATGGTAAATGGATAATTTTCAATAACTGGCTAGTAATAGTTTTCATTTCTAGTGTTTTGATAATTTAACATATTATTGATGGTATAAATATAACTTTATGGATATTTTGATGTAAAACCTATGGAAATAATAGGGGCACTACTCTGGTTGGAATGCCAAAAATTTATGGAAGAATCATTGATCACCAACCATCTAGAGTTACACATTATGTTTGAAAATAAATTCTTAATTGTGGTCTAGATGGATTAGTTATTTTAATTTATTTTTCAATTTTTTAATTTAACAATGAAATGGGTTTTTAAGAAAGGAAGGGAGGATGATTTATTATGAATGAGTTTCAATGTGAGTCGGGTTTGTAAGGAATCATTAAAAAAATTGAGATTTTTATGCCAATCCAACCTTTGTACAAATATTGGAAACAAGTAGACCAATGGATATTTACCATCATCCTATTCAGTGGTCCCCCACTACATAAAATGTTTTTTATGGAATCATTTAATATCTTTAAGAGAAATGTAGTACATTTATAGACCATCATGGAATAAACCAATTTGAAAACAATCGTACATTTGACAAGAGATATTTTTCCCTCAATGGAGAGGGATTTAACATTCCATAAGGTGAGTGGATGACGAAATTGTAAAAAAATGGTGGAATAATAATTATATTTGGTTCTACCACAAAAAATTGAACACCATGATCGGTAATGTGGTATGATCCTTCCTTAATTCATACATAATGTATAATATTTTTTTTTAAAATTGGATGGAAATGTTTTTCTGAAAATGATGTAGTATTTTCTACAACTGATAGATATCTAGAAACCAATTCATTGTTAAATAGAGAAATTTTTATGTTATTGATATTTCTCATGTCATCTTGTAAAAATAGGATGATTTCATCAGCATACAAGAGATGTGGGGGGGAATTTAGGTTCTTAAAGGAATGAATCGTTTTAATCTTTTTTTTATCCACTACCTGAGTATGTAATCCACACAGGTTACCCTTTGTAACAGATAAAAAAATAGTGGAGTTGGAGTCACCATATTTGAATCCTATATTTAATTTAATGTAACACATAAGAGAACCATTAATAATAATTGTGTTGAAAAAAGAATTTAAATGAATATTAATTCTATTGACAAGAGAGTCATTTAATCCAAAGATCCTAACAATATTCGAAATGAAGATCAAATAATTAGTATCAAAATCTATTAAAATGTCGATTCTAATGGCTAAATTACAACCTCTAATAGTTTTATACATCAGGATGGTGCATATAGTGGCATGAAAAAGAAATTCCACTATGGAACATCCTTTAAAAAAACAAATGATTCTTTTAATTTTTTTTAATAATGATGTAAATTATTTTCTTTTCTAGAAGCATGGTAATAATTTTTATAGAGAGAGTTGATATGTTTAACGAGTCTGAAAAGGTGAAACTCATCAGCATTCTCCATTTTAGATATTAGAGTGAGGAATTTGAAGGTTAGTTCTTAAGGGTGAGTGCCTTTAGAATAAAGTCTTGATAAATATAAAGGCATCATCTTCGATCACATATTAATGATGTTGAGAAAAATAGTTATTGAAACCATTATGTACCTTGGAAATGTCACAATCTATGATAAAGACTATGTCTCTAATATTATGAACCAAATGATTTCAATATAGAAAAGAGTTATCCTATTCAGTCACCACAATAAAAATTTAATTAGCTAAAATGTCATTATAAACTCTATGCCTATTGATACTATTTTTAAAATAGGCAACAATATTGGACGAAAATACCATTTTAAGAATCAACGATGTTATCCTTATACATTAAAATTTAAAGCGGACTGTAATTGTTTCTTTCTCATTGTAATGATTTGTATAATGTTTTATTTTTTTAAACATCATTAAGACATATAGTTTTGAAATTTTGTTTTCTAGTGTTGTCATAGAAGTTGATCATAGAAACATGTTTAATAGAAATATTAATTTTGTTCTCAGGTTCAAATGAAAAATTGGAGATAGTGTTTTTATTTTTAATTTTGGATAGTTCCTCTTATAGAAAATAGATTTCATTGTCCATTTGTTGATATTTTTATCGACAACACTTCTTAAGAACCTTATTTAGTATTTTTGATTTAATGGAAAAGAAAATATAATTATTTCAATTTGTCATTGTGGACCATGATTTTTTAATGTTCACACAATCATGGTCTGATGACCAACCGATATTAAATATAATAGATGAAACATGATTCCTGATATTTGGAGAAATGATTACAAAGATATGGTGGTGGCTAAGGGTTATTTTAGGAATCATGATTGTTGAGAAGTTGTCATATTTATCAATAGATACAACATTAGTTAAAGCTCTATCTAATTTTAAAGCATCCACCCTATTGTAATGTTTCCAATACCATTTAATCATTAAAATAGTGTGATTAACATAAATAATTTGATTTTCCTTTTTAGATGCATTAAATTACATTGATGATATAGTGTATTTTTGGGGACCCATTTTCTTCCCCAGGGAAATAATGGAATTAAATTATCATAAAAAAAACCAAGGATCTAGAATGTTAATGCTAATATCGTAGAGTTTAATCCAAAGGTTCCTCCTATCATGGTATATATTAATTGAATTTATAAAGGTAGAGTAATCTTGGGGGTTCACATTGATAATTTCACAGGTAAAATATTTCATAGAAATACAAAAAATATTCCCAATATTTAAGGAAGAATAGAAAAAATCCATAGAATTTAAAAAAGATGAGCCATTGTTACATGTCCCTAACAAGTATAACCAAATTGGAAATTTTGAAAAAACAATGGAGAAAATTTGATTCTAGGTTCAGAAATCGAATAATTATTAGGATGGTGATTATTGAAAATCCCTTTTAAAACTCTAATGGTATTAAAATTTTATATCCTATAATAACTCCCATATAAAATATTGATTAAAAAATATATTTTTTTTGGGTTTTCCCCCTATAGACTTGTTCCATGAGTTCTTCTCTATGGTTTATCACATATGAGTGTGGGCCTTTTTCAGAGTAGTTTTCTTCACCGACGTGATCATAAAAAATCACGCTGATTGTTTGTAATACATGCACTATCTTCTAATGCTATTGGATCAACCCTATTTTTTTAATGGTGAAACTAGTTTACTATTTGGAGAAGTTAATGGTATCTCTTTTTGGATAGATAATTTTTTATTTTTTGTGGAGATATTAAAAGTTACAATGTTGAGTGTTTTTTTTTTGTCGTCACAAAACTAATTTATACCATTTTGATTATTTAAGATTTTAGTTTCATGTAACATCCAAATCATTAGAGTTATAGCCCTACTCATATTACTTCCTACAAATGGGTTACTAAAAAACTGAACTCCTGTTGTGATTTTCAATACCATGGGATATAGGGGACGCAATTACACTTTCTACTTTGGTAGTATTGTCCGCATGTGAGTTGTGTTCGCCACTCTATATGAGTAGTGGAAGAGAATGAATTCAATTTTATTTATACTACATTGAACTAGAAACATTCTAATTAATCAAATTAATGTTTGAATATTCCATATCATTAGTAACAAAGGGGTGTTCATTTGAAATAATCAGGGATAGTAGTATCCATATGTTTTTTCTATTACATACTCGGTTTGAGTATTGAATGATATTTATTAATGTCTTTCAAATCCTCAGTGGGTTCTATTGGAGGATGAGATATAAATTTTTTCTATTTTTAGGAGTCCATATGGGATTAATATCCTTCCTCATGTTGCACGGGGAGCTATGGTTGTACTCCCAAGTCAAAACTTCATGTTTTATTTCGACTGTTTATTTACTCCTCTACTATTTTATTCAATTTCATTAATTATAAATTGTTCTTCAATTTCATTTTCATGTTTATCCACTAAATTATCCCAACATTTTCCAACTCCAACCACTATGGGATACAATGTCTTGGATTTGATAATCCATTTTTCATTCATATTCATAGAAGATTAGGGTTTATCTATGGTCGGGGATTTAACATTCTTTTTTATCAATATACAGTCAAAAACCACTAGTTTGGGAGGAATATTTGTGAAATACACACCAATTATGTATTGAGTGTCCTATTACCATGCATCATTCATTGAAATGAAAAATTCTCTCATTCTACATCTTAAATTCATCATAATAATTATTAGGATTAAATTAAATGGGTTTTAGTAATTTAGCCTCAAGATTCACATCCACCGTCACTCTAGAAAATAGACCTGACTTAGTATTTATGGAATTTTGGTATATCTTTAGTGGAGTTACAATACATGAAAATAAATCCTTCATGTTCTTCTGCTGCCAGTAACACCAACATACATTATGCAATCTAACCCATAATTGATCCATAGTGATCCTATTATTGTTCGTGGGAAAGGTAAATCCCATTCAGAGATATGAAGTAGGCCAGGTTTGAGTTGTATATTACATATCCTCTATTCCCAATATAAAACATACAGCGGGGTTAGGAAGATATGTAAATAACTCCTATATTGAAATATGAGTTTCCAATTTTCAAATCCCCAATAGTGATAAATTTTACATTTGATATCTAAATTCAACATAGAAATTTAATCCTTTACAAAAGAAATGGGATCCAAAACAGAAAACATAAACAATTGAGTTTATTTATAATGTTTTTCATGATTGGCCTCTATAGAAAATCCCAGATTAATTTTTTAATCGTCGGAGGAATCTCTAATGCTGATTTGGGGAGATTTGATCCCTTTAAAGACATCAAGATCCACATCCCCAATGATTTTTCATTCATATATTGATTTTAATGGTCATCTATAAGGGGTTTTTTTCACCTTCTCTTATGTAGTTGTGTAGTCAAAGGAGTGCTCCCATTCCAGATTAATGGAATCCTTGAGTCAATTAGTTAATCAACAAGAGATCTAATAACCTACAATTTCATGACGAATTGGGGTTGTTCTTTGAGGGTTCACCAAGCCTTTTGGAATTCCCTACATGATCATATTATTATGTAAATATTATCTCTAGATCATCAGAGAAGATTCATTTTTTTATGAATAATAAAAAATAGTAAATCATAATTCTTAATTTATTTTTTCACCAATTTATCTATATTGTTAAATTATATATTAATATGTTTTTAATGTATACGTATAAAAATTAAATTAGTATGTGTGTTTGAAACCAATTTAGGTCATTAGAACCAACTTAACATTGAAATTATATATAAAAACATTATAAACCATGGATTTTATTGCTTTACAAAGTCACCATCATGAAATGTCTACATAATTAGATTTAAAATATTTTTTGAATCTTCTCTTTCAAAATCAAGAACAATGGATTAAATATTTGGAATCAAAACAATTAATAATATATAGTATGTGATGATAATATTTTCATGAAATATATTAGGGAATTTAGTAAAAATTAATTACGGTGATTAAGGTAAAAATGAGTTCACACAGTGCTCAAACCTTAACATAAGAGGGAAAATATAATATAAACATGTTCAATATAAATTTTTAGGATATATTGTAACCATATATTCCCATTCATCTACATGTTACAATTATGGGAGGGATATTATGTAATTTAGACCTTTAAATAATATCTATAATTTATATTTAGAAGAAGGCCACTCATCCTCCATTATATATGGGCACTCACCCGCTTACATCATCACACATCTCAAGACATGTTTGCTCATACAAATCCTTTCCAAATAGTCTCCCAGTATTCATAAAACCTATAAATACACAATCATGATGTACATGGACATTATAATAAATTTACGAAATATTTAATATATTATAAAAACAAATTCCCAAATACCATATTAGTTTAGTGTATTTGGAAATAAGGAAATATAAAACACATATTCCTAAAACATCAAAAAAATTTGTTTCTTCTTTAATCACTCCTGGAAACCTTCTTGACACATAATTCTTAATACCCTTTATCATGTCACAGGGAAAAGAAACATAAAAAGTGGTGATCTAAGATGCTCATTAACAGTATATAAGGAAAATATTAAAAAATACATCAACATAATAAATTAAAAATATGAAAATAACATTTTAAATTCATATGATGTATAACATATATCAAAATATTGATTCAATAAATACCTCATATTATTTTATAATATATACATCATGAATTAACATAAAGCATGAGAAAATTACTTCGACATAAAACATGAAATTATAAAAAACACATAAACATAGAAAATAATTTCCATATTATCCAAATCTCATTTCCAAGACATTCATATTTGAAAATTTTCTCTACAAAACTATCATCACCATTAATTACATCCTTTTATTACTAGACCAGATATATATGTTATTAAAGCACTATATTACTAAACCATATTTGTATTTTGTAGCATTCCTATATTACTAAACCAAATTTACATGTCTTTCAATTAATGTCTATCTCATGAGATATAAATCATTACCCAATTAATTGTTTGGAGATATAGTACCCACTAATCATATAATTAAATATCTCTTACATGGTCTAAAAAATCATTAATCATTCATAATAGAATAAGGGATAAAATAATATGGGTTTGTTAAAAATTATTTCACCAGAACATAATCTATGATAAACAAATGGATTTCTCAAATATCATTTCATTATAAAAAACCATCAAACTATATTAATAATATGGAGATTTTAATTGAATAATAACCCAATTTAATAATTATTTATTACATGGAAAATAATTTTTATAGGACACATGAAATTAATTCCAATGGAAAATATATGCATTTCATGGAAGAAAATTGTTTTTCATAAACTACCGTAAAATTTTAAAATAAGTGTTTTTCCTAGAAAATAACCTCAAAATATTATAAGAGAAGATACATTGAAATATGTTTTTATGAATGTTTAATATTAAATTCATGACATATAATTTATACAATATTATTATTCTACTTTTACTAGACTGTTAAAAAGTACTTCATATGGAATACAAAAAAATTACATTCTAACCACGTATTAAAAGGTGAAAATGGTTAAAAATTACTTTAATCATCCCCATGATAACAGTAACACATTTTATGATGGCGGTTTTTTAAAGCATTGACATGTATAATAAATAATCATCAATAAATACTAATGTATAAATAATACTGGATAATATGAGAATAAGAAATTATCCTTTACAAATTTATAATCAGTAAAATCGTATGCCTTATAAAATAATAAAAATTATTTTAATATTATAATGATTATAATATAATCATAAAAATATTCATGAGATGTATAAACACCGCTATAAAGAAACATGTGGTGTATAAGGAATATTCCCCACATAAATAAAAATGAAAGAAAAGAATCCTTTACCATGGATCTGATATCTATTGTATGTATCTGATCCTCCATTATAATGATTTAAAAAATGTAATTGAATTATTCCAGAATCATAGAATGTTTTATGATATCACATATCATCATATTATCGTTCATATGTTAATAGAATTATTACTCATCAATCAAATATTAACTGATTTATTATCTTATGCACGTTACATTCGAAAATTTCTTATTCTTCATTTATATTTTAGTTATATCATTTCCATGACGATATTAATATAAAATATATCATCTTTTCATTAATATACTTATTTCATCATGATTTAATGGATATCATGTATAATTAATGGCATCGTGTCATGGGGATGGTAGGTTGTACGTACGCACGAGCGATGAAATCATTCCCATAATTTATATATGGTCGTGAATTTGATGGGATATTTTTTCCCTATATTCCTTTTCATTTTATAATAATAATATATATATTTTCCATCATTATACCCATAAAAAAATAGTGGTAGTGAAAAACCGATTACACAGTGTTGTGGGGATGGTAAACCATATGTATGCATATGGTGTGATTTTTTATCATTGGTTGGATAGAAGGTGTAATATTGTTATTAAATATTTATAATAAAATTTCAATATATATGTGATATTATTGGTATTAATTTAGAATTTATATAACTCATGAATAACATGTATAAGAAGAAAGAAGTTCAGATGAATCGCAAAGGAGATTACCTCATCATCAATGTGAACTGTCTAGATATCCACTTAATTGTACTAGATTAGGTATTTTGAGAAGACCAAAAGCTATAAAATGTATCTTGGACGGTTCATAAGGTAAAAATGAAGGAGATGAATTAGCATGAAGCATCAATGTGAAGTGATGTTGTGAGTGATGAGGTGACCTTTTATAATTGTGGTCTGGGGCACTTTTGGAATGTCCAAAAATTTTAATTTATAATAAACATAAACCACATATCAAAACAACATAAATGTGAAATATTTTTAGGCATGTTTTGATATAATTTTAATCCTTTTCATATAATTACAACCATCATCATTCTCTTTTAATTTTTAATAAGGTAAAAAATTATTCAATATTAAAATAGAGTAATTTATACTCATTTGATCTCAATTTGACTATTAATGAACTATAAAAATAATTTTAGGGTTATACATAAATAGTTTAATTTTTTTAAAAAAATTATGATTTTTAAATAATTTAATAAAGTAATATTTGGAAAAAAAATAAATAATTTCATTTTGACAATATTCATTAAGTCGATATTTAAAAATGTAATAACATGATGTTAATATCGAATACAAATATTTTATTATATCTATAAGGTGTCATTTTAATGTATAACATATGTTGAACATATCCATTATACAAATTATATTTATTTTTTTATATTTTGTAACATTAATTTCATATTACAATTAATAAAATTATTAATACACCATTTTTGTGTAATTGACTAATATACTAATATGTTTTTTAAAAAATACAATAAAATATGATGAATACAAATCCTATAGATTTTATAATAATACATATAGTATAATATATCATTTAGATAATACTATATTAAAAACGATATATATATTTAAACATTAATGGGACGACAATAACATTACTTTAATTAAAATATTATAAGTGTCATAATCTATTCTATATTACACAGTATTAGAAATAACTCAACCCATATGATAAATGTCGTATATATTCTCTCGACCAATAATATTTTATTGGGGTTTTAGACATTTAATTGATATTATAAATTTATGAAAAATTATTATATTTATTTTTCATTATTTAAATACTTTACACATCATCAATGAATATGAAATTAAGATAATTTTATATTTCCTAATAGTTGAAGATAAATTCTGATGAAAAATATATATATTTTATATTTCAAATGACTATTTATAATATAATTTATAATTTGTATAATCTTGTTTAAAAAATAGAAATTTATTAAATTTTTGGTAATACATATTAAACATTTCTCTAAATAATATAAATTAAGTGTCCAAATCCAAACCATGTGGCTTCTAAGAGATACCATTTATACCCAAGGAAAACATATGTCAATACACATTCACTAATGATATATGGACAATTGTTAGTGTAAATTTATAATATTATGATTAACCACTATATATTTATTTACCTATATATTATATTAATACATATTAAAAATAATAATATTTATAAAGCCCAAAAAAATTTACATAAGTAGGATATAATGATTACAAACATGGAATCTAGTTTTAAAATTTTAAAAAACAGAATTTGATTTAATTAAAATAAAATTCACCTTGTTGATGAAATTAAAAACAAGGTTTAAACTTTAAAATATTGCAAATTATTGAAATGTTTGTTACATAAATATTTATAATAACGTTAATTCCAATGAAAACATTATATTAATTTATAAAAATATATTATATAATTAATTTAAAACCATTACATAATATAATATATCCACATTATTTATTCCAATTTAAAAAGTTTTTTTTCAATTAAAAATATGTATATATTAATTATTCATCTAAACATAAATAATTTCTAAAATTAAAAAAATTAAAAGTATATTTTTATATCCCAATACAATAAAATATATTTATTATTTTAAATTTAATATATAAATGTGTCAAAATCTATATTTAAAATGGGGTCATTATTAAAAGTGTGTGACACTGCCTTTTTTTGATAAATAATTCATTTATTCTAAAAATTGAATTTTTTCAAATATCATTTCTATAATATATATTTTATAAATTTAAAAAACTATATTTCATATATTACATATGTATATATATATATTTCATATATACTTCATATATATTACATATATAGTACATTAAAAAATTCAATCAAGCGTACTTTTATTATGTTATAAACCTACTTTTTTAATTTAAATTGATTTTTAGATGGAAGTTAATATTGGTCATACAAACCATTATAATGACTATTCTATAAGGTAAAATAATAATATTTAATGGTTCACATAATCTCAACCTTGTTTGAAATGAACTAAATCAATATAACTTTATGTTGTCTGTAATAAAATCAAATAATATTATTCAAATACTGTATGATATGTTCATGTTTCATATAATTTTTTATTATCATCTTGTTGCATACAACACAAGAAATAAATGAAATTTAAAAAACTTATCTCAAACAAATATTGGTGTCATACAGTAAACCACTTAAAATAAACTTATCCATTGCAATTCATCTTGCATGTTAATGGATTTAAACCATGAAACCTTATTTCACAAAAACCGACATCATAAAAAAGGAAAAACATAATAATAAATAAATATATAAAATAATACGTTCTAAATATTAATTTTAACTGGGTATCTACATAAGAAAGTTTAGGTGATGATTTGGCATAGAAGAGATGAACAATTTATCATATATATTGATAAAGACCACATATCACATGAAATTTAGTAATCCACCAATGATCAGCATTCATTAAACCATAAACCAATGATTTGTGTAATAAGTCATTAATATTAAAAAAATTATGATAATAAGGAAACCTTTTAAATAAAGTTTCCCTTATAAAAATGATAAATATTTTTATGATGAATTTATATGACATCTTCCTTGATGTGATGACAGTTAGGTTTAAATTTATAATGACCCCAGATATAGTATAGTGGATAACCTCTATTTTTCTCTCATGGATGTAGTGTCAAATGAAAATGTGGGTGTTCAAAAAATATTTTTGAGAAATTATATATTTTGACACAAAAAAGAATACAACCACTAAGAAATATCTAATCATTGTTGAAGTGTATAGAATAATGAGAAATAGTGATATAAAATAAAAAAATCATAGTGAATCAGGCCAAAAAAAAGAAAATAAATCAGACATAGTCACATCATAAGTTAGTGGACAAAAAATTAATACACTTACACAATGAAGAAAACATTTAGTGTGGAAAAGAATAGACATATGTTAATTAACCCTCAACTCCCTATCCTAGATCAACATATGAAATTAACAAAAAAAATAATTTGGCTCAATGAATGTCCGATGAGTCAGTTAAAATAGCAATATCACTTATAAATTGAACACCCCATCATTGAATTTATTTTAGACTTAATCATCCCTCCAAAAATCTAGTGATTCACTCAGTATGTTCATTCTTGCAATAGATTTTCACTAGTAAAAATTATCCTACTAAGATCATTAAATTTCACAACCAATCTGGATTATTAGTTCATGAAATCATGACAAGAATGGGAGAGGAATTGAGAGTAGAGGGTAATAACCTAATCCAGTGCAAGGATGTGCTTGCACACAACTCAATTCACTTTATTGTATTAATAAGTCTATGAATAATATAGTGATCACAATGATGCTCAGATCTATAGATTTCACTAGGATTCTTAACTTGGATCTATCCCCTCATGTTAGATCTCCATTCCTAGAGATTTTATATCACAAAATGAGATTCGGAAGAATGTGCAACACAAACAATCAATCATAACAATAATCACAATTCAATTAATAAAACATGGAACACTATTTTAGTATTTATAGACTCACCGTAAATCCCTAAGAAAATAAACTGGAGAAAATGGAGTGAATGGAGGATCAGGGTCCCATCTCCAAGTAGAAGAGGATCACATGTTAGTGAGTTGTGAAAGGAGTGAGATTGAGTGCTCCTCCTCCTTCGTGGAATGATGTTATCTGTAGTGAGAGAGGAGTCGGGCACCTCTTATTTGAAAAAACTCAATAGAAATCATAGACTAGGTCAGACGAATAAGATCTATGTGTTGTTCTCTGATTCACTCATCACCACCACTCGAGTGAACTCCCTATAAGTGAAAAAATTCCGCCGACAATAACCTTGTGAATATTCTCATGGTTTTCCTAAGTGAATTATTCCCTATAGCCTATGTTTGTCTTCATCTTTACAAGGAACCCCCTCCCGTAGGCATCGAATTACTAAAAATGCACATGATTCAGAAAAAATAAAACTATTATATATATATACAATATATTAATATCCCTATATTAAATTACTGAAAATAATTATAAATATATATATATTATATTATATAATATTATTATTACAAATATATGTTTTAATAAGTATTATATATATAATTATGATATAAAAAACATATATTCTATTTTTTATATACCTTTTATTAATATTGTATTGACTATTATATGTATATTATATTATATATATATAATATTGTAGTTTATAATAAAATAGTATAAAAACTAAAAAATTAATGAAAAAAGTTAGAGGGGATTCAGCAAGGGAGAAAAGAGGGGGAAAGGGGAGAGGTGATGACTCGGTTGATAGATAATGAGGGGTGCAGTTATTGACAGGTGAAGTTACAGGGGAGATTTGAGGGGGAGGTGGTGTAGAGGATAAGTGGAGTGATAGTGAATGGGGTGGTGGCCAACTCACAAAGAAGAGATTTGGCACTGTTCAAGATGAGGACAGTACCCAAGTATGGATTTATTATCATCACCGATGTGGTAGATCATTAGAACAAGAGAGGAGTGTTTATATAGCAGAGTGGAGATAGGGGCTCAGGGATCAGATATCGTTCATCAAAAATAGGTGGAACACAAATATAGGGAGTCATTCTAAGACAATGGGAGGTTGATCGATTCAGGTCATTTCTTCCAGATCTAGTTTTCAGGAGGTTGTGATTGGGATTTCATGATTTGTAAATATGATTTATACTAGTTGGGAACTTGTGTTGTTCAGTAAATTTATCTTTCTTGCTATTGATTTTGATATGCTATTTTGGATTGTTTTGTGTTGCTTTGTTTATTTTAATTAACTTCTCATGATTTTTTGTGGTGTGATTTTGGATTTGATGCGGTAGTGAGTGAATGTGGGTGATAGAGGATACATGGAGAAGTGGAGAGGAAACTATTCCTGAGAGTAGATGGAGTTGAGGAAAAGAGATGGAGTGGTGGTAGTGTCTAGGTATAAATAGGAACCGTGAGGAATGGTGGCACAATGTATGTTGATCAAAGTAGGATAGTCTGTGTGGCAGCCATTGTGAAACGTTGCCACTATGACTGGTAGGAAACCGCGGCACAACGAGGCAGCAAATTCTGGAACTGTTTTGTAAGAAAACAATCGTACAGACTAACCTACATAACAAAATAATTTATAAAAACTAAAAAAATTAAATAATTTAATATTTTAAAAAAACAAAAAAAAAAGTATTAATGAATTAGTAAAATAAATTAAAATGATAATAAAACCATTCAACATTTAAAACAAGAAAAATTTATTATACATTATTTAAAATATATAATTAATTTATATTAGGAATTATAAACAAGTTAACTAATAACAAATTAAGTTCTCTTTCTAAAATTCATCAACCATTTAATTAAACAATTATTTAATTAAATAATTCTTTAAATTCAATAAAAAAAATATTTATTGAAAAAAAACGAAAATGTTAAAACTAAAATAAGGTGAGTTTTTTATTAACAATTAAATCAAAAAAATAACAAATAAAATTAATGAATTGATAAATTTATTGTTTTAAAAAATAGATTAAATGAAAAACTGATTGAATGAATTGAATGAAAAATTTAATTTTTAAAGGTAAAGGAATAAACAAATTCAAATTAACAAGAATTATTATGAACTATTGAAAATGAAAAAAATGAACATTAAAACACACTATTAACATTAATATTTATTGTTCTAAAAATTAATAAAAAATCACAAAAAATTAATTATTTAACATAAAAAGCATATTGGTATTTAAAATCCAATAATAATAAAAAAAATTAATGTAGAAAAGAATGTTAAAACACCACCACATCTAACTACCCCACAATTAAATATATTTTTTGTCCTCAAACAAATGTGTGCCTTTTTTGTTTAAATAGTGAAATGACTAGTGAGTTTGTGTTCAAAAAGTACGGATTAAACAATAATACCAAGAGGATCAATACCAAATAGTGGGTATGGATTTTCAAATGTGTTCAAATATAATGTCTTGCCTAGAATCAATAACTCATCAGAAGACAAAATCCTTACAAATTCATACATTTTAAAGTATGTAATTCCTCTTATATGTACTCATTAACTATCCAACTTTAATTTGAAATTCATATTCTAATTCTAGGGATAATGATAGATTAGATGAAGTGGAACTCAAAACATAACCAAATTAAACTTCTATTCTCACATTCTCATAGGTTCCAAGAATTAATGTCTATTAGTTACATCGCATTATTTTCTCAACTCAAATGAATTTTAACCACGTCAATTTCACCCTTATTTATTTGGGTTAAAAATTACCCTCACCTTATTGAGTCCAATTTGGAAAATGACACAATATTTATTATTTCTTCCAGCCATACTTCATGTGTCGAGAACTTTGATTTTCACTTATTAATATTCAATTTGTCTTTATTTATTCCAATAAATACATATAATGCCACTTGCCTCAGATTCCCTATGTAATAATCCTCATCCCACAAAACAAATCATGTCACACTCTCATCCTCCTTTCTTAAATAGAATGATCTATAAAAAAATAATCCATTCCACTCCAAATTCACCCATGCTTTACAATTTTTGACTAAGTACCACTCTCAACAAACAAAAAATAGTTATCAACTAAACATTATATCACTAATTCACCAATAAAACTCTAATGATGATAATGAGATGAAATTATATTTTAAAAAATGGAGGAATTTGGAATATTTTGGAAAAATTGTCATTTTTTTGAATAAAACAGAAACAAAATGATCATGAAAGGTTAATTTGAAATTACACTAGAATAACCCCACTCCCCCACACATAAAACCAAAATTTTCCCCCTAGGTTTATTTCTATGGTTTGAGAATGTAAAGATCATAATAGTTTTTTATTTCATATGAAAAGTTATATGGAATTGTAATAATGAGAGTCAAAATAAATTAATTTCCACACAAATAAAAATAAAAATAATAGAAAGACACAAGTAAAAAAAAGATCCTAACCTCACAAACTATCAACAGAAAAAATTGTATTTCAATTGAAAAAATGTTGATTCTTGAATTCTTAAAAAATAGATAAAACATTTTATCAATATACTTCAAGTAGAAGCATGGATATAATTATTGTGAATTACCAGCATAAGAAGAACACAAACTGTGTGTGTATAATGCAACAACATAAAGATCGAAATAACTTTTCATCAAATTAGATATTAGTAGGCTAACAACCAAGCAGGATGCATAATTCTAAATTTTCAAAAAAATAGCTGGATTTCCCCCACACTTAATTAATAGTAGCACATAAATTGATTGACTTGATGTGAAAGAGTTAAAATAAGAACTCCCCTAAATGAGATTATCCCCATGTTTATAAATGTCTTCTTTTATTTATGTTGTGCAAAAATATTTAATGCCCTAGTTTGGAACCCATATGATGAAACAATTAAACATAAGTCCAAAAAATTGTATTGCTCCAAATTGAAATGAAAAATGTGTATGAGTTATGAAGGTTTATGGATGATATTTAGTGAACTATTCATATAAGACATATATGATAGAGACATTGAATCTACTGCCTATATATTGTCCAATGAAAACAACACTCAAATTTTAAAAAAACATGCAAAAAGTAACTAATGTATGAAATAAAAGGGATAATGTTGGGATTACCTCTAGGGGGTGTTGTAGTTTGACTGTCCATAGCTGGAAAGTCCTATAATCATCCCCACTCTAATGGAGGATAAAGATAGTTTATTAGGAACCACTATCTTTGATTCTTTCAAACATAATTGCTTTTCCATCATTGGAGTACCCCATGTGGAGATTCAGCCAAATTTCCCATATGGGCGGTGATGTACTTCAGGTTTAGTGGTGGAGGGGAATAAAAAAGTCAGGGGTACATCCCCTCTTAAACATCTTGAGGTTGAGGGAGTACATGAATTAATGTAGGAATACATATATGCATCTTGTCTTCTAGTAGAATCCATTAAAGAATTTCCTCTAGTAAAACAAGGACTTTTTCATCATCCGCTATATCATTTTTCCATAGCCCCAAAAAATATCTTTAAAAATAACTCTTGAAATCGATGTGTTATCCCGAATTGGGATTTACATATGTTCCTCATCATATATAGCTTCAATTTATAGTCTCTCAATGAAATCACAATAGATAGATGCCACATTAATAACTCTATAGGGAGAAATACAATTAATATCATCTTCAATGTAATCCATGTGGAATAAAAGTATAACTTCTTCCATAAAATTTAAGACTACATTTAGTAGTGATTTTTGATCCTCCACTTGATTGAATTGGGAACCTAGGAGATGGTCTAGGGAAAGATAGAGGTAGTCATACTCTTCTAGCATCTATTCAAAAACACCTTCTTACATGTTGAATATTCTAATGAATATGATAGAATATCAAGTGCTGGATCTACCTATTGTAGAATTGAAAAATCATTAAAACAATTATTGTAAGAAGAATCATTAGTATAGAAATCTTGAAATGAATGATCATCAAGGAAATTTCTAACATCATAAATCATTGCATGTTCCATATACTTCCATCCCATGAAAACATCCTTGGAAATTGGTTATGGAATTTATAGCCTTGACTCTAGGGAAAAATTCATATCAATATTGGGAAACTCAATCTTTTTCATTTATCTATTTCTTTTCTATATCCTCTAAAATTGATTTCTATAATGTTGATATTCAATTGTTATTGGTAGTAAGGTATTGTATTCTTGATATCTATTTGACATTTTCTTTGTATTGTTTCATCAATTACATGATATAATGAGAATAAGTTCTATCCTCATCAGTATGGTCTCTATGGTTCATTTCACACATCCAAATTTAAAATTTTTAATTAGGGTCCTCAAGCTCATGAATCGGGGAAAACAGTGAATCTGTATCAGATTCATTCGAGTTAATCACTATTGTGTGTGTCTGTTTTTTTATTTTTTATATGTTTTTTGAAATAAAATAATAATTTTAATAACCACTAATAAAATAATTTCTTCCCCAACTATAATGAAAAAAATTGAGGTTGTACCTTTCATAGGGATGATCATGTTCAAATTTATAAATACCTGTGATATAGCACAATGGCTAACCTTGGGGTCTCTTTCAATGATACAATGTCAAATGGAAAACTGGTCATTCCGATAGTAATTTTTCATTTTTATATATTTTCAAAACAAAAAGAACTTGACTTCTAATAAATCGCTAATCAGTTCAGAATATTATATTGAAATGAGAAATAAGGATTTAGACTTTCAAAAACATAGAGACACAAGAAAAAACCTAGAAAAGAATGCAGGCACAGACACTACACAACGCATTGAACAAACAAATAACACCCTGAAACAAAAGACAAAAGCTAGCATGAACAAGGTCTAACCTAGGTTAATTCACCATTTACTACCAATCATATATCATCATATGACATTAATAATTAGTTTTCAATAATTTAAATTCAGGTCTGATGACATGGATTTTAGGCAAATAACGCCAAGAAATTTAACACTTAAGAATAGAATTTATTCATTTCATAATAATTCCTATGAACTACAAGTGATTAATATATAAACATCAATCCATCCATAGATTGTCACTAGGATAAATGATCCTACTGATATAATAAAATTTCAAGACCATTCATGATTCTTTGTTCGAGAATATAAAATAGAAAGGGGAGATGAAGTGAGAAGAAAGAGTAGCAACCCAATCCAGTGAAAGGATGTGCTCACACACACCCCAAATCAAATTAATGGATTACAAAGGTTTTGAAAAAAATAGTGATCACACTGATTCTTAGATCTCTATATTGCATCGAGTTTCGAAACCTGGATCTACCCCCACAAGTTATATCTCCATTTTTGGAGATTTAAAATCATAACATGAGAAGAGAATGAATGCATGACACAAATAATTCATCATAAAGAACATAAAAATTCAATTATCTAATCATGGAACACAACAAGAGTATTTATAGACTAAACTTAAGACACCAAAAAATAGAGCAAGAAGAAAAGTTGGAAAATTGAGGAGAATTGTCCCAAATCCCAGTCAAAGATAGTCCCAATCAGTGAGAAGTATAAATAGTGTGACTGAGTGCTACTCCTAATTCCTAGAATTATTTTCCCCCTAGTGCAGGAGGATTCAAGCTCCTCTTATTCGCAAAAACATAGCTGAAAACATATAAAAATCGAAAGATTGAAAATCGACATGACACACTCCAATGAACTTATCACCATCTCCCATGTGAACTTTGTTTATGTTCAAACAATACCCATACAAAGTCCTCCATAATATTTTCAACCTTTTCCTACAATCATCATTTCCCTAAACCCATGATCAACTTCACCTCTATGAGAAACCCCCTCCCTCCAGCATGGAATAACGATTAAAACACATGAGAAAAAAATGAAATTATTGTACATATATACAATATATTAACATCAATAATTAAAATTAAGGAAAATAATTATAAATATACATAATTTATAATATAAAATATCAATATTGCTATTATATGTTTTAGTATATTTTATATATATTATTATGATATATAAAAGCATGTACACTATATTTAATATACCTATTATTATAATTTTTTAGTATATGATGTAAATATTATATTATATATATATATATATATATCATATACAATATTATTAGATTAATAAATAAAAACAAAAAAAAAGAATGAAAAACATGAAGAGGGGGGGTTAATTGGATATAGTGAAAATATGGGGAAAGGGGTGAGGCAATGGCTCGGCTGAGGGAGAAGGAGGGAGGAGGCTCTGAACTACATAAGTAATAGGGGAGACGCGAGGGGGTGTTTACATAGGAGATAAGTGGTGTGAAGGTGAAGGGGGGGGGGTTTATTCTCATTTAGAGGAGATCAGGCGGCGATCTAACTGAGTATTGTGGCCAAAGATGGTCTGGTCAGCCCCACTAATGTAGTAACTCCTAAGAATGGAAGGGGAGGGCTCATGCAATGAAGGGGAGATCATGCCTAGGGTGAGTATGTGGTTTGGTGATAAAATGTGGCACATAGAGATGTGGAGTCCCACCATGATAAAGGAAGGTGGTTCGATTTAGGTGATTTCGTCTATATCTGGGTTTCAAGAGTGCATGATTGGGATTTTTGGATCTTTAAATCTGATTTATACTTGTTTTTGATTGTTTCTATTTGATGAATTTATTGATTCTAAGTTATATTTTGATAATATATTGTGGTTTGTGTTGTGTTATTGTTTAAATTTTCATAAGCTTCTCATGATTTGTTCTGGATTGTTTTTTGATTTGATGCGGTAATGAGTGGTGGTAGGTGATAGTGGAATGATGAAGTAGTGGAGAGGGATTATTGCCATGGTGGATATGGAGTGGAGGAAAGGAGATGGAGGGGTGACCAGGGTTGGGTTTATTGTGGTACTATGGGGAATAATGGCGCTAGGAATGATGGTCATGGTTGGACAGTCCATGTGGCATTAGTTGTGGAACAGTGCCACTTCGATCGGTAGGAAACATCGAAACAATGAGGAAACTAATGGTGGAAACATTTCGGAAGGAAATGGTGGCACAAAATAACCTAGAAAATATAAAAATTATAAATAATAATAAAATAAGTAAATTATTATATAAAAATAAAAATGGATTAATAACTTATTAAATTAAATTAAAATAAATATAATATAACAAAGTTAAAAACCATAAAAAATTTATTATGCATTATTTAAAAGATAGAATTTATTTGGATTGAAATTTATAAACAAGTTAATATAAACAAATTAATGTCTCTTGCTAAAATTAATCAAATAGTTATTTAACTAATTAATTAAATAAATGATTCATTAAATTAAATAATAAAAATATTAATTGAATAAAATTGAATTGATAACTGTAATATAAAGTGAGTTATTTTTAAACAATTAAAAAATATAATTAATTAATTTAATGAATTTATAAACTAGTTGTTTTAAAAATAAAAAGAAGTGAAAAATTGATTGAATGAAAATAATGAAAAATTGTATTTTGTAGATAAATGAATAAAAAAATCAAATTACCATGAATGATTATGAACTACTAAAAATGAAAAAAATATGCATTAAAAAAAATTCTTTACAAAAAAATTTACTACTTTACAATTTAATATCAAAATAAAAAAATTATTATTTATTCAATAAGAAATTGAAATTTGGTATTAAAATAAAAATTAAAATACAAAAAAGGAAGAGGAAATGAATATGAATACACTGCCATATCAATATACATACATGTTTTCGATATAATCTAATTTTTGTTTCTTCCATGAATAATTTCCCTTCAGTTCTTATTCATTGAATTATAGTTGAGTTATTCATTCCAAAACTGTTACTTGATCAGGCGTGCCATAAATAGAATGACATGTCATTCTATCTATCATTATCAAAAAAAATGTTAATAAATGTTTTCAAATATTCTTAAGTACACCTATAGTGAGATATTACAATGTTCATTTAGATATTACATAATACTATCCACAAATGGATAATCGTGCAATACTTCCAGAAAATGAATATTCTAAACGTTATAATGAGTTACACAAACTCTTCATAACATTTAATCCCTATATATCAGAACAAATTTCATGTTAGTCACATTGTAAAAATGTGAGCACCTTCATCATGTATTGTTTTGAGACATAGAAATAACATGAGATTTAAAAAAAAAATTATTGAAAACATGCATTTACATTTTCCAAAGAAGATATATATATTACTTAAGTCCCAAAAACATTTACACCTTATCCTTGATAGAATAACCCTATTGAAAAAAATGCAAAATTAGTTCCCAAGAAACCACAATCATCCACTGTACTTATTATAATCCAACATATCATTATCCAATCATCATTATATTTACATAAGGTACATATTAAGGGTTATCATTCCATTAATCATGTGTTCTATATATATATATATATCAGATTACCCTTAAATCACATTTCATGGACTTTATAACTATTTGACATATCATTAATAGTCTATAATGAAAATATTATACTGAAGAAACACATATTTTTCACGATTCATATTACATAATCAATGATATATGATGAATATACAACAAAATCATCCAACATTACTTTCCGAACATTACTCAACATTCATTATATATGTCTTTATAAAAATTTGAATCATGTCTAATGCTTACTCAATATTAATCATTTAGTGCTTCTTTAGTTAAATGTAAATAATAATTGAAGAGCATCTCAGTAATTTCAGAAGTCATTTTCATTCTATTTTTCCCCAGTAGTATAACTAACAGTTATACCTCATTCAAGATTCTATTTATGAGATTTCTTCATAGGAATTTGATTTTAATAAATCTCATATATTACTCATATGAAATAGTTAATGTTAACTATGTTATATTTAGTTATGACTATTGGATAAGACAAAAAAGAAATAACGAGGAATTCATATAAAAAATTGAAACCATGAATGTAAGGAAAATTAAATATAATATTTTAATCTATGAAATATTGGGTCTAATCATTGGACATTCATGGTTATAAAAAAATCTCAAGGATTGTAATCTATACATATACTTTTCCTTAGTAATTCCAAAGATATATCCATAGATATATCATTAGGTATCTCACTAATGTTTTCGTGTCATAGTTTCCAATGGATAAATAATCCTTCACTATGATACAATCTATAATGACCCAATAATTAGGTACATGTTCATTAGATTACTTTTAAATAATATTTAATATATTATAAAAATAAAAACCCAAATACTATATTATATTACAGTATTCGTAAGATGGGAATGATAATCAATTGGTTTCAAAAACATTTATACCCTCTTCTGCGTCTTCCGTCAAAATTTGAAACCCACTTTTCACACAGATTAATTAACACCCTACTTCTTATCTAGGGGAAATGAAACATAAAATGGGGTGCGCTCATATGTTCAATATGGATAAACATGGAAGATATAAAAACTTTCCTTAAGAAGGTAAAAAACCCCACCTTTCAAAAATCATACAATGTATAACATATATCATAATCACGAGTCAAAAATAAATCATGACAGTTCATAAGACATAAATCATAAAATAAAAAATTGGTAAAATGATTTGAATCACATCATTGAGATGGTTCGTCGTATGTACGCACAAGCGATGATATTATATCCATATTTTTGAATTGGTATATAATTGGATGATATATATTTTGTTCTATATTCCATATCATGTCATAATAATCATATATTTTAATTATTTCCTTAACTATACTCATCCATGTAAAGTGGTATTGAAAATGTATTACACCACATTGTGAAGATGGAAACATGTACATCCGCACATGTGGAGAGTTCATTTTTCATCGGATGGATAGAAGGTAGAATATTGATGTTCAATAATAATAATAACATCTCATTAAATAATTGTTTTTTATTTATTATCTTATAATGTTAAAAATTCACGATTAATAATTTTATGATGATAGAATTATTAACGAATCAGAAGAGGGTATTACATTTTTTTAACATTCTCCATATTGACCTCGACTTAATGTTACTAGAGTTGGCATTTTCAGAAGACCAGAACTAATATATTTTAAATATGGATTTGAATAATGAAAATTGGTAGGGGACTTACGCAATTTAATTATTTATGAGATGTGAATAGCTGAGGGAGGATGTTCACATTAATATTTCAGGATAGGGGTACTTTTGGAATCTCGAAAAATATTAATTTATAATAAACTAAAAACACATCCACAAACACCAAAACTATTATAATATGGAATTTTATACCTAATAAGGTTATAATATAATCAACCAATAATTTTTATACATGTTTTATTTTTCATTTTATTCCTTATAGTTTAATTTTACCCTAATTTATTATCTCTTAATTATAAGTTATGTATCAATATGTTCAATATTAAAATAGGTAAATTTTTTACTTATTTTCTCTAAATTAAGCCATAAATGTGCCAAATATTATATTCTTGAGTGTAGTTGGGGTTTGGATTAGTGGTAACCACCCCTTAAATCTACATGAAAAATGGGGGTTCAAAACCCATTGGGCGTAGGTACTGTAGCGACTGTAGTAGAGGCATACTATAGCAATGGCGGGCACTATAGCGGTGGAAGGGCACTGTAGAGGCAGCGATGTACTATAGCAGCTGTGGGTACTGTGCAAAACTGTAGAAGTGGAGGTTACTGTAGCAGTACTATTCACAGAATGTGCTTCGGGCCATGAAAATGGGCCTACAGGCCATGTAATGGGCTAAATGACCACTAGGCCTTCGGGCTATGTAATGAGTCTCCCTTTACACAGTTAAAAGAGGGCTTTGCTTTGATTTAATAATAAATCAGGCTTCGGCCCCAACCATTTAAAAATAATATATTATATTCTCGAGTTATAGAAAATTATTTTAAATTTTGGAAATTGTTTTATTATTTTTAAATAATTTAAAAAATTATTATTTTCAAAAAATATCAATATTCTAGTTTTATATTATTCATTTATTAGATTTCTAAGAATATTAAGATAATATGATAACCTCTAATGAAATATTTTTTTATATAAAAGAGGTGATAATATTATCTAAAATATGTTGGTTATATTAGTTAACCCAAATTATTTTAATTTTAGTATTTCTGGTTACAATAATTTGATATTTCGATTAATAAAATAATTCCTTTTTCAGTTTTGTGTTGTAATATAATATGCTTATATATTGATTAAAAATTATTAATAAAATATAATGAATAATATCAATTATATATATTATATAAGAATAAAAATAGTCAAAAATATCTTCATGAAAATAATACATAAAAAATTTAATATGTATTAAAACATGAATGTGACAACTTTTACATCACATTAAATTAAATTTTATTAGTGTCATAACTATTTCCAAATGGCATAAAATGAAAATTAAATCTACACTTGAAAGATTATGATCAAAAAATATTATTTGGAAAAGTGTTTTGATCTTATAATAGATATAATCATTTTAATAATTATTATATTATTTATTTTATATTTGTTAAATAATTTTAGCACTATTAATGTATAATCCTTCAAGGTAGTTATTTATGTCTTAAAAATAAAAAAATATCATGATAAATATAAACATTTAATCTTCCCAATGAGTATTTATATTTGAATTTTGATTATATATAACCTCATTTAAACAAATAAATTATTAAAATTTGATTAAAACAAATTTAACTTTACTTTGGATAAAAAAAATTATGTGCCCTAATCTTATACACATGGCCTGTAAATGATACAATATAAATGAAAGGAATATTTATGACAAAAACACAAATCCAATGATATTAGGTCATGTTTTAGGGTAAATTTAAAATGTTATTTTGTCCCTTAATTACCCAAATTATCCTTTTAACATGATAATAACCATTTCTGATGTTAGTATAAATATAGTCCAAAAATAAAAAAAATCTTTTTAACAAAATTGGTTCTAATATTTTTAAAAATGGATTCAATTTTTAAAAATTCAAAATTTAGTAGTTTCCATAATTAATTAAAAATTAATTATCTCATTGTAATTTAAAAAAATAATTTAAAAATTAAATAATTGAAAATAATTAAAACGTTATTCTTAGAAATTCAGGATATTGTTAATGCAAATGACAAAAATTATATTAAATGATAAAAATATATATTTTTTTTTTCAATAACATTAAGTAATAAATTATTTCCACATAAATTATGGATAAAAAAATTAGTTTTCAATAAAAATGTAGTCTATTTTTATTTTTCTTCAAAAAATTAAACTAATAAAAAAATATTAAAAAATAATCAAAATTTCATTTGTATATCCCAATTAATTATAAGAAAATTTATTATTTTATGTATAATATAAAAATGTGTCAGAAATTACATTACAAATTCGTTCAGTATCGAAAGGAGAAAGAAATTGTTTTTTTTGAAAAATATTTCTTTTTTCTGAGAAATTGTATTTTTTATTTTCTCATTAATATAAAACATATAAGAGTAATTTTAAACAATATATTTAATATATTATAGATTATTACATTAAAAAAATTCAATCATGTATGATTTTATTCTTTTATTAATACACTTATTTGAATTTAAAATTTTTTTATTAGAAAGAAAATAATGTTCAAAACAAAAATAATAACGACTCGGTTATAATTTATCATAAGAATATTTTGTTTCTCACTAGAAATATTTATTATTTCATGTTTCTTACATAATATGAACATAAAATTTTATGAAACACAAAGAATGAATACTATTGAATTTAACACTAGATAACATGCTATTGTGTCTAGCAAAATCCTATCTAATTGTTGAGTAAAATAGAAGACATTAGTGAAATTAAAAAATTTGTTTATCTCATGAAAATATCAGGGTTTACACTATCAGCCAATAAGATTCAATTTTATAATACATAAAAACTAGTTAGTCATCTATTTCAATCCATAACGAAATACCCAAAGAAATTGTAATATCATTTTACAAGCTCCATTGATATATATTAATTTATCACCACCAAAATTATTCTCATTAAATGATTATATAATATCCATGGTATATTAATTTTTTTTGATTTTTTATTCAAAGGTATCTTCTTAATCCTACTAAAACATCCATTAAATGGGTATTGAACTTACCAGTATCATGGCTGGAGGACTACCACCTCGTGAAATGATGTACTTCATTTTTACATTACGATATATCATGGTTAGGAATTAGGATCAAAATAATGTATTTATGAGATACAAGACATTTTCTATTTTTATTCTCTTATTATTAGTATATAAAACCCAACATCACAATTGACATTTTCTTTAAATATGATAATATTGTTTGTGGATGTGCTGACAAAAGCCTCCTCAAAGCGATGTGATTCATTAAAATTATACGTTAACTGTTTTAATGATGTTTTTAGTGATATATAAGAAATAATTATTAATACTTAAATATAAATATAAATATAAATATATATAATTATATAAATCTTCATCAATTAGAATGAAAATAAAACTGAAATTTCATTCTTGCCTCCGCAGCCATATAGTCTCCAAGAACGGTTTATTCCATTTCATAATTCAATAAATTGTATGACTTTAGAAACATTTATACTCATAATATATGTAATAATTATATCATTGGTAAAATTATTTATGTAAATAAATAATGATCTAATTAAGAGTTTTTATAATAATTATTCAAACATATATGAAGAAAAAATTGAATATTACCTGAAATGAAATAATTACATGAAATTGTTAAAAAAACATATAATATAATTTTATAATAAAGTCCTATAATGGAATGATAAATTATGTTATCGTTATTTGGTATTTTTATAACAAACATATATTTATTATTAATTATTTTTTAAAATATATGAATAATGTCATGAATTAATGAATGGGTTTTCTAGTCTCACTTTTATTTTAGCAAGACATGTTTATTATTCAACAAACGTGTATTTTTTCTATTTTATATACATCCAATGAATGTATTATTTGATACATATATTTAAAATTAAGGTTATTTACAATTAAATTTTATGATATATCTCTCAAGTGTTATATGTTTAAAAAGCTACCTAATCAGACATGTAATTTGGTCTCAATTTTCCTTCATTGAGACACATGTGATGTTAGTAACCTATATTTTTATTTGAGGTGTATATACATCCATTTGATATCTTATATCACCAATTTAAATAAATTATTTATATTTTAATCTTCATTAAATTTTATTATTTCTATAATATTAATATACATTGCTACCAATGTTGTAATAGTTCAATGCCACATTGTCAACGTTTATTGAGATTATTTATGATTATTCATCCATTTTTTAAATATTATGATATATATGTAGAACTATAAAGAAATTTAATTTTTTATGTTTATTCATAATATATAAATTTATTGTTACTATTTTACCATTAATTGGATATTATGATTATTAATAAAGTGTTTCTAATAAAATCCAAATTTATTTCTCTATTCTGTCTGCAATTTAATTTTGTCAAAAAAAATTCGTCTCAAAAAAAATATTTTCAAAAATGTTTCAGTATAATCTGTAAAAAATATTAACCATGTTTTAAATTCACAATGAAAAATTAATTAGATGCAATTTATTTATAATTTTTCGATCAAGGAACATTTCAAAAAAAATTAATATAAAAAAGAAATGTTCAATATGCACAAATATATCTATCTTCAATAATATATATTTTCATTTGAATGGTTACATGGATGTTTTGAATATTTATTTTCTTTATAATATTCTTTAAATTTAATTTACTACTATTTCATTTCAATAAATATGGTTTGAAAAAAAGTTTTATATTTTTAGTTTTTTTAATAGGGGTTCAAATTATTTTATTATGTATATTCAATCATATTTTTGAAAGACGATATATTAAAAATGACTATGTGCTGAATTAATTTTTTTATACAAAAAAATTTATTTATCTCCAGAAACGTTTTAAATTTATTTATGATTCAAATATATGTTTTCAATGTGGTTTAAAATATTTTTTTTGAAAATACTGTATGTTTTGAAAAGTTATTATAAAAGAAATCACCATTCCTAGTGACCATTAAAATTCCTTTTTCATATAAGATAATATAAATCAATATAGTTTATAATTTAGAATGGTTATGATGCATGAAAAAAATCATATTCTTTTATTGAATGGTTTTTGAATAATAACGAAAATTTTTATTAGAGACATGATTACTACAACAAATTATATTATTAAATAAATAATATGAAACCAACATCCATTAACTGGTTATTATTTTTGAAAATGATTTAAAAACAAATATATTTTTAATAGGTTAGTATATGATTAAATTATTGTGGTAACCATTTCATTTCATCTTATATAATGAAACCAACATATCTTTTTAGGGTTTTTATATATTGATTGTTTTATTATATTATGGAACACATATGTATGATTTATTTATATTATGGGTGGGAAATATATCTCCCTTCAATGGATTGGTATTGATTTATATATCTTATGATATATACATTTCTTGAACAAAGATATAACTATATTTATTAACAAATGGTTCAAATATAAAGTGAACTCAGTTCAACAATACCATGCAGGAATAGGGGGAGAAAATGGTTTAGTAATTCAAGGCTAGAATGAGGAGTGAACTCAGTTTAGTAATACAAAGCTAGAATAAGGATTGATATTGGATAATTAAAAGAGGGATGAATTAATGGGTGATCACTATTAATTAATACATGGATTTAGTGGGAGGTGAACCCGGTTTAGTAATATAAGGTTATAATGGGTAGTAAACAATGTTTATTGGATGAATATTTCCCCTAAGACAATGCTTGGAGTGTCCCATGACTAAAAATATGGTTTTTGTATTGAAAACCATCAGCAAATTGTTCTTATAATGAATCATTCACTATTATGGAAATTATGTTACATGTTTTTGGGTCTACTATAATAACATGACTTAGGTTTATGTTATGATCTCTTGGATTTTTCTTTTTATTCCCTTATGATTCATCTCCTATGAAATTAAAATATTTATTTCATTAATCATGATTATGGTCTTTGATTTTCAAGTTATGATCTTTTAATATTATGATAATGTTCTTATATCGTTATGATCAAGTTATGATTATATATCTCATTTATTTTCACTTATAGAAACTTTTATGGAACCCATTATTATTCATAAATTCATAGGTAATGATAATGGGTTTTATGTATGAGTGATAATGTGGATTATCATTATAGGATATATTGATGATCCTTCATCATGGTAATATTTTCTGATTCCACTATTCTAAATAAAAAAAGAAATAATGGTCCTGAGACCTGCATTTTTGTAAGTTGATGATTATAAATCCTAAATGATTCCATATCCATTTATGTTAAGACTGTATCTCTACATATTTAATCATTAATTCATGGTGTAATAGCTGATGAGAAAATTTGTCAAGGAAATGAAATATTATGAAATTATGCCTATGAAATAAATTCATTTTAAGTATGAATATTTTAATATATTCACCTTTTAGAGCTAAAAGGAATTCACAAAAAATTTGACATGGATATAAAATGAATGTTTTTTCATGTTATCGTCATGTTTTGAGTTATATATGACCTTATTCAAATTTATTGGTTTTATGATTTGGGGTCATTAACTATTTTTCGACCATGTACTATGACATTCCCCATCAGTATTTGGGCGTTAATATTATATAAAATATTTATTTTTTACGTAAAGACTTTGCTCCCTAATTTAGAAAGCTTTTATGTTTTAATTGAGATTATGTTCAAAGACCCCTTTCTATTTTTCATGAGGATTTTTCATTAATCATTTTTGATATAGGGGATTTTATAAATGATTCATCATTTGTCAAATCAATGATCAAAGAGATGAATTCTGCAAGAAAAATTCATTTTAACTGGGGAATAATATAACAATATGATATTTTGTTAAATATGATTTATTTATAATGGAGTTTATATTTATAAATTTTTTCTTACGTGTAACACTGTGTTTATATTGTGTTTTACGAAATTCTGATTTTAAACAAAACATGAAATATAATTATACTATTATTATATGACAGACAACATATATATATTCAAATGGATGGAATGAATAAAAGTAACTAAATAATAAAAATATATTGTTTACATATGTATATTAACTGAAAAAATTGCAGGAAATTTATATAAAAAATTAAAATATAGGAAATATTTTTTTGAAAATAAATTTTATTCTATCAATGGTGTTATACCTAAATAAATTATAAAACCCCATTTGGGGAATGATTTTTGTGATATTTAAATATTATATACTAAAATAAATGATTATCATAGATATTCACATTTTTTGAAATGATATTATAAAAAATCAAATTTTATTCTTTAGAATATTATTTTACATAAACGTAGTTTTATCGCGTTATACACAATTATTTTATGAAAAAAAATAATTTTATCTAATGTACAAATTTTATTTTAAAAATTAAACATCATTTTTAAATCCAAATTTAATAATTATCTTACAGTTAATATTGAATAATTTCCTAAAATATTGACTTTTTGATGGATTGTGAGTACCATTGAATTATAATTAAATACATAATGTTCAATTAAATTATATTATAAACATAAAATATATATGAAAATGGTTTTATTTTTATAATTGATAAATTATATATATATATATTAATTTAATTTTAAAAATATCAATCATTGTAATATATATTTTTTAGATAAAAACAACATCTAATTTTGAAAATGTTCTCTTTGAAACCACATATTCTCATCACGTATTCTTGATAAATTTTATATCTTATATTTTCAATTATATTATCTTTATTTGGAAAAATGGAATATATATTTTAAATAAGAGTTATATATTTTATATTATATGTTCAAATCTACTATTATGTAAATTTATAGTGATAAAATCAATCAATAGTCACTATTACGGTAAAAATCTTTTATTCATGTGGTTAACCTAAAATGATATGTGTTAAAATTAAGTAAAACATATATAAATTAAATTTTATCTATATGTATAACCTATATGGAACATGTCTCTATAATATTTCAATTTTCCCATTTTATGTTTAAAAAGGTGTAACACCATTTTTTATTAAAAATTATAAGTGTGCCACCAACCTCACTTATGAAAGGCCACCTCTCTATTCTCGTTATGGAACCAAAAAAATTAATTCTGTTCAAAAAATAGTTTACCATTAAACTAAAAAAGTCCATCCTCTTGTCCAAGAAGTCTAATTTTATTTATATCCATCCTAGGAATTATTTTGGTGCACACTAAAGGATAATATCTAAAAAAGAGGCAATATTCATTAATTGTCATTTTTATTTTATTTATTTCATCACCTCTATATGTTATTATTTAACCATGATGATATAAAAACCATAGTATATTAATTATACATATATAATGACATTTTAATTATATTACCTAAAACCATTCCTCAATCCATTATTTGGGTTATGAAATCATTATTCTTGTGTCTGGAATATTATCGCCTTGCAATGAGATATCACTCACATCTCCTTTACCAACACTCATTGTTGGGTATGGTGACATATATAAAATATATGTTTGATATATATATATATATAATAAATATAAAAATGATTTATTATATTATATATGTATCATTAAATTATATTTCATATGGGAAACGATAATTTTTCTCATCTGCATGGTAGACTACCACCTCAGAAAATGAAGTTATTCGATTTTTACTAATGATTTATATAGATGATAATAATTATAATTTTATGTAACTGAAGTGAAATAAATGGAAAAATTATCATATTCATAAAATATATAACATTATTAAAATATAATATATCATTTTATTTCTTACCATTTCACTCTATCAACTATGATAGTCTCATTTGTGAACGTCAGGAAAACCACTTTCAAATATGAGTGTGACTATAAGATCATCAAAAAACCTAATTAATGATGATGATATTTAAAAGAAATATATAGTATTTATGTTAGTATAATTATTATAGAACGAAAAAATTATTACTTACCTTTATTCAATAATGTGCACCCAAAAATTGAAATGTAACTCTGGCGGATGCATGGTCTAATGTCTACATGTTTCTAATTTTCATAAATCAATAAAAAATATATATTAAGTGGTCATAAATTTATAATTGATTTATAAATATGATAACTATTTCATGATTATAATTTTATACATGATAGAAACATGGTAATATTAAGAGGATTGAAAATGGGAAATGAAAACATATATGAAAAATGATACCTTTATTAACCAATACACGATTTTATCATGCAATTTTTTATAAATCGTTAATAAAATGTCATTTTAAATTCATAAATGTTATAATATGTATAATTATATTTATATTAATGAAATTATTATAATATAATATTTATTATATTGAATTTTTTAATATTTACGAATGATTTTGAGACTTATAGTTAGGGATTTATATGCTCACATTTATTTTTGAGAGACATATACAAATTAATAACTAATTTAGATTATGTGTTGTATATAATAAACCATTGATATGTAATGTCATTATTATATTAATTTTCATGATATTTTATTTTCTATTTTATTTTATTCTTTAGTGGAGTATAAAATTATTAATATTACTAAATCAGTAATGGATTTTTGTGTCATATTTTTACTTGTCTAAGACAAATTCCATATTCACCAACAATTTATTATTGGTGGTGTATATACATCCCTTGAATTTATTTTAGGTTTCCTCACTTTAATAATATATGGAATAAATCTACACACGAGGATATATGTTTCATGGGAATTATGTTTCAAATGTTAGCAAAGTGGTAGTGTATTTAGGAAACAACGTCCTAGGTTATTTGGGTTGTTTCTGAATAGGTATCTAATGTTTAAATCATGTTATATAAATCTCAATTATTCTATTTTTTATATTCTAGTTTTTTATGATATTGTCATATAATAGTGAAAATTTCAACTATTATTTCCATTAGTTTCTTTGAGTGATCCATCATTGTGTTTAAAGGACAATATTCAATTTTTTTTAAAAAAATTTTATGATATTTTTCTATAAAATTTTATTAATAATTACAATTTATTTTCCTTAAGATATGATATATGAGATATTTCAAAATAATTCAACATATATTGTTTCATTATTTTTTGTTAAATATTATTCATTGGTAATAAGGAGTAGTGATACTTTTACTATTCTTTATTGGAATGGTTTATCTTAACTCGATGTTTTGGAAACAAGCTACTCTTCCATATGTTTTACAACGAAATATGTTTTTTTAAAAAATTATCTTTTTATAGGTTATCTTAACATGAAATTATATAATGATTATGAATCCTATATAATTTTTATAGGTTACTAAGTGATGAAATATTTTTGATATGAATATCATTTCTTGGATAATGATATGATTAATGTGTTATGATCATCGTGAAAAAATATGTTTGAATTTTTTTTGTGACTGGTGTGACTTATATATTCCTCCAATTCCAAGTGTAAATAATTATACATAATTTTCAAATATGTTATTAATAATCCTAATCAAAATTTCATTATATTATTCGTGAACCAAATTACACGATCACAATAATATATGTCAACAAGATTAAATGTTCACTATTTTATGCATGAAACTAATTAAATGAAAAATATGTTATCAGTCGACCAATATTTCATGCGAATAATGATTTTTGTAGGGTTATTTATATGTCCATAATTTTAATCAATATTTTAATTTCATATTCCTATCATAATGGGAAAACCTTTCTCAATTGATATATGTTAACTATGTTATAAACCGATGTTTACACCACTAATATATAAATTATTACAATTTTATGGTATCATGGGTATTCTATATCTATTTCAATATGATTAATGAATTATGAACTGATATCATTTACTTAATTGATCAATGATATGATCATTGAATTGCATGGTATGTATTTCATTTGTTATTCACATGTTCTTATAACATTATGTACATGGTATGATTATGAACCTCCCCTGTTTACCCTTATTTATAATCACAGCTCTCCCATTCTTATGTTATCATTCCATTGGTCATAACTAAGGGGTTTATATAGGGTATCATTATAATGATTAGTAATAGGGATAAACATTTTTATAGATTTTTATTAATTTTTATCAAATACAAATATTGTGTACATAGACTTAAAAGACACAAAACTATTTCAGACCTCAAGCATGTGTTTTCATAATATATTGAATATGATTTTAATAAGATGTAATATCAATGTAAGAAAATAATTGGTCACTATAGAAAATTGTGTAATATTGATTATATGATAATAAAGAAATGATGAGAGAATCATAAAATGAATATTTAAATTAATATGAGAATGAGTAATTTGGAAAACATGATGAAGAATGTAAGACTGATCCAATGTATATGCCTATAAAACAATTAAAAAATTATATTATAATTAAAAAGAGGTCACAATCTAGTGATATCCTTATTTATATTATTTTTTTTCTCTATATTGATAGTGTTCCAATTCTATAATAGTGGTAGTTTTCATCACATGATGGGTCAAAACATATATTTGAATTAAAATCATAATTTTATAATGATACAATGGGATTTTAGTAAAATATTTAGAGGGTAAATGAAATAACTCTCACAATATATTTTTCTAATATTGGAAATACATTAGTGACACAGTTCTATAATTTAATAAATAAATATATGAGTTTTTATATATGATCAAATATATTTATATATGAATATAAAATATATTAGAACAAAATGTGACCCTCATTAAAAGATAAATTTTATTAAGGGATGAGCTTGACAAAAACACAAGAATGAATGAAAATGATGTAAGTTATAATCATTAGAAACCCCCTTTGGGTTCTTAAAAAATTATCTTAGAGTACCAATATATATAGTAAACAAATATATGTTCAATATAAATAAATGTAATAAATTACCTAAAACCATACATAATCTCCCACTATCATCAATAAATTTACATTTATTGCCTTAGGATGCTATAATATAATGAGGAAAAAACACCATAGAGGAATAGTTTCTTAAATCGTAATTATAGGTATATAAATATTCTATTTAAAATAAAAAATTAAAAAATTTAATTATTGTGTTCATGATAACACAAAATGATATAAAATTTAATTATTTTTATTATTATAGTACAAAAATATTTATAAAGATATAAAAAATAACAAAACTAACATGTGATAGGTGTCCAATTATATCAGTATAAAAATAGTGGGAATATGTCCTTTTTATTTCCAAATCATTTTGCTAAATGTTTCGATAACATGATGATAAAAATTAAAATATTATAACATTATATTGAAAAAATGTATCATGGATAGTTTGAATAAAAAATAATACCTAATAAGGAATCTCCAAGGTAATTTTTTTTAAAAACAATACAATAATACACTATAATTGTATACACAAAAATATGAAACAACTGTTCATGGATGTGTTAAATAATTTTTTTAAGAGGGATTATTTTTTAAGAGTAAACACTGATTATTTTTATCATGAAAAAAGAATTATTATAATAATATATAATTATATAAATTATATAATTCTCATGTATAAACCCATACATAAAATAAATTATTTAAATTAATTTATTAAACCACTATACTTTAAGGGTAAATTCTAGGACATGTAAATATAGAACAGTTTTTCTCGCAGAAATCTATATTGTAATATAATTTCTTCAATTAAAGTGTTATCTCATATTCCAATCTATTAAAAGTTTTGTATCTAGTAGGTGATTACCATAGGTATAAATAAATAATACCTAATGGATCATAAAATTTCATAATCATATGTAGAGATTAAAATTTCATCAAAAAATATTATATTTATTATTATAATCGATAACATTTCAAAATTTTAATACAGATGTAGACTAATCATAAAAAATGCATTTTACATTACAATATACTCTCATTAATTTTCTAACATTAATTTATAAAAAAACCAATATACACCATAAATAATTATTATTATATTTATTTTTAATATCAAATTCTACGGTGGGTCAATTTATAATTAATAATCAAATAATACCATTTAATCTCAAAACTAACAACCATTTACCTTTTAGAAAATTTTATTTCACAATTTTACTCGATATAAAAGGAGTGTCATTAGTAATACTAATATTTTAATATATTAGAAACATATAATGGTTTTATTAAAATGTTTTTATCCATTATGTATTATCAATTTAATTTGAAAAAATCTAAATTTCATAACTCCCATCAGGTAAATTTGAATGAACTTATTTAAATGAATATAATATTACAAATATAATCTAAAATCCATCATAAATTTTAAAATGTATTACATGGTAAAATTTAATTATATCCCATCATTTATAGTTATAATTAAATGATTAAAATTTAAATATAACATCATACATCAATGTGTTGGTAAAGTTTTAAGAATAAATCACTAAAAAGTTAGTGAAAATAATCGAAAACTAATAATTTATACAAATTATATAATATATTTTATTATATTTAAGAAAAATTTACATTCCATGAGTGATAATATAAACCTAATGAAATTATATATTAATTATAAGACCTAAAAGTATGTGGGTGTTGTAACTCTTTACCCACTCTATCATATCCCGACAAAACCAAGCACAAAAATGATGGTCTACTTGATTAATGGGAAAATAAAAAAAATATAATCTTTATAAATTTCATTTTATAAACTAATTTTGTTATATGAAGGAATGAGGTGATGGAAATGAAGATATATAAGATGAAAATAGTGACAATAATAAACTATTATCTTATAGATTCCTCCATCTTTCAAAATCAATATTGGATATAAAAAGTATAGATGAAGAGGATTCCCCTTAACATAAATTCCATTCATACATTCCCCACCAAGATTAAAGTTTCTTATTATCATATTGTACCTTTATTCATCTATTATTATTATAATAACATTAATAATAATGAAATATATTATATATTATGGCTATATTTAAAAGAAAACCACAAACACCCACACTCACCTCATAAAAAATATCCCCATTGATATATCTGACATTATTTTTAAATTATAGATCAATTTTATATATTTCATTAAATTATAAAATCCACCTAATATAAACAAACATTTCCCCTATTCTAAATAATTACTACACACAAATTATTTATAAAGAAATATAATTTTTTATATTAATATATCATATAGAATAAACTAATATTCTCAAGTTTTATGTTCTGTATGTACATTTTTTCTTCCCATTAAAACTTTTAACTTTAAACACTTGTTCAGTAACAATTAATGACCAATAAACACAAAACCATTACACAATTTTCCCATTAACATTCACAATAAATTTCACTTAAATACGATATGTGTTTCTATTAATTTCAATTATTATTTAGCACATCACACATTTTCATCGTCAAGTGTATTGAAACATTATATAGTTCACATAAGGTGGATCAATATTCATTCCTAAAAGGGTTATTATCAACTGAAAATTATACATAATCGTGATTTTAATCCTAAAAAATATCAACATCAATCTAAAATTTATATCCAAAAAAATTATCTGAATCTATATAATAGAAAAACTATTTTGATTATTAATATTTTTATTATTTTTCTGTATTATATAAAGACGGTTCAATATAAAAAAAATTCAAATAATTCCCAAAGGGAAAAATTTAACTAGACCTCACTTTTGGATCATTTCTGACGTTAATTTTTCCTATAGGTTTGGGGTGGATAATCAATATAAAAAATTTCAATGACCTACAAAATAAGAGTATATAATTTTAAAAATTATTATGAGTTCAGTGATATTTGAATGAGTTACAGTAGAAATAAAATGTATGAACAATAATATTTTTAGTGGTTTAGATAAAAAATATACTACACTACATCTATTCCTTCTATGAACCTCATAAATATTATTACCCAATATGAACCACACTTTTAATGTTGTGAGGTCCTTGTTTATAGACACTTACTTTTTTTAACATAATAGGTGGCACATTGTTGTTTGACATAGGATTCCAACTGTGTTGACTTAAGTAACAGATGATCCAGAGTCACAAACCAGACATAGTTTTAGGTGTAATTGTTACCAAATAATGCGTAATTTGATTTTGTGGGAGAAAAAAAAATCTGACATGACCACATGAAAATTGAAATAAAATATTACACAACAAAAAAATAATTTATTGAAATTAAAAGAATATCATAAATGATGAATAAGATAAAGATAATGGTTTTTTAATCACATGGATGGAAAAATTATCAAATATAAAGTCATTATTTTATCAAATTCGTAGTCCATAAGGAGGTGATAATTATTAATAATTGAGATTAGCGTGAAGGTCTTAGACAATTGGTATGGCATATCCCTGAATAATCCATAACAAAATTTGGTTTTATCATTGAAGGCATATATATGATCATTTAAAAAATGATCACATGAGAGTTAGTCTATGTCAAATATCAGCATGATACTTTTTAGTGAATACAAATAAAAATAAGAATATAATTACCTAGGTTTATTAAAGATGAACATAAAATCATAAAAAATCAAGATTTATATCTATTTGTTCAATATTAGTATGATAACACTTAATTATTTTTAATAAATATTTTATAAAATTCACTATAATATGAAATTTAATAAAAATCATATTGATTATAAATATAACAAATAATGTTAAAAACATACCATCACATGACTTTTATACTTCTAACGTAAGTTTAAATAATAATTTCCAGTAACATTTTTTAACAAACTATCAAAATTATATTTTAAAATAATATAATAATAAAAATTTACAAATTAATTAATCATTTAAATTAAATTAAAATATTAAAAAAAATATTATAGAAATAATTATTAAATAACAGTGTTTTATTGATCTACAGTTGAAAGTTTGAACAGTTGTTTAATTTTTTTTACCACTAATAATATAGAGTATTTGATTAAATCCTTGATAATAAAAATAGATATTTTTGAAATTTTATTTAATCTATAATGAATGAAATGGGTAGAACACCATTGATGATAAAAACGAAAATGTTCCTATTTAACAAAATGAGAAAAAATTTAAAGGATCCAACAAAACTGGATTATTAAATTACACACATCAATCTAATGCATTAGTAGAAGCAATAAAAAATTAATACTATTGGATGACCAATAGATAAAAATTACCTATCATTGGTGAGTCATGTACAAATTTCAAAAAATGTAATTAACCAGTAAAAAAAATTATTTTGGTAAAAAATAAGAAAAAGATTTAAAACTGAAATAATAACAAGTACATTAAATTAATAAATAAGAACAGCTTCTTTTGGAAGAATAAGTTTTATCTAGGTCTTGTAGAAATCCAATAGGGATTATAATGACTCATAATTGTCATCTAGTAGTGACTCGACTCAGTATTGGTGGCTTATGGTCGGTCATTCCACCATTGATGTCTGAAGCTTACTCAACATTTGGTTGATGTTTGAAGGATAATTAAATAACCATTGATGTATAACGATGAATAAATTAATTATTGGTGTATGAGGTGACTCAATTCAATATTTAAAACATTCAAATTGTGAATCATTACTCACTATTAAAATGATATGTTGTCACCATTGAGAAACTATAAAAGGAATGTGATGAATCAATAAAAAAGTGATGAAGACTAGAGAACTAAAATTATAAGAAGAAGAGATTATTTTGGAAACTAAAATGAATATGTGAGAGGATTATTTTGATTCCTAGAAATAAAAACATGTGAGCTCTACATGATTCCAAAACAAGGATTAAATAAATAGTGTTTATGTAATAATCATGGGAATGCTAGACAACATGTGGACAACTGATGAAATATAGTTTTATTTTAATAGTATAACAATGAGGACACATGTGTAGTTCATGATTTTAAATAATGGAGATAGATATCCAACATTAGAAAACAAACATATCATATGGTCAAGTATCTTAAATTGTTTAAATGATTTCGTTAACAATGGATAAATTTCGAAAATTAATATGTATCCTACATCGAGATGGATATGTGTTGGCCATATTGTATGAAATAATACCTATAATGGACCTCAATTCGAGATAGCTACTATTGACCAGAATGTGTTTACATATCACACACCATTTCATATGATTTAATGAGCAGCCACAATAAATTCATTTCTCTTGTAGGCATGCTATGTAGGCCATATTCGTGGATCCATGCTTTGAGAAATCACTAAACACACCATTTAGTCAGTAGCAACATTGTGGGAATCTTGTTAAGGGTATTTCTATATAGTGAACCAAATGTGTCCCCTATGTGGTGGAGAGATAGCCTTTGTGGCTCACAATGATGTCCCAAATATTCTTTCTCTAACCAAAAAAATATTAAACATATGTAAATTATTTTATAATATCTTTTTTTAACATTGTAAAACATATACATATTCAATATTATTAATGCAATTACAAATATATTAATAGAGAATACAAAATTATATAATAATATCACTTATGAATTTAATTATAATAATAATTTAAAAAAATTAAATATATAATACTTAATAAAAAATAATAATAATGTGAATGTGTTATCACAACTTTCATTTGATAAAAAATTATAACGTTTTTGTAAAATAGAATAAACAATATTTAGTAAATTTTAAATAAAAATCATTCACTTTTAAAACTTAAACCAAAATTAAATTAAAATATAAATCCAAGACCATTTTAATAAATAATAACAAAATGAAATGGTAAAAAAGTTTAATATTATCAATGGAGTTCAAAAATATAAAGAATATTCTAATAAATATAATTTAGACAATTTTATAGTATAATGATGACTTTTTAAACAACATAATATAATTATAATTTAATCCACATATAAAAAGACATGAAAAATTAGAATACATTTATAATCAAATTTATGGATAGTAACTCTATGAAAAATATTTTGATAAACAATCATAAAACATTTTTACTTTTGTCTTCTCAAAATTTACAAAATATAATGGTTTTGTGAAAATAACAATAAGTTGTTTTACAGTGATAATAAATTTGGATCATATATATCCTTTTTCCACTTGATAACTAGTAATATTATATATAGAATATTTTTTTTGAAATTTAAAAGGGTTTCTAAATATTGAAGAACCACTTGAATTATAACACTATATAAGAAATTCATCAAAACCGATATTCAAATCATACCATGAATTTTATCCAAATACATACAAATATAAAAACATATTAGAGAGATATTATTCCTCAGCTATTGATAACAATATATAATTTTATTTCCAAGGGCTTAATGAAATTGATGATGTTCTCAAAAAGTGAAATATAATTATATTTATTTTCTAGTAATTTATTCAACCTCCAAATTTAAAATCTGATTAATACAGTAAATCAAACCCCAATTATCATCTTAATATAATAGACCAGTTCAAAAAAGTCCCATAATAATTCTAATAAGTATTTCATAATATTTAATGTTTAATTATAAAGGGTTTTACATAAACCCAACACATATTAAAATGGAGAACATGATGCATCATATATAATCAGTGAGATATAATAGACAATCTACAAAGGTTTTATGCAATTAAATATCATCTCTCATGATAGATTCATCGAATTCCAATTTAGAATTATTTATTCAAGGTGTTTCATTATTTTAATAATATCATGTCCAAACCATTTTATATATTCCGTATCATATATGTCACGACCCGCCCTCGGGGCCCGTGTCGTGACTACCCCAAGCCCGCCTTCCATAGGCCAGGGGCTGGCGACTAGCACCAAAGGCGTAAAATCCCGATAACTGGGAAGAAATTGCCTTTATAAAAGAAAACAAGAACCACAGAGTACAAGCGGAAGCACAACACTAAGTACATAAGAAAAGCTGAAAAGTAAATGGGCCAGAATACAAACCCAAAAGAAAGTACAACTACAACTGAACAAGGTACAACAACAAAAAGACAAACAACTGGAAGAAGGAAGCAGCTCCTGGGTCGTCCTCCTTGGATCCTACCTGAAGGGTAGGTACAGATAGCGCAGCTCCTGGCCGTCCACCACAGATCCTACCTGAAGGTTAGGTACAGATATGGTCCTCCACGCTCTCGTCCATCAACCTCCTCTGTGAGTCGTCACGTCGTGTAGTCCACCTCCGGGTATTGACTCGTCATGTAGTCCACCTCCGGGTACAGTCTAGTCCTCGAACACTCGGCCTCCTTCAGCACTGCCCGTCGTCTGCAACCAACACAACGAGGTGCGGGCATAGCCCGTGCAGGGGTGAGTATAACTATACTCAGTAGGGACCCCGAGACCCTCAAGGTCTCACTAAACCAACAAGGATAACCACAAAGAAGATCTCAACAGATAAACTCTACTTAGGTATATGCCCATACATATACCTATGTTATCAAGTAACCCATCTCAATCATGAGGAAACACAAGGATTGTGAAATCAACGGATAACCACTACCCATGTATATGCCCATAGATATACCTAAGTTAGGAAGTGACCCATCTCATTCATGAGGTAAACACAAGGTCAAAAGTCTCAGCTCAAACCAGGATTTTCATTATCGAAACTGTAACTGTTGAAGAGCTCCGTCTCTGGAGTGTACAATGGTCCTGTCACGACTCTGAGGTACTGCTCACTAACCTAAGACTGCTGAAGTACTCCTCTTGTCGAGTACCGCGGGTCAGCCACCCAGACACAGTAGTGCTTCCCGCCGAGGTATGTCACCCAAACACAGTAGTGCACACCCCCTAGTAGCCTGCTGAGGTACTCTCCGGACGAGTATCGTGGGTCTGCACTGTCACACAGGTAGTGCTCCATCCGCCATGGGTCTGCACCTCAGAAAGTAGTGCTCAGCCCACTGGGCTAGTCGACTCACTCCAAGTCGAGTCGGTCAAGCAGTCGTCAGGTCTCAGCCAGTTACATGGTCTCCGTACTCCGCACGCTTGTCACTGGGAGGGTCCGCTCCACGAGCTACAGGTCGATACTCCAAGTATCTTAAAGTCCCACGAAGAAGTATCTCAAAGGACCTCCTCATCATAGTTGTGTCAACACAACAGACGGCGCGTCAATCGGACTCACGGTCTGTGAGTTATTAGACTTTTCGTCACAGGGGCCCGGTTGGTTTCGTGAGCGAACCAAACTCGGCCATATCTCAACTGTACCCCAAACTCTCATAGGGTATACTCATAGGGACCGTTTCTCAACGAGATCACCAACGCCGCTGACGGTTCGTCAAACGGACGTTCTGTTAGAAAGGTATCAGCTTTTCCGTTCCCGGGGCCCGGTTGGATTTCTGTGCGATCCAACCCGGCCACTATCCATCTGCATCCAAATATCGGGAGGATAATTCCAAAAGTTCTGTATCGTCAACAGGAACTCAACGCAACAGACGGCGCGTCAATCGGACGCCCGGTATGAGAGTTATTGGCTTTTTCGTTCTAGGGGCCCTGTTGGTTTTTAAGGCAAAACCAACCCGACCATACTCTACCTGCGTCCAAACCTCGAGCCGAGTATTCCAAAAGATCTGTCTCATCAAGAGGAATTCAACGAAACAGACGGCGCATAAATCGGACGCCTGGTCTGTTAGTTATTGGTCTTTCTGTCTCACACCCACCCTGGGAAACTTCCCAGGAGGTCACCCATCCTGATCACTACTCTAGGCCAAGCACGCTTAACTATGGAGTTTTAACCACGTAGGCTCCCGAAAAGGAAGGTGCACCATGCGTATAGTATACCGAAACGACCGTCTCGATCTAAGGATCGCGTTGGCGCTGACGGTGAGTCGTTTGGAGGCCCGTAGCCCGAGTTATGGGCTTTTGAACCCAACCCGCTCGGTAGCGGGGGTTTCGGGCCCGGGCCGTCCCGGCCTGAGACCCCCCAGTTGACCCTAACCGGGTCGACCCGCCCCGGACAGGGTCGACCCGGCCCGACGCGGCCCGGCCCGGCCCGACGAACCGTCCAGGCGCGCCGGTTCGGCGCAAGGCACCGCGCTGGGCGCGCTGCCAGCTCGGCCTTCGGCCGAGCTGTAAGAAACGGGGGGGCCGCATGTTCCCCTTTGTGAAACTGGCCCCCCTCATAATGGTGGGCCATTTCGGTTGGCCGGGGGAATTAATCCCCCCCGGTTTTGCCTCCTTTCCGGCCGGCCCGACCTGGCCGGCCGGTTCTTCCTTAACGGGACCGGCAAGGCCTGTCCCCTTTCCGGCTTCCGACACCGGCGGCCCGGCTGGCCGCCGGTCTTCTCCTTCTGCCGTGGCCCAGAACCGGCCGCGGCCTTCGTTGTCCGGCACGGTGCGACGGCACCGCGCCCCTCCGCCGCGGCCCCGCTCCGGCTGCGGCACCTATGACTTCTTTCGCCGTGACGCGACGGCGTCGCGTTCTTGAAATCTTCCCACGGTGCGGCGCGACAGCGCCACACATGTCCTTCCGCTTGAACCCGCATGGTTCGACGGTACCACGCCTTCCCGAACCAAACCACAAAGATTCAACACAAATAAAAAGGAGGGTCGACCGAGTTCGTGCGGTCCGAGCTCCTCACTTTATATTGATAGCAATCGGCCTTTAATGAACGATAAACATTCACAATCTTTTAAATTAAATAAAAGATTTGGAATCAAGGCCCGACAAATATAAACCTTCAAGTTCAAAGGAAAGATCCACATAACTCTAAAAAGTTAAAACCCCTACCTCGGTTTCAAGAACGGAGTTCTTCAACGACCCGCGGAAGACAAGCGTCGCGGAGGTCGGGCGTCGTTCCGTCTAGGTTGGTGGGAGAAGAGCTCGGTGAAGTCGAGCCGAGACGTCACCCTCTGTATACTTTGTAGGCGGCAGTGCTTCCCTTCCTTACTCCGGTTGACGATGGTCGGAGGTGTTGCTTCACGTTCTTCGGAAACGTGGAACGTTCTTCCTCGAGAGGTTGGTGATCTTCCAAGAGTTCTTCTCCTCTCCTTAGTTATCCCCACAAGGTTTATGCCAACCAAAAAAGAAGAATATAATCTCTCTTTTTAATGTTGGAAAAATGAATTCAAAAGAATTCAAACACTTAAAATAATTAATTATGTTGGTTTAATTAATTAATTGCAAAGTGTTGGTAAAAATTTCAAAAGATTGAAATTCAAATAAACCATACTTAACTCACCTCATTAATTAATCAAGTTGTCAAATATTAAAGAATGTGAGTTAATGGGGAGTTGGATTGTGAGGGGTTAAGAGGGTTAGGGAGTTTAAGGAATTTGAAAAGGTAGGGGGGGGGTTCGTGTGGGCCCCACCCATTCAAATATCCACACATGGGAAGTTGGATGGATGTGGGCCCACCACAAACTTCCCATGGGAGAAGTTAACCACTTAACATTGTTAAAATTTGATTTAACAATTTTATTCACTTTTTTAATTAAACCCCAAAAATTAACTTCTCCTCCCGCACAAACGCAACTACGGTAAAGGTTCTCTTAAGCAATTAACGGCGTTCCGAGTTCATCGGTGCAATCGGATTTCAATTCCGAGCACCGGTTCAAATGATAGAAATTCCTGCTCGCTCATTCACTGAATGTACCCGAGTCAAACTTCAGAAATTAATTCCTGGCACACAGGGCCTCGGAATCAGGCGTCGTCAGAAACTGCGTTCTTCTAAAATTCCAAAAAAAATTAAGAAAAAAATTTCCATGAAATTTTCAGGTCTTTACATTACTCCCACCTCAGGGCTTTACGTCCCCGTAAAGCTTCAACACAAACTAGGGTCACAAAAGCGGTAGAGAGCACGCATCTGAGCCTTCCACTCCCATGTGATTACCTGGAGGTTCTGTACTGCCAATGAAAGTGCACCTGAGGAATCGATCGTCCTCATAGGATATGCTCTTGTCGATCCTCGATCCCCACTGGAACCTCTGTGAAAGTCACCCCATCGCCATCGTCCAGCTCCTCATGGTTGATGGTATGTGACGGGTCGAGCACGTATTTCCTCAGTTGAGATACGTGGAAGTCGTCGTGCACCTGGTGCAACTGCGGTGAATGGGTCAAGCGGTAAGACACCCCGCCTACCCAGCTGGGGACCTAAGAAGGTCTGCTGAACCATGGAGATAACTTGCCGCCTTGGCCACATCTCCGTAAACCTCGTCGAGGTGAGACCCGTATAAGAACGTGGTCGCCATCCTCAAACTCCCGAGGTTTCCAATTCCTGTTAGAACTGGAACTCAAATGACTGCTGCCACGAGGGTAAGGTTGGCCGATTCAAGAGTGATCGGTCGCACCCTCCCGTGAAAGAGTTTATCACGTGCTGCCTGGGGTTTCCTTTTCGCAGACCAAGGAAAACCCATCCTGATGCTTGCCTAAAACCGTCAATTTGAGTATGAACAGTTATTGCCCATTCCATACTCAAACTAATGTCGTAAGGCCTCGACGCTGCCACCAAGAGATTCCAACTGAAACTCTCGCCTCGAGGGTCTGACCACACCATCGGCGTAAGTGTGATTATCGAGTCTCCTCCCAAGGTATCTCTAGACGTGAGGTTAAGTCCACGGCTTACCGGATACTCTAGGTCTGGAACAAGATTTGTGAAAGCGAGGAATGATTCATATCGATGTCTGTTACTACAGAAGCTATTAGTAGACACAGACTGTCCCTTGAATCATTTCTAGAGCCATTGGGTCACACTCCTTGACCGCATGAAGCCGCATTCTTCTACCACCCTCCAGCTCCCTGAGCTTGGCGGGGATAACTAAAGCGGGTGGTTGTAGCATGTTAAGATGTACAACACCTCATGCTGCTCTCCTAGAACTGCCTCCACGTCTGCCGCTTCGCAGACTCATCTCTATTTAAAGCTTCCTCTTCTTGAAACATTTAACACACCCGAGTCTCTAAGACTGGCACCGGTTCCCTGTTTCTTACTGCAATGTGCAGTCTTCATCCGCTCCTGGATGAACTGCACCTCCTTTAGTCTCACAAGAGCTGCTATGATTTCTTCTTTGCCGATAAGAGAAATCTGGTCTCATCCCCTGGATGAACCACATTCGTTGCCTAATACAGCCAATCCTGACAAGAATGATGCATTCAGGCCATGGATGATGTCGTAAGGCCTCGACGTAACTACTAAGAGATCCAACTGTCACTCTCATCTCCAAGGGTCGAGTCACACTGTCGGCATCAGTGTGAGGTCACTGGGTCCCCTACAGTTGAAATCTCAAAAGTGATGGTCAAGTCAACAGTTTAACCGGGACCACTCAGTATCAACCAAACAAAAGGACAGGAAAGAAAACAAAGAGAAGTGTCTTTTTATTATTGCAGCTCTTAGTACAAAGACACGAATACAAAAGCAACATGGAACTAGAAGTACAAAGGACGTATCCACTAGTTCCTCTATTGCCCACCTGCTCTCGGAGCTCTACTGCCTTGTCCACTGCTCGGCTGTTGCTCAATCACTCGTCGCTGCTTCTGGATCGGTGGCTCCTCCAACGCCGGCGGATCAACTGTACGCGGAGTCAGACAGTCACGTGCCAGGTGACCCTTTCCGCCGCATGAGTAACACAACCTGCTTCTGGCATGCCTAGCTCTGTTCCCACCCCGGGTGCCCCGCACCACCGGTCCTAAAACCTGAGATCGTCCAACTGCTAGTCTGGTCCTCCTGGACCTCTGCATCATCTGTCTACTGCCCACAGATGAATCAGCTACTGATCGAAAAACACGCGGCAAATGCATAAGCTCTTGTACACGCTCGGGGTTTAGAGCTACTGGCACAAACTCCACCCTGAAGAAGGTCTCGAAGTCTTCCCATGCGAAGGTCATCCCGTCGCAAAACTGAAACAAGTGGCTCCACCAGCTGCCTGCTACTGCCTGAAAGAGGATGGCAGCAAAGATCACCATGAAGTCTGCCGGCGTCCCCACTAGCCTGAAGACTCTCACCACAACCTCCAGCCAAACCTCAGCCGCCTGCGGGTCCGTCTCTTCCCGGAACCTGGGTGGCCTCTGGCGCTGGAACTCATGCAACATGCTCAAGCGACGTGCATCGCCTACTGCTGGGGCTGGTGGCATCGGTGGCCCAACGTATGGTAGTACCGCTGGTGCCTCCGCTGGTGCCTCAACTGCAAGAGGGCCCTGCACCGAAGCCTCGTCGCTCGACAAGCTGTCAGCACGCACATCCCTCTGGGCTCTAGCTGGTCGTCCGTGAAAAGGCATCCTGAAAGAAACATCGTGACACGGTCAAACGTTTATACCTGGTGAGCTGACCTGGTTTGAGCTATTTTAAGGAAAACCTTTGAAAACACACACGCAATCAGTGTTTTCATGCACAAAGTCAGAAATTAGTTGTCAGGGTCCTGGTGTATGGATACGTCGGCCGCCCACACCAACACTGGACTCCCTGAACTGAAATCCACACTCGGTACTATTAACACTATTGCTTCACAGAAGGAAAATGTCAGAGTCAAAAGTTCTACGGTAGAACCGAACTCCTCTGATACCAATTTTTCACGACCCGTCCTCGGGGCCAGTGTCGTGACTACCCCAAGCCCTCCTTCCATAGGCCAGCGGCTGGCGACTTGCACCAAAGGCGTAAAATCTCGATAACTGGGAAGACATTGCCTTTATAAAAGAAAACAAGCACCACATAGTACAAGCGGAAGCAAAACACTAAGTACAAAAGAAAAGATGAAATGTAAATGCGCCAGAATACAAACCCAAAGGAATGTACAACTACAACTGAACAAGGTACAACAAATAAAAAAGACAAACAGCTGGAAGAAGGAAGCAGCTCATGGGTCGTCCTCCTTGGATCCTACCTGAAGTGTAGGTATAGATAGCGCAGCTCCTGGTCGTCCACCACGGATCCTACCTGAAGGGTAGGTACTGATAGCTTCCTCCACGCTCTCATCCGTCAACCTCCTCTGTGAGTCGTCACGTCGTGTAGTCCACCTCCGGGTACCGACTCGTCATGTAGTCCACCTCCGGGTACCGTCCAGTCCTCAAACACTCGGCCTCCGTCAGCACTGCCCGTCGTCTGCAACCAACACAACGAGGTGCGGGCATAGCCCGTGCAGGGGTGAGTATAACGATACTCAGTAGGGACCCCAAGACCCTCAAGGTCTTACTAAACCAACAAGGATAACCACAAAGAAGATCTCAAAAGATAAACTCTACTTAGGTATATGCCCATACATATACCTAAGTTATAAAGTAACCCATCTGAATCATGAGCAAACACAAGGATTGTGAAATCAATGAATAACAACTACCCAGGTATTTGCCCGTACATATACCTAAGTTTGGAAGTGACCCATCTCAATCATGAGGTAAACACAAAGTCAAAAGTCTCAGCTCAAACCAGGATTTTCATTATCGAAACCGTAACTGCTTAAGAGCTCCGTCTCTGGAGTGTACAGTGGTCCTGACACGACTCCGAGGTACTGCTCACTAACCTAAGACTTCTGAAGTACTCCTCCGGTCGAGTACTGCGGGTCAGTCACCAAGACACAGTAGTGCTTCCCGCCGATGTATGTCACCCAAACACAATAGTGCTTACTCCCTAGTAGCCTGCTGAGGTACTCTCCGGACGAGTACCGCGGGTCTGCACTGTCACACAGGTACTGCTCCGTCCGCCATGGGTCTGCACCTCAGAAAGTAGTGCCCCGTCCACTGGGCTAGACGACTCACTCCAAGTCGAGTCGGTCAAGCAGTCGTCATGTCTCAGCCAGTTACACGGTCTCCGTACTCCGCACGCTCGTCACTGGGAGGGTCCGCTCCACAAGCTACAGTTTGATACTCCAAGTATCTCAAAGTCCCACGAAGAAGTATCTCAAAGGACCGCCTCTTCATAGTGGTTTCAACACAACAGACGGCGCGTCAATCGGACGCCCGGTCTGTGAGATATTAGCCTTTTCATCCCAGGGGCCTTGTTGGTTTCGTGAGCGAAACAAACCCGGCCGTATCTCAACTGTACCCCGAACTCTCATAGGGTATACTCATAGGGACCGTTTCTCAACGAGATCACCAACGCCGGTGACGGTTCGTCAAACGGACGTTCTGTCAGAAAGGTATTAGCTTTTCCGTTCCCGGGGCCCGGTTGGATTTCTGTGCGATCCAACCTGGCCACTATCCATTTGCATCCAAATCTCGGGCGGAGAATGCCAAAAGTTCCGTATCATCATCAGGAACTCAACACAACAGACGACGCGTCAATCAGACGCCCGATCTGAGAGTTATTGGCTTTTTCGTTCCAGGGGCCCGGTTGGTTTTTAAGGCAAAACCAACCCGACCGTACTCTACCTGCGTCCAAACCTCGGGCGGAGTATGCCAAAAGATCCGTCTCATCATTAGGAATTCAACGAAATAGACGGCGCGTAAATCGGACGCCCGGTCTGTTAGTTATTGGTCTTTCCGTCTCACACCCACCCTGGGAAACTTCCCAGGAGGTCACCCATCCTGATCACTACTCTAGGCCAAGCACGCTTAACTATGGAGTTTTAACCACGCAGGCTCCCGAAAAGGAATGTGCACCTTGAGTATAGTATACCGAAACGACCGTCTCGATCCAAGGATCGTGTTGCCGCTGACGGTGAGTCGTTTGGAGGCCCGTAGCCCGAGTTATGGGCATTTTAATCCAACCCGCTCGGTAACGGGGGTTTCGGGCCCGGGCCGTCCCGGCCCGAGACCCCCCGGTTGACCCGAACCGGGTCGACACGCCCCGTACAGGGTCGACCCGGCCTGGCGCGGCCCGGCCCGGCCCGGCGAACCGGCTAGGCACGCCGGTTCGGCGCAAGGCAACGCGCTGGGTGCGCTGCCAGCTCGGCCTTCGGCCGAGCTGCTGGAAACTGGGGGGGGGGGGGGGCTGCCCCCCTTTGTGAAACTGGTCCCCCTCATAATGGGGGGCCATTTCGGCTGGCCGGGGGAATTAATCCCCCCCCGGTTTTGCATCCTTTCCGGCCGGCCCGACCTGGCCGGCCGGTTCTTCCTCAACGGGACCGGCAAGGCCGGTCCCCTTTCCGGCTTCCGACACCGGCGGCCCGAATGGCCGCCGGTCTTCTCCATCTGCCGCGGCCCGGAACCAGCCGCGACCTTCGTCGTCCGGCGCGGTGCGACGACACCGTGCCCCTCCACCGCGGCCCCGCTCCGGCCGCGACGCCTACGACTTCTTTCGTCGCGACGCGACGGCGTCGCGTTCTTGAAATCTTCCCACGGCGCGGCGCGACGGCGCCGCGCATTTCCTTCCCCTTGAACCCGCGTGGTGCGACGACACCACACCTTCCCGAACCAAACCACAAAGATTCAACACAAATAAAAAGGAGGAGGGTCGACCGAGTTCGTGCGGTCTGAGCTCCTCACATTATATTGATAGCAATCGGCCTTTAATGAATGATAAACTTTCACAATCTTTTAAATTAAATAAAAGATTTGGAATCAAGGCCCGAAAAATATAAACCTTCAAGTTTGAAGGAAAGATCCACATAACTCTAAAAAGTTAAAACCCCTACCTGGGCTTCAAGAATGGAGTTCTTCAACGACCCGCGGAAGACAAGCGTCGCGGAGGTCGGGCGTCGTTCCGTCTAGGTTGGTGGGAGAAGAGCTCGGTGAAGTCGAGCCAAGACGTCACCCTCTGTATGCTTTGTAGGCGGCGGTGCTTCCCTTCCTTACTCCGGTTGACGATGGTCGGAGGTGTTGCTTCACGTTCTTCGGAAACGTGGAACGTTCTTCCTCGAGAGTTTGGTGATCTTCCAAGAGTTCTTCTCCTCTCCTTAGTTCTCCCCACAAGGTTTATGCCAACCAAAAAAGAAGAATATAATCTCTCTTTTTAATGTTGGAAAAATGAAATCAAAATAATTCAAACACTCAAAATAATTAATTAAGTTGGTTTAATTAATTAATTGCAAAGTGTTGGTAAGAATTTCAAAAGATTGAAATTCAAATAAACCATACTTAAGTCACCTCATTAATTAATCAAGGTGTCAAATATTAAAGAATGTGAGTTAATGGGGAGTTGGAATGTGAGGGGTTAAGAGGGTTAGGGAGTTTAAGGAATTTGGAAAGGTGGGGGGGTTCGTGTGGGCCCCACCCTTTCAAATATCCACACATGGGAAGTTGGATAGATGTGGGACCACCACCAACTTCCCATGGGAGAAGTTTACCACTTAACATTGTTAAAATTTGATTTAACAATTTTATTCACTTTTTTAATTAAACCCCAAAAATTAACTTCTCCTCCCGCACAAACGCAACTACGATAAAGGTTCTCTTATGCAATTACCGACGTTGCGAGTTCATCGGTGCAATCGGATTTCTATTCCGAGCACCGGTTCAAAAGATAGAAATTCCAGCTCGCTCATTCACTAAACGTACCCGATCCAAACTTTAGAAATTAATTCCGGGCACACATGGCCTCAGAATCTGGCGCCGTCAGAAACTGCGTTCTTGTAAAATTCCAAAGAAAATTAAGAAAAAAATTTCCTTGAAATTTCCGGGTCATTACAATATACGCTAATTTTGGATAATTCTATCTTTATTTTCATTAATCATTAATCCAAATAAAAACATTTCTCTATCTAATCTCATGCACATTATAATTTTAATGTTTTTATAAAACCAATTTCAAAATGAATAAATCATTAAAACAAATATTATATCATTATAATATAATGGTTTTCCCATTATATCACATGAAATACTTTTTATAAATAATGACTCATTGAACATACATTTATGAAAATAAATTTGAATAAAAAGCAATGTATTTCATTCGTACCATGATCGTGGACCATATTTAATATTATAGAAGGGTTAGTTTTTTTTGAATATGATCTAATTAATTTATTTTCTCAAATCTTGGTTGTTATCTAATAAAAACTTCTTAAGAAATAATTTCATTAGAATATGAATGTTTTAAGTCCATTTTTTATAATTTCATTCTATAAAATCAAGAAAATAATAATGAAATTATACTTTGTTACATCAATGAATCTATTGAAACTGAATCACCATTGTCAATTCCCTCTTCTTGGGAATATCATTGATCTACTAATTTTAATTTATTTTTTACTAACATTATTGCTTTAAAATGTTTATCTAGAAAACCCATATATTTTATATATGATTTTTATCTTTTGGAAAGTAATATAAATTCAATAAATTATCAATATTAAATAAATTTAATTTTCCAGTAATAATATTAATCATATTTTAATAAAATATATCATTTTCAATCTTGTGAGGAACTATGTATAAAAATGTATAATTGGTTTAATAAAGTAAATATTATTTAATTTCTTTTGAATTAAAAATATACATTACCAATTAAATTTTCAATAGGTTGATCAATATGAGTGATCTAAACCATTAGATCAGTTTTTAAAATGATATTCTTATCCTTAACTAATGCATTATCATTATCATTGTCATTATATTCAACTGTATAAAATACTCTATACACATCATTTTATTGAAAATTTTAAGATTCATGCTTATTAAATTTGATTAATTAAACATGGATTTCAAAGAATCTTTAATAATAAGTGTTCTTATATTAAAAACATTCTTTCTTTTATTATCTTTTGAATATCCATAAAATTTAATTTCATATATATTGGAGGAAAAGTTCTCTAAATATTCTTTTAAATATTATTTTTTGAATATACAACCAAACACCCTAAAATAAACAACATTATGATTATACTCTTAAAAAATATCATATGGTGATTAACTAGAATTGTTCAAATTGATAATATATTTCATAAAAGGGATGCCATATTTTATTCTTATTCTTAAAAGTATTTAGGTACACATAATTCAATTAACATAGACCATTTCATTTCAATAAGTGATATATTCATCTGGTTTTCCACATAATTATTTTTGGTGTCCTAAAGGATGAGAAATAATGGGTTATGATTTGGATGAGGTTGTTGCGTGGTAGTGAATATATGGGTAGAAGAAATGGTAGTTTTGTTTGAGTCATACATCTTTTGAGGAGACTCATTGGTAGGGATGACTATTTTCATAAAAAAATTATATATTGTATTTCATTCTGATTTATTAAGGTGCCCTGCCATTTTTGATCTCTATGTTCTGAATGCCTCAATTTAATGGCTGAGGGTGTCTTTCCCAACATTCATATATGTGGATGGATGATGGTAACTGAAATTCTTCCTCTCAACATCATATCATTCTTAATTCTAGAGCATATTCTACCATGCTATAATGGTTTGAGGCTTGCCGTAACACAAAATCCATTAGAAGCATGCTTATAGTGGATGATATTCCTCTTTTTTGGTAGGTAAGGATAGTTTTCCCATGCGATATTAGGACGAGAACCATGTGTCTTCATGAAAGAGGCATGGTTGTTTTGGACCATGTGTTTGGGGGCTAGATTTTTTATGATTTGTGGCCTAGGTATGTACGTGTTGGTTTTGGAAGTTAGCATGCATATGTGAAGACTTTTGGTGTCAAATTGGTTTATATTAAGGATAATTAGTTGACTAGTTAGAATACGGTGCGAGGTACCCAGATATTGATGTGATTATACTACTACTCTACTTTACTTTCGTTATTTTATGGGTGTGAGATAGTGAGGTTGGGTCGGTTAGTATTTTGTAATAGTTTCTTTGAGGTTCTACTATTTTCTCATAGGCACGTCAGTATGTTCTATCACATGTGCACTAGTGGATTTAGTTCCCATACATACTGTATTTGTATACTCACCCTACTGATATACATTGTTTTCCAGTTTTTGGGAGGTCATCGAGGACTTATGTGGAATTTTCTATCATAGGAATTAGAATTAGTTGATGTATTTTCCTAGTCTTCATTGTTTGTGTTTGTTAAATTGGAGTTTTAGTTATAAGTTGTATCATATTTTCTTATGATCATGCATGTGGGAATGGATTTTGAATTTACTTTTACATTTAGAATTTGGTGTTATTTCATGTTTTCCTTATTATATCTAGATATTATTCTATATAAAATAAAATGCCTTCCATTTTTGTGTGAAATTAAATAATCTTTGTGGTAATTGCCACATCGGGCCCATATTAAAGGTGGGACTCAGGGGGTTATTATCTCTCATTCATCACTAAGAGGTTAGGGTCTTGATGTTTTTTGTCCCTTCCCTTATAATGGGGAAATTGTTTCATGATAATAAATTATAATATATGATTTAATTTCTTTAACTGAAAAATGAGATCATAGTTTGACTGTATTTGTAGACAATTTCCTATCTGAAGTCATCTTACTATTTTTCTATAACTATATTTAGTGGATGATATATGTGATTATATTTACAGAATGTCTATGGTATGTATGATATGATTTACATTTTGGAATGATAAATTATTAATTTACTAATTTCAATTATAATAGTTATTAAATTGAAATTTTATTCTTGCATATGAGTGGTTGATCATCTCGATTATTGAATTTTAGGTGTTTTCCATAAAGAAATTGGTGGTTAGTTATGATAATATATATATATATATGGTTAATATTTAATTATTATTATTCTTTACATATTAAAAAATTTTCTCTATAACCATAGTCTCCTAAAATAAGTCATTTTGGACATAGGCTGAACACCATCAACAAATATTATTAAATCACAATAGATTATGTAATTGAATATAACAAGATAATGAATAGATTATGAAAATAATAAATATGAAATTATTTAATATGAATGTTTTAATAAAAAAATAGTATTCCATATGGTAATGAATAAAAATGTTGAGTCAAACTCATGGTAGGGAACTCCATCACGATTTCATTAATTTTGTTATATTTTGATGTTATGAACTTTTATTATATTATATTGTTTACATTCACCCCCCATTGAAATTTTATTTCAGGAATATATTTTTATCATGATATTTAACTATTTTATTATGGATATTCAATCGGGAGGATTGCAATTCAAATGATTCCAATGTCTAAGATATAATTCATTTATAAAATCATTCCCTTTTAATGATTTTATTCAAATGTTGTTATTGTTCCAATTAAATGTTTTTAAATATATTTTTATAATTAAATTATAAACACATGAGAATTTTAATAAAATATATTTTGGTATTTATTTAATGTTTTTTAAAACATAAACACTTGTATGGACTATTTGACAATCATTACAATTGAAAAAAATTTATTTTATGTCAGATAATGATGATGTCTTTTCATGTCATCATAAGGTATACATGAACTTTGATATCCATTACATTTATTTATGTTTTTGTAAATGAAAACCATTTTTGAGGTATATTTTCCTTCTAAATGGGGTTTTATTAGGAAATTTTATTTTGGTAAGAAAATGTATTTTAAAATGAAATTGGTAATTTTATAAATGAAAAAATAATTATATATGATTTAAAAAAATTTATAATTCTTTTTTATGAAAACTTATAAGAATAAATTTTATTATTCATTATATGGCAGTTGAAATTTATATTTTAAACTTTTGATCCTAATGTAGATTATATATTGGGTACACCCAAACAATATTTGGTGATCCCAATATTTCATATTCAATTGAGTTCACCTAGATAGTATCGGGTGAGTCTGATACGGAAAATACAATGGGGGATCACGATACCATTCAAATAAAATATGAATTATTAGATATTATAATAAGAATTAAGGATGTATTTAATATATGGGTTCTCTAATCTTTTAATTTGTGATCTAGTAATTTTTGGAACATGATTATAATGTTTTAGAATGTGATTCTATATGCTTCAATATTTGAGTTAGGACATGAATATGATGGATTTTAATTTATTCGAGAGAAAATTTTATTTTTATTTTCCTTGTGATAAGGGATTATTTATTTCACAATGATCATTTTTTTAATGTTAAAATATTTTTTTATTTTTTTTATTTTCAATACAGAAATAGTTTCTTATTATTTTTATGCCCCTTACTATGATTTATTTGAACATATCATTTTCTAATTATATTTATAGTCGTTAAGGGTGGGTGATGGAACGTATGTAGTTATGTTATATATCCAAATGATTTTGCCAAAAATGAAATCATGAATTTTTTAAATTTTTTTATATTGTGGGAAAATATATAATTATTAGATGCATAAATTATATATATATATATATGGGGATTTATATAACATTTTTAACATATAAAAATAAACTTTAAAACAGAAAATGATATTAGGAATATAATAAATAGAATTCTTTTGAAAAGTAACAATAATTAGTATTGTTTATATACAGCTTCTTATAGTTGGTATCATTGAATGGTTTAGATAACATTTCATTTTTGTATAATTTTAATATAATGTAATTTAAAGATATTATGCTTTTTGTTATTTTGAAAATATATATCCTTTTATGATTATCATATTGTATCATCTAAAAAATGTATATTCATAATGGTTTTTGTAGAGGAAATACAGATTCTATAGTTGGGAGGAGACAAGATAAAAAAATATAAAAAAACATGATTCTGAGAATGGTTGGGGTTAGAAAATAATAGTTGTTTTTAGTGACGATTCAATTTAACAGAACAATTAAATTGTGGTTAAATTTATTCTAGGGATTTTGTAGATCTCTAATAGGTGAATATGTCAGTATTGGATAAAATACCCCATTAGTCGGTGCATCATCTAACCCTATTTTAGAAAAAAAAATATTTTTCTTATGAGTATAATTATATCATGGGTTGTATTGAATAAAAAAATGAAATCTATTCCTTATATCATTTTAAGGGTTCTTGTTGTTGGTGTTGGTATTTTTTTATGAATAACAATGAGAATTGTGATATTCATTCAATGGAATGAGACACATTTGTGAATATAATTCCTTATAAATATATTTGTACCTTTTTTATATTTGGATGTGGAAATAATTATATGAATTAATGAAAATATAGGAATACTTAATAATATCCTCTTATAAAAACTTCAAAATACTATCTAGGTATGTGGTAGATTTTATTTAAGAATTTATAGTAAAATTAAGGATTTTAGTCATGGTTGAAACCATGTTATTAAAGATAATTTTAAGCATGAGAATTAAAAATTTATAAAAAAGCAGATTATTATAATTACTAATTTTAGATGGCTCATTCAAATAAATATGTTATATGAGATGGAAATAAATATAACTTTTCATGGTTCAAGGAAACTGAGATGAGACCAACAAAGAATCCCAGAGGATAAACATTAAATTGTTACTAGAATGGTAAATGAAATTCCCGGGAATGTTTAATGGGATATAGAATTTTGTTTTTAGTATGTTTAGATTGGTCAAAGAGCTCACAGATATAAAAAAAATGTAAGGAAAAATAAAATAATATGGAAACTAGTAAAAATATAATGGGATGTGTTAGATTTTTAATGAGTTCCACCATTATGATAAAATGTGTCCATTGAAATATTCACATGATAGAAATCATCTTGATCTGAAATATAATTATATTTTAAATTGATTTTATATACAATATTTTATGTTGGACCATTGACTGATTTGGTGAATAGTATGATACATGTAAATACAGATTATTCCAATGCGCTACTGGACAATGGATCACCACATTCATTTATTTATACGAAATTTTAAATTAAAATGTGAATATCGCATCATGAAAAGAATATAGAATATTTGGTAAAAACTCATGGTGTATGTATAAAGAAAACCATGTATTATTGGAATCTCTATATTTTTTAGTGTAATGGTATTTCCTAGAAATTACGATGAACATACCATAGTGTTGTTTGGTGTAATCGTTTTCATATATTGTCTTTCAATTGAAAGGCTAAGAGAGATAATAAAGGGAATTATTGTATGTTCAGTAATTTTAGGACTTGATAACCCACCAATATGTTGAGAAATTTGTTAACGATTGTAGTGAAACAAATCAAGATCATATTTTTAAAAATATATATACTAAAAAAATTTGTGATCTGATAGTATTGAATGAATACATAGATGTTTCAATGATTATTTTAATAGAGATATAACTAATCATTCCCTTTTATTTCTATTTAATTGGTGAATAATTCTATTTTTATTTATAAATCCTCACAATAAAATAGCTAATGTAGAACATTTAGAATTGAATAAATAATTCCTTGAGTGGTCAATTATAGTTCTTTTTAAACAAATGAAATCATTTTTGGGTAAATTTTCTTTTGTAAAAATGAAATAGGATTCATTAAGACTTTTATCTATTTTATAACTTTGAATAAAATAACATACATAAAAAAATACAATTTTCATCAATTTGATAATTTTTTTTATCACCAATAGAGAGCTCAATATTTGTCAACAGTTGAATTGTGGTCCATGTACCATCAATTGGAGGAGATATAGGATGACACTCTATATAGAATGTGTCAATCTATATACAAGAACTATAATTTTTCGGTTATAAATAAATTAGAAAAAAATAATGTGTTGATTTTTTTCAGGGAAAAAATATTTCATTATGCAATGATCAAATTTTTTCCTTCCATCATACAATGTATATCTTTTTCATCTACACAGACACATTATTTTTGAGATTGTGATGACTCCTGATGTAAAATGATCTAGAAATTTCTTATGAATATATTTTTTTGAAACCTCATGATTTAAGTTACCATATAAATTATGTAGAATTATCTCATATGGTGTGTTTATTAATATTTTTGAGGCAACATTTATCCTTCTTGAATTTTTTGATATATTCATATACAAAAGGATCGAAGTAAATTTTTACTCTACATTTATTGAACGTGATATAGTGATGATATATGGAACTGATTAAGGATTACAATTTCCCAATTCATTATCATACTATGAAATAAAAAAGTACATCATATTTAGAGTTTGTTTAATAATGTTACATTAACCATGTAACATTTGGAACACGAACCAATGGTTAATAATTTGATTAATATTTTCATTGAAATATTGGATGTAATGATATAGTAATTTTCTATTGGTTTTAGTGATATAAAATCTAGTTGAAGGAATTAAATAAAATCGGAGGGAATATAATGAATTTCATGAAAATGTGTAATCCATTAATAAGGTTATGTTTCATATGATTACTATTGACAATTATGGTGTTATATTATTTTGTAAAATATTATGTGTGTTGTGTGATTATTAATTAGAGATATAATTGTGGACTGTTTATCATTGTTCCTTATTTTGTGTTCATCATGATAGCATTGTGCTATAATGAAACCGTCAGGAGAATTACTCATCGGATGGAAAAGAAAATTATATTGATGAATTTTCAATTAAATGTGTATTTTTTCATTGGATTAATTTTTAATGAAAATTAAAAAAGTGAATGAATGTTGCATGTTTAGTGTCAAATAGTATATGGGAAAATAAATACCACGATTTCATGGAAGAATTTAATTGGAAATCCATAGGAAATAATAATATTCGGGTTATTTATTATCAATTAAAAAAATTTATATATTTATTTCCCCTATTTGATATAATTTCATAAATCATCATTTTCTGTTATATCTAAAGAGTTTTTTATGATATATTGAGTATCTCTTTCTATTATATAATACCGCATTCTAGGGATCAAATGAAATTTTAATAAAATACTTGATAAATATTTGGGTACTGAATAAAATTTTAGTACACCATGTTATCATCATTTTAAAGGAATCATAAATGAAAAATTCAGATATTAAATGATATTATTCCAAATTATTCAATGAATTAGTAGTGATATTGGGATTAAATTCATTTTATAGTTCAGTTTTATTATGAAAATTATTTTCATTCAAGAATTTTGATGACACTATTTTAGGCCTAATATTGAAATTGATATAAGATTTTATTTTATGGAAGAATATATGGGAAATTATGTTGATGCGGTGAGAGTTGGTATATGATATAAATTTTAAAGTGTATTTTATTTTCAAATATAAATATATTTCTTTTGTAAGCATAAATGTATAAAAGATTAATAAAAAATGGATTTTCCTTCAAAGTCGGTGAACACTCGTTTTCTAAAAGTATATTAATGGAAATGTGTCATGAAATTTAGCAAAAAGGGAAGGTTGTTATTTTTGTTTTTTGGACCATATGATAACAAGGACTATGTAGGACATCTTTTCAATTGAGTATCCTTTTCTCCATGTTTATCAATGTTACAAGACATGTTTATATATTAAATATTAAAAAAAATTCATTTATTATCCTTACATTTTGATCATTGAAATAGTTTAGTTGGTAATGAAACATTCTAAATAAGGAAATCTAATTTAGATTCTTGATAATGGAGAGAATGTGATGTAGAATATGCTGATTAACAAATTTATTTTTCATCAAACCCCCAAATTGTGGAAAAATGAACATGGGTATCTAAAAATATTATGATGAAAAGATATAATCACATGATTTGTATGTAAATAATATATTATGTTTCAAATTTAAAAATGGTGTGAAGAATGTAACAACCAAGGTAATGAAATAATAATTCAATTTCATTTTCATTAATATTAATTTGATAGTAATATTTATTATGAAAATATTAATCTTTTCTAAATGAAAATAAAAATAGTTCTAATTACAATTTTTAAAATATTTTATAGAAAATATAAAATAATATATTTCATAATTTTAATTTGGATAAATAAATAACATTTTATAAATCATTATATCAATATTAACTCATGGTGGAAATTCAAGATTTTTTTTGAAAATATTTATATTTGTTGAATAATTAAATACAGATCTTTTTTAAATGTATTTCTAAAATAAATAATATATTATAATTTAACCATGATGATTTAAATATTATTTAATGAAATGGAAATAATCTTTAGTTATATATAATCAACACAATTTCATTTAAAGGAACATTCTATTTTATTTTAATATAAGTTTTTGAGGATCAAGAAAATATTTCCCAGAATATAATTTTAATGTAGTTATTGTCTACCCGTTTTAATTAATTAAAAAATGATGAATGATTTAAATTATATTTTCAAATTATATTTTTAAGTTATATAATCAAATATAATAATATAAATTTATATAATTATAATTAAAAGTGATAGTTTTACAAAAAAAATATTTTCTCTAAAAATAGAGTTATAAAAACCAACATCGTTATTACATATATTAGATTAATTTTAAATAATATTTTAAACACATAAAATTTTAATTTGGTAACATGGATTACATATTTTTTAGAATAAATTCTTAAATTTTATAACATATTCAAAATAATTTTATACCATAATGAAATGTAAAAATAGTAATGATTAAGTATCACGATTATGGTAAAAGCAGGTATATATGTGGATTAATCATAAATTAAAATGGATTATGTGAAATAAAAAAATTTATAGAAAATGTTTTAGAGCCCAATTTGGAACCTATAATGTATAATGGTCTACAATGGTCCATTTTTTATCTTTTTTATCATAAATTTTTTTGCACCATTTATTCTCAAACATTACATGTGTTTCACTCACCTCAGTTATAAAAGGTCACCCCTCTTATCTTCTCATCACATCATCATGTCAAATTTTTTATAAATCAACTTATAAAATATATTACTTAATTCCTTATAAAAGAATTCATTAATTATCTCTGATAAAAAAACCACCATTATAATGAATTTGTTGCTTAAATAGGATTTTTGTCCAAAGAAGAGGTAGTGTACTTAATTGATATTTATTATTTTATTTCAACTTAAAACTACATAAAATTTTTGAATTTATAATATATCCTAAAAAATATGTCCTATATAATATTATTATATTATGTCAATGATAAATCATAAATCCATATCTTATTCAATCATGTGTGATATATAATCTTCATTCGTGTGTATACTAGACTCTTGCCTCACGAACCAATGTTATTCATAATTCATCATCCCCACAAAAGGAATATTAAAATGATAGATATAATGTTTGTAAATGATAGTTGAAAAATATTTATAATTATTTACCAATTAAATATCTTTTAAATTTTTACATTTTATTCCATATGTGTTACAATTATGTCACCCATGTGTATGGAAAACTACCTTATCATGGAGCAATACAATTTTTTTCATTAGCACATAACATTAATGTTTATAAGGATAAAATTAATTAATATATTTAATATATATTATATAATTTTGATATTGATTTAATATTTACCCCTATGAAATTATAATAAATCATTTTACTTCTTATATTGAAAGATAATGTCTTCCATGCATAAGATATGACTACCACATCCATGAAGCATTGGGAGTTTATTTATAACATTAATCTCTTGGATAACATATTTAAAAATATTTAAACAAAAATCAAGGTATTTATGATATGAGGGTCATTTTTAATGATAAATTAATAATTATCTTTGTTTAATTACTATGGTTTAAAATTGAAAACATTACTAATGAAAATGTAAGTCCTTCCATCCCCATGATCATAATGTAGTTAATTTTTTTTGATCATATATCATGGTTGGATTTAAAATTATAATTTTATTATGAAAATTAATGTTATTTCAATATATTTATTAAATTAATGGTTCATACCGATACCAATGTAAACATACCAATGTAATTTTGGACAGAAAAGCTAAATTCAATCAAAATCCCATCAAAAATTTAATTGATTTAATAATTATATATGAAATGATAATAATTTAAATAAAAGAAATAATAAACATAAAAATATTCATAGAAATTAAATAATTAAATAATGTTTAATATTTAGAAATATAATTAACATATATGATGATCCCAAATCATGGTTACAGATACAGTTCCAATTTCATTTCATTAAGGCATATTTAGAATTTATGGACATATAATCTTTTATGAGGAGTATGTAAACCACTGTTGATATTATATTTAATAAATTTATCCACTCTATTATATTTTAATGTTCTTTTAAATTTTATTACATCAGATGAATTTTAATTCAAATGATTCCAAATTGGATTGAGGGTTTTTAATAATGAAGTATTTAAATTTTATGGTTTCATTAAAAATATATTTTACTTCCTTGTCTATGATTTTTAAATGTTTTTAAGAATGAAATTATATGTTTAAGTAAATTTTATGGATGGATATTAATATCTATCGTCTATTTTTTATAAAAGTATTCATTTTTTTATTATCTTTATAAATGATAAAAAAATATCATATACTATAATAAATAATGATAATGAAATTTACTGAATCATAATCATCAATTTTATTTTTATCTCATTTTAACATATTTTTATTTAATTCAATGAAAAATTATTTATCTATATATTTTTGTAATAGAAAATGGTGTTTTTAAAGAATGTGGTATTTTAATATTTAAAATTTTTTAAAATAAAGTTGTATTTTAATATCTTAATTTTATTTACATATAATTGTAAAAGAGTTGTTGAATTGTTTTATAATTAAATTGTGAATTTACAAAAAAAAATATTCTTCATATGGAATATGAAAATTTAATATGTAATGGGTGACCCTAACATATTTTATATGATGGGTGTTCCCAGACATCTTGGGGCATGGCTAATATATCTTATACGATGGGATTCCCTAAATAGCACAAGATGATCATGATATAGATTATATGATTGGTGCACATGGATAGTTCATTAATTCATTGTGAATTAAATAATGTGATTTCATGTTCAATGTAAATATAATTTTTAATGACTAAATAGGGTAACTTGTAGAAATAAGTCATGAGTTCTTTGTGAAATTCAATATTTTTGAATGAATTAATTTCATTATTATTATTAACTTTGTATTGATTCCAATTTTGGATCATTTAATTCATTTAATTCATTAGTGATCATTTCATAATGATAGGAATAGAAAATTAGTATTTTTTATTGTCATGAAATGTTTTTCAATCGGTATCTTGAATCAATTTTTTTTATATTATTCATTTATGTAATCTCGTTTCAATTTTATATGATTGCAATGTTTTCTGCTAAGAATTTTTATTTTATGGGAATTTTCATTATAGACATATATCATATTTTTTATTTATTTATTTATATCAAATGAATATGAAATATATATATTTACATTTTTAAATGTAATTATATTTACAAATATGAAATTAATTATGGAAATAAATAAAAATATTTTTATTCAATCACTATAATATATGATCATAACAATTTTATGGTTGAAAATAAATTGGGTAATTTTTTAGTTCTAGTCTAGGATATATATATGACAAATGTAAAGAACAAATGTGATCTAGAAAACTAACCCCCCTATATTTTAGATTAATAAAACAATAAAAAAACCATGAATAATTTGAACTTCAATTAAATCAAGGTTATACTTATCATTGAATGTAAAATGTAGTGGGAAACATATAATATTTCACCATTCTATCATTTTAATGTTTCATTTATTTAGTAGATGTTTGTATGAAAACAAAAATTTTAAAAATTATTAATCTATTATACTGACAATTATTTTATAGTTATTAAATTATATTTAAAGACTACTTTAATCCCATGTACATCAGAAAAATTTTATATCTACTCATAAACATAGAATTCATAGATAACAAATGACATGTGGTTAATGAATGGTAACTAGTATTTTGATGCATAACATTATAGAAGTCAAAAAAAATTTGTTTTATATTATTTTTCCATGAACCCATAATATAGAATTTCAATAAGATATTATTTCACCTCCAATGAAATTTTTTTTCATCTTTGAAATACAATATATATAAAACATATTGTGACATTATAAATCATGTTACCTGAAAATTGTAATAGTTCCAAGAGGTGAAAAACATTGGAATATTTATTCTAGTAAATGTATTTTCATGATCCATTATATGATTCATTTACACAATTATTATATCATTGTTTCAGTTTCATAATATATACATCTAAAATATTGAATAATAAAATGTACACATCATGTGATCATGGAACAATGAATCATTAGAGAAAAAAAAAATATAAAAATCAATGTTGTTCAAATGTTGGGGTTAATTTAACAATAAAAAAATATAATAATAACATGAATATCCTTAGGGGATATTCCATAATCGTTATTTCCAAAAACAATATATAAATCCATTAAAAATGTAGAAACACAATTGCTTACGAAAGAGATAGATGTTCTGATTCTCATGGAAAAGGCGAGCCGAACTTTACGAAAGAAAATAATAGTTATATAACATGTGTTGTGATCTCATAACTCGCTAACCATGTTGTATGATCTTATTTCATATAATTTGGGGTCCAGTTTCCATCCAATTCACATAACAATAGATAAATACAATGATAATTATAATATCAAATTACGGAATTGTGATATGTAAGGAAGATTGTGAGATGTTGATTATTTCCCGTGATAGATATATTCATCCAACCAAAATAGTATAATTATTTTACCTAAATTATTTTGTTGATTATATCATGTGTATGTGAAGTTAATATCCTAATAATATTCATGTGGCATAGTTCTTTATTATTTATATTTTTTTAATGAATTAATATCACAATATATTTTATATTTTTATGTAATTATTTGATGTCCATATAAAAAAGTATAAGAAAATATATTTTTCTATAAATGAATTAATGTTGACATAAAATAAAATTCACATTTATTAGGTACTATGTTATCGAATTCATGGAAAAATTTATTATATAATAGGGGAAAATATCATAGACTTTATAAATTAATAATCTGGTAGTAATTTGTAAATGCCTCCCATGAGGACATTTGATAACTGTAAGAAGTTATAGAATGAATTTATGGATAACCTAGATGATAAGAGAATCTATAATCGGAATGAATAAATGATTTCAACCAAATATAATATGAAGTAGTAATCCCAATATCAACACCCCATTTCAACATCAAATTATTATAACCTTTTTTTATTTATCATGTGTTTTCCATCTCTTTTGCGTGTGTTTAATGATACTACCCTCATAAAAATCCTATAATACACAATAAATGACCACAAAAGTAAACTATAATAGTTAATTGAATCATTTTTTCAAATGGATATAGTATAGGTATCTCATTGTAAAACATTTTGGTTAACCATATGTTGTTTTATGGAGGTTATGAATCTTTAATAAAATGTTTATCACCATGAATTGTTTCCATAGAATATAATAAAATATATTCCAAAATTCATATTATGATTATAGTTAATATAAAAATTAATAATAACAAATTAATCATCAATAAATAATATTCATTGATTTCTATTAATTTTATATAATATTCTAGTTATATATTCAACTGTATGGTATTTTATGTGAATAAACACAATGTGCATGAGTTTTTTCCACTTGACTCTGATTCTTCGTATTTAATTAATTTTCTATAGGATTATGGGAAAAAACTATAGAATAAGAAACAAATGATCCTAACACGTTTCATTATAATAATGTAGATGAAAAAATAATTTATTAAATGATCTAAAATGAATAAAAATTACTAATATATAGACACTTAAATGTCGATGGGATTATTGGAAATCCACTATGTATTTCAATTATACAGAATTAAATGAACAATATGATATGAAATATTAATTTTAAATACTTTTATATTTTAAAAATATGTAATTAAACGGATTATTTTTCATTCATATGTGAGTTATAAACTACTATTGAATACTTCTAACTAATCTATGTTAGTGTATATGAGAAAAAGGTGATATATTTATTATTAAATCAAAACATGTTTTGAGGACATGGTTTTGGTAATATAAATAGGATTCAGTATGGACATTATAATATGTTTAGAACAATTTTTTATAAATATCATATCATATGCATAGATTTAGGGATTTGTGGACCAATATATCTAATTATATTTGAATAATCAAGTGGAATTTTCAGAAACATGGGAAGTGTTCAACATATATAACCATCATGAACTCATCAAAACATTATTTATTTATGTTGTGATTTTATGTTTTTATTTTTATAATGGAAAAAATAGTGAATTGTATAAAATGTTCCATTATCGTGACATGAATGTAGAAGAACTCTAGATTAATTCCAATATTCTTGTTGTAACTCAAAAAAAACACCAATATAAAGATGAAGAGTCATGGAAAATAAATTGATCATGAGGGATTAAATTAATTCCAAAATACAATATATTTAAATATTGATACAACACATTTTAATTATAAATTTATGGGGATGTAATAATTTTGGGCACATTTTATTTTAGCAACACAATGCTTCTGTCAACCATTATTTATAAATTCCATTTATAATGGTATAACTCAAAAAAAAATATACGGATCTACATAATATATAAACAATTGATTTTGTCTATTAATGATACCTTTATCAAAAACTTATAATCTAGTACTGATGAACCATCAAAATATTTCTAGGGAGGTGAAAAGGTAACACAAAAAAAGCTGTCACGGATAGTTCTAATTAAATAAAAAACAATATTTTCAATTAATAAACAACCAAAAAACATAGAAAATTATATATTAAATATTAATATTATTTGGTATTGTTATATTTATAATCAAGGAAGATCATAAATAGATCACAGTCATTAGTTAAAAACACATTCCGTTGATCGATGTAAACATTTGAATTTCCATAGAACCGGTCAATTGAGACAATTGTACAAGGATATCATCGTTAACATAGAAATGATAACTGAGTAGATTTTAAAAAAAAATCCTAGTTAGAGGAAAAATAATTATTCCTTAATGAATTGATACAAATAAAAGAATATGTGTCATTTAAAAAATAAACAACTAATCAAAAACATTAACATTAAAATATAAAAAACATCATGTATAACATTATATACATAGAAATGTGAGTAGAATTATGTCTTTACAGAGATTGAATATATTGATATGGCGATAAAGAGATTATAATTTGAATCAATTTAAAAAAAAGTTTATAAAAAGGGTAAGATATTATGAGAGTGTGATATAAAGTAAAATGATCAACATGTTACTTCAACTAAAAGATACTTATATTTTGATAATAAATATAATATATATTTTAAAAGATTTTTTAAAATTGTCAAAATAGTAGATTGGATTTTCATCGAAGCACATGAAAAGGTATCATTTGTTGATAAATTTTAGAATGTTATCATCTCAACCAAAATGTTGATAAAATAATTTTAAAATGTTTCACATATTGGGGAATAAATATTAGATATTTTTAATAATATACCTATAAAACAAAAATATCTATGGAGATACATGATTTATTTTGAATTTGAATGGAATGGAACATCAACATGTCTAATGAATTTTAGATTTTAAACAAATAAAATCATTATGATAGTGTACAATGAGCTTGTAATGTTATAAGATAATCCCAAAACTAGTGTATTAAATTGGTATAATATACCAGCCACCTATTCATTCTATTTTATTAAAGATGTATTAGTGATAGTGGGAAAACATATAATTCCAATTGAATTCATGGTATATGAAATGGACAAGTAAAATTGTGTACTTGATATACATGGTATTCAATTATTGGTCCTTTAATGAGTATTGATTAGTTTCACTCAATGAATATATACTTTTTTAATGGGTGAATGTAGAAAATATTTACTATATTTCAATTAATGAATTGTTGATATGACAGTCAGTAAGATGATATAATTGATCAGGTGGTGAATTATTAGTCACACACATATCATTATAATGATCAAGATGATATTTTTGAATTCAATCGAAATATGTAAGTAACTTATATATAATTTGAAAATGTATATTAAATTGAGGTGAGAAATCATATCTTTTTATAGAGGTATTATTTATAAGGGATCTAGTAAGAAATAATCTAACTAAGAACCCTATTTTAATGAATCATTCAGGTCAACAAATAATGAAAATTTTAACCAAATATAAATATAAAAATTTGGTAAAAATATATATTTTATATAACTTTCTCCTATAAAAGTGATATTAAACATGACTAAATGTTTCTTGATTTATTAAGAATGAATGAAATTATAATCACTTGCATTATGTATGATATAAATGGAACATTGAAACAAAACATTCAAGAGTATAATCATCCTGGATCGAAATATAAATTTATATTTTGAATAAAAATTGTAGAATGAACCAAAAATTAAAAATAATAAAAATAAAAATATATTTATATTGAAATTTTTTATGTCATCCTAAAATTTTGATGTAGACGACAACGATTATAAAAACATGGTTTACTCTATGTAATCTTTTTTTAACATATCCATCATATTATATGATTTGTATAAAAATAATATATATATGAAAAATAAATAACATTAACATTTTATTTATTATATATTCGTTTTCTATTAAATAAGAATCATTTGAAATAAAATGGAATGTTTTCTGAAATATGTATTTTTATAATATGGTGTCGTGTAACACATGGTTTACATGATTTAAATTTTAAAACTATAAAATTTATAATTTTTTTTAAAAAATTTGATTCATTTTATAAATAAATATAAAAACAATATGTTATGGAGAATTATTGTGAAAATATCCATTTCTAGATTCAATGTAAAATATCTATAATTTCAATTAAAAACTGTATTTTTCTTCAAATTATTTACAATGATAAATAATATTTTGGATTGTTTTGAAGTAAAATATGTTAACATTTATATATTAATTTATATATATATTAATAATATTTTGGTCATTTTAATAAATATATATATAATTTTTATATAAAAACATTTTAAACCTTTAACAATTTTCACATTCAAAGCCTGATTTCTTATTGCCTTTTCAAGATTTATTTTAATTAAATTTACTTCCATTTTATAAACTGAATTTGAAAAAATAGAATCAATATTTTTAATCTGAATAATATGTATTTTAATATTGTTAAAATTATGTTTTTATCAAAATTAAAATTAACAATAGAAAAAATTATTTACCGGTAAAAACTGATTTACATTGGGGATAAAATAAAACGATAGTTGTTAAAATGAATTAAAAGTGTCCTAAAATAATTTTTTTGGATACATTTTTTCCTTATAATGTATGATGTTATATAATACTCTATCTTAGACAGTTTTTGAAGATGAAACTTGTGGGTATAATTAATCCACTTCAGAAATTTCTAGTGTACCACTGACCTCACTTATAAATGATCACCCTTCTACTCTATTGTTTACACATTGAAAACGTTTTGGTTCAGAAAATAATTACCCCAATAACTTCCCAACATACATAACATTTTCCATGATTCCAAATTTTAGTAATTAAAATATCACACTAATGATTTTGGTGTAAACCAAAAGAGGATACACGAAGAAGAGGTATCATTATTCAATGAGTGTTTTTTTCTTCCACCACTCATTAATTTATTATTAAAAAATGTTGATATAATAGTCAATGTATGTTAATTTAATGATATTTTTTATATTATGTTCATTAACTAAAACAATACCCTCTTCTATCAAATGGTTTATGAAATCATAATTTGTGTTTACAAAGGACCTCCACCTCACAAACATACGTCTTTCTTTTTTCCATTAAAACCCACACTAGTGGGTATGAGGATAGATAAGATGTATACATATTTTATTTATAAAAAATTTATACATTTTTATTAAATGTATTATAAATAAATTATTAAATTTTAATGCAATAAGGGACATGATAATGTCTCTAGTTTGTATGGTGGACTACCCCCAAGCGAAGCGATGTGATTTTTTTTCACTGGTCATTAAAATATAAGATATTAGGGTTAAATTTAATGAATATATTTCATATAATTGAATCATTTAATATATTAATAAAGTATTTAAAATTTGGGAAACTCTATATATCACTTCTATTAATTAAATTTCACTCTCATAAAAATATAACATTGTTTGTGTATGTGTGCTCTACCGCTATGACAAAGCGATATGACTATCTTTTCACCACCAAATAAAATTTATGATACATATATTTATGTATATTTTAAAAAAATTATGGTATTTATTATATCCTAGAATTTATGGATTGTGAAAATATTACATAAAACCTTTTTTAATTTTTTTTTGATTGAAATGTTACATAGGGATACACATTTTCTACCATCTCCGTGATTGTAATGTTCTTACTTTATCGAAACCATATTTCATGATATATAAAAAATTTATAATTTATATATAAATATGATTATTTTTTAAAAATTATTTTCCTGTAGAATATATAAATATATAAAACCTATATCTCCAGAATATTGATAAAAAATCACAAATGAGAAAATATGGATAATAAAACCTCAAATAATAAAAATATTGAATGATTATTATCAAAAGGCTGATAATATTTTATAAAATCATCATATATGATATTATTAAAATTAATATGGTTTTATTATTATAATAATTGTTTAAAAACATTACAATAGATTAATTGATGTTCAAAAATGGTAGTTGGAGGTACTATATCTCATCTAAATTACACATCATTGAGATTTATTTATTATTATACTACTATGAACATTTATGTGGAGTATATACATCACCTATTAAATTTATAATGATGATTAAATCAAAAATATTGGTATTTTATGTTTCATTTTGAATCATTTCATCTACTGGGATTGTACATGAAAAAATACCATGAGGTAAAAGTTATTGTATAATCTCACTTTATTTTATGATTTTTAACATTCTCATGAAACAATCACTTTCACATAATAATATTTCATTTGAAATTATATTTGTTAGGTTAACTAGGCTAGATGCTCTGAGAGGGGGTTGAATCATTGTATGACATATTAAAACAACTTCCCATTTTGATCTTATTTTTCTCTTAGACAAAACCCTCTTCTCTCTCTTTCCTAATGAAAAGTATGAACAATCCTTAAAGCATGCACATGACACAGCGATTTGTACATGGTTCACCCTCACTAGGCTATATCCAAGGAGCATACATTGGGAGTGTGCCGATGTACCAATTTCACTAAAAGTGCAATACTGTTTAGAAGTTCGAAGCAAACTCACTGTCCCTCCTAGTTTAGAACAAATAAAAATTTGTGAACACACTTATCTCTCAACTAAAGTGAGCTCAATACTTCTTCAGAAGATCCACTCACATTCTATAAACTTGTAAGTCTCATCATTTGCATGAATTCATGAATACTCAACTGTTGACTGATTCTATTTTGATGTCCAACTTTCATTCACAGATAATTACCACATTTCTTCTGAACACTAGACAACTACCTTTTAATGTACCATCGCAAAGCACCCTACTTCGTGAGGCTCCCAATTTCACAAATCTAAAACATGCATTCACAAAGCTCCTGCCTTTTTGCAAAGAACTCTCGCAAAGAACTCTCATGAGGCACTCTCAAGAAGCTCAAGTTGTCACAGAGCGAATTCCCTCGTAATGCTCACTGAGCCAACATGGAGCTCGCAAAAATTTGCGGAGGTAAATTAGCCGTTGAGAAGCAATTCTTTAGTGAAGCACATTTCCTTCGCAAACCACCTTCACGAGTCGAGTGAAAATGATTTTCTTCAAAAAATATGTCTCCGTCTCTCGAGGGGGTTGAGACCTTTTTATTTTCAATTCCACCAACCCTCGAACTTTCTGTGCGAATTCAACTCCACATCATCACAAATCAAAAAGCTCCCATGTTCCTGTAGAAATTCAATCAAAATCGAAAAGCTCCAATGAAATTTTCCAATCATGGAGCTCATCATAATTTCAGAGTATCCCGTCAATTACTTCACGCATTCTCCATGACGCTCCACTCACAGTTCCCTTCGCCGCCACAATTCTCATCAACTCTGCTATTTGCGAAGCAAGACATAATTGTGAAGCATCATTATCAACATTATTTTGGTCTTCATGAAATCCAATCTATGGATCCTATATTCTCAAAACTCATGCCACTACAATAATTAAATGTGATCTTCAAGAATATCCACTTTTTGTGATTCTCACAAAACTCCAAATTTCGGACCCCAAAAATTTGGCAAACACTAGAAAATGGTGCCACCTTGTAGTGCTCTTTCGTACCGCCTCTAGATTGTCTGTTCCTTTTTCATTATTCTTTGTCAACATGGATTTTCAACAACTTTTCTAGAACTCGACAATTCACCTTGGAAACCTGCTTTGTCAGCAAACACAATAAATCCAAAAATGGTGCAATGTTATCTTAAGGTATTTTTTCCCAACATAATTTATATTAAATATCCATATTATGTAAGGATTTATATTTTTTTATTTCATAAGTCATATACTATTTTTACAAATGGTATTTAAATTTAATTTTAATAGAATAACTATGGAAATATTAATATATCTGTATCCATTAATCAATGCATATATTTGATGATATGTAAATTTTACTAATGAATTAAATATATAATTCGATATTTGTAGAATTATTTGGACATGAAAACATGGGTCCAAGAAGGATTTTGATAACCCCTTTATTCACTGATAAGTCTCATGATGCAAACTATTTGGAAAACATTGATGGGACTTTACCCAGTTGTTTTAAACTATCTTCATGATATACATTGATGTTTAAGGTATCATGTGCCAAAGACATAACATCAAATAAGTAAGAACTTCCTTCCAAAAAAATCAATAATTATTATTATATATGATTATTCACATATGATATTTTATATGTATTCATTCAATTGTTTTATATTCATTAAATGAATCTCTTTTTCATTTATTTATCTTTTCATTCTGATTACTAATTATTATTTTTCATGAATGTCAATTTATTGAAATGGAATTTATGATGAACTATTTACCATTCTATGATGATTCATGATTGCATCCATAGTATAACACCCTTTCTATGAACATTCGTTCACCCATATTCTGTTATATTTCACCATTTCATGAAGTTTAATCCTTTGAATGAGTTTCATGGACATAGAGAATTTGAAATTTTAGGTTTTATTTTGTATTCCAAATATAAAACTGGTTTTAAGTTTGTATATGGTCCTCCAAAACTACTAAAAAATTTTCCAACAATATTTTCATATATGTATCAATACAAATGTAATATATTTAGTCCCAAGAACTAGTTTACTATGGTCAAGGAAATTATAAATTGTAACAGGGAATTATTAATAGAATCATTGGGAACTATATTAATGAACTTAAATATTAGTGAACATAACCATATGACAGACATTGATTATATGTATAGAATATACATATTTTTTTTGTAAGGAATAGGTTGTGAGTTTTTTCTAGAAATAAATCTATTTATATAAACTAAATGTTAAAATGGTTCGGGAATAGAGGTATCTATGCATTATAACAAGGAAAATGCTTCATTGGGGTTAACTTAGTCATCTCATGATGCAGAACAATTTTCCTTACTGTGCAACTGTATTGACACTCATTGGGAAAATTCATTGTATAATTCACATTTTCATTATAGACCATTATGATTAATTTGAAAAATATGATATCTCCAATTAAACCAGGTTTTTATTTTGAGATTAACCGTGCATTGATTTTATATTATTCTAGGTGTTACAATATATTTGGAATTAAAAATCATGATTTATAGTTCATTATATTATTATGTAATCTATTATATTACATTTTTTAGTAATGTCTAGTGTCTAGAAGAGAGGTATAAAAATTCATGGACACAATAGAGATTTGTTTCTGTGAAAATCCCACAATGATGGAATAAGAACATGGAAAATAGTGGTCATATTTGAGCATCTTAATTATGAAATGAAAAATAACCTTTCCCTGATATATAAAATTGTTCTAAAATAACATTATTTAATGTTGGATGTCTTTCTATGATATAATCCCCTATAATTTAGTGTGAATAACAATATATTGGTAACTGAGAAATGTATTATATCACTATAGATGATGTTTTTGGCCATGTGATGAAAGGAAGAAAAAAATTGTCACACTATTAGAGAATTGTTTCAAATATGATGTTATCCAATGGGGACTCTGATCCCTAATAGTATGAATGGAGATGAAACTGAACTAATAGAATGGGTGTTTTTTAAGGATTTATTATTTACAAACAATTATTTCATGAGTAACAAACTGAAATTAAGTGAAATTTATATAGATTATTGAAAAATAATGAAGAAAATGTTGTCTAGTATAAATCTACCTTTATAAGGTTATCTTGGTTTTATATGGGTTACATACAAAAAGGAGATTGCATGATTTGAAATTAATAATAATATATTAATCCATGTATTTTAAGGGTATTAGTATCCCAAAATATCATATTATATGAGTACATAGATTCATGTTTTACCAAGAGGTAGAATTTAATCTCCATTTATTGTGTATTTTAATTGAATAAAGGGTAGAAGATTAATTGGTATAAAAAAATTCTAATGGAGAGAAGAGAAATACAATTTTTATTACATTTTAAAATATTTAAAAAGACACAATAATGGATTTTAAAGGGAGTGTGAGTTTTGTACACAAGTATAGAGACATCCCAAAATGTTTATGATTGTATGATTAAGAGAAAAACATACAATTTTTACTTATTCCACTATAATTGGATGTGACATTATTTAAGTGAATTTCCCAAGTGTTAATAGAATATACACCATAAGATGTTAAGTGATAATTTTCAAGATTATGAAATTGAAAGAACGCAATTGAATTGATCAATATTATTGTTTATATGTATCAAAAAATGTTTAAGGATTATTTTATTAATTATATTGACATTATAAGTATAATTATATATTCATGGGATTTACAAAAATGTCATTTCATATTTGATTTGAATGCATATATTAAATTTTTCTTAGAAAGTTGATTTAGTTAAACATGATATTTTATGAAAATAGATGATTAAGTTATGAAAATCCAAAATATTTACTCTATGTTGTTATAATAATGAAAACGATATATTTATGGGAAAATTTATGTGACAATGAAATTGTTTACTGAAATTAGGGTTTATGTTATACTTACTGGGGAATAATACATGTTTTCTTTTTTGAAAGTTATTCAAAAATATTAAATTATATTTTTAGAAGAATGCATGTTTTCATTAATTTTCTATGATTATCATAGTATTAGAATATTTTTTATTTAATATAAATATACAATTTTATTATATGTGGAATATACTTTTTAAATAATAATCTTCCTTCAAAATACGGTCAATCAGATTTTGGACAAGGCATATTGAATACTATATTAGGAAGTTATTTTTTAATATTTCTTCTTATAAGACATATTTTTATAATATTTTTGGGTTTTTTAAATGTACTAGGAATATATTTTTACCCATTTAACGATTTGGTAATTTTTTGAAAGTTAATGTTCATATTTTAGGGAGAAATTGATTTTTTGTTATTCATTTTTTTGAGTTATAGACAATATGCGAATTGATCGAAGAACAACTAGAGGACTATATTAACCTAATGAATAATAATATATCATCTATGTATATTTATATATATTATTAGATATTTAAATATTTATCCAACTCGTGTAAAATGATAATGAAACAAAAATTATGTCCTATTATAATAATTTTTTTTCTGATAACAATGACCATTATCATACCTCTTTGGCTTATGGATTTTTGGTCTTTTACATCATCTTAATAATATTCCCTACCACCCAACATCACTATATATGTGTTAGTATTCTCTTCCATGTCAATTTTATCATTTAAAAAAATGTTATCAATTAGGGATACCTAGTTATTTTATTATTAAGGATGTTTTTTACTTCCATTCCTATATTATTAAGAGGATATTTTATTAACCATATTTATATATGGGGTTTTAACCCAAAAATTTAAAATAACATTCCATTGATTAAAAATATAATTTATAAACTATGAGGAATATATTTATTTAAGGTGTATATAATTTAAAACCACATGAAATTATAATATATTTCTTTTAAAAGAAATTTACATTTTAGTATAACTTTAATACATGCAACACCATCTAATAAAAACATGATACTCTTAAAACCTAACCATTTTATGTTATCCAATAAATGATATGTTTTGAATTTTTATAAATAAGTAATGATAAAATAAATATTTTATAGGTTTCAATTTTCTATCTATTTATTAAAAATGAAAAGAATAATTAATCTGGAGAAAAATAAAAATTTTCTAAAAACATATTTTTTAAAAAATAATTTTATTCACTATTAGAGAATATGATTTAAAATTAATTCCCAGGCCTTAATGAAATTTATATTAAATTATAAATAGTAATTTTAAAATAATAATATCATTATTACAGTAGGATTAATATTTTTCAATATTAAAAAATGATTTATTTTTCTTATTAATAGTTAATGTTTATGAATATTAATTTAAATATTCAATTTCAATTAAACTATTTATAATGAAAATTTATATATTGACATTTACTAAAAAATATTTTTTAATCTATTTAATGAATATAATAATTTATGTAATTTTAATCTTTTTCATCTTGAATTTTGATATAAATTCATCATAACATATGAACATTTTCTCTTTAAAACCTCATTATCCAATTATACACACATGATTAACTTAAGATTAATTTATTAAACACTTTGAATGATATTTGTAAATAATGATTCAATATTTGTAAAAATAATAATGTATATTGTCTAATTAATTAAAAATAATATTATATAAAATTAAATAGTTAATAGAAAATATTAATTACCACAATTGAGGTAAGATTTAATTTTTGAGGGTTAAACTAAAACAATAAGGTTTATAATAACATAAAAAAATTTATAAAATATATTTTAATCAAATATTTCTACCATATAATTTCTAAATATACATAATAATTCATTTAAAATCCTTTTTTATTGTGGTTAAAATTGGAACATGTTTTTTGTTTTAAAAATTACAAGTCTTCCAGTCACCTAACGTATTAAAATCCATTCATTTTTTTATATTATTTACATATTCACACAATTTTTATGGGATGATTAATACCCAAATCACTTCACAACAACCGAACACTTATTATATAATCATTTTTGGTATAATTTTATCCAACGATGTTCCTGATGAAATTTTAACTTGTTCACCTAATGTAGTGGCATCGTTCTTCAACATAAATATTCATTTTATTTATTCACCCACTAAATAATTTAGTATGATACCATGATGACAAAATTTCCAAATTTTATTTCAATTAAAGATATATGGTTCTTTAATTTTATAGAAACATATTTTTCCCCACATCAATCAAATAATTTATGAAATCATTAATAATTTTTCAACCAACCACCACCTCACGAATGAATGTCATTTGATTTTCCATTACCATAACTTATGGATTGGTATGATGATGGATAAAAACAATTATATAATATTTATAACATAATTATACCTCGGTAGTAATTATAATATTAATACATTATTTAAATTCAAATTTTTAATGTATGTGATGATTTCACTCATGTTTTTTATGAACGATCATATCATGAATCAATTTGATTAGTTTTTCACTAATGATTGAAAAAAATGTTAACAATGAACATTTGGTGAGTCATTTCACTAAAGGTATATTATTAGTGTCCCAAATTATTTCTACCCTAGGAAGTACAAAAACGTTAAGGGGTCAATAAACAATGATCAAGATGTAATTTTTATCTTTTTTAACTTTGTTTGTATTTTTGATTTAATGAGGATTTCATAATTTAGAGACGATTGTTATTGTTTCGATAAAAATAAAAATAGGTTTTATGTTATTTTAACAAATTACATAACAAAATAAATGTAAATACAAGAACATAGATTTTGATATTGATAGAGTGATGTGTAATCGGGTTATGGATTAATGAAGAGTTGATTATTAAGTCAAATTGTTTATGAGGTTGGGTTGTTCATGATAACCCAACACATTGAGTTTCAATTTGTAATAAAATTTTCATGTTCTAGTAAATTTGTATTTAGAGCTGAAGAAACTAACTTCTTTGTCAAGTATTCAGTAATTTATAGTTCTTTACATGGATTAGTCCATTTTCAGTCAAGAATTACTTCCAATGGTTATGGAATTATTCATCGTTATTCTTATTTTGAACCACTTAAAATTCTTCCCATTGTATGGTTCATAATTTTCAGTGATAATAAAAAGTCATTTAAGAAGAATGAGAAGATGTTACAAGGAACGAAAACATTCATAAAAACTAGTTTAATTTACAACTCATCATCTTCCACAACCCCAAAACACTAGGTATATAGATACACATATTCAAAATGATAAACACAAAGCACTTGATGCATAATGAGATCATGCATGGATCATTGATCAATGAATGATCCTTCGGTAGATGGAAAGACGATAGTATCATGGTGGCAGGGATTCAGTCTTTCAGACCATCAACCATTTCTCCATACTTTCTCTACACACACCATCCTTGGCCCAGAATCCAAGGCATCCTTTATAGAAAATATATCAACATGGATTGTAGAAAAATATCACACCTTGTACATTTTTCAACGCATTTTTTCCTCCGTTTTCTGCACAGGTAGGCTGTATAACACGCCGTCTTTGACATGTAACACAGAGAAACCTGGTAGGTAGATATACATGGCGCATAGACCCACCATACATGGCATGTAGTCTAATTTTTCGGCCGCCAAACGCTTCTATAAATTTATACACGTCATGCATAAGTGTAACACGGTGTGTTTGCTTCAGCCAACCACATGGGCATGTCGACTATTCTCATCCACCAACTACATATAGTAGGGTTTCCCTGCTTCGGGTTACTTTGGAATTTTTTTTCTCTTCAACCCGTGTATGAGAAGGAATGTACATGGATTGTATAAATGAACACATAGTGTAGTTGTAAATTTTTCCACAGTTCTCCTCTCTTTTGTGTATCTGGCCATAAATCTCCCCAAAATGTTCAAGATCACCAAAATCAAAGTGTTTTTTTACTAATCATAAGGTATTTTTTAAAACTTGTATATATTTTTCAATTGTGTATGTGAAAATGTATACAAAAAATGGGTGTTTCAAACTCCCACATGCTTAGTCATTTTCATACCCTAAAGAAAATATCATTATCTAATTAAAAGAGTCTATATTTTAAAAGGAAAAAATTAAATCAATCACAAATTTAAATAATAAGTTACAGGAGAAGATTATAAAAGGTACCAAATAGTTTCAATTAAGAAGATATTCTAATCATGCCTCATACATAATTCAATTTACTATTGACATCACTTTAAACATATTCTTCAACATTTTAAAAAAAAGAAACCCCCTTGATGATTTACATCACCAATGATATACACAACACTCAATATGTTTTTAATCAAAGTTATTATCAATAAAAGATATAACACACTATCCATAGGTTTTCAACAAATCTATTTCTCTATTTTAGAAAATATCACATACAAAAATCATGAGGGCATTGCAATAATGATCAGATGTCTCTGTGGATAATGGTTGGTTGGTAAAGATGTGAAAATAACATTGCGGCTAGAAAAATGAGGCTAAATTATTAAACAAAAATGCATGATAATAAAAATTAAAATAATTTTAAATGTGTATTTAACAAGCTCAAACAAATTATCACACCATCTCCCTTAGTTGGTTAGGTAGGGTTCACAATCCAACAAGTGAGTATATGGTCCCATTGTCTGTATCATTTTTTTATCGGAACAAAGAGGACCTTTTGGCATTTCCACAAATAGAGGATTGGAACACTTTTGCTCCAAATAATAAAGAGGCTCTTCCCCATAACTATTTTTTTTAAATTTACAAAATTATTCCATGTGTTTCCAATCCATTCAATTAATCTCAATTGAACAATCAAGAAAAATCCAAAATGAATTATGGTAGGAAGGAAAATAGGCTAGTAATATGGATTCCTATAAAGGATATTCATTGTCTCTAAGGGATTTATGAAGATTAGATGTAGGGTAGGTCTCACGACAAAGGGATTATAACAATCTAATGCCTCAATCATTTTATTTTAATTCAATTATTCCTCATGTTTTGAAATTAAAAATTTCAAATTCAGTTAGTTATGTATATCCTAAGAATCTCTCATTAAAGTTGTTATTAGGAAGAACCTGATAAAGGGTGTATAATACCACTTAGGATAGGGAAAAAAAATAAAGAGACAATCAGGTCATGACTATCATATAATTGATTATTCTAATCGATGTAATTATCTAAGGATTACATGGTAAAATTTAAACTATATCAACAATCATATTAAAATTCCTAAGAACAATAATAAGCAGAAAACATTTAAAATATTAAACATTCCGCTTTATTTTTTATAAATATGGTTAACCAAAATGTCTTCACATTTTTAAAATATATCTTCTAATAATGATGTCTCCCATAATTATGAAATGAGAAGAGACTAAGGTGGTGGAGAGACGCTCCCCAATACTTAATACCGCAGTTGGTCTACCAAATGCCCGAAAGCGATGAACGGAATGTGGGGACACAATAGTGTACGGGAATGATGGGAAGTAAGGAATGATGTAAACCAAAAATGAAAATAAAAGAATGAAAACAATAATACTCCCCTCATGTCTATGCAGAAAATTATGGGAGGTGATGTAATAGTGTAGCCGAAAACGTTCCAGACCACCTATAATGGTGGGGAAAAGAAAACAATTCAAGCATACACAACATACACAGGGATAAGATATCACAATATATATATATATATAATTAAAAAATTTGTCCAAAAACTAGATAGGGGGTTTCCTTAGGAGAGGCATCCTCCAGTATATGACCATCTAAAAGAGATGGATCAGGAGTTGTGGAAACTGGAGGCCTGGACGCTACACACAGAAGATATGTCATAGAAATTTGAGATTTAGGATCTGCATTTAGAATGAGAATCTTGAAATCACTCCCTGGGCTAGCAACAGTAGTGGAAGAATCAGGGCCAATAGTGGATAAGAGAACAGAATCTGTGGCTAGCACAATAATGGGTAGCGGTGCTGCAGAAGTAGAGCCAACATCTGAAGTAGGTTAAAGTGGAGGGGTTAGTGGAATACCATGATGCTGAAGTTGTAGCCCCAACATATGCTCCAGTCAGTCCGAACACTGATCGTGATGGACCAAGTGCTACATCATCATTTCTAGGCAGAGTGAAGAGGTGACATCGACCGAGGGTGTGTGGTTAAGGGGCGGTAGGTGGAATAGAAGAATAAAGGTCAGAAGTAGGTGGATGGGGTGGGGAAGATAGATGGGTGGGAAAGGAGGATTAGGTGCATCAGTAGGGACATGTAGGTCAGTAGGTAGGTGGGTCCATCCTTGGGTAAGGACATAGCCACCCCCTATATCCGGACCAATCCCATGTGAATAAGCATGTGATAGTCGATCCGCTAGGGGGAACCAAATAGGTCGTGAGGAAGTGAAGGCTCAAGAATCCTGAGATGGTGGGAATGGAGGGTAGCGTAAAACCAACCGTTCATGTTTCCCTGATGGCTGGTAAATGTGGTGTGGAAATGTGAGGCCTCAAGGTAAGAAAGGTGCGGGTAGTTTTTCCAGATGACACAAGTAAGGAGATCCATGTCACGACTGGTCACAACCCCCATATCCTCATGTAGGGGAATGAGAATGGTGCTGAAGCACCTATGGGTGAATATTAGGATATCATCAGCTATACAGGTACTCATTATAGAGGAAGTGGTATAGGGGTGGTCATGCCCATGAACATCCCGCCATATGAAAATGTGTTCAGGGAACTCGTGTCAGATCCTGGAGGAAACAATGGGTGGAGTGACAGGATAAGGATAAAATCTTCTCCCTCGATAGAACACAGTCATGGTAAGGGAAAATTATCGGCCACCTAGCTGGAATCAAACTACTGTTACAACATCATTGGGAATGTCCTAGTACTGAGCCCCATCGAACTTGATTGATGTAGCAAACTCCAAAAATAAGTCTAAAATATAGCATTGAGGTCTTGGAAAATCGCGGACAAGGTAGTGTTCTTGATAAGATCCTACAACTCTCCCATGATACCCTGCTATTGGGGGATGTTGCTATCCATATAGCAGCTACTAAACAGAACCATGAGGCAAGAGAAGCACTGGACTCTGTTGTGTCCCAAATCGGTGATCGGGAACACCATTAAATTGTAGGGAACAGCTACAGGTCCCTTCCCAGGTGGAGGTGCAGCACCGGATTCTGGCTCTTGGGGTGGATCGGTTGTAGTAGGTGGAGGGTCACTAGAGGGGGCGGTCGATGAGGGACCAGCTATGGATGAGGAGAGCTCAGGTGGAGTGGCAGCTTATGGGGAATTAATGATGGTGATCGGTGGCTTGGTGCATGATGGTGGAGGTGCAACACTACTCAAACCAGCCTCTGCAAAGAAATTCAGGGGTGGAAGGATGGCCAATAGAGGGAGCTGATAGACCAGAGTGTTCGGATCTGGTTGTGTCGTAGGCTGGAGTCAGATCCGTCGATAAATGTGCCACTCTCCCCAGTGGCAGAGGCATGCCACTTCCCATGGGAAGGCTCGCTTTCTTTCATACCCTGAAATCAAATAGAAAAGCCAAAAAAAGAAGAAGAAATGAAAAAGTAGAAGAATAAAATGTGAGAAAAAATGGAAAATTAAAAAAACAACTACACGGTGTGTAGTTCTAGAGTACATGGCATGTAGTGAAAGCGGGTTACCATCCCATGTTCCTGGGATATACAAACCGATGGAGAAGGGGATAGACCGGGGAAGGATACACGACCTGTACCGAACATACATGTCATGTTCATGTAATGTGGTACTGGTCATGTAGTGGCAATGACAAGACCACTCCTTCAGCAGTTATAACAACACAGGACAATCCGTTTTCAAGTACCACACACCAGGAACAAGAATAAAGGTCAAATTTCCACGTGATGTGTGAAACATGGGCTTGCCAAAAGAAATTTTATACATAGACTGTACTGAACAGAAACACTGTGTTCATTAAAATTTTGGTTGAGGTCATGTTTAAAAGATACCAGGCACGATTGGGGTTGGTACACATTTTGTACCAAACATAGAAACTGTGTATTTTCAATCCGCCAAGAATCTAGTGAGTGGTCATGTACAAAAGAACACTGCATGTGTGTCTCCTACCTTGTCCATGCATTCTGGAAAACCGAATGGTCAGATAATCTAGAAATTAACCTAAATTCTTATAATAACATGAAATAGTGGGTGTATAAGGGAGTACCTAGACCGGGGATCAAAATACAGCATAAATCAGAACTAGAAATGACTGAAATCGGTGGATTCGAAAGTGGGAAGTCCGAGTGGTGTATGGGGGATGAAACCTGGAGAGAGAAGGGGCCACATGACATGGCCTGAAGATGGGTGGTCCGTATCTTTTATAGCCACAGTACACAACATGTACAATAGAATACACTTCGTGTATTGCGTATTTTAGTAATAAATATATATATATAAATATATAATTATTATAGTAAAAAATTTAATAATTAATATTAATAATATAAATAGTATAAGTGTATATATATATATACATAATTAAAAAAATACACACTTAAAGTAACGGGAAATACACGTCGTGTGTTTTAAAATTGGAAAAAGATAATTATAACCTTTGGTCCGGTGATTGGGGCGAGGTTTGAACCCGTGATTAGCTGTTCCAAATGGAAACCCGTAACCATTATAGAAATGGTTGTACTACTGCTCCTATTTATTATTTATATATATTTAATATATACGGCCTATAATACATGGGAAGAAGGAACTAAATGAATTGTGGTTTGTAATTTTACAAAAAGGGACGAAGTAGGGAGGTTAGCTGAGATCGAACCCTAATATTTTGGATCCAGGGCGAAGACTCTTTCAATCTTCCAACTTCACCCGCATGAATTATTTAATGCAAAAAATATTTTCAGTTTTCATAAGGAAAACATGGAACACATGACATATATCTAACTATTTGTCGTGTGGTTTTATTAAATGGAAAAATTATGGAAATGGGGAGGTTTTCAGGATTCGAACCCGTGTCTTTTGGATCTAGGTAACGATCTTGCCCAACCGACACATTTCCAAGTAAGGGTTTTCTAATAATATATATATATATATATATATATGAAAAACTACCACACACGCAGTTTAAGAAAATACGTAGAGAAAAAGGAGGAACCATGTACCAAAGGTAGGTCGGGATGATTCAAAGCGGAGATGACTCGGAAAAACTCTATTGACCATACCATCGACACCAGCCTCATCCGTATTTATTTATTATTAAAACTATATATTTATAATAGTTAGAAACAAAATGAAAATTATAATTTACACACCGTGTATATAGGCGGTGCATGGCATGTATTCGTTGGGATTTCTGCGAGGAAGCACCATTATTTTAGGTCGTTGGATCGAGCTACATAACTCATCATACCTGAGCTATATGGTGGAAAATTTTCTCACTATATCTCTTATGTGATGGTAAGCCTTCAACATCTGTCAGTTCACAATGAATGGTTAATCATCTTCTCTAGAAATTTCCACTGCTCAATGATGGAATACTTGTATAACATGGAATGGTTATGACCATCGTGAATTTAATAATCCTTGGAATAATCCATGTTGAGAGTTATAGAGAAGTACCAGATCAAAGGGTTGGAATGATATATGTGAAATCATTCGGTCATTAATTTTTCTTGACCTCTCCTTGTATATCTTGGCATTCTCTTACACCTCTAATCTGATTTCTTCATGTTCTGAAAGTTGGAAATTTCTCTTTTCTTTAGCTGCCTTCTGATCAAAACTCAAGGCCTTGATGGCCTAGTAGGCTTTGTTTTCCAACTCCACTAGCAAATGGAACAACATTCCATAAATGAGGTGGAATGTGGACATTCCATGTGGGGTTTTGAAAGAAGTCTGATATGCCCACATAACATCATCTAACATCATGGACCAGTCTTTCATCGATGTGTTAAATTTATTATCCAAGATCTACATGAGATCAAGGATAGAGATCTCTACATGTCCACTGGAATGGGGATCATATGGTGTCCCCATCTAATGTTAAACTCTATATATTGACAGTATTCCTCTCATCAGTGTGTTGTCAAAGTGGGTCCCTCTCTTGCGGATCACTACTTAGGAAAATCCAATTCTACTAAATATCTGTTTCCTTAAATATATCATTACAACCTTGGCGATTTCGTGTGCTGAAGTGGTGGATTCCACCCACATGTAGACGCAATAATCACATACTAGGATGCAAGTGTTCCTAAAATATGGGGAAAGGGACTCATGGAATATATACCCCAGACATTGATGATCTTGACCTCCATAATGGGGTGATGGGGAATCTCCTCTCTATGCCCCATTTTACAATTCCTCTAGCATCGATCAAAATAAGAAACAAAGAACAAGACATCTTTATGAATGGTGGGCCATGAAAACCCGGATTGTTGGATGTTGGATATCACATGGTCAGAGCCATGACATCCCCCAACTGGTGAGGCATGACAGAAATCTAGAATGTCGTGAACGTCGTTCTCAGGGATGCAACAGCAGATCACCCTATCTCCATAGGATCAGAATAACAAAGTATCTTCCCCAATGTACCTATTCACATCAGATAAAAATATCTTCCTCTTCTTGAAATATAGGTTGGGGTGAATGAAACATGTAACAAAAAATTTTATAATATCATCATACCATGGTATAGGTGTTTCATTGAATGAAAAGTGGTGTTAATCAGGTAAATCATCACCGGTATCCCGATATTCTTCCTCTAAATGATGTAGCTCTAGGATGGAGAGATGGTCAAAAACAACGTTCTCACTCCCTTTCATATCTCTAATATTGAAATCAATTTTTTAGATGAGTACCCAACAGATTTATCAATGCTTTGAATATTTCTTGTTCAGTAGGTACATTAGTGCTACATGGTCAGTATAAACAATCACATTAGACAACACTATATAAGAACAAAACTAGTTAAATGTGAAAACCACTTCAAGCTTATCCTTCTCTGTGGTGTTGTAGTTGATCTATGCCTCGTTGAGTGTCCTACTGGCATAATATATTGGTTGGAAAATCTGGTCAAGCCGCTGGCCTATGAATGCTTCTACTGTATAGTTACTAGCCTTGGACATCACCACAAATTATTACTCCAATTTGGGAGAAATCATCACTGGAGCTACCACCATGCGCTTCTTCTAGTGTTCAAAAGATATGGAACATGTCTCATCAATCACAAATATGGAATCCTTAGTTAGAATATTGTTGAGGGGTTAGGCTATTTTTGGGAAGTCGCATAAAATCTGCTTGTAAAATCTTGCATGCCCCAGGTAGCTAAAGATGGCTATGAAGGAAGTCAAATTAAGTAGTCGTGAAATGACTTCTATCATCATTGGGTCCACCTATATCCCATTTGATGGTATATAATAGATAAGGAATATTCTACATTTCACCTTGAAATGACAATTTTCCCAGTTCAAAACTATGTAAGGGTTCTCACATCGTTCCAAAACTACCTCGAGGTGTCGCAAACATGTGGTGAATGATTTTCCGTAAATAGAAAAATAATCCATGAATAACTCGATGATCTGTTCCGCCATGTCATGGAAGATATCCAATACATTGAGATGGAAGGTTGTGGGGGCATTGCACTTGCTGAAATACATCATTCGATAAGGAAGCGTACTGTAAGGTCAAGTGAATGTGATCTTATCCTGATCCTCTAGAGCAATGGAAATCTGGTTATATGTGGAATATCCATCGAGGAAGAAATAGAAGTTGTGCCCTACTAGCCTCTCTAGAATTTGATCCATGAATGGTATATGTAAATGATTTTTTCTAGTGGGATCATTGAACATCCAGTAATCGACACAGACTCACCAACCCCATATAGTGCAAGTGGGGATGAGCTCATTTTTATCATATTAAATCATAGTTATACACCCATTATTAGGTACCACTATTAAGGGACTCAGCCACGGACTATCCAAGTTGGGATAGATTATTTCAGCATCCAATAATTTGATCACCTATTTCTTTAAAAATTCTTTCATAGTGGGATTCAGGCGCTGATGTGGTTTCCAATGTTGCATGGAACATTCATCAAGTAGCACATTGTGGGTGATAATGGTTGGTCTGATACAATTTAAATCAGTGAATGTCCAACCAATATCATGCATCCACTGTTTCAGAACTTTCGGAATTGCATCTTACACCTCCTGGGATAGTTCTACATAATGTATGATAGGAAATGTGCGATGGTCTCCCAAATAGTTGTACATTAGTGAAGATGTAAGAGGATTTAGTTCTAATTGAGGTGCCTTTAAAATCTAAGGCACAATTGGTGGAAATTTGTCCCATTCTAAACTATCAATAACAACTACAACTTACCAATAGTGGCCACCATGGCTTTCTAGGAATTTCTAGTCATCAAGCTCTTCTTCAAATGGAATTTCTGTAATGATAATGTTATCTAATGTAAATAAACACACCAGGTTATCCTCTTTTTCACCCAAATGATCATCCCTAGTGGATATTGCATAATAGTCCTCATTCTCTAAAAATGATGCATGATTGACACACTTTAGAACATTGTATGAGACTCTCTTGACTCCGACCAGGAAAATTATCTCCCCTTGGTTCATGTCGATCAGTACGTTCCCAGTGGCCCGAAACGGTCTTCCTAGTATGATAGGTGCCTCTTTGTCATCCTCTAAGTCAAGGATGATGTAATATTCAAGAAGGATCAGATTATCCATCATTAACAACACAACCTTTAGTATCCCCTTAGGATATTTGATGGATCAATCAGAAAGTTTATGGGATACTCGGGTAGTCTTCAAATCATTGAGCCCTAGAGTTTTGAAAACTGTGAGGGGCATGATGTTCACACTGGCCCCTAAGTCACAGAGCCCCTTCTAAATCTCACATGGTCCAATATTAGATGGAATGGTAATGCTACCTAGATCCGGGAGTTTTGGAGGAATCAAATGATGTATGACTGTTGAACACTCCATGGTTAGGTAAATGGTGACAAGACCCTCCATCTTTATTCAATTGGAGAGAATTTACTTCATGAATTTTGGCATTAGTGGGCATCTACGCCCATTCCTCTAAAAATGGAATATTTATGTGCATATTCATTAATACATCCTTAAATTTTTTTAATTGGTGGTCTAGCTTTCCCTGCTTCAATCTCTCTGGGAAGTGTATGGTAGTCTCAAATATTTTGATAACATCCTTCCATTTATTATGTGAAACCACCTTCTATGGGCCTTCGAAAGAGGAGGGTTTGAATTTGTGCATTATTCATCAACAAGTAGTGTGGGAGCAACTTATTATGCCACATGATTCTGTTTGAGCACTTTTCCACTATGTAGTGTTATGGCATGAGCCTCCTCCCCCAGGATCTTCTCAGTATTACCCGATACTTTACCAGGCTACCTTCCTGAGAGTTGGTTGGAAAACGGACCCATCTAATTATACTGGCCTCGAATAGAAGCCTCCAAATTTTGGAATATGGTCCCATCCATAGATATAAATTTGTTCACGAGATCCTCTAACATTGAGGTGTTCTCCTATTGAGGTGGTGGTTGAGCTGGTGGAGGTGGTGGATATCTCACATGTATTGGGCGAGGGTGTTGATACCATTTTGGTTGATAAGAGCCATGATGGGGCTATTTCTACATCTGGTACTGGTTCTGATAAAGAGATCGGTTGTAGCTGGGTGGTCGCTGGGGTAGAAGATTCTTATGTTGTTCACCCCAGCATGAGTTATGTTGATCATGCCATACTGGGTTCTAGTACAGATGGTAATAGATTGGCTCTCAATTTTGGGCAACATTACTTACCTCACTTGTTGAAGGGCCTAAATCATAACCCATGAATTCTCCCATGATGTGTTCATCAGCATATTCTATACACATTGGATGGGTTGTTTCAGGTACATCATACATTCCCTTCAGATTGAGCGCATCAATCATTTTTGACATAGCATCTAACTGGGTAGCATGCATAGAAGTTTCATCAATTTTAAGCATACCTTGTTTCTTCGTGCCCCGCTCGGAATTCCACTGGAAACTATTGGCATATATTTCTTCCAGTAGTTAAAAATTTTATTTGAGGGATTTCATCATTATTTTACCTCCAACAGTAGCATCTACCACATACTTTGTATTTTTAGTAAATCCTCCGTAAATGGGTTGGACTTGCATCCAAAGTGGAAGTCTGTTGTGTGGGAATTTAACAACATCTCCTGGAATCACTCCCCTAATGTGTACAGTGACTCATCATCATGCTACCAGATTCTTAGGATTTCATTCCATAGAGTCACCATAAATGAGGGTGGGATGTATTAAGAAAGGAATTTCTAGGCTAGCTACTCCCAGGTGAGGATGGATCATTGAGGAAAACCATTAATATAGCCTTCCGAATTATCCCTTAGAGAGAAGGAAAAATGGTGAAGGCAAACATCATCAGTGGACACTCCGTGGTACAGAAACATCCTACAGACCTCCAGGAATATGGAGGGATGGTCATTGGGATCCTCACTGGTCATGCCACCGAACTAAATAGTGTACTCGATCTGCTGCATAATAGAAGGCTTGATCACGAAGTGTTGGGCCTGTACAGGTGGACAAATGAGGCCAGTTTCAGCTCCATGGAAAGATGGCAGGCCATACTCCATGAGGGTACAATGTGGAGGTGGATGCTGATGGAGTGGAGCCGCTATGTATTGTTGTTCTTCAGGGGTGTAGTATGGCCCCTGACCTAGAAGTAGAAATGGAATCTGCTCTTGTTGGAATTGTTGGAGCTGCTGCGGGCCATTCCCTAAAGCAAGTGGAGTTTGCTGGTCCTAGTTGACATCTGAACCTAACTATTGTCCAACTCCTTAGACAACAACTTGATTTCCTTCCACGTTATGCCCTAGTGGAGTGTTTTTGTTGTGATCAGCCATAAGTTCTCATTAGAACCTCAGGAGTGTCCGTTCAATCTCTGGGTCAATCGAGAGAAACACTGACAACTCGGCGTTCCTAGAACATCTGATATAGCTACTCATACACCTAAAGACCTACTAGATATGAAACACACCAAACGTAAAAGAAGAAAAAATGATAAAAATTAAATTAATTTAAAATAAATAATTTTTTGATTTTTTGATTTTTATTTTCAATAAAATTTGATACATCAAAAATAAAAACAAGAATAAAATTTACTTTTCTTCATTCCCCGGCAACAGCGCAGAAATTTGGTGAGTTGTTTCACCGAATGTATATTATTGGTGTCCCAAATTAATTTTACCCTAACAAGTATATCACTAGTAAGGGGTAGATCCATAGGGAACAAGAAGTTATTTTTATCTTTTTTAACTTAGTTTTTATTACTTTTAATGACGTTTGTAGAATGTAGAGTTGTTTGTTGTAGTTTGGATAAAGAGATCCATTGGTTTTAAGTACCATTTATTAAATTACTAATCTGAATAAAAATAAATACGTTAAAATTGATTTAAATATAGATAAATAGAGACATGCATTGGGGTTATGGATTAATGAGAAGTTGATTGTTAAATTAAATTGTTTATGAGGTTGTATTGTTCATGGTAACCCATCAGTCTATGTTTTAATTTGTAATAAACATTCCTTGGACAAGTAAATTATTTTTGAGAGCAAATGAAAATAACTCCTTAGTATAATAGTCAAAACTTTAGTGTTCATTATTTGGCATAGTTCATTTTGAGTCATCAAATAATTCCAATTGTCATGGAATTATTTGTCGTTATACATCTTTTGAATCCCAAAAAATTATTCCCTTGGTCTGGTTTAGAATATTCACTAATAGTAAATTTTTTTTAAGATGAATAAGAAGAGGTTAAAAGGAACTAAAACACGCATAACAACTAGTGTATATTACAACTCATCATCTTTTGCAACCCCAACACACTTGGTATTTAGTTACACATATATAAAATGGTAAAAACAAATCTAGTGATATCTAATGATATCATTCATTGAACTGGATGGAAGGAATGATTCTTCAGAAGACCAAAGAACAATGGTAGAATGGTGACATAGTTTCACTACTTAGGACCTTCAACCTTTTCTCCACACATTCTCTCCACACACCGTCCTGGGTCCAGAGGCCAAGGCCTCCTTTTATAGAAAAAATAACTACATGTCATGTATCAAAATATCATGCCATTTACTTTTTCAATGTGTTTTTCCTTCTTTGTCTCCACCGGTAGGTAGCCTAACACGGCATCTTTGACATGGAACACGGTGCTTCCTAGTATGTAGATATACATGATGTGTAGTGACACAACACACAGTGTGTAGTCTCATTCTTCTGCCACCAAATGCTTCTAGAAATGTATACACAATGTGTATATGTTTAACAAAGTGTGTCCCCTTCAGTCAGCCACATGGCCGTGTTAACTCTTCTTGTCCACCAACTGCTTCCAAAAGGGTGTACACGACAAATATTGTGTGGACATGGCATGTTCCAGCTTCTGGTTACATGGTAATGTATTTGTTTTGGTCAACCCATGTCTGAGTTTGAATGTTCACATCTTGTTTATATGTACATGCCGTGTATATCTAAATTTCTTCTTATTTCTCCTATGTTTTGTGTATCTAGCCATAAATATCATAAAAATGAACAATATCACCAAAATCAATGTATTTCTTTACTAGGTAGTAGGTATTTTCCTCAAATTGGTTTGTATTTTTCAATAGATTAGGTGAAAATGTATAAAAAAATTGGGTGCATCAGATATACGAGATATAAATGACATGATTATCATATTGATGACATATTTATCATTATTATTTTGATAAAATATCATTTTCATTCTCACATTTTAACTCACATTATTATTAATAAATCATATGTGTACGTGTGGACTACCACCATCACAAAGCTATGTGACTCTCTTTTAATCAAAAAAGAAATTGTTTCATATAGATGTAAATAAAATTAAATTATAGTATATTGGATATTGATTTTATTATCATTATAGAGAGATAAAATATTACTTACTGCCTTCCATAATGTTTGTTTTTAAAGAGGAAATGTTACTCATGCATGCGTATTGCAAAGCATCTCAATGTTCACAATGTACTTAATCTATCAAAATCATATTTCATTAATTTTATTTAATGTATTCTTTTAATGTATATGAATATGATAATTATATCATTATTACTATTTAATATGTGACCTAACTATCAAATATGAACTAGTACAACAACATTACTAAAAATTAATGAATGATAAAATAAGAAAAATACCACTCTAGGGGACTCTCATTGGTTTATAAAATGATAGGTTATGATCATCATATCATTTTGGGGGGAGTAATTTCAGACTCAGGGAATCTATTACATATTTAAGATATGTAATTCAATATCATCTTAATACTGATATGGGACCGGTTACCTTGAATAACAATTTACCATTTAATTATAACTTCATATGAAGAAGCAGGTTTTGTTCAGGGATCCATATGTATATATCGGTGGTTTATAATATTTTTATCAAATTGGGAATAGATTCTTTATGTGTTTTAACCATATAACAAATTTCATCAGAATGTGCTTCCATATTAGGAGGTATTGATATTCCAAAAGGGGATTTAACATTTATGTTGTATCCTACATTTCTTGATTATTGTATGAATCAAGGCCCATATTTTTTTGTGTTTTTTGGGTCTCCCCATATGGTATATAGACTTATATGAGGGGTATTCATTTGTGAATCTTAATGAGATATTCATTCATGCCTCCATTTTCAAATAGTATCTTTGCACAGTTGGAGAAACAAGGGGGTGGATGATCATCCTCAAAACATTTATACACGGTACATGAATATTAGGATAGTCCTTGGGGTGTTTCATCTAATGCTCAGTCCCAGTGAAGGGATCCTAAGTATCATGAATTTACAATTAATCAGGGTAATCATAGTTTATTCGATATGTGGGACATATATACTGAGTCTACCACATTCTTGGGAGACTAATGAAACCCAAACGAGTTTTCGGTTTCGTCCCCCTAATCCCATGTGAGATATGATCTTGGGAGAAACAATGTGGGATGTATAATTAGTATCATAGAATATTGATATATTCTGAGAAGGTGTTTGGTATAGATCTCATGCCATGGGAAGGAGTATTATATATCCCGATTATGGTAGGAATCAAAGTCATCATAGTTCTTATAATGTTAATTCATATAAAATGTGGTTTTCCTAGTCCATTTTAGGGGTTTATGGGGAATATGATATGACTTTTAAAAATAATTAATTCCACGTGAGCTATGCACATTTGTCAGAAACAACAGATTGAAAGTAATTAATGTCATTTCATTGGAAAAGGGAATCATGTGTTATTCCCTCCATGAATAATAAATATGGACCTTGTATATCTGAAATAGGTGGCCTACGTATCCCGAATATGGATGGAATCAAAGTTTATTAGTTCTTTTTATGTTGGGGATTACACAATGTGGCCTCCCTATAGCATTTTTGGCATTTATTGGGAGATGATATGAATATTCGAACATCCTAATCACACATGATCCATTCTTATTTGTGAGAGATAAGGTATGAAAATAAATCAATGCCATTTTATTTTACAAGGGACTCATATTCATGTCCCACCATAGATAATAAATTTGGGTCTCGGACCTAGGAGTGTGGTGGCATATTTATCTTTAAAATGGACGGAAATAGAGTCTTCAATGTTCTAGTTATGTTGGGCCTTGCACCAAGAGATTTCATTATTAATCTAGTTATACATGATGAGGGCATACATCATTGTCAATTCCTAGGATTCCCTATGAGATGTCACACGACATGTCTTGACACACATACAAGGAGCCGTGAGATCCACAATGGCATAGTCTGAATGCTTTCAAAAGACATGTATGACATAAGTGAATGACATTATGTGAATTATGTGATGTGACTAGGGGATATTGCATGTTTTCGATAAGAAATCAAGGATTACTCATGATACATGGTTGAAATATATGGAAGGAATTGCGAGTCACAACTGAGTTTTCCATAGGGCATCATGAGATCTTGGATTTCAGGTCATTATTTTTTTGAGAGACTCGGCTGATAAGAGAAGACCCATTTAGTGATACATGATATGTGTCCAAGTGATGCATCATGTCTCGAATGAGACCTCTAGGATCCATCGAGATACATGGATGACATTTTTGGAGGGCATTATGTGTGACAACTAATTTTCTCAGATGGTGTCTTGAAATCTTGGTTTTCATGAAATGTATCTTTCATTAGAATCAAATTACATGAGAAAATTGCATTACATGAGACATGAATCGTGTCAGATGGATGTCTGAAGTGATGGGTTATGGCCCCAGAGCATATTCAAGATTGCATTGGTACCCACGGGGGAACTGTATAATGTAGAAGGACATCATTGGAGGTATTATCGTGTTCCAATTGATATGTAAAAGGGGTTTCATGATATATAGTTGATGTTCCCTCGTGTTTTCGCATATCTTCAGATGACACTTGAAAAGCACATGATGGTAGTGATCTTTTATTTTTCTCAAAACATCTGCATTTGATTGTGGTTTTATCCCTTTTATTGCAAATTAATTTGTTTCATTAGGTGTTAGTTTGTGCGATGTCTCTTTTGATCTAGTAGTTTGGTGAAACAATCTTCAAATAATGTACCCAATATTAATCATGTGATATTATTTTGATTATGTGATGTGATTTTATTCCAAGCAGATGAATAATCATTTTTTATGGCTATGTATTTCCAGAAAAAAAGACGGCTGCTCATTTGATTGATTTGAGAAGTCCATTGAAGTCAAGATACAACCACTATAGAGGCTAGGTGTCATGAATCCATCCTGATGAGTAGTTCTCAAAAAATCCATCAAGTTATAACTATTGGTGTGGGGAATTTACAGGTACTTCTACCTCAGGTACTCACACATTTATGCAATATATCTATCCTGATTCCAGGTTGGATCTTGGAAACAGGTTCCTGCTCAAAACAGATTCAAAAGTATCTTTCATGGACTACTTCGGGAAAGTCACCCAATATTCAGGGATCACAAGTCTATTACTTTATTATATTATATCTACTTATTAGTGAGTTGTTAAATACTTAATATGATTTTTATGAATTAATTTTTTTCATGTTGACAGGTCCAATGGATCTCACGGAAATGATGTGCATGTGGAAAGGTTTTCATGATACCTTGGGTAACTTGTACTGGTGTCCCTTGGGACAGAGCCAATGTAAATTTGTGAGATAAGGTAGGCATGTCACTGAGGGATAATAATGCATTTCTGATCATTCTGGTTATGTCACATGTCATTCTGTGATCATGATTCCCTCATTCCTCTTCCCTTTTTCCTTATATGATTTTAACAAAGTTCATGCATCATGTGAATTTGAACGAGTATTATATATGATTTTTTATCAATTTTTGGATGATCTCTCTGTAGATCAATATGGGTCATACAGACGGAGGGAATGCATGTGGTGGGAAGGTTTATCCTCACATACTTAGAGTATCATGGGATTTTATTGACATTTTTGATGAATTCTATGCAATTATAATGACAAGCCAGAGTGGTTTCAAGATGTTCTGTAGTGTCATGCTGATCCCTTGGTGTGGATTCTCATGTCATTCACAACATCAACCCCCTCTCACATCCAACCCTTTATCTATTTAATTGTATATAAATATGGCTTAGAGGTCATGAATGATTTCTTGCATATCACCAAGAGATTTTACAATCCCATACGAGGATTTGGCACATGAGTTTCATGACCAATGGGGCTCTCATTTGTTACAATTTCATCCGTCATTATTATCGATGAATATGGAATAGTGTTTTAAGATATTTACAATGAAATACCATGCATCCTAGGGGTTCATATTCAGTAGTATAGGGGGGACAATAAAAGAGAAAGTATGTTTATTAAAGAGATCTATACAAGACTAGATCTATGAGATTCCACATGTATGGGGGCTTCATATGACCGAGAAATGGTAATGTGATCAAGAGTCTCTTATAGGTTTCATGAATCATTGACCATCCCCATATTTCTTACATTCATAGGGAAAATAATACCCATATTCAAGTTTTTCATACTTTTTCATTTTGATGATTTTTATATGGTGGTCATCAACAGATTTTCCCCTATATGTGCAATGCTTAAGGTGAAAAGGTCACAATTATGAGGATAACTAATTCTCGCCAACACTTTGGTTGGCCTCATGAACTTATGCTTCATGTGACGTTTGATCTACAATGAAATGTTGGGTATCCCACAAAAAGCCTATATATAGGAGTTTTGGATGAACGTTCCTTCCACTGGAAAGAAGGTGTTATTTACACATATCTGGAAAGCTAATCAGGCATGGTAAGGATAGGTAGATGTCCTGATAGTAATTTCCTTATGCTTTAGATTAGTTCCATTCTGGTCAGACAATATGTCGGAGCTTGGGATATTATGAAACATTAATGGAGTTAAAAAAATACTCTTAGGTGATAGATATAACTTAGGTATTGGTGAGGATCACAAGGATTTGAATTTCCTTTTTCTGAGTGTCTTTATTTTTTGATGGCCCCAAGCACATATGCAGTCTCCATGGGCATATATTCCTAGCCAAGAAAAGGTGTACGTTGATGTTTTGTATCTTTTTCTAGGGATAAGAAAGATTTATGTGTGTTCTATTGATTAGGATGGAAAACTTGGCATACTAAACCTACCAGTGTTGTTTTGGTAAGGATGATTTATATAATAACTTGGGTGTTTTTATTGGTGAATTGGAGATTGTGCATAAATTCTAGGTATAACCCTTGGAATTCTGAAATGGTATGTTCTGCTACAGGGTTGCAAAGGCCCAAAGGGATTGATTCGAATTTCTATAAATTAGAAGACACATTTAGTTCGTGGGTCATGGTCCCAATGTGTCTTAGCATGGATAATAAAATATGACCTCCACTTCTTTCCATTATCTACTCAATGTGGTTTAGAATCCTGAAACACCGTCGATAAATGTTGAGGGAATGATGTGTGACAATCCATCATTGAGAAAGGGTATGATACAAGGTGAAGTAACATCGAGGATATTGAATCCACATGGATAATATTGAATGAGTAATATAAATCATGATAGGTTGTGATAAAATATGGATAATGGTTTGAGACCGTCATATAAGTACAGGTTCAGACAAACCGAATTGTTGAGTTCTTCTCAGATGATGTCTGAGATTAAATGAATTGAAATGTCAATTTTCAGAGTGATGCATTTGGTTTAAATTAGTATAAACATATACATGAGCCATGGGAATGCATGTATAATAAAAAATAGGACCCAAATGTTATATATTCATTACAATGTATATTGAAGGCTATGGGGATTCCAGACTCTCAATCTCAAAAAGTGTGGTTTTAAAAATATGTAAAATCTGAGGGATTGAGTTCCTTTATGACACCTCTAAGTGAACAAATACTCTTGATAAGGATATCTAGATAATATTTCCCAATATTTTTCATATGCTAGTTGGTCGAGTGAGAATATAATATATTTTACTAGTGCAATATACCATAAGAGATTTGTTGATTTTCTGTGTGTTCCTTAATTTTTTTATAAACTCTTACGATGAAGAGTCTAGTAGGAAAATACTCATATTTTTCTATGGATTCCCTTTCCGAGTTATTGGACAATCATGATTATTTTCAATTTCATTGGTAGTTTAGGTTCTTGCGATTTTTTCTATTATTGTATTGATTTTAAGGTCATATATTATTGACCAAATAACATATATTTTGGTGTAATGAGATGAATGACTCCAATCCAATACAATTAATGATGACAGCATTCATCGATGTGTAAAACAGATGGTTGCTTCCTTTAAATCAGGGTTCGTGAAGATGGTGGCTGCATTACCCAGCATTCTAGCACACGCATTCTGTGATTGGTGGACATAATGTAGTGTGAGATAAATAGGTAATTTCACCATTAGTCCCATAACATAGTTATTGAGGTTGTATTTCATCATTTTTAGGATATATTCTCAATTGAAAAACTTTATCACTATCTTCAAATCACATTTGATGTTCAGGTGGGGAATTTGTAGTTGTAGGGATGGTTCCAGTAGACCTAATAGGGAATGGTATTCTATGACATTATTGGCATACAATTTAGATATTGAGATATAATATTGAAATACCACTATGTTTGGGGAGAAAAATAAAATACCTAGACCATCCCATCTGAATTTTAGGATCCCTATTATAGTAATGACATGAATGTGTGAGGATCCACCAATGTAAATTTACCATGTTTGAGGAATTCTGTGGAAAAAATAGCTCTTCATTGGGAAGATCAATGTCTTTTAAAGTTTTTTACATGGTAGGGGGTTTTGTGGGGAAATATTCCATGGATTTCCCTTTCACTAATTTTTGAGATGTTAACTAAATGTCATATTCCAATATAATGACCACCCATTGAGAAAATCTTCCACTCAACCTGGAAAGGCCATGGATCCACTTGAGTGGATAAATATAATATACTAGGTAGACATCATGGTGTTGCATGTTGTGCCACAACATTTTCACTACAATGATGAGTGTATGGTAGTTATTTTCTACATCAGAATATCTGGTCTCAGTACAAAGGATGGTATGGATATGTTAGTAGAGACTATTATTTCTTCCATCACCATTAATGTAAATGATAAGGGTTCCAAATTTTCACTCTATTGTATCCACATATAATATGAGTTTCCTCCCTTCTATCGGAGGAAATAAAACCGTTGTGTGCATTAAGTACTACGGGAGAATTTCAAATGATTTCTAACATTCATAATCCCATTATTAGGAAACTACCATAATAATTACCCTCTTGATGGGGATAAATTATCGGTTGATTTTCTCTAGGAATATCATAATATTTTTATGGTTCCCTTCATGTCCACTTAGTTATTTTAGGATAATGGGGGTGAAATTTCCAAAATAGCACAAGTCATCTCTGGTCAACTTCCATATCATGGTGGACTACAAAAAAGGAAAGAAACATGCATGATGTCACCACAATGGTAAATTTCAATGGATTAATCAAAGAACTAGTCTATCACAACATGTTGAAGATTCCTCTTTGAAAAGTGAAATGATCACATTCCTGTCTAAATATAATGATCAAGTCATTGGCATAACAAAAATTTTTCGATCTTAGGAATGGATTAATGAGTGATCTATGGCACATTGATATGTGCTTCCATCATTCTTAAATCCAAAGGTAATTAATAGATAGTAAAATATCACATATGGTTCAATGTTGTTATTAAATTCCAAATCCTCAGGGTCCATCAAGATTTGATTGTTCCTTGAGTACCCATACATTTAAAAAGGGAATGGAATCATTCATTTTCATCGATCAAATAATTATTTATCAGTAATGGGAAATTTTCATTTGGGAAATGATGAATAAGTTATTTAAAGTCAATTTAGATCATAATAGACTCGTTATTCTTCCTGATGGGGATGATGTTGGCTAGACATATTGGATTTTCACTTCTTCTAAATAGGTGTGTGGGATGAACATGTTCAATTCTACCTCGACATTGGTATCATGTGACAGGTTTATCCACATGGCTGATTGCAAGAATCCATGATGCTCACCAGGATCTTTTAAATGATGAGTATCCATATCTGGATTATTTCTAGTTAATTATATATAATTCCCTGAGATCACATATATGTTATTTGGAATGTTTATGTAATTCTTATACTATTTGAGATGAATAGAGGAACTATTCAAGGTAGGATGTGGGTCTTCTCTTATCCTCACATTTATCATCATAATCTCATCTATGTTAATGAAGATTCTTTCTTCGAATGATGTAGGATTGTTTATGGGATCATCCTTATACATTTATGAGTCTGTTCATAAAAATTAAGGTGAAGATGGAGGTTTCAGTGACTCTCTGTTATTATCATGGGGAGAGGGGCCATTAGAGTGTTTATCCCCATCCCAATCTTTCTGGGTTTTTGTAGAGAGATGTTGGAGATTATTTCACTCTGGATAGGAGTTTTGTGGACTTCTATGATCAGATCAGCTATATCAACCATGTTTATTGGGAGAATATAATCATAGTTGAGCATCATCCTGAGATTTATTTGGGGTGGTTCTAATACATTATGATGTAAAAACTTTTTATCGTCAACCTTAATTTTTTTCATTCCTCCCTCTATGTAGAAATATTCTTTGAAATATATTTCAACATCATCCTTGAAGAGTACGTTGTCAATGTTTGGTATTCAAACCATTACACTGATAGTCTACATTAGACATTTATGAAATGTTTAAGGTATCATGAGATAGATATTGAGATAGGGCCTTTGAAAAAGGACATTATATGTTGTATCATACTGGGTAACCATGAAATCATAATTTTATGTGATATATTTCAATTGATTATTGAGTGTGATCATTTCTATGGGCCTCTGATCATTCTTATCATATCAATGGATGGTCAAATTTGAAGGGGATGAATCGCCTTTTTTATACACAATGTTTCAGATGGACCATGTTTGGATTATATTGATCCCTGATCAATAATCAATTATCAACCTTTGGACATTGATAATATTGAGTCTTCTCAAAATGTATAAGGGTATGATGTTCCCTTGGATAGTCGCATCCCGATCTTGATCAGTGAGTGAGATGGAAACATGGAATCCTAGGGACATAGTTGACACTTGAAATTATTTGGTGGTAGTTACTTCTGTATCAAATTCGTATGGGATCCATATCTCTTTGATGATTTCCTCAATATGTTATATTGATAGACAGAGTGCATCCAATATTGAGATCCTTGATTGGATTATAGCTAACTATTTCAAAACATCATAATTTTCTCCAGAGTTCCATGCTTCCTGATGTGGGGTTTCTATTGGGCATGTGGTTTTGGGGCTGGAGAATGTGGTTCAAAAAAATTTATTGTTGAGAAATATGGATTATCAACTTGTGTAGTGGTTGAGGTGGTTTTTACTACAAGTAGATCAAGTTGCACTGGCCTTCCAAATTTACATGTTTGATCATATTGAACCCTCAATTAGTGATCTTTCTAGATGATCAGATTAGGGAAACTGAAACATGATGTTGAGGCACCATGTTGCCTTTTCTGAACCTACTGAAGCTCTTTTCCAGGAGCCTCAATTGCATCTATATATCACATTGAAATATGAGTAAGTTATTGACACTAACAATGTATGTGGAACCCCATGTATCGTAAGATTTGAAGCATTTTTCCTCCTATTCTTCAATTATATATACAGAAATTATACTTTCGAGGCATACTCGTCATCACATACGGGTCTTGTCAAGTGTATTTTGTTTACAAAACTAAATATAATCTCATTATCTTACAATGAGTCCATTTGGTGGGGCAGTTCCCTTATTTCCCACGTCACATGGATGAAATTAGTGAGTATTAATTCATGGATTGGGGGAGAGTGTGAATCATAAAATTATATTTTAATCTACTGTTGGTGGTCAATCCCACCTTTGGGAGGCACATCTAATGCCTCTTTCAATGGTGGTGGATTTGGAACTAGCATGTGCAACTGTTCTCTTACAGTGGTTTGGAATCAATCAACTATCTTCTTAACATCAAGTTGCCCAATTTTTTAACACATATCTCCAGTACATTTTCATAATGGTACTATTTTTCTAGTTGGATAATGGATTTTAAATACACATTCCCTATGAAATTTTACAGCACCACATTTTTGGAATTGATCATACTTTGAGGGAAGTATTTTCAGATAAAATAATTTTGGATATTATGACCCAGTTTCATGTGGAATGGGTAGTAATCAAGAAAACCAATGAGGATGAACTCATCGGGATTTCTGAGTATCAGATGTTTGACTAGGTTTTTTCCCATGGTTTCCAAGAAATGATCAGGGACCTATTCATTTTAGAATGAGTACACATTATTCATCCATTTCTCAAATCCGAATCTACCTTGATTTCTCAACAGTTTTAGATGAGGGAGAATACATTTTTGTCACCACTCGATAGGAGGTGATGGGTGGTTCAAGGCCTACAAGATAATATGGAAAATTTTCACTAATTTATTGATAGTGATATTTTTATCTTCTAGTCTGGATAGCCTTTTCCCGATTATATGTGAATGATTCAATCATTGAATTAGGACTTCTTAATAACCTCATCTAAAAACTGTCCATTTATGAAAATTCACGAAATACAAACTGATATTTCATTAGAATTAGGGGTTTATTCAACTCATCCCTATTATATATTGGTATTTATTTCCTACTATTAGTCTTATTAGAGTGGTATACAGAGTGACTAGGTCAAATTATTCACCCTTGCTAAAAAAAATAAGACGCCATATAATTTTTTATTGTTTGTAGTTTTTCATGATGATTTTAATTTACTTCCTCAGTGTAGAAAAGAATTAATAATATAATTCATGTTGGATATCAAACCATTCTATCATATATCCCATTTTCAGTCTGATATAACAAACAATCGTTAGCCCAATCAGATTCTATAAAAAACAACTCTACTTCACTCATGTCACTCTTGAGAACCCACCATCCTCCCACATTGGTACACGAAGTGTATAATATGCTGATCGAGTTTGATCACACAATATATGGTGGATAAGATCATATTCACAGTATTGGGATGATTTGGGATATCATTGACCAAGTTAGGATATGACTTCCATTTAGGTTGTACAATTGTTCACTGCCCTTCTATGGCTTCCATTCAAGTTTCTAGGGACTCAATGATGTTATGGAGAACTGTAGTAACTTCTTCCTATTTCTTTTCTATCCAATGGGAGCTAGTGGGGGATGATGAGGTGACCCCTTTTTATCTCATTCCAATTTTCAGTTCTTCATAAAACTGAATGGTTATCCTGATAGTGGAGAGGCTACATCCGCAACAGAGGGATCTTACGATAATTTTTTACATCCTCGTGTATGTGGTCTCACTATCCAGAACAAGAACCAATTTAAATTTAGATGATTATTTATAGGATGGACCAGCTGTAAGATGGATAACACTTATTGATTCATAGAGAGGATACCTTGTGGGAATATTTCCCCTATGTAAATCCTTATTATGTTGCTGGATAACTTTTATTTCAAACTAATATTGTGAAAATCAGTCATCTCTGGATGGAACCCCATTCCTCATGGGAGTTTATTTATATGCCTTTGTACATTTACCTTTGGTATATTTCTATCTAGGAGGTGGAAACATGATATTAATTATTTCCATGTTCATGATACATATCAGGTTCATGGTTTGTGCAACTGAATTCGGAGAATTAACTTCACACTCCTCTTAAATAATGTATTTCATTCCATGTCCCTATGTATTTCTTTCATGATCAATATATTTCATGTTTATGGTGACGGAATTCATAGATTCATAATGGAAAATTATGGTCATTACAATTTTTTATGAAACAGTATGATTCTGTATAGCTTCTATCCAGGTAATTATTTAAACCATTGTATATTTTTTTGTTTTGTCTTTTATCCCTAGAGGATAATAACCATACTCAATATGTGTGTCTTTCAAATATTATTATTAATAGAGATCCAGTGGGTGTTTCTAATTTGGGATTCTAAAAGGTCCCAAACTAGCATAGGTGTGTCTTGTAGTAGGTGGTATGAGAACCATGGATTCATTTATCAAAATCCCAAGTAGACTGATCCCCTATATGGCTTTCATGATGATGAAAATTCCCCCATACCTCTTAGGTGGGGGTCGTCCAGGGATTTAGTTGGTAATAATTTTTCCAATTTTGAGGATCTAATTTCTTTGGTTGGGGATTTGATTATATCTATGACGGAAATGAAGATATAAATTCACCTAGAACTGTGGGGTGGGATGTTCTTGGATCAATGATGATGTCTTTGGGGTCCTCGTCGAGGATTATGAACCTTGGGATAGTGATTGAGATAAAAATTCCCCCAGACAAGTGGGTTGGGGTTGCTTGTTATTTCTTCTGTTGTGTCCAAAATTATCACAAGATTTGTTGATCCCTGACGTGGAGGTAGATTTAGATATTCCCCCTGATAGGAGGGATCAATGAAATCCTATATGGATGATACCATAGATAATATAACATCCTTTCTTATATGGAACAACTATACTCACGTATGAGCTATGGGTGATGGAGACAAGTGATGAGAATAATTTCTCATGGGAAGCTTCTGAGGTGATCAAAGGGACATTATATTAGTTTGAAATGTCTTCATATTATTTCAATAATCCCAGTTTTTAGTCATATTGGATATCAACTCTCCCAGACTATAATTTCTAAGAATGGGTTGAACATAAAATTTAGATATATTTACCATTTGACCAGTGAATTTCCCAATCCCTTGATATCAATAGAGGATATAACACTGCATGATTCTATATTAGAAGGGATTTTCTATTCTGAGGTAGAGGAAAACCTTAACACTCCTTATGATCCCCATCCACAAACGTAAATGTAAGACATGGTATCAGGTATTAGCTTTTGATGAGTCATGATGCAATGCCAAAAATATTTTTGTAGGTATTTTATGCATTTAATGTTTTGAATCCATATCCATGGAGTTAGAAGCTAGGTCATGTTGAAACCATATTATATTTATCATCTAGATGTGACAATCATATTCTAGATATGTTGGATTTTGATACTTTTGTGGGTGATGAGTGGCCTACATATTTTGGTGTATATGAGGCAACCACGCCATCTCTAACTCCACTAGGATATAATATTCATATATGGAAAGGGAACATAACATGATTGGGAGGTTGGTCCTAGGTATGTATCTCCCTATTTCCATGTTATCCTCCTCTTCATCAGACATACATGCCTCCATCCAATCATACCATAGAGTATTTGTTCGATGGTTTCTTGTTGATAGGATCGGGGTGATGAAGGATATTGATGGGGAAATATATATAGTTGAAAATGATGATTCAAGAATCTCTATGTATGAAGTTGTAATATTTTGGAACAATACTTTATTTGGAGGAGTCTGGAAAATGGGAGGATTACCTTGTCCTCAGGTGATATCATCATGGGGATGTTACCACAATTGATTTCAGGATTAGTGTGCATAAAATCTATCTCCACAGTAAATAGAGTAAGACTATCATTGTATTAAACACCTAATACATATTCATTAATATAAGAGATTATGAATCCACATTATGTTGAAAAATCATCACAATTTTAATTAACAGTATTGGGATTGAGAATATTTGGGATAAGGCCCATGTTCTCTTTCACGGTTGGAATATGCCAACCAACCATTTTGATTAGTGTTGTGATATGGCCCTACAATATGACGGTTTACTGAACATGTATATAATTTTTGAATGTTGTTGTAATATGAAAACACAACTGATAAAATTCAAGAATATACTAATGAGAATTTTCATCAATAACATGAATGTGAGCATATATCAAGGTCTGTTCCATTCTCACTTTGTGAGGCCTGGTTAGGATGGGATTATGAGCCCTATCCTGAGCTATAGTGAAATGTCTCTATACCTTCATGGTAGGAATGTGAGCCTTCCAATGGCATGTACAAATCTCATCTAGTTGGCCCCAATTGCATCTAGAATGTGATCACATTCAAAAAATGAATTCCCCATTAGAATATGTATATGAACCTCTAAAATGAGTGAATGAATATGAGAATTCCCATGTGTTTCCTTTGAATGATGATTACAGTAATTCTCCAGTGGATGTAGGAATATGCACCTAAATTCAAAAATCTAAATATATATGTTTGAAAGATCCATTAATAGGGATATTATCATATCTAGAGGCTTGTTAAATCCCCACTTGTCCATCCTCATCCAATGCGAGGATACATCCCCAATCATGGGGATTTGCTGTATGTCAATGAATTTTTTTTGGAAGGAGTGTTCCCACACCCTAAGGTGTGTGCCACAATCAGCATGTTGGCCTAATTTGGAATGGGGATATAATCCAAATATGATAACTCACACTTCATTGGAATATGCTGATAATCCTCCTTGGTGGGAGAAAGAGTGTGTCCTTGCTCTGATACAGACACTTGTTCTCTATGATCAGAGTGTTTTTCAATCATAGATTGAGGAATAAGAGTATGGACGTTTCCAATTATCTATAAAATTGTCAGAATATGACAGTGGAGTCCATTAAATATTTCTAAAATGCATAATATTTTATTATAAATGTGTGCAGATATATGGGAATGCACATTTTAAGTATCTAATATGAATAGGTTTATGACTTCTATTGATGTTGGGATGCACACAAACTTATTCCCTTGTTCATCCATTATTATATAATGACGGTCATCATATATGGGGGTAGGAATATCAGCCTCCCCCATTTTTTTTGATGGAATATGCTTGCAGACATTTTCAGAGTGATTTGGGATATGAGGCTATTGGATAGTACCAACCATGGCATGCAGGTTCTCATCATCAGAAGGAATTTGGATATACACTCTCTCCTTGACATTTCAGACCATTATCCTCTGATGATTTTCCTTTCTTCCCATGCAACGGATTCATATAGAATTGCGTTTCATATGGTACCCTAATAATGAAACTATGTGGTACCAAAGGAATGGTGAGGGTGACAGTGGTTAGTAGGAGCCCTCCTAGGTGTCTCGTAAACTTGAAGGGAGCTGAATCTGGATTCTTGGTCCACCTTCATTGGATACAAAAAGTGTAATTTATATATCATTGGTAATAATTTCCCAATGTTGTTGGTCATAGTTATGAGATCAATAAGATGATAAGAAACCTTCTGCAGGCAATGCATCCCTTCCATATGTCACATTTTTAGGACTTCAGAAGATACCTCCTTGATCAGTATAGTACCATATTTTTTATACTATTGTATCAACATATTCTCAACCTACCATTTATGTATCCATTTAGGTGATATTTTTTTTACAAGCTACAGAAGTAGAAATTTTAGATTATATTCTAGAAGGGATGATAGATGGGGATGACATCAAATCAAATCTTGCTGCTAAAGCAGAATATACACTTACATAGATGAAAAAGAACAGGGTTATCAATTAGTGAAGTATCATAGGGTTTTTCGAACAATGTGTGATGATGATTTATAACCCAGTAATTCTATAATTATAGATATTCACATCAGTTTTATAATTTTTTTCATACAGGGGAACACAAAAGATGGCTCAATGGTAGATAACATATTGTAAAATCAATGTCGTGTTTCACGTCAATTTTTTTCAGATGTGGAATATGGATAGGGATATACATCAAGGGTTAGTTTGTGGGGGAATTTTTTAACCACTATCAATTGCATAAAATGGGACATCCATTTGATTCATCTTCCCAAGAAACGTCTAGCAGTTCCCTTATCACTAGATGGGTATGTCCTTACATTCCAAAGGTAGGCAGTCATTTGGTTTTTTAGACACAACAACTCTTGGGGACAGTGTTGGTCAGGAGGATGGGAGGTTAGGCTCATCACATCCTTTGGGGGAGAATTATTTCCAACTCTATGACCCTCTTAATGATTAAATATATTTTTTTGAATCTTTTCGTAATCCATATATATGATTGTTTACCCTACAAAAATAGTTTATCACTTAATTCACTATTCAGATGTGGAAGGTTGTTTTGTTGAGGAATCCATCGATAATAATCCATGGTTCGTCATCCATTTATCTTATTGGTAATAAATTCGTTATGTTTTTAACCATATAACCAATTGAATGGGAATTTAGGCCATATGAGGATGCGGTCTATATTCAGAATACGTGATAGATCAATTATGAGGTGTACAATTTATCATGAATGTTGCAAGATTAAAATACCACATAGTTCACTAAGAATCATGGGAATGACCCCAAGGTATATTCCCTTATATGATCATATTCATTCATTATCCCTAATGATATGATCATTTATGCACCCCTATTCACAAATGAGATGTTCTCAATGAGAGAAAAAAATGGGATAGGTGATCATCCTCATGGTGTGTATATATGTGAAATATATACTTCGACAGTCCTTGGGGTGTTTGGTATAAATCTCAGTACCTGATAAAGAGTCCAACATATCATGAATATGGTAGGAATCAGAGTCTTCATAGTTTGTTGGATGTATGAAACATATATATTATATCTTCCCAATACAATGGAGATTTTTGATGAATAATGATGTGTTCATTGCTTCTCCCTAATCCCACAGGATATATACCTGGTTTTTTAAAAAAAATAGGGGGAGTATATGAAATGATTTATGAAAGATGGATGTAGAACATGTGTATTAGGACAGTCCATTAGGTTGGTTGGCCAAGAGCTCAGGCCTTGGGAGGGTGTCCAATGTAACCCCAGTTATGGATTTAATCTGATTCCAAATAGTTCCTATAATATTTGTGATTATACATTGATGCTCTCAAATACCATTATCGGGGTTCATGGGGACGATGATATGACCATTGAGACCACCAATTTCTATGTGATCCCTGAACATTTCTGGGAAATAATGAATAACATGTAATCGTTGACATTACATTATAAAATGAACTCATATTACAGTCCCCTCATGGATAATCAATATAGTGATCGAACCTCGGTGGGAGTTGTATTATGTATCCAAAATTTGGATGGAATCAGGTTTTCATAGTATCCTTTATGTTAGGGATTACACACTGATTCATTTATATACCATTATTGGGGGTTATGGGGTAGATTATATAAACATTTATACTCCCTCATCTCAAGTTATCCACGGTCGTTTGTGAGAAACAAGTGATATAAAGAAATTAATGGCATTGAATTTTTAGAGGGACTAATAAGTTAGTCCCTCAATGGATAATAAATATAGAGATCGGACATCAGAGGGAGGTGGATTATGTATCATGAATATAACATGATTAATTGTCTTCATTGTTACCTTTATCTCGGGGCGTACACACTATGGCTTTCTTATTGATCGTGGATTACAAAACAAGGAAATCCAACATTGTAAAATCCTAGGATTCCATGTGATCCATCACATAACCTGTCTTAACACACATATAATATTCTGAAAGAGAAATTGTGGTACATATTGATTACTTTCATGAGACTCAGATGACATCATTTAACACCATTATGTGTATTGGGTGATGTGTTTTAGGGATATATAAAGTCATGGATAAAATATCAAGAATTATACTCAAGACCTTCCCAACATATATAGATGGAATCACATGTCTTAGTTGACTTAGCCAGAGGGTTATTATATAGAATGGTTTTCATGTCTATATACTCTCGTGAGACTCAGTTGACTTTAGATTGCATCAGTTTGTGATTTAGGCTCCATGTATGAGTAACGTCACATGTCATGGATGGAACTATTAGGGGTCATCGTGAGACTTGGTGTACTTTTCTAGTGGGTGTTGTGAGTCTTAGTAGAGTAGAATGGATGGTGTCCTGAGAGCATAGATTTCATATTCAGATGAAACCCTTAGGGTTCATCACATGGCACACACTATGTGCATGAAAGGTAGTGTGAATTTCATTGTCTTAATAGATCTTCCATTGATCTTGGTTATAACCCCTGTATATTTAATTCCATGGTTTTAATTATTGTTAGATAATTTTCAGTATTTCATGATCTAGTAGGATTAAATAACGGCCTTCACATAATGTATAAGAGATCTTTTGTGTGATCTTTGAGTGATCATTCAATGTAATTTTATTCCCAGTGCATGACTACTCCAATAGTTTTCCAGTGTACTACAAGAAAAAATGTTGGATAATTGTGTGATTACTCCATGAAGTCTATTTCAGTTGAGATTTGAATCCTATATAGTTTGGGAGTCAAAAGTCAAAACTGCATTGCAGTCCTAAAAAATCCTATAATTTTATCATAATTGGGTGGAGATTTTATAGGCATCACATCCTATGTTCTCGCCAATATCTAAATAATCTCTGGACTGAGTCCATGCTAGAGCTAGTGAAGGGGGTCTAGTGCCTTGTTGTTTTTCAAGTCTCCTTCATTGAATTCTTTGGGAACATCTCTTGTTTTTTAGTGATCAATGTTCTCTTCATTTATCATATTTCTGTTAATTATTATAAGCTTGGTCATTAAGCAGATGCGTCGAATGAATTTCTGGTTATCATTTTTTCCTCTGCAAATGTTCTTGTATAATCTAAGTGGTTGTGAGAAGACCCCCTCTATACAAAGTGTGGCTTTTCTTAGGGTATCATTGGACAATGTCATGGGGAATCCGCGAGACCAGTTGGTCTTGCCTTTATGGGCTCTTGTTGCCTTATGGGTTGTCAAGGGCATATCCAAATTATTTAAAAGTCTGTGAACCCCTATTACCTCATATAATTTTTTATTGTATTTTTATTTTTCAATGTTCTAGGATAAAGGGAGTGTGTGCTAGTAGTATCATTGTTATTTACTAATTTTTTGGATGATGTACTTCTTGACTAGTATGGGTCAAATGGATTGTGTGCATGTATGTTGTAGATAGTTCTATCCTCTGATTAGTAAAGTGATGTGAAGTGGAAATGAATTAAAACTGGACAACTGTGTGGTGGGGAATACAATCGAGAGGGATTCCACAAGGTTTCATAGTGTTTTGTGGATCACTCACGGGGTGTGTGACATGTATTTCAGTAACCGTGACCCCGCCTCCTCCTATTTTTCTAAAATGTTTTATGTGGAGAAGGATATGAGGTCAAGAAATATTTAGTTGTTATCTACAATGGATTGTATTATTATCAATGATGATTGGGTGCATGGGCTTCCAGACCATTCGGGGGCTCTTCTTTAAAATGTCATCATTCTTTATCCTCAATGGATTTTGGATGGTGTGTACGAAACATTCAAATGACAAACTATGCATCCAAGGGGTGCTCATTGAGTTGGGTATGTGGATCTTCACAAGAGAAAACGTGATTTTTGAAATGGGTTCCTCGAGACATGCTGTGAGTTATGCGATTTTCATGAAACCATGGTAGGAAATTGAAATGGACACGTGATCACAAGGCCCTTAGAGGATTAATAAATCATTGACCAACCCCATATTCCTTTATTTCATAGGAAAAATAATATTTATATTCTATTATTTCCTCCATTGTAATTTTTTCAATTCTAATATGGTGTGAATAAAAAATATGTTATTATAAATATGAATGTGGTTATTTTATATGTTAATTACATAATTAAAACCACTGTATGCGTGGGTAAATCGTTTTTAACCAAGAATAAGTATGAGGTAATATTTTTCATCTCATTTTAATCCACACTGAAAAATATTAGTTATTATACATAAATTTATATTAATTTGTCAAATATAATTCCCATTAGAAATTTAATATAACTATTCATAAATAGCTCACCAAAATTTATGATTCACAATGAATCATTTCCTCCAAGTTGAAATGACATGGAAATTACATCATGGTAAAAGTTATTGTATAATATAACTTTTTTTTGATTTATAACTTCCTTTTAATACAATCACACTTTTATATTGATTTTTTATTAGTTATTATATTTCAATTTAATATCCATATTCTTGAATGATGGATATGGTAATTTCTTAAACCATAATTAGTGTTTAAAAATGAATTTTACATTTGATGTTATTTGATTAACTAGGAAAATATTAATAAATATCTATACATTACTAAATATGGAAATTTTATGATTCACATAATTGATTCAAGAATTTTATCATGTATTAATAATATTATTAATTCATTTAGAAATGACAACATGGGTGGGGCTAGGTTAAATGAATTCTATTGATGCATATACATATATATTGATATGAACATGTTTCCTAAATATGATATCTTTTAGCTAGTATTTGAAACCTACCTTATGAATATATCTTAATGTTATAGAAATCATGTACCTATGACAAGATATCCCTTCATTATTTCATTTGTTTTGTTTATAATCGAGTTTTTATTGTTATCCATGATATTTTATCAAAGATATTATATTTGGATGTATTTTATTCATTGTTTAAAATTTAAAGGAAAGTGTTTTCAATTATCCACATTTCATATTGATTACGTATTATCTTATCATGATAAAAAATTAATTTAAGTGAATTTAATTTTAAATTATTTAAACTACCATGTTGATTAGGATCATTGAATCATGAAAACATCCACAATATTTAATAGTCACAATGCATTTGAAATAACCATTTATTTGTTTTCTCCAAGTTATGAATATATATAATTTTAATGAATTTAATTTCATTTATGATTTTTTTATTCCAAGGGTATAATTTGTTCCTTTTATGTGTACGGTTCTCCGTAACTTGTAGAGTGGTCATTAACTAAGGATTTTATTGATTGTATATAGGATAATGTAATAAATTAAGGAACAATTTTTGGGATTCAAGGTACACATTGATTACAAATATTTCGAATGGATTCTCTATTGATATCATCAATATTTTGGATGATAGGATTATTTATCCCATTTTTTATAGTTTATGGATGATTCTTATAAATGTGATTCCAAATAAAGTTTAAATCTACAATATAACAATTGGTATAAATGATCATATTTATATATGATAAATAATATGTTGAGGATTTTAATAAATTAAATGAATATCATGAAGAACATAATAAAACATTATTCCTATTATTAATTATTTATAAAAATTTAAAGTGGCAGTTATAGTACTATAATATTTTTCATTTGAGAAATCTATTATTAAATAGAAAAATTAATGATCAATCCTATTGATAAATGAATGAGTATATACAGGTGAAACTGTTACAAATGTTTTTATATATGAAATTCTATTTGGGTTGATTCTGTATCCTTTACCATCATATGAATTTATTCTGACCGTTTTGTTACATTTGGATGAAAGGATCACTGAATAATTCATAATATAATTATATATAATTATAATAAATATGTATGAATATATGGTAAATGAATTAAATCTCTTTTCATGATGTGAGGAAAAAAAATTTCTATGTTTTCATAAATTAAAATTCATTGTGAAATATATATATTTTATTTTCCAAAATTTTTATGTGATGTAATATAATTGGATAAATCTAAAAGTTTTGTGATCCCATTAATAACATAACTATATTTAGTTATGGTGATTTGGATATTCTTTCCTAATGTTCAATTTTATAGATGATTTTTAATTGATATATCAATGATTAGAATACTTTTATATTCTCTAATAAAAATTGGATCCCTATTAAACAATGATGAATAATTAATTGAAGGATTCAATGAAATTATTAATTATTTAATATCAAATTATATATATGCAATACCCGTTTTTATTCAACCATTTAATATAATTTTTCCAGAGAATGAAATTTTTTTGGTATTTATTCTTCGATGGATTATTAAAAATAAGAAATATGTAATATATTATAAATGGATGTTTTTAGTGTAGTAGTATACGATAATTCCAAAATTTTATATTGAGATTTATTTATGAATTAAAGATTTTAGGAAAAATAAATTTAAGGAAAAGATGATTATTTTATAGACAATTTTACATTGATTTTATTCCTATAAAATAATTGTGCTAGCATAAGAATGAATGAGTGGTGTTTGTCTATTTTGAATTTGATCCTGATATTAAAGATAGAATGTCTATCGGGAATGGATTAGATGATCATATATCCACAGTTAATGAATTAAATTAAAATTACAAAAATCATATAATGTTTTAATTTATCGGTATGTTATAATTTCTAATTACTACAACTGGAAAGCCTCGAAATTCTAAAATTTTCAATTACATTAATATCCAGAATAATAAATATATTATTCCATTGAATGAAATGATATTATTTTTGTATGAAGTGTTGTAGAAACTACATGATTATCAAAATCCTTACAAATAAATAGCTAATGAAACTCTGTTAAGGTGTTTACAAGATAAAACCATCGACATATTTAAATTATTGAAAAGTTACATCAAGGAGAGTTTTATTTGTATAAAATTTTTAATTTAGTTATTGAATCTTTTCGGATTTTATATTTATTTAAATATATGAATAATATTGGTATAATTCATGATTTAAATAAATATTTCCTTCTTATGGGTATAATTTTCAATATCCATGGTCTAGCCATCATCTGAATATTCACAATATCTGATGTAATTTAAAACATTTTGGTTCCATCAGATATTATACCGAAATGTGTTATGTATGTTATATGTTCACAAACTTTAGTTCATCTTGGGTTATTTTATAGGGATGAATATATTCTTTATACAATATTATGATTGTTCCATCTAACGTGATAGTAGGGTGTGCAGCAAGAATCATCAATAAACTATTACGAGGGAAATATATTGTTTAAAAAAAATAGAGCCTTTTCCATCCAAAAATGTAGTGGATATTGAAAGATAATCACATTTTCATAGATATAAAATATGTAAATGATAGTATATTTCATTATATATGATTGGTCCTCTTATATGGAGGTTAATCATTTGAAAAATATAACTACTTCTAAACCCCCATTAATCATTTCACAATATATACACGTTTATATGAAAAAAATCCCATCACCAAGTTTAAATTGAACACATGACTTTTTTAGTGACAGATGTTAACATATAATACCATATAGTTATATAGAATGGAATGTTGGATTTAAATGGGAGAATATAACTAATATGTTAATCCAATTTGAATAAAATGATTATGAAATAAAATAAAATATAATTTCTTAAAAGTATTGATCAAGTTAAGTACATAAATGAAGTAAGTCACACCCTTCACTACAATTCAACAATTAAAATCATTCATGAATAGCTAATTCTCATGTGGTTATATGATTTACGGTGGTTGAGGTGAGGATTAATGGAGATATAATTATATCTAGAGAAGAAGAAGATACACTAATTATAAATTCACGCAGGAAAAAACAATATCATAATGTGGTAAAGGTGTATAAATACACTAATTTGTAAATGAATGAATGATGTTATGAACATTCAAGATGAGGATTATAGGCTATGTGGAATTATGAGCTATAAAATATTCATAAATTATTTTTTTAATTTTTTAATTAATATAATTCTACAACTATTATTTGTTGGATGTATTTTTATGATGGACTAGTGGAATAATTATAAAAGAAATATTAAGAAACAGACACCAAATATTGTTGTATTTCAATTAATGAGACTATTCAACTAGATTATCCCACATTGTGTGTTGTGTTTGTTTTTAAATATTGTTATTGAATCGTTAAATTATATTGATATAAATCTGTTTCAAAGGAAGAAATATCTTGAATATTGAATGAATATTTGGATGATGAAGGGTTTACTATTAATGGATGGATATGAAAATATTTTTTCTGATAATGTTTTTTAAAATGTCAAAATTTTCTAATTGTTCAAATACTATATGGAATATCCCAGAAGATTGGATTGGAAAATGGTTTACATTCGTTACACATAAAAAAATTTATATTTAATTATGATGGAAAGAAAAAGAATAATATAATCATTTATGGTACATAATGAATTTAATTTTCAGAATACATTATTTATATAAATAATTGTGGTTTATGAATCAATTATCATGTGTTGGATAATGTCTGAATCTTGGTAATGATTTATGTTGTTCTAAAGATACATATTAGAACAACTAAAATAAAATGGTTTGTATTTATTCATGTAACATCCAATGTATGTAAATAATAATATATTTTCATATCTATGTCTATTTATATATTAGATTGTGTTTTAGAGGCTTAGAATGAGAATAAATCAAATCTTAGGCATAGAATACTCAAATATTTTTAAAAGATTTTTTTACCTCCTATTGAAGGAAAACCATTTTAAAATATAACTGTTGACAATTTTATAAGATATATTTTTTAAAATAAACTTATTCTTTAGAATTGGGACATTTAAATTTTCTTTGAATAATTATTTGGTATTTTTCTGACAATGTTCACATTTTTAATGAATAGTAAAAAATATTGCATTTTACATCAAACTCCTTTTTCAGTTAATTTGATTATATGGATAGATTATATTTTCAATTGGTTTTAAAGTGTAATTATAATATATTTTTAATATTTAATCAAATGATTGTCATTATAATTAATTTCAATTTGAAATTGGACATAAACAATTGTCAATCTTTTTATAGATATTGTTTCTTAAAAATACACTATTTGTTTTGACAACGCGAATTATTTTTCAATTAATTACTACGATTTCTGTCTTTAGAATTTTGTAAAATGGATTCTATATTTGGAATCAGAAGGTCCAAATTATGTAATTAAGCATCTTATTTTCGGAAATTATGAATAGTAACGACGACAATTATCTTTAATTATCTGGATTAATTAGTAATATGGTAGTTAAGGGTAATAAAACAATATCATAATAATTTAAAATGACCCCAAATTGTGTCTAAATCCATTTAGTGATTCATGGGAGACCATGGTATTCCTTGTGCCAACTTTGGAACCCCATGGAATCACATTAGAGTTATAGTGACCTTTTATTATATTATTTTTAAAGAAAAAAAAATATAATAAAAGTATGTATCACCTAAGTAAATCAATTTTAGTTTTGATTATATATATGATATCTTATAAAATAAATAGAAATTTGAAGGATAAAATTATTTCCTACATCATGATATTTGTTTTATAATTTTTAGACATTGAATACATAAATTAATTTATGACACCATGATGATGTAGTGATTACCTCATTATTGAACGATTTAAATAAAATGAAAATATAAGGTAAAATCTAAGACTTACAACTATAGAAAACCTATTTTATGGGTGGATTTAGAACCCTTATCACCTTATCATCGAAATATATCATTGTGGGACCTTTAATAACCCGAAAATCATTTTATAATAATGTAACATTTCAAGACGTGCCAAAAGTAACCCACCTCCATCTTATAAAAGGCCCCCACCTCTACCCGCTTACCCACAACTCTCAAGCCATTGGCACGTCCAAACCCTGCTAATATTATATCTCCACAGCCCTATCTTCATTCTATATGCCTTACCATAGGCAGAACGATCTTCCATAAACCCTTTTGGTTCAATCCAAGGGGAGTTACCTGATTTAAAGGTAATGGCTTCTCTTATGTGCTTTTGATTTATTTTGCTTCTCCAACCCCCTAAACTCATTTTATTACTTCCTTTTGTAACAACACCAGAATAATCAATATACTAGTATGTTGTTATGAGATTTATTCGAGCTACACTTGCACACACCACCATCTTATTGGTGATGAACATTCTGTTTCTGTAAACGGTGAACTAATACATCACGAAACGATGATTGTTCAATTATCTCTTACTGCCTCTCATGGTGTCCATTAAGTTTTTACTATATTAATATATGATATTTATGATATTTATGTTTTCCTTATGCTTCTTTATTTTTTATATATTCCATACCTTTATGGTTTCCATAATGGATAAACACGATAATTTCCTTTCTGGAAGTGTGAACTACCGCCCCCTCAAAGTTATTTGAATCGTTAATGCAATATGTGGGATGTATAAAGGATGAAGATAATGATATTATAAATGATATTATACAAGATTTATTATAATCCTTTATATTATCGTGATTTCATTCAATTAAATAAGAAATAAAAATGAATGTAGTGTTCATGCGTACGTACGACTTACCGTCTCCATGAACGGTGAATTTCATTTTTACCTCTAAATGTTATGTAATATTATAAATTAATGTGTATACTGGATATATATGATATATATGATATCTAAATAATGAATATAATTCTCGAGATAATGGATATTTTACCACGTGAACAATTTGTAATTATAATAAGTTTATGTCTGACTCAAGTACCAATGATCCACAAAATGACCATTATTAAATTAAATGATTTCATAATGTTCATAAAAATGTAATAAGTGATATAAAAGGAATAATTAACATGGAAAATGTTCTTATGAAATTAGAAATTAACTCTAGTTTATTATTCAGGAGATTAAAGAACGATCACGTCAAGTCGAACACGAGGTAATGGACTTCGTATCAATCTCCTTTTATTGAGGCATATTTTGTTTTAGACAAAAATTTCTTTTATACAGTGTATAAACCCCTTTGACATTTAATTTTATTCAAAAAGAATCTTTTCTCTATGAAGCATTTTACTAAACGACAAAAAGTCTGTTACTTTTTAACATACGCATTGACAACAACCTTTCTGCCGCCACAAGTATTATTTGATCATTGGCTTCCTTAACATGTCGTAATGTTTTGAAAGGAAAATAAATACCATATTGTCATTTATATAGTCTGGTATTAAAAATGGTTTTGATATTTTATTTGATTCGTCAATATATTGTTACTGAAATGTGGAATGGTTTTCCTTCCTTTATATTTTTTGAATGTGTTATGGTTTTATAATGGTACTTGGACATTTGATGTGTGGTTATGTGATAAACAAAATGACGGTTCATGCCGTGAAATACAAGATGAGTGGTTATGTTAAATCCTCAAATTTATTTGGTATGGAAGTCAGTCGTGTGGCTATTCCATTTAGTATTATGTGTAGAATTCAACCTTATGGTTATTCCATTTAAGTATGATTATGTCGTAATTTACTTTAATATGTTTTCTGTTCTTTATATGGGTTTTATAGAAATCGTTTGGTTACAAAATGGTAATAATTTATATTTTATTTTGTGAAGAGTATTTACTACTTTATATAGGTGAAAAAGTATTACTTATGATGAAGTATTCATGATTTACTTGTTTTGAGAAACTAATAGTTTTCCTTCTTTGTGTATCCCTTAATGATCATTTTATACTCATCCCATGTTTTTGAAATCTTTTTCACAGGACATAAAGTTGAATATGGTCAATGATGGGATCATGAAAAATTCTTACTATATAAAACATGGATCTATAAATGACTCTTTCAATGAGTTTTTATTTTTTGAAAAAAATGGATACTTAGTATAAGTGTCTACTTTGTAACTTTGGAGATGTAATTGTAATGTCCAAATTCTTGAAAACTATATACCTTAAAAGATACACAATTTGAATTATTCATTTAACTCATGATTAAGTAATGTTTAATTTCTGGGTCCTTATAGTTGGCATCAAAGGTCTCTTTATACAAATTTATGGGTTAGGATATTGTTAAATTCATGTCCATAAATTAATTTAAGGTCTGATTGAAATGATATAGCATTTTATGATTACCATGTTGCTTTGCCTAATATATTTCTATGTTCAAAATGGTTTTCCGCAGAGGAAACAGGGCAGCTATGTTGGGAAGACATCAGGAGGAAAACAACCTTCCAGATCAGCAACCTGAGAAAGTCGGAATCAGAACTGAACAGTTTGTTGCAGTGATTTCAAAGTTGACTCAGGCTATAAATGGGGCTGGTAACCATACACGAGAACAGCCAGATCAACCACAAGGGAACATGTCAGTAGTGGAGTATTTAATTAGGAAACATCACCCATCATTCAGAGAATCATCAGACCATATGGTAGCAGAAGTGGTGGATTAAAGCACTGGAGAAGATTTTTGATGTCATGTAGTGTTCAGAACATTAAAAGGATAGTCTCGTTGTTTACCGTTATGAAGGTGAAGCTGATCATTGGTTGTCCATGGTGAAAAATATAAGGTATAGTGAGCAGATTAATTATTTGGACTAGGATGAATTTAATATTATGTTTCTTGAGAAATATATTCCTATGTTGGTTCGTCTTGGGATGGAAAAACAATTCCTTGAATTGTGGTTGGAGGATGACTCAGTGGCTGCCTATGAAGTAATGTTCACTCGATTGGAAAGGCATGCTCCAAATATCATATGATATCTGGATAGTAAAATTAAATGTTCTTACTCAGGGTTAATGCCACACTATCAAAGGTCGTTAGCTTCTCGTGAGTTCAAAAGTTATGAATAACTTGTTTGATGTGTGGAGAAGGTGGAAATGGAGTTTGTTGATGATCAGGTGTTCTTCGACAGAAAACAGAATAAGAGGTCCAGTTGACAGACAAAGAAAAAGAAATCATTAAAGAAGCCTGGAGGTAAGAAAACCAAATACCCATGCTATTAGAAGTGTGGTAAAATGCATCCTAGATATTGTTTATCCAAGTCTGGATAGTGCTTCGGTGTGGTATGTCTGGTTATATTTCTCATAACTGTAACGAAATTGATCAAGCATGTAATGAAAAGCCAGTGGTAAGATGTATTAAGTGTAATGAAATGGGATATTATAAAAATTAGTTTCAAAAAAATAACTCAACTAATGGAAAGCAGCCTGACTACAATAAGAAAGGGTTGGTGAAATCTTTTGCAACTACTTCAGCATCTGTTGGGTCATCAAATGAAGTAGTATCAGGTACACTACTTGTTTGTTCAGATTATTCCAATGTGTTGTTTGATTCGGAGTCTACACTTTCTATCATTTCTGATAATTTTTCTAGTAAATTGGGAATTCAATCTCATGATAGGAAACCTAAAAATGTTGTAAAAACAACCAGAGGAAATGTTGAGAAAAAAAGAAATCATAAGAACAATCATGTCCTTCTATGCGAGAAGAATCTACATGCAAACTTTATTTTTTTCCCTTTAGTAGTGTTTGATGTTATATTGGGAATGGATTAGATATTTGTTTATCATGTTAAGATTGACTATAGAGATAAAAAGGTTTATTTTCAGAAATAATTTGAATTTGTGTATAAGAATGAACCCTTGCTTTAGATAACAAATCAGGAAGTTGAGAAACTAGTAAATGAAGGAAATTAATGTTACATTTCACATATTGTTAAAATCAAATGAACTGTTCAGATTAATGATGTTCCAATGGTAAATGAGTATCTTGATGTTTTTCTGGATGAGTTTCCTGGTTGTATACCAGATCAAGAATTTGAATTTACTATTGAATTAGTTCTTGATTCTAAGACAATTTCAGAACCCCCTTATCGAATGGCTCAAGTAGAACTTTAATAGTTAAAGGAGAAATTACAGGAGTTATTAAATAAATGTTTATTTCAACCTAGCACATCACCATGGGGTGCTCCGGTCATATTTGTAAAAAAGAATAATGGTTCAATAAGACATTAAATTAATTATAGAGACTTGAATAACATCAATGTTAAGAACAAATATACTTTGACTCATATCGATGATTTTTTTGATCAGCTCCATGGAGAATAGTATTTTTCCAAGATTTACTTGAGGTCGGGGTACCATCAGTTGAAATTAAAATAAGAAGACGTTCCAAAGACCACGTTTCTTACTAGATAAGGCCATTATGAATTTGCAGTTATTCCTTTTGGGTTAACCAATGATCCAACTGTATTCATGGATCTAATGAATAGAATTTTCCATGTGTTCTTGGATATTTTTTTGATTGTGTTCATTTATTATTTGTTGGTGTTTTATAAAAGTAAAGAGAAGCATGAAAGTCATTTAAGGGTTATCTTTCAAACCTTAAAATAAATGAAACTATATGGAAAAGTACAAAGGTATGAGTTTTGGTTACATTCAATTTATTTCCTTGGTCACATTGTTTCAAAAAATGTTATAACTGTTGATCCTGATAAAACAAAAGTTGTTGAAGAATGGACAAGACTGAAAAATATAACCGAGATCTGTAGTTTTCTTGGTTTGGGAGGTTATTACAGGAGGTTTGTTGAGAATTCATCATAGTTATCTAGTACAATGACTAATTTAACTCGACAAGGAGTTAATTTCATGTGGAAAAAATAATCTGATGATTTTTTTTTTCAGGAATTGAAAAGAAGATTGGTGAATGCTATAGTTTTGGCACTTCCTTCCAGAAATGGTGAGTATGATACCTACAGTGATGCTTCATTGAAGGGACTTGGTTGTGTCCTTATTCATAATGATCAAGTAATTTCTTATGCTTCACATTAGTTGAAAACACATGAGATAATTACCCTACACATGATATGGAATTAGATGCTGTTGTTTTTGCTTTAAAAATTTGCAGGCATCATTTGTATAGAGTAAATTGTGAAATGTATACCGATAAAAAATGTTTAAAGTATATATTCTATCAAAAATAATTGAACATGAGACAGAGTAGATGGTTGGAATTAATCAAGAATTATGATTTTACAATTCATTACCAATCGCGAAAATCTAATAAAGTTTCTGATGCTTTGAGTCGAAAAATTAATGCTCCATTAACCATGATACATTTGTAATGAGATCCTTTGGGTTCTGATTTGATGAAAATTGGAATAGAAGTTGTTGGAATAGGAATTTCTTTTGTTTTTTTAGGTGTCGGTGAGATCATCTCTATCAGACAGAATTAAGCAAGCGCAAAAGGAAGAAAATGGGATGCAGAAAAAGGTATACCTTGTTCAAAAGAGTATGTTTCCTGAATTTAACATTGATTATGATGGTGTTTTGAGGTTTTGGAAGAGATTATGTGTTCCTTTTGATTCACAGTTGAAGAATGAGTTGTTATGTGAGGCACATAGTTCTATATTTTTGGTTCATCCTAGTAGTACTACGATGTACAGAGATCTTCGGGAGTATTACTAGAGCGGTGGAATGAAAAGAGATATTGCTGATTTTACTGTGAAGTGTTTGACTTGTCATCAGGTTAAAGTAGAGAAGAAGTTACCAAAAAGGATGCTTAAGTCTTTACCGGTGCAAGAGTGAAAATGGGAGAATATATCCACAGACTTCTTTGTGGGATTACCAAAGACATCTCGAGGTAATAATGCAATATGGGTTATTGTTAATCGACTGGCATAATCTTCTCATTTCCTTACTATTAGAGATACATTATATCTAGATAAACCTTATCGGTTGTATGTTGAAGAGATATTCAGGTTACACGGAGTTACCCTCTCCATTGTAATTGATCGTGATCCCAGGATTACTTCTAACATTTGGAAATTTCTTCAGAAGTCGTTGGGTAATGAATTATATTTTAGTTCAACTTTTCATCCTCAATCAGATTGGAAGCTAGAACTAACAATTCAGACATTGGAGGATATGTTACATGCTGGCACGATGGATTAACATGAAAGTTACAACCAACATCTTTCTTTGGTTGAATATTCTTATAATACCAGTTTTCATTCCAGTATACAGATTGATCCGTTTGATTCATTATATGGGAAGCGGTGTTGAACTCCAGCTTTTTGGGATGTGGTGGGTGAAATGAAGCTGATGGGACCATAAATGGTAGAAGAGTTGGCAGAAAATGTTCAGCTGATACATAAACACTAGATAACAGCTCAGAGCAGGCAGAAACATTATGCATACAGCATGATGAAGGTTAGCTTTTTTGAATTAGGTGATCATGTCATGCTCAATGTTTCACCCTGGAAAAGTGTGATGCGATTTGGTAAGAAATGAAAGTTGAGTTCAAGGTTCATTGAACCATATGAAATACTGGAGAGAGTTGGATCAGTTTCATACCAAGTGGCTTTACATCCGAATTTATCTCAGGTAAACAATGTTTTAAACTTTTCAATGTTAAGGAAATACATGCCCGATCCATCTCATGTTTTGAGTCTAGAGGTAGTTCAGCATAGAGAGAATCAAAATTTATGAGGTACTAACTGTCCAGATTCATGACCAAAGGGAGAAAGTGTTGTGGATTACGTTGATTAATCAGTTAAAGGATTCATGGAAAAATAACATAGTTGAAGAGGCAACATGGTAATCTGAAAATGCAATGAGGGATAAATACCCCCACTTATTCGATAAGTAAATAAATTACAGGGATGAAATTTCCAAAAGGGGGGAGGATATAACATATCAAGTAAGTAAAGAATAAAATATTTTCATATTTATGTCTACGTATGAATTATATAGTGCTTTATAGGCTTAAAATGAGAATAAATCCAATCATAGGCATAGAGTAATCTAATATTATTAAAAGATTGTTTACCACCGTTTGATGGGAAACCATTTTTAAATCGAAATTTTCACAATTTTATAAGATCTATTTGTCAAAATATCTGAATTATTTAGAATTGGGACATTCATATTTACATTTAATAAATTTTTGGTATATTTCTGACAATGTTGATTTTTTTAATGAATAGTAAAAACTGCTGCATTTTACTTCAAAACATCTTTTAATCTAATTTAATTATATGGTAAGATTATCTTTTTAATTGGTTTCATGGTGTAATTATTATATAGTTTTATCATTTTATCCAATGTTGGTCATTATAATTAATTTCAAATTGAAATTGGACATAAACAATTGTCAATCTTTTGATAGACATTGTTTCTTAAAAACACGCTACTTGTTCTGACAACGAAAATTATTTTTAAATTAATTAATGCAATTTTTGTGTTTGGAATTTGGTAAAATGGATTCCATATTTGCAATCCTAAGGTCCAAATTATGTAATTAAGATTCTTTGGTTTTTGGGCATTATGAATAGTATCGATGACAATTATCATTAATTATCGTCATTAATTAGTAATGTGGTAGTTAAGTGCAATAAAATAATACCATAACAATATAAAATGACCCCAAATTGTGTCCAAATATTTGTTTGAGTCATTTAAGACCATGGCATAACTTTTTTCAACTTTGGGCCCCCATGGATTCACATTATCTTGATATTGACCTTTTATTATATTATTTTTAAAGAAAGGAAAATATAACATAACTATGTATCACCTAAGTAAAACAATTATAGTTTTGTTTTTATAAATGATATCTTAGACTATAAATATTAATTGGAAATATAATATGATTTCCTACATCATCGTATTTGTTTTTATTTTTATATATTGAATAAATAAATTTATTTATGACACCATGATGATCCAATGATTACCTCATTAATGAACGATTTAAATAAAATAAAATTATAAGGTAAAATATAAGACTAAAACTTGTCTAAAACCTACTGGATTTGTGGATTTCTAACCATTATCACTTTATCCCCTAAATATATCATTGTGGGTCCTTTCAAATTCATAAAATCATTTTATAATAAAGTAACATTTCAATACTTTCCAAAAGAAAACCTCCTCCGACTTATAAAAGGCCCCCACCTCTACCCCATTACCCACTCCACTCATGAAATTGGTTCATCCAAATCCTAATCCTATTATATATCCACATCCATATCTTCATCCTAGAAGCCATGACTTAGGCATAAAGCTCTTCAATAAACACTTTTGGTTCAAACGAAGGGGAGTTACCCGATTTAAAGGTAAGGTCTTCTCTTATTTCCTTCTGTTTTATTTTTCTTCTCCAACCCCATAAATTATTTTTATTCCATTATTATGTAACAAAAATAGTATCTTAAATATACTAGGATGTTTTTATGAGAATTATTCAACCTACATATACACAAAAAACCACTTAATGGGTGAATAACATACTGTTTCTGTGGACGGCGAAGTACAACCTCCCAAAACGATGATTGCTCAATTATCTCCTACCACCTCTCAAGGTGTCCATTAAGATGACACTATATTTATATATGATATATATTATTTTTATGTTTTACTTATGCATCGGTATGTTTCATTTAGGGCATACCGTTATGGTTTCCATAATGGATAAACGTGATAATTTCTTTTTAGGAAGTGTGGACAACCTCTGACTCAATGTGATAGGAATCGTTAATGCCATATGGGGGATGTATAAAGGATGGAGATAATGATATTATATATTATATTATAATATAATTATAATACAACTTTCTATCATTTTTATTTCATTCCATTAAATACGAAATAGAAATGATAGTAGCATTCATGTGTACGTATAACTTACAGTCTCCATGAACGATTCATTTCATTTCATACCTCTAAATGTTATGTAATATTATAAATGCATGTATATACTGTATATATATGATATATATTATATCTAAATCATGAATATAATTCTGGAGATAATGGATATTTTATCACATGAAAAAATAGTAAATATAAGATGTTTATTTTTGACTCAAGGACCAAAGATCGAAAAAATGACGGTTATTAACATAAATGATTACATAATGTTGATAACATTGTTATAAGGGATATAAAGGAATAATGAACCTGAAAAAAGTTCTTAATAAAGTATAAATTAACTCTAATTAATTATTCATGAGATTAAAGAATGATCGAGTCAAGTCGGACACAAGGTAAGGGACTTCATCTCAATCTCCTTTCATTGAGGAATATTGTGTCTTATACAAAACAGTCTTTTATATGGTGTATAATACCATTTAACATTTACTTTTATTCAAAATTAATCTTTTCTCTATGATGATTTTTACTAAATGGCAAAAAGTATGTTTCATTTTAACGTATACGGTGACAATGACCTTTCTGCCGCCGTGATTATTATTTGATCTTTGGCTTCCTTAAAAAGTCCAAACCTTTTTAAAAGAAAAATAAATACCATATAATCTTTTATGTATTTTTCTATTGAAAATGGTTTTGATAATGGATTTTATATTTCAATATATTGTGATTGAAATGTGGAAATGTTTTCTTTCCTATATATTTTTTGTATGTGTTATGATTTCATAATGGTACTTTGACATTTGACGTGTGGTTACGTGATAAACAAAATGATGGGTGGTGTTGTGATAACTAGGATGAGTGGTTACGTTATAACCTCCAATGTATTTGGTATGGAATTTAGACATATGGCTATTCCATTTAGTGATATATGTGGAAGTCAAACGTATGGTTATTCCATTTATGTTTGTTTATGTCCCAAGTTACCTTTATATGTTATGTGTTCTTTATATGGGTTTTATGGTAATCGTTTGATTACAAATGGGTAAGCAATTATCTTTTATTCAGTGAAGATTATTTTCTACCTCATAAAGGTGAAAAGTATTAATTATTATGAAGTATTCATGATTTTTTTATTTTTTTGAGAAACTAATAGTTTTCCTTCTTTGTGTATCCCTTACTAAGATTTTTATTCTCATACCAAGTTTTTGATATGTTTTTCATGGGACATATTGTGGAATAGGGTCAAATATGGTATCATGGAAAAGTCTTGTTTTCTAAAACATGAAACTAGACATAAATATTTCAAAGGGTTTTTATTTTTTGAAAAAAATGGAAATTGAGTAGAAGTGTCCACTTTGTAACTTTTGAGATGTAATAGTTATGTCATAATTCTGTAAAACTATAGACCTGAAAAGATCCTCAATGTGAGTTATTCAATTAATTCAAGATTAAGTGATATTTTAAGGCTAGGTCCTTATAATTCATTATGTAAAAAAATTTATCATAATGGAAATGTTTTCTTCTTTTTTCTTTTTTTCTAAAAGGAAAAAAATTATAGGATTTTGATTGATAAATATATTGGAGTTGATATGAGCCATTTTATTTGATTTTATCTTAAATTAATAAATCATATAAAATCTCACATTTCATGTAAGTTGATCATTTTTTTATAAAAAATTGAAATGATTCCTAATATAGTTTGGAGTGTTAACATATCACGAATAGTGATCATGTAACAAAATAATTAAGGAAGATATGTCATCATTTAAATCATTTTGTTTTATTGAAGGTGATGTAAGAAGAAACTTTTCTCCACAAAAATGGTAATTAAAAAAAATAGGCGATGTCATTTTACTTATGGATCATTATATTTTATAGAATCTATGTTTTATTGATATGTATATAATATAATGATTAATGGTTATATTTTTCATTCTATAATATTATTGAGGTCCACTCCCATAAAGGACTACCATAAACAAATGGGTGTCAATATTAGGTGTTAATTTCATGAAAATAATACATAATCATATAAGAGAATTTCATTTTGATTTTTTAGTAACTGAAGTATTTAACGATCATGCACAATATTTAATATAAAACATCAATAATAGGAAGGTTATATAATAATATGTGATTTAAATGTGTAAATAATTTTTTATATTTATTTCTATTCCCAAAGAATTGTAAAGACCAATTTTGTCAAATATTACATAAACCTAAAATGATTTCAAATTTTTTTCTAAATAAATATTTTGATATAATGTTTTACATGCCCAAGGTAGGAGCTATGTCATGGGGATAGAAAAAATTTCTTTTCTAATATAATTAATGACATGGATTCAATAAAGTTTTTTTGTGGATATTTCTACCAATAATAACTTCCTCTGGGGATTTATTATATGCTGATACAAGGGATATGTATAATATTATAAAATTTAATTTTAATTTTAATTACATTGTTCTACATAATTAATTAGTGTATTTTTTATATGATATACATCAACAACAAATAGATAATAAATTTAATATAAGAAAAAAGACATTAGAATTATTAATTATCCTTATGATTTATAATGGGTCCATGTATGTGTAGATGATGAAATGTATTAATTGATAAAAAATGATGTAGATTATATAGAATGATTTGATATAGTTAATTATTAATTCACTCTAAAAAGGAAGAAATAGAATAAATTAATTTAGTGATGACTTGTTGTTCACTAATGAAAATGAATAAATGTATATGTGGGATAATGTTGGGTGGTTGTAATGAATTGTTCATGTAGAGATGAAGTAGTGAAACATACTAATGTGAGGAAACTATAACATGCAACTATAACAAATAAGAATAAGTTATCTACAAACCTGATTTTTAACTCATGACAAAAATTGTGTAAAAGTACATTGATATTATTTTTTATTATAATGTTCAAGAAAATATATTAACAAACTATTTTGTTACCATGATGAGGAATGTTATTTTATATGTATTTTATTCATTAAAATATATGATGATTCTTTCTATAGTGCAATAATAGAAGGAAATGAAAGAGATATATCATCCACAACAAATATATAATGAAAATTTTTTGTATAAATTCATTTTGTTACATGAACATTTACTATAATCGAATGGGATATACAAGAATTTGAGATTTACTCAAAAAAAAAATTATTCACATTATACATTTAATTGGGACAATATTGTAAATCATACATGATAATTCGAGTGCATTGTGTGATTTTGAAAGAATTTATATCATTCTATGTAATAATAATCAAATAATGGGATCAGATACATGTATATTCTTGTTCCTTTTGTGCATTTTTGTGTTTCTTTATATGTTCTTAAATAAATAAGGAACGTAATACGAGACATAAAGGGTGGTCATATCACTATTACCCTTGAAAAGGGTAAATGAAACATGTTAAGAAGAAAAAATAAAAAAATGGATATTAATTATACAACACTATTTCACACCCAGTGTGATACATATCCCATTTGATCCCTTCACTACCTACTCTAAATAATTCATTTTTTCATACTACAATATCATAATTATAATCCCATGAATCATCACATATTTAATTCTATGAAAAAAATATTGATTGGTGGAGTTATGTGTAGGAACAAATCCAGTATAATACACAAGAGTATTTCCGATGAGTTCACTCAGATACATATATTATTTAAATAAAAAAATCTTTAGTTTTTGAACATATTTTTTGTTTTTTAAAAGAAATGACTCTTGTAGTTCATTATATGATGTTTATATTATTAAATTTGTAATTTAATTTGGGGTTTTTTCACTATGGAATTATCACTTTATTGATATACCATTAAATTACATCATATAAGTCATTCGAAACTGATGTTAAATTGGAAAATCATACCCCACATGAAATATTAGAGATACACTAATTTTATACAAGAAAACAATATTGCATAATGGGTTAAATAAAATTTAGAGAGATTCCTTCCAATGAGATACTTTAATATTTAAATATTTCAATTAGTTTTTGGATTTATTTTTTATAATGGTTTTGTTCAGAAAGAGGCACACTATTCTAATAATACTCAATCACATGAAATGGATAAATCTTTTCAAAAATGTTGTGAGTGCATAATTATTAAAAGTTTTTGACCATGATGGTAATATTGAAAAAAATAATGAAGTAAGAATTGATATAAAATAATTTAATTTATTTTTATCAAACAAGTGAGAAAAAAATATTTTACTGATAAATACATAGGTTAGGTATGATTGAATGTGTTTGATGTTAGAGAAATGATTCAACCAATATACTATATTTTAATATTTAAATACTAAAGGATATAATTTGATATGATTTGGGTTATTTTTAAACAAATATTGAGAAATAACTTAGGAATATTTTTCAATGATGTGTGGTGGATTATGGGTTATTGTAATTTTTATCTAAATTTTGTTTCTTATGATTCCAAATTTTGTGTTTTAATAATGTTTTACGATATTAATTTGTATTTTTTAGAGTTTTATGTACAATATTTTTTCTAATATTATTTCAAGAATATGTATTAATTGAATCCATTATTTAAAAATTGATGTCTTTAATTCCAATCACATATATTTAGATTTTTTTTCATATAATGAGAGCAGTTATGTAATATTTATTTAAATTAAAATGGAACTATTTAATAATAAACACAATATGTGAGTGTTTTATAACATTATAAAAAATTATATAGAGATTATAATTTTAGGGTTATGTTTAAAATTATGCACAAAAGTAATATGTGATGGGAACAAAAAAATTATTCATAATGCAGATATTGTATAAATTATATTATTCAAAAGTATTTAACATGTGTAAAAAACATCGTGGAGTATTATAATAACCAATTAATAAAAGTAAAAAATCATGTTCATGTTTTAATTTATGTTATAAGTATATCATATTTCATTAAACACTGCAATGTTGATATATATAATCATCATTGTTCCTTGGAGGGTGAGTGTATAAATAAACTCAATGAAATTATATCATTAATTAAATAAATTATTTTTCAATAACATAAATAAATATAAGGTTATTATTATGTTTCCTTCATTGAATAATATGGAATTATGATATGATATTATTCCATCACAGATATGACATGTGGTTCTTCTTTAGAATATTTCAATGATGAAATTTGTAACACCCCAAGCTTCCATGGTATGCTTCTCTTTTAATAATACAATAGCATGTGTTGTACGTAATGTCGAGTTCTAACACACCAAAAGCAATCAAACTCTCCATTATGAATATTAAAACCCACTTTTTGAAATTTTATAAATTATATCTTTCAAAATGGACTTCATTTTTTGATTTGTAATATAAAATTATCCTATGGTGATTGTTTTGTATTTTTCGAAAAACATTCAATTTTTGATGAATAGTAAAAACCACTGAGTTATAGTTTAAAATCAAATTTTTATTTAAATAATTTTTTAATTTATTTAAATTTCTTTTATGTCAAAATAGATACATTATCCCAATATATGTTCAAATATAATTCATTGGAGTTAGTTAATAATAATTTTCAATATATATATAACTTATATTGAAATGTTTACCATCTTTTACCCAACTCATAGGAGAAATTGTAAATTTCTATAAAACACAATTTTAATGATTTTATGGGTTGAATATAAAAATTCGTAGAGACACAGTTGTTATCAGTATGTAAAATGTGGTTCAATAAGATGAGAATAATTTTTTCTGAATAGTAACTTTTTTACTTTTATTTACCAGAGTTAAAAGTAAATTTGGTAATTAAGAGTAAAAATGATATTATAATTACCCTATCATATTTCCAAATACAATTGGATAAGTGTTATTCGTCCAAAAACAACCTTAGGAATAAAATAGGATCTTTTAGGCCCACTTGTATTAGATTAGGAAATTTATAATTATTTAATTAAAAGAAGAGTTAAAAGTGTTAAATGAAAAGTTTAATAACTAAAACATTTTTAATATAAGGATACACATAAGATAAATTGGACTATAAATATTCATTAGAAATATAAATATAGTTCCTACATAATTGTATTTTATTTACATTTTTTATACATTAAATAATTTAATGTATTTATGACAAAATGATGATGCAGTAATTACCTAATTAATGAAATATTAAATTAATTGATATTATAAATATCCAAATAAATGTATTTTGAGATTTTCATGAATTCCAATAATTTTAAAGATTTATATGTCAGTTTAGGGTTACTTAAGAGAATTTGTAACGTAGTAATAATGCGGTTATAAATTTAGCCAAAACGAAATACCAAATTGTTTCAAAATTGAAGTAATAGTGTTTTTAAAATAAATATTATATTATTAATTGATATTCTATTCTTAAATATCTATGGATTAGAAAAAAGACTTATATAATGATAGATATATCATTAATGAACCACTTGAGGTTCTTTTTTAAGTATATAGTATGTTCATTGACCATATAATATAATAATACAAAGAGACATGGTGAATGTCAAACTATTTAACTAAGAGTTAAATCTAAATGATAAAGTTAATATATGTGACTGAAACCGGTCTAAAACCTATTGGTATAGTGGTTTTCTATCCATTCCCACATTATCCATTATTTTTTATCCATTATAAACTGATCATGATTTTATAATATAATAATATTTCTTGCTTTTCATTAGGTTCCCCTCACCAATCTTATAAAAAGGAACTCCCCCTTCCCTCATATTCACAAAATCAAAGACATTTGGATCAAAAAAAACCTTCCCAAATACCTTCTAAACTATCCTTACATAATCCTAGAGTCCTTTAATTAATCACAATGCCATCCTATGGTGATATTTTGATCAAATCAATAGGAATAACCCGAAGAAGAGGTAAATATATCATCACCTTTCTCAGGTTTCTTTCTTCTTATACTTCCTCTTTCATTGATGTATCCATTCTAAAATAATAACTCAAGTATCTTATATATATTGTTATGTTATTATAAATATGGTACAACCATATTCATTGTTATATCCATCCTTTTAATTACATGTAACCATACCTATTTACGTACGACTTACCGTCTCCACGTCATTGTATAATTGTTATTCAATACATTATTATTTGTATGGGTATAATAATGATGTGTAATTGATGTAAATAATAAATATAACATGATATTGATTCTTTATATATGATATACCATCCAATTATATATTATTTTAATATGAAATGAATGATATTGTCGCTCATGCATATGTATGGATTTCGTCTTGAAGAATGCGATAAGATTCATTCCTCATCGTATCCATTCCAGTCTAATTTTCCTTAGATGATTTAAAATAATATTTAAAGACATACTATAATTCTTAATATGAATATATAAATCCTATCCATAAAAAATCTTTTGTAACAAAACATATAATGAAAAATTAATTAGGTAACACCTGAAACGATGATAATACTAAGATATTAATAACAATGCAATGTTAAAAGATCATATCTGATATCATATAAATGTATATGATTCTTGTATAATTTAATAACAATTATTTGACAATTATACATGAGATTAACTTACCCTCGACCCAGAAAATGTACAAGGTAAGGGTCAATTCTACAATATCTTTATTATCTGATGTCGTATATACATAATTATCTACTACGACCTCTTAATCATCCACATCCATGATTAAAAAATTTATTTCAAAACATTATAAATATTTTATAAACATTGGTTTAATTTCATTTATAACCATTTTTGACTTTTATAATATTTTTATAAAGGAACCATTCTGTCATTTTCCAAACAATGTCCTCTATAACATTTTTGACAAAATTAAGGATAGAATGTCTTCTTTAACTTATATGGAAGGTGCATCTATTTTCTACCCCCTTAACATTATTGAAGCTTACCTTACAAGCGAATAAAAATATTTCCAAAATAAAGGTTTTCATAAATGATTTCAAAATAGAATGAGATATTTCTCTAAATAAATCTTTTGATTTAATCTATTTCAACATCCATTGATTAATTTTAAGCTTTTTTGAAGTTGATTTCACATGATACAAAACATTCATATTGTATTCACGGTTGGGGGATATTTTTGATGTGGATGTGTTATTTCTACACCATACATGGTTTATAGATAATGTATTGACATTTCATATGCTAGTTTTAATAATAATGTTTGTGTTATGTTTAAACCTTTTCATATGAGGAATGCATTGGACATAGTAAGTGATGAGTAGAGCCCTCTATAGCTCCACGAGGAATTGGTAGGTCTCATAAAACAAACAAGTGTCTTGGCACAAGGCCTTAAAAAATCTTATTTTTAGTCATGTCATAAGGCCTTGACTATGTTTTTATGAATGTCTAGCATTATGCATTACATCATTATGAAAATGATTGTTGATATTGCATGTGATTATTCGACTTGTAGAATATCCATTTTAGTATGTTTATGGAATTATTTGGATTTTATCATTTCCATATTATACTGACGTTCTAGTTTAAAAAGATTTTGTTTTAGTCTTATACATTTCTTTAATTATTTATGCTTATTTATTAATGTTTCTGCTATATTGTTATCCTTACTGAGCATCGGAGCTCACCCCTTCCAATGTATTAATTTTATAAGGATGATAAGAAGTATATTATGAATGACCTGAAGGGATAGTCTATGGGATCCTAGTGTTGTCTATGGAAACAATGTTGTCGTAGTTTTCCATTTTATCATATAATGTAAACCTTATGATTATATATTGTACTTCCAAGGCTACTTAAATAATCAATCTACCGAGACATGATATTTTGTGATCATGCCAATGATAGGTAATAATGCTCCGACTCTAGGCTTCTGAGGTCTAGGTGTTATAGTTGGTTTCAGAAGAAGTTTAGTACAATCCTTGAAAACTAGAATTAGATAAATTCTAATTAGAGCACATTTCCCTAAGATAGACATTGATGATTAGTATAGAATAACTTCGTAGAATTTTGGTATTGTAGATATTTTGTTAGTTTTCTAAGAAATACATCCATGTATAGATATGAGTAGGTAGAGGCAGATCTGGCATATATGTACGTAAGGGTAAAACCGGAAAACAATGCTTTGAGATAGACTCGAACGTGAACTGCAACACGAAAACAGGCCATGATGCACTATTGGTTTCGACACTCCAATAAGATATACTTTTTATAATTATCATTTTCATTAAAATACATAATGAAGGGTTTAAGTGTATATACTTTTTCAAAGAAAACATTTATTTTTTGGATTATGTATTATATACAAAAACTGTTCAATTTATGTTAATTGTTTTACAAGTTTGGATTTATGTATTGTGATTCATAAACTAATCTAGTATGGGCCATTGTTTTAAAATGTAACATAGTGGAAGGACTGGAAGTGTATCAATGCACACACTCCATATAGAGATTTCCCCCCTTCTCAAAATAATTACAGTGGAGCTGGTGAATGAACTGGTGCTAATAAGCTTATCACTATATTGGGACAACTCACTCGAGTAATGAAAAATAAATATACCCATGTGGAGAACCCTGATCTGCAGCGTGGAGGATCGATGTTAGATTGCATAATGAGGCAACAACTACTAACATTCAATGGGGGTACAAATCCACTATTAACTTAGCAATGGATAGATTCCTTGGAGAAAATATTCCACTCCATGTGGAGTAGTGAAAGGGAAAAGGATGTCATGGCAGTTTACCACCACACTGGAGGTGCTGATCAATGGTTTTCATTGATTCACAACACAAAGGAAGATGATGAATTATAAAATATTCAATTGAAATATTTAAATTAACTTTTAATAGAAAAGTACTTTCCCCATGACCAACGAGCAAATATGTGAAGACAATTTCTGAGTTTGAGGAAAAAAGAGGATGAGAATGTCGCAAAGTATGAAGTTAACATTACCAGGATAGAGAGGCATGCTGTAGAATATATAAGTAACAGAAGATTTAAGATTGATCATTTATATCATGGGTTAAAAATATTTCTTTGTTGATCAATAGTTTCACAATCCTTCTAATCATACGATGATATTTTATCATGTGCTATCAATAATGAAAAGGAATAATCTATGTCTTACGACTTTAAAGCAATGCAAGAGAAGAAGAGATCTACTGAACACTCTAGAAATGTAAATAAGGGTAAGAAAGGAAAAGTAGAATATCCATCCTACAGTAAATGTGGGAAAAAACACCCTGGTACTTTCCTGAAGGGAATGACAATCTCTTACAAGTGTGGTGAGAAAGGACACTAAGCTTGTGATTGATTGGGCAAGAAAAAGGATGTTGATTTTGTATGCAACAATTGTAGAGAAAGTGGGAATGATATGAATAAATGTCCTATGGTTCAGGGGAAATTACCTCACAAAATGGCCAAGGGATCAAAAAAAATCTTATGTTATCACTATTGCTAAGGTTGAAGCTCTGAAAGACGTTGTAGTATGTAATATAATGGTTTTATCAAGTTTAAAAAATTCATAATTTTATTCTGGATCATCAAATCATTTCATATGTTCTTAGTTTCCTATGAAAAATAGATATTTCTAATTTGATTTAACAATGGAGTTGTCAGTGAAATCTTTTAAGGGGAGTATCATTGCAAAAAAATAATTTGCGAATCAGTCCACATTAGGGCATTAAATGTTCTTTATCTGCTGATATCATCTTCATACTGATGATTGAATTCGATATAATCCTCGGTATGGATTGGCTTTCCAACCATGATTCGAATATTTATTATAAGAAAAAGGTTGTTATAATATTTGATGATAATGATAACGAGTACCTTATCTTTAGAGAAGAAACTTCACCACCTAATTCTTATTGTGATCCACACCAGTATCTCGACTAAATTCAATTATTGGGGAGAAAGAGAATGAAATAACTGTGGGTGATAAAAGGATTGTTCATGAAGAGGATGTACCTATTGTGAATGATTATGTTGATGTTTTTCCAGAATATTTACATGGACATCCTCCAGAACATGAAATTGAGTATTCCATTAATTTAATTCTTAGATCAAGTACCATATAGAATACACTATATATAATGACCATTATGGAATTGGTGGAAATAAAGAAACAACTAGAGGAATTGAGTAATAAGGGATTTATTCTCGCTATTGTTTCTCTATGGGGAGACCCTATCCTTTTTGTTAAGAAAAAATATTGATCTATGAGGTTGTGCCTTGACTATAGGGTTGTCAATTCTATAACAATAATGAACAAGTATCCCCTACCTCACATTGATGATTTATTTCACCAATATCTTGGATCTCAAAATTTTTTATTCATTGACCTCCAATATGGATATCATCAGCTGTGTGTGAAGATTGAAGACATTCCGAAAACAACATTTCGAACCAGGTACGTGCATTATGTGTTTAGAGTAATGCCTTTTGGATTGAATATTACACCCTCTGTCTTCATGGATATAATGAATAGAGTTTTCAAGGAATATCTTGATGACTTTTTAGTGGTATTTATTTATGTTATATTCGTATACACCAAATGATATGATGATCATGAAAATCACATGCACATTATCCTAATGACTCTAAGAAGACACAAATTATATGGAATGTTTTGAAAATGTGAATTTTGGTTTCAGGATATTTCTTTTGTCGGCCATATTCTCTCTAAGGATGGAATCACTATTGATCCTCCAAAGAAAAAATTAATCCAGGAATGGCCAAAACTGACGATTATAACTAATGTATAGATTTTTATTGGTTTAACTGGTTATTATTGGTGTTTCTTTCAAAATGTTTCCCGATTGGATAAACCATTAACCATGATTACACGTAAATGGGTTAAATTTGATTGGACAAAATAATGTGAAGAATGTTTTAAATAACTAAAGAGAATATTATTCAACCCTCCTATATTGAATCTACCGTCAGGGAATTAATGGGATTGTTATTTATAGAGATGCATCAAAGAAAGGACATGGTTGTGTCCATATGCAGAATGATAATGTTATTGACTATGCATTATGAAAACTAAAAATAAATGTGAAAAACTATCCTACTCATGATCTTGAGTTATTAGATGTAATATTTTCATTGAAGGTTTGGAGACACTATCATTATGGTGGAAAATGTGAGATATATACTAATCACAAGAGATTGAAGTAAGTTTTCTCACAGAAATAACTCAAATTGAGGCAAAGGAAATAGATGGAATTACTCAATAATAATGATTTCACTATTCTCTACAACCCGTGGAAGGTAAATAAAGTGGAAAATGCTTTGAGCATAAATGATCATGGAGTTTTGAACTAGATGAGTGTTAAAAGGGATCCTATTTTCATGGATCATGTAAAGATGGATATGGGTATAACCATGGAAGGTGAAACATCAATATTTTTTCAAATGGTTTCCAACCCATATTTATTAGAATGGATATAAAATTCACATGCTGATGATGAGGAGTATCAATAAAAGATTAAAGCTGTGAATAACAGGACATTGCGGGACTTCGTAAATAAAGATGGAATTTTGAAATTTGGTATGAGACTATGTGTACATAATTTACATGTTCTAAAAATGGAATTGTTAGATGATGCTAATAGTTCCAATTTCTCCATACACCATGGTAGCACCCAAATGTATAAAGATTTGAAGAAACATTGTTTTGGTGGGACAACATGAAGAGGGAGATTGCTGATTTTTTTTTAAGATGTATGGTTTTTCAACCAGTGAATGCTGGAAGGCAACAACCTGGAGGAGTCATGAAACCTCTTCCCATACCGGAATAGAAATTGGATAATATTTTGATGGACTTTGTCATGTGACTACTAAATAATCCTAGATGGAACGATGCCATATGTGCCATTGATGATTGTCTTACCAAGTCAGCACATTTTCTTGTTATAATAGAACATTTACTATTTGAATGTTTAGAAGAAATATATATTAATTAAGTTGTAATACATCATGGAGTACAATTATAGATTCATTCTGATCATGATCCCCCTTTTATATCATGATTTTGTTAGAGTATTCCGAAATACATAGATATTGAACTTCCTTTCAACACTGCCTACCACCCTCAAACTGATGGACAATCTGAATAGAATATTCTATACTTGGATGAAATGTTGAGGAATTTATCACTTGAATTTAAAGTTATGTGAGATAAATATTTACCTCATGTAGAATTTTACTATAACAATAGCTTGTATTCAAGTATTCAGATGGCACCATTTGAAGCATTATATGAAAAAAGATGTCGCACACCAACCTGTTAGGATTATTTTGGTGAAAGAAAACTCGTAGGCCCTGAACATGATATGGAAACGATGGAAAAGGTTAAGGTAATCCAAACCCATATCAAAGTATCTAAAAGTAGGAAGAAGAGATATATTGATAACCGAAGGAAGGATTTTGAATTTCTAGTAGGAGATCATGTTTTCTTGAAGGTATCACCATGGAAGGGTGTTATCAGTCTCTGTAAGAGGGGTAAATTGAGTCCCAGGTACATCAGACCTTTCGAAATTCTAGAATGAATTGGGGTTGTAGCTTTCTGTTTGGAAATGTTTCCAAGTCTCTCAAAAGATCACGACGTATTCCACTTATCACGGTGGAGAAAATACATGCCTGACCCAATGAATGTACATTCCTATGATAAACTAGAACATGAACCCAATATGTCATATTTCAAAGAGCCTATTAAGATTCTTGATACAAGAGAACTAGTGCTATGAAACTGGATGAATCGTGTGGTAAATGTTCTATGGAGAAACCATAAGATGGAAGATGAAATGTGGGAACCTGAGAAACGTATGACAAAAAACCACCCAAGACTTTTTATGCAGTAATATTCAAGAAACATGGTGGATGAAATTATTTGATGGAGGGGAGAATGTAACACCCCAAACTTCTGTGGTTCACATCTCTTTGAATAATATAATAGCGTGTGTTGTACACAACATCAAGTTTTAACACACCACAACCAATAAAACCAGCCATTATGAATAGTAATACCATCTTTTTGAAATTTTATAAATTTTATCATTCAAAATGGACATCATTTTTTGATTTGGAATATTGAAATTAGACTAGGGTGATTTTTTGGTATTTTTATGAAAACATTAAATTTTTATGCAGAGTAAAAACTAGTGATAAATAGTTTAAAAATGAATTTTTTTTTAATAATTATTTATTTTATTTAAATTATTTTTTGGTGAAAATAGATACATAATACCTATATCAGTTAAATATAATTCATTGGAGTTAGTTTATAATAATTTTAGATATATATAATAATTTTATTGAACCTTTTACCATCTTTTACCCACCTCATAGGAACATTTACAAATTTACATAAAACAAAATTTAACCGCATTTGTTGGTTAAATTTCAAAAATCCTAGAGAAACAGTTGATATTAGTAAGTAAATGTGGTTCAATAAGATGAAAATATTTTTTTGTGAAAAGTAACTTTTTACTTTTATTTACAATAGTAAAATGTAAATAGGGAAATTAAGGGTAAAAATGATATTATTATTACCCTAACTCATGTCCAAATTCTATCAAATATGTGTAATTCGACAAAAACAACCTTACGAATGAAATATGATCCTTTTGGTCCACTTTTATTAGATTAAAACTTTTATTATTATTTAATTCAAAGATGAGTTAAATGTGTTAAATTCAATGATTAATAACCAAAACATTTTAATATATCGGTACCCATAAGATGAATTCTAATATTAATATTCATTAGAAAGATAATAATATTTCCTACACAATGGTATTTTATTTATATTTTTTAGAGAATAAATAATTTAATTTATTTATGACAAAATGATGATGCAGTAATTACCTAATTATTGAAATATTAAAATAATTGAAATTATAAATATACAATTAATTTTAATTAAATAATTTTTATGAATTACACTAATTATATAATTTAACATGACTTGATAGGGTTAGTTATATTAATTTTTTTGATGTAATAATGATTTTATGAATTTGGAAAAAAATTAAATACCAAAGAGTTTCAAAATTGACATAAAAGTGTTTTTAAAACAAATATTATATTATTAATTGATATTATATTCCTAAAAATCTAAGGATCAGCCAAAAGACTTATATAATGATATTTGTTTCATTAATGAACCACTAGGGGGTCAATTGGAAGTATATATTATGTTTATTAACCATATAATATAAAAATAGAATGAGACTTGGTAAATGTCAACCAAATTAATTAAGAGATAAATTTAAAAGATAAATTTAATATTGTGACCGAAACCAGTCTAAAACCTATTAGTTGAGTTGATTATTACCCATCCCCACTTTAGACTTTAAATAATTCATTTTGGATGTATTAGAAACCTAAAATCAGTTATTTATAAAATAATATTTCTATCTTTTTCTAGGGTGCCCCTCACCCCTCATATAATAGGGAACTCACCCTTCTCTCTAATTCACACCTTCAATTCCATTTGGATTAGCCAAACTCTGCTCAAATACCATCTCAATTGTCCTCCCTTCATCCTATAGTCCTTCCATTTCTCAGAAATTCATCCTATGGATACCTTTTGATCAAATCAAAATGATGAACCCGAAGAAGAGGTAAATGTTTCATCACCTCTTTCAAGATCCATTCTTCTTCCACTTCCTCTTTTGTTGTTGTTTATATTCCAAAATAAAAAATACTTGATCTTATATATACTGTGAAGTTATTATATATATGATACAACCATATTCACTATTTTATCTGTAAAGACCCATAAAATTCAAGGAAATTTTTTTTTAATTTTCTTTGGAATTTTACAAGAACACAGTTTCTAACGGCACCTGATTCCGAGGCTCAGTGTGCCCGGAATCATTTTCCGATGTTTGGATCTGGTACATTCATTGAACGAACGAGCAGGTTTTTCTAACTTTTGAGCAGTTTCTCGGAATCAAATTCTGAGGGCACCAATGGAATTGCAGCGCCAGTATTTGCTTAGAAACGCCTTTTCTAGAGTTGCGTTTTCTCGGGTGTGGTTTTTAATTTTTGGGGTTAAGTTAAAAATAAAATAAAAGTGGTGTGACACTTTATTTTATTTCAATTAAATCCACTTAAAGCCACTTAATCCAGTTTAAGTGGATAAGGTGGGACCCAATATATCCTACCCACGTGGTAGGATATTTGTGAGGTGGGGCCTGTATGAGCCCCACCGTTTCTTCCCTCCTATGTAACGCACCCGCAAACCCCCTCTTTTAAACAAAGTCAACTGGTGAATTTTCGTAAATTCTTAATGCGCCTATTAATTTAAAGACCCGTAAAATTCAAGAAATGTTTTTCTTAATTTTCATTGGAATTTTACAAGAACGCAGTTTCTGACGGCACCTCATTCAGAGGCCCGGTGTGCCCAGAATCATTTTCCAAAGTTTGGCTCGGGTACGTTCAGTGAATGAACGAGCGGGGTTTTCTAAATTTTGAACCGGTGCTTGAAGTAGAATTCCGAAGGCACCAATGGAATTGCAGCACTGGTATTTTCTTAGAAATTCTTTTTCCAGAGTTGCGTTTGCTCGGGTGTAGTTTTTAATTTTTGGGGTTAAGTATAGAAATAAAATAAAAGTGGTGCGACACATTATTTTATTTCACTTAATGCCACTTAAAGCCACTTAAACCAATTTAAGAGGATATGGTGGGACCCACGATATCATACCCACTTGGTAGGATATTTTTGAGGTGGGGCCCGCACGAGCCCCACCATTTCTTCCATCCTAAACGCACCTATTAAATTGAGCTGTTAAATTGATACAATTAATTCTTTATTACTTATCTTTTTTTTTCAAATTTTTGACATGGGAATAAAATAATACCAACACTAGGTTTGTTTGGGTGTTATTTGTTGAGAGAATTTATAGAAACTCTAATGCTTGAACATCTTCATCCTCCTTCATTGAAGAAAGCGAAGAACGCGAAGAACGCATCATCGCCGACGAAAAACTCCAGCCTTCGATGAAGGGCGACGAAGAATGCCGAACCCTCGGAGATCAACGACGCGACGCCATGTACCTCAACGCCAATGATCATCCTTCCGCGACGTTTCTTCCACGACGTTACTTCCCCGCGACAATCTTCGATCAACAACTGATTGAGGTAGGGGATTACGGTTCTTTTAATTCTTTGTGAATTATATCCTATACATGGGTTTAATTAGTGAAATTAAATCTATGTGATTTTAATCCTCGGAGATTGACTACGCGATGCCATGTACCGTGACGACAGTGACACCCCTTCCGCGACGCGACGATCGCCTTCATCCGTGACGGTCAATTCCGTGACGAACTCACATTTGATGACAACGTTGAGGTAGGGGTTTTTGTTCATTTTAATCTATGTGATTATATCAGTGGTTTTTTTAAATATTTTTTGTGAGACTTTTAACATCACTAACGCGGTTGGTGCGGACCAACAAACAAGTCTGAACCCACTGCCCTTTCATTCTTGGTTTGTGGATTGGTGGGAGATGAAAAAGTAAGCCGAACGGGCAATGTGAGGTCCTCGCAGTGATGGACAGACCCTGGGAGGGCCATTGGCGAAGACAACATGCAATTCCGACCACCGGAACTCGTCCGGCGGTCCGCGGAGCAGCCCGCCGGCGCGCCTCGCCGCATGGCGGCATCAGCGGTAGGTGGCGGCGGCATCCGGCGCGCCGCCAGAAAGAGCCACCGCTGCTTAAGCCACGGCGGCAGGGCATGGACTCACGAACAAACAGTACTGGAGGGGGACCGGATGCGGCAGCCGTCCGTGTCTGCTGGCAAGCGCAGCCCCACACAGGGCCGCGACTCCTTCATGCGGGGGTAGCGCACCCCCCGCTTCGCTCGGCCGTAACGGCTAAGCCGACCCGCTGGCCACCCGGTCAGCGCCAGCCGGGTCTCGCCCAGGCCAACCCGGGCTGGGCCGCACTGGCCGGGCCGGGTCACGCCCCGCTGGGTTGGACCTGGAACCGGTTCGGGTCAACCCGGTTCGGGCCGACCCCAGGGGGTTGGGCCGGGTCGGTCCGGGCCCAGACCCCCCGTTTTCGGACTCCTTTAGATCTTTTGCCCATATTATGGGATTCAGACCTCCGATTAACGCACCGTCAGTGACAATACAATCATTGGAATGACAAGGTCGTTTCGATATATTACACTCAAGTTTTAGGAGTACTTTGAGTTTGGCCGGGTTGGTTCATACATGAAACCAACCGGGCCCTCTAAGCGGAAACGCTCATAACTTGATCTCTGGACGTCCGATTGACGTGCCATCGACTTTTATGGATTCCTCTAAGTGAGAAAGATCTTTTGTCTTACTCCGCCCGTGGATTGGATGCAGGTGGAGTACGGTGGGTTGGATTTCACATAAAAACCATCCAGGCCCCTTGAACGAAAACACCAATAACTCTCAGACCGGGTGTCCGATTGACGCGCCGTCTGTGGCGTTGAGTTCCTGTTGATGATACAGAACTTTTGGATTAATCAACTCTAGACTATGTGTCAGTTGATCTATCAGCCTCCCGGCTCATGGAGCGGACCCTCCCGAACGAGCTTGCTGTGTGCGAGATCCCTATAGCTGGCTGCGGCTGTGATGACGACGACGACGACTGTAAAAAGATCCTCAGGGGATTTGATGACGACAACTACAACACTCAGAAATCCAACGTGGATCAGTGATACAGATCATGTGTGGGTCTGATCTTGTGTGGGCCAGTTCTCAACGGTCCTGAATGGGCCTGCGCCTACAGTTCCTTTGTGGGTCTGATCATGTGTGGGTCTTTGCGGGGGTTTGTTACCTATCGATCCTGTGTGGGTCAGATCTTTTGTGGGTCATTGTGGGGTTTAGTTACATATCGATCCTTTGTTGGTTAGATCCTTTTTGTTTCATTTCGGGGGTAATTACCTATCGATCCTTTGTGGGTCCGATGGCTTAGATGAATCCGTGGAGATATCTGATTATCTCTACCGTCTTACGAAGAAGTATACCTGTGTGAGCTGAATCTAGTTTTTCTTTCCTATGTGTATTGTGTTGTGCTATCCTGTGTGGATTTACATTTTGATTTTTGATGTGGACTGGGTTGTACATGGGCTCCGATTTTGGAGCCGAACGAGAATTGATGACTTAGGTATATGTATGGGCATATACCTATTCACGGTCGAATGTTACTTCGTGATTGTATCATTCCTTTGAGGATTATCCTTTGTGGACTATGGGAGACCTTCGGGGGTCTCGGGGTCCCTACTGAGTAACATATACTCACCCCTGCACGGGCTATTCATGCACTACGTTGTGTTGGTTGCAGACAATGGACAACAGTGATCGTGGTTGAGGCTTGCGGAGTAGGACGGTACCAGGAGGTGGACCCCTGGGCGGGTCCTACTCGGAGCGGACAGCTGGACCCTAGGAGCTGTGGAGGCCATCTGTACCCACCCTTAAGGTGGGACTTCCAGTGGAAAGCTCGACGCTGCGGCTTTACTTTTCAGTTTCTATTTTCTCTTTCCAGTTGTACTTTTCTTTCATTTTGGGTTTGTATACTGGCCCACTTACTTTTCCGCACTTACTGTTGTACTCAGTTTTTACATAGTGTTTGCTTCTACTATTTGCTTGCTCTGTGGTGTTTGTTTACTTTTCAAAGGCAATGCCTTCCCTTTTTACCGGGATTTACGCCTTGCTGCTATTCGCCAGCCCCTTGCATATGGAAGGCGGGCTTGGGGTAGTCACGGCATGGGACCTAAGGACTGGTCGTGACACTATCAATCATTTTATTGAAATGTCACCATACGAGCGTACGTACGGCTTACCATTTCCACGACATGGTGTAATTGTTATTCAAAAAATTATTATTTGGATGGGTATAATAATGTTGTGTAATTGATGAAAATAATAAATATAACATGATAATGATTCTATATATATGATATACCATCCAATTATATATTATTTGGATGGGTATAATAATGTTGGGTAGTCATGGCATGGACCCCGAGGGCGGGTCGTGACAAATTATCATTTAAAGAAACATTTTTAAGAGATTTAGTACAGTGTACCTTAGCCCAGAAGTAATGATTTTCAATTTGTAGTATGGATATTGTCTAATATTTCATTGTCTAGAATACTCATATTCTGAATATTCATTGTTTTATAATACTTTTAGTTTTTTCTTTCAAAATGTTTCTCCATTATATCATTTATTTTCAATAATGGGAAATCAGGTCTAATATGACGTCCTCTCTTGCATTCATTATTTGTTACATTTTAGTCATTCCAGTGCTTCTTATACTAATTTTTATGTTTGTGTTGAATGTATGACATTCCCATAACCATGTTCATCCTTTTAACAATATTTTATAACTCATTGTCAAATTTTTCACTATATCATGATTTAGATATAACAGATTTATTTTATTTGGATTTTGTCATCCTTTCTAGAGTATTATCTTTGGATGTAGTCATAATAGTTACACATCAATTTCCATTTTTATTTGTACTGAAATTAGCTTCTCTATTCATATTGGTCTCGTACTGTAGAAGAGTTCCAAATTACTCATCATGAGTTATTTGAGTAACATTATTATTTTCATTAATATATGTCCCTTTCGATTCACATACATTATCCATCATATCAATTATCTTTTCCACAAGTGATTCATCAATAATACCATTTCCCCCATAGATTTTAAACATCTGACGATTGTCATAAATTTTCGTTTCATCTTACGTACTATTTATTTATAAATGAAAAATTATCCCATGATATTTTTCTCTATGTATTTCTCCACTAGTTTCTTTAATGTTAGACATACCAAATTTTTTGACTTCTAATTTCATTCTAGATACAATTGTTTGCTTAACATAATGATATATGACAATATATATTTCCTAGTCATAGAATATAAAAATTTTTTGAGTACCTTTTAATTCAATTGATATTATTGCTTCTCTTAATTGGTGAATGTACTGTTCAGATATATTAGGGTAATATAATTCACAACGAATAAAATTAAACACATTGGACATTGATCAAATAGATATGATATGATGTTATAATATAATTAATGAAAAATTATTGTATTTTAATTAAATACAATGATTAGAGTAATAAAAATGAAAAATATTCTACCATACAACATATAAAATCTATTAACACAAAATGTATAAAAATAATACTAATTGAAACAATTACAAATGAAAATAATATAACCAAAAAGGGGAAATAATGAAATTGCCTTTCTAATACAAATAGTAGTGGAATGTAAAATTATTACTATTGTTTTATCCCAAAGAGAAGGGTATCCATTCACCTAGGATAAAAGGTTACTCTTACCACCAATTGGTAAGCCCTTGATATAAGGATAAACACATTCATCTTTCTATCTTAGCAAGAATTCAATTTTACATGTAATCGGTACCTCTGTGTTTCAATTACATAAAAGCCCTTGATAAAAAAATCGGTTCCACCGTCTGCCTATCCCTGACCACACATTATCGTTATCACCCGATCGTTCGTACAAAAAAAAACAAATAACTTACTGAAAATAAATATATAATAAATGAAAAATCACAATTTGTAATTCCATGGCTTTCGCACAAAGCAGGAGAGAAGTAACAACATCTCTCTCTAAAACTCAATAGAAGTAATTATTGATCATTGTTTTTTTCTCTGCTTCAAATGAGCTCCTATTTATAGGATTATGGTTCCAACAGTCATATTTTCTCTAATAGTTATATTTCTATGGAAAACAAGGTGGAAATTGGACATCTTGAATTTTAATGGTCATATTGAAAGAGAAATAACAACAATGTTTTGATTAATTTATAACTAATTCCATGACGTCATTTTTATTAAAAAGTTAGGCATATGAAAATTATAATAAGTTTACGTTTAATATAGAATATTTGTTTTGATGAATGAATAAAATAATACATGATAAATAAGTAAAACATTAGTATGATTAATATTACTTGGTGAAATGTATTGATATGATGCAAAGTGAGTATGATGCACAATGTTGGTATGATGAATGTAGTCAGTATGGTAGACAGAGTTAGTATGATTGATTTATTTAATACAATAGACAAATTCAGTATGATTGACATTGATAGTATGATTGATAGAATTAGTCCAATATTTATAGTCATTACAATTGAAAGAAATCTATAGTTAATGTAAATACGTTATTTTAGAAGAGTGTTATAAACATGTGTGATTTTGAAAACAAAATACAAAAAAGTCAAAGTAATACATTTGACATTTCAAAAGAAACAACCACCCTACATATAATATTTAGGAATCATTGTGTAAGAATATATGGATTTTTTTCATTAATGTTATCCTCCAACCCCATCACCATGATGATCCATGGTCTGAAATTCAATCCTTCATCGTTGACCCAAAAATACATCAAATGGTTGTCTGAATCATTATGTTTCGATTTTCGAACCCTGAAAAATTCTATAACATTAAATTTAATGGTGAAACAATAATCTCACCCATGAAATAATTTAACATTCAATTATTTAATGACAACAACATCCTTTTCATGTTTTTCTATAGAATACACGCACTAAATAAACTTATGTCGCCCCTAGGGTAACACAAGATTATAATCTTAGAGGTTGTTCTAGGGTCCCAATCTAATTACTTGTTTATGATTTATTATAATTTTAATATGAAACAAATTTAGTTAATTATTGTTTTACGGTTATTCCCTCGGTCAATTTTTCTTCACATGACCCACTCCCAACAGATTTAGGTCAAACCTAGGTTAAAGACACTATTCTAAGATCATAATTTCCATTATATTCTTGATCTATATATTAATTTATAATATATTTCACATTTTAATAAATGGCACACGTTCTTGATATTAAAAACAATCCATTTTTTAAATAAATGTTCCACACAAACAATGGCACTAAAATGAATTCTATCATAGTTCATAGTCTTTGAAATTATTTTCATAATTGATGAAAATAAAATTCGGAAAATATGAGTAATTAAATTATCCCTACCCTAGGTATTTACATCCATAAAATAAATAACAAAGACTACTAAAAAATGATGGTATTGTGCATGAATTTGAGACTCACACTCCCATGTGCTCTCTTAGAGATTCTTGTGATCCATCTAGACATCGAATAATGAAATAGACCACCCACTATGTATAATCTCCTATTGTTCCTCAATATCAATTGGTTACTCCTCCGAATTCATCCCAACCTCGATCACTAGCTCCCCCAAATTAATGATGTATAATGGGTTATGCACGTATCCCTCCATCAATGAAACATGGTAGAAATAATAAACTAGACATAACAACATATGTAGAGTGATATTTTTTCCACCTTACCAACTCATTGTTGTATCATGAAAGGAATGATGAACGATGAAAATATCTTGATGCCCTGAGCAAATCGATTTAATCTAAAACATGGTGAGACCCAAAGGAACACATGGTCTCCATCCTCAAAATCTAAATGGCTATGTCTTCTGTCAACAAAATTCATATTATTTCTCTTTGTAGTATTCCACTTATACTAGATAATCTAACCATAATCTGTAGTCACCTACAGAAACTCTTATCCCCTACGTTCTAACTTTCCTGGTTCTATCTAGTAATGTGGTGACCAGTAGGGTCTCTTGTACAAACACACCTATGGAGCCATACTGATGGTGGAATGGTAAATTTTGTTTTATGAAAACTCCACCTGAGGTTGTTGACCCTCCCAAATGAATCCAAAATCTAAAATGTATGCACATATCATACCCTCCATAACAAGTATGATCCACTCTATCTGGTCATCCATTTTGGGAGAAATGTTGTGATTAAGCTTAACTGACTTCCCAGTTACCTCCTTCAATCCATTACACAATAGGTATGTAACATGATCAACACGATTTGATAATATCGATGATGAAACTCCGTGGGTTGGAGATATCTACCTCATGTAGAGTATTTACATTCTCTCTACTAAAATATTCTCCCAAATTTCTATGAAGTGGGCTGACATAGTTAGTTGATCAATGATCTCACATATGGTATCGTTTAGCCTATATGTACACCATAAAATGTTGTACAGTACATTGATATACCATATCAAAACATTTATCGGCACCTAATGGGTTGAGTATAACCCATTGGAATCTCATTCTTAGCCATCACTTTCCATCATGTGAAGCACCTTGAAATAAAATTAAAAGCTCCCATCACAATATTTGGCCATCAATATATACTTTAATGGTTTTGGTACGTCATTTTCACATGTAAATGTAATGATAAAATGGATTTATAGAACTCCCCTAAATCATCCTCTGAAATTTCCACATGTACAACTATGCGCCCATAAAAATTAACGAAGTGCACCTTCTGAATATCCATCAAGGGTATTTCTTATAGATCTATGAGAATATAAAGTCACCCAGTTAGTATCCCCATATTGTGCCTCTCTAACAATCTGTATGTGTGGAGGGGTAACAACTATCATCTTGAGGATAACTACTCCATCAACAAACATAATGTATATCTACAACCAGACCCAATACTCTAATTACTCATTCTGAAATGACAAAATGGATCTCTTACAAAGAGCATCTTCCACCATGTTACCCTTCATAGTAGTATATACAATCTCAGAGTCATAGTCATTGGGGATCTCCATCCATAAACTCTATCAGATGTTTAGATCCTTCTAAGAGAAAATACTCAAGAGTCTATTATGATCATGGTAGATGAAATATTGGTCACCCATCGGGTATTGTAACAAAAAAAAATCAAATTTAATACTACAAATGTTAACACTAGATAATGGAATGCATAGTTATAATCATGGGGTATCAAGAAGAGGGTAACATAAACAATCACCACATTCCCCTACATCAGCGAAAAACCAATCATAGTTCCTAATGAATTGTATAACACACTATAATTTGTATCCTCCATTAGAAATATAAATATGTGAGTGCTCTTCTATCTCTACATCAGCTGCATAAAACTATCATGGTGAAAAATGTGTTCCATGTCATGTCAAATATGTTAAGGATGTTTGAACTCTAAAAATTTTGAGTACAAAGCATTGATAGTACCTAACCAAACCAAAGAAAACTGATAACCTTGGTAACACAATTGGGAGGATCCAAGAAATGCACTGCCATAATCTTCATTGGATCCAAGGAAACTCTATCCTCTAAAATCACGTTCCCTAAAAAATAGACCTCTCAAATCCTGAAGTTAGACTTTAAGAGATTTATATAGAGATGTATCACCTAGATTGTGTCAAATACCAAACTCAAGATTCTCGAATGATCCTCCTTGTATACTAAGTAGAGTATGATGTAGTCATTGAAGACCACCATGAACTAGTCTATGTAAAGAAGAATGATCTTGTTCATGATTCCCATAAAAACTATTGGGGTTTTCATTACACCATATGGATTCAAAATGTACTCCTAGTGTTCATAACGTTTTATTTTAACCATATTTGGTATATACTAATACTATAAAAGTGGTTGGTGAAAGCCAAATCTATGGTGAATCTTCATGAACCACATTGCATCTTTCAAATTATCAAAGAGTTTATTGATCTTCAGTAGTGGATACATATTCTTCACAGTAAACGTGTTTCTTCCCTGAAAGACCTCACATAATCACAATCTCTATAATTCCTAATTGAAAAAATAAATAGTGGAAAAGCATGTGGAAACATTTTTTCTCATAGATCCCTTCTCTACAAGTGGTCCAACAACACCCTGAACTAACGAAGCACTATGGGTGCCACCCAATTTGGAGTTGTAGATATAAGTGTCGTACCAGGGGAGAGGTAAATGTATAAGTCTACCTCACTTCATGGATGTAATCTAGAAACATCCTTAGAAAATATTTCCTCATACACATCCATCTCTAGAGGAAACTATCGTCTCAAATCATCCAATACACTAAGGGTCATGCATGCCATAAAATGAGTGATTGGATGCACCCTCATATGTGATAGTCTATACTACACTCACTTCATTTCCTTTTCACCAATAATGGAAATCATGTACTCATAGCTATAGAAACACTACACTATATACCAATAATATTCAATCTGAGCAATTTATTTGGATAACCAGTCAATACCATGAATTACATCGTAAGGCCTCCACACCTCAACCAAGATATCGCAATATAAACTCTTTCCTAAAAGTGTAATTTAATACTATTGGAACCAGTGTGATAGTATAATATCTTCTATTATGAGTCTCTCTATTAATGGCTCAAGTTAATGGTTCAACCAGAATCTCGTCATCTTTTACATGGTTTGAGAAAACAATATAATTAATAAAACCAATGTTTATAAAAACTATTGCTATGTTGGAAAACACATAGATCGTACCAATAATCATCCCTAAAGAAATTGGGTCATAATCCTCTCTCTCCTACAGTTGGCCTCATAACTATTCACCACCACCCTAAATATGTTAGAGACTTCATGTGGGTAGTTATAGTAACATATCAAACCTCTGACCACATCCTTCTTCCCTTCATTCTCCCATGCCATGTCTTCCACCATTCATACCACCCTTAACTTGCCTCTACTTCTTAATCAGTGTCCCCTCAACCCTCTCATGATCAACCATATGATGAGTTGGGAAATTTCATGCCAGATGTTCTTGACCACTTCTTGTGGAACATAGGTTATCCCTCAGCTAAATCGAGCTGCCTAGGGAGCCCTACAATACTGATCATGTGTCTTTGGATTGTCTCCCGAATCACCTGACTTGATCAGGTCCGTATTACTATCGTCAGATACCTACTGTCGAGGTCTAAGCTACCTGGTGCATATTGGTAGCTCCCACTGCTGATTACTCTTCTCTAGAATTCTCTCCACTATCAAGGATCACTCAAGTAACCCAAAATCAGTTGTAATGCTAAATGAGATCATGGATTCACTGATATCTTTTCATAATCATTTTTAAATGATCCGAGCCTTAAATAATGGGTCACGTAGCATATTAAAGAAGTAGTGTGAAGGATCGATAAATATCAATGAATATTCTGTCATACTATGGCTACACTCTTAATGATGTAAAATATATTATATGTGCATTGACCACAATTATGATGGATAAAAGTCATATTTGAAGAGATTCATGTTGTATTCTAATTCGAGAGTTATCTCATCGTCTGTCTAGATCACTATGTTCCTCCATCACCCCCACATATTCGTGAAAAAAATCATTCATTTAAGTCTTTTATATGTCTAGATGGCGTCCTCACAACACAGAATACATGTGTATTGACTTCAAACTAAACATAAACTACCTAGGGGTCTACCTCACCCCAAAACAAGGGAGGTCACTACATCTGAAACTCATGAAACACGATCTGTCTACATGCATCTTCATCTAGTAGTTCTGGTTTTGGCTGGTACATGACATATGGTGGTATTTCTCATGAACCGGATGGAGGTTCTGTCACTAGTACATGCCCATGTACTACTGCCTCATCGCTAGGAAAATCATCCTCATTAACATTCAATTGAATCCATTTTGGCTGACTGCGTGGAAGAATCCTTTAATAAAACAACATTTACCATAGTCAATATAGTATATATAGGGAGCTAACTCAATATGGAAATAGAAGATAAAACCATTATTATAAGATGTACATACAATTATTTTCCATGCCACAATTGTTTTAAAATTTTGAAATGAAAATAAGGTACCCAGAGTCCCAGTGTATGGACAAGTCGATCGTTAGAACAATATTCAATTGCTTGTCCTAAAAGTAGAACTTCAAAAATATAACAATGTTTCCCAAAACCAAACAAAAATGAGTCTTATACTATGGTATAATATAATTCAAACGATACAAATATATCATGACCCATCCTATAGGGGTTATGCCGAGAATAACCAATGACTGACACCAATAGGGCAAGGTATATTGAAAATCACCAAGTAATATTATCCCACAAATGGGAGAATATGCCTAAGAACATACACACAAGAACACATATCCTAGAAAAAAAATCTAAAATGTAAAATAGATAAGTAAACAATGCTTTAAATACCTTATATATCACAACTATAGTACCATGGTGGAAGTAATAAAAAATTAAAGTGGCAAAACAATCCCACTAAATTAAATTTGTGTGCAGTGACAAGCTCAAACTATAATATAAGAGGCCTTGGGAAAGTAGTAGGAAAAGATAAAGGAACACGCATCAGCTTGTCCAATCTCAAAATGCACTCCTTGTTCCTATTCTAACCGAATCTCCATAAAAAATGATCATTTACCCATGAAATGACACATGCGGTAAAACCCTTGCATGGGTGAGTAAAATATCACTCCGTACAACACACCAAAACTACAATGGAATAACAAAATGAAAATTCCGGGAAAGAATACCAGAAAGTAATACAACAAAGGAAATACCATGATGGGATACCATAGAGAAATATCACCATATATTACCATAATCAAATACCATAAATGAATGCATTGTCATCTCTACACATATGTATGTCTACAAAAAAATTTCATTATCATCCAAATATAATCAATCCAATAAGACACACTGTCTCAACAAGATACACTGTCTATATAAGGCAAAAATTCTGCATATGAAAATAATGTCCATGAGAAATAGATTCTCCATAAGTTAGTCTCTATTGGACACACAGTCTCTATGTCACATCAAAACCAAAAATTATTTCACTACGAGCACTCATTCAAAGAGAAGACAATCCTCAATCTAGTAATTTTTATGTAAACTCCCCAAAAATAACACATAAAATATTTTGAAATGAATTTCCTATTGCAATGGGTCCCCATACCTTATAAATATTATCAAATGGACGCCTGGTTTTAATGTTATGGAATTTTGAAAATTTTCAAAGGGAATTAACTAAGCCAGGGAGTGACAATGAGAGTCGACCATATACCCGCAACCATTGACATGCGGTAGCTCGTTTGACCATGGATAATTGTCAAACACCTTAACAAATCATTTCCATTTTTTTCCATCCCGTGTCAGACCCAGTTTTGACCCAACCTACTGGGTCTAACAAATCCCAGTCTGTCCGAACAGGTTTTGGAACATTTTTATTTTTCTGATCAACCTCTTCTATCCATACCCTCTAACGTGAGGTCTCTCTGTCTTAGTCAATGCACACACCTGCCACATCCCACGTGGACAACACTACTAAATCATGGAACAAACGAGTCATGTTCTAAGGACATTGTGTTTTCATCCCATAATCATTGCTCGCGACCACATACCACATCCCACATGGCCTGCCATCATCTAATGCGGCCTCCAACTCTAATCTATGTACTGCCTTGAACAGCCTCATTCCACCTTGTCGGACCGCCACACTAAACATGCACCAATTTTATCTTATATATACCAACAATCCATCTATAAAGACACGATATATATATATATATCAATGACATATCACTGATGATCGGGTCTCTATCTACATTGATCCTACCTCGGTTACAATTTTCCTCCAATCTATCAGTGTGATTGCATTCAGAGCCTATTTACCATTCTAGCTGAATCCTTGAGGATCCATTTGTAAATAACACCAATAAATGGGTAGATAAAAGCATGAGGAACACCCAAAAGAATGGGCCACAGTAATTTTTCAGGTAAGCCTCAGTCATTTCATATTAAAATAATGAACTGTGAATAATTTAAAAAATACCTCATTTATAAAACCCGCAATTATAATCAATCCATTATTGATAAATAACTGGATCAATCTGTTCGTGTATTGACACATGTTCATCATGAGAATCTAGAATAATGAAATCAAAAAGAAAAAACTACCATTATTGTATAGTTGATTGACTGTGAATGAATATTGGTGGTGTTGCAATCATTCACGAGAGCCTCCAACACTGTTGGCACGGTGACTATTTATCTGAAAATCAATCCATCGACATTTGTTCACAAATCCCTCAAGCGAATTTATAAATTGATAGGGTTTTATTTGAAAATCATGAATTAGTTCTATAACCATTCATTTATAAGATAAATAGTTTCTATCTCAAAAAAATAATTTGTCTTTAAATTATTTAATGACGATTACATACTTCTCGTTTTATTTCCACAGAAGACCTAAACCAACTAATATTAATTATCAGCTAGGGAAAAACACCCCATTATAAACACAATGGTTGAAAAAATATTTCCAATCCAGTCCACATTTCATTAATTATAATGATTTAAAAAATAATAACTTTATTTAATTATTTTATTTACAGATACGTCCTTTGTGTCTTTTTATTCAGATGCTCACGCTGACAAGACATAGGTCACTCTCATAGTAGTACCACCATTATGAGATCAATGGAACCATAATATTTATAATTAATGAATCCATTTAATATATATTCCCCTTTTTAATGAATTTCTCTCACAAATAGTATTGGAAACAAAACGTTTTTCAAGGAATTGTTTTGCGCAACCTTGGCCGCAGAATAACATGTCATCCAAGTTCCTAATCATATAATATTCCTAAGTAATATTTAATATAATATCTATAAAATATTTTTTATAAAATATGAATTAAATTTTTTTAAAATTAATTACATAGTAATATCAAATGAGATGCATTTGATGAAAAATGAGTTTTCATAAAAATGAATGTTTTAATTAGAAATGTGTCTACATACGTTATTAAAATATAATGGCCATATAAAAAAATATCTAAAATATGATAAATTATTTATTAATTTAATAAATATTAAAAAACAATATAATGTATAATTTTACTTTTTAAATATAAAAAATTGAAATATAAATTACTATTCAAGTCAATATTATTTAATATTCGTTGAAAAATAAATCTATTTAAAAAATTTGATACATTTTTTTTGTTATTAATTTCATATGATGATGTCTAAAATTTATTTAATTTGAAAAAAAATTCTAATTTGTTTAAATAATTTTGGAATATATTTTTTAAAAACAAATTAAAATAAATGATTTTTGAAATAACTATATTTTTGAATAAAAATATGACTTTAAAAAATGGAGTTCTTATTTAATGTGTATTAATAAATACATGTGAATTATTTAGAATATATATGTATATGTATATATATATATATATATTCCAAAAAGTTGTTATTTATATTCATATAAAAGAATTTATCTGCAATGATATAATTACCACATTTAAATAATAATATTTAACGAATGTTTATCATCGGAGACTAATTCTAAAAAATATATGTATATTAATTTCTTCCCATTTAATAAATTATTTCAATGAATTTTAAAATTGAACTAATTAATGAATATTTTAATTTTTTTATCTTTTTTAAGAAATAACACAGGTTAAAATTTATAATAATGATTCCTCATGAAAAGTTCGAATTTAATTATGAAGATCATTTAGTATATAGCATACCACTTTCCAAATTATTAAAAATTAGTAGGGAAATGGAAAATGTACATATATGAAAAAATGTAATATAAAAGTTTATATATATAGTAATAGAGAACATTTATCAAATGAAATTGAATAGTCTTGAGAATATTGAATACCACAAAAATTAAATGAATGTTGTATGAAAAACAATTTTAATCATCTTAATGAAATGTAATTGGATAAAAAGTTTATTTGTGGAAATTTTAAAAAAATTGATTATTTGATTTTTTATCTAGACTAAGAACATATGTGAATATACATACATTAATTTTAACATTGCACTATTTAATAAATATACACAAAAAATCGATGGTAACTCTAATAAATGTCTATTCCAGTTGAATTTATCTTAACTCAGGAACAAAAATCAACTCCTAAAAATTAACAAATTCTATAAAAAAACGTTTTTCATCTTATCCATTTACTTTATCATATACCATAATGATTATAATAAAACCAAACACCTCCACAAACCATTAAAACATATGATTAATAAAATCTCATTTAATATAAAAAATTAAATATTTAAAACCGTTCATTATCTTAGATCATTTAGACAATAAATATACAAAAAATTTTTCACAATACACTATACTATGCCTGAAATCTTAAAATGTGTTTACATATTCTAACATGATAAATTCAAACATTGTGTCCAAATAACGTCAATCAATCATAATGTCTCAAAATAATATAAATGACTAATATAATTATTTCCAATATATGCTATTACATTTCATAAATATCATAAATCATTATAAATCCACAATAAATTATTTTTTTCCTACAAAATATATAAGCATTATACCTCAAAATAATTCCCATAAAATTATATTTTACATTTTAATATAAGGATCCCATAATTTTAGTGATCTTGTTGGATAATAACATTAATCACATTATTATAAAATCATTTTAGAACTTATTTTCAATCATTGAAATAAGTACCATCTTTCAAAAATTTAATAACTAATAATTACTTCAATAAAAGAGATTATATAAACCCCAAAGTGTGAAAATACATTTAATCATATATCCACATATATTAATCAAATTATTTATCAAATAACCTTCTTCATATGATAATATTAAAGGTTACATATACCTAAAAAACCATAAAAACACAATAAATATGGCATAAAATTTATCAACATTTAATTATTCCATCATTCAATGGAATCGATTTCATCTATCAAAATATAAAAAATTATGAAAATACAAACTATTTATTATAATACATAGTTTATTCATGATTCTCATAATATTGTTAGTGTACCACTATATCATAATATTGAAAAAATTTATCATAAACATATCCTTAAACCATTCACCATGCTTCATTGTTTTATTATATATTAACTATTTCCTATACTCCAAAGACAATTAATAAATCCAAATTATTTTGTAGTGACCACCGTAGTAACCCGATGTTGGGGTCTGCATTATTACTTCTGGATAAGATATATATACTCATATTGTCAAGGAACAAATAGTTTAATAGTCATGGTAAACTAGATCTATATGGGAAATTGTTATTTCATTTTAAAATATAAAATAAAAAGTACGTTGTTTGTGAAATCTATTATTTGCGTTCATGTACCCCTATATCTCTATCAATAAATACATCCTCATAACCTATAAAAAAATTAATCACAAGAAACACTTTCACTTATATATATAGAAATGATATGTAGAAAATGAATAAAATTAATAAATAAAGAATAATGAATATGTCATGGTAAATAACCAAAACACATTCCATTTAATCAACTCATTTATCATATTATGAATAGATTAAATGATGGTAAGACATTTCATATAAATATACACATAATTTTACAAATGTAACTATTGATATTCAAACCAATCAAATAATCAAATCAATTATCTGTAAGTAAATTTATAAGGATAGAAAACATAATTTTGGACATAAAGACATACTTTATAATCTTGTGAAAAGACATATAAAACCACTAATTCTTGTGATAATTTAACTCTATAGGGTGGTAAGGACTCAACCAACACCCTATATAATTTTCCTCATGAGAAATTCCAATGCATCAATTGGAAATAATGTTCCCCTCACATCACTTGCAATGTTCAATTAATTCATCTTATTAAAGGTTGAAACATAATCAGGATAATAATTGTAATAAATAAATAACATAGGATATATTAATATATCGACACTAAAAAAATTATAATCATAAACCACCTTGTGTAAATATACCCGAAAAATATATAACCATATACCATTTTATGTAACATGGTGAATGATAATAAAGTTATACAACCTTTGTCAAACTGATCATAATTATTCTAAAGTAATAATAAGGATTATATCAATATAACATAACCTGAGTGGACCAAAATTATAATTAAATGTTGATTTATATTACGAAATAAATACGATAAGAGTTATTTGTAGTAAATAATTAGGTGAAAGTCGTCTCCATTATGAAAAACATCAATAACTTGAATATAGTTTGAAAATCCATTCGATTAAAAGTAAATTTTAGAAATAATTTTTTTTTGGAATATTTGGAAAACAAATTCATTAGAAATATCACAATAATGAAGGAAGAAAATTAAATAATGATCATGATGGTAGTAAATTCCATTAATGTAAGACAATTTAATAATGACATTTCTTTTATATTGTTAACATGTTAGAAAAGATCGTTATTTGGAAAAACAATCAGAATATTCCATTTAAAAAAGGTTTAAATGTAAACGAATGTAAAAAATTATTTAAAAAATTATTTATAATAGTTTAAAAATATTTTTGAAAACATTTTATGAAAAAATATCATTGTAAAAAACAATATTTAAAATATAAGAGAGATGAAAATTCTAATTTTCATGAAAACACATTCTCAATTTTTTAGTAGAAAAAAGTTTAAAATATGAATATTAATTAAAAATGTTCATGAATCACTAAAGAATAAAAAAAAAATATTATAAAACAATCATAAAATTATAACCTTCATTGTAAATTAACGTATAAAAAATCCTTTTTAAAATTATGTTGTGAAGTAAACACATGTAATGATAAAAAAATAGAAGTGATAATTTACAAATGAATGGAATATATGTATAACTAAAAATAAGACTAAAATATTTTTTAATTAAAAAATAGAAATCTATGTATCATTAAAAATAATTATAGGATTTCAATGTCAAATAAGAGCACATAATAGTGAAAAAAATCAAGTTTTGGAATGTTTTACAACTTGGTAATTTTTAATTAAAATTTTCTTTTGTTGAAATAAAAATGATTAAAACATAAAATAACTTGAATAATGATGTATTTATGGAGTTAAAATCCAAAAGAGTAAACTTTTATCAATATAAATGTAATTAGGTTTATAATATTAGAATGTTCCATAATGAAATGAAATTTAAATGAAATCCTTTACCTCACAGTTCTTTAAGATGAATATTCATCAACGTACTGTATAGTGGTGTTAAACATGTTTAAAAATATTATATAACTATATTATCATTTTAATATCTTTTATTATTCAATTATAATATCTTATATAACATTTATATTATATTATTCATAATTTTCACAATTTCTCATGTTGATTTCCTTGTTTTAACATGCTTGTTTCATCATGAAAGATTCATTACATGCCCATGTTATAATATTCCATAAAATCTAGTATTATAATCCATAAATTATATTTATATTAATATATTTTTAATACCTTGATAACCAATCGATAATATTTTTTTGGAAGTTATGTTTGTTTCTATCAAGGTAATTGAAAGACATACCTACTCATGAGTAATATATCTATCATTCAACGAACAATGAAGTAATAAAGTGAGTAACATTTTATAATTACAGAATTATAAGAATATAATATATATAATTGTATTTATTTAAATGTATATATATCATCTATCTTATGAGTTTATATAAATTTATTCAAATCATTTTTTGGAATGAAGTATCCCACCTCTACACGAAAAATGTTATAATCATTAGGTGAGTGAAAAGGTAAGAAGGAAAATTATTTTTTTTAAATTATAACTATTTAATTAATATCATTATTATGTAATTAATATAAAATAATTGGATAAATAGTGACCATATTACATTCAATGTAAAGTGTTAGTGAAAGAGGAATCAAATAAAATCGCATTGATGTAATCATCTATGCACAAAAGAGATGTTATCGTATCCCCAGTAAAATTGAATTCATATTGTTATATATAAAATATATTCGCTAGAGTTGTAAAACTATTTCCCAAATAACATATATATACCTTGAATCCCATATCACGTCGAACAGTGATAGGTGGTAATGGAAAATAGTTGACATCGATTCATGAGGCGGTAGTCTATTGTACAATGGAATGATGATTTCATAAACCATTTGATTAATGTGTGGATTGATGTAGGCTAATCAATTATTTTATATAAATTATACTATTTTAAATATTATTAAGTTATTATTTCATCATTTTTAAATAATTATTTATATATATGGAGAAATAAATTTTGGAATAAATTTTTTATAGTATTGTCTGAAGAAAAAATCTATGATGATGTTAATAATAGTGGATATGGGGTGTCCCTTTATTAGTGAGTTGAGAATCGCACTTCTAATTTATTGAAATATTCAACCATACCCATGTTCTTATCAAAAAAAGAATAGTAATTGGAAATTATAGATAATAAAATATTTAATGTCGAAATATGGCCTGAAAATGTTGTTTTACAAGATAATAATTTCTTTTTACCACTAACATCTTAGTTTAATCCCCACTAAGTCTAATTTTACCTTAAATGTGGTAATACATTTTTACAATTATCACTCTTTATTTTAGGGAAAAAACAATTTTACATTTTTTGATATTATAATTTTTTCTATTTCACAATATGGAATCCAATTTTTAAAATTCAATTTGCATAAGTGGTGTACTTTAATTAATAACAAGTCAGATAGATGTGATGAGAAATGTGGTTTTAAAAAGAAAATGTTTAAATGTATAAAATTTATTAATTTTCAAATTAAATATTAAAATGTTTCCAAGGACAAAAATTTAAATATTATATATAACATTTTACTAATTTATATTAAAAACAATTAATTATATAATTTTTCTTTATAAATTAAAAAAATGAAAAGGCATTTTAAATTAAATGTCAATGTTTTTTTATAATTTAAAAAATTGAATGTTCCAAAAAATTAAAAAAAATTAATTCTTACCTATTTTTGTATTTTTCTTATTTCCAATATTATGGATATATTCATAATAAAAATTTCTAATAAATTAAAATATCATTTTATATTATGTGTGCATGGCACCACTATAATTACTTATTGAAAATTATAATTTTTAAGCAACATTTTATTTTCTTTTAATTTATTAATATTTTAATATATAAATTTGATAGCCTTATTTATTAAATTATAGTTATTATTATTATTTTCATATAATTTAATGTCTTTGTTATTAAGGTAGATTATATAATTATTCATTTATTCTTTGGGATTAGTATTTTACATGCTATTAAAGAGATTTAATTTTAATGAATATATTTTGTGGTTTGATTATTCTAATTGATTTGTGTGAGACATGATATTGTATAATAATTTATTATTATATAACTAATGAGTTTCATATATTCCCCAACCTAAATTTATTCAATCCCCCTAATTTAATGAAATTCTCAATAATCAAGGATTTTATATTTAAAAAATATTTTATATAAAACACTCACGTCAAAAAGAATTAATAAATATCCTTTTAATAAGAGTGAAAAGATGTATAAATTTCACATTATATTTCTTATAAAAATGTTTTTAGGTTTATAAAATTGAATTAATGAGATAATAATAACATGGTGGATAAATATAATGAATTATAGAGTTATATAGTATATTGATCAAAATAATTTCAGTAATATATAAAATGTTATGGGTCTAAAATACATGAATATGTGAAGATTTAAAGAATCATTTGTTCATTAAAAATGATTGTGTTTTGTTAAATTATTTATATTGATATCATTTCTCTAATTTTGATGACTCCCATCACTCTCCACGAGTGACTTCATGTCACGACCCGACCCTACCTGGGCTCGAGCTGCAACTACCCCAAGCCCGCCTCCATTGTCCAGGGGCTTGCGACTAGCACCAAAGGCACAACAACTTGGGGAGGCCTTTTCCTAAGTACCTGTACACACACACACGCATCACACTCAATGAAATAGTGCAGAGTAAAAGAAAATACGTGTAAAGAAAAGGGCTACTGCTATAAATAAACCACAATGTGCATCATCCTCTAAAAGTATAAAGCAAGTACAGAATGTAAACTAGAAAGAAAAAGGGAAAACATGCCCCCAACCAGAAAAGTTCCACAACTGGCAACTAGTGAAGAAAAGTAAACAGCTGGAAGGGTTCCCCTCCTTGTACCTGACTCCGACCCCCGCACGTGGTCCATGCTCTCAAGCTCCTAAGCTCCTCTGACGTCACAACCAACCTGTTAGTCGTCTAAAAGGGTACACCAAGTGTGGGCAAAGCCCAAGAAAGGGTGAGTATAAAAATAATCAGTAGGATACCCCGAAGGCTTGAGTGAGCAACGAAGGATGTACCGATGGGTGAGCAGTAGAGGGAATGGGGAATAGTAGAAGAGTACAACTGAAAGTGCAGTACAGGGAACAGTAAAGAGTCCAGCTCAACCCAACAAGAGGAATGAAGGTAGACTCGTCCAGACACAAGGAGCTGTAAATGGTGAGAAGATGAACTTCCCGTCGAGTCTTCGCTACCTATATCAGGAGAGTTGACTCGTCCAACCATGAGAAGCTAGACATGGAAAGCACGTAGTATACCATGCGCGTCTTTTCCTCTCTTGGAAGGAGAGTAACCAAACCCAAGTAGTGGGTACTGGAACAAGGTATATACACATCCTTATACTCAGCAAGAAGCCCGAACAACGTCATAATGGGATCTCCGTCCCGTAGCTCAGCCCAAGAAATTAGTATCCAAAAGTCCCAGAAGTAACCCCATCGATGTCCAACATCCCATACATCTACCCCAAACCACAAGGCAAAGGTCTCAATCACTGCACCTCAACACTATCCTCTTTGGTCAGAAATGACTCTCCCGCACGGTATTAGATCACCTGACAAGGACGCGTCTCAGTGGGGGAAAGCAGCCCTCGTACGTGAGAGTTTCGGGTTAAGTAAAACCACACCTCGTCACTGCCCTATAGTCGAGAGGTCTTTTCAAAGTCAAATCTATCACAAAACTGACCCATATAACCAAGGGTCCCTCTCCGGTAATCACAGAGGAAAGCCTCAGACTAGCCTAGTAGAAAGGACTAAGACTGAAATGCCAACAGGTGTCCCACTGCCTAGCCATGCTGGAGGGTAATTCATAACCAGATATTGGGTGACCCGCTGCCCATCCCTGCCGGAGGGTAAACCCTAATACATCATCAAGAAAACCACTGCCCAGCCTCACTTGAGGGTAGACCTTAATACAACATTAGGCGACCCACTGCCCAGCCACGTTGGAGGGTAGACCTTAATACATTATCAGGCGACCCACTACCCAGCCCAGCTGGAGTGTAGACCTCAATGTATTTTCAGGTGACCCACTGGCCAGCCGTGCTGGAGGGTAGACCTAGAATAAATCGACAGGAGACCCACTTCGTAGCCCTGCTAGAGGGTAGACCAGGAACTAGACGACGGGTGACCCATTGCCCAGCCCTGTTGGAGGGTAGACCCTAAGAGGTCGTCGGGTGACCCACTTCATAGTCTCTGTTGGAGGGTAGACCCTAAGTGCGTCGGGTGACACACTGCACAGCCTCTTCTAGAGGGTAAACCCTAGAAATTAGAGAGAAACCCACTGCCCAGTCCCAACTGGAGGGTAAACCCGAAGAAGTCGATGAGTAACCCACTGCCCAGCCCCGCTGGAGGGTAATCCCAGATCTGATCTGGCCATCTCTACTGGATGGTGCAACACTGGGCAATCGAACACGTAGTGGGTATCGTGCAACCACCAGACTCCGGAACAAACCAGGGGAAACCACTCAACCCTGCTGATCAAACCATCGAGCACAGAGCCGGGTGAAAACTCAACCCCATGGGTCAACAAACGAGAACCGAGGGACCCTCTACATCGCGAGAGGTCAGAAGTACGCAAAGCATAACACAACACGCACATGGGGCCCACACAACATGTGGCCCCATGTCAACCCCATCCAAGCGCATAAGCATTATCAGGTACAAACCACAGGTACCTCCAAGCGCTCTCATATACTCCCAGAGTATACCATGTCTCCAACCCTAAGGATATCGTGCACACGGCACCCCAACGTCAACACGAAGGGCGTAAATGTAACTTTTCCAACTTGCCACCTAATCAGCTGAGGAAAAACCATGCACATCACTTCAAGCATTTACATCACTCCCACAGGAGTGCACCCAATCACTCGCCAAAGGTCCACTACAAACATGGAAGAAGGACCACCACCTAGGCACCTTCACATTTCCACATTTTACAAGATCATGAAAGGGGCTCCGCACAACCAAATAGATCGCACAGTTGTAATCCTCGCGAAAAAACACGTGAGATCAACTAAATACTCACCTCAAACAGATATCAAACGGAAAAGTCACCAACACCACTTCACGCCCGAACGACGTCCCATGATCCCGAGCCTCAGACCCGAAAACAGTCAAACGCATCGCACTAATGTGATCCCCTCGGGAAAAAACGTCAAAAGCAATACTCACATGGGTGCAATGGATATCCGGAAAAAAGGTTCATTTCGGTGCACCACACATGTGTGGTGCTTTCTGGGACCCACATCCCGGTCCCGAAACAAAACGAACGGATCGCAGTGTTGCGATCCACTCGAAAAAGCGCACGAGATGGACTAAACTCTTGTCCAAAACAGAGAACCGGTGATCAATATGGAAAAATCACCATCAACGCCCAAACGGACCTTGCGAGGCCCGTACCATAGTGCGGAATTACAGCGGGCAGACTGCGCCAACATGATGCCCTAAGAAAAACACTCAAACACGACTGCTCGTACGCCCCGAACAGACGTCCGATGAAAAAGGATCAAAACACCGCTCGCAGCTAGAAAGACGGACCATGGGGCCCACACATAAAATCCATTCTCAATGCCCGAAACTTCCCTGGAAACCCCCGCTTTCGTTCCTGGGTTGCAACGCCATTGACAGCGCTCAAAACAGACGTCAGATTCGTCTGCGCCGCCAAAAACAAGAACCCCCAGGATGACGTCAATCCCCTCGACGTACGTGTCTCGCCACTAAGGCCCCTCGTTTAGGAAATAAAAAATTCCTGAACCCATCTCAAAGAGTTCCCCTCGACATGAGGTCTGCACTTCCATGGATAGCACGCAAAATAGACGCCCGTGGAGAATGTTACGGGCGTCGAAAAACTGTGGGGAAAAGCCCCTTGGGCTGGACCGGCTGGTCCGCCCGGCATGGGTCGGCCCGCGCTGGATGGCCCGGCTTTGGTCTGCCCGTGCCGGCCGGCCCAGCTCGCAGAACCTGACCCACAACTTGGTCGTGTGGGCCGGCGGTGGATTCGGTCACCCGCGCGGCCGACCGACTAAAGCTGGTCGCTGCTCGACCACCTGCGCGACGCGGGTCGTTGTCTCTACACGGGGTTCGCACGCCGCGATCCCGCCTCACCGTCGATCCAGCCAGCGCCGATGGCGCCTCACGGTTGTCTCACCTACGACCTCCTCCTGACACCGCCCCCTCGCCCAGGCCAGAATCTGCCTCACACCGCGACACCCGCAGATGCCCGTGGAAACCCCCTACTACCGTTGTGAGCCCCCGACCGCCTGAAGCTTGGCCGAACCACGGCGCCGCCCTGCTGATCCCCCACAATTCCCACAAACTTCGGCAAACATCTGTCAGCAACTCGGGACTCGGAATTGAAATCCGAAAGATGCGTCAGAAATATAATAAAATATAATAAAATATTATTGTATTTTTTCGAGTATCAAACAAAAAATTGATTCATATAATCGAACTCAAAGTGAGGTTCGGAAATAAAACACAACAAAAACCTCCCACCTCACTAGGCTTCGCGCGGAGCTTCACGGAGGATCAGCTGTCGCGCCATCACCTTAACAGAGCCGCCTCGCCGAAGGGGAGGAGGCTAGGGGGAGCTTCTCCTTATTGGGAGCTTCTGGCACCAAGGGAGAAGAGGGGAGGAAGGGGAAGGGGTGTTTAAATAAATTAATTAACAATTTAATTAATTTAAAACCAACGAAATGACCCGCATCTAAAACTCCCGACGGGGCCGAGGTTAAGCCCCCCCCCCCCCAGGGTAAAAACCACCTCCAGAGCACAACGACGGTCTTAGAATTTTAATCCGAGACCCCGTTCAAAAGTTATTAAACTCAACGCCCGAGGTCGCCAAATTACGAAAATGCCCCTGGACCATTTTTCACAGACGGCCCGCGCCCGCAAAACATACACCCCTCCTAGGGTAAAATACACACTCTGAACTCAACGGTGCTCTCATTTTTCAAATTCGAGCCACTGTTTAATAGATACCTATGTTTCAACATTAAACGAATAAATTAATTATTTAATTTATCCGTTCCACATTCTGAAAGCGAGCGAGGGGTCCAAACATCCTGCGCCAACATACTTTATGTTATTCCTAGGGCAATAACCCCATTCTGGACCCATCCGTACACCCGGATCTCTGATCCGGATCACCATTTAGGAGTTATTGCATTTTTTTTTGCGTTTCTAGTGTGAACGCACTGAAAATTTAATTCCGGCAACTCCGGGGAACAGAATTGCACGTCGTCTGAAGGCGCTGCTCTGGAATAACATAAAGAATATTCCAAAGTCTTTTGCATCAAAAACAGGGTTCTTACACTTTAGATATACCTACTTAATAATTTCCTATTTATAATAAACGATTTCATACTACGGTTGTGCAATAATAAAATTCCAATTAATTTATTACTCCATTGAATTAATATCCAAAAATGAACATTTTCCTTGAATGAAATAAAATTTATTTTTTATGAATTGTATGTTCTATAAAATGGTGACATGTCATTATGTCTATCTCTAACTATAATAAAAAATATTAATGGCTAGTATAGGTTATCCAATATACATAATTATCCATTTTATGATGTAATACATTAATATATAAAGACAAGTCCAATGTTCAACATAATCCAATTAGTAAATGGAAAACATTATGAACCTTTAAAAATATCTTAATCGATAACATTATTAAGAAGGAAAACTAAATTCGAAATTGAAATTATCATTAATATATCGCATATAGGTCACTTAGATCTATTATAATTTATCCATATCAATTATCTCATCATCTCAATATCATTATATAAAATCATGAAAGAAATTACTTTTATATTTCTCTCAATCATATTTTTCATGAATTTCTCCTTTCAACTAAATCTATTTTTAGGTATTTTGTACAATTTAACATATTCCTTAAAATACATTGTGAAATGTTGCATCGGTTCAATCACTTTTAATATGATTCTTCAAGTTATAATTTAATAAATAAAATAATTATACAACATATTAATTAGATACAAATACACATGATCATTAATCACTCCACTTATTAACCAGTAATAGCATAATACTTACAGAAACCCCTTAACTCATTTTGATGAATTTTCACCTGAAACCTGGGGAACCCATTTTTGTAGTTCATGGTAAAATTAGCTTGGAACAATTACACTTTGGGATATAATTTATTAGCCTTTAAATCATGAGTTTGTTGTTTTTTGTCTCAACAAGTGACGAAAAAAATCATTTTCCTTTGAAGCATGCACCAAGTAGTTTATATCAAATATTATAAAATTCTCCAAATTAATTCTTTACCTTCTTCCCATTATCCATTTTTCTCTTCATACCCTCTCTTCTATTATTTCCCATAATTTTTCTATTGTGTGGATAATTCATTCTCAATCATGATAACATAAGATATTATATCCTTATATAATTATTATTTTTGGATACTAGTTCCTATTATAGGTTTTTCATATTCCCATCAATTAAACAATAAATATTTTTTGTTAGATTACGTACATAGGCTCTATCATGAATTGATATCAACATAATGTTTTATTGATACATATTATAATTATAAACTTATTTCTATTTCAAAAACAAGAACTATGTTACCATAAAAACTCATTTATCAAAGAAAACATTTTTCCAAAAAACCCTGAAATACTTCAATTGCATGATTGTTATTATGTCCCCATAATTAGAATTTTGTATCATCAACTATAATATATATTTATCACTATATTGATGATTATCTTAAATTATAACTTTCTCATTTTTTAAGCATTGTCGATTGATAAATATTTTGTCAATGGATGTAATCCATATCTCGGGTAAAAATTATTTTATAGTCCTATACATTGGAGGAGGTTGCTGACTTTTGAAGTAGTATAAAATTTTCACATAGTTTGGTGGATAAAATGTATGATCCATATATGAATTTTTTTTATAACTTGATTCAACTACCCCAACATGATTATACTTTTATCAGCTCTAGTTGTACCTCCAGGCCCGACATCGTTATCTTTCCCAAAGGGGGAATTACATGTACATAGTACGTGCATTGATACAATAATAATACCATCTATTATAAATAAATTAATAATAATGGAATATATTGGATTATATCATAAAATAATAAAATATGTATAATACCACAATAAGTGGAACTATTTTCATAAATAATATCATAATTCGAAAAATTGATTCTTTGGGAATAATATTATTTTCAAATCAATAATAATGGTTTTTAATGATTGTTTTTATTTATAAATGAATTCCCATAAGTGTCAAACTATGTGTTCAACAAGGACTATTGTCGTGGACCAGGATATGATTAGTTCAAGCATAATGCACCCTTTTATATGTTGTTACCCCTGGGCACATCTAATCTAAAACAACATCCAAATATAGTTTACAATAAGAGTTTTATCTTCTAGTAAATCCACACAATCTATTTACTACTAAAATTTTAGTCATTTATTATATAGATAACCTCAATATATATCATAGATCTATGTTACCTAATCAATGTTATAATAAATCTTGTTCATATATTTCTACTAAACATCTTCAAATACCAATATTGGAGACCCTGGCCGCACTAACTCAAAGATGATTTCAAATAAGTTACCTTGTATTTTGATATATTTAATCAGATCCTGGAGGACATAATATTTAATTATTATTGGTAAAGATGATAAATAATTTAAATGAAAATTAATTATTGAAAAATAAAACATTCAAATAATATTCCTTATGAATTCAATTATTCCCCTTATAATACCAATATATGTCAATCATAAAATACATACACTTAACATGGAGAAAAATAAATCATAAGAACTGGGTAATCTCAAATGTTAAGTAAGGGTAAACAAACATTCTATTTTTTGAATAAAAAATAATAAAATATATAAAAATTAAAATAACTGAAACAACATCCTTTAATAAATTATTGGATCTTAATATGGTAGGAATGAATGACTATCAAATAATACTACATAAATAATCATCTGATCATGAAAACATTTCCAAGGATATTCTTATTAATTGAATAAACACATGTAATATCCTTCAACAGCCTGAAGGCATTCATTTTTTATTGATTTTTGGTAATCCACCTTTCAAAGGGTTATGTGGAACCCTAACAAGGCCCGTAGGTGTTTGCATTACATGGCCCACTGGCCATAGTAAAATTCATTTCCCGTAGGCTTCAAACATTACATACAACCCAGACTACCTACTTAGAACTGCTCCAGCCCAGCATCATCTTCATGAAATCAAATCTACAATTTCTTATGGATGTTCGGCTTGGCTTTCCTATTCATACACAGGCTTGTCCTGATGGTAGGTGACATACCCTATAATTCTTGAAATCTACTTAGCTTTTTCTATTGTGAATGCTCCTTGCTCATCCTCGTATGAAGATTTTTTCCTTGTAGGGTTTCTACTTTTCATCTACACTTACGGTTTCCCGAAGGCCATAAGGTGTCCTGAAGGCCTTACTGACCCGATATCCTGGGTGACCCGAAGGCCTTAAAGGTCTCAGGGACCAAATTGGCGGCCTGAAGGCCCAAACGAGGGAATAGTCTCATCTAGTACATTGTCAAACAATACCTGCTACAGTACCAGCAATAGTACTACTGCAGTTCACTCATAGTACTACGTTAGTAAATGCTACAGTACTACTACATACCCGCTACAGTGCTACTACACCAACCACTATAGTATTTCTACAGTACTGCTATAGTTCCAGATTCATAATTTTGGGAATCAAAAAAAACATCAACGTGGATTGTGCAATTACATATTATATCATTTTATCAAGTGCCCATACATATATATAAATGTTTAAGGCCCCAATAAACAATTTATCTAGTTAGTCTCACGAGAACAACTGATGCATTGAGGTGATAAAATGGGCCAAACCATCAATATTATGTACAATTATATCCTAATTTGAATGGGGTGATTCATATTCAATATAAACATTAATATAAAAATATAACATATGAAATATTAATATGTACCCCAAAAAATAAATAATCATAAAACATATAGAGTAAAAATTTAATAGAAATAAAATTGTACATCCATTCCTAAAATGATTAATAGTAGTAAAATGATGGATTTATAATTTATATGATTATAAATATCACTAAAAAATATTTAAAATAATATATTTTAATATATATTTTTCATTTTGAGAATCCATTTATAATATATAATACAATTTGAAAATCCTATTTTTTAATGTAATCATTTTTGTAATTATACTATTTGAAAAAAACATTTATGAAATATTAATATAGTAAATATTATAAGTTTTTTTAAAAACAATACCCTTGTAAAATTTTAATATACTCTTCAGTGAAATAATGGTCATGATATTGTGTAATTCCATACACATCATAATAGTTAAAAAGTACATTCTTTTTCCACATCAAAATGTCCAAAAAGGGAATTTTTTAGAAAATTAAAATATGATTAATTTATTTTCAATATTTTAAAATGTGTAAAAATTACTTATATTAACCATTTTTAAGTTGTTAAAAAATTGAAAACACATTTAAAAATAATGGATTTTGATGAAAACTTATTTACAAACAAATTTAAAAATGATCTCAGATTATCTTAGAAACACATTCTCAAATATTTTACATAACAAGAAGTATAAAATAATAAAAATACTAAAATTAAGTAATTAATAAAAAAAGTTAAATAATATTTAATATTATTTAAATAATGATTAAATAATTTTCTACAAAAAAATTAAAATATAATACATCCCCACTAAATTGATATTGTAATGTACACCCTTTCAATGGTCATAACATTGATGTAAAGAAAAATAATTAATATCTTACAACTATTAATAGAAAATACATAGAAAATGTGTAAATAAAAATATATATATTCATCATTCAGTACAGATATAATATTAATTCATTAATGATAAATAATTTGTAGTATAACCGAATGATAAGAAATTGTGTAATTAATGGTTTTACCACATTGAAACATTTAATTAAAATATACTCATATTAAATAATTAATATTATTAAATAAATACCAAGAATAATGAGTTTTTCATGATATTACATGTCATTGGGGATGTATAAACACTATATAAATAAAATTAGTTGTAAAACATTACAATTTTTATTCAATGAATTGAAATTGAGATGAAATTTCCGACCTTCGACTTTCATTCAGTTTAATGAAATTTAATAACCAATATAGTGATTTTAAAAATGTTATTAACTTATTAAAAGACGTATTATTATCTATAATATGTTATATTATCATTTTCCATCAAATTATATCATATATGTTAATTATCATTCATTATTTTCAATTTTTATTTTGTTAACTGCATTGTTTTTTAGTTGTGTTTCTTTTAAAAGTATCCCATTCTTGGACATATTTTTGACAATAATAATACCAAAAATAATATTAATGAACGAAATATAATAATCATTCATTAATAATATATTAAATTCTAATAATGAATAATGGTTTTAAAAAATTGTATATGTTATGATCATAGAGATGGTAGGTTATACGTACGGATGAGGAACATTTCCATTTTTCACCAATCAATACAGAAATCAAGTAAGTTAAATTCTGTATTTCTAGAAAGATAATAATACTATTAATATATATATATATATATATATATATATCATATTATTTCATTATATATATATACAATCCATGTGACGTGGTGATGAAAAGTGTGTCACATCGCTTTGTGATGGTGGTGGTCCACAGGTACACAAATGATGTTATCATTATTAATTGAGTCAAAAAAAAATGAATATTAAATTTTTATAATGATAAAATTATGTTTAATGGAAAAGTTGATGAATTTTTGTATCACATATATTTATTATCATAATATTTTTACGTTCAATTAAAAGTGTTAGTGAATGGTTAATCATATCGTTTCGAGAGGTTGTAGTCAACCATAAACACGAGCGGCATTATCTTTTCCCCTTTAGAATAGAAAACAAAAATTTATATATGATATAAGGAATCCATATGTATAATTATGTTATTAATACCACAAATTATCTCTAGTTCCATCATCACACCAAACCATTTTATTTGGTAAATTAACAACGTATGATATGTGTTCACGAGGCGCTAGTCTGTGTTACACATGAGATATTATTTTTAAAACCAATTTAATGTATGAGACTGTAGGTTAATGACATAAATTTATTAGAAAAAATAAAAAAATATTTATATTCCTAATTTATTATATAATTTTTCTTTTATATGAGTAGAATTAGATGGGGAAGGAAATACAAAAAAAACATTAAGCAGATAACATTCCCCCTACATCTTCTATATTGTTTGTGTTTTCACTAAAAACATGATTGGATTAAATTATTCCAAAAAATTGGAATTTTAGTATTATATTAGGGATTTATGGAATCTATTTGGAAATTTATTTCATGGAAACAAGGGTGTATATTGTATAAAGTAGATAGGATAGTGTGTGTCATTTTATATGTGTTATGAGTGGGATACTTGTAATTTCTCAAAATGATATAATCATAATGATATTTTCTCAATATAGAACCCTCCAAAGTGGACCATTATTGATATTATTAGTTATATTGTGTATTTATGTCCATAAAATTGGCTTTGGATTTGTTTTTAGGTAATTTAATACCCTCAACATATTAGATTAATCCAACATAAATCCATTTATAGTGGTGAAGCAGTAATTAATTAGTACTATACATAATATAAATATGTGTAATTAAATAATTATGCCTTATTAAAAATTATAATATATGATGATTCAAAATATTTATTTTATTTTTCAATATTTAATGTGCATGTTTTTGAAACCAAAGTTAATATTAAATCCCATATACGTGACAAGAAAAATTATTTTTAAAGAGAAAATTTACAAATGTTTAATATTTTTTTATATATAAATAAAATGTTAATATAATTCCAATTATGAAAATTGTATTAAATAATATAATATATAAGTTATTGTAATCCAAAACCATTTAAAATTTTAATCATATATGATATATTATTTTCATGTAAAGGATATTTTCAATTACAGTTCATTATTTTCCTCTATTTTTCAAAAAATGAATTGTCTCATTATAATCCAAAAAAATAACCCTAAGATAATTTTGGAATAATAATATTCAAAAATAATTATTTCACTCAACATTTTATATATGTGGTAGAAATGATGTTAAAATTATGTGTACAAGGAGTTGCTAAATTACATTATAAAAAAATATAGTATTTCAAAAATAATATTCTTTCTTTAAAATTATTTTATATTATTTAAAATGAATATATTTCCATAATTATAATATTTTATTTATCACTATTAATGACCTCAAATTAAAAGGAAATATTATAATGGTATACTATCTTACAGTTCATTAAGACTCTAGGTTTTGTGTTCTGTATGTTATCAAAGGGATTAAATTTATTGAAATATATCTCATAGGTTGTTAAAGATCAATGATCTTTGTCACATCTATTATTAAATAACACATTTTTCTTTTACAATTATTGGTTGTTAAAACATTCAAACATGGCATTAATTTTTTCCTCTTAGTTTAAACATGATCTAGGTAATAAATGGTTTGATATATGATAATTATTTTCTAAAAATAAAAATTATAAAAATAGTTTATATAATATACTCTTAAAATGATAAAAAATAATTTAAATTGTAAAATATATAAATAGATAAGTATTTATTATATGTACGTGAGCATTAGAGGTGAGTGATGATATATACTGGGAAAAAATGTTTATATAATATTACAGAGAGATAGATGTCATTGATCAAAAGAAAGTGAATGATTAATGAAATGTTAAGGGACACAATTCAATAAATCATTAATAATAAAAAAGACATATGTTCAACATAAATGATGATATTTGGATAATATATTTATTAGAAGATCCTTTTAAAAAATATCAGGAATAATATTACTACATATAAATGCATGGAAATATATTTACCCGGTATGTTTTTATTTTATAAATAAAAAAACCATCTTATTATTGGTCATTTATGAATTTTCAATTCATTAAATACTAAATTAAATTAGTTTCCAATATTTTATTTTTTATTCATGAAGTGTTAAAATTCACATTTATCAGATTGGATTGTCCTTAAATGAGTAACACATATTTCTATCTATATCCATCTATTTTTCGAAACCAATAGGGTTTGAAAATGTTATCCAATATGTCAAAATATATGTATTGAAGTAATACATTACTCTATAAATACTCATCCAATTTCCATCAAAACAATATCTAGAATAATTGACCATATGAACCATCAAAATGATAATAATATTATACACTATAAAAATGGTAACTGAGTTTACTTAATTTTCTTAAACTTAATCAAATACTAAGGTATTCAGTACTATCAATTTTAATATACGCATATCAATTATATTTTTATCAAAAAAAATTATTTTAATATTTGAATCGAATAAGGGTTATTATTCCCTTAATCATGTGTTTTCCATGATTTTTACCATTCAACTAAATATCTTTTCATTTTTAAGAGTACCATTAAACATATCCTCTACAATCTATTAAAATAGTGTTTGAGTACAATCCTTATATATTTTCATATTCTCGTAATTATTTTATAATTTAAAATATAATTGGACAATATATTTCATGAATATAAATTCAAAAGCACATTAATCAACTCTATTTATTAGTATTAATATTGTATGATTTACCTTACCAAATAGAATCATTTTTGGTATTTTCCATCTATCCGTAGTGCATTAAATTTTGTATTTTCAAATCTCTTGGCATTGTATGTTTTTCAACTTATAATATTCATTAATTCCATTTAAAATTTTAAATTGCTTTATTTTTTTACCGATGTTAACCAAAAACATATTTTCATTTTAATTATGTAACAATTGGTTTCCTTCCAAAAGTATGCCATGTTTAAAAATAATTAATTTTATTATACCCTATATCCATTTTCCTATACAATCATCTTATTTTATTACATTCATTCCATGTCATATGATATTGATCATTATTACACTATTTTTATATATCATGATATTGTATACTTATATTATGATATTTATTTGAGATACAAGTTTCGGTCTAAATATTTTCATCATTCTTTAAATGAAACGATCAATGATAATATTTGTACTTTTTATATTGTCCACAATATTCCTTACTAACCTTGAAATTTTTATACTTATTTAGATTCATTTCACCCTTCAATCTAACATAGAATCATGAACCATCATTCCATTTTTTCTTTTTATCACATGGAAAATATTATATAAATAATTTTATATTAAAATCTATATATTACATGATTTCTATTAACATCCCTTCATTAATATTTTGAATCAATAACCACCATATATCTATATTTCATAAGTCATAAAAAACAATAATGAAAACATTATCACATCCAATATATCCCATATTGTGAGAAATAATTTATAAGGATCATGAGAATTTCTTAGATAAAAAAAAATCTTTAGTACAATTGAATGATGGAGGATAATGATGTTATATATCATCTAACATTGATAATCCACTTGGGGGATTGGAAATCTTCTCAATATGACAAATATTATTACTCATAACCTATGCCAGCTTCCCCAATATGGTTATAATTTGACCTATTCATGCTCATTATCCATCTCCCACATCATTATCAATTTCTAGTAGTGAAATCCATATATTTTGTATGTGTATTGATATAGTTCTTGTTATTTACATTATAGACTATTTCAAAATAATGGAATACACAATACTAGATCGTAAAATTATAAAACATAAATTATAGCAAAAAAATCAATGTAACACTGATCATAATTCATCTTAAAATCATAAAAACATTTATTTTGGAATTTCATTATTTTAAACTCATTCAAAATGTTTTATTAAAAAACCAAATTAATTCTTAATATTTCCACTATAGTTTCAAACCAAGTATAAAGACCCAGCCTTAAAACATTATCTAATCTAGAATTAAATGAATAAATGACATTGAGTATATTTTCTGTTTTATAGTATTATAGAATTTGGCCATAACTATTATATATCAAATGATTACAATGTTGACACATCTACATAGTTTCCATTTTTTTTAAAATATAGAATCTTAAGAAGAAACAAGTCTAGTTATATGTTTAAGATCACATGTCTTTCCTTGATCTAATCCCTGACCATATTTGTCCTTATGTCATGTGGAAAACATTTCAAAAACTTGGGATGAGCATTAAATGCTTAGTAAGGGATACAAAAAGAAGGAAAGCTATTATTTTCTCAAAACAACAGTTAAATCATTAATACTTCATCATAAGTAATACTTTTCACCTTTATGATGTATTAAATACTCTTCAACGAATAAAAGATCATTTCTAACCATTTTGTAACCAAAATATCACCATAAAACCCATATAAAGAACACATAACATATAAAGGTAACATTGGACATAAACATACTTAAATGTAACAACTATACGGTCGACTTCCACACATGTCAATAAATGGAATAGCCATACGACCGACTTCCATACCCAATGCATTAGAGGTTATTACAAAACCACCCATCCTGGTTTGTCACGGAACCACCCATAATTTGGTTTATCACGTTACCACCCGTCAAATGTCCATGTAAAATTATTAAATAATAACACATACAACAAATATAAAGGAAAGAAAACAGTTCCACATTTCAATCACAATATATCAGTTAAATATGTTTACATAAAAAATCCATTATCAAAACCATTTTAAATAACAATATACATAATATAGTATATGGTATTTATTTTTCCTTTTAAAAACATAACACCTTGTTAAGGAAGCCAAAGATCATGTAATACTCACGGCGACAGAAAGGTTGTTGTCACCAAGTATGTTAAAAGAAACATTCCATTTTGTCGTTTAGTAAAACGCTTTGTAGAAAAAGATACCATTTGAATGAAATGAAAACTCAAAGGTGTTTTTATAGTGTATAAAAGAAATTCTTGTATTAATACAAAATATGACTCAATGAAAGGAGATTGAAACGAAGTCCCTTACAAAAACTGTATCTATATATTAAAGATAAATCGGTTACATAATTATGTGTTACAAATATAAATACACCCTATATAAGTGGATATTATGTTTTAAAAAATAATAGGTCATTTACACATATTCACATCACGACATAATCAAGAAGTATAGGATTAACCCAAAGAATTGAAATTTAGTAAAGAAGTTCCCTTACAGATACTAGAAAGCCTAACGACATCACTTTAAAATTCCGAAAATGAGTTGATGAGAGATAAAAAGTGTAGCTGATCACATGGAAATAAAATTTGTAGTAATGAGGATATAGAATAAAATTTCCCAATAGAAGAGATGTGAATTAAAAGACATAACAAAAAGAAACATTTTAAAAAGAGGATGGTGAAAGGTTCCATTACCGATTTGGAAACATACGAAACATACACCTCTTGAAAGAATGACTATAAAATGTCGATGTATATACCCATAATTGAAATTATATTACAAAAAGAGTAGAATAATTGGCAGTACATACACCACTCAATGGAGATAGTGACAAATATTTCATGAATCTCATGGGAATAAAAGTGAGATAAATATCTCTTACCTCGTTGTAATAAATAGAGTCGTATGTCCAAAGGATAATTATCACCAATTGAATCACAGAATACCATGAATATTAATATAATAATGATAATATGTATCAAATTTCAATACAAAATACACCACATGAAATGAATAAGTGGTGAACAATGGAAATCTCAAATAATTAAAAGTGAGATAAGAAATCCCCTTACCATGTGTCCGACATGACTCGCTCGTATGTTCTTTGTTCTTACTGAATGATAATCTTAAGATAAATTTTAACTTCTTAAGAACCTTTTCAACTATATTATTTCTTTTAGATCACTTATTACCATGTTATAAAAAATATTTAATCATTTACTTTAATGATGGTCGTTTTATCGATATTCGGTACTTTAGTTAAAAGTGAACTTCATATATTTACAAGTTTTTAAGGTTGTAAAATATCCATTATATCCAGAATAATATTCATAATGTAGATATATTATATATTATATAAAACCAGTATATATATATATTCATACTAGTACTTAACATTTGAAGGTAAGAAATGAAATACACCGTTCATGGAGAAGGTAAGCTGTACGTACGAATGATCACTACTTTAATTTATATTTCGCATTTAATGGAATGAAAACATTTTTATATAAATTTATATTATAATTCCAGTATAATATCATATATCATATCATTAACTAAATCCTTTATACATCCCACATATGGTATTAACAATTCAAATCACTTTGAGGGGGCCGTAGTCTGCACTTCCTAAAATGAAATTATCACGTTTACTCATTATGGAAACCATAAAGTTATGAAATAAATGAAAAATATAAAATCATAATGAATCCATAAGAATAATATATATCATATGTAAATACAGTGACATGTTAATGTCCACCATGAGAGGTGGTTGGAGATAATTGAATAATCATCGTTTCGTGAGGCACTAGTTCGTCGTCCACAGAAACAGTATGTTCTTCACCCATTAGATGTTGTTGTGTGTAAGCGTAGCTCTAATAATTTTCATCAAAATATCCCAGTATATTGATGATTCTGGTTTTTTAAAAATATATAGTTATAAAAATAGTTTAAGGGGTTGGATATGCATAAAAAAAACATAAAAAAAACACACATTACCATTAAATCGGGTATCTCCCCTTGGTTTGAACCAAAATGGTTTCCTGAAGTGCTTTCTGTCTAAATTAAGGCTTCTAGGATGAAGATATGGATATTGGGAGATTATTTGAGTAGAAGTTGGATGAGACCATGTCCTGAGAACTATGGGAAAGGGGATGGAAGTGGGGGATTTTTATAAGGGAGAGGAGGGGCTCTTTTGGAAAGCTTGAAAATATTTTTATATTATATAATGATTTTCGGTTTATAAAGGTAAAAATATTATTAAAGTCAAATATATGGTGTCCAATATTCAAAATAAAATCATCCAACATGAATTGGACTAGTTTTGGATATTATTTTATACTTTATCATCATATTTATTTAAATCATTCATTAATGATGTAAACACTGCATCATCATTGTGTCATAAATAATTTCATTTATTTGATGTCTAAAAATTATAAAAAAATTACCACGATTTCAGAAATTTATTTATATATATATATAATATATTTAGTCAAAACAATAAATTAAATAACCCCATGTAAAAAGAGTATTAGTAAAACAATTCATGTTTGTGTCATTTTTATTTTTATATTAAATAAAACGTTATCAATGACATTATCATACACAAGTGGCACCATGGGGACCCCAAATTGACCCATGGATTATCGTTTTCTCCCATGAATCATCTAATATGTTTAATAAATGTGTCAAGGTATTTTTATATTTTTATAATATTATTTTTACCTTAAATTACCGTAATTACATTTAATTGCAGTTAATAAAACTCAAAAGTTACTATTACCGAAAAATTATTTTCATCCCATCGAACCACATTTTAGATACTAATGACAACCATGTATGTCGAATTATTGATATTCAATTCACAAAAGTGGTAAAATTTTATTTAAACGAAAAATTCAGTTTTTAACAACTACTTAGTGGTTCCCCAATTCATAAAAAATTGATGTTTTTCAGAAAAATGCCAAAAATTCACCCTAAGAATTATTTGATATTCCAAATTAAAAAATGATGTCCGTTTTACAAAATTCAAAACATAGTTGTTGCATTAATTAATTTTATAATTAATTTCCGCTGTCAAAACAAATAATGTGTTTTTAAGAAACAATATCTCTCAAAAGATTGACACCTGTTTATGTCTAAATTCAATATGAAATTAATTATAAATACCACCATTGGATTAAATGGTAAAAATATATTTTAATTACAATTTAAACCCAATTTAAAATATATTCTAACTATATAAATAAATTATATTTAAAAGAGGTTTTGAATTAAAATACCGGATTTTTCACTATTCATTAAAAATTGAACATTATCGGAAAAATAAAAAAAATTACATAAAGAAAATTTTTATGTCCTGATTATAAAGAAGGATTTTAGTTTTTCAATTTTAACATATAAAATTGAAAAAAAGTAGATTTAAAAAAGGTTCACCATCAAAATGCAGTTAAAAGATCTTTTAAAGAATATTAGAATATTTATGCTTAAAATTGGATTCATTCGCATTTTAAGACTATATCATTTATTGGATAATTGTTTAAATATTGAAAAAAACATATATAATCATTTTTTATATACTTCTGTTCATTACTTCTATTATAATGGATAGCATTTACTACCATTTAAAATAATAATATTATATTATTAATGTGCAACATAAGATTTCAATGAAACTTGTTGTTGCGTATTAGGTATGCCTTTGAACATAGCCTCACCATTGAAGTAATATTACTCTTTTATTCACACATATTAATATATATGAACATTTAATATTCATTATTTACCAGGGATGTTACATCCTTCCCCCCTTTTTGGGAATTGCATCCTTGCTATTTTAAAATTGGGCTACGAAACATTATTGAAAGCCCCACATCGGAAAAGGAGTAAATAAAATTATCACATTAAAAGAAAGAAAAGGAAGTACGATAGTCACCTGAAATAACCCACACATTGATTCCATGAAAACATGGATATGGAGGAGAAAACAAACCATCATGTTCTGATGGAGAGTGATAGAAAACATGTTTTCGAAAATGTTAACCACAAAAAAGTCACAAACATGTGATGGGTTATACTGTATTTGATTCCCCAGTATGAATTGTTAACATACAACGTTTTTATTTTATGATAATTTTTATTAAGTAATTTTGTTATGAGATTAAATAATACATAATGAAACATACCCACTTTTCATGTAGACTTTCATCTTTTACTAGATTTCTAACACAAACTTATATTTTCTCCAAACAATGTGTATTGAAGATAACATGTTCACATTAAGAGCGCTAAAATAAACTTCGAGAGAATCACATAATCCATAAAAGATGTATCATATATTTCCCATGACATTAGACCTTAACCAAAACCAAAATGGTTAGAACATGATCAGATAATCTCAAAAAATGATAATTTTTCAAAAAAATTAAAAACTACTCTTAATATCCAAATATTTTCAAACAAAACCCAAAGTTTATCAAAGACCATTCAATAACGATATATCCATAAAATTCATCATAATAGTCCAAACTAAGATTTAATCCAAAATCTCCAAAGTATTTAATCACATAGTATTCAATGATAAATCTTAACATTTATCTCAAAATATCATCTGTTACTCTTAAAGTCTCATATTGAGAAGTAATTAACCTATTATCATATCCTCCATGATAGGTTAATAATTTCAATAGATAACCTAAAATCAACTTATTCTTGATTTAAAATCATCTAACTAAAAGGAATAAGTCATAAAAAGTAGGGACATCATGTAGCAGAGTTGTAGGTGAAAAATATTAGTCTCACTTTTGTTGTAGGTTCGATTCATGTAGCTTCGTCCGACGCGACCGATTTTCATATAGTATCCAAGTTATCCCTTTTAAAATACTATATAATTTTATAACATTCCCCAAAAAGAGATAAATTCATCATAAATAACCATTACATATTTTAACCACAAAGGTTATCAAATAACATTCTTTTGGAATCCCAAAATGTATTAACTGATAATTTCCTCAAATTCAAGGATCACATAAACTGAAATGGTTATTTATAACTATATCCATAAAATAAAATTTAATTATTCATTTAATTAAATTTTCTAAAATCAAACATCAGGGTAACACATACTATAAAAATTCTTCTAATGTAATCACATAATCAAAAGGGCCATAATAATTTTATGAAAATCAAAATCATAAAATATACCATAACTCTTGAACACCTTATATGTTGACATCTTACTCATTCAACATTCTTCATGATCCATTAACCAATTATTTTCAAATTATCCTGAAATATTTCTTTTCTAGAAACATAATCATGATTCAGCTCCTAAGATTTCAATAATAGGAAAAAATATGTAAAGAAATAATTCATACCATTCATTAGCCATTATCAGTTTTTTCATCCTCAATCGTAATGGAATTAGTTATTGGTAAAAAAATATTTGTATGATCCTGGGGATCCCATTCCCAAAATATCTTCATAATGCATGTGGTTTCATAATGACCATGCACACCACATTTCAAACATTCAATTGATCCCTTAGAGTGGAATTCATCCCCTTTCCTAGAGTCAACTAGATGCTTCCTTTTTCCATGGCAGGTTCTTGATTTATGAACTACATTTCCACATCCATAGAATCTTTCAACCCCTTTGAAAAATTTTCCTTGGGGTTTCATTCCACATCTTTGGCACATAGGTTTTGGAACACACTTACCTTTATGATTATTACCTAAACATCCATATGGATATGTTTCTCACATATATGATTCCTTATAAAAATCACTAAGGTTCAGGTTCTCAATAATGACAATAGATATTTGGTTGAGAATAACCACATGTTTTCTTATTGAAACTCCCATATCATTCAGTTGATCGTTCATAAAACCATCACCATTTTCTTCACATGCACTGTTACTTTGGTGCCTTCTAGATCCAGCTATTTACTAAAAGCATAAATGTCAGGGTGAGTATATTAGTAAAATCATCATAAAATACTAATATATAATTATTAATGTTATCATAATCATATTCACATTATCTAAAAAACAATGACTCTTTCTGAAATCCTAACCATTATGGTAATGTCACTTATTCTTAAAGAATACCCTATCCTCTATAATTATCTAAACCTCCCTCTGATACCAACTATAAGGACACAACATTAAAACATTACATAATCATGAATTAAATTAATAATTCACATTGATGATATTTTCATGTTTATAGTTTTAGAGAATTAGGCCATAACTATTACATCTCAAAAGATTACAATATAGATACTTTTACTCAGTTTCCATTTTAAAAACTAAAAAATATTAAAAAATAAACATTTCTAATTCAATATTTTAGATAGCATGTCTTTCTATGATTCCATCCTTGACCCTATTCATCTTTAAGTCCTATGGAAAACATTTCTAAAACATGGGATGAGGATAAAAAGCTCACTATAGTGTAAATAAATACAGAAAACTATTAGTTTCTCAAAATAACAAATAAATCATGAATAATTCATCACAAGCAATACAATTAACCATTATGAAGTATTAAATACTATTCAATGAATAAAAGATCATTGTTTACCCTTTTTTAACCAAAATATCACCATAAAACCCATTTAAAGAACACATAACATATAAAGGAAACTAGGGAAATAAACAAACATAAATGGAATAACCTTACGGTCAACTTCCACACATGTCACTAAATGTAATAGGCATACATCCGACTTCCAGAGCCAATTCATTGGAGGTTATAACGTAACCACCCATCCTGGTTTATCACACCACCACCGATCAATTGTTTTATCACAAAACCACCCGTCAAATGTCCAACTACCACTATAAAATCATAACACATACTACATATATAAAGGAAAGAAAACATTTTCATAGTTCAATCACAATATATCACTTAAATATACTTATATAAAAAATCCATTATCAAAACCATTATCAAAACCAAAATACATAATAGAGTATATGTTATTTATTTTTCCTTTTAAAAACATTATGGCTTGTTAAGGAATTCAAATATCAAGTAACAATCATGGCGGTGGAAAGGTCGTTGTCACCACGTATGTTAAAAGAAACATTCATTTTTGTTGTTTAGTAAAACGTTTCATAGAAAATGATTACCTTTGAATGAAATGAAAAGTCAAATGTCTTTATACACCGTATAAAATAATGCCTTATATTAAAAAAATATTCCTCAATTAAAGGAGATTGAGACGAAGTCCCTTTCAACGACGATATCCTTAGATTAAGGATACATCAATGAAATAATTATGTGTCAAAAATATAAATGCACCAAATATATCTAGATATTAAGTGTATGACCATTATAGTTTATTAATAAATATTCAAACCTGACATAATCTATAAGTATATGTTTAAACCAAAGAATTGAAAATGGGTAAATAAGTTTCCTTAAAGAAATTTGACAGCCTAAAAAAGTGACATTAAAATTCAGAAAATGAGTTTATGATAGATAAAAAGGGTATATCATCACTTGGTCATAAAATTTAAAGAAATAAGGATATATAATAACATATCCCAACATATGAATATGTGAATTAAAATACATAACAAAAATTATCCTTTTAAAAAGAGGAGGGGGAAAGGTTCCCTTACCTATTTGGTAACATATGAAACGTACACCCCCTGAAATAAAGACCATACAATGTTGATGTAAATACCCATAAATGATATAATATTACACAATGAGTAGAATAATGGGAATTACATACTCTACGCAATGGATTTAGTGACAAATATATCATTAATATAACGGGAATAAAAAGTGAGAAATAACCCCTTACCTCGTTGTAATAAATAGAGTCTTCAGTCCAATGGATAATAAGCACCTAATGAATCACAATATACCATGAATATAAATAGATTCCAGATAATATATATCAAATGGAAGTACCAAATACACCACATGAAATAAATAAGTGGCAAACAATGGAAATCTCACAGAATTAAACAGAGATAAGATATCCCTAACCACGTGTCCGACTTGACGCGCTCGTGTGTTCCTTGTTCTTCCTAACTGAAAAATTATGTTAATTTATACATTATTAAGAACATTTTTCAAGTTTATTATTTTTTTATTTCACTTATTACCATGTTATAAACATTATTTAATCAATTTAGTAAATAACGGTCATTTTATCGATATTTGGTACTTGAGTCAAAAGTGAACTTCTTATATTTACAAGTAGTACATGTAGTAAAATATCAATTATCTACAGAATGATATTCATGATGTAGATATCATATATATAATGTATATCTAGTACATATATGTATTTATACCTGTACATGACAATTGAAGGTAAGAAATGAAATGAACCGTTCATGGAGATGGTAATCTGTACGTACGCATAAACGCTACTTTCAAATATATTTCACATTTAATGGAAGGCAAACATTATTATAGGATGTTATATTATAATTAATGTATAATATAATATATCATATCAGTAACTAGATCCTTTATACATCCCACACATGGCATTAACGATTCAAATCACTTTGAGGGGGTAGTAGTCCGGACATCCTAAAATGAAATTATCACGTTTACCCATTATGGAAACCATAAAGGTACGACATAAATGAAAAATATTGAATCATAAGGAAAACATAAACATAATATATATCATATGTAAATAATGTTACATCGTAATGGATACCATGACAGGCAGTATGAGATAATTGAACAATCATCGTTTCGTGAGGCAGTAGTTCGTCGTCCACAGAAACAGTATGTTATTCAACCATTAGATGGGGGTGTGTGTATGTTTAGCTCTATTAATTCTCATAAAAACAACCTAGTATATTTAATATACATATTTTGTTAAAAAATAAAGGAATAAAATAAGTTTAATGGGTTGGATATTAAAAATAAACCAAAAGAACATAAAAGAAGACATTACCTTTAAATCAGGTAACTCACTTTGATTTGAACCAAAAAGGATTGTTGATGTGCTTTCGGCATAAATAAATACTTCTAGGATGAATAAAGGGATATTGGGAGCTTATTTTAATAGTGTTTGGAGGAGCCAATGGGCTTGATAAGTGTTAGAAAGGAGTAGGAAGTGGGGGATTTTTATATGGGAGATGAGGACCTCTTTTGGAAAGCATGAAAATATTTTTTTATTATATAATATTATTCAGTTTCTAAAGGTCCAAAAATCATTAAAGTCAAAGATACGGTTCCCCATGTTATAAATAAAATCATAAAATAAGAATTAGACAAGTATTTTATATTGTTTTAAAATTTATCTTCATATTTATTTAAATCAATCATTGATGATGCAAACACTCCATCATCATTGTGTCATAAATAATTTTTATTATATGATGTCTAAAAATTATAAACAAATTACCATGATATAGGAAATATTATTATATTTATAATGAATATTTTATGTCCAAATTATAACTTATATAACCCCATGTAAAAATTATTTTAGTAAAACAATACAAGTTTGTGACATTTTTATTTTTACATTAAATAAAAAGTTATGAATGTCATTATCATACCCAAGTGGCTCCATGGGGCACCCTAATTGACCCATGGATTTTCATGGTAGGCCATGACTCATCTACAAGTGTTAGGACAAGTTTCAATGTATTTTTACATATTTATTGTATTAATTATACCTTAAATTGCCCTAATTACCTTAAATCACAGTTAATAAAGGTCAGAAGTTACTATTCACCAAATATTATTTTCATACCATTGAACCAAATTTTACTTACTAATGACAACCATGTATGTCAGAATTTTAAAATTCAATTCACAGAAGCAGTAAAATTTCATTTAAATGAAAAATTCAGTTTTTAACAACTACTTAGTGGATTTACTATTAATAAGAAAATGATGTTTTTCAGAAAAAATACCAAACATTTACCCTAAGATATATTTGATATTCCAAATTCAAAAATTATGTCCATTTTACCAAATTCAACACATATAGGTTCCATTAATAAATTTAATATTTATTTTTCTCTGTCAAAAAAAATAATGTGTTTTTAAGAAACAATATCTATCAAAAAAATGACACTTGTTTATGTCGATTTTCAATGTGAAATTAATTCCAATTACCACCATTGGATTAATGGTAAAAATATATTTTAATTAAACTTTAAACACAATAAATAAGATAATCTAACCATATAAGAAAATTATATTAAAAAGATGTTTTGAATTAAAATACAACATTTTTCACAATTTCATTAAAAAAATAAATTTATGAGGAAAATAAAAAAAATTACAGAAACATAATTTTGATAACCCAATTCTAAAGAAGAATTTTATTTTTTCAAATATAACATCTATAATTCAAAAAATTATGATTAAAAAGTGTTCACCATCAAAAGGCGGTTAATCGACCTTTTAATGAATATTAGAATATTTATGCTTAAATTGGATTCATTCGAATTTTATTCCAATATAATTTATTGGGTAATTGTGAAAAAATATTACAAATATTTATAATCATTTTATATATTTTTTCTGTTCATTCCTTCTATTACAACTGCTAGGTGTTAACTACCTTTTAATAAAATATTATTATATTATTACTGTCCAACGTATGCTTTCAATGTAACTCATTGTTGCGTATTGGATACGCCATTGAACATAACATCCCCATTAAAGTAATATTAATATTTTATTCACAAATATTAATATATATTAACATTTTATATTCATTATTTACCTAGGATGTTACATCATTCCCCCCTTTTTGGGAATTGCATCCTCACTATTTTCAAATTGGGCACGAAAACATTATTTAAATCCCCACAAATAAAAGGAGTAAATAAAATTATCACTTTAAAAGAAAGAAAATAAAGTACAATGGTCCCCTTAAATAACCCATACTAGGATTATAAAGACCCAAACTTAAGACATACATAATATTGAATTAAATGAATAATTCAATCATAGGATCTTTTCAGGTTTAGAGATTTAGAGAATTGGGACATAACTATTACATCATAAAAGATTACAAAGTAGACACTTCTACACAGTTTCCATTTTTTTACAAAACATGAAATCTTTTAAAACCTGGTGATGTGTAGTTCCATATTTAATACAGCATGACTTTTCCTTGATCCCATCCTTGATCCTATTCCACATTATTTCCTCTGAAAAACAAATCAAAAACATCTGTTGAGCATAAAAACCTCAGAAATGGATACACAAAGAAGAAAAACAGTTAGTTTTCCTCAAAACAGCATGTAAACCATGAATACTTTATCATAAGTAATACTTTTCACGTTTATGAAGTAGTAAATACTCTTCACTAAATATAAGATCATTAATTACCCTTTTGTAACCAAAATATTACCATAAAACCCATATAAAGAACTCATAACATATAAAGGTATCTTGGGACATAAACATACTTAAATGGAATTACCATATGTTCGACATCCACTCATACCACTAAATAGAATATCCATACAGCTGAATTCCACACCCAATTCATTGGAGGTTATAATGTAACCACCCGTCCTGGTATTCACAGCACCACTCATCATTTGGTTTATCACATAACCACTCGTCAAATGTCCAAGTACCATTATAAAATCATATGACATAAAACAAATATAATGGAATGAAAACAATTCCACATTTCTATCAAAAATTATCACATAAATAAATTTAGATAACAAATCCATTATCATAACCATTTTCAATACCAAAATACATAAAAGTGAATATGGTATTTATTTTATTTTAAAAAAATTATAGCTTGTTAAGGAAGCCAAAGAACAAGTAGTACTCGCTGTAGTGGAAAAGGACATTATCATCTAATAATTTAAAAGAAACATTTTTTTTTGTCATTTAGTAATACATTTCATAGAAAAATATTCCCTTTGAATGCAATGAAAATTCAAGGGTGTTTATAGAGCGTATAAATGAACGTCTTGTATTAGAACAAAATATGCCTCAATGAAAGGAGATTGAGACGAAGTCCCTTAACTGATGTTCGTCTTGACACGATCGCTATTTAAACACCTGAATAATAAATAAAGTTAATTTATAATTGCTTAAAAACATTTTTCATGTTTATTATTCATTTTATATCACTTATTACTATGTTATAAACATTATGTAATCATTTAAGTAAATATTGTTTGTTTTGTTGATATTTTGTACTTAATTCAATAATGGACTTCTTACAATTACTTTTTGTTCATGTGGTCAAAGGGTCATTATATATAGAATGATATTGATTATTTGGATATCATATATATCATATATATCAAGCATATACATGTATTTATAATAGTACATCACATTTAGAGGTAAGAAATGAAATGCACCGTTCAAGGAGACGGTAAGCCGTACGTACGCATGAACCCCTCTTTCATTTCTATTTCCTATTTAATGGAATGAAATTAAAATGATATAAAGTTACATTATAATTACACTATAATATTATATATAATATTATTAACGCCATCCTTTAAACGTTCCACATATGGAATTGACGATTCAAATCACTTTGAGGGGGCGGTAGTCTATACTTCCAAAAATAAAATTATCGCATTTATCCATTATGGATACCATAAAGGTATTACATAAATGAAAAATACAGAAGAATAAGGAAGACATAAACATAATATATATCATATATAAATAATGTTAGATCTTAATGGCCACCATGAAATGTGTTAAGTGTAGATTGAACAATCATCGTTTTGTGAGGCAGTAATTCACCATCCACAGAAACAATATGTTCATTAACCATTAGAAAGAGGTGTGTGTAAGTGTAGCTCGAATACATCTCATAAAAACATACTAGTATATTTAATATACTGGTGTTATTAAAAAATAATGGAATAATGATATTTTAGTGGGTTGGAGAAGAAAAATAAAACAAAGGAACATAAGAGAAGACATTACCTTTAAATAGGGTAACTCCCCTTGGATTGAACCAAAAGGGTTTCTTGAAGAGCCTTATGCCTAAGGTAAGTCTTCTACGATGAATAGAGTGATATTGTTATCTTATGTGAGTAGATTTTGGACGATCCAATGGGCTTGAGAAGTGTGTAAAATGTGTAGGAAGTGGGGTCTTTTTATAAGGGAGATGAGGGGCTCTTTTGGAATGAATGAAACTAATATATTATTATATTATGAATTTAGATTTATAAAGGTCCAGAAATTCTTATTTTTGAAGATAAGGTGTCCCATTTTCAAAATAATATCATCTTATAATAATTTTACAAGTTTTTGATATTATTTTACACATTATCTTCGTCTTTATTTAAATCATTCATTAATGACGTAAACATTGCATCATCATTGTGTCATAAATAATGTTATTTATTTGATGTCTAAAAATTATAAAAAAGTTACCATGTTGTAGGAAATATTTTTAGATTTCTATTCAATATTTATAGTCAAATATATCAAATATATAAACCCATGTAAACATTGTTCTAGTAAAACAATACATGTTTGTGACACTTTTATTTTTACATTAAATAAAAAGATATTAATGTCATTTTCATACCCAAGTGGCCTTATGGGGTCCCCAAGATGACCCATGGATTTTCATGGTCTAAAATGACTCATCAAATAAGTGTAGGACATGTTTCAAGGTGATTTCATATTATGATAAAATTATTTTTACCCTAAATTACACGAATTACATTTAATCACAATTAATAAAACAGAAATGTTACTATTCACCAAAAAAATATTTTCATCCCATAGAACCGCATTTTATGTACTAATAACAACCATGTATGTCGATTTTTGAAATTCAATTCACATAACTGGTAATTTTTCATTTAAACAAATAATTAGTTTTTTAATGACCACTTAGTGGTTTCAATATTCATCAAAATTAATGTTTTTCATAATAATACCAAAAAATTACCCTAAGCTATATTTGATATTCCGAATTCAAAAATGATTTCTTTTTTATAAAATTCAAAACATATAATTTGATTTATTTAATTTAATAATTAATTACAATTTTCAAAACAAATAGCATGTTTTTAAGAAACAATATATATCAAAAGATTGACACTTGTTTAAGTCCAATTTCAAAGTGAAATTAATTCCAATGACCACCAAAGGATTAAATAGTAAAAATATATTATAATTGCACTTTAAAACCAATTAAAAAGATAATCTAATCATGTAAATAAAGTAGACAAAAAAGATGTTTTGAATTAAAATACAACATTTTTCACTATTCATTAAAAAAATAGAACATTATTGGAAAAATACAAAAAACACTCATAAAGTAAATTTTGATATCCCAATTCTAAATAAAAATTTTATTTGGTCCAATATAATGTTTAAGAGTGACCAAAAATATATTTATATAGGGTTCTCCATTAAAATTCTCTAAATCAATCTTTTTGTGAATATTATAGTATCTATCCCTAAAATTAAATTCTTTTCTTATTTTAAGCCTTTATCTTTTATTGGATAAATTAAAAAACATTTAACAAACATATATAATCATGTTTTATTATTTCTATTCATTCCCGCCAATACAATGGTTTTGTGTTAACTACCATTTAAAATAATAAAATTATATTATTACTATGAAACGTATGATTTTAATGAAACTCATTGTTGCATATCGGATACGCTATCTAACATAGAAACCCCTTTAAATTAAAATTAATATTTAATTCACAAATATTAATAAATTTTAAAATGTCTTATTCTTTATTTACCTGGGATGTTACATCCTTCCCCCCTTTTTTTGAATTTTTTCCTCACAATTTTATTCACTTATCAGAATATGTGGGGGTATTTATCCCTCATAGAATTTTCAGATTCCCTGGTTGCCTCTTCAATCATATGGTTTTTCTATAGAACCATCACCTAATAAATTACCTTATTTCACATCATTTTCTCTCTTGAGTCAATAATCTAGATGGGTTGTTCTTTATAAGAGATATTCTCTTCCAACTGTACATCATCAAGGCTCAAAACATGAGATGAATCTTGAATATACTTTTTCAACATCGAAACATGAAAAACATTGTGTACCTGGGATAAACTGGGAGGTAAATCCACTTTATATGGAAATAATCTAACATTCTCCAGGATTTCATAAGGTCCAATGAGCCTCGAACTCAGCTTAGCATTCTTGCTAAAATGCATCACACGTTTCCATGGAGAAATATTGAGAAAACATGATCACCTACCTTGAATGATAAATCCTTCATCCGGTTATCCACATAACTTTTATGCCTACACTGAGCTATCCTGATGTGTTTCTAAATCAACTGAAATTTTTCTACCATATCTTCTACAAATTATGGTCCCATCATCTTCCATTACCCTACTACATCCCAAAAATCTGGAGTACGAAATCCATTACCATATAATGCCTCAAACGGAGCCATCTATATACTAGAATGAAAACTGTTATTATAAGAAAATTCAACCAATGAAATATTTTGGTCCCAAAATCCCTAATAATCCATCCTGTAAGCATGTAACATATCCTCCAATGTCTGAATTGTTTGTTCTATCTGCTCATCTGATTGTGGATGAAATTTTGTACTAACATTTAATTCCATACCCAATGACTCCAGAAGGCCGTTCCAATAGTTAGAAGTAATTTTGGGATCACGATCAGATAAAATGGAGAGGGGATCTCCATGTAAACTAAAAAATCTTTTATGATACAATGGATAATGTTAATCTAGAGGTAATGTATCTCTAATAGGAAGGAAATGTGTAGATTTAGTCAAGCGATCAACAATAACCCGGATTTCATTATTTCCTTGAGATGTCTTTGATAATCCCACAACAATGTCCTTGAATATATTTTCTCATTTCAACTTTGGCACTAGTAATGACTGAAGAATCCCTTTCGATAACTGCCACTGTACTTTATCCTACTGGAAAGTCAAACACTTCATAGAAAAATCAGCAAAATCTCTTTTCATTCCATCCAACCAGTAGTACTCCCGCAGAACTCTGTAGGTCTTAGTACTACCAGGATGAACTGAAAACGAGAAACTATGAGCCTAACATAACAACTCCTTCTTCAATTGTGAATCACAAGGAATAAATAAGCTCTTCAAAAACCACAAAACACAATCATTATCAATGTTTAATTCAGGAAACTTACACTTCAGAATAATCTCTACCTTTTTCTGAAACTCACTGTCATTTATCTACACTTGCATAATTCTATCTGAGAGAGATGATCTGACTAACACCTGAAACAAATAGAAGAACATCCTGCACCAACAAATTCTATGACAATGTTCATCAAATCTAAAACCAAAGGATCTCATTCCAAACGTAGCATGGTTAATGATGCATTACTTTTTATAATCCAAGCATCAGCCACTTTAATTGCTTTTTTGGGATGGTAATGAATTTTACAATCATAATCCTTGATTAATTCGAGCCAGCTCCTCTGTGTCATTTCCAATTCATTATGAGTGAATATATACTTTAAAATTTTCTCATCAGTATATATTTCACACTTTACTCCATACAAATTTTGCATCCAAATTTTTAGAGCAAAAACAACAGCAGCTAATTCCAAATTATGAGTAGGGTAATTTAACTTCTGTTTTTTCAAATAACGTGAAACATAAGAAATTACGTGAACATTATTCATAAGTACAAAACCATGTCTCTTCAATGAAGCATCACTATAGATAACAAACTCACCATTTCTAGAAGGAAGTGCCAAAACTGGACCATTCACCAATCTTCTTTCCAATTCCTCTAAACAATCATCACATTCTTTTGTACAGATGAACTTAACCCATTTTTAAGTTAACTTAGTCATTGCACTAGATAATTGTGAAAGTTTGTTAACAAACCTCTGGTAATAACCATCCAAACCAATAAAACTACAGATCTCGGTTATATTTGTGGTTCTTGGACATTCTTCAATAACTTTAGTTTTAGCAGGATCAACAGTTGTGCCATTTTTTGAAATAATGTGACTAAGGAAAGAAATTTTTTGTATCCAAAACTCACACTTTATGAATTTTCCATACAGTTTATTTTCATTTATAGTTTTCAAGATAACCCTTAAATGACATTCATGCACCTCCTTACTTTTAGAAAACACCAAAATATCATCAATGAACACAACCAAAAACTTATCCTAGAACTCATGGAAAATTCTATTCATTAGATCCACGAATACAAAAGGTGCATTAGTTAACCCAAAAAGAATAACTACAAATTCACGATGGCCATATCTAGTATGAAACTTATCCTTTATAATGTCTTATTCATTTAATTTCAATTGATGGTACACCAACCTCAAGTCAATCTTCAAAAAATTCTTGAGCTCCCAGGAGCTGATCAAAAAAATCATAGATATGAGGCAATAGATACGTGTTGTTAACAACGATGTTATTCAATGATCTATAATCAATGAAAAGTATCATTGAACCATCTTTCTTTTTAACAATCAAGATAGTAGCACCCCATGGTGATGTTCTGGGTCGAATGAAACCTTTATTTAATAACCTCTGAAATTTCTTCATTAACTCTCAATGTTCAACTTCAGCCATTCGATAAGGGGGTTATGAAATTGTCTTATAATCAAGAACTAAGTCAACAGTAAATCCAACATCCCGATCATGAATAATACAAGGAAACTCGTAAGGAAAATCTTCAAGGTACTCATTTACCACTGGCACATCATTAATTTGAACAGTTCCTTTGTTTTCAACAATATGTTCAAGGTAACATTCATTTCCATATTTTATTAGTTTCTCAACTTTCTGATATGTTATCAAAAGAAAGGGTTCATTCTTGTACACAAAGTGAATATATTTCTTAAAAAAAACCTCTTTAGCTCTACAGTCAATCTTATCATGATAAACAGAATGCTAATCCATAGCCAAAAAAAACATAAAACTCTACGAGAGGCAAAACAATAAGGTTTGCAGGTATATTCATTCCACAGAAAAGGATAGGAAGGTTCTTGTAATTTATTTTTGTCTCAGTGTTTCATCCGTGTGTTTTTACCATAAGTTCGAGATTCATATCTTGAGATGGAATTCAAAATTTACTAGAAAACTTCTCAGAAATGAAAGAATGTGTAGACCCTAAATCAAACCACACATTGGAATAATCATATCAATAAAATAATATACCTGATACTACTTCTTTCGATGGCCCAACATCATCTGATGCAGTTTCAAAGGATTTCATAACCCCTTTCTGCTTGTAGTCTGGCTGCTTTCTATATGTTGAGTTCTTTGTTAGACACTCATTTGCATAATGAACTATTTAATTACCCTTAAAACATCTTACCTTTAAATTTTCATTGCTTTTTTGATCATCTTCCTTACTGTTACGGGCAATATGACCAGACTTACCTCACTGAAATCACTTTCTAAAAATGGATAAACATTCTCCAGGATGCATTTTACCATACTTATCACATGATCGATATTATGTTTTCTTTCCTCCTAGCTTCTATGATGAATTTTTTCCCTTTTCCTTCCAACTAGACATCTTATTATGTTTTTTTCAAAGAACACATGATCATCGAGAAACTCCATTTCAACCTTCTCCACACATCGAACTACTTTTTCATAACTTTTGAACTCACGAGAAGCTAAATCCCTTCAATACATTGGTTTTAACCCTGAGTAAAAAATGATGATTTTACTATCATGATCTCGTATGTAATTTGGAGCATACCTTGCCAGTCGAGTGAACTTTGCTTCATAAGAATCCATTGAGTCATTCTCCAACCTCAATTCTAGGAATTGTTTTTCCATCCTATGACGAACCACATTAGGAAAATATTTCTCAAGAAACATACCTTCCAATTTATCCCAGTTATGATAATCAATCTCATAACTATACCTGATATATATCACCATCAACCACCATTGAACAGCTTCACCTTCAAATCGGTAAATAGAAAGACTGACCTTCTGATGTTCTGAACACCCCATTACATCAAAAATCTTTTCTACTTTTTAATCCACCATTTTCCTAGAACATGGTCAGATGATCCTATGAATGATGGGGGACGCTGCCTCATTAAATGTTCCACCAATGACATGTTCCTCTGCTGTTGATCTGGCTGACCATGTTCATGGATACCACCACCATTTATAGCCTAATTCAACTGGGCCATCCCTGCCACAAACTGTTCAGTTACGATTCCGACCGTCTTAGGTAGCTGATTTGGAAGGTTGTCTTCCTCCAGATGTCATCCCAACATAGCTGCCTTGTTTCCTCTGCAGAAAACCATTCTGGACACAAAAATATCATAGGCGAAGAAACATTGTAATCTTTAAATTCTATATCATTTGAATCATACCATAAATTAATTTACCTACATGAATTTTACAATTTTCTAACTCCAAAAGTTGTCTAAACCAACATCTGAAACCAACTATAAGGACCTGAAATTAAACATTAATTAATATTGAATTAAATGAATAACTCACACTGCAGATCTTTTTAGGTTTAGAGTTCTAGATAATTAGAACATAACTATCTCATCTCAAAAGATTACAAAGTAGAAACTTCTACAAAATTTACATTTTTTTACAAAAAACATGAACTCTTGATAAAATGATTCATGGATAGTTCCATGATTAAGAAAGCGTGAATTTTACTGGATCCCATCCTTGACCCTATTCTACCTTATGTCCTATGAATAATATATCAAAAACTTGGGGTGAGCATAAAAATCTTAGTAAGGGATACACAAAGAAGGAAAACGGTTAGTTTTCTTCAAAACAATAGATAAACCATGAATCCTTTATCATATGTAATTCTTTTCACCTTTATTAAGTAGTAAATACTCTAAACTAAATAAAAGATCATTAATTACCATTTTTTAACCAAAATATTACCATTAAACCCTTATAAAGAACACCTAATAGATAAAGGTAACTTGGGACATAAACATACTTAAATGGAATAATGATACATTCGACTTCCATAAATATCACTAAATTGAATTGCCATATGGCTAACTTCCATACCCAATGCATTAGAGGTTATAACGAAACCACCCATCCTGATATTCACGGAACCACCCGTCAGTTGGTTTATCTCGTAACCTCCCATCAAATGTCCATGTACCATTATTAAAATATAATACATAAAATAAATATAATGGAATGAAAAAATTTCCAAATTTCAATAACAATATATCACTTAAATAAATTTACATAACAAATCCATTATCAATACCATTTTAAATACCAAAATACATAATAGAGTATATGGTATTTATTTTCTTTTAAAAACACTACTGCTTGTTAAGGAAGCCAAAGATCAAGTAGTACTCACTGTGGTGGAAATGGTCATTGTCATCAAGTACGTTAAAAGAAACATTCATTTTTTTCATTTAATAAAATTATTTGTAGAAAAATATCCCCTTTGAATGAAATTAAAATTCAATGGTGTTTAAATATCGTAAAAAATAATGTCTTTTATTAGAACAAAATATGCCTTAATGAAAGGAGATTGAGACGAAGTCTCTTGCCTCGTGTCTGACTTGACTCGATTGCTCTTTAAAATCCTGAATAATAAAATAATGTTTATTTCTACTTGCTTAAGAACCTTTTTAATGTTTATTATTCATTTTATATAACTTATTGCTATGTTATAAACATTATGTAATCATTTAAGTTAATAATATTCGTTTTGACGATATTTGGTACTTAAGTCAAAAATGGACTTCTTACAATTATATGTTGTTCATGTGGTCAATGGTTTATTATATCCAGAATGATATTCCTGATTTGGATAACATATATATCATATATATCTATCATATAAAAGTATTTATAATAGTACATAACATTTAGAGGTAAGAAATTAAATGCACCGTTCAAAGAGACGATAAGCCGTACGTACGCATGAACGATACTTTCATTTCTATTTCGTATTTAATGGAATGAAATCATAGACATATAAAGTTAAATTATAATTATAGTATAATATCATATATAATATTATTAACTTCTTCCTTTATATGTCCCAAATATGTCATTAACGATTCAAATCACTTTGATGGGGCAGTAGTCCGCACTTCCAAAAATTAAATTGTCGTGTTTATCCATTATGGAAACCATAAAGGTAAGACATAAATGAAAAATAAAAAAGCATAAGGAAAACATAAACATAATATATATCATATATAAATATAGTGACATATTAATGGCCAACATGAAAGTTGTTAAGAGAAGTATGAACAATCATCATTTGTGAGGCAGTAATTCGCTATCCACAGAAACAGTATGTTATTTAACCATTAGACGGAGGTGTGTGTAAGTGTATCTCGAATCCTTATCCTAAAAACATACTAGTATTTTGAAGATAATATTGTTCTTACAAAAGCAATGAATAAAAATAGTTTAGTGGGTTGGAGATGCAAAATATAACAAAAGAACATAAGAGAAGACATTAACTTTAAATTGGGTAACACCCCTTGGTTTGATCCAAAAGGGATTCTTGAAGAGCGTTTTGACTAATGTATTTCTTCTAGGATGAATAGAGGGTTATTGGGAGCTTATGTGAGTATAGTTTCGATGAGCCAAAGGGATTGAGAATAATGTGAAATGGGTAAGAAGTGGGGTCTTTTTATAAGGGAGAGGAGGGGCTATTTTGGAAAACATGAAACAATTATTTAATTATAAAATGATTTTCGGTTTATAAAGGTCCAAAAATTATTAAAGTCGAATATAACGGGGCCCATGTTAGATATAAAATCATCGAATAATAATTAGACAAGTGTATGATATTATTTTAAACAATATATTCTTATTTATTTAAATCATTCATTAGTGAGATAAACACTACATCGTCATTGTGTCATAAATAATTTTATTAATTTGATTTCTAAAAATTGTAAAATAATTAAAATGTTTTAGGAAATATTTTCTTTCTTTCTAATAAATATTTATACTCAAATATATCAATTATATAACCCCATGTAAAAATTGTTTTATTAAAATAATACATGTTTGTGACACTTTTATTTTTGATTTAAATATAAAGTTATTAATGTCATTTTCATTCCCAAGTGGCTCCATGGGTTCCTAATGTTGACCCATGGAAAGTCATTGTCATCCATGACTCATCCAATAATGTTATGACACGTTTCAAGGTGATTTCATTTTATTATAACATTATTTTTACCTTAAATTACACTAATTAACTTTAATTGTGATTAATAAAACAGAAAAGATATTATTCACCAACAAAATATTTTCATCCCTTTGAACAAAATTTTATTTTCTAATGACAACCATGAATGTCATATTTTTGAAATTCAATTTACAGAAGTGGTAAAGTTTCATTTCAACCAAAAATCTGTTTTTTAACTACAACTATGTTGTTTCACTATTCATCAAAAAAATGATGTTTTTTAGAAAAATACAAAAAATTCACCCTAAGCTATATATGATATTCCAAATTCAAAAATTATTTCTATGTTACAAAATTAAAAAAATATAGGTATCATTAATTAATTTAATAATTATATCTCTTTTTCAAAACAAGTAGCGTGTTTTTAAAAAACAATATATATCAAAATATTGACACTTGTTTAAGTCCAATTTCAAAGGGAAATTAATTACAATGACCACCATTGTATGGAATGGTAAAAATAAATTCTAAATGATCTTTAAAACCAATTAAAAATATAATCTAACCATATTAATAAATTATACTAAAATGAGGTTTTGAATTAAAATACAACATTTTTCACTATTTATTAACAAAATGAACTTTATTGGAAAAATACCAAAAACATACAAAAATTAAATTTTGATTTCCCGATCCTAAAAAAAGATTTTATTTGGTTCAATATAATGTATAAGAGTGACCAAAACTATATTTAATGAGGGTTTGCCATCAAAAGGCAATAAATTTACCTTTTAGTGAATATTAGAGTATCTAGGCCTAAAATTGAATTATTTTATTATTTTAGCCTTTATCTATTATTGTATAAATGTAAAAACATTTAAAAAACATATATAATAATATTTTAATTATTTATTTTCATTCCCGCTAATACAACAGCTACGAGTTAACTACCATTTAAAATAATATTGTTAAATTATTAGTGTGAAAAGTATAATTTCAAAGAAACACATTGTTGCGTATCGAGTACGCTATCGAACATTGAAACCCCTTTAAAGTAAAATTAATATTTCATCCACAAATATTAATAAATATGAATATGTCTTATTATTTATTTAGCTATTATGTTACAAGGATTTCATGAAAACATGGATATGGAGGAGAAAACAAACAATCCTGTTTTGAGGGAGAGTGATAGAAAACATGTTTAGGAGAAAGTTAACCACCAGAAAATCACAGACATGTGATGGGTTAAGAAATATTTGATTCCCCAGTAGGAAATGATAATATAAAACATTTTTGTTTTAAGATACTTTTCATCAAGGAATTTATTTGAGATTTTAACAAAAACATAAGGAAACATACTCACTTGTCATGTAGACTTTCATTTTTTACAAGATTTATAATAAAAACCCATATTTTCCCCAATCGATGAGTATTAAAGACGAAATGTTCACATTAAGAGTGCTAAAATAAACTTTGAGAGGATTATATAATCAATAAAAGATGTACTTTATATTTCCCATGTTATTAGAACATAACCAAAACCAAAATTTTTAGTACAAGATCACATAATCCCCAAGAAAGATAATCGTTAAAAAAAGAATATGTACTCTTAATCTCCAAAATTTGTCCAAAAAGACAAAAAGTTCATCAATGACCATTCAATAAACAGATATCCATAAAATTATTCAAGGTAATCCAAACCATTATTTAAACCCAAATCTCTGAAAAATTTAATCACATAGTCTTCCATGATAAATCTTAACATTTATCTCCAAATAACATTTGTTACCCTTAAAGTATCATTTTGAAAAGTAATTAACCTAATCAATTATCCTCCATGATAGGTTAATTATTTACATAGATAACCCAAAGTCAACTTATTATTGATTCATAATATCATCTATCTAAAAACAATACCTCATACTAACCAGGGAAATTATGTAGCCCAGTGGTAGGTGATAAATACCTATCACACTTTTGTTGTGGGTTCGATTCCCACAGCTTCATCTCACGAGATGGGTTGTCAAACAGTCTGCGTGTTGACCCTTTTAAAAAACTATATAATTTTATAACATTCCCCCGAAAGTGATAAATTCATAAAAAATAACCATAACATATTTTAACAATAAATGTTAACTAATAACTTTTTTTTCATCCCAAAATGTATTAACTGGTAATTGCCTCAAATACAAGTATAATATAATCCCAAATGGTTATTTATAACTATATCCACAAAAGAAAAAATAATTATTCCTTTAATAAAATTTTCATATATAAAACATCAGGGTTACACATACTATAAAAAGTCTTCTAATGTAATCCCATCATCAAAAGGGCCATAATTATTTTATGAATTTCATCATCCTAAAATATACCATAACTCTTGAATCCCTTATATGTTGACTTCTTAATCATTCAAAATTATTCATGATCTATTAACCATTCCATTTCAAATTATCCGGAAATGCTTATTTCCTTTAAACAAAATCATTAATCATATCCTAAGATATCAATAATAAGAATACATATTTTATGAAATAATCCATACCTTTCATTGGTAATTTCAGTTTCGTCATCCTCAATCAGAATGGAATTAGATATTGGTAAACAAATATTTGTACGATCCGGGTGATCCCATTACCAAAACATCTTCATAGGACATATGTTTTCATAATGACAATGCACACCACATTTAAAACATTCAATTGATCCCCAGGAATGCACTTCATTCACTTTCCTAGATTCAACTAGATGCTTCCTTTTTCCATGGAAGGTTCTTGCTTTATAATCGTCATTTCCAAATCTATAGCATCTTTCGGTCCCTTTGAAACATTTTCCCAAGTGTTTAATTCCACATCTTTGACACTTAGGTTTTGAACACACTTACCTTTATGATTATTACCTGAACATCCACAGGTATTTGTTTCTTGCATAAATGATGCCTTATAAAAATCACTAATGTTTAGGTGGTCAATCATGACTCCAGATAGTTGGTTAAGAAAAACCACAAGTGTTCTCATTGTAGCTCCCATATCATTTAGTTGCTCTTTTAGAAAACTGTCACAGTTTTCTTCACATCCACTGTTATGTTGGTGCCTACAAGATCTATCCATTTACTAAAACCAAAAAGGCACGTTTGATTATATCATTAAAATCGTTATATAATACGATGTTTTAATTATTCATGTTATCTTAAACTCAATCTCTTTTTCTAAAAATCTATGACTCTTTCTGAATTCTTAACCATTATGGTAATGTCATATATTCTTAAAGAATACCCTAACATCTAAAGTAATCTAAACCTCCCTCTGATACCAACTATAAGGACCCAACATTAAAACATTACATAATCTTTATCTAAATGAATAATTCACATTGAAGATCTTTTAAGGTTTAGAGATTTAGTGAATTAGGCAACAACTATGACATCTCAAAAGATTTCAAATTAGACACTTCTACTCAGTTTCGTATTTTTTTAAAAAATAAAAAATCTTAAAAAGAAACATGTCTAGTTCCATGTTTTAAATATCATGTCTTCCCTTGATCCCATCTTTGACCCTATTCATATTTAAGTCCTGTGAAAAACATTTCAAAAAGATGGGATGAGCATAAAAAACTCAATAAGGGATACAAAAAGAAGGAAAAATATTTGTTTCTCAAAACAACATGTAAATCATGAATACTTTATCAAAATTAATAATTTTCACCTTTATGACGTAGTAAATACTCATCAATGAAAATTATATAATTTCTTACCCTTTTGTAACCTAAATATCATCATAAAACCCATATAAAGAACACATAACATATAAAGGTATGTTGGGACATAAACATTCTTAAATGGAATAACCATACTGTCGACCTCCAAACATGTCACTAAATGTAATAGCCATTCGGATGACTTCTACAACCAATGCATTGGATGTTATAACGTAACCACCCGTCATTTGGTTTATCACGTAACCACCTGAGAAATGACCAAGTTCCATTATGAAGTCATAACACATAAAACAATTATAAAGGAATGAAAAAATTTCCACATTTAAATCACAATATATCACTTAAATATATTGACATAAAAAATACATTATCAAAACCATTTTCAAAACAAATATACATAATAGAGTATATGGTATTTATTTTTCCTTTTAAAAACATTAGAGCTTGTTACGGAAGCCAAAGATCAAGTAATACTCACAACAGCGGAAAGGTCATTGTCACTGTGTACGTTAAAAGAAACATTCCTTTTTGTTGTTTAGTAATAATGTTCATTGAAAAAGATTCCATTTTTATGTAATGAAAAGTTAAATGTGTTTATACATTTTATAAATGAATGTCTTCTATTAAAACAAGATATGCCTCAATTAAAGGAGATTGAGACGAAGTCCTTTACAAAAACGGTATCCTTAGATTAAGGATAAATCAATGACATAATTAAGTGTGAAAAATATTAATACACCCTATATACGTGGATATTATGTGTAAAACAATCATAGGTCATTCACACATATTCATACAATGACATAATCAAGAGTAGAGGTTTAACCCAAAGAATAGAAATTGGGTAAAGAATTTCCCTTACAGAAATTCTGCAGCCTAACGACATCACATTAAAATTCAAGAAATGATTTGATGAGAGATAAAAATGTCATCTCATCACTTGGAAAAAAAATTTCCATAATTAAGGATATAGAATAACATATCTCAGTAGAAGAAGATGTGAATTAAAAGACATAACAAAAAGAACCCTCTTAAAATGAGGAGGGTGAAATGTTCCTTTACCGATTTGGTAACTTACGAAACATACACCCCATGAAAAAAGGACCATACAATGTTGATGTAAATACCCATAAAAGAAATTATATTACAAAAATTTTAGAATAATGGGATGCACATACACCACTAAAAGGATATAATGACAAATATATCATGAATCTCACGGGAATAAAATATGAGATAAAAACCCTTTACCTCGTTGTAATAAATCGAGTTGTATGACCAAAGGAGAATAACCAACAAATGAATCAAAAAATACCATTAATATAAATAGAATAAGGATAATATATATCAAATGGAAGTACAAAATACAGCACAGGAAATAAATAAGTGGAGAACAATGGAAATCTCACCGAATTAAAAGAGAGATAAGAAATCCACTTACCATGTGTCCGACTTGACTCACTCGTATGTTCCTTGTTCTTCTTGAATGATAAAATTAAGTTAATTTATACTTTCTTAAGAAAAATTTTCAATTTTATTATTTATTTTATATCACTTATTACCATGTTATAAACATTATGTAATCATTTAGGTTAATAATGGTCATTTTGTCAATATTTGGTACTTGAGTCAAAAGTAAGCTTCATATATTTACAGGTTTTTCATGTTTTAAAATATCCATTATCTCCTGAATTATATTCATGATTTAGTTATAATATATCATATAAATCAAATATATATATATATATATGTATTTATACCAGTATATAACATTTGAAGGTAAGAAATAAAATGCACCATTTATGGAGATGATAAACCGTACGTACGCATGAATGATACTTTCATTTAAATCTCTCATTAAATGGAACGAATAAATTATGATATAAATGTATATTATAATTCTAGTATAATATCATATATCATATCATTAACTGTATCCTTTTTACAAACCACATATGGCATTAATGATTCAAACCACTTAGAGGGGGCGGTAGTCCTCAAATCCTAAAATGAAATTATCACGTTTACCCATTATGGAACCCATAAAGATATGAAATAAATGATAAATAAATAATAATAAATAAATCCTAAACATAATATATTTCTTATGTAATTACAATGACATCTTAATGGCCACCATGAGAGCCAGTAGGAGATAATTGAACAATCATCGTTTCGTGAGGGTGTAATTCCCCGTCCACAGAAACAATATGTTATTCACTAATTAGATGAAGGTGTGTGTAAGTGTTTCTCTAATCCATCTCATAAAAACATCCTAGTATATTGAATATACAGGTTTTTTTATAAAATAAAGTAATACAAATATTTTAAGGGGATGTATAAGCAAAATAAATCTAAAGAACATTATAGAATACATTACCTTTAAATGGGGTAACTCCCCTTGGTTTTACCCAAAAGGGTTTCTTGAAGTGCTTTCTGCCCAAGGTAAGGCTTTTAGGATGAATACAGGGATATTGGGAGCTTATTTGAGTAGATTTTGGATGAGACAAAGGGCTTGATATGTTTGAGAATTTGGTAGGATGTGGGGGCTTTTTATAAGGGAGAGGAGGTGCTCTTTTCGAATGCATGAAAATATTTTTTTATTATATAATGTTTTTCGGTTTCTAAAGGTCAAAAAATCATTAAAGTCGATGAAAAGGTGTCCCATTTCAAAATAAAATCATACAATAAGAATTTAAAAAGTGTTGGATCTGATTTTAAATTTTATCTTCATATTTATTTAAATCATTCATTAATGATGTAAAACACTGCATCATCATTGTGTCAAAAATAATTTTATTTATTTTATGTATAAAAATTATAAAAAAATTACCATGTTGTAGGAAATATTTTTATATTTCTAATTAATATGTTTTTTCAAAAATATAACTTATATATCCACATGTAAAAATTGTTTTATTAATAAAATACAACTTTGTGACATTTTAATTTTTACTTTAAATAGAAAGTTATTAATGTCATTATCATACCCAAGTGGCTCCATGGGGCCCCCAAATTGACCCATGGATTTTCTTGGTCAGCCGAGACTCATCCAATATGTTTAGGACATGTGTCAATGTATTTTTATATTTTTATAATATTATTTTTACCTTGAATTACCCTAATTACCTTTAATCATGGATACTAAAACTCAAATGTTACTATTCACCAAAAATTATTTTCATCCCATTGAACCACATTTCAGTTACTAATGAAAACCATGTATGTAGGATTTTTGAAATTCAATTAATAGATGTGGTAAAAGTTTATTTAAATGAAAATATCAGTTTTTATCATCTACTTAGTGGTTTTACTATTCATCAAAACTTTATGTTTTTTTAGAAAAATACCAAAAATTCACCCTATGATATATTTGATAAGAGATATTCCAAAATTATGTCCAGATAACCAAATTAAATCATAAAAGATGCATTAATTAATTTTATAATTAACTCCCACTGTCAAAACAAATAACGTGTTTTTAAGAAACAATATCTATTAGAATATTGACACTATTTTATGTCCAATTTCAATTTGAAATTAATTCTAATTACCACCATTGGAGTAAGTGGTAAAAATATATTTCAATTATATATTAAATCAAATTAAAATGATAATCTTACCATATAAATAAATTATATTAAAATGTGTTTTTGAATTAAAATACAACATTATTCACTATTCTATAAAGAATGTTCTTTAACTAAAAATTAACAAAAATATACAAAATGTAAATTTTTATTTCCTGATTATATAGAAGGATTTAATTTTAAAAAATATAACATATATAATTGAAAAAATGTAGATTCAAAGAGGGATCTCCATCAAAGGGTGGTTAATTGACCTTTTAAATAATAATAGAATATTTATTTTTAAAATTGGATTCATTTACATTTTAAGTCTCTATAATTTATTGTGTAATTGTTAAAATATTTAACAAAGATATATAATCATTTTGTAGTTATTTCAGTTCATGCCTGCCATTACAACATCTTGACATTGACTACCATTTAAAATAATATTATTATATTATTAATGTGCAATATATGATTTCAACGAAACTTGTTGTCGTGTATTGGGTAATCCATCGAACATAGCGTCCCATTTTTAGTAATATTAATATTTTTTTTCACAAATATTAATTTATATGAACATTTCATATTCCTTATTTTCCTCGGATGTTACACCAAGTAAGTAATATGTACTTATGTCATAAATCATGTGATGATTGTGTAAAACCCAAAGAACCCTTTTTAATTTTATTACCCCTATGTACATCAATGAGAGAACAACATCCACTTATAGTATATGCAAAGAGATTTATTTGACTGGAATTCTAGAAAATATATTCATTTCAAAAAAACACTAGGATATTCATATATTCATATCGTCAATTTTTATCATAAAGTTTTATTTAAAAATATATTTTATCCAATATATTGTTCCAATGGTTTTTATTAATTGTTCTTTAATAAAAAATATAGAGACTTGTTCCCTGATATCCAAGTGTAAGTGTCTTATATTTAAAATCAACATAATATATTAGGAATCACATCCCAATAAAAGAAATAAATTATTTTTATTTTTAAAATTGATATAAAACTGAAATTAATATTTAATTGGATATAATAAATTTCATAAAGGATTTTCTTTTTGAATCCCATTATTCCACTTATCATATCGCAATATTTCTATCACAAAAGACAGACTCAAACCATGAGGAAAAATATAACATAAGGAAGGGGGAGCTCAAATGCTATGTAAGGGTATGTATATACTGTAAGAATAAATAAATAAATAATTATCTATATAGAAAAGTAAAATAAAAAAACACATACAATCTAATCCATAACATGATAATAACATGGAATAATCCTATGATAATCAAGTGATTCCATATTCATAATCACATGAACATGAAAACTTAACCTAATATATTTTCAAAAAATTAATAATCTCATGAAACCTAAATAATATAATTTATAATGATAGAATATATTATTTTTGATAACTAATACATGTTATAATGAAATTTTTCATTACATATAATACCACCAAGAATTTTTAAATGTCATTTATATAAATTTATAATTCCTCGGAAATAATTAAAAATAGTTTGTCTCATGTGACCTAACAATACATTGAGGGGTTATAATAGGGCCACCGGTCATGTAATAACTACAATTAAATATTTAAATAAAAGTGTTGAATCATAATCAACATAAACATACATTTTATAAACAATCACATGAAATTTAAATATATTCCCTCATCAAATACATGTATTCTTAAACCATCAAGAGTAGTAAAGTGATTAGAAACATAATAGTACATCATCAGTCAAATCGACAATAAACAATCCAATAAATGAATAAGAAAGATATATATATATATATATACATAACATATCCCACATATATAATATGTATAATTTATGGGTTGTTTCATTTATAAATACGATTACAAAAGAAATATATTTAGAAACAATATTAAGAAAAATATCCTTTATTATTTAAAAAATAAATTTTATTAAAATATTTTTTGAAAGTAATTTTCCATGGAAATCAATTTTTAAAATATTAATTTCTAGAATATTAGGAAACTAATTCCTATAATAATATCCTCATAAACATGAAAATGAATCATCATTGAAATGATGGTCATTAATGTGTGTCATTTTTTAAATATAGTATTATTCAAAAAGGACATTTGTTTTTCACTATAAAAATAATATAAAAGTACATTGTATTAAAAAATGAAAAAAGTAATTCGTTTAAAAAATTAATTACAAATTTCATAAAATTTATGATATATGATCAATAAATCCTTTTAATGAGAATAAACACATTTTTTAATTTTTTTAACATGATTTTTGGGGAAACATATTTACGACTGAATAGATAAATAACGTAATATTTTCTTAAATTCATATTCATAGTTATTTTAAATAACAATTACTAAAAAATTGTAACATTAAATGAAAAATTTATAGAATAATCATATGAGAAGTTAATTAAAGGGTATATTAAAATATAATAATATAATATATTTTAATTTAAATTCATGTTTAAACATTCCTGAATAAAATGGGATTTTGTAGTAAACCATTGAAAATAAAGAATGATTGAAGTGAAAAGTAAACAATGAATTATATATATTTATAAACTATAAATATGAATCAAACAGGTGGAATTAATATAATTGAAATTAATAATTCACTATTGTAATATTCTTAGAGTATCAAATAAAACTATGGATAAATATAACACAATTAAAATTGAGATATAAAATGCTTTACAACTTGGTAAATTTTAATACAATACACCATAGATGAAATAATTAAATTTAAAATGTAAAATTCCATGAATAATTAATTAATCATGTAAATAAAATTCAAAGGTTATGTATATACACAATGTAAAATAAATTAGGTGTATATTATTACATTATGCCACAATAAAATGAAATGAAATTATAATGAAATTTTTTACCTAAGGATTTAATTTTATTACAACATGATTTAAAATAATTTTTATTAATTAAAATGAAGTTATTAAATTATTATATAAACATATTAATATTTATAATATCCTTTATGATCAATTTATAACATCTCATTTTCAATACATTATCTTTTCTTATTATTTTGAATTATTTAGGATGTAAATTCCCCTAATTTATAACATTTGTTCGATTATGAAATATAAGAATATTGTTCATAATGTATAACTATACATTATAAATAATAATAATTGTAAATATTAAATATTTATAATCTTCATACCTCGGTTATACTTTTATAAAAAATCATGAATGTTCTTTTTGCAATATACAGAATGTTACGACCATTAAGATTTAATGTATTATATATACATGTGTGATATTTTGGTTTTTTGATGATTATTATGGAAACAAGGTATGTGATAATTTATTATTAATAATTAACAAAATAAAATATATATCATGTTTTATTTTTAAATATATTTTATACATAATCAATTTTATATGGCGATGGATACTGAGTCACATCACATCATTAAGGGGTTGTCAACACATATATGAATGAAACTATCATCCATAATTTAATGGGAAGAAAATAAATAATATTAATTTTTTATAATGATAAATATTCCATGAATATAGTAATGATATTATTTACATCAAACATTTTTATTAAACTTGTCTATGTTACATTCCATGTGAAACGTTATTAAAAGATGAATTATAATGCATCACAAAGTAGAAGTCCACCATATACAAGAGAAACGTTATAGTATCCCCTAAAAATGAGAAATAATATGTATAAATACTATTTAATGAATAAATATTTATATATTTGTTATAAGTAATTTATATATAATTTTTATCTATTATCATACAGAACCACAATATTTGGAAGTGGAAAAAAGATTGTCATTGGTTCGCAAGGTGGTAGTCTGTCAGATATAAAAATGATCATTTTATAACTGCTTTGATAGATGTTGGGATGGTTGTAGGTAATTAATTTATTATAAGAAAAAGAATTTATTTAATATAAATAAATTATTACATCATCGAGGTTGAATAATAATATAATGTGTATATAAAAATAAATTTTAAACGCTTTTTAGAGAACATTTCATATTCATCAAATATGCCCCGTAGGAGTGGAATGAAGCCCCCATATGTTGTTTTATTGGGACAATGTAACACTTTTATGATGGTAGGAGGGAATATAAAAAGGTATTAGGGTAATTAATTGGAAAAATTATTTTTTATTGTGTAAATAAGTGAGGATAATGTGTGAACATTTAGAGTGAGTTGAGTGGCACGCATTTAATATTGTGAAAAGATAAAATTATTCCCACCTTTTTTCTTGGAAGTATTATTTAAAAATGTGTCATAATCTAACATATAATTGTTAAGAACAACAAAATGTATTAAATTGGTTGTGATCAATGTTTTTAGGTCATTTTAACTGTTAAATTAATAGTTTAATCCTCTATAAATCTATTTTTACCTTAACCATATTGAATAAATATTATAGATTTGAATATTCAATTTGAATAAATATTTATATTGGAATTCAAATATATTTAGTAGTAGTATTATTCCATATATGGTATAAATTTTCCAACTTTAATTCATTTATGTTATAAAATATAATTTGTAATTAATCCTATAGAAGAGATTATAAAACAAGTTTTTAATGAGGAAATGATAAATATTTAAAATGATTTTACATCAAAATTAATTAGTAAATGACTCCAATGAAATAAATTTATTTAATTAATTCTATATTTATCTTATTATAATTTATTATTAATTCAAAATATAATCATATATTATAAATTATTTAATGTAAAAGGAAAGTTTAAATTAAAAATCTGTATTTTTCATTATTCATCAAAAATGTTACATCTACTAAGAATCAATCAAACTAACACCAAGATGATTTTTTAATTCTAATATCATTAATTTTAATAATTTTTTCAAATATATTTTTAAAAATTGGGAAAATTTAAATTTAAATTTGGTGTGCTAGGTGTGACTAAACCATCATTCAGAAAAAATATAATCATGAAAACATTTCATTTTTTGTTAAATGAATATATTTTAATTTATGATAACTAGATAACCATGACTACAATATTTTAGTTTCTAATATCCTTACCAATACAATTTACTAGAAATTTTACAATGGTATACAATTTTATAGTTCATTTTGATTTGGGGTATCATGTTACACAGTCAACCAATGAGATAAAACATAATTAAATATAATTCTTTGGTTATATAAGTTTAATTTCGATTGTCACATATGATATTGAATATAAATTTATTCCTTTATATTTTAATGTTGCTAAATTATAACCACTATAAATAAATTTAATCCTAACATTTTACATTTTTTATTTTTAATCCATGTTTTTATATTTAAAAATAATTTTATTAAAAAAATCATCTTAAAATGAGTTAAAATTGTATCCCCATAATAACAGATTAAAATAAGTAAAAAGTTTATATATAAAGACTTATAAATAGGTTTAAAATTTCTATATCATTCATATTTAGTGAATCTATGGACGTTGAATAATAGAGTAAATAATTATAAATGTTGATATATGTAATTGACCATAGGAATGTGAATGATCATATGAATGTTAAGGGGGTTTAAGAAATAATTTTTTTATTTAAAAGAATATCCATATCATATATATAAATGTATTAAGAGAATAATATTCTTCATGATAATTTCCCTATTTATGGAAAAAATATTATAGTCAATGAATTTATTGAAATATACTTCTTTAATATGTTTATATTTCTTATGAAAAATGTCTTTATTTGGTTTTGATTAAAAGAAATTCTATTTCAATAATTACTCAATGAAATGAATATGATAAAATTATTCTTTATTCATTGACAGTATAATTCACTTTTATTAGATAATATTGTCTATAAAGGATATATATGTATTATAATTTATATCTAACTATTTTTCATAACCAATATGATTTGGAAAAATTATCAAATACTCATAAATATCCATATGTTGAATTTTTCTATTAATCTCATACTGAACAACTAAGTTTAAAATTAACAAATTTCATTATTTTTATCCATATGAACCTTTAGAAATATCAGAATCCAATTTTTTTGAAGGATGTTTTCTAAATCTAAAAAATAATCTTATCATTAATCAATCTCATTATATTAAGTTTTATCCAAATTAAATTATCTATAAAATTATTCTCATTATCCTAATATCACTATGTAAAAATAAGTAACATATTTTGGGTTATATTTTCATCGATTATGTGATTATCAGGAAGTTTATCCATCCACTAAATCACATTTGAATGTTATTAATATTATTGATCATATTCTATTAAAAAATTTTAGGGATGTTATTTTTATACAATAATTTTACATTTCATGTTTCTTATAATGAAAATTTCATTAATTATACAAAATTAAAAATATTTATTAGAACCAAATACATATGAAATGAAATAATGAATTTCTCAGTTGTAAAATAATAATTTTAAACTTGACCCATTAGATTATTTTTAAGTATTTTCCATTGAATTTTAGGTAATTAATTTTGACATTCCTAATATCCTTACAGTGGGAAATTTTCATATTAGAATATTAATTTATTCCCATTAAAACATGATCAAGGTGGTTATTTCCACCCCACATTAAGAAAACACATTTTATATTTAAACATGTATGATGGTGACTCCATCCTCATGTATCACATGTTTGAATTCCTTTCATTCCCGTTTTCCCCTTGTCATTTTTTTATGTTTTTTTATTCAATGTTTTCACCTCATATAATTAATAATAATTTGAGAAATATTTTTATTTCTGTATATCATATGATATTTTATCATCTTCTTCTGAGAATTTGTTGGATTTTATTACCCTTTAGATAAATTTCTTATTCCCATCAATGAAATATTAAATCTTGTCCTATGTATTATTTTCATAGTTCATAAAATTACTTGTTAATAATGTAATATTTTCTTCATACTATATAATAGTTTACTCTTTTTTTCATGTAGTCATGAAAAATCATTAACTATTCACTCATTCCCCATGAAGAAAATATTTTTCCAAAATATTACTATAAAATACATCCATTTTATGATTGATATTTTCCCCCCATCATTAGATTTTGGAATCTATGACTACCGTTGATCTATATCTTATATGTTATGAAAATATAACCAAAAAACATAATCATTTCAATACTTCTTGATAAGGAAATATAATCTCTATTAAACATATATGTTTTTATAATAAAAGTGGATTTATATCACCATTTAATTATAAATTTTTCTAATTAATTAGGTGGTATATCATTGTTACAAGAAATGGAGGATCATTATGTTGTTATATAGGGTAAAGGATATTACTCATACACTATATCAGTTTTCTTGATAAGGATATAATTTGATGAATTATAGTCATAGTTCTAGCTAAAACATTATCATCATTCCATAACTGAAATCCAGACTATGAAAATGAGAATTAATATTTTTCACATTTAATATATTAGGGAACATTTTTAATCAATTAAATACACTATTTTATATCATAAAATTATTGAAATTTTCTTATAATGTAAAATCTAATGAATCACATAAAATATATAATCTCATAATCATAAATATTGTTTCATTGGTAATAAAATTATTTTCAACTCATTCATACATTAAAAAAATATGTTTTATTATAAGAATATACCTTGGGAATGTCTGATAAGTTACCCAAAATGCCTATTTTCATTCACCTACTGACAATCATGGGTAGAAAAATGTTCCTTTTTTTAATATTTAATTCACATATGTATAAGTATTCAAGAACCATGGGTACTTGTAGATTCTATACATTTTTTTATTAATAAAAAATGAAACGTGATATATTACATACTAATTTTTTGGGATATTCTTATATACTAATAATCAATGTTTATCACAGTTTTATAGCCTATAAACTATGTTATTGAAATTATTCTTCACAATGTTTGTAAAAAAGTTTCTATTATTCATACAATAGTGACCACAACCCTATTAATCCAGATTTGATGTCTTCTTTAATACATTTTCATAAGATACAATGAATTCCTTCCTTAAGGACATTGTTTTTTAGTAGTCATGGTAATATAGGTATAGAAGTAAAATTAACAGTACTCTATAAAATATAATATGACACTGAATTTTATTTCTCAATCACATCACTCAACTAAGAATAATAATTCATTCCAATAATAAAAAACTTCCTTGAATCCTAGGGGAATATAAATCCAAATAAATGGTTCTATTTGATGATTAGTTATGATAAGAATACATCAGATTCTATGAATAAATATTTCATAATCAATATGGAAAGGTAAATCATTGATTAAAAAGATGGTAAATTTTTAATATTTTCATAATAGGTTATGAATAAATGATGATCAAATCATTTCACCTAAAAAACCTAATTATCTTGAAAAAATTTCCATGTTTAGATTAATTATTCAAATAATAAAATGGATCACTAATAACTAAATTTCTAGTGATAGAATTCATAATTAAGGACATGTAAAACATAACAACAATTCATGTTCTAATAAAATAATACCCTTCAATCTTGTTCCAATTCATCTATATTAATGGTGAAGGCCTCATATGACACAATATCAAGTTTATCTCTTGATAACTACTGATGAAATGAGGGGATATATCGATCCATTCCAATAAGTTAAAAAGTAAAATTCATTCCTCATATAAAAGAGGTGAATCAAAATCAGCATAAACCATTATATTAAAATCTAACATAATTAATGTTAATATATATCCCAATTAAATAAAAACAATCAATAACCATCCAGAGTAATAATGTAAATGCCAATAAAATGATTCATACTTACTCAGACCGATCATAATCAATGCAATGAAATAAAGTGGATGATGTCAATATAACATATCTCTAATGGATAATAAGTACAATTGTTGGTTTATATTATTTACGCATACAAATACAATAAAAATATCATTACAAACATTCATGTTGAAAATTAAAATTTCATTTGGAAAATCACTTTATAAAAAATAACACCTTTTAATTAGAAATTCAAATTTTATATTTCGAATGAATATTCTAATAAATGACTATCAGGACGACATGTAATTCCATATATGTTGTATAAGAAAAAAAATCACATTTTATCTATAATATAAATAGGGTTGACAATTTTCTTTTTTATAAATTGAAAAAAAATATTCCCTTTATAATGTTAAAATTAAAAATAATCAAAAATATTTTAAATATATCATTGGTATAGTTTAAAAAAAATATAACATATTTAGAAAAAATGATTTTTGAGGAAATAATATTTCTATCCATATAGTGAAATAATGTTAAATTCCCTTTAAAACACACTATAAATTGTATTAAGTACCAAATAATGAAAAACTTAATATTTTACATTAAAATTATCATGAATAACATGATTATATGAGAATTGATTTTCTTATAAAAAATTATAAAATAATTTATATCAATGGAATTTCAAGTAAAAACACTCCTAATTAAAATTTTATTGTGAATTAATCTCATTCAGTGATCATAACATTGAAGTGATAATCGACCCATGAATTGATTATTTGTATCAAATAAAAATTAATATCAAATTTTTGGAAATGGAATATTAGATTTTCAAAAATCAGTACACAAAAAAAGAATATTATATCCAAGACAACAAATGATTGATATAAACCAATGTAATGAAATTGAGTTATGAAATTATTTAAAACTTGTTAACATTTAATTAAAATGTAAATTAAAGAATTAATTAAAATAAATACATAAAAAAATCATTATAAACCAATTATTTAGGATAATACATTTGAATATAGGATTATATACACCATATAAATGAAATTAGGTTCATACGATTACCACTTTCCTAAATGAAATGACATTAATACAAAATCCCTACCCCCAAGCTTCCATTCCGTTGACCACACACTAAAATTTTTTATAGATGTTTTAAACAAGTTAATAATTTTTTTAAATAAACAAATTTAAATTTATAATATCATATATACTAATTTGATAAAATATTATCAACGTTTCATTAATTATAATTCATTATTATCATTATTTCATATATCAATTTTATTGTTTTCTGATGTGTGCTTCAGCATCAGCAATATGGTTCTAGAAAATATTAAAATAATATGTAATATCATAAATAATCATATTAAAATAATTATCATATTTGTAGATTAATTATATTATTAATACCAATAAAGAATTATTTTATTGTGAAATGATGTACGTTATAACAATAGAGATGGTAAATCACACATACTCCTGAGTAAGTTTTGGCCTGTGGGGACTATCATTAGTCAGATGATCCAGTCATGTCACACCACGCAATCACAAATAAGTATTGATTCTAATTTTTACCTTTATCTAATAATTTTATTTGATTTAATTGTCTTTGGAGGTGCATTCTGGGCCCGACATGAGCTTCTGCATTTTTTTCTGATAAATGAATGATAGGATTAGATGCACTCGACACATGGTCATGGCTTAGTCGAATCTGTGCCGCTTCGCTAAAGCGATATGTGCCCTAACCAATGGTTTATTTTATTTTAATTATGTTTGGTTTCACTTTTGAGCTACAGTTTAAGGAGGTTTAGATTTAAATGATTTTGGTGTCATAAACGGGTGCAAGTATGTACACACGATTGAGTGTAGTGACCATCCTTAATAATAGAACGTTTTATTAATAGATGTGTTATTATTTTGGAGTGCACCCTTGCTCATGACCGTGCACATTGTCTGACCCCAACAATAATGATATTATTATTAATTTGGTCATTTTTATTATATTTATTTTTATTATTAGTATTACAAAAAATATTGTTATTATTAATTTGAATTTATCTTTATTCTTTTATTTCTATTTTATATATATTGCTCTTTTATTTTCTTTTTTTTATTTTCTATATTTTTTTTTCTCTTTTTTCTCTCTTCTCATTCTACCCCCCCCCCCACTCCCCACGCGGACCCTATTCCTTTCCCCTTCTTTTTGCATAGTGAGATAATCCCTAACCCTAAACCGCATTGAGATGGTCACTCTCCCCTGCTCCGCGCTTGTCAAACCCCTTGCCCCGATTCACGGATGGTGCTCCCTTGTTCCTTCCAACGTCGTGACACATCTTCCCCTTCCGTTCTGGTCACCCGCCCTACAACGTGCTCCTCTCCTTCAACCGAACCTCCGAAATGACGAATTCCCCTCCCCATGCATTACCCTCTGGCGTGGCCTCCGCTGTTGCATCAAACAGCCATGCATGCCTCACCATGCTCAGTCGGACCACCCTCTAATCTTCCCTCTGGCGTGGCCTCTTCCGGCGCATCAGAACACTTCCGCACCTCCCTTTCGACTGAATTCTTTTTGGTGCACCAAATCCTCATCATCCCCCGTAAACTCGGACCAGCATTCCAAGCCCTCTCACTTGGTTCATTCTCATTCAATTTGATGTTTCTTATGTTTATAGGGTTTTTATTTTAGGGTTTTAGGTTACAATTAGTTCAATTTCGGTGTAATTGGTTCGTTGTTTTGATGTTAGAGTTTATTTGAATTGATTACGGCGAATTCAGTGTGTGATTAGAGCATTGCAGTGATAATTGGGGTTTTCTATCACTAAGGTAGGTGGTTCCATGTTTAATTAGTATTTGATTTATTAATTTTCATGTTTAATTATTTTATCATTTTATTTAATAAATTTGCGTCGTGCGAAATTGGACTTTTATGAGGTTTTATTTGTTGTTGAAATTATTAGTAGCCTGTTTATAATATGTGTGTGATTTCTTCTGAAGTCTTATTTCTAGTTAATTGTTAGTTTCTTTTTTTAGTTTTGTGGATAGATTATTAATTCTTTAGTTTGGTGTGATTTCGATTATACATGAGGTTTCGTGTGTTTTGATGGGTTAAGTAGGGTGCCTCAGGATATAAGTATGTTGTTGTTTTTGTGAGAACTCAAGTTGTATTGTTGATTAGTTTTATATTGGGTAGTTAACTTGTTAGGATGTGAAAAAAGGGTGAAATTGGTGTTTTGATATTGCATATAATTGTTTTTAGTCAAAAATGAACTTTTTAAAGAGTCATTGGAGTTTAAAGCCATGCGGCATATATCGAAAATGTTTGGAAAATTTTTCTGGTATTATTCATAATTATAGTAATGGTATTTTTAATTGTGCGAGTAGTTTCTTAAACTATGTGTATGATGAAGATTGTGTTTCTAAGGTGGCATTGTGTGCATGTGGTCATGTAATGGAGTTTAGGTCGGTCTAGTATGTAAAGGAATTTTTTTCTCTTTAAACATTTTTTACGAAAATTTGAATAGATTTGTTAAATAATTATTATGGGTGAAAAGATGGTCTTGATTAAATTATGTAAATGTTTTTTTGTGCTTAAAGTCATGCGATGAGTGTGAAATTTGTTTTATAAATTCGGTTAGTGGAATGATTGATAATAAATATGATTTCTTTGACTGTGTAGTCTTTATTTTGGTTGTGTGATTTATACAGATTTAGTTTTGGGATATTCTTAGTGTGCATCTTATTTCAAATGGCCTTTGTGTGTGAAAATGGTGGTCTATGGTGTGCATAGTGTCTTGTTTTGTCTGAGTATGTGATTATGACATAATACATGAACTCTTAACTACTTGAGAACAAATGGGAAGCCTGGGTACTAGGTGGGCGGACTAGGACTAGTGCTCTAGTGATTCGGAAGTGGCAACAGCCCGGTTTCACTTAGCTGGATTGAAGACTACAACACTAACTAAAATTTTTGATGATGATTAGAGACTAATAGGTTATGGATGTGTTTCCCTACTATTTTCTCGTACATTATAATTTATATTGTTGTGTTCCTGTACCATTATTCACAGAGATGTGATGTTCTAGGGTCCCACTTCTCGCTAGTATCTTTAGGGCCTCTCCCATGTATTGTGCTCATCTTTTTCTTTTTGCTCACCATCAGCACATGGTGTGATGTTGGGGATACCAAGAATGTGTGTGTTTGTGTGTGTTTGTGTTTGTGTGTGTGTGTGTTAATTTACGTTGTTTTCCATTTAGAGTAGTTTTCCCATAAAAATTGTTTCCATTAAAAATCATTAAGAACTTATTTATTTTTATTCCATTAAACCGCATATATATTAGTCATTTAATAATTATGCATGGAACCTATTCTTGGTGGCATCATATTGGGATTCTAGCTCACACCGTACACACACCCTTGGTTGATTGTAGATTTTGTTTCTTCTGCATTCCAGGTTCAGGCATCGTGCACATCATTGGCGGTTCATGTCATTAGAGACATCCTTGTATTGGTTTGGTGAATGTAGATTGAAGTTGTTACACTTCATAGTGCTTAGAGGTTTGAGTAAGTTTTATTAGTTTTCCCTTTAGTGCTGTTGCTTTTTGTTTTTTAGTCCATTTTGTAAACATTAAATCTGAATATGGTGTAAGGTTCTATTCGGTTTTCTAACTTTAGTATCAATTTATTCAGCTTTTTGTTTGTTTTATATTTATTTATTTGGGTAAATCGTTCCCAAGTATTATTTTTGATACCTAGGCACTTGTGCCACCCCATGGGCATCGTGAATGCCCTTCAGGCCTTGCTGCGGACTAGGTTGATCGCCGGGTCTGATGGCGACCCGGATTGGTTTGTGACCAAATGGTATTAGGGGGAGGTTGTTCTTGTTATTTGGGATGTTAGGTAGATCAGGGATAGGATTGTCAGTACTCAAGGGGTAGGTGCGAGAAGAGCGTTGTGAACTCTTGCTTGATCCAATCCTTGAGTAGCCAGGGGTAGTTCGAGATTTATGTTTTTTTAGATATTCTCTGTGTGGATGGGGGATGACTGTAGGATTAAACTGGTATTGCGCGCGGTCCCACGTGGAGTAGTGACCCATGTGATCCCCGAGGGTACGGTTTGACAGTCTTGGTCGTTGGTGCTTGCCAAGGGATTGGTCTGATAAACCATGTATCCAGGTTAGAAACGACCACTAGTCCCCCAAATAGGATATTTAATGTTTGTGATGTCTTTCTTCAATTTTGAAATTTGAACGAAATTTTTTTCTTTTAAAAAGGGAAGTAGAATTTGGTGTTGATCTTATTTTATTTTGGTGTGCGGTAGGAATGTTATTTTGGATGCATTTCTCTTGGACCTTGTTTTTGGTATTTGGCATTGATTTTTTGAAGTTTAATTTCTAAACAAATGTCTTGGGATATTTGAAATTAGAGTGACTTGTCTTATAAATGAAATGCATCTTGAAAAATTGTCTTGAATTTTTGAAATAGTTTTGAAAAAAATGGTTTATTTTCGAATACCGAGAATGTTTTATTCTTGAAAGCAGAAGAAACTTGCATTATCGAGTGGAATTCTTATTGATAGTCATGTGGGAATGTGGAAGTGATTAATGGATAGTAGGTGGGTTGTGTGGATGGGTACCTGAGTGGCACAGAAATGAAAATCTATGTGGAAGCTAGGAATATCAATGGTGAGTTATTGATTTTAAAAGTTTCAACTTGTTTCCGGAAATGTGGGTTTTTCTATAAAATGGGTTTTAGTGCTTAAATGGTTTTGGAATTGGAAAATTTCTTTGATTCCAAAGTGAAAGCGATTGGTTTAAAAGAGTTGTTGGGTTTTATTGTATTGTGCATGGTTTTTCCAGTGGGTGTTTTTATTTAAGGATGAATTGATGTTTCAAATTTAAATTGTCTGATTTGTGTTTGATATATGGATGTTAGATTTTTGATGTGTTTGGATTTCTGGAAGGCTAATTTTTGTTTCTTGATTGCGATATTCCCCCAAGAAATTTCCCACGGGTTTCCAGCAAGTATCTCAGTTCTTGGTTCAGCGCAGACTCCCAGTGGAGTGTCGGGGTTGGGTGCTGCTCGGTGGGGTCGATTGTTCGTAAACGTCTAGGTCAGTTGGATATTATTGAATGCTTTGGGAAATATGTAAGTGTCTTCAGTTTTTTAGGATCATTGAATGTTGTGTGGGTGTTAGTTGTCTCAGGTATGTCTGGGGGAGGAGGACTAGATTGGTTTACATGGATTGTTCTGTTTTAGTTGTGAATGGGAATGTTGTGAGCGATCCTTAATACTAAACACATTCTGTTGTTGTACCTCAGGAAGTGGAGGCTATAGAAATTAGTGGATCTCATAGGTGCTCAGTCAATCAACATGCATATAATGAGGTGCGTTAACCTTTCGGATGAGCTGGTTTCATTTTCTTCAGAGGTTGTGTGTTACAATCAGCTTAAAGCTCGTAATAGTTGATTATCTCGTCCATATTATGTTAAGTGCAGGTTCCTTATTCGATGAACAGTTTGAACTAAAGGGACTGGTTCTATGAGTGCCCCTCACATTATTTTGTGTCTCACATTTTTCATACCACTCAATCTCTTACCTCTAGTGTGGTCAGTCGGACACCCTATGTCATTCACTACAATTATTAGTTGGTATGTTGACGGAGTGTCCGCTTGGGGGACGAGGAGTAGCATGCAGGTTGCTTTTCTAGAAGAGGAAGTTCCAGTCAGAGGTGGTTAGCTTGTGACTACAAGCCTGTAGATGATTCAGACATCAGGGCCCTAGCCATAGGTCTCTGGGTAAATCTTGCGTGCAGTCAAAACTCATCAGGTGTGGGATGAGCATGATCTAACATAATTTCGCAGTGATGGGATGGGGAAAAATTATTTTTTTTACTGTGGTACCCTCTCTAAAGGTGTCATTCTTATAGTGAGGGGCATGTAGCCCTTTCCTACATAAAGTGGTCTTATTTTATGGGAGTACCTATTGGGCCTTAATGAGTTTCGGAAATTCCGTATTCTTGTAAAGCTATTCGATGTGCTCCATGAACCTTCTTGTGGTTAGAGATGCTCATTTCTTGTGGAATTATCGTGCGCCTGTATGGTTCTCCTCCTGGATAAGGGTTTTTTCTATCAAAGCTATCTCATGTGGCGGAGTGTTGTCCACTATAAGAATAATCACTGTAGGTCGGCCTGTCTGGTGGGTTCACAATGAAGGGTTCAGTTAGTATTGCTTATATTAAACTGGGAATGCCAGCACATGTTCCGTGGTGTTAGGAAAAGTTTAAATTGAGGGCAGACCCAGTGTGGGTCTCGCCAGCATCCCCTCCTTTGTTGGTTGGCTAAACTTATAGAGATTGGATGGTCAAGATAGTGTTAGATTTTTGTCAATTTTTTGGTTAGTTGTTTTGGTCTGAAGAGAAAATGTTTGATGTGATCCCTAATATGGTGGGGAGACCACCATAGGACGAGCTTGTGGAAGACACTATTTTCAAAGTGCGCATGGAGGAGCAACCCCATAATTCTGCTCCGCCCAACCTCCACCATTCCAATCGGCTAGCTCAGGTAGTGGGTCGCTAGATGAGTTATCATGGAGATCTAGAGCTTCCCTGGTAATCCCTATGTTAGGTGTCGGAGTGTTCCATGTTGTAGTTGTGTTTGGAGGTGAGTTCCTTGCTGTTAGTTATTTTTTGTAGTGATTCGAGATTTAAGTTATTAGATGTTTCTAGCCATTGGTGTTTTGAATGACCTATCTATGGGTGATTGAGGTTTTGTTTTATGTGTTTTCATGGTCTCACTTGGAACCCTTGGTTGACATAGTCTTTTTGGACTTTATGTGGGAAGAAAGTGTCATGGTGGAAAAATTATCACACCCCGACATTTCACATTGGTAGTGATTTTAATTTTTACCTTTATCTGATAATTTTGTTTGATTTAATTATTTGGCGAGGTGAATTATGGGCCCAACATGAGCATTTTTATTTTTTCTGATAAATAAATGTTTGGATTCGAAGTGCTCGACACATGGGAATGTCTTAGTCGAATCCGTTTCTCTTCGCTAAAGTGATATGCACCCCAACTGATTCATTATTTTGTTTTAGTTATTTTTGGATTCTCTTTTGAGCTGCGGGTTGAGCCGGTATTAATTTAAATTATTTTGGTGACATACACTAGTGCACGGCTGTAGACTCGATTGTGTGATGTGACCATCCTTCATAATAGAACGTTTTATTACTACTTGTGTTATTATTTCAGATCGCGACCTTTCGCATGATCGTGCACATTTTCCGACCCCAATAATAATGAAATTATTATTAATTTGTTCATTTGTATTAATATGATTTTATGATTTTTTGTTTTATTATTAGTATTACAAAAAAGGCTTATAATTAATTTGAATTTTCATTTATTTTTTTATATATATTTTATTTCTATTCATCCATTTTTTTGTATAGTTTTCATTTTATTTTGTCTATTTTTTCTTCTCTATTCTCTCCACTTTTTCATTCCACCTCTCTCACCGTGCAGACAGTCTTCCTCCCCACTTCTTTTTGCAGAGGGCGCCTCACCCCAAACCCTAAACAGCATTGATCTGGTCGCTCTACCCTAGTATGGCCTGCCCGAACACCATGCACATCAACTTGGCCGATGATCCCTCATTCCCTATGAAATCATGGTACGTCTTCCCCTCCTAGTATTGTCACCCACCCTCCAGCGAGATCCTCTCCATCGACCGAACCTCCAACCCGATGACCGCCCCTCTCCTTGAATCACCCTCCTGCACATCCTCCTTCTTCCAATAAAACCCCCATGTGCGCCTCCCCTTGCTCAGCCAGAAGACCCCCACAACATACCTCCGGCATGGCCTCTTCTGGTAGACTAGACCACTACCACACCTCCCTACCCATTGAATGTCTTTTGGTGCACTGAATCATCGGCAGTCCCCGTAAACACGGACCAGAATTCCGCGCCCTCGCCATAGGTGCATTCTCCTTCAATTGGATGTTTCATAAATTTTTAAGGTTCATAGGTTATGGTTTTATGTTTAAATTGGTTCAATTTCATGGTAATTGGTTCTTTGTTTTGATGTTATAGTTTATTTGAGTTGATTGTGGCGAATTCAGTGCGTGATTGGAGCATTGCTTTGATATTTGGGGTTTTCCATCACCGTGGTAGGTGGTTCCATGTATAATTATTATTTTATTAATTAATTTTCAATTTAATTAATTTATCATTTTATTTAACTAATTTGTGTCATGCCAAATTGGTATTCTATAAGGATTGATTTGAAATTTACTTCTCTAGTAGCCTATTTATACTATGTGTGTGCTTTATACTAATGTATTATTTATATTTAATTATTAGTGTCTTTTTTTAGTTTTGTGGTTATCTTAATAATTAGTTAGTTTGTTTTGAGATCTATTTTACTGAAGGATTAGTTTGTTTTGATGTGTTAAGTGGGGTGCCTCATGATATAAGTATGTTGTTATTGTGAGAAATCATGTTGTACTGCTGATTAGTTTTTCATTATTGGGCAGTTAATTTGTTAGGATGTGAAAAAAGGGTGCAATTGGGGTTTTGATATTGCATCTGGTAGTGTTTAGCCAAAAATGATCTTTGTAATGAGAGTTTGGTGTTTAAATTTAGGTGGCATATTTTGAAATTTTTTGTAATATTTCTCTGGTAGATCGCTTAATTATATTAATGTTATTTTTAACAGTTCGGGTGGTTTCTTAAATTGTGTGTGTGATGCCGATTGTGTTTTTGAGGTGGCATTATGTGTGTGTGGTCATTTAAGGGGGTTTAGGTCGGTCTAGTTTTTAAAGCGATATTTTTCTCTTTATAAGTTATTTATGAAAATTTGAATTGATTTATTAAATAATTATTAAGGGTGAAAAAAAGGACTTGATTAAATTGTGTTAATGTTTTTCATTCTTCTTAAATTCATGTGACATGTGTGAAATTTGTTTAATAAATTTTGTTAGTGGCGTGTTTGATAATAAATGTGATTTCATTAACTGTGCAGTCTTTATTTTGGTTGTTTGAGTGATGCCTATTTAGTTTTGGGATATTCTTAGTGTGCATCTTATATCAAATGGATTTTGTGTGTGAAAATGGTTGACTTTTGCGTGCGTAGTGTCTTGTTTTGTCTGAGTATGTGATTATGACATAAGACTTGAACTAATAACTACTTTAGAACGAACGGGAAGCCTGGGTACTAGGTGGGAAGACTTGGACAAGTGCACTAGTGATTCGGAAGAGGCGTCAGCCAGGTTTCACTTTCCTGGATTGACGAATACAATAGCAACTAAACTTTTGAATGATGAATGGAGACCACTAGGTTATGGATGTGTTAACCTACTCATGTCTCGTATACAAGAACGTATATTGTTGTGTTCCTGTACCATTGTTCACCGAGACGTGAAGTTCTACGGTCCCACTTCTCGCTCGTATCTTTAGTGTCTCTCCCATTTATTGTGCTCCTCGTTTGCTTTTCACTCACCATCGGCACACAGTGTGATGATGGGGTTACCAAGAAAGTGAGTGACTGTGTGTGTGTGTGTTTATTTAAGTTTTTTTCCATTTAGAGTAGTTTTCCCTTATAAAATGTTTTCATTACAATTCATTAAGAACATATTCAGTATTTATTCCATTAAATTTCATATTTATTTTTCATTAAATAATTATGCATGGAACCTTATCTCAGTGGAATATTATTGGGCTTCTAGCTCACACCTTACATACACCCTTGGGTGTTTGTAGATTCTGTTTCTTCTATATTCCAGTTTGAGGCATCATGCACCACATTGGTGGTTCGTGTCATCAGCGGTGCCCTCGTGTTGGTTTGTTGAATGTAGCTTGAGGTTGTTACGCCTCATGGTTCTTGGAGGTTTGAGTCAGTATTTTTTTTTCCGTTTATTGATCTTCCATTTGGGTTGTTATTCCATGTTCTAAACTTTAAATCTAATCTTGGTGTATAATTTTGTTTGGTTGTCAGACTTTAGTTTCAATATTTTCAGCCTATTGTTTGTTTTATATTTATTTATTCCGTTAAATCATTCCAAAGTTTTATTTTTGATACTCAGGAACTTGTGCCAGGCCATGGGGATCAGGAACGCCCTTCAGGCCTTACCACGGACCGGGTCAGGCATCGGGTTGGATGGAAACTCAGCCTGGTTCGTGACAGTTCATGCACATGGTTGGACCCTAGGGTGGGCCCGACATGTCTGTGAGACAACTGGTGGTACCTGGTGGGCCAGGACCCGACGACCATGTTAAGGCGGGGTGGTTGTGCTATCATCAGGACACGGTTTTCACATCCTATATATTATATTTATTATTTTGATATAATTATATGTATTATTTCATGTGATATGGTGATGAGAAGTTAATGACAATCATTGTGATGGTGGTGGTTTTCACGTACAAATTCAATATTATTATTTTCAATGATGTGAAATGGTAACAAAGAATATAAAATTTTGATAATGAAAAATATATCATGAATATAATAATTAATTCATATATATCATAGATATTGATTGAAATTATAATTAATATTTTTAGTGTAAATCCTTTGCGAAAAATGAATCACATCGCTTAAGAGGCAGTTGTCCATCACACACGCAAGCGACACCATCATATCCTATGTAGAGTAGAAAATAAAATAATTTATATGATATGATTACTAAATATGTATAATAATGTTATAAATATATAATTTTTTCTTCTAATCAATCATCATACCCCACCATCATAGGAATTAATGTAAAAAAAATAAATGACAACATTTCACGAGGTGGTAGTACTCAATACCCAAGAACGATGATCTTATAACCCATTTGATTGATTCGGGGATGATTGAAGGTCATGAAAATCACATAAAAACGTCCTAGTGTAGGTGAGATATTAGTTTAATTATATATTCATGGTTTAATATGAATATATGTTGGTGTTGATATAAAAAAAATCATGTTTAAGAACATTAACATTTCCTTATGTATCATCCATAGCATTTCACTAAATCATTCCTATATTTTCAATGTGACCAAGAATGTAATATATGATAAAAGGAGGGATGTTTAAAATAAAAAATTTAAGGTATTGGATGATCCAAATATTTTTTTCTATGTGAATAAGAGAGGATATGAGGTATCCTTTTATAAGTGATGTTAGTAAACACCAGTAATTTTATGAAAATATTTAATCACATCCATGATATTATTATAAAAAAAAATTCATAATTCTAAATTACAGAACCATTATGATTTATGGTAGCATAATAACAATACAATGTTTTTTACATGAATTTAACTGATTTTAAAAATTATTTTTATAGTTTTACAACCGATAAATTACTTTTTTTATTATAGTAATTTAATTTTCACTATTAATTTATATAAAATTTTCACTTTGATTATAAATAAATGATAAATTATTATTACTATAAATATTTAATCCATTTAAAAAAAAATCCTTTCACGAAACTATGAATATTTTAATTTAAATTAATTCCATAATCATGATGAGAAAACAATATTTTGAAGTCAAATGTTCAAATGTTTACAATGTTTTTATATGAAAATTCTATAATAAAATGATTTGAATGTTTTTTGTTAGATTAATTGATATATATTTTTATTTATATTTCATTAAAAATAATTAAATATTTAATTTAACAGTTTAAATTATTTAATGGAAAGTGTAGTTTCCAATTAATTTTTTTTCATTAATCTTCAAAAAATGAAAATTCAATGAAAAATCCAAGATATTCACCCAATGATAATTATTTGAATTGATTTAACTTTTTTTTATTAAAATTTCATATATTTTTTTAAAATTGATTAAAATAGTTTTTAATTATGTGAGTTTTACACCATAATACAGTCTTTAAATATATATATATATTCAGAAAACATTTATTTTTTTAACGATTCCTATTTTTTTTTAATAAATAGATAACCATAATTTTTATATTTAGGTTATTTCTACTAATAAACTAAATGTTAATGGATTTTTTTAAATGTTTAACTACATATATGTCCATTTAGACTCTATGATGTGAGTTCCATATGATATTTAAGAGAATAAATTTCAAGAAATATATTTCATTTATTTTTAAGCTCAATGTTGTGTGTCACTTTTTTTTATGAATAAAATATTATTCATTACGAATTTCAGAGAATTCTGATATTTCAATTTAAAATAAATATTTTTTCGTACATATAATTTATTTAAATAATTTATACCCTACATAATGATATTATGGTCATATTTATGCTATTTGTATCCCCTTTTATTACATCATGACATCTATAACTTTATAAATGATATAGTAATGTACTCAATTGTATTTCAAATTCCAAATGAGATACATAAATTTATGTTTTAATATTATATAAATGGGACTTAAGGATCTATAACAAAATTATATTAATTAAAGTAAAATTTATAGAACAAAGTGTTTCTTATGGTGCATTAAAATACTACTGATTTTTTCATAATATATGGAATATTCTTTGACAATTATATTGTTAATCTAATCATATCATAGGTATAAGAATTTGTTGAATGATCTATTTTTTTGATATACATATAGGTTCATTAATTTGTATAAATGAACAATTATAATTCATTTAATGAATTATTTCATGTTAATATTAAATGTCTATGAAATGACAATTAGCCCTTAAAATTTAGTAATAATATAACATTAATATTTTTTAAATCTATATCTATGGCCCTTTCAAATCCAGTCCCCAAAAAATAATTTCTCACCTCCATACCTATAAATTAAAATAAAAAAAGGGTTTCCCATGAATTAAAACATATAATCAACCTTAAACATATAAACATTAAATGTAATACATAACTCTTCTAAAAATTTACTTGAAAAATAGAATAATCTCAAATTATGTCAAATTTTATTCTCTGATACAAACTCTATGGACCTGACATGATACATTACATATTCAATGTATTATAAACAAGAATAAATTTTCATAAATCCAAAAGATTTTTTATGTTTCTTTTTTTGTTACACTTGAGGTCAAAATTTATATAAAACATACTCATAAATTACCATGTATACACCACAATTCCTTGTACATTTTTTTCTAAAAAACAAAGTATTAATGATGAAAAATTATTTTAATTTGTTTTTCATTAATAATTGATGTTTCCTTATCTTTTACCACACTCATCCTTAAAATATATGAAAAATTTGGTAATTTTTTAGGGTCACAAAATATCATTACAATACATAAAAAGAAAGAATGATTTCTTTAGTCCAATAATACTTATAACTATTTTACGTTCCAAAAAGAACATTGGGAAAATAATGAACTCCATAATACCCAACAAATATACTTCTATACTAAAAGATTTTCATAAATCATTTCTTTTGAAATCATAAAGGATAAAATAAAATTCATAATGTTTTTTTAAACTAATTTGAAAAGGATAATAATTTTTTTCAAAAGAAATCTTCTCAATCATAAGAATAAGAATATTGTTTTCACTACAGTATAATGACATAATAGTTCAAAAAAATTAATTGTAAAAAAATTATTATTAATGTAGGTTTCTTTAAGAAACATTTTCATACCACTCTTATGAATAAGATAAAATTCACTATTACACATAAAATTATCATCACTCATACTCAAAAAATAACCACCATAGTATTAATTGGAATATCCAAGATATTATAATACAATAATCTCTTAGAAGAAACCTAATATAATTACTCAATCAATTTACACAATGTATTATAGACTTCTAAATGTCTCACCCACCCTTATTGTATAACATAAACACCCATCCACATATATAATTTAATAGAAACATAACAGAATACATAAAATTTTCCATCATAAATTTATTCTTTATATATATTAGAAAAAAATTCCAATTCAAATATATACATTCTATTTTATGAAATTTTTGAAAATAATTATAACATATGGATATATTTTTTATCCTTTTTAGGAAAAAATCATTTTTAAATGGAATTAAAAAATTGAATAACTATTAGAGAATAGGGATGGGTTGTTTTCGTCGTAATATATAAAATATGGAATTCTTTGTCGCTTTCAATAATGAAAATTAAAATATTCCTTCTAAAATAATAACATTTTTAAAACAATTTAATAATAATAAAACTCTATATAAATATCCTTTTATAATTTATTAATTTTTTAAAAATTTCTTTTGTTAGATATTTTTATAAATATAGAGATGGGAAAAAATGTGTTTTAAGGGAAAGGATGAAAGATAATTTAAAAAAAAATCTCCAAAATTTATAAAAAGTATAATATTTTTTAAATTTTTTTAAAAAATGATTAATATATTAAAAAAATTAATATTATTAACCCTTTAAAAAATATTAAAACATTATTTTTAAAACATTAAGAATGAAATGCATATATATGTGAATGAATAAAATTACAATTAAATACATTTAAAAAGTTGATTTGAATGCAGTAAGAACTTTGCCTTCACTCTGAATAATCACGAATGTGATTTCACCAGAAGTTATTATTTATTTCTTTTTAATTAAGTAATTTTATTTTATATTTTTTATAAAAAAAATTGTTTAGGGGAACCATGATATTCAATTATACAATATTTATACATGACAATTATAACATATTTGTTAAATTAGATCTTATGAATATGAATAACAATAATATGATGAATTTATAGTTTTCATAATAACATTGGTTCTATTATGATTAAAAATTAATATAATAATGTGATTGAAATTCTTTTGAAAAAAATTTCAACTCTTAAAAGAAAATTTTAATTGGTTATTATGAACAGATGAAAAAATTATTTTTTATTGAATTTGAAAAAATTAATAAAAAATTTATTTTAATTTTAAAATTATAATATCAATATTTTATTAGGTGTAATATTTTGGAATTTTTTATAAACTTTCATTTTTTGAATGAAAAGTGAAAAATACCACTTTTAATAGAAGAATTCTTCATCATTTATATTATTTAAAATGGAAAATAAGTTATTAAATATTTTTAAGGTAAAAAATTATTCTATAATTTTATATTATATACTAATTATTTCATATTAATCAATTTTATATTAAATTTTAATATTAAATCGTTTTATATATATAATAATTTTCTATTAAGAAAACTAATTTTTGTATATGTGTGTATAATTTGATATTTCATCGTTCCCCATATATGATTATAATTGTAAAAATTGTTTAATATTTGTAATATAAATTATTTATATTTTATAATATGTTAATCTTCTCTTTTTACTATCGTGAATAGTAAAAATAGATAAAATTTATTATCATGGTTTAGGTAAAAATAGTTTTTCAGGGGGGTCATACTAATATGGTTAGAGTTAAAAATTACATAAAAAACATTCATATCCCATAGAATGGAAATATTTATAAAATATAATCTCTAAGGAATATAGTGATATTTTTTTATAAATTTTCAGGTTAAAATCACCAGTGTAATTGAATCTTTTCAAAAATTACAATTGTGTACTCTCTCCCAATTCTAAAACAGCCCCACATCTCCTCCCATTTACACAATTATAGTTACAAATATGAATCTATGATATCATAACCCCCCACTATAACATGTTATTTGGGTCTGAGGCCACTAAGAACCACCAGTTTCCCTGTAGACAGATTTTCCCCTACTTGGGTCCCACCAACATGCTCGAAAAAGTCATCAGATAGATGATTGTCCAAACATTAATACACATTTTCCTTTAGTGTGATTTTAAATCACTCTAAATGGCCCTTAGAATCATACATAGAACCACATGTTAAAAAGATTCCTCAAACTAAGGATTGTCCCCACATAACAACACATGTTCTTTCATTATAGTTTGTCCTCAATCACACACACCCTAGGAATATTCATAAGATATCACCCATTATGTTCACTAATAAAGTCCTTGAACACATAAAATTGTTGTTCTATATAGGTTGGATCCTCAAAAATAATGGTTCACCTAGTGAACATGTGTTAAATAAATAAGTCACTTAACCCTTTATCATTTATGCAATGATACACATCTTAATCCTTTTGGATCATCCATGGTCTAAACAAATATATTTCTTACCACCATTAAAATATAAATTATGTGACACTATTTTGATCACAATTTCATCTCAGTAATTATTTTAGATATATCATTAATAAGTTTTCTAAAGAAGCGTTCATATATTTAAATGATCCTTTTCTGTTTATTTTTTCTTCTACATCCTACAAATTTTATTCAATAATGATAATAAAATAACACCAGTATCTCCATTATTATTATATTTAAATATATTAATTGAATGTACTATATATGAATTCAATTAAATTAAATTGAAAATAAAATCATTGATCTTGTCTATAGTGAAACACCACCTAAGGAACCAAAATAATTTGTTTCCATCACCACCTTTAAATTCAATATATAATGATATATTTTACACACACAGAGTAGTACTATGAACTACTACTATGATAAGCGATGTGGTTATTTTTTCAATTAAAATAGACATGGTATTTAATAAGGTTAAATTAATTCAATTTATGTTATATATATATATATTAAATTAAATAAATCATTAAAATTAAAATATCTTTTTCACATTTACCCTTTTCCATTATAGAAATGATATCGTCAATCATGCACATATGTGTCCTATCATCCCTATGGGGTAATGAGATTCGTTTTCTATTTCCGTAAGTAATTAGTGTATCTAATAACGTTTATAAAAAAGAAAATATGATCATTTTATCATTATTATAATACTATATAAGGTGAATAGTTATTGTATGTTAAAGAACAAATATATTCAAAATAAAATACCCATGAAAAAAGAATGCCATTAATATCAGAAAATATGAATATAATGGAATATTGCCATAAAAAATATGATAAAGATTTATAATAGCATAATATATTATATTATAAATATTATTATGGTCATGTAATAAATTAATAACATTATTAAAACCATTTTAATTGTTGTTAAATCATTATTTTAGGGACAACATAAGGTGAAGTAATTCATCTCAATTCATCTTAATTGTATCATATTTTATTATTGTGCACATAATTTAATTTTTATTTAGTACATACTAACCATTTTATATGTGAAGTCATGAATACTACATTATTAAATATTAATTATGTTTAAAAATTTATTATATAATCAATGTATATTTTACACAAATTTAGTAAGGTGTTATGGGATTTTTTCTAAGTTTGTATTTCTTTAAGACATATTTGTCAATATACACCTAATCACTTTATGAGGTGTATATGTATCTCATTTAATGAATTTGACATGAATACCAATTTATTCACTACATATAAGGTCTTTTTCATGTTTTATATTCCATGGGATTAAATTTTAAGGATACAAATGAGTTAAATATTAATCTACATTCTCACTTCATTTTTTCAATTTTAGCATTGTCATGAAATAATAACTATATTTTGATTGTTTTTATAAAAAAATAAATGCGAAATAAATTTACATATTATTTGTATCATAGATATGGTTAGTTATTATTCTTTATAACATTGGAAGATATAGGGTGTACATTCAATGATATATGATTTACTAAGGATATAATTATAATTAAACATTTTTTACTCAATTTTGATATTTTGTGATAATGAATTTTGATTGGTGAAATATATAATTTTTTACATTTGTGTGTAATGATTTGGAAATACACTAATGGGTGATATCCAGTTATATAGACCCCCTTGATGCTTTGATAGTCCTTATGAGGAAAACAATTTTTCAAATTAGATGGGGTTTACCTAGTTGTTTTTAACTATATTGGGAATGTTCTTAATAATATAGGTATCATTGATGCCACAGATCATGATATACAATTATTTATAATTTACTTCATTTATAATTTATTAATTATATTAATCCATAAAATTTTCATTGGAACATTATCTCCGGTGTAATTTTGTTCTATGGTATTGGTTTATATTTCTTGTGTGTTTAGTTATTTACAACTCTATATTAATATTTCCTTGTCCAATTATAGTAGTTTACATAATTATTAAATTGAATGTCTCCTCTGTATATAACCATTCCTATTGAATATTCATTATTTATTTATGATATCTTCTACTGTATGTATTCATTATTGGCAATTTGCTCTCACCCATTTATTGTTTCAATTAACCTAGAAGTGAAAAACATTTCACTGAATGTGTTGAAATATTTTTACTGTATTCCATTAATATGATGTATACGTTATTCACCTCAAGAAAATAATGATATAATACACAAATTATTCTTAATTTCTTATAAATTGATTGGTATTTTTGATAATAGACCCCATATATCAAATATAATATAAATAGTATTAATGGGGTTTGGGTTAAGAGGAGTAAGGACATTACAGTTTGTATCATTAGATGTTTAGTTGAAAAATTAAAAACATAATTAAGTGAATCATAGATTAAGGAATACAACCATATGGTACTCACTAAGGATATTTAGATATGAACATTCTATAGTTTTGGTGAGAAATAGATTATGTGGTTATTCATCGAAATAAATCCTTTCCTTGATACTCTATGTGGATGTGGTTATGGAACAGTAGTAACTGGTGTCAAATCTCTAAAATTGTATCACTATCCTTTATCCAGTCAGCTTTCGGTTCATTAAAATTAGTCTAAATGAACACATGTTTTGAAACTACATGAATACATACTTATAATAATTTTTATTTTAGTTAAAACCCATTATCAGGGATTTAAAAATATAGATATCCCTTGAAAAACATTTTTATATTGCTTTTATTAAAAATTAATAAACATAAATATATCTATAATGGGACATAGTAAAACTAAAATATAACATAATGATTTAAATTTCATAATTTAATTAGGTAATCAAGTTTATTCCTTTTTTTAGAAATGGTGCATATATGGAACGAGGGGACAATTAATTGTGAAGAATATAATGATTTCACTTCTAATAATTCAAATATATCATGTATTTGAACCATTTAAATAATTTATACATTGTGGAAGATAAAACATGATATAAAGAAATTACATTCAAGATGAAGTGACATGTTATTCAAAAGTGTGATTCTCCATTCATATATCCCATCATGTGAAATATTCCTCTTTTAATTTGTGGGGCTACTAATCGCATGGTACCTGATAAATTTATTACATTTAATTAGATTTTTTTATGTAATTGTTATGGTATTAAATGTAAAATAATATACATGAATTATATTTAAATAAAGTTAATGTTGATAAATGATTGATGGTTGTCATGATTAATATGGTTGAATTGGACATAGAACTCATTGATGAGAAATATTGTGAAGAAAAAATATTCAAAAAAAAATTTCCATGTAATAATAAAATTACATTATATTTACATAGATTAAAAAAGCTAAATGAATAAATTTGTAAAGAGGCATAAAATCCGTGTAATGTTTTTAAAGACATGGAAATTTTTCGAGTCCGCAAAAACTGACGGCTAGTGATTCTGAGGCCTGTTTTGCCCTTAATCAGTTTTTGTCATTTTGTTTCGGGGACTTTCAGAAAACGTACAAGCGGGGATTTTAAAACTTTTGAACCGGTGCTCGGAATTGAAATCTAATGGCACCGTTCAAATCGTAGTGCCAGTATTTTCTTAAGAAGTCTTTCACCTTGATGAATGTTGGCCAAGAATAAAATTTAGTTTTTTGGTTTTTGTGGAAAATAATAAAATAATGTGAGCATCAAATTATTTTTATTTCAGCCTCCCTGTAGCTTATTGGTGGTTAATACCTACTCATGGAAGATTGAGGTGGAACCACCACATCTTAACCTCCCACAAGAGGTTATGGTTGTGGGACCCACCCCAACCTAACCTCCTGCTAGAGGTTATGACGTAAGGACCACCTCAGACCACATAACCTCCCATTTCTGAATGATAAGTATGGGGACCACCCAACCCCTCTTAATTGGAGGAGAGGAAAACCTCTCCACTCTCCCTCATTAATGGGAGAGAGGCTCTTTACCTTCTCTAATTAACACCTTATGCCAACCCCTTGAATTAATTAAGGGGAGACTACCTAATTTATTAGATCAAATTGTATATTGTGCCAACAAATTAATTGGATATTATAATCTTTTATTTTGGTGGAATATTCATTTTGGTGATAGCTTTGAGAAAATGAATATTGGTAGAAATCTCTAAATGAAGTACCTCGTCTCCCAATGATGAATGAAGAATGAAGAACATTGAATTTATTTGACTTCTTCCTCGAATCTTTAACCGTCCTGAGATGTATTGGATGAATGATGAACTCCTTCGTCTTCTTACCACTACTGCAACATCAACAACATACGATCAAAGGTAGGGAGATTATTTTGTGTAAATTTTCTTTTCTTTTTCTCATCTTTGTGTTGGAAAGGAATCTTTGCATGGTTGTAAAATAATTTTGGTTCTTCTTTCTTACTCATTGATGAGACAAGTGTTAACACCCTAAACATGGAGGGTGAGGTCCAAACCAACATGGCACGACCCCTCAACCATTCTTGTCTGTGTTGTTTCTCGGCATGGCGATGAAGTAGCGTTGAAGGAGATGAAGGAGCAGGAGAAGGTCTTGCTTCCCATGGAGTCCTTGAAAAGCACCCCCCCCAACATTTGTTTGGTGCCTCGGCCGAGCTGGCTCAGCAGGCAAAACCACCGTCTTCCTCCCACGCACCACAGCCGAACCCCGCCGGCCCTAGCCACACCGAACGACGCCGGGCCGGCCACTTGGCCACCCAGCCGAAAACCGGCATGGACGCACCCTGCCCGCCTGCCCTTTGATCCCCCGGTAACGCTGCCCGACTGGTGCCCGCCTAGCCGTGACCTACCCCACCGCCTCCTGGCTGCTCGGCCTCCGGTACTAGCCCACGACCCCCCTCGTGGCGCCCTGGTTGAACTTGCCGGTTGCGCCCTCTAGGATGAGTCGAGCTGGGCCGCGCCCTCGTGACACTCTGGAAAAAACTGCCCTTGTGACCCGGTGGGATGGGACCAGTGGGCTGGGCCAAACCTAATAGGCTAGCCCACCCAATGGGCTAGGCCAGACCCATCCGCCCTAACCGGGTTGACCCATACTAGGTCGGACCAGACCTGATCCCACTACTAAGCCTTTACTTTCTTGGGACATATCATTTGAACCAGATGACCGTTTGAAGAACCGTTTGTGGTGATGGTTTTCATGGAGTGCATAAGTCCCTATGAGTATACCCCACTGATGTCCGGGATAATGTTGACATACAATCTGGTTGGATCATACATGAATCCAATCGGGCTCCCAGGACTAAAAGGATTATAACTCACATATCGGTTGTCTGATTGACATGCTTTCTGTTGCATTGAGACCCATATTATGTGGAATACCTTTTAGATACATATTCATGGTACTACGTCTCATTTCGAGTATCAAACTGTAGCTCATGGAGTGGAACCTCTTGGAGACGAGCGGTCATAGTGCAGAGTTATCAGACCAGTTTTGGGATACCCTCCAGTGGAGCTGGGTAGTAGGTTACCTATTGATCTTATGGTTTACCATCCAGGTAGGATGGGAAGTGGGTTACCAGTTGACCATTAGGGTTTAAACTCAATCTGGGATGGGCAGTGGGTTACCCTATGAATCTTTGGGTTAACCCTCTAGCTGGGCTGGGTAGTGGGTTACCCATTGATCATTATGGTTTACTCTCCAGCTGGGCCGTGTAATTGGTTACCTGACGACCTCTTAGTGTTTACCCTCTAATTGGGTCGGGCTTTGGGTTACCCATTGACCATAGGGTTTACCCTCCAACTAGGGTGGGTAGTGGTTTACCCGATGACCTCTTAGGGTTTACCCTCCAGATAGGCTTGGCAGTGTGTTACCCGACGACTTCTTTCAGACTTAGCCCTTTCTATGAGGCTAGGCAGTGACTTTTCTCTGTGATTACCGTAGTAGGACCCTTGGCTGTATGGTAAGCCCATTGTACTTGATAGAGGAGGAGTTCTCCAGCATCCTAGGATTCGACAATATGACTGGGTATATTATTTGACACTATCACTAGACTAAAATCCTAGTTGAGTTGATTTAGTATCTTTTTGTATTTACCTCAAGATTGAGATGAATTAATTGATAACATAGGAATATTTATGGGCATATACCTAACTGGGGTTATCTATTGATGTCATACTTTGTGATTTATCCTTGTTAGATTTTGTGAGACCATGGGGGTCTTAGGGTCCCTACTGAGTATCGTTATACTCAGCCCTAAACGGGCTATACCTGCACCTCATTGTGTTGGTTGCAGACGACGAACAACGCTGACTGAGGATGAGATTACCAGGAGTGGATGGTACCCAGAGGTGGACCATACAAATTTTCAGTACTCGGAGGAGAACGATAGACGTGGAGTGTTGTGGAGGCTATATGTACCTACCCTTGAGGTAGGATCTCTGGTAGTCAGTCCAGGAGCTTCTCTATAACTTTCAGCTATTTTATCCTTTATTGTTGTACTTGTTTTCATATATACTTGTATTTTTCTGTTGGGATTGTATTCCAACCCCTATACTTTCAGAACTCTTTGTATACAGTTTTAGATAGTGTTTTTTATTTCAGCTCGTACTCTGTTGTGTGCATTTTCATGTTTTAATAGAAATGCCTTCCACAATTAGGGATTAATGCCTTTGGTGCTAGATGTCATCCCCTGGCCTAGGGAAGGTGGTCTTACGGTAGTGACTAACAGGCCCCAGGGGACAGGTTGTGAGAAAATTTAGGATTAGGATGAGGATACATTTTTATGGTCATACATGAATGATACTGATTACATACACAATATAGTGTTCAAGGATGACAATTTCATTGATCTTATTTAGAATAGTATCTTATGAGAATTTGTCTCTCAATAATTTTCCTCATTTTATAAAATATTTATATACTATATATAAATGGATAATTCCATCAATATATCCTACATGTTAACATGAAATCATGAAAATCTGAGGTACAATGATCACCAATAAAAAAGAAACACATTAATGAATGATATTTGAATGAATAAATTTTAACCATGTGAGATTTTTGAATATAATCAGCATGGGAAATGATTGAAGGGATATGTAGTTTTTTATTAGTGTGGATTAAAGGATAATAGAAATAAATAATGAAATGATAATAAATTAATCACAATTATTTTGTGTTTAATAGGTAGGGGAAGTGGGAGAATGGGAATTAATTCCAAGAACATTAATTGAATCTATGGTATAAGAGGCCATTGGAAGAAGGAAAAGATTATGATATCATAAAAAATAAGATGTAGGTTCGCATTAATGAGGTATAATGTAAATTATTCATATTTTCACAAATTTTAAAATTATTTATTTGATTATATATCCTCTCACTCTTTTATATGAACCAATTTTCTGTGGAAATTATATATTTTCGTATCACATAATAAAGATAGTTTTTAGTCAAAACACATAGTAGACATATCATTACAATGGGGATGTATCAGGATGACCTATTATGACTTGTAAATAGGATTTATTTTTTGAAACTATGGTCAATCCTATGGTTGAATTAGATTTAATCCTTGGTATTAACTATCTAAAAATATATTATGTAATTTTCATACTAAATGTTATTAATTATGATAAATTATGATGATATGGAATTACTGTTATTTTATGAATATATATCATCCTCCATGGAATATATAAGTCCTCCCCTAGTAGGTCTACTTATTGATAATATTTTTCATGAATATAGAAAACAAATTATATATAAGGTAAAAAATCAAATTTAGGATGTACATATTATATGACAATATATTGATATATTTCATAGGAAATTAACAACACACCCCACAAAATGTGATGTTGGGTTGTACATTGATTAAAACTCTTTTATAAGAATAATATAAAGGGATCCCAATATAAAGAACAAAGTAGAAATAGTGGAAATGAAAAAATGGGTGAGTTGTGTGATAATATATTTAATCACCATATTTTTTTTACCACTATGATCCCAAGTAATCATTGTTATAATGAAATATGGATCCATTAGGGTTTTCCATTGGTTATAGGCATGATATTTATATTGAGATAAATAACTAGAATTTCCTACATTACATTTAGGACGTATTCAATCATATTAATGAATCCTAATATGTTTCAAGGATTTGAATTCTTTATGGATATCATCAATTATATTCAATGAAGGAAGGAATTTTAAATTTATATTTCCTAATAAGGAATGATAATTACAACTTTATTGTCATTTCATCTAGATTGACTAATTAACCCTTTTTTCTAGATTTAATGAAAAATTATTTATGGAATATCTTCATTATTCATTTTTTTGGATTAATTAATTGTATATTGGTGTATTATAATATCTACAATGACCAATAGAATCACTGTAATATTATTCTAGATACTCTTAAAAAATAGATATATGGTAAATTTAGTAAATTATATTTATTATTTCATAAAGAATATATTTCTTCACATATTCTCACCACAGATTGAATCATATTTGATACTACAAAAAAAATACAGATATAAAGGAATGTACTACACCCAAGAACATAACTGAGGTACATAGTTTTATGGGTTTTTCATTTTATAATCAACAATTAAATCATACCTTTTTCTCTATTAAATGTATTGTTAAACAAGAAAACATGTAAATGGATATTGTTTTTTTGGATAATGGAATGTTAAGACCACTTAGATTATCTATACATAATTTTGTCCAATGATTTGATGTTGACACTACCATATAGAAATTAAGAGTTTGTTATATATAATTATTCATCACATAATGGATTTTGTAAATTAAAAATGAATAATGATAACTTCATTACATATGAAACAAGGACATTGAAAACTAATGAATAAAACTACCCAACCAAGGATCGTGATTTTGATGTTTAAATATTTTATTTTTGATATATAGACATTATATATTTTTTTAATAAGGTGAGATTTAAAGGGAATATAAAGGACTAATATAATTATTTTCATTAGATGAACTCAATATGAAAAAATTGTATTGTCTTCAAAAAATCAAGGATAATGAATTCTCAATATAAAACCCCTTGAGAAATGTAACTAATGTAAAAGGTGTGTTGATAAGAAAATACAATGGTGTTATAAAACAAATGAGGAACAATAGAGATCCCATATCCTTGGATATAGTAATAATAGATCTGGTAATTAATAAATAAGGAGATATATCCCTCCTTTTTTAAATGATCATGAATCGAACTTTTTTATTAATGATAAAATGTTTTAAATTTAATTATAAGAACATTAAAAAGAAAAATAAATTTTTGAATGATGATAAATTATAATATGTTATCTTTAAAGGTTGTGTTATATAATTCGTCATGATATAATGTTTTTTATATATAATAGTGAAAAAAATGGAAATATTGGATTATTATCAAAACTAAAATATCATTATACAACCTAGTATCACAATATTGTGTTGTGATTTGGGGGAACTATTTTAGTGGGATAAAATGAAGCAATAAAGTTATGATTATGTTCCATTATATTGGGGTTCTCAGTAACATTATTCTATGATACAATATCCAATAAAAGTCAAGAAATTACTTACAATTCATATGTGGAAATGAGATGTCATTTATATTGGATTTTTCATATATCAACCAATGAATCCTTGAAAAAATGAATCAATGTGGGTTATAATTAATCACCCAACCATATCAAAAAATGTACTCCAATGTAGATAGTAGTTAAGTCTTTAGGGCCTTGAAAGACTCTATATTAATTAATTTAATATACATCAGAGAGAACCTCTTCCAATTGATCCATATTTTGATCATTTTTTTACATAACAATTATGGAAGATTCTTCATAAGGGTTTTGATACAAACCATCATTAGAGAACCACCTACAATTGTCATTATATTGGATATTTTTGATGGAATATACTAATTATGGAATATATGTTGATGCAATTTTCAGGTTTCATTCATGGTATGTTGGATCATTATTTTTCATTGGTATATTTTTTTATATCCATAGTTCATACTCATATATGCAATTGGATACAAATAATGATATATATAGAAAGAGATAATTTAATTCAGCAAGATGGAAATATGTTGGAGAAAGGTAACATGTTGGGATGGAATTTGATTAATATACAATGATAATGGTTCTGATTTTTTTGGATCACATTAAATCTAATCAATGAATTAAAATGAGTTATGTTGAAAATTAAAAGTATGATTACTTATTCCATGTTTGAAGACATGTTTTATTGAAATTATATTCTTGGAAGAATGTTTTAAGGCTTAGTAAAAAGGTAACTAAAACACGGGTACATCAAACCATTCCAAATCATTTGACTAATTGGTGTGGTTTCTAATAATTTTGTAATGCCACCAACTCTCAAAAGAACATGATGTGGTTGACATGTAATTGTTAAGGAAGTAAATGAATGGGCCAATGAATTGGTTCCCATCCGATTAAATAGAATTAGATGGTGATATATCTTATTATTAAGTACCCATCAAAATTATTGATAATATATAGAATTTATTTAGGAAATTAATGAATCATTTATTTAATGCACATTAGTTAAATAATAAAATGACGTAAGTTGAATGGAAACCATAGGGAATTATGAGGAATAATTGCCCTAATTTTTCAAGATGGTAATATTTATGAATTTTAGAGTATGAATTATTTATTGAATGGAATAATGTGTCACCCTAAGACAGTAGAATTTGTTTAATTTTAGGAAAATAAATATCTTTGATGTTTTGTGATACATGCAATTTCATGATCAAATGAAACACAACAGAATATTATTTAGATTTTAATCATTATAATTAAAACTGAATTGTTAAATTAGTTAGTATGAGTGGGAATAAATAAAAATGGGAAAGCAATTTTTTTCACATATTCATTGGTTTTCTGTTAATTTTGAAAAAAATAAGAATTCTGTAAATGTAACTAAATTTATTTATGATTAAATATTTTTTTTAAAAGGAAAGTGTTTTTCACTTTAAATTTAATTTATGTGAGATATTATGTTAGATAAAGTTATAAAAAATATATAATTAAAAAAATTCATTCATAAAATCATCATATCAATATTACCTTGTGGTGATGTTTTGGGATTTTTCAAAAAAAATTCATTTGTTTGATAATTAGTGGAAGATAAGTATTTTTTATAGAAAATAGTTTTTTAAAGTTAATTTTATTCATTTTTATCATATAATTTAAATTTCATCCATTTTATAACTAGTAAAAATAAATTATAATAAAAAATAGAGGTTCATGCAATCAATTCGATAATAATCTTTGATGTTGAAACCCACTATTCTTATGAAAATGTTTTATTTGAAATGAAATGTTTTCATCATGTTTAGTATAAATATATTAAAATTGATTATAAATATTATTAAAATTGAATTTTGAAATATTTATTATTTATATTAAATTTTAATCCTTTATATTATCCCATATTTTCAACATAATATTTACAAATATTTATACATTAGAGAGTAAATAATAATTACCATGGTTAATATAAAAACATATTTTCTGGTGGTCAATTTTAGATAATTTTTAAGAAAGAAATAAAACATTTCCCAAACACTTTTTAGACAAATATTTACCATATATATATATACATTAATATGTAATCATTTTGGATGCTAGTTTTTTAATAAAATTTCTTTATAATTGAATCTTTTAAAAACTTCCATGTGTCTCTTCTCCACCACTTATAAAATGCTACCCCTATCTTCCCCACTTAAATAATATTAAAACATATGGATTAAACATTAAATTCTAAAATAAATTATATAATCATTTGAAAACAAAATATATCCATTTTTATGATCTTAATGTCATCCTTGGAACAAATTTTGTTAAAACCAAAATATGTTCAATGAAAAAAATGTAACATTCGTAAATGTCTATTTTTATATTTATTCTTCTCCAACTTAATTTAAATATTATTAAGTATTTATTCTATAATAAAAAAAATTATACCTCATATTTTTATATGTTACTTAGGTAATGCAATAAACTATTTCATTTTTCACTTCGGTAAAATGGGAACAAATTTCTTCAATCATTTTTACGGCGAAATACCGCCTCGTGAACTGATATAATTTCACCACCATAACTAGATTTAAATGGTGGACATAAATATTGATTAGAAACATTAATATTATAATTATGATATTAGGATACATATTTTATTTTATAAACAAATATAACTATGTTCATGTCATTATTTATAATATATGATAACTTTGCTCCTATGTACGAAAGACTTCCACCTCGTGTTCTGATGTGGTTTTGTTTCTAATGCACATTACCTGGAATTTAATAAGTATAATTTTAATGAATACATGTGATAAATATGTCATGATATGATTTTTTTATAATCAATATATCATATCCCCTTTTACCTTTTTCATTCTAAGGTAATTATATTGAATCTTATATGTATGTACGTCCTACCAGCTCTAAGAAGTGATGTAGTTCATATTATATGAACAAATTTTAATTTTGGTAATAATATTTTATGTAAAAAAGTAAATATGATATTTATAACATCATTATGAATATATATTGGATGGATTCATATCCTATGTACATTAACGTTAACTCTCGTAAAAAATGGATGAAAAAAAGAAAATTTACAATGAAAAACAATTAAAATTGAAGAATAATTTTTTAATGAATGGTGTTAAAATGTTATAATAGGGTAATGTATAATCTTATAAATAATATTATGATTATGATAAAAATTTCTAACATAGTTAAAACTATTATAAATGAGTGTATTGTTGGTTGATATATTGAAAAGCATTATGAAATGTACATCCTCTCAATTAACATTCGTCAATGAAACATTTAATGTAAACCTATTATATTATATATTTAGTACAAATAAACCCATTTAAATTAAATATCTTTTAATTTTAATAAATCATGTGATTTTATCTCTAAATTATAATTATTTAACGCATGATTGTTTGACAAGAAGAATAGTATATTTCACATGACATCATTTTAATTTCAATTTCATTAAGACATATCTTTTTATATTCACATATTCATAGAAATGAATAATAAATACAACAACGGTTTAGAACCATGGTTATCTCATATTAACATGGTTTTAGGATGTGTGTCATTGTGAGGAGTCTGTATATTCATGTACTGATAGTTGGACCAAATAGTTGGAATAGGCCACCTATAGTTGGGGTTTTTTAAATCGTTGGAATATGAAATTAAAATACTATAATTATTACCCACTATCTGAAAAATCAATATATATATATATATTCCAATCCACTTGATTTGTTAAAACCATTGGTAATGTTCATTTATTTACAAAATTATTAGCCGGGATTTGATCCCAGCTCTTCCCAACTATAATACAAAGACCATACCATGAACCTATAACACATTATCTGTTATTATTGTAAATATATATATTAAATAATTTCTAAATATTTATATTATTATGAAAAATATAATATGACAACATATTAACAATTTCGTCATATTGTTGGTATAGTTTCTTCTTATGAATTTTTTCCAACGAACCCAATTTCTATGGTGTAAAAAACCACTTGTATAGACCAACATATATCTTGGATTTTGGTACATTGTGGATGTAGTTCCTTACCATGAAATTTATTTCCCCTGAAAAGTAAATTCCCATGGTTATCCATGAACCATGGGTATAGGATATTCCTACGATGGTATTACCTCACAAAACCTATAACTATAGTTTTCAAAAAACAATGCGTATAGGGTTGTCCTATACCCATTTTTTTATTAAAAACATTGGGTATAATTTTTTCAGTAGTATCACATTTATGTGGTTTATGTCCAACCTCATTGATACGTTAATAATTATTATTTATTAATATATGATATTTATTGTTTCTTTTAATTTTATTCCCAAAGGGATTCAAATTTATATGTTACCGATGTTAAAATTTAATGAGCATTATCAATTTTTTTTATTGTTAACATTTTCTTAAAAAAATCTATTACTTGTCATCATTTTTCCTTATAATTAATTTTATAACAAATATCCATATTATTTCTATCATTTATATGATTATTTATTAAAATGTAAAACTTTTTTCTATATAGTGATTACTTTTGATGGTATTTGATTAAATGGAGAAATATTGAAAAATCTATATTATTTACTCAAAACGGTTATATTTTGGAAAAGACTAATGATTCTAGTAGTATATATATTATTCAATATTTCATTAATTATATGGAAATGTAGTTATTGTGGGGTTAATGTATATATGTCCTATTGATGCTTCGAAATATATCATTAGATAAGTTAATTGTCTTGATCAGATGGTGTTTTACTTGGTCATTTAAAACTATCTAGAGAATTTTCTGGATAGTAAAGGAAATCATTATTCATGATTTCAAATAAACCAACAATCAAGTTTATCCTTCACAAATATTATTTTATTATTATTATAAATTCTATATTCACAATGATACTATCCATAGATGTTTTTTATTCTCATTTTATTAATTAAATGACTTTTGTTTCCTTTTTATTATTTTTTCAAATTGAATAAAAATTATCAAATTATGATATTAATGTTATTAAACTAATGGTATGTATATTAATTGAATAACAATAACATGATTATTATGATATATAGATTCATGATAGCCAATACTATATGTAATCCCAACTAGGATTTTGAGCCTAATATTATATAGTTCATATTAAAAACGTTATAATGAAGAATTAATAAAATGATATCAAGCACACAAAATGTTATTTATTATAATTAATTTCGTGGTATAATCCTACAATAAATGTTTATCATATTTGTAAATGGTTTTCCAAAATAGGTAAAATAATTGGTTCTTCAGGGTTTGATCCTTTTGTACCTATGATATTTTCGGAACGTAAGCACTGGATTGAGGATATTAGATTCAGAGTTGTTATAATGTATTTTCTGTATCATACAAAATAATGAGATTTTATGAATTATATAATTCATTTGGAATGTTTTCTAAAATTAAAATAATTTTTATATAATATAAAAAAATTTTATATTCAATTACTAAAAAATTTAGTACATTAATGGCATTTTGGTTGTATTTAGCCTATATGACCAAAATGAATTTTGTAGGTTGAATATGGTAAAAGAGTTTACTATTATATCATATCCAAAATAATAATCATTACATAATTAATTTTTTATGAAAAATTTATAAATTTTAAACCAATCATGAATGACTGTTATGAAATATAATATATCTTAGCATCAAGGAGTTGTTTGGCCATACATACTATTGTGAAACATTTCCTTTTTTCAACATTAATTTCTAAAAAAATTAAGAACAAATTCTAATTTTCATAATCATATAAATATAATAAATGTTTTATAATATTTAAATTATAATAATATATATAATGAATGTAATTTGGTGATGAAAAACAAATAACATCACTTTTATAGGCAATCGATTACATGTACTCATGAAGAACATTATCAATATTATGTAAATGGATTGATAAAAATATGAGTTTAATTTTTTTTATATAATGATAAATTTTTCATGAGTGTCATATATATTAATTAAATCAATCATGTTAACCATGAGTGATAGGTGACGATGGAAAATGAAATACATCGGTCCACGAGGTGGTTGTCCCTAGTAAACAGGAATGATTGATTCAATTTCTATGTTACTATGGATGGAATTGGTTACAGGGTATGACACTAATATAATAATATATAAATAATTTTACCTTACTTAATATAATATATGATCATTGTTATTGATTAGTTTAAAGATGTGAGGGAATAAATAAATTTAAAATTTCTGAAAATAATGAATCACTTTTTTTGTAAAACCTGCTAGGCATAACAACTAAATAAAACTAAAGATGTTATTATTCCATAAATAATGGATATATAAATTTTGGAATTAGTTCATGGAAGGTTTGGGTAGATATTGGCTCAAAAAAGGAGATTATATGTGAAGATAATACGATGTATGAGGTTCCCTTAAATAGTGAGGGGAGTGACACTCATAGAATTTAAAAAAATTTAAAATTATTATAAATTAATTCATAGTTAAATATGTTTCCAAAAATATTTATGTTGAACATAAAATAAATATTTTAAAAATGAATATAATAATATAAAAAAATTTCATTTTTCACTATATTCATAGAATAATATTTTGGTATTAAACATTTATTTTTTCTATTCATTGTTAATATAAAAAAAATTATGATCACTCCTTACAGGTCATGATTGTTATTATATGATAAAAGGAGGCCAATTAATTTACCATTAATTATGTTAATAAATATATATCAATAAAATTTCCAAATCAATGTTTTGTAGTTTTTTATACCCTTTATTAATATAATTCCTGTTATAAAATATAATTAATGCCAATTTTCAGAACAATTTTTTTCATTGACATTTAATAAAATCGGTAAATAATATTAAATATGAAACAATATTTCCTTACATATCTAAATTTTTATATTCATCTATAAAACGCATACATCTCATTATTTATCTAATTTTATATGATAAATAATATTCATTTTATCATTATTATATTTTTCCATTAATTGAATAATTATTACACCACCATTGTGTAAGAATTATCAGAACTAATTTCAACACTAAAAATTAAAAATGAGTTATCTTGATGAACCTAAATAATTTATACTTAAATTAAATATTTAAAATATAAAATATTTTTTCTATCCCCATGGTAAATATAATATAGAAATTATAAATATTGGTGATATTTTTTTAATTTAATTTACATAAATTATTACATAATTTTTTATCACATACGTCTAGAAAGGGAATCAAATAGGTCAATAAAGAATGATTTTAGATGATACAAAAACATTAAATAAAGTAATACATGGTTTTAGTTTCATTTTTAGTCGTTCCAATATTATTTTTAACCATTAATTACTCGATTAACCCTTTTCGTGGTAAAAAAACTTGTATAGTTAATATTTATATTGTATAAAAAATCAGCGTTTATATTTTATAATTTTTACACACATATTCGAAATGAGGTAAATGTTTTTCAAAAATAAATATAACTATATTAATTTCATTTATAAAAATATGTAAAAATGAGATGAAAAATGGGTTCTAAGAAAAATATCAATAGTTAGTAAAATATTTATTTATACTAAATTCATGTATATATAAATATACAAAATAAAAAAGTGATTATTTAAAATAAAAAGTATGTATATATATTTAAAATTTATTCAAAAAATTACTTTGTAAATAATGTAAAAAATTAAAATTTTAAATAAAAATCCATATTTTTTTATATTCAAGGAAAAATACATGTTTAAAAAAAGTATTCAAATATTTTTGTTAAGAAAATTTTCAAATTTTACATTCAAAAATTAGGTAAATTTTACGAAATATATTTTTAACATTCTTAAAAATTTTAGTATATTTTCTTTTTCATTTAATGTAATAAAAATCATGGCTAAAGATATCCAATTGTTGAATAATGAAATGATTTTAATAAAAATGTGTGATAATTTCTTATGAATTATTATATATAATTTTGATGATCAATACCTTTATATATACATCAATATATTATAATAACATATTCATATTCGATCCTGAATTTATATCTTCGTGGTTTTTACAATGAAATTTAAATTATTATATTTTGTAGTTCTTTTACTGTCGATGTTGCATATTTAGTGTGCTATCAATCATAACCTTGTTTTATAAAATTTAAAGACATCAAATTAAACATACTCATAAATTATTCTTCATCCATAAATGAAAATAATTATACATAACAAAATAGCCCTAAATTAATTAAGGGTGAACAATCATTTTGTTTTTTGATTCTTTGGAAATTCCATGTTTATCAAGTGCATAGATTGAATTTTAGTGGAAATTGATTATTATCCTATAATTCATTCATTACATGTGTTTAGTAGTTGAATTAATCAAATTATATCATCATTTTACTACTATTGAATTTTAATTGGTAGCCATGTCAACTATTAGTTGAACATATAGATAATAGAGATAATGATAATGTTGAAATATAATCTCATGGACTTGGAGTAGGAAACTATTTATATGGTTCACAACTATGTATATGGAGGCTAAGAAACACGTATCATAGACTATAAATCACAATTCATATGTTGTAGATAGAATATTGAAGCTAACATCGACATGGAAATTCCCCATAAAGATGAATTTTTACATAATATATCGCATTGAATTGAAGGGAGAGTGTGAATATAATGAACTAATTAAAATATGAAAAATTAACATGATGGTATGAAATAAATACAAACACCCCATTTATCCATCATTCAATTCATAAAACCAATCTTCATTGATCTTGTATTTCATAGAACGACATAACAGATTTTTTATTAATAAAGTCAGACAAAGACATTCTTTTTTTAAATGATCAAATGAATAAACATAAATAGTTAATTAAATTAGTTGAATATATGGATTAGACATGGGAAACTCCCAATTAAGGTGACACATGAACATGTACTCTCATAAAATTCCCCTGTATCTCCATTTAATAGTTTATCAATTAAAAATCAATTGTAGGAATTAAAATTTTAATTCCTATTTTCCGCAATAACATCATAAATTTGAAATCATTTTTATTCAAGGTAGATAATATCATTATGAATGTGAGATAAATTCATAATATTACACTATAAATGAATTTATTCACCTAAATCATAGATTCCTTATCACAACTTACATTTTATTGTTTTCAAATTTATTTCTAAAATATGAATGATGTTTTATATATTAATTTTGATTATTAGAAATCACTAATTTAAAATAATTTATAAAATGTTTTCTTATTCTTATGATGTCTTACTATTGAAATTTTAATAGTGGCTTGAATGAAAATGTGTATTAAAAAATTTATTCAATAATATTATTTTATGATTAATAAAATAATAAAATAATATTATATTTGTAGTGTTCTCAATAAAACTATGAATTATCATGATTAAACGATATGAATATTTATTCAAATGAATGAAACATAATTAAAATTTCTTATAATATTGTTTTCATATTAATAATGCATTTGTAACACCCTATGAATCATTTCAATGTTTTATATATTAAATTTAATAATGTTTATATTTTATACTACACAAAACACCACATTAATTATGTGTTACATAAATCCTAGTGAATAATTTCACAACAAGATAATGAGATTTAACCAAACTGTGATATATTAGTAATATTGTTATTTAAAACCCACTGTTATTAATTTTCCAAAAAAAATTGTAAAATGGATAGAAATTATTAATTTTACAAAACAATTATATTTGTTTTATAAAAATAAAATATTCCCATAAAAAATTACATAATTTTTATTAATTTTTTGATTTTTTTAATATATTATTTCTTAAAATATTATTTATATTTATTTTTAGAAAAAAAAAATGTATGACATTAGTTTGAAAAAAATAATTTTTTTAATCAGAATGTAAAAATTATCATTTATTGATATTTAGATATTATCATAAACATTGATTTATTTATGAATATGGAAAAATATTGTATTTCAATTGAATTATCCATTTTTTAATATATTTATAATGGTACGATATATTTCATCATTGGTTTAATGAAAAAATATTTCAACTAAATATCCACTAATCTAATTTATTTCATTTTTAAAAATTCATTATTGAAATTGGATATACTAAGTTAGTAAACTTTTCATATTTTTCTCTTTAAAAACTCACATTTTTCACATTTAAAAGATTAATTTTAAATTAAAATTTTCAAATTTATTGAATTTAATTTCGAAAACATTAATCCATATTTTTAAAAATAATTAAATATAATTTCTATTAAGTATAACATATTTATTTCATCAAAATGAATAGTGAATGCCGTAAAAATAAATTTCAATGGTTAGGGTAAAAATTAGTTTATTGGTGTCAAATTAGAATTATTAGAGTGAAAATGGTCAAAAATGTAAAAAATATATTTTTAATTAATATATTTATATTTTTATCATAATTATGTCTAAAATATGACAATTTCTTTTCAAATTAAATCTAATATGTGAAATATATTATGTTATGTAATGAGAAAGAAAAAAAAGCAACATTTCTGATTTTAGTATCTATAAACCCTTTGGAAAAAAAAATGAAACATAAAAAATGTTCTATATATTAATTTGAAATAAAAATAATTTTTGAATCAGGATAATTTTTTTAATTATTTTTTTGATTAAATAATTAGATTAAATAATTATGAATCTATAAAATAATTATTATTTACTTAATTGTAAAATAAATAAATGATACTAAAAATATTAAAATTGATATAAATTGAATGAATTAGTCTATTGTATAATTTTTTATTGTATATCATTATCTACTTATATGAACATAATATATCTGAATTCCTTTATTTTAATTATAATTTTAATATTTATATTTGAGGAAAAATCTAAAAATTGGCATTGATAATATTAGATACTGAATAACATTTTATTAGATTATTTAAATTCATTAAAAACCCCATATTATACCAAGATACATTAAATTATTATTAAATATCAAATATATTCCATTAAATCTTAAATTTTTCGATTATAATAACAACATTGGATGATCATTTGTAAAAACCATGTTAACACAATTATGGTTGATGTGGGTATTTTTTAGCTTACATGTGATTATGTTAAAATTATTTTCCGAAAAAAAAAATTTATATTAAATATATAGATATAATATTTATAATATAATTTTTTAAATTATCTAATAATTCTCAATCTAATTATTTAATCACGTTTAAAGTATCGGTTAATAGAAAACTAGTTACTCTAGTAAAAAACGAATATTATAACAATATGGATTATTATATTTCTAGGAATAAATGTTTAAAAAATGTTTTTAAACAAACAACGAAGGTGTGGAAAGAAGTTATCATCCATAAAATGTTTAATAATCATAATTGGATCCACTGTAGTATGCTTGACATCCCAATATTAATAACATTTAATATTCAAAAGAATTCCACTCCTCAATAAAGGGAAATCACTCTTCCAACATCTTCAAAACACAAATTAATTTTGGATATAAAATGATCTAACCAAATAAAATAAAAAAGTACATCAGAAAAATACGAAACCATAGTTTGGTCATATATCTAATAGTTGATGGAAATTATTACAAACTTGAGTATGATACCTGACTAAGAGATAACATTATTCAACTGGTGGTTTTCTTTAATTTCATCACACAACACATTTAATTACTATTATATAATGATTATATAATATAATATGTATCAAAAAAATGTTAACTGTTTTTATTATTGAATTTATGGCCTAAAACCTCTAACTTTATAAAATTGGATAATCGAATATTTTTTATTTGTCTTGGGACTACCACCTCGCCAAACATTGTCATTCATTTTTCATTAAGATAATTAACTATTGGTAATAAAGTTTGATTTATATTGTTTATATTTTATATATTATATTTACAAATTCATTATTCTTCTATAATTAATATATCACATAAACCATCATGAATTCCATTTTTTGGTAATATGTTATTGTCTATCTTATATACTAGGGAATAATGAATTGCAATGTGGTGTGATTCAATCATGATATATATAAAATTTATTTCGGAAGGGTTTTAGAGAAAACATTTTATATATAAGACATAAAAAAATATTGGAATTGTTATATTTTATTATAAATCATTTACTTTTCTTTAATTAAAGAATATAATAATACAGAAAAAATGATCACGGATAGGTATTGCATACCAGCATTTTCAATGGTGTATTTCAATCCTTATCACTATATATTATTAATTAATATATATTTATGTATAAACATTAAACAATTATATGTGATATTTATATCTTGTTTTATACATTGGATATGATGAAACCATTGTTTATGTCAGGGGACCAAAAATTAAAATTCAAACCATATACAAAAACCAAAGCCTTCATTACTCGAAACATTACATTAAAATAATATTTTTAATAAATATGTAACATTTGGTTATAAGAAAATCATATATGGTACTATATATATCAGTATTATTACATAATATATGTATAATAAACTTATATTTATTATACAATATTGTTGAATTTGGATGATAGAAGTCAGGACATAGGGTACGGGGAACTCTATAGTAAATTTTAATTAAGAGACACATATATTATGTTCACCACTCATTTATTTTTTGAGGTTGGTATACATACCAGTTAAATTATATATCAGGATACAACTTCATTTCAGGATAATAATTTATTACATTCTTTTTTCGCTCATGGAGATTTCAATTCAAAAGTTACCGATGTATTAAGGTATATATCACTTGATTTTTAATGTATGTGAGACACATTCCATGATAATAATCAATTTATTTTGTGTGGTGTGTATAATGCCCAAAAATATCATTTATTAGTACCCTAATGAGAATTATTATGATTTAAATATAAATTTTATGGTATCTATTTCATTGAGTTTAAGGTAAAAATTTTACAAAATAGGTACATGAATTTTTTTAAATATTCTTTCATTGAGACATATGTTGTTTTTTGAAAAAATATTTTTTCATGAGGTTTATAAAACGACACATATTTTCATGAATTGGTATTATTTTACACTCTTTGATACTTAAAATTATAAATAAATTATTTTCATGGAATTCTAACTTTAAATCACTCTTTGGTCAATAATTTTATTACATAAAAAACATGTTTCCCAAAATTTATTTTATAAATGTATTATTAATTTTTTATAATTATTTTAAAAAAATTACCCTTGTTTTGATTTTTAAAAAATTTTTTAAAAAAGATGCTTCATTTGTTTTTACGAAATAATGAATGTTTGATATTAACAAAAAGTTGATAATAATATTCATTTTATATTGTATTACATTAATTAAATCTTTCCCAATCATGTCCTATCATTTCATCGATTCATCATTAATATTTTTTATGTTTTATTTTTTATGAGTTATATATTAAAAATGATTTACATTTTTTAAAATTATTTAAAAAAATATATATTCAACAATATATATTTTAACCTGTAAATAAAAATAATTTTCCATCTATTATTACATCTATTGATAATAGATATTACATACTCAGGATATATTCCAAGGAAAATATTCATATTCATTCTCAAAATAGATTATGTATGTATGAAAAAATTTATAAGAAACATTTTCCTTTTCAACAGGTATAGCGACCAAGGCCAAGAAATTCAAAGCCTCTCTATACTATCAATTAATTTATCATGATTATAACAAATCATTCCATAAAAGACTGATCATTTTATTAGTATTGGTAAACCAGATACATAAACGAGTCTATTATTATAAAAAACTACCCAAATTACAACCTTATTTTTACATAAAAATCTAAATAAACAAATTTGACTGTAACTCTAATCCATATGGTAAATCCTTGCAGATTAATTGTAGTACTATTCATGGATAACTATGGGAATAAAACCTAATAAGGGTGAGAACCAATGCTCTGAAAGGGTAATTAAGTAGGAATATGTAATGAATCAATTAGAATAGTAAATATTGAAAGGTAATTAATTCTATATATATACATTATAATCCAAATAATAATTTGAAGTGTTTAAAAAATATGTAAAGGTAATAAATTTAATAACATGTAATACCAATAAATTAATCGTGGAAAAATAAATATCAAATGGTAGGAAACTAAAAGACATGCCATCTATGATACTGAAAATAAAAAGTATCCATACACATGTGAATGAAAAATATTATAAATCTATAAAAACTAATGTTTTAAATTAAAACAGTTACATAGACATGTTAATGAGATGTCACATGGATGAATAATAACTAAATATAAATTAATAAATATTCTTTACTAATTTATTATATGTTTCCTAGGTACATGTAATCATTTCCATAAAATAATTTATAAAGGTGGATTAAGAAAGGTTGTGTAAAGACCCATCTAAGCAGGCTATCCAAATGGCTCATCCCATGAAAATACTAATGCATCGAGGGGATGTCTATAACCGTGACCCACACATTTCTTACTATTCCAAAACATTCTAAATTAATTAAATAATCAATTTAACAATGTTCTTAATCATATATTTGTTTAGATTAAGTTATAATTATTTATCAATGTTTACCCAAATAATAAAAGTTTTTTCAAAGTTTCCACTGAATGTATGATTTTATATAGTTTGGGAAATAGTAATACCCATGATAAATGACAAGGTCAATTTGGAGGAATTCAATGTTCAATTATCATATGATGTGGAATATTTCAATGGGAAAATGAAATCAAGGATGTTAATGATAATACTATCCTCCCAAAAATCAGTCATAAACAATCCATATAATGATTAATTAATATACTAATACAACATACCCCATGTGGTGTCAAATAATAGTTTTTTTCCTTTATTAATGGAATTATTATAAAAATATATTCTATAATAATTAATGAGGAAAATATCCTCCAAATATAAAATGAATTTCAATATAATATTTATTCAGAAGAAATTTTCAAAATATTTTCATCAATATTTAAACATTAAAAAATAAAATGAAATAATTTTCTGAATGAGTGCAGGTAAATTAATACAATCCATTCAAGGTATAAAGAACATTACATTTTAATTGTTCACATATAAGAAAAATTAATTTATTATAAATTTAAAATAAAATTCAATTCAAATCATTGGTAAAAGAATAAAGGGGAAAATTTTCTTTACAAAAAAAATTAAATAATATTTTAAAACATTTTAATAAAAAATGTTTTTTTCAAGAATTTAGATTCACCAAATAATGGGAGTAATGAAAGTGGGATTTGGTAAAAACATATTTAAAATAAATTGAGTAAAATAGAGTGAAAAAATGATACTAAAACATGAAAAGTTTTCATGAATAACAAGAGAATAGATAATTAATGATTTCATACAAAAATGGTCTTATGATCCCCTCTAATGGAAATACCATTGAACTATAATTAAAATTGTTGTTGAGAAAAATAATATTTAAACATTCCAAAGTGTCCCATACCACATTGAAACATATAAAATCATAATACTCATGGGGGAATAATAATAAATGAATGGTTAATATATCATTAATATTAAATTATTAATGATATAATATATCAAAAGTGTCAGTAGATACACCATAACAATGTTGTAGGTGGCTTATGTGAAATTTATCTCACAGATGAAAAAATGTATGATGGAAATACCAAACCGTTATTTTTTTCATGTTAAAATTCATTAACCACCTATATATGCGATTTATAAATTTTACTAACTTATAAAATATATATATTAATATTTATTATATCATATATTATCCTCTTATAATATCTTATTACCAATTTATTAATAACCATTCATTGTTCTAATAATTTTGTGTGTTAATTGCCTAGTCTATCGAGTATGTTTAAGCATGTTATTGTTCATTATTATTAAATATTTAATCATTTAATCATATAATGAATTTAATAAATGACTTTAATATCATATATTTCTCATATATATGTATTAATAGTAGTTTATAAAATTTTGATATTATAAATGAGGTGTACCATTCATGGATATATAAGGCCATTCATATGCATGAATGCTAAGTTCATTTCATTGTTGTATTAAAATACTAAACAGAAAATGATACTTATGAATAGTATAATTATATTATAATATATTTTTCATATATTGTACATTGTTTTATTAAGCCTAACCTTTATACGTTTCATTTAGGGAATGAATGAGTCATATTATTTTGCGGGGGCGATAGTCCATAAATCCTCAAACGAAATTATCATATTTAACATTCAAGGAAATCATAACGTTTTTCTATAAATAAAAATTATATACATAAAAATAAATTATAAACATCATATTTAATACATATATAATAACTTTTCCTTCATACTTTCTACCATGAGAGGTCATAAATGAATAATGTACAATCATCATTTCACGTGGCGGTAGTTGGCCGTACATAGAAACAATATGATTGTTACCCATTAGATTGAGGTATGTGTATGTTTATTTATAACTATTTACATAAAAAATATATTTATATTTATAATAATTTTTTTAGGTTATCATTTAATAATAATAGTATAGGAGTTTAATAATGGAAAAAATTTGAAAATAATGTGAACAGATGTCACCACTTAATCAGATATCTACATTTAGTTTAAAACAATAGAACATGATGATTTAAATATTCAAAAGAGAATTCATCCAATATAAGTTATTGATATTTTAATGAATACATGGGAATAGGTTTGGTGAGCCAATGTGTCTTGAAATGAGTGAGGAAGGGGGAGAGATGGTGGCCTTTTTTAGGGAAGGAATATGGCTTACATTTATTTTTTTGGAAACCAGTTTTGTGTAATTATGTTCATACAAAAAGTACAAAAACACATAAAAACTCACCAATGTAAGATTATAATAATAATTGTGGACAATATTTGGTGCTTGGATAGGATTCTCGGTCATCTGAGCCCATAAATATAAGGTTTGGTCCATTTATAATCCAAATTACACCATAATCATTGTTACTAATTTTAGTCACATTCACTAATCGTTCTGGTAAAAACTATGATTATATTATTATAATCAATCTATACTCCTGATTATAATTTTTTTAATTCGAATCTTAAAAGACGCCATACTACGATTAAAGATAATATTGCAAACAGACTGTTTTACATCATTTTGGAGGAAAATGCTCAAAAGATGGTTTAGTTTATATATTCAATTACATTGTGAAATTTATTATTAAAAATCTAAATTCCATTAGATTATATATTATTTAAATAATTTTACTTTATAAAATTTTTTATATATAATATATAATTAATAATTATTTAAATAGAATAGAACTTTTTCCCAAAATGCTTTATTATCACTATTCCTTAAAAATAAAGTATCTCCAAAAAATATCAAAAATTTACAACAAGATAATTATAAAATAAATAATTAAATAATTTACTATATTTTACCTAATTAATTTTGTTGGAGGGTCATAATAAAAAATTAAAATATGTTCATTATTAAATGGTGGTAAAATTGTAATTATAAAATTATAGGTTTTTATATGTGATGTAGGGTTCCCTCTTATCATATATAGATAATTCCAAATGGATAAATATTAAAAAAATTATTCAATATATAAAATATGTGTTTCATTTAACTAATTCATGAATTGTAATTAGTTTTGTTTATTAAGGTAATATTAATTTAGATGCATAATAAAAATAATATTTCTTTTTTATATCCAATAGATTATTATTTTCATTTCTCATTAATTGATAACAAATGAATTAATTTTATATTAGTGTAAACCACATTTTTTAGTTTACATATTAATTTTTATAATAACTAATTTAACACCTTTATTATATCATTTTATATTATATAATAATATTTTAATAATACATCGATATTTGGTGACACTCGTTCTTGCATGTAATATAAGTAATTGAGGATGGTCACTCTAGTATGTAACACTTGTTAACATAGTGTTTCATGAATAAAGAGTAATATCATGTGTTGATTGTTTTTAAAATAGTAAATATATATTATAGTATTTGGATATTATATTCCCTAAGACATTTTTTGTCTAATTTCATACATGATATAAAATAAAAAGTTGTAATATGGAATATATAGGCATTATTTAATCTCCAGCATAATTAAATTCCATACTATCAATTAAAACATGATCATAATGTTATATTATTTGATACTTACTATGATTGAAATCTCACTTCCTGAGACATGTTTGTGAACATCCACTTGAAAATAGAGAATGGGATGTACCATTATCATATGGACTACTATTTATCTATGAATATATGTATGAGTTCATAAGTGGATGTTAAAGAAATAAACATATAGGAAATGCATAAATATGTTTAGGTATTGAATGAGTAAATTAATCACAAACAATTTACTGATAGATAAAATTTTGAGGGCCTTAATTCCATAAATCCATGATGATTTAACAGACTATTTGAGGGAATTAAGGCCATAAATACACAATGAAAAAATTTAAATAATTAATCTAAATATTTGTATTTAACATTCTTCCATTAGCAATATAGTTAACAAATTGATATCTAATCATCGATAGGGACAATACCAGTTCATAATTTACATTTATTCATTGATTTTTTTAACATAATATTATGAAAACATAAATATGACATTTCATAGATTTCGGGTTAGGTTGAAACACTTTTTATCAATTGATCCTGGTTTGATGACTTGTGGCCTTTCCATAATTGATTGGATTTGATCTGAAATATATTTTAATCTTTTTAAAACAACATTAATATAATTTCCAAAATAGAAACTATAAAAATCAGTGAAATTTAGTTCATAAAGAGACACATAAGTACTATTTTCAATTAATCCTCGACATATAAGTACTTCATCAACTTAATTTCAAATATATTATTCAATTTTATAGATTTTATATTCTAGAAGAGGTCATTGACTAGTGTAATGTCTAGAATTCTCACACATACAACAATAAACTATAAAATACATCCTAGAATGAGATACATTTCCTTATATTGTTCTCTTCATTTTTCTTTGTAAACCATTTTTTATGTCATTCATTAAAATATATAACAAATTTATTTTTCCATTTGAACACTTTCATGGGTGCCTCCATCCACAATTCCCACATTCCATAAATCAAGCCTTTAATTAATTTGATATCCACCCCTCGAGCACTTATAAATATCTATGCATCACTAATTTTATAATTTCAAGAGTTGGCAATGCTATATATTTTTAATCATATTTCTATAATAATGGTTTCAAAATAATGAATATATCATTCAATCCTATCAATATGTCAATTTGATTCCCATTCTTGCCACCTTTTGATTCATGTTTGATGTTAACTTGAATACTTCATGATATAACCACTAACTAAAACTAGAAGGAAAAGTGTGAACAATAATAGTGATAACTAGAAAATCAAATAGTTATATAAAAGTGATCTATGTAAAAAAATATTATCAAAAAAAATTAAACTAGAATATTGATTTTCATTATCTTTGAAAATTCATTAAAATGGTTTTTAAAGAAAATGTTGATTATTCATATAATGTTCCCGAAGAGTCTCATTGTAGGTGGGAAGTAAGGCCTATTGTTGTGTATTAGGTTACCCTATGTTAGGTCTGCAACACCTTCTTGGAGATGTTAATCCTAGTCACATTTGTGCTAGAACCACTTCAACATTTAGTATCCAGAAAGGTATGTATTACTAGGAAGGCCTATATAATATATAATTTACCACAAATATTATGGTTTTCTTCTATACATATCCTAAAATTCTACATTAGAGATATTTCTTCTAAACTATGATTTTTTAAATTAAGTTTCCTAGTTTATTATTAAACATCTTCTAACACTAAATGTAGTGAACCTTCTATAGAAGCCCATAGTCATTGTATACTATCAATTAAAATGGAATGATTACATATATTCAATGCCCAATGTTCTGATCAGGTTAATAGTCTTGGTAAATTAGATCCATGCATGAGTCTATTATTACAAATTAAAACACCAATTAGAACATATTTTTATATAAAATCTAAGTATATATCATCGAGGGCATTTCTAATCCATTTTGTATGACTTTTAATGTATGACTCTTTGATAAATATGGAAATAAACACTATAATGGTGAGCTTATATTCACTATAACTATATGTAAAGAAAATGAAAAAAACCTATAATAATAGTCAATATGGAAAAGTAAATAATTCAACTAATATTCCATATAAATAATAATCTAAATAGTAGTTCATAAAAAAAATTAATTTTAATAATTGGAAACATATTCCTTTCATATAACTAGCTACGGAAAATTAAATATGGAATGGTGAGAAACTTATACACAATCCATCTAAATAACTAAAAATAAATTGAATCAATATATTATTCAGTGAAATATCTCATGGATGGATAATTTCTAAAGCCTAATTATTAAATACATCCTTATATATATTTCAACGAGTCTTGTGGATGTATAATAATTGATTATAAATGCTGGAAAATGAATTATTGTTGGACTCCATGTTACCCATGTTCATGGTATTTTTTAAATCATGAAACGTAAGAATATAGTTTTCAACATGTAGGGTAAAAACCAATATATGGATTTTATCCAAATGACTCATCCCATGAGACTACTAGTGCATCTATGGGGGTAATATAACCCGGCCCCACCCATTTCGTACTAGTCAAAAACATTCGTAACATATCAAATAGTAAATTTAACAACGCGACTTATCAAATATCTCAATGTAGTAATAGATATAGAATGATAAATATTACACCAAATAATCAAATAAAAATAAAATAATACAGCATATGTAAAATTTTATATGGATTAGGAAATATTAAAATCCCTGATAAATTAATTTCATAATTAGGGAGAAATTCAATTTACAATGGTCCAAAGCGATTGAACATTTCAAGGGGAAAAAGTAATCATGAAAGTGAATGTGTATAAAATCATTAGAAAAATAAATCATAAACCATCCATAGGATGATTATTTATGGTATCAATACTATACACTCAAATTTAGTAAAATAAATATATTTTTATTATTTATGAATGCAAATATTATAAAAATATATTTTGAAAACAATTCTTATGAAAAATAAAATTTTTTTGAATAAAAATTTACAATAACATTCCTATAAAATCTATTTAAAAAACATTTTCATTAATATTTATTCTTTTTATAATGAAAAAAATATTATTTAATGAGGGTGGGTAAATCATTACAGGTCATGAATTGTAAAAAGAACATTACTTTATCCTGGTAAAATTATTTGAAAATTCCTATGATTGGATTGTGACAAGAAGAATATTTTGAATACATTTTTCAAATAAAAAATGAGGTAAAAATATATTTTCCAAATTATTTGAAATCATTTTTGAAATCATATTTATAAAACATAGTTTTTATAAGAAAATACATTCTCTGAATAAAGAGATAAATGATGTCAGGAATGCATTTTTTTAAACACTTAATGTACTAAAGAGTTGAAAAATGTCACTAATGCATGAAAATGGAGATGAATAACCAGATGATATAAAATAATTCTTTTTTCAAAACTAGTACTAATATTTTCAAGATGAAAAATACTATTGAATGATCAGTAATGTTTTTGTTGATGAAAATAATCATTAAACAATCCAAAAAGTCCCATAACACTTTGAAACATTTTAAATCATAAATCTCATGAAGGACTAAAATTAAATTAAATTATAACATACAATTAAGATAAAAGGATTAATGATATAATAAAACCAAAGGTTCAGTAGATACCAAACACCAATGATATAATTGGAGTACATGAACATTATCTCATTGAAGTAATAATGGTGAGTTCATAATCCCTTACATTGAGTATCTTTTTAGGTGAACATTATTTAAACATATATATTAGGTTTTAATACCTTTAATAACATATAAATTAAACATATTAATATTTATTATATCGTATATAATCCAATTCTAACAACTCATTACCCGTTTTTTTAAATTTTTTAAATATTTAAATTAATTTTTGTGTTAATTTCCTAGTTTATCGAGTATGTTTTTTCAAGTTATTTGTCATTCCTATTAAATATTTCAACTTTTCATCATCTATGGAATGTAAAACAAGTTTATAATATTATATATATCTTATTTATATATTTATAATAGTTCATAATATTTTGAGTTTAGAAATGACGTTCATCGTTCATTGAGATAGTTGGTCGAACGTACTCATGAACACGAATTTAATTCATTTTTCATATTAAAATAATGAATGATTAAATATTGATATGTATGATAAAATTAAAATAATATATATATTTTATATATGATACATATTATCATTAAATAAATCATTATAAGTTCAGTGTATTTCATGAATGAGTCGCATCACATTAGGGGGCGGTAGTCCACACTTCGTTAAATGAAATTATCATATTTACCCATAATGTAAATCATCAATGTATGTTCTAATTAAAATTTAAATAAGAACTAAAAAATTAAAAATATCATGTATAATTCATATAAAAATAGTGTTTCCATCTGAACGGTCACTTTGAATGGTGGAAAGGGATAAATGAGCCATTATTGTTTCATGAGGATGTAATTCGCTATATAAAAAAATAATATCATCATTACACATTTGATTAGGTAATGTGTGTGTAGGTAGAAATCATAACATAACAACCTCATTTTATATGTATATTAATGTAATTTTTATTTATGAAAATAACATGATGATTATAGGGGTCGAATATCATAAATGAAACAAAAAAGTGAGAGAGAAGAAGTAATCTCTTTAGCCAGTATGTACTTTTAGATTGAACCAAAATCTTTCATGGATTCCATTCATCTATATAATAGGATTCTAGTATGAGGGGAGTAATGTTTTAAACCTACTTGGGTTGATTTTGGATGTGCCAATGTGGCTTTATATGTGTGATGAATTGGGAGAGATGGATTCCTTTTATAGTGAATGAAAAAGAACTCACATTGAATTTGGATACATGTTTGTGGTACAAATGTTATTATCTAAAAAATGTAATACCAAAAAAATAAAACTAAATAATGTATGTTTCATGTTCTAGTTATAAACATAAAATGGGGTTTGTACATGTTTCAAGGTCATTTGGGCCCCTAAGTTAGTTGTTTAGTCCATTTTATTCATAATTACGCTATAATCACTATAATTAACATTAATCACGATCACTAATCATTTTGGTTAAAAATTAAGTTAATATTTTTAGAATAAAAATATCATACTAATTAAAATTGTTTCTATCTGTTTTTGGAAATTAATATCATAGAATCAGTAATATTATGATTTATTATAATCTTACAGATAGACTGTTTAACTGCTTTTTGTAGAAAAATATTCAAAAGATAAAAGAGTTTTAATATTCAATTTCAATAGAAATTTGATTCTTGTAAAATAAATTGGTTTAATATAATTGTTATTTAATAATGTTACTTCATATAAAATTTAAAAAATAATTTTACATTAATAATTATAGAAATATGAAAAATTATGTAAAATGTATTGCTTTCCAAAATTTTTCAATAAAATGATGTTTCTTAGAAAAATACCCTAAATTAACCCTAGAATATTATAGAAATTTTTAATTCAATAATGAATATTATTTTATCTAATCAAATTAATAATTGTTTCAAAATTATGATTTAAAAAATCTCTTCATTAAATGGTGGTAAAATTACCTTTACTGAAATATAGGATTTTATGCGAGAAATACAGTTTGTTCATAACATAGGAACATAAAAACTAATAGATATATACATTAAACAGTAAATTGAATATATAACATATATGTTCAAATAAAATCATTTCAAAATTTTAAATAGTTATGTTAAATAGGGTCAAAAACCATTAGTAGAATAATAACAATATTAAATTTTTTATCCAATTGGATCTAGTTTTAGTTTCCCATTAATTATTAAAAAAATAATTCATTATATATTGGTGTTAAAAAATTAATAATCTTGTTATTACATTTCATAAAAACTAATTTAATGATTAGTTTAAGTCATTTAATAATATATAATAAATTATCAATAATACAATGTTATTTGGTGAAACATGGTATTTCATGCATCAAAAGATATCGAGTAAGGTATCTAATACATATAATAAAAGATATATTGGGCTATATATCTAGAATCTAATTATTTATAACATAATTTTTCAATTATTACATGAAATATGATTTTTTTAATTTAATTATAATATTAAATATATATTATATTTTTGGGATATTTTATTTCATTGTGTGTTTGATGTTGAATGTCATAAATGTTGATGAACAGAATGATATACAATTAACATTCAATGTGTGACAATAGGTTACTATATGATAAGATTTATCTGAAACCCATTCATTTTAATGGAATATTCTAAGAACAAAATTTATTTGAAACATGTCACTTATTTACATGTTATCTTTTGATGAAATGTTTTTGAAACCTGTCACAATTTCAAGGTTCTAATATATTGAATTATTTGATCATATCACACTAAAAAAATATGACATTACATATGGGATGAGAGAGAACAATATATCTATATTGATCAATAATTAATATAAATGGATATTAAATCATTTTTAAGATTTTTCACCACATTTAAAAATTACATTGTTGAGGACTATAAAATTTAGTTAAATTTGGAAACAGTGAAGTAGTATCTTATATATTTGTATGATATCTTCAACATATCCAAGAAATATCATCACATTTTAAATATTCATAGTAATATTAGATAAAAATATTTCCTCGTTTCTTTGGAATGGAACATAATCAAGAGTAAGGTCAAATTATTATTAATGATAATCATAGTAGATAACAATATATGGTAATATGAAATCAAAATATACACATAATGTATGTGATCTTGGAAATGACATTAAATTTTCATATCCAACCATTCATAGATTATAATCATGATATATAGAATAAATATTGGATGTTTATAAGGTATGTGTCATAATGAATGAAATTCATCATAAATCAATCATGAACCATAATCTCTTTTCATATGAGTGTGTCATTAAATTAAATATAGAATACCAGTTATTGATTCAATGTTAACTACCAAGACCATATTTATAGTGGATCATGATACAATATTTTCTTATAGTGGATTAGGATGTGTTAATTTCTCAATATGGTATAGGACACATCTACTCATGATTATGGATCAAGATAAGCCTATTTCAAAATGCGGATTAGAGAACAATTGTTTCCTATTATGGATCCGGACACCCCACATTTTCATAATGGATGAGGATGCCATAATTTGTTATTTTGGATCATTCCCATTGTATTTTTTATAATTTTATTATCTAAAATATAAAAAATTACCTAATGAAGTAGAAGGAGATATAGGTCCCAAACATTATATAATGAAATCATACATACAAATTACAAATTTTTAAGTAACAATGATCATTTAATGACCTATAAAAAGAGATTTGATTTGTAATAATCATATCATAAACCAGGAAATAAAATGGTTATCAAAAAAATTTCAGTAAATAATAAAATCAGTAAAATATAATGGTGTCGAATTTACATATTAATAGATCTTTCGGTGAAAGGAATCAGGTATAATAATAATAATTTTATATTGGAAGAACACATGAAAGAAATTCTATTTTCACAAACATTATGTCATCATTAACATAAAGCACTAAAATATTAAATAATAATTGTGTCCAGGGATCATATCCCAAATAACGTAGATAGTTCATCAAAAGGCATCATACCAGCTATAAAATAATTTTTATATTTATTTTATAAACATCTGCTGATGAAATATTGTTTCCTATGTAAAAATTATTTTCAAAAAATAAAACATTTTGAAAGAAATATTCACTGAAAATAAATTTGATACCTAATAAAGGAATATTTGAAAACCACTAACTAACTATTTAAAACAGAAATCATATATTAAATATACTTTTATGAAAATCAGCTTAAATTATTATTAAAAAAACTGAAATCTTTTTTAGTATAATCATTTTTTGAAAAATAATTACCAATGTGTGAAATAAAATCATATATTCTCTAAAACACATTATTAATATAATTATGTCGTAAAGAATTGAATGATTGTGCGATTACTTAAATAAAGAATCAACGAAAAAAAGAGAAGAATATTCATGACATTTCATGATATATGGATCATATTATTTAATCAAAGTTAGAAGAACCATAAATAATACTCAAAATGATGATATTTTAACAATAAAATAATATCACATTTGATAAATTAATTCAAACTATCCACGATAGAATAAAAATAAATTCTGATTAATATAACAAAAAAATAAATATAGTCATTATAAAAGACTTAAATGAGTACTGTATATGTAATTTCCCAAACATATATAGTCAAATACAATGTAAAAATATGGTGTTTTATGTTTTATGGGTGGTTATGGTGAAACATTCCTATAGATTTGATATTTCATGTTTTTCTACATTAGCTTGGTTCACTGGTGGGTCCGGAACGGTGAGTCATTAATGGTGATTCCGCAATGGTGACACACAATGGGTACACCTAATTATAAATCACCAAATGATGACTTGTGAATTGTGTGTTAACAAACAGTATCTCATGGAACATTTAATTATTGAATGGTGACTCACTATTTGTCAGATCATTTAATGATCATTCATTTAATGACGATTTTTCCAATAGTGAGTCATTCTATGGTGACTAGTCCAATTATGAATCAACCTATGGGGATTCATCCTATGGTGAATGGACCAATTCTGATTTGTCCAATGGTGACTTGTACAATAGTGATTCATCCACTGACGACTCATCCAACAGTGAGACATACAAAGGTGAGTCATCTAGTGGTTACATGTCCATCATTGACTTCTCCAATGGTGAGTTAGGAACAATGTTTCTATTTTCTTAAAGGTTCACTCCTCTGACATTATCATTGATGTAAGTGGAATTTAAAGACTTTTTTTAACATATAATGACTGATTCAATGCCCATAATTCCTATGTAAATATTTAAAGGGGTTTGTGTTCCATTACATGTTCGTATCCGATAATGATGATCAGAACCTCATTTAAATGAAAATCTATATCATATCTTAATGGATACTCCATTTGTATTTTCAAAATATAGAGATACCTTTTGCCTTTATTCATCCTTCGGGGTTTTCCGTGGTATGGGTGGACTAGTGTTATTCATTTCATTATAGTAACGTATTGTGCTATATCATTGCATCATATTACCCATAGAATTTATTATACATCATGCTTACCCCCAGTTTTGGTTCATCCAAGATGTTTCAATCTGTCATCAATATAAGGTATATTATAACTATATAATTTTGTATGTTGGATAATTTTATACCATTTATCCTTGCCAATTGATGGAATGTGATCTCCATGTTTCTAAGGGTGTGTTCTCAGTTTTTGGTTGGTGTGGTAGTGTCACGACATCCTTGGGTGGATGCAGTCATTTTGGGATAGTTGATCATAATTAGTTGTCTGTATCGTTCATGAGCAAATAATTTTGATGACCTTTTGGGGTATGTGATTTATTGTTTCTATATTAATTCATGTACAACAATAAATATATCATGATTTATTCCATGGATCATAATTAAATTGACATAATAATAATAAATACCCGATTTAGGAATTTGTATCGATCACATAGTGATGTTGTTTATTTATATGGTGAAAAAAAGTTGCCTCTTATTTTTCTAAATAGTGTAATTTTTATGCCATTCATACATTAACCCATTTCTCTGGATGTAAATGGTCATCGAACATAATTCTATAATTAATAGATAATTAAATATCAATCTATTTAAAGATATATGTTATTGAATCAATATTTTTAGCAATTTGATTATAAATTTTTTTTGAAGATATCCATGATTAACTGATTGGGTTGATGAAACTGAATCCTGTTGATTTTTTCTAGAAAAAGAATTCATGTCCTGTTAAATGAATTTTCTAAATGTATTTTGATATCTTAAAAATCCTTTTATAGGTTTCCCAAAGATGAAACCTATGATAAAAAATTATCTAATCCTAGATGGAATAATAACTAGTTGTATAAAAAAGTGTGATTCCCTTGTTGGTCATGAGATTCATTATAGTTTCAATGGAAATGTACTATGGGCATTAGATCTTTGAGATATTGTTATGTGTCATGGATGAATGAATTGTTTAGGACCAATAGCCCGGTATAAATGTCTTTTTCTTGCTTATTGTGATGTGATGCGATCCTTTTATGTATTATTCTAGAAGTATATTACATAATATGGGGTAGAGATAAAATGTTTTTGTTCATGAAGTTAACACATATATTCCTGAGAAGAATTGGATTATGCATGTCGGTGTCATGGATGCCACCAATGATGATGGGATGGGTTGATTATGGGTTTACCCTGTTATATTATTATTGGAAGCTTGTTGGATCTATTTTTTAATCTACATTACTTTCCCCACTACATACATAAGATGGTTATTCTTACACTCCTTCCAAAAGAGTTGAAGACACATGGGGTGTGACACATGATTTCAATGTTTATCTAATAGAGTGTGGATGGTTCTATGCTTCTACTATTGGTGGAGAAAACCTAACATGTAGCTCTTATAATCACTGTGTTGTGCCCTAATTTTTTGGTAGCATAGAATATTTCACAAAATACATGGAAATATTGAAATATGGAAAGTGGTAATATAATATTTAAATGATTTGTTATTTTCCTATGGGGTTAAATAATTCATGGATTCAATGATGAGGTTGTAATTCTAATAGTCTGTGGACTTGGTTTGGTTATGATAGGAGGGCATGTGTATTTTTTTAAATAAAAATGTAATGGAATATAGAAAACCATGATGGATAATTAATTGTTAATTATTTAATTTATGTAGAGTTATAATTGATGTAATAGGATAAATAAACATAATGATCCATATTAAAAGGTTTGTGTGCTTGTAGTATATCTAGACTTAGTAGTTGCATTATGGAGTCTATGTTATGTGAGACGGAGTTGTGTCTAAGACTAAATTTTCCCCATACTGTGGTTATGACCAATATTATATCATGTTCTTTTCCTATTTATATATTCTATACTACCACATCAGTTCGGGTGACTAACACCCAAAGGATTCTAATCCATTAAGGGTGTTTTCACCCGTATACTGATGGGATGATTTATTGATGAATACACCCTTTTACCCCTCACACATCTCATGGTAGTCACTTTTTCTATTATGAATGGGGGTTAGTTTTCCCCATATTTTTTGTAGAGATATTTAATTGTATGATGTTTTTCACCAACATATATTATGGATATAGTTTAGTATGGACTACTATTGGTTCAACATATATAGGTTGTGATGGTTTGAGGCACCATACTCTGAAAATGGGATATAATGGCTTGAGATATAGTACCCAATGTATGATAAATTCTAAGGGACTTGTGATGGATCTATGAAATTACATGTTTACATTTGGATATGTGGACATATTTGTTTTATTTCATGAGGATCGTGTTGTGGTGCATCACCTCGACATCTTTGGATAATCTTTTTTAGAGAGAGATTATCATGATGCACAATATTAGGGAAAATATGCATACCTATGAGGAAGATGTAGTAGGGTACCCCTGTCATTCCTTATTATATTATCTAGTGATGTCTGTGATTCATTATGAGCGTAGTTGTTGTGGTTTTGGTAACTTAGTATACCTGTATATGTGATGAGTTAGTTTCTCTTGTTATTCACTACTCTTTTTCATGATTTCTTTAAATTTTCATGACATGATCTAGGGAGGATCCTATTTTGTATACTATTAAACTCACTCTACGTTATATTTAATGTTTATCCGGTTACATGGATAAACTTGGAGGTCGTGATGGTTAATACTAACTTATGGTTTTGTAGGATCATTCTGGGCTTCAAGGTCACTATAGTTTAACTTTTTTTTGGTACTTTTTGTTTTCAATTTCAGTTGTAGTCATTTGTTCATCATATTACATATGTGAACTGAGGATTTTTTACATAGTTTTATATGTATAATTTGGTTGGTGTTGGTCATATCACTCTTTTTTTCATGTGTTCTCTTATATGTCAATGCCCTTCATATGTGTAATTACCATACCCTGAGTGATATTCTAAAACTCGGGGCCTACTAGAGATGAGACTCATGTGTGATTACATCTCTTCTCCCATAAATGGAATTGGAGGAGAACATTTTTTCGTGGGATTGATTCATGAAAGAGTGGTATCAATGGTCTACTTGAGGGATAGGATGAAGTTGGAGTTTGGAACATGTTAGGTTTCATGGGTTGGTTGGGAAACATTGTGTTCTAATTTTTAGAAGCCTTGTTAACATGATAAACCGATTAAGAAAAATGTATTCAAGGCTCCCTATGATATGATGCATGGAACATCAGGCAGAGAGTTTCTACCAAATATGGTGATACTTTTTAATGATTTGAGACCTAGTAAGGGATCATACATCATTATTCGTTGATCATGTTTTTGAATGGGTAGACCATGGGATAACGTGAACTAAAATGAATAAATTAAAACAATTAATTCATTTATATGTCTTCTATATTGTAGGTATAGTATCACTACATGTTTAACATTTTTAACAGAGGATTCCAAATCGATATCTCGATCGAGTTTCTATTGATGATTTAGGGAATGTTTCCTCAAAATATCACCATAGTATAGAAGTTGACGAGAGGTACACTTAGAGGAGGACACTCTAATAATTTCAGTGCCAGAGTCTGTAGAAGTATAAGGGGTTTGTTTAACATGGAATCATTGAAGACTAGTTGGAATATAATGATAATGATTGTAGATCAATATGTGCTCTGAAGGGGTACATGTTATCATTGTTTGGGATGATGTTTTGTATGGAAGTAAAGTAGTGGTAATTATTCTTCCTCAAAGATCGTGATAAGTCAACAATATCATTTGGGATGTTCCGTGCCCATATCAGTGATGAGTTTGTTTCTTAAACCATGATGAAAGACAATCAATATGACTATTTTACCCATTAGTAGGCATGTTCTAGTTTTTTACAGTTTAGTATTCGATTTAAAATCCTTTTGTGATATGATTCGGAACTATTTCTAGATGAGGAGGAAAGATAATTATATTTAGAAGAGGTTTTTAATCTAGATATCTAGCATGAGGCCACCTCATTTTAGATGATGACATATCTCGAGGTGTTGGTGAACGAAGAGGTCTCTGTGATGACGTTAGTCAGAACTGGATAATCATGAGAGGAGAGTCTTTTAGTGTCGTCACGAATTTGATCTATTTCCTAGTGTTACCAGTTGTCTTGGTAGAATAGTTTTTGATCTGTAAGGGGTAAGTCCTCTACACTAGTATATTTTCTCATTATGGATGGTGGATCTCATTCATATTCCAGGGTATTAAAAAACATATTTTCTTTGGAGGTTGATGGAATCAGTGCCGAGAGGGATAACCATTCTTTTCACTCAGCATGTGCGAGTTGTTTCTCTCAGGGTTCCTCCATTGAGGTAGTTCCACATGAGGTAGCAGTAGTAGGTTGCACCATCATAGGAGCAGTATATTGTAGATGTCGAGGGAAAATTAATCTCCCAAGATTCTCACTATCTACAGAGAGAATATGAGATCCATGGAGATGATTTACAGTAGGGTTGGATAAGAAGTGGAGTAGGTCTTGGTCATCTTCAGGGGTAAGCATTTCCAGCACCAGGAGAGCGAGACATTGTATGAGGTACATTTTTCTTATTTTCATCCTTGGAAGATTCCTATAATGATTTATAAGGGAAACATTCAATAATATCACCAATAATGGTCCATTACTTTTGAATTGAGTTAGTGTAAAACCCCATGTTTCCAAGGTACGGTTTCTTTTTATATAATTCATTATCATGTGATTTACACAACACCGAGTTTAATCACAACACTCCCTTTTAAACTAACTATGAAAAACGAATTTGTGATTACTATAAACAACATTTTTAATTTAATATACACTTTAAAATTCTAACATTCTTCTTATTTGTTTCTAATTTATAATATGAGGACTATATACATTTTTTAGATAAAAGAATTCTTTTTCAAAAAGTGTAGTTTTTCCACCTTTTTAGGGTGATCAATTTTTTAATATAATTGTTAAAAAATAAATATATAAAATTTTATGAAAATAAATTATTATTTAGAAGAGTAACATATTAATTATGTATGGATATGTTTTTTTATGATAACATATATAATTTAATGTATAATGAAAAATAATGCATTTTAATTATGAACTACTTATTCATCTAAATATTATATATAGATAGAATATATTTCAATTTGGTTTTAATGTATACTATTATTTTTTATTTATCGTTTAAGCCAATTTTTTTAATTTTATGAAATTTCACTTTGAAATTTGACACAAACAGAAGTTAATATTTTCATACTGTTTACTTCTTAAAACCCCTATTTATGGTTTTTCCAAGGCGACTAAATTTTAATATAATTCCATCCAATTATGCGTATTTAATATATAAAAAATGATTCCATATTTGGAATATGAAAATCCATATTGTGTAAATAGGTAAATTTTAGTTTTTGTCATTATGAAAAGTGACTTCAATAATTATTTTTATTTACCATGAGGAAAGTGTAAATTAGGAAAATACGGGTAAAAATAATATTATAAAAATATGAGGATACACTAACACAATTCCTAATTTTATAGGTTTATATATGGACTATAATTGAAATCTTGTGGTTGATTTTATGACACAATGGTTCCACTTTGGTCGAATAATAACCTTTTATACTGTTTAATTTAATGAAAAGGGAAATATAACATAAATATGCATCTTTTAAATAATAAAATCATAATTAGGTTTATATAAATGATATATTGAACAATAAATTTTAGTTTTACATCTAAAAATATTTCTATCATCTGGGTATTATATTTATTTAATTTTTAAAAATTATAAAATAATATTTATTTATGACACAATATTGAAGCTGTTTTTACCTTATTAATGAAGGAATCGAATAAATTATATTATAAATATTATAAATATTATAATAACTATAATTTTAATTTTTTTATTCAATATAACAATTTTTTGGATGATTTTAAATTATAATATTTTATTTAATTCCTTTTTTAAAGGATTCATGTTTTTATGACTTTATCTAAAATAGTTTACTAATCGTTGTCCAAATTGACATTAATGAGTTATTAAAACAAATAAAATTTTATTTAATGATATTATAGTCCTAAAAATCTATGATTTATACAACTAAGTTGTATAATGTTTCAAATGTCATTAATAATCCAATTTTTTTCTATTGAAATTTTATTGTTATTATATTAACAATTTTGTGTAAAAATACACGAAGATAAGGTAATTGTTAACGTATTTAACTAATCGATATTATTAAAAGATAAGGTAAATTTCAATATATAAATTGTATAAAAATAATTGGCCGAGATTATTTTGACCCATACATATATTCGACTTGTAATAAATATATTTTCCACTAAAATAAAAGGAAAATTAATTTATAATTAATTAATATTTTAAACATTTCCTAAAGTTCTTTTCCCCACTCTTATAAAAGGGAACATCACCTTACCTATTATTCAAACCTCAAAATCCCTTTGGAATGGTCAAAAACTACCCAAATCAACCCCTAACTTCCCTAAATTTACCCTAGAGTCCACCCTTTGGTCAGAGACCATCTTATGAAGACACTTTTTTCAAATCATAAAGAGACACATGACGAACATGTAATAATTTTATCCATTCTTTCAAAGTTAATTTCTTCTTATACTTCTTCTTTCCATGTTGTTTCCATAATAATGTAACAAATCCAAAATCATCCATACACTCAGCTATTATTGAAATCAATTGCTAACTATATTCATTATTTTATTTATCCTATATATAATAATATCACCATGCAATCGTACGTACGAATTAGCTTATCCATGACAGGGTGTAATTTTTTATTCCACATCACATTATTTTAATGGGAATAATGATTATTATAATAGATGGAAATAATTAATATTACAAAATAATGATTATTTATATATTATATACTATCCAGTTCCATATCATAAATCGATTAAATGAATGATATCATCGCTCATGCACACGTATGACCTACCATCTCAACAATGCGATGTGATTCATTATCCACATTAACTATTAATGAATTAATAGATAAATTTTATGATAAGTAAATATGTTATATATGAACATTATATCATTCTGGATTTGAATAGAATACATCCTATGAATATGCAATTGGACTCACTTAAAAAAACATGTAGGGGAAAATATAAAGTAAACAACCAAAATAATGATAATAATAATATATTATTAAGAAAACAATATAAGAGGATTGTATAAGATATCATAAATATGTATATGGTCCAGGTATAATTTAATAACAATCATTACTCATTATATAGGAGGTTAACACATCCTCAACTAAAAGAAAGTGAAATGTAATGGTTAATTCATTAATCTCATTATTATCTGATATTGTTTATGTGTTATCATTTTCTAGGAAATATTTATCATCCATGACCAGGTTTCATAAAAATGAGTTCAATAGAAATATTTTATGGTTTTATGGAAGGGTCTATTTAAAGAGATCATCATTTTAAATGTTTTAATGATATATTTTTCTGATTTCATTTAATTAATGTCCATGTTATGAAAATTATTTTAAGGATTTATTTCTATGGGCATGAATGTTTTAAAGTGTTATTTAATTTCAATTGATTATAAGTTGTATGGGACTCACATATTCAAATATATCTTTTAAATGAATTCTATTATAAATTGTGTCAATTTTAAAAGATTTCATTAAAAAGGGTTATTTTCAAAATTGTTATTACTGATTATTTTCAACTATGTCGACATCCTTTAATGGATATTTTTATCGATTGAGGAAGAATTATTATAATACAATATTCCATATTATATTGAATGAGTTATTATATGTTTGAATGTGGTTGTGCCATTTTCATACAATTAGTTTTATAGGGTTAATATATTGTCATTTCCTATGTCGTTTTTAATACGAATTATTATGTTATGTTTCACCATTTTCATAATAAGAATGCATTGGACTTTGTAAGTGATAGATGGGGCCGACTATAGCCCTACGATGCATTGGTAGTTTGATGATACAATTACATTTTGGGTTTTGGTTAATGTATTACCCAATTAGATATGGTGTCATGGATTAATCCTAGATCATATGATTAAGATGTCTCGTATTGTGCATTCTGTCATTAGTATATTAGTTATTGATTTTTAATGTTATTATTCAACTAGTAGAATATCATTGTGAATTTTTAAATATAATTATTTGATTTAATTGTTATTTCCACCACTATATTTTTTATCATTACATATCACGTGAGCACACCCCTTTCTTACATTATATTTTACATGGATACCAATAAGTGTTTTGTGATTGATATGAAGGGTTGTGTTAGAAGAATAAGTGAGTTCTAAATTGATTTTCTATGTTTAATTTTATGATTTAAATTTTTATGTAAACATTATGTAAGTAACATATCTTCTAAGATAGATAAACAAATCGGTCCATCGAGACATGATTCCATGTTTTCATAGAAATGTACTAAAAGAATGAACTGGTTCAGGGATTCTTGGATATAGTTGTTATAGTTGGTATTATTGGCATATTAGAAAAAAATTAGAAATAGATTTAGAAATCCTAGATTAAGGAACATAAACCAATTATTGACTATGGGGATAAGTATTGAAGGACAATAAAGACTTTTGGTAAAGTAGGGATAACATGGATATTCTACGAAATACATCCATGCATGGATATTACATGTAGAAATGATTCAAGCACAAATGTACCTAGGGGTCTGGAATATGTCATGTATTTTCAAGCATAACAATGGGTAACATGGTACACAACAATACACCATTCCATGTACATGGTTTGACACTCCCGAGAGATATGAATAATAAAATTCATATTTTCATTACAAACCATTATGAATGATTTAAAAGTAAATATGTCATCAAATGAACCATATTAATTATAATGAATTATATATGAATTATATTTTCAAATTATGTAATGTTCTTACTACTTTGGAATTAGGAACAATGATTCATAACCTAATATAGTGTATATAAATGATTAGAAAAGGGGCCTAGTGGATGAAATAGTAACCTTATCAATGCACATAATCCCTATAGAGATCTTCGTCATTAGAAAAAATAAATATAGTAGAGCTATCAATGAAACTGATTATGATCAACTAATAAATGTAATATTTCCACTGAAATAGGATATGAATAACAATCTTACCTTATAAGGAACCATGATCCAAAACACATAGTATCAGTGTAAGACCGATTCATGAGAAAATAACCTAAATCCTTAAATATGGAAACAAATCCATTTTTGGCATATAAATGGATATGTTCCTTAGAAAAAATATTTCATACAGTGGGATGTAATGAATGGGAGAAATTTATCAGGGATGTTAACCATATCTCAATAGATTTAGATCAATAGTGTTCATTAATTAAGAACAATAAAAAGGATGAAGAAGTTGAAAATATTCATTTTAGGTTATTTAATGAAATTTTCATAGATAAATATGTTCCTTTTGAATAGTATGATGATATGGAATAGTAATTTCTTAGTTTGAGGTGGACAGAGGGTATAAATGTTGAGATGTTTGAGGCTAACATCACAAATATTGTACGAAATGTTATATAAAACATATGTATACCAAGAAGTAATATTTATATATTCATTGATGAGTGAAAACCATTCCACTGATGAACACTTTTCTCACAATCATTCTCATCCAAAAATGTTATAATATCATATGATATCAAGACAGAAAATGAAATATCTATGTCTTATGACATGAAACTAAATCGAGATATCATGTGAACAGTGGATCAATAGAGAGATAAAGGGAAAATGGTAATGAATGATTTTCTATTATGTGATAAATGTTTGATGAAATAGCCTTGTACTTTCTTGAATGGAATGGGAGATTCTTACAAATATGGAGAAAAATGTCCCCATGCTCATGATTGTAATGGAAAGAAAGAAGTTGTATAATGTTATAATTGTAAAGATATGTTACATTATGAAAAAAATTGTCAAAAATAATCAAGTCATTATAGTTCTGAAGAATCATATGGATCACGATCAAGCTTAAACTATTACTACCATTGAATTTGTATAATTAATGTATTTTTGTTCATGGACTCAATAATTATATTCTGCCTATAAGGTGAATGTAATATATATATATATATGGATTTTACTATAGTTATTTTTATTCATTAATTTCATAATATGAGCATATATTAAGTATGTGAGAATAAGAGAAACATTACATTGTTGGGGGAATCAGATGTTACAGATGATTTTGGAAATTTTCTGACCATTTTTACAGAATTTGGAAAGAAGAATTTTGGAAAAAACCAATGGTTTGAGTGGAATAATTTTAAATTTGGATAGTATTATTAAATGTTAATACATATCATAAGTTTATTTCTAGAATTTATTAATAATATAGTTTGGTTAAAAGGAAAAATATCAGTTTAGGAAACAACATGTCACGTCGTACAATAATATCTGAATCGAACCCACAATTGAAGTGCACAATGGATTATCACCTTCCTTTGGCCTTCCAGAATTCCCTAGTTAGTCTAAAATAGATTTCCTTATTTAAAATATATATTATTACTGGTTTTCGTAGTTTATTATATAATTCATCAATTCTATGGAAAATATTATAAAACCAAAAATATTCCATGTACATTATTTTATGACATAGTAAACGATCCCTTCGATTACCGTAGATTTATAACATTCATATTGTTAAACTTCTCTTAATAATATTCTCTATAACTCTCTATAAAAACATGATGGTCATATTTTTCATCCATGCCCATTTATTCCTACATTTAACACTATTATATGTTATTTCTGGTAACACTCATACTTACCATTCATTATTTTAAAATAGAGTTATCATTATTATATTTTTGTATAATGTATTACATCTAAGGTATTTTTAAAATTAAAACCCCTTATTTTAAATCTTGAGATTAAATTTCATGGATGGAATTTATTGGATGAGTGGTTTATGTAACACCCCAAAAATCTTGGGTACATTTCCTTTTAAAATAATTCAACCTTGTATGACATACACAACATTGAGTTCAAGCACACCACGAGATATTAATCTAGATTTTGAAAAAGTTGTTATGTATAATATTAACCACACATTTAATTTTATATATATCATATAATTTTAACTTTCATCTTATGTATTTCATAGAAAATATATAATAAAAATTTCAATTTTTTCAGATAAAATATGTATTTTTAAAAAAATGCAGTTTTATGGCTTTTAATAGAAAAAAATATTATAAATATAATATTTGAAACATTTATATATTAAATATTATTAAATAAAATAATTATTTAGAATAAGGAAATGAAAATTTATTTTCGTTAAATTTTTGGGGTTTTCTAGTAACCATTATATTTTTATGAATAAGGGAAAATAATGCATTTTAATTAAAAAACAACTTTTCATCTTAATTATTTATATAGTTAGATTATGATTTTAAGATGTCATAACAATTAATTTTATTTTTTCATTTAATCAAATTCTGGTAATCTTAAATAAGTCTAAATTGAAATTGAACATATACAGATATCAAAATTTTGGTAGTTTTTATTTCTAAAAAAACCAAATTTGTTGTTTTGACAACAAAATTTAATATCAAATTAATTATTGAAATTATATGTTGTGAATTTAGAAAAATGGATTCCATATTTTTAATAATACGGACTATATTTTTTAGATATTTTCCTTTTATTTTTGGATATTATGACTAATAACTTTAGTAATTAATATTATTTACAATTGTTAAATTTTAAATCATGTAAATAAGGCTAAAAAATAATAATATATATTTATAAAACTAACATAAAACGTGTCCCAAACCTCTGAGATGATATGTATCTGACCATTATAATCCTTAGGTAATTTTGAGGACACAATGGAGCCACTTTTTTTGGATGATAACATTTTATAATGATTAATTTAATTAAAAGGAATTAAATAACATAAATATGCATCTATTAACTAAATGTTTTTTTGGCATATATTAATGATGTATTCCACTACGAATTGTCATTTGATATATATTATGATTTCCTAAGTCATATTATATTATTTTTAAAATTTATAAATTTAATAATTATATTTACTTGTTACCCAATAATCGTGCATTTTTTTCTTTATTAATGAATGTATCTAATAAATGATATTATTAATATTAAAATAAATTTATTTTGAATTTTTTTATATATTCCATGAATTTTAGGGATGATTATGACATAGTATATTTTAGTTAATTCATTTGGTTTAATTGAATCATGTTTTCATGAATTTAATAAAAATAATGTACTAAATAGTGTCAAAATTGACATAAATGAGTTTTAAAACAAATATAATTTAATTAAACTATATAATAGTCCTAAAAATCTAAGACTCAGACAACAGATTTGTATAATATTAAAAATTTATCTAATAATTAACTTTTTATTCACATGTAACTTTATAGTAAATATATTAACCATATATTATACAAATACACAAAGACATGTCAATAGTTAACTAATTTAACAATGGCTAAATATAAAAAGAAAATGTTAATATAATGAACCAAAATTGTCTAAAGTCATTGTATGAGAGTATATCGACCCATGCTCATCCTAAACAAGGAATAAATTACATTTTAGCTATTATATACCTAAAAAAATTTAAAATAATTTAATATTTCAAACATTTCCTAAAGTTCCCCTCACCACTCTTATAAATGGTCATTTCTCCATCCATTTTATTTACACCTCCAAATCCCTTTATAATGGCCAAAACCTTCCCAAATACAATCCCAAAAAAACCCAATTCATCTTATAAGACTCAATTTGATAATAAAACCAAATTAAGAATCAATTTTATAAAAATAAAATGGTGACACTAAAATAAGAGGTAATAGTTTTATCGCTTCATTAAATGTTCACTTCTTCTTCAACCTCTTATTTCTATATTGTATGCATAAAAAATTATGAAATAAAATATCATCCTTATACAAATATGTCATTACAATCACAGGATAACTAAATTCATCATTTTATAATTCCTACCGAAAACATTATCAGCATGTTTCTGTACGTACGACCTACCATCTCCACATCATGGTGAAACTGTTTCTTCCACGTTACATTGATTGGAGGGGAATAAGGATGAGTATAATAGGAATAATTAATTAATATGAAATAATAATGATTCTTTATAATCAATATACCATCCATTTCAATATCATTAAAACATTAAAGGAATGATATCGTCGCTCTGGCCTACTTACAGCCCACCGTCTCTGTGGAGTGACTGGATTTTATGTCCACTTTTACTATTAAATAATGATTAGAAAAAACATTTGATAAGTAAATATAATATTTATGAACTTAATATAATTTTTTATTTTAATTGAATGGATCCTATACATAATTAATATGACTTACAAAACAAAATGAGAAGAGGAAAACCATGTAGTTAACACCCAAAATAATGATAATACTGAAATATTACTGAAAAATGATAGATGTGTATCGTATATGATAGATTAATTATTTATATGGTGCTCTTATAATTTATTAACAAACAATAACAGTTATACATATGGATAACGAACCCAAAAATTATAGAATTTAAAAGGTAAGGGTTAACTCTTAAATCTCATTATTATTTGAGATTGTTTATGTGGATGTATTTAATGGGACATATTTTACATATATTACCATCATCATTAAAAAAATTTAATAAGAATTTATTATTTTTTATCAAAGGGACTCTATAATTAGATCATCATTTTAAATTATTTATACTTTTTTTTCTAAATCTATTTAATTAATGTCCATGTTTTCAAAAAATTTATAACGATATATATAAAAATACATGATTTTTTATAAATGATAATTATTGCCAAGATATTCAATGTGTTATGAGACAGATTTATTAAAAAAACTTTTAAATGAATTCCTTTTTAAATATTTAAACATTTAAATTATTTCATGAAAATGGGATATTTATCTCATAGAGATTTATAGATTATTTTTGTCTATTTCAACATCGTTTATTGGATATTATTATTGATAGAGGTTGGTTTATTATAATACATTCATACGGATTGTATTGAATGAGTTATGATTTGTTTTATTGTGGATGTTTAATTGTTATAGATTTTATGGTTTATGGTAAAAGTATTCCTATTTTGTATCCAAGTTTTAATACAAATGAATATGTTATGATTCACCCATTTCATAAGAAGAATGAAATAGACATGGTATGTTTCAAGGGGGAAGGAAATTTCCCCTCAACGCATCGGTAGTCTCAAAATACAATTATGTTTGTGTTTTTTTTAATGTCTTACCCATCATGTTGTGTTGTCTTGGACAAGCTTTAATGATATGTTTATGATGTCCCACATTATAGAGTCCCTCATTATGAGATTAATTAATGATTTTACATGTTATTATTCGACTAATAGAACATCCATATGAAGGATTAAATGTAATTATTTGATTTATTATTACCATATTATTCTAAACATAATATTTTAAAATTCCGATGAATTATATTATAACATTAATTTAACCATTATGTATATTTTTGATAGATTACGCCATATTGTTTATCATTACGGAGCATGTGAACTCACCAATTTATAATGTTTTATGTTCCCAGGATTCCAAGAACTGTTTTTTGACTGAAATGATAGCTTAAGATAGATTATTAATTGAGTTACCAAAGTATTATATATGTTTTTTTAATGTTAAAATTTGTAATGAAACGTTCATGTATGTAATCTATTTCAAAAACTTCTAAATTGATTGGTCTTTTGAGACATGAAAAATTTTATCATTAAAATGTGTCAAAATAATGCATTATTTTTGGGATTTTGGGGTAGGGTCCTTATATATATACGGGTGTCCAGTTCCCTTGGAATTTACAATGCCACAATGAGGGTGAGATAACTTGATTGATATATGTAGATAATGTGAGCAAGTGGTGGGATAGCACTGCTCATTGGGATAATTTTAATGATTATGAATAAACCAATATGATTTCATCCTCAACATGTATAGGTTGTATTCAGTAAATTCTATCATGGAATTCGTTTAGTGAATTGTAGATTTATTCAATGATTATGGATAACCAGTAGTTTTGTTTGGTGTGTGAGTCCCATAGATGGGTTAGAGACGTGTTACTTCCATGTCAACACTGGTGGAATAAATGATGTTGAGTTCTTTGAAGGATCATCACGAGGAATTTCCTAAGATCATGGTAGAGTACCATTTTTTTCTTTCTAGAAGAGTTTGTATAATTACCCCATTGATGACAGATCGACTTCAGGATTGAAAAATAGCACGACTTGTATCCTATCTCAATGTATTCATACAGTATGTCACCATTTGAGTTCCAATAGATTCATAAATAGCTTGATGTCCTATTGTGGTGCAGTTTTGTTCGACCAAGCGTGTCACCGTGGGGTGCACTAGTTTTGTTCATGGAGAAGGCTTATACGATATTGTGGTTCTGTGTCGATTATCATTGCCTAAACGTAGTGATAGTGATGAAATTCTATCCTCTTATATCGATTAATGATTAATTAGATTAACTGAAGAGTGCATGATGGTTCTTAAATATCAATTTGTGGTTATGATAACAATAGATTCATGTGAAGCTTGAGGATATCCAAACACTACAAAAAACAAGGCGATTAGAATGGATTTCTTTTCATTTAGATGGGTTTATAACCCTTTCTATAAACATTAGATAATTTTACTCATAATCGTCACTAATTTTTTCAACTATAATGATTAGTTAATGTTTCAATTATGTGTTGTAAATTGAGATTAAATTTGGAATTAGTTCTATTAGAGTGGGTTATAACCCGACTATATGTTACCTTAAATTCATAGGAAACGGACGTTTAGATGTGGGTTTAAATGACTATAAATTGTTTCAATAATTAGGTGTGGTTAGAACCACCTCTAATAGAGACTCAAACTCCAATTTTATAGTTGGATTCCAAACTACCTCTAAATGGGACATATATTTTTATAAAAATATTCTCCGACCCCTACAAACCAACCATAGACACTAATGGCACCCATGGACGCCCCCCTGACACCCCTACCACACATGGATCCACCTGACACACCTTTCCATAGTAGATTCCCACATACATTTTAACAGGACAAAACAATGATACATGTAGACACCCATAAACACCCCTAATAACACCCCCAAATCATCCGCATCCAATGATTGTAGTAGACACCCCCAGACACCCCCCTGAAAACCCACACATGGAAAACACATAATGGTTAGCAGACAACACATGACAATACTAACCCCAAACCAATAATCTCCTAAGAACACCCCCTATAATGGACTCCCAATGCCGGATACTTGTTCGTGAGTGCCAAGGTGGTCACGCCTATCCCTAATAAGGGACGAGATTTAGAAAATCTAATGCCAACTGGGAATCGAAGAACATACCGACAATGGGTATTGAAATGTTTCCACAACTAAGATGAATTGGCATGTAGTTTATATTCAATTAAATTATATTTATTTAGATATAACAAAAATTTAGAATATTTATTTATTTTTTTCAATATAAATTTATATTATTTTATGTATTTTATATTTTTGTATAATATATATATATATATATATATATATTATCTTTTTATGTAAAATATATGTATAAATATTTATTTATATATATAAATAAATATTTATAAATATATTTATAATTTCATTAATATTTGTCTATGTGTGTGAGTATGTATATATACGTATTTAGATAAATTTTATAGATATAATAAAGTTCTAATAAATAAAAATATATTCATATATTTATGTCTCTCTGTGTAAAAATAATATTTTTAAATATTAGTAATTTTTTTCTGACATATAATTTTTTTTATACAAATTATATGATGGATTTATATATACTATACATTATTATATATATATATATTAATTAAATTCATTTATAATTAATTTTTTAAATGTCATGACCTGTCCCCTGGGGCCCATATCGTGACTACCCCAAGCCTGCCTTCCATAGTCCAGGGGCTGGAGACTAGCACCAAAGACGCAAATCCCTAATCTGGGAAGGCATTTTCTTCGTAAACTGAACACACACAAAAATGTATGACACTGGAAGTAAACACTAAGTATAAATGTAAACAAAAGAGAGTGATGAAAGTAAAGGGGGCCAAAAATACAAGACCAACAGTAAAGTACAAAGAAATAAAAGAGTACAAGTACACATGAATTAAAAAATGTTATGTAGCCACTGGGTCATCCTCCGGGGTTCCTACCTTAAGGGTAGGTACATATGACCTCCTCAGCACTCCACGTCCATCGGTCTGCTACGTGTACTGTCTCGCTGAGTTGTCCACCTCTAGTTATCGTCCAGTCCTGCTACCCTCTGCCTTAGTCAACGCTGTCTATTATCTGTAACCAACACAACTAGATGTGGGTATAGCACGTGCATGGGAGAGTATAATGATACTTAGTTGGGACCCTAAGACCATAAAGGTCTCACAAAATCCAACAATGATAAACCGCATGGTATGAAATCAATGGATAACAATTACGTAGGTATATTCCCATACATATACCTATGTTTTCTAGTAACCCATATCAATCACGAAAAAAATTAATGTCATTGACTCATATCAAACTAGTATTTCATTCTAGGGGTGGTATCAATTAACAATCCCTAGTCACACTGTCGGAACCAGGGCTGATAGTGTACTCCTCCTCAATTGAGTACAGAAGGCCTACCATGTCACACAGAGGTGCTTCGCACTAGCCTTGTATAGTTGAGGTACTCATCCTGTCGAGTATCATGGGTCCGCTTTGTCACATAGAGGCACTCCCCACCACGGGTCTGCCACGCTCACAAAGAGGTGCTCCCCCTCGTAGCCTGCTAAGGTACTTCTCCTGTCGAGTACCGTGGGTCTTCCGCGTCACACAAAGGTGATCCTCATTGTGGGACATCCTCATCCCATTGAATCGCTTCCCACTGTGCAAGTCGAAACACTCAGAGTCGATAATTCAGCAGTCGTCAGGTCTCAGCCCACTACTAGGTCTCCGTAATCCTCTCGCTCATCTACGAGAGGATTTGCTCCATGAGCTATTGGTCGATAATCTAACCATCACAATGTACCACATAGAAGTATCTCAATGGTACACCTCGTCATAGGGGTCTCAATGCAACATACAGGGCATCTATCGAACGCTCGGTCTGTGAGTTACTGACATTTCTGATACCGTGGATCAGTAGGTTTTTAGGTTCAATCCATCCTGACCATATCCCAACTATGTCCAAACCTCATGTGGGATATTTCCAATGAAATGTCTCACTCATTGCTTTCCATCGCCTCTGGATGTTTGTCAATCAGACACCCTAATCCCAAGAAATGTGTGCAAAAGTGTACACATGCCAAAGTGGGTCTAGGTCTGGTCCGACTCAGTCAGACTGACCCGGCACGACCAGGGTCTGGACTGTGGTCTGACTCGGTCCGCAGATCCGACAAGGCCCGAGGGCGGCCCAACCTGAGGGGGCGGCCCAGCCCGAAGGAAGCAGGGCCAGAGGGGGCGGCCCGGCATGAAGGAAGCCCGACCCGAGGGCAGCCCATCCCGGCTGGATAGTTGCCCATGTGGCCTGGCCAACAGCCCTGGTGGAGGAGGCGCAACGACATCGTGCAGCACGGAGGAGTAGCGCGTTGCGGCCAGGCCGGGCCATAGCAGAGGCAGCACATCATTGGCATGCTAGGCCACCCGACCTGGTCGCGCCCCCCCATCTCCTCTGCGCGGCACGACAGTGCTGTACCCTTCCTGTGACCTGGCGGCCTTGCGCTGCTCCGCCTCCAATATAAACAAATGAGAAAAACAAGGGGGATGTTCATGACATGTTTTTTTGGTCTGAGCCCTACTCGTTATAGAGATTTTAATTGACAATTATCAATCCATAAATTGAATGACATAGAATGGGAATAAATTCATCTCAAAAACATACCTTTTTTTTCGATGATCATTGATTATGTCGTAGGAAACGGCGGTGTTGATTCTTTAATGTCGGAAAAGGAATAGGAAATTCATCGTTTGCAGATGAGTGTTCGGAGGTGACGAAGTTGAATACTGCATTCTTCGTGGTCGACTCCTTCTCTTTTGGCACGGTTGAAGATCATTCTTAATTGGAAGAAGATGATTTCTTCATGGGCGATGGTTCTTCGTTGGAGATTTCTCCTCCTCCCCACGCTCCACCTAAATTCTAATCCACAAATATTACAGGATATCCTATTATTTTTTGGCACAACAACAAAAATAGTTGTGTTTAATTAAATGAGACAACTCATTTAATTAATGGTGTGGAATTGATTCAGATTAAAAAATAGGGGAGGTGGAGAGTTTCAATTAAATGAAAAGAGGTGTTCAAATAATTAATGGGAAGTTAAAGGGGTTTAAAAACTCTTTGTGGTCCCCACCAAGGTTATCATCCCAAGGGATGTTATGTGTCAGTGGGCCCCACCACAATAACCTCCCATGAGAGGTTATGGTGTGGTGTCCCCGACCACTAAGTACCTCATAGAGGATTAAACCACCTCACAAATAATAATAAGATATCAATTATTTTTAATTAACTTTATTAAAAACCTGAAAATCTATCTTCCATTCTCAACCATCTACCGTCAAGGTGAAATCATTCTTAATGGAATACTGTCACAACGTGTTCAACGATGACCTCATATTTCAATTCCGAACACCAGTTCAGAAGATATAAAATCTGGATCATACTTTTACAGATTGTACCCGAACATAACTTCAGAAATTGATTCTGGGCCCTCCAGTCCTCAGAATCAAGCACCGTAAATTTTTGCGGACATGTAAAAAACCCATGTATTTAATAAAATATTTTCCACAGAATTTATGGGTCTTTAAATTCTCTCCAACTCAGGGCTTTACATCCCTGTAAGATATAAGTCAAATGAAGGAAACAAATTGATGTACTGAGAATGAATCTGAGCCTTCCACTCACACGTTCTTTCCTGGAAGATCTCGTGCTTCTAGAAAATGGGAACCAGAGGTATCGACCATCCACATAGGACCCGCTCCTGTCGATCCTCAATCTCCATTATAACCTCCGTGAAAGAAACCTATTTATCAATTTAGAGCTCCTCGAGGTCGATGATGTGGGATTGGTCGTGCACGTATCTTCCCACCTGAAATACGAGGAAGACGTCATGCACCCGGAGCAACTGAGGTGGAAGAGATAAGCAGTAGGCCACCTCGCCTACTCTACTGAGGATCTGAAAAAGCCCGATGAATCGTGGAGATAACATTTTTCCTCAGCCATATATCAGTAGACCTCATCGAGGTGAGACCTATAAGATGATTTGGTCTCCATTGTCGAACCCCATAGGTCTCCGCCTCCTCTATGCATATGATTTTTGTCTGCTCTGTGCTGTCTTAATCCAATCTTGGATGATATGCACCTTCTCGGTGGTACCACGTACCACCTCTGAAAACAATTTCTCACGACCCATCCCTCGAGGCCAATATCATCACTACCCCAAGCCCACCTCTCATTGGACAGGGTCTGGTGACTAGCACCAAAGGAGTAAATCCCTATACTGGGAAGGAATTGCCTTAGTAAACTAAACACACACAATACTGTACGCAACTGGATGTAAAAACTATGTAAATATGTAAATAAAAGAGAGTGATGAATGTAAAGGGGGCCATAAATACCAACCCAACAGTGATGTACAATGAAATGGAAATGTTCAATACAAATTAATGAACAAAAGTAAAGCAACCATTTGGTCATCCTCTGGGGTTCCTATATGAACGGTAGGTACAGATGGCCTCCTCAGCACTCGACGTCCATCTTCCTACTCCGTGAACCATCTCGCCGAGTGGTCCACCTACAGGTTTTGTCCAATCCGGCTACCCTATGCCTTAGTGAGCGTTGTCTATCGCCTGCAACCAACCCAACCAGGTGCGTGCATAGTCCATGCATGGATGAGTATAACGATACTCAGAAGGGACCCCGAGAACCTCACGATCACACAAAATCCAACAATGATAAACCATAATGTATGAAATCAGTGGATAAAAATTACATAGGTATATACCCATACATATACCTATGTTATCTATTAACCCATATCAATCAAGAGGAAAACCTTAATGTCACTGACTCAGCTCAGACCTGGATTTCATTCTATGGGTGGTATCAAGTAACAATCTCCAGTAACAATGTCGTAACAACAGATGATAATGTACTCATCCTCAATCGAGTACAGTGGGCTTGCCGCATCACTGGGTGGCGCTTCCTACTATCCATGGACTACTGAGGTACTCCATATACCAAGTACCATTGGTATGCTACGTCAAATAGAGGCACTCCCCACCACGTGTCTACCATGCTCAAACAGATGTGCTCCCCCTCGTAGCCTGCTGAGGTACTCCTCCTGTCGAGTACCGTGGGTCTGCTGCATCACACAGAGGAACTGCCCAATATTTGATTGTCGTGTCACACAGAGGTGCTTCCCACTGGACTTGTCTAAAAACCCCGAGTCAAAATGTCAGCAGTAATCTGGTCTCAGCTAGCTACTAGGTCTTCATACTCTACTCGCTCATCTGCGGGAGGATCCACTCCTTGAGTTATTGGTTGACACTCCAACTATCACGATGTACCATTTATAAGTATCTAAAAGTCTCCCTCAACATAGGGGTATCAACGTAATAGATGTTGCGACTATCCGACAACCGGTCTGTGAGTTATTATCAATTTTTTTAGAGGGGCCCGATTGGTTTTTAGGATCAGACAAACCCAACTGTATCCCAACTATGTCCAAACCTCATGTCGGGTATGCCAAAACGAGAATCTCACTCCAAGATTTCTATCGCCGTAGGGAATTATTCAATTAGGAAGTGGTAGCCCATGAGAAGTGAAGAAAATTGTAAACAGACAAAATTGGGTCCGGGTCCGGTCTGATTCAGTCGGACTGACCCGGCCGGACCTGGGTCCGGACCGGTGTCCGACCTGGTCCTCAGATCCGACCTGGCCAGAGCGCGGCCTGACCCGAGTGGGCAACCTGGCCCGAGGGGGTGGCATAGCCTGAAGGCAGCCTGACCAGAGGGTGGCCCAGCCTGGCCGGTTGGCGGAATGTGTGGCCCGGCTGGCTGGCGGCCTGCATGGCCCGGATGGCAGCCTGCATGGCCCGACTGCCTGGCCCTCGTGGCCCGACTAGCTAGCCACATGTTGGGGGGGGGGGGGTGTCCCGCTCCACTACTGGTCGAACGAAACCAAATTTATGCGCCGATTCGGGATCCACAGGCCCCAGGTGGTTCTGGAAATGTCTGGCAGGTCGAGCGGCCAGCCGTTCCCACACCACTGGCAGCTGTACGGACGCCAGCCTCCCCTTCTCCTCTGCCGCGGCCCTGCCTGGCCAAGGGACGCTGCTCCTCTGTGCGTCGCGATGGCGCTGCGGCTCCTCTGCCGTGGCCCGGCCTGGTTGCGTCCCCCTGCTCCTCCATGCGGCACGACGGTGACACGCCCTTCCGGTGACTCCGCGGCCTTGCGCCACCGGTTACTTCGTGCACATATTTCTTAGCGGAGGGTTTCTTTTGCGGTCGGTAGGATGCCAGCCAACGATGCTCTGCATCTATCATCAAAAAATGAGAACAACATAGGGGAGGGTCGGGTTGTGGTCATGTGGTCTATGCCATCCTCATTATGGTGATATCAATTAGAAATTCTCAATTTATAAATTGAACAAAGTAGAATGGGAATAAAGTCAACTCAAACAGCTACCTCGTTTTTTGATGATCGTTGACGAATTTTTGGTAAAAGGCTGCGTGGATTTGTCAATTTTGGAAAAGGAAGAGGATATCCATTGTTGAAGGATGGTCACTAGGAGGTTATGAAGTTGAAGACGACATTCTTCGTGGTCACGTCCTTCTATTTTATCATGGTTGAAGATCATTCTTTATTGGAGGAAGAGGCGTTCTTTGTGGGCAATGGTTCTTCATGGGAGAGTTCTTCTCCTCCCCAAGCTCCACCAAAATTCTAAGCTAAAAATAATAGAAGAATCGTCTATTATTTGTTGGAACAACAGCAAAAATAGTTGTGTTTAATTAAATGAGACAACTAATTTAATTAATGTTGTGGAATAGATACAAATTAAAAAATAGGGGAGTGGATAGTTTCAATTAAATTAAGAGAGGTGTTAAAATAATTAATGGGGTGTTAAAGGTAGTTTAAAAACCTGGGTGGTCCCCACCAATGATACCCTCCCAAGGGAGGTTATGTGCGGGTGCGCCCCACAACCATAACCTCCATTGGGGGGTTAGGGTATGGTGGACCCCACCACTAACCACCTCTTGGAGGTTTTAACCACCTCAAAATTACAAATAATCTAACACTTAATTTTTTAACTTTATTAAACACCCCAAAATCTAACTTCCATTCTCAACCATCTACCGTTGAGGCGAAATCCTTCTTAAGTGAATACTGACACTGCGAGTTCAAAGTTGCCCTCAGATTTCAATTCTGAGCACCGGTTCAAAAGATATAAAATCTGACTCATACGTTTAATGATTGTACCTGAACAAAACTACAGAAATTGATTATGGGCACACCGAGCCTCAGAATCATGCTCCGTAAATTATCCAGGACTCGTAAAACCCCCATGTATTTAAGAAAAATATACCATATAATTTCTATGTTTTTACAGTGTACTTCAATATATATATATATATAATTAATATATAGAAATTTATATATAATAAAATATTTTATAATATAATATTTATAATAAAATATTTCGTCATATAATATATATAATAAAATATATACATATATATATTACATCTATTTTCATAGAGAATATAGTAAAAATGTATCTATAAATAAATAAACAATAAAATTTAATTAATATAGTATAGGTACAATATAAATCATAATATAATTATATAGTATTTATAAAAAAATAATAATTTTATATATTTGAATAAATATAACTATAATTTCTTTTAAATAATGTTTATCATTATTTATATATTTATTATTTAATGTTGAAATTTATAAATATTTATTTAATGTATTAATATAATAAATATTTTTTTGTGGGACAGTTTTTAATGAATTTCAATACTTCTACATAATGTGTTTATGTAACATATATATAAACAAACACATCTCAACAAACTCATATATATTAATTATAGAATTTGAATTTATTTTATATTTATATTAAAATAAAATAAAATTAGTGGGGGTTAGAAACCCCCACCAATCAAATGGATTATAGGAGTCTAATGAACCCCTTATTACTTATTGAATTAGAGTGGTTTGAAAAACCTATAAATTATCATAAATTAGATGGGGTTCATGACCCCATATAATATATTAAAATAGAAGGGGTTCATAACCCCTTATAATGCTGTAAATTAGAAGGTGTTAAAATCCCCCTCTAATGTCCTAAGTTTAAAGAGGTTCAAAACCCCGTGAAATATAATAAATTATAAGGGTTTCAAAACCCCTTCTGATATCATAAATTTGAAGTGGTTAAAAACATCCTATAATGTCCTAAATTATATGGTGTTCAAAACCCTATCATATGTCATATATTATAGGGGGATCATAACCCCATCTGATTTAATAAATTTGATGTAGTTCAAAACCACATGTAATGTCATACATTATAGGGGATCAAATCCCTATCTAATTTCATAAAATACAAGGGGTTCAAAACCCCCTCTAATTTCATATATTATAGGGGGCTTGAAACCCCTTATAGTTTCATAAATTATAAGGGGTTAGAACCACCACTAAATATGTGATTAATAGTGGTTCATGAACACCCTTGAATATTGTATCTTAAAGGGGTTTGTGAACCCCGAATATTCTAGTAAAAATATAAATTTATACGTACTGACTCTAATATAAAAACTAAAAATATATATGTATATATAATGTCTATAAAATAAAACCAAACATATCACACCACTAATAATTAAATTTGTATCATTTTTGACATAAATACCACTAATATCAAACCAAATATTAAAAAAATGCTAAATTTTTTAGGGGCTTTGAACCCCCTCAAGATATGATGATTAGAAGGGGTTTTCCATAACCCATTTTAAATTGAATTTATAGGGTTTTGTGAATAACCCCTTCTAAATATATCGATTAATATATTGTTTTTTACAGTGTAAAACTACTTTCGATATTCACCATGGGAAATACGAGTTCATTGTGATGTCATTTGGTGTGACAAATTATTTGGTTGTGTTGGTTAGGTTTATTAATGTTGTGTTCTGTGAGCTTCAATAATCTTTCAAGAGGTTTTCAATGAGGACATCATTGTGTACTCTACATCGGAGGAGGAGCAGGCAGAGCATCTACGGGTTGTTTTTGGAGTTCTTTGTTGAGAGAAACAATTTGGGATGTTATAAAGTGTGATTTTTTGGATCAAGGTATCCATTTACAAAGGCGTGTTGTATCCTAATATGGATTAGATGAGCATATATCAATAATTGATGCGGTTTTGTCTCGGGAATCCCTAAGGTAGTGGTAGAGTTGTGAAGTTTTCTTCACCTTACGAGATATTACTAGAGGATTGCATCCAATTTATCTTGGGTTGTGACTCTTTTGATAGCGCTGAAAAAATTGATCAAGCATTGTTCTAGACTAATATTTGTTAGGAATTAAATAATCCAAGATTTAAGTACGTGAAAATTACATTATGTTGGATGAATACTTAATACATGACAAAAATAGATGCTCCAACACTATAACAGTTTAGTGTATTTGGAATCATTGAACATAAACATCTATCACGGTGAAAATATTCAACATATCCAATAATGATCTTCCCAAATTTTTTTCCTACCTAAAACCATTGTTTTGTATCCTGTTAATTCAAAATCATAAAAAATGGTGAGATTAAATTCTCTGTAAGGGTAATCATTGAGAACATAAAGCCAACCATAAACATAGGAATGTAATTAACATGAAAAAATGATTAAATATCAGAATAATGAATCATGAATTAAAAATTGGTAGATAATAAGTAATAGATCATAGAAGAACCTTAACCATTTCCAAATACCATAGGAATAAAAAATGGAATAGTGAAAAAATAATCTCATAATATGATTTCCATATTAGCCAAGGAATTGTGGCCAAGACTATCATAGAGGAAAAAGTGCTTTACTGAACCATTATTACTGGTCGTCCCAGCCAAATATTACTCAAACAGATTTAATTGTAATTCCAACCCTATATTACAAAACCATAATTATTTTTCATTCTATCCTTGTTTTATATCTTGAGATATAATTATTCACACAATGCATTGGAGGGAGATATAAGTCCAACCATTTTCATAATGAAATTATTCATACATGTTTCACCAAAACATAAATCATTCAACATAGCATAACTCATGAAATAAAATAGATTTATTAAGCATCATTCCACCATAACATATAATATATCATTCCATAATTACAATAATCAAAACATAGAAAAAATAGCTATAGTAAGAAATCCTTGTTTAATAACGTCATCTTAGATTGAATTTTTTGATATAACCCATGGACTTAATTATTCATGAAGATATATTTTCCTCTTAAAATTTTTTTCTTTTCTCTAAATGAAAGGAAACATTAATAGAAATGAATTTATTTAAAAATAAACATAAAATATTGTAAAGAATGTTTCATTGAAATAATTCATCCAGAAACTGTAAAAATAATCCATTAATGTTGTATACGTGAAAAAAACATTATCCTTATACTTTTGCCAGAAATGTCAAAAAGTACCTCATATGGTAAAAAATTAAAGATTCCATCCATACCATATAGTAAAATTTAAAATGGGTAAAAATGACTCTTAAGAAACATATATTAATAGTAAAAATTTTATAAATATAATTTTAGAAAACATTGAAATCGATGAAAAAAATATCCCCAGTAAATACATACGAATAAAGCATCTCAGATAAAAAATGAGAATGAAAATTTATCCATTACCATAGGTCCAATATGCTTTTTATGTGTCTGAAATACCAATAAAATTTTTTATATAATTTTATTAACATATTCCTAAATCATGATCACCATATATGGTCATATTCACCTTCCATTGTTTTTAACAAATCATCGTTACTTGTTATTTCAGTTTTAACTGCATTATGATTATATGAATGTATTTTTGAATAAGATTATGTTCTACAACTTAGTTCATATTTATATCATTTTAAAATGTTATTAACATAATAAATTACATATTTAATCATTTTTTACAACTATATAATCTTTCTTGAGAGGTTATCATGTTGAATGAATCACATTGTATTGTGGAGACGACAGGTCGTACATACAGATTAGTGAAAACAACATTCTTGTAATTTTTGAATGGTATTGATTTTCATGGTACACTCTATTTCAGAATCAGTATAAAATTATAATAATCATATACTGATTTTAATCCCATATTTCATACCAATGCATGTAAGGTGGGGGAGAAACAGATTTCACCATGCCACGAACATGGTATGTCGTGTGTACGCTCTTTTAGTGATTTCATTTTTCCTCATGTGGATTTAAAGATTAATTTGGTTGTTTCATAATTATAATATCATCTTAGTATATAAGTTTTAGTGGAGTTATTATTTGATAATGAAACAACTAATGGACTTCGAGTATAAGATAAATGAAATATGAATGAATCGGTTGGGGAGATTACATATTCTTTGATGTGCTATTTTTAGATATAATCTTAATGGAACTAGATTTGGTATTTTGAGAAGAAAAGAACTTATAGAATGTAACTATGGATGCATTGAATAGTTATAGGGAGGGTATGGATGAACATGGAGGCTTAGTTAGTGGTGGAGTAATGAGGGAGGATATTTTCTTATATAAAAGGGTGTGGTGGACAACACCACTAACCACCTCTTTGAGGTTTTAACAACCTAAAAAATAAAAATAAGCTAACACGTAATTTTTTTAACATTATTAAAAACCCTAAAATCTAACTTCCATTCTCGATCATCTATCATCGAGGTGAAAGCTTTCTTAAGTTAATACTGGCGTTGTGAGTTCAATAGTGCCCTCAGATTTCAATTCTGACCACTGGTTAAAAAGATATAAAATTCATCCCTTACATTTACTGATTGTACCAAAACAAAACATAAAAAATTTATTACGGGCACACCGGGCCTCAGAATCATGCGACGTAAATTTTAATGGGCTCATAAAAATCCATGTATTTATGAAAAAAATATACCACAGAATTTCAGGGTCTTTACAGTGTACTTGAATGTATATATATAAATATATAATTAATATATAATTAATATATAGAAATTTATATATAATAAAATATTATATATATAAAATATTTATAATAAAATATTTAGTCATATAATATATATATATTGTATATATTTTCATACATAATATAGTTTAAATGTATCTATAAATAAAATAATAATAATATGTAATTAATATAGTATAGGTATAATATAAATCATAATATAATAATATAGTATTAATAAAAACAAATAATAATTGTTTGTATTTAAATTAATATTTCAATAATTACAAATAAATTATCTATATCATAATTTATATTTTTATTATTTGATGTTGAAATTTATAAATATTAATTTTATGTATTTATATAATTTATATATATATATATATATATATATATATTTGGGACTGTTGTTAATGAATTTCAATACTTTTATATAATCTGTTTATGTAACATATATATGAAAAAACACATCTCAAAAAAACACATATATATTAATTATTGAATTTGAATTTATTTTATATTAATATGAAAATAAAAATAAAAAATTAGAGGGGGTTAGAAACCCCCACCAATCAAATGGATTAAAGGAGGTTAACGAACCCCCTATTATTTATTGAAATAGCGTTGTTTGAAAAACCTATTTAATATCATAATTTAGATGGGGTTCATGACCCCATATAATATATTAAAATAGAAGGGGTTCATAACCCCTTATAATGTTTTAAATTTTAAGGGGTCCAAAACCCCCTCTAATCTCATATGATTAACGGGGTTCAAAACCCCTGGAAATATAATAAATTAGATGGGTTTCAAAACCCCTTCTGATGTAATAAATTAGAAGTGGTTAGAAACACACTATAATGTCTAAATTAAAAGGTGTTCAGAAACCTATCAAATGTAATATATTATAGGGGTTCAAAACACCTTATGGTTTCATAAATTTTATGTAGTTCAAAACCACATCTAATGTCATATATTATAGGGGTTCAGAACCCCATCTAATTTCATATATTATATGCGGTTCAAAACCCCCTATAATTTCATATATTATAGGTGGTTTGAACCCCCATATAGTTTCATAAATTATAATGGGTTCTAACCACAACTAAATATGTGATTAGTAGGGGTTCATGAACACACTTGAATATTTCAAATCAGAGGGGTTTGTGAACCACAACTATTTCTAGTAAAAATATTAAATCATACATATTTACTCTAATATAAAAACTATATATATATATATATATAATGTCTATAAAATTGAACCAAACATATCACACCACTAATAATTAAATTTTTATCATTTTTGACATAACAACCCCTAATATCAAACCAAATATTAAAAAAAGAATGATATTTTTAGTGGTTTTGAACCCCCTTAAAATATGATGATTATAAGGGTTTCAAGATAACAGATTTTAAATTGAATTTATAGGGGTTTGTGAATAAAGCCTTCTAAAAATATCTTTTAATATATTGTTTTTTATTGTGTAAAAAATAATTTCGTTATTCACCATGGGAAATACAAGTTTATTGTGATGCCATTTAGTGTGAAAAATTATCTAGTTGTGTTGGTTGGGATTATGATTGTTGGGTTCCATGAGTTTTAATAATCGTTCATGAGGATTTCCATGAGGAAATCATGGTTTACTCTGCATCGGAGGAGGAGCAGGCAGAGCATCTACATGTTGTTTTTGTATTTCTTTGTTGACAGAATCTATTTTGGATGTATTAAAGTGTTATTTTTGGGATCAAGGTATCCATTTATTAGGGCGTGTTGTATCCTAATAGGGATATGATGGGCAAATATCAATAATAGATGTGGTTTTGTCTCAGGAATCCCAAAGGATGTGGTAGAGTTGTGAATTTTCCTTCTTCTTGAGAGATATTACTAGAGGTTTGCATCAAATTTATCTTGGTTTATGACTCATTTGATAGTTCTGATAATAATAGATCAAGATTTATGTAGATTAATAATTGTTAGGAATAAAATTATACAATATTTAAGTACATGGAAATTAAATTTCTTTGGATTAATACTCAATAAATGACAAAAATAGATTCCCAAGAATTATATTAGTTTAGTGTATTTGGAATCATTGAACATAATCATCTAACATGGTGAAAATATTCCACATATCCAATAATGATATTCCTAAGTTTTTTTCTGACCTAAAACCTTTATTTTATATCCCTGTAAAAATAAATCAAAAAAATGGAGACATTAAAATCTTTGTAAGGGTAATAATTGAGAACATAAAACAAACCATAAACATAAGAATGTAATAAAATGGAAAAAAATGTTTAAATATCAAAATCATGAGTCATGAATTAAATATTGGTAGTTCATATGTAATAGATCATAGAAGAACATTAACCATATAAAAATATTATTGGAATAAAAAATGTAATTTTTAATAAACAAGCTCATAATATGATTTCCATAGTATCCAAGGAATTATGGCCAAGACTATCATAGTGGAAAAATTCCTTTACGGAACCATGATTACTGGTCGTTCTAGCCAAGTATTACTCAACCAGATTTAATTGTTATTCCAACCCTATATTCCTAAAGAATTTTTTTTCATTCTATCCATGATTTATATCATGAGATATAACTATTCACATAATACATTGGAGGGAGATATATTTCCCACCATTTTCATAATGAAATAGTTCATACATGTGTCACCAAAACATAAATCATTCCTCGTAGCATAACCCATGAAAAAATAGATTTATTAATCATCTTTACAACATAAAATATAATATATCATTCCATAATTACAATAATCAAATCATAGTAAAAATTAGTATTGTAAAGAATCCATATTTATGATCGTCATATTAGATTTATTTTTTTTATAAAACCCTTGGACTTAATTCTTTATGAAGAAATCCTTTCCTCTAAAAAACGTTTTACTTTCTCAAAATGCAATGAAATTTTAATAGAAATGAATTTAATAAAAAATAAACATGAAATAGTGTAAAGGATGTTTCATTGAATTAATTCATCCATAAACTGTTAAAAAATCCATTCATGTTGTATACATGAAAAAAACATTATCCTTATATTTTTGCAGGAAAATTAAAAAATTAGCTCATATGGTAAAAAATTAATGATTATTTCCATACACTATAGTAAAAGTCAAAAATGGGTAAAAATAACTCTTTAAAAACATATATTAACAGTAAATGTTTTATAAATATAAATTTGGAAAACCTTGAAATGGATGACAAATATATCCCTAGTAAATACTTATGAATAAACATTATCGAATGAAAAATGAGAATGCAAATTTATCCATTAACATAGGTCCAATATGCATTTTATGTTTCCAAAATACCCATATAATGATTTAAATAATTTAATTAACTTATTCCCAAATCATGGTCACCATATATGGTCATATTTGACTTCCATTGATTGTAAAAAATCATTTATACTTGTTATTCGATTTTTAACTACATTATAATTATATGCATGTATTATCAATTAAGAATTGGTTCTTATACTTAGTTCATATTTATATCATTTTAAAATGTTATTAACATAATAAATAACATATTTATTCAATTTTTAGAATTATATAGTCATTCTTGATAGGATATAATGTTGAATAGATCACATTGTATCATGGAGGCGGCAGGTCGTACATACACATTAGTGACAACAACATTCCTGTAATTTTTGAGTGGTCTTGATTTGGATGATCCACTCTATTTCAGAATCAATATCACATTATAATTATCATATATTGATTCTAAAACCATTTTTCATACACATACATGTAATGTGGTGGAGAAATCAGATTTTACCATGGTGCAGACATGGTATGTCGTACGTACGCTCGCGTAGTGATTTCTTTTTTACTCATATGGATTTAAAGATGAACTTGGTTGTTTCATAATTATAATATCATAATAGTATATATGTTCCAGTGGAGTTATTATTTGATAATGAAACAACTATTTAATTAGGAGTAGAAGTTAAATGAAATACGAATGAATCGGTTGGGGAGATTACATCCTCTTTAATGTTTTCTTTTTAGATATACTCTTAATGGAAAAGGATTTGATATTTTGAGAAGAAAAGAACCTTTAGAATGTTACTATGGATGCTTGTAATATAACTAGGGAGGGTATGGATGAACATGAAGTCTTAGATCGTTGGGGATAAATGAGGGATGATGTTTTCTAATATAATAGAGGTGAGGGGCTCTTTTGGAAACATCCAAAATATTAAATCATATGAAAATAAAACCCTAATAAAAAAATCCAAACTGACAGAAATTTAAATTATGGGATGATTTAGGGGTTTAATATAATCAAAAAATAAAATTTAGACAATTTAATATTTCCATTCAAAGCTTATCACATCAATTTAATAGTTAGTTATTCTATTTCATTTTAACTAGTGTAAAAAATATATAAATATTAAAAGGATAATATATTTACATAGCTATTTTCAATTAGATAACAACTAACTAATTTAGAAAATATTTACCATATCATAATTATTATACATTTTTAAAAATGTTTTATGATTTTTTAATAATATAATAAACATTATTTTGATAATCAATCAATAGTGTTAATTTTGACACAATTCAATTTAATGGTTTTAAAAAATATATATATAACAAGTTAACCTCGAACAATTTTTTTTATTATATTACTATTCATTCAAGGGTTTCTGTTAAATTACATGGACATATTAATTATCCTAAAATATATTAATTTTAATATTTATAACAATATTTTTAGATATTTTCATTAATAAAATAATTACTATAATGATTTTGTGTATTTATTTAATATACTAACTTGTTGAGTAAAAATAAAAAATAAAATACTTTGATGAAGTTAAATTTAATATATTTCATTATAAAATTTTTATTAGTAATTATTTAATATAAAATCAAACATTAAAAATTTTATAATTATTAAAGTATGGATGTGACAATTTGAACATTGCATTAAATATAATATTTAAAAATGTAATAATTTTTTATATAGGGATATAAACAGTCACTACCAAGACTATTGGATGATTATGGTATAGATATACTATACTAATAAGACTTATTAATGTATTTCGGATTTTTATGGATATTTATATTTTAATAAAAATTGTTTAATTTATTTCCAATCAATTGATTAATTTTTACATTATCAATGTATAAGATTTCTAGTCGAATATTTACATCCTAAAATATAATAAATAATTACCATGGTGTATTTAATTATTTTGTCTTTCTATGTTCTATTTATTTTTGTAGTTATCATAAGTTTATTCCTATATTAAAATTATTATAGTTATATGAAATTTTATTTTGAAACTTATTCACTTTCATTAGTTTTATTAATATATATCTCAATTTTCATTTTCAATAGTCCATTAAATATCCGTGATTCAAAAAAATAGGTTAAGGTTATTAACATTTATACCATGGGATTTGGGCATGTTTTAGGATAATTTTATTATCCTTAGCATAATATTGGTTAAACTAATTTGCTATGTTTAAATTTAGATGTGCAAAATAAAAATTACTATAGTAACTATTCCTATTATGAAAAAATAAAAGGGAACTATTTGAATAATTAGGAACATATGATCACAAATATGGGATCCATTTTAATTAATTCTAAAAATATAATTTTACAAAATAAATATATAATTAATTTCCATTTTCAAAATTAAAAAGTAGGATATTATGAAATAAAAACTATCAAAAAACTGACATGTGTTTATCTGCAATTTATATGTGAACTTAAATTCAATGACCATCATTTTATTAAATAATAAAAAATTTCTATTAATCATTTAAACCAATTTTAAAGGTAATATATCTATATTAATAAATTATATTAACATACAGTTTTGAATAAAAATGCATTATTTTATACTATTCATTATGAAATTGATTTTTTCAGAAAAATCCCAAAAATTAAACCATTAATAATTATGATGTCCTGCATCCAACGACGGTTATTATTATTTCATATATAAAATATAAAAGTGTTAAAAACTATATTTGAAATGGGTTCTCTATCAAAAGGTGACAAACTATCTATTTTAAAAAATAATTCTTTTATTTGAAAAATTCAATTTGTTCTTATATAATGTTCTATAGAATAGATAAGATGAATGTTAATGTCACATAGAACTAAAAACATGGTTATCAATACTCATAATAGCTAGTTTATATGCAATTAAATAATAATATTCTAATAATATATCGTTCATTAGGGAAACTCGGTATTGCATACAACGCAGGCTGTCGAGGAAGGTCACATTTTGTGTTATGCAAGTATAGTCAATGTTTCGTTTGGTGAAATATTCCATTGGTGTTTTATATAAAATAATAAACTCACAGTTCATTTATACATTTAAAAAATAAATACTCAGGGTTTCGTGAAATGAATTCTATCAAAATAACATGAAATAGTCTGTAACCGAATCCAAGAATAGTGTTGCATATACTGCGAGATAATAAAATATTTTGTATATTGATAGGTAATAATGGTGTAGAGTATAACATAATATATCAACTAAATTAAAAATAATCTATCTAATAAACTCATGGGGTGTTACATGGCAGCATTTGTGTATTTGAATGCAACAATGGTCAGTACTGTGGTTCTTCTTCTGCAATTGGATGGTGTTTAGTTTTAGTTTTTCAATGATACTTCATGTCTAGTGTTAGGTTGTGTTCTAATTAAGAAGATATATATGGGTTCATATTAGTATTTTTTGGTGCATCCCCATGAACATGACTAAGCCACCCATGATTTTGAGTCTTAGTCAGTGGTGTTTTCTCAAAACATTTAAAGGAAATACCTCATTGGAGTAAATTATATGGTGTTCACCAATAACAGTATCCCAATGTATGTTTTCTCCCAGTGTGATGTCATCATTCAACAATGTTGTTGTATGGATTTCTTAAAGAATTATAAGATTGAAAATTTGTATAAACATAGAATGGGGAAATTTTTTTGTAAATTTTTTGAGTAAGAAGTCACGTAGGGATGTAGTGAAAGAATCAGAAGATTCAATTAGAGTGATGAAAAACAATTCATCATTACATTTGGATATGGTGAATCTAGGTATAGGGGGTTCCATTTTTAGATAAAATGGCAGTCAATTATAGATAATTTCGTGGTGGAATCCCATTTTAGTGATTTTCGGGTGCTGGTCTAAAGAGATTGAGTTGGTTGTGGCAAGGCCTCTGATAGTTCGTCTCTGGGGAACACCATCAGTTGTTCTTTTTTTGATTGATTTTTGTTCCATTGGAGTGATAATAGATGATTCTCAGATAGATTCACAGTTCACTCTTATGATTAAATCCAGACATGCAGAACATGCACCAATCATTGGGTGTTCAGGTTTTGGTTTCCTGGGTTGATGCATGATATTGTAGAGTTTGGGACTCGATGCTTGGTCATCCAAATGTTATGGCCATGCAAAGAATTCCCAATGATTATCTCCAACTATAATATGATCCTTAGTGGATGTGGGAGGAAATAAAGATATTATATGCTTACTGTTTACCATGATCTTAAAAAGGATATTTAACTATATGGGTATTAGTGGTTCATTTGATAAAATCAAATGACTTCGTATTAATATTGGAGTCGAGCTCAGTGGATTTCTTGTCAATGTAATATGTGTAAGAGGTGGTTAGACTCCATGGAGTCCTAAGGAAGATCATTTCGAATCGAGTTTATCATTTTACCTATATTGTTTGGGGAGGTCTCTATCATTCTGTTGGTTATCAACAATTCCTTAGTACCACATTTCATCCACAGATCGATGGTCATATAGAGCAGTCCATCCAGACTCTTAAAGATATGATTCACTCTTGTGTATTGTATTTTGAATTTTCATGGGTGATGAACCTACCCTTTGTAGAGTTAACATAAACCAATACTTTTCATTCCACCATCTGTATAAAATCATTTTAAGCCTTTAATGGAATAGCCAACCCTTATCTATTGTGATGGACTGGGGACAGAGAGTCAGTAAATCTCAAGCCAGAACAAGTAAAAAATACGATAAAGATGGTTCCTATGATTAACATTTATATAATGGTAGTGAACTATCATTAGAAGTCATATTTGAATCATAGTACAATTATATCAGAGTGTGAAATTTGGTATCATGAGTTTTTGATTGTATCTCCCCATTTTTGGAAGCAAAGGTTTGGCTAATGGAGTATGATCTCTCACCTGTTTTTTGGCCCTTTTGATGTGTTGGATCATGTTATAGTTTTTACAAATCTGGTAGCACATCCATTGAAGATGACAAAGACACCTGATTTTTTCAATGTGTCATACCTCTATCATTGTCTCCAAGAAGACTCACACGTCATTGATTTAGAATATATAAATTTTTATGATGATGTGATGTTTAAGGAGTATCTTGAAGAGATTTATCTCCACAAAGAGATGGTGTTTCATTAGTGTGTTATCCCCCCAGTTTATGTCTTGTAGTGGCATGATGATATGAAGGAGAGTACCTGGGAACATCAGTCGTAGATACATGCTCAATACAAGAAGTTGTTTGATGTTTACCTCTTCTCTCATTACATTTTTTGTGTTGAAATTGTAGACCCCTTTCCATTTATGAAAATATAATCTAATGCTTTTATTGTGGTATGTTCAATTTTGAGAGGTATATCCTTTGTGTGAGTGTTTAGGAACACGTTGGTGTTGTCACATGGTTTTGATTTGTTCATTGATAAAGAAGTTGAGCTTATTTAGAGGAAATATCATTGAGAGGTAAATGGAAGTGTGGTTGTTAAAAAAATTTATGTTTCTTCTATGGGTAGGTTTCGGATTCATGAGTGTGAGAATAGTTTGAATGGAATCTTATGTAAGGGTCCAGACCTCTCGGGTCCTTTATTTATTGGAACCTATAATTTAAGGTGTTCTGGAATTCTAAGGTCACTCTTTTCAGGTGACATTCCAAATTTATAGTCTACCAATGCTAGATCATTATATTGGTGGGTCTGGAATTGTGATTTAGTTTTAGTGAGTTTTCAATAGATACTCACAACAGTGACTAACAATGGTACGTCACTGAACAATTACTGAAGAACAGTGACTCATATAATGGAATCTCACCCAACAACGACTCACCAATTGGTTACTTACCCAATCATAGCTATCTGAATGGTCACTTGTTTAATGGTGAAAAATCCTATAGCGAGACATTCAACGGTTAATTCCCCAATGTTTAGTCAGCCTATGGTAACTCATTAAATGGAGACTCATCTAATTGTGATTCATCCAATGGAGACTCATCTTACGGTGACTCCTGCGATAGTGAGTCATGAATAGTGTTTCTAGTTTTATAATGCTGCTCCCATTTGACAATATCTTTGATGCAAATTGAATTCAGAGCCTTTTTTTGAGATTCATAATGGTTATTTGAAGCACAGAACTCTTATCTATATTTATCTAAGGGTATGTGTGCATTTACATAGTCATAACATAAAATATGGACCATGTCAGTTTTAATTGAAAATTTTAACCAAATCTAAATCATTTCTCTGTTTAGATTTTAAAAAGAGTAAGATGACTCTTGACTTTATTATTTATTTTTCCCCTTGGTTTTGGTCTCCCTTATTTCTTCATCTCATATGAGTCATACATTTTCATATTTCATTAGATGACATTCCCCTAATATTTATTCGTATGTCATGGAGACCCCCAAATGGGGTGAAAGCCTGATGTGTCAATCTGTGTTTTTTATATAGTATTTTCTAACTACATTCTACTAGGTTCACCGATTAGTTTCATCTTTTCTGTACATTCCATATGATGTCATGTTATCTCTATGTTTCAAATGGATATTTTTCTATTGTTGGTTACTATGGTTGTCTCACAACAGCCTCGAGGGGATGCAATCATTGGCAGAGGGATGATCATGATCCATTGCATGGTTCGTTCTTATGAAAAGAAAATTAAAGAAATTTTGAGTTAGGGAATTCATTTATTTTATTTTTATTTACATTCAATCATAGACATAACATGATTTTTCCCATTGGATCATAATGAAATTTAAATAATAATTATTTGAACCTTATTAATGAATTGGTGTTAATCCCATAATGATATTTTCATGATACTATTATAATAGTATTCCCTTTGTTCTAAAATATAATATTATATATATTCGTTGAATAATTCAGTAAAATTTTCTTTATAGAAATTTGAAAAGAACATACACCCTGAATTAATTGATGATCAAATAGAAAAAAATTTAAAGACTCATTTTAACAAATTTGGTTGATATTGTAATATGTTGATAATCAAATCGATGATGATAGTAATTTTAAATGAATTATATGATGAAACTAAAGAGTGTTTAAAATATTTTATAATTGTTTTGATTTCATGATATATGAATTTTTTAATTAATTTTTGATTGCATTATAAAATTGTTTCTATGTTATCATGTTGTAGGGTCCTGTGATAATGAATCGGTTTATCCAAGAAAGAATATGATCCGATTGTATGAATAACATATAATGACTTTATAAGGCTTGATTTTATTGACTATTATAAATTCCAGGTTCCATGTGCTTTGGATCCATGATATTTCATTGTGTGTAAAGATTGAATGAATTGTATAGTTCCATGATCCTAGTTTTTAGGTTTGTTTATGCTTCTTGTGATGTGTTGTGAGAATATGATAGTTGATCAGGGAGGGAAATTGAAGAAAATGGTGTTTGGAAGCTAGGTCATTATGCAAGAAGTTGACGCCTAGAGTGGTGAGATGCATCAGTTTGTGCATGTGGTTGTCGTAGAGGATGCTAGATATGATTGGAAGGTTTCAAGTTGGTCAAACCCATTAATATGAATGTTTGAATATTATTAAATCAATTATTTTTTATCTACATTACATTCCCCACAGCATGATGTGGGTGTATTTTCTTACTCTCCTTCCAAAATAGGTGATGATGTGTGGGGAATGACATGTGTGTTCCATGTTTATCATATCGAGGATAGATGGGTTTACCATCATGCTAAAGGTGGAAAATACTCAATGGTTTGCTCATATAATCACCATATTGAGCCACTTGTGTTTAGTAGATTAGACTGTTTTCCATGAATAAATGGAAATATTATTATATAGAAAGAATTAATGATTTTAATAAATTTATAATTGTTTAACACATGGGGTTGGAGCTTGTTTGGTTAAAATGTCGTGGTTATAATTATAAGAAGCTATAGATTTAGTTCGGTTACACCTTGATGGCTTGGATCATTTTAGAAATACTAATGTAATGAAATTTGGAAAATGATAATGCTTAAAACATAGTTAAATAATTAACTAACATAATTTAAAATTGATTAAAAGTAATAAGGTAACATAATTAATATCTTTAAAATATTTGTGTGCTTATTAGATATATAGTCCTAGTAGTTGAAGCTGAGTTTCTGAGATATGTGATCTCTAATTGAATCTAATACTAGGTTATTCCCATAGTATGGTTGTGGGAAATATTATATCTTTTACATTTTTTATTTCTCTATTCTACTCTAGAATATTGGTTACGGTGACTGAACCCCTTGGAATTTAGAGTCCTGGGTGCGTTTTCCCCAACATCACAGTGGGAGGACAGATGGATGAATGCCACCTTTGTTCATAGATTCTTCTAACGGTAGTTATTTATGATGGTATAAATGGTGGTTAGTTTTCCCCATATATGTTTTTAAATGTTATTAATGGATTGGATTTTATAACACAAATAATTTTAGGATATAGTTTCATATGCATTATTATATGGGTAACATGTACAGGTAGTGATGGATTGATGATCCTTACGATGTTTATAGTTTGTAATGGATTCAAGTATAATACCCGATGTATGATACTTGATATGTGAAAAATGGTGGCTCCTAAAAACAACCTGGTTAATAGTGGCTATGTGGACATAGTGGTTGTGTTTTATGAGTTCCATGGTATTGTGATTTTCCTACATGTCATTGGATAGCCTTTGTGGAGAGAGATGCATAATACATGTGACCTTATGGAAATTATGAAAACCAATGGAAAAGTATTATAGGGGTACCCTTGAAAATATATATTATAATATACAATCTGGAATGTGATACATGGTAATAGAATGCTTGGTGAGGCTTGGAACATAGCATACTGGTGTAGCTTACTCGTTAGAGTTTTATTTTATTCAGTGTTCTTTAGAATGGTTTATTTACATTTTCAAAAGAGGATCTAGGTAGGATCCTATTTAGTGTACAATTACACTTAGCATATGTTATGTAAAATATATTCATGGTAACCAGGTGTTGGTCGGGTATATGGATGCCTACTAATATCTCGGGGTTTTATATAATCTTTGAAGCCTTTTTGGTTGCTTCCATATCATATTCTTGTTGAACGTAGAGTTCTCCCTTTCAGTTGTAGTAGTTATTTCATGAAATTAAATATGTTCATTTTGTATTATAATAAATTTTGGTTAGGTGAGGACATTTTTTGTGTTTTTCTTATCTCTCCCTTTCGTTTGTGTTCTCTTATAGGGTAATAAATTCTATCTGAGTGTTTACCGTAACCTCAATGCTACTCACCAAACATGGACAAAATTGATGTGGGAATTATGTTTCATTGTATCTCTGACCATATTTTAGAACCAAAACTGGTATACATCATGTGGAGTCTGTATCTATGGTATACACAATGTAAATGAATATATGTGAATAGCGTAACATATGCCTTAATGAAGGAAAATTAAAAAAAATCTTAATAGATTTTAAAATTTTGTAATATAAACCTCGTGAAATAGATTTAATCAATTCGATATGTATATACCCATAAATGTATGGATAATAATCATAGGAAACATTCATGTGTAGTATATAAAACACACAAAACAAACGATTCACGAATAAGTCATGTGACTCACTATAATAAAAATAAGACTATAAATACCCTTAACAAATTATTATCTATTTAATAATGAGATCGATATAAACCTAACAGAAATTGAAAGACATAATATCATTTAATAAATTTAATTAACTATATAAATTTTCATAGGAGATTATGTACACCACACAACAACAATAAGTGTTTAAAAACCATAAATCTCACAGAAATAAAAGTGATTTGAGAAATTCTTTACCAGGAGAGAGGAATTTATTCATTCACTTTAAAACCACCTATATGATAAATATATGTTTAGTACAGCTGTATCATAGAACAATATTATTATCTTTCATTACATGTATGAGTTATTTATGAAATTATATTACATTTTTTATAACAATTTATATTAATGATACATTTTGGGAAAAAACTTTATTGTTTTTCATATATATTTTGAAATTTCATTTTTGTTACTCTTAAATTGATCAACATTTAATTATTTTAAAACAAATAAAAAATTATTGAAATATATTATATATTCTTTATTTATTTATTTATTATAATCTAAAAATGATATAAATATGAAATTAAACACACCATTTCGGGAGAATGTAGTCCACATGTACGCTTGAAGGTTGTTTCAATTTTATGTAGTATTATTAAATAAAGAAAAGTAAATTATATATATATTTTACATAATGTTGAATTATTATTTCATATATATCACATATTTTTATTAAACACATACTTTATAAATCTCATTTAATGGGTTAACGATTCACATCGCTTTGAGGAGACAGTAGTCCTTATGTCCATAAATGAGGTTATAATATTCCAAAAAATCGAAAAAAGGATGGTATGTGATATATATTAACTAAATAAGAATAAATATATATTAAATATCATATATTTCAGATTAAAATAAAAATTCCATCATTATTATGAAAAATTAGATGTGGTACTCGATGAATAAATAACATTGGTTCGCAAGGTAGTAGTAAATCATACATGGGATTGATTATTGAGTATCCCATTGGATGAATATGTGTGATGGTGAAGGAAATATCATTGAAATAAAATTTTATAAGTATATTTGTGATAATTATGTTATTAAATATTATTTATATATGTATAGTTTAATGAGTGGAGAAATAAATTAACCAAAAATTTCGTTGAAAAATGTTACCTCTTCTGTAGGTAACTCCTTTTAATTTGGACCAATGTTCCACCTTGGTATTCATTCTTCCTAATGTAAGGATTCAGGGATGATATCAATGATGTTGGAAGAATATTTTCTTTCTGTTATTCAAGGAAAACATTTCTTTAGATGTTTGATTATGTGAGGGTGGTGGTGAGTTCACTTCTATTGAGGGGGGTGAGTGAAATTCTTGCAAATGAAAATTATTAGAAAATATTGACTGGTCTTCCATATGTCATGTTTCTCATATTATTGTTGATTTTAGATAAAATTCAGGGAATTTTAAAAATATTAGAATCTAACGGAATTTGTATAATGTTTTCTCATTTCACAACTTTTGTTTCATCTGTAACCCCTTAGTAATTTCGTTATTCTTTCAATCATTGAATTTGAATTTTATTGCATTCATTATTTTTTAAGAAACGAATTTAAATAGAATATCAAAATTAAAATATTCTAAATAATAATATGGAATACATTTTTCAATGTTCAATACACATAAGTTGATGATTTTAATTTAAAATTAATCTCATAGATGAGATGTATAAACATGTTTTTTATACAAAAATATTCATAGTTTAAAATAATAATATATCTATTCTCATTGAAGATGTGAATAATATTGATTAAATTATTTAATAATGGTCATTTTACCGAATTAAAATTCAAAAATATTTTAAAACATAATTTAACTATAATAAATAATTAGATGAAAAGAAAGTATTCAATTAAAATTGTGGGTTACCTACTATTCATAAAAAAAATAAAAACATCTCAAAATATGGGAACCAAATTTAATAAAAGTGAATATGGATATTCAATTTTTACAAATGGAAATTATTTTTTCAAATAAAAAATATAAAAGTGTATGAATTAGTTTTAGAACATGCATTTCTTTAAAAGAGATAAAAAATAACTTATTTTAAAAAAATATTTATAATTAAAAAGGATATTATTTTTTTGTTAGAATTACCCTTATTAGATAAATCTATAACAACTAAATTTACTTAATATCTCTCATTAATAGTGATTAAATTAATGTTTTCAAATTAAATTCATTTTGGGCTGAAAAATAATAAACACATCCATTTTATTAAATCTGCTTTTATTTTAATTTCAAAATAATTCAAATTTAAAGATTAAATTTAATAAACATGAGTAACCAATAGTTTCAAAATTTTATAAATATTATTGATATATTTCTTTCTAATGGATATGTGATAAATCTAAAATTAACATATTATAAATTGTATTATTATATTAGAGTTCCCTAAAACTAAATAATACATGTAGCACAACCTAATAAAGGAACATATCATTATCTCCAACAAAAACTAAACAGGTCGTTACATGTTCTAAAAGTTAATATATGTGTTGAATATAGTGAAAAAATATATTTTTGTTTCATATAATTAGGGAATAAATAGTATTATCACGAAAATCAATAAATAAAATAAATTTATTTAAATGATAAAAATAATAATTTAAAAAACTCGTGGTTTTACATTCTATCCACACCATAAAATGAATTTACACCTTGAAATATTATATGTCCCATGGGATTGAATATAATAATTATCTTTTCATAGATTCCCAAATCATAAGAAATTAATTATAAAAAATTCCTCAAAAGAGAATGATTAAAAAATTAATAGTTACCCTAAGTAACTCAATATTATTATTCCACATAGGATAACATAGTGCAAAGTGAATACTAGGATACAGTAGAGAAATTTAACTGTCATGTTCTAATAAAGAGTGATCAAGATCATGGTAATGAAAATTCTAAAAATAAATGATCATATATCAATGATGATTTATGAGATCATTATATTAATCAGAAATGGAGTTACGAGGATAGAAATTTACCCTTTAAGGATCCTTTTCCTAACGTTGAAATTTTTTCAAGAGAAGTTATACTTACATGATTTAATTCCCTTTCATAAACAATATTTCACCCATTTTTTGTGCATTGGTCAATTTCTTCTTCATCGTTTACTATTAGAAGTGATGGTGAATGTTTTATCACCAATAAACTAATGATTATTAGACCCATGGATAAAATGATAAGTAATTAATATATCTTCAAGTATAATCTAAACAAAATTTTTATCATAGAATATATGATATGCATAAATCATCATATGATTAATTAATACAGTATTCCCAACTTCCTTATCCAATGTTCAACTCAAACTGTTCAATAAATGGTTAGACTTATATCATGTCCAAAAATATAATTTCCCCCATATTCCATAAATATGATCTTATCTTAAATCAAAATATATTTATTGAATAATGAGTTATATCATTTACAAACAGAATATTAAATGGGATTCCATTATTCTAGAATCTATTTTTTGGTAGTAAATAAAATTAAACATTACTAAATGGTGTACCGTATTATTTTCATCATGCCTATCCAACAAAATCATACAATACATACCCAACTAAGGAGAGATGATGAAATTTACATAATATACGTGAATCACATGATCCATTGTGATGTAATAATATATGCATTTCTCCATATTCATTAGTGGTTGATTTTATTATCATACATATTATTTCTTATATTGGCGATTTGATCATCACAATAATTAAAATCAATGATCCTGAAACACTAAAGTGTTGGGGGTGAATTAGATTTCATTACATTATCCTCCACTATATTAATTTTCCAATTAATATTATTTCAATATTTTAGATTTTATGACCCCCATTTGTATTTTTAATGCTCCTCCTTGTTCCATTCATGTAATTCCATTGATTATTTTTCATACAAATCATGCACATATATTTATTTAATTTTTTATCACCATTTGAGTTTTTGTGATACTCGTTCTTCCATTTCTAAAAAATGATAGAGGAATGGTGGGAATATGAAATTTATATTTCAACATAAAGAGAACATAAAATTTTTCATTTACATATTATTATGAAAATTTACCCATGGACTTTCAAAGGTATGGTTTGAGTCCATCGAATAATTAATCAATTTTTTATTCAAGACTAATGATTAAAACAGAAAATTACACTGAATGTATTGTGAAATTAAATTTATTGGTAAATATGGATACTTATTATTTTGAGAATATCATGTAATTCCTTAAAAATATATGTTTTCATAATATTATTGAGGTAATTAACAAAATATATAATCTTAAACTCTTCCTATTCAATAGTTATTGTTAAAACTATAACTTTTTTAGAGATGTCTCCAAATAATTTAAAAGTAATCATTATCTTTTCATTATAAATTTTCATTTTGTTTTTATATTGATTTGTTATTATTTAAAAATTATAGAAAATATGTATCAAAGGGGTAAGTGAACTATTAGTAAATGGTTTTATCAAAATAGTGCACCATAGCCATGAAAACTATACAGCCTTTAACAAAAATGTTTTGCATGGATGGCACAAGGTTTTTCAAAATGTGTACCCTATAAGGATAGGCAGTAATCTCCCTAGAAGTTGATAATGATTAAGGTTCAAAATTAGTTGATATCATGCCTCCCCACCCCCCACCGAATAGAAAACCATTCATGGGAATTTACTTAACTGAAAAAAATCATATTTTAATCTTTATTGAAAAATTATTTTAATCATTAATCGACCCAATTTGACTCTAACATTACTTTCATGACACTGGATCCCTCCAAGAATAATCAAATCAATTCAAAAGATTATTATTTTGTGATTTTAATCACATATTAATGATCATCCATCCTCCATGTTTTTGTATGGATATTACCATATGTCATTATTCCATTCAAATAGTGGATTCCATTGGTAGATTACACATTAAAGAATTCCATTCATTGGTCTATAATTCAAATCCCAAAGTCAAGATTTAAATTACATATATGTATTTTTATAATTTTTATTATATTTTTGGAAACATATTTCTGGATTGAATTAATTAATTGGGTGTATTAATTTCTTAATGAAAAATTGAAATTGGGGACACGGAGATTGTACACATTACACAATTAATGATTGAACTAAATATGATATATTTATATTGTTGATTTGGGTAATTATTCATTGAATTAACTATGAGATATTATGATTTTTGATTTTTATAATTAATTGATTATTTAATTATCAAAATATTTATTTTTCAATTGAATAATTAATTGTCTAATTAATAATGAGATATTTAGTTTGTGAATATTGATTAAGGAATCTGTGAATTAATGAATGGGATTGATGTACTTAATTAAATTTGGAAATAATGATGGTTAATAATGTTAAGAACTAATTTTGGAATTGTTATTGATGATGTAAAAATTATTTAATTATTGAATTAATTAGTGGAATTATGTTTATTAGTGAATAAAAATAATGGAATTTATGTTTTACTTTAGAATAATGAATGATATCAATGGAAATAATTTATTAACTAAAAAATATGAATTAAAAAATGGACTTCATTTGTTAATTCCAAACAATACATGGAAAAAATGTCATCCATGGGATAGTTGATAAAAATTAAAGGTAATAATGGCATCTATTTGTTAATTTGGAATTATGAATAGGAATAATGAAATTCATTTGATAACTGCGACAGTAAATTATAACAATGAAATTCATGTGATTATTTAGATACAAATTTTTAATAATTCAATTATGGGATATGATATTCCATGTGTATATTTTAGGCTCCGAAAATGGATGAACATGTATTGAAGAAAATTTCTTTATTGGAACCTCGGGGTTTATGTTCTTAACTAATGATTAATTTATAATGATATAGAAGTCTACTTATGAATTGTTATTATTTATTTATAAAACATCATAAAATTTTTCCTTTAATAGATATTTATTAAGAAAAAACTAGTGGTGTCCTACAGAGTTGTACTCACACCCTACTCGGGCTGTCTCATCAGTACAAAAATAAAAATCATATTTTCCGTACATGATATTTGAAAAAGACCTATGTCAGACGTCTGATTTGGGATGAATCATGGATGAGGGATCAAGAATTTTATGAGATATTAAAGGTATTTATTCATGTATTTACTTTTGACAATCATTTGTACATTTTTCCCATAGGATTGACTTTTTAATGCTGGGATTTATATTGTATATTATGTTTTAGTCATCTTGTGATTCCAAGTAGTTCATGTTTTGTTTAATCTTTGTATAGATGTTTTATAATTATTTCTCCTAGTTTATTAGTCTAATTAAGTGGGTATGGTATCCCCATGAATTTAATTAGACCCTCATTACAAGTCAGTAGCCTTAGGAATACATGGAATCACTCATGAGGTCATGTAGTGATCTGATGTGGGGAACTGATATGTGATACATGGGTTGAGATGTTACCAATTGGTATCATAAGAGTGTACATTCCATTTTTTTTGCCTTCATATTTGGGAATGGTATATAGATGACTAGGATCATTCTAGTCTTGATCATGAGATCATATATGGGAGTATCTAAAACATATATGGGGGATAACCCATGTACCTTGGGTGGGATTGTTATTATTGTAAATCATAATTACAATGGAATATTACTTCACCTTGGGTGATTCCATTGTGGTGTGATGTGATTATTGTTGTTATGTTTTATTAATATCGAAATCTTGGATTAATATGTCATGATAGTAGACTTTACTTAAATAATTCAAGAAACAGAATATACATATGTCACAAATCATTTTAGAAACGCATGATAAATTTATTTTGTGTGAGTTGTCTTGTTTGAGCTATTTTGCATATATTGCTAAATTGTACTGAAATAAAGATCTTAATTTTTAATTTTGAAATACATTAATTTGAAGATTTATTATAATAAATGTTTTTCTAATGATAAAAATTAAAAAATAAGAATGTATTTTCCCTTTGTTTGACATGAAATAGATTTTGGATTGTTAAAGGATAGTGATAACTCTTCAGTCTTCACAATGTGGTATTGTTTGGGTAAAAATAATTGTTATTCCTTTTAGTGTTTTCCATTATACATAAAATTTTAAATGTGATGTTATGTCTCCTAATTGATTTTAACTTAATAGAGAGGTATTACACCTTGATTACACTTTATGGGAGTTAGAATGAATGATATGTCAAGAGATAATCCATCAGTAGGGGATCTTGAGGCACTAATAGTTTCTAGTGAGGAGATAAGAGGGAAATTATTAGAAAAATGTTATCACATCATGAAATTCATTGATGGATAAATATATAGGGTTTTCAAGACCATGGTTATCATGATGAGGGTATCCAAGTTTCATCACCCATCATCTTTTAGTCAAGAGGGTGGACCTAAGGGAGATGAGTATTGGATAGAGTGAAGTGAGACTATACATGACCATTCAGAGTCTCCTGTTAATATGATGGCCATGTTGACTTATTATATGCTAAGAGGATATGTGAAGTGCAAGTGGGACATTCAGTATTGTAATGGACATGATGATTGTATGGTATAGATGTTCTTATAGGATAATTTCTTGGATACCATTTATCTAGAGATAACCTGACATGATTGAGTGACTAACATCATGATAATTAATCTGGAGAGTAGGTATGGGATGGAAAATGATGAATTATTTATATATTATTAGTGAATATCTCCAGAATTTTAAGGTGATGATTTAACCATGGTTAATTATTCTCACGATGGTATGAAATGTGCGTTTAATTCACGAGTTATCCTCTATTAGTTAATGAGGTTTTTTGAGTTGGTGGATTAGGATTTCCTTTAAGAGGGGTACCAATGGGAGGATTCTATTGAATAAAATCAGTTATCTACAAAATTATCTGGAGGACTTACTTCCATGAGAAGGAAGCATCACTATGACCGTTTGAATTGGGCTACTAAAAAGAAATTTGACCAGTGGGACGGGTCAGTCAAAAAAGTCCTTACCCAGCTTATATTACATTTGTGTCATATAATGTTAACTACCCAAGAAACATTATTAGATCACAAGAAGGGTTTTTAACATGTGGAATGATTGGACGTCATCATTTGTTCTGATGGAACATGAATCATATTGTTATTGATTGTGGATTTATACAAAACCAGTCTGCAGGAAGGGGATATTTTAACAAATCAGTTTAAAAGATATAGTTCTACTAGATCTGGTATTAGAGTTAGTGGACATGGTAATTTTTGGAAATATATCTCATATCATCAGAGTATGATAGGTAGGGGTAATCCATATGTCTCATAATCAAAAGAGGTTATATAGTTTCATGACAATTAACATAATTGATTGGATAATGTGGTTGTACCATTGACAGATAGAGTTAATATTCTATTAGATTCTAATCTATATTGTTCCTTATATTTTTCTAGTGCCTATAAATCTACAATTACATCACAACGTTTGAAGGTTTTGCACTTAGAGGAGGATTATTGAGCTGGATGATGATGATATACACACCTATAAAATTACAATAAAGTGAAATTTTAATGTTCAAGGATTGTTCACTTTACATTTTAGAGTATCTCTTTGTCTCTTATGTTTACATCCATGACATTTCATAATTCAAACAAATTTTTTTTATGAACTGGTTACTAGTATACTGATCCCACAGTTACAATTATTAGATCAAATTCATCTTCATGTATACTATCTCTAGAAGTAATATTCATCATGGAGAGTGGGATATCATGCTACGACATGTGGGGCGAGTTTGGCTGAAACTGGTTGAGATTTTCACCCATGTTGGTGTTTTGTTTTTTGATTATGGAGGTGTAAAGAAGTATGTCCATCCACCCATAGTGGTGCAGATTTAAGATGTGTTTCTGAATGAATTACTATTTATTTCACTTAATAGATATGTGGAGTTCAAAATTGATCTCTTTTCAGATGGTGAACCTATCTATAATCCACGACATAGAATGTTACTGATAAAGGATCATGAGATCAAGACCCGGGTGGTGGAGTTCAATGATATGGGATATATCCATCTAACTATGCCTCCATGGGATTCACCACTATTGTTTTCAGTGATGGAGGCTTGTTGTTTATGGATGTGTGTTTATAATTGGAAGAAGAAACATATGATTGTAGATAACTTGAATCCACTTCCACATATTGATTACCTATATAAAATATTGATGGGAATTTTTTTTTCTCAAAAAATAAATTGGGATCATGCTATCATTAGTTTATAGTTCAATGTTATGATATATAGAGAAGTTATATTAGATGTACATATGCCATATATGATTTATTAGAAATGGAAATTGGTTTGAAAAATGAACATGTACTTTTTATGGCCATGATGAACAAAATCTTATACAAATAAGTATATTAGTTTGTGAGGGTATCCGTGGATGTTGAATTGGTGTACTCTAAAACACAAGACGATCATTGAAAACATATTAACATCATCATAAGTTCATTAATAGAGTATCAAAAATTTTCTTTGCTATCTAAGTCTTATATTTGGATTGACTAGGTACACATATTAGTTCACCTTTTCAAAGAGTATAGTGTGTTTGTGGACCTAATCAATATTCCGGCAGTTGTATCGTGTGATAATTCCTAGAATTATTTGGATATTAGTACAATTATAGTGTATGCTGAATATTATCAGAGGATCATCCAATATTTTCCCACTTGGTAGTTACACATTCATGCTAGAACAAGATGTGGTTGCATTTTGAGTCTCTAGAATATTTTATTAGTTCGTTCTAGGAGTTAATGAATCATTTGAAATCACTTCCAATATTAATCCTACATGATACATGTGAAGAGTATATGATATATTTTCATTCATAAAGTATTTAAAATGGAGTTGTACGGATGCAAGGTGATAGGGTTTCGGTGAATAGGTATTAGCAATTTAGGCCGCATGAATAAAACTACAATATACAATAGGAATGGGAAATAATTTTTTTGATTCATTATGTATGATAACTCAACATTAGGGAGCATATGAGACAATTCCAGAGTGTAAGATGATGACCTTTCATTTTGAGATGCATATTATGGTTTTGGAGAGTCTAGAAAAGATGATTTCCCAATCAATTCTAGTGAAGTCTAAACTATTTAGATGGATCATAGACCATCAATATGAGGATCACAGAATGATTTTACATTTGGTAAAGCCTTGAAGGTTGGGATAAACCTTCATATTTGACTTCAAATGATGTTGAAATCATCTTTTTCAAGAATTAGGTAGTTATTTCATTGAGAATATAGTACTAGTTGTCAATAGATTTTCATGACTCAATGTCGGTTGTGAATCTAGGTTTGAGAAAACATTCCCAAGTCCTGCATCGAAATATTTGGTGGTCAGGAATAAAAGATAACATTGAAGTGTTTTTTTACATGATGTTACACCTATCATTAGGTATGGAATGATAATAAATGACTTGGTGGTTTACTATAGTGATTCCACATTCCAAAATTTATGTGGGATAACATTAAAAAAGATTTTGTATCGGTTTTACAAGGGACATATTGGATGTGTGATTCTATTTGGGTGATTATATTCCATCTATCAAAGCTATCATATTTCTTGTTATACATGATACATTATCCCTTGTGAAGTTGAGAGAAAAATTTTTTAGTAGTTAGTCCATCTTCATTGGGTTCCACATAATATAGCTGAATATTATTGCTTTTGTTTTACTTTAAGATTCTATAATGTATTGCAGATGGTTCTTTTGAAATTGGTACTGTTGACAATTAATTTCCACCCACCTAAAGATAGGACGTAAGAGTGTTGAATTTTGATTTTTGAGGATATTTCTTAAGCATGGGTTCTAAAAAATGGTGGGTATTGGGAGAAACAAATATATTTATTTTTGTATTCCTATAAAAATCGTTATTAAGATACTAATTATATGGACCAATATGATGTTTTATATGGTAGGCCATATAGTTTTACATTGTAATAGATGGAGGTAATTGAGTATGAGCTATTGGGATCAAGTCTCTTATATGAGTTGTTAGAACATTTAAAAATGTTTCAAAAGCATATAGATATGGAAAATATTATACATAATTCATATGCTGATAGAAATTTATAAACCATATATTTTACAAAGGGTTCTCATGTATTACGTTGGGATTCATCCATATTGGGTCTCCACTAGATATTTAGATATGTAATTGTTCCACCCATCAGCAATGAACAATTTTTGATTCTATAGACAATCTTGCTGGTGGAATTCATATTGAGTCTTCCATAGAGATACAGTGTTATGCATGACTTTTTCCTTATATCAAAATTCAAAGGTATAACCCAAAGAATTCTCATGTGATATATGTGGACGATGTTGATCATAAGATAGATGTATCCTTTTAAGAGGATATGATATGTGTGTTGAATCACAGAGGGAATATGTTGTGGGTAAGGTCTTTGCTGATAGTTTGTGTATTATGGAAACATGGTCTTATTATAGATAAAATTTGCGAGAGACAATAAAATAAGGGGGATCAATGGAAGGTAAATTTTTACTATAAATCATTGATCTTCATAGTAGTAAAACATTGGGATGGGATATTATATGTTGGGGAGATGGTAAGACCATGATCTTTTATAGGGATGTATCAACCTCTTTCACAGGAACTATTTTTGCTAGTGTTGAGTACATTACTTTTGGATTTTACAATGGAATGTTATTGGGTGTAAATTATAGAAATTATGGAAGAGATAGAATAGTTAATTGTTAGAGAAATGTTTTACTTAATCATTGTATATGGACCAAAAATCTAGGCAACCCTAGACAAATAGGTTCTGTACGATGTGTGCATAGTTTGTCAAATTGTGTTCCCTAAATGAGGAAAGTACTCACCTCGATATAAGTGGACAAAATTTAATATTTCAGGGTTAGGGGAAACTATGGTCTACAATCCACAAACTCTACACATGAATTTAATTAAACCGAGATCATATTTTAAAATCTACCCAAACCCCATTTTAAACCATCATCAACCCCCATTTGACTATAAAATTTTATTAATTAATTTGGAGCACTAATGATAGATTCAACTCTATTCCAACAAAATTTCTCCATAAATCAATGCATGGAATGAATATCTATTTTCTCCAGGTTCTATTTCCAGATCTCACAATAGGTCATAATTCCATTCATATTATGGATTTCTATCTGTAGACCTCTCATTAATAAATAATTTTAGGTTGTCTATAAATCAGATCTCAAATTACTTATTTATGTATCATGATTTTAATTGTATTATTTATATTATATGTTTATAAATTTATTTAATTATTTAAATAATTAATTTCGAGAATTAATTAATTTTAGAAAATATTTAATTCGGGATATTTAGATTGAATACATTGCATAATTAATTATTTAATTAATTTTGAGATGTTGAGATGATTTATATGGATAATTAATTGTTGAATTAATTTTTTTGATATTGATATTATAGAGTTGGAAGATTACTGGTGTATGAAATTATCAGACTATTGGATTGTGAATATAATAATTAATTATTCCATTATTTATTTGATATTGTGATTGTTAATATTGACTAAATATTTTTTTAATTAATTTAATAGATTGATATTCTTATTTAATTATTTAATTAATTATTTTGATTAATTTGATGTACTAATTGATAAATTAGTAATGATAATTATATTCATAATTAATGGATAAATAAATTAATGGACTAAATTTTAATTTCTTAATGGTAACAATGGAATTCATCTATTAATTAACAACAATGAATAATAAAGATGAAATACCTATGTAAATTTTAAAAAATGAATTGTAATAATGGAATTCTCTTTTTAATTGAAAATAGTTATAGGTAATAAAATAATACAAGTGTTATCTGAGAACAATTAATTGTTACATTGTAATCCATTTCTAATTTATGAAAAATGAATAACATAAATGGAATTCCGGTGAAAAATAAGTTAAATAATGGTAATAATGATATTCATTTATTGAATAAGATAAATATTGGAAATAATTGAATTCTATGATATGATATCCCTCAAGTATAGTTTGGTATTTTTCATTGGATAAACATGTATTGAGGTACATGAGTTTTTGGGAACCCTTATGTTCATATAGTAACATAAATATCCATTCATATTATAATAAAAATTTACTTATGTTATGTAATTATATGTTTATTAATCTTCATAAAAATCTTATTGAATGGATATAGTATTATATTCCATTGTTGGGGGCCTATTGAGTTTTACAGACACCCAAATCAGGATTCTAGATCATTAACTGAATGATCGTCATGTTTACAAGACATGGTAAAGGAAAACTATGTGTGTTAAATTACAAATTTCTAATGGATCATGGATGAGGGAACTAGACGAGGTTTGGTAACCTTATAGGAGTGGTATGGGTCATTAATATTGATATTCATTTTTAATGTTGTCCAATACTCATACATGGAATATATTTTTTTTGGGTGGATATTGTATTTATAGATTTATTCATCGTGTGATACTGGATATATGTTTAGAAGTTATATCATAATTTTGTTATTTATTATTTCATTCCATAGGTGTATAACCTTGATAAATAGGGTATACTATCCTCATGAAATATATTAGATCCTCACATATAGTTGGTATCCTCTAGAATATATGGCAGTAAGCATAATGTCATATAGACAGATGGATTTGTACATTATCATTATAAACCAATTAAGGATGGGAGAGATTCAACTTATTATTGTTCCCTCGTGTTTAGAATTAAAATCCACCATTGAATAACTAAAACTTCCAAATGATTAGAAGAGAAAAATAATCGTGTTCAAAAAACTAAATATTTGAAAATTTCTTATTAGTGGTATCGATCCATTGAACATCAATCAAATGGAATAGTGGAACCAAAAAAATCATGTTAATCGTAGCCTTGTGAAGTACTCAACAAAATTTTGTTTCCACATTTTCTCGTTTGGATGTTCAACATTATTCATTTATTTAGAAAGCTGTTTGATAATTTCAATACAAAATTGTATTATATATCCAATATTATTTTGTATCTAATAAGAAAATTCATCCCAAAATCCTTGTAATTTGGTATTAACAATTTTTCTTTATGTTCCATTCATTGATTAAAAAAATAGTATGAGAAAAACATATCGTAGTAGAAATCATCATAATCAATAAATAGAACATATAGGATGTCTAAATCATGACAATATATTTTAAATCAATAATATCATAGGTTTATCATAGAAAATTCATGTTCATACTTTATATAAATTCCTCATGGTCATTTATAGAGTTTTTTTTTAAATTTCAAATGAATATCCTTCGGTAGTCTTCTAGGATTGCAACATAGAATGTTATCATACACTAGATCTCTATCATGTCTAGATAAATAAAATGTTTTACGTATTTTACAACTATAATTATATTTATAAATTATTTTGTGTTTGTTTGTGGGATCAACATCCACTTGTAGTTTTTTAAATTGGATTTAACTCCATCGAATCCACTCTTAATGATTTACCAAAATCTTTTTGTGATTTCTTTATACATTATATTATCCTTATAATTATGCTTGGATGTGTCCCTATGAATATCCTTATAAATATTCATTGGTATTTCACAATATTTTTCTCACACTAGCTTACAATGATTTACAAATCCTATACTTTAATTCCAAATATATCCATATCGGATTAATATATGTTGATATTAAATTATTTTATATGAATATTATGAAAATTACAAAAGTAAATGCCCTACGATTGTATTATATTATGGTCTTTTTAATAATTATAAAAAATTCTATTAACATCGATAATGATCTTCATCATCTCCTATAATTATCGGCCCTTTTATGTACTCGTAAAATTCAAATCCAACCTAAAACAATCTTCATAACCTTAGAATGAAATTATTAGGAAGTGTGACCTTATATTTTAGTTGAGGGTGTTCATAGGAGATCTGTAACATTGATCATATAATATCATAAGATAATTATAAGGGTATTTTATCATGCACATGAATTTTTATGTGAATACCCAACCTATCATAGATTATATACAAGATCCCTATAAAAAAATATCGACAGTACATAAGGCATGAGTCATAATGAATTATTCAAAAAATAGGAATGATAAGGATGATAAATCATCATAAATAAATAATTACTCATAATCACATTTAATATTAGTGTGGAAACGTCATAAATAGTGTAAACCATTAAATTTTAATTGGTTAACTACCAATACCATCAACATAGTGGATCTGGACACACCTATTTCTAATAGTGGGCCAAGATGCACCTGTTTACCTTTGGGGATCATGCACCTATTTCGTATTGTGGAACAAAACCCACATACTTACAATTTTTTATAATGACCCATATTTTTTCAATTGTGGATTAGGACACACCTATTTTCCGTTGTGGTTTCACATTCACCTATATCCTGTTTTGGTATAGGATATAATTTTTCTCTAGTATAGAACAAGCCAAATGTCTTCTTAAATTTTTATATCATGAAATATAAATATATAACTATTTCATTGGGGGAAGAAATAGGTCCAAAAAATAACATAATTAAATCATTCGTATAATTATAATAATGTTATACTATTTTATTGTTGTCATGACTGATAAAAATAGATGGGATTCATTAAAATAATATAACAACCCATGTAATAAAATGGGTATCATAAAAATTTTATCATTTAATAACCTATAAAAATGATTTAGGTTTCGTAATTATTTTAAAATAGTATAAACCATTACATGAATTATTATTCATAATAATTTTATCATGGTATACTACATGGAAGTGAAAAAGGTTTTATAATAAAAATTTTTCATCTGAGAAATAAACTAGTCAAGGATTGAAAAAGATTGATTCCATCACTTCCATTCCAGAGATAATAATAATCTATTTCAATGAACATCATCATTGATTAAAAGTAATTTTAAATTGTCCATTATTAACATTATTTGTTTAAAATATCCATTCTCCTTAAAAAATTTATATTAAAACGTAATAAAATTTAGAAACCATATTCCATAAAAATAATATTGAAATAATATAAAGGGAGAATTTAGAAATCGTTTATAAAATAATTAAAAAATATAATTTATTTCAAATAATATTTTCGGAAAAATGATAATAAAATCTAATATAATAAATTGTTATCATTTTTAGAAAATTTTTTATTTTAAAAAAACAAATATCTCACCACATAGAAAAATATGGTCATATTTTCATAATAACAATTTCAAATTTATCTTAAGTAAAAAATAGTGTATATTTTATATCATTAATTTAATATTACATGAATAAATTATGGATATGAAACATCATAAAATTAATTTATATATGGATCAAAATATTTAATTAATGGAATCATAATAATAAATACTTTCGATAAATGGTGAAATGGGAGAAATAATATCATACCACGTTTTAATAATTAAATCAAAATCTCCATGATATAATCATCTTACTCAAAAATATAAATATCCTGAAAATAATTATATTCATGATAAAACAATATAATTGTTATTATATACTCCTCATAAAATAATTTAAGTGAATTCCATAACATGTGTCTCGACAAAGGAAAATTGAGGAAAAATTACATTGCTGTCATAGTTAAATTTGAAAGATAAACCCCATAAAAATGTATCCTCAAATATATATGTAATGAAATATAAATTATGTACATTATTCATAGTTGAAATTCATGGTATGTATATACAACATGAAAAATAAATTAGTTTTTAATATGGAATAAGACTCATAAAAATAAAAATGACACTAGATATCCTCTTACTATTTTAGTTACTAATGAATCATGATATCCATGAAATGAAAATATCAATCATAACATTTCATATAATTATATTAAATAAGACATGATATAAAATATCATAGTACATTATATTCAACACACAATAATAACATGTAGTGAATATATTATATATCACAAAGAAATAAATGTGAGATGAAAAACCTATTACCTTACATTTTACCATTATTTATACATGTTAAAAACTCATGTACAAAAATTAAATGTTTATTATAAATATACCAGAGAATAATATTCTTATATATTATACTATAGATGATTTATTTATCTCTTTATATTAATGTTCTATAAAGAATTAGTGTATTTAAATACCCAGAAATACTATATAATTTTTTTAATTATATGGAATTATTATGAGACAATGAAATTTGAGGGAACTTGATTTCAAGGCCTGGAGTTCCTTGAATAATCTATCAAAAAAAATTAAGATTTAAATAGATCACTTGATAAAATTTTATTATATGGTGGATTAAATCATATACGGGTTCCTGTATTAGAAATCTTAGGGCATAGTTACATTCATGATATAAAATTTAACCTAGGTGTGACTTAAGTTTAGTCTATGCAGGCCTCTTGTGAAAAAACCCAAAAATTTCATAATCGTAAATAAAATAATTAAAGATAATTGTGTTACTTTTCAATTTCTTATAACTCACGAATGGTGACGTAGATTAAAAATTTAAGACCACCGTTAAACTAGTGAAGTTATGCATTCCATAGAAATATTCTAATATTGGTCGGCGCGAGCCATCAATAGAATTTTTTTCCGTAAATAAAATAATTAAGAAACAATTATTTTATTATCAAATCCTTATAAATAATAAACTGTATATCTGATTGGAATTTTGATAGTACTATTTATCTCCTTGGGGAATGTTCGTTTTAACCGGAGCCTATCCTCGACTGACGTTGGATGAGGGTGACTATTAATAATTTTTTAATTTTTTAAGGTATGCTCATCAAACGTGTGAGTGTGAATTTCTATATATTGAACTGGAGCTCCAATTAAAAATATAAGGGCATTGTGGAATACAGATCACCAAGATTCACTTAGGCGAAGCATAACATCGACTGAAAAGGGTCGGACGAATACAATATGTTTTGGAATTTACAAAAAATAATAAAATAACTCCATGATTCATTTTTTCTATTTTTGTAACTGTTGAGTGATAGTGGCATGACCACCAAGTTGGATGGTCATTTTTTAATGAGATACATTTAATGAAATTACATTTGGGGTGCGTAACCAAGACATTCATTGAATTAATGAAACATTAATTGTCATTAATTAATGAACCACATTAATGAAATGTAACTAGGGTGTTTCCTATCTTCTATTTAAATAATGAATGGGAATGGGTTTTGGGGACTCATGAGTATAACATCTAACAATGTCCGGATGATGTATTCCACCAGTGTAGAACTAGGAATCAATGACTGTTGGAGGATTCTAACTGAAAAACGATGGGTGACGATGAGTAACATGAAACATGGGTTCATCTCCCTCAACTTCATCATCTTCAAACGAGTTCAGGGTAACAGATAGTCGTGAATTATTTTGAATATTTTTATGAATTCATACTCCAATGACGATGATTGAGATCTCCCCTTGATATAATGATAATGAAGAAGGGGAATGGCGATATGAACAAGGCCTACACCCTCCACCATTTTTGATTTGGTTTAATTATTCTACGGAGACTGACCAATATTCTATAAAGTTGAAACAATATCCATAAAGTGGTGGGAACGTCCTGGGAGGCATGTAGGTGCAGTCAGAAAAGAAAATAGACCCCGAAAACATAATCATAGGAACACAGAAGCTCCACTATTGTGGTGGAATCGATGATTGGAGGAGGAAGCAGGCAGAAGAGGCTGTGACTAAAGGTGGTGGGAACCCACTCTAGACGACCGCAAATATGTGGTTGCACCTGAAGCTGCCGTGACGAGGAAGAGTGGACGGCCGATGCTGACCGTGTTGATGGAAGGTGGTGCACCGCGAAGGAGACCCTTGGAGGAGGGTCACTGCTTTGAGCCATTAGGAAAGGTGGACCCACACCATATAGGTCCCACTGTTGACTGGTGTAATTGGACAGACCACCTAGAGCGATGCCAACGGACACAATTGATGGGTGAAACTGATCGGACATCGGTCCCATTGGGAGGGGTGCCGACACTCGTGCCCAGCTGGTGGGTCGTTCCCAGCCAGCGGGATGGGTGAGTCCCGCGACTCACCAGGCTACACTGAGCCAGATTGGCCAGGCCGAACTCGCGGAACATCCCCTCAGGGCCGGACTCAACCGAGCCTAGCCTAGACCAGGCCTTTCGGGTCACACCCACTAACCACACAGTTTTCCTTAATGGGATATATCTACTGAACTGGAAATCCCTTCGACGAACTGTATATGGAGATAAAACCATTATGATGAGGATGTTCTTTTTTGATACACTACATTGGTTTTGGAGAATTATTCAATACGGCTGGGTTGGATTTTACTTGAATCCAATAGGGCCTCAAGACTAAAATTCCTATAACATATAGACCGATCGTTCGATTAACACACTGTCTGTTGTGTTGGAACCTTTATGACATTGTGGTTTACTAGGTTACTTCTATTTGGGACTTCTTGGTGGATAAAATATGTCTGATGGCTTGTTGAGTAGATCCTATAGAAATCAATCATGAATAGTGTTGGAATCTGGTGGCAAGTTGTGACGTAAAGAAAGATTAATGATCCTATGTGGGTCCAAAGGTAGTGATCATGTGTGGGTATATACCTTGAGATATTCTGTGGGAATACACATTGCTATCCTATGTGGGCCTCCACCTAGAAATCTTTTGTGGGTCATCACCTAGCGCTCCACTGTTGGTCTGCACCGAGCGATCATCTGTGGGTCATCACCAAACGATCATATGTTGGTCTCCACCAAGAAATCCTCTATGTGTCAGCACCCTATGATTTTCTATAGATCTACATCTATCGATCTTCTATGGGTCATCACAAAGGGACCTTGTGTATTCATGCATCAAAATCCTCTCGACAGAATAAGATGGTATAGTTATATGTCAAATCATCATTATTTATTTTTATTATCTTATATACATGGCTTGAGATGTTTTTTTACATGTGATTAGTGATTTGGATAATTCATTGTGGTTTTTCCATCAAGTAATTCTGGGAGACCGTTGAAATTTTGGGGTCCCTAATGGGTATCGTCATACTCACCCATGCATGGGCTTCGCCCGCACCATGTTGTGTCTTTTGTAGACGACAAACAATGTTGACCGAGGTAAGGTAGTGAAGACAAGATGGTGAATGAAGACTACTAGTTGATGCCAAGAGTCATTGTAAATATTTGTCCCTACCCTTCAGTTAGGATCCTTGTAAGAGGATCCCAGTAGCTGTTTTCCATTTTTGTTGTAATTTTTTAGTTGGGTTTGTATTCAGGCCTATTGTGCTTCAATGAAGACTTTTTACATTCGAAATTTGTACTACCTGGTTATTCTTTTTGTATACATGGTCCATGTGTATGAAGGTTTCATGTAAATACCTTAACATTTTTAGTGATATGACTTTCTGGTTGTAGTCTCCAACCATAGACGTATGGAAAGCAGGATTGGGGTAGTCACGGAATGAACCATGAGGTATAAGTCATGAAAAAGTGGTATCAAAGGACAATCAGTTCTACCAAAAAACTATGACACTGATATTTTCAATGAATAAATTGTGTTATGTGTATGGAGATCGGGTTTTAGTTCTGGAATTTCGGTGTTGGTGTGGCGACCAACATGTCCATACACCAGGACCATGAATTCTGATTTCTGACATGGTAGTGGAAAACACTAATTTCATGTGTTTTAGAATTATTTTTTTTATTACTTATGAGTCCCCTCTCCATGTATAACATGTTGACTAAATTTCATTATAATTATCTTTCAAGATACCTCAACATAGATAGCCATCCATGATTCCAATGTCTGACCATGATAATGGACCACACAGGGGTGAGGCTTGAGTATAGGGATGATTTCCGGACATCGTACCTTCAACCAGTTTCATAGAGATACCACCACCCATTAGTCAATAGTTACCACATGCACTATAGGTAGAAGAAACATGTAGTATTAGTGACATATACATGTTTCAGGGACAGATACCCCTTAGGTTCTGAGGCGATACCAACACACAGGCAGCTATGGATTGGATTGAGGTGGTGGCAGAGTTTCAATCTGTTACAGACACTATTTGATCAACTGCGGTCCTAGCAGTGAACATTCAATGTGGATCATTTGGGAAATGGAAGGGTTTAGATTACCACTATCTTACGATGAGTTGAATAGTCCATGGACATATCTTGATAGATTTTATCAGAAAAGGGGACTATTTCCATAAAATGGTATGGGGTATGTGTTAACAGGAGCATCTAAAACATCGGCCAGATGACATGTTTGTAGATGAGTTTTCGTCGAGGCATGCCAACCATTCCAGTTACTTGATGAATATAACATGAATAGTGCATCAAGGATCAAACCTAGGAGTGAGATGTGTTTAGGGTCATCTGAACCATCACTATTCTAATGTGCATTCCGACATTGGATTGGGTGAAAGTGAGAACCATTGAGAATGATAATTCATTGGTTGAGTTGATAAAGCCAGTGAATGTCAGTATTTGGAAAGTAGAAACTGTCGATAATCTGAGAGACTTGGATGTGTAAAATTTCCAAGAAGAGTACATGATCATGATATTTGAATCTTCTTGGCATCAGATGTGGAATATTGGGTAGGAGTGTTTCATGAGGTGGTATGCATTCTGATATTTTACAACCACCACCCCAATGTTGTCCCCATTTGTCTTAGGGAGCTGGAGGAAAGGGGAAGGGAGTAGCTGCATGTGGTCAAGGAGTATGACCCAAGGACTCCATGAATTATTAGTGGTATATTATGTGTCTAATATTAGCTTATGTATTAATAGATATATGAATAAATCATTCCATCTTATCAGGAATCCTGGTCATGACCTAGAGTTTCTGGTAAAACCATTGACTTGATCCTTATGTCTATAGATACATATATGAGGTTACTCAATAATCTAACTTACTTCGATTATTTCATCTTACCCTTGAGGTATGATTTTCTATTGGAACCTCTTGGTGGTAGCTTTGAGGCCTTACTCCGTTAGTCTGGATATGGAATGGTAATCTTAAATTCATCCTAAGATAGACTGTTTTGGGAAAAAAATGATTCATTATGTCTACAGTGATGGAAAGAGGCATTCCTTGGTCAGAGAAAAAGGATACCAAGGCAGTAAGTGTTTAACCCATGTATAGGAGGTTATTGTCGATCACTCTTGAGTTTGTCGTCAATACCCTCATGATAGTAGGTGTTATGATTTTTCAGTTTCCAACAGTTGTGGAAGATTGTGGAATATCATTTAAAAAGATATTTTGTAATATTACCTTCCTATAGGGAGTGGGAATTATTCTTTGGCTTGTACATAGGGATGGAACTGATATCATTAACTACATATCTGAAGGATCCTGCGGAGCTCAGGGAGATGAGAGTACAGTTGGGGGACTTGTAGTGGAAGGTATTAGTATGACCCAGTGTTCTAGGTAATGTTTGTATTTATATAACATTATCCAAGTGGACTTGGAGAATGAGTACACACAACCAAAGGGTCGATGGGCCCATCAATCAGTTAAAGGGAGTAGTTTTTTGCGGGGATGGAAAGGTTCCCATAAGTTTGGCATCAGTTGATACAACGTCGATGGTTAGAGTTCTTCTAGGAATATGAATTAGAGATTGTCAATACTCATAGGAACATGTACATGGTGGCTGACGCGCTCAACATGAGGACAAGTTTACAACTACTGAGTGAGGCGATGGAGCATGCAACTGCGATGCTGATATCCTTAGTAGATTGTGATGGAATAGCTTACCTCTAGTATATGAATCTCACTCGCCCACTCCTTCAGAGTAATTTGGAGGCACATATAGGGGCCATTGACAGTGAGGGACAACGTTCTCAGATATCCTTTGGGGAGTATCATGATGGATTACTGATATGTGGGGAGAACGTCTACCTTTTCAGAGGACGCACCATGGTATCCTTTAAATTACCATAGGTGTTAATGACCGAATTACATACATCCCTTATGGAGGAAAATCCTTTTGTCGGGAAGATATACTAGGACATTTGACGTCTATATTAATTTCCATGGATGATGAATGTGGTGGTAGAGTTCATTTCACTATTCTTCACTTGTCAGTAAGTGAGAGATGAGCATCAGGTTCAAGAATGCTTAATCACATATTTTACCTTTATAGAGATGTTGAGATGCACTGGACCATACATACGGACATAGACATGGTATGTGATTGTTTCCTTGAATTTGGACACATTTTGGAGGATCATATTTCATTGGAGGAGTTTGTTTAGAACCACAACTATCACTCCTCCATCGATATGGAACTGTTTGAGGGTTTGAATAGGTGACCATGCAGATCATCATTATGATGGACATACCCATTTGAGTCATCACATATGGGTCCATATTAGGTATGGGATACCACATAGAAGGCATAAATATTCCTAGATCAGATGATGACTACACAGAGTAGACGGAAATATTATGTTGACAGGAGACATAGACCCTTAGAGTTCATGGAGGGAGACCATGTATTCCTACGGGTCTCTCCCCTACTAAGATTGAAGATATTCTTCCAAGGTGATAAGATATCATCGAGTATCATCCGACCATATATTTTCTCAGTAGAGTGGGAATGGTGGCATTCCACCGAGCTATTCCCCCACATATTCTATAGGTTATAATATTTTCCATGTGTTCCAGTTAAGGATATTCATGCATGGCCCATAGAAAGTCATCATCTTGGGAAAGTAGGACATTAATGACAGAGACACTTTTGTAGAGTTTCCAGTTGATATTGGGGATTTACAATAGAGGGTCATTCATGGATGGAAAATATCTCTGGTCCGTGTCTAGTGGTAGCACACGAACCTCCAATAGAGCACATGGGATCGGGAGGCTAAAATTTATGCTCACTACCCGATTTTAATATTTTTCTTTGTTTTAAATTTCAGGGACGTAATACCCTAAGGTGGGGAGAATTTAATGACCTATAAATTCTATGTATTTTTTAAATTATATGGAATTATTATGTGACTGTGAAAATTAACGGCACGTGATTCCGAGTCTCGGAGTGCCTGTAATGACCCGTAGAAAAATGTTTTGCTTTAGGTAGCATGTGTGAGAAATTTCTATAAAAAGGAATAAATAATAAATGGTTTACCAAATCAAAAATATGAGAGCACAGTTTCATTCAGGATGAAATATTTGACCTAGGTGTCACTTAAGATTATTCAGAGCTGGCCTTTAGTGGGAAAACCTAAAAATGGAATAACCGTAAATAAAATAATTAAATAAAATTATTTTTTTCAAATGATTATAACTCATGAATGGTGACTCCAAATAAAAATACGAGACCTCCGCTGAAATCATGAGAGTATACATTCATTAGGTATATCGTAATATTGGATGGAGAAGGACAATATAGGAAGTTAGTTTTTGGATATAAATAAAATAATTAACTATCAACTATTTCGTAGTAAAATCCTTATAAATCCAAATAGGTAACTCAGATAGGAAATATAAGATTACAGTGGTGCTCATGAGGGTGTTTTCCTGTTAGGTGATGCCTAACCTCGACCGGTGCAGTTCGAGGGTGACTGTTAATAATTTATTATTTTTTTAATGGTAAATTTTATGAAACGTGCGGGGGCGAATTTATTTATTTTGAAACAGATCTCGAATTAAAAATAAGAGGGATCCATTTAATTTTCAGTGTAGTGATTCACATAGGCAAAGAATTACTTCGACGTGAATGGGTCAGATGAAAAAGATAATTTTTGGTCCTTAGAAAGAATATTAAAATAAATCCATGTGTTATTTTATTTCCTTTTATAAACAGTGTGTGATGGTGGAAGGACCACATAGTTATTCTGTCATTTTTTTAATGAGCGTAATTTAATGATTTGAACCTCGGGATATATTACCATAATGTTTTTTGAGTTAATAGAACAGAAATTATGATTCATTAATGAATTTCATTAATGAAATGAAATGTGGGTGGTTCCTCTACTCTTTTAAAAAAAAAGAAAGGTCATTGGTTTTGGGGACTAATGAGAGGACCCAATAAAAAATCTCAAATGTTTCCTTCTACCTATGTAGAATAGAGATTCAACGACCATTAGAGGATTAAATTCAAACAACGATGGGAGACGAAGAACTCCTTCAAACATCAGTTCAAATCCCTCATCTAAAACGTCTTCCAATGAGTTCAAGGTAGGGAATTGTCTTTTATAAATTACAATAGATTAATTAATTCATTATTTATTCATGATGTCTAAAATATCCCCTTGATATAATCCTAATTTGGAGGGCGCGGGCAGAACTGAACAAGGCCCAAGACCTCCACCTTTTGTGTTTTAGTTTCACTATTCATGCGCGTCCAACCAATATGGCGGCAAGAATAATTTGGAAGCCACAATGTGAAGGAAGCATCCTGGGAGGCTTATAGAATTAGTCATAAATGAAAACAGACCTCCAGGGATTCACTAGAGGCCCGCAGAAGCTTTGTCGGCGTGGTGGCACTAGTGAAGAGAGGGGGAAGCCAGCCAAAGACAACAATGTTGATGAAATGTAGTGTGCTGTAGAGGAGGGTCATAGCTTCGAGCCACAGTGGTGGGAAGATCGGCACCCTGTGGGTCCCGCTGGTGCCCTCTCCAGACAGACCATCCATGTAGAGTAGCACCAACCAGCCCCCCTGATGGGGGATATAGAATGTACCTAAGTCCATTCAATAGGATACTCGACCCCCCATGCCAAGATGGGGGGCCATGCCTAGCCTGCGGATCCTGTTGGTCCAGCAGACGGCAGGCCATGCCCAGATGTGTAGGCCAAGCCAATCCCGTTGCCTAACCCCTTCGGGTGAGGCCTAGCCGAACTAGGTCAATCCCATCCCCTTTGGTCCGGACCTAGTAGGCTAGGCCAGGTTTGTTCGACATGTTGAGAACAAACCCAGATCCCCTTACTACCCAGTTTTGTTTAAAGGGATCTATCTTCTAAACAAGACGCCTGTTTCACGAACCGCCTATGGCACTAGAACACTTTGGACGAGGCTGCCTTTTTAGATTATTTACATTGGTTTTGGATAATTTAGGAGTATGAATATATGTGATCGGACTCTATTCCAGCTGGGGCCCTGGAAATAAAATTCCTATAACATACAAACCAGGCATCAGATTGACTCGTTGTATTTTGCATTGGAACCCCAATGAAATGGTGGTGTATCATGTTAATTATTCATGGAGATTGTTGTTAGATGAAATACACTTGATGGATTATGGAGAGGATCCAGAAAAAACCAATGTTTCTTAGTGAGGGATGCTAGTGGCTGGTTGTGACGTGATGAATGAATAGTGATACTCTGTTTGTCTGGACATAACGATCATTTGTGTGTCTTCACCTAGAGATCCTATGTGGGTCAGCACCTAGTGATCTATTAAGGGTCAGAACCTAGGTATCATCTATGGGTATGTACCTAGTGATCCTTTTTGTGTCTGGAGATATCAATCGTTCTTGGGTTAGGAACTAAAGATCCTTAATGGGTTACCACATAGAGAACATTCATGGGTCTGCACCTAGAGATCATTCGTGGTTCAGCACCCTGTGATCCTTTGTGGGTCAACACATAGTGATATTCTATGATTTATAACCTAGTGAACTTGTGCGGTCTAGCATCAAAATTATCTCGATGAATAATATGGCCTAGCATTATAGAATAATCATCTATATTATTGTTTATTATGTTATATACCGGGTTTGATTGGAGTCTTTATCTCGTTCTTTGTGATTGATATCTTGATTTTTTATTTTTCTGTCATGGAATTCTAGGAGACCATCTAGAGTCACTGTAACAGCCCAAGATTTTATAAAAAAATATTCTTTTTAATTTTATTAATGTCTTGTGTTGTACGCTACACCAAAAGGAGCTTGCACAACACACATCCTTGACTTGACTTGCATTACACGCAATCACGACCTTCCTCGATAGCGTGTGTAGTACGCAATACCGAGTTTCACTAAACAACAATATGCTATAAAAATATTATTAAAACTAGCCGTTATGAATAGTAATAACCACTTTTTGAAATCCAGTAAATCTTATTTTTCAAAATGAACTTTATTTTTGGATTCGGAGTATCGAATTTAGCCTAAGGTGAAATTTTGGTACTTTTTGGATAACTTTCATATTCTAATGAATAGTGAAAATTACTAAATTATAATTAAAAACAACTTTTTTAATCAAAATAATTAATAGTGATAAATCATTAATTTGAGTGGTTTTAAAGTATATTTAGAATATATTTTTACAATTTAATACAATGTTGGTCATTGGATGTAGTTTCACATTTAAACTAGACATAAACAAGTGTCAATCTTTTGATAGATATTGTTTCTTAAAAACACGCTATTTGTATTAACAGCGGGATTTAATTATAAAATTAATTAATGCAACTTTTATGTTATGAATTTGGTAAAATAGACTTCATTTTTGAATTTGGAATATGAAATATATCTTGGGATGAAATTTTGGCATTGTTCTGAAAAACATCAATTTTTGATGAATAGTGAAACTACTAAGTGGTAGGTTAAAAACTGAATTTTGCATAAAACATAATTTTACCGCTTCTGTGAATGGAATTTCGAAAATCCGAGAGACACAGTTAATATCAAGGACTAAAATGTGGTTCAATGAGATGAAAATAATTTTTTGGGGAATAGTAACTTTTTACTTTTTTTACCACGGTTAATAGTAAATAAGGTAACTAAGGGTAAATATGATATTAATATTACCCTAACACATGTCCTAATTCTATTGGACAAGTGTAATTCGACCACAAACAAACTTAGGAATAAACTATGACCATTTAGGCCCACTTGGATTAGATTAGGACATTTATTATTAATTTATTTAAAGAAGGGTTAAAATAGTTAAAATCAAAGTTTAATAAGTAAATCATTTTTAATATGGGGTTATACATAAGATAAATTCGACTATAAATATTCATTAGAAAGCTAAAAAGATATCCTACATGATGGTATTTTATTTGTAATTTTTAGACATCAAATAATATAATTTATTTATGACACAAAAATGATGCAGTAATTATCTTATTAATGAAATATTGACATAATTGATAATATAAATACAAAAATAAATGTAATTTAAGACTTTTTATGAATTACACTAATTTTCTAGGTTACTATGATAAATTAGTGTTGATTTAATCAACTTGGTTCGAACATATAATTCTGTAATGACTTTCACAAAAATCATATATCAAATAGTGTCAAAATTGACACAAAATAGTTTTTAAATCAAATATTATATTATTAATTGTTATTTTATTCCTAAAAATCTAAGGTTCGGCCAAATTACTTAGATAAGGATATATGTATTAATAATATACAATTTGGGGTTCGTTTGGCATGTTATAGTAAGTTTATTAACCATATAGTAAAAGAAAACAAAAAGACACGGTAAAAGTTAAATTATTTAACTTAGAGTTAAATCTAATTGATAAGGTTAAAATAATACCCTAAACATGTCTAAATCCTATTGGTTGATAGGATTTCGACCCATCCCAACTTTATCTTCGAAATAAGACCCTTTGGAACCATTATAAACCGATTTTGACTTTAATATAAAATAATATTTTGAGATATTCCTAAGGTGCCCCTCTCCTCCCCTATAAAAGGACACCTCCTCCCCCTCCTCCTCACACCAATTTGAGCACTCAAGCTCGGCCAACCCCTGCCAATTTATCCTCTCCACTTCCCTAGCAACATCCTAGAGGTTCTGGTCTTCCTCAAAGACCAATTTTATTGCCCTAAGAGGAGGTCTCAAAGAGGCACTTCAAAGAAGAGGAGGTTCGGACACTTACAAAGCAAGTCGGACCTAAGGTAAGGGAAATATCACAATCTCATTTTTATCCGAGATTGTTTATTCGTAAGTATTTACTGGGGTGTATTTTATCATCCACATCCATGTTTACTCAATATGTAATATTATTTCCATCCACCTAAAATTGTTTAAATCCATTTTTACCCTTCAATGAGTTTTTAGTAATACGTATCTTTTGTCGTTTTTCGTACGAGGTACTTTTTGACTTTTCCGACAAAAGTACGAAGAATGTTTTTTTTAACTTATATGGCACGAACAGATTTCTACTGTTTTAGAAAGCCTTATTTTAATGAAGCTTCTTCTAGAAGATTTCATGACTATTTTCAATAAAATCTCTTTCTTTTAAAATTGCCTGATGTTTTGTGAAAAGAAATTGATTTTGAAGAAGAAAGGATATTTTCCTCAAGAATTCAATTCAAGTGTTTTATCAAAATTATTTTCCATCTAAGATAATAAAGGGTTCTGTTTCTATCCATATTTTTACATTGATTTGACTATGTTGTGATGGAATTATGTTTATGAATTCCTTTATCTTATATGAATGGTTTTATGATGTCATGTTGTTTTAGAATCCCATTTTTATTACATGGGTTATGAAATGATGTATGATTTATGATTTTGTGGCACACATAAGAATGGTATCATTAAGAGATGAGTGGGACCTATATCTCCCTCCAATGCATTGGGTAAAGATTTTATATCTCATGATATAGACATGGCTGGAATGGTAGGTTATACCGGTTCAGTGAAACAGGACTGAAACGAGAATTACTCGATTCAGAAAGGGACTTTGTCCACTAAGATAGTCTTGGCAATGATTCTTGACTAACAAGAAATGATTCTCTATGATTATGTGTGTATGCCACAATGAGTAATGTTTTAAGTTATGATTTCATTTTCACTTCTATGATTTATCCCACGTTATGATATTATGAGCTCTTTTGCAGGTTAAGATTTCCAAAAGCTATGTTCTTATGTATATGATGTGATTGATATTTCTTTTGTTTACCCTTACTGAGCATTTGAGCTCACCCTTTTATGTTTTCTTTTCCCCAGGATATAAAGAAAGGTTTTAGGTAAAAAAAAAGATCTTTATGGGAGATGTTGAAGATCTTTCACCACTTTTAGATGATTACGTTCCGAGTTTCCAAAGACACTAAACTATTACGATCCTTGTGTGTGTGTTTTTGTTATGTACTAAGTATTACGCAAAAGTAATGTAATGTCCATGTACGTCAGGCTACGGGTCTCTACAGTTGGTATCAGAGGAATGGTTTAGTCAACCATTGGAAACTAGGATGCGAAAACGTTAGTGAGATCCCTTGAGATATTTCTAAGGTATGTCTAGGGATGTCCCTAGGGATAAGTATACGTATAGGTTATAGTAATAGAATTACGCTAACAATCATAGAATTAAACCTAAGTTGTTGGATATTGAAGGTACTCCCCCTTTATTATGTTGTTTTCCCTAGCATGATTTTTGCCTCTCACACTATTCTTTTTGGGTTTTAGACGATGGCTAGAACCCGAAGGAACCGTGTTGATCAATGCAATGGACAATGCAATGATTGCCCTCCTGAAAAAACAAATGTTATGGGAGATGGAGTGCAAAATCTTATTGCTATACTTACACAAGCTATGAATCATTCTGGACTTCCAAATGAGCAGAGAAGGGAACAATATTCTATTGAGTCCTTCATGAGGCAACGTCCACCTTCTTTCAGTGGGTCTTCTGATCCACTTGTGGCTGAACAATGGATCTGTACTACTGAAAAGATATTTTCAGTTCTTCAATGTTCTGAACATGATAAAGTCATCTTAGAAGTATATCGTTTGGAAGGTGAAGCTGATCAATGGTGGAATCTTATCAAGAATACGAGGCCAAGAGATGAAAATGAGTCCATGGAATGGGACGAGTTCAAGAACTTGTTTTTCAGTAAGTACTTCCCTCGTATTCTTCGAACAAAGATGGAGAAAGAATTTCTTGAACTGAAGCAAAGGGACGATGAATCTGCTGGTACCTATGAAACAAATTTTACAAGACTTGCAAGGTATGCTTCTGGAATTATCATCCAACCTGAAAGTAAAGTTGATCGATTTTTCTGTGGCTTAAAACCAAGTCTTCGAAGGGCATTAGCTATAAGAGACTTCAGTAGCTATGAAGAAATTGTGCGTTGTGCTATCAAGGTAGAAATGAAAGTTGGTGTTACATATCCATCTCATGGTTTTGACAAGAAACGAAAGATGGAGTTCAAGGAGAAATCTCAGAATAATGGTGAAAAGAAGATGAATGTTTCCTTATGCACAAAGTGTGGAAAGAAGCATGGTGGAGATTGTCTAAAAGGGACTAGAAAATGTTTTAAGTGTGGAAAAGAAGGTCATCGAGCAGCTGAGTGTCGAAGTAATGGAAAAAGGGTTTCTAATGATGTGAATAAAGCAAACACTGCAGAGAACGCACCGCCAACACTTCAATGCTTCAAGTGCAAGGAAATGGGGCATTATGCTAATAATTGCCCTAATCCAAGGGTTAGTGATGATCAACATGAGAAACCACTGAAGACAAAGGACAAAGGGAAATCACATGCGATAACTATTGGCAATGTTGAATATGACAACGATGTGGTGGAATGATTAAGTGTTTATGTAATGGGATTCCAAAATAATGTTGTATCATTGAGTATTGCAATATTTATTGATGTGGTATTCAAAGTGATTGAGATATTTTTTGGAAATAAGATGATATGCGCATAATGAAGACGAGAAAATGAAATGTTTAATAGTATTCATGAGCTCATGATTGATATAAGGACTAAGTGATATCATGGTTTGAGTATATAGAATTTTGAGGATTTTGGTATGTGGAAAGTGTTAACTTTTAACTGCACTCATGTTTTCACTAAGGTATTCAAGAGAATACACGATTAAGGACATTGAATGTTTGGAATGTGACCAACAAGACATATCTTATGATATGTGGGGATCAACGACAGTATTAAATCTCTGGTAATCGATGTCACTATATTATGAGAGTGGACTGCAGTATTATGTATAAGCCTAAAGATTAGACTGGATTATGTTGGACATAAGTTAGTATTGTTTAAGGATAGAATATTTTCGATATTATTGATGGGATGTTATAGTAACGTAGTTTTAGAAAAAGGGACAACCTGCAGGACGGGCGACAGCCCATCGCTTCGGACAAGGCTGTAGGAATCGAACCCACAACCAAAGTGCGACTGGCCTTTATCGCCTACCACTGGCCTACAGGAAGTCCCTGTTTAGTAGAAACTAGTTTTATTATATTAAGCAGTATGATATATGAAGTATAAGTCCATTTTAGGAACTATATATGATTAATCTCACTATAGAATGACTTATGTATATTTAATAACTTTTTCTTACCTTTTGTTTGAGACAGATGGAATGACCCGTCATTCTATCACATGATCTGCTAACACATCACGAATAACAAATTCAACTTCATTTATTTAAGAGATGAAGTGGAAATTGTTCAAGGCACGAACAACAGTGATATTGTATCAAAATAAAGCAAGTATTTATTCTAATTCAAATTTTCAACATTAGGGAAATGATCTTGGAAACCAAAAATGTTGTCCTAGTGATCTTATACCTGATGAATCAGATGGTACCTTAGATCGTCACAAATTTATGGATTTGTGATTACTGGATTTTCCATAGCCATGTTCTCTACCACTCTCCATCAGAACATGATGGTTAGATTTCTCTTCCATATCCATATTTTCACCTATGTGGAATCCCAGTGATTAGTTTATTTGTGTAATCGTTACATTTCATACTTTAGTTTTTAAAGCCAAGTTTTGGTATTCCCTTTTATGATGTGGGTTTCTATTAAAGAAACTTTCAAATAGTAAACCATTTATAACCCCGACGAATTTCGAGGGCGAAATTCATTTTAAGGGGGGTAGAATGTAACAGCCCAAGATTTTATAAAAAAATATTCTTTTTAATTTTATTAATGTCTTGTGTTGTACGCTACACCAAAAGGAGCTTGCACAACACACATCCTTTACTTGACTTGCATTACACGCAATCGTGACCTTCCTCGATAGCGTGTGTAGTACGCAATACCGAGTTTCACTAAACAACAATATGCAATAAAAATATTATTAAAACTAGCCGTTATGAACAGTAATAACCACTTTTTGAAATCCAGTAAATCTTATTTTTCAAAATGAACTTTATTTTTGGATTCGGAGTATCGAATTTAGCCTAAGGTGAAATTTTGGTACTTTTCAGATAACTTTCATATTCTGATGAATAGTGAAAATTACTAAATTATAATTAAAAACAACTTTTTTAATCAAAATAATTAATAGTGATAAAACATTAATTTGAGTGGTTTTAAAGTATATATAGAATATATTTTTACAATTTAATACAATGTTGGTCATTGGATGTAGTTTCACATTTAAACTAGACATAAACAAGTGTCAATCTTTTGATAGATATTGTTTCTTAAAAACACGCTATTTGTTTTAACAGCGGGATTTAATTATAAAATTAATTAATGCAACTTTTATGTTATGAATTTGGTAAAATAGACTTCATTTTTGAATTTGGAATATGAAATATAGCTTGGGATGAAATTTTGGCATTGTTCTGAAAAACATCAATTTTTGATGAATAGTGAAACTACTAAGTGGTAGGTTAAAAACTGAATTTTGCATAAAACATAATTTTACCGCTTCTGTGAATGGAATTTCGAAAATCCGAGAGACACGGTTAATATCAAGGACTAAAATGTGGTTCAATGAGATGAAAATAATTTTTTGGTGAATAGTAACTTTTTACTTTTTTTACCACGGTTAATAGTAAATAAGGTAACTAAGGGAAAATATGATATTAATATTACCCTAACACATGTCCTAATTCTATTGGACAAGTGTAATTCGACCACAAACAAACTTAGGAATAAAATATGACCATTTAGGCCCACTTGGATTAGATTAGGACATTTATTATTAATTTATTTAAAGAAGGGTTAAAATAGTTAAAATCAAAGTTTAATAAGTAAATCATTTTTAATATGGGGTTATACATAAGATAAATTCGACTATAAATATTCATTAGAAAGCTAAAAATATTTCCTACATGATGGTATTTTATTTGTAATTTCTAGACATCAAATAATATAATTTATTTATGACACAAAAATGATGCAGTAATTATCTTATTAATGAAATATTGACATAATTGATAATATAAATACCAAAATAAATGTAATTTAAGACTTTTTATGAATTACACTAATTTTCTAGGTTACTATGATATATTAGTGTTGATTTAATCAACTTGGTTCGAACATATAATTCTGTAATGACTTTCACAAAAATCATATATCAAATAGTGTCAAAATTGACACAAAATAGTTTTTAAATCAAATATTATATTATTAATTGTTATTCTATTCCTAAAAATCTAAGGTTCGGCCAAATTACTTAGATAAGGATATATGTATTAATAATATACAATTTGGGGTTCGTTTGGCATGTTATAGTAAGTTTATTAACCATATAGTAAAAGAAAACAAAAAGACCCGGTAAAAGTTAAATTATTTAACTTAGAGTTAAATCTAATTGATAAGGTTAAAATAATACCCTAAACTTGTCTAAATCCTATTGGTTGATAGGATTTCGACCCATCCCCACTTTATCTTCGAAATAAGACCCTTTGGAACCATTATAAACCGATTTTGACTTTAATATAAAATAATATTTTGAGATATTCCTAAGGTGCCCCTCTCCTCCCCTATAAAAGGACACCTCCTCCCCCTCCTCCTCACACCAATTTGAGCACTCAAGCTCGGCCAACCCCTGCCAATTTATCCTCTCCACTTCCCTAGCAACATCCTAGAGGTTCTGGTCTTCCTCAAAGACCAATTTTAGTGCCCTAAGAGGAGGTCTCAAAGAGGCACTTCAAAGAAGAGGAGGTTCGGACACTTACAAAGCAAGTCGGACCTAAGGTAAGGGAAATATCAAAATCTCATTTTTATCCGAGATTGTTTATTCGTAAGTATTTACTGGGGTGTATTTTATCATCCACATCCATGTTTACTCAATATGTAATATTATTTCCATCCACCTAAAATTGTTTAAATCCATTTTTACCCTTCAATGAGTTTTTAGTAATACGTATCTTTTGTCGTTTTTCGTACGAGGTACTTTTTGACTTTTCCGACAAAAGTACGAAGAATGTTTTTTTTAACTTATATGGCACGAACAGATTTCTACTCTTTTATAAAGCCTTATTTTAATGAAGCTTCTTCTAGAAGATTTCATGACTATTTTCAATAAAATCTCTTTCTTTTAAAATTGCATGATGTTTTGTGAAAAGAAATTGATTTTGAAGAAGAAAGGATATTTTCCTCAAGAATTCAATTCAAGTGTTTTATCAAAATTATTTTCCATCTAAGATAATAAATGGTTCTGTTTCTATCCATATTTTTACATTGATTTGACTATGTTGTGATGGAATTATGTTTATGAATTCCTTTATCTTATATGAATGGTTTTATGATGTCATGTTGTTTTAGAATCCCATTTTTATTACATGGGTTATGAAATGATGTATGATTTATGATTTTGTGGCACACATAAGAATGGTATCATTAAGAGATGGGTGGGACCTATATCTCCCTCCAATGCATTGGGTAAAGATTTTATATCTCATGAGATAGACATGGCTGGAATGGTAGGTTATACCGGTTCAGTGAAACAGGACTGAAACGAGGATTACTCGATTCAGAAAGGGACTTTGTCCACTAAGATAGTCTTGGCAATGAGTCTTGACTAACAAGAAATGATTCTCTATGATTATGTGTGTATGCCACAATGAGTAATGTTTTAAGTTATTATTTCATTTTCACTTCTATGATTTATCCCACGTTATGATATTATGAGCTCTTTTGCAGGTTAAGATTTCCAAAAGCTATGTTCTTATGTATATGATGTGATTGATATTTCTTTTGTTTACCCTTACTGAGCATTTGAGCTCACCCTTTTTTGTTTTCTTTTCCCCAGGATATAAAGAAAGGTTTTAGGTAAAAAAAATGATCTTTATGGGAGATGTTGAATATCTTTCACCACGTTTAGAAGATTACGTTCCGAGTTTCCAAAGACACTAAACTATTACGATCATTGTGTGTGTGTTTTTGTTATGTACTAAGTATTCCGCAAAAGTAATGTAATGTCCATGTACGTCAGGCTACGGGTCTCTACAGTCACGGGGACCGTACTGGGTATTGTTATTATCACCCCTGCATAGGCTTCGCCGGAACCATGTTTTTTCTTGTGCAGAAAACAGAAATCTTTGACCGAGGTTAGGGTGTGAGGACTAGACGGTGCACATAGGAGATCAGTTGATATAGAGAGACGTTGTGACGAGTTGTACCTACCCTTCACGACAGATCCATACAGGGAGACCTCATGATCTATTTTCCCTTTCATGTATATTATCTTTTAGTTGGGTTTGTATTTTGGTCCATTCTACTTCTGTTCATACTTTTACATTCAGTAGTTATACTGCGTGGTTAATCTTGTTGTGTACAAGGATTGTTTCTTTATAGTTTTAAATGCAATACATTCCAATTTTCAGAAATATGCCTTCTTGAAGCTAGTCTCCAACCACTATCCAGTGGAAGGTGGGATTTTTGTAGTCACGACATGGGCCCTAGGGGACAGGTAGTGATAGTGTTAATGTTTAATTTCATGAAAGTTACTCTTTATATTTAATATATGTTTTGTCTTTTTACCCATGATCTTCTTCCATTGATCATGTTTAAATTTTTTTATGAATGTAAAAAATGATATAAATATCATATCATATAATTATATATACATATAAATATTTATATTAATCAGTAATATATTGAAATTTTGAAATTAAATACACTATTCTTGGAGACTATAGGATGTACATACCAAAGAATTTTATTTCCATCTTCTTATAGTATTTTTAATGAAATAAAATAAAATTATATTTAGAATTTTTTTAGTTATATTATAATTTTAATATCATAAAAATCACATATTTCTATGAAATCCTTCCATAATTCATTCCAGGTAAATGATGAATGATTCATATAACTTTCTGGAGGTGGTAGTCAACACGTCCACTAACCAAGTACTCATATTCCTATAAAATATAATGAATGATGTAATGTGTTTTATAATAATTAATTAAGAAAACACAAATAATAAATTACATATATATCATATAAAAACAAAAAATCCATTATTATTCGCAACCTTGAGTTTTTTTAATAGAGAAATTAATGACATCAGTTGGTGAGGTGGTAGTTCGTCATACACAAAAACAAGGATTTCATATCCCATTTTTATGGAAGTGTTTGAATGTGCATGTTTTCACCTTAACATAAAATGTTAATTTTAATTAGGAATATTATTTTATTATATAATATTGTTATAAAATAGGTGAATGTGTTGTAGAAAGGAAAAAAATTATCGTCAAAGGACGTTTCCTCTTGTTCAAGTAATTCAATTTTGATTGCACCAATGAAAAACATGGTTCCTTTAACAGAAAAGTGATGATACAAGGAATTGTAGGAAAATTGGGAGTTATTTTTTAAGGGTATTCCATTAAATTTCTTTGAGAGGTTTGAAAAACTGAATAGGTTCAATGGTCATTATAGTAGAGGAGGACTGACATTCATGTTAATATAAATGGAAAACATTATTGAGATGTCTCCCATATATCACTTTCCACAAATAATGCTTAAGTATAGATAAAAGTTCATACATGGTCAATATATTATATGAATATGGATTTTGGATTAGAATCTATGTCATTTTTCTCCTTATGTTTAATGGTTAACCACTATGTAAAATCATTTTTCCCTTAATTAGTTTTATTAATTTTTTTTATTTCACTAATATTATTTTCTATGAAATAATTTGAGATTAAAATAAACTATTATTTATTATGATTAAAAATATGGAATTATTTTATTCAAATTAAAATCACTAAATTGGTAGAAATTAATTTAAAATTAATCTTGTGAACATGATGTAACAATGGGGTTTTAAAGTAAAAATGTTCAATAGATTACAATGTTTATATATCCAATTTCCAATTTACATTTATTCTAATGAAATAAATTTTAATGATTTAACTTTAATTTTACTTAAAATAATTTAAAACTTCTATAGAATATGATCTGTCAGAACAATCAAATTAGATTAAATTGTAGTTTTCCATTACAATTTGGTATTTTTTATTATTTATAAAAAAACATCTCAGAAAAGTACAATATTTTTACCCAACGTAAAAATTTAAATAATGGTTTCAAAAATTTGTTTTTTAACTAAAATATAAATTATAGTTCTGTCAAAATTTATTTTTCCAATATTCCTATTATTAGAAGTTGCAAATACAAACTTTAGAATAATACAAATTTTAATGCCTAAAACAGAATCATTTCTTATTTTAGACCTATAAGAAATATTATTAATTTAAAAAAATATGTTTGAATATATATATATATATATATATAATATTAAGATATATCAATAATAGTGATTAATTTTATTTATTAAGAAAAAATTCTTTTTTGGGCATAATAATTAAAACACATTATTTTTATTCAATTGGTTTTCATTTTTATTTCTAACTAATTAATACCAAATAATTTATTACATATATTGAAGTAAACCATATATTTATAATTCAGTTGATATTACTTATATATTCCTTTACAACTCATATATGAAAACAATAAAAACATTTTAATAATAATATTAATAATGTATTATCATTCGTTTAAAATCGGTCTCATGTGTAACACAAGCCATCCAAGGAACACGAAATTTTGTGTTCAACAATAAATACAATGTGTTTCCTACACTGAAATATAATCTATGTGTTTCATGTAGTGAATCAATAACTATGGGTTTGGGATAAATAAAGCATAACTTGATGTATCAATCATTTCAGGCCATCAATGAAATGTAATTTATTCAAAATCAAACTAATTCATAAAAATAATGGGTGATACAATATCCCACCAATGAATTCAATAATGATTAAAGTTATATGAGACAAATGAAATTGTGGAGGATATCCCATTCCCTAAATAGGGTACATGGAATCATATTCCATGTAAGAAATAGGTATGCATGCAGCTATCCCATTCCTATCATATTACTATGTTCATGGTGGGTTTCATTGACATATGATTTTATATAAATATATGATTTCCAAAATAATATTCTTTTACCAATATGATGATATCATATATCATGCTCATTGATTATCATATGAGTATTTTATTAAAAACAACCGATATTTTTTTGACTTCATATTATGATCTTTTAATTATTGGATATGGTTTTCGGAAGTTTTTATCGTGTTCTCATACCATTATGTTCATGTTAATATTAAATATTACACTTGATTACCATTTATATGATATTATCTCACCACATATTATATTTAAATTCCTTAGGTTTTCAATAATTGTTTTATGTATGTTAAGTCTTTGATGATTACCATATGCGATGATATTTGTCGAAAAAATATTGACATTTCGAAATATTATATGATTTTTGTCCATATTTAAAAAAAAATAATCAATTACGGTATTTACACGAGATTTTTGTGTCAAATAATAATAATTTATTTAAATTATTTACTATCAATAAATGATAATCTTGGGGTGGAATTTTTAGTAGTAGTGAAATTTATTGATTAACATTGGATGGTAGGAAAAGAAAACTATAGTGGGATCTATAGTGATATTTCAAATGATATGTCTGGAGATGCGTAAAATGATAATAGTAAGGATGATATAATATAATGTAAAATTCATTAGAATATTTGTAGAGGATATAGTTAGTAGATTCCATGATATTACATCCCTAACGACATATGATAATTTTATGTGGCTTTTAACTGATGTTCCTATGGGTATCCACCAAGAAAAAACCATATTGAGATAGAATCAATTAGGAATTGTTGCATGATAATGGGCATTTATATATAAACTATATGTCAGTCCTATGGGATATAATATTATAATTAACTATAAAATTAAAAAACATAATAAAGGATTTTAAAAAATGGGGATAATGTAGGGACTATGATAATACTAAAATTTAATTGATTAAAAATATTTATTTGAATTAGACATCCTAAATCATTTGTCAACTATTTGACTTTCCATTATAATTAATTTAACTCACATTATACATTCTATTCCTAGTTAATGTAGGGTACTATAATGAACTAGAATTACCTTGAATGTGATGTAAAATTTACTAATGAAAATCAAAATAGAATGATGTATGTAGTAAAGAATTCTATTATTCATCCTAATATATTTTCATAGTTCTTGATTAACAATATGTACTTTAATAAAATCTACTACACACCAAATATAAGAATGTATTCTTTAGTGAGAGATATGGTGGCAGTAACAATCGAGTAAAGAATATAGTATATCCAATATTTTTAAAATGATGAAACAACGACCCAAGTGAATGTATTTGAGGTGAATGGATATTTTATCACTTTGGAAATGAAGGAAACAATGAAGGTAAATATAGAGAAAAAATTGATGATTTCAATTAATTCAATTAATTGGAATATTAGTATCCCTTATTTATTATCAATGGATTAATATTTGAAAAATAAGTATGTTAATTATTAAAATCAATTTCCAATATATAAATATAATTATGGAAATAAGAATTGTGTTGTGGGTAATGGTTATATTGATGGTTATTAAGAGACTACAAAAGAATTTTGAATGGAAAGAGGTAAGAAGAAATATATTGATGAGACCTATATAAATAGATGAGAATGATATTGGATTAATATAGTATATATGAACTAGAATTAAATTATTTTTGTATATAAATATTGAAATATTTAATGATTTCTCTATATATGTTATTCGTTACAGATTTTCAGGAATTTGTTGAGTAATACTGATAACCTAGAATAATTATTTAGTGGATGGATTATATTTTATTATTGTGGGATGATAACATTTAACATGTTCCTACATAATTTAAATTGATGTTTATTATGGAAAAACACATCATTGATATGTATGAAATTAACCAGTGACCTCAAGAAAAATACATTATTTGATCAAAATATCAATTATGCTATCATTTATGATGTTTAATTATTTTTTAATTTAAATAATAAATCTATTAATTTTTATCGGTAAATAATTAGTAAGAGTTTATGATTTAATGATGGGTTTTTGTTAATTAATTTTTGTTAAATGTTTTATGAAAATAAATTATAAATATTTTCAGTTATCTGGTTTGTTGAAATCAGGATCTAACTTATGATGTATGTTAGATCATTGATAATAAGACATTGATATAATTAGTGAACTTCTTTGTAAATTTTTTATGTGTTATAAGGACAATTATTTATTGAAATTTTTATGTTGAAATTTGGATGAAGTTATAGTGATTGATTTTTTACATATCCATATGATAAATATCCATACTAGATAACATGTAGTAACCCATTTTTATTTATGATGAGAGAAAAAAAAGATTAAATTAATTATGAATCCATTTATGGATCAAATGATCTGTTGGATATTAAGGAATAAAAAATTAATCTTAATATTTTTAGAAAGTTAGGGTGTGTAAATTGATCTTGGATGAACCATAGGTAGAAAATGTGTTTTGAAATAGAAACATATCAGGTAATTTCATTTTTATATGTTTATACTCTATATAAAACTTGTTTTCCCCAATATTTAAAAGGGATATTGGAATAAAATTTACTAATGTTAAAAACATTTATAAATATTTCAATGTACTTTTTCATGCATAGATGTTATATGGTATTATGGTCACCATTCTTCATTAGATCACATATTTTATTATGATCGGTGATCTCCATTAATGTCTAAAATGTTTTTAATTTTTTATATGTACATATCATTATTTCAAGAATATGTTCTCATATGTTTGAACAATGTGTGATTTAAATTAATTATTCATTATGTTTCAAATTTTCATTTTATGGTATATTTTATTATTCATCATTAGGATTAGGGTTAATATGATGTAATTATCAAATTTTAACATTTATTGACAAAGATGTATTTCTATGAAGAAATAATGTTTATGGGACTTATAATGTAACACCATGATAATTTGTAAAATATATTTTTCAAATAATTTTACACTTTTTAAAAATTTTACTTAAAAATATGCAAATTAAAACATTCATTTGAAAAAAACCTGATTTATATTTAACAACATGACACCAATTTTTTAAAAAACAATATAATAATAATATAATTATTAAAATAAGACTATTATAAACAAGAAATTAAACAATTTATCATGAAAAGAAAAAATAGAATTAATAAATATATATTTTTATAGTTTTATATATTGAATAAAAATTGATAATGAAATTCATAATTTTTATTATTTACTTTATATTATTCAAAAATAATATTTTGATGAAAAATCTATATATTCTTTGTAAATAAAATAAATTTAATTTTTTATTATTTTGGAAAATAAATCTGATAAAACAAACATCATTTTTCAATTTATATTTTCAATATTATCATATGTTGAATTTTGGTGACATTTTTGAAAGGTATCATTCTAAGAAAAATATTGAATATGAATTATTTTAAATTTACTAATAATATTTCATTTTATATATCTAAATTATTTATTCTATATTGTTAGTTAGTTTTAAAAAAATATCAATTTAAATATTAATACAGTAATCCAACATACTTCATTGGTATCAATTTCAAATTGAATATATATATATATATATATATATATATATATATACATTTCAATTTTATGATCTTTTTCACTATAAAAACAATATTTCTCATCATGTATCAATTATTAATTTTAGATTTTATTTTTCCACTTACATGGAGGGAATTATTTAAAAAAATCATGTATATAATATGAATAATTTATAATTTCTGTTGTTGAAAAAATAATTAATATTCAAAAAATAATAGTGAATTCATTAAAATTTAATTAATATGGTTTATTTAAAAATTGGTTCACTATAAAGTTAATAAAAAATGAGTACAGATAAAATTACAAAAATATTATATTTATGTTAATGTATGTATGTTTCTCAATATTTGACATCAAATTATCTTAAATAATGAATTTCTTGATACATTACTTTAAATATCACCCATATAATAAGTTGCGTAAATAAAGTGCAAAAAATGTAAATTTTCATGGATTTAAAATCTATAATGCACTGCGATGAAGGGAGAAAGTACGATATTCTGTTATATATATCCTTTTGAAATATAAATGTTTTTTTTATTGTGATATTTTTTTAAAAGAAAATAATTATTTTATATAATTAATAAATTCCAAAAAATTATTTATTTAGTTAGAAATTGAATAATATAAATATTACTAAAATTAATAAACGTGAAATAAATGGAATGAAATATTATGTAAATCAATTTTTTATATGAATATATCAAGATAGGTAGGTGTAAAATTAATAGTTTACAATTCCATATTTTTTATTTTATCTTTAAAATTTAAATTAAATGAATAAATTCAAAATTGACATTAATGTTTTTTTATAAAAACTAATATTTTTTTAAATGAATTAAAATTATAGAAAAGAACTCTTCGACAACCTTAAAGTATTTGGATTAATTTTTTTCAATTTAATATAATCTTTTTCATTTTTTTCTTTCCATAACAATAAATATTTCTTATTTTATATTTAAATACTATGTATGTCTTGCAATTCATCCAAAAACATAATAATATTGCACTACATGAACATTTATATTAGCCTACGGTACATGAATCAAGAATTTTTAGAAGTGTAACACACCATGTAATGTTCCTTGGATATCATCATTATATACAAGTCTCGGTTTTACCATACAACAATATACTATTAATATTGTTTTTAAAATATAATTATTGATACCACCTTGTTGTTGTAATAAGTGTAATTAATTTTATTAATTTTATAATTAAAATAGGGTTTACACATGTTTCGAAAATGAAATTATTGGTTATCAATTAGTTTCACAATTTCTGTATGAATTATTTGAATATAATGAAATTCTTTCAAAGAAAAAATATATATGCATCATTTAATCGCTATAAATAAAAAAAACTATTTATTAATGTTATTAATAAAATTTAAATATTATATATTCAATAAAAATATTTCATTCACCAAAAATTATTTATAATAATAAAAAAAATAATAACATCCATTTTATGAATAAAATGGTGTATATTTCAAAGTTGTGATATTTATTCCTTTTAATTGAAAATCCATATTAAATATATTATTTCAGAATATTAAATATTATATATGAAAAAATAAAATTAATTTAGTAAATTGTAATATCAAAAAATACTATAGGTACATTTTATCTATTTTTAGAGAAGTTTCATATTTTGATAAATATTTATAAAACAAGAATTGTGGTGCAAAATTGCATCTTTAATATAAATAATTTATGTGTATAAATTATATTTTATAGGATTTAATTATTCATTAGAAAATTTTTAGGTAAATTAATATAATTTAATTCATTTTAATAAATTTTCCATTGAAATTGGATATAATATTTTTTCTTATATTTTATCAATTTTACTTTCAAAACACAATTTTCTCATCCCATATATGGGATTAAATTTTATATTATCTTTGAAACATAAGTGATATAAATTTGAAAATTTTGAATCAATATTTAAAAATTGAATTATTTATAATTTTTTATAAGGTATAAATATTTTTGGGAAAAATACTAATGATTGTGATTTCCATTTATTATAGTGATTATGAGAAAAAATAGTTTAATTGTTGAATAAATTTTAATCATAATGTATAAAATTACATTGACAGTAGTCCAAAATCCATTTTATGTACATATCTCAACCATAGACTCATTTTTCATATATTTTTACTATTATTAGATCCATATGACAAGGGAACCCATTGGTGAATTTACTTTTAAAAAATTCACAAAAATGCCACTCCATCTCCACTATAAAAAGGTTATCACCCCTCTCACTTATTCCCAACTCGTAATACATCAATCTCAATAGAAATATGAAATAGTTTCCTCTATAAATCCATAAATATTTCTTTTAAGCCTATATTTGGAAATAAAGGTAACCAAGCAATCTCATTAGTGCAAACCAAAAGGAGTTACCCTAATAAGAGAAAATGTCATTCCTCATGTTCTTTTGTTTTATTTTCCTTATCCACCACCCTATTTCTTATTATACAATTATAATAAAATAAAATATTTACCCTTAATATATTTATAATTTTTTATTATATGGGGTTTACCAACAATTAAATTATAATACATCTAATGGGTATCGATCTTACCATTCTTCTGTACAATGTACAAATGCTTCATCAAATGATGTTGTTCGTTTTTACATTCCATCCACTCATGAAATTGAAGTATGAAATATAAATATTTATTCGATATATATTATATTAATTTTTTATAAATTATTCATTAATTATAATATAATTCATAACTACATGATTTCCATTTTTTATAAATAAGTTAACTTTGTTTTTGGATGTGTTGTCTATCACCTCCTCAAAGATAAGTGATTCATTAAAAATATTCATAAAATGTAATAAGAATGGAGTTAATGAAAATATATAATATATATGACATAATATTAAATCTATAATGATATTATATATATATATATATTCAATTATATATCATTTATTTTACTTTCAATATGACTTGAAAATAGAAATAGATTTCATGTGTCTGTCCGGCCAACCATCTCCATAAATGGTGTATTCGATTTCATATAATAGTTTATTATATATTATTATATCTATTTTTATACAAAATATATTCTAAATATAAATATTTTATTATTTAAATAATTAAATTATTATATCAATAAAAGGATCAAGAATAAATTTTCAAAACATATATCACAAATAATGAAGTTATTTCAAGAAATATTTCTTTTAACTAGAATTGTTATCAAATAGGTAATATATAGTCATATGTGAATCATATATGATGTGATATAAAAGAATATTTTCCCATGTTAAATTTATAATAATCTTATATTTATTATATTTTAGTTTTGAATTTGTTAATAGAAATTCATTACTTATGGTAACCATTTTATCATCTCACTTTTTATATTTGTGAGATACAATCCTTATTAACCAATAACATACTTTTTTTATGTAAATAGATTCCATTAATGTAATATATGATTTTTATAGATGATTTTATTGGTATTTACATATATATAATATCAACATTATTTCACGGGGTGTAAATTTTATAAGATACCATATTTTTAATCTTATTTTTGACTCATGTAGCATTATTTGATATATATGTGCTTAGTTATAAACCTATATATTTTATGGAGTGTATATAAGTACCTTTGGAACCTTATATAATGATTCTAATTTGTTGATGATATTTTATGATTCATGTAATTTTATTCCATCATGTTGAGTACGCGTTAAAGTTGAAAAAGTGGTAACCATTCATTGAAACATTCTCTACATTTATCGTGATTGTTTATGATTATTCTTCAATTGATGAAATTTTATGTTCCAGCTCACAAGATCAGTCATGAATTTTATTATACTACTGTTATCCATTATATCATCATGTATTATAAGAATTTTTTCTACTATTTCTTACTTAATTGTATTATGAAAATTTGTTTATGAAAATCTGACATTATTTCACATTTTGATCAGAAATAAATTCTATTTGAAAACCATGTTTCTTAAAAGGGTACAAAAATGGTTCCCAGATTAAAAAGTATTTAATATTATTCAAGACACATTTATATGTTTTCTTGTAAGATTTATATCATTATTTTTTAATGATTTCCTTATATTTTTTTTAAAAAATCATTATTAAATTATTTATTAATAATTTAAATATGCATTTCTATATTTTCAAAGATATTTTTAAATAAAAAGTTTAAAAAATAAATTATGATTTAAATTGTTTTGATAAATTATAAAAAAATATTTCACTAAATAATTTTTTGAAATGATTTTAAATAATACATTATATATTTGAAAATTATCTATTAATAAAATGATTTTGGCTATTTCAACTATTGAAATATTTAATTTCCAAGAATGGTTATTTTGATTAATAATTGATCCAAGCGGTCATTATAAATCCATATAAATATATAATGGAATTATTTGATATTTTTACACTTTATTGATGACATGATATAAGAATAATATTCATTTCATTCGTGGAAGGAAAATTTTTCATGGAATGATGTATACCTCACCTATAGCACTTTAATAGGTTATTTTCATTTTGATCATGCTTATTTTTATAGGCAATTAAATTATTAAATGATTATAAAACCAATTTATTTACAATATTTTATTATGTGATGAATTGTTAATGAAACCCATTTCATTTTATGGGTTGTTATTTGATGTATATAAAACCAATATATATTCCTGGGTTATGTTATGGTGAATGTTTTGTTATACTATAGCATATTCATATAAGATTTCATTATGTGACAGGTGCATCATATATCTGTATCCAATTCATTAAGTGTTCATAAATAGATAATGATATCCTATGGTAAATGAGATGGAATCCAATGCCAAAAATAATAGGTCATCCCTAGCCTAACATAAAAGGGAATCCTAAGCCTAAATGAAGAGATTGCATTGGAGGTCACCCCGTTCCAAAAAACTATAAGGAATCCATAGATCAAAACAATAGGTTACATGAGTAGGAATCCCATGCACAGATAAATATGTAATCCAATTCCTCATTCAAGAGGATACAATGGAGGGAATCCCAATCCCAAAATAATAGCGTACACAAAAGGGCATCTAAAGCATGAATGAATTGGGTAAACATTAGAGAATTATAAAATAGAAACAAAATAGTACATGGGATGAAATATGATGCTCAACTTAGGTAAAAATGTCATTAGCCAATACCAAGAATGTTTTTATGGTCATGTTAAGTTTTATTCTAATAATATTATCTATGATTATGTTCATTCCAAAAATTACATGACTTATTCATATGTCATTCTCTAAAAGAATATGTTTCTAATTTTAATATGTTTCATGACATATAAATAATCAATATTTATTAAATGAATCTTTATTGTGATATTTGATTCACTGGTTATAATATTTTAATGTTATGATTATGTTTTGTAACAATTACTATTTTTTTTGTGTACATATAACCATTTTTACCATTATTGAAGAACTGAGATAACCACTTTATTTTTTTCCATTCCCAAAGTTAAAAAATGTTTTTAAATAGGATTACTAAATGGAATAATCATAAATGGAGATGTTTAATATTTTTTAAACGATATAGAAGACATTATTTCAATGGTTCCAATTATAATTAAATATTATGGTCCTAAGGAATTTATTTTTTCAATGTGAGGAATATTCATCAAAAAAATAGATTATACATTAATGTAATGCTTGGTTATCTATAGATGGTATCAATTGAAATGTTTATTCAACATTTTGAAACTAGTATGACAATACCATACTAATATCCCAATGAATATTTCCATATATATGTCTTGGTATGTCTCTAAGGATATGCATATGCTATCATAGGTTTGAATGATGGTGTCACATTTTTGGTATCCTGTAATAATATTTTTGGATTCTATTACTTTCCTCAAGGATATGTGTTGATAACCATATGAATTATGGTTTCAGTCAATAGATGGAACCTGAAGGAACCATGTTGATGAGTAATGAAATTGAAAATACAATTATTGTCCTCCTGATCAAAATAATTATATAGTTGGGGGAATTAATTTACTACATCCCATTATCACAAAAATTAATTAATATATGAATCCTAGTGAACATCCATATGAGGAATGTGGAATGATCTGATGTGTCCTTTATAAGGAATTTCCCACCTTCTATCCAAGGTATTGAATACCCATATTTTGTTGAGAAATGGATCAATTACCCAAAAAAAGATATTTCATATTCACCCATGTTCATAGAATCAAAATTTCAATCTCTAAGTATATCATCAACATGTTTATGTAGATCAATGATAGAATAATTTAACGAATACAAAGAAATAATATGAAATTGACTCCATATATTGGGATGAGTTCAACAAAATATTTTTCCATTATAACTTTAATTTTTTATAGAATATAAATATAGAATATTAATTCCTAGAGATTACGAAGATGGATGATGAATAATTTTGTTCCTTTGTATATTCTATAAACAGAAATAAGGTGCACGTCTGGTATAATCATCTAACCTGACAAAATAAATGATTGATTCATTTGTGTCATGAAAAATAGTATTCAAATGGACATAGCTATAAGTAACCTTAGAATCTATGAATATGATATTATATGTGTTTTTAGGGTTTTCAATAGAGGATAAAATATCATATAAATCATATTATTTTGAAATGAAATTAAATATGGAGAAAAAGAGAAATCTAACTACCATGGATAAAACAAAATAATAATTCCAATATGCATATTGGGTTTACAGAAACTTATAAGGCCCCATCCTTAAACCATACATAATAATGAGTTTTATCAAGAATTCACATTATGTGTAGGAACCCATACATTACATACATTGATAATACTTCAGAATTGATGTATTTTCATTACAACATATACTGATACCATTAATGTTCTATATGGGTATAATGTCTTTAGAAACATGGAAACCGAAACAACTGGTTCATAAAACATCTTTATTATCTCTAGTTAATTAACTCATAAATAGACTCATTTTTAACAGATTAGACATTATAACCTTATTTATTACATGTGTAAAATAAAAATATTAATCTGATATAAAAAATTCCCAATAAGGGTTAAAAAAGGAAAAATCAATCATATCATATTCATAAGAACATATCATTTTAAAATCTTAAACTGTATAAAAAAGATCATAATATCATGTGATGGGATAAATCAAAAAATTGAAATATATTCCCATTTCTCTTAACATAATACAAGATATTTGGTTTCCTAACCACACAAGCAAAAAAAATCATTTCATATTAGTCAGGTCACATTTCTAGGACCATCATATCTGACAGTCGATTACTGAACTGAGTTCACTCCTCGGTCTAGACCTATTTTAGTAAACCATATTTACTTTCTATTACTTTAATGTCTATATCATGAGATATAAATGTTTAACAAATACATTGGAGAGATATATAGGTCCCACTCAACTCATAATGAAACCATTCTTATGTGTGCCTGAAAAAAAACATTCATCATAGAATAACTAATAATATCTAATTGATTTTCTAGTCATTAATCAATCATAGTTAGTATAAAACAAATGGATATTAAAAATAAAATTCCATCATAATAAAATTAATATTAATTAAAAGGTTATAAATATAACCTTATTTGATAAGATTCATCATTTAAGGAAAATAATTTTGAGAAAACACATGAAATTAATTCCTGAGGAAAATATCCTTTCTTTATCAAAAATGTTTTCCATCCTAAAAATACCACAATATTTTAGTAGAAATAATATCATGTTAAAATAAACATATATTATTTTATGGTCTTATTGAAGGAAAAAAATAATTATCTACTAGTAAAAAATCATTTATTTCTATACACGTTTAAAAAACATTCTTCACATACATTTGTGGAAACAGACCAAAAGTACCTTGTACGGAAAATGACAAAAGATCTGATTCATATATATGGTAAAAATGTACCAATGGATAAAATTGAATTCAAAAAATTATAGAAGGATATAAAGAAGATTATGAGGTACATATCATGGAATCGTGGATGTGGATGATAAATAACTCCCAGTAAATACTTACGAATAAACTATCTCTGATAAAACGAGATTTTCAAAGTTATCCCATAAGACCGGAATGATATACTTTTATATATTTAAAATTCATGTAAAATTATTTAAATAATGTTAATGATTTATTCCATAATTATAATTATTTTTATTAAAATATTTATCATCATATATTCGTCCTTTTGAATGTAACATTTCATTGTAAATTGTTATTCAGTTATTAACAGGTTTATGTTCTTATACATACTTCATCAGATAAGATCTAATTTAAACTTTTTGGTTGTATATATTTAATTAAAATAATTTTATTAGTATAATATATTTATTATTTATTCTTTCAATTCATTTATATTATCAATTTTTAATTAAGAATACATTGAACGAATCACATCGCATCGTTGAGACGTTATGTCGTACGTACGCACGAGCAACGATAACATTCCCAAAATTATTGAATGGTATTGAAGTGAAATGAGTATAATATATCATAATTTTAATGATATTATAAAAATCATATATAGTCATTATTTATTTCATTATTTCAATCTATGTATTGTGGTGGTGAAAAACATATTACACCACAACATTAATGGGATAAGCCGTACGTTTGCACACGCTGTGACTTAGTTTTTGGCATGATGGATAGAAATTTAAATATTTTTGCTTCATATATTTAATAATATATAATTATATGATTGACACCTATGTTATTAATTTTTTTTAAAAAATATCATAAAGAGGAAGTATAAGAAAAAATAAATTTGAATGAATCGGAAGAAGAGATTACATCTACCTTGACGTGCATTATTTAAATTTTCATCTCAGTTCACTAGATTGTTTCTTTGATGAAGAACATAAACTCTAAAATAAAAATAGTGATGTTGAGAAGGGAAAATTTAAGGGTTGTATGAGTATGATGACTTTAATTTTATTGAATATGTGAGGTATGAGGTGTCATTTTATAATTGAGTTGAGGGGCATTTTTGGAACCCACAAAAATATTAAATTATAAAAAAATAAAACTGTACATAAATTATTCAAAAATTTCTCATATTAGAAGATGAGATGATATAGAGTCTTTTATATCATCAAATAACAAATTTCAGATTAATTTGTATGTCAAAGGAATCATAAAAATTTAAATTAACAGATTGTTATTCTATTAAATTTTTTACTATGGTAATAACATTATAAATTTTTAATGGTCATAAATATTAATATATATTGTATTAATTGAACATAAATGGATATTTAATGAAATTTTAGACATTATAACCATCAATATGTAATTTATAAATATTTTTATGATTTTTATATAATAAAATAAAGTGTTATTTTCACAAAATATCAATAGTGTCCATTTTGACACTATTAATTTTTTTGATTTAAAAATCCACAAAATAGATAAATTAGAAAAAATATTTTAATACACTCTATCCATATCATATTCACCTAGATAATTTTTTCAGAACATTAATAAGTTCATATGATAATTAATTTAATATTTTTAAATCCATTTATGTGATATTTCTATTAGAAAAATATTTTTTACATCACTATTTTGTAGTCATTAATTGTCATTATTTAATCTCTAAATATTGTAAATAAATTTCTACGATGTCAGTAGTTTTTTTATATTTAAAAATATTATCTAAAGTCGATATTATCACATTTTTATATATATATTTAAATTAACATGGATATATAAAATGATATTGTGGAATTTTGTCAGATTCATTTGATTTTATTATAGTCATGTTATATTCATAGCTATGTGGCCATAATGAGATTCCATTTGGAAATATAGATGATAATGGTTGAAATATACCAACCAATAAAATTTTTATAGGTGATAAGATTATTTTATACTCTTATTTATATACGTAATTACTTGATTTAGCTTTAACAATGGTAATAAATATAACTTCCAATGTTACTATTCATAATGCCTAAAACTAAAATTAGTCTGTAAACATAATTTGGAGATACTAACATCAAACATTGAATCCATATTTAAAAATTCAAAATGAATAAGTTGTAGTTATTAATTTAAAAATAAACATATTGTTGAAATGAGGAAACATGTTTTAAATGTGAAAACATTTCAATTGATTGAAATGTTTTTACCGATGAATTAAATTTAAAATTAATACAAATGACATAAATTATATTATATGGTTAAAATATATTATACCTATAATTTAATACAATTCCATATTATAATTTCTCCATATAAATTATCTTTATGAAAAAAATATTATTTAAATTAAAGTGTAGCATATTTTTACTATTCATGAGAATATGAACATTATCAAAAAAATATCATAAATATATCCAAAGTAAATTTTTATTCACTTCATCAAATTAAAATGTTTTTTTAATCATATGAATATTTTAAATGTATCAAAATAGTAATTTTAAATGTGTTCTCCATTGAATGGTGTAAAATTAACAATTATAAAAATTTGGATTTATATATAAAATATGATTTTATGCATATGCTATTACTAAAATATCCAATGGATGAATATAAAAAATATTTTATAATATATATCATGATAATTTAAGTACAAAAAATAATTCAATAAAAATTTAAATAAGTAATTGATTTATATTTTTCAAACATAATAGATAACAAATATATTTATAATGAATTTACATATATCAGTTATAATTATACATGTTAACCTAACAGCTAGGCTATAATGGCAATTTGATAATAATGGCATATCACTGTTCATTTTAACTCACAAGTAAATGATAAAATGTAATTGAATAATAAAAATTATTTGAAGGAAATATTTTTGAGAAATATATGAGTGTTACATTCTACCCCACCTAAAATAAATTTCACCCTAGAAATTCATCAATTGGAAACAAACACAGGGGGATACCTCTCCCACATCATTTCATCAAGACCCCATGTAGCCTCCTCAAATTGGTGTTTCTTACATATAAATTTAACAATGTGAGTGGTTTTTTTTATATTTTTTACTAAAATTCAATATATCTATCATTTGTTCTTAATAAGAATGATCGTGATCCAACTGAATATCTTCTTATCATTGTACATGTGAAGGATCACGTATTTACATTCTCATGAGAGATACATGGAACACATTATGAAATGAGTGATTCGATGGAAGATAAAATCGTTATGATACCTTCCAAACATGATCCAAAATTTCAAATGGACTGATATACCCAGTTATCATCTTGAAATTCCTTCCAAATGTAATTACTCACTTCTGGGTAGATACTAGTAGAAACTCCTTATCACTCACTTCACTATCTAGGACGTTTATTCAGTAGTCAGAATAATTTTTATATCAAATTTTAGCTACTCTTATATGTTGTCGAATAGATCAATCATCGTATCTCCTTTCATCAACATGATCAGGGTTTAATATCTTTATTTCCCCAAACTCATCAAAACATGATGGAGTTCACCACATCATTCCCCTGAGGACTTAATATGGACCCATATGAATAATTGAGTGAATTCTATTATAATGTGAATTTTTACCAATGGTAGGTGTTGATTCCAACTTCCTTTGAAATCCATATATCCACCTCTCAACATGTCTCTAAATTATTTAATTTTCCTCTTAGACTGACCATCTTTCTGAGGATTATAAGCGGTGCCGAAAGTGAGATCTGTATCTATATTAGTTGGATTACTTCTCTATAACATTAAGGTAAACCTGAAATCTCTATCATATATAATGGAAATTGTAACTCCATTTAGTCTTACAACATCATTTACATATATCCTGGCAAGCTGATCCAGATAAAAATCCTATATAATAGCAATGTAATTTTTCGTCTTTATAAGAAGATCAATTATAACCCAAATAGAATTATTTCAATTTTATGTTTTGGTTTGTCTGATGAAAATGTCCATAGTGATGATTACTCATTTGAATTTTTTATGGGTATTGGTTGTAATGTTTCCTTTGAATACTCTCTCGACCTTAACATTCTGACAAACCAATCATCACGAGAAATATTCAGCAACATCTATTTTCCTAAAGCCTCACTAGATGAACTATTTTAGGTCCCTATACATCGTTTTTCATCCATAGTGAATATAGAAATATGAACTTTGAGGATCATCAAACATCTCCTTCTTTAATTCTAGTGTGAGAGGAATACAAAACGTGTTCCTAAATCCTATTATTTCTTCAAAATCAAGGTTGAATTCAAGTACACATCACACCTTTTTTCTAATTATACATCTTCCTTCATTTCCTCTTTAATCATTTCTTGTATATATGTTTGATAATTCATTTGAGAAAGATAATATTTCTCCCCTACCATTAAAATTTCATGGTCCATCCATTAAAAATTTAAAAATATTGGATCATTCATGATCCTGATCACGGATAAGGTAGCATGGTATTTTTAAATCAAAGCATCTACCACATTGTTCAATTTTCCAAGGTGGGAATGTATAGAGAAATTATAATATTAAATCAAATACCACATTTTTAGTTGGTAAATGTTCATATCCTTATTTGTGAAAATATAATTTAAACTTTTATAATTAGTATAAATATCACACCTTTCACATAAAATATAATTCCTCCATATATGTAATGCATAGATTACCACAAAAAACTCCAAATCATGACTAGCATAATCTCGATCATGGATTTTCATCTTCTATGATAAAAAATCTATCACCATAACAATTTTCATGAAAAAAAATCCTAGACCCTTTGTGGATGCATCATTATATATCACAATCATTTCTTTACTACAAGGTTGTGTGATCATAGGTTCACCGACTAAACTTATTTTTAGCTCTTTGAAATTATATTTACATTCCTTTATCCGATCAAACATAACTCCCTTCCGAATCAACTTGGTGAGTGGGTTCGACAATCATGAAAAATATTTGAAAAAACATCAATAATATCTAGCCAAACAAAAAAAAGTTTGGATCCCATTTACTCTTGTTGGTCCCAACCATCGTTCAATATCATCTAGTTTTACATGATCCATAGATATTCCCACTCTTAATATTATGTGACACAAAAATAAAAAATTCTAATGCCAAAATTCATGGTTGGTAAATTTAGAAAAATGCATCTCCTTTCATAGTTCTTTTTGTACTATTCTCATGTAAAAAACATGTTCATTATTACACTTTGAATAGAAAAGAATAATGTCTATAAGACTACAAAAAACTGGTCATTATAGAATCTAAAACTCTATTCATTTGATACATGAAGATAGTGGGTGAAATTAGTAAGATCAAAATGAATCACTATAAATTCATAGTGTCTATACATTGTACATAATGGAGTAAATTTTATATCATCCTTTTTTATCCTTAATTGATGACATCTTGAATGAAGATCAATCATGGAAAAGTATTGAGGTCCTTGGAGTTGGTCAGATAAGTCAGAAATGTGTGGAAGAGGATATTTTTTCTTGATATTGATCTGTTATGTTCTTGATAATCAATATAGCGTCTCATTTATACACTATTATTCTTAGAAAATAGAATAGGTTCTACCTGAGGTTATGCACTGGGGTGTATTTATCATTTATCAAGATTATCATGGAGTGTCTTCATCAATTCTTGAAACTCAAATGGGACATTCTATATGGTGTCTTTTAAATAGGCATAACATCAGTTATGAATTTATATAAAACAAAACTTCACGATTTGGTGGAAGACCAGGAAATTCTTCCTGAAATTCATCATCAAAATCTCATAAAATGGGTATATTAGTAATCAGGAGTTTCACCCCAACCATTTGAGATAAATAACCTTTATTTAAAGGAATCCATTCCCATAATATGGAATAAATTTCTACCAGAACGTTATATTCATCCTTTCCTCGATTAATGATCATAGATAGATCTGTAATATGAAATGTTGAATCTTGTCTTTGGAAATTGATATGAGATCCATGTAGTGAAATCCAATAAATTCCTTGAATGACATCAAATTCCATTATAGAATGGATCACATGATTTAGGGGAATCACTATTCTACAAACATCAACCGGAGAAGAATTATAAACTTTTTATGTAATGGTTTTTCCATTAATAGTTGTCACATATAAATCAATGTCTAATATTGAGGTAATACATCAATACATTTAAAAATTCAGCAAAAACAAAAGAGTTGGTGGATCCCAAATAAAATAAACCATTTTCTACTTTACATTATATGGTAAGTGTACCATTCACCACATTATTATCATACTCCAGGTTGCTAATAGGGATTTCATTTCACATTCCCTATTCTTTGTTCTTAATTTTTTTTCTAAAATTTATCATCATCAACAATCCATGGATTAGGGCATTGATTTTCCTAATTCCCCATTTCATTGCACTTGCAGCATTGAAGTGTTGAAGATGAATTCTATATATCATTTTCTATGTTCGTATCATTAGACTTATTTTTTCCTTAACTTCAAAATTCAATTTCCCGATAACCTTATTATCCACACATAAAAAATTTACTAGTACATTTAATATATCTACCTCATTGTTTCATCCCACACATTGATCATGAGGAAAATATTTTCTTCTATTTTATGTTTTTTTTATTTTCTATTGAATTGAATTTTTATATTTTTATCAAACCTAAATGGCTAGTAGTTTACTCCAATATCCATCTTAACCACGAGAGAAAATCAAACAATTTCCCCGTAGCTATTGAAGTACCTTAAGGGTAATTACCTTTAGAGACTTGGTTTTGAGCCACTAAATAATTGATCAATTTTACTCTCAGGTTGGATACTAATTTCAGAATCATATCTTGGAAGTCATACAAAATTTTCAATGAAGGTACTAATAGATTCATCATCCTTTTTCTTAATATCAGGGAAATCATTCAATATTTTGTAAGAAAAATAAGAGGAAATAAATTATTGAAAAATAAGTTTTTGAACTCATCCCATTTTATGTATGGAATTTTAGTTCTTTTCCACTTATTCTTGATAAGATTCCAAAATTGATCAGATTCCCCATCCAAATGATAATCATGAAAGATAAAATTATTTTTTTCAGAAAAATTTAGAATATAAAATATATTTTTAGTGGTACTGATTCATTTTTCAGCCACTAGTAGATCATTAGACCCACAAAATGAAGGTGGACATTGCCTCATGAAGAACTCATCCTAATGTTGCTCCCTCATTTTCTCATTAGGATGTCTTGTATGATTCATAGCCTGAAAATGTTTTGTGATCATTGATTCATTATATTTCATTCTAGAATCCATATCAGTTTTTTCCTCATGGGGACAATAGTTTTATTTCTTGTCACATTCATCATTATTGATGTTCATTAGGGTTCCATCCATTTACAAAATCCATGAAGCATAATGTTATGAATAATAATCTTAATAGGAAAACCACCTAATAAAGAATAAGATTTTTATTTAGAATAAATTAGGATTTATCCTAGGGTATTCATGGTCATTTTAAAACACTAGGATTGTATCCTACACTTATACATATCTTAAGCATTCTTACTAAGGGTTTCTCATCCTAGTTTACAAAGGTAAACTATACCATTACATTGATACCTATGATAGAAATCCCTTAATTTATTAAACTTATATTACATCACCATTGAATTATTTTTATGACAACATATAAAAAACCATGATAGGACTGTATGGGTATAGTGTGTTCAAAAACTGTGAATCATAATCAATTGGTTCATAAAACATCTATATTGTCTCTTATTTATTTCATCATTACTAAACACCTTTTTGGAATATCATACATAATACACTTATTCATTACCCATGGAAAAAAACATATGAAATGGTGAGCTCAAATGATTAGTAAGGGTAAAAAAATGAAATATCAATCATATAATATTCATAAGAACAGACCATTAGAAAATATTATTCATCATATAAATGTTCATAATATCATGTCATGTGATAAATCATAAAAGTGAAATATAATTTCATTAGTCAAAACATAATAAATGAAATTTTTTTGAAAACCCACATAAGAAAAAATATTCATTTAATATTTGTCAAGGATAATTCTAGGACCACTACTATAGACAATGTCAATTTCTGAACTGAGTTCAGTCCTTATTCTAGCCATGTATTACTGAGCCTTATTTACTTTCCCTACTAGTCATATCTATCTCATGAGAAATAAATCATTACCCAAAGTATTGTATGGAGATATGCATCCCACCCATCTAATAATGAAACCATTCTTACAAGTCCCATAAAAGCCTAAAAACATTTACCTAGAATAACCCATGAAATCAAATGTTATTCTTAAACATAATTCAATAATAATTGATATAAAACAAATGGATTTCATAAATAATATTACATAACAAACAAAAATAAAATAATCTTAATAACAAGGTCATAAATATGACCATATTTTGAGAGTATCATGTTATATGGAAAATAATATTGAAAAAAGACATGAAATTAATTACTGATAAAATATCAATTCTTCTTCAAAATTGTATCCTTGACTAAATGCCACACACTATAAGAAGTAATAATTCTATTTGAAAACAACCATGTAATATATTAGGGTATTACTCAAGTAAATAAATCATTATGAAAGTGTAAAAATACATTTATATAGTACATGTTAAAAAACAATATTCTTGTAGTTTGGTCAAATAATTCGAAAATTACCTTGTACAAAAAATGATAATAAATTACTTCTATGTAATTTGGTAAAAATGTACCATTGCATAAGATTTACATTAAAAAACTATTGATGTATATAAATAATTTATTGAATATCTTATTTAGGAAACACAGATGTGAATGATAAATAACCCTGAGTCAATAATTACGAATAAATAATCATGAATAAAAACGAGATTTACAAATATAACCTTAGCCATATGTCATATTAAAACTGAATATATCAAAAACTACTATATAATGATTTTAATCAATTTAATAATTTATTATAGAGTCATAATCATTTTTATGAACCAATTTATGATACATTTTGTTTCTATTTTTTGTAACATTTCATTGTTACTCATTTTTCGGGTATTAACTACTTTATGTTCCTTTTCATGTTTTCTCAGAGAAATTCATATATATATTTTTATGTTATAGTTATATTTTTTAAAATATCTTATTAGTATAATATATTTCATATTTATTCATTAAATTAATTTATATACTCATTTTTGATGAAATTTATATAAAATGAATCACATCGCATCGTGGAGACGGTAAGTTGTACGTATGCCCGAATGACGATATCATGCCCACAATTATATAATGGTATTAAATTGGATGGTGTAAAATATAATAGAATTTTTATAAGGTTATAAAAATAATATATATTTACTATATCCACCATTATTCTAATCCGTGTAAGGTAGTGGTGAAAAAACAATACACCACGGCATAGAGACGATAATGTGTACCAACACACGCATAGTAATTACATTTTTCATATGATGGATTGAAGGTGAAATAGGTTTGTTTCATATTTTTAATAACATATCATTATATAAGTGATATTAATTTTATTACTTTATTATGAAAAAACTATTGAATATGAACTAGAAGGAGAATGAAATTTGAAAGAATCCGTATATGATATTACATCTTCCTCGACGTGCATTCTTTAAATTTCCTCCTACGTAACTAGAGATGGTCATTGAATTATACTAGAATCTATAGAATGAAAAGAAAGAAGTTGATAATGAAACAATTTTAGGGGTTTCCTTGATTGAAGGCTCAAAATGATGGGATGAAGTGAGGGAGGAGGTGCTCTTTTATAATTGTGTTGAGGGGCACTTTTGGAAACCAGAAAAATATAAATTTATAATAAAATCCAAACCCATATAAAATCTTCAAAAATGTCCCAATTTTGAATATAAAGTGATATAGGGTTTTAATATCCTCAACCAAAAAATTTAGGCAATTGGTTGTGTCATTTCTAGCATTATCATTTTAATTAACACTTTGTTATTCAATTTAATTTTAATTTTTGTAAAACAATTCTAACTTTTTTATGGTATATTTACTAATAAGTATTTAATTTTCCATAAATAGATGTTTTATTAAATTTTAGACCATAGGACATAAAATTTTTATTTATTAAATTTTTTTAGGATTTTTAAATATTTTAATAAAATTTTATTTTCAAAAAATATTAATAGTGTCAATTTTGACACTATTCATTTATTTTGCATTAAAAACCATAATGGAGATAATTTTTAGAAAATATTCAGTACAATATTAAAATATAATATTTATCTATAAAATTCTTGTAGAACATTAATTAGTTTGTATCTAAATTATATTAATATTTTTATAAATATTTATCTGATATTTTTAATAATAAAATAATTATTTTATCATTATTATGTCATCATTAATTGTAAATATTTAATATCTAAAAATTATACATATTTTTATAGGATTTATTTAAATCTTTTAAATTTTAATTGACTATATATAGTCGATATTATCACATAGTTATCCATATATTAAAATTAATATCCTTATACAAACTAAGATTGTGACATTTTTTAACATTCATTTTTTTTATTAAATTCATGTCATCTTCCAAGGTATGTGGCAATAAAGTGATTAATTTTTGAAAAATCGATGACAATGTTAGAATTTTTACATCTAATATGATTTCTACAGGTATTAAGGAAATTTTTTATAATTAGTTTTTATCATTAATTACGCAATTTACCATTAATAATGGTAATAAAAATAATTGTCATAGTTACTATACATAATAGCTAAAAATAAAATTAGAATATTAACATAATTTGGATATAATAATTTGAAATATGGAATCCAATTTTTAAAATTAAAAAAACATAAGTTTTAGTAATTATTTTAATATTAATTTCATTGTTCAAATGAGAAAACATGTTTTAAAAGATAAAACATTGTAAAAGATTGAAATTTTTAACCTACTAATTCATTGTAAAATTAATCCTAATTAAATATATTATATCGAATGGTCCAAATATATTCTATTAATACATTTAATCAATTAAATAATATAATTTTACCATTTAAGTTATCTTGCCGAAAAAAGTTGTTTTTAATTAAAAGTTAGCATATTTTTACTATTCAACGAAACATTAACGTTACCAGAAAATATCAGAAATTTATCCAAAGTAAATTTTTATATTCTTATTCAAAATAAAATTTTTATCCTCTAATATAAAAATTTCTAATGATTTTAAATCTTAATTTATAATGGGTTCTCCATTCAATGGTGTAATTTTTTTTAAAAAAAATTGGTTTTTATACTTCAAATAGTGTTTTATTCATTCCCTATGATGAATATATCGATTAAATGAATATAAAAACTTTCTCATTAATTTATTTACTGAATGTAATTCACTTAAAAAATATCTAATTGATTTGTAATTTTCATAAATAATTGATAGCCAATGGATTCATTATAAATTTTCATAAGTATGTAATAAATATTCCTGCAAACCTAACTACTAGGAAATGATGGTAAATTTATACTAAGGGAATCTCATGGTTCATTTAATATAATGATTTTGTGAAAATAATGCTACTGATAAATAAATATTATTTAAAAAAATTATTTTATAAAATCATCTGGGTGTTAAATTAAGGATATTTACAGTTTTAGAGTATTAGAGAATCAGTCCATAACTATTGCATTATGTCACAAAGATTACAAATTATACACTTATAGTAACTATCCATATGTTTCAAAAAATAAAAACTAATTAAAAAACAAGGAATCATTTCATGTTTTATCATCAAAACTTTCAATGGATACCATCCACGACTATATTCTTCATTAAGTCCTATGAAAAATATATCAAAAAATTGGATGAGCATAAAAAGCCTAAAAGGAATATAAATTATGTATAAAAACTATTAGTCCATGATTATTTAAAATCCATGAAATAATTTTCACAAAATCATACCTTTCACCCATAAAACATATACTAAGAAGCATAAATCTTGTAATCATAAGAATCATACAAAACATCATTGAAATAATAAAAAAAGGTAACTTGTAGTATCCATATAGTAAATACATTGTAGATTTATGAGCTACATATGGAGTAAAAATCACGGTTACATTCTTTATACCGATCAAAATATATACCATAAATCTCTTAGGAGAATTCTTAATGAACACATCCTTAACATTACCCAATTCAATGGAGATCTATCATGAGATCACTTTATATTGTTTTATCATAGAACCATTCATATATTTAAAATTTTCCAAAGAACAATAACATAATCATAACACATATAACTAGTATAAAAGAAATATAACATTTCCACATTGAAATTAATAGATTTGAGTACTAGATATTTAAATAATCAATATAGTATGAAAAACACATTTAAAACAATTAACATTAATATTTTCCAATCAAATTGTACCATATTTGACATTGAAACATTCAAATGAATTATATTTTAAAACTTTAATTTCAATATAAATAAATCATTTAAACCATTTTGAAAAAAATTATATTAATGATAAATAATTAGAAGAATACATACATAAAACATTTAAAATGATGTTTTACATAAAGAATACTTTACCATTGGATAAAAAATTGAGTAAAAATAAATAAAGAATAATATTAAACAAAACATATAACATCATTAAAATAAGTACATTAATTTAATTATTTTTCAAATGAATGTATATACACCATATAAAAGTGAATTTGTAAATAAAAACAAATGTGTCTTTATGGAATGTAAATTGAGATGAAATCCATTACAATTATCACATCCTTATATTAATGATAAATTCCTTAAATAATAATAACTAAGAAATATTAATAAAAAAATTATCAGGGTATTCAATGTAAAAAAATAATAGGTCATTCATCCATATTTCTTGGAAAACATAACAAATTTCATTGATATTTAACTCAATAAAATGTGATTGAGTTTTGATATCCCTTAAAATGTTTTTATAAATCATACAAGTGTTAAAAAATAGGGAGATAATGTTTAGAAACAGAATATAACCACATTGGTATTTGGAAATTAGAACATAAATTAATAAACATGGATTAAACAAAAAATATTGGCATAATATAATCAGAAATATATTCATAAATCCCAATGAGTTGAAATTGAGTGTATAAATTCCCTTAAAAAATCATTTAGTAAAGAAAACAGATTGATTATTTGTATTCATTATATATAAACATAATTCATGTATAAATAAAATATTGGACATTTATATTTATTTCTCACATAATCACATCATGAAATAATCATGAAGTAGAATATTATCACAAAGAATTGAAATTGGGTTAAGAAGCTCCCTTATCATGAATCTGACTTATTCCATCCATTATTTAATTAAATGAATAATAAATTTGGGTTAATTCATAATTTAAATATAATAATTTTATTATTTTTATTATTTTATCACTTTTTACAATGATATAGTAAATATTTAATTATTTAAATTCATATCAGACGTTTTTTTGTTATTTGGCACATGAGTCAAAAACGAATATATTTTAAGGTAAATTGTCCATTTAGTACGTATTCCTTCATATCCAGAATGATATTAATGATTTAAAAATCATATATATCCATAATATATGTATTTATAATAATCCATAACAATTGGAGATATGTAATGAAATGCACTATTCATTGAGAATGTAGGTCGTACGTACACATAAATGCTACATTCATTTATTTTCCATATTAATTGAATGAAAAACAAATGATATGTAGGAATATTATAATAAATCATAAAATATATGATATATATGTAACATTATTTCACTTACACTATCCATTATATGTTCTTTGTATTTAATGAATGAGTCATATCACATTGAAGGGGCGGGAGTCCAGACACCCTCAAATGAATGTATTATATTTACAGATTATTTAAAAGCATAAAAATAATTTGTAATTTAAAATTATAGAAAAATAGACATAATATTAAAATAATATATATCATATATAAATAAAATTACTTCATAATTGACACCCTGAGTTGTTTTAGTAGAAAAATAAATAATCAATGTTTTGTGTGGAATTTTTTTTTCCTTACGCAGAAACAATTTGATCATATCCATTATATAGAGATGTATGTAACTTTAGTTTGAATACTTCTCACAAAAAAATCCAAGTATATTTGGGATATGTGTTTTTTAATTAATCATAAAATAATAAGTTCATAGGTCTTGGAGATGGAAAACAAATGAAAGGATGTTGGGAGTATATATTACCTCTAAATCGGGTCACTTATTTTTATTTGATTAAAATTACATTGTTCAATTAAATTATTCCGATAGTAAGAATTCAAGGAGGAACGAAGGGATGGTGGGACATTAGTTGAGAAGAGGTTTCACTATTAATGTGGCTTTATAGGTGAGAGTAAGTGGGTAGAGGTGGTACCCTTTCATAAGAGGATGGTGGTGTAGTTTATGAACGTTCTGAAATATTATTTTTTTTATAAATTCAATTATGGTTAAAAATTTATGAAACATCATTTATTTTGAATAAATGAATATTTTGGTTCGAATAACCATCATCTTGTAATTTTAATACAAGTTTTGTATATTTTTTAATACTTATATTTTGTGCTTAACCATTATTTCAGCTTTTTTAATCTTTTACTGATGCCATGTTATTTACAAATTGTGGGTTATTATAAGTACCATATCATTTTAAAAGAACCAAAGAAGTTCATTTATGACATATGTGGTCTTATATAAATCGGTTATACTAATATTTAATTTTTATTCATTTAATAACTTTTAATAAACTATTTTATATTTTAAGTATTGATTTATGTGAATTTTGGACAGTATTCATACATGTCATTTTTACAAATTCATAACAAATTAATTCGTTCATAAACTAATTTAATAAATATGAACATTTCATATTAATCCTAAAAATTCATGTATGACATATATTATGTCACGTAATATTTATTTTTAAATTTAAAATATCATTTATTTGAATACTTTATAAATGATTCAATCACTACATCATTTTTCTATCATGATTAAATTAATTTATTTAATGTCTAAATATTATAAATAATATGACAAGATGTAAAAATTCATTGTAGATATCACATACCTATTTATAGTTTAAGATATCAATTATATAATGTCATATTAAAATTGTATTAGTAAAAGAAATTTTTTAATTTTATTTTTCACTTTACTTTAGATTAATTGTTACTACATGTCATTATAACTCCCATGTGCCTCTATGGGGTCACATAATAGACCCAAGGATACCCAAGGATAGAAATAACTCATCTAATAGCATTAGGAATTGTTTTTTGGTCATTTTATATTATTATAATATAAATATTTTACCTATATTTACCTATATTTAGGCTTTAACCATGGAAAATAATAATATTTTATAAAGTTGCTATTCATAATGTAAAAAATAAAATGAAAAAATTTAAAAAAAATGAGAATATGATTCCACATAAGGAATCTATATTATTAAATTAAAAACCATTAATTTTACTAAAATAATGAAATATTTTTTATAATTATAAAAACCAAAAAGTTGGTTTATCAGAAGATAAACCTATCAAATTATTAACATGTGTTTATATCAAATATAAATGGGAAATTGCTTCCAATGACCATAATTGTATTAATTTATTAAAAATTAATACAATTAAACATTAAAATAAATTAAAATTACAATCTAACTATATAAATACATTATATGAAAAGGTAGTTTTGAAATAATATGGATTATTTTTCACTATTTAGGATAATAACAAAATTATCAAAAAATACAAAAATTTTATCCACGGTAAATTTTTATGTACTTCTTCTGATGAAAATTTTTATCTTTTAAAATATAAAAATTTAATAGTAAAAAAATATTTTTAAAAAGGGTCTACATCAAAATTTGGTAAAAACTCATTTTTATAAAAATAAATCTTATTTCAGTGAAACTTATTTTTTTATTATATCATATCAAGAAAACATATAAGTTGAATTTAAATCCTAACATTTAATATATAACAAGATTTGATATAATAAAAATTGATAAAGTGTTTTGTGATTTAACAGACATAATTATTCTCTTTGAAAACATATTCAATGAAAACACATCCTTAATATTCAATTGGTTTTTATATCCATTACTAATAAATTTAGTAACCAATGAATCATTATTTAAACAAGTATAAACCATATATCAAAATTATATTTATACTACTCATCCTATATGTTCCAATGTCTCAGTGTTAACTTTCATGTAAAAAAACAATAATATTATTTTATTTTTTTTCATTACAAATCAATGTTGAGTGAAAAATATGGTTTTAGAGAAACCTATTTTACCTTGTTTAGATGGATATCTGAAAAAGTTTCCCCTTTAACATAAATTAATATCTTATTCATAAATATTAACAGAAATTAAAATATATTTGTCTTCAAATACATGATTCATTACATCATTTCCCCCTTTTGGAAATTGTTTCCTTGAAGATTTTAAAATTATGCTCAAAAATTTCATTTCAAATCCCATATCAGAAAATGGAAAATATGAATATCACATTAAATGAAATATACGTACAAAGGTCACTAGATATAAAACCTACATGGATTCCATGTAGGAGTCATGGATATGATAGAGAATACTAACCATTATGTTTTGATTAGGAATGACAGAAAACATGATCTGGATAATGTTAACAACAAGAAATAAATAAAATTATAATGGGTGAAACATTCCTTGATTCCCTAGTAGGAAAAGTAAACTTAAAAAGTTTTTGTTTTATGGTCATATTCATATAGTTGGAGAATTTTTTAACTACATAGAATGAAGTAATAATGAGACATACATACTTTCCATGTATAGTTTCATCTTTTAAGAAATACCTACCATAAAATCATATTCTCTTGAAATAATGAGTATTAATGACCACTTGGTCACAACTGATGTTCTAGAATCACCCTAAAGTGAATATTATAATCAAAAAATTATGAACTACATATTTACCCAATATTTAGACCATAACTAAAAATAATGTATTTAGTATAAGATTAGACAATCCCATAAAATTTTAAACCATGAGAAGTATAAGTTATACTTTTAAAATCTAGTATTCGAAAATAAGAACCATGTTCTACAAAAACTATTAAACAAAAAATCCTTAATATTACTCAAAATAATCCAACTAATGTTGAATCCCAGAACATAGAAGAAGTCAATAACATATTTTTCCAATATAAATTTCAACTTTTATCTCTAAATATCATCAAACACTCTTAATATCTAAAAAAAATAACAAAGTATCATTTTCTCCATGATAGGTTAAAAATCTCCATAAATACTCTAATTCCCCATAAGTCAATAGTTAATAACATATAATGTTTCTAAAATATAGAACACCTTCGCATAGTATAATTCAATCGTAAATCATATATAACACCTCAAATATATCCCATAGTATTCGATTTAAATTAATCATATATTGTTTCCATAATAAGTAATGTCTTCCAAAATAATATGTGTCACTTAATAGGTAATGTCTTCTTTACTCCTATTCTTGTGGATTTAAATCTGAAATTGAAGCATCCTAATAATTTATCTTTTATTTCTAAGGGATCCAAAATAGAGTTAAAAGTTTCATATGAGTATTTTCCTACTTTTGTGAGGTTTTCAAGATGGTGGGTCACTCTGTTACCAACTGTAGAATTCTACAAAAGAAGGTTAGTACCCCTAAATCCTCGGAATGGAATGATATCAATAAGAGTAAAAGGTCAAATAATGTTCTTATTGACAAGACAAGAGTTATAGAGGATCATGATTTTCTTTCACAGGTATTTGAAATAACTCCATAAGTTAATTCTATATTAAATCCTAAACAGATACAACCTTTTATCTCTGCAAATGAGCAGACTGGATCACCCATCATGAAGAATTACTGGGCTAATATAGTTGAAGAGGAGGAGGCTCAAGATACAGTACAAGTTTTAGATTCTGAGATTTCAAATGACATATTCAATTTGGCTATGAAATGGAAACAAGAAATGGAGGAGGAATTAATTTCACTAGAACTGTTGAATAAAATATTCATCATGGTCTGCGCTTTTAGAGATGTTCATAATCCAACTGATGAATCACAAAAGGAATCTCCTTACTTGGATGTCCCAATTGATGTTGGTTACACTCCATATTCTAGATATATTTCCCTGGAAATTTATCTAACACATAATTCATTTGTTTCCAAGGCCTCATATCCTAGAAATATTACAGATATTGCAGGCACATTAACTCACAACAACTTAATCACTGATTCGAACTTGCAGAAAAAAGAACTTTTTGGGAACCAAATTAATGGATCTGATCTAATAGGAAATAGGTAATCTACTAATATAGTTGGACCTTATTTGGACAGAGTCGATCAAATTGGAATTGGTAATGAGGATTTTATTACAAATTCTACCCAGGAAAACCTGACAGATATGAATCAATCAAAATTGAACGGAAAAGGAAAATTTGTGCTGAACAACACAGTTGACGTAACAGATATTTTATTAGGTTCCAAAGATACCAAAAATAAGGCTGGTCAGCCACCTAAGAATCAAAGGAACCTGAGGGGTCCCAGCCTCCAAGTTCGATTTAAATGAAGATTTTGTTTTGGAATTTTCAAGGCCTTGATAACATGGAAACCACCATATCCATTAAGTTGTTCATTCAGAAGCACAAACTTGTTCTGATAGGTGTGTCTGAGCCTAAAAAGATATTTCCTCATAATATTGCCAATTTTTAGAAGGTGGGTTTCCCTTTAATTTACACCAATAGGTGTTCAACTGATGTCAAAAGGCTATGGGTCTTGGCTCATTTTTCTCTGACTAGTACATCCATGGCTGTATCGAGTGAGCTGCATGTCACATGCTTCTTCAATTATCATGGATCTGATTTTTTTGTACCTTTGTATATTCCAACAACAGTTATCTGGAAGGTATGAATTTATGGGTGGAAATGGGGTCGTTGAAATCTGGCATCTCAAGTCCCCGGATAATAATGGTGGATTTTAATTCAATCCATAATCCGGATGAAAAAATGGGAGCTATCTGCAAATACAACTCTTCGAGAGAATTCAAAACTTGAATTGATCAAAATGACATTATTGTGGTTAATTTGGTGGGTTCCAAATATACTTGGTAGAGGAGGAATATTAATATTTATGTGGTCGGAAAAATTGATAGGGCATTCATCAATGGGGCTTCATTGGATAAATGGGGATCAATATTTTGTTCAACTTTAGCCAGACTTAATTCGCATCATCATCCAATTCTGCTAGATCATGCTGACATGGAACCTAAGATCCCTATCCCTTTTAGTAAAATTTCATCATCGATAATTCCGTAAACAATTTTCAATTAATACATTATTATGTGAAATGAAATTGAATTTTTCATTCTTGATGTGCTACAAGATCATATTATTGAATGATAGGTCATTCCAACAATCTCAAAAAATTGATTTAACATGTTATCAAATAAGCATATGTCCAAAAATACTGATATAATATATTATTCTAAAAAACATTAATCATAATATGAATGATAATATCCATAGATGGATAACATTAAAATCCTTCTAAAAACTGAAAATATTAATCTTTAAAATTATGTGAACTTAATTGTCTTAAAAATTGTCTTCTATATCTTATTTGGAAGTTTATAGTTGTTAAATTCCAAACATGTGAATATCATAATTCTGTATTTTCATGAAAAATTATAATAACATGAATTATTGTTGAACCTTAGTGGAAAACATAAATTCCATTAAAATTAACTCCTTCCACACAAAAAAAACTATATATACTCAAACCATGATATCATTCATTCGTCTTATGAGCTCCTTAATACAATGAAACATCTAATTATATTCATAGACATTCATTATACACATATCATGTTCATTCTAAAAATATTTCAATCACTTTTCATTATTACAGGTACCATATTACTATGGAAAATCTCAACGGACCAATACATAAATATCTTAATATTCCATAATACTATAAAATAGAAACAACAGCATTATTTTAGAATCCCATTACATAAACATTTGACATTCCACCACTTCATTTTCATAAACACATTCCCCAATAGTGATCACATGTTACTCCCCTTTGTATTTTTCATTAATAGGTAGCTCACATAGATTATCATTAACCCATGGATTAGTTAAGTGGTTAGAATAATTCCCCTTTTCCATGAATTTTTAGCATTGATGTGTTAGTGGTTCATTATTTGTAGTATTTTTTCTATTCACATCATTAGATTCCTTTTTTCCATTAATTTAGTACTCAAATTATTGATAACCATATTGTTTAAAAATGAAAAATATTCTAGTACCTTAAATACAATCTCCCCAAAGTATTTATTGAAAATTTTATCATTAAGAAACATTCAGCTTCTTTTAAACATAGTTTTTAGATTTTACCTTTAACTCCATCATTTTTTTCTTGTAAAAACAATTTGATGGATATGTAACACCAACATCCAGTTCAACCTTGATATAACAACACACATAATCATTATAGCTACTGATGTCTCTTATTTCTAATGTCTTTTGGAGACTTGGTTATAAGGAACTGAAGAATTGATCAACATTAATTTTAGGTTGGTTGATAATTTCCAAAGAATACCTTGCATGTCCAGTAATCATATCATCATATACACAAAAAAATCAATATTTTTTTGTTTATGGTCAAGAAACTCCTTTTGCAAAAAATTTCAAATAATACAATAGATGTTCTTTTTGAAAAAAATGTTCTTGAACTCATCCAAGTCCACAGATTCAATTTCAACTTGCTGTATTCTATTCTTAATTATATTCCACCACTAGTATGTTTCACCTTCCAAATTATAAACAACCAAAATGAATTTTTCATGTTCAAAACAACGAGGGATGAAAAATATCTTTTCAATGTTACTGATCCACTGTTCCACAATAAGTGGATCAATTGAAATACTGAATGATGGTGGATGTTGTGTTATGAAGAACTCACCAGAATGTTGTTCCCTTATATTCTCATTTTGGAGTTAAGAAATATTCATAGCTTGTGTAAGTATAGAAATAATATATTCCAAAACATCTCCTATAATATTTGGTTTTTCATGAGGACAATAGTTTCATTTTCTAGTGAAATGTTCATTAAAAAAGTTCCTTTGGGTTCCACCAATTGTCTAAAACCCAAAAAGAATAGCATGAGAGGCAAAACTAATACTAGGAGAACAACATAATTAAGGGGAAGTACATTAAATCTATAAAATAGTTGGTTTAATCCTAGGTTCTTAATGATTTTTACAATAATTATAGAATCGTAACATATTGATTTCTCTAGATATAACATAGAAATATAGCTAGGGATCTCACAAATGTTTTGACATTTTATGTTCCACTATTTTACTAAACCTTCACACTGATACTATATGTAACGACACATGTCATATGTACAGGGAAATAACATTTCTTTTTTGGAATACATAATTCATTACAAAAAACATATTCCAAAAGTCTTTTTGGTTTTGTGTCTTTTAAAAATCGCAATATAATCTATAAACGTGGTGAAAGATCATCAAAATATCCCAAAAAGAACATCCTCTTTGGGTTTCCTACCTAAACCCATTATTTACATCCTAGGGAAATGAAAATATAAAAAAGGTGAGCTCAAATTCTCAGAAATGGTAAAAATGGATAACATAAAAAAACCATAAACCTTTAAACATAAACACATGAACATAATGTTTAAACATCAAAATCCCGAATTATAAAAAAAATTAATATATAAGGCATATATCATAAAACAAAATTATCAATGATACAATTACATTGGAATAAAATTTTTAATTTTGGAAAAATAATAAAGACATAATCTAAATTTCATAGTATTCAAGGCATTGTTGCTAAGACAATCATATTGAAAAAATTCCATTACTGAATTTGGTTTACTTGACATTCCATCCTTGTATTTTTTATCCGAATTTACTTTTCATTGTAGTCATGTACATATAATGGGATATAAATCATTAAACAATGTATTTTAATGAGATATAGGTCCCACTCATCTCATAATACAAAAATTCTAGCATGTTCCACAAAAATTAAAGAACTTTTCATAGCATACCCAATGAAATAAAATGGGTTTTTTAATCATCATTCCAACATAACATAATCTATATAAAATATTATTCTACCATAAAAAAATATTAATAATAGTAACTATATTGGAAAAAACATAACCCAATATAAATAAAATTATCATACATGGAAAATAATTTTGATAAAACACTTGAACTTATTTCTTGAGGAAGATATCATTTCTTCATCAAAAATGTTTTCCTTTCTCAAATTGCCACCCAATTTATTTAAAAAATAATATAGTTTAAAATAAATATTAATTATCTTAGAGTTATATTTGTTGAAATAATTCTTCATGAAATTTTAAAAATCTATTGATTTTGTAATAGTTAAAATTCATTCTTCATGACCTTTTACTGGAAAAGTAAAAAACGTTTTTTATTTGGTAAATAGAATAATGATTCATTCGATACCATGTAGTAAAAGTAAAAAAATGTTAAAAATGAAATTAAAAATTTGTAAAATTATTGTAAAAATTTTATGAAAATATTTTTTGAAAACAAGGATATGGATGATAAATATATCTCTAGTAAATACATAAGTAAAAACCATCTCAAATAAAATTGAAATTTCAAAATAATCCATTACAACATATCTGATTTCTTCCACATGTGTATAAAACAAATTTATTGCGGGTTTATCCATTTTTTAAATTTTAAAATAAATATATTTATATTTACTAGAAATATTATTTACTTCTGAATTTATATTACTCGTTCATTTTACAATTCGATTTTAAAGCAATCTTTGGGGTAATAATCGTTTTATTTATCGTATGAGTTTGGACATGTTATTCCTGATATTAAAAATTATGTCATGATTTACTTATTTTAAAAAATTAAAATAGGTTTGATATATCATATATATATATATATAAGATAGATAAATGAAACGAAATACCTATCTCCTGGATCAGTAGGCCACATGTACACATGAATGCGGTTTTCGTTTCATTAATGAATTGAATGGACGAAATTAAATGATATATATATATATAGTTCTATTATTATTTTATATTTTTCATTTTTAGTTGTTATATATTTAGTTTTTAATCATTCTTGAATGGTTAATGTGGAGAATTAATCTCATCTTGTCGTGGATATGGTAAGTAGTACGTAAGCATGAGCGATGATATCGATCCCATAATTGAAAAATAGTATTGATGTGGATGGTGTATAATATAAAATAATTATTATAACGTTATAATAATCATATATAGTTATTATTTCCACCATTATAGATATCCAAGTTAGGCAATGGTGAAGAAAAAATTATACCACATCGTGGAGACGGTATGTCGTATGTACGCACGCGTGGTGATTCCATTTTTCATATAATGGATAAAATGTGAAATAGGGTTGTGTCATATTTATAATAAAATATCTGTATATTATTGATACTGATTTTATTACATTATATTTTTACAGAAAAATGAATGGGAATTCGAAGAGTAATGCAGTTTCAATGAATCAGTAGATGTGATTACCACTTCGTCGATGTGCCTCCTTTAAATTTCTCATTAGGGCACTAGATTTCGTCGTTTTAAGAATCCCAGTACCTTTATAACATAGCTAGGGAAGTTTATAAGTTAATTGGGAAGGTATTGGACAATCATGAATGCTATAAATGGAGGTAATGTTGTAGTGAGTGTAGTTTCCCTTTTTTAATTGAGGTGAGGGCCCTTTTGGAAATATGCTTAAATAATAATTTATAATAAAATTAGAACTAAACCAAAAAACGCCAAGTTGTACCAATATCAAATATGAGGTGATATAAGGTTTAATATCATTATCCAATATTTTTTGATGACTTATATTGTAAATTTTAACAATATATATTTAATAGACATTTTGTTATTCTATGAAATTTTTATTGTACTAAGAAAATTCTGAATATTTATTGGTTATAATATTTACTTATTTGGTTTAAATTAAAAATAAATGGATATTTTTTTATATTTAAGATCTTCTAATAATTAATTTACAATTTTTAAATAATATTTTTATTTTTTTTAATTTAATAAAATTTATTTTTTATAAAATATCAACAGTTTCAATTTTGAAACTATTCTTTTATTTGAATAAAATAAAATCCTCACAATATATATATTCAAATATAATTATTTAATACTATAATAACATGTCATAATCACCTAAAAAATATTTGAGTACATTAATAAGTTCATATGATATTTATTTTTATCCTTTTAAAACCATTTCTTTCATATTTCCATTAATAAAATAAATTTGACATCACCATTTTATCATCATAAATGGTTATTAATTAATCAATAAAAATATGAAAAAAAATCTACATGATGTTGATTATTTTATTATAGTTCTATATATAATTTAAATTCTATATCTTATGATGTTTATCACTATATGAAAATTATTATACTAATAATATCTAAGAGAGTGACATGTTGTTACTTTCATTTTTTTAATTATAATTAAATCATTTGCATGAAACAAAGTCCATGAAATGAATCCATTCCAACCCTTAGGAGATATGAGTATACTTTTATTCATCTAATATAATATAAGTAGTTTTTAGGGTAATTTAATAATATTATTTTTAAACATAATAAACAGATACACCTTTAACCATAGTAATAAAAATAATTACCAATGTTACTATTCATAATGACAACAAATAAAAGTCTCTTAATAAAAGGATTTCAACTTGCTGATTAAAAATATATAATATATTTTTCAATATTCACAACATATAAGATTAAGTAATTAATTTAAAATTAATTCAATTGTTGAAATGAGAAAACGAGTTTTTACAGTTAATATATTGCAAAAGATTTAAAAGTTTTTACCTATAAATTAAATGTAAATTTAATGATAATGATTTAAATTATATTTAATTATAAAAATATATTCCATTTATAATTTAGAATCATTTAATATCATAATTTAACCATATAAATTATATTGATAAAATTTTGTTATTTATTTAAATTTACAGTATTTTTACTACTCATCAAAATATGAATGTTATCAGAAATTTATCAAAAATTCATCAAAAGTAAAATTTTATGTTTATCATCCAAATGAGAAGGTTATTTTTTAAAATATAATATATAAAATTTTAAAAAAATATAAATAGGTACACCAAAAATGTTGTCAAAAGAACATTTTTTGAAAAAATACTTATTTTTTCACAAAAATAAATTTGTTCATATATCATGTATATAAAATATCTATGATGAATGTTATTGTTATTTAAAATTAAAAATTTGGATAATAATATTCATAAGGGGTGGTTTATATACCATTGAATAATAATATTTTAATAATATATCAATGTTTAGTTAAACATAATATTGAGTATAACACAAGTTATCGATGAAGGATGTGATTGTGTGTAACATAAGAAATGTTAGTTTTGTGGGTAGTGAAAGATTCATTTTGTGTTGCCTATAAAATAACCCATTTATAGTTTTTTTAAATTCATCATAATCTATACTCCATCTTGCGTAAATTAATTCTATAAAAAATATGAAATTGTGTCTAACACAGGCCAAGAAAAGTGGTGCATATATTGAATGATAATATAGTGTTGTGTATAACACAAGATATTCGTTGTGTAGTGTATTATAGAATAATTCAAAGAAATTAAAAATAATCTTTCTCATAAAATAATGGTTTGTTACAAATGGATGTTATAGAGGAAGAAAATAATTATTAATAAATTATCAATAAATTTACATAAAATAAAACCATTGGTTTTCTATAAGATATAATTGTATATAAGAACTCTTTGATAATAATGAAAATTATTTTTCTATGAAAACAATGTTGAAGAATCATTTTATCTCAATGAATTACGAAACCTAGTATTGATGAATGGTTTTGATAAAATTTATATTTTTTAATTTGATTGAATTGTTTCAGTAATACAACAATTTTTTAATCCTTAATATAATAATAAGTCTTATTTTATGAGTAAAATGATATAAATTTGGAAAAATAATATTACCAGCTATTAATGATGAACTATTTAAAATTTCATTTTGGATTCATTTATAATTTTTAATTTAAAAAATTAACCTTCTTTTTTGAATTGGATTATCATAATTTACTTTGGGATAATTTGTGGCATTATTCCAAGAGGTTTCATTTTTTGATGAATACTGAAAAAATAATAAATTTTAATGAAAAAGTTATTTTTCATAGTAATAACATAAAGAGTTAAATTATATTTTTAATTGGTTTAAAATATATAAGATCAACTATACATAAACTAATCGAATCAAGTCCATTTTAATAAATTTCACATTGAAATTTGTTATAAAAACATTCCTAATAGTGGACCATTTTTACATTAAAAACATGCTTTGTAATCATGTATGTATGATTAAATTTAAATTAATCTCAGAAACTTTTATAACTGTAATTTGTAAATGTATATTCTATATTTTGAATCATAATATTTAATAATTTATAATATTAATTAAATTGTATTAGAAAATAATTGTGAGAAATAGATTATAATAAATTATTGTCACAAGGAAAAAATTAATTTAATAAATGATCAAACATTAAAATTTATATCCATAATGAAATAGATACATTTATATCATCCAAATTATATTCATATTTAAACATAATCATCACATGGATATGTTTGGGTCAATTGATAGAGTCCATTGTCCTATGAAAACATTAGTTGAATTCCCTATTCAAATATTTAAAAGAATGCCACACCTCCCCCTGTACAACGAAGGACCCGAAATTCCCACATATTAACCCCCTATAAAGCCCTATAAATAAGCCAAAATCATTAAAAATATCCTCAAAATATCACAAATTTTATCACATTATCCTTATTTTGGAATTTCATATATCCAAGGAATCCATTTTGTAGGAACGAAAAGATGTTACCCAAATAAGAGCTATCATCCTTCCAAAAAAACATTTTTTAGTACTCATTATCCTCCCCATATACAATTATCACATTATTAAATAATATACTCACTATCCTAAATATTATTTTATGTTTCTATTTATTTTATTTACATTCAATTAATCAAAAATGCATCTAACTATTAATAAACATATCTTTCTTATGTAAGGTGAACTACAACCTCACGAAATGATATTGTTTGATTTTACATGACCATATCTCATGGATAAAATAAAGATGGAAATAAAATTTTTATATGATACATACATTATAAATTATATATTTAGGGTTTTTGTAATATTTTATAATACATACAATAATAATTTATTTATTGTGTAAATATGATAACATCATTTAAGTATTTGTGTACTACAACATCCACATTGAAACGGAAATTTTCGCATATTATATTAAATGTATCTTGGACTTTTATAGTGAACATATATTTTATATATGACATAATAATTATATTACGTTGATATTATATATAAAAATAAATATATTTTATTTACTTCTCTTTTTATAAGATAATAAAATAGAAACCACATTCATGAATACGTACAACCTACAATCTCCCTGAATAGGGTCTTCCATTTTATATATTTGTATATTAAATATAATCATAAATTTTTTATATAGTGAATATATATTTTATTTATATTATTTTTTATATTTTTTAAACAATGAAAATCATTATCCAATTATAAATATTAAGAATAAAAAAATCAATACACATACATAAACAAAGATGTTATTACTTGGAATGTTGCTTTAATTTAGAGTTGTTAACAAACGATCAATATAAATTCATTATAGAATCATATATATTTTCTTATATTGGAATATTTTTTTAGATTTATAATCAATATATATTTATTTAATATGATTTTTGAACATTACAATTTATTTTAACACATAAGGTAACGATTTTCTCATCTCAATTTTTATATTGATTAGGTACATGCTTAATTCCCCACTCATTTAGGTTATGTATTTCATATACATAAGATGAATGTATTATACGAATTATTTAAAATAATCATGGATATTTATTTATTATTATTTTGATCCCTCATTCATGGTGTTTGTGGTATAATGATACAAAAATTGTATGTTAATTTTTATATCAAGTTTCCATCTTTACTATACTTTCCATGTTATGCACATATATATTCTTATACGGTGTATATAGTTACTTTTGGAATTTCATATAATTAAAATAAATATAAAATAATAATTAATGATTTATTTAATTTTATTACCTCTTGGAGAGTCTGAGTCAATGTTTCAAAAGTTATAATAGTTTATTTCTACAATCCCATCATTTATCAAGATTGTTTTTTATTATGCCATCATTGATAAAATATTGTTATCCATATCTCAAGAAAGATTCTAAGTTTTATTCATCAATAGTTATCCATGATATAAACATGTATTATTACAACTTTTTCCCATCCATGTTACATTGGATAAAAAAATGTTTTAGGAAATTCCATCATTATTTAAAAGTTTTGTCAGAAATTTGTGTTATTTCAAAACAATGTTTTCTAAAAAAGAATTTCCAAAATGATTTATTTTTCTAAAATGTCTCTTTTTCATTTTAAATAACCTATATTTTTTTCAGTGAATTGTTTTTCAAATTATTTATGTCCTTAATCAAATATTTTAAATGTATTTTCAAAATAAATGATATTAAAAATTCTTTCAAGATTCATTTATATTTTTTCTAATAATATAAAATAAAATGGTTTTAAAATTTTTTTTATATTAAAGATACTTTTTTTCTAATAGGAAAAACATTTTCCTCATGAAATTTATTATATGATCTTAAATATTACATTTTTTTAAAATGTTTTTTGTATAAATGATTTTGAATAAGATCTATGTTTTTAAAAGTTAATTTCAAAAAATGGTTATTTTCTATAAGAATTGGTCAATTTGATATTTAGATATCACTTTAAATATCATATGGAATCCTTTTAACCATTTTATTCTTCATTAGGTACATAATCTAAAAAACAATTTAAAATTTTTTCTAGAGTGGTTTCTATTTCCATGGTATGCTTTTAAAAATGATTTTTCCCTCTCATAAGATATATGATTTTGGAACCCAAATCATTCCATTGGATAATATTTAATGAAATGAATTTAATAACTATTTATTTTTCATATGATATGATGTGATGAACTATTAATGATACCCATTTCATTTCCTGGATTATTATTTGGTGATTATAAAACAGATTTTATTATATGGGTCATGATATGATTAATGTTATATTATAGTATGGAACAATCAAATATGATTATATTATGTGACTATTGGGACATATGTGTAATCCATTTCAATGAACAATGATAAATTCTTAATGATATAATATATTACATGGGAGGGAATCCCAATCCTGAGACAAAAGGTATCCCAAGCCAAAATCAGGAGGCCAACCTAATCCTAATACAATAGGGGTACATGAGATGAAATTCTCAACCAGAAACTAGTGGTCACTCTATGACCAAAATAATATTTCACATTGGACGAAATCACAATACATGAACTAGAGGGTACCCTAGAGGGCATCCCATTCCCAAATTCATAGGGTACGCATGATGGAATCTGAATCCATAATAGTGATGGTACATGGGAGGGAACCAGAATACTAATGTAGGTACACATGTTATAAGCCCAATCATAACATGTTATGTTTGTATTCCTAGGTATCCTTGACAATGGATTTTCTATGATTACGTGAATGAAAAAAATTCCATTTCATATTCCTATGTGATAACTTCATAGATTATTCTCATGATATTCATGTTATTTATGTCCAATGATATTCCAATATGTATGCGATGACTATTTATTAAGATCATTGATATGAAATCATTATATTATAATGATATGGTAAGGATCTCACACAAACATGATAATATTATTCTTACATATCTCCCTTGTTTAGACTTACTGAGCATCTAAGATCACCCCTTTAATTATGTTTCCTTTCCCATAAATATAATTAATGTTTTTCTGTATGAGTACTAAATTGAAGGATATTCAATTTAGATATTATATATTTTTCACTAGGGTAGAAGATTTTTTTTCAATTTTTCTAAATACATTATTTGATTTTGGAGCTCATGTGTTTATTTTTTTAATGTTATGAATATTTAACTGAAATGATGTAATCACAATGTTTGATAAGACTGGGCCACTATACCTGCCATTTTTAAAGTGATTTAAAAATATTAATAAATATAAAATATTGTAAATTTCTAGATTATAATTTTTATATTGACCCTTAATTAGTAGAATCACATTTAGTACAGTGATGGTTGAATTTATTGTTTTGAAAATTATATGTTCTATTGTTAGAGTATATTTTTCAAACACAGAGGATTTAAATTTAATAAATTGTCTATTCATGGTTATAATCATTTGTTCCAAATTATATAGCAAGTGTCTCCTTAATATAGTTTTAATTTATAAATTACCTATGTTAGAAAACTAATTTCCATAATGAAAAAATGGTAAAAATGGGGACATGGAGGAATGAAATTTAAACAATATGTGGTTCATTTTGTGGTGGATGTGTTTCTCAAAAATATCATACCTCCAATGATTTAATTATAATATTATAATCCTCTTGAGGTATGATTGTTCTCTCAATATTTAATAATTTTTATTATTCTCACAAAATCAACCCCATCTCAACTATAAGAGGGATCAAAATCCCCAAACATATTTAGACCTCTAAATCTATTTTTCTCAAACATCATATTACAAAATAAATTTCCAAAAACCATATGATCATCATATAATCCCTATTTTTCACATAATTACATCCTAGTAAATCATTTATTGCAATACTATGGAGAATTCAGGAAGAATATGTGACATTCATCAACGTGATTTTTTGTTTCATTTTATCCTCAACCCATTATATTCTTTTTATACATATCCAATAGAATAACCTCAGTTAATTAAATATATTTATTATTTATTATTTTAATCTAAATACCAAAAACCATCTAATCTTTCATAAAATGTGTTGTAAAATCATAGTTCATGTATGCGTCAGGATAGTGTCTTATGAAATGATGTAATTTGTTTTTCCATTACCATCATTAAAGGTTAAAAATAATGATGGAATTATAGTTTATAATTTAAATAAATGATATTATTATTATTATTATTATTATTATTCAAATATTATATCACAAAAAACATTAGTATTTATATTTTTGGGAATATGATAACGTCATTCGTTTGTATAGGGGACTATCGCCTCCCAAGGGGACATGATTTGTACACACATTACATTGAATGTATTATTGATATTTTTAATTAAAATATAAGATATATATGAATAAATATATTGGAATTTTAATATATTTATATATATTTCAATTAATTTTATTTCCATCAATTTGGTTTGGAAATGGAAGTAGCATTTGTGCCTACGTATGGCCTACCATCTCTGAGAACAAGGTATTTCATTTCCAATATAAACATTTTATGGATTAATGTAAATAAATAAATAAATAATTTAATATATATTTATAATTTGGTAATATTATTAATATTATTAATTCATGGATTATTTAAGATTGAAAAAAATCAGATGTAAAAACATATAAAAAATACAAACCATTTATTCCACAAAACGTAACATTGACATTGTATTGTTAATAAACAGGAAATTAGTTTCCATAAAAGAATAATATATAGTATGATGTATATAATTATTATTCTGAAATATGTGTATAAAAGAATAATATTTACTATATAGATGTTTGAATGAGTAAAATAAAATACAATACACATGTAATTGTATTTCCAGACTCAATTTTATTTTTGAGATAGTTTATCATTATTCAGCAATTATTTTTTAGTGTGTAAAATTACCAATGAAATGATATTTAACTACTATAACACATGTAAATATATTTAGTTATTATATTTGTTTTATTATTTTTTTGGGATTTTGATTATGGAGTTAATCACATAGTAATTTATTTCCAATATAAATTTTCACTTATCTGACACAATATTCAAGTTCAATACGTATTAAAATAAAATTATTTTTATATCTCTCAATAATTTATCTATGATTATTATAATAATAATTATTGGAATATACACATTCATTTAAGGATTTATCTTTTATTAGGATTATGTTTAAAATTATACAAAAATGGTATGGTATTTTTTCCTCAGTTTCTCTTTATTTGAGATAGATATTATATTATACCCCTATATTTTCTTATGATGTCTATATAAAGGCCATTTCCGAAGTAATATCTTGAAATTTTTTTGCATCATTATAATACCATTTTCATTTTATTCTTTCACTTTAGGGGTACTATGATTCAGTTTTATAAAAATAGTGATGATTATATGTTATTATATCATCATCATTCACGATTGGATCTGATTAAGTCTCATTTGTTAAAATATCATTTTCTACATTTAAATAATCATTATAAAAATATTATTCTATTCTTATTCATGATATCATCAAGTAATGGTAGCATCATTTATATTTTTGGTACTTATATTTATTAAAACAAAATAAGAAAAAATCATATTATTTTCCTGTTTACTCAGAAATTGTTTTTCATCCAAAACTCTCTATTCAAAACATATATTAAAAATCATTTATTAATATTTTAGGAATATTAAACAAACTTTTTAACAATGTTTTTTTTAATTTTTTAAAATGGAATATTTATGTTTATTTTTGAAATAATGAATATATTTATTACCAAAACAATTACTGAAATATTCATTTTTATATGTATTGCATGAATATAATTTTTTAACATCATGGAAATTTATTTTTTCAAATAACAATTTATATATATTCATGTTTATTTTCAATATTTGTTTTTAAAAATTTGTTTATATTTTCAAAATAATTTTTAATCATGAAATTATAAATTCTTCAATAATTGTTATAAATGTTATTTAAAATTATTCTCCATAAAAGAGGACATATATCGATTATACATAGTACATAATGGGATACAATCGATGGATATCATTCCTATTATTTATTTAAATTTATTATTATTTGATGGATTTCTGCTTATGAATCTTGTTCCTTTTCCACGGGGTATACAATGATATGATGATTATGAGTCATGTTCCATTTCATGGGTTCATATATGATGAAATGATTATGAAAACATTATCTTTTATAGAGGTTATGATATGATGGAATCTGTAATATAACCTTCCAATTTTAGGGGTTATGATAAGATAAATTTTATTATATTTTGGAAAATATACTAATTATTTTCCTTATGTGGTGGGTGTGACTAATATATCTCTATAATATATTGGGTTATAGTTAATGTTATATGATCTCAAGGGGTACATGGGATGTTATTCCATGCATGAAACATGGTAAACTATAGGTAATACAAAACCCATCATAGGTGAACAAGTTCCCAGTCCCATCCAATCATGTTATAAATTTCATGGTGTGTATCCCTAACAATAGATTTTCCCTGATTTTCTATATGATAAAAATCATGTTTGTATGAAAATATTATTCTCTCAAGGAATATCATATTGGATTGTATTATGATTCATGACTTATGAACATCCAATATTTAGAAAATTACACATGATTATAAAATTTTAAATGTTGGGTATGGTTTAATAAATGAATTTCTCATGTTATCATACCCATATTATAATGACCCGAGAAATTTGAAGGAATTTTTTTTGTAAAATACATTAGAATTTTACGAATCTGTGGCTTCTGATGGAATTTTATTTTGACGCCTGGTGTGCCCAGAATCAAGTGTCGTCAGAAGCTACAGGCTCGTAAAATTCCAAAGTATTTATGAAATAGTTTCCTTGAAATTTCTGGGTCTTTACAATGGGGAGATAGACATCGATTACGGTGCTACATTCACGAAGTACCTGATGGGGATAAAGGATCGACATGAGCAGGTCCTACATGGATGGTCGATTCCTCTGGTGTGCATTTTTTGGCAGAACAACAACCTCCCAGAGAGTAAATGGGAGCAAGAGGCTCAGATGCATGCACAATACCCTCATTTGTTTCCCTAGTTTATGATGTATCTTTACTGGGACGTAAAGCCCTATGGTGGGAGTAATGTAATGTCCTGGAAATTTCATGGAATATTTTTTAAATACATTGTAATTTTATGAGTCTATGGCATCTGACGACACATGATTTCGAGGCCTGATGTACCCAAAATCAATATCTGAAGTTATGCCCAGGTACGTTCAATAAACGAACGAGCGGGTTTTTCATTATTTTGAACTGGTGCTCGGAATTTAAATCCGTTGGCACCGATGAACTCGCAGCACCGGTAATTACTTAAGGGGACATTTACCGTAGTTGCGTTTTAAGAGCGAAGAGAATTATTATTCGGGGAATTATTTTAAAATAAATAAAATTATTGAACAATCTTATTTTAATAAGCTTGGGAGTTAAACCCTCCCATGGGAATTTATTGGTGGGGCCTACAACCACCCAACTTCCCATGTGTGGTTATATGATTGTTGGGGCCCACACAAGACCCAAGCTTTCATCACCTTATCCCTCTTCAAACTCCCTATAACTCTCACAACCACCCCCCCCCCAATAAAACACCCTTGTTTAATGTTGAAAACTCTCCAATATTTATGAGACCTCCCACGTCCTCCTATCTTCCTCTTTAACTATTGCCAACACATTATTTTAATGAATTCAACCACATCAATTAATTATTAAAGAGGTATGAGTTTGAATTTTAAATTGAATGTGATAATAAAATAATAGGGGTAGCCTATTATTTTATTTGGGTAGGTCTTTCATTTTGCTAAGAAAGATTGGGAGATAACTCATGTGAAGAAGGAGAGAACTCTTGTGAAGAAGTAGAGAACTCCTATCTCGACGAAGAAAGTCGTCTCTTCAACGAAAAACACGGGTTCTATGAAGAATGATGACGAACACTGACATCGTCTACAAAACCTCACCTCACGATGCCTTCTTCTATGATTCCCAATGTACTCCATCATTTATGGAGGTTGGGGTTTATTCTTGAAAGTGAATGTTTTCATACCACCTTTTGGAAATCATTGTTTTTATACAACCAATTTTTATTGCTTTACACTGAGGGGGTGGGCCGAATGAACATAGCCCGATGACCCTCTATTTAATGTTGTTTATTATTTATAAATTCAGAAACTCAATGAGAAGGAGGCATGACACCATCATGTCGTGATGGGAACGCGGAGAAGGAAGCCGTTGTCGTCACCCGGCTGTGCAAGAGGAACTACGACCCGCTACATGGGCCTCTTCGATGGATGAAGAGGTCGGCCCGTCGGCCGGCCGGGTGAATGGGAGCCACTACGCCAGGAGGGCACTGCATTGGAGAACCGGACGGCTCATCGGCCGATTGGATAGAGACGAACTGCGGCGCCAGGAGGCCGCTGCGCTAAAGAAACATGCGGCCCACCATGCAGGCCTCTTGTGCCAGAAGGGCGATCGGTTTGGGAGGGCGGCGCCGCCTGGCGTCGCTGGTTCTGGCATCCAAGATTCATGCCCCCTCCTGAGACCGCTCAACCTTCAGGCCGAGCCAGCCAGGCCGTGCGCCCCGCCGGACCGCGCCCTGCCGGGCCGCACCGGGCAGGGCCGAGGCAGGCCGTAGTGGGCCGGGCCGGGCCACGCCAGTTCGGGTCGGGTCGCACCACATCTGGTCGGGCCACGCAAATTCAGGCCAGGCCACGCCCATCAGGCCAGGCCGCACTACTCACCGGGCTGTTCTTACCCCTATGTCAGGTCGGACCCACCAAAACCGAATCAACCATACCCGTCAGCCCATCGGGCCGAACAGACTGGACACTTTTTCACTTAAAGGTGAATATCGTGAAGACCGCGCGTCCGAACAACGCGCTGTTTGTGGAACTAGGACCCTTTAGACAAGACAGTACATTTTCGATTCTCAAAGTGAGTTTTGGAAAATTTTGGAAAACATACAGGTTTGGAACATGCTTATTTCTAACCAGTCCCCTGGAACGGAAAAACCAATATCTCTCATACCAGGCGTCTTTTTGACGCACCGTCTATCGCGTTGAGTTTCTTTTGACGATATGGAACTTCAAGAGTCATCAACTCATAAATTTGTGATAGTTGATGTATTGAACCCTCTTACTCGTGAAGAAGAACTTCCCAAAATCGACTACGCTGTGTGCGGAAAATTTAGATCTTGTTGCGACTGTGACGACGATGACGACTGTACTTGGATCCTACTGGGGTTTGGTAGTGAGGATTATTGTTCATGGATCCTCAGTGGGTTTGGCAGTGGTGATGATTGTACGTAGATACTACGTGTGTTTGGTAGCGATGGTTACTGTACTTTGATCCTACGTGGGTTCGGCAGTGATGACTTCTGTACAAGGATCCTTCGTGGGTTCGGCATAGGAGATGATTTAGAGGCTACATCTAATCATATCCACCCCTCGTCATGAGTAGTTTACCTGTGTGATCTATGTCTTGAATTTCAATCATTATCATTATTATGATTAAATTCTTTCATGAGTTCACTTGATTGTGCTTGGCTCGGATGTTGGAGCCAAACTGAGATTGATGACTTAGGTATATGTATGGGCATATCACTATGTAGTGTTGGCTGATACTTTGTGTTTGTATCTTAGCATTGTGTTTATCCTTTGTGGATTCTGGGAGACCTTTGGGGTCTCGGGGTCCCTACTTAATATTGATATACTCACCCCTTCATGTGAATTTCCCGCACTACTTTGTGTTTGGTTGCAGATGATGGACAAAACTGATCATGGTCGAGGCTTGTGGAGTTGGATGGTATCCGGAGGTGGGCCACCTAGCATGACGTACATAGAGCAGACAGACATACCTGAGGTATAGACGAGACTATCTGTACCCACCCTTCAAGTGGGATTTCTAGAGGAAAACTCGGCGGTTGCTGCATTACTCTACAGCTGTTGTACTTTCTTTCTCAGTTGTACTGTACTTTCAATTGGGTTTGTATACTAGCCCATTAACTTTCCAGCACATACTTTTGTACTCAGTTTTACTTAGTGCTTATTTCACATGCATACTCTGTTGTGTATGATTACTTATATAAAGGCAATGCCTTCCTTTTTATTGGGATTTCTGCCAATGGTGCTAGTCGCCAACCCCTGGCCTAATGAAGGCGGGCTTGGGGTAGTCACAGAACAGGCCCCAAGGATAGGTCGGGGCACATATGTCTTTGTTATGATTATGTATATCCATTGTTTCCCTTTATCAAGCATATAATTTAACCCTATATAAGGTTTCCATTCCCCAGGTTTTGAATAATGGTTTTATATTGTCTATGTCTATGAAAAGATATTAATGTGTTGTTCTTTATCACAAACATTCATGATAATTCATTATAATATAATATTGTCTCTCATGTACCAAAAGGAAAAAACTATTAAGAACCTCAATTATTTTTGTGTTTAAATGAAATAATATTTATCTAAAATATATAATTTGTATTCATTTTAAGACTATGTCACAATAGTATTCATATTTCAATGTTCAATTGAACACTAGATAATATTATGTTTCAAATTAATCATTCCTCATAATATATATTTGTTAATTCTTAGAACCATGTTTTAAATATTACATTTTGTTGTTAATTTTAATACATCATATACACCTCTATACATATATCTACTTATAAATTTTGAAATATTTTTATGCCATGTAGTTATATGTTATTCAAATTCTTTTTTCAAAAATTGAATGAGGTATGTGATTATTTTTACATAACATCACCAAATTATATAATGGAAACTATTCTAATTGATATTATATATGAATTTTTTATTATCAAAATTTTATAAAATTTAAATATATAATTAAATTCATTAAGATAAAAAACATTCATTATTTTTTAAAATTTGAATTTTCAATTTTCAACAAAATTTCCATTTAATATAGAATTTTCAGGAAAAGCAATTGTATAGTGTTATCATTATGGATTCAAAAACATAAATTATTGATAAGGATAATATCTTATTATCCCCTATCATTTTAGTAAAATTATTTCATTTTACCCATTGTATGTTACATTTCAATAATCTCTCTTCTAATTTTTTTCATTAATATTTTTAATGATAACTTCTGTTTGAAAAATAGAAAGATGTGAAGTTTAAGGAAATTGTTAAATCTATATTGTGAACTAATTTGAATCATTTAAGAATATTTCATTATTGATTACATATTTCTCTACAAGATAAACACTTTATGTTTAAGGTATTATTTTTCATGAACTTTATACCTAGGTTAAAATACATAACAATAGATAATGTCATAGGAAATGATTTAATATGATTCTTCAATTTATTATTTATATGTTTAAATATAGGATTGTAGTAATGAATTAATAGTTTTAATCGTTTAACATTTTCAAAGAGAAAAAAATTTGAGAGGGTTTGTAGAAATGTTGGGAGTAAACCATAATAAATATCCATAATAAAATGGTACTCTGAGTATTGGCATATTTTTAATTGATATTTTGTATTAAGTTGAATTGTTACGTGATGAAATTGTTAAACCATTAATATTTTTAATTTATAATGTTAATACGAATATTTTCATAATATATAAATTATAATCGATATAAAACATTCAAATAAAATTTATAAGAATTAGTAATATTTTGATTCAGGAATAATATTTAATAAAATATTTCATATATTGTACTTATTTCTCTCGATATTGGGAAGATTGATATTATTTTCAAATGTTAAAATATACATATAAGATATTTAAAATGAAATTAATTTTATTAAAAAAATATTAATATCTAATTATTTATTATGTATTTTAATTAAGAAAAATCATAATTTTTTTGATAAATTTTTAATATATTTTTTTGAAGAAAATATAATATAATATTTCATATACATTAAAATTCTAATTAATATATTTTATTATTTTTTCACATTTCATACTCAATTATATATATATATATATATTCCCTAATACTATATTTGTTCTAAAATACAATTACTCAACCTAAAGTGAAACAATTAAATAATTAGTGTTATATATAAAAATATATAATATTAATAATATTAAATTTATACATAAATAATATAATATTTTATTAAAAAATAATATTATACTATATAAATATTATGAGTGATATTTTAGTTAATAATAAATAAATATCTACGTGAGAATTTTGTTTTGATTTATAAATACATATTTAGTGCATTTATTTGTGAATTGATATACATTTCTAGGTAATATTAAATACCATTATGATGTGACATTTTTTTATTTTATTGTCTCCTTGGAAATAATTTTAACCACATTTAGTAATTTATATTGTACTCACCCAGCATTTAATTTTTCTCCTGACAATATAGTTCATTTTTTTGAACCTTAATATTACTATTTTGGTAATTTCAGATTAACATTCATTCAGAAATATATACATTATTAACTATAATAATATTATTAGTTTCAATATTATCAAATTTTATTTAATCTAAATTCACTTTAAATACTATTTGAACATAAGGATAAAATGATATTTTTACAATAATTGTAGATCAATTAATATGGGATAATAAATTAATGTAATCAAATGATTTAATTATTTTGTCATATATAAGGATATGAATTGTAAATATATAAGTAATGACATTGTAAAAAATATATAATAATGTAGTATCTATGGAATCATATAGAAAAACTATTCCACATGAATCATATTTATTTGATCTTTTAAAGGATGTTGCAACACTAGGTTCTCCCTTAGGGAAGCCCCGTAGAAATTCAACAACTATATCTTGAGTGAAATTGTATATAGGTGGTGTTCATGGTCATGGAAATAAATATTTCTTCATGGTTATATGAATAAAACATCATGACTATCACCATTTATAATTTCATTCTCCGATATTATGTGACGGTCATATGAGGTTGTATATAAAAATGAACGGATGTTATCCAATGTAATTATTAATATGATAGATGTTGTTTAAAATTTATTATATAATTAGAATTGTTTTTCATATTTTTTGCATTTTTTTAAAGTCTATGAAATTTAATCCATACTTTTTAACTTATTTTTTTATTTATATATGTGAATAAATGAATTAACATTTATGCTGTAGTTACCACATAGTATCTAATAAGAATAAAATCATTTAATGTTTTAACAACTCTTTTCCAAAGACATTACTCTTAATAAATATTGTTTAATTCTATATGTGTTTATCACAAATATTAAAAATGAAATGCACACGAACTAATTCCAAATTTTTAATTGCAAATTTGAAATTTTATAATATGTTTATATTATTTTTTTGAAAATAAATAAGATGTCTAGGTAAATAGTGAGTTACGAAGGAAATGATTAAATGTGGTAAGTGATTAAAAAAATAATTTCTGTAAAAATAATTGATTATTATATAACTAAAATTTTATAGAGAAATTTGAGAATTGTATATTTAATTTTTTAATTTTATGAGTCACTTGGATTTAAATATTCCATTACAATACAATGTCATAGGTATTTTTGAAAAATTCAATCAAATTCCTATTAAATATAGGTATTCCTCCACCAATTTAAAGGGAAAATTGAAATTTGGTTATCTATAATTTATCTACTAGAATTCATTCATGATCAATACTCTATCTCATTGGGATATTCTGTTCCAAATATAACCTAAATAATAATTTTTTAAAAAAGTTTCTTATATGAATAAATAGTTAGTAAATTCTTGTTTGAATTTTCCATATTAATATTCACAATATAAATCAAATTATAATTATCAAAATTTATTTTGAACATTATTTTCATTAATATTGAATGATTTTTCTTCAATAAATTTTTTTAAAAAAAATACAAGAACAAATACTTAATTATATATTTTTTATATAATGTTTATAACTATGTCAATTAAACCCCCACATGTATGGTCATATAATATTTTCATCATTAATTGTTTACTGAACTAAAAAACATGTAATCTTTTTTATAAGGATAAAAATAATTTGGATTTACAATTATGAAGTTATATTATATAATAAATAAATCATTATTGAAAATATATAAGGTTTATATATCAAATATTCACAAAAAAAACTAATAACAGATGATTATTTACAATTCATAACAATAATATCCAAGAAATATAGGTCGATCTTCAGAATTCTACAAAACATATACATATAATTTATTCACCCTTTATATAAGGGATAAAAACATGAGTTTTGAGCATGATTTTTACCTTCATACTGAATCATTTGTGTAACAATTGGAATAATTAATTTCAGATGTTTAATTCCTCTTAAAAATGTCTAATAAATGGTTAATATAAGTACTAATAAATTATATTGAAATAAACTTTATATAAATAAGGTTTTTATGTAGATAAATAAAAAATATATGTAGATTATTTATATATATCAAACATATTATGAAATCCAAAATCCAATGTAATGGTTTTCTTATTTCGATCTCCTTCTATCGAGTTACAATATTTCCACTTTAACATAATTCCCTTTTATTGGGAATATGATAACCCATCGATTGACTAATATTTTAATTACACTTTATTTTTCAGTAATTTTTAATTATATATAATAATATACTTTTTTTTTCCTACATTTAAAATATATCATTCTATGATGAAAATTTTCATATTACATATTTGGAATTTCTCACCCAAATCTATATTATTTTATATCAAAAATCTCAATCTTTTTTATATAAATTTAAATATTTGTTTTTTCTAAATTAAATTGATAGATTTTTTATTTTAAATAACTATATCACTTAATACAATTCCAGTCAATTCACTACATTATAAAAATGATCAAATGTAGTTCTTTAAATTTCTAAAACATTACCATCATTTCTCAACATATTAAATAATACATTATATATTTTAATGTATCAATTCTAATTATTACTTTAAAAATCAATTATTAAAATAATTTTCATCACTTTTTTGAAATTTCATGGAATATTATTTTCATCATGATCCTTATGAACAAAATAACAAAAGAAAAATAATACTATTTATATGATTTCTCTTTTGTGTTCCCATATTTCTTGTGAATAAATCATCATATATAGTTATTAGGAATCATGTATCAACATTTGTATTCAATTATTATATATTTATTTCATATTATAGAATTATTGGTATCATCTAGTACTATTTACAGTGGCTATTTTTTTGATATCTCATAATCCAATTATTTAACATATTTTATTTATTTATATTGGAAATGGTATGAATTTAATAGTTTTATGAATATTCTTATGTGTAAAATAATTATCAATATATAATTATTTTATTGGTGAGACATAATTATGTATCCCAATAATATAATAGGTATTTCATTGAATCTAAATAATTGACTTGTATATGACATAAATGGTTATCATAGACTTTTACATTGGGGGATATATTTTTCAATTAATATATAATATTTGTTGTATATATTTCTAATCTATTTTAGGATTTTTTATTCTTATTTATGTTCCACAATTTTATTTTATATCTTTATGTTTCATGATTATTGATTACACTTTTTTATTCCATTATATATGAAATTCTTTCGTCAACATCTTTTCCAGATTCCACAAGTCGATTCTTCGATGAATTATTATAATTTAATTAAATTTAATCACTAAATTTGACTTCATGAACTTATTAAATTTACCATGTTATTACAATCATGATCATATTTTTATCATTTATTTATTTAATGTTTAATCTTCTATGGATTGTTATCAAAATTTCACTTCCATTTTTATTATATCGCCATTTTATTTTTGTTTTTCCATTGAAATTCTTATATATTAATGTATCTATGAATGAATAATGTGTTAAGATTTTTTGGAATAATTTTACACAATTTAATAAAATAATATTGATAATTTGATAATCTCAAATGTCACTAAACCCATATGATATTGGAGTGTGGGTTTAATAATTAGTTGGTTCTAAAAATCAATGATATTTATATAAAATGATGTAAATTATATATTTATATATATGTATGTTTTGAATTAACTAATAAATTTATTACATGTTATAAAAGAATATTTATGTGTCTTATATATGATGTGAGGGAATATAAACACAAATCACAACACTTTAAAATAGCTTCTCTTGTATAGTCTAGACAAATATATTTTTATCCTGAATAGGTATGTGACATTAAGAGTTTCTCCCATTATTCCAAATGAATAAAACCATTGTTTATAGTATATTTAGGAATTTTGGAGACTATAACATATAAATATTGTGTAAAAATATACCATCCTCACCCTTATACACATGATATTTATCATTAAATTTCATAAATCACAATAATGAAATATAGATACCCATTGAATTAGAGAAATTAGATATATAAAAGATAAATATATAAAAATATTATTCAATTTTAATTCTTTTTTTAAAAAAAACTCCTAAATTCATATGATATTAAATAATTTAAATGATACCAAAAAGAAATAGATATATAAAAGGTTGAGTGATAAATATTTATATACCTAAAATAAGAAAAGAAAAATAAAAATATGAGTTTATAGGCATAAATTGACAATATAAATTATATTAAAGATATATAATAATCTAATTAATAATTATTTAAATTTGAATATTCAATGAAATTAGAATGTATACACAAAATAAATTGTGATATAAAATAAAAATTCAGGGCTCACCGCTAAAATAACTTATCATATGGTTCTATGATTTTTATAGTTCACCATATAAGCTATCACATGAGATGAAAAAATAGTTCCCAATATATTGTTGGGATATATATTACTATGATCTCAAATATTTTCATGATATGTACGTGTAATTATTCCATCGTATAAATCCATAAATATGATAATCACAAGTTGTCACGACCTGTCCTCGGGGCCCGTGTCGTGACTACCCCAAGCATGCCTTCCATATGCCAGGGCTGGCGACTAGAACCAAAGGCATAAATCTAGTTAAAAGGGAAGGAATTTCCTTTATATAAGAAAAAAACACAACAGAGTACGCAGGCTAATGTAAACACTAAGTAAACTGAGTACAACGGTAAGTGTTGTAAAGTAAATGGCGCAGTATAAAAACCCAACTGAAAGTACAGTTTAACTGAGAAAAGTAAAGTACAACAGAAAGGATAAACTGCTAGAAGATAGAAGCTTCGCCTGGGTCATCCACCTCAGATCCTACCTGATGGGTAGGGAAAGATAGCCTCCTCAACGCTCTCGCCCGCCAACATCCTCCGAGTACCGTCTCATCGTGAAGTCTCCTCCAGGTACTAACTCGTCGTGAGATCCACCTCCGGGTACTGTCTAGTTCTCGTACACTTGGTCTCGGTAAGCGCTGTCCATCTTCAGCATCCAACACAATGTGGTGCGGGCATAGCCCGTGTAGGGGTGAGTATAACGATACTTAGTAAGGACCCCGAGACCATTAAGGTCTCACTAAATCCAACAAGGATAACCACAACGAAAAGATACAAACACGTAGTGTCAACCAACTCTACTTAGGTATATGACCATATATATACCTAAGTCATCAATCCCAGTTCAGCTCCACCTTAGGAGCCCAAGTACAACCAAGTCCACACATGAAATCACAACCTAGTCCACACAAGAATTCACAAACCAGTCCACACATGAAATCACAACCTAGTACAAATAGTAAATCACAACTCAGTCCACACAGGAAAACATAGCCTAGTCCATACAAGAAATCACAACCCAGTCCACATAGAAAATCATCCACACAAGAAATCACAATCCAGTCCACACTGGAAAACACAACTCAGTTCACACAAGAAATCATCCACAGAGGAAATCACAACCTAGTCCACACAAGAAAACTCAACTCAGTCCACATAAGAAAATTATATCGATGATAAAGTTTGAAAGTCAAGACTCAGCTCACACAGGTATACTACTCACATAGAGGGGTGGAGATGATTAGATGTAACCTCTAAATCATCTCCTCTACTGAACCCACGAAGGATCCAAGTATAGAAGTTGTTTTTTCTGAACCCATGTAGGATCCATGTATAGTAACCATCACTGCCAAACCTACATTGGATCCAAGTACATTAATCCTCGCCACCAAAACCACGTTGGATCCCAGAACAGTCGTCATCACTGCCACACACACGGAGGATCCAGGTACAGTCGTCCTCACTGCTGAACCCTCATAGGATTCTAGTACAGTCTTCATCGTCATCGCAGTCGCAGCCATCTCTAGGGTTCCCGCACACACAACACTCGATTTTGGGAGGGTCCGCTCCATGAGCCAAGGGGTCGATATATCAACTACCACGAAGTCCCACGAATAAGTATCTCAATGGACCGCCTCTTATAAAGGGTCTCAACGCAACAGACGGCGCATCAATTGGACGCCCGGTCTGTTGTTTATTAGCATTTTAGTCCTGGGGGCCCAGTTTGTTTCATGTACGAACCAACCCGACCGTATCTCAACTGTACACCAAACACTCATAGGGTATACTCAAAGGGACCGTTTGTCAACGATATTACCAATGCCATTGACGGTTCGTCAAACGGTCGTCCGGTCTGAAAGTTATTGGCTTTTCTGTTCCAATGGCCTGGTTGGATTTCCGGTACAATCTAACCCGGCCATACTCGAACTGCGTCCAAACCTCAGGTGAAGTATACCAAAATTTCCATTTCACTAAAAGGAATCCATCAATGTTGATGACACGTCATGTCAATCGGATGTTCGGAGCTCAAGTTATAATTGTATCTGCTTCGAGGGCCCTATTGGTTTCTGGTTTGAACCAACCCATCCATACCCAAACATTGCCGAATGTTTGTGTATAATATAACAAAAGGACCATCTCGATCCAAGGATCCCTACACAACTGACTGTGCATCGATCGAAGGTCCACAACTCATGTTATGTCTATTTAACTGAAAATGGTCCGAGAATAGGGGGTATGGGCCCGATCTGACCCGGCCCTATACCCCCTGGGTCGGCCCAAATTGGGATGACCTGACTCGGGTCTGGGTCTGGCCTGGTTGGCGTGGCCCGGACAAGGGCACCAGCTTGGCCTGCATAGCATGGTGGCCCGGCCATCGTGGTGCGGCGGCCCAGCCCACGGGGCGCGGAGGCCCGGCCTGCACAGTCTTCGGGACGCGGTGGCCCTGCCGTGTGGCTGGGCGGTGGTGGTGCCCTGTGGGGACCACCCATTCAATCAAGGGTGTGTCTTGGGCCCCCATTGTCTCCCGTAATTGAACTGGCAGGTGTCGATTCCTTCTTCACAGAACCGGCAGGCGTTGGTTCCCTCTCCAAGGAACCGCCGGGCTCCGCCTGAGCGCCTCCTGCCGAACCGCCACGGCCCACCCGCGACTTCTCTCCCAGTGCGGCGCGACAGTACTGCATTCCAGCCCTCCTATCACGGCCCAACCTTTCCGCGGACCAACTTCACCAGCGCGGCATGACGGCGTCGCGGACCGCTTTGACAGTAGCCTCCTTTGCGTAGCTAGTGGATAATGTCGTACCTTCTTGATGACCCTGCAGCCTTTGCGCTGCTGGTCCCTTCTTCGTGGCAAGCTCGTTGCTGGTTGCTACTATCTGCTTTTGTCTTCAACCAAATACAAGGTCAATTATGTGAAATATTTTATCCTGTTAGTGTGATCCAAAATCCCCATTGTTATGGTGATACCATTTGGTTGTCAATACATAATTCCAACAATGTATAACGGGTACAAATACATTCACTTCAAAGAATAAATCCCTAACATTATAATAGACGTCGCACACCATTGATTCACAAAAAGCAACATCATGGGAGATGGATGTCTATTACGTTGACGTTAGGGTGTGTCTGATGTGGAAACGTCGTTCGATAAATCCTATGCATTCTTCATGGGAGGAGTCCTTCTTCATTGAGGGTTGGTGTTCTTCACCAAAGAAGAACACTTACTTCTATGTCTTCTCAAGAGTTCCTCTACCAATATTGCCCACCCCAAAATAAAATAAGTATCATATTATTTAATTAATTCATGCCATGAATTTAAATTTTAAAATTCAACCACAAAACTCTCTTAATTGATTAAGAGTGTTGAGATGATTTAATGTGGGGAAGGTGGGGAGAGGAGAAGTCACCCTATTAATTACAAGGGGATTTAACAAGTTTAAAGGGGGAGAGTTAAAGGGTTATGGAATGTGAATGGTTGGGGATCATGTGGGCCCCACCTCACAAATTTCATAAATTGAGTAGTTAGAAACTTTTGGGTCCCACCCCAACATCCCCATTTAGATTAAAACCACTTTAGAAAAAGAAATAAAATTGTAACACAATTTTATTTTACTTTTCATTTAATCAATATTTTTTAACACATCCTAAGAAAATGCACCTTTGATAAAGGTCCTCTTAAGCAATTACCGGTGATTCAGTTCCATCAGTTCCATCGTATTTCAATTCCAAGCATCTGTTAAAAAGATAGAAAAACCCGCTCGTTCGTTCACTGAACATACCAGAGCTATACATTGAAAATTTATTTTGTTCCTTGGAATCAAGTGCTATCAGAAGCTGTGTACTCGTAAAATTCCAAGATAATTCAGGAAAAAAAATTACCGTGAAATTTCCGGGACTTTACATTACTTCCACCTCAGGGCTTTACGTCCCCGTAAAGCTACAACACACACTAGGGAAAACAAAAGTGGTAGTAAGCATGCTTCTAAGACCTCTTATCCCATGTGATTTCCTAGAGGTTCTCGTGCTTCTTAGAAATGCACACTAGAGGAATCGACCATCCATGTAGGACCCGCTGTAGTCGACCCTCGATTCCCATTAGAACCTCCATGGAAGTCATCCCGTCATCGATGTCCAGCTCACTCAGGTCACTGATGTATGAAGGGTCGTGCACGTATCTCCTAAGCGAAGATATGTGGATGACATCGTGCACCCAGTGCAACTGAGGTGGAAAGGTCAAGCAGTAAACCACCTCACCTACCCTGATGAGGACCCAGAATGGTCCGTTGAACGTTGGAGATAACTTGCTGCCTCGGCCACATCTCCGTATGTTTGGTCGAGGTGAGACCTATAAAATACTTGGTCATCACCCTCGAACTCCAGTGGTATCCTCTCCTATCAGCATAGGAATGTTGTCTGCTCTATGATGTCTCAGTTGTCGTGAATCATCTCAGGTTCTACATGTGATGAATCCTTCACTACACATAAAAATATCTGAACTATGGCCAGCTGCTATCTCGCCACCCATAACAGATGAATATTATTCCTCCTATTGAGTGCTTTCGCAACAACGCTCCCCTTCCCTAGAGTATAGACAATCTCGAAGTCGTAGTCCTGGAGGAACTAAAAACTGAAAACTCATAATTTCAAGAGGTTAAGGCTGGCCCACACAAGAGTGAACAGATGCACCCTCCTAAGAATGAGTTTATCCAGTGCTACCTAGATTTCCTTTTTCACCGACCAGGGAAAAACACCATCCCAACGTTGTAAATAAACCACAACCTTTTTTCATAATACCGTCAATTTATGTATGAACTATGGTTTCCCTGTCCATACTCAAACTAACGTATTAATGCCTCGACGCTGCCACCAAGAGGTTCCAAGCAAAAATCTTGCCCCTAGGGTAAGATCAAATTCTCGGAGAAAGTTTTATTATCGATTCTCCTTCCAAATGTATCTCCAGACGTGAGGATCAAGTCAACAGCTTAACTGGAAACTCTTGGTCTGGAACATGATTCATGGAAGGAATGATTGATATCTATGTCTATTGATACAAAATCTTATAGTAGACACAGTCCGTACCTCGAATCATTCCAAGAGTCCCTGGGTCACACTCCTTGACCACATGCAGCTACTCTCTTCTCATGCCCTCCTGCTCCCTGAGCCTGGTGGGAACTACAAAGGAGGGTGGTTATAATCATGTCAAAATGTACACCACCATATGCTGATCTCCAAGCTCTGCTTCCATATCTACTACACTGCATATTCATCTATCCTTAATCATTTCCTCTTCTTAAAACATTTTACATGCCCAAGTCTCTGAGACTGGCGCTAGTTTCCTGCTTTCCCACTGCTAACCATCACTGGTTGTATCCACTCAGCCATAGAATTCTCAACCACAATGGTTATCTCTAGCACCCTAGTATATGTAGAAATGCATAGTGGAAAAATTGATGGCTAAGATGTTGTTTAGACACACCTCGCTCTGGGGTCCGAGCTCTAAACCACTATTCATATCGTAGTCATCAAGTACCATGAATGATCGGTACACCTTGATGAATAACTAGCTACCGACATGTCGTCCTGCCGAATCAATATAAGCTCTATAAAACACTCAACCAACTCCTCAAGATAATCCTAAGATTCTTATAATTCATGCTCGGCTCAGAACATGAGGGATATCTGGTACTGAATCATGTAAGAAACTAAGCCTACAAATGTCCTCTACTGGTACTGCAAGTATTGTCTACTGACCAACAGGTAGTGATGTAGCTGACACACTTCCCGATGTTACTATCTCCTGAATCGGTCCACATACTGCAGTACCATCACTATGTAGGCCATCCTCATGGTCACTCACTGGGAAACACCAGTAGCTTAGATCAACATCTTCTCTACTAGTGTCTAAACTAGGTGTTGAACTCTAGCAATCGCCTCCATCCAGTCCACTACTGCCTGGGAATCTGTCTCGCCTCGTAACCTCGGAGACCTCTGCTGCTGGAACTCGTGCAACGCGCTCTAATAGTGTGCACCGTCCACTTGTACAGCTGGTGGCATCTACTGCCCAACGGGAGGTGGTGATGTTGGTACACCACCCGAAGGTGCCATCATAGTAAGAGGGCCATGAACCAGAGCCTCATTGCTCGGTGGGACGTCATCGTGTACTCTAGCTTGGGAACCCAAGCTGTCTCTATTTACAGTGGCATCCTAATAATCAATTGGTGTGCCACGGTCAAAAAAAGTTATACCTCGTGAGATGACTCAAAGAGACAACAAAGGAAACTCTTGAAACACCCACGCAATCGGTGTCTTCGTGCACTATGTCGAAATTCATAGGTCATGGTCTTGGTGTATAGATACGTTGGTCGCCGCTCCAACACTGGACTCCCTGGACTGAAAACCACACTCAATACTCTTAACACTATGGCTTCACAGAAAATAATTATCTGAGTCCTGAGTTCTGCGGTCGAAACGACTCCTTTGATAACAATTTTTCATGACCCATCCTCAGGGCCCATGTCGTGACTACCCCAAGCCCGCCTTCCACAGGCCAAAGGCTGGAAACTAGCACTAAAGGCATAAATCCAGTTAAAAGGGAAGGAATTTCTTTATATAAGAAAACAAACACAACAGAGTAAATAAGCTAAATAAAACACTAAGTAAAATGAGTACAAATGTATGTGGTGGAATGTAAATGGGAAAGTATACAAACCCAACAGAAAGTATAGTACAATTAAGAAATGTAATGTACAATAGAATGGACAAATAGCTGGAAGATAGAAGCTGCTCCTGGGTGGTCCATCTCAGATACTACCTGAAATGTATGTATAGATAGCCTCCTCAATGCTCTCGCCCGCTAACCTCCTCTGAGTACCATCTCATCTTGAAGTCTCTTCCGGGTAATGACTCATCGTGAGGCCCACCTCCGGTTACCATCCAGTTCTCGTAAACTCACTTTCTGTCAGCGTTGTCCATCGTCTGCATCCAACACAACGTGGTGTGGGCATATCCCATGTAGGGGTGAGTATAACCATACTCAGTAAGGATCCCAAGACACTCATGGTCTCACTAAATCCAACAAGTATAACCACAATGAAATGATACAAACACGTAGTATCAACCAACTCTAAATAGGTATATTCTTATACCTATACCAAAGTTATCATTCTCAGTTCAGCTCGAACTCACGATCCCAAGTACAACCTAGTCTGCATAGGAAATAACAACCCAGCCCACATAAGAATTCACAACCCAGTCCACACAAGAAATCACAACCCAGTCCAGATAGGATATCACAACTCAATCCACACATGAAAACAGAAACTAGTCCATATAAGATATCACAACTCAGTCCACAAAGGAAATCATCCACACAGGAAATCATAACCCAGTCCACACAGGAAAACACAACTCAGTTCAAACAAGAAATCATCCACACAGTAAATCACAACCCAGTCTACACAGGAAAACTCAACTCAGTCCACACATGAAATCATTCCGATGATAATGTTTGAAAGTCAAGACTCAGCTCACATAGGTATACGACTCATGAAGAGGGGTGGAGATGATTATATGCAGCCTCTGAATCATTTCCTCTGCTAAACCCACGTGGGATCCAATTACAGATTTCATCGCTATAGAACCCACGTAGGATCCATGTACAATAACCATCACCACCGAACCAACGTAGGATCCAAGTACAGTCATCCTCGCTACAGAACCCACATAGAATCCAAGTACAGTTTTCATCGCTTCTGAAACTATAGAGGATCCATGTACAGTCTTCCTTGTTACCGAACCCACGTAAGATTCTAGTACAGTCGTCATCGTCGTCGTAGTCACAGACAGCTCTAGAGTTCCCGCACACATCACACTCGATCCCCGGAGGGTCTGCTCCACGAGATAAGGGTTCGATACATCAACTTCAATGAAGTCCCAAAAAGTAGAATCATAAAGGTCCGCCTCGTATAAGGGGTCTCAACGCAATAGACAACACGTCAATTGGACTCCCGGTCTGTTGGTTATTATCCTTTTCTTCACGGGGGCCCGGTTGGTTTCTTGTATGAAACAACCCGATCGTATCTCAACTATACCCCGGACTCTCATAGGGTATACTAAAAGTGACCCTTTCTCAACGAGATTACCAACTCCGTTGACTGTTCGTCAAACAGTCATCTGGTCTGAATGTTATCGGCTTTTCTGTTCCTAGGTTTCGGTTGGATTTCGGGTACAATCCAACCCATCCGTACACCAACTACGTCCAAAACTCAGGTGAAGTATACTAAATGTTACTTCACACTAGAATGAATCCAACAAAGTTGACGGAACGTCAATCAGACATCTGAAGCTCATGTTATAACCATATCCACTTCGAGGGTTCGGTTGGTTTAGGGTTCGAACCAACCCAAACATACACAAACTTTGCCAAAAGTTTGGGTATAATATACCGAAACGACCGTCTCGATCCAAGGGTACTTACTCAACTAACGGTGTGTCAATAAGAGTTTCCAAACTCATGTTATGTCTGTTTAACTGAAAATGGTCTGAGAATAGGGGATCTGGGCCCGGTCCAACCCGTCCCAATACCCCCGGGTTCGGCCCGAACCGGGTCGACCCGAATCGTGACTAGGTCTGGCCCCGGTTGGTGCAGACCAGCCCAGGGCACCATCCCGGCCCACATGGCGCTGCTGGCCGGCCTGCGTGGCGCGTCGGCCCGACCCGCGCGGACTTCGGGACGCAGTGGCCCACCGGCGTGGCTGGGAGGTGGTGTCTGCCTGATCATCGTGACCAGGCGGCGTCGATGCCCTACGTGGCCCTCCCTTTCAATCAAGGGGGCGTCTTGTGCGCCCTTTGTCTCTTGTAATGGAACCGACAGTCGTCAGTTCCTTCTTCACAGAATGGGGAGGCACCGGTTCCTTCTCCACGGAACCGCCGGGCTCTGCCCTTGCGCCTCCTCGCCAGCGGCTGGCTCAGCGGGGTGCCTCCTACCGAACCGTCGCGGCCTAGCCGCGTCTTCTCTTTCGGTGCATCACGACGATGCCATGGCCCACCGCCGTAGAATCCTTTTCCTAGCTAGATGATGATGTTTCACCTTTTTGACAACCCTTCGACCTTTGCACCACCGGTCCCTTCATCGCGGCCGGCTCAATGCCAGTCACCGCTACCCACTTTTGTCATCAACCAAAGAAAATATCAATTAAGAGAAAGATTCATTCGTGTTAGTATGATCCAAAATCCCTCTTGTTATGGTGATACAATTTGGTTGTCAAGACGTAATTCCAACGACGTAGATCCGGTATGAAAACATTCACTTCAAAGAATAAATCCCTACCTTGATAATTAATATAGCACTCCATATATTCATCAAAAGCAGCATCGCGGAAGATGGTCATGTATTCCGTTGACGTCAGGGTGTGTCCAAAGTGGAAACATCGTTGGAGAAATCACTCACGTTTATCGCAGGTGGAGTAATTTTTTCTTGAGGGTTGGTGTTCTTCGCCGAAGAAGAACACATCCTTCCAAGTCTTCTAAAGAATTCTTCCACCAATATTTCCAACCCCCCCCCCCAAAAAATAAGTCTCATTTTATTTCATTATTTCATTCCATGCAATTATATCTTAAAATTCAAACACATAACACTCTTAATTGATTAGGTTTGTTAGCATGAATTAATGTGGGGAAGGTGGGGAGAGGAGAAGTCACCCACTTAATTACAAGGGTGTTTAACAAGTTTAAAGGGGCAGAGTTAAGGGGTTAGGGAAACTGAATGGTTGGGGCTCGTGTGAGACCCACCTCCCAAATATCCAAACATGTGAAGTTAGAAACTTGTCGGTCCCACCCCAACTTCCCCATGTACATTAAAACCACTTTAGAAAAAGAAATAAAATTGTAACACAATTTTATTTTACATTAATTTAATCCACTTTTTTTTAACTCCTCCCAATAAAACACACCTTTGATAAAGGTCCTCTTATGCAATTACTGGTGTTTCGGTTCCATCGGTGCCCTCAGATTTTAATTCCGACCTCCGGTTCATAAGATAGAAAAACTCGCTCATTCGATCACTGAACGTACCAGAGCTAAACTTCGGAAATTGATTCCGGGGACACCGAGCCTTAGAATCATGTGCAGTCAAAAACTGAGTACTCATAATTTTCCAATGAAATTAATAAAAAAAATTCCTTGAAATTTCGGGAAATTTACACAAGTGAATCCCATGATGAAATGATGGGTCACAAAATCTTATCTATAACAATAACAAATAATATACCACAAAAACTTCCAATAGAGAAATTAATTAAATATTATTATATTTATATATTTGAAGAATAATAAGAAATAAATCATAAGTATGATTGATTACAATTTTAATGAAATATGTGGAAAATATATATGAAAATGAGCCTCTTAGGGAATGTTTTAGGGGATGGGTAAATAACATTGAAATATACTGATCTCATTGTGATTTTTTAAAACCATTAATCATCAATAACTTTTTTACCTAATAGTGTTATAAATAATTTAAATCCTTACAATGAACAAATTTTTAAAATACTATACTTAACAATGAATAGTGAATAAGAGTAATCCCTTTAAAAAGTTGTTGAATGAATTATTGAGATGGGAATGTGAAAAAATATATAAAATACAATGAAATTTAAAATAAATTTTTTTATAGTCTGTGTCTTATATATATATATATATATATTATTTAGTATTTATATGAAAATATTATAGATATATAGTGTGGTAGTGTGAGAAAATGAGTAACCCCATAAAAAGTGTATTGTTTAGAAGTTACCTTATATAGGTCCTAACTCACATTGTGCATGCATATAATCTCTTAAATTAAATAAAAAATTAGTGTTGAAAAATCATGTCAAAAAAATTCCAAATATTATTTAACTTCTCATTTCCAATTTATTTTTATTTTTATTCAATTATTATATAGTTTTTTATCTCATCAGTAGCATGGGGTCATTGATATTAGTTCATCAAAACAACTTTCGTCTGTTTAATATCTTACTTTTTTTTATAAAATAGTTTTCATATATCTATAATTTTAGAGTTATAAAATTTTTTAGTCATAAATAATAAAATATAAATATATCATCATTTTTGAGTGGTACAAATCCACTTCACCCAAACCATTTTGTTATATATAAAAAACATAATTTTTTTATTCCATGATATTTTGATATTGTCAAAAATATTATTCTATTTCCTAATTAAACAATGAATATATATGTATTCAGATTGAGATAGATATAGAAAAAAATTATCATTATTATTATTAATAATTTTATCCACATGTTGATTATGTTTCTTATATATTGATTTTAGAGAAAAATTAAATTACGTATGTTTTGTGTGATGAATAATATAGTCATATTTTCTTAAGTGGATATTTATTAATTCTAATTGATTTTTTCCTTATTTTTTTATTTAATTTTGGGTATTTATAAAGAATTAATTTTTATATTTTGTTATTTTGAATTTTTTTCTAGGCATGAAATGTTTGTTTACAGTGTAATCATTTTTTAGTGATGGATATCATTTTATCTAATCATCATATAATGGTTATCATATAATTATCAAACATTATATTGTTTTTACAAAAAACAAATGTGGATTTATTTTCTAAAAAAATAAGATGTTTACACACACAAGAAATAATGTCTATTAATTTTATATTATATACGATGATTCAAAAAATTCATATATTAATCATTCATGTTATATAAAATTGCTATTATTTTTTTATAGGATTATGGAATTATTACATAAATGATATTAATCCTTATGGTAAAATTATTTTTATTAGATAACGACACTTATAAACATTCATTCCTAAAATATGTCATTACAAATAAAATAATGATGTTTATGATGGATTCAAAAACTTTATTTTCAAATTCATGAAATATCCTATATTTTAATTGGTATTTTTTATTATAATTAATATATTATTTATATAAATTTCTATAATTTACATTATTTTTATAAAAATTTTATGATTTATTTATATATTATGAAATGTTTTTTTAATATTGGTTGAAATGATCATCATGTGTGATAAAAATTCAAACTATAATTATGGAATGTTACAATTATCATAAAATATTTATTTGAAATATAAAGAGTCAAGGAGAAATTTTTTTTGGGAGTGATAATTTAAAAATAACATTGATTCTTGTAGAATATTCAGTGATTTAATAAATTATTGAATATGTTTTATTGTTCATATTTTTAATGTGTTTATAGCTTTAAAAAGTGAATCCAGCTTAATTTAGTTTCTCATTTATGATATATTTATTTATAATAAATTACTTGTGAATGATTAATTGAAAAAAATTTGTTGTAGTTCATTGGATTCACATGTTATATGTTGCTTTGAAAAAATGTGACATCCAATGAATATAAGATTCACCTTTTTTTTATGTGGCTTCTAATTTTTAAATATTATATATATATAAATATCTATAAAATATTTTTGATTAAACCAATTATTAAATTTTATATATATCAACAATTTTAGGAATCACTATTCAAGAATGTCCATTCAAAAATACAATTTCCATAACAAATTTTCAAAATAATCCCAACTAATATTGAAACCCAAAACTCAGATGGATTTAATCACATAATCATCCACTATAAATCTTAACATTTATCTTCAAAAACATTGACTACTTTTAAAGTCTCATACTGATGTGTAATTAACCTAATCACATAATATCTATGATAGTTTAATCATTTCCATAAATAAGCCAAATCAAATTATGTCCAAAATAAAACATATATTTTTCTAAAAAAATATTTCAACCATTAATCCACAAATGAAATCCCATATTATTATACTTCCATTAATCATATAATATTCCCAAAATAAAAACTGTATTCCAAAAACCCTTTATCACCTAATCACTAAATAATTTTTTAAACTGATGATATCTATTTGATAAAACATAATATCCCAAATTGACTGATTCCTGATTAATAAAATCATTTAACTAAAAACATTAGTCATACTAACTAGGGGATTCACGTAGTCCCATGGTAGGAGATAAATCCTAATCACATTTTGGTTTTGGGTTCAATTCACACTGCTCTGTCTGACACGATGAGTTGTCACGTGGTCTATCGTTTGTCCTTTTTTAAAAACTATATAATTATTTAGAATTACCAGTAATGAGATAAATCCCTTAGAAATAACCATAACATATTTTAACCAAAACAATTTCCTCATACCTCGCATTTTCATACCATAATTTAATAACATGTAATTAAGTCAAAATCAAAAGATCATATGAATCCATAATCTTATCCATTATGTACAAAAAAGAAAATATAAGTATTTATTGAATAAAATTTTACATTTCAACCTTAATGGTTAAAAATACTATAAAAATCTTTTCCATGTAATCCCATAATCAATAGATCCTTAATACTTTTAAGAATTTTATCATCCAAAATTGAACCATGACTATTGATTCCATTATTTTTATCCTTTTTACTAATTCATCATTATTCAGGATCAATTATCCATTATTTTACACCATATTCCTTAATACTTCATTTTTTAAAAAAATAATTAATTATAACCTAAGATTCAATAATGTCAAAACATCAGCTATGAATAATCCATACCATTCATTAGTCATTGTCAGTTTCCCCATCTGTAATTAGAATGTCATTAGGAATTGGTAAAGATATATTTGTACGATCGTGACGATTCCAATCATGATCCATCTTCGTAGCACATCTATTATTATAATGACAATGAGCACAACATTTAAAATATTCAATTGATACTTTAGAATGAACATCTTTCCCTTTCCTATAGTCAACTGGATGCTTCCTTTTTATGATTCAGGTTCATTCTTTATGACCTTCATTACCACATCTTTAGCATCTTCCTATCCCATTGAATCATTTTCTTATGTGTTTCGTTCCACATCCTTGACACATGGGTTTTTTAATATACTTATGTTTAGGATTATTATCTGAACACATGTAGGGATTTGTTTCTTGTATATATGATTCCCTATAAAATATCATAGGTTCATGTGGTCAATCATGAATTTGGATAGTTTTTTTATAATAACCACAAGAGTTCTCATTTCCTCTAACATTTAATTCAGTTTCTTATTCAGAAAACCATTACATTTTTCTTCACATCCATTGTTACTTTAGTTCCTACTATGTCCAACCATTGACTAAAACCAAAAATGTTATTGTGAGTATTTCATTAAAATCATCATATACTATCTTATGAGGTTTGTAAACAGTAAAACATACTTTATAATGTTATCTTAAAACAATTCAATTTATCTAAAAATGACCCTTTCTAATATGCTAACAATTATCATTATGTCACTTATGCTTAAATAACACACCGACCTCTAATGTTATCAAAAATGAAAATTGATACCAACTATAAGGACCCGGCCTTTATCATTACATAATCTTGAATGATGTGAATAATTCACATTGATTATCTTTTTTAGGTTTACTGTTTTAGAGAAATAGGCCATAACTATTACATTACATCTCAAAAAAATCACAATATAGACACTTCTATGTAGTATCCATTATTTTTATAAAATAAAAATTCTTAAAATAAAGCAATAATTCCTTTTTTGATAAAAATCTTCTTGAGTTCTTCTATTCTCTCTCCCTCCCTTATACCATGTGAAAAAAATTCAAAAACAGGGGATGAGAACAAAAAGCAATGTGTTGGTTATAAAATTAAGAAATGAAACATTAGTTCATCAATAGATACAAAACAGAAGTTCATTATCATACCTCATTAATTCATAATATTTATGAATAATACATATAAATCATAATTTATAATGGTGACTTGTGGAATCCATATCATACATAAATTGTAGCTTTCACAACTACATATGGAGATACATTTGAAATACCCATTAGAGTACAAACCCTAAAGCTCATAGTAGAAACATTCACATTTGCCATTGTCATGTTACCCAATGCATTCGAGTGCTATCTCTGGCTCACCATCTCTATGTTTATCACGGAACCAACCATATACGTAATCACCTCCCAATAACCATAAAATATTCATAACACATAAAACTGTCATTAACAATGATAATATTTTCACATTGCAATCACAATAAATCACTTCATGATAATGACATAGTCAATGATTTATCAAACCATTTTAAAATACATTCAAAACATTTAATAAATAGATTTATGAATCAATTTGGCCCTTACCACTTTGATGATTTTAATGGAATTAGAATATTAAAGCATTAATGTCTATAAAAATAAATCCATAAAACAATTTTGAATAAATGGACATTAATGAGAAATATTTTGAGGAATAAATCATTAAATAATTTGTAATAATGTATTAGTTAAACAGTTTGTTACCACATGAGAAAATACATGAATATAAATAATTACAGAATAGCATAAAAAATATTATAATATCATGATTATAAGGAGATTCCTGATATAATTTGAAAAAGTACAGTATATACACCATATAAAATTGAATTGGTGTATAACAACTATTAAGTCTCAAATGAATGTAAATTGAGACAAAGTCCCTTACAACGATCGTATCCTTAGATTAATGATAAATTAATGACATAATTATGTGTGAAATATAATAATATATCAAATATAAGTGGATATTATTTGTAAAACAATTAGAGGTCATTCACAGATATACATATCATGACGTAATCAAGATGTATATATTTAATCCAAATAATTGATGTTTGTTTAAGATGTTATCTAACAGAAATTTGACAGCCTAACAATGTCTCATTAAAATGTCTAAAATGAGTTGACCAGAGAGGAAAGGGTATCCAATCACATGGTCATAAAATGTATTGAAATAAAGATATATAATAGTATATCCCATCACAATTAAATGGAAATTAAATGATATCACATAATATATGTCTTTGACTAAATGAGTACATGAATGGTTGCCTTACCGATTTGGTAACATAAGAAACACACACCCCATAAAGGAAGGATCATATAATAAAGATATAAATACCCAAAAATCATTGTATATTACAAACATAATAAAATCATGTGCAGTAAATAAACCACCAAAAAACAAATAGTGAAATGTTTCATGAATCTCACAGAAAAAAAAATTGAGATGAAAACTCCTTACCACATTGTAATCAATTGAGTCATGTGACAAAAAGTTAATAACCACATAATTAATTATAGAATACCATTAATATAAATAGAATAATTGATATATATATCAAATGGATGTACATAATAAACCATATATAATTACTAAGTGGTGAACAATGGAAATCTCATGGAATTAAATTTGAGTTAGGAAGCCCATTAACTCTTGTCGGACTTGACTCGTATGTTCCTTGTTCATCCTGAAAAATAAACTGATGTAAATTTATACTTTTATATTAACCTTTTACAAGTTTTTTTATTCATTTTATATCAATTATTACATTGCTATATCATTTTATTAAATATTTTTGTTCATATCGGACATTTTGTTGATGTTCAAAACTTTAGTAAAAAATGAACTTGTTATAATTAATAATTGTCGATGTATTCAAAAGTATATTATCTCTATAATGATATAAATTATTTAGATATCATATATATCATATAAATATAGTGTATATGTATTTATAATATTCCATATCATTTGATGTTAATAATTGAAATGCACAGATTATTGAGACGGTAAGCTTTACGTACGCATGAACGCTACTTTCATTTACATTTTCTATTTATAGGAATAAAGAAAACATAATACATGAGTATATAATAATTAAATTATAAAATATATATTATTTAATTTAATTAACTCTATTTCTTATATGATCTATGTTGGGCATTAACGAGTCATATCTCTTTGAGGGGGTTATAGTTTGCACTTCCTCAAATGATATTATCATATTTACCGATAATGGAAACCATACTTGTATGATATATATAAAAATTATAGAGGAATAGAGAAAATATAAATATATAATATATATAAATATATAATGTATATATAGTTCCATATTAAATTCCACCATAATAGGTTGTAGGATAAGATTGATCCATCATCATTTTGTGAGGTTGTAGTTCATTGTTCACAAAAACAGCATGTTCATTACCCATTAGATGGATGTGTGTTAGTGTAGTTCGAATAATTCCAATATAAACAGCCTAGTATATTGAGGATACTGGTGTGGTTATAAAATAAAATAATAAAAATTGTTTAGGGGGTTGGATAAGTAAAATTAAAGAAAAGAACTTAAGAGGACACAATTTCCTTAAATCGGGTAACTCCCTTTTGATTTGACCCAAAGGGATTTCTTGAAGTACCTTCTACCTAATGTAAGGATTCTAGGTGGAATAGAGGTATATTGATAGATTATTTGGTTAGAGGATGGACGATATAAGGGGATTGAGATATGTGATTAATAGGTTAGAGATGATTTCTTTTAATATGGGGGAGGAGGGGTTCTTTAGGAATGTTTGAAAATTTTATTTTATTATATAATGATTTTTGGTTTCTAAAGGTCTAAAACATATTAAATTAGAATATAAAATTAATATAGTTCGAAATAAAATCATCCAATAAGAAATGTAGTGGTTTTGAATATTTTTAATTTTAATAATCATATTTACTTAAATCATTCATTAATGAGGTAAACACGACATCATTATTCTGTCATAAATATTTTTATTTATTTGATGTCTAAAAATTTTAAATAAAATATCATGATGTAGAAAATATTTTATAGATTTAAAATATATATTTATAGTCGATGAGATAAATTATATAACTCTATGTAAAAATTGATATACTAAAAGATATAAGTTTATGTTATTTTTGTCCTTACACTAAATTAATTAATATAAACTATCATAATCACTCTTAAGAGGCTCCATGGGGTCCCAAAATCGAGTCAAGGATGCCAATTGTAAGTAATGTATCAAACAATAGGATTAGGACACATGTTTGGTTAGTTTAATTTTATTATAATATTTCTTTTAACATTAATTACTTTATTTACCTTTAAATGCGGTATATAAAAGTTGAAAGTTACTATTCACAAAAAAGTATTTCCATCATATTGAGACACATTTTACTTACTAATAAAAACCATGTATGTCAGATTTTCGAAATTCAATTAAAATAATCTATAAAATTTCATTTAAATGATGAATTTGTTTTTTTAACTACTTCTCAATGTTTTAATTTTTCAAAAAAAAATTGATGTTTTTCAGATAAATACAAAAACTTCAGCTAAAGCAATATTTGCTATTCTGAATTAAACAATGATGTCTATTTTACCAAATTCAAATAATAAATGTTTTATTAATTAATTTAAAATTAATTCCCGTTGTGAAAACAATAGACACATTTTTATGAAATAATATCTATCAAAAGATTGATACTTATTTATATACAATTTCAAAGGGAAATTACATCCAATGACCTACATTAGATTAAATGGTAAAAATATAATACAATTAAAATTTTAACCCAATTAAAAATATAATATATACATATAAATAAATAATATTAAATAGAAGTTTTGTATTAAAATACATGGTTTTTCACTATTTGTTAAAAAAGTAAATTTTATCAAAAAATATCAAAATTATACCTAATTCCAATTTTGATGCCTTTATTCTAAATATTAATTTAATTTTGTCAAATAGAACATATAAAAGTGACCAAAACTATATTTAAAGAGGTATATTCATCAAAAGGAGGTAAATTGACCTTCTAATGATTATTAGAGTATTTATGCTTAAAATTATATTCATTCACTTTTTAAGACTCTAAATTTAATTGGATTAATGTAAAAACATTTTAATAACATATATAATCATATTGTAGTTAGTTTTTTTCATTCTTTCCATTACAACGACTATGCATTAACAACCATTTAAAATAATAATATATTATTATTTCATAGTATAACTCAACATTGTGTGAAACATAAGACTTCAAGGTAACTCATTGTTTCTTGTCAGGTACGCCCTTGAATATAGTATCTCCATTAATATAAAATTAATATTTAATTAAAAAATATTAACAAATATGAAAATATTATATCCATTATTTTCCTGGGATGTCACAATTTCTTCATAAATAATTTAAAAACTATGAATTAAAAAATAATTTTTATTTAATAAAATTAAATACATAAATTTTTAAAAAATATGATTTCAAATAGGTTAGAAATTAAAATATGATGAAAATTTATTAATAAATATATATATTTTTATATGAATTATTAGTTTTTTTCTTATCTTATTAAGAAAAAAATCTATTGGATGAATATCCAAAATATTTAATCAAACATATATAATATTTATTTCAGTAATTTAAATCACTAGTTGTAGTAATTATATCTATTAGGTTAAGACATCATTGTGAACATAAAAATAGTTTTGTATATAAAATATCCATTTTATAGTGAATTTTTTATTATATTCATTTCAAATTTATTTTTAACAAATAATTTAGTTGTACAAACAACATTTTTTAATAATATCTAAAATACTAATCATAATGGATAGTTAATATTTTTTGTGTTATATAATAATGGTTTAGTTAAAAATAGTTACATGGTAAAACATGGTATTCTATATAGTGAAATCCATCGAAAATGGTCTCTATTTCATGTAACCCATCCTATAGAGGAATATCATTATTGTGTATGTTGTACACTAACTCTATTTAATGTTCATATATAACATAATTAGACTTCCATGCATTGAAATATACAGAATATATTTTAAATAGTAAATATATTACAATTTATACAATTACTATACTACATTAAGTGCTTTCTATCATGATTCATACATGCTATATAATACATGGTTCATACAAAAAATTTTTAGGGCATCACAATATAAATATTTTTTTATTTAATAAAATATTCAAATTATTTTTTAACTTTGAAAACCTAGAAATTATTTTCTATTCCAATCATGATAATTAAAATGTCCTCATTTTTTATGTTTCAAAATGTTATTACAAATTTTTTTCAATATGAAAATTACATTATCCAAATGTATTTTTAACAAAAACGTATATGAGATGATTTTTTAGAAATAGTTTAGGTTCTGGAATTCACCTACAACATTACCATTTTATAAATTAAACGTTCTTAATCTCTCCTACCATGAATATAGATATTACATAAGTCCATATAGATATCCCATTAGTTTAAAATTACATTTTTTAAAATAAGGATCCTCAAAAAATATAGACGGTTTTACATAATATTCATCCATTCCAAATCCATTTAAAATACTATATTCAATATTCATTAGATTTTGTTAAAAATAAAAATATTATGTATATTCTCAAATGATTCTAATAGCTTCTATCCTAGAAGCTATATAAATATATTGTTCATAATCTATCAATTATTCTTTATTATACCCTTTGGAAACTAGTTTTTATATATTTATAGTTATTAAACTATGATCATCATGTTGATTTTATAATTCAGAGTTTATTCAAATTATTCGTTAGTCTGACGGACATTGATATAATGGCTATAATTTATTTCTTTTAAACTAATTTAACTCTTCTTTCATAGTTATTAAAAAACTCTAATATGATAAAGAATCTTATTCAAATTTTGTTTCTTGGTCGGATAGAGAGTTATAGAATTCAACTTGATTTATTATTTTTATTTTATTTCTTACACGATCAATTTTGTTTACATTAACTATTTCTAGAGGATTATCATTAAAATTATAGTTATTCTAGGAAACACAATTTCATGTTCACAACTATCAACCAATAGTAGATTATTTTTGATGTAATGAAGTCAAAAAACGTTATCCTTGTTATTTTTATAGAGGGATCTATGTCTCATATAATTTTTATAATAAACATGTTCATAATTGTAATCATTTTTTGATCTAATGGGTCACTTTCATAAATTATTACTTGAGTTTATTCATAATAAATCATTGAACTTTTACAGAAAACATCGATAATTATTTGTTGTAGTATAGTAACATAGGTAGATACTATCATCAACCATTGTATCAGTCATTCTATGATTACCACTATAATTCATCATATAAACAATTCATAAAAAATATATATGTATAACCATTGTATTTAAATTATTCAATAACCCATATGGTGTTTTATTTATAATATGTCTTATTAGAACTCTATTTATGACAGAACACGACAGCTCAAATTCCTAGAGCCAAAATATGTGCGAATGATATATTTCTATAACATATTCCTTGAATTTTATTTCAATGTAATATTTATCCTTTAAACCACACAATTTTGATGAGGTGTCTTGGGGTGAGAGAATATTTTATTAATTATATTATTAGTGAAATAAGAATTAAATTCTTGATTAAAAAATCACCTCTATGATCACATTCAAAATAAATGTTATTAGAAGCCCTTTTATTTCTCAAAAGATTTATATAACTTAGAAATACTAAAAAATAATTTTTTTTAAAAATAATGTAATGCCATAAACAAATAAAAAAATCATCCCCTAACAAATAAAAATGGATTTTCTAGTATGAATTACTGTTTAATATTTTTTTGAGAAGATCCATATGAATAATGTATACTATTAGATATGTAAAAACCTATTTAATTAATTTATAATAGTGAATTTTTTTATTTCCCTATCAGTATGAATCAAATTTCTTCATTTTTTCAAAATTTATATTAGTAACATTTGAAATTCATTCTGTCATACAAATATATTTCATGTAATGAACATTACAATGTCCAAGCCTTCTATTCAAAATCAATGATTCATCAATTTCAATATTGAAACGATTTACAATATGAAAATGAGAAAAATAATATCTAGTGTGTAATTAGTATCTGTATTGGGTTATTTAAATATGAAAATTTAATAAATGAAAACTAAAGATGAATTGTTAAAATAATATATTAACCATCATCCTGATGTTGAGACATACATATCATATTGTGCATCAATACTTGAATGTAATATACATTTATACTGATTATTGATATGGGATTTACAATTTATCAAATGCCATATATTTTTACATTATCATTTTCACCAATAGCATTCTACCCTCAATAATGCTTGGACAATGAGTAAAAACATGAGAAATAAATATTCATATTTCTTGAAAACCTATTTGGGAAAACCCATTTATCATTTCTATTAATATGCATTGTTCCCCAAAATTAAAAGGATATTTAAAATATTTTTTTCTTACACAACCTCTTTTGGATATGGAAATGTTTAAAATAATAGACCTATGAATATATATTTCGTTTTTCTTTCCTGAAAACATTTAAAATTGATTTCAAATATATTTTCAATGAAAATAAATTTTTATACCCATAACGTATGGCAACTAAAATAGAACATTTTAGAACATTTTACTATATCATCATATTAGAAATATGTAACTATCGAATGATTTGGATTCAATGAACTAGAGAAAAAATAAATTTTAATGATTTTTGGATTTCACCATAAAATCTAATTAGAAACTTCTTTTTATAGTATTGATTATAAAAAAGGATTTTATTTATGTAATCCTCTCCAATTGTATAAAATCTATAAGGATTTTGCCTTAAATTTACATAATATTGAATTAAATGAATAATTCAAGTAGATGATCATTTCAGGTTTAGAGTTTTAGAGAATTAGGACATAACTATTACATCTCAATAGATTAATTAGTAGACACTTCTACTCGGTTTACATTTTGTTAATAAAATAAAAACACATGAAAAAGAGACATGTCTGGTTCCATGTTTTAGACAACATGACTTTTTCTTTATCCCATCCTTGTCCCAATTCATATTTAATTATTGTGAAAACATTTACAAACATTGGATGATCATACAAAGATCAGTAAGGGTTATAAAACAATCAATGAAAACATTAGTTCATAAATACATAAAAAACATGAAATCTATTACATACCACATGAAATCATAAGATTTTTGAATTACACATAGAAATAATAAATCATAACGGTATCATGCGGCATTCATATCATACGTACAATGTAGCTATCATAGCTATATTGGGAGTAACATTTGGAAAAACCATCACAGTATATTACTGAAATCTCCTAGGAGAAAAATTCACGTTACCTCCATCACATTACCCAATGCGTTGGATAGTTATCTCATGCCAACCCACCTAAGGTTTATCGCGAAACGACCTGTATATGTACACAATGCCCAAGAACTATAACACAATCATAACACATAACATAAGTATAAATGAATGATAACATTCCCACATTGTAAGAACAATATATCATTTCAAGATATTGAAATAATAAATCCATTGTAAAAATTATTTTCAATACCAAAATACATAAAAAGAATATGCGGTAATTATTTTTTTATTTTAAAATCATTTCGGCTTTTAATGGAATCCAACAATCAAATAATACTCGCGGAGACAGAAAGGTCATTGTCACTGCTTACGTAAAAAACATTCCTTTTTTGTCTATTAGTAAAAAACATCGTAGAAAAATATTCCCATTGAATGAAATGAATCTTCAAAGTTTTTTTATACTATGTATAAAAGAAAATCATGTATGAAAAAAAATATGCCTCAATGAAAGGAGATTGAGATGAAGTCCCTTACCTCATGTATGACATGACTCAATCTCTCTTTAATCTACTGAATAATAAACTAACATTAATTTATACTTGATTAAGAACATTTTCAAGTTTATTATTCCTTTTATATCACTTATTACAATGTTATAATATTTATGTAGTCAATTAAGATAATAACGATCATTTTTTCGACAAATTGTACTTGAGTTAAAATTGAACACCTTATATTTACATGTTTTCCATCGATTCAATAGCCCATTATTCCCAGAATGATATTCATTATTTAGATATCATATATATCGTATATATCATATATATCTAGTTTATATATATATATATTTATAACAGTACATATCATTTTTAGGTAAGAAATGAAATTCACTGTTCATAGAGACGATAAGTCGTACGAATGCATGAACGCTACTTTAATTTCTATTTATTATTTTAATATAATTAAAACATAATGATAAATAGGTATATTATAATTATAGTTTAATATCATATATTATATCATTAACACCATCTTTTATATGCCCCACATATGGCATTAACGAGTCATATCACATTGAGGGTGTGGTATTCTGCTTTTACTCAAATGAAATTTTAACGTTTATCCATAATGGAAAGAATAAAGGTATGCTATAAAATAAAAATACACAAGAATAAAGAAAAGATAAACATAATATTTATCATATATAAATATAGTGTCATCTTAATGACCACCATGATAGACAATATGAGATAATCTAACAATCGGCGTTTCATGAGGCGTTAGTTTTCCATCCATAGAAATAGTATGTTTTTTCATCCATTAGATGGAGGTGTGTGTAAGTGTAGTTAGAAACCTTATCTTAACAACGTCCTAGTAAATTGAGGATACTATTTATGTTAAAAATATGGTAATAAAAAGAATTTATGGGGTTGGAGATGTAAAATCAATGAAAAGAAGTTAAGGTAAATTGTTACCTTTAATTTGGGTAACTTTTTTGGATAGAACCAAAATGACATCTTGTAGTGCATTCTTCCTAAAGTAAGGCATCTAGGAGGATGAGAGTGATGTAGGGAGCTTAATTAGGCTGATATTGGATGAGCTTAAAGGCATGAGAGGTGTGAGTAATTGGATATAAATGTGGATTTTTTATAATGGGGAGGAGGGGCTCTTTAAGAAAGTGTGATAATATTATTTTATTATATAATGATATTCGGTTTCTAATAGTCCAAAACTAATTAAGGTCTATTAAACGATTACTCATGTTATAAATAAAATCATCCAATAATATTATTTTAATAAATATATTTATCTTTCTAATGAAAATTTATAGTCAAAAAATTTAATTTATATAACCCCTTTTAAAAATTACAATACTAAAAAATATGTTTTTGTCATTTGTGTCGTTACATCAAGTTAATTAATCAAAATTGTCATTATCCCTCCCAAGTGGCTCAATGAGGTCCCAAATTCAACACGAAGATGCCCATGGTAATAAATGACTCATCCAATAGTTTTTGGACAAGTGTAAAGGTAATTTTTAATTACTATAATAATATGTTTACCTAGAATTACACTATTTACCTTTAACTGCGGGAAATAATAGTCAAATGTCACTATTATCCAAAAATTATTTTCCACTTATAGAACCACATTTTACTTACTAATAACAACCATTTATGTCGGATTTTAGAAATTCAATTCACAGAAGTTGTAAAATTTTATTTAAATAAAATATTCATATTTTTTATACTACTACTAAGTGGTTTCAATATTCATCAAAAATTTATGTTTTTTAGAAAAATATAAACAATTCAGCCTAATCTATATTTGATATTCAAAATTAAAAAAAGGTGTCTATTTTTCTAAATTCAAAACATAAATGTGGCATTAATTAATTTAAAATTAATTCTTGTTGCTAAAACAAATAGCATGTTTTAATGAAACAATAACTATCAAAATATTGTAACTTGATTATGTCAAAATTCAATGTGAAATTATTTCCAATGACCAAAATTTGATTAAATGGAAAAAATAAATTATAATTATATATTTAATACAATTAAAATTATAATATAACCATATCAAAAAATAGATTAAAACATAGTTTTGTATTAAAATACAATAATTTTAACTATTCATTAAAAAATAAACTTTGTAGAAAAAATTACCAAATTTTACAGAAATAAAATTTTGATGTATGGATTCTTATGAAAAATTTTATTTGGTCAGATAGAATTTATTAATGTGCCTAAAATGATATTTAAAAAGGGTTCTCCATTAGAAGGCGGTAAATCAACCTTTTAATGTAAATTAGGATTAAAATTTGATTCATTCACAATTTAATACCTTGACATTTATTGTAAAAAAGTAAATACATTTAAAAAATATGTATAATAATATTGTAGTTATTTTTTTATTCTCACCAATACAACGACTTGGAGTAAACTACCATTTAAAATAATATTATTATATTAATAGTGAGCAATGTAAGACTTAAAAGGAACTCATTGTTTCATATCAGGTATGCTATCAAACAAAGATAACCTTTTAAAGTAATATTATTATTTAATTAAAAAATATTAATAAATATGAAATATGTCATAGTATTTATTTTTTTAGGATGTTACACCCTTCCCCCTTTTTGGGAATTGCATTCTCGCAATTTTTCTTATCAAAATAAGTGGGGGTATTTCTCCCTTATAGAATTTTCATATAACCACATTGCCTCTTCAACCATATGGTTTTTCCACAAAACCATTACCTCGAGAATTACTTTATTCTTCCACACATGCTCAATGCGGTCCAGAATTTGGGCTGGTTGTTCTTCATAAGAGATATTCTCTTCCAACTGAACTTCCTCGGGACTCAAAACATGAGATGGATCTGGCATAAACATTCTCAACATAAAAAAATGAAAAAACATTGTGTACCTAGGATAAACATGGAGGTAAATCCACTCTGTACACAACTGATCCAACTTTCTCCAAAATTTCATAAGGTCCAATGAACTTTGGACACAACTTTCCATTTTTACCAAAACGCATCACACTTTTCTATGGAGAAACATTGAGAAAGACATTATCACCTACCTCAAAAGAAAGATCCTTCCTCTGGTTATCTACATAACTTTTCTATCTTCTCTACGAGGTTCTCATGTGACTCTTAATCAACTGAACTTTCTCTACCATATCTTCTACTAATTCGTCTCCCACCAGCATCCTTTCAACTACTTCATCCCCAAAATATGGAGTTCGACAATGATTTCCATATAATGCTTAAGATGGAGCCATTTGTATACTGGAATGAAAACTAATATTATATGAAAATTCAACCAAAGAAATATATTAGTCCCAACTTCCCTGATAATCCATCGAGAAAACACGCAACATATCCTCCAATGTCTAAACTGTTCATTCTGGTTTCCCGTCTGATTGAGGATGAAAAGATGTGTGAAAATATAATTTAGTACCCAATGACTTATGATGGACTTTTCAAAAGTTAGATGTAATCTTGGGATAAAGATTAGATACAATGGAGAGGGGAACTCCATGAAACATGACTATCTCATTAACAAACAACCAAGAAAGTTGATCTAGAGAAAATATATCTAAAATATGAAGGAAATGAGTAGATATAGTCACTCGATCAACAATAACCTAGATTGAATTGTTACCTCATGATGTCTTCAGTAATCCCACAACGAAATCCCTGGATATATTATCCCATTAACACTCTGGAACCGGTAAAGGCTAAAGTATCCCTTTTGGTAACAGCCTCTATGCATTAACTTGCTGGCAAGTCAAACACTTCACAGTAAAATCAGAAATATCTATATTCATACCATCCCACCAGTAATACTCCTAAATATCTCTATACACCTTAGTACTGCCTAGATGAACTAAAAATGAGGAACTATGCTTTTCATATAACAACTCATTATTCAACTGTGAATCACAAGGCACACATAATCTCTTTCCAAAACAGATGAATTTTCTACACCAACAACTTATATGCCAATGTTTATCAAATCTGAAACCAAAGTATCTTGTTTAAAACTTAAATTTTTTAGTTAGGCATTAATTTGTCCACTCAAAGCATCATCCAAATTATTTTATTTTCCATGATAGTAATTAATCGGGCAATCATAATCCTTGATTAATTCCATCCATATCCTCTGAATAATGTTCAATTATTTATGAGTGAATATATAAATTAAACATTTGTGATCAGTATATATTTCACTTTTTACTCCATACAAGTGATGCCTCCAAATTTTTAAAGAAAAAACAACAACAGCTAATTCCAAATCATGTGTAGGATAATTTAACTCATGTCGTTTCAACTGAAGGGAAGCATAAGAAATTACATAATCATTCTACATTAGGAAAAAACCAAGTCTTTTAAACAAAGCATCAATGTTGATAACAAAATCGCCATTTTTGGATGGAAGTGCCAAAACTGGAGCATTCACCAATCTACTTTTCAATTCCTAAAAACAATTATCACATTATTTTGGCCAGATAAACATAACTCCTTTTCTAGTAATCATAGTCCTCGGACTAGATAGCCATGAAATTTTTTCAAAAAACCTATAGAAATAACCTAACAATCAAAGAATACTTTGAATCTCGGTTATATTTGGGTGTCTTTGAAATTGATCAACAACTATTGTTTTAGCAGGATCACCAGTTATGCCATTTTTTGAAACAATGTAACCGAGGAAAGAAACTTGTTTTAACAAAAACTGACACATTCTGAATTTCAAATAAAGTATCTTTTATTTTAAGGTTTGCATGAAAAACCATAAATCAATTTCATTATCCTATTTACTTTTTGAATAATCCAAAATATCATCAGTGAACACAACCACAAACTTATCCAACAACTCGTGGAAAATTCAATCCATAAGATCCATGAATACTGCAGGTGCATTGGTTATCCCAAAATAAATAACTAAAAATTTATAATGGCCATATGTAGAACGAAGCATGGTCTTCAGAACATATGCATCCTTTACTTTCAACTTATGGTACCCCAAACTCAAATCAATCTTTGAAAATTGCTGATCTCCATAGATCAGATGAAACAAATCATTGATATGCAGCAAAGGAAACTTATTCTTAACAGTGATGTTATTAAATGCTCTGTAATCAATGAAAAGTCTTATGGAACCATTTTCTAATTAACAAAAAATACAAGAGAACCCCATGGTGATGTTCTAGGTCTAATGAAACATTTATCTAATAATTCTTTCAATTGCTTATTTGTCTCTAAAAGTTCACCTTGATCCACTTGATAAGGGGGTTTTGAAATTGTCATAGCATCCGGAACAAATTCAACATTAAATTCAACTTCCCTATTAAGTATAATACTATTCAACTCATCTGAAAAACAACAAGGTACTCAATTAACATTTGAACATCATTAATCTAAAAAGTTCCTTTGTTTTCAAAAATATGTGCAAGGTAACATTCATTCCCATATTTTATTAGTTTATCATCTTCATAATATGTTATCAAAAGCAAGGGTTCATTTTTGTATACAAACTAAAAATCATTTTGAAAAGAAACCTCTTTAGCACTGAAGTCAATCTTAGAATGATAAACACAATCTCAATCCATACCCAAAATAACATCAAACGATACTAGAGGCAAAACACTAAGGTTTGTAGGTAGATTTTCTTGGCACACAAGGACATGAATGTTCATATGTTTTATTATTATCTCAACATTTCTTCCATGTGTTTTTACCATAAATTTTATATATATATCTTCATATGGAATTCTGAGTTTACTAGAAAACTTCTCAAAAATTAATGAGTGTGTAGACCCTGAATCAAACAACACATTGGCATAATCTGAATAAACAAACAGTGTGCCTGATATTACTTCATTTGATGGCCCAACATCTGCTGATGTAGTTGAATAGGATTTCATCACTCTTCCCTTCTTGTATTATGGTTTATTTTCCTTAGTTGAGTTCTTTTCTGGATACTCATTTGCATAAGGACACATTTCATTATAGTAAAAACATTTTACTAATTGTAAAACATATTTTGTCTTACCATTATGCTGATCTTTTTCAGTGCAATTACTAGCTTATGTCCCATTTTACCACATCGGTAGCACTTACTAGAATTCAAAAGAAATTCACCAGTATGATTTTTACCAAAATTTTCACAAATTGTAAACTAATGTTTCATATCATTGGAATTTTTTGAAGAGTTTTTCCCATTCTCCTACCAACTTGATCTCTTATTCTGTTGTTATTCAAAGAACACTTGATCATCAGAAAACTCTATTTCCACCTTCTCTGCACAACGAAATATATTATTATAACATTTTAAGTCACATGAAGCTATGGCCCTTCGATACTTTGGGTTTTAATATTGTGTAAAAATGGATTATTTTAGTCTCAAGATCACGTATGAAATTTGGACAATACCTTACTAGTCAAGTGAATTTTTTTTCATAAGCAGCCACTGAGTCATCCTCCTTTTTTAATTCCAACAATTTTTTTCGATCTTAAGACGAACCACCTTAGGAAAATATTTCTCAAGAAACATACCTTTGAATTCATCTCAATCAAGAGAATCAATCTCCTCATTATCCCAGATATTATTCATGATCAACCACCACTGATCAGCTTCACCTTCAAAACTGTAATTAGAAGGACCAACCATTTGATGTCCGGAACAACCCATGACATCGAAAATATTTTCCAGTGCTTTAATACACCCTTCTTCTAGGAATGGTTCAGATGATCCTTTGAATGATGGGGGATGTTGCCTCTTTAAATGATCCACTTATGACATGTTCATCTCTGGTTGATCTGGATGATCTCATGCATGGCTACCATCACCATTTATATCCCGAGTCAACTGTTATATCATTGGAACAAACTGTTTAGTTTCGATTCCGACCATCTCAGGTTGTTGATTTGGAATAATGTCTTACTCATGATGTCGTCCCAACATAACTGCACTGTTTCCTCTGTGGAAAACCATTCTGAACACAGAAATATCTTAGGCGAAGAAGAATGGTAATCTGTTAATTCTCAATGATTTCAAAATTAACATAAATTACTTTATGGATATTAATTTAACAATACCCTAACTATTAATGTTATCTAAACTGAACTCTAATACCAACTATAAGGACTCGGCCTTAAACATTACATAATATTTAATTAAATGAATAATTCACATTGAGGATCCTTTTTTGTTTAGTGTTTTAGAGAATTAGGACATAATTATTACATCTCAAAAGATTACAAAGTAGACACTTCTACTTAGTTTCCATTTTTTCAAAAAATAATATCTCTTGAAAAAAAGAGTAATATTTAGTTCCATGTTGTATTAAATATGACTTTTTCTTGATCCCATTCTTGAGCATATTCATCATTAAGTCCAGTGAAAACATTTGAAAACTTTCGATGAGTATCGAAAGCTCAGGAAGGGTTATAACACAATGAAAGAATGCATTAGTTCATAAATACATAAAAAACATGAATTCATTTACTTACCTCATGAAATCATGATATTTATGAATAACACATAGAAATCATAAATCATAATGGTAACTTGTGGTATTCATATCATAAATACATTGTATCTATCACACCTACATAGGGAGTTACATTTGGAATACACATCACAATATATTCCTCAAATCACTTTGGAGAAACATTTACATTTACCTCTATCACGTTACCCAATGCATTGGACAGCTGTCTCGGGCTCACCTACCAAAGGTTTATCACGTAACCACCCATATATTTAAACATTTCCCAGGAACCATAACATAATCATAACACATAACAGAATTACAAAAGAAAGATAACATTCCCACAGTGTAATAACAATATATCATTTCAAGATATTGAAATAATAAATCCATTATAAAAATAAATTTCAATACTAAAATACGCAAAATATATTATATGATATTTATTTATTCCTTTTAAAAAAATTACATTGTTTTAAGGAAGGAAAAGATCAAATAATACTCGTAATAGCGGAAAGGTTGTTGACACCGCTTATGTAAATAATGATTCCTTTTTTGTCATTTTGTAAAATGACTCTTAGAAAAATATTCCCTTTGATTGAAATGAAAATTAAAATGTGTTTATACTGCATAAAAAAGAAATAATTTATTAATAAAAAATATGCCACAATGAAAGGATATTGAGACGAAGTCCCTTACCTCGTGTCCGACTTGACTCGATCACTCTTTCATCTCCTGAATAATAAACTAATTTTAATTTCTATATGCTTAATAAAACATTTTAAGTATATTATACCTTTTTATCACTTATTACTATATTATCAACCATATTAAATCATTTAAGTTAATAATGATCATTTTGTTGACATTTTTTACTTGAGCCAAAAATGAACACCTTATATTTTCAAGTTGTCCACGGGTTCAATAGTCCATTATATACAGAATGATATTAATTATATAGATATCAAATATATAATGAATCTCGAGTATATATATATATATATAATAGTACATATCATTTGGAGGTATGAAATGAAATGAAATGTTCATGGAGATGTTAAGCCGTACGTACGCATGAATGCTAATTTCGTTTCTATTTCTTATTATAATGGAATGAACACATAATGATACATAGGTATATTATAATTCCAGTATAATAACATATAAAATATCATTATCACCACCCTTTATACATCCCACATATGGAATTAACGAGCCATATAAATTTTAGGGGTTGGTAGTTTGCACTTCATCAAATGAAATTATCACGTTTATCCATAATGAAACCATACGGGTATGCTATAAAAGAAAAAAACAGAAGTCTAATGAAAACATAAACATAATATATATCATATATAAATATAGTGTCATAATAATGGCCACCATGATAGGTGGTAGGATATAATCGAACAATCATCATTTCGTGAGCCGTAAGTTTTCCATCCACAGAATCATTATGTTATTCACCCATTAGATCGGGGTGTGTGTAAGTGTAGTTCAAAACCTTCTCATAAAAAACATCTAATTATATATAGGATACATGTGTTGTTACAAAATAATGTAATAAAAAATGTTTATGGGGGTTGGAGAGGTAAAATAAAAGAAAAGAAGTTAAGAGAAACTCTTACCATTTATTTGGGTAACTTCTGTTAGTTTAATCCAAACATGCTTTTAGAAGTTCCGTATTCCTAAGATAAGTCACCTAGGAGGAGGATAGGGATATAGGGAACATAATTGGGCCAATTTTTGACGAGACTAAAGGCTTGAGAGGTGTGAGGAACTGGTTATAATTGAGGGCTTCTTATAAGGGGGAGGAGGGGATCTTTAGGAATGTGAGATAAAATTATTTTATTATATAATGATATTCGGTTTCTAAAGGTCGAAAACTAATAAAATTAGATGATACAATGAATCATGGTAGAAATAAAATAATCAAATAATAATTGTATAGGTTTTGGATATTTTTTTAAAATTTATAATCTTATTTATTTTAATCTTTTATTAATGATGTAAATACTGCATCGAAATTGTGTCATAAATAATTTAAATTATTTGGTCTCTAAAAATTATAAAAAAATACCATGATGTATGAAATATATTTATCATTTTAATGAATATTTATATTATAAACTTTAATTTATATATCCTCTTTTAAATTTAATTTACTAACAGTTAATTATTCTTGTTATTTTTTCCTTTACATTATGTTAATTAATCTAAATTGTCATTATCACCCCCAAGTGGAAAAATGTGGTCCCAAAATAAACCCAAAGATTCCCATGGTCATAAATGACTCAACCAATAAGGTTTGGAAAAGTGTTAAGGTAATTTTTAATTATTACAATATTCATTTTACCTTGAAATACCGTTTTTATCTTGAACCGTGGAAAATAAATGTCAAAAGATACTATTCACCAAAAAATATTTTTATCATATTGAACCACACATAAATTAATAATAAAATCCATGGATTATGGATTTTCAAAATTCAATTTATAGAATTGGAAAATTTTCATTGAAATGAAAAGTTAGTTTTTTTAACTACTACTAAGTGGTTTCACTATTCATCAAAAATTGTCGTTTTTCAGAAAAAATCCATAAATTTAGGTAAGATATATTTGATATTCCAAATTAAAAAATTCTACCTATTTTTCCAAATTCAAAACATAAAATTAGAATTAATTAATTTAAAATTAATTCTTGTTGATAAAACAAATAGCGTGATTTTAAGAAATAATAACTATCAAAAGATTGTCACTTGTTTGTGTCCAATTACAATGTGAAATTAATTTAAATGACCAACATTAGATTAAATGTTAAAAATACATTCTAATTAAACTTTAAAACCAATGAAAATAATAATATATCCTAATAAAAAAATTAGATTAAAATACTTTATTGAATTAAAATACAGTATTTTTTACTATTCATTAAAAAATAAACTTTTTTGAAAAAATTCAAAATATTTACACAATGTAAATTTTGATGTACCCATTAAAAATAAGGATTTTATTTGCTCAAATATAATTTATTAAAGTGAAAAAACAATATTTAAAGAGAGTTCTCCATTAAAAGGCTTTAAATCGACCTTTTAATGTAAATTATGCTTAAAATTAGATTCATTCACAATTTAAGTCTCTAACTTTAATTGAATAAATGTAAATATATGTAATAAAAATTTATAATCATATTGTAGTTAGTTTTTTTTATTCCCACTAATATAATTTGTAGGAGATAACTACCATATAAAATAATAATATTATATTATTGGTGTGCAACGTAAGATTTCAAAGGAACCCATTGTTGTGTATCAGATACGCTATTGAACCTAGAAAGCCCGTTAAAGTAAAATTAATATTTAATTAAAAAATATTAATAAACGTGAAATATGACTATTTATTTATTTACCTCTGATGTTACAAAATCACTAAAATTGAATAGAAGTACTCTATGAGACTTATGTAAGTTCATTATATTACCTATTGTAACAATCATTCTTTAAGTATTCATTTTCATTTTTTTAAACAATAATTTATAAAAAATATGGATTGATGTTTCATAATTATTTTACTCCTACCACCTTTTCTCTATCATATGATCACGATTTTACAGGTACATTGTGAAATATATTATGAAATTTCATCCCTTTTGGTAGAATATTTGTATTTTTTTTGGAAATATGAGAAAAATAATAATTTTTTACTAGAAAATCTTGATGTGTCTTGTCATTCAGTTTTTTAAGACATGTTTTTACATTTTTTTCCTATCACTATTAAATGTAATTTTCTTTATGGAAAAATTTTTATTCATGAACATTTTATGATTTCCATACCTAGATTCCATTTAAGGTTAATTCATCATGATGATTATGATGGGTTCATTTATCTTGAAATATTTTAATTCTATATATTATCATATTATAGGTGATATTCCACTATAATTGGGTTGTAAGACTATAATTATATAAAAATATATTTAGGATTGATTATATGTGTTCTTATCAAAGTAATATAGTTAATAATCATTGTGAGTCTTCAATTTTGTTCAATAAATCTATATCCTTAATATAAATTTAATATTTAGATCATAATTTAAGAAGTGTCATATATCTAAGATTTCACATTGTCTCTACGTTCATACGAATCTTCTATAGGTGTCCACTTTTCATGTTCCTTTTCACTATGAGAAATTTTGTTGGTCGAATATGGACTTATACCGCTGATGATGGAATACAAATCATTGGATTTTTTATGGTAATTATATAAATAAATATCATCTCTTAATTTATTTTATATATTATCAATTTTATATAGATTATCTAATTTCAGATAAACATTGAAGCCTTGATTTTTCATAATGATTCAAATGCAAAAATTTCATAAAATATAATATTCATCATTGATGTATTGATATGTAGCCATTAACATAAGTTCACAGTTATAAACAATAACATCCACTTGTGATAATGATCATTTGACTTCGACCTTGAACATCTGTTAACTCTTGAGTCACATGTTCGGATAAAAAATTCAATTTAGAAATATGAATTGAAGAATAAATTAATATACCGAATTTAGTTTATAAAATTTTATTCTGTATTAAAACAATAACTTAAAGGTATGAGATTTAAAATAATTCCTCAAAACAATTCCCTGAAAATATGGAATCATTTGGAAATGAATTTTAAAAATAATATTTATAGTGCTTAACAAAACAAAATTACCTTAGTCCACTCAACAAACAATCAACTCTATGAGATTAGAGATATTCTCCAAAATATCCCTTTTATAGGGGGCTTTAAGTTAATTAAATGATGTTATATAATATTTTAGTGGAAATTTAGTTTTTAATAAGACTCTCCCCTTAAAATCAATATCCATATCCTTAACACGCACTCCTACATTGTGTATTAATTAAATGATTCAAAGGGAACCATTGAGAAACTTTTAACTACAATGTTTCAAGACAGAATTTATATATTATGAATATGCTCCCTAAAGAGATGATAGTCATCAAGAAACAGATTTAGACTATCTTCAGAGGGAAAAATAGAAATTTAATAAATATTCTATGTAAATATAATTATTATTTATATATACATAATGTGTGATTTTTAGGTCCTCTTTATAAGAAAACAATTCTTCGATTTCAACATTGTGATCTCAATTCGATGTAGCTGTTATCTCTACTATTTATATCAATTTATTTTATTTCAATAAGAAAATATACGATAATCAAATTGGTCAACATCATAATATGTTGATATATAGAGTTAATAAGATATGAATTTATTTATATAGACCCACTCTTTCAAAATATTAAAAATATACATCTACAATTGAAATATCAGATATCTTATCTTTATTTAGATCTTTGAAGATATGGAAACACAATCTAGAATTTTCCATAAATATAATCACATTTTATGATAGACAAAAATGTGTGAAAAAATTTATCATAATAAATATGATCAGAAATTTTGACTATATTTTGGTCTTTGATAATACTGTGCAACTAAGATTAATTAAAGATACATCATAAGATAAATTGTAATTATAAGATTTAGTATGAGAGATAAGTTGAGTTTCAGGTTGGGTATTCTAATTTTCTACATAAGATAATATGTTATGACTTGTAATATTGAAATAGAAATATTTTAATAATACATTATTAGGTAAACTATTATAAATACCTGTATTTTTTTCTAAATATTAAAATATGTTATTTCTTTAAATGCTAAATTATTCTCAAAACAATATAATATCAACCATCAATATAAAATAACATCATGTTATAGTAAAACAATAATTTATTATCATATGTGAATACTTTATGTAATAAGATAAATTTCACTTAATAGACTTAAGATTATGAGTATATGAATGATAATCATATATATTTTTATGATAAATTATATATTTTTATGAAAAATATACCTCAAATTCCATAAGAAAAATGTATTGTGATTTAATCATGAGATAGTTTATTTTGAAATGATCTATAAAATATTAGATAAACTAGTTAGAATAACACGTAGGATTTTTTGAAATTTCAAAACAAAAAAACTTGTATACATTGGAATAACATATGTCTGTAAAAAATGATTTCTTTGTAAACAATTTTCATTTGGTGGGTGATATCATGAATGAAATGTGATAACCATTTTAGTTCCTATAGTGTATTATAGAAGAGAAATTTTTATTTTTATTTAAGAAGTCTAATGTCTAAAAATATTGATGATAAGTTGTTGAGAATAATGAAAAGATTAGAACATGAAAAAAATCAACAAAAATGTATCATTTTCATAACAAGTACTTTTTAAAAATGATTTAATGCTCTTTTACTAAATTTCAGTTAGAGAGGTGTTGGAAAGGTTAGTCCTCATTAAAATTTCCTATCTTTATTAAATTTAAATATTATATTTCTATGTAATTTATAGGAATTTAATTTATGATAAATTGATAAATTTAAAGGTAAAATATTCTTTTTAAAAATAAAATCTTAGTTGAAAATATATTATAGACAATGAATTATGTTCGACTTGTGGAAAATATTAGTCATATTAATGGTTGAAATAATCGATATGCCACATTTTTGTGTCTAAATATACATTGTTTTTCATATTATTATTTACAAATAAGTATGAATTATGTTCATTTTATATTTAATAATGATTAAATTTATCAATGTTTTATTACATTTTATGTATATGTTTTTCTTTAACTTCATTGGATGGAGGATTTTTTCCCAACATTAAACGTAGTTTATTTAGTTATAACAATAATTTTATTTGAGATAAGCGTCATGATTTTAAAAATACTTATAGAGATATCATTATCAAAATAATATCATTCATATTCATCTAAATATTACATCCAAAACATTAAATCTATTATTTTTTCCCAATAATGTATTTATTCTTTTGTTAATTCAATACATTTATTATGTTGTCTATTGAAGGTATATCTTTGGTTTTTATGAATTTTGAAATTAATTATTCAATTATATTAGATATCTTCATACCAATTAAATGTAATGGAAAAGTGTATCATAGTGTATAATATATATTATTTTTCTTAAAGATAATAATATTTCCATGTGAAAATAGTTATGAAATGTGAAATTATAATTTATTGACAATGATAAACAATATTTATGATTAAATATATGGATCATAAATCAAATATATTTGGAAATGTTTTAAATTTTGTTGTATATGTTGTATGTTATATCATTTGAATTAATTTTTTTGAAATGATTTAATATCAACTTATGGATTTAATTATTTTATAAAGAATAATATTTTTTCTAATATTTCAATGTATTCTTAATGATTTAATGTTTTCATGGTGTTGAATAATATTTTTTGATGTCTCATTAAATATTGATTATATTTTTAGTTGAAGTATCTTCATCTATAAAGAATGATTTTATTTATTAATAGAATATCATTCATGTTTATTGTTTCTATTCAAGAACATCATGAGTGAGAGCAAGATTGGTGATAAATAGAATATGCTGTAATGTCTCAATTAGAGATATATATATTTATACTTATGTGTTTTTATTATCGTTAGAGGGTTAGAATGAAATTTAATTTAGATTACTAATTGAGGATGTTTTTCATAACTATTTAATAGAATATTAAATTTTTTATATACTAAAACTACCCTTTTTATTATTTGACATATGATTGTTATAAAGGGGATGATTGATGATTCAACATTAAGATATTGTATTCTTTATATACTATTAAAAATACACTTTAATTTTTATTTTATAATAAAAATAAGTCTCCAAATGTTTTTTGATTTATATATTTATATTCTGATAAAATAATATATAATGTGTTGAGTTGATTCATTTTTGGTCGTGGTCATTTTGATGTCTCCTTAAACCACCTCCAAGAAAATATATTCCGTTTTTTATTATAACTGTACATAATTAAATGAATGGAGAAAGATGAAATTATATAGATTAATTGAAATGAGTATCATGGAATGTATTATTAATTACCTATAATTTTGAGCCCATAATTTCATAAGTTCAATAGAGATTTAAGTTGTATTTCTTATGTGGGATTTTTTGAGAATTTTTCTGTGTCGGGTTTTCATTAAAGAATTTTTAGATTCTATAATTGCAATTTTTTCATCATTTCCAATGAGAACGATGAGAATAGGTGTCTTATAAGAAATCAATTTCGGGTGTTTTTATAAGAAAATGAAATAGAGTAAATAGATTCTAATAAGTTTCATTAAATATGAGATCATAGATAGACTTTTATACAACCATGAGGTTTTCTGCAAAGCTACAAAGTGTGGAACATGTTGCATCTAATTAGCTAGATGAATGATGTTCTAGTTTTTGATGTTTTGTCCTATAGATCTTTATACTAATCATTATCTCATATTTTATTAATATTACGAAGTCTATATGGATGAAAATATTGGTAATGATATCATTTAAAGGTGTGTATGTATTGTCATTCAGAACCCCAAATTTTGTTTCGTTTCAATTTACTATTATTTATTTCTATTTCATCTTTTGCAATGATTATGTTCATAATATTTTAGTTTAATATTATTAATAATCATTAAATGTTTTATTTATTATTATCTGGTATGTTTTCATATTATAATAAAAAGAAATTTATCTTTCTTGAGTGAGTGAAAATTCTATTTTCCATTCAACATTAATTATCGTTGACTCCCATTTGATTCTTATATTTGATTACAAAAGAATTAGATAAATATCAATTATTGTAGATAAAATGATATTAATTAATAAATAATTTGAATAATAATATTAACACTATAGGGATAATATGACCACATATTGAAAACCAATCATTTGATATAAAAAACAATCTATGCAAAAAAGGTAAATATTTTCCTAAATCTATAATAGGATATATGAATTGGGAAATCATATACAATAACATGATCTAAAATACACAATATAATTTTGATTTTAAAAAACAATTATGATCAATCATAATCGAAAAGTCATATCCAATCACATTTATGAATCATATATCAACTATAATTATCAATTACAATTCCTTTACCTTATCTCATTTCATGATATCCTTATTCTCAGCAAAGTGAACATAAATCTTTTGAGAAATAGATATAATTGGACACGACCAAGTGATCCCTTAAAAAATTGATAACCCATAATAAATTATTGATATATCCATGATAAAATCACACATAGTTTAACTATTTTTGGATGTGTAACTTAAAATGAATCATGAATGACGATATTTCATTCCTTTTGTAATTCCAAAATCGGATTGAAGCTCCTTGATACTATTAATTAATTTATAATAGATTGAAAATAATTTATAAAAACAATATATTATTTTTAAATTATATAATTATAAATATATCGAATAAAAAAAATTCATCTCCAAAAAAGATATAATATGTCACCATAGTATCACTATCAATATTTTTTGTCGGTCAACGAGTGAATACCAATCATTATATAATATCAATGAACCTATCATCAATATAACATGTATTATGGGGAATGATCTACCACCACTAGTCACAAATATTGGCAACATGAATGGGATATCGTCATCCATATACTAATTTTTTATGGGATAAACCATTTATCAAACAATGGGCGAACAAGATATCACCACATAAATTTAAGTATTTCTAAATTTTATTTAAACACTCTAATCAATAATTGGTTAGGTAGTAATCACCATAAATATAAAATGGGTGAATTAGTTTTCACCACATGATAATTATAAAAACATTGAATGCGTAATCACTATAATGATACACTATAATATTATTAATGGGTTATCAATGATATCATAAAAAAATCGAGATGGAAAATTATTATGATATAAAAATTATTGGTGGATATGTTATGGAATCTATAATGGATATTATCATTGAATGGAGTTTAACCATCAAAATATCAATAAATATACAGAATGATGATTTATTATATGTATAATAAATAATATAGTGGTTTTGTAATAACTATATGCATAGAAAATAAATATAGTTAATGGATAATTACAATGTATTTAATTATAAAATTGATAAACAATAATATTATCTTTATTAAATCATATATACAAAATATTTTTTCATTATCTACATAATAAATAAAATATTTAATATATTATAGATATATAAATACAATATAAAAATAATGAAGGAGTTATCATTATACATCTAATAAATATCATAGTGAATGTGTTATCACTATATGAATAAAAAAATAAGAAATATACATTTTCATTGGGTCTATATTAATTTTTCATTACATAGGAATAGTAATGTATTTCCCCTAATTAGTATCCTAAATAAGAGTTTAATAATTGTTTTTCAGTTTCTATAATATTTGAGAAAGTTATCTTTGATTTCTTATATAAAATTTTAATTTTGAATGAAAATAAATTGGTGAATTTGAAAATAATTTCTGAAATGGACAATCAAAAGTGATTTTGAATACCTATAATAAGATTACCATGCTATACAATTTATACCTAATATTATTTAAGATGGTGAGATTGATATTCATTAACCACTTCATCCCTATATATTGGATATATATTTGAGGTTTTGAATACTTATAACTAGAAAATAGATTTTAAATACCCTTCTTATTGAGTGAATGTTATGTTTAATGGTTCTTCTTGATAAATTATCCCAAACCATGGTCAAGTGTTATAATTCCTTAATAACTGATTGTACCAACCAGAACAACTAAAATTTGATGGTGATCACCTGGATCTAATTACCTATCCATGGATTTTTCAATCATGTATAGACCATACTGTAGTGGTATTATAGATTGGATCATCAACCATAGAAGTAATAATTGAAAAATATAAATATAATGTTATTGAATTAAAAATTAAACATTACAAAAAACTACTCAACCATGACTAAATAATAAATAAATTATTCTGAAAAAAATGAAATAAATCTCATGAATCAGATATTGGCCTATCCTCCCCTTCCTTGTTCACTTATAGACATTAACCATATATGTGAATGTAAAATTAGAATAATATAGAGCGAGAGAGATAGAATCACAATAATTGAGAACTAATGAAATGAGAATAGTGTGGAATTCGAATATAGTAGATAAGTATCCATGACAGGAACATAACCATATATATTTATTTAATTCATTCCTAGTATATAATTCATTTATAAGAATATTTCTATCTCAATTAGTATTTATCATTCCATAATTGGGTCAATAAATCATCATGAGTTAGCGAAATTGGTGAGTAGGGATGTAGATCAATAAAAGTGAACACCATATGAATTTATATGAAAAAAATATGAATCTGCGTCTCAGAATCATTGTTCATCCAGAGAGTGTTTCTGTCACACAATGCATTTTTTTGTTGTCCCTCCCGGGGAGTTTTGAATTTTTTTTAATGAAATGTCATTAAATATATCATGTTTAACATCATTAACAGGATATTCATTATGGGAATGGGGTTATCCCATTTTATTTTTTTAGGATTAATATTTATTCATTAGGTAATATAATTATAAACACCACATATTCACACCCTCAGAATTTGGTATTTTTTTATGAAACTTTTTTTATATTTATTTTAAATATATATTTCTCATACCATAAAAAATAAAATTATTAAATACTACCAATATTTAAAAATTTAATTATCTAAATATTAAACATTACAAAAAAATTACTAATTAAATACATTGGTTAATTACCCCACTCATAGAACATTCCTTTATTTTATAACGTAATATCAACAACATCTAAATGGAATACTATTCTACCAAAATTTAAATTTCATGAGTTACATGGAAAAAAGTTTTTTAATTAAAAATCAAATTTACAATTTCATAGAATTTTTTTTTTAAAATAATCCATAATTTGGAAGGAAATAATGATTTCCATGTTTTTTATATTCAATTTTCAAAATAATATTGATTTTTATTTCAACAAATATTATATCTTAATTCAGTATTAATATTCATGTCAATATAATTTTATGTCACATTGATTTAATTTTAATTATCTATAAAGGAATTAAATTTAATGGAGTTTTGATCATACCATAAGTACATTTCACTTACTATAGGATATCATGGAATGTATCACCTCTACCATTTATTTATATAAGACAATGCATCAAGGTTCAATTATATGTGAGTCTTAACGAAGGTAAGTTGGTAATTAATAAAAATAAGGCTAAGAAGGTGTTTTGACTCATTAGTATACCTCATGATATCAGTATATAATATTAGCAAAATTCCATTATAATGTTGTTTATTTCATCTCATTAATTCCACAATTCTCAAAGTCAGATCATTTTTTGAGTAAGAAAAATAAACGATTCACCAAATCGGGTTATCCCCTTTTATTATTCTTTAAATATTTTTATATTATATATTTATTTTCTAAAATGACTATTTATTAATAACTACCATCAATGAACTTATACAATTTGATAAAAATAAAATCAATATAGAAAAATTGACTTATTATCCTCCCACAAAATAAGTAATTTACTACCTTTTAATATTTATTACCAAGAGAATAGAATAATAAAGTATAAAATTGATTACATGACCCCAACTAAAATCAAATTAAACCCCCATAATAATATCCTCAATGTGTAAACTTACCATAATCAATGGTTGTTTAAATCCCATAAACAATGTTTTTAAATAATTTTAGTACATACTGAGAGTAGGTTATGAAATGATATAATAGGATAGAAAATTTGTTTTCTTTCCAATGAGTCCATTCATGGATTTAATATTAATTTAATGGATTCATTATTATGTTTTGTCTATGGATAGATATAAAAATAATAAAATGACAAAAATCATAATTAAAGTATTTTATTACATTCTTAGCATAGATAAGAGTGATGGAATATTTTAGAAGAAAAACTTTTTTGGATATCTCAAAAAATATTATTTATAATGATTGGGAATTATTGGTTTATAAAATTCTAAATAATGTGATGATATGGTCATGATAATTTACTTTTGAAATGACACAAAAATAAAATACCAATCTGTGTCAAAATTAAAAATTCAAAACATTCCATATCTACGTATAATTTCATCATAAAATAATGTTATTAAAAAAAATAACGATTCTCCAAATTTGTTAAAAAAATATAAACTATAATTTAATGATTAAAATATAATAAATAAATGAAACTAATATTATGTGTATAATGATGGTTCGTGTAATGATTTGATAGTTCTTTTCTATATTATTTCATGAAGTGAATTCTCTTTACAACAAGTGACATTCATTTACATATCATGAAATCTACATATATTTGTTCTATTTTCATATCAAATGATGATAAACAATGACAAAATAATATAAAATATTGATATTGTAGTCATTATTAGTTACTCTAAATTATAAATCATGATAATATTGTATTGAAGAAAAATTATTGATTTCGTCCTTCACGTTATTGGTATAATATCATTATAATGACTCATAATGAAAAATAAAAAATAAATATCAGAGAACAAAATTCATTTCCCCATTATAAATTGAATAATAATAAAAAATTAATACAATTTAATTATTTAGTTATATATATTTTAAATGGTATTTTAATAATTAATCAAATTTAATGGAATGTTATAATCCGGTGGGTCATCATAATTTTCTAGGTTAGAGGTGTGAAATATAATTCAATAGATATTTAGGTATATAAAAATGGTATGACCTTATCCAGTACCATTTTAAAACGAATAAGGATTATTCTTCTTCAATTATTATATTTCATACATCATCCACCTGAAAATCCTATGTTAATTATGGACACATTTTTTGATTAATTTTAATTTTCTGGGTTTTAATATAAGAGTGGAACTAATATAAGGTGGTTTTACACAATATTTTTTTCAATGATTCCCATTAAAACACACCATTGGTTATATACTAAATATTTACAGACAAGGGAAAATACACAATACATTTATTAAGAAAAGAAAAACAATACAAAAGAAGAGAATATTGTTTAAAAACTCACCCACATCTTACAAAAAATATATAAGAAATCAGAATAAGTTAAGTCATCCTCATAACAATATTTATCAGTAGTTCCCATTTTGGATGGAGATTTAGATTGATTGATAAATTTTAATTCCTCTACATCAATCAATCTTAATAAATTAGTATAGTAATTGGTAGAAATGTTAACTGGTATGTTGAATAGTCTTTCCTTGAATATTTTTGGGGGGACCATAGATAAAACCCTTCCGGTCAATCATATTATTCTTCCCATGTGTGATTATGTCTTTTAATGAAACAATACCATGGCTCCAAGTATGTGGTTAAATTTTCATAAATCACCTTTTATTAATCAATATCATTCTCCAACCTATGAAAAATATATGAATGGAACATAGGATCATCAATTTCCTCATTCAAATTTATTTTTTTACATTAGTGTCATGTTGTTCTTATGTTGGTTCCTACACTAGAATATCTGATATTTTTGGCAAAAAAATAAACATCACGTAAACTAGGATTGTTTGATAGTGTATTCAATGATAAAACCATTAATATACTCACTAGTATAAAGAACCTCAATAGATACCTCAATCACCATGGCCTCATTGTTTGACTCTAATTAACCCACCCTCTCTATGTGTCAAACATCAACATCATTAAATTGTTCATAAACCTTATTGATATTCTCTCTTTGCAAAGAGAACCCACTACCTTGAGTTTCATCACCATGTTGGTCATCAAAGAAATCCATATTCACTTCATCAGACTTAGAATGGTTAAAAGGGACATTTTCACGTCCGGATTATCATCCACCATTACCATCTCATGTATACCCCTTGAACCCAATTTATCACATTGAGAAACTCTATTAAAATGAGTATCATCTTCTCTTCTATGGAATTTACATAAATCCTCCACAGAATCCTGATTCATAAATATATCTAAATAATTCAAATCATTCATTTACTATTTCATCCTATCAAATGTTTCATTAACCATCATATCATGTGGTAACACATGTGATTATTTCAGCATCACAACATCACCCAAATTCATAGGACCATCATCCATGCCCATTATTTATCATGATCCTTATCAACCCATAGTTTTCATATTACAATCTGCTGGGATCTTACCAAAATCACCAATAAAATCAATAGAGGACTAATTCAATAAAATACCCAAACTAGATCCATATTCCATGAACCTTATATGACTGCATTCAACAAAAATATTCTATAATTTCTTTCACAATGAGAAAAATTAACATTATACTTAAAATCATACCAACAATTTATAATGAAACACCAAGCCAACAACAATCTCGGTAAAGTCAACTGAGTTTATAGAAAAATCATATTTAATGCATTCCCTAGGAGAAATCATGTGACATACTACATAAGTCCAACTATTCAAGCAGAGATAACACCCAACTAGATTACCAAGAATATAAAGGATTTAAGGATTTTTAAATGGTATTCTATGTTCCTATAATCTGTACCAATATACAACTTATAGTGAATCTCACATCCTATGATTGTCAGAAGACTACTTGAAAAGAACAAAATTGGATCTGTCACATGTACGAGGTGTGTTCGACCTTGAAAGGTTCATATCATCCTTGGATAATAAATGGATGATTATAGGATTATAATGATAAATATAAAATGTATATCACTCTTTTAGACCATGTTATCAAAAAATAATATTATCAATGGTATCTACGAATGGATAGGGGCATTTTAAATTTGAAATCATTGTTAGATACAATAAAGCAGTTGAATTAGTTAAATCCAAGGTTGCGATTGGCAATTGTGGGGATCCGAGTAACCATTATATGACCTTCTTGACTAAGGTATATATATAGTAAATTTGGTATGAAATATGGATTTAATAATGGGTTAATTGATATTGGTTGATCCCTATAATTATAAGGCAAAGGACCTCCCAAACTGATGGGGAGCGGCTGATGTGGTAAACATCACAACCTATAGAACAGATATGGTGTTATTATTTCATCCTTGTTTATATAATCTTTATTAATAAATACTTGGGAAACCATTATAATTTTTTCCCATATTTATATCAATAACAAAAAACCATTATAATTTTTTCATATTGATTGGATCCATATATGTCTAGATAGGTGTTGTTGGTTTTATATATTAAATAAAACCTATCTATTCTTATATTATTATGACGTCAATGTAATATTATTCCCTTCTACTATTTTTTATGATTTCCCTTCTATTTTCTAAACCCACATACCCTCAACCTAATTTTGTGTCTTTAAATCATCTCTATTAGATAAAAAAGTCTTTTATTAGGTTGAATTGTTTATGTTTTACTTAATTAATGATTACATTTTTTATCATTGGTATTAAAATATCCACCACATACCTATGGATAATTATTGAAATATTATCTATCAGGTTTCAAATCATGTGTTACAGTTAGATATATGGAATGTGTCTCATTTATTTATTATATACTTAAAAAAATTACTTTCTGATTGTTTGGAAAATAATAACATAATTATTTTCATTAATCTCATGAATCTTGATTTTATCAACATTGGAAATTTCCTTCATACTTGGATCTCCCATCAATATATCCAAAAAAATTATTTTTCAAAATATTATTATTAGGGAAAATTTTGTAAAAATAAACCGAGTAATTATAGTTGTATGACATTATTTTTTTCATAATATATCTCTTAATCTTAAATATTTTTCTTTCATTTTGAATTAATAAAAAAAATTTAATAGATTATTCCCTATTCCCTTTGTTATAGTCTTTATATAATTAAGCCTAATCAATGTAAATATTATAGAAATAAAATATATTATCTTATTCCAAGGTTCACATGTGATTCTCTATATTTTATTTGAACTCGCACCTTATGTGGTAGTTTAAATGTAAAATGGAATTTTTAGGATAATATTTGATATATCATACATGAATATATGATGGTTAATAAAAATTCATTAATGGAAATTTCAAAGAGTAAATGGTTAAAAGAAGGGTGAATCACATAGTTTTGTATTTTTAATTTTACTGTATAGTCATTGTGATCCATTGAATATGTTTCTTCATTCACATATTATATACTCTTTAAATAATGCGTGAATAGATTGGTGTTGTGTCTTTTATATAGTTATAACATAGAAAATGGTAGTGAATATCATTCCTTCAACTCTGAAGAACACATCATCCAAAACTCTTTCTATAAAAATAGTATATTTTTCCAAATTGGACCAAAACTCTAATTGGATTTAAATTTCCAATTTTAATGGATAAAAATAAATATTATGGAATTCCAATTGTGGGTGAACCACGAAAACATAATATATCAATAAATTTATAAAATTATATTGTTCAAGGAATATAAAATGTCGTTATTTTTTGATAATTATAAGGTATCTATCATTTGGTGAGAGGTTAAATTCGTTTTCATATTATTATTCACCGATATCCTTATATTTTCATTCATTTTGTGAAAAAATTACATTAATAAACTATTAAAAGATCAAAAATTGACTATATTTTCGCTAATTTCATGAATTGGATTTCCACTTTTTAAAATGGCTAATGAATATACCCTTAATGATTTCCATTATTCGTATTGTTTGACTAAATAATCTACAAAGTGGATGATATTTTTAGTTTTTATTTCTTAATCCTTTTTCATGTTTCTTATATAGTATTTCAGTATTAATATATAATTTTATTCAAATTTTATATCCTTTCATTCTTCTTGTTCATCTCAAATTTACATGGGTTGTGATGGATGGATATCTTTTTCACTCATTGTTGTAATTAGTCTTATACACCCCATTGTGTTTTTTCTTTTTTGAGATATATCATTTACTAGATTCTTTGTTATTACATCCATAATTATATTCAATGTTATGGATAAATTTTCATAGTCAAATTCTACCCATTAATATATAAATATAGATATTGGTTATCATATAATTGTGAACATATTAACGGAGGATAAAATTTATTTCTATATAAATTGGTTAGATTATAGTATTCAAATTTTTATTTTATATAAAATTGTTGTTGATTCCAAATTTATTTCTAGTATAGGGGTTGGGATGGGTTTTTTATTTAAAATTATTGGTTTGATTTTGTCTGCAAACCATTTATTATTTATGGTGCTATTTCAATTGTTTATTTTTTTTAATATCCTTTACTAAAAGGGAACTGCAAAATTTTTTATTCCTTTTACATAAAAACATTTTATAGTAAGGTGCTAAGTTGATGAATATAATATATATACCTGAAGTGGCGTCTATTTCTAATTTACTTGATTTGTATACATTTTCCTTAATAAACGTGTCATTTATTGAACTCGATGTATAGTAAAGAATTATGAGTCATATGTTCTTCATTATTGAAGTCCTATAGTTCTTATACCTCTTGGAATTAATTGTATGAATTTATTTTAAATAACTTGAATTAATCCTTAATGTATTGTAGTGATTTACAAGTCAATGTACCTAAAAATTATGCCTCAAGTAGATCATATTCATTTGTGATAAATATGTTTTAAAGGACCCATATAAATGATTTTCTTCTATAGTTTAATTTTGGGATATATTCATAGCAATTTACCAACCCCTCATAGTACTCATTGATAGGTCATCCATTGGATTTAATGATGTAGTGTAAATCCTCTTTTATTATCATGCTCCATGAGGTGTGATAGAATATTAGCATAATGAACCTTTCCAGAACATACAATTTATTAATTATATTGGTTATTGGGTGAAAACCCATTTATTTTTAGCTACATCGAGTAAAAGATGAATTACCTAAAAATTAATTTTCCATAGTGACTCCACACGTTTTAACATTTTTGTATATATAGAGCTCTTGAATATTCACGTTTAGTTATTCTCTAATAAGAGCATTAAATTTTTGGAATACATAATTTATGTAATTTGTTAATTTAAATTAAATTTTTTCAGAATAATGGTATGATTTTACATATTATCAAATTTAATTAATTGGATATCTCTTAGGGTTGGGATGGGATTTCATGCCATATTTTTATAATTAGAGTGAATATTTTGTGTTTCATATGAATCTGTAAGTGTTTTTTCATCCAAATATATTAGTATGTATTTATTACACATTTGGGGGGTGTTCATTCACTTTATAGATCAACATATATTAAATATTGATTTATTTTTAATGTTTGTAAATGTAAAAAAATTAAACACTCAACCTCATCATAAAAAAACACTTTATTTGATGCACTCATTATTATGGGTGTAGAAAAATAATTTATTTCCTTTGTATAGTAATCAGTTTAACCTAAGTACTATTTTGAGGATGGATTCATACATAACTATTTTTCACATTTTATCATCTTTGATAAATTTAACTTCATTTGATTTGATAAATTTACAATTCTCATATAAATTGGATTTTTCAATTTTATAATAATTTATTAAATGCTAGATCAGTCTGATCTTTGATCGTCCAATTGTAATGCTATCATGATATGCAATTTCTACTACATACCTTTCAATAATTCTTTTATAAGAAATAATCCCTGGTCAATTAATCTCTTGGTTTTTTCTAGATAGAGATAATCACAACCCGTCCCAGTGGGGCCCATGCCACGAATCCCCAATCATACCTCTAATGGGATAGGTGATGCTGAATAGAACTGAGTAGGCCTTTCACTAACTTTGAATGGATTTCCTTAGTACTTGTATTCATGAAAGCATCTCCAAGACCGCAATGTAAAAGGAAAAAACCCACCATGATTAAATGAATGCATACCATTATAACCCAGATATAGAACGACTAGAACGTATTATATAATAATGTAAACTAGGATACAATACATTCCCAACAAACATATGATCTGTAAATATGTACCACAAACTCAACCTCAGAAAACCGTATGTGGTCCAACTGCGTGTAAATGTGATATAACTACTCTCTGATGATGTAGACACACCTATACCTTCCTGATCTCACTTAGATCTGTCTCGTCCAAGTCCACCAATGTCTATATCAAATGATCACAAATCTATACAAGACACAACACGTGTGGGAGAATCCCATGATGGGGTGATTATAATAATACATAGTAGGAAACCCCAAAACCACAATGAAATACACAATAGAAATTACATTCATCTATAAATAGGCATATGTCAATATCTTATTACCGGAATATCTAGATATACCTAATCCATGAAACATTGTGAAAAGATAACCCACAACTACATCATAACAATACTGTGGATTTAGATCGAAGGATCCATGAAGAAATTATTTGGGACAACACACTCTTGAGTCCAATATTGTTGATAAAGTCTTTCAATGATGTGTTGTTCATCAGGAAAATCCATCAGAGAGATACACTGATATATCATAATTGAGATACCATATATCAGATAAATTTCATATCCATGTCCATGGGGTGATACCAATAACTCAATCAATATTAACTCTCTATGTAAAGTATTAGCACCCAATGAATCATTTTCTCGTCAATATCATTGATTCATCCTACGGCACGAAGAAGGACTAGAATATATAATGTGGGCCTCTCCTGGGATTCCAAAAACTCTATCTTAGATGTCCTGATGATGGGATCATTCTCTTGTGAGTAGGAAATGATACAAAAAATCCTCTAGGGGACCCAATAAAAGTAATTAACTATAATGATTATCGTCCAGGATACGATGGACTACATAATCCATCCACACAGATATAGAGGGAGCACTATGAGTAGTAGTCACACCAGGTATGTCCCATGACGCGAGTTCTTGATTGTGTAAATTTACCACATCTATAGAAGTCCATGGTAAACCCCATCATTGGCCTCAAATGATTTTTCTCAATTTTAGGGGCCCACTAGTGAAAATGACTTGTCAAAAAGGAATATGGTTAGAAAGATAATATCAATTTAGTGAAAGGGTCCAACCTGGGTCTAGTCTAGAACTATCCCAACATGTCGGTCATCCCATCCTAGCATGCATGGTCGACAAACTTCTAGGATGCTTGGTGCCCCCCAGTTCCCCAGGTCTAGCCCACACATACATGATCCAGCTGATATGACGCATGTGGCTTGCCCCAGCCACATGCCCTCCTGGTCTTGCGATGCAGCACCATGTCCCACACAATAGGCCCACTGCTCCCATGTGTGTCGTGCAAGATCTATGTTTTGGTGGCTTTTCCACATCCACATGCTCTTATAAGGATCCTTAAGTTGCACATTCTACCTATGCCGTTCACCCCATAGGAAGATTATCATTCACCTCGCCGTATTCCAATACCAACCCCCGGGACAACCTTTTCCTTCATCTAGAATGACTAGAGCTGCCACTGCGCATGTTTTCTTATGACTCCATGAACCACAATAATATCCAAATCGTGATGCCCCTTCTGAAATGCACCTTCACTGCATCATTATGAGGTTAGATAATCAATTCTATAATTTTTCACTAAGAATTCATGGTCCAATGATCATTTATTAGTATCCTTTGAAGAATTTATTACATGGAGGAAAAATGGGGAATAAAGCACATGAAAGAAACTCAATGAAAAAAACTCAGTCATTTTCCATTCCAGTGATGATCCATTCCCACTATAACGGTAAATTAAAACTAAACAGTATCATAATCATCCCCTAATAATTCTCTTTATTAATCCCATCCCATAAAAAAGATAGAACAATTGGTCAACCTATTCATGCATTGATCTACTGTCACCATTGATTCAAAAAACGGGGAGTGAAAAACTAAAATTAAAATGCCCTACCTCGTGTTGGAATGATAATTGTTGATCAAAAAAGTTGCGTGGCCATTGTTCATCGATCCTTAATCCATAGAATCATAGGGTTTTGATCCATCATCATTCGTAAATAGTATCACCAGAGTCTCTTCTATATGTCTCATAGTAATTCTACAATTATGGTGATATCACTGAATTCTGGACAAGTCCTTAATAAAAAAAATTAGTTTTTTCATCCTTATATAAATTCACAATCAAATGAATTATTTTATTTTATTTTATTCTTTTAAACAACCAAAAACCATCTATCACAGCCATCCCATGGAATTTGTTTTTAGGCCTCTCCTATAGTAATCTCTTTGATCTAAACACAATATTGACCTCATATTTTTTTATCCAGGCCCCCATTTTTATGTTATTCCACTTTATTAGGAAAACCAATAGATAAAGATATTTAATGATTAATATTTTTAAGATATTTATTTCAAACACACTAGGATATGGAATCAAATTCATTCTCGAAACATTGTTTTATAAAAATTCTATATAATATATAAAACAATACACAATAAACAACAAGATATTACATTATCCCCATCATTGTATTTTACACCAAAAAAATTGAATAATAAAGGCTAATAAAAAAGATGTTGGTACTGATCATGAATATAAGACTCACACCCCCATGTTATCACCTTAAGATTCTTTTGTTTCCACTGGAAACACACTAAAGAAATCTATTTTCCATTTAGAATCAAGTCTCGTCACTCCTCGATCTCAACTGGGTACTCAAAAAAAAATTCCACATCATCAATGTATAGATCAACCGAGTCAATGATGTGTGATGGGTCATGCACATGCCTCCTCGACTACAACACATATAAGACATCTTGTAACTAATCAAACTGTTGTGTTAGAGCTAGGCAGTACACCACCTTGCCAAATAAACACTGTATTTAAAAATTCTAGTTGAACGTTGTAGAAAACATGCCACCCCGTCCAAGTCCCTACAAACCACAACAAGGTGAGACCTAAAGAAACACATGGCCTCCCACTTTTAACTACAATTGTCTTTGTCTCATGACCATATACTACTTATGAATCTCTAAATAATCTTCAACTACTCATTGATGATCTACACCTTGAACTTCCCAAAATTAGATTGCACCAACTCTAGACCCATGAGTGTTGACTCTCCGATGATAGTCCTTCAAAATGAAGACCTATTGGGTTTCCCATATTGATCCTCAAATGGTTCCATAATAATTATGGTGTGGTTTCTATTATTTTTTGGAAACACCATCAATGTTAGGTGATCCTCCCATGTTTGAATGAATTCCAACATGCAATCCAACAACATATCCTCTAGAACCTGAATGGTCCTCTCGTACTAGACACCCCTCTCGGTATGAAATGTGGTGGTCAAGTGTAACTGAGTCCAAAACGCCTCCATCATACCATTCCATAATCAAGATGTTATATTTGGATCACAATCTAAAATTATCGACAATGGTACATTTTGATTCTAAAGTATCTACTCGATCTAAAGGAGTCAAAAGTACTCTACTTTACTCTTTTCTTAGATAGGTAGAAATTGGGATGACATGGTGAGTCAGTAATGATCACCTAGATGGTGTCATTCCCCCTTGACGTACATTGTAAAACCATCATGAATTCCATTGATATATCACCCCCCCTTCCACTTTTCACCTCAAGTGTTTGATCAAAACCCACTAAACGAGGTTCTCAGCCTTTACTTTCTAACATGTGCGGCACTCATAAATGAACTATGGAACCCCTTTTTAATCAATGTCCACCAAAAATGATGTTAGAGGTCCTAGTACATTTTATCCAAACTGTGATGTTTCACCAAATAGGATTTATGTAACTTCCTCAAAACCTCCTCCCCAATTCCAATTGTACAACTCTACATTATTAAATAATAAGGACATTCTACCCATCCTTCAATTATCCATTTGGACCATGAAATGTGGATTGTTGTTGATATAGTGACTCATAGTATGTATCCTCATGTTTCACCTCCCTGAAATTTTATATGAGTATAGGGGTAACAACCATATATTTGTGATACGCTCCCCCATCTCCATTAACGAAGGATAACTGCAACATGGCCAACTTCTCCGACACATCATCCAACAATTTTGAACTCGATCTCCTTCAAAGATAATTCCCTACCATATTACCCATAATGAGATTACAAATAACCTAAATGTCATAATCAAATAGAAACTATAACCACTACATATACACCATGTTTCGATCTTTCTATGTGAAGATTTAATTGATAATATTTTTACCAGCGTATATGATAAACCACTCTACCATTAGGTTGTTCATCCACTTCTTCAACGCGAATACAAAAAAAACCAACTCAAGATCTTTAATCGTGTATTTTTTCACATCTGGTATAAACTAAAATGATCGGTAGGCAATCACCACTTTCCTATTTATCAGGATACAACCTTGTCTGGATGTTGTTGCACTGCATAATACTACGTAATGAATTCCCTCCTTCAGTAATCTCATGATATGGAGTATCATAATACTAATCCTAAACAACTATAAATAATCTTTTCACTTCTCTTTCCACATTAAAGGTTTCCCCATTTGAGAAAATGTGGTTATATGTTCTGGTATCCTAGAGAAATAATGTATGAATTTCCTGTAATAGGCTATGTTTCCATGGAAGCTATGCACCGCCATCACACTCTGAGATGGCTCTCATGATATCAGTTCCTCAACCATGGTACAGTCTAGTACGAATCCATCATCTCAGATAAAATGTCCATGATTAATTACCCCTAAAATCCAAAAATGGAACATATATGGTTTCAAATAATTACATTGCTCTCAAAGAATGCCTAGGACCATCAATAAGGGCCTCAAAAGCTCTTCCTCGAGCTCTAATTACCCAAGGATATTGTTGATGAAGACTACCACAAACTAGTCTAAGAAGGAATAGAAGATCTTGTTCATGAGTCCCACGTACAAAAACATGGAATTTATCATGGAAAAGAGAATTACCATGTACTCATACTTACAATAGCAGCATCTGTAAGCCTTCATCAGTATATCCTTATCCCATACAAGCCTATGTTGATAGTATGATCAATGTTCAACCACTAAGAACCATAATTCCCCTTCAAATGGTTAAAGAGGTATTAGATCCTCATTAGTGGGTACTTTTTCATCATATCCACCTTTTCCAAATTATAGTAAAACACACACAACCTTAAACTCTTATAACTATTTTTGGAAAACACAATGGCTTCCTTGGGTGAAACACTGGGTCTCAAAAATCCATTCCTCTGTAATTACTCCAACAACTCTCTTATCTAATAATCCTCTATAAGAGCAACTGATATTATGGTGACGATATCAATGACATCCCAGGGTCTAAGTTGAGGTCGAAATCTATCTCTTAGTTATATAGTAACCCCTGAACATCTTCTGGGATGACATCTCAGTACTATGACATTAATACTCTGAACTACAAACTCATACAATTTTTCTTGCTGATGTTAAGGATAGCAATGTGATGGTTTATCATTCGTTACCTCCTTATAATGAGTCCATCCTATGATTCATGGGATTCCTTTTCACCAAAAAAGTAAAACATTTGTTCCATAACTGTGATCACACAACACCTTTCAACTAATGTAGTCAATCTGTGTATAGACCTATGATAAAAAATACATACAATGAAATATATTTTAACGCCTCTACCTCTCCACAAATAGGTGAAAAATGAAACACTAACCTCCATATATAAGGTGACATAATCAACATATATGAGTTATCATCATTTTTCCTCCTATAGTTGTACCCATGATAATTGGTAGAGTAAACGGTTATACTAGAATATCAAGGTCTCATAAAACATATGTGGTGGTGAACTAATGAATAAAACCTATGTCTACTGGTAGTGTAGCTAATGTAGAAAACTCAAAAATCAAACATTGAATCACCCAAGGAGTGTGAGGGTCATAAATTTTTACCGAATGTATTTATCCCCACTCCAATACTTCATCACCCTTTTCCTGGCGCGAACCTCCTAGGGTTTGTGGTGGTGGCAAGTCAAATTGTTGATAAACTACATATTCTCACCTAGATCATATTCCCCATCCTATAACCAACCAATCTTCATGCTCTTACCTCTACCTCTAACATAGTGGTATTTCCATGACAGACTCACTTCATCATGATTCTGTATAGAAAAACTAAATTATCGTAATACAAAGACTTATAGAAGACTCACCTCGAGGACCAGCATCAAATCGGCTAGTGTACCGAATAGATGAAAAACTCTGGTAACATCCTCAATCATGTCCTTTTCAACCTGAGGTTCAGGATTGCTTCGGAACCCAAGGGTTCTATGTCTCTAATACTTATAGAGCACACTCATCCTGCGTTTAACATCTTCTATTACTATAGGTACCATAGGTACATCCACAGGTGTTGGTGTATCTAGTGTTCCACTTATAAGTAACATATAGGAAACATCCCCTTTTACCAATGCCTCTTTACAATATGGATCATAATCTTGAATGAGATATTGAACCCATGTGGATATGCATCACAAATCCATACTTTTAGGAAACAAGTTTTACCATGATGAATGAGTAGATTTAGAAAGCTGACTGAAGAGGACATGGAAACCACAACCCATTCGTATATGATTCGAGTACAATTATTTTCTCCACAACATGTGTTCTCATTTACAATGTTTAAATGTAGGTTATTAGAGACATGGTTTATAGATACAACGACCTACACATCAACACTGGTGTTATTGAACTGAATTCCAAACTTGAAAAACGTTACAATGTTTCCCCAATCCAATATCATTGACTTTTCCTCCTATGGTTTTTCTGAGTGCGTCTGATACCACTCTATCATTACATGTCCCAATGGGGTCTATGTCGTACCTCCCTAATCCCTCCTCCAGTTGGATAGGGTAAATTGACTAGCACAATGATGGAATATCCTTAACATTGGAGGCATTACATTAGTACCTATATGCACACACACATCCCCAAAACCACAATAATTAATGATAAAACCCCACAACGTACGAATAACTAGATTACACTATAACCCAACCCGAGTACGACATGAATGTATTGTACAATTAGGTAAAATGGGACAAAATAAATTACCATGAATAAGAATGTCTATAAAAAAGTTCTTGAAAACATCAGTAGATAAACATACATGACCGACCCTGATGACATGGTGCCAGGACATATGTCTGAATTCTTATTAACCTCTTAGACTGCATGATTTCAGAATGCTTATTCCGGTCTCAGTCTACCATGGACTCCATCTGAAGATTTATCTTCTTCAAAGGTCTTGATTTTTTCATGAATACCACATTCAAGGTTGAGTATAACAACAATCAGTAGGACACCCCAAAATAAAAAATCAATATAGTAAGATAAGTGATGATTTCTATACATATGTATATGTCTACTGCATATTACAAGAATACTAAGATAAAACAAAACCAATACACATTGTATAGAGATAACACCCATGAATTTCATACCAGAACAATGGATTTATCTTGGTGATTCAAAAAACCACTTGTCTTGGAGAACATACTCCCGGGTCAGATAGCACTGATGAAGTCCATCTAAAGAAGTATTGTTCGTCAGGATCCGCCATGAAATAGATACCCTTATAGATTTTATGAGAGTTACGATACATCATAATAGGATCACAAGAAGGTACATGGGATGATAAAAAAAAACTCAATTTGGATTAACCATCAAATTAATTTAACAACTCCCATTTGAATTTTTTCAAATCAGAACCGAAAAATAAAACAATATAATGAAGAATTAATAGAGGACCCACTCCACGCCTCTCCGAAGGTTCCAAACACTCTATCTAGGATGTCATGTTGAAGGGTTCAAAATCCTTTGAATGGGAAATGATAACAACATCATCATGAGGAGAAACTACAAATATAAAAATTTCAAATGAATCTCACCCATGATATGTTGTATTATAGAATCAACCCATTTTGAAAAATAGGGATCATAGTGACAATTAGTCAGACCCTCTATGTCACTTGACCATCGGTACTACCCGTGTAAATAACCTACATCACATGAATTCCATGGTTATGATGATAACACTAAATTCTATAGTCTCGTCCTTATATCGTAGATTAATTCCATGGTTATGATGATAACCCTAAATAACTAACATGGCCTTAATAAAGGAAATGAGTCACTATAATGATATATAATATTGAAATATAATTATTTTTTAAATATTTTTATTTCATTAAATTACCCAAAAACTATATCTTCCAACTGACCGACACCAGCCAATGTTATGGCTCGCAAAGAGTTAACTAACTGCTCGGAACACAATAGTTTGCTCACATGTTTGATCTAGGAACCTATTTCTAGGTTCTCCCATTTTTCAGTAAAACCACTTATACAAGGTATTTAATGTATAATATCAATCATTTATTTTGAGAAGAACAAGCCTTGTAATCACATTCCTTCTTATCGCCTAGTCTCAAAGTAATTCCATATTACATTTAAAATAATGAAAAAAATGGGACAATACTATGATAGTGAGAATATTCTAACTAAAAATATCAAATTAAACAATATTCCCTCTTATGTGAGTGGGAATTGTACAAGGTCATAATGATTTATTTTTCTAATCCATTAGTGGGTATTTTTATTCTTTAAAATACAATAGTTTCAAACGAAACACAATAATCATTTTCGGATCAATGATAACATAAAACGAAACACTAGCCTATTTCATTATATAAAAACAAAAATTATGATCATAAAGATATTTTATAAATTTACATGGTTATAATTATTAATATAATCTAAACATAATATAAAAACATTGTATATTTAAAATAAAAAAATCAAATATTTATAAAAAATGAAATAAATTGATTTTTAAAATCAATTAAAAACACATGTATACACATTTTTTACAACCTCTCTTTCCTCGATCAAAAATAAATATAACTTCTCTATGTGAATCATATCTAAGAAGATGTTGGAGAAATAATGCAAATTTCAAATTAGAAAATATAAAAATTATTTAAATCACTAAAAAAATCAGTATCTTTCTATCAACATTTAGTATTTACCCTCGACAAGATATCACTATAAATAGACCTAGTGGATTCAATTTATAGTTTTGGATATCGCTCTTGTTGGATTTAATCTCAATTTTTTTTCAATAACTCCTCTCAAGTCAGCGAAAAAATAATCATAGGGTTTGGTTAATAAATAGTATCGTCCAACATATGAAACATAAGAAAATATATAATCTAGTTATGGCCATTAAGGTTTATAATTGGAAACATAGTGTCAAACAATAAATTTTCTTGTTGTCCCTATCATTTTTTTCAGTTTTGAACTTAACATTTATAAATTTTTAAATTTTATGTTCATAAATTGAACATTAATTACATAATTGATGATTTTATTTTATATGTGGCCATTTTTAACTTGGTTGTTCATTTTAATGCTTAGTTAACACCTTATAGTCATTCCTTATTATTTAATGTATTCTATTGTGTAAAATAATGATACGGTTTTCACAATTCCAAACATTTGAATCACTATATTCTAAAATAATGATGAATTATTTATAACATAATCAATTTATCAAACTAAGACAAATTAGTTTCTAGGAAACCCTAGTCTACTATTTCATAGAAATATTATACACATCTCAATTTTTACATCACACTGTAAGGGATTTTAATAAAACATTGCACACCCTTACCACTTGGATATAAAACAAAGTGTGTAAGCGTCCCAAAAATTCCATAGGGAAGGCACAATATCCATTTATTTACATTATAAACATTATTCTAATTAGCAATAAAATCTCATCGGTACCATAAGAAGTAACATTATATCAAATCATATTAATATTTACCCCTTATGTGATTCATCCCAAAGTTACTTTTTTTATTCTAGGTATATCATATAAATTTGTTATTGTGGATATAATGAAATTTTTTCTTGGATTCGGTAATGGGATTCATATATTTTAATAATCGATAAATAAATAAGGAAACACAATTTATTTCATTCAAGGATGATCAAAGAATCTTATATACACATAAATACTATAAATCAAATGAAACAAGTATAAAATTATGGATTAAATTAGGGAAAACCAACAGAGTAAACAAATATTTATAGTAACCATTAAAATAGTATGATCAAACCATAATTTTGATGAAATTCGACATTTATAAAAAATTACCAAATCGCATTTTTTTTGGAAATATGACAAAACATTATAGTCACGGGAATAGATGGAGTGGAATATTTAGACTCACATATAGTTATTCACCATGAAAAATAACATTAAGATAAGATAATATTTGATGGAGATATTTTAATATGATGTAAAGAAATGGGGAGAATGTAGTCTATTATATTTTTAGTTTAAGGGAGGACATAGGGATTATTTTTAAATATTTAATAAAATTATAGAATTATACATAAAAATTTAAAAAGCATTGTTGTTTTTCCACAAAATGATCTAACACCAATCACTGAGATTCCAATATATCACTATATACATACCAAGATTCTATATGGAAGTTGGTGGCCCACTAGGTTTAACCCCATCACTGGCAATGAAATCATGTATAGATTACTACACATCTTGATTAATAATAATATGTTACTTGGTAAGAAGTGTTATCATTAAACTAAAAACAAATTTCATCATCAATATAGTTTATTTAAATACATACCCCATCTTTTGAAAACACCTCCTTTTATCAAAAACCAATATAAAATAGTACTTTAAAAAATTAATCAAATTCACACATACATATGTTGATGTCATTTGATCCACTCTATAAAAGAAAAAATCTTCTAAGAGATATGTATCTATGACTCATTTATTAGATTATTTTTCCATTATTCTAACATATTTTAATAGATTACAATTATATACACATGGATACACATATTATTTCTCTACACACATACCATAGGTTTTTTCTCCCCATATATGATCTTATCACTCTAAGTACCTATTCTTACTATTAATACCTCAAATGATGAATTTAAAACTATCATTAAATCTTTGACACTATGTATATTAGAATGACTAGGATAATATATCTATTTTGATATATATACTCTCAGTGATACCTAGAATTATATATATTATAAAAATATAAAATAAAATATACTATAATAGTTCCATCCTGAAACATGAATAGAAAAATAAATTTTGTTACGGTTTCACCTATCATTTAAACTCCCTATGTCTTAATTTAGGAGACTCATTTGATAGTACCATATCAGACATCTAAATATATTGAGGACAAAATCACTGGTAAACATAAATCCAATTAATGCTCAAAAAAATATTCTACCACATCATGTTCATCATGATACACATTAAATCATCCCACATGATACTCTCACTAGTAATAGAATACATAAATACCTCTAAATAGAATAGAGATTACAAATATGGCCTATAATATATGATCTCAAAAATTCATATTTGAAAAAAAATTGTGCAATGTTTTTTTATATCCAAAATAATCCCAATCAATATTTAACTTGCTTAAACCACCGAAATCGCAGAAACAATGTTATTATATATCCTTGAAAATCTAATTGTTATGTTCATAATAGTTATCAAATATTAGGATGGAATTTTGATATAAAATGTAATGGAGTATCCATATCATTCTTCTATCCCTTTAAGAAACTATATATTAATATGAAATCCTAATTGGATATTTTTTCTATGCCATACCATATGATTTCACGACATCCAATACATAATTCCTTCCTGATTTTTCAACTAAATTGAATCCAGGAATAGTAGGAAATGTGATTAATTCATCACATTTTCCATCATTACTCATACATCATACTGATTTAATGGTGTCCTTTGAATCCCTATCACAAATACAATTTTCAACAATAAATATCTACTCCTTAATTTTATCATGGTGAGCAATAAATATCGGTATTTTATATTGTGTAATTACCTAAAAAAATGTTATATATCATGAAGAGTTCCACTTGATTTCATTATTTATCCATATCCACCATAAAAATCTATACTTCATGGTGTATCTTCATTATCCTTTGGAATAAAACACATATTATGGCATGTGAATCATACATCAACTACACATGTATTCTCATAGTGTGCACAATTAAACCACACTCATACTGTATTACATCAAAATTTTATTTACTATAGTGTAAAATAAATACAATATATATTTCAAATCATAACATAAAAATCCTGGTTGTATAGTTGGCACTCAATTAATAAATTTTGTGACATAGAAAAAATTTTCAATGCTATAATTGATTTTATTCAATAACATACCCAAAAAATTAGAATCTGTCTTAGTGAGGAGTCTTAATAGAATATTTTACTAAAACCATCTCTCACAACACAGTCTTGAGTCAGCCAACACCTAAAATTTACTAAATAATTCCCCTACGTGAGCATATACATCATGTTGATATCAATAAAAACGTATCTGACCCATTTCCATCAGAGGATGATTAGTTTATTCAATTAAATGTTTTTAAAAATCCTTATATTGTCAGAGTACATTATAAAAATATCTCCCAATAGTTATGGATTCTGTTATCATATATTATGAACCACCACCATCATCAATAAATCACAAGTCATGTTGTTTTAATCATTCATCCTTATCTACCAAGGCTTATAAAGGACTAAAAGCCCTTATAAAATTATAATTTCTCAATAACTATATCAAATAAGTCTAGGAATAAATCAACACAAAATTTATAATTATATTCATGAAAATTTCTCTAACTATTATTATACCTCACTAAATTTACCGCTTTATTGGTTAAATATTAAATCAAAAAATTTATTATATATTACTATTGGATGAATATCATGTAATTACATACACCTATAAGGATTTTATTGATTACATTATACAATATTACATTGATGTGAATAAAATATATCATAAAACATGGTAATGTCTACAAAAAATCATGCATATTATTTTCAATTAGAAAATAAAACCTTTATAATCAATAAAAACCCCTTCATGATATTTTAATAATATTGGTTCTCTATCAATGTGATTCACATGATCTGCAGAAAATAACAAAGGTCCACCAACAATTTTATGTACACTAAAATGTAATCAATGGAAGATAACATTATAATAAAATATATGGAAAATCCAATTTTTAGGTATATAAAAAATACTATAACACTCATCAATGGAGAAAACATATTGAAAAATAGCGAAATTCAAAATCTACTCATTAATGTTGTGAAACGAAAATCAGTTTTCATTACATATAACGGGTGATGACTGAACATTATATCAATCTTATAGAACAACTTTGATCCCCAAAAATGATCATGAAATTATGATATATAAAAAAATAGGATATAGATTCCTAAATTTTACATAATTTGACTTATTGTAGTAAAAAATAAATAGATTCTCAAATTTCATTCCATGTTTAAACATTAGAAAACTGTAGATGAAAAATATTATGTGAAAAAATAATTATGTCTGGATGTATATAACTAAACCTTGAGAGATAAAAAAATATCGTAATCAATTATATATAAAGAAATATATATAATAATTATAGATGGAATTACATAAATATTAATATTTAATTCTACCATTGTAAACAAAACAGAAAATAAAATTAAAAACATTTAATCATTGATTGGAAATATATTGAAATCCCAATTTTATTTCCCCCATGACTAAAAACAATTCATCTAATCTATGATATAATTATCCCTCATTTCCTACATTTTAGCCTCAAATTTATTTCATATAAAACAATGTATCTAAAAATTGAATAAAATAAACCCCAATACATGTCAAAGATAGAAAACCATGATTGATTTTGATGTGTTCTCAATAGATATTAAAAGAATCCACCCAAATGATCACCTAAAAACTATAATTTGAAAATAATTCAATCTCAAATATTATTTTATCACTATTCACAATTCCTTATGACAAAAACTATATAATAACCTCATATATTATATTTAATGGTGTATTAAATATTTTACTCTTAGTTAGAGACATTATAACTAAGACCAGATATTTAATTATTATAGAGAAATGAATGAACATGATGTGATTGTGTCAACATTTATAAATTTTGAAGTAGATAATTATAAAATTATTCCACTAAGGGTAAATGGACTTGGTCCAATATCAAAAGGCTTCTACTATATAATATTAATCTTATATAAGACGAAGAAAAATGTTATGACCACATTAATACAATAATGGGTACCACGAAATATACATTGTTACCATAAACATATGCACAATATCATACAATATATCTATAATGAAGAGAACAAACCCAACTACCACTATCATCTGACACTACATTTTGTACCCTAGAACCATGAGTTTTACCCTAATCACAACTATCAATTTTATATTGTTTAATTACAATTAGCCTATAAAATAATAATATTTAAATGCATAATCATGTCAATGTATCTTACTTCTCACAATCTTCATATAGATGACTATTCCTCCAACACTGATATAACACTACTACATTCCACGCATTTATAGTTAAAAACCAACCTCTCTCTTTTTTTATTTATATATCTTCCTAATTGATAATTTCAGTACATACCCTTATTACATCATGAATATACAATTAGAATAATATCAGAAATTTAATGAATCCTTGAATGTCCAATCTCTATAAGGTTCCGATCTGTAATGATGGAATTGTTGAAAACCAAAAAAAATGATGTTATGTGGAAAATAAATATAATATGGAATCAAATACTACAATAAATCCCAAAAACATATAACATTGGTGATATCAAAACCTAATAAAATGTGTGTATACAAAATCATGTTTCTTATTTTTGAATAAAAATCTAACACATATATGATATCATGAAAAATATTTAAGTTCTCATTGGACTTATCAACCCTCAGTATCTTAGGAAATAAATACCTTAATTAATCCTCCTAAAATAAAACTATTGTAGGATTTTATTGCATCCCTATTTGAAATAAATGTCCTAATTATCCATCATCATACATAAACATATTTTTTATAAATGTATACACCTTTGTTCAAATGGTTTAGTTATTATAATAAGAAAACTTATACGATGACTATATTTGTGACATATCAAACATCAATCATCTATCACTCAAAAATAATGATGTTTATTGAATCATTAACATCATAAAGAATTATAATATATATGAATCAATTCATTGATCTAGTAGTTCAATAACATAAATAAAACATAATGGGATTTCAATATGCTACTCGTCTGTATGAGGTTCTAAAATAGGGGATTTATTAATACTATTAGGGGGATGAACATACCCCCTATATATGAGTTCTACAAGATATTTTCCGGGGGAAAATATTCACTAATATAGAAAAAATATCTTAGAACATATCTATCATAGTACTTATTACAATTTTTTTTAAAACATGTGATAATAAACACATCTCACTACTCTATGCATAAATATTATATATAATGGTCTAACATATCTGAGGAAAGAATATGGGACAACCTACCCACTATATACACTAGGTAAAAATTCAAATATATATATTTTAGAAACACATTATAATAGAAAAAAATAACTACTTACCATATTTATATCAGATAAAGTGCAACCAATAAATAATATAGGTAAATAGTGTCTAAATATTAAAATTTTCCAGAAATAATTTAACCACTTATATGACCAATTCATGAATATCATTAATGAATTCAAATATAAGATGAATCCTTTATCTTAAATTAGATTCATTACTGTTTTCATTACATTAATCACAATCCAATCCAAATTTCATATTTGAGTAAATCACACTCCGTAGTCCAAGAGTAGTAATAATAATAGAATATATATATTTAGAATATAAATTTTATACAATAATAACAAGGAATTTTATATAAATGTGTCCACTAGGCATAATCATGGAGTATATAATTTATTTAACCATAACATTCTATAATTAAAATATTCTAAATATTAATAATAATAAAAAATTCACATATACCATATTATATAGTTCTAAAATTTTTTGTCCAAAATTTCACATGATATGGTGAAAAATATGTCCTTAAAAACATATTCCAATAATTTATAGGATACGAAAATGTAATGTAAATTTATTTTTATTGATGCGATAATACAAAATCTATTGGATAAATATAAATAGTAGTACAAATGATGGTCAAATTTGATAAAAAGTAAATAAATCAAAATTGACAAAACAATGATTAAGAAACCATATTTAAATAACAATAATAATCTATTATATTATATTCCAAAATATAATAAATAATTGATAATTCTATAGAAATATAGATATGATGATCAAAAAATTTATCTATAACAAATTTTATATAAAATATTTCTCAAAAGTGGAATGTGGGGAACCATCAATTACAAACATCCCAAATAATATACATTTCACCCCCATTAAGGTACACATGTTGTGTTTACATGATTTAATCTGTAAGAGACCATCACTAATCCCCCTAGTTTGTTTAATATATAGATGGGAATCTGCACCAAATGGTATAAAAAAATTATTCATTCATATTTCATCCATTTTATATTTTGTTACTAAACATCAACCCTCAAGAAAAATATTTTCAACCACTCCTCTTACAAAAATAGTTTGGATACACCAAGTTTTATAACAATAGTAGAGAATGGACATTCAATCATCCCTAATAATAATATAATATTTTAATAGTGCATTGATATCAATATATATAACTAAAAAATAAATATATAAAAAAATATAATTGGTAAAAAATCTGATTCAAAAAAAATGTGTCTAAACTTTTCAACCACACATATGATATAACCAAGGTGAATGGTTCATCAACATAATCAACTACATGGTGGTTTATTATCCCAAATAACTACTATTAAGGTGAGTAGTTTATTAGAAATAGTTACAAATATTGGAATCATTAATGGGTGATTAGTATCCTTATAATATTGGTGAATGGTATACCACAATCACCTATTATAGGGTGACATTTTTATCAATAATAATAACAGTTCATGAAATAATGGTCTATCATAAGTTTAATCATCTATTGGAGAATGTGTTATCAATTTTGGAATAAAATTATTGTTTTTTATCACTACTCCATAATCAAAAATAATATTATTGGGTCATCACCTTAGTAATACCAAATATTATATTGAAATTATTATCCTTGAAATTATATCAATGTTTAATGATCTATTAATATAAAATATAAATAACGGTTTTATGGTAAATCACCTCTCAAATAAAAAATATCAATGAAAACGAAATTATTATCACATAAATAATAAATATTTGGAATGTGTTATCGCCATCCAGACATTAAAAAATACCTTTAATGTGTTACCATTATATTCATAATTACAAACCTATCAAATAAGATATCAATATTGATGTATCCAATACAATAATTAATTATCACCTATATCTAATGAATTATTATAGTGAATATATAGTCACTATACATCTCATTAATAATGATTTGACTGAATTATCAAATTATAAATATATAAAAATAAAATAAAATATTTTTGGTAATAATAAAAGTATATTATTATAAACCAATGATAAATTTATAATGCCTATAAATATAATCATATGAAAAATATATTTAATTTCCACCCAAATAAAAAACAATTGAAATGGTGAATTTTTAATAAAATAATTCATTGGTAACACCTTTAAAAATTTCTTATAATTTAACCTAGATCTACGATATTTTATAATAATGAATCACATGTGTATCTGATACTATTTATTTAATGTAATCTATAACCAATAAAATTCCCATAAAAAAATGTTTTCAAAATGAGAAGTTTTCATTATAATTTTATGTGGCTCATTATCCAATAACCAATCTCTAAAATATGAATTACATCATAATATAATAACCATGGTAACATTATATAGATCATAAATTTTTATAATAATAATTTAATCGTCATAATGGTATCAATTTAAATATACCTATCTACTTTATCTTGGAAAGAATGCCATCAGTTTCCTTAGATATATGGTTAATTTTTTAGGGGTAGCTTGGAAAGGTTTAAATAGATATTACAAAACCATAAATAAAAAATTAATGAATGAAATCTGTTGTTTCTAAAAAAATCTCAATCCAACCATACCCCACATCTGATATTAAATGTTAAACACAAAAAAGTCCTTGATAAAAATGAGACCACATATCTTAGACATGCAGACATGCGTATAGAGAATCATTTTTTTCTTGGTCATGACATAACTATATCTTTAATTTTAAATCCATGGGTTGTATAATTAGAGTAAATGGAAAATATATTCTGTTGAATGGACATATTAAAAAACATCCATTCATTCAGTTCAGATTCTGGTTTTTACCATCAAACAATATATTTATGGAATTCTGAGCTACATGAATTTCATAAGATATTTAATATTTATTAAATAAATGAATATATATATGTCACCAATGAATAGTAAAGAATCATATTAGGTGACTAAAATAGAAATTTTTACATCATTTTTGAGTAAGGTATATTGTTTTTTTCTAATGATATGTGTTATTTATATTGTTGGGTTCTTGGTATTAGAATTTTTGTTTCAGGGGTTTTCTATTATTACCATGTCATACTTATTATGGTATGTAAGTAGATAATTTTATATCTCATAAGATTGTTAGGGGTTATTATTTTCAATAAATCTATGTGAAATTTTTTTATATTGTTGTAATTTTATTTATGTGTATACACTGTAATATTTTGATGGAGGATTCCTATGATATTAATGATTGAACGACATTTTTTCAATGGGAGAATTGAAGTGATGAAATTTTCAATTTGAGATATGTAATATTCCAAATTCATTCTTCTACATCAATGATATTATTTCAACAATATTTTCTATTACTCTTTATATTGAATTTTTTTATATGTCCTTCTTCATGGATGATTCAGTCCTTGAATATTTATTTTTTATAATTTATTATTTTGTATTGATTTATTATTATTTTTATTTCATTCATGGTGAATAAATAATTTGTATAATAATATTAAAATTTATTATTTTCATTTATTTTGTATTAATTTCTCATCTTTGTTATAGTTCAATACATATTCCTTTAATTTTAAACAATCATTTTTAATGATGAATATTCTCATGAAAACCTACCAATATTTTGATTGATTATTATTCATAAATTATGAATAAAAGAGTGTTTTTATATTGAATGAAATATATCATCGTATTTCATATTCACATAACATATTTCACTATCTTTATGTTTTTTATTCAAACAGGATGAAATTGGGATTCTCACATTTAGAGTGGTCATCGATCCATCGTTTTGAATTTTTCTTGTTGATGTAATAGGGAATGACAACAATGAGGCATGAATTTAGTGATTTGAACAAGGATTAAGAAATTATATTATACTAAATACTATGTGGTAACCCTCTATGTGTTTCAACACGGTCATATAAGGAAAAAATGTGTGTTCCCATTTTGTGGGGGTTGTTTTTCTAAGGATATATGAAAATGAAAACTATTGTATTTTCACTAGTAGATAATAATTTTATAAAATGTTGATTGTATAGTGGTTTTCATTATGATTACTATATGGATTAATGGGGAAATAATCAACTAAATATAATTCTTGATTTATTAATATTAAATTACTGGAATACATATATTCTCTATAAAAACAACCATTATTGTAATCTCAATTAGAGATAGGGATTTTTAAATAATTTAAATATCACATTGTATGTAACCTACTGGTACATGTTAGCAAAATACATTAGTTGTGGCTATGATTTACAATAATAATTTAAAATTCATATGGATTATTTTTATTTTCTCATTTCATGTATACTAAAATATGTTACTTGTATATTTTTAGGGTATAAAAATTATTATCCACCTGACCTCATTCATTCAATGATCATATGTATAGATCGTGTATGTCTTTTAGAACATTCCTTCTGGCTTTCAAGTACTTGTTTGCTGGCTATCCTGAAGGCCCTTTACAATATGGAACTCAATTAAAAACATATTATAGGGTTTTCTGCATAATTTCAATTGTAGTATATGAATAACCATTATAAATGGATGAAATGTCATTTACCTCAAAATACATGTCTTGTAAAAGTTTCATTTTAGTGATTGTATTATCTTCTAAAACGTCTATTATAAACAAGTTTGGGAATATTTCGTTCATATAATTTTTTCAAATAGAGATTTATTTTTTAATCCACTATTTGTCAAAGTCCATTTATGTGTTATTTTTTGTTGATGTTTACACATGGTGATCATAGTAGACATGCAGTATTATTACCCCCATATAATTTGGTTTTGCTAATCAATTTAAGAATTATGTTGGTATAAACAAATTATGAATGGTCTTAGGACTACCCATAGTTTGATCTATCAATATTTTTCCCTCTGCGAATGGGTCTGGGTCATAAATATAAAATTGTCAGTATTTTAAATATAAGATCTATTTATGTATTTAATATCCATCGGGATAAAATACATTATCATAAATAATGAATACATTTTCAAGTTATTCGACTTTTACTATGATTACATATTACTAACATGTAATTCATTAGAAAATTTTAGTTGTAATAATGTAAATTATAGTTAATGAGGATCATGAAATATAATAAGAAAACATGTTTTCCCCTAGAATTCACTTACATATAGTCTATCTACATTTGGATTTATATAGTCTTATGATTCCTTGAGATTATTTTTTTTGGATTTGATGTCTGATCCCTATGTAATTTTTATAAATTTTTTTTGGATTAATCAATTTTATATGGAATTATTTTGTTATGATAATATCTAGAAACATTGGGTTTCTTGATATTTTAATCAATCATGGGTTTGAGTTACACTGATTTTACATCATTTTTTTGTATCTCTTTAGTCCTCAAATAATCATGTTTATACTCAATCTAGTATTCTATTTACACCTACATGTGTTTCTATATTTTAGTAATTTCATATTTACTGTTTATTTAGGTATAGATTGATCTATGGGATCTAGTAGATTTGTAATTCTATTAAATTTTAACAAAATCATTTTATTTTTAAAGTGATAATTTTTAAAATAATGTTATAATGAATTATAAATTAACATATTAAACACATTTATAAATAACATAATTATATAATAATGGATTTAATATTACTAATTATTATTCGAATATTTTGGAAAAGGGACACTTTTTTAAAAAAAAAATGTCATAAAGGTGAAAAAGGATCTACCATATTATATGTAAAATGGGATCAATGGGCCTAATTAATTTATAAAATCCTAAAATGACACTATATTTATTATCATATTTCTTTGATAATATTAAGAATGAAATTTCTTGTAACACCCCAAGCTTCTACGGTACGTTTCCCTTTGAATAATGCGATGGCGTGTGTTGTACGCAACCTCGAGTTCTAACACACACCACAACTAATTAAACTAGCCGTTGTGAATAGTAATACCTAATTTTTTAAATTATATATATTTTATATTTGAAAATGGACTTCATTTTTGGACTCGGAATATCGAATTTAGCCTAAGGTGAAATTTTGGTACTTTTCGGATAACTTTCATATTTTGATGAATAGTGAAAATTACTAAATTTTAATTAAAAACAACTTTTTTAATCAAAATAATTAATAGTGATAAATTATGAATTTTAGTAGTTTTAAAGTATATTTAGAATATATTTTTACCATTTAATATAATTTTGGTCATTGGACATAATTTTACAATTAAACCGAACATAAACAAGTGTCAATCTTTTGATAGTTATTATCTCTTAAAAACACGCTTTTTGTTTTGACAGCGGGAATTAATTTTAAATTAATTTCTGCCACTTCTGTGTTTTGAATTTAGGAAAATGGATTCCATATTTGGAATCAGGATGTTCAAATTGTGTAAATAGGTAACTTTTATTTTTAGACATTTTGAATAATTACTGCGGTAAATATTTTATTTACCATGGTTAAGGGTAAATCCGGTAAATAAGGGTTAAAAATAATAATATTATAATAATACTAAATTACCCTAAAAACGTGTCTTAACCCTATTGGTTGATAGATGGTCGACCATGGGCATCTTTGTGTCAATTTTGGGACCCCATGGATCCACTAGTAAGTGATAATGACACTTTATTTTAATTTAGTTAAAATAAATACAAAAATGACACAAGCATACATCTTTTAGAAGAACAATTTTTACATAGGGTTATACATGTTGGATTTTCGATTATAAATATTCATTAGAACGATAAAAAGATTTCCTACATAATGATGTTTTATTTATAATTTTTAGACATTAAATAATTTATTTTATTTATGACACAATGATGATGCAGTAATTACTAAAATAGTGAAAAATTAAAATAATTGATATTATAAATACCCAAATAAATATAATATGAAACTTTTAATGAATTAAAATAATTTTCTAGGCTAATATGATATATTAGGATTGATTTAATGGACTTTGTTCGAAGTAATCAATCTGTTATGAGTTTCACAAAAATCAACTATTGAATAGTGTCAAAATTGACATAAAAGAGTTCTTAAAACAAATATTATATTATTAATTGATATTAAATTCCTAAAAATCTAAGGTTCGGCCAAGAGACTTATATTATGATATGTTAATCATTAATGGACCACTTGGGGGTCGCTTGTATGTATATGGTAAGTCTATTAACCATATAATATAAAAATACAAAGAGACATTGTAAAAGTGAAACTAATTAACTTAGAGTTAATACTTAAAGATAAGGTTAATATAAGTACCCAAACCTGTCTAAATTCTATTGGTTGAGTGGTTTTCGACCTATCCCCACCTTAACCTTTGAATAGTCAACTTTGGAGCCATTAGAAACCGAATATGAATTTATTATAAATTAATATTTCTAGCTTTTCCAAAGGTGCCCCTCACCCCTCTTATAAAAGGGCACTCCTCCTTCTCATTTCTTCACACCTTCAAAGCCTTTTGGTTCGGCCAAACTCTGCCCAAATACTCTCCCAACATCCCTCACTACAACCTAGAGGCCTTAGTTTGATCAGAAAGCCAACCTAAGGAGCCCTTTTGATCAAATCAAAAGGAAGAACCCGAAGAAGAGGTAATGATTTCACCACCCTTTTCTAAGTTCATTTCTTCTTCCACTTCTTCTTCCTTTGTTCTTACCATTCTAAAATAATAACTCCAGTATCTCACATATACTTTGATGTTATTATAAGTATGGTACAACCATATTCAGTATTCTATCCACCCTTTGAATAACATGTCACCATACGTGCGTACGTACGGCTTACCGTCTCCACGTCGTGGTGTAATTGTTATTCAATATAATATTATTTGGATGGGTATAATAATGATGTGTAACTCATGTAAATAATAAATATAACATGTTAATGATTCTGTATATATGATATACCATTCATTTATATATTATTTTAATATCAAAAGAATGATATTGTCGCTCGTGCGTACGTACGGACTACCGTCTCCACGAACGCGATGAGATTCATTCTCCATCGTATCCATTCAAGTATAATTATCATTTGATGATTTAAAAATGATGTTTAAGGACTGTATATCATTCTGGATATGAATAAGATACAACAACCATGGCTTATGTAACAAAACATATAAAAGAAAATGAGTAAGTTAACTCCCGAAACGACGATAATTCTAAGATATTATTAACAAATCAATGTTAAAAGATCATATATGATATCATATTAATATATATGATTCTTGTATAATTTAATAACAACTATTTCACCATTATACAGGAGGTTAACCTACCCCAACCAAGGAAAAGTACAAGGTAAGGGTTATTTCACAATCTCTTCATTATCCGAGGTTGTTTATATGTAATAATCTACTGGGATCCCTTTATCATCCACATCCATGTTTCTTAAAAATGTATTTCAAAACATTTTTACTATTTACAAGAATATGGGTTAAAGTCATTTATACCTTTTTTTGACTTTTTATAAGAGGTTTATAAAGGAATCTTTCCGTCGTTTTCAAAACAAGGTCCTTTTTAACCTTTTCGACAGAATTGAGGTAAGAATGTTTTTTTTAACTTATACGGCGGGTGCAGTTATTTTACGCCGTTATAAAATCTTCAAAGCTTTCCTTACAAGTTTATAAGAATATTTTCAAAGAAAATGTTTTATTTTATATGGATCTTAAATGATTTCAAAATAAAAGGAGATATTTCTTTAAAAAGAATTTTGATTTCATCTATGTCAACATCCTTTGATGGATTTTAAGATTATTTGAAGTTGATTTATTATGATACAAAACTTCTATATTGTATTGAAGGTTTTGTGATATGTTTGACTGTGGATGTGCTATTTTTATACCATTCATAGTTTATTGTGAAAGTATTGACATTTCGTACGCTAGTTTTAATACGAATGTTTATGTTATGTTTAAACCTTTTCATATGGGAATGCATTGGACTTAATAAGTGACGGGTGGAGCCCGCTATAGCTCCTCGATGCATCGGTAGGTCTCATGAGACAAACTAGTGTCTTGGCACAAGGCCTTGACAAAATCTTATTTGTAGTCTTGGCACGAGGCCTTGGCTATGTGGTTATGATAGTCTGGCATTATGCATTCCAACATTATGAAAGTGGTTATTTATTTTTTCATGTGATTATTCGATTAATGGAATATCCATGTGAATAAGTAAATGGCATTATTTCATTTTATTTATGCCATACCATGTTGAAAGTTCATGTTTAAAAGGCTTTTGTTTTAGTTATACATTGCCTTAAATGTTTATTCTTATTGATGAAAGTTTCCGCTATATTGTTATCCTTACTGGGCATTTGAGCTCACCCCTTTTCTATGTTTTATTTTTCCCAGGAAGTGAAGATGTAAGTTATGAATGACCTGCAGGGATATTATGAGGGGATTGTAGTGTGGACGTTGGAAACATTATGTTGTTGTATTAGTTTTTCATTTTATGATGTAATGTAAAACTTATGAATATATCTAGTGTTTCCAAGGCTACTAAACCAATCGGTCTTTCGAGATTTGATCTTTCTTGTGATCATGCCAATGTTACGAAGTAATGCACCGACTCTGGGTAGCTGGGGTCGGGGCGTTACAGTTGGTATCAAAGGAAGTTTAGTACAAACCTTGGAAGCTAGATTTAGATAAACTCTGATTAGAGCACGTAGACCTAAGATGAACTTTGAGGATTAGTATAGAAGAACTTCCTAGAATTTTGGTATTGTAGAGATTTTGTGAGTTTTCCGAGCAATACATCCCTGTCTGGATACGAGCAGGTAGAGGCGGCTCTGGCACAGATGTACCTAGGGGTAAAACCCGAAAACACCGCTTTGAGCTAGACTCGAACGGGAACTGGTGCACGACAACGAGCCTTGCTGCACTCTTGGTTACGACACTCCCGGTGGATATGCTTAGGATAACTCTCATTATCTTTACAAATCATTATGAAGGGTTTATGAGTATATACTTCCTCAAAGAAAAAATTTTTATGATTATGGATTATATCCATAAATAGTTCAATTTATGTTAAGTGTTTTATAAGTATGGGATTATGTATTTTGATTCATAAACTGATCTAGTTTATGCCATTGTTTAGAAATGGCGCCTAGTGGAAGAAATGGAAACCGTATCAATGCGTGCACTCCATGTAGGGATTGCCCTCCTGCTCAAGATAATTATAGTGGGGCTGGTGATGCAACTGGTGCTGATCAACTAATCACCATACTGGGACAACTTACTCAGGTTATGAATAATAACCTTACCCGTATGGAGCACCCTGATCCGCAGCGTGGAGGATCAATGTTAGATCGATTCATGAGACAACAACCACCAACGTTCAATGGGAGTACAAATCCCTTAGTAGCTGAGCAATGGATATTTTCCCTAGAGAAAATATTTCAGGCTTTGGGGAGTAGTGAAAGGGAAAAAGTTATCATGGCAGTTTACCGCCTCACTGGAGATGCTGATCAATGGTGGTCATTGATTCAAAACATGAAGGAAGATGATGAAGTATCAAACATGGAATGGAGGGAGTTCAAAGATCTGTTTTTAGAAAAATACTTTCCTCGCGACCATCGAGCAGATATGGAAAGGCAATTTCTGAGTCTGAGACAAAAGGAGGATGATAATGTCACAAAGTATGAGGCTAACTTTACAAGGTTAGCGAGGTACGCTGGTGATTATATTCGCAACCCAAGAAGTAAGATTGATCGTTTCTTTGATGGGTTAAAACCATTTCTCCGTCGAGCATTAGTCTCACAATCCTTTTCATCGTACGAAGACATTGTCTCATGTGCTATCAAGACCGAAAAGGAATTCTCTAAGTCTTATGACTTTAAAGCAAAGCAAGAGAAGAAGAGACCTGCTGATCAATCTGGGAATGGAAATAAGGGGAAGAAGGGAAAGGTTGAATATCCATCTTGTGGTAAGTGCGGGAAGAAACACCCCGGTGCTTTCCTGAAGGGAATGGGAGTCTGTTACAAGTGTGGTGAAAAAGGCCACCAAGCTCATGATTGCAAGGGGAAGAAGGAAGCTACCAACGTTCAGTGCTACAATTGCAGGGAGATGGGGCATTATGAAAATGCATGTCCTAAGCGTCAGGAGAACTTACCTCAGAAAAGGCCAAGGGATCAAGGCCAGGCTTATGCTATCACTACTGCTGAGGTAGAAACTCCGAAAGACGTGGTGGCAGGTAATTTAATGGTTTCCTCAAGTTTAGCAAATGCATTATTTGATTCTGGATCATCACATTGTTTCATATCTTCCCAGTTTGCTAAGAAAATTAGATATTTTCAATTTGATTTAATAAGGGAGTTGTCAGTTAAAACTCCTAAGGGAAGTATCGTTGCAACAAAGTTTTGTGAATCAGTCCCCATTAGAGCACATAAATTTTCTTTATCTGCTGATCTCATCGTCATACCTATGATCGAGTTTGATATAATCCTCGGTATGGACTGGCTTTCGGACTATGATGCGAAGATTTATTGTAAGAAGAAAGAGGTTACGATTCATGATGATAATGATAAGGAGCACCTTATTTTTAGAGCAGAATCGTCACCACCTAATTCTTATTTAGACCCACCCCCAGTAGCTCAACTTAATTCAATTATTGGGGAGGAAGAGAATGAAGTAACTATCGGTGAGGAAAGGAATGTTCAAATAGAGGATGTACCTATTGTGAAAGAATTTGTAGATGTATTTCCAGAAGATTTACCTGGACATCCTCCAGAACGAGAAGTTGAGTTTTCTATTGATTTGATTCCTGGATCAAGGCCTATATCGAAGACCCCTTATAGAATGGCCACTGTAGAGCTAGTCGAACTAAAGAAACAACTAGAGGAATTGAGTAATAAGGGATTTATTCGCCCTAGTGTTTCTCCATGGGGAGCCCCTGTTCTTTTTGTTAAAAAGAAAGATGGATCTATGAGGTTATGTATCGATTACAGGGAGATCAATGCTATAACGATAAAGAACAAGTATCCCCTACCTCGTATTGATGATTTATTTGACCAACTGCATGGAGCTCAATACTTTTCAAAGATTGACCTTCGATCTGGATACCATCAGTTGTGTGTGAAGAAGGAAGACATTCCGAAAACTGCATTTCGAACCAGGTACGGGCATTACGAGTTTACTGTAATGCCGTTTGGATTGACTAATGCGCCCTCTGTATTCATGGATCCGATGAATAGAGTTTTCAAGGAGTATCTCGATGAATTTGTGGTGGTATTTATTGATGATATCTTGGTATACTCCAAAACCTATGAAGATCATGAAAATCACTTGCGCATTATCTTGAAGACTCTGAGGAGGCATGAATTATATGGAAAGTTTAGCAAGTGTGAATTCTGGCTTCAGGAGATTTCTTTTCTTGGCCATATTGTCTCTAAAGATGGAATCTCTGTTGATCCTTCTAAGACCAAGGCAATCCAAGAATGTCCAGCACCTACGAGTATAACTGAGGTACGTAGTTTTATTGGCTTGGCAGGTTATTATCGACGTTTCGTCCAGAATTTTGCCCGATTGGCTAACCCATTAACGAAGCTCACACGTAAAGGGGTTAAATTTGTTTGGACAAAAGAGTGTGAAGAATGTTTCGAAGAACTGAAGAGAAGATTAGTCAATGCTCCTATATTGACTCTACCATCGGGGAATGATGGGTTCGTTATTTATAGTGATGCGTCAAAGAAAGGACTTGGTTGTGTCCTTATGCAGAATGATAGAGTTATTGCCTATGCATCACGACAGTTGAAAATTCATGAACAAAACTATCCTACTCATGATCTCGAGTTAGCAGCAGTGATCTTTGCTTTGAAAATATGGAGGCACTACCTCTATGGTGAAAAATGTGAGATTTATACTGATCACAAGAGTTTGAAGTATATTTTCTCACAAAAAGAACTCAACATGAGGCAAAGGAGATGGCTTGAATTACTCAAGGATTATGATTGTACGATACGCTACCACCCGGGGAAGGCAAACAAGGTGGCAGATGCTTTGAGTAGAAAAGACCATGGAGTTCTGAACATGATGAGAATTGAAAGGGATCCAATTTTCATGGATCTAGAGAAGATGGACATGGGAATAACCAGGGAAGGTGAAACATCAATGCTTTTTCAAATGGTTGCCAAACCATCTTTACTAGAAAGGATTAAGAGTTCTCAGACCAATGATGAAGAATTCCAAAAGAAGATTAAAGCTGTGAATGATGGGAGATTGAGAGACTTTGTGTATGAAGATGGAATTTTGAAATTCGGGAAGAGACTTTGTGTTCCCGATATACCTGATCTAAAAAGGGAATTGCTGGATGATGCTCATAGTTCCAATTTCTCTATACACCCTGGGAGCAACAAAATGTATAGAGATTTGAAGGAACATTTTTGGTGGGACAACATGAAGAGGGAGATTGCTGATTTTGTGTCAAGATGTATGGTTTGTCAACAAGTGAAAGCTGGAAGGCAACAGCCTGGAGGAGTCATGCAACCTCTTCCCATACCGGAGTGGAAATGGGACAATATTACGATGGACTTTGTCATGGGGCTACCAAAGACTCCTAGAAGGAACGATGCAATATGGGTTATTGTTGATCGTCTTACCAAGTCAGCACATTTTCTTGCTATAAGAGAAGATCTACCCCTGGAACGTCTAGCAAGACTATACATTAATGAAGTTGTGAGACTTCATGGAGTACCCCTATCAATTGTTTCTGATCGTGATCCCCGTTTTACTTCAAGATTTTGGAAAAGTCTTCAGAAAACCCTGGATACTGAACTTCATTTGAGCACTGCTTACCACCCTCAGACAGACGGACAATCAGAACGGACTATTCAGACCTTAGAAGACATGTTGAGATCTTGCTCACTTGATTTTCAGGGTATGTGGGATCAATATTTACCACTAGTAGAATTTTCCTATAACAATAGCTTCCATTCGAGTATACAAATGGCACCATATGAAGCGTTATACGGAAAGAGATGTCGTACACCAACCTGTTGGGATGACGTTGGTGAAAGAAAACTTGTAGGCCCAGAACTGGTGGAGGAAACGGTGGAAAAGGTGAAGGTAATCCAAAATCACATCAAAGCAGCTCAAAGTAGGCAGAAGAGTTATGCCGATAATCGAAGGAAGGATTTGGAATTTCAAGTCAGTGATCATGTTTTCCTGAAGGTATCTCCGTGGAAGGGAGTCATACGTTTTGGTAAGAAAGGTAAATTGAGTCCCAGGTACATCGGACCTTTCGAAATTCTAGAACAAATTGGGGCTGTAGCTTACCGATTGGCAATGCCGCCAAGTCTCTCCAAAGTTCACGATGTGTTCCACGTATCTCTGTTGAGGAAATAAATGCCTGACCCAACGCATGTACTCACCTATGAAGATTTAGAACTGGAACCTGATCTGTCTTATTGCGAAGAGCCCATCAAGATTCTTGATACAAGAGAACAAGTACTGAGAAACCGGACGACGCGTCTGGTAAAAGTTTTGTGGAGAAATCATAAGATGGAAGAGGCAACGTGGGAACCCGAGGAACTTATGATGAAGAACCACCCGAGTCTTTTTATGCAGTAATACCCTAGAAATTGCGAGGACGCAATTATTTGAAGTAGGGGAGAATGTAACACCCCAAGCTTCTACGGTACGTTTCCCTTTGAATAATGCGATGGCGTGTGTTGTACGCAACCTCGAGTTCTAACACACACCACAACTAATTAAACTAGCCCTTGTGAATAGTAATACCTAATTTTTGAAATTATATATATTTTATATTTGAAAATGGACTTCATTTTTGGACTCGGAATATCGAATTTAGCCTAAGGTGAAATTTTGGTACTTTTCGGATAACTTTCATATTTTGATGAATAGTGAAAATTACTAAATTTTAATTAAAAACAACTTTTTTAATCAAAATAATTAATAGTGATAAATTATGAATTTTAGTAGTTTTAAAGTATATTTAGAATATATTTTTACCATTTAATATAATTTTGGTCATTGGACATAATTTTACAATTAAACCGAACATAAACAAGTGTCAATCTTTTGATAGTTATTATCTCTTAAAAACACGCTTTTTGTTTTGACAGCGGGAATTAATTTTAAATTAATTTCTGCCACTTCTGTGTTTTGAATTTAGGAAAATGGATTCCATATTTGGAATCAGGATGTTCAAATTGTGTAAATAGGTAACTTTTATTTTTAGACATTTTGAATAATTACTGCGGTAAATATTTTATTTACCATGGTTAAGGGTAAATCCGGTAAATAAGGGTTAAAAAAATAATATCATAATAATACTAAATTACCCTAAAAACGTGTCTTAACCCTATTGGTTGATAGATGGTCGACCATGGGCATCTTTGTGTCAATTTTGGGACCCCATGGATCCACTTGTAAGTGATAATGACACTTTATTTTAATTTAGTTAAAATAAATACAAAAATGACACAAGCATACATCTTTTAGAAGAACAATTTTTACATAGGGTTATACATGTTGGATTTTCGATTATAAATATTCATTAGAACGATAAAAAGATTTCCTACATAAGGATGTTTTATTTATAATTTTTAGACATTAAATAATTTATTTTATTTATGACACAATGATGATGCAGTAATTACTAAAATAGTGAAAAATTAAAATAATTGATATTATAAATACCCAAATAAATATAATATGAAACTTTTAATGAATTAAAATAATTTTCTAGGCTAATATGATATAATAGGATTGATTTAATGGACTTTGTTCTAAGTAATCAATCTGTTATGAGTTTCACAAATATCAACTATTGAATAGTGTCAAAATTGACATAAAAGAGTTCTTAAAACAAATATTATATTATTAATTGATATTAAATTCCTAAAAATCTAAGGTTCGGCCAAGAGACTTATATTATGATAGGTTAATCATTAATGGACCACTTGGGGGTCTCTTGTATGTATATGGTAAGTCTATTAACCATATAATATAAAAATACAAAGAGACATTGTAAAAGTGAAACTAATTAACTTAGAGTTCATACTTAAAGATAAGGTTAATATAAGTACCCAAACCTGTCTAAATTCTATTGGTTGAGTGGTTTTCGACCTATCCCCACCTTAACCTTTGAATAGTCAACTTTGGAGCCTATAGAAACCGAATATGTATTTATTATAAATTAATATTTCTAGCTTTTCCAAAGGTGCCCCTCACCCCTCTTATAAAAGGGCACTCCTCCTTCTCATTTCTTCACACCTTCAAAGCCTTTTGGTTCGGCCAAACTCTGCCCAAATACTCTCCCAACATCCCTCACTACAACCTAGAGGCCTTAGTTTGATCAGAAAGCCAACCTAAGGAGCCCTTTTGATCAAATCAAAAGGAAGAACCCGAAGAAGAGGTAATGATTTCACCACCCTTTTCTAAGTTCATTTCTTCTTCCACTTCTTCTTCCTTTGTTCTTACCATTCTAAAATAATAACTCCAGTATCTCACATATACTGTGATGTTATTATAAGTATGGTACAACCATATTCAGTATTCTATCCACCCTTTGAATAACATGTCACCATACGTGCGTACGTACGGCTTACCGTCTCCACGTCGTGGTGTAATTGTTATTCAATATAATATTATTTGGATGGGTATAATAATGATGTGTAACTCATGTAAATAATAAATATAACATGTTAATGATTCTGTATATATGATATACCATTCATTTATATATTATTTTAATATCAAAAGAATGATATTGTCGCTCGTGCGTACGTACGGACTACCGTCTCCACGAACGCGATGAGATTCATTCTCCATCGTATCCATTCAAGTATAATTATCATTTGATGATTTAAAAATGATGTTTAAGGACTGTATATCATTCTGGATATGAATAAGATACAACAACCATGGCTTATGTCACAAAATATATAAAAGAAAATGAGTAAGTTAACTCCCGAAACGACGATAATTCTAAGATATTATTAATAAATCAATGTTAAAAGATCATATATGATATCATATTAATATATATGATTCTTGTATAATTTAATAACAACTATTTCACCATTATACAGGAGGTTAACCTACCCCAACCAAGGAAAAGTACAAGGTAAGGGTTATTTCACAATCTCTTCATTATCCGAGGTTGTTTATATGTAATAATCTACTAGGATCTCTTTATCATCCACATCGATGTTTCTTAAAAATGTATTTCAAAACATTTTTACTATTTACAAGAATATGGGTTAAAGTCATTTATAACTTTTTTTGACTTTTTATAAGAGGTTTATAAAGGAATCTTTCCGTCGTTTTCAAAACAAGGTCCTTTTTAACCTTTTCGACAGAATTGAGGTAAGAATGTTTTTTTTAACTTATACGGCGGGTGCGGTTATTTTACGCCGTTATAAAATCTTCAAAGCCTTCCTTACAAGTTTATAAGAATATTTTCAAAGAAAATGTTTTATTTTATATGGATCTTAAATGATTTCAAAATAAAAGGAGATATTTCTTTAAAAAGAATTTTGATTTCATCTATGTCAACATCCTTTGATGGATTTTAAGATTATTTGAAGTTGATTTATTATGATACAAAACTTCTATATTGTATTGAAGGTTTTGTGATATGTTTGACTGTGGATGTGCTATTTTTATACCATTCATAGTTTATTGTGAAAGTATTGACATTTCTTACGCTAGTTTTAATACGAATGTTTATGTTATGTTTAAACCTTTTCATATGGGAATGCATTGGACTTAATAAGTGACGGGTGGAGCCCGCTATAGCTCCTCGATGCATCGGTAGGTCTCATGAGACAAACTAGTGTCTTGGCACAAGGCCTTGACAAAATCTTATTTGTAGTCTTGGCACGAGGCCTTGGCTATGTGGTTATGATAGTCTGGCATTATGCATTCCAACATTATGAAAGTGGTTATTTATTTTTGCATGTGATTATTCGATTAATGGAATATCCATGTGAATAAGTAAATGGCATTATTTCATTTTATTTATGCCATACCATGTTGAAAGTTCATGTTTAAAAGGCTTTTGTTTTAGTTATACATTGCCTTAAATGTTTATTCTTATTGATGAATGTTTCCGCCATATTGTTATCCTTACTGGGCATTTGAGCTCACCCCTTTTCTATGTTTTATTTTTCCCAGGAAGTGAAGATGTAAGTTATGAATGACCTGCAGGGATATTATGAGGGGATTGTAGTGTGGATTGTGGAAACATTATGTTGTTGTATTAGTTTTTCATTTTATGATGTAATGTAAAACTTATGAATATATCTAGTGTTTCCAAGGCTACTAAACCAATCAGTCTTTCGAGATTTGATCTTTCTTGTGATCATGCCAATGTTATGTAATTAATGCACCGACTCTGGGTAGCTGGGGTCGGGGCGTTACATTTCTCTTCTATATTTTCATATTGAATACAATTTCCATATAAAATTGTTCTACTTAACTATTAAAAATTGGAATTTATGGATATTCCACACAATGTGACATGAAAAATGTTCCCTCTTCCAAGCACATCAAACCACAAGTTTCCATAAATTAACTCTCGATCAGTGTGCCAAATTCATTTTCCTAGAGTCCTCTTTGGTTTTTGTAATTTTTTCTTTGAAGTATTGTGTTTAAATCGTCTTTCCTATAGGAACTCATTACAATAATGGTTGAATTCATTATTGTAGGTATCTTGTAATTCACAATATTATCACATTTTCGTATCATTTAAAATATTTCAAAACATTATCTAAAAGGAAAAAATCCGTATAATTAATGATAATATTCGTATTCTAAATTTTATAAATATAATATGACACCATATGCGCATGAATTTATTAGTATTGTATGGTCTTGATTGTGATGATTCAACCACATAATTGAAAAATAGTACACTATCCGCGTTGTTTCCCTCATTAATGAGTATCAAGATATTAATAATATTGTTATATGAGATAAAAAAATTTATTATGTTATGAATATTATTTTTAATGCATAATTGAAAATTATTTATAATTATTAATTAACAAGACATCATTAGTGAATTACTAATGCTTGATCATTATAAATTCCATTATTGAGAATAATTCCCTTATCATCCATTAATTGAAAAGTGTTCTATATAAAAAATAATAAAAAATAATTTAATTAACATCAGCAGTATGTGAATAATTTTCTTTTTTATCAATGTATTTGTTTCAACATCCCCATTATGAAATATATTTAAAATAATAAAAATTACAAACCAATTATGATGAAAAAAGCGTAAAAACTAATATTTGGGTAATAAATTATCTTATTTGTATCAAATAGTGGAATATATATATATATATATAATTATACAATAATTAATTAATATTTTGTTGATCATTATAAAAGTAGTTTAATTTTCTACGTTGAATATGATAGTAATAATATTAGATTATTTTCCAATACAAATATGATATATCGATTATCAAGTTATAAATTTCTAATAGGGAAAAAAATATTCATTCAATTTAATAAAACATAAATTTTCTTCCCTAATGATGAATTTTTATTTTTACATACATTCTTATCATTTCTAACATAATTTATAATTCTCATGATTTAATGCTTGCATGAAGAATTTTCATTATCTCAATGATTTATTTGCAAAAAATTTCATCAATATTAATGTTTTATATTAAATTTAATAAATTTATAATCATTCCTTATAGCCACAAGAATGATTTAATACGATTATTTTATATTGCGATTGACATTTACTATAAAATTGAAAAATTAGATATTTAACTCTTTTCATTATGGTTTTCAACACAATTACATTCTCCAACTCTGTTAGTTATCTTTCCATTGAATTTTACATTTCTAATTATTAAATTTCCATCAATGTAATATTAATTTAATTTATCAATAGGATTATATAAATTCACCCATAATAATATATCATTTAATATTTTTAAAAATGATATATCTTCTTAATTTCGAAATGTTATTCTTATGTAATTGTGATGTGTTTTTCAAATTGATTAATACTTTTTAATATTTCTCAACATTTTGAAGGGTATTTTTTCTAAATTAATATAATGTTTTTCCCTAGACTATTTCATTAATAGTGTTGAATTTTTTCACAAAACCCATTTATATTTAAGTTTTTATCTATTCTATTGTTGATTTATAAATGAGATCATGTTGTTGTGGAAAACATATGTATGTTTTATCATTATATAACCATTAAGACAATATTATATAGAAATTAAACTCACTGGATAATGTTTTATATTTCATAATTTATTTGAAATAGGTATTTGGATGAGTACAATATAATAATATTTAGTGGTTAGATTTCCATGTCCACTATGATATGACTATCATAATCATTTTCTGTCAAATATGAAATTATTTTATATTATTATCCTTGTTTAAAAATAATATTTGATGTATTCTGGGATCATGTGTTTTTCTTGATTTTGTACATTGTTATTCTACATTCAAAATTTATTTAAAAAGTCTTATTCTATATTCAATTTTATGATTCTTATTTAATTGGGTATTATTTTGTTATGTTATTTTATATAACATTATTACTATATCTAACATAAATGATCATCTTATCCTCACATATGATCCCCAATTGATATCTCTCACTTTTTAAACCTTATAAAGTGTCTATGATATTTTTTTATGGTCACATTCCATATATTATTATTAAATGTAAAATTTATTTTATATAAAAATTCAGTGTATCTATTTTGAAATTATAGGTAAATTGTCTTTCTGGTTTTTCAATAAGGTGTTTATATATCTAATATTCAATGAAACTAAATCTATAAGTTAAAAATTTGTGAATTATTTGTATATGTAATGGATATTCATGTTAAATGATTTATTATACCTACATTTAAGGGCTAGTCATCTTAGTAAATTTCAATATGTGTTCAATTTTCTTCAAGTATTATGTTATAAAGAATAAGGGGATAAAACAAAATGAATCCTAGGAAAAAAACTTTGAGATACATATTATATAATTGATGTAATGTATATTGAAAAGATATTTTATTATGTTTAAACATTAAATTATTTATTTTCAACTAATGTTTTTCTTAATTTTGTAAATCATAAGATTAATTTTAAACATAAAATGATTATTTTTCTCGGTAATTTTTTTATAGATCAAATAAATGATTTTTTATTTATTAACTAATTATATCTATAGAAATATAAATATATATATGATTTAAATTTTTATTTGTGATATTATAGTCTTTTTATTATTTTTCTACTAAATCCATTAAAACTATATTGATTTCTAAAATAATTAAGTTACAACAAATATGAATAGATTATGAAATATCCATGAAACACTGAGTGGGTGATGATTTTAATAAAATTATTGTTCTCATAATTGATTGATCTTTACGAAAATGTGCCAACTAATTATCATTGTATCCTCCCTTTGGTCGAATTTTATATGATTTTGGTCATGAATTAGTTCTTTCCACATAAATCCCACTTCAATTCTCAAGATGGGAAAATCAATTCTCATTTCCAAAGACAACCCACGACCATCTATCATTAAATGGGTGACTGTGAAATCATGTTGGAAATTAATTCCATTGAATGAGAGGTGACCCATAATCATGGGGAGTATTTAGCTAAAAACATTTCTAGAAAAACACAATATTTACGTAATTCTAGTATTTTTGATATATTTTGAGGAATTTACAATGGGTTTTATTGGTCTCCCCATGATAGTAATGTTTATTATAATTTAAATGAACACAAATAGAATGATACCAACTAAATTTTTGGAATAAAAAAATAAAAAATTATATAATATACACAATGGTTTTATATTCATAATTTCTTCACAATGGGGAGCACTAACCCTTATTTATAAGAATAATGATGGATCAGTGGATCATTTTATATTAACATTAACATTAATTGACCATTATTAAGAACCAATATCCACTACAATGATTTGATGAATATTTCGGTAAATTATGAGCTACTCAATACTTCCCAATGACCGGACCTTGATAATAATATCAATAATTTAGGGAGAAAATGATTTATATAAGTATGTTATTATTATATACATGATAATTAATCATTATATTTTTTATAATTACCTTTAGAATTAAAATCCCCCATCTATATTCATTTAATTGGTGAATATTTATTTTGTAGGTCAAATAAATCAATTTGTGGTATAATTTGTAGATTATAATCTAAAAAAATTATTAATGAAATAAAAATTTTATAATTGATGGTGCTGATGAAATTTTAAAAGGATAAATTCTCTGTTAAATAATACAATTTTGAATTTTATCTATATCATGTTTCTTTATCAAGATATATGGATCCATTAAAGAGAGTAGTGATTAAAGAATGAACTAGTAAAAAATGTTAAAAGTGATACTAAGGATTCTGTGATGATCTAGTCACTATAATCATGTTGTCAGAAATTATACATGATTATTTGATTACAAATTTCATATTAACAAAAAAGGGCGTTGTTAAGTTCCTCTGTATTGATAAATATGATGATCATTTCAAGGTGCTTAAGATATTGTTGGTCACTACATTCATTCCAGACAACCCTATAGTTGATAAGAGTATATTATATATATTGATTCATAAGAAAATCCATTGGGGTGAGTCATTTTTACAAATTATCGGGAGGTGGATAATCCTTCAATTAAATAACAGAATGTTTTAAAAATTACCCACTGAATGATTTGGAGCTACAAATAGTACTATTTCCATAAAAGATATGAAATAATTATCTCATTGGGGACACATGTGATATATATACAGATAAAAAGTTAATAAATTTAATATTCCCATAAAAAGAGCGAAACATGAAATAATGTAGAAATATATAGTTTATCAAAGACTATAAATGATCCAAATATGAAAAAACTAAGAAGGAGTAGATGTTGAATATAATTTTAGAATGAATGATCATGAAACCATATTAGTAATGGGAACTGAAAGAGATAAAAATAAAATTGATTTTCAAAATATGGACTTAATAATGATGTAGGAATTTTCTGGTCCTAGTAACATCACAACCATTCTTTTATTTGATGAATTTTACCTGTATAATGAGTACATGGAGCTGTAGAACAAATAAACCATGAGACTTCCACATTAATAATGTTCTTAATATTTTATTTGATAAATTATTAAATTACCATTTCCATTATTAATTAAATAATTATTTTTTGGGAAAAATCTTGTATCACGTCCTTCACTATCTTTTATATATGCATAAAGATGAATACTGATAAAAAGATGTAAATATGATAGGAAGACATGAAGAAAGAAATTATGCAGTATACATCCTGATTAATGATACTATATTATTTTAATGATTTATGGGAGATTGATAATGGTAATACTCAACCATTAGAAATGCATATATGGAAATGGGAGAACATCACCATGGATTTTATGGTTCAAATTGGGTCACATTTGCGAAGGGTGATTTGAGGTTATAAATAAAAAGTTTTATTAAATATATTTTAAATCATATATTCACCAAATTTATATAAATATTTAATTTGAAAAACAATAAACTTATTAAATTTTACCATCAAGAAATATTTCCAAAATCACGATCCATTCTATGTTAAAATTTGTTGGAAAACACATTGACTTTTCAAAATAACTTACCCATATCTTACATGATATATGAATAAATAATTTAATTTAACTATGTTTTTCATGATTTGTTTGATAATTTATGAATGAAAATTTACTTTGTATATAAAATAAACAAATAAATAATGAACATCATTTAAGGTACAATATAATTAATAAAAATGGATTATTATTAATATTATTCTTATTCACCTCCACGTTAAAATATCTTAATATCATGTTGTTTATTATATAATAAATTGATCCATAACCTATATGCAGGATTAAATAAAACATTATTGGGATCATCTAGGGAATTCAAAATTCTCATTATTTGTTATTTATGGGAAAAAATGGATATAAGGTGAACCCAACCTCTCCCATAATTTTTCATGGGATTATCAATAGAAATATTTCTAGGAGAGTTTGTAGAACACTATATATTAGTGCTGGAGAATTTTTTTAGTAGATATATATACAAAAAAACTCCAAAAAATACCAAGAACAATATTCAATGTAATGTGAGATGTGATGGTGTGGTCTAACTAGTTCTGAATATATTTAGATTCTCTGGAGTCTATGAATTTTATTTTGAATGTAATCAATTGAGATTTCATAGAATGTTCCATAAAATTGTGTGATCTGTAATTATAAAAGACTTTTTACTAATATTTATTTATCTAATTTGTTTTCTAAAAAAAGCTTATCTAGTAATATTTTTTTATTTAATATGTGAATATATTTACCTATATTTCATCGCATTAATACATTTTTATGTGATTAAGGGGGTATTCTGAATATATATTTTTACTGATTTTCAACAAATCACTTTCATATTAATAACATAATGATCAAAATCATTGTACTGAGAAAATGATCTGGCATTATGGAATGATCTAGTAAACCTTGTGTTCAGTTATACAATAATAGTCACTATCAAATCCATATTCATCTGAATTATATTTACTGTATAATATTACAATTTTATAATAAATTTTGAATTTTATTCTATATATCTATGGTAGAAAAACATCTGGTAACATGGGTGAAACCTCTATTTTTGGATGCCTAGAGTGCTCGGTGGTAAATTCTCATGGTAGTAGAAACTTTCATAGGTATGTGAATATGTTAATCTTATATTATAATCCCTTGATGAAATCAGATCATAGTGATTCTACCATTTGATTGATGAAGATTTTGCAGTAGCGATTTATCATGATGGTAGATGTACATATTGGTGGTTTAGCTCCACTTAATAACTGTGAATCCATACATCCGATTCTGAATTTTATGTTTTTGATCTAGTGGTATCATTATGAAATAATTGTATTATTTAATGGATTATTTTCAAGGGATCTCATTCTTAATTCATGTAACTCATTGTTAAATAACATTAGATAATTATTGTAGGTTCACGAATTATATATTTTTTAATTTTTAGATTGAATATATTTGACTTATTTAAAGTATTTATATTCATTAGTAACATATTAAGAATTATTATTGATTAGTAAATCATGGTTGTTTTTGGACTATTCCATGACTCTCGTCGTTTTTTATTATCGCAAATCATGGCATTTTTAATCCTTGAATAAAATGTAAAAATATTAATACAATTAAAAACAATATATAGTCTCAATTATAATCACTTTAATAATAAATTTTCATATATAATACCTACATGTAATAAATATTTCATACACTACGTCTCCCCCATTAAGGATTTCATTAAAATTTTAATTTAGTGTAAATGAAGCACCCCTTAATGAATACCAAGATACAGTATTCATTTAAAATTTTATGGTTATATAGTTCATTGGAAAAATAAAATTACAAAACAAAATACTTATAAAATATAAATTAGAGTCAGAATAAGACTCATCATCCAGAGTATATATATAATCAATTAGTTCCATTCCATTTCGAAAAAATATTGTAGTATAATTTTTGTATGTGGAGGTTTATGATGGGTTCCACTTTCACATTGGACCGTCACTTCCAAGACATAGGAAACAATGGTCTTTGAATTGGTCTCCCCCCACCCCCCACAAGAGGGGTAGGGACCATTTTCATCCTCCATGAAGGTCCAACCGTATTCTTTCTTCCCCTTATCTTTCACTGAATTTCATCCTTCCATCCCTCTAATTTATCATTTCCCAAAATTTAACATGTTGTTTGATGAAATTCGGAAACCTCCTCTCTTAAAAAAGATATCATAGATGTCTTAAATCATTGTAGTATTTAGTTTATTTCTCAATTAAAACATGTCCATACATCATTTGACTTTCTCGGTGTTTTTTAAATCGGTGTTTCTAAAATATCATTAAATATTCTATAGTCTTGATTATTTACATATTATGGATAATCTTTCATCGAAGTAAGATCTAAATTTATCCTATCCTAGTACCCCTAGTTTTGTAATAATTTTTGTTTCTTCTTATTTTTGGTGTTCATATGAATCCCAAATGAATCATGACCCTCCATCTTTGGTGTTGTGGTCATTTTTTCTTGAACTTCCCATGTTATATCATAACCCTTCAATAATTCAAATGTAAAGGAATCTCATGGGGAAATATTTATGCTCATATAGTTGAACATAATTGTTATGTCATTATATTTCTCAACGAATTCTTTTCTAGGTTGATGTATCCAAATTTCTAGTTGAATTTTATTATATTTCTATTGGAGAGGAATTTAGATATAGGAAAAATGTTCTCTTTGAGAAGTGGGGAAATTGTTTCTCTTAATTCAATCATTTTGGTGACAATATGGTATCTATAGGGCCAGAAACATTAACCATTTAGTAAAGTCTAATAAGGAGTGGACATGTACTAATATAATCTTTTATGATCATGAGGATGAATCTGGTCATAAGGTTATTAAAAATCGTGGCTTCATGGATCCAGTTATTACTTCTCCAAAGGAGGTTCATTTTTTGAATACTAATACAAAAGTATTGCATGTATTTAGCTGATTAAATCATTAATTAGTGAATTATAATGGAAAAAACAAGACTCGATGAGTGGGTCATGGCAATATGGGTGATTTAGGTATTATTTCATATGATGAGGCCATGTGTCTCGGCAATGGAGATAGTATCAAGGAATGGTGTCAAGGGACAGGGAGAATGTTCCCAATCCTTTCCCAGATACAAATTTGGCTCTCTAGTCACAAACTGAAGATTGTCTTGTAGATGATATGGCTTCAGATATTTACGTCATGTGGGATGATGAGGTTACAACCAAGGATATTTGTTCATGGAAGGTCCTTCCATGCTTTATGGTAGGAAATATGACTTATGGTATGACACATGAAGGTTTGGTTCAGGGTAAATGAGAACTAATATTGAATGTGGTTTTAACTAAATTATATGAACTCTATGATGAAGTAGAATGTAACTTCTCGACCCCTGTTATCTAGAGTCGGTGCATTATTACATAACATTGGCATGATCACATGAAAGATCAAATCTCGAAAGACCTATTGGTTTAGTATCCTTGGAAACACTAGATATATTAATAAAGTTTTACATTACATCATAAAGTGAAAAACTACAACAACAACATAGTTTCCATATTCCACAATCATATCCCCACATAAAATCCCTGCAGGTCATTCATAACTTACTTCATCACATCATGGGAAAAATAAAACATAGAAAAGGGGTGAGCTCAAATGCCCAATAAGGATAACAATATAGCGGAAACTTTCAAAAATAAGCATAAACATTTAAGGAAATGTATAACTAAATCAAAAATCCTTTTAAACTTGAACTTCAACATAGTATGGAAAAATTAAAATGAAATAATGTCATTTACTTATTCACATGGATATTCTACTAATCGAATAATCACGTGATATATCAATAACATCTTTCATAATGATGGAATGCATAATGCCGAACTTTAATATCTGTGTTGAGGCCTCATGCCAAGACCTAAGGGATAACTGTAATCGGAACCCAACCCAGAGAGCCTCTGTAACCGGACTCCATCCTGGAGTGCCTTTAATAACCGGACACCAACCCGAAGTGCCTCTAATAACTGGACACCAACTCGGAGTGCCTCTAATAACCGGACACCAACCCGGAGGGCTTACTTTTACCGGTCCCCATCCCGGAACTTACTAGTCCAACACATTCATCTTAAGAAGAGGATGAGATATAACATAAGCATCCGTATTAAAACTAACATACAAAATGTCAAAACTTTAATCATAAACCATTAATGGCATAAAAATAACTCATCCATAGTCAAAAATATCACAAAACCTTATATACAATATGGATGATTTGTATCATAATAAATCAACTTGAAATATGTTTAAAATCTATCAAAGGATGTTGACATAGATGAACTCAATACTATTTGAGAGAAATATTTCTTTTTTTGAAATCATTTAAAAGTCACATAATTATAGAGAAAACCATTATTTTGAAAATATATTTATAAGCTTGTGAAGGAAGCTTCAATGGTGTAATAACGATGGAGAATAACCGCATCCACCGTATAAGTTAAAAAAAGACATTCTTACCTTAATTTTGTTCAAAGGTTAAAAAGGACCATGTTTGGAAAACAACGGAATGATTCCTTTATAAACCTATTATAAAAAGTAAAATAAGGGTATAAATGACTTTAACCCATATTCATCTAAATATTTAAAAAAAAATTGAAATACATTTTTAAGAAACATGGATGTGGATGATAAAGATATCCCAGTAGATTATTACGACGTGGAGACGGTAAGCCATAGGTACGCACGTATGGTGACATGTTATTCAAAGGGTGGATAGAATACTGAATATGGTTGTACCATATTTATAATAAAATCATAGTATATATATGATACTGGAGTTATTAATTTATAATGGTAACAATAAAGGAAGAAGAAGTGTAAGAAGAAAGGAACTTGAAAAAGGGTGGTGAAATCATTACCTCTTCTTCAGGTTCTTCCTTTTGATTTGATCAAAAGGGCTTATTAAGTTGGCTTTCTAATCAAACTAAGGCCTCTAGGATGTAGTGAGGGAAGTTGGGAGAGTATTTGGGCAGAGTTTCGCCAAACCAAAAGGCTTTGAAGGTATGAAGAAATGAGAAGGAGGAGTGCCCTTTTATAAGAGGGGTGAGGGGCACATTTGGAAAGGCTAGAAATATTAATTTATAATAAATTCATATTCGGTTTCTAATACCTAAAAAGTTGATTATTAAAAGGTTAAGGTGTGGATAGGTCGAAAACCACTCATCCAATAGAATTTATAAAGGTTTGGGTACTTATATTAACCGTATCTTTAAGTATTAACTCTATGTTAATTAGTTTCACTTTTACAATGTCTCTTTGTATTTTTAAATTATATGGTTAATAAACTTACTATATACATCCAAGAGACCCACAAGTGGTCATTAATGATACAAACATCATTATATAAGTCTCTTTTCCGAACCTTAGATTTTTATGAATTTAATATCAATTAATAATATAATATTTGTTTTAAATACTCTTTTTGTCAATGTTGACACTATTCAATAGTTGATTTTTGTGAAACTCATAACAGAATTATTACTTCGAAAAAGGTTTATTAAATCAATCCTAATATGTCATATTATCCTATAAAATTATTTTAATTCATTAAAAGTCTCAAATTATATTTATTTGGGTATTTATAATATTAATTACTTTAAATTATCACTATTATGGTAATTACTGTATTATCACTGTGTCATAAATAAATTAAATTATGTAATCTATAAAAATTATAAATAAAATATCATTATGTAGGAAATCTCTTTATCTATCTAATTAATATTTATAGTCAAATATCCAACATATATAACCAAATGTAAAAATTGTTTTGATAAAAGCTATATGCTTCTATCATTTTTGTATTCATTTTAACTTAATTAAAATAAAGTGTCACTATCCCCTACATGTGGCTCCATGGGGACCCAAAATCGACCCAAAGATGACCATGGTCGTACATGTATCAACCAATAAGGTTAAGACACGTTTTAGGATAATTTTGTATTATTATAATATTATATTTTAACCCTTATTTACCGGATTTACCCTTTAACCCTGGTAAATAAAATATTTACCGCAGTAATTATTCAAAATGTCTAAAAATAAAAGTTAACTATTCACACAATATAAACATCCTGATTCCAAATATGGAATTCATTTTTCCAAATTCAAAACACAGAAGTGGAAGAAATTAATTTAAAATTAATTCCCGTTGTTAAAACAAAAAGCGTGCTTTTAAAAGATAATAACTATCAAAAGATTGACACCTGTTTATGTTCTGTTTAATTGTAAAATTATTTACAATGACCAACATTATATTAAATTGTAAAAATATATTCTAAATATACTTTAAAACCACTCAAATTCATAATTTATCATTAAAAATTATTTCTATTAAAAAAGTTGTTTTTAATTAAAATTTAGTAATTTTCAATATTCATCAAAATATATGTGTTATCTAAAAAGTTCAAAAATTTCACCCTAAGCTAAATTAGATATTCCAAATCCAAAAATGAAGTCTATTTTGAAATATAAAATATATATAATTTCAAAAAGTAGTTATTAATATTCATAACAGCTAGTTTGATTGGTTGTGGTGTGTTAGAACTCGGTGTTGCGTATAACACACACTATCACATTATTCAAAGATAAGCGTACCGTAGAAGCATGGGGTGTTACATTTTAAAATTTTCATGTCCCCATTTAGTCATAAAGTTTAAAATATTGTATTTAAAAAGGGTTCACTATGAAAAGTTGGAAAAAGTGCAATACTGAAAATGAATTTGTTCTTACATTATGTCTAAGAAACTGATAATATAGATTCTAAAATTATGAGGATTATATAAAGTTTAAAATTTAGTTAATACTATTCATAACCTCTTTTTAATGGATTGTTTGGTATTTCCTGGTGAACTTGAACCCAGTGTTGCGTGTAGTGCCAGTTATTGAATTATTTTTGAAGAAATAACACACTATGAAATCTTGGGGTGTTACATTCTCCCCTCCTTCAATAAATTGTGTCCTCACAATTTGAAATTGTTCTTCGAAAATAAAAGGTTGAAAATAAAAAATATATTTGTGGGAAAACCCACATTGGAAATTTGGTTACTAAAATTTAGTCTTAATATGAGGGAAAGTGAAATGAAAGGGTCACCACCAAATTATGATCTAGATTAAGAGAACATTGGTGGCAATTAGAGACATATAATTGGAGGAAAAACTTAAATATTTATAGGTAGTGATTGAGGTCATCAATCACAAACAAGTGTAAAATTTAGGTCCTTAAATTCATCAATATATGATGATTTGAAATACCATTGGTTCAACAAAACATAGTGTATTAGGATAACACATTTTTGACATTTCAATATATCATAGTTGAAATCCCACATCGAAAAATGAAATAATGAGGCCTCTATTTAAAATAAAGTGTGGAAAGTATGAAGATTACCGAAAATAACACATACTAGGGTTCCATGTAGGAAAATATGGATATGGAAGAGAAATCTAACCATCAATTATCTGATGGAGAGTGGTATAGAACATGGCTATGAAAAGGCCAACAATCCTAAAGCCATAAATTAGTGATGATTTAAGGTACCATCTAGGAAAACACATTTGTTCAAAGTTTCTTTTCTTAATGTTGAGGAATTTACTTATGAGATTGGCTAAGATCACAAGGATATATACTTACTTTATAATTAGAGTTTTATCCACTAATAAATTTCTTCCACAAACTCATCTTTCACTATCAAAGATAATAGAACGTAAAAAATTTTATTTATACTATTCGTATAGGGTTCCAAAATAAATGAATTTATAATTCAACTACCAGATCTTTTAAGAAAACAACATTATTTAATCCAGGACATCTCGTGGGCCAGTGGTAGGTGATACACCCTTGTCGCCCTTCGGTTGCAGGTTCTAGTCTTGCGGCCATACCGAATGCGACGGGTTGCCGCCCGACCTCCGGGTTGTCCTTTTATGGCATTCCAAAATTAATCTCAGACTAGAATTTATCCAAAATACTTCTATCCAAACTCACAGTCTAATATTTATAGGAAGTTAAACATAATGTAGATCCTTTTTACCTCGTAATAGCACATTAATACCTTCATCATGTATTCTTTTAAAACACTAAAACATCCTGAATTACCATATTCCTTATTGATTACATTCATGCTCCCTTATTCAATGTAGAATGCTGGATATACTTCATGAATCTAAAAATGATTTAAACCCCAACAATGATGGAATATACAAATCATTAATCAGCTTCAAGGTAGTCAACAATATCCAATATAATTTATCCAAATCAATCATTTATTATTCTAAAATCACTACTTCGGTATCAGAACCATATTATGGTTTATCTTTCTCTCAACCATATATTTTCCAAAAATTTAACCTGCAATTGAGTCACTTTTCTTTATTCCACACAATCTCGAGTCCTTAATGAAATAGTACGGCAGTACAATCCTTATATACTCTATAATTATTATAACAAGTACATTGTTGATACAACACTCAAATGACATAATCAACATAAGAACTCTAATCATTCCTCTTCATCTGTGGTAGTATCATAACGTGATTATTATCCAATAGCATCATTTTTGGCATCGTCTGATGACTGGGACATAGGTTCGCATAGTGTCCAAGCTCTTTGCAAATGAAGCATTGTACATTTGAAACCATTTTCTTACCCTTGAAGTCACGTACTTTATGCCCTTTTCCTCCACACTTATAACAAACTCCCATTCCTTTCAGCCAAGCTCCAGGGTGTTTCTTTCCAAAGTTATCTCATATGGGAAAATTCTTCTTTTCCTCTTACCTTTATCAATCTTTCTCTCTTCCATCCTTTTCTTATCTTGCTTCCCTTCAAATCCATAAGACTCAATAATCTCTTTACTTATCTTATCAACACATGATATTATTTCTTCATATGATGATAATACATGCAAAACTATTTCTCTTATAAATTCTGGCTTAAGACCATGAAATATATGATCCTTCTTTCTCTTTGTATGATGTGCCTTACTAGAGTTCTCATTCTTTCTACTGGGTGCCATTTCTAAACAATGGAATACATTAGATTAGTTTATGAATAACAATCCCTAATCCCAAACTTGTAAAACACATAAAATAAATTAAATAGTTTATGGATATAATCCATAATCATAAAAATGACTCCATTGAGGAATTATATACTCATAAACCCTTCAAAATGGGTTTTAAAGAAAATGAGAATTATCATAAGCATATCCCCTGAGTGTGTCGTAACCAAGAGTGCAGCAAGGCACATTGTCGTGCACCAGTCCCCGTTCAAGTCTAGCTCAAAGAGGTGTTTTCGGGTTTTACCCCTGGGTACATCTATGCCAGATCCGCCTCTACCTGATCGTATCCAGATAGGGATGTATTGCTTGGAAAACTCAGAAAATCTCTATAATACCAAAATTCTAGGAAGTTCTTCTATACTAATCCTCAAAGTTCATCTTAGGTCTACGTGCTCTAATCAGAGTTTATCTAAATCTAGCTTCCAATGTTTGTACTAAACATCCTCTGATACCAACTGTAAAGCCTCGATCCCAGTTACCTAGAGTTGGTGCATTATTACATAACATTGGCATGATCACACGAAAGATCAAATCTCGATAGACCAATTGGTTTAGTAGCCTTGGAAACACTAGATATATTCATAAAGTTTTACATTACATCATAAAGTGAAAAACAACAACAACAACATAGTTTCCATATTCCACACTCATATCCCCACATAAAATCCCTACATGTCATTCATAATTTACTTCTTCGCATCCTGAAAAAAATAAAATATAGAAAAGGGGTGATCTCAAATGCCCAATAAGGATTAAAATATAGCGGAAACTTTCAAAAATAAGCATAAACATTTAAGGAAATGTATAACTAAATCAAAAGCCTTTTAAACTTGAACATCAATATAGTATGGAAAAATTAAAATGAAATAATTCCATATACATATTCACATAGATATTCTACTAATCGAATAATCTCATGAAATATCAATAACCACTTTCATAATGATGGAATGCATAATGTCGAACATTAATTTCTGTGTTGAGGCCTTGTGCCAAGACCTAAGGGATAACTCTAACTGGAACCCAACCCAGAGAGCCTCTATAACCAGACTCCATCCCGGAGTGCCTCTAATAACCGGACACCAACCCAAAGTGCCTCTAATAACCAGACACCAACCCGGAGGGCTTACATTTACCGGTCCCCAACCCTGAACATACTAGTCCAACACATTCATCTTAAGAAGAGGATGAAATATAACATAAACATTCGTATTAAAACTAACATAAAAAATGTCAAAACATTAATCATAAACCATTAATGGCATAAAAATAACTCATCTATAGTAAAAAAACATCACAAAACCTTAAATACAATATGGATGATTTGTATCATAATAAATCAACTTGAAACAAGTTTAAAATCTATCAAAGGATGTTGACATAGATGAAATCAATACAATTTGAGAGAAATATCTCTTTTTTTTAATCATTTAAAAGTCACATATTTATAGAGATAACATTTATTTTGAAAACATATTTATAAGCTTGTAAAGGAAGCTTCAATGGTGTAATAACGGTGGAGAATAACCGCACCAGCCATATAAGTTAAAAAAATACATTCTTACATTTATTTTGTCAAAAGGTTAAAAAGGACCCTGTTTGGAAAACAATGGAAATTTTCCTTTATAAACCTCTTATAAAAATTAAAACAAGGGTATAAATGTCTTTAACCCATATTCTTGTAAATAGTAAAAATGTTTTGAAATACTTTTTTAAGAAACATGGATGTGGATGATAAATAGATCCCAGTAGATTATTATGTATATACAACCTCGGATATTGAATATATTGCAAAATAAACCCTTACCAATTTGGTAACTTATGAAACATACAACCCATGAAAGGGGTATCATACAATGAATATGTAGATACACATAAATTAATGTTTATTACACAAATAATATATTTATGGGTAGTAGATACACCACACAAAAGTTAATGGTGGCAATACGACAAGAATCTCACTGGAATAAGGAGTGAGATGAAAACCCCTTACCTTGCACTTTTACTTGGTTGAGGGTAGGTTAACCTCCTGTATAATGGAGAAATAATAGTTATTAAATTATAAAAGAATCATATATATTAGTATGATCTCATATATGATCTTTTAGCATTGATTTGTTAATAATATCTTAGAATTATCGTCATTTCGGGTGTTAACTTACTCGTTTTCTTTTATATGTTTTGTTACATAAGCCTTGATTTTTATGGATAGGTTGTATCTTATTTTTATACAGAATGATATCAAGTACTTAAAAATTATTTTTAAATCATCAAATGATAATTATACTTGAATGGATATGATGGAGGATTAATCTCATCGCGTTCGTGGAGACGGTAGTCCGTACGTACGCACGAGCGACAATATCATTCATTTGATATTAAAATAATATATAAATGGATGTTATATCATATATACTGAATCATTAAAATGTTATATTTATTATTTACATGAGTTAAACATCATTATTATACCCATAAAAATAATAATATATCGAATAACAATTACACCACGACGTGGAGACGGTAAGCCGTACGTACGCACGTATGGTGACATGTTATTCAAAGGGGGGATAGAATACTAAATATGGTTGTACAATACTTATATTAACATCACAGTATATATATGATACTGGATTTATTGTTTTAGAATGGTAACAACAAAGGAAGAAGATGTGGATGAAGAAAGGAACTTGAAAAAGGGTGGTGAAATCATTACCTCTTCTTTGGGTTATTCCTTTTGATTTGATAAAAAGGGCTCCTTAGGTTGTCTTTATGATCAAACTAAGGCCTCTAGGTTGTGGTGAGGGAAGTTGGGAGAGTATTGGGGCAGATCTTGGCCGAACCAAAAGTCTTTTATGGTGTTAATAAATGAGAAGGAGGAGTGTCCTTTTATAAGAGGGGTGAGGGGCACATTTGAAAAAGCTAGAAATATTAATTTATAATAAATAAATTTTCGGTTTCTAATGGCTCCTAAGTTTATTATTCAAAGGTTAAGGTGGGGATAGGTAGAAATACAATCATACAATATAATTTAAACAGGTTTGGGTACTTATATAAACCTTATCTTTATGTATTAACTCTAAGTTAATTAGTTTCACTTTTACAATGTCTCTTTTTATTTTTATATTATATGGTTAATAAAAATACTATATACATCCAAGAGACCCCCCAAGTGGTCATTAATGATAAAAATATCATGATATAAGTCTCATGGAGGAACATTAGATTTTTAGGAATTTAATATCAATTAATAATATAATATTTGTTTTAAAAACTCTTTTATGTCAATTTTGACACTATTCAATAGTTGATTATTTTGATACTCATAACAGAATGATTAATTCGACCAAAGATAATTAAATCAATCCTAATATGTCATATTATCCTATAAAGTTATTGTAATTCATTAAAAGTCTCAAATTATATTTATTTGGGTATTTATAATATTAATTATTTTAAATTTTCACTATTATGGTAATTACTGTATCATCATTGTTTCATAAATAAATTAAATTATGTAATCTCTAAAAATAATAAATAAAATATCATTATGTATGAAATCTTTTTATATTTCTAATGAATATTTATAGTAAAAAATCCAACATATATAACTCTATGTAAAAAAAATCTTCTAAAAGATATATGCTTGTGTCATTTTTGTATTCATTTTAACATAATTAAAATAATGTGTCCCTATCACCTACAAGTGGCTCCATGGGGTCCCAAAATCGACCCAGAGATGCCCATGGTCGGACATTTATCAACCAATAAGGTTAGTAAACGTTTAGGGTATTTTTTTATTATTATAATATTATTTTTTAACCTTTATTTACCTGATTTAACCTTTAACCATGGTAAATAAAATATTTACCACATTAATTATTCAAAATGTCTAAAAATAAAAGTTACATATTCACACAATATGAAAATCATGATTCCAAATATGGAATCCATTTTTTTCCAAATTCAAAACACAGAAGTGGCAGAAATTAATTTAAAATTAATTTCTGTTAAAACAAAAAGCATGTTTTAAAGAGATAATAACTATCAAAAGATTGACACTTGTTTAGGTTAGGTTTAATTGTAAAATTATGTACAATGACTATAATTATATTAAATTGTAAAAATATATTATAAATATACTTTAAAACCACTCAAATTCATAATTTATCAATATAAATTATTTCGATTAAAAAAGTTGTTTTTAATTAAAATTTAGTAATTTTCACTATTCATCAAAATATAAGTGTTATCCGAAAAGTTCCAAAATTTCACCCTAGGATAAATTCGATATTCCAAATCCCAAAATGAAGTTTATTTTGAAATATAAAATATATATAATTTCAAAAAGTAGGTATTACTATTCATAACAGCTAGTTTGATTGGTTGTGGTGTGTTAGAACTCGGTGTTGCGTACAACACACGCTATCACATTATTCAAAGAGAAGCATACCGTAGAAGTTTGGGGTGTTAAATTTTAAATTTTTGATGTCCCCATTTAGTCAAAAAGTTTAAAATATTGTCTTTAAAAATGGTTCACTATTAAAAGTTGGTAAAAGTGCAATACTGAAAATGAATTTGTTCTTACATTATGTCTAAGAAACTGATAATATGGATTATAAAATTATAAGGATTATATAAAGTTTAAAATCTAGTTAATACTATTAATAACCTCTTTTGAATGGCTTATTTGGTAAGTCATGGTGCACTTGAACCCAGTGTTTCATGTAGTGCCAGTTATTTAATTATTTTGAAGAAATAACACACTATGAAATCTTGGGGTGTTACATAGAATGTGATGAGATACCCATCCCATGTTCATATTATAATGTATATTGGAGTTATGGAAAAGGCTCCCACCATTTGAGGAGGAAGTATGGGAAGAAAATAACAATTATTATTGAATTATCATTATTAAGAAAAAACACAAATCTGAATATGGAAACGACTAATCATCATTAAGAAAATTAAGAATATATCATCTATAAAAAATAGTACATAGGAGATGGACATAGATCCTAATTGATATTAGGGTCAGGAGGAACTATATAGTGGTATAGAACAAAAATTCTATGAAAATAGGATGTATTGTAAAAAGGGAAAAACAAATATGTAATAGGAGGTCCATGTGGGGATTAAACTATCTCAAATTGAGAGAGTAAATTATTAGATTAAAACCATTTTCTTAGAGTTCACCATCTATTTGTGGGAGGAAGTCATGTAGTTTCCATCTAATACACAAATCAGAGAACCTATTCTATACTCCAAGGAGTTTATGTTGAATGATTTGATTCTGATTATTTCCTAACAAGAGGATGATGAGTGGATGGATGAGAAAATAATCCTATTAGAATCCAATTAAGAGTATACTGAGTTTATTAACACGAAATGAATATCCTGGAAATAGATTTTAATGTAGGTGAAATGAATCGTTATGAGTACATCCAATTATGGGTCAAATTGGATTATTGGCTAAAATATCTCATTAAGAGTAATTTAGATTCTGAGGTATTCAGTCTCTATTGGAAATTTTTTAATGATAATGTTTCAATTAGGATGGAAATATATTTTAATGGTTATTCCATCTCAAATGCTACTTGATTCATATATTCTATACTGCATGGGTTCTCACTTTTCCTCAAAAGTTTTTGAAATATAAAAAATATATTTTTCAGTTAGTTCTGAGGTATATGAGGCCTCCATAAGGCTATAATATGATGTAATAAATCGTCCACAGGTGTATGTAAAAATGAACCAATTAAAATGGATGATTTAATAATGGGCATTAATAAGGGTATAGAAATGGAGACATACATTGGAATCGTTGGAGTTACAATGACAATATTCTTGATGGTATAAATATATGTGCACATTTTCTCTAGAAACTAAGCAATCACACTCCACCATGGTCTGTAGATTGAGAAAACAACGTCTGATATTTATTAAAAAATAGGATTGATTTTTCATGGTCATAATCAAGGGCACATTATCCTTGAAGGATCTGGATAGTGATTGAATCCTTTGATTTAATGACATGATAATGAAATTTGAGTTATATTTGGGCATGAAAACTGTCTTAGATATACATTACAAGAAAACATTAGTTTATCTATCACATACATCGTCATTTATAAACTTTATAAAAATCTTTGAAATTTGTTCACTATAGGATTTGACATGTTAAATATCATCCTAATGAGAATTAGAAATATGATCCAAAATAGCTTCCAACACATCTCTCTCAATGGATTCGATCCATTCATCATCAATAAAAGTAGGTGTAAGGGGCTTGTATTTATGAAAGAAGAATATTAGTAATTTGGAAAAGACTCCAACCTTACCAAAATAGATAGATATATTTATTTCATGATTTCTCTCATTTCTTCCTAATATTACTAATTAGACATCACATTTTCCTTTAAATTGTTATTATATACTTCCAAATCATCAATATTGACTATTATAGATGTATTTTCTTTTATATGATAGTTTTATTAGGTGTACTATAGTCTAACCACTCCTTTGAGATATGATAAGAACACATCCTTGAACTCATCATCACTATCACTATTTTGATATATGTTGTGGGGCGAGAATGGTGAGGAGATGGTAAAGATGTATCATAAATACGTATTAAAGTACCCTAATTATATATTTTAACATGACGAATCACCAAAGGTAATGTTTATTAAATATCATAAGGAATAATTATTTATAATAGGTTTCCCTTTAGGTATCTTTGAGAAACGGTGATCATAATCCATTGATGCTCAGGTGGACTATCCTTATTTTCATCATTTCCAGCAACATCATTATCATCAGAGGGATCCAAATAAAATATAAAAAAATATGATCCAGTTGATTTATCCCCTTTAGATAGATCTTCATCCTCATCAATATTTGATGCGACTAGAACATCATGGATTACAAAAGTCTAACCTACAGGGAATTTTGTTTCATTTTAATATGCAGATTACAATCATGGAATCACATGTGGGTAAGTTCCATAACACCCCTACTGAAATATATACTAGACTCTATGATATTATTATATAGAACAGACTAATTAATTACCTCTCCACCAGTAATATCATACTTTGAATCATCATATAACACTACCACACCCAACGAACTCTTTGAATAAGATCTCTATAATTTAAAACTATATGAAATAATAATATATTCTATTTCATCCTGTTCTTCTATATGGATATTTTCTATAGAAAGACTTATTTCTCCACTCTAATGTACCGAATATACTTTTGATGTTTTATCTATATTTATGTCCCTCCAATATAACACAAAAAATTTACAGACACCAATGATTCTTCACCTTCTTCCACATGTCCTTTAATGAAATTCAAATCTTTCTGTTGAGAATAATATAAAACCACCACATATAGCAAGAACACTAGAAGATATTAATTTTTGGGACATAAAGTGTTCTATATTGGATTAATATTATCATTAATCATATCATTATATATAACCCAAATCATCATGAAAGTGTTCTAGTTTATTGTCATCTTATTTTATGGTATTTGGACATTAAAATATACGATGAAATTTTAATACCTTTCTAACTACATCAGGAACTATGTATCAATCCATCAACATAGATAACATCAACTGATGTTAAGAATGATTGTCTAGTCTTGGGGATGATTGATTAATTTAATTAGTTGAATCATAGAAAATATACACAAATTGATATTATCACCTTTTTTCATATAAAACAAAAGTATTTTATCATGGTACATCATAATTTTGATGTCCACCTTCGGAAGACAAAATATAGGATGAATAAACATGTACAAAAAAATGATATTCCCACTCTAAATCCATTATATCTTGAATATTAATAGATTTATTCGATCTTCGATCAAGAATATTATCCTTTATAATGAATTTCACCGAACTTATTGAATTTGTACCATGATAGTCTTCCAAAAGACCACAATATAAATATTTTAGACACATAGCCCACAACCATGAAGAGAAGATGAGTTATTTTACATCCACATTCATTTTGATGATATATTTATTATGATACACCAAAAGTTCTACTTTAAACTAGAAAAATTGAATAAAAATGTTGTTGAGAGTTATTTTAATCCTCAATAACCATTTATTCCATACTAATAGTTGAATGATGTTATAGATAATATACAGAAATAAAGATATAGAAAAAGAATATATCTTCTTCTCATCTATGACTAGCTGTGATGAATGATATGGATTCGTTGGTTCTGTAGGCTGACTCCACTATCCTGTATAATTCATCAAAGGGTGAGGATCATCATATTAATCACCAAGTTGATTAAATAGCACTATTTTCATAGTTTATGGATGCATTAGGAGTGAATGTGAAAGGTGTTTGGTTGAGATGGAGATTAAATAGCTCTCAAAATAGGATCTAGTGGGAGATAAATCATTCATACACATAAATTTCTATTTCATTTCATTTAGAGACATGAAAAATAGAAAAAAAATAATTATAGTATTTATAATAAATTTCACTAGATATACATATCTATGAAAGTATATAAAATCCAAGAATATTTAATAGAAAAATAAGGCCAGTAGCTCCCAATAATATATCTCTAATAGTATTGTGTCACAGTTTCACAACCAATGTTACTTGTCCAAGGATTTATTTTAGTTGTAGGTTTCTATAGTGTAATAGAAATTGTATATCATATAATGATATATCATCAAATAGTACATATAATAATTGTAGTTTAGGCAAAAAGATAATATCTTACTATGCCATGAAAAGTGGTAGTAATTGTAATGATAGAATATATAATGGTAGATATTTGAAATTGTGTCATTCATATGATTTTTGTCTACCTGAACCAATGTAAATTTGAAAATAAAATATTAACCACAATTTTTCATTCCATGATCTTCTATTATATTTCTCATTATCTATAAATTATAAGTATTTAAAAAAGTGTCAAAAATGTGATGTTCGGTTTCAATGATTTCAAGAGTCATATCACCATTTTGAAAATTTTATCTCAAATGTTGATGAATTATATCAAAATAATTTTTCCAAATGTGTGACTTGGTATTCATTAAAACAATTATGACACATGTTTTATCCCAATTAAATTTGTTATTTAATAATTGGAATTAGTCATCTTGAAATGTTTATTTCTTCTTGATATACAATGTATAAAAATAGCATACAAATCTGAACTAATATTCACAAGTACATAATGAAATGGAATTTATTATCATAATATATCAAGAAACAACATATTTGACCGTATAATGATAGGTTCTACAGGTTCTATTTCAATGTAACAAATAATCACCAAAATATTCATTTGAATTTCATAATATATAATAATGCATGTCATTTGAAGAAAAATTCCTAAATTTGTAATTTGTTTTTGGTATTAAATAATAATTTTCTATATAATAATTTATTATTATTTATGTTTTGAATAAAAAATTTCACTCGAAAAATTAATAATATGATTTATTAACAAGGTTATCAGTTATGTAATGTATACTAGAAATATTTTTTTTATAAAATATCATTGTAGTTTCATAAATATCATATTTAACGTTAAAAATCATTACAATACCACATTATATTTGTACTATAAAGGAAAAAAAAAATTAAATGATATTTACTGTACCTTCATTGGATTTAAAAAATTCGATATTTTGAAATCATTTGAATATAAGGAAAAATATTAATTCCCCCATAGATATAATTTCATATTATATTTATCATTATAGAAAAATTATTACGCAAATAATTTCATTAAGATAAGAAGACAATATTAGAAACATATATTTGTTCCACTAAAACTTAATTTGATAATATTTTAATAAATAAATTAGCTTCAACTATATATATATTTAAATATTTTTAAATGAAAGTAGAGTTGATGTAATCATAAACAGATCTGGAAGCTTATTTGAAACCATGTAAATCATCATATTATTTAGAAAGATAATTTAGATAAAATAGGTATGGAAATCTTTTATGTTTTTAAGAATGATGTTTTTAATTATATAACAACTTAAGAATGTACTCCTGAAATCCATTTTATATACTCTGAAATCAAAATATTCTCCATAGGCACTAAATATAATAATAACTTTATGGTTAGATACTGGTGAAAAGTATTCATTATGGCGAAAAATATCTCCTTTTTTAAAAACATAGTTAAAAATAATATTTTTTTTTCTCATTATATTTCTTGATTCATCAACCCTGTTTCCCAAAATCTATTTTTTGTCAATATTAATGTAGTACTAGGTTATTAAAACATGTCGCTAAAATCTTTTAATTCAAATACATTCAACTATTCCTTTATATCTGTTACTCAAAATTTATTATCAATTGAATCCATAATGATCTTTCATTCAATATGTGAAATGAAACCATGATGTTCGGCATTATTTAATATAAAATATCTAGTTTTTATTCCCACTATTTATGTTTTATATAATATAATCTATTGAATAATCTCTTTGAGTCCTATCATCTTAAGGAATATATGTATTTGACACATCATTTTTTATACATGTTCAATTGCATGAAATTTCTTGGTATTTAGATATTTTTCTACCAACATGATAGAATTATAACTATCTTAAGCCTTAATATCTTTTTTGGAAAGGGAAACTAGTAGATTTTATATATGGGTCTTTGGATCATGTTTATTTATCTCATGAACCATGGCATGTATTGAATATTCCAATCATGTTCTTTTATTAAATACTCTATATTAATTTACTGATGTTTTGTATCCTTGAAAACATTTATCATCACATTTGGATGAAATTTTATTGAAATATATATTTAATTTGGTATATTTACATTTTCACAAAAAAACTAAATTAATTTACAAATTTTTCAACAATTCCCAAATTCATAATGGTTTTTCTTTATTAGTGGTTCCATTAATCTCAATTAATTTTATTGAAATATATATATAACATCATCCAAGAAATAAACATTCAAATAACTCACATTGAGGATGGAATTTGAAATTTCATGATGGAATCAATTTATTTTTTCTACTATAATATATTTTTAACAGCATCTTATTAGGGTAATATTTAAGATTGTGGACACGATATGATCATATATGTTCAATATTTTTATTTTAAAACTATTGGTGGTGATCAATTAATATGGATTCATTTCTATAACAACTATTTTTATCTACTAATTATATATATGGTGAAAAATAAAAATTCAACTTCCCATTAATGAGCTAGAGAGAATACCAAAGTGTATCTCGAAAGGAAAGCTATTGGCATAGAATTTAAATAATTCCCATGTAATCGCGAAAATAAAATGAATCCATATAAGTCCATGTGACCCAACATGAGTGCTTGAAATGTAAATTTTTTTTCCTTTTTGTTTGAATGGTTTTTTGTGTTTCATCTGTTTTTAACCGAGATTGAATTCTTTTTTACTTGAAATTAAATATCAAGTAGATCGTTGATGAATCATTTCCTATATTATCATTATATGTTACTATATATTGTAATGATTTAGTATCACATCACAATTACAAAATACAGTTTTTATATAAATTATAATGGAATTTTTATTATTATATAATTATTAAAATTCATCATCATATACAATGTAATTTGAAAAATATATGTAAAATTTAATAATATTTTAATTCATAAATCTTATTAGAACTATTGTAAATTTTATCAAGGTAACTATCATTACATTATGGTTATATTCTAAGAATGTTATACATTAATCCAAATAAAAAACACTTTAAATATTAATATAGTACTAGAGTTACCAACTTGATAGTGTCAATCTATTTCACATTGGTCATGTCACTAAAAGAGACCTAACCACCATCTAATTTTATAATTTTCGTGGCTTATTAGTTATAATCTGTCATATATATAGAACATAATCTATCCATATAACATTATTTCTTAATGTATGTTTTGGATTTGTTTCCCAGAAAAATAAATTATTACCAGAAATTATTATGGTACACCTAATTTCATTATTCTAAAACTATTCGTTAGAAGATATTTAGGAATAAACAACATTTTGATGGGGTTTCTATAATAATAATATAGGATTTAATAATTAAAAAATGTATTAGGAAAAAATGAGTAATATGTTTTTATATAAATATTTGAAATACAATATTTTACTCAATTATTTTAATAATTTCTTCTATACCACATTTGCGAAACAATTCATGCAGTATATTTATTTGTTCTTTGTTAACATGATGTTTAGTGAAAAAATTTCTTGCCAATTGTGATTCTATGTAGATCATTTTTATGATTTTTATATTTCATTTTATATTTCTTAATTTACATTAACATTTCATTATTCATATATTTTATGATGCACTACTTTGTTTTAATGTGAGATTACTAGAAATGATGCTTATTTAGCCTTTTTTATTTATCACTAAATTAATTAAATAATGCCTCAAGATTATTAAAAAAATATAAATAATCCTCAATAGAAATATATTCCTACATATTGTCAATTACAAAGAAGTATAAAATAAATTTGGAATATGTAGGAAAAAATATTTGATACCTCAGACTTTTTTTTCACATACCACATATTGGATCTATAATTTCTATCCACTCTACTAGAATCAATGTTACATGAACTATTCTATATGACACTCTAGATGGACATCAATGTGTTTTTAGACCATTTACAATTCTCCTTATACTTTTATTTAAATTTAATCTTTGATTAGTCTTGTTTTAGGATCCCTTTTGACTTACACTCGTATTAGTTTATTTCATTAGTGAAATAATTAATTCTTCTCTCTTTTCTACATTATACATAATTATTAGACTTAACACTATAATTTAATTTCATGACTAATTTATTATTACTATATAATTTCTCAAACATTTTGCATTGGTGAACCACTACTTGAGCACTTTCATCAATTTATTCATCATTACTTGAAATTTCATATATAATCATCCCTATTAGATTTGAGAAATATGTTTTGGAGACTAAAATCATCCATTTGGTTTCATATTCCATATCATAATTCAGTTTTGTTTCCTATACATACATCATGTCAACCTCGAATGAGTTATATTACTGTAGAATTAATAATTTCTTATAATTCATTTATGGAAACAAAATTTCATCTCTCCCTATCAGGAATAAATCATATCTGTCACATCACATGGTCCATGTCATCAATATTAATTCCATGTGAATGCCAAATGTTTAATATCTCATTAAACATGAGATACATATCATAAACATAATCATCAGGATTCATCATAATGTTAATATAATTGATTTTATAATTATTTAATCACATTTCATTTACATTTTATGTACTTCATGTATTCTAATAATAGTGTACTATATTTTAAATTAATTCAAATTAGTTCAAATTCAATTAAATCCATCATCTCTATGAGCATAGTATAAATTATTCTTGGCATTGAAATTAAATTATTAGGAAGACTTAGCGGAATCACTATAATATTTTTTTATAGCATTAAGTTTCTCATATTTATCCTAAATAATAGTGCAAATATCATTCCCTGTTATCTAGGAATTTATTTTCATATTAGTCTTAATGTTAGCATATTTAGTTCTGTTTAAATAATTATGTTGGTTAGTGGTGGCACCTTATTTTCATCTTATGACCTATAATGATATTTATTTTCATCTATCTTAAATTTAATATTTTTATTGTAATAAATGGTCATAATAATAAATATTATCAAAATATTAGGATAATAAATGTTGGTCAAAGTGGATTACACAAGAAAGGGTGATTTATTATTCTAAATAAAAATTTATTTTAATCACATTACAATTAAATCAACCAATTTGATAAAAAAACTACTTAAAAATTGTGTACATATATTATTTGTTCTTACAAAATCCTTTCTAACGCTTCATAAATGATCTATTAATATAATATTGTGATTAATATTATTTTTGAGACTAATAAATTCTGATCAAAAAAATATATACAAAATATTAATTTATTTCTCGTATCATAGAATGGTTTTGTTTAATAATTTAGAATAAAGAATTTTTTTGTTAAAACAATGATGATAAATAAAATAATATAAAAAATATGGCATAATGGAATTTAAACAAGGTTATTATGCTCCAGTAGAGACATTATCCTCAATAAGTGGATATAATATTATTCCTGGATGTTTATTATAAAACAAACGAATCCATACAATGGATTGGGTTTTAAAAACATCATTACTATGGTAGTCTAATATGTACACAACACATTAATATAGTTCATCATCTGATAAACGATATAATTGTCACATATGAAATCCTTCATCCTTCAATGTTTCAATAAATCTGAAAATACTTATATTAGAATGACTATGACTATGCAGGTCAGCATCGAAGAGTACACTTTATAAATTAACAAACTATAAAAACACAACTAAATTGTAATTAAAAAAAATGTTTTCATGGAGAGAGATTTAGGACTGTGTTGTGGATAAATTTGAGTAGCATAGTTGTCTAGGATTCTATGAAATTCACATGGAATTTAGTAAACTAATATTTCACCTAACATGCTATATAATATAATTTCATGGATTTCCAGAAAACATGTAGTTCATAGATATTATGTTTATTCGTGTTATTTCAGACACATTCGAGTATTATTAAATTTTTCTTTCTCATTGAATGTGATTCTATGTATAAATATTCCTTCACATGAATACATACATACAAACATGTGTAAGATCATATTAAAATAAAGCATTAGTGATGGTCCATGTATCTGTTTTTGTATATAATAGAATTACAATAATCCTTATACTGGGAGATAGATCTTAAAATTTTAAGTCAACCATTAAGAATTCCTTGTAGTCTTTTATGAATAATCACTAGTAAATCCATATAATTCCTGAGTTTCATCAAATTCAAAATCTTATCTTTGGATAATTATATTCTAATTTAATTTTTATTTGATATTATATAAAAATAATTGGTATCTCTATAGATAATTCTAGTTCGTGAGGTCGGTAGAGCTTAGGGTTATATAATATTAGTTATAACATTTCCTTATGAAGTATTCATATTTTTAACTAATGTAAGCTTCATGAGTATCCTATATTTATTACCAAAATCATAGAATACTGTAAAAAATATTTCATTAGGAAATTTAGTCTATTAATCTATTATTGAAATAAAATTAGTAGCTTTATATGTTTTAGGATAAAAAAATTATCACTCGTTCTCTATCTAATTTTTTTAGGATGATATATTTTTTTGCTGAGACATGGTAAATAAATATTTAATAATTATTTGTTAATATGGAAACATAAAATGTAATAAAACCATCCTAATATGTTCTATAATCTCAAAATATATAACATATAATTGTTACAACATATTTTGTTTTACATATCTATGATGCTCCAAATGTGGAGGCAGAATGAAAAACAATTTACAACCATGGGGTAAATCCAACAATTGATTATTATGGTTGGAGTTAAATTTTTATTGTCTCTAATATATCGTCAATCATTTTCATATCAATGGAGTCTAAACTTTCATCACCAATGTGATTCATAGTTCTGGTGATAGTTTTTTGACCTTTTTTATAAAACAAGTAGTAAACTGACATGACCAAAAATAATAATAATTGAAGGAATAAATTTGGTATTAAGGATGATAATAATTTTATTATAAAATTCATCCAATATAATATTCTTCTATAAGGATCCACTTAATTAATGAATTCACAACAACACATATACTGAATAATATTGATTAGTCTCATAGTATGGACATATGTATATGGACGATATTTCACTCTCAACTCCCATTAGGAACCCAAAACCTCTTGAATATATTTCAATATCATGGAGGTAATGAATGGGTCTAGATCCAAAACAATGGATGAAAGAAAACTGTGAATATTCTCATATAATCATTTATAACTATTTTAGTTATTATAAAATGTTTCACTCCTTATTTGTAATGAAATTAGTTGATTCTATATTTTATCCAATAATCACATATATTTTACTCATTTCACTAGAATAATGAGGTAAATAACCCTTAGAGTCTAAATAAATCACATAAAACTTCAATGTAATATTATATATGTGATTAAAATATCAATCGGGTCATTGATGCATGGATTAAATCCTATATCATTTAATTAACCTATAATAAAACTATCCAATCAATAATTTCATTGAATGACCCAAATATTTAATTCACATGACAATAATAATTTTATTTTCCTTCGCATGAAAACAAATTTTGAGTGGTCCCCTCTACACATTTTTTCATTCAATAAATATCAAGGAACTATAATCATATTCATAAATATAAAATTACCAATGTGAGAACACCACCAATAATTTGATGTCTATACAATATTTATAAATCATTTAAATTGATAACATTATGATTATTTCTGAATCATAAACAAAATTTTATCATTAAGGTAATGTTTCCAAATCATCATGGAATGTATCATTCCCTCCAACATAGATTAATGGATGGGGTAATTCATTTCATCTGGGAAATTTTTTCAAAATATATATTCCTAGACATGACCCTCTTGTATCATCACATTCCATAAAAATGTACATAATGTATCTTTTTAGACCACATATCCCATGTATATATTGGGAAATCTGGTCTATGGGCGAAATTAAATTTTTCATTCAACTCTTAAAATGAACATTCACATTTTTCACATGAATAAAATGTCACACACTTCAATGATATTCATGTTAAGGTTGATTACATCATTGATAATTCAATAATAAATTCCATGTGACATATTTCTAGTCATAATAAAAATACAATAACAACTACAATATTTGTTATTTATTTTGAAAAAATTTCCAAAATATTCTCTAGCTCCACAATTATAGTCCACTAAAAAAATATGTCCCTCGATAATATATCCTTAATGATGCAAAACAATAATTCATAAAATATTGCATCATAGAGGTTTTCAGTAATAGTCCCCAATAATATTATCAAATGGTCTACATACATATCAATTTTCATTTGAAATACTTAAATATTTACCACAAATAATATAATAAAAGAAAAAATTATTTCATTTTTAATGGATTGATTATTACCCTAAATAATACTATTGAATTTATAAGACCAAACTAAATAATTTATCACATAAAAATTTAATATATTATCAGGATGGTAGTTTTCTAGAGATACCAATCCTGCAACTGTAACTTGTGATATTGTGATCTCATTTCAATTTTAGGATTATTTTTTCTGACATAAGCTGATCCATATGATCATTAGTGAAAAAAATATGGCACATATACTAAATTTTCAATGAATTAATCATTTTATAATAAACATAGTGAAAAATGATTATATTTTCTATCATTTGAAAATGAATTGATAATGGCCAAAGATATTTTTAGGGAAAAAGAAAACCCGTCTCTTTTGAGATCACTGAATTGAGACATCAACTTGTTTATTTTTATTGAAGTATATTATTGGATTGAAATGAAATTTAGATTGATTTTTTGGGTAACTTACTATAGAAACCCACATTCCATTGGGATACAAACCTCGAGAAATCCTCAGGAATGGAATTTTAAAATTTATATCAACAAATGAAATACATCTTCCTAATCATTAGTCGACCAAATTAATGATAATGATAGACATGTGATATTTTATGGATCTACTTATAATTATGGTATGACCCCCATTATGTGATATTGTTCCAACATACATTATAATTCAGGAGGTCTCTAATCTAGGTATTGAAACATGTACATTTTGTTGTAATAATACACATTTTTATTAGATCTTAGTAGCTATTCCAAAAAAATATGTCAATAATATCGATTTAGAGAAATAAGAAAAAATAAAAAAATTCAACTCAATCCATGATCATAAAGCATTTAGAAAATTTAAAACTTGGTTACCCCCTTTATCCAATTGAGGTTTGAATTTCATAAAATATGATATATAATCCATTCATAATAATAAAGAAATAGTCCACCAAAAAATTTTAAATGAGATGTACATACCCATATAAAATAATGATTAATCAAAAGATAAATAAATTAAAACATTACATTGAATGTTCTCTATCCTATAGTCAAATTCAATAGGAATATTGTTATTACCCATTATAATATATAATTCCATTCTATTAGTATTCTATGTTTGAATACCAAAGACTACCTCTAATAGGTTAGATGATGTCAAATAGCACCAAATAAACATAATATGAAATGTATTTTCATATAATCGTGTACCAATACACACATATGATTATCACTAGAAAAACAAAAATAGGGATTATAAAATACTACAACATATAGAGTATTACTATAAATGAACAACCACTAGGGAAAACTAAAAACCCAGCATAGAAAAATAAATTAAATAATTTAAAAGTAAAAAATACAAATCCAACATTAATTTAAGATGGTAATCTTTGTTCTCGTCATCATTTTTGAGAATGGTGGGGAGTTTCCAACTATAGATCCCTGAATTCGACTGATGAGCTAAGTTAGTTCAAACACATACTATTAACCTCTAATAATACAAGGTCAACAGCTGTACAACATAGTATTCATTTTCTTTCATAATAAACAAAATATATTGGTATATCCTATGATGGTATTATTATACACATACCCAGTAGGACACACTAAAATCACCATGCACAAAGCTTTAGGGGTGTAGTAAGCTCATCACTATAAGGGTATGCCAATAAAAATATGATACAACAACCATTATTCAAACATCCATATCCAATATATTCTCAATAAGAATCCCAAATGATAGATAATGGGGATATCCATCTTCATAGGAATTAGAATATTGATAATCCTTTTTTTGATCCCAAGGATAATCTCCAAATTTAGTATCACATGAAAAATCATAAGAATATATGTGGAGCGTCCCAACATTCACCGTTGCACTCAAGAGTCATGGGAGCCACAACATTTATACATGAATGTTATGAAACCTATCAATAATGTTGAATTACTTATCCTGTATTCTTTTAAAAATAAAATAAGTAGCACAACTCTAATACAGTACCATCCACCACCATACATCAATATCAAGGAGACCACATCATAATTTGGGGAATAAAATCTTTTGTAATGTGGTGGATTACAACCTATACTTATAAAATGGGTATGGGGAAACCATTAACTTGATATAGATAGTTTATTAGCCACCACATAATAATATAATGTTCTCATCTAATTACTTCTACATGGGATGAGAGTATGGGTACCCACACCGATTTTTTATAAGGGGGTTGTTAACTATTATGTCTCTATATCAATAAAACCCGATCAATACCATAATCCAAGAACATTTTATGTAAGTTTGATTAATTTATCACCTAATACCATAAATATAATATAAAAAACCAAACCATTTCATTAAAAATGGAAAAAACCTCTTAATAGGACACTTACATAACAAAATCTATGATCATAATTGGAGATTCACAGTGTAGAAGATACTTGGAGAAGTAAACTATGTGTACCTTGGGAAAGAAGACCAGTGAAAATGAGTCATTAATGTGGAATTTTCCTCATTATACATGTCATGGGATTACATTTAATACTACATTACTTCTATATAAGGTACATAACATGTATTTCTGACCTTGGGCCAAATCGTTCTTATTATTGGGGCTGATGCATTCCATTGATTGTAGAGAAGGGAATGAGAATGTTGTTTTGAATTACCCATTATACTAGTTTATGAGGCATAATATTATATACATTTTTTTGAAAATGTGGTAAATGGAATCATGACTCTAGGATGAATGAATCCTAAGTAACTTCTGGACTTCATTAAAAATTAGCAGGACAATACATTTAGTAGTGTAAGATATGTATCGACATGTCATGTTTGGTAGTTATCTTAGTTTCACAACAAATTTGTTGACAAAAAATCACAAATAGTGTTCTATTATGATTCAATAATTTCAAGGATGGTGATAAGGATTATAAATTAACATGGTCCTAATGGTTTGGTGGGGTGGCCTATGGATATAGTGCAATTAATTAATAGATTTATTTTCTTGTTTTCCTAGTCATCTAAAATGGAGGTCCTATATCTAGACCACATCCATGTGTAATTTAATTAATCGAAATGGTAATGACCTAAAATGTTAGTAAAAATCCATAAAAATAAAGAAATATAATGTTTCAGAACTAGAATTCACATTTGAGGATAGTTTCAGTCTACTGTTTTAGATAATTGGTGACAAAACTCTTACTAATGAAACAAATATAATATAATTGGACACTACTACCAAAAATAAATTATTACCACCAATGTAAACACGTAAAAAACAAAATTTATTCTCAATACACAACCTCAATTCATTCTTCATGACATATTCATTGTATTTACTAATATTATGACCTATGAAAAAAATAAAAAAATTGATGAGCACAAAAAGCATAGTGAGGGACATTATTAAATAAAACCATTATCCTAGATAAAACCCATAATTAATTTCCATATAAAAATTCAATATGTCATTGGAAATAAATCCTCATTTCAAAAGTATCATTATCATGCCTTTTGAAAATAAATTATTTTCATGAAAACACCATAGGGGAACATATAGTATATATTTCTATAACATGGGAAATAATTATATTAAAATGGAACAATAATATGGTCTAATTCAAACATGGAACTCATAAAAATGGCATATCCTTACAGGGGACTACCATAAATTTCATTCTTACGAAGGGAAAACCAAAAAATCTATTTCCATAACAAATTCATCGGAGGATATAATACATTAATCCATCCTCAGTTCATCATGGAACCACCCATCATTGGTTCATCATTTGAAATCACATCAAAGTTCAATATACCATTATATTATAAGAAAAAAAATGATTTCTATTTTTTAAATTTCCCTCATAAAATATTAGTTGTAATCAAAAGAAATTATTTTATGATATTGAAATAATAAATCCAATTTAATCCCCATTTTTTGTACCAACATACCCATAAATAAGAGTAATTTATTTATTTTTCATTTTAAAACATTATGGATTATAGGGGAATCCTAATATAAAATAACAGTCATGATGGTGGAGAAGGCATTGTGGCCATATACCAAAAAATAGAACATTACATTTGTAATTTTAAAAGAAACTCAAAAAATTTGAATACAATGACTAGTTTAAAAAAATGCATTAAATTAAATGTAAAATATGTTTTTATAATATGTATAAAATAATGGGGTGTGTAAGATCAAAATATTCGCCAATGAATGTCGATTGAGATGAGTTCCCATATCTTAAGTCTGATCCTTCACGTATAAAATTTATATTCATGACTAACCAACATATTCTATCTATATTATTTCTTCATCTCATTTTTCAAGTTTATTATTCAATTTATATAACATATTATAAATATTTTACAATTACATAATTTATTATGTTCATGTCTACATTATGATAATATTCGGTACATGAGTCCAAAATGATATCAGTATGTCAAATATGGTAAAAATGACATTATTGAATTATCTATAGAATAATATCAATGACATAATAAGACATTCAATAGTGATTTTTTTATAAAATCTATACATTAAATATGGATTTGAAAAATGAAATATTTTTGGATCCATACAGCTGGAAAGCCATACGTACGCATGACTAATGTCTCCATTTAATAGTAACTATTAAATAAATATTGATATGTTCATTATAGGTTTAATGAATTATAATAGTAATATTAAAATCATTGTAATAATATATATATATATCATAAAATTGTTTTGGGGAAAAATGAATCACATTACTTTGTGGAATTGATAGTTCACACGTATGCACAAACAACATTATCATTTTTATGTACTCAGAAAGTGAGAATGTGATAGATATATTAATACCATGTAATGATAAATATGTGATTAATAGTATATATATAAACATTAATTCCATCAATATAACCAATATTGATATACTGTAATGAAAAAAATACTATATCGGTTTGTGAGGATGTTGTCTGTCGTCGATTTGATGATATTGCAAATTGAATTAGGTGATGATATTAAATAACTAAAATCTCATTATATTGATGATAATTTAGATATTATTTCATTATGGATGATCAATATTTAATATAATACAAAGAGGAAACAATATAGAAGCACTTAATTAAAAATGTTACCTTGCTTATAAATTATTTCTTTGGATTAACAACATAACACATCAAAGGAGTGTATTCTACCAAAACTAATACCTCTCATATTAGTGGATGGATTCTCAGAAGATATTTTAGTTGATATTAGAAAATAAAAAATGTATTATTATTTAGAATAAAATAGAATAATGAGTTCCTTTTTATAAGAGTGTGAATGGAAGTTCCTATAAATTTTTAATTTATTAAAATATAATAAAAACATTTTTATAAAAAACTATTGCATGTAAATGAAATTTAGAAGATATTTTAAACTATATACTATCCCATTTTGATTATTTAAATATAATTTTCTTTTAAAATAATTTTATAATAAATTACACCAATTATATTTCCTTATTTTCAAATTAAATACCATTTATTTTAATTGGCTTAAAATATATATTAACAAGGTAGGAATTCGAATATAAGGATTTCAAAAATAATTAATATATCATATATTTTTATTATAATTTTATGACACAATCACTCATCATAAATATTTAAAAATAGTATCTTTGGTATCAATTATGATGTTTTTCAAAAAAATAAATTATTAATGTTTTATCATTCTTGGAAAATTAATGTTAATTTTTTAATTTGTAATAAATAATTATAAGATTAAAAAATGAAACTATTATTATTATGATTAGAAAAGGTTCATAGATTCTTTTATATTTATTTGTTTTTTATATGAGGACAGATAAAATATATAAAATACAAGGAGGATGATTTTTTGTAACTATCATTGATCTAAATATTATATAATTTATTTTCAAATAAAAGTTTCTATTAGAAACTAAAAATATATCATAATGATATCAGGGTTGAATATTCAAAATATGGTAAATTGTTGACATGATTTTATTTTTTTAATCTTTATCATTTGGTTTCAACCCTTATTTAAGCCTTTTAACAATTATTATGTTGTCATGTTATTTATATATTTTGAGCTAATATAGTTATTATAAAATTCCCAAAGACCACTAAATATGTATTTAAAGATATTTTCAGACCTAAAAAATTATTTTACCAAATATTATATATTTATAATTCTTATATCCATTAATAAAATATTATTTGTTTAATATTATCATAAATATCAATTTTGACACTATTCACAATTTGACTTTTAAAATGTATTATAAGAACAGTATTCCTTACAAAACTACATTAACTAATCATAAAAATGTCAATATCATCTATAAGATTCTTGTATGGAAAAAAATATGTCAGATTATATTAATTGTAATATTATTAATATCATTTATTTTATTCTCCCTTTAAAAACTAAATTACTATATATTCATTATGTCACCATTTTATTTTATTATTAATTGTATAAAAATAATAAATAAATTAACATGATGTAGGTAATCATTTTTTCTTTCTAAATACTATTAATAGTTGACCACAACTCTTATAGAACAAAATATTAAAAATATTTTACTTGTTAAAATCTAAAGTGTGAAAAAATTGGGTTTTCATTGTATATAATATTTTAAAAGTGTTAGAGTCATGAATATGGCTCTATGTAGTCTCATAATAGACTCATGGGAATATTTTTTAAAACAGACTCATCTATTTAATGTATGTAAATAGTTAGGAGAATTTTAAAAGATTTATAATATTATTTTACCATTAATTTCCCGATTTACCCATTACTATAAAAAATATATATTTACTATTAAAAAATTTATATTTCCCCTATTGTATCATAAAATTCGTACTAATTATAACCATTTATTTTTTTTATAAAAATCTATTAAAATAACTACTTAATATTAAGTTTAAATTCATCTCATTAATGGATGGAAAATATCTTTTAATTGTAAAAACATTCAATTGTTCGTAAATTTGTTTTATCAAATTTAAATTTAGATTTAATTACAATTGAATAAATTGGATTATATTATACAAACATTATTTAATTATTCATTAATTTTAATTAAAAAAATTATGTAATTATATATTTTTATTAAACAACATGTTTGAATTAATATTATTTATTATTCACTATTCATCCAAATATGAATGTTCAATTAAAAATAAAAAAAATATCAAAATTAAATTCTGATAGTTAACATATCATAAAGAAAGTAATTTTATGAAATTGGATTTATAAAATATAAAATATAGTTTTAAAATGGATTCTCCGGAAAAAGGTGTTATAATAGACTATTTAAAAAACTCCTTGTAAGCATAAAAGTGAATTTTTTTAATATTATATCAAGAAAAATTCATTTTTTGAAATCCAATAATGGAAGAAGGATTAGAAACATCCACTTTAAAAGAAATAATGGAATGTAAAAATGTGAGATGAGATAATACATACTAGGGTTCCAAATGAGATAAAATGGACCTAGAAAAGAAAAAAAAACTATCATGTTCTTGTGGAAACTGATATTGAACAGGTTCATTTGGGATGCTTCTTTAGAGGGGTAGATACAATGGGTTTCTTGAGGGAATTTGGATTCACCCATTTTGGAGTAAGGGAACAATGCCAAATGCCTCGGGAACACCATTCATTACTATAACTCAAAGTTGGCATGATATTTCATTGAAGAATAGACTTTGTGGGCGAAGTTAGCGTCTTGTAGGTATGGGGTCTATAGTGAATCTTCAACAGGGAGTGGGTCTCAACTCTAGTCCACAATTTTTAGTATTATTCCGAACATCCAACATAAATCACAGTGGATTATTGGGGAGGGGAACATTCTATTTGGGTATCAGAACTATTTAGGAAAGCTCATCACTTATCCATGGAGACCAGCCAATACGATAGCTTTTAGGGAGGCGATCTATATCCATAAATATTCTAGAGAAATCAAAGATGGAAACTATCAGCTGACTTTTACACTTTTATCATGAGTACGGAACTAGACAGGTGTGTATTCACTCCCTCTTCTTTAGGAAAGTTCAATGTGGAGGACTTCTATAGGATACACTCTACCCCAGGCTAGAAAGTGGGTTGGTATGGTATGGGGAGGTATAAGAGGATCCTTAATAAATTCAATATTCTATCATGGAGGATCCAAAATTGTTCCCTTCCAGCCAACGACAACAACAAATATCTTGGAATATGTATAGTACCCTGCGTCCATTCCAGTGTGAACAACCATAAAGAGAATATGACTCATATATTCGTCGAAAGAGATTGGTCCCATCAGTATTATGATTTCTTCATTGATATTATAGTGTAAAAATATTCCACGTCGAGTTTCAACTCCTTGAAGTGGTGTTTCTTCTAGGGTTCAGACAACTCAAATAGGAGAATAATGGCATGATATGTCGTCTTCAACATGGTTTTTTGGGGTTTACAGAATGCTTGAAATCGGGGCAAGTTTGATGGGATCTCTTCTATAGGGAAATATATAATATCTAGGGTAATGTGTTTCCTTGTTTATTTCTATGTAATTTAGGGAAATGGTCACAGACTCCCTTTCTAAACGTGATGTATGTGCCTCATGTTGTGTCCCAACAGTCAGGTTTCTGGAAATAGGGTGAATGGATTTGATAGATCCCTAATAATGTTTTGTTCAATCGTTATACATATTGTTCCATCTTGATGGGTGAAATTTGTAGCGGCGGAGTCATCTGAGACTCCAGGGGTACTATGTTTGTAGAGTTCACGATGTATTATGGAAATGGAAATTAATATCATGTAGAGAGAATTGAAGTTCATTTAGGTATTACCATATGGCGGACATAGAGAATTACATCTCGCAAGTAGAGCCTGATTCCAAGATTATTCATGACACCTTGCATGGGAAAAATTCCATACACAATTATTTTTTATACATAATCCGGAAATGTAATGACCTCATTGATTGTAACACTATAGTCACCCAAATGTGGAGAAAGGGAAAAAGGTGACTGATTAGGTGGCTTCTACGGCGACCCCTAGTACCCATATCAATTATCATTCTCATTTTTCACATATTAGACATGAGGTCGTGAACTCCATTTGGGATGATTCTCTTGGAATTCATTATATCCATACACACTAGTTATTGTTTGCACATTCTTAGAATCTGTTTTTTGAATAAAAATGGTAACGTTGATGATGATGATAACAATCAAAAACCCATAATTCTATGATAGGTTAAATTCTAATTGATTGATTATTATGAAAACTAAATAGGTAAAATTATTGTCTTAATATTCATTTAATAGAGTTCATGAAATAATTTAATAAATTAACCAATAACATAAGAAAAAAATATTTAATTGACAAGTATAGATTCATGTATTAATTTATTTCCTCCATAATCTCTTCTTTTTCTCCAAAGGGGGAGTATTATTGTTGAATTTTTTTTTAATTACTAATGCACAAGAATAAAATTTTACAGACTCATATAATCCATAGAATATTGAATATATATTTCACTTTTATTTTTAAATTAATAATTACCAAAAAAATTAGTACAAATTAGGAATAATTACCCATAAAAAAGAAACATTATATGATGAAAAACAACCTCATTATCTATATTTTAATAGTATGACCTAGTTTTCAATATAAAAAAATAACTATAAATAAAATTCATTAATAATTTTATTGAGAAATATTTAAAACCCAATATAATTTGATCATGTTGTCTTCCTATATTGATTTTAAGAATTATCGCTAAATAAAATCAATTACTCTTGAAGTCTCATAGAAAAAAGTAATTTCCCTATAAATATTTAATATACATCATTAATTTAGATAAAATAATTAATCTAACATAAATGTACAAAAAATCACACATTCCACCAAAATATAATTAAAAAATAATTTCACAAATAAAATACTATAGTATTCTACATACCTTGAGTGTATAAGATTCCTATAATAATGAACATCGGTTGAAATTACATGCATCAAATACTCCCCTTATTATATTCCAAATATGAAATTTTTTTCACTTAATTAACTTATTCATCATCTATAAAACCATTTAACAGAATTGAAAAATTAATAATAATTGGGACTTCAAGTAGTATAGTGGCATGTGATTCACCATTTTCAATCTATGTTTTTGGGTTACATTCACACAGCCTTGCCGTATGTGATGGGTTATCACTGATCCTGAGGTTTTCCCTCATTGAAGGACTGTATTATTTTTAAATCATTATAAATTATTCCTAAGACCATTAAAAATTACCATAACTTATTTTAACAACAATCGTTATCTCATACAATTAGTTTTACATCCCAATATGCACCAAAATATATTTACCCAAAAAATGAATGTAATAAAAAAATTTGTTAGTCATGTAATGTCCCAGACCTCTCTCATCCTTTAAATTGCTAAAATCAGGTGAATGATGTGTTTATGGAGGTCTGGGTGACTTATGCCCAACACTTTCCCAAATTTCCATTTCTTTGAACAGTTACAACGGCGGATAATTGGAATTGTTCATCAATAACCTTATGTGAACAGTTCCAATGGTTGACTTTTGTGAACAGTGCATTAGTGAACTTCTGTGAAAAGTGTAATTAGTGACCTTATGTGAATAGTGGATGGTGACCATAGGTGAACAGTGTCATCATGGACCTTCTTTGAACAGTGTCATTAGTGAACTTTTGTGAACATTACAACAGTTACCTTAGGTGAAAATTTTCATCATTGAACATCTATGAACAATGTCATCAAGGACCTTTTATAAACAGTGCAATGGTATCCTTAGGTGAACAGTGTAATCATTGACCATCAGTGAGCAGTGTCACCAATGACCTTCTATGAACAGTGTCATCAGTGACCTTTTTTGAACAGTGCAATGGTAACCTTAGGTGAATAGTTCCATCATTGATCATCGGTGAACAATGTCATCAGTGTCCTTCTATGAATAGTGTAATGGTATCCTTAGGTGAAAAGTTTCATCATTGACCATATGTGAATAGTGAAACTATGGACTTATGTGAACAGTAACATCAGTGACCTTATGCTAACAGTGTTTCCAGAAAAGTAGAGTGTACAATGTTTCTAGAAATGTAGAGTGCCTAGTGATTCCAGAATGGTTGAGTGAATAGTATTTCTAGAACAGTAGAGTATATGGTGTTTCTAGAACGGTAGGGTGTAAAGTGTTTCTAGAACAGTAGGGAGTGCAATGTTTCTAGGTGTACAGTGTTTCGAGAATGGTAGTGTATATATTGTTTCCAAAACACTATGGAGTACACTATTTCCACAACAGTATAGTATATAGTGATTCCAGAATGGTAGAGTGTCAATTGTTTCCAGAACGGTAGGGTGAGCCGTGTTTCTAGAATGGTAGAGTGTACTGGGCTCCTAGAATAGTAGGGAGTACAGTGTTTCTAGAATGTTGTATTGTACAGTGTTTCGATAACAGTAGGGTGTACATTGTTTCCAGAATGGTATACTATATAGTGTTTCTAGAACGGTAGCGTGAATAGTGTTTCTAGAATTGTAGGGTGTGAAGTGTTTTCAACATCCTATAGTTTCTCCCCATTGATGATTCTTTTGATGTAAAATGAATTTAAAGCATCATTTTAAGGACTCTAAGGCTGATTCATGGGCCATAACTGCTATATTGACTATTTCTGAGGCTCGGTATGTTTTTACTTAGTCAAACTGTGTGGTTTAATGAGATTTTCATATAATGGGAAATAAAGAATATCTTAAATCGTCGCTCCATTAAATCTTCAAAATAAATAATATATCTTTATTCCCTCTTCCTCCTCCTTGATCACTGATGCAAGATTCCCAACCCTTTCCTTCCTTCCCATAAGAATCAAGAGATCAAACTTTTCCCTATGGATTTGTTTCCCTCAATGTTCTTCTTTCTGCATGTGCACCCCTTGTTTTGGTGAAACCAATATGTATCCATCTATCTTCGATATAAGGAATGTTTTATCATCATTATTTTGGGGTTCATCTACTCATGTATCGCTTTTCCATTTTATAGAATGTGATATATATTCTTTATTGATGCATTCTTGGGTTTTGGTTCATTCGTTCGTACCGTGGAATCCTCGGGTGGATTATGTTGTCGTGAGAGGAGGCGATCATGAACCATTATGTGCATTGTTATCGTATAAAGAACAACATGAACCATTTTTGGAAGGGGATTTTTGCGTCACTTTTCATAAATGTGCAACTGTATAGTTAGCATGTTTTTTCCCACTGGATGACAAGTGAATTGACATAATAATTATTTGATCTGGATAAATAAATTGATATCAATCGTATGTTATTGCCTCTTAATTTTTTAGATAGTTTGATATCATTGATTCCTTCATTATGTTGTTCCTTATTGTTGTAAATTGGTAAATAATGTAAAGATGTTAATAAATTGATAATTGGTTGACTAATGTTAAAGAGGCTTGAAATGAATCTAGTTCTTCTTGTTGTAATTTTATGTTAATCAATATAGCGCAGTAAGTATGTATAATTATTTTTTATGACATACTAATTTGGTTTCCCAAATTAGGAACCTAAAAAATCAATTAATCCATGATGAATTTGAGAACCGGTTGTTTGATAAAAGGTAATACCTTTTATGGTTTTGAGTTACCCTCTTGATTGTTAAAGTTACAAAGGCCCAATTGTTAAGATTATTGTTTTCCAGCACCTTGTGTTGTGATGTGATCCAGGATGTCTGATGTGTTATGTAGAGGCATGGATTGCTTTTAATTTTGTCGCAGATGATGCCAAGAGTTGAGAGATGCATTTGTTGATGTATGTGGTTGTCGTGGAGGACACCTGGGATAATGGAATGGGATGAATGTGATTGTGGGATTCTGGGGGATTCTTATTGGTTGATTATCTGCTTTACATTTTCCCACTTCTCAAGGCAGCTGGTCTTGAATACCCTTCCTTCAACTGAGGAAAAGACATGTGGGGAAAGACATGTGCTTTCCATGTTTGGCTTCTCAAGGTAGGATGGGTGTATTATCTTTCTATACGTGACAAAGACTCTACGGGTAGTACATCTACTCACCTTGTTGATCCCCATTATATTTTTTAATATTAATTTTTTTCTATAATGCCTGGGAATATGGTAAAGTATTTATATATTGAAAAATTGAATAAATGATGTTAACCCAAGGGTTTGGAGTATGCTTGAACTAAATGATGAGGTTGTAATTTTAAAGGGGCAGTGGACTCTCTGTACATAGCTAATGAAATCTAATGTGGAATTGAAAAATTTTAATTAATGATTAAATAATTAATTAGCATAATGTGGTACTGATAAAAAGGAAATATTGTAAGGCAATAAAGATTTTAAAATTTTGTGTGCAAATAGGTTACATAGTCTTTGAATTTGAAGCCCAGAGTCCAATATATGTTTGATGTTATTGAGTCTAATACTAGGTCATTCCCATAGTGTGGTTGTGAGATATAGTATATTATGTACTTTTTTTATTTCTATAGGCTACTCCACCTTGTCAGTAAGGGAAACTGACACACCGAGGATTCTAAGCCCTAGGGGGTGTTTTCCCTAACATTATGGTGGGATGATAGATGGATGACTAACCCCTTTGTCCCAGCTCTCTTCTCTTGGTAGTTACTTGTGCTGGTAGGCACAATGGTTAGTTTTATCAATATATGTGTATAGAGGGATTTAATGGCTTGTGGTTATTCAAACATATATATTCTGGATATAGTATCCTATTGACAAATATAGTTGTTAGGTGTATAGGTTGTGATGGCATGAGGATCCTTAATCAGTGTAGGGGTTGTAATGGATTGAGGTATAATACCCATTCTATGATACATGTTATGCGAGATATGGTGGCTCCCACTAACTACCTTGTTACATTCTTTCATGGACATGGTGGTTTTGTTGCACGAGGTGCAAATTGTGGTGCTTCGACCAGCTGTCTAAGGGAATGCCTTTTTGGAGAGAGATGATTAGGATGTACGATGTTGAGGCAAAGTGGATAACTAGTGGGGAATTAGTAGTGGATTACCCTTGATAATCATTATATATGATACATTCAGGTATTCCTTACATGGTGAGAGTGGCCATGGTGAGGATGGGAACTTAGTATACCTATTTAGGTGACGTGTCATTTTCACTTGTTGTTAACTGTTCTTTAGCATGCTTTCCTTACTTTTGCACGAGAGGCTTCCTGGAGGATCATACTGAATATACATTTATACTCTCCACTTTTTTGTATAAACTATTTTCCATGTCACATGGAGTAGGTTGGTGATCAGGCTAGTGTGTACTAGCTTGGGATTGCTAGAGTTTATTGGCCTTGTGATTTCCCCTATTTTACATTCTGTTGGGTACTCGCAGTTTTTCCCTTTCAGTTGTAGAAGTTTTCCATGACATTTCATATGTGTACATGGTTTTTCATTTATATTTCTATTGGACTTTGAGTTGGTTGGTGTCTATCTTATCTCTCTCTTCCGAATGTGTTCCTTTAGAGGGTACTGTCTCTCATTTGTATGTTTGATATACCCTCGGTGCTAGTCTCCAACCCGGGGCTTACTGGAGGCGGGACTCAGGGGTCATTATATCCTTTCTCACATTTTCATTCCAGGGGAGGTACACTTTGTGTGGAGGGGGTCGTGACAAGTCAAATTATAATTTCATGGCCTAAATCTTCTAATAGGGGTTTCATGGTAATTGAACTTATTGTCACCCTTATAATTATTAACACATGGAAAAATATATAACTCTAAATAAGACATCATAATCTCAAAATATGTCTCAAAAATCCTTTGATACCTACTGTATGGACCTTACCTTAAACGTAACTCGTTCTATTGTTTTAGAAGTAAAATTAGAATTCTAGGATATATTCAATTTATTTTCTTAGTGAATTGGGAAAATAATTCTTAAAATCTAACCCTCTAAAATAAATTGTACATTACTACACATTATCCATTGTTCCACCCATGTACACCCTTAAAATATGACTTATTTTTATAGACATATCACTAATTATTTCATCCAAATAGCCAATAAGACCTAACAAATAATATTACATGAGATTTTTTTAATAAAAAAATTAATTATTGTAAAATTATATGTATGTCACATAATTATAGAAAATGATTTTCCCAGTTAAAATCCAAAAATCATTTCCTTAAATAGCATACATTTTTACACTGAAAAGTGTTCAAAATTGGAAAATGATCATTATATTACCATAAAAAAATCATAAAAATTCACAAACACTCATATGAAAAAGTATATTATATATGTAGGGATCATGGAACATAATTATATTAAAATTGAATGACCATAATATTTTGTTCAATACATGTCATTCCTAAAAAAGGAATATCCTTTCATCCGACATCCATACATTTCGCACTCAAAAATGAAACAACCATAGGAAATAATTCCATACCCAATGATTTGAAGGGTATAACAAAACAACCCATCATTGGATTATCACATAACCACCCATACATGGATTATCGTGTAACCACATTTAAAATTTCCATGTACCAATATATAATCATAAATCATAAAATATTTCAATTTTCATCATTTAACTCATTAAATTTAATTTCCAATCATATGAAATAATTTCTAGTTATTTAAATAATAATTGAATTTTTCAATCCATTTTCAATAAAAATATACCTATAAATGAGATTAATTGAGTTTATCTTTTATAAATATCAAGTCTTCTAGAGGAATCCAAATATCAAACTACTATTACATAGGAAGAGAAGTCCCATTCGTTGTATACATTAAAAAAACATTCCTTTTTTCTTTGAAATAATAAAAACCTTCAATATAGATAGACTCCTATTGAATTTATTTAAATGAAAATAAAATTCCTATCAGTTAATTATACACATCATAGATTAAATTGGTTTATAACATGAAAATATTCATCAATGAAAAGACATTGAGATGAACTCATTTACCCTGATTCTGAATCACAATGTAATATTGTTACATTCAAGGGTAAGAAAACTAGGTTAGTTATTTACATTATTTAAACCAAATTAATGATTCACATTTCTTTTAAATCAGTTATTATCATGATAAAATAATCGTATAATTATTTATGTTCATGGAGGATGATTTCACAATATTCGGTATATTAGTCCAAATTCAATTAGGTAAATCAAATACGATCAAAGAGATAATTATTCCATCATGTCAAAAAATAATATTAATGACATAATAATAAATTTTATTCATAGATTATACATTTAAATCAATCAATTATATATGTATATGAAAAATTAACTATGGTAATATCATGGATGTGGTAAGATTTATATGTGAAAGAGTAACAATTAAATTTTTTAATGATCATTGTGGAAATAATTTAATTATCATTTTATCATTACATAACAATCATAATTCTGTTAATATGAAATTAAAAATTTCCTTATATTTATATATATCAAGTTATTTCCTGAAAAAAAATATTCAAAGCACTTCATGTAGGTGATATTTTAAAATGCATTGAATGTAGGAATTTTATATATATTTTATTCTATTTTAATGATAAGTATTTAATTAATATCATATATAAATATTTATTCGATCATTATAATTAGTCTTATTAGAGGGTTATGAAAAACAAGCAATATCATTTTGTGAGTTGGTAGTGCATCATACAGTTGAACAAAAATTTCATTCCCCATTTATTGAAATTGGATATGTATTTATATTATGAAATAAATATACTATGATATCATAATATTTTGGATACATGATTTGTTATTACATTATATTGGAATAAAATTTCAAATATAATTATGAACAAAAAAAATAGACATACTTAAACAAAAACATTAACTTCTCCTCTTAAGAACACATTTGATTAACACATGAACACCTATAATGTGGTTGTTATGCCAAAAACAAGGAATATAGGATGAGGGGATGTATTCTAAGAAGTATTGTTTATCATATTTTCTAATCAAAAATAGTTTTGAGGTGTAATGAATAGATAATGATGGTTTCCCTATTATATTAGAGGGAATGGACAATGATCGAATTCATCAATGTATTAAAATATAATATTACCATTTTATATCCAAATACCTAAAAATGACACATAAATGAATGATAGATTACATTTTAGAATATATTTTATCCCCTTTTTATTATTTAAATAATTCATTTTTTATATAATTAAATAATAAATTAATACAAAAAGATATCATTATTGTAAAATTTAATATCATTCATTTAATTCGACATCAAATACACTAAGACATGGTATGGTTTATAATATGATGAATTCCCACATATATAATATAACTTATAGATTTGGGTAATTCATTTGACACATTAACTCCACGAAATAATATCAAGAGAAATATTGTTAATTTCAATTATTTGGATATTCTGTTTATTATAAAAATAGTCATTAAGCATTGAAAAAGAATTCAAGGTAATTAAATAATTTATAATAAATATAAATACAATTATTAAATAAAAATAATTACATTCTGATAAAAAAAGTCACATATTTTCATTATTATCATTATTTTTCTCAATGTGGACACAAAAAATATTTAAAATACAAAGAGAGTTGTATTTTGAAACTACATTTAATTTAAGTAATATTATATTTAATTTAGTGCAAAATTATCCATTAAAGAAAATAGCATAGATAATAATGTAATAATGGTCTAATATAATAAATCCAATAGTTTTTTTCAAGGTTTTATTATTTTTTGATCCTCATCGATTTGTTTTAACCCTTTTAACTCTAAATGTGTTTTTATGTAATTTTTATGTTATGGATTTATATAAAAACTACAAATTGATAAAATAACACTAAATGTGTGATTTATGAATTTTTTATGCATAACACATTTAAATGGATGAATATTATATTTTTATAATATTAATATACATTAAAAAAATTTATTTATTTTAAAATATCATAAATGTCAAATTTACACAATTCACTAATTTGTTTTTTACAAATATCCTATGAACATGTTTTTATAAAAACTACATTTAATCATCCCTAAAATTAATAATTCATACATTAAAATCATGGATGGCTTCAAATATTTAAAATTATTTTGATTGTAAATTTATTAATTTAATTTAATTTAGTTTTCTATTAAGAATTCAATTACAATAAAATCATTGTGTCACCATTTAATTTATTTATTCATTTTATAAATATTACAAGTTAAATACAATGTTTTATATAGATATTTTATCATAATGTACACAATTTATAGTTTACCATTTCTCTTATATAAACTTTTGTTAAAGATATTTAAGTTGTAAAAAATTAAACTTCGGAAAAATATGATTTTCCTTAAAAATAACATTATAAATTAATTAAAGAAAATTTAATAGCTATAGTTAGTCTAAAATTCCAAACATGGATGATTTGTTTCATAACAAGCTCGCCCAATGAAAATAAAAGATGTTTAAGAGTAATTTTATAATGCTTATAATATTACTTTTACCCTAACGTACTCGATTTACCCTTTACCGTGAGAAAAACCTAATGTATGTCACAACTCAAAAAAAATTATATTGTTTATATTAGATATAAAATATCATACAAATTATAACCTTTCTTTTAAATTTTTAAAAATTAAATTCACATAATGAGTTAAAATTAATTCAAAATTAATCTCGTTTATGCATCAGGATAACGTGTTTTTAATAATGAAATGATTAAATGTTAATAATGATTTTATATAAAATTTCAATGTAAAATTATCTCCATTAAAAATGTAGGAATAAATAAAAATATATTTAAATTTTAAAAATAAATTAATTAAAAAATTAATTTTACAATATAAATAAATTTGATGAAAAATCATTTTTAACATTTATTTTTTATTATTATTTGATCAATAAAATAAGGTAGTTCTCAAAAAATATTAACCAATGTTAATTTGGAAAAACTACTTCTAAATATGTTGTTCATATATCAAAATGATTATATATAATAGGGAAAAATAAGATTTAAAATGAGTTCTCCATCAAATGGCGTAAAAATGCCCATTTATAAGAAATTCTTTTTCTATACATAATCATGACTTTGAACTTAAATAATTCATAGAAAACACATTACATGAATTTTAAGGATTAATTAATTATTATAAATATATTATTAAAATAATAGGGAAAGTATAAAATTTTAAATTATTGGTATCAAAGAATCATCTGTACATTAAAATTATTGTTCAGTAATAGATTTCATATTATTGAAAATATGTTTTATATTCACCTATAATTAATTCAATACAATAAATTAACTAAATATTTATGTTTAACCGCATATTAATATTTCATTAAATGATATTCATTACCTTCATTTTAACATCTTGGTTATAAAGTTATTATTTTAAGTTCATTATGTAGTTGTTCATTTATGCTCGATGTGGTGTATCATGTATGAGTTCGAAAAAGTGTATACTTCTAAACAATCAGTATATTACATAAATCATGTAACATTTCATTATAAATTTTCACCTCAAACTATTTACCACCACTCCCCCTCATTGAACCCTTACCTGCATAATTCTTCATACATTAATTCACTTCCCCTAACTCCCATGTCTCATCAACATCCCCTATCCCTCAATCTCAATCCCTTACATATATCCCTGGTCATTGATATAATTCCCACCGTATAATTCTGCATCCCTTTGATCCCCTCAATTAATTTATTAATTATACCTTCCCTATTCCATAATCCTCATATAATAACACATTCCTTTTTCACTCCCTCTGCATATGTTTTTTAACTATTGATTCACTCTCCTCAATATTTGGTCACGCTCTTCCTATAAGTTCACCAGATGTTGAACTTCGATCGCTGATATTACTATTTATATAAGCACAAATTCAATCATTCATATTTCTACTTCATGATTAATAAATTGTTATTTTTATTCATACTTTCATTTTCCCTTCCTTCATTATATAACCTATAGCACCCTAGAATTATAATATATGTTTATCATTAAAAATGTACTTATATTTATAGATACACCCACATTAAAAATAGATATTAAATGTAACAATAACATGATTAGATTATGAGAAGCATAGTAATTGAATAAATTGAAATTAATAGAAGGAATATCATTATTTGTAATATTAATATTAAAAATAAATATTTCCTTCATTAGGAATCAAATTCAATTAGATTATAAAATAATTTTATGTGGAATATTTATTGATTTGAAATATATTTTCTTAACAAATATATATTTATGAAATTAATATTTATATTTGATATATGTATGAGTAGTGAAATTTTTTTTTTGATATTAATAACATATAATCAAAAATAAATTTTGAAGGTAATATGAAATAAAAATAATAACCATTATTTGTTTGAAGATGGAAATTTAAAAAAAAATTATATTTTTTTATTTCATTGAAAACTAAATTTTTAAATTTTTAATGTACTTATTAAAAAAATTTAGATTCTTTTTTGAATTGCTTGTAAAAAACTTTACATAGTATGAATTTAATAGACATTTCTGGAAAGTTGGTTTTTAGTAAAATAATATTTTTTCTATAAAATAGGTAATTTATATATCATTATCATCATATATCATTTAAAAATATTTTTAGATAATATTTTATTGAATATATGTTTTTATTTTTAATGATATTTTTATTTTTAAAATAATACTTGATCTTATAAATCTCATGTCCAATGTTTTTAGAACTATTTAAAATGTTACTAGAAAAATTATAAATATTTTAAATCATTACTTTTTATACAATATTTTCATGGGAGATTCATTATTTGATTTCCATGAAATCCTCATATCATATATCTTAATAAGTCTGTTTATATAATTAGATCCAGTATCCATAATATTTTATTCCAATATATAATCTTAAAACATGATATCATTATTTCCCTATAAAACATTTTAAACTATTATGTATATTTTGATATAGCGTAAATATTAACTCCTTTAGAAATTTCATTTGATAAACTAATTTTATAATTTTATATTAGAAGATTAAAATTAGATAAAATTATTATTCTTAATATTTTCCATTAATATCAATTTATATAGTTTAGTAATTAATAACCAAGGTAAATGAATTATTTTGTAAAAGGACAACTATTACGACAAAAATCCTTAAAACACTCAAATATTTGATATAAAATTTGTGGCTGAGGACATTTAAACCCTTCATCATTTTAAATTTAAAATTATACCATTTTGTTAAATTTTCATATTTATTATAATGTAATAGTTACATCAAAAACCACAATCCACATACAACAAAAAATGAAACCATCTCCACTACTTAAAGACACACTTATCATTTGAATTTATCATTCCAACACTATCCTTGTTTTCATACAAGAACCATATTCAATGTTATAGTTCATTTGGATACTAGTATTTATTATAATTCAATCATTTCCAAGGTGAATTTCAAGGGATCATTCATCATTGACTTCTGTATCGTCAAATACATAGTATTTATTCTTTATTATAATCAGTAAAATTTATTATACCCTTGTTTATTTATTGATATTACTAGATTTATAAAATATATTATAACATAATTTAAAGTGGTATAATATTTATTAAACTACCCTATCAATTAAAAAATAAAAAGTCATTGTGTTTGTTGTGAGAATAATATCCTTCACAAAGAAACATGTTTTTTTTCACATCAGTAACAAACTAGGAATGATTTATGTTTTTAAATAAAAAATAAATATGATTTTTATTGTATCATTAAATTTCTAATATTATTAATTAGATAAAATATTATGCCATGATCATCATATTATCATTATGAATTTAATCAATTAAAATAATTGTTCAAATAGGATATCCTTTTACTGAAATTTTTTTGTTATTCCTTATAAAATTGGTATTCATATTCTTACATAAAACTAAAATATATCTCCTATATAATATTAAATAATGTCATTATTCTTTAGTTTTGATAATATTATAAAAAAACGAACTCATAATTATTCATGCTTCCTAGGAGGATTATATTTGGGTCAGTATAATAGCCTAGTTGAAAAATACTATAAATTTATATCATGGTTGTTTATGTGGAATTATTTACTGGTATAATAATATATAAAAATTTAATATTTTATTTGTTTATTAGTTATTCTTATATGATGATTTAACTCATCAATAATGGAAACTCATTCACATTATTAACTATCACTAGTTCCTGATTACTATCAATTTCTTCATCATAGATTGAAAACAAAACTAACATGTAAGGAAATTAAATACTTATTATGTAATCATGGATCGTCCATTACCTTACATTATATGATATAATTTTGATGTAATAATGAATTTAATATATATTAATACAAAATTTATGAAACATTATTGAATCGATAATCATTACTTATACATATTGCTGAAAATTGATAAAATATGACTACTATTATAATATATTTCTAGAATGATTATAATTTATTTGAGTAAATGTATATGGATACCAAAAAAGTTATTAGGTATGTATATAATGAGAAATAATTATTATTTCGGAAATTTTACATCTGTCAATAATTAATATTTATCAAGATATGGGTTTTCGTATAAAATTACACTCAGAATGACATGTTTGTCATTTTGATGATATAGTTATTTTTGTTTTCAATATACTACCTATTTGAGATTTCATATCATAATATAGATTTTATTCAAGGCATGTTATGTTCTATTGAAATATTTATGTTTAATGGTATTTTATTAATTTGTTACTCATTCAGTAAGTATTTTAATAGTCTTAAATATGATTCCTCGAGACATGTAACTTGTTATACATAATATTTATTTTTATAATTTTATATTGATTTATTATAAAATATATTTTTTATACTTAGTTAACATTAAATTCATATTATAAAGAATAAAATTAAGATCTGTTTATTAATATCATTTAAATCAATTGTTACAATAGTCATAAGATATTTTGTTTAATCAAATGTTAACCATAATGTTATGATAATTCTAATGAACTTATTACATGATATTTTGTTAAATTTTACTCTATGATTTTATTTTTTGTTATTAAATCATTTAATCATTTTTATCCATATAATGACCTTTTAAAGGTTTCAAGCCTCGTATTCTGTATTACGGTTTTTGGATATTAGAAACTAAAATATCAGTTATTTGAGTTGTATTGTATCATATAAATAATTTATTATCCATTAATAGGATCAAATACCATAATTTCTTAATATATATTATATTATATTTCTATTTGGGTAAATTTTGATTCACTACAAATGAATTTAAATTCAATCTTCAAGTAATGTTTGTTTAAAATATTATTTTTTTTTCAAAATTTTAATGAGGGGATTCCCCAACACTTTTAAATGTTTTTTATCCCATCATGATTTATCTATGATATACATTTCAAATTTTTTGAGGACTTTATTGATGATTAATTATTATGTTCACTTTTTTCAATGGATTTCACATATCCATTTAAATATTTTCCATGAAAAGTGATAAAAATATTAATATTATACTAATGATAAAAATGATTTCTAAATAAAATTTTTATTATTTATCTTTCATTTTAATTATGATTTTTAGATGGTTTCTAAATAATATTATTTCATATATATGATATATGCAAGATATCATTTTGGGGATTATACTCAAGATATCATCTAATTTTATTATTATCATATTGTTCAATGAATTATTTATCCACATTTATTTTCATTTATGATAACACCCTTCTATGATTCCTTATTACAATTTGGTAATTTTATATAGAAAAATTATGATCTTAAATATTATAATGTATTATATTCATGTTATTCAAAATTTAAAATGGTTTTACTATAAATTCTCTAGTCAATAAAAAAATATCACTATAAATTATTTAGATGGGATGATGTTCCATAGAATGTATGTTATTCTATTATCTTGGGGAATTTTATTTTTCTTCTTATATTTCATGATTCCAATATGGATGATTGTTGGAATTTTGACTATGTATTATTTTATCCAGCTACCCTCTTGTTTTGAATGGGTTTCATAATGTAATTGCTTTTATAGACCCGTGGAAATGTATTTTAAATATTTATAATTATTGAATACAAAAGAAATTCATTACGTATATTATTTCCATATTTCAATATATATATATACATATATATTATATTTTGTTCCAAAAAACCAATAAATCAAGAAGGTAATTTGAAGGTCGTTATGACACTAATGTTGAATTCATTAGTAACAATTAGGTGACAGGTGGGACCCATAAATATATATCATTTCAATACATTGATATGTATCATGAGAAAATTTTGTTTTCCTATGTTTGTTAAATCTATACAGAATTTAGAAAGTTTTATTTAATGTGGTTTTCAAAAATACATTATCATTCAAGGATTAATTCCTTGAAAACATATTTTTGTTTTATAAAATAACCATTACATTAGTAGGAGATCATTTAATTTGATATCCACATTTAATATATTGGAATGGATATATCAAGATCATATTTTCCTGTTGATTATTGATTCATGATGCCTACTTATTAATTACATAATATATATTCCATTGTTATGGCATGATTTCAAATGTTTTATGTTTTTATTTTCTATGTATTTGTTATTAACGATTCTGATGGTTTTATTTCCCCAAGTTATGATGAATGATTGAAAAAATTAAATTTTTTTAAGATAAGACTTCTGAATGAAATTGTGGGATATTTTTAAAAATATTTAGTGATTATATAAAATCATATTAAATGATAATGTTGACTATTTTTACAAAGAACATGTTTTTTATGTTATGTGTTATCTTAAATATCTTAATATATATAAATGAAAAGGCTCTTGGGATATAATAGATTAATAATTTTTAGATTTTTTAATTTTGGTTGGTTAAATAAAGGGGTATATAGATAGTATTAATGCATGCATGTTATTTATTTTCATTGGGACGAATATCTAGGACTATGAGTCAAATGAATCATATTTTTTATAAAAGGAATCATGTACATAAATTTTTCATTTCATTGTTTATTGAAGACAATATAATTAATGATAGGTGAAGGATTATAATAATTTCAAAGGTTTAAATAACCATTATGAAAAGTATATTACATATTTATAATACAATAATAATATGTTTATTCCTGGATTGTTTTAATAAATGATTATTTAAAATGAACGGAATATGTCAATGTGTAGTATAATATGCAGATTTATTGAGCAATTTTGTGGATATTCATTTAGTTGTACCTATAATACTATATTCCTACATTTTCTATAGTTAGTGATGATTATGGTGATATTAAATTTCCAAAGTCATTCTGTTCGATGGATGAAAATGGAATGTTTGTGTGCATGAAAAATATTTAGATCATCACTAGTTCTGATGTAATAGATCCTCTATGGATATCTTATTCATATTTAAAATGAATCATGGCCTTCATAAACTTTCTGAATGTAAGAGCTTGTATTTGAAATCTCATGCATCTATTTTCATTTCACCTGAATGGGATTGAGGGATCCTTTTTTCGATGTTGTACATCAGAAATCCCTTGTGTCAGTACATATCTAGTAATGTCAAAAATAAAGCCACATGTAGTTCTTCACCTACTATTCAAAATTAATTTCATGTGGTTAGGACTTTTTGGATACAAATTTTAATCACATATTGTTATGAGACATAAATTTCACTATGCATGTCAAAATTATATATAGGGGAAACATTTGTTTCATTGTAGCTGGACACATGGAGGCCCATGTGTCAATACATGTCATATTGATGTATGATAATAAAACCACATATAGTTTTGGTAGCCTATGTAGATTATCGTAATACATTAAAGATGATAGTAAACCAATGTGAAAATTATGAGAGGAGTGACGTGTAGGGATTGATCATTTAGGAGGTTTCCTACATATCCCAGTTACATGGGAATCAATGTTCATGTTGTTATGAAAAAATCTTCCCTATTTCGTCTTGACCCATTCACGGAAAAGAAGATTTATTTTTAATAGTGAATGGACCAGGAAAAAGGATATGGGTGTCACTACCTATCCTGCTAGGGCAAGAATCACTCCACACATATTTCTAGAAAAAACATTGTTCTACTATAAACAATTCATAGACAAGGGAAAATTTTAAAATGTGTTGGATGGACTATGATTTATGGTCAAGGTGTCTCTTTGTATCCCATTAATGAATGGTAATTGAGCTGGAACTATTTCTATAAAATGACCTTCATATGAATTCCTGGCCTATACATATGGAGAGTATTATTGTTGACCATGATTGGTTGCTTGAACAGGATTCAGACTCCAGTCATAACTATATATCACATATATGAATGTGAATCAATCAATACATCGTTATATGCAGTCTTTGTGCCAATATGACCAATGGATGTTGGGGGAATTTTATGCCATTTATCCAAGGTGATGGGATTTTTATACTATTATATACGTTTTACATGCAGGTGAAATCCTTTCCACCATTCATAAGCTCATGTATGTTATACCCATTGTGATCTACAAGGATTAACAAGAACTTCCCTTTTATTATGGGCAATAGAAGACACAACAGAGTCATTACATGAAATGTAATGGCTGGACTAAGATATAAGGTCGAGGATAATCTATGTATCCCAGTGATGAATAGGAATCAAGCTATATAATGTTCTATAAAAGGCCATACATGTGCCCTCATGACCCATACATAGTAAGTTATTCCATTGTTTTTTGTGTACGTGATGTTGGTGGTTGGACTAGTACATAAGATTTGGGCATCACTACATATCAAACAGCGGTAGTCATAAATCCCACACATATTTCTGAAAAGGGACCTTCATGTGTCGTTCTAAACCATAAATGTGATGTGTGGCCTTTTTTATTTTTCCCCTGCATACATATGACTGATGTGAAACAAGGCATTGTTCAAGAAACAGTGATCACTATTCAGTTTAATGTCTTGTAGTAAGAAAAAATATAAAATTATGTATAAAGTTATTTAGAGTGGACACACATATTGATATGTAGTTTAATGTCTTTAAGCTATGTATGCTTTATCCTGTACATTAATGTCATGTGACTATGAAAATTTTCTCATAGATTAAAAAAAATGTATCATAGAATTAGGAGGCACCATGCAGTTTAACAACATGCTGCTATGATGAGTTCTACACGATTACACAATGTTAATTTTTAGGAAACTATCAATGGTGGGGATGAGGTATGGTTTCCATCAATATAAATTAAGTAATATGATCCATTAGAGTATCCCCTGTGTTTGATGTATGGTGATTCCTAGTTCGGATCAAATTTCAGAGGTTTATTTCAGAGTATAATTGGAGCCCAGAGGGCCATCACTATCACTCCATCAATGAATGATCAGCGGAGAACATTTTTAATGAACGATCGTGCAATATTTTTCTAGTAAAAATCTAAATGATGTAGAGTGTGAAATATTTTCTCATCCAAATGCTTTATCTTATCAAATTGTTTCTTGGACAACTCATCTATGGAAATTTTATAAAATATGGAACCATGATGAAATAGTATTTGAACATAAATTGATAGAACCACCACTATCCCATATACTAATGAGTACAAGGTTGCTTGACTGGAAGTGAAAGTCATAGTCCTACAAGCACACCGAGCATTGGGAATCTTATCCATCAATTATTTTTTCCCAGTGTATACCATATTTTATATAATTATGGATAGGTACTAATTGAAAGAATCTAAATTTTCATTGTCCATTTCATGGTAGCCTTATGAATTATTGGATTTGATTTCATGATCTTGATATAGCTTGTCCAATTAAACATTGCATGTATTGGGGTTATGTTCCACCAATATTTTATAAAGGACCCCAAACATGGTGAAGATGATAGATTTGAATGTACTGAAAATTATTCTTACCTAACCACATTGAGAGGTACAGCTTCTAACCATTTGGGAATGTAGTATGTATATGTGAGAATATATTTCAATTTTCTTCCCATTGGGGATCATATGGTGATATGACGTCCTTTCCCCATATGGAAAATGGTTAAGAGTATATGGTTGTGTTATGTAATGCTGGCGGATTAGTGGATGAAATATTATTCAACTAAAATGGAATCACATTTCATAGTGAATGTTCCACAATCATTCATCAAGGTGGTCCAATAGTACCAAAGCCTATAAATATGATGTATGACCTAGAACACTAATTTATGTGATCTGCATGTTCTAACATGTACTTTTATAATGGCGTCTCTCTATTCTCAATCAATAAACCTGAGAAGGACTCCATGAAGGGCTTCCATATAATGGAACTTTGGCCTGTTTATATTGTCTCACATCATGATGGTGATTTCCAATTACCATATTTTAAACCTTCAAGACCTTTTTTGTGTGATCTCATGCCTTTAAAGGTAATATTCAATGGGAGATATCAATCTATTGGTAGGGACATTAATATCATAGATGTGAGTATTTTTTTTAAATTACATCCTTGTTGGTATAAATGATTGGTAATACCGTCAATCGGTGGAAAATATAAATTACTCATTAATTATGATCATGTTCGGCCATACACATGAATTCATTTTCCAATAACTCCACTAGCACATTTTGTTAATGGGGAATATACATCATCATTAGCTATAATGGGAATACTATCATTAGTTCTCAAGCATGGTTCAACCCAAGGATTATCTCATATTACTTTATAGAATCATCTTGATTTACTTAATTTTTTACTATTTTGGAGTTTCCTTTAATCAATATGTTTACTATTTGTGCATAAATTACCAAATCTAGGCCTATAATGAGGGATTATAAATCTGCTTGATTGTTCATGCATCCTTCTACTAGTAGAAAGGAATAAGGAAGAACTGCTTTTTCTAGATATATTTGAATGAATCCCAAACCCATTTTATTGAACATGTGGTCTTCCTTTCTTTTCCCTCTTAGGAATCTTGATGAAAATTAAAATATCATTTCCCACATCTAGGATTTTTCGTAAATATATAACAATTCCTCGTCATGTAGCTAAAAAAATACAGGGCCACCTCTGTTCAGGGATGATCTGCCCAGAAATATGCTAATGTCTCTCCATTGCTGACATTCTATTGTGTGAAACCTATATTTAACAACTGCTGGATTAGCACCAAACAGGACATGTGTCCAGCTGCAGTTGGAATGTGAAGAATATAACTGAGAGAGTTTCTATGTTAGGCCAATTAGAATTCACGGTGATTAAAGTAATGCCTCGCCTTCTGGACTAAAAATAATACTGTATGGAAACTCTAATAGATATTTTTATAACTACTCTCATCATACTCATGATTTCGCTATTGTAACACACACTATTCTAATTGTGGGAGTTGTTCTTCTATTAAATTAAGGCACCGAGGGACCAATTCAATGTAGATACACATAGATTGAGTGTTCTTCCTTCTACAGCAGGCATTATCACATGTAGACTTATGAGATATTTCATGAGATCGTCAAATGATTCCTAAAGATCTTCATTATATTAATATTCTAACCCTTTCTTAATTATCATTGTTAATGGAAATTATTTTCCTATGAGGTTGTTGATTATGCACAAAATTTAGTCCATGTGACCTTTGAGTACTATAAACTCATTGGGGTTGCGGGGAGGTCACATTCCGATGATGAACATTTTCATCTATAGGTCGACATAAATTCCATAGAGTCATATGAAGAAGGAAAGAAATTTATTTATGGTAATGGTAATATCACATTTCAGGGGGATCATTTTTCACTAATTTATAATAGTTTGTACAATAAGGATTCGTGATCTACAAGATGGTATGACATCATTCATGATTTAACCACAATATCATCAATATATAATTCAATATTATTTACCAGGAAGTTTCTGAATGTGCACTGTGTGGCATGCTGATTGATGCACCCAATTTGAGTATACATTTCCATATATACAATTGTTGATAAAAACATGTTTTCTGCAAATATCTATTGTTACATGAACATATTCTTTGTTTTTGGTGATTCTGTTTACTTTCAGGAGCTTTCTGGATAAATACACGAATCAAGGGAAGTCTGTGAAAATTTTGAAGCTACACGGCGTGTACGTTTATACACGCTGTGTACATCTAGACCGGGACAAGGACCGAAGGAGAGAGTACACACCCATGTCACTAGGAAGAAGATACACGTCGTGTATGGCGGCGCTATACATCGTGTACTACACTCTAGAAGTGGTTTTTGTCGAGAAGGTTCTACACGCCCATATGGTCATTGAAGGAGACACGGCATGTTCCATTTCTATACACGCCATGTATGATATTCTATAAGGAGTTGGTTGCCGAATTTTGGCACTACACACCGTGTATGGTGGCGCTACACGCCGTGTACACTCAACAACAAGGCGACGTTGTGTTCAAAAGTCAAGGATGGCGTGTTAGGCCGCCTACCCATGGAGAAATTGGCGCCAAAGCGCGTTGAAGAAAAGTACACGGTGTGTACTTTATATACACTCCATGTACTTTATTTTTCTATAAAAATAGGCCTTGGACTTCAGATTTTGAGAGTTAGAAACCATTTGGGGAGAGGAGACATTCTGATACCATTCTAAAGCCACCGAGGTTCTGTCATTCCACCATTCTGCCTTCCGACACCCTACCTCAATGCTTACATGATGAATCTGTCAGGTATCACGTGTTTCATTTCTCTTCTTCTTTCTATGTGTAACTAAACCGCTCGTGTTGGGGCTGTGGATGAAGGGATCGTAATTTTTGTGTTGTTTTATATAGTTGTGTTTGCACGTTGTAATTCTTCTTACTATTCTTAATTTACATTCAAATATAACTGAGAATTTTGAGCCATACCAAGGGAATAATTCTCAGCGATACAAAACAAAACTAACGGTGACAACATCCATGACCATTGGAAAGATTTCACAGATTCAATAATGGACTGAACATAATAAAGAATTAAGAACATTGACTACCAGACCAAGGATTTCACTGCTCAAATTCCAAACAAGAGGAACCGGACCAAGGAAATCTCATAACAATATGAAATCCAGAATGATTGAATTATCATGAACAACACAACCATTTAAACAATTTTCACAAGAACTCCTTAATCACCATAGCCCCAACATGTCTTTTCTTCCTGTTTTAAACTCATTAAATTCACCCGTTGTTTTATTTAAAAATGTTAATCATTTCTACAACGTAAACCAATTTAGTTTCAATCAAAAACAAAAATCAACCAAATCAACTCTAAATTCCACATACTTCACCTAATTATGTATTAACTCAATTTAATTCACGCACGCCATAGTTCCATGTGGATCGACCCCAAACATATGTTGTACTAAAGTTCTAAATAACGGGTAATTAATTTGGGAAGCATATAACATTAGTCGACGACAAGCGACACCACTGATATTTGGTACCATAATTTTTAAAACCAAAAGGATTCTCCTTCTAGAACAACACCCACTATGGGGCACTAAATATTGTTGCTTCTTCAAAATTTTGGACCAAACAGATCTGGTAATATGTTGTATTGATATCAATGAATGATAGAGGCTCATATATTGTAGTTTAATTGATGAAAAATGTGGTCATCAAGACTGTGAAATCAAATTTAGGGTAGTGATGGCTTTGGTCCCTTATATAGATGCAGACCCTGATCTGCCCATTTTAATTTTGGATGGTGATAAGAATTTCAAGAAAAAATGGTTATTGGACCTAATGAATGATGTTATGTATTTTGATCTTGTACACTTAAACATCTATTTTGGAAACATGTGTTGGCTGAATCCTTCTATAAGCTATCTTGTAACCACATTTCTCCATTGACATGCCCAAGTAGTGAGTGTCCCACTCTAGATTGAGATATTTCATTTCATTATAATTCAAAGAGATAAATATTAATTGCACTTCCAGAAAGTGGTGTATACCTATTTCTTTTCACATTTCAAGGACCCAATAAATAAATAGGGTCATATGTCTTCTATCATACAGATGTTGATTTACTTGAGTTCATAAATAGTGGTAAATATTCAAAACTCTAATTCCAGATTAGAATCCATTAGGTATTCATATTCCTCCTAGGTATCCACATCATATTCCCTCTCATATTCTGATAGGGAAATATTCCATAAAAACATTTATCCCTGGATAACAGAAGAGTTTCAGTTTCGATGTTTGGGAGGTGAAGTGGTCTCTTCTACATCAATAATTAGAGAGAGATTATATGAAGAAGATGGGGTGGGATGAAAAAGAGTTTACCCATATTATTTGAGTGAGGAAATTATACTTAACCCCTTAGTGGGTGAGGTGGGAATTTTTTGGGGTATTGATGATGATTTGAGGGAATTTTATTCAGAATACCACCCATTATCATTGGTTTTAGTGAGCTTTTAATCATTATCAGGCCCAGTTTCCAAAACTGAAATCATGAGGAATGCTAAATACACATCCAAATTTGAGCTTCTCATTCCAATTTTATTGATGTTAAGTATTTATTCTTCACAAATGTTTTTTTTCAGGATTTGTGGAAACCATTTTTAAACCGTCTGGGGAAGCGGCCCATTAATTGATTTCAGCTAGGGGTTGTTTTCCCTTCATTTCATAGGAAACTGTATTAATATAATATGATTCAAATATATTAAATGGGGGTATATTGACATGAATTTTCTTAATCTAATCAATAATTCTATAATTCAGGCACGAATGGAATAAGGGAATTATTTTTACATGTTTGTGAAGTAAGGGCCTCTCTAGAAGGGTGTTTAAGGAATTTATTTTTTAGTATTGTAGAAATTATTAATGACGTGCGACATAAATGAATCAGTTTTCATTATTGATTTTATTAACAACTTCATCTCCCATTTTTCATCTCCCAACAAGGTCACAATTTAGGGAATCATATCAGTCTAATATCAACTCAGTCATTGAAGTTTCTATAGTGGGCGGATATTAACCTTATACCCATTTTTTATGAAATATTTTTCGATATCAATGCCACTTATTTTGTGAGACACTGATAAAGGTTTTATGCTTTCGTTCATAATGGTGTGTCAATCTTGATATGTGAAGGATATAACAGTATGTAATTCTGTATGAGTGGTCTCTATCTGTTCGATGTCACAAGCTACAAAATCAACTTTTAAGTTCTAGGGACTTACCAATGCATCAATGAGTGCTTCACTAATATCTTCTAATAGATTCAGTACATCCACGATTGACATCATAGATGGTAATAATGTAAACATTTACATATTTTCATATATCGGATCTAAATGCCGGGTCTTCCCAGATTGTGGATTCTCATTCATAAGAACATTAAGGGATTGTTGATTTAACGATGATTGGTCATCCATTAGGGTTAGAGCCAGATGAGGATCTATACTTTGTAGATTTATTCAAGAAGTTCAGATCACATGTTGAGGGAAATTTTTTATTTTTACAATCACTGATGGATATTTCAAAAGAATTTGACCGGGGTTGATTTCAATGGGAAAAATAAACTTTTTTTATCTTAGTCAGATCTGGTGGAGAGTCTTTCATGGGATTTATCAACAATGACTGTTTGAGTTTGTTTGTGACCATAATCTTGATTTATTCCAGGACTGTGTCTCCCATTATATCCATGTCCAATGGGGATTATTTCTCTGGCCACCGATTTAGGTATGGGTATTTCTAGATCATAAAATTATTCAATATTGAATAAGGGATCCTTCAAGTGGATTACATTGACGGAGCCAAAAATCAGCTCCTCTTCTATTGATTACTCTTCCATATCAACTACCACAGGTTGTGTTGTTTGGAGAGACAGTGCTAGTATCTTTGGATCATTTGGATGTAAGTATGAGAGATTAAAATCCCTATTTTTCTTTGTTGTATGTTCTTCTTCTTTAAATTCCTTTGCATACTTTTCATTTGACTACATTTTGTGTGGTGAGCCTTTTCATGATTGTGGGGATGAGGATTATGGTTGTGTTGCATCAAGATCTGTTGGAGGGATAGTTGTTTCCTTAACTGTTGATGGAGGATACCATGGGCTCAGTTGATTATTTTCTGAGTAAAAAACTATGAATATTTTTCTCCGTTCTATTAACAAATTATTTCCACGCCCTTCAATAATCAAGTGAGGGATGGAATCATTTTCCACCTGTGTTGGATGTGATCCCAAAATGACTTCTATAGAATCTATTATATTATCTAGGATGTCTATCATAGAGACCCTAATTCATAAAATTACATTAACATATTTTTAATGATAAAAAAATAAAAAAAATTACCTAATAAGGATCCAATGGATTAGTGTCTTTGGAAAACTAATATCATACATAACTTATTCATTAAAAAATGAAAACTTTTACTTAATTATTTCTTCTCGAGCTTATTGTTGGCCCTTATTTCAACATATTTAACATAATAACATGTGGATACGATTAAAAAGGGGTGAGATAATAATCAATAAGAGGATAGAAAAATGTGATAATACAATAAGGGGTGAGAATTATCATTAGAATTATAACATAAGTATTGGATCATATACACGATATGCAAAATTAATAAAAGGATTGGAATGTGGAGATAAAAACATGAAACATTATGTCATTGTGAAGAACTACCACACATAGTAATGAATAATGATAGAATCAAGTTCAGGAATATTTCCATTTTACTCATGATATTCATCAAATTACCCAATTCATTGGAGCACAACATAATTCCTAGTGCACCTGTCACATCATAACTTCAGCAATATACCATATAATTCCAGGTGCACATATCACATCATTACGTTAGTATTATCATGAAAGCCACATATAATATAAATCAATATTGAATTGAAATTACACATGGATAGAAATGATTTTATTTTCCAAAATCATACATTCAATAAAAATGGGTTCCCAAATGAAAGTGGTAACAACATTAATAATACTAGAACCATCGTTTGTGAATGGGAAGTCAAAAGGGTGTTATTGATAGAATACTTCATTTGGAAAAAATGATTTAAAATAAACTCTAGTGGAAAAAATTTATATCTTTGGAGAGGTATTATAAGGATGAATGAAATATTTTTATGTAATAACCTTTATGAAAATGGAGTGAAAGAAGAAAACTTGGATATTGAATGTTGGGTCCGACAATTCCCCTAAAATGTTTTCTGAATGCCTTCTTCACTTTAACATCCAATATAATGAAATTATATTAATTAATTAAGAATTCATATGCTATTTATAAATGAATATGTTTCATTATGGTTTCCTTATGTTCTTTTATAGGGATTTTGGAGGTGTTATGGATTTTAAATTCATTGTTCGAGAGTGTTGTTTTTCAAAGTTTTCATGAACGGTTCACTTGAACACATGGATGAATCATCACGTAGAACATGGATAAAAATACTGTTTATCTGTTACATGTACCAAATTGTATTCTAGGATTTTAAATGATCTTATAATTAATTTGGTTACATACAATTATGAAGAATCATTATTTAAAATGTAATGCTGATCATTTTATGTTAATTTGAGTATTTTTTGGAGGAAAACAATCATGTTTTTTATCATTTTGAATAATGGGAAAAATGTTATAACAGAACCTAAATGGAATTAAAAAAAATTTAAAATCATATTTATACCATTAAATGGTTTTATTGACATCCTTGAAATCATTAAAGGAATATGGACCTGCATTTCCCACGATGTAGGTAAAAGAACACATCACATGTAATGATTACATTTTTATGAACAAATATTGAGAGGGAGGAGTATAAGGGATAACAATTAATTAGGATGATATAATACCATTATATAAATCCTTTTATATTTATCCTGAAATTAGAATAATTTTTTCTTATTAGAGAACAAATGATTAGAAATTGGAATAGAAATTGACTAAAAATAGAGAGAAATCACCACATGAAAATACCTTTTTTGTGATCCTCTTTAGAGGAAAGTATTTGTCATTTTTATGAGTCCATGGGGTGATAAACATGGGTTAGGATCTATGTAAGAGGTTTTAGATGAATTTTGACAATTCATAAATCTTGAGAGTGGTTAATAAATGAGGTTTTGAGGGGCGGTATTTATAGTTGAGGGTAGAGTTGTTATCTCAATATTTAATTCATTAATTTATTAATTTCCAAATGAAAAAAATAGGAAAGATTAGACGACTAAATATAGTAAAGAGGGCATGTGAGTTCGAACCAATGGTCATTAAAATCATTCATGACTCAAAAATGATGTGGAAATTTATTTATTTAGCATATTATGTAAATTATCGAATTTTACTATTCACAAAAAATTTATGTCTTTCAGAAAAATCACAAAAATTCACCATAATCATTTATTGACCATTATAGTAAAAAATGATCTAAATATTATGAAAATAATTTCCAAAATATTTTTAATTTAATTTTTAAATATAACCATCATTCATTTGGAAAATACATATTTTAAAATTAAAATATATATTTTATCACAATTAAAAATTACTTATGCTCTCCTAAAATTATCATGTAATGATAAAAATTTAAAATACATGTTCATGAATAAATATTTTAAATACCAGTTTTGTTTTAAATTAATTAATTAATCATTAAATATTCATGACTTAAAAAATTTCTTAAATTTATAGTACAATTTTACCATATTATCACTGATGGGATGAATAAATTTTAAGTATACTATCATTGGTAAGGTTTATATTCATGTGTAATATTTTCTAATAATAAGTCTCATATTACTAATCACAAATATATAATTACTATTCATAAGGTTATGTTACTAATCACCAAAAATTATGTTTTTCTTCTCAGACTTCAATCATCTTACCGACCACAACTGTGTGTGTCATTTTTTTGAAATTCAAATCACATATGCGATAAAATTATTTTTAAAGGACACGTTTATTATTGTAGTACCATTAATAATGACATGTAATTTTGTTACCTAATGAGATTTTATGTGATTATACTATATGACATTACTACACGAAGGGATAAATTTCATTGATAATTGTTTGGGTGGTTAAATTCTTCCCCATTTTTAAATTTCACCTTCAAAATTTCGTTTTAAAAAATCTAATGAGGGTACTTCTCCATCATTTCAGGATATTGTTCCCAATGTGATTATTAATACATATGGTTCCCCAACAAATCTTTTACAAGGTGGGTTGTCTTATTATGTATAACAATGTCACTCTGATCCATAATCATTATTGATTGCTCCTCAAAAGCGAGATAATCTTCCAATAGTACCACCTATGATTTCCGTACCTGAGAGGGTTCTTCTATGTACATCCAATATACTGATATGTGAAACAAATCATGAAATTGAGTCATATTTAATGGATTTTATTATTGATAGTCCATGGGTCATTTGAGTTCAATGATCAAAAGGGGATAATGTAACATGGCCATAGCTAACCATTCATTCAAAACTGCATAAATCTCTTAAATGGTGATATTGGAAGGAAGACATTATCTGTAATGTAAAACTATAAGTCCCATAGATGGTTGAAATCATGGCTATTTCTTCCACTCTGAGTATCTTTGATATGATTTTGGATGACCTGATCCTTCTCTATCATCTCTAGCATGAGATTCTGTCCATGTAGCATTCCTTCTCCATCTTCATCCAAACAGGTTGGAGGAATACATTTAATTACATATAGTGCATCATATAGTGACATCTGAATACTCATTGGAAGCTATTGTAGTTTGAGAAATAAACCAATGAGATATTCTTGTCCAATCTACATTTAAATTATAAAGTGAAGGCTATGAGCATATCTTCGAGCATCTGTATAGTCCTTTTATAGTGTCTATCTGTATTGGGGTGAAAGGCCTTGCTGAAATTTAATACAAAACTCATAGAATGATGGACACTCTTCCCGAATATAGATGTGAACATGGGATCATGATTAATTAAAATCATGAGTGGGACCCCATGGTGTATCACCACTTCCATCCCATATACCGTTGTTATTTTTTGATGTGAGAGGTCTTCCAGAATATCGATCAAATGGGTAATCTGGATTAGTTGGTTCACGACAACCCATATAACATTATTTCCTTTGGATGTCTTCGAGAGACCTGTGACATGGTCTATAAGGGAATTATCATATTTCCATATCAGTATAGACAATGGTTGCATAACATATTTGTAATTTTGTCACACTTCTATAACATACTGATATATCAATCACTTTGTGACATATTCTTCAATATAATTATTAATGTCATCGAACTAGAAGTGTTCACAGAGATCTTAGTACATCATGGTGCTAGTAGGCTAGATAGAGAAGTTTGAGTTATGTTGTCATGACCGATCACAGTGGGGCCAGTGCCGTTACTCCCAATGCCCGCCTCTGATAGGCTCGGTGCTAGTGACAAGAAATGAGTAGGCATATCACTAACATTGGAGAGGCTACCTAAGTACCTATAAACACACACACACACACACATCTACAATCCCAAAAATACTAAAATGTAAAATATAATACTAAGTAAAAAATGTTTGCAAACAACTAAACCCAACCAATATAGTACAATGGAAGTAGATTGTGGAATGTAAAATGGGCTAGAATAAAATCCCACCAAAAAATAGATTCTTAAAACTACATAGTCTAATATGTTAGGACATAGAGGTAATAAAATTGATACTCATATTCATAGTAACACATTAGCTTATAGGGAACATAGAAATCTCATTCTGGTCCTGGTCTACCTTGGGCTCCGTCAATAGGCCCCTAGTCAGCAAAATACACGACATGTGAGGGTGAAGCCTGTGCAACGGTGAGTATAATACTACTCAGTAGAGGACCCCAATAAACACAATGAAATTTAGAAGGTAAATTTATAGTCAGGTTGACACAATATTAGTATACAAACCATAAACTATTATAAAAAAAATCTTGATATACTCGAAACCTATACTCTTAGTCTAGGGACATTTCACAAGACTGCATACGCATTCTAGGGGTTCAGTTCGAAGAATCCACAATGATCTAATCACAGAAAACTCACTCAATGAGTCAGATATCTCATATGATGTCAGTCCGAAAAAAAATTATTTTTCTTTAGGAAACAAAATAAGAGACTGATTCACTCATTCTTGGAGAAAACACTCTTATGTGGAGAAAGATAATGATACACGGATGAGGATCACTGCCATGACCTTGGAAGATATCGTGACTCTTCCAGATTCACCTGAAAAATAGATGATCGACCTCCTGTAGGATTATTCCCATAGAAATATGACTCTACCTAATGTTGATAATCGATAGATGATCTCACTCTGGGCCTCTCGAAAGGGATACATAACTCTATCACGAAATTTCCTACTTAAGGGATCATACTTTTTTGTATGGAAATGATACCTATATTTTTGGGGAATGATCATAAATGGGACTAATCTAAAAAAATGTACACAGAATAGTGGACAAGATGATCCGGACAAGTTCCAGTATATACACGAATTGTATGAGGGCCACACCCCGTGTCTATCGACTCTGGATACTTCTCATGAAAAATAGCCTGAGTTAGAAGAACATTCTGTGTTGGAGGGGGTTAGTACACAATGTGCAGGACAGACCATACACCATGACCACATAACTAGGGTTCACTCCATGTATTATATCCATGTTCATGTACACATATTCAACCCGTGTATGGCATCCTGTGTAACCCATACATGTGGTGCCCTATGTAACTATCGTAGTCTGGTCGTGTGATGGAGTACATGATGTGTACTCGACCACATGTTTGTGTATTTCCTAATATACATTCCATGCATTATGGAACAGACCACATGACATGTGATAGGGGTCCCACACCGTGTTTCACCTGTATGACTCCTAAAACCATTGATGCCACTGATCTAGTCCCGCAACGATTTTTCTTCCAGATACACGTCATGTTCTTTAGAAATTTCCATAATTATCGTTCTTCACTAATGGTCCTCTAGTGATGTTTTTTTCTTCAATTCGGGAATCCAGTATCCATGAAAATCAAGAGTTTATGTCTCCCCAATATCACAAAGTGGATTTAATCAGTTTCAAGCTGATGATTGGCATTGAAAAAACATTTCGATTCACCCATAGGATGAATGGTCAAAGAAATGGGACTTTTGAACCATCTCGATTCATCAACTTCTATACCTGTCTCTTTTTTACTAGGTAATCATGATGTCAGATCATTGTTTTGTTATTTTTACACTATGAAATGGCCACGAAAAAATTCCATTTTATTATCCCCATGAAGAACGCGAAGAACATGGTGATGATAGAAGAAGAAAAACGTTAACAAATGAAGTACAAAACACTTCCATAGTTCAACACAAAGTTAAAATTATCCCTTAGGAATTATTAAATGTGGAATATTACAAAGCTCATAACGTGAAAAAAAAATTCTTTGTAATGAACCCGATAATGCCCTCCTACAAGAGAGATGATGTGTGAGTCAACCAGTGCCATAGTTGGTCCATTTTCATCATTAAATTCAAACAATGGGGAAGAAAACAACCTTAAAACATATCCCATACCACCAGAAGTTATTGATCATTGATGAAGGGATTTCACTGCCATGATCACCAAGATCCTTCAACACATTTGTCATAGAGATTCATAGTTTTGATTATTCAATGTTTATGGTCGAGAGGTCTCCCCAAAGCTCGATGAATTATCTAGAGTTTCTCTTTATTTTATGCTAATGACCATCATTTGATTAACCCATTAAAAAGAGGGAAAATGTTTCAGTGTTATGTTATGTTGATTTGATTTTGTTATTCTACATCATTAATTATTCATTGTGTTTCAATTTTGTAAAGATAATTTTTTGTTAATAATTTTTGAAATAGTTTTCCCGTTATTACGCTGCAATGAACGTTTCCAAATAAAATAAAATAAAATATTCATTTTATTTTATTTTATTTTATTTTACATAAAATGTCATAAAAATTAAATTTCTTCCTAGACTGGTACTAGTCAAAGATAGGACAGTTATCAGTTAAATTCGGCATTCCTAAGACAATGATGAAATCATATTTTTAATCGAAGCATCATTTTGGAAACTACAAAAACTGAGCACACACACCAATGAACATAAAATAAAAATGTTCATACCACCATTCTAGGATTATAGGGAATCCGAATGACATAGATTCTTCAAAATTGGTCATATAATAATTTAATATACTATTTAAAAAAAAGTACCTAGAAAATCTAATACATTACATTCTCCCCAGCTTAGGTCTTTACATCCCCAAAAATCCAAAACAATGGCTATTAAAAAATTTGTGGGTATTGGGCACAGATCTGAGCCTCCCACTCCCACGTGTTCTCCTAAAGATTCATGTGTTTCCACTAGAAAAACGATAGGAGAATTTCTCACCAATGAAGGATACTATCCTATTGATCCTCGATCTCCACTAGGTTCTCTACTATGGTCTCTCCATCCTCAATGTTCATATCTCCCTAGTTAATGATGTGTGATGGTTCATGAACATACATCCTCAACTATGAATTAGGGAAGGCATCATTCACCAAATGCAACAATGGTAGTAGAGAAATCCCATACACCACCTCGCTAACTATGAGCTATATTTAAAAAGGTCCAATGATCCTCATATAAAACTTTCAGCCGCTGCCAAATCTCCACAACCCTCATCAAGGTGAGATTAAAGGGATGACATGGCCTCTCTCCCCAAATTCCATAATTCACTATTGTCTATAATCATATTGTTTCTACTATCTATGTGTTGTCTTTATCCACTCCTAAGTGATTTTAACCAACTTATTGGTAGCTTACACCATCTACGTACCCATGAGTGATGACTCTCCTTGGACGTTCTAGTAGAGCGATGACCACAAGGTCGCCTATATAAGGTAACAAATGGCACCATACCAATGATGAAATTGTATCTGTTGATTTGTCGTATTTCCACCAGTGGGAGGTGTTCCTCCCAACTACGAACAAAGAAAATGATACATGATCACAACATATATTCCAGAATACGTGTGGTCTTCTCTTTCTAACCATTTTCATGGGGATGGAATTCCATGCACCAACGTATATGGGTCCCAAAGGCCTCCTGCAATCTACTCCATAATGAAGATGTAAAGTTCATGTATCGATATGAGACTATCATTGAAGGGACACCATGAATCCTAACTATCTTCTTCACATAGAGGTGTCCCAATCACTCTATGAAACATTGCTCCCTGATAAAATGAAAGTGAGAAAACTATGAAAGTATGTCAATGATCACCCAGATGGAATAATTCCCCTTGTAAATTTTTGGTAAGCCCATAAAAAATTCATTCAATATTCCATTACACTTCCACTCTGGCACTTCTTGGGGTGAGCTAACCCTGCTGGAACCTGGTGTTCAGCCTTCACCTACTGGAATGTAAGACATCGATAAATGAACTCTCCTACTACCTTCTTCATTACTGTCCACCAAAACTGACGATGGAGGCCTTGATACATTTTCATCACTCTAGAATGTATCTCTATGTGTCATGTATGAAACTCCCTCAGGACATCCTCCCACAATGCCACTAGAACAACAATGCATCCTGAAAAAAAAATATAGTTCTCCCCACATTGCGAATATCCATCAAGATCATGTCATGTTGACAACTAATCACATAAAGCCTCATAATTGACATCCCCACGTTGTGCCTCCCTATCTCACTGTAAGAGTGCAGTGGTGAAACCATCGACTGGAGATAAGATGCATCATCTCCAATACTGAAGGATAACAGTAGCGAGGACAATAGCTCTGATGGCTCGCTTAGTAGCTGGGAACTCGATCTCATTCTGAGAGAATCAACCCAAAATTTCCACTTCTATGTAGTATAGATGATATCAATGTCATAATCCTAGAGGAACACTAGCCATCACCTATTCATTAGATTCAGATCCTTCTACGAGAATATGTACTTGAAGATATTGTGGTCAGAGTAGACAATAAATCATTCTCTCATCAGGTAGTGTCACCACAACTTCAACGTGAATACTACCTCATACAAGTCAAGATCATGGGTCACATAGTTATTAAAATGTGGTCTTAAAAGGCTTGGTTAATAATCAATAACCACCTTTCTCTATGTCAGGAAACATTCAATCCAGGTCCCTAATGCATCAAATAAAACTACATACTAAAAAGCACGTTCTGGAAATATCAAGATTAGTTCTCTCTTCAAACTCTTCCTCAACTACTGGAATACATACTGGTTCTTCTCCATCCATAAAAAAGGTTTCCCCTTCCAGATCATGAATTTCATTGGTGTTGATACCTGGGAGAAATGAGGAATAAATAACTGGTAGTATCATGTTATCCCATGGAAGATCTACACATCCTTCACACTCTGAGTATGTTCACATGCTACTCCTCCTTGACCTTGGATGGGTCTACTACTACTCTATCTTCTAAGATAAAATGTCTGAAAATGTGGATATCATGTATCCAGAATAGGATCTTCAACAGGTTCCCATAATGCTGGTGGTATCAATGTTTGTCCAAAACCATCAGCAGGTTTCTTCCAGGCTCCACCTCTGATGCTGAGTACAGAAGTATGTCATTAATTTAGACCACTATGAATTGGTCTAAATTTTTTTGGATGATCCATTTCATAATTCCCATTAACAATATCTAGAGTTCGTCAAGATAAATGAATCACCATGTACTCGTAGTTTCGTAGAATCATTTGACAACTGTCTTCAGAATATCATCATCCCGTACTTAGAACTGGTGGTAACCAGAACAAAGATCAACATTCGAGAACCACTATGACCCTATAAGATGATCCAAGAGGTCGTAGATTCTTTTTAGTGGAAAATATTTCTTCACAATCACCTGGTTTAGACGCCTGTAATCCATGTAGAATCTGAAAATTCCATTGGCCTTCATGAAAAACAAAACTGGGGCTGCCCAGGGTGAAACACTGGATCTTATGAAGCCCTTACACTGAAAATAAATCAAAATTACCCTCAACTCATGATGAACTTTAGGATCCATTAGATATAGTAGTGAGGAAATATTTGTCATCCCGGGGTGTAAGTCAATGCAGAAGATGATCTCTCAGAGGGGAGGTAGTCATGTAACATCTTCGGGAAATTAATCCTTGTACTTAGTCAGAACTAGTGGGAACTAGAATTTCACAACATATACTACTACAATGGTAATTCTAGGAAACTCATGAGGTAACTTATTTACCCACCTACGTATGAGCCCAAACTGTGATGCATGGGTCCTCATTTACCAACAATGGAAAACCTCATCCCATCGATGCAGTCACACCACACTCTTCGCCTAATTTAGTCAACCTGGGCATGGACTAGTGATACCCAATCAACACATTGAATTATTTCCAATGTTCTTGACGTTGAAACCAGGATATTCTAATCAATACTCTAGCCTCTAAGGAAAATATCACTGTCTTAAAACATGTGTGATCCTAGAATCTCCTCTCGTAGGTGTCACTATGTGTAAGGGTAGAGTCAACTACTGCACTTTAATCTCATGGATTTGAACAAGTAATGTGGTGAGGAAGTAATGAATGGAACATATGACTATAAGTACATAAGATTTCATTGGAAAAGTCACATATTGTACCACATATCATCCACGGAGTCCTTGGGTTTTACTCCGCGACATCATGCACTTGTCCCTGAAAATATTCCCCAACTCCCTATGCTAGTTGTGGACCACCTGTCGATATTGTTGGGAGTATATCTATGTGTTTTACACCATCGTTAAGACTCCCTACTTCTTTTACATGATCGATTACTGGCTGGTCTTTCTGCTCTACTCTATGATTCTACCTAGGTTGTCTATCCACTTTATCCTTGTCAGTAGCTCGATGGGTTGGATAGTCTCTATAGATATATATCATACCATTGTACGAGTAACATAGCTTCTACCTATGATGATAGGATCCAGCCTCAGAGACATGGGATGTCGATCCACTATATTGGGTCATCCTATGCTGTCTTTATATCCTGAAATGTATGCCTGACGTCAGCTCCCTAATGGCGTGGTCTCTGCAACTGTCTGCATACTAATGTCTTCCACGGGTTGTGCCTACTCCTCCAAGAATCTCTCAATCACCAAGGATCTATCAATCACTTCAGTATAAGTCGAAATGCATAGAGGCACGAAAATAGCACAGATTTCCAATCTTAGACATCACTCAGAGGTCTGAGCACTGAAATACTAATCCTTGAGAATATCCATTGAGTAATAGGCGAGGTTGGTGGACCTATATGAATAGTCAAATACCATAAAAATACCTACTTATGAAGAATAGTCTCTTTGATACACACTTCTATCCCTATAATTGTAGAGATCTCCACCCTAATGAGTCAGTTGATCCCTGTCCAGGAAATAGTATCTTCATCTCAAGTTTCCGATCTCCAAATCCACAATCATCCCATTGAACCCTGATAAATGCTTTCTCCTATGATCACTATCTGGTCCAATGTTGTCCTCACTATATGGATATCTCTGGTCACCACCTCAATATAGTCCTCAACTGCCAATGGTCCGAGCACACCATAAAACCTGATGTATCTCTGTCTCTGAAACTCAAAGAACACGCTCATTCTACCTCATAATATTTCATTATTGCTGGTAACATGAGTTTCTCCACTAGTGGTGGAATAAAGGTTGCCCCACAAGGAGGTAACCCCTAGGTTATTAGTCCCCGTATCGAACCCTTTTCAATGAGAGGGTCATCCTCATGATTGAGCAAGTGAATCTTATAGGGAATGCATAACAGTCGCATCGTGTAAGGAAACATGATGTACCATGGTCAATCAGTATATATGGTTAGTAGACACATAATACATTTAAAACAAAACCCATTCCTATATGATTCATATACCAATATTTTATTTCCCTGTAATTAGGGTTTTCATATACTGAGTCACAAAGCAGGTTATCAGAGTCCTGGTGTACAGATATGTCGTTTAGCCGCACCAATAATTGATTCTCTTGCCTAAAATCCATGCACAAAACACTTAACACTGTTTCCCCCAAACCAAATATAAATGACTCTCTATCCTATGGTCAAAAATACTCCTTTGATACCACTCATTCATGACCCATCCTAGTAGGGACTATTCTACGACCCCCAATTCCTATCTCTATTAAGCTAGGGGATGGTGACTAGAACCATTTAGGCATATCACTAACATGGGAGGCATTTACTATATACCTGTACAGAAACACAAATCTCTTCACACACAAATGATAAAATGTAAAAAGAACACTATGGAACAAAATTCATGCATAAAACTAATCCCAACCAATAGAGTACAACAAATGTAATGTGAGGAATGTAAACTAGGCCTGAATACCAGCCCATCAAAAATTTGTTTCTTCAAATTACAAAGTCTAAACTCTATACAGAATGAGGTGCTGGGAATTATGCTCATATTAAATCGATCCCCTCATACTATAGGGAAATATGAATACTCATTCCAATCCTGGTTTGAATTTGACACCATCAAAATTTCACTCATCAGCATAAGAGATGGAATGTTCATGAAAAGATCGTGCAAGTGTGATTAAACCAATACGTAGTTGATGACCACAAAAACAAAAAATCAATAAATAGGGTAAAGGTACAATCACCTCTACACAATATAGGTATATTGAACATTTATCAAGAGAAAACCAATCCATATATACTCTTAACCTAGACCCATAGTCTTTAGACAAGTCACATGACTGCACACCCACACTAGGGGTTCAGTTTGAATATTATGTGTAGCACTCTTTTAGGAAAACTCAATCGAAAAGTGAGAAATAATTGATAAAATACATCCAAGAAGTACTATTCTTTAGGAGAATCTTTGTGAGATGGATACACTCATTCTAGGAAAACACATTCATAAGGGGAGAAATATTTCGATACACAGGTGAGGATCATTGCGAGGGCCTTAGCAGATATATAAACTCATCCATTTTCACCTTTTAAGTAGAGTATCAGCATCATTTAGGACTATTCATGTTGATAACATACTCAACATAGGGTAGATAATGGATAGATGATCTCTCTATAGGCCTCTCAGAGGGATACCCGACTCTACCTCTGAAATTCCTACTGAAGGGATCATAATAATACTGATGGAAATGATACCCGAACTTAAGGGTAACAAGTAAAATATGGAACTATCCAAAATGAAAATTGTCCAAGGATTGGTGCACAAGAGCATCAAACTGTGTTCATGGTTATACACAGCATGTTGATGGGTCACAAAACGTTTCTCTCATTTCTGAGCTCTGACTGGGAAAAACGGACCGAGTCAGAAGAACATGTTGTTTTTGAGGGGGTATATAAATGGAATGTAGGATGGACCATACGCCATGTTTGATTAACTGGGGTCTACTCCATGTAAAGTGGCCATGTTTTCGTATACAGATTCATCCTGTGTGTGTCATCCCATGTAATCGGTACACGGGGTGACCCATGTTACTGGCCTAGTCTGGCCGTGTGGTGGAGTACATGTCGGGTACTCCACCCCTTGTCTGTGTATCACCTGAGATACATTTCGAACTTCTGGGAAGGGCCCACATGCTGTGTGATGACCGTCACACCCCATATGACACATATTTGAATCTTGCAATGTTATCCACAACAAAGTTATTCCATCATGATGTGGTCTACGAGATACATGTTGTGTTTATCAAGATCCACATCGTTTTCTTCAAATATTTCCTTTATTGTTTTTCGTCACTTTCACTCCTTCAGTGATGCTAAATTCATTGATTCTGGAATCTTATCCCCATAAAACACAAGGGTTTTTGTTTCCCTAAATCACAGAGTTGATTCCTTCTGTTTCAGCCCTCTAATCACCCTAGAAAACATGTTCTGATTTAGTCGCATGAAGAATGATCGATGAATGAGATCTTCTAAACCATGTCGATTTGTCTTCCAATATTGTCGTCCCACCTCCATAGGATCATCCCGATTCCAGATATCCATTTTTGGATCATTGCACCATAACACTAGTGCACCACAATTCCTTGTTCATATCTCAACAAATAACGTAGAGAATGCATTGAACCCAGGGAAGAGGTATGAAAGAAGAAGTCATCAAATTAGTAATGAACCTCCATAATAATTTTTCATGACAGTAATCCACTCCAAATAGATGATTTAAATGGGGAAAATTAAAAACATCAGAATGTGAAAAAACAAACTCTCAAAAATGAACCCACTAAAGCCCTCATTGAAGAAAATCGATGTTTACGTCAACTGATACATGTGTTGATCCACCTTTGTCGTTAAATTCAATGAACGGGGAAGAAAAACACTTAAAACATAACCGCTACCATGATTAGGGATCCATCGCTAAATACGGTATCACATTGCGTTTTTCACTGAGATCCTTCAACTCTTTTGGTGCACTAATTCACAATTTTAAATCATCATCGTTCGTTGTGGAGAGTTATATTTAATGGTCCATGAATTATACAGAGTTTCTCTCAATTTTCAGCCAACGATCATAATTATATTAACCCATTAAATGGAGGGAAAGTGTTTCAGTTTACTGTTATATGGAATCATTGTTGTTACATTACGGCCTTAATGAGTCAGTGATTCTATTTCACAGTTATTATCTTGTCTCATTAATTACCGATAAACTCTCTCAATCTTTAAGCTGTAGTGAACATTTCAAACTAAAATCAAATAAAAAAAATTATTTTATTTCAATTAATGTTTTTGAAAATTAACATTTTTTATAGAACCTTTCTCAATGAGGATAGACTCATTCTCAGGTAAAGACTTTATTCTGGACACAATGGTGCCCTTGGAGTTTTAATCAAAGCATCTATTTGGATACTTCCAAAACTACACACTCACCAACTCCCATAACATAAAAAATTTCAATCCATTATTCTGAGCTCATCGGGCCTCAAAATAACTTGCTATCTTCAGGTTTGTTCTTGAAATAATTCTATATAATATTTACAATTATTTTCCGAAAATCGGAGTCATTAAATATGTGAATTTTTTAATATCTCTTTCTTTATCATGGGAAATGAAGAAACACAAAAACATGTTCCAAACGGAATCACACTCTCTTCAATGATATGAAACCTTCACATCTTCCCTTGCATTACTGTGTTTTCCTTCATTTTCAACATCAGATCATCTCTTTGTGACTTCTTATTCTTCTCTTAGATATATGGTAAGGAAATTAATTGGTAAAGGTATGATGTATTCAATTATTGAAGTATTTCAAAATCCATCCATTGCATATCAATTATGATTGTGTTTTTTCAATAATCAACATGGATTGAGTAATAGGTTCTTTCATGCATTGAAAATTTGTTCCAAAATTCACTAGACTAGGATGATAGTGGATAGGGAAATTTTTGTCATTGTTTAGATCGAACCATCTTAGTTGATGCATGTTGAGAAACTTTTTCCAGAATATATAAATTACTCTATTTTTATAAGTATATATGTAACACTTATAACCATATAGGTTGGGACTCTAGATTTAAATGAAAAATTCAATGCTACTATCTTGAAATCATGTGTCTAGTTTTTTTGTTCATAGATATTCAACTACCGTTATGAATTGGATAACACAATATAAATTTTCATGAGTACACAACATAAGTGATTCGAATAATCATCATTTCATATCACAAAAAATTCTCTACTATTTTTTTATGTGAGTGTAGTTTCAGTGGGAATCTATCTTTTTATCTCCTTGTAGATTTCCAAAAATTCTTCCTTCCAAACATGCATTACCCCTTTCCTTGTTAACATAATTTGTGGGATTGACAATTGTGAAAATATTTCTAACAATACATTTATAGTATGAATTAAATAAAAGAAAACTATGGATTTCTATTACCCTAGAGGGTCAGGGTTGTTCCTCAATCAACTTTGATTTTGAAGGGACCATAGAAATTCTCTCACCTGTGATCACATGTCCCAATAATGTGACTTGATTTATCTAAAAGTCACATATGATGAAAATTACATACATGGTTTCCTTTCTAAATGTTTCCAACACCATCCATGGATGTTCTTCATGATTCCCATTACTCTAGCAGTTAATGATATTTTCATTAATAAACACAATTACAAATTTGTTGAGGTAATGTCTATTAAATCTATTCATCAATTCAATGAAGATTTTTCGGAATTAGTAAGTCCAAAGGGAATCACCATAAACTCTTTATTCCCATACCTTTACGAATTTTATTCTTCTATATAGATTTCTTTTTTTATTTTTGTGATATCTATAATAAAATTCACCGATAAAATGTACTGAGCTCCTAGTAGTCGATCGAACCAGATATCAATACATGTTAGAGGATACATGTTCTTTTATGGTGATATTGTAGAGTTCCCGATAAGCAATACACACCCACATTGATCCATCATTATTCATCATAATATGAACTAGTGCACCCCAAGGTGATGCACTAGGTCGTATGAACCATTAGAACAAATGCTATTGAAGATTCTTTTTTAACTCCCTATTTTCAATATGATCCATCAAATTGGGACATATTGTTATTGGATCATCTCCAAGTAAGACTTCTATAAAGAAATATACCTAAGGATCTAGGGGATTTCTATGTAACTCTTCTTGAAATACATAATTATATTACCTCATGATGGGAATTTCCCATATGATGACACATTCCTTTGTCTCAACCATTTGAGAAACATATGCTTCTTCACAGGGAACCAACACCAACACTATTGAAGGATTTTCTAATGGAGATTAATGAACTTACATTTGTTAGTAGATGTCCATGGTATGGTTATGAATATGAAAAAATATTTCCATTTCAATATATTTGATGTGTTCTTTATATAATGAGAGCCAATCCATTCCCATTATAGCGTTGAATTCTATCACGGGATGTATCCCAATATTTTGTTGAAGAATCTTCCCACATTAAACAATAAGGTGAAGATTCCATCAATTGGGTTGCAATGATTTCACAAATTTGTGTTTTTACATATATATCTATGTCATGGATTTGGTGCTTCGATTCTATAGTTCTAAAAAATTGGAGATATATAATGGAATCAGTATAAAAAGATTCAAAATATAATATTTCCATTCATGAGTGAATAGGAATTGTACATTGTATGACTTAATTTTGTTGATCCACATCTGCAGTAGTGATGGAATAAGACCTACCTTATTCCTATGGCTTTGATGACTGTTGACATTAATTACCCTTTATGACTTGAGGTTTAGTGCATTGTCCTTCATAGTTACCTTGCTTTACATTATTTTAGAGTTGTATCGGGGGTGGTGTTCTCATTTCCCCAACCATAGTCCCTTCCTTATCTTGTATTTTCGATAATCTGGATCCTGGTGTCCTTCTCTCCCATGCATGAAGAATTTCTCCTTCAAATTGAGGAAATTCCCATGATGGTTGTTCCCAAATTTTTTACATGTGGGAGGATGAGTTTTGGATTTTCCATTATCATTAGATCTTACATCATGAAACTCCATATTTAATTTCATATTACCATATCATTAGGATCATTCTCGAAACACTATCTACAATTTAAGATAACATCAAATAAAATCACCATATCTCCCAATGCCTCTAATTTCATGATTCATTTCATGGTTTCATTTTAATCCACTAAAGAGTTTATCAATTGTTATATCATAGATTCCATCAAAACTTGATGCATAACATGAAATACTAGTGAAATTCACTTGGTAGGATAAGATAGATTCTCCATCCTTCTGATTTTACTATATAAATTATCTCTCCATCATCAGGGAATGAGTTCGTGGTAAATTCATGTTATGAAACATTATCATAAATAATTCCCACTCAATCACATCAAATTCATCTCTCGGTGTGCTATTCTTAATCAAATATTGACATTGTATGGACTATTAATTTTGAAAATAAATGGATAGATTCGTATTATAAGTCATAGAATAGTGATACCTAGAAAATATATACCACATTGAGTTAACCCACTATTCATAAACAATTGTATCAGAATATCGATCAAAATTTGGTGGTCGTTGCCACATAAACCACTCAATATCCAATTTTTTCATCTTAGATGAAGGAGGACGTTCCATATTATTCTGGTTATTATTAATAACCTAAGAAAACTAGGTAAGAATAACTATGATATTTTTAACTCCACCCCTATATGCATAGGGGATTTCATTCTAGCAATTGCTGCATGGTTCCTCGCATGAGTTGTTTCCATGTTTTCTCCCAGTTCCCATGATTTTCTAAAATAAAAAACATAAAAGGAAAACGTAGTCAACATTTCCTGATTAAATAAGTTATTACTTTTTTGAAATTAACACTAAAATAATATATTATGGGATACCAATGTTTACTAAATATTCTTGTGTTCTTACATATTCCTAGTGTCATACTAGGGTTTTAATGAATGTTCTCTAATCTTAATTACAAAATTAAATAAACCATGCCTTTGATACCATCAATAGCGGAACTACATTTCATAAAATACAATTATCTAATTTAAATGATAAAAAACATCAAAATATTACAAAATGAGTATCAAAATATTTAGTGCCCTAGGAATACAGGGACCATAAATATCTTTTGAATCATAAAATAAAAACATTTATTAAAATTCATTCTTCTTTAGATTCTTATTTTCTCTTTAGTATACAATTGTATACGTAATCACCTTAGGATATACGTCAAAAGTATTGAGCTAAAATCATAGTAAGAGGATAAGAAAACGAGACAAAACAATATCGGGTGATCATAAACATTTTCATCAAAACATTGGCATATGATCATTTACATTATAGGTAGTGTTGATAAAATCCTTAAAATGCGGAAATACAGGAAAAGGAAACCATATGTCTTAGTGGTTAATTACCATGCAAATTTTTGTACATATATAGTATCATGTTCAGGAATATTTCACCTTTAATTATCATATTCATAACATTAACCAATGAATTGGATCACTGTATAATTCTTGAAACCCCCAACTCATCACATCATCAACATTGCACTGTATAATTTTGGGTGCACCTGTCACATCATAATGATAAAATTATCAAGAATCCCATAGAGAATGCAGCTCAATCGTGAACATAAATAATCTATGGAAATTATTGTGTTTCATTTCATAAATCATTCATTCATACAATTTTTTTTACCAAATGAATGATAAAACAACATTATTGATATAAGAACCAACAGCATTGAATGAGAAGTAAAAGTAAAATTTTTGAAATATGAGTTCTTTTGTTTAAACATTTCGTTTGCATAAACTACAATTAAAAACATTGAATTCATAGAAATGGTAATATAATTATGGAATAAATTATTTTTAGGACATAACCAAACTATAAATGGAGTGATATTTGGAAAACCCAAAAAACGAATGTTGGGTCTGAAAATTCATTTTACCTACTATCCTAACAATTTATATTCCTTGTAGTCCTACCCAATGACACTGGAATCATGAAATAACAATTACAGAACATTTAATACATTAATATTTTTCATTATGGGTTTTTATGTTCTTTTATGTCCTTTGGAATGAGTTATAGAGTTTAAATTCATTGTTTGAGAGTGTTCTTTTCCATCGTTTTCATGAATAGTTCACCTATACAGGTGAATCGATGTTCCCATATAACATGGATAAAAATCCAGAATTTTTATTTCATATTATTAATGGTATTAAAGGAGATTAAATTAACTTATAATTAATTTATTTATATTCATTGTGTCTGAATCAACAGTTAAAATTTAATGATGATCGTTTCAGGTTAATTTGATCGGTTTTTTGATTCATAATGAACATGTTTTTTTATCATTGATTATTATGTGTTAATGTAGTTTACATAACATAAAATGGGTTGAAAATTTATGTATCACCAATATTTTTCATCCATTTAATGGTTTTTTTATTGTCTTGATGTTTTTGATGGAAAATAGATGTTCATCACCAATTATGTACTTAGATTAACACATGACGGGCAATAATATCATTTTTATAAACAATGAGAGAGGGAGTAATATAATTAATAAACATACATTACCATGATATAATACCATTATCTCAATCCTACTAGATTTATCATGACATTTTCGTAAGATATTTTGAAGATAAGTAAAAACATAAATGAAATATGAAGGGGAATTGAAAGTAAAGAGAGAAAAATTACCTCTTGAATATATTATCATTTAGAGCCTCTTCAGGGGAGGAGGTTTTTGTATTTTTTGAAGATAAATGAATTTTGGATGATGGGGGTGGAGATAATAAACTAGTTTGGTCAGTGTTTTCATAAGTCTTCAATCTTGGGAGATGTATTTAAATGAAGTTGTGAGGGGTTGTATACATAGTGGAGGGGACGATTGTTTTCATAATATTTAATTCATTAGTTAATAAATATTCTTCAATGCGATAAATAGTAATGACTTCATGACTAAATACAGTAAAGTTGGAATGTTAGTTTGAACCAATGAACATTTATGATAGATATGATTATATCAAGATGTTGAAATTCATTTATCTATCCTATTTGGTAAATTATCGAATTTCACTATTCTCCAAAAATTAATTTATTTTAGAAAAGTCTCAAAAATTAACCCTATTCATCTTGTGACGTGTAGAATCCAAAACTGAACTACATTTTCAAAAATCAGTTTTCTACATATAAGCAATTAATGTTTGAATTAAAATTATCATTTACATGGAAAATAGTTATTTTAAAATTAAAATTCATTTTCTATCACTTCAAAAAATTACATATTGTCTCATAAAATTTTCATATAATACTAAAACATCAAAATATATGTTTATGAATGTATTTTATGAAATTCATTTTTTTGTAAATTAATTAACTAATCATTATATATTGATGACTTACAAATATACAAACACTCTTATATAATTATATCATGTTGTGACCTATTATATTGATAAATATTATTTATACTATCATTTGTAAGGTTCATATTCGTTGGGCCAATTTAAAATTCATAAGGGTCATGTTACTATTCATAAGTGTAACATTACTATTCATTAGCATATGTTACTATTAAAAAATTTTATGATTACCATATCAGTCTCAAAACATCTTACTGATCGCAACCGTGTATGTCGGATTTTTGGAATTCTATTAACATAAGTGAAAAAATTATGCTTGTGGTAAAAAAGGAATTTAGTATTTCATTTATGCATGATGTGTAATTGTGATCCCTAATGTCATTTTATGTAATTTTACTATGTGAAATAAATACAAGAACGAATAAATTCCAATAATAAAAGTTTGTTTTATTGCATCTTTGATGAAAATTCATTATTGGAGGTTGTTCCTAAATATTTAGGGGCAGGGACAATAATTTTGACGATCATCAATTCCTACTTCATTAGCCCTCCATATATCTTGATGTCAGATCAATTTGAAATTCAGGGAGGCTATAAAGTATCCATAGGCGTGGTCATCCCAGAATAAATACACATTATTTATGCATTCCTAGGATTGATTTCTTTAGGCCTTCATCTGCTCCTCTTGAGGGGGAAGGGGTGCTTGCTGATATCAGGTGGGATTCATGGTTCAATAAGTTCATGATAGCTATAAATAATGTAGGGGAGGCCTAATCATGAATTATGTCATTTCAACTCATTCCTATTTTTTATTTGGGATGATGGGGCTTCCCGTGAAGTGAGATTAGTCTATTTCACGGAATCAAATATCTTTTGGGTGATGGAAGTGATGTCTGAGAACCCAATTGAATATTTTACTATATTGAGTGTTGTCAATTACTCACCTCAAAAATTATCGATGCACATGGATGGCCACTCATCATGGGGGAGTGGTTGGTTCATTATGTAAGTCATATCATCCCATCATTAATTGATGATTAAATCCCTATCATTCTCCTATTGTTTGATGTTAATGAGATCAATGATTTTAAAAAAAAATTAATCAGAACTCAAATAGGAATTGGAAAAGGAGATCCTCCCATCTTGTTATTGAATTATCTTTCAAACTAGTGTACCACACAATGGATAAGCCTTACGGGGTTCGCAAAAAGCATATGAACTTCACACCTTACTGTTTCTCAAGGTTTCCTATCATTTGATCACAGTATAAAGATTAGTGCATTGGATGCTACTATGGGGCCGCTAAGCCTTGAATACTATGAATAAGTGGTTCAAAAAATTTGGTAGTGGTGGGACATTTATAAAAAATTATGTTTGTGATTATATTCCATTTTAATTGGATCAATATATCCTTCCATTTCATCCATTAGAGTTGTTAATGACTCTATGGAATTCATAGGACCTTAATGTGTGTCCAATTAGATCAAATCATGATGGGTTGTAGTAAGAGGAATTACATGATGTGTCATGTTGTTGGAACATGTGGTGGATACCCATTTCAGGTAATAATTTGAGGATTTTCTTGAATATGTTCGGGTTACTTCCCCAATGGAGGGACCTATTTATATCATCCTGGGATTGGGTTCAGGTTGATTGATGAATCTAAAACTGCCTTGAATGATATTTACATCCTATCTTCATCCATCAGGATGATCCTGTAGGGAATATGTACATATAGTGGGGGTGGGTGTTGATAATCGACTTGGGGAACATACCAAATTGGATGTATTTCACTTAGTAGCTTGTCATTGATTCACCATAGCTATTTCATTTCATTCTCATGTTGAGTGAATCTCTACTCATGTGTGGGGGAGTAATCCTGTGTTATTGAAGGTTGTGGGTCATTTAACATTCTCTCATTATTATCCTTGTTGGGTATTCTTGTGGGAGGAAATTAATGAATAACTATGGGGCCCAAAATTACAAAAACTCTCTCATTTTTCTTGTGTACGCCTCCAGGCTCAATGTGGACTATAACTGGGGGAACCCTATTATATTTTTTTCTCATTATTTTTATCATTTTCAGTATGGTATATGGGTATGATGAACACTATTCCCATCGATGCATACTGCGTTTGGGGTGGTGTTGGAGATGTAGAATTATAGGAGACATTCTTGCAGCATTTTGGATATTCTCTGACCACTCTATGATGCTCTATAGGATACTTGGAGATGAGTGACACAGAGAGATCCATGATATGACATTGTGGTGCACCTCAATTATGGGCGATATGATTCATGAGATTGGACAACATAGTTGACTCCACTATCCATAGTTCTCCATATACGGGAGAAGACAGTCATCCGCTGGGCGGGAATTTTAGTTAAAAATCCCTCCATCCAAAAGGGTTGTAGTCACTCCCATAAATCTATTAACATGCCTCAAACTGGATTTTCATATCTTATCGGGGATGGTTTTGTAAAATCATACACCGCACCCACTGTTTAGGGTAGATCCCTAATTAAGGATGATGCTGCTTCTATTTATTCCATCTTGATCTCACACATTACCATTATGACGTGAGCCGGATATGGTTCTAGGTCTCCATGTTAATTGTTTGTTATTGAGTACATCATAATTTCTTATAGATTGGATTCCTATAGTTGGGTTGATTTTTTTATTTCCATAGATGATTTGTTTTGGAGCTTCTCTATGGATAATCATTTTTGTGTCAAATGATTTGGAGACTTACTCATGGTTGGTTATTCTCAAGCATTCCACATAACCTAGGTAGGTACAAAATTTTACTATTGTAAGGGGATGATGAAATTATAAGATGTCACTTATAGTGGGTTATTCTATATGAGATTTGGGTTGATTTAAAACACTCTATTTTATCCCCATCCCCAAAATTGAACACTATACGAGGAATTAGAGATAAAGTAGTGAAACTTGTTTAGCTAATGGAGGTAGGCCCGCACAAACTCACTCATTCACATGACATATTAGAGCCTCTATGAAAAGGGAAATGTTTATATGATTATTTTTTAGTCAATATCACCTAGGAAATTAACATGGTTTACATACAAATAGTAAGAAAATAATGATGATTTTTACTACCAAACAGTTTCCCAGATATTGAGATGAAGGTTGGGATTACCTTGATCTGAAAAATCTTTAGATATATAGAAATGAGATATGTCTATGGACCAATATATCCTTTTTATGTCAGACTTATCTGGTAGTATCCAAAAAATAAACCCATCTTTTTGATGTTCCACTAGGTACTCTCCTGCTTGATTCACAAAATTTGACTGATCCTTAAGGATTTCCTTCCAAGAAGTGGGGTTTGGGGGTGTCTTGTTGACATGTGAACAGTACAATGGTGGCATAGAAGATGAAAATAGGCCTCAAAGATCCTTTCGGTGAAAAATTATTGTTAATTTCATTTAAATATTATCCAACATATTGTACTTCAAATATATAATAATCTCCGATTATGATCGATTTCTCATATTTGGCCTGAGAAGGGGAGGATCTTCTCACTGATAAAAATTTGGAATATGGGGAGGACCTCTGTAGTTAGTTCCATTATGGGGATGTCAACCATCACAGCTTATTTTCTAGACATGTAGAGAACTTCGGTGGTGTATACCCTTGGGAGGACCTTCAGTGAGAATCGCATCAATGGGAGGATTGTCTTGCTTCTTAGCCTCATTGAGGGGAGGGAATCCAAAGTGACTGTTATTATAGAGAGATCTACCATCATAACACTAGGTTCAGGGAGTGTATCTACTATTTACTTTGATGGTATGGCCATCGGGATATATTAAAATCAGTATAGGGCCCTCCAATTTTTTAATGTCACCATGAGGAGGTCCTTTGTAGCCACGAACTTCATGGAAGGGACAACTGTGATAGCTTGACATCTGACTAAATGGGAAAACAAATCTGCATTATATAACCCAGGGAGGAAAATTAGGGAGGACGAAATCAAGGGGATAACCTTCTTTTTATTTGATCTACTGGTCAAGGGGAGGTCCACCTTCACCTGGATCGTGAGATTATTTATTGTGATCGATCATTTTTGGCCCATGGTGTATGACCCATAGGTGCTCTATGGAGGAAATTCAGAGCTACATGTAGTGATATTGATGGTATGATGTACCCAACTACTACTTCTACTTCCATTTTTTGGTAATGGATTGAAAGGATCTTGAGACTCTTTTGATAAATTTTATATTGCATCAAAAACATTATATTACTATAGGGTATACTCATAAAGGATATTTTCATTATTTCCATTGGTGTCATTGATGTTTGGGTTCTATCTTGTGGGAAAATAGTAGCCACATACTGTTGGTAGTGGCTTTTATATACAAGACACTCTTTTTTTGGTTCTCACAATGTCACTGGGTTATGCTGATGAGATTCTAGAGTTCTGGAATGGATATTTGACTACCATGAAGTTGTCACAACATTAGACTAGTGTCCCCCAGATGGATCATGTTATTTTTAATTATATGGTTGTCATTTTATTGTGTAATATGTTCGTCGACCCTCCTAAACTGGAAATGGATGTGGGTATAATCTGTGGTGACAATCTAGTTTTGTTGATCAATAACACCACATGATGAGAAAGGATCATGGGCATAACTCCCCACTTTTTCCACTAATTAAATGATGTCTAAAACACTTAAAGGATATAGTCTGGGATCGATGTCTAATCCTCCATCATGGAAATGTTGTGTTGAGTTTTTTCTTTGACTGTAATGGGTATGATTTCACATTTTGAGGTCAGGGTATGAGTTTATTCTTTCTATAGTCCTCTGTGGGTTTTTTAGTTGGTACTATTAGTTATCATGTGCCAGAAAATAGGAACGATTCTACCACAAGATGTCGTCCACTATTTCTATAGGGTTTTTCTATTGGGCATGATTTTTGCAAGAAAGAATTTCAGACTTCTCATTTCCAAATGTATTTTTATAATGGTATTTATTTAAATCCACAAGAATTTGACCATGCTCACTTAGCACCATATTTGGATGGAGCGATTCATTTTGATATGTATGAATTTTCAGTTGCCTACGGATTTCCACTATATTTGACTAGTGTGATTCTTATGAAATTATAGTGTTATTTAACTTCCAAAGGTTTTCCTACCTATTTGCATGGTTTTATCGGTGTGTATCAATAAGGATTTTTGACTATTTATAGGTTGGTTTCATTCTAATTAGATGAAGGGAAGATTCCTTATTGGAATATATTTTCATATTCCTATACTTTTCCACATTTTTTAAACTGTGGGACTGGTGATCATGGGCCTGAATCAGTGTTTTCTCTTATTTTCCCATGCTCTTTCTATTTTGGGATACATAGGAGTGAGTGGAGATATCCATGCACTCATAAATTGATGATGTATTTATGTGGAGGGATTAATCATGAAGGGTATAATTGTATGCATCCCTATATATTCCACTGCATTTGTGTGGAAAACCACCACCTTAGGAAGTAGTGTAATACCATTTTCACGATTCTTCTTTTTCCAACCATGATGGGGAGGCCAATGGGATCATGTACATTATAATTTAGAAGGTCGAATCATTATGGGATATTCATCAAAACAATGATATCGTGTTGTATTCCACTAGTTGAAACGTCCTATGATAGGTGACCTTGAGTGGGGTTCTAGTGTATCTAGGATGTAGTCATTGGTGTTTACCTCATTTGGATCCATATGATAAGGTATTCATTTTCCCATTTTGGGGACATGCTCCCAAACTGATTGAAGATGGCTAGTGTGGTCCTCTGGTGACGGGACTCTGGTCACGATTGAGGAGGCTATTGGATGTCATTTAACGATTGGGATGTATGCCTTCTGGCCTCCACCATGGGGGGAGTACTATTTCCGTGGTACTTTTTGATCAGTATGTTTGAAAAGCAGTCTTCAAGAGGATGAGTAGTTAGGGGAGTCCTATTATTTGTTTGGGACCCAACCACCTATGTGGTCCCTGAAATGAATGTATAATAAATTTTTCATGTTTCAATTTTAGTCTATCAAAGTATTGTTCTAAACTGAATCCCACCATCATAATTTATATTAAACTCTTTCATAATCCCATCCTTTACTATTATTTCCTTCATTTTCATCTCCAGGTCATCCCTTTGATCCTTCTTAATTTTCTCTTGGATATATTGTTGGAAAATTAATTGGGAAAGGTATGATGTATTACCTAATTTGATTTTTTTCAAAATCCATCCTTTTTATATCAATGAAGATATGGTATTTTTCAATCTACAACATGGATAGAGTATTAGGTTCTTTTATTTTAAATGTATCAGCTATATTATTCACCTTGCTTGGATGACAGTGGATAGAGCAATTGTTGTCATCAATTGGAATGAACCATATACTTTAATACATGTTGAGAACCTTTGGTATGAATATATATGTTATGTTATTTTAATCAATTTATATGTCACAGTTCTTACCAAATAGGTAGTTCCGGTAGATTTTCAATAAAAAAATTAAAAGCTACTAGCTCCAAATCGTGTGTCGGGTAGTTCTGCTCAAGGATATTCAACTACCATGATGCATAGGGTATCACATTATCATTTTTCAAGAGTACACATCCTATGAATATCTTCTAAGAATAACTATATATGACAAAACATTCTACACTTTTATATAATATGATTGTAGGTTCAGTTAGAAATCATCTCTTTATCTCCTTGATGTTTATCTCACATTATTCTTTCTTAACAAACATTACCACTTTCCTTGTTGACATAGTTATTGGGATAGAAATTGTGAGAAATTTCACACAAAAATTTTATAGTATTAATATAATACAATAAAAATATAGATTTCTAGGACTCTAGAGGGTCTGGTCCATTCCTCAATCACCTTTGTTTTTTTAAGGGTCCATAGAAATTCCATCAAATGTGATCACATGTTCCAATAACATGACATAATTCATCCAAAAGACCCACATGAAGAACATGGAAAATCAATTCACTTTTTGTGAATGATTCCAACACAATCCTTAGATATTATTCATTTTCATCCTTACTCTTTATGTAGATGAGAATATAATCGATAATCACTATGACAAATTTTCCAAAGAAATGTCTAATGAATATATTCATCAATTCAACGAAGATTATAAGTAATTAATATGACCAATGGGAATAACCAAAAACACATAGTTACCATACCTTGTTTGGAATGTAGTATTCAAAATAATTACTTCCATTTCCTTTAGCTGATGATATCTAGAATGATGATCCACCTTTGAGAGGTACTAATATCCTTGTAGTTGATCGAACAAGTAGTCAATCCTTAGGAGAGGAAACTTGTTGTTTAGGGTGATTTTGATGATTTCCCGATAAGCAATACACAACCACATTGATCCATACATATATTTCATAAAGATTATTAGAGCACCCCAAGGTGATTTACTAGGTAGTATGAACCGTTTGACCAAATTATATTGAACAATATTTTATAAATCCTCTATTTCGATGTGATATATCCTATAAAAACATATTGATATTAGAGTGGAACCATGTATGAGTTCTATAGAAAACTCTACATCATTATCTAGGGGAAGTATAGGTAAATCTTCGATAAATACATAATTTTAATCCCTGATGATGGTAATTTTTGATAGGTTGACAAATTCCATTGACTCAGTCATTTGTGCATGTTATGATTCTTCATAGGGAACAAACACCCAAAACATTGAATGATTTTATAATGGAGATTAATGATATTAATTTAATTTTTAGATGAGCATTGAATGGTTATAAATATTAACAGTTATTTCATTTTGGTGATAGTTGATATGTGTTCTATATAATGAGACCCAATCACTTCCCATTATAATGTTAATTTCCAGCAAGGAAAGTATCACAAGATTTTCTTGATGAGTCACCCCACATAGGAAAACAAGGAGAACGATCCAAAATTAGGGTTACATTGTTTTCACCACTTTGTGTACTTACATGTATAAATTCTTCATGGCTTCAGTGCTTTGATTCTATAGTTCTAGAAAAAATGAGAGATATAATTGAATGCGTATAACAAGAATCAAATATGGCATTCTTCAATTCATGAATGAATAAGAATTTCACCTTGTATGACTTCATTTTCTTGATCCACATCCGCAATAGTGATAACATAATACTTCACATGATCTATTGGATTTGTTGGATGTTGAAATTGATTACCCTTGAGGACTCTATTTTTACAACACTAGATTTCATATTGTCATTGCTTTATATTGTTTTATAAATGTACCATGGGTGGTGCTCTCTTTTCCACCACAACAGTCTCATTCATTCTCATGTGTTTTAGACACTCTAGAGATTTGTGTCCTTCTATCCAATACAAGAATCATTTCTCCACCATTTTGATGTAGTTTACATTATGGTTCTTCCCACATTTGGTACATGTTGGTGGATGCGTTTTCTTTACATCATTATCATTAAATAATACTACATGAAACTCCACATTTCATTTCCTATTTTCATATCCATTGGACCTTTTTCCAAACTCCATCTCCAATTTTAGAGAACATCAAATAACATCTCTATAACTCCCAATGTCTCTAATACCATGATCCTTTTGATGGTTTCATTTTAATCCACTAGAGAATCTATTAATTTTTCAATCATTATTGATATGAAAACACAAAGTGTTCCTTGAAATCCTTATAAAATTCACGTTGTAGGATATGATCGATTATCCATTCATTGGATTTATCTCAATAAATTCTCTCTCTATCATCATGAAATGAGTTTGTGGGAAATACATCTAATGAAAAAATATGATAAATACTTCCCACTCTATCACTTCGATTTAGTCGATTGGTGTGGTGTTCTTAATCAATGACCATCATTGGTTGTCCTTTACATTGAGACAATAAATGTATATTGCCATATTATATGTCATAATATAGTAATGGCTATAATATATATTCCCCATCGATTTTACCCACTATAATTCAACAATTTGATTCAATATTTATTAATCATCAGTGGTTACTACCACATAAACCAATCAACATCAAGTTTCTCCCTCTTAAATGAAGGAGCATATTCCGCATTATTCAGGTTATTATTAATAACATGATTCAATTAGGTAAGAGTCACCAAGATGTTTTTAACTCCACCTCCCAATAGATAGGGAATTTCATTCATTAAATCATTTCATGGTTCTTCGCATAGGTTGTTTGCTTGTTCTCTCCTAGTTCCCAAGATATTATAAAATATAAAAGTTTAAAAGAAATCATATGTCAACAATTCAAGATTTAAGAAGTTACTCCATTGCAAAATTATCACTGAAATAATATCTTATGGTATCTCTATGATTATAAAATTTTCTAGTGTTCTTAAATATAAAGTCTCAGACTAGGGTCTTCACTAAAATTCTGTAATCCAAATTCCATAATTAACTAAATTGAGTCTCTGATACCATATATATAGATCTTTCTTTTCATACAATACTTTTACATCATTTAAATTTTAAAAAACATAAAAAATTACAAAACCAGTATCATAATAATTACTGTATTGGGAAAACTTGTACCATACATTACTTTTGAAACATAAAACATAAACTTTTATTCAATTCATTTTTATTTTCCCATGACTTCCCCATAGTACGTGTAATCAACTAAGGATATATATGAAAATGGTTGAGCTATAATCCTTGTTAGAGGATAAGAACATGAGACAATACAATATGGGCTGACCTTAAACATAATCATCATAACATAACCATCAGATCACATACATTATATGAAGAGTTAATAAAAGGCTTTAAATGGGGAATTCCTAAAAATGATTTCATATGTCTTAGTGTTTAACAAAATCAAATATTTTTGAACATATATAGAATCATGTTCATGAATATTTAACCTTTAATCATGAGATTCATCAAATTATCCAATGCATTGGAGAACTCTATAATTGTTGGAATTCCCATCCCATCACAACATCATCATTTCACTATATAATCCAAGCGCACCTGTCACATAATAACGTTAAATTCATCAAGCATGCCACATAGAACAAGGACAATTGGGAACATTTATAATATAGGGAATGGAATTTTATTCATTCCACAAACCATACATTCATATAATTTGGATTCTCAAATTAAAGAGGGAACAACATTATTGATATAATAAAAACTACATTGAATGAGAAGTAAAAGGAATATTTTAGAAAGAAGTGTTTTTGAAAAAAAAAATAGTGTTTGAAATAAATTTTAATGAAAAACATTTAAATCACCAAAAAGGTAATATAATTATGAATAATTTTTTTAAATGTATAACCAAACTAAATATGGACTGATATAGGGAAAACCGGAAAAATGATATTTGTGTCCGAAAATTCCACATATCTTGTATCGTAATGCTTTCTTCTCCATATAGTCATATATAATGACATAAAATTCATGGAATTACAATTATAGAACCTAAATAAATATATATTGTTCATTATTTGTTAATTAAGATTTTTTATGTGCTGTCGGATGAGATATAGAGTTTAATATCACAGTTCGAGAGTGTTCCTTTCCATATTATTTAGGAATAGTTCACTTGTACACGTGAATGGAAGTTCACGTATAACATGGATGAAAATACATAATTTCTATTACATATTTTAATGATCTTAGAGTAGATTAAATCATCTTATAATAATTTTGATTATATACAATCAGTATGAATCACTAGTTAACATTTATTGATGATCAATTTAGAATAATATAATCAAATTTTGATTCATAATAAACATGTTTTTTTATCATTTATGATTATGTATAAAAGTAGTTTTATCATCATAAAAAGAGTTATAAAATAAATATATAAATAATTTTGAAACCATTTAATTGTTTTATTAATATTCTTGATTTCATTGAATGTAAATAGAAGTGTATCACCCATGATGTACGTATATTAACACATGACATGCAACGATTTCAAGTTTATAAAAAAATAGAGGGAGGGAGGATTATTTTCAATAAACAATAATTATCAATATAGAATAAAATTATATCAGTCCTACTATATTTATAATGACATTTTCATAACATATATTGAGGATAAATAAAATAATGAAATGAAATATGAAATGAAATTGAAAAAAAGATATAGAAATTACCTTGTGAATATATGTTCTTTGAGAGCCTCTTTAGGTGAGAGGTTTGGGTATTTTTAGGAGAGATATGTATTTTAGATATGGGTGGGAGATAAGGAACTAGTTTTGTTAGAATTTGGATAATTATTGAAGCTTGAGAGATGTAGAAAAATGATGTTTTGATGGTGATATTTATAGTGGAGGTGTAGGGTGTTTTCTCAAAATCTAATTCAGTATTTGATTAATTTCACTCAAGATAAGAAATAGTGATAATTACATGAATAAATACATTAAATGGGGAATTTTAGATTTAACCCATGACCATTTATTTTATCCATGATAGAATCATGATGCTGAAATTCATTTCTTTAGAATGTTAGAAAAATGGTAGTAATTTACTATTCACCAAAAAAATAAAGTATTTTTAAAAAATCATAAAAATATACCCTATCCATTTTTTGACCTATAGAATCCAAATATGAACAGAATTTTTTGTAATTTATTTTCTAAATATTAGTACTTCAATTTTTTATTAAAATCATCATTTACTTGGAAAATACAGATTTTAAGATTAAAGCTGACTTTATTACACTTTGTAAATTTATATATGGTCTAATAAAATTATCATAAAATCATATAACCCAAAAATAATTTTTTATCAATTAATATTATAAATATAAATTTTCAATTAAATTAATAAACTAATAATTAAATATTTGTGACATTCGAATATACAAACACTATAGAATTATAATATAACTCTGTCACTTATAGGATGGGTAAATTTGATTTGTACTCTCATTGATAAGGTTCCTATTCACATGGCCAATTTAAAATTCTTAAGGGTCTAGTAACTCTTCATAATGGTAACATTAGTATTCATAAGGGTACATTACTATTTGACAAAAATTAAGTTCATCCTATTAGACCACAAACATCCTACTAATCACAACCGTGTATGTCAGATTTTCGAAATCCAATTAATCAATGTGGAAAACATATGTTTCAAAAAGTAATTTAGTATTTAATTTAAGAAGTGAGTGTAATTATGTTTCCTAATTTTATTTTATGTGATAATACTATATGAAATTACTAAATTAAGAGATAAATTATATTAATAAAATGTTACGTAATTCCATATTATAAAACAAATCATTCATTTAGGTTGTTCCCCAATATCCTGTTGAGTCAATAATGTTTTCCTTTTGAATTTTCCATTCCTTCATGTCTGTGGAGATTGTTATATCAATAAGGTAACCTTATGAATTTACCATTCCTTCTTGTTTTGAAATTCAAATACACCTTATCTCGAGTAAAATCTCATTTTACCCTGTGTTTTACATCGATAAGGAAAATTTTCCATCCCCAAGGAAATTTATCCTTACCATTTTTTTCATTATTCATTATCTTGTCTATGTGTGAATGTCGGTTTTATATCTAAATCCATGGAATAATATAATTGATAGATAAAGAGAATTTTGTTTTCAAACTACGATCTCTTCTTAGTTCTGACTCTGAGTTCCCTGAATTCAGACTCTGAACTCTTCTATGTTCTAACTATGAGATTTCTAAATTAAGACTCTGAACTCTTCTAAGTTCTGACTCTGAGTTCTCTGAATTCAAACTCTGAACTCTTTTATGTTCGGAATCTGTGTTCTTTGAATTTAGACTCTGAAATCTTCTGAGTTCTTACTCCGAGTTCTTGGAAATCAGACTCCAAAATCATATGAGTTCTGGCTCCAAATTCTAATGAATTAACACTCTGAACTCTTTTTGAGTTCAGACTCCAAATTCTAATTATTTTATACTCCGATATTTGTATGTTCAGAATCAGAATTCTCAAAAACACTGACTCAGAAATTTTTATGTTTTAACTCTGAATTCTCATGAACTCTGGCTAAGAACATCTACTGTTCTGACTCCGAATTATCATGAGCTCCAAATATCTACTTTGTATGTTCAGGTGACAAATTCTTGTGAATCATGATTCCTAATTTCCATGAAAATCAGTCTTCGGAATTTTATATATTTCAGGATCCAAATTCCTTGGAAAACTGAATCTGAACATCCTTGTATTATAGACAATGAATGTGTTTTTGGTTACACTCTGAAACTTTATTTTTCTTACATTCAAAATATTTGATTTTGGATAAGTAACAATATTTTTTATTACACTTATTTATTGTTATAACACAATTTTGTGCATTCGGTAACTATCTAACCGTTGTTTGAGTGATACATGTACAGGTCCCTCTGAAATTCAAGGAAAAATATGACCGTTGGAGGAGGGAGCTGGTCATTGGTGTTGTGCCTATAAATATGAGATCATTTGAAAGAGATCAAAACAAGTTTATCAATCTAAATATTACATTCATCTGAAGAAATTTCTAGATAAAGAGGCTTTTTTCATTGTGTGTAATGAACTTCTTATTCTGATTTTCTTTGTGCGGCTCCGATTGATGATGTGTATATTCGAGTGCTTTTAGGGATAGGAAGACAGAGGTGCCGACTACCTTGAAGTTGAGGGCATCTATTCTGAGAAAGACAGAGGGGCTGACTACCATGAAGTTGAGGGATTCTGGGGATAGTAAGACACACTCCGATCATCATATCAAGGGCTTACCCTGGTGTGGGTAAGACATATATTCTTGAAAGTATAAATCAAGGGACCATTATCCAAGGTTGTTGGATACCCTTCTCTTTGGGTTAAAACATTTACTACTTGTTACTTGGTTTGATAAAAAATTTCCACTGCATTTTATTTTTTTAGGAATGTATAACTATCTTATACTTCCTTATAATTGAATACTCTAATTTAGTAAGATTCTATATGCTTTATGTTAGAATATTTATTTTTGTAAACATTAATTATGTTTCATTTATCTGGAACCATCTTTTCAAAATCACTTTCATGGAATCATATTTCCAGAATCTACAAAATTTTGTAGAACTAGAGGTTTTGTAAATTAAAATGTTTAACCTTGTTAAACCTAACCATCATTAAAAGTTCCAAAAAAAATTTAAAGTGTACAATTAACACACCCTATTATATATTGAGCATCTATATCATTAGATACTACAATCAGTATCTTCATTTATTATTTAGATCCTTCAATTTCTATCAAATGATGTCTCTGAAATACTTATATTCACATAAAAGTTTTCCTTGCTCAGTTTTCATTGTTCTATCATTTTCAACGCTTAGGAATATTTTCCTTGAATCTAACATTTTTCAATTAACATGTTTTTGTTGAATGATGTTTTATTAAGATTGCAGTAATCAATGTTGGTTTTATAGATAATCTCAATCCAACAAGACCACCATATTTTTATAGGAATTGTTACAAATATTGGATAGATTGCATGAAGGATTTTATTATCAATACTGGAGTTGATAATTTGGTTTTTCTCATTGGAGGATTTAAAATTCTTGAAAAGGATGTTAGTACCTTAACCAATCCAGAAGATAATGAGTATCAACTGAATTATAAGGTATACAATACCTTTCTTTGTTCTATGAATAGAAAAATATATAGCCAAATTTCATCATGTGAAGAACCAAATTGTATTTGGAAGAAACATGAAGATACTCAATTTAGAACATCCAAAGTAATTGAAATAAGAAGATCCATTCTTAGAGATGAATATCATGGTTTCTTCTTTCCATAGGGAGAACCCATATGTTAGGTACAACAAAGATTCATGAATATTGGGAATAGTTTACAATCCATGGGTGTAAAAGTATTAGATGTTGAAGCTCTTTTTGATAAGATCATAGACAGTACTCCCAATGAATGCGAATCGATGAGGACTGCTGTTGATGAGAACATAAAAGTTACTCATAATTATATTGATTAACTTTTAGGAAGTCTTCTTCCAAATGAGACCATAATGAATGGTGATGTTGATAATGTAATGAAGAAGAATGGGAATGGAAGTGTTGACTTTACTATAACAACAAATCATATGAAATACCAGACTCCTAAGAGAGTTACTAGATCTCAATATAAGAATATTGTTATTCAATACGAATATAGTTGAAGTGAATCTTTAGAAAATGAGTTATAAAATCTTACTTGAAGGATGAACATGATTGTTGGACAGAAAAAATTTCAATCCAAATATAAGAGGAAGGAATGGAAAGAGAATAATGATTCAGATGTTACATGTTATTAATTCAAGAGAGCTGGACAGATAAGGTCTGATTGTCCCATGCATTAGTGAAATGAAAGAAAGGAAAATAATTATGAGAGAAATATAAAGAAGTACTACGAAGATAAATGTAAGAATGTATTGAAAGATAATGACACATGGAGTACAAGTGGTGGAGACTCGTTAGATTATTTATTTGGTTACAAAACTTCTGGACAGAAGAATCTTGGTCTAATAACCTGATTACCTATTGGCAATCATTGCATAATGGATTAGGTACATAAATCTGAATTAATGACCAATGTTTCATTAAACTAAAATTATAGTAATGATAAAAACTATAACTCTTCTAATGAAGAATATTTTTCTGATGTAGGTAATACTTTACATTATTATGAAGAATATTCTAGTTTTTCTGAACACCTTGATATTGAGAATTCAAAACTCATGAAAAAACGTGACAATCAATATTCTAGAAATACTTTTCTCACTAACAAAATATCATATCATTATAAAGATTATGATAAGAAAATTATTGATTTTGAAATTATTTCAGAAAATCTTGAGGAAGTAAATTCTGCGAAGAATAAAATTTATAAGGATATTGATAACGTAATTTCTAAGAGAAATGTTTTTGAGCCTAACACTAGTTCCAAGTCATATGTTTTAGAATAGTAGAACTAGGATATCAAACTGAAATCCAAAACATTTTCCTTGAGGAAGTGTTTTTCAAACATTTCATTAGGTAAGGAAAATATTGATAATATGTATTCTCAAATTTAACCAATAAGGAATAATTCTGGATTTGGTTATACTAGTTATAAACCAATTTTTAGTAACAATTATTTTGTTCCACAATGTTCTCCATTCTGTACTAATTGTCAGCACGGTGGGCATTGGCAAAAAAAAATTCCTTATACAATACTCAGTCATAAGGATTTCATAAAGCTTATTTTTCTAATAAAATGTGGGTGCCTAAGATTTTTCTTTCTGAAATTTCCAAATCCATGAATGCTTGGGATCCGAAAGTCTAACTCTATTGTTTTCTAGAAAATAGAGAATGCACCAACAACAATACATGGTACATGGATAATGGATGTTCACGACATATTACTGGTAACAAAAACTAATTTGATTAGATTATAAAGACGAAAGGAGGAAATGTAAATTTCCGAGATAATTCACATGGAGAAATTATTAGTATAGGTAACATCGTTCTTCTTGGATAAAAATTGATTTCAAATGTTTTAATTGTTAAGGGTCTTAATAACTTTCTTATTATCATAATCCAATTATGTGATGATTTTTAAATTGTTAATTTTAGGAATATCTTGTTCTTAGTACACAATTCCAAGGAACAATTTATTGTTTCTTCCCATAGGTATGAGAATATATACACACAAAATGACCAATAAATTAAGATCCAAGATCTACCTTTCCTTAGTTCAATGGAAGATCATTCTTGGTTGTGGAATAAAAGGTTAGATAACTGTATCCTTAAGAACTTGTGAAAACTTTCTATGAAAAGATTATTTATGGATATACCAGATCTAAGAATTGATTTTTAAAAAGTTTTTAATCCTTGTCAATATGGAAAAAACCATAAATAAAGTATTAAATTAGTCGGTGAGGTCTCAAATACTGATGCATTACAGTTAGTGCATATAGATCTATTTGTTCCTACACAAACATGAGGCATTGGAGAAATGTATTATGTATTTGTTTCAGTTGATGATTACACTAGATCTACGTTGGTGTATTTTCTAGAAATTAATTATGATGCCTTCTCGTATTTTAAAAGTTATATAGCCCAATATAAAAATGAGAATAACCTTTTATTGAAAACAATTCATACTGATCATGGTGTAGAATTTCAAAATTCTGATTTTGAAACATTTTGTAGTGGAAGAGGCATTCCTCACAATTTCTCATCACCAAAAACTCATCAACATAATGGTGTTGTTGAAATAATAAATATAATTTTTCAAGAGATAAAAAGAACCATGTTGAGTGAATATTCTATAGCAAGACATTTTTTGGCGTGTGTTGTAAGTACTTCTAGTTATACTATAAATCGCGTTTTAATTAGAACTTCTCGTAATAAAACACCTTATGATTTATGGAATGGTAGAAAACCTAGACTTTCCTACTTCAAGGTTTTTAGTTTCATGGTATTCATTCTGAACACTAAACATAATCTACACAAATTCGCAACAAAATCTGATGAAGGAATTTCCTTAGGCTACTTCACAACCTCTAAGGCATATAGAGTTTTCTATAAAAACACTTGTACCTTTGAAGGGACAGTACATGTGATATTTGATGAAACTGATCCCTTTGTTTTTAATCAACCCCAACCTACATCTTTGGATATGTTTTTGAAAACTGATTATCAACCACTCTTAAAAGATTCCTCTGATGAGGAAAATACCCAAGAAAATCATTCTAAAGAATTTACCCCAGAATATTTCCTACCCTATGTTGACGAATAAATTTTACAAAACCCCAACCAGTTGTTCATAAAGAATCATTATATTGATAGTATCATTGGTGATGTGAATCAACATGTATGGACAAGATATTTTATTAGAAATTATTTATAACATCTAGTATTTCTTTCCTAATTAGATGAAAAAATAATTGATGAAGCTTTAGGTGATGATGATTGGATAAAATAATTGCAAGATTAACTAAATGAATTTGAATGGAATAATGTCTTGACCTTGGTTGAAATACCTAAGGAATCTTCTGTCATTTGTGTTAAATGGGTCTTCAAAAATAAGTGTGATGAAAATGGAATCATAATTAGAAATAATACAAGGTTAGTTGCTAAAGTCTATAATAAAAAATATGGAATAGACTATAAAGAAACCTATGATCCAGTAGCTAGACTTGAATCTATTCACATTTTACTTGCCTTTGCAGCATTATTCAATTTCATACATTTTAAAATGGAGGTGAAATGTGCTTTCACTAATGGTTATATTTAAGAGGATGTTTTTGTTGAACAACCTCCGGATTTTGAAGATACAAAACAACCTGATCACATTTTTATACTTAACAATGTTTCGTATTGACATAATCAAGCCCCTCGATCATGGTATGATATACTTACAATATTTTTGCTCCAATATAATTATGTTATGGGAAATTTAGATGAAACAATTTTTATAAATAAAGATAAGAAAGACGTTTTGATTGTTCAAATTTATGTTGATAACATTATATTTGGTTTAACTCAGCTATGATTAACTGATTCCACTGTAGATCTAAGGAAATCTATGTTTGAAATGAGAATGATTTGTGAGTTAACATTTTTACTATGTTTTAAAATTTCACAAAAACATATGAAATATATATATCCTAACATAAATATATTAAATATATTTTAAAAAATTATGGATATGAAAACACTAAGAGTATTAGTACTCGCATTGGTACCTCAAACACACTTGATCTTGATGAAGCTGTGAATCCAGTAGATCAACCATCTTTTAGAGGTTTGATAGGATGATTAGATTACATGACATATAGTTATCCAGACTTAATGTTTTCAGTATGCTTCTATGAAAGATATCAATCTCATCCCAAGGAATCTCATTAAATGGCAGTAAAAAGAATTTTTTACTACTTATATGGAACCGTGGATTTAGGACTCTACTATATTTTTTGGAAATGACATTGTTTTGAAATGTTTTTCAGATGCTAACTTTGGAGGATGTAGAATGGATAGAAAAAGTACATCAGGAACATGTAATTTCTTAATAGATTCATTAGTTTCTTGGACATGCAATAAGCAACACTCACTAGCACTTTCCACTACTAAAGAAGAATATGTAGCAGCTAGAATTTGTTGTGTTCAAGTGTTGTGGATGAAACACACACTCACACACTATGGAATGAGTTTTACCAAAACACAAATTTTGTGGGATAATAAAAATTCCATTTCCCTTAGTAAAATCCTTGCACATCACTCTCATGAATACCACATAGATATTAGGCATCACATTCCTTGGGATCACCAGGATGATATTTCCACAAAATCATTACCCTCCTATATACATGAATACATTAAACCGATGTTAATAATTATAAAGACCGGGAAATTTCAAGAAATTTTTTTTCTTAATTTTATTTGGAATTTTTCAAGAACTCTGTTTCTGACGGCGCCTGATTCCGATCCCCGGTGTGCCCAGAATCATTTTCTGAAGTTTAGCTCTGGTACATTCAGTGAACAGACAAGAGGGTTTTTCTAACTTTTGAACCGGTCCTCGGAATCGAAATCTGAGGGCACCGATGGAATCGCAGCGCTGGTTTTTGCTTAGAAATGCCTTTTCCGGAGTTGCGTTTGCTCGGGTGTGGTTTTTAATTTTTTGGGGTAAAGATAAGAAATAAAATAAAAGTGGTGCAACACTTTATTTTATTTTACTTACAGCTGGCTTAACCTAAGTTAGGCGGATTAGATGGGACCCACAATATCCTACCCACTTGGTAGGATATTTTGTGAGGTGGGACCCACACGAGCCTCACCGTTTCGTTCCTTCTAAGTAACACAACCGCACCATCCTTTTTAATGAAGTCAAACCTTACATTTTTCTGGTTAAGAAATGCCGCATTAAATTGGGTGGTTAAATCATTACAATTAATTCATTGAATTAATTGTTCGTTTTGTTTCTTTTGAAATTCAAACATGTCATGTGCGTTATTAAAAAAAGATAACTCTTATTTTATTTCTGTTGGAACTTGTGGCTTGGAGAGAATTTGGAGGAAAGTGTTCTTCTTCAATGAAGAACGCGAAGAACGCGAAGAACGCACCGATCTCCGATGAAGAACGCCAAACTCTCAGAGATCGACGACGCGACGCCGTGTACCGTGACATCAACGACACCCCTTCCGCGACGTGATGACCCTCTTATTCTGCGATGGTTAATTCCATGACGAACTCATGTTCGATGACAACATTGAGGTAGGGAATTGTTTTGTGAATGTTAATGAACCCCATGTTACTTCCTTCTAAATCAAAGAACACGGATCAACTAAACATCAAGTTGATCCGTGAAGAATATGTTGCGTGTTGGGAATTCTTGTTTGAGGGAAAACCATAGGGGTTTATTGTTTCTTGTCCATGAAACATCTTTTGTTGTTCCTCATCTTATATTTTTTTGGGCCGCTTGTTATCATCATAACGGAAGGAGGTCGGACCGCATGAACACGACCGACCCTCCTCCCCCTTTGTTATTGTGTTGTTGCGGTTCGGAAGATGGTGGCACAGTGTGACGACACCACGCGGGAACCTGGAGTGATGCGGCAAGGATGCGCGGTGCCGTCACACCGCGCCATCAAGGCTGAACAAAAGTGTGGCCGTAGTCGGGCCATGAAGGCGAACAGAAGACTCCGTAGTTGTTTCTTTTGACGTGCGGATCGACGGGAATTGACGAAACATGCCGCAGAGACGATTTGATGATTCCGCAGTGAAGAACGGGACCCGAGATGAGTATCGGCGCAGACGGAGTTGAAAATGGACCATCGGAGCAACTCTGGTGGCCCGCGGACACCACCGGCGGTGCGGGTGCCGGTGCGGTGGCGAGCTGGTGGATCCCACATCCGCGAGGGATCCAGGGTGGGGGACGCGGCACGCGCCGCATCCGCGGAGCACCGACTTGCTGGCCGAGCCAGTGAGCCACCCGGCCGAACCGGGCAGGCTTGGGCAGACTAGGCCGGGCCGCACCCTGCCAGGTCGGACCTGGACCCGGGTCGGGTCGACCCGGTTCGGGCCGACCCAGGGGGGTTGGGCTGGGTCAGACCGGGCCCTGACCCCCCATTTTCGGATCACTTTTGGTCTTTTGCCCATATCATGGGATACGGACCTCCGATCGACGCACCGTCAGTTGCGTAGCGATCCTTGGATGGAGTGGGTCGTTTTGGTATATTACAGTCAAGGTTTTAGGGAACTTTGGGTTCAGCTGGGTTGGTTCGTACACGAAACCAACCGGGCCCTCAGAGCGGAAACACTCATATCTTGAGTTCCGGACGTCCGATTGACGTACCGTCGACTTTGTTGGTTTCCTATTGATGAGATTGAAATTTTGGCTTACTACGCTCGAGGATTGGATGCCATCGGAGTGTGGTCGGGTTGGTTCGCTCACGAAACCAACTGGTCCCCTGGAACGAAAAATCCAATAACTCACAGACTGGGCGTCTGATTGACGCGCCGTCTGTCTCGTTGAATTCCTCTTGATAAGACAGAACTTTTGGCACACTCTGCCTGTGGTTTGGATGCAGTTGGTGTATGGATGATTTGGATTGTACCTGAAATCCAACCGAGCCCCTGGATCGGAAAAGCTGATATCATTCAGACCAGACGTCCGTTTGACGAACTATCAGCGGCATTAGTGAACATGTGGAGAAACGGTACCTATGAGTATACCCTATGAGAGTTCGGGGTATAGTTGAGATATGGCCGGGTTGGTTCGCACACGAAACCAACCGGGTCCTGGGGACGAAAAGGCTAGTAACTCCCAGACCGGGCATCCGATTGATGTGTCTTCTATTTTGTTGAGCCCCCTGTGACGAGGCGGTCCATTGAGATACTTCTTCGTGGGACTTTAAAATACTTGGAGTATCTACTATTAGCTCGTGGAGAAGACCCTCCCGAAGATGAGCGTACAGAGTGCGGATACCGTGTAGCTGGTTGTAACCTGATGACTGCTTGTCCGATTCGACTCGGAGTGACTAGCATAGCCCAGTGGGGAGCACTACATTGTGAGGTGGAAAACCCAGGGCAGAGAAGCACTACTATGTGAGGTGGCAGACCCGCGGTACTCGACAGGAGGAGAACCTATGTAGGCTATTAGGGGGATAACTACTGTGTGAGGTGGCCGACCCATGGCGGAAGAGCACTACTGTGTGAGGTGGTAGACCTGCGGTACTCGATAGGAGGAGTACCTCAACAGTCATAGGTTGGTGATCTTTACCACAGAGACATGACAGGATCATTGTACTCCCAGAGACGGAGCTCTTCAGTAGTTATAGTTTCGATAATGAAAATCTTGGTTTGAGCTGAGACTATGACATTTGTGTTTACCTCATGATTGAGATGTGTTACTTGATAACTTAGGTATATGTATGGGCATATACCTGGGTAGTGGTTATCCGTTGATTTCATAATCATTTTGTTTCCTCAAGATTGATATGGGTTACTTGATAACATAGGTTTATGTATGGGCATATACCTAAGTGGAGGTTATCTGCTGAGATCTTCATTGTGGTAATCCTTACAAGTTTTAGAGAGACCTTGAGGGTCTCGGGGTCCCTACTGAGTATCATTATACTCACCCCTACATGGGCTATTCCTGCACCACGTTGTGTTAGTTGCAGACGACGGGCAGTGTTGACGGAGGCCGGGTGTTAAAGGACTAGATGGTACCCGGAGGTGGACCACATGAAGAGTCAGTATCCAGAGGTGGACCACATGATGAGTCAGTATCCGGACGTGGAATTCACGGAGAGACAACACTTGGAGGAGGTTCACGGGTGAGAGCGTTGTGGAGGCTATTCGTACCTACCCTTCAGGTAGGATCCGAGGAGGACGACCTAGGAGATTCTTCCTTTCTTCCAGCTGTTTGTCTCTTTCTATTGTACTTTCGTTCAGTTGTAGTTGTACTTTTAGTTGGGTTTCTATTCTTGCACATTTACTTTTCAGCACTTTCTTTTGTACTTAATATTTTACTTCCGCTTGTAATATGTGGTGTTTTGTTTACTTTTATAAATGCAATGTCTTCCCAGTTATCAGGATTTATGCCTTCGGTGCTAGTTGCTAGCCTCTGGCCTATGGAAGGCAAGCTTGGGGTAGTCATGGCATAGGCCCCGAGGACGGGTCGTAACAATAATGATAACCATAATGTAATCCTCCATGTTAATTTGTTGTTCAAACAATGTCCTTATATTATTAAACCCCTTTTCATAGGGGGAGTGTATATGCCTGTTCGTTTTTTCAAAATTATTATAATGATGTTTTTCAAAATTTTCATAATGGAGTTTTTCAAAATTTCATTAATGGAGTTCTTAAAAATTTCTCCAATAGAGTTTTTCAAAATTTTGGTAATGATGTTTTTCAAAATTCTTCATAATAAAGATTTGAAATCATTTTTTCATAATGGAAATTTTCCTAATCAGTTTTTTAATTTATTTTCGAAGTAATTTTTTTCGAAATCTAAAGATCTTCAAGATAAAATTTTCCTCACTATTATTATTTTTCATGACAATATGAAGGGTATGTTTTCTTTATTCAGTTTACCTAATCATCATTTACTTTCTTGTATTTTAGATTGTGTTTTAAATTTTTCAGATTATAGTTTCCTTAAATCCAAATTTTTTTCTTAAAAACCCCAAAAGATCAGATTCTATGATGATTTCCATGCTGATATCATATCAACGATCATATCTGATCAGATGTATTTTCATCCATTGGAATTAGTTTGGAAGATGAATCGTCACTTTTAACACATCTATAATGGACCCTTGAAGGGTTGTCCAACATCGATCTCAAGCTCTCACGTACTGAAGTTATAACCTTCAACTTAAGCCTGTTCAGAACTTCTCAGAGTTTTCTCTATTCGATTTTCTACAGAGGAATCCTCTAAGAAAGATTTGTCTACTGTCAATCCTATTCTGGAATGGCAGGTATATAGGGAAAGGCTGGTGCATCCAAATTTCTTCATCATGTATTATTCGATTATTTCAATGAAAATTATGATGAATGGTTGGGATAGTGTTTCTATATCAATGTAAGGTGCTCAAGATTGGGAGTATCAAGATCTTCATTTTGAGTTTTATGAATCAGTCAGTTTTATAAGGAAGATGGTAGAGATATGATTTCATTGAAAAGGTACGGAAAGACCTATTCTATTTTTTATACAAATTAAACTAGTTTGGTTGGAGTTCCATTTGAAGTGGAAGCTGAATTCTATTACCATTAGTTGTCGAATGTTCAAGGATGTTCTGTTACGTTGAATGCTATGAAGTGTATCGATCATACATATGTCAAGAATTCGAAGATTTGTCACCTCTATACAATTAATCGGATCCTTGAATTATGGGTTCTAGGTTTCATCATTCCATGAAATGGTGATAAGGACACCATGATAAAGTGACATGTACATCTTAGATTTTCTAGTGAATCTGAGGAAGATCAATGTGGTTAAGAGTATTTTCATTATAATATAGAATATCAAGAATGGAATCTTGAAGGCTCGGATTATAATGTATCTGGGTATTCATTCCATGTTGATTGTTCGGTGTTTAGAGTCTTTCAAATTCCCTTTTAGTTCAAAGCTGAGGAATTGAAATGTCATGATAATCAGTGATGATACTCTCAAACAGATTTAAGATGGTTTTCCTAAGGAAATCAGAGAATTTTATGATCTACCAGTAGAAGAGGGTGAAGCCATTCCAAAGGAACAAGAAGTGTCTGAACCATCAAAAAAGGCTAGAAAGAAGAAGAAATTAAATGATGTAGAAGAAAAGAGAAAAACACTAAAGCCATGGAAGCCCAATCTGCACCTCCAAAGTCTATGAATCAAAAATCATATGCAGATGAGGTTGTTGCAAAGTGGATATAAGACAGGAAAAAAGAAGAAGGATGAAGAACCATGATTTGGCTTGGATCCTGCAGAAGCAAAGTCTTTGAAAGAGAAGACAACTAATGAGATTGAGAAGAATACTAAGGAAAAGAAGAAAAATAAGAAGTTGTTAGAGGCTGAAATTGTTCAATAGCATCTGAGGGATATTGAGAATGAATATAAGAATATCTGAGTACCAAAATCATTCTTGGTATAAGCCTTACCTGAGACTCTGAGGAAGAAATTTTTCACTTAGTAAAATGTCCATGAAATGATGGTTGAATAAAATGAAACTTTGCAAATAGTAGAAGAAAGATGTAGTGACACATAAGAACTCACAAATATGGATGAAGACATTCATAATAAGGAAAGTTCATTCAAGAAATTGTCAATTTGTACCACTCAAGCCGGATCTTCAAATCATGCTACTCCTGGGTTAGATGAAAAAGATGAAGATGAAGTGAACAAGCACTCTGAGGAAGAATGTTATAACCATCATTTCATTCACCCTAATGATGTTGAGGAAAGAGCTGAAATGGAGAAGATAGATGAAGATCGAACTGTTCCGATGTTTGACAGTGAACATGATTCTCTGGATGAGGAAGCTATTCCAAGAACTGATAAGCAGAAACAGGTGTTTGTGGATACACCTACTAATGTTGTTATAAAAAAAAAGGAAGCTGGAAGATCTTATATGAGAAAACATGTAGAAATAGATAAAGAGACCTCACCAAGAAAAGTCTCATATTCAGAATCATCACCCCTAAGACGTGATTTTGTCATTCAATCACTGAAGAAACATGTCGGCACCATTCTGATCTTTCCAAACATTGACTTGAGATGTCAGATGCTCCAACACATCTTGAATAAAAACTCAGATTCAGTATCCATGGTGATGGATTAGTGTGTAAAACATGAGGCTGATTTCAATATCTTTTTCATTAACTACGATGCCCCCAAAAGATCTGTTATGAAAGATGTTAGTTGGTCAAAGAATATAGTTTAATATTTTAGAGAGATTCATGAGTTTCATGTTGGTGTTAAGGAATCATTTGATATTGAAGATGATAAAATCAAGGATCTCATGACCAGATTTTAGGAAAATCAAACTCTTGTGCAGAATACTCTGATTCAAGTGGTTAAGGATCTGAATGGGAAGCTATATTCTATTTCTCAAAGATGGAAGAGAGAATGATATCTTCATATTTAGATTGAATAAAATCTTGTTAAGAAGGAAGAAGTCTTAAATGCTCAGATAGAGGTTCTTAAGGCTCCAGAATAAAGAATCAAGGACATAAAGAATAAATCTAAGGATCAAGATCAACTTTTAATGCAAGGAGAGGAAGACCACAAGGAACTCAAAACGCTGAAAACCATAGTTAATAAAATAATACCCAATGAGAAGGAAGAAAAATAGATCCAATTCGATCTTTTCATGTATTCTTTCCTTGTGCAGATTCTTCCTATCTTAATTGAATTTTGGTTTCTCATTTTTGTTTGGATTATTTGTACTAATATTTCAGGTACCATAATTTCTTTTCCATTCCCTCATTATCTTTTCTAAAATCACAAAGGGGGAGAAATGAAAAAAAATACAATATAATGAAGAAATATACCTTAGTAAGAGGGAGTTAATCTAAGGGGTAGTTTTCATTAAAGAGATTTCCCAAATCAATATAAATAAAAATCATTCCAGAATTATAGAATACGATCTTTAGTGTTCCAAATCCTAGGGGGGGGGGTATTCGCATTCATCTTTTCTCATATGATAAGGGAGATATGTTTTATTTTCAAAGTCTAGAAAATTATTTTCTACTTATTTTTATCTTTTTTTTGTAAGGATGTTTGTGCTTTCCAAAAAGGGAGAGATTGTTGAGTCAATAAGGTTTTCCTTATGAATTTTTCATTATTTCACGTTTGGGGAAATTGTTATGTCAATAAGGTATCCTTATGATTTTACCATTCCTTTGGGTTTTGAAATTCACAAACACCATATCTCAAGGAAAATCTCATTTTACCCTGTTATTTAATTCAATAAGGAAACTTTTCCATCACCAAGGATGTTTATCCTTACCATGTTTTCATTGTTCATTATCATGTCTAGGTGTAAAATTCGGTTTTATATCTAAATCCTTGGAATCATATAATAATTAGATAAAGAGAATTCTATTTTCAAACTCTGAACTCTTCTGAGTTCTGACTCCGAGTTCTCTGAATTTAGACATTGATCTCCTCTGAGTTATGACTCAGAGTTAACAATATTCGGACTCCTAACTCATCTAAGATCTGACTCTGAGTTTTTTGAATTTATACTTCGATCTCTTCTGAGTTCTGACTCTGAGTTCTCAAAATTTAGACAATGAAATCTTCTGAGTACTGACTCTGAGTTCTCTGAATTGAGACTCTGAACTCTTTGGATTTCTGACTCCGAATTCTAATGAATTCAGACTCCGAACTCTTATGAGTTCTGAATCTGAATTCTAAGGAATTAAGACTCCTAACTCTTTATTTTCAGACTTTGAATTCTCATGATCTCTAACTCCGATCATTGTATGTTCTGATTCCAAATACTCATGAACTCTGACTCGAAAATTTGTAATTTCAGACTCTTAATTCTCATGAACTCTGACTCCGAACATTGTATGTTCTATTTTCCAATTCTTGTGAACCCAGATTCTGAATTTCCATGAAAACCAGACTTCATAATTCTATAGAGTTCATGTTCTTAATTCCATAGAAAACTGAATCTGAACATCCTTGTGTTATTGACGCCAAATGTGTTTTTGGTAAGACTCCATACCTTTATTTTTCTTACATTCTAAATATATTATTTTGGTTAAGTAACCTTATTTTTTCATAATCATATTTTTGTTATAAAATGATGTTGTGCATTCAGTTACAAACTAATCGTTGTTTGAGTTACACATTTATAGGTCCCTACGAAATTCAAGGAAAAATATTACCATTGGAGGAGGGTGCCGACTGTTGGTGTTGTGCATATTAATAGGAGGTCATTTTAAAAATCACAAAAAATGTTGATCAATCTTGAAAATTATATAATACTGAAGTGATTTCTAGAAATAGAGAGGCATTATTTCATTATGTGTACTGAACATCTTGTTCATATTTTCTTTGTGTGACTCTGATGGTTGCTGTGTCAATCCAGGGATTCGGGGGATATGAAGATAGAGGTGCTTAATACCATGAAGTTGAGGGCTTCTTGCTGAGGAAGGTAGAGGTGCTGACTACCTCAAAGTTTATGGATTGCAGGGATAGCAAGACAGAATCTGATCATGGTATCGAGGGCTTACCCTGGTGTGGGTATGAAATACTTTCTTGTAAGTATAAATCAACAGATCATTATCCAAGGTTGTTGGATACCCTTCTCTTTGGGATAAAATATTTACTACTTGTTACTTGTTTTGTTACATATTTTCTGATACATTTTATTTTTTGAAGAATGAATAACTATCTTATAATTTATTATACTTTTATACTCTAACTTAGTAAGATTATATACACTTTAAGGTAGAATCATTAATTTTTTAAACATTAAATAAGTTTAATTTTTCTAGAACTATTATTTCAGAATCACTTTCTCAGAATCATATTTTTGGAACCTAGCATGTGTGTAGAACATGAGTTTTTTTTAGTTACCTTGTATAACATTGTTAAACATAACAATCTTTAAAAGATGCAAAATAAGTTTTTAAAGTGAACAATTCACCCCCACCCCCCTCTTGTATATTGAGCATCTATATCATTAGATACTACAATCAGTATCACAAATTATTATATTTATCCTACGTATCTAGTGGAAGGGAAAATAATATGGTCGTTCATCAATACATACTTCATTATCCATAAAAAGAAATGGATTTGAGATCAGTTTTCAATTCATGGAGGCTATGAAGTAGAAACAAACTTGTTCATCCCAGAACAAATACACATTATTTCAACATTCAAAGGATACATTTATTTTGGCTCTCATCCACTCTTCTTGATGGGGTGGGGTTGGATTCTAACATATAGTGGGCCTACATGGTTCAGTATAATTTTTCAAGCTATTGATGGTGTCGGGGAGGACTAATCAGGTCAAAAGAAATTTCAGCTCTTTCCTCTCTTTTTATCAGGGCTGACGGGGCTGCCTGGAACATGAGATTAGTCTCTTTGAAGGAATCGTCTATGTCGTGGGTGATGGATGAGAAGTCCCTTAACCAACATGTATATTTATCTATATCTAATGGAATTCATTTCTCACTTCAATTATTATTGATACACTTGGAAGGCCTCCCATCATGGGGAAATGGTCGGTTCATGGATTATGTCAAACCATTCCATCATACAATGATGTTTCAAACACTATCATAATCTCTTTGTGTGCAAATCACGATATAAATTACTATTGTTTTTGAAAAAAAATAAGCTGAACTCAAATAGGAACTAAAACTCAATATCCTTTCATCTTGTTATTTAATCACCTTGAAAACTATTGTACCACAAAATTGGTAAGCCTTAATGTGTACGCAAAAATAATCTGAGATTCACAATGTACAATTTCTATAGGAAACCCATCATGGGATCACAGTTGGAATATTTGTCCATTATATTCTATTCATGGTCCCTTGATCCATTAAATACATGGAATAAGTGGTTCACAAAATTTGGTGGTGGAGGGACGTTTCCTTCCCAATTAGGGAATAGATTCCATTCCAGTTTTATTGGATCATTATATCCTTCAATTTCATCCATTAGAGTTATGAATGACTCTATGGTATTTATAAGGCATTTATGTGTGTCCTATTATACCAGATCATGATTGGTTGTAGTACGAGGCATGCTTGGATGTGTCGGTGCTCTCCGAACATGATGTGGATACCCAGTTGGGGGAATCATTTGTAGAATTTCATTTATCTATTCTGATTTCATCCCAAATGAAGGGAACTCTTATTATCATCATTGACTTGTATTCTGGTAGATTGATTGTCCGGATACTGGCTTGAATGATATTTACATCCTAAATTTATACATTGGGATGAGATTTTGGGGAAGAGGAATGTCTAATGGGAGTGTGTGTTGATACTCTACATGAGTAACATCCCTAGTAGTCAATCATTCTCTTAGCATCTCATTGTTGATTCACATTATCTTTTTCATTTCATCATCATGTTTAGTGAATATCTCCTCACGTAATACGGAATCATCTTGTCATGGAGAAGGTGGTGGTTTATAGAAAATATATAATTTTTGGAGGGTACACCTCTAGGATATGTGTGGAATATTTATGGGAGGGAACTCTCTTATCATATTTCATCATTATTTATATCATTTTATGTAGGGTATATCGGGATGATGTACACCATGTTCACTGATGCATATTGATTTTGGGATTTTTTAGAATGTGTTGAATAAGAGGAGAATTTCACACGTCCCTTCATGGATATTCTCCGGCCATTATGTGATGCTCTACATGTTACATGGTGAATAGTGACTCAGAAAGATCCCTAATATGAAATTGTGGTGAACCACCATTCTATGGGATATGATTCATTTTTTGGGATGGAATTGGTGACCCCACTTTCTAGTGATATTCCCAATTGGGAGAACACATGCATCCAACAGGCAGGAATTTGAGTTAAAAATTATTGTAACACAATGGGCTAGAGTTCCTCTGGTAGTTCTGTTGGAATTCCTCAACAAAGCTTTTCTGGAAATTTGGGGCATTTTTGTAAAAATAGATCTTGAGCTACTATCTATTTAGACCACTTGTGGTATAGGATGATTATTCTATTTCTGCCATATTGATCTCACGTATTCCCATTATGAAGTGAGACAGATATGGTGATAGGTCTGCATGTGAGTTGTTTTCTCTTGAGGACATGAGAGGTTAATGTAGAATAGATTCCTATAGGATTATGGATTATTTAATTTTCATAGTGTACTAGTTTAGGATATTCTCTATTCACTTATCTTGTCAGGTCGAATGCTTTGGAAACTTTCTCAAGATCAGTTCTTCTCGAGCATTCCACCTAACCTGAGTAGGGACACAATTCTACTATTGTATAGGGATGATGAAATTATAGGATTTCACTTATAGAGGGTTATTATAGATGAAATTTTAATTCAATTATATAACTCCATTTTATCCCAATCCTCAGATATGAACACTACATGGGGCATTACAAATAAGGTTGTAAAACATGTGCAATGGAAGGAGGTAGGCCAACTCGAGGTCATTCTTTCACATGTATTTTTATAACTACTACAAAGATGGAAGGGTACCTAGGTTTAATTGATAATGATGATCTCCCATGACATTAACATGGTTTTCATACCCATAATAGGGAAAAACATTGATTTTTACTACTCGAGAGTTGACCAGATATTAAAAAGAATGTTATGATTATATTAATCTAAACAATCTCTTGGTATGCTGAATTGAGAAGTGTCTGCGGGCTAATATATCACTAGTATGACATACCAAGCTATTTTTATCCTAAAAAGAAAAAAATATATTATTTGTTCCACTAGGTATTATTCAACTTGATTTTCCAAATTTGATTGATCTTTGATGATTTCATTCTAATAAGTTGGGTTAGCAAGGGTCTCGTTGATATGTGAGTTGTACATGGGTGTCTCTAAAGATCGCCATGGAAAGGGGCCATCCTTTTGACTAGAACCTTTATTTCTTTTCATAGAGAGAGTATCCAACATGTATTTCTTCAATTTAAGAAGAACCACTACATATGATCAATTTCTCAAATTTGGCCTGACGAGGGGAGGACCTTTTCACCGACCTAAAGTTTAACAATGTGGAGGACCTTCGACGTCAGTTCAGATATGGTGAGGTCAACCATTACATCTTAGTGTCTAACCTTACAGAGGAATTCTGAGGTATATACACATGGGAGGTCCATCATATTGAATCACATAAATGGGAGGACCATCTAGATTCATGGTGACTTTGAGAGGAGGGCCTCCAAATTGACTGTTATCACAGCGAGAAGTATCATCATATCTCTAGATTCAAGGAGAGTATGTAATGTTTAATTTCTTGGTATAGCCTTCATGATGTTAAATAATGAGCAGAGGACCATTTCCTTTCTTGATTCAACCATGAGGATTCCCATTTGTATCCACTATCATCATGGAAGGGATTAACATGACAGTTTGACATCCGATTATAGGGGGAACAAATATACATCATACAAACTAGGGATTCACATCAGGGAGGATGACCTAAAGGGTTGTAGACTCTTCTAATTTGATATTCATTTACTGGGAAGAGCCACCATGACATGCATTTGGAGATTAGTTATTGTGATCGATCATTTTTGGCCAATGTAGTACGACCCATTAGTGTTGTAGGAAGGACATTCAGCGCTACTTGTATTGACGTTGTGGTTTGGACCCACACAACTACTACAACAACTTACATAATTTAGTAATGGTATTAAATGATCTTGATAAACTATTGATAAATTTTATATAACATTAATATCTCCATCTTTTTATAGGGTAGAATTATGATTGTTTTTTTCATTTTTTGGTTTCCTTTGATGTCGTTCATGTTTGGGATCTCTCTTGTAGTAAACGAACCCCACCTGCTATTTGTAGTGGATTTTGTAAGCATGACCTTATATAGTTTGTTCCTGCGATGTCACTAGGATTTTTTTATGAGCATCTTAAGTTGTGTTAATGATATATGCCTACTCTTGGGTGGTCACCATGTCAAACAAGTGCCCCCAGTTGGAACATCTATTTTTTCCTATTATGGTTGTCCTTTTATTGAGGAATATGGTTGTTGACCCACCTTAATATGATATAGGATGTGGGTCTACTCAGAGGTGACAATATAAATTTGGGGATGAATCACCCCACTCAAGGAGACAAGGCCCAAGTCCCAACTCCCAACTTTTTCCATATATGCAATGATGTCTTCACACCTATAGAAGATATAGTCATGGATAGATATCTGATAATACTTTATGGACACATTATTTTGAGTAACATATTTGAATAGAATTGGAATGAATGCCCATTTTTAATTTGGGGTATGATTTTGTTCTTACTGTGATCCTGCATGGGATTCAAGTGTGTACTGGTAGTTCACATTTGTTTGGACAGTTGAATGAGTCCACCACCAACTGTATTCTTCAGTTTCCACCATTTTTGTTTATTGGGCTTCATATTTGTGTTCATTAATTTCAGTCTTCTTGTGTTCCGCTGTATCCATCACATGGGATATAAATTATTCTGCCCCAATTTGAATCTATTAACCTGCCACCATATTTGGATTGTGGGATTCATTGTGGTAGGTATTAATTTTCATATTCCTATTGATTTCCACTATATTTGACTAATGGTATTTATAAGAATCAGTAGTTTTGTTTGATTACCAATGGTTTTTTTACCTATTTGCATGAATGTCTAGGTGTGCATCAACAAGGATTTGTGCCTACTTATAGGTTGGTTCCATCTTATTTGGATGATGTGTATCTTTCACATAAAAATATATTTTCATCTACCTATAATTTTTCACTATGTCTTCATGGGGGGCTGGTGATCATTGGAAAAAAAATTTGTTTGCTCATATAATGCCAACCTATTTATATTTTGGACTTCATAGGAGTGTGTATATACATCCATCAACTCATAAAGTGATGATGTATTTCCATGGTGGGATTCATCTTGAAGGGAAAAACTGTATGTATGCCCATTATATTCCAATCAATTTGTGTGGCAGAAATCCTCCTCAGGTTGAAGAGTATTATCATTTTCATGATTAGGATTTTTCATCCCATGATAGGCAGCCCATGGGGCCCATTTCCATTGAACTTGAGGTGGTAACATCGTTGTGGGATCTTCATCAAAATTGGGATATTGTTTTTTACGCCACTAGTGGCAACGTCTTCTAGAAGGAGCCCTTGAGTAGAGTTCACGTGTATCTATGAAGAAGTAATTGGTGTTTAACTCATCTGGATCCCTATGATAAGGGAGGTATTAATTATCTCATTTTGGTGATATGCTCTAAAAATGAATTGAGATAGCTAGCAGGGGCATCCTATATTGGGATGCCGAACACGGTTGAAGAGGCTATTGGAAAGCTTTCACTAATTGTGGGACATGCCTTGTGGCCTCCACCATGGGAGAGTGGAGATTTGGTGGTTATTTTTGATTATTAGGTTTGAAAACCATATTTTAATATGATTAGTATGTGGGGAGTCTTATTAGTTTTTATGGACACAACCACCTATGTTGTCAATTAAATGCATGTCTTAAAAATGATTCATGATTCAATTTGGATCAAACAGAGCATAGTGAAATTCCTACAAACTATATATGATATGCACACAAAATAAAACACCTCCAAAGTAGAACTCAAGATTTCCAGAATAACTGATGATATTTCATTTCCTCTTCCATTTTTGATGATAGGCTCTTGTGATGGGATAATAATTCCACCTTGGTTATGGATTCTAGTTGGTTTCACAATTTTTTCAACTTGATTCGTGTCGAATGATGAAAGGGGTGGGAAAATTATCATATAGATAGCAACCGTTTTTCAGCTATTATGAATTGTTCCATTTATGGTACAATGTCAACATATTGTATCTAATGGGTTTATTGATTAAGCTGGAAACACCCAAATGACCCATTTATCTATGATTTATGGACCTTATTTCCAAAGGCAATTTCTCATTGGATGTCATTTGGCCAATGACACATTAGGAAACCATTGGTCGAGTAGAGGGGTGTTTGTTCTCATCCTAACATTTTGGGGAAATTTTTTTCATACATTATATATATCTTATAGATTCAAGATATATTCCTATATTCATGAATCCTTGGTTTTTCACCAATAATGTGTTTGTGGGTTACACATGGGTTTCATGAATAACCATATATTCATAGGGGTCAAGCATTATTGAGATGACTCTATTTTAAAACCTATGATGAAGAACACTAGAGTGTATCATAATCTAGTGGTGATAGATAATGAATCAATTATTGAATCGATCCAATTAGATGGGCTTCCAAGGTACCCTTGTGAAAGGAATTATAACCCATGTAGTTCAGTGCCACTTTCTAATAACATAACCATTAATGGTTGTATGATGGGGACCCATACATGGTGTTTAACATCATGTGCCTACGATGACTAGGAAAAATGTTCCTAATCATTGATTTCTGGGGGACTTATGCCAATGTGGCCCAATATTCTCACTGTAGGTGTGGTCTCCTTGATGGACATAGTTACAAAAATGATATTTTCCGATGAAGAGTATACTAATTTGTTTGTTGGGTTTTCACCACTATGAGGATTCCTACATATCCCAGATATTTAGTAATCAAAGGATATATAGTTGGACTTAAGATGGGGATTCTATCTTTGAGGAGGCCTATTAGTGAGAATTCAATTTTTATTACCCCGAAATAGGATCCTGTTTTATGAGGTGACATGATTGGGGATTACACATTGGAGTTTTCGATTTAAGAAGACTTGGTGAGGGAATACACAATTAAAGAGGCCTTTATTCAAAGACTCATTTCTGGGATTATTCCAGATGGTGATTCCCTAGCGGGATGGGATATTTTTTATTGGGAAATTATTTTAAAGAGAATGTCTATTAAGATCAAGCCTTTATACAAGAATCTTATATATCATGGTAAGATTAGTAATCATTGTATTGTAGATCAATTGGGGTATCATGATGAGATTGTTATCATTTTTAACCACTAAACCCATGTAATTAATGATTACTGTGTGAAACAATTAGAATTGATAGATCTAACAATTCACACACATTCCATTCTCCTCTAAAAGAAAATGAGGATGACGGAGAAAGTGATCCGAATGACATCTCGCAGAGGGAGGGATAGGGGATTCGAATGTGCCTACTCTCACCCATGATAAAATCTAAAATAGAAACTATTGGTAATCTAATCATATATGTACCTGGATGAGCCTACGAGGTGTAGGATTTCTGCCTCCAGTATAAGTGACATGTGGTCACCTTAAGGGGGTTGCACAAAGATAGTTTTAGGAAAGAGGAGAAGAATCACCCTTTGTAAAAAGAAAGTCTTGGGATGATCACTATTACATTTCAAATCCATAAATTTATTGGAAAAATAATGATTACCAATTATCCATATAATGGGGAGGTTCACATGAGTATTTCTCAGATGGAAACCCAGGTTACCAAGGGACTATAGACTGAAATACATTTTGGTAGTCTACTCCCATGCTAAGAATACCTAGTTGACTCTGTATACCAAGGGTATGTAAACTCAATAGGATGCACTAAAGAAATATATGGTTTTATCAAATGGGTCTGGTGGCTTTTGAAGATGCGTTGTCTTAGTGTTAATGGACCTGTTAGTGGAGGGAATTCAGAGGATATGATATAAATAGAAGGACATGATCAGTACTAGAAGGTGTAAACCCAAAAGGTACCTCATTCGACATATAATTTTTTTATGTAGGGTGGGTTCTATCTACATTGAATATTACTATGTTGGGGGGGGGGGGTGGTTCCTCAGCATACAAAGGATGTATAGAGACATATATTTCATCTATGTACTAAGGTTGTATGTGGACCTGGATGTGGTCATTGTACCATATTTGTATGCGGCCTTGGGTTCCGTCTATATATGATGGTGGTATGAGGCATTGGAGTCCATTCTATTGGTGGAACACTGTGATGTGAAGAATTTCTTCCACATGGAGATGAAATTTGTAGTACACCAGATTGAAGAAGGGGGATTGTTCCTACATGTCACAAGAAGTTCATTAGTGAAGGGATTATTGTTCATGGTTTTCCAATATTATTATGTATCCTCTGTTATATGGTTTATATCTACTAGAATTCATCCTCATTTATGTACATCACTTATTGTTTTCCTTCAATGTATTTATTCGTAGAACTGCTAACACTCTACAATATTGATCATCTCTCCATAGTTCATTTTTTATCTCCCCCTCTGAGTACTTTTATAGAGTGTCTAGGATAATATATTTATTATACACATGGAATCATTTGTTGAAGCCCATGAATAAATCATTCGGTGCATATATGACTCATTCAAACAAGGTTTTTTTGGATGAGGATCATTGTGCTGGAAATCAATGACATAATCAAGGGAACATCATGGTTCGCAGGATGCCACAGACCGCACCTTTTTATGAACTATGTTTGTGGAGTTGGTGTGTGGGGACATATAACATTGTATATTTTTTTTAACGACATGGTCCATAGGGCCACGGTTCGTAGGGGTAATTTCTCGACCACCATCCCTCATAAAATGTTGTTTTAGGGATTTGTTTCATTCTTTATTGATTTTTTGAATAGCATGCCTCATTGGGAAATGCCTCATGGGACATCATTTTATGGGATGTCTGCATATCATTGAGAAATTCAAGCTAAATTCTTTTCATGGAAATTAGTACGTATATAACTTTGGTCCCCCAATAAATTCCATTTCTTCAATATTATTTTTATATTTTCAATCGAACCCATATTCTATTCCATCATCATTTTTAGGAGTATTTTCATTCCTTTTGGAGATTTTTCTAGACCCTAAAATATTTAATGGTGTTTCATATTTTTTGATCCTAGAATTCATCAAATCTATTTTATTTTTTGAATAAAATATTTATTCTATTTAAATATTTATCTAAAAGATTATTATCTGATATATTTTCATCATCATTATAAATTTAATTTCATTAAAATCTTTTTGTAATAAAATGATTGTTTTATAATAAAAAAATAACAACCTATTAGAGTTTTTATTTTATAAAATATCTTCAAAATTTGATAACATATGTAAAATTTTATATATAATATTATATATTATACGTAGTTAGAATTCTTAATTACTATGGATTTTAAATTAATTAAAATGGTCAAATTGTGTTTGGGAAAGAGGACATTTGATAAAAAATCAAAAAACACCTCATTGATATATAAAAAATAAGTAGTTGTGGTGTGTTTGAAATGAGAATAATTTTCCTCTAAAAAATTTTCCATTTTATTTTCATTTTCACATTCATTATATCATTTCATTTTTTCAAAATAATGTGTTATTCTTATAGCTATCCATTTATTCAGTTATAAAATGTCAAAATATCTACAACATAAAGACTGGGTTTTATTTTGAATTTTCCCATTAATATATGGAATTATTCACCTTTTATAATTATCTTCATTGTAAATAATGATTTATTAACCATTAAATTTCATAAGTCCATTCATATCCAAAAATAAATCCAATGAAATTTTAAATTCCTAATCTGAGAATTATTAACTACCTCGTGTATCTTTAAAATTATATTCAATCCATTTTATTTGAGGTACTAAAATATAATCACAAAAAGATATTTTTTATTCTCTAAATTTAATATATTAGTTTTTTCATTTAATATACATATACCCCATCCATTAATACAATTCAGCATTCACATATTTTGGGAAGTAGCACCTCCACTACAAAACATGTACATATTTCCTTGATAAACATACATAGATGGGTATAAGAATCATATTAAATAATTAATATGATTTATATGATATATTTATGATTTATTATGAAAAATTATATACCTAAATATCGATATGAACAATAGACAATTATTGTTAATTTAATCAAATAAATTAAGTTTAATAACAGGGTAACTTTTTATTCAAATTATGTAATATTTAAATATTCTTCTAATCAGTTTATAAATCATGAAAAATATGATTTATCAAATTAATATAAATTAAACAATATAATTATGGATTTTTTAATTATATTAGAACAACACCAAATCATCATCATTCCTTTATCTTAGGTTATTTTTTTGATAAGATTACACTCTTGAAAAATACAATACAGTTATAACTTGAATGAACATATGGATATACATAATGGTATAATTGTGTATATATATATATATATTGTTTTTTTGTTCTATTTTGGGTATTTTCAACAATTTAATCATTAATTGTTAAAACACATTTCAATCATTCAGAATCACTGAAACCTCAACATTACAGATTTCATATTCATCGTTTTAAACAATAATTTTCATGTAATGGAATAAAATAATTATTAAATAAAATGGAAACTTTATTCTATAAAATATCAATGTGTATCGGTTAAATAGTTTTTAATTATAATATATACCCAATTTACATTTACAAATCTAGTTCGGGGTGATAAAAATTACTTACAAATACTCTTGAAAATATTTAATCTCTAAATAATATATATTGATTTTATATAAGGATTAAAAATTTATATAGTCATGAATATTTTTGTATATTATGTATTTAATTATCATAAATTAACTATTTATGACATTTGTTTTGTTTTCACAAAGAATTATGTTCTAGGTATTGTTTTTCATCGAAAATTCCTCTCATAAGGACATATTTTTTATTAAAAACATAATTTTATTTTTATTGGGTAAAAAATAACTAGATAATATATAATATAATAAATTATATTTTATTCAACATATTTATAATTTTGATAACAATCCCTCTTTTGAGGATTTTTTTTAACGTGCTACTCGATATGGATGTTTTTTGGGGGTTGAATTCTGATTATTTGAGACATGTTACATGTTATACACTGTTATTAAATTATATGTTTTTATATTAATTTTCTCTACCAATTATATTATGTACTTATTTATTTTTATTTAATGTTATATACAATTTAATATTAGTTTATCTTCTTTATATTTTTCCTTTATTGAAGTGTAATTGATTCATAATATATTTTGGTAACTCGATTTCCATTCATTGAGTTATTTTCATTCATATGAAATTATATCATATACAATAGTTATAATCATATATATGACAATAAATTTATTTATACTACAATTTTACACATTTTAATTATATAAATCCCTTTAATATTGTGTTATGCTTCAAGAACTATATTTCTCATTATGGATATCGATATCTCAAATCATTTTTCATTTTGTTATGATGTTTCATCTAGAATAGTTATTCTACATTATTTGGTTCTTCCATCCTAATATTTACAATATCATATTTTATTCTGTCATTTGTTAAAATAATTTTTAAATAAAAATGAAGTTTTTTTGTCAAATATTACAATGCGAGTTTTCTAAATAAAATATTGTGAAAATAATCAAATTGGTTTTTCCTTTGACAGTAACATATTCTATAAATATATCATCATATCTCTATTTTGATATTTTTATTATTTATATGTAATATTATTATATATTATTTTTAAAAGTAACTATTTTAAAAATATTTCATCTCATCATTTCAAAATATACAATTTAACGAGAAAAATAAATTGGTCTTTTATAATAATAATAAAAACATTTCTGAATGATCTATTTATGTTTTACATTAAATTTCTCCTATCATTTAAAAAATGAATAACCATACTAGGTTATATTATACATGAAATATAAATTTTATCATTTTTGCGACAAAACTGACTGTATATGTGACATCCAATATCGAACCCCCTGGTGTGATACAGAATTCCAAGAGGCATCATTCATGATTCAGTGTATTCCAGAGGCTACCAACTAGTATGGAAGTTCTAATTTTGATAGTGGATACTATATATCCTTTTTATCATGATTTCGAGCATGATCATAAGAAATAATGATAAAAAAAAAAGAATAAATATTTATAGTAAAATGTTGTGATTGAATAATTGACATATATATGAAATTTGTTGCCTATATGATAAGCCTACCAGAGAGTTATAATCAGCTAAATATATGCTATGTAGTTAAAAACAACTATGGAATACACCAGTGTATGTACTATTCCACTATAGATATATGATCCAACTCTTGTCATTATAGGGACCATTCCATCCATTATAACTATAATCATTGAATCTAATAGTGCAACAAAATTACCGAGTTGGGTGTGGGTAAATTACTCAAAAGGTTTTCAAATTCATACCAATAGGACCCATGTTGTAGAAACCCCAAGAATACATATAATATGAATGTGGATGTCAACTAATAGTGAGAATTCATATAACACACATGGGAGGACATCACCTAATGTTCATGTATCCAAAATGAAAAATACCATACCATACAATACTGACATGTAAATCAACTAATAACCACACATGAATATATCTAAAATCACACACCCAGAGTATGATAATAACTATCAGATACAAAAATGTCTAAAGAGAATCCTGCAACAATGATAATGAAAACATGTCAAAACTGTATGTTATAGAATGAGACTGATATTAAGGACACTATTTAAAAAACAATGGTCTACCCGAACCCGTAATCTCTACAAGGTCCTAGTTTATATAGGACTTAAAAAAGTCTGTTAAGATACCCAAGACATGACATGTGTGGGAAATTAGTGGATGGTGTGATTATAAAAAATCCCTATAACACATCTCAAAATTACTATCCATATAACATCAATAATATTAGTGAGATCATCATAGAAATATTTTAATTATTCATATTACATGAATTAAAAGATATGGTAAACATATATTCACATTATCTGGTTGAATTCACAATCATAATTCCATTTTAGGATTCCTTCTCTACGGTTCCACATAACAGTCATAGAGGGGAACACACCACGTGAATAAGAAAGAACTGATGGCGTCTGGAAATGATTTCATTCTCATAATACCCCTCTATATGAATACACATTGAATGTTTGAAGATATTGATTCATGTATGTGGATCAAAACCCATTCCATGGATTATAAAAACAACCAAAATTCAAATTAACCCACTATGCAGATGATCAACACCCGTGTAGTGTTGGTAATGAAAATTCCTATAAACCCACCTAGGAAAAAATAATGATAGAGGTTCTCAATGTGATCTTCAAAATGGTATTTCCATAACCTTATCCATACACATGTTCCTAAAATTGGATATTTATCTAAAACAAAATATGTTACTCAATACTAATCTCTTAGTGACTATATATAAGGTACATACCATAAAACTATTTTAAATATGAAGTGGAAAAGGGAAATAAACTCTATTTGAAAAAGTACAATACATATAATGGAATTAAAAATTGTTTCCTGTTGTCACTTATTCCTTCCCTAGTATCATTTCCAGTATCTATGTATATGTCTTTTTTGGAGGGAACAACATGTTTTAGCACACGATATCCTGGACATATCATAGTATAAAACTACTCTTATGTACAACTATCTTATAAGTGGTCATGTTTTAGTAAATGTTTTTTAATCATGTCTTCTCTAGTCCAGGTATAAGTTACCCTAAATTTACACACTGTTATTATTGGTATGTTTCACTTGTCAAGTGAAAATCATCACACACTTTGTGATATTTATGTTATCACATCAACCATAGCTCCACATATGGGGGGGGGAATATGGTATGTAACTTCAAAAATCATGTTGTGTATCTTTGAATTAAATATAACCTATGGGTGTTTCATATGCATTCCATTGAACCATTGATTCCCCCGTTCAACTGCCAATCACACCTATATTTAATAATATACATATAGGTTAACCCATTCGTCATTACATGATTGAATTTGTTAAACAATTCATTTATAAATTCATCCTCATTGGCCCCTTTAAACATCACTGAATCTATATACACTGTGTAGTCAGAAAATGTTTCCATATCCTTGATTTCCATCTCACCATAGTTGATACCTTATGGTAGGTCATGCACATACCTCCTTCTTGGTGACACGTGGAATACATGATGCACCTATTCTAACTCCTTGGTAGAGTAATGTGTTACTACACCATAGAAACATCATATAATATCTATAATGGGCCAATGATCTGTGGAGATAAATTTCCACAAAGAAAAAACATTATAATCCACATCCATGTGGAACCCTCAGGATGGCATAGTCTCTCTCATCGAACTATAGAGGCCTTCATCGATGAACCTTATAGAACTTTCATTGGATCTATGTAGTATACATATGGACCCAGATGATGTGATTATTCTCTATTATGGATTGAGAAAAATCATAACCAATAATTGAAAACTATCCTAGGATAGAGTATCAAAGTGTTGATGTGAATGACCACCCATAAAATGCCTTGAATGTTTCCATACTGATGGTGGAAGGGTACTTAGTTCCATACACAATATCCCCCAATAGAAGGTCATTCTTTAGGACCTGAAAGCTTCATTCAATATGGTCATCGTTATTGGTTTGGAACATCATGCTAAAATATATATCAGTGACAAAGGCCTCCTATAATCCATTCCATAACTAGGTTTTGATGTGGGGAACATAGTCAGAAATTATCATCATAGTATCTATAGTGATTTTTATGGTAATCTATATTTAATGTTGTCCTTGACACTAAATTGAACACTACCCTATAATAGCTAGGATGTTGGCAAACTTTTAATGTTGATCTGTGTAAATACCCTCACATACCATAAAAGTATATGTTAACTCTTTAAATAATCTCATGTATATTCATTCACACATACACATTGGGACCAAAATGGATTGAACTAAATAAGCTTGAGCCTGGAGATCAACCTATACATACTAATATGTAAGGTATTGATACAAAAACATTACAATTCCATTATTTATCTGTGTCTACCAAAACAGATATTGGTGGTCCTAGTACGTCATCAAAAATTATGGATTTACTTAAAATGGATGTGTGTGAAAATACCTCAGAACCCCCTCCACTAATTCCACTTGTATTATTATGAATCCTATGAAATGAATGACATTCTCCCCACCATCCTAAAATCCATCATGTGCATATGTCACTGTGATACGAGTTTGTCTCATATCATAGTAGGTATACTCAAGATGTATTTCCATGACTCATTTTAAAAGATTGTGGGTAAGATTCTGAGATTGAAGGTAATATTATCCATCCATATCCAAAAAAATATTTTTAATGGGGTAAACATCTACAAATCCTTACTTAGAAGAGGTGAACATGATATCATTTCGAGGGAATCTGGTACCATGCTCCCCTTGGAAAAAGTATAGACATTCCCGTACATATAATACTAGAGGAACTCTTGTAGTAACATAATTATTAATATATGATCCTTTTTATTGTAGATATTGTTATGTATCTTTTGGTAATAATTAATGATAAACTACATTCCCATAAGTTAGTGTCACCACATTATTAGTTTGAGTACTACCACAAGAAACTCAAGATTATTGGATTCCACGTTATTCTCATGAGGCCACAACAGATTTGAACCATATGAAATAACTACATTTTAATTCATATGAACTAACCCAAACATGGTACCTAATGAATCACAGAACACAAAATACTCAACAACCTCCTCAGGAAATCTCTATATGGAAGAGAACATCATTTTCCTCCTATACTATTAAGAAGATTTTTTCTATCTCTTTATCCCCAGAAAATGCTTCCAATTTTGAGTCAAAGATGCAATGGTAGCGGGTATCATAGAGAAATTAGTTGTTACTATTTTATAGTACCATAACCATCAAAGGAAGCACTATACCTCTATCACACTTACGGGTGGCTCCCAAACTAACACTACATTGACCTTTTCTAGGGCATCCATAACACTGAATATTGTGTTAAATTTCTCCAAAATGTGGAACTTGTGAACATATAATTTTCATGTCAAGAACATTCCATAATGATAGTTCTCGAAGATTACAACTAGAAGCATCCTTTGGTGTCTTGAGTAATCCTCTAGGGTCACTATGTATACTATGATAACATTGATAAATACCACAGTAAACAAGTATATGAAATCTTGAAAGAGCTACTGCTTGAGTCTCATGAAAACTAATTAGAATTTAATCATTGAATATTATAAAATCACAAACAAATATTGACCCTAACAGCATTTGAATTACCTCATAAATATATCCTAATCTCATAGTAACAAGTGGATATTCCTCGATCTGAGTTCAATACTCCAGAACCATTCTGCTCCTATCAAATATTCGAAGAGATTGCCTGTCATTGGTACTAGATACATGTTATTTATTTCAATATAGTTTACTATATGGAAATTTAGACACATCCTAAATCTTCATTATGAATTATTTTTGCAAAAAACATTGGATTCATAGGTTGAAAGACTCTTTATGACAAATCCCTCGATCTGAAAGACCTCCAAACACACCCTCATCACAAAAATCATTATTGGATAAATATGATATGATGGTGTAGACATTGGGACTATTAATGGGTGTATTTCAATGAAAAATTCAATATCACAACAAGAAGGTAATCCTGGAATGCCCTCTGATATTATTTTTTCATACTATTCCTCCACTATAAAAAATAGCAACATTGAAGCATCCATAAGGACTAGGGTAATTTTATAAATATATTGATTAATAATATCAAACCATATATGCATGATCAGATCACTACCTTCCTTGGATTCATTTTCACCAAAAAATGGAATCATTATTCCATTATTGTGAACAAACCACATTATAAAATTGAAATAGTCTATTTGTTAATATATTGTAGATAATACTTCAATACATAGGATGATGTCATATGGCATATATATAGCTATAATGTAAAAATGAAATAACCTATCATCTCCAATAGTCAGGTTACCCCATCAGCAAAAGCGTGTGATCACTGATTAATCACCATTAGGACTCTCCAAGAACAAGGTTGGATCAAACTTATCAACATTCATATCTATATCTTGAACCAAATAAGTGAAAATAACACAATGATTTAAATATTTGTCAACCAGTACAACATAAAATGTATAAAATACAACGATCATTCCCCATATAATCCCTCAAGACTCTGTATCCCAATCCTACACCACCTGTATAAGATCCCTGCCTTGTCCCCAGTATCCTATATCCTAGAACATGCCACATGGGGGTGGTGGTGGTTACAAAACAAATAATAAATATCATCTACATACACTTCCATATCCTCTTTCACATCCACCTCCCAATAGAAATTTATTCTCCTAATACTTTTTATTCTTTTGAGGATGATCCACTACATCTCTATCAGTCATATGGTGGGTTAGAGAATTCCACACAAGATCTCCACTATCATAACCATATTTGGAATTGAGCTCTTTAGGATGTATAGATAAATATATTGATCCCCGAATAGTTTCCCCTATATCCGAGGACAACTACCTAAAAATAATTTCACAACATTTCCTCAGAGTATATAATCTAATCAATAACACTAATGTCTTCTCTCATGTATACCCATAACTAGAAACAACTATATATGTATTCTCAACCAAGAAACTCTCGACCAAAAAATCATTATCCAAAAATCCATCAAAAGTTGAAATTCATAAAGGTATCACACTAGCATAGATGTCAATATGAATTCAACTATTCATTTTCTAAAAAAAAACCAATCACACAACATATCCATTATATACAAATTGTTTTTGGTGAACCACGTCAAATTCTCCTCCATCATCATACTACACTACTGATGATGTGGAATCTATTAGATACGCTCATTCTTGAACATACCTTGATAGGAATACTATATAAAAAGGTGATCGAACATTGGTTGTGATAGAGTCGACTCATCATACAAATTCATCAGAAGCCCCAATATTGTCCGGCAGAACCCTGGAGAACCTCTCATCAAAGACAACCATCTAGTCTGATAGTGTCCAAAAAATAAGGATGCATCCTATCAAAAACTAATTCCATTCTGTAGCCACATATGGGTTAAGATAAAATTAGATCATGGGATGTCATTATCACTGAACATCAAGAAGTATGATCAGCATGCACATATCATCTTCTGATACTATCCACACCATCAACTACTAGGTAAGTTGTTGTAACACTAATGAATCACCAAGAGGTAACAACTCCTAAAAAGTTTCCATTATAGAATCATCATCACTCATTGTGCATCATCACGATAATTCATTGAATCATAGATTGATAAAAAGTTTGTGGGTATCATAAAATAAACATGATGAACCATTAATAACGAGTGTATTTAGAGAGTTGAATAATGAAGGACAAGGGAAAAACTCATTAATATATGACTCTTTTCACAATACCATTCCCCAAAACAATTCCTACATGATCAGAGTTAAAAGTTAGAAGATTAGAGTCCTAGTGAATGTAACAGTCGACCGCATCACCAACAGAAGAGACACTGGTCTAAAATTAAACAACAAAATAGTTAACATGGTGTCACTAAACAAAACCCACAGACCATGGTAATAAAGAAGAATTAGATCCTCTAAAACATCTATTTCATGAACGTCCCCAATAGGTCCTATATCAAGACGACATGACTCCCACCTCCAAGGGACATGAGGTAGGTGACTAGTGTTGTTTAGAGAAATCACATAAATGGGAGGCCATAAAATAATATACGTCAACATAGACATTTTAAATCACATACAATGTTGAAAAGTAATACTTCTAATAACCATTCATGTAGACATCTAAAATTTATCCATCAGAGTAGAAAAAAATTTATTGGAAATGAAAAAGTTCAAAATACATGATTAAAATATATCAACTGACTAAAAGAAAAACCAATAATGTATATAAGGTGATTTGAGTCAGGATAACTACATAAACATGAATTGGTCTTCCTGACTCACTATAATATCCCCAGTACTTTTACCTCTATTAATTACACAAAGGCCGATCATCTATATAACAGATGAAATGGGTGGGGAAATCCCATGTTGGGGGTGAGTATAATGATACCAAAAAACCATCTATAAATTATTATGTGTATAACATCAATAATAATAGACATACCATCATATGTATTTTTCAATATAGAACATAACATGATTACCTATATATAATCAACATAGAGACACAGTCTCATGGTAATTTCAAAACCATGATTCCATATTATTTTAAATGATCAAATGTGCCGCATAGCAATCATTTAGTTGAGCATAAACCATGATTAAGATAACATTTATGGTATGCATTGTAGTTTTCATGATTATCATGTACTTCCATATGGATAATTACTAGATTAATTAATAAATTTATACACATATGGATATTACATCCCCATAAATGGGTTATACCAAAAACTCCATTACGATTCTCCTATTAAACTAGTGATCAATACCAGGATAATGATGGTCATGATGATATCATAAACCCCGCCTATCAAAGAGACGATGATAGAGGATCATACATCAGGATTTAAGTAGGGACTCCCAAAACACTATCCAACAAGTAAGCTACTCATAGGGGATCATCATCACATTATTCCGACATGACTCTATACTAATCCCTCAGGTAAAGTAACACGTTATCTTACCTTATTAAATTACTTAATACTAATGGAGAAAAAGCCTCTAAGCCACCTTAGATGATGTACCTAACATGTACTGGGAGTAAAAGGTGAGTCCATTTGGTAATGGGTACATCCTGTGTTTCTTTGGGTGTTCCCATGTACATGACCCAGTTATAGTAAATGACATTTCTAGTACTAATTATTCCAAGAGGTGTCCATTTCCAAGACTATTCCATTGTGCACCTAGCATGTCCATGTATGTGTCTAAGTACATTGAACTTCAAAATATTTATACTTCTAGTCATGTATGTGTACCTCCCTAGTATATGTTGAGAATCCAAGAAAGGGTCACCTGTCTTGTGATAGGTGACACACTAATTTTTATATTTATAGTCTCGTTAAAATCCTAGAACTACATATGGGATAACACAACACATGACACTCCAAAATTCAAGTTGTGTATCTTGAAATTTCACAGTACCAATAGGTTATTCATCCTAATTGAATCTCAACACTGTCGAAGACACATATAAGTAAGAACCTTGTCATGGATGAGCTATTGCCACACTCCTAGAAAGAATCTAGCCACTGAGTCATAATGAAAATGGTCAGTGTTGGTTCATATCTCCACAAGCCTAATCATGGAGAACATGGATCATTAGGCAAGTCATGCTCTATTTTCACTACGATTGTAGCTCAATCATGCCATCGATATGAAACCTGATCTATCCGAAAATTTCATTCTTCCATGAATGTTGTGAAAAATTATTATTTTTTAAGTATTTATGGAACCACAAACCCTAAAGAAGGAAAAAAATTAATGAAAAAACTAGGATGTTAGTAAAACATGAATAATGAAAAATGGGAAAAAATTGATTGTTTTTTTGTTGGAATAGATCTTATTCTATTAGAATGAATCCAAAATGTCAATAAATAGATAAATAAATTCTTAGGAAAATTACCATATAATTATTGTAGACAATAAATAATATTTGAATTTGAATTATTCTATTGGTCAATTGATTTTCTTTTATAGTAGGATAATAAAATAAAGATAAATCCGTAAAATAATGATATCATACATCTTGGAGGATAAATTTAGTAAAATTAATGATACATTATTTTTTTCATTGTAGAAACCCATTATTTCTGCTAAACATTGATCAATAGATCATTAATTGATTTATGTTCATCAAAGATAAATCCTCCAATTCTCTATTCAATGGAACTGAGTATATTCTGATAACCCCAATATTTCCACATATATGTATATTTATATACAAAAAAATATTTTTTCTAGCTCACATTTAGAAATAAATTAGTTATTTTTTAATTTACTATATATCTCACAACAAGACAATAATTAAACCCCACATTGTCGATAAATTTTTATCATGCCTAGGGTAAAACCCATGTTATGAAATCAAAAGAATATCAAAAATTTTGATTTTAGAATCTATTTTAGATATATTCCACTACATTAAGAAAAAAAACATAGAACATATTGAATATTTTTAATATTTTTCAATAAATAATTTTAGGAACCCCAGGCCTCAGAAACTTACACTTTCTAGCACCTAAATCCGAAAACAATAATGTTAATAATCTAATTAAATATAAGGAAAATTTTTTGTCATTATATATAGACACCACCGATTCCTACACATAAATTTTGAACATACATAAGATCATGTACAATGTTAATAAATATATGTTCACATAATAAGAAATCATGCCGAGAATTCACAAGATAACCAAGACACTACAATTTTCTCTAAAACCTTCTTTTGAATAGTTTTGGAAAACATCATTACAATAATAAATTATATTCAATGTCGAAGAAATCCACACGATTCTCAATATTCATACATTCTAAATTACTCTATGTCAAACCTCATTAGGTAATTATTAACTGGATTTATTACCAGGTGAGATCAAAAAGACCATCATTCCCCACTAATGACATAAATTTATGATGACTTATGATCATCATGCACCATGATAATCACATGTGTGTTTGATCACTCATGGTCTCCATGAATAAAAGTCATTATGAACAAGGGAATCATTCCTCCTCATCTAGATTAGTATTATCATTAATTCACATGTTGTTTCTGAACCCACTCCCCCTCAAATGATACAAAAACGGGATGAGGATACATGTCCCATTGGAATCATTACATAAAAAACATTTGACATACCAAGTATATCAAAAGTCATCAAAGGATACATATATTAAATGACAAGTTGGTGGGAAAATTTCTACATTCAAATATATATGAACCTCTACATGGATAATATTATATCAAAATTCATATTCATAATATATAAAAATATTTAATTTCATTGAAATAATTACACCCCCATGAACCACATAAAAAAATGAATTTTCAACCATCAATTTCATAACATTATAATAACTTTTAAATGGAGAAATATTTTATGGATTTTCCAACCTCAAGATTTATAGTTTCTAATGGAAGAGATAAAACACCCTTTGTGGTTCAAATTATGGAGTTGAAATCTCAGTAGTCAGGAACATGTTCATATGGTCGTTATTATCTTTTTTTTGTACATCCCCATTCACTGGTTTTATAGGGATTTTAGTGAAAAAACCTATTTCATTTTGAAATTAAATTAAATATCACGTGTCTAAAATCCTGAGATTTAAGGGGTTATTTTTTATATAGATAAATATTTTTAATTTTTTATTGTATTCTATACGAAGTTATTCCATCATTATATGAAATCAATTTAAATATTATGATATATGTATTAATGATTTTGTGTTTTGATAAATTCAATAGTATGTTTTTCTAGTAGTACAGGCAATACCATGTTCATTCGATTTCTTTTGATACATGTAAAAATATCTTTTATCAATATAAAATATAATATTAACCTTAATATTTAATATAATATTTATTTCCTTTCCATTATAGTGGAAGGAATGAATAGTAATAGCTAATATATAAAAATATATATTATTTATTTTTTGATTACATATGGATTTTATAGATATCATATTACTAAATATTAAAATAAAAATATATATTTTCAAAAAAAATAATATCTTCTCTAAAAGATAGCTTTATTGTGCTGGGGAACATATATTAAAATTAAATTTGACCACTTTAAAAAATATTAGTCCAAAAAAGAATTTTCATTTTTTAATTTATAATGTCAAAATTATATCACATTGAATCCTTATTAATTTTATTAAATTTTTCATTTTAGATGAATAGTGGAATATACAAAATTTTAACTAAAAACTGCCTTTTTGAAAAAAATTATTTAGACAGTTATACTATTTTTCAAATTTATTTCAAAATAACATTTTTTTTAAGTATAATTATTTTTATATAATTACTTTCATCGGAATCAATTAAATATTATAATAGAATATGAAAACATTATAAACATGAGGTTTGTTTTAATTTAAGAGAAAAATATCTTCACACATCTGTCAGATTCAAATTATATTAATTTTCTATAATTATTAGAATTGGATATTCAAAAATGGATTATTTAATTAGAATCATAATACATTATAATATCTAATATGTCCAAAATAATTATTATCCATCATTATTATAGAAATTTGTTGAAATTAATTAGTGTGATTATGTTAAAAATGAGGTCATATAGTGATGAAACAAATAATATTTAGTGTAAAATGAACTAAAAACATGTATATAACCAATTGTATTTATTATTTTTACCCTTATAATAATTTAAATTCTTTTAAAACTTCTTGGATACCTTTCCACAGTAGTGAACCATATAATAAGTTATGTATGAAAAAGACATGTAAATTCAATGATTATAATATATATAAACATTTTAAACAAAAGAAGTCAAATATATTGTCTTCGTAATAAATAATATTTATATATATTAAGGAGATTTTGTTAAAATATTAATTTTTATATGTTTTTTTAAAGATGATATAATCACATTAATTTCATAGGAAATGAATATAGTATAATTATTTAGTTAACAATAAAATAAAATACATGTTATCCAAAATGTTAAAATTGAAGTTAATTCAATTAAAACTTTATTTTTAATAAAAATATATAATATATTTGAATTTTCATATGTATTAAATTAATATATTCAAATTAATTCACTTTGATAGATATATTAATATTCAAAAATAAATAAATAATGAAAAAATAGACATTAATGACATATTATAACAAATGTTATATTATTCACTGATTTAAAATTAATAAAAAAATTATTCTATAAATTGATCTAAATGTTTAAAAAAATATCATATGTGGTCCATTCGTGGACCCATTATCTTATTATGGTGGATATATTTATCATCAAATACAAAAAACATTATTTACAAAGTTAATGTTAAATATCCCTTTTTCAAGTTACATACGGTTCGGTTTCAATTAATTTGAAGGACACATACAATTTTTATATTATTTATTTCACCTCATATTTATAATATATGGGAAAATAATATATCGTAAGCATCATTTTTGTTTTCTATAAATTTATAAATGACTATGGTTAGAAATTTTTAAACATTAATAAAAAATTATATTTTAAAAATTTGGAAAACTAGAGGTTAAGGGAGAACATTTTGTAAATGAATTTATTTAAATATGGTGGAAGTTATTCATAATAATCCTCAACCATAATTATAATTAAATTTTTGAGAAATATGATTTAATTGCAACCTCACAATATTAAATAATTTACATTATTAATAGTATCGATTCCCCTACTCATGTATGAAGGGGAACTCACTCTCTCGAATATTCACACAACATTGCCCACTATGATCTAAAAAAATGTACAATAATAACTTCAAAAATATTACCCTCATCAATGATTAATAACTTTGGTAATTAACCAGACAAATGATGTCCTTGGTGCTATCTAATTGGGGATACATGATGAAGAGTAATCATTCGTCAATAGTTTTTTTATTTTTTCTTCCTCAGTCACCTTCAATTATTTTTTTCTCATTATGCAATAATAAAAACAGTATATTACATATAGTAATACTTTTTATGTTAGGTGGTGACCTAAAACAATACACATATTGATCATATGTGTTTTGATATCTTTATTCATGTTTGGCCGACCACTGCCTCATGAACTGATGTCATCTGTTTTTTATAATACCAACAGTAAAGGATGGAAATAATGATGGAAATAGTATTTATATATGATATATACGATATATATAATTTATTAATTATTCTAAAATTATTATATGACTCTTAAAAATAATATTTCAATATTTTGGGAATACGATAAAATCATTTGTGTGTATGTCAGACTATCGCCTAAAGGAGAGATATGATTATTTAATTCTTTACATGAAATATATTAAAGATGGGATAAATATAAATATATTGAATATTAGAAATAAAAATTAAAATGTAATTATAATATATATATATATATATCATTTACTTTTCTTTTAGTCACTACAATTTGAAAATGGATAGAGTGTTCATGCATATATAAGACCTACTATCTAACTGGACTTTATGATTCATTTCCATTCACTAACTATTATGGTTTATAATAAATTCATATATTAAGAATAAAATTTTTTTTTATTATATTTCTTACATTTTATATTTTGAGATCACAATTTATCTATGTGTACAAATAATGTCAAAACATGTACAAATTAAAAAATAAGTTGTTTATTGATAAATCACTTTATCATGGAATCTTTAATAAATGTGAAATATAATTTATTGATAAAATAAATATTGGTATGATATATATGAATATAGTTTTGTGAAATATTAATTATAAAATAATAATTATTTTAAATGATTTTTATATGTGTATGATGAGAGATATGACATAAGGTAAGGTATTTTTTTGGACATCATGTAACAGAATTTTGGCTAACCTTTTACATTCGGGAGACTGATGAGATATTCACACCACTTTCTTCTATGTGGTGTATATATATACCATGAAATTATATTATGGTTATTATAATAAAAATAATTTTCATTTTAATATCAATTTGAGGTATAATGTTTCATGGTGTTTATTGTTAATTGTTACAAAATTGGTTAGGGAAGTTTGTATAATTGTTCCTTCACTGTAGACACATGTTATGTTATTCACCTATATTTTTTTAAGATGTGTCTTTAATTCTCTTTTGTTATTTTATATCATAAATATCCTTATATTTAAGTTATTTTATGTTTCATTTATGGATATTCTTCTATGGGTATTGTATTACCCTATGAATTTGAAAAGTATATTTTTTAAAATAAATTTAATCATTTTAATATTTTTAGTTTCACGCAATAGAAAAAATAATTATTCTTATATTAAATCACCATGTTTTTCCTGAGTTATATGAAAAATAAGCATACACCGCATTAAAAATAAATATTATATTTCTATATATAGAACACAGAGTATAGCTTGTATTACACATATAAATGACGTCTCTTGATGGATTGTGTAACATGAAATGCCGAATAATGATAGTGATATATAATGGAAATTATATTTAAAATAATATAAATTTTAAATATTTAGTTATTAAAATGATTCACTAACTAATAAAAGTATTTATTTAAAAAACGTAAATCAAATTCATTTGGTTGAAAATAAATTAAAAATGAATATGAAAAATATTTAATGAAAAAGTACAACTTTATTATTTCTTTGCCAAAAATTTTGTTTTTCTATATAAATTAAATTAATACAATTTTGGTGATTATAATTAATTATATATATATTAATTATTTATTCATTAAATTTTCATATTAATCTATTTTATTTGTTATTCATAAGATACGAAAACCAAATTTTATATATAAAATACTATTTTTTTATTAAGGCATTTTACCACCTCTTAATGGAGAAAGTATATTAATTCTATTTCTTAAATATTTAATATATTATATATGTAAAAATAAAATTAATATTTGCATCAAAATGTCAAAATAAATTATGTTAGTCTAATGTTTTTTTATTTTTATTTTTGATGATTTATTTATATTGAATATTGAAAAGTAATGAAATAAAATTAATAACAACATTTTCAAATTATTTAAGTATAAGGTAAAATTATATTTAATGTTTATTATAGAGTTTAATTAGATATTTTATTATATATTATTCAAATATAGGAAATTCTATTTGATTTTAATTATAAATATCTTTAGAAAGATCATTTTTTGGGGGATTTTACATTAAAAAACATCTTTTTCATTCATTCTGCAAGATTAAATTTAAATTAATTTCATTCTCTTGTGTGATTAGAATTTTGAAAAAGGATTCCAATTTTATGAATAATACTAATTTATTATTCATAATAAGGTAATATTTGTTTTTCACTAAAAATATTAGTGAATTTATTTAAAATTGTTTACATAGATTAAAGAAACATTATGTTTAAAATGAGTCTATACATTAATATGAAGTGCTTAAAAGACCAAAAACTAGTCAACTACAATTTTATAGACATATTTTTCCCATAAAAATTATTTTATTTTTTTCTTCATTGGATACCTCTTTTATGTTAAAACATGGTTAAATATAAAATGCTTTCAAAAATGGTATTTGTGTCCCAATAATTCAATATAAATGATCACCACCACTCCCTCTTCTTCATACATCACAAAAATCATAAATTCAGCCAAGATTTACCTATATATCCAGAAATATATAATGTAATATTTTAGTCAACTCTTTTTTGAGAATGCTATCAAAGGAATCCCATAGGTGGAATAAAAAAGAAGTTACCCAAAGAAGATGTTACATCCCTCCCCCATGCCCTTTTATTTTATATTTCATTCTACACTCCATAAACACTCCTTAATGCATGAGTTTTTTATAAAATAATAATAATTAATATATGATTATGTTTTAATGATAAGGTTCATACATAAACATACAAAAACTACAATCTAATGGGAATTTGAAAAACATTTTACATGTATGATGACTTACCGCCTCATGAAATGTTGATTGTTAATTTTTCTGTTATAGCCTTTCATGGGGAAAGTAATGATGCAATATCAATTTTTATATAATTTATATAATATTTATAATTTATTTATTCTTCTATAAAATTATTTTAGATCATACTTTTTTTTGGTTTCAAACTTGTCTAAATAAGAATTGTTTTTGAGGATTTGTGGACTACTACCCCCTCAAGGTGATGTGATTATATCAAACAATACATTGATTGTATTAATGAATCTTTTAATAAAATTAAATTACATATATGAAAAAATAATTATAATTTTATGATATTATAAAAATATAAATTTATATATCACTTTCATTCTTTCTTAAATTATGCCAATAAAACAGAAATAATATTTATTTATATATACGACTTATCGTCTCTATGAACAGTGTATTTCATTTCATACATATATATTATATAGATTGTTGTTATACATGTATTATAAATATAAATCATATTTATAACATTGATTACATTATATAAAGAATGATATATATATATATAAGGAATTTTTTTACAAATTATGACATAATCAAAAAACAGAGACATTATTATCTAAAGCATAAATTTACATAAAATTGATAACAATCCAGTAATAATATGTCATTATAAAACATATATTTTATTACATATATCATTGTGGGTGTTTAAAATATGTGTAATATACCGAAATTTATTTTAATATATTTTCAATGAGTACACAATGAATCAAGACACAATGTAAGGGGATTTCATCTAACTTTTTATTTCTATTACATACATGCCTTATTCAGCAATAACATATTTTTTGTTGTTTATATATGTTCTATGAATGAATTATATGATTATTATAATTAAATTTATTAGTATTTACATACTCATTTTACATCCATTCTCCCATGTGGTTTATTTTTCAAAAGATACTAAATTGGTAATAGAGTAGTCTGCCAATGTTACATCTTTGAGAAATATGTTTGGTTATGACACTAAATAGTTGTTTGAAGTTTCATTTTATATCTAATATCATGAATATTATTATTTTCATCATGTATTATTCTTAATTTAATTTCATTTTCATATATGTAATGTTTGATACCACTTATACTTGATGTAACAATTCATTTAATCAATCACATGATTTATGGGGATTGTTTATGATTATGATTCCATTGATGAAATCTTATGATCCATATATCGACAGAATTCATGATATATAAAATTAACTATTTTTTCATAAAATCTAATTGTATTTGTACCATTTTTTCACTCTTATATATGTAATATAACTACGAAACAAATTTTTTGATCTTCTGAATTTACCTATTTTTTCAGTTGGATGTATATGAGCCTTCATTTCATGGGTTTCTAAAAGGATTCCCATACTATTTTAATACTATCCTATTATATATAAAATAATTTTTACACAGGTTTTACATTTAAAAAATGGATTTAAAAATTTAATATTCTGTTTGATTTCCAGTTAAGGAACTTTTCTAAACAATATATAATGATTAAGGAATGTTTGACATGTATGGATATACTATCCATCAGGATTATCATTCCATTGAATATTTATTTTCAATAATAATTTTTGTAAAGATTATTTTATCCTAATATTAAATATTTTTTTTATTTTAGGTGGTATTCACGAATAATTTTTTTAAAAACCTTTTCATGTGTCATTCATAGGTTTTACTGGATTATGGTTTTCAAACTAGTTTCATGAATCATTCATATGTTTTCAGGTAAAAAGTGTTTCAAAATGCTTTCAGAATTTTTTGTAAATTATACTTGTTTTTTAAAATAAAAAGTCCTAAAAATATTATTAATAATAATTTATATGTTTTCATGGAAAATGTTTTAAAAAAACATTAAATCACTCTTTATATGTTTTCAATAAATGTGGAATTAAATTTTCTTTCAATGATTTATTTAAATTTTTTGAATTTAATATTAAAGAAAATAGTTTTGAACGAGTTTTATGTTTTATAGAACCTATTTTATAGAATGAATGAAATTTTCCTCATCAAATGTTCTTAATATATATTTCAATATTAATTTTCATATTACATTATATCTGATGGAGTTTCTCTAGCCCTTCTAGGAAATTATTTAATGGTTTCATTGATATTCTTTCTTTGAATGGTTAATGTTGTGATGGAATGATATTTATGTAACCCATTCCCATTCCATTTGTTTTATGACTATGAAACTAGATTAATTTCATGAGACACGATTTGATGAAATTATTATGAAACATATCTACATCCATAGGATCTGATAAAATTACATAATTTTTACACCCATTTCATATCAAGGGACTATGATAAGTTATTTAGATAACCCATCAATTATAAGAGGCCATGATATGATGAAATACTTATTATATTTTGGAATATGTATGAATGAATTTATTATGATATGGGTGGGACTTATATATCCCTCTAATGTGTTGGGTAATGATTTATATCTCATTATATAATGATGTGAATGAAGTCGATGGGCCTAATAAATTATGTGATGATGGGTAAATCTAATACCTTATAATGAAAGGATTGTGATTGGAGAATATGGTGTTTCCCACCCAGTTGGTGTAGTAATAATGTTGTTGGTTGATGGGGAAAATTGATCCACTCTAGAAAGATAAAAAACACAACCCCTTACAAGGAAAGTCCTGAGACTATAGATGGGTGTGTGTCTAACCCAGTAGGTGTGGAACCCATTATTTTCCATGATATGTAATACTAATTAATTTAGGATTATATAGAATGATATCACATGTCAATTCATGACAATGTTCCATGTGTTATTCTTAGGATATTCAAACGTGGTTTATTTTTTGTATTTCCTTATGATTCATGTCTTATAAACTACTAATCCTTATTTCATTATTCATGTTTTATTATTAATGGTGTCATCTATTAATGTTATGATCACGCTATCATAACCCTATCCTCCTATTAATTATTACATTTATCCCTTATTTACAATAATTTTTCATATGAGAAAACTAATTTTTATGATTTTATTTCTAGGTTATGAAGATATGTAATATGAATGATGTGTTAGAGATGATTAATATTCATGAAGAACCTAGTGGGAGATAATGTAGCTCACATATGTACTTGTGAATATGATTCCATGTTTCCATAGGAACTATAATAATACTTCATTTTCAATTCTATTTTATTAATGTTTAAATTATTCTGCAAAATTTATGTAATGTTCAAATAATAAATTTTTGGGTCTCTATAGTTGGAATAATAAAAAATGTTTCGATATGATTTTGAATCAATGATGAGAAAACAATAAGTGATATGAGTAGTTATAATTTTAAGGTTATGTCTAGGGATGTCCCTAATGATTCCTATAAGGAAACATAAACAAATAGAATGTTATACTGGAATTTTGGTAAGTAATAGATCAGTGTTTTCCTTGATATAAATGCATATCTAGATAGAATAAGTTGGTGTGGATTGATAAAAGATATACATAGGGGTAATAAATTTGAAAAAGGGTGTTGGTCCTTTCTCTATATAACCTAGACAAGAGAACGTTCCTTGCTCCACACCTCGTTTTACATTCAAGAGTTATATTCTTTTCGGATTCAAAAGTAACTCATGAACCAACATGAATGATTTAAAAAGTGGTTTACTATAAATAATTTATAATAGAAATAATCATTCATAATTTAAAAAATCACTTGTGTCATGATTTGGACATCACCTAAGTCATTATTTATCATGATTTTGTTGTTTTTCACTATGATATATGTTTCTCATACTCTGATTTTTTGAATAATTTATTAGATGAAACCTAAAAAAATGGGTAATGATTAATGTGAAAGAATTTTTTTTGATTATCAGTAAAATGGGATGATCATAGGAGTGAAGGAAGTTTTGATCATTCCAAATCTACAATCACAAAACATGATTAACAATTAGTGGTATAACAAACTCTAGGACACACAAAAAAGTGAATATCATATTTTTTTGAAAGTTAGGGAGATGGAGACCATGGGGGAAAGAATACATTTTCTTCATTGTTTCACGAATGGGGAATGATTCAACTATGTGACTATATTATAGGAATATGATGGTGTTTTGATTTTGGAAAAGAAGGAAACAATGAAATTGGCTGCATTGGGAAAATGTAGAGTTTGGCTAATGAAATAGATTAGAGTATATTCCTTCCTAGGAAAATCTCAGAATTTTTCTATGTGTTGTGTAAATAGTAATTATGATAGTAAATGTACTAAGTGGAAAACACTAGAAACGAATTTGCAAGGGGGTGTGAGTAATTATTACATAGATGATGAGGATAATATTATAAATGAAATCTGAAAGTCAAGATTTATTTTGTAATCAGATAAGGTGGACTTACTATTGTAATAATGATGTGGTCCGATAAATGAACCTTTTATTTACTTCAATAACATATTAATGTTTAAATAATGGTGAAATATATAATGATTGTATAGTTTAATTTTTTTTCATGAAAATAATTCAAAAAAACATTGGCTGGTTTTGATGGAATAGAAATGAAATTTAATGAAAAGGTGATGTATATAGAAAACATGATATTAAGTGAATGATAACCCCAAATATGTTCATTATGTTGAGATAATGTTTTTTATAATGATATGTCGGTTATGAATAATTAATTTTGATGGTAATAATTACCTATAGATTAATTATTGATTTTATGATACTTTGTTTATGTAATAATTGATAAAGTTTACAACATTTTTCGATTAGTGAAATAAGCCCAATAGACATCGAAAAATGAAAACAAAGAGGTTTTCAATAATTATTTATTGTAATTCATGTTGTCACGCTGACTCAATAGATACTTGATGATGGAATTCTCATATTTCGAATGTGAAAAGCATAAGATGCATTGTGATATTTTTGGAATCAATGTTAAGATGATTTCATGAAATTATTTCAAATGTATTGTATTTTCATCATTCAGAAGGATAAAATTGATAACAATTCATTAAAAGTATGTGTTAAAATTCAGAGGAAGTATTTATGTGTTGTTATTGTATTAATTTCCCTAGTTAAAATTATCTTTAGTGATCAAAGAAATTTAAATGATATGAATCATATTTATTTTGGATACTATTTTTTGGGGGTTTTTAAATTGTCAATCATTTATGTTGGGTGAAAACCAATCATGTCATGAAACTCCATAGGTCTTGAACCCAAGATCAATTGACGATAAGGGTATCACGCCTACCATAAATCTACCAGATGTCTTGGTTAATTTATAATATTATTTAATGAATAAATATTTATGACGGAACAGTATGGTTACATATTATGTTTTGTGATTAATTTATTAACCATGTATATTTATAATGATAGTTAGTGATATGTAGTTATAAAGTTCGTTAATTTATATTCCATAATATATCTTAAAATTTTATTTCATTAATTATAGTATCAATGTAAATTTTTATACATTCATTTACTGAAGTAATTAATGATTTTCAAATAGATAAAAGAACTACCAATGAATTTTTGATTATTTATAAAAATATATTGAGTTGGTATATCTCAATATATTACTGGTAAATAAAACAATTACACAGATATATGATAATGATCCAAACATCAATTTCCCTAAAAACATAATATTTGTTAAAATGTTGGACTTTTAAATCATCCCAGATTTATGATGTTGATGCCCTTGCATTTTCATTGAATGGTAAAAAGAATGTGATTGATGACCGTAATCACTCACACTAAATATTTACACTTTTTCTCTGTGTAAAATATTAACTCCTAACCTATTTTATCTTATAGCGAATCATAGTATTATGTTACCTTGGGAAACATTTATGATTCCATCATTTCCATTTTAATTGTGGTTTTAATATTGATTTTTACTATATGGGTTTCTATGAATGACTAATTCATATATTAAACCATTGATATACAAGATAATTTTAAGAGGGAATTTAATTTTAATGATTGTAAACAATAACACCACATGAATTTTTGAAATATTATTTCCACATTAATTAAATCATATTGTTATTTTCCATTTCACGCAACACTAAAAATAGATTATTATATATTCAATCATGTTATTTGGTATGTGTTATATGAAAATAAATGTTAATCGTGAACTACATGCTAGATAGATTTTATGATTATCTACACTAATCAATATTGTCAACATTCAATTAATGAAATAATGTATGTCCTTGATGGATTGTGCATCAAAAATGGTTGAATAACCATAATAATATACTATTAAAATAATATTTTATATAAAATATTTTCAAATTATTAGTTATGAAAAATTTAAAATAAATTATCAGATTATATGGGATACAGAAATATATAAATAATTCATTGGATTCAAAAACATTATAAATGAATATGAAAAAACGATTTAACATAAGGGAATGTATTATTATTTTTATTCATAAATATTGTTTTCCCCTTATAAATTAATTTATATTCTACAAGTAAATGATATAAATGAGATATATATATATTATATTCATTAATATAATTTTGATATTCACCAAATATATTTAACAATATTTAAAATAAAAAAAATATTATGCATAAAATACTATATATTTATTTAGTCATTTTTTCCACCTCTTATTTGTGATCCTACTGTAAATAATGTTTTTTTGGATAATATAAGTATTAAATTTTTTATAGTGAAATTCATATTTTAAATCAATACTAAATATAAGGTTAGATAATATTGTTTATATTTTACAAGGATGATTCATTTTTTAATGAATAGTGAAAATTACTTAAATTTTATTCAATATGTCATTTTTCTATAATTTATTTATATCATTAAATAATATTTTAACTTTTTTGTATAATTAGATCATATTTTTATAAATTAATCCTATTTATGTAATTTTATCCAATTTCATTTTGTAATTGACTATAAGAACAAAGTAAACACTTTTAATGTTTTACATTAAAATCCCGCTTTGTTGTCCAGTCTGTGAGAATAAATTTAAATTAAATCATTGAAATTAGGTGATTGGAATTTGAATAAATTTATTCATTATTATTAATAACAATAATATAATATTTTTTGTGATATTAAATTAGTTTCTGACCAAAACTATTAGTCAATATAATTAAAATTAATTATATAGAATAAAGAAAAAGTATGATTAACAATTCACTAAATTGTAGTCCTAAGGGACTAAATGATCTATAAACATGTCCAAATCCCATTTAATGAAATTATATATTCCATAAAACGTCAAATATTTAGTGTTTTATAAATTTATGGCTTATATAAGGTAATAACATGGGTACACTGAACTAGTTTCAAAAAATTCATACGGTGTCCCCTCTATTCCATATAAAATGAAACCAATATTGAAGGTTGTGTCATGACTATCAACTATGAAATATGAATAATAAAAAAGGTCTCCAATCTACGTTTTGAGTGTAATCTCAGCCAGAGGTTCTTGTTCATTTTTATCATATCCTTACAACATCAATGTAGAAGGAGATAAATCAGATTATGTGAGGCCCAATAGACACAGTGTACGGATGGCGATGAGGTTAACTCCTGAAACATTATCAATGAATTATCAGCGGATATTTACATAATTGACCTTTCATGATAAATACCAAGGTCTAATATGTCCTTATGCAACATCATCTTCATCTTCATCTATAAAAGATATCAATCTATGGCATTCTGCAAGATCATTCTTTATATGGTAGACCTCAGCCACATCAATTTCAGTTTCAAAAGTCTGAGGTCTTGAAAAGGCCTCAATTTTCACCTCCCGATGATCTTTTGATAGATTCAAGGCATCCATAATTGATAACATGGATGGTACTTTGGATAAATTCGTCATGAAATTATTATTTTGATCCAAAGGCTTGTGTTTCCCAATAAGAAACTGTGGTTTTCAAGTGTTTTATAAGTTTATTCTTTGTAAGTATATGCATATCATATTAGGGTAGGAGTGGGAAATACTACTGGCTTCAGCAGAATAGACAGACTAGGTCTATTTATTTTTTTAGATGAAGAAGGTGTAACCATTAACCAATCCTCCATAATAATTGTGCCATGACTAAATCTTCCATGTGTAGAAGAACATTCTGGTTCATGTTGAGCTCACTGAAGGGCTTCACCATGACTTACTGCCGTATATACAGTTCTAGAAGGGGTGGGATTAAAATAGTGGCTTTTGGAATATCCACCTCTTACCCTATTTCATAGAACTCTATCTCTTCTTCAAATTACTCTGTTTGATATGGGGAACTCATGATCATCATTATCAAAACTAAGGATAGAATACAGATTCGTTTTGTGAATCATGTTAACAGAACTAAAGATCACCCCATCATCTGGGGAGGATTCTTCTTGATTATCTAGTTCAGGCTATGCCATTTGATGGGTTGGTGCCAGGTATTTTGAAGCATATGGCATAAAATCTACCATATTAAATGAAAATTTAGCCTTTAAAATGAACTCATCTTCTTCTGACAGCTCTTATTTTTTCAAATCATTCCACCTATTTGAGGATTTTCCTTCTAATGAATGGGGTCTCTTTATGGAATTCATAGAAAAAAACACAATTGGTTGATACAATTGTGTTCAGAACATTACATGAGTTCTGTTCATCGTTTTCTTGACCATTCATCATTATATTTCTAGGAATTTTCTACTTTTGACTTCATGACACCTTTAATCTTCCTCTGGATCAGTAGTAGAAACACATGATACATGGGATGAAGAACCATCCAATTTTACATGTCCAGAGTCCACAATATTTTACAGGAGGTCATTGAAAACAAAACCCTCTTGAATGGAATGCATCAACATCGGATTAAATGGGAAATAGTTGGGGAGGTCTTCTTATCCTTCCTTGTTCGGCCTTTTGGACCTTGGAAACTGAACCAGATTGATTTCTAGAGCTGAGATTAAGTATCCAAGAACTTGTTCATTCCAGAAAAAATAAACATTGTCCTTCAAATATTCAAATGGTTTCTGCATTTGATCTATTTGATCATCATGATGAGGTGGAAGTTTTGTTGATGTTCAGAAGGTGGAGAACTTCGTTATGATTATGTTTTTGAAGTGGAAGTAGGTACATGTACTTGTTTAAGTGTAACTGTAGCAGTCTCAGCATTCCCCATCCTCATTCCTAGAACTGATGGAATTGCATGAGTTATTACCATAGTCATTATAAGAGAGTCTTCGATCTGCTGAGTGATTGAAGTATGGTCTTGAAAACCTCATGTGTATTTCACAGGGATCAACGGTGTGTGTAATTAATCACACACATTTTCCACACAGATTGGTAACAATTCTTTTTGAGGGAGTACTAAACATTAGGATCATTTTAATCCCTTCCATCGAGCAATGAAATCTGAATCTCTTTCATTTTCCCTTTTCCAACAATTGGTAAGATAAAAAATTTTCTTTGACAATGTTGAGCTACGTTGAAGAAGAAATATTTGACAGAGATCTTCCCACCTAGTAATTTATCGTGATTGCAGACATGAATACAATTCAAAAGCAGGACCTCGTAATGTATTCACAAAACACCTGAGCATAAATGCTTCTTGTTGTTGAAGAGTTCCAATCATAGGATCACAAAAATAAACATAATGTTTTATGTTTTGTTCTGGATCATTAGGACCATTAAGAATTTGGAATGTGGTATTCTCAAAATTTTATGGGGGAGGAATTTCATCAACCCATTCTTGGTATGTTTTATTTTCTGGTTGAACTTGTCCATGTTTTCCCTCCATAGATTCCAACTATGTTGTTAATGACTCAATGGTGGTTATTAATTTTTGAGAGACATCTTGTTGATCATGGACATGAGAAGGTGCAATAACTGGTGTTTGGAAGGTTGTGGTGACTGGTACTACAACTGATGGTAGCACTACCGGTTTTTGTCGCACTTGACCCATAGGATGGGACCTGTGAGAGTGTACATGTAATGGAGTATATTCATGATCCATCCCAGTAGCTATAACAAATTCCCGTGACTTAATGACTCTAGCATGCATATGAGGAAGACTACCTTGATGTAGTTCTACATTTAACCTACTTAAATCCTTCATTTCTTTTTTCCTGTTGTGCGAACCTTTCCTCTAATGAGAGTGATTGGACTTCTCCTGAGGTAGGGTGGGATGTAACCTGACTGTTACCCTTTTTCATGGCATATTCCTTTCTGGAGTATTGAATGGCATTCCCTAAAGGAATATATGGCCTCTGGGCAGCCCTCTGGCTTATGGTACTCACACATTCTTCCTTGATTTCTGTGTGTACAACCTCTTGAATATGAACTTCTTCATTTGATTCCTCTATGCGAACCTCATGTTTTGGGGGATCATCGACAATGGAATTGATGAAATTTATTTATGCATAAAGCATTGCATCCCTTTTGTCAGAATTTCTGTGATACTATCATCTTCCATGTCGTTGATGCGACATTGCTTTTCATTTGGCTGATCCCCCAGGAACTTCATGATGAACCGTAATTTGGAGGTAATCTCCTGATAATTCAGCTCATCGTTCCTCTTGTGGCTTCTTCCCTAATCCAGAGTAGACTAAATTTCACTGAGGAAGAGACTAAGAATTTGAATAAGTCCCCAGTTCAGTGAACTAGGGTTGTTCCTGCTTAACTCCTCAAATCCAATTTGTTTATCCCAAGTGTTGGATTAAAAGAGTCCCCAGTATAGAAAGCTGAGGTGGCTCTTGACCTACTACATCTGAAACATTCCTAAAAGATCTCCTGATTTTGAGGACTTTAGTCCAAAAATTATCCGGATGCACCATCCAACATCCACTCAAATCACCTAGCTGACATGACCATTGGATTATTTCTGACACTTATGTCAACTAATGATGTGCATGCTCTTAATGAGAATCTTTTTCGATATTCTCACTTTCCTGATGCAAGAGTAATTCGATATCTTGTTCTAAATATGCCTGATTTTTGGAAGAACTAGTTGAGGCATGTTCTTGGGAAAGCCTTTGATTATGCATAAAACCAGCTAGATGTGACCAGCCATGGGATATAACATTCCATGAGCCCACTGTAGGGGGGCTTTGTTGAATAGATAGTACATTGAAATGCAGTTCTCCATCAACACCACATCCCCTGATATGAATATCCGATGGGGAATTTGTAATTAACTGGAACAAACTTTTTTAGTGCGCCAAAGCATGCATGTTGAAGGGATCTCTACTACTTTTAATCAGTTGGATATCGGCAAACGAAGAGTGAGTCCAAATCAAATTGGTGTTGTAACCCTTTTATTATCTTGACATAATTTTCATATTCTTCATAAAATGATATTTTTTCTTTTAGGTGACAAAGAGTTTTCCCGATGTAGAGAAGAATATCATGAATACAATCATCAGTCATCATATTTATAATATCATAATGAGAGTCAGCCAAAGGCAAAAACATGACTGGTACTTCACATTTCAGCAGCTATTTTCTCATATTCAGCACTTCCTCCTTATTATTTGATGAAGATTCTTCAACCTGATTGGGCAGAATTTGTTTCTTCCTTGTTGGTTTATTAGATTCAACAAGATTGGTAGTGAATTAATTTGTAAAATTAGAATATGAATGACCCAGGGGTTGTTCAGGGAATAACCTACACCCCTGAATATCTTCTTATTGAGAATGTATTTTACCCAATAGCGGTATGTCATCATAAATGACTGGATTCACATTTTCATGTTCTTCATGATACGAGGGATTTCTCGTTTCAGCATTTTCCATTGAAATTTTTTTCATGCAATGTGAATTACTACTACAGATAGGACTTTCACATCTAAATTAATCATTATGGGGAGGACCACCATGGTGAATTACAACAAAAGCTGAATCCTCTTGCTCCTTGGTCTTCTGGCCATGCAGAGGGTTATTGTGGCTTTTATATGAGGATGAATCTTCTAGATTGACCGAATTCTCATACTGAAATCCTTAATGAGGAAATTTATAATGAATAACATCAGAATTATTTTTGTTACATCTGTAATCTGGAAATGAGATAGTAGAATCTTGAGTTACAATAGACAATTATCTGAGTGCATAAAGAACTCCCACGTCGAGAAAGCCCTTATAACAGATTGGCTCTTGGTTTCTCGACGGTGTTGGATATATAATTTTCATAGACGCCTTCTTACTAACTTGGAAAACCACTTGTTGACGAAATTTTTTATTATGGGCAGATGTATGAGCCTGCTTAGGATAAATGGTCTGGTTAGGCTGATTATCTCTATTCAAATCGGGTTTATGTTCTTGACGTGATTGTTTGTATGACATTGGAGATTATTCCCCACAACCCTCATGGACTAGGACAGAGTTGTGTATGATCCTTACTTGATTGTCCTTATGACAGGGGGAGTATTCCTAACTTGATTGTCTGTAGGTGTGTGTGCTTGCTCCTTTCCTTCTTTTCCTCTCAATCAATTATGACAGTACTCATATGTGGGAGCATAAAATTATGTCTGCCTCCTTCTAGTCATTGGATATTTCCAATTGACATCTCTGGGTGCTACCAAACAAGAATGTTGGTTAGCCTGATGAATTGCAGATGTTTGTGCCTGCTGATTGTTCTCCTCCATATTTAATTGGTGAGTTTCTTTGGTTGTAGTCAGATGAGAATACTAAATAGCCACTAAATTATAAATAGGTGTAAATTTTTACCTATAATATTTCTCTGGAATTTCCTATAAATATTAGCGAATTACTTCTAGATGATTCTATAGGGCAGTAAAATCAGGAGGGACGGGTGTATATGCCCGCTCATTGTTTTCCATCAAGTTAGCTTGATGGACTTCTTCGGAGGGGGAAAAGTAATAATCTACTTCCTTGTAACACCATGAGATTTTATGAAAAATATTCTTTTTAATTTCATTAATGTCTTGTGTTGTACGCTACACCAAAAGGAGCTTTCACAACACGCATCATTGACTTTCCTTGCATTACATGCAATCACGACCTTCCTCGATAGCGTGTGTAGTACGCAATACCGAGTTTCACTAAACAATGATATTCTATTATAATATTATTATGAACTAGCCGTTATGAATAGTATTAACGAAATTTTGAATCTTATAACATTATTATTCGTCTTGCATATTTTCTAAAACATGGTATATGAATAAAATAATTTTTTTGGGTAAAATAAGTATTTTTCAAAAAAATGCAGTTTTGTGGCCTTTTGATGGAGCACCCAATTTAAATCTAGTTTTTTACATGTTTTTATGTTTAAATTGAAAAAATAAAATTCTTCTTTGGAATCATGAAATAAAATTTTACTTTGGATAAATTTTCATATCATTCTGGTAACTTTCATATTTTGATGAATATTAAAAACACGTTATATTTAAATTAAAAGCAACTTTTTTAATCGAAATAATTAATAGTGATAAATTATTAATTTGAGTGGTTTTAATTTATATTTAGAATATATTTTAACAATTTAATACAATTTTGGTCATTGAATATAATTTCACATTTAAACCAGACATAAACAAGTGTCAATCATTTGAAAGTTATTATCTCTTCAGAACACGCTATTTGTTTTGATGACGAGAGTTAATTTTTAAATTAATTAATGCAACTGATATGTTTTGAATTTGATAAAATAGACATCATTTTTGAAATCATAATATCAAATATATCTTAGGCCTAATTTTTGGTAATTTTCTGGAAACTTTCTTTTTTTGATGAATAGTGAATCCACTAAGTGGTAGTTAAAAAACTGCATTTTTCATAAAACTTAATTTTACCGCTTTTGTGAGTGGAATTTCGAAAGCCTGAGAGACACGGTTGATGTCAGTAAGTAAAATGTGGTTCAATGAGATAAAAATAATTTTTTTTGTGAATAGTAACTTTTTACTTTTTTTACCACGGTTAAAAGTAAATAGGGTAATTAAGGGTAAAATAATATTATTATTATCCTAACACATGTCCTAATTCTATTGGACAAATGTAATTCGACCAAAAACAACCTTAGGAATAAAATATGACCATTTAGTCCCACTTTGATTAGATTAAGACATTTATTATTAATTTATTTAAAGAAGGGTTAAAATAGTTAAAATCAAAGTTTAATAAGTAAATCATTTTAAATATGGGGTTATACATAAGATAAATTCGATTATAAATATTCATTAGAAAGATAAAAAGATTTACTACATAATGGTAGTTTTTTTGTAATTTTTAGACATTAAATAATTTAATTTATTTATGACACAATGATGATGCAGTAATTATCTTATTAATGAAATATTGACATAATTGATTTTATAAATACCCAAATAAATGTAATTTGAAACTTTTTATGAATTACACTAATTTTATAGCTTAATATGACATGTCATTATTGATTTAATGGAAGTCTTTCGAACTAATCATTCTTTTATGATATTAACAAAAATCAATTACTAAATAGTGTCAAAATTGACATAAAATAGTTTTTAAAACAATTATTATATTATTAATTTTTATTTTATTCCTAAAAATCTATGGTTCAGACAAATGGCTTAGATAAGGTTATATATATTAATAATAAACAACTTGGGGTTCATTTTCCTTGATATAGTAAGTTTATTAACCTTATAGTGTAAGAAAACAAGAAGACGTGGTAAAAGTTAAATTATCTAACATAAAGTTAAATCTAAATGATAAGGTTAAAATTGATACCTAAACGTCTCTAATTTCTATTGAATGAGAGGACTGCGACCCCTAATCATCTTATCTTCTAAATATATCAATTTGGAGCTATTAAAAACCGAATTTGACTTTATTATAAAATAATATTTTTTGTTATTCCAAAGGTGCCACTCTCCTCCCTTATAAAAGGGAACCTACTCCCCCTCTTCCTTACACCACTTTGAGCCTTCTTGCTCGGCCCAACCTGGCCAAATTCCCTTATCCACTTCCCTAGAAACATCCTAGAGGTTCTGGTATTCATCAAAGACCAATTTTAGTACCCTAAAATGAGATCTCAAATAGGCGCTTCAAAGAAGAGTTAATGTCTGTTACCAATTCTTTCAACTTTATTTATTTTTCCACTTATTCTTCTTAGGTTGTTTCATTATGAAGTATTAACATCAGTATCACTCATATACTGATATGTTATTATAAGTAGGAAACAACCCTATTTCACCATCTATCCATCCTACGGAAAATGAAATCACCGCATGTGCGTACGTACGGAATATCGTCTCCACGCCGTGGTGTAATCTATTTTCCACCACCACCTTACTTGGCCGGGTATAATGGTGTACATAATAACTATATATGATTATTGTAAAGTGTTATTGATTCTGAAATAGTATACATACACTCCAATGCAATTCCACGATCATGAGAACGATATCATTGCTCGTGCGTACGTACGGACTACCGTCTCCACAATGTGATGAGATTCATTCTCCACGTTAACCATTCATGAATGATTATAAATTATATACAATAATTAACAATGAAATATATGACATAATAATGATTCTGGATTTATGTTTATATATATGTATGTCATCTACTTAATTCCATTCAACTCAATAAAGAAAAGAAAACAACGTTCACGCGTACGTACGGTCTACCGTCTCCATGAACGATGTATTTCTTTCCATTTACTGATCTATTATATATATATTCTGAATATATATTATATATAAATCATGTTTTATATTTTGTAATTCACTAATCATGATCTATGTAATCATATGAATAATTACCAGTCAAAACATGGATGACAAATGTAATGATTTTACCCAAAACGCTCTTTAACATGGAATTTACAAAAGAACAGGTAATATAAAACCATAAGTGAACCATATATGATATCATAACAATGAGTATGATTATGGAATAAGTCAATGACATTATTTAAATCATTATACAGGAGGTTCGGACACATATGAAGCAAATCAGACCTAAGGTAAGGGAAATATTACAATCTCATTTTTATCTGAGATTGTTTATACTTTGGAATTTACTGGGGTGTATTTTGTCATGAAAATACAAGTTTCCTCAATATGTAATATTATTTCCATCCACCTAAAATTGTTTAAAACCAATTTTACCCTTATTTGAGTTTTTAGTAAAAGATATAAAAGGAATCTGTTGTCATTTTTTCGTACGAGGTTCTTTTTGACTTTTCCGACAAAAGTATGAGAAGAATGTTTTTTTAACTTATACGGAATGAATGGATTTTTAAAACATTATTTCCAAGAATATTCCTTTACAATTTTTCATGTTTATTTTTAATCAAATTCTTTTAGTTTAAAATCGTATGACATGTTAAGAAAGGAAAAAAAATTTGAAGTAGAAAGAATATTTTCCTCAAGAATGGAGTTCAAGTGTTTTACCAAAATTATTTTCGACCTAAGATAATATAAAGTTATGATTCTATCCCTATTATTATATTGATTTGATTATTTTGTGTTGGAAATATATTTATTAATTCCTTTATCTTATATGAATTGTTTTATGATGTCACGATGTTTAAGTTTCCCATTTTTATTACATGGGTCATGCTATGATGTATGGTTTATGATTTTGTAGAACACATAAGAATGGTATCATTATGAGATGGTTGGGACCTATATCTCCCTCCAATGCATTGTGTAAAGATTTTATATCTCATGAGATATACATGGCTGGAATGATAGGTTGTATTGGTTTAGTGAAACTGGACTGAAACGAGGAGTGAACTCGGTTCAGAAAGGGACTTTTTCCACTAAGATAGTCTTGGCAATGAGTCTCGACTAATAAGAAATGATTATCTATGATATGTGTGTATTCCACAAAGTTTAATGTTTTATGTTATCATTATTGGGATTACATTTCACTACTATTATTTATCCCATGTTATGAAATTATGATCTCTTTTGCAGGTTAAGATTTCCAAAGATATGTTCTTATGAATATGACGTGATTGATATTTATTTTTTTTAGCCTTACTGAGCATTTGAGCTTATCCTTTTATGTTTTCTTTTCCCTAGGAAAAAAAGAAAGTATTTAGGTTTAAAAAAAGAAGATCTTTATGGGATATGATGAAGATCTTTCACCACGATTAAGAAGATTATATTCCGAGTTTCCAAAGGCACTAAACTATTACGTTCCTTGTGTGTGTGTTTTTGTTATGTACTAAGTATTCCGCAAAAGTAATGTAATGTCTATGTACGTTAAGCTTCAGGTCTCTACAGTTGGTATCAGAGGAAAGGTTTAGTCAACCTTTGGAAACTAGGATTTGAGAACGTTAGTGAGATCCCTAGAGATATTTCTAAGGTATGTCTAGAGATGTCCCTAAGGATAAGTATATGTATAGGATATAGTCCTAGAACTATGGTAACGATATTAGATTAAACCAAAGTTGTTAGATATTGAAGTTAATCCCCCTTTATTAGGATTTTTTCCTCTCACACTATTCTTTTTGGGTTTTAGAAAATGGCTGGAAACAAGATGATTCACGATAATGGAGGATATGATGGACAATGGAATGATATTCTTCATGAGAATCCAAATGAAATGGGATTTGGAAGTCCAAACATCATTATTATGCCGAATCAGCAATCTCATAATATGATCAATAATGTAAAATTTGGTAAGTTTCCTAACTCGGTTAATAAGAGAAAGATGGAGTTTCATGATGATCATAGAGGAAAAAAAGTTCAATTTCTCCTACGTAAATCATGTGGGAAGAGGCGTCAAGGAGAATGTTTCAAAGGAACTGGAAGATGCTTTGGGTGTGGAAAAGAAGGAAACAAATCTAGTAAGTGCAAAGGAAAAGGTTCAGTTAACACCAGGGATGAGGATAATGGTATTACTATGACAATAACAATGGTTAAATGTTTTAAATGTGGAATGTACGGGCATTATGCAAACCAATTCCCTAAGGGAATGTCTCATGAAGAGAATCAGTATGGTCGTATGGGTAGTATTTATGTTGATGATGATGAAGAGACTACAAATGATATGTGAGATGAAACAATTGTTGAAGCTCGGTCAATGGTTTAATAATGTAGTGGAATGATTACATGTTTGTCATGTGTAATGTTGTATAAGTAATCTCATGGTACTATGGAATAAAGAGACATCTAAGGATTATTACACTGTTGTCTTTCCTTGAGTTTTGAAAGTGTATGATTAATGTTACCAGTACCCATGAAAGGTTATTCAGATATTTTTGGAATGTAGATGATATGTGCAAAATGAAGGGATACAGAGAAAATTAAATTTTTGATAGTATTCATGAGCTCACGACTGATATAAGGAGAAGGTTATATCATGGTTTGAGTATATAGAATTTTTGGATTTTGGTATGTGGAAAGAGTTAACTTTTAACAGCATTCATGTTTTCACTAAGGTTTAATGGGTATTCATTTTTCAAGAGAATACATAATTAAGGTATTAACATGATTGGAATGTGACTAACAAGATATATGGGGGATAAATGATGGTATTCACATGCTTGGTTGACGACATTTCAAGTAATCTTTTTCTTTATATTATGATCTTGGACCGAAGTATTTTAGATAAGCCTAAATATTGGAATGGATTATGTTTACCATAAGTTAGTATTATTTAAGGATAGAACTTTTTTTGATATTATTTATGTGATGTTATAGTAATGTAGTTTTAGAAAAAGGACAACCTGCAGGACGGGCGATAGCCCATCGCGTCGGACAAGGCTGTGGGAATCGAACACACAACCGAAGTGCGACTGGCCTTTATCGCCTACCACTGGCCTACAGAAAGTCCCTGTTTAGTAGAAACTAGATTTCTTATATTAACCAGTATGATATATGAAGTATAAGTCCATTTTAGGAACTATATATGATTAATCTTACTATAGATGGACTTATGTATTTTTTTATAACTTTTCTAACATTTTGTTTGAGACAGATGGAATGACCCATCATTCTATCTGCTAACACATCACGAATGACAAATTCAACTTCATTTCATTAAGATATGTAGTGGAAATTTTCCAAAGAACGACAAACGGTGAGACTATATCAAAATCACGATAGTATTTATTCTAATTCCAATTTCACCAACTTTAGGGAAATGATCTTGAAAACCAAAAATGTTGTCCTATTGATCTTATATCTGATTAATCAGATGGTACCTTAGATCATCACAAATTTATGTCTTTGTGATTGCTGGCATTTCCATAGCCATGTTCTCTACCACTCTCCATCAAAACATGATGGTTAGATTTCTCTTCCATATCCATATTTTCACCTATGTGGAAACCCAGTGATTAGTTTATTTGGGTAACTGTTGTGTTTCATACTTCTGTTTTTAATGATTGTTTTGGTATTCCTTTTTACGATGTGGGTTTCTATTAAAGAAAATATCGAATAGTAAACCATTTATAACCCCGATTAATTTCGAGGGCGAAATTCATTTTAAGGGGGGTAGAATGTAACACCCTTAGATTTTACGAAAAATATTCTTTTTAATTTCATTAATGTCTTGTGTTGTACACTACACCAAAAGGAGCTTGCACAACACGCATCCTTGACTTGCCTTGCATTACACGTAATCACGACCTTCCTCGATAGCGTGTGTAGTACGCAATACCGAGTTTCACTAAACAATGATATGATATTATAATATTATTATGAACTAGCCGTTATGAATAGTATTAACTAAATTTTGAATCTTATAACATTATTATTCATCTTGCATATTTTCTAAAACATGGTATAAGAACAAAATAAAATTTTCAGGAAAAATAAGTATTTTTAAAAAAAATGCAGTTTTTCCGCCTTTTGATGGTGCACCCACTTTAAATCTAGTTGTTGACATGTTTATAAGTTCAAATTGACAAAATAAAATTATTCGTTGGAATCATGAAATAAAATTTTACTTTCGATAAATTTTCATATCATTCTGGTAACTTTCATATTTTGATGAATAGTAAAAACACGCTATATTTTAATTAAAAAAAACTTTTTCAATCGAAATAATTAATAGTGATAAATTATTTATTTGAGTGGTATTAAAGTATATTTAGAATATGCCTTTACAGTTTAATACAATGTTGGTCATTGAATATAATTTCAGATTTAAACTAGACATAAACAAGTGTCAATCTTTTGATAGTTATTATCTCTTAAGTACACACTTTTTGTTTTGACGACGAGAATTAATTTTTAAATTAACTAATGCAACTGATATGTTTTTAATTTGGTAAAATAGACATCATTTTTGAATTCATAATATCAAATATATCTTAGGCCTAATTTTTGGTAATTTTCTGGAAACTTTCATTTTTTGATGAATAGTGAAACCACTAAGTGGTAGTTAAAAAACTAAATTTTTCATAAATCTTAATTTTACCGCTTCTGTGAGTGGAATTTTGAAAATCCGAGAGACACGGTTGATGTCAGTAAGTAAAATGCGGTTCAATGAGATGAAAATAATTTTTTGGTGAATTGTAACTTTTTACTTTTTTTTACCACGGTTAAAAGTAAATAGGGTAATTAAGGGTAAAAATGATATTATTATTACCCTAACACGTGTCCTAATTCTATTGGACAAGTGTAATTCGACCAAAAACAACCTTAGGAATAAAATATGACCATTTAGACCCACTTGGATTCGATTAAGACATTTATTATTAATTTATTTAAAGAAGGGTTAAAATAGATAATATCAATGTTTAATAAGTAAATAATTTTTAATATGGGGTTATACATAAGATAAATTAGACTATAAATATTCATTAGAAATCTAAAAATATTTCCTACATAATGATATTTTATTTGTAATTTTTAGACATTAAATATATAAATTTATTTACGACACAACGATGATGCAGTAATTATCTTATTAATGAAATATTGACATAATTGATGTTATAAATACACAAATAATTGAAATTTGAGACTTTTTATGAATTACAATAATTTTATAGGTTAATATGACATGTTAGTATTGATTTAATGGACTTTTTTCGAAATAATAATTCTGTTATGATTTTCAAAAAAATCAATTACTAAATAGTGTCAAAATTTACATAAAATAGTATTTAAAAGAAATATTATATTATTAATTGTTATTTTATTCCTAAAAATATAAGGTTCGGCAAAATGACTTAGATAAGGTTCTATATATTAATAATAAACAACCTGGGGTTCGTTTGGCTTGATATATTATGTTTATTAACCTTATAGTGTAAGAAAAAAGAAGACACGGTAAAAGTTAAATTATCTAACTTAAAGTTAAATCTAAAAGATAAGGTTAAAATTGATACCTAAACTTGTCTAAATTCTATTTTATGAGAGGTTTCGACCCATACCCACCTTAGCTTCTAAATATATCAATTTTTATCTATTAAAAACCTAATTTGACTTTATAATAAAATAATATTTTTAGTTATTTTAAAGGTGCCCCTCTCCTCCCTTATAAAAGGGCACCTCCTCCCCCTCTTCCTCACACCACTTCGAGCATTCATGATCCGCCAACCCCTGTCAAATTCACTTATCCACTTCCCTAGAAACATCCTAGAGGTTCTGGTCTTCATCAAAGACCAATTTTAGTGCCCTAAAAGGAGATCTCAAAGAGGCGCTTCAAAGAAGTGGTAATGTCCGTTACCGATTCCTTCAACATTATTTCTTCTTCCACTTCTTCTTCTTAGGTTGTTTCATTATGAAGTAATAACATCAGTATCACTCATATACTGATATGTTATTATAAGTATGAAACAACCCTATTTCACCATCTATCCATCCTACGGAAAACGAAATCACCGCGCGTGCGTACGTATGGAATACCATCTCCATGCCGTGGTGTAATATATTTTCCACCACCACCTTACTTGGATGGGTATAATGGTGTAAATAATAACTATATATTATTATTGTAAAGTGATGTTGATTCTGAAATAGTATACATACACTCCAATAAAATTCCATGATCATGAGAACGATATCATCGCTCGTGCGTACGTACGGACTACCGTCTCCACGACGCGATGAGATTCATCATCCATGTTAACCATTCATGAATGATTATAAATTATATATAATAATTAATAATTAAATATATGACATAATAATTTTTATGGATTTATGTGTATATATATGTATGTCATCTACTTAATTCCATTCAACTCAATAAAGAAAAGGAAACATCATTCATGCGTACGTACAGTCTACCGTCTCCATGAATGATGTATTTCATTCCATTTACTGATCTATTATATATATATATTCTGAATATATATTATATATAAATCATGTTTTATATTCTGTAATTAACTAATCATGATCTAATTAATCATATGAATAATTACAAGTCAAACATGGATGACAAATGAAACGATTTTTCCCAAAACGCTCTTTAACATGGAATTTAAAAAAGAACGGGTAATATAAAGCCATAAGTGAAACATATATGATAACATAACAATGAGTATGATTCTGGAATAAGTCAATGACATTATTTAAATCATTATACAGGAGGTTCGGACACATACGAAGCAAATCGGACCTAAGGTAAGGGAAATATCACAATCTCTGTTTTATCCGAGATTGTTTAAACTTTGGAATTTACTGGGGTGTATTTTATCTTCCAAATACATGTTTCCTCAATATTTAATATTATTTACATCCACCTACAATTTTTTGAATCCAATTTTACCCTTCGGTGAGTTTTTAGTAAAAGATATGAAAGGAATCTTTTGTCATTTTTCATACGAGGTACTTTTTGAATTTTCCGACAAAAGTACGAGAAGAATGTGTTTTTTAACATATACGGCATGAATGGATTTTTAAAACATTATTTCCAAGAATATTCCTTTAAAAGTTTTCATGTTTATTTTTAATCAAATTATTTTAGTTTAAAATTGTATGACATGTTAAGAAATGAAAAAAAATTAAAGTAGAAATGATATTTTCCTAAAGAATGGAGTTCAAGTGTTTTACCAAAATTATTTTCCATTTAAGATAATATAAAGTTCTATTTTTATCCCTATAATTATATTGATTTGATTATGTTGTGATGGAAATATATTTATGAATTCATTTATCTTATATTAATTGTTTTATGATGTCACGATTTTTAAGATTCCCATTTTTATTACATGGGTTATGCTATGATGTATGGTTTATGATTTTTTGGCACACATAAGAATGGTATCATTATGAGATGGGTGGGACCTATATCTCCCTCCAATGCATTGGGTAAAGATTTTATATCTCAAGAGATAGACATGGCTGGAACGGTAGGTTATATCGGTTCAGTGAAACAGGACTGAAACGAGGAGTGAACTCGGTTCAGAAAGGGACTTTATCCACTAAGATAGTATTGGAAATGAGTCTTGACTAATAAGAAATTATTCTCTATGATTATGTGTGTATGACACAAAGTTTAATGTTTTATGTTATGCTTATTGGGATTACATTTCACTACTATGATTTATCCCATGTTATGAAATTATGATCTTTTTTTGCAGGTTAATATTTCCAAAAGATATGTTCTTATGAATATGATGTGATTGATATTTCTTTTGTTTACCCTTAATGAGAATTTGAGCTCACCGTTTTATGTTTTCTTTTCCCAAGGACATAAAGAAAGGATTTAGGTTTAAAAAAAGAAAATCTTTATGGGAGATTTTGAAGATCTTTCACCATGATTAGAAGATTATATTCCGAGTTTCCAAAGACACTAAACTATTACGGTACTTGTGTGTGTGTTTTTTTTATGTTCTAAGTATTTTGAAAAAGTAATGTAATGTCTATGTACGTTAATCTTCGGGTCTCTACATTCCTGTTGTCCAAATATCACCTATGGTAGTTCGTCTTGCATGCTTGGGTTTGAGGAACCTGAGCTAAACCCCTAAAGGCTATACCCTCACTATGATGAGGGTACACTACCGCATGAGTCTGGAAGAGATTGATGATGTGATCCCTCAGAAAGGACTCATGACTTCCTAAATTGAGGCATTGGGTGACCTCTTCATTCAACTCCCTATGATATGGGAGAGACTGGTGATTGAGTTCTGTGGATAACGACCCGAAATAGTTGGAGACGGTGGTTGGAACCACCTAATTCTTGACCACTGGTCGTCAATGTCTGAACAACCAGGGTATGTTATTTACTTGGAGGGCTTGTAGAACGACGTCTAGAGACGGGATGGTACCATGTTGATGGTATTCCCCTCACCAATGCAATTGAGACCCAACGTTGAAGATGTTTATTAGGTGATGTCGTCCTTAGAGCGGACACTGATCTAGCAGGAGTAGTAGATAAGGCATTCACATGTGTGAAGATTAAAGAACCCATTTCTGTATTGTAGAGATATCATAGAAAAAATTGATTGTTTGATATAACAGAAAAAATAACGATATTCTTGGCTAGACTACATCTTTTTAAGGAACACATATGTGATTGATTGCTTTGTTGGCCCTCGCATTGAGTAAAATAGGGGCCTAACAAATAAGTAAAACAGAATTTAACCTAGTTAAGGATTCACGTCAGGTTCACCATTTTTCATCCTTCTAGAAATGAGGATGACTTGGTTTTTTTAAGGTTCAAAGATTCTAATCATTTTCTAACGGGTTTATTCATAGAACCAAAAACATCCAATGATTCTATATCCATTTGGACTTACTTTCAAAAGGCTGGTGCCCATTAGTTGTGGACTGATGAGGCATTAGAATTTTCATCGGTCGAGAGGATGGTATTTTAGACTCATGACACATTTTTAGAGGTATTTATTGTCTACTCTAGGAATCTCTTATAGATTTAAGTTAATTTCATGAATCCTTATTAATTTACCAAGAGTGAAAATGAGTTTCTCATTTATATCTTGTAATCAATGATAGATATGTATGGAAGTTAGAGAGTATTTTATATGTATTTGAGGTTATTCATCAATAGATAATCATCCATATGAAATTGAGATTCTTATTCAATGGAATCCTTCCATACATTATATAGAAATATCTTGCTCACTATGATGACCATACTGGTTTTAAAGCCACTCAGTGGGGAACTAGATGTTTATTTTCATTTATAAAGTCAAAAAAAATTAGATTTGGGATCATACCCGCAGCTGGGCTACCAACGTATCCTTATATAAAAGAAAGGAAACAGAACAGACATAGTTTGATAAGAAGGATTTAGTTTATTGTCATATGGGATGGAAAAGAATTAATGAAAGATGGGCTTGAACCATAGAAAGGATTCCTAAGTACTCAACAATTAAGATGGAGATCAATGTCTACATAGTGTAGGTGAATAAATCTGATTTTTATGCATGATTAATGGCCCAAAGATATATTTCGTAACTACTTTTGCACTCTAAGCTCACGTGAGTCTTGCTCGGTGTGAGAAACAAGTGGTATTAGTAAAACTAGCTATTTTTCCTAGAATGGTGAAATCATAAGAGATGATTTGGGGATTACATATGTATTACTGCCCAAGATCAGGGTCTATCAAGGTATTTGAACATTATGAAGATTTTGGATTTTAACCCCGGAAATACTCCAAAAAAATATTCCCAAATCAAAAGAAAATATTATTGTGACCTTTTCTTGAGAAGGAGTCCCAATTAAGGGAAATTATGATTGGGACTTTCTCTTAATAAGGAGGTTGTTGGTCGGAGTGGACACTCAAGAGGGGTGGGGGTGAATTGAGTCCCAATTAAAATTTCTGTTAAAAACAATTTCTATTAAAATCCCCCAATTTCAAAAACAAATTAAACTGTAGTGAATTTATATAGATTATAAAGGTTCAATTAGTTTCTCAAAGATTGATTAATTCTAAGTTAACTTCATCTTATGATTAAATTAACTTTTGAAACAAACATACTGATTTATAACAAATATAAACACTTGCGAATTTAATTATCAAAGTAGCTTTGAAGATAGATTATATTTCAAAGTAATAGCAGCGGAATATGAAATTAAATATGTATAGTATGGATATAGAGTAAAACTTCAAACACAGAGAATTAGCCAAGAGGCTAAGTCTCAAGCCGAGACTTAGTCCTCTCACAAGTTTATATAAAATGATCCACACCCTGGATCGGGGTTAACAACAGTGAACACACTGTCCAGGTCACAAGACCTCTACCACAGTTCTTCGTGGGAAAACAAACAACAGCAGCAAGCTGTCCAGGTCACAAGACCTCTACCACTATCCACAATGGGAAATGGAGTGCAAAAAGGGTTTTCTGAGGATTTACAGATCCTCCAGTGAAAGTACAGGAGTCAGTGTGTGTGTTTAATACAGCAGATAACAGACACTGCTCAAAATGTAGAATAAATAAATCACAGAGCAGAGATGGAGAGTTTAGAAATGGCTCTTAGTGATTTTCAGTGTAGTTCTGGACTCGTCTTGAATTGATCAGAAGTGATTCTGAGTCCTCTTCTCGATTTTGTTTGAGAAGCAGAGTGTCATATGCTTCAGATTCACAGGCAGTGAGATGTAGTCGACGAAGCTCTTCGATATTCTTTTGTATGCACACACTCTTCTTGAGTAGGCTTGATTGTATATTTTTCTGTCTTGCTTCGGTTCTTCTTTTATGCACAGATCTCTTCTTGAGTATGTCGTATGACTTTTTTTATCTCTGTGTCAGTTCCTTCCTTTTTATGTTGTCTCTGTTCTTGTTTTTATATCACGTTCTTCGTAGGACAGAATCCACAGGTACGAGGTACGGTTTCCTGTCATCCGACAACCTTTTATTAATAATCTGTCAGAGCATTAAAATATACCTAATATGACCGTTGGTTAGATTAAATCAAATTGGTAAAGAAAAATAGAAATATAATAATAATAGACTGGTCGAGAATGTATGTCACTGTAGACTTCCTTCTGACTGCTGACTTCAACAAAGGCTTGCTGTCTGTAGGCTTGCAATGGTAGCTTTTACTCCATGTAACTGTAGCCTCTTTAACTGTAGACTTGTAACATCAAATTTGTAGAACTGTAACCTTTGTCAACTGTAGACCTCGATCATCAGTAGAATTAGTCGACAGAAGCTATATAACTGTAACCTTCACTGTAGACTTATGACTGTAGGCTTGTTCGACTGCGAACTTGTTCCAACTGTAGACTTGTTCGACTGTGAAATTGAGCAGAGAAAACATTGAACAGAAGTCTTGTAACTGTGACCTTCGTCTGTGACCTTTGTCAATAGATAGCAGTAGACTCGTAACTGTAAGCTTGTATTAGTCTTCGACTGTAACCTTGTAACTGTGAACTTATTGCAACAGTAACTTAAGGTGACAGTTAGCTGTAACTATGACTTTGAGAAGAAAACTCTGACTGGTAGCTAACAATACCAAACTTATGTAAATACTACTGTAAGCTGTTACAGTAATGTTATGAGAGTAAGAATATGAACTGTTTAGAATAAAATACGTTTAAGCATAGAATAATAAGATTACTGCAAAGGTTTAATACATCATAATTAATGTTTAAGCATGATTTGGGATTATCAAAACAGGTGATTCCAACAATCTCCCCCTTTTTGATAATCACAAATTATGTCAGTATGGAATTAAATATAGATGTATCAGAGAGAAGTGTGCAAAACACAGTATTAGCAGTATGAGCACAAAAATTTGGTATAATCCCCAAGGATTTCTCCCTCTTTGTATAGGTTCATTTCTACCTATCTATTTCTCCCTATTTCTCCCTATCTATTTCTCCCCCTTTGTGATTAACAAAAAGAAAGACAGAGTGAGAGAAAATAAACATTGTATTAATAATGAGTACATTACATGACCCAAAACGTGAATACATCATCCCTATCAGAAAAAAACATAAACAGACTCAATCCTCTTCATCTGTAGGTAAGGGATCTTTTCCTTTGGAGGAAGAAGATGGAGCAGTAGGTGAAGGATCAACAGGCTGAGGAATGGCAGCAGGAATGTCTGGAGGGGCAACAACAGAGGCTCCTGATGGCCGGTAGTGAGTAGCTTGCCGAGGGATCAGTGGTCTAAGGCTTCTGAGGGCATCAGCAGGAGAAATTACTGAAGAACCACTGGGGTTAGAGACAGGTAGGGAAGGAGGAACTATAACAGGTGTGCAGTCCACATGAAGAAAAGGTAGGAGCAGATTCCTGAAATCCATTATGATGTTTCCTCCTCTGTCCATGGCAGATAAGAAGTCATCTTTGTTTTCCAAGAATTTATCCAAAGCCGGGGTCAACTCTCGTAGCTTGCTAACTTGTTCTTTGAATGCTTGAGTTACAGGAGGCAGCTTCATAGTTTCTAGCATGAGCTTGAAGTGATTGTTCAACTAATGCTTGGTGAAAATCCGATCAAAGTAATAATCCACTTTACTTTTGATGGCCTCCTGAGAAGCAGTAGCAGCCTGCAGGTGCTCACGAACAAAGCCACTGACTTCTCTTGTAGTAGCAAGGATCTGTAGGTCTGATGTTTCATTTGCACGGGCCTGAGTAAGCTCTTCTCTGAGTAGGCTTCTAAACTGCTCAAGGTCCACAGGAGAGCTAGATGAAGGAAGGGACTTGACTGAGAATGCCACTGTCTCCTTGAAAGACTGAGTCAGATTTCCAATCACTTTCTGAATGACAGTATCCTGATTGCTAAAGTGTTCTTTTACTGATTTCTTGAAAGCCTCAAATACTTCCACAAACTGCTTGACCACTTCTTTGATGTATCGAATCTCACTGGCCACTTGTGTCTGAGAACTGCTCAGGGCAGTTAAAGAAGCAACTGATTGTCTGAGGGCCACTACTGCTCCAGTCCATCTTTCAATTTGAGTGTGGCACACTTTCATTTCATCCATCACTTCTTTGATTGGACTTCGCACAACACATCCTAGAGATAATTCTAAGGATTGTTCTACATTTTTCAGCTCATCAAAAAGACTGGTTTTCAATTCAGCAACAGACTGTCTGATGGTCTCCTTCATTTAATTCTTTAAGGATTCAAGGTCTTCCTTGGTGGCCAATCTTTCAGTTTCTAACACTGGAGAGCTGTTAGGTAGGATAACTGGATTTCTTGGTGGTTGGTTTTCCTCATCTGAATCCTCATAATTGAGTCCTAACACCATGTATCCTGGATCTGAGGTCCATCCTTCTATATCAAACAGTACAGAGACTGAACCAAAACGCTCCCCCTCACTTGGAGCTCCTTCCCGAACATTTTCTACTATCTGCTCAACTCTGGGTAACTCTAAGTGCTCTTCTGTAGCTCTAGCAGGTTCCATACTTGCTTCCTCTGTAGGTTCAGCAGTGAGGTTAGCCTCCTTCTCTGTTGGGTCATCAACCACTTCCATGACAACAGTAGTAGAGACCACTCATGCTTCCTGGTCAGACACTGACTTGTCTGTATACCCTATCAGAGGGCTCATACTAAGTTCTTCTGCAACAGTTTCTTGATTTTCATTTAAAGCTCCAGCCTCTTCTGCTTCGACTGTATCATCCTCATCAGAGGTGTCCTTGACAAAATATTGAGATTCTTCTTCTTCTTCTTCTGTAGACTCAGTCTCACTGTCTCTTAGAACATGTTCTCTACTAGGTAGTTCTTTTGGAGGGCTTGCTGCTCCAAACGTCACTGTCCTGACAGGACTGTGAGTAGTATCAGGATCACTCCCTTCATCAGTTGGGGTGTTCTCTCTTGCAGAGTCACCAACTACTGCAGTCTGTTCATCATCTAAGTATTCAGGTTCAGGCTCATCAGGCTTTAAGCCTGGATCTCTCCTATCTCTCGGTCTAGAGGGATGAGTAGAAGGGCTAAAATTCTCATAGATTCTCTCCTCATCATTCACCCATGATTTCTTCCAGGGATTCCAACTGATCTTCATGAATTTGCAGATTACTTTCGAGATACATACATTGTTCTTTTCCACTATCAACTCTTCCTGACTTCCAGCTGCACCTTTCACTTTCAACATTACCGAAATGAGTTTAGCATGAAACAAGGCACTTGATTTTGAGCTTGCCTTTATCATGTCCTCCATTTGAGCCATCAGCAACCTACAAAGGTTGACCTTCCTTCCATGTTTTAATAAGTACATCAAGTAAATATCCTGGTGCTTCAGAGTTGCAAAATCTCCTCTTCTAGGACTCAGTACATGCTGAATAAACTTAAACAGAAGCCTGTCCTCTCCACACATTTCAGCAGCAATAATCTTTCTTACTGTGCCATTTCCTGTAAGTTCTTCCAGAGCCGTCTCAAGATCAAAGATTCTACTATTTAAGGCTTTGTAAAAATATCAGCTAACTGATGTTCAGTGCCAATGAACTCAAGAGTGATATCACCTTTTTGATAATGATCCCTCAGAAAGTGATGTCTCACATCAATATGTTTTGTCCTAGCATGAGATACTGGATTTTTAGAAATGTTAATAGCACTTGTATTGTCACACCTTATAGAGACATGTTTTAATTGATATCCATAGTCTAGTAAAGTGTGTTTCATCCACAAGATTTGTGCACAACAGCTACCAGCAGCTATATACTCAGCTTCGGCAGTAGACAATGCAACAGAATTCTGCTTCTTACTACACCAAGATACTAGCGACTTGCCTAAAATGTGACATGTTCCATAGGTGCTCTTTCTATCTAACTTGCAGCCAACAAAATCAGCATCAGAATAACTTAATAAATCAAATGATTGTCCTTTTGGATAAAATAATCCCAAATTTGGAGTATGTTTTAGATATTTGAAAATCCTTTTAACAGCAGTCAAATGAGACTCTTTTGGATTGGCTTGAAACCGAGCACACATGCATACACTGAACATGATGTCAGGTCTACTGGCAGTAAGGTATAGTAGACTACCTATCATACCTCTGTAATTGCTTTGATCCACTGGTTCACCAGTTTCATCACTGTCCAACTTGCAAGTGGTGCTCATAGGTGTGTCACTGCCTTTGGTTCCATCCAAAGAAAAACGATTTTGAAGATCTTTAATATATTTACTTTGGTTCAAAATAATACCATTTTTATTTTGAAAGATCTGAAATCCAAGGAAAAATTTGAGTTCTCCCATTAAACTCATTTCAAACTCATTTTGCATTATTTTTGAAAAATCAACACATAAAGAATTTTTAGAAGATCCAAAAATAATATCATCCACATAGATTTGTACTATTAAGACATCTTTATAAATCCATTTAATAAAAAGTGTAGGATCAGCTATCCCTTTAGTAAATCCTTTCGAAATAAGAAAAGAGCTGAGCCTATCATACCAAGCTCTTGGATCTTGCTTTAAACCATATAAAGCTTTAGATAGTTTAAAAACATGATTAGAAAAATGGGGATTTGTAAAACAAGGAGGTTGTTCCACAAATACATCCTCAATTATATATCCATTTAAAAAAGCACTTTTAACATCCATTTGATATAGTTTGAAATTCAGATGAGCAGCATAAGCAAGTAATATCCTAATGGCCTCTAGTCTAGCCACGGGTGAAAAGGTTTCCTCATAGTCTATTCCTTCTTCCTGACTATACCCTTGTGCAACTAGCCTAGCTTTGTTTCTGATTATATTACCAAACTCATCAACTTTGTTTCTAAACACCCATTTAGTGCCTATGGTAAGAGTGTCTTTAAGTCTTTCCACTAATACCCAAACTTTGTTTCTTTCAAACTGATTTAGTTCTTCTTGCATAGCCATTACCCAGAATTCATCACTGATAGCATCATTGACATTTTTGGGTTCAATCTGTGAAAGAAAAGCTTGATGTTCAACCTGATTTCTTAGAGAAGCTCTAGTTTGTGTTCCTCTATCAAGATTACCAACAACAGTATCTAAAGGATGATTCTTTAGAATCCTAGTTGATTTTGTAAAGGTTGGACTAGAGATTTCAGGTTCATTTAAAGGTTCGGGTTCCACAGAGGAAGATTCTGGAAAAAGTCCAGAACTGGATGTTTTTATTACAGGTTCTTTAGATTTGTCATTTAGGTCCAGAACAGATAGGTCTTCTTCAACATCTTCAAGAGAAGTTTTAGACTCATGTGGATCAGTCTCATCAAACTTGATGTGAACAGATTCTTCCACACATTTGGTTTTCTTATTGAACACTCTATAGGCTTTACTAGACATAGAGTAACCTAGGAAAATTCCTTCATCACTTTTTGGAGCAAATTTATCAAGATTATCTTTAGTATTCAGAATAAAGACTTTGCTACCAAAGACTCTAAAGTAATTAACCTTAGGCTTCCTATTATTCCACAACTCATAAGGGGTTTTCTTAAGAACTGGTCTAATCAAGACTCTATTAATAACATAGCAGGCTGTATTTACAGCTTCAGCCCAAAAGTAAATAGGCAGGTCATACTCATTAAGCATAGTCCTTGCAATTTCTTGCAGGGTTCGGTTTCTTCTTTCCACTACACCATTCTGTTGAGGTGTCCTAGGAGCAGAAAAATTGTGAGCATAGCCATTGTGTGAGCAGTAAGATTCAAATTCTTGATTCTCAAACTCACGACCATGATCACTCTTCAAGGTCTTAATCTTAAGTCCACTAAGATTTTCTACAGACTTAGAGTATTTAACAAAGGAAGAGCAGGCTTCACTTTTGTGAGCTAAAAAGTATACCCAAGTATATCTAGAAAAGTCATCTACAAGAACATAAACATAGTGCTTCCCATTTAGACTTGAAATTCATGATGGTCCAAACAAATCCATGTGAACCAGTTCAAGTGGTTGAGAAGTTGAAACTTCTTTCTTTGGTTTAAAAGAAACTTTGTGTTGTTTTCCCTTTTGACAGGGATTACACACTTTGTCATTTGGGAATTCAAGCTTAGGTAGGTCTCTAACTAGGTGTTTCTTAGAGAGTTTTCTAAGTGAGTGAATGTTGCAGTGTCCTAATCTCCTATGCCACAGCCAAGACTCTTTATGAAAAGCATTTAAGCAAGTAACATTATGTTTAGCTAAAGTATTTAAGTCAACAGCATAAACATTTTCATTTCTTAAGGCAGAAAATATTAAAGCATTTTTGGAATTATAAACATCACAAGAATTGTTTTCAAACTTGACATTAAAACCATCATCACACAATTGAGAAATGCTAAGTAGGTTGTACTTAAGTCCATCAACAAATAAAACTTTGGAAATTAATACTGAGTCAGTGTTACCAATCTGGCCTAAGCCGATGATTTTTCCTTTTGAGTTATCACCAAAAGTGACATATCCTCCATCAACCTTTATTATGCTTTTGAAGCACGAGTAGTCCCCAGACATGTGTCTTGAACATCCACTGTCTAAGTACCATACCTTCTTGTAATTGCTTCTCAAACAGATTTCCTACAAAACAGATTAGACAGGAAATGACTTTGGTACCCAGATTTTCTTGGGTCCAGATATGTTAGCAATCAAGGATTTAGGTACCCAGATTTGTTTTAGGGGTCCCATACAATTAATAGATGCAACAGATTTAGAGAGATATACTTTATTTGATCTAAAACTATTTAAATAACCAGTTGAGGCATACGAATTTCCAAAACTGGAACTAGCAGGATTTTTTCCAGACTTAATAAATCGGGTTTTAGTAAACTGTCTTTGTCCAGGTTGGTATCCCAAGCCAGTAGCATGCATAGGTGCAACTTGCTTTCCTAGCAGTTGGGTTAGAGTATCTTTTCCATTTGTGAATGTTTCTAAGTCTTTTCTAAGTTGTTCATTAGACAGTTTCAGTTCTGTATTCTCCTTTAATAATTGAACATTTTTCTCTTTTTCTACATCAAGTGCAGACTTGACACTTGCAGTAAGAGCATGCTGTTTCTTTAAAGACTTATATTTATCCTTTAGTTCATTACACGTTTCTTCCAGAATATTACAGTATTCAATCAATTCATCTTTAGACATATTTTCAGAATCAGAACCAGATTCTGCTTCACCTTCAGAATAATAAGAGTTTAAAGTGGGAGTGTCTAAGGTTACCTCAGATGTGTTTGTCATGAAACACATATTAGCACGATTTCTTTCAGAATCACTGGACTCTGATTCACTTGTGCTGTCTTGTGAAGCAATCCAGGTGGCCTTCATAGCTTTCTTATAATTCTTGTACTTGTACTCATATTTCTTCTTGAATTTTAACTTAGGACAGTCAGCTTTGATGTGTCCTTTCCTTTTACATTCATAGCAAACTATGTATTCTTCTTTATCAGTTTTCTGCCAATCTTTCTTCCACTTACCTTGTCTATCATACTTACCCTTGTAGTTCGGTTTTCTGAAGAACTTCTTCTTCCTATATAACTTCTTGAATCTCCTTGCTATTTGTGCCATCTCGGCATCACTGTCAGAATCTAAGTCTTCACTAGATGAGCTTTCAGTTGGTGTATGCACTTTCTCCTTGTCTTTGCTCTTTGATGCAGTAGACTTAAAAGCTACAGATTTTCGTTTTGGTTCCTCATCTTCCTCTTTATTTACCTTGAGCTCTTCTTCGTACATCATCAGCTTACCAATTAACTCCTTGACAGGCAAATTTCCAATATCACAGGATTCTCTAATTGAAACGGATGTGCCTCTCCATCTGTCAGGCAGACATCTCAATAATCTCATGATTTGCTCCTTTGCTGGAACAATCTTTCCGAGTGAGCTCATTGTGTTGACTATCTCATTAAACCTGAGATACATATCAGAAATAGGTTCATCAGCTTTCATCTTAAAGTTATCATATTTGATAGTATAAGTATTTAACCGCATTTCCTTGACATTAGTTGTTCCTTCATGAGAAACAGCTAAGGTGTCCCAGATTTCAAAAGCAGTTTTACATGCAGAAATTCTATTGAATTCCTCATCTCCTAGAGCACAGTAGAGAGCATTCACAGCCTTACAATTATTATTGTAAGCTACCTTAGTAGGTTCATCCCAAGTTATTCTTTCAGTTTCTGGAATCTTGTATTGAGACTCTATAGCAGTCCAAATATCAAAACCCATACTTTCCAAATGAATTTTCATTTTGAGCTTCCATTGGGCATAATTCACACCATTAAAGAAGGGTGTCCTGTTAGTAGCAGCACCTTCTAGTCTATTATCCATAAGGAAATTTTAGAAAATGTTTTAAAGATATAAAATTTAGAACTAACAGAAATTTAAGATCTTTTAGATAAAATTACAATCACATTTTAAAAACAGAGAGTTAAAATAAAACTTTGAGCAAGTATAACAGAGATAAACAAACCCTTTGATACCAAATGTTGGTCGGAGTGGACACTCAAGAGGGGGGGGGGGTGAATTGAGTCCCAATTAAAATTTCTGTTAAAAAAAATTTCTATTAAAATCCCCCAATTTCAAAAACAAATTAAACTGTAGTGAATTTATATAGATTATAAAGGTTCAATTAGTTTCTCAAAGATTGATTAATTCTCAGTTAACTTAATCTTATGATTAAATTAACTTTTGAAACAAACTTACTGATTTATAACAAATATAAACACTTGCGAATTTAATTATCAAAGTAGCTTTGAAGATAGATTATATTTTAAAGTAATAGCAGCGGAATATGAAATTAAATATGTATAGTATGGATATAGAGTAAAACTTCAAACACAGAGAATTAACCAAGAGGTTCAGTCTCAAGCTGAGACTTAGTCCTCTCACAAGTTTATATAAAATGATCCACACCCTGGATCGGGGTTAACAACAGTGAACACACTGTCCAGGTCACAAGACCTCTACCACAGTTCTTCGTGGGAAAACAAACAACAGCAGCAAGCTGTCCAGGTCACAAGACCTCTTCCACTATCCACAATGGGAAATGGGGTGCAAAAAGGGTTTGCTGAGGATTTACAGATCCTCCAGTGAAAGTACAGGAGTCAGTGTGTGTGTTTAATACAGCAGATAACACACACTTCTCAAAATGTAGAATAAATAAATCACAGAGCAGAGATGGAGAGTTTAGAAATGGCTCTTAGTGATTTTCAGTGTAGTTCTGGACTCGTCTTGAATTGATCAGAAGTGATTCTGAGTCCTCTTCTCGATTTTGTTTGAGAAGCAGAGTGTCATATGCTTCAGATTAACAGGCAGTGAGATGTAGTCGATGAAGCTCTTCGATATTCTTTTGTATGCACACACTCTTCTTGATTAGGCTTGATTCTATATTTTTCTGTCTTGCTTCGGTTCTTCTTTTATGCACAGAGCTCTTCTTGAGTATGTCGTATGACCTTTTTTATCTCTGTGTCGGTTCCTTCCTTTTTATGTTGTCTCTGTTCTTGTTTTTATATCACGTGCTTCGTAGGACAGAATCTGCAGGTACGAGGTACGGTTTCCTGTCATCCGACAACCTTTTATTAATAATCTGTCAGAGCATTAAAATATACCTAATATGACCGTTGGTTAGATTAAATCAAATTGGTAAAGAAAAATAGAAATATAATAATAATAGACTGGTCGAGAATGTATGTCACTGTGGACTTCCTTCTGACTGCTGACTTCAACAAAGGCTTGCTGTCTGTAGTCTTGCAATGGTAACTTTTACTCCATGTAACTGTAGCCTCTTTAACTGTAGACTTGTAACATCAAATTTGTAGAACTGTAACCTTTGTTAACTGTAGACCTCAATCATCAGTAGACTTAGTCGACAGAAGCTTTCTAACTGTAACCTTGACTGTAGACTTATGACTGTAGGCTTGTTCGACTGCGAACTTGTTCCAACAGTAGACTTGTTCGACTGTGAACTTGAGCAGAGAAAACTTTGAACAGAAGTCTTGTAACTGTGACCTTCGTCTGTGAGCTTTGTCAATAGATAGCAGTAGACTCGTAACTGTAATCTTGTATTAGTCTTCGACTGTAATCTCGTAACTGTGAACTTATTGCAACAGTAACTTAAGGTGACAGTTAGCTGTAACTATGACTTTGAGAAGAAAACTCTGACTGGTAGCTAACAATACCAAACTTATGTAAATACTACTGTAAGCTGTTACAGTAAAGTTATGAGAGTAAGAATATGAACTGTTTAGAATAAAAAACGTTTAAGCATAGAATAATAAGATTAATGCAAAGGTTTAATACATCATAATTAATGTTTAAGCATGATTTGGGTTTATCAAAACAGGTGATTCCAACAGAGGTCCATATGAATTCTTATCAGATAATGAATCCAATTAAATAACAATACCATAAACATCTTTGAATAGGGTTTTGAAGGCCATATTTTGAAGAAGAGAGGTGGATTTGAGGAAAGGAGGTGACTATGAAGGAGGGTCGAAAGTAATGTTTTGGCGCGCAAGTACCGGTCGCGCAAGTATACTTGCATGACATGAGTCACCTTGAGCGACAATGAATCCATAGGTTAATAATTGGGTGACATTGAACTCATTCCCTTAGTATCATCCCTAAAGGTTTCCAGAAGGATGGTGTGTAAGTTACATTGAGAGGGAAAGGCGGTGCACAAGTGTCTCCACTTCTCATAATGAATAGACACTTAGACTCACAAGTATTGATGAGTTCTTATACTTAGGACTTATTCTTCCTATTTAGTGCATCCATTATAGGCAATGAATTATCTTCGAAGTGTTCATAAGATGTTATAAAAAGACTTGGGTGACCAGAGCTTGAATATGAGTTTTGGAAAATTCATCCCTTAAATGGGGGGCCCACTGCATCTATTTATAGTCCACTAGGCACTTTGGGAGAAAAAAAAGGAATAGGTCATTCAAGTGACTTGAATGACCCAAATGTGGCATGAAAGTGACTTGCACAACCAGAAGGAAACTTGCGTGACCTCTTCTTAAAGGGTTCCTTGTTCATGACTTTGTCAATTTTTGAAGTTCTTTAAAGGATGACTCTTATTGTGCTTAAGGTATTCCCATTTTCCATTCATTAGACTCTGTGACGGAAAGGAGCTTCAACAACCATCTTTTGATACCAACTATAACAACCCAATCCTATTACATATAACATTACATGAGTTTAAGAATTTTCATTCATCATATTACAAGAAAATGATAGTTAAGTTTAGTTTCTTAGAAGACATGGTACTTAAAACATATAACATGGCGCTAAAAAACACTTCATTATTTAATCTCAAGAAAGAGATACTTACATATTTTGAGCCATTACAACTGCAAAGTGTACCCTAGGAAACACATGAACTAAGGGATGGGCTAAAAATCTATGTAAGGGAATAAACATAAGCATAAATCTTAAGGACATGTGTCATGACAGATGATATAACTATATCCAAAGAATGGAAAATATGAAATCATATCATATAAGCATCAAATCATATAAACATGTAATCATATAAATGTTGTATAATCATAAAACATTTCATTAATATGGTTCATGGACAACTTCCAATCATGTTTCACATTTTAGAATGAGTCAAGGCTAACATCCAAAACAGTAACCCATTTTAATATGGGTCAAGGCTCACCACCTATCCTATTTCACATCACATCTCTTGAGACATAACATTAACCATTAAATTGAAAACAATCTAGGTGCACCAATCTCAACATTTTCATTAATATGCATTCTAGATAAAAAATCTTACATAATCACCAATACATAAACATAAGGACACCAATTGAATGAATTGGGTACCCCAATCCTGACACAAAGCATAACAATTGGGCGTATCATGAATGTGTCCATTAAATAAAGGGATTAGAACATAAATGGACGTTTATGTGGTAAAAGATTCATATAAAATGTTATGTGATATCAAATATAAGTGGCACCATATATGAAAATAATTTGAGAAACATTATCATTAAAACATTTATGTGTGGTTTTACGAAAAATACTATATAGATTTTAAAATAGAAAGGAGTTAAATATTTTATATAAAACATGAATTGAACAAAAAAGGATTTCATAATAAAAATACTGATTTTTTAAATAATATCATAGCATAAATCATAGGTTATAGTGCCCTTGAAAATGGGTAAAAATTCAGGTAGTTCCCTAAAACAGGTTTTCTTAACAGAAATTTCAAAGAAGGGAATCATATAAAACCATGTATATCATTGAAAGAAAGTGATGTAAGGGTATTGATAAAAATAATTTTTAAAATTAAAAATAATTTATAATATTTAAAAAAATAGATAATATAACTCCATTTTGATATAAATAATTATAAGGCAGCCCAAAATAACAATGAATGTTTGAGTTAAATTCCATACGATTTATCAGTATGGTGTCAGGTGTACCTAAAAGGGTTCTATGGTAGAGAAAAATAGATTATAATCACTTATAAATCATGGGAGAAGTATTGGGGAGCTTCATAACTATACTCAAGCATTAAAAAAACACATAAGATGTCATAAGATAGAGTTCATCTTGATTAGGATTGAAATGGAGGGGATCCCTTACCATAAGTCTAGTGGTGTTCTCAACTTATTATTAATGAGCAGAATAAACACATTAGGCTTATGAATTAGTTATTACATAACCTCATATATATTTAATCAATTTATTGTAACCTTTTTGAGTCCACTAGTGTCCTTTTTGATGGTTTAAGATGTTCAAATTTATTGTTTGAGTCTGTTTTTTTCCTTATCATTCATTACCAGTTTTCTTATCAACAAATTAACATGTAAGATGAAACAGGATGTCAAGAATAGAAGTTATATGATATTAGTGTTCATACAGGAGATTTAATGGTTTTCAAATTCTATTTGGTTAGTTTGTGTGAGTCAAATAATTATATAAAACCATAGTGAGAACAGTATTTCTTAATCGGTGGGTTTTGATTACAACGACCATGTTTTGCTTTATACCATAATGTCATTTCTACAAAATAATTTCTGAACCATAATAAAGATATTATATATATATATATAAATCTCGTTCAAAAATAACATAAATGGTTTCATGACTAGAATTAATGATGTTAATTGAAATTGAAAAATTGTTGTCGTATAATTTTGCTAAATTAGCACATATCAATCAATGCATTCATTTATTTGAAATAATACTTGATTAAATGAGAGAAGTTAATGAAGTATACCATTATAATAATATCAATCCATTACAGATATGTCACCGGAGTTATCATACCATTTGGGTGAAGGGAGGTAAGGGAGGAAACAAAAAGGAAAGAACTTAAAATAAATGAATGAAATGGAAAGTGGAATTTACCTCTAGAGACATCCTCTTTTTAGAACCTCGTTAGGGTAGAGGTTCACATATTTTTAATAGATTAGGTACCTTTGGATGTGGGGGAGGATATTGGGGAGTCATTTTGGATGAATATTCGAAAGTCACATGGATTAATAGGTGTGAAGAGAAGAGGTAAGAATAGGTGGTATTTATAATGGAGGGGAGAAGGGTTTTCATAATATTATAATCATCAATTTATTTTTACCTTACATGACATATAATATTAAGTATACCATGAACTATAATTTAAATAAATATATGTATGTTCAATATTTCAGTTCTAACATCAGTTGTGATGTCAGGAATAGTGGATTTTATATATAGTGTATTTATATTGTAAATTAATGTATCTTCCAATTAAATAAAAATTGAATTATTTCAGAAAAATATCAAAAATTAAAACTACCCGTTTTTTGACTTTTAGACTCCAAAAATGAATTACATATTTTTTAAAAAATCTATATATGATTAATAAATTTTTTAATTATACTCAAAATTTATTATAAAAAATAGTTTTAAAATAATATTTTTCTTATTCTAAAATATAGGTATATCATACATTCACTTGAATATTATTTTTCTAATATCATAGGTAAGGATTATATTAATTAGAGAATCTCAATATTATTATGGGTATTTTAATATGACAAAGGGTATGTTACAATTCACAAAAAAATTATGTTTTTCTTATCAGACCCCAAATAACTAACTGATTGCAACCGTGTATATTATATGTTCAATTTTCCAAATATTGAAGTGAAACAATGATGTTTAAAGGACTCATATAATAATGTAGTTCATCATGATGTGATTTCATGTGATTATATGATATATTTATTAGAGATTAATTTATATCTATAAAACATTGGGTCATTACATTGGGATCATATCCAAGTAAATATAAACATATAAAATAATATCATGGAAAAAATAAATTTTTTCTTACTGATAGAATACAATGATTCATACATAAGAAACATTCCATCAGGGTATTTTCCAAAGAAATCTAAAAATATTATCATGGACTCATTCCATGATATATATATATATATATATCACTAAGGCTATGCAAAACCTTACAATCTATTTTTATCATGAGAACAAATTATCCATCAAGGGGATATGTAATTATGTTCCATCCCATCAGATAATATGTCCAATGAATTCATTATATGAATAATCCACTTTTCATATTAAATATGCCTAAAAGATAATAACATTAAAAATTGTTAGAACTAACTTATATAATATCAATACATTTAAAAATGATTCTAATCATTATCCACGACGAAAAATATGATGGATCTCATCATAATATTATAACCATATTGTATAATTTGAATTATCAATGAATTTTTACATATATTAAAATAAATTCAATATTATATTGGAATATACCTTGCATAAAATTTCATTTTTTATGTTACATCAATTAATATAACTAATATAAAGAAAACCATTGTATTTTAAAATAATATTCTAAATAATTAATGGGTGATTCAATATTATGTATCATCATGATAATGGGAAATTATATTTTTGTTATATAATAACGAAAACATTTGATTCACACGTGTATACAAAGGATAATAATTTTCTCATTCAGAAATAAAAAATAATATTCGATTTTATTTGTAAAAAACAAAACCCAGATAAAACTTTTTTAAATAAATAATTATATAATATTTAAAAAAATTAAATTTTATTGAAAATATTGACACAAAAGATAAATATTTATCACTAAGTAAAAAACAATGGTATTATTTCCTAAATAAATTTTATTTGTATCATTAGTACAATGGTCTCTATTATAATCCATGTAAATAAGAAATAAATAAAAAATCAAATGAATTTGTGGATGTGGTAGTTCACATGTACACATGGGCTCCATTAATATTTTCCCAGACATTGGAAGGTAATAAGGTATATGTGATATTATAATTATATAAGTATTATTAATAAATATATTATAATATATAATCGTTATACCCATCATAATAACCATTCATAAAAATAGTGACGATTTCTTTTTCTATATGTATACTGTATGTTGTATATATGGATGAGCTAAACATACACTTTCTATTTGATATAAAATCATTTGGTTAAATTTTGATTTAGAACCATAAAAAATTTAAATATATTAAGGATATTGATTATATTATTTTATTTAATGTTCCACCAAATTGAAGGATGAAAATGAATAAATAAATTAATGTAGGTCTGTAATATGATTACCTATACATTTGGATAAATCCATTACATATTTCCATATGAATCCAATGTTTGGTTTTTTCCAGAAAATATAACCTCATTAACATTTATTATTATTTTTAAAAGATATATGTGTAGACATAAATTTATCAATGATTCTCTAAGATGTTTATTAAACTGATGGATGATGTGTCCTTATATAAGGGTGGGAAAATACACACTTGAAAGTACATAAAGAATTTAAATAAAGAAAATATTATCATTAACAATGTTTTAAAATGGGACTATATTCATTTAAAAGTGAATATATTATTCAAATATCATTATAAAATAAATTTTGGATATGTTATTATTTAATTGTTAAAATTATCTATTGATTTATCCACTTAGTTATCCTATTTTAACCATAGTGATGGCTACATATTTTTCAATCATAGGGGTTATAAATATAAATATATATATATATATAAGTAAATAAATGTTAAATAAATATAAACTTTTAGATAATATAGACCATATATTTTCCTCATGTTCCTATTACATGGATTTTGTGTTTTATGAATAATTTAATAAAATATTAATTTTATAAAATATCATTAATGACATTTTTGACATTGTTCCTTTAATTTGAGTAAGATGAAAAAAATATAAAATGAGTAAAAAATCAATTTAATATTTTTAAAATATTGTTTTAATTGAAAAAATAATGGATGACAACAAATCAATGAAATTATAGTAATTTTAATATATTAAATACAACAATTTTTATATATATATTTATTAAATAAATAATTTATTATCTGTTCCCATCAAAATAATTTACCTATATTATAAATTCAATTATAAATAAATTAATATAATGAATATAATTTCATTATTAAAAAAATATGCATTTATAATGGTTCATTACATTTTTCTTCCATATTTAGAAACAAATTTTATATTTAAAATTATGATAGTTATATTATATGACATTATTTTAATCAAATATTATATATACAATTTCATTGAAATGTGATAAATAATAAAATAATCATAGAGACTATGTTGATAAATTTTTAAATATATTCTTCCATTAGAAATTTAATTGATCAGTGATGAACATAATAGTTAATCTTAATTCAATGTTACTCGATTTACATTATACTAATTGGATGATTTTTTACTCTAGATACTATTATATTGAAAAAAACTCAATGGGAACTACATAGAATATATGGAAATCTTGATTATGAAAATGGAAATTGTTTTTCAATATGGTATTTAAAAAATTGAATTAAATAAACATAAAATGAAAAAAAAACAAAATCAAATTTTTTTTTTGTAAAAATTCGTGTTATATTTAGAAATTTACTCATACCTTATTAAATAATAAAAATGTTTCCAATGAAATTTTTTAGGTTATTAATAATATACGATAACCCATTTTATTTTTATATTACATTAAAAAACAAAATTGATATTTGTATAGGGTTGAATAAAAAATAATATAATAAAATAAACCCATTATTTTTCTATTTTTACGGGAATTTCATTCAATTATATATAATAAAATATTCTTAATGAAATAAAGAAATTATGAACTAAAAATTGATACTATAAAAAAGAGAATTCAATTTATAGATTATCTAGAGTTTAATAAAAATATCTTCCTAAAAAAATAACTTTTAGAGAAAAAATCATTCGGAATCATTGAATAACAACACATAAAATAGAGTATATATTTCTGAATAATTAATAATTTCATTTATATTTAGTTTTCCCTTTATATATATTTTATATTTTTACTAATATTATTCATACCCACCAATTTATTTGATAGGAAATAAAAAATGAATTAAATAATAATAATTTAATAGTATATAATTATTATCTAAAACAAATAGTTTCATATGTTGAAAAATATTGAATAGTTTTATATATTAATATTTTTTGGAATATAAATTATCACCTTGTTCTATAAACTATGTCATAATAATTTGAACTTTTTCATGGTTTGACATTATAAAATTTCTTTATAAAAAATATACTATATAAAATGAGTTAATAACAAATTTTCATTAAAAATATAGAATGACAAATATAATGTACATTACGAATAAAAAATATTTTTCCCAAATAAGGGAACAATAATTAGATGTATAAATATTAAAATTGATGAGAACAATGATGCCCTATGATAAATAGAGAGTGATAGAGAGAACTGTAAATATAAATTTAAGGACAATGAAACCATAAATATGTGATGGGTGAAAAGAAAATCAATTGATAAAAATTTATTTTAATAGGATATAAATTTTCCTTTATGATCTTTTTCATAGAGTTGAGGAATTATATTACCATCAAGCTGATGATCATATGAAATTATTGTGGAAATATATAATTGAATTTCCTAATAACAGTTTCATCCATTGGTTCCGATTTGATCATTTTCCAATACATCTATTACCCCATTAAATTAATATACTCGAATATATTTATTTAAGTATGATGATCGAAAAATATCTTTTAAATCTTATTATTATATTTAAAAGAATAGAAATTATTACTCTTATCTCAAAAATATTTCCAAAATCAAAATAACAGGGAAACATTATCTAATAATAAATTAATCTATAAAATTCTACAACAACCCAAGAAGTTGAACACAATACATTTTATAAATAGATAACATTATGAACCCATTAAAAAATTTTAAACAAAAAACAAAAAAACAAAAAAATAAAATATTTGGTCAAACATTTGTTCCTATACATCATAATTTAGTAAAGTACATAAGTACTTCCCATACCAAACATATTAATACCATGATCTCATATTGTCTTAAAAAACACGACTCACCATTCCTGTATTATAAAAAAAGTTTATTTAAAATATAAATTTTTCCATATTCCTTGTATAACTTATATCTATAAATGCAGTAAATTTCTTCTAAATTTCAATTAATTAAATCATTACAATGTCTCGCAGTCACCAATGCCATCCCGATTAAATTATCACTACTAATTAAATATTCAACCCAACTAATAGATTTAAATTATACCCAAAGGACATATAAATTGTTATTTTTAACCTTGTTCATGTGATATCCATAACATATCTCTTTACCATTGTTACTATTTAGTTATCAACACTAATTAACATATACTTCAAATCCATTAATAAAAACTAATATAGTGAATTAATTATATATTTATTATTATTATAACCAAAAAATCATTGATAAAATACCTTTAAAACAAAATTCTTGTATCCAAATAGAAAATAAAATTAATCTATCCAATTTGGTTGTTGTAGTAGTATAAGGTTGGCCAATACCATTTAACATCATATGTGTTATATTTTCTTCATTCCAAGAGAATCTGTTAACATAGTTCTCTATCTCATATAATTTGAAACAATTATCATTAATTATATATATCATAAATTGTTTTTAATGTGAATCATGGTCCTTCTATCCACACATGAAGAATACCCACATTACTTTATTGAATTTATAAGTGTTTTTTAAAATATAATTATCAGTTGTAGTACTATCTGGTTTTCAGTTATTTCTCTTAAACAATATTTTCTTCATCTCCATATTCATCACATATGTTCAGGTTAATACATAAGATTTGGAGAATTCATTGTCTATCTTGATAGTAAGTGATACTATATCTTTATTTAATGAGAATGTTTTTACATTATTTCCCCACAATGTATTGTTAACCCATCATTGAAATGTTCAATCTTACACATTGGATTATGTACATAATCCATGTTATTAATGAAATCCATATAATTTTAGCTTTATATATACAAATAATTACATATTAATTTTCACTTAGACTAAAGAATCACCTATAAATATCCACTCAATGCTAAAGATGAAAATATTTTTCCAAGAAGTGTTTATTAAAATATTACTATTTCATGCTATTTATTTCTTAGTCAACCTTGTTTTATTTAATCATTGAACAAAATAGATCGAAATACACTATAAAATGATATAATTCCCTGAAATAATTAACCCATTCAATTTATTCAAAAGGAAAAATATATTTTATATGGATCATATCCATTTCTTTTCTATAAGTGAATTGTAAGTAAAATCTAATGATGGATTTTATTGAAACAATATGTGGTCTAAAATTGTAAAACCATGTTTTGGATCACCATTATACTCTAGAATGATATGGTTATGAATGGGGATTTTGACCCGAGATACCATGTATATGGAATGGAGGAGCAAGATAGGAAACCGCCGTCACCGCATCCCGTTGTTTCATCTGACCTAACTCACCCACATAGTATCAATCTTCATTATTTTGAGGCATTTCAATTTGAAAAACAGATTAGTTTGGCTTACCATGATGCTCCGAATAACCTACCCTCCTTCAAGAGTTTCTCTGGGGGATCCTTCATACCTCTTGCAAATCGTGCACCACATCGACTAATTCGGAAAGGGTCAATATCGCATGTTTCGAACTCTACGGATGAAATAACAGCTTAGATTGATCTGCGCAAGCATTCGTTTATCGATCGTATCTCCTTTATGAATGGTATGAAACCCCGGAGAACATATGATCTTATCTCTCAGTTGGGTGATATTTAGGGATTCAATGAATTCAAATGTATGTCCCTCGGTTGAGTACTTTTTCATATCATGTTTCCTTCTTTAGAGCTCAATGAGAGAGCATGGAGTATCTGTACCCTCAATCTCAGTCCAAGTATTCTTAGACTTCTTGAATGGAATTGGAACATCAATTTTATTGATTTTAAGGATACCTATAGGCAAATATGGATAAAAATACATGGTCTTAACTGGGTTTTATGGAATGCTGAGATTTTATTCGATATTTCATATTCCTTTGGGATTCTGATTAGAATGTATCAAGTTACAGAATCAGTAATTTATCGTCACTTTTCTCGGGTACTTGTAGAGGTTGATCATAGTAATAATTTAATAGATAAAGTTATTTTATCTACTCAACCGGATGATATTTGTCTTATAATTGAATAGGAAAATACTCCTTCCTTTTGTGTTCCATGTCACATATTTAGGCATGAAGAATCTGCTTGTAGAAGAAACATTGTTTGTGACAACTGCCATCATAAAGGGTATGACCTACAACACTGTAGGATTCCACCTAAACAAGGTATATCACAAAGCACATAGTAGAATACGAAATCTATTGTCACTTTTATTGCCATTATAAAGGAGTTTGATGAAAGAAGGTTGAGTCTGCTAAAAAATCTCAATGGTCTCTTGATGAAGAACCTAATGCTTAAAAGGGTTGTTCTGAGGAACCTATCAAGAAAATTTCTTCTACACAAAAACATAAGAGAGTTATTTTATCCTGGGAAGATCTAGGGGATGATATTCACCTATTCGTTAATAATAGTTCTGTCGTGGCAGATAATGGAGCCTCATTTAATGATATTTTGACTAGGGGTCTCAATGATGAGGATGATAATGAATCAATTGATAGCATTGATGATCTGGAAACTACTGCACAAGAAGATGTAGACTCCTTCCTAAAACAAGAATGGATTTTGGTCAATGCCAAAAGTAGAAGAGTCAAGGAAATGACGGATAATCATATCTCAATGAAATCTAAAGATATGAAGGAGGTTAATGATGGTAACTATACTTCAGCAAAGGAAAATACAAAGGTACAACCCCAGGCCTCAAATTTCAAAGACATCATTCTGTTTACAGCTGATAGAGAATCATCTGTTTCTACAGCTCCCAACAACAAAAATGTGGAGGTCTCCCCTCTAGAAGGTAATCCTATAGAACATGTGAAACCCAATTCATTTCATGGTCTTACAACTAAGGTTTGTGCTGGAAAAACTTCACTCTTTCATGATAAGGACTGTAGGAATACAGTCATTTCGGTCCCAGCCTATTCTTCACTTAAAAAGGAATATGCATAGGATGCTATGATTACTCATAGCTTGTGCCAAAAACCCACTCTAACTGGGAAGCATGAACAGACCAGTCCATTGAAGGAAGCTTTCCAAGACTCCTCTTCGGAAATGCATGCGGACTCTCCCAGGTTGAAGGGAATAACAAATGACAAAGTGGTAGGATCTTCCCATCCTCTACCAAGTTGTGTCACCCTTCAATTAAAAATTCATAAAACTATGAAAATGGTGAGTACCTATAATTCCATTAAATGGCTTTCATTTGCTAGTAGGGATGAAGACAGGAAAACAATGGAAGATTAGGATGGAGTTAAGCATGTGAACATTGAAGAACCTTCTGAGTTCCCGAATGATGGTGGAGGTACCTGGACGCAGGAAAAGGCTGGGTGGAGAGGGAGACATCCATGTGGAGGGGGTGCTCAGACATCTCATCACAGTATGAACACTCTCTCGTGAGTACGCTGATATCATTTTTATGCACATGCGTTGTTGTGTTTCCTTCATTATCTTTACTTGTATGACATTTTTTTAATAATAGCGGCCATTTCACCTCAACCTTTTATAAAAAAAAGATATGGTTATGGGTATTAGCATAATTAAATTTCCATAAAATACCTATTATGTTATCAAACCATATTTTTCTCATGCTCTAGATTAATTATCATTCCTAGAGGGAAAATGCCTTCATATATTACAATCATTGGTATAGTTTATATTTCATTTACATGGAACCATTTATAAAAATGGAACACAATATGAGATATCATAACATTATGAATCATTATTTTTTATTTTTTTAAAAAAATATATTCATATCATTAATTGAAAAAAATGTACAACTTTTTACAAAATAATTAGTTTCATTTATTTTTTAAATTCCTCTGTTCTAATCATAGTGTTTGGAAACATACCTTATATTTTACAAATTCTAGTTCTCAGGGTTTCTACTATATGGTTTCTAAAACCAATTGCAATGATCTCTTCCCTAGTAATCTAGATCCATTGGAAACATTATTATATTCGTATAAATTATAGGAATTATTATACCAATGGACAAAATAGTTTACTTGTCTTGTGAAAATAGTTATATATTTGAATCAAATATTTAAATATGAAATCATAAAATAAAAAATAGAATTTTAATTGGATTTAGGTTTATTAGCTATATATTAGCCATTATTTTCAATAAAAATGCACCACAATCTAGGGGAAGTTATCATATGAAATGGGTAAGTTTAGATGCTCATTATTGGAATCCATACAACTAATGCTAACTAAGGAATGAGAAAAATGTTTTTAAAAAATGATGATCAAATAATTCCAATAAATAATAAATGAGACTGATAAATATCCAGTGATATATAATACATTTTATTAAACATAGGGGATCCAATATCAGATATCAAAATAATTGAATTCCTATTTTCAGAATATTAATACATACATTCATTGTAGTGTTATAAGAAATATAATAATATAGTCTATGACTCATACATGACTTCTTCTTAAATTGCCATGAACTCATCCAAAAATACATACATGTTTCAATATTTACACCTAAAAATTCAACGAGGTTCTATAAAATTCTATATCCCATGATTCACTTAATATATCTAATGATTAAATCATATGAATAAAAAACATAACATAATCAACTAGACGTAGAAATCAATAACTGTCCATTTTTTAATATCATACATAAATAATATTTGTACATTTAGCTATCATGTTGATCAGAAAACTTGAATAGAAATACATTAGAGGTTATTATAATATTATTAACATATAAAAGCAGAATATTTATATATGGATATTGACATAAATGAAAATAACATCAAAAAAACTATGAAATTTTTATATAGGAAATTACTATTTTTCACATTAAAAATAATTTAAAAATTTTCAATATATATAGAAAATATTTTTTTAAAATAACCATGTAAACATGTAATGTATTTTTCAAATTAAATAATGCTCATTATAGAGTCCAATTATGTTATGGCTATATATGTTTAAAAAAATTATTTTCACATTATTATAAATACATAAATAAAATATCTTCAGAAAAATGGAACGAATGTTTCTATTATATTTATTTAAATTCTAAACAATGATAAAAAATACATTAAAGAATAATCTTTCATTTTTTATATAATTATTTTAGAGGATTTAATTATTTCATGGACATTTATGAGAAAATTCTTTGAATTATTTAACAAACATGGTCAGTTTTCTATAAAAAATATCATAAATATTTTAAGTAAATAGATATTTTATAATTAATATAAAAATAGTTATTTACCAAAATATATAAGGAGATGAAATTTTAATGGTGTTAATATAGAAATGTCAAATAATTCACCAAATTGGGACAAAAACATAAAAAATCTTAAATACGGATGACATTGTAAAATAAACTCATAAATCAGGTCCATCTTAAATAAAATACTTCAAAATATCATTTTTAAAAAATATTTGTTTATATTTAATACCATATATAAAAATAATCATATATAACTAACCATATACTATTTAATTTTAATCATTTATCATAGGTTTATTAAAATTTTGATGTTAACATAATTTTTCTAGGTAATAACTTCTTTGTTTTCATGTATATTGATTAGTAATTCTGGACCCTGTACATTGATCATGGTTTAAAAATATCTAGAATTTTGATTGTTATATTTAATATTATATTTATTTTATATACATATTTATAGTTACCCATGCATGTTAATGTTAAATTAATGAACTACACCATTCATGGACATTATAGGTCATACGTACACCTGAGCACAATTTTCATTTCTCTTATATAATTAAAGGTAAATTAAAATTCAATCTAAAATATTTATTATAATTTCATATAAACAATTAAAATTAATTATAGATTTAAATTATAAAATATATTTAAAAATTAAATTAATAAAAATTCATATCACATCATGGAGGTTGTAGTCCACACGTACACAAAAGCGGTATAATTTTTTCATCAGATTGAAATGTATGTAGGTATATGTGAAATTATAATTAAAAATGAATAATTATGTCATAATTATCATATATAATAAATAAACATAGTAGAATACTTCCTATTAAATATTTTTATGAAAAATGAATTTTATACCAACATGAATACGGTAAGTCGTACGTACCTACAATCAATAAATTTACACAAACAATGATGTAAAAGTAGGATGATAATTTCATTTTTATAATAATTAATAAATATCAACATATGTATGATAGTAATGATAAATTTTATTAAAAAATAATAGAATTTAATATGAATTCTAGAATGAGAATTTTGTTTGGAAGGGAATATCATTATTTTTGAATCTGATGAAATAATGTTATGGTAGTGGGGACCTTTTTATAACGGAGGGAATGGAATGAAATCGAATTACAAGAATGATTAAAATATAAAAATTCGGTTATAAATAAAATATATTCAATTTTTATATTAATTCAATTACATGGTAAGAAAGGGATGAAATTTATTCCAAAATTTAAAATGGAATGGGATTATTTTTTATTTTAAACCTCATCATTTGTTTTACGCCTGTAGCTAACAGAATTTTTCTGCCATGTCCTTCAATCCTCGAGATAATGGAACGGGGAGCAAATTGGCATTCCCTTCCTTCTTCAAGTTGAATGATAGATAATAACCCCCCAATTAACACCATTAATAGGCCCTAGAGTGGCAACTAGTATCCAGGTTATTGAATCTCACACAAGGTGGGTGGCATTACCTATTCTATCTAAAATAAGATCGGGTGTTAAGATGGTAAATCTTCAAAACTCCATGAAATATATATAAAGGAATCCAAATATCAATCCCATATAAGATATAAGTGTAAATGAAAAAAAGGTTCAACTATATAACTAAATAAAATATAAAATTAAATAAACTAAGAGGTTGAAGTGCAACTATCCGTACACCTAAGGTAGTATAGTCTAGCACAATCCAGAAAGTCCTCCATGAAACCTAAATACATTTATACAAATGTAGGGTGAGTATACTTGTATACATAGTATCTTATCTAAATTCACACGTGCACAAATGGGTGTACATTGTAATTCCCCCTGAGAAAATAATAGAACCTCAATACACCTACCCTAGAATACTAACAGGCCCAAACTCTCTAAGGAACACACAAAAAATAAAGAAAGTCACATATAGTTGTTGTATAATCACATCGACATTTGGGTACCTCACACAACTTTACCACTATTTTACCACTATTTCTAATTGTTAACGTCTAAATTCTACCACTCTTCTGAAACATAGTCCAACTACCATAACCCACCCATATAGACATGGGCCTCAACCACACCACACATATCACCCGACGACACATAGGACATAACAACCACACCTTTCACCATACAACACCTAGAACCCATCGTAGAGTAACTTGGTAATACCATCCTATCCAACAAACACATTTTCCCCTTATCCACAACTAAACTACTTGATATATCTTGGAATATATTATGCCTCAAGCCACTACAGTCATCCTAGATACACTCGAATGACATGAACCTTGAAGAGGGTGGTTAGAATAAAGTCTGTAACCAGCCATATGTCCTCCCAATAGGATGTTGTAAATGACACCATCCCCTAGAAATAAGGGTGTTCATCACATGGTGAATAAAAAGGATGCGGTTCATATATAAATCACATGTAAATAAATTTTATATATATTTGAAAAAAACACTCAGACCAACCTATGGATCCCAAAACAAAAATCCAACCAATATAGAACAACACTTTCTACAACCACAATATGCACAACTGTGTGAACAAACAATGAAAAAGTATCAATCCAACCAATTTTTCATTCAACTATTTTCCATTTATAAATTGTGGGATTCAAAATTTCTTTTCAAACACTACTAGGGGAATTTACAAAAGAAATGAAATAATATTTTAACACCGAGTCATAAAAAAACCACAAAAAAACAACATGTAGTCTCACTTCACACACACAGTTTTTATTAAAAACAAATTAAAATACTACCAATGGTCATTATTATAGGTTATATCACGCTTTCCTTCCTTCCCGACTATCCCAAAAACCCCTCTACAGAACATCACCACACATTGAACACAGATTAACATTATGTTACGAAACAATCCAAACATCCATCCCGGCAACCCAACCATTTCCCAGAAGTAGTCCCATGATATACCAATTTTATAACCACATTTCAGTCCCACTAAAAAATGTTTTCTGATGGACCAAATACAAACGAAGGAATTTCCACTACCAAAAAGTCCATTAATTCAACAATCAATCAGACTCTCAATCTAAGATACCAACACACCAATTGTACTACCCCACACACCAAGCCCACAATAACTACCATGAAACCACATTCCAATAGAACAAAACACTTATACACGCCAATCGACCATGAAATATTAATATTTAGTAAAAACTATTCATTAAGATGAATTTGATAAACATGGGGGATCACACACAGGTTTTTATCCTCAGGAATTCATTTAAATTATCTAAGTAAACGTGATTAATAATATTTCCAATTACAGTCATTTATCATGTATCATAATAAAAAAACAACACTAGTTTGAAAGAAAAATCCAAAAATAGACATAATTTTTAGAAGGTGTACACCAAAAATAACCGAAAAAGAATCTAGGATAAAAATAAAATCATACCATCAGCATCAAACATCTCTCATTCCCTTATTTCATTGACTCCATTATCTTTTGGCCATACTCAATTATTATTTATTTCTCATTTTAAGAGAACCATTCACCCTTTATACAAATTAAATCATTAGTAAACCCACCAAGAATGATGTAAAGTTAAAGAGAGGTAGAATAACTCCTTACTTTAAATAAAATGTGCCCCAATATCCTCTTTGTTCTAATAATACATGATCATACAAGTTGTAGGAAACTCCAATATAATTGAGCAGCAGGGGCTATAGCACTGGTGAATGATTGGTCTAGATAGGATGGCTATAGGCTCACTATGGGAGAATGGAAATCCTATATTGAATAGAAAATTATGGCTTTGACAAGCCAAATCCTATATTAAAGGAAAAAATAGTTTCAAAAGCTATTATCATGGGATCATGGTCAAGGTCATGATGTCTGAGTATCTCAAATCCATTGGATCATTAGGATGTTAACCATATACATAATATCCCTTTAAACACCCTTATTATCACCCAAATAATTACTGTAATCATTGTTTATGTCAAATAAGTTTTAAGACATGTGATCCTAAAAAAACAGAAAAAAAAACAATAAATGTTGGAAATGAGTCTCTGATTGGTGAGTAATAGAATGGTGAGCTACCAACATGACCTACCATCGCTCAGCCACCATTGCTAAGTCACTGAAGGTTGAGCTATAGACACAACTAACTAATGATAATCCACTAAAATTGATCCTATAATGTTGAACCATCAATGCAGAGCTATAGCAATAATTACTCACCAATACTCTGGACTCACAGATACTAATACCCCTTACTCACCAATGTCGATGCCCCTGAGTCACAGATGTCTATGCTACTGACTCATAAATGGGAAAACTATAAATTTTAAAAACTCATGAAATGGGATAATATTGCCTCCCAAATCACCATACACCTTGGAGTTTCACAACAGAATGGCCTGTTGAGATCAAGGTCATTACATTAGATATATATCAAACTATTATCTACCTAGAGAATTCAAAAATACCCACAATAATAAGTGATCCAAAAAACCATCCATTAAGATACCTCTTAATAAAAAACCCTATCACGTTGCTCGAATGTTGTAATGAAACATTTCACATCAAAGGACACTTCATTGACATCTATCTAATGAACAACTAAAAAGAACTAAGGCCCACTACTCCAAAAAACCACACAAACACAAAAGACACAATATCTACACATATGGATTACATATATATTTCCTCTATGTCGAGTAACTATCCACATTGGGAGGAACTAAATCACCCTCAAAAGTTTAATTGTTGCCATATTAATTCATATCAATTATGGAATTGGTCATTGACTACCCACAATAAAAATTGTTTTCCCAAAAATTCATATAATAGTGAAAATACTCATTTGAAAATGATCATGGTCAGGAATTACTACATTAAACGAAGAACATAATTAAAAAAATGAAAAAATACATAAGTAAGCTCTACGAACAAGGCATGATACTATTCTACCGACTCTTACGTACTACCCTCGAGGAAACCATGCCTCTATAACACATGAACCAAAAGAATGTTATGTCCATGAATCAAATTCTCTTCATGATCTTCTACTCTAATAATTATCTCAATGTACATTTCACCCTCCTTGATATCCAACTCTCCCCAGTCAACGTTGTGGAAGTTATCATGTAAATACCGATGGAGCTGAGAGATATAGAAGACATCATGGATCCTATCTAATCATGGTGGAAATGCCAGCTGATATGCCACCTTTCCAACTAGTACCTATACATCCATAGGTCCGACAAACCTAGAAGAATCTTTACGCACTTTACCAAACCAATACAACCCACGTCAAGGGTAAATCATAATGAAGACTTGGTCCCCAACCTATAATTACAATGGACTCCTTCTATGGTTAACATAAGAATTTTTTCAGTCTAGTGAAGCCTTCATCATCGCACATACATGGTACACCTTATCCTTCTTACTCTGTACCACATCTAGGAAAATAATTGAATCCTCCACCACTTTTTTCTTACACAAGGTTGAATTAGATGACCTCTTGTATATACCATCAAACTAATCCATATCAATTTAAGAGTGATAACTATTGTTGTAAGAAAACTCTATGAAGGGGAAATGTTTCCCCTAAGACCCATTGTTGTCTTGAACACATTCATGTAACATGTCCTCCAATGTATGGATATTTCACTCTATCTGACCATACATCCGAGGTTTAAAAGCAGTGTTGAGGCATAACAATGTGAAAAAGTAATGAGGTAATCCACTACACACTCACGATGTAAAACCTGTGTCCCAATCCAATTCAATGGATCATGGAAATCTATGTAGCTACAACACCTCATCAATATACCTCTTTGATAATTCATCCACTGCGTTTGACTCCTCGATCGCCATGATGTGAGCCAAATTATTCATCAGTACACTTCTACCAAATGAGAATTGTATCCTCCTCATGTACTGGGTAATATTGTGATAATATATATCGATATTCCATCCTAAACCCACTCAATAATGTATAAGTGATACAATAGTATACAAGGAACATGTTGCTCATTCTTCACCTATTTACACAATAGGAACCCTGCCATAAAACCACCACTGCCCGCTTCACCTCAGGCCACCAAAACTATTCCCTCATTCCTCGATAAATCATAGAAACTCATGGATTCCCCACAAAGGGTGACATATGAAGGACCCCAGGGCACCCTCAGAGGGGAGGGGTGAATCATTATGACAAATGTTTTTTTAATGTGATGGATCTTGTTCCCACGTTGGTAGGAACTTGTTGAACCTGTATGATGAATATGATCATAAAGAAAACATTCACATGCACAGAGAAGACATGACACTTTTTACATGGTTCACCACGAAGGGCTACGTCCAAGGAGCATACGCCGACAACTTGTCGGTCATACCAAATTCCACTAATCTTAACTATCTGTGGATTACAAAGGTTCAGGCACAGTCACTCGGTCCCCGGCTCAATGACTTTACAAAGGTTCGAGGAAAGCTCAATGCTTCCCTCGGGTCACTACCATTGACCCCCCTGGCTTATTGCCCTTAGTGAAGTCACACTCAGTTTATAGATGTGAAGGTCTCTTCATCATTGAATAATAATGCATCTTTTGTTGTATGTAGATGCTCTGTTGAAGTCCAAATCTCAACAAAAGACAAATCTCACTTTGTGTTGAGGGCACTGGGTTATCCTCCATCTTTCATGCAGCTTCAAAATGACATATGTACTTTAACAACCCTGGCGCGCTTCTCTAAGCTCGGCGCAAAAGTTTCAGGAATGGCATGAAAGTCACGTGCACGGTAAAAACTCGGCACACAGATGACTCCAAACCACGTGCGTGAAACTGCCTCTTTGAACTCTAAACTTGCACGACTCAGTGCCTCTAAATCCCAATCCACATTGGGCACACATCCAACAACTGGCGAGCAGCCTCTACTTCCGAGACCCAACAACCAATTTCCCAACTCAACCACTAGCGTGACGAGAGCTCAAAAAATATCAAAGTCTTGAAATTCATTACAAATGAAGATGCGGGTGCTCTATTTATAGGATAACTTGACCCCATGCGCGGTGGCGCACCAGTCTTCCCGCGACGCGCAGGTTCTGGTGCGCTGCTCATCCTCCATAGCCTTTAGCGTGCTACTCACTTGCGTGACCACACTGATACTTGCACGACCTTCATTCATTTTCCATATTTTAAAGTTATAATCTTGAAAAAAATAGGTGCGCATGTTTCCTATCCTACAAGGTATCGGCGCACATGTCTCTTCACAGCGTGCAGGTCACTTGTGCGACTATCCCAAAACATGCGCGACCCTTATCCCTTTTCCATTTTCCCATGTTCTGATCTTGAAAAAAATAGGGCTTTCCAGATTCCTCACCTTCAAGTACACAGCACACAAGTCTCTTTTCCAAAAACACTTTTCTCCATTAGCCAATTTTCAGGCCCAAAAAGTTTGCAAACACTGGGAAACAGCACCACCTTCAATACTGTTGTCTGCTTGAACTCTATGATCTCTTTGCTGGTACACATTCTGAACATCCACTGAGGATTAAAAACAAACACATACCAAACTCCAAATCATGCATAGAAGACCATGGTTCTAACAACATATGGGACTCACAAAGAACTCCCCCGTGCATCATCACCTGAACAAATAACATCAAATGGAACAACATTTTATTGTGACTATCCTCTAACCATCCCTCCATAGAATCACCCTTGACAACTTGATCACATATCAATTTTGGCTCTAAGTTTCCCTATTGAGACTCATCCTCCAGGCGCATCACAAAATACTAGATTGTCATCTAGAATAGAATAACACCACCATCATCCAATCTCACATTCATATGTAAAGAGGCCAACTCCCCCATTTCCTTCCATGCATATGTGGATTCCCAAAAAAAACCTTTTGTGATTTCATGCCTAAGGAATCTTCCATCACATTCCCATTTCCTAGGGTGTCTTTTTATATATCGATGTTATAGTCTTAGAGAATCACTATCCACCTCCACTTATGCATGTTTATGTCTCAAATGAAGTAGATATAACTCAGGATCTTCTAATCTGTGAACACCATAACGTGTTACCAGATGAGGTAATGTTGCCTCAACTTCAGCGCAAACAAGACCACATAATGATCTAGATCACTAGTGGCATAGTTACATTTGTGTGGATATAACTACCTAGACCCACAATAGATCAGTCCCTACTACTGCATTACCACATATCCCAAGGATATATAGGAAGCATCACAAAGCACCTCTAAAACAACCCCTTCCTCTAAAAATAATAACACAAGTTAACTAACTAGAAACCCCATCATGTAGCTGAATGATTCTTAACACTTCTCACTCTATAAGTAGGCTTATACATTTCTAGTCAAAGCCATCAACAATGCCACAATATGGGAGAAGATAGGGAAGAACCTTTAGTAATACGCTTATAGTCTATGTATTTTCTGAACATATTCCACGTTCTTTGTGGATTTCCTTGAAAAAATGCAATTACCAATGAAGGATTCACTTCTATCCCTTTCTAGGACCCCAATTATCAAAGGAAGTGCACCTCTCTAATAGAGAACTTATATATAGATATCTTCACACATATATGGTTTTGTCTATTGAAATCTAAGAGTGTCCTAAGATCCTCAACCTACTCCTCCTATGACCTTGAGTAGATCATGATGTTGTCGATGAACATGACGAAGAACCAATCCATGATCTTATGAAAGATAGATTCTATGATCCCCATGAACATGGATTATGGATTCTTAATGCCAATGTGCATGACCATGAACTCTAAATACATGTACCTGAATCAGAAAATAGTCTTCGGGATGTCACCCACCTTCACCCACATTTAGTGATATCAAGACTAGGGAGTAATCTTAGTGAACTATCTTGCTTCCTTTAACAGGTTGAAAAGATCATATATCCTCGAAAGTGGTAACAATTATTGAGAATTGTCTTTTTCTATCTTTGGTAGTCTCGGAGGAGCCTCATACCACCACCATCCTTCATTTACAAAAAAGAAACCCCCCCCCATGGAGACACAGTTGGCCAGATAAAACCCTTCTTCATAAGGTCATCAACTGAATCCACAATTCTGCAACTCAGAAGATCCACTCGATAAGGATCCAAAACATTCGTATGGGCACCGAGTTGATAGTCATTTTAGAACTCAACATCACATCAAGGGGGTAGGTTAACATCTTATTCTTTGAAGGAATACCATGAACACTGAAACAACCACTTGAACTTCCACCATCTCTCTGACCACTTATCACTCTAACAACATGGCCGAGAAGTAGAAAAATGATTTACACACCAACTTCCCTCCTGATAGATCCACTCAGTAGTGAAACAAAAGTGATAGATTACCATACATGAAAACATGACTCTTCTTCAGAACACGTTGAAAAGAGTGTGCACCGAATACAAACATTCTATGACTAGTATGACATATATGGATGCATCTGTAGCCAAAGAAGATCCCCACTAGATTGATGCGGCCCAAACATAAGTCTACATCCCCAGAAAACATCAAACAAACTTGTTTTATCCACAAATGTAATACTCAACACCAAAAACATGGGAATCTTTTCGATGTATAGTCCTAGAGCATGGGTTGAACTGGGTAAAGAAACAAAGTGTGAGGGTCCAAAATCAAACAATCCACACACAAGAGTTCTAAACAGACTGACTGTACCTTAATAATCCTCTACACTCATTAGAACTACTACCTCAGAAACATGTAACTGCCACACCCAACTAATCTACCACTCTACTAACAAATGCCTCCACAACCATTCCCTATTTGAGGTCCCTGAGGAGCTCCTTGAGATCATCCTACTCTAGTATTGTCTTCCCTTAGTGGAGTGGGACCTCACTACCCCTCTAACTAAAAGGTCATAACCAGAACCTACAACTACAATGGTGGGTGCTGAACCAATGCACCCCCACCATACTATAATTAAACTGGGAAATGGTTTCAAATATTTTAATTTCATTCAAAGACGACGAACCATGATCCAAGGCCCAGATGAAAGGGAAAGGATAAAGAGATTGGAGTTGAAACTATTAAGGCCTACACCCTTGTGGTTGAAACCATTAATGTGAAGATTTCAGTGACATGCTTCTGACTGGATTCCCCTTTGAAAAACTCATATGGATCCTCTCTCAATGTACACCTCCATGTGAGTGCATCATTTCCACTACTTCAAACTTCTTACAAACATATATGTTTGTGAACATAGTTAAGGAAGTGAGGTCATATTAAAGAGAAGTTCGATGTGCCTCCACTAAGAATCTCTCCCAAAAAATATCATATTGTAAGAGGTCATGTGTGAAGTGTAGGAGTTCTAGTAACATGATCACCAATTCAATTACTGACATACCTTCCTGGTGTAGGGTGAGTATCTCATGCATCGTTTTTTCCTTCATCATGGAATATGGAAATTTTCCTGTAGATTCTCTTCAAAGTCATCTCATGATACATCAATATTCATCCTCTCCCTACGGAAAACAGTCCACAATAGATGTGTTTCTCCACTCATCGATCTCACAACTAGTGAAACCCATTACTATATTGGTACTCGTATCAACATTACAACAATAACTAGATCATTGATCCAACTCTCCACCCCACTGTCTAAGACACTGCCCTCATACATTCCTAGTGTTTTCTATTAGATTGTATAGAGATTATTCTTTCATTAGTCATCCACATCCTCTATATCATCCCTTTGCGAATCAACCAAGTAAATTATATGGGAATCAACTACACATACCACACATGGGTGACATCATAGTTCCATAGCTAAAATGGATAAACAATTAACTCCTAAGACCGGGTAGTATGGAAATTTCATTTTTATGATTAATTTTTTCTATTTATTTAAATTAAATTTCCCAAATACCCATGAAACACAAGAACACATATCATTATGATGCATCTACCTTTAATTGGTTCTCTTCCATACTATCTATTTTGCCTCACTTGGTCATTCAGCTGGTCTAGAAGATTTGCTTTTGATCACGAGGGCCCCAAATTCTTGTTACCTAACTAGTTTTACTGAGCCTATTTCTTACACTAAGATTACATAACAATGTTTCCCTACCATTCCATGCAATCCTAACTAATCCTAACTCTGAAATCCATCTAATATCATAACTGAATGTCATTGATACCATTATGTAATGAACCTCCATTCTCAAGATGAAGGAAGGCACAGTAAAGTGACACACCCTTCAATCTTCAAGATGAAGGCTATATAATGACCCTTGTGTCCTTATATGAATTTGATCTAGAGTAGTGACGATCCCCAAGGGTATATAAGCATATAAATGGTGGAATAATTTCTATTTTTAACTAAACTAGGTTAGGTAAATAATATGGTAAAATTACAAACAACCGAATAAAATTTATATAATGGAAACAAAATATCCATCTAATTAATTATTTAATTGAAAACTATGACAAGGTTCAACCAATGTAATAATGAAATCATGATAATAAATAAAATAAGAAGTAGAACAACAACTATCCTGATTTCCATGATTTTAATATCCAACACGGTAGTCAATATTCTCCTGGAAGCCCAAAAATTGATTCACTAAGATGGGGTGAGTAAATAAGAACATAGTATTAAAACTAAAGCCACCCATGTACTAGTTGGAGAAGATACTAATGCACCTAGGAGAATATCGTAGAACCTCAAAGCACCTGCCAAGGAATACTTACCAGAACATCCTCAATAAGGTACACTCACAATATAATGCAATTCAAGTAATGATTTGGTATAAAAACATCGACATTTTGGTACCCATCACCACATTCCCACTGGTTTACTACTGTTCCTAATAGCAAATGTCTTGATGTTGCAACACATCCAAATCTCAGTCCCACTACCACATCTAACCCACCCTAACCTAGGCCACAACCAATCCACACATGTTATTAGCAGACTCCTGGGCCATAGCATCCACACCTCTCACCTGGAGACACAGAGTCCACATTTTGCAGAAACTTGGGAAAACAATCCTGGCCCACAAAAACATACACCCCTTATCCACAACAACTATACCCGAATGATATTTGGCTATGTTATTCCACAATCCATTATATCCATCTCAAATAATCTCAAGCGGAAAGAACATGGAAAATGGTTAAAGGAAGAAATTTAGTAACCAGTCATCCATCCTCCCACAGAGTTGTTATGAAAGACATTATCCCCCATGAAATGGGGGTGTTCAGCTGAGGATTCTCAACTAGGGTTTGGTGAATATAGAAATCATAATGAACTACAAGTTATAGAAATAAGTTAAAAACATGCATCCCGCCCTCTGGTCCAAAAAACCACCAACCAACATATTACAACATTTTATGAGACTCTTATATGCACAACCACATGAAAATCCAATACTAAAGAGAACATCAAGCACATTTTTCATTTAACCATTTTCCATTTATTAATCGAGGCGATCACATTAGTTCATTCCTAAAATACCTAGGGAATCTAACAAGTTAATTCATTTTCATTTTAACACACATTCATAAAAACAATAGAGAACATCAATAATAAAGTCTTAGTGCATAGTACCCTTTTCCCGAGACACCCATTCAACCACATCCAACAATAATTTTTCAATGTTATAGTTCAAAATCATGCCCACACAAGAATCCCAGAAACCCCACTATACAATAACACCGCACCTAGGACACCTAATAAAATGATCTCACGATACAAACCAAACCTACAACCCCACTATGAAAACATATCCAACATGCAGTCCCCATGGATAACAAGTCCGTAAGAACATTATAGTCTAACTTCCAAATGTTGAATGATGACCAAAACAGCAATAAAGGTAGTCCTGAAACCTATAATTCCATCTATTACACAATCAATATATCTCTCTAATATTTATACCAACAAACCACTTGTACTATAACACACACCATTCCCACAATAACTACCATGACACCACAGTCCAACAGAACACTTTACTCAGCCATACATTTCAAACAAGAACTATTCAGATTTGGTAAAAACCATTCATTATGTCGACATTGATAAATAGGGGTGATAAAACAATGGTTTTCATCATGGGGAATCCATTTTAACTAGTCAATTCAACATGATTAATAAAATTTCATGTTATTGTCATTTATCATGTATCATGAAAAAAACATCACCATTGCAAAAAAAAATACCACCAAAAACCATGAATTTTATAATATGTTTAGCCAAATAAACCATAATGGAATAAATTGTAATATTTAAAGAAGGTGATAAACATCAAAAAACTCTTAGCATGTTATTTCATTGAACATGTTATATTTTGATCATACTCTCTTCATATTTATTTCTATTTTTAAGAAACAAATTGACCCTTTCACCACATGGAATCATTTCTACACTAACCCCATGTGATGAAAAATTATAGAGAGATATAATAAATCCATAATTGAAATAATATGTGAGAAAGAATCCACTTTGTTCAATGATTGTGGGTTCACACGAGTAGAATGAAAGGCCATGAAATTAGAGTTGGAGGGGCTCTAGCACAAGCTCATGATTCGTGTAGAGAGTAAGGCTATAGGTGCACCAAGGGGGTGAAAAAAAATATGGAAGATATGATCCATGGATTGATGACCCAGATCATATATTAATGGTAGAACAGTTTCAAAAGAAATTATTGTGGGATCATTGTCATGACCCCACAGTTTAAGTATCTCAAATCCCCTAGAAAATTTATATATTGATGGTATACATTATATCCTATGATATGACCTTAAAAATTCCTAAATGAGGCTTCAGACAATTTTTAAGTCAAATATGATGTAAGAGGGGAGAAATTGGAAAAACTATGAAACACTAGAAAAGGTGGAAATGAGTCACCGATGGTTGAGTCGCCGATGCTAGGCCATAGAGGAGTGAGCTACTGATGTGACCTACCGATGTTGAGCCAATGATGATGATGCACTGATGGGTGTTCTACAGACGTAACCTAACGATTAAGATCCACCAAAACAGATCCTCCAACATGACCTATATGTAGTGCCACAGATGCTGAGCCACTAATGTTGAGATACTGATACAATGACTCAATGACACCCCCGACTCACTAATGTCGAAACCCCTATCTCAATGATGCTGACGTCCGTAACTCACTTATTTCAACACCCAAGACTCAACAATATAAAAAATGGAAATTTGGAAAACTCTTGAAATGAGCTATAATTTCCTCCGAGAACACCCTAAATAGTATTTTATCTTAGTGGAATGGTCCGGGGAAGTCCGGGTCATTACATTACCCATAACCCCAATAATTTTTTTTTCACTCGTAATGGTATATTATTTATATAGATGTTTAACCACACTTTTAAATAATTATGGGATGAAATTTTTTACAATATATTATAAAGAATTCCTCTATTAAGATTATTATGATTTCAAAAAAATGTAAACAAATAATAAACCGATAAAATATCATTAATGTAAATTTATAAACTATTTATGTAGATTAACATAAATTATTTATTGAAATTTTTATACTTCATATATATTAAATTTTTACAATACTGATCAATTATATAGATCTAAAATATTAGTCAATCACTATATGGAACACAGATTATAATATTTTTAATATTTATTAAATAATTTTTTTAATTTTTTTTCAAATGAATACATATAATTTTAGCATTCATAAAGTATTTAATTTAATTATCTATTCACTAAAAAATAAAAATAAAATATCATTATTAATAAAATAAAATTATAAAAAATAGATTTTTACATTCATTTGTTATTTTCTTTAAAAAATTTTTGTTAGATTAAATATATCTAAAATTATGATAGTGACATTAAGTAATAATAAATGAATTAAATATTATTTTGTAATTTTAATCTATATTTTCCACTTAGAAAATAAATAATTATAATAAGGAGATAAGGGTAAAATCAAATTCATACAATTACAATTTATATGAAAAATTAGGAACATAAATTTTATTTTTACCCTAGTTTTTCGTGATTTAACCTTTAATGAGGTCATTTATTTCACTATGGATTCTATTTATATTAATACAAAATAGTACTATTTACTAACATTAAACATAATGATTCTAAATATAAAATAAACTATTAATGATTTAATTTTTATAAATCACCATTTATAATTTTAAATCAATACAAAATTTGGAATTAAGTATGATTTTTTAGTGAAACTTCCATTTTATGTATTAATCTGTTTTATATAAAAATCATTCACAAATTGATTATGACGAATTGAATTGGATTATTCAAAATATAGGTGAACTATTTTTAATTTTAATTACTACAAAATAAATGTTAAATGTATAAATTCTATAATAAAAATGAAATTTATCATTAATAACTTGTATATTTAAATATTAACTAGGAAAACATTTCTTAAAAATAGAAAAATTTATTTCTGTCATCAAAATTTATTTGATTATTTCAAAAATTATATTTTATAATAATGAAAAATTTATTGAAAATTTTAATTAAAAATTATAATGAATCATGAAATTAAATGACCATATATTTTTAAGAGAACATATTACTGAAACATAAAAGAATATTATTGGTAATTATGTACGTATTTCAAAATAATTATTAAATTTCATCATAATCCGCACATCCTTTATATATATTTTATAAATTGGATATTGTATTCATAATTATAAATTAAAGGGTTAAGTGATAACTATCCCATTGTATAATATTATTTTATTATAATATCTTGGTTCTCGTAAATAGAGTGTTTACTATCAATTATTCTATCCAACATAGAATTATTTCAAAATATATAGAACATACACGTAACCCACTACATAAAATTAAATTAATCTCTTTTTTTATTATCAAATTGTTAAAACAATTCAAATTAATTTACATATTTAATTTATAAATTAAAGTACACACATATTATTTTACATATTTTTTATAAAAAACATCGTTATTTTTTATAGAAGTCATTAATTTTCCAGAAATAATTTTGTTCATTAACCAATGTTTCCAAAAAAATCAATACATTTTTTTATGAATATTTGTTTTGAAAAAAATATAATTTTTTAGTCACACCTATTAAAATTAATGTAAATGAAAAATATACCCCCCACAAATCACAAGGATAATATGTCACCCATATACCTTATTTTATTCAATTCCTACCTCTTGGACATTTTATCATTTCCCTACTACACTTTATGTGCTTACCATATTTTATAAATATTGTAGCATGAAGTTTAATTTTTTTAACCCCTTATTATTTTATGTATATAATGTGTTTTGGGGGATTATGGGTTGGGTTTGGAAGAAAATTCCAATGTTTGGGGGACCTTTACTAGTGCACAGTTGGTGAACGGATTGTGGAATGCATGAAACATCAACCAAAACATGGCATAATGAGGTCTGTTAATGAGATGGTTCATGGATAGGCTCATGGTCTGTCAAAACAATGATCCCTCTTAAGATAGACCATTAATATTGAGGAAGTGGGATTTTATAATTGTTGGTATATTGTTTCTCTAACCATTCATGCCAACCATTCATAACCCTCTCTTGAGGTAGTAGTTGTATCATTGTTATCACACAATTTTCATAGCAGTTCGACTAACTATTAATTGATTGGAATAAATATATAAAAATTATGGATCTAGGATGGGATTAATAATAAACGAATTTTTTTTCCGAAATATAAAAAACTCAATATTGCATCCAATCAATAGATGTATAGTAAACTCATATCAAACCAGAGGTGATATCATGGCTTCCTTATGTTCGTTGAAGCAATCTTCTCATGGAAATCCATCATTATTGGTAGTTATCTTGATTTTCTTTTGATCTACTTATACCACTATCAAGGTATCATATATATGATTATATTATGAATTTATCTGAGGAATATTATCAAAAATATTTTTTTATTTGGATGTTTTTTTTATTAGAGGAAGAGATCTATGGTAGGTATTTTGAGATTTGATGTGGGCTTGATAGTATTCCAGTGTTGTTCTTTGTTTTCACTGCAAATATAAATATATGTGGATTAAAAATTTACTAATTAATTTAAAACATGAATTCATAGTTTCAAAATCAATATTTTGATTGAAATTGGTCTTGAATATCTTGTTGGGTTTTATTGTTAGAAACAGTTTATAGAATTATGGAAATTGGGATTTTTTATGTGAAATTAGTAACATGATTTTTTGAAAATGATAATTATTATATTAATTATTGGTTTTGATATATGGAATTTTATATCAACAAATGGATGGATTAATTGAAATTTTTTGTCAAGAGGATATTAAATAAATGAACATTTTTATTGAAATTGTTGAAAATGATGTATTTGCAAGGGGTTTTGAAAAATGGTTGTTTGTGTTCTAAATCATTTGGGACAGATAAGTGTATGAAGAATCCCCTATAAATAGTTATAAAGATAAGGGTGATTAATTTCCTCCATTTAAATGATTCATTATGTGATGCCTTAGTTAAAGGATGACTCACTGCACACACATATAGAGCGGAAAATGTTTCATGTACAGATGTATGTATAAATGTGTAGAATTGAATTACTCATGAAAAAATGGAACTTGTTAAATGGTTTTAATGTATTATTTTGTTTCTTTCCTTGGAATGTGGTTGATTATGATAAAAATGTTTTAGTATAAAAATTGTATTATTTGCTAATATAAAATGTTTGGAAGTGTGTCAAATAAATTTTTTTATACAAATGTGCTAACATGTTCATTCTTAATGGCATGAGTAGGGAAGTCATTAAGTAAAAACCTACTAATTTTTATTACTCACCCATACATTGTAATGTGTTATTTTTTTAGATATCATTTATAGGGATACATGAAATGGTATTATATAACACTTTTTTTGGTGCTATATAATCCATGGGATGTTTTTTTGACTGGGACCATGGAGCATGTCAGAGCATGGAGTTCTGTATTTATAATCATGTACATTATTGATTTCTTCAACCACTTTGTATACTGATATTATATTCATCCAAATTGGTAGATATTATTTTATTATATTGATATCAATTGATATTCATGGACATGATTTATGAATTCATCATGCAACAGGTAATGTTCATTGGTAGTTCCATGTTTGGATGGGTTATTATACTTTCAAAGGTAAAATCATGCCCATTAAAATTTACTTTCAGCCATCAGCACCTCATGGATGTTTCTTAAGTCCAATTAACATTCCACCACCTTGTCAAGAAAATGAGGGTCAGTAGGATGTTACAGATGGTATCAGTTTTGGTCAATCCAATATATGTTTAAGACAAATGTAATATATAATGCCCCCCTGTTACCAAGATTCGGTGCATTATTACATAACATATTCATGATAAAAGGAATCATTTTCCTAAAGTCTAATCAGTTTAGTTTCCATGGAAGTAATAGATAAATTCATAAGTTTAACATTACATAATGAAACTAAATATTCAAAAAAAGTATTCATCTTTTTTAACACACTTATATCCTTAGCCTATTAGTATAGGTCAACCATTAAATATTATTTCACATCCAAGGAAAAATAAAACATAGAAACGGGTGATCTCAGATTCTCAGTAAGTATAACAATATAGAGGGAACTTTCTTAAATAAGCATAAAAATTTAAGGGAATGTGTAAGACTAAAATAAAATCCTTTTAAACATAAACAAAACATGATATAGAAAAGATAGAATAAAATAATTCTGTTTACTTATTGACATTGATATTCTATATTCTGATAATAACAAGCAATATCGAAAGCCACTTTTAGAATGATAGAATGAATAACGTCGGACTTAATAACCACAGAGTCAAGGCTTGTTCCAAGACTACAAAAAAGATTTTGTCAACGAATTGGTCCAATACACTCGTTTGTCTTATGATACCTACTGATTCATCGAAGATCTATAGCAGACTCCAACCATCACTTACTACGTCCAATTCATTCATCATATAAAAAGGATTAACCTAACATAAACATTCGTATTAAAACCAGAATATGAAATGTCAATACATTATCCATAGACCCCGAATAGTGTAAAAATAGCACATCCAAAATCTGACATATCACAAAACATTCAATACAATATGGAAGATTTGTAAAATAATAAATCAACTTCATACAAGTTTAAAATCATTCAATGGATGGTGACATATATGAAATGAAAAATATTTAAAATAAATAACTCTTTCTATTTTGAAATCATTTAAAAGTCACATAATTATAAAAGAAAACATATATTTTTAATATATTCTTATAAGATTTTATGGGGAGCTTCAATGATGATATAACGACAGAAATTATCCACACCCACCATATAAGTAAAAAACATTCTTACCTTAATTTTTTCGAAAAGGTCAAAAAGTTATTTTTTTGAAGAACGACGGAATGAATCCATTAAAACCATTATATAACGTTCAAACAAGTTTATAAATGAATTTAACACATACTCTAGTAAATATTAAATATGTTTTGAAATAAATTTTTAGAAAAAATGTATGTTGACTATATAGAGGTCTTAGTAGATACTTACGTTAAAGCAACCTTGGATAATAAAGAGATTGTGAAATTAACTCTTACCTTGTACATTTCCTTCTTCTATGGTATGTTAACCTCTTTTAAAATAGTTAAAATATTTTTATTAAATTTTAAAAGAAGTATATATATTAATATGATATCATATATGATCCTATCATATTTTTTTTAATAATATTTCAGTAGTATCATCATTTCCGGTGTTAACTAATTCGTCCTCCATTATATGCATGGTTACCTTAGCCATGTTCGTTATATATTGGATTTATTTTATTAGTATGAAGAGATATATTAGGTTCATAAACATTATTTTTAATTATAAAATTAAAATTATCCTGGAATTATTATGATGGGGAATGAATCTCATCGCACTCGTGGAGGCGGTAATCTGTACGTACACATGAGCGACAATATCATTAAATTGAATTTGAAATCATATATATTTGATAGTTCTATAATATACAAATTTTAATTAACATGTTATAATTATTATATACATCAATTATACATTGTTACTATACCCATCCAAAAAAATAATGTATTCAATAACAACTACACCACGACGTGGAGATGGTAAGCCATACATACACATGTATTATGACTTTGTCATCCGTATGATGGATTGAATAATTAATATGGTTGTACCATTATTATAATAACATAATTGTATGTAAAATATATTTTCGTTATTATATTAGATGTAAACAACAATGAATGTGGAAGTGGAAGAAGAAAAGAACATGAAAGACGTGATGAAATATTTACCTCTTCATCGGGTTTTTCCTTTTTATTTGACCAAAAGGCCACAATAGGATGGATTTTTACAATAGGAAGGTCTCTATGATGATGTGATAGATTTTGGGAGGATATTTGGGTAGGTTTTGGACTATCCAAATGGCATTGGAGGAGTGAAATTAAGCGAAAGGGAAGTACCCTTTTATAAGATAGGTGAGGGTCACTTCATGAAAAGCTTAAAATATTAGTTTATAATAAAAACATTTTCCATTTATAATGGCTCGAAATTGATTTATTTTGAGACTAAAGAGTGTATGGGTCGAGAAACTCTCAACAAATAGGTTCTAGACAGGTTTAATACTCCATATTAACCTTATCGTTTAGACTTAACTCTTAGTTAAATAGTTGTACATTTACCATGTCTCTTTGTATTTTTATATTATATGGTTAAAAAAATTATATAACAAGGAAAGTGAACCATAAGTGGTTAATTATTAATAGATATAAACATATCTAATTTATTTTTCTGATCCTTATATTTTAGGAATATTATATCAATTAATAATATATTATTTGATTTAAAAGGTCAATTATATCAATTTGACACTATTTAGTATTTCGTTTTTGTGAAAAACATAACAGCATGATTACTTTAAAAAATTATTTAATCAACCCTAACCTGTCATATTAACCTATATTGTTAGTGGAATTCATCAAAACATTCAAATTAAATTTATTTGGATATTTATAATCTCAATTATTTTAATCGTTCACTAATAAGGTAATTAATGCATCATCATTGTGTCATAAATAAATTAAAATATTTAATTTCTAAAAATAATTAATACAATTCCATTACCTAGGAAGAATTTTTATCTTTATAATGAATATTAATATTCGAATTTATATTGTTTGTATCCCAATATTAATAATGGTTTAGTTATTAAACATTGAATTTAACTCTTTTAACTTAGTCGTTAAATAAAATAAAAATAAATGTCCTAATATAATCCATGTGAACAAAAGGGGGTCATATTTTATTCCAATGGTTATTTTTAGTCAAATTATACTTATCCAATGGAATTAGGACATGTGTTAGGATAATTATAATATCATTTTAACCCTTAATGACCCTATTTAATTTTAAACATGGTAAATAAAAGTCAAAAGTCATTATTCACCAAATATTAATTTTCATCTTATTGAAACAAATTTTACATTCTAATATTAACCATATATCTTGGACATTTTAAATTCAACTCACAGAATTGGTGAAATTATGTTGTATGAAAATTTTCAAATTCTCCTTGGAGGTGTGTAAAGGACGGTAAAAAGTTCTACAAAATTATATATATATAAACTTAGTATTAAATGACACTAATGAATTATGTTGAACATATATTGTTATTATGTATCTATTTTTACCTAAAATTAATTAAAATAAAATATCTAATTATTTAAATAGATATTTTTTTAACAAGAACGTAGTGTTGTTCACTATTTCTAAAAAAATGATAGTTTTCTGAAAAATAGGAATTCCTCACCCTATGAAAATTTTGTTATTCTGGATCCCCAAATAATGTCTATTTTGGAAAATAGAATTTGTAAATTTTTAAAAAGTGTGTATTAATATTCAAGTCATCTCGTTTGATTGTTCATGGTGTGTTAAAACTTTATGATGCGTACAACGCAAGCTACTGCATTATTCAATGGAAATCGTATAGTGGAAGGTTAGGGTGTTTCATTCTCCCCTCCTTGAAATAATTTCATACAATAAATCTCTAAGTAATTATTACATAAAATTATTTAGGTGGTTCATCTTCATAAGTTCCTCGTGTTCCCAAATTTCCTCTTCCATCTTATGGTTTCTCCATAGAACATTTACCAGACACGTCATCTGGTTAATCAACACTTGTTCTCTTGTATCAAGTATACTGATAGGCACTTTACAAAAGATAGATCAGGTTCCAGTTCTAATTCTTCATAGGTGAGTACATGTATTGGTTTAGTCATGTATTTTCTCAATAGTGGTACATGGAACACATCATGAACTTTGGAGAGACTTGGAGGCATTTCCAAACAATAAGATACAACTCCAATTTATTCATTAATTTCAAAAAGTCTGATGTGCATGGGACTCAATTTACCCATCTTATCGAACCTTATAACACCCTTCCATGGAGATAACATCCAGAAAACATGATCTCAAACTTGAAATTCCAAATCCATACTCCAATTATAGGTATTTCTCTTTTTCCTACATTGGGATGCTTTGATGTGGGTTTGGATAATCTTCACCATTTCTATTTTATCATTAACAAGTTCTAGGCCTACGAGTTCTCATTCACCATCAACATCCCAACAAGTTGGTTTGTGACATCTCTTTCCATATAACACCTCATATGGTGCCATATGAATACTTAAATAGAAGGTATTGTTATAGAAAAATTATACCAGAGGTAAATATTGATCCCAAATACCATGAATGTCATGTTAGAATGATCTCAACAAGTCCTCTATGGTTTGAATAGTTGGTTCTGATTGTCCGTCAGTTTGAGGGTGGTAGGCAGTGCTCAAACGAAGTTCAGTATCCAAGACCTTCAGAATAATTTTCCAAAATCTTGATGTAAAATGGGGATTGCAGTCAGAAACAATTGATAGGGGTACACCAAGGATTCCTACAACATCATTAATATTTAATCTCACTAGACGTTCAAATGGTAAATCATCTCTTATAGAAAGAAAAAAATGATGAATTTGTAAGACTATCAATAGTTTCCCATATTGAATCATTCTCTTTAGTAGTCTTTGGTAGCCCCAAAACAAATTCTGTCATAATATTATCCAATTTCCAATCAATACTGGGAAGAGATTTCAAGACTCCTCCATGTTGCTGCCTTTCAGCTTTCACTTTTGACAAACAATACATATTGAAACAAAATCCACTATCTCCCTCTTTATGTTGTCCCAACAAAATTGTTCCTTCCAATCAGTATATATCCTGGTGGTCCCTGGGTGTATAGAGAAATTAGAGCTATGTGCATTATCCAACAATTCCTTTAATAGATCAGGTATGTTAGAACACAATGTATCTTCCCAAATTTCAAAATTCCATCTTCATATATGAAGTCATTCAATATCTCAGCATTCACAACATTAATTTTTTTTTGAAACTCCTCATCATTAGTCTAAGAACTCTTTATGATATCCAGTATAGATGAATTTTCAACCATTTGAAAAAATAATGATGTTTCACCTTCAATGGTTATTCCTACATGCATCTTTACTTGATCCATGAAAATTGGATCCATTTCACCTATCATCTTGTTCCAAATTCCATGATCCTTTCTACTCAAATCATCTACCTTCTTATTTTCCTTCCCCGAGTGGTAGTGTATAGTTAAATCATAATCCATGAGTAGTTCAAGCCATAATCTTTGGCTCATGTTGAGTTCTTTCTGTTATAAAATATACTGTCAACTCCTATGATCAGTATAAATCTCACTATTTTCACCGTATAGATAATGTCTCCATATTTTCAGAGAAAATATAATAGATACTAACACAAGATCATGAGTAAGATAGTTCTTTTCATGATTTTTTTGTTGTCGGGATACGTAGGTAATAACTATATCATTCTGCATAAGGACACAACCATGTCCTCTCATTGAAGCATCACTATAAATAACAAACCAATTGTTCCCTGAAGGTAGAGTCAAGAGAGAAGATTTGACACATCGCCTCTTCAGTTCTTCAAAACATTATTCACACTCTTTTGTACAATCAAATTTAACCCCTTTACGTGTGAGGTTGGTTAATGGGTTAGCGAATCGGGAAAAATTCTGGAAAAAACACCCATAATAACTGGCTAAACCAATAAAACTGTGTACCTCAGTTTTACTCATCGGTGAATTCCTTTCTTGGATTGCATTGGTCATTGAGTGATCAATAGATATTCCATTATTAGAGACAATACAGTCAAGGAAATAATTCTCTTGTTGTTGGAATTCATACTTGCTAAACTTCCCATATAATTTATTTCTTCTGAAAGTTTTTCAAATAGTGTGCAAGTCATTTTCATGATCTTCATTGAATTTTGAGTATTCCATGATATCATAAATAAATACCACACCAAATTCATCACGATATTCCATGAAAACTATATTCTTTAGACCAATGAAGACTGAGGGTGAATTAGTCAATTCAAAATGTATTATTGTAACTCGTAATGCTCTTACCGAGTTTGAATTGTTATTTTTAGAATGTCATCCTTCTTCACACTCAACTGATGATATCCATATTGAAGGTCAATCATTGAAAAATCTTTATCTCCATGAAGTTAGTTAGATAAATCATCAATGATAGGTAGGGGATACTATTTCATTATTTTCATAACATTGATCTCTATGTAGTCAATGGTCAACCTCGTAGATCCATCTTTATTCTTAATAAAAAGGACAGGGGCTCCCCTTAGGGAAATACAAGGGTGATTAGATCCATTTTTACTCAATTACTGTAGTTGTTTAATTAGTTCCATTAATCCCACAGTGGCCATTCTATATTGGGTCTTCAATTTGGGCCTTGAACCAGGAATTAAATCAATGGAAAACTCAATTTCTCATTCTGGAGGTTGTCTTGGTAAATAATCTGAAAATAAAATCAACCTATACTTGCACAATTGGTACGTCCTATTTTTGAACACTCTTTTCCTCACACATAGTTATTTCCTTCTCCTCTTCCCCAACTATTGAATTTAGTATAGCTACTTGGGATGGATCTAGATAAGAATTAGGTGGTCACATTTCTACTCTAACAAAAAGGTAGTCCTTATCATCAAAGAAAATTGTAACCTCCTTCTTAAAATAAATTTTTTCATCACGATTAGAATTCCAATTCATTCCTAAGATTATTTCAAATACAATCATGAGTATGATGATTAGATCAGAAGAATAGTTTCATTTATATGCTCTAATGGGAACTAATTCAAAAAACATTGTACAAATGATACATCCCTTAGAAGTTTTGATTAAAACATCTTTGTTAAGTCAAATTGAAAATATGTAAATTTCATAGAAAGATGTAAATATATGAAACAATGTGATGATCCGGAATCAAATAAATCATAGGATATACATGAGGAAACCATTAAATTACCTTCCACCATGTCTTTTGGAGCTCAAACCACAGCAGTAGTGATCGCATAAGCTTGAACTTGATCCTGTGGCATTTTTTGGTATGTTTCCCTGAATCTGGGGTTATTAATTTTCATAAAGACCTATCTCCCTACAATTGTACCATTTAAAATTGGTCAATTCTATATTCAAATTATAATCACTAGCTTTATGGCCTTACTGTCCACATTTGTAGCATACTCCTTTTCCTTTTAGACAAGCACTAGGGTGTTTCCTTCCAAAATTATCACATTGTGTAAATTAAACTATTCCCTTCATCTATGTTTCCTTATTTCCTTTCCTAAAGTTTTCAAAAGATCTATTCTTCTTTTTATTTTATTTAATGTCATAAGACAAAAATAATTCCTTTTCTGTCTTGATACCACATGAAAAATATCATCTTATGATAATAAGGATTTCGAGAATAATGCTCGTTGTAGAAATGGTTTGAACCCATAAAAGAATCGATAAATTTTACTTCATGGGTTATATATATAATATTCATCATTCATTTTTATATCCCCATATTTTGTGATGATATTATCCTTCTTTTGTCTCAGACACTAAAATTTCCATTCAATAACCGCTCGATGGTCACGAGAGAAGTATTTTTCTAAGAAAATCTATATAAACTCTATGTATTCCATATATGGTACTTCATTATCTTCTTTTTGTTTTGGAATAATGAACATAATTGATCTATATAATCCATGGGATGATAAACTGCTATGAAAATTTTTTCTCATTCGCTACTCCCCAAATCATGAAATATTTTCTCTAAGGAACTTATCCATTATTTTTCTACAAATGGATTTTAAGACCCAGTGAATTTTGTTAGTTGTTTCCTCATGTAACGGTATAACATTGATCCTCTGAATTGTGGATTAGGGTGCTCCATACGAGTAAGGATTTTATTCATAAATTGAGTGAGTTGTTGCAGTATGTTGATTATCTGATCAGCACCAGTTACATCACCAGCTCCACTATAATTATCTTGAGTATTAGGGAAATCCCTATATGGATTATGTTAGTTGATACAGTTTCAATTCCTTCCACTAGGCCCCATTTCTATACAATGGCATAAAATATATTAGTTTATGAATCACAATAAATAATTCGGAACATGTAAGACACTTAACATAAATGGAAATTTTTATGGATGTAATCTATATTCAGAAAAATGTTTTCTTTGAGGAGTTATATAATCATAAATACTTCATAATGATTTGTAATAAAAATGATAATTATCCTATGAATATCCTCTGGGAGTGTCATAACCAATAGTTCAGCAAGGCCAGTTGTTGTGCACCAGTTCCCATTCGAGTGTAGCTCAAAGTGAAGTTTTTGGGTTTTAACCCTAGCTACATCTCTTCCATTGCGGTCTCTACCTACTCGTATCTAGACAAGGATGCATTTCATGGATAACTCACAAAATCTATATAGTAACAAAACTTTAGTAAGTTCTTCTATGCTAACCCTCAATGCCTATCTGAGGTTAGTGTTCTCTAATAATAGTTTTTTCAAAATCTTGCTTCCAAGGTTTTCAATAAACATAATCTAGTACCTATTGTTACACCCCGACCCCAGTTACCCAGATTCGGTGCATTATTACCAAGCATTAGAATGATACAAGGAATAATTTCGTGAATTAAGGATAAGTTCTGTAGCCTTGGAGGTACTAGATACAATCATAAGTTTGACATTACATCATGAAATAAAATCATCAAAAACATTTTGTACCCTTTTTTAACACACTTTTATCCTTAGCCCAATCCCTAAAGGTCAACCATAAAATAATTCTTCACATCCAGGGAAAAATATAACATACAATGGGGTGAGATTAGATGATCTATAAGGATAACAATAATGCGAAAACATTCATAAATATGTATAAACATTTAGGGAAATGTATAAGACTGAAAGAAAATAATTTTAATCTAAAACATCAATATAATATGTGAAAGGTAAAATCAAATAATTCAATTTAAATATTCAAATGGTTATTAAACTAGTCGAATAATAAAATTCAATATCAATAGCCACATTCATAATGATAGAATGCATAATTCCAGACTTCACAACCACAAAATCAAGGCCTTGTGCCCAGACTACAAATAAGATTTTGTCAAGGCCTTGTTCGAAGAAAATAGTTTGTCTCATGAGACCTACCAACGCATTGAGGAGCTATAACAGGCTCCACCCATCACTTATAATGTCCAATTCATTCCTCATATGAAATGGTTTAAATGTAATGTAAAAAATCATATTAAAACTAAAAAACTAAATGTCAATTCTCTATCTATATACCATGAATGGTGTAAAAATTAAAATCCACAGTCAAACATATCACAAAAACATCTATAAAATATAGATGATTTGTATCATAATAAATCAACTTCAAACAAGTTTAAAATCCATCAAATCATGTTTACATAGATGAAATTAAAACTATTTGAAATAAATACCTATTTTCTATATTGAAATAATTTATAAGTCTCATAATTATAAAAGGAAACATTTTTTTTCAAAAATATAATTCTAATATTTTATAGGAATCTTCGACGAATATATAATGGTGGAAAATACTAAAACCCTCCATATAAGTTAAAAAAGACAATCTAACCTTAATTTTGTCGAAAAGGTCATAACGTTCCTTATTTGGGAAACAATAGAAATATTCCATTCAAATCATTTTATAAACAGTCAAAAAAAAGTATAAATGAATTTAACCCACATTCTAGTAAACAGTAAAAAGGATTGGAAATACATTTTTATTAAACATGGATGTGGATGATAAAGAGGACCTAATAGATACTTATGTAAAAACAATCTCGAATAATAAAGTTATTGTGAAATTAACTCTTAATATGTAATTTTCCTAAGTCGATGGTATGTTTACCTCTATTATAATTGTCAAAACACTGTTGTTAATTTATATAAGAACTATATAAATAAATATTATATCATATATCATATTTTAATATTGATTTGTTAATAATATTTCAGTAGTATCATTACTTCAGTTATTAATTGATCCATTTTCATTTATATGCTTGGTTATGTAAGCCATGTTTGTTTTGGAGAGGATGTATTTGATTCATATAAAGAATAACATTATGTATTTAAAAATTATTTTTATTCATAAAATGAAAATTATTCTTGAATGATTACGATGGAAAATGAATCTCATCGCGTTCGTGGAGACGGTAATCCATACATACGCACGATCGACAATATCGTTCAATTGAAGGTGAAATGCTATATAATTTATTGTTATATCATATATACAGAATCATTAACATGTTGTATATATTAATTGCCTCAATTATTCATCATTATTATATCCATACAAAAAATAATGTATTTAATAACAACTACACCGCAAAATGGTTATGGTAAGCCGTATGTACGCACGTTCAGTGTCATTGTCATTCATATGAGGTATAGATTAATTAATGTTGTTGTAACATTTTTATAATAACATCAAAGAATGTATAATATATTGAATTTATTTTTTTATAATTGAAAAAACAATTAATGAGGAAGTGGGAGAGAAAATGAACTTGAAAGTGGTGATGAAATATTTACCCCTTCATCGGGTTCTTCCTTTTGATATGATCAAAAGCACTGCTTAATATTGATTTCCGACAAATGGAATGAATATAGGATGATGTTAGGGATGTTCAGAGGATATTTGTGAAGGTTTTTGTTTATAAGAATGGATTTTTAAGTGTAATATTAAGATAAGGGGATGTACCCTTATATAAGAGAGTTGAGGTTCACTTTAGGACAAGTTTGAAATATTATATTATAATAAAATAATTCATGTTTTATAATGGACCCAAAATGATTTATTTCGAGGATGAGGTGATGAGGGGGTGAGAAAATCACAACCAATAAGTTTTATATAAGTTTATGTCAACATATAAACCATTTATTTTAGATTTATCTCTTAGATAAATAGTTTGGAAATTACCATGTCTCTTTGTATTTTTCTATTATATGATTAATAAACATAATATAACCAGCGAATAGAACCCCAAGTGGTTAATTATTAATATATATATTTATCTATCTCTTTTGGCTGAAATATATATTTTCCTGAATATTATATCAATTAATAATATAGTATTTGTTTTTAAAACTCAATTATGCCAATTTTTGCACTATGCAGTATTTATTTTTTCTGAAAATTAAAACATCATTGGTACTGCGAACAAAAATTATTTAATAAACACTAACATGTAATATTAACCTTGAAAATTAATATAATTATTCAAGAGTCTAAAATTACATTTATTTGGATATTTTTAATATAAATGTTTTTAATCTATCATTAATAAGGTAATTATTGCATCATCATTATGTCATAACTAAATTATATTATATAATGTCTAAAAATTATAAATAAAATATAATTATGTATCAAATAATAATAGAGTTATACTAAATATTTATAGAGAATTTATATTGTGTGTAACACTGTATTAAATATTTGTTAGTTATTAAACATAGAATTTAACTCATTTAAATATTCTTTAAATAAAATAATAATAAATGTCTTAAACTAATCCGAGTGGACCAAAGTGGGTCCTATTTTATTCGAATACTTTGTTTTGGTTGAATTATATGTATCAAATAGAATTAGTACATGTGTTATGGTAATTATAATGTCATTTTTACCTTTAAATATCTTCTTTATTTTAACAGTTGGTAAATAAAAATCAAAAAATACTATTCACCAAAAATTATTCTCATCTTATCGAAAAATATTTTTCCTACTGAAATTAACCATGACTCTATGATTTTTTAAATTCAACTCATAGAAATGGTAATATTAAGTTTTATGCAAATTTTTAAATGCTCCTAGGAGGTGGGTAAAAGATGTTAAAAAATTCGTTAAAATTTTATATATCTAGTCTTAATATAAAATGACTCCAATGAAATATGTTGAACATTTATATGTATTATGTATCTATTTTTACCTAAAATAAAATAATATAAAGTATCAAATTATTTAAATAAAAAGATAGTTTAAAAAAATAATGCAATGTTTATCACTATTCTTCAAAAATTGAAATTTTTTAGAAAAATAAAAAAAAATCCCCCTAATCTGATTTTGCAATTCTGAATAAAAAATGAAGACCACTTTGAGAAATAAAATTTATAAAATTTCAAAAGTTGGGTATTACAATTCATAACTGCTCGTTTGATTGTTCATGGTGTGTTAAAACTGCATGTTGCGTACAATCCAATCATTCGCATTATTCAATGGGAAACATACCATGGAATATTGGGGTGTTATATATCAGTCCATTTACATCAAATTTTGTTTTTTTGAATAATTGGATTTTAGTTACATCTATCATGGATTTGGAGTTCATTTCAGTTATTTACATGAGTTGGGATAGTATAATAGAGTATTATTGTTGTTATATGAAATGTATAACATAAAAATAACATATATAATATTTTTATTCATCACTTCAAGTCACCATACATCTTGGTACATATGTTTTTTTGAGACATTTTTATGAAAGGAAATATCATTATCAAGGTTTTAGCCAATGACATGAGCATGAAAGGCATTAGATAAATGATATACCCCAATGAGTTAATATTTAATTTTATGAAACGGTATATGATTTTTTAAAATGGGTTGATTATTGAAAAAATTCATAATTTTATTCAGAAATAATTTTTTTAAGGAGGATAGTCTTGTTATTTTGAAAATGGTTTGATTTTAAAAATCATGTTCATTTTTTTATAATTGTTGAAAACAGAAAATGTAGAATGGGTAAAACAATATTTTTGATAGTTATTACATGGTATAATTTTTAATTTTTAATCCTTTAGTAGATAATGTATGGAGATTATGTTGTTTGTTGCTTCTATAGAAAATGGAAACCAGTTGCTATCATAAGAACCAATTAGAATAAGCTACTAAGAATGTGGTTTCATTTAATTCACTGGTAAAGCAATAGCTGGTCAAGATTATATTCCAATCCATTTAGTGTATCAACATATTTGATAGTGGAAATGAACCAATAAATGAGAACTAGTTCAAAACCATTTTTGGCATCTTTTTTAGTTTATTTTAACATTGGTTTTTAAACAAATTTATAATGAAATTGTTGAAGATTGGATTATAGAGATGGATCTATAAAAAAGTACTCCAAATACCAATGAAAATATGGTCCTTGGTGTATTTTGTTGACATAACAAACCCTGAAGACGATTTTACTTGGGAATTCGACGTAGGTTTTAACTAAACATGACACCGAAGATAAATAAAATTTATGTCTTCAGTGGAGGTCTGTTAGTAAAACTAACCATGAAAGAAAAAATATTGTATTTAATAAAATAAAATATATTAAATCCCATAAAAATAAAAAAAATTAATAATGAACATAATATAATTCAATGCATAGGTATGAGTTCAAATCTGTAAAATAAAACAAAATCTGGCTACTTAATTTAAAAATAATTACTTCATGGTATATAAAAATAGATATAAATAAATACCTACTAAATTCAACCATATTCGTCCACTATTATTACTAAAACATTCCATTGATATTATTAAAATTAAAAAACATATTATAAACAATGTATTATATTATGATCACTTTATTAGAAAAGTATAAAATAAACAATAAAATAATCACACTTGATAAAATTTATCACAACCATACATAAAAATTAGTTCATTGTAACACTCCAATATTCCATGGTATTTTTTTAAATAAATTCAATATTAAGTGTTTTATGCTACAATAATATAATCTTGCACTACAGAAAACACTGTATTAGGTTGTGTTAAACTGAACACTGAGTTTGAGCACACCATGACCTATCAAACTAGTCGTTTCAAAATTATCTATAAATACTATATAAAACATTTTGAATTGTATATATATCCCATATAATTTTACTATCCATATCTGGTGTTTCTATGAAATAATATACAGACAAAATAAATATCTTAGATAAAGGATGTATTTCTCAAAAAAATTGCATTATTCCACATTTTCATGGGGAACCATTTTTAAATAAAATATTTGACAGTTTAATATGTTAAATTTTACAACATTAAATTATTCATTATAAGAGAGACATAAAAATTTATTTATAATATTTTTTTTATTTTTCTGATAAAATCCATATTTTAATAAATAATGAAAAATACTACATTTTAATTCAAAACAAATTTTTCATATAATTTATTTTTTTATCATATTGTTATTTTAATATTTTTTAATGTGTAATTATATATTTTTATTAATATTTAAAAAAATATTATTCCTTTTTTGTAATTTCACAATGAAATTGGACATAAAAACATGTCAATATTAGAATAGTTTATACTTCTAAAAACCCTTCTTTCTGGTTCTGACTACAAAAATTAATATTAAAATAATATTTTCCAATTATGTTTTTCGAATTTGAAAAATGGATTCCATATTTGGTGTGGGATGGCCAAAATTGTGTAAATATTTACCTTTTATTAGATATTATGAATTGTAACTTCATTGACTATTTATATTTATCATAGTTGAAGGGTAAATCAGGTAAATATGGGTAAAAATATAATTATATGTAACAACATCCACATGTTTCCTAATACTATTGGGTATTATATGGTCAAACCTTAGAATTTTAAAGTCTATTTTAGGACACCATGGAGCCACATGGATGTGATAATGACCTTTAATAATTTTAAATTTAAAAAATTGGGAAATTTATCAAAAACATGTATCAACTAACTAAATTTTTTTTAATTTTTATTATACAAATTATCTCTCAAGATATTAATAGTAATTATAAATCTAAAAATATTCACTAAATCATTTTATTTTAGTTATAATTTTTAGATATTAAATAAATATATTTTTTTATGAAACAACGATGAAGAAAGGTAGACGTTATTAATGAATGATTGAAATAGATGACATTTTCATTATAAAAATAAATGTAATTTTGCCTTTTTGACTAAATAAATAAAATATTCAGATAAAATGGACATTTTAGGGATGATTTAATTATATTTTATAAGTAATAAAGTTGTTATTACTATTTTAAAAATAAAATACTAAATTGTGTGACATTTGAAAAAAAATAAATTTTTAAAACAAACACAATTTTATTAAAGGATATAAAAATCTGAAAAATGTTATATTCTATCAAATGCCTTAGATAATGTTAAATATTTATTAAATGATCCACTTTAGGTTCTTTTAGTTTTTATAGTAAATATATTAACCCTATAGTATGCAAATAAATGATGACATGGAAAGAGGTCAATTTTTTATTTAAGGGTTTATGCCAAAAGATATTGTTAAATTAATGAACAAAACATAGCTAATATTGGGTTTTTAAATTATTTAGATGCAAACTCATCCTATCCATATAATAAATAACTTTTTATCAATTAGAAACCTAAAATCAATTTTTAATAACTTAATATTTCAATATGTTCCTAAAGAGTCCCTCCCATCTCCTATCAATGATCATTTATCCATCTCTTTTATTCACACCTCTAAATCAATTTGTATTGAATGTAACCAACCCAAATGTCATCCTAACATCAATAATATCATCTTAGTGAAAAAAATTGTAATGAAAACAACTGAAGGAGTAATTTTGTGCAGATCAAAAGGACATACCCGAAGAAGAGGTAATCATTGTATCCCTTCATTCAATGTTCATTTCTAATACTACATCCTTTAACTAAGTCGTTACCATACTAAAATAATAACACAAGTATATAATATATGATTATTTTTTATATGGCTGTTGTAAAACCATATTTTTTCCTTTTATCCAACCTATGAATAAAATATCACCACATGTGCGTACGTACTATTTACCATCTCCATGCCATGTTGTAAAGGATCATTGATTTATATATTTTTGATAGGTATAATGATAAATATAAATGAGTTAAATAATAAATATTTCATGAAATTTTATCATTAAATTTCATATTCAATCCATTTCCATACCATTTGACTACTATCAAAATAATTTTAATCGCTCATACATACATACGACTTATAGTCTCTATGATTAGATGAGACTCATCTTCCACGTTCACCATCCAATAATGATTATAAAAAAATATAGAATGAATAATTCTTAAATATATTACATAATTTGGCTACTATAATTATATATTTATTTATTTATTTATTTATTTCATTCACTTACTTTCATTCAATACGATTAGAAAACGGAAGCAACATTCATTTATACATACGACCTACTGTCTCCATAAACTGTGTATTCCATTTCACATATCTATCTCTTATATATATATTTATATTTGAATATATATGTAATTTAAATCATATTATACATTCGAGATGTATTTAAATCATGACACTTTTAATATGATCAAGAATAAAAAGTCAAAACATATAAGATAAACTAAGGGATTATTAACCAAAGTGTTGCATTAACATGGAGTTAAAAATAAAATTTTAATATAAAGTCAAAAAAGAATAATATATGATATCAAAAATATTATTATGATTCATGTAAAAGATAATAATATGTCTAAAAATATAATATTTTAGTTTATGACATGTAAGAGGAGTATCAAACCTATGGTAAAGGTAAATTTCCAAATACCATATTTTTATCTGAGTTGGTTAATACGTAACTATCTAGTGGGGAATATTTATCTTCCACATTTATGTTTCAAAAAAATATATTTTATAATATTATAAATATTTCTCTAAAATTGTATACTATCAAATTTCCCATGTTTTAAATTTTGTAAAATGTTTTGAAATGAATCATTATGTATCATTCATAACAATGTACTTTACATTCATTTCTACAAAGTAAGGGAATAATGTTTTTTTAACAAATATGGTGCAAGAAAATATTTTCTTGCCATTATGATTCTTGAACATTTTGAATATTTCCTTACGATCTTACATGTTTAATTTTAATTTAACTGTTTTATTTTTTTATTATACATTTTTTTAATGATTACAATGTAAAAAGGGATACTTCTATAAAAGGTTTTTAATGGTTTTATTAGATATATTCATCTTTTTCAACACTGTTTGTTGGATTTATGCTTGATTGAGGTTTATTTAGTTTGATACATTAATCCTTATTTTAATTAATAGTTTATTACTTGTTTGAAATTGGTTTTTCAATTTTATACCCTTTCATGACATATAGTTTACGTTTGAAGATAACATATGAACATTTTAATATGAATTTTTATGTTTGGTTTATCCCTTTTCATATGGGGAATGTATTGTACATAGTAAGTGATGTTCAGGGCCTGATATAGCCCCATGAAGCATGAATAAAACATAATAAATAATCAATATTTGGATATGCTTGAGGCCATGCCCATTTAATTTTAGAAAAGTATTTGGCTGAAGCCATAAACATAATTTTTAGATTTCATGGTGGAGGGATCGATGGTATGTTTTAGAAATCCTGTATTATTTTTTCCCTTATTGTGAGATTTTTTTTACATGTGTTTATTCAAATAGTACAATATCCATGAGAATTTTTAGGTGGAAATATTTGATTTATAATTTCAATATTATCCTAGAGATAATTTTTTACAAGTCTTGTGTTATAATTTTCTTCCTTTCCCTAAATGTCTATGCATAATTGTGATATCATATACTATATTATTTATATATAATGATCATTTGAATGATCCTATTAATTATGTTTTATTTTCCCAAGATTCTAAGAAATGTTTTGTGACTGATATGTACTGTCTTTCAAGGGGAAAATATTGTTCTCAATGGATTTTATGTGTTGTAGTTTATATTTTTAATTATAACATATGGTTAGTGATTTTATTCTGTTTTCCAAAACTACTAAACTAATCAGTCCTTTAAGACATTATTACATGTACCACACTAATATATTTAAAACAATGCACCAATTATAGGCTTCTAGGGTCGGGGAATTATAATTGGTATCAATTGTTGTTTAGCAACAACATAGGAATTATATTTAGAATACATATATTTGGGATCATATCCCTATGATATATTTTTATGGATAAGTATAGAATAACATGATATATTTTTCAACTATAGAGATTAAATGGATATTCCATGAAAAGCATCCATATCTAGATTGTACAAGTGGATATGGTTCTGGAATAGATGTACCTTGGGGTGAAAACTCTAACAAGTTGCCTTCGTCTTGACTTCGTGTCACCTGGTACACGACATCTGTCCATACTACGAACCTAGTTTGACACTCATTATGGAAATTCATATGATAATTCATATTTTCATTACAATCCATTATGCAGGAATAAAGAGTAAATATGTTCTCAAAGGAACCATATTAATGATTATGGATTAGATATGCATAAAATTTTCAATTTGTGTTATTTATTTTACCAGTTTGTTTTTATTCATTATTATGCATAAAATAATATAAATGTGTGTAAATATTTATAAATGGAACATAGTGTATGAAATGGAAGCCATATTAATGCATGTAATTCATTTTTTTATTTCACTAATATGAAATATCATTATAGAGGTGCTAGTGATAAAACTAGTATTGAATGGATCAGAATCTTACTGGGATAGATGACTCATATTATTAATAATAACCTTACCCGTATGAAGAATTATGATCTAAAATGTGTAGGAATAATGTTAGACTGCTACATGGGAAGACATCCTCTAACCATCAGTGGGAATAAAAATCCATTTTTGGCTGAGAAATGGATGTGTAACATAGAGAATATATTTATTTATTTGGGTATAAACGAAAGGGAAGACGATTTAATGGTATTTTATTGTCACTCAGAAGATAAAAATCAATGGGGGTCATTAACTAAAAACATGAGGGATGGAGAATAAGTAGAAAATATTATTTTTATAGAGTTTCAAGAACTTTTCATTACAAAATATCTTCCTCATGAACAACGATCTAGTGTGGAGATATAATTTTTATGTTTAAGGTAGAAGGAGGATGAGAATGATGAAAAGAATAATGATAATAACACAAGGTTAACAAGGAATGTTTCAGACTACATACGTAAGACAAGGCATAAGATTGATTGATTCGTTGATGGGTTAAAACCATTCCACTTACAGGCACAGGCATCCCAAACATTCACATCATATTGAAATATATTATCATTTTCTATCAACAGAGAGATAGAATTTTTTATGTCTTATGAAATGAAGGTAAAGAGATAGAAGAAGGGAATGGTGGATATGGAGACCAGAAATTGGATTAAGAGAAACATTTCTTATCCCGCATGTGACAATATTTGAAAAAATCAACTTAATGCCTACTAAAATAGAAAAATAGGTTTCTTCACGTGTGGTGATAAAGGCCATCATATTTTGGATTGTAAAGGAAAGAATGAAGTTTTAATTGTGGAATTATATAATTGTATTGAAATTGGACATTTTGAAAATGATTTTGCCGATAATCATGGAATTATATCCCAGAAGAAACAAATGGATCAAGCTAAATCTTATGTTGTTAATATGGTCAATGTGGAATAAATAATGTATTTATTTTTTTCGATTATTTTCTGGTTATAAGAAGATAGTGATATATATATGAATTGAATTGTAGTTATTATTTTTTCCATTATGGTTTTAATATAATTAATGTAATCATATATTCATTAGGTTAAAATAAGGGAACCATTACTTCGTTTGAAAAATCTGGTGTTATGATTGATTTTGGAAATTTAGTGAACTTTTTATACACTTATTTTGGACCAAATGTTTTTTGGATATGCCTAATGTTTGGAATGGTTTAAGATGATAATTGGAATGTAATTTATACAGATTATTAATTTATTATTATTATTTGGAATTTCATATTTATATATTTTAATGAAACGTACAACTCATTGGTCGAAAAATAACATGTCGCATCTAGAAAGGCCACCAGAATTGAACCCGCAAACAAAGGGTGGAAAAGGTGTATCACATACGACTGACCTACATGATTCCATAGTTTGTATAAAATAGATTTATTTTATTTATGTGGCTTGATTTATGATGTATATGTTAATTTGGGAAACTCATGAGAATAATATAAATATAATTTTTAAAATTTTTTATGATCTTTTGACGATGAAGATGAGTTTGTGGTAGGAATTTGATAAAAGACAAAACTATACATATCAAGTAATTATGTTTAATTATTTTCTTAATTTTTTATGTAATATAAGTCTTAAACTAAAGTTAAACCAAAAATAATTTCTTAGTAAATTTTTTTTGTGATGATTCAAAAGTCACCTAGATTCATTACAGATTTATACCTTTATGGTTGTTAACTATTTCTTAACCTAGTTCTATATCACTCTCCATCAGAATGTGATCGTTAGAATATTTCATACATATAAATATTTTACATCATGGATTCATATTATATGTTATCTGGGGTGACCTTCTTAATTTTCATTCACTATTTTAATGTGGATGTTTTATCAACCAATTTTTTTTATTTGGGATTGTAATAAATGGATTTTGAATAATCAAGCAATAGTTACCTAACCCAAATTTGAAAAATGAAATGATGCAATTTATTATTAGAGGAGGTAATGTAACACCCCATGATTATATGGTAGTTTTGTAAAAATGATTTCAATATCTTCATTTTATTCTACAAATATATAAGATTGGGTTACACACAACATCGTCTTAGCTTTTGTTACCCGCAACACAGTGTACGAGCGCACCATGACAAATCAATATTTCCATTTAAATAGCATCTAATAATTTTATTATCCCCATTGTAAATTTTTTATGTATATAATATAATTTTATCATTTATATTATGTGTTGTTTATACATTATATAAGGACAAATTAAAAGTTTTAGATAAAAGAAGTATTATAAAAAAATCTACCATTTCATTGTGACCCCTTTTAAAATCCAATATTTGAAAATTTCAAATATTCAATTTGAAATCATTAAATACATATTTAGATGAAAGTCATAAAAAATAGTTTTGGATAAAGTTTTCTTACATTTCTAATAATATCAATATTTTAATGAATAATGATATATACTAGAATTTAATTCAAAACTGCTTTAGATGTATATTATTTATATTTTTAGATTTTCATTTCAATTGGTTTTAATTGTAATTTTGTTTTTTATCATTTAATCAAATATTGGTCAATGAAATTCATTTCACATTGATATTGGACATAAACACATGTCAATCATTGAATACTTTTTACTTCATAAAATCACTTTTCTAGTTTTGACAATGAGAAAAAATTTAAAATTAATTTTATCCAATTGAATGTTAATAATTTTGAAAATTGATTCAATATTTTGAATCTAATGGTCCATATTGTGTAAATAGTTATCATTTATTTTTTGGACATTATGAATATTAACAGCAGAATTTTTTTATTTATCATCGATAAACGTAAAATGAGGTAAATATGGATAGAATATAATATTATAATATTATAAAACTAACATAACAAAATTAATAATCCAATTGGATGATATATGGACTACCATTAGCTTTAATGGGGAGATTTTATGACACCATATAACCACATGGGCATCTATATGAGCATTTATAATTATTTATTTAATGAAAAAGGAAATTTAACAAAAACATCTATCTCCTGTGTAAAAAAATTTTAATTTGGTTTAAATAAGTTATAGTATCTACTATTAATATTAATTAGAAATATAAAAATATTTACTACATCATGGTTGTTTATTTATATTTTAAAAAAATTAAATAAGTAACTTTATTTGTGACAAAATGATGATACAGTGATTACCATATTAATAATTTATTGAAATAAATGATACTACAATTATGTAAATAATTGAAATTTGAGCTTTATTATGCCATTAAATAATATTAAGGATACATTTGACGTTATAGGTATGATTTATTTCCTTTTATGTGTGAATCTTGTAGTTATGACTTTTAAAAAATAATTACAAATTGAATCAAAATTGATATAAATGAATATTTAAATCAAACACTAATTTATTAAATTATATAAACTCCTAAAAATCTATGATTATCCAAAATGACTTATATGATTGTAAAATTTTCATTAATGGTTCAATTTTGGTTTTTTGACATTTTATAGTATATATATTAACCACATAGTATACAAATAGAAGAAGATATGGTAAGAGTTAACTTATTTAACTAATGATTAAATCCAAAATATAATGTTTATGTTAAGAAATTACATTATAAAAAACATATTTGTTGATATGAGTAGGCCCAATAATTATCTTATCCATGAAATTAATCATTTTGGATCCACTAGAAAACAAAAATAAAATTATAATAAATTATTATTTCAAGAAATTTGTAAAGTGTCCATTACATCTTCTATAAAAGGGTATTTTTTCATATATTTTATTCACACATCTGAAGAAATTTTGCTCCGAAATCCCCTACTAAAATAACATATAAATGTACCTCAATTAATTCTATAGAAATATCATCCGGAAAAAATATAACTTATGTAGACATTTTGTGAAAATCCAAAAGTGATGCCCAAAGAAGAGGTAATCATTTTATCCATTCTTACAATGATAATTTTCACTTCTACTTCATATTCCAAAGATGTAACTATAATAAAATAATAACTAAATCTTATAATAAATAAGGAGAAGCTATAATGATAATGGTACAACCATATTACTCATTTTAACCATCCTATTTAAAATAATATCGCCATTCGTGTGTACGTACAACTAACAGTCTCCACATCGTGGTGTATATTATTTTTCATCTATACATTATTTAAAAAGGTATGAAGATGAATATAAATGGATTAATTAATAAATATAAAATGATATGAATTATGTTGAAATTATATTCCATACAATTTCATAAAAAATAACCATTAATGAAATTATTCCATCCCACTAGCGTACTTACATCTTACCATCTCCACGACGTGATAAGATAAATCATCCACATTCAACATCCATGATTGATTAAAAAATATATTATGAATAACTATGAAATAAATGTAATTATAATGATACTTGGATAATATATATATATATATATATGTAAATATATCTCATTCATTTACATCCATTCAATATGATAAGATAACAAAAACAATGTTCACACTACATTTGACCCACCGTCTCCATGAATGGTGTATTCCATTTAATATATCAATATATTTTATATATGTATATTATGAATATATATGACATATAAATCATATTATATATTATATATTTAATTAAATCATGATCCATGTAATTTTATATGGATTAAAAATTCAAAACACGTATAACAAACAATGTTATTATAAGCCAAAATGATGCATAACCAAGGAATTTTTAATAAACTGGTAATCAAAAGTCACAAAATAATCATATAGGATATCATAATTATTATTTTTGATTCTTATATAATTAATAATATGCTTGAAAAATATATAATTGTAGTTTTTTAAATGTACGTGGAGTATTAGACATAAGATAAGGTTTAATTTCGCAATCTCATATTTATACGTGAGACTGTTTATACGTAAGTATCTACTGGGGATATTTATCTTACACATATATGATTCCTAAAAATACATTTTAATTTTTTTTATATTTCTCTAAAAAAATTTGGAGTTATTTTTTTCCATGTTTTTTTATAAAACATTTTGAAATAAATATTTTTTTCACTATACAAAAAGTTACTTTAATCAATATTCGACAAATTTAAGAAATAATGTTTTTTTAAAATTATATGGAATGAGAGGCTATTTTCCACCATTATGACTCCATAACATTTTTATGATATAATTTCAGGATTAGTATTTTATATTTAAATGAATTGATTTCTTTTATTATTATGTAGTCTTTCAAATGATTTCAATGTAAAAAAGTATAATTCTATAAGAGTTCTAAAATTTTTATAAGATTCCTTTCATCTATGTCAATATCCTTTGTTGGAATTATGAATTATTGAGGTAGATTTATTATTATGAAATATTACTTATTGTATTGTGTGTTTTATGATATGTTTGACTATGGATGTGCTATTTTTACACCTTTCATGACTTATAGTTTATGTATTATCCTTTTCAAAGATAGTTTTTATATGAATCTTTTTGTTTTGTTTCAACTTTTTGATATGTGGAAGGTAATAGACTTAGTAATTTATGGGAGGTCCCCGCTATAGCTCCATGATGCATTGGTATGTCTCACTAAACAAACTAGATATGTACATTTGTAACACCCCAAGATTTCATAGTGTTTTATTTCTTCAAAATAATTCAATAACTGGCACTACACAAAACACCGGGTTCAAGTGCACCATGACTTACCAAACAAGCCGTTAAAAAGAGGTTATGAATAGTATTAACTAAATTTTAAACTTTATATAATCCTTATAATTTTAGAATCCATATTATCAGTTTCTTTGACATAATGTAAGAACAAATTCATTTTCAGTATTGCACTTTTACCAACTTTTAATAGTGAACCCTTTTTAAATACAATATTTTAAACTTTTTGACTAAATGGGGAAATCAAAAATTTAAAATGTAACAACTCAAGCTTCTACGGTATGCTTCTCTTTGAATAATGTGATAGTGTGTGTTGTACGCAACACTGAGTTCTAACACACCACAACCAATCAAACTAGCTCTTATGAATAGAAATACCTACTTTTTGAAATTATATATATTTTATATTTCAAAATAGACTTCATTTTTGGATTTGGAATATCTAATTTAGCCTAGGGTGAAATTTTTGAACTTTTCTGATAACACTTATATTTTGATGAATAGTGAAAATTACTAAATTTTAATTAAAAACAACTTTTTTAATCAAAATAATTTATATTGATAAATTATGAATTTGTGTGGTTTTAAAGTATATTTAGAATATATTTTTACTATTTAACATAATTTTGGTCATTTTACATAATTTTATAATTAAACCGAACATAAACAAGTGTCAATCTTTTGACAGTTATTAACTCTTAAAAACACGCTTTTTGTTTTAACAACAGGAATTAATTTTAAATTAATTTCTGCCACTTCTGTGTTTTGAATTTGGAAAAATGGATTCCATATTTGGAATCAGGATGTTCATATTGTGTGGATAGGTAAATTTTATTTTTAGACATTTTGAATAATTACTGCGGTAGATATTTTATTTACCATGGTTAAAGGGTAAATCTGGTAAATAAAGGTTAAATAATAATATTATAATAATACAAAATTACCCTAAAATGTGTCCTAACCTTATTGGTTGATACATGTCCGACCATGGTCATCTTTGGGTCGATTTTGGGACCCCATCGAGCCACTTGTAGGTGATAGGGACACTTTATTTTAATTAAGTTAAAATGAATACAAAAATGACAAAAGCATATATCTTTTAGCAAAACAATTTTTACATAGGGTTATATATGTTTGATTTTTGACTATAAATATTAATAAGAAATATAAAACGATTTCCTAAATAATTATATTTTATTTATAATTTTTAGTGATTACATAATTTAATTTTTCATGACACAATTATGATACAGTAATTACCATAATAGTGAAAATTTAAAATAATTAATATTCTAAATACCGAAATAAATATAATTTTAGACTATTAATGAATTACAATAATTTTCTAGGATAATATGACATATTAGTATTGTTTTAATTAACTTTTGTCAAAGTAATCATTCTGTTATTAGTTTCAGAAAAATCAACTATTGAATAGTGTCAAAATTGACATAAAAGAGTTTTTAAAATAAATATTATATTATTAATTGATATTAAATTCCTAAAGATCTAAGGTTCGGACAAGAGACATAAATCATGATATTTGTATCATTAATGACCACTTGGGGGTATCTTGGATGTATATAGTAAGTTTATTAACCATATAATATAAAAATACAAAGAGACATTGTAAAAGTGAAACTAATTAACTTATAGTTAATACTTAAAGATAAGGTTAATATAAGTACCCAAACCTGTCTAAATTATATTGGTTGATTGTTTTTAGGCCTATCCCCACCTTAAACATTGAATAATAAACTTTTTAGCCATTATAAACCGAATATGAATTTATTATAAATTAATATTTCTAGCTTTTCCAAATGTGCCCCTCACCCCTCTTATAAAAGGGCACTCCTCCTTCTCATTTCTTCACACCTTCAACGCCTTTTGGTTCGGCCAAAATCTGCCCAAATACTCTCCCAAATTCCCTAAATAAAACCTATAGGCTTTAGTTGGATCATAAAGCAAACCTAAGGAGCCCTTTTGATCAAATCAAAAGGAAGAACCCCAAGAAGAGGTAATGATTTCACCACCTTTCTTCAAGTTCCTTTCTTCTTTCACTTCTTCATCCTTTGTTGTTACCATTCTAAAATAATAACTCCAGTATCATATATATACTGTGATGTTATTATAAATATGGTACAACCATATTCAGTATTCTATCCACCCTTTGAATAACATGTCACCATACGTGCGTACATACGACTTACCGTCTCCACGTCGTGGTGTAATTGTTATTCAATATATTATTATTTGGATGGGTGTAATAATGATGTGTAACTCATTTAAATAATAAATATAACATGTTAATGACTCTGTATATATGATATAAAATCCATTTATATATTATTTTAATATCAAAATAATGATATTGTCGCTCGTGCGTACGTACGGACTACCGTCTCCACGAACGCGATGAGATTCATTCTCCATCATATCCATTCAAGTATAATTAACATTTTATGATTTAAAAATAATGTTTATGGACTTGATATAATTCTGTATATGAATAAGATACAACCTATCCATAACAAACACGGCTTATGTAACAAAACATATAAAAGAAAACGAATAAGTTAACACCTGAAACGACGATAATTCTAAGATATTATTAACAAATCAATGTTAAAAGATAATATATGATATCATATTAATATATAAGATTCTTGTATAATTTAATAACAATTATTTCACCATTATATAGGTGGTTAACCTACCCTCAACCAAGGAAAAGTGCAAGGTAAGGGGATTTCATCACACTCCTTATTCCCGTGAGATTCATACCGTATTGCCACTATTAACTTTTGTGTGGTGTATGTACTGCCCATAATTATATTATTTGTATAATAATCATTAATTTATGTGTATTTATATATTCATTGTATGATACCTCTTTCATGCGTTGTATGTTTCATAATTTACCAAATTGGTAAGGGTTTATTTCGCAATCTCTTCATTATCCGAGGTTGTATATACGTAATAATCATCTGGGATCTCTATATCATCCACATCCATGTTTCATAAAAATGTTTTTCAAAACATTTTTACTATTTACAAGAATATGGTTTAAAGACATTTATACCCTTGTTTGACTTTTTATAAGAGGTTTATAAAGGAATCATTTCGTCGTTTTCCAAACAAGGTCCTTTTTAACCTTTTGACAAAATTAAGGTAAGAATGTCTTTTTTCACTTACACGGCGAGTGCGGTTATTCTCCATCGTTATTACACCTTTGATGCTTCCTTCACAAGCTTATAAATATATTTTCAAAATAAAGGTTTTCTCTATAATTATGTGACTTTTAAACAATTTCAAAAAAAAGATATATTTCTCTCAAATAGAATTCATTTCATCTATGTCAACATCCTTTGATAGATTTTAAACATGTTTCATGTTGATTTATTATGATACAAATCATCCATATTGTATTTAAGGTTTTGTGATATTTTTTACTATGGATGAGTTATTTTTATGCCATTAATGGTTTATGATTAATATTTTGACAATTTGTATGTTAGTTTTAATACGAATGTTTATGTTATATTTCATCCTCTTCTTAAGATGAATGTGTTGGACTAGTATGTTCCGGGTTGGGGACCGGTAAAAGTAAGCCCTCTGGGTTGGTGTCCTGTTATTAGAGGCACTTCAGGATAGTGTCCGGTTATTATAGGCACTCCAGGTTGGTGTCCGGATATTAGAGGCACTCCGGGATAGAGTCCGGTTACAGAGGATCTTCAGGTTGGGTTCCGGTTACAGTTATCCCTTAGGTCTTGGCACGAAGCCTCGACACAGAAATTAAAGTTCGGCATTATGAATTTCATCATTATGAAAGTGGGTATTGATATTTCATGTGATTATTTGATTAGTAGAATATCCATGTGAATAATTAAATGGAATTATTTCATTTTAATTTTACCATACAATGTTGAAGTTCAAGTTTAAAAGGCTTTTGATTTAGTTATACATTTCTTTAAATGTTTATTATTATTTTTGAAAGTTTCTGCTATATTGTTATCCTTACTGGCCATTTGAGCTCACCACTTTTCTATGTTTTATTTTTCCCAGGATGTGAAGAAATAAGTTATGAATGACCTGTAGGGATTTTATGTGGGGATATGAGTGTGGAATATGGAAACTATGTTGTTGTTGTAGTTTTTCACTTTATTATGTAATGTAAAACTTTATGAATATATCTAGTGTTTCCAAGGCTACTAAACCAATCAGTATTTCGAGATTTGATCTTTCTTGTGATCATGACAATGTTATGTAATAATGCACCGACTCTGGGTAACTGGGGTCGGGGCGTTACAGTTGGTATCAGAGGAAGTTTAGTACAAACATTGGAAGCTAGATTTAGATAAACTTTGATTAGAGCACGTAGACCTAAGATGATCTTTGAGGATTATTATAGAAGAACTTCCTAGAATTTTGGTATTATAAAGATTTTGTATGTTCTCTGAGCAATACATCCCTATCTAGATAGGAGCAGGTAGAGGCGGCTCTGGAACAGATGTACCTAGGGGTAAAACCCGATAACACCGCTTTGAGCTAGACTCGAACGGGAACTGGTGCACAACAATGGGCCTTGGTGCACTCTTGGTTACGACACTCCCAGGGGATATGGTTAGGATAATTCTCATCTTCTTTATAAACCATTATGAAGGGTTTATGAGTATATACTTCCTCAATGGAGACATTTTTATGATTATGGATTATATCCATAAACTATTTAATTTATGTTATGTGTTTTATAAGTTTGGGATTAGGTATTGTTATTCATAAACTAATCTAATGTATGCCATTGATTAGAAATGGCGCCCAGTAGAAGGAATGAGAACTCTAGAAATGCATATGATACAAAGAGAAAGAATGATAATATATTTCATGGTCTTAAGCCAGAATTTATAAGAGAAATAGTCTCGCATGTATTATCATCATATGAAGAAATAATATCATGTGTTGATAAGATAAGTAAAGAGTTTATTGAGTCCTATGGCTTTGAAGTTAAGCAAGAGAAGAAAAGGATTGAAGAGAGAAATATGGATAAATGGAAGAGGGAAAAGAAGAATTTTCCCATATGTGATAACTATGGAAAGAAACACCATGGAACATGCCTGAAAGGAATTGGAGTTTGTTATAAGTGTGGAGGAAAAGGGCACAAAATACGTGACTGTAAGGGTAAGAAAATGGTTTCAAATGTAAAATGCTTCATTTTCAAAGAGTTTGGACACTACGGGAACCTATGTCCCAGCCATCAGACTATGTCGCAAATGATGATATTGGATAATAATCAAGTTATGATACTACCACAGATGAAGAGGAATGATTAGAGTTCTTATGTTGATTATGTCATTTGAGTGTTGTATCAACAATGTACTTGTTAAAATAATTATGGAGTATATAAGGATTGTACTGCAGTACTATTTCATTAAGGACTTGAGATTGTGTGGAACAATGAAAAGTGACTCAATAGCAGGTTAAATTTTTGGAAACTATATGGTTGAGAGAAAGATAAACCATAATATGGTTCTGATACCGAGTTAGTGATTTTAGAATAATACATGATTGATTTGGATAAATTATATTGTATATTATTGACTACCTTGAAGCTGATTAATGATTTGTATATTCCTTAATTGATGGGGTTTAAAACATTTTTGGATTGATGAAGTATATCCAGCATTCTATATGGAATAAGGGAGCATGAATTTAATCAATAAGGATTATGGTAATTCAGGATGTTTCAGTGTTTTAAAAGAATACACGATGAAGGTATTAATATGCTATTACGGGGTAAAAAGGATCTACATTATATTTACCTTCCTTATAAATTTTGGACTGTGAGTTTGGACAGAAGTATTTTGGATAAATTCTAGTTTGAGATTAATTTTGGAATTCCATAAAAGGACAACTTGGTGGTCGGGTGGCAACCCGTCGCATCTGGTAAGGCCGCAAGACTTGAACCCGAAACCGAAGGGCGACAAGGGTGTATCACCTACCACTGGCCCACGAGATGTCCTGGATTAAATAATGTAGTTTTTTTAAATATCTTCTAGATGAATTATAAATTCATTTATTTTGGAACCCTATATGAATAGTATAAATAGAAATTTTTTTATGTTCTTTTATCTTTTAGAGTAAAAGATGGGTTTGTGGTAGAAATTTATTAATGGATCAAACTCTATTTATAAAGTAATTATATATCCTTATGATCTTACCCAATCTCATAAATAAATTCCTCAACATTAAGAAAAGGAACTTTGAACAAAAATTGTGTCCTAGATGGTACCTTAAATCATCACTAATTTATGGCTTTGGGATTGTTGGCATTTTCATATCCCTGTTCTCTACCACCCTCATTCAGATAATTGATGTATAGATTTCTCTTCCATATCCATATTTTCCTATATGGAACCCTAGAATGTGTTATTTTCGGTAAACTTCATACTTTCCACTCTTTATTTTAAATAGAGGCCTCATTAATTCATTTTTCAATGTGGGATTTCAACTAAGATATGTTGAAATGTCAAAAATGTGTTATCCTAACACCCTATGTTTTGTTGAACCAGTGGTATTTCAAATCATCAAAGATTGATGAATTTAAGGACCTCAATTTTACACTTGTTTTTTATTTATGACCTCAATCACTACCTATAAATATTTACGTTTTTCCTCCAATTATATGTCTCTAATTGCCACCAAATTCTCCTAACTGAGATCTTAATTTGGTGGTGACCCTTTCATTTCTCTTTTCCTCATATTAAGACTAAATTTTAGTAACCCAATTTCCGATGTGGGTTTTCCCACAAATATATTTTCTATTTTCAACCTTTTATTTTCGAAAAACAATTTCAAATTGTGAGGACACAATTTATTGAAGGAAGGGAGAATGTAACACCCCATGATTTCATAGTGTGTTATTTCTTCAAAATAATTCAATAACTGGCACTACACGCAACACCGGGTTCAAGTGCACCATGACTTACCAAACAAGCTGTTCAAACGAGGTTATGAATAGAATTAACTAAATTTTAAACATTATATAATTCTTATAATTTTAGAATCCATATTATCAGTTTCTTAGACATAATGTAAGAACAAATTCATTTTCAGTATTGCACTTTTACCAACTTTTAATAGTGAACCCTTTTTAAATACAATATTTTAAACTTTTTGACTAAATGGGGAAATGCAAAATTTAAAATGTAACACCCCAAGCTTCTACGGTATGATTCTCTTTGAATAATGTGATAGCGTGTGTTGTACGCAACACTGAGTTCTAACACACCACAACCAATCAAACTAGCCGTTATGAATACTAATACCTATTTTTTGAAATTATATATATTTATATTTCAAAATAGACTTCATTTTTGGATTTGTATTATCAAATTTAGCCTAGGGTGAAATTTTGGAAGTTTTCGGATAACACTTATATTTTGATGAATATTGAAAATTAGTAAATTTTAATTAAAAACAACTTTTTTAATCAAAATAATATATATTGATAAATTATGAATTTGAGTGGTTTTAAAGTATATTTATAATATATTTTTACCATTTAATATAATTTTGGTCATAGTACATAATTTTACGATTAAACCAAACATAAACAAGTGTCAATCTATTGATAGTTTTTATCTCTTAAAAAAACGCTTTTTGTTTTAACAACGGGAATTAATTTTAAATTAATTTCTGCCACTTCTGTGTTTTGAATTTGGAAAAAAGGATTCAAGATTTGGAATCAGGATGTTCATATTTTGTGAATAGGTAAATTTTATTTTTAGACATTTTGAATAATTACTGCGGTAAATATTTTATTAACCATGGTTAAACGGTAAATCCGGTAAATAAGGGTTAAAAATAATATTATAATAATACAAAATTACAGTAAAACGTGTCCTAACCTTATTGGTTGATACATTTCCAACCATGGGCATCATTGGGTCGATTTTGGGACCCCATGGAGCCACTTTTAGGTGATAGGGACACTTTACCTTAACTAAGTTAAAATGAATACAAAAATGAAACAAACATATATCTTTTAGAAAAACAATTTTTACATAGGGTTGTATATGTTGGATTTTTGACTATAAATATTAATTAGAAAGATAAAATGAGTTCCTACATAATGATAGTTTTTCTATAATTTTTAGAGATTACATAATTTAATTTATTTATGACACAATGATGATACAGTAATTACCATAATAGTGAAAATTTAAAATACTTAATATTATAAGTACCCAAATAAATATAATTTGAGACTTTTAATGAATTACAATAATTTTATATGATAATATGACATATTAGGATTGATTTAATTAAATTTGGTCGAAGTAATCATTCTGTTATGAGTTTCAAAAAAATCAACTATTGAATAGTGTCAAAATTGACATAAAAGAGTTTTTAAAACTAATATTATATTATTAATTGATATTAAATTCCTAAAAATCTAGGGTTCGGCCAAGAGACTTATATAATGATATTTGTGTCATTAGTGACCACTTGGGGGTATCTTGGATGTATATAGTAAGTTTATTAACTATATAATATAAAAATACATAGACACATTGTAAAAGTGAAACTAATTATCTTAGAGTTAATACTTAAAGATAAGGTTAATATAAGTACCCAAACCTTTCTAAATTCTATTGGTTGAGGGGTTTTAGACCTATCCCCACCTTAAACTTTGAATAATAAACTTTGGAGCCATTAGAAACCTAATATTAATTTATTATAAATTAATATTTCTAGCTTTTCCAAATGTGCCCCTCACCCCTCTTATAAAAGGGCACTCCTCCTTCTCATTTCTTCACACCTTAAAAGCCTTTTGGTTCGGGAAAACTCTGCCCAAATACTCTCCAAACTTCCCTAACTACAAAATAGATGTTGTAGTTTGATCAGAAATCCAACCTATGGATCCCTTTTTATCAAATCAAAAGGAAGAACCCGAAGAAGAGGTAATGATTTCACCACCCTTTTTCAAATTCCTTTCTTCTTCCAATTCTTCTTCCTTTGTTGTTACCATTCTAAAATAATAACTCCAGTATCATATATATACTGTGATGTTATTATAAATATAGTACAACCATATTCAGTATTCTATCCACCTTTTGAATAACATGTCACCATACATGCGTACATACGACTTACCGTCTCCACGTCGTGGTGTAATTGTTATTCAATATATTATTATTTGGATGGGTATAATAATGATTTGTAACTCATGTAAATAATAAATATAAAATGTTAATGATTTTGAATATATGATATAACATCCATTTATATATTATTTTAATATCAAAAGAATGATATTGTCGCTCGTGTGTACGTACGGACTACCGTCTCCACGAACACGATGAGATTCATTCTCCATCATATCCATTCAAGTATAATTATCATTTGATTATTTAAAAATAATGTTTGAGGACCTTATATCATTATGTATATGAATAAGATACAACCTATCTATAACAAACATGACTTATGTAACAAAACATATAAAATAAAATGAGTAAGTTAACACTCGAAACGACGATAATTCTAAGATATTATTAACAAATAAATGGTAAAAAGATCATATATGATATCATATTAATATATATGATTCTTGTATAATTTAATAACAATTATTTCACCATTACACAGGAGTTTAACCTACCCTCAACCAAGGAAAAGTTCAAGGTAAGTGGTTTTCATCTCACTCCTTATTCCCGTGAGATTCATGCCGTATTGCCACCATTAACTTTTGTCTGGTGTATGTATTACCCAAAATTATATTCTTTTTGTAATAAACTTTAATTCATGTGTATTTACATATTCATTTTATGATACCTATTTCATGGGTTTTATGTTTCGTAAGTTACCAAATTGGTAAGGTTTTATTTCGGAATCTCTTTATTATCCGAGGTTGTATATACATAATAATCTACTGGGATCTCTTTATCATCCACATCAGTGTTTCTTAAAAATATATTTCAAAACATTTTTACTATTTACATGAATATGGGTTAAAGACATTTATACCCTTGTTTGACTTTTTATAAGAGGTTTATAAAGGAATCCTTCCGTCGTTTTCCAAACAAGGTCCTTTTTAACCTTTTGACAAAATTAAGGTAAGAATGTATTTTTTTAACTTATACGGTGGGTGCGGTTATTCTCCGCCATTATTACACCTTTAAAGCTTCCTTCACAAGCTTATAAATATATTTTTAAAATAAAGGCTTTCTCTATAATTATTTGAATTTTAAATGATTTCAAAAAAAAGAGATATTTCTCTCAAATAGTGTTGATTTCATCTATGTCAACATCCTTTGATAGATTTTAAACATGTTTCAAGTTGATTTATTATGATACAAATCATCCATATTGTATATATGGTTTTGTGATATTTTTTACTATGGATGAGTTATTTTTATGCCATTAATGGTTTATGATTAATGTTTTGACATTTTGTATGTTAGTTTTAATATGAATGTTTATGTTATATTTCATCCTCTTCTTAAGATGAATGTGTTGGACTAGTATGTTCCGAGTTGGGGACCGGTAAATGTAAGCCCTCTGGGTTGGTGTCCGGTTATTAGAGGCACTCCGGGTTAGTGTATGGTTATTAGAGGCACTCCGGGTTGGTGTCCGGTTATTAGAGGCACTCCAGGATGGAGTCCGGTTACAGAGGCTCTCCGGGTTGGGTTCCGGTTACAGTTATCCCTTAGGTCTTGGCACGATGCCTCAACACAGAAATTAAAGTTCGGCATTATAAATTCCATCATTATTAAAGTGGGTATTGATATTTCATGTGATTATTTGATTAGTAGAATATCCATGTGAATAATTAAATGGCATTATTTCATTTTAATTTTACCATACTATGTTGAAGTTCAAGTTTAAAAGGATTTTGATTTAGTTATACATTTCATTAAATGTTTATGATTATTTTTGAAAGTTTCTACTATATTGTTATCCTTACTGGGCATTTGAGCTCACCACTTTTCTATGTTTTATTTTTCCCAGGATGTGAAGAAGTAAGTTATGAATGACTTGCATGGATTTTATGTGGGGATATGACTGTGGAATATGGAAAATATGTTGTTGTTGTAGTTTTTTACTTTATGATGTAATGTAAAACTTTATGAATATATCTAGTGTTTCCAAGGCTACTAAACCAATCGGACTTTCGAGATTTGATCTTTCTTTTGATCATGCCAATGTTATGTAATAATGCACCGACTCCGGGTAACTGGGGTCAGGGCATTACAGTTTGTATCAGAGGAAGTTTAGTACAAACCATGGAATCTAGATTTAGATAAACTCTGATTAGAGCACATAGACCTAAGATGAACTTTGAGGATTAGTATAGAAGAACTTCCAAGAATTTTAGTATTATAAAGATTTTGTGAGTTTTCCGAGCAATACATCCCTGTCTGGATACGAGAATGTAGAGGCGGCTCTGGCACAGATGTACCTAGGGGTAAAACCTGAAAACACCACTTTGAGTTAGACTCGAACGGGAACTGGTGCATGATAATGGGCCTTGTTGCACTCTTGGTTACGACACTCCCGGGGGATATGTTTAGGATAATTCTCATTTTCTTTACAAACAATTATGAAGGGTTTATGAGTATATACTTCCTCAAAGGAGACATTTTTATGATTATGGATTATATCCATAAACTATTTAATTTATGTTATGTGTTTTACAAGTTTGGGATTAGGTATTGTTATTCATAAACTAATCTAATGTATGTCATTGTTTAGAAATGAGGCCCAGTAGAAGGAATGATAACTATAGAAATGCACATGATACAAATAGAAATAAGGATCATATATTTCATGGTCTTAAGCCATAATTTACAAGAGAAATAGTCTCTCATGTATTATCATCATATGAAGAAATAATATCTTGTGTTGATAAGATAAGTAAAGAGTTTACTGAGTCCTATGGCTTTTATGGGAAGTAAGAGAAGAAAAGGATGGAAGAGAGAATGATGGATAAAGGGAAGAGGGGAAAAAATAATTTTCCTATATGTGATAACTGTGGAAAGAAACACCCTGGAACTTTCCTGAAAGGAATGAGAGTTTGTTATAAGTGTGGAGGAAAAGGGCACAAAGTACGTGACTGCAAGGGTAAGAAAATGGTTTCAAATGTACAATGCTTCATTTGCAAAGAGTTTGGACACTACGTGAACCAATGTCCCAGTCATCAGACTATGCCGCAAATGATGCTATTGGATAATAATCATGTTATGATACTACCACAGATGAAGAGGAATGATTAGAGTTCTTATGTTGATAATTTCATTTGAGTGTTGTATCAATAATGTACTTGTTATAATAATTATGGAGTATATAAGGATTGTACTGTTGTAATATTTCATTAAGGACTTGAAATTTTGTGGAACATAGAAAAATGACTCAATCGCAGGTTAAATTTTTGAAAAATATATGGTTGAGAGAAAGATAAACCATAATATGGTTCTGATACCGAGGTAGTGATTTTAGAATAATACATGATTGATTTGGATAAATTATATTGGATATTCTTGACTACCTTGAAGCTGATTAATGATTTGTATATTCCATCATTGTTGGGGTTTAAAACATTTCTGTATTGATGAAGTATATCTATCATTCTATATGGAATAAGGGAGCATGAATGTAATCAATAAGGATTATGGTAATTCAGGATGTTTCATTGTTTTAATAGAATACATGATGATGGTATTAATATGCTATTACGGGGTAAAAGGATCTACATTATGTTTACCTTCCTTATAAATGTTGGACTGTGATTTTGGACAGAAGTATTTTGGATAAATTATAGTTTGAGATTAATTTTGGAATGTCATAAAAGGACAACCCGGAGGTCGGGCGGAAACCCATCGCATCCGGTAAGGCCGCAAGGCTTGAACCCACAACCGTAGGGCGACAAGGGTGTATCACCTACCACTTGCCCACGTGATGTCCTGGATTAAATAATGTAGTTTTTTTTAAAATATCTGGTAGATTAATTATAAATTCATTTATTTTGGAACCCTGTATGAATAGTATAAATAGAATTTTTTTTACGTTCTATTATCTTTTAGAGTGAAAGATGAGTTTGTGGTAGAAATTTATTAATGGATAAAACTGTAATTATAAAGTATGTATATCTCCTTATGATCTTAGAAAATATCATAAATAAATTCCTCAACATTAAGAAAAGGAACATTGAACAAAAATGTTGTCCTAGATGGTACCTTAAATCATCACAAATTTATGGCTTTGGGATTGTTGGCCTTTTCATAGACATGTTCTCTACCACTGTCCATCAGATAATTGATGGTTAGATTTCTCTTCCATATCCATATTTTCCTACATGGATCCCTAGTATGTGTTATTTTTGGTAATCTTCATACTTTCCACTCTTTATTTTAAATACAGGCCTCATTAATTCATTTTTCGATGTGGGATTTCAACTAAGATATGTTGAAATGTCAAAATTGTGTTATCCTAATAGCCTATGTTTTGTTGAACCAATGGTATTTCAAATCATCATAGATTGATGAATTTAACGACCTCAATTTTACAATTGTTTGTGATTGATGACCTCAATCACTACCTATAAATATTTACGTTTTTCCTCCAATTATATGTCTCTAATTGCCACCATTGTTCTCCTAATTGAGATCATAATTTTGTGGTGACCCTTTCATTTATCTTTTCCTCATATTAAGACTAAATTTTAGTAACCCAATTTCCGATGTGGGTTTTCCCACAAATATATTTTCTATTTTCAACCTTTTATTTTCGAAGAACAATTTCAAATTGCGAGGATGCAATTTATTGAAGGAGGGGAGAATGTAACACCCCAAGATTTCATAGTGTGTTATTTCTTCAAAATAATTCAATAACTGGCACTACACGCAACACCGGGTTCAAGTTCACCATGACTTACAAAACAAGCCGTTCAAAAGAGGTTATGAATAGTATTAACTAAATTTTAAACATTTTATAATCCTTATAATTTTAGAATCCATATTATCAATTTCTTAGACATAATGTAAGAACAAATTTATTTTCAGTATTACACTTTTACAACTTTTAATAGTGAACACTTTTTAAATACAATATTTTAAACTTTTTGACTAAATGGGGACATAAAAAATTTAAATTGTAACACCCCAATCTTCTACGGTACGCTTCTCTTTGAATAATGTGATTGTGTGTGTTGTACGCAACACCGAGTTCTAACACACCACAACCAATCAAACTAGCCGTTATGAATAGTAATACCTACTTTTTGAAATTATATATATTTTATATTTCAAAATAGACTTCATTTTTGGATTTGGAATATCGAATTTAGCCTAGGGTGAAATTTTGGAACTTTTCAGAAAACACTTATATTTTGATGAATAGTGAAAATTTCTAAATTTTAATTAAAAACAACTTTTTTAATCAAAATAATTTATATTGATAAATTATGAATTTGAGTGGTTTTAAGGTATATTTAGAATATATTTTTACCATTTAATATAATGTTGGACATTGTACATAATTTTACAATTAAACCGAACATAAACAAGTGTCAATCTTTTGATAGTTATTATCTCTTAAAAACATGCTTTTTGTTTTAACAACGAGAATTAATTTTAAATTAATTTCTTCCACTTCCTTGTTTTGAATTTGGAAAAATTGATTCCATATTTGGAATCAGGATGTTCATATTGTGTGAATAGGTAACTTATATTTTTAGACATTTTGAAAAATTATTGCGGTAAATATTGTATTTACCATGGTTAAAAGGTAAATCTGGTAAATAAGGGTTAACAAATATTATTATAATAATACAAAATTACCCTAAAATGTGTCATAACCTTATTGGTTGATACATGTCCGACCATGTGAATCATTGGGTCTATTTTGGGACCCCATTGAGCCACTTGTAGGTGATAGAGACACTTTATTTTAATTAAGTTAAAATGAATACAAAAATGACACAAGCATATATCTTTTAGAAAAACATTTTTTACATAGGGTTATATATGTTTTATTTTTGACTATAAATATTAATTAGAAATTTAAAAATCTTTCCTACATAATTATTTTTTATTTATAATTTTTAGAGATTACATAATATAATTTATTTATGACACAATGATGATACAATAATTACCATAATAGTGAAACTTTAAAATAATTAATATTATAAATACCCAAATAAATATAATTTGAGACTTTTAATGAATTACAATACTTTTCTAGGATAATATGACATCTTATGATTGATTTAATTAACTTTTGTCAAAGTAATAATTCTGTTATGAGTTTCACAAAAATCAACTATTGAATAGTTTCAAAATTTACATAAAAGAATTTTTAAAACAAATGTTATTTTATTAATTGATATTAAATTCCTAAATATCTAAGGTTCGGACAAGAGACTTATATCATGATATTTGTATCATTAATGACCACTTGGGGGTCTCTCGGATGTATATAGTAAGTTTATTAACCATATAATATAAAAATACAAAGAGACATTGTAAAAGTGAAACTAATTAACTTAGAGTTAATACATAAAGATAAGGTTAATATAAGTACCCAAACCTGTCTAAATTCTATTTTTTGAGTGGGTTTCGACCTATACCCACCTTAAACTTTGAATAATAAACTTTGGAGCCATTATAAACCGAATATGTATTTATTATAAATTAATATTTCTAGCTTTTCCAAATGTGCCCCTCACCCATCTTATAAAAGGGCACTCCTCCTTCTCATTTCTTCACACCTTCAAAGCATTTTGGTTCGGCCAAACTCTACCCAAATACTCTCCTATATTCCCTCACTACATCATAGAGGCCTTATTTTGGTCATAAAGCCAACCTAAAGAGCATTTTTGATCAAATCAAAAGGAAGAACCCGAAAAAGAGGTAATGATTTCACCACCCTTTTTCAAGTTCCGTTCTTCTTCCACTTCTTCTTCCTTTGTTGTTACCATTCTAAAATAATAACTCTAGTATCATATATATACTGTGATGTTATTATAAATATGGTACAACCATATTCAGAATTCTATCCACCCTTTGAATAACATATCACCATACGTGCGTACATACGGCTTACCGTCTCCACGTCGTGGTGTAATTGTTATTCAATATATAATTATTTGGATGGGTATAATAATGATGTGTAACTCATGTAAATAATAAATATAACATGTTAATGATTATTTATATATTATATAACATCCATTTATATATTATTTTAATATCAAAAGAATGATATTGTCGCTCGTGCCTATGTACGGACTACCGTCTCCACGAATGCGATGAGATTCATTCTCCATCATATCCATTCAAGTATAATTATCATTTGATGATTTAAAAATAATTTTTAAGGACTTCATATCATTATTTATATCAATAAGATACAACCTATCCATAAAAAACACAGCTTATGTAACAAAACATATTAAAGAAAATGAGTAAGTTAACACCTGAAACGATGATAATTCTAAGATATTATTAACAAATCAATGTTAAAAGATCATATATGATATCATATTAATATATATGATTCTTGTATAATTTAATAACAATTATTTAACCATTATACAGGAGGTTAACCTACCCTCAACCAAGGGAAAATGCAAGGTAAGGGGTTTTCATCTCACTCCTTATTCCCGTGAGATTCATGTTGTATTGCCACCATTAACTTTTGTGTGGTATATATACTGCCCATAATTATATTCTTTGTGTAATAAACATTAATTTATTTGTGTTTACATATTCATTGTATGATACCTCTTTCTTTGGTTGTATGTTTCGTAAGTTACCATATTGGTAAGGGTTTATTTCGCAAACTCTTCATTATGTGAGGTTGTATATATGTAATAATATACTGGGATCTCTTTATCATCCACATCCATGTTTCTTAAAAATGTATTTCAAATAATTTTTACTATTTACAAAAATATGATATAAATACATTTATAGCCTTGTTTGACTTTTTATAAGAGGTTTATAAAGGAATCTTTCCGTCGTTTTCCGAACAAGGTCCTTTTTAACCGTTTGACAAAATTAAGGTAAGAATGTCTTTTTTTCACTTATACGGTGGGTGCGGTTATTCTCTGTCCTTATTACACCTTTGTAGCTTCCTTCACAAGCTTATAAATATATTTTCAAAATAAAGGTTTTATCTATAATTATGAGACTTTTAAATTATTTAAAAAAATAGATATTTCTCTCAAATAGTATTGATTTCATCTATGTCAACATCCTTTGATAGATTTTAAACTTGTTTCAAGTTGATTTATTATGATACAAATAATCCTTATTTTATTTAAGGTTTTGTGATATTTTTTACTATGTATGAGTTATTTTTATGCCATTAATGGTTTATGATTAATGTTTTGACATTTTGTATTTTAGTTTTAATACGAATGTTTATGTTATATTTCATCCTCTTCTTAAGATGAATGTGTTGGACTACTATGTTCCGGGTTGGGGACCGGTAAAAGTAAGCCCTCTGGGTTGGTGTCCAGTTATTATACGCACTCTGGGTTGGTGTCCGGTTATTAGAGGCACTCCGGGTTGGTGTCCGGTTATTAGAGGCACTCCGGGATGGAGTTCGGTTACAGAGGCTCTCCGGGTTGGGTTCCGGTTACAGTTATCCCTTAGGTCTTGGCACGAGGCCTCGACACAAAAATTAAAGTTCGGCATTATGCATTCCATCATTATGAAAGTGGTTATTGATATTTCATGTGATTATTCGATTAGTATAATATCCATGTGAATAAGTAAATGGCATTATTTCATTTTAATTTTTCCATACTATGTTGAAGTTTAAGTTTAAAAGGCTTTTGATTTAGTTATACATTGCCTTAAATGTTTATGCTTATTTTTGAAAGTTTCCGCTATATTGTTATCCTTACTGGGCATTTGAGCTCAACCCTTTTCTATGTCTTATTTTTCCCAGGATGTGAAGAAGTAAGGTATGAATGACCTGCAGAGATTTTATGTGGGGATATGAGTGTGGAATATGGAAACTATGTTGTTTCTGTATTTTTTCACTTCATGATGTAATGTAAAACATTATGAATATATCTAGTGTTTCCAAGGCTACTAAACCAATCGGTCTTTCAAGATTTGATCTTTCTTTGATCATGACAATGTTATGTAATAATGCACCGACTCTGGGTAACTGGGGTCGGGGTGATACAACATGGCTGATGATTTTCCCATTTATTTTCAAATATGGATTTGGCCAATGCATTAACAGTTTATTTTTAGATATCTAGGTTGAAACCTCGATGGTATGTTTCAGATTTCTTGTATTATTCATTCCCTCATTGTGATAGTATTTATTGATTTTACATGTTATTATCCAAATAATATAATATCAATGTAAATGTTTAAAGGTAATTATTTGATTTATTCATACAATACTATGGTGAAAAAAATGTTAAAAATGTTATTATTTTAGATTAGATCCTTTACTTAAATGTTTGTGCTTAATTATGCTATATTCTTCAATATTGATTATCCTTATTGAGAATATGAGCTCAACCATTTCTTATGTTTTATTTTCCAATTTCCCCAAGAAGTGTTTTATGAATGATATTTAGGGTCAATCTAGGGGAATAATTTTGTTCACAATGGATTATCTATGTTGTAATTTAGGTTTTTAATTGTATTGTAAAGACAAAAAATATATTCCATTTTCAATTAATTCTAAAGTGATCAATACATTAGGACATTATTCCTTATATTATGCCAATGTAATAAAAAAATGCATGAGCTCGGAGCTTCTGGGGTCAGGGAATTACATTCACAAACATTGATCGATGTTGAGTGTGTTAATCATCCTTACAGGACTCAGTTTCACTGAATTTATATAATAACATTACATTATATAAGATTAAAAACATAATGCTATGTAATAAAAATTAATATAGTTAATATAATTAACAATCCATATGAAAATTATTCATTACAAATGTTTTATTATCTAAAACATTGATTTTTAACATAATAACCACATTATATGAATACTTATTGATGATTTATCTAAGGTTATAAAAAATTTACATAATTTAAAAATCCGCAAATAAATATATCAAAATTCAACATATTATGTAATATAAAATTTTTTACATAGAAATTCATGTGTTGGATTTGATTGGGATTATTTTTCGACATGTAATATTTGTTAAACATTATCCATGACTTTCATTTTCATATATATCAAAAAATAAAACATGTATAAAAAAACAAATTACAAGTAATTAAATAATAAAAAATAATAAAACATAAATTTATAACATTGTGGTAAATGTTTTATGAATATATCCTAGTAAAGTAATAAACCAATATAATGTTAATTCATTTGGAAAAAATACGACTAAAATAATATACCCTTTATAATAAAAAATTCAAAATTAATCAAATTATAATGTATATTTTTTCTTATTATATTATTGTTCATACCCATCATGAATGGAAAAATCAACATCCAATATTTCTATTTTATAATATACCTAATATATATCTAATTATATCAAATTCCTTCACATATTGCATGTCTATTGAAATAAAATCATAATCCATAAAACCATAAAAATAGGTTCTTTTATTTTTCATAAAAATTATGGATAAATACCTATTCAAATATGTAAACTACTAAGTCAATTAAAATAAACTTTATATAAAAAATTTTAATCCAAAACAAAAAATTAATTAAATTGAAAAGAATTGTACCACAAGAATTTTTTTCTCTTTAAACTCTATTAGATCATCGATATGTTTTATAAATATTATCAACAGGTAGTGTCTTCCACATATTTCACCCATCATGAAAAACTGATAATATTATATATTGTATAATAATTCTTCCATAATCTCTTTATACATCCATAAATTGATGAATCTACAATATTTTATCATTCATCCTATTTTTCCATCAAATCATATATTTTGATTCCTGATAAATAAAAAATAATATACTATCGAAAAAACCTAAATTGATTTTATGTCAAATGTAATTAATATTTAGAAACAAAACAAGCATCTTATGAGATATAGTGCATATGGTTTCTCATCCAAAGTAAAACTAGACCAATAAATCCCTTTAACTGGTAACGTCATCAATAGGTAATGGTAGTATAAAATTATGTTTAATAATACCATGCGGTGATAATCAGAAATAAACCTATAGAATAAGATTGTTGTGTATAAATTCTACGAAAATATATAAAAATCCTTATGCTACAATATGTAGATGAGTATATATAGCATTCAACTCAAAATATATAGTTGAGTTTGAATGGGGAGTTGGAGGATCTAAGGAGGAAGGTTTGTGAGGACTTTGATATTTGAGCAGTCTTTACATGCTTCAAAATCTATTGGGATGAATAAAATGTCTAGGTAGGATGGGTGGGCTTTTCCAGGTGGGAAATCTGTACATGATTAACATTTTATTATGATGGATGAAATGTTTGGGAGGGCCTTGTAGGCTAAACAAGTGGTGATTTACACATTAATTGTTCCTAAATTGGTTGTATAGATGATTTAATATGATCACCCATGGAGTATTTCATTTCTTGTAGCTCAAAATTTAAAGATTCAGTTTTTGGATCTCTTGACATCTTACTTATAATACCAGAAACATTCCTAGTACTAACACCCACTGGATATCCACTTATTTAGAGTTGGTGTTCTTTCTTTCCTAAATCTATAAATAAGATATAAATCCAACACTCTAGGATAAATTTTTCTTATATCTCTCCATTTTGAGGATCATCCTAAAATGTAAAATGAATTTTTTATATTAATGTTTTTAATTAAAAAAATACAATCATCAACTAATGATACAAAAATATTAACTCATATTTATTTTATCCACTTCCATAGCTTTCTCTATAAGATATATTTAATTTTTCATTCCACTAACTCACTTGCATTTTTCATGGTGGCTGGTAGTAGAAGGAGAACAAAACTGGACCTCTTTTAAACCACTAATATATCAAGATGTTAATGCATCAAATTTTTTCTCAATCATTTTCTGCTCCAATAATGGATATCCTCCACATGATAAAAAATGATTGTAAAATTTTTCCAACTTTATCTCATGATGAGATTTCCTAGAGGCCTATATAGAAAAATAAAATAATAAGTATTTAGATTAATATATATAAATTTTACCATTGAAATTTATTAGCATACCTGATATTTTTCATCATAACAGCTATCCAAAAATATCATCCATGTATTTTTATCCATAAATAGATACTTAAATAATGGGTTTTCATACATTTTCATTCTAGTAAATTAATTTTGTGTTTGTTTTTTTAAATCCCACCATCGAACCACCAATAAAGATAGATTATTTTTCATAGTTTCGTTTTTTTCCTAAAACGTAAATGTCATATTTAATTGAATAAATTAAATATATCATTTAAAATATTTAATATTCAAAAGATACGATGAAATATATTAATTGTTAAATTTTACAATCACAACCTCCCAAATCTACCATTTCTCTAACCTACCAATGGAATTCCAATCAAGATATAATATATTAATCTAGTAATGGGACTTCTTTGATATATAACTGATAAAATGAACTAAATTTAGGAATTTTTTATTTTTATTATTATAAAAATGAAAATTAAATCTCTCATCTCCAAGCAATAGTGACATTTTTGGTAAATGTGAAATACCATGTTTACCATATTGAGAACATGATTTTTATATAATAAAATTAGAAGTATCATTATATAAGTAATCATTAATAGTCCTTCAAAACAATTACAATTTAAATGTTTTATTTCAATAAATAAGAATATATATGAATCATTAATAAAATGAATAAATAGACATATCATAGTAACTTCTCCTTTCTAAATGTGTCTAAAATTCTTCCAATAATGTGTAATGAAATTTTGTGTACTTTTATATCATTAGAAAACTAAATATTTATAAACATAGATGAAAAATTATGTATGAAAAAAAAGAGGCATGAGTTTGTATGTTTCAAAAAAAGAAACAAAATTTAAATATGTACAAGAATAAATATGGGTATAATTATTTCATTCACATATTCCATATTTATGACAATTATGTATTTTATGAACTATGTATTCCTTATAGTCATTCTAATCATCAAGAACTCCCGTAATAGATGAATACGAAGCATGTAAATCAATATCATCATCAACATTATCCTCATCAACGAAATAGTAATTTTTTTTCAAAATGATAGACTATAGATCTTTATATAGGTCAATGAAAAAAATATATACTTTTAATTTTTCTTCATGATAAATGGTTTTTAATTGTAATTTAATATTTTCAAATCAACAAGTGTAAAACCACATCATCGTGTCTCAGACCAATATTGTTATCATTCCACATACATTAAATCATAGTGACTCAAAATTGTGTATAATCAATATACCACATATTTTCATGAACTAAAACATCTGTCAACAAAGCAGAAATTGGGTTCTTATCTTTATCACATGAAAATTGAACTGTATAGTGATAACCATCACAACTCTATTTTGAATGATGCATTTAACATTTTTCTTTTTGCGTAAAATATGTGTCTATTAATATTAGAACCAGGCCATGTTGTCACATTAATATTTTTCCCCCTACAATCAATTTAATAATTTCTGATATTGATATATCAATGGTCTTATTATCATTAAACCATGAATCAAATGTCTTCGTATGCTCAATCATTAACCAATTTTGATTTAGTTTTGATCATATTATAATTACTTCTATGTTTTATGATGATATATATGGTTTAATACCATATCTATTGTTAAAAATGATTAAATGTTCTTGTATTACTTAATCACATGGAATGAACATTCACCTTAATCTTAAAATCGCACCACCTTCACTATCAATTATCAAATGTAGAGCTATAGGGAGACCAATATGATCCACTTGAAAAAATTATTTGTTATAGAACTCAATCACCACTTTCTATACATATTTATAAAAAATACATTCATCTGATCGATAATAATTTTTAACATATCCCATTAAATTTTTCATATTGATTTCAAAAGTATACATCCTATGTAAATAAATTGTAACTAATAACATTAAAGAAAATGGATTTGATGAAATTACATAAAATTATTATAGTTTTTCTGATATTTGATTGAAATATAAAATAAAGTGTTACCAATAACAGTTGTTCCATTAATACATGACAATCATGAGATTTTATACCTATTAATTTTCAATCCATTGCTTACATAAAATTCTTCACATTTGATTAACAACGAATGAATTCTTTTATAACATACAGTCAATGAAAAAAATTATACATCTCACACTTACATATTTTCTAAGAAGATGAAGGTAAGTATGTTGTGTTTCCATTTATATTGGGAGCTTACTCCAAAATTTTTCCCACTTATATCAAGTCATATCTGTAAATCAATTGATCTTTTTTATTTACTTTTATAGAAAATAAGTTTCCAATCAAACAGTCACTTATATTAATATCAACATGCATAACATCAATGTTATGTTGTATCTCTAAAAATATACAAAAAATTTGTTCAAAAAAATCGAATCATTCTTTTAGATAATTTTTAATGACCAAAACTACATTTCATTCAAATGTTGAATCAATGTTTTTCATCTGGTCAAAATATTTTAAAAACAGAAAATGGATGTGGAGGAATATTGCATTTCGGTAAACTGTTAAATACCACTTTTAATCCATGATTAGAATGATCAATTTTTAATAATCATTGATGTCCCTTGTTAAATTTCATTATTCCATTAAACAATTTATAATTTGAAGTTATTAATTTAAAAAGTTTACATACTTTATTTCCCTTAACACTATACCATATCAGCTTTTATATTTTGGAAATTCGTTTTTTCTGAACATTATCACAACATATAGAAGAAAATAGTCTTTTTTATGCATAAAAAACCATATCACGTATCTCCCACAGAAGTTTCAAATCATTAACCAATGGTTAAATATACACAACAATATTGTTTCCTGGCTATAACAGAAAACTATATATATCAATCATGTTCTCGGGATACTCATAGGAAACTACAACACCAAAGATTTATGTGTCAAAATAAACCTGATTCCTATATTATAAGACAAATTAAGTAGAATTTTTGAATATATAAGTGGATCTTAGAAATCATTGAATATATATGACACTCCTCTAGTGTAATAAAATCGATCTCAAGATGTTTGACATGATCGTTATGACTGTGACAATTCATGAATATGTATCCACAAAGATCCTGAGAAAATCATCCAGATAGAGGTGGGAACACTATTCATATTAGCGATGAATATAATGGTCAGGTTTGTAAGATCGAACACTCTAAAATGTTCTAGTACAGAACATACTTTCTATATATTGTTGTACATGGTATTTCTGATGGCTTGACTCATACCTAATGACAACTTGATATTAGGTCGAACTTTGAGAATACCTTCCCTCCTTAGAGCTTGTCAAAGAGACTATATTTCTACGGTAGTCAATATTGGTTCATGATATTAAACAATATTAGCCTTTTTTAATCCACTCATATAAATATGGTTTCCTCAACCTTCTTGAATAAAATTACAGGGGAACCCTAAGAGGATGTACTAGACCTTAAAATCCATTGGCCTCAAAATCCTCTAATAGTAATTTGAGATTTAGAAGCTCTATTGGTGTGATCTTATAAGGAGTAATGAACATTGATTCATATCCACAACCAATAATGATTGTAAAATATACCTCTATTATAGGAAGTAATCTAGAAAAATCATCGAGACATACATCCATGAAACAATCCACTACTGAAGATAAATCATGCTTATGTAAACTCTGATCCACCGTGAATATATTTTCAATCTAGATGGCCAATCCGTCTAGCCCATGATGCTCTGGTACTGTACTACATTCTGAGATATCCCACTCACCCTTATATAGATAAATACTTTCCTATATTCATTTAAAAGATACCCTTTTGTGGTAGTAGTCTACAAAAGCAAGGGAGTGAACCAATCAGTCCATCACAAGTAAGCCATTGAAGCCTATAGTCTCATGAATGAATTGGTTTTGTAGGAATTTGAATCTTCCTACCATATGGGGTAAGTCCCTACACTGGTGTATTTCACTAGGTTTTCCCCCTAACATAGTAAATAGTGTCATTAAATCATAGTGATATTGAATCTCTAGTTTGTGACATTCCTTGAGCAATAAATATATAAAGAGATTGAAGAACATATATCTAATAAATTAGATTCTATTATCATTGCCAAAATAATAGTACCTTGTACTACAGATTGTCCTGCAACCTAATCATCAGGTATCATCTATAGTTTATGCAAGTGTTGATTCAAATCCAACTGATATATATGGACTCCCAATATCATAACTGCTTTGTTGTTGTTTCTGGTGATCATGGGTCAAGCAACAATGATCACAAAACCCTCCTCAGTCTGCCCTGTATGTGTATTCCAACTCCCTATCTGATACGGTGTAAAAGACCTCTCTCTTAATGGTGGAGTTTACATTGAACCATTTCCTCATTGGCCTAGTGGAAGGGTCCTAAAGTAACACTGGAGATTCCCTATATGTAAATAATCATGGCACAACGTTTGGAATATATCACAATGAGGCTTAAAGTTCCCCCATCATACACAATGATGACATACATTGGATCTATATAAACAACAACTCTAGTTGTCAATTCCCTAATGGGATACAATGAGAGAACATTTCCTACCACCAAAATAATTTGGCACTGATCATTTAAACCTAGTATTATTTTGATCCCTTAGGATGTTCTTACTAATAGGAGACTAATGTCCTATTTCATATAATGTTGGATGGTGAATGAAATTTACCAGCGTATGGATGACGTATTAAAGCCCATCCTCAAAGCATTTGGCATGAGAATGATCATAATTGTCTAAAAGTGGTGGAATTATATGAAACACCATAAAACATACTGATTATTATATATCTATCATGGAAAACTACTTGAGATGCATTAACTCTTTTGATATGTTATCTTGAAGTGTCTATGGAAATAACTGATAATAGAATGCTATCTGGAAATCATCGCATAACATTCACATATGATGACCGACATAGGAAGTCCCATCCCACAAATTAATGGTCATATCCTAGAGCATGTATGTATAAAGCATAACTCTCTGCTGAAGAGGAATTCCCATAATATGGATGATATATAGGGTGTCCTAAAGGCATCACTAACAAGCTTGAGGGCAGCCATACCCTATGAAAATAAGAGGATTATACTAGTAGAACTCAAGAGTCATATCATAATTTATAGGTTCATGTCCTGGATCACAATGATTTAATTGAATTAAAAGTATAAAATTATCACAAACATGTGATTGAGTTCCCAAATCTGGTATAATAGGTGGTACCCAAAGTGACACACCTAGATGTAAGACAAGTAGCTCAGGTCCCACCACATCTAGAGAATGGTCATTTCGAACCACCCAGTGTATTACATAAGGACTCCATGGTGGCATTGTTCAATAACCTACAATCACACATCTTGAAACAAGCATAATCAGAATGATAGGATCACTAGAAGATTCTAAATTCATGTGGTTACCGACTAGTATTGTGGGCCTAGGGTGTGACTGTGGGGAGACTATTCCCTCATTACGAATATATTGTGTAAGGGATAGAAGTAAAAAATTTAAATAGGGGAATAAATATAAGTAAATTGATGGAACGAAGGAAAATCATCCTTCATATATTAATGAATACCTTGGAGTTTGCTTCTACACCTTTTCATCTTAGGTATCTCACATAATGCCAAGTGATGTGCCACCACCTTCTCAAACTTGTGAGGAGGGGTGACATGTTTCAATTATATATATATATATATATATATCTGTGTGTGTATGTGTGTGGTAATTTAAAGAATTATAAATATATATATTTACATATATAAATTTATAAATATAATTTTTCATGATTTAGAACACTTGAAGAAATTCCAATAAAAGGTCCTTTTTTCATAAAATGAGGATAAATTTATTATGTCTTTCTATTTTAATATAGAAACCTATGATATATATATGTGAGTTTGTGTATTTGTGTGTGTGTGTTCGTTTATATATTTCTAAACATATATTCACATCATTGCTGGGAAAGCAGCTACATTAACAATAATTGCATGACACAAAAAAAATGTAGGGATAATCTTAGGGAGGACTGAACAACAGACTCCACCATGACAAAAAGGGTCATCTACTATTAATTATATATATATGATTATATTTATATGTATATATATAAGTTCATATATGTGTTTGTTAGATTGTGTGTATGTGTTTATATAGATATACTATTATATTTAATTATATGATAATTATTTTAATACAAATACAAATATAAATATAATTATAATTATAATTATGAAATTTAATATATAAATAAATAAATATGTTTATATTAAAATATATATTAATATTAATATATATATAGGATTATATTAATATATTTATGTTTATAATAAAATATATATTCGTTTGTGTTTCAATTTTATATCAATATATATATGTAAAATAATATACATATATATTAATTGAATTATATATTTTTGTCTTTTTGTGTGTGTTTACATTATTATATATGTACATGTCTAGAGAAATTGATAAATTCCAATAGTTTATATTAACATATATATATATATATGATAATATGTGTTTCACTGTGTATAAAAATATATTTATAAATAAAAATATATATATATATAATTAAATATAATTATCATTTTATTTATATATATATATATATATGTTTTAAAACATTGGTAATAATTTCACAAAAATTTATACGCTGTCCCAAAAAAACTAATTAAATTAAAAATATATGTTCCTTTTATATAAATATATTTATATAAATTCTTATATATATGTCTGTGTGTTTATATATATATATATGTAATTATATATATATATATATATGAATATATATTAATGTGTATGTGATTAAATATATTAATAAATATATATATATATATATATATCAAAATGTATATTAACATCGTTGTGGGAAAATGAGTTATATTACCAATGAAAAATGTGAAACAAAATTGCAAGAAGTACACGATATGGCTCGAAATTGAGACCTCACCAAGACCGAATGCGGTAGCTACCAACACCCCAAGGGCTATATATATATATATAAATATATCTGTGTTTCTATGTATTATGATATTTAAATATATGTAAATGTATTTTCACATAATTTGTATTTTAATACCAATATATATAAATATAATTATATATATATATATATCTGTTAACGGAATTATATGTATAAATAATTAAAAATCACTTCATGTAGTGGAAAAAAATGTTACCAATTTTTCAACATTTAAATAATTTTTCCTTTTAAAATTTTGGGACATTTTTTTTGAAAATGATGATGTTTCTATCAGAAATATGTGGTGTCCTTGGTTTAGGGGTCAAGGTACCAAACAACTACAATGGTTTGGTAATTCTGTAATTATATCCTTTCATATTAGGTTTTCAATTTCAATTTATTTTTTAGGGTTTATTATGCAGGTTAAAGTATGGTTGAAAAATAATTTACACCTAGTTAAATATTTTCATGTCTTGGATACTAAAAATGGATCCCACATCTATAAAATGTACAAAAAATCATTCAAAATGCAGATGGTTATTTTGAGCTTCAGAACTAATGACACATAGGAATTCATATTGGTCAACAGATTTGTGTCCTTGATCATCAATCAGTATGGGGGGAGTTGATTCCAATTTTGAGACCCATGTAAAGAATTAAAACTTGATCAAAAATCTTTTACATTTCTTGTTATAGGAGTGGTTACCTTAACAAATCCAAATGTCAACTCTTTCTATATGTAAATCAAGATTCTATTATTTTACCATCCTCTTTTATTCGAGGAACTTAATTAGTTTCATGTTGTTCTCAATGAAATTTTTTTATACTAAAACATTTAAGGAACATAACATGACATTTTCATGTCTACATTCATCTAGATAGGGAATTTATATTTTATTGATGAAATTGAACCATTATAAGTCATCCTATGTGTGCGAAGTATAACATGGATCCAAATACAAATAGTTTGTTTGATATGTGCAGTTCAACATCATCTGTAAACAACATATAAGGTGAAAATTAGGCATCTTGTATGGATCATATGATTTAAGAAGGCATCCTAAATATCCTTTTTATAGAAGGACTCATATTCATAGTATATTGATCTTATATACACCCATTTATCTGGGGATACATATAAATAATACACAATATATTAATCCACATGGGGTTTACAAACATGTTAATTCATTTAATACATTCCCTGTGATGGATTCCCATATATAGAGGTGATCTTATCATGCTAGAGAATAAGGATTACATACTGAGCATTCACTGGATGGGAAAGATTAAAGATGCTAATGAAATTGCTATTACAAAAACATAAGCTGACCTGAGCCATGATCCATGTGAGAAAAAAGTTATCGAAAGTGACCAAAATCAATACATAATAAAAATGACTTATGAATATTGGTTTATATAATAGGGTGTTTCATGTGATGCTCAGTCCTTCTAGAGTCATCCTACAAATCCTATTTATAGGATGAATCAATGGTCACATAGTTCAATTAGAATATATACTCACAGATGGATGATAACTATCAATGAACCCATATGAGATTTTGTTTCCAATAAGTTTTATTGTCTTCAGGATGTAGGGATTACACTAATGTGGATTCAATTTTGGATCATGTAACATATGATGATGAACTATCAATCTGGTTGGAAAAGAATCAAAGTTGTCACAGTTCTATTTATGGTATGTCTGATAATGGTTAATCGACAAGGATGTCATATGCTTGGGGGTTTCCTAACCTGTCTTATGTGCAAGGTTAAAATGCATTTAGTGCCTTATTTTCATTCCCTTAGTGTCTCTCTAAAGAGGCTAACAAGCCTCAGGGTGATTCACTTAATTTTTATGAAAATTTTAACATAATTTCGTATGAAATTGATGACACTTTGATGGTATTTATGTGATCAAAATAGACAGAATGAAGGGTGTCATGTGATCCCGGATAACATGCTAGAAGGCAGTCACGTGACTTGTATGACATTTTGGAAGGACTTTAAAGGACTTTTAAAACATTTCTTAAGATAATTGGAATAATTTTGATGATTTTTTGATGTACATAAAAGGATCCTCCCATACATATCCTTGGGTTATTTCATGATCACAGTTGACAGGTCTAGAGGACTTCTCAAAAACTTGGGAAAAATATTCATATGAAATCTCTTGATGAACATATAAATGTCCATGAACGTCGTGTGATTAATGATGAAATGTTTAATGGAAATAAAATTAATTGAGGCACAACTTTGGAAGACCAAACAAGACATGGTGACATGTATTGATGATTTTGTATGATCGACATAGGCCTTCTAAAGTGGATGGTGCCATCTATTGAATTTTAGTTTATCATTCTTTTTATAAGTATTATATATTCTAAAATATTTTTTTAAATTATCCCCCAAGGAACATTAGTTATTAGAATTTTTTTTTCATGTGACAAGATCAACTCATTGAAGCTCATTCACATAATATGTCTAGCATGAAAAAAGACATTTATTTAATCTATATTTTTATCACAAGATGTGCATATTCATGTTGTGTGATTCCATAGGATATTCATGTAAAGAAACATAATTTTTATGTAATTTTTTTTATTTAAATGGTAATTTTATGGGATAGCGAAACACGTGATTCAGAGGCCCAGTGTGCTCAGAATCAATTTCTGACGTTTTGTTCAGGTACGTTCAGTAAACGTACGAGCAGGTTTTTATATATTTTGAACTAGTGCAGGAAATTTAAATCGGAGGGCACAATTGAACTCACAGTGACGATATTCACATAAGGAGACTTTCACCTTGACAGTAGTGGGTAGAGAATAAATGTTAGTTTTTGGGGTTTTCGTGGAAAATAATAAAATAAATTGAACTACAATTTAATTTATTTTTGAGCCACCATGTGGAAGTTGGGGGTGGGTTTCACCAGAACTAAAACTCATTTTATGAGTTTAACTGTGGTAAATACCTAACCATAACCTCCCATGAGATGTTATAGTGGTGGGGCCCACGCGAACCTAACCTCCCACGAGAGGTTGCGGCGTGTGGACCACTTGTGACTAAACCCCCACTCAAAAGAGGGAAACCACTCAACTCCCTCATAAATGAGAGAGAGTATCATGACCACCTCTACCCAAAAAAATCGTCCCACCACCTCCCATTTTAAGTGTGCCAACTCCACTAAATTAATTGTGCCAAATCCTCTTCATTAGTTATTTGACATAACGCTTTCAATTAATTGATTAAGCCATTGGAATATTATTCCAACAATTTAATAGTATATTATAATCATCCATCCTTCGTTTGAATTTGTTTTTTGGTTTAATTAGGGGAGAGGAGGATATTTGGGGGAAAGATCTCCAATGAATAACTTATTACATAAAGAACATCAGTGAGGTGCGTCTTCGACTTCTTCCTCGGAAGCACATTTCACAGGCAACCGATGTAGGATGTGTTCGGCAACAATGAATCGACATCCACATTCTTGCACCGACATCATCCAACTACGAGAAATTTAGGGGATCTATTTGAATATGATATCAATCCTCTAATTATTCCCTTCTAAAACAAATAATAATTGTGGATGATTTTCCTTGTGGGATGGGAATTGTTTTTGCAGAATGATGCAATGTGTTGATAGATATTTCTTCTTCAATCATCTTCTTAGTAATTCATTGAAATATAAGAATGATTGAACCCCTTGCTACCTCCCTAAACGTAGAGGGTGGGGACTAAACAACATGGCTCGAACCCTCCGTTGTTTTTGTGTGTGATTTTTTACAGAATGAAGACTTGGTGATGAGATGATGAAGGTGATGAAGGCAATGGCCGCGCTACACACGGCCTCCGTGATCCGCGCTGCAATCAAGGCACTCCGACACACCGGAACAACTGGCTCTGCCACCCAAAGATGATCCACGCAACCCGCCGGAGGCACTGCCGGCTAGCCACACCAACCTAGCCGCGTTGCCCCCTGGCTGAACTGGCCCCTAGCCTCCGCACCCCCCACACACCCCACATCCCTGCCGTCCGTGCGCCACACATGCCCAAAACTACCGCTGGCCGAACTGGCCCCTGAAACCTAAGCCGAGCCGCTCAAGCCACCCGCATCACTCCCCTCACAGTTCCACAACTGATTTGTCCTCCTTCACCCCTCGTTGTCCCCCAGTCGAACCAGAAACCACCCTCGCGACACCCATGCAGTGCCATCCCCACACAACCCTCTGTGCAGAACTGCCCTCGCACCAACTCCATGGACAATTCGCACCCTCATATCTAGTCCATGCTGACAAAGCCCTTATCATCCCCTCATGGACTGTAGGGCCGGGCTAGACCCAACAGGTCAGGCGGGGTCGACTCGGACTGGGTCAGACCAGACCCGGGCCTAGTACGACCCTCTACTTTTTTGGCCATATCATTGGCACCAGGAATCTGTTTGAAGAACTATTAATGGCCCTATTAATCATAGATCCTGATAGTACCATTGATTATACCCCACTAGTGTTTTGGGTATAGTTGAGATACGGTCAGGTTGGATTGTGCACGAATCCAATCTGGCCCCCGAGACTGAAAGGCTAATTACTCACAAACCAGGCATCCAATTGACACGCTGTCAGTTGTATTGAGACTTCTATGATGTGGAATAACTTTGAGATATTTAATCATAAGACTTTGTGATAGTTAGAGTATCGACCAGTAGCTCGGGGAGTAGATCCATTATAACACAAGGGAATGGAGTGCGAAGAACTTTTAGCTGGTTGAGACTTGACGACTGCTGACTGATTGACTCAGAGTAACTTCAATAGCCCAGTGGGGAGCACCTTGGTGTTGAGGAAGTCCCATGGTGGAGGAACTTCTGTTAGTAGTGGCAGACCCACGGTACTCGATAGGAGGAGTACCTCCGAATGCTATTAGGGGGATCACCTGGTTGTGGCGGCAGACCCATGGTGGGGAGCGCCTTGGTGATGCAGCAGACCCACAATACTCTTTTGGACGAGTACCTCAGTAGTCCAGGGTTAGTGGGAAGCACCTAGGTGTTTTGGTAGGCCCAATGTACTTGACATAGGAGGATATCTCTAGATATAGTGGATTAGATAATGTGAATAAAATCCCAGTTGATCTTAGTCAGTAACTTTTTTTTCCTCGTGATTGAGATAGATTACATAATAACTTAGTTATATGTATGGGAATATATTTAAGTGGGGTTATCTATTGAATTCATACTTTTTGGTTTATCCTTGTTGGATTTTGTGAGACATTGAGGGTCTCGAGGTCCTATTGAGTATCGTTATACTCACCCACAGATGGTCTATTCCCGCACCTCATTGTGTTGGATGCAGATGACCGACAGCTTTGACCGAGGATGAGAATACCAGGACTGGATGGTACCCAGAGGTTGACCTTACAGCTTTTCGGTACAATAGGAGAGGAATGGATATGGAGTGCTGAGGAGGCGATATGTACCAACCCTTCAGGTTGGAACCTCAAAGGAAGACCCAATGGTTGTTTTTCCTATTTTCTCAGTTGTACTTGTACTTTCAGTTTCTTATACTTTCCAGTTGGGATTTTATTCTATCCCCTTTTTACATATTGTACTCACTAGTTTGCTATTCAGTTTATTCATGATCATATCTATTGTGTGTGTTTACAAGTTATAAATGAAATTACTTTCTATTTTTAGGGAATGACACCTTTGGTGCTAGTCATCATCCCTTGGCCTATTGAAAGAGGGCTAGGGGTAGTCATGGCATAGGCCCCGGGGAACGAGTCGTAACAAATTGGTATCAGAGGAGACAATTCTATAGCAGAACATAGGACTCTGATTTTTCTTTTCTATGATGTAATAGTGTTATGAGTAGTGAGTGTGGTTCTCACTTTAAGGAGTCCAATGTTGGTGCATTGAACGACATATCCATATACCAGGGCCCTGACTTTTGTTTTCTGACTCAGTGCATGGAAAAAATGACTGTGTGTGTGTTTTCAAAATATTTCTTTATCTCAACTCAACCAGATCATCTCTCTAAGTATATTCCTCTGACCATGTCTATTTTGTTTCTTTTAGTATTCCTCGCCATGGACGACCTGCTAGAATCCCTAGAGTTGTACGCACAGATAGACCACTGAGTGACGAGGCCTCAATGTAGGGCCTTTTTCCAGCAGAGGAACCAGTGGTAACATTCTCTATTGGGCCACCGATGCCACTTGCTCCAGTAGCAGATAATGCACACTGCTTCAGCACATTTCACGAGTTCTAGCAATAAAGGACACCCAGGTTCGGGGGAGAGATGGACCCACAGGCAGCTGAGGATTGGCTAGGGGTTGTGGTGATATTTTTCCGACTAGTAGGGACACCAACCGACTTCATGGTGATTCTTGCTGCTAGTCTTTTATAGGTAGCAGCGGGTAGATGGGGGATCTGGAATATCAATGTTCACGATGAGATGATGCTTCTCTGGGAAGACTACGACAGCCTGTTTTGGGTAGAGTTTGTCTTAGAGAATCATCATGAAATGCGCATTCAGGAGCTAATTCATCTCCAGTAGGGCATCATGACTGTATCTCAGTACTCAGCGAGGTTCAGAGACCTCTCACATTACTCCACTGATATGGTATGAGACCCATTCTTCAGGGCCTGGTCCATCAAGTAGGGACTCAGTCGAGAGATCCGAGCTATGGTGATGTCACTCAACATCACGTCGTAGGGAGGGGGTTAGATAGAGACCTCCTAGTGGATATTTTCCTTGCTAAGCAGTATCCAGCACCAAGATCTACCACCAGTCGATATGCATTGGATTCTTCTGTTGCTGGTAGTAGATAGATGTTTTAGAGGTCCAAGAGTACTAGACCTATAGGTGCACTACTGAATGACTCAGGATCGGTTGTGTGGGGCACCTGGAGTAGAGACATACTTTTTAGGAGCTGGATGTGTTTCTTAGGAAGTGGTCATGGTCACATGGATCATGACTGTTTGAACCATCATTCGGATAATCAGCAGATGGTCAAAGGACCGCCCAGGCCGAGACAAGGATTCGATCAAGGTGGTTTGCAAGGAGCAGGCCGATGTGGTAGCGGAGTTGGTCATGCTGCAAGTGGAGGATGATGATTCGAGGTGAAACTATCACCACAACCTGGATGTCCACCCCAACCAATGGAAGAAGATGTATTGGGGAGAGCTCAACTCCACGTAGGTGAGGCATATGATCACAGTGCTCAAGAGATGAAATGAGGTACCGTATTAGTCTATACCACATTAGTTTATGTTCTTATAGAATTGTTTTTCTATCACTCTTTCATTTCCACTATCCTATTTTGCAGCTCGGAGATTCCAACAGAGCTATTGGATAGATCCTTTCGGCTAGCGATTCCATGGGAGTAGACATGATGATTACGCACTGGTGCTAAGACTTTGAGATTAATCTAGGAGGTGAGAGCTTAAGATGAGATCTCCTAGTATCGGCATAGAGGCCTTACGAAGTCATCTTGGGTATGAAATGGTTATCTATAGTCCATTCCCAGATTGATTGTATTAGGCATAGAGTGCAGTGTGTCCACATGGATGAAACCAGGTTTACCGTCACCGGTGAGAATGGAGCCTTTATAGTGAAAGATGGACTTTCCCATAGGAGAGTATAGCCAATCAATCATCAGTTGGCTTCCATTACCATCAGAGTAGTTTATATGGAGATTGCGAGCTATCCTGAAGTGATAAACAAGTACATAGATGTTTTCCATAATGATGTCCCAAGTCGACCTCCTAGTAGAGAGTTGGAATTTTACATTGAATTATACTATGGGACGACACTGATATCTACACCAGTGTATTATATGGCTCCCTATATGATTCTCGAGTTGCAGGTAAAGCTAGTGGACTTTCAAGAGAAGGGATTCATCTGGCCCATTTTTTCTCCCTGGCCAGCCCTGATTCTATTAGCCAAGAAGGCTGATGAGAGCTCAAGGATTTGTAATGACTATCAGCCCCTGAAGTAGGTGACCATGAAGAACAGGTACCCACTCATGAAAATTGATGACCTCATGGATCAGTTGAAGGGACCACGGTGGTTCTCTAAGAGAGACCTGAGATTAGGTGATCAGCAACTCAGAGTTCGAGATGTGGATGTGCATAAAACGAACTTCAAATGTCGGTACAACCAATAAAATTTTTTGGTTGTTCCATTAGGAATAACCAATTCTTAAGTAGTGTTCATTGGACTCATGAATAGGATATTTCATCCATACCTCAATCACTTTGTTGTAGTCTTCATCGACGACATTCTGATCTACTCAACTACTGAGGAGGTGAATTCATATCACTTACAGGCAGTACTGGACACACTCCGAGAGCACCATATTTATGGTAAGCTCTCGAAGTTCCAATTCTGGATCTGAGTGTTTCACTTTCTAGGACATGTCTTATTAGAGGTTGGAGTTGTAGTATATCCAGTGATAATTGCGGTGGTAATTTTTTGGGAGAAACCGAGGTGTGTGACAGAGGTACGGAGTTTCTTGGGTTTGGCTGGTTATTACCGGGGGTTTGTGACAGAATTCTCTAGAGTTGTAGAACTAATATCTTCCTTGTCGAAGAAGGGGAAACACATTGTGTTGTCATAGAGATTCCAGAAGAGATTTTAGGAGATGAGGTAGAGGCTGACTAGTGTGCCAATATTGAGGCATCTAGAGTAAGGAGTAGGGTATGTATTCTACTAAAACTTATCAGGGATCGTACAAGGATGTGTCCTGATGCAGGAGCGAGCCATGATTGCGTTTGGAACTCCTTAATTCAGATATCATGAGAAGAGATACTCTATTCTTGACATGGAGTTAGCAGTAGTGGTATTAGACTTAATGATATGGCGACACTATCTGATTGGAGAGCATTTTACCATGTACTCTGACAACAATAGTCTAAGGAATATCAACTCTTAGAAGGACCTGAACCTAAGACAACAACGTTGTCTTGAGTTCTTCTAGGAATATGACTTAGAGGTAGTCTATAATTTTGGGAAGGGGAACATTTTTTCAAATGCACTCAGCAAGAGATCTTGTATATAGCTGTTAGGCGAGGCGATAGAGCAGCTGGATGATTTACAGATATCCTTTTTGGATAGAGATGGAGAATACTTTCTTCAGTCTCTTACATTCACTCCCCCACTTCTTCAGCGAGTCCAGGAGCCACAGCGTATGGAAACTGACTGCGAGACATGACGTGCTCAGATATTCATAGGGAAGGAACCTAATGGATTTTATGAAGATGATAAGAACATTATACTCTTCATAGGACGTACTATGGTACCATTTTAACTTCAGGAGGATGTGATGACGGAGTTTCACACATCCCTGCTAGTACTACTTCCAAGAGTGGTGAAGATGTACCGGGATCTCCGATGATAGTATTGGTGGTCAGGAATGAAGAATTCAGTTGCAGAGTTTGTCTCTCGATGCCACACTTGTCTGCAAGTGAAGGTGGAGCACCAGGTACCAACTGGCTTGGTGCAGCCTTTAGAGGTCTGAGAGTGGAAGTGTGATGGGATATTCATGGACTACATGATAGGACTTCCATGTACATCCATGGGCCATGACTCAATTTGGGTGATCGTTGACTGAATCACCGAGTTAAAAAACATCCTACTGATCAGAGAGCTGTGTTCTGTAGAGATCTTGGGGTGCCTCTATGTGCATGAGATTGTGCAGCTACATGGGGTACCATTGACGATTTTCTCAGATCATGACAGATGCTTTAATTCCTGGCTATGGAAGGCGCTACAAGAACCTTTCAGGATCTAGCGTTATTTGAGCACCGCAATCCATCATCAGATGAATGGTCAGACTAAGTTGACCATTCAGACTCTTGAGGACATGATACATGCTTGTGTCCTCGACTTCGGTCATTGATGGGAGGACCAATTACATTTGGTGGAGTTTTTATACAATAATTTATATCACTCTACCATATGGATGGAACCATTGGAGGCATTGTACGGGCAACCATGTAGATCATCTTTGTGCTGGGCTTATCCAGAGGAGTCAGAACAAGTGGGTCCAGAGATGGTATGCCCTACCTTGAAGATGGTGCAGATCATCCAGGAATAGAAGAAGACTGCACATAGCTAGTTTAAGTCATATGATAATAAGAGATAGAGACCTCTAGAGTTCGATGATGGAGGCCATGTCTTGCATCAGGTATCATCTCAACGTGGTTAACGAAAATATGGATGAGGCAGAAAGTTTCTCCGAGATTCATCGGACCTTTTTTGGTCCTCAGCAGAGTTGAAGATGTGGCTTACCGCATAGCTCTTCCACCTCAGTTCCATCGGGTGCACGTCATCTTCCACGAATCCCAGCTGAGTTGATACATGCATGACCCATCCCACATCATCAACCATGGAGAGCTGGACATCGATAATGTGGCCAATTATACTGTAGTTTTTGTTGAGATTGAGTATCGACAAGAGAGGGTTCTTCGTGGATGGTTTCTACCTCTGTTTCACACTAGTTGGTAGAACAGGAACCTCCAGGAGAGTACACAAGAGTTGGAGGCTCAAATGCTTGCTAAGTACCCCCACATGTTGCCTTAGTATGAGTTGTGGCTTACGGGGACATAAAGCCCTAAGATGGAGAGAATTTAAAGACACGGTATTTCCATGTATTTTTTTAATTAAATTGGAATTTTATGATCCTAAAAAACAAGACGGGACATGATTTTGAGGCCCCGTGTTCCCAGAATAAATTTATGATGTTTTTTCGTGTACGTTCAGTAAACCTACGAGAAGGTTTTTATTTCTTTTGAACCGGTGCTTGGAATTAAAATTTGAGGGCACCATTGACCTCATAGCGGTAGTATTCACTTAAGAATACTTTCACGATGACAATAGTGGGTTGAGAATAAAAGATAGTGTTGGGTTTTATTGTGGAAAATAATCAAATAAAATGAACTACACATTATTTTATTCTTGATCCACCATGTAGAAGATGGAGTTGGGGTCAACCCGGACTAAACTTCATTGTTGGAGTTGAATTATGGGGACCCCCACAACTATAACCTCTAATGAGAGGTTATGGTGGTGGGGCTAAGCCGAACCTAACCACCCAAAAGAGGTTATGGACTGGGGACCACCCGGGACTAAACCCCCCAATTAAATAAGGGATACCACTCAACTCCGTCATAAATGAGGGAGAGTATCTTTTCCACCTCTACCCAATTAATATTGGAACCCCCTCCCATATTATGTGTTCCTACTCCCCTAAATTAATTATTCCAAATACTCTCATTAATTATTTGATCCAACACATTCAGTTATTTCATTAACCCATTTGAATATTATTCCATTGATTTAATAGGATATTATAATCTTACATCCTTGGTTGGAATTTGTTTTTGGGTGGAATTGCGGGAGAGGAGGAACATAGGGATAATGCTCTCCAACGAAGAACCTCCTCCACGAAGAATGCCAGCGAGGAGGGTCTTCGAATTCTTCCTTCGATGCACCTTGTAACGGAAACCGACATAGGACATGTTATTCTAAAATGAATCGACGTCTACCTTCTTGCACCGATGTCAAATAACTACGATCAATGTAGGGGATCTATTTGAATATGATATAAATCCATTAATTCATCCCTTATATAACAAATATTCATTGATGATGATTTTCCTTGCGGGTGGGGAATCATTTTTGCGGGTAGATGTAGGATGTTGATAGACCTTTCTTCTTATATATTTTTCTAGGTAATTATTTAAAATTCAAGATCGATTGAACCGATTGCTACCACCCTAAATGCAGAGGGTGTGGACCAAACCAAGATGGTCCCACCCCTCTATAGTACTTTTTTTGATGTTCTTGGGAATGATGACGAGGTGAGGAGACGAAAAAGGCGATGAAGGAAATGGTCACGCTACCCGCAGCCTCCGCGATCCGCATCACCCATGCAGTGCTCCAGTGCCTCGGCCGAACTGGCTCCACCGCCCCGGGTTGAACTGTGTCGCCCACCAACTTCTGAGCCACCCTGGCCGCGCCACCCTCCGGCCGCACCTCACGCCAACCGAACCGGTAGACCGCATTGTGCCCAGGCTGAACCGGCCCCCATCCCCCATCCACCGGCGCCCCGTGGCTCCACTGTCCACACACCATGTACCCCCATGGCTCCACCGTCTGTGTGGCTCACGCGCCCCATGCCACTGTTGGCCGAACCTTCCTCGGCTTCTCGGGCTGAGCAGCCCACACCTCGCCCCGTTGTGGCGCCCTGACCGAGCCATCTCTCGTGCGTCTCATGTCGCCTTTGATAGGCTGGACTCCCATGCCCCTCGTAGCGCCTGGTGCCACATCCAAACTGGCTCCACCGCCCTGGGCTGAACCGTGCCACCCACCGACTTCTAAGTCACCCCGGCCACATTGTTCTTCGGCCGCACCACACGACGACCGAACCGGACGAATGCCCCATGCCCAGGCTGAACCGGCTCCCAGCCCCCAACTATAACGACCCATACTTTACATACATTGTTAATACTTCGAAATTGAAGCACACTTATTACAACATATGACAAAACCACAAAGGACCGTATAGGTATAGTGTCTTTAGAAACTGGGAAACATAAACAACTGGTTCATAAATCTTCTACAGTGTCTCCCATTTATTTCATCATATCTAGGGTCCCTTTTAGCATATTCTACTTAATATCCATCTTCCTGACCTGGGGAAAAGAAAACATAAAAGGGTGAGCTCAAATGCTCAGCAAGGGAAAATAAAGGAAATAAAAATCATATCATATCTTTTTGAAAATCAAAACCTGCAAAAGAGATCATAATATCTTAACATGGAATAAATCATAGAAGTGAAAATGAGATCCCCATAATCATAACATAAAACTTGAAACTTTGTGGCATGCACACATAATCATGGAAATCATTTCTTGTTAGTCATGACTCATTGCCAAGACCATCTTAGTGGACAAAGTCCCTTTCTGAACCGAGTTCACTCTTCATTTCAGTCATGTATCACTGAACCGAAATAACCTTCCGTTCCAGCCATGTCTATCTCATGAGATATAAAATCATTACCCAATGCATTGGAGGGAGATATAGGTCCCACCGATCTTATAATGAATCCTTTCCTATGTGTGCCACATAATCATAAAACATACATCATCGCATAACACATATAACAAAAATGGGATTCTTGAAACATCATGACATCATAAATCAATTCATATAAGATAAAGGAATTCATAAACATAATTCCATCACAACATAGTCAAACCAATGTAAAAATATGGATAGAAACAGAACCCTTTATTATCTTAGATGGAAAATAATTTTGATAAAACACTTGAATTGAATTCTTGAGGAAAATATCCTTTCTTCACCAAAAACATTTTTCCTTTCATAACATGTCATACAACTTTAAAATAAAAGAAGTTGATTAAAAATAAACTTGAAAACTTGTAAAGGAAGCTTCTTTGAAGTAATGTTTTAAAAATCCATTCATGCCGTATAAGTTAAAAAAAACATTCTTCGTACTTTTGTCGGAAAAGTCAAAAAGTACCTCGTACGGAAAAACGACAAAAGATTCCTTTCATATTCTTTAATAAAAACTCACCTAAGGGTAAAATTGGATTTAAACTATTTCAAGTGGATGGAAACAATATTACATATTGAGGGAACATGGATGTGGACGATAAAATACACCCCAGTAAATACTTACGAATAAACAATCTCGGATAAAAATGAGATTGTGATATTTCCCTTACCTTAGGTCCGATTTGCTTTGTCCGTGTCCGAAGCTCCTGTATAATGGTTTAAATAATGTTATTGACTTATTCCAGAATCATACATATTGATATGAGATCATATATGGTCATATTATTAGCTTCTTGTTAGTAATATGTCATTGTTACTTGTTACTCGGGTCTTTATAACTTTTTGTTCTTATGCGTGTTTTGTCGAATAAATTCTTATTCTTATCTTTAGGTTATAGATAATTCATTTCCAGAATGGTATTAGTGTAGTATATACCATATTCATTCATTCAATTCATTTATATAATCATTATGAAATGAAGATCATGTAGAACGAGTCGCATCACATCGTGGAGACGGTATTCCGTACGTACGCACGAGTGATGATATCGTTCCTATGATCGTGGAATTGTATTGGAGTATATATATATATTATTTCAGTATCAATATTACTTAATAATAATCATATATAGTTTCCGATTACACCATTATACCCATCCTTGTAAGGTGATGGTGGAAAATAGATTACACCACGGCGTGGAGACGGTATTCCGTACGTACGCACGCGCGGTGATTTCATTTTTCCGTAGGATGGATAGAAGGTGAATTAGGGTTGTTTCATATTTATAATAACATATCAGTATGTAAGTAATACTGATGTTATTACTTTATCATGAAACAACTAAAGAAGAAGAAGTTGAAGAAGAAAGAAATTGAAAAGATCGGTAATGGATATTACCTCTTCTTTGGAACGCCTTTTTGAATCCTCCACTTAAGGAACTAAGATTGGTCTTTGGAGAAGACCAGGACCTCTAGGATTATTCTAGGGAAGTGGAGAAGGGAAAATGGCAGGGGTTGGCCGAGCTTGAGTGCTCAAATTGGTGTGAGGAGAAGGGGGAGGATGTTCCCTTTTATAAGGGAGGAGAGGGGCACCTTAGGAATATCTCAAAATATTATTTTATATTAAAGTCAAAATCGGTTTATAATGGTTCCAAAGGGTCTTATTTCGAAGCTAAAGTGGGGATGGGTCGAAATCCTATCAACCAATAGGATTTAGACAAGTTTAGGGTATTATTTTAACCTTATCAATTAGATTTAACTCTAAGTTAATTAATTTAACTTTTACCGTGTCTTTTTGTTTTCTTTCACTATATGGTTAATACACTTACTATAACATGCCAAACGAACCCCAAATTGTTTATTATTAATATATATATCCTTATCTAAGTCATTTGGCCGAACCTTAGATTTTTAGGAATAAAATAACAATTAATAATATAATATTTGATTTAAAAACTATTTTGTGTCAATTTTGACACTATTTGATATATGATTTTTGTGAAAGTCATAACAGAATTATATGTTCGAACCAAGTTGATTAAATCAATACTAATATATCATAGTAACCTAGAAAATTAGTGTAATTCATAAAAAGTCTCAAATTACATTTATTTTGGTATTTATATTATCAATTTTGTCAATATTTCATTAATAAGATAATTACTGCATCATCTTTGTGTCATAAATAAATTAAATTATTTGATGTCTAAAAATTAAAAATAAAATACCATCATGTAGGAAATCTTTTTAGCTTTCTAATGAATATTTACAATTGAATTTATCTTATGTATAACCCTATATTAAAAATGATTTACTTATTGAACTTTGATTTTAACTATTTTAACCCTTCTTTAAATAAATTAATAATAAATGTCCGAATTTAATCCAAGTGGGCCTAAATGGTCATATTTTATTCCTAAGTTTGTTTTTGGTCGAATTACACTTGTCCAATAGAATTATGACATGTGTTAGGGTAATATTAATATCATATTTACCCTTAGTTACCCTATTTACTATTAACCGCGGTAAAAAAAGTAAAAAGTTACTATTCACCAAAAAATTATTTTCATCTCATTGAACCACATTTTAGTCCTTGATATTAACCGTGTCTCTCGGATTTTCGAAATTCCAATCACAGAAGCGGTAAAATTAAGTTTTATGCAAAATTCAGTTTTTAACCTACCACTTAGTGGTTTCACTATTCATCAAAAATTGAAAGTTTTCAGAAAAATACCAAAATTTCACCTTAGGATAATTTCGATATTCTGAGTCCAAAAATGAAGTCCATTTTGAAAAATAAAATTTATAAAATTTCAAAAAGTGGTTATTACTATTCATAACGGCTAGTTTTAATAGCATATTGTTGTTTAGTGAAACTCGGTATTGCGTACGACGCAAGCTATCGAGGAAGGTCGCGATTGCGTGTAAAGCAAGCCAAGCAAGTGTTGTGTAGAAAAAGATTCCTTTGATGATTTATATAACATAAAAGTCTCGGGTGTTACATTCTACCCCCCTTAAAAAGAATTTCGCCCTCGAAATTCGTCACTTTGTAACAAACAAATGAGGATACTTCTCCCTCATCATATCCTCAAGCTCCCATGTAGCTTCTTCAAGTTGGTGGTTCCTCCATAAAACTTTCACCAAGCGAGTGGTCTTGTTTCGTAGGACTTTTTCGCTACGATCCAGAATCTCTATCGGCTGTTCTTCATAAGAAAGATCTTGCTCCAGCGGTACAACTTCTGAGCTGAGTACATGTGAAGGATCTGGTATGTACTTTCTCAGGAGAGATACGTGGAACACATCGTGAACATGAGAGAGATTCGGTGGAAGCGCCAATCGGTAAGCTACCTTCCCAACACGATCCAGTATTTCAAAAGGACCGATATATCTAGGGCTCAACTTCCCCTTCTTTCCAAATCTCATAACCCTCTTCCAGGGAGATATTCGTAAGAACACTTTATCACCCACTTCAAACTCTAGGTCTTTTCTTCGGTTGTCGGCATAACTTTTCTGTCGACTCTGAGCTGCTCTTATATGTTGTTGAATAGATCTGACCTTTTCTGCCATTTCATCAACGAGATCAGGTCCTAATAGCTTTCTTTCCCCAACTTCATCCCAGCAAGTTGGAGTCCTGCATTTCTTTCCATATAAAGCTTCATAAGGAGCCATCTGAATACTGGAGTGAAAGCTATTATTATAAGAAAATTCCACCAAAGGTAGGTGTTGATCCCAACCTCCTTTGAAATCCATAGAGCAAGCTCTCAACATATCTTCTAGGGTTTGAATTGTTCTCTCAGACTGACCGTCTGTCTGGGGATGATAAGCAGTGCTGAAACTCAACTCTGTATCCAGAGTATGCTGAAGACTTCGCCAGAACTTCGAGGTAAATCTCAGATCTCGATCAGATATAATAGAAAGTGGTACTCCATGCAATCTTACCACTTCCTTTACATATATCCTGGCAAGCTAATCTAGAGAGAAATCCTCTCTAATAGCAATGAAGTGTGCAGACTTTGTAAGACGATCAACTATGACCCAGATAGCATTATTGCCTTTGGATGTTTTAGGAAGTCCTGTGACAAAGTCCATAGTGATGTTTTCCCATTTCCATTCGGGTATGGGTAATGGTTGTAACATCCCCTTAGACTTCTGTCTCTCAGCTTTAACTTGTTGACAAACCAAGCATCGAGAGACATATTCAGCAACATCTCTTTTCATGCCATCCCACCAGAAGTACTCTTTCAGGTCCCTATACATCTTCGTGCTTCCAGGATGAATAGAGAATGAAGAACTATGAGCCTCATCCAGCAGCTCTTTCTTTAATTCGGGGATGGGAGGAACACAAACCCGATTCCTGAACTTTATTATCCCATCACAATCAAGGTTGAATTCAGGAACATTTCTCACCTTCTTTTGTAACTCGACATCTTCTTTCTGTGCCTCTTTAATCTTCACATGTATAGATGGTTGAACATTCATTTGAGAAAGATAAGATTTTTCCCCTTCCATTATAATTCCAAGATCCATCCTTTGTAAATCCATAAATATTGGATCTTTTGTGATCCTCATCATGGATAAACTAGCATGGTCTTGTCGACTTAATGCATCTTCCACCTTGTTTGCTTTCCCAGGGTGGTAATGGATTGAGCAGTCATAATCCTTAATCAGCTCCAACCATCTTCTTTGGCGCATATTCAGCTCCTTTTGTGTGAAAATATACTTTAAACTTTTATGATCAGTATAAATATCACACCTTTCACCATAAAGGTAATGCCTCCAAATCATTAATGCAAAGATTACCGCAGCCAACTCCAAATCATGTGTTGGGTAATTTTGCTCATGGATTTTCAACTGTCGTGAGGCATAAGCTATCACCATATCATTTTGCATAAGAACACACCCCAATCCCTTCTTGGATGCATCACTGTAGATCACAAACCTTTCTCCACTACAAGGCAGTGTGAGCACAGGTGCACTGGATAACCTTCTTTTCAACTCCTTGAAATTCTCTTCACATTCCTCTGTCCAGACAAACTTAACTCCTTTCCGAGTCAACTTGGTGAGTGGATTAGATAATCGTGAAAAATCTTTTACAAAACGTCGATAATATCCATCCAAACCAAGAAAACTTCGGATCTCAGTTACTGTTGTTGGTCTTGACCATCTTTCGATAACCTCTGTTTTTGCTGGATCCACAGATATCCCCTCTTTTGAGATTATATGACCCAAAAATGCAACTTTTTGAAGCCAAAATTCACACTTGGTAAATTTGGCATAAAGCTTCTCTTTTCTCAGGGTCTTCAATATAATTCTCAAGTGATCTTCATGCTCTTCCTTGCTCTTTGAATAGACAAGAATATCGTCTATAAAGACTACCACAAATTGATCAAGATAGTCTCTAAAGACTCTATTCATTAGATCCATGAAGATAGCAGGGGCATTAGTAAGACCAAATGGCATCACTATAAATTCATAGTGTCCATACCTTGTACGGAAAGTCGCCTTTGGTATATCCCCCCTTTTGACCCTTAATTGATGATACCCTGAACGAAGATCAATCTTGGAAAAGTATTGAGCTCCGCGTAGTTGGTCAAATAAGTCATCAATGCGTGGGAGAGGATATTTGTTCTTGATAGTGATCTTGTTAAGTTCTCTATAATCAATGCAGAGTCTCATTGATCCATCTTTCTTCTTAACAAATAGAACAGGTGCTCCCCAAGGTGACGCACTAGGGCGTATGAATCCCTTATCAAGATTCTCTTGGAGTTGCTTCATCAATTCCTGCAACTCAATTGGGGCCATTCTATAAGGTGTCTTTGAAATAGGCAAAGCACTCGGTACGAGTTCTATTGAAAACTCAACTTCACGATTTGGTGGAAGACCCGGTAATTCCTCCGGAAAGACATCATCAAACTCCCGTACAATGGGCATATTCTTAATCGTGAGTTTCTCACCAACTATTTGAGATAAATAACCTTCATTTAGTGGAATCAATACCCATAAGATGGAAGAAATTTCCACTGGAAGTTTATGTTCATCCTTGCATTGATAGACGATCGTAGGTTGATCTGGAATATGAAATGTGACTTCCCTTCTTTGGCAATTGATATGAGCTCCATGTAGAGAAAGCCAATCCATGCCAAGAATCACATCAAATTCCACTAAAGGAAGGATCACAAGATTTGCAGGAAGCACTTTCCCACAAACTTCGATCGGAGAAGAATTATAAACTTCTGATGCGATTGATGTGCCATTAGGTGTTGTCACAGCTAACTCAACATCTAATTGTTGAGGTAATACGGTGATACCCTGAGAAAATTTTTCAGAAATAAAAGAGTGGGTGGATCCAGAATCAAATAAAACATTTGCTACTTTAGAGTGGATGGTAAGTGTACCTTTCACCACATCGTTATCGTACTCCACATCGCTGATAGAAATTGCATGTGACTTTCCTTTTTCTTTAGCCTTAAGAGTTTGTTGACGTCGACCATCATCATCAACCCTTGGATTTGGGCATTGATTGGCATAATGCCCCATCTCCTTTCACTTGAAACATTGAAGTGTAGCAGGTTCATTCTGTGTATCCCTTCCTTTGTTTGCATCATTAGACATCTTCTTCCCATTATCATGGCATTCAAATGCCCGATGACCTTCCTTTCCACATTTAAAACATTTACTTGTCCCTTTAAGACAACTCCCTCCATGTTTCTTTCCACACTTTGAGCATAAGGGAAAGTTCATCTTCTTTTCCGTGTGCTCTTTAGATTTTTCTTTGAATTCCATCTTCCTCTTCTTATCAAACCCATGTGACTGATGGGTTACTCCAATCTCCATCTCGACTTTGAGAGCACATCGAACGATTTCCTCGTAGCTATTGAAGTCCCTTATGGCTAACGCCCTTCGAAGACTTGGTTTTAAGCCACTAAAGAATCGATCGATCTTACTCTCAGGTTGGATAATAATACCAGAAGCGTACCTTGCAAGTCTGGTAAAATTTGCTTCATAGGTACCAACAGATTCATCATCCCTTTGCTTCAGTTCAAGGAACTCTTTCTCCATCTTTGTTCGGAGAATACGAGGGAAGTACTTATTGAAAAATAAGTTCTTGAACTCGTCCCATTCCATAGACTCAATTTCATCCCTTTGCCTTGTATTCTTAACAAGATTCCACCATTGATCAGCATCTCCTTCCAAACGATACACTGCTAGGATGACTTTATCATGCTCAGAACATTGAAGAACTGAAAATATCTTTTCAGTAGTACTAATCCATTTTTCAGCAACTAATGGATCAGTAGACCCGCTGAAAGATGGTGGACGCTGCCTCATGAAGGATTCAACAGAATGTTGCTCCCTCCTTTGTTCGTTTGGAAATCCTGCATGATTCATAGCTTGAGAAAGTTGTGTGAGCATGGCTACAAGATTTTGCATTCCAGCTCCCATATCGTTTGGTTGCTCAGGGGGACAATCATTGCATTGACCATCGCATTCCGCATTAACACGGTTCCTTCGGGTTCCAGCCATTGACTAAAACCAAGAAGAATAGTGTGAGCAACACTAATTATAATAGGAAACCACATAATTCAAGAATAAAATTTTCATGCTTATGGTCTTATCCTAGGTTATTCATGGCCATTTCTAAGATTGTGTTCTATGCTTAGACTTATCCTTAGGGTTCTTACTAAGGCTTTCACATCCTATTTTCCAAAGGTTGACTATACCTTTCCTCTGATACCAACTATAACGACCCATACTTTACATACATTGTTAATACTTCGAAATTGAAGCACACTTATTACAACATATGACAAAACCACAAAGGACCGTATAGGTATAGTGTCTTTAGAAACTGGGAAACATAAACAACTGGTTCATAAATCTTCTACAGTGTCTCCCATTTATTTCATCATATCTAGGGTCCCTTTTAGCATATTCTACTTAATATCCATCTTCCTGACCTGGGGAAAAGAAAACATAAAAGGGTGAGCTCAAATGCTCAGCAAGGGCAAATAAAGGAAATAAAAATCATATCATATCTTTTTGAAAATCAAAACCTGCAAAAGTGATCATAATATCTTAACATGGAATAAATCATAGAAGTGAAAATGAGATCCCCATAATCATAACATAAAACTTGAAACTTTGTGGCATGCACACATAATCATGGAAATCATTTCTTGTTAGTCATGACTCATTGCCAAGACCATCTTAGTGGACAAAGTCCCTTTCTGAACCGAGTTCACTCCTCGTTTCAGTCCTGTATCACTGAACCGAAATAACCTTCCGTTCCAGCCATGTCTATCTCATGAGATATAAAATCATTACCCAATGCATTGGAGGGAGATATAGGTCCCACCCATCTTATAATGAATCCTTTCCTATGTGTGCCACATAATCATAAAACATACATCATCGCATAACACATATAACAAAAATGGGATTCTTGAAACATCATGACATCATAAATCAATTCATATAAGATAAAGGAATTCATAAACATAATTCCATCACAACATAGTCAAACCAATGTAAAAATATGGATAGAAACAGAACCCTTTATTATCTTAGATGGAAAATAATTTTGATAAAACACTTGAATTGAATTCTTGAGGAAAATATCCTTTCTTCTTCAAAAACATTTTTCCTTTCATAACATGTCATACAACTTTAAAATAAAAGAAGTTGATTAAAAATAAACTTGAAAACTTGTAAAGGAAGCTTCTTTGAATTAATGTTTTAAAAATCCATTCATGCCGTATAAGTTAAAAAAAACATTCTTCGTACTTTTGTCGGAAAAGTCAAAAAGTACCTCGTACGGAAAAACGACAAAAGATTCCTTTCATATTCTTTAATAAAAACTCACCTAAGGGTAAAATTGGATTTAAACTATTTCAAGTGGATGGAAACAATATTACATATTGAGGGAACATGGATGTGGATAATAAAATACACCCCAGTAAATACTTACGAATAAACAATCTCGGATAAAAATGAGATTGTGATATTTCCCTTACCTTAGGTCCGATTTGCTTTGTTCGTGTCCGAAGCTCCTGTATAATGGTTTAAATAATGTTATTGACTTATTCCAGAATCATACATATTGATATGAGATCATATATGGTCATATTATTAGCTTCTTGTTAGTAATATGTCATTGTTACTTGTTACTCGGGTCTTTATAACTTTTTGTTCTTATGCGTGTTTTGTCGAATAAATTCTTATTCTTATCTTTAGGTTATAGATAATTCATTTCCAGAATGGTATTAGTGTAGTATATACCATATTCATTCATTCAATTCATTTATATAATCATTATGAAATGAAGATCATGTAGAACGAGTCGCATCACATCGTGGAGACGGTATTCCGTACCTACGCACGAGTGATGATATCGTTCCTATGATCGTGGAATTGTATTGGAGTATATATATATATTATTTAAGTATCAATATTACTTAATAATAATCATATATAGTTACTGATTACACCATTATACCCATCCTTGTAAGGTGATGGTGGAAAATAGATTACACCACGGCGTGGAGACGGTATTCCGTACGTACGCACGCGCGGTGATTTCATTTTTCTGTAGGATGGATAGAAGGTGAATTAGGGTTGTTTCATATTTATAATAACATATCAGTATGTAAGTAATACTGATGTTATTACTTTATCATGAAACAACTAAAGAAGAAGAAGTTGAAGAAGAAAGAAATTGAAAAGATCGGTAATGGATATTACCTCTTCTTTGGAACGCCTTTTTGAATCCTCCACTTAAGGAACTAAGATTGGTCTTTGGAGAAGACCAGGACCTCTAGGATTATTCTAGGGAAGTGGAGAAGGTAAAATGGCAGGGTTTGCCCGAGCTTGAGTTCTCAAATTGGTGTGAGGAGGAGGGGGAGGATGTTCACTTTTATAAGGGAGGAGAGGGGCACCTTAGGAATATCTCAAAATATTATTTTATATTAAAGTCAAAATCGGTTTATAATGGTTCCAAAGGGTCTTATTTCGAAGCTAAAGTGGGGATGGGTCGAAATCCTATCAACCAATAGGATTTAGACAAGTTTAGGGTATTATTTTAACCTTATCAATTAGATTTAACTCTAAGTTAATTAATTTAACTTTTACCGTGTCTTTTTGTTTTCTTTCACTATATGGTTAATACACTTACTATAACATGCCAAACGAACCCCAAATTGTTTATTATTAATATATATATCCTTATCTAAGTCATTTGGCCGAACCTTAGATTTTTAGGAATAAAATAACAATTAATAATATAATATTTGATTTAAAAACTATTTTGTGTCAATTTTGACACTATTTGATATATGATTTTTGTGAAAGTCATAACAGAATTATATGTTCGAACCAAGTTGATTAAATCAATACTAATATATCATAGTAACCTAGAAAATTAGTGGAATTCATAAAAAGTCTCAAATTACATTTATTTTGGTATTTATATTATCAATTTTGTCAATATTTCATTAATAAGATAATTACTGCATCATCTTTGTGTCATAAATAAATTAAATTATTTGATGTCTAAAAATTACAAATAAAATACCATCATGTAGGAAATCTTTTTAGCTTTCTAATGAATATTTACAATTGAATTTATCTTATGTATAACCCTATATTAAAAATGATTTACTTATTAAACTTTGATTTTAACTATTTTAACCCTTCTTTAAATAAATTAATAATAAATGTCCTAATTTAATCCAAGTGGGCCTAAATGGTCATATTTTATTCCTAAGTTTGTTTTTGGGCGAATTACACTTGTCCAATAGAATTATGACATGTGTTAGGGTAATATTAATATCATATTTACCCTTAGTTACCCTATTTACTATTAACCGCGGTAAAAAAAGTAAAAAGTTACTATTCACCAAAAAATTATTTTCATCTCATTGAACCACATTTTAGTCCTTGATATTAACCGTGTCTCTCGGATTTTCGAAATTCCAATCACAGAAGCGGTAAAATTAAGTTTTATGCAAAATTCAGTTTTTAACCTACCACTTAGTGGTTTCACTATTCATCAAAAATTGAAAGTTTTCAGAAAAATACCAAAATTTCACCTTAGGATAATTTCGATATTCTGAGTCCAAAAATGAAGTCCATTTTGAAAAATAAAATTTATAAAATTTCAAAAAGTGGTTATTACTATTCATAACGGCTAGTTTTAATAGCATATTGTTGTTTAGTGAAACTCGGCATTGCGTACGACGCAAGCTATCGAGGAAGGTCGTGATTGCGTGTAAAGCAAGCCAAGCAAGTGTTGTGTAGAAAAAGATTCCGTTGATGATTTATATAACATAAAAGTCTCGAGTGTTACACCAACCACCCGCACCTTGTGGCTCCGCTGTTCACATGTGTCGCATGCCCTGTGGCTCCACTGTCCGTGCACCCTGCAGCCCCACGGCTCCACCGTCCCTGTGCCCCATCCACCACATTCCGACGTTGGCCAAACCATCCTTGGCTTCCCAGGCTGAGCCGCCCACGCCTCGCCCCCTCGTAGCGCCCCGACCGAGCTGTCTCTTATGCCCCTCACGGTGCTCGACCGGGATGGCCTTCTGTGCCCCGCGCAGTGCCCGTGGCCCTAGAGGCTGAACCACCCTCTCACCGACCCATCGTCCAGTTCGCACCCTTGAGGTCGATCCGTGACCGCACAACCCTACGTGGAACCTCGCTACCTATTGGGACGGTCCCAACTGGCTGGGCCCGTACCAACATGTTAGGTGGGGTCAACCCAGACCATGTCGGATAGGACCCATGTCCACATGGCCCTTTACAATCTTTTGGCCATGTCCTTGACACATGACGTCTATTTAACGAACCGTCAGCAGCCCTAGTAATATGGGAGCATGACGGTCCCTTTGATATAACCCACCAGAGTTTGGGGTATAGTTGAGATACTGTTCGGTTGGATTGCTCACAAATCAACCCCCCTCCCCGCGACTAAAAGACCAATAACTCATAGAACGGGTTTCTGATTGACGCGTCACCTATTGCGTTGATACCTATTTGATGTGGAAACCCTTTTAGATACTTCTTCATCACACTTCTTTATAGTAGGATTATCGACCAGTAGCTCATGGAGCGGATCCATTCATTGATTAGTGGACAGAGTGCAGAGACCTTGTAGCTTGAAAGGACCTGACGACTGCTGACTAATTGACTCGGAGTGACTCAACAGTCCCAAATGGCGAGCTCCTTGGTGTTGCGAAAGACCCACGACGAAGGAGTATCATGTAGTGGCAGAAAACCTGTGGTACTCGACAGGAGGAGAACCTCATCAAGCTATTAGTGGGAGCATCTAGTTGTGGTGGTAGACCCACGATGGGTAGCACCCTAGTGACACAACAGACCCACAGTAATGGCAGGATGTGTACCTCAGAAATACAAGGATTGTGGGAAGCGCCTTGGTGTTGCGGCATGCCCACTGTACACGATAGAGGATGAGTTTTCCACCAGTTTTGGTTTCGAAAATGTGAATAAAATTCGGGTTGATCTAAGTCAGTAACTTTTGTGTTTTCATCATGATGGAGATGGATTACATGATAAATTAATTATATGTATGGGCATATACCTAAGTGGGGTTATCTGTTGATTTCATACTTTGTGGTTTATCCATGATTGATTTTCTGAGAACCTTAGGATATCGGGGTCCATACTGAGTGTCGTTATACTCACCCATGCATGGGATATTCCCACACTTCTTTGTGATTGATGAAGATGACGGATAATGATGACCATGGATGAGAGTACTAGGACTAGACTGTACACGGAGGAGGACCATACGGCCTGTCAGTACGTAGAGGAGATAGAAGGAAGTGGAATTCTAAAGAGGTGATATATACCTACCAATCAGGTAGGAGCCTTAGAGGATTAAACAATGGCATTTTTTCCTATTTCTTCAGTTGTACATGTAATTTCAATTGCATGTACTTTCCAGTTGGGCATGTATTTTGAACCCTTTTTACTTATTGTACTCACTTGTTAGTTATTCAGTTTACCCGTGATCGTATCTGTTGGGTGTGTTTACAGGTTATAAATGTAACATCCCCTGTAAATAAATAATATAAAATATTTAATATTTATTAATATTTGTGAATTAAATATTAATTTTACCTTAATGGGGTTTCTATGTTTTATAGCATACATGATACGCAGCAACGAGTTCTTTTTGAAATCATACTTTGCACACTAATAATATAATATCATTATTTTAAATGGTAGATATCTCTTAGATATTGTATTGGTGGGAATGAACGAAACTAACTACAATATGATTATACATTTTTGTTAAATGTATTTACATTTATCCAACAAAATTTAGAGGCATAAATGTGAATGAATCTAAATTTAAGCATAATTTAAATTAAAAGGACGATTTACCACCATGTAATGGAAAACCCTCATTAAATCTAGTTTTGGTCTCTTTATTACATTTTATATTACTATTTTAAATCATTCTTTATAATGGGGTCTTCAAAATTTAATTTGTGTAAATTTTTTGGAATTTTTCCGATAATGTTCATTTTTTAATGAATAGTGAAAATATTATATTTTAATTCAAAACTGCATTTTCATCTAATTTATATATATGGTTATATTATCTTTTTAGTTAGATTTAAAATTTAATTAGAATATATTTTTACCATGTAATCCAATATTTTTCATTGGAATTAATTTCACTTTGAAATGAGACATAAACAAGTGTCAATCTTTTGATAGTTTTTATTTCATAAAAACACACTATTTGTTTTAACAATAGAAATTAATTTTAAATTAATTAATGAAACTTAATGTTTATAATTTGTTAAAATAGACATCATTTTTTAATTTGGAATATCGAATTTATGTTAGGCATAATGTTTTGTATTTTTCTGAAAAACTTCAATTTTTGATGAAAAGTGAAACCACATAGTAATACTTAAAAAACTGGGTTCTTCCATTAAATGAAAATTTACCATTTCTGTCAATTGAATTTCAAAAATCCGATATACATGTTTTTTATTTGTTAGTAAAATTTTGTTCAAAAAGATGAAAATAAATTTTGGTTAATAGTAACTTTTGACTTTTATTTACCACGGTTAATGGTAAATAGGGTAATTAAAGGTAAAAAAGATATTATAATTATTCAAAATTCCCTTAACACATGTCCTAACCCTATTTTATGAGTAATTTAAGACAATGGAAATACTTGGGTCTATTTTGGGTCCCCATGGAGACACTAATCAATGATAACGTCACATTAGATTAATTAATTAAAAGTAAAGGCCAAAATGACATTATCAAAAATATTTTCGTAAATTAATTATTATATGGTGTTATATAAGTAATCCTTTTGACAATAAATATTATTTAGAAAGCTAAAAAAATTTACTACATCATGAATTTTTTATTATAAATTTTAGACATCATATAAAATAAATTATATATGACACAATAATGATGTCGTATTTACCTCATTAAAAAATGATTTAAATAAATAAAATTATAAATATTAAAATAATATCCAAAACGTTTCCAATTTTTATTGGATGATTTAATATATTCCATGACTCAAAAAACCATTTTGGTTCAAACCAAAGGGAGTTAAACATATTAAAGGTAATGGTTTCTCTTAACTTCATTTCATTTATTCTACTTCTCTAACCCCTAAAATCTATTTATTACCATATTTTATAACAATAATAGTATCCTCAATATACAAGGATGTTGTTATGAGAAGGATTAAAACTACACATACGCACACATCCATCTAATGGGTGAAGAGCATAATGTTTCTATGGATGGAAAACTAACACCTCACGAAACGATGATTTTTCAATTACCTCCTAACGCCTCTCATGGTGGCCATTATGATGGAACTCTATTTATATATGATATATATTATGTTTTTGTCTTCATTATTCTTCTTTATATTTTCTATCATATCATACATTTATGGTTTCCATTATGGGTAAATGCGATAATTTCATTTGAGAATGTGCGGACTACCCCCCCCAAAGTGATATGACTCGTTAATGCCTTATGTGGGATGTATAAAGGATAAAGAAAATGGTATTATATATTATATTATACTAGAATTTTAATATCCCTATGTATCATTATGTTTTAATTTCATTAAAATAATAAATATAAATGAAAGTAGTGTTAATGCGTATATACGGTTTACCATCTCCATGAACAGTGCATTTCATTTCTTACCTCCAAATGATACGTACTGTTATAAATAAATAAATATATATATATATATATATTTGATATATATGATATCGAATATATCTAAATTTGAATATAATTCTAGATATAATGGACTATTGACAACATTTACATCTGGTAAATACAAGTTGTTCATTTTCGACTCAAGTACTAAATATCAACAAAACTGATTTTATTATATTAAATTATTACATCATCTTTATAACATGGTAATAAGTGATATAAAAGGAATAATACATATGAAAAATTTTCTAATGAAATTATAAATTAAATTTAGTTTATTATTCAGGAGATTAAATAACGAACGAGTTATGTCGGACAACATGGTAAGGGGTTTCTTATCTCACTTTTAATTCTGTGAGATTTCCATTATTCGCCACATATTTATAGCATGTGGTATATTGTGTAATGCCATTTGATATATATTATCATTACTATATTTATATTCATGTTATTCTATGAATAATTTGGTGGTTTTTAACTTTTGGTCAAATGACAGGATTGATTAAAACATGGTAAGGGATTTTCATTTCACTTTTTATTTCTGTGAGATTCAAGCTATATTTTCCACTATTTCATTTTGTGTGGATTATGTACTGCTCGAGATTGTATTAATTGATTAATATACTTCAATTTATGGGATTAATTCTAATATATTGTTTAAAAAGGGTATGTAATGATCTTTTATTAAGTTAAGAGTATTTACAACTTCATAAAGGTAAAATGTATTACTTATGATATATTATTCATGGTTTACATGTTGTTTTGATAAACTGCATGTTTTCCTTATTTGTGTATACATTACTGATCATTTATGATCACCCCATGTTTTGAAATGTTTTTCAAAGGACATAATGAAAAATATGTTCAAGAATGGGATCATGTAAAAGTCATTCTATCTTAAACAATAAACTAGACATTACTCTTTTTTTAGAGTTTTTGTTTTGTGAAAAATTGGAAACTGAGTAGAAGATTCTACATTGTAATTTTTGAAATGAAATGTCATATTTATGACCTAATTATCTAAAACTCTAATCCTGAAAATATCCTCAATATTAATTATTCATTTAAATCATGATTATGAAATGTTTAAGGTTGGGTCCTTACAGCTGGTAACATAGGTCAATTTAGATAACTTTAGAGGATAGGATGTTCTTTAAGCATAAGTGAAATTACCATAATGGTTGGGATTTTAGAAAGAGACAATGTTATTTTATATAATGTGAATTATTTTAAGATACCATGAATAAGTATATCGTAGTATTTACCCTCCTCTTATGATATTATATGATGATTATACTGATATACTCACACTGAGCTTTTTTGTTTTAGTAAATGTCTAGATCTAGCTGGAACCAATGTAACAGTGGATGTGAATAAAACTGTGATGGTTTTCTGAACGAGCAACATAATGAAATTGGAGCTTCAATGAGAACTTTTGTGGTTATTCTCAACCAATTATCTGGATTCTTGATTGAAAACCTGAGCCATGGTTATTTTTAAAAGACATCATATATGTGAGTAAAAAATCCCTACAGAATTTTAGGTAATAATCATAAAGGTAAGTATGTTAAAAAACCTATGTGTCAAGGATGTGTAAAGAATCACCTAGTAAAATGCTTCAAAGTGAATAGAAGATCATATATATGTGGGAATGAAGGTCATAAATCAATAACCTTCCATGGAAAAAGGAAGCATGTAGTTGACTCTAGGAATGGGAAAGAAGTTCTTTTTGAGAGATCTATTGAATGTTTTAAATGTGGTGTGAATGGTAATTATATAGAAATATTTCCTACAATGATGTTTTGAGAATGGTATCACCAGTATTGTTTAAATATATGTTTACTACTACAAAATGAAATTCCAATTGAGGTTCAAGAAACCGAAAATGACCAAGGAAAGGTATGGATTATTTCTTAACATATATTTTGACATTATTGAATCTTAAGATATGATTCATGATTTGGTTTGTATGAAATAAGTCTTTCTGAATAAGATGGAAAGGAATGGTTAAAGGATCATGAAGAACATTGAATGAGTATCAATTCAACATATAAGGGATTTATGTGTTAAGATAGATTTTAAGATGATGAAATACTTTATATTATTTAGGCACTTTTGATGATGTGATTATATTGGAGGACTTTTTATAGTATGTGTAACCCTGAAGTTTGATATATGATAATGTTATTCAAATGAATATTTCTATTTTCGTTTGACGATTAATGATGGAATTTTATTTTTGGAGAATCTATGTTTTTATTATGAAGATATGGTGATTTAGTATTTTATGGAAATGATTAACCGATCTTAGAGAATATGTGATTTGGTTAATTACACTTCAGTATGAGACTTTAAAAGAAGTTGATTTTTTTGGAGATAAATGTTATGATTTATAGTGTAAGACTATGTGAATAAATCCTCATCAGTTTTGGGTTAAAATCATAGTTTGGGTTATTTGGAAGAATTTTAAGGACAATGTCATTTTGAATGGTCTTTGTTGAACTTTGGAAACATTTTGTTTAATTTTAGAGATTAAGAGTAATATTTGTTTTTATAAAGGACTCTAATTTTTTGGGATTATATGATCACATACTAACAATTTTTTGGTTTTGGATAATATCTAAATACATGGGAAATATATAGATTTTTTTTGGATTATGTGATTATCTAGAATTTGATTCTGGTGATTTTTGTTGTGACCAAGTCAGTTTGAATACTCATTGTTTGGAGAAAAGATGTGTATGTGGTAGAAATTTAGTAATGTTTGAAAGTATACATGACAAGTAAGTATGTTTCCTTATGTTTTTAGTTAATTTCATAAATACATTCCACAACAGTATGAAAAGTAACTTAAAACAAAATCATTGTATGTTAACTTTTACTACTGGGGAATCAAAGACTGTTTAACCCATCACATGTTTGTGATTTTCTAGTGGTTTTCTTTCTCCTAATCTTGATGTATATCACCCTCCATCAGAACTTGACCATTTTTTCATTCTTCTATATCCCTGTTTTCTTACAATGAATCCTAGTATGGGTTATCTCGGGTGACCATTGTACTTCCCTTTCATTCTTTTAATGTGATGGTTTTACTAACTCTTTTCCTATGTGGGGATTTTAATTATGTTTCCAAGCCTTGTTTTAAAATTTATAGGATGCAATTCCCAAATGGGGGGAAGGAAGTAACATCCCAGGTAAATAAAGAATAATAAATATTTCATATTTATTAATATTTGTGAATTAAATATTAATTTTACATTAATGGGGTTGCAATGTTTGATAGTGTTCCTGATATGCAACAACGGGTTTCTTTGAAATCTTACGTTGCACACTAATAATATAATATTATTATTTTAAATTGAAGTTAACTATTAACCATTGTATTGTTTGTAATGAACAAAACTATCTACAATATGATTATAAATTCTTGTTAAATTTATTTACATTTTTTCAATAAATGTTTGAGGCTTGATATGTGAATGAATCTAATTTTATGCATAATTTATATTAAAAGGTCGATTTACCACCTTTTAATGCCCAACCTCTATAAATAATGTTTTGGCCACTTTAATACATTATATAAGTCGAAATAAAATCCTTCTTTAGAATGGTGACATAAAATTTTACATTGTGATGATTTTTGGAGCTTTTCCGATATAGTTCATTTTATAATGAATAGTGAAAATATTGTAATTTAATTCAAAACTGCATTTTAATTTAACATATTTATATGGTTTTACTATCTTTTTAATTATTTTTAAATTGTAATTTGAATATATTTTTAAAATTTAATCCAATATTGGTAAATGAAATTAATTTCACTTTGAAATTGGACTGAAAGAAGTGTCAATCTTTTGATAGTAAATGTTTCTTAAAAACACACTATTTTTTTAACAACTGGAAATAATTTTAAAATGATTAGTGATACTTCTATGTTTAGAATTTGGTAAAATAGAAATAATTTTTTAATTCGGAATATAAAATATATCTTAGGCTGAATTGTTTGTATTTTTCAGACAAACATCAATTTTTTTTGAATAGTGAAACCACTTACTTGTAGTTAAAAAACTGACTTTTTCATTTAACTAAATTTTTTGCAATTTTTTGAATAGAATTTCAAAATTACAACCTACGTGGTTGTTATTAATATGTAAAATTTGGTTCAATAAAATAAAAAATTAATTTTTGGTGCATAGTAACTTTTGAATTATATTTACCGCGGTTAAAGGTAAATAATGTAATTAATTGTAAAAAGGATATTATAATTATTCAAAATTAACTTAAAACTTGTCCTAACCTTATTTTATGTGTAATATGAGATCATGGGAATCATTGGGACGATTTTGGGACCCCATGGAGCCACTTATAAATGATAATGACACTTTAGATTAAATAATTTAATATAATGGCCAAAATGACATAAACAAAAATATTTTAGTAAATTAAATTTTATATGATGTTATATAAGTCATACTTTTGAATATAAATATTATTTGGAAATCTATATAGATATAATAAATCATGATTATTTTATTTTAATTTTTAGACATCAAATAAATTAATTTATATATGACACAATGATGATACAGTATTTGCCTAATTAATAAATGATTTAAATAAATAAGATAATAAATATTAAAATAATATCCCAAAACTGCAAAATTCTTATTGGATGATTTTATATAGAACATTATTCATCTTATATTCTACATTAATGATTTTTGGAACTTTATAAACCTAATATCATTATATAATAAATTAATATTTTCACACTTTCCAAAAGAGCCCCTCCCCCCTATAAAAGAAGACAATTTACAAATGATTACTCACACCTACCAAGCCTTTTGGCTCGTCCAACCTCTACCAATTAATCTCTATACATCCCTCTCTTCCACCTAGAAGCCTTAACTTTTGCATAAGGCACATTAACAGACCAATTTTGTTCAACCCAAAGGGAGTTACAAAAATTAAAGGTAATGGTTACACTTAACTTCTTTTCTTTTATTTTTTTTCTCCAACCCCTAAAATATTTTTATTCCCTTATTTTATAACAAAAATAGTATCCTAAATAAACTAGGATGATTTTATGAGAAGGATTATAACTACAGATACACACACCGTCATCTAATGGGTGAAGAAAATAATGTTTCTGTGAATGTAAAACTAACGCCTCACGAAACGATGATTTTTCAATTACCTCCTACCGGCACTCATGGTGGACATTATGATGGAACTGTATTTATATATGATATATATTATGTTTTTTACTTCTTTATTCTTCTGTATTTTTTAAGTTATATCAAATTTTTATGGTTTTCATTATGGGTAAAGGCGATAATTTCATTTGATGAAGTGGGAACTACTGCCCCCTCAATCTGATATGACACGTTAATGCCTAATGTGAGATGTATGAAGGATAGATATAATGATATTATAAATGATATTATACAGGAATTATCATATACCTAGGTATCCTTATGTTTTAATTCTATTAATATAAGAAATATAAATGAAAGTAGCGTTCATGCGTACGTACCGTTTAACGTCTCCATGAACGGTGGATTTCATTTCTTAGCTCCTAATGATATGTAAAATTATAAATATAAATATATATATATATATATATATATATTGGATATATATGATATATATTATATCTAAATATGAACATCAATATTGATATAATGGACTATTGTAAACAAGGACAACTTGTAAATATTAGGTGTTCATTTTTTACTAAAGTACCAAATATCGACAAAACGGGTGTTATTAACTTAAATGAATACATAATGTTTATAAATTGCTAATAAGTGATATAAAATGAATAATAAACTTGAAAAATTTTCTTATTCAATTAGAAATTATCCTTAGTTTATTATTCAGGAGATTAAACAATGAACGGTTCAAGTCGAACAACCAGGTAAGGGGGTTCTTATCTAATATTTAATTCAATGAGATTTCCATTTTTCACCATATATTTATTGCATGTCATGTATTCTGGACTTCCATTTGATAAGAATTATCTTCATTCTATTTATATTCATGTTATTATATGAATCATTTGGTGGTTTTTAAATTTTTTTAATATGATTCGATTGATTTCAATGTGGTATGGGATTTTCATCTCACTTATTATTTCTGTGAGATTCATGTTATATTTGCCACTATTTGCTTTTGTGTAGATTATGTACTACCCAGGAATTCATTAATTGTTTAATATAATTCAATTTATGGGTTTTATGGAAATATTTTGGTTACAAAACCATAAGTAATGATATTTTATTCAGTGAATAGTATTTACTACTTCATAGAGGTAAAAATTATTACTTATGATAAAGTAATCATGGATTACTTGTTGTTTTGAAAAAAAATTGTTTTTCTTCATTGTGAATACCTTACTGAGACTTTATTCTCATTATATGTTTTGAAATGTTTTTTTTATAGGACATAAAGAAGAATAGTGTCAAGGATGGGATCAAGGAAAAGTCGTGTTATCTTAAACGTGGAACTAGAAATGACTCTTTTTTTAGAGTCTTTGTTTTGGGAAATAAATGGAAACTGAGTATGAGTTTCTACATTGTAAATTTTGAAAATAAATTTAATGTTTATGACATAATTATCTAAAAATATATACCTAAAAAGATCCTCAATGTGAATTATTCATTTAATTCATGATTATGAAATGTTTATGGTCGGGTCATTAAAATAAAGGCAATGCATTCCCTGTTTCTGGGAATTACAACTATGGTGCTAGTCGTCATCTCATGGCTTATGGAAAGTAGGCATGGGGTTGTCACGGCATGGGCCTCGGGGGACAATTCGTGAAAATCATCATATTTTACCTATTTAAATTCCCATGTGATGTTATCCTTTCTTCCTAGAGGCCACAACAATACTTCATCGTCACCCTATTGATTAGATCATGTATTATCAATGGGATTTTGAATAATCTTTTTGAATGTAATTTTTCATATACAACCTTGAGAATACATTATTTATTCTATTCAAGATTTCAGGATGCATAAAAAAAGGTTTTATGTGATTAATGTTGATTTTTATAGTTTCCATCACAAGATTACAATGGCTTGTGAGATGCCTCTTACAATATCAAGATAGATACTATATAGGCCTTCATGAGATCATCATAACAATACAAAAGTGTATTCATGTGATAAATTTCTCATAATCCCTTTCCCATGAAAATTAGCATATCTTCTAATCATTATAGTCTTTCTTATTTTCTAGTTTTTATTCATTATTTTTAAAGTCATTAATTCTATTCTCATTGCTTTTCCATCAGGGATATAAAAATAAATAGAGAATCACTCAATAGTATGTTTTAATTATAATGGAAAGGATATCTTCTTGTTTACGACACATCACAGGTCGAAATTGAAAATTCCAATGGCTTTCACAATATATAGATGAAATGTCTAGGTTTATTCATGAGATCCGATGACATATTCAAAAGGCTTCCATGTGATCAGGGTTGATTTTTTGTTCACCATTGCGATATTATGCATACTTGTCAAATATCATTATTATAATAAAAAATTATTTCCAAAGGCCATACCCATGAACGATGTTGATCAAATTAAGAACATAATACATTAATAATGAACACATTGTAACTCCAATACCATGAAGAATACATCATTTTCATATTTATTGCCATTAATTATGAGGGGATTCATGTGGTCTTTATGTGCCTATCGATTAAAAAATCACATAATTATATAAACTCATCTAGAAGACTACTCGTGATCAATGGTTTTTTTCTGAATTCCTTCGCACGAACATGATGTTTTTTTTTTGATGGGGATACATATGATCATTAACAGATTAGTTCCTATATATGATACATCCACATGACCATAAAAAATTCATGTGATCATGTTTCATACCAATATACATGATTTGGACAACAAGAATTCATGTGGAAGAGTTACTCATTCATTTGTGTAGTATACAAAATAATTTACTTGATTTGGGTATTTCACCAATTCTAGAATTGTTGATTCTAATTTGGAAGGTTTCAACAATGTGTAAATTAGTGACACATTTTCATAAAACATATCTATTTTAGAATCTATTTTTGAAAAAACATTATTAATTAAAAAATTTATTTCTTATATTGAAAAAAATCTCCAATAAAATTTCAATATAGTATTAATTTTTTAGTTTCCATAAACAAATATAATTAATATCAAAATACATTGTCAGATATAAATGTTTTCAAACTTATAAGTAATATTTTATGAAAAAGAACAATTTCATTGAAATCCCTTATTAAATATTATATAATCTCACAACTAATATATAAAAAATTATTATTTAAAATAATCATGTAAAATTTTATTTAAATAATTAAATTATTGAGTGGTTTTTATGGAATGATATTTCATTCAACCCATGAATGTGAAAAATAACAATTTCTTGTACTTTTTAAGAAAAAATTGAAAACTATATATGTTTAAAAATGACATCAATATTACATTTGGAAAGATAATTAAATATTAAATCATGGGTAAAAAATAAATTTATATGATTATAAAATAATAATAATTTATTGAATTCTATAGAAAGATTGTGAATAGATGGAAATGGATTTTTTACTAAAGTGGGAAATAATTTAAGAATATCTTAAAAAATATTTTTTTTTTATTTAAAAATTAAAATGAGGAAAATAAATAAAGCACTAGTAATTTATACAAATAGTCAAATTATAAAATAATTTATGTTCTTATTTATACCTATATCCAAAATATTATTTATTGAAAATGTAATCCTAAACAATCCTGATAAAGAAATACCATGTAATAAAAATACTTTAAACTTTCGTCATAATTGAATCATAATACACAAAATTGGATAACATAACATGAAATTTTTAATAACATTATCATTATTATATTCCTTATATCACATGTAAAGGTGAATTACATGAATTGAAAATAATAATATTTGTTCATAACATTATATATGTTTAAAATAATAAAAATTGAACTGATAAACGCTTACCAATTATGTAATATTCAATGAAAAGACTCAATAAAATGAATTACATAAATTGATTCTTATTTCCAAAAAAAATTTGTTAAAAAAATATTAATTCATGATAGTTATATACACTACCCAATTGAGACAACTGGTGAATAATGAATATATTACTTAGAAATAAAGGTGATATGAGAAACCCATACATTGAGTAAGCATATAAGGAAAGAAATTATGCACAAGAATACTAAAATTAAATTTTTAATATTTATATACTAGTTTCAGGTTAATACCTATAATATTAAATACGATCCACATATATCATTTCATCTCACATTTATTAACAATTCCATAATAAAATCATCAATTGTGATTGGTAATTTCTAGTTTTTCATGTGATTTTCAATTCAAAAAATTTGGTCCTTGTTCATTAATGATGATTAAATTTATATTGAATTAAATAAATAAAAAAATATCTTATATATTTTATATATATAAATTTATAATTATTCATAATCTATCTCTATAAAAATGTATTACCACATTGATGTAGATGGTAGGATGTACATCTTCATTAACTATATTTTAACTTTTTAATGGGAGGATTAAATGAAATATAAGTGAAACAAGTAAACATTAAAAAATAATTATTATATAATATATTTCGAAATATCATATATATATATATATAATATCATTATTACCATCAATTTAAAATGGAATGGAAAACTAATAACATCTTTTCATGGAGGTATTATTCAACACATATGGACATGAAATATTTTCACATTCTAGTAGATTAGATGGAATGAATATTGGAATTATGTTATAATTAATTAAATATAATTAAATCATAAATTTAATATATACAAATTATTCTAAACATAACCACTATCTGTGATATCTTGTAATGGAAGATAATTTCTATATCAGCATTAATGGTGTAGTCCACAAATATGAACGAGTGATACATTCACATAACATTTCATTATAAAAAATGTGGATAATAATAGTTCCATAGTACTAATATAATTAAGCTATTTTTAGTATTATAAAATTATATTTTAATCAAAAATAAAATATATTTATAGATGATATATAAATATGTAATTTGAATGTAGTCTGGTGGGATGATTATCAATCCTTCAGTTGGTCTCTTTGGATGCTTTCTAAAGAACACATTGAATATTATTTTATAAAGATGAAATCCTAACCCACATAGATTGGTAATTTCTAAAGTTTAATTGTAATATATTACATTATCTTGTTTACTTATGTATATTTAAATAAATTAGATAATATGTGTACTTTTATAAGTGAGGGGATGTGAATCTTGATGTTTTCAAAATATTGATATATAATAAAGTCACATTCATAGAAATGTGGCCCCAATTCAATGATAAAGATTATATTTTACAAATACATCCATTTAATAAAATTTATATAAGATTATATATCATTTTATATGATATCCATTTTTAATAACCACATTGTTAATTTCTTTAACTATATTTAATGTATCGACTTTTTTAATGTTAAAGGGTAAAAATTTTAAATATAAGGTAAAATGCTATAATTAATTGATAAGAGATGATATATATGGCCATTATTCAAAAAAATGAACTATATCAGGTTTTTTTTAAAATTTTAAATAAATTAATAAAATTTTATATTTCATAAAATATCATTATTTCTCTTTTTTTCTTCATTCACTTAATTTAAATTTATAGAAATCCAGATAGAACATTATTTTAAATATTCTCCACTAAAATTTTCATAATATTTTAAATTTATCTATATAACTCATGTGTAACTAAAATAACCTCTGAAATATTAAATTTAATGAATTAATTTAATTCAAATAATTGTCTACTACTTGCACATGAATTATATTGGTGTTCAGAAAGCATTTATGTTTATTATTTCATCACTAAATAGAAAATGTAAATTTATAGAATAAAAAAATATAGTTTAATAAACATGTATAAACAAATGAATTCACATTTCATCTTATGTGAATATTTTTGAGTTATTAAAATAATGATTGTGATGTTTTAGAAATTTTTTTCTTAAAGTATATAAAAGTGATTTTCAATGGATAATGATAAAAAAAGTCAACAAATATGAATTTGGGAAGGATATAGTAAAATATATTATAGTAATTTAAATAATTAAACATCATGGTTTGATTTTTATTCCTTATATCATTGTTTTAATGTATTTTAAACTATTTAATGATTATTATGATGAAAAATATTTACCACCATTACTATTTATAGTTAACAAAATATAGAAAACATAACTGAAAATGAGGTTTTAATATTTAAAGAAAAAATTACAATTAATGGTATATATATAACTCATATAAATTAAAAAAAACAATTTTAGTAAAAATTTCGTTTTTCATATAAAAATTATATAATTTAAAAATTAATAAATATGATAATTAAAATAGATATAATTATATTCTTAAAAATAGAATTAAACATATTGTACATTAAATATACATCCAAAATATTCTGGTAATTTTAAATTAACATATTTATTAAGAAGGAAATATTAAACAAATATGTATTTTTTAAAATTCACTAAATATAAATCATTTCGATTATATCTTTAAATTTTACCAAATGTTATTTATGAAATAATTATTTTAAAATAATTTAAAAAATTATAAAATAAAATTTATATTTTCATATAAATTAATTTTATCATCCATTCACAAAATAAAATAATAAACACATTTAAATAAAACGCATTTTTGATTCATGATATGAATTCACAAATAGTTATATGCTTATTTCCTAGATATAAATGAATAAACCATTCTTAGGTTATACCATTACAAATTTATTTCACAATTTTCGTACTCATATACATACCTCCAATTCAATTTCTATGTTAGATTACCATTTTAATATTATATCATAATTGTTTTATATCCATGTTTGGTATATTATAAAATATATCGATATTATTATTCCTTTATATTTTATCTGTAAAAAGGAACCACATATTGAAATAAAAATAATATAGAAAGGTTTTTAATAATGTAATTTCACCAACAATGTTTATTTTATATTTTTTTGATCCATAACATTCTATATTAGTAATTTTGTGGATTTAATTGGGAAACCATATTTTGGAATATAAATTCATATCATAAACCATATCTCTAGGGTTATAAACTACTTTCAAAATTAAATATAAATATGTTTTCTTATGTCATTAATCATTTATTGTGTGTGATTCATCATCATAATTTTGTTGTTGATACAAAAAGCATCAAATTTTTAATTTGGTTCATTCAATCAGAAAATATAATATATACATCATACGCTATATGGTATAAAAAATTTATAATTAATCATGTAAAAAATTTAATATTCCATGAAATAAATGTTTTCCAGATAAATTATTTATGTTTAATTAATTTATAAAATCTAGTTCATGTGTGATTTATTTCTTAAACATAATGTTTTTATAAATGAATATTTAGGATAATTTATTGATAATATTCCTGTATCATTCTCGAGTTTAAATCTTTTGGTATCTATTTATTTATATAGGGATGTTAATTATCAATAATATTTTCATGAGATATTTGTGCCCTATTATAATTTTTAATTTATCAATTAACTGAAAATTATAAATTTTATTATTCATTATCATGATATAAAATTCACAGGTTTTGGTATATGTCTTATTCATTTATAAAATTATGATATATATTTTTGGTGGATCCAATATCACTAGGTACCATTATATTATTCCAGAAATTCATTTATGTTTTCCACCCATAAAAGTTTGTTATGAAAATCTCTAGGAAACATTTTCAAGGTCCAGTAGTCCTTCAATGGTATATTTAGGGTGATTATGTATGGGTAATTGCACTAGGGACCTATCAATTAAATGAAGTACAACTATCTATTGTGCTACAATGAAAAACTAAACATCAGTTGTGACTCCTAGTAGATTCTAAAACATATCTTTAATGATGTAGGAAGACATGGGATCTCATGGATGTAATCACTTCTTGAATGGTGGAATATTGTATCTTATTAATATTCACATGTGCAATATAGTGTATGTTGGGGATAGAGTTCTGAAATAATAGTTCAAATAGTGTATATGAAGAAGAAAAAAATACTATGTTAGAAATTTGGAATATGGGAATTTTTCGACAATGAGGTATGTTAGGTTTGAATCATATACCATGTTTTTCAGTATACGAAACTTCTATGGATACAAGGATGATATATCATATATAATCTATCATCCTTGTATATTCCATGTATTATTGTTTTCTGATGGTAAAATTTACACAGTTGCTATAAATATCACCTAGAGTGTGGTTGTGAATCAAAATCAATGTATAATATATAGCATGAAGTGGTGATATTTTGGGTGCATTCAATACTATCCTTTATTCCACTCATTCAATGTATCCCTTGTTATTAATTGTGTATTTATTTAAAAAATTAATTATGATCACTGTTTTAATCATCGAATGACCCATGAATATCGCATGTGTTGTAGTTTGAGAAAAAATGAGATGGGATGGGTGAATATTTATTAACAATTTATTTTACAGTCATTTATATATTTTCCCTAGGATGGAATGAATTCATTTTATCTATTTTCTTCATTACACATGTTCCACAACTAGAAACTCAAAAAATGAAAATAGTTTTGAAAAAATCATTATGGAATTCTATTAATAGATAATTCCAAGAGCGTACCCTAATTATGTATCATACATAGAAAATCCATAATGATTCAATAGTTATGAAATATTATAATTTTTGGATAATTGTAACTTGTTTATAGGAAAAAAATTATCCAAAGAATTCCCCAACAACACACTTCATTCCTTAGATTACCTTTATCGACTCCTACAATGCACTGTACTTCATAAGAATTATTCTTCATTTAAAAAATGATGATTTATTTAATATAATTAATATAATATTCATCTAATTTCATCTTGAAAATTTAAAAATAAATCAAAATTTCCCTCCTATATCTACAAAAATTATAAGAAATTTCTTTCTAATTTCTTTTTAAAAAATTATCCTTTTATATAACATCTATAACAAATATTTTTCACCATAAATTTTAATTCTCATTCGATGAACAACTCATTCTATATATATTTTCAGTAAATTGAATAGTAATTCATAATATGAATAATAAAACATCACCTCAAAAACTTCATCATGTAACCTAGCCTCACAAACATGCCTATTCCACTCTCCCTCAATAACATATTTTCAAACATCCAGTCGTTATGAATAAATATAGTTATTGAGATAATATTTCCATATAGTATAATCAATGCATCTTATTTTTTTTATTAATCATCATTAACATATTATTTATATCTAATAATATGAATAGTGGGATATTTATATGATAAATATCCCTTACGACTGAAATGAAACACTATGAAAATACCCTTCACATATCCGCCTTGCATGAACAATTTTTCATTGAATATAATTTCAAAATCATGGCCAAATTCATTAAAATGAAACCTACAATATGTTTTCATTATATACATTATAAAAAATAAATTTAATAACAATATATGTGAATCATTAATTCCATTCCATTTCATGTTTAAAGGAATTAAGATCCAATGCATGTATTTAGACATTGTAAAAATACATAAAAAATACCTCTATCGTGTAGAACTATTTATGTACTCCCTATTTTGTGTGATAGGGTCCTATATGGATAAAAACAATTCATGATGTTATAATATAAGTGAACTAATTATTTGTAAAATAGCATGATTTTACAAGAATTGTGACTTTTAATTTTAGGAAACCATTTCTTAAAAACTACCTCCCTTATTCATCAAACAACTTGATCAGTGTATAAAACAATTCTCACAAATCAAAAAAAAAATGTTATCATTTATAACATTGAGCACAAATTTTGACCCATTTATTAATTTTTTGGAAATAATTTTCCATTCCAATCATGTAAATTTTCTATAAAACATTTATAATGGAAAAAAATAATTTAGCATGCCATGTCTATGTTATTCATACTCAATGCAGAAAATGGAATTATGGAATAAATTAAATGCCTCATGACATTTGTTATCGCATTAACCCTCCATGACATTTATACAATGATCACTCTCTTATGATATGATTTTATTTGAAAAACCACCTATTAGGAGAGTTATTCCATTCAATATTCATTCTATAATTTAATTTTTCTGTCTCCCACTATTATAAATAACCCATCGAGAATGAACATGTGATCTTTATTTGGTATAGAACAAACCATGGATCATATTTCCCTAATAATCCTCTATTATTTCACTATCATTTTAAAAAATTTGTCTCCATGTGTAGTGGCATATATCTAAACAACTTATGGGGAGGGAGGTGGTTCATCATTGAGGGTCTACAGATAGTCCTCAAACATTTGATTTGATAATTGCTTATTCTTAATTTATTCTTGTTGTTTATTACATCAAACTAACTATAAAATAATTATTCATTATTCAATATTATAATTAATAAAATTATATAGTATTTTTTAATATTTATCATAAGACAATATAATGGGATTCATAGTGAGATCAATTACAAACTTCATTCACATAATATTGTCATTAGTTGGTTAATCTCAACATATGTGACATCCATTCATTTTTTTATATAAAAATGTTTAAGGAATGACTTGGTTATTGATGTATACTAAAAATATTCAATTTTCGAAAATAATTATTCTATATTTATTATATAGACTTTAGACTCATTTTCATATAATTATGATGTACAATAACATGTGTAATTTGAGTCCATCACTACACCATTCCAATATGCATCATAAAATATATATATAAAAATATAATTTTCTACATCAAATGAAAATACATAAATTAATGAATATTGGATATAACTCAAAATTCATTTTACTATTTCATTATTCAATTCCATCATAATACTTTGAAATAAATTTTAAAAACATTCTTTAAAAATGATGTCATTTCATTTTCCATTCAAATACAAAAAATAAACTATTTATAATCCTATATAATTTATGATTCATTAATATCTCATATTCATGATCCCAAAAAAAAGTTTCAATTTAAATTTTATTCGTAGTTATTTTGGAATCACAAATATTAAATTTCATCAACATCCCTGTTATATAAAGAGTATCAAAATCATTTTTAAAACCCAATTATGGAACCAATTTCAGTGATAGAAAATTGTTTGTTTCAATTATAAAAAATCAAACTCTTATATCATCAAAATAGTATAACCCTTCACATATTATTAATTAAATTTACATTATATGATGAAATTCACATAGAATACCTCAATGAATTTATATTATTTGGATTTATTCTTATATTTATTGTGATCATAAATATCCATTTTCAAATCCACAATCATCAGTTACAAGCCAGGTTATGAAAAAAATTTATGTGTTGTGTTATATACACCATACACTGACCTATTTAATTTTTCAATTTTTCTCAAATTCCAATTTTAATACTGCATATGTTTTTCAATATAAATATTATATTTAGACACACTATTCCAGGCTATTATTTTAATATATATATATTAAATCATGAAACCTATTCAAAATTATATCACTAGAATATCTGGATAGACCGATCTTGAGATACAAGAGATAATTTATTATATTTTTAAAACCATTTTATCTATAAATATACATTATGAACTTGATGTTTTATATATTTAATCGTTATTCCTATATATTAAAAGTTAATTTTGAAAATCACTTTGTTATAAAAATATTTTTATACTTATGATAATTCAATAGATTCCATGTTTTATTAGTTTATAAAAAAACCAAAAAATTTATTAAACATAATATTAAGAATTTTTGTTTTATTCAAATGATATTGGTTCTTTAACTAAATTTTATAATTCATGGATAAAATTAAGGAATCCTAGTGTTTTGGTAGGTTAAATTATAATAATGTTGGATTGATTAGAATTTTTTCTGATATTCATATTTTTAGGTATAGGATAAATTTATCCAACAATATTTCCCTCTAAATTTTCATCATTATAATTTTATTCAATATGAGATATTTTTTAAGCAATAATATTTATATAAAATCATTTCTCTTCATTATACATTCTATCAAATTATGAACACCTCGAATTGAACCAATCATTTTTACCATTGAGATTGACATCATTGCTCATCAATATTTTATTCTAAATAATATTGAATAATTTATATTCATTAAAAAAATTAGCCTGAAAATACTCTGTTATATTCCATATTTCTCAACATTACACTATTTCCTCCATTATTTCAATTTTAGCATTTTCATCCAGATATAAAAAATTATATTAATGTGGGACTCCATCCATTTTCAATTCATATGATATTATATCTACCAAATGACCAATTGTATCCTAGTTCTGAGTGTACAAAATAACTTTAGATGAATATTCCAAGTAATTTAATGATTCTGAATTTAAAATATTGAATTTCTCTAATTTGAAACTACATTCAATTGTATATGTGATACACAACAATATGTTTTAATAAACCAAAATATAATATTGAGAGTAATATTTATACATGATTGTTATATACTAGATGTTAATGTCGGTCATATAAACAGGGATAATCCCATTTGTAAAATTATTTATAATTTATAAATAAAATATGTAGAAAATTAATTATTTAATTTTGGTTAAATTTTACATAGAGATGAAGAATAATAATCACTTAATGAATTATTTTTATTGATTGTAATGAACATATTATAATATTTATTTTATCAACTTATATAAATTTTTATATAAAATTTAATTAATTTTGAATTTAAAAATTAAAAATTAACATTTGATGAATTTTAAGGAATATTATAATATATTTAATTTTTAATTAATAATAATCAAATTGTGAATTTATCAAAATCTATAATTTTTTTTTAAATTTTTTACAATGTTATTTTTATTTTTTACTTGTTTTAAACACAAAATTAAATTAATGATGATATTAATAATAAAATTTAGTTAATTTTTATCAATTTCATGTTCATCTTTGAAATAAAATCATATTATACATGAGGAATTATTTTTTGAAACCACGTTTTTTCATCCCGTTTGTAGGATTCAAATAAAATTAAAACTTTTCACTGTAAGGAATTAAATTGGGGAGAAATTGATTCCATATTTTTCTCTATTATAATTAATTTTATTTAATATGTTCAACATTGATTTTCTCCCAATCAATAATAATAACAATAACAATTAATTACCATAGTTAAGGAAAAAAATGTTTAATAGGGGTTTAACAAAATGGATAATTGTTCAAAATACCTACAGCATTATCCATAGTATTTTAGATTGAAATATTTAAACATATATCATTTTTTTGTTTATAACTATTTATATTTTTTATTCTTATTTCATGTGTAAAATGGCTGTATAATGTTATATTTTTTTAAAAAAGTCATATGTTTCCTCCCCCACACATAATATTGGGAACCCCCATATCCTCTCAATATATAAATCCTCAAGGTTCAAAAAATGAAATTTCAAATACCTTTTTTTCATCACACATAAATTTTAATGGGTCATCATTTATAATAATCTTATTATAGGAATGCTTTAGTTATAATACATAAGAGGTGGTCCTAAGAAGACTTATCATTTTTATCTAATTTTTTTCATCCTAAATTTTTATTCCATATAAATATAATAATAATCAGTAATTATGATATAATAACATTAGTGTACCGAAAAAACTATGAAATTATTTTATTAATGTAATAACATATATATATCTCCACTTCCATGAACTGAGAAATGAAACCATCAGTCATGACGATGGCGGACTACTGCCTTAAAAATTGATACAATTTTTTTTCAACATCCCCTCTCATAAATTTTCTTTATGGTGGATTAAATATTTATATTTTACATTATACAAATAAAAATAATTATATTATTTTAATATATCATATCGCTTCAATTATTACCACCCATTAATTAATTATTTCTTCATTCATGTGTGGGGAAGACTACTATCTTGTGAAGAAATGTGATTCATTTTATATTACTATATAACATTGATGTATATGGTTTGTAATATAATGAAATAATATTAAAATAATTTTATAATAGAAATTTTATAAATTTAATATGACACATACAATATTTATATTTTGATATTTGAAAAATTGGAATGTAACACATGCGTACATAAAACCTAATATATCTACGATTGTTACATAGTATATATTTCATAACTACATATAATAGTTAATTTTAAATTAATAATCTATATATAATTTTTTTAATTATTTCATTATTTTTATTCAAGATTGGATGGAATTGTAATCACATTTTACATAGCCAATATTCCATAATGATTTTTGACATGTTAGTCAGACGCCATCAAATTGATAGAACTAAACCTTAATGATTATGTAATTGAATATAAAATAATAATTAAAAGATAAAAAGGACCAATAAACCTGAAACATTTTCATATGAAAGTAAATAATTAAAAAAAATTATTAATTGGAATAATAATATAATGTCTAGAGGAATCCATATCGAGGAAAGGTAACTCTAATAACCACCATTGTTCTGGGATATGATTATTCTCCATCTAAATCAATTACTATATATAAATATAATGTTATATAATTAACTAATATATATATATATATATCATAGATATAAATATATTTTATTCATTAATCCATTCAAGTGTAAATACATGCCTTATAGTAATTTATGAAATGCACTCATTATGAAATTTTCTTTGATTATTAAATAATTCATGATTATGAATCCCAATATTCTCCATGTAAAATTCGTATGTTAACTTAATATGATTTCTTTAATTTTTATGGAAAACATAAAACATTAAATTATTATTACGGTTGAACCCATATACTGTAACCATGAATTTGGATAATAATTAGTCTTGTGATAAAACATTTATGGTAATATTTAGTAAACCTGATCATTTATGGAACTTTTCACTCCATGGGATGTTTTCTAGGATGATATAATTGACTCATGATTATTTCATGTTATATATTTTTATACATTATATCTTACATAATTCCATATGTTTTGATTCTATGTTATTACTAAAGTAGAATCTCATTTATGATATCTTCGTATAACATTGAATAACATGTAATATTTCACTATCGTGATTACTCTATTGCTGAGATTTTTAGATCACTAATTCCATTATATATTCCCTTGGTTATCAAATCTAGTATGGATAGATTAGATGGATTTAAGAGACAATTTTTAATAATAAAATATATTTTTTTTAGAGTTTTCTTGATATATTACGAACCATGCCTTCTATAGACACTAGGCCTCACAACCTTAGGATTTTTACTACATAGATATTATATCTATAAACATGAAATAATTTTTGTATAATCATTGGTTATCAATAGTTGGTATTAGAGAAAGGAATATTTATAAATGGGGATTAGAGATTGGGTAATTTATTGTGAAACCCATTTATAGGTATAAGGAGAAGACTATGTATAAAAATAACCTGGAATTGCGGTGAATTATATTGGGAGTATAATCATATAAAGACATTCCTATGGGGATATTAAACATAGATATAGATCTAGAACCATTTTAAATAGGGTTTATACGTGAAAATTGGATATTTTAGTTGAATATTATCATCACCTGGTGCATAAAAAGGGTCTCACTTAAAAACTAATTTTACACATCTTAGAGATATTATTTGGATATTAAAATATTAATTATGTTAAATTATAAAGGATATGAAAAACATAATAGTTCAGGATAAATATTTCCTAAATTAATATACATATAATTTATCAAATCATATACAAATAAAAGATAAAATATACAAATCAATTATATGTTGGTCTTCTATTGTTTTAATGTTTTCATTTGTACATTTATTATTTAAGGCATTCAAATTTCAATTTATCTTATTTTAGTTTACTATTGGAAATATTAAAACATGTTCTATCAACAAATGTGATACATGATGTCATTATTTCTCCAATGATATGCCAATGAATATGGGAATTGAAGATGGGAACATCCTAGTATTACTCGGTCAAATAAATTATGTTATTAATAATAATAGAATCTTTTGGAATTCCAAATTCCTCTTACAAAATATCATGTTACATTTTAGTATTTAATTAGAAAACATCATCATAACATTTGTGGGACTATCTGATATCCTCATTGTGGTATAATAGATTAACTAAATTTAAATGAAATTTGTTATCCTTCAATGTATAGAGAAAGGGAGTTTTTATCTTTCAATTATTCATATTTAGGGATAATCACATCCATGGTGAACATTGATGTGGAAAAAAATTACAAAGACTATATTTTATCCTTGAAATTGAAATAATTCAATAAATTAATTTTTTAGTATATATATTCTAGATGCTCTTCGTCATAAATTTTAAATGGATTTTCTATTTCTGTATGAAATTTATGAATATTAAATATTGTTATATTAGGAAATAATCTCCAAAAAAATAACTTTATAAAACCAATATGGTCATCAAAACTCAAATACAAGCCGACATATTCATTAATTGGATAAATAGTTGTCTATGGAAATTAATAGTGATTTTGTAATTCAATTTTTATGAAGTGGTTTTCCATTGTGAAAACAATATTGAAATGGGGATGTGTGTCTCTTGGTGGGATTTATGGAATATTAAAAAATAAAGTGTTTTTTTCCTCAGGGATATCAAATAATTATTCACTTATTGAGAAGAAATATTAAAATAAAACCCATGAAGAAATTTGTATGATTCATCATATAAATATTATATTGGGGATATTGAGATCATTCCAATGTAGAAAATATTAGCATCGTGCTTTATAATTCAATAGGAAAACGAAGAAACATGTTGTTGTGGAAGAAGAAAAATAGGTTCAGATAAACACTCAATGTATAGTTCATTGTTGAAACTACATGGGAAACATGAATTATTCAACATAATACACTAATCCATGGGTTATCAGAGTAAATCAATGATATTTACCTCATTTTACTAGATATAAGAAAAGACAATTTGTTATCACTTCATCTAATGTGTATACCAAAAATGACATGGTGAAAGGAATCCAAGTTTATAATTCATGAAAACAATTGTACAATTTTATCGGAGTTCTACACATTTTATCATATTTTTCATGTATGGTATAATTATTTGAGTATCTCCTCAAAACATTGGGGTTAATCTATATACGTGGATATAATATTGAGAAATGATTGTATCCCATATATATAACACCTCCCTAATTATTTTTTGATGACTAATTATTCTAAAAAATATTATCTTACATCATTTATTAGTGTTTTATTATAGTTCACATTTCCTTTATTATGTAAATATATTGTTTTCAGTTTAGAGTTATAGTTATCTCTACACATATTAGGTCATCCTCCAATTATAAAATGTTTAGAAGGAGGATAAATATTTCCTAGAATCATCTTCTATATAATGGAAATTATTTCCATAAAATAAATAAAATCTACACAAACTAATTTATAATATGTGGACAACCATTACTGAAGACATTCCCTCTGTGATAGACTATACTAATACATTCCCTAATGAGTTTCCTAGTCCTCCTCCAATTAAAGTGGTTTATTTCTCAACAGATCTTATATCAGGATCGATTCCAATATTGATGACTACTTATAGAATTTTCATAGTTGAGTTAGAGTATGTTAATAAGAAATTAAAATAGATTCATGAAAATGTTTTTAGATCCCCATTTCATTAGTGTGGGGTGAAACATTCCTACTCCTTATAGAATTTTAATTGATTAGTTAGATGATTTATATAGTTCGTGGTTATTATCATTGGTTTAATTTTGATCATGATATCACTAATTAATGGAATAGTTTTAATAGTTTCAAAAACTACCTTTTTATCAAGGTAACAATGACATTGGTTCATATTAAGTCATTTCACACTCCTTACTTCTCTATAAATCATTATGGTCAAATTTAATAGATTACATTGTGACTACTTGGAAAATATTTAATGTGTATTTTTGGAAGTTGTATTGATTTACTCAAAATGAATATATTAGAATTTGATCTTTTTAAAATATTGTACCAAAGGATTTGATAAAGGGAAAACTATATTAAATGTTGAGTAAATTTTAGTTTTGGATAAAGAAAATGTTGGACTGATCTAGACCAAAAGTCTATTGAGAACCAAGATTATCAAACATTGTAGTTAAATATTTTATACATTAATATTAAATGTATAACCAAACACACTCCTTTGGAACATAATAATATATTGACTTTGTAAACCATGCATGAAATCATCTTAATTAATGAAATATATTAAATGTCTCCCATGAAGATCTTCTACATTTGTTTTTTAATGATGGGGTCGAATCTTCATTTATTATTAAATTAAAGTAAAGTCCTCTTTTAACTAGGTAGAGGAAAACCCATTACAATTCTGAAAGTCCAAGTGGTTAATTATCCCATTACATTCCTCATAGACCCATTATTTGAATAGTAGTTCTATAGTACCTTCCTGCTATAGTACCACATAGTACCTACTGTCGCTGCAGTTCTCTACGGCCACTTTAGTAAAATTCCGTGACTATAGTGTACACCATTGCAATAGTACCGCCGCTACTAGAGTATGCTACTGTACTAATACAACACCCTATTCCCAATGTGTTTTGAACCACCATTTTTATGTATGATTACACGGTGCTTACCACTAATCCAAACCCCAAATACTAGATCTAATCCACTTATAATTAATCTTAAATGACATTTTTCAAAACCTAGGGAAATGGGATATAAAAAAGAGTGTGGTTAGAATGTATGTCAGGGTAAAAAGCGATATATAATCATAACATTATTATAAGGTTACGTGAATTTTATCATAAAATTTTATAACGAAATTACATGAAAATAAAATATCATAAAATTGAGTCATGGAATAATGATAGGATATCCAAAATACATGAATCATAATAGAAGAAAAAAAGATAAGACAGTAGAAAAAAACATTTGAATAATACATAAAATATATTATAAAAAATAATATGAGATATTATTTAAATTCTATCCAACAAGACATTTATAAGTTATTAGGATTAGGATAATCACCCTTATACCTGGTTTTGGATTGGATTGAAAACTATTATACCCTTTTTTTGGACATGGTCTACCAACCAGTGTACCCACCTTTTATTTCTTGTGCCAAAAAACACGTGAACCCAATGATCTCATAGAACGATTACAATTACCGTATTCATTAGAATGATATGTAGTTACCACATAACATTTAATGAAAATATCACATATGTGTTCCATAGGATCATAAAACATTCATCAAATCCCAAAACATGAAACAAAATGGGTTATAAAAAACATAATCTTATCATAACCTATATCAAAGTTACATGTTTTGTAATCATATAAAAATTTCATCGTAGTGTAACCTCGAAAAGGAAGAAGGATTCATACATGTTTAATCATTCTGTTACTAGTGGACGAGAGATTAGTTTCATAACAATCATGTAAATCAATATATATAACATGTTGAGAATGAATAATTATGTTATCATTTGATTATTCCCCACAAAACCACATGTATAATCCAAGGTATTATCATTGAAAAGTTATTATTTTGATATAATACCCAAATGGAACATTTCATTATGAAAATACCTAGCCATTGAAAATATATTCTTAAAACTAAACATCATATAATATTCTATAAATCCATTTAGATGAATTTTTAAATAAATATTAAGGTAAGCATAAATAATTTCAAACCGTGACATTAGGGAATAATATTTGTGTTATACATATCCAAAAGAAATATTCATTTCACATTTTTGTTAAATTACTAACAGATGTTGTTTGGATAATGAAATGAATATTATTTTCATAAATATTTATATGATTTCAAACATGGGTCAATTATGTTTTGATAAATCAGAATTTTAATTTTATAACATTTATGAAAATGTTTTCAAAAAACATGATTTTCTAAGAAAACTGTGTTTCAATAAAAGAGGTAAATAAATAGGATATTTATTAAAGAAAACTTTTTAATTCATGGTAGCATAAGGAGAGTAAAATGAACAGAAAAAATGTATTCTCATGAAATAACCATTGGATAAGAAAATTATTGTTTTAATTGATATTTAAATCATAATATTTCATCATTGGATACCAAATCATGAAAAATATAAACAAATATTTGGATTTTAAAATTAAATATCTACCAAATTAATGAAAATGAATAATATTACCCATTACAAAATATAATTAAATAAACCATAAAATTTCATTAAAATAATAAAATTCATGAAATGTCATGTAAATAGTAATTATACCAGGAAAGGATTGGATCAGGAAAAACCTGATCCCCAAAATTATTTATAGAAAAAAGAACAGTACAAGAAAATAGAAGTAAATAAGCACAAACATACAAGATTACATAATCTCAAAGCCAAAGCCATTCCCAACTGCATAATGTTAAAGCCCATCATCCAATTCAGTTGACTCCCATTCAGACGACTCAGCTTTCCTGAATAATGCCAGGTATTGTTTTTTACACTGTAGCATCTCCTTAGATAGATTTGCCTTAGGCGGACTCTTTTCATCAAGAACATTAGTAACCATCTCCCTGCGCATCACAGATGCAGACCTGGTTGTAATTGGTTTCAGAAAATCAGAGTAATCTTTCCTTGGTCTTCTTCTGCTTGGGTTAGACCCTCTCATTTTGTTATCGTATGTCTTCTTTCCTACGCCCTGAACAATGGCACTATAACTAGGAGTCACATTCTACTTGTCCCTTCCCATGATATCCCCCCAATTCTTAGGAGGGTGCACATCATTGTCAAATTCATAGTCAGCCTTCATTCCCAGTGGTAGATTTGTCTCCTACAGTGTATCTTTTTTCCCACATGGGATCTGCTCTATCTTAGCACCTCTATCCATGACACAATTCTATATTTCAACAGGTTCATCCACATTATTGACCCTTCAAGAGCCATCATATACCACAAGTGAAAGGGAGTCATTGCCAGACTGATATGTGTCCACAGCCAGTTCCACTTGCATCTGTTTTTCATTTTCCAGAGTAATAAAATTGTTCTTCAAGCAGATGTCTGGACCATCATGTATATCACGATTGGCACATGAATATGTATCCTTCCTCGCTGCTTCTGTATTTCTATTCTGCACTAGACCACGACCCGTATACTGAATTAACATGTTTGAATTCTCCCAGTCCATATCTTGAGAAGGTGTGTTATCCTTGGCAAGGTGAGTCTTCCTACCGTCAACACACCTTCACACCTCCTCAACTTCTCCTGCCTCACCAGGTACCGCCATAATACCATGGTCCTTCTTCAACCTCCCAAACACTTCTGATATAGACGACCCTGCTACAGTAGGATCCTCTTTCTCTACATGGCATCAAAATTACAATAATTTTTTGGATAACCTAAATAAATTAAATTTATTTTCATCATATATTTAATACAAAAATACATTAATGTATATGTCCCTTAGAATAAGTATAATTTTGTAATTTTCATGGGATGCACACATTATCAAATTTAAACAAAACACGGTTTAGTGACACATTTCATAATAAATTTATATTGGTTATTAATAAATTTCAATAATTTTTTTAGAAAATAATATTTACATTTGAAATAAAAATACCAAAAAAAATTAGTATAGGGTTTTGGTTTTAGTCTGAAAGTTTTCATTTTATGAAGAACAGAAAAAAATGAAAAATTTTAACTAAAAATATAATTTTCCATTAATTAATTTAAATAGATAAATTATATTTCTAATTTAATTTAATTTAATTGTACTGCAATTATTTATAATTTAATAAAATTTATTTCACTTGAATCATTTTAAAAATTTTTATATATGTATATTTTGATATTTTGATCATTTTATCTTTAAAAAATCTTTCTCATCCCCTATAAATGATTAATTTTAAATTATATTTTCCCAGATTTATGAAAATAATTTTGATAAAATGAATCAATATATTAAATAAGAGTATTTTTAAAATTTAATATTCATTGAAATTAATATAATTAAAAAATATATGCTGAAAATTTTAAAAAATGATTACCACTTTTAATGGAAAATGTGTTTACTGGGTTCTTTATGGAACATTATTCAGGTTAAAATGACATGAATATTTATCAAACAACCATTTTATGGGCATATTTTATCCAATATGACCGATGAATCGATTTAATTTGTTTGTGGGCCAAATTTCAAGAAATTTGGCTTAGAAAATTAGTTATGAATAGAAAAAGTTGAAATGGAACCATTCATATATTTATTATTTATATATCTGTATGATAGTGAATGAAATATTTTCGATTCTAAAAATTATTTATAAATATATATTATTTTTATTATTATAATCATTGAATTAAATTTTTTGGGTATTAAATTATTACATTAAATATTTTTGAAACGCCAACACAATAATTATTTACTTAATATTTAAATAATATAAATGATCATAAAAATATTATAAATGATATAAATAGAATTAATTACTAATTACCACTAATTATTTAGAAAAATAAATCATTTTAAAAATATCTATACAAAATAAATTCAAAATATATCATTATCCTGATATATGGTTAATTCAAATTAATAGAATAATGTCAAACATGACATTAATATAGTCAAATAAAACTGTTTATTTTTTTAGATTATTTAAATTTTTAAAAAATTATTTACCTATAAGTGATTTTTTAATATTAAAATAATAGTCCACTGACGATAAAATAGAGCTTTTATAATGGATTCATGGGCCCCTAAATAGTAAAAACACTTTTAGAATCGTTATGCTTAATGCGATGAGTTTTCATGTTGTATACACTTGTGTTAAAATTATTTTTCATCAAATGTACTCATTTTATATTATAAATTATATATAATATTATAAATTAAAGAGTCCAAATTATAATTTAATTGTTATTTTATTTTAGGATTAATGTTTATAATACCTACTGTGAAACTACTTGTTACATTAGAGAAAAATCAAAATTTAAAAAAAAGAAATATATATTAATGGACAAAATATTTTAAAAATGTGTTTCATTATATTGTGGATTATTATATAAACCATATCATTACTCCACAAATTTATTTATCAATTCTAGAGGCACATGGGATAATAGAGACGTCCCAACAATTAAAACATTTGGGTATTTAAAAAAATGACACTCATCGTCATTTATAAATGGTAACTCGCTGCCCCAAATATGCACTTCTATAAATCCATTTGTTACAAAAAAAACTACCCAAATCACTTCCAAACAACTATCCACTCATCCAAGAGTCATTATTATGGAAGAAATATCAATCCTAGGAAATCATTCAGTTAATTCATCCACGATCACTTTTGGTTTATTTCTTCCTACCCTCCCCTAAACTCTAAATAATCCATGATGATATGATAACCTCAATTAATTAAATATAATATTAATTTTTATAATATGAGGATGATCTAAAATCACCATTACATTGATCAAATGAGTTATAGAATCATTGTCTATGTGTATGGCTTACTACGGCCTCAGGAACTGATATCAATTGTTATTCCATTACTAATATTCACAGCATGGTATAATAATTGATACAAATTATAAAAATGATATTAATAAATTATATATACATATAGAATCATTATATCATAATTCTATCTTATAAAATTACATTTCATATGGTACATGAAAATGTTGATCATGAGAAAGACTTACATTGACCTCACGAAATATTGTGATTCGTCCTTCACTAACATTATACATATCAGGTTATTTTTAATGACTATTTGTGATATATATTACATAATTATGATATTCATTACATATTATGCATTTTGAAATTTATATATTTTTTCATTCATTTTCAGTCAATTAATATTGAAAACAATGTTCTTGTACATGAGGATTATCGCCTTCATGAAGCGATTTGAAAGACTTTTCATAAACCGCCACACTAATGATATATTTGTAATTTAATAATAGGTTATATATTAGATTTTTATAATTATGTAGTATTAAATTATCACATAAATCATTTCATTAATGGAAATTGAGAATTTGAATCGTTACACATGTGTACGTATGACCTACAATCTCTATGATTGTAATATATATAATTATTAATAACCATATTTTATTATTAGTTTTAAACGTTTAATTTGAGTAAAAATATGATAATTATTTTATTATTTTTAATCGAGATATCATAGAATTTTACCATATTCACAGGAATTGGATAATTCCAAATGAACCACAAATGAAAAAAAGTTAATAAACACCTGAAATATAGTCAATAATTATTGATTCTTAATTAAGGGGTTATATGATGTTATAAATGGATAAAATATGATATTAAAAAAATTTAATGTTTTTATTGTTTTTAGTGAATATTTTTAATCCAAATTTATTTGTTGTTGAATCACATTCAATGAAAATAAATTTTGATGTTAGGAATTTCATCTGAATTGTCATTTTATTGATACTTGACTGTTATTTTTCACCAATTCAATTTTATGTTTTTTACATACTTCCAATTTGACATGTAATACCGTGATTCATTTATTGTTCATGTTATCTTATTGTTTTATTTGAATTGTTTCATAAAAGGGCAGTTGACATGAAAATAACCAATTAGTGTTGTTAAAGTATAATATCACATTATTTTTTGACTGTTAAGATCATCATGAAAAAATAAATTAATTATTTCAACTTGTAATTATTAAATACATTTTTCCTAAATAAAATTATTATTCCATGATTGATAAAACTATTTAATAATATATATACCAATTCTATATAGGATTGATACATTTAATGTTATTTAATTTAAAGGGGAAATATTGATAAATTTGATTTTCTTTACTCTATACATATTTTTTAGGAGGTGTGTTACTAATTCATTAATCATTTTTAATATTTGATATATAAGGAATGATTTGGACATATAGTGACTGTTGTGTTCAAAAATTATATTTCCCCTTGATTTATTGGAAAGTCTCATAAGACAAATTAGTTGGCCAAATTAGACAGGTCACTAAATAACAATTAAAATGTCATATGATAGTTTTGAAAATTAGAGGTGGTATGTTATTGAGACACGACACCTAATAAATAATATTTTACATCATTAATAATTTGTTTTATTATTAACAATGAAATTATCAGAACAAAATTATAACCAAATGAATTTCATTTTATGTGTTTAGACTAAATGAATTGTGATTTTAGTTATTTACCTATCAATATTTATTATTCCATGTATGTTTCTATTGTTATGTGATTTAAATTTATTTTCTGTTTAGTTTTTTACATTTCCATATTGATTATGCATTAATGATTCATGAATCAACCACTATAATTAACCCATATTTATTATTTGATCATAGAAATTTTTCTATTCCATTTCTCATTATCCAAAGAAGCAGTCTATAATTGATATTAATAGATATTATTGAGGAAATTTTTTTTTCATAAAAAAATATTATGTAATAATTGTTATATTAAATAGAAATATATTAAAAAAATTTGTATCTTCCCTACCAAGAATGTAAAACTACTCAGTCTTTTGAGATGTGATTTCTTGTATGATATCCTAATGTAATAATCAATATACATGAATCATATTTATCATGACAATTATGATACAATATACACCACATAAAATAAAATAAGTTTTCAAAATGGCATTTTTTCACATAGATGTAAAAATTGAGAAGGAAATATGATACCATAATCCATGACTCACATTGTACTCATTCGGTCCTCTTTTTTATTAAATATATGTATATTATAAATATAATAATGTTCCCTATATATTTATATAATACAATATATTATGTAAATATGAAATTTTACTACACTATTATTAACAATACAATGTTAAAGTCACGTCTCTTGCAATAACTATGTTGTTTTTGTGTTTACATTAATTTGTTATATTCTATTCTTTTCTGTATATCGTAGATAAAAAATATATATAATTATAATCCAGAAATAACTAAATAATTTATACATAAATTTTAATTTTAATACCAATCATGAAATATGGTTTTTATTAATGAATTGTGTAATGATCATTGAGAATGATGGTCGTACATACGCGTGAGTGATGATTCCATTATTAAATGATCGTTATGGGAAGGAGGTATGTAATATAATTTTATTATATAATTATATTAGTATCATAACATAAATTTTATTTGAAAAATATAATTATTAATTTCATCCAGGCGCTGATGTGAAGGAAATGCAGAGACATTACATTGTTTAGTGGGTAGTCCAAACATAAATGAATGAAATTATAATCTTTGAGTTAGTGAAAAGATAATAAAAAAATTATATATTATCATTTTACAATGATTATTATGTTATTTATATCATAATTATGTCTTTAATGTTATAATATTCATTAAAATTTTAATTTATTTGTTCCATTAATGTATTATTGAAAAGAAACCACATCCCATCACAAAATGGTAGTCCACTGTATAGTTGAGAGGTGTTGTTGTGTGCTCTATTGAGAGGAATATGAAAAGATATTTATATATATATATACATATGATATAATGAACCTTCAGTTATAATTATTTTATATAAAAAATATATATACAGAAATTATATCCATCATCATACTGATCCATGGGGGCTGGTAGTGGAAAAACATAATGAAATTTATTCGCGATGAGGTAGTTTGTCGTACAGACGAACTATGGTTTATTAAAGCCATTCATAAAAAATGGAAGGTTGTATGAATATACATTAACATAACAATATATTATTATATGGAATATAATTTTGATATCATATAATTTTGGCATAATAATAATTAATTGATATTGAATAAAAAAAATGATAAAAAAGTTAAATAAATAATGTTACATCTTTTTGATGTATCCTCTATTGTTATATAAAAAAATTCTTCCTTGAATAAATTTCATTCCAAAATATGGAATACATTTTGAGATCTATAGATTTGGGATGTGTTTTTCTTATTTATTTTCCTAAAATAATTAAACAATGGTATGAATTGGAGAGCATAAGGGTTTTTATTTTAAAAGTTAGGTAAGTGGTAACATTTTAATTTTTTACAGAATGAATTATAGAAATTTTATATTCATTTCAAAATGAACCAATAATAAAAAACTATATATAATATAATATATGAGTTTGAAATATGGTCATAAAATTGTTTTGCACCATTATTTGGTTCATTTTATACATTATATATTTAAATTTACCCTCGGTAAACCCATTTTAACCTTTAAAACAACAAATAATTTTCTTTATTTTTGAAATTTATTTTGGTCAAAAAATAATTTTTCCTTATTATATAATTTATATTTTTATAATTCCAAAATTTTAAAAAAATTTCCAAAATCAATTAAGATAATTGGAAAAATTAAATTTAAAATAAATCTTCCAATTGAGAAGATAAATTAGGTTTTCAATGATCAAATGATTAAAAGATTACAATGTTTTTATATAAAAATTAAATATAAAATTGAATCATATGTCAAGAATTGGATATATATAAGGATAATTAGATGACTGTCAATTGAAATGTAATTTAATCTATAGTTAAAAAATTTTAATTGTGCAAATGAAAAGGTAGTTTGAAATTAAAATTCAGTATTTTTATTTACTCAAAAAATGAAACATTTCTCCAAATTCGCAGAAATTAACTAACTCATCATTATGAAATAGTAATTTAAAAATTAAAATTTATTTTTTAAAAAATTTTATATAAGTATAAATAGTTATTTTTAGTAATTTTTACAAAATAGAATAATTTTTTTTCAGAAAATATTAATTTTGGAATATATATGGACATTACAAAAAATCTTGTTGTTTTTATCATTAAGTATTCCTTTTATAAAACTCTTATACATTATATTTTCTATGTATTTAATAATATTCAAATATATATATTCAATGATTTCGTTACCATGACATTTTTTAAAAAACCCTAATATGTATTGGTTTATAGAATTTTGATTGTCATGTGTAATTCATGAAAATTCATTTTTTCATATAGAATAATCTTTACATTGAGTTTTATGTTACTAAAGAAAAACACATTGTTGTTTATAACTGATGGTACAGTTGATATTGAATAAAATAAAAATTATATAATATATAAAATTTGATTTAAATAAAACATTATAACATTTTAACCCCTGGATATTTCCCTCAAAATTGATCACATTGTTTCCATAAAATAATTATGATTCTTACTCATTACCTTCTAGATAACTACCTAGCATTGAAATAATGGCAGGTTTCCACAAAACACTAATGTGGATATTGGACTTGTTTCCTATAACATTACATATTTGATTAAAATATCTACAGCTTGTCCCTCACGAGGACTATCATGCTCTGGTGAAATTCAATTTCAGTTTAGTACATGTGATGTATCATTTACTAAATTACTTAGAATTTATACATAGAACACATAATAATCCTAAGAGAGGATTAGTGGAATATCCAAAAGAAATTTTATTGTCTGGATATGATCAACTATTTTAATGATACTATTGTACCAAGTGGTTAATTTTTCTTTCTTTCATCCACATAAAAATTTGAATAATGATTATCTTACTGACATGCTATTATAGATCATGATGAATATTATTTGGAAAAAATTTCTTTCAACTATGAGAAATTCATACACCATTTTAAATTTCTCTAACCATTTATTTTACCTCGTCAGTATTCTCATGGCATAATAGATTGTTTTCACATATTCATTCCACTATATTTTAGTTTTAAACATCCACATAAAAATTGTTTCATATGGAAACATATGTATGCTCAGGTGAAAGATATATTTTTATATAAACATAAATTGTGAATTTTATTAATCCCAACCACATTTTAAATCTATAAGACAATATCATAAAATATCCATTAAGGTTTCATTTAATCTCTAAAATTGATGACATTATTGAGGAAGATATAGAGTGATGAAACTCATCATTGTCTCAAGAGTATTATGAAACCCTCCCCATAACATCTAGGTAAACTCTGAAATCCGATAAAATTAAAATTAATGTGGAAGTACTTTCACCCTTATCACTTATTTAATTTATATTATGGAAATCTAATCCCAATATAAATCATCTATGATTCTAATGAAGTGTACATAATTTTCAAAAAATGGACCATAACCAATAATTATCTCAACATCAAATACATGATAAACTGTCAATTTTTCATGTTCCTTTGATCATATTTCCACAAATTGTAATGTAAAAAATTCTAAAATAATGTTGACAGTACATATAAAAACAAAGGGTTTCAGTTCCATAAATGTATATTAAAATATTCTTTACAATGAAAAACTCAAACAAAAAAAATTGATAGTGGTGTCAATGAATATTGATTTACGATCAACTATAAACACATACAACCATGATCATATCAAATTTACTTAATTTATTCATACATGGGGACATATGTGATCCCAAAAGATTATAAACCCATAATTACTTAAATAATATCTTATTGAAACATCCCAGATCTGGGAGCCACTATTCTAGTGTCCTGATGTCACGACCCATCCTTGGGGCCCGTTCCGTGACTACCCCAAGCCCACCTTCAATAGGCCAAGGGCTAGAGACTTCCACAAAAAGAAAATCCACAATAAAAAATCCAGGAATTGGCTTTAAACCAGTAACACACACAGTATGAACAAATTATGATGAATTTAAGTGGGATAGTAAACAAATCCAACTGAAAAACAAATACAAGTACAAGTAAAAATGGAAAACAGCTTCAGGATCATCCACCGGGAATCCTACCTGAAGGGTAGGTACATGACTCGATCAACTCATCCCTGAGTTACTTCCTATCTAGTCCGGCTCTGAGCAGCCTCTCATCTGTCACCCTTAACAGCGATCACTGCTGACCGTCATCTGCACAGAACAGAACAAGGTGCAGGTGAAGCCCGTGCAAGGGTGTGTATAACAATACTCAGTAGGTCACCCCGAGACCCCCGAAGGTCTTCCAGAATCCACTATGGATAGACCCGAGTAGTAAAATACATTTACGATGTATCAAACATTCCAACAAAGGTATATGCCCATACATATACCTAAGATACCAAACACATTCCGGATCCAACACTCGAGCCCAAGAACAACCCATTAAACAAAGGTTGTAAATTCAATAACCTCAATGATAATGATTTAATGTCAAGATAAAGCTCACACCAATTTACAACTAATGAAGAGGGTTAGATATGATTAGATGTAGCCTCTGAATAATCTCCTATTTCAAACCCACGTTGGATCCTAGAACAGTATCAGCGCTGCCGAACCCACGGTGGATCCCAGTACATAAGTCATCGTTGTCAAACCCATAGAGGATCCCAGTACAGAAGTCATCGTTTTCTAACACATAGAGGATCCTGGTATAGTATCATCGTTGTATAATCCATAGAGATCCTGGTATAGTATCTGGTTGACATAGGATCCTATCGTCTTAGTCGCAGCCAACCATAGGGTTTCCACACATAGTACGCTCGATTACAGGATGTTCTGCTCCTCAATCCAAGTGTAGATATATCAACTATCACAAAGTCTCTATTTTATGTTTCCCATAGTTATGCCTAATCATAAGGAACTCAACGCAACAGACGATGCGTAAATCGGACGCCCAATATGATAGTTATTGGCATTTCTGTTCCAGGTGCGCGGTTGGTTTTTAGGTTCAATACAACCCATATGTACCCCAACTATGTCCAAACCACATGTGGGGTATGCCAAAGGAATCGTCTCGCTCCATGAATTCCATCGCCGTAGGCGGTTCGTCAATCGGACACCTGTAGCCTAATATAGGGGTGAAAAGGTGTAAACTGGCTAAACAGGTGTTGGTCCGGTCCGACCCAGTCGGACCGCACCAGCCCGACCCGTTCTATAATGGAGTCCGAACTGGTCCGTGGAAGAAGCCTGAGCCGAGGGAATGGTCCAGACCAAAAAGGCGGCCCGACCGAAGGGCGGCCCGGCCCAGGGTGGCCCAACCTAAAGGTGGCCCGGCCGAGGGCGGCCCTGCCACGGGAGGCTCGGCCGTGGGCGGCCCGGCTAGCTGGCCAACCAGTGTGGCTGGAAGCTGGCCCACGTAGCTGGCGGCATGTTGCGTGGCTGGTAGCAGGCCCGTGTGGCCACCTGGAAACGAATAAGTGGTTACACCCCCTGCCTTCCGAAACGTCCGGCACATGGCTTGCCAGCCTAGTTACCGCGAGACCAAAAGGGTATCGCCTTGACCAGCTGGCCGAGTGGGCATCCGGTTCTGGGCTCCGTCATGGCGTGACAGTGATGTTCCCATTCAACGCGGCCCACAAAGGCCTCCATTCTTCCTCCCCGGTGATGCGTGACGACAATGCGCCTCTCCACCACAGCCCAGCTGGCCGCGTCCCTCTACTGGCCTCCATGCGGCACGCCGTTGCTGATCACCTCCACCACAACTCGTCATGGCCACAACTCTCCTTCTTCATGGCATGAAATTGCCATGCTCTCTTGGCCACTCGGTGGCCTTGCGCCACCGGTTCCTCTTCGCGGTCATCCTTCCTCGTCAACAAACAAGAACATCCAAAGGGGGAGGGTCAGGCCATGTTCGTGTGGTTCGAACCCTCCTCATCATGGCGATATTATTTGGCATAAATAATCTGAGGATTGAACGATGAATAACAAGAATTTGAATTCTACTCAAACCCCTACAATGATTGATGATTTTTTGTGGACAATGACGTGGAAAAAGGAAACTGCATTTCGTTGATATAAGGAAATCAAAAGCTAAGGATGGCGTCGACATTCTTTTTGGTTGATGCTTCCCTTTCATTCCATGGTCGAAGAAGGAAGATGGGGATGCTCGTCGATCTTCGGTGGAAGGAGCATTCTTCGTATTATTCATTGAGAGGATTAAGTTCTATCTCATGTCTCACCCAAATGAATTTCCATCCAAATGAAATAATAACATTTTCTATTATTTAATCATTGTCTTGAATTCAAAAGGATTCAAAGGATGAATTAATTAAATGAGGGGGTTAAATTAATTCTATGTGGGTTGTCACATTTAATGAGGGAAGTTCAAAAGCCTTCCCCCACATAAAGAAAGTTACACTGGGGTTCATGCTCGTGTGGGACCACCTAAATAATATCATCCCAAGGTAGGTTATGTGTGGGTGGGCCCACATTCAACCTCCTCTGGGAGGATTAAACCTCCACAAATAAAAATAAAGTAACACTTTTATTTTTATTTAATTTAATTAATAAAACCCATAAGCTAAATTCTATTTTTGTTAGAACACAACTACGGTGATGGTCTCACTATGCAATCAATGATGCTGCGAGTTCAAGGGTGCCCTACGATTTCATTTCATGGGCCAGTTTAAAATATATAAAATCCCACTTGTACTTTTACTAAACATATGTGAACAAACCATTATAAATTGATTTTGGGCACACCGGGCCTCGGAATCAAGCAGCGTCAAAAACTGCAGACTTGTAAAAATTACCAAGATTTAATGAAAAAAATTACCATGGAATTTACATTTCATTACATTATCCCCACCTCTAATATTTTCATCCTCCTAAGCTACAAATCACACTAAGGAAACAAATGGTGGTACTGAGCATGCATCTGAGAATCCCTCTCCCATGTGCTCTCCTGGAGGTTCATGTGCTGCCAGGTAATGCACACCAGAGGTATCAAAAATCCACGTAGGACCCGTTCTTGTCGATCCTCAATCACAACTGGAACCTCAGTGAATATTGCCCTGTCATCGATGTCCATCACCCCATGGTTGATGATGTGAGAAGGGTCATGCACATATCTCCTTACCTGAGATACATGGAAGACGTCGTGCACTCGATGCAACTAAGGTGGAAGAGCTAAGTGGTAAGCCAGATCTCTTACTCGGATGAGGACCTGAAAAGGTCTGATGAATCGAAGAAATAACTTTCCACCTCAGCCAAATATCCATAGAACTCATCGAGGCGTGTCCCGTAGAAAGATGAGGTCACCATCCTTGAACTCTCGTGGTCTCCGTCTCCTTTCAACATAGACCTTTTTCATGTTCGGTGAAGTCTTCATCCACTCATGGATGATCTGCACCTTCTGCATCGTAGCCAGCACCATCTCTGGTCCCATATGTGCTGACTCTCCTGGGTCAGTCCAGCATAGAGGTGATCTGTATGGTCGGTCATAAAGTTCCCTGAAAGGTGTCATCCCGATGTTGGAGTGGTATCTTTTGTTGTACAAAAACTCTACCAAGCATAAATGATCCTCCCAGCTACGACTGAATTCACGGACATATTCAAGAAGCATTTCCTTGAGAGTCTGAATGATCCTCCTATACTGTATATTCGTTTTAGGATAGAAGTCAGTGCTCAAGCGAAGTTGCATCCCAAAAGCCTCTTGCAACCCCTTATATAGCCTGGAAGTGAATCGAGCATCTCGATCAGAGTCAATCATTAATGAAACACCATGAAGCTATTTGATCTCCTATACATAGTAGAGTACCAAGTTCTATACTGATCCCTGATCTCTAATCGGTAGGAAGTGGGCTGACATGGTGAGTTGGTTGACAATCACCCAGATAGAGTCATGTCCCATGGATGTACAAGGATTTCCCGAAACAAAATCGATGTATATCCCATCCCACTTCCACTCTGCGACCTCTAAGTGTTAAACCAAGCCTACTGGTACCTGGTGCTCTGCCTTCACTTGCTGAAAAGTGAGGCATCGTGAGACAAACTCTGCTACTTCCTTCATTATACCTGGCCACCGGTGCTATCTTCAGAGATCCTGAAACATCTTCGCCACTTCCGATGTACCGCTAAAGGAGATGTGTGGAAATCCCTCAACACTTCCTCTTGAAGTGAAACTGTTACGATGGTACATCCTCTGGAGATAATAACATGCTACCCACTATCAAAAAATCAATCAGGTGCCTTCCATATGGATAACAGAGCACGTTGTGTCTCACAGTCAACGTCCCCATGTGGTACCTCACTGACTCACTGTAGAAGTAGAGGAGTGTCTGTGAGAGAATGTTGAAAGGCTTTTCCATCTCTATCAACAAAGGATATCTGCAACGTGGCCAGATGCTCTATCGCCTCTCCAAGAAGCTGAATGATTGATTTAATACTAAGAGCATCTACTACAATGTTCGCATTCATAGGAGTATAGACTATCTCGAAGTCATAGTCCTGAAAGAACTAAATCCATCGTTGTTGTCTTAGATTCAGGTCCTTCTGTGAGAAGATGTACCTGAGACTCTGGTGTTTAGAGTAAACTATAAAATGCTCGCCAATCAGATAGTGCCACCACATCTTCAAGGTGAAGAACACTGCTTCTAACTCCAGGTCATGGGTAGCGTAGTTCTAGTCATGTGGACTCAACTTCCAAGAACCGTACATGATCACAGTTCTATCATATATTTCGACACACCCGAGTCCTATCCCAGATGCATTGTAGTAAACTACATACCCTATGATTTCCTCTCAAAGCCTCAGAATGGGGGCACTAGTCAACCTCTGTCTCAGCTCTTGAAAGCTATACTGGCATATCTCTGAACACCTGAAGGGTTTCTACTTCTTCGTCAATGCTGAAAGAAGTGCTTCAACTATGGAGAAGTCTCGCACAATCTTCTGATAGTACCCAGCCAGTCCCAGAAAACTCCGTACATCCGTCGCACTATTGGGTGGATCCCAATCAATCACTGCCTCAATCATTGCTGGATCCACTACAACTCTAGCCTCCGAGATGATGTGTCCTATGAAGTGAAACTCTCAAGTCCAAAACTGGAACTTAGAGAGCTTACCATAAAGCTGGTGCTCTCAGAGTGTGTCTACTACTACCTGAGAATGGTAGTCATGCTCCTCCTCAGTAGTTGAGTAGATCATTATTTTGTCGATGAAGACTACAACAAAGCGATCTAGGTTAGGCTTGAAGATCCTGTTCATGAGAATCATGAACACAGCTGGAGCATTGGTTACACCTAAGGGCATATCAGAGAACTCATAGTGGCCATACCGACACCTGAAGGTCATATTCTGTACATCCTCATCTTGAACTCTGAGCTTGTGATATTGTTGAGACCCGAAGCCTGACTTACATAGACTTTACTTTACTTTTGCGGAATACTTAGTACATAACAAAAACACACACACACAAGGATCGTAATAGTTTAGTGTCTTTGGAAACTTGGAACGTAATCTTCTAATCGTGGTGAAAATTCTTCAATATCTCCCATAAAGGTCATCCCTTTTTTTTTACCTAAAACCTCTCTTTATATCCTGGGGAAAAGAAAACATAAAAGGGTGAGCTCAAATGCTCAGCAAGGGAAATAAAGGAAATAAAAATCATATCATATCTTTTTTAAAATCATAACCCGCAAAAGAGATCATAAAATATTAATAAATCATAGAAGTGAAAATGAGATCCCCATAATCATAACATGAAACTTGAAACTTTGTGTCATGCACACATAATCATGGAAAATCATTTCTTGTTAGTCATGACTCATTGCCAAGACTATCTTAGTGGACAAAGTCCCTTTCTGAATCGAGTAACCCTCGTTTCAGTCCTGTTTCACTGAACCGGTATAACCTACCATTTCAGCCATGTCTATCTCATGAGATATAAAATCTTTACCCAATGAATTGGAGGGAGATATAGGTCCCACCCATCTTATAATGAATCCTTTCTTATGTGTGCCACATAATCATAAACCATACATCATAGCGTAATCCATGTAATAAAAATGGAATTCTTAAACAACATGACATCAGAAAACAATTCATATAAGATAAAGGAATTCATAAAAATATTTCCATCACAACATAATCAAATCCATGTTATAATAGGGATAAAAACAGAACCCTTTTATTATCTTAGATGGAAAATAATTTTGATAAAATACTTGAACTCCATTCTTGAGGAAAATATCCTTTCTACTTTAAAAACATTTTTTTTCCTTTCATAACATGTCATATGACTTTAAAATAAAAGAAGTTGATTAAAAATAAACTTGAAAACTTGTAAAGGAAGCTTCTTGGAAATAATGTTTTAAAAATCCATTCATTCCGTATAAGTTAAAAAAAACATTCTTCTCGTTCTTTTGTCGGAAAAGTCAAAAAGTACCTCGTACGGAAAACGACAAAAGATTCCTTTCATTTCTTTTACTAAAAACTCAAAAAGGGTAAAATTGGATTTAAACAATTGTAGTTTGATGGAAATAATATTACATATTTATGAAACAAGTATGTGGATGATAAAATACACCCTAGTAAATACTTACGAATAAACAATCTCGGATAAAAATGAGATTGTGATATTTCCCTTACCTTAGGTCCGATTTGCTTCGTATGTGTCCGAACCTCCTGTATAATGATTTAAATAATGTCATTGACTTATTACAGAATCATATTCATTGTTATTATATCATATATGGTTCACTTATGACATTATATTACCTGTTCTTTTGTAAATTCCATGTTAAAGAAGCGTTTTGGGTAAAATCGTTTCATTTATCGTAGGTGTTTTGACTTGTTGTTCTTGACATCATTATTACTTATATCATGATTTACTTACTTCCAGAATATAAAATATGATTTATATATCATATATATTCAGTATATATATATATATAATAGGTAGATAAATAAAATGAAAAACACCGTTCATGGAGACGGTAGTCCGTACGTACGCATGAACGCTGTTTTCCTTTCCTTATTGTCTTGAAATGGAAGTAAGTAGATGAATTACATATGTATATATATACATAAATCCAGTAGCTTTATAATGTCATTTATTTCATTATTATTTCTTATATATACATTATAATCATTCTTAAATGGTTAACATGGAGAATGAATCTCATCGCGTCGTGGATACGGTATTCCGTACGTACGCACGAGCGATGATATCATTTCTATAAATATTGAATTTAATTGGAGTGGATTATACAATATATCAGAATCAATATGATGTTATAATAACTATGTATAGTTATTCTTTACACCATAATACCCATCCATGTAAGGTGGTGGTGGAAAATAGATTACACCACGGCGTGGAGACGGTATTCCGTACGTACGCACGCGCGGTGATTTCTTTTTCCGTAGGATGGATAGATGGTGAAATAGGGTTGTTTCCTACTTCTAATAAAATATCAGTATATGAGTGATACTGATGTTATTACTTCGTAATGAAACAACCTAAGAAGAAGAAGTGGAAGAAGAAATAAAGATGAAAGAATTTGTAACGGTAATTACCTCTTCTTTGAAGTGCCTCTTTGAGACCTCCTCTTAGGGCACTAAAATTGGTCTTTGAGGAAGACCAGAACCTCTATGATGTTTCTAGGGAAGTGGAGAGGAGAAATTGTCAGGGGTTGGCCGAGCTTGAGTGCTCAAATTGGTGTGAGGAGGAGGGGGAGGAGGTGTCCTTTTATAGGGGAGGAGAGGGGCACCTTAGGAATATCTCAAAATATTATTTTATATTAAAGTCAAAATCGGTTTATAATGGTTCCAAAGGGTCTTATTTCGAAGCTAAAGTGGGTATGGGTCGAAATCCTATCAACCAATAGGATTTAGACAAGTTTAGGGTATTATTTTAACCTTATCAATTAGATTTAACTCTAAGTTAAATAATTTAACTTTTACCGTGTCTTTTTGTTTTCTTTCACTATATGGTTAATAAACTTACTATAACATGCCAAACGAACCCCAAATTGTTTATTATTAATACATATATCATTATCTAAGTCATTTGTCCGAACCTTAGATTTTTAGGAATAAAATAACAATTAATAATATAATATTTCATTTAAAAACTATTTTGTGTCAATTTTGACACTATTTGATATATGATTTTTGTGAAAGTCATATCAGAATTATATGTTCGAACCAAGTTGATTAAATCAACACTAATATATCATAGTAACCTAGAAAATTAGTGGAATTCATAAAAAGTCTTAAATTACAATTATTTTGGTATTTATATTATCAATTATGTCAATATTTCATTAATAAGATAATTATTGCATCATCTTTGTGTCATAAATAAATTAAATTATTTGATGTCTAAAAATTACAAATAAAATACCATCATGTAGGAAATCTTTTTATCTTTCTAATGAATATTTACAATTGAATTTATCTTATGTATAACCCCATATTAAAAATGATTTACTTATTAAACTTTAAATTTAACTATTTTAACCCTTCTTTAAATAAATTAATAATAAATGTCCTAATCTAATCCAAGTGGGCCTAAATGGTCATATTTTATTCCTAAGCTTGTTTTTCGTCGAATTACACTTGTCAAGTAGAATTAGGACATGTGTTAGGGTAATAGTAATATCATATTTACCCTTAGTTACCCTATTTACTATTAACAGCGGTAAAAAAAGTAAAAAGTTACTATTCACCAAAAAATTATTTTTATCTCATTGAACCACATTTTACTTACTGATATCAACTGTGTCTGTCGGATTTTCAAAATTCCATTCACAGAAGCGGTAAAATTAAGTTTTATGCAAAATTCAGTTTTTAACCTACCACTTAGTGGTTTCACTATTCATCAAAAATTAAAGTTTTTCAGAAAAATGCCAAAATTTCATCCTAAGCTATATTTCAAATTCCGAATTCAAAAATGAAGTCTATTTTACCAAATTCATAACATAGAAGTTGCATTAATTAATTTTATAATTAAATCCCGATGTTAAAACAAATAGCGTGTTTTTAAGAAACAATATCTATCAAAAGATTGACATTTGTTTATATCTGGTTTAAATCTGAAATTACAACCAATGACCAACATTGTATTAAATTGTAAAAATATATTCTAAATATACATTAAAACCACTCAAATTAATGATTTATCACTATTAATTATTTCGATTAAAAAAGTTGTTTTTAATTATAATTTAGTAATTTTCACTATTCATCAGAATATGAAAGTTATCCGAAAAGTACCAAAATTTCACATTAGGCTAAATTCGATACTCCGAATCCAAAAATAAAGTTCATTTTGAAAAATAAGATTTACTGGATTTCAAAAAGTGGTTATTACTATTCATAACGGCTAGTTTTAATAATATTTTTATAGCATATCGTTTTTTAGTGAAACTCGGTATTGCGTACAACACACGCTATCGAGGAAGGTCGCGATTGCGTGTAATGCAAGACAAGTCAAGGATGTGTGTTGTGTAAGCTCCTTTTGGTGTAGCGTACAACACAAGACATTAATAAAATTAAAAAGAATATTTTTTTATAAAATCTTGGTCTGTTACATTCTACCCCCCCTTAAAATGAATTTCGCCCTCGAAATTCGTCGGGGTTATAAATGGTTTACTATTTGAAAGTTTCTTTAATAGAAACCCACATCGTAAAAGGGAATACCAAAACATGGCTTTAAAAACTAAAGTATGAAATGTAACGATTACCCAAATAAACTAATCACTGGGTTTCCACATAGGTGAAAATATGGATATGGAAGAGAAATCTAACCATCATGTTCTGATGGAGAGTGGTAGAGAACATGGCTATGGAAAAGCCAGTAATCACAAATCCATATATTTGTGATGATATAAGGTGCCATCTGATTCATCAGGTATAAGAGAACTAGGACAACATTTTTGGTTTTCAAGATCATTTCCCTAAAGTTAAAGAATTTGAATTAGAATAAGTACTTACTTTATTTTGGTACAATCTCACTGTTGTTCGTGCCTTTAACAATTTCCACTTCATCTCTTAAATAAATGAAGTTGAATTTGTTATTCGTGAAGTGTAAGCAGATCATGTGATAGAATGACGGGTCATTCCATCTGTTTCAAACAAAAGGTTAGCAAAATTATATACATAAGTCGATCTATAGTGAGATTAATCACATATGGACTTATACTTCATATATCATACTGCTTAATATAATAAAACTAGTTTCTACTAAACAGGGACTTCCTGTAGGCTAGTGGTAGGCGATAAAGGCCAGTCGCACTTCGGTTGTGGGTTCGATTCCTACAGCCTTGTCCGAAGCGATGGGTTGTCGCCCGTCCTGTAGGTTGTCCCTTTTTCTAAAACTACGTTACTATAACATCCCATCAATAATATCGAAAATCTTCTATCCTCAAACAATACTAACTTATGTCCAACATAATCCAGTCTAATCTTTAGGCTGATACATAATACTGCAGTCCACTCTCATAATATAGTGACATCGATTACCAGAGATTTAATACTGTCGTTGATCCCCACATATCATAAGATATGACTTGTTGGTCACATTCCAAACATTCAAAGTCCTTAATCGTGTATTCTCTTGAATACCTTAGTGAAAACATGAGTGCAGTAAAAAGTTACCAAAATCCTCAAAATTCTATATACTCAAACCATGATATCACTTAGTCCTTATATCAATCATGAGCTCATGAATACTATTAAAAATTTCATTTTCTCATCTTCATTATGCACATATCATCTTATTTCCAAAAAATATCTCAATCACTTTGAATACCACATCAATAAATATTGCAATACTCAATGATACAACATTATTTTGGAATCCCATTACATAAACACTTAATCATTCCACCACATCGTTGTCATATTCGACATTGCCAATAGTGATCGCATGTGATTTCCCTTTGTCCTTTGCCTTCAGTGGTTGCTCATGTTGATCATCACTAACCCTTGGATTAGGGCAATTATTAGCATAATGCCACATTTCCTTGCACTTGAAGCATTGAAGTGTTGGCGGTGCGTTCTCTGCAGTGTTTGCTTTATTCACATTATTAGAAACCCTTTTTCCATTACTTCGACACTCAGCTGCTCGATGACCTTCTTTTCCACACTTAAAACATTTTCTAGTCTCTTTAAGAAAATCTCCACCATGCTTCTTTCTACACTTTGTGCATAAGGAAACATTCATCTTCTCTTCACCATTATTCTGAGATTTCTCCTTGAACTCCATCTTTCGTTTCTTGTCAAAACCATGAGATGGATATGTAACACCAACTTCCATTTCTACCTTGATAGCACAACGCACAATTTCTTCATAGTTACTGAAGTCTCTTATAGCTAATGCCCTTCGAAGACTTGGTTTTAAGCCACTGAAAAATCGATCAACTTTACTTTCAGGTTGAATGATAATTCCAGAAGCATACCTTGCAAGTCTTGTAAAATTTTCTTCATAGGTACCAACAGATTCATCGTCCCTTTGCTTCAGTTCAAGAAACTCTTTCTCCATCTTTGTTCGAAGAATACGAGGGAATTACTTACTGAAAAACAGGTTCTTGAACTCTTCCCATTCCATGGACTCAATTTCATCTCTTGGCCTCGTATTCTTGATAAGATTCCACCATTGATCAGCTTCACCTTCCAAACGATATACTGCTAAGATGACTTTATCATGTTCAGAACATTGAAGAACTGAAAATATCTTTTCAGTAGTACTGATCCATTGTTCAGCAACTAATGGATCAGTAGACCCACTGAAAGAAGGTGGACGCTGCCTCATGAAGAATTCAACAGAATGTTGCTCCTTCCTTTGCTCGTTTGGAAGTCCTGCATGATTCATAGCTTGAGAAAGTTGTGTGAGCATGGCTACAAGATTTTGCATTCCGGCTCTCATATCGTTTGGTTGCTCAGGGGGACAATCATTGCATTGCCCATCACATTCCGCATTAACACGGTTCCTTCGGGTTCCAGCCATCGTCTAAAACCCCAAAAGAATAGTATGAGAGGCAAAAATCATGCTAGTGAAAACAACATAATAAAGGGGTAGTACCCTCAATATCTAACATCTTAGGTTAAATTCGAAGATCGTTAGCGCAATTCTAGGACTATAACCTATACGTATACTTAACCTTAGAGACATCCCTAGACATACCTTAGAAATAACTCTAGGGATCTCACTAACGTTTTCGCATCCTAGTTTCCAAAGGTTGACTAATCCTTTCCTCTGATACCAACTGTAGAGACCCGAAGCCTGACGTACATAGACTTTACATTACTTTTGCAGAATACTTAGTACATAAAAAAACACACACACACAAGGATCGTAATAGTTTAGTGTCTTTGGAAACTTGGAACGTAATCTTCTAATCGTGGTGAAAATTCTTCAATATCTCCCATAAAGGTCATCCCTTTTTTTTACCTAAAACCTTTCTTTATATCCTGGGGAAAAGAAAACATAAAAGGGTGAGCTCAAATGCTCAGCAAGGGCAATAAAGGAAATAAAAATCATATCATATCTTTTTTAAAATCATAACCTGCAAAAGAGATCATAAAATCTTAATAAATCATAGAAGTTAAAATGAGATCCACATAATCATAACATGAAACTTGAAACTTTGTGGCATGCACACATAATCATGGAAAATCATTTCTTGTTAGTCATGACTCATTGCCAAGACTATCTTAGTGGACAAAGTCCCTTTCTGAATCGAGTAACCCTCGTTTCAGTCCTGTTTCACTGAACCGGTATAACCTACCATTTCATCCATGTCTATCTCATGAGATATAAAATCTTTACCCAATTCATTGGAGGGAGATATAGGTCCCACCCATCTTATAATGAATCCTTTCTTATGTGTGCCACATAATCATAAACCATACATCATAGCATAACCCATGTAATAAAAATGGAATTCATAAACAACATGACATCATAAAACAATTCATATAAGATAAAGGAATTCATAAAAATATTTCCATCACAACATAATCAAATCCATGTTATAATAGGGATAAAAACAGAACCCTTTTATTATCTTAGATGGAAAATAATTTTGATAAAATACTTGAACTCCATTCTTGAGGAAAATATCCTTTCTACTTTAAAAACATTTTTTTTCCTTTCATAACATGTCATATGACTTTAAAATAAAAGAAGTTGATTAAAAATAAACTTGAAAACTTGTAAAGGAAGCTTCTTGGAAATAATGTTTTAAAAATCCATTCATGCTGTATAAGTTAAAAAAACATTCTTCTCGTTCTTTTGTCGGAAAAGTCAAAAAGTACCTCGTACGGAAAACGACAAAAGATTCCTTTCATTTATTTTACTAAAAACTCAAAAAATGGTAAAATTGGATTTAAACAATTGTAGTTGGATGGAAATAATATTACATATTTATGAAACAAGGATGTGGATGATAAAATACACCCTAGTAAATACTTACGAATAAACAATCTCGGATAAAAATGAGATTGTGATATTTCCCTTACCTTAGGTCCGATTTGTTTCGTATGTGTCCGAACCTCCTGTATAATGATATAAATAATGTCATTGACTTATTACATAATCATATTCATTGTTATGATATCATATATGGTTCACTTATGACATTATATTACCCGTTCTTTTGTAAATTCCATGTTAAAGAAGCGTTTTGGGTAAAATCGTTTCATTTATCGTAGGTGTTTTGACTTGTTGTTCTTGACATCATTATTACTTATATAATGATTTACTTACTTCCAGAATATAAAATATGATTTATATATCATATATATTCAGTATATATATATATATAATAGGTAGATAAATAAAATGAAAAACACCGTTCATGGAGACGGTAGTCCGTACGTACGCATGAACGTTGTTTTCCTTTCCTTATTGTCTTGAAATGGAAGTAAGTAGATGACTTACATATGTATATATATACATAAATCCAGTAGCTTTATAATGTCATATATTTCATTATTATTTCTTATATATACATTATAATCATTCTTAAATGGTTAACATGGAGAATGAATCTCATCGCGTCGTGGAGACGGTATTCCGTACGTACGCACGAGCGATGATATCATTTCTATAAATATTGAATTGAATTGGAGTGGATTATACAATATATCAGAATCAATATGATGTTATAATAACTATGTATAGTTATTCTTCACACCATAATACCCATCCATGTAAGGTGGTGGTGGAAAATAGATTACACCACGGCGTGGAGACGGTATTCCGTACGTACGCACGCGCGGTGATTTCTTTTTCCGTAGGATGGATAGATGGTGAAATAGGGTTGTTTCATACTTATAATAACATATCAGTATATGAGTGATACTGATGTTATTACTTCGTAATGAAACAACCTAAGAAGAAGAAGTGGAAGAAGAAATAAAGATGAAAGAATTGGTAACGGTAATTACCTCTTCTTTGAAGTGCCTCTTTGAGACCTCCTCTTAGGGCACTAAAATTGGTCTTTGAGGAAGACCCGAACCTCTAGGATGTTTCTAGGGAAGTGGAGAGGAGAAATTGGCATGGGTTGGCCGAGCTTGAGTGCTCAAATTGGTGTGAGGAGGAGGGGGAGGAGGTGTCCTTTTATAGGGGAGGAGAGGGGCACCTTAGGAATATCTCAAAATATTATTTTATATTAAAGTCAAAATCGGTTTACAATGGTTCCAAAGGGTCTTATTTCGAAGATAAAGTGGGGATGGGTCAAAATCCTATCAACCAATAGGATTTAGACAAGTTTAGGGTATTATTTTAACCTTATCAATTAGATTTAACTCTAAGTTAAATAATTTAACTTTTACCGTGTCTTTTTGTTTTCTTTCACTATATGGTTAATAAACTTACTATAACATGCCAAACGAACCCCAAATTGTTTATTATTAATACATATATCATTATCTAAGTCATTTGGCCGAACCTTAGATTTTTAGGAATAAAATAACAATTAATAATATAATATTTGATTTAAAAACTATTTTGTGTCAATTTTGACACTATTTGATATATGATTTTTGTGAAAGTCATATCAGAATTATATGTTCGAACCAAGTTGATTAAATCAACACTAATATGTCATAGTAACCTAGAAAATTAGTGGAATTCATAAAAAGTCTTAAATTACATTTATTTTGGTATTTATATTATCAATTATGTCAATATTACATTAATAAGATAATTACTGCATCATCTTTGTGTCATAAATAAATTAAATTATTTGATGTCTAAAAATTACAAATAAAATACCATCATGTAGGAAATCGTTTTATCTTTCTAATTAATATTTACAATCGAATTTATCTTATGTATAACCCCATATTAAAAATGAGTTACTTATTAAACTTTAAATTTAACTATTTTAACCCTTCTTTAAATAAATTAATAATAAATGTCCTAATCTAATCCAAGTGGGCCTAAATGGTCATATTTTATTCCTAACCTTGTTTTTGGTCGAATTACACTTGTCCAATAGAATTAGGACATGTGTTAGGGTAATAGTAATATCATATTTACCCTTAGTTACCCTATTTACTATTAACAGCCGTAAAAAAGTAAAAAGTTACTATTCACCAAAAAATTATTTTTATCTCATTGAACCACATTTTACTTACTGATATCAACCGTGTCTGTCGGATTTTCGAAATTCTATTCACAGAAGCGGTAAAATTAGGTTTTATGCAAAATTCAGTTTTTAACCTACCACTTAGTGGTTTCACTATTCATCAAAAATTGAAGTTTTTCAGAAAAATGCCAAAATTTCATCCTAAGCTATATTTCAAATTCCGAATTCAAAAATGAAGTCTATTTTACCAAATTCATAACATAGAAGTTGCATTAATTAATTTTATAATTAAATCCCGCTGTTAAAACAAATAGCGTTTTTTTAAGAAACAATATCTATCAAAAGATTGTCATTTGTTTATGTCTGGTTTAAATCTGAAATTACAACCAATGACCAACATTGTATTAAATTGTAAAAATATATTCTAAATATACTTTAAAACCACTCAAATTAATTATTTATCACTATTAATTATTTCGATTAAAAAAGTTGTTTTTAATTATAATTTAGTAATTTTCACTATTCATCAGAATATGAAAGTTATCCGAAAAGTACCAAAATTTCACCTTAGGCTAAATTCGATACTCCGAATCCAAAAATAAAGTTCATTTTGAAAAATAAGATTTACTGGATTTCAAAAAGTGGTTATTACTATTCATAACGGCTAGTTTTAATAATATTTTTATAGCATATCGTTGTTTAGTGAAACTCGGTATTGCGTACTACACACGCTATCGAGGAAGGTCGCGATTGCGTGTAATGCAAGACAAGTCAAGGATGTGTGTTGTGCAAGCTCCTTTTGGTGTAGCGTACAACACAAGACATTAATAAAATTAAAAATAATATTTTTTTATAAAATCTTGGGCTGTTACAGATATCCTGATCTAAGGTCTATCATCGAGAACCATCGTTCTCCCTTGAGTATATCATAGAGGTCATCAATACTTGGGAGTGGGTACTTGTTCTTCATGGTCACTGGGTTTAGGCGACGATAGTCGACAAAAATCCTCAAACTCTTGTCTGCCTTTTTGGAAAACAGAATCGGGGCTTCCCATGGAGAAACACTAGGCCAGATGAATCCCATCCTCTACAAGTCCTCCAACTGTACCTGCAGCTCATGAAGCTCGGCGGGAGCCATACAATATCTGTTATTAGATATCAGTGTCATCCCAGGGTACATGTTAATGTATAATTCTACCTCTTTGTGGGGAGTTAGTACTGGAACATTGTCAGGGAAGACATCCACATATTGGTCCACAAAAATAGGATAAATAGGACTCCGCACATCAACTGCTCCTAGAATTAGGCTAGCCAACTGATGTGTGATCAGCTGCCCCCACCTATGGGTAAGTCTATCTTGTGTTCCAAAGGCTCTCTTCTCTCCAGTGAAGGTATACCTCATCCCAACCTCACGGACACACCACACATTCTACCTAATACATTCATTCTGAGCATGAATTATGGATAACCTGTCAATATCAAAGATGACTTCATAAGACCTTGATGCCTCTATGATGAGATCCAAGCCAAAGATCTATCCTCCTAAATTAATCTCACACTACCAGTACCTATGTGTAATCGTCGAGTATGCTCCCAGTAGAGTCTCTAGTCGTAATGATCGATCCAACAACTCTATCGGGTTCTCTGAGCTCCGAATGAGGGAAGTGAAAATAAAAAGAATGACTCACACTTGTGTCTATAAGTACTTCAGAAAAGGTGGAGTAGACATTTATAGTACCTCTAATCATCTTTGGTGCACCGTGGTCGTAGGCCTCGACTGCCTAGAGCTGAGCCTACCCATGTGTGCCAGCTCCCTGAGGTTGGGGTAGTCCTCCTAGTTGTGGTGGTGGTGGTAAAATTTTGAAACAGCGTACACCACCTGCAGCTCATCCAACTTCACTGCCACATCCACCTGCTCTCAGTGGACCACCACGGTTGAACCTATGTCTCTGCCTAGGTGGTCCCTCTACTATCTGCTGCTTTTATGAATGGCGGGTCAGGCAGTCACAAGCCATGTGACTCTGCTTGCCGCATGAATAGCAATGCCTTCTCCTTGTATGGTTGTCTCTACCTTGTGTTCCCCACACAACTGAACCTGTATCCTAGGGTCACCCACCTGATGGCCTGGTCCTCTTAGACCTCTATGACATCTTTCTACTACCAGCTGTAGAAGTATCCTCTACGTGTCGCCCTGTGGTTGTTCTCACTTCTAGTTTATACTCAGCAAGAAAACTCTCCACATGAAGGGCTCTCTCTAGCACCACTGCGTTCGTCAGGATGCAGAAGAAGATTATTGAATCCCTGATCTAATGCTTGAGTCCCTACTCGAACGTATGGGCCCTAAATAATGGGTCATGTACCATATCCTTGGATTAGCGTGAGAGGTCCGTAAACATCACCGAGTACTGAGCCACCATCATGCTACCCTATTGTAGATGCAGTAACTCCTGAATCCACACGGCACGAAGGGTGGCTGGAAGAAATCTGACCAGAAGAGACTCTCAATGTATTACCAGAGTAATGATGCATTGTCATGCACATGGCGCATCAGGTTCCACCATCTGCCTGCTACTAATGCAAGAGTATCGCGGAAAGGATCACCATGAGGTCGGATGGTGTCCCTACCAATCTGAAAACACTCACAATAGGCTCCAGCCCATCCTCTGCTAGTTTTGGGTCTGTCTCTCCCCTGAACCTGGGTGGCCTCTTGTGCTATATTTTGTTTAACATACTCAGAGAGAATGCACTCTCCACTTCTAGAGCTAGTCATATCGGTGTCCCAGTGGGTATTTGTACCGCTGGTACCTCCGCTCTGATGGGGCCCTGCACTGAGACCTCATCGCTCGGTGGGCTACCATCTCAAACGAAACTCAGAACCCCAGTTGGCTGCCTAAGTGGGGCCATCTTGAAAATAAACAGGTGCTCCACAGTCAAAACAATATACCTGGTGAGCTGACACAAAGTAATCACAAAGAAAAATTTTCAAAATAAACATACACGCAATCAATGTTTTCGTGCACAGAGTTAGAAATCAAACATCAGAGTCTTAGTGTATGGATACATTGACCACCACACCAACACCGGTTTCCCTAAACTGATAACCACACCCAAAACACATAACAATATTTCTGTTAAAAGAATCAGAGTCCATGATCTGTAGTATAACTTACTCCTCTGATACCAATTTGTCACGACCAGTCCTCGGGGCCCGTGTCGTGACTACCCAAAGCCCAACTTCCATAGGCCAGGGGCTGGCGACTAGCACCAAAGGTGAATCCCTGATAAAAAAGGATGGAATTTCATTTAAACCTTTAACACACACAGACTGAACAAAGTGTGATGAATGTAAGTTGTTCAATATGAAAACCCAACTGAACAATAAGTACAAGCACAAGTAAAAATGAAAATAGATTTAGGATCATCCACTAGAAAAACCTACGTGAACGGTAGGTACAGAACTCGAACAACTCGTCCCTGAGGTACGTCCCATATAGTCCAGATCTGAGCTTCCTCCCTTCTATCACCTTCATCCTCGATCACTGCTGACCGTCATTTGCAAAAAAACACAACAAGATGTGGGCGAAGCCCGTGCAGTGGGGAGTATAACAATACTCATTAGGGGACCCCGACACCCTCGATGGTCTCCCAGAATCCACTAAGGATAATCCATAGTATTAAGATACAATCCTGAACAATCTATCATCCCTACGTAGGTATATTCCCATACATATACCTATCTTACCAAAAATAGTTCGGCTCCAACACTCGAGCCCAAGAACAACCCATTCAACAAAGGAAGTAAAGTCAATCATCAAGATGATAATGATTGAATGAAAAGACTCATCTCACCCAGGAATTCAACTCATGAAGAGGGGAAGTGATGATTTGATTTAGTATCTGAATAATATCCTCTATAGGACCCACATAAGATCCTAGAACAGTATCAACGCTATCGAACCCACAGAGGATCCCATAACATAAGTCATCACTGTCGAACCCACAGAGGATCCATGTACAGAATATATCACTGTCGATCCAACATAGGATCATGGTATAGTAGCGTCTCTTTCAAACCCACAGAGGATCCTTTTATAGTAGTAGGTCTACATATGATCCTATCATCGCAGTCGTAGCCAGCCATAGGTTTTCCGCACACAGTATGCTTGATTCCAAGAGGGTCTTCTCCTCAAGCCATGTGTTGATACATCAACTACCACGATGTATCGAGTTGATGTATCTTGTAGTTCCGCCTCATAATAACAAACTCAACGGGACATATGATGCGTCAATCGGACCCTCGGTCTAAGTGTTATTGGCTATTCCGTTTCAGGTTCCTAGTTGTTTGTTTGGTTCAAACCAACTCGGACGTACCCCAATTGTGTCCAAACCCCGAGTGGGGTATGCCAAAGAAATTGTCTCTCTCCAATAATTGTGTCTTTGTAGGAGGTTGATCAATCAGACATCTGTATCCTATGATAGGGGTGAAAATGTGTAAACTGGCCAAATGGGTACGGGTCCGGTACAACCCAATCGGGCCTACCGGGTCTATACTAGAGACTGACCTGGTCTGCAGAAGCGGCCTGAGCCAAGGGAACAGTCAGGCCTGAAGAGGCGGCCTGGCCGGATGGGTGGCCCGACTTGAGGAGGCCCGGCCCGACCAAAAGGCAGCATGGCCGCGGGAGACCCTACTGTGGGTGGCCTGACCGAGGGTAGCCCGACTGTGGGTGGCCCGGTCGAGGGCAGCCCAACCAGTGGGTTGGCCCACGAGATCAGGGGCTGTCCCACAGGGCTGGAGGCTGGCCCGCATGGCCATCTATCCATGCATGGGGGGTTACACACCCTGACATCTGAAACGGCCGTTGCATGGTGCGATGGCCTAGAAAATACGGGACCCGAACGGTCCCGCCTTCTCTGATTGGCTGAGCGGCTTGCTGGTTATGGGTTCTAGTGTGGCGTGACGGCGCCGTGTCCCTTCACCATAGCACGCCCTGGCCGCGGTATCCCAACTTCCTTAGTGTGGTTCGATAGTGCCAGACCCCTCTGCCACTGCCTGGCTGGCCGCGATCCTCAGTTGGCCTCCGCGTGGCGCGACGGTGGCGTGCGCCTCTGTTGTGGCCCATCGTGGTCGCGACTCTCCTTCCATGCGGCACGATGGTGTTGCGCCCTCTGGGAGACCCGACAACCTTGCCCCACTGGTTCGTCTTTTCAGTCCGCCTTCGCCATCAACAAACTAGAACAACCAAAGGGGGATGGTCAGGCCATGTCCAGGGGGTCCAAAACCTCCTCATCATAGCGATACCATTCAGCCTAATTAATCTGAGGTTCAAATGATGAAGAACAAGAATAAGAATTATACTCAAACCCATACCTTATTTGAAGATTGTTTGTAGAAGAAGCCATGAAAAAATTGGCATCGTTTCATTGACGTCGAGAAAGAATAAGCTGAGGATGGCATCAGTGTTTTTCATGGGTGACGATTCCCTTTCTTTCACTGGTCGAAGAAGGATGTAGGTGATGCTCATCGATCATCGGTGGAAGGAGCGTTTTTCACATTCTTCATTGGGAGGATAATTTTCTCTCTCAAGTCTCACCCAAATGAATTTCCAACCAAATGAAATAATAAAATTCTCTATTATTTAATCATTGGAATGAATTCAAAAGGATTCAAATTTTGAATTAATTAAACAAGGGGGTTCAGTTAATTCTATTTAGGTTGGCACATTTAATGAGGGCAGTTCAAAATCCTTCCCCCACATAAAGTGAGTTACATGGGGGTTCATGCTCATATGGGCCCCACCTAAATAATATCCTCCCAAAGGAGGTTATTCGTAGGTGGGATCCACCATCAACCTCCCCTTGGAGGATTAAACTGCAAAAAAAAAATAAGTAACACTTTTATTTTTATTTAATTTAATTAAAACCCCATTAACTTACTTCTATTCTCATCTGAACACAACTGCGGTGAAGGAATCAATAAGAAATAACGGATGCTGCAAGTTCAATGGTGCCCTCAGATTTCTATTTCGAGCACTGGTTCAAAAGATATAAAATCATGCTCGTTTGTTTACTAAACGTACCCAATCTAAATTTTAGAAATTGATTTCGGGCACACCGGGCCTCGGAATCAAGCACCGTCAGAAACAGCGAACTCGTAAATATTTCCATGAATTTTAGGAAACAAATTCCATGGAATTTATGGGTCTTTACCCCAGAGTTTGGTCGCCACATGACCCCAATCACACCTACCCATATGCTAGAGGCTTCCAACTAGTAGTGATGGTCTAAAATTGATATGGGATACTATACCATCTTTAATAAATTAAGAGATAGTATATAATAATTATAATTTTTGAATCAACAATGTATAACAAATGAACATTTAGTAATAACCATCCCCTAAAAAGGCTACAGACCTCAACCAATGTAAAATATGTTTTTTCCTTCTACAATGATAAGTGAACAAAATCAAAAATAATGAGAAGTGAAGAATCACAAAAAATTATTATGAATCCATGTATGGAACCTCATCACAATACCTCTCTTTCCCAACACAACTCATATTATCTGGACTTCACCATTTATCCTGACTTGTATGCATGAAATGTTCTTAGGTACCCAATGACATCGTGAGTTGGGTGTGAGTATAACACAATTGGCCACCAGCAATGGTGTTTACAAAATATCTAGTCTAAATAAATAGTTCATTTATGTATTAATTAAATTTCAATTAAATAAAATATATTTAATGCAAGATTACCTAATAACCATTAAATTAACCTTTAATATGCTTAGAACAATTATTTAATTGCATCTTCTTCATTACACTATTCGTCATCAAGATATAACCATTGGGATTTTAGTTTACTTAATTGACGAAATAGTTTATATAATTTATCATTATGAGAAATGGAATATGTAATTACCCTATATCACAAGGGATAATATAATAGAACATCATAATGACTGCACCTCAAAGCCTATGCCCGAGTGGAATGCAATAATTAGGGGAATAGATATACATCCTCTTCCATATTCAGTGCATTCTGGGAGTAGTTAAAACATTTTTCTAACTCATCCTATGGGTGTTTCACAAATCATTTTTCCCACACCCCAATCCATGTGAATATGTTTATTTATTGATTGACCTAACATAATCCAAATCTAAAAAACCCAAACCAAAACATATATCAATTTTAATTTATGATAATCAACATGGTAATAAATATTTTTCCATAACCCATTGATGTATTATTTATTTACATTACATAACCCTTTCAGAAAAATTACCAATTTTATGCATATCTCACTAAACATATTAAATAGTTCATTTATTTAATATCATTTATCATTTTTATCATTCTGCATTCCATGAATATTATAACCCATTTATTGTTTCATAATCACTAAATCCCTTTGGCATATCCATCACAATTCATAAGACACTTGAAACGATCTCAATATACTCAATTATCCCATTTCAATGTCCTTCAAAAGAATTACATAAATGATTATTAAATACACACAATCTTCCGATATTAAATATTAAACTAAAATAAACATTTAAAATTGTTCATCGAGGACTTTACATTATCACACATAGACCTAGTGCATACTTAACTTGTTTCGAGGTTTGTGATGGTCAACTCACCCCATGGATGGCCCTAATTCTGAAAAAATAATCATAGATGAATCCCATGCTGACCATGATGTATTATACAAAATATTTGTAAATATGTTATAAGAAATCTCAATAAATGCGTCAAAATAACAACAAATGATAATAAAGAAAAAAATTGAAAATGACCAAATCTACAATGAAATTATATGATATAAGTTGAGGAAAAACTACCTCAAATAACATGATGAACACACTCCTACACATGATGTTAGATACAAATTCAAAAACCACATTATTATTAAAAATAAATATCAATAGAAAATAATGATTTTTGATTTTTGATTTAAGATCACCCATGTTATAAACCCTAATCTGAAAAAGAAGAAGATGAGGGGAATTGAAATGGCATGGATATTCTATCTGTAACTGACAGAGATCCAAACGACCAATAAATAATTTATATTTCTCCTTGGAATACATTGTGGTTACTTATTTTTTAATAGGCTTCATAGGAGTCAATGAATGTGAGAAATCGAGTGAAGACATAAAATAACAAAATATAAATTTTGTAATATTTCTAATATGTACAGTGATACCTGGTATACCTATATGGTTTTAAAAACTAAGTAAAAACCATGAACAATACACTATCATAGGTTTGGTGGTTTTCATGGCCACCCCACATGGTTTATTTAACCATAAAAAAACAATGTTCTCTTTACGGATTGACCTTTTTTTCCTTCCCCCCATGTCTAGAACCCCCCGGAAGACCCTTGAGGCCCCAAAAACTCTGATGATTTATTTTTTAAACATAAAAAAATATATTGAACATAAAATTTAAAATATTTAATTACTCCTTGATCTAATAGACCATAAATCCTCCCATCATTATAATGAAGGATCCTTGAGCTAAACTTCTGGAATATCACTATGTTTCCAAAGAAAAGAGATCACACTACTATGCATGAATATATGATTCTTGCTAACATGTATTTTATTGAATGACTCCATGATTACATAAAATGTGAAATAAGGGAACATAAATTCCCCTAATGAGCTTCTCACTATGATCCAAAATTAAAAAAAAATATTCTACTAAAATGTTTCATCATCTTCATGCTCTACATAATATTTGTTTTTACAGGAGGTCGATCAGGGTGATATTTCTAGTGTTCGAAAGCATGATAAACATTAATAATTATGTTATAATATGGTGAAAGATCCAATCATCAACACACAAGTCTTATCCTATCCTAAATCTGAATTTTTTTCACATACCTATGTTCCAAAATTATTCTTTTTCATAATTTGATAGTGTTACAACCTTAGAGACACCCATAAAAATACATTGCCACTGAACATATTCTAAAGAAGTCAATGATGCCAATATGCATATTAATTTTGTCTGCACATAGCGATGATCATTTTCTTATTAAAAAATTGACCCTTTTATTGACTCACAAGCATGAGACTCAGTCCCCAATGTTCAGATTCATCATATTCTAACTATCAAAATAGATATTAATATGGTCTCCAATAGTGTAACACCTAAATGTTTTTAGGAAATATTTTCATTAATTATTTTTTATTGTTATGCAAATTTCTTTCACAAAATCAGGAGATTAAATAAACTATAAGATTCCCTTAATATTAAATTTTAGTTATAGGCTAGCAATTAGTTTTTTTTTGAATAATTATAACTAACATATGAAAATGAATTATGTATTCATTGGATATTTGATAGTATGAAAAAATATAAATCAATTATATTATTTTATTTAATAAATAATTACATTTGGTAGTGAAATTATTGATATATATATTTGTTATAAACTTAATAGAATATTTTTAATATTTATCCCATGGATATTTTAAGCATTGGTAATGAATATATCCCTTTTTGATATATTTTTTTTAAAAAAAGGTTATTTTTACACTTCTAAATAAAGAAACCAATTTAAATTAATATTTTGACTCATTAATATTTTAATATGAAAACATAAACATGTTTGTTTAAGTGTGATATAAAAAATTACATAGTTAAATTTTTTGATATTTTTCTAATATCATTTAGATTTTAATGAATTTTAAAATTAAGCTAAATTTTAATATAAAACAACTTTTTCATTTAGATAATTTATTTTGAAAAATAATAATATTTAATTCTATTAAAGTATAAATATAATATATATTAAAATTTTAATATAATATATGTCATTATATTTAATTTTACAATGAATTAATAATTAAAATAATTTAAATCTTTTGCAATGTCTTAACTATTATAACCCATTTTCTCAGCAATGGGATTATTTTTAAATTAATAACTATAACTTCTATGGTTTTACTTTTAAAAAATTAATTCCATAATGGAAATTGGTAGGTCCAAATTATGTTAATAGTATAATTGTATTTTTTGGCATTGGGAATAGTAACATTGGTAATTATTTTTATTACCAGGGTTAATAGTTAATCGACTAATTAAGGGTAAAATAAATTTTATAAAATTTTCATTAACAACTAAAAAAACCAAATTAAATGACTAAATACGTCTCTTATCATCTATATTTATAAAGAGAATCACTTTAGGGCCACTTAAATAAGAAAATTACATGAATGTAATAAAAAATAATGAAATGGACAAAATTTCATAATCCCATTTTTATAAGTATCTTAATTTTAATATATGGATAACTAGATGATAAAATAGACTATAAAGAGTATCTATAAATATAAAACAATTACCTACATAATAGAAATTTATTTATAATTTTTAGAGATTATATAATTACCATTAATGAAGAAACAACAGTGATGTAGAAATTTTTTAATTAATAGAAATATCTAATAAATGGGTTAAAAATATTAAAAGAAATTTAATATGAACTAATTAATGTTCTACACGAATTTTATAGGTTATTATGACATTTCATGAGTGTATTAAATTTTAATTTCCAAATTTATCTTCCATGTGAATTTTATTTAATTTCTAATAAATAAATAGTGTCAAAATTAACACTACTGGCATTTTATAAACAGAAATTTTAATAAAATCAATTAACACCATATAAATAAGCGTTCATTTCAAGTAAATATTTATAATGTTACTACCATAATTAAAAATTAATTGATTAACGATGAGTCAATTAAAAAGATAACTTTTAGATTGAAAAAATAAGTTGTAAAAAATTCTTGGTTTCATAGATATCAACCCTATCTCATCTAATATTCTAATTTGATACACTTTTTATTTTTTGGGGTATGGTATGATTTTATTATAAATTAATATTTTGGAGAGTTTCCTAAAGTTCCCCACTCCTCTCTTATAAATGGGCTCCACCTCCCTATCCTCTTCAGTCAATTATTATCCTTAAATTTTTTACAACCATTTAAAATTATTTTCTAGACATACCTAGACACATTATAGAGGTTTGGGTATTCTCAAACATCCAACTATAGTACCTTATCAGTAAATTTAAAGAAGTCTCGTCGAGGCTGACATTATCTCTTCTAATGATTCTTGAAATTTCATTCCTCTTCTACCTCGTCTTTATTTTTTGTTTCATTATAATGATATAACATAAGTATAACTCATATACCAATATGTTATATTAAATATGAAACTAATCGATTTCACATTCTATCAATCCTATAATAAATGAAAATCAGTGTGTGAGTGTACGTACGACTAACAGTCTCCACGTTGTGGTGTAATCTATTTTTAACCACCACCTAACATGTATGGGTATTAAATGGGAAATAATACCTATATATGATTATTTTTACCTAATACTTGTTATGATATACTATAAACCATCCAATTCAACACCAATAATCAATTATGGGAATGATATTGTCACTTGTCCGTACGTACGACTTATCATCTCCACAATTCAATGTGATTCGTTCTACCTGATCTTCATTAAACCAGAAATATATAAAATAATTGAATAAATATATATGATATAAATTATACTAATACCATGATTTATATTTGTAAATATATCCTAAAAACTGGAGAAATAACATATTCAATTAATCATACATAAGAACGTAAAGAAGTTAATTCCTGAATAACAAGTAAAAATGAAACATTACTAACAAATGGATGAAAATATAATCATAAATTTTATCATAAAAATGATTATGATTAAGGACTAAATCATTAAATATATTTAAATCCTTATAAATGAGGTTAAGATACATATATGCATATTAGACATAAGGTAATTGATAACATTTCCCTTCATGTTTTTAACAAAGACTGTTTATTCATATGTTTTTACTAGGGATATATTTATCAACCATGTCCATGTTTTCTAAAAATGTTTCCATAAAATGTTTCCTATTTTTTAGGCATTTTAATGTCATTTTTACCCCCTTTTACACTTACTATATGGTATTGATGAATTTGTTTTTGACTACCATATAAGGTACTTATGAGTTTTCTAGAAAAAGTACCAGAAATATGTTTTTTTAACTTATAAAAAATGAATAAATTTTTAAATATTCATAACAGCTTATTTCCATGAAGCTCAATATAAATTTATACAAATTCATTTTCCATTATATTCATTTTTTAATATTTCATGACATTTTGAGAAAAGAAAACGGTTTTGAAGAATAAAGTATACTTTCATCATGATTTAATTTCATGTTTTTGCAAAATTATATTCCATATAAGATGAAATAGTGTTATGTTTCTATCCATATTATTATATTGATTTGATTACATTTATGATGGAATTATTTTTATGAAGGCCATTTATCTTGTATGAATTATGTTAGGATGAAGTGATGTTTATGAATCTCATTTTTATTAATTATGTTATGCTATGATGAATGATTTATGTTTTTATGGCACACATAAGAATGGGTTCATTATGATATGGGTGGGACATATATCTCCCTCCAATGTATTAGGAAATGAATTATATCTCATGAGATAGACATCTCTGGAATGGAAAATAAATCTGTTTCTGTAATATAGGGATGGAACAAGGAGATAAATCAGTTCAGTAGGGGACTATGTCTACTACTAAGGTCTTGAAAATGAGCCTTGACTAATATGATATGATTTTATAATCTTATGTGTGTATTCCATAGCGTATCATGTCTTATTTTATGAAAATTGGGATTGCATTTCACTTCTATGATTAATCCAAAGACATGATATTAAGATCTCTTATATGTAGGATAAAATGTTCTAATGATATGTTCTTATGAATATTATACGATTTATATTTCCATTTTTTATGCTTAATGAGAATTTCATCTCACCTTTTCTGGTGTTTATTTATGACCGTTCTGAAATAATGGTATGAAGTATGATATGAAAAAAGGACCAAAGATTTGATGAAATAAATGTTACACAAAGTAGATGTTTAATGGTCCAGTTGTTTATATTTCATAGTTTCAACATACATTATAAATATATGGACATGTTATGGTTTTATTATTTTTTATAATAAATTTACATCAATGTTGATGTAATATACTAGTATGAAAATTATGGGGCATTATATTTGGTATTAAAGGAAAGGTGTAGTTTAATATTGGATTTTAGGATGAGAATGCCTTAATGAAAAACATAAGGATATGTCTATCTATAGGATAAAATCATTGTGTTATAGAAATGACCATGAATTACCTAGGATAAAAGATATTGTTTCCAAAATTTATATCTTATTCTTAATTATTGGTTATTTTGGTTATTATTAGTGTTTCTCATAATTTGATTCTTGGTTTTCGTCAATGGTTGGAACCCAAGGGATCTGTGTTAATGCAGAATCTGACAGGCAATGCAATAAGTATCCCCTTGAGAAACTAAATTTTATGGGATCTAGAATGAAAAATCTTATAGCCATGCTCACCCATATTAATCATGATATGAATCATGAAGGACATCCAAATGAGAAAATAAAGGAGAAACATTCTGTTGAATCGTTCACGAGTCAGTATCCACCTTCATTCTTGCATGTCATCTGATCCAGTAGTGGCTGAACAATGGATCAGTACCACAGAAAAGATATTATTAGTTATACAATTTTCTAAATAGGATAAATTCATCATATCATTATATCGTCTTGATGGTGAAGTTGATCAATGGTGGAATCTTATCAAGAATATGATGAAAAGAGATGCAATTGAGTCAATGGAATGGGAAAAGTTCAAGAAAATATTTTTTAATAAGTACATTCCAGGTATTCTTCTAAAAAATATGGATAATGGTTTCCTTGAACTTAAGAAAAAGGATGATGAATCTTTTGTTACCTACGAAGAATTTTTTACAAGGCATGCAAAGTACGCATATGAAATTATTTTCCAAACTGAGAGTTTGATTGATTGATTCATCAGTGGCATAAAACCAAGTCCCTAATGGTCATTTGCAATATGGGACTTCAATATAATTGAGGATATTTATATATGTGATCTCACATTTTAGTTGGATATTTTAGAAACCCATATTCCATATGGGTTTTATAAGGAGAAAAAATTAGAATCTAAAGAAAAATATAATGATCACTCTTACAAGAAGTTGAGTTTTCTCTTAAACTCAATGTGTGAAAAAAACCATGGAGGGAATTGTATTAGAGACACCATTAAATGATTAATGTGTGGAAAATAAATTCATCAGGAAATTAAATTCCAAAGTGATTGTAAAAAGATGTCTATTGATTCAAACAGTGAAAAGGCTACATAGAATGCACCTACTACACTTTAATGTTACATGTGCTAGGAAATGGGACATTATGTGAATAAATGACCTCATACAATGGTTATTGATGATTATAGATGTCAAAAAACTCATAAGGCCAAAGAAAAATGAATTAAACATTCAATTAATATCAGGGAAATGGAGTACGATAATGAAGTGGTGAAAGGTACACTTACCATCCACTCTAATGTAGCACATGTTTTATTTTATTATGTATCCACCCACAATTTTATTTCTAATGAATTTTCTATGTTTATCGATGTATTACCTAAAAAATTACATATTTAGTTATTTTTGAAAAATGCTAATGGCACAACAGTCACATTTACAATTATTATACAATTGATATTTTTTCAGGAAGTGCTTCCTACAAATCTTGGTATCCTTCTTAATGTGTAATATTATCTGATTCATTGAATGGATTAGAATTCATTATTTATATATTATATCAATTTGGATGTAAGGGATGTCACATTTTATATCCCATATCAATCTATTATCATATAACTATGCAAGGATGAATATAACCTTCTAGTGGAAACATCATCCATCGTAATGGTCTGGATTCTAAAAAATAAAGGATATTTATCTCAAATGGGTGGGGGAAAACATAGGATTAAGAATATTCCCATTGTATGAGAGTATAATGATGTATTTATATAGAAATTTCAAGGTCTTCCCCCAATGAAGGTATTTTAGTTTTCAATAGATATCATATGTGGAGCTATGTCTTTTTCAAATACACCTTATAAAATAGCACCAATTGAGTTGAAGGAATTGAAGAAAAAATCCAAGAGATTCTGTATAAAAGGATTCATATGTCCTAGTACTTCACCTTAGGGGGGGAACCTATTCAGTTTGTTATCAATAATGATGTATCAATGAGGATCTACATTGATTATCAAGAACAAAATAATATCGATATCAAGAACAAATATCCTCTTCCTCACATTGTTGTCTTATTTGACCTACCATGCAAAGCCTATTCCTTTTCAAAGATTTATCATTCATCAGGATATTATCTATTAAAATTAAAAAAAGGAGAATATTAAAAATAATACATTACATACAAGGTGTGGACACTATAAATTTATATTGATGCCTTTCGGTCTTACTAATTCCCTTTCTATCATCATGGATATAATGAATAGAGTGTTTAGAGACAATCTTGATAAGTTTGTGGTAGTCTATATATATGATGTTCCTGTCAATTCAAAAATAAATAATTAACATGAAGATAACATGAGAATTGTATTAATGACCTTGATAAAGGTTAATCATTATCCCAAATTTAACAACTGTGAATTTTGGATTAAAAATATTCATTTTTGGGACACATAATCTCCATAAAGGGGATATCTATGGATCCATCAAAAATAGAGGATATTGAAGGATGTCCAAGGCCAGAAATGTTAACTAAGATATGAATTTATCTTGGTTTGGATAGATATTATTGACATTTTTTGAATGATTTTTAATTATTATCTAATCTACTCATCAAGTTTACTGGTTATGGGGTTATGTTTGTTTAGACTATGGAATCTTGAGATAATTTTAATGAGCTATATAGAAGGTTAGCCAGTGCATTTGTGCTCACACCCCCGTGTAGTGGGAAAGGATTTTGATCTAATGTGATCCATCCCAGAAGGGGGTGGGGGTTTTTTCTCCTCAAAAATGATATGGAGATAGATTATGCCTCATGACGAGTGAAAATGCATGGAAAAAATTACCAAACTTTTGATTTGGAGTTAGCTGTGGTAAACATTGCATTAAATATCTCTAGGCAATGTCTTTATGGTGAAATATTTTTAATTTAAACTAGTCATAAATGTATAAATAATATTTTCACACAGAAGAATATTAATATTAACTAAATAATATGTTTGGAATTGATTAATGATTACAACTATATAATACATTACCACCCTTTGAAAGAATAAAAGGTAGTAGATTCATTATGTCGACCTGAACATGCCATATTATCCATGAAGGGAATAAAAAAGTTCCAATATTTATGAATTTGAATATGATGGATCTTGAAATTATATCATAAGGGTATAAATCATACCATTATAAAATTAATGTTCAATCATCTATTCAAGTGATGATTAAAGAGGCACAGAATGAAGATATAGAATTACAAAAGAATGTGATAATTATTCCTAAATTCAACCTCAATTGTGATGAAATTATATTTTCCATGAACTGGATTTGAATTACTCACATAAAATAATTAAATATGGATATATTGGATGAGGGTCATTGTCCATTATTATATATTCCCCATCGAAGAACCAATATGTATTGGGCCTAGAAAGAGTACTTCTGGTGGGATGGAATGAAAAGGGATGTCACCGAATATGTCTTTTGAGGCATGGTATGTCAGTATGTTAGGGCTGGGAGACAGATGTCTAAGGGGATGTTACAAACATTAGCCACACCAGAATGGTAATGGGAAAACATCACTATGGACTTCTTCTAAATATTTCCCAAAACATATAAATGAAACAATGTTATCTCGGTTATAGTTTATCTCCATATAATGTTGGTACACATCATTGATATTAGAGTGGATTTGTATCTTGATATGATTGCTCGGATACACGTAAAGGATATGGTTAGATTTAATAGAGTACCACTTACAATATATCTAGTCGAGATCTGTGGTTTTTCCTTGATGTAATGGCAAGGTATTCAGCATGCTTTTGATATAGAGTTCTATTTTAGCCCAAATCAACATACTCAGATAGAAGGTAAATCTGAGGGGAAAATTAAAATTCTAGAAGTCATGTTGAGAGCTTGATCAATGGATTTAAACGGTTGTTGGGAACAACACCAACCACTGGTGTATTTTTTTATAATAATACCTTTCAATCCACTATTTAGATGGATCCTCATGAAGCCCTCTATAAAATTATGTGTAGAACTCCATATTTCTAGAATGAAGATGAGGAATGTAAGAAATTAGGAAATAATATTGTTGATAAATAGAAGAAAATGTCAGATCTATTCAACAATACATATAAGAAGCTCATATTCGACAAAAAAGTATTATTGACAACTGATGAAAAGAACTAGAATTTGAAGTGGGTGACAAGGTGTTCTTATGAATATCTCCCTGGAAGAGTGTAATTAGATATGGAAAGAAGGGAAAGTTGAGCCCAAGTTATATCAGTCCTTGTGTAATATAAGATTGTGCTGGGAAGGTAGATTATCGATTGTCTCTTCCACCAAATATCTCTTAGGTTCATGATGTTTTCCATGTATCTCTCCTGAGAAAGTACATACCTGATCCTTCACATGTACTAAGATCAGAAGTAACACCACTAGATCATGATCTTTCTTATTATGAACAACCAATATAGATTTTAGATCATAGTGAAAAATTTCTACGATAAAAGTACACTCTCTTGGTTAATGTTTTATTGAGGAACCACCATTTTGAATAATTTACATGGGAACTTGAGCATATTTCAAGGGAGAGGTGTCCACATTTTTTACCAAGTGATGAATTTCTATGGAGAATTATAGTTTAAAGAGGTTAGAATGTAAAACCCAAATGATTTTATGAAATATTTTCTTTAAATAATTTTTAATCTTAAGTTTCATTCTTTGAACGAAATCATGAGTTCGAATTAAATGTACGACTAACTTGTTATAAAATTACTATTATATCTTAGTCATTAGGTTAGAGAGAATAATTATAACTAACATAAGAAAATGAATTATGACTTAATTGGTTATTATTTACTTATGAAAGAATCATAAATCAATTAGATATTTTTATTTTATTGTGAACTAATTTTGGTAATGAAATTATTGAGATATACATGTGTTATATACATAATAGAATACTTTCGACATTCATCTAATGTATTTTTTGGACATAGGTTATTAATAAAACAATATTTGATGTATTTTTTTACATATAAGTTAATTTTACACCATTCAATGGTGAAAACATTTTGAATTAATATTTTTACACCCTAAAAATTATATTTTAAGATATAAAAATTTTATTTTCACGCTGGATATAAAAATCTAATTTGGATAATTTTTTTCTATATTTTTTATATCATTTTTATTTGGATAAAAATAAAAAATACAATAAATCTCATTTAAAAACAAAATTTATCATTCAGATAATTTATATGGTTAAATAATAATATTGAATTCTTTTGATGTATAAATAATACTTATTTTTGACATTTAATATAATTTATTCCCTTAACATTAATTTTACATTGAATTCCAAGGAAATACATTTCAATATTTTGTAATGTTTTCACCTTTAAAATGAATTTTCACTACAAAAAAATTAATATTAAATTAATAACTAAATCTTCTATGTTTTGAATATAAAAAAAATCGATTCCACATTGGGAATCAAGTGGTTCAAATTAATTTAATAAGTATGTTTTATTATTTGTCATTATGAATAGTAACTTTTGCAATTTTTTTATTCATGGTTAAAGTAATATAATGTACTTAAGGGTAAAAATAATATTATAATATTAAATTAACACGAGGAAAAAATCTATTGGATTACTAAATCCGACCCTTATCATCAATTCTACGAAAAATAATCAATTTATGGCCTCTTACCTATGAAAATGACATGAATGTAATAGAAACTAATGAAATGGACAAAATGTCACAATATAATATTATAAAATTATATTAATTTTACTACATGGATTACTATGAGATAAAATAGACTATATATATTATATAGAAAACAAAATGAACTACCTACATCATAGATTTTTTTTTTAAATTTTAAGGATTAAATAATTTCCATTAATGATGACACAATAGTGATGTAGAAATTATTTCATAAATAGGAATATCAAATAAATGTTTTTAAATACATTAAAATAAATACCATATTAATTAATTAATGTCATCTAAGAATTTTGGAGGTGATTATTCCATTTTAGTAGTGTATTAAATATATTTTTTTTCTAATTCGTCTTCTATGTGAGTTTTTAAAAATGTCTAATAAATTAATGGCATAAAAAACGACCCTATTGACATTTTAGAAACAAACCATTTTATTAATTTATTTAAAAATACAAAAAAATATAAAAAAATTAAAAATTGACAATTATAACGCTAAAAATGTCATAAAGTGTCCATTTATTTTCAATTAACTTCACATATGTAAATATTTATTACCAATAAAAATTTAGAATGTTATTAACAAAATAAAAAATTAATAGAATAACTATTTATCAATTAAAAATATAAGGTTTAAATTGAAAAAATTGGTCATCCAAAATTTATTGTTTGATGATTTTCAACACTATAACAAGACATATTTTAATTTTGGAGACATTATATGTTTTTTTGTATGTTTTGATTATATTATAAATTATAATTTTGGAGAGTTTCCTAAATTACCACTCTCCTCTATTATAGAATTTCGCATCCTCCCTATCCTCTTAACTGCATTTTTATCCTTCACACTCGGCCAAAACCTACTCATTTATCATATTTAATTAACTAGTTATATTCAATAGGTTATGGACTTCTCAAAATTCTAACTATAGTTCCTGAAGTGGAAATTTAATGGAGGAACTTTGAGAAAGATATAATCTCTTATACTGATTCTTTCAAATTTCATTCTTCCTCAACATACACTTCATTAGTTTTTTCATTATAATGTTATAACACTTGTATCACTCATATACATATATGTCATTATAAATATGAAACAACACTATTTCACATTCTTTCAATCCTATACAAAACGAAATCACCGCACTTGTGTATATATGACTTACCATCTCCAAGCTATAGTGGAATATGTTTATCACCACCACCATACATGGATTCGTATAATGGTGTAAATAATACCTCTATTTGATTAATATTTCATGATACTTATTCTATGAAACTATACACTATACCCTTCAATACAATTTCACAATTATGGTAATGATATCGTCGCTCTTGCGTATGTATGTCTTACCATATCCACGGTGCTATATGATTCATTCTAAATGATCATCATTAAACTGTGAAAATATAAATGAATCGAATAAATAAATGTGATATATATTATACTAATACCAATATTTAAATGATATAACTATAACCTAAAATGATGAATGAAAACTTCTATGAAAAAACGTAGATAAGAACATAAAGTCGTTAATGACTGAATAACGAGTATCAATGAAATGTTATTATCAAATGTATGAAAATATAATCATTAATGTTATCATACAAATTATAATGATTATAGAATAAATTAAAATTATTTTAAAAATCATTATACAATTTGTTTTAGAAACCTACGAATCATATCAGACCAAATGTAATATATATCTTTTCCAATATTGTTTTTATCTGAGATTGTTTACTCGTATGTTTTTTATGGGAATATATTTACCAAACTTGTTCATTTTTTCTAAATCTTTTATTATAAAATTTTTACTATTTAATTTTTTTTATTAATTTAATATTTATCCCCTTTAACTTTTGATACATGTTATATATGGAATCTTTCTAATGTTAATCATGCAAGGTACTTTTGAGTTTTCCATAAAAAGTGTAAGGAAAATGTTTTTTTAAATTATACAGAATGAATAAGTTTTTACATATTCATAATTCTATATTCCCATGAAGCTTCCACTACATTTTTACGAATTTATTTTCAATTAATTTATTTTCTTTTAATATTTAACAACATTTGGAGAAAATGAATCATTTTTTATCAAGAATGGATATTTTCTTCAATAATTCATTTCATGTGTTGTATCATAAATACATTAAATCTAAGATTACATAGGGTTATGTTTCTATACCAATTATTACATTGGATGATATTACATTGATGATGGAATTATTTTAATGAAGTAAATTTAACATATATGGATTATGTTATGATGGAACAATGTTTAAATAACCCATTCTATTACACGTGTTATGCTACGATGAATTAATTTTTTTGTGGAACTCATAAAAATGGTTTCATTGAAAGATGCGTGGTACCTATATCTCCCTCAAATTCATTGTTAAATGATTTATACCTCATTAGATAGACATGGTTGTAAAGGAATGTAAACCTAGTTCAGTAATACCCGGCTGGAACGAAGAGTGAACTCTGTTTAGTAATGGACATTGTCCGTTATGATGTTCTTGGAAATAATCCTTGAATAGTATGAAATGATTTTATATTCTTATGTATGTATGATACAATGTTTTTTGTATTATGTTATAATTATTGGTATTACATTTCACTTCTGTGATTTATCACATGACATGATATTATGATCACTTATATGCATGATATAATTTTCAAATGTTATATTCATAAAAATTTGATATGATTGATATTTAATTTTATTACCCTTAATGAGAATTTCATATCACCCTTTCATATGTATATTTTCCTTATGTAAGGAATAAGGGTATTAAGTATTATATTCCAAAAAGGTGTCTAGTTATGATTAAATAAATGGGTAACAATTTAGATGTTTTATGAACTAGTTTTTTTTGTTTCCCAGTTTCTAAATACACGATATGTATACGGTCCTGTTATTGTTTTTTTATATTTTGTAATAAAAATAATTCAATTTTTATGTAATATAAATGTATGTAAAGTATGGGTAATTATAAATTTATTTCCTAAAAAGTATCCAACTAAATTGTTGAATGGAGAAAAAATTCTAAGAAAACACTACAGGTGATTATTATTTTTTCCAAAAACAATAGAATCATGTACAAACACTCTATAGATTTATTCCATCTCATGAATTGTACTCTATAAATTCTCATACAACTATTGGTGTTTATCCGTACTAAAAAATTACTAGGTACTTAGGCCCTTCTTACTTTCATTAATGATTGATAGTGTGAAAATAGGATCATTATCCACAACGGTTGTTCATGGCACAACATTTGATTATATAATCCCTCAAACATATAATTCAACAAACTGATGAACTGTTTAATCCCGTTGGACAACAATGAAATGGGATACCATATAAAACCAATCCACAACAATCCAAACTCTATCATTATTACAATGTACCCCCGAAATACACACTATTGAGTCTTTCGTTACATAATTCCACTTTTACTTTGGATTGATCAATTAATGTTACAAACAATCTATATGTTGTTGCTCCAAAGTAACATGCTGATAGGTATGGAATCATTTCCCAAAACCCACAACTTATTTCATCATTCTAGGCCACCAATACTATATATAATGATCACCATACATATTATTCCAAACATGATTAACTTTCCACTTTCATGAGTGGAACTCACACATCAAATCTCTGCACAAATACACAAGCACAACTAGACATACACAAACACAAACAATTCAACCACTACCAATATCCCAACTAGAATGTAACTCCCTACCATTTACAATTTACTTGAATAACATAAACTATAGATTCTCCACCTAAAAATCCTTGACCAAACTCAATAGTGAGGATTCAACAATAATAAACATGTGTGTCATTTTCATTGGCCCATCATGAACCTCCTGATGCATCTTAGAAAACAAGTCCATCATTCACCACTAGGATATGAATTCCTGAACCACCTAATTATGAGTCATTTTGGATCAGAACATATTCAAATAAATCCCCTTTTCATAGTGTGTAAACAAACATAATGTAAATCTATTTTAAGTATTTTACTCAACTTCACAGACAAATATTAAAATCTCACAGATTTTAGATGTACATAAAACTATTATGATCTGTATACAACATGAACCACCCTCCCAATAAGTAATAACTTGAAAAAAGTAATGAATAAACCATATATTCTAGCTCATGATCATGTATTGGGTAATTTCATTAATGTGTCATCAACTATCTAGATCCATTTCTACTACATGATCATCTTGGATCCATACTGCCCTATGTACCACACTAGCCACATCACAGAACAATGTGTACCTCTTACTATGTTTCGGTAATTTCGAGATTAGTGGAGTAGAAAACATCTTATTAAACTCTTTAACATAATTATCACTTGCCTATGATTAGTCTAAATTAACTTCCATCTTCGTTTTGCCCGATATTTGTTGGAGACATCCATAATGATCCATAAATAATCTTCAAAGAATCCTGAAATACATTAAACATCAGAATCATTATTCAGAGGATTTGAAGACACCACAACCATCACTTTCTTTCAATACATTAAGACACATGGAACAAAAATTATTTGACCATTAAATTCCATTTATCAATTTAGAACTGTCATTTTTATATCTTGGAATCAATACAATTCTCATTTAGTGAAATGAGGTTCATGTCAATAGTATTGAGATGATTATAATGTGTTTTGTTGAAAATTAGGATATCATCAATTAAGACATCAACCAAATAATTCAAGAAAGGAAAAAATATTATATTCATTAATAATGTTAACATAGATAGTACATTAGTCAACATGAACGACATCAACATAAACTCTTACAACATCTACCGGATCTGAAAAGATGTCTAATGTATGTCAGAAGGTGTCAACTGCCACTGATGGTATCTTGAACAAAAATATATATTAGAGATCACAAAATAACCCCCCATCATGTCAAAAAAATTTATAAATAATGGGATGTGGGTACCTTTTATTAACATTAACTGGATTCAAAATTTTATAGTCAACACATAACCACAATGATCTATCATACTTATTATAAAAAGAATTTGATATCCCCATGGTAATTTACTTGGGTTAAATTACCCTTTTTATCCAAATACTCTAGATGAACCTTATGTTTCGATAGTTCTTCTATTGAAATTCGATAAGGAAGAATGGTAACTTGTCTTTTCCCATGGAACAACTTTATTATGAACTAAAAATATCTCTTAGGCGGTATCCTTGAATATACCTTAAGAAACACAACATAAAATTAATTCACAATTTGTGGTAATGATGTTTTCTTAATTAATCATTTATTAGGAACTAAAAATCCACATCGGTAATGATTTCTCCCAATTTTTGAGGAACTATCACTTCCCAGCCTACTCAAGAAGCCCACTCACCATAACGAACATAAGTGTCTCCATAAAGATAAAATGACATTATATGATGTTGGTAACAATCAATATGATATTGATTCTACACCATCTAGTTCATACCCAAAATCAGATAAAAAAACTACATCTCTAATAAAAACATGATTTATAGAGAATGATATACACCGCCCTATAAATCAAAACCCTTACGTTGTCTAATACCATCAACTCACACACCCAATAGAGTATCAGCTTACATAACTATGCACATATGTTCCATGGTTAGATGAAAAACACTTATAAGTTGTTCATAAATAAAATCTTGTGTGGAACTTTTGATAAATAAATAACTAGAATGAATGTATTCTATAATAATCATAACATTAATGAAAGAATGTATAGCCTCACCAGCTCAATGTGTAGACTGGACAATGTTAAGATGACCTTCCACTCAACCCTAAGATCTAGTCTGAGTAACAAACACCACACTTCAATATTGGTAAGGATGATCATTCACTAGAGTTCAACATCAATCGCCACTACAAATTGTGCCCATGGATCCAAAAATGCATCACGGATATGGGTTGTCCAACCCATACCCACGCTCAGTAGAGGCCTCAGACTTCCATCTTTTCCCAACTATCTTTGGTTATTAAATAACCTCTATCTTTTCCCAACATACCACATGACTAAAAATGGACTAATAAATGAGAACACTGACCCCTCATGTGCCTGAGCCTACCGCACTGGAAATAGATCATCTTAATACCTCACCAAGGGATTATCCCAATACTTTGACTATTCTACATACATTATCACTATTCAAAATTCCCATGAAGACACTACATACCATAATAATTTGCAACACTTTTCCTACTGGATGGAAACAAAATTCAACCACATAAATCTCCACTGAAGTTCCCTTGTGAGATAAGGGCCGCATCCAATACATCATAAATCATTTTCAGACAAAATATTTGTAAAAGGGAATAAATATAGTTCCTAATCCCATACTAGAATCACATCGTTATAGTCACCTCATCCCCTGAAAACATTGGTATAAATCAGCTCACATCAATGATATGACTAGCATAATCCATAACTAATGAAACACCCTAGGAGAAAAACATAAAATCCATAGCTTTATCCTTCCAAATGTTCTATTGATAATGGAGTTCTATAAACTTCTCTTGGAACCCATTACATACCATTAATTTATCTTGATTTGTGTAAACCATAAGGTCCCACCAATACTTTTCTTGACCCAAAATCATATAGGCTAATAACTTCAATCATTTATCAGTATGAGTCTATATATGATATGAAATCATATATATAGACTCTACCCAGATATCAAATTCTTATGTCCCACTCTCTATGATAATTGTTAGAGGGTGTTGCACTTGAATCTCCCGAGTCAGCTGGAAGAGACTATGTGCAACCCACCCTATGTCTTTTTCCATTATCAATATAAAATAATTCATCTTTCAATAGGGATACTATTACCTATTATCATGAACATATATGTACTCTTTCTTCACTAATTCGGGATCATTTTCAGTAATTTACTCTTGTCCGAAAACCAACACACGTCTCTAGGTTGTCAATTCTCAAAAATTAAAAAAAATGATATTTGGACCAAAAAAATAAAGCTCAAAAAAGTAAATAAAGGATCACTAATATCCCGAAAAAACATTTTTTTCATACACCTTACATATGGGACATATCCTATATGGAACACTACCCTCAACCATCCCTACCAAGGTTCATAGCTAATAAGGGAAGAAAAACATTATCAGTTACAACATTACATTGGTAATCATTACAAACATGTTTCCTTCTAACAAATTACTTAAAAATATATTCACTAAAAACCTATATTAATCGCATTTTTTTAGACATTATATAACATTTACTTATCTTTTTACCAATTTCATTATTTTATTTGAAAAAAATATCTTGAATTTAATAAAAATTAAATATATCCAAACATTTATGTCATAATCACATAATATATGTGTGTGCCTAACATGACGGGAGGCAATTATATACATAGGTTACATGAATTATGCATGAATAAAATAACTTGTTCAATTAAATACATGAGAGTAATATAATAAATTTTTACATATCACCATATTTTCATCACCCAGTGGAGAAAAATCATCAAATGTAACAACACATGATAAGAAAAACATTTCCTACCATGGGTGGCCTGGGTTCTCCCACATACATGGGTTAGAAACTACCATGAACAAACTCATTACCAATCCCTGACAACATCGAAACCTCATGTCCAAAATCCCCAAGGTGTATGTCACAAAAAAGTGAATCTATAATACCACTTCATAACATCTCCGACTCTGGATCCACAATACTAGTTCTTCGATTCGGGTCACCACATGGCCTAAAGAGTGCCTCCCCAATCACCAAAGGTTTCTAGCTAGCATAATGTGTATAAAATCTAGGTGGGTTATTGTATATGATTTATCCTATTAATACATAGCATAAAATAATTTTAATATTGGAAAAAATGTAGAATTACCAATGAACATGTACAAATATCCATCTCCTAAAACTGAGTACAAACCAAAACCAATAGTAAATATTTCATGTAATTATATATTGTCAATTGAAAAAAAATACGATCTTAAATAAAATAATAGAATGCACAAAATGACTCTTCTCTATGTCTGGATTCTCATCTTTGTACCTCTAAATCATGTCTTAACTTCTATGTTCAGAGCCTTCAACCTTATTCTAACCTACAAACATCTTCTCAAAAACCCAATGGATACCTAACTAGAGTGTGAGTATAAATCAGTATCCCCCCTCCAATGGTGACTAAAAAATATCCAATATTATGATATAATGAATGCTAGTACAAATTAAAATAAATATAAATAAATGATGGTTCAACTTCCATTATCATACAACATTTACATTAACTATTACTACCACAAGAATAAATAATTATTTCTATCTACTTAATTACATAATTCATCATAAAAATGTAATCAAATAGATTGGAATTTAAATAATTCACTCAAATGTTCATGGAATTTATCATATTTTTTAAAATGTAAGAATTCAATTTAATATCTCACTAGAGATAATAAATAACAAAATCATAATGCCATCACCTCAAAGAATCACTTTGTGTGGAGAGAAACCACTAGGGGATTAGAGCACTGTATCATCCTCTAACATGTGGATTCTCTTTAGGGTTCTTGTTATTTACTGGGGATCAAGGGACTAAATGAGGGGATAAAATCAGGTTATGACATAAAATCTAGTAATGGAAATTTTTTAATTTTTCTATCTTTTACACGGGTGAATGGTTTACTCACACGATTTTCCAAATCATACAAAAATAGTTTACAAGACACTTCAAAAAGGGATATGGGTTACATTTTTATATGGGTAGGAAACACGGATTCCCCCAAAATGAACTAGATTTTTGATATTCCACTATCTTTGATTTCGTGATTTTCATGGGTAGGATATACAATTTACATAAATTATGCATAAATCATGCACCTTTTATATGTTTGATCAATTTTCCTTGATCTCATGTCTCGACCCCCCAGATCACCCTTGAGGCCCCTCACAATCCTTTGAAACATTTCATTAAACACAAAAGGGATTGAAATCAACATTTAAACAAGCAGATACATCCATAAACTACGGGAACATACACATATCTTATTGAAACGGTTCTGAGGGAATCATTATTTTAACATTGTACAAATAGAATATAAAATATTATTTTGATATACATTAATTCATGAAGAGTGTTGTAATTATATGAAGTTTTATAGAAGTATAAACAAAAAGATATGAACATGCCTCATTCACACAAAATCACTCAAGAAAATCCAAATAATGTTGGATGGATTATAATGGCTAATTATCCAGATTCACTGAAGCTATCCTAATCACTTAAGCATTAACATTGTCCATTATCATTATAGGCTTTATGTGTTGATAATATTTTAAATCCATGTATTTTTGAACATAATACAATAATTCGAAAAGTTATTTGAATTGAAACACTAGAGTGTGAGAGGTATATTATTTGGAGGTTTCCAATCATTTTATAACTTCTTCCCATTACATCATCAATCATCTAGTCAATGAATTTACCTTCAAAAAATAAAATATGAGTAGTGAAATTAATAATATATCCTCCTTTAATATTCCCACAGATTGATCATAAAATAATTTCCATTTTCTTCTCACCATGTTTACTATATTTTTCATTGAATTCAATATTTCTATTCATATCAAAAATATACAATTGATACATAACTCCAAACTCCATGTCTACATTGATATATCATTAAACAATATCTTCATATTTATTGAAATATCATATTTCTAACACATTTTAGAGACCTTGATTTATAACTCTATATAAAAAATCATCTTTCTTTCAATTTCTATGATAATACGAGATGTTTACCTCACACGTCCTATAATATTTTATTCATACAAGAGAATGGTTCTATCGTTATATTTATCTATCTCAAATAAATCATTTTTCATAATTGTATAATGATTATGAAGAATGTAATTATTGAATTACACTTTCTTAAATTCATCACAATATTTGGATTTTGTATCATCTTGTTTCCATGTATTCTTTATAGGATTCCACCAGTGATCTTATTATCATCAAAACAGTATACAATAAAACTGTCATTTTAAGGATTTGGACACCGGAAAATTAAAAATATATTTTTAGTAGTGCTAATTAATTATTTTTAAACTATTAAATTTTAATATTCATATAAAGAATATTTTTTCATTCTCATAAAAGAATCAGTTTAATGTTGTTCCATTTTTTTAAAATGTACAATAAGATTCACAAAATTAAAATATTGTGTGAGAATAAAAATTTCATTTTAAAATCAATACCCCATAACATTTGGATGTTTAGGAGAACAATATATTCATTTTACATCACACTAACCATTTTCATGGTTGATCTATGTTATATCCACTATCTAAAACAAAAATTAATAGCGCATAAAAAAATATTAATAGTTGAAAACCACATAATAATTAATCTCACTTATAAGATGTCCCAATCATGAAACCTTCCATTAATCCTACGAAATAATAGGCATAACACAGGTATTCCATGATCACAAACTATTTAAATACATCATGATGTTTTATAAATTTTTTGTGGATTTCCAATGATAATTTTATGGATGTTTCAAACTATGACTATAGAATTGCCCATTATCATGCACACAATAATGATCAAGTCCAGCTTAATGTGACCTATTAAGAGTTTTCACCCATAGGTACCACTATAAAAAATAAATATATACTTTTACTATTATATATATGTTGTAATTTATTTGAAGAAAAATTCGTTATCCTTAATTAGAATTCCATTACATTTATTATTCTTCTACATGTGCTTTGAATATTCAATAGATACATCCCTAGGGATTTCCTTATAAATATCCCTAAGGATTTATATAATGTTTTATCATCCTGTATTACAGTTTATAATTAAAAAATACTCTAATAAAAAAAATATTATATCATTTTAGATCCATATGCATCACAATACAAAAAAAACATCTGAGAGGATAGTAATATTTATGTTCCTTTGGAATCATTGAACACAATCATCATATTTCATGAATATTCTTCAATGAATCCCATAAATATCATCACCATTATTTATCCAACCTTAAATAATATAATCTTGATTGTGTGAGTGTATAAATAATAAAAGTTTGATCTTACATTCTCATAAAGGGTAAACAAGGGAGATACATAAGAATAACATGAGAATAAAAAAATTAGAACATGAGTATAAAATTTGAAAAAAATCTAACCTTCAAATAAATATCATAATTTTATGATATGGAATAATGATTTTATATTTATAAAACATAAAAAATATGGGAATCAAAGAATATGAACCCTGAAGAAATAAAACTTGAATAATACATAGAATTATGGAATATAAGAAATCAACAAAAATCATATGTCATGAATAACCACAATGACATTCATAAACAGTTATCCATGGTGTATCCACCCATGTACCTTCCATGATAATTGAATGACAACTAATGTCCCCAATTTTCTTGGATTAGGATAACCAATAAAGTACCCATTGATTTTGGATAGTTCTTTCTATCACTATACCCTCTAAGATAATATAATATTTATCATTACCCAAATTATTAGTGGAATATGTGGGTCCCACCGATCTAATAATAAAAACATACACATATGTGATAAAAGATTATAATACATTATTTATATCAAAATAATAAAATTAATTAGGATCCATAAACATTTCATATTTTCATAATTAATGGTTATGATACATGTTTCATATTTATTCCACCCATTATTCATTGAATAATCCATGAAACAAAGTTTGTTTCATTATGGTTCTATCATGGTATAAACTGTGGAATAGAAATGGGATTTATAAACCTAAATTAATAATAATTAATATAATTCCAAGAAATAATAATAATGATGTAAATTTATTATATCTTAATTTAATTATATGTATCCTCAATGAATTTCATCTTAGATGGAGAATTATTGTGAATAAATGAACACTTGGAACATTTCATGAGAGTAATATACTTCAATGAAAATAATTTTTAAAACTAAAACATATAAAATAATTTCAAAATAAATTTCATGGAAAATAATAATAATAATTTATAAATTATGATTGAAATCATTGAGTGTTCTTGATTTCAGTAACGACTATTACTATTGCTCATGTTAAAAATGAAAACTATTTTTTCAAATTTATGGTAAAATCTAAATGGTTGTTTTTTGGAAAAATAATAATGCTTCATTTTAAAAATATATAAAAATTATGGATCAGGTAGAAATATATTATTACATAATCTATATAAAGTCAAAAAATTATAGTATATTATTTTTGGAGAAAAATGGTTTTCAATCGAAGATGTGAATAAAGAAAGATTTCCTTAAATATATTATTTTGAAGTAATCAATATGTAATGGGAGTATGGTTATTTAAAAACATGTATTATATGTTTCTAACTATAGGAATTGAATATTCATGACTTTCATTATAGTTAGATAATATTATTTCATCATTTGATGCATAATAATAAATATTCTTAAAAAATGTTGAGATTGTATAATAAAATATTATCCATTTGGTAACATTTAATCATAATACCCATGATGGAATTTAATTAAGCATAAAATATAAAATCATTAAAATAATAATATTAATGATCTATCACGTCAATTGGTAGTAAATACACCAGATGAAAGATGGTAGGTGAAAAACATAACATATGCATTATGTATGCCAAATTGAAAAAAAAACACTTACTATGTCGGTAACACTAGAACTGTAAATCCCATGATAGTTAGATCCAAAAATTGATTATTTAAATTCCTATAATTTATACATTATAAAATTAATTAAGGAAATATATATATATCACATAATGGAAAATATGTTATTAATATGTCATGTGTCTCACGAATGTGAAAAGTGGGACAGAAATCAATATGTTATGTCATGAAAATTTTAATACATGTTCAATCATCCTATATAGTAGATATATAAAATTTAAATCAATTAAATAACCAATCATAAATATATATATATATATATATATATATATACATATATGGTATACTTATGATCTTTTATTACCTATATATTGTCATTTCTATGATAAAGTCACATTTCAAGCATTAGCTAATTTTTTTCCTGGTATCCATTCAACAATTATTTATTGTACTCTTATATTGATCATGGATATAAAATATATAGAATAATAATACTAAAATAATTATTATATATATATATTATTTAGTCAATAAATTCATTAATTATGGTTTTGGTGAATGTAGTATGTTATAATCATGGAGATGGTATGACATATGTATTCATGGGTAACGTTTCCATTTCTCACAAATAATTATGGAAAAGAGGTATGAAATATCATAACATTATAAAAGTATTATGAATTATATGATAATATATTAATTAGTGAAAATTACTTTTACAAGTCATCTATTTGGGTTAGTGATGAAAGTAGAGTCACATCGCATTATGAAGGTGGTAGACTATACATAATCGAATGATATTATCTTCACTCATTGGTTGAAATGATATGAAAAAATTGAAAGATTATTTTTATTATGGATAAATATGAAATTAATATCATAATTATTTATTTAATTTCTTATATATCCATTAAAATTATCCTTATTGTATCCCATGTAAAAAATCTGTGAAAAAAAATCACATCACATCATGTGTTAATAGTCCAGATTACCCTCTAACGTGTTATTATATTTACTACAGATTTTAATGTAAAATATTATATATGATATAATGAATCGAAATGTATAAAGTTACTATATATATAATATATGTACATTAAATTTATCATCCATTTTATCCATGGTCTATGATAAAATAAATAACGAATGACATCAGTTGTTAAGGTGGTAGTCCATCATACACGTGAATGAGGATTTCATAACCCATTTGAGGGAATTTTATATGGTTTTATGTTTTTTAAATAACATAAAAAATATATAATTTTACCTAATATACGTTTTTATACCCTCATGGTATTATTATAATTTATGTTGGAGGAGGAAGAGATAAAATAAAAATGCTCTTTGAGGAATATTTTTTTTGGTATTATCATTTAGTCTGATCCTAATGACTTATTAGGATGGATTTCAATCCAAAATAATTCATTTAGGATTAAATGAGGTAATTTATTATGTTTTATAGGTATTTATTGTCCTATCAGGGAGGGGTTTATAAATTTAATCGGATAAGAGAATGGGATGCCCTTTCTATGTGAGGTGAGTGAAACAATTCTAATGTTTTGAAATATAGAATTTTGTCATCTTTTTGTAGAAAACAAAAATTCTAGAATGTAAATATGATGATACAAGAATATATAAGGTATACCATATTCCATAAAAAAAATTTACAAGTTATTGGTAATTTTAACTTAGAACATATTAGTTCAATCCACCAAGGTAACCAATTCTGTCCTTAACCGCAACAAATAATTTAATTCATTTTTCTTTATTTGTTTTGATAAAAATATTAATTTTAAATTATGGTATAATAAAAATAAAAATAATATAAATATCTAATAGATTTTCTAAATTCAATTATTATAGTTTGAGAATATAAATTTAAATATTTCTCAATGGAATGATACGAAATTAGGGTTCTAATGCGAAAAATTTTGAATGATTACAAACAATTTAATTTATAATTATATATAAATCATATTTAAATGGAATAAATTGGAATCATCGATTTATAATTTAATTAATATTTTGAAATAAATTAAAAATATAAATTTTCATTAAAAATAATTTACCACATGTTCTGATCAATGTAATATATTCAACAACATCATAATTTAATTTCTTAATCAACTGTGATTTAATTTAAGATTTACACTGATCAAGGTATTAAAATATTTGGAATATGACATTAATAAGAAAATTATATTGTATGGGTAATATAATTATGATCGATTGACTTACAATATAAATTGGGGAAAACATCTTTTTGATAAAACATATGTAAATTTATTTATCTATAAGCTTGAGATGAAATATTTGTGTTATTGGACAAATTTTACTAACAATTTTGGTTTTACACTAGATGAGAGGAAAATATTATAACCATATATCATAATGTTATTTAAAAGTTACATTTTTCTCTCCAATTATTAAAAATTCATTTTTGGATTTTGAATTTATGGAGTACGTGATGAAGTAGAAATTGATTGAATCTAGAAAAATGGATAAAATTGTGCTAATGAAATAATGTAGTATATTTCCATATATTTCTAGAGAGTGATATTATTCCATAACTGTTGCCAAATTATCTAAAAAAATATTTGTTATAATATCTTTATTTTATGATATCAATTAACTTTTATACATTTTGATATATTTTTGGTCATTAATTTCTTCTTGACTTTGTCCTCTAGCACTCTCTACTAGTATATGGGACTATGTTCTCTTTCATATGTCCATGTTTTAACTTCAAAAAAAATTTATCCTATTTTCAAAACTATTATATTTAATTAAATATAAAAATTTCCTTCAATTTATCTTATTTTAATAATATTTTTTATAAACCATTTTTTAAGATGTTTTGTAATTAAGGTATTTACAAAATATATTACTATCATTAAAGAAATCAAGATTAAATTTAAAGGATATATTTTATTTAAGGGATAAAATGTAACAAAAAATATTTAAAAACATTAACAACATTTATTATATATTTTATGACATGAAAAACAATGAATTGAATTCAATATAACACCCCAAGTCAATATGATACATTTTTAAATTATTTTTATCTCTTCAATAACTTACTGAACACACAACCCCAAGTCTAAATATAAAATGATATATGATACAATTATAACATATACATTAAAAGGTTTTGTATGAGTATTAATAAATAAATTATTAACATTATGGTTATATATTACATACAAATAAATTTGAATTGGTTGAATGAAGAAGAAATGTTTTCATAAAAAATATTTTTTCAATAAGAATGTTTGGTCATGATTTGCATACATGATGTAAAATTAATATTTATTACCAAATATATAATAATAAATTGAGTAAATACTAAATATTTTCAAATAAATTTTTATCCAAATTTTCTTTTTCTGATTTTTTGTGATTTTATAGATATTTTATAAATTTCAATGAATAGTGATGAATTGTAAAATTTAATTGAAAAGTAAATTTTTGATAAAATAATTACTAAAGTAAAATTAAAATTACTTATTTTATATTAAAAATAGTAAAATTATATATATATATATATATATATCTAATTTTGCGTCATTTGATAAATTTTAATTGAAATTTTTTATATTAATATATTTTAAAAATTAGAACATATTATATTTAAAAACACATTTTAATTTCAAAGCTCTGAGATTAATATTGAATTAATATTTTGGCCAACTATAAATGTAACATGGAAAATGTATTTCATATTTTTAATTAAAATACTATATATAGTATTATTAATACGAATTTTTTATAGAAAAGTAAAGAGTTAAAACTGTATTTGTAGAGACCCGAAGCCTGACGTACATAGACTTTACATTACATTTGCGGAATACTTAGTACATAACAAAAACAGACACACACAAGGATCGTAATAGTTTAGTGTCTTTGGAAACTCAGAACGTAATCTTCTAATCGTGGTGAAAATCTTCAATATCTCCCATAAAGATCTTCCCTTTTTTTACCTAAAAACATTCTTTATATCCTGGGGAAAAGAAAAAATAAAAGGGTGAGCTCAAATGATCAGTAAGGGTATACAAAAGAAAAATCTATCACATCATATTCAAAAAAACATAACTTTTGGAAATCTTAACCTACAAAAGAGAGCATAATTTCATAACATGGGATAAATCATAGTAGTGAAATGAAATCCCAATAATCATAACTTAAAACATGGAACTTTGTGGCATACACACATAATCATGGAAAATCATTTCTTCTTAGTCATAACTCATTGCCAAGACTATCTTAGTGGACAAAGTCCCTTTCTAAATCGAGTAACCCTCATTTCAGTCCTGTTTCACTGAACCGGTATAACCTACCATTTCAGCCATGTCTATCTCATGAGATATAAAATCTTTACCCAATGCATTGGAGGGAGATATAGGTCCCACCCATCTCATAATGATACCATTCTTATGTGTACCACAAAATCATAAATCATACATCATTGCATAACCCATGTAATAAAAATGGAATTCTTAAACAACATAACATTATAAAACAATTCATATAAGATAAAGGAATTCATAAAAATATAATTCCATCAAAAAAATAATCAAATCAATGTAATAATAGGGATAAAAACAGAACCCTTTATTATCTTAGATGGAAAATAATTTTGATAAAACACTTGAACTCCATTCTTGAGGAAAATATACTTTCTACTTCAAAAATATTTTTCCTTTCATAACATGTCATACGACTTTAAAATAAAATAAGTTGATTAAAAATAAACTTGAAAACTTGTAAAGTAATCTTCTTGGAAATAATGTTTTAAAAATCCATTCATGCCGTATAAGTTAAAAAAAACATTCTTCGTACTTTTGTCAGAAAATTCAAAAAGTACCTCGTACGAAAAATGACAAAAGATTCCTTTCTTTTCTTTTACTAAAAACTCACCGAAGCGTAAAAATGGATTTAAAAAATTGTAGGTGGATTTAAATAATATTACATATTTATGAAACATGGATGTGGATGATAAAATACACCCCAGTAAATACTTACGAATAAACAATCTCGGATAAAAATGAGATTGTGATATTTCCCTTACCTTAGGTCTGATTTGCTTCGTATGTGTCTGAACCTCCTGTATAATGATTTAAATAATGTCATTGACTTATTACAGAATCATATTCATTGTTATGATATCATATATGGTTCACTTATGACTTTATATTACCCGTTCTTTTGTAAATTCCATGTTAAAGAAGGGTTTTGGGTAAAATCGTTTCATTTATCGTAGGTGTTTTGACTTGTTGTTATTGACATTATTATTACTTATATCATGATTTACTTACTTCCAGAATATAAATTATGATTTATATATCTTATATATTTAGTATATATATATATAATATATAGATAAATGAAATGAAAAACACCGTTCATGGAGACGGTAGTCCGTACGTACGCATTAACGCTGTTTTCCTTTCCTTATTGTCTTGAATGGAAGTAAGTAGATGACATACATATACATATATAAATAAATCCAGTATCTTTATAATGTCATATATTTCATTATTATTTCTTATATATACATTTTAATCATTCTTAAATGGTTAACATGGAGAATGAATCTCATCGCGTCGTGGAGCCAGTAGTCCGTACGTACGCACGAGCGATGATATCGTTCCCATGGTCGTGGAATTGTGTTTAAGTGTATGTATACTATTTCAGTATCAATATAACTTTATAATAATCATGTATAATTACTCATTACATCATTATACCCATCCATTTAAGGTGGTGACGGAAAATAGATTACACCACAGCGTGGAGACGGTATTCCGTACGTACGCACGCGCGGTGATTTCCTTTCTCCGTAGGATGGATAGAAGGTTAATTAGAGTTGTTTCATATTTATAATAACATATCAGTATATAATAAATACTAATGTTATTACTTTATCATGAAACAACTAATGAAGAAGAAGTTGAAGAAGAAAGAAATTGAAAAGATCGGTAACGGATATTACCTCTTCTTTGCAACACCTCTTTGAATTCCTCCACTTAGGGAACTAATATTCGTCTTTGAAGAATATAAGGACCTCTAGGATTATTCTATGGAAGTTGAGAAGGGATTTTGGCAGGGTTTGGCCTAGCTTGAGTGCTCAAATTGGTGTGAGGATGAGGGGGAGGAGGCGCCCTTTTATAAGGGAGGAGAGGGGCACCTTAGGAATATCTCAAAATATTATTTTATATTAAAGGAAAATCGGTTTATAATGGTTCCAAAGGGTCTTATTTCGAAGCTAAAGTGGGGATGGGTCGAAATCCTATCAACCAATAGGATTTAGACAAGTTTAGGTTATTATTTTAACCTTATCAATTAGATTTAACTCTAAGTTAAATAATTTAACTATTACCGTGTCTTTTTGTTCTCTTACACTATATGGTTAATACACTTACTATAACATTCCAAACGAACCCCAAATTGTTTATTATTAATATATATGTCCTTATCTAAGTCATTGGGCCGATCCTTAGATTTTTAGGAATAAAATAACAATTAATAATATAATATTAGATTTAAAAACTATTTTGTGTCAATTTTGACACTATTTGATATATGATTTTTGTGAAAGTCGTAACAGAATTATATGTTCGAACAAAGTTTATTAAATAAACACTAATATATAATAGCAACATAGAAAATTAGTTTTATTCATAAAAAGTCTTAAATTACATTTATTTTGTGATTTATAAAATCAATTATGTCAATATTTCATTAATAAGATAATTACTGCATCATCTTTGTGGCATAAATAAATTAAATTATTTGATGTCCACAAATTGCAAATAAAATACCATTATGTAGGAAATCGTTTTATCTTTCAAATGAATATTTACAATCGAATTTATCTTATGTACAACCCTATATTAAAAATGTTTTAGTAAATAAACTTTGATTTTAACTCTTTTAACTCTTCTTTGAATTAAATAATAATAAATGTCCTAATCTAATCCAAGTGGGCCTAAATTATAATATTTTACACTTAAGGTTGTTTTTGGTCGATATACACTTGTCCAATTGAATTAGGACATGTGTTAGAGTAATATTAATATCATTCTTACCCTTAATTACCCGATTTACTTTTAACCGTGGTAAATAAAAGTAAAAAGTTACTATTCACCAAAAATTATTTTCATCTCATTGAACCACATTTTACTTACTGACATCAACCGTGTCTCTCGGATTTTTGAAATTCTATTCACAGAAGCGGTAAAATTAAGTTTTATGAAAAATTCAGTTTTTTTAACTACCACTTAGTAGTTTCACTATTCATCAAAAATTGATGTTTTTCAGAACAATGCCAAAATTTCATCCTAAGCTATATTTCATATTCCGAATTCAAAAATGAAGTCTATTTTACCAAATTCATAACATAGAAATTGCATTAATTAATTTTATAATTAAATCCCACTGTTAAAACAAATAGCGTGTTTTTAAGAAACAATATCTATCAAAAGATTGACACTTGATTATGTCTGGTTTAAATGTGAAATTATATCCAATGACCAACATTGTATTAAATTGTAAAAATATATTCTAAATATACTTTAAAACCACTCAAATTAATGATTTATCACTATTAATTATTTCGATTAAAAAAGTTGTTTTTAATTATAATTTAGTAATTTTCACTATTCATCAGAATATGAATGTTATCCGAAAAGTACCAAAATTTCACCTTAGGCTTAATTCGATACTCAAAATCCAAAAATGAAGTCCATTTTGAGAGCTAAAATTTCTAAAATTTAAAAAGTGTTTATTACTATTCATAACGGCTAGTTTTAATAATATTTTAATAACATATCGTTGTTTCGTGAAACTCAGTATTGCGTACTACACACGCTATCGAGGAAGGTTGTGATTGCGTGTAATGCAAGGCAAGTCAAGGATGTGTGTTGTGCAAGCTCCTTTTGGTGTAGCGTACAACACAAGACATTAATTAAATTACAAAGAATATTTTTCATAAAATCTCGGGGTGTTACATTCTACCCCCCTTAAAATGAATTTCTCCCTCGAAATTCGTTGGGGTTATAAATGGTTTACTACTTGAAAGTTTCTTTAATAGAAACCCACATTGTAAAAAGGAATACCAAAACCAATATTTAAAAACAAAAGTATGAAACTTAACGGTTACCCAAATAAACTAATCACTGGGTTTCCACATAGGTGAAAATATGGATATGGAAGAAAAATCTAACCATCATGTTCTGATGGAGAGTGGTAGAGAACATGGCTATGAAAAATCCAACAATCACAAATCCATAAATTTGTGACGATCTAAGGTACCATCCGATTAATCAGATATAAGATCACTAGGACAACATTTTTTTTGGTTTTCAAGATCGTTTCCGTAAAGTTAAAGAATTTGAATTAGAATAAATACTTACTTTATTTTGGTACAATCGCACTATTGTTCGTGCCTTGAACAATTTCCACTTCATCTCGTAAATAAATGAAGTTGAATTTGTTATTCCTGAAGTGTTAGCAGATCATGTGATAGAATGACGGGTCATTCCATCTGTCTCAAACAAAAGGTTAGCAAATATTATATACATAAGTCGATCTATAGTGAGATTAATCATATATGGTTCCTAAAATGGACTTATACTTCATATATCATACTGCTTAATATAATAAAACTAGTTTCTACTAAACAGAGACTTCCTGTAGGCCAGTGGAAGGCGATAAAGGCCAGTCGCACTTCGGTTGTGGTTTCGATTCCCACAACCTTGTTCGAAGCGATGGGCTGTCGCCCGTCCTGCAGGTTGTCCTTTTTCTAAAACTACATTACTATAACATCCCATCAATAATATCGAAAATCTTATATCCTTAAACAATACTAACTTATGTCCAACATAATCCATTCTAATCCTTAGGCTTATCCATAATACTACAGTCCACTCTCATAATATAGTGAAAACGATTACTAGAGATTTAATACTGTCGTTAATCCCCATATATCATAAGATATGTCTTGTTGGTCACATTCCAAACATTCAAAGGCCTTAATCATGTATTATCTTGAATACCCATTGAACCTTAGTGAAAACATGAATGCAGTTAAAAGTTAACTCTTTCCACATACCAAAATCCAAAAATTCTCTATACTCAAACCATGATATAACCTTCTCTTTATATCAGTCATGAGCTCATGAATACTATCAAACATTTAATTTTTTCTTTATCCCTTCATTATGCGCATATCATCTACATTCCAAAAATATCTGAATAACCTTTCATGGATACTGGTAACATTAATCAGACAACAATGTAACAATCCTTACATGTCTCTTTATTCCATAGTACCATGGGATTACTTATACAACATTACACATGATAAACATGTAATCATTCCACTACATTCTTAAACCATTGACTGAGCTTCAACAATTCTTTCATCTCACATATCATTTGTAGTCTCTTCATCATCATCCACATAAATACTTCCCATACAACCATACTGATTATCTTCATGAGACTTTCCCTTAGGGCATTGGTTTGCATAATGCCCGTACATTCCACATTTAAAACATTTAACCATTGATGATGTCGTAGCAATACCATTATCCTCATCCATGTTGTTAACTAAACCTTTTCCTTTGCACTTACCTACTTCGTGTCCTTCTTTTCCACACCCAAAGCATCTTCCTATTCCTTTGAAACATTCACCTTGATGCCTCTTCCCACATGATTTACATAGGGGAAATTGAACTTTCTTTCCTCTATGATCATCATGAAACTCCATCTTTCTCTTATTAGCCGAGTCAGGAAACTTACCAAATTTTACTTTATTGATCATATTATGAGATTGCTGATTCGGCATAATAATGATGTTTGTACTTCCAAATCCCATTTCATTATGAAGAATATCATTCCATTGTCCATCATATTCTCCATTATCGTGAATCATCTTGTTTCCATCCATTTTCTAAAACCCAAAAAGAATAGTGTGAGAGGCAAAAATCATAATAAAGGGGGAGTAACCTCAATATCTGACATATTAGGTTTAATTCTATGATCGTTAGCGTAATTCTAGTACTATAACCTATACGTATACTTAACCTTAGAGACATGCCTAGACATACCTTAGAAATATCTCTAGGGATCTCACTAAAGTTCTCGCATCCTAGTTTCCAAAGGTTGACTAAACCTTTCCTCTGATACCAACTGTAGAGACCCGAAGCCTGACATACATAGACTTTACATTACTTTTGCGGAATACTTAGTACATAAAACAAACACACACACACAAGGATCGTAATAGTTTAGTGTCTTTGGAAACTCAGAACGTAATCTTCTAATCGTGGTGAATGATCTTCAATATCTCCCATAAAGATCTTCCCTTTTTTTACCTAAAAACATTTTTTATATCCTGGGGAAAAGAAAACATAAAAGGGTGAGCTCAAATGCTCAGTAAGGGTATACAAAAGAAAAATCTATCACATCATATTCATAAGAACATAACTTTTGGAAATCTTAACCTGCAAAAGAGAGCATAATTTCATAACATGGGATAAATCATAGTAGTGAAATGAAATCCCAATAATCATAACTTAAAACATGAAACTTTGTGGCATACACACATAATCATGGAAAACCATTTCTTGTTATTCATGACTCATTGCCAAGACTATCTTAGTGGACAAAGTCCCTTTCTAAATCGAGTAACCCTCGTTTCAGTCTTGTTTCACTGAACCGGTATAACCTACCATTTCAGCCATGTCTATCTCATGAGATATAAAATCTTTACCAAATGCATTGGAGGGAGATATATGTCCCACCCATCTCATAATGATACAATTCTTATTTGTGCCACAAAATCATAAATCATACATCATTGCATAACCCATGTAATAAAAATGGAATTCTTAAACAACATGACCTTATAAAAAAATTCAAATAAGATAAAGGAATTCATAAAAATATAATTCCATCACAAAATAATCAAATCAATGTAATAATAGGGATAAAAACAGAACCCTTTATTATCTTAGATGGAAAATAATTTTGATAAAACACTTGAACTCCATTCTTGAGGAAAATATACTTTCTACTTCAAAATTATTTTTCCTTTCATAACATGTCATACGACTTTAAAATAAAATAAGTTGATTAAAAATAAACTTGAAAACTTGTAAAGTATGCTTCTTGGAAATAATGTTTTAAAAATCCATTCATGCCGTGTAAGTTAAAAAAAACATTCTTCGTACTTTTGTCAGAAAAGTCAAAAAGTACCTCGTACGAAAAACGACAAAAGATTCCTTTCATTTCTTTTACTAAAAACTCACCGAAGGGTAAAAATGTATTTAAACAATTGTAGGTGGATTCAAATAGTATTACATATTTATGAAACATGGATGTGGATGATAAAATACACCCCAGTAAATACTTACGAATAAACAATCTCGGATAAAAATGAGATTGTGATATTTCCCTTACCTTAGGTCCGATTTGCTTCGTATGTGTCCGAACCTCCTGTATAATGATTTAAATAATGTCATTGACTTATTACAGAATCATATTCATTGTTATGATATCATATATGGTTCACTTATTACTTTATATTACCCGTTCTTTTGTATATTCCATGTTAAAGAAGCGTTTTGGGTAAAATCGTTTCATTTATCGTAGGTGTTTTGACTTGTTGTTCTTGACATTATTATTACTTATATCATGATTTACTTACTTCCAGAATATAAATTATGATTTATATATCTTATATATTCAGTATATATATATATATATAATAGATAGATAAATGAAATGAAAAACACCGTTCATGGAGACGGTAGTCCGTACGTACGCATGAACGCTGTTTTCCTTTCCTTATTGTCTTGAATGGAAGTAAGTAGATGACATACATATACATATATACGTAAATCTAGTAGCTTTATAATGTCATATATTTCATTATTATTTATTATATATACTTTTTAATCATTCTTAAATGGTTAACATGGAGAATGAATCTCATCGCGTCGTGGAGACGGTAGTCCATACGTACGCATGAGCGATGATATCGTTCCCATGGTCGTGGAATTGTGTTTAAGTGTATGTATACTATTTCAGTATCAATATAACTTTATAATAATCATGTATAGTTACTCATTACATCATTATACCCATCCAATTAAGGTGGTGACGGAAAATAGATTACACCACAGCGTGGAGACGGTATTCCGTACGTACGCACGCGCGGTGATTTCCTTTCTCCGTAGGATGGATAAAAGGTTAATTAGAGTTGTTTCATATTTATAATAACATATCAGTATATAAGAAATACTGATGTTATTACTTTATCATGAAACAACTAAAGAAGAAGAAGTTGAAGAAGAAATAAATTGAAAAGATCGGTAACAGATATTACCTCTTCTTTGGAACACCTCTTTGAATTCCTCCACTTAGGGAACTAAGATTGGTCTTTGAAGAAGATAAGGACCTCTAGGATTATTCTAGAAAAGTTGAGAAGGTATTTTGGAAGGGGTTGGCCGAGCTTGAGTGCTCAAATTGGTGTGAGGAGGAGGGGGAGGAGGTGCCCTTTTATAAGGGAGGAGAGGGGCACCTTAGGAATATCTCAAAATATTATTTTATATTAAAGGCAAATCGGTTTATAATGGTTCCAAAGGGTATTATTTCGAAGCTAAAGTGGGGATGGGTCGAAATCCTATCAACCAATAGGATTTAGACAAGTTTAGGTTATTATTGTAACCTTATCAATTAGATTTAACTCTAAGTTAAATAATTTATCTTTTACCGTGTCTTTTTGTTCTCTTACACTACATGGTTAATACACTTACTATAACATTCCAAAAGAACCCAAAATTGTTTATTATTAATATATATATCCTTATCTAAGTCATTTGGCCGAACCTTAGATTTTTAGGAATAAAATAACAATTAATAATATAATATTAGATTTAAAAACTATTTTGTGTCAATTTTGACACTATTTGATATATGATTTTTGTGAAAGTCATAACAGAATTATATGTTCGAAAAAAGTTGATTAAATAAACGCTAATATATCATAGTTAGCTAGAAAATTAGTTGAATTCATAAAAAGTCTTAAATTACATTTATTTTGGTATTTATAATATCAATTATGTCAATATTTCATTAATAAGATAATTAATGCATCATCTTTGTGGCAAAAATAAATTAAATTATTTGATGTCTAAAAATTAAAAATAAAATACCATTATGTATTAAATCTTATTATCTTTCTAATGAATATTTACAATCTAATTTATCTTATGTACAACCCTATATTAAAATGTTTTAGTAAATAAACTTTGATTTTAACTCTTTTAACTCTTCTTTGAATTAAATAATAATAAATGTCCTAATCTAATCCAAGTGGGCCTAAATGATAATATTTTACACTTAAGGTTATTTTTGGTCGAGATACACTTGTCCAATTGAATTAAGATATGTGTTAGGGTAATATTAATATCATTCTTACCCTTAATTACCCTATTTACTTATAACTGTGGTAAATAAAAGTAAAAAGTTACTATTCACCAAAAATTATTTTCATCTCATTGAACCACATTTTACTTACTGACATCAACCGTGTCTCTCAGATTTTTGAAATTCTATTCCCAGAAGCGGTAAAATTATGTTTTATGAAAAATTTAGTTTTTTTTAACTACCACTTAGTAGTTTCACTATTCATCAAAAATTGATGTTTTTCAGAACAATGCCAAAATTTCATCCTAAGCTATATTTCATATTCCGAATTAAAAAATGAAGTCTATTTTACCAAATTAATAACATAGAAATTGCATTAATTAATTTTATAATTAAATCCCGCTGTTAAAACAAATTGCATGTTTTTAAGAAACAATATCTATCAAAAGATTGACACTTGATTATGTCTGGTTTAAATGTGAAATTATATCCAATGACCAAAATTGTATTAAATTGTAAAAATATATTCTAAATATACTTTAAAACCACTCAAATTAATGATTTATCACTATTATTTATTTCGATTAAAAAAGTTGTTTTTAATTATAATTTAGTAATTTTCACTATTCATCAGAATATGAAAGTTATCCAAAAAGTACCAAAATATCACCTTAGGCTAAATTTGATACTCCGAATCGAAAAATGAAGTCCATTTTGAGGGCTAATATTTCTAAAATTTAAAAAGTGGTTATTACTATTCATAACTTCTAGTTTTAATAATATTTTAATAGCATATCGTTGTTTCGTGAAACTCTGTATTGCGTACTACACACGCTATCGAGGAAGGTTGTGATTGCGTGTAATGCAAGGAAAGTCAAGAATGTGTGTTGTGCAAGCTCCTTTTGGTGTAGCGTACAACACAAGACATTAATTAAATTAAAAAGAATATTTTTCATAAAATCTCACGGTGTTACAGTATTAATTAATTACTCTGATTAAGAAAAAAACTGATTTATGGGGGTTAAAATAAAACAATATGGGTTAAAATTACCAAAAGCATGTATAAAATATATTTTAATATCCACTTTTTAATTTAAAATAATTACTTTTTAATATTAATTCAATTTGGAACATATTGTATTGTGAAAAACATGGGTACATGTTTTTTTTTCTAAATGTAAAATTTTTCCACTCACCTAACTTATAAAATGTCATCCCATTTAATATCATATAAACAACATAAAAACCTATTATATCATAAAATAAATCCCCCAATAAATAGAAACAATCAATAATATCATTCTAGGAGCCTTTTTTGAAGAAATCCTTCCTAGGAAGGATTTTGTGCGTATATCCAGAGGATACACAATGAAGAGGTAATGCTCATCAATGATCAGTTGTATTTTGTTTCTTCTTTATACAACATATATTCTTATTATAATATACTGATATAATATACTCATTATCATAGATATTATGATATATTTTTATAATATTGTAATGGCCTAAAACACAACCCGCTTCCATAAAATCGCATACAAAGTCATCATTCATGTTTATGAAAGTCTATACTTAGAGAATTGATGCCATTAATTTTTTTCAATTACCACTTCTAACAGTTGCGTATGATGATGAAATTAATGATTATGTATGATGAAGTAATTATAAATATAGAGTCGTAATATAATATATAATATTTTTTACTTTCCATTCCATCGGGAATATGATAATGTTTCTTATAAGTTGGGCGGACTACCTCCACGCCACGTGATGTGATTCGTATTTCACTATGATTTACATTGAGTGTGATATGGATAAATGTAATTATTATATGTGATATACATAAAATAATTATACAATTAATGAAATATGTTTCATTATAAATTGATATATATATATATATATATTGAATTTTAAATAATTTGTTTTCACTTAGTGAAAGAAGGTAACGTAGTTTGGGTACATGTGGAGTACCGCCATTAAGAAATGTTGTGCCTATCATTTCATCACCACACAACAAGGAATAAATTTACACGTATATAGATAGAAATAAAATAAAATTTATGATATTATGAACAATTATTTTATAAAAATAATTGTATGAATTATGCCCTTTCTGTAATAATAGTTAGAAAATGGAAACATTACACTTGTTCATGTATCACATGCCATATTCGTGATTTTAACACATTGCTTCTTTAAAAAGCATCATTGATGATTAATTATTAAATAATCACATATGAATAAATATTATAACTATTTCACTATAATTATTATGTATATAAAGAAACTATAAAATATTCCCCTGAATTGGATCAGTCATTATACAATATGCAAGAGAACACTAGGAAACTAACATCTGAAACAATGAAATAATGAATGATTATTAATGTTAAGGTGATAAGATGTTATAAAATGATCATTAAAAATATTATAAATAATTATATACTCTTTTCTTGAATAAATAAAAATTTTAAACATACTATACTGGAGATTAATGTATTTTCATGTTAATGGAATTGTGAGTTATGAGATTTCTTCTCAATTTGTAGTACATTAATACTTATTTTGTATTATTAAAAAATTATCATTTATGTGGTGTATATACATACCATTTTACATTTAATATAATTTTTAATCATAATTCATGGCATTTTTTTTTCAATTTAAAAATTTAAATTCACATGGACTTGATATGAAAATTACAACATTGTAAAATGTATTCCCCAACTTCACTTTAATTTCTGTTTGTCAACATTCTCTAGAAAAAAAATCATTTTTTGTGATCACTTTTCATTTTAAAAGAGATCTCTCCTTAAATCCTAATTATTGTTAATGTATATAATTAATTCCAAAATCATATGTCAATTATATTAATAGGTATTACATTAACTGTAATTTGATTTAATATGAAAATAAATATATATAAATATATATATATGTTTTTATACATTATTCAAAATAAAAATTTAATTAAACGGAATATTAATTTTAAGGTTAAATGGATCATTATAAATGTGTTTAATTATTTGGACATATATTTATGGGTGTGGAAAGATATAAAATAGCTCCTCGCTTCATTGATAAGTGACATGAGACAACAATATTTCTCATAGAAAATGCGGTTCTACCTTAAGTTTTAATCTGTATTGTGAGAGGACATAACATTAGTGGTATAAGGGTGATTTAGATTATATAATCCTATAATTATGCATTTATTTCTTTATGATTTCGGTTATTATTATTCTCTATATATTAATAATTATATTGAAAATAAATTAATTTCATTCTCTATTTGTTAATTAAATAACATGGGTTTTCAGTTATTTCCCATTCCATTTGATCATGATTTTCCTTATCATGATATTCACACTATTGAAATGGTATACATATTTATTTATTTTTAATTAATTGTTGAATATGTATTTTGATTAATGATATATTCCTATTAATATTAACATATTTGAGAATTTGATCTCACCCTTATTATGTATCCATATTTTGTGGATATGAAGAATAGATCATTGAATGAGTTTAAAAGGAATAAATTCATTTTATATTTTTATTTATTATGTTTTATTTTTTACTCCAAAAGAAAAACGGTTTTAATGTATATATATGGTTTTCAAAAAATAATAAATTAATCCATCATTCAAGGTTTGACCCTTTGTAACCATACATAATTACTAACGAAGACACCAACTATGAGTTACTATGGGCATGATTTTATATTGAATACATCCCTCTTTTTCTTCAATAAAATTATTTAAATATTATCCATATTATACATATATACCTTTTTAGTTCCATTTCATGATATTCCTGTTTATATATAGACATAATATGGAATCTCACATTTAACCTCAATATTTGTAATGAATTCATTCTCATTTTATTCTTATAATATAGAGTGTCTATATTCACAGGGTTTATTTTTTGGATAGATGATATTTAATTCTCTATGGGAGCTACAAATATTTTATAAATGTCCTCTTTTAATATAACCATTGGATTTATGCACAATGTTATAGAACTAAAAAAATTGGAAATAGAATTTATTGTTTCTATTTGATGAATGATACATCATCATTTTCCTTTGATGTAAAAAATAGTTTCCACATTCATATAAATCATATCTTTATAATAGTAGGATATGGTATGGAAATGAAATTCATATGCTAAAATATTTATTTGATGAGACAATTTCCCTTATTCATTCCTACACAAGTCCCCAGTGAATATATGTTTCATTTTTTATAAATTAAATCTTGATTTTGGATTTTATTTTGATTCATTATTTAATTTGTTCAGATAAATCATTATTCCATCATTTGGTTGAGCAGTTATAATTCTAGAATCAGAAAACATATATTTTTCCTTGTTTAAATATATCAGTATTCATGTTGTATGTGTCAAGAAATAAAAGTTGGTCCAAATTTTATCCAAATATATCTTCTTCAACCACCCCAAATGATATTAAAATATTCCGAGCCTCACATGATTCTTTGTATCAATTATCCATCAGCAAACAACTAGATATATATATTCTTTATAGGATCTTTTTTTAAATTCGGATTATTATTTCTCAACCAATGAAATAATCTCCTATTTGTGTGTGTATCACTTAGAAACTCACTCACCATGATTATCATTTTGGTCATTAATAACTAATGTTTTCTCCTTAATCAATATTATAAAATCTAAAAATTATATTCTATATTCTTGACTAGAACCCGGATTATCAACTCTTCATATAACATTCTAGTCTTAGCTATGATCTGATCCACATTAAAAAATATTACTTATTAGTAATTAATATATCAATTTTTATTTTTTTTAATGTGATGATATTCGAGATATCCTTGTGGTTCTGCCTTCATATAATTTACACCATTAGGTTTATCATCATTTTATATTCAGGTTATTCTGGCTAAATAAAATCCATCCCAAACTCGTCTGTATCAAATATGAACATTAACACTACCTTAATTTGATAGAATTGGTTTATGACTTCTTAATTTCATATCAAGGTCTTCCTTTGAAAAGTATTTTAATATAAGAATCCTTGTTTAGTGTCCTTTATTATATATAATATTCTTCCTAGATCCTATAAAAGTTCTGATTTTCCCTCTAATATCTATAATTTTTATACACGTTTTAGTATTTATAAAATTACCACCAAGAAAAATATCTATAAGAATATTTCAGAAAAATATAATCTGAAATCTCTTTTATTTTCTAACCACCTATCATAAAAATTATATATTTGAATAATATACCAATATTTAATAGTAATCCCATAATTTGAATGAAATGACATAATATCTGAAATAAATCTCATGTCATATAAAAATACTATTCATAGTCATTCATCATGATATTACATGGCTTTATTATATTCTTTATGAATTTATATCATCAAATTATATAGTGGTGGTACCCACTATAAATTATACATTAAAATATAAATCTCATGAACAAAATCATTCATTCCATAAACAAATCATTCAAATTAAATTGTATGATTAATTAAATTTTCTACTATTTCATCAAGGTACATATTTAGATCGCCAAATTTATGATGTATTAGTATAGAATCTATCACACCCCCACCCAGCGCTAATTTTATTTTAATTATTCCGGGACTCACATTGGATATGTGGATTAAACATATTATTATTTAAAATGAATTTTTTGATCTTATTAGGGTTTTCAGATGTACGTGTGACTATGTGTAATGAACAACCTTAATTAGAGAATTTTTTATTATTAAATGTGTCAGTATTTAGGTAAGATAGTATGCTGGGACAATGCATGCGTCTGTACGTGGTGTCCGTACTTAATAATTAATGTAATTATTTCACAGATTGTTTTATTATTTTAGTTTTATTATTTTTATTATTATTATTTATGTTGATATTTCAATTGGGTTACTATAATAATTATTTTTATTTCATTTAATATTTTAATTTCATTTTAAATGTTAAATTATTGTTATAATTATAAAATTTATTAACTGATTATTATATTTTATTAATTTTTTGTTTAATGGATTATGTTCCATATTTGGTTTTATTTTATTTATAATCTCCTTTTATATTATTTCTATTCTCATTTTATTTTATTTTTAATTTATTTTCCTCTATTAATATTTTATTCTCTTCCAATCTATTTCTATCCTCTTTCCCTCATTGTGTTTTTCGCCCCCACCCCCCCCCCCCCTCGGTATGTCATGCTACACTAGCCCCTCCTAACCCCTATCTCCACCCTTCCTCATCTGCCTAGCTGAACCTCCCTCACAACATATCCTTCTTGGTGAAGCCACCTACGGACATCCATGTGGTGCGCTTAACCTCCCTCGACCAGCACCCCCATGTCATGCCCCTTTCGGCTTCACCAACCACCATACTCTTTCTGTCCCAGCGAACCGCACAACACTTCCCTAGCCTACTTCGGTACACCTCTATCGCATGCCCTATAATTTCAATCCAGATTCCCATGAACAACACCCACCCCCCTCAAAAACTCATGTCGCGCCCCTCAACTCCAACTTCATTGAAGAGAACTAGTCATGGTCCACTTCATTGGCCTCGTCATCGGTGTGACACCATTTGGCACCCACTATCTCACTCGGACAACTTCTCACACCCCATGTTGTAGGTGCAATATACCTCAGTTGTTCGTTAAATCAATTTTATTATGTTTCTTTTAGGGTTTTGGATTTTTTTATGGTTCTATTATTGTATAAATGGTTCGATGTTTTCTATATTATGTTAAAATTGTGTTGTTCATGGTGGGTTTCGCATGCGGTTTCAGTTCACACCGAAATATTGTGATTCTCATCACCAAGGAAGGTGGTTCCACATATAATTATTATTAGATTAATTAATATTAATTTTATTTAATTTAGAATATTATTTAACTAATATTTTTAGTGTGATGTTTATATTCTATGAAATTTGATTATAATTTGAATTTTTGCAGCTTTTTTTATATTTTGTGTGTTGTTTCTGCTAAAACTCATATCCAGCTAGTTGGTAGCAGTTTTTAAATTGTGTGGAAAACATCTTAGTCTCTAAAATTTGTGTGAATAATAATATTGACATGGAGTCCTGTTCATTTTTTTCAAAGAATATAGTTCTTGTGTGGGTATGTGTGTGACGACAAGTGACTTATTTTAAATTCTGTAGCTTATGAAAAGGTGTTTTAAATGTGGTGTATGGTTTTCATTTAACAGTTTGGGCAGTGAAACACACACATTAAATTTTTAATTGAGTGTCTGCAATGTTGAAATATGTTTTTGATGTATAAATAGTTACTTTTGTCTGTGTAAAACAATATGACACTCATTTTATATTTTTAAACCTTTTAAAAGGGTTACTAAATTATGTAAATGGTGTGAAACGTGTTTGGAGAATGTTTTTGTGTGTATACTACTAAAAGTGTATTTTCTTTGTGGAACTGGTGGTTTCGTCCTATGTAATTTATTGTTTGATTATAATATATTATTATGACATAGGACATGAACTCTAAACCACATTAGCATGGATGGAAAGCCTGGGTACTTGGTGGCAAGACTAGGACAACTGTTCCAGTGATACGGAAGTGGTATCAACCCAATTTCACCTTACTATATTGATTAATACAATATTATATATTTTTTTGGATGATATTGGGGGACCACATTATTATTGATGTGTTACCCTATAAGTGGTTTGTCAACTATGCCATATGTTTTTGTGTTTCTTTACCATTTTTTATCGAGAATTGATGTTCTAGGGTCCCACTTATCGCTAGTATATTTATTCCCAATACCATGTATGTTGCTCATCCTTCACTATTCAATCACTATCGACACATGGTGTGAAATTTGGGCTACCAAGAATTCTAGAGTGTGTGTGTCGATTTTAATTTATGTTTTTTTAATGTAGTTTTATTTAAAACTGTTTTCATTAAAATTGATTGAGAATTTATTTAATTTTTATCTAATAAATTGAAAATTGATTTTTGATTTAATAATTACTAATGGATCCTTTTACCAGTGGAATCCTAATTGGGGTTTTTCTCACACCCTATATACAACATTTAGGGTTTGTTGATTCTTTTTCATTGGGATTCCAAGTTGAGGGATTGAGCATAGAATGGGTGGTTCAGGTTGTTAGTGGCATTCTCCTGTTGGTTGGGTGAACGTGGCTTCAGGTGGTTACACCTCATGTTACATGGATATTTGAGTTACTGTTTTTAGTTATTCCTTTTTAGTCGATCCCTTTGGGTATTTGGTTCATGTTTTAGACTATAATTTTGACCTTAGTCTAATGATCAGTTTTGTCGTCTGATTTTTGTTTTAATTTATTCCACTTGTTGTTTGTTTAATATTTATTTATTTTATTTAATCAATGTAGTGTCTTAATTTTGATACATGGGCCCTTATGCCAACCGATGGGGATTGGAAACACCCATCGAGCCTTGACGTAGACTGGGTCGGGCACCAGTTTGGATGGCGACCTGGCTTGGTACGTTACAATATCTTCTTCATTTTTCTAACAATAGATTTTATAAATACTTCCCAATTTATAAAATAATGAATTCTTACTATAACAGATAATCCCTATAACACTGGGATACTATATAATACATTTATATTTAAATATATTTTATTTATCTGATTGTTTATGTGATCAAAAATAACTAATTTTAACAAACCCCGTTATATTATTAAAATATTATTATATAAACATGGAGGACATTCCCTAGATGTTATATTGTTCTAATTAATTGAAGTTAACACATTATGAAATATATGTTATAGAAAAACTCCATAATAATTTTTATTAATATTATTGAAATATTTCCTCATATTTTTTTGATGCCATCGTATGCATGAAAATTTATTCAGTTCACAAATGTTTTTATTGAATTTTGTATATCATACATATAAATATGTTATACAATACATATAATTTTTATATTATAAAATTTAATTATTATTTTAAATAATCATTTTAAAATTTTAATTTTGAAATGTTTTCATATTTTTATAAAAAAATTACTTTTCATAGAATTGTGTAAAATGTCATTTTTATAATACATTAATTTATTTTTATTGAAAAACCACCATTATATTATAAATTAAATTATAAAACAATATTATTGACCTTCTTAAATAATATAATTGATAATATATATATCAATATTATACATGATCATTGCATTCAAACAGGGTACTGTGTAGTACAATAGCTGCGTGGGTAGTATAGTTGTACTATTCACAGAATAGGCTTTGGGAAAAAAACAAATGGGCCTAAGGGTCATGTAATGGGCTAAATGCCCACTAGGCCTTTGGGCTATGTAATGGGTCTCCCTCTACCCAGTTAATGAGGTCTTTGCATTTCTTTAATAATAAATGAGGCTTCGACCCCAACCCTTAAAAAAATTGTATACAAACACTTTTATACATAATAACTCATTTGTTCAGAAAACTTATATTTGATTCACATTGTTGAATATATATAAATTGGGTTTCTAACAGATATAATTTTATTGATTATATGATTTCCAAATTATTAATAGGAAATAATAATTTTATTTTATAAGGAAAAATTATCGTTTTCTCGAAATTTATCATAAAACAATTAAAAAACTCATCACCATAGTAATGGGTGAATTGGTTTTACCATTGCTTAACCTTAGTTAAATGTAAACTGTTACATATCTTATATATCATTTGATAATGTTGTTTTTACCCATATCAACATAGGAAAAAATTATATTTGTTTATGGGACATGTTTTTTTGACATTAACAAATTTAATTTATTATGTAATGAAAAATTAAAAATAAAGTCACTCTCTTGCTTTAAACTATCAATTTTGTATTCACATGGGGAAAAAATAATGTTATAAACTAAAAATAAATGTTATTTTTTAAATAAGAAATTTTTTTAAATTATTTAAATTTATTTAATAATTCTTGTGATTACATATTAACCTTACATTATTACCCAATTTTGTCATGACATATCTTTAATTCATTTAAATATATATATGACATTAAAAAACAACAGTAGTAAAATTTGAATGAATTATTGTATTAAATTATATTATTATTGGATGTAACATAATTTTAATTTTTTATGTTCTATATTCTAATTACATTAGCTTCATGTTGTTTTCATATTCAAATTAATTGAATATATGTGAAATAATGATTAATGATATATTATAAAAATAGCCTTTTATTAAACAATTTAAAATATATAAAAAAACATTGGTCATGTGAATGGAATATGATTTAAAATATAAACCTTGATTAATTAATGGGTAATTATTTCATTTATGGAATCATTATTAACCCTTTAGTATTGGAATAGTTTTCACCATGGTTAAGGTTAAAATTGGTCAAATAAGTTATTTAACCAAAATATAAGGAGTATAACACCACATACAACTATCCAATTTTAACCATTATTGGTATTAAAAAAATATATAATACATTTTGATCTATATAAATTTATTAATTTTTCTACAAAATGACTTTTCATATAGTATTATTTAATTAAATCCCAAAAGTAATCCTCCTCTCAACTATAGGATAGAGGCTGACACCCTCTTTTAGTCACACATAAATACACATTTGGGATAGAAAATAACTTCTCAAAAACCTCATTAGATCCTTCCACAAGACCCAGTTCCCCAGTTTGATTATAATAAAATTTTATGAATGATTTATCTTTAAACCAAAAGTGTTTATTTGAAGAAGAGGTGTATTTATTAACCATGCATCTTTTTATTGTCATGCATCTATAAAGTTTTATTTAACATTAATGAAATTTTTATAAAATATTATTACAGATTCTAATATGTTATTATGTTATTAGAAAATAAAATATACATATCGTCTTTAATGAAATGGGAAACAATACTATTGATCATTAGTTCCGTTGTCTACTGCCTTGCGAACAAATGAATATTGTTTTCCATCACCACATCTCACGAAATGATATAGTGAATTATTAAAATATAATTATATAAATATATATGAAATTTATGAAACACTTATAATTATGTAATTATAATATCATATAAATATTATTACCTTCCAACCTGTTGGAAAATGATAATGTTGTTAATGCATATGTGGGGACTACCAACTCCCCAAAATAATGTGGTTAATTTTTTATTTATATTTTACATGGATGGTAATACATATAGATTTTATGTATTTTCATGATATATAATATATAATATTGATTCATGATATCTGATTTATTATTTACCTTTTTTAAATTTTATCCGTTTAAAAATCATAATTTTAGTCTTGTGTAGCACACATCTAACTGTCTTCATTAATAGTTTAATTCAAATTTTATAAAAATATTTTTTGGATGACTATAATATTAATTCCACAAATATATGATATATTGAAGAAAAAAATTTAAATTTTTTATATAACATAACCATGATGAATTTAAAATGTTCAAAAATAGAAAACAATATAATAAATGAAAAACAAATATGTGGTCACAAGGAATTTTGATATATTAATAAATTTTCAATAAATTATTCAAAAGGGTTATAATTAGATCCCATAAGTTTAGATATATATGATTATGGTTTTTAAAAAAATCAATACATATCATATATTTATATTATAGGAGGGACTTATGTGTATGATAAATTTCAATACATGAGGTAAGGGTTCATCATCCCAACATTTTTTTGTTGAGTGATGTTTTATGTCATGCATATAAGTGTGTTTATTATATGTATATAATTCCCTAGATGATGTTCTAAATCATTATTATTCATATTTTTATATTATTTTATGTTTCATATGATGTCATTCTTTAATGGTTCTTTCGATTCAAAATATAACATTGTGGTTAGGGATTTATGTTATAGTCCCATTGTTCATCGGGCTTGTTTATTATTTTGTTTCCTATTATGAAATTTAATGATCATTATATTTAGAATGAAAATAATTATATTTTACACATTTTATATCTAATAATAAGTTTTTATATTTAATTTTCCACATTTTAGGTTCTCATGATATTTAAAGAATATTATTTTGCATAAATTATTTTATTTCTATCATTTTATGGGAAAAAATTTAATTCATGAAAATGTTTTCAAAAAAACTTTTCAATATTATTTTTATTACCCCTTTATAATTATTTAATTTAATTTTATCCCATGATTGATATTTTATAATATGGATTAAATGGAATCTTATTTTTTTTTCTGAATGTGGTACGTATGATTATTTAAAAAAAATTTAGATGAATGTTCCCATTAACATTTCATAAACTGAATTTCATAATCCCAAGGTTTGTCAATGTTCTGAAGATATCATTACATGTTATATCCACTATGAAAAATAATATTATTAACATATAATTTTTAATATTTTATGATTTTAATTTCTTAGTTCAATGTTAAAAATGTAATATCCTTATGAAATATTATAATATATATATTAAAAGAATTAATTTAATTGATAAAATCCTTTGATGTAATTTTTTTTACATGGGATATGGAATAATTGTACTCTAATTATTATTTAAATTGATGGTTATTGTCATTGTGATGCTAATGAAACATTTTGATGTTATATGGGGAATGCTACAAAAAATTTATGAAATGATTTTTAAACAAGTATTCAATTCTTGGGTTATGATATGATGATATGATTAGTCGTTTATGATCATATATAGTAGAGATATATATTTTATTATTATTATTTGGATATGAAATAAAATATAAGTCAATGATTTTTGTAGTTATATTATATAATGAGCTAATTAATGGAAAAACATTTAGGCATTTGATCATCCTTGTGTAAATTTTTTATGTGAATTAATAACAATGGGAAACAATTTAATGTGGTTGATATAATATGGGAAATTATTGATGATACCTAATTGATTATAATTATAATTTTATAGATGTAAATATTTACATTTTAATTTTTTTCTATAATTATATAAGTTATAAATTTCAATGAAATGAACTTGTTGAACCTGATTGATTTATAATGATTTCTCAATCTCATGATTCATTACATTTGAGATGATAATGATTTATTATATGAATAACTTTTATGAACATTGAAAGAAATTCTATGAAATTTTTATGGTTTATTCATGATATCACACCATTATAAATATCATATTTTTTTATAATATTAAATGAATATAACTTATTTTTCCCTTTATTATTAAACTGAGATCTAATAATATAATGCAACTTCATTGAAATACATTGATCTATTCTATGAAATATTTTATGATCCAAGGATTTATTTATATCAAGAATATAAGGCACGGGGATTATAGATATTGATAAAATTAAAATATATTAAATATATGATACAATGTGTTCATTTTTTTGAATTAATTTATTAATTCCAAATCCATGTCTCTAATATGAAATGTGGGACCTCCATTCGGATTTCTGATGGGGTTTTATCCCAATGTTGATATAACTATTGTTGGTATTTGGGATATCTAAAATATCAATCATTCGATGATTTATAGACTAATAAATTATCTATTTTCCTCATTTTTTATTATATTAACCTAAAATAAACTCCCGTATAAAATATCAATAATGGTAAATCCCTTTTTTTATCCAGATATCCCATCGGATTATGGAAGGAGGTATTTCTAGATTCATCCATGATGGTCAACAATAACAAATGTTTATGAGATAATTCTACCAATAGAGCTGTTATACCTTTCCAATAACAATAGTATGTGATTTTTATCAAAAAAATGCTCAATAAAATCATTATTTAGTGTGTTTTAATTTTGAGTATTTATCCAATTTTTGTTTTACCCTTGTAAAATTACAATTAATACAATAGAAAATTATTTCCCGGTTTGTTGAATATGTAGAGGTATTTTATCACCATAATAGAAAATGTAAATTGATATCATTAGAGAAATTATAATTCATTAGTTGTTCAGATATAAATGACTTAAGTCCAAAAAAATGTTAATTTCCAATTTCTATTATATTTATACAGTGAATTTATTACCCCATTCAATGTGAATTCATCACCGATAATCCATTTTGGTTCAATATCTATGATATGATTGTGACATGGTGGTAATGATGATTTATTAGTATTATATCAGTGTTTTTGTGGGACATGTGGAATTTTTTAGGTGACATGGTACAATAGGATTGGTTCTTCAGTAGATTGAATAGTCAGAATCCATCTACAGGTAATGAAACTTCTTGTTCAACATACATAATAAAATCATGGGGGATATTATTAGTATAATAATATGTGAAATTGGTTGGAAAATATGTTCTAAAATATATTTTGTCAAGAAAAATAACAACTATTATATGTAATTTTAAGAACACATGTTGCATGGTCCCCAGCTATGACGATACAATTTATAAGAATAAAAGAATATCACATGTCATTTGGATCATGGAACATGTTTTTTAACTAATTTATATAGTATTTGTGTGTACCCATGTTATATATGGTCATGACATGGTCAGTTACATGGGCATGACTATACTACAAGGGCATTGTTTTGTACATGGACACAACCTGGTACATGAGCATGTCCATTGTACATGGGAATGTCTTAACGTACACTGTCTTGGGAATATGTACATATGAATTCTTATAATAGGATTGAAATAACAGATACTTATATTAAATTCCATGTAAATTCTTAAAGGAAATATGAGTAATTTATTATCTTCAATTTGTACACATTTCTTTAGATTGTGTCCCCTAAGTCCATCTTTCATATGGGAAAACTGAGAAAACATTTCATCAGCATTAGAAGTTATTCCAACTATTAAACCAGACTTGGATAGATTTTTAAGAACCCTTATCAATCCCAAATGATTGATTTAAACACCGAAGTGTTTCATGATGTTTTATTTTATATATAAATTCAATCTTTTCTATTGCTTGTGACATACAAAACCCTAAGTCTAAGCGAACCATAAAATGGTTAACTATAAAAACCAATCTATAAATTACTCTTGTATGAATAGTTATTAGAAAAATATGAAAATTATATGACATACAAATGTATTAAATAAATTAAATATTTATCAAATGATAATATATAATGTGATATATCATTTTATGGTCAATGAAATATTTCTCTATGAAACTATTTTTATTCATGTAGTATTTGTCATCATAAAAAATAATTAGTCATTATTACAGATTAATTTAAATAGAAATAATATATTCTATATTAAATAAATTTTTTATAATTTATCTAATATATTTTATACGAATTGGGTAAGTGTAAATCCGGTTTTATACTTAAAATGATATTGTTTCAAAAATTAGATCTATCAGTTTTATTACAAATAAAATAAAATAAAAATATTTTATTATTAAATATGGTATTTTAAAAAAATAAAAAATATTAAGAAATCATAATTATAGAATTATATTATTGGTTTTTTATAATTTTTGGGATATATATTTATTTTGATGAATAATGAAAAATAAGTGTTCTATTGAAAAATGATTTTTTTCATTAATTAAAAAATATAATTTTAAAATATATTTTCAAATTAAATTGTTTTTTATTATATTAATTTAAAATGAGTTTAGTTCACTTGAAAAAAAAATTATTTTTAATTTATATTTAATACCCTTTTATATATTAGATAAAAATTTCTTTTCAATACCATTCTTATTCAAGATTCAGTATTTGATTTTAAATTAAATTCTTTCAATCAAGTTAATTAAATTTGATAATATTTGATAAATATTTAGAATTAGATAAAATAATATTTTTTAATATGTTCAACATTATATTAATTCATAATGAATATTTACATAGTAAAAAATGACTATATTGGTTATGGATAAAACATTGTTTTGCACGTTACATGTACATGTGCTAAAATTAGTTTTCTCCATCCATTGGACATTTATTTAATAAAATGGGTTTATTGTTTATAATAATTTCTCCCAAATTACCTAATAATCGTATTTTAGTTTTTTTATGATTATATACATTACGTTGGTAAATAAGTAAACTAATTACCAAGTAAAAGGTGAAACTTTAAAAGAAAGTGAAATTATATAATAATTGATAAACATGTATACAAAAACTTTATATATCCCATTGAAGATTTTCAAGAACATAACATCCCCCAATTACATTATTTATCCATATTTTTAGGGAAATAGGTAAATAATGACTTCTCATTGTTGAGTAGTTTGAGGTATTTTATAAAATGTCACTCCACATCAATTGTTAATGGAAACCACATAAATTCAAATAGTTACTCATATTAATTCGATTGTATCAATCAGATACTATGAAATTATCTCCATAACATAAATATACACATTATAGAGTATCATTTTATTTGAAATTTCAATAATTGGGGTCTTTAATAGGCGATCCATTTGACGTTATTCTATATTAAGGAAAGTGTGATCACTATGGCCCATATTTTTTAATTCTTATATTACCACATTATTTAAAATCATAATAATTCCAAAATAATTTAAAATTTATTGAAAATAAAATTATATCCTACTATGTCATTGATATTGACTATTTCTATCATCTCTTCTATAAAATTGAAATTGATTCTGTCGATTGCGTGTTTAGTTGAATAATACCTTATGAATTGATATAATTAATTTTCTATCCCAAAGTTTTATAGATGGATATAATGATGTATACATATATATTTGAATTTTTTTCATAAAAATAACTCAATAATTATAAAATTACATCAATATTATTCCTACCAATCTTTTGGAAAATGATAATGGTTTTCCTGCGTATGTGTTGATTACATCATTCATGAAGCGAAGCGATACATTTTTAATTTTATTTCCAAATTGATGGTAAAAAATAATTATGAAATTAATTTATATTATATTATTGGTTCAATAATAATTTATTAAATGATAAATATTACATATCATTTATTCACTCCATCCGTCAAAAAAATGCATATTGCATTCCTGTGTACATTCGACCCATAATATATATGAATAGTGTAGTTAAATTTTCTATTTCTAAATTTTACGGATAAATAATAATAAAAATATAATGAATATATTTTATAATAAATGTTTTATTTAAATTTTAGAGATTTTAAATCTATTAAAAATCTATTAGGACTGATATTAATGAATGAAAGGATCAATTTAAGGCAAAGATGTAATTACTTTGAACAATGAATTTTTTTAATTATTTTTATTAAAATTCAGGTAAAATGTTATAAATAAATCATAAAAGGTATAATATATACAAATATGGTTCATTAATATATTTAAAATAAATATATATTTATTATAAAAGTGGTTCAAACATGTAAGAATGAATTTTTACCATTTGTGTTGGTTTCACATCTAACTTTTACTACCATTAGGCATATTCAATACTCAAACCTTAATTTTTTATTTTTATGAATTTCCCGTATGATATTTTATATTATGGATATATATATTATTCTATTGGAAATTTTCATTTATTTTATATTTCATCGAGGGTATGATTCAAAATTTACCAATGTTGAAGGTTTTATTTCATAATTTCATTATTGTTCAATATTTTTTATTCTAATGTATCTTATAGGGGGATTGTTTTTCATTTTCATATTAAAATAAATAAATTTTCCTCTAATATTTGTATTTTATAAATTTATTTTTTTCCATTAATTTTATAATTTAATTTACTCAGAATATTATATCAAATATTTTATGATAATAGACATGATTTCTTATTTAGATGGAAAATATTAAATCTATTTCCATGTTTTTTAAAATTTATGTGAAATATGTATTTTAAATACTATGATGATATGATTTTGTGATTTCACCTAGAAATTTTTTTTTAAAAAAAATATTACAAATAATTTTTGAATGATGCATTGTTCAACTTTTATTACAAAAATGTTATTGGAATCAATGCTTTATCATACTCAACATCAATAGAATATCAACCCATCATGACCACTGATTACAATGATTCATCATTTAATATTTTCCTTGATATCTATAAAAAACATTCATTCCACATATTACGTAAATTCATTGTTTTTAGTTTTATATTTTTAATTTGAAGAAGATATTTTCCTAAAAAATTGATATTTGGGAAATTTTTCTGATATTAGTATTCATTAATGACAAAACACATTATTTTATTTTTTTCTTCTATAGGGGATATATTATAAATATTACATCCTTAAAACCTCTTATGATTGTTAACTATAATTTTGAAAATGTGTTTATAATTTTGATACAATTTTCAATGTTTATCCTTATATTTTATGATTATGTGTATTGATTTTGGAAAATATTAACCCCCTATATCCTATTTTTTCAATAAAAATATTTCAATTTATTATTATTCAACCACAACATATGAGTAATAAAGTAGAATAATTATGTTATAGGTGGGTCCCTCACAATCCCATCCATGTATTGATATATATCGTGAAACAAATCAACTTATTTATTTCATTGGGTCCATACACATTTATATATTATTTTTTGAAATAGGACAGTCATAGTACGACTATGATGCCTAAAAAAATACAATCCCCCATTATAAAATTAATATATTATAGAAATGTGATTGTTTGAGTAGTTATGAAAGCTATAAATAAGTATAACGATGATTGAATTGTTTAAATTGATTAATTTGATCATAATTAAATCATGTTGTATTGTACATTGTGCGCATGTTATTCTAAAAATAGAATCTGACTCCATTTATATACCATAAAAATATAAACTCTATATAGGTTTATTGAAATTTCAACAATATTCATAATCTTTCTGATAATTTGAGTATAGAATAATCTTCTTGTTCCTTTACACATGAATCCTAGAGACTTATTATTATTGATATTAATGGATACAATGATGGTAATAGTGATTATCTCTTAGAAAATACTACATTGAATTTTATTTTTAGAATTACACTATGAGATTATATTATAAATCTAGTTTTTTAATATTAAATAACTATTTATTTTTTTGGGGAGTGATCTTATGTATATAATACTACTGTAATAACATATCAACTGAATATTGGATACTAGGGTCAAATTTCTTGTAGTTGGAATTAAGGAAATTTTAGTATAACCAATTAGAATTATATTTTAGAAGATATGGATTTGGGAATATAATTATATGACTATCAATAAGGATATTTATAAGTATATGATAACATACCAATTTTTTTATAAGGTGTATATTAATTAATTTCTTTATAAATATACCGATGTATTTATGTAATATGTTCATATTGATCTTGAGTAGTTATAGCTAAGGTTAATAGATCTTTAAAGATTAAATTGGGATTTGACTCGGTTATAAATTGATAAATAACAATGTGTCTTTCTAGACACTGAATTTGATACATTTGGGGGACATGCTTGAGTTAACCCTCGTTTTCTATGAAACCCATCAGTAATGAATTGAATATATAGTGAAAATGAAGAACACAGTTTAAAACATTTTTTTCAATGATAGAAAATATGGTGTGATTATTTAAGGAATCTATAAATAATTATGTGGTTTCACACTGTGATAATTTGTTATTAAACAATGTTTTATGTTTATACTCAATGGATGTAACTAAGAGGAGGCAATTTATCATATTATTTGATAGAAAATTTCATGAATTTTGGAGACAACATGGTAATATGGATAAATTAAAAGACATTGTGATTATTACGAATTAGTAATCACGATATGTGACTAAGAACCTATAAATTGACCAACTCTAAAACTCAGAATAGAAGATAAGGATAGAGCCATCTAAGATCTCGAGTGGTGGAGACCATGGAAGAATGTAAGATAAATTTCTATCATGTTAAAAATATTTAAAGAGAACCCAATGAGAATATAACAAATGGATAATAAAAAATTTTATTGAAAATTAATTCCATAGATAATGAAATTGAGTAGTAAAAGTGTGTATTCTAAAATAGGAAAATAAATTTATTTATATAGACCCATTTATAGTTTGTCGTATTAAATTTGTGTAACATGGAGATTATCTGAAAAAAAATACCATATTTAAATGGATTATTTGCAGAGCTAAGAAGGATCAATTTCATAGTAATAATTCATTTTAATGGGGTAATCTATTTATATATTGGAATTCATGAATTATGTTGCAGATGTATATTAATTAAGGGTATTATTGTATAAATAATCATAAAACATATATGTTTTGGGTTTATTTTTTGATGTGTCTGTTTCCCCGTTTAGTATTGACATTATATTTTTGGATACTATCTTGGTTATTTGAATTTATGGTTGATCATATGTTAATATTCATTGATACCACCTGTTAGGTTTTACATGATTGGATTTTCATATGATTAAATGCATTTTGGGGTATGTTTCATATGGTATGGAGGGAGTTTACTTTCTGGCTCTCGGGGTGACCTCGATAATAGAACCCTAGGGGAATATGGTCGTCGATGGTTCCCTGGGGGGTGGCTCCTTCAGTTCCGCGGAAGGCTTTTGTTCCCTTATCTGAACCTAGTTTTATCCCTGAGTTCCTGACGATTTCTTTATGTCCGAAGATTCCAAACCATCACTTTAGTGATCCATGGCTCCCAATCTCACTTTAGGAGTTCTCTTTATCCTCGAGTCTTCTAGATCTAGCCCTGGTGGCCCGCTTCAGAAATCGAAGGCCCTTGGTTGACGAGTTTGATCGCTTCATTTTCGGTAATTGGGACTTGCAGGACCATGTGGTCATGGTCATCTTGAAAAACTCCAACTGATGATCCGTTTTACTTTATAGGAAGACCTGATTTGTGCGTGTTCTAGAGCTACCCGCCGGTGTAGCGGCATCATGTTATTTCATCTTCGATGGAAATTTGATCTCTGCATGAATAGGGACGCTCCTTCTACCGCGACATGGGTTAGTTTTTCTCATCTTCCCCTACCTTTTCAAAATCCAGCAATCATCTGTATGCTCAGGAATTTGGTGGGCCATTTTCATTTTTATAATAATCATACATCCTCTATGAGTCACCCTATAAATCCACGGCTGTGTATTGAGGTGGATGTCTCGATGCCACTGGTCGAATGGATCTGGATTTCGGTAGGAGAGGAATTTAGGTGGAAGCAAGTCGTTGTTTTTGAATCTTGGACTGAATTTTGTTCGACTTTATATTGACTGGGCCATATGTCATCCACCTTCCATGGTGGAATTATCAATAGAAGGCTCGACAGTTTGGGGGAGAGGTTAGGCACGACCTCTGGTCAAAGCCCGATCATCGCTTTGGAAGCTATGGAAGGAAATGCTTCTTGTTCTGTGGGTGTAGAGGACTCAATTTAGACTAATCCTACATGATTGATGACAACCACTGCAGTGGGGCAGGCTAGTGGAGGAGCTTCAGTTGCAGTGTAGGATGTGGAAGAGCCAGGGGTCCACTCTGTTGATACTCTAGGGCATGAGTTCAACCGTATTCCTGCTGATCTCCCAGTTAAACCTTGTATTAGGATCCCTGTCCGGCACATGGTGGATGTTTTTTCCATGATAAGTAGTGATCTAGCAATTGGTAAGAGGGAAGAGCTGGTCATGTGTGAGGTTGGTACTTCTTTTGAATATAAGGTGAAGTCCGGTGGTTTGGGTAATGGACTGCAGATTGTTCCCTCTATTGTTCCCAGTGCTGATGTTGGCATTGTAGAGGCAAGGGGGTTGTCTGATGTGCTTGTTTCCTCTGGTTAGAATGCTGCTCAGTCTGAGTTACCTGGTGCCCTAGGTGTGAACACAGTTCCTCATCCTCAAGAACCTATAGGTCCAATTCATATTCACTATCGTTTAACATGCTTGAGTGTTAATGGAAAGGAAAATGCCAACCCGGAATGATAGAAAACACACACATCAAAGTGGAAACACATGGAAGTCAAGAAAATGTCTCTCGAGAACATCGAACCAAGTGACATCGAAGTAGAATCATTGGTGTCAACAGACTAGGACGAGGAATCCCAAATGATGGCTGGGTCCGACTCAAAAAAGGGGAAGCAAGGGAGTCTTGCCTTTGGGGATTTCTTAGAAAATATTTGGGGGAAAAAAGGAAAAACCCCGTAAATACTACTAAAACACCCTGAAGACTATAATTACTAGATCCTAAGGGAATTCTAGGGAAAATGGGATTGAGAAAGGATCAGGTGACCCATTATCTATTGAAAAGGGTCAAAGATGTCTGAAGAGTTCGACAAGACAATCCCATGCAAGGAAGTCAAGACCTCTGATGGAGGGACCATGGTTCCATACATGGAGCCAACACCAGATGGTACTGAAAGCAGATCGGAAGATGTGGTGGAAGCGGGTAATGGGGGAAGTCTGGTCGTATTGTTATATTCTAAGGGGACAATCCTGAAGAACCTCTCAAGATCAATTCCTCACCAGAGGTTGTTGGAAAAATGTATTAGCGAATGCTGAGTGTTGAGACTAATGATGAACAAGGTGAGTGGATCACCAAATGGGACCTCATCCTGGCACGGGGCTTTGATAATTGGAAGATCAACGTGGAAGAATTTATACAAACCTGGGAGAAGATGGCAGATTATTTAAAAGATATTCTCATGAATGATCCAAATACTCTGGTAACAACTCTTAATTGGAAGCTTTATAGGGTGGTAGGCTCAAACTTCCGTAGTCTTCTTTTTTGAAAACATTGTGGGTTCATTTTGCAGATAACCCCTTAACTGTGGACTTTGTGTGGGTTTCGCACTTTTTTTTCTTAAAAGTGTTTTGAAATAAAAAAATTTGATTTTCTGGTCATTTGGTAGAGCTATATATTAATATTAGTTTCTATAATAATTAATATTTTATGATTAATTATATTTTAATATTTATAAATGTAATTTATGATCTATAGTTTTTATGATAATTGGGTTTTAGATAATATAATTTAATTATAATAATTTTATTTATTGGAAGATATATATTTTTTATAAAAACATTGTTGTTAAAAGTGATTATAGGAATAATGTCATTTTTGATGATGTGTATCATTTGTTTTTGAATTTTATATAAATTGTGATAACATAGTTATATAAAAATAATAACCCATATATTGGTTGATAACCACTGACATTAGTGAAGGAAAAAGGGAGGAAACAAAAACCAAAGTGAGACAATGGGTTACAAACTAACACTTGCCTATACGATGTCCTTGTTAATATGACTTGGTTTTAACATAGATGATTTGATTGATAAATGAAATTTTTATCAATTTTTGATATTACTGTTTTATATTGATTAATATATTATATTGTATAACATGTACAAACCATTTTTTAGGAAATATATATTGACACAAGAAATGACGTATCACCCTTTTATGTATATTATGAAACATATATTGTTATTTTAGTTCTTTACAAATTAAAATATAAATTTAGATACTCATTTTATTGAGTGAAAAATGATGTGTAAGTTAATTGATGCACACAAAATATTTCGACTTATGTTCATGAAAGGATTTTAAATTATGTGGTAAATTTTCTTCTGTGCATCAACTTAAATGTCAAATAATAAATAATATTTAAGAAAAATGATCAGGAAATAAAAAAATTATACATTATTCAAACCTCATTTGATAATATTTTTTTGGTTTTTAGTTTCCCCAAGATCATTCACTTTATTTTAACCAATTATGTCTAGAAATATTTATAAATTTTCAGGAATTATTCTTTTATTCAATAGATTCACTTCCAAATATTTTTTAATAACCTGGAAACCAATTTCTTTTTTATTTTGGATTACCTTCATACTTCCATTTCTCTCATAACAATATGATGTTTTATTAACCCTGTTTATGATATTAGATTGCATAAAATCAATTTATAAATATCAAATCCCCAATTTCATATGGAATGAAATAATTTATTGGAATATCTGATTTGATACTAAGGAGAATTAAACCCAACAAGATATGATATTGTATTTATTTATTAAGTAAATTTCAACTCATCAATAGCTCCTGACATACACTACCCTGAGGAAATATGATCCATAATATGGTATAAAATTATAAAAAATCCATGAAATTATAGTTTCTTAATTTTGAAATAATATATTAGACCAGTATCATTTTTGAACATTTATTAAATAAATACAATAGATATCAACCGAATGGAAATGAAAACAAAATCCATTTTAATGTTAAAGACATATTATTCTTAAAATTTTAATGTTTATGATTTTATTTTTTTAATAATGAATAGAATTATTCACTAATGTTAGATGATTTTAGTAGAACATATATATTATTTAATCAATAATAGGCATTAAGAACAATATATTATTTTTTCAATAACTTGGATATGAAAGTATCAACAATTTGTCCTAAAATTGTATTTTAATAAAAAGTAGTTCATTAATTTTTTTGAACTTATTTTAAAATTAATTTCTACAACTTGAATAAATTATTCATGTAAAAATAAATTTCAATTTTAAATAAAAATGTCACGACCCGTCCTCGGGGCCCGTGCCGTGACTACCCCAGGCCCGCCTTCCATAGGCTAGGGGATGGCGACTATCACCAAAGGAGAAAATCCCAATAACTGGGACGGCATTTCCTTTAAAAAAAAGTAAACAAAATACCATAGAGTACAAGAAGAAGTGAAATACTAAGTAAAACTAAACAAGTTGTGCTGAATGTAAAGGGGGATGGAAATACAAGCCCAACTGTAAAGTACAACTAGAATGGGAAAAACAGCAACTGGGAAGGAAAACTGCAGCCTCGAGCCGTCCACTGGAAGTCACTCCTGAAGGGTGAGTAGAGATGGCTCAACTTCTGGATCGTCCACCAAGGATCCTACCTGAAGGGTAGGTACAGATAGCCTCCACAACGCTCTCGCCCGTCAACCTCATCCGAGTGTTGTCTCTCTGTGAAGTCCACCTCCGGATACTGACTCGTCGTGTTGTCCACCTCCGGGTACTGACTTTTCGTGTAGTCCACCTCCGGGTACCGCCCAGTCCTTGAACACTCGGCCTCCGTCAGCACTGCCCGTTGTCTGCAACCAACACAACAAGGTGTGGGAAAAGCCCGTACAGGGGTGAGTATAACAATACTCAGTAGGGACCCCGAGACCCTCAAGGTCTCACTATATTCATCAAGTATAACCACAAAGAAGATCTCAACAGATAACCTCTACTTAGATATATGCCCATACATATACATAAGTTATCAAGTAACCCATCTCAATCATGAGGAAACACAAGTATTATGAAATCAACGGATAACCAATACCCAGGTATATTCCCATTTATATACCTAAGTTATCAAGTAACCCATCTCAATCATGAGAAACACAAAAAATCATTAACTCAGATCAAACCAGGATTTTCATTATCGAAACCATAACTGCTGAAGATCTCCGTCTCTGGAGTGTACTGTGGTCCTATCACGACTCCGAGGTACTGCTCACTAACCTAAGACTGCTGAGGTACTCCTCTTGTCGAGTACTGTGGGCCTGCTGCTACAACCAAGCGCTTCCCACCATGGGTCTGCTGCTACAACCAAGCGCTCCCCCTCATAGCCTCAAGAGGTACTCCTTCTGTTGAGTACTGCGGGTCTGCCACTACAACCAAGCGCTCATCCGCCGTGGGTCTACCGCTACAACCAAGAGCTCCCCCTCATAGCCTCTAGAGGTACTCCTTCAGTTGAGTACCGCGGGTCTACCGCTATAACCAAGCGCTCATCCGCCGTGGGTCTGCTGCTACAACTGAGCTCTCCCCACTGGGCTATCCGAAACACACCGAATCGATTGGTTAAGCAGTCGTCAGGTCTCAGTCGGCTACACGGTTTCTGGACTCCGCATGCTCGTCTCTAGGAGGGTCCTCTCCACGAGCTACTGGTCGATACCCCAAGTATCACAAATTTCCACAAAGAAGTGTCTCAAAGGACCGCCTCATCATAGGGGTCTCAACGCAATAGACGGCGCGTCAATCGGACGCCCGATCTGTGAGTTACTAGCATTTTCGTCCCAGGGGCCCGGTTGGTTTCGTGAGTGAACCAATCCCGAACGTATCTCAACTGTACCCCGAACTCTCATAGGGTATACTCATAGGGACCATTTCTCAATGTGATCATCAACGCCGCTGATGGTTCGTCAAACGGACGTCCTGTCTGTAAGATATCAGCTTTTCCGTTCCAAGGGCCCAGTTGGATTTCGGGTACAATCCAACCTGGCCATACTCCAACTACCTCCAAAACTCAGGTGAAGTATGCCAAAAGTTCCGTCTCATCAAGTGGAATTCAACGAAATTGACGGCGCGTCATTCAGATGCTCGCTCTGTGAGTTATTGGCTTTTCCGTTCCAGGGGCCCAGTTGGTTTCGTGAGCGAACCAATCCGACTGCACTCCGACGGCATCCAAACCTCAAGTGGAGTAAGCCAAAAGATCTTTCTCACTTAGAGGAATCCATCAAAGTCTACGGCATGTCAATCGGACGTCCGGAGCTCAAGATATGAGCATTTCCGCTATGAGGGCCCGGTTGGTTTCGTGTACGAACCAACCCGGCCACACCCAAAGTTCTCTGAACCCTTGAGTGTAATATACCGAAAAGACCGTATCAATCCAAGGATCACGTTTCCACTGAAGGCGCATCAATTGGAGGTCTGTAGCTCATGATATGAGCAAAATACCGAAAACGGTCCGAAATCAAGGGGTCTGGGCCCGGGCCGACCCGACCGGTGCGGCCCAGCCCGACCGGCCGGCCGCGGCTCAGCCCACGCGGTCGCGCGGACACCGCGGGCGGGTTCCACGGCTCCCCAGACCTTCGACGCTAATTGAGGCCGGTGGCGAACCGCCGACCACCTCTCTTTCGGCGGCGCGCCGCCGCCGCCGCCTTCCGCGGACCACCGGACGTGCTCCGGTGGTCCGTTTCTCCTATCGTCTTCGCCTATGGTCCTCCTGGGACCCGACCTTCACTGCGGAGGCCTCAAAATTACCTTGTGGCATCATTTGTCGTCGCCCGTCAATCCATACATCAAAAACGAAATGCGTCATCTTCGTGGTTCTCCGGTGCGGCGCGCTGGCGCCGCGCCCCTTCGTCGTGGCCCGACTCCGACTGTGGATGTCTTCGGGTTTCTCCAACGTGGTGCGACGGCATCGCGCCCTTGTTTGTTTTTCATGACGCGGCGCGACGGCACCGCGCATTCCTTGTCGCAAGTTTCCGCGCGGTGCGACGGCACGCGCCATTCCTGTCTCAATCCACATTGAACCAACATGAAAAATAAGGAGGAAGGTCGGTCGTGTTTTGTGGTCCGACCCCCTCGTGTTTTTCGATAACAATTGGTTTTAAAATCCACGATGATCGTCAAGTTGGTATTCACGAACAAAATAAATATAATTAAACCCTTACATCGATCCACATGTACGAATGATCCACGGATCAACCCGGAATTGGTTGGTCTGCGCTCGTCGTTCTTTTCTCAAAAGATAAGAGAAAACCAAAATAAAATCCCAACCCGCAACATAATCTTTGCGAATCAAATTAATGTTTATTTGATCTGCGTTATTTGATTTAGAAGGGAGTAGCATGGGGTTTATTAATATTTCATAAACAATTCTCTACCTTGGTTTCAAGAGCGGAGCTTGATCGTAGGATCGTCAAAGAGAAAACGTTGCGGTATAACCGTCACGGAAAGAGACGGCGCGTCGCGGATCGGTGTCGCAGAGTCGTTCTTCGAGGACTCGGCGTTCTTCGACGGAGTTCGATGCGTTCTTCGCGTTCCTTGTGTTCTTCGTCAAAGATGATGAAGAACTCCAACTTTCCTTAGCTTTTCTCCCCAAAACCTCCCAAGAAACAAAGGTTCCAACCCCTAAATAAAATAAGCTTACCACTTATTTTATTAACATAACATAAACCATTGAAATTCAAGAGTTTGAATTTTAAAAACTCACATTAAACTCACTACATTAATGCCATAAGTTATACACTTAAGTTAACTAAATTTATGGTGAGTTGAGAGGAGTTGAAGAGTTGAAGAATATGAAGGGGTGGGGTTCATGTGGGACCCACCTCCTTCATAACCTACAAAGGGAAGTTGGGTAGTTACCCAACTTCCATCCAATGTATAAAAACAGTTAAGGAAAATAAAAATTGAAGTTAAATTTTTATTTTAACTTCACAATTTTTTAACATCTTCCCTCGTGTAAACGCAACTCCGGAATAGGTATTCCTAAGAAATTACCGACGCTGCGGTTCCATCGGTGCCCTCGGAATTTGATTCCGAGCATCGGTTCAAAAGCTAGAAATTCCCGCTCGTTCGTTCACTGAACGTACCAGAGCTAAACTTTGGAAATTTATTTCGGGCACACCAGGCCTCGGAATTTGGCGCCGTCAGAAACTGCGTTCTTGTAAAATTCCAAATAAAATTAAGATAAATTTTCCTTGAAATTTCTGGGTCTTTACAAAAAATCTTAAAATTATACAAGACTTAATTTATCTTTAATATTGAAAATATATATTTTTTGATTAACTGTGAAAAATACTATTTTTTTAAATAGAATTATTTTTAAAAGTAGTGAACAAGTTCCATTTTTATTAAATATTATTTTTAAAATAAATTATTTTAAATTATCTGATATAGATTAAAATTTTTTTAACAGTAATAAAATTTATTATGTATTTTGATATAAAAAATTTATAATTCAAAAACCTTTTCATTAGAGAACTATTTTTCATAATGCGAACTAATTTAATTAAAAATAAAAATATATGAAATTTTCGTGGTTGTGGATAAAACATTGTTTTCTGTGTTACCTGATCCTATGTTAAAATAAATTTTCTAAGAACATGGGTCTTTAAATTGATAATTATTATTTTATATTTAAAATCATTGTGTTAAAAAATATATAAAATTTCTCAATTATTTTTATAATCATATTACTAATTACATAGTTGAAATTTAAAAATGAATTTTGGTAGTGAAATTAAAAATAATAAATATATATAATCATTTATCATATAGGAATATATATATTTTAACATGTTTCCATTTAATATTGGAGGTGAGTAATATTATTAATCTCAATAACTAAAATTATATATAAATTGTTTCGGAAGGTGGGTTTGGATTACCTTCCCATTAGTAAATTGCTTTGGGTATTTACAAATATTATAATCCTACTAAATTAAAAAAAGGAACCACCTTACCTCACATATTCATAGCTATTAATCAAGTAAGATAGAAAAAAAACATCGACAAATATATCGAAAAAATCATTATCAGCATTTTATATCTTCTATTATCTCAAAACTAACATCCCAATGGTCATCAATATGTTATCCAATGTAGGTTATTGTAAGAGAGAGAAAGTGTCTTCACTATGCTCTTTCTTTTTATTCCCTTATCACATTATTTATTGGATTAATAATTAAATACAATTAGCACAAATACCTACCATATAAAATATTTTATTATATTTACTAAATATCCCATGTTCATATCCACCTCCATCCAATGTTAAATTAAATAGTCAATCAAGTGCATCGTAAACTGAAGACTCGTGAATGATGTTATTCAATTTTCGTCACCAACCATCGGAGATTAATATAAGTACTAAATTAATATATAAAATTATTTATTATTTTTATTATAGTTATTAAATTAATATAATTTTATAATTTTAATATAATATCAACCTTGATACATAAATGAATATAAGGAAAACATAATGTCACTAATGTGTACGTGTGGACTACCACCTCTATGAAGCAATGCGACACATTTATCATCTTATTTTAAATTGGTTAGTAATAACTATGTATATAATGAATATATTATGATATAGTTTATATTATAATAATTCTTTGATATAAAATTATTATTTATTTTTATTTCTTTCTATCCATAAAAAATTGAATCAACATTCAGGTGTTTTTATAACACACTATATTTATGAATAGTGTTGTTCATTTTTCTATCACTAATATTTATGGATGAATGTAATATAAATATATTGAAAATATATAATATTTTAATGTCTATTATCATTTTTTAGATGATGCTACTATGATTAATGTACAATGCCTAATATTGTTGAATTAAATTAAACTACAAAAACAAAGCTGTTATTATGAAGAATGGTGACGTTTAAAATAAATTGTGAAAAAAATACATTAAAAAATGTCATAAGTAAATAATATAAGGTATAATTTATATTATTATGGGTATTTAATATATTAATATTAATGAAATATTTATTATAAATGACTTCTGAATTTTTACATAGGAAGTTAGTCTTGATGTAAGGGTTTAAAGTTTCGCTTATATATGCATGAGACATATGACATATTCACCACATAATTCATTTCAGTTTTGTATATAAAGTGACAAGGATATTTTATATAATTAATATACATACAGTCATTGAATTTCATGTTTCACATTTAATTATTTATCTAATGGTGGTTGTGATTCAAAATAAAAAAAAATACAGCAAGGGTTTGTTCATAATCTCAATAATATGAACGATATTTTATGTTAATGACACCAATGGGTAAATTATTTAAAATTTAATTCTTATAAAAAATATATTATTAAATAAAATATATTTTTATTACATTTTTTCTGTTATTTATATGATTTTATGTAATAACATTATGATATTTTTTCAAAAACAAACATTATTTCCTCTTTTATATGGTATTTTCCTTCTATGTCCATGTTTTCAAAAATGACTTCAAGAAATGTTTTTATATTCTTAATAAATATTAATTTTTTGTAATTTATAGGGAAATGATTAATAATACAAATTCCCAACATATTTCAACTTAGAATAAATATTAAAAACATTCTATTCATTTCCCAACATAATGACCAAATAAATCATTGATGCATCATTTAAATAAATGAGTAATAAATTTAAGGAATTTTTATTCATAAAAATATTGAATTTCGTAATTTTTAAACATGGTTTTTAATGTTATTTATTTATTTATGATTTTTTAAATTTTTCATATTTCTATACATTTACAACTACAGAAATTAATTTACATTCTCTATACTAGTGATATTTTGTAATGATTCATTCAATATTATTTATATAAATTGTTTATGATCAGTTTGAGTGAGGATATACAACTTTTATTCAATATTACATAATAGTATAGATTATTTATGATTAAGTTTCATGATTAGAGAATGTATAAGAAAAATATGATAATTGTTTCAATATGAATGTTTAATTGGATTATGATTCACATCATACATATGAGGAATTAATTTTATATAGTATTAGATAGAGGTGGACTATAATAAACTCTTAATACATTGGTATTTCAAATATGAATATATATTTTTTGTTAATTCCTCATGGAATTACCCATTTTGTTTGTTATCTTCATACAAAGTATCTATGGCAGGATTATATTTCAAAAAATTATTTATTCACAAATTATGTGATTCATTATTCATTTCCATTCTATTTCAATATTTTGTATGATATCCGTAGAAATGTTTTATGATATTTTGATTAATTATATGAAATTATTTAAGGATAATTTTTTCTAAAAAAATTTCACTCCATTATCAATTTATTGATGAAATAGAATTTTATTATAGTTATTTATACATTCAAAATGATTATTCCAAAGATATTCATGTTAGATTCCATTGTATGCATACCGTTGTTGAGAATCTAATTTCACCACAATCTATTGTTTCCTTTCTATATTATTCCATGAAATGTTTTATAATTGATATATAAGGCTATCAAAATTTCATATGTGGTGGCCACGAAGATACTAATATGTTGAAAATTATATTTTTAATTCTAATGATATATTAATGATTGTATCTAGGTTTCAAATACTATTGTACTATTTGGTGATTTGTGATTCCATTTATTCTATATGGGAACAATTTAATAATGCATCCATTGATTTTAGGATAAAAACGATGGAGTTCTTTTTGGGATCCATTATTCAATCATCATCTATAGGGGGAATTTAAGAATTATAATGAAAATAATACATAGAAGATGATCGCCTATATATTGTTCTAAACATGTTTGGGTTTTCTATTTCCCCAATTTCCCTCAGTGAGATAACATATGCATTTATTGATATCTTATTTTTTGTAGTGTAAAATTAATTATATTTACTCCTAGTGATAATGAGAACATGGATGAGTATCATCGATATTATAAATCTCATGAGGTGAGTTATCCTAGATTATAATTACATTGAATCCTCAATCAGGAATCTTATGAAGATTTACGATTATGACCATACCCTTAGACATAGTTTCTATCATGATTATATATCATTGTTATTATTATGTATATTATATTCATATTGAAATTATATTTTTATTATGATATAAATACTATCTTGATGCAATATGTTTGTTGATTTAGGTGTCACATTTTCAGTATTGTTATACTCATCATGGGATGGGTTGTTCCTTCACATAGTGTCTCTTATACAGATGATAGAGAATGTGTCATTTCCCTTTATGGTAAAATATTAGAGGTACCACTATTTTTTCTAGAAAGAATGTGGGTTGTACTATGTTATTTTCAAATAATTTCCCTATTTATAAATTGTACATCCATTATAGTTTTGGAGGGACTGTATATATCCAGTTATAAATTCCTATGATTTTTTCAATAATGATATTTTGATATAGATTTATAATGATTTTTTATCAAATTTATTTGGATTTTATACATTTAATGTTTATATGGAGATTTTTTTATTTATATAGGTTCCTTATTTTATGTTCTCATGTGTGTGAGGTATGAATATTTTGTGCTTTTCACTGACCCCTGACCCATTAGAGGTAGGATGGGGTGACACACTAAGAAAATCAATCGTTTGGTGAGCCCTAATGGGTTAGTTCATGAATGTGTTTATTTGTAGGGGTGTTCATAATGGAAATTTTTCATTGACATTTATTAGATATGATATCGTTTCGGGAAATAAAAAAATTGTGTTTCTTATATATGTGTTTGGTCTTGATCATGGGAATCTAGTGTTATTGTTTCTGAAAACATTTGTATTAACAAGGGATCAGATAACCAAAAAGATTACATTGTACATATAGCCACTGGTTTTTGTGAAAAAATTGGTACATTCGACATGAAAAAATGGGATGTAGTTTCCATGACATCCATTACTCATCTCCCCTTATATAATATGAGAATTATTTATCCTATTATTTTTATGATTCCTCAATTGTTGTTTCTATACTAGATTCCACATTATACTGAAGATGATGATCTATATAGTGATAAAACTATGATACAGATACATGTTTTGGTGTTTGTACCATTAAGTGATTTACTAGTCATACAAAACATGTTGAAAACAATGTCACATTTGTAGTACTGATAGATGAGGCACATATATTGAGTGAACCACAACAATTTTAGTGACAATAGACCCTTATGTTTAGGGATGATCGAAACAGCCTTGTAGATAAGGAATATCAAATCGATGTTTCAGAAGATTTCCACTTCCAGACCAAATGGTCATTCTGGTAAAGATCATTCTTCATGATTCAATATATAGAAAGTTTTTTTAGTGACTCTATCATATGGTGAGCAGACACTTTAAAGGGGATATATTGAGTGTATTTATATAGTGATGTATTCTCCACCTATATTTTGATAGGCACATATCTAGAAGCATTTATTACTTCAGCTAATATTTATGTCTATGTAAGAGTAATATAATTGGTTCACGAACAACATTTGAAATAGTTTGGGATGTATTATTTCAATAATACTATTTTTAGTGGACAAGATATATCTTTTAATCCTAGGGATCGGTGGTTCTACACTTTGATGGTTGATTATATATCATATGGATTTTCAAACCATTTGTGTAGTTGATAGAGGGAATGTTGAGGGACCATCCATATAGAGGAAATACTTACATTTTGGATGTTCGTATTGTATTGGATGGTGAAGAGTAACTATGAGAGTAGTGGGACGAAGAATGAAATTTGATCCATTTTCACCAACCCCTGGCCATCCCATACTAGGCTCGTGGAGGTGGTCTTTATGGAAGAGGAAAACTGTAGGCCATGGTGGACTATAACTAGTAGGCTCCATTAATGAATAGAGGTATGATCTGAAGCATTTCATATATAAATACATTTATTATAAGTGTTTTTGTGATACACTATTTTACATATCTATTTCTAGTTTTAGACCTAGAGATTTCAATTTAGTATTTTTCACAACATTTGAATATTGAGACTCCATTTGTAAGGTAATAAATGATCACACACTTCTTCCAACTATGTGGTGTGACTCTTGTATGATAGATGATACATTGGGATATATTTTTAATAGTGATGATTCCTTATGATATTATATAATGGATAATGTTGTTATAAAATTTCGGTTCATATATAGAAAATTTCTTTTTGATGAAAATGTGATCCTGTGTTCAGGGGATGATGTTTTCTTTATCTAGGGAGAAGCAAACCCGTGAATAGAAGGATAGTCTCACATGAAGGAGTATACATAAAATTACTCATAGGTTGGATAGAATTACCATACTATAATCATCATATGTATTACATTTATTTCAGGGGTTGATATTAGTGTATAAATACGAATTTCCTAAAGACGTGATAGTAATTCGCCTACACATGGAGTTAAACTAGAACATAGACTTACCAATGGTAACTAGACTAGTATATGTACCAGAATAACATATTTCTATTGTAAAACATCTTGAGATGATAGTGTATATGTAGGATATATATATAGTACTAGATTTTATAGACATGGTGCTGCCACCTGGGATGCCCTAATATTGTATACTACGATGGATAATGAGATCATGAGATTGCATGTGGAATATAGTCACTTATCCTAAGTGGAAATATAAAATATTTATCCACATATAAGGATATAAGACCTATTCCACAGGTTTATGTGGTGTTATTTTTATAAAATATTTAATATAAATTAGTCCATCACCCAATCCGAGATTTGAATGAGGTTATTTCGATGGCAACTATCTAATTTTTCTCTGGATATTACACGTACTTGTAGATGCATTTCTACATAAAGACATCAGAATAATATTTTGTGGGATCCATGAATAACATGTTTTATTATTTTATAGAATATTTTTTGGTGGATTTAATTGATGAAATTATAATATAATTTGATTTTATGGAGTATCAAAAAAGACACATGATGATGTTATTGTACATACTTTGAGGGAAAAACTTTTATGGGAAGGACTTGGGGATTTATTTTATTATATGATGTATCATATTTCGTGGACATTTCATCATAGAAAAGGGATTTGAAATAGGAATTGATAAGGTAGAGATAATTATTGATTTAGATCTATTAAAAATTGTGACTATGGTAGAAAGCCTTCGTAGGATGACTGACTACTATTGTATATTATAATCAGTTTAACTGAAGATGGTGGCACCCTTGGGTACATTACTAAGAAGGGGTTATCATTTTTTAGGATGGGGAGTTTCAAAATGTCTATCATTAGATTTAGTAGATGTGGAGGAGTTCCCCAATTATGAGACAATAAGAAGAGGGGATGTGAATGAAGTATTATGAGATTATCACAAAATTATTATTGTATTGTATATGATATAGAGATTCAGACAAATCATCTTTGGGACAAAATTTTAAAATACATGATCTGAACTACATGTCCCATTCTATAGAGGTTCAACAAGTAGTATCCTCCCTAAATATGTGGGGAAACTATTTTATGGTCGAATGGTTTGATAAATATTAGAACCAAAATATTTATAAGTATATATTATAACTTAAAAGTATGTACTAGAGAACGATGATATTTTTAGTGCTCCTAACATATTATGAAATAAAGATATTAAATAAACATATAATGTGGAATGCGATGGATTATTCTCCTAGCAGTATATCATAAACGATTTTTTATCATGATGTCTGTGTAAAAAGATGTGTTATTGCATTTTATAGTTTTAAGGATAGTAAATCATGCATATTGTAGATGGTTGTTACCCTATCACATATAAATTGTGATTGGTGACCTATATAGGATATATAGAATATGATACATTGAGTATTATAATATCCACATGATGTTATCCTGATTTATTTTATAAATTTATGTCGAACAACATCATTTTCCTTGAATGGAATATGGTACCTCTAATGTTTTGTGAAAAGGTTATGATGGATTCCCATAATTAAACCATAGAGTCATATCCATGTATGGTGATGATTTATTATGTTCATCAATGGTAGTTCTTGTAGACAGAAATTGATAATTACATAAAATATTTTATCTCTTAAAACCTCCCTTGTCAGTAGTTGAAGGCCATATAACATGTCTATGTGTGTTACCCCCAAACTCTTGAGGTGACAGAGTGGATATTTTGTAAAATCAATATGTAATTTTGTTGAAAATAATATAATAATATAGAGAACATGATGAAATATGAGTGATCATATGCTGACTCACCATGTCAGACTACTTCACACCCAGCCGACACATGAGTATAGTCTATAACTTTTGGTACATTTCTATATCTCCTATTTCCTTTGTTCATTGAATTCCATTAGTGTTCATTTTATTATATGGTATTTACCTCACTTCAATATTACATAGTGGGCTATAATAAAACTTTGAAACTCATCTATATATGTGATTGGATTTCCCCATTGACTAAAGACCAAATTGAGAGGACCATTCATGCTTAGGAGGACATGTTGTGGGATTGAATATATGACCTTGTTTAAAGTTGTATGACCACATAAAATTAGTGTATTTTTTTTCAAAAATATAATCTATAATTCAACAAATTGTATGGATCCCTTAGAGGTGTTTTATGTGAGACATTGATGATAAAAACAAAATTGGACCTATCATGGAGATTCCGCACTCGTAAACTAAGAGTTGGTGAGAGAGAAAAAAATAACTTGCAGATCGTCTATGAATAGATGTTAAATGCTCATATTAGTTATATTAATTTTATGAACATATGTTATAGTATTTTATTGTTCGACGAGGGAGTCGACCTATTTCTAAATGTCTCACATTAGAAAGGATTTTTGATATTTTTCTAAGGAGGCAAGTTATCTCTGAGATTGATTATACCCTTCAAAATATAACATAAGGTTTTATAGGTGGAATTCAAAATATCCATACTAACATAGCTAGACTGGGTACATGATTTCTATAATTTGATGAAGTTGATGAGGTATGTGCATGAGCTATGTCATTTGTTCGACTGGGGGGAGATAGACATATATGATATTGGTACATATATAGAGTATCTAGTATAGATCAAGGGACAATATGATAAAATAAATTGTGTGTGATAAATTATTCTTGAACAAGACGGTGAAAAAATGAGAATATTTATGAGAGCACATGGTATATTGATACACACAATCATCCTTATTAACCACAAATGTTTTAATTTTTTTCCTTTTATAAATAAAATTCATGTGATTCAGAAAATGAAACTAATTTTTTTACATTTTTTATATACAAAATATTATAAGGAAAATTTTATTTGATTTATGAATACACATCATGAGAGATTTTTAGGCAATGGGAGGCTTGATTTGTAAAAATATATATCATATCATTGAAATATTTCTTTATTAAATAAAGGAAAAACTCAAATTTGGGGTCTAGGATCAGAGAAATCAGACTTTAATTAAATATGGAATACATTCATTATCATAGTCTAGACATAATATTTTCTAGCATGTTATGATTTAAAATAGTGTCTTTAGGGTAGGTTTTATAAAATTATATCTTTTTATTTGTTTATTTTTTTTATTTGATAAATCATAAAATCTGATATTAACTATCAATTATGGAAAAGCCCTATGTTAATCCACAAAACCTTAGGGATTGTGAGATAATCTATTGGTGGTAGAATATTGGATGAAAAATAATGAATCATGATTTTTTGATCAGTGATCCAATGGAGCTTGTGGATCTCATCAAAACAATTGAAAATATAATTCATCATAAATCATTAATCCAATACAAAGGTAAGTAAATTTATTTTTATGGATTAATCATTTTTTTTTAACCATGTGTAACCGTAATTAATTTCCCAAAAATTTAATTCATGTTTTTATAATAAAAAATGTGAATGGATTTATCATCATAGAAAAAATAATTCCAAATCATTTGTTAATTTTTTTCACTTTTCATGAGTTTAATAACTATGGATTGAGGCCAATTTGAATAATCTCCCCGGCTTATTTATCATGTTTTTTATTTTTTATTTTCTTCAATTTTTATTCTTCTGTTTATCACTAATATTATATGTTGTTGTTTTTTTTTTGAAAAATACCAATTAATCAATAGGTCCAAAACCATTCACTAGAACATGAGATCATTATAATGTTTTTGTGTTATAAAAGAGTGATTTTGTTATCTAATCCTTGTAATAAATAGGGATTGTATTGGAATTAATCTTCATGGATGTGAATTTTAGTAGAAGCACGATGATAGAGGATTTATTTTTGGGTGGATTAGAAGAGAATAATTGACCACCGATTATATAAATGATCAATAAACATAAATCCAAATACCATGGGTGATATTTGGAATTAAATATATGGTTGAAATTATCTAGTGAAGAAATTTAAAAAAAATTGAAAAATTCCCATATATATTTTTTAACTCATATAGCACACATACTATGTTGTATAATTTTTAGTACACAACTTTAACATTATTCATTATTAACATTTAGTGAATAATTCCCTTTGTTTCACTTTTAGAAACTTCTCAACAATAAATATTTATAAAAATATTTCATTATTAATATATAACAAAAAAATTAATATACAATTTGGACACTTAATAATATAATCTATTTTTACAATAATATTATCATTTATAAAATAAGAATAATTTTTTAGGGAAAATATTCAGGAAAGTCAACATTACATAATCATCTTGATTAAGCATCCTTAAACCCTAAGAATAAAATTAAAATATGGGATTAGAATACAATCCAAATTTTAAGTATTTATTGGATAGAAATAAGTTAGTCTAAAAAATAGATAAATATATATAATGATCAAATTTATGTGAAATTTTCTTATATATTAAAATATAAAACCTTTTCACAGGAAAAATTCACACACATTGTTGTCACATTAGTCTTATAAGCCACATAATAATAAATTAAAAACTCATTCAAAACCATTTCAATTGGAATTACAATTTTACTAATTTCCAATATAATATTATAGAGAATATAATCATTGTCAAAAAATTTATATATTTATAATGTGTTTCTCACATTTGATAAGTTATATCAGCATCAGAAGTGACATATAATTGTGTTTAAAACTTAGTATAATGTACATCAGGATCACCGATTTGTCTTCAACTATAATATGTCTCGAACTAGTGTATAAGCTATATTGGGATCAAATTTGATGTTTAATAATGATAAAACCTTCATATAATATATATCTATATCATCTAATTTTTTTCCAAATACTCAAATGTCATATCATGAATAATAAATTTTATTCGTTGAATTTTTTAATCATAATTCAATTTTGAATAAGCTCTTGTAAAATAGTATTAAAACAGGTTTAAAATAATAAAATCAATTTATGTTTTTAAAAATGAAATGGTGGTTTTTATTGATGAAAACATTAAATATTTAAAATAAATATAGAAATCAAAAATTATTTTGGTAGTGGTAATATTCACTATTTCAATATATGTTTAAATATAAATTTTTTTGTTTTATTTTTTTATAATTTCATGTATAAATCAGAAATAATGATTTATTTTAAAAATAATTAATATAAATTGAAAATAGTTCCAACATGAGATTGATAAATATTTTTCTTCTATATAGAGTAAATTATAAAATCACATTAAAATCATTGATAGGTATTTAAAGAGTTGGAAGTAAAATGGTAAAATAATTTTTTTAAATAGTATCCCATTACAATTTTCCAACATTTGATTTGATAGAACCATTAATAAATAAAAATAATTAGCAATTTTCAATATTGTGATCATAATTTAATTCATGATATGAAATTTCAATGTTTATATAAATCCACCTCATAGAATAATATATGTGTCTAACATTATAATTAACATCCATGAAATGAAATTCAGAAATAGTCTCTTATAGTCATCCTGATGAGATACACACATTCTTTATCGTCCAAAATAATAACAATTTTTTAATTATTTACATCCCTAAGAACATTTTTGTGTATAATATTAAATTTATTCCACATAATACATAGTTATATAAAATGAAATAATAAATTTCTTTTATGATTGGTGATTCGATGGTATTTGGAATTTGTTTTGAAATTTACATTTGTAGGTTCATTATTGGTCAATGATATCATTATTTAGATTCCCCAAAGTAAAAAAATGAATAAATTATAAATTTTATACATAAATTATAATTTTTAAATCCAATCATGATTGATATTTATTTAATATGAACTATGTTATAGTTATCAAAATAGTATTCCATTCGTTAACATAAGTAATGTTTCCATTTTTCAATGAACATTATGAACTAAAATAAATAATATTTTATATATAAAAAATAATATAAAAATAATTAATTCCATATTATTTCCTTAATTATTGTTATATATAGAATCAATTTTGTATGTTGATGAAAAAATAATCACATCTCTTTACGGAGGCATTATCACATTGGTACACGAACATAATTATCAATTTATAGTGTGACAATGAAAATGATATATTATATATTATGAATGAAAAATATGACATTATTATCAATATTTTTACCATTATATAAAATATTTTCATTAAAATTATTCTTTTTAAATTCCTTGTATATTTGAAATCAAAAATAAATCAAAACACTTCATGATATGGTAGTCAACTGTACACACGAGCGATGTTACCATATCTGTAACTAAATGAAAATTATATGATCTGATTTGATAACAATATCATATAAAAACATTAAATACCTCATTAAAAAGTCCATAAGAGGTGATTAGGGATAAAAAATCACATAGATTCATGAGGGTCTTGTCCGATTTACATAGAAATGTTGATCTTGTACCCTATTTAATGAAAGTTGATATTGATTGATGTCATTATATTAACATAATAACATCTCATCATATGTTACATACTATTTAAATTATTTTAATAAAATTTTCAATGTATTTTATTGAGGTTGATGGAGAAATAGAATTAATATGTTTTTAAAAAGCAATTTTGCTTCCTAATGAATCCATCATTAGTACCAATAGAAATCCTTCATAAGATGTATTTATGATCAAAATAACAACTCTTGGTATTTTTGATGGATAAAAAGAGGTTATTTGGTATGTATATTTCTAGAAAATTATGTTTATGGTGTGAATAAGACAATAGATGGGGCAACCTTGTATAAGTGTCAACAGTGGTAGAATTGTTATTTATATCAATAAAATGAGTAATGCTGATTTAAAATTTTTAAAAGACTCTGAAACATAACATTATATAGAATTGTTGTTTTTAAATTTTTAATAAAAAATATATATATATTTTTACATGTTTTTAGGTAATTTAATTTCATATATTTTTAGTTTAACAACCCGATAAATAAATTTATACCAAAACTAATCTAATTAATTTCTACACTCATCAATATTCATTATGGTACAAAATAATGTTAAAAATATTAGATTATATATATATATATAACTAATAAAAAATATATAATATTTTTTAACAAATGAAATTTTCAGAAGATTAATTATGTAATTTAGAAAAACCATCTAAAAAAAGAAATGAGGGTTTCCATGAATTGTATTTTTTGAGAAAAACATAATTTTATATTTAATATAACAATAATAATTATAATTTTAGGAATATATTTTAAAATTCAATGTTATATTACATTTAAAATATTCGTCATTATATATTATTTTAATTAATTTTATTAGATTAACACTATCCACTATGAATGATTTTTTATATAAATATTATTTTTAAATACATAAGAAACTATACTGTAATACAACATATATTTCATTCAAAAATAATTAACTGGATTAAATATAACTAACGAATAATTATTTTAATTTAATTAACATTAAAATTCAAATTCAAACTCATATTAGTTAGTTTTTGGAAGAGAAAATACATTTTTACATAAATATGTTTTTTTCATAAGTTAAAAAAATAAAATATTTTTTTTAAAAAAAATTACCCATATGATAATATAATTTATCATTTACGCAATTTAGTTATTTTAATTAAATAATTTATTTATTTTCCAAAAATAATTATAATATTACAATAAAAAATATAATAAAAATCATATTTAAGAAAACATATTTTTTGATGAATTAAATTTCTCTCCTAATAACAGATTGATTACATAATATGAAATTATCATTTATTTTTCTTTTTTATTCCATATATATATATTTGATATTTTTTTAACACTATTCATGCCATGAAATTTAATTATTATGTTATAATGGGATTATATTTCTTGTGGCGTTTAAACATTGTATTCTATTTTAAACAGATTATCAAATATAGTTTTATTTTAAAAAATCAATATGTGTTACATCCTCAATAATTTAAAACAATTATTCCATGAAATTTCATGTTAATTTAAATAATACAAATGATAAAAAAATTGAATAAATTATATTGGAAACCCACAACGTAAAAAGTAAAAATTAAGAATCCTCACTATAAGAGAGAAAATGATGTGTGAATGTCATATAGAATAAGAGATACTAGTTTTCCCAACAGTAATACCTTCTGGGAAGTGAAAATTTTGAAATGGAAAAGTATAAGTACAAGTAATAAGAGAGAGTCATAGAGATAATTTATCATAATAATGTGAGTGATTATAAGAAATCCAACAACAAGAAACCATAAACTAACGATGTGTGATAAATGAAATTGATTTTATCAGAAGTAATGGAAACAAGGAAACATTATATTCTATATCTTGTTACTAGTGTCAAGGTATTACATTACAATATATAATAATATAATTTTATAACATATCACATTGTCTCTAAAAGGATGACCATATATTTATCACATATTTAATCATTAACCAATACCAAAATAGGTAGTATAAGGTATATGTTTTTAAAAAATTATAGTGATCCTTTTATAAAACATCATTTATCAAATATTCACAAAATAACATTTTAATCCAATTTTATTCTTTTATTATAAATTTAAAATTTTATAATTATTCATTATCATTATATTTCAAAATATGTATCTTAAATATTTTATTAAAACTAATACTTATGTAACATTTTCAAGGGTTAAGCATTACATCCTTTTCAACCTTCAGAATTAGGCAATATCCCTGCAACTCTGCAGGTTGGGATGTTTTGTCACATGACAATTAATTTATCCTTTTCCATAAAATGTAATCCTTAAAAAATATCATAAATATGATGAAAATACTTTTAAAACCCCTTATTAATCAAATATCATATAAACCCTAAAAGATATATGTACCATAAACTCATGTCATAAAAAGAATTTGATAACATCAATTTAATATAAATCCTAACATATATATAAACCCTAAGAAACATATCACAAAAACCCATTCATAAAATTATTATATCATAAAATAATAATTGAATTGTGTTTATAAAAGATTTAAAATTGGATTATCCTTTAAAGTAATAAGCCCCCGGTGCTACAACCAGTTCCCCAGATAGACCAACACCAATAATAATAACATCCATGATTTTTCCATAGGATTCTATTTGTGATATTGATTATTTCCACCACGAGTATGTATCATCAAACAAACATTATCATAATTTCCAAAGTCAATGAAGAAAAAACAAACTATAGATATGAAATCTTTTATCACATTCATTGATTATTTAGGACTCATTTTTTTAAGTAAAGAGCAATGTTGAAAAACATACCACACTAAAAAAAATTAGTTCATTAAAATGGAACACTTTTTTCGATCACTTATAGTCTTCTTAGTTGGTGGCATTATAATTTACCTCCACATTGGATACTTAAAATTATTTTATTCACATGCAATATAAGATTCATAAAATTGTAACTCAACTTTCACAATAAATTGAAAAAATTTCACAAAAAATCTAAATTATCATACAATGAAGAATATTTGAAAATATTCTATTAATGACACATTAAAATGATTAATTTTACTATTATTTTAACAAATAAAACCTAACACATACATGCCTAGTATTATTTGTTTTCATATCTGACCAGGGAATCATCATCCTTTAAATTAAATTCCATGAATTGATTCTAAATTATATGATAAATTTTTTTGAAGAAATATTTCATTGTAAATAAATTCTTAACTATTTAATATTCCATAAATTATAGATCAACTTTCACTATATAATTATTTTCCAATGTCCACATTAAATCCGCATTATCATCAAAATGTTAAACAAATACACTTAAATTTTTACAATTGAAATGCACCATAAATTTAAATATCCTATTAAGGGCATTGATCCATCCAAAAACTACCACATGATTTGATAAAACCCTAAATTATAGGTGGATTTTCTAAGTGAAATAGAATAATATAGATATGATTATTCTGGGTAGATCGTGTTACATTCTAAAATAGATACCATAACAATTAATATAATCTTTTAACCAGTCCATCACAACAAAACTTATTCTCTTCCAAATGCTACCATCTGTAGTTTTAAATTAGAAAGGATGGTTTCCACTAAATTCCTTCACACTAAATAAACAATTTTTCTCTTGGGGAAACTATTCTTAAAATAAATATTGTAGACTATTTATTATGTAAATTATGAAATAACATATAATTTTAAATTAACCATTAGGTAAAATAGTTCACGTGAATTCTATTATCATTATCCTAATTCGTAAATTTAGATATATCTTCATATAATACAAAAAAGAAGAAATCAACCTTATTTGTAACATATAAGTTTTTTTATAATTTATTAAGTATTAATTTTCATTTGAGGACCATTTAAGGTTTACTATTTTTGATAATTATATCATAACGCATACATTGCATACCATATAATACAATGTGGAACTTTTGATTAGTATTAGTTTTTCAAATAATATAAAAAATTTAATAACAAAAAATATATTTGTGGAAAATTTTATTGAAATTTAACATCACTTCATCCTTTCCCTTACCTACCATGAAACCATGTGGAAAAACAATAAAACATGTGATGTGAAAAAAATATCAGTAACTAAAATAAAAATAAATAAACCCATTAATATTCTGAAAAAAATGAAAACCCATATTATTTTTACCGTTATAATTAATTGTCATTAAATTTATTAAATATTCCATTTCACAAGAAAACCACATTCTTTTTTATTAAATAAAATCATTAATACCACTAATATGTAAAGAAAACATTTTTTGGAAACATTAAGAATCATATTAATAAAAAAACATTAAAAAAAATTCAATATTAATATCAATTTTCCCAACATGTCATTTAATAATTTTTTAAACATACTAATTAATAAATAAACATGCAATCTATTTTGGGGTTCACCATTTTTAGAAGCAATATTATACTCACGCAATAGGTATAATGCGGATAAACCATTTTTATAAGTTATATCACACTCAACAATTTTTAGGAGTTATAGTGGGTATTAGCACTTCATATATGCTATATTGGGAATATATGTGTTCAATAATGGGGATCGACCATTCATATAAGTTTTGTAGGGCCAAACAATTTTCCATATAATAATAATGTACTAAGAATTTAATTTTTTTTCACTTTTTCATCCTAAAAATGTTATGAATGTCATTTTAAACAAATATGGGAAAAAAATTAGAATTTGAAATACACGTTATTTTGATATATAAAAATTCCATTACCAAAATAGTCAAAAAAATGAGAGGTCAATATTCCTGAAGAATACAAGAAATCTGGAAATGGATTCCCAAAATATAAATATGGTTTTGGAAGGATGAAAAGGTGTTTCCAACTTATATTTTAAAATAGAACATTCCTACTTTGTATTTTTGTAAAAAATTACTTATAAAATAGATTAAAAAAATCATTTTGAATTGAATTTAAATATATTCTCATCTAACAAAAAATTTACATTACTAATATATTATTTAAATAAAAAAATTATTGTAAAATCAATTAAAAATAGATATGGTTGAGAAATATTAGGATGGAAACCATTAAAAGATTTTTTATTTAAATGAATGTCAATTACTACATTAAAAAAATCCTATATTTTCAACGTGGTTGAAAAAAGCATAAAACACATTTTAATATATTTTATGTAAAATGTTATTTATATACTCATAATAAAAGTATATTTTTTTATAACTTAAAAATATTCCTCAATGAAATCAAATTGAGATGAAGTCCCTTACTCTGGATCAAACTTGTCAATTATATGCATCATCATACAAAAAAATAAACATGTTCAATTTAATTGAATTCTTGAGAAAAATTTTAATTTTTAATATTACATTTATTTTACTTGTATTAATTTTATATACATTTAATTAATTAATTATACTTATGATGGAAGTTATTATGATATTTGTATTATTATCAAAATTTACATTAGTAGTTGGTCATTTGGTACAATATGTAATTATTTATAATTTTAAAAATAAAATACATGATATAATAATATAATTTATAAAAAAATTACTTTTTAAAATCAATCCTAAAATTTGGTTTTGAAAAATTATATACATTACTATCATTGAGGCAGTATTTCGTACTTTCATACGAGTCATTTTTCGATTATTCAACAATCTTTATGAAAATCGAGAATAAATAATTTCATATTTCAATAATCAAAATAAAATCATAAATTTCATATTATTTAATTAAATATTTTTTTATATATAGTACCATTTTTTATGAAAAATAATCCCATGACTTCATGGGGTTGGTAGTCCACCTATACATGAATGACATTATCATTTTTATGTGTAAGAATGTAAATTATAAAATATATTTTATGAATGAATATTATTTCATGAATATCATTATTATTTCATGTATTAATAACAAATTTTTTATAATTATATTTATTACATTATGTTTAAATTCTTGGGGAAAAACGTACCACTTCGCTTCGTGAGGCGGTTTCCACCACACACCCAAACAATCTTATCGTATCCATTCTAGAATATTTATTAAGAACGTATTGTGATATAATAATTCCATCTGTATAATTTTGATAATAAAATCATATATATAAATTAAATATATTATTAAAAATATCAATTAAATAGGATAATATAAAATGAATGGTATCGATTCACGAGGTGGAAGTCTGTCGTACACATGAATGTTGGTTTCATATCACATTTGGAGGAAGATGTGATCTAGTTTGGTTATTAAATTTAAATAATAACATTTAAATACACGGGAGATAATTTTTTAATATATAAGAATAATTAGAAATATTATAATGATTTAGGAGAAGAAATAATTTAAAGCCCCCTAGCTCAGCATGTTAGGTCTTCTTCAGGAAACCTCCTTAGTAGGCACCAAAAGCCTCATCATGATATACATATGGTAATACAATGAATATATGTATTGGGGTGTGTTAACGGAATATATTCTGGAAGTAATTTTATAATTCAATGTTCTTTTATTTTGTTAATAGTATAGGAGTGGTGCTCGCCTTTTTATTTTAGCTAAGTGGCATAATTATCATATTTGAAAAAAAAAAGTTGTACCCATTTTTTTAACATTCCAAAAGGATCCAAAAAAATAAATTATCAAAAATTATTAATTACATTTCTTATAAATTTCCATACATTATATTTTATAAAATTTTATGACATTTTTAACCTTAATTTTTTAGTTTTACCTCTTCAGGTAAGTCTATTTTTAGTATAACCGCAATAATTAATTTTTACAATTTCCACAAATAATTTAAGTTTTAAATTTATTTAAAATCAAATATAATATAAATTATTATGACTCCAAATATGAAATATATTTTTCATAATTCATTTCACATAAGAGATGAATTTTATTTTAAAATAAAAGTCGTAAAAATGGATAAAGTACTATATCGTTGAAGTATATTATTGAAGAAAAATGTTATTTGTTAATAACTATGAGACTAATAATAATAATGTTTTAATATATAAAAATATTTAATGAAATTAAATTTATATATTTAATTTAAAAAAATCCCCAATAGATATTATTTAAATTCATTAAAATGGAGTAACATTAGGCACATCGAAACATTTTCTCGTAAAACCATGTTTTGAAACCAAAAAACTATCTTATAATAAATCATATTTGTAAAATGGAAAATAATTAATTAATCCTAATAAATATATATAAATAATTATTATTTTACATGAATTATTATTGAAAAATTAGTGGGACATTTAAGTGGTATTATATATTTAAAAGAAGAAAAATTTTTACAAAAATATTTATTTTTCACATTTCAATGACATATCAAAAATTTATAGAAATTATCAAAATTTCTCCATAAAGAAATTTTTATATTATGTTTTATAAAATATATTTCATCTAATCATATAAATTTTCTAAAATTTCAAAAACATATATATAATATTTTACTTATTTAAATACATATAAATCATTATTCAAGAAACCCCTATTTTGATGAATAAAATAATGTTCGAAAAATTAAATGATTTTTTAGTTTAAAATATTCATTAATATATATTTATTATAAAATATATATATATATATATATAAATTTATTTTGTTTTAATGTCACAGATAATTCCATGTTTTTTTAAATATGTGGAATTATTCGGATACAGTGCGCTTTGACGCCATTTGATTCTTTGGTTCGGAGAGCCAAAACGGAATTATGACCTTTTGATAGTATGTTCTGAAAAAATTAGAGTTGGATTTCTAACATTTGAACTGGTTCATGGATCAAAAATATGAGGACACTTCTGAACTCAGAGCAACAACATTCACCTAGAAATCACATAACATCTGTGTACAAGGGCCAATTGGAAAAGTTATTATTTCGGACAATTAGAGAAAATATTAAAACAATAGAGAAAAATTATTTTATTTGTTTATTTTCATTTAGTGAAAGAAATTGATCGTGCGGTGCAGTGACAAGGCAACTATGGGGGGAATTAATGAAGGTTCAATAACAGAATGTTTGAAATAATGGCACTGTTGTATTAATGACTCATCAGATGTGGCTCATGAAATGTGTCTAATTTTTTTAGTACCTTTAAAGGGTGAACTGTCACAACGTTTTTTGTTTTTTTAATAATCCAACGTGTAGAGTTTTTGGAATTCATCTTGGATGATTCTAAAATGAAACTCCGACGAATATCCCCTCCAACAATGAAAAAAGAATGACGATGGATCTTCATTGTTTTCAATTCACCTCGATGAACGAAGCCTGAAGTGATGATGTCGACCCCTTGGAATATTGTGGATGAACTCTTCGACATAGAATGATGAAGAGGTATGAGTTTTTTATGATTTTGATGTTATTCACCATTATTTTCTAAAAACGGCGAACATGGATCAACCCACGAACATGTTATCTCATGCTTTGTGTGTTTATGTGGTAGGGTAACACTATTGTGGATTTACTTATATGGGATTATGATAATTCTTGTATGCTCAATAAACAATACCCAAGCCTCACCTATGATTATAATCCTCTAACGTGTAGGGATCATGCCAACATGAACAAGAACTGATCGCCTCTTCTTCTTCGTTCTTAGTGCCTGCATTTTTAAAACAATAACAAGGCAGATTTATGGTCTTCACAGTGAAGAAGGTGAACTCTAAAGGTCATAGTCATAGGTGACGTGAAGAACGGACCACCGGTGCATGTTCGTTGGTCCTCATCAAGATCATCCACTACGGAAGAATGTGGTGGTGGTGGCCGCACGCAGTGCCGTTAACCACACTCGGTGGCGAGGATCTCACGTTCCAACCGCACTCAGATAAGAGGGATGATGGGCTGCCGGCCATACCGATGGATGGTTGGAGTGGCGAACCCATCATCATGCCTTAGTGGTTAGAGACCATGACCATCAATTTGTAACAGTAGAAAGATGTGGTGCCAATGGGGGTGTTGGATGGAGGGGTGTCCATCGACTGGGCCACCCAGCTAGCTAGAGGTGCTATGGTCTGTAGACCATGTCTATTATTGGGGGATCATGGAATCCCATAGGGAAGAGGGGTCCTGATGGAGATGGGCACCATGTTCAGTGGGGTGGTGCCTAACAGGTCGTTTCAGTGGATGTTCCAGTTGTATTTCCAATGGTTGGTCCCTCAAAATCATGTCGTGCCCCCTATAGGACAAACTAGTGCCTGCTGGCTGGACCAGTAATGAGGGGTCGGACCCTCACCTGGCGTGTTGGACCTACCTCTGTAGGCCGAACCCTAAACTATCAGGTTGGGATGAAAAAAACCATCATGCTTGGCAACCCGATGGGCTCCACATCTGACCAAAATGGGTTTGGCCTAGTGAACCTATTTGGCATGGCCAACTGGCCTAGACAGACCAGGCTTACCCCGATCCAATCCATGTCAAGTTGAGTCCATATAACTAAACTGGTTTATGTGGCACCCCTAGGTCGTGTTGGCCGGGATAGTCCGACCCAGGTGGGACCCGACCATATCGCAGTAGGTCCCCTAGTTACTAAATAGCCCTTATCAAGAAATCATCCCCCCGATTGGTGGGACGTTTGTGGCATTGGGACACTATTAATGAGACAAATTTTTTGGAATACATTGTGGGGACTTTTATAGATGACCAGCTGAGGAAAATGGATTGAGGTGTGGATCTCCCAAGCATGCTATATAAGAAACCATGTGGTTGAATGAGACCTAAAAATATTCAATTTTGACCCAGTGGGAAGTGGATTTCAATGACCTAGAAGTCCCATAGTGGGGAGTGGCTCTGTGTGACCTCGAAGACCCATGGTACTCAATAAGAGATGTACCTTAGTTCGTACAAGGTGGGAATCAACTCTGTGTGACGCAACAGGCCCACGTTGGGGAGCGGGTATGTGTGCCAGTATATCCATGGCACACATTAGGGGTGAGTAACATAGTTGTCCAAGGATAGTGGGAAGTGGCTTTATGTGACCCAGGATGACCACTATACTTGATAGAGGAGTTCTTCAGTAGTAGAGGAGTTTGACGATATGAATGATGATGTTATTTTCCCTACACAAGAATATAAATTATGTGAGATGAGAATTTTACATTTTAATATGTGGTTGAGGTATTCCATGGTGGTATAACTTATGTGGTATATAATTTTTGGTGTTTTCCATCGTGGATTACTGTGAGACCTTCGACTCTGTTGGGTTCCCTACTGAGTATTGTTATATTCACCCAAGCACGGCTTTGTCCTGCATGTGTTGTGTATGGTGCAGTCGATGGATGTTTTGACAGTGTTTGTATGGGGGATAAGGGATATGGATTCTATGATTGGGGAATTGGTTGCCTAGGATAAGGTGGTCCTAGTAAGAATGGGCTGACATGGTATACTATATCGTCTCCTAGTAGATTCACTAACCTCACATTCAAGTTGGGTTTTTTGAAATGGCCATCATAGTGTCCTTTTTTGTACTTGTTGTATTAATTACATTGTTGGTTTGGTATTATATCCCACATAGATTATGGTTTACTTGAACATGACTTTGTTTTAGTGGTACATATTTCTCTTTTTAGTATTTTGGGGTGTGGGTGGGAGGGTGTGTTCATACATGTAAGCCAGAAAATGCCTCCAGCATTCAGGTTGACTCCATCAGTGCTAGTGGCCATCCCCCGCCCATCGAGAGAATGGATTGGGGTAGTCACGACCTTGGCCCAGAGGGGAAAAGTTGTGAAAATGTTTTTTCATAGGAATCCGAGAATTCTTGTTGTGGTGGACAAGAATAAATATGTTTTTAATGTGGATGTTCCATGACTACCTCCTCGCAGAGATATAGGATTTTTCATCCAAATGTACCTTGGGACAACACCGATATCCACACCTTCATATCTGATAGCTCCCACTGAGCTTCATGAGAATAGGGTACAACGAGATGAATTTCAAGGGAAGGAGATTTTAAGGACGAACTTGTCACCTTGTCTAGTCATGGTGCTCTACACCAAGAAGAAGATGAGAGTTTGATGTTTTGTGTGAAAAATTGGTGCCTGAACCATGTGTCCATGAAGGACAGATATCCACTTCCAATAGTTGATTACCTCTTCAATATGTTGAAGGGAGGGATGTGGTTCTTCCAAAATAAACCTCAGATTAGTTTATCACCAACTTTGGTCATGGGTTGTGGATGTACCTAAGATAGCCTTCAAGTTCAGGCATGCCACTACGAGTTACTGTAGATTCATTTTAGCTTCACCAACACCCCAACAGTGTTTATGGGACTCATAGATAGGATCTTCCGGCCTTACCAGGACTGTTTCATTATATTCTTCTTCGATTGCATCCTTGTGTACTCAGCATATGAGGAGGAGCATGTTACACCCCTATGGATAGTGCATGATATACTCCGAGAGAACCATCATTATAGAAATCTCTTGAAGAGTCAGTTCAAGATTCAGGTCGCCCATTTTCTAGTGAACTTCATCTTAGAGGATAGAGTTGCAGTGGATCTAGATAAGATAGAGGCAGTTCATTCATCGAAACCACTTATGAGCATGACTGAGGTGTGGAGCGTCATGGGGTTGGCTGGTTACTATCAGAGGATTGTGCCTGACTTCTCCAGAGTTGAATCACCCTTATCATAAATGAAATGTAATGAAGATCCTTTATTGTGGATGGAGAAATTTAAATATTGTTTCTAGGAGATGAGGCAGAGACTAACTAGTTTCACCTTATTAAGACTACTAGATGTGTGTTTTGGTTATGTCGTTTACTATGGCACATCATGGAGAAAACCTGGGATGTGACCTGATGCATGAGCAAGTAGTTATTGCCTACATCTCATTCTAGTTGAGGCAGTTTGAGTTTAACTATGTAACCAATGACATGGAGAGAGAAGCAGTGGTCATTTACTTGAATATGTGGCAGTACTACTTGTTAGAGGAATGATTTATAGTTTACTCAAACCATAGAAGTCGTAGGTATGTATTCTCCCAAAATGACATGAACCTGAGATAGTGGTGATGGATAGAGTTCCTCCAAGACTATATCATTGTGATAGTCTATACTCCTATGAAGGGGAATGAGGAGGCAGTCGCACTCAGCAGGAGGACTCGTTTTCCGCTGCTGAGTGAGGCAACAGAACAGTTAGCCCGGATGCAAATGTCCTTCATGGATGATGGTGGATCCACTTACATTCGGTTGATGATTATTATTATAAAGACCCAACCATTAAAATTACATAAAATTTAATTTAATGAATAATTCACATTGAAGATCCTTTCATCTTATAGTACTAGAGGATTAGGACATAAATATTACATCTCAAAAGGTTACAAAGTCGACACCTCTACTTAGTTTCCATTTTTTTCATAAAATATAAACACTTGAAAAAAGTGACATGTATATTTCCATGTTTTAGCCAGCATTACTTTTCCTTGATCCCATCCTTAATCTTATTCATCTTTATGTCATGTGAAAACATTTCAAAAGATAGGATGAGCATAAAAATCTCAGTAAGGGTTATAAAACAAAGATAGAAAACATTAGTTCATAAAAACATAAAAACATTAAGTCTTTCACATAACTCATGAAATCATAAGATTTTATGACAAACACATAGAAATCATAAATAATAAAGGTAACTTGGGGAATTGATAAAATGCTTTTATTTTAGCTATCACAACTACACATGGAGTTACTTTGGAATACCTATCACAGTATATTCTTTAAATATCTTAAGAGAAACATTCTCGTTTACCTCTGTAACATTACCCAATTCATTAGAGAGCTATCTCGGGCTCACCCACCCTAGGTTTATCACAGAACCACACATATACTTAAATAATACCCTATAATTGTAACATGATCATAACAAATAGCATAAGCATAAAGGAAAGATAACATTCCCACATTACAATAAAAAAATATTATTTCAAGATATTGAAATAATAATTCCATTATAAAAATAATTTTCAATATAAAAATATGTAAAAAGTGTATATTGTATTTATATTTACATTAAAAACATTATGACTTGTTAAGGAATCCAAAGATCAAATAATACTTGCGGTGTCAGAAAGGTCGTTGTCACCGCTTACGTTAAAAAATTACTTTTTGTTGTTTAGTAAAATTAATTGTATAAAAATATTCCCTTTGAATGAAATGAAAAGTCAAAGGGGTTTATACACTGTATAAAATAACATCTTGTATAAAACTAAATATGCTTCAATGAAAGGATATTGATACGAAGTCCCTTACCTCATGTCTGACTTCACTCGATTGATCTTTAATCTCCTGAATAATAAACTAAAGTTAATTAATACTTGATTAAGTAACTTTTTCAAGTTTATTATTCCTTTTATATCACATATTACCATTTTATAGACAATTTGTAATCATTTATGTTAATAACTTTCATTTTGTCTATATTTGGTACTTGACTCAAAAACGAACACCTTATATTTACAAGTTGTCTTTGTGGTCAATAGTCTATTATACCCATAATGAAATTAATTATTTAAATATCATATATATCATATATATCCAGTATATTTATTTATTTATTTATTTATTTATAACAGTATATATCATTTGAATGTAAGAAATTAAATGCACGGTTAATAGAGATAGTAAGTCGTATGTATGCATGAACACTACTTTCATTTATATTTCTTATTTTAATGGAATTAAAACATAATGATACATATTTATATTACAATTCTAGTATGATATCGTATATAATATCATTAAATCAATCCTTTATACATCCTACATATGTCATTAACGAGACATATCACTTTGAGGGGGTGGTAGTCCGCACTTCCTCAAATGAAATTATCGCGTTTACCCATAATGGAAAACATAAAGGAATGCTATAAATGATAACTGCATAAGTATGAAGAAAATATAAACATAATATATACCATATATTAACATAGTTTTATCTTAATGGCCACCATTATAGGCGGTGGGAGATAATCGAACAATCATCGTCTCGTGAGGCGTTAGTTTTTTATCCATAGAAACAATGTGTTCTTCACTCATTAAATGGAGGTGTGTGTATGTGTAGAGAGAATAATTACAATATCAACTTCCTACTATATTTATGATACTATATTGGTTATTAAATAAAGTAATAAAAAGAGTTTAGGTGTTGGAGAAGTAAAATAAATGAAATGAATTTAAGAGAAACCATTACCTTTAATTTTGCTAACTTCCTTTGGTTTGAACCAAAAGGAATTTTTGAAGTGCCTCCTTCCTAAGGTAAGTATTCTAGGAGGAGAATAGGGATGTAGGGAGGTTAATTTGGTAGATTTTGGATGATTCTAAATTCTTGAGAGGTGTGTGGAATTGGTTAGAAGTGAGGTCTTTTTATAAGGGGGGGGAGGGGCTAATTAGGAAAGTGTGATAAAATTAGTTTATTTTATAATGACATTCGGTTTCTAAATGTCCAAAACTAATTAAAATATAATATAAGATGACTCGTGGTCGAAATAAATTCATCCAATAATAATTGTACAGGTTTTAGATATTTTTTTAATATTTATAATATTATTTATTTAAATCTTTTATTAACGAGATAAATACTTTTTTATTATTGTGTCATAAATAATTTATCATATTTGATGCTTAAGAAATATAAATAAAATAACATGATGTAGGAAATATTTTCAGAGTTAAAAAGAATATTTATAGTCAAAAAGATAATTTATATAACACCTTGTAATAATTAATTTACTAAAAGATATTTGTTTTGGTCATTTTTGCCTTTACTTTAAGTTAATAAATCTAAATTGTCATTATCACTGCCAAGTGGCTCAATAGGGTCCCAAAATCGACCCAAAGATTCCCATGGTCCTAAATTCCTCATCCAATAATGTTTGGACCTATTTAAAGGTAATTTTGAATTATTATAATATTCTTTTTACTTTAAATTACCCCATTTTCCTTTAACCGTGGTAAATTAAAGTCAAAAGATACTATTCTCCAAAAATTATTTTCATCTTATTGATCCAAATTTTCATAACTAATATCAACCATATATGTCATACTTTGAAAATCAATTCACAGAAGTGGTAAAATTTCATTTAAATGAAAAAGTCATTTTTTTAACAACTACTAAGTGGTTTCACTATTCATCAAATATTGATGCTTTTCAGAAAAATACAAAAATTATCACATAAGATATATTTGATATTCCAAATTCAAAAATTATATGTATTTTACCATATTAAAAAAAATTAAGTTTCATTAATTAATTTAAAATTAATTCAAGTTGTTAAAAATATATAATGTCTTTAAGAAACTATAACTATCAAACGATTGAAACTTTTTTATTTCCAAATTCAATTTGAAATTAATTTCAATGACCATAATTGGATGAAATGGTAAAAATATATTCTAATTACACTTTAAAACCAATTAACAAGATAATCTAACCATATAAATAAATTTTACTAAAACACAGTTTGGAATTAAAATACAATATTTTTAGTATTCATTAAAAAAATGAACTTTATCAGAAAAATTCTAAAAAATTTACACAAAGTAAATTTTTATGTCCCCATTATAAAGATGGATTTAATTTGGTCAAATAGAATGTATTGAAGTGGCCAATAATAGATTTAAATATGGTTCACCATTAAAAGGCGATAAATAGATTATTTAATGTAAATTAGGCTTAAAACTAGATTCATTCACATTAAAAGCCTAAAACTTTTATTGTATAAATGTAAATACATTTAACAAATAGGAATAATCATATTGTAGTTATTTTTGTTCATTACTGCCAATACAATGGCTATGTGTTAACTTCCATTTAAAATAATAATATTATATTATTAGTGTGCGACGTAAGATTTCAATGACACTCATTGTTGCGTACTGGGTACGCTATCGAACATCGAACCTATTTTAAAGTAAAATTAATATTTAAATCAAAAATTTAAATAAATATGAAAATCTATTTTTCTTCATTAACCTAGGATGTTACATCTGTCCCCTCTTTTGGAAATTGCGACCTCGCAATTTTAATTCACTTATCAAAATAAATGGGGGTATTTATCCATCAAAGAATTTTTAGATTCCATCATTGCCTCTTCAACCATATCGTTTTTCCAAAAAAATCCATTACCTGGTGAATTACATTTTTCCACAACACTTGCTCCCTATGGTCAAGAATCTGAACTGGATGTTCCTCAATAGAGTGATTCTCTTCCAATTGAACTACCTCTTGGCTCAAAACATGAGGTGGATCTGGCATATACTTTCTCAATATCAAAATATTAAAAACATTGTGTATCTAGGATAAACATGGATGTAAATCCACTCTACACGCAACTGATCCAACTTTCTCCAGAATTTCATATGGTACAATGAACCTCGGACTCATCTTTCCCTTCTTACCTAAATGCATAGAAAATTTCTTTGGATAAAAATGGAGAAAGACAGGATCACCTACCTCAAAAGAATGATCCTTCATCTAGTTATCTGCATAGCTTTTCTGTCTGCTCTGAGCTGTTCTCATGTGATTCTAAATCAACTGAAATTTCTCTACCATCTCTCTGTCAATTCGGGTCCCATCAGCTTACATTCACCTAATTCATCCAAAAAAGTTGGAGTTCATCAATTCTTTCCATATAATTCCTCAAATGGATCCATCTATATATTGGAATAAAAACTATTATTATAAGAAAATTCAACAAAAGAAAGATGTTGGTCTCAACTTCCCTGGTTATCAAGTGAACAAGCACGTAGCATATCTTCCAAGGTATGAATTTTTCGTTTTGATTTCCCATCTGATTGAAGATGAAAAGTTGTACTAAAATTTTACACAGTACCCAACAAATTCTAAAGGCCTTTAAAAAATTTAGAAACAAACATGTTATCACGATCAGATATAATAGAGAGGGGAACTCCATGAAACCTGACTATCTCTTTAACAAACAACCGAGAAAGTTGATCTAGAGACAATGTATCTCGAATAAAAAGAAATGAGTAGATTTAGTCAATTGATCAATAATAACCCAGATTTCATTATTACCTTGATATGTCTTTGGTAATCCCCCAATGAAGTCCATGGATATATTTTCCTATTTCCAAACTGGCACCAATAAAAGAATAAGAATCTCTTTCGGTAATTTCTACTCTATTTTAACCTGCTGACAAGTCAAACACTTCACAGTAAAATCAGTAATATCTCTTTTCATTACATCCCACCAGTAATACTCCCCAAGATCTCTGTACATCTTAGTACTTCCAGGATATACATAAAACGAGTAACTATGATCCTCTCATAACAACTCATTCTTCAACTGTGAATCACAAGGCACACATAATCTTTTTCCAAATCTCAAAACACAATTATTATCAAAGTTAAATTCTGTCAACTTACCCTTCTGAACCAACTCTACCTTTTTTTGTAACTCACTATCTTCCTTAAGTGCTTTCTTAATTCTATCTGATAGAGATGATATCACTAACACCTGATACAAAAAAAAAGAATTTTCTACACCATCAACTTCTATGACAAATTTTATAAATTCAAAAACCAAAGGATCTTGTTCCCAACATAACATTGTTAATGAAGCATTAGTTTTTCGACTAAAAGAATGATCCACTTTATTTTCTTTTCACTGATGGTAATGGATTGTGAAATTATAATCCTTGATCAATTCCATCCATCACCTTTTGATCATGTTCAATTCTTTTTGAGTGAATATATACTTTAAACTTTTGTGGTCAGCATATATTTCACATTTTACTGCATAAAAGTGATGTCTCCAAATTTTTAAATCAAAAACAATAGCAGCTAATTCCAAATCATGTGTAGGATAATTTAACTCATGAGGTTTCAACTGACATGATGCATAAGAAATTACCTAATCATTATGCATAAGGGTACATCCAAGTCCTTTAAACAAAGCATCATTATAGGTAACAAACTCATCATTTATTGATGTAAGTACCACGACTGGAGTATCCACCAATCTTCTATTCAATTCATGAAAACAATAATTACATTGTTTTTTCCAGATTAACTTAACACCTTTTCTTGTAAACTTAGTGATTGGAATATATCACCATGAAAACATTTCAACAAACTTCTGGTAATAACCTGCCCAACCATGATAACTATGAATATAAGTTATAATTATGGGTTTTGGTCTTTTTTCAACAAATTTTGTTTTATAGGGATCAACAGTTATGCCATTTTTTGAATCAATGTGACCAAGGAAAGAAATTTGTTGTAACCAGAACTCACACATGATGAATTTCCCATAAATTTTCATTCATTGTATTGTTTTAAAGAAAACCCTCAAATGAATTTCAGATTTCTCTTTAATTTTGGAATAAACCAAAATATCATCAATGAACACAGCCACAAACTTATCCAAGAACTCACAGAAAATTCAATTCATAAAATCCATGAAGATAGCAGGTGGATCATTTCAATCAAAAGGCCTAACTACAAATTAATAATGGCCATATCTTGTATGGAACGTGGTCTTCAGAATGTCTACTTCCATTACATACTACTAATGGTACCCCGACCTCAAATCAATCTTATAAAAATACTGAGCTACCTAGAGCAGATCAAACAAATCATCAATAAGAGGCAAAGGATACTTATTCATAACAGTGATGTTATTCAATGCTCTATAATCAACGTAATGTCTCATTGAAACATATTTCTTTTTAATAAACAAGATAAAAGCACCCCATGGTGATGTGCTAGGTCGAATGAAACCTTTATCAAATAAATCATTAAATTGATTACGTATCTCTAAAAGTTCAATTTGATCCATTCGATAAGGGGGTTTGGAAATTGGATTAGCATCAAGAACTATGTCAACAGTAAATTCAACTTCTCGATCAGGTATAATACCATGAAACTCATCAGAAAAAACATCAAGATACTCATTTACTACTTGAATATCCTTAAACTGAACAGTTCCTTTGTTTTAAAAAATATGTGTGTGGTAGCATTCATTTCCATATTTTACTAGTTTATTATCTTTCTGATATATTATCAAAATAAACAGTTCATTCTTGTATACAAACAGAAAATCATTCTAAAATGAAACCACTTTAGCTCTGTAGTCGGTCATACCATGATAAAAATACTTCCAATTAATTCCAAAAATAACTTCAAACTCTACTAGAGGAAAAATAATAATGTTTATAGGTATATAATTTCTGCCCGCGAGGACATGAATGTTCTTATGTTTTCTTTTTGTCCAACATTTCCTCCAGGTGTTTTTACCATATGTTCTTGTATTCATATATTGAGTGGGAATTTCAAATTTACTAGAAAAATTCTCATAAATGAATGAGTGTGTAGACCCTGAATCAAACAACGCATTGGAATAATCTAAACAAACAATCATTGTACATGATACTACATTATTTGATTGCCCAACATATGCTGAAGTAGTTTCAATGGTTATCACCACCCCTTTCTTCTTGTAGTTGGGATGATTTCCCTCAGTTTATATCTTTGTTGGACACTCATTTTCTTAATTACCCATTTTATTGCACCTAAAACATATTACTAATTATATATTAGATTTTGTCTTACCAATACCCTTATCTTTTTCAGTACAATTACGAGCCTTATGTCCCATTTTACCACATCGGTAGCACTTACCAGAATTCAAAAGACATTCCCCAGAATGCATTTTACCACAATTTTCACAAACTATAATCTTATGTTTCTTACTATCAGACTTTTCTAAAGAGTTCTTCCCTTTATCCTACCACCTTGACAAATTATCCTGTTGTTTTTTCAAGAAAACATGATCATCAGCAAACTCCATTTCCACCTTCTCGGCACAACGAACAATTTTTTCAAAACTTTTGAACTCATGAGAAGCTAAATCCATTCTATACATTGTCATAAATTCTGAGTAAAAACAGTTGATTTTACTATCAAGATCTCGTACAAAATTTGGAGCATACCTTGCTAGTCGAGTGAATTTTTCTTCATAAGCATCCACTAAGTCATCCTCCTCCCTTAAATCCAGGAATTGTTTTCCATCCTAAGACGAACCACCTTAGCAAAATATTTCTAAAAAACATTCCTTTGAATTCATCCCAATCAAGAGAATCAATCTCCTCATTATCCCTGATATTTTTCAACTTCAACCACAACTGATCAGCTTCACCTTCAAACAGTAAATAGCGATACTAACCTTTTGATGTTCTGAACAACCGATGACATTGAAAATCATTTCCAGTGCTTTAATCCACCCTTCTGCTAGCACTGGGTCAGATTATCCTCAAAATGATGGGGGGATGTTTCCCCATGAAATTCTCCACTACTGACATGTTCCTCTATCATTGAACTAGCTGATCTCATACATGAATATCACCACCATTTATATCCTGAGTCAACTATGCCATCACTAAAACAAGTTGTTTAGTTCTGATTCCAACCATCTCAGGTTGTTGATTTTGTAACACCCTAGGTAAATAAAGAATATGCCATTTTTATATTTATCACTATTTGTGAATAAAATGTCAATATTAATTTAAAGGGAACGCTATGCTCGATGGCTTACCCAATACCCAACAACGAGTTCCTTTGAAATCATGCGTTGCACTCTAATAATAAAGTAATATTATTTTAAATGGTAGTTAACACATAGTCGTTGTATTGTCAGTAATGAATATAAATAACTAAAATATGATTATATATGTTTGATAAATGTTTTTACTTTTATCCAATAAATTTTAGAGGCTTAAAATACAAATGAATCCCATCTTAAGCATTGAATACACTAGTATTTTTAAAAAGATTGTTTTACTACCTTTTGATGGAAAACCATTTTTTTAATCAACCTTTTGACAATTTTATAAGCTCTATTTTTCAAAATAAATATATTATTTATGATTGGGACATTTAAATTTACCTTGGGTTAATTTTTGGTATTTTTCTGACAATGTTCATTTTTCAATGAATAGTGAAAAATACTGCATTTTACATCAAAACTGCTTTTTCATATAATGTAATTATATGGTTATATTATCTTTTTAATTTTTTTTAAAGTTTAATTATAATATATTTTTACTATGTAATTCAATGATGGTCATTGGGATTAATTTCACTTTGGAATTATGCATAAACAAGTGCCGAACTTTTCATAAATATTGTTTCCAAAAAACCCGCTATTTGTTTTGACAACGGGAAGTTTTTTTAAAATTATTTATTGAAATTTATGTGTTTGGAATTTGGTAAAATGGATTAAATAGTTGGAATCATAAGGTCCAAATTATGTAATTAAGACTCTTTTGTTTATGGACATTATGAATAGTAATGACGGTAATTATCTTTAATTATCTTGATTAATGAGTAATCAGTTAGTTAAAGGTAATAAAATAATATCATAATAATGAAAAATGACCACAACATGTGTCCTAAGGATACTGGTTGTCTCATGTCCAACCATGGGATTCCTTGATCCAAACTTGGGGGCCCCATGGAATCACTTCTGTGAGGAAGTGACTTTTTCTCTTTTTATTTTTAAGGAAAGATAAATGTAATAAAGAAGGTATCACCTAAGTAAAATATTTTTAATTTTGTCTACATAAATGATATTTTGGACTATAAATATTCATTGGGAAGCTAAAAATATTTAATAAATCATAGTATTTTTTTTATAATTTTTAGACATTAAATAAATTAAATTATTTATGACATCATGATGATGCTGCGATGACCTCATTATTTAACGATTTAAATAAAATGGAAAGATAATGTAAATTCTATGACCTAAACATGTCCAAAACCTATTTTATGGGTGGAGTTAGAACCCTTATCACCTTATCCTCGAAACACATCAATGTGTGACCACTAAAATCCAAAACACATTTGAAAATAAAGTTACATTTTATACCTTTCCAAGAGTGCCCCTCCTCTCCTCTTATAAAAGGCTCCCACCTCTACCTCCTTACCCACACTTCATAAGCCTTTGGATCAGCCAAAACCTACCCATTTTTCTCTACACATCCCTATCTTACTCCTTGAAACCTCACTTTGGGCAGAAGTCTCCCTAAGGAAGCATTTGATCTCAAATCTATGAGAGTTACCCGATTGTAAGGTAATGTCTTCACTTGAGTCCTTTTGTTTTATTTTGCTTCTCCAACCCCATAAACTCTTTTTATTCATTTCTTTTGTAACAAATCCAGTATCTTAAATATACTAGTATTTTTTTATAAGAATTATTCTAGCTACACTTACACACACCTACATTTAATGGTTAAAGAACATACTATTTCCGTGGATGGCGAATTTCTGCCTCCCAAAACGATGATTGTTTAAAATTATTTTAACACCTTCAAAGGTGTCCATTAAGATGAAACATTACTTATATATGATATATATTATGTTTATGTTTTACTTAAGACTCTGTATTTTTCATTTATGGCATACCTTTATGGTTTCCATTATGGGTAAACGCGATATCTTCATTTAAGGAAGTGCGGACTACCGCCCCCTCAAAGTGATGTGATTAGTTAATGCCATATGTGGGAAGTATAAAGGATGGATTTAATGTTATTATATATGATGTTATACTGGAATTATAATATACCTTTATATCATTATTATTTTCTTTCCATTAAAGTATGAGATAGAAATGAAAGTAGCGTTCATGCGTACGTACGGCTTACCGTCTCCATGAATGGTGCATTTCATTTCTTATCCCCAAATGTAATGTATTATTATGAGTACATTTATATAATGGATATATATGATGTATGTTACATCTAAATGATTAATATAATTCTGGAATTAAAATATACATACCACTAATAAAGTTTTAATTCTATTAATATGACATAGAAATGAAAGTAGCGTTCATGCGTACGTACGGCTTACCGTCTCCATGAATGGTGCATTCCATTTCATTCCTCTAAATGATTATGTGATATTATAATTACATGAATATTCTGGATATATATGATATATATGATATCCTAATTAGGAATGTCATTCTAAATATAAAGAGCCTCTGACCCCACGAACAACATGTAATTGTAAGAATTCCACTTTCGACTTAAGAACCAAATATCGACAAAACAAACTTTATTAACTTAATTATTACATAATGTTTATAACATGGAAATAAGTTATATAAAAGGAATAATAAGATTGAAAAAGGTTCTTAATCAAGTAGAAATTAACTAAAGTTTATTATTCAGGATATTAAAGAACGATCGAGTCAAGTCGGTCCCGAGGTAAGGGATTATACTCCTCTCTTTCTTTTTAAGTACACTCTTTTATGTCATTCCTTTTAAAGCTCATCTTTATTGTTATTGGGATGTTATTTTATATTAATATTACTGTAATTTTTATGTTCATATGATGAGAGATCCTATTCTCTCTCATCAATCCATTTTGTATGTTTTGAGTGGCGCCGTTAGGCTGCCGAATTTTCTTAAGAGATCTAACCTCTATCCTTTTTTTAAGTACTCTCCTTTTTGTCACTTATTTTAAGCTCCTATTTGTTATGTTGGGGATGTTATTTTATATTCTTCATTCTATAAACTTTATTTTAATATGATGAGATACCCTATTTGATCTCATCAATCCATTTTTTTAAGTTTTATGTGGCGTCGTTAGGCTGCCGAGTTTTCATAAGGGATTTTTCATCTCACTTTTATTCCCGTGATATTTATGCTACATTTGCCACAATTTCCATTGAGTGGTGTATGTACCTCCCATTATTCTACTCTTTGTGTAATATAATTTCTTTTATGATTATTTAAATCAATGATGTATTTTCCTTCTTTCATGGGGTGTATGTTTTGAAAGATCAACAAGTCGATAAGGGAACCTTTCACCCTCCTCTTTTTAAAAGACTTCTTTTGTTGGGTCTTTTAATTTACATATTGTTATGTTGGGATATGTTCTCATATATCCTTATTGATGTAAATTTTATGTCCAAGTGATGAGATACACTTTTTATCTCTCATCAACTCATTTTGAAGTGATGTCGTTAGGCTGTTGAATTTTACCAAGGGAACTTTTTAACCCAATTTCGATTTCTTTGGATTCAACATGTATTTATTGAATATGTCATCTTTTGAATATGTGTGAATGAACTTTTATTGTTTTAAACTTAATATCCACTTATATTGGGTGTATTTATATTTTTCACACATAATTTTGAGATTGGTTTATCTTTACTTTAAGGATACCTTCTTTATAAGGGATTTCATCACATTTGACATTTCTATTGAGACTTCATTGTTGTTTTTCACCAATTCACTCTTATAGGGTGTATATACTGTCCTTTGGAATATTATATCACGAATCCATTTATTCTCATGATATTATAAAGTTCTAACTAAATGTTATTCCTTAATTATTGTATTCAAGTGTCTCTAATTTTGGTAGAACCCCCTTTAACCAAAATATCGCTTTAAATGTTTTATTTATTTGTTCTTATTAATATCCATGTTTTAAAAATGGTTTTAAGGTTTTATTTATATAGATATTAATGGTTTAAAATTTTAAAATCTTCAAGGGGGTATGGGACACTTTGATTCAAAAATCACTTTATTTAATGTTTCAAATGGTTTTGGAAATGGTTTCATTTTGAATGGACTCATTATTTCAATATACTAAAATGTTATATTGTGATTGAAATGTGGAAATGTTATGTTTCATTTATGCATGTTTTATGTGATATGTTTATGTTATGGTTCTTGGGAATTGTTATGAAAACAGGTGGTTCCGTGGTAAACTAAGGGCGGGTGAGCCCGATATATCTCTCCAATGCATTGGGTAATGTGAAGGAGTGAAATGTTAAGGTTTCTCTGAAGAGATTTAGGGAATATATTATGATGGGTATTCCAAATATAACCAAGAGGGTTACTCCCTACGTAATAATGTTATGAATGCCTCAAGTTACCTTTATGTCTTATGATTTCTATGATTTATTCATGGTTTGATGAGGTATGTTAAAGTGCCTGTGTTTTATGGGTAAAGTATGATTTCATTCTTATTTATATATGAACTCATGTTTCCTTTCCATATTTTTTTATAACCCTTACTGAGCTTTTTATGCTCATCCCAAGTTTTTGAAATTTTTTCACAGGTCAAGGGAAAGGTACATGATGTGATGATAGTGTCAAGGATGTGTCAAGAAAGAATCTGTGTTTTATTTTAAATATGTTTTCGTTGATGAGAAAAATGAATACTATCTTTTATGTACCCACTTTGTTTAAATGTGGAATGTAATGCATGTTTCATGATATAATTCTTTAAAAATCTAAACCTGAATAGATCCTCAATGTGTAATCTTGTAATAACTCAAGATTAAGTAAGGTTTAAGGATGGGGACTTATAGTTGGTATCAGAGGTCGGTTTAGATAACTTTAGAGGTTAGGGTATTCTTTAAGCATAAGTGACATTACCATAATGGTTAGAAATTCAGAAAGAGTACTATTTTTAGCTAAAGTGAATGAGTAAGTATATCTTAGTGTTTATCTTCCTCATTAGTAAATTATGGTTTTGTTGATATACTCACACTGACCTTTTTGGTTTTAGTAAATGGCTAGATCTAGCAGGCACCAAAGTAATAGTGGATATGAAGGAAATTGTGACAATTTTTTGAGCAAGCAACTGAATGATATGGGAGCTCTAATGAGAACTCTTGTGATTATCCTCAACCAACTATCTGGAGTCATGATTGACCACCTAAACCTTGGTGATTTATCTAAGGTATCATATATGCAATAAAAAAATCCCTACGGAAGTACAGGTAATAATCATAAAGGTAATTATGTTCAAAAACCTATGTGTCAGAGATGTGGAAAGAAACACCTAGGAAAATGTTTCAAAGGGAAAGAAATATGCTATAGATGTGGAAATAAAGGTCCAAAAGCACGAACCTGCCATGGAAAAAGGAAGCACCCAGTTGACTCGAGGAAAGGTAAAGAAGTTCTTTCTGAGGGAACAATTGAATGTTTTAAATGTGGTGTGCATGGTCATTATGCAAACACATGTCCTATGAATAAGTTTCGTGAATGGGATCACCAAGATCGTACAAATGTTCGTTTACCAATACCTAATGCCATTCCGATTGAGGATGAAGAAACTGACAATGACCAATCAAAGGTATGGATTATTTCATAACTATTGTTTTCCTATTTTGGAATCTTAGGATATGATTCATGATTTTTTTGTAGGAAAGAAGTATTTCAGAATAAGTTGGAAAGGAATGGTTAATGGATCATGAAGAATGTTGAATGAGAAAGAAGTCAACATATAAGGGCTTCAAGAGTTATGGTGAAATTCTTAAGAGTATTAAGTCTCTTTTGATAATGGGGTTACATTAGAAGACCTTTTATAGTATGTGTAACCCTGATGTTTAATATATGAAAATTTTATTCAAGGAATAGTTATCTGTTCTTTTGTGGACATAGTTATAATGAACCATTTGGGTTTATATGATCCTTACTTTTGAGGTAATTATGGGTTACTATATGTAATGATGGAAGTGAAAGGCATGAGATTAAATTTTCATTAAATTATGTAATGGTTATTTTTTCTAATTTTATCTCTTTTTGGGAATGATTTGAGAATTATATAGTTTTGGAAAAAGGACAACACGCAGACCATGTGACAACCCATCACGTCGGACAAAGCTGCGGGAATCGAACCCACAACCAAAGTGCGACTGGTATTTATCGTCTACCACTGGACTACGTGAAGTCCCTGGTTAGTTTGACTGATTCTTTTTAGTTAGATGATTTTATGAATTAAGAGTAAGTTGATTTTGGGTTATCTATCGAAATGTATTAACCTATCATTGAGGATATGTGATTAGGTTAATTAGTTTTCAATACGAGACATTAAGAGCAACTGATGTTGTTTGAAGATAAATGTTATGATTTAACTTGGAAGACTATGTGACTAAATCTTTCAAATATTTGGGTTTAAATCTTAGTTTGAGTTACTTTGAATAATTTTATGGACAAATTGTTTATAGAATGGTCCTCGTTGAACTTTGGGTTTTGTTGGACAAATTTTGGAGATTATGAATAGATTTTCTTTTTATAAAGGGTTATCTTTTTCTGGATTATCTGATCTTGTACTAACGTTTTTGGTTTTGGTTTTGGATAGAGTCTAAAGACATAGGAAGTATATAGTTTTCTATTATGTATTAGGTGATTCTCTAGAAATTGATTATAGTACTCTTAATGTGAACATGTCTTCCTAAATACTTGTCTTTTGGAGAAAATATGAGTTTGTGTAAGGAATCTAATAAAATTTGAAAGTCAACATGATAAGTGATTATGTTTCCTTATGAATAAATTCCTCAATAAAAAGTAACTTAAAAAAAATGTTGTCTATTAACTTTTCCTACTGGGGAATCAAATACCGTTTAACCCATCACAAGTTTGTGATTTTCTTGTGGTTAACTTTCTCCTAAACATGTTTTCTATCACTCTCCATCAGAACATGACCCTTTGTTTTTTTCCTCCATGTCCATATTTTCATACTTGGAATCCTATTATGGGTTAACTCGGGTGACCTATGTACTTATCTTCCTTTATTTTAAAGTGATTGTTTTATCGACTCTTGTTCCGATGTGGGACTTTCAAGGATGTTTCCAAGCTCAATTTTAAAATTGTGAGGACGCAATTCCCAAAAGGGGGGAAGGATGTAACACCCCAGGTAAATAAAGAATATGAAATTTTAATATTTATCCCTATTTGTGAATAAAATTTCAATATTAATTTAAAGGTAACTCTATGCTCGATGGCTTACCTAATACCCAACAATGACTTCCTTTGAAAGCATATGTTGCACTCTAATAATAAAGTAATATTATTTTAAATGGTAGTTAACACATAGCCGTTTTATTGTCAGTAATGAATAGAAATAACTAAAATATGATTATATATGTTTGCTAAATGTTTTTACTTTTATCCAATAATTTTTAAGGGCTTAAAATACAAATTAATCCCATCTTAAGCATTGAATACACTAGTATTTTTAAAAAAAAAATTACTACCTTTTGATGGCAAACCATTTTTTTTAATAAACCTTTTGACAATTTTATAAGCTCTATTTTTGCAAATAAATATAATATTTATTATTGGGACATTGAAATTTACCATGGGTTAATTTTTGGTATTTTTCTGACAATGTTCATTTTTCAATGAATAGTTAAAAATACTGCATTTTACATCAAAACTACTTTTTCATATAATTTAATTATATGATTATATTATATTTTTAATTTGTTTTAAAGTGTAATTAGAATATATTTGTACCATTTAATTCAATTATTGTCATTGGGATTAATTTCACTTTGAAATTACGCATAAACAAGTCCCAAACTTTTCATAAATATTGTTTCCAAAAAACCTGCTATTTGATTTGACAACGGGAAGTTTTTTTAAATTAATTATTTCAATTTATATGTTTGGAATTTGGTAAAATTGATTAAATATTTGGAATGAGAAGGTCCAAATTATGTAATTAAGACTCTTTTGTTTTTGGACATTATGAATAGTAACGACGGTAATTATCTTTAATTATCTTGATTAATGAGTAATCAGGTACTTAATGATAATAAAATAATATCATAATAATTAAAAATGACCATAACATGTGTCCTAAGGCTACTGGTTGTCTCATGGCCGACCATGGTATTCCTTGTTCCAATATTGGGGTCCCCATGGAATCAATTTAGTTAGGAAGTGACTTTTTATCTTTTTATTTTTAAAGAATGTTAAATGTAATAAAGAAGGTATCACATAAGTAAAATATTTTTAATTTTGTCTACATAAATGATATTTTGGACTATAAATATTCATTGGAAATATAAAAAGATTTAATACATCATAGTATTTTCTTATAATTTTTAGACATTAAATAGTTTAAATTATTTATGACATCATGATGATGCAGCGATGACCTCATTATTTAACAATTTAAATAAAATGGAAATATAATGTAAAATATATGACCTAAACATGTCCAAAACCTTTGGATGGGTGGATTTCGAACCCTTAACACCTTACCCTCGAAAAACATCAATTTGGGACCACTAAAATCCTAAAATCATTTGCAAATAAAGTTACATTTTATACCTTTCCAAGAGTGCCCCTCCTCTCCTCTTATAAAAGGCCCCCACCTCTACCTCCTTACCCACACATCATAAGCCTTTGGATCGGCCAAACCCTGCCCATTATGTCTCTACACATCCCTCTCTTACTCCTTGAAGCCTCAATTTGGTCAGAAGTCTTCCCAAGGAAGCCTTTGAGCTCAAATCTAAGAGAGTTACCCGATTTTATGGTAATATCTTCACTTGAGTCCTTTTGTTTTATTTTGCTTCTCCAACCCCCTAAACTCTTTTTATTCATTTCTTTTGTAACAACACCAGTATCTTCAATATACTAGGATGTTTTTATAAGATGTATTCGAGCTACACTTACACACACCTACATCTAATTGTTAAAGAACATACTGTTTCCGTGGATGGCGAATTTCTGCCTCCCGAAATGATGATTGTTCAACATTCTTTTAACACCTTAAAAGGTGGAAATTAAGATGACACTATACTTATATATGATATATAATATGTTTATGTTTTACTTAAGCTTCTTTATTTTTCATTTATGGCATACCTTTATGGTTTCCATTATGGGTAAATGTGATATCTTCATTTAAGGAAGTGCGGACTACCGCCCCCTCAAAGTGATGTGATTCGTTAATGCCATATGTGGGACTTATAAAGGATGGATTTAAAGTTATTATATATGATGTTATACTGGAATTATAATATACCTTTATATCATTATTATTTTCTTTCCATTAATGTATGAGATATAAATGAAAGTAGTGTTCATGCATACGTACGGCTTACCGTCTCCATGAATGGTGCATTTCATTTCTTATCCCCAAATGTAATGTATTATTATGAGTACATATATATAACAGATATATATGATGTATGTTACATCTAAACGATTAATATAATTCTGGAATTAAAATATACATACCTCTCATATAGTTTTAATTCCATTAATATGACGTAGAAATGAAAGTAGCGTTCATGTGTACGTACGGCTTACCGTCTCCATGAACGGTGCATTTCATTTATTTCCTCTAAATGATTATGTGATATTATAAATACATATCTATTCTGGATATATATATGGTATATATTATATCCAAATCAGTAATTTCATTCTGGATATAAAAAACCTTTCACCCCACGAACAACATGTAATTGTAAGAAGTCCACTTTCGACTTAAGAACCAAATATCGACAAAACAAAAATTATTAACTTAATGATTACATAATGTTTATAACATGTAAATAAGATATATAAAAGAAATAATAAGCTTGAAAAAGTTTATTAATCAAGTATAAATTAACTCAAGTTTATTATTCAGAAGATTAAAGAATGATCGATTCAAGTTGGACCCGTGGTAAGGGATCCTACTCCTCTCTTTCTTTTTAAGTACACTCTTTTATGTCATTCCTTTTAAAGCTCATATTTCTTGTTATTGGGATGTTCTTTTATATAAATCATACTGTAATTTTTATGTTCATGTGATGAGAGACCCTACTCTCTCTCATCAATCCATTTTGGAAGTTTTGAGTGGCGCCGTTAGGCTGCCGAATTTTCGTAAGAGATCTAACCTCTCTCTTTTTTTAAGTACTCTCCTTTATGTCACTTCTTTTAAGCTCCTATTTGTTGTGTTGGGGGATGCTATTTTATATTACTATTTCTATAAACTTTATGTTAATATGTTGAGATACCCTATTTGATCTCATCAATCCATTTTTGTAAGTTTTATGTGGCGCCGTTAGGCTACCGAGTTTTTGTAAGGGATTTTTCATCTCACTTTTATTCCTGTGAGATTTATGCTACATTTGCCACAATTTCCTTTGAGTGGTGTATGTAATGACCATTATTCTACTCTTTGTGTAATATAATTTCGTTTATTAGTATTTACATCAATGTTGTATTGTCCTTCTTTCATGGGGTGTATGTTTTGAAAGATACCCAAGTCGGTAAGGGAACCTTTCACCCTCCTATTTTTAAAAGACTTCTTTTGTTGGGTCTTTTAATTTACATATTGTTATATTGGGATATGTTCTAATATATCCTTATTGATGTAAATTTTATTTCCAAGTGATTGGATACACTTTTTATCTCTCATAAAATCATTTTGAAGTGATGCCGTTAGGCTGTCGAATTTTACCAAGGGAACTTTTTAACCCAATTTCGATTTCTTTGGGTTCAACATGTAGTTATTGAATATGTCATCTTTTGAATATGTGTGAATGGCATTTTATTGTTTTACACTTAATATCCACTTATATTGGGTGTATTTATATTTTTTACAGATAATTTTGATATTGGATTATCTTTACTTTAAGGATACCTTCTTTATAAGGGATTTCATCACATTTGACATTTCTATTGAGACTTCATTTTTGTTATGCACCAATTCACTCTTATATGGTGTATATACTGTCATTTGGAATATTATATCATGAATCCATTTATTCTCATGATATTATAAAGTTCTGAATAAATGTTATTCCTCAATTATTATATTCAAGCGTCTCTAATTTTGGTAGAACACCCTTTAACCAAAATATCGCTTTAAATGTTTTAATTATTTGTTCTTATTAATATCCATGTTTTCAAAATGTTTTTAAGGATTTATTTATATGGATATTAATGGTTTAGCATTTTAAAATCTTCAAGGTTGTATGGGACACTTTGATTCAAAAATCACTTCATTTAATGTTTCAAATGGTTTTGGAAATGGTTTCATTTTGAATGGACTCATTATTTCAATATACTAAAATGTTATATTGTGATTGAAATGTGTAAATGTTATGTTTCATTTATGCATGTTTTATGTGATACGTTTATGTTATAGTTCTTGGGCATTGTTATGAAAATGGGTGGTTCCGTGATAAACTAAGGGCGGGTGAGCCCGATATAGCTCTCCAATGCATTGGGTAACGTGAAGGAGTGAAACGTTAAGGTTTCTCTGAAGAGATTTAGGGAATATATTGTGATGGTTATACCAAACATAACCAAGAGGGTTATTCCCTACGTAAGAATGTTATGAATGCATCAAGTTACCTTTATGTCTTTTGATTTCTATGATTTATTCATGATTTGATGAGGTCTGATAAAGTGCCTATGTTTTATGGGTAAAGTATGATTTCATTATTATGTATATATAAACTCATGTTTTCTTTCCATATTTTTTTATAACCCTTAATGAGCTTTTTATGCTCATCCCAAGTTTTTAAAAAAAATTCACAGGTCAAGGGAAAGGTACATGATGTGATTATAGTGTCAAGGATGTGTCAAGAAAGAATCCAAGTTTTATTTTAAATATGATTCCATTGATGGGAAGAATGAATACTATCTTTTATGTAACCACTTTGTTTAAATGTGGAATGTAATGCAAGTTTCATGATCTAATTCTCTAAAACTCTGAACCTGAAAAGATCCTCAATGTGTAATCTTGTAATAACTCAAGATTAAGGAAGGTTTAAGGCTGGGGCCTTATAGATTTGGAAGGTTGTCTTTCTCCTGATGTCGTCCCAAAATAGCTTCCCTTTTTTCATCTAGAGAAAACCATTATGAGTACAGAAATATATTAGGAGAAGCAACATTGTAATCTGTAAATGCTATATCATTTCAATATTACATTAAATTAATTTATGGATATTTATTTAATAATACCCAAACTACTAAAGTTGTCTAAACCTAAATCTGAAACCAACTAGAAGGACACAACCTTACACATTAAATAATATTGAATTAATTGAATAATTCACAATGATGATCATTTTAAGTTTATAGTTTTAGATAATTAGGACATAACTATTACATTTCAAAAGATTACAATGTAGACACTTCTACTCAGTTTTCATTTTTTACATAAAATAAAAACTCTTGAAAAAAGAGCCATGTCTAGTTCAATGATATTGACAGCATGATTTTTCCTTGATCTCATCCTTGAACCTATTCATCTTTATGTCATGTGAAAACATTTCTAAACTTGGGATGAGCATAAAAAGATCAGAAAGGGTTATATAACAATGAAACAAATCATTAGTTCATAAATACATAAAAAACATGAACTCTTTTACTTACCTCATGAAATCAAAATATTTTTTGAATACCACATAGAAATCATAAATCATACAGGTAACTTCTGTTATCCATAAAATACTTATATTGTAGCTATCACAGCTGCATAGGGAGTTACTTTGGAATACCCATCATAGTATATTCCCTAAATTTCTTAGGAGAAACATTAACGTTTACCTCTATCACGTTACCAAATGCATTGGAGGGCTATCTCGGGCTCACCCCACTAGGTTTATCATGGAACCACCTGTATACGTAAATGATTCCCAAGAACCATAACATGATCATAACACATAACATAAGCATAAAGAAAAGATAACATTTACACGATGTAATAACAAAATATCATTTCAAGATATTAAAATAATAAATCCATTCTCAAAATCATTTTCAATACCAAAATATGTAAAAAAAATTATATGGTTTTTTTAAACATTTCGACTTGTTAAGGAAGCCAAAGATAAAATAATACACATGGCGGTGGAAATGTCATTTTCACTACTTACATTAAAAAAACATTCCTTTTTTACATTTAGAAAAACCCTTCTTATAAAAATATTCCCTTTTAATGAAAGGAAAAGTCAAAGGTTTTTATACACCATATAAAATAATGTTGAGTATAAAACTAAAGCAGCCTCAATGAAATGAGATTAAGACGAAGTCGCTAACCTCATGTTCGACTTGACATGATCATTAATTAATCTCTTAAATAATAAAATAAGGTAAATTTATACTTTCTTAAGATTTTTTTTAATTTTATTATTCCTTTTATATCAATTATTACCATGTTATAAACATTATGTAATCATTTAAGTTAATGACGTTCATTTTTTTGATATTTGGTACTTGAGTAAAAAACGAACACCTTATATTTACATGTTGTCCATGTGGTCAATATTTCATTATATCCAGAATCAAATTCAATATTTATATATCATATATATGATATATATCCATTATATATATATTTATTATAGTAAATATCATTTGGAGGTAAGAAATGAAATGCCACCTTCATGAAGATAGTAAGTCGTCCGTACGCATGAACACTAATTTCATTTCTATTTCATTTTTAATGGAATTAAAACATAATGATATATTGGTATATTACAATTCCAGTATAATAACATATATAATATCATTATCTCAATCCTTTAAACGTCCCATATATGGCATTAACGGGTCATATAACTTTGAGAGGGTTGTAGTCTGCACTTCCTCAAATGAAATTATCGTGTTTACCCATAATGGAAACCATACATGTATGATACAAAATAAAAATAAAGAAAAATGAAGAAAACATAAACATAATATATATAATATATAAATAGAGTTTCATATTAATGGCCATAATGATAGGTGGTTGGAGATAATCAGACAAGCATTATCTCATGAGGTGTTAGTTTTCCATCCACAGAAACATTATGTTCTTCACCCTTTAGATTTGGGTGTGTGTAGGTGTAGTTTGAATACATATCATAACAAAATCCTTGTATATTAAGTATAATAGTGTTGTTATAAAATAAAGGAATAAAATTAGTTTAGCGGTTGGAGAAACAAAATTATAGAAAATAAGTTGAGAGAAATTGTTTCCTTTCATTTGGGTAACTTCCTTTGATTTGAACCAAAAGGAACTAATGAAGTTCTTCATGCTTAAGGTAAGGCTTATAGAAGGAGGAGAGGGATGTATTTATTTTAATTGGACAGATTTTGGATGATCCTAAAGGCTTTATAGTAGTGTGTAATTGGATAGAAGTTAGGGCTTTTTATAAGGGGGTGGAGGGGCTCTTTAGAAAAGTGTGATTATATTATTATTTTTATATAATGATATTTAGTATATAATGTTCCATAACTAATAAAAGTAGATGAAAGGATGACTCATGGTAGAAATAAAATCATCCAATAATAATTGGAAAAGATTTAGATATTGTTTTAATATTTATAATCTTATTTATTTTAATCATTTATTAATGAGGTACATATTGCATCATGGTTATGTAATAAATAATTTAACTTATTTGATTTCTAAAAATTATAAAAAAACCATGATATACGAAATATTTTATCATTCCAAATAATATTTATAGTCGACATTTTAATTTATATAACACCTTGTAAAAAATAATTTACTAAAAGATACTTTTTATTTTTAATTTTGCCATTACTTTAAGTTAATTAATCTAAATTGACATTATCACTCCCGTGTGGCTCAATGGAGTTCCAAAATCAACCCAAATATTCCCATGGTCATTAAAAAAACAATAAATAATGTTTGGACAATTTTTATGTAAATTGTGAATTATTATAATATTCTTTTTAAATTGAATTGCCTTATTAACCTTTAACCACTGTAAATAAAATTCAAAAGTTACTATTCAAAAAAAATTTATCTTATTGAACCAAATTTGACTTAATAATAAAAACCACATATGTCGGGTTTTCAATATTCAATTCACAGAAGTGGTAAAATTTATTTTAAATGAAAAAGTCTGTTTTTTTAATTACTACTAAGTGGTTGCACTATTCATCAATAATTGAAGTTTTTCAGAAAAATACCAACAATTAATCCTAAGATATATTTGATATTACAAATTCAAAATTGAAGTCTATTTTAACAAATTTTAATCATTGAAGTTGCATTAATTAATTTAAAATTAATTCTCATTGTTAAAACAAATAGTGTGTTTTTAATAAACAATAACTATCAATAGATTGACACTTGTTTAGGTCCAAATTTAAAGTTAAATTAACACCAATGACCTTCATTGGATTAAATGGTAAAAATATATTATAATTACACTTTAATAAAAAGTAAAAAAATAATCTATCCATATATGTAAATTATATTAAAACGTAGTTTTGAAATAAAATACAATATTTTCTCTATTCGTTAAAATATGAACTTTACCGGAGAAATTCAAAAAAATTACACAATGTTAATTTTGATGTCTCTATTCTAAAGAAGTATTTTATTTTGTCAAATAGAATGTATTAACTTTACCAAAACTATATTTAATGAGGGTTCTCTATTAAAATGAGGTAAATCGACCATTAAATGTAAATTATGTTTAAAATTAGATTCATTCACATTTTAAGCCTCTAAATTTTATTGGATAAAAGTAAATACATTAAACAAACATGAATAATCATATTTTAGTTAGTTTTGTTCATTCCTACTAATAAAACGACTATGATTTAACTTCCATTTAAAATAATAATATTATATTACAATTGTACAATGAAAGGTTTCAAATAAACCTATTGTTTCATATCAGGTACGCTATCAAAAATTTTACCCCTTTTAAAATAAAATTAATATTTAATAAGAAATATTAATAAATATGAAAATATATTATTCTTCATTTACCTGTAATGTTACAATCACTTCCCCACTCATACAGCGAGTTACGAAGGCACAACTGGTGGATGTTGACTGTGATTCCCAACATCCTCAATTATCCTCTAGATGAGATCCTGATGGATTTTAGTTAGGTGGGGATCCTTTAGTCCTTTTCTGAGGGTGAACTATTGTACCAGTGACATTGTGGGAGGAGGTATTGAGGGTGTTTTATACATTCCCATTAGTAGTACATCTCAGAGTGGAGAAGATGCAGCAAGACCTCTGGCGTTAGTACGAGTGGCAAGGGATGAAGAATGTGGTGGATGAGTTTGTTTCCCAATTCCTCACTTATCACCATGTATTTTCTGAGAATTAGGTCCCATCCTGATTTTCCCAACAACTTAAGGTATTGTAGTGGAAATGTGACGGTATCTCGATGGAATTTGTGACACGGATATGATATACATCAGCATGCCATGATTCTATCTAACTGATCATTGAATGTCTCACAAAGTCAACTCATTTCCTACCCCTCTAAGATCAGGGACCGGTAGAGGGCTTGAGACACCTCTATGTCTAGTTCATAGTACATCTCCATATAGTTCCATCGTCGATCAACTCTTACCATGATACATTATTTATATCCCATCTATGGAAGAGATTACTGAAGGCATTCAAGATTCAACTATTCTTGAGAATATCTTTTCTTTCCTAAACGAATGGCTAGATGGAGTGGACCATACATAACCTGGAGGACATGCTTTTTTCTTGTGTCCTGGTCTTTGGTCGTAGTTGGGAGGACCACGTACCAGTAGTGGTGTTTTCATACGAAAACAGTTATCACTCCACCATTGGCGTGGCACTATTTGATGCCTTCTATAGTAGTCCTTGAAGATCACCCATGTTCTGGATAGACACTAGGGAGTTGGAAATAATGGGTCCAGATTTGGTACGGGCTACCATTGAGAAGGTTAAAATCATCCAGGTGATGATGGGGACTAAAAATATAGCCAAAATCCTTATGCCGACAGGAGATGGATAGCCTTGAATTTTTAAGGGGGTGATCATTATTCTTTCAGGTCTCACCCTGATGAGGATTATGGATATTTGGATGGGGAAACAATCTATCTAGGAGGTTGATATACCTTTTCAGATCCTAATAAAAGATGAATATGTGGCGTACTACCCATCCCGTCCCCCACAGATGAACCAGGAGCATGATGTTTTCCATGTGTCATAGCTGAGGAAGTACGTTCATGATCCTTCGCACGTCGTCGATTGGGGCGAGCTAGACATTGAAGACTGAGAGATTTTTGCAGAGTTCCTGGTGGATATAGAGGATCGAAAAGAGAAGATCATATATGGCTAGTCAATTATTGTAGTGTGAACACAAAGGCTATATTGGAATCTATAAGAGTTCAAATGTGCACTGTAGGATTAGATTTGTGCTCACTACACCCATATGTTTTTTTGTTTCATTTTTGATTTTAGGGAAGTAAATCCCTATGTTTGGGTGATTGTAATGTCTCATAAAAACTATGAATTTTTTAATTATATGGAATTATTCTAAGACTATGTGATTTGAGATAATGTGATTCTAAGCCCTAAAGATCAAAAAATAGAATTTTGAACTTTTTGTAGGTACCTTCAGAAAACGTGTCTGAGGGTTTTTCTACCTTTTGAACTGATGATCAGATCAAAATTTTGAGGACACAGTTGAAGTCAGAGCACTGGAATTAAACTATAAATGAATTATCTTTTTCTATCAATGGTTGATAGGAAAATATATTTTTTTACTTTTTCTGAAAAATAATAAAAAGATTTATAAAATTCATTTTATTTCTATATCGTCATCGACTGGATGACGGCGATGATGCAGTGTAGTGATGAGGTGGTGATGAGGTGCATTAATGGACAATCAATAATGACTTTTTTGAAACTGTGACACTGTTATCTTAATGACTCATTAAATGTAGGTCATTAAATATGGATATTTTAATGAGCATCATTAATGGGCACATTGTTGAAGTTGTTTTTTTTTCTTTTAATAATACAACATGTAGAGTTTTGGAATAAAAATAAGATTATTCTCTATAAAAACATTGGAAAAATCACACCTCTAACATCGAACGAAGAATGTAGGATGATTTATATCGTATTACATGAAACTCAAAGAACGGATCCAAATATGATGACGTCGATGCATGGGAGTACAGAGGAAGAACACTTCAACACAAAATGTCAAAGGGGATAGTTTTTTATATGATTTGTATGTTTTTCTTGTTCTTTTCTAGAAACTAAGAACATGGATCATCCCATGAATAGGTTGACCCGGGCTTCATTCATTTATTTAAGAGGGTAAAACTATATATAATTCCTTTATCTAGGATTAATATTATTCTTTTATAATCAATCAACAACCCCCAAGCCTCCTAGGTATTTATAAACCTATAATGTGGAGTGCCCAAGCATCCCAAACAACCCACGAGAACCTCTTCTTGTGTGTTCTCAGTGGTCACATTTTCAAAACAACAACAAGGTAGATTTAAGTCCTTCACAGTGAAGAAGACAAAATCCATAGTCCATAGATGCATGTGGCATGATGAAAGGACCACCAGTGCACGTATAGTGGTCCGCCAATGGATATTCAGCCACACACAGTGTGGACGGCAACATGGACAAGCCGCATACAGGTTAGTGGGATGGAGAGTTGGCAACCACAAAAGATAGCTGGGTGGAAAAACAAGCAACGACAACTGCAGACCGCAACCACAAGGTCATGGCACCAAAGGACACACCACTAAGCATGGAATTGCGTAGAGGGGTGCACTAAAACAGGGACACCCGACTGGCAAGATGAGTCACGGTAGGTCAACCGCAGCTGGAGGCGGAGGCCCATTGACATCCTATGATGGAGAGGGGGTCATACATGGTTGGATTTCACATCCCAATTATGTGGTACACCACCGACCGCTCTAGTGGCTAATCCACAAATGGCAGTTCAATCCCCTAGTAGGCCAAGACAAACTTATGTTCGCAGACTAGGCCCACAACCAGAGGGACAAACCCATGTCAGAACGTAGGACCCATTCCCTTCATGTCGGGGCGGAATAAACTGGGACATCGGGCGACACAGTGAGCATGACCGACGGACAATCTATACCTGCACAAGCGAGGAATATTGGGCCTCTCCCACTAGATAGGAAACTCCAGAACAAGACCAAACTAAACCAGGTATCTTCATGTCCTTATAATTAAACCGATGTATGTGGCACCCCTGGGCCGGGTTGGACATGTCGGTCCCGCACGGTCGGACTGATACATTTCACAACCATCCATGTGTTTTATAAAACCCTCATATCATTCAATCCTGACGTCCAATTGTTGTGATGTTTGTTTTATTATAACCCACTTAATGATGCAGATCATTTTTAATACATTTTGGTGATATTCAAGAATGAAAATATGACGATAATGGATTGAGGATTGGTTCTCCCATGTGTGCTACATACAAAACCATGTGGTTGGAATAGACCTGAATACCGCTCGACAACAGCCCAGTGAAAAGCGGCTATGTGTGACCCGGCAGTCCCATAGTATGGAGCGACACAGTGTGACCTAGATGACACACAGTACATGATAGGAGAAGTAACTTAGTTCGGACAAGGTGGGAAGGGGATTAGATTAATTTTGAATGCCCGCATTTGGGGAGCTGCTTTGTGTGACCCATCATACACACAGTAATCATCATGAATGAGTGCCACAATAGTACATCGTTACTGGGAAGAGGCTCTCTGTGACACTACAGGCCCACTATCCTCAAAATAGGTAGATATTCTCTAGCATCCAATGTTTTCGATGATATGACTGATAATGATACTATAACTACCATAGAATATTAATTGTGTGAGCACCGTCATTTACCTTATGTAATGTGGTTGAGGTCTTTCATGGTTGTATTAACTCTATGGTATTTTAATTGTGGTTTTTTCCTTCATGGATTATTAATAGACCTTTAGGTGTCTCTGGATCCTTACTGAGTATTATTATACTCACCCATTTATGAGTTTTCCCCTCACGTGTTTTGTCTGGTGTAGATGATGCATTTTTCAACAAAGGTTCTTAGGTGCACAGGACTGGCAGATGCTACGATGGTGTACTTGGTGGCCTAGTACTAGGTGGGGCACAATAGTACTCGTTGGACATAACATAATACCTTAGAATCTACTATCATCACTACTCTCATGATCCTTCATGGTTTTCTGTCATTGTCTATCAGAGTTTCCTTTTTTTGAACTCATTGTTTTAAATAGATTGTTTGGTTGGTATTCTAGCCCACATTCTCTCAGTTTTACTTGTAATCAGTGTTTTCTTAGTGGTACTTGTTTCCCCCATTTAGTGTGTGGGGATGTGGTTGGGTGTGTGTTCATACAGGTACTCCATAAAATTCCTCCCACTTGAAGGATGACATCTTCTGCGTCAGTCGCCATCCCCTGGGCTTCGAGAGGCTGGCTTGGGGTAGTCACGACATGGTCCCCGAGTGACTGGTCATGACATTTATAATGTAGTTTACAATATTAATACAATAAAATATAAATTCTAGGTTATAAAAGTTATTTTATTCATGTGTTGTTTAATATTGATGATGCGTCTTGACACACTACCATAAATAGTTTTATTTTCTTAAAAATTGGGAGGTTACAGACCTATTTAATTGATATGGTTAACACACATAATAGAATGTGAACAATTGATTTATATGTTTCATATGTAATGTATTGAGTGAATGGGGAATCCTTTTATACCCTAGGGGTATATAGGAAGAGACACATCATGAAACTAGTGACAAATAGTGTACAATGTAGTCGCTCAGTACCGAAACACAATATTTTATATGTGCACAAAAACTGTACACATTCGGGTGTAATTTACATGGGCACACCCCAAATTACATAGGAATTTTCCAAAGCACAAGGGTATACCCATGATAAGGAATTCATGTACATTACTCATTGTAGAAAATGTGTACTTTATTCCTATTAGTTTCAAGATTGTCTTCTTTTAAGTGGACATGTTTCATGAGAGAGTATTCCATCATCCAATCCCACATTAGGGTGGTGTGAGGAATATTTTCCAATGAAAAGCTAGTGATGTGATATTTAGTATTAATCTAAGATAGTAATTTATGATTCCATTATGAGTATCACGGGAAAATTCTCTATATATTGGCTTCCCTATGAGGGGAATTATGAATTACTATGACCAACAGACATGGGCATTGATCACCTACATTGTAGGTTAATCATGTTCAGGTTTAAGGTCTCCCTTTTTTACCTATGTGTGATCCATTATTTTGTTTATCAATAACTTAATCATTATAGTGTACACATCTTCATTTCGAGGCACTGTGGGCAAGACCATGATGATGTGTTCCATCAGTTTTATCATGATTTGGGAGTGAGTTTTCTAGGACGAGTAATACTAAATCCTTGAACAAGAATCCTATGATAGTTTTGTGTTATTAAAATTACACAAATAAAAAGTGTCTTTGATTAGTATTTATGAGTTTTATTATTATAAATCTCATATTTTGATTATCAGTCACATCTAATTAGGATCTAACATCTATATTAATGATTTCTGTTTAGATATTTCAGGGTTTCCTCATACAAATTATTATACTACACATGGTTTTTAATTTAATTATATAATATGTCTCTAATTAAAATTAAATTATTTTCGAGGGGATTCACAGTGTGGTATGAGAAGTGGAATAAATGTTCATCTAGAAATACAATGGTTTATTATAGTTGTAACAATTGACTACATTCCCCTCCTTCCATTTTGTTGGATTTACTTTAAAGATTTTGTGTGATAGTATTTTGACTAGAATGATTTATAATTATTTTACTCTGATTACATGATATATATGTATTCATTCATTAGTATCAGTTGTAATTTAACTATTGGAATTGCATGCATTTTTCATGATGTGTGCCATTGTACTATTATCTTAGGCTAAAACATCCTATGTGTTTAATATTCAAACATGGTTCTTATTTCCAGAACCCATTATATTGTAGGATTTATTGGGGTGTTACACATATATTATGACCATTGTGGTAGGCCATAGCGGGTTGATTCATGATAGCTCAACTTATCTTGTGATTCCATTCCACAGATTCTAATGAATGTTTTTATATAGGTAATGTTAATGAAAATGAATAAATGTGGAGGTCTTTTTTAAGATGTCTAGAATATTCTTGATATATAATGATTTCTCATATTTCCATCATCATTACTAAACCATTATGGTTTACAAAAGTTTTTTAATGTATTGAATATTCATATAAAATGATGTAATATTTATCTATGAATTGAAATAGTTCATTTAATGACATTAATATAAATATAATTTTATTGTGATTCGAATAAGGAATTATAATCATTTTCATCAAAATAAATAAGAATTCAATTGGAACGGGTTCTGGATTGTTCGGATCCATCAATATGGTTCTAAATTTTTCATTTAAATATATTGAATAATTTCCTGAAATTTGAAGGATCTTATTAAACCTTTTGATGTTATTCAACCATTTACCATATTTATAAAAATATTAATTAAATAAAGATTCCTAAATTTTATATGATTCAATGTAATGGGAGTATCCATTATTCATATGGTTTTTTTCATTTCATATGAAAATATTATATACATCACTTATATTTGTGAATTTTATTTATTGGTAATGGTCATTATGTTCATGCAAACACCCTTTACAATGATCTCATTGGATGAAAACCACCTCCCTCAATTAACCAAAACCAATTACCCCTTTATATACTACATCCTATTAATTTTCCATCAATTTATTAAATTATTGGGCTTATCAATAGTGATGAAAAAATATTATTTTATTTTTATCATGTATCATGAATATGATTCACCACTATATTCCTATGTTTCCAAATAAACTATCCAAAAAATAAATGTATAAAACAATACTAAAATAATACCTTGAAAATATGGTCTATACAATATAATATTAAATAAATGAAATAATCCATGATCCATGAACATTACATCAAAAAAAATCTATTACTATTATGAACTTTTTTTCATTATCATCTCCATGGAAATACACCATATAATATGTTTCACATGACCGGAAATTAAAATCTAACTCACCTGACTCTCTATCATTAACTACATTACAAGATGTATTATGTCATGATTATATATGGTTCAAGAGCTACTCATAAATCACATACTTCTAAAAATATTTTTCCATTACAATCTATATAATTACTAAAATATAATTGATCCATAAGCAAACAAATAGGGTGTTTTTTATTTCAAAAAACACCTCATCCAACACAAAATTACTAACATTATTACCTCTATAATGAACTACAGACTGATAAGTTTTTTGTCTAAATGTCAACATAGATAACCACTAAATACTAAAAAAATATTCTACCCTCTATGGTTGTGGCATAAATTCAATAAAATGTAGTTTTAAATTTGTTACTACCAATTTTCTTCAAATGATACCATCCTTTGTGTCATTTTTGAAGGTTCATTGAATTATTAGTTTTTATTTTAAAACAAGGTGATTGATAATTTTATGAAATACTCATCCATCGTTCACCAATAATTTACTAAACATTTTTAGAAATATCATATATATGATCGACATCATGATCTACCTACACAATCAATGTACATGATACTTTGTTTTATACTGTCTATGTGAAAACAATTATTTTTCTTTTAATTTTTGATAAATGTAAACTCAAAAAATACACAAAAATAATTAAAATTGAAAAAAATCATGAATTGTCTTTAAATGATTAATGTTTTTTATGAATAATTACCCTTATAATTCAAATACAATGTTCATCCATTAAAATAGTTTTCAACGAATAAAAAAATTAAACTCAATTAAAAATAACCTTGGTTCTAGTAATGTACTATGTATTACTGGATAATTTTTTTCCCACTCTGATATGACATAACAAAAATTATCAGTGATTCTTTTTAGGATATTCTGAAATCTCCAAAAAATAAGTACATATATAATACATTCTATTTTGGTTAGATTCCATGTATAATGTCTGTGATGGTGGTGATTTTACATATATTTATTAACTTATGAACAACATAGAAATACTAAGCCCCAATTTCCATGATCTTCAACAAGTAAATCCTAAAACATAGTAAAAATATAAATGAAATAAACTATTAACTTTCCAATATTTGTGTTAACACCAAAACATTAGCAAATTTTTATATGGGTGATCACTCAAAAGTTTTATATTAGACTCCCATCAACATGGTGTCTCCTGATGCTCACACATATTATACTGTGCTCCTACAGGGTAATCTTGAAATGCATGTTTTCATTATACCACAATATGTAAAGGGTCAGTAGATAAATAATCTTTAAAGTGGTGATAAATTCAACATCATTTTTAGATATCTTTCATAATCACAATATTATCATAATTTCAATATTTTAATGACCAAATGATGATTTTTGAGTAAATATGCATTTATTCATTAATTATGAGTTAATATTTTTAAATTCAATAGTTATATCCCTCTACGAATCCTACTACTACATATTTTATCTTATGAATCAGTTTAAAAGTAATGATATCTTTTATGTGGAAGATTACATTAAGTTGACATTTAAAATTAAATTACAGTATCAAATCATAAAATGTATATTGAATTATAAAATATGATTCCTAACATTATTATAGGGAAATGTCATTCTATTGAGACTGTTATGGAATTGGTGTTACTTCACTCTACCATACCTTGTGATATCACTGGAGTATTGAATAAAATATTCATTACAAACAATAATATAATACTATATGAAATTCACATATAATGAATTATTATATGAGACATTTTCACATATCTCCTTCAGTGTCCAACTATCAAAATGCCTTGTTTAATAGGTACAATTTACATTATATAGTCTCATATAAAATAACATTGGAATAAAATCTGGAAATACTATTGAATATCTTATAAAATCATATGATTTTGAAATAAACAACTTCACTATATTGTAAATCCTTTTGAAATTAAAATTAGGAATTTAACACCATGTCATTTTATATAATATTTTTTTTAAAATAAATTTAATTTAATTGAAATCATAATTTACAGTTATGAACAAGTTTAAAGGTACCCCAATATAATAGAAAAAAATTAATATTAAATTTGATATTTATCACCAATTAAATTATATGGAGGTTATGAATATAAAAATTAAATTATAAATAAAATATGGTTTATAATGTTTCAATATTAATTGCATGGAAATAAATTACTTATAATTTAACATAAAAATCAATTTAAAGAAAAATAAATATTTATTGTATAATTAAAATTACGGAAGGAAATGTAATTTTATCATAATAAATTAAATTAGTCAATATTAGTGAAGGGTTTTATTATTGATTATATGATTTATATTAAATAATTTTTATATCATTTAGTGAATATTTTTTTCTAGGACTCAAATAATAATAAATCATGTTTTATATTTCAAAACATGCATTTCCAAAAAAAAATATTTCTTCACATTTTCTAAACATATTTAGATTTTTATTTTCCAAAATTTAAAAAAAAATTATTTGAATGAACTACATAGTTTTTGTAAATAATACTTTCAATATTACCATAAATTTTATTTTTATTAAAATTATAGAAAATATTTATTCTGATTTAGTTTAAAAAATAATGATTGTTATTGTAAACAATATTTTCATTGAATGAACTTACAATGTTCAATTTTTTAAAAAAATCTTTTATAGGTAAAATTAATATATATATATATATATATATATATATATATATTTGTGTGTGTGGGTGAGTGTGTGTGTGTGTATATATTATAAACCAAATTTAGGTCAATTTATATAATGTTAGGTTGAATTCATATAGAATAAATTTTCATTCTTTAGAAAAAATAATTGTAGAATGCATGTGGGATTAATTTTACATTTAATTAGAAACATTTTGTGAATTAAAATTGGTAAAATATATTATAAACATGAAATATAAATAAGGAATAATTTATAATAATCCTCACATATGATTTTTGAGAACTAATAAAATAAACCGAAAAAAAACTATCTTTCATGATTTATGTTAATACATGTTTACCTAGGTCTAGATTAAAATAAATGTTCTTAAAATGACATTAAAACGTGGATAAATTTTATTGGATAGAAATTTTTCTAATTATCTAATCCCAATTTTTCAATCCAAAATTTTTGGATATTTGTTCTTAATAAATACAACATTATATTTTATTCTTTTATAAAATTTATATATATGTCCCCTCACACCATTTAAAAAGGGAAACATATATTATCCATTAATAACATTTATAAGGAAATTTTTATTGGTAAAAACATTCCAAAATATATTAAATACTTATATTAAAATTTTATAGTGTAATTTATTAATATATAAAACCCTTACTTGGTGTCTTATGGTTCAAAACAATAGTATTTGATAGAAGATGATGTATCATTCTTAACAGAGTGGCAGTTTCTATTTAATCGTATACCTACTTAAAATATTTTCAATGAACCGGACCACTCTGGTCCATTCCTTTGTGAAAATCTGGTGTTTGGGTGTTCTGGGAGGTCACGAGGACTTATCCCAAACACTTTTCCAATTTTTCACTTTTGTGAATAGTTCCAATGGTAAACCATTGTGAACAGTGAATCGGTAACCTTAGGTGAATAGTTCCAATGGTAGACCATTATGAACCTTTCAATGGAGACCTTGTTGAATAGTTCCAATGGTAGACCATTGTGAACAGTGCATCGATAACCTTAGGTGAATAGTCCCAATAGTAGACAATTGTAAACATTGCAACGGTGACCTTTTCTTTCATTTGCCAAATTTTTAGTGCTGTGAATAGTGTTTCCATAACATAGAGGTTCTAAAAACAACCTTTATTTCCTCTTCCAAATTTCCAGTTCATGAACAGTGTTTCCAAAACAGTGAGGTTCTAACAGCGGCCTCTATTTCTTTTTCCAAATTTTGATTTCATGAAAAGTGTTTCCAAAATAGTGAGTTTCTAACAGCAGCATGTATTTCCTTTGACTAATGGAAAGGTCATGAACAGTCTCTCCAGAATAGTGCAGTTCTAACAACAACATCTATATTCTTTGCCAAATTTCGAGTCCATGAATAGTGTTTCCAGAACAGTGAGGTTCTAATCGCATCCTTTATTTCCTTTTCTAAATATCGAGTTCACTAAAAGTGTTTCCAGAACAGTGGGTTTCTAACAGTAGCCTCTATTTCTTTGAAAAAATTTTGAGTACATGAATAGTATTTTCAGAACAATGAGGTTCTAACAGCACCCTATATTTCCATTGCCAAATTTTGAGTTTGGTGTACAATGTTTCCAGCTTCTTATAGTGTTGCACCATTGACATTTCCTTTGACGTAAAATGAATTTAAAGCCTCATTCTAAGGACTCTAAGGAATATTCAAATGCTATAACTCCTATATTAATTATTCCTAAGGCTCAGGAAGTTTTAACTTGGTCAAACTACGTGGTTTAATGTGATCCGCCTTTAATGGGAAATCCAGGGTATCTTAAACCGCCGCTCCATCAAATAATCAAAAGGGACAAGATATCTTCCTCTGTTTTTCTTACTCCTTGTTCTCAAGTGCGATACACTTGAACATTTCCTTCCTTCCCATAGGAATCGTGAAATAAATCTTTTCCTAGTGTACTGGTATCCTCGACGCCTTCTTACTACAAGTGCACCCCATATTTCGGGGCACCCAAGAAGTATCCATTAATCATCAATATAAGGTATGTTTATGGTCATTCCTTTGTTATTCACCTTCTCATTTTTCTCCATTACATATGATAGCATGTGATCTCTATGCCTCTAATGGAGTTTTCTTGGGTTTCAGTTATTGTGGTCGTATTGTGGCATCCTTGGGTGGATGCAGTTGTCGAGAGAGGAGGTGATCGCTAACCGTTGTGTGGACTTTTCTCATATAAATAATGTCAAGAACTATTCGAGGTATGGAATTCATTGCTTATCTCATCTTTTACGTGAAACTATATCATTAGAGTGTTTTATCCCACTGGATGACAATGGAATTGACATAATAAATTTTTGTACTAGATAAATAAATGGATATTGATCGAATGTTATTGCCTCTTGTTTTTCTAGATTTTGTTATATCTATGCTTTCATTGTTTAACTATTCATTCTTGATGGAAATTGGTAATGAACGTAAACCACAATTAACTGATAATTGTTTGGTTAAAAGATAACAAGGCATATAAATGAATCTAATTCTTCTTGTTGTAATTTGATTTTACTCAAATTGGCGGAGTAAGAATGTTTAATTATTTTTGATAGCTTTCGGATTAGGTTTCTTGAATTTGGAACCTGTGAATAATAAATCATTTAATTCAATATGGATTAAAAAACTGATTGTTTGATATTTCCGTGAGGGGTTCTGAGTTACCCTCTTGATTGTTAAAGGGCCATGATCCCAATTTTTATGATGTTTTTTTCATTCTACTTGTGTTGTGATGTGAGCATGGACGACTATTATGATAGGTGGGGGCATGGAGGCTTATTTTGTTGTGGAAGCAGATGCCCCCTAGATTGGTGAGATGAATCAGTTTATGCAAGTGGGTGTTGGGGAGGACACCATTAATAATTGAATGGGATAGATGCGAATGTTGGATTCTTGGAGATTCTTATTGGTTGATTATCTACATTACTTCTCCCCACTATTCATGTCAACTGGTCTTAATTACCCTTCTTCTGAAGGAGGCGAAGATGCACAAGGTATGCAACGTGCTTTCCGTGTTTAGCTTCTCAAGGGAGGATGGGTCTACGCTCTTGCTATATGCGGCAAAGACTCAACATGTACTACATATACTCACCGTGTTGAGTCCCCTTATGTTTAGTAGCATAGAATGATTTTCTAGAATGCCTGGGAATATGGAAAGTAATTCAGTAATGTATAATTAAACAAATTATTTTATCCTATGGGGTTAGAGTTTTCTAGAACAAAACTCTCAGGTTACAATTTTAATGGGACAATTGACTTGGGTGAGATGATAATGCAATTTTATGAGGAAGAGTTATTGGTTAATTAATGTTTAGAGAATTAATTAACATAAAGTGAAACTGATAAAAAGGGAATGAAATAATGTATTAAATCTTATTAAATAGTTGTGTTCTTATAAGATACCTAGTTTTATAAGTACCACCCAGTGTCCGAGAGACATTAGCTGCAGTTGAGTCCAAGACTAGGTTATTCCCATAGTGTGGTTGTGTGTTATAGTATATTCTGTAATTTTTGTGTTTCTATATGCTACTCCACCATATAGGTAAGGGAAACTGACACCCTAAGGATTCTGAGCTCTGGGGGTTGTTTTCCCCAACATTCTGGTCAGAGGATGGATGAGTGATTACCCCATTTGGCCCTGATCTCTTCTCTTGGTAGATTAATTGTGTTGGCAGGAACATTGGTTTATTTATTCCATATATTTTTGTAGAGGGATGTAATGGCTTGTGGTTATTCACACACATATATTCTGGATATATTTATCTATGGACTACTATATGTGTAACATGTAAAGGCTATGATGGCTTGAGGATCCTTAATTAGCGTGTGTGATTTAATGGCATGAAATATAATACCTGATGTATGAAACATGTTATGAAAGCTGTGGTGGCTCCCAAAAACTACCTGGTTACTTTGATTATGTGGACATGGTGTTTTGGTTGAATGAGGTGCATGTGGCAGTGCTTCTCCCAGGTGTCTACGGGAAAGACTTTTTGGAGAGAGATGTTTATGACATGCGATGTTGGAGACAAGCGGAACACTAGTGGGGAACTAGTAAGGGGTACCCTTGATATTCATTATTATATTATATACTCTTGTATGCGTTAATTGGTTAGAGAAGCCATTGTGATGTTGGAAACATAGTATACCTTCTTAGGGTATGAGTTAGTTTCGCTTGTTGTTTACTGTACTATAGCATGCTTTCTTTACTTTTTTACGAGAGGATTCTGAGAGGATCCTACTGAGTATACATTTATAATCACCCTATGTATATATAAACTACTTTTCATGTCACCTGAAATAGGTTGGAGATCAGGATGGTGTTTACTATCTTGGTGTTGCAGGAGCTGTCCGGGCTTGTGGTTACTGTTGTTTTACTTTTTTAGGAACATGCAATTGTTCTCATTTCAGTTGTAGTTGTTTTTGCATGAAATTTCATGTGTATAGCTAGTTTTTTGTTTATATTTCTATCTGAGTTGGAGTTGGTTGGTGCCTATATTATCTCTCTCTTATGCATGTGTTCTCTTAGTGGGTGATGCCTCCCATTTGTGTGTTTTTATACCCACAGTGCTAGTCACCCAAATGAGGCCTACTGAAGGTAGTACTAGAGGGGTCATTATCTCCCTTCCCACATTGCTAGCCCAGGAGGGGTACTCTTTGTGGGGAGGGGGTCATGGTAGATTCCAATCATAGGTCTGGTTGAGGGATAGGATGGAGATTGGAGTTAGGCACAAGCGATGTTGCATGGGTTGGGAGGGCAACAATGACATTCAAATTTAGCAAGTGATGTAAAAACTGGAGACCGACTGATTGACAGGAAATTAGGGCCCCCTTTGATTTTATGTACGAACCATTATGTTTACAATGGCTATTTAATGAGGTGATAGTATTTGTAGGGTAGAGATCTAGGAATGGATCATGGATCATTCTTCTTTATGTCTATGTTTGAATGGGAAGACCTTGGGATTTGTTAATCTAAAATGAATAGAGGAAAACAATTAATTAATTAATTATGATTCTTCCATATTCCAGTTTTATGAGCCCAAACTGTTTGTTATTTTATAGGTATGTATCTAGGTTGATATCCTCGTCAGGATCTCATAGAAGATGTCTAACAGGTTGTTCCAGCAAATCACCGCAGAGTATAGGTTGAGGAAGATGGCACTTGGAGGAAGACCCTACGATAGTTTCAGTGCCAGGGCATGAAAAAGTAAAAGGGCACCATTTCAGATGCAGTCATGAAAGACTTGTTGGAGGAGGTTAAGATAGTCTTTAGTTTGATCCATGCTCGGTAGGAGCACTGGATGTCCTTGGTTGTGATGATGCAGCATGGAGTAGTGAGGCATTTAAGGTTCTTGTTCCTTAGGGATCGCGATGAGTCATAAATCTCATGGGAGGAGTTATGAGACCTGTTTAAGGTTGAGTTTCATTCTTCTACCGCGAAGGCAACCAATCGCCAGGAGCTTCTTACCCTTCGACAAGGGAGCTCAAGTGTAAGAGTGTTTGGAATCTATTTCAGTAAATATTTATGATATGCTTCGGACCTGTTGTTGGATGAGGAGCCAGGGTGAGGCATTTCGAGGAGGAATTGTTCCAGAGGTCTAGCTTCAGGTTACAAAATTTATGCTGAAGTCATATCTTGAGGTGATGGTGAGGGTAGAGGTTGTTAAGAGGACTTTGTCCATAACCGGATCATCGTGAGAGGGGATTCCTCCTGATTCCTCACGAAGCAGAGTTGTGGTCTGGGGTTCCCGGTTTTCAGGGAAGAATAGTTTCCGTTCAGACAGGGGTAGGTCCCATCCCTTCATATCTCATTTCACTAGAGGCTGCTACTCTCAGATCTATGCCAAGGGATCAGGTGTATGTTTTTCTTGTGGTGGTCGTTGTCATCACATGCGGGATTTCATGACCTTTCAGAGCAGTCATCATGCACAAGGTGCTCCGCTCCTTAATGCATCATTGAGGTTGTTCCAGCTGAGGCATTAGTAGCATGTTGCGTCATCTTAAGGTATGTAGAGGGTAGATAGGGCAGGTAGTGGAAAACCCCGTGATGCTCCCTGTCCTCAGAGAGTAGAGCGTGGCCATGGTGGTGGTCAGCATTAGGGTCAGAGAGGCTATGGAAGAGGTCATGTTCAGCTTCATGCTATAGTGTTTCCAGCTCCAGGAAATCCATACATCACTGGAGGTACAATTTGATTGTTTTCTACCTTTTTGTATGCCTTTTTTGATTCATGATAGACACACTCTTTCATATCACCTACCCTTGTCCATTCTTTCAAACTTTAGATAGAGAGGCTTCCAGTGCCCTTGGTGTTGACTATGCCAGTTGGGGGTCGAGCTGGCTTGTTTGAAGTATGAAGAAACTCTGAGCTAGTGTTGGGGATTCCCTGATCATGGGGAGATTTATTATATTTATGAATACAACCATATGATGTCATCCTTGACATGGATTGTTTTTATTTGGTGCAGGCTATTGTGGATTGCTTCAGGAGGAATGTAGTGTAGATGGAGAGCTGGTTGTGTTCATTGGCCAGAGAAACCCTTAGAAAGGTCATAGGTGGGTTCCATTATTATCATCCAGGATGGCTGAGATGATGCTGAGTTGTTAAGAGTTTCACTAGTTGGCATTTTCTAGGGTCGTAGAAGAGTACCCTAATGTCTTTCCTGAATAGGTTATAACATTACCCCCTTGATGAGAGATTGAGTTTTGGATCGAGCTACAACTAGGAGTGTCTCCTATATATATGTACCCATATATGATGGCCCCATCTGAGTTACGATAGCTACGTATGCATCTTGATGGTCTGTTATAGTGCAATTTTGTTTGGCCAAGTGTGTCATTGTGGAGTGCACCAGTTCAGTTCGTGAAGAAAGATGACAGACGTTTGTGGTTGTGTGTCGATTATCATCACATAAACAAAGTGAAATTAAAGAATTTCTATCCTCTTCTGCATGTTTATGATTTATTGGATCAACTAAATGTTTCAAGATGGTTCTAAAAGATTGAATTTTAGTTAGGATATCATCAGATGAATGTGAATGAAGAGGATATCCCGAAGACAGCTTTCTGTTGTTGACATGGGAATTATGAGTTCATTGTAATGTCATTCGGTAGGAGGAATGCTCCGTTTTTGTTCCTGGGATTGATGAACATTGTGTTCTGTGAGTTCCTGGAAAACATCATGGTGGTTTTAGTTGAATAAATCCTTGTGTACTCCACGTCTGAGGAGGAACACGCATAGCTTCTACAGGAAATTTTGAGAGTTCTTTGTCAACATCAGCTGGTTGGGAACTTGTCGAACTGTGATTTTTGGTCTCGAGAAGTCTGTTTCATAGGGCATGTTGTGTGCCAATAGGGAGTAGTTGTGGATCCATTAAAGATAGAAGATGTTGGGTCTTGGTAGCCCAAAATACATTGTTAGTGGTGCAATCTATTCTTTGAGTCGCAAGATACTACAGGAGGCTCGTAGATGATTTCTATCGAGTTGAGGCTCCTCTGATAGATTTGATCAAGAAGGATCAGGTGTTCATATAGACTGATCAGTGTAAAGAATATTTTGAGTATCTAAAGTAGATGTTAGTAAGTGATCCCGTTCTTTTTCTTCCAGTAGAGGGAGTTTAATTTTATGTTTTCTATGACGCTTCGCATCTAGGGGTAGGATGTGTTCTGATTCATGAGAGATCAATTGTTTCTTATGGGTCTTTGAAATTGCGTCCCAATTAAAGTAACTATGCCACCCATGATCTTGAGTTGTTATCTGTAGTGTTTTCTCTGATGTTTTGGAGACATTACCTCATTGGCAAGAACTTTGTGGTTGTCACTTATCATAAGAGTTTGAGGTATGTTTTCCCCTAGCATGACATGAACATAAGACAATTTCGGTGGATTTTGTTTATAGAGGAATATGACTTCAAGATATCATATACACCTGGAAAGGGGAATGTTGTAGATGAGGTGCCGAGTTGAATGTCACGAAGTGATGTTTTTTCTAATTCTAGTGATTCTTATAGAGAAATGGAAGAACTATCAGCATTACATCTTGATATGGGAGAATTTGGGGGCAGAGGATTTCTTTAATAGATGAAAGTATAGTCATCACTGGTGCATAAGGTGGAAGAGTCCTAGTTGCGGTATCTATAGGTGGAGGTTTGTAGAGACCGAGTTGTTTGTGGTGAGGCCCTTAATGGTTGGTCAGAAGATGAACAACACTGAGGGTTGTATCAAGAAAGGATTTTTATTCTTGTGATGATGCACAAGATAGTTATCAGAGAGTTCCATATTTCACCTTTATTGGTTCATCCTGGCGTCAAAATGATGTACTGAGCATTGAAAAGCCAGTTTTGGTGGCCTGGGCTGATGCAGGCAGTTGCAGAGTTTGTGTCTCGATGATTGGTCTGCCAGAAGTTGAAGGCTGAACACCGTGTTCCTGGTGGTCTTCTACAGCCATTAGATGTTCCTTATTGGAAGTGTGAGGACATCTCAATGGACTTTCTTACTAGTTTACCTAGAGCTCAGGGACAACATGATGTTATTTTGGTGGTAGTGGGTGGTTTAACAAAATCGGCCCACTTCACAGTGATAAAGGAGTCGCGCTCAGTGGAAGTTTTGTCGAGGCAATATCTGGAGGAGGTGGTGAGACTTCATGGAGTACTAAGGAAGATCATTTTATATTAAGATCATCATTTTACCTCTAGGGTGTGGAGAGGTCTCCAAAATGATTTTGGTTCTCAACTATGCATTAACACTACTTTTCGTCATCAAATAGATGGTTAGACAGAGCGAACCATCCAGACTCTTAATGGCATGTTATGATATTGTGTTCTTGATTTTGGAGGTTCTTGGATGAGGCACATACCCTTGGTAGATTACTTTTACTATAATAGTTTTCACTCCACCATCAGTATGGCACCATTTGAATCCTTGTATGGATGACTGTTCCATTCTCTGTTGTGATGGACTTGGGTTGGAGATTCATTAATTCTTGGAGAAAAACTAGTGCAAAATACAACATATAGGGTTCAAGAGATTCGTTAGAGCATGAAGGCATCACATGATCATCAGAAATCATATGATGAAAAAAGAAGAGACACATAGAGTTTAATGTTGGGGATCATGTGTTTCTAAAGGTAACTCCCCGTCATGGGCAGTAATGGTTTGGTCATGGGTGTAAGATTTCTCGCCAGTTTGTTGGGCCTTTATAGGTGTTAGCTCGTGTTGGAGATATGGCCTATCGAGTAGCAATTACCCCGCAGATGAGTTAGATACATGATGTTTTCCATGTATCACAGTTGTGTCATTATCTTCATGATGACTCTCACATCATCGATTACTGAGAGATCGATGTTGATGATTATGCAAATTTTGAGGAGTGGCCTGTTGTGATCGTATACTGCAAGGTGAAGTTGTTTCACAAGAATTCTATTCCCTTGGTACATGTCTTGTGGTGTCATAGTGGCATGGAGGAGAGCACCTGATAATGCGAGTCACAGATACATGCTCAGTACCTAGAGTTGTTTGATGTTTAACTCTTATCATGTAATTATGTTCCCATTGTTGTTAGACCCTTCATTTTTATAATATGAACTTATTTTGTTGCTTCTGGTGGCTTGCACTCTTTTGAGAGGTATCTCGATGGGTGTTTGTTCATACCCCATTTCGTTTTCCATTTATGTGGGTATTGAATTCTCTAGGATGAGAATGTTTTTGGGAGGTATCTGATGTAATGTCCCGGACCTCTCTGGTCTATTACTTTATTAAAATATAGTGTTTGAGTGTTCAGGGAGGTCAATGTGACTAATCCAATACACTTTTCCAATTTTACACTTCTATGAATAGTTTCAACGGTAGACCATTGTGGACAGTGCATCGATAGCCCTAGGTGAACTGTTCCAATGGTAGATCATTGTGAAATGTTCAATGGTGACTTTATATGAACAGTTCCAATGATATACCATTGTGAAAAGTGCATCGGTAAGTTTAAGTGAACAGTCCCAATGGTATACCATTATGAACACTGAAACAGTGGCCATTTCATTCCTTTATCAAATTTTGAGTTTTGTGAAACGTGTTTCACGAAAAGTGAGTCTCTAATAAGAGCCTCAATTTCCTTTGCCAAATTTTGAGTTCATGAACAATGTACCCCTAGTAGTGAGGTTCTAACAGCATCCGCTATTTCCATTCCCAAATGTAGAGTTCATGAACAGTGTTTCCATAATAGTGAGGTTTTAACAACAACCTTTATTTCATTTGCAAAATTTCGAGTTCATGAACTGTGTTTCCTAAATAGTGAGGTTCAAACACTATCCACTATTTCTTTCCCAATTATCGAATCCATGAATTGTTTTTCTTGAACAGTGAGGTTCTAACACCAGCCTATATCACCTTTTCCAAATTTCAAGTTCATGATAAGTGTTTCCAGAATAGTGAGATTCTAACAACAACCTATTTTTCTTTACCAGATATCGACTTCTTGAACAGTTTTTTCTTAAAAGTGAGGTTCTAACATCGGTCCATATTTTCTTTTCCAAATTATGAATTTGGTGTACAGTTTTTCTAGCTTATTAAAGTTTTTCTCCTTTGACGATTTCTTTTGACGTAAAATGCATTTATATCCTCATTCTAATGACCCTAAGGTAGAATTAAAGGTCATACCTCCTATATTAATTATTCCTAAGCTCGGGATGTTTTTACTTGGTCAAACTATGAGGTTTAATGTGATCTTCTTTTAAGGGGAAATCAAGCATATCTTAAACAGTCGCTCTGTTAAATCTTCAAAAGGGAATAGATATCTTCTTCCGTTGTTCTACCTCTTTATTCTCTGTTGCGAGACGCTAGAAATTTTCCTTCATTCCCATATGAATCTTGAGATCATACAATTCCTTATGGATTGGTTTCCTCGACTCCAATCTTATTGGAAGTGCACCCCCTGTTTCGGTGCACCCAAGAAAAATCAATCATTCTTCGATATAAGTAATTTTTTATCTTCGTTCTTTTGGGGATCATATTTTTGTGGTTCTCCTTTACATATTATATCATGTGATCTCCATGCTTCTTATAGAGTTTTATTGGGTGTCAGTTGATGTGGTAGTACCGTGGAATCCTCGGGTGGATATAGTTTTTGAGAGAGGAGGCTATCGTGAACCATTGTGTGGACTATTCTCATATAATGAACGTCAAGAACAATTTGAGGTAGGGAATTCATTTATTATCTCTTCTATTACATGAAAATCAATCGTTAGCATGTTTTATCCCATAGGATGATAATGGAATTAACATAATATTTATTTTAATTGTATAAATAAATTGATATCGATCCTATGTTATTGCCTCCTATTTATCAAGATTGGGTTATATCTATGATTTCGTTGTTTAGATATTCATTCTTGATGAAAATTGGTAATGAACGTAAACCGCCATTAATTGATAACTGTTTGGTTAAAAGATAAAGATGCATGAAAATGAATCATGTTCTCCTTGTTCAAATTTGATGTTTATCAAATTGTCACAGAAATAATGTTTAATAATTTTTGAAAGCTTACTGATTAGGCTTCCCTATTTAGGAACCATTGAATAATAAATCGTTTAATTCAAAATGTATTAAAGGACTGATTGTTTGATAATTGCTTGAATGTTTCTGAGTGACCCTCTTGATTTTTAAAGGGCTAGGATCCCAATTGTATAGATGTTTGTCTTAATGATACTTATGATGTAATAGGATCATGGATGACTGTTGTGATATGTGGGGTCACGAAGGCTTATATGGTTGTGGCAGCAGATGACGCCTAGAGTGGCGAGATTCATCAGTATATACATGTGGGTGTTGGGGAGAACACCAGGAAAAATATAATGGGATAGATGTTATTTTTGGATTCATGCATATTATTATTTGTTGATTATATTATATAATTTCCCCATAGTACAAGGCGGTTGGTATTATATACCCTTCTTTCGAAAGAGGTGAAGATGCATGAGGTATGAGACGTGCTTTCCATAATTATCTTCTCATGGGAGGATGGGTCTATGCTCTTGTTATATGTGGCAAAGACTCGACGAGTATTACATCTACTCTCCATGTAGAGGCCCCTTCTGTTTAGTAGCATTGAATGATTTCCTAGAATTTCAGAGAATATGTGAAGGAAATTCTATAATGTATAATTGAATAAATGATGTTAAGCCCTAGATTTTGAGCTTTCTGGGAAAAAATGACCAGGATAGAATTTTAAATGAACAACATACTTTGTGTGTGATGCTAATGATATTTAATGCGGAATTATTATTGGTTAATTAATGATTATAGAATTAATTAACATAATGTGAAACTAATAAAAATGGAATGAAATAATGTATTAATTCTCTTTAAATGTTTGTGTGCATACTGGATACATAGTCTAAGAAGTAGAGGCCTAGAGTCGGAGAGACTTTAGCTGCAGTTGAGTCCAGGAATAGGTTATGCCTATAGTGTGGTTGTGAGGTAAAGTATATTCTATAATTTTTTTGTTTCTCTACGCTACTCCACCTTGATGGTATGGGAAACTAACACAACAGGGATTCTGAGCCCTGTTGGGGTGTTTTCCCCCACATTCTGGTGGGAGGATGCATGGGTGAGTACCCCCTTTGGCCCCACTCTCTTCTCTTAATAGTTACATGTACTAGTAGACACATTGGTTTGTTTTCCCCATATATGTTTATAGAGGTTTGTAATATATTATGGTTATTCACCCACATATATTCTTTATATAGTTTTCTATAGACTATTATAGGTGTAACGTGTCTAGGCTGTGATGGCTTGATGATCCATACTCGGTGTATGGGCTGTAATGGCTTGAGGTATAATACATTATGTATGATACACATTATGTGAGATGTGGTGGCTCAAATAAACTAACTGGTTACATTTATTATGTGGAAATGGTGGTTTTTTTCCACGAGGATTATGTGGCAGTGCATCACCCAGGATTTTATGGGCAATCCTTTTGCGGAGGGATGATTAGGACATGCGATGTTGGGGCAATGCAGCAAACTAGTGGGGAAGTAGTAGTGGGGTACCCGTGATATTCTTTATTATATTATATTGTATTGTATGCATTACTTGGTGAGAGTATCCATGGTGAGGCTGGGAACATAGTATACCTGTATAGGGGACGAGTTAGTTTCACTTGTTGTTCATTGTGTTTTAGTATACATTCTTTACTTTTGTACAAGAGGGGTCAGGGGGGTCATACTGGGTATACTATTATACTAACCCTATGTATATATTAAATGCTTTTCATGTCACTATAAGAAGGTTGGAGATCAGGCTGGTGATTACTATCTTGGGGTTGTAGGAACTGTTCGGGCTTTTGGTTGCTGCTATTTTATTTTCTTTTTGGGTACTTTCAGTTTCCCCCCTTTTAGTTGTAGTAGCATTGCATGACATTTCATACGTGTACATTGGTTTATGTTTATATTTCTATCTGAGATGGAGTTGGTTGGTTTCTATCATATATTTCTCTTCCGCATGTGTTATCTTAGAGGATAATGCCTCCCAGTTGTGTCTTTTCTATAACCTCAGTGCTATTGGCCAACCCAGGTCCTACTAGAGGTGGGACTCGGGAGTCATTATCTCCCTTCTCACATTACCGGCCCAGGAGGGGTACACATTGTTGGGTGGGGGTCATGAAAATATTACTCAACAATTCATAAATTATATCACCTTTGTATTCAATAATTATTTAGATAATTTTATTTTAATAACCAATATCCAACCCATTTTCCATAAAATGTTAAATGGAATTATAGATTTTTTGAACTACGGACTACCGTCACACATACCGATTTAATTGTTTTCAATAACAACCTATCAAATATGTATATGGTTATATATATAATTGTATTTATATAGTTATTGAAATCATATATTACTATAATTATAATATAAAATATAATTTTTACCAATAATTTTTTGAAATATTATTAAATTCATGGTCCATATGTGCGGAATGCGGTAAACACGATGAAATGTTATAGGACATTGATTATATAATTACTAGGATTGTAAAAGGGTCACATATAAGGAATATATATGACATACATTATATAATAATAATTATTTAATAGTGATTTATTATTAAAATATCCTTCATTCCATCCACTGAAAAAAGAAACATTTATTATTACTTATGGACAACCATCTCCAATTATGGGGTAATTCCTTTGTATATCTGTAATATATCTAGGTGATACTATATATATATATATAATAAATATATATTATAGTATTATCGTGATTTTAATTCTATAGATTAAGTAAAAATTATATATATACTGGGATAAAAACCGCCCAACACAATGATAAATGAAATTTGAAGAATTTATGAACTAGAATAGTTATTTTATTAAGATATTTTTAATAAATTATTGATAAAATGTTCTAAATAAATCATAATTTTTATATTAAATTTGATTATAGTTATATAATATATGTATAAAAAATATATATTTATAATTCATGAGGTTCAAATGTATACAATGGATGTTAGACTTATGGTAAGGGATTTTCATCTAACCATTTTGTAATTGAGACAGATGTCAAATTCAGCATTGGTTAATTTTATGTGATATGTATACTAGAAATGAATGTATTTAAAGATGAATATTTTAAAATTGATTGGTTTATAAATATCACATTTATATCATTGATATTAGGATTCATGACTTACCAAAGTGTTCAGGGTTTTTCATTATAATGTCATTATTTATCTTGACTGTTTTTGATTATCATTCTGATGGTGAAATTTATATATTCACCTCTTAATAATGAAATTTATTTTATTAAACTATAGTAACTTCTGAAAATATCATTTTTTAATTTAATTTTATATTCTTTATATACATAAGAGTTAATAAAGTTAGGAAATAGTCTTTTCTTTCACATTAGTGGAAAATATTATATAAAAAATATTGTTTTTTCAAAAAATTATTTCATAAATATTTTATATATCCATATTTAATTTTATTAATAAATTTTTACAATTTATTTAATATTAAAATAATTAATTTAAATGAATCATTTCCTCATTTTTAAAATATTTTGATCTAGATGTTCTATAGAAAATGCGAACAGAATCCAAGTATTAACCTACAATGCATTCAAAAAAAATTATTCATTCATGATGGAAATTTTTGTTAAATATTCCTTTAAATTATTTCAATGATACGTTTAATTAAAATTATATATTTAATATTTTGAATTCTATTATGTTTTAAATAATTAATATGAATGTTTAATGTATATTATCCTCAATAAATGTTCTTATTGTCTTTTAAAATATTATTTCATCTAAGATTACAAGATTTGATCTTTCATAACCATTATGGAATATATAATACTATGATGAAATCCTTTTACTCTTTTTTTTTTGTATTTTTTTAAATATCATTTAATTATTCATATAAAACCTAATTCTATTCCATGTGTCAATATATTAATAAATGATGAAATGTTAATGAATGCCTTTTATTTTCCATGGGGTTTACAATAACGAAGTGTTCCTAAAAACCAATTCATTTTAAATGTTTATAATATGTGGAATATTTTATGAACAAGTTAAAAAATGTATGACATTAAATATAATATTGGTGGGTCAAAAATTATATAACCCATTAAATTATTGGGTAATGATTAATAGCTTATGAGATAAATATAACGTTAATGGGGAGTGAACCCAGTTCAGTATGTGAGTATATCAACTACGAGATCATTAAGAGTTAAACTCTACTAGTATGATGTAATGGGTGTCAACCCATTTCACTAAGATAATATTTAAAAAATAAAATGACTTCTATGGAAATGATTTTCTATGGTAAACTCAATTCTTCAACTCTTTGTCTAATTCCAATGTATTTCCATTATCAACAGTTCTATTTTATTAATATACAGTTCATTTACTATGAACTATCGGTCCTTATACCATAACTCGTGATTATTATCTATTTTAAGAAGTGTATGTCTTGAAAATATTATTCTCAACTTCTAATACTAAAAAATTGATGTTTTGTTTATTTGATCATTTATTTTACCTTTTTACCATTAAATTTAATTCCATACAAGCTTTTATTATGTTTTCTTTTCTGAGGTCATGATTAATTCTATAAGGAATGATATTCTAAATGGGGAACTCGTTATATCGATCAAGTTGTATATGTATCCATGTTTCCAATGTCACTATAAATATATGAATTTTTAACTGATCATTATGTTACATAAATAATATTCATTTATTAATAAATGATATGAATTTATAAAAAAATGGGTATCTATAGATTGTATCAAATAAATTATTAAAAAACCATTGTAAACTAGATTGAGAAAACATTATTAAGAATAGAAATAATATGCATAGTATAGAATAACACCATAATGTCATGGGAATGATCATGGATCCATTGGGGTAAAAAAAGGTATAATATAATTATGTTATGGTTTCAAGATACATATATCATATGAAATATTTTTTATGATTGGTCACTTTGATTAAATATTGGTATGGTTATGTTAACAATTTCACTTTCAGTATGTTATTTTGTTATAGAATGATTAATTTTATGTGATAATAGGTATGGTAAATAATAAATGTATATTATATGAGATTATTTATATAATTTATACTAAATTAGTTATATTGTCAAGGAACCATCAATTATAGACTAATAAATTTAATATGGATATATAAGTGCAATCCCCATTTTATATGATCATCATATATCATGTCAATATGTTTCTCTTTTTGATGTTTTTTGGAATTTTATCCCTATTAATATTATTATTCTCTCTATTACTAAATATGATGTCATTTTGTGCATAGATTGACATTATATTCATAAAACTCATATAAATTGTAATGGAATGGTAGTAATGTATTATATTTTGATCAAACCTATGATAATTTATCAATGTGATGATGAATATGATCTTTTAATGGATATTATTCAATTCAATAGGTCTCGAATCATATTAAAATAGACATTTTATCAAATATAGTTGGGAAAAACACAACATAAATAATATATATATATATATATATTGTGCGTGGGTGTTTTATGAAACCCCTTGGGATTATATTCGTTGTATTTTACAAGATCATGATGTGTAGTTTGCAATTGAACACCTAACTGATTTTAAGCATATTTCAAAGAATATTTATAAAAGTAACATGATTGAGTTTTAGTAATTGTATAATTACCAATAATATAATATTGAAAAGAGATATATTTTAAATGTGCGAAATCATGGGGTGCACATGATAATTGTTTATGAAGAAATTTGTATGAATGGTACTCTATATTTATTATAGTGAAATAAAGAAGATAAAAATTAGGAATGTGTATCCTCTTCAACATAATTTTTTCTTATTTCATCTACTATGAGGTGCTCTAGACCTTTACATGATTGACCATCATTCTAGAAAACAACAATTTAGGGTCATAAGGGAAGATATACCCAACATTATATTTCATACATTTTTTATAAACTATTAATATATACTGATACAATTTTGTGTTACAATTTCCTCGTATATAATTATAAATTTAATCAATATATTCTTTAAAGATTACCTGTACATTTTTAGGAAGCCTATATTAAAAATATTATTATATATTTAAGGATAAATTATAAACATGAGGATCACATAAGAATTTAACTAAATACTATGAGAATGAATTATTTTACATCATAATTTTAGATGTGAGAGTTTTTCCTACATAAGGCATCATCTTCTTGACATATAATTTCTTGTGAGGGTGAATATATAGATCCTTGAAAGAATAACATTACTGAAATATAGGCTTAACCAAAGACTTTTTCTGATATTTGTAGTTTTCATTTGTTTGGTAGGATATTATCTACCCAAATTAGATAATTTTTCATTATATATAGTCCACTCATGATGATAAATTGGAAGATAACCACATTCCAGTAGACAAATTATGGTGAGGAAAAATTTACAAAATGACGATAATGAAAGTCATTTAACCTACAGATAAGTTTATTTGTATTGGATAAGTGTTTGTAATCAATATTTATCAAGTAGTGAAGATATTTGGATTATTTCTCAATCATAATGATATTGTAATATATTATTCCTTGTAAAAATTGAATATTTAATAGATAAATTTCTAATCTCTAGATTATTTTTACTATAGTAATATTTGAGTTATAGATATGGATGAATTAAAATTATGGAAAATTGAGTGATATATATACAAATAATTAATTTTTAATTTATCTTCTAACATATAATGAATTTTATGTTTGAAAATAAAGATGGTTAGAGTAGAATAATATTTAAGAATTCACAATACAGGACTAACAAAAGAACAAAAACATAGTATAATATATTCATATTTGAAATGATAATGCTATCTAAAAATTATACTTCATAGTTTTTGAATTATGGATCAAAAAATTTTGATGGAAGATAAGAAATATTAATTCTTAAAAATTAATTTTCAACTGTCTTTCCATGTAAAAATTAGAGACCTGTATATAGAAGTTGTGAAATGATATAGGAATGTCAGAAATGTACCTATGTTTAATATTGATTTTAAGATAATTGTGATGTTTAGTAACCATCTTTGTTTTCCATCCATACCACATTTTAATAATAATATATTTTATTAAGAACATAGTTTCATTATTCTATATTCAACTTGGAAGTATAAGGATGAATATATATATAAATGATAATTTCAAGTGGGATGGAATGAATAGTTGTATTAAAGAATATATATCTTTATTAATTGAATGTTATCTTGTTATGTGATCAAAAATCACTATCTTAATGTTACAACAATTACCTATAGTAGATTATAAATTGGAAAAATTCAACAAAAATTTTTTTGATGGACTCCACAAAATATCCGATAGTCATAACACTATTTAGTTTGTAGAAATTTTCCATAAAATTTCACCACACATAAATGTTATCATAGAATTATTTTTTGATGATCATCATTGAAGAATATATATTATGAAGTTGTAAGGTTACATGGAGTACCACATTCTATTTGATCAATTTATGTTTTATGTTATGCCTCATTGTTTTGGTGCTTTTTTTCAAAAACCTCATGACACATAGCAGATCTATGCAAAAGTTTCCATACTCATAATGATGTATAGTAAATGATAACCATTAAAACCGTGGTGGATAATTTGATATATTGTTCTATGAGTTTTTATTTGTGATTAAATCAACTCCTTCAAAAAATTTTGTTTTATTATAATAATATTTTTATGATGATCATTAATATGTATTCTAATCATGCCATCTATTAAATGATGTCTATAAAACCATTGTTTAATAATGATAATGGAAAAACCAATATATATGAATCCAATGTAGATAATTTTTTTAAAAAATATTATAATAATTTCAGAACACATAAGTGTTTCACCAATTAGAAAGATAAATTTTGTTGATAATCATCAACAAGATTAGGAGTATGAGTTATATGACAAGGGGTTTTTAAAAAGATATCTATTGGAGAAGGTTATCATATTAAAAAATAATTATGTAATGAGAGTTAGGTATTGTTGGTCTTTTTGAGATTATTTATCTCGTAACGATTGTATCTTATCTTTTATAGTGAGTAATGAACCATTCAAAAGTTAATGATGTGTCACATGTGTATCACCATAGGATATATATTCCTTATCCATTATAAGTACAAAACAAAGTATTCATACCATTAGAAAAATACCATTCTTCCGAGGAGTAATTGATTCATTTTTTTATCATAGAGTGAAAATTATAGGAAACCAAACCACTCACTGAATTAATGTTTTTTTAGGAAAAACACTAATATGGGGAAGCTATATTGATATAAACAAATTCACTATATTGTAAATCCATTTGAAATTAAAATTTGGAATTTAACACCTTGTCGTTTTATAGAATATTTTTAAAACATATATTTAATTTAATTGAAATATTAATTTACACTCATGACCATTATTAAAAGTACCCCAATATAGCACAAAAATATTATTATTAAATTTAATATATTTCACCAATTAAATTTTATAGATATTATTTATATAAAAATTAAATTATAAATAGAATATTGTTTATAATGTTTTAATATTAATTACATAGAAATAAATTAATTATGATTTAAAATAAAAATCAATTTAAAAATAAATAAATATTTTTTATAAAATTAAAATTATGGAAGGAAATTTGATTTTATCAGAATATATTAAATTAGTCAATATTAGAGAATGGTTTAGTTATGGATTATATGATTTATATTAAATAATATTTTTATCATTTAGTGAATATTTTTTATAGGACTGAGATAATAATAAATCATGTTTTATATTTGAAAACATATTTTTCAAAAAAAATTGATTCTTCACATTTTCTAATCATATATAGAATGTTAATTTTTGAAATTTAAAAAAATAATTTGAATAAATTACATTTTTTTAATATTTCATTCAATATTACCATAAATTTATTTTTTAATAAATTTCGATAAAATATTTTTTCAGATTTAATTTTAAAAATAATGATTATTATTGTAAACAAAATTTCATTGATATAATTTACAAAGTTACATTTTTATTTAATGTGTTTTTATAGGTAAACGTAATATATATATATATATATACCTGTGTGTGAGAGTCCGTGTGTGTGAAAATTATAAACCAAAATTGGTTCAATTTAAATAAAGTTAGGTAGAATTCATATAGAATCAATTTTCATTCTTTAGAAGAAATAAAATTTAGCATTCATGTGGGTTTGATTTTATATTTAATTAGAAACATTTTGTTAATTAAAATTGGTAAAATATATTATAATCATTAAATATAAATAATTTATAATTTATAACAATCCTCACATGTGTTTTTTGAGAATAAATAATTTATAAAGAAAAAACTATCTTCCATGATTTTTGTTAATACATGTTTACCTATGTGTAGATTAAAATAAATGATCCTAAAATGATATAAAAACATAGATAATTTGTATTGGATAGAAATTTTTTTAATTATACAATCCCAAATTCTCTATCAAAAAATTTTGGATATTTTTTCTTAATAAATATAACATCATATTTTATTCTGTTATAAAATTTATATATATGTCCCCTCATACCATTTAAAAAGGGAAACTCATCTTATCCATTATTAACATTTATAATGAAATTATTATTGGTAAAAAAATTCCAAAATATATTAAATACTTATATTTCAATTTTTTAGTGTAATTTATTTAATATCAAACCCTCAAATGGTGTCTTCTGGTTCAAAATAGTAGTGGTTGATAGAAGATGATGTAAAATTATTTATAGAGTTTCAGTTTCTATTTAATCTTATACCTTCATTAAATATTTGTATTGGCTCGGACCACTCTGGTCCATTCCTTTGTGGAAATATGGTGTTTCAGTGTTCTGGGATGTCATGGTGACTTATACCAAATACATTTCCAATTTTCAAATTCTATGAACAGTTCCAATGGTAAACCGTTGTGAATAGTGCATCGGTACCCTTTAGTGAACAGATCCAATGATAGACCATTGTGAACTGTTAAATGGTGATCTTGTATGAACAATTCCAAAGGTAGACTTTTGCGAACAGTGCATCGGTAACCGTGGGTGAATAGTCCCAATTGTAGACCATTGTGAATAGTGCAACGCTGACCTTTTCTTTCATTTGCCAAATTTTGAGTTTTGTGAACAACATTTCCATAACATTGAGGTTCTAACAAAATACTCTATTTCATCTTTCAAATTTCTAGTTCATGAATAGTGTTTCCAGAATAGTGAGGTTCTAACAACAGCCACTATTTCTTTTTCAATATTTTGAGTTCATGAACAGTGTTTCATGAACAGTGAGGTTCGAACAGCAGCCTTTATTTCCTTTTACAAATTTCAAGGTCATGAACACTGTCTCAAGAATAGTGTAGTTCTAACCGGAGCCTCTATTTTCATTGCCAAATTTTGAGTCCATGAATAGGTTTTCCAGAATAGTGAGGTTCTAATCGCAGCCTCTATTTCCTTTTCTAAATTTTGAGTTGACTAAATTTTTTTCCAGAATAGTGAGGTTATAACAGTAGCCTCTATTTCCTTTTCCAAATTCCGAGTTGACATGAACGGTTTTTTCAAAACAGTGAGGTTCTAACAGCAGCCTATATTTCCTTTTCCAAATTTTTAGTTTGGTGTTCAATGTTTCCAGCTTCCTACAGTTTATCCCCTTTCACATTTCCTTTGACGTAAAATGCATTTATAGCTTCATTTTAATGACTCTAAGGAAGATTCAAATTGCATAACTTCTATATTAATTATTCCTAAGGCTCTTGATGTTTTTACTTGGTCAAACTATGTGGTTTGTTGTGATCCGTCATTAATGGGAAATCTAAGGTATCTTAAATCGTTGCTCCATTAAATCATCAAAAGGGAAAATATATCTTCCTCCCTTGTTCTTCCTCCGTGTTCTCTAGTGACAGATGATCGAACATTCACTTCCTTCCCGTAGGAATTGTGAAATCAAACTTTTCCATGATGATTGGTTTCCTCGACACCTTTTTACTACAAGTGCACCCCCTGTTTCGGGGCACCCAATAAGTATCCATGAATCATTGATATATGTTATGTTTATGGTCATTCCTTTGGGGTTCATCTTCTCATGTTTCTCCTTTACATATGATAGCATGTGATCTCCAGTCTTCTAATGGAGTTTTCTTGGGTTTTGGTTGGTGTGGTCCTACTATGGCATCCTTGAGTGCATGTCGTTGTCGAGATAGGAGGAGATCGTGAACTGTTGTGTGGATTGTACTCGTATAAAGAATATCTAGAACTGTTTGAGGAATGGGACTCATTGCTTCTCTCTTCTTTTATGTGCAGCTATATCATTAGCATGTTTTATCCTACTAGATGACAATGGAATTGACATAATAAATATTTGTACTAGATATATAAATTGATATAGATCGAATGTTATTGCCTCTTGTTTTTCTAGATTGTGTGATATCTATGCTTTCTTTTTTAACTATTATTTCTTGATGGAAATTGGAAATGAACGTAAACAACCATTAACTGATAATTTTTTGGTTAAAATATAAAGATCCATGTAAATGAATCTTGTTCTTCTTGTTGTAATTTGATTTTAATCAGATTTGTGTAGTATGAATGTTTAATTATTTATGATAGATTTACGATTAGGTTAATTGAATTTAGATCCTTTGAATAATAAATCTATTAATTCAATATGGATTAAAGAACTGATTGCTTGATAATTCCATGAGGGGTTCTGAGTTACCCTATTGATAGTTAAAGGGCTAAGATCCCAATTGTTAAGATGAAATTTTTCATGCTACTTGTGTTGTGAAGTGAGCATGGATGACTATTGTGATATGTGGGGGCATGGAGACCTATTTTTTTATAGCAACAGAAGACTCCTAGAGTGGTGAGATACATCATTTTATGTATGTGGGTGTTGGGGAGGACACCCGTAATAATGGAATGTGATAGATGTGAATGTTTGATTTCTTCAGATTCATATTGGTTGATTATTCACATTAATTTTACCCATTATTCATGGAAACTGGTCTTAATTACCCTTCTTCTATAAGAGGTGAAGATGCACGAGGTATGCCATGTGCTTTCGGTGTTTAGATTCTCAAGGGAGGACGGGTCTACACTCTTTCTTTGTGCGGCAAATACTCGAAGGGTAATACATCTACTCGCCGTGTTCAGTCCCCTTTTGTTTAGTAGAATAGAATGGTTTTCTAGAATTCATGGGAATATGGAATGTAATTAAGTAATGTATAATTGAATAAATGATGTCAACCCATGGGGTTGTAGCCTGCAAGAATGAAATGCTCAAGTTACAATTTTAATGGGACAAAGGACTTGGGAGAGATGGTAATGAAATTTTATGAGGAATAGTTATTAGTTAATTAATGTTTAATGATTTAATTAACATAAAGTAAAACTGATAAAAAGGGAATAAAATAATGTATTAAATCTCTTTAAATAGTTTTGTTCTTATAAGATACCATGTCTTAGAAGTAGCAGCCCAAAGTCCGAGAGACGTTCGCTGCAGTTGAGTCAAAGACTAGGTTATGCACATAGTGTGGTTATGAGGTATAGTATATTCTGTACTTTTTGTGTTTCTATATGCTACTCTATCCCGTAGGTAATGGAAACTGACACCCAAGGGATTCTGAGCTCTGGGGGGGGTGTTCCCCAACATTCTGGTCAGAGGATGGATGGGTGATTACCCCCTTCTGCCCTCCTCTCTTTTCTTTGCAGATTACTTGTGTTGACAGGAACATTGGTTAATTTGTTCGATATATGTATGTAGAGGGATTTAATGGATTGTGGTTATTCACACACATATATTCTAGATATATTTTTCCATGGACTATTATAGGTGTAACATGTAAAGGTTTTTATGTCTTGAGGATCCTTAATCGGTGTGTGCGATGTAATGGCTTGAAATATAATATCTGATGTATGATACATGTTATGCAAGTGGTGGTGCTCCCAGAAACTACCTAGTTACTTTGCTTATGTGGACGTGGTGGTTTTGTTGCACAAGGTTCATGTGGTGGTGCTTCGCCCATGGGTCTGCGGGAAAGCCATTTTGGAGAGAGATGCTTATGACGTGCGATGTTGGGGAAAAGAGGAAAACTAGTGGGGAACTAGTAGCAGGGTACCCTTTATATTCATTATTAATTATATACTCTTGTATGTGTTAATTGGTGAGATTATCCATGGTGAGGATGGGAACATAGTATACCTGCTTAGGGAACGAGTTAGTTTCACTTGTTTTTTACTGTGATTTAGCATGCTTTCTTTACATTTTCACGAGAGGATTCAGGGATTATCCTAATTATTATACTGTTATACTCACCATATGTATATATAAAATTCTTTTGAGGTCACTTGGAACATGTTGGAGATCAGGCTGGTATTTACTAGCTTGGGGTTGCAGGAGCTGTTCGGGCATGTGGTTGCTATTGTTTTACTTTCTTTTGAAAATGCAGTTTTTCTCCTTTCAGTTGTAGTAGTTTAGCATGATATTTCATATGTTTAGTTAGATTTTCATTTATATTTCTATCTGATTTGGAGTTGGTGGGTGTCTATATTATCTCTCTCTTCCTCATGTGTTTTCTTATAGGGTAATGCCACCCATTCGTGTGTTTGTTATACTCACGGTGCTAGTCGCCAACCCGAGGCCTACTGAAGGCAGTACTCGGGGGGTCACTATCTCCATTATCACATTGCTAGCCTAGAAGGGGTACTCTTTGTGGGGATGGTGTCATGGTAGAGTCATATCATATGTCTGGTTGAGGGATATGATGGAGATTGGTGTTAGGCACAAGCGAGGTTGCATGGGTTGGGAGGGCAGCAGTGACATTCATGTTTAGCATGTGATGTAAACACTAGAGACTGGATGATATATAGGCATTTAGGTCCCCCTTTGATTTTATGTATGAGTCATTAAATTTACAATTTCAATTAAATGAGGTGATACTAGTTGTAGGGTAGATATCTTGGAATGGATCATGCATCATTATTCATTGTGTCTGTGTTTGAATGGGTAGACCTTGGGATTTGTTAATCTAAAATAAACAGAAGAAATCAATTAATTAATTAATGTTGAGTCTTTCATATTCTAGGATTAGGATCCCTAACTATTTTTTATTTTATAGGTATGGATCTAGGTCAACGTCCTCATCAAGATCGCATAGAAAATTTCAAGCAGGTTGTTCTAGAAAATCACTGCATGGTATAGGTTGAGAAAGATGACACATAGAGGAAGATGACACTTGGAGGAAGACACTCCGAGAGTTTTAGTTCCAGAGTCTACAGAAATACAAGTGCTTCGTTTCAGATGCTGTCACGAAAGACTGGTTGGAGGAGGTTGACAAAGGCATCAGTTCGATCCGTGCTCGGTAGGAGCACTGGATATCCTTGGTTGTAATGATGATGTGTGGAGTAGTGAGGCATTTGTGGTTCTTGATTCTCAGGTATCGCGAAGTGTCATAAATCTCATTGGAGGAGTACTGATACATGATTAGGGTTGAGTTTCATTCTTCGACCGTGATGGATCCAATCGCCATGAGCTTCTTACCCTACGTCAAGGGAACTCTAGTGTATGTCAGTTTGGAATCTATTTCATGAACATTTTATGTTATGGTTCGGACCTGTTGTCAGATGATGTGCCATGATGAGGCATTTCGAGGTAGCTTTGATCTAGAGATCTGGCGTCGGGTCCCCCAATTTATGATGAAGACATATCTTGAGGTGATGGCAAGGGAAGAATCTATTAAGAGGACCTTGCCCAGAACCAGATCATCACGAGAGGGGATCCCTTGTGATTCCTCACGAAGTAGAGCGATGGTCTGGGGTTCCCGGTTTTCAAGGCATAAGAGTTTCTGTTCAGCCAGGGGTAGGTCCTAGCCCTTCACATCTCATTTCAATAGAGGCAAAAACTCTCAGGCCTATACCAAGGGATCAAGTGTATGTTTTTATTGTGTTGGTCGAGGTCATCGGTAGCAAGATTTCATGACCATTTAGAGCAGTCATTGTGCACAAGGTTCTCCGCTCCATGTTCCTCCATATAGGTTGTTCTAGCCGAGGCAGCAGCAGTAGGTTGCATCATCTTAAGATAAGCAGGGGTAGACAGGGTAGGTAGTGGATATCCCCATCATTCTCCATGTCCTTAGAGAGTAGAGCGTGGCCACGGTGGTGTTAGGAATTAGGGTCAGAGAGGACATGGAGGAGGTTGTGGTTAGCTTCATCCTCTAGCGTTGTCAGCTCCAAGCAAGACAGACTTCATTCATGGTACCCTTTGATTGTTTTCTACCTTGGTGTATTCCTTGTTTGATTCATGTGAGACACACTCCTTCATATCACCTACCCATGTCCATGCTTTCATAATTTAGGTAGAGAGGCTTCCAGTTCCCTTGGGGTTGACTACGCCAGTTGGGGGTCAAGCTGGCTTGTTTGAAGTATGTAGAAACTATGAGCTTGTGTTGGGGAAGCCCTGATCATGGGGAGATTTAATATGTTTATGAATACTAGGATATTATTTCTTCCCTTATATGGATTGGCTGTATTCTATGCAGGCTATTGTGGATTTCTTCAAGAGGAAGAATGTGTTCTTCAGTGCATATGGAGAGATGGTGGTGTTCGTTTGTAAGTGAGACCCTCAAAAGGTTCGTAGGTATATTCCAAACTTATCATCCATGATGGCTGAGATGATGTTGAGTTCTTTAGAGGTTCACAAGTTGGAATTTCCTAGGGTCGTAGAAGAGTACCCTGATGTCTTTCCCAAAGAGGTTGTAGCATTACCCCCTCGATGATAAATTGAGTTTGGGATCGAACTACAACCAGGAGTGTCTCCTATATCTATGTCCCTATATCGGATGACCCCTTTTGAGTTATGAGAGCTACGTATGCATATTGATGTTCTGATATAGTGAAATTTTGATGGGCCAACTATGTCATTTTGGGGTGCACCAGTTCTGTTCGTGAAGAAAGATGACAACAGTTTGGGGATGTGTGTCGATTTTCATCGCAGAAACATAGTGATAGTGATGAATTTATATCCTCTTCCACATATTGATGATTTATTCGATCAACTAAATTGTTCAATATGGTTCTAAAATATTGAATTGTAGTTAGGATATCATCAGATGCGTGTGAAGGATGAGGATATCCTGAAGACTGATTTCCATTGTTGTCATGGGAATTATGAGTTCATCGTAATGTCATTCGGTATGATGAATGCTCTAGTTGTGTTCATGGGATTGATGAACACTGTATTCTGTGAGTTCCTGGAGAACATCATGGTGGTTTTCATTGACGAAATCATTGTGTACTCCACGTCTAAGGAGGAGCATGTAGAGAATCTACACGCTATTTTGAGAGTACTTCATCATCATCAGCTGTTTGGGAACTTGTCGAAGTGTGAGTTTTGAGATCAAGAAGTCTATTACATAGGGCATGTTGTGTCCCAATAGGGAGTAAATGTGGAACCATTGAAGATATAAGATGTTGTGTCTTGGGTATCCCACAAAACATAGTCAGTGGTGTGATGTTTTCGTTGTCTCACAAGCTACTAAGGGAGGCTCTTAGTCGATATCTCTCGAGTTGAGACTCATCTGACATCTTTGACCAAGAAGGATTAGGAATTCATATGGACTGATCAGTGTAAGTAATATTTTGAGTATCTAAATGAGAAGTAAGTAAGTTCTCCATTTCATTGTCGTCTTGTAGAGGGAGTTTAATTTGATGTTTTTTGGGACGCTTCACATCTGGGGGTAGGATGTGTTCTAATTCATGACAGATCAGTTGTATCATATGGGTCTCAAAAATTATGTCCCCATGAAAGTAATTATGCCTCCCATGATCTTGAGTTGTTAGTTTTAGTGTTTGATATGATGTTTTGGAGACATTACCTCATTGGAAAACACATTGTGGTTGTCACTGATCATAAGAGTTTGAAATATATTTTCTCCTAGCATAACTTGAACTTAAGAAAATTTTGGTTGATGTAGTTCTAAGAGAAATATGACTCTGAGATATCATATACGCATGGAAAGGGGAATGTTGTAGATGATTTTATGAGTCGAAAGTCATGTAGTGATGTTGTTGCTGAATCCAATGATTCCTAGAGAGTGATGGAAGTACAGTCAGCATTACATGTAGATATCAGAGGATTTGGGGGCCGAGGTTTTCTTTCTCAGATGATTGTTCAGTCATCACTAGTGTAGAATGTGGAAGTGTCCCAATTAGGGTATCTATAGGTGGAGTTCTAGAGAGACCAAGTTGTTTGTGGTGTGGCCCCTGATGGTTGGTCAGAGGATGAACAACACCGAGTGTTTTATCACAGAAGGCTTTTTACTCATTTGATGATGCACAAGATAATTCTCATAGAGTTCATTAGTTCACCATTATCGGTTCATCCTAGCGTGAAAAAGATGTATTGAGCTTTGAGAATCTATTTTTGGTGGCCTGGGCTAAAGTGGGTGGTTGTAGAGTTTGTGTCTCGATGATTGGTCTTCCAGAAGGTGAAGGTTGAACACCATGTTCCTGGTGGTCTTCTACAGCAATTAGATGTTCCTCAGTGGAAGTGGGAGGATATCTCAATGGACTTTCTTTCTATTTTACCTTTAGCTTTGGTAGGACATGATGTTATTTGGTTGGTAGTGGGTCGTTTAACAAAATCGGCCCACTTCATAGTGATCAAGGTGTCATGCTCAGTGGATGTATTGTTGAGGCAGTATCTGGAGGAGGAGGTGAGAATTCATGGATTCCCAAGGATGATCATTTCAGATCAAGATCATCGATTTACCTCTAGGGAGTGGAGAGGTCACCAAAATGAGTTTGGTTCTCAACTATGCCTTAACACTGATTTTCATCCTCAAACTGATGGACAGATAGAAAGAACCATCAAGACTCTTGATGACATGTTATGATCTGGTGTTCTTGAGTTTGGAGGTTCTTGGATGAGGCACATACCCTTTTTAGATTCCTTTTACAATAATAGTTTTCACTCCCACATCGGTATGGTGATATTTGAAGCCTTGTATGGTCGACTGTCCCATTCTCTGTTGTGATGGACTGGGGTCGGAGAGTCAGAAATTCTTGGACCAAAACTAGTGAAGAATACAATAGAGATGGTTCAAGTGATTAGTAAGTGCATGAAGACATCGCAAGATCATCAGAAATCATACGTTTATCAAATATGAGAACTATAGAGTTTAATGTTGGTGATCATGTGTTTCTGAAGGTGACAACCCATCGTGGTCAACTATGGTTTGGCCTTTAGAGTAATCTCTCTCCCTGGTTTGTTGGTACTTTCTAAGTGTTATCTTGTGTTGGAGATATTGCCTATCATGTAGAACTTCCCCCACAGATGAGTCAGATACATGATGTTTTCCATGTATCACAGCTCTGTCATTATCTTCATGATGAACTTCACAATATAGATCGGTGAGAGATCGATGTTGATGATGATGAAACCTTTGAGGAGCGAACTATAGAGATCCAATACCTCAAGGTGATGTTGTTTCACAAGAATTATATTCACTTGGTTCGTGGCTTTTGGTGACACAGTAGCATGTAGGAGAGCACCTGGGAATGTGAGTCATAGATACGTGTTCAGTACCCAGTTTTTTTGATGTTTAACTCTTTTCATGTAATGATGTTCCCTTTGTGGTTAGACCCTTACTTTATATAATATGAATTTATTTTCTTGCTCTTGGTGGCTTTCTCTTTTTTGAGAGGTATCTCGATGGGTGGTTGTTCAGACCCCATTTCTTTTTCCATTTAGGTGGGTTTTGAATTCTCAAGGATGGGAAAGTTTTATAGAGGTATCTTATGTAATGACCCAGACAACTCCGGTACATTCCATTGTGAAAATATAGTGTTTGATTGCTCCCAGAGGTCAAGGTGACTAATCCCCAACAATTTTCTAATTTTACACATCTTTGAATAGTTCCAACGGTATACTGTTGTAAATAGTGCATCGATAGCCTTAGGTGAATAGTTCCAATGGTAGACCATTGTGAATAGTTCAATGGTGACATTCTATGAACAGTTCTAATGGTAGACTGTTTTGAACAGTTCATCGGTAACTTTAGGTGAATAGGCACAATGGTATACCATTATGAAAATTGCAAAAGTGACCATTTCTTTCCTTTGTCAAATTTTTAGTTCTGTGAAAAGTGTTTCCCGTAAAGTGAGGTTCTAATAGCAGCCTCTATTTCCTGTTCCAAATTTCGAGTTAACGAGCAATGTTTCCTGAACAGTGAGATTCTAACAGTATCCTCTATTTCCTTTCCCAATTTTTGAGTTCATGAACAGTGTTACCAGAATAGTGAGGTTTTAACAGCGACCACTATTTCATTTTCCAAATTTCGAGTTCATGAACAGTGTTCCCTAAATAGTGAGGTTCATACACTATCCTCAATTTCCTTTTCCAAATATCGAATCCATGAATAGTTTTTCCCGAACAATGAGGTTCTTACACCAGCCTCTATTACCTTTTCCAAATTTCAAGTTCACGATTAGTGTTTCCAGAATAGTGAGATTCTATGAGCAGCCTCTATTTCCTTTTCCAGATATCGACTTCTTGAATAGAGTTTTCAGAACTGTGAGGTTCTAACAGTAGCCTATATTTCCTTTTCCAAATTTTGAGTTTGGTGTACAGTGTTTCCATCTTCTTACAGTTTTACCGCTTTGACAATTTATTTTGAAGTAAAATGCATTTAAAGCCTCATTCTAAGGACTATAAGGCCGATTCAACAGCCATAACTCTTATATTAATTATTCCTAAGCCTCAGGATGTTTTTACTTGGTCAAACTGTGGGGTTTAATGTGATACAAATTTAATGGTAAATCAACCATATCTTAAACCATCGCTCCGTTAAATCTTTTAAAGGGAAATGATATCTTCCTCCCTTGTTCTACTTCCTTGTCTCTGGGGAGACATGATCGAACTTTTCCTTCATTCCAGTAGGAATCTGGGGAAGTAACTATTCCCTATGGATTGGTTTCCTCGACGCCCTTCTTACTGCAAGTGCACACCCTGTTTCGGGGCACCCAAGAAGAATACATCAATCTTTGATATAAGGAATTTTTTATCTTCATTATATTGGGTTCCATCTACTCATGATTCTATTTTCCATATTATAGGATGTGATCTCCATGCTTATAATAGAGTTTTATTGTGTGTTGGTGGATGTGGTTGTATCGTGGCATCCTCGGGTGGATGTAGTTTTTGAGAGAGGAGTTGATTGTGAACCATTGTGTGGACTATTCTCGTATAATGAAAGTCAAGAACCGTTTGAGATTGGGAATTATTTGATTCTCTATTATTTTACGTGAAACTATATCATTATCATGTTTCATCCCACTATATGACAATAGAATTGACCTAATATATATTTTAATGGGATAAAAAAAATTGACATCGATCATATGTTATTGCCTCTTGTTTTTCTAGATGGTGTGATATCAATTATTTATTTGTTTATATATCCTTTCTTGATGAAAATTGGTAATGAACGTAAACCAAAATAAATTGATAATTGTTTCGTTAAAAGATAAAGATGCGTGAAAATGAATCTAGTTCCCCTTATTTTAATTTGATGTATATCAAATTTTCACAGTAATAATGTTTAATTATTTTTGATAGATTACTGATTAGGTTTCCCTATGTAAGAACCTATGAATAATAAATCGGTTAATTCGCAATGGATTAATGGACTGATTGATTGATAATTCCTTGAAGGGTTCTGAGTGACCCTCTTGAATATTAAATGGCCATGATTCCAATTGAAAAGATGATTGTTTTAATTCTTCTTCTGTGTTAATGTGAGAATTATTGGCTGTTGTTATATGTGGTGGCATAGAGACCTATTTGGTTGTGGAATTAGATGACTCCTAGAGTGGCGAGATGCATCAGTACATACATGTGGGTGTTGGGGAGGACATCAAGAAAAATGGAACGAGATAAATGTGATTGTTGGATTCTTGCATATTCTTATTTATCGATTATATGCTTTACTTTTCCCCACTGTACAAGGCATTTGGTCTTACATACCCTTCTTTAAAAGTAGGTGAAGATGTATGTGGTATGCAACATGGTTTCCGTGTTTATCTTCTCAAGGGAGGATGGGTTTATGTTATTATTATATGCAGCACAGACTCGGCGAGTATTACATATGATCACTATGTTGAGCCCCCTTCTATTTAGTTTCATAGAATGTTTTTTAGAATGCTTGGGAATATGTGAATGCAATTCTGTAATGTATAATTGAATAAATGATCTTAAAACCTGGATTTGGAGCTTGCTGGGAAAAAATGATCAGGATAAAATTTTAAATGAAAAACATACTTTGTGTGTGATGCTAATGAAATTTAATGCAGAATTGGTATTGGTTAATTAATTTATATAGAATTAATTAATGTAAACAAAAACTGGTAAAAACGGAATGAAGTAATGTATTAAATCTCTATAAATGGTTGTCTACATATTGGATACATTGTCTAAGAAGTAGCGGCCTAGAGTCTGAGAGACGTTAGCTGCAGATGAGTCTAAGAATAAGTTATTCCTATAGTGTGGTTGTGAGGTAATGTATATTCTGTACTTTTTTGGTTTCTTTATGCTACTCCACCTTGATGGTATGGGAAACAGACACCCCAGGGATTCTGATCCCTGGTGGGGCGTTTTCCCCAACATTCTGGTGGGAGGATGCATGGGTGAGTACCCCCTTTGGCCCCGCTCTCTTCTCTTGGTAGTTACTTGTGCTAGCAGGCTCATTGGTTAGATTTCCCCATATATGTATGTAGAGGTATTTAATGGATTATGGTTATTCACACATATATATTCTGGATAATGTTTTCTATGGACTACTATAGGTGTAATGTGTCTAGGCTGTGATGGCCTAATGATCCTTACTCAGTGTATGGGTTGTAATGGCTTGAGGTATAATACCTGATGTATGATACACGTTATGTGATATGTGGTAGCTCCCATAAACTAACTAGTTATATTTCTTTCATGGGCATGGTTGTTTTGTTGCATGAGGTGCATGTGGCGGTGCATTGCCCAGGTGTCTGTGAGCAAGCCTTTTGGGGAGAGATGCTTAAGACGTGTGATGTTGGGGAAAAGAGACAAACTAGTGGGGAAGTAGTAGTGGGTACCATTGATATTCTTTATTATATTATATTTTCATTTATGCATAATTTGGTGTGTGTATCAATGGTGAGGCTGGGAACATAGTATACCTATGAAGGGTATGAGTTATATTTACTTGTTGTTCACTGTGTTTTAGCATGATTTCTTTACATTTGTACAAGAGGCTTCAGGAGGATCCTCCTGAGTATACTATTATACTCACCCTATGTATATATAAACTTCTTTTTATGTCACTTGGAGCTGGTTGGAGATCAGGCTAGTGATTACTACTTTGGGGTTTCAGGATCTGTTCGGGCCGGTGGTTGCTGCTATTTTATATTCTTTTGGGTACTTTTAGTTTTCCCCCTTTTAGTTGTTGTAGCTTTTCATGACATTTCATACGTGTACTTTGGTTTGCATTTATATTTCTATCTGAGCTAGAGTTGGTTGGTGTCTATAAAATCATTCTCTTCCTCATGTGTTATCTTAGAGGATAATTCCTCCCATTTGTGTGTTTTCTACACCCTCAGTTCAAGTGGCGATCCCAGAGTCTATAGGAGGAGGGACTCGGGGGTCATTGTCTCCCTTCTCACATTACTGTCCCAAGAGGGGTACTATTTGTTGGGTGGGGGTCATGAAAATACTACTCATGAATTCATAAATCAAATCACCTTTGTATTCAATAATGTTATTATTATTTTATTTTAATAACCAATATCAAAACCATTTTTCCAAGAAATGTTAAATGGAATTTTTGATTGTGTGAACTATGGACTGCCACCACACATACCAATTTAATTATTTTCCATTACCACCTATCAAATATGAATATAGTTATGTATATAAATTAAATTTATGTAGTTATTGAAATCATATATTACTATAATTATAATATAAAATATAATTTTTACCTACAATTTTTTTAAATTTGATTTCATTGATTGTTCATATGAGTGGATTGTGGAAAACACGAAGCAATGAGATAGGTCTTTGATAATATTATTACTAGGATTGTAAAAGGGTCACGTATAAAGAATATATATGACATACATTATATAATAATAATTATTTAACAGTGATTTATTATTAAAATATCCTCCATTTCATCCACTGAAAAAAGAAACATTTATTTTTTACTTATGGACAACCATATCCAATTATGGTTTAATTCATTTTTATATCTCTAATATATCTAGGTGATAATATATATATATATATATATATATTATTTTATAATATAATCATGATTTTAATACTAGAGATTATGTAACAATTATATACATACTTCGATAAAAACTACCCAGCACAATGATAAAGGAAATATAAAGTATTTACAAACTAGAATTGTGATTTTATTAAGACATTTTAAATAAATTATTGATAAAAAGTTCAAAATAAATCATACATTTTATTATAAATTTTAGAATAGTTATATAATATATGTATAAAAAATATATATTTATAATTCATGAGGTTCAAATGTATATAATGGATTTTAGACTTATGGTAAGGTATTTTCATCTAACTATTTTTTTATTGAGACACATGTCAAATTCAACATTTTTTTATTTTATGTGATACGTATACTGGACATGAATGTATTTAAAGATGAATATTTTAAAATTTATTGGTTTATAAATACCACATTTATATCATTGATATTATTATTCAACATTTACCAAAGTGTTGAGGGTTTATCATTATAATTTCATTGTTTATCTTAAATATTTATGATTATCATTATGATGGTGAAATTTATATATTCACCTATCAATAATGACATTTATTTTATTAAACTATAGTAACTTATGAAAAAAAATTTAATTTAATTTTATATTCTTTATATACTCAAGAGTTAATAAAATTAGCAAATAATCCTTTCTTTCACATTATTTGAAAACATTATATCATCAATATCGTTTTTTCAAAAAATTGTTTCATAAATATTTTAAATATCCATATTTGATTTTATGAATAAATTTTTACAGAATATTTAATTTTAAAATAATTATTTGAAATGAATCATATACCAATTTTTTAAATTTTGTACATTTGATTTTCTATAGAAAATGTGAACAGAATCCAGGTAATAACCTACACTACATGCTAAAAAAAATTATTCATTCATGATGGAAAACTTTGATAAATCTTCCTTTATATTATTTCAATGATACTTTTATTTAAAAGTATATATTTAATATTTTTAATTATAATATATTTTAAATAATTGAAATGAAAGTTGAATGTATATTATCCTCAATAAATGTTCTTATTGTCTTTTAAAAAATTATTTCACCTAAGATGACATGATTTGATCTTTCATAACCATTATAGGGGATATAATACTATGATGAAATCATTTTAATCTATTTTTTTATTTTCTTAACTATGATTTAATGATTCTTATAAAACATTATTCTATTCCATGGGTCATTATATTATGAAGTGATGAAATGTTAATGAATCCCTTTTATTTTCCATGGGTTTTACAATAACGAAGTGTTTCTGAAACCCTTTTCATTTTAAATGTTTATAATATCTTGAATATTTTATGAACATGTTAAAAAATTGTATGAAATTCATTATAATATGTGTGGGTAAAAAATTATATAACCCTTTAAATTATTGGGTAACGATTAATAGCTTATGAGATAAATATAAAGTTAATGGGGTGTGAACCCAGTTCAGTATGTGAGTATATCAACTATGAGATTATTGAGAGTAAAAGTAAAATGGGTGACATCCCATTTCACTAGGATAATATTTAAAATATAAATTGACTTCTATGGAAATGAATTTATCTGGTAATATCAATTCCTCAACTCTTTTTCTAATTCCAATGTATTTCCCTCTTCAACCATTCTATTTTATTAATTTACGGTTCATTTACTGTGAACAATTAGTCCAAATTCCATTACTCGTGATTATGATATATTTTAAGAAGTGTATGTCATGAATATGTTTTTTTCAAGTTCTAATACCCAAAAATTGATGTTTTTTTAAGTGATCATTTATTTTACCTTTTTACCATTAAATTGAATTTCCAGCATCCTTTTATTATGTTTTCTTTTTTGAGGTCATGAATAATGGTATAAAGAATGATATTCTAAAAGGGGAACTCGTTATATTGAACAAGTTGTATATGTATCCAAGTTTCCAATGTCACTATAAATATATCAATTCCACGTTGATCATCATGTTACATAAGGAATATTCATTTATTAAGAGATGATATGAATTTATTAAAACATTGGATATTTATAGAATGTATCAAATAAAAGATTTCATAACCATTGTGAACTAGATTGAGAAAAAAATTAGTAAGAAAATAAGGAATATGCATAAGTATAGGATAACACCATAATGTCATGGAAATGATCATGGATCAGTAGGGGTAAACCAATGTTATAATATAATTATTTTATGGTTTCAAGATACATATATCATATGAAATATTTTTTATGATTGGTAACTTTGATTAAATATTGGTATGGTTATGTTAAAACTTTCACTTTCATTATGATTTTGATTATAGAATGATTAATTTTAGGTGATAATAGGTAAGATAAATAATAAAAGTAAATTATAAGAGATTATTTATATAATTTATACTAAATTAGTTATATTATCATGGAAGCCTCAATTATAGACTAATCAATTTCATATGGATATATAAGTGAAATACACAATTTTTATGATCATCATATCTCATGTCAATATTTTTCTCTAGTTGATGTTTTTTGGAATTTTATTACTATTAATAATATTATTCTCCCTATTACTAAATGTGATCTCATTTTGTGCATATATTAACATTATATTCATAAAACTCATAAAAATTGATAAGGAATGGTTGAAATATTTTATATTTTGATTAAACCTATGATCATCTATCAGTGTGATGATGAAAATGAACTTTTAATGTATATTAATCCATTCAATGGGTCTTAAATCCTATTAAAATTTTCATATTATCTAATATTATAGGGAAAAAACAACATCAATAATATATATATATTTTTTTGTTCATGGGTGTTTTTTGAAACCCTTTGGGAATATATTCCTAGTATTTTACAGGATCATGATGTGTAGTTTGAAATCAAACACCTAACTAATTTTAAGCCTATTTAAAATAATATTTATTGAAGTAACATGAATGAGTTTTAGTAATTGTATAATTACCAAAAATATAATATTGAAAAGAGATATATTTTAAATGTGTGAAATCATGGGTTGCACATGATCATTTTTTATGATGAAATTTGGATAAATGGTACTCTAAATTTATTATAATAAAAAAAGATAAAAATTAAGAATGTGTATCCTCTTCAACATAATGTTTTTCTTATTTGATCTACTGTTAGATTCTCTAAACCATTACATGGTTGACCTTCATTCTAGAGGACAACAATTTAGGGTCATGAAGGAAGATATACCCATCATTTTATTTCATATATTGTTTATAAACTATTAATATATAGTGATACCATTTTTTGTTATAATTTCTTCATCTAGGCTTTTAAATTTAATGAATATAGTCTTTTTAGATTACCTAGGCATTTTTAAAAAGCCTATTTTAAAAATATTCTTATATATTCAAGGATAAATTTTGAACATGATGATCACATAATAATTTAACTGAAGATTATGAAAATGAATTATTTTTTTCACAATTTTAAATTTGAGAATTTTGGCTACCTATGGCATCATCTTCTAGACATATAATTTCTTTTGAGGGTGTATATATGGATCCTTGAAAGAATAACGCTACTAAAATATAGGCTTAACCAAAAACGTTTTCTCATATTGGTAGTTTTCATTTTTTGGTTGGATATTATCTACCCAATTTGGATAATTTTTCATGACATATAGTCTACTCATGATGATAAATTGGAAGATAACCACATTCCAATAGACAAATTATGGTGAGGAAAAATTTACAGAAATGATGATAAGGATAGTATTTTAACCTACAGATTCATTTTTTATATTGGATAAGGGTTTGTAATCAATATTTGTCAAGTAGTGAAGATATTTGGATTATTTCTCAATCATAATAAAATGGTAATATATTATTCCTTGTGAATATTGAATATTTAATAGATAAATTGTGAGACTCTATATTTTTATTACTATAGTATATTCTGAGTTATAGATATGGATGATTAAAAAATATGGAAAATGGAGAGATATATATAAAAATAATTAATTTTTAATGTATGTACTAACATATAATGAATTTAATGTTAGAAAAATAAGATGGTTTGAGTTGAATAATATTTAAGAATTCACAATACAGGACTAACCACGGAACAAAAACATAGTAAAAGATATTCATAATTGAAATGATCATGCTATCAAATAAATTATACATCATAGTTTTTGAAATATGGATCAAAAAAATTTATGGATGTTAAGAAATATTATTTCTCAAAAATTAATCTTCAACTATCATTCCATGTATGAATTAGAGACCTGGATATAGAAGTTGTGAAATGATAGAGGAATGTGAAAAATGTAACATTGTTTAATATTAATTAAAATAGAATGATGATTTTTAGTAACCATGTTTGTTTCCATCCATACAACATTTTAATAATAATATATTTTATTAATAACATAGTTTCAATATTCTATATTCATCTTGGATATATAAGGATGAATATATATACAAATGATAATTTCTAGTGGGATGGAATGAATAGGTGTATTAAATAATATATATCTTGATCCATTGTATGTTAGCTTGTTAAGTTATCAAAAAAACAATATATGAATGTTGCAACTATTACCTATAGTAGATTATAAATTGGAATAATTAAACAATAATTTTGTCGATGGACTACAAAAAATATCCAATAGTCATAACACTATTTAGTTTGTAGAAATTTTCCATAAAATTTCATCACAGATCAATGTTATCACAGAATTACTTTATGATGATGATCATTGATGAATATATATTATGAAGTTGTAAAGTTACATGGAGTACCACATTCTATTTGATCAATTTATGTTTTTTGGTTTCCCTCAATGTTTTGGTGCACTTTTCAAAAACCTCATGACACATAGTAGCTCTCCACACAAGTTTCCATACTTATAATGACGTATTGAAAAGGATAATCGTTAAAACCCTGGGGGATAATTTGGAACCAACATTGTAATGTGGTCTTGGTTAGTGCAGGGGATCAATTTATAACCATCAATGTTACTCGAGGACCTGTCTCATTCTTCACGAGTTTCATTTATGATAGTTGTGATCAACGCCATAGAAGTGAGTTATGGGAGGAGCTTCGTATGTTCGATTCAGGGCCGAAACCATGGATCATTGGGGGTGATTTCAATGTTGTGGAGGACCCTCATGAAAGGCATGGTAGGGGTCCTTTTCCCCGAAAAGCTAGCCATGATTTCATTCGTTTCATGGTGTTGTAGAGCCTCTTGGACCTCGACTTTGTGGGTAAAAAGTTCACATGGTGCAACAACCAACGGGGTCTCTACCGCTCGTGGGGTCGTCTCAATCGCTGCCTGGCTAATATGTAGGACATTGTTGCTTTCTCTTGTTCTAAGGATACTCATTTGGTCCGGGGTATTTCGGACCATTCCCCCTGCTTATCTCTCTGACCACTTCACATACTCACCATGATTGTTTTAGATTTATCCATTTTTGGGCTGATGTTCTAGGTTTATTCAGTTTTGGGCTGATGTTCTAGGTTACCATGACCTTGTCTGATCCATTTGGGAGTTTCCTCTACAAGGTAACAGGTGGGTCTCGTTGCACTGAAAATTGTGGCGGCTGATACTCAATCTTCATACGGGGTAAAAAGATGTTCCACAGCAACAAGGGGAGATTGAGGCTACCATGCATGATGTTGAATGCCTTGAAGGCCGCTTGGATGAGTAGTGGGACGACCAGAGCTATGAGGAACTCATGGAGTGGAAAGATATGTTGGCGGACATGATCTTGGAGTAGGAGCGACTCGCCAGAGAGGGGTCCAGGATTAAATGGTTGAACAAAGGTGATCAGAATTCGGCTTTCTTCCATGCATGCATTAAGGAGAGGAATAGGCTAATTAAACCTAATATCATGATGGAATATAGCTCTTTCACGGAGGGAAGGGATGTGGCTGGCCGCATGGCCTTCCGGTTTTCCTCAGACATCCTGGCTGGTCCAAACATCTACCTACCTAATGGATATCCAACAGGTTATTCTGACATATTTGATGTGATTACCAACTTAGCTACTGTTTAGGAATATTAAGCCCTGGAGGTGATTCCAGGAGAACAGGAGATCAAAGGCACACTCATGCATCTGAATCCGGACAGCACTGCGGGGCCAGATGGGTTCTTGGGTTGTTTTTTCATGTTATCTTGGGATATTGGGAAGGAGGATCTCGTTGCTGCCATTTAGGACTTTTTTCGAGGGGTATTTTTCCTCATGTTTCAAGTTCAATCACCATTGTTCTCTTTACAAACCCAACTGAGATCTCCCATTATCGTTCGATCAGCATGTCTAATACCCCTTATAATGTCCTAGATACTATTCTGAACACCCGGTTGGTGAGTCTCTTGGCACGGTGGAAGTCGATGGAACAACATGGGTTCATCAAAGGTCGATCGATCTAGGAAGTCATCGCCACGATGTAAGAGATGATCAGCTACATCAATGTCAAGTATCATGGCTCTAACTTGATTATTAAACATGATATGAGTAAGGCTTATGACCGGGTTGAATGGATCATCATCCATAATGTTTGGGAAGGTTTGGGTTTCAACTCTCGGATCATTGATATCTATTTTCACTGCTTCAGCTCATCATGGATGTTGGTGACCATCATGGGAAAATCCTATGGATTTCTCAAATCCACTCGGGGCCTCCGGCAGGGTGACCCCATCTCACCGAGCCTGTTTATTCTGATCTATGATGCCCTGAGCTGACTGATTCATAGAATCTCTAGTAAGGGTGAAATCCTCCCGTATCGACGTCGTTTTAAGGCTCCGGTGATATCCCATATCATATTCACCAATGATACCATTATTTTGTTGAATGCTATGAGAAAATACATCCGTTGATTGATCAATGTTTTGGAGGATTACTGTCACTGGAGCGGGCATATCATTAACAAGGGTAAGAGTATGTTTTTTCTTTCTAACAAGTGTATTTCTGGGTGGGTTATTTCTATCACCAATGTTATAGGAATGCAAAGGGGGACACTTCCTATGGATTATCATGGGGATCCCATCTCTCCAAGTAGGCTTTGCATCCGTTAATTCATCCCCCTTCTCTCTAGGATCACAGACAGAGTACTCAACTAGAAATATAACCTCCTTTCATTCGGAGATCGGATCGCTCTCGTTAATAGCGTTATCGCGGCCTATCCGGTGCATGGACTCTCCTATATCAAGGTTCCTAAAGGTGTCATAAATAATATCAATAAAATCCTTGCCCAGTTCATTTGGGACCCACGGGCCAAGGGTTAGAGACACTGGGTCTCTTGGAGCATGATGGAGAAGCTGGTGCGGGAGGGTGGTATTAACGTGTGTAGTTTGTAGGAGACCCTTTCCCTCATGCATGATATGCTTGCATAGATTGTTATAGAACGTCATTCGCTTTGGGGGATAATAATGGAAAGTTATGAATCGGGGATTCACGACAAAACGGAGGGCCACCCTTTGTCTCTCGGGTCGATCATCAGACCTCTTGTATCAGCCATTCATCTTCATTCCCGCTGGATCATTGGGAGGGGTGACGTGTCCTTCTTGCATCAGAACTCGTGCGTAGTTGTTCTCAGATTTCGAGGGTGCCCTGTCATGGATATTTACATCATGGTACCATGTCTCTTACCATACTTTATTAAGGAGACTCTGGATAAGGAATGACATAAAATCTTCAAGCTCATTGAGATGAATTACGAGCCTCATAAGTGTGTTTTCACCCCCGCCTCCTACAGTTTATTTTCATCGATGGATTTTAGGATTATATTTTTTTATCAAGGATATCCACATAGGTGGGATGAGATTATTTTGGTGCGGAGTGTGCCCACCAAGTTCAATTTTCTCACTTGGAGGATCAGAAACACGGTAGTTCCGACAGATGATAATATCCAATGGTGCGGTATTACCTATGCTTCTAAATGCGTTTGCTGTAAGTATTCGTGTGTGGAGTCCACAGATCATCTTTTCATTGATAGATAATGTGCGTGAGAAGTGTGGAGGATTATTGGGGAGTTCACAGTGGTATCTTCCTCTGTTGGGGCCAACCATCCATTTCTTGACAGATGGTATGTCAGATCAGGGGAGGGAGGTCCTGAATAGTTGGCTCATTCTATGGTTCTTCCTGTTGGGTGTTGGGTGTTGTGGCGGGTGAGGAACATAGTGAGGTTTGAAGGTGCGTCCATTTCAGCTTGGGTCATTATTGTGTGGGCTCGAAATTTTTTTATCGACATGGAAAAGGTGGTGAGAAAATGGAACGAGGCTCCCACTCTACTCTGCTTCAAAGACAACTCATATGCCACTCCTTCATCCACTCATATTTCTAGTAATTGGGTCTGCTGTAAACCCCCATTGTATGGGTTAAAATTGAATATGGATGGTTATTATGTCATTGGCGTGATGCAAGGTGGAGGGGTAGTGCGTGATAGATAGGGTTCGGTTCTTTTGGCTTTCTCGGTCACGCTTGGTCAGGGCTCTTGTCTTCATTGAGAGGCTTCAGGTATTCTCACTGGGCTCAGATTGTTTGAGCAAAAGGGGTGGGAACTTTCGGAAGTGGAAACAGACTCACTAATTGTTCACAATGCTTTGAAAGGGGAGGAAGTTTCTCCTTGGTCCATATTCTATGTTATTAGAAAATTCAATAGCTTTATGGGCCATAGAATTGGGGTCCTTCACACCTGGAGGGAGGGGAACACGGTGGCGGACCACTTGGCCTTGTTGGAGTTCGATGACTCGTTTAATTTATGCCTGCATATTTTGGGTAGTTTGAAGGTAGAGGGGGCCAATATCATTAAAGGTGATGCCTGTGTGCTTTACCACTTCTGGCATCCTTGATTTCTTGGTGTACGGGTGAAGGTTGGGGCGGTTGTTTTATTTTTTCCTTTTCTTTTTGTCCCCCCCCCCCACCATTTTTAATAAAATTAATGATGATGATTTTATAATAATATTTTTAAGATGATCATTCATATGGATTCTTATCAAGCCATATATTAAATGATTTCTATAAAACCATTATTGTAGAATGATGATGGATAAACCAATGTACATGAATCTAATGTAGTTAATTTTTTTATAAAAATATTATAATCATTTCAGAACACATAAGTGTTTCAGTAATTAGAAACAGAATTTTAGTTGATAATCATCAACAAGATTTGGATTATGAAGTATAGGACAAGGGGTCTTAAAAAAGATATTCGTTGGAGAAGGTTATCATATTTAAAAAGAATTATCTGATGAAAGATTGGTATTGTTGGTCATTTTGAGATTATTTATCTGGTAAGGATTGTATCTTATCTTTTACACTGAGAAATGAACCTCTAAAAAGTTCATGATGTGTTACATGTATATCAACATAGGATATACATTCCTTATCCATTACAAGTACAAAACAGACTATTCATACCATTAAAAAATACCATTCGTATGAGGAGTAATTGATTCACTTTTTATCATAGAGAGAATATAATAGGAATCCAAACCACTCACTGAATTAATGTTTTTTTTAAAAAACACTAACATGAGGAATCTATATTGAATCCAAATGATTTGATGAGGTTTAAATATCATTATTTATATGTATTAGAGTAATAAAATTTAAGATTTAAATTCATTTTATGGGGGTATGATAAATCACCTTATGATTTTAGAAAATAACTTTTTAAAACAAAATAATATTTTTGATAGGTTTAATTACACACAACATTGAGTTTAAATGAACCACAATATACTATTAACAATTGAAATTTAATTTTATATTTATCACCACATTACTATAGTCGTGTGGGTGAATATAAAAAAATGATTTTTTAAATGATTTTCCCCATTTATAATATAATTTTTTTATTATCATTTTATTATAAAGGGAAAAAATAAACCATTAAAAGTAAAATATATATTTTTTGGAAAAACAATTATTATATGCACATTGCATTTTTAATTTAATAAATTTTGTTAATCAGAATATATGGTTGGATTTGAGGAATTTTATATATTGTTTTTCTAATCATATATTTTACCCATCATTTAATATTTTTTTACATGTAATGTGATGTAAATTAATATAGTTATATTCGCTAGAACTTGTTTAATTTCAAAATGGCAGTTTCATACCCTTTTGAGAACATATATGATAAATAAATTTCTATTATTTTAGAAATGGAATTATTAAAAATTAACTTAATTTTTAAATTTCTCTTGTAAATATTTGAATATAGATAATATATTATTATTCTATAAAAAAATTATTTTTTCCATGAATATTGAAGAATGAAAACTTTTATTCAAAACATTTTATTCATTTATAGAATTTATAAAATTAAAATATATTAAAAATTAATTTAAAAAGTTTAATTAGTAATAATATATTTTTATTATTCAAATCCAAGACATTTGAATCAATTTTATATTGAATTTAAAAATAATTTTTTTTGTAATTGTTAGAACATTATATTTGGAATGATTTTATTAGATTGTCTTGCGAGTATAATTTTTTGTAAAATTTTTCACACATATAAATATAATTTACATTGGTGAGTTCCATTAATTGAATTAAAATAATTAATATTATTCAATATGATAAGAATAATTTATTTTATACAGAATATTTAAAATAGTTAAATTTATTTGCAAATGTTATAGTTAAAAAAGATAATTTGGTGTTAAACTAAATGGATAAGGGTTAAAATAAAAAAACACTATATACATTAAATTTAAAGGAATTATTTTGATATTATACTTTCCAAAAATCTTATATATGACCATTTGGAATCGTTTTCCTTGATAATGACATTAATATATTGTAAACATTTATGAATTATCTATTTGGGTTCCCTCCAACACTTATAATATAGAACCTCATCTTATCCATTCATCACTTGTTTGTATAAATTTATTTTATCCAATCCTCATGAAAATATATTCCTTACATATCATCCAACATCAGATATTTAATTTTTATTAGGAAACCCTTATAAGAAGGATATTGTGGAAAACATAAAGAGGTTATATGAATTAGATGTATCATTATCAAAAAATCACCATCATCATATTTATTAATATAAATTTACAAAAGAGCCCAAATTGAATGCCATATAGAAAGGGAAAATACATACATGACGAAATATAAAATATAGGGGGGATAAATGGTACATTCAGTACCCCCTCTCACATGGTTAATCTACTCTAGTGGTAAAGCGTTCATGCTAGAAAAGAATGTAATCCTTATTCTTTGATCCTCCATTGATGTGAGAAAACCAAAAACAATGTTATATTCTCAATACGTCAAAAGTATAATTTTATGGATATAAATTTCACCCCTAAAACATTTATTAATATATTAAATGGAACAAGGGATAGTTTTTAACCCATTTTAGGATTGGTATAGGTTGGTGGAATACATTTCAACCGCCTATAGGATGTTGTTAATATAATGTCATAATAGTATACCCATCAACATTTCCATAGAGTCTTCCTAAAAAGAGTTATGAGTTCTTAAAAATTATGAAAAATAATAAATAAAATCATACCAAATCCCCTTAACCACTCCTCCTCCACTAATGACAGCAATGTAATATAAATCATCTATTTTTATTCCTAGACATATGTTGTGAGGATACCAATGTACACAATAGTCTTGATTGGTTATAATATTTCATTTTGTGAGGGTTATATAGGTGATATGGGTTTGATAATAGAATAATCCTTTTATGATTTTAGGTGGGGGACCATATCAACTAGGAGATTACATGTTCTATTATTAAGATTCTTGCATCTGTAACTAATTCCCTCAATCCTAGATACATATATCACTTTATAAATGTGTGAAAAAATAACTTAAAGAACCCATAATATATATTTTTTATATGATCCCACATCCCCAACAACATGGAGGTATTATTAAAGAAAATTAATTCATTTTCCTTGGTGATAGTCAAATCCATTGATGATTTCAAACACTATTAAAACCACCTATGATGGGCTGCCTTCGTAGAACAAGCTCTCCAATTATTTCTCCAGGTTTACAACATAGAATTAACATCTAGAAACATGGGTAATAAAAATAATTTTATAAATTAATCAATTATAAGGGATATATTTTTAATTATCCATTTAATTAATTATCCATTATGGGTATCTCTTTGCACAATAACACCTCACCCACACAATCGACATGCCCACAACTTAACATAATTATATGGAAATCCATTGTAGACATTTTTAGAGACGATGACCTGGTAAAAAAACATTTCTCTAGATCACAATTAATTTTTATAAGATCAAAAACCCCATATTGGTGATCATCCAAAACAGCATCGATGAAGTCTTGGTATCTCCATTAATGGAGAAATGAGATGTCTGAAATAGGGAATCTAGTTAAGGTGAGAGAGGAGACATCCCAGTTTTGGTTCGGAAATGAGATCTTACGCCTTCCCACAATTCAATTGGAATGACCATGGAGTGTTTTGAGGTTAGGCTGGATGTTTTTCCAAAAATAATAATATCATCCTCTAGTCATGATTTAAACTCCATTGTGTTTTTTGGTGGTAAACCTTCCGCAAAGGGTCCAATTCTCAATGAATTCCAATTCAAATTTCATTACTATTAAAGAAAGGTTTTTTGAGAAATTTTCAACATTTATGCATCTTTTCTTCAGTAGACACGTAATTATATCTCATTAGGCCCAAATGAGTTCCTTCAAATGGGCTTTCCAAATAATCCAGGCCATAATATTCTCACCGTGGGTAATAACTCCCTTCTAGATTCTAGACATTGAAATATCACGTACAAGAATGGAGGAAAACCAACTATAGACCTGGGTGATTATACCACTACTGAATATTAAATGGTTCTTCTAGTTCATAATTCTATGTATGTTTCCTTCCACTATTTACTCAATGCGATGAATGATGGGTCATGGTGGAGAGATGGTGGCACCGAGGAATTTCATAGTAAAAATTATCATCAGCATATCACAACTCATATTTAGTTAGAAGGAACATATCTTTGCCCATATTATTAATATGCAGAAACATGTATTAAAGTAGTTGATGAACTCCCCACTCCAGTTGGATTAATCATTATGAATTTGGGTGATTCCATGAATTTATCTCTTACAAGTACGAATGAATATAATGTTATTATCATAAACATAATTTGAGAAATATATTATGAATTTATTTTTCAATTACGAGGGATCACATTCCTTTGAAAAATATTCATGTCAGTGAGGAGGCTAAAAAAATCGGAAACCATTATGAATATAGTTAGATATAACAATTCCACTTTCCTCAGCTGATATATTTCATTGAAAGAGGCACATATTTTACAAAATATTTAATATAATACCATGTGGATATACTTCAAGTCATCTTGTGATTTGTTTCCAGAGGGGAGAAAGACATTTAGTGAAACACCATGATGATAAATTCCCACTCCACACAGTGATAGACATTATCCATATCAAAATATTTATCTATGATAGAATGGAAAACCTTTTGGTTTAAATCAATGATCTATTCTTAAACTTGAGAAACCAACAATTAAATTTTTGGAATTTATAAATATATGTTGATGATATGAAATATATCAAGTGAGATAAATTTTTTTACCACTATTTATCACACGTTATAGTTTCATTTAAGGATAGCTTCACGTGCAGATTAGATGATATTTTTTAAGGGATGAAGGGTCTATAACATTCAGGATTAACACCCGCATAGCCACAAAACCCAAAATGGGAAGGCTTCAACACCTAAATAAATCTTAAATAACACACACCTGATAATTCATGATAATATTTCTAGAGGCCCTGTAAAAATTTCATAGAAGGATACACGAGACATGGATACTCTATAAGTTAAGGACATAGAATGCCTCATAAATCCCCTTTTATTCTGTTATATCATCAATAAACTAATTTTCATATGATGAAACTCCCTTGGGGACTACATTGAATATACCACAAATCCAATAGGATATCAACATTTCATGTGAGGATTGGGAAATTAAAGAATTGATCTCCCACGTGTTTAATCCATACCACTAACCACATACCAATGATTAGAATAAGTCTCAATACTCATCAAAATAATGGTTATAATACAATGTAATTTCTTTTTAATACATTCATGAAAGGACAGGGTATTTTGATCATCCTCATGCAGACACATAATATTTAACTACTGAAGCATCAACTGTAGTTATCTTTGAAATATATTAGTCGCAATATTTTTCCTATGAGAGGGGTAAAGCAATTTAGTTACATAAAAATCATTCTCAATAATAATTTCATGTTTTTATTGTCCCCTTTCACTAGTTCAACATCCAGAGAGAAAGTAGTGATGATAATAAATTATTGATGATCATTTTTTAGGATATAGATTTTCAAGAGATGTTTGATCCAATCATTACCCCGATAAGGCTTGTTCCATGTGTCCCTGAACAATTCATGATATCCTAGAGTACTAATCCAAGATTGAGAGAAGGAATAAAATTCAATACATTATTTTGTAGGAGAATTAACAACAAATTTTGGTGGGTGACTAGACAGGATTCTCAGTAGATGATTAACCTTTACATTACGGATGAATGAAATTATGCGATAATTGGAAAGGTATCTATCAAAGTGACACCCGTTATGCATACCACATTTTTTATTACACTAGGTAAAGGTGATAACTAATTATCCCATGTCCATCAATCCATTTCAAGCCATGAACTATAAAAAAATATTAGTTTGATTTCCATGGAAATAATATCCTCCAATATTTATCATTCGGATCATCAAAATGACTAATATCAACTCCCCAAATCCATAGTGAATTTTTTAACATTATAGAATGCATTAAATTCCTAAATGAACCCCTTTATTTCACATCGTAGCTATCAATGTTGATGTTGAGGAAGAAACAATGAACACCTATAATTTTTTTGGTGGTATATTGATCAAAAACCTCAATTAGATCCACACATATAATGTATTTCCAAATAATCTAGATGTGCTGAATTTTGGGGATAAAATGAATGAAAATGAGAAAATTTACTATATGGAAATAGTTAAAAACATTATAAGGGGGTTGCAAATTGTGAAGTAATACATATATGGAGGCGGACATGTTTTTGTGTTTATTGGAAATGTAGTATTTTATAACCCATGAATTATGTTTGTGAGAATTTAAAATTATGAAGTAACTAATTGAAAAGATATGTGTATATCTTTGGAAATAAATGTCATATCACTTTTATCTAGAGAATATTATGTGTCCATTTTCTATTTGTATCTTTAAACGGTTCAGATGATGTTGGAAGGAAATTAAGGAGAAACAATAGTTGATGATGAATGTTTCTTGATTAAATAATGATCCCCCATCATTACCATAGAAGGATATAAGAATGAGGACATTCTGTTAGTGCCTTTGGTTATTGGGACACCTCATGCGACTTGTGAGTGGAAGGAAAAGTTGAGAAGGCATGGGATTGTTGAACAAATGATAAAACACTGTTATGAAATAGTAATCAGTTATTCTAAAATAAAAATATTAGTTTCCTGAAAATAAAAAGATATTTTTATGTTACTCTAATAATCTATATCCATATCATATTCCATCAAATGGGAAATGAGAATATCTATCATGTGAATGGTGGACTACAGCCTCATGGAATGGTGTGATTAATTTTCGAATTATTCTACTTATAGAAGGATATAATGGTGGATTTAAATTGTATATATTATATTTATAACATATTTATTCTTCAAAAAAAATATATCATACAAATATGATAGTTGTGATTTCATAAGAAATGATAACACTACTCATGAACACTTCTAGACTACTCCCTCTATGAAGCGATGTGATACATTTTTCATTTAATTTTTTAATTAATGGTAACAAATAAAATTTTAATGAATATATATATTCTCTATTATATAGTAATTATTACCTAAATATAAAATACGTTTTGAATTTCTGTTGACCCATTGGTCAAAAAATGAAGACAATGTTCACGTGTAATTATGGCATACCATCTATAGAAATATGATAATTCTTATTTTTCCATTATTAATATTTTACTAAAAATTAAAAAGTAATTAATTTATATTTCACTTCTATTATGATTAGAAAATAGTATATTTTATAACCAAAAACAATATAAAATGTCTAAAATTTCCATACACATATTTTCATGGAAAATGAAGTAGTTACCCCCAAAAATATTCTACTTAACAAAGTGATGTGAATAATTCGGTGATAAAAAGATACTAGTAAAAAATATAAGTTATGAAATATAAGAATATTTTTTTGAAGAGATATATCATATATTTCTATTTATATTATAGTAGGCTCAAGCACTTATTAAAGAAGTTGTCAATGAATTAAGGGATTCTATTTTAATTTATTCCTATGAGATTATCATGATTTTTATTATTAAATATAGTGGGATTTAAATATCAATATATGATTATATCTTCATAGGGTTTATGATTAAAAATTTAAAAAATTTCATTATGATTTTCTGTTATAATATCATTTTTTATAGGGACTATTTAAGATTACACTTTCAATTAAGAAAATTTGTGATCTACCACTCAAGAATCACATGAATTTTAATATCCTCTCATTATATCATGTAATTAAAATTTTTAAATTAATTTTACTATTTTTATGTAATGATGAGTCAAATATAGTGTTTTTTTGAAATAATTATTTATTTTTGACCTCAGTCAATTATACTTTTTTATCAATACCATTGGTTTCTACAAACATTTTGAAGAATAATTTCCAATTATCAATATCGTATTAAATTTTTTTTTAGTCATGTTATCTGTATTAAAAAATTAAATTAAATAACTATTATTATAATTTTCAAATTAGTTTCATATGATTATTTTTTAAAAATGTGAATGATCATTGTTTTAAAATAGAAAACTGGATTAGAAATTTCCACCACCATTACCTATCAATTATTTTAATATAACATTAAATGATTCTTTAGTTGTATCAAAAATATTATTCATTAATTTTTGGAGATTATTTATATTTTAAATTAGTGATTTCAGTGTTGAGTGGATATTTTCGTCACAGAGTGATCTAAAATTTCTTTTAAAGGAATTCATTAACTAATATATCATCCTTTAATATTTAGTAACCACTACTAGAAATATGACCTTATGGTATCATCAATATTATTTTCATATATGTTTTGTGATTATTATGTAAATGGTTCTATGAAACCCATTCCATTTCATAGATTAATATGTAAGGAAATAACCCATGTCATTGGAAATTTTTTTCATTTCCATGGGTTATATGATGATGAAATATTATAAAAAATATATTTCTTTCATCTAGGTTATGATATGAGGTGAGTTTTATTATCTTGTGGAACATGTTTGTATGATTTTCATTATAATATAGGTGTGCCCATTATTATATATCTCTTAAATGAATTTTATTTATAAATATATCTAATGAGATAAAAACACTATAATGGAGAGGGATCCATGTTCATAAATAGGCTATATACACTCAGACATTCACGATAAAAGATATTTTCTACTATGATGGGCTAAATAGTCAACCCATTCCACAATAATGGACATGGATCTTATCCATGAACACTAGAAATGATTTTATATGATTATGTGATTTATAATATTTTATATCATATGCCAATTGTTTTCCTCTAATGGATCATGTTCTTAAATACCATTACATTTCATTTCTACTGATATACCAAACATAATTCAATGACATAGGATTAGGATCTATGATCTTCTTGGTATGATTTTAAAATATTGTTCTCCCTTTAAATTATGATTATTCACATGTTTTTATTATGTGATCATTAATATTTCAATTTTTTAACCATAGTAAGCATCTAATATCATCCGTCTTTATGTTTCATATACTCTAGTCATAATGAATTATATTAAGTATGATATGTACTATATGGGTTATGGTTATGAATAACCTATTATTAATGTATATATATGTCAAAATTCTCTAGACCTATAAAAATATATCATATATCATTTTGAAAAAATTTTATTATTCATCCTTTAAGATGTGATATCTATGTATAAAATGAATTGTTTACATTAGTTAATATCAACCTAAAACTAATTTTTTCTAAACATGAAAAAACATTTCAAAAAAATAAATATTCCATTATACTAAATCCACATTTATTGAACTATGTATTTTTTCCAATGGTTCATAATATAATTTTAATAAATAAGAATTTATAAATCCATAAATTTATGAAAAGTGTGACCTTAAGAAAAGATTTAGTTCTACAAAGACCAAAATAGATTTTGGTGTGATACGAATCAACTAGATGCATATCTAATTTTTTTCACCAAATGTACAATATTTTTTAATTCATTTTTATTATAATCCTCTTATTAACGACCCAGAGTGTCACAATACATCATGTATTTAATACACATATAGATAATAAATTACATATGATATTATATGTGTAGACAATATAGGGTGATGCATTTATCAAATGTCCCATACAATTATGGATAATATATATATATACCCATCCCCTAATAGATAAGAACATACAATTTATTATATCGTTCTATTCTGGGATTACATCTGTCAATATAATATGATGGAAATGATTTCATTCTCATAATATAATATGAAAAAACTCATATTTTTTACGAGACAATAAGTGAGATGACCCGAAACATAAGAAACCACCCCTAATTAGAATAGCATCATGTATAATATAATAAATATATCAATGTATGTAGGATCTCCTTATCATATTCTATCCAAACACTTGTTTAAGGGAAGTAAAAACTGTAAAATATCTATACATTTCAAACAAAATATATAATGTATGAAACTCTATTTGAAATACATGTAAGTTCATATATTATAAAAAAATTGGTATGTGAATTAAAATCATCGTCTATATCATGATTAATGAATCATAAACATGTTAACCTTAACATTATATCCTAGACAATAATACCCAATTAAATAATTTATTATTTATTTTTATCCAATTATATCTTTTCAATGTTCATCATCATCATTATTCATATATCCCTTTCCTTAAAAATGTATCATTGGTGTATTTTTTATTAAAAAAATACATGTTATATTTAATATTTATATTAATATCAACATCACATTAATATCCTCATCACATTATTATATTAATTCACATTAACTATGTATATTGATTATTATAATTCTTTATTTATTAAACAATCGATATTTTTATGTTCAAATGATCATTCAGTAGCCTCATTGAAACTATATTCTCTATAGAAAACAATTCTAATCAATAAAAAATATTTTACATTTAGAAATGAAATATTTGATACATTTGTTGAAATATTTTTCAAATATACTATTAAAATATTTTTATATATGTTAATCAATTGTTATGGAACATTATCATATAAATAAGACAATGTACATTAAAATTTGATACCTATTGGTGGAGGAAATTTGTTTACTCGTATTATTACAAAACCCATGTATACCATATTTTATACTTGTTAAATAAAGAATAAATATAAGTTTTATATATTCTTTTCTAATCATATATATGATTTATCAACATGTTGATCCATTATATAAGTACAATAATTATGATTTATGGGGGTTTAATGATATTTAACCCTTATTATATTAAAACACTTAATATGTATGAATATTGTGATATATACCCAAAAATTAATAATTTATTCCTTTACACTGATACCTTACAAGGACACATGATAGAGTTTCTATATACAGATTCAAGTAGCATAGAATATTTCCATCTTATGGAATGATTTCCACTCATTCAAAACACATCAATTAATTTTCGTAATCCCATTTGGGCTACTCATACTTATATTGTTATATTTTCATCAAAATATTATGTTCTTCTAAAATGATCTTTTATTCACCTGTATTGATGAATTAAAATAAGAACCTCGATATGAATGATGTAGTTAATATATTCAAAATTAAATGATATTATTAGTTTAATATCCATGAACACACGCTTCCAAACCTAGGGATAAAAATCAAAAAAACAAATAAATAAAATTAATTCCTACAAATTTTCCAAAATATTTACCCCAAAAAATAAAAATTGTCAACAGAATGTATGAGATCACTTACATTCCCAATAGACTTTTAGGTTTTTTAGTGTGTTATGATAAAATTATAAAAACTTAGGTTCATCAAAAATGTTTTCACAGATATCAACATTATACCCCATTCTACCTAGAATTTTATAGTCCTTGATATGTATTCGATATCCCAAAAACTATTCACCAATTGTAAAACCTTTGTAAACCAAAATTATATACCACCATGAATCACAACATGGGAAGAGTAAACATAATTAGGTTGAATTTATCTTCTCAGTATGGGTAAACATGAATATTAATTGTTTAATATTATCTATGATAATTATATGTTCATAACTGTATGATGATATAATGATAATGGATTGTAGTAAAATAGTAGAATTTATACCAATCATGCCAAATTAATAAATCATGAAATATTCCATTAATCACTATTATATTACTAGAGTAATAGGAATCAATAATCATAAGAAATACGATGTAAAATTTTTTCAGATGGATCAACTACAACCCATATAAAGTATAAATAAAATGTGATGGTACAATGGGATGTCATTATTATAATACCATTACAGAAATATTAACTCTAGAGTAACCATATGTCTAGCATCAAATATAATTTTTTAGAGACCAAAATCCATACCCAATCCATCAGTGCACAATTTCGGTGAAACCATCTTATAATCTAAAACATGATAACACAATGCTATCTGGATGAAACCATAATATAAGTTATAATGGTGATCACCCATGTTATATTATTTGTCTTGATCCATGGTAAATAATTTACATGATCCTTATAAATGATTTTACCCCTAGGGAAAATTTTAAATGATGTCTGAAAAAAATTAAAATATCAAATTACTCTTCCATCATAAAAAAACATTTACAATACTATGGGAAAGATATATTTTCAATGATGTTATCATGAGACCATATAATTAAAGGAAAACATCATATTTTAATGTTATATTGGTTTGAAATTTTTATTTACCATATAAATCAACATAGTAAATCCATTTTATAATTGGATTAGCCTCTAGGAAAGAAACAATTCGCTGAAAAAATATTCTAAAAAATAAAAAAATTTCAACACAATGGATGATGATGGTATCATTATAAATAATTTCCACTAGAACATGTTAATATTAATGGATGAAGGAATTGTTGAATGTTAATATCCTTAAATGATCATTAAAAACTACACTCATAACAATATACTATTCAAAATAATATATTTATTAAAAAATATTTACGAAACATTATAAAAGAAAATTTATTTAAAATAACACTATAATATTATAAATGAACACTAGTAAAAAATAATCATCTTGAATTTGTTATAATATTTTCATGTTGTAATTTTTATAATTAACCCTTCTTTTGATACATTTTTTAAATAGAGACTAAAGTGGTCCATTTGGAAAATATTAATAAAAATAATTTTTTTAAAATTTAAAAGATTATGAAATAAAATGTAATATTTATTTACAACGTTAATTAAATTTAAAAAGTAACCCTTAAAAAAGAATGGATAAAGAAGAGAAATATTCCATATGTAAATGAAGATACTTTATTTGTGAGGCATACAAATAAATTTCATGATGATTATTTATATAAGGAGGGGAAAATTAAAAGAACATGTAATTCAACTTCATGATCATAAGAGTATAAAATATATGTGGTCCCTTAAAATAATACAATACTATTTCCCCAACTAGTTCATAAACATAAAAATCTCAAAAAGAAAGGATATTGTAACATAATGCCTTATACAATTTGGTAAACATCGAAATCAAATCCCCTTGGATGAAGTGTTTGAAATTTATTATCCCAATACATTGATTTATGAATAATAAATGATAAGAAACATTATACGTAATTATATACACCATATAAATGAAATTCGGTGTATAAAATTAATATATTACCCATTGAATGTAAGTTTATATAAAATAATATAACTCAAGTCCAGACATTCCATGAATGTACCTTAAGTCCTATATAATAAAGTATATAAATTTTTTTCTTTATATATAAGATTTAATAGTATTGTAACAATATACTTAAAAAAATTAACTTGATTTATATTACTATCTTAGTTAATTACATAATCAATTAATTGTCAATAATTTGTTTTGAGGAAATTAAATTTATAATTTTAAAATAACATATTATGGGTATTAGAGGTCAAATAGATCATAATTATTTCATCTCCTTAATAATTATAAAGGAATAATTAAACTTTTTTGTTATAAATTATACTTTATAATCCAATTGTGAATGATGGATATGATAAATGAACTACACTACTATCAATGACCCAAAAAACCACACATATACATGAGTAATTGTTCGCTTTTTCCACAATAATTACTGAATGAATGAAAGTATCATATTATATATATTGTATTTTATTTATTTTTAAATATTTAATTAGTTATTTAATATATCATCTATTTGATGTGGTGATGAAAAATATCACATCACTCCATGGAGGTAGCTGTCCACATGTATGCATGTCCAACATTATCATTTTTTTGTTAATTTAAAGGAAATAACATAAATGATATATTATCTTTTAAAAATGGAAAATATTATATGAATATCATATATATATATATATATATTTATTTCATCATTATAAAAATTCAATATAGATGATGATGGGAAACAAATTACATCAGATTATGAGGTATTAGTCCAACATACGACTGAGTTATGGTTTGATATTATATTTTCTATATGGGGATATAGTTATAGATTGATATATTTACATATAAACACCTTAGTATATGGAATATATATATGTTATTACATATTAATAGAATAATACTTTAATTTTCTATAATAATAGATAATACTAAAAAGTACTATTTAAATAATACTTATTCTTTGGAATGTCTCCTTGAATAAACACATTAAAAATTATAGCATTCATATGGTGCTGAAAAATGGTCCTGTAGAATGAGTATAGTAATTATATGATCGTATTTGATTAGGAATTTTTTGAACAAAATGGAATGTGTTGTGTAAACTAAAGAGAATAATAAATGTACCTTTGTAATAGAGGGGGGAACTTGTTGAATTTCTAAAAATAAAAAATAAATGTAAATATATTTTCAATAACAAATCACACTAAATTAATTTATTATTGATATAGGTTTTTACTAGTAAAAATGCACTCAAAAAATAAAACAATAATTGTTTTTATTATATTTTGACCATTTTCTTTCTTCACCACTCGTTAAACCCATTCACATGAAACACCCCCACAAATATTGCAACTCATTGAGGTCAACATAGTTAATATGAATGATAAAACAAGATATTAATTGAAAGTGATTAATTTTGTGGAGAATAAAATTTTCATGTATGTGAATGTGATATTTATCTGAATTTTTAATTTTTTATTAAACATTTATATATTATAAAATATCATTATAGTTAATTTTATATCTATTCATTACATACACTATAATAGCATCAATAAGAAATTAATAATTTAAATAATGATTTATTTATATCTATAAATGATCATGTTTTTATATAAAATTCATGAATTGTATTAATTATAAAAAAATAACATTTATTTAAATATTTTATATATTGGTTATTTGATTTTACCCGGAATTGATTAATTAATGCATTTATTTTATGAAGTCTTTCAAAGTAATATTTTTTCACTAAAAATACAAATTAAAATGATGATGATAACTATTTTGGATTAATAATTACTAGTTATTAACAATGACATTTTCTACTTATCCCCATGTTAAAATTATTTTTTTTTATAAATTAGAGTTATACATTTTCAACTTTTCGTTAATGAAAATATTATAATGGTCATAATTAGCTCAAAATGAAAAGATAAGTCCATATAACTGAAAATTGTATTTATATGGTTGAAATGGACTAATACTATAAAAGTTATTCCATTTTAGGGTCATGTTCTTGTCCAAATCATTTTTCATTTAACACTAAATTACCAAAAATACTCATTACCATATTAATAAAATACAATGGTTATTTTACAAAATGATTAAAAATAAGAGATAATTATTTATTAAATTTGAAAACATTGAATCCAAAAATAGAATCAATTTTTTAAAATTTAATCCATATAATTAGGTGATTTAAATTTAAAATAAAATCTTATGTTTGGGCTGAAAATGTTTTTTCTATAAATATGAATATTTTAACATGTAAATATGTTTATAAAAAACACACTTCAAGAAAATTGGGTTAATACCATAGTTTTGAAAATTTTGAATAAGGTAAAAAATCTATGTAGCCAATAAAAATATTTCTCCAACCCATTGTCTATAATATCAAATGTATGGACTATAAAATTGGTTTGTTGGGAAGTATTGATATGGGACACCATGGTGGATATTTTATAAAAGGTTTTATGAAACTAATTTTATTGGGATAATTTTTTTCTGACAATTGATATTTACATATACTAGTGGATTTTTAATCTAGTGGAATAACATTTCCCAACTCTAAACAATACCAATGGGTTTTCAAACTGTTGTAATACACATGCATTAACATAGCTACAATATCACTATTTCCATGACATGTAATCATCATTGAACACTTACATACAATATCCATGGCTCAAGATATGAAATATACCTTAAAAACATCACCTGAGAAATGAAAAACCCAACCACCTTCATCAAATTAATAAATAATAGAAATTAGTTAATTTGTAGAACTAGTGGTAACACTCGTTAAAAGTATCACAAATATTCTTTAAAATATATTTTTCAATAAAGGTGTTTCATTGTTTATTTCCCCAAAATGATCGATCTAAAATATATATTGGAATGAATACCCTATGAATTGCAATTATTTTCCCAAAATAACAAAGGGAGTTGTGGCATGAAATCTAGATGGCCCAATGTTATGGATCACATCTTATCTAAATGGATAAAAATAAAATAACTGAAGAAGGTCATGCAGATGGATGATATTCTCCACATGATATTTTTTTATGACGATAATCCCCTCTAACAAACTGTCATATTCCTATAAATATTCCTATATTAGAGATTATGGCTATAAAAAACCTGCAAAATGGGTTCAACAGATCATGATATTTTCAATCATATACTTTATATAATAATCCAAAACAACTTATAAATTAATGATTGAAAAATGTATAAACTACATTTTGTTGTGGTTTACATTGACAATCCTGTGAATCCATTATGAATTTGACAAATACTCATAAATTAACGAGGAATTAAGTTGACCCTGTCACATGATACCATTTTGGCATGTAACAAACATCAAGAATAGAGCCTCAGATATTTCCATAAATTGATGTGATACCCCATCAACATAAAATAATAGTTGGAGTGATTGACTATGAATTTTTTCTCACACCAACATGAGATCAAGTTTTTATTAAATAGAACATCATATAATAGAACATTGTATATTTGTGTCAATTCGTACACACCATCAACAAATCATCTTATGATCATTTTACTCTACAATGAACTGATTTCAAGTGTAAGATAACCATGTATAAAAAGGAAGGAAATAAATTGATAGAAGGGATTAGAATCTCATGGAGGGAGGATATGTTTTTGTTTTTATAGATAAGGTTAGGTTCCTTTTGTGATCACTATTAACCACGTGATGGTCCTGTGATATTACATCTTGCTCTCATGTAATCCAAATGGAAATATAGATTAATTACACCAATGGATCCAAATATTCTAGTTTGATATCATGAGATCCCTTAGAAAATATACCAATACAAATTAATGTGCCTCAAGAAATTTATCTCTGATAACATATAATGCTTCCCAAGTTACCCTTGATTACTATGATGTTGTCAAACATGTTAGTTGAATGGTAAAATGACCATTTATCATGTAAATATGTTAATTTAAAATAATTTTGATAGTTGTAGCCTAATAAATATGGTGGTTATGTAGTATTATCATAATCACTTATTATCATGTGTCACCTCGAACAAACTATAACCGGATCATGTAAACGCATTATACAATGATCCCTCTATGTACACCAATTTATATCAATGAGATACATGCCACATAAGGGAGAAAGTAATAGGGGATTATTGGGATAATAAATCATCTCCATTGACACAAAGAATAAAAAAACAACCAACATGATGAAAAATACATCATCGGATGAGAACATGAACAGACCTCTTGGAGAAAAAAATTCATGTGATCATAAGAGTCCTCGAATCGGTAAAATTTGGGGAATGACCTATAGGACCACATATCCTGAAAATATGATTCTCATGATGACCCTCTTGATCATGAAATGATATTATGGAGTGTTATCTATATTATGTGAATGATATTATGCTTATCAACTGGGCCATGAAAAACCGAAACATGATAGTGTGTCACTAACCATTATTCATAGATGAAATAAATAATGAAACAAATTGGATAATAATATAAATACAGTTATTATAATATTAAAATTGTTACCATAACATATCCATATCAATTGAATGAACATGTAATTGTGAAAAATGTCTTGTAAAATCCTCATGGAATTTAAAACATGCCTTCTGTAGTCCCCTCTTCATGTCACCCAAGTTATTCTTTCCATGAGACTTCTTCCAGACATACCATGTAGATAATGTGATGTCCTATAATCAGGTCAATTGATTCATGTAATTTTAATTTAACAAGTATGTTAGGAATCCAATACATGTCTATAAATACACATACATGACATAATAATACCGTGGTAATGTCATAAAGTCAACTGGGACATGTAAGGATGACATCCCTAGGCCTGATATCCTTATCTAGTGTACATATTTGGTCCTAATATATATGAACTACAAGAACACAGATTACAATAATAAAATTATATGTTGGATTTCATCCTTTATCAATATGTTAAATGGGTATAAACCACAGTTTATGTCCCTCAATGTCTCAGACACTCTAATGCATGGATCCTAAACTCTCACCTTGGATCATATTTCTTCATCATCCATCTTTGGGTAGGGAACATAATCAAACAAGGAGGACTCTGAATCCTTCAATAAGGAGGATTTATATGATTCCTTTCAAAGGCTTGAGATCCATATCAAACACCCATTAAGGTATGTATTAGTGGATATGTCTTTAGTTCATTTTTGATGATACTAATAACTTTACATCCCAGGTTTCTCATACTATGAATGTCTCTTACTGTAGTAGTGATATGAAATGGTTATGTGTTAGGTCCACTATGTCAAATACCATAAGAAGGGTGGAATGAATCAAAGTATGACTGAGTAAAACTATTTCCTCATCCAATATTTTTGTGTCATTAAAAAAACAACTCTATTTCTCCAATATAAATATATTAACAGAAATGTAATCATGAACATTAAATAGAGATTTTACATGGTTCACCATTACTTGGATACATCCAAGGAGAATACAGTGATGATGTGATGATGTACCAAATTCACTAAAACTCACTACCAATTAAATGCTTCAGGCTAAATCACATCTATACACCAAATAACTACCTTTTGATGATTTAGGGTCAATTAACTACATTTTCAAGGGACACTCATTATGTAACATTTTCTAGATCACTTGTAGTGAAAAGGATAATCTTCTTCATATTACTTTCATCATTAATCTTTAATGAGATCCACTCATAGTTAATGGACTTGGTGGTCCCTTCATTTTCATGAATGCATGCATCCGAAATTGTAGATAGATTCTATTTTGATGTTACATATTCAAAAATATAAGTAATTCACTTTTCCAAATATTGTTAGTTAAGATAAATTATATTCTCAAAATATTTATGTACATTTATGATCAACATGCTTGTTCAATAAACTATATAGAGCATATGATTTGTGGACCACCTCTTCTGTGCATTTTATCCACTTATATTTCGACCACCATCATGTACCATCTCTCCTCCATATATTTATTTTTCCCCAATGAAGATATTATTATACATAGACAAAATTCCATTTTAATCTATAGATCCCCACAAAAACACTTTTTCATACTGTTCTAGTGTGAACAAAATCACCCTTCACAGAATCCTCCCTCGCACACCACATTTGGATATTGAAGATCTTATTCTCAATTTAAGTTTGTTCTATATTTAAAATCAGTAATTATAATGATGGGATTATTTCTTCTTATGTCAAAAAATATATTCACATAATCATATAACCTGTTATTCACCCAAATCTTAAACATCTAGTGTTCTTCCATGATCTGTTCTGCACTTCGCAATCTATGTTCCACCAATCTTCCTATTGTGCACCTCAAATAAATTCCTAATTTACACCATTGGAAATCCTTTACATGAATATAATTCTTTATTCATACTTCTTCCCTTCCCACAGACATTCTTCATCCCAGGAATCATTTTCAGTCACTTTTTGTGATGAAATACTAGACATGAGTATTTCCTATTCTGTTTTCCCTTGCAGATCCATGTACCTCCTATGATGTCTGATAATAGTCCTTTACATTCTGTCTAATGATAAGTCCTTTTTAAAATTCCTATTCCAGAAACAAATTCATAGTTGGGGTCCCTGAAATTTGGAAAACACGTTGAAATTAGGTCATATTAAAAATATTATTCGGTAAACACAAACTATACTCCTTCACAATCATTTATATTTTTCATAAAACAGAATCATAATAAAAAAACACATATGGGAATCAATTAGAAATATTTCCCAACAATCACCATCATTGGGTTTAATCAAAGATCGTTATAATTTGATACATAAGTAAAGATTAATCAATAATATTCCAGCAGTATCGTCTAGCAATTGATATTATGATCAACGATTTAAAAAACACATACTCTAAGACAACATTAGCAATTTTCAACATGAGAAACAAGAGTATAATGAAATGATCATAAATGAATCACTTCATTCCATTCCAAACCACTCATTTTCATTCGTTCTTATCCTCATAAGTCATGATATATGTCTTTTGATCAATCACTTCTAGCATCATTAGATTTAAAAATCCCCCAATCATGTTTATCTACTAGTCATCTTCTCCCCATGTCTTGAAAAAGTCATTATCTCACTTTTAAAATCCACAATAGTTCCCCCTTTATCAAAGAACCCAATTTTCTCTTCATTATTGTCACCAATAGGGTAAATAACACATTTCATCACATTGGGGGATAACACCCACACAATTCCTTGTGAAGATGGGGACCCAAATACAAAATTTCTTATGCATGGGTAGTCAGATAATCTCCCAGAGCAAGTTAATTCTTTTTTAATTTTTATCTGGGAATGGGATTTATTAGAGTTTTGAAATCCTTATGTTTTGTAGGCATGTTCTCTACCATCAGATGTCCTTGTTCCACCTTCTCCTTGTTAAAATGATGATGTATTACAATGTTAAATTTACATATGGGATGGAATATAATTTTGATAATAATTTTTACACTATAATTACCGCAATCAATTTTGGTCAGAGATTTGACTTCACCTCCCATATCATTATGATTTATCATCATCAATAATAAAAGTGATCATAAATTTTTGGATGTAATATATTTCGATTATATAGTTATCAATGTTATTCAACACAATTTCTTAATTATCCAAGATAATAATCACCACTTGATGTTTATTTTCTACCATATTCTAATAATACGCAATATGTATCGGTATATCCCTTTAAATATTTTTGAGATTTTTCCTTAACATACTCCATCACAATAACCATTTGATTACAATCTTTATTGACATACATATTATAATCAACTCCACCACACCAAATTAGATGTCTTTTAAAAACTAATCTAGCCTTGAATATTAGGCTCTTGGAGCATGCTTCATACCATATAAATCATTTTTCATAAGAAAAAAATGTTATAATAATCTTGAATAAAAAAATAACCTTTCTACTCTATATATACTCATTATTATAGAATACCATTCAAAAATAATAACTTGAAATCCATATAGAAAACATTGAATTTCATTGCATGACTATGAGAAAGAATAGTTTTATTTTCTCAAGGCTTGAAATATGTTGATTGTTTTCATCAATATCGATACCCACTATCTTGATTTTCGATTTTCACACTAGTGATTCTTTGTTTCTAATAATAACACTATCTTACTTCACCATGATATGAAGGACCAATTTCATCTCATTTATATTCTTATATATTGGTCTTAAGACAATCTCCCAGGTTTGATTCTTCTCAATTTCATCATGCTCTTTGTTCATTCCCTAAACTGAATTATCATCACAATATATATCATCAAAACAATTTGTCTCTACCTGTGAAAAGTATTATGCTTGTTGTAGAGACTTTATCCTCCTTATCTGAACTGGATCTGCGTAATCACCCATTATGTTTTTTGTCAATTTCTGATATTATCTTCTATCATAATGAAAATACTAAATTTTGTTATTCCTTTTCATTATCTGATTCTTCTTTTGAGTGAACCTCTATAACATTATCATACTCTAATATACATGTTTATTATTCTCTATAATACCGATACTAGTAATGTATTTTTAAAATATTCTTCTCATTATTAACTATATTAACATTATGACATTCAACAACCATTCATAGCCACTTATTGAATAATTTTAAATATTTTATTTTCATTGATTAGTCCAGAAACATCCCTTTATCTCTATGGGGTTATAAAATCCTTTGATTCTCCTTATTTATAATGAAACACTTACTTCAGAAGACAAAAAAAATACTTCATTGAAGGATTCCTTCCATACTATAGAACATATATATTCTTCTATTATTTCAGATATAGAAATGCTCTATTTCATGTGTTGACTGTTGTTATTATTTCTTATTTCCAAAATTTCTCGAGATTTCCTTTCCCAATTAGCATTGTTCTGGCTGTGTTGTTGAAAATCAAAATTTATTCTATTATTAACACCATTCTACTATGGATTTATCACTATTGATAAATGATTTAGTATTCCATTTGTCTCGGTATAATCCTCCACTTTTTGATTTTAAATCTCATTCCAATTATCTATTTTGATCATATACATTTTCCAACCTAGCATCATATCAAATTCTTGTAGACATCGTTTAATGCAACTAAAAACCTCATAATGGGGTGTAATGATTGATACAAATTCCATTACACTATAATAATTAATAAAGAGAACAGAATATATCATATCGTCAAGAGATCATGGTGAAATTGGCCATCACACATCTATATAAACCAATTCAATAAATCATGTTGAGCTTTTCAATTTTTCCTTATATGTCTTTTAAATAACCATACCTAATTCGCATGCATCATAAATATGTGTATGATCAAGTGATAGTCTTGGGGGATAATCGGTAATATTATATTTCCCCATATCTTCAATGTATATTTGGATCATGTGCATAAGACGTTTAGGCCACAAATTATTTTTTCCCCTTAGAAAGAAAGCACACATCTTCTTCTCAATTCATGAGGTTGATATTCCATTTTGCATGATTTCCTTGAAAAATAATACCACCATCATTTTCCTTGATGAAACACAATTTCATGGAAATGTTTAAGGAATGTCCTAAGTAATACATTTGACAAACACTTAATAAGTTGTCACAAAGTCCTTCTAACACCAAAACATCTCCATACCTCTTTTATTTACCTCAAAATAATGATTTCATAGAGCCAATTTTTTTTAAACTTCATCATTATCACATTCTATGATGCATTCTTTATCATAAATTATTCCCATCCCTGGATCCTTATTTCCTATAATATAGTAGTTGCATCCACTTTCAATGATCTATATACTAGTGCAATCTAATGCCATGAATGTAGTTTCTATAACCTTTTTCTAGTTAGATCTATTCTATTTTTTCCATATTTATTATTTCATATGCAATATAGACTGATACTATTAACATTTTTCAAAATATGATGTACCTAATTCATATTATAAAGCCGCAAATCAATTTTATATTTTTAAATAATTTGATGATACATTTTTATGCTTCTTATAACCAACCTCATTTTTCTTCTGCACTTTCTTCTATAAAATTGATGACAAATATCATGAATTTTGTTTGAAGGTTGCACAATAGAAAAACTAAAAATCAAATGATGAAATGGAAATTTGATCCTTGAATGACTTCCTCTATTTATCCTAACCACTTTTGTACCTCTTTTATTTGGAAAAAACATTTCGTGACAGTCCCAATACTCTAAAATATATAATCTTCTTGAATGGTACAATCATGTGTATATAAAGTTCACAACTATTTTTCTCTTGGGTTCTTTAAATATTCTAATTGTTCTCTATACCAAAATCACTCATCAATATCAAAGTGCATGCTTAGGGTATGATATCAACCATCACTACATTCAATTTTCAATCAAGAATGATATTATCCATCTTTTTTGGATTTAACTATTCTTTTTTGTATCCTTGAAAACTATAATACATTTTAATCATTTATGTTTCATGTGTTATCTATATTCCCTATGCTGTTATATGAGTCAATAACTTTCCTTGGCCCTTTAAACATTTTTTATAACTGATTACTTCCTCTTTTACTTCTTTTATATGTTTTATTTTATCTTTTCCATTTTTGGACATACAATCTATTTATCATATTTAAGGGTTTGTGATGATTCCTCATTTACAATTAAAGCAAAGAAATTACCACTTTAACTTGGTAGAGGGATACACATTACATAGCCCAAAGGCCTAGTGGGAATTTATCCCATTGCATGGCTCGTAGTCCCAATTTTATGGCCTAGGGCCCATTCGATGAATAGTATTGCTACACTACATGTCTGCTATAGTACTACATAGTACTAGTCTCTATTACAGTGACATGTCACTGCTACAGGGTCCTACCGCCACTATAGTTCCCATCATTTCTACACTGACACCGCTACTATTGTATACTACCATACTACTACATTACCTGCATCCAATGGGTTTTGAACCCCCATCATAGACGTATCTTCTTCCTTTGGCAGCATCAAATGATTGTAATCCCAAACCACTTTTTTGGATTTATATGTTCTATCTTTATAATCATCTATTTTCAATATAGAAGATTCCAATTTGTCCTGATTTAAAACTCTACCATTCAATTCCTCATTCTTTATTGTAAAATTATTCTTTTGTTGTAAATTTTTTTGATAAAAACCACCAAAACATCTGCTTCAAGATCCTTGAAGTTGTCTAACTCTTCTACATGAGATTCTTCTGAACATTCGTCTTATTTTGAAAGTAGATTTATCTTTTTGACGAACAATCTCTTAACACTTTTCCCACCGTTCTCAATCTATAAATAAATTTTTCTAAATTTAAAATATAGATATTTCAGTAATTAATTTAATATTAATTCTCATTTTCAAACAAGAAAACATGTTTTTAAATAGTAAAAAACTATTAAAAGATTACCAGGTGTTTATGTCCAATTTAAATGTGAAGTTACTTCCAATAAACAATTTTGGGTTAAATAATAAACACATAATATAAATACACATTAATAACAATAAAAATAATAATGTAAATATATGAATAAATAAGATGAAAATGTTGTTTTGAATTAAACTACAGCATTTTTCATTATTCATTAAATTTTTAATTTCTTCAGAAAAATTCCAAAATTTCAATCAAGGTCAATTTTTATTCCCCACTTCAAAATAATGAATATTAGTCTTCCTAATAGAAAATATAAATGTAACAATAAAATTTTTAAAAAAGGATCTCCATTCCGATGTGGTAAACGGGCTTTTAAAAATATTATAGTATTTTATGATTAAAATATAATTCATTCTCATTTTAATCCAATAAATTTTTTTGGATAAAAGTAAAAATAGTAAACAAACATGTTTAATAATATTTTAGTTACTTTTTTCATTCCATCTCACAACAATTGAGTGTTTAGATCAATTTAAAATAAGAATATTAATATTTTATCATTTTTCGTTATAAATCATTGTAGTGTGCATCGTATCATTTCCATGAAACCTTTTTTTGTGTCGAGTATTCTATCATAAAAAGCATCCCATTAATGTAAAATTAATATGTAATTCAGTAATATTAATTAATCAATAATATTCCCTAAATAAATGGTATTTTATAGTTAAAATATATCATTATCATTCGAATAACCTTTATGAGAATGAATTAGTGTTTCACAAGTTTCATAATCATTAGATGTTGCAGTGACTTTATCAAAATCTACATCTCTTGTTTCAATATATCATGAATTTGAGTCTTTAAAGATATTATCATAAGAGGAATTTTTGGAATCTATCCAACCAGCTCCATCAAATTTTTTGATTTTATTTTATTAATATAACACAATCCTAAACTAATATCTCATATTGGAAGTGTGAATTTTCATTTTAATCTAATATAATGGAAAAGTATTTACATTAACATAAGGTGTGATATTTGTTATTGTTCTGTCAAGACATAAGTTAACTATAAATATATAATTTTATATCCAAAAATAAATTTTATCATTGGGGGTAAAACTATATTATAGAAAATGGATTTAAAATAGAAATAAAATACACTATTATAGAAAAACATTTTGGGGTAGAAATCATAATAGGGGAGAATTGAGATTCAAATTTAAAATTACTGTTAAAAAAGAAATTATATAAATCTAAAATTTATAATAACATCAATTTAACTAAAATAGTATAAGTATATAATCTTCAAATTGACAAATATTTGTCAAATTCATAATAAAATGTCATTTAAAAAATATTATAAAAAATAAAACTTTTGAAATAAATTTAATTGTATCAATCACTTATATAAAACTATTATATAAAACATTAAAATAATATTGTTCAATATTACTAAACAAATAAAACATTTTAGAATAATAGAGAATAAAAAACTAGAAAATATATTGTAGAAGAAATGAAGAGGGTTGGTCTTAAGAGGGCTCTTATTTTACTACACTTGTTAATCACCTACTGCAAAATTGTGTTTTGAAGAATAAAATCATCTAAAACCTAGAACATTTTATATCAAATTACAACATCACATGGAATTGAGATGATATAAATTTTATATTATATAATTCTATATGGGATATAATATGTAAAATAATGAAATAAATACTTTTTTCACTCTTCAGTATAGTAGATGATCTTGTGTTAACTAATAAAAATGGAATAACTAACATAGATCATAATTAATGAAAAAAATATAAGGTAACTGATATATAGTGGGAATTAATTATGTATCTCAATATTATTATCACCAATAAAGCAATTAAAATTAATTTATTCCTTATAACACTTCACTAAATATTATATATAGAGTTCTGAATATCATAGTTTCATAAGTGATTCAATGTTGTAGTATGTCCCTAAAAAACATGAGTATTGTATGTTACCATAAATCTTGTTTTTAATTATCCTTAAAAATATATATTCCCTATAATATTACCTTAGAGAATATTTATAAACCAATTATCATACTGATTGTAGTCTTAAATACACTTAAATTATAATTAATGCATCAAAATATAGAAATTAGATATTTTAAAATACCTCACTACTGCCAGTTAGCATAATAACATGGAATCTTTTTTAGGAAAATTATTTTCTATATGTGTTCACATCCCATTATTATTTGGTATCATAAAATATTCATGTGATATATTCTTTACATCTATTGGTAACTTTATTTGTTTTACAAAGTCATTTCATTTTATCACATTAACACATCCAATTTCATCCAATCACTTGAAATGGTCTTATTGTGACATTTTTTTAATGGTGGATTATTCTATATATGTGGTAGGTTCTTTTATTCATAATGTAAATTCAATACAAACACAAATGGTCAATTAAAGTTATATAAATATTCTTTCAAATAATTTATGGAGACATGATTTTTCATGAATCCCGTTTTAGTTCATCAAATAGTAGGTTGTCAATATTAATTCATGAAAAAAACATTGTAGTCCTTTTAGAGATAAAAATTTATAACTACTATAAACCATAAAATTCAATCATATGAAATTAAATATGAATTATTTATAATAAATTAAGTATGTTTTGGACTAGAAAAAAACGATTTTCTGGATAATAATCAATTTTTAGGTTTATTATTTGTAAATGAGTGATTGTTCACTAACTATATGTTTTGGGATTCAATAAAGGTATTTCAAATATATTAAAAAAGTATTCCCTTTAATGTTCATATTTTAAAATTAGAATCGAAATTTCATATTGAAAACTATTATGTCATTTTGAAGGAATAATTATTTTTATTTCCTTTAAAGAGTAATTATTAAAAGTATTCAGGTTACGTTCTTAAAAAAAAATTAAAAGTGATGATTAGTTTATTCATTTTATTTCATTTTTTTGGAATTAATTTTAAAAATAGTTTTTCTAGGGTTTTAATCCACTATACTCAAGAGAAATTAAACTCATACACGTTTATTTTTTACTAATCACATAAATATTATATTATGGATTCCTTTTTTTGGTGATTATATAAGGGGTGTCAAATCAACTAATACTTGATGTTTTTACTTTTGATACCATCTGAAAATGATACTAAATAATTATTTTCCATGAGTTATTTATGATATGTAGAATTTTTTTTCTTGTGGCCTACATTTTTATGATTTTCTGATGTGTGGGTCCCCATATCAATAACCAATAGACTAGTTAATGATTCATATATTATAATATAAGGATGTAATGATTTAAATTATTTACACATTATAAATCATTTATATTTTCTTTATTAAAAACTTAAATTATGTAAATTAAATTATTTTTCAAGATAAACCACACCTATGTTGTTTAAAAATTGATATATATTGTATATTATATTTTGGAAAACATTTCATTATTATGTTATGTTTCATAATATTGTCTCATTTCCTAGAAATATTCCAACTATTATGCCCCACAAATAATTTTTATTATAAAAATATTGTACACACTATATCCAATATATATCATTTATTTGATATTACATGTCCTTTTATCATTACATATGAATAACTATTTTTTATATATTCTTCTCAGTATGATATATCTTCACTCGTCATGGTTTCTCATATGCTTATGACCATACCAATGATGATGTATTGTTGAGTATTTTTATTATTGGTAATTTTATTTAAACATTTTTTTTAAATGTATAACCACAGTTTATTATATGAGAATACAATATGATTATATTATATGGGATTACATTATGGTTCAATTATAGAGATATTTTCACATTTGTTTTAAATTAATTTTCATTGGTTCTTTGGCCTAAAAAACTATAATTTATATTCTTGGGATCATGTGATTATTTTTATTTTATTTGACGGAAATTAAAATAAATAATTAAAATTAATAATGGTTATTCATACATTGAATAAAATAATGTGTTAAAAAAAGTTTTTTTATTATTGGATCTAGGAGTTGTTTTCTATGGTCCCTCAATTGGTGTTAACAATTTTATTTGTTGTTTTGAAAAAAGGTTTAGATATTTTATGGAATAAGATACTACAACCATATTTGATACCCCAAGGGTTTATTATATGTGTTTTGAATATAAATGGCTTCTTTTAAAGTAGATATTGTGTGGCTCCATATAAATTGAATCCTTGTCTTGATACTGAAAAGGGGATGTGGATATGGAACATATCCACCTATGGGTAATCAACTTGAAAAAACATGTTCTGAGTCAATTTGATCTTCACTTGATACTTGATGATTGGGTATAAGGATGAAAAATTAGATATCATCTCTTGGGGTATATATTTTTGTGATTCAAATTCTCTTAATTAATAATCATTCCTCGTTATGAAATTATCTTAAGAACCCATATTACATTATAATGGCATTTTTCATATAAAGTGTGATCTTAATTATACATTATATTTTATTTTAGAAGATAGAATTATAAATATTAGAATTTGAGGTTTAAAAAATTTTCAATGATTATTTGAGAATATTGATATTATATTTAAATGAATAATGAATATTTTTATGAAATTATTGATTATATGTGAATAGGGAAAAATTATTTTTTACAAAAACCATTATGGTTTTTATTAAACGAAGATATAATTACAAAATTAAAATATTTAAAAAAATGATCATAAAAATATTATTTCAGAAGGGAAATAATGAATTTCAAAATTATATTATTATTGTAGAAAACTTATGTTAATCAATTATAACACTGAGTAATATTATTTAAAAAGAAACTATTCTAATATTTCTCTATTAATTATTACTTTTATATATAATGTTCTATTTAACATTTATTTTAAATTGAAATAATTTTTTTGTTAACAATAATATCTTATATACAAATCAATGTCATTGATAAATGTTATCCTAGACATTATTTTTAATCATAAATTTACTACTTATTTTTTAAAAAAAAATTCGTGTTATGTTTGAGAATATTAAAATTCAATATTATGACACAAATATATTTTATACCAAATAATAGATTTAAAATATTTAATGATTATATAATGATTATTTAATAAGTACCATTTTATAAAGAGTTATAAAAATAAATTACATATATAAAAATTTGTCACAATGGTAAAATAAAAAAATGGTAAAAGTTAAAGATGTGAAAAGAAAATCCATAAGTAATTTATGAAAACAAAATTGAAATTTTTTTTTATATTTTTTATCATTATTACCTTCACTTACTTAATTATTTTACTTTATTTAATGCATTTTACCTTTGAATATATACATTACCAATTTTTATATGTCAAAAATGCAACACCATTACATTTTTAAACATTTCACCACCCCCCGAAAATATTTAAATCAAAATAAAAATATATTAATCTAAAACATACCAAAACTACAACCCATCACTTCAGTAATCATTCTAGAGGTGTTGAAATTATCAAAATACCTTGTCTATAATCATTTTTCAATTTCACAAAATACCTCTACCGTAGTTTATGAAAAACATTGCATTACTCGATTTTTATTCATTTACCATTATTTCATAATATATATACTTAGAATAGAGTATTAAAATGTATGAATAATAACATATTTAAAATTCTTATACATACATATTATAATTTTTTTAGATAAAAAATTCTATCTTCCTCTCATCCTTTTGAAAAAGGAAAATTCTGCATCTATTAAGTGCATACTACACACTCCATAAGTGACATGATTAGATTTCCCTGAAATAATTACATAGTTGGTTCAGAGAAGAAATATGGAGAAGAAATATAATATTTAAAAATATAATATTACAATAATTTATAAAAAAATTCCCACTATCCTTTTATTCAATAAAAACAAATGTTCTACCCGTAGGTATGTGAGCACTATAACCAACATAAAGGTGACATATTTAATCTATCATATTGACTTTTCGTCATTATAAATGTATTTAGAATTATAATTCAACGCATTATAAATATTAAAAAAGTATCATAAAAATAAATAATAATAAAATTATTCAAAATAATCACTTTTTAAACCATTATCAATTATAAATTATGGAATTTTCCCGTTTGGTTGGTTTTATCCACTAACATTAAAAATTATATAAGTATAAATAATAGATGAAAATTGAAACCTATGTAATTTGGATATTATAATTTAATGAGAAAAAGAATTAGGATATTGTTTTTAGAAATGTTATATTAATATATAACTTATTAGTATTAGGCTACCATTCTGATTTTTAATAATTATAGAAACAAGCTCATAATCAACATCATCATCTTGATTTATAACTGAACGTTTTATAAAATGAAGTTAGAACATAATAAAATTTTAAAAAATCATTTCACATTTTAATAAAGATATTGTATGATGATCACAAAATTTATAGACAACATTCGACATCGCCTTTATGAAACATGTAATAAACATTCATATGAAGATAAAAAATAACAGTTTCTAAAATAAAAAATATCAATATCTATGACATATATATATAGTTACAATAATTTACAAATAAAATGTTACAATTATGAATAATGTTATTAAATTAGATTATTAGAGAGAAAATTATATTATCCAATATATTAGATAAACTTCTTATTAAGACATAATAAAATAAAGGCTTTAGGATTCTAAATTTCACATCATTATGATATGATCTATATTGAGAAAATATTTTATTTTTTTAAATTAATTATAATATAATTTATTTATCAATATTTCTTTTAAAATAAATGTGATTTCAAAAATTGACTCATGTTCTTCAATTCTTGGGTATTAAATTTGTTTGATAACAATAACATAAGGGTGTATTCTTAAACTAAAATGTATTAATGAATCATAAGGATTCATATTATTAATATGGTTATTAAAATATGGTTTTATTTTTCTATAAGATGATATTTAAATTAAATTCATTCTTATTTTTTGGTAATTACATTAATGAGGATCATTTATCCTAATAAGTGATGTTGTTATGAATAATTTTCACTCTTTCTAGATGGGATTAATGTCATTGATTTCTAAATTAAATATTCATGATAATAGTTTATTTTATATTTTGAAATAAAAATATCTTATATATATTGAAAAAATAAAAGTTATGTTTAACTATTTTCAAATAAAATATGTATTCGTCTCCTTAGAATATTGGTTCCAAGAAAGGTGTTCCAAAAATATTTTAATGGTTTTCCACATAATAATAAAATATTTATCTTCCACTCACAATTTTTAATTATAAAGAAATTTTTATTTTCAATGATACATTATCTGGATTTCATTACTATGGTTATTGAAAAGGTTATCATTCAGTGTTAGTCAAAATTATTTTTTGAATGAGATTTAAAATATTTTCTTGCAAAAAACATTTTATGGAATGATTTAAAAATATATATTTACATGCTTTAAAAAAAATTTGTAATTAAAATATATTACTCCTATATAGTTATGTTTTGGGAATCAAACTCCAAATGAAAATATTATCTTATTCTATTGAGTGTTTAGAAAAATGTAATCAACTAAGGTAAATGTTGAAATCTTTATTTGTGATACACTGTTGAACTGATATGAAACCCATTTACATTATTTTAGTTCATTATTATATAAAAAATTATTTATTTTATGTGGCTGATAGAAATATATTTTTAATTAATTTTTGGGTCCAATTGGTCCCTCAAATGAATTATTTATGGATTTATGTCTCATGATATACTATTTTTATGAAAAATAATTTTATTTGTTCACAAAATAATATTTCAATATTTTTTTACAACATATATCATGAAAATTTGTTTTCACATAATTAATTTTATATTTATTCTTTCTATATAGTTTAATTATTAAATTATTTTTATGTTCTTACTATGTGTTATCTATAATTCTAGGTTTCATTGTAATCTTACATTACTTTGACATATTCAAATGATTACATTTCATTAATCTTATTTATTATCCATTTATGATGAACTATAATTTCATAGAATAATTCATTTCAGTTGATATTATATTCCATTCTATCAAAATAAGGGAAAAAGTTTTATTTTCTAATGATCAAGCTAATAAGATTTTTCTACCTTAGTAATATTCTTTTAAATTCATTTGATATTACCCTTTAAGATTTATAATAATTTTCTCACTTTTTGATCCTTGGAAATCACCTTATTATTTTTACATTAAAATAATATTAATATGAGATTAAAGTATGAAATTGATCGAAGAAATCCTAGTTTATAAATCATATGAATGAATGTTCATGACTATTGTAAATTGTTTCAATTATGTTGTTATTCCTCATAGACAATAAATGTTTTATTAATAGAATTGTTTGAGGAAAAATGAGATGTAAATTTTATCATTTGGAAGTGATATAACATAAATATAATATCATCTCACATTGAATCAAATATCTTGACTATAAAAATTTATTTATCAACGGATCCATATATTCTTATACACAGTTCCCCAATTTTTAGGCATTTAAATAATACACCTAAATGGTTCAATGCCATAATGAGTGACTTTTATATCAAAATTATTTTCCAAGTGTTGAAACATTTCTGTGATCAAGGTAGAAATAACGGTTGTAAATTATTATTCTATAATAGTCGGAAGAAATACCCATATAATATTTCATAAGGATATATATTATTACTGTTGATATTTAGAAGATATCATCTTGATTGATTATGATGGTCATAAATTTTATCATCATAAGAGATATATTATATCATAAATATTTCAATTTAATAACTAGGACATGTGGTTTCATTAGACTATGTTATTGATATAAGTAACATTTTTCAATGTATACTCTGTCTTACATCATTAATTTTCAATATATCGTTTAATTTCCAATAGTAGGGATTTAACTGTCATGAAATTTATGGTCTTTACAGTGGTAAAAGGTTTTATGTATTTTATGGACATATACTCTATATATTAAAATTTAATTTTAATTTTATGTGGTTGTTATGTTCATGAAAATACATGAAACCATTCAAATATTTTTAAGGGACCTTGTATTGATGGGAAGAATGACATCCCCACCATCTATATTGATTATGGAGTAAACTCGACGGGAATAGAAATTTATTATATAATAAAGAACATCCAAAATTTGTTTTTTCATTTTTTAGTCCTCCTATGTATTATTAGTGTTCAAAGTGATATAACCTATTAAATTTGGAGAAATTATTGGATGAAACATTTTATTGAATTTTTGTGCAATCTAATTCTAAATGAATTTCTTGTTCATGAGTTAGTTGTTACTTTTTCTCATCAGGATATTCTATCTCATGAAATTACATTTCATTATAATCAACTTTTTTAGTTGAATCTAGATAGAAAATGTTATTGGTGTACATTGAAACTCTATTGATAATGCTACAAAATTATCATAGATATGAGAATATATAGTATCTTGTTTGGAAGTATGAGTTTTACTATTATAATCACACAGGGGATATTGTATATTTTTTTGGAATTTTATTTTTATTACTATTTTTTATATAGTGAATGATATTTGACATAGACATGTTAAAGGACATTATTATTCAATTTTCCGTTTTATATTAGTACAATGACTACTTGGACTAGGTATTATATGTGAGTTAAATATTTCTCATCTTTAATGAATAGAAATTGTTAAAATTTACACAAATAGTTGGTGATGGATACTATATAGAGTGATGATATTAAACACCATTTGGATAATCCTATACATTATTCGTTCGTAATTTCTTTATGGGTATAACATTAAATGATTTTGACAATTAGATAGTTGATGTAAGTATAAACATGAATATATTTTTGGAATCTAGGGGATATGACTCCATTATATGTATTTCACAATTTAAATTGTGAAAAATATTTAGAATAATATAATAACAAATGTGTTCGGTGAAGGAAAATAATCATTTATATGAGAATACATCAAATTAATTAAAAATTATAGGAAATATTAGGTCAATATTTTTTATAAATGGTCAGTTAATATGATTTCATGTGGGTCATAGTCACTTATAGAATAGGGTAGTAGGACACTATATTATCTTCCTGTCAAAAAATAAGAGTAGATTAGACTTCAATGAATCTTTAAAGGATCTCTAAAAAACAACATTTGTAGAATAATTTTTATTCATTTCAATCATCATTGAGGATAATGAATACATATTATCGTCAAATTTATTCCTCATTTTCATGTTATAATAAATTCATCCTCTAATGAACATAACATATTATAGAGAACAAAAAACATGTAGTGATATCAGTTGAGGAATATATTAACTCATTCTACTCCAATGTTTTTTAGACTTATTATATTTTTTCATGTAATTTAAAATTACATGCAATACAACCTTAGAGTGTGTTGTATTGATTAATATATCATCTTGATCAATTTCACCCTTGGATTGATCTTAATTAGGGAATGGATTTTTATGAGAGTTTTGATAATGAAGAATATGAGTTGATTTTCTATTGAAGGGAAATTCTAGGATCAATACTCTAAAATAATTATGTAGGTGATCCAACTATTCATTATTAATTCAATATTCATCATTTGTCTTCTTAGTCACCAATATCGAAACAATTTTATCATTGATATGGGATACCTATAATTGCATGGTAGAGTCAAAAACTTGATGAGGGCTTGGTACACTAACATATTATTTCTAAATCTATTATGAAATATAGAATTATATTGTAGAACCAATAATATTTTGGAAATAAAGGATATATACATATTTTTTTTTAAGTTTACCTTTACATTATATTTTGAGTGCGATTAAAGACGAACCATTAATGTATTAATACCATTTTTAGGGAATGTCATTGAGAAAGAAAACCTCTATGACCAGGAGCACAATGTTTAATGATATATTTTCTATGGCAATGTGTGATATTCAAAATTAGCTTTGGTATTCCATTTGATTTACTTTTTTGAAATGGATTGAATTTTAATATTTTTTTGGATATGTTATATCGAGATAAGGGTATAGTTTCAATTAAATTGTATTGGATATAAATGAGAATATAAATTTGAGTAAATAGGTATTATTCATGGTTATATATGTATTACCACAAAATATTCAATATATAAAAATTATTAATAATGGCTGAATTATATTTGAATTATGATTCAGAGTATCTATTATTATTCTGTCATGAAAATAGAGACTAGTTTTCATCCCATGTTATTTATTCTATGTGTTAATAACTCTGAGCGACCACTCCTTGGAATCCACATAGAGATTAAATAGTTTCCCTTACAATAGTTTAAATATGACTAATGGGAGAAAAAAAATATTTCATGATCTTTTCAAATGATTCACGATAGTACTCATTAAAATTTTAGGATTAGACATTATTAATTATATTTAAATGGGGTTTGAATTTCCAAAAATGATTACTATGAAATGTCAGATACAAGTGAGGCTCTATTGAGTCCCCCTCAAGTATTTGATTTTTTTAGGAAAGATTCAAGGATTAACATATTATTCCCTATTATAACAATTATTTAATATTGGTTTCTAAAATTTATTTTGAATATTCCTAAGGACATTGTGAAAGAAAAATTCATTGGGTTCACCATTAGGATCTGTTTTTATATTTGTTGGAAAATTTTCTTTAGTTCATTAAGATGATCAAAATATTTCTACAATTTTACCCCTAATAATTCATATATTTTTCTATGATCAATCCTTGAATAATATTGACGATGTGGTAAATTCTATTTTTATATGAGGTATTAACATTTTTTGAACAATATAGGATGAATAGATTAGAAAATACCTCATAATGTGTTATCAAAGTGGTGACATCTTCTTCCTAGTGGCCCATTCATATTTTTTTGAACACTTAGTTGATGTAACTGATGGATAATTATTTTAATTATATAGTCACATTTATTTTAATTTCCATAATTGGGTATTTGAATAATAATCTAGGAATGAATTTAGACATCTATAAAATCGAAACAAACACTTATATACACATTTTTTTCTTTAGGGGGATTATTTTTGAAATAAATTTTTAGTTCTAAACATTCTGGATAAAGATTTATTTATTTATCTTGTATAATTTTAATTATTCATTACATGTGTTGGAAGGATACATCCACCATGATTCTTATATGTCATAATGCTGATATTGTTTCATGAATTGATGGTGGGTGTCCAGATAATGATCAAATCTATGAATATGAATATAAGTCTTGGAAAACAATTCCCAGATATGTTTCACGGAGATACTAATTTATTTCTCATCATTAATTAATAGAAAAACAATCAATGTAGGATGATAATTGTCCTTTTACCTATATTTACCATTATGTATTCATTGATTTTGGATGACAAACTATGCAATATTTTTGGATATTGGTGATATAATAAAAATAATTTCATTCATAGATATTACATCGAAATTAAATAATATTCATTTAAAAATATTTGAAATCCATGACATGACTGAACATGTATAGTTTTTTTCGAATCTAGGAAAAATAAATAACTTTGTTAAAAGTCATCTTCATTGTATCCAACTTGTATCATCATAACTGGACCAATTTTTGAGAAAACATAATTAATAGTATTCCTCATTACACGGGGAAATGAAATATATGAATGGGTGAGTCTAAATTCTCAGTAATGGTAAATATGAGGGGTATCAATCATATAATAATCATAATATATAAGAACTTTACATTTTAAAGTCTTATCCTTCATATAAAAGATTGTGAAATCATGCCATGAGATAAATCATACATTTTTATAAGAATCATGTTATGATATCCACAAAGACATAGAATTGTAAATTAAGTTTATTGAAAAACACATAATCAAAGAAAATCATTTCATATTAGCCATGTTTCCTTCAAAATACCATCATATTAGATGAAGTCCATTATTGAAATGAGTGAAATCTTTCTTCCAACCCTGTATTACTGAACTGAGATCATTTATCATTAAATCTATAACAATATCATGGGATATAAATAATTACCCAATTCATTTGATGGATATATATTTCCCATTCATCACATAAAGATATCCTACTTAAAAGTTCCATAAAAAAATAAATCATTGCATAACCCACTGAATGAAGTGGATTTATTAAACAACATCCAGTCATAACCAAATCCACTTAAAATATGATTTCATAAATATAATAATAGAAATAAAATAATTAAATGAAAAAGATAATAGATTATGTATACTTGAAACATAAATATATTTAATAATTTCAACATAGATGGAAAATAATTTTGATTGAACACTTTATTTTTATTCAAGTAGAATATAAAATTTCGTTAAAAATATTATCGTTTCTTTAAATGCTACACAATATTTATAAAAAATGAATTATTTTAAATTAACATTGAAATATTCTAAAGTAAGCTTCATGTAAATAGTTTTTTATGAAAACATAAAAACTAATAATGTCATTTATGTTAACAAAAATCATTATTATTGTACTTATGTTAGATATGTAAAGAAGTAACTAATATAAAAAATTGGAAAAATATTTGCATCATACCAATTAATAAAAATAAACCAATGGATATAATTGAATTTAAAATATTTTTAGTAATAGAAATTATATTAAATATTTATGTAACATAGATAAATATGATAAATATATTCCAATAATTTGATTTGTATAAACAATCTCAGATAATAATTACATTTTGAACATATCTCAAACCGTGTGTTCAATATTTTCTCAATGTTTCCAAAACCTATATAATGATTTAAATAGTGTCATTGACATAGCTAATAATTGTAGTTATTTTTATTAAATCAAATATGATTAGATATCATCTATTTATTTGTAAAAGTATTACTCATCCATTGGTTGTAAACTTATTATATTAACACACAAGTTTTATTCAGATAAGTAGTTTTTACAATTCATATGATATAAATATCTCATTTTAAAAATAATTTTAGTATAATATATATCATATTTATTCAATCAATTAATTTATATAATAATTATTTAATTAACATCATATATAATTAATCATATCACATTGTGTAGATGGTGAGCCGTACGTACGAATGGGAAACAATATCATTCCCATAATTATAGAATTGAAATGAAGTTGAAGGTGTATAATATATAAAAACCAGTATAATGTTATAATAATAATATATGGTTATTAATTCCATCTTAGTACCCATTCGAATATGGTGGCGGTAAAAAAAAAATTACACAATGGATTGGAGATAGTAATTCATAAGTACAAACGTGTGGTGTTCTCATATTTCATTGGATGAATTGAAGATAAAAAATAGTTGGTTCATAATCACAATAAAAAATATTACATAAAAATACATAATTAATATTTTATAATGAAATAGATCATGAAGAGCATGTATAAGGAAAAATATTATTTAATTAATTGGTAGATGATATTACCTCTTCTTCTACCTTCTCCCTCAAAATATCATTTTAAAGAACTATAATTGGTTTTTTAAGAAGACCATAACCTCAAGAATGTGACAAAGGAAGTTTTTAATTTAAATTTACCTGACATGACTGAGATTGATGGCCCAATTTGCAGTTTAAATGTGAGGTAGGAGGTTACCTATTATAATTTAGTTGAGGGCCATTTAAAGGATCTCCCAAAATATTAATTTATAAAAAAATAAAATACAATAAAAAACCAATAAAATGTCTCAATTTAAAAGATGAGATGAGATAAGGTTTTATAATCATCAACCTATAAATTTTATATAGTATTTTCTATCAATGTGACCATTATCAGTTTAATTAACACTTAGTTGTTCTATTTAAATAATAACGACAGTAACAAATATTTTATATTAAAAGGATGAAATAGTTTTTTATTTGATGTAAATTCGACAATAAAAAAATACATAGGAACACATACCAAATAATAATTTTTATAATTTTTATGTAAAAAGTTATGATATTTAAATGATTTAATAAAACATTATTTTGATAAATAACTAATTTTTTCAATTTTGCCTCTATTCAATGCATTAATTTATAAAAATAATAATATAACAAGTTAACTTCAAAACAATTATTCTATTATATTCATAAGCTGACAAGTTAATATTTAAAATTAATTTGAAATATTATTTATCCAAAATTTTATATTTATTTTTATTTTTAATAATATTAATTTGATGTTTCCCTTAATAAAATAAATACAACAATGTTTCTGTTGCAAATCAATCTATTTCTTCCTCTTCACACAATGTCTCTTGGTCTGACATGGTTGAGGAGGAAGAGAAAAATTTAGAATGGGTCGGCGAGGATTATATGGAACTTTTTACTAAACTGTTCAATGAGGTTCATAAAATTGTTGCAGCCTCACATAAGGAAGAGGAGGAGAACAAAATATTTATAGACTGTTATAAAGACATTTTTGATCCTATGGCGTCCTTAAAGAATAGTAAAGAGACTGGAAACCTTAACTCTGGTAAGCAGGATTGCACTACTGATCCAGATTCAGTTCTAAGTGCATTAGGAGCCACTCAATTTAAACATGATGCTTCAATACCTATGTCAGACATGACATTCATGTCTCCCATGGTATGCAATGCTTTGTATTTTTTTAGAGTTCTTACTTTAGCTGAGAATCTTTTGGAAACCGCTGCATGTTTGGAGGCACACTCTGCTGATCAGCATGTTGTTGTTCAGTCATGCTCAGATCCTTATTTTAATACTTTGATTCCTTCTAATACAATGGATATCAAAGTTACTTTTAGTCAGTTATTACATGAATCTGTTATCTCCTTAACTACTTCGGGTAATAAAAAAGATTTTGTAACTAATTTGACTTCTGCTGGTAATCAAAGTGGGTAGAATAAAAGTTTTAATGACAAAATATCCCCTGAATCTCAAGAGAAAGATAATCTCAAGGTTTAAAATATTTATGATCTTCTTAAAGTTGTTAAAGGTTCAGAAATCCCCAAAAGTAAAGTAGGAAGACCCTCTAAGGCAATCAAAATAAAAGATAATGTCCCAAAAAAAGAGGGTTCCAAACCTGGCATTATGTTTAAATGAAGATCTTGTACTGGAACTGTCAGGTATTGGCCAATTAAAACACTATGAGATCCCTAAAATCCTTTATTATACAGCACATACCTATTCTTATTGGGATTTTTAAACCCAAGAGGTCTTTCTCCCCAAACATTGCTAGTTTGAACTCTCTTGGTTTTAATTTAGTGGACTATAATATTAGTTTCTCTGAATTCAAAAGACTCTGGTTATTGGATCACTCATCTTTTTCTAACATTTCTTTAATTGATAATGGTGGACAACATGTGACTTGTTCCTTCAAAGTCTCTGGTATTCAGCATTATTGCTATTTTTTTTATGCCAATACCAGTTATCAGGATCATAGGAAACTATGGATGGATATTGGTGTACTTACTTCTATCATTTCTGATCATTGGATTATTCTTGGGGACTTTAATTCAATTATTCATCCGGATGAAAATCTGGGTGCAGTGTTTAATTCCATATCATCTAGGGATTTTAAGAATTGCATATATTCTAATGATTTGCATGAAATTAATTTGGTTGGGGAAAAATTCCCTTGGTACAGGAGTTTTTTAAATAGAGTTGTTGCTAGAAGAATTTACAGAGCATTTATTAATGAATCTTCCCTTGATTACTGGGGATCCATCTCCTCTATAACTCTTCCTAATATTAATTCTGATCATCATCCAATACTTTTTATTCTGTGTGGCAAGGAATCTAGACCTCCTTTGCCCTTAAGATTCAACAAAGCCTGGGTTAATCATCCTGACAATGCTTCTATAGTTCAAAACACCTGGAATTCTATCATCTCAAGTCATAATGTGTTTGTTTTCATTGAAAAATTAAAATCCCTTAAAAGATCTCTGAGAACATGGAGCAAATAGGAATTTAGCCTTATTGATCAGGATATCTCATCTCTTGAAGATTTTCTTCGGTATTTGCAAGTTCAGAATACTTTGAATATCTTTTCTAATGGGCTCCAGGAGGATTCTGAGATGTTTTCAAAGCTTAATAACCTCTTGAATATGAAATATGCTCTGTAAAGGGACATTTATAAGGATAAATGGTTAAAGGATGGTGACAGGAACACAAAATTCTTCAATTCCCTACAACAAATCAGGAAGATTTCTAAACCTCTTTCGATGATCAAGAATGTGGACCAAGTTATTGACAATGATAGGGATCTCTCAGAACATGTCATTTCTTATTTCAAGGATCTCTTTAATGGCCCTACTTCAATGAATGATCCGGTGGAGGGTATTATCCCCAAATTGGTCACTTGTCAGGATAATGCTAATCTCACTTCTATTCTTTTGAGCATTGAAATTAAAGAGGCTGTTTTTAGTCTCAAACCTGAAAGATCCCTAGGTCCAGATGGTTTTAGTAACTTCCTTTTCCAAACTTACTGGGACATCATTCAATATGATGTCTGTAAGCTTGTAATTAATTTCTTCAAAGGTGGGTACCTCCCTTATGGAATACACGCTCAGTTCCTTTCTCTTATCCCAAAAACTGATAATGCTAATGAAATGCATTTGTTCAGACCTATGGCTTTAGTCAAAACCATTTTTAAAATCATCTGTAAAATCTTTTCCACAATACTCACATCAATTTCCAGTAGGATTGTTTCCCATAATCAATTTGGTTTTATCAAGGGAAGATCTATTCAAGATTGTCTCATTAATGCCTCATAATGTGTTAATTTTCTTAATAAACCTACACGAGGTGGTAATATTTCCCTCAAGCTTGATATCAGAAAGGCCTTTGATACCATGAATTGGGGTTTTATTTGTAATTTTCTTCTTATGTTTGGGTTTAATGAAGTTTTCATTACTTGGATCAAGACCATATTTTGCTCTGCTCGGATTTCAATTCTTCTCAATGGATCCCCTCGTGGTTTCATTGATTGCTCTAGAGGGGTTAGACAAGGTGATCCCCTTTCTGCAATTATTTTCTCTATAGAAGAGGAGTATTTGAGTAGACTACTTTCTATCATGGATGGGAATGGGAAGATGAAGTATATTAATGTTGGAAGAGGTATCATTGCTCCCACTCACCTTTTATATGCAGATGATATCATCATGTTCACTTTGGGTGATAAGAGAAATATAAATAATATCAAAAGATCTCTTTTACACTATGCATCTATCTCTGGTCAAGATATCAGCTAGGATAAATATTATGTTTACTTTGGTAAGAAAATAAGTGAGCAAAGGAAAACTTTTATTGTAAATGAGCATAATGTTAAGGAAGGAGCTCTTCCCTTCAATTATCTTGGAGTTCCCTTATTTTTGGGGAAACTGAAAACTTGTTATTTTACAGAGATTGTTAGTAAGATTAGAAGGAGTCTCTCTACCTGGAAAGGAAAGTCCCTCTCCATGGCTGGCAGGGTTTTTTAGTGAAATCATTCATTATCTCTGTGATGGTATACTCTTTTATGGTTTACAAATGGTTTATTTCACTTATAAAAAGTGTCAATACCTCTCTTAGGAACATTATTTGGAGTGGCAGTATCTTCAAAAAAAGATGACCACGGTTCCTTGGTCAGATTGTTTCAAGCCATATGATTCTAGGGGTTTAGGTATAAAGAATCTGGTGCTCTTTAATGATTCTTTGCAGGCTTCATTCGTGTGGAGGCTTTTTAACAGCAGTTCTGATAGTTCACACTTCCTTCGGGGAAAATTTGTTAACAGGCTAAAGATGGGGTCTTTTAATCATATTGATTCCTCTGTCTGGCCTGCTTTCAAATACATATTTTCCTCAATTGATGCTCATTCTATATGGTTAGTCTCGAAGGACTCATCTCTTAATTTCTGGAAAACCAAATGTAATGATGATCCCCTTATAGAGTTGGTGATGGATGATACAAACATTGATCTAGATATTACCATCAGGGACCAACTTCAAGACTTGGAAGGACTTCCAAGTAACATTATAAACATTGTCAACAATTATTGTTTCTCAAACAAGAATGATTTTTGGTATTGGGAGCCTGCGGCTAATGGAATTATCACTTCAAATGTTTTTTATGAGTTCTCCTTGAACCCCAACTTTGACAATAAATGGATGAGGTACTTGCATAAATTTTTTTTAGACCATCTCACTCCTATTTGGTTTGGAGAATTGCTCATTGCAAGATTCCAACTGATTATTATATTCAACATTGTGGTATATCTTTATGTTAATCTTGTGTTTTCTGTCACCAACACAGAGAGGATAGTGATCATTTATTCCTCTGTTGCACAACTACGACATCAATATGGAAAGCTTTAGCGGATATATTTGATATTTCTCTTCCAAGGACGTCCTCTATTGTTGAGTTTATTCAATGATGGAACTATCTTGGTCTCTCCTAACAACTACTGGATTTATTTCAAGTTGCTGCTTCTGAATTGTTGCATTTTTCTAGTTCTCTAGGAATCAGATTCTCAATGAGAATAAAACCTTCTCGGTAACCTCTTCTCTCTCACACGTACTTGCTGAGATACGTGCGGCCGGCCTACCTAAAAAGCATTATTGTGCTAATTCCATTCATGATATCCCTGTTCTTGACCTAATTGGCATCCAAGGAAATTTCAAACCTCAATTTGGAACTTTTGAAGTTCTATGGAAACAGCCTATTGTTGGTTGGTTGAAAGTTAATATGGATGGTGCATCAAAAGGGAATCCTGGTCCTTCTGGATATGGTGTCGTGTTCAGATATCATAAGGGAATGGTGGTTGGTTGCTTTCATGTTTCTTGTGGTATTGTTTCTTCAATTGAATCTGAGATGATGGGAATCATCGTTGCAGTGGATAATGACAAAACATATTGCTGGAATAATATCTGGCTAGGGAGTGATTTAACTAGGATTGTCTCTGCTATTAAAGATGGTTCATGTCACCTCTCCTGGAAGCATCAAAATCAATGGATTAATTGTTTAGATTCCCTTTACTCTATGAATCATATTATTACTCATGTCTGCAGGGAAGCTAATTCTGTTACAGATGGATTGGCTAACAAAGGAGATGAAGGTACTGTCTTCATTTGGTATGACAAGCTTTGTGATGTTTTTTACCCCTCTTGAAAAGGGATTTGGACAGATCTCCTATTTTTAGGATCATTTATTGAATCGGTGGTTTTCTTGAATGTGGTTTATCAGCACTCTCAAGCTATGCACTGTACGGTTTGGTCTTATGTTTGTGTTTCTTGATACTGAATTTCATATTTGGGAATTTCTATTCTTCTTGGCCTGTATTTTAGATCTCATATGGATTCTTCATTATCTGACCTGTGATGTTCTGTTATCTATATTTCTCTCCTACTATCTTTCTAATTCATTTTTATCCTTATCTGGTTTCCATTCAAGGACCCCGGTGAGGCATGCATGGATGGATAGACTCTTTGATGATGATAGCATGATATGATGAGCTTACCCTCAAGGGCAGCAAAGGCGCAGCTTGATGGTTCAGTTTGGAGGAAAATGTATCAGACATAAAGGAACCGGCCAGCCTGTTTCTAGCACTGGAGAAGGATGAATAGTTAAACACAAGAGAAGAAACGACATCAATTTGAACTCCATACCATATTGAGAATGAGAACAGCACCCGGGGTTCTGGCCCTCTAAATGTTGTTACATTATCAAGATTTCATAGATAGACTGCCCTACCTCTAGGTATGGCTTCCAACCAATTAATAGACAGTAATGCCTGGACTCGGGCGGGACTCCTTCGATCAGAATGTGGCGCTAGAGTGGGTTAGAGACCCTGGATCTGGTTATTTATATTATGTGTGGTTCATTGTAGTACCTCTCCTATTTTCTTTTTTCATTCAATAAATAGGCCTTTGCGCCTCAACCCTTTTAAAAAATATAATTTAATTTATATATTCTACAATCCATCATTAGAATTGATATATTTATTAAATCATGTAGGTGAAAAATTTTCAATCACATTACATAAAATAATATCAGTGTCTTTATATATTCTATAAGGCACCAAATGGTCAATAACTCGACTCTTGGATTGTTAGGGTCGATATATACATGAAAAATAACATTTTTTAATGTTTTTGGGACTTATAATGGGTATTATAACTTTAATAATTGTATTTTATTTTTATTTCTCGCCAATTAAATAACTTCTACAAAATTAATGTATTCATATTTAGGGTAATTATTTATTAAAAAAATTACAAATAAATTATCTTGTCAAATAAAAACATTTTATTTTTCAAAAGAGTATTTATTATTAACAATAACTTCTATATATCATCATATTGAAAATAATTTAATCAATAAAATTTGAGTAAGTTGTTTTTAACATTTCATTAAATAAAATATAGTATATATCATTATCTCATAAAATTTTCATCCATTAAAAAACATTTATACCCAATGGTATTTCTTTTAGAAACACACAAATCCAATAATATTATGAAAAGTTATTTGGTAATTCCATAATATAATTTTTACCCTTAATTTACTGATTTACCCTTTTACAATATTAATAAAAATTACCAAAGTAACAATTCATAATGCCCAAAAATAAAAGTAACCTACTTAAATAATTATGGAATTACTAATTCAAATATATAATCCATTAATTAAAATTAAATGTATAGAATATGTAGTAATAAATTTAATGTTAATTTCATTTTCAGAAAGGGATTACATGTTTTAAATGATAAAACATTGTAATAGATTGATATATTTATACATCCGAATTCAATTTAAAATTAATTCTAATGAAAATAATTATATTGAATGATAAAAATATATTATATTTATATATTAAACCTAATAAATATTTTTATTTAACCATATAATGTATTTTGATGAAATAAAATCCATTAAAATTTATTTTATTTTATCATTTAATCAAAACATGAATGTTATTTGAAAAATATAAAAATTTTATCTGATGAATGTTTTTATTTCCCACATACAAAGAAAATGTTTATGATTTGGTGTAAAATATATTTATGTGTCAAAACCATTATTTAAAAGAAAATATCCATTAATCTTTTGAAAAAATATAGGTTTTTTACATCAAATTGAGTTTATTTGTAATTAAGTATATACACACATATATATCATTAATTTAAAATTCTAATTGTAATTATCTCAGTTTTTTTAGACAAAAATATAATATATATTGGTTTTATATTTCATTTTAAATAATGGGAAGCCAAGAAATTCACCATAAATCTTATGTTAGTTATATTTATTTATGTTACCTAAAAACTAGTTTAAAATGGTTATTTTATAATAAGTTTTCCTCAGGGTTTTTTTATACTCACAATTATGTGCGATGTAATCTGATGAAGAATTGATATTATTTATAATTATTTCATTAATTCATCCAGGTGTTGTATTCTTCCCCGTTATACTGAATTTCATCATAAAAATTAATAATTGGGAAAAAGGGATGAGGATAAATCTACTTCATTACATCCTCAGATTTCCATACAGAAATATCAAATTGGTGGTTACTCTATAAAACATTAACTGAGTGATTTTTCTTGTTTTGTATAATTTTTCTCTATGACCTAGAATACATATTGGTTATTCATTATAAGAATGATCTGATACAGTGAGACCAATTATGAATTTAGTACATGTGAAGGATTAAGTATGTACATCCTCAAGATATATATATTGAACAAATCATAAACAAGGGAGAGTTGTTGGATATTCAAATCGGTATACTACATTCCTAACATGGTCTAGAATTTAAAAGGTCTACAATTCCTTAGGCTCAATATGCCATTCATTATATATATAATTAGTCTCTTGAAGAATGATATTCATAGAACACCTTGTCACGGACGTCAAACTATTGTCTGGTCTTTGGGTTTCAGTATAAATTTTTTAGTTTAAGATTATCTTATCTTTTTTAGAATAGATGTGAAATTTATTCAATTTCATCAACACGATCAGGTTGTAATAGATTTATTTACCCAACATCATCCCATAAAGGTGGGGTTTTGAACTTTTTTTCATATAAGGCATCAGAATAATCCATTTGAATATAGGATTGGTATTTATTATTGTAATAAAACTCTACCAATGGTAGGAATTGATCCTAGCCACCTTTGAAATTCATAGTGAAAGCACTCATCATGTCTTCGAGATTTTTAATTTCTCTCTCAGTCTAACCAACAACATAAGGATGATACGCAGTGATGAACCATAACTATGTATCCAAAGCATGTTGAAGATTTTTTCAGATCAATGTGTAAAACCAAAGATCGCTATTAGGAATAATGAATAGTTGTAGACCATATAATAATACCAAATCCATTACATATATATTGTAATTTTGTTCAAGAGATAAATCATATCCAATATTAGCATTGTGTGCAGTCTTCTTATGTTAATCAACTAAATCCCATATATAATTATTGAATTTATATGTTTTGGGAAGTCTTGTAAAAAAGTCCCAAGTGATTTTTCCCATTTTTTTCTGTTATGGGTAATTATTCTAACATCAACTTAGACTTCTCTCTCTAAGCCTTAACTTTCTAACAAACCAATCACAAATGAACATATTTGGTAACATCTCATTTCCATATATCCCACCAGAAATAATCATTCAGGTCCTTGTATATATTTTTCCTTATATTATGAATTTATGATGATAAACTATAATCCTCATCAATCGTCTCCTATTTTAATTCTGGTATAGGAGATATTCCAACCCATTTCATGAACATTAATATTTCACCCAAATCATGGTTTACTTTTTGAAATTTTCTCACCATTATTTAAAGCTCTTCCTATTCCTTCTCTGCCTCTATAATCATCACTTTTAAATATTACTGAACATTCATTTATGAATGATATTATTTCTCCAATTCCATTTTAATTTCAATATCATTCTATTTGAAATCCAAAAATATTGGATATTTTTTATCCTCACTATAGATAGATTAGCATGGTCATTTTGACTCAATGTATCATGCATAATGTTCCTCTTCTAATGGTGATAAGTTATTGTCCATTGATAACATTTAATCAACTCCAATCATATTCTTTAGTGTATATTCATCACTATTATATTTTAAAATATACAATAAAATTTTATGATCATTATAAATATCACACTATTCGACATGAATATAATTATGAGATACAATTTATCTAAAGATTACCACATCTAACTAAAATTATTGAGTTATGTAATTTGGCTCATCGATTTTCAATTTTCATGAGATATAATGTATAACAATATAATTTTGTATAAATATGCAATCTAGTCCATTTTTAGAGGCATCACTGTTGATTTAAAACATTTCTCCACTACAAATTAGTGTGAGCATAGGTTCACTAGCTTCCCTTCTTTTTAGCTACTTTAAATTCCATTCACATTCTTCCATCTAGACGAATATAACTCATTTTTGAGTTGACATTGTGAGACAATTATATAATCATGAATAGTATTCCCAAAAAATTTCCATAATATCCATCCAAACCAAAAAAACTGATCTCAGTTACCATTGTTTGTCTCAACCAACTTTCATTAACTTCTATTTTTGCTGGATCCAAATTTAACCCCACTTTTATGATTATATTACCATAAAATAAAACTTTATTAATACAAAATTCACATTTGGTATATGTTTTTATAAATCATCTCATTTAATAATATAATTAGAAAATTTCTCAAGTGATCTCAATTTTCATCATTGATTTTAGAATTGAAAAGTATATCATCTATATGGACTACCAAAGATTGATTAATATTGTTTCTAAAGACTATATTCATTATACCAATAAATATGGGGGAGGAATTAGTGAGACCAAAAAGAATCACAATAATTTCAGAGTGTCCATACCCTGTACAAAAATTTTCTTTTGGTATATCTTCTTTTTTGACACTTAGTTGATGATATCATGAATCAAGTTCAATCATGGGAAAGTATGGAGCTCTGCAGAGTTGGTCAAAAAAGTCAACCAAGAATGGAAAATGATATTTTTTCTTTATAGTGTTTTTTTATGTTCTCCATAATGAATGTAGAGTATCATTGATCGAAAATTCTTCTTAATATAATAATATGTTCACCCCATGGTGAATAACTAGGGCATATGAATCTCGTTTCAAAATTCTATTTGAGTTTCTTCTTCAACTTATACAACTCAATTGGGTCCATTCTATATGGTGTATTTGAAATAGGAATAGAACCTGATATTAGTTCAATTAAATACTCAAATTTTTTATTTAGTGAAATACTATGAAATTATTCTCGAAATAAACCATAAAACTTTTTATAATTTGTGTATTATTAATTTTTAATTTCTCCTCTACCAGTTGAGATAGATAACCATAATTTATATGAATCAAGATCATAAGAAAGAAGAAATTTCTACTAGACGATCAAATTAAATCTTACATTGTTATATGATCAGACATTGATCCGAAATATGAAATGTGAACTCCCTTCCATGGTAATTAATATGAGCTCTATATATCGAAATCCAATCCATAATAAGAATAATGTTAAATTTTACTATTTAAAGGATAACAATATTTTTTTGAAACATATTACAAAAAAGATCTACTGAAGAAGATTTATAAACCTTTTATATAACCATTGGGTTATTTGGAGTTTTCATAGATAATTCAATATATAACTTTTTAGGAAATGGGATTATATCCTTAGAAAATTATTCAGAAATATATCTTTTTGTGGATCTAGAATCAAATAAAACATTATCTACTGTAGAGTTGATAGTACGTGTACCTTTCACATCATCATTATTTAACTCCAAATTGCTGACAGTGATTGCATGTGACGTGCCATTTTTTTGACCATAATCTTTTACTAGAGTCGATTATCATAAATATACCTTGGTTTGGGGAATATAATGGAATAATTCCCCAATTCCTAGAATATTTAACATTAAATTGTTGGAGGTACATTATGTGCATCCTTTTAACTATTCACATAATTATAAATATTTGTCCCATCACATCGACATTCAATATCCCGATTACCATTTATCCCACAATGAAAACATTTTTTATAATTATTAATTAACTTTTCACTAAATTTATTTACACACATTGAGAAAAAGTGAAAAGTCATATTTATTTTAGTGTGGTCTTTATATTTTCTATAGAATTCCATTTTATTATACTTATCAAAACCATTGGACTGATGTGTTTCTACAATATCAATCTCAAACATAATATCACAAATAAATTTTTACTCATAAGTAATGAATTTTTTTATGGATAATTCCCTTAAGATACATTGTTTTAATTGATTAAATAATCAATCATTTTCACTCTTGGGTTGGAAAATTATTTGAGAAGCATACCTTGAAAGTCCTGTAAAATTTTCTTTTTAGGGTCCAATGGATTCAACATTATTTTTCTTAATCACAAGGAAATCCTTCTCCATATGTGTGTATTGAATAATAGGAAATTACTTATTGTAATATAATTTCATGAACTCATCCAATTCCATGGATTCAATTTCATCTCTTTTCATTGTATTCTTTATAGGGTTACATAATTGTATATCTTAACCATACAAATGGAAGACTACTAAGATGACATTATCATGTTATGAAAATTAAAAAATAGAAAATATAATTACAGTGGTACTAATAAATTTTTTAACAAATAATGGATTGGATGACTCACTAATATATGGTGGATTCTTCCTCGTGAAAGACTAAAACTAATATTTTCTATCATTTTCATGTTTGGATGTCATTCATGATTCGAAATCATGAGAACATTGTGTGATAATAGATAAAAAATTTCATTCCACGTCTCATTTTATTTTTTCTCTTAGAGGTAAATCATTACATTGCTTATCACATTCAATATAATCTTCGTTCCTATGGGTTCTATCCATTGACTAGAACCAATAAGAGAGTATGATAAATAATAATCATAATTTATGACCACCTTATGAAGAATAAAAATTCATTTTAGGATACATTATTAATTATTCTATGTTATTAATGATAATTTTTAAAACACTAAGATTGTAACATATTCATAGACATATCCTTAGGGTTATTTACTATGGTTTCATTATCCAAGTATCTAAGGGTTAACTATACCTTTCCTCTGATACCAACATTAATGACCAGTAATTTATATAAATATTTATTATTAAAAAAAATATAGAATATTCACTACAAAATAGAACAAGTACATGATATGACCATATATGTATGGTTTCTATGGAAATTGGGAAACATAAACAATTGTTTCATAATTCATCATCATTGTCTCCCACTTATTTGGTCTTATCTAGACCCATTTTGATATAGCTTACTTAATATCGTTAATCATGAAATTCAGGAAAAAATAACATGAATGGTTGAGATAAAATGCTCAAAAAGGTTAAACAGGGGAGGTATCATTAACATCATAATCATATGACATAAGATCATAACAGTTAAAAGTCTTATACTGTATATGAATTATACGGATATCAAGGTATGGGATAATTCATAAAAGATAATAATAATCATTGAATGTAATCTGAAACGTCATACCATAAGACAAGTATTTTTTTGCATATTAATAATCATAAAAAGCAATTCATATTAGTAAAGGCCCATTTCCAAGTCCATCATAGCATACAATGTCCATTACTAAACAATGGTTACACTTCATTCTAGACCTATACTATAGAACTATGATAATTTCCCATTCAATCATTATATATCTCAATAGATAAATATCTTCACCCAATTCATTATAAGGACTTATAGGTCTCATCCATCTCATAATTCAATCATTCTTATTTTTCCCACAAAAAACATAAATCATATCATAACCAAAGTAATTAAATGGGTTTCCTAAACATCATTCCATCTTAAAAAAATACATTTTATAAAATTGATTTCAAAAAATTAATTCCATGAAAAACATTATAAAATCATAACTATGTTAGGTATTGTATACTAGAAACATATACATGATAAAAAACTACATCATTAATGAAAATAAATATGTTTGATCACAAGAAATTAATTCTTAAGGAAGATATCCTTTCTGCCTAAAAAACATTTTCATTTCTAAAAATACCACACAATTTTAAAAGAAATGAAATTATTTGAAAATGACCTTAAAATCATGTAGATTATACTTCATTGAAATATAGTTCTATCGTAATGTAAAAAACCCATCATGTTGTATATGTTAAAAGAAAACATTTTTGTCGTAATTTAGTTAAATAAGTCAAAAAGTACCTTATATCGAATAATGAAAAAGAATTATGTAATAACATTTAATAAAAATTCAAAAATGGAAAAAATTGACAAAAAACAGCTTTAGAATAATATAAATAACATTTCATTTATATTAAAAATAGACATTGATGAAAGATTTAATCCAGTAAACAGTAATGTATAAATAATCTCGAATAATAATGAGATTACAAAATTATGCCTTAAATAACGTCTGATTTCCATTATATGTATAAAAAACATATAAAATGATTTAAATAATGTCATTTCATTAGTATTGAATCAATAACATTTTTATGATATCATATATTCTCATATAAACATATGTTTGATAATAGTATTATTACACGTCTCATAAGAGTTAACTTCTATATTCTATTATGCATGTTTTTAGGATAAGTTTTAATTACTATTTATAGGATATAATAATTTCATTTAATTAATTATGATAGTATAATACATCTCCTATATATTCATTCCTTTCATTTTTATAATCATGTTTTAATGATGGTCATATTGAATGAATCACATCACATCATGGAGACAGTAGTTCATACGAATGTATTGCAATGATATCATTCCCATAATTATATAATGGTATTGAAGTTGATGGTGTATAATATTTTAAAATAAATATCATGTTATAATTATTAAATATAGTTATAAATTACATCATTATATTTATCTATGTAAGGTTTTCTAGAAAAACATATTACACCACATTGGGGAGATTGTACGTCGTACGTACACTAGCATGGTGATTTCATTTTATATAGGATTAATAATATAGGGAATGTGGTTGTTTAATATTCATAATAACATATAAGTATATAATTTATATTTCACTTATTACTGTATAATGATTCAAATTGTGATGAGGTATTTATAGAAGAAAGATGTTTTAATTTATCAGTAGATGGGATTTCCTCTTCTTTGAAATTTTCCCACTAAATATCCTCACAAAGAACAAGAGATGGTCTTTGAAGAATAAATGTACCACTAGAATGTTACTAGGGAAGTTTATAAATTAAAATATTAGGGTTTTTTCATTCATGAAGGTTCAAATTTAAATAATGTTGTGAATGAGGTGGTTCCCTTTTTTAATTGAGGTATTGTGCACATTTTTGGATTTCCAAAAAATATTAATTTATAACAAAAAATTAAAACACCATAAAGAATAAATCAAAATGTCCCAATTTAGAAGATAGTATGATATTGGTTTGTAATCTCATCAAAAAATTATATGTTTTTGTGTCAATATTATCTATATTATTTTAAGTAAGATGTAGTTAATCTATTTAATATTTAACAATGGTAAAAAATATTTCATTATTAAATGGGTGATAGTTAATTATTTGATGTCAATTAGACAATAAAAAAATAAATTAAAACATTTTATACAATATATTAAATAATCTATAATTTAAATAAAAAATTATAATGTTTATGAAATTTAATAAAACATTATTTTGATATATAATCAATAGTGTCAACTTTGACACTACTCAATATTTAGATTTTAAAAAATATTATGGTAATAAGTTATCTTCAAATCAATTACTTTATTATATTCCAATGGTGTCCGGGTAATCCATAAAATTAACTGAAAATATTATCCCATATAATATTTAATTTAATATATTTAATAATAATTATTTGATATTTCCCTTAATAAATTATTTGATACAAATGTTTTGCATAATTATTTATTAAAACTATTTGTGGAATAAAAATTAAAAATAAAATACTATAAAAAATATAAATCCTATTTATTTCATAATAATAATTATAATATATTATATCACCAATATAGTTTTTCATTAAAAAGGATACACTTATAAAACATGAATAGGACAACTTTATTATCTCATTTTGTAAAATAATTTATGATTCAAAATCGCTTATACAAGTCTCCAAATTGTAAAAATCACAACCCAGGGATGGTAAACATTGATAGATACACATAGAATAATATTTGGTCATATTTTGTGTCATTTAATGGTTATTATCACTTTATTAGTTCTATTTATTTATTTTCATCCAATAAATAATTTTTGCATCATTAAAGTATATGTCTTTACAGTAAATAATTATTACCAAAAAATTGAAAAATAATTTATCATGGTACATAAAAACATTTTCGATATCAATTTATTATATATAATAAAATTTATCATCTATAAAATATTATATTAAAAATTATATAGTTATTAAATTTTGAGTTAGATATATATAACTTTCCATTAAATAAAGTAAATTAAATGACATAATCTTATCCAAGTGGGTTTCAAAAGACACCATTTTGACATAAGTTTGGTTTAAGTAAAAACACACTCATCCAATTATATTAGGACATGTTTTATTGTAATTTCATATTATTATATTAACACGTAATTATTCTATTTATCATTTTACCATATTAATAAATAATACAGAAAATAAAACTCATAAAATAAAGATATTTAGATAATTTCGAATAACTTATGCCAAATATGGAATCTATTTTTCAAAATTAATATAATACAGTTCGGTGTTATTAATTTTATATAATCCATTTTTCAAAAAGATATAATCAGTTTTTTAAGTTATGACATTACCAAAGATTGATATTTTGATACATATAAATTCACTAAAGAAAATTGTAATGAATTAAATTTTTTTAAATGATAAATATATATTATAATTTTTTTAAAACAATTCAGCATTATAATTTAACCATGTAAATTATTTTTAGGATAATTTTTTTTAAATTAAAATTGAGATTATTTTTACTTTTTAGGAAAAATTGAAATTTATCAGACAAATATAAAATATTTATCCAAAGTAAATTATTTATATCTCTCCAAAATTAAATGTTTATGTTGTCATATAAAACATATTAATGATTAAAAAATATAATTTATTACAGGTTCATCATTATAACATAGAAAATTATAATTTTGAAAAAATATAGGTTTTTATACATCATATAGGGTTTATTCATACACTATGACCAAAATATCTATTTTTTGAATATAAAAAATATTTTATGATGTACATACCATATATATTTAATGAATTTAATTTAATAATTGTAATTTAATCAATTTATTAATACAAAAATACAAATATATAATTGATTAATATTATTTTATTAAATAATAAGTATACAATGAATTCACCTTCCTAGTGTAATATCCGAAAAAGTCTTCATAAAATTTTTTAATTTTAGTTTCATCAAAAGATGGAAATCTGGAGACATTTTAAATAATAAGATTTAAAATTAAACACATCAAGATTTAAAAGAGGATGGTGTTGGGACCTTGTCAGTTGGGGCCATCATAATAATTTTTCCCTCCCCCTCACAATCAAAAGGTAAAGAGGATGTCCTAACCTCATGAGTTTTAAGAAATTCATCCATAGAATATTTATTTAATGTAGAACATGGTTATGAATATATAGTCTGAACACATGTTGATGTGGATGTATCTCTAAAATATAAAAAATATAGGGGGAAAATTTCATTTATGGAATCTTCATTACAATCACAATTTTCCACATATTTGATGTTGATATGATCAAATACATATAAGATATCATTTTTATTTGGATATATAACGTATTCCTAAAAATTTCTACATATATTAATATTTATTTATTCTAGTTGATTAGGAATACAAACTTCTAACCATCATAATTCAATAGGTCGGTAGGAACCATTTCCATGTAATTTGTAGAGGTAATCCGAGTATGACACTGTATTATTGTATTATTACATGACATCATCTGGAGTCCCATGTCTATGTAATCAGATTCAAGAGCTTCAATGTAGATAATATCACTATAAAACACTCCAATTTTTCAATTAATAGTTTACATGAATCCCAGTTGGTTTTTGGAGGGAATCATTTTGTGATGATGAATCAATTATATTACAAATATAGATTCTAGATTTCTTTCCATGTGAATATCCATGAAATTAATGATATATATGAACTAATTTAATGCATATATAAACATTAAATGAATTGTGTTTTCTTATCACTTTTTCAAATAATTGGATCATCATCATAGAGGGATATATATCACCATTAATTTATCATAAGAATTAATTGGTCTCAAATAGTTTTGAATTATCTAAGAACCATTAGAAATACCAAATCAAAAATTATCAATACAATCTAGATTTCCTTAAATGTATTAGGAAACTATATGTCTGAAAACAGAAACAAATTTATCATTCCCATTTAAAGGGATAGCCACATGACACTCTATGATATTAGTTTCTAAATTATATATTTTACATTTTGATATCTCTATTTAGAACTATTTGTTGAATAAGACGCACTCAATGACTAAATGTATTTTTTCCTTTTGAATTTGAAATTAATAAATTACAGAATGCTTTGTTTGGATGACTTCAATATTTTTTCGATATCCTTATTTTGAGATAAGGTCTTTATTATTCCAATAATATGATATTCCATAGTTTAAGTCATATATTTTTATGAATTATAAGATAATTATCTCTTTCTAGAGTGAATACATAAAATCATTTCCATTATACAGAGATTATATTGGGACAATTATTCAATGTCTTGATATTTATTGGGATTGGTTGAATTTTATAATCATTACAATTATATGATTTTATTGGATTAGGAACTCGATGATTCAACAAGGTAATAGGTATCCTATTGAGCCTTCAAATTTCTCTTTCATTGTGTTTTAATATCATATATTACATCAGTTAATATTTATAATAAATTTCATGATCTATGATGAATTTATCCTCTTCAACCCCTTCCGTTTTATTGTACTCATTACCATCATTAAAAATTTTCAATTGGGAATTAATTTTTATTTTTAGATATATATTATCATAATAAAAGGGGTTCTTCTAGTGGATCAAATTTAGCATCCATGTTTATACTATTTTGTAGTTATGGTTTTTGATTTTAAGGGTGGATACCATGATTTCAATGTTGAGGGAATGATGCCATGAGTAATCTACATTAGGTTGGAAAAAATTTTGAGTTATTTATCTAGTGACATTACCTTCCAATTCAAGATACACTAACTCATGGAGCACTACTATGATGGCGTCCAAGTACTATATGCACAACTCTATCAGCCCGATGACACTGGTGCTACAATTTCTAATGGGGCTCACCTTGGAAATGAGATGAAAAAACTAGATGATTATCTGGGTGGCCTTGTGATGCCAAAGGAAAGGGATTAGTAGGATATCACGGTCTGGGAACCCCCATCAGTGGATTCTGGGGACTGGATTTCATCTCCCAGTTTTATCCCCAGTTCTGGTTTTGAACCTACTGCATCTCCCTCTAAAGGGGATCTTTGCAACCTATTGCTACTAAGTTAACAAGTGAGAAGGGAACCCCTGGATTAGTACATTCTGGGGACCCCAATAGTGGATTTATGAGCATCTTGCATACTGAGGATGCAGCTGGTCAGCAGGCTAGCCCCACTCTGTCATAACACAAGGCTCTCAATGGTGAAGGTCTTGATTATGGACAGGGATGCCCTGGTATGACAACACCTACTGGGGTAATATTTTTCATTGATTTTATAGAGCCCATCACATTGGTTCCTAGTGGAAAATCATCTAGGAAATTGGAAACTCTTGTGTAAGGTGAATCCATGTCCTCTCAAAACATGTTCACACCTTTAAGTGGAAGATTTTTGGATGAGAAGGGTGTGTATGATGAGGCCATGTAATCTCCTAAGATCATGGTCTACATAGAGTAGGTTGGGATCTATGTATCAAAAGTATATATCGATTCTCATGATAATAAGAGGAAAGGAAGGAAAAAAATATCAAAAGGCTGTGGAATTATGATGAAAAATTTGGGGCATGTGACTTTGTGTAGGGACCATAAACAATGCGGAATTTTTATTGGAATTGCCAAGGGCTTAGTATCTCTACTATGTCCAGTTCCTAAAGGGATTTTTTATCGACTTCAAACCAATACTCATTGGTATTTCTGAGCCCAAATTAATTTTTGTTGACTAGAAACTCTTTATTTTCACCTCATTGGGTTGTCAATTCTTCTCCCAGAATCTTCATAATGGTGGAATGGATCATCTATCGATGCTGAAGCATGAGAGTATTATAATTTACATAATTGTTTAGGGAATGAAGTGTCTAACTATTCATAGTTTTATGGATAGATAGTGTGTGAAGGTTACCTTTATGTATGCCTCGAACTCTTACGTTATATGAAGAGATGTATGGAGGGAGCTCAGAGACATCTTTGGCTATGTGACTCACAAAGGGGTGGTGATGGGACATTTTAACACTATTATATCACATTATGAAAAACCTAGGGATAATTTCAATAGGACCACAATCAGTGAATTATTGTGGTTCATTTATCACTGCAATATCTGTAAGGTCCCACATAATGAGGACATTACATGGAGCAGTTTCACATGAAACATATGGAAAGATAGAAATATTAATAGACGATTTGTTCAATAGGATGATGGAATCAACACATATGAGCTCTCTGGGAACACACTCTTCATGAACCATTCATATCAAACCCATATGTGTTTGAGATCTCCATACTGTGATAGACAACACCCCCCCCCCCCCCCCCTCATTTTTCGATTCAATAATGGTTGGATCACCATTCCTGGTTGTAGTGAAACAGTGTTGAAGGCTTGGAAAATCATTCCCTCGAGAATGCATCTATATAGACTCACGGTGAATCATAAGAACACAAAGTGTCTCTTGAGGGAGTGGAATAAAATCTCATTTTCCATGGTGGATCATGACATTAATCATGATTTACAGCACCAGACAAGCATTCAATATAGGGATCAATATCATAGAACTCCTAAAGGGAATAAATTCATTCTCACATGAAACATGATGATTTGTTAATTACCAATGAGAGACTAGACATAGGTTGGATGAATGTGAAGTGGGTGAAATATGGTGATAATAATTCTATATTCTTTCACAGACATCATCAAGAGAAAAAAGCCGAGACCCAAAATTGTGTTATTTTTATCAATGGAATCATTTATACCTTAGAAAATGCGGTCGCATAGGCAGTTGTTAAATAAATTTGTGTTCTTTACAATGACGATGTTTTGGATAATACATAAATTGAATTTAGAAATATTAAACCTTGCATTGATGGTCAATAGAACCTATCTCTTTTCAGTGTCCTAGATAATGAAGGAGTCAAAAAATCCTGATTTCTCTAATCATATAGTGCACCACTGGACCATATGGTTTCACCAACAGTTTCATGACGACTTACTGGGACATTCATCAAGAGGTTTTGGTAAATGTATTGAGGGACTTATTTTTTCATTATTTTTCCCTTATATATTTAATTAAAACATTATTTCATTTATTCCCAATAAAGATAATGCTTTTGACATCAATGACTTTCGTTTAGTGGTAAATTGGAAACAAGGTTCCTAAGGTCATAAACAAGATTATTTTATATAGATTGGGTATAATTATTAGTGATTATATTAGTCCAAATCCATATAGATATGACTATGGTAGATGTATTCATAAATGTATCTTCATGTACATAGAGCATTTTAATCATCAGCAGAAGCATACAAAAGAGGGAAATGTTTCGCTTAAGATTGACATTTCGAAATATTTTTATACCTTTGATGTTGAACTTCATTCTCTGCATCCTTAATAATATTTTTTTCTTCAACACATTTGTGGGACTAATCAAAGTTCTTCATTCATATTCATGGCTATCTATCCTCATCGATGGAACCCTGAGAGGATACTTTCTAGGTATTATGGGTGTTAGCCAAGGTGATCTTCCCTTCGGGCTTCTCTTTGCGATCACATAGGACTACTTGAGTAAATGTCTTAATGACTTCTCCCTATTGGGTCTATTTAAGAATGTTAAAGTTGGGCATACTCTTATTTTCCCCTATCACTTTCTATATGATGATGATATCATTTTATTGGGAAGAGAAAACATAAGAACCAATTTTACTATTCCAGATCTTTTCTATCATTATAAATTGGTGTAAGGGCAGACCATCTGCTAGGGAAAATTATTTATTGTTTTTGGAGATCATCCCACAGTGGGGAGGAAAGACCGAGTCTCAATGAAACATGGTGTGTGGAGAGGATATCTCCCTTTCAATTATCTTAGAGTTCAATTTTTGTGGGAAAGGTTATGAGCCTCTTTCTTAGAGAAATCGGCACAAGAATTATCAATCAACTAACCACCTAAAAGGGGAAGTACATCTCACTAAATGGAAGAGTCTGCCTTGTGAAATCTATCATTACATTTATGATTGTTTACTAATTTTCTCTTAATATATGACCTCGATGCCTCATCAATGTACTGGAAGGAATGATTCTGAATTTTGTGTGGACTGGCTACGTGCTTGAGGGAAATCCAGTTACCGTCACTTTGATGGAGTGTATCATGCCCGATGAGTAGGAGGACATTGCACTAAGGATCTGAGAGTCATCAATGACACTGTCATTGTAAAATTTACATGGAATATTCTTAATTACAATGACCCTTCGTGTGATTCTTTAATTTTTAGTTTCATGTAGAAGACCCTCAATGGATACATGTCATGGATCCATGGTTTGGCCATAAATTTGGTTCTCCTTTAAAGACATCATAAAAAATTAAAAATTGAATGTGAGTTGGCATTCAGAACTAACCTGTTGGAACACCTTCTGTCATGACCAGCCACTTTGAAATAGATTTCTGATCCCACCCAAGAAAATGCAGCAGACTATCTTAGAGTTTCAGGAATAACTCAACACATTAATCATTGTCCCCACGTCAGGGGTTTTGGATGTTTAAAATGCTGCTTTCATGGATGTTGACACAAATGATTAGAAGCCCGGTGTCAAAGGACATTTCACACCCAAGGAATATTATAGGATCAGAACTGAGTGGTCTATTATAATACATTCTTGGATTTCTGAGTTCAAGGTAAGTTACATTCAACCCTCACACATTATCTTGTTATGGAAATTGTGGAATGGGAAGTTTCCCACTTGTCACCAGATGAGAATGATTTGGTTGTGCATTGCTTTTTTCAGTTGTCAATTCATGAGGGTTGGTTAGGACATTGATCATATTTTTTCTGAATGTTTCTTGTCAAGATCCCTATGAGTGTTTTTGTACCACCCTAAGATTTTATGAGAAATATTTTTTATGTATTATGTTATACGCAACAATAAAAGAATATTTCACTACACACAACATTGTCTTTTGTTGTGTTACATGCAAGAGCATCCTTCCTCGATATCTTGCGTTGTACGCAATACCGACTTTCACTAAACAAAGATATGTTATTAAAATATTATATAAATTAGTGGCTAGGACTATTAATACCCAGTTTTTGAAATTGTTTATATTTTATATTTCTAAATGGACATTATTTTTGGATTCGGAATATCGACATTATCTTAAGGGTGAAGTATTTGTAATTTTCTGAAAACATTCAATTTTTGATGAATAGTGAAAAACACATAGTTATAGTTTAAAACCAAATTTTTATTTAAATAATTATTTATTTAATTTAAATTTATTTTAGGTCCAAATATATACATAATACCTATATAGGTCCAATTTAATCAATCAGAGTCATTTTATATTAATTTTAAATATATAAAAAATTTATTGAACTTTTTACCTTCTTTTACCCACCTCCAAAGAGAATTTGTAAATTTACATAAAATATAAATTTAACACTTCGGTGAGTGAAATATCAAAAATAGTTGAGAAATAGTTGATATTAATAAGTAAAATTTTGTTCAATAAGATAAAAGTAAGTTTTGGTGAATAATAACTGTTTAATTTTTTTACCACGGTTAAAAGAAAATATAGTAATTAAGGGTAAAAATGATATTATTATTACCCTAAAACATGTTATAATTCTATTTTTTATGTGCAATTAGACCAAAAACAACATTAGGAATAATATATGACCATGTAGGTCCACTTGGATTAGATTAGGACATTTATTATTATTTAAATCAAAGAAGAGTTAAAAGAATTAAAATCAAAGTTTAATAAGTAAAAAATATTTAATATAGGGTTATACATAAGATAAACTCGACTATAAATATTCATTATAAATATAAAAATATTTTATATGTAATGGTAGTTTATTTATAATTTTTAGACATTAAATAATTTAATTTATTTATGACACAATGATGATGCAGTAATCACCTTATTAATGAAATATTAACATAATTGATATTACAAATACCCAAATAAATGTAATTTGAGACATTTTATGAATTAAAATAATTTTATAGGTCAATAAAATATATTAGGGTTTGTTAAATGAACTTTTTTCTTATGTAATAATTCTGTTATTAATTTAGAAAAAACAATATACCAAATATTGTCAAAATTGACATAAAAGAGTTTTTAAAACTAATATTAAATAATTAATTTATATTCTATTCCTAAAAATATAAAGATAGGTAAAAATAATTATATAATAATATATATTACACTAATTAACCAATTGGTGTTATATTGGTAGTTTATAGTAAATTTATTAACCAGATGGTGTATGAATACAACAAGACACAGTAAAAGTTAAATTATTTAACTTATAGTTAAATCTAAATGATATGGTTAAAATGGTAATCTAAACTTGTCTAAAACCTATTGGTTGAGATTATTTAGACCCATACACACCCTACCCTTGAAATAAGTCACTTTTTAGGAATTTTAAACTGATAATTAATTTATTATAAAATAATATTTCAAGTTATTGCTAAGGTTCCCCTCACCCCTCTTATAAATGGGAACTCACCCATCTCTCTAATTCAAACTGCCAAAGCCATTTGGGTCATCCAAAACATGTCAAACACCCTATTAACTATCCTCCCTTAATCTTATAGTCCTTCCTTTAGTCAGAAATCCAACCTAAGGATCCCTTTTGTTCAAATCAAAAGGAAGAACCCGAGGAAGAGGTAATTATCTCACCAGCTATTTCAAGTTCCTTTCAACTTCCACTTCCTCTTTATTTGTTTTTTCCATTATAAAATAATAACTCCAGTATCTTCTATATATTTTAATGTTTTTATAAAAATGGTACAAACATATTAGTTATTTTATCCATCCTATTAATGAAAAAGTCACCACACGTGCGTATGTACGGCTTACCGTCTCCACGTCGTGGTGTTATTTGTTATTCAAACATTTCATCATTTGGATGGGTATGATAATGAGTATAAATGATATAAATAATAAATATAAAATTATTATGATTCTTTTTATTTGATATACCACAAAATTATAAATGATTTTAATATCAAAATAATGATATCATCGCTTGTGCATACGTATAGCCAACATTCTCCATGATGCGATGTGACTCGTTCTATATGATCTTCATTGAACAATGATTATATAAATGAATTGAATGAATAAATATTATATATATTACACTAATAAAATTTTATAAATAAGTTATCTGTAACCTAAAAATTGGAATAAGAATTAATTCGACAAAACATGCATATGGACATAAAGCAATGAACACACGAATAACAAGTAGCATTGAAATATTACAAATAAGAAGATAAGAATATGACCATATATGATATCATAAAAATGAATATGATTCTATAATAACTATATGAAATTATTTAAATCATTATACAGTTGATTGAATACGTACGAAGCATATCAGATCTATGGTAAGGGAGAATCTCACAATTTCATTTTTATCTGAGATTATTTATACTTTAGAATTTACTGGGGCATATATGTCATCCAAATCCTTGTTTCCAAAATATGTAATATTATTTCTATCATCCTATAATTGTTTAAATCCAATTTTACCTATTGTTTAATTTTTAGTACATGATATGAAAGGAATCTTTTGTAATTTTTATTACGACATACTTTTTTAATTTTCCAGCCAAAGTATGAGAAGAATATTTTTTTTAACTTATACAAACTGAATGTATTTCTATGATTTCATAGAAAATTATTTCCATTATGCTTCCTTTACACGTTTTCATGTTAATTTTTAATTAACTAATTTTATTTTTTAATTGTAATACATGTTAAGAAAGGAAAAATGTTTTTGAAGTAGAAATTATAATTTCCTCCAAAACAGAGTTCAAGTGTTTTATCAAAATTATTTTCCATCTAAGATAATATAGGTTTCTGTTTATATCCCTATTTTTAACTTGATTTGATTATGTTATGATGGAAATATTTGTATGAACTCCTTTTATCTTATATGGATTATGTTATGATGTCATGATGTTTAAGATTCCCATTTTTATGACATGGGTTATGCAATGATATATGATTTATGATTATGTGGCACACATAAGAATGGTTTCATTATGAGATGGGTGGGACCTATATATACCTCCAATTAATTGGTTAAAGATTTATATCTCATTAGATAGACATGGCTAGAACGGAAAATTAATCGGGTTCAGTGATATAATACTAGAACGAGGAGTGAACTCGGTTCATAAATTGACATTGTCCGCTATGATAGTCTTGGGAATGAGTCTTGACCAATATGAAATGATTTTCTATTATTATGTATGTATGACACAAAGTTTCATGGTTTTGTTATGATTATTGGGATTACATTTCACTAATATTATTTATCCCATGTTATGATACTATGATCTCTTTTTGAGGTTAATATTTTCAAAATGTTATGTTCTTATGAATATGGTATGATTGATATTTACTTTGTTTACCATTACTGAGCATTTGATCTCACCATTTTTTATGTTTTTTTCTGCAGGTCAGGAAGAAGGGTATTAAGTAGGATATTCCCAAAGGGACTCTAGATATGATGAAATAAATGGGATACAATGTAGATGCTTTATGAACCAGTTGTTCATGTTTACCAGTTTCTAAAGACACTATACATATACGGTCCTATCATGGTTTTTTTATATTTTGTAAATAGTATGCTTCAATTATGAAGTAATAACAATGTATTTATAGTATGGGTCGTTATAGTTGGTATTAGTGGAAGGGTATAGTCAACCATTGGAAACTAGGATGTGAATGTCTTAGTAACAACCCTATGGATAATTCTATGCATAGAAAACAATATAAGTGTTTAGAAATGGCGATGAATAATCTATTATAAGACCATAAGTGTGAAATTTTATTCTTGATTATGTGGTTTTCCTATTATGATTCGTGTTTCTCACACTGTTCTTATTTGCTTTATTCAATGGGTGGAACCCAAAGGAACTGTGTAAATGCTGAATGTGATGGGCACTACAATGATTGTCCCCCTGAGCTACCAAATGTTATGGGATCTGGAATGAAAAATCATGTATCCATTCCCAAAAAACTTTCTCAAGATATAAATCATGTAGGACTTCCAGACGAGAAAATGAAGGAGAAACATTCTGTTGAATCCTTCTTGAGGCTGCGTCCACCCTCATTTAGTGGGTCTACTGATCCATTAGTGGCTGAAAAATGGATCAGTACCACTGAAAAGATATTTTAGGTTCTTCAATTTTCGGAACAATATAGTGTCATCTTAGCAGTATATCATTTGGAAGGTTATGCTGATCAATTCCTAAATATTATCAAGAATATGAGCAAAAGAGATGAAATTGAGTACATGGAATGGGATAAGTTCATAAACATATTTTTCAATAATTACTTCCCTCGTATTCTTTGAACAAAGACTTAGAAGTAGTTTCTTGAACTAAAGAAAAAGGATGATGAATCTATTCGTACCTGTGAAGAAAATCATACATGACTTGAAATGTATGAATCCGAAATTAATATCCAACCTTAGAGTAAGATTGATCAATTCTTTAGTATCTTAATACCAGGTCATCGAATGTCGTTAGCCATATGGGACTTAAATATCTATGAGTAAACTTTCCTATGTGCTCTCATCATTGAGATGGAGATTGGAGTAACCCATCAGTTATATGGGTTTGATAAGAAGAGGAAAATGGAATTCAAAGGAAAATCTAAATACCACACTGAAAAGAAGATGAGTTTTCCCTTATGCTCAATGTTTGAAAAGAAACATGGAGGGAATTATCTTAAATGGACTAGTAAATGTTTCAAATGTGTAAAAGATGGTCACTAGGAATTTTAATTCCATAATGATGGGAAAAATATGACTACTGATGCGAACAAAGAAAAGGCTACCTAGAATGCACCTCCTATACATCAATGTTACAAGTGTAATGAAATGGGGAATTATGAAAATTAATTCTCTAATTCAATGTTTATTGATGATGATCGATGTCAACAAACTCTTAAGGCCAATGAAAAAGGAAATTCACAAGAAATTTCTATCGGTGATGTGGATTACGATATCGAAGTGGTTAAAGGTACACTTACCATACACTATAAAGTAGGAAATATTTTATTTGATTCTAGATCCACCCAATGCATAATTTCTGAAAGCTTTTCTAACGGTATCACTGTATTACCTCAATAATTAGGTGTTGAGTTAGTTGTGACTACTTCTAATGGAGCAACGGTTGCATGAAAAGTTTATAATTCTTCTCCAATTGACGTTTGTCGGAAAGTGATTCCTGTAAATCGTGTGATCCTTCCAATATTGTAATTTGTTGTGATTCTTGGCATGGATTTCCTTTATTTATACAGAGCTCATATTGATTTCCAATTATGGGAAGTCACATTACATATTTCAGATCCATCTATGATCATCTATCAATGCAAGGATCAATATAACCCTCCAGTGGAAATTTCATCCATCTAATTGTACTTGATTCCAATAAATGAAGTTTATTTATCTCAAAAGGTTGGAGAGAAACTCAAGATTAAGAATATTCCCACTGTACAGGAGTTCGATGATGTCTTTCCAGAGGAATTTATAGGTCTTCCACCAAATCGTGATGTTGAGTTTTCAATAGAACTCATACCAGGTGTTATTCCCATTCCAAATACACCTTATAGAATGTCCCCAATTGAGTTGCTGGAATTGAAGAAGCAACTCCAAGAGAATCATCATAATGGAATCATATACCCTAGTGCATCACCTTGGGGAGCACCTTTTCTGTTTGTTATGAATAAATATGGATCAATGATACACTACATTGATGACCAAGAACGTAACAAAATCACTATCAAGAACAAATATCCTCTCCCATACGTTGATGATTTATTTGACCAACTATGCAGAGCTCAATACTTTTCCTAGACTGATCTTCCTTCAGGATGTCATAAATTAAGGGTCAAAATGGAGGATATACCAAATATGGCTTTCCGTACAAGGTATGGACACTATGAATTTATAGTGATTAAATTTGGACTTACTAATGCCCCGGCTATTTTTATAGATCTAATGAATATAGTCATTAGAGACACTCTTGATCAGTTTTTGGTAGTCTTTATAGATGATGTTATTGTCTATTCAATGATCAAGGAGGAATATGAAGATCCTAAGATGGTTTTATTAAAAACCCTATGAAATGAGAAGATTTATGCCAAATTTAACAAGTGTGAATTTTGGATTCTAAAAGTTTCATTTTTTGGTCACATAATCACAAAAGAGGGGATACTTGTGGATCCAGCAAAAACAATGGTTATCGAAAGATAGTCGAGACCAACAACAGTAAATGAGATTTGAAGTTTTCATGGTTTGGATTGATATTATCCAAGATTTTTGAAATATTTTTCACTATTATCTAATCCACTCTCTAGGTTGACTCGAAAAGGAGTTAAGCATGTTTGGACGGAGGAGTGTTAAGTAAATTTCAAGGAGTTAAAAAGAAGGTTATCCAGTTCACTTGTGCTCACACTGCCTTGTAGTATAGAATGGTTTGTGATCTATAGTGATGAATACAAGAATGGATTGGGGTTTGTTCTCATGAAAAACAATATGGTGATAGATTTTTCCTCACTATAGTTGAAAATCAATGACCAAAATTATACAACTCATGATTTGGAATTAGCTTCGGTAATCTTTGCATTATAGTTTTGGAGGCATTATCTTTATGGTCAATGGTGTGATATTTATACTGATCATAAAAGTTTAATTTATATTTTCACACAAAAGGAGATGAATATGCAGCAAAGAAGATGGTTGGAGCTGATTAAGGATTGTGACTGCTCAATTCATTACCACCCTGGGAAAGCAAACAAGGTGGCAGACTCATTATGGCGACAAGACCATGAAAGATTATCTATGTGGAGGATCACAAAAGGTCTAATATTTATGGATTAACAAAGGATGTATCGTGGAATTATAATAAAAGGGGAGAAATATTATATTTCTTAAATGAATGGTCAACTATCTATACATGTGAATATTAAAGAGGCATAGAATGAAGATGTAGTGTTATAAATAATGGTTAGAAATGTTCCTGAATTTCACATTGATTGTGATAAAGTAATAAGGTTCAAGAATTGGTTTTGTGTTCCTCCCATCCCATCATTAAAGAAGGATATATTGGATGAACCTCATAGTTCTTCATTATCTATTCAACCTGGAAGCACGAAGATGTATAGAGACCTAAAGGAGTACTTCTGGTGGTATGGTATCAAAAGAGATGTTGTTGAATATGTCTCTTGATGCTTGGTTTTTTAACAAGTTATACATGAGAGACAGATTTCTAATGGGATGTTACAACCATTACCCATACCAATATTGAAATAGGAAAACATCATTATGGACTTTTTCACTGGACTTCTTAAAACATCCAAAATAAATAATGTTATATGGGTTATATTTGATTGTCTTACGAAGTCGGCGCACTTCATTGATATTAGAGATCATTTCTCTCTTGATCAGTATGGCAGAATATATGTAAAAAAAGTGGTAATATTGAATGGAGTACCACTTTCAAATATATCTTATCGGGATCCGAGGATTACCTCGATGTTTTGGCGAAGTCTTCGGCATACTCTAGATGCATAGTTGAGTTTCAGCACTGCTTATTATCCTTAGAAAGACGATCTGTCTGAGAGGAAAATTCATAATATAGATGACAGGTTGAGAGCTTTCTCTATGAATTTAAAAGGTGGTTGGGATCAACACCTACCATTGGTGGAATTTTTTTATAATAATAGCTTTCAATTCAGTATTTAGATGGCTCCTTATGAAGCTCTCTATGGAAAGAAATGCAGAACTCCAAATTATTAGGATGAAGTTGGGGAAAGAAAGCAAATAGGACATGATCTTGTTGATGAGATTGAAGAAAATGTATGATCTATTCAACAACACATAAGAGAATCTCAGAGTCGACAAAAAGGTTATGTTGATAACCGAAGAATAGACCTTGAGTTTGATGTGGGTGATAAAGTGTTCTTAAGAATATCTCCTTGGATGAGAGTAATGAGATTTGGAAAGAAGGGTAAGCGGAGCCCTAGGTATATTGGTCTTTTTGAAATACTAGATCGTGTTGGGAAGGTAGCATACCATTTGGAGCTTCCACCGAATATCTCTCAAGATCATGATGTGTTCCATGTATCTCTCCTAAGAATGAACATACTCGATCCTTAACATGTACTATTGTCAAAAGTTGTACAGCTGTAGTAAGATCTTCATTATGAATAACAGCCAATAGAGATTCTGGATATTGGTGAAAAAGTTCTACAAAACAAGACCACTCGCTTGGTTAAAGCTTTATAGAGGAACCACCAATTAGAAGAAGCTACTTGGGTCCTTGATGATATGATGAGGGAGTGGTATCCTTATCAGTTTGTTACGAAGTGACGAATTTCGAGGGAGATATTCTTTTTAAGGGGGTAGAATGTAACACACAAATATTTTAAGAGAAATATTTTGTTTTTATGTATTATTTTATACAAAAAACCAAAGGAATCTTTCACAACACATAACAATGTCTTGTCTTGCGTTACACGCAAGATAAACCTTCTTCGATAGACTGCATTGTACGCAATACCGAGTCTCACTAAACAATGGTATGTTATTAAAATATTATATAAACTAGTCGTTATGAATAGTAATACCTACTGTTTGAAAATTCATAAATTTTTTACCAAAAAATGGACTTTATTTTTTTATTAGGAATATCGAAATTATATTAGGCTGAATTTTTGGTATTTTTCTAAAAACATTCAATATTTTTATGAAGATTGAAATACACTGAGTTGTAGTTTAAAACCTATTTTTTTAATATTTATTTATTTTATTCAAATTTATTATTGGACAAAATAGACACATAATAACTATATAATTTCAATTTAATTCATTGGAGTCATTTTATAATAATTTTAGATATATAAAAATTTTATTGAACATTTTACCATCTTTTACCCACCTCCTAGCAGAATTTACAAATTTACATAAAACATAATTTTACTGCTTCTGTGAGTGGAATTTCAAAAATCAGATAGACACAATTGATATCAGAAAGTAAAATTTTGTTCAATAAGATAAAAATAATTTTTGGTGAATAGTAACCTTTTACTTTTATTTACCACGGTTAAAAGTTAATAGGGTAACTAAGGGTAAAAATGATATTATTATTACCCTAACTCATGTCCTAATTATATTGGATAAGAGTAATTCTACCAAAAACAACCTTAGGAATAAAATATGACCATTTAGGTCCACATGGATTAGATTAGGTCATTTATTATTATTTAATTCAAAGAAGAGATAAAAGAATTAAAATCAATGTTTAATAAGAAAATCATTTTTAATATAGGGTTATACATAAGATTAATTTGACTATAAATATTCATTACAAAGATAAAAATATTTCATACATAATGGAATTTTATTTATAATTTTTAGACATTATATAGTTTAATTTATTACTGACACAATTATGTGGTAGTAATTACCATATTAATGAAATATTAACATAATTGATTTTATAAATACCCAAATAAATGTAATTTGAGACATTTTATGAATTACACTAATTTTGGTGGTAAATATAACATATTAGGGTTGGTTAAATTATTTTTGTTTCGAAGTAATAATGCTTCTATGAATTTATCAAAAAAAATACCAAATAGTGTCAAAATTGACATAAAAGAGTTTATAAAAAAAATCTTTAATTTTTAATTGATATTAAACTCCTAAAAATCTATGGTTCCGCAAAAGGACTTATATAATAATATATATGACATTAATGAACCAATTGGGGTTCTATTGAAAATTTATAGTATGTTTATTAACCATATAGTTTAATAATATAAGAAGACACAGAAAAAGTTAATTATTTTACTTGTAGTTAAATCTAATGGATAAGGATAAAATGGAAACCTAAAATTGTATAAAACCTATTGGATGAGAGTATTTTGATACATCTCATCCCTAGACTCTATATAAGTCACTTTGGAGCCATTATTAACTAAATATGAATTTATTATAAAATAATATTTTAAGTTTTTCCTATGGTGCCCCACACCCCTCTTATAAAAGGTCACTCGCCCTTCTCTCTAATTTACACTTCCAATGCCATTTGGATCGGCCAAACCCTGAAAAAATACCCTCTTAACTGTCATCCCTTTATCCTATAGGCCTTCATTTATTCATAAATCCAACCTATGGAGACCTTTTGATCAAATCAAAAGGAAGAACCCGAGGAAGAGGTACATATCTCACCACCTATTTCAAGTTCTATTCTTTTTCCACTTCCTCCTTCTTTGTTGTTTCCATTATAAAATATTAACTCCAGTATCATCTATATAATATGATGTTATTATAAAAATGGTAAAGCATATTAGTTATTTTATCCATCATATGAATGAAAATGTCACCACACGTGCGTACATACGACTTACCGTCTCCACGTCGTGGTGTTGTTTGTTATTAAGACATTTCATCATTTGGATGTGTATGATAATGAGTATAAATGATATAAATAAAAAATATAACGTTATTATTATTCTTTATATATGATATAAAATCAAATTATATAAAATTTTAATATCAAAATAATTATATCATTGCTCATACGAATGTACGGCCTATCATCTTCACGATGTGATGCAACTCGTTCTACCTGATATTAATTGAATAATGAATTTATAATTGAATTGAATGAATAAATATGATATATATTACAATAATAAAAAATTTTAAGTGCGGTATCTATAACCTAAAATGTTTAATAATAATTTATTCGACAAAATATGCATAAGAACATAAAGCAATGAACAACTGAATAACAAGTAACAATGAAATATTAATAATAAGAATATAAGAATATGACAATATATGATATCATAACAATGAATTTGATTTTTTAATAAGTTAATGACATTATTAGAATCATTATACAGTAGGTTCAGATACGTACGAATCATAATGGACCTATGGTGTGGGAAAATATCACAATCTAATTTTTATACGAGATTGTTTATTCTTCAGAATTTACTGGGCAATAATTATCATCCACACCAATGTTTCCTCAATATGTAATAATATTTATATCATCCTGAATTTTTTTAAATCCAATTTTACCTATTGTTTAATTTTTAGAAAAATATATGAATTGAATATTTTTACGTTTTCAGTATGAGATACTTTTTGACTTTTCCGGCCAAAATACGATAAGAATGATTTTCAACTTATACGACATGAATGGATTTTTATTATTTCATATAACATAATTTACATGAATCTTCCTTTATATGTTTTCAAGTTTATTTTTAATTAAATTATCTTAGTTTAAAATTTTATTAAATGTCAAGAAAGGAAAAAAAAATTTGAAGTAGAAATGATATTTTCTTTTCGAATGGAGTTCAATTGTTTTATCAAAATTATTTTTCATCTAAGATAATATAGGGTTCTGATTATGTCCCTATTTTTTCATTAATATGATTATGTTATGATGGAATTATTTTTATGAAGTCCTTTTTTCTTATATGTATTTTTTTATGATGGCTTGATGTTAAGAATCCCATTTTTATTACATGGGTTATGCTATGATATATGATTTATAATTTTGTGGCACACATAAGAATGGTTTAATTATTAGATGGGAGGGACCTATATCTCCCTCCAATGAATTGGGTAAAGATTTATATCTCATGATATAAACATGGCTGGATCAACAAGTTAATCTCGTTCAGTGATAAAGGACTAGAACGAGGAGTGAACTCGGTTCAGAAATGGATTTTGTCTACTTTGATAGTCTTGGAAAAGAGTATTGAATAATATGAAATGATTTTATATAACTATGTGTGTATGCCACAATGATTCATGTTTTATGTTATGATTATTGGCATTACATTTCACAAATATGATTAATCCCATGATATGATATTATGATCTCTTTTGCAGGATAAGTTTTTCAAAATGTTAAGTTCTAATGAATATGATATGATTGATATTTAATTTTTTTACCATTACTGAGCATTTGACCTCAACCTTTTGTATGTTTTCCTTTCCCCAAGTCATGAAGAAGGCTATTAAGTAGGATATTCCCAAAGGTAATCCAAATATGATGAAATAAACAGGATACAATGTAGATTCCTTATTAACTCGTTGTTTATGTCTCCCAATTTCTAAAGACACTATACCTATATGTTCCTATCACAGTTTTGTTATAGTTTGTAATAATTATGCTTCAATTATGATGTAATAACAATGTATGTAATATATGGGTCGTTATAGTTTTCACAGGTCATTTTTGAGATGGACCTCATTACTAGGTGAGCGTTGGATGGGCTTCGGTCCATCATTGGTGGTGATGGGTAGAGTGAGTAGGTTAATCACCTGATGCTAGAGTCCACTGATAAAATTTTTGCTACTATTGGGAGTGCTCGTAATCTCATGTTGTTCGAGGAGCAGTGTTCTTCAACTCATGTCAGCATCTTGTCTATTCATTAGAAGGTTCATGCTGCTGCCAACAATCTGGTTGGTTTGATGCACAACAACATTCATGAACTGAAAATCCTTTAGAGATTAGGAGTAGTGGGTAGGTCAAAGGCACCTATTGCCCAGAAATCAGTTCGATGGATATCCCCTATTGAATAAAGGATCAATGTGAATGTTTGTGGTGTGATGTTGGGTGTGCCGGGACCTTCGGGTTGGATTGGTACTTTTTAAACACAATGTGGTTTGGTTAAAGGGTTGCTTTCAAAATTATTTTGGTATAGAGACTACTAATGAAGTTGAATTATGGGACATCATTTATGCGGTAAAAACACAGTGCATCATAATTGGAGTGATTGCTGGATTGAATCGGACTCCCATAGTGTTGTCGCTGCTCAGAATTTGAAAATGAGGAATATTCCATGGAAGCTCTTGCCACATTAGGTTGAATGTATGAGGCTTGTTCATCAACTCATCATGCATGTCACGCATGCGTATAGGGTTAAAAATCAAGTGGAATACACCTTATCAAAGAGTGTGGTTCTTGAATCAACCCTGAATTGGACTTTTAGTACCCCTGATCATTTTAATGCTCTGGTTTTTTGTTCCATCCATGGGTTTGTCCACTTTTGGATGTTAAAACTTCCTTGTAACACTAGCCTTTGTACACTTTTATTTTTTAATCACAAATTTCATAAGATCAGGCTATACCGAGCCCTATACCCTTACTTTTTAATTTATAATCAAATTCTACATATAGAAATGCTACACCTAACATGACCTATCAATAGTCAAATATTATCTAGAGGATAAGTTTTAGTATAATAAAATCATTTTTTGTATTCATTAACATATGATAGAAGGGGTTTTAGTATACATGGTTAGAATTATTTAACATGTTAGGTATTTTGTCCATTAGTAATGTGATAATATAATTATATATCATAGTGATGAAGTATCATGGTAAATAATCTTTCACACAATAATAAATGATTTTATTTCGATCCCAATATTTTGTATATATTTTCATTCTTCTCATTATATTAGGGATATTGTTTTCATTTATGTTTTCCAATGGGAGTGTCAGATGATATTGTACAAAAATGTGTGTCAAATCTAGTAATGTTACCAAAATATTCATGATATTCACGTTTTTTATTTTAAAATTCCTATTTAATAATCTGATTGGAGTGATTTTTTACAAAAAACGTACGCATTGAATATTATCTTATAATTTTTTTGTAACCACTTCCATCTCATGAAATAAATCATTATATTATATTTGGATCGCTGTTATTTTTTACTCATAATGTATATTCACTATGAATAGCTTAATTAAATTCTTTGATAGGTGTAAAATTTTTATATATTAGGATAGAAAATACAATATGAGAATGAAGTATATGATAATGTCAATCTCAAAAAACAAATTGATTTGAGATATTTCATTACTGTCAACAATATCAATGTAGTACTAAACTTATATAGATATTATTGATGGATTCCTTCCTAAACTGAGATGGAACTAGTAGAAAAACTAGTCTACTATATAAATTATTGTCCTTGTATCATCTGTATGAATCCTATGAGTGTGTATTACACTAATAGATTTATTATTCCAATCAAGGAGCCACAACGAGTTATAAAATGTTTATCGTTATTCTTTTATTCTTAAATGAAATTAAACAATGAAATGTTTGAATTATATATGCTAGGTTGAGGAAGGGTAAGGTCAATCAACCTAGTGTATATATTATTTATTTGTGTATTTAGTGATCATCAAAAATTTATTTCCTACAATCTGTTTGATGGAGACTCAATGGAGCCTGTAAATTCCCATGGGATTGTAAGATTAGAATATAATCAATTTGATAATATGGGGTGGTTTTTTACACATTTTATACAATTATTTACAACCTAAATAAGAAAGTTAGTTATAGATCACCTAACATGGCTCTAGATAGTTCCCGAAAGTGTGAATTCTTCATAAAATTTAAGTATTTGGCTTATTGAAACTATATTTATTGATCTAGAACCTTCTAAATGGTTAGTAAATAACATAGGAATATTTATTACTTGATTAGTAATAGTAGTGAAATGATGAAATCCACATTGGTTTTATACTCATAATAATCATTTTCAATTGGTATCATTGTGTTGAGTTAATTTAGTCATTCCAACTAATACTTGTAATGAGAAAATATTTCCTCAATGAAGATATTTTCAATCTACTAAACTATTTTATGGGATTTGGGTACTCATATTCCAATTTATTTGACCAATGAAAAACTATATAAATGTCATAGTTAGGGGATCCACTTGATTTGGAGTCTATCTCTAGTATCATGTATTCATACCATCATGGAAATGTTTGTGTGTATCCTATTCTATACAGTAGCTTCCTCATCATGATATTTTACATTATTATCACAAAGATTCATTATATTTGGTGAACTAAATGAAATTTAATGATGTATTGCATAATGAATTAATCATAGTTTCATTTTATTGATATGGATATATTTTCTCCTCTAGTTATTTTTCAAGGGAATAGCAATGGTCCTCTCCTATATTTTCATTCATGAGGGACCTTTTCGCCTTAAAGATTTTATTGGGTTTCATAATTCTACTTTATGGATCATTTAGAATCATTACATATCGAGTTATCATAGGATAATCCAAAAGTATATTTATTCATTGAATTTTATTGGATATAGATCATTTTCATTGGAAAAAAACCGGAAGGGGGGATAATTTTAACCATTAAATTTGTCTATAGAAGACAAAATACCTTATTGGAGAAGCAGGTGATGTATAAATGCCACCATTGCATTCGCTTTCCATTTTATCTATTTTTTCATCAATAATTCAATATTATTACGTGGTTTTGTTAAATTTAGGGGTTAGGGCATCAGTAAAAATGAAGAAACTTCACTCTGCCTTTGGGTTGGAGGTGATTCTAAATTATTATTATGGTAGATATCATATAATCTCTTTTCATATATCAATATTTTTATGAAAAAAAAAACATTTATTGGGATTATTCTATGTACTTACTACTTTTTGAACATGTATTTACTTAGTCAGTTGTTTCATCACCATCGAAAGTGTGGCATAATACACCTTTTTCAAATAATAGTGTATAAATTTCCGATCAAACCTCTCATGGTAGTAATTTTTTTATCAGTATATTTATGTAATAGAATTTTTTTAAAGTTACCATTTAACATCAATAAACCGCAAGATTAATTTTTATCCATAGGTGATGATATTTCACAATGCCCTTAATGGATTACACTATTAATCATAGAGTGGAATGAAATGAAATTATCCATGTTCACATCATCCTTAAATATATAAATTTGGAGTCTGTAATTGATTTAATGGAATAATGTTTCAATGAAATAGAGTCATTTATAATGGGTGACTCTATAGTATGTTCATTAATTAAGAATACATGTATCTAAAAGGGAATCTAAATCAATGTTATGGTATAGTTCCTTGATAATAATAATATGGTTGATTTTTTTACACTAAGATAGATGTATCATCATCATTCTAAGATGATTCATCCGTTGATTTAGATTAAGATAATTTATGAGATCTTCCATTGAATAATTTATAATGTCATATTAAGTAGTTTCCAAGGACTATAACATAACCAATAAATTATTCACACCTAGTTAATTCCTAATGTTCATAACATTTCCCATTTTTTATAACTATTCCTCCACTCAATCTAACTAATGTGATGGTTTCATCTATGCCTTATACAGGGGAGGAATAATTTTCATGGACTCCTTAATTGTATTGAAGGGGAATTATTTTGAAGGTGGAATATAATGAAAATTCACTGGTAAATTCATATTATTAAAATAATTGTCCAATTATAATAAGGAATCATTTATCATGAGATGCATCAATCTATCATGAATATTAGAATACAAAAGTGTACACAGGAAAGTGTCAATAAGGGTAGGTACTTTATGTTAGGATGAGATGACACCATATAGAGTAAAATAAAAATATTGTGTTAGTCAACTATAAATGGGATTAGCCTCTTTTGATTTGAGATAAATTATTATAATATTTTCATAAATCTCACTATGATAAATTTTGAAATTATTATTTAATACATCTTTATAAGTGGGATCATCATTTAAAATTCCCTGGGGGGGATCTCCAAAATTAATAACTACATTATTATCGGGGGGACCTTTTAAATTGAAGATACATCCAATTTATGTAAATGAATTATTTGGTTCCATGGAATCTATTAATATATAATATAGTGTCTAATGATCATTGCATTTATTTAGAGGAAGGGATATGAGCATTAATATGAGTTATCTATTTTCTTTATTCTAGATGATCTCTATTATACAGTCGAGGTCTAGGATTTTGTTTATATCCTTCATAGCTGGGTTATATCCACTGATAAATTTGTTATAATTTCAAAAAATACCAACGATTTCTGTATTTCTAGGATATGTTATATTTCACCCCATTACTAGTCATGAGAATATGCCAATAGGTTTCCTATGAATGGAAAAAATTTGGGGCCATCCTCTTCAGATCCACAACGAAATACTACCAGTCCCCATATATTGATATAGATTAATAATAATGACATACTTCGAGAATATTATATAACATACCATTGTTTTTATGTTTTGGCTCCAATTTTATATTCCCTCTCAAAATATTATGTAGGAACGGGATGGAAACCCAAATTTTGAATGGGAATACTGGTTCGATTAGGATCATTATTATTCAAATAATTGTGTTAAAAATTATACCAATAAAGAGAGGGGATATATGAATGTTTTAATCATATGAGTAATTAAAATATCCCATGTTCCAAGAATAATATCTAGTTAATATAATAGTATTTTCCTAATAATATTTCAATTAATTAATGAAATTGGGAATTCTATCATTTTATGAATAGTAGATGATTTTTAACCTTTCATTGAGTTTAACCTTTTACCATAGAGTTAAAAGTTATGAATATGGAGGTATCTATAGTGTGAAATGATGATCAAATTTATCTGATCATTCCTCTTAAAACTCAAATGGGATATTCAATGAAATTCAATGAAGAGGAATCTCAATATTTTATGATCAATGATTTTTAAATATTTTTCATCATATTTATTATTATATTTTGGATACAGGTCTTAATATTCTTTTTGATATAGAAAAAAAAATAAACCCTGAAAATTAATTGATATTCAATTGATGAATAACCATTGGGAATGATTAAACAAGATAAAATTGAAACATATAAAACATGATCTTTTATCCATATATGATGATAACTTATTTGATAGTTGTAACTAATTGTGATCTTATATCTAGTGATAATTACAAAATTATAACCAACATGTGATATGGATACACATGAGTATGATTTTCATAACTCGTCCTCAGGGACCGTGCTGTGACTACCCCATGCTCGCCTTCCATAGTCCAGGGGCTTGCGACAAGCACCAAACGTGAATCCCTGATAAAAAAGGGAAGGCATTGCCTTTAAACCTGTAACACAAATAGTCTGAACACAAGAAGAAGAAGTAACAACTACTAATATAGAATAGAAAGGCGTGCTAAAATTAAGTGGGACAGTATACAAACCCAACTGAACAACTAGTACACGTACAAGTAGAAAGGTAAAACAACTCCTGGATTGTCCACCGGAAATCCTACCTGAAGGGTAGGTACAAATCTCAAACAACTTTTCCCTGTGATGTGTCCCATCTAGTGCAGCTCTGATCATCCTCCCGTCTGTCTCCCTCAGCCTCAATCACTGTTGTCTGTTGTCTTCATAGAACACATCATGGTGTGGGCGAAGACTGTACAGGGGTGAGTATAACAATACTCAGTAAGGGACCCCGAGACCCCCAAAGGTCTCCTAGAATCCACTAATGATAAGCCACAGAAGTAGATACAATCAAGAAGTAGAAACCATCCCTACATTGGTATATTCTCATACATATACCTAAGTTACTAACCATAGTCCGACTCCAACGCTCGAGCCCTAGAACAACCCATTCCACAAAGGTAGTAAAGTCAATAATTTCGATGATAATAACAGAATGTGAAGACTCCGCTCACACAGGTTCACAACTCATATAGAGGGGTATAGATGATTAGATGTAGCCCCTAAATCATCTCCTATGTCGAACCCCAGTAGGATCCTGGAACAATATCAGTGCTGTTGAACCCAAGGATGATTCCAGTACATAAGTCATCGTTGTCGAACCCACAGAGGATCATGGTACATAAGTCATTGCTGTCGAACCCATAGAGGATCCTGTTACAATATCGTAGCTTTCGAACCCATAGTTGATCCTGGTATAGTAGTAAGTCCACATATGATCCTATCATCTCCGTCGCAGTCATCCATAGGGTTCTTGCACACCGCACTCTCAATTCCAAGAGGGTCTGCTTCTTGATCCAAGTGGTGATACATAAACTACCATGAGGTCTTGAGTTCATGTATTAGATAGATCATCCTCATCATAAGGAACCGAACGTGGAATACATCACGTCAATCAGATGTTCATTTTATGAGTTATTGGCATTTCTGTTTCAGGGGCCCGGTTGGTTGTTAGGTTCAAACCAACCCAACCATACCCCAACTATGTCCAAACCAGATGAAGTGTATTCCAAAAGTACCGTCTCGTTATAAGTTTTCTATTTCCATAGACAGTTCATCTATCAGACACTTGTAGACCATGATACATACAAAAATGTGATTTCGGGTTCAACGGGTCTAGACTGGGGTCAGACCGAGTCAGCGGGTCCGACCCGGTCCATGGGCACATCCCAGTTCATGGGTCCAAACCAGCCCGATGGTGTAGCCTAGCCAGGTGGCATCCCAGCCTGAGGGTGGAATGGCCAGCCCGCTTGGCCAGGCTGGCCGACATGGTCTGGATAGCTAGCCCGCATTTCTAGGCTGGCCAGACCATGGGGGGGGGGTGCCACACCCCCACAGCTTCTGAAGTAATCAGCTCTAGGTGTCAATTCATTGAACAGCTGGACCTGAGGGGTCCCGCCTTATCCGGATGGTCGTGCGGGCAGCTGGTTCCTCATCGCCGGCCGCCCCTAGCTCCTCCGTCACGGGGTGATGGCATCGCGGTTCTGGTCCTCCGCCACGGCTCGCCCTGGCCACACCTCCCTACAGTCCTCCTCGCAGTGAAACAGTGGTACACCTTCTCTGGAGTGGCCCAGCCTGGCCGCGGCCCCCTGCTTCTCTGTGTGTCATGACAACACTGTGCCCTTCTGGTGGCCCAGCTGACCGATGCATCCCACGTTGGCCATGGCCCAATCCTTCATGTTGCATGGCAGTGCCGCGCCCTTGTGGTGACCTGGATTTTTCGCGATTCGCCTCCATCGTCAACAAACAAGGACAACCAATGGGGGAGGGTCGGCCATGTTCGTGCGGTCCGAGCCCTCGATGTCATGGTGATAACAGTTGGAAAAACCAATCCAAGATTTGTGTGTTTATTGACAGAAACAATCTCAAACGTAAAATACTCTACCCTGAATGACGATGATCATTGACAAAGTCGCAGGAAATTGGTGTCATTCAATCAACATCAGAAGAGGAAGAGTTCGGAGAACACGAGTGGAAGATGACATCGTAGGCTTTCTTTGTGGGTGGCGGTGCTTCCACTGCTTGCCCCGGTTGAAGAGGGAGAGATGTTCGTCGTTATTCTTTGAGAGAATATATTCCACTATGTTCTTCAATGTTCATCCTCCTCTCACAATGATTTCACCAAAATAAAGCTAAGACAAAAAATAATAATGTAAGTTCTATATTAATTATTTAGAAAACAACACAAATAGTTGTGTCTAATTAAATGAGAAAAATATTTTAATTAATGGAATGTAATGGTTCAAATTCAAATTTAGAGGATGTGAGGAGTTCCAATTAATTAATGGGTAGTTAAAAGGGGTTACGAAGCTCGGGTGGGCCCCACCAAATAATATCCTCCCAAGGGAGGTTATTTGCAGATATCCCCCACCGCCATAACCTCACATGGAAGGTTATGGTTTGGTGGCCCCCACCACTAACCTCATCTTAAATTTTTCAACAACATTAAAATAAAAATAAAGTTAACACATTATTTTTATTCAAACTAATTAAAAACCCCAAAAACAAACTCCCATTCATGACAAAACGCAACTGTGGTGAAGGTCTCACTAAGGAATCACTGACACTACGAGTTCAACGGTGCCCTAAAATATCAATTCCGAGCACTGGTTCAAAAGTTATAAAATACCACTCGCATGTTTACAGAACGTACCAAAACAAAACTTTAGAGATTGATTCTGGGAACACCAGGCCTCAGAATCAGGTGCCCTCAGTTTTTATGGACTTGTAAAATTCCAAAGTATTTATGAAAAAAATTACCATGGAATTTTTAGGTCATTACATTCTCCCCACCTCAGGTATTTACACCCTCGTAAGCTACAACTCGACCTAAGTGAAAAAATGGGGGTATTGAGCACGCGTCTGATCATCCCACTTCCATGTTCTCTCCTGGAGGTTCTCGTTCTTCCAGCGAACGTTCATCAGAGGGATCAACCATCCATGTGGGACCCACTCTTATAGATCCTCAATCCTCAATGGAAACTCTGTGAAAGTCCCCATGTCATCGATGTCCATCTCTCTCTGGTCGATCATGTGGGACGGGTTGTGCACGTATCTCCCCAGTAGTGATACGTGGAAGACATCGTGCACCCAGTGCAACTCAAGTGGAAGTGCTAGATGGTAAGAAAACTCTCCTAATCTTATGTGGACCTAGAACATTCTAATGATTCACAGAGATATCTTGCTGCCTCAGCCTAATCATTGTAGACCTCACCGAGGTGAGTCCCGTAGGAAGATGTGGTCAACATCCTCGAACTCCAGAGTTCTTTGTCTCCTATAAGCATAAGATTTAGTCTGCTATGTGCAGTCTTCATCTTCTCCTGGATGATATGCACCTTCTCTATCATAGCCTGCACCATCTATGGTCCCATGAGTGCTGACTCCCTTGGGCCAGTCCAGTAACGAGGTGATCTATATGGTCGGTCGTACAGTACCATGAAATGTGCCATCCTGATGGTGGAGTGGTAGATGTTGTTGTACGCAAACTCTACCAAGGGTGAGTGATCATCCTAGTTGGGACCAAAGTCGAGGACTCATGCACGGAGAATGTCCTTTATAGTCTGAATGGTCCTCTTAGTTTTACCATTTGTTTGAGGGTGGATGGCGGGGCTCAAGCGAAGCTGCGTCCCGAAAGCCTCCTGCAACCACTTCCATAGCTGAGAAGTGAAACAAGCATCTCAATCAGAGACAATCATTGACGGCCCACAATGAATCCCTACGATCTCCTATACATAAAGTTTTCCCAAGCTCTCTATTGAACCCTGCTCTCTAATCGGTGGGAAGTGGGCCGACATGGTGAGTCGGTCGACAATCACCCAGATAGAGTCGTGACATTTGGATGTACGTGGAAGTCCCGTCAGGAAATGCATGGGTATCCTATACCACATACAATCTAGTACCTCTATGGGTAGAACTAAACCTACTGGAACCTGGTGCTCTTCCTTCACTTGCTGACAAGTGAGGCCTTGTCATAAAAAATGATGATGCCTTCTTCATACCTAGACACCAGTGCTTTCGTCAGAGTTCTTGATAAATCTACACCACACCTAGATGTACCGCTAGAGTAGATGTGTGGAACTCCATCAATACTTCCTCCTGATGTGATACTAGTTCCATAGTACATCCTCTGAATAGAATAACGTTCTCCCAACCTACAAGAAAATACATCAGGTTCCTACCCTATGGATATTTGTGCACATCGAGCCATACAGTCAACATCCCCATGTTGCGCCACCCTGACTCTCTAAAGAAGAGGAGGTGTGACTGTAAAGGACTACAGAAAGTCTTCACCATCCCGATCCACAAAGGATAACTGCAACACATCCAGCTACACTTTCGCCTCTCCTATCAGCTGAATGCCTAATATCTTGCTGAGAGAATCTGCTACAACATTCCCCTTCCTAGAGGTATAGACTATCTCGAATTCATAGTCTTGGGGGAACTCAAGCCAATGCCTCAATCTCAGGTCCAGGTCCTTCTGTGAGAAGATGTACCTAAAACTTGGGTGGTCTGAATAGACAGTAAAATGCTCGCCCATCAGATAGTTCCACCACATCTTCAAGGTGAATAGCACTACTGTTATCTCTAGGTCATGGGTAGAATAGTTCGGTTTGTGTTGTCTCAGCTAATGAGAAACATAAGATAACATTGCTCACTCTTACATAAGGACACATCTGAGCCCAGTCCCTGATGAATCACAATAGACTATGTACCTAACGCCCTCCTCCAGTATCCTCAAGATTGGAGCACTAATCAGCCACTACCTCAGCTCCAGAAAACTTTGCTGGCATCTCTCTATCCACACAAAGGGATTCCCTCTATTAGTTGACGCTGAATGTGGTGCTACTAATCTATAGAAATCTGGCCCAAATCTATGATAGTACCCTGCCAGGACTAGAAAACATCGTATCTCTACCAAACTAATGGGTGGCTCCCAAGTAATTATTTCCTAGGTCTTTACCGGATCCACTGCAACTCCAACCTCTGAGATGACCTATCTAAGAAAGTGTATCTCTTGGATCTAGAACTGTATCTTCAAGATCTTACCATAAAGCTGGTGCTCTGAGAGTGTGTCTAGTACTACGAGAAAATAATAAGAATGATCGTCGTCAGTAGTTGAGTAGATCAGAATGTCATCGATGAAGACTACCACAAAGCGATCAATGTGTGGCAGAAAGATCCTTTTTCATGAGTCCCATGAACACTACTGTTCCATTGGTTACTTAGAATGGCATAACCAAGAACTCATAGTGGCCATACTGGCATCTGATGGTCATCTTCTGCACATCCTCATCCCATACTCTAAGCTGGTGATAGCTAGACCGAAGATCTATTTTTGAAAACCAATGTGCTCCCTTCAGATGATCCAATAAGTCATCAATCCTCGGGAATTGGTACTTGTTCTTAACGATCACCTGGTTCAGCCGCCGATAATCAACACACAGACGCAAGCTCCCATTCACCTTCTTGGAGAACAAAATTGAGGATGCCCAGGGTGAAACACTGGGTTGGATAAATCCCTTCCCCTGCAAGTCCTCCAATTGTACCCACAGCTCATGAAGCTCCACAGAAGTCGTCTGATATGCTTGAGCGGATATCTTTGTCATCCTGGGGAACAGGTTAATGTAAAAGTATACCTATATGTGAGGAGGTATTCCAGGAACGTCATCATGGATGATATCCACGTACTGATCCACAATAATAGGAAAACGCAGACTCCGTACATCAACTGCTCCAAGAATGAGTCTAGCCAACTGATTTGTTATTGGATTTCCCCTCTTCTGGGTATGTCCATACTGCACTACAAAGGCTCCATTCTCACTGGTGATGGTAAAACACATCCCATCCTCATGGAAACACCACACATTTCTTCAAATGCATTTAATCTGAGCATGAACTGTGGATAACCAGTCCATACCCAATATGACATCATAAGGCCTCAACGACGCTACAATGAGATCCAAGCTGAAGCTATCACCTCCTAGATTAATTTCGCACTACTGAAACCAGTACGTAATCATCGAGTCTTCTCCCACTAGAGTCTATAGCTGTAAATATTTAGCTAATGGCTTTGTAGAAATCTTCGAGTTTCGAACGAGGGCAGCAGTAATAAAAAAATGACTCGTACCTGTGTCAATAAGTACTACAATAATGGTGTTGTAGATATAGATAGTACCTAGAATCATCTTAGGTGCGCCGTGGTCATAAGCCTCAAATTCCTGGAGCTGAGCTTACCCCTATCTATCAGCTCCCTATGGCCGGGGTGGAACTCTAGGTGGTGGTGGTGGTAGGACCTCGAAACATCGTCCACCACCTGTTGCTCGACCAGCTCCTCTACCACATCTTCTTGCTCCCGGAAGACCACCACTATCAATCCTCTGCCTCTACCTAGGAGGCCCCTCAACTATATGTTGCTCATCTGCATAGTGGGTCAGGCATTCATGATCCATGTGACCATGCCCGCCACATTCATAGTACTACCTCATCCTCGTATGGCTTGCTCTATCTCATATTCCCCGCACAACCGAACCTGTATCCCGAGGTCACTCACCTAATAGCCTGGTCCACATGGACCTCTGTGACATATATCTATTGTCGGCTGCAGAAGACTCTGTTACATGACTCTTTGTGGTGGGTCTCGTTGTTGGAGACTTTTCCTCAAGAAAAATCTCAACTAGAATGCCTCACTCCTACACCCCCACCTGCGTCGGAATGTTGAGGGAGATCATCGGAGCCCTGATCTCATGACTTAGTCCATGACCAAAGGTATGGGCCCTGAAGAATGGGTCTCGTACCATATCCATGGAGTAGTGCGAGAGGTCGGTGAACCTTGCAGAGTACTGAGATACTGTAATACTACCCTACTGTAGATGTAGTAACTCCTGTATCTGCATTGCATGAAGGGTGGCTGGTATAAACTCCACCTGAAACAGCCTCATGAAGTCTGTACAGAGTAGTTATGCCTCGTCATGCACCTGGAGCATCAGGATCCACCATATTCCTACTTCTTCCTACATGATACTTATTGTCCAGGATCACCACGAGGTCAGCTGGTGTCCCAACCAATCTGAACACTCTCACAACAGCCTCCAGCCAATCCTCACCTTCTTATGGGTCCGTCTCTCCCTTGAACTTGGGTGGGATCTGGTTGTGGAACTCGTGAAACAAACTCAAATGGCGTGAACTCTCTATTGCAGGAGCTGGTGGTATAGGTGGCCCAGCAGTTAGTGGTACTGCTGGTACCTCCGAAGTGATGGGGCCCTACACCGAGGCCTCACCGCTCAGTGGGATACCATCTCATACAAAACATGGAACCCTTGAAGGCTGCCAACGTGGGGCCATCATGAAAAGAAACAGGTGTTCCATGGTCAAAACAATATACCTGGTGATATGACAAAAATTAATCACACAAAAAACATTTCAAAGGAAACATGCATGCAATCAGTGTTTTCGTGCACTGAGTCAGAAATCAGAAGTCAGAGTCCTAGTGTATGGATACGTCAGCCACAACAACAACACTCATTTCCCTAAACGGATAACCACACAAAAAACACTTAACACTATTTCCATTAAAAGAATTATAGTCCAAGTTCTATTGTAGAACTGACTCCTCTAATAACAATTTGTCACAACCCGTCCGCGGGGCCCGTGATGTGACTACCCCAAGCCCACCATCCATAGGACAGGGGAAGACGGCTTCCACCAAAGGCAAAGACCTGATAAAAATGGGAAGTAATTTCCTTTAAACTTGTAACATACACAGTCTAAACACAAGAAGTATAAGTAAAAAGTACTTATATATAAATGAATGGTGCGCTGAGAGTAAGTGGTCTAGTAAACAAAACCAATTGAACAACAAGTACAAGTACATCCAAAAAGGGAAAATATTTCATGGATCTTCCACTGGAAATAGTACCTGAAGGGTATGTAAATATGTCGAACTACTCTTCCATGAGGTATGTCCCGTCTAGTCCAGCTCCAAGAAGCCTCTTTTTCATATCCCTCAACCTCGTTCACTGATGTTCGTTGTCTTCACATAACACAACAAGGTGGGGGCGAATCCAATGTAGGGATGAGTATTACAATACTCAATAAGGGACTCTGAGACCCCCGATGGTCTCCTAGAATCCACTAAGGATAAACCATATATGTAGATATTATCATGAAGTATCAACCATCCCTACTTAGGTATATGCACATACATAAACCTATGTTACCAACCATAGTTCGGCTCCAACCCTCAAGCCCATACACAACCCATTCCACAGAAGAAGTAAAGTCAATCACTTGGATGATAACAACACAAATTCATGACTCATCTCAAATAGGTACAAAACTCATGAATAGGGGTAGAGATGATTAGATGTAGCCACAGAATCATCTCCTCTATCAAACCCATGTAGGATCTTGGAACAATATCCACGTTGTCGAACCCACGAAGGATCCCAGTACATAATTCATCACTTTCGTACCCATGGAGGGTCCCGGTACATAAGTCATCATTGTCGAACCCATGTAGGTTGCCGGTACATTTTCATCACTATCAAACCCACATAGGATCACGGTACAGTAGTAGGTCCACTATGGATCCTATCATCTTAGTCACAGCCAGCCATAGGGTTCCCGCACGAAGAACGCTTGATTCTGTGAGGGTCCTCTTTTATAGCCATGTGTTGATACATAAACTACCACGAATCCTTGAGTTGATGTATCTCGTAGATCCATCTCATCATAAGGAACCAAAAACGATAGACAGTGCGTCAATCAGACGCTCGGTCTGTGAGTTTTGGGCATTTCTGTTCTAGGGGCCTAATTGGTTTTTAGGTTCAAACCAACCAAATAATACCGCAACTATGTCCAAATCCCAAGTTGGGTATTCCAAAAGTAAAATCTCTTTCTAATCATTCATTCCTTATAGATGGTTTGTCGATCGGACACCTGTATCACAAGATACAGATGAACATGTGATTTGGGGTTAAATGGGTCCGGACTGAGGTCTGACCCGGTCCGTGGGTCCGACCAGGCCCAATGAGGTGGCCCGACCCAGTGGTGGCCGACCCTAGGGGTCGCCCGATCCGAGGGGGTGGCCCAACCAGCAAGGGAGGCCCAGCCTGATGGTAGCCCGGCCTGGTGGCGGACCGGACCGAAGGCGGCCCGACCCGGCTGGCCGGCCCATGTGGCCATGTTGGCTGGCCCGCATGGCCTGGCTGGCTGGCCCGCGTGGGCGGGCTACCAGGCCCTACATGGTGAGGGAAGACTCGCCCTGGGAGGGAGGTGTCTTGCCCATGACTTCATAAGGAACCGGCGCTAGGCACCGGTTCGGTAAACCACGTACACAAGGGGTCCCGCATTGTCTGGCTGGTCGTGTATCCAGACAGTTTCGCGTCGCCGGCGGCCGGCCTAATGCCGGCCGCCCCAGGGCCCTCCATCGCGGCGCGATAGCGCCATGGTTTTACTCCTCTGTTGTAGCCCTCCCTGGTCGTGGCTCCCTGTTATCCCCCCCGCGGTGTGACAGAGCCGCTCCTTCTCTATCGTGGCTAGGCCTGTCCGCGGCCCACTGCTTCTTCACGCGGCGCGACGACGCCATGCCCCTCCAGCGGCCCGACTGACCACCTTGCTCCACTGTAGCCCGACTAGCCATGTTTCATTTCAAAGGCCCGCATTGGCTACGTCCCATTCCTCCGTGCGGCACGACGGTGTCACGCCCTTGTGGAAACCCAGCTTCTTCACGGTTGACCTCCATCATCAACAAAGAAGAACAACCAAAGGGGTAGGGTCGGTCGTGTTCATGCGGTCCAAGCCTTACCCGTCATCACGATAACAGTTTTCCAAACCAATCCATGATTTGTGCGTTGAAGGATGAAAACTATCTCAGACGTAAAATCCCCTTCCAGGAATGAAGATAATCATTGATGAAGTCACTGTAAGGCATCGCCATTTTGTCAACGTCGGAAGAGGAAGAGTTCAGAGAGGATGATTTGATGAGGACGTCAACAGCATTCATCGTGGGCAACGGTGCTTCCACTGCTTGACCTGGTTAAAGAGGGAGATATGTCCATAGATATTCATTGATAGAATTTGTTCCTTCATGTTCTTCCAAGTTATTCCTACTCTCCCAAAGGTTCCGCCAAAAGAAAACTATGCCCAAAAATAATTAAGGAAACTCTCTATTAATTATTTGGCACAAAAACACAAATAGTTGTGTATAATTAAATGAGACAACTCATTTAATTAATTTAATAGAATGGTTCAAATTCAAAATTAGAGGAGGTGAGAAGTTGCAATTAATTAATGGGGAGTTAAAAGGGGTTACAAAGCTCGAGTTGGACCCACCAAATAATATCATCCCAAGGGAGGTTATGTGAGGATGGTCCCCACCACCATAACCTCTCAGGGGAGGTTATGGTGTGGTGTCCCTCACCACTGACCTCCTCTTGGTTGTTTCAACCACCTTAAAAAAAATTAAACACTTTATTTTTATTCAAACTAATTAAAAACCCTAAAAACTAAATCATATTCCCGACAGAATGCAACTGCGGTTAAGGTCTCACTATGCAATCACTAACGCTGTGAGTTCAATGGTGCCCTCTTATTTCTATTCGATGCAATGGTTCAGTAGTTTTAAAATCTCACACGCACGTTTACTAAACGTACAAAAAAAATCTGAAATTGATTCTGGGAACTCTGGTCAACAAAATCAAGCACCGTCTGTTTTCCCAGAGTAGTAAAATTTCCATGTATTTAATGAAAAAAAAATTCCACAGAATATCTAGGTCGTTACAATGATAAAAATAATCATATATCATAGTAGGATAATTTAACAATCATTTGATTACTAATAAATGAATTTTAAATTCCATATTACTTAGTGCACAATAATTTAAAATATAATGGGTTGTGTGAAAAGGGATATATTTTTAATTATAATGGATAATGCAAATCCCCTAATAAATTTTCATTATTATAATAAATTATATATAAATAAAAAAAATATTTATTCATTATGTGTCGAAATAATTTTATGATGTCATAAAATTATCCATCAAAAATTGATTCCATGGATGAAATTATATGGAGTATGACAGTTTTAGATTATACTCTATCATCTCTTATTATTGAGAAATATGATTCATTATATAAGAAATTCGTAATGTATTATTCAACAATATATTATGTATAAATAGTTTAAAAATTAATTATTATAGATAACTTTGTTATGTGGAATACTTCCTAACATAATATCAATGTCTGAATAACTCCAACTCATTTAGGTGAGTTATTAAATTGGATGGGTAATTTATTTATAACAACTAATATTACAATGATATGGTGGTTCTACAACTAGAAAAAAGTATTTTTTACAATAAAACTGATAATGTTTTCTTACAAATAAAAGTTCATTCATTATTACTCATCATGGGTATATTGATTTATTATATTCTAAATCCTCATTGTGATTCATGGAAAATTACTAAAGGATATGACGAATTATAAATCCACTATTTGATAACCAATAATATTGATTTTGAATAAAAAAAATGTTTGAGCACAATTATATGTAGATTAATCCAATTTAATTGAGGAATAAGACATGCTTGATAAAATTTAAATGAAATTCATAATCTTATAAAAAACATTGAATAGATAGGAAAGAATAAGAATTTAAAATTGATTGGTGGGAATAAATATGATAAATTATTCATGCCTAACAGTACTCATTGAATTATTTAACATATTCAGTGAAATAAATTTTATTATAGTGATTTTATTTCTAATGAAAATTAACTCAATTAGTGTACATCATATTGTATAATTTAAGATTTTCTATAAACTATGATTTTCATATGCTATATATTTAATATTAGTACATATTCATATCATAAGTGGATCGTGGATTCCAATGTAGACCACTAGCATAGATCATGATGATCCTTTCATATGGTATATGATTTCATGGACATTACCCTATTCCATTTGGTATACTTATATTAGGAAAAAATTATTTGGTTAATAAAATTCATTATGTATTAATTGTAATCATTTTAAATGTTATATAATTATTTTATAAATACGAATATATTATTGAAATATTTTTCAATAGTCATGTCTTGGAAGATGATGATTTATCCACATTATTAAATAATTTCCAACCATATAATTTGAGGATACCCTCCTATTGGGATGGTATTAATTTATTCTATTCAATCAATTCATTTCTAATGCTCTCTAGGAAACTATTTTCTAGTTTTAATCCTTTGAGTTTGAGGGACCTCTGGTGGTATATATGTAATCTAGTTTCCAATGAACCACCTATATTGATGAGAGTCCTTGTGATATATCATGGAAATATAAATAAATGAAAATCCATAAATATGAATCATATATAGTTTCTAATGATTTTGGTATAATAGTTTATATTTAATATTATTCATGTTTTTTGTCAATATTTAATGATATATTAAGCATATTTATTCGGTATATTCCCATTTAATCATCATTTGATAATAGTCCAATACCCATAGTTGTTATCGAATCTGTATTAACCTAAAAATAAATATGGTATTTTTCTTCTTATAGAAAATCCTATCATAATAAGTAATATTGTAAATCATTACATAGGATATGAAATGGATGAACAACACATTATAGACCACTATGTTTATATACATGAAATTACATCCTAAGAAAACATATACATTTTTTTGATACTATTAGTGTATAATTGGAGGGTATTATGGGAAATGATAGAGCGAAACACAATTTTTTTGTTTTGTTTCAAATTCAATAATATAGGTAACCTCATAATTGATACCCATATTGCAAAAAAATGATTTATTGAATCTTAATTTCCATATTTCTTATATCAATGATTATAGTTGGACCATAAAAAAATTTACAAAAATTATGAATGTTCCAACTTCCAAATAAGTGGATATTTAATGATAAATAAGGGTTATTTTAAATTAACATATTTTCTAATCCCACTCATGTGAACAACTTTCACTTGGATTAAATATAAAACATGCCATTTATATAAAAAATAATTTTAAGGGTATTGATCAATTGAATTATATATTAATATTTAAGTTACATATCCATCACGAAATATACCTTAAGATAATAATTATGAAATATTGCAGATCATATTATATACAGATTTTATAAAAAAAATAAAGAAGAAAAGTGTTAGAAATATTAAATAATATATTTTTCATCATAAAATTAACCAGAATTTAACATATTTATATCACATCATTCGAAGATAAAAGAAAATTTAATTTATTTATTTATAGATTTTAAATATTATATATATATATATATATTATATAATTTGAATATTTTTAATTGTTAAATATAATATTTGAGGTAGTAATACAAGATTTTTTTGGGAATATATAGAACAAAAACAAAAGGAAATAATGATTTCACATGATAGAATATTTATTAATTTAATATACATATGATGTATATTAAATTGATGAAACATATAAGGAATAACATGTAAATTTGATATAAATGGATAATTTCATAATAATTTGAATGATTTATAATATGTTCATAAATTTAAAAAAAAATTGAATATTGAAAAATATTTTATTCATAATAATTATAATTGTTCATAATTATTATGTTGAAAATATCAAATTTGAAGACATATTTTATTAAAATATTTAAAAATTATGCTATGCATTTTCGATTTTTTTCCATATTGCATGAATTATTAATTGTAATTTGATACTGTCTCTATATATCTATTTTTCATAACAAAAAATTATTTATAAAATGTTAATAATTCATAACATATTGTTTATTTAGTGTTATTTCCATATTGTCAATCATATTAATGAGTTCATATTATGATATGAATATAATGTTTTTTATTAAAAATTATCTAATGATAATAATGTTATATAAATTACAATGTGTTTATTTTTAAGCATTATTTATGAAATCTTCATAAACACTTATCTTATTAATAAATATATTAATTTTCCTTTTATTAAAAGAATATCATCTTAATTATTGAATGATATAATTGTAATTTTGTGAATATTGTTTGATGAATATATATAAATTTTTATTTATTTTCTAGATATGATCATATATGTATATATAGTGTGTCATGCTTCTTAATATAATGGATTGATTTTTCTTATGACTTTACATAGTCTGGTATTGGGTTATGTTTCTGAATTACGTAGTTAATTTTGATTTATACAAATTTTATGTTATAGTTATGATGCAATTGATATTTATATCATGTAATGTATCAATATGTATAATTAATTTGGTTAAGTCTTACCACTATCCTAAATCCTTATTACATTTGTATAATGTTGACTGTTGAACATTTGTGGCACTATGAATAATCATTTTGAGATTGTAGATTTCATATAATTCTATTAAATCCCATGAAATTATTTCATCATCCTTATGCATGATATCAATGTATATATTCACTACTATAGTCGGATTATAATTTGATTTAGTAACATAAGCAATGAGTTGATTAAAGAGTTAAAAAAATAAGGGTTAAATGTATTGGTTTGGTAGAATGAATAATATTAAATAATAATTCACTCTGATAACACATATATTTAATGGGTACAACATGAGAGAAGATGGAGAGAATTATATACACAAAATAATACTAGGTTTGAAACTAATTTCAATGAAAACACATATCAAAACACTGATTATCCTCCCATTTGTGTTTATTCTAGTGAAGGGTGATAGTGGATTATAATGTGTTTGACGTAGTGGTAGTGTATAACAGTAATATTTAGGTAACCAAATTATAAAGTTAATTTCTGATACCCATAGCTAGAAAAAAAAAGATTTAATATAGTAGGGAAATTATTTTTTAATTTCTATTCATAAAAATGATTCATGAAATGATTTTTCAAATAAAATATGAAAGAATAATATATTATATTATTGGCATACAGTGTCACATAAATTACTATTCATTTAGTGTAACATTATATTTGAATGAAATCATATGGAAATTTTTATCTTGACTCGCTAAAGGATAAGATGAGTGTAAAATAGGGCATCATTATAGTAAGAGAACATTTAATAAAATTTATCCTTATAATTATTCAAACTGTGATACTAATCTGATTAAATATTCCCCTATAGATAATAGTATCATTTTCATTAAAGATGATAGTGGATAAATCATATAGATGTATAATTAAAATGATAGAAAAAATTGTGTCCGGTGACATAAGGTGCAAATTTATTTATGGAAATTCTCTTTGACAAGACAACAACCTTCTTAAATTTAAAAAATAATTTTATTAAAATAATTAATAATGATTATAATTAATTTATTATGATGATTCATTATATGTTATAAATGAATCAGTTTCACAATGAAGTAAAGAATTTAATTCACAATAGATATAGTCAATATGAGTGGCAATGCTAACATCATGGTGATATTATTTATTTTACACAATGAATATTATTGATGAGGAATCCATTATATTATTATATATAAAAATTTAATGAAAATGTAGAGGTGTTAAAGATATTATTTTCAATATTTTCAAAGTGTGGATAATAGAATAAACAATGTATGAATGATCTGGGTTTTGGTGTTATACAAATATACCATGTGGGTAATATTACAAAAGGTAAGAAAAAAATAATTAAAATGACAAAAAAATCTAATATAGATTCCTTATTTATAATACCCAAAGATGGTATTGTGAATAATAATTAATGACTCCATAAGATAAGATTATTCATAATTACTAAAGGGGTTTTTTAAATTACAAAAACATTCCAGGTCATGTATAAGTATTATAGAATGTAAGTATTTGGGTTTCAAGGGTATGATATTCCAAATATAGAGTTCATAAACTTTTTCAGTGAAAAAAACATCAAAATCTTATGAATAATTGATATATTATGAGAAATAAATCAAAATATGTATAAAAAAACATGAAAATATGTAATAAATGAAAATGAATTTATGAAGAATAGTTGGTTCATAGTAAATTATTTGATGTTATCTCGTTTATATTATGTTATTGGAAAGTGTTTTACTGTCAAATGGTTTTTATTAACAATATAATATGATACACGTTTTTTATGATTCATTTTATTTTTTTAAAATATTTAAAATGGGGAAAGGATGCAAAATTATTTACATAGGATAAAATTTTTATTCTACTTTTATTTTATTTTTCGTAATTATAATAACACTTATATTTATGGAATATTTAAATAAATAATGTATTTTCAATAAATTTTTTATCTTAACATAATAATTACCCCAAAAGATATTGATACAATAGTTTATATGTTATATTTTATTTAAAAATGGTAATAATATTTATTAAATTAACATAGGTGTTTTTTATCTTATAAAAATATTATTAAGTTAATGTACTACCAATGATACCTGTGTGAATATTTTTTTGAATTAGATATCATCAATGATAAAAAATAGATGATTGTTATAATAAATATTCATTTTAATTTTAACATAATATCCTAAAACTATTTTGGGAAAGGAATTAAAGTAATAAAAAATGTGTATTTCAGTTGATCTAAATCGATTTTAGGATGTGATGGTATTTGATACCAAAAATACTTAGAGATGTTACCAAAAAAATATGGTAAATGTTTAATTTATAATATTCCATGAATTTTGATGAATAACTTATAATTATATCAATTAATAATTAAAAATTTATCTACTCAATTAAAATTTACATTGTTAAGTTAAATAGTTTTAATATATTTAAGAAATTGAAAAATTTTATATCTTTTCTAGTCATCATCACTATGTTGAAATGTTTTATTCATAGTTTTTATTAACTAATGATTATAGTGGGAGGGTTTTATTAGAAGGTAACGTTGATATGTGGTAGGTGTTTTATTGAGATATGATTATTTTCATAAAACTAATGAACATGTAGAAAACATATGATTGATTAGGTGGAATGTTATAAATGATATTTAAGGATGGTTATTACCTATTGGTTTTTATCTATTTATAGGATTTTTGGATTATAAAATGTAACATATTATAAAAAATCAATCACATTATTTCTATAAATTCAGGTTGGTTACTAAATTTTCACAAAATAAAATAATATGTTTCCTATAAAATTATGGCATTGGTCTATACATAATATATGGTCACTAAAATGTATTGTGATTTATTATTCTATTTTAATAATATAGAGAGTAAAATCAAAGAATTGATATAAATATTGGAATATGATTTTGAATGAATATACTTATTATATAATATGTTGAGAATTATTATATAGATTTACATAAAAAATTATTCACAAGAATTTTCATACAACCATTGAAATTTATATTGAAATAAATTTCATATGAACTCTATTACCATTGTTTAGATAGATAAATATCATGAGAACGACCACTATTGGATACCATTATTATACAAACCATATATATTAACTAATCACAGGGGTGTTGGGAATAATATAGATCATGGTGGTGTTTATACATAAACCAAAATGGGAATTTTCTAATTGTATAATGAGTTAAAGTCATTATAAATTGAATTGATTATATCAATGAAATTCAAGTTCATGATTAACCAGGATACAAGTGATATTCATAGCTTTACAGCTGAATGGGATGCTATTTTTTCATTTCATTTGGTCAGAAAATTGTAGAGAATAATTAATTTTTTTTATGGACTACACTAGATTGAAACATCCCATGCATAGTTTTCTTTCGATATCATAGGAAAATGGATTAAATTGTTAATGACACAATGTATATGACATATTTTTTTGGTACATTTATTTTTTTGAGATATGGGTATGTTGGATTGGGATCACACCAGAACTATCCATATATATTGTAACATCGATGCTTTTTAGAGGAAAGCCATTGATTAAATCATTGAATATATAATATCATAATTCTTTTCATTGTTAAATTGTAATCTTATATTAAAATTTTAGGTAATTTAATATGTATTTAGTAAAAAAATTATTTCGAAGTTAATAGAGTTTGATTGATTTATAGAAAATATTTTTTATTTATTCATAACAATTTTTTATGTTTTCCATGAAGTACGGATTATATTTTAGTGTGAATATAATATTTTTAAATATTTCCCAATATATTTTTATTATATTTTTGGATATACCTTGATTCGTAGCCTATGGCATTCATGTGATGTATATCGTATATTATTATATATCAATTATGAAAGTTGAATGGGGATCTCACTTAGAACATATGTCAGTATGTATAATGGGATAATGAAATATGATGTCGGTGTTTGGACATTTTCATAACATCCATATAGTTTCCATTATTATTATAAACATGAGGATTCATTTATCAAAATTTTAGTTTATTATAATAATTTTAAACATTTAATTAATTATATACTCCACAGGTATATATTGTCATAATGTATGTCAGTTTCCAAGTGTTGGAATTCAATTCATGACACCATTTATTTATTTTTGGGATCTTATAGAATGATTTGAAACACTTATATTTAAATGGGTTATTTATGAAATATATAATCAATTCATACCTAATTCTCTATCTATTCTAATTATCTATTTGTCATCCAAGTTAAGGTCACACAACAATAGAGTTTGGTAGTCCTCTCCTAACAGAACTAGATTATAGAAGTTAGTGTGCTAAAAATGGATACAAGATACCGTAAGATATATGGGATTTACTTAAATCAAGTGTACAACATTGAAATTGAAATGATGAATTTAAATGTTTTTTATGTACAAGTATTTATTTCTAATTTTCAGTTCACAATATGTTTTCATGAAGATAATTTGCCCATATTTATTATGTTTCATCAACTGAAATAGGCATATTACGATATTCCAAAAACAAGTAAATATATAAAATTATATTCCATTATGATGTAGATATATTTAATTGATGATACATATTATAAATTTCCCTATATTTTTAATTATCTAAAAAAATTATTATTTTATTTAATTTTTATTACAATATTTTAAATGAAAATATTTCAAATGAATTAAGAACAAAATTAAATAATTACAGAAAAAAGATAATCCCAATTTAATGATAAATTGATATAAATAAATATATATATATATTAATAAAATTTATTTCACTAAAATATATATTTTTAAGGGAATATAACTATATTCCATAAATGTTACCAAATTTTAGTTTCTAATGAAATTTGATTGACCTTTTATAGCCTATAATGTTTATCTACATGATTTATACCCCATTTATATTAAAATCATAAAAATTAATAAGACATATTCGGAAAAGTAGTTAAAAATAGCATTAATTTTTACCAATGGTTCATTTTATATTATTTTTCATGGATATGTTTTTGTCATTATTTATTATATTTTTTTGAGTAATCTAATCCCATATTACATGGTTTAATTCTTTACTCTTATTTTGGGTCAAAAAGACATAACTATTGTGTGAAAATTTTAATATTCCTATTACACAGATAATGATCTTAATAATATGAGAGATAATAACAATAAGAAAAAGTAAATAAAAGAAACATCACTAAGAGATTATAACATAAATCAAAAATAGAAAAATTATGTTTGGGGTGAATTAGATATCAATTGTAATTAATAACATTTAAAATATGATAACAATGAATAATTTATTCAAATATATTTATACAGATGAAACTAAATAAAATAAATAATGATTTGAAATAATTTAACCATATATAACGAGATAACTAAAAATGGGCTAATATGGCTACTAACCATGTTCATATGATGGGATTGTCAATATAAAATTGGATATGTGATGTAAGGATGAGTTCAAAACATGTTTTACATGTAGTTTATATTGTAACAATATAATGAAAAAATTACATTGAAATATTTTCAGAAAATTATCAATAAATGTTTCCATTTTTTTGAGTATGTTTAAATCATATATTTTGATGTATTTTAAAAAAACATGGATTTTATTTACAATATATGTTATTGAAATTGTTTTTTAGTTATTATTATAAAATAAAAAATATTTTTTCCAAGGAACTTAACAATTTATCTATATCCATTTTTTGAATAATTGAAAACACTTTATTCACTAGGAATTTTTTTACATAATTGTTCCCAAAACACAATTATAGTACAACATTGCAACAATGTTCTTTTTCAAACATTGTTATATCCCCACAAATCCACAACCTACAGATGCCTAAATCTCTATACACAAACTCATCTGATCATGTTGTTCCACTAAATTATATTTTCCCCAGTTTGTTTTGAATATATCACAATGACTCCCATAATTCCGTATTTCTGGTTATTAATTAATTTTACCATAAACCTCACATACCTCACCACATTTCTCAACACTAATTTTTTTCATCGTCATATGTGTATGCCACAAACCATATGAAATCATGTTCTAAGCATCAATAACTTCTAGTGATGGTTGGTGTTTCTATAATAAATCTATTAATTTTTTTTTCCTATTCCGATTTTATTCTTGATTTTCTCTATCATGTCAATAATAATCGATTATTTATAATTTTGAAATTAATTCAATACTTGATTTATACACCGTACATGTAAATCCTTTCTGGTATTATGGGGACAATTCTTTAATTTGTGAAGGATTTTAATGTGTATGGTAATCCTAGGTATATAATACTCATATATAAAATTTTTGGTGTATCTATCATTTTGAATTCATGAAATTATATACAGTTGGTTATTTTAGTGAATACATGTAATTAATACCTTGTAGTGACTCCTTTATTTTTTAATTCATTTAATTTTTGTAGAATTATTTGGCCCACTTTGTTTATAATTATATAATATAATATTTTAATATTATATATTTAATAAAATATAAATATTTCTAAGAATAAATATGTTTATGTTCCCAAATATGAGTTTTAGTATAAACACATAATGTTCTTTTTACATCTTGATATATTGGCGAAATACTTTTATTTGGAATTAGGTATTTTGATTATTATAAAATAAATGAGAAATTTATGATTGTAGAATAAATTTTTATTTCATTAATATAATTTATTAATTTAGGTTTACCTCTAATCCAAAAAAGTGATATGTCCTCAAAAAATACTCCTTATATAATTATTGATTATATAGAGGGATTAAATTTTTATTAGATATTAAATTTTAAAAAAATTCTATATGGTGGAATGACTATAATATATCTGAATTTATATATTAAAATATAGAAAATTAGAGAGGGGGTATATGATCATCTATTACCTAAGAAATTTTCATTAATATATACTTTTCTGTTTTTAATTGTGAAGTAATTTCCATATATCCTTCAATTAAAATTCATAAAATTAAACATTAGAATTAATATATGAATATCTACATAGAACCAGTGTCTTAATATGGTAAAAGTTGAATTTGGCCATTTTCCTAGTAATGGAAATCATATTGGAGTATAGGAATTTTCAAAAACACTATCATCAAGGAAACTAGAAATCACTGATAACTATGAACTATTATTAGATTTTATCATGTACATAAAAGAATGATTTTATCAAAAGTGTAAAAAATAATCAAAATACTCATTCTGAATTATATTATATCATAGAAAATGTTTGTGAATAATAGGTGATAATGTAATGCCCACAATATTTTATTTATTAATGGATGTAATTGAATATGTGAATATTCTTACATTATTTTATAAATCCTAGAAAATCATATCACATATTAGAAATATTAAGATAAAAAATTCATGTGATACCTAAGGATTCTGTGACATATTTTGTAGACAATTTAAGTATAGATATTTTTATGCTGGTATAAATCTATAGTTATATATTGAAAAAGGTAATTATATTTCCAAATGACAAAAGAAAGGGAATAAATTTCATGAAAATGTCATCAATATTTTTCTTAGAAACCACATTATCATAGATAGTTTATGTCTTCTAAAACAATTGAGGTAACACAATGGAATTGATTAAAAGGAAATAATATTTTCTTAGAAATCCATGGAATTCTGAAGCATTTGTTAACATCTATAATATAAAACTAATATTTTTATTATGTTTTCAATATTTCAATATTTGGTTATTATATAATGGGTTTAATCCATTTTTTATTTTAATTATGGATTATACGCTTTTTCAATATTAATCATTAACCATAATCTCCCACATTTGATGTTCAAGAAGAAATTCCCTTCCATTATTTTAATGAATACTCCTTGTAATTATGCAAAATGAAACATTATCGATTCATATATATAACCATGAGTAAAGATTTAAAACATGTGTTTTATACTTTCATAAAAACTATAAATTTCATTAGTAATGATATATTTTATATGAGTAAAAATTATTCTTGGACTATTAGTATATTTCCAAATCATGTTAACTTATCTGTATTGAAGAAACAGTCATGATCATTATTTTAAACATGGAATTTTTATATTTAACCATAATGACAGAATCATTAAAAATATTTATTGTTCTATGGTCCATCTTAAAATTTTGAGTCATTATTATAAATATAGTCCTTGACATTCAAACTATAATGAAATAATAGAATGTAAAAAGTCCCCTATTTCATTAATGAGTATTGAAATAGTACAAAAATGTGATCATGATGATATTTTACGTAGAAAAGAACCATAAGATGAATGTTTTAAAATAATAACATGTTGACCATGTATTGGTTAACATGAAACATGAGTGGTGAAAGAGAAGCATTATTTTTCAACTTCTATATTGGGCAGGGAAATCACTACACCACAATTTGGTAGTCACATATATTAAAATAAATGTGATAATGTTATATTTTCTTTATTGAATGACGTCTGAAAATAAAAATTTCAGCTAAATGTTCTTTAGGAAATGAAGAATATCAGAATTAGACATTATATTTGGCCAAATTAAAATTTAAATATGTTCCTACCATATTTGTATTACATAATTTGAATAAAATTATTTTCCCCAATATATTATAGAATATGGACAGTATAAATAGAGATTAAATTAACATTAGTTAACGGATTTTTCTGATACATTGAATGAATGGATGATAAAAAATTTGTGAATAATTTTTTTATGAAATAACATATATTGTTGCCTATTAGGGGAATACTATATATGCCTGATTCAACACCATACATTGAATAATTATTGTACGTATGATATTTTTATTTTTAATTTTATTAATGTAAATGAAATGGACCATCTTTATGGGAGACATTTTATTAATATATTTCATTTGTAAATGATATTTATTCCTTCCTACTGACGATTAACAGTCCATTTAGTATTACCCTTTGTAGAATAAGTCAATATAGGATGTCTTGTTAAATATAAAATGATGTATCATATGGAGAAGTAAATAAATAATCCTATTATGTTATATTATATATATTATTTTATTTTTTTATTTTTCATTTTTAGGATTTTATTTATATTATGTACATGGGGATAATAATGCCTTATTTGAAAAATAAGGATAAAAAATAGATGATTAGTCGAGGGTTACATAGATCTAGGGTCCATTACAATTATATTAAGATATTTATATTTAATTGAAAATGAAATAAATCTGAATAAACATTTCAATGACCAATTTGACAGTGGTCCTTCTTTAAAAAATAAAAATTTTCATACGTGAATACCCCCAAGGGTTTTAATTATTATATTAAATATCCTTGGGAAATGTTATAGGGACATCATTAAGTGTAGACTAATTATAAAATATTAGGCCTATTGTTAGTTTATATATTTTAAATTTTATTATATATCAATTGAAAAATGGTAAAATAAAATAAATTCATATATTTTAAATGTTAATTTTGGGATATTTTGTGGGGAAAACTAAATATAGTGTATTATTATTTTTTGAATGACATGATTTTCAATATGTATTTTTTGGATGGTTTTCTCAATGGGTAATGTTTTTTATTCTAGTTAATGGTTAAATAATTATTAGAGTCATGATTAACAAAAATATTGTTAATTATAGATTGAAATTGATTCATCTGATGAAATCTTATATGACATAAAGTACATAAATATTGTATTATTCATTTTTAATAAATATTAAACTAATTTTGAATTTAATTCATTTTGGTATTTAAATTTATTAGAAGATTTCACTATTCGAACTCAAAATCATGGAGGGAATAATACATTTGGAATAAGGAATTATGAAAGTTCAATTGATCATAGAATAAAAATTTGTTGTTGCCCATAAAATGGAAAATTTCTATATATCATTTAGATATCATTTCATATTGACTATTTTTTCAAATTTCAAATTCATCTAGGCCTAGAAAACTAATCATGGAAGAATTAAGATCCATAAATTAGGATTTAGGTACTTAAAATTTAGAATGATGAATCGGGTAGGGGATATTGATTATGAAGATGAGTATATCTACGATTATAAGGATAAAATGGTATATTATATTGAGGATAATTTTGATAATATTTTATCATTTCATAAGCTTTTAAAACTAATCAAAGTTTTTACATAGACTATGATGATGTAAATGGTTACAAAAAATGACATCCATTTCAATACTAACACGATGAATATTTGTTTCTATATGGGGATGTTAATATAACATTATTTTTTTCATTATTATTTATCATAATTTCTCATCATGGTTCAATAAAAATTTATGAAATCATTGTTATATAATTTTTTTTTATTTTTTATGAACATTCAGGAATACGCGCTTCATTCCCAAAATGATTATTAATTCATGTAAGGGAATTTATTTTGAAATTTTTTTATTTTATAAGTAATAGTATGGGGGAAACAAACCTCTGTAGATTTACATAGTCTCAAATTGTAAATAGTGTAGAAAATAATATTCCATCACATGCTCCAGATAAATCTATGAATCATGACGTTTATGAACTATAAGAATATAATTAACATTCGGTAAGGTCTAGTATTAATAATAGATCTTGATATTTTGAGGACATTGGTTTGTAATAAAAATTAATATTGATTTTGGAGGAATTTATTTATTCATTTATTTAATATATTTTATGAACTATAATAATTGAAGAAGAAAAAACATTTCCAAAACATTAATGTGTGTTCTCTTAAAGATTTTATTATTTAAATTTAATGTATTAATACAATAAAACATATTAAAGAGGGTGACTATTTACTAAATCAATTCTAAGGTTTCCTAGTTACAGAATAATTATTCTACCCCATATAAAATGAAATATAGAGGAAAGTTAGATCTGTATTTAAAAAAAGGGTTATTAAAAATACTATATTACTAAAATGATTTTTTTGGTTTTTTTCATGTCTGATATAATTTCTATTCCATTAAATTTTAAATCAACCCTTGAATAGTATCTAAATGTTCTTTTTGATGTGGATATAAATGTCTTGAAGATATACATATCAAAATCTATTATTCTAAAGTGGATAAGGCCATATCATGGTAATTGGAACATATTTTTATGTTGGAATATTTTCAGGAATAGAAATGTTCGTTATAGTTCTAAATGTGTATAATCCAAATCACTGGGAAATTTTTTATGAAAATATCCTATGACCAAAGACCTTTTAATTATTATGTGTTTTCTTAATTTATTTTTTTAATATTGAAATTAATTATTTTTCCATTCATTTTGAAAACTATATGAAATGTAATAATGTAGAATGGTAAAAATAATTTAGCAAACTTGTTCTTCCAATATAATTACAAGATATAGGGTAAGAATGGTAATGATAAAATAATTATGATAACATAGAAACATTTATAATATAATATGAGTTAGAATATACATGAATTTTATAGTATGTTGTGAATAAATAGTAATTTTGTAGTGGATATGTGTGGATCATTATGCATAAATATGTTAATGTGTTAATTGTTAACGATTAGGCTAGATAGATTTTTGTATGTATTTCATATCTATTTTTTTGAAATTAAAAGGGTTTTCAGTTTAATTATATTTATCGGATAGTTATTTGATTCATTTGAAATATTGTATAGAATCTGAATCTACTTCTTTATCTCATGATATTTTTTAGTCAATATTCATGTTGACTAGTTTTTGGTGGAACTGAACGCATGAGTCAAGTTTGTGGGTAGGTATTGTTCCATACAGCATAATATGTGTTTTCTTATACCAATTGTTCAAATAGTGTATGACCTCCTCCTATATTATATATAAGAACAAAAAACATTTTTTCTCTTAATGTAAATCCCATACGATCATAATAATGTTCTTCTGCATGTCATCATCATAAGGATAGAAACCCTATGAAATTAAAGTATTTCTATTCTTGGTAATATTTATGTTGATTTAATAAATATTAATATGACATAATTAAATTTTAAAACATTTCATGATTCATTTATTTTTTATGTAGATGATCAGGTAAGAGGGATCATAGGATTACATAATAATTTTTAAGGATGTTTTCTCCATTCAACTCAACATCACTTCTTTCTTATGAAATTGAAATATTTTTTTTATAAATCAGATTGTAATAATATTTCTATACTATTAGGATTATTTTTATACCCTCGTGTTCTATTTTTTTATCATAATGTGGAATATATGTTTTTGAGTAATTGAAGTTTTTCATGTCTATTGAGTCATTATTTTTCCAGGAGGTACGTACTTCATCATATATATTCATTCCATTAGGTTCACACCAAATATTCTATTATTCTTGGTAATTGGCATCATCATTAAATGCATTGTTTTATGGTTCTAATTTATGATTGTGTTGTGCTACATAGTTCATTAATTAATCTCAATTATTGGTATTCTATATATATGTTCTAGGGATACGGTGAATTGGATGATGGAGTCTGATCGTGGAAAATATTATAATAAAGATACAATAATGACACTGAAGAGTTTATTTATGGTTTTGTTTTGAATCATTATTAGGGATTTATTATTGGTTATAGTCATGGATTTTAGGGTGTATAGTTTTATTGTTGTTATCATTGCAATGTGGGTAGCGTGGGGTGTGAGAATGGTGATTTAGGAATATGTAATATTATATGCATTCCAGAATTCCCAATTTATTTATTTCCTTTTAGTATATATAAATTTAAATTAATGTCATGTGATTTGGCTTTGATGTAATGGTGGGATTTGTTTTGAATTTTTGTATATGAGGTTATAAAATAATATTAATGTCGATTATCAAACTAATATTTTTTTAGACAGTGTTCTAGTTTAAACATCTGACTCATGTTTGTAACCACTATACTCAAGAATTATTAGTAGTAATATTTTAGATTATAATTTTTTTGATGTTGAATATTATCACTGGTTTTCATAGGAATTATTGGTTCAACTATTTCAACAAGTTCATGAACCATCATATAACCTAAATGACACCTATTTTTGTTGACATCCCATGAATTCCTTATAATATGGTATTAATTTTGGGATTCTTATGATTAAATATTCATCATGAAATATTTGGTAGTAATAATTGAAATGATACTATGTTGGAGGAAGAATGTCTGAACTCATTTTGTATAAGAATTTTTTAGGTACCATATATCAAAAACATCATCAAAAACATATTTCACCAACACATAAAAATATATGAAAAAATATTTAATCCTCTAGATTACCACTAAAATAATTTTTGAAAAACAAGTAAAGCTACAATAAATAGTCCTTAGTCACTAGAGAGAACATTAATATGATTTATATAATTATTTCATTACTTGAGGTGTGTTAAAGTAAATTTATTATTGAATAAAGTGAAATTTTGTTTCATTAAATTAATTGATTTATTCCATAAAAATTATTAATATAATTGCTTCTAAATGTAATATAATTCATGATTTATGATAGATTGATGAATGTGTACCTCATTCCAATTTTTTTTTATTTTTATGAAATTAGGTTTTTTTAAGTAATACAATAACAAAAAAAATTATTTATTCATTATATTTATTTGTTTCCACTTACATTTTTATGGGATATTTTTACAAAGAAATTATTGTAGGTCGATCGATGAAATTTCATTAAATATTTTATTATTATTACTTCTAGGACTACTTTATGGATGAACTCAAAATTTATCACCTTTAATGTGTACATAGGATTTCCATTCTCTTCATAAATTTGTTATTATTTTTATTATTTTTGTAACACATTTATATCTTTTTTTATCACATTGATATGTGACCCAATTAAAAAATTCACATGAATAATTTTTTTAAATTATAATTCATGTATTTGAAATTAATCATGATATAGTTTATTTATTACAGTTTAGTTTTTGTTCATTTTGTTTGAAACCCATATTTTATATTTAGTTCGGGTAATGATACCATGGATACTGATGAATATATGATTCAATTAACTTGAAGGGGACACCCTAAAAAAATATGGAGTTTTTAATTTACAATATATAGTTATTATATTATCAATGGATTCCATGATTGATAATTGTAGTAGTAGAATTATACTAAAGATAAATTTTTCTTTGAGATATATTTTCAAATTGAATCCTGTTTTAAACTATTTTAATTAAGGTTCATATTTCTTTTGGAAAACATTTTATTGATTAATTTACCAGAAATTATCTGATTAAGTTAGGATTTCCTTAGTGACAGAACATAGAAATTTTGAATATTATACAATATCAGATAAATATGAAAATGAATAATATGATTATAAAATTCCATTTTTTATCAACATATTAAAAAAATAGAAGTGATGTTAATATTATATGATAAAAAAATTTATTAGAGGATATAAAAAATCGTGGAATCAAGATTCATTACTCATATGATGTTGTAATGGTCATTTTTGGTCTAGTAAAAGATATTTCTCATTAATATTATGTATTGTGGTTGTGCTAATTATTGTAATAACATTAATGTTTAATAACATGTGGGTTTAATGCTTATTTTCTTCAGGTATGTGAGGTTTTAATGTAATTGAGAATGTTTTCATTTTTCGATAATTAATGAAATGTTATCCATTTAGTTCACTATATAACAATTTTTAATATATATATATATATACATATATATTGAAAATTGATATTACAATTAAAATATTTTTAGTATATCTAAATTATATATTTGTCTTATTTTTAAAATTATATATATTAAAAAAATTCAGAAGTTGGATTACTAATGTTTTGTGATATTATTGGGTATTGTGGAGATATGAATAAGATGCTCACAATAATGTGTCTAATTTGAAATAAATAAGGATTATCATTATATAAGTGATTTTTTAATATTTTTATAAATAAAAAAATTTATTAATATATGGATAAAAATGATGTTTTAATAAAAAAGGTGAAAAGACATTTCGCCAAAAAATATAAAATCATGTATTTCCTAGGGAAATATCAAAAAAAATAATTTCCAAAAATGTAAATAAACACCCAAAATTTATATATAATTGATAAATAAATTTGATTCCCAATAATGGGAAAATACAAATATTTCAAAAATATTCATCTAATTCCTTACATTTAAAAACATAGTTAATAACCAACATCTCAATTTGTTGTGGCATTCAATTTTCAAATCATGAAAAATTCCCATGTGACATAGTGATTTTTGTTACAGTTTGAAGAATTAGATAACCTTTATATAAATCATTTATAGAAGGTTCTTCACAACATTATTTGGTGTTTTTACATGATGATACTCTTGGAATTCCATTATTCTGAAGTAGGTTTTAGTGTACTATAATCAATTTCCTATGAAGAAATGAGGGTTCATTCATATAATTTATTGGATTTGAACATGTATTATAAGGAGTTAAAAAATAATTTAAATCGTGTTGTGATATTAAAAAATCATTTTACTAAGGAGATTCAATAATTATATATTACATATTGTGCCATGTTTTTATTCCTATATTTATGGAATTGAGTCCAGACATGGGGAGTCACTGCCTAAAGAGGATAACCATGTGTTTCATTATAAATATTGTTGGTCAGAGCAGACAATAAAGAGGAGGTGAATTAGGTTCCAATTAAAAATTTCTGTTAAAAATATTTCTATTAAAATTCCCCCAAATTAAATAACAAGCTAAATTGTAGCATATTTGAGATAAATTAAAGGGTTAATTGGGTTATCAAAAGATTGATTAGTATCAATAAATATACTCTGAAGATTATATTATCTTTCTAAACTAACATAATGCTTTTCAATAAATACAAACACTATCTATTTTAACTATCAAACTAACATTAAAATTTATTTTTATTTCAATGTACTTAGCAGTAGAATATTCAATACAGTTTAAAGCAAAATAAACAATCAGAGTAGTTTTAAACATGAGGTTCAGTCTCAAGCTGAGACTCATTCCTCTCAAGCAATTTATATAAACTTTGATCCACACACTTGAACGAGGATAACAATAGTATAAAGACTATCCAGTTCTTATGACCTCTACCACAGTTCTACGTGGGAAACCAAAACAACAATAGCTCACAGGCTATCCAGGTAACACTTGACCTCTACCACTATCCACAGTGGGAATACAAAATATTTAGAAAGATTGAGTGAGGATATTAGATTTCCTCTAGTTCAGTACATGAGATAGTTTCTGTCCAAAAATACAGAGCACCCACACTGCTAAAAATGTAAATTAATGAAATACAATAGAGATAAACATTTAGAGTTGAGTTTAGAATGCTCTATGTGTTTTGAGTGAAGCTCTGGACTCCTCATATTGATGTAGATTATGCTTTGATTCCTTCTCCGGTTTTTGTGAAGGAATAGAGTGTCGTTTTGGTATTTGACTTCCAGGTTCATGTTTATCAGTATAATCAGATTGAGTGCACGTGAAATCATTGAAGCTCTATTCTCCATGAATGTTCAGGTTTTATAGATTCAGTATGTATTCTTCCTTCATCTTCTACGCATGTACGTCAATGTGTATCTTCAAAATATTGTCGTGTATGTGCATTGAAAGACTGACTGACAATAAACCTTCATTAGTAGTTCAAGGTTCCCTTATATAGATTTACCTCCTTCAATAGGAATTATTATATTTTTATAGGTACTATGTAATGAACCGGTTATCCTCATAGGATTGTGAGTACAACGAGTCATTACTAGGACTTAATAGACATCCCCAAGGCACCAAAGTCTGGAAATAGATTCCAAAGGGTTTCAAAACAAGTGGGGGACTATATACCCTTTTAGAACATACCATAGAACCAACAACCATTACCAAACTAATAAATTAATTGATTCATGATAAAATCTAAGCCATCTCAGCCATTTATTTTTTCATAAACCATCCAAGAGTACAATAGCAGAAACAAACACTAAATTAGAGTAAAAATCAGAAAGACAAACTAAAAAACTACAATACGACAACCCAAATCCATGCTCCACAAGCGTCATGATCCAACACCACAAACCAGCCCATGCATTACGAAGTAGTGCTATAAACATGTGACACTTAACCTTTTCCAACATCCCGGTGTATGACATCTGCAAAAGCACCTACATGTCAAAGAAGAGGATGAGTAATGAAACTCAGTAGGTTTTTCTCAATGAATTCCCAACCCATGACTGTAGGATAAAACATGTTAGCACATTTATATAAAAACATTTATGTAATAAAATTTCAAAACAGTTCTCAATATAACAAGTTCCATGTCAAAACCATTTCCAACAAAAACCATCTTTCTCAATAAAAGAAACAAAGAAAAGTTTCCAATCAAATTCCATTATCTATTTTGGCACATTAATTCAATTTCACAAATACACAAAACTAACCATGCTTGCATTATGGACCACCCTATACTCGCGAATGGTGAATTATCCTTCAAATAAGTTTTCACATAGTGGAATACCCTGACGGGTGTACTTTACACCCTTATCCATCCATTTTGATGGGGGGTACTTATTGCCCTTATCCATCCCCACCTTTTTATTATGGTACATCTCACCCTTATCCATCCCAATGCATATAAACACACACAAAAACCCATGTAAATCAATGCTAAAACATAGTGTGTTATAAACCATTCAATAATGAATAAAAACTTTTATTGAAAACTATTTCATTCAAGCAGAAAAACCATAACCAGTTTAAAATCACCATTTTAAATTCACTACAACAAACACTTTCTAAAAACACACAATTCCCATCACCTATTACTAAAAAGGGATTTAAACCATTCGTTCACATCAGATAAAAAATCATTTTCAATCAAGGAATGCAATTTGAAACTAAGAATTCATGTTCTAATAAAGAGGAATCGAGAGTGAAGACACCTACCTCAACATATTAGGTGAAACCAAGAAACAGACAAAGAACGCCAACAAAACCTAGCAGACTACTCTCTGAAACCTACTTAGATTCCTTCCCCTAGTACCAAAAAAACCAAAAACCGACTTAAAAATCATCCACTACCTTAGATCACCCACCATGGGCATAGATATAAGGATACGTCCTGAGGAAATAAGGAGATCTAACAAAAATAAAGGAAATGAGACTTACCTCGATCAACTGTCCTCTAAACGCCAAGGAAAACCTTAAGATCACTTCCAAAACGCATAGTAAGTGTTCTCCCACCTTCACGAGAGACAAATCCCAATTTAGGGCTGTCTAGGAGAAAAAATGAGTGGGTTTAATGGAAAAATGGATTAGATCCTTAAAATATGATCTACTTTGACTCCGCGCATGGTTAGTCTGCACGGTTAGTCAAATCGTGCGCTAACCGTGCGGTAGCAACTTCTTGGAAGGGGTGCTCTGCATGAACTCCTCACACGGTTTTCCAAAACTGAGCGCACACTGTGCAGTCTCCTCTGTCCAAAGTGTCCACCACCTGCACGGCTTCTGCACAGTTTGGGAAACTCGTGTGAAGATCGTGCATCAACACTTTTTTCTCTTTAACACTTCAAAAGTGTCCTAACATTCCCAACCATTTCTCATATGCGTCATTTACTTAAAAATCATAAAACAAGGGTTAATTACCAGAAACCGGGGGTACTAAATTCTCCCCACCATTGGAAATTCCGTCCCTATAATGTATAAAACCATCGCTTGCCTAAAAGAGGTATTGGGCACTGCTCTTTCATTTCTTTCTTGTGCTCCCAAGTATCTTTCTGAATATGAAAATGCTTCTACAAAACCCACACAAGACCGATGCTTTTCCCAAGAAAGACTTTATCCTTCCTATCCAAAATCCGCATCAGAATATGTACCAACGAAGTATCTGGCTCTAGGTCAATGTGATCCCATCTGATTACATGGTCAGGATTGGGCTGATACTTCTTCAACTGAGATGCATGGAACACATGATGCACTACACTGAACCGTAGTGGTAATGCCAACCGATATGCCACCTCGCCAACCCATTCCATTATCTCAAAAGGTCCTATATATCGAGGATATAAATTTCCTTTCTTCCCAAAACAACGATTTCCAATCCTTGGAGAGATTCTCAAAATGACATGATCACTCACTACAAATGACAACAGTCTTCGGCAATGATCCACATAAGATTTCTGAAAACTCTATGCCATCTCCATCCTCTTTTTTATCAACTGAATCTTCTCTGTTTTTTCCTGGAATGGGCTCGGCACATCTAGTGAAGTCTCACCTGTTTCCACCCAACAATGTGGAGAACGACAAGGATTCCCATACAATGCTTCAAATGGAGGCATGCGTATCGAGGCTTGATAGCTGTTATTGTATGAGAACTCCACTAATGGCATGTGCTCTTCCCACGAGCCAGCAATGTCCATTACATAATCCTGTAACATGTCTTGAAACATCTGTATCATCTTTTTGGATTGTCCATCTATCTGTGGATGATACATTGTACTCATATTCAACTGAGTTCCCAAGGATTTCTATAAAGATTGCTAGAAAAGAGATGTGAACCTCAAATCTCTGTCTGACACGATTGAAACTGGTATTCCATGTCTCTTAACCAATTCCCAGATATATATTTTTCTCAGATCCCCCACCATATTATATTCACGAATAGGGATGAAATGGGATGACTTGGTCAGTCGATCCACTATTGACCATATGACATCATCATTCAGAACTGTTTGTGGGAGACCTATAATGAATTCAATTGCAATCTACTCCCATCTCCACACTAGAATTGGTAGATATTGCAACATACTAGCTGGTCTCTAATGCTTTACTTTTACATATTTACAAGATAAACACCTTGAAACAAATTCAACTACCTCTTGTTTCATGCCGCTCTACCAAAAATGTACCTTTATCACCTTATACATCTTCTGTATTCTTGGATGAACCACCAATCTAGAATGGTGGTAGGCATGAAGGAGTTGTTCTTGAGTAGTTAATGATACTACCATCTGATCTTGAAACCACAAAATTGAACTCTCATCCAGCTTCCATCCCTCAATGGTCTCCCAACCATTGAGTTTGGAACTCATTGCAACATAGTATACAATGGATGAATGTGCCTCCTTTACAATCTCCACCAAATCAGGAACAAGTGCAACTGGAAATAAAACTTCAACATCAGCTCTGTCTTCACATTCCATACGCATGTCAGCTAGGACCGACATCAACTACCACTCAACTTAATCTTTTTTCTCCAATAGAGAAAACAACTTTCTTCTTAATGCATCGGCCACTGAATTGACCTCCCTTGGTTTATATATCAAGTTAAAGTCAAACATTTAAAGATTCTCCATCCATCTACTCTACCTCAGATTTAAATCTTCTTGTGACAAAATATGCTTCAAAATCTTATGATCTGTAAACATAGTGAATTTCACACCAAAGAGATAATTACGCCAAGTCATCATGGCATGGACAACTGATGCTAACTCCAAATCAGGTGTTGTGTAGTTCTTTTCAAGAACTCTCAACTCTCTAGTGCCATAAGCAATAACATGGCCTCCTTGCATGAGAACACATCCCAACCTAGATCCTGAAGAGTCACAATAAACCACGTACCCTTGTCCTGATTCTGAAAAAATCAAGATGGGTGATGATGTAAGGCGAACATTCAACTCTTGAAAGGATCTCTGACATTCCTCAGTCCATTGAAATTCACTGTTCCTCTTTTTCAATGTTGTCATAGGTGAAGATAGTCATGATAATTCAGGCACAAAGCGTCGGTAATAACCATCTAGACCAAGAAAACTTCATATTACGAAGACATTTTTCAACAATTGCCAAGAATGAACAGATTTTATCTTTTCTAGATCCACTGAACACCATTCTCCGAAACAACATGGACTAGAAAGCATACCTATTATATCCAAAAATTTCACATTGATAATTTGGTGTAAAAATGATGGTCCCTCATGATTTCCAACACTATCTCCAAGTGTTGGTCATGCATAGTACTTATTCTAGAATACACAAATATGTCGTCCACATACACCACAACAAAAGATTCCAAATATCACTAAAATATTTGATTCATCAATGCCATAAAAACATTTGGTGAATTTGTAAGAGAAAAAGGCATGACTACATATTCATAGTGGCCATACCTACTTCTGAAAGGTTTCTTTGGAATATCCTCCTTCTGAACTCACAACTAGTGATATCCAAACCACAATTCAATCTTAGAGAACTACTGACCTCCCCTAAATTTTTCAAATATGTTATGTATGTGTGGATGTGGATATATATTCCTTATCCTAACATGGTTATGTTTATGATAATCCACATATAGCCTCAATGTTACATCTGATTTCATTTCAAACAAAACTGGTACTACCCACGGAGACACGCTTGTCCAAATAAAACCTTTGTTTTCCAGTTCATTCAACTGCACTCTCAATTCCATTAACTCCGTTGGTGCCATCCTATATTATGGATGTGAGATTGGACTGGTCCCCGGAAGGAGATCCATCATAAACTCCACTTCTCTTACATGTGGTAACCCTATTATGTTTTCAAGAAAAGAATCAAGAAATTGATATGTGACTATTGGAATACTATTATTCGCGATCTTGTCTATCGATTCAAAGTTTAATGCAGTTAACTGGTAAGAGATCATTGCCACTACTGGTTCCAACAAGACTGATGCACCTACCTTCACCACTCTTTCTTCTCTAAAGAGATGCTCGAAGCCATCTTCAATCGCAAAACTAACTATTTTGATATAATAGATGATGTGAGCCCTAAAATCTGTCAAAAATCCATACCTAGGATTATATCATAAACATACATCTCCAGCACAGAGAAATCTCATTTTAAATTATCTCAATCAACAGTTATAGAACATGCTCCACACACGAAGGAACTACATTTTCTTTCACTGAGAGGAGTTTGAAGTTTTATCACAGAAGGTGTCATTTCACATTTTATGTTTATCAAATCAGCAATACTAGAAGAATGAAAATAATTCGATGCATCAGTGTCAAATAAAACTTTCATGAGGGTAGAATTCAAAAGAATCGTACCTCTCACTGTAGACGGTCCAAATTGGTCATCCACAATCATATGTTCTGCTCCATAAAATTGATTTTTGCTGCACTTTTCTCCTTATTTCCTTATGGAAATTTCTTTTCCTGAGGAGTCATGGTATTCCTGAAATCAACATAGCTAGCTCTGTTCTGCTGGCGAAACTGATTTTTCATTCATTTCCCTATCGAAGCATAAGATGCCTGCGACACCTAAGAATTATCATGAACACCAGACCGTAGAGCACTGCGACAATATCACTGAAGATTCCCCCATCTTGTTGAAATTGTGGCATGATCTCGGTGGTGCTGTACATTCTCATTTCATGTGATCAATCGAGCCACATTGAAAACACCTGGATTTCATCTTGGGTCGCGGATAAAGAATCATTGATCCTGCTGTCTGATTCTGATTCTCACTCCCACATTGAAAGTAGGTGTCCCTCTTCCGTTTGTTCCTAGCATTAGAGTTCCCACCAATTCCCATGGGTATCATCATACTTCCTCCTCCCATAACTCTTGAGATGTCTCTTTCAGCTAATGTTCCTCTGTTTACCAACTCTTTATAATTCGTAATACAGAGAACAACTATCTTCGTGCGAATCTAATGTCGCAACCCTGATTCAATGATGTGTGCCTTCAGCGGCGCACTTACAGCTACATCTGGTGCAAAGCGCACTAAATTAAGGAACTTAGCCGCATAATCTGTGACAGAGAGATTCTCCGGCTTCAGGCTGAAAAATACTACCGTCCAATAGATCATTAACGTGTGAGGATATAATTTTTTATTGAACAAATCCTCAAATTCCTCCCATCTCAAACCTTGATCAATCATATCCTACACCACTAGCTCCCACCACTATCATGAAAGATCCTCCACCATATACGTCGCCAAAATTACGTTTAGTTATGCTGGAGTTCTAATGAAATCGAATATACAAGTCATCCTACTCAGCCACACATTCGCCCTTTCTGGTTCCGAATCACCTCGAATGATTGGTGGATTCTACTTCTGGAACTGAACAAAATTGCCTACATCCCTTGACTCATCCCTCTGATTCATCATGTCCACATCTTGAAATGATTGAACTATACTTCAGACTACCTGCTAGTTCACCTATGGCTTAGTTGCGACCACATTCTCAACATCCTATTCCGTTTGGTTTCTACGACGCCTAATGGGTTCCATTTTCTATACAAAAAATGCACGCAGTTAGTCTCACTTCCTAGAAAATGACAACTTACCATTTCAATTTCTATCACATCACTGTCACAAAATTGATTTCCAAAAATCAATATTTTCCAAATTTAGAATTTTTTAAAAACAAATCTTTTATTTATTTTAAAATTTTAATTTATTTTCAAAATACATCAACCATTATGTTTTCAAAATAATTCATTTGAAAACAAGTTTAAAATTTTCAGAAATCACACCTTTTCATCAAACCATAATCCATTTCTCAAAATGATATATGCAATCCTAGTGGGAAGTCATTCCTCTAATGTATTTCATTCTCATCTCATTGGCTAAACCAATGACAATGAGATTTTTTATCCTATAAGTGTCTCCAAAACACTTATGTACCCAACTCCATGGTAACTTGATGTTCATCATAAAAAGAATAGATACGTCTTTTTATGATCTACATTCCATGTTCTAACAATCCTACTCCTTCCTATGAGGACCACCCATGGAATAGACACGTAAGATTTAAACGCCCAGACCAACAAAAACTGATGAATACTTGTTCCACAAGGAAATGATCAAGCTGATTGCATTTAAACCCCAAGGATCGAACAAGCTGATACCATTTGTAATGATCCGCTTATCCTCATAGTCTTGAGAGTACAATGAGTCATTAATAGGCCTTAAGTGACATCCCCAAGGCACCAAAGGCTGGAAATAAATGGCGAAGGGTTTCAAAACAAGTGGGGGTGATTTACCACTATTGAACATACCTCTGAACCAACAACTATAACCATACTAATCACCTAAATAATGCATGATAAAATCTAAGGCAACCCAACTGTTTATTTTATCATAAACCAACCAAGAGTACCACATTAGAAACCAACACTAAATCAGAGTAAACACCAGAATGTCAAACTAAAATACTACAAGATGACAACCCAACTCCATGCTCCACAAGCTCCATGATCCAACATCACAAACCAGCCCAAGCATCACGAAGTAGTGCAATAAACATGTGACACATTACCATTTCTAACATCTCGGTGTTTGAAATATGCAAAAGAAGAAATTTTCCAAAGCACAGGGTGAGTAATGAAAATCAGTAGGTTTTCCACGATTACTTCCCAACCAATCCCACTAGGATAAAACAAGTTAGCACATTAATATAAAACAATTCCAAAACAGTTCACAATATAACAAGTTCCATTTCAAAACCATTTTCCAAAAAAAGAATCTTTCTCAAGAAAAGCAACAATGCAAAGATTCCATTCAAATTACCATTTACATTTTGGCACATTCATTATATTTCAAAAATCAACACAAACAACCATGCATGCAACCTGGACCTCCCTATACTCATGAGTGGTGAGTTATCCTTCCACTAAGTTGTCACATACTAGACTACCTTGATGGGGGTACTTCACTCCCTTATCCATCCGTTTTGATGTGGGTACTTCTCGCCCTTATCCATACCAACATTTTGATGGGTGTACTTCTCATCCTTATCCATCACAATGCATATGAACACACACCACTACCCATGAAAATAAATTCCAAAACCAAGTGTGTTAAAAACCATTCAATAAAGCATCAAACCATTTATTGAAAACCATTTCTTTCAAGCAGCAAAAACATAACCAGTTTAGAATCGCCATTTTAAATTCACTTCAACAAACACTTTCCAAAAACACACAATTCCCATCACCAGTTACTAAAAAGGGGTTCAAATCATTCTTTCACAGCAAATAAACAACCCATTTCAATCAATGAAAACAATTTTAAACTAATCCTTAGTGTTCTAATAAAGTGGAATCAAGATTGAAGCCACCTACCTCAACAAATTAGGTGAAACCAAAAAACAGAAGAAGAACACAAACAAAACCGAGTCAACTAATCCCCATAACCTCCATAGATTCATTCACCTAGTACCAACAAAACAACAAAAGAACTTAAATTTCATCTACTACCTTAGATCTACCCACCTTGGGCTTGCATCGAAGGATCGATCAAGAGGGAAGAATGTGATCTATGAAAATTAAAGGAAATGAGACTTCCCTTGAACAACCATCCTCTAAACACCAAGGAAAACCTCTAGATCGCTTCCAAAATTATTGGTACGTGTTCTCCGACCTTCAACAGAGAGAAATCCAGAGTCAGGGCTGTCTAAAAGCAAAAACGAGTGGTTTTAATGATAAAATGGATTATATCCTTATAAATAGTATCTAAGATGATTCTGTGCATGGTTAGTCTGCACGTTTAGTCAAGTCATGCGCTAAATGTGCACTAGTCACTTCTTGGAATGGGCACTCCGCGCGGCCTCCACACACAGTTTTCCCAAACCGTGTGCACACTGTGTGGTCTCCTCTGTCAAAAATGACCACCACCTGCACGGCTTCTGCAAGTTCTGGGGAACCCATGTGAAGCTAGTGTGTCACCAACAATTTCCCTTTAACACTTTAAAAGTATCCAGACCTTCCCAACCATTTCTCATAGGCTTCATGTACTTAAAAATCATAAAACAGGGGATACTTACCAGAAACCGGGGGTACTACAAACAAGGTACAATTTTTGAAATTCCAACCACTATCATTATTAAATAGCAGGTGCATTAAAAAAATCAAATATGACCATTTCTAAATAAACAAATAGAAATAGTGTTTGTGGAAACTGTGACTGTTTTCCAACATTAGATAATACTCCTTGTGATGGTAGATTTCTTGAATCAGGCATTCCTTCTATCGGTACCTCCTTCTATTGGTAGCTCCACTTATTGGTAGCCCCTCCTATCGGTATTTCCTCCTATCGGTAGCTCCTCTAATCGGTAGCTCCTCATATCGGTCTGCTTCTCATTGTTCCATTGAACTTCTATCAGTAGTTGTAACTCTTTATAATAGTAGCTCAATGTATCAACAACTCTTTCTATCAGAATTTGTTTTTCATATTTGTCACCTTTCTATATCGGTTAACATATGTATCAGTGACCCATACTAGTGAGCATGTAACGGTGGACTATATAATAGTAGCGGTTATTCTGTATCAGTCGTCTTGTGAATACCGGTAGACTTATTCTAATGGTAGATCAGGTGTAATGGTAACTGTCTATATATCGGTGACCTTATCCATATCGGTAGACTTCTGTACCAGTGTACTTGGCCTTATCGGTAGTTGTGTACCTGTGAAAATCATATCAGTAGCTGTTTGTTTTGGTGGACATTGTATTTGTATTGTGGGACTTCATATCGGTAGCTGTGTATCAGTCTGTTTCTATCAGTAGCCTGTATCGATAACTATTGTGCATACCGGTTGACTTATGCATACCAGTGGACTTACTCTATCGGTAGGTCTATATCAGTGACTCGAATACTAATCTGTTCTATGAAAATAATATCCATATTGAGTTAGAATTATTTCATAGCATGTATAAACATAGATAAATAATGAATAACATATTCGAAATATCATTTGGATATGATATCAACTTAATAATATGATGTCATAGATTGAAAAAATAATTATTATAACTATAAACATTCTTTGGGATTATCAAAGCATATTGAAACATTATTTATATTATCAAAATATGTGAGGTCAACAATCTCCACCTTTTTTATAATCACAACTTATGATATTATAATTCCAAAATAAGCAGTAATATATCAGTATAGAATACATTGGGTCTCACTTCTCATTGTGAGTAATGAAATTTACAAATGTATCAGAGAATAGAGTATTAAATGAAAATGTATCTGAGGTAAAAATAGAAAATAAATCTACTAGAGGTAGAATTATATTATGGTAAAATTTAATGATGCTCATAAGTCTCATATATATTATGCTCATATTTCTCCTCCTTGCTTATATTTCTCCCCCTTGTCTTACATTTCACCTCGTTTATGATTAGAAAAAAGTAGTAAATAAAGGATGATAGAAGTAATAGAATCTAAAAGAATGTAAGATCATATATATAATGTTGGCACCAAGATATCTAGAAATACAAAAATAGATACAAAAAGGAGTACAAGTGATTCCTATCAAATGTACTAGCCACTATTCAATCCACCTCCTCAGCATGAGATTTCCCCTTGGGATCAGAAGAGGATTTAGGTTTGGTGGATGCAGGTGGAGGATTAGAAACACCAGAGATGATCAATGGAGGCGGATCTACTGATACAATATATGGAATATACTGTGTAGCTCACTGGGTGATCATAGGAGTGAGGCTACGAATTGCTTGAGCTAGAGTCATCTGAGAAATGGAGGAAAACTAAGTAGAGGAAGGCCGAGTTGGAGGTACAATGATTGGACTGTTGTCTACATGCAAATATAGAAGCAACAGTTTCCTAAAGTCCATTATTATTCCTCCACTTCTCTCCATAGCATAAATGAAGTCATATTTTTTCCATAAACTTGTCTAGAGGAGGATTCAACTCCCTGAAAATGTTTACTTGTTCACTAACGGCCTGATTGACTGGATGATGCTTCAGGTTTTTTAAAAGATACATGAAATGATTGTTCAATTTATTCTTATTGTAGATCTATTTGAAATAGAAATCCAATTTTACTTTGACCCCTTTTTGGGAAGCAATGGCCTCTCTCATGAAATAATGGACAATTTTCCCGATATCCCTAATGGTAGTCACCACTAGGGTAAAAGCAGTAGATTCAATAGAGCCATTGGTAGAAGGCTATCAAATCTCTTCTCTCATCACCACTCGAATCTAATAAATATCCGAAGAAGGCTTGGTAGAACTCAGAGGTGGAATAGTAAAGTAAAATGTTTCCTTAAAAGATTTTGTCATCCCACTAATAAGATTTTTCACAAGAGAGTCCTGGGAGCTGATATGTTATTACATGGATTTGTTAAATTACACAAAAACCGATACCATCTGTACAACTACACTCTTCACAAAAGCCATGCCTTTGCCTTCTTGAGATTTAGAGATCATATAAGTCTCCATAGAGATAATTTATTTCTTTAGTGATTCAACATCCTCTTCCATGCTTGAAATTAGATTCTGGAAGGTCTTTAATTCATCCAAAAAACACGAAACTGATTCAGTCATCACAGACTGAATAGAAGATAATAAAGAGGTTTCCATTATTTTTATTTCTTCCACAAAAATGGCCTAGAGATTAGGCTTAAAGTGGTTTAAATCATATTATATTACTATTTTCTCATGTAAAGATTCATAAAAGAGATTATAAGTGACAGGAGGTCTAATGATGGGTGTCTCATCTTCTAAATCAGGATAGTCAACCCCAAACACTTCAAAACCTGGTTCTCCTACCCAGAATTCAATCACATGAGAAAATGAAATAGTACCATGACGGGTAGGTTTCTCCCACTCAATCTGTGAATTCTCTTGTATAAATATAGCAACAGCACCCTCAGCAGCTCGGTCTTCCACAGAAGAATCTTCCACAACCATTTAAAATTCAATAACAGGAGGCTCCTCAGGAATATGTTTTGGTATATATACTTCATTAATTTTCTCAGTAGGCATTGAGGAGTGCTAAATAAGTGGATTGAGACTCAATCAATCAGAAACAGATGATTTAGTTTCATATTCTTCTTCATCCCCAATCTCTGGAGCAGGCTGTTCTTCATCATCAACATGTGATTCTTCATTGCTCTCTTTCAAGAGTGTTTCCTTACCAGATGATATAATTTCAGCAACAAGAATTTTAGGCAAGTCTGGATCCCTTTAATCAGCTACAGAGGTATCCTCTTGATCAGTGACATAACTGTACGGAGGTTTCTATTCATTAGGTCCTAGACCTACATCCCTCATATACTTAGGCCTAGAAGGATGATCCACATGATTAAACATATCATAGAGCATCCCATAATCACTGACCTATTCTCTTCTCCACGGATTCCAATTGATCTTCATGTATTTACAGATATTTTTGGTAACAGAAATGTTGTCGTTCATAAACACTGTCTCTTCCTGAGACTTAGCTACCCCTCTTACCTTGATCAGGATAGAGATCAACGTTGCAAAGAATAGAGCATTAGTTTTTGAATTTTTCCTAGTCATATCTTCAATTTTAATCATTAATAGTCTACATAGATTCACCTAACACCACGACTTAACAAATTTAGGAAATAAATATCATGGTATTCCAGATTTGCAAAGTCCCATCTTCTTGGACATAGCACATGTTGGATGAACTTGAATAGTAACCAGTTCTCTCCAACCATTTCTGTAGAAACTACCTTTGTTGGTGTACCATAACCTGTTAATACTTAGAAAGTAGCTTCATACTCAAGGATTTTACTGGTAGGATGTATTAATTTTGAGAAATAACCAATTTCTCTTTTATGTGGAACTTTCAGGCACTCAGCCCGCTCAATAGTTGAAAAAGATATTGTTTGGCCATTCACTACTGATACCATCTTGTTCTCAACTTCTGATTTCTCAAAACGAACAGACTCATATAATTATTTTACCAGCATCAGATAATAAGGTCCACTGTTATTCGAGAAGCACTCTACTCATTTATAGTCTTCCAATACTTCTAAAACGAACGATTTACTGGACATCAACCATTCTGGGAATAGCCCTTTATCAACTACTATATCTCTTTGAACGAGATGTGGATTTATATGTTTCTTCCCTTCCCATCCACCACTAGACTCTCCTTTTAGTCTCATGGAATTCGACTCATCAACCTTTTCGTTGAACGATGGTCTCTTCACTCTTTCCATTCTGCGAATCGTGAGGCTTAGGGTTTGATGATTTGGGAGGTAATGATTGAAGGTAAAGGGTTTGAGGTGGATTGATATGAGGTCAAGATTTATTTTTTATCATTTAGGAATCAGAAAATAAATGAATAAAGCATAATACGTATAGTACAGACGATACATATTCTAGTGGATAATGATACGAAAACAACAGTTCAACCTAATGGTAACACATACCTTTGAGGATTCCTAAAGGTGATGAATATCAGTGAGGTTCATACCAGTGAGGTTCATACCAGTGAGGTATACCAAGAAGGTTCTTACCGGTGAGGTATAACAGTAATTTTCATAGCAGTGTGGTATGATAGTGAGGTTTATAATGGTGAGTAATCTATCAGTGATGTTTATAATAGTTAGGTTACTAACGGTGAGTTTTCTAATAGTGAGGTTTCTAGCAGTGATGTTTCTAACTATGAGGATTCTAAAGGTGAGGTTTCTAAGGGTGAGGTTTCTATCAGTGAGGTTTCTAACAGGGAAGTATAGGTTCTACAAAGTCTTCCATTCCTAATTCATGTCAAATGTAACTTAACCTATCCAAACCTAAAGGCTTGGTGAATATGTCAGTTAATTGATGTTAAATTCTTATAAATTAAAGAGTAATATCACACTTTTTGTAATGATCTCTCAAAAGGTGGAGCCTTATATCAATGTTCTCAGTCCTAGAGTGAGATATAGGTTTCTTTGAGATATTAATCACCCTAGTGTTATCACAGTTTATAGACATGTGTCTAAAATGATATCCGTAGTCCAGAAAAGTATGTTTCAACCCATGTATTTGTGCACAACAACTACCAGCAACAATATATTCTACTTTAGCAGTAGACAATTCAATAGAGTTCTTTTTTTTACTACACTGTGATATAAAGGACTTACCTAGAATATGACATCTTCTAGAAGTTCTCATTCTATGTAACTTGGAACCAGCAAAGTCAGCATCTGAATAACATTTTAAATCGAATGATTGTCCTTTTGGATAATATAATCCTATGTTAGTATAATGTTTAAGATATTTGAAAATTCTTTTAACTACAAGTAAGTGTGAATATTTTGGATTAGCTTGAAATCTTGCACACATAAAAATGCTAAACATAATATCTGGCTGATTAGTAGTAAGATAAATTTGACTCCATATTATACCACTGTTGTTAGTTTGATCCACTAGTTTTCCAGTTTCAGCAGCATCCAACTTACAATTAGAACTCAAAGTTGTATCACTTTCCTTAATACTATCTAAACCAAAATGTTTTAAAAAATCCATTGAATATTTATTTTGATTAAAGATAATACCATTTTCATTTTGAAAATCTTCAAATCCAAGAAAATAATGGAGTTCTCCCATTAAACTCATTTAAAATTCATTTTAAATACACATATAAAAATCAATACAGAAAGTATTTTTAGAAGATCCAAAAATAATATCATCAATATAGATTTGTACGATCAAAAAATATTTGGAAATTTCATTTAATAAAGAGAGTTGGATAAGAAATTCCTTTAGAAAAACCTTTTGAAATAAGAAAAAAACTAACTCTATCATACCATGCTTGTGGAGCTTGATTTAAACCATATAATGATTTAGAGAGCTTAAAAACTCAATTTGAAAAATGAGGATTAGTAAATCTAGGTGGTTGTTCAACAGAAACATCTTAAATTATAAACCCATTTATAAAAGAACATTTAACATCCATTTGATATAACATGAATTTCAGATAAGCATCATAGGCAAGTAGAATCCTAATAAATTCTAATCTAGCTGCAGGGGAAAAGGTTTCCCCATAGTCTATTTCCTCCTATTGACTATACCCTTTAGCAACAAGCCTTGCTTTGTTTCTATCTATATTTCCTAATTCATCAACCTTATTTCTAAAAACCCATTTAATGCATATGGTGAAAGTGTCCATAGGTCTGTCAACTGATTCCCTGAATTTGTTTCTTTATAATTGATATAATTCTTCTTGCATAGCCATTACCAAAAATTCATCCTTGATTGCATCATTGATATTTTTAGGTTCCAACTATGAATTAAAGGCTTGATGTTAAACCTGGATTCTTAGAGATGCTATTGTTTGTGTCCCTCTATCAATATTAAAAACTACATCATCTAATGGATGATTCATTAGAATCTTAATTGATTTGGTAAAGGTAGGACTAGAAATTTCAGCTTCTTCTCTAGGTTCAGTTTCACCATAAGCAAGTTCTGGAAATTTTCCAGAATTTCTTGGTTTTACAGAAGGTTCATTAATTTTATCATTAAGGTCTGGAATAGATAGATCTTCTTCAAGATTTTCAAGATAAGACTTAGGTTCATGCGGATAACAAATTTGATGTGAACAAGTTCATCCGCACAATTGGTTCTTTTGATAAAGTCTATATAAGATTTACTAGTTATAGAGTAACCTATAAATATTCCCTCATCACTTTTAGAAACAAACATGTCACGATTATCTTTAGTATTGAGAATAAAGACTTTCAAACCAAAAACTCTAACGTAACTAACTTTTGGCTTCCTATTATTCAACAGTACATAAGGGGTCTTCCTAAGAACATGTCTAATAAAGACTCTATTTATCATATAACAAGATGTATTTACAGCTTCTGCACAGATGTTTATAGGTAGGTCATACTCATTAAGCATAGTTCATGAAATTTTGTGAAGGTTTCTATTTCTTCTTTCTACTACACCATTCTATTGAGGTGTCCTAGGGGAAGAGAAATTATGATTATATCCATTATGTGAGCAGTAGGATTAAAACTCATGATTTTCAAACTCACAACCATGGTCACTTCTCAAGGTCTTAATCTTTACTCCACATAGATTTTCTAAAGACTTGGAATGGTTCATAAAATAAGAAAATGATTCACTTTTTTGAGCAAGAATTTATTCCCATGTGTATCAAGAAAATTCATCTACTAAGTCATAGAAATAATGCTGCCCATTTAAACTAGAGTCTCTAGAAGTTACAAACATGTCCATGTGAACCAACTCGAGAGGTTGAGATGTTGAAACTTATTTCTTTAATTTGAATGACATGATAGGGAGTAAAAACAATGTCTGATGGGAATTTTGTTGAGATAGATCTCTAACTAAATTTTTTCTGAGTTAGTTTCCTAAGTGAGGGAACATTACGATGTTCTAATCTTCTGTTCCATAGCCAAGATTCTCTATGAAAATAATTTAAACATGTAACCTCTTGTTTGGATAAAGAATTTAAATATATGGAATATACATTTTCATTTTTCAAGGAAGAAAATACCAAAAAAAAATTTATAATCAAATGCATGGAATGTATCATTTTCAAATAAAACATTGAAAACATCATCACAAAACTGAGAAATGCCTAAAAGGTTTTATTTTAATCCATCAGAAAATAATACATTAGAAATTTAAACTGAATCAGTGTTACCAATCTGGCCTAAGCCAATGATTTTTCCTTTTGAATTATCCCCAAAGGTGACATGTCCTCCATAAACATTGATTAAACTCTTGAAGCATGAGTAATCTCCAGTCATATGCCTTAAACATCCACTATCCAAGTACCATATCTTCTTATGGGAGCTCTTCAAGGAAGTCTCCTACAAAACATGTTTTAAAAGAAAATGATTTTGGTACCCAGATTTTCTTGGGTACAGACAGGTCAGCTAGCAAAAATTTTGATACATAGATTTGTCTAATGGGTCTCATAAAATCAATAGATTCAAAAGATTTTGAAAGATAAACTTTTTTGATCTATAACTATGTGAACAGCTGGTTGAGTCATGGGAATTTCCAAAACTGGAACTAGCAGCATACTGTCCAAATTTAGGACTAAAATTATTCACAACAAACAGTCTATGTCCAAGTTGATAGCCTAAACCAGTAGTATACCTTGTTTCTACTTGTTTTCCTAGAATTTGTGTGAGAGTGTTCTTTACATTAGTGAACTTCTCTGAATCTATTCTTATTTTCTCATTATACAATTTAAGTTGAGTATTCATCTTTAATAGTTGATAATTCGTTTCCTTTTCTACTTCTAAAGCAGATTTGTCAGTGTTAGTTAATGCATACTATTTCTTTAAGGTTTTATACTTATCCTTAAGCTAATTATAGATTTCCTCTAGAATATTATAGTATTCAAATAATTCTTCACTAGACATATTTTCAGAATCAGAATCATCTCCAGAATAATAATAATTTAAGGTAGGAGAATCCAATGTTACCTCAGATGTGTTTGTTATTAAACACATATTAGATTTTTGAGATTTTTCATCCTGAGCGGAGTCAGAATCACTCGAACTGTCTTCTGATGCACTCCCTGTTTCATTCATAGTTATCGTATATATTTTTTACTTATAATCATATTTCTTATTGATCTTCAATTATGGACAGTAATCCTTAATGTGACATTTCCTTTTGCATTCATTACACACTATGTCATCATCCTTATCATGTTTCTTTCAATATTTCATCCAATTACCTCATTGGTCATACTTACCTTTATAATTTGGTTTTCTGATAAATTACTTCATTTAGAACTTCTTAAATCGTCTGTCTATCTAAGCCATGACTTCATCACTATCAGAATCTGAACCTTTACTCGTTGAGCTTTCAGTAGGTATGTGAACTCTCTCCTTGTCCTTGATCTTTGATGCAGTAGAATTAAATGCCATTGACTTCCTATTTGGTTCATTATCTTCATCCTTTTTTACCATTAGATATTATTCATAAATAATTAACTTACCAGTGGTATCCTTAACTAGCAGTGAAATTATGTCACACGATTCTCTTACTGAGACTGATGTGCCTCTCCATATTTCTGATAGACATATTAGTATCCTTCTAATTTGCGCTTTTGTAGCAACAACATTTGCAAGTGAGATAATTGTATTAATAATTTTGTTGAACTTGAGATACATGTCAGAAATAGGTTTATCAGGCTTCATATTAAAAGTATCATACTTAATAGTGTTGGTATTCAATCTCAATTCCTTAATATTTGTTGTTCCCTCATGGGAAATAGACAAAGTATCCCAGATTTCATAAACATTTTTACAAGCAGATATTCGATTAAATTATTCATATCATAAATCACAATATAGGGCAATCATTAAATTATAATTATTATTGTAATCTGTTTCAGTAGGTTCATCCAAATTAGTTCTTTCAGTTTCTGGAATCTTATACTGAGTCTCTATAGCACTCTAGATGTCAAATCCCATAATTTCTAAATGAATATTCATTTTTAGTTTCCATTGGTCATAATTAACAATATTAAATAAAGGTGGCCTAATGGTATAAACACCTACTAATATATTATCTATAATTAAATTTTATCAAATATATTTAATCAGATAAAATTTAGAACTAACATAAATTTATGATCTTTAGGATACAACTGAAATTACAGTTGAAAACAGAGTGTTTTAATATCATTAATTAATACAACCTCTGATACCCAATGTTGGTAGGATGGACACAAAGGGGGGTGGATTGAGTTCCATTTAAAAATTTCTATTAAAAATACCACAAATTAAATAACAAGATAATCTATAGTGAATCTGTAATACAGTAAAGGGAAAGTTCGGTTCTCAAAAGATTATTTAGTTCTCAGTTAATCTAATCTAAAGATTAGATTAGCTTTCAAAAAACCTAATTCTATACAATAAATACAAAAACTTGAATGTTTAACTATCATAGTATCATTAAAATATATTTGTATTTCAAAGTACATAGCAGTGAAAAATTCAATATAGTTTAAAACAAAATAAACAAGAACAACAATTTTTTCCTAGAGGTTCAGTCTCAAGATAAGACTTAGTCCAGTCAAAAAATTTATATAAACTTTGATCCACACCCTAGATCGGTGTTAAAAATAGTACAAAGAATGTTCAGGTCATATTACATCTACCACAATTCTATGTGGGAAACCAAAACAACAACAACTCACAGGCTGTCCAGGTCACATTTGACCTCTAACACTATCCACAGTCTGAACCAAAAATATTTAGAAAGATTGATTGAGGATATTAGATATCCTCCAGTTCAGTACAAGAGGCATTGTGTGTCCAAAAATATAGAGCACACACATGACTAAAAATGTAAATTAATGAAACACAATATAGCTAAATAGATACACATGAGTTTAGAATGATCTATATATTTTGAGTGAAGCTTTAGACTCCTTAGATTGATGTAGATGAAGCGTTGAGTCCTTCTACATTTTTTGTCACGAAACAGAGTGTCATTTATGTATTTGAAATCCAGGTCCAAGGTGATCAGTCTTATCATCTTGAGTGCAAGTGATATCGTTGAAGCTATTTTCTACATGAATGATCAGGTTTTATGGATTCAGTATGTATTATTCCTTCTTAATCTATGCAAGTAAGTCCTTGAGTATCTCCATAATATTTTCATGTATGTGCATGGATATACTGAATGACCACCACCCTTGTTTAGTAGTTCAAGGTTGCATTATATAGTTGTAGATCCGACAATAGGAATGATTACCTTTTTACAGGTATGAGATATAGTTATTGAAATTACAACCACTATCATTAATTAATATCAGGTGCATTTAAAACATCAAATATGAATGTTTCTAAATAAACAAATAGAAATAAAGTTTAGAGAAACATTGAATGATTTCATTTGGTAGCTATTACTCCTTGTAATGTTAGTTTTCTTGAATAGGTCGCTCCTTCTATCGGTATCTCCTTCTATCGGTAGCTCCTATTATCGGTAGATCCTCCTATCGGTAGCTCCTCCTATCAGTCGGTGGCTCATTGTACTAGTGAACTTCGGTCCGTAGCGGTAACTCTTTATAACACTAGCTCTATGTATCATAAGTTCTTTCTATCGGTAGCTGTTATTCATATTGGTGACCTTTCTGTATCATTGAACATATGTATCAGGGACCCATACAAGTGGGATTGTAACAGTGGACATCATAATATTAGTGGTTATTATGTATCAGTCGACTTGTTCATATCAGTAGACTTCTGTACGAGTGTACATGGCCTTATTGGTAGCTGTGTACCTGAGACCTTAATATTAGTATCTATTTGTATCAGTGGACTTTGTATTTGTATCGGTGGACATCATATCAGTAGTTGTCTGTCCGTCTGTTTGTATCGATAGCTTGTATCGGTAACTATTGTGCATACCGGTGGACTTATGAATACCATTGTACTTACTCTATCAGTAGGTCTGTATCAGTGACTCGAATAATAATCTATTCTTTGTAAAATATATCCATTTTGAGTTAGAATTATTTCAAAGAATGTATAAACATAGATAAACATTGATTAACACATTCCAATGATCATTTTGATATTTTATCAACTTAATAATATGATGTCATAGATTGAACGATTAATTATTATAAAGATAAACATATTTTGGGATTATCAAAGCATATTGAAACTTAATTGAGATTATCAAAATAGGTGAGGTCAAAAAATATTTTTCAAATGATTAATTTATTTCATTTACTTTATATTTTTCAATCCCTTAGCTTATTGTTTTTTATGAGACGTAGATTCATAGAGGAATAAATTAAATAGGGAATGATTTATGGTGGACCCTTAGTTATCCAAATGTATGGTTACATGATGCATCAAAAAATTGAAATGAGGCAATTTATTTTTAACATCCCATGATTTGTAATTTTTTATTTATTTATTAATATATGTAATATTACATATTTATTTATTTATGATATCTCTATGGTAATGATATATGAAACACATTGACAATTTCCCTATCCCATTGAACCATTTTTTATTTATCATTTATCTGAAAATTCATGATAACATGTTATGTTTAATCCTTTCCATTTCTAATGTTTTGATTTATATTCAACCACTATCTCAAAAAAATAATATTTTTTGAATTTTTGTCAGTTTTGGTTGCATGACATGGAGATGACATTTTCATATAGAAATTATATTATATGTATAATATTACTATGGTTGCATCATTTTTTTTTTTTGATATGTCTTTTAAAAATTTGATGGAGGTAACTCATGAAAATGAAAAAGTCCCTAAAATGAAGGATAATGTCCCAATAATAAATTTTTCATTATGAACACACCGATTTTATTTGGTAGTGCATGTGACTGGTGATAATATTATATAGTGTGTAGGAAAATATATTATTCTTTCATGATGTTTATTATAGTTCATTTGTTCTATTTTTATTGATAATGAATCAATTATCATGTGAACATATAGAATATATCGTAGATAGGCTAAAAATTACTAATGAAAAGTTAATGAGGAAATTCTACTATCGAATGAATCCAGTGGGTATTGTGTTGTATAGATAATGTATATCAAATTATATAACTGAGTCATTTCATTTAGTGAATGAAAATAACAAATCTCTTTATTTCATTTTATGTATATGTTTATCCGCATAAATGATTTACATTGGGAAATACTATATCCTAATATATTTTTTATAGATCATGAAGATAAAATCCTTGATACAACACAATGAATCTAAATTAATGTAATAAATAGTTCTATACATAATCAATATAGATTATATTTTGTTATTCGTGCATGATAAAAATTGTGTTCTCAGGGTTTTCATTCTACCTTGGTTGTGGGTTAATGATTGTGTGCATGTTCCTAAATAGGGTTTCATAGTTTGTTCCTTTGAAATATTAACACTATGTTATTCATATATAGATTAATCATGGAGTTGATATTCCCAATTTCTCAACAGTGAATATTCCATCTATAATGTTATTTTAGTTCGGTACTACATAAATTTATTTTACATAAACCATCATGATGTGTTTATTCTATATATATATAGGGGTTCATAATACTAAAGGAAATATGTTCCACATAAATTTTCCCAACATCAATAATTTAATGCTTCCTTGAGAAAAATTATCTTGCTATATTATAGTTCACCCTCCATAGAATGTTATATGATTTTTGTATATTTTATATGGGTATCGTAGATTATTTTCTTTCTCGGTGTGAAATAATTATTTTTTAGACTTTTATATTTATGGTGGGACACATTATTCCTAATTATATAACATAAATTTATATTTATGTGCTTCCATATCATTATATTCTTCTTTCATAACTGGGTTTTCCATTACATTTGTTTCATTGAAATAGATGACCATTATTTACCCCATTTTCATTTTCACAGTCTAATAATGTTAACATAAAAACTCAACCCTACATGCCTATTTCAATTTCATGTGTCATAACACAGGAATACATCGATTAATTGATGGAGAAAATTTTTTAGATAGTTTTTCAGGGACCATAATCTTAGTTGATCAATAGTAGATAGTAGTAGACATTATTTATTGATAAATTTTGTCATTTCATACACCCCCACCCCCACCAATTTCCATAATTTCATAAGCCTTTTTCATTTGAGACTCATGGGAATGTATTTTGACCATTATTACATTATTGTTTATAAATTTTCACTCTTCTATTTTTGAATGTATCATTTATGAAATGGATTACATATTTTATTTGGTTCCTTTTTCCTAAAATCATTTTTTGGCATGTATAATTAATTGGGGTATTATACAGATAATTTATGATATGTTCTCTCATGTTGTGTTATATTCATTCTCAGTGCTAGTCACTATCCCGGGGTGTTATTTTAGGTGACCATAGGGTATATGAAAACACTTATTTATTAACTATGTGGTGATATAGTGAGGTAATTCATATATGAGTTTTATCATATCTTGTATTTTTATAAGGTAATTATATTGATTATGTAGTATGGGGGTTGGTTTAGTTCCATGGGAAAATTGTTTAATTGAGTTTTTACATTAAATATTAGGTTAGTGAACCAAGTGTTTTTGAGGAGACCTGTGTATCAATTCACCAAGACACCAAGAACATGGTTTTAATCCATAGGTTCTAAAGAATTGATAATAGGGAACATGTATACTATACAAGAATCATATAGAGATCATTTATTTATAAAATCCCCATCTATATAAATCTTTATATGTATTTTTAAATCATTATTACTATTCATTTAAGAATATTTGGATGTTTACATGGAGATATATTCTTAGGATCCCTTGGAATGAAAATGATTTGATCATAATACTGGTCAGGCCTCCTATTAACACCTAGCAATGTGATGAGACTTCAAACTTTGGATATGATCATGGTATTTTCCATACAAGAGGAAAATTATTTTTTATCTTAATATAGTTTACTGTGTAGACACATTAGTAATAGGTTGCATACGCACCCCCAAATATGGTATTTTGGGTGATTCCAACCAGGAATGATATGGATGTGTGTATTATAAGATCGATTCATGTGTTCGAATTACAAATACAACATAGTATTTGATGTGATACTAACCATGAAGAAGTAATGTATTTTATTGATGCACTAATTTAGGATTTCATAATTTTTTTGTACACCATCAGATTAGATTGTGGTAAAATAATCCATCATTCTACACGGTGATCCAATCCATATGTGGTCTCTAATCATCCGTTGCAACTATTAAAGAAATGTTCCCTTGATAGAGTGGGAGAACCTATATTTTGAGAATTACTAACCAAATATATTGAAGAATTTATGAATATAAAAAACATATAGATATTAATATGTAACATATATATTTTGGAGTATACATTTGGGTCTACTGATCTCATTGAAAACACCAATAAAATTATTCAAGATCATTTACTTGAATAATATACATTTGAAATCTTCTATCATCCATTGGTTTGATCCATCATTATACTCATATATATATATATATCCACATATTCCATGGTATTAGATATGAATTTTTTATCTATATATTTTTACTAGAATTATATTTGTTCTTGTATCTAGTGGTGGGTACCCAAGAGAATATTTATATATAAGATATTCAAAATACATCGTGCAATGCATATTTATTGGTGATTTTTAAAAATTAAATCTATTTTCTTGAACCACATGTCATTATACCAATATAAATCCTATACATTTAATAAAAACACTAACCAATGTCTATGTTAAGGCAATAAGAACCCACATACCATTTCATTGAAGAAAAATTAATACTTTATATACATATCAAGATAATCTATAGTGAAAAAATCATAATATTTTATCTCTTCAAGCATTTTAGATGATAAATCAACTCAAATTTGTGTATATAAAAATTCTACCCCACCACACTATTAAATTTATAATACATTGATTCCTACATTTACCATAATTAAATCAGACACAAACCTATAACTAAACGAACAATAATCTTATATAATCAACATCACAAATAATGAATATATTGTATTTTAATATTTATAATCCCAGAAAGAACCCATGTTTATCTAGAAACATGATGACATACCACATGTTTTATAATATGACATGTGATGAATTTATCCCTGATTTTAGCCTAAATAAAAATCCATGAGTATAAAAAATTTGTTCTCTTTTTCATTACAATCATATATTGAAAATAATCATACATAGTGTATAGAAAAATATCCTACAATCTTTCCAACAGTCTCAACTCAAAAAATGTAAAATGTTCTATCCCATCATTACTAGTAACTCAAAATTCTCTTAATGGTCATTCCAATATAGGTCATGTCTTTAATGAAACAGTAATGGTCCTATATTAGATGCCATAAGGAAAATTACATTCAAAAACACCAATATTCGGGTTCCCAAAATGATATTGTATCTACCTATCTGGGTACAACAACACACATTAGGGTATTAATGCTATTAATAATACATATAACATAATTCATCTTCTAGAGGATCTTGGTCACATATATGGGGAGATACACGAGAACAGACAAATATAGATATGGGAAAAATTAAACTACATTGACAAAAAACATAAACAGTATGAAAAACCACAGGTATCAAAATTTTAGTGTCCTTCTTACCTTGGTATATAATAAATCATCAACATGTACTTCTAAACTAAATTTAATCAAATTACTTAATGTAGAACATGTATAAAACCATTATTATCATTTAAAAAACTCTGATCGCCTATGAAAATGGGGAAACATTAGAATGTTTGGAGATAAAATCCCCTGTAATGGTTATACCATTATCAATGAGACATGTAGTTGTTATAAGTAAATAATGTATAATAAATATTCATGATCATGGGTGAATTGGAATTATTAATGGAATAAGAAAATTATATTACAATAATTTATCTTTTTGTTTGAGATCATAATCATATATCATGAATTAAAATAAATTAAATGATGATCATTATAAAAATGTATACAATAATATAAGGATATAAAATTTTAGTAATATAATAATTAATCAGGGTGGAATTCAATTTTATTATGTCCTGACAATGGAATTTGATCGTATATTAGAATATAAATAATAACATATGTCGTCAATCACTATAATTACTATTATAACACATTTTTATGAGATAATCATATCATTCTCATGAATGACTTATTAAACAGACATATTCCATATTATTACTGCATAAAATTGATGACATATGTTATTATTTATATTCTAATGTACGATCAAATTCCATTGTCATGACATAATAAAATTGAATTCCACCCTTATATTATTGTATACATTTTTATAATGATCATCATTTAATTTATTTTAATTCAATTTTATTATGTCCTAACAATGGAATTTGATCATACATTAGAATATATATAATAACATATGTCGTAAATCACTATAATTACTATTATAACACATTTGTATGAGATAATCATATCATTCTCATGAATGACTTATTAAACAGACATATTCCATCTTATTACTACATAAAATTGTATAATAATATATGTGTATCATGTCTATGCATAAGATAGATATATTATTATAAAAAAATATCTTCCTAGTTTAATTGAGTGACGTATAATTTTCATTAAATCAGAAATTATAATATTATAATAGTAAATATATATGCCTGAAAAATATGACGTAATTCACAAATACATCATAATCATATCATGATTAACTCACAAAAATAAAATATGATCTCAATAAAATAGACTTATCTATGTAAATACAAATAAACTAATATAATGGTGTCTTAGGTATTAAAAATGTACAAAATAATGGGAATAAGAAAATTTGTGCCCAACCAAGGTCGATATACCATTGGGGATGTGAATCAGTGTTATCATTTTCTATTATATTTCCTTTTTTTGAAGAAACATTCACATCCTGTTAAATATATATCAACATTATAAAAATAATATAATCACACATCCAAGGTAATAAATTTATTTAGAAGGATAACTACATGAAAAACATTGATACATTCTTAGAAAGGTATAGAATCTATCCAATACCACACCAAACACTATAAAAAAATTATATTGTGTCATTTCACCATGATGGATAAATGATTAAACTTTTGAAGCACTGTGATCAATACAAAAATGTATGTACATATTCCATCACAATTTATGAAATACATGATTATGTAATCATTAATAAAATATTTTCTATTGGTTTAAAAATTTGTGGTTTTTCTTCCTTATAAACTTTAACTTTTTAATACCTTCATAATATAATTCTTTATATTATATCTCAAGAACATGTATAAAAATAGCCTAAGGAATCCATGAATAAAACAATATTTCAATGGATTAGTCCAATTACCTTGTCTAATAGATCAGTGTGGTAATCAGATATGAAATAATATTATGGAAACAAATTTGAAACACTTTAACATTCCCCAAAAATATGTCCCTCAATACTCGGCCTGATTCTGTATCTATAGACACTATCATTTCACACACTTCTTCAGTCTATAATATATCATCTAGAAGGGTCTATCTGATATTCAAATTTTTCCTTTCAAAACATTCATATATTTCCCTCATTCTTCATGCATTACAAATATTATATTTTAAAACTATATAATGTTTTTATATCTATTTATAGTAGATCCAAATGTGGTTTTGGTGGAATTGAAAAAGTTTTCCATCTTAAATTGTTTTTGAAAAACATGTTATGCATTTATTTCGATTTCACCTATGACTCTGTAAATTATTATAAACTCTTCTAGAGAAATATCAAATATACAAATATTATTAATAGTCTACTAAATCTTATTTATATTATTTATTCTGATAAAAATGGAATACTGATTTTCATTATTACGATGAAAACAATTGATAGAATAATGACTGGTTATTATGATGACCACTTATAAAAACTGAAAGCCATCTCATATCGTTTCTCTATACCATCATAAAAAACATCTGTTATAAACATTTAAATAATTATACCATAAAATTGTTACAAATTCATTAATATTATGTATCTTTTCATTTTACTTGAGCATATATGTAATATATAACGATACCAGCACATCCTTCGACAAATCCTAAAACATGAGTTTGATGAAAAATTATCAAAAACACATCCAATAATTTTAATTTTCATTAATTGTTCATAAATTCCTCAGACTATATCTAATTTAGTACAACATATGATGTATTTAACACTATAATTTGGTTTTTAATGGATTGTTCATTGTATCATTTTGATTGATTGGTGTTAGGGCCATTCAAATAAATACTAACCCAACTGTAATACAATTATAGATTATTATTCTGTTGACCCAATTCCATTACAATGAAACCTAATGAAAATAGTTGACTACATTTTTTCTCATCATTATTCATTTATCTCTAAGATGTTCTAACAGGCATTTGATCCAAAAACTATTACTTATAGATGTTCTACACATGTTATTCTTATCATGTTGTCCTATGATGAATTATTAAAATGCCATGCAAAATTGACTAGAGTCATCATCGACTAATTTTCATCTATATATTCTCAAACCAAAAAAATTATATATCATGACATTATCATGAATTTGAAAATATTATTATTTAAAAAATATCCCCTTAAAAAGGGTATAAACATATCTCATTCCATTTATTTCATATCTCATTATTAACAAGTTTATCGAAAATATATATGTAATTTTATATTTAAAAATCTATAAAAAATTATTAGATTTTGTATGGATACATTCATAATCTATTAAAATTTAACATATCAATTGAATCCTTCATTATAGTCACATTAGAAGTTATAAATCATCCCTCACATGAAAAAAAATCATGAATAGAAAACAAAAAATTTATTATCATTCTCATTATTAAAAATCTGATTTTTTAAATTAGTATGCTTCCTATTATTCAATATGACTTATTACCAAGACATTCAATGTGTAATGATTTTTTAAAAATGTAAATAAAATATAAAAAAAACTCATAAAAAATATTTTCATCTTTTAAATACATATTCAATCTTACATAGTGATAACAAAAGTTAATAATATACATAGTCAATAGAGTATATTATTATGTAGTTGAATGTCAATGAATAAAAAAAGAAGTATTAAGTGTTTAGAAATGAAATAATTTTTCAAAATGATTAAATTTACACATATGATAATATAGATCATGTAAAGGGATGTGTTAGATAATTCTCTTTGTTGATATTTCATTTCAGTAATAAAACAATAACATAGGAAATTAGAAATGAAATCAAATGGTTATTTTGAAAAGGCATTCATTTGTGGAAAAGGGGGACTTTAAAGAAATACAACATAAGAAATTATAAATGTATAAAATATAGATGGGTAATGACATATATAAAAATTATATAGTTTGGGTTAAAAATGTACTAGATTTTTATAGAATAGTATTATAGTTTTGAGGAAAAACTAAAATAAATATTGAAAATATTCTTTTTAATAGATGATATCATTGTATGGAAATGTTATTTATGATAAATATTAAATTTTACAAAATTAATATATATAAAATAAATTAAATATAATCATTATAAAAATTCCATGTAATCTAAAATTACATATATTAAAATTAATATTATAAAAATTTGGAAAATTTGTTGAAAAAAGACAATTAAATTAGTTGAAAATATCATTACAAATAGATAATCAAATGATTTGAACCAATATTATCATAATAAAATATTACAATAGTGTAGCATTGAAATTAAATATAGAGGATGAAAAAAAATTGCTATATAATCTTCATAGATTTAGTCATAACGAATGAAATGGATGGGAAACATGAAATTCTACACATCCCAATAAATATTTAGATAATTTTTTAAAAAAAAATATGCACCATATTAAAATGATATAGTGAGATATTATTATGATAAAAAATTTAATTAATAAAAATGAGATAGAAAATGAAAGACCACTCATAAAAAATGTTAGTGATGATCGTTTAATACAAATGAGATGAAAAAGTAATGTAATAAACCAAAAGAATGTTTGAAATTGTATTTTATACAATCCTTTTTTATCATATAATCCATGTAATTTAATTAAACCCAAAATGAAAAAACATATGAAAAAAATAAAATATTGAATATATTTTCCCTAACCATGGCTCCCAACATTCTTCAAACCATTCTATACCCTCCAAAATAGTAATGATAAACCGATTATTTAATTCCTTCAGTACCATATTCTTGATACTATAATTGAATATTTTTAATTCCTTTATTAATCCTATATTAGAGTAATTGTTTTTTTATCAATTGTTACTTGGTAATTTGGTTCATCATTCCAATATATCTTATATGTAAGAGTAATTATCATTGGTCTTTAAAAGTTGGTTTCAAAATATAACGAAGCCTAAAGGAATTGTTTTTTTTTTATTATTTTATTTTATATGTTCAATGATCAATATATAATGAAAAATCATTACAATTCAATAAAAATTTCCTACTAATCGTTTTTAATGACTAAATTAAAAATTATTGTTAATTTTTAATATTGTAAATTGTATTATATATCTATAATTTTACAACAATAAACATATCATAATGTTGTTCTTAATATTATAATTACACATGAACAAAAATTTTAAAATAATATATATAAAATGGTAATGAAACCCATTATGTCTCCCAATGGTGGTATCAAATCACCATTTCATGTCCAACATCGTTAATCGTGTTATAAATATACAGAATAGCAAGTTATTATTTAATTGTATGAAATATACTATTTTTTAGATATTGAAAAATTTTAATTTTTATAAAACTACATGTATGTATAGATAAGTGATATGAGAGTAAATAAAAATGTTATCCTTGAAAATTTTAAATATTACATATCTATTTGAGACAAAACGTTTTTATTCACATTAAGGGTTATGGGGATTGTCTAATGATCAAAACATGATTTGAGAATTTGTAATGTATGATTTCAAAATATGTTATAGTATATATTTTTCAATATAAATGTTAAATATGACTGAAAAAATGGTTGAAATATAGAGTTTTTTATAGGTGAGTGAGAGGAGAGTTTTGAAAACAATATTTATTAATTTATTATTTTTTTCAACATTATGAGTAGTTTTTATTTTTTAACTAATAAATTTGGTTACATATAATATAAATATTATCTAGAAATGAAATCACTTAAAACCTCAAATGGAAATATTTGTATATTAAATTAAATAAAAAATCTAAAATAGAATTTATTCAGAATATAATTTTATTTTGATAATGAATATTCTTTTATTATTTTGGAAATAATGATTTTTTACTCTATAAAAACTATTGTACTTATTATTTAGATTTTAATATCTGATAATGTTTTTATATATAATTGTAGTATTTTTAGATGACTAAAATTCCAAAATACTTCAGATATAATCTAAAAATATTTATATTACAATTAATTAATAATTAATCACATTTGTAAAAGTACAAAAATGTTATCCTAAGAAAAATTAATAAAGTTGTTTCTGAATTTTTTACAAATTTATTAGAATATTGTAATGAAATATAGAACTGTAATATTTGAATGTCAATATAATATTCAATGGTTTTTATAAATATTATAAAATTTTATTTTTTAAAATTTCAATATTATACATATTATGAATTATAAAAAAATTTGGTATTCTTTTATGTTTTTCTAATAATTATTTTTTAAAAATATTTCAATATTGGAAAATATTAATTATTTTATATTTTCTAATTTACTATGTATGGTTGTTATATTAATGACATGTTTCTATAATAATGGCAGGTTTTCCATCCATCAATCAAATAATATATAAATTACAAATAAATTCCCATTGGTTTATTCAAAAGACATTAACTATGATTTTATTATTTCTTTTATATACATAATTTCGAAAAATCCAATCATATTTTAATAGTTTTGTGTAAATTTTATAGTGTTTTCCCATGGTTATTATAATTTATGGAGATGACTATGCACCTGAATATCTATTTAAATTTATGTAATTTTCTTTTGTTTACTATTACATTAAAAATTTATTAGTTTTATAGATTAAATATATTCATCATATTTATGGTTCTATATTGATGAAATAAATTATAAATTTTCATTCTATATGGTAGAATTAATTTATATATATTAATGTTCTTACTAACAGAAATAATATTTAATAAATAAACATGAATTTATAATATCATGAAAAAACAATAATTTCTAATCATTATAATTTCATATATTTTCAAAAAAATCAATAATTACATTTAATATAATTTATATATATTTAATTTACTCATATATATACATAAAATAATCAATTTAAATATTGGGATCTTTTATTATACCCCCTTAAAGAAAAAATATCATTAAAAAATTTACTCAAATACAAACACTTATTAATGTATTACATTATTTCCCAAAAAAATCATCACCAAAATGTTACTTTAAAAATTTCTATTTTAATGCTATGAAGTAACTCGTTATATATATTTTAAATGATAAAAATTTAGGGACACATGACATATACATAAAATAATATCATCTAGATATTTTTTATCAATGAACATGGTATATACACGAATTCATGCAGTTCGTATTCTTGGCGATTATTAAACTCTACTCTAAAACTAATTGTGATTATACTATTCTCACACTTTTTATTCTAGTTATAAATATAAATACTGTGAAACATCAAATTAACATTAAATTAGACTATTAGAATGAATATTTTTGATTTTTTTAGTAGCAGAATAATACACCATCACCTTATGAAATGAAATATGATTTAATCAACAACATTACAAAAAGAAACATAATAACTGGTCATAAAATATTTTAAACCCTTGATTTATTAGAAAAATTTGTACTTATAATTAAAGAAACTAAAAAACATAGTAACTAGTAAATGATAAACATGTTGACACAAATTACATATATAAATAATAAATAAGAAAATTAAACATCATGAGAGATATTTAATGATTGAATGAATATGAACATTAGTTCATAATAAGGGATCACGAGATAATATATCGTAATAATTAATAATGTTGTAATATTTGTAAAATAATTTCCATGAAAAGATATAATATAAAAACACATAAAAATATAAAATTAAAATACTACATTTATAAAACAATGTGGAAAAATTATGAAATTTTAGGTCATGTGAATTTTTATCATAAACAGTTACATAAATTCATAATGTATATCAAGGATCTCAAACAAAACATTCAGAACATTTTAAGTAAAAATTATTATTCCATTCCATACAAATCATTAAAAAATTATCAATTTTCATCATGTCTACATATAAAATTAAGGAAAACAAAAATAGAACATGTTTCTATATATCATACAGATATAATGATATATAATATTTTACCAGAAGAATTTTAGGTTTATATAATTGTTCTCCCACAAAAAATCATAATGGTTAATCAATACAAATATGCACGGAAAGAATACAAAAAAATCATCAAAATCTATCCATGCATACAACATAGTAATAAATTGGAAATACAACGAAATGAATTAGTGACATATAAGTCTACACATCAACTATTATAATCATGTTTATTTTATTCACATTATATATAATAATGGGAAAATGAAAAAGTCATTATTTTCCCTAGGAAATTAAATATATGGGTTTCTAGATGAATACCCATCAATAATTAGAAGGATTTATAGGATATACACAATGTAATGGAATAATTAGAAGGGTTTTATTATTATTTATTTTATTATATGTAAAAATAATGGAATTGAACGATCAATAAACACATATATAATTCATATCAACCACACAAACTATGTATAGTACCGTGGGTATTTATTTATAAGGTTATTTTTTCATGAGATCTGTTTGTGAAAACAATACAACTTGAGTGTGCAGAATGTTCAAAATAACAGAATTCTGGAATATTAATGGTTTTGAAAAAAATTTAAATCCTTTCTGAGAAAGAAAATAAAATTCATAGATTAATGGGAAAAAATATAACAATTACCCAATACTAAAATAATTTAGGAAAACATCATCATTAAATAATGGTATATATGTAATTCATTGAATCATTTTATAATATATATCAAAAAAATTATGGAAAATAAATAAATTAATTGAAATGTAATTTTGATAGTAATGGAGAGAAAAATTGAAGATACATTATTAATATAATTTTCAAAACATATTCATATGATTCTATAGAAATAGATAAATAAATCAATTTAATTTTTTTAAATGGTGATAAAAATGATATTTCAAATTTACTACACTAATAAAAATATTAATTATGTATCTTTGGAAAAAACTAGAGTTAACTTACAAAAAAATAGTGAATGTTATAAATTGAATGTATTTATTTATAATCATTATATGTATTAAGAAAAAAATAATAAATTGGGAACCAAAAATGATTGAAAATTCAATGAAAATTAAATAAATGAAAAATGAATCATATAATGAAATTATATTTTAAATTGGTTAAAATAAATAGATTTAAATGGTTATTTTCATCATATCACTCATGAAATACAATCTGTAAGGCTTCGAACTAGACTGTTGTATGAATTGGAGGGAATTTCGGATTCCCATGAGAAGGTTATTAACACCAAACAAAATTAAAAAATTAAAGGGAATGATTTTTCCATTCTACAAAATGTTACATGAAAAGAATATATATATAAAGAAATTTATAAAATAAATATTCCATAATAAGATTTTGAAAATTTTTGTGATTCAATCCACTAAATCAAGAAAAAATGAAGAAACATGGCCAAAATAAGAAAAACAGAATTGACAAACAACTTGATAACTACTAATTCATGTGAAATTTATTGATTGTCACACTAAAATATCTCTATCTACAGATACCAAAATAATATAATCCCCACAAACTCATAATGTTCCTTAGAATTTCCAATAAAAATTAGTATAGTGTCCACACACCACTAATAGAGTTTTTAGTGTTGTAGAAATACGAGATCATTAGGATCCACCCTATGAGATCAATTAAATGTCTTTGTAAAATAATCCAAAATTATTGATATAATTTATACATGGAAAGATAAGTAGTTAAATATTTTTTATCAAAATAATGGTAATGAGTTCCCCTTCTTCCAAATATTTCTAATACAATGTAATACAATTTGAAATAATAATTTCTATAAAAATTTAAATTTACCGATTCATGTAAAATAAAATATGAAATGAAACATATTAAAAATCCAATGAAAAATGGTAAAAATCACTATGATTTAATAGTCAGGGATGCTTGGCCACTCATACCTCAATAACCAATAATTGATGGGTGGAATAAATATCCACTACAATTATTCAATACATAAAATTTAGATGGAGTATGAAGGATTATTTTTAAACCACTTCTTAACTTAATAAAATTTGTAAAGAAAATTTATTTTTATAATATGTAAAATTTATAATCCCAGGTTATGGAGAAGATTGAAATTATAATAAAAAAACCCAATATTAACCCCTATACTAAATAACAAAGGATATAATGTGAAGTATATATCAGATGAATTTCATATGAAATATCATATTTAACAATAAATTCTAAACAAATCATTTTCATTAGAAACATGGTTCAAAAAACAATTTCACATTCTATTTTACCTCCAATTAAAAATACCAATCTTTTATCATAAATAAAGTGAAATCCATATTATACATATAAACCATATAATTAAACATATCATTCAATCAATAATCAAAGAAATTAATTTATTAAACAATTTAATATATATGAACATCTTTCAGATTCCTTAAATAATAGGATTGAGATGAAACCAACAACCTCAAACTCAGTCCCCAAAACATCTACAATGACATCAAAATACTATAATGAGATGAAATTAATGGTCATGAGACGGATCCATACACAAATTTCAACTACATAGAATTTGGAATACATAAAAATTGTCTAAAGTGATGATTTAATAACATAAATTTCAATGGTCACACATATATAACCCCAATGAACAATTTTTTTGGCCTCCAAAAATTAATAAAACAGTGAATATTTAAAAAATAGAGATTCTTTAAAACATTATAAATTGATTGAAAATAAATATTCTTGGTCAACCAATTAAAAGTTTTATCATGTATGAATAGAATATATATTCAATTAAACATACCAATCAAATGAAAATATATCAACCCTATTCAAAATGTTTCAAATGGATTTTAGAGATAGGTAGATAACTCATAGTCACATAATGAAGACAAAGGTATCTATAAATGTATAATAATACTAAATGAAAAAATTTATAGGTGATTAAATAATATAATGTGAATGAAAAAATATGATTCAATATAAGAAACATTTTATTATATCATTCACATTTAAAATTTTCGATACACCAAAAAACCCATAATAATTGATTGAATTATATAAACCCCAATTTAGGGTGGGATTAAAATATATCATTATAAACAGTCTAGAAATCATGATCCCAGATACATGGATTCTGTTCAAAATCTATTCCCATTATGAATTTACATTAATGGTATCTACTGACCCTTGTATCAAATGATAAACCTAAATTATAATGATATACACCCCATTATCATATGAAAATACTCAAAAATTATATAAATCCTCTTAAATAATAATACAGTGTGTAAATTGTTTTTGATTTTACCATTATTCCCACTATTGGACTTTTGAAAATCTAAAAGAATAAAAAATATAGTTACTCCATAAAGAGCTCATCCATCTTCTCCCTAACTGGAAAATGACACAACCATATCATTTTTAAATATAATAAGTTAAAAAATAAAAGTTTTTCCAATTGGATTATATTCCATATAAGTTAATAATATTCGAATATGGGATAAATACTATTTTCTCCACAATAGAATCATCTTGTTCCACCTCAATCAACTCCTATCTTGTATCATGGGATGGATCCTGATCATAATTCATGAGTGTTGATATATGGAAAAACATAATATTACAATATAATTGATTATATATCCCCAATAAATAAGAATATTTTCCAAACCAATATGTGATTTCAATCAGCATATTATCTATCAGAGATATCCCCTCCTATTTCTCAATCTCTCTATGATCGAAATATGGAATCACCTTCAAGAATATATGGACCATAAATAAAAACACCAATGGAGGGTTTGGGAATCTAAAATATAAATTACACCATCTCTAAGATGTAACCAATAATAGATATAACTCCAAGATCATCATTGAAATATCTAGAATGAGGTATGGTCCAATTAGAGAGGAATCACCAACTTCTACCAAACAATTTGGGGACCTGCTTGGGTGACCAAAAATACTCATGCGGTATATTCTAATCAATAATAGGTGTGTTTTATTAACATTAAACATGACTCATCACAAATTTATCTCGTATAATCCACAAAAGTATAATACTCAAGACTAAATTATATCTTCATCAATCTATATATAATTCTTTGTCTTGCATTACTTATATGGATGACATGTGGTACCCAATTTCTTTTGAGTCGCCTCTACATCGTGTTTAATCTTCATGAACAGAGATGTTACAATTTACTTCTTTTATCTGAAAATGATATATTTGTTCCCATGAGACCTCACATTATCAATAAATAATATCTGACATAGATATTAACCACATTAGTGTCCATAATTGGAATAAATTTAACTGATTTAGGAAATTACAAAATCATCACTGAAATAATATTCAATCCCTCTCGAGTATTTGTAAATCTAATAGTGATGTCAATGGATACCATGTCTGATTTCCAAAATAGATCCCAGTGATGATACAGAAGAACAAAAGGGTTCAGTTGCTCTTTAATTACCTTCTAGTATATGTAAAAATTGGAAACATATTTAGATATGTCTTCACATCATACTTTTATTATAAAAAACACTATGTCATTACATAATATATCATTATTGTGAAATAGGGAATGACCATGAATAATTGAAAAAATAAATAAAACAAGAGTACCTCATAGATAATTTGATGAAAAAATGATTCTTGAGGGTTTGAATTACATTAGTATCGATTAAAAAACTATAATTAGTATCCAAATTATCAGAGGATACCATGATTCATAGAAACTCGTCAACTTAATACTACTACAAAAAAAATATACTCAATGAGTGATGGTGATAATAAATCATTGTTCAAAATAATAACTAAATTATTTAGATTCACCACAAGATGAGAATACGTGAAAATATCCATATGGTTCCTATACTAAATTGATTATATAGTCGCATGAGAAGGTTCATCCAATAGAGAATGTATGTGATTAATTTAACCAATCACGAGGAGTAGTTGATATCGATGTCAACCATATTGATGAATTCCACAAATCTTATATTGTAGATATTCAGGTCTTCATAAGAAATATATAACTCTAACTCCTGTAAAAAATTCTAGAACCAATCCCTAAAAATTATAATGTCATAATAAATATGTTCATTTATAATTTATAAAAGATCCAAATTAAGATTGGGGAAATACTTTTCATGTGGTCATACATAATGAGACCCTTAATCCCCCCACATTATCATCGTGTATATTTATTCACCTCATAACCCCACCAACTAGATCATAGTATATCACATATGCCTTGCATGTTTTTCTAATGACTAGAATAAGAGTTTATGAATTAAAATGTATGAATTCCTCTAATGAAATATGTAATTTTCTCAACTAAATTGAATTTCAACCCTTTATTGTTATGATTATAAAATAGTGATGATATATTCGAGAAAAACATTAAAATCCATTATCAATATACTATATAACTAAGGATGTTCTGTATCCAGAATAAATTATATGCTTCCTTCCCATTCAAGATAGACATTAACTTCTCAGGGAAGACTAGAAGAGTTTTTTTCAAAAATCAACATCACCATGAAATTTATTTATTTTTTTCTAGAGATTTAATTTCAGAAGATCCCTATATGGTTAGTTTCTATTCAAGACATCCAAATAAATATTCAATTAAGTTTTCATGATCATTATTATACACTGAATAATATTGGATATCATCCTTGGATACCATGATAAAGATATCAATATATAAATGTAATATATAGTTCATCAGTTCTATAAAATAAATCATATAATTAAATATGAAAAATTAATTATTTGATTTTCACAATGGCCATACCATCACTAAAATTATTCCATGAATATGTATGACTATAGAACCCTGAGCTTGAGACATCCTAACTCAAGATTGATCTATGGAATACACTACTCCCTCATTATGTTATCAATTATGTCTTGAATGTGGAGAAATGATATTTATTCCTAATTTTCTTGCTAAATTATTTTTATAAATATATAGGGATATACAATAAGTCATCATTCTTCTTGGAAAATAGAATATGGAACATTAATAATGAAAAAATATGTTGAATAAATACCTTCCCTAGAAGATTTTCGAACTTATCTTTGATCCCATATGGATCAATATTATATATATATGATAATAGTGTATAAAAATATTCTTCATACCCAACACTATATCAATTGAGAACTCAACCTCCTTCTCAAAATGGATACTAGAGAAGTCATCTTGGAAATCCTCATGAAATTTTATAATCTAATGAAAAATATGATTGTGTCAAAATGACATTAGACTCAACTGTAATGTACGTCTAAAGAATCAAAAAATTTCGTAAATTATGTCATAGATGACAAATCCATTGTCCCGCAATCTATGGAATAACATTGATCACTAAACATAATAATTGAATAAAACACCCCAGTAATTACATTCAATACCATATCAATGATAAACCATCCAATCATTATTGATGTTAACATTAAAATTATCCAAAATGATAACCATGAAATATCAAAGAAACACTACATCAACAATAAATCGTAAACTAAACAAAAATTAAAAACCCAAACCTTATTCATTCAAAGAGTACATTAAAAATCTGTAAATAAGGAGATGATGTTCATCGTAATTTTAATTTTGTATACCAATCAGGATGATATTATGTAGTGTGTGGAACCTGTATCAAATAGATTTGATTCTGTTGAATACATGACAAATATGGTACCTAACACTATAACATAATCATTATAATTCACTACTGGAAACTCACCATATTCATATTATTGATTCAATCATGAGGCCTATGATTATATCCCTATTCACATGGATGCTTTTGACTACAACCTAATGGCCATTACAGTTGTCAATCCCATTACATAATGGGGTGATGAAAAATTCTAAGAGAACTATTTTATATATCCTTAGTTTCCACATGAACAAATACATTAATGGGTTTGGGACAAGACCATCAGTTGTTCCATACCACACCACATTGAAATCATGTTATAGGAACACTTCTAGATTATACTGATGGATCTAACGAGATTTGATATTGATAATCACCTCCACCACCATTGATATTATCATTGAACTTCTTCATCTTTCATTATGTTCCACTGAATCTACCTCAATGTGGATGAGAAGAGATAGGGAATCCAACATTCACTTTGTATCCATTTATTATATTGTTTCTTTATTAACTATATTACTATAGGTGTTAAGATTTAAAAAATATATCTATGATTTAATATTATTTTTGAAACCCTATAAGTATTCTCGATAAATATTCTTGTCATCCAATGCCACCATAAGGATAAAAACATCATCTTATAATTTTTTTCTGTAAACTGAAATGGAAGGTTGTGCATACAACATGGATTGGAACTATGTGTACATATTAAGAATAAAATATTCATTGTTTAAATGATGAATAAAATGGTTCTCTAATCCCATCCACATCAAGACTATATTCAAGTAAACTATTAACATGAACTCCCATGACCACTTTCAAATTCATTGAAGAGTGAATGTTGTGAAAATATCTAACAATTTTCTTTGACAACAGGGAGTAAAAGACTGAAATGATATTTTCCATATAGTCTTTTTCTTCATTAGGTTCACCCATAACCATAATTAATAATGGATTCTAATATTGGAACTATCGATCATGACTCCTATAAAATCCATCACATAGTTGTACCTCAATTTTTTTAATCCATTGGTACATTATATACCACAACATGGACCTACGATATGATGGACTATAAAGGATATTGATCCATTATTGGATTCCATTGAGGGGTATCTCCTATTATATGCTCATGACCATCCCAGGGATGATGTCATAGACACATGTTTCTATTTTGAAATAGGAAAAAATTGATAATATAATTGAAATCCCCTGTTAAAACATGTATAAAATAGGTATAAATTGATATCTTAGTCAAAATTCTAAACATGTGACATATATTCCTACATCATATGGTGTCATAATGGTCATCTTGAAATGATATTTCAACACACTCACCAAAACCTACCCCAAATGTGTAGAATATCCTCTCCCCAGTCTACCAACTTCCCATGACTGATTATAACTATAAAATGTAAAAAAAAGTCATGAAACAACCATGAAAACACATCCAACATTGATTAGAACCAGACTACAGATAATGACTAGATCTAGCACATCCAATGTAAACAAAATGAAAAAAAACAATCAAACATTAAACATAATACATGATATAAATAAATAAATAAATAAATTTTTATATATATATATAAACAGTCTCTATAAAAATTATGGAATTGGTAGAGATAAAAACATAGGTATAAATATAAAGACCATGTTATAAGTCCAAAAACAATTAATAGATCAAAAAATCATACAAAAAACTAATACCCCCTCATATATGGGATAAATTAACCATTATCATCAATAGCTACCCATATCCAACTAACAGAAAATTATCCAAGAAATTGTGGCACATTACCCTTTACTATATCAGAAAAAGCATGGTTTACCCACTCCTGAGGGTGTTTATGATTTTTGATGTAATCATGCTATGTAATATCCCACCAAAGAGTTCCATAATATGTCTCTAAATAATAATCTGACTATATTAATTTTAATTTAAAAATGGAATGATAAAAAGTTACATGATTTTATATAAATTTCATTCTAAACAGTTCCTAATTTATAAATAATTCAAAATATAAGTGATATATTATCAATGTATAATAATTATAAAACACTAGTTATTTCCAATGCATGTAGTGTATCATAAAAATCAAAACCATTAGGAATCTAAATTAAAATGTTATACATAAATATAATAATAACTGTTGGGATAACTAGGCATCTCCGACATCAATAAAATACAAGGAATACTACAAATTCAACTACAATTAGTCAATTAATTAATATAATAAGGTAACATTAACACCGTAGAATTTGAATCTCTTAAAAATTAGAAACATGTTCCAAGATTCAATATATCAAATATCCAGGAATATTTTATCACGCTATATTTTGAAAACCATAAAAATATAAATGGTAAATTTCCAATACTAAAAACTCCACCATGGTATCCAAATATCCCATATATATAACATATCAAATCAATTTCAAAGTGATTAACAAGTTTCCAAAAATAAATTACACAACACTTATTCATCAAAAAAAATCAGTAGTATCCAATATCAAAATCCTTTTTAAAAAGATTAGAATATCACATTTCTTATACCAAAATGTGGGGAAACACCAACATTTATATAATAATTAAAAATTGAAATAAATAAATCAATAATTAGTCATTTTAATTTATAAATTATTTAATAAATTAGTATAATTCATGGTGTATAAGTCATACACTAGAGACAAAACCACCATCATCAAATATTAGATTCATTGCAACTGTGATGAGATCCACACTTCATAAGGAAAAGAAGTTCATGAAAAGTGGGTTTATAACCTAAAAAATGACTCCCAAAACATAAAACTACGCCTCCATGAAAAAATAGTTTTTTTTTAGAAAAGACAGGTTATTTTATACCTCATTGGTGACACATCTTTTTCCAAATTTAATAATAAATATTTCAATTGTAAAAAAATCAATAGATGGGTTGATAATATTGTGAGTGTGACACAAAATATTAAAAAAATTACAAATCAATATCTAAAACCCACATAATAACAAATAGGTAATGCATTGACATAAGATATTTTATCAAACATACTGGTAACAATAAAATTGATCAACTTAAGATCGATAAAAAAAGTGAAGGGTTTTGATGGGATATTGACCATACAAAATTAGTAGGAGAACCCATTGGGTATAAGAATTAGTTAATGGTGGGAATGACAAATGATATGGATGGAACTTCATCACCTGACCCTATGGTAAATTGGTTGTATCTACCAAAACTCCACCTCCATAGATATAGGGCTATAGACAAGAGTTGATAGGAAAAATTATTATGGGATACCTTTTTTTAATGTACTAACACACACACACCTGTCTATATCAAAAAAATGTTCTAATGAATATATAAATAAAATGAAACATCTAAATTGAGAACAATATATGAAATAAAAAAGTGAACACATAGTGTATGAAAGTGTAATATAAAAATGGGAAAATACATGCATGACAAGAAATATGGCCCATCCTGTCAAAACTGCAATGTAAATGCTAACAGATCACAACACTAAATCACCAAAATACAACCATTTTTCGTGGTCATGTTCACTAGGGTAACCCAATTCAACATTGAAACATGCACTAACCTTCCCATCATATGGTAAGGACATGACATTTCAATAAAAATCCCATATATGTGGGACTATATGCATAGCTTTTACGATTAACTGATAGTTAATGAGGGATAATTAAATGAAATTATTGAATTCTGAAGCTCAACCAAAAAAATGGGTAAATAATTTAGATGGATATGAATATATATATATACACAACAAAATGAATGTAAATGAGAGATAAACGAAATTTCAATCCCATAACACATCCAGAAAAATTGATAATAGTTATGAAGGTACACTATCAACATCCATCATCTCATTTGTCTTTCTACAAAAGTAATCATGTGGAGGGTTCACACCTCACCATTATGTTAGATAGTCTATGTGAACAATATTTGAGTACAAGGATTTTTAACTAGTTCCTCAAGGTGGTTCTACATTGTGTACGTGACGCCTGACCTATCTAATAGGGGAACTTCCATATATATCATAGAGGATTTGATCCCTAATTTTACAAGGGTAACAACTCAGTAGATATTTGTCTTGCAGAAAAATTACATGGGGGTAATTCAAAGTATATAGAGGGAATGATCCTTTATTACATAGGGGTTACCACTAATTCGGTTGAGGACCCACACCATAATTCTATAAGGGGTACCACTATTTATGTATAGGACCTATTCCAAGACTCAATAAGGGGTTCCACATAATAGGTCGACTACTTTCACCATAAACACATAGGGGTTTCACTCATTAAGTATAATACCTAAACTATAATTTTATATGTGGTACCGATATTTATGTAGTGGGAATGGACCATAATGGGATTGGGGCTGCCACTCATTAGGTATAAGACATTAGGTCTAGCTATATAGGTGGTACAGGGTACTAGATTGTACAAGGAGTACATCCACCCCATATAATAGGGGGAACCCATCTGATAATCCTATAAGATCACTGTCATCTTTGAGCACATACTAATGGAGGGTCGTGGCTATAAATTATGAAAAATTATATTAGTATCCACATTAGATTCCCCTGTGAAGTTACACATGTGAACAAATGACAAACTACTCGCATCCCAAAATAAGTGTTCAAACATAGTATATTTGAAAGGTAGAAGTATCCTAAAATAGGATGTAGGGTACACAGTGTGTATGGGGATCCAGACAGTGTGAGGTACTTCATTTCATCATAGAAAAATTACTATTAGTATAGATTTTAATTTCTTTGTACACTTATAAGAAATGTATGTGAACAACATGGTGTGAATCAAACACCTAGAATCATTCAATTTTTTATGAATATGTCTGTGTAAATTTAGTGAGGCCCTTATTCTTCGATACATGATGTTTCTTCCAGAATGGGGTCATTACCATGATCCTATCATTTCCATGTTCTTGTAATACCACGTTACATGATAGGTCGGTCTCCTCGGGGTCACATTGTAAGAGTTGGTGTCCTAGAACAAACAAGTTGTACTATGATTACATGCAAATTTAATGTATTATTACATATTGTTCATTGTTCTACTTGATTATGATGTAATAATGTCCTAGAGTATTTGTCGAATTGATAACGTCATGGTAGCTCCCCGCTATCATGAGTACCTTGAAATGTTATAACAATATTCTTAATTATAGTTATTTAGTTGGATGACATGCTATGATGGGACACATAGCATGTAGACCGCCAGGTGGAAGTATTCATAAGCAGATGAGACTTCCTTTCATGAATTTCACACATGGTAATCTCCAAGAAAAGAGATTATGAAAACAGACCCGCTAGTATGAATTCTGAATGTTTTGGTGTCATCAGAAATTTATATCTACAAGCATGTTTATTGGTCCTTAGACTTTACGATTATCATTAATACGTGTCAGAAATTATGAAATTTGATTTAATGATGATAACTGTCACATAGATAGTTGGTCAGAAGTAGGGTACATTGGGTGCATCATGAGTTTCATGTTATTAATTGATAATTCGAGGAAGGATTTTCCCCTTCTTTTTATGGAAGTTTATATATAGGACCTTTAATTGAAATTGAACTGTCGCACAAAATTTCATGGTCATTGAGTAATGAAGAGTTTATTTTTGGTAGTAAAAGAATGACATATAAATCATAAATGTTGATAAAACAATCATGAAACTTTCTTGATGATATATTTTGACAGTGGGTTTATATTACATAGTGAGCATTCATATTTGGATATCATTATTGTGACTTTATGTTATTTCTGTTGGGTTCCTTGACCCATTTCATGATTGTACTCTTGAATTTTGGCATTCCCACCTTATGCCAATGAGAAAAAATCCTAGATGGTAACACAATATGTTTTTTTGGTGGTGTGGGTTAAATTATATTTGAATTTAATTAGTGAAGTAAATTTTATTCTCCAAACCGTGGAATAAAATTAATCTAGCTAAAATGATCGCATAAATTAAATAAGATTTATTTATTTATTTTATTGAAAATATAATAAATATTTTCTTACTAGTTTCTAAAGACAATAATTATTTAAGAGAATAAATTATTTATTTATTTATTCGAGTGTTTAATAAATGGATGTGGAGTTCAAGCTGACCATGTTCAGTCTGATAGTAAAATAATTATTTGTGAGATGGTAAATAATTATTTAACAAGTTGGCACAAATTAAAATAATCTAGCTATTATTTTTTGATGGAGAATTTATAATTCTGTTTTGCACAAGTTGGTACTCCATAAATAATGACTTAGTATTATTATTAATTTTTTGGGTTTTCTCTATGTGCATGAATGTATTTAATTTTTGTTACGCAATTAAATATTGTAAATGAAATTCCATTTATATAAATAGAAAAATACACCTATTGTGCCACACACCACTCCACACGCCTGATGAATTGAGAATTTTTTAGCCATACAATTTCACCCTCGAATCCTCTTCTCTCCTCTTTCAAAAATGAGATACATTTTTCAAGTCCAATGAACAAGCAATAAAGAATGACTGACACAAGAAAATCGCTTTTCCGCACTAGCACCTAGAGAATTGGTGGTGTCGATTGGAGGCCATCAGAGCATTTATGGATCACCTCTAGAGGGATTCTAGTTTGGATTCATACATTCTCAATGATATAATTCGAAAGGGTCAATACGGACAGTCAACATCATCAATGAAGTAATATACCAATGACACAAGTTTTATTTTTCATTGTTAAATTAATTAAATTAATTATAAACCTGATATGAATGATACTCTCTATGGTTTCGAGCCACTTTCATCATTATCTATATATTTGATTATATTCCATGGAGACTGGCATTCATCATCTTATTAATCCCAGAATAATCCTTGATCTTGTTAAAAATCAATGTTTAGTGTCATCCCAACCACGCTTCTGCTGTACCCAGAACCTTCAAGTGGTATTAGAGCAGTTACATCATAGTCTATAATTATTTAAATATTTCATTGATGACATATGAATTTAATAATTTAGTTATTTCAATTCATGTTAATCATTCTGCAAATCTAAATCTTGAAATATATTCCACCTCTTTCAATTCTCGTTCACCTTATAAAAGGGATATTTTCTTATCATTTTGATTAAAAAAATAGAAGAACTCATCTAGAGGGTTTAAAGTTTCCTAGCCATACCACAGCAGAACATACGACTTGTATTCAGCTATACACATTATGTAGTCAAAATTTAATGAATCGGACCGGTCCACCAAACCATCCCATGTGTTGGAGTCTTTCTATGTCTTAAATGACTTCGTGTGTTGACCAGGAATAGGGGGCACAAGGTTTCTGGATTACATGTTGTGTGGCCCAATGTACATTCCGTGTAGCCCCTTAGGGATAGTGTTAGACCGTGTCCCCTGCACATGAAATTCCCTACTGGAGACCATGTATGTGAAATACATGACGTGTGGCCCACTAGACTTGTTGTGTACTCCGATTATTTCCAAAGTATACTCACCCGTTGTTTCCTCGGGCGTGTACTTCAGATAGATGATGAAAAATAATACAAGGTGTGTAGTTGGAACTGCACGTCGTGTACTCATCCAAATTAAAAGGATTTATTAAAATTTATTATTATATTATACAAAAACATGAGATGTGTACCATCGTTCATGCTTAAAGCTGAGGCACAAAACGTGATAACTATTTTATATATATATCTGTTTAATTTAACATCTGCATAATGTTCATTTCTACTCATTGTGTAGTTATGAATAGGAATTCACCGGTGTGCCTCCAACGTACAAGTTATGTACCAATATAATTTTAAATTAATTTATTTGTTTTAAATTATGATGGACGAGAATATCAAAGAAATTCAAAAAAAGTATTTAAGATAAAATGATTGATTAACTAATGATGATAATTAATTGCTTCTAGCATGATTTATATTAAACTATAATGATTAAAGAATTGAATTCTGTTTTTATTTAGGAGTAAATATAGTTTCATGTATGGGTTATCATGAGCTTTTCTAGGACCTCTTTATGTGGATGATTTCTTTTAATTTATTTATTTGAATTAAATTTGTTGGCATGATAGCCTTCTCCGTAATAATATATAGGGAATGAGTTACCAAGTTTTCATTTTTGTATAATCCCATTTTACCTCTCACCAATATGTGAGTTTAAAAAAAGGGCATATGTAATGGATGTACCTCCCATGTTAGTCGAGGCAGTTTATGCTATAGTCAATACGAAACCGATCCCATGAGATATTGAGTTGGATGGGTGGAATATTTAAAACATGAATCCAAAAGGTTCAAGGTGTTTTTCCCCTATGTCAGGGTTAGATTATCAACCACTAGAAAAAATAACCATTACAAAATCCCATGGTCATGCCATTTACATTATTTAATTTCATTCATTTTCATGGTTTATCATTATATATGTATTGATACTATCACATAATTAATGAATTTAACAATGCATGATAGATTGAACTAAAATAAACTAGAACTATGAAGAAATAATATCAAGATACGGTGAATCAATTATGGATGTTCCACTTAATATTAAAATGCATGTGACAATAAGAAATCAATGCATAAAAGATAAAAATCCATCAAATAAAATATTATGTTAGGCCAAGCCTTCTGTTACTTGACTTAAAGACAAAACTCAATAAAACTATTTTTTTACCAACCCTTGTGGGGACACGTACATTTATACCTAATGCCCTTATGAAATGTTTTGGGATGACATAAATATATTAAATCAAGTGGAGTCTCCATTACTAGACTTGGTGAAATATTGGATTCAATTGTTAAGGAAATCCAAAATCATGATTTCAGGATTGGGGAGTCCACTCAATAGATCAAAGAACAACAATCCCGCATTTTTAAAAGACCTACCTACCTAATACCTTCGAATAGGATGACCAAACCTTTTTGGTGTTATGTAAAATGGAATATGGATAATTTACACTAGAATTACATTTTAACTGGACATTACGAATTAATTTTTGAGGTCCATTGTGACTTGAAAAAATAGTGGGAGACTTAATAAAACTTAATATTCCTTACAAAATGAAATCAAGAAAGTACTAAAAATTTTCCAATTTAATTGTATAATAAAAATGAAAAACATGTCACCACACTATCCTTATTATGAATTCAGGATAAAGACAACATCCACACTGGTAGTAACCTCAGGGAATTGTTTAGACATATTCAGGTAACCCTATCCCCTGAATGGAAGTCGAATGTGTAGGAGTAAGCATTACTGGATCCGCCTAACAAATAGGCGAGTGATTATGATTTTCTTGTCTATGATGAACTTATGAACTACCTATTCGATGTTCGATTTTTTATGATATCCTCAATGTCTAGTGAGATCATGAAGACTCTTAAAAACAAGGATTCTTATATCAGGCTCGATCACCTATGTTGTCTTTACCAGAAGAGATAATTACATGAATGGTTTGAGATCTCGAATGCACTCTTTCTGCGTAAGCTTGGAGAAGGTGCCCCAGGTGGTCCTCATGTAGTCAAGATCATTGTTTACATTGAGTTCCTAGAGGTTTCTAGGGTTTTAACTACCCAAATAACTGGGAACTGATCAAATTCTAACATTACTCCCTTAGAGGTTCTCTATCTTTGTTGTCAATTTCAATATGAACAACATTGAGAAGTCTCTATCTTATTTTCTTGTACACATTCTCTATGTGGAAAAACATAAGAATCATGGAAAGCCTTCAGTCTTTAAGGTGAATAATAGGAAAGGGAAGGTGATGATCTTTATGCCCAAATATTCTTCATGGCCTTCCAATAAAGGATTTTCAAGGAGGAGGCAAGAGAACCAGAGTTTGTTTGTTTCCCATGTGGCATGAAGGGCCACTAGAAGAAGAACTTCACTAAGACTAATAATTAATGGGAAGCTTCACATGTGTTTATTATCCAATGAAATATATCTATTTCTACAAATTGGTTATTAGATAATGCATGTGGTTCTAACATATGTATCCAAATAAAATAAACAAGGAGATTTATAAAGATAGATTGAGGGGAGTTAGATCTTCATGCAGCCAACAGAGCCTGACTTACTGCAGTAGCTCTCGGGGAAAACCACCTCGTGTTGCCATCTAGGATAATCTTGGTGTTAATGGGTATTTATTATTTTCCATATGTTACTAAAAACATTATTTATGTATCAATATTAGATGCAGATGGTTATGTTTCCCAGTTTGTAAATGAATGTTGCTTCTTTTACAAAGATAGAATTTGTTATGGTGGGGAACATTTATTTAACGGACATTACATGATGGATTAGAAATACCTAGTAATGGAAATTGATAACTAAGATATTTCACATGACTCATACCACACTCAACATTGGTATCACCATCTAGGTCATGTAAATGTGAAATTCTTGACAATGATACATCAAGATGGATATTTAGATTCTTTCGAACAAAAACCACTTGGCGTATTTCATGAATATTTAGAAGGAAAAATTACCAAATTCCAATTTAGTGGGAAAGGTTAAAGGGATAAATAACTTCCTAAATTGGTTCATACAAATGTGTGTGGACCATTTATAGTTGATGAAAGGGGAGGTTAATCATACATAAAAACTATTACTGATGATTTTAGTAGAGATGGATATATCTACATAATGAGGTATAAGTCATATTCTTTTGTTAAGTTTATGGAATACAAGAATGATGTTGAGAAATATCTTGTTAAAAAGATTATGAATCTCCACTCAGACTTATGTGGAGAATATATTAATCAAGACTTCATTGATTACTTACGGGTGTTTGGGATCCTATCCCAATTCACTCTTCCAAACACATCCCAGTGGAATGGTGTGAGAAAAAAGTGTAACCACACCATGTTGGACATGGTGAGATGAATGATGAGTCATGCAAGCCTTCCATTATCCTTTTAGGGATATGTGTTACAAAAATTTGCACACATACTAAACCAAGTACCTACTAAATCGATAAATGGTATTCCCCACGAGTTTTGGAGGTGAAGAAAAAACATGTTATCGTATTTACATGTTGGGTGTTGTGAAGTGTTTGTTAAGGCCTATTACGGTAACAAACTCACACCCCGAGGCACAATTTGTTCCTTTATAGGACAACCCAAGGAAAAAAGGTATATTAACTATACAAACCCCTACGAAAAAATGGAAATAGTGGCTAGAAATTCCATATTCCTTGAGAGGGAGTAGATCTCCAAAAGTGATAGTGGGAGAGAGATATACTTTGATGAAGTTGAGGTTTAGGGTTCACAAGAGTTGGTAAAACAATATATTCCAAAAATCCCTATAAATCTAGAATCTATTCTAGAGACACAAGTAATACATAGGAGTACAAGAGATGATATAGATCCAGAACGGTGTATATATTATGATAATGAGTATGGTGACTCCTTATTAATTGATAATAATGATCCACTAACCTATAAAGAAGTAGTAAGTTGCACATATGTATCCAGGTGGAAAAAAGCCATGAATTCTGAAATGGATTCCATGTACCAAAACAATGTCTGCATTTTAGTTGATCCTCTAGTTTATGTAAATCCAATTGGTTGGAAATGGGTATTTAAGAAGTAACAAGACATGAAAGGACAAGCTAGTACCAATTAGGAAAGACAAGTTGCAAAAGGTTTTAAATAATTTCATGGAATTGACTACGATGAATCATTCTCAGCAGTTGGAACACTAAAATCAATCAGAATTCTACTTTACATTGCGGTATACCATGAAAATGAGATTTGGAAAGTGGATGTCAAAAAACATTCAATAACAGGAACCTTCAGAAAGATGTCTAAATGATACAACCTAAAGGGATTGTGACTCGAAAGGATTCCAATAAGGTTTTCATGTTGCAGAAATCAGTTAATGGATTCAAAAAAGAATCTAGATCAAAGAACATTCATTTTGTTGACTCTGTAAAAGAATTTGGTTTCATCAAGAATGAATGTGAGCCTTGTGTCCACAAAAGGATTAGTGGGAGTGCATTCATTTTCCTAATAGTATATGTTGATGACATATTACTTATTGGAAATGATATACTAGTCTTGCACTCTGTTAAGGAATGGTTGAATCAATACTTCTCCATGAAATCCTTGGGTGAGGCAACGTATATTTTGGGGATCATGATACATTGTGATAGATTAAAGAGATTTCTAGGCCAAAGTCAATACACATACATTGATAAGATACTGAAGTGATTCAGTATAGAACAATCCAAGAGGGGATTGTTTACATCAACACATGGCATTCATGTTCCCAAGAAAATGTGTCATTTGACACATGAGGGAAAAATGTTAATGGTAAGGACTCCATACACATCAGTGATTGGGTCAGTCATGTATGTCATGTTGTGTACTTGGCTAGTTTTCACATGAGCATTGATTGTGGTAGGATAATATCAAGATGACCCAGGTTACTGCCATTGGAAGTAAGTCGCGACTATCCTAAATTATCTGAGGCGTACTAAGGATATGTTCTTGGTTTATGGTGGAGATGGTGAACAAGTCATTAGAGGATATGCAGATGCTAGTTTTCAGACTGATCAAGATTTCATGAAGTCACAAACGGGATACATCAACATATTGAATGGAGGTTCAGTGAGCATGAAGATCTCAGAGAAGATAGAAGTATTTACATGGACAATAATGCGGCAGACCCCTTGACTAAAGCATTGACTCCGTAGAAACTTGTTCATCATGTGCAGTCTTGTGGACTGAATGTCGTAGGTTGTTGGCTCTAGTACAAGATGTAGTTTTTAAGAGTTGGTGTCCTATAACTAAGTGGTTTTACTCTGATTACATTGATATTTAATTTATTATTACATATTGTTCATTATTGGTCATGACTATTATGTATTACTATCCTAGAGTGTTTGTTGCATTGATAAGGTCATGGTAGTTCCCCGGTATGATGAGATCCTTGAAATGATATGACAATTTTCATAAATATAGTTGTCAGGATATATGGAATTATATTATGGGACACATAACATGCATTCCATCAGGTGTGATTACTCATAAGTAGATGATATTTCCTCTCATGAAGTTCACACATGGTAATCGACAATATAGGAGACTATGTGAATATACCCTCTTGTAGGAATTCAACATGACTTGGTGTCACATGATATTTCTATCTGCATGGGTTTATAATGATCCTTAGATATTAATATTATCATTAATATGTTTCATGACTTATTGAATTTTATTTACTAACAAAAACCATCATGCAGATAGTTGGTGATAAGTAGGGTACGTTGGGTGCATCATCAGTGGCATGTTATTAATGTATAAGTCGAGGAAAGATATTCCCCTTCTATTTATGGATGTTGATATCTTAGCCCTTCAATTGAAATATAATTTTTGTGTGAAATTACATTGTCATGGTGTAATGACGAGTTTATTTCACGTAGTCAAATAAAGACATATCAAGCATGACAGTTGATGACACAGTGCAGAAACATGCTTGATGAAATATTGTGACAAATGGATTATATTACACAATGAGTGTTCGTATGTATATTTATTTGTTGCAACATAATTTGGTTTCTCTTGGGTCCCTCTACTCGTTGCTATATTGTACTCTTGTACAATAAGAAGGCTCGCCTTATTCCAATGAGAAAGTATCCTTGAGGGTCACAATCTAAGTGTTTTTGGTGGTCTCAGTTAAATTCTATTTGAATTTAATTAATGAAAAAAACATTATTTTCAAGACTATAGAATTATATTATTTAATTTAAAATAATTTCAGAAATTATTTAATATTTATTTAATAATTATATTTGACCAATAATAAATAATTATTTAACTAGTTGGAACAAATTAAAATAAAGATGATATTATTTTTTGATGCAGAATTGATAATTCTATTTTGTGAAATTTGGCGCTCCATAAATAATGATGTGGTGTTGTTATTAATTACATGGGTTTTATCTATGTTCATGAATGTATTTAATTGTTTCTATGAAATTAAATATTCTAAATGAAATTCTATGTATATAAATAGAGAAGTATGCCTATTGTGCCACACACCACACCACACATCTGATGAATTGAGAATTGTTGAGCCAAACCATTTCTCTATTGAATAATATTCTCTCCCCTCTCAGGAATTAGAGACATTCTTCAAGGCCAAAGAACAAGAGATCAAGAATGACCGACATATGTCACTATTGTTTCTACGGTATGACCCGGAGAATGAGGGATATCGATCGGAGGCCATCAGAGCACATGTGGATCACCGCTAGAGGGATTCTAGTTTGGATCCTTACAAGTTCAATGAGATAATCCAGAAGGGTCAATCCGAATGATCATCATCATCAATAATGAAAAATTCCAAAGACACAGGTATTATTTATCTTTGTGAAATTAATTAAATGAATTATAAACATGACATAAATGATCCTCAATAAGGTTCCAGGCCACTTTTGTCTTTATCTCATTCTTTGATTATATTCCATGGAGACTGGCATTCATCATCATATTGATCCCAGAATAATTATTGATCATGTTAAAAATAAAAGTTAGGTCTAATCCTAACCATGCTTCTTATGCACCCCGAACCTTCACACATGACATGATACAATTTACACCACCCTAAAACCCTAGCTGCCAATGAAAATGTTCTACAATATGGGTGTTTATCCCATTATATTAATTATGTATTTTATTTTTAAAAAAATGTATTAATAACTATTATTCTACTATATATAGTACTTATTCTCAAATCATATAGGTTGATCAACCAAAATCATAGGGAACTGCCTCCGTGTTTCCATTTTTGGGCATTTGATGGATATAGAACAGAATCTAATTTTCCCGCTCATTACCCATACCCAACTCATTAGTTAACCGTGATATGCCAATTCCTACTTCAGATATTGGATACATGAAAAAATAATTTGAATCCATAAATACATTTAATCCATACATGATTCATCAAAACATTTACCATATGAAAATGCACTAGGAATCTAGGGGTTTAATCGGCCTTAATACCTTCTTGAAAATTGATCCATAGAATCAGACTGATGGTGAAGAACATAAATAATAAATTGGTTAAAAAATAATGTAGAATGTTTTATAATTGTTGAAACGGCCCAGTCCATCCCACGATCATGATATTGTCTGCTTTGGTCCTAGTCCCCACGATTTTGTTTTTCCAGGGGTTTTGGCCCTCAGGCACCCCCCCCCCCCCAGGAAAGACTCGTGATGGGAGAGGTATCCACACATGCTTATCCTACTTCAATGTAGGATTTCAATAACCCACCCCTTAGATGGGCCCAGCGTCCTCACTGGCACACCAAATGGACACCTGATACCGTTTGTAACAGCACTGTCCATCCCACGATTATGACAACCCTGCTTTTTAATACAACTTAAACATTCTTTATTACATAAAAAAATTACTTGATACAATAAAGAAGATTGAGAGGTGTAGTTTCTTTGGGGCTTAGGATCATTACATAAAAACTTAAAACATGAAATACAACATCTTTATTGAAAACTTCCTTTACATGACCACTACATTCCCTCGTACTTAGCAGTGCATGGGATAACCTGAGGACATGCATAAGAAAGGGGTGAGCTATAAAGCCCAGTAAGGGAGTACACATGGAATAACATGAGGAGTACAATACATGTTAGACAATAGGAATATCAATAGATCATAAAATAAACATGAACATAAAGGCATGATAAAACATGATAATCATAACATGGAAATGTGGCAACAACACTTAATATGGATTTAGCATGAGCCAAGGCTCATTGCACAAGAAGCATGAGTAAACCCTCATTGTACATGAAGCACGAGTAAACCCTCATTTCACTTGAATTAGCATGATTCGAAACTCATTGCACATGATGTATCATGATACTATACTTTACCCAATGCATTGGAGCACTATAAGGGCGCACCCTTCTTAAACATTTCATTTCATGCATAAGTGTGTCACATGGATCATAAAACATGGATTCATAAAAAATAATCATTTATTCCACAATAAAGGAATGTGGAATTCATAAATGAAACTTTATAATCAATAAGTAAATGTGCATAAAGGTGAATACCCTTGATGGAGAAATGGGCATGGTATTCACTACACAATGACATTGTCTTAGAAAATCGGTGCAATTTCGGCAGTGTAACGACGTGACATAAGAATTCATAAAAATGGTTGATGAGAGAGAAAGGGGTTCCTCATCATATTTACATGTAATGGACATTAATGAGGTCATATAGATACATGTACCAATAATTGAAATGGAATTTAGATTCATGATACAAAAGTATTGCTTGAATGTAAAAGAAGAGAGAGAAGTTCCTTTCGGAATTTTGGCATAGTAACAGGTGTACATGGGAGGCATTTAATGAGAGATAAAGGGGTCTCCCATCATTAAAAAAATAAGAGGGAAGTATGGGGGAGGTGCGAAACCATACCCCAACATCCATAATTGAAATTAAAAGGGCAATACAACTTAATGAAAATTGACAAAAATGAGAAAGGAAGAAAAAACCCTTACTTGGAAGTGTGCTTCTAAAGGCTAGAGAGAGGCTTGTGAGAGGCTTATTGGGAGCTTGGGGCACCTTTTTAGGATTCTAGAGAGAGTAGGGCAGAGGTTGGACGAACTCCAAGGGATTTTAGTGAGGAGGAAGTGGGAGCTTGGGTGGGTTTATATAGGAAAGGTGAGAGAATTCTTTATTATTTAGGTTTGGGACCCCTTATATTAAAATGATCCAAACCACAAACCATCCAATGGTTTTTGCCCGTGGATTCTGGAAAAGGAAATAGGAAAAAAATATTTTACAAGTCCAAGGTCCAAACTTATTAAAATAATAAGGATGCTTATGTGGAGGTGAGTCACACTCCCATGGAAATTAATTTAAAAGGGAAAAGTGTTGAATAAGTCTTGAGGGGTTCATTAATGCTTTGAAAAGTAAGTCAAACCAACCCAAAACCACATTATTTTAATGATAAAACATATATTGGCTGAACATAAGGATTATGGTATTTTATTACATCACCATTGGGTCATTATGATGTCATAAAACACATTATAAATTTAAACGGTACTTAATTTTTACCAAAAAATTTGACTGTCACAGAAAATTATGAAAAATTCACCGTTGGAAAATTTCGATGTCCTGATTCCAAAAATGACATTTATATTATCTAAAAATATTTCAAAATATGTTAATTTTCACTTTTAAAATAAAAACCAACATTTATCGAAAATTCACGGGTTTTGACAGAAATTGCTTTCAAACCTTAATAAAAATTTTAATTGCATTCATAAAATTATAATATCATTTATATTTAATAAAATATAATTTAATATTAAATAATAATATTTTATTAAAATATTATTTAATTCAAAAATCCCTTAATTTAATAAAATTGAATTCTTAATTAAATAATATCTAAAAACACCATTTGTACTTTAAAAACTATTTACAAAGTATCAAAAATGACTAGAAATTATATTCATTATTATATACAAAAAAATAATGTACATGAACAAAGTACTACTTATTTGTTACATAACCCCTTAAAATAGCTGCATAAGACCTAAGGGTAAGGTGTGCGATGGTGACAGACTCTTGGGGCGGCTCAGATAACATCTCCCAAGTGGTAATCTCTATCAACATCCACTTTTCCCGTAGACGGTCACGTTAGAGCTTTACATAATGAAGCTCAGCTTGGGATTGGTCAAGGGTGAAGCCCAAGGATGCCACCTCTTTTCCGAGCTCCGACAAATGGGCTCTATATGGGGCAATTCTACTGGATGAGGCCATCGATTCCTTTGTCTGAGTAAAATTGGGTTCGTTAAAGCCTTATATTTATACTAATCATGTGATCACTTTTCAACAACTATAAAAGTAATGGTCACAACTCTTATCATAAAACCAAAAAAGTTGACATCTTATAAAAACATTTTTTATAAAGAGACATTTAACTGGATCAAGAGGGATTTTCCGTTAATGAAACTTTGGGTCGTTACAATATTCCCCCCTTAAGAACTTTCGCCCTCGAAATTTTCCTTTTCCCACACTAAAACAAATGTGGGTAACTCAGATTCATCATATCCTCTGACTCCCAAGTTGCTTCTTCAAACTTGTAGTCTCTCCATAACACCTTGACGAGGGGCATTGTCTTATTTCGTAGAACTTTTTCTCTACGATCTAAGATCTTCCCTAGTTGCTCTTCATAAGAAAGATCGTCCTCCAATTGTACAACCTCAGAAGAGAGTACATGTGAAGGGTCTGGTATGTACTTCCTTAAGAGGGATACATGAAAGACATCATGCACCTTGGCCATAGTAGGTGGAATTGCTAGTCGATAGGCCACAACCCCAACACAATCAAGAATCTCAAAGTGGTCGATGTACCATGGACTTAACTTCCCTTTCTTTCCAAACCTCAAGACCTTATTCCACGGAGATATGCGTAAAAACACCATGTCTCCAACTTTAAATTCAAGGTCTCGTCGACGATTATCTGCATAACTAATCTATCGACACTGGGCTGCCTTGATATGATGCTGAATAGTTTTCACCTTCTCCACCATTTCTTCGACCATTTCTGGTCCAAGCAGCTTAAGTTCACCGACCTCATCCTAACATTCTGGTGTTCTGCACCTTTTCCCATACAGGGCTTCATATGGTGCCATTTGGATGCTCGAGTGGAAACTGTTATTAGAAGAGAGCTCAACCAGAGGAAGATTTTGATCCCATCCTCCTTTAAAGTCCATTGAGCACGCTCTCAACATATCCTCAAGTGTTTGGATAGTCCACTCGGATTGTCCATCAGTTTGAGGATGATAGGTCGTACTGAAGTTCAGTTCAGTATTCAGAGCATGTTGAAGACTCTTCCAAAACATAGAGGTGAATCTTGGATCTCGGTCAGACACAATATATAGTGGTACTCCTTGAAACCTTACCACTTTTTTGATATATATCTGTGCTAGTTGATCCATAGAGAAATCTTGTCGAATAGCATTGAAGTGTGCAGTTTTTGTATGATGATCCACAACAACCCAGATTGCATTGTTGCCTTTGGATGTCCTTGGAAGTCCGGTGACAAATTCCATGGTGATGTTTTCCCATTGCCATTATGGTATGGGAAATGGTTGCATCATCCCCTTAGACTTCTGCCTCTCTTCCTTCACTTGCTGACACACCAGACACTTTGATGTATATTCAGCGATCTCCTTCTTCATATTATCCCACCAAAAGTTTTCTCGGAGATCTTGATACATCTTTGTGCTCCCTGGGTGAATAGAAAAATTTGAACTATGTGCATCATCCAAAAGTTCCTTCTTTAGCTTCGGACTTGATGGAACACATATTCTTTTCCCAAACCGCACAATTCCTTCTTCATTAACATTAAACTCCGAGGATTTCCTTTTTTTGATAGCTTCCACTTTTTCTTGAATTCCCACATCATCCTTTTGAGCATCCTTTAACCTTTCCAAAAGAGATGTTTGAGTAATCATTTGTGAAAGGATTGATGATGTTCCCTTTTTTATGATTCCCACATCCATCTTAATCAAGTCTAAGATAATTGGTTCCTTCTCAATACTCATCATTGATAGAATCGTTGGATCCTTTCTAATTAGGGCATCCACCACCTTGTTCGCTTTCCCAGGGTGGTAATGTATTGAACAGTCATAATACTTGATGAGCTCTATCCATCTTCTCTAGCGCATATTAAGCTCTTTCTGTTTGAATATATATTTAAGACTCTTATGGTCAGTTTATATCTCACATTTCTCTCCATAGAGATAATGCCGCCAGATTTTCAAGGCAAAGATCACAGCTGCCAACTCCAGATCATGTGTTTGATAGTTTCGCTCACATATTATCAATTGCCTTGAGGCATAGGATATCACATTATCATTCTGCATTAGCACACATCCTAAGCCCTTCTTCAAAGCATCACTGAATACCACAAAAAGCTCCCCAGTTGTGGGTAATGTGAGCACGGGTGTAGTGATAAGCCTCATTTTCAACTCCTTGAAGATTTCTTCTCATTCATCACTCCATGAAAACTTTACTCCCTTTCGAGTTAGCTTGGTAAGAGGTTTGGAAAATCGAGAGAAATTTCTCACAAATCGTCAATAATATCCAATTAACCCCAAGAAGCTAAGGATATCTGTTACCGATGTTGGCCTCATCCATCCCTCAATTGCATCAGTTTTGGAGGGATCCACATATATCCCATTGCTTCTGATGATATGGCCCAAGAATGAGACTTCCTTCAACCAAAACTCACACTTGTTGTACTTTTCATAAGGCTTCTCCTTGCACAAAGTCTCTAGTATAGTTCATAAATACTCCTCATGATCCTCCTTGGTTTTGGAGTATATTTTAATATCATCTATAAAGACTACCACAAATTTTTCAAGGTAATCTCTAAAGACTCTATTCATCAAGTACATGAATATTTCTGGAGCATTGGTGAGTCCGAAAGGCATTACTATGAATTCATAGTGCTCGTACCTTGTACAAAAAGCAGTCTTGGGGACATCTTCCTTCTTCACCCTTACTTGATAATATCCTGACCGCAAGTCCACCATGGAGAAGTATTGTGCTCCACGCAACTGATCAAACAATTCATCAATTCGTGGGAGTGGATACTTGTTCTTTATCGTGATTTTGTTAAGTTCACAATAATCGATGCAATGCCACATTGACCCATCCTTCTTCTTGACGAAGAGGACTGGTGCACCCCATGGTGAAGCACTTGGGCGTATAAACCCTTTATCCAGATTCTCCTGTAGTTGTTTCTTCAGCTCTTCAAGATCAACAACAGCCATTCTATATGGAGTATGGGATATTGGTAGCGCCCCAGGTATAAGTTCCATTGAGAACTCAACATCTCTTCTTAGAGGAAGACTAGCCAGTTCCTCGGGAAACACTTCCGCGAATTCCCTCACAATAGGCATTTCTTCATGGATGGTTTCTTATTTGGAGTCAATCATCTGAGCCAGATACGCATGCTCATAGGGTAGTAATATCCATGCTTGAGATGATGGAGCTAATGGAGATTCATCTTCCTCCTGACACTTGTAACGAATCAGGGGTTGATTCTCCATATGGAGTGTGATTCCCCTCTCCCGACAATTTATGTTGGCTCTATATAAGGAAAGCCAATCCATGCCAGGAATTACATCAAATTACACCAAAGGGAGTATGACGAGGTTCACCGGGAAATTCAGTCCACAAATTATAACAGGGGAGGACTTATATTCATGGAATACAATGATTTCCCCATTTTCCGTACTCACCAACATCTTTACTTCCATGATTTGTGGTGGTTCTGGGATTGTTCTACTAAACTTTAGAGATATAAAAGAATGCGTAGAACCTAAATCAAAAAGCATGTTCGCTATTCTTGAATGAATAACTGGCGTACCTGTCACCTCTTCGTTGTTGGGGTTCACTTCGACAGAAGTGATGGAAAAAGCTCTTCCTTGCTGTCTTGGAGGTTGTTGGTTGCCTCCGATAACCCTTGGATTAGGGAACTAATTTGAAAAATGACCTGGTTCTTTGCATTTATAGCATTGAACAACATGTTGAGGTTCGAACGGAGTGTTCCTCTCCTCTGTCGCAGTCGCGGGTCCTTCTTGTCGATAGTTAATAGCTAGGTGCCCTTCTCTTCCACACCTGAAGCATTTTCTCGTCCCCTTAAGGCAATTTCCACGGTGCTTCTTTCCGTCCTTTTGGCATGTGGGGTGCTGGAACTTCTTAGCGTCGTTGTATTTATCCATCAGACCACCAGAATTGAAGTCCACCTTACGCTTCTTGTCCCCATGATACCCCTTGTGATTCCCCGATCTACATTTCGACCTTGAGGGTACATTGGACAATTTCCTCATATCTGTCGAAGTCACGGATCGCTAATGATTTCCGTAAACTTGGCTTCATCCCACCAAAGAAGCGGCTAACCTTGCATTTGGGGGTAACGACAAAGCCGGAAGCGTATCGTGCAAGCCTTGTGAAGTTTTCCTCGTACGCTCCCATAGATTCTTCATATTTTTTCTTGAGGGAAAGGAAGTCCCTTTCCATCTTAAGCCGGAGGGTGCGCGGAAAATATTTATCAAAAAACATCTTCCGAAATTCCTTCCATTCCAAAGCCTCGATCTCCTCCTCAGGCTTCATATTTTTTATCAACGTCCACCATTGATCAGCTTCACCCTCCATATGATAAGCAGCCAGGAGAACCTTCTCTTGTTCAGAACATTTAAGGATGGAGAAGATCTTTTCAATGGAGTTGATCCATTGTTCAGCGATCGTGGGATCATATGATTCACTAAAAGTAGGAGGCCTTTGTCTCATGAAGCTCTCGATAGAGATTTGTTCTTTCTTAGGGGGTGTTGAACGTTCCTCTTGACCCGTGTTTCTATTCAAAACTTGAGTTAGCTGAGAGAGAATCGTGAAAAATTTTGTGATTCCCGCTCCCATTGGATTGGGCATCTCATTAGTACAATCATCACACGGATCTTCACAACGGTTGTTAGCCCGAGTCCTCCTATTACCGGCCATTGGCTGGAATAAAAGGAAAGTTAGGGGTAACACATAAAGGGTAATCCAAAGACAAAATTTGATGACCTATAAATAAACTTTAATTCCTTAACTCATGAGTCTATAGGCTTCAATCTTGGATTTTCATGATCTACTTTCTAACAAATATTCGTAGGGAATTTTATTAATTCCCTTAATAAGGGTTCATACTAAGCTTGTGAATTTATCAAAACATATCCCCCGGGAGTGTCGTAACCAAGAGTGAAGCAAGCCCTGTTGTCGTGCACCAGTTCCTGTTCGAGTCTAGCTCAAAGTGGTGTTTTCGGGTTTTACCCCTTGGATACATATGTGCCAGAGCCTCCTCTACCTGCTCGTATCCAGACAGGGATGTATTTGTTTGATAAACCACGTACTTAGTATTTACCAAAACTTAGGGATGTTTTTATTATACTTGGTCTTGTATCTAAGGCTTTACTAGGGTTTCCTAATCCCAAAAATAACTAAACATATCCTCTGATACCAACTATGACAACCGTGCTTTTTATTACAACTTAAACATGCTTTATTACATAAAACTTCACATGATACAACAAAAATATGTATAGGTTTAGTGTCTTTGGGGATTATGATCATTACATAAAAACATAAAACATGAAATACAACATCTTTATTGAAAACTTCCTTTACATGACCACTACATTCCCTCGTACTTAGCATTGCATGGATAACCTGAGGACATGCATAAGAAAAGGGTGAGCTATAAATCCCAGTAAGGGAGTACACATGGAATAACATGAGGAGTACAATCCATGTTAGACAATAGGCATATCAATAGAGCATAAACGAAACATGAACATAAAGTCATGATAAATCATGATAATCATAACATGGAAATGTGGCAACAACACTTAACATGGATTTAGCATGAGCCAAGGCTCATTACACATAAAGCATGAGTAAACCCTCATTGCAAATGAAGCACGAGTAAACCCTCGTTGCACTTGAATTATCATGAGTCAACACTCATTGCACATGACGTATCATGATACTATACTTTACCCAATGCATTAGAGCGCTATAAGGGCGCACCCTTCTTAAACATCTCATTTCATGCATAAGTGTGACACATGGATCATAAAACATGGATTCATAAAACATATTCATTTATTCCACGATAAAGGAATGTGGAATTCATACATTAAACTTTATAATCAATAAGTAAATGTGCATAAAGTTGAATACCCTTGATGGAGAAATGGGCATGGTATTCACTACACAATGACATTGGCTTAGAAAATCGGTGTGATTTCGGCAGCGTAACGGCGTGACATAAGAATTCATAAAAATGGTTGATGAGAGAGAAATGGGTTACTCATCATATTTACATGTAATTGACAGTAAGGAGGTCATATAGATACATGTCCCATCAATTGAAATGGAATTTAGATTCATGATACAAAAGTATTGCTTGAATGTAAAAGAAGAGAGAGAACTTCCTTTTGGAATTTCGGCATAGTAACGGGTGTACATGGGAGGCATTTAATGAGAGAGAAAGGGGACTCCCATCATTCAAACAATAAGAGGGAAGTATGGGGAGGTGCGAAACCATACCCCAACATCCATAATTGAAATTAAAAGGGCAATACAATTTAAAGAAAATTGACAAAAAATGAGAAAGGAAGAAAAAACCCTTACTTGGAAGTGTGCTTCCAAAGGCTAGAGAGAGGCTTGTGAGAGGCTTCTTGGGATCTTGGGGCACCTTGTGAGGATTCTAGAGAGAGTAGGTCAGAGTTTTGATGAAATCCAAGGGATTTTAGTGAGGAGGAAGTGGGAGCTTGGGTGGTTTTATATAGGAAAGGTGAGAGAATTCTTTATTATTTAGGTTTGGGACCCCTTATATTAAACTAATCCAAAACACAAACCATCCCAAGGTTTTTGCCCATGGTTTCTGGAAAACGAAAGAGGAAAACAATATTTTACAAGGCCAAGGTCCGGAATTATTAAAATAATAAGGATGCTTATGTGGAGGTGAATCACACTCCAATGGAAATTAATTTAAAAGGGCCAAGTGTTGAATAAGTCTTGAGGGGTTCATTAATGCTTTGAAAAGTAAGTCAAACCAACCCAAAAACTTATTATTTTAATGATAAAACATATATTGGACGAGCATAAGGATTTTGGTATTTTATTACATCACCATTGGGTCATTATGATGTCATAAAACACATTATAAATTTAAACGGTACTTAATTTTTACCCAAAAATTTGACTGTATCAGAAAATTATGAAAAATTCACCGTTGGATAATATCGACGTCCTGATTCCAGAAATGACATTTATTTTATCTAAAAAATTTCTAAATATTTTAATTTTCAATTTTAAAATAAAAACCAACATTTATCGAAAATTCACGGGTTTTGACAGAAATGGATTTCAAACCATAATAAAAAATTTAATTGCATTCATAAAATTATAAGATCATTTATATTTAATAAAAATTCATTTAATATTAAATAATAATATTTTATTAAAATATTATTTAATTCAAAAATCCCTTAATTTAATAAAATTGAATTCTTAATTAAATAATAAGTAAAAACACCATTTGTACTTTAAAAACTATTTACAAAGTATAAAAAATGACTAGAAATTATATTCATTATTATATTCAAAAAAATAATATACATGAACATAGTACTACTTATTTGTTACATAACCCCTTAAAATAGCCGCATAAGACCTAAGGGTAAGGTGTGCGATGGTGACAGACTCTTGGGGCGGCTCGGATAACATCGCCCGAGTGGTAATCTCTATCAACTTCCACTTTTCCCATAGACGGTCATGTTCGAGCGTGACATAATGAAGCTCATCTTGGGCTTGGTCAAGGGCGAAGCCCAAGGATGCCACCTCTTTTCCGAGCTCCGACAAATTGGCTTCGTATGGGGAAATTCTACTGGATGAGGCCATCGCTTCCTTTGTCTGAGTCAAATTGGGTTCGTTAAAGCCTTATATTTATACTAATCATGTGATCACTGTTCAACGGCTATAAATGTAATGGTCACAACTCTTATAAAAAAACAAAATAAGTTGACATCTTATAAAAACATTTTTATAAAGAGACATTTAACTGGATCAAGAGGGATTTTCCATTAATGAAACTTTGGGTCATTACAACAATCGTGATATTGTCCTCTTTGGGCCTAGCCTACACTGTTTTATTTTTCCCTTGGTTCTGGCCCTCAAGCACCGCCTAATAAAAGTCCTCATAATGTGAGAGGTATCCACAGCACCTTATAAATGGTAGATTATTTCTCTTCCTCCTTTGATGTGTGATTTCCATACCCCCCCTAGAAGGTCCCAACATCTTCGTTGGCACATCAAATGGACACCATCTCTAATACCATTTGTAACGGCCCATTCCAGCCAATGATCAATATATTTTCCACTTTGGGACTAGCCCGCATGGTTTTTTTTCCTGGGTTTTGGCCCTCAGGCACCGCCCAGAAAAAGGCCTCATGATGAGAGAGGTATCCACACCATCTTATAAAGGGGTGGATCATGCTCCTCCTCCTTCGATGTGGGATTGGCAGGGATAGGAAGGAATATGTTCTTGGTAATAATTTGTGCCTAGGAGTAGCTAACCCGTGTACAGGGAAAATCCAATCTACCTCATTTATTTCTAGTTCTTCTAGTGTTTCAAGTTTACTATTGATCTGATTTTCACAATGGGGTGTCTCACATGTTTTGTGTTATTACTATTGTTGTTAATGATGTTCTATTTCTGTTGCAACCCGATGAGATTAGGTTATTCCATCTCATGCATCATATATGCTCTTTATATAAATCACATGTCATGCATTCTTGCCTTTTTATCTTGGATGCATTAGCGATTTCTTGTTTTTCTGATAGAAGTTGTGTAGAATATGCATGATGTTGTGATAGATGCCTTGAAAATAATACCTGCTGTTTTGATAGGGTACTATTGTGTAAGGTTTTGCATGAATTAACGCCATACTTTGGTACATGAGGTTTTATGGACCCACAAGGACTGGAATTTTGTGGATCAATGCCTTGTATTCCTTGTTATAGCACGTAGAATATTCCAAACATTGATTTGTGGGCAGTAGGGGCCCTCACAGATCAGAATTTTGCACCTTTAATGTTTGTTTAAGTGTTTTTCTGGGACCAAGAGTAGTTTCTGAGGATTACTGTCCAGAAAAATCCTGAATACACGTCATTTAGTTTTGACTACATGCAATGTATTCTTCTATTCGGTAAGAAACAATTTTTCATAAGTACATGTTGTGTACTTTATGTACACTCCATGTAATCTCTAAATGTGCCATAAGCTGTGTGGGTAGTGACATGTGATAGGGATTTTCTTGCGGGGACACATCGTGTACCCTCTATACACATCGTGTGGTATTAAACTAGTGTTGGCCCATGTTACTAACAACACAGACAGATAAGTCTGAAGATATACACGTCGGGTCAGCCTTGAACACTCCGTGTATTCTATCCCAGTACCCGACCGTGTCACAAACAACACGGTTTAGTGTTACCCTTTCACGTAAACGCCATGTCAATTTAGAACATGCCAGGTAGTGTGAGTCATGTGTCAGGCCATGTAACAAACAACACGGGCCATGTGAATCTTGTCTAGTACACACCGTGTCTACCATGAACACCCCGTGTTGTCTTGTCTTAGGAGTGTCGTGTCGCATAACCGTGTAAATGGACTCGGCCAGGGAAATGGTATTCAAGTACATTATGTGTGTTAAGACAACATTCCATGTGTTTCGGGTGTTACATGACTAGTTTGTGTAGGTTCACATACCAATTTAAATGACATAAGGGAACACGTCATGTAGGAATTGTACACGTCGTGTTGTCATGTTTTGTAAAATTGGAATGTTTCTTTCTTCTGTTCCCTTCTTAGGATTCTAGTTTTAGTCCATGATAATCTTGATCTATTGTGTGCACTTGACCTTGAAGAGTCATTCCTTATAGACGTCCTCTCATTGTTCACCAGTTGCCAGGTGGTGATCAGACACCAGACATGGCCGATCAGGGACTCCTAGAAGATCCTTGAGTTATTCCAGTCTTGGCAGCATCCATTTTACCTGACCTAGAAGTTGATGCATAGTTTAGGGTGGGCTTTTTAAAGATGATTCAGACCTTTCAGGGATTGCCGAATCCTACCTTGTAGATGGTTGATTAGACATAGGTCTTTCAGTAGAAGCATCCTTCTAATTTCAGAAGGGATGGAGGACCCCAGGCAGAAGAGTCATGGCTATAATCCATGATGATTATTTTCAAGCATTTGGAGATATCTCCATATAAGATCATGAATCATTCTACCTACATGATCCATGACTCTGCCAATAGGTGGTGGGATGTGATATTAAATGCGGGATGCCAGCAGAACATGACTTGGGATGAGTTGTGGTGCCTCTTCTATGATAACTTCTATACGAAGACATTGAGGGACAATTGAGAATGAGAGTTAATAATTCTTGAGTAGGGTACTCTTTATGTTATGGAGTATTCCTCTCGCTTCGCAGAGGTGTAGCGTTTCACACCTAATCTATGTGGGGATGAGTTGTTCCTTGCAAGAATGTTTGAATATGGTCGGAGCCACGACATTTGATCGTAGGTGAACATCTTCAGGTTGACTTCAATATATTCTGTCGTAAACTAGGCACATACCACAGAGGGAAATATGAAGGATTTTGGAGTATTGTGGTAGGGCGGTTCAGCATATATAGTTAGTATTCCTCCTATTAATAGAAGGATGTGGGGCAAGGATCTTTTATGATGAGATCCGATTAGGAGGGATGCATCATTTGGTATCCAGGTGGTGTGCTACTAGTATGAGAAGAGGGGGAATATGAGGCCACGTTGTTTGAGAGACACACTGGAGTGCCGAGCTTGAGGCAAGATGGGTCGCCTTCATTGATTTTTTCTGTTCATCCCACCAACATCTAGTGACAGGGGTACTTTTATGACCCCACATTCAGGAGTAGCGCTACCAGTTCCTCACTAGTCTAGAAACTGGAGTTCTTCCGGCAGTTCGGGCTGAGCTGGAGGTCGTGTTCATGGAAGTCAGTCAGCAGTTCATCAGTGAAAGCTGGGTGGATCAGCTTATAGAAGTTATTCAGGGTCACAGGGTTGCAGCATAGGCCACACTTTTGAAGTGGAGTAGACCTTGCAATAGTAGGATCTCAGACCCTCCATAGTTCGAGGTACGATCATAGTATCCTTAGTTTAATCTTTTGCACTTTTCAATACATGGGCTTCCCATAACATTAAATCTATTTATATTGTGGAAATCCTGAGGATCTATATATTTTTCTCTGCCAATATCATGACTCTATACACACGGTTGGTGACTAGATTGACTAGTGTTAGTCAGTACAAGGAGTTCCCACTAGAGTTTGGTGGATGTTACATTCATTGGGACCTCTATGTCCTAGAGATGACAGGCTATGATTTCATTCTCAATATGGACTAGTGAGTTCCTTTTCAGTCAGCCGTCGATTGTTTTCATTGTAGGGTATGTTTTGTATCACCAGGGGTTGTATCCTGTCTTTATAAGGGTGAGTGGGATGTCCAACCGAGTAAAGCGGGTCCAGAGCATCATATTTTGGGAGTTACATCCCAGATTTATAATTTGTATCTTGATGAACATGGGACTAAGGATATGGACATTCAAAATAGGGGCGAGTGGGATTCCCATTCCTTGTTATAGTATGGATACACCCAAGTTGAAGGTGCTTAGGAAACAGTTGGAGATGTTACAAGAAAAGAGATTCATTCGACCTAGTACATCTCCTTGGGGTTCACTTGTCTTGTTTGCGAAGAAGGTAGATGATACCCTTAGGAATTGTGTGGATTATCGGAAGCTTAAACAATTTATAGTCATGAACTGATATCCCTTACATTGGATCAATGATCTCTTTGATCAGCTTCGTGGAGCCCAGGTGTTCTTGAAGATATACTAGAGATCCTGTTATCATCATTTGTGCGTTAGACCATCAGATATACCTCTAACAGCCTTCCAGAGCAGGTATGGTCTACACGAGTATATGGTTATGATGTTCGGTCACATGAACACAACTGTAGTATTCATGTAACTGATGAACCGAGTGTTCCATCCATACATGGTTTCCATCATGGTTGATTTTGTGGAAGATATCTTGGTGTATTGTCTCACTCAACACGGCCATGCTACCCACCATGAGATCGTTTTGAGTACACTGAGAGAGCATCAGTTATATTCTAAGCTCTCAAATGACACTTTTGGATGGATCATATTCACCTCTTGGGTCATGATATCTCAGAGAAAAGAGTATCAGTAGTCCCAGAAAACGTGAGAGCAGTAATTACCTGGGAGTAACCAAATAACAACTTTGAGCTGCAGAGTTTTCTTGGGATGGTTGGATACTACAGATGTCTCATACCAGACATTTAAAACTTAACAGCACTGCATACATGTTTGACTAAGAAGTGTGACAAGTTATTATGGTCATATTATTATGAGTCATACGTTTAAGAGCTGAAAGTGTGGTTGAATTCAGCAGTGATACTAGTCTTTCCAGATTCGGGAAAAAACTATACTGTCTACTGCGATGCTTTGGTTATCAGGCTGGGAGTAGTGCTAAGGCAGGGAGATAGAGACATTGCGTACAGGTCATGTCAGTTGAGGACACACGAGAAGAATTACCCGATGCACGATCTGGAGTTGGAAGTTGTTGTTCATGCCCTATTCTGTTGGAGACATTATCTTCTAGGAGAGTATTTTTTGGTTTTCACAGGCCAAAAAAGTGTCAAGTATATTTTCAATCAGCATGATCTGAATTTGAGACAGTGCAGGTGGATTGAGTACCAACAATCCATTGACATTGAGTTGGCTTATATGCTTATGAAGGGAAATACGGTGGATAATGTGTTGAGCAGGAGGACTCAGATACAGGCAGTTCAGGAGGCCTGTTGTGAGTGGCATCTTATGGCTCTGTTTTCTAACTTTCATTTGGATGTGCATGATTGACATGGGAAGACTTTTCTATCTTCTGTAGCTTTTACTTCTACTCATCTTGATCGAGTTCGAATGAGGCAGCTATCAGATTCTGAAGGCCTAGTCCTAAGGGAGAGTGTGTAGAGACCCAAAGCTTGATGTACATGGACAATACATTACTTTTATAGAATAGTTAATACATAACAAAAACAGACACACAAGGATCGTAATAGTTTAGTGTCTTTGGAAACTCGAAATATAATCTTCTAATCGTGGTGAAAGATCTTCAACATCTCCCAATAAAGATCTTCCCCTATTTTTTTTAACCTAAAACCTTTATTTATATCCTGGGGAAAAGAAATCATAAAAGGGGTGAGCTCAAATTCCCAGTAAGGGTAAACATAGAGAATATAAAACAATCCATAAACATTTGAATTCAAAAACTTGAACATAAAATATAAACATCAAAATCATGAGCAAAGACATGAATATTGGAAGTACGTAAGGCATATATCATAAGGGAACATCAATCATGATAAAATATCATGATAATAAAACATGTAATTTTGGCAACCATTAAGCACATGATATTATTTCCATAGTATCCAAGGCATTGCTTCCAAGACCATCTTAGTGGACAAAGTCCCTTTCTGAATCGAGTTCAATCCTCGTTTCAGTCCTGTATTACTAAACCAGTTTAACTTTCCATTCCAGCCATGTCTATCTCATGAGATATAAATCATTAACCAATGCATTGGACTGAGATATAGGTCCCACCCATCTCATAATGAAATCATTCTTACTTGTGCCACAAAATAAACAAACATCATTCATAATAACCCAATAAATAAAATGGGTTTCATAAACATCATCCCATCATTATATAATCCATATAAAGTAAATGGATATCATTTCATAATAAGGAATATGAAACTATGTAAATCATAGAGACATTATACTTGATACATACACATATGAAATAATTTCATCTTAGAAGAAAAATGGTTTTGATAAAACACTTGAAATGAATTCTTGAGGAAAATATCCTTTCTTCTTCAAAATCATTTTCTTTTCACAAAATGTCATGCAATATTAAAATAAAAATATTTTGTTGAAAATAGTCATGAAATATTTTGGAGGAAGGTTCGTGAAAATAAGGCTTTAAAAAATGTAAAAATCCTTTCATGCCGTATACGTTAAAAAAACATTCTTCTCGTACTTTTTTCGGAAAATTCAAAATAGTACCTTATAGGGTAAATAAAAGAAGATCCTTCCATACCAAGGGGTAAAAGTAAAAATAGGTAAAAATGAATTTAAACATACATGAATAAATTTTTATATAACATGGACATGGATTATAGTAATAACCCCAATAAATACTTTCGAATAAGCAATCTCGGATAAAAATGAGATTTGCCAAATTATCCCTTACCTTAGGTCAGATATGCTTTGTACGTATCCGAACCTCCTGTATAATGATTTAAATAATGTAATTGACTTATTAAAGAATCATATTCATTGTTATGATATCATATATGTTTCACTTATGACTTTATATTACCCGTTCTTTTTTAAATTCCATGTTAAAGCAGCGTTTTGGGTAAAATCATTTCATTTATCGTATGTCTTTTGACTTGTCATTCTTGATATTATTACTTATATCCTGATTTATATAATTCCAGAATGTAAACCCTGATTTTTATATAATATATATTCATCATATACATATATATATTATAGATCGATAAAAGAATGTAAAACACCATTCATGGAGACGGTAGGTCGTACGTACGCATGAACGCTGTTTTCGTTTCCTTATTGAATTGAATGAAACTAAATAGATGACATACATATATATACATAAATCCAGTAGAATTATTATTTCATATATTTCATTATTATTCATTATATAAACTTTATGATCATTCATGTATGGTTAACATGGATAATGAATCTCATCACTTCGTGGAGACGGTAGTCCGTACATACGCATGAGCGATGATATCATTCCCATAATTATTGAATAGAATTGGATTGCATGGTATAATATATCAGAATTAGTATGATGTTATAATAACCATATATAGTTATTATTTACCCCATTATACCCATCCATGTAAAGTGTTGGTGGAAAAACAGATTTCACCACGGCATGGAGATGGTATTCTGTACGTATGCACGCGTGGTGATTTCGGATTCCATAGGATGGATAGATTGTGAAATAGGTTTGTTTAATACTTATAATAACATATCAATATATGAGTTATACTTATGTTATTACTTCATAATTAAACTACTAAAGAAGAAGAAGTGATAGAAGAAATAGAGTTGAAAGAATCGGTAACTGACATTACCTCTTCTTTGAAGCGCCTCTTTGAGACCTCCTCTTAGGGCACTAAAATTGGTCTTTAAAGAATACCAGAACCTCTAGGTTATTTCTATGGAAGTGGAGAAGATAATTTTTCAGGGGATGGCTGAGCTTGAAGGCTCAATGTTGTGTGAGGAAGAGAAGGAGGAGGTGCCCTTTTATAAGGGAGGAGAGGGGCACCTTTGGAATAACGAAAAATATTATTTTATTATAAAGTCATATTCTGTTTTTAATATCTCCAAATTGATTTATTTTTAAGCTAACGTGGGTATGGGTCAAAATCCTCTCATCCAATAGAATTTATACAGGTTTAGGTTCCTATTTTAACCTTATAATTTAGATTTAACTTTAAGTTAAATAAATTTACTTTTACCGTGTCTTCTTGTTTTCTTACACTATAAGGTTAATAAACATACTATAACAAACCAAACGAACCCCAAGTGGTTCATTATTAATATATATATACTTATATAAGTCATTTAGCCGAACCTTATATTTTTATTAATAAAATAAAAATTAATAATATAATATTTGTTTTAAAAACTATTTTATGTCAATTTTGACACTATTTGGTACATGATTTTTTTGAAAATCATAACAACTTGATTAGTTCAAAAAACGTTACTTAAATCAATAATAACATGTCATATTATGCTATAAAATTATTATAATTCATAAAAAGTCTCAAATTACATTTATTTGGGTATTTATAACATCAATTATGTCAATATTTTATTAATAAGATAATTACTACATCATCTTTGGGTCATAAATAAATAAACTTATTTAATGTCTAAAAATTATAAATAAAGTATAATTATGTAGGAAATATTTTTATATTTCTATTTAATATTTATAGTCGAATTTATCTTATGTATAACCCTATATTAAAAATGATTTACTTATTAGACTTTGATTTTAACTATTTTAACCCTTCTTTAAATAAATTAATATTAAATGTCCAAATCTAATCCAAGCGGGCCTAAATCGTCATATTTTATTCCCAAGGTTTTTTTGGTCGAATTAAACTTATCCAATAGAATTAGGACATGTTTTAGGGTAATAATAATATCATTTTTACCCTTAATTATCCTATTTATTTTTAATCGTGGTAAATAAACTAAAAAGTTACTACTCACCAAAAATTTATTTTCATTTAATTGAACCACATTTTAGTTCTTGATATTAACTGTGTCTCTCGTATTTTTGAAATTAAATTCACAGAAGTGGTAAAATTTAATTTAAATTAAAAACAGTCAGTTTTTTAACTACCACTAAGTGGTTTCACTATTCATCAAAAATTGATGTTTTTCATAAAAATACCAAAAATTCAGCCGAAGAATTATTTGATATTCCAAATTCGAAATTGATATCTATTTTTTCAAATTAATAACATATACGTGGAATTAATTAATTTTAAATTTAATTCCCGTTATCAAAACAAATAGCGTGTTTTTTAGAAACAAAAACAATTAAAAGATTGATGCTTGTTTAAATCCAATTTCAATGTGAAATTAATTCCAATGAACAACATTGGATTAAACGGTTAAAATATATTCTAATTACACTTTAAACCTAATTAAAAATATAATCTAACCATATAAATTATTGCGATGAAAAAAGTTGTTTTTAATTAAAATATAGCGTGTTTTTACTATTCATTAAAATATTAACGTTATCTGAATAATATGAAAATTTTATCCAAAGTAAATTTTTATATCCTGATTCCAACGAAGAATTTTATTTTTTCAAATTGAACTTATAGAAAAGTCAAAAACAAGATTTAAACTGGGTGCACGATCAAAAGGTGTAAAAACTACATTTTTTTAAAATTGCTTATTTTACTCGAAAAATTTATTTTGTTCTCATACCATGTTCTAGGAAATGTGTAAGATGAATAATAATGTTATGAAATTAAAAATGTAGTTGATACTATTCATAATTGGTAGTTCATATAACATATCATTGTTTAGAAAAACTCAGTATTGCGTACAACACACGCTATCGTGGAAGGTCGTGATTGTGTGTAATGCAAGCCAAGTCAGGGATGCGTGTTGTGCAAACTCCTTTTGGTGTAGCATACAACAAAATTAATTTATTAAATTAAAAAGAATATTTTTCATAAAATCTCGGGGTGTTACATTCTACCCCCCTTAAAATGAATTTCGCCCTCAGTATTCGTCGGGGTTATAAATGGTTTACTACTCGAAAGTTTGATTAATAGAAACCCACATCGTAAGAAGGAATACCAAAACATGGATTTAAAAACTAATGTATGAAATGTAACGGTTACCCAAATTAACTCATCACTGGGTTTCCACATAGGAGAACATAGGTGAAAATATGGATATGGAAGAAAAATATAACCATCATGTTCTGATGGAGAGTGGTAGAGAACGTGGCTATAAAAAAGCCATAAATCACAAATCCATATATTTTTTATGATCTAAGGTACCATCTGATTCATCGGATATAAGGGAACTAGGACAACATTTTTTATTTTCAAGATCATTTCCCTAAAGGTGATGAAATTGGAATTAGAAGAAATACTTTCGTGATTTTAGTACAGTCTCACCGTTGGTCATTCTTTGGACAATTTCCCCTTCATCTCTTAAAGAAATGAAGTTGAATTTTTCATTTGTGAAGTGTTTGCAAATCATTTGATAGAATGATAGGTCATTCCATATCTCACAAACAAAAGGTTTTAAAAGTTATAAAAAATACATAAGTGCATCTATAGTGATATTAATCATATATGGTTCCTAAAATGGACTTATACTTTATATTTCATACTGCTTAATATAATAAAACTAGTTTCTACTAAACAAGGACTTCCTGTAGGCCAGTGGTAGGAGATAATGACAAGTCGCTCTTCGGTTGTGGGTTCAATTCCCACAGCCTTGTCCGACGCGATGGGCTATCGCACATCCTGTAGGTTGTCCTTTTTCTAAAACTACATTACTATAACATCCCATCAAAAATATCGAAAAAATTTCTATCCTTAAACAATAATTTCTTATGTCCAACATAATCCATTCCAATCATTATCTAAAATACTTCGGTCCAAGCTCATAGTATAAAGAAAATGATTACTTGAAATGTCATCAACCAACCATCATTTATCCCCCATTATCTTGTCGGTCACATTCCAAACATGTGAATACCTTAATCATGTATTCTCTTGAAAAATGAATACCCATTAAACCTTAGTGAAAACATGAATGCTGTCAAAAGTTAACTCTTTCCACATACCAAAATCTAAAAATTATATATACTCAAACAATGATATAACCTTCTCCTTATATCAGTCATGAGCTCATGAATACTATCAAACATTTAATTTTCTCCTTATCCCTTCATTATGCACATATCATCTACTTTCCAAAAATATCGGAATAACCTTTCATGGTTACTGGTACCATTAATCATACACTTTCATAACTTAAGGAAAGACAATAGTGTAACAATCCTTATATATCCCTTTATTCCATAGTACCATGAGATTACTTGTACAACATTACACTTGATAAACATGTAATCATTCCACTACCTTATTAAACCATTGGACGAGCTTCAACAATTATTTCATCTCACATATCATTTGTAGTCTCTTCATCATCATCAACATAAATACTACCCATACCACCATACTGATTCTCTTCATGAGACTTTCTCTTAGGGAATTAGTTTGCATAATGCCCGTACATTCCACATTTAAAACATTTAACCATTGTTTACGTCGTAGCAATACCATTATCCTCATCTATGGTGTTAATAGAACCTTTTCCTTTGCACTTACTGGATTTGTGTCCTTCTTTTCCACACCCAAATCATCTTCCAGTTCATTTGAAACAATCTCTCCGATGCCTCTTCCCACATGATTTACATGAGGGAAATTGAACATTCTTTCCTCTATGATCATAATGAAACTCCATCTTTCTCTTATTATATGAGTTGGGAGACTTAACAAAGTTGAGATTATTGATCATATTATGAGATTTATGATTAGACATAATAATGATGTTTGGACTTCCAAATCTCGTTTCATTTGGTTTCTCACGAAGAATATCATTCCATTGTCTGTAATATCCTCCATTATCATGAATCTTCCTGTTTCCAGCTATTTTCTAAAACCCAAAAAGAATAGTGTGAGAGGAAAAAATCATGATATGGAAAACAACATAGTAAAGGGGGAGCACCCTCAATATATAACATATTAGGTTAAATTATAATATTGTTACCATAGTTCTAGGACTATATCCTATACGTATACTTAACCTTAGGGACATCCCTAGACATAACTTAGAATTATCTCTAGGGATCTCACTAGCATTTTCGCATCCTAGTTTCCAAAGGTTGACTAAACCTTTCCTCATATACCAACTGTAGAGACCCAAAGCTTGACGTACATGGACAATACATTACTTTTTCATAATACTTAATATATAACAAAAACAGACACAAAAGGATCATAATAGTTTATTGTCTTTGGAAACTCAGAATATAATCTTCTAATCATGGTGAAAGATCTTCAACAACTTCCAATAAAGATCTCCCCCTTTTTTTATACCTAAAACCTTTATTTATATCCTGGGTAAAATAAAACATAAAAGGGGTGAGCTCAAATGCCCAGTAAGGGTAAACATAGAGAACATAAAACAATCAATAAACATTTGAATGCAAAAACATGAACATAAAATCTAAACATCAAAATCATGAGCCAAGACATGAATCTTGGAAGTACGTAAGGAATATATCATAATGGAACATCAATCGTGATAAAATAGAATGAGAATAAAAAATTTAATTGTGGCAACCATTAATCACATGATATGATTTCCATAATAGCCAAGACATTGCTTCCAAGACCATCTTAGTGGACAAAGTCCCTTTCTGAATCGAGTTCACTCCTCGTTCCAGTCATATATTACTGAACCGGTTTAACTTTCCATTCCATCCATGTCTATATCATGAGATATAAATCTTTACCCAATGAATTAAAGGGAGATATAGATCCCACCCATCTCATAATGAAATCATTCTTACTTGTGCCACAAAATAAACACACATCATTCATAATAACCCAATAAATAAAATGGGTTTCATAAACATCATCCAATCATTACATAATCCATATAAAAGCAATGGATATCATTTCATAATAAGGAAAGTGAAACCATGTAAATCATAGAGACATTATACTTGAAACATACACATATGAAATAATTTCATCTTAGATGAAAAATGATTTTGATAACACTTGAAATGAATTCTTGAGGAAAATATCCTTTCTTCTTCAAAATCATTTTCTTTTCACAAAATGTCATGCAATTTTAAAAGAAACGGATTTTTTTTGAAAATAGTCATTAAATATTTTGGAGGATGCTTCATGAAAATAAGGCTTTAAAAAAACAGAAAAATATTTTCATGTCGTATACGTTAAAAAAACATTCTTCTCGTACATTTGTCGAAAAAGTCAAAAAAGTACCATGTAGGGTAAATAAAAGAAGATTCCTTCCATACCAAGGGGTAAAAGTCAAAATGGGTAAAAAGGTCTTTAAACATACATGAATACATTTTTATAAATCATGGACATGGATGATAGCAATAACCCCAGTAAATACTTACGAATAAACAATCTCGGATAAAAATGAGATTTGCAAAATTATCCCTTACCATAGGTCCGATATGCTTTTTACGTATCTGAACCTCCTGTATAATGATTTAAATAATGTCATTGAATTATTACAGAATCATATTCATTTTTATCATATCATATATGTTTCACTTATGACTTTATATTACCCGTTCTTTTTTAAATTCCATGTTAAAGCAGCGTTTTGGGTAAAATCATTTCATTTATTGTATGTGTTTCAAATTTTCGTTCTTGATATTATTACTTATATCATGATTTACATAATTCCATAATGTAAAACATGATATATATATATATATAATATATATTCATCATATACATATATATATATATTATAGATCGGTAAAAGGAATGAAATACACCGTTCATGGAGACGGTAGTCTGTATGTACGCATGAACGCTGTTTTCGTTTCCTTATTGAATTGAATGAAACTAAATAGAATACATAAATATATATATATACATAAATCCAATAGCATTAGTATTTCATATATTTCATTATTATTCATTATATAATCTTTATGATCATTCATGTATGGTTAACATGGAGAATGAATCTCATCGTGTCTTGGAGATGGTAGTCCGTACGTACGCATGAGCAATGATATCGTTCCCATAATTATTGAATAGAATTGTAGTGGATGGTATAATATATTAGAATTAGTATGATGTTATATAAACCATATATAGTTATTCTCTACAGCATTATACCCATCCATGTAAGGTTTTGGTGGAAAAACAGATTTCACCACGATGTAGAGACAGTATTCCGTACGTACGCACGCGTGGTGATTTCATTTTTCATAGGATAGATAGATGGTGAAATAGGGTTGTTTAATACTTATAATAAAATATAAGTATATGGGTTATACTGATTTTATTACTTCATAATTAAACAACTAAAGAAGAAGAAGTGGAATAAGAAATAGAGTTGAATGAATCGGTAACGAACATCACCTCTTCTTTGAAGGGCCTCTTTGAGACCTCCTCTTAGGGCACTAAAATTGGTCTTTAAAGAAGTCAATAACCTATAGGATGTTTCCATAGAATTTTAGAAGAGAATTTGGAAGGTTCTGGCCGAGGTTGAAGGCTCAATGTGGTGTGAGGAAGAGAGGGAGGAGGTGCTCTTTTATAAGGGAGGAGAGGGGTACCTTTGGAATAACTAAAAATATTATTTTATTATAAAGTAATATTCGGTTGTTAATAGCTCCAAATTGATTTCATTCAAAGCTAAGGTGGGGATGGGTCGAAATACTCACATCCAATAGAATTTATACAAGTTTAGGTTCATATTTTAACCTTATCATTTAGATTTAACTTTAAGTTAAATAATTTTACTTTTACCGTGTCTTCTTGTTTTCTTACACTATAAGGTTAATAAAATTACAAAAAAAAAAGCCAATAGAACCCCAAGTGGTTCATTATTAATATATATATCCTTATCTAAGTCATTTGTCCGAACCTTAGATTTTTAGGAATAAAATAACAATTATTAATATAATATTTTGTTTAAAAATATTTTATGTCAAATTGGTCACTATTTGGTACTTGATTTTTTTGAAAATAATAAAAGAATGATTAGTTCAAAAGAAGATACTTAAATCAATAATAACGTGTCATATTAACCTATAAAATTATTGGAATTCATAAAAAGTTTCAAATTACATTTATTTGGGTATGTATAACATCAATTATGTCAATATTTTATTAATAAGATAATTACTGCATCATCTTTGTGTCATAAATAAATTATATTATTTAATATCTAAAAATTATAAATAAAATACCATTATGTGTGAAATATTTTTATATTTCTAATTAATATTTATAGTCTTACTTATCTTATGTATAACCCTATGTTAAAAATGATTTACTTATTAAACTTTAATTTTAACTATTTTAACCCTTCATTAAATAAATTAATATTAAATGTCCTAATCTAATCCAAGTGGGCCTAAATGGTCATATTTTATTCCGAAGGTTGTTTTTGGTCGAATTACACTCATCCAATATAATTATAACATGTGTTAGGGTAATAATAATATCTAGTTTACTCTTAATTATCCTATTTACTTTTAACCGTGGTAAATAAAAGTAAAAAGTTACTATTCACCAAAAAATTATTTTCAATGCATTGAACCAAATTTTAGTCCTTGATATTAACTGTGTCTCTCGGATTTTTTAAATTCAATTCACAGAAGTGGTAAAATTTAATTTTAATTAAAAAAAGTCAGTTTTTTAACTACCACTAATTGGTTTCACTATTCATCGAAAATTGAAGTTTTTCAGAAAAATACCAAAAATTCAGCCTAAGCATTATTAGATATTCCAAATTCAAAATTGATGTCTATTTTTCCAAATTCATAAAATATAATTGTCATTAAATAATTTTAAATTTAATTCCCGTTATCAAAACAAATACCGTGTTTTTAAGAAACAAAAACAATCAAAAGATTGATACTTGTTTATATCCAATTTCAAAGTGAAATTAATTTCAATGAACAACAGTTGATTAAATGGTAAAAAATATATTCTAATTACACTTTAAACCCAATTAAAAAGATAATATATCCATATAAATTATTGCGATGAAAAATGTTGTTTTTAATTAAAATATAGCGTGTTTTTACTATTCATTAAAATATGAAAGTTATCAGAATAATATGAAAATTTTATCCAAAGTAAATTTTTATATCCTGATTCCAAATAAGAGTTTTATTTTGTCAAAATGAACTTATAGACAAGTCAAAAAAAAGATTTAAAGTGGGTACGCCATAAAAAGGCCGCAAAACTACATTTTTTTAGAATTAATTATTTTACTCAAAAAATTGATTTTGTTCTCATACCATGTTCTAGAAAATGTGTGAGATGAATAATAATGTTATAAAATTAAAAATGTAGTTGATACTATTCATAAAGGGTAGTTCATATAACATACCGTTGTTTAGCGAAACTCAGTATTGAGTACAACACACGCTATCGTGGAAGGTCGTGATTGCGTGTATTGCAAGCCAAGTCAGGGATGCGTGTTGTGCAAGATCCTTTGGGTGTAGCGTACAACACAAGACATTAATGATATTAAAATGAATATTTTCCATAAAATCTCGGAGTGTTAGAGAGTGTTTCAGGAGAGGACGTTATTCCTGGATGGACCATATGAGAGGATGAGATCTTGTGTTTCCAGGGGCACGTATGGGTTCCAGCAGACATACATGTGGAGATGATGCAGGATTTTTATTTCTTAGTTTGGGTAGTTCGTCCATGCATCACAAAGATATATCGTGATATACACTCTATGTATTAGTGGCATGGTATAAAGAGAGATGTTACTGGTTTCTTCGTGAGGTGTTCCACTTGTCATCAGGTGTAGGTGGAAAATCAGAGAACAACAGGGATTTTACAATAGTTACCCATTCCCAAGTGGAAGTGGAGTGACATTTCGATGGACTTCGTGACCTGTTTTTCGAGATCGCCTTGAGGGAATGACGTGGTTTGGGTTGTCATTGACAAACTCACGAAGGTCGCTCACTTATTTCTGATCAAGGAGACCTTCAGTGTTGATGAGTAGGGACAAATGTGCATCCGTGAGATTGAATGTCTTCTGAGAGTTCCACACTCCATTGTTTCAGAAAGGAATGCCCATTTTACATATCAAGTCTAGATAGGGATTTCTAATGCTATGGGTACATAGGAAAACTTATGTACAGCTTTCCATCCCCAGACTGATGGCCAATCTAAGCATACGATTCATGTGCTTGAGGACATGCTCCGAACATGCATCCTTTATTTTGGAGGTTCTTGGGAGTTTCATATACCTCATGTGAATTTTTACTACAATAATATTTTTCATGTGACTATTCCAATGGCACGTTATGAGGCTTTTTATAGTAGGCCATGCCGATAAAAATTATATTGGCTGGAGGTAGGAGAAACATCTTTGTTGGGACATCATATTGTTTAGGAGAACACAAAGCATATAGAGTTGATTCGAAAGAGGATGACAACTGAAAAGTCTTGACAGAAGTCTTCTATTGATTAGTGGAGATGACCTCTAGAGTTCAAGGTTAGGTATCAGGTTTTCTTTCATGTCACACTGAGGTTGGAATTCAAGAGGATTATGAGACATGGTAAGCATTCCCCACGGTATGTCGGTCCGTTTGAGGTGTTGGAGAAAGATGGGTCGGTTGCCTATCGGTTGCAGTTATCTCAGAGGTACAAGGATATGCACGACATCTTCTACGTTTCTTAGATTTGACATTACTTTTCAGAACCGTATCATGTATTTCAACTAAAGGAGGTTAAGCTCGAATTGGATGCATTGTTTGAAGAGCAGCCATTCTGGAATGCGGATCATAGTGCAAAGGTCCTCTGTGGTCAGTCTGTTCCTCTAGTACCAGTGATATGGAAGCTCGAGCGGGTGCAGGACAAGATATGGGAGTGGGAGGCCAATGTTCGATCATAGTTTCCGAAACTGTTTGAGGTTTCTTCATCTATGCCACGCTAGGCTGATTTGGGGATAAATTTCATTAAGTGGGGATGTTTTTAAGAACCTGGACTTTCTTTTCAGGTATGAATTTCTTCTTATGGTCATTTTTGATGGGAAAGTAAATTATTGAAATTTTCCAAGTTCACGCCATGTACTTCCATGACGTAGGAGGCCGCGTGTTGGTCGTGTAGTAGCCACACAAAAAACCATGTGGGAGTGACTTGGAGGTCTCATAAATCAGAGTACAGAATAGGTGATTACACGCCTTGTACTTAAAATATAATCATCGTGTACTTTCTTTCATTCATTAAATGAACAGGGGTCACGTCTAGTTTATAGAAACACACCCTTTATCATTCGTCTCATCCAGGAACTTTGTACCGCCTCAGATTTTCGATGAACCTCCGAGAATGCATCTGTCCTCTTAATCGAACATCATTGGTTGAGTTGGAATCGCATCAGTGGGTTCTGTCTTCTCCTAGAGCACCATCTTCTGATTTCTCCTCTCTCGTGAGATATCATGGATTGAACATTTAAAAGATTTTTTTTAGATATTCTATGTTATAAGGTGATTCATGATTCTAGGATCCCATATATCAATCTCCGAACTCCCAGGTAGGTGTTATGTGCCTTTCCGTTCAAAGTCATTGAGTATTTTGTGCAAATTCCACCAATACCCTTGAACTGGGTATTGCGTGTTTACCGTTTTACCACTTTAGTTTGTTTTCCATGCTTGTATGCTTGTGTAGAGGTAATTTGTATATGAATAGGGTTGATTACAATGCTTTGGATGTTTTTCTCATGAATGTTCTGTTTACGAATGTTTGGTCCTATTTAGCGAATTTGGCAGCCATACCTATTTTTCAAGCCTGTTGTTGTAGGATGAAGAGTTTGTATTCTAACATGCTTGATTTGATGTAGACTATTTAGCCAAGTAGTTCTGTAGGATTACTATTTCAATATTGTACTACTTGCTCGTTAACCGACACATGGCCGTGAGAACCTGGTGTAGTAGACCATAAGGGGAATTGACTAAGCGAGCTTCCTTAGAGAGTCTTTGATCACATTAGGCTATAAGGGGGATTGACCAAGTGAGCATCCTCAGAGATCCTAGGACCAGTTGGGCCTATAAGGGGTATTTACTGGGTGAGCTTCCTCAGAGTGTCCTTTTTTTCATTACATTTTAATGAGATTGACCACGTGAGCATCATCAGAGAGTTTATGTTTTATTTTAATGACCTAGTATATAAGGGGAATTGACCATTTCAGCTACCTTGAGAGTCTTAAAACTTCATTATATAAGGGGAATTGACCGTGTAAGCCTCCTCAGATAGTCCTTGACTACCTTATACTATACGAGGAATTGTCATTGTGAGCTTCCTCTTAGAGTCTTGCTTTACATTTTTCAATAAGGGGATTCGACATTGAGCGTTTCATCATAGAGTCTTTATATATTTTTATCACTGAACTAGTTGGGTTAGGTTGAGTGCACTTCCCATAGGGTTAAATATATGAGGTTTTTCTGTTTTTTTTTCACTGTAGCTTGATATTGAAACTATGGATTTTTTACTACTGAAAACTTTCATGTTTACTGTTTTATGCACTTTTACCTGCTATATATTCCCTGACTATAAGGCACAGATCTTCGGGTGGTTGCCTACTAGGGTTTAGTCTCACACCCAATTTGGGCCATTCGTTTGGGCCGAAACAAATTATATTATTGCAGGTATAGATAAGGAAAGCACCCTTATACTTCAGATAATAGATATCCAGTGGAGCTGGAAAGCATGGGACCAAGATATGGCTTCTGATGCTGAGGAGTTTATTTTCTTTCTTTTTCACTTTGTTTTAGCACTATTTTATTTCAACATTGTGGCTTGTTTGGCTGTTTTCCTTGATATATGTATCATGCATCATGCATCATTTTATATATGTTCTCCAGTTTACATCTTTCAGTTTTTTTCTATTTCTTTTGTATGTCATTATTACTGCTTCAACTCTTGTATGTTTTTATTTACTTCTATTGTATACTCATCCAATGAGGTCATAGTTTATCCACTATCACACCCAAGGCCCTCGCTGCTAGTCGGTAGCCTCTGGCATTTAAGAAAATGCACTCTAGGACTTGTGACCAACTGGGTATGGGGCGCCACTTGGTGGAATATAGAACCGGGATGTTACAACGTGGTGTCAGAGGTGGTTTCCATTTGATGTTCCAGAGAGGACGATGGGCCCTTCTAGGGGATGGGTTATGGAAAATCTCACATCAAAGAAGGATAATCATGAAGCACCCTTTATAAGGTGGTGTGGATACCTCTCCCATCATGAGACCCTTTCCTAGGGGGTGCCTAGGGGCCAGAACCCATGGAAAAACATAACTGTGTGGGCTAGGCCCAAAGCGGACAATATCATGATCTTGGGATGGACTAGGAATTTACAACAGTTACCCTATAATTCATGAAAAAATATCACAAATTTGATTTCTGATGTGAGAAACATATCATGAAATGGATAAATTTAATAATAAACTATAAACTAATACATAATCACATCAATAGTCATGATATAATCCATATAATTATATAGATTTTATGATCGTCAAAATATATAATCACCCAGAAAATATTATAAAAATTGATGAGTCATATTCTAATTTACACCATTCATCTTGGAATAATTTGATCACCAAAAAATGGTAAATATCATTGCATTCACTAAGACAAGAATTTCTCAGATCTAGGGAATTTATATTGTCTAATTTCATTTCCTCAATTATAGGGCCAATGAAAATCTTCTCAATAATCATAGGTTTATAAATTAATGCCTAATGATCCTTCATAATATGATTCTTATATATGGATTCTAATTTTATGTCATCTAATTTAGATAAATAGTTTAATTATTCATTAAATTAAATGAACTCTCCATCATCTTTTTTATCCATATATTCTCCATCATACTATTTTGGGTCACACCTAAGGTAAACCATGAATTCATTACTCATTCATGATCTCAAAATTTTTATAGAAGAATATTTTGAAGAGTAGTCAAATTTTTTTATGAACCCATGCAGACGTGATATAAAATATAGTTAATATATTAAATAAATTTATTTCGGGAACATGGAGCAACCCAATCATATGATGTCATATTTATAGTCAATAAAATGAATTAAACATTATATCCAAAGACATAAAATGAAAAAAAAAATTATAAATTAGTACTTCATTAACTCCCCCCCCCCAATAATAATAAAAAACTAAAGAAAAAGGTCAGGACCTAGAGCCCACATTTGGGTCAACTCCTCCCTTGAGCTCTGCTGCATGCTTTGTACAGCCACAACATGTGATCCATGTGAATGGTCCCTCAATTTAGGTCAAATATACATAAAATCACCAATAATCATCTAGTTATCTGGAATAGTGATTAATCCTTGATGTGTATCTCACCCGTGTTAATAACAACTATAAGGTCATGCATTTATCTCCTCACCTGTGACACATGGATAATGTCATGCACCCACTATAGATGTGGATTTGGCAGAGGTCGTAAGGAACCTATCCAACCTCATGCATTATTTCAAATAGCTGAATAGACCACATTTATGGATTTCCTCACTGATTGAATCTATAAAAACCTCATTCTAGTGAGACTCTTAGGAAAATGTGGTCTCTCTATTGAAATCAATGGGACCAGATCATTAATCTTCCTAGTATTTATTCCTTATATACTTTATACTCATCCTATAATGGATGAAGTGGACATTATCTCTCATATCCTTCATGATATGTGGCCCAAAAAGGGATGGATCACTGATCTCATTCCAGCAAATGGGTGACCTTCATGATATACCATATAATGCCTCAAATGGTTCCATTATGATAGGAGAGTGTTATCTAATACTGTACATATTATAAACCTAATAAATACGATCCTACCAACTCTACATGATGTCTAAAACAATAAACATATTTACTGCATCCTCCATATAGAGATTGTGTTCAATCATCCCTTTATTATTGAGGTGGAATGATATAGTTGACATCCTTTGGGACCATAATTCCTAAGGCCGGCCCCTCGGAAACCATGACATGAAACCTTCTTCTAGTTTAGAGTCAATATTAAACATTACTCAATGAAGGATAAAAAATTTTCTTATGAAAAACTACAACAAAATATCATCCAAACACATATCCCTAATATAAATGAAATGTGCTAATTTTGTGAGTTGGTCAACTTTCACATAGATTGTGTCATTGAATCCCTCATAATATGGAATATTTTATTCAAATACAATGGATACAAAATCAATTTTGTACAACAGTAAACCTTATAGGCTAAACATATCCCACTAGAACATTGTTCTCGGCCATCACATGATGAAAGGTGGGGCACTATGAGAAGATCACATCCATTATCTTACTAAAGTTTTCCAACCAATAATATCTTAAATTATCTCTATAAGTATTTAACACACTAGGAGAAAAATAAACTTTTATTCTTGGAACTCCCTAATCACATCCTCATACATTGCGACTTGGACAACTATTTTTCCCTATAAATGGTTGATTTGATTGCCTTCACTAAATGATCAATTTGGTGAATATGTTGAAGATATCAGGTCTCATAAGACCTCATAGACAATGCCACCCAAATGGGAATCTATTGTAAATGGGAGGTATGGAATCCTGCTTTTTATTACATAAATTATCATTAAATTTTACAAAAAGAGGATCTTTAAAGACTAGTGTCTTGGAAATCAGGACATAATACATAAAAACAAAATAAATAATTCTTATAAACCCCTAAAAGGCTTCATCATTTGTTAATCTTCTGTAAAATTACTACATCTCATATCCTAGACAAATACATCATTGGAACAGATGAGTAGAAAGCTAGGTATGGAAAGCAAGTGAAACAATTGACATGTAATCTTGATCAACATTAATAAGAACATGATAAAAGTCAGAAATGCATGGGAAAAGGTAGAATAAAAACATCATAATTAAAAGAACATGAATCATAACATGAATATGTTTCCACAGCATTTCATTTAGGCATTCATGAACATATCACCATTGTTTATCCCCTAGGTGTCATAAAAATTATCAAAGTTATTCACCAAGGTATCGTGAAACTTGTCATCTCTATAGTTTAATTTCTTTACCCAATGTATTAGAGCGCTATTAGGGATCAACCTTAATATATCATTATTTTCATGTGATCCACATAGATAATAATCAAACATTTCATATATACCCCATGGATAATAAATGAAATTGGTTTCACTATAAGATCATGACGTTTTAAAAGTTCTCTAAATTAAGATCATTATTTCATTTTTTACCCATGGAATGGGATTGAGGGAAATATGTATGTCAATTCCAGAATCGAATATATAATATTCATATATATATATGAACAACCATTAAAACTAAATTGGACTGGGTATTCACATAAATAAAAAAAGAGGACTTCAGGAGAGAAAGGGATCAAAATCATGAGGTGAAATTTCTACAAGATAACAACTATATAACATGGTGCTCGAAAACATTAAAAAGAGAGGGGAAAATGGTCACACATTGATAAATAATTCATAATATAGTATGGGTATATAATAATATAATGGTATGTATATTTTAATGACATACCACATGAAAATGCATTATGAAGTAATAGAGATGATGCGATTTGTTTTATGAAAATTAGGAAGCTTAATGACATCAATAAAAAATTCAGAAAAAAATTAATGAGAGAGGAAAGGGTCTCAAAAAAATTGGATATGAAATGGAAAGTAATGAGTCCATATATTAACCTACTGTCAACATAAAGAGATGGAAACTAGAAGACACGACATAAATAAAGTCATGGATTTAAAAATGAAATTGAACGATTCCCTTACCTTGATGAGTAACATCGAAATGTTGAAGGTTGGGACCTTGGGAGGCCTGAGGGATCCTTGGGAGGGCTCATTTGGAGGTAAGGAGACCATAACATTGTTTAGGAGGATTTTGGAATGAAATGAATGAGGTAAATTTATTGGTATTTATAAGAAAATTGACGGAATAAATTATTAATATCTAAGGGACACCGCATCGGTGGTATTTGCTATACCATTGGAATGCCAATGGTATTGGACACTTGGGACACCTCATAGAATATCTCATTATTAATAAGTCAACCTGAAATATTACATCATTATTACATCATTAATGATGTCATTTAACACCTGAAACTCAAAACATTATTTTTACTATTCACTAAAAATTCAATTGTTTCAAAAAAATCCCAAAAATTCACCTAACCAAATATCGTTGCTCTGAATTCAAAAATGAACTCCATTTTATGAAAATATTTCTCTAAATATGTTTTAATTTTATTTTTAAATAAAATTATTATTTATTCAAAAAATACAACTTTAAAACTATAAATCATTTTGAAAACTATAAAAAAAAGTAATCAAGTTCCCATAAATTATAATATAACCCTAAGACAATAATGTACCAATTTATGATTAAATTTTAAGAAAAATTATTCCATTTTAAATTATTATATTTATTATAACATTTTAAATAAAATATTTAAGACATAAAAAAATACCTAAACTTATACATTAATCGTTTTTCACTATAATGAAGATTAAATTGTATTTATACATTCACATTTTAAGATTATATTTTTTGGCCAATTTACATTTCATTACTGTTCATTGCCATTTATATGGGTATGTAACTATTCATTCTTTACTATTCACTAAAACCCCAAGTTGATATTATTAGACTCTAAATTTCTAACTGGTCACAACTGCAGAGGGCCATTTTTTAAAAATCATTTCAAATTATTAATTATTTAAAAAATAAAAAAAATATTATAAAATTTCCCTTTCCTGCTAAATTCATCAATAATACACATCCAATATTTATCCAAATATTTGAAATTCACATCATAGCCAAAAGAAGAAAAACAAATTTATTTATATAAAAGAATTGCACAAAGAAGATATGGCCTCAATACATAGCCCCTTATAACACCAGCATAGGACCTAAGTGTAAGGTGTGCTATAGTGATAGAATCTTGGGGTGGCTCAGACACCATTTCCTGAGTGGTGATTTCTATTAGCTTGAACATATCCCTTAGGCGATTACATTCAAACATCACATGTTGTAGTTCATCTTCAGCATGGTCCAGTGAAAAGCCCAGTGATGCTACCTTCATCCCATGCCCTGACAGATGGGCTTCAAATGGTCTGTGTCTACTAGATAATGCCATAGAATCTTCACTCTATTTTAATTATCCAAGATCATATGAATATAAAAACAATAATTGCAATGTTAAGAATTTTTTTTCCAATGGTCATATTGACCAATGGCCATATAACAGTCGAAACCCAATAGTATCATTTTTATTATACCCACTTAATTAAATAATGGATAACGTTTTTTTGAGCATAAAATAATAAAACACAGAAATTTAGGAAATAAATATAATTAAAATGTTCATGTCGTTACATTCTTCCCAAATTAAGAAATTTCATCCCCGAAATTTTAACTCCTACCCTAGGAAAAGAAAAGTTGTGGGTACATCTTCCTCATAGACTCCTCTAGTTCCCATGTGGATTCTTCACATTTGTGGTTCATCCAAAACACCATAACATGGTTGGTAGTATTGATGTGTAGAACCTTCTCTCTATAATCCATGATCTCAACTGGCTACTCCTCATAAGAGAGGTGTGTTCCAGTTGTACCACGTCTGGATTTAGTACATGTGAAGGGTCATGTATGTACTACCTCAAGAAGGATACATGGAAGATTTCATGAACTTGTGCTAGATTTGGAGGAAGTGCATGCTGATAGGCCACTATTCTCATACAATAAATGATTGCATCAGGGCCAATGTACCTAGGGTTGGGCATCCCTTTTTTCTCAAACCTCATGACTCTCTTCCATGGTGAAATACAAATAAATACTTTGTCACCAAAATCAAACTCAATGTCACTTTGACGGTTGTCAGCATAGAAATGTTTCCGACTCTATGTAGCCTTAATGTGTTTCAAGATGTCATGGACCTTCTCTATCATCTCTTTCACAAGATCAGGCCCAACAGTATTTCTCTCAATAACATTATCCCAACATGTAGGAGTTCTACATCGCTTCCAATATAGAGCTTCATAGGGTGCCATTTGAATGCTCGAGTGGAAGCGATTGTTCTATGGGAACTCAACTAATGGGAGAAGTTGATCACGTCCACCTTTAAATTCCATTGATAATGTTCTCAACATGTCCTGGAGTGTTTGAAAAGTTATTTCAAATTGACCATCTGTTTGGGTGTGATAGGATGTACTAAAATTCAATTCAGTGCTTAGATCATGTTGGTGGCTTCTCCAAAAATTTTAAGTGAACCTTGGATCACGATCCATTACGATAGAAAGTGGAAAACAATGCATCCTTACCACTTCCTTCACATTAATCATGGAAAATTGATCAAGATAGAATTCATACTGAATAAAGGGAAGTATTTCTGAGACGGTGCACAATAACCCATATCGCATTGTTTCCTATGGAAGTTCTTGGGAGACCAGTGATAATTTCTATAGTGATATTGTCCTACTTCCATGCTGGTATGGGTAGTAGTTGCAATACCCCATCAGGAAGTTGTCATTCTACCACAACTTTCTGACATACAAGGCACCTTGATGTGTAGTCTGCAATCTCCCTTTTCAAGTTATCCCACCAATAATGATCACGAAGGTCACTATAAATTTCTTTGATACCATGATTTGTAGAGAATATAGAGATATGAGCTTCATCCATCATCCCCTTCTCTATTTTCATAAGTCATGGAACACGTTATCTTGTAAGAAATTTCAGTACACCTTCTTGATCAGTATTGAACTGAAGAAACATTCCATCATTCACAGCCTAAAACTTCTTCTTTAACAAAGGATCTTCTTTCTGAGAATTCTCGATCATTTCTAGTAGTAACAGTTGAGAAACCATTTGGAATATTTTTGATGATGTCCCTCCATTTATAATTCCCATGTCCAGTTCCAATAGGTAATTGATCAAATGATCTCTTTGAATCCTCATCATGGAATGAACAACTGGGTCATTCCTACTTAATGCATCAGTGACTCTGTTTGCTCTTCTGAGATGATAATGAAATAACAATAATAATCTGTCAGAATTTCCAACCATCACCATTGTCTCATGTTCAATTCCTTTTGTGTGAAAGTATAATTCAAAAATTGATGGTCTTTGTATATATCACATTTATCCCCATAAAGATATTTCCTCCATATTATCAGAGCAATAACAAATGCAGCTAGCCCCAGATCATGAGTTAGATAGTTCTGCTCACGAGCCTTCAACTAGAGAGATGCATAAGCAATGACCTTGAAATTTTTCATGAGAATTAATCCAACCCCTTTTAGAGACGCATCGCTAAAAATAATGAATCCTCCACTTGAGGGGACAGTTTACAGGGGTTAAGTAACCAATATCTTCATCAGCTCTGGAAAAAATTCCTCACAATCCATTGTCCATATGAACATAACCCCTTTTCGAGTTACATTGGTTAATGGATTTGAATGTCTTGAATTTTTTAAACTAACCTCCTGTAATATCTCACTAAGTAAAAGAATCTACAAATAACAGTTATAGATTTAGTTTGAGGACACTACCCTACAATATTTCTCTTTGAAGGGTCAACTGTGATTCCTTGATTTATAAAAATGTACCCCAAGATAGCAACTTGATGTAACCAGAATTCACATTTACTGAACATTCCAAAAATCCTCCCCTTCTGTAGAGTTTTCAAAATTACCCTTAAATGATCCTCATGCTCCTCACGACTATTAGAATATATCCTAATATCTTCAATAAAAAATACCACAATGTTATCAAGGAAGTCTATAAAGAATCTATTCATCAAATCCATAAATACAGTAGGTGTATTAGTCAGTCCAAAAGTAATAACAACAAAATCATAATGCCAATATCATAATAGGAAGGCAGTTTTTGGAATATCTTCTTTCTTCACCCTCAATTTATGATAACCAGAAAAAAGATCATTCATAGAGGAGAATTGAGCCCCACGAAGCTGGCCAAATACGTCAACAATTATTTGAAGTGGGTATTTGTTCTTTAATGTAATCCCATTCATTTTTCTGTAATCAACGCATAGTTGCATCGATCAATCCCTCATATTTACAAAGAGAATAGTTGCTCCCCATAGAGACACACTCAGTCGGATAAACACCTTCTTCAAAATTTCATGGGGTTGTTTATTTAATTCATCCATCTCCACAATCTCCATCCTATAAGGGGTCTTTGATAATGGATGAGATCCAGGTATTATTTCAATAGAAAACTCTACCTCTCTTTCAGGGGGAGGTCCAATATACTTCTCAAGAAATATATCGACATATTCATGGATTATGGGGAAAGTTTTTATCCTCAAACTCTCATTTCCTTCTTCTTCTTCACTAATCAATTCCATAAATAAAATAAGGAGGTTCTTCTAGACAATGATCAGGTTGATATTTCTCTCGTTGGATGATAATTATAGGTTTTCCATTCATGACCACTGAGGTTTCATTACTTCTGCATTTAATCATAGAATCATGTTTTGAGAGCCAGTCCATCCCCCATATAATATTGAATTCTATCAATGTAATGAAAAATAAATTTGCGATAAAATTGTGCTCACCAAAGAAAGTACAAGAGTTTCTAAACACTAACGATTCTTTGATAACCCCACCAAGTGTCTTGACTGATAACTATACTTTTATCAAGTCATGGTTTGATTCTAAATTCATTGAAAACATGGAGGAAATAAAAAAATGTATAGAAAAATAATCAAACAAACTAAATGATAGCATTTAAAGAACAACAAGAGTAACCGGTACCACGTAATTTGGAACTTAAACATTAGCTATCATGATAGAAGAATAATGACCTTGCTCCCTTGGCCTTTGCTGAGGCTAATTGTGGTTCCTCTCCACTTCCCTCAGATTTGTACAATGACTAGAAAATCTCCCATGTTGTCCTCACATTAATCACTAGATATCAAGTATAGCCTGCATCATCTTCCCATTGTCATTAGTGTTTGGAAGTTGTGGTTTCAAGTCACTACAACAATTCCCCACAATATGGCCATCTATTCCACAATTTTAGCATTTACTGCTCTAGAGAAGGAAATTCCCTGAAATATTCTACCAATATTTATTAAAAATGGGATGATGAACTTTCTTGGCTCTACTTTCCTTAACAATGGTTCTTCTAAAGATGGGATCCATCAATATCTTTTTGTCGCGTGATTTATGAGACCACTGCATCTCACAAAACCCCAATTCGACTTTTATTACACTTCATATGATCTCCACATAGCTGTCATAGCCTCGGTTGGCTGGATTCTTCCAAAGATGTGGTCTATATACACAGAAGAATCTATAAAACATACCATTATGATAGAAGATAATTCTTGAGGTATAAAAAGAATGTCTTGTATAGTTTATCTCATATCGCCCCATAGATACATTCTCTTTCTGTTTTATATTAGGAAACTCTTTCTCCATTCTTTTTCTCATTTAACGAGGGAAATAATTACTGAAGAATATCCCTCTAAACTCTTACCACTCAATAGATTCATCCTCCACACATCTCCACGTGTTTTTAATCAGTTCCCACCACTGATTATCTTGTATTTCTAAGCGATAGATATCCAGGATGACCTTTTCTTGCTCTGAACATCGGAGCACAAAAAGAACTTCTCTATAGAGCTGATCCACTGTTCAGTAATTAATGGGTCGGTTGATCCCCTGAAGTTTGTTGCTCATTGACTCATAAAGGACTCAAGAGAATGTTGTTCCCTTTGGTGTGAGATTGGTCTCTCATATTGATTCAAGTTATTTCCAATAACATGAGTCATTTGGTTCATCATTCAAATGAATTCTTCCCTTACAGCTTCCATCGGAGGGCTATCAATGCATGGTCTATTTCCATCACCATTTGCATGGTTCCCAATTTTCCCTTCCATTTTCTAAGGGAATAAAACCTCTTGGAGAAGCATATTTCATTTCTGAATCTTTTAAATATAAAGGCTTTTATGTGTAAAAACTTTTTCCTTAAATAATTAAATTTCCCTATAATTCCTTGATAATGATTTATAAAAAGCATGTTCTTTACCAAAAATATCCCCTGTAGTGTCGTAACCAATAGTGTTGGAAGGCCCATTGTCATGTACCAAGATACCCCGCTTAATGCCCAAAACTCATTGTCAGATTTTTCACTCCTTGGTACCTCTATGGCAGATCTGCCTCTACTTTCTCATATCTAGACATGGATTTATTAGCATCATAAACCACTTACTCAATAATCACCAAAATACTATAAAATTATCTTATATGTAAAAATTTCTATTGTATTATTCATAATTATTTCATATCCTAATTTCTATAAATTAGTAAACTTTTATTTGATACCAACTATGGAATCCCACCTTTTTATTACAAACCTTTTCATTTCATTTTACAAACATAGGATCTTTAATGTCTAATGCCTTGGAAATTAAGAACTTAATACCTGAAAACAACATAAAATATTCTTCTAAACCACTCGTAAGTCTTCAACATAGGTTCATCCTATGTAATATTGTTGCATCTCATATCTTGGATACATACATCAATGGATAGGGTTAGCATAAGGATTAGTAAGGAAAACAAGTGAAACAGTTTACATGTGATCTTTAGAAATATTAATATGAACATGATAAAAGTCATAATGGAATGAGAAATGGAAGAACATGAATGTCACAAAAAAAGAACTAGAATCATAACATGAATATGTGGATACAACATTTCATTTATACATTCATGAACATATCCCCATGTTTTATCCCTAAGGTGTCATATAAATTACAAAGGTTATTCACCAAGGTATACTGAAACTTGTCATCTCTGGCGATTAATTTATTTACCAAATGCATTGGAGTGATATCTGGATGCACCCTTAATATTTCATTATTTTAATGTGATCCACATAGATCATAATCAAACCTTTCATAAATAACCCATGGAGAATAAAAGTAATGGGTTTTATTTCAAAAATCATGACGTTTTAAAAGTTCTTAAAAATAAGATCATTATATCATTTATAACTCATGTAATAAAAGTGAGGGTCACATGTATGTTAATTACAGAATGAAATATATCATATTTATTTATTTATGAACAACCATATAAATGAAATCGGTCTGGGGATTAAAAAAATTAAACAAGAGAATTTCTGGAGAGAAAGAGATCAAAATTTTGAGGTGAAATTTCTGCAACATAAAGACTAAATAACATATTTTTAGAAAACAATATAAATAGAGGTTTCAAGGGTCACAAACTCATAAATAATTTATAATACATTATGGGTACATAATAAGATCAGGATGTGTATATTTTAATGAAATACCACATAAAAATTAAACCTAAAGGAAAATAGAATAGGTGATTTATTTTTCGAGAATTTCGGCTGCCTAATACCGTTAATTAGAAATTCTGAATACAAATTGATGGGAGTGGAAAGGGTCTCTCAAAAATTTTAATTGAAATGGAAATTTATTATAAAATATAAGAACATACACTCAACATAAGGAGATGGAAACTAGAAGACATAACATAAATAAAGTCATGGATTAAAAGAGGGGTGGTGAAAGATTCCCTTACCTTGAAGAGTGAATTAAAAAGCATGATAGTAGGGATCATAGGAGGCTTGAGGGAACCTTGGGAGGTACCCTAGGAAGGTAAAGAGACCAGAACATAATTGTGAAGTATTTTGGAATGAAGTTAATGAGGAAAATGGTTTTATATTTATAGGAAAAGTGAGGGAATAAATTATTAATTTTCAAGGGACACCTCATCGGTGGTATTTGAAAAACTGTGGGCATGCCAATGGTATTGGCCACCTGGGACACCTCAGATAATATCACAGTATTAGTAAGACAAGCATAAATCTTACATCATTATTACATCATTAATGAAGTAATTAAACACATGAAACTCTAAACTGTAATTTTACTATTCACCGAATATTCCACTATTTCAAAATAATCCCAAATACTCACCCTATCCTAATATCGTTGATACGAATTCAAAAATGAACTCCATTTTATGAAATTCATTCTCAAAATATTTTTAAATTTCATTTTTAAATAAAATCATTTTTTATTTCAAAAGTACAACTTCAAAACTATTACTCATTTTGTAACACGTTAAAAAGTAATCAAGGTCCCATAAAATTAACGTATAACCATAAGTCTATAAAGTAAAAATTTATGATTAAATTTTATGAAAATAAATTTCCATTTTAAATTATTAAATTAATTATAATATTGAAAATAAAATATTTATGACATACAAAAATACCAAAACTTATACTATGATCCTTTTCCACTTTTAAGATGTTTAAATTCTATTTATACATTCATGGGAGATGTTTCTATTTTTTTGGCCAATTTACAATTCATTATTATTCCTTACAATTCATATGGGTATGTTACTATTCATACTTTACGATTCACTAAAAACCACATTAATCTTATTAGACTCTAAATTTCTCTCTAGCCACAACTGTAGAATACTATTTTTTGAAAATCATTTCACATTATTAATTATTTAAATAATATAGAAATAATTTAAAATATACCATTTTTTCCTAAATTCATCAATAATACACATATTATATTTATCCAGATATTTTAAATTCACAACTTTTCTATAAGAAGAAACAACAATTTAATTTATATAAAATGATTACACAAATAACTTGCAGTCTCATTACATAGCCCCTTATAACACAATCATAGGACCTAACTATAATGTGTGCTATGTTGAAAGAATCTTATGGTGGATCAGACAACATTTCCAAATTGGTGATTTCTATCAACTTGAACTTTTCCCTTAGGTGATTATGTTCAAACATCACATGTTGATGTTCAGCTTGGGCTTGGTCTAGAGCAAACCCCAGTGATGCTACCTCCTTCCAAAGCTTAGATAGATTGGCATCATATGGCCCGAGTCTATTAGATGATGCCATCAACTCTTCGTTTAATATTAATTAACCAAGATCATTTTAATTTATATACAATAATTGTAACGTTAATAATTTAGTTTCAAATGGTCATATTGACCACTGGTTATATAACAGTCGAAACCCAATAATCTCATTTTAATTATACCCACTTCATTAATTAAATGATATAGTTTTGTTGAGTATAAAATGAAATAACACACAAATTTAGGAATCAAATATAATTCAAATGTTTGGGTCAATACATGAGGATTAAAGGATTAAACACAATCATTTGATGAAAAGTGGCTTCTTCTAACATAACATAGTTTATGTTCAAGGAATCCAACTACTCCAAAAACACCTACAAAAAAACCATAAGACTTTCAGTTATGGGAATATTTTACCATTATTCCCATCGCCAAAGTATAGATTTTCTAAATTTTATAATCATGTATGTGCTCCAAATATTTCCACCATCTCGGGATCAAGTCTCTCAATGTGGAGAAAATAAATGTGACTCTCCTTGTTTGAGTAATGAAAAAAGATATCTAATAAAATTGTGTGCCTCTAATTCCATATTGAATATACTTATGGTAATTCCCCTAGTTTGTGAGTCACATAGTAATTATAATAATTTATAAACTATATCAAACCATATGTAACTAAAAATCTATGTTTCAACACACAATTGAACCTAGCACCAATGGAATCATAAAAATCTATTTTCATCAGTCCTTTATCTTGTAGTCTCAATATAAAAGCACTCATAAATCTCTACCTCAAATCCTCGGTGGACATCTAGAACTACATAGTATTTGTAAATTGATACCATTTCCAAGTTAGGGGTAAATATGGATAAAATAATATAGAATTCTTCCACATAACTATAGTAGTACACTACCATGCCCAAAACATTCGACACCATTGGCACACTCTTTAGTCAATCCACAGAAAAAACAACATATTTCAGCATTGAATCTTTAGAAAATACATTATTTGAAATGAAATTTCCAATATAATTTATGATCATGGATCTAGAAAATGTTATGTTATCACTGAACATAATGTTGGTTATCCCATTGAAAATAAAGGAATTTCATCAGTTGGTCTACATGATCCTCCTCTAAAAATAGTATATGTGTTTGTCATCAATGTAGATAACCAGAAACTATTCAATATAATCCTAGATGATCTGTTTTACCAAACCCAACAACATTTTATGAAAATTAATCACACTAAAAGACATCACTATGAAATCATAGTGTCTTTAGAGACATCAAAGTGACATTTTCGGAATATCATCCAGACGAATTATAATCTAGTGGTATCTAGAACTGATGTTGTTATTAAAGAAAACAACTTGTTCATTGAAACTATTTAAATATATCATCAATCCCTGAAAAGGGGTACTTTCCATTTATCATGTACTTGTTCTGTAAATTAATATTCACACCAATAAAAAATATCTCATTCTCCTTTTTCATATAAAACAGCATAACATCCCTATGTGACACACTCTGACCTATAAAATCCTACTCAAGAAGGTTCTCTAACTACATCCATATATATTGGGGCTCCGTATGGGTCATATGATATATTTCATAGGATATTAGATTATCCAAAATATAATATTTTATGAAAACTACATATCCCACCTCAAAGTTAGTCCAAAATCATCAACTAAGGTTAAATTTTTCAAATAAAACACAACTAATGGAAAAAATATACTATATGTGAATAAAGAACTATAAGAAACACACATCGACTAATGGGTAATTGGATTAATCTTATTTATAATAAAACTTATTATCCACCCTTGATATATATCTTTCTCATAAGATATAATCTCATTTCATCAGTGAGATGGAATCTGGTTAATCATCGATGATAATCTATATTATTTTTGTCCCAGTAAAAGTAATCCCTGTCAAATATGATACCACAGTGTTTAATTTTGATGACTAAATTGTATAAAAATAACTTATCTCAACCAAGACATAAATCATACTGTCAACATATGAATGGCATATAAGATTCATTCCATGAGGGATCCTCAAGATAAGACTTCTTGGATAAATAATCCACTTACTTATCCTTCCCTTACCCATGCGTAAATAAATATGGGAGTTACTCAAACTTGATTATAATAATAATAAAACATTATTAGAACCAATATAGGTCAAATCTATATTCATCACATGTGCATCTGGTTGATATGCATCTATATCTTATAATCATATGTGGCCCCAACCGCCATCTTCACAAGCCGAATTTGGTCAACCTTGTGGTGGTAGTTGAAAAATCTCATAGCATTTTCCATCCACAAAAAACTCCTCATAATATGGATCAACCAACTCCTCTAGCAATTATTTCTCACTTGGTACACCCTTGACACTATAGGTAGATCCATGATAATGAAAATGTCTCAGCTATGTTAGTCGACCCACTAACTTCCTACACTCTATAGCTTGTCTGGACAGAAAATCACATGTCATGTGACCTATCCTGTAACAATTAAAACATCACCAATCTCATGGATTATCTGGTCCATTGTTTGGAACTTGGACGACAGGAACATGTTCCAGAGTCTTGTCGTGGTGAGGTCTCATGCATCATGATTATTTTGACTCCTATATAATAACTACAGAAGATGACTCAACCATATAACAACCACTAGTATCTCTATTGTTCGGAAGCCCTATTACAAGAAGATCCCATAACTAGTTCCCAATCCAACACTACATCATCTGTGGGAATATATAAGGGTACAACACTAGAAGATATGTCTTTTCATATACCTAAATCATACATTTTTTCTTAGAATTATTCATCCCATATATTTTTAGGGTATACCAAATAATGCCTATGAACCACACAAAATCCTCACTCACATCAATTTCTCCCTTATACAGCTCCAATGCCTCATAAATTAGAGTTTTCTATTTAAATAATGGGTAATAATCATCACGGAAAAGTTGTTGTTTTTTCACCCATGAATGTTTTGACCAATTATAAAAAAATTTAACTACACTCGACTGGTACACAGTTACTCGTTGGGAAAAGTATGGCTTCTAGTGCAACAACATGATAATTCGATTGTCAGATAATCCTATAAACATAGATCGTTTGCTCTTTCCAATCCCCTACATTATATAGATCTATCTCTATGAAAAATTTCAATATCCTCATGGAAGTATAATTGACCAAATCCCTAAAGACAATGCACATACTCCACCATATCTCTTGGTATAATATTCCACTAAATATGTTGGGTATATACTATTTTTCTACCCATATGAAGGATCACATGATATGGAACATGAAATGAGGCCTCCTCACTCAATGTATTGTCTTAATGATAATAAATTAGAAACCTGGATGTTTTTCATTACAAAGGCATCCATCAAAATTAAATCAATAAGTAACAAGGTCATATTAACCCACATAAACATGGGGAGCCAACTCAAGAGGTTCATTATAAAGAATAATTGATGTATATGATACATCTAATATTTAACCACGCATCTAATGTATCTTAATACTGAGTCAAAATGAATTCATTCAATGACCTTTTGAATGGATATGTTGGTTGGTGCCCCAAAACTGGGTTCCTTACCAGGAATGTGACCCTTTAGACACTTAGACAATATTTCTGTAAATGTATATAGAATCATTTTAAGGGGACTACTAGAAAGATCATCCATATGAATAAACCTCCTTTGATACCAATATTTCATGATAGAACATAATGGGGTTCATTCAAATATTACGCCAAACCCGCCACTATAGGACAAGGTATGTAAATATGTGATTATATGAATACATATTGTGGGAATACTTTCCAAAATTACCCATACACACACCTGACCACAACCATGTATAATTGTAGTGGAATAAAAAATGAAACATCTGGAGTGATGTCCACGCTTGAAAACCCCCTAGGGAATAAAATTCGTATGAAAATGTAACCAGAAAAGTAAAAAGTAAAAATACACACCCAAACGTAATGATGTCCCAATATTAAAAACTAGAAAACTAAAGTTTTAGAGAGATACGAGCATCATATTATCCATTATTTGAAAACCATATGAGTTAAAATGAACTAGTGTACCCAATTAATAGTTATAATTTCAATTGAATGTCCTTAATTATCATAAATCATGAAACATGCAACAAAATACCATACATGGGTGAATATATTCTAGTCTATTATAATTACTTGAAGGAAAAATGGGGTGTGTTAACAGACATGATATGACTATAAATATCAACCCAAATGAATAGAGTAATATTATCTAGTGAAATGGATATATATATATATATGTATTTATACATGTATATATACATATCCTCAACATGTAAATTCAAAATTGAGAGGGAAATTTAATCTCCACACCACAACCCAACAAGAAATAGATCTTACAGATATAATGATCCTAAAGCTATGTATAATATCTTTTATATCTTTTTATAGAATTAATTGTGTGTAAGGAAAATAGATTGCCACTACGACACACAGTTGAGGGGTATAATCTCACAAAAGAAGAGTGATTCCATTATGAATAAGGGTGGTCCACTATGTGTATGGATGAACCACTCCCTATCAGAAAGGGGTAAGAATTTAGTAGATAGTGAAATTGAACCCCAGTGATGTTAGGGGCACCACTTAGTAGATAGACTTCGGAAATACTCATTATGTAGAGGGTATCAATATGTAGATAAAGGACATACACCTTTTTTCATACAGTGTTCGCACTCATAATGTAGTGGACCTTCACCCTATTTCTATTAGGGGTACAACTATATAGGTAGGTCCCCAACACAATAATTCCACATGGGGTAACACATATTTGGTTGATGAACAACATCATAATTTCATACATGGAAAACATGGATGGTTTATCACACAAACCCCAATTTCATAGTGGGGTATTGGTCAATTTGTACATGAATCACACCAAATTCTATTGGGGTACTACAATGTATGTAGAAGAACAACACCCTTATTTTATAGGGGGTTACAATATGTGTATGGAGGATCCACAACCAATATGATAGGGGCACCACCAAAATTATTCTACCTAATCATTTCCATCATGGGGAGATTTCAAATGAACAGACACACCTAGAGCATCGAAAAAATATCAAATGAGGCCTCCATCACATTCTAAGAAGAAAAAATACCTAGATATGGTACTCACCTAAAATAATCCAAATAAATATAGTTTATATTGGAGAGGTATAACATACCTATTAATTTATGTACGGGTACAAAATGTATAAGGGGAACTACATGGAATGTGGTCTCACTCTAGTGCCTAGTCATTTTCAGATTAGTACATAACCCATTTCAAATTTATACTAACATGGAATGTATGTGAAATATATATCGTGCCTCAGCCACATGTGGTCCTTTCAATGTTCATGTCCGTATATGTTTATCTAGGGTCATGTTAGTGTACTTTGGAACATAGGGTTTCCTCTCGCATGAGGTTTAACCCAAACTCATTAACTTAACAATGTCCATAATCTCCAAAGGTATATGTTGGTTTGGTCCTCAAGGGATAACATGGTGTTAGGCCACTCCTCATAATGTTTTATATTTTACACCCCCAAAAAACCCTATCACAGTTAGAAAACAAACAACATGACATGTCTTCATCACAATATGAACCATATATGTCTAAATGTTCTAGAAAAAAATGTAAGATTAACGCATCTTTTTAATCTTATCCTTTACTTTGAATCTGAATGATCGACCATCCAATATTGGTTCCAACAACATCTATTCCATTTCTCTATTCTTCATCTAAAAAAATTGATCTTGATTCACCTGATAAATACTTGTACATACCACATCCATGACTTTTCCACAAAAAATCCCATATTATATCCAACATCCATGAATATAAAATCTGAACACCAAAAACAATATGAATCCAAAACATATTTTTCAAAATATTTTATTTACATAAAACCTCAAGGAATCTAGTTTTCCTATAGATCTCAATCACTATCAGAAATTTTGAGCCCTAGATAATTACCAAATGTTGAAGAGTAAGAGGAAAGGATGTGGAAAAATAAGTATAATGAATCTTTACAAATCATTATCCATTAATAATATGAAAATGAATACAAATTCTATTTCATTGGGTGAGGTACATGGAATCACATGGTTTTATTTAATTAATAATTGATATATGATACATATATGCATGAAAATTCATGATTTATTGACGATCATGAGATAGAGTTGATGTCACACCCGTCGTCTCTAATTTTATTTATTTTATAAATTTTGTTTGCGTCGGGTAGTTCGGGTCGAAACCTGAACTTTAGATTTTGAGTTCTTTGTGTTTTGACTAGTTTGCGCCCAGCACAATGCGACCGAAGCTACGTGGCCTCACCTGGGTCGCCGCGCAACCACGCTCGGTTCACCGCACGCCTTGCTGATGTTTAATTAATGAGACAGATGAAATAACAACCGTTTTAAAAATAATAATAATAATAATACCATTTTAGATTATTATTATTATTATTATCTAGGATAATAATTTAATTTGGAGTTTTTTTTATTTTAATTTTATTAAGATTATTATTGTAAAGTTTATTATTTAATTCATTATGTTTTTTTGTTACCTTATTATTATTATTATTATTATTTTATTTTATTTTTCTTTTCTTTTTTTCTCTTCTTCCCTTTTCTTTCCCTTTTTTTCCCTCCCTCTTCATCTCTTTCCCCTCTCCCGTCGCACATCCCCCCTAACCCTAGCGCCGCATTTCCCTTCCCAGGCCCGTCGTGCCAATCTCCCTCCTCCATCTCCAGGCCTCCCCGCCGTCGGCTCCCCGTCACGGCTACCTCTTGGTCAGCCGCTACCCGCAAGCCCCCTGTCGCACTCATCGCAGCCGCCGCGAGCCCGCACCGCCTCCCTTTTCCAGCCGCGATCCCTTTTTGCGCTGCTCCCCTAGGGCTCCTCACCAGCGCCGTCCGCTGGACCGACCACACCTCACAGCCTCCTCCGGCCTTCTCGATCTCCTCCCCTTTCCCTGTTTTTTTTTTCTCTTCTTCATCACATCGGAACCTCCTCCTCCAGCTCGGTCGACCGCACCTCCTTCTTTCCGAACCAGCTCCCCACACCCCCTGCTACCCACTCGGCCGACCACCCTGCTGCTGTCCCGGCCAGCCTGTCGTCCCCCTTCACAGCCTCACATCCGGCACCCCCCCCCCCCCATTGTCTTCGTCGCAGGTGCGTTGTATTTAGTTTGGTTGGTTCTTCCTTCGGAATATTTCCAAGTTAGATTTTATGCGGTTTTTAGTATGCGTTTGATGTTATTTTGTGCAGTGGCTTTTGCGCACCATTTCGGCGAGGTATGAATCCACTTGTTTATTTATTTGATTTTGCACCGTTGTTAATTAGTTTACATGCTGCGAAATTGTTTTTAATTTGGTTTCAATGTGAATTTAAATTGTTAGTGTTATGTTTAAATAGTTTTAGTGTATTTTATTTTGAAAACCCACTTTGGGCTGTTTATCAGCGTCGATAAATTGTGGAATTTGCATTTTTGAAAGTGCAGTTGAAGCAGTTGACATTTTGGTGTGGTGTCAAAAGTGCGTTTTATCTAAAAAAATGGTTTTGGATGAGTTTTTCTCTTCTTTATATATATTCAAAGTTGCGACATGTTGGAAACTACTTAATAAATCTTCTTAGCACTTTGTTTAGTTAATTAATCAATTTATTTAATTTAATTTGTTAAATTGATAGTTAATTTATTTGATTGAATTTTTTTAACTATTAATTAAATTATTTAATTGTTGATATTACTTTTTTTTACTAACTGCTGATATTGTTTTGGGTTGGCGATGTGAATTGTTATTCTACTATGTTAATATATTTTGACGGCTCCGTACGATGCGACCTTTGCGCGTCAGGAGTACTTCGCCATGTCGTTTTCCGCTCCTGCATTGAGGTAGGTGGTTTCGCATGCTTAGGTTGTCTGATTAATTGGTTTGCAGGTTTATTTAAATTAACATTTCCATTATCTAAATTTTGTTTTGAGTGTTGATTTTCGCTGATAGATTTTATTGATTTATCTCACTAGTGGCATGTTTAGGTTATTTTGGTTTCAACTAAGTCGTGTCTTTAGTTTTGAATAAATACATCGTTTGAAATTTGTATGCATTTGGTTTCAAAGAAAATTTGAGTGGTTTTAGTACTGTTATCACGATGCCTTGTTTTCTTTAAAATCACTAAACCAATTTCTCTAATGTTTTATAAATTTTAGTTTGATTCTTGAGATTGTATAGTTTATTAACTTGTGAAATTCATGCACGTTGTGTTCTGTTTCTGAAAATCTCTATTGTGCGTTAGACCTTTAAATGATTATTTGTTTATTTATTTATATTGAATGTGCAAGTGTGGTTGACTTAGTTTGCATTCAAGTATGTTATGACTTGAACCTGATGCGTAGGGTGAACTTTGAATATTGAGCACAAAAGGGGAAGTCTGGGTACTAGGTGGGCACACTAGAACTAGTGCGCTAGTGAACCGGATGGGTGTCGTCCATGTTTCCCTTAGCTGGATTGACGATTGCAACACTAACTAAACATATGATGTCTGAGGGTCGTGGCCTTCTAAGCCACGTGTTCTGAGGGTCGTGGCCTTCTAAGCCACGTTATCTAAGGGTCGTGGCCATCTAAGCCACGTTTCACCGAGACACGACGTTCTAGGGACCCACACAACTTTAGTACTTTAGGGCCTCTCCCACTTTTGTTGCTCCTGTGCGATTATATACTCATCAATGGTTGGTTTTGGTAACTTCTGTGGTTTCAAAAGGTGAGAATGTTTCATTTTCTTTCAGTACCAAAAATCCCCTTTTTCCTATTTTAGAACTGTTTTTTTTTTCTTTATTTGAAACCCGTTTTCTTTAAAGTGTTAGTGCATTTATTTATTTTCTCTAAAACTTGAACCTGCGAACTGTTTTGGTCATCTAACCTTTTCATGCGAAATATTTTCTTTGGTACCAAACTATTGAGCGATTGCTCACACCCTACTTACACCCTTGGGTGTAAGTAGATATGATTTTGTCTGGTACAGGGAAAGACAAAGGTTTTGAGGACGGTGATCCGAGTTATTAGCTGCTACTTCTTGGTGTGGCGTTGTGGTGACGGTTTGAGGGTGCGATCTCTCGTTGGGTGACAGTCTCTGGGTTGGTTTTTGGTCTCTACACTTTCCTTTGTGTTGCTTGGTTTTTTTTATACCTATGACTCAAAACTTGGTCATGTATAATGGTTTGTTGTCAGTGACCCTTACTTTTGTTTTGGTTTACTTTGTTGGATGTTTATTCAGGTAAATCGTTCCCACTCTTTTATTTTGATACCCGGGCACCTATGCCAGCCCGTGGGGATCGGGAACGCCCTTCGGGCCTTGCCGCGGACCGGGTCGGGCGCCAGACCCGGCCTAGTTCGTGACAAAATGGTTTTAGAGGGCAAGGTTTGCTCTCTTGGGTCGTTTTGTTTTGGGATAGAGTCACGATAAACTTGAGTTAAGGTTTTTGGGACTCGACGTCTTGACTACGAGCAATGTGCCTGGCCAGCACACCTCATGGCGGGACTCAAGTTACCAACATATGTTGAGGTTTGTCTGAGTTTTGTTTTGTTCATTGCGGTTAATATTGTCTATGGGAAATGGAAAAGGGGTAAGGTCAGTGGTCCTAGTGAGCTCGCAGGGTCTGGCAAGCCATGTGGAGCCGGGGGCGCTGTCCTAGAATACCCTTTGTGGCAGTGACGTGACTGGCGTGTGGCCACCAACCATACGTTCTGGCCACCCGCTGACACAAGTTTTCTCTTGCGTTGTTTCTCGACTCTTTGTTTTGGATTCGTGGAGATTTGGTTTTTGAGTAAAAATGTTTTGGTCTTGGAAAAATGTTTTCAAGTGAAGCGTTTTAAAAATGAAATGGTGTGTGAGGTTTGAAAAGTGTGGGATGAATGTTTTGGTTTTGAAAAGTTGAAAGGTTTGGTTTTGACCCTTGGTGTTCTCGTGGGTAACCACATGCATGAGCGTATATGGGAAAAAGAAATGGTTAATGGCACGAGAGGATGAGTGCCTAGATGACAAGTGTTGGGTTCCGGTGCGGCACGAGAACAGGCATGTGCGAGGCTCATGGGACGCCATTGGTGTTTGTGCAATCCACTGGGTTTACTTATTTTCAAAATGTTTTGTTAAAGGTAAGAAATTTGGTGTTTTAGTTAACAGTGTTTGTGTGGTGTGTCCTTGTGTTTTGAAAATGTCGGATGTGAGGCGTTTTGAGCCGAGGACTTTTTCGGAATGGTTGTGTCCTGAGTTTGAATTCTTATTTGTAAGTTGGTATGCAAGCGTGTATCTAGTTAATTCTTTTGAAAGGTACCTCGGGGAGCCATTGTAGTGGTTTCCCTTGCACGTTTGGTGTTCGCTTGTGTTATGTCTTGACCATCAGACCAGTTTGGTTGGGTCCATGGTTTTCTTTCTTGACTAGTGCACGCCCCCCCCCCCCCCCGTAAAGCGTTAATATGCGGTTGAAGCATGGCCACAGGTAATCCGCTGTTGGCCAGCCCTCCAGTTGATTAAAGCGAGGACTCTCCCTTTTGATTGATAGTGCTAAGTGTTTTCTTTTTTTTCGGTTAAGCGGATCCTCTCGTTGCGGGGTGACATACATGAGAAGCGTTGAAGGGGACCTTGGTCTCCTTGAGTTGTCTTAGCTGTCAGGTATGATGGTTGACATCGTTGTGTTTGAATGTTCCCCCTAGAAGCGGTGAAAGTAATTCCGGCGGGCAAGGGTGAAGGCGGTTCGGAATTTTCAGTGTTGACCAGTGTCTTGAAGGGCTTTGTAGTATTTACATCAGCTACAAGGGTCATGTTCGGTGACGTCTTGCAGCAGAAGGTCCCTTTGGTAGTCAACGGTGGTTTGGAAGTGGTAGAGGAGACTCCAGTGGGAAAGAGGTGGAAGCGACCCTATGTCATCGGTGTATCCTATCGTTCTAAATGACCTCTGGTCTTTGGTTTATTTCGTTTAAAGAAGGGTTCATGTTAGACTACTAGTTTGGCAGACCCAGTCGTATGAGGCTGCTATGGTCGTTTGCAGGAATCACATGTTGTTCAAGATGCAGTCTAAAGTCTTTCTCAAAGTAATGTTCCCCTCGACAGCAATGATTGTTCTCAGGGACGATTTGTGGTGTCATGTTCTCATTCAGTGTAACCAGGGATGATGCATGTGTATCATTTAAGCTCTTGTTCGGGTGAATGTTCAGTGTGAGAGTAATTGGATGTCATGACGTGTTGTGTCTGATGGTGTTTCCTCAGGTGCAGTATGATTGGGTGTGACACCAAAAGGAGAAGCTCTATTCGGGAGTCTTCCATGCCTGACTACGAGGCAGAAGATGCTTCAAACATCAGGGCTCCAGCCATAGGCCTCGGAGTGAAGCTGGCGCGTGGTCAGGATTCCCAGGATTGTATGAGACCCCAGTGTTGTCTCTGTCGTCGGTAATGAAGGTGAAGGAAATTTAAATTTGTTTTCTATGGTTCCAATCCGAACGACCCGATTGGGTGCGTGAGGCTCCATGTGGCTATAAGGGGGCACGGTCGTCTCATTATCTTAAGGTCTTGAGAGTTGTGTTCCATCAAAGGCAATCGTTTTTAGTTGTCCCTATGGGATGTGTTGGGTAAGTTGGTATCAAATTGGAATGGAACTCATCTAGGGATGTGAAGATGTTGGTTCGTCTTGGGTCGTGGGTTGACGCCCGGTAGTTGGGCCCGACCCTCCCCGCCCCTTGTGGTGGGGTGCCTAGCCCTCGTCGAGAAATTTCTAAAGTTTTGTATCTGCTGTCAGTTCTAATGGTGGGGAGACCCACAGTGGGTCTCACACGAATGTCTCTAGAATGAATTAGTGCTGGACTTTTCTTTACTGGCGGGGAGTCTGCTCGATGCTTTCCGTGCCAGTTTTCCAGTCTCGTTTCGAGTGACAGTGACTTTCTAATGGTGGGGAGCCCCTCGAGCCTCCCCATGTTGATCTTTTGCTTCTGTTTTTAAATATGGTTTGGTGATATGTGATAAACATGTTTCGTGGAAGTGGTCTGACTTTGTTTATTGATTCCAACCATACGGTGCAGTTTTTGTTTAATAATGTTTAAGTTGTTTCGTCTGATGAGGTTGATTTTCACAGGTGCGAGAGTCGTTTTCCTTGATTAGTCAACTGGAGGTTTTTTTTAACACTTTAATGTGGGCAGCACATACGAGAAAGCCTTTTTACGCGTTTCTTGAGGTTGTCATTTGAGTCACTCTCTCTGAGCACGATGTTTTTGCCTCTTTTTGCTTGATGTTGTGGGGATCCCCTTTGAATCAAAAGGGAGTGTGGTTTTCTGCTCTGAAGTTTGGTTTTAGTTGTGGCTTTCCGGGGACGGAAAGCTTTATGGTGGGGAGAATTGTCACACCCGTCGTCTCTAATTTTATTTATTTTATAAATTTTGTTTGCGTCGGGTAGTTCTGGTCGAAACCTGAACTTGAGATTTTGAGATCTTTGTGTTTTGACTAGTTTGCGCCCAGCGCAACGCGACCGAAGCTACGTGGCCTCACCTGGGTCGCCGCGGAACCACGCTCGGTTCACCGCACACCTTGCTGATGTTTAATTAATGAGACAAATGAAATAACAATCGTTTTAAAAATAATAATAATAATAATACCATTTTAGATTATTATTATTATTATTATCTAGGATAATAATTTAATTTGAAGTTTTTTTTTATTTTAATTTTATTAAGTTTATTATTGTAAAGTTTATTATTTAATTCATTATGTTTTTTTGTTACCTTATTATTATTATTATTTTTATTTTATTTTTTTTTCTTTTCTTTTTTTCTCTTCTTCCCTTTTCTTTCCCTTTTCTTTTTTTCCCTCCCTCTTCATCTCTTTCCCCTCTCCCGTCGCACATCCCCCCTAACCCTAGCACCGCATGTCCCTTCCCAGGCCCGTCACGCCCATCTCCCTCCTCCATCTCCAGGCCTCCCCGCCGTCGGCTCCCCGTCACGGCCGCCTCTTGGTCAGCCGCTACCCGCAAGCCCCCTGTCGCACTCGTCGCAGCCGCCGCGAGCCCGCACCGCCTCCCTTTTCCAGCCGCGATCCCTTTTTGCGCTGCTCCCCTTGGCCTCCTCACCGGCGTTGTCCGCTGGACCGACCACACCTCACAGCCTCCTCCGGACTTCCCGATCTCCTCCCCTTTCCCTGTTTTTTTTCTCTTCTTCATCACGTCGGAACCTCCTCCTCCAGCTCGGCCGACCGCACCTTCTTCTTTCCGAACCAGCTCCCTACACCCCCTGCTACCCACTCGGCCGACCACCCTGCTGCTGTCCCGGCCAGCCCGTCACCCCCCTTCGCAGCCTCACATCCGGCACCCCCCCCCCCCATTGTCTTCATCGCAGGTGCGTTGTATTTAGTTTGGTTGGTTCTTCCTTCGGAAGATTTCCAAGTTAGATTTTATGCGGTTTTTAGTATGCATTTGATGTTATTTTGTGCAGTGGCTTTTGCGCACCATTTCGGCGAGGTATGAATCCACTTGTTTATTTAATTGATTTTGCACCGTTGTTAATTAGTTTACATGCTGCGAAATTGTTTTTAATTTGGTTTCAATGTGCATTTAAATTGTTAGTGTTATGTTTAAATAGTTTTAGTGTATTTTATTTTGAAAACCCACTTTGGGCTGTTTATCAGCGTCGATAAATTGTGGAATTTGCATTTTTGAAAGTGCAGTTGATGCAGTTGACATTTTGGCGTGGTGTCAAAAGTGCGTTTAATCTAAAAAAATGGTTTTGGATGAGTTTTTCTCTTCTTTATATATATTCAAAGTTGCGACATGTTGGAAACTACTTAATAAATCTTCTTAGCACTTTTTTTAGTTAATTAATCAATTTATTTAATTTAATTTGTTAAATTGATAGATAATTTATTTGATTGAATTTGTTTAACTATTAATTAAATTATTTAATTGTTGATATTACTTTTTTTTACTAACTGCTGATATTGTTTTGGGTTGGCGATGTGAATTGTTATTCTACTATGTTAATATATTTTGACGGTTCCATACGATGCGACCTTTGCGCGTCAAAAGTACTTCGCCATGTCGTTTTCCGCTCCTGCATTGAGGTAGGTGGTTTCGCATGCTTAGGTTGTCTGATTAATTGGTTTGCAGGTTTATTTAAATTAACATTTCTATTATCTAAATTTTGTTTTGAGTGTTGATTTTCGCTGATCGATTTTATTGATTTATCTCACTAGTGGCATGTTTAGGTTATTTTGGTTTCAACTAAGTCGTGTCTTTAGTTTTGAATAAATACAGCGTTTGAAATTTGTATGCATTTGGTTTCAAAGAAAATTTGAGTGGGTTTAGTACTGTTATCACGATGCCTTGTTTTCTTTAAAATCACTAAACCAATTTCTCTAATGTTTTATAAATTTTAGTTTGATTCTTGAGATTGTATAGTTTATTAACTTGTGAAATTCATGCACGTTGTGTTCTGTTTCTAAAAATCTCTGTTGTGCGTTAGACCTTTAAATGATTATTTGTTTATTTATTTATATTGAATGTGCAAGTGTGGTTGACTTAGTTTGCATTCAAGTATGTTATGACTTGAACCTGATGCGTAGGGTGAACTTTGAATATTGAGAACAAAAGGGGAAGCCTGGGTACTAGGTGGGAAGACTAGAACTAGTGCGCTAGTGAACCGGATGGGTGTCGTCCATGTTTCACTTAGCTGGATTGACGATTGCAACACTAACTAAACATATGATGTCTGAGGGTCGTGGCCTTCTAAGCCACATGTTCTGAGGGTCGTGGCCTTCTAAGCCACGTTATCTGAGGGTCGTGGCCATCTAAGCCACGTTTCACCAAGACACGACGTTCTAGGGACCCACACAACTTTAGTACTTTAGGGCCTCTCCCACTTTTGTTGCTCCTGTGCGATTATATACTCATCAATGGTTGGTTTTGGTAACTTCTGTGGTTTCAAAAGGTGAGAATGTTTCATTTTATTTCAGTACCAAAAATCCCCTTTTTCCTATTTTAGAACTGTTTTTTTTTCTTTATTTGAAACCCGTTTTCTTTAAAGTGTTAGTGCATTTATTTATTTTCTCTAAAACTTGAACCTGCGAACTGTTTTGGTCATCTAACCTTTTCATGCGAAATCTTTTCTTTGGTGCCAACCTATTGAGAGATTGCTCACACCCTACTTAAACCCTTGGGTGTAAGTAGATATGATTTTGTCTGGTACAGGGAAAGACAAAGGTTTTGAGGACGGTGATCCGAGTTATTAGCTGCTACTTCTTGGCGTGGCATTGTGGTGACGGTTTGAGGGTGCGATCTCTCGTTGGGTGACAGTCTCTGGGTTGGTTTTTGTTCTCTACACTTTCCTTTGTGTTGCTTGGTTTTTTTTTATACCTATGACTCAAAACTTAGTCATGTATAATGGTTTGTTTTCAGCGACCCTTACTTTTGTTTTGGTTTACTTTGTTGGATGTTTATTCGGGTAAATCGTTCCCACTCTTTTATTTTGATACCCGGGCACTTGTGCCAGCCCGTGGGGATCGGGAACGCCCTTCGGGCCTTGCCGCAGACCGGGTCGGGCGCCGGACCCGGCCTAGTTCGTGACAGTTGATATTTTTAAAAATATTTATTTAATTTGGGTAGATTAAAAAATTGAATAATATGAACTCAAATTTGATCATTCATGAAAATAAATATAGTCCCCAATAAATGAGTTAATTTGTTAGATTTATTGTTCCTCTATTCTCCTAGTTCATGAGATTATTTTTCATCTAATTCCTATTATCCAACAATTAGGTAGAAGAAAATCTTCTAAAGATCCATAGGGTATCTATTTATCCCTTATTATTCGTCATAATGTGATACTAATACATGGATTATAATTTTAAGAAATCAAATTCAAATAAATATATAAATTTTTTACATTATGGAATGCACCCCCCCCCCCCAATGGTTGATTTTATCTGAACATCCTACATTGACAAATTTTAGGTCGCACCCCGAGAAAACCCCATGTTGTAGGCATAATTGTGGTCACATATTTTCAATAAAATACTTTATTAATGATTTATCTAATATTCTTAATGAAACCTTGTGTGCATGGAATAAGATAAATTTTAATTTTTTTTAATATTAATTATAGGCACTCTATGAGTCAAAATCACAGGTCATCTCCACTCCTAGCTACAAAAAAATAACTAGATATTTTTTGATGTCTCATAAGGAGAATTGGACTCTACATGAAATTTATTTTAATATAATATATTGGATATGATATGTGATGTAAATCATATTTTGTTTCATGAACTGTTAGAATATATTATACATAAAAAACACATCAACTTTTCATATTTTCCTGAAATCCCATTTCACGGTGTGGATAATATCCTACACTCTGAAAAGAATTCACATCGTTATAAAAAATACAGTATTCATACAAAAATCCATTCATGTTGTGAATTATTTTAATGATAGATACAAATTTCTGTGACCACTAATTATTCCATGTTATTAAAAAAACTCTTATTTTTCATTGATACCATACTAACTGAAAATTAAACCTATTAAACATAAAATTATGGCATATCAAAACATAGATATTTCAATGATATGGATCATACCCAAAGAAATATAAATTAATGGGAAAATACCATTGACAACAATATACTATATTTTTTATCATTACATATGAAAGGTAATTAAAAAAATAATACATCAAAAATAAGTATTAAAAATTAATTTTTACATTAAATATTTTATATATAAAATGTATAATAGAATATATACTATAGGCGAAAAAACTCTGAACTAAAAAATATTTATAAGATAAACCCCTTACCTCAATTTGGATATTTCTTCATATGATTATGAAACATCATAAATATAAATGTTTCATTTTATATATAAACTATAAAGAATATTATTGAATTTAAATTTAAATTTAATATTAATATTTAATCATTTTTTATTTTTTTGGTTCAAATATTAAATTAATTTTTCAATCATTGATAATTTTTTGGTAGTTTGGTTCAACATTCTAAAATTAATTTGGTATATATTTAATGGAAAGTGGTATATTAATATTCTTTTTTATACTGATGTTAATTTTTTTCTGCTAGTATCTAATTTTTACATTCAACATGTAGTATGTTTATTTGGATAAGAAACATGTTTTGTATGCTATTATTTTCTCAATTATATAAAAAATAATAATTTATTTTCATTATGAATAATATTATATTTTTTTTATCATATCATAATCATATGAATAACCTATTATAGTTTTAAATTTTATAATGAAACATGAAAAACAAATTTATTCCAAAAAATGGTAAGGATAATAATCATGACTCATATTGGTGGTTTTAACATACCATGTTGTGAGATGTGTACCCATGTGTTTTATAAACATAAAAAAAATAATCAATATTACGAATTTTTATGTATTGTGAATGTAATTATATTTATGTGTTAAATTCATCCAAATGATACTTAATAATAGATAAGTTATTTTATAAAATATAAACGTTTTTTCACCCCCACATTCAGGTAATTATCCCTATATTAAATTATTTTATGTATATAAATAATTTAGGATATGATCAAGATTTGTTGAGGGATTTATTAAGAGTTATTGGTAATTTTATGGTGTTTCATGGTTTTATCATGGTTAGTAGAAATTATGGAACAACTTTATGAAACAATGAATATGGATGTAGTGGGAATTAGGTTGCCACTAGGTTGGTGCACTTTTTGTCCATTCCATGATGGGACCCTACAAAAACTATGAAATGATGAATAATGGGGATTGGAATTTTTGGAATACATTTTGTATAACCTTGTGAGGGGTGTGTTGAGTTATTGGTAGGAGAATAGTTTTCATATAGTTTTCCTAACTATGCTTATAAACCATGCATCATTAAAAATTAGATCCATGTTTTTGGTCTAATAAGAATAATCTCTTAAATAACTCATTTATCCAAAGCATTCCATAACTTGATGTCCTCTCCCTCCAGGTTGTATTGTGACCCTTCCCTTCAATCCCAGGGTGATTCCCTGGAAAATATTAGATTATTTTATATGATATTTCCTGGTAAATGCTTGTATTTAGTGGTATTACATTGTTTTATTATTCATCCCTCTGTTGGAATCATGGATATAATCACTTGAGGATATATTGATGTGGGTTGTTTCCAAAAATGTTGTTGTATGGTTGTGTTGACGACAAAGAACAAGATCTAAGGCATTATTTAAAAGATCAAAGACAACTCTAACTGTTTTGATCATTTATTCTTTTTCACCTATGTTGTGAGGTATGAGGCATCAATATAAACACAAAATATTAAAACAAGATTACGTTATATAAAATTAAATTAATATCATTAATTTATATTTGAAATTAATTAGAATATATTGATATAATATCTATATAATGATAGTTTTTGAAATGGTGAAAATTGAATATTAAAGAAAATGTATTTTTTCATTATTATATAAAGATGAATTTAAAATATATTTTTTTGGATTCAAAGAAATTAATTGGTCTTAATGTTGTTAATGAATAATATTTTAATTAAGATGTCTTTTAATGGTTGGTTTTTCATGTGATTTGTATTAAAAAAGTGTTGTGTATTTTTGTAAATGATGTGAAGAATTGGAAGGTGCATGTTCTGTTGTGGAACATTTAATATTAATAACTTTTAATGACATGTTATATCCATGAGTGAAAAGTGATTAGTATGGAACATTCACCTAGTAATTCATATGTTATTATGTCGGATTGAATGGGTTTTGGGAAACAGATTCAAAAATGGATTGAAATTAATTTTTGGTCTCTTGACATTGAAAACCAGTTATTTTATAAAACTACTATGGTTTTCAAATTATATTATATTTTTTATAGACTACATTAATTTGTATTAAACTAATTTTTATAATTCGGATATTATTTTCTATCATAGATTTATGTCATGGGATCTTATTTTGGGAAATCCTACAATGTTTTATAATCACCCACATTTGGCGATTTGTTGTTTTGTTTGATGATGTTTTATACTGATACACAAGTAAAGGATTGGTATTTCATTTCATTAGTGATTCACCATTATACCTTCAAAATTGATACTATAGTTGGATGTTAAATAATTTTGGGGTGTTTATGTACTATTTAATTTTTTTAATTTTTTTTGTTGGGTTTGGATTCCTCTTTGTACTAAGATATGGATTATGGTTGTAGTTTGATTCTATTTTATGTGTGTTATATATTGGTTTTTGTGGAACTGATATCACGAATCATAAAAGGTTTTCTTTGGTTATGATATTATTGGTTTTATTGTTTTACATCCTAATATAAAAACATACCCCAACTAGTGTATGTTTTTTTAAAAAGATGGACATATTTAAAAAAAGACATGGGAATTTGGGAGTGAAATTTTATGTAAATAGACTGAACACATTCAGTATAATGGTAGTTTTTGACATTCAATGAATTTAAATATTATGATGGGAATATTGAAACACCATTGGTTTCTTTTGATTGACCCATTATTTATGTATTTTAATTATATAAATTAAATATTTTATGAATGGAATGTTTATTTTTATTTTGAAATTAATTAGGGCCCTTATAAAGATGTAGGTTCTGAGATTATTTACTAGAAACTGTGAAACTATACCTATAAAACATGAAAACGTATGAAATGGGTACTGGGTAGGTGAATAATTTGGGCACCACTATTGAAAACCAGTTGGGAACCGTGGAAGAATATCAAATAATATGTATACGAGTCAAGAACATTTAGTTCATGGTTATACTAAATATGTGATCAAATATGATATGGTTTATTGGAGGTAGTGGATGGGGAAATGTTTTCGAATAGATAACCTGACTATGCACCTAAACAACACAGTGTTAAAAATTAGATCTGTACTTTTTTGGGTCTTATCTGAATCACTACATTAATACCTCATCTCCCCCTAAACAAACCTTATATCGATATCCTCTCACTATCAATGTCATAGAGATCATTGGAATTGATAATGGAGTGAACCTTTGGATAATTGTTGTGGTTTATAGGCTGAATTACATGGTATATACATGTTCTTGGTGGGTTTTGTTAGTTCATTTATTGTACTATAAAATAATTTTTTGTTTTCATGTATTTATAATCCCCCATATATATCAATATTTTATTATTATACTTTTTGTATTTTTTGGGTGAAATCATTATAATTTGTTATAGCATTGGTGACATTCATGGTTGGAACAATTTTTCCCAAACATTGAACACTACTAGAGAAACCTTTGGAAACAATGGAATTGGTCATTGGCATGATTGGTTCATGGTTTGAAAACCCATTCATATAATTAGTAGAAATTGTGCACCTTATAATAAGGGGTTCATTGAAAGGTACCACGGTTTGTTCTAGCAATGTGTCCCTTTCTATCATACTAATTGTATAGGATTAATTAATCCAAAAATTTAATTTAAAACATCAAAAACCCTTATTTATGTTTCGTGAAAGACCTAAATCAATCCATGACATTTTCTATTTTGAGGGGATCTCTCATGTTATGATTTCTTCCCCTCTACACCATTTCGAAAGACAAGTAATTCTTAGAGAACAATGTCCAATATTTTTATGGTAGATTTCCTCTTCCCATTCAATTTATCAAACTATCTCTCTTATCCTCCCATGTGTTTTATGGATCACCATGAATTTGAAAAATCTAAAAACCTTTTTTTAATCTTAAAACTATGTTTGATTCCTAGATATTTTTGTACTCATTCATCATTAGAGAATCCCAATTACGGTTTTTTGTTTTGATATCTAGAGATTACGAGGAAGGTGGTTCCGTATTGATTTTTCATATTTAATTAACACTGGACAACATGATTTGATTGAATTGATATCAATTAAATATCTAAGATTTAATTCTTAGGAAATTAAATTTCTAAAAACCCAATTACATTAAGTTGGGGGACTAGATTTGAAATCTTATTTTTGAGATAAAATAGTGGGAAACCCTCAAATCCATTGAATATTGTATTTATTATGAAATTGATGGCATTTTGATAAATTTATGTTGAAGAATTTAAATATTAATGATGAATTTATAAATTGTATTTTGAATTGATATCTAATTATTGTATGTGAGAAATTTCTACAAATGGTTTTAATAGAAAAGAATGGGCTTGATATTTGAAAACATCATGTTTTTATTAAAACATAATTTTCCAATTAAATAGTAAATATCTATATTTGAAATAGGGAATGTGATGAATTTTATTTTCAAAAGTATTAATATAAATTGGGTATTGATTATTTGTTTTTAGAGAATATAAAATCCTTAGGTCTTTAGTGACTAATTTGGATAACAAGCTATTATTTACAATGTTCCAAAAAAATAAACGCAAGTCATCACATACATAATAGGATGGTGATAATTTTTTTTGCCTAGTGTTAATGGGTCATATGTATACATGAATTATTTTTGTCACATTTATTATGCAGAGTCCCATAGAATTAAACTATCATAACATTAGTCTTACAACCATGTTGATCATTATTTTTATTTGAAATGAAAATATTAAATCATTAGGAAAATATTTACATACCTTATAATTTATATAAACATTTTTATATAAATTTGTTTGATAACACATTTCATTAAATTATTTCTAAATTAATAACGTAATGCATTATTTTTTTTTGAAATAATCATTTGAAATTAAAAATCATTTTATTTAAAATATAATTCCCTTAGTTTTTTAATTATATGAGGAAATATATTATGGATTCCTTAGTGAGACCCTTAAGGGATTTTTGATCACACCCTACCTATGTATTATAGTTTTGTATATTATCTTCTTCTATGTTCGAGTATGTGTTATGTGACACATAGAGGAGGTAATAGATATTAGTCCTTTGTATTGTTGAGTTGAGTCTATTGGGACATTAGTAGTTATCCTATTTCTCTTGCAATTTTCTATAGTATGTTGGGTATTCATACATGTTACAAATGGTGTACACATCTCCCTGTGAAGTATTCTATTGTATGCACATTTAGATGATTATCATCCTTACATGATATTTTAATTCATCCCTGATTTCATTTTTTATGAAGCAAGGTGCTAGTCTCTAACCAGTGGGGATCAAGATTGACCTTATGGTTATGTCAGAAATGGATTAGCTATTAGATTACTTGAGTACATTATATTTTGGGTTACATAGATGAGACAAAGGTAATGGTTTTTCATATTCAATTTTTTTTAGTCTGCAAATGTGTATTTTTTTGTTACATAGGTTGTATTTGTTGTTTAGTGCTTTCCATATACCCCCTCAATGACCCTTAACAAACCAGCGGTGGTTTGGTAAAGTCTTATTGAGGATTAGTACTAACCTTTTCCACATTTAGGATTTGGGTATATTAAAATCCAAATATTTTTTTATGTGGGATCAATTTACCTTATTTATCTATATGATTGTTAAATATAATGTCTAATTAATTTTTTTGTAATTTTTTTATCATTATTCTTCCAAGAAGTCAGGTGATTCAGATCAATGAGGGTGTTTTTAATGAACCACATGTATATAATATTTTCATGGAACCATGTTTGATTTATGAGATTGTATGTATTGTCTATGATTTGGGACATGTACCACCTCTAGTTCCCATTTAAACTCCATTTATGAAACAACAAAGGGGTTACCTAAAAAATAATTCTAAAGATTTCCTCCACCATAAGACAAAAGAATTCAAATTCACAAATGGTCTATAAGAGGATAAGGAATTGTTTAAAAGGATTCAATTATTCTTTGAGATCATAATTACATAAAATGATATCATGGTGATATTTGTAATTTTCTTGCTAGAAGGATTGAGCATGAGATGGTGGGACACAATGGACAATGTTAAGAAAAACGGGGTATTATAGTAAAAATACATTAAGGTTATTATAATCAACTAGTTCTATCTATATTTGGTGTTGTTTTCCATGTATATATATTTTTTACTAATTGAGAAGGTATATATATCAATGATAGACTATGAAGACAATTTTGGAGAGAAAGTCATGTTTTCACCTGAGATAGTATCAAATGAACAGATAAAGTATCAATGGTTCAAGAAGGGGATTTTATTTGATATTCATTATCATATTTTCATGCTAAAGATGTTTTATTATGCTGACATATATGATATTTCATTTATGGTCAATATGGACCTAGCTATAAATTCAGGGTTTTAAAGAGTATCTTCTCATCTTAGTGGAATAGTGTTTTCTTATAAGGGAAAGAGGAAGAATAAATATTCAAATAATGGTTATCAATAGAATGAAATGTATATTTCTCACACAATAATTGATAGATTACTTTTTTTGACTATTTTTGAAATAATTGAAATTCCACTCATTTTTTAACTAAGCATCCCAACATATATGGGTTTTTGGATCCTTAGGTTAGCTAGGAACGATCTTCCTTGTTTATTGCACTACATGTAGTGGCACGAGATCATAATCACCTTATAAAAATTATTGAAAATTATATGATTCAAGATAAGTGAATTTCAAACAATAGGCTTCTAGAATGAAGCTTCCTTTTGTAGTAGATGAATCTACATAGGAAGTAGATACAATTCCATCTACTGTGAGAGGTACCATTATTATAGCTTCATCATTTGATACTCATATATTTTATACTGGTTAATCTCCTTAATTTATTAAAAACTATAATCTTATGTGATGGATATTTTAATGTACATTAGTACAAATAGAGATCAGGGTCTCTATAGTCCCACTTTTTTTGTCACTATTATATGTGGATCTTGCATAGTGTTTCCCTATCCTTGACATGAAACAACATGACCTAATTTTTTGATATAAATTTTTTCATTTCCAATAATTATTAAATATATTTTAATATTTTAAGGAGCTTCCTTAACAAACCCAATGGTGTAATTCATATATTTAATGGATTATGGGATTTGTGGATGAGTAGAGTCGTACATAATTATATAGAGTTGTAGAATGTAAAATATCCCTAATATTTTAATCTCAAGTAGGAATGATTGTGTAATGATCTACATACAGTTCTTTTTTAAATTCCTGACATGTTTCTATTATTCATCTCTAGTTCTCCCATGGTATGGGAGGTAATGTATTCTATCAGTTTATTTTCAGGAACTAAAATTGTTTCAATTCATTCTTACCACATTGGTTATGTTGAAATGAAATTCATCAATAATTAGCTACATGATGTTATTTATAAAGTATTCATACGCCCAAGGGTGTCACCTTGGGTAGTGCAACATCAATTTGATATCAAATATATTGGTTCCCTTTGGAATTTCATTTATTATCCAAAATTCAATAGAGTCATGGAAATGAAAAAGATTAATTTTCAATGTATTATTGATCTATTTAATCTGTTGAAAAGAGATAAATGGTTTTCGAAGGATGATATTTGGGTTCTAATATCACAAAATAACAGAATCCATCATTTTTTAAACCAATTTTCAGTACAGGTATGGACATTATGAATTCCAATTTTCTGTACAAGTATTCTTGTCTTTAATGGGAAGGATTTCCGTGAGAATAATAATATCATTGTTGTAGTAATTATGGTTATATTCTCAATTACTATAATCAATGGAGGATGACATAAATCATTTGAGAGAATATCCTGACATTTTGACAAAGATTTGGCATTATTATAAGATATTGAAATGTGATTTCTAGATTCATGGGGTGATGTTCTTGGGGTACATGCTATTAGATCATAATAATTGAGTTGATCATAAAAATTTAATTGTAAGGCTATAATCCAAGAATCCTCGAGTCGGTGCATTATTTAATTAAATTGGAATGATTAGAAAGAATAAAATCTAAAAGGACTGATTAAATTAGTGTTCTTGGAAACCCAAATTAAATATATGAAACAGATAATATATTGGGAAATAGAAATTACAACAATGATTTTGATAAAATGAAATAAACTCTATCATTTCATGTTTATTCAAATATTTCCTCATTATAACCAATTGAATTAAAACACAATAATTATGTTCTAATGTTATTAGTATGGGTTAATAAAATGTAATGAATAAGAAATCAAATAGAATAATTCAACATGTATACATGATTAACTCAAACCACATGGAACTCAATAAACTGAGAATAAATCATATCCTTAGATATTTTGATGTAAAAACTCATGAATAAATAATCAATAAATATATATAAAAGAAATATTTATTTATTTTTAACCATTTTTGATCCATGTTAAAAGCTATACCATCATGAACATTTAGAAGATGGGTAAAACTAAAGATATAAACCATTTTGATTTGGCCAAATTATTTTTCCCATGATTACCTATAAATGCATCAAGGATTTATATAATTTATAGAATCTTCACATAATTTAATATCATAATAATTCATCATATATAATATTAGAAATATAAAATATTACTTATCAAATATTTGTTTGGAATAATGAATATTTAATTATGAATACTTCCTAGAAATAATCTAATAATTATCAAAGGTAACACTACATGTAAAATGAGATATGGATTAGGTGATAATAATATACATTGTATTTGAAGATGGATATTCAATTAAATCTTAAATGAAAAATGATTACAATACAATTATTTTTCAGACTAAATTTGTCAATAAGAAAGGAAGTTATTTTTCTTGGATAATCAGTAAGAACATTCTTGAAGAGAATTATATTTAAAAATTCCAAAGCATCCCCTAACAAATTGAAACATATAAATCATAATACCCAAGAATTAATGGAATTAACAGAAACAAAAAATATTTTTTCAATATTTTTATTCATGATTTAACAACTCTAAGAGATTTATATAAACCTTATAAAAGAATCTAGGAGTATAAATTGAATTAAGTCCCAATGGAATGTAAATTTGGACTATATCCCTAACCTTAACCTTCCATTTTTATAGATGGTAGTAATCCCCAGTTAGTGTGGTTTAATATATGTTAATAACTTCTAAATAAAAAATAATTATGTTTTTAATAAAATATACTAACTTATAAAACTATTTGTTTACCCTTTTTTAACAATATAATATTATTTTCACATCATTGGATGTTTGTTGACTAGTTATTTGAAGTATATTTTTATTTATAATTTTTTATTCCTATTAACTAGATAATTATTTAACTATATAGAAATTTTAATCAATGAATTGGTTATGATATATATATAATAAATATGTATTTAGAAAATTCTATAATGTTTTGAGACAGAAATGAAATACATTATTCTTGGAGATGGTAGTCAGTATGTATGCATGGACTCTAATTTCATTTATTTTCCCTATTAAGAGATTTAAAATTAAATGATATATTTGTATAAAATAATTCCTATTTCATAAATATGTTATATTTGAAACATATATTCATTAAATTAATTTTAATAAATTCCATTTATAGTGTTATTGTGTCACATCGCTTTTAGGATACCATAATATTCAATTCCAAAAACTATGTTATAGTATTTATAAGAAATTTTATGTATAAGGTTATGTGTAATAAAATAATCAAATAATAATATATGAATAATATGTATAATATATTACATATATAAATAGATTTTTCTCATAATGTTCACTATGAGAGGTTGTAGAGGAAAAATAAGCAATCATTGTTTCATGAGGAAGTAGTTTTTCATATACAGAAACCAAATATTTGTCACCCATTAAACATAATTGTGTGTTATTATATATTTATCCATTAACATAGCTTCATACTAGATTATAATAATGGTTTTGTAATATATTTATAGAATATGATGATTTTTTTCGGTGGATAATAAAAATGAAACTATATAACTTGAGACAAGACATCACATATTAATCAGATAACTTATTTTGGATTTTACCAAAAGGCCACATTTATGGATTAAATTGCATGGTTAGGATTCTAGGATGATAGTACACATGTTTGGAGACTATTCAGTTAGACATTGGATGATTCAAAGTGGATTATGTAGTTTGAGGAAGGACTAGTGTACTTTTCTTTTCACAGTACAGGTGATGTTGGTCCCTTGTAAGTAAAAAAAAGGAATTCATAAATTGATGGTCTAAAATAACCAATGATACTGAAAAATAGAAAAATAATGGATTAAATGGGAATAATGGTCTATAAAACCCCCTAATAATTATCTGCATTTTTATAATTTGGTTCCTTAACTTCTTGGATTCAAAAAAATCATTTTGGTATTTTGGAGATTATAGTTTTCAATCCAAAATAATTTAACCTATAATACTGAAATAATGTTATATTTATTAGGAAATATAGATAAAATGAACTATTCATATGATATAATATTTATTAAATAAAAATTCCTTCTTTTTTGGAAATTATATTTAAGATAAGCGCATGTGATGTGCTAAAACCCAAAATAAACCCGAACATTATTAACAATGTTTTTATGGTACATTGGTAAATATGTTAATAATATAAGATTAATTGTAACTTTAGTAGGTAAAAATTAATATTTATTAATACATGCCAATAAATTGTATGAATATAGTAATTTTATTAATTTTAAATCATTTAAAATAATATCATATATTGTAAAATGACAATAATGAGAATTAAGAAAATATTAATCTAATTTTACTATTAAAACGTAAAAACAATATTAGAATTAAAATATATTATATTTAATTATTTTTAAAATGATAAAATAATCTAAAAATAAATAATTAAATGGAATAATTCAATCAAGTCACTTAACCTTTTCAAATTTATATTATCATTTATCTCAGTTAGTTGTTAATTAAATAATCAATACATTGGATTTTCTTAAAAATATTATGTAGAATAGCCATATATAAAAATTAATGATAAATTTCTATGAAAAATAATAATGAATTTTCCATAAAAATGATATACATAACCAAAAATATTAATTTTTTTACATATCTCAATCTGTTATAAATATTAATGTCAAAGAATGTTCTTTTTTGTGCTTTTTCATTACTTAACATTTTATAAATGTAAAATCCATTTTAAAATATCCCAATAAAAAATAAAATTTGACCAATTTAGGGATAAGGTCAAATTATTAGCATCTAACATATTTTGAACAATTTTCAATGTCATTTTTTACCTTAAGATTATGGTTATGTCTCTTAGTATGTTGAATATTACTATAATCACCATAATTATTTTTAATCACTTTCATTAATCATTTTGATCAACAATTATACTGATCATATTAGACCAAAATTATTGAAATTATGATAACCATGTATGTTGATTTTTTAAAATTTAAATAATAGATGTGGGAAAATTAATATTAATGATGATCTCAAAGATGTGGTGAGAATTTTGGTTTTTAAAGATTAAAATTTTAAAAATCTATATGTTTTTTTATCCAATTACAATATCAAAACTATTTTATTGACCTAAATAATGTTAATATATATATAATTTACCTTTTATTTACTTTAAAATTAACTTAAAATATAAATGTACTTTAATTTTTAATTAAATGAAAATGTTGTTTTTATCTAAAATGAAGTTATTTTTATTCATCAATAAATGAAATGTCATAGAAAATACAAAAAATTTACCCTAATATTATATTGAAAATTCTAATTAAAAATATTGTTTTGGGATTTTTTTCAAATTTATTATATATATTCTTAAAATAGTTTATACATTAGAAGGCTATAAAATCGAGTATTTAATGTAACATATGAAAACACAATGTGGTGTGTAGAATAATCATAACATGGTGATGCATATAAATAGTTGTAAACAATATTTATTATAACATGAAAATATTTTTATGTCTTTTAGTGTTACATTATCCCTTCCTTAATTAAATTTTTTCCTCATAGTTTAAACTATATCTTTGTTATCTCAGAATTGATATTTGATAAAAAAAATATTGTTGAAAAAAACAATTTTAATAGGGTTAATAACACATTTTATTAATAAGAGATTATATAGAGAACAATTGTCACATTAGTAGGATCCCATGCAGGATAACATATGTGGGAAATAGAAACCTGGATGTAGAGGAAAAATTTGACAAACATGTTCTGATGGAGAGTTCTAGAGAACATGGTTAACTAAATGTTAACAATCAAAAGTTGTTAATCTCTGCTGATCTAAGGGGACATTTGATTCATCAGAAACGATGGTATAAGGACCACATTTTTTGTTTCAATATCATTTTTCCTATAGTTTAGGGATTCATTCACCCATAAGATTGTATATTATTAAACATACATTTTATGTTCCTATAAGCGTAATCAAATCCTTTGTATTTTCCAGGAACTATTTCTATTTCACCACATAGAACATGATTCATTGTAAAGTGATGCAATATGTCAATCTCTAACATATATCCAAATCTCAAATCAATACATTTCATTAATGTTCAACATTCCCAAAATATTAGGATCTAACCCAATTACCCTAACGGCTTGAATGCGTTCTTTTTTATTTTATTATAGATAATCCCCCTTTTAAGGGTTGAAGGGGAACCCGTACATGACCCGTAAGCCCAAGGCACAAGGCCCAACATGACCAGAATTATATGACCTGAAGGCCCAGAGGCATACCATGCCCAATACATGACCTGTAGGCCCAGCCCACTAGAAATGACCCTCCCCAGCTTCTGTATCATTGATTGCCTTCAACTCCCCACCAGCATTGCTGATCGGCTAGAATTGCCCCATACAAAGCTGTACGGTGCCTGGTCCCGATGGCAGTTTCCATACCCTCTCATTCTTCCAATCAGGTTAACTCTGCTTCCGGTGACTACTACTGGTGCTCTGATCCTCATCTGGGACCTGCTCTGTGTGAACTGGACCACTTCATGGTTTTCAATGGCCCGAAGGCCCGGTGGCCGGAATGCCTTTGATGGCCCGAAGGCCCTGAGACCTGTAGGCCCAAACCGGTGGATCGAAAGCACAAATCAAGTGAATAGTCTGGCTGCTAGAGAACCGAACAGTTCCTACTACAGTACCTGCTACAGTAACCCAAAAATTCACCTCCACTCGGTTTTGAACCTGGGTCTCTTGGATGCCAAGCAAGAGCCCTTACCACTTGGGTACGGGCACGTTGGCGATCTAACCCTATTTGAATGAATGTTTTTGGATTTCCAGAATAAACTTATTATTAATCCAAACTACATTATGTAGTGCCCTAATCGTCACAAAGAAATCATGTGAACATACTCATCATGTATTTATATTAAATATAGTAATAAATTAATTAACTGTAAATCCTTATTGGACACATTTATTCTTACATATTCTTTATATAAGACGCATGTTATTGGATATATTCCTAAAAACCAAATGTGTTGTATACATAATCAATGATAGTATAGGCCACTTATCTACAAGTTTTTAATCAGTTACAAGGTAGTAATTACATTTCAAAATTAATCATTTCTCATCAATTTTTCAACTCTAGAAATATATTATGCGTTTTTTCCTCAATCGTGGGTTTTCTGAAAATTTAATCTTTATATATAATAAATTTTCATTTTATTATTCAGCATATGATATCAATTCTTTAGGAAAAAATTACTATAATATAATCATCATATATTTCATAATTATTATTTCTAGTACACCACACACAAAATATTTAAACTAAATAGTGCATGAATCCATGTATATATACACATTTATTATTCAACATCATTTGTTATCCATTGAAAAGTCCACATCATCCTATTACATAAGACCTATTTCCATCCACATTTCACAAGTAGATTCCTCATTATCAATAACATAACCATTACACATTACACCTTGTTGATTCTCTTCATGATATTTGAACATGGAATGTCGATTTGCATAATGATGAATCCTTCCCCACATAAAAAATTAAACTATTGATGATTTATTAGGGTGGCTATTATTCTAATTCACTACATCAATATAACTATTCATTATAAATTTAATGTTATTTATTTTTTTCCCCTTTTCCATAGTCAAAATTACCTCTTGACCCTCTTAGACATTCACCTGGGTTTTTTTAACACATTATTCACATCGAAGAAACTGAATTTACATTTCTACATGGTCCCCATTACCCAAACTCTTTCTGAGATCCTTCCTTCCCTTTCATGGTGAGTCTGAGAGTTAGTTATGGTACATAGAATTAATCATGTTTCTTGAAAGATTATTTTGCATGAGCACAACATCCATCACCCAAATGATCGTTCTCTTTAACTTATAATTTTTAAATTTTCCATCACAATCACAATTATCCAAAATCATTCTTGTTCATTCCATTTACTAAAACCAAAAAATTATAGTGTGGGAAAAACTTATAAAAATAGAAATAAAATTAATCTTTAAAAATTTACTTATAGGATTCCTAAATCTTGGATCCAACTTCTTCAGTCTATGACACAACAGGTTTATGATAAGTTATTAATGTATATATTCTATTTAAAACCTTCATGATAGTTCATAATTAAAATTTTATTTATCCTAATCATATCACAAAAGAGTATCAAAACCTTTGTGCAATAAGGCTCATTTTCAAGTACCATTTATCCCTGAGACTGGGTCGGCCACCCGATCAGAGTTATTATTGATTGGTACGCTTTGTCCAAAACCACCTCCTCTTGTAGTATACAGACAATGATTGATTTCTAGGAGTACCCATAAAATCACTACATTAAAACAATATAATATGTTCTTGTATAATTATACTCATTGTATATCTTATGTTTATTCTCCATAATCTATGTTTTATTAATGTATTTTCTAGGGTCACTTCTAAAATTCCATTGATAAATATATAATTCCCCATCCTCAAAAGCCCATATGCAGTGAATTATCTTTTTTTACATTGGCATGATTATAAAGAATAAAATCATGGATTACTAACTATTTTGGAAGTATTGGAAATCCACATTACATTCATGGCACCCATAATACACTTGAAATTCAATATTACAAACGTAATACATAATAAAATGAAATAAAAAATGTCATTTAATTATTATTCAACGGTTTATTCTTTATAAATTTGTTAATGAATAAATTATTAGGGTGAAATAAAATTCTTAGTATGGTTAAATAAGATGTAATCAATAATGAATCAATGAAAACCAATAATCATGGAAAAGTGATTAATATAAACTATATTCCATTCAAAAACCTAAGAATAAACTATATCAATTGAAATGTAGATCCAAAATCTCATAGATAAATATTAACAAAATTTATATGAATGAAATTTATGGTTATAATATTTCATTTATGAGTCACAAGGAAACCTTTTCAATAAATTCATTTCAAATGGTGGTTATAACTATGGACATAAACCTATTTAATTTGGCAATCTTTTCTGTCTCATGAGACCGAATCAATGCATCAACGTGCTATATAAGTTCATGGATCCTCCTTTAATTTCCTATAAAAATCATATCTCGTATAGAATATTCAAAATAAATAATATGCCTAAACAAATTTCCATACTGAATAATGAACAAAAAATTATCAATATTTCCCCATAATAATCAAATAACAATCCATGTAGACAATGTTTTTAAAATGGTATATAGTTTTGAAAATACTAATATATACTGTTCATGAATGTATATATTTTGGTAAAATTTTAATGTTAAATCATGAAAATAATTTAATTGTTTCAAGATAATGTCAACATTAAAAAAAGATGTCATATTCCAAAGAAAATCATTAAGTACAATATTGAAGAGAATTATCATAAATCATTCCGATGTGATTCATACCTTGTTGAAACATTTAAATCATAATCCCAAAAAATGAATGAAATTAAAATAAACATATAATGTCATTATAATAAATAGATTCATGATATAACATGTCATTAGGTATTATGTACATCATATAAAATTAAAAATTGAAAAACTAAAAATAAGTCTAACAGGAATGCATATTGATGTTAAATCCCATACCTGAACATTTTTTGATGAAATATCATTATACACTTTTATATTGGTTTAAAGTATTTTACTAAATTTACCAAAACCAAACTAAAATTTATAATAACATAAATTAAATTCATATAATATTTCATTAAATTTTTTTATAACTCATTCATTATTTTCACTCATATGGGTGTTAGTTTCCTAGTTTTCTCAAGTATGTGTAGACATATAATTCTTTTTCCTATTAATTAGATCATTATTTAATAATATCATGAATATGAAACATGAAATTATAATCATATTTATTTATTACATACTTTTTTAGAATAGTCTATATTTTTTAGGGAGAAGAAATGAAATGAACCATTCACAGATATGGAAGGTCGTACTTATGCATTAACGAAACAATATTGTTTCTTTGAAATTTAAAAAAAAATTAATATTACATGGTACCCATATATTTTATTTGTATTTTATCATATTAATTTTATATATTTTATATATTATTATTAAAATCATTTTAAATATGTTCCATGTATAGTGTGAATGAGTCACATCGCTTTGAGGAGGCGGTAGTCCAAAAATCCAAAAACTATGATATCATATTTATAAAAAATGGAAAGTATAAGTGAATATGTTAGAAAAGAAATAAATAATAATAAGGAAGTATTATTTATCATATATAACATATATAAATATATTTTTTCATCATAATTTCCCCCATGATAGGTGGTATATAAAAAATACATAATCATCATTTCATGAAGTTGTAGTTCGTCACCCAGAAAAATAGAATGTTTCTTACCCATTACAGGGATATTTGTATAGGTATAGAGAGAAAATATCTCATATCAAAATACTAGTATATCAAGGAAACTTTTTTAGTTATATATGAAAATAATAATGATATTTAATGGGTTGGATAATTGAAATGAAAATGGATAGCCAGATTGAAGAAGTTACCGATTAATCAGGTAACTTATTTTTTATTGTACCAAAGGCCTAATTGGATGGATTTATTTATATGTGAAGGATTATATGATGATTGATAGATGTTTTGAGACTATTTTTTCATATTTTGGATATTCTAATGTGGATTAATTGGTGTGAGGAATGGGAGAGTGCATTCATTTTTATTATGGAGGGAAAGTTTCACTATTATAAATGCCAAAATGTATTCATTAATTGGTGGTATAACTTATTAATACCCCCCAAAATAGACATGTAAGATAGTAAATGTTAATAATGGATGATAAAAATATCCACCATGTAATAATATGTTTATTTTAATTTTTTGGTTCTTTATCTTTTATGATTATCAAATTTTATCATTTAGGTTTTTAGTAAAGAATCTAGTTTTATAATATATGTAATATTACCATTAAGACAAAAATAATCTGATATTTTTTAGAAAATATACAGAAAATTAATTATTAGTAAGATATCTAATTTATAAAAAAAATCATATATGTTTTGGAATCTAGTTTTATGACAAATGCATCTGAAGTGATAAAATACATGTTAATCATGGACCATGTTCACAATGAATTTACAATACATTGGCCAATATGTGAATTATAATAATATAAATTATCCAATTAAAATTCTATATATAATATTTATTAACACATAAAATGAAAATAGTAGAATATATAATTTTTTGGAAATTTGAATCATTTAATATAATATCGTTTATTGTAAAAAAACTATAATGTCAATTTAAAAATTATTTATTTAATTTAAATATTAAAAAATAAAAACAATTATAGTTGCATAAAATTATACATTCAAATATATATTAAAATAAAAAAAATAATTCAATCAATTCACTTCACTTTTAATACTTGAATTATAATTTATTTTAGTTAGTTATTAAATAAATAGTCTATAAATTGGTTTCACTAATGTATTTTAATTAAGTAAACAAACTCTAAAAATTATTTCTTAATTATTATGATAACAATAACCCATTATTATTTCAAATTAATATTTATAACAAAAAATATGACATTTTTTACATAACTCAACATGTTATAAAATTTAAATTTAATTAAAGTTAATTTTTTTGTATTTTTCCTTACTAAAATTCTTATATAGGAAACAACAATTTAATAATATCCCAATAATCCATAATATTAGAAAACATTGGGTATATGGTCAAAAAATATGTAGAAAATGGGTTCTAGACATTTTTCCTAGTCATTTTGATCGTAATATTTTGTTTATTCCCATATTAATCACATTCTTACCATGTTAGTCATATTTAATTTTAATCACATTCACTAATATTTTTGGTCATAATTTATGATGATCTTTTTAGAAAAGAAATTGTACAAATTGAATTTGTGAATGTATTTTTTCAAAATTCAAATCACATAAGTTGGAAAATTGAGATTAACATTAATCTCATCGATGTAGAGAGACAATGGGTTTTTATCATAGAAATGTTCCAATGGTCAATAAGTATTTACGTCCATTCCTAATATAATAATTATTCTAGTGACTTATATTGGGATAATATATGTGTAATAGATCTTTTTTAACCTCAAATTCAATATGAAATATAATTTATCATTAATAAACATTTATATCGAAAGGTAGTTTTTAATAAAAATCTAAATATATTACTATTAATAAAAATATGAAACTTTATTGAAATTTGAAAAAAAATAACTCTAAGATAATAATAACATTAAAAATTAATTATTGATTTTTAATTTGATTTTTTTAAAATTTCTAATGTTGAATTTTAAAATAGGTGGATCATAACAATGTGGAAAAACTCAGTCTTGCGTGTAACACAACTAACTCATTTTGGTGTATAGCAAAATAATAACATGGTGTTTTGTATAATGGTAGAAAAAATAATATTTCTTCTAAAATGAAAATATTTTAATATCTTGGGGTGTTGATGTAATTGATTTTATTAAATTGTAACAATAACAAAATGAATTTGAGATTATGGATTTCGTGGGACTACCTAGGTATTATGATTGTTTCATAAAGGAATTATCATATTTGGACTATTTGATGTATTCTCTAACTCAGAAGAGAGTAAATGTAGTTTGGGATGAGACATTTCACAATTATTTTGTTGAAATGTAATTCTTAATGACTACTATAAAAGTTTTGACTTGTGAAATGGGCGGGTCAGGCTATTTACTATTCAGTTATGCAAGATTTTTGATTTGTGATAGATTATTATGCTAGGTGAACGTGTCAGTGCTTATAGAATATAGCATCTTAATACAGATGTGAATAATTTTCCATCCCATGTACATTTACATGTATTTATGATGAATTCACTTATGGGTTGGCATTATTACCTTAATTGAGAATAGTTTACCTTTCTTTCTGACCCAAAGTGAATTCATTATATATTATTTCAAAAATATTTGAATATATATCAAAGGAGTTGGGTAGTCTACCATAAATCATTCGACTGTGAAATTTCATATACCACAAAAAAATGGAATGTCGTCACATAGGCTTTGAGTAGGAATCATCTGACCTATTAAGATAATGATAAATCAGAAAAGTGGAACATAGTGGAATTTCTCTCACAGATGCATATTGGATTCCCATATTAATGGGTAATGGTTTATTTTTCATGAGATAAGTGGATATCTTCTATTTTTGAGATGATCATTGAGGGGAATAATAATGGCGAGTTCCATCATATTAGATAGTATATTTATATTGGTGAGATCATTGTTGAATAGTCGTTATCAGTAGAAGTCATTTAATATTAATAGAATAACTTGGTGGTACCATTTTCAGTAAGGACATTTGTGTGGGCATGGGGAGGGTTCCAAAATTCTTGGTCGGCCATGAAGCTATGAACCAATAAGATGTTATATGAAAAGTGACTCAAATTCAAGTGGCCAGTTTTGATATGGGTCATTTATATATTTTTATCTTATTGGTATATGTTCCAACAAGTTATGGTCGATCACACGAAACACTTGGGATTGATTGTGCCCCTTCCAATGGCTACATGAAAGTGGAATAGGATATCTATGGAAATTGTTGTTAGGTTTTAACAAACTCAATGAAAGGAGAATGTGATATGCATTTTGATGAACCCATTGACAAAATTAGATCACTTTGTAGAAAATCATTATACAAAAATGTATAGTAGTTGATAAATCTCTATTTGAAAGAGATACTTCATTTTCATTGATTTCCTTCTTCTATTGTCTCTAATAGGTATCATTGGTTCACTTCTCAATTTTGGAGAGGCCTTCAGGTGTCATTGGGATATCATGTCTGTTTGAGTAGGGAAAACCATCCATTGTTGGATAGACATATAAGAAGGCCTAAACAAATTCATGAGGATATTCATTGCACTATTTTTACCTTTAGTTGATATAGGTATAATTAAATGGTTCTTGGTGAGTTTTCATATATAATTAGTTACCAATCCTTGAAAAAAATTGTTCCATTTGAGTCATTTTATGGAAGGCCTTGCAATCCTCTATTATATAGATCAAATATTGGTGATTGTTATATGTTTGGACTGAGGTTGGTTCAAGAGATGAAAAAAAATATTCAGCTTATTATTCCGAGGATTTTGATGTGATATAACCATTATAAATATAATGTTGATCTTCTTTAAATAATTTAGAAATTTTAATTGGGGAATATGAGTTCTTGAATGATTCACATAGTTTGGGACATCAATTTCTTATGTGGTAAGGGAAACATGCTCCTCATTTTGTGGGACCGTTTTACGTTGTTGAGAAATAGGTAAAAGTAGATTATCATTTTACCACATCCAATGTAGATAATGTTGATAAAAAAGAGTTCATTGTTTATCACTAATGAATGTATCTATATGATCTATCTCATGTTATGAGATGGAGTGATCCTGAGGTTGAACCCGATTTTTTTAGGACAAAATAACCTATTGGGATAGTTGATTCTGAAACCAATGTATTTCATAAAAATATGATATCAGGGGTTCATGTTTTATGGAAGCATATTTCTGATATTCATGTGATGTAGGATTTGGAGGCACTAATGAGAGAGAAATAACCTCATCTTTATGTCATGTAAGCTTCAAAATAATCATTTGGTGTATTGAATGTTTCAATGGTGGGGGTGATTGTGACATCCTCTTATAATTTTTAGGGATTCTATAACACCAAATTTTAATATAAATTTATGGGTTTTGATTCTGGATTATATTGGTGATAAATTTAAATTTTTTTTTTGTTCTAGGGTCTTCCATGGTTGGAGCATGGTTTCTAAAATTCATGTTCTCTTCTAGAGAAAACCATTCAAACCAAGGCAATATGAATTTTAATGTTTGGTGAAGAGTTTGAAATACCATGGTCGAATTATGTGAATATATTATCCATGGAAAAAGGGGCACATGTCAAGGGGTACAATTTTTTCTTAATTTGTGGAACATCCTTGATTACCGTACATGTAAGATTATTATTCAAAAATATAATAATTTTAAAACACAATTAAACATCATTTATGGTTCTTGATGAAACAAAATAGACAACCAACATTTCATCATTCAATGGAGTAGCAGATAGATTATTTTTTCACTTCAACACCCTTAATTAAGTGAATAAATTATTGTAAAATGGTGTACACCCTTCTCCTAGTATGTTACATCTTCCAATTATTTTTATACAAATAATTCTTATCTCTTCCCTTGGATTATTTTGATCATCATGTTGTTATAATATTCTATAACTTTTTTTTCGGACACAAACTTCGTTTTTATCCTGTACTTCTAATATCATTATTCTTCCTTTGAGAATCCCAATTAGGGTAACGATTTTCGAGATCATGAGATCCCAATATAGGCCGTTCGATTATGAATAGCCAATTTTATAAACAATAAACTACTTGATTCGATTAAATTACATTCAAAATAATTTGTGGGGTTTTATTGTTATGATTTAAAATTTCAAAAACAACTTTCCATTAAATTGTGGGGTTGAATTTGAATTTTGATTTTTGGCATAATATCTTCTAAAAATACCAATTCTGTTGAATTGTAGATTTATTGTTAAATTGATGTAATGTTTGAGAAATTTAAATTATTTAATTTACAATGTGAATGTGAATTTTGAAATTGAATTTATGAAATTACTTCATATTGTTGTATGAGAAATATTTCTTAAAACTATTTTGATAGAAACCATGGGGGTTTATCTTCAAAAAAATGATGTTTTTTTAAATAAAATTACAAATTTTAAAAGGATAATTGACTTATTTTGAATGTTAATTTGGATGAATTTTAATTAATTAGACATAAAGTATGTTTCTCATATTTTATTTCCTATTAGGGCACATGTAACCCATCAATAGTTAGTGAGTAACTTGGAAAACAATCTATGATTTATTATGTTACAAAACATAAATGAACCACATCAAATCCTCGATAGGATGATTATATAGTCCATTGTAAAATTGTCAGTGTGTTGTGTGTATGAACATATTCATATGCTACATTGAGTGTGTGTAATCCCTTATCCTCGGAATATCATATGTATATTCATGAGACCATGTCTCTCAATTTTTTATATTTGAAAATAATATATTTTATTGCGGAAAATAGTTTAAAATGCATTCTATTTTATATAAATAGTTTAATATATAATTTATTGAGAATGCATCTGTTTTATATATTTCCATAATTTCTAATATAAAGAATTATTTTTTTGGAAATATGATTTTTTAAATTCCAAATAATTTTATTTATAATTATTTTATAATTATTTTATTAATGTAGTACCCCCAGTTTCTGGTATGTAACCCTTTCTTGATGTTTTTAATGGTTACAAAATAAAGTGTGATGTATGGGAGATTTGGGATAACTCGGAATGATGTTTTGTGACAAAAGGGGTCGTAGCACGGGTGGTGCATGGTTTTTCTAAACCGTGCGCCCAAACCATGTATAGTTGGTCTTGGAGGCAGTAGATTCCACACGAGCGGCACATGTTTTGTCTAATTGTGTAGCCAAATCATGCTAGAAGGGTGTCTGAGACTGTAGCTAATGCATAGTTAGTGAACAGTTTGTCAATCCACGTGAACTAACAGTGAACCACATATACGAGTTCCTATAAAGGTATATCTCACTATTTTTTGCCACGATGTGGCTTGTTATTCATCCTAAGTGGCCCTAACTCAGTATTTTGGTTCTCCTAAGGTCATAGAGGGTTCTCCCATCGTTTTGTAGGAGATTCTAAGTATTCTCTTGACGAATCAAAGCCGGATTCTTAAGGTTTGTGAATGTTAATGTTTGGTTTCTCAGATCTACTTGGATCTACTTCCCCTCTTCTCTCAGTTTCCTAGATCTATGCAAGTTATGGGTAGATCTAAGTGTGTGGATTCCAAACATGATGATATTTGGTCTTGGTTGTGATAGGAGAAGAGGTCTAAGGAGGATCCTTAGTGAATCAGACAGGTTTTCTTGAGCGTTCTCCATTTGTTAGGGTTTTCATCAAATCCATTGAGGTAGGAGGCTTCACTCTCGAATCCTCATGCTAGAATTGATTAGATTAATTTCAAATTGGTTTGTTTGAATTTATTTGATTGTGAAAAACATGGAATAAATCTTCTTTATTGAGGATTTATGGTTTTGTTGAAATTGAGAGATCTTGGTGAGTTGTTGTGGAAAGTGATTTGGCTTGTTGAATTTAAAATGTTGATTTAAAATTATGGATTGGTTGGGATTGTAGATGGTTTGATGAAAAAATGGGATTTCAATAAAAAGGGTTTTTTATTGAAATAATTTTTGATTGAAACGACATTGATGGACTTGGTTTTCAATAAAAATGGAGTTTTATTGAAATTATTTGGAATTGAAATGGGTAAGCATTGAAATGTTTTGAATTGATTGAACAAATTTGGTTTTTGACATGATGGTTGTGTGTGTTCACGGTAATATGGGATGGATAAGGGTTAAGAGTCTCCCCCGTCAGTGTTGGGATAAATAAGGTTAAGGGATCTCCCCCGTCAAACTTTCATAATGCATTTGGGATGGATAAGGGTTATGGGTCTCCCCCGTTAGTGTTGGGATGGATAAGGGTTAGGGATCTCCCCCATCAAGAATTAATGTGCATTTGGGTATGATAAGGGTAAGAAGTCTCCCCAATCATAGTTTGGATGGATCAAGGTTAGGACTTATCCCCTCTTCTAGGTAGCATGCATTGTTTATTTCATGGATTTGTGGAAATGGTTGGGTATGACAAAAAGGAATTTTGTTAAATTGTTCTTAATCTTGTTTGGTTATTTCTTTGGAAAAATCAAATGCTGTAAAATTGGATTCAATTTATATTTTAATGCCTTTGGTTATGAACGGTTTTGGAAACTTGTTTATATTTATTTACAAACTGCTTTTGAGAAAATGTTTTATATAACTGTTTTTATATAAATGTGGATAGTTATTCTATCATAGTGGCATGATTAGAGAATTCATTGGGGGGAAACTAATGAATTTTATACTCACCCAATCTTTGGCACTTTGGTTCTTTTGAAGATGTCGGGTTCTGATACACAGGTAAAGGTTAGGCATCTCATTACTAGTGGTCCGTGGTGATTCTTTGGAGATGTGGTGGCGCTTGGTGCATGGAACTTGGTGTTGAGCCATGGAGAGTGTCTTGGTTTGTTTTAATCTTTTTTTAGTCTTCCTCTTGATACTCTGATGTTGTATTGGTTGTGTATTGTTTTGTGGAATAGTGTAGTTCTCTTTTGGTAATGCATGAGTTGGTTGCTTCATTCATTCAGGCATCATATATTGAATGTTTGGTTATGGTTGGTTTGTGGGTTTATTTAGTATTGGGTAAATCATCCCCTAACATATTTTTGAAACCCTTTGGCATTTATTACCAGCCTTTAGTGTCTTTTGGATGTCTCTTAAGGCCTAGTAATGACTCGTTGTACTCTCAAGACAATGAGAATTGGCGGGTCATTTCAAATGGTATCTTCTTTTTTCAGTCCTTTCCAAACAAGTGGGCATAGATGTTCTTGGTCTTGGAGTTGAAATTCATTCTTTTATATTCCTTAGGTCAAAATCTTATATAGGAGTTGGATTTTTGGAACTTGAAATGTATAGCATAAAAGGACTTAGCTAACAAGTTTATTCTGAACTTCATGTTACTAGGGTGTTGGGTACATAAGTGTTTTGGATACACATATAGAATGTTGTAAATATCATTGTAATGGGTTTATCCAATGAGAGTAGGATGAAAATCATTGTAGTTGAATGACTTCACAAGGATTTCATATCTCATTGTGAGGAATGAGTAAGGATTTTGTGTATGGTGCAAATTTTTGAAAAATGAAAAAATTGTTTTCAAATGAAAGACTTTGAAAACAGGGTATTTGGTTGATTTTAAAAATGGGATGATTTTCAAAAAGAATGTTGAATTTTTTCAAAAATGGTTGAACATGGGGAAAATGTTGTTTTGAGAACAATAATGTGGTAGAATTTGAATTCTAATCCATCATTTACTAGAGAGTGAGATTGTTGGAATTTGTTGTTGGTTTAGAAAATGGCCCCTGGTAGCCATCGTTGAAACCAACCTGAAGAAGCTGCAGAAAATGTGGTTGCACCAGATCCACGTGTGAACCAAAAGCTGGTTTAGAGTTTTGCCCAGGCCTTTCATGTTGTGGATACGAAGAACTAGAGGAATTAACCAAGACATGTCGATCATACCATCTAGTTCATGAAGAAAAATCCACCAAACATTCAAGGTGATGTTGAAGCCAAAAAGGCGGAGGTGTGGCTAAGTTGGATGAATCATTTCTTCAATTTCATCGGCACACCATCAGATCTCAAGGTCACGTTGGTGACGTATATGCTCGAGGATCTTGCACGTTAATGGGGGGATTTAGAGGTGCATGCTAAATTGTGTGAAGGCCATATGTGGGAGGATTTTGAAGAATTGTCAAACAAACAATTCTATCCTCACACGTTCAAGATCAAGAAAATGACTGACTTCTTCAACCTAAAATAATAGAGTCTCTATGTCATAGAGTATGTGGCGAAATTCATGAATTTAGTCTTTTTTTCACCAGAGGTTGCGACAAGTGCATCGTTTAAGGCATGCATCTTCGAATCGGTGCTAAGGCAAGAGATTCGATCAATAATTGTGGTGCTCTGTATTTCGGATTATAAAGAGATTTTGAACAGAGTGACTGTTGATGAACATGATATCTTGGGATCAATGGGAGGAGGCATGTTGATACCTACAAAAAATTGTGGGAACTCAACCATTGGGAACAAGAGGAAAAGGGATACCTCTTTCCATGGTGTGAGTGTAAATCAGAACCAGATGGAAGGATCAGTGAACCTTCCTCCGCGACCTCATCACAATTGAGCTTGTTTTCAATGTGGTTTTCCTGACCTCAAAATGGAGGAATTTACGGTGCAGCCTAGAGCATGTCACAATTTCAGGTAGATTGGGCATCAACAGTGCTATTTTAGGAATGCACAAAGGTCAGGGGAGCATAAAACTCTTCATGCGTCGCAAGAATCACATGCTTCAACATGACGTGGATTGCAGAATCAGTCTCGTTAGAATAATAGTGTTATCCATGGCAATTATCGGAATACCGTGAATCCTCAACCAAGGCAATCTCAGCAAGGCAACAAGGAATTCAGCGACGAAGCAATTGTATGGAGTTGAGCAAATGATGGTTGATGATCAGGCTGGACTATTTACGGTGGGAGGTATGATTCTTTTGAATTCAACCATTTTGTAAATTCACTTTGATACTATTGTGTCACATTATTTCATTGCTTCTCGTATTGTTGGCTTTCTATGTTTAAAATAGGAAATGATGACTTCTATTTTGAAACTGAAAACTCCACTTGGTGAAAGAAAACTTCAAGCCTTTTTTTGTAGAGCATGTGTTATAACTGTTGATGGAGTTGAGTTAAAATGGGACTTCATGATGTTGGACATGGATGACTATGATGTAATCCTGGTTATGTATTGGTTGAAAATGTTTAAGACATTGATAGATTGTTATAAGAGAATAGTTAGTTTCAATATTGATGATGGAATCAACCATCTCTTCAGAGGATAAAGGATGGTAAAGAATTATGCAAAGAGATTTTTGGCACTAATGTTTGAAACAATCTCTTACCAACTGGAAGCGTTGAATTTGGAATTGATGTAAGATATCTAGAGAAATAGTTTTCTAGCTATTGTGGATCAATTTCTAGATGTCTTTCCAAATAACTTCTTGGGGTTACCACCTCTTAGAGAAGTGGAGTTTACGATTGATTTATTTCCAAGGACTATTACTATTTCCCTTCCATTTAATAGGATAGCACCAAATGAGTTATCGGAATTGAATATGTAGTTAGAAGAGCTGGAAAGCAAGGGTTTCATTTGACCAAGTACATCTCCATGGGCAGCACCAGTTTTTTTCATGAAAAACACAAATGGAACTCTTATACAATGTGTTGATTTATTGTAACCTTATCCACGTTATGATAAAGAATAGATATCCTATTCAACGCATTGATGATCTGTTCGAACAATTAAGGGGATATCAATGGTTCTCCAAGATGGACTTGAGATCAGGATTCACCAATTGCTGGTTTAGAAGGAGGATATTCCAAAGACATCTTTCAGAAGTAGATATGGCCACTATAAATATGTAGTCATGCCCTTTTGTCTGACAAATGCACTAGAAGTCTTCATGGATTTGATGAATCAGATATTTCAGCGATATATGGATTCTTTTGTTGTGGTGTTTGTGGATGATATCTTGGTGTATTCAAAGACAAGGGATGATCATGAGTTGCACCTGGAATCAGTTTTAAAAATCATGAGAGATCATCATTTGTATTCCAAATAATCAAAGTGTGGTTTTTTTATATAGGAAGTGTGTTTCCTTGGCCATGTCATTTCCGAGAAAGGCGTTTTAGTTGATCATATAAAGATAGAATCCGTTATCTTAGTGAAACCACCAAAGAATGTGTTCAACATACACAGTTTTCTTGGTCTATCTGATTTCTTCCTACACTTTATGTGTGATTTATCATGAATAGAATCACCAATGACAGCTCTGACAAAAAATAATGATTCATTCCAATGGACAGATGAATGTCTGATGTCTTTCCAGGAACTGAAAGTTTGTCTTACATCGACACCCATATTGATCTTTTCTGAATCAATATAGGGGTGTGTGGTGTATTGTGATGCTTTGGGAACATGGTTGGGTTGTGTTCTCATGCAAGGAGAACATGTGGTTGCTTATGTTTCAAGGCAGGTGAGGGTGCATGAGAAGAATTACCCAACACATTATTTGGAGTTGGCTACAGTCATCCATGCTATGAAATCATGGAGACATTATCTCTTTGGTGAGAAATTTTCTCTTTTTACGGATCACTAAAGTTTGAAACACATTTTCTCGTAGCAGGATTTGAATCAGAGGAAAATAAGGTGGATGGAGTATCTCAAGATTTTTGACATTTAGATGATGTACACACAAGGAAAAGGGAATTCGGTAGCGGAATCATTGAGTAGAATATCATACGCTCAGTTAGCGAATGTAGCTTCAGATGAATGACAGTTGATGTTGGTCTTAGCCAAAATTCATGTGGGATGTGAAAATCGAGGTGATGTTGCATTTTTCTTTTTAGCTACGCTTGTTCCTGATTTGGTAAATATGATCAATGAAGCACAAACATCTAATGTATAATGTCTGGTTGTATGTTCAAAACTCAATGGTGGGGAGACCATTGATGGCTGGAAACATGATGGGGGTTTAGTTTTGTGTTATAGGGAATGGATGGTTGTACATATGGTTTTTTAGGAACTACTCCTTCATGCTTATCACCATTAAAGATAGGTTGTACACCCAGGTGCAAGGAGGATATATGAGGTGTTGAAGGCACAGTTTTGGTTGAGAGACATGCAAAAGAAAGTGGTTGAGTACGTCTCGCGGTGCATAACTTATCAATAGGTTAAAGTAGAGAATCAGAGACCAGCTAGAATCTTACAATCTTTACCTATTCTATTGTGTAAATGAATCAGATAGAAATGGATTTTGTTACAGGTTTTCCTAGAATGGTTCGAAAACCGGATTCCATTCGGGTGGTAGAGGATCGTCTAACCAAGTCATCCCATTTCATCCCTATTTTTGAAACCCATATGGTGGAAGATATTTCCAAAATATATATCCGATAAGTGGTAAAAAGGCATGGTGTACCAGTGTCTATATTCTCAAATAGTGATCCGAGGATTATATCTCGTTTCTGGTAATCATTACAGCAAGCCCTTGGAACTCAGTGGACTATGAGCATGGAGTATCATCCTTAGCCGAATGGGCAATCCGAGCGGACGATAGAAATGTCAAAAGATATGTTATGGAATTTTGTAATGGATTGTGGTGGCTCGTGGGAAGAGAATATAACCTCAGTGGAGTTCTCATACAACAAAAGCTATCAAGCCTCGACACGCATGGCTCCATTTGAAGAATTGTAGTGGCGCCCTTATCGTTCTCCACTATGATTGGTGGAAATAGGTGAAATTTCACTAGTTGGGCCAAGCCATGTCTAATAGAAAACAGAGAAGATCTAATTTATTATAAAGAGGATGGAGAAGGATCAGAGTCGTCATAAATATTATGCAGATCACCATCGAAAACCGTTTTCATTTGTTGTGGGTGATCTTTTCTTCATGAGGATCTCTCCAAGACATGGACATCATCATTTAGAGAAGCAGGGGATGTTATCTCCTAGTATATTGGCACTTTTGAGATATTGTAACTGGTTGTATAGGTGGAATATCAGTTGGCATTACCACCACTATTCAGTTTGGTTCATAATGTGTCCCATGTATCTTAGTTGAAAAAGTATCAGCCTGAGCCTGCCCTTGTGATTAGATGGGATCACGTTGACCTAGACCCGAATTCTTCATTGATACATATCCCAGTATGAATTGTGTATAGACATGATAAATCCTTTCATTAAAAAATCATCGGTATACTTTGGGTTTTATAGTAGCATGGTCTGATTTTGGAAGAGACTTGGGAATGAGAGAAGGAAATGAAAGAGTAGTGGATGGAACTCTTTTAGCTGGATGAAGGTTTTATACAATCTGAGGATGGAAATAACGATGGTGGGGAGAATTTAGTACTTCTGATTGTCTGTTTTGTAACCCTTTATTGATGATTTTAATGGTTATAATTTTAAGGGTGATGTATGGGAGAGTCAGGAGAACTCCGAATGATGTTTTGTGACAAAAGAGGAAGTCGCATGGGCAGTGCATGGTTTGTATAAACCGTGCAACCACACCATGCATAGTGGGTCAAGGAGGCAGTAGCTTCTACTTGGCCAGTATAGGACACATCTAGCTATGCGACCTAACCATGTGAGAAAGGTGGAAGAGATAGTAGCTAACGCACGGTTAGCACACAGTTTGTCAAACTGTGCAAACTAACCGTGGGTCCACTTAAAAGAAATCCTATAAAGATGGATCTCAGGCGTTTTTTCCTCTATGTGGCTCATTTTCCTCCTAATAGACCCCAACACGGGATTTTTGTTCTCATAAGGACAATGAGGGTTCTCCCGTATTTACAAAGGAAATCTAAATGCATCTCTTAACGAATCAATGACAGATTCGTGAGGTATGTGATCGTTATTATTTGGTTTCTCAGTTCTAAATAGATCTACATCTCCTATTATTATTTTTGCTTATATCTACACCCGTTATGGGTAGATCTATGTGTGTGGATTCCAAAAATGTTGAGATTCGGTCTTGGTTGTGTTAGGAGAAGAGATCAAAGGAGGATCCTTGGTGAATTGGTCATGTTTTCTTGTGCAATCTCCGTTTGTTAGGGTTTGCTTCAAAACCTCTGAGGTAGGAGGCTTCAATCTCGACTCCTCTTCGTATAATAGATTGTATTAGTTTCTAATTGGTTTTTTTGAATGGATTTTATTGTGAGGAGCATGGATTAAATCTTCTTTAGTGATGATTTATGGTTTTGTTGAAATTATGAGATCGTGGTGAATTGTTGTGCAAAGTGATTTGGATTGATGAATTTAAAATGTTGATTCTAAATTATGGATTTTCTGTTATTGTAGATGGCTAGATGAAAAAATGTGGTTTCAATAAAAATGGTGTTTTACTGAAATGTTTTGAGATTGAAATGACGTTGATGGACTTTGTTTTCAATAAAAAGGGAGTTTTATTGAAATGATTTTGAATTGAATTGGTTAAGCATTGAAAAGGATTTAATTGATTGAACACACATGGTTTTGGATATGATGGTTGTGTGTGTTCATGGGCATGGGAGGCGTATAAGGGTAAGGAGTATACCCCATCAGTGTTGGGATGGATAAGGGTTTGGGCACTCCCCCTTCAAACATTCATACTCCATTCGGGACTGATTAGAGTTAGGGGTATCCCCCATCATTGTTGGGATGGATAAGGGTTAGGGCTCTCCCCCATCAAAACTTCATGTGGATTTGGATTAGATAAGGGTAATAAGTCTCTCCCATCATTTTTGGGATGGATCGGGGTTAGGAAATCTCCCCTCTTCAAGGTAGCATGCATGGATGGTTGCATGGGTTTGTTGAAATGGTTGGTTATTCCAAAAAGGATTGTTGTGAAATGGTTCTTAATCTTGTTTGGTTATTTCTCTTAAAAAAATTACTTCCTGGAAAATGGTTTCATTTTCTTTTGGAATGGCTTTGGTTATAAATGGTTATGGGAACTTGTTTATATTTAGTTATAAACTGCTCTTGAGAAAATGTTTTATATAACTGTTCTTATATAAATGTGGCTAACTCTTCTATCTTAGTGGCATGAGTAGTTAAGTCATTGGAGAAAACCTACTGAGTTTTATACTCACCCCTGTTGTGGTACTTTAGTGATTTTTCATATTTCGTGTTCTAAGACATAGGTAAATGTAGGGCATCTCATTTCTAGTGGTTCGTGGTGATTCTTGGGAGATGCGGTGGTGCATGGTGCATTGAGCTCAGCGTGAAGCTGTGGAGTGTGTCTTGGTATGTTTTAGATATTTTGTTTAGTCTTCCACTTGATACTCCGATGTTGTGTTGGTTATGTATTGTTTTGTGGAACAGTGCAGTTCTATATTTGTAATGCATGAGTTTGATGCTTCATTCATTCATTCATCATATTGTGAATGTTTGGTTATGGTTGGTTTAGGGGTTTATTTCTTAAAGGGTATATTGTCCCCCAACTTATTGTTGAAACTGTTCGGAATTTATTGCCAACCTTTGGCATCTTGGTGATTTCGCATAAGGCCTAGTAATGACTCATTGTACTCTCAAGCCAATGATAATTGGCGGGTCCATTCACTTAACATAATGTTAACATTTATTATGGAATCCATGGAGAGGCCCCAATTTACATCAATCTGACACTCAATATGTGTCTTTTTATTTTTATAGATTCTATTTTTTTAGAATCAAACATGGACATGGAACCACATGGAGTATATAGTCTCTATTGTATCCTTTTTATTAGTGAGTTGTATCCAAAGGGCTTGGGGGTGATCCTATTTTTATAGCACATTGATGTAGTACTTTGGGATTTTATATTGATTTGAATTATTGCACACTTCTGTCTGTAGATTTTTTCCCATATGAATAAATACATGTTTTGTGTAATTATGAGAGATTTTTGGAATATTCATTACCATGTTCATTTTCTATGATTCTACGATCTACTTGACAACTCATGAGGATCTAGAACACCCTTCAGGGCATGTCATGACTGGCTTCGATTTCATATTACTAGGGAAATCTGGTTGGTTCATGACATCTTACATTAATTGGATTCATGTATCAAATCCTTTTGAACAAATCCATTTGGTGTGTCTCCAATCATGATGATATATAGTAGTTTTCATGACATGAAATAATATGTAAGGTTGGATTTAGAAAATATATTCCACATTTTATGATTTTTTTTCATTCTTCATTTTCAACGATCTTGTGATGAAAGAGAGTTCACTCTTGATTCCTCATTTTAAAACATGAATCCTTGACAATAAATTGAATGAATTTTAATATGATATGTTTTCTAAATATTTATAGAACTCATCTTTTGTGATGTTTTTTAAATGGTATAAATTGGATGTTACCAAAATTTCTTTATTTCATGATTTTAAATAATGATTTTAATATATGGATTTGATTTTATTTAGGGAAATTATTTCCTATAAAATATATTACTAAATGAATTATTTTATTAAAAGGTATCATAATGTTTGGTTTTCATGAGATATGACATAAAAAATTTGAGTGATTTCATTTTCATTGACATGGCACTATGGATGGGGCATGTGATATTTGGGTATGGGTTTTATGGAAACCTTGATATTACCTTTTAGATTTATGGGAGACCCCTCATGTGTATACAATTGTCACCTGGGCATGCATGTGGGATTATGTGGAATGTAATGTATTTTTCCACATGCATTCAATAAAGGGATTTATAGGTTCCTTGGTTACCTTCCATGGATACTATTTTCATTTTAAAATATACTTTGGTGTTGAAAATTCTCCATCTATATTATAAAAAGGATTAAATTGTTTTAAAATATTTTATAATAATATCCTAACATGTTGTATCCTTGTTGCATGAGTCGATGTGTCATTATATGAAATCCTACTTTATTTTATAGTCACCACCTACATGGGAACATTAATGTGTTGGAATATTATTTATATTAAGACACATGTAGATGAATGGTATATCATTTCATTAATGATTCTTTATGATACATTGGTAATGACTTTTGGAGTTTTTCATAGATTCCTTGGTTGTCTTTGAGATTTTATGGGATCAGTTTCAACATTGTGCTCTAATACAGAATATGTTTATAGTTGGGTTTTTTGGTGAGTGGGTTGGATAAAAAAATTTCTTACAATTTTATCCATCGTCGTATAGTGTTTGTTTTGTTATGTTAGTAATGGTTCAGATTTGTTACTATCAAGGAAAAAGCATCCCCTAACTTTTACTAATTCCCATGGTATTGTTTTCCAAATATTGGTGTCTTAGGGATGTAACCTATGTCCACGTAACATCCAACTTCAATTTAAATCAATTGATATGGTGAATGATGTTATAAAAATAAATCATTATAATTTGGTGGGGATTTTATTTTTATTAGAGTCATAACCTTCTATACTCGCCTTATGGATACTAAATGTTATATTTAGATAAAAACATTGAAACCTAGACATGGAAAAAAAACATTAGATGGATTATTTAGTGTTTTTTATGTTATGAAATATTTGTGAACAAAAAACCAAAGTGTGGAAAATTTGGGAGTTTTTATAGGGGATTGAGATTAGTGTTTATTTTTAAATAATTGATTACATTATTTTTTTTTTAAATCTACTTTACTTTAGAATATTTATATAATATTAGTATATAATTATAAAATAAATACTGTATTATTAAATAACCACTTATAAAACTAATTTTTATCTTTATTATAAGAAATTCATTTCAAAGAATAAAAAATATTATTTTACATTAATAGAATTTTATTTAGAATTTTACAATTCAATTATATATCATGAATTTATTTTTATTATTTTAAATTGAATTTTTTCCTATTAAATACATAAATAACCATTATGATATTTATGAAGTTATAATTTAATTTTTACGTCCTTAAGACATCATAAAAAATATGGTCTATAGAAATATATTATTATACTTATTATTAAAATAAAATTTATAAATATAATAAAATAATAAAAATTATTCAAAACTAATTTAAATAAATTGATATAGAAAATGATATGAATTTTCTAAAAATAAAATTATAATTTATTTTAATCAATTATATTAATTTTGGTAGGAAAATAATGTTTCTACAAATATTGATGAAAATTTATATCCTAAAATTTAATACATAGACATATTTTCAGTAATATAATTTTAAAATTCAAATTTTTAATGTTTTAGTATTTATATTATCAAATTTAATTAATGTTAAATATTTTATTAATATATATTCTAGTAAAACCACGGACCAATTACTATTCTTCTGAATTTTATTTGAGTAAGTTTTTAATTAATACAATAATGGTAATACAATTCTTTTAATCCATATAAATACATCTTATATTAAACATAGTTCTTTCACAAATCATTATTTAATAATTCTTTATAAAGAAACTAAAAATCTATATCATATTTTTAATGTTTTATTATGTTTTTATAGTACACGAGAGTAATAATTCAAATAAATTACAATACTATATAATTTAAAATTATATTATTTTTATTTACTTGTGTTTATTTAATCATTATTCAATTTTTCATTTTATAACTATATTTATTCATATATTATATGGGTTTTATTCATGAAATAAAATATTAAATGTTACATTCTGGGTATCAATCAATTGATTTATGGTAATATTTTTATTTTCATGAATTAATATTTATTAATGAAAACATATATTTAATATTTTCTTAAAAATATTTTCTTGTTATGTTTAATATTTATATATCAACAAAAAATCATTAATAATTACTTATAGAATGTAAGGAGTAAAGTCCAAAAAAAATTATAAAATAACTTGTATGATATAGATGTTATTTTTGAGAAATTTACACAATAATGAATTATATCAATGATGAGGATTAATATATAGTTTTATTAACATGATTGGGTATAGTATATTTTGTTGTAAAATATCTGAACATGGATTTGTAAATTCATTAAATAACTTGAACCCTTCATGAGAGCAACCACATGAATGACTTAAAAAAATCCATATTTCATTCAGACCAATCATCGAAAGATAGTGAATCAAATAACCCTTATTACCAACATTGGCCTATATAAATATCATAAACCAAGAATGAAAACAAGTATATTTCTCACAGATAACTCAAATATAATAGTAAATAATTAACATCATTCCCAACTCCTTAAAAACATGTATTTCCACTCAAGAGGGTGTTGTCCATGAAAAAATAATATATTTAATCCCATGTCATGAAAATTATTATATATACTTACCATATAACTATAGTGAAATATAAGAAAAATAATTAAATGAAAACACATTATATTTTCTGATATTTAGATACATTGATAGTAACTGAAATGGTGGTATTACATGACCACAGATGATTCTCCACATATAGTAAATCAATATGATTAATAAAGAGGTTATGTTGACCCATATTGGATTGTTATACAAGTTAATATCATGGAATAATATTGGAAAAATATCTTAGTATACAGAAATGAAACATAATATAAGAGTGAATTAATTAATTTATAACATATATAATTCTATATAAATAAATAATATCCATAGTTTAATAATTAATGTTACACATAAAGTCATGTAATCCTAAAATTCTTAATACCTCATAAAGAACAATCTATAATTTTATAGTAATACCATGAATAAATTTGGGATCTAATATTGTCCCCTAAATCACTACATACTAATCTCTATAACCCCATCGATCTACACTATGATATCCCTTTATACTAATAATTAAATGAAAATATGTTCCCTATATATATGATATATATGTTCACTATTGTCCCTATAAAAGGTTTTAGTTTAATTATTAATATGAGTAAAATAAAATTCCTTAAAAAACATTTATATATTCACATGATGTCATAAAATGAAATGAATTCACCAACATCAAATCAAATTAATGTGTCCTACAAGGGTACTCACAATGAAACAGTAAAAAAATTAATATCTAATTACTCTAGTGCATTGTTGTAGTTTATCTACGGATGTAACTATGTTTTAATTAGTTTCACTTATTAAAAAGGGGTCTTTTTTATGTGTGTATGCCCTACCAACATAGAAATAATATCCATAAAATGTTTCAATATATCCCACCTACCATAATTAATTATCTTGGGACGAATCACATCCAAAGAAATGTATACCGTAGTGGTCACTGTTATATTAGGAGGCATCGGATCCAACCCAAAAAAAATAGTCTGGTAATGAGGTATCAAATACAATATATATCATAATGATCTTTGAATTTATTATGAACATTCTTCACCATGAACTTGTAAATAGTGATCAGATTTAACACATGTCACATCTTTCTTGAGATGGATCACCTTTAAGGATCTTAATTGGTGTATGATTTTTATTTCATGTACTTGTTTTCATTTTTTGAAACTTGTGATCAATTAGGGAGGATGATTATGTTGATTTAAATATTATGAAGACATGATAATGAATTTTAAATATTAACAGATCTTGTATGAATTCTACAACTCATGTAATTCCAAGAAACATCAATTGATGAATTTGAATATCATGGTAATGTGTAAGGGACTATTATGGATTCATTAGATCATAATGGATTTAATGAATAAAAAAAATTCATTATAATTCTAAAGAGTTTTGAAATGGTTATAATTTTAAATACATATTTCAATGGTGAAAAATCGTTTTTAATAAATAAGAACATTAGTTGTTGTATGATTTGAAGATGTAGTGGTTTTTGGAATTTCATTTCCAAATATAATAAGAGAATGTGTATTTTAGGATCATCATGAAATATTTTGATGTTAACTGAGAAAATTGATATTTTTATGTTGATGAGAATTTGGATTATGATTATAATATTTTAAATAATAGAGAACAAAGTAATAATATTTCTTCATGATGTATTACTTAAATATTTAGTGAAGAGAAGTTTGTGGGAATAAATAACCCTATAATTAGTTCAGTTGTCATTAAGGTGGATAAACTTGTTGAATAATATTATTCACATAGTATTTTATTATGTAAATTTTGTGGGTATTAATAAAAAATAATGCTAGACTACTAATCTAACCAACCAGGCTCAACAAAGGTATCATAAGGGACACATGGTTGATCATTCTCACTAGATCCCAAGTTGGACTATCTAGTAAGTGGAATATAATGGGACCTTTATAATCCCTTAATATCAGTCCAATATGTAGGTTATGTATGGGACTTTGTGGCAGTATGGAAAAAGTGGGAATTGGAGTGTATGCACTAAATAAGTATGGGGCAGTATCGAGTCAAGGAGAAGATATTTCTAGATGGTAGAATTCATAATATGGCTTATATACTATCATAAAAGATTAAAGGTTTTTATTTTGGATGTGCATATAGTGTGAGATTATTACATTTTTAAAACAAAACACCATAACCATGTCTATCAGATCAGTGTAATCTCCACCATCTACTTCATGCCACACCTCATTGGTTTAAACCATGGTTGATCAATCTCTAAAGCCTTCAAGTATAAACATGTATCATCACCTTCTACGTTGAGACATGAGTTCCACTAGAGTCTAACCCTTCAATGATCATTCATCATTGATGAGCAGTCCTAACAATGGGTACCATCTCCTATAATAAAAAATATCTATAGTTTATGATGTTTTCATTAATACTCATATGATTATACCTTAAATCACAAGGCCTAGATAATGAATAATGTTGTTTTTAAGGCCACATGAGACATAGACTATAAATTGGTGCTTGATAATTCAAATTCATGAATCATTTCATGATAGCATGCTGATGAGAATACACTATAAAAGAGAATATGAGTTTACCAAGAAAGGATGAAATAATTCTCCGTGTGTTTTCCCCCACAATTGTGGATTTTAAATACTATTTTTTAGGGAATTCAATGTGATGATACAGATGGATAAAATTTCTATATATTATAGCATTCGCTGATGAAATGAAATTAGTTCATTATTTCATATAAAAATACAGCTTCCAAGACTAAAGTGGTGGCTTCTCTTTCATTTTTTAGAGCTATCCAAAATAGTATTTCTCTAGAACATTTAGATATGTGTACATAAAAGGTACTCAGAGCCATTTAAGCATTAAAAACATTAGGATTCCAGGATAACATTCTATTTTCATGATGGGGAAGGATCCATGGACATACGAATTGTGTTCACACCATCTACATTATTAGTGTAGAAATATGGTTCTAATAACGACATTATAAGTGATACACTCTTACAATGATTCATGATGATATATTGGATGATAAATGATAACCATAACATGTGTTTATAAACATTAAATATATTCACAAAAATTATATTCTGTGATTCTCTCAGAATTCACGAATCATACAAGATCTAATCATGCTTCTTTTTTCATGATACAGTCCCTCTCTATTTGTTAGATTGATTTTCATGAAGTACAAGAATGCTTGAATGATGGGGGAATTTTTTAAATGCATGAAACACTATAACCAAAATGCATTATTTGGGATACTCAAGTCTCTATTGTGTAAGGGAATCATTATTCTACAATGAAATAAGGTTATAATGAATACTGTGTGTGCATATATAAATATGTCTTAAAGAAGACAGGGAGATAGTGAAAAAATATTCATACATTCATGTATATGTGAAGACTCATTATTAAGTAAATATTTGTTCACTTAATACATCTTGACAAAAATTAATGTTATCATAGAAAATAATAACATATATATATATATATATATTAATGTGAAAATGTTTCACATTTGTTGAATTATGAATTACTTAATTGAAGTTCACATGATCTCATTGGGTTGATAATTATTGAAAATATTAAGTTTTTAATTTGAAAGATCATTATTTCATAACATTAAATGTGTGGGGAAATATTGTTGAAAAAATATATACTTCACATAGAATAATATAAAAAATGATACTATATTTTGTACAGAAATTTATTTTTAAAATGAAAAATTTATTATGATGGTTCGAAGATGAGATTATATTCTTTGATTTAATAATCCAAGAAGTTATTTTTCAATTCCAAAAATATGAAAAAGATATCATTATGTAGTTTGTTTGGAAGTAAATCAAAAATAGATAATAACATATGAAATTTGGGTGACCAAATTATATTATGTTCATTTTTATATTGGTTTGATTTAATTTACATCACCAATCCACACCATATTCATATTATTATGATGGATTGAATTAGAAATAGAAATTATTGATTTATGTTTACTACTATGACAAAAAAGATGGTTTCATTCCTAATGCTCTACAAATATCAATGTGATGAATAATTATGGGTAATAGAAAAGAATCACTATTAAATCCAAAAAAATAGCTCAAAATGTTGATGATATTATATATATTAAAAATTACCTTATAAATAAGGAGAATAAATTCATCAGTAGTAATATTATGATCCATATAAGCATTGTAAAACATATACTGTCAATTGAAAATATTGAATTGAATGGGAAATGTTATCTCCTACTTTTTATAGCATCATTATATGTATATGTTTCTAGTTGTTGTGTGGTCAGTATAATTTCAAAATCAATCAAATGACTAGATGCCACTTATAAGTAGTGAACCGTGTTAAAATATATTGATCTATATATTCATGTTTCTTATTCTCGCATGAAATAAAGAAAAAGAATAATATAATCAAGAACCATGTATGCCAATGTGATTAAGGGATTAAAATATATGATTGGTTAAATAATTCCCTAACACTTGTTCACAGCCCCACCCAATGTTCGAAATATCCAAAATGGTTATTTTAGGTGGTATTAGATACATGGTTAACCAAGGATGGATTCCTTACAATGAAGTTATTCTCTTTTTATGATCTATTTTTGTTTCTTGAGTATACAATGATGTTTAGTTTTGGGGATGATTTACATCTCTCTGAGATGTGGTCTATATATACGAACACCACGATAAACATGAAAAAGAAATAAAAGAGGGTTTTGATGAATTATTCTCTCTTATAAAATGAATAGGAATTATATTTCTCTTCATGCCTTGATAACAATGAAAAAAATTCAGTATTGGATACCAAAAAAAATGTGGATGATGTTTCCTAAAAGAACGTATATAACATTGATACCTATATTGATCAGGAAGTATGTGTTTTTAAATTTTGAATATTATCCTCAAAATTAATATGATGGAAATAATGGTGATAATGATCAATCTACAAATTAACAATTTATGGATTATGTATTATGCAACATATAATTCATAATTAAATTTTATCAATGGGTTTTTGTGATTTTCAATGTTGGTAGGAATAGATCACCCAGCTCAAAGGAGATGGTGGTGATTTTGAGAAGATCATTCAAGTAAAAATTATTGAATTTTAAAGGCTCTTATAAAAGGTTGGACCCTTTTAATCAACAAATATGTTTCATTAGCTATGTTCCTAAAAATTGATCAAAAATGTTGAAAATAAAGATGATGTCAAGAAGAATCTGTAAGAAAAAATACAATAATTTGATGAAAAAATGATAAACAAAATTTATGTTAATGATTAAAATCTTGAATTACATCCTTTCATGTTGAGGATCATGATTATTTTTATCAAAACCATAACAACATGCCTGAATATGAAGTTGAAAAAATTAACATAGATCAGGAAGATAATATGATTATAATTTTTTATCACAAAATCATTCTCAATATGATATGTGTTTATTTAGATTTTTTTCCAATATTGATATTATACATATTGAGACTTCACAAAATAAATAAACTTTTTATTCCAGTACACAATGTTTTTTATTAAATTATAAGGTTTGATGACCTCTAACATATGATTATAAGATTTTAAAATCCTATAATGAACATTATCAAGTAGATCTAAATAAAAGTGTACCATTCATATAATTTAGTACTATTTTTTCTAAAATTATTATATTACAATGAGGTTTTTAAAAAAATATGAACATGTATGGATGGTGAATGGTCAGAAAAATAGGAAAAAAATTTATAGGGTGGATATGGAAAAAGAATGTGGAAGCCAATTTCCCATAAAGAGAAAAAAAATCATGGTAAAGCCCCAATATCCTTATTGATGATATATAAGGAAATAAAATTATTTGGTCAAAATTGGTTCTTCAGTATATTTTGGAACTATGATTTTAATTGTTAGTAAAATCCTCAAAATGGAAAATCAAAAAATATTTCTTTTCAATGGGATTTATACTAGAAATAAAAAATAAACATCTTTAATTCCTGAAAAATCTTTATTCTTTAAATAGATTATAAATACATTATAAAATCAGTTTTGTGTGAAATGTCCATTGTCTTACAGATGATACATGCTCATATCTAAATGTATACAAATAGTAGAATAAAATAATACCAAAAATATAGTCTAAGAAAGAATAAGCTACCATGGGAAGAAATGAAAATAATTTTTTTAATAGAAATTCTCCAAGGAATACATAAGGTAAACCCAATGAGATGTATTTGGATTCTAAATTACTCATGTTTAAGAAAAGTGATTCATCCAAAAGAACTACTAATTAATTGGATAATTCATAGAAGAAGAAATATGGAATATCCACAACTTCTTCCTTAATTTCTATTAAAATATTAGATATTTGGCATGAGGAATTTGAAATAATAAGGAAGCATTAACATGCATAGGCCAAGTATATCGTAGAATAAAATTAAATTTTTACCCATGATGAGGAAAAACATTGTGAGATTTTAAAATCAGATGGAATGTGATGGGTTAAATATGTTCAATGTGAGATATTAAAAAAATATGGTTACATTATAAAGGTATTATTAACATTACTATAAAGAAAAGTATCATACATTAAGAGGAGTAAGAAAGAGTAAACTATTATGTATAATAACATGAAAAGTTCTCCACATAATTAAGTGGTTGATGCAAAGAAATCTATGCTGGCCCAATATAAATCATAATAGATGATTATATATGCAAGCACAATGAATGGAGTAAATGTAAAATTTTTACTAGAATAACTTATCATGCATTTAATTCAATTTAATTTTGAAATTATGATAGACCTTATTTCTATATTCTTTTTAAATTTTATATTTTCATCTATTGAAGTGAATTGATGGTGAAGAACTTTTTCAAGGGGAGAACCTTAGAAGGAGTATGTACTGTAATTTCATCATTGCAATGATAATAGAGATACTATACAAGTAACAATAGACACCATGATATTAAATTAAATAATTATAGATGATAATCATTGATGATGATGAATAAATTGAATCCCTATCATGGAATTATTTTATTAATAAATTCCCATATTTTCATGATATTATTATCTAATATCTATAAGAACATGTATTCAAGAATATTAACCATGGTGATGTTTTAAATGATGTCCAATATGGACAGTCTCATGTTAAAGATCCATTCTAGTGGTTTCTAAAAACTGGAATTTCATAAAATCCATTATTAATAAGAACCATTATTTTATAGAAGCTTTGGATTTTTTATGAATAGGGGATTAAAAATAAAGAGTGATAAAGAAGATTATATAGTCATTATTTCAAAGTATATCAAACATGACAATTTTTGATGTTATGTGAAGGTCATATCATTTAAAAATATGTGTCTCTCATAATATATAGTCTTTGGTTATAAATAAAATATTTTTCAAAGAGGATGACATAAATTATCCAGTGACATAAGATGATTGAATGTACCTATTGTCTCTTATCCTACTTATTTTACTTTAATATTTTTTATCATTTTTTTATTTGAGTGAAGGAATTTCATATTGATTATTGTAAAATGAATTCATCTCATAGAACGTTTTTTCATCCTTTAATGAAGGTTCAAAATGAGTAATGACTTGTATAAACTATATAATTTCATTATGTATTATGATCTATTGACAATGGACATGTTTTTTTCTAAATCGAATAATATTATTTCTACACTTTGTATAGATCAAGTAGACATGGAGCGATGTGATAGATGAAACAATGATTACATATAGAATTATACCTTTTAACCCTAAACATATCAATTCTTTTTAATAATGAAAAGGGAATATAAAATTAATGTTCCGAAATTTAATGTAAAATAAATTAAAATTTTAAAAATATTAACACATTCATTTGGAATGAACAATGATGGAATTTAAAACAAATAAAAAGGTTGAGATTGAAGAGACCACTTTGTGCTTGAGTATTATTTATTTAAGATTATTATTCAAATAGATCAAATATTTTCGTCATTTTTTTAATGAATAATAATTATTTTAAACCTCCAAAATAATCAATTTATGTTTATATGGATAAATATTGGATTTATGACTTCTTATGAGGAAAATAGTGAAAAGTTATTAATTTTGGATTTTTGAATGATACATACATCAATGGTTTTTATTCATTTAATGAAATTTTTAATTTAAAATTTGAGAGATTATTTTTTATAATTATTTTTTTATTTCCACGAACATCACGTTCCTCAATAGGTGATAATTCGATCATCTAGATGGCGCAAAAAATCAATGTTGATGAAGGCGTTTCTTGGTATACATCATCGAAGCCACCATAGTAAAAGAAAGGAATCTCAGCCTAAACTCATTTAATTGGGGTACTTCCACCTGTAATATATCCATAATAAATTGGATAATTTATCCATTAAATTAAATGTTTTCTCAAATCCATTAACGTGTCTATTTTATGACATATTTTTTAAAGGAAGGATCATGGATCCTTCATTTAGAAAAAACAATCATTAATTAAAAAATCATATCTAATACATCTATTGCTAAATGTGTTGAAATTTGGAGAATAGATGCAATAAAAAATGTAAAAAAACATTAATGATGGGGAAACATGTGAATTTTCCATTTAATAGGTCCAAAACACGTCATCTTTCCGTGGAATGAAATCTGACTATAAAATTAGAGAATCTCCTGCCTCTCAAATCATTCATTCCCTTCCCCACAATATCCAAGGCACTAAGGATAAGAGGACAAGTGCCATTTATGAATTTTATTTTTATGTTTTATTTTTAGTTTTAGTTTTATTTTATCATATAATTCCATAATATTTTTTTATTATAGTTTTCCACTTTCATCTTCATCCCATTTTCTCTTCCATTTCAATCTTATTCTCTCTATTCCATCATTCCATCATGATCTCTTTTTGTTTTTCCATGGAAGTTGAATAACTTGTGGTGTGGACCCTTGGGAGGTTTCATGATGTTCTTGATTATTTCTCATAAAATTTAAATAGTTTTATATCTATTTTTGGTGGAGGCGCGAGTATTGCATGGTTGTGATGGTCATCCACCTTAACAGTATTTTTTAATCAATTTATTTTACTTAATTAATCAATTTTCCTCTCTTTTCATAGTTAAAATCATCATACAGTAGGGTTTGGGTTGCTATAAGGGATGAAATGGCATACGGTGTAGTCAAGTATTGTAGGAATGACATTATTAGTTAAAGTGCTACCCTACCTGACTAATAGGGAAGGTGTGGTTTGGTGTGCTAGATGCATCCTAAAATAACACACCCAATAAATCAATAGAGAGTAATTATGTAATAATGTTTCAATAAATGAATTATAATATTTAATTTAAAAAATAAAAAAATAATGAATGAACCCGTGTTATCAATCCTTGGACAAATACAATTCATTCTAATATGAATTTTTTATGCATTGACAATTTTATTTAAATTATTTATTTCATTATTTTAGTTTCATGTTTTCAAAAACCCTTAAAAACATAGTTTTCACAAATTATATAAAAACATTAAATGAATTAGAGTAGTTGAAAAATAATAAGTGATTGAACCGGTTGCAACACACCTCGAGTAAGATGACCCTGATCATCCACTGTGCTGCATTTGGAAAATAAATATTTTTTCATGCACTACAACAAGAATGCTTCAAAACCAACTTCGTTGTGGTGGAGATAAATAGTTGATTCAATCACTTTAAAAAAACTAACATTTTTATAAATATTTTTCATTATAAAAAAAACGTATGAAAACACTTTTTTGATGATGTATTAAAATTTATATTTTTATTCTTGTGAAAAATAAACATCGGTAAAATTTCAAGAACCAGATGTTGATAATAGAGATCTAAATAACATGGATTAAAGGATGAGTGATACTCTAGATGACTTTGGGGGAAAACTGGAAAAGGAATTTGACTATGTTTGTAAATTAACAAAGAATATTGACCCTCGTTTAGAGAAAGAACCTATGGTGGTCATGGATAAAATTTCACCACTCATCATTGAAAAACAAAAGGAGGTGTGTGTTGTGGTATCTGAATATTCATTCATTTGCAGTCAACAAATTCTACCTATGATAGTTAAAATTGAGGATGAATTTCATTGTGTGCCCCACGTGGGAGTTTCTATGTATTTAATTAATTATATAATAAATGTGATGAACTAATTTATCTCTCGAATCCTTGAAAAGAAGATGAGTTTGGACAACTTAAAGATGAAAGAACACATGTGCTGGAATATGAAGTCATGATATAGGAGCCCGGCTACCAACATCCATCCTCATCGATTCTACTACAAGAGGAATGCACTACTGAAATAGAACCAACTAAGGGAGTTATACATTTCATTGACTCTATCTCTTTATAATTTGTTAACTCTGAATTATACATCACTCCCACTTGTGTTTATTATATAGAATAGGTCATTATTTTTTATTAATTGGAGGAAGAAGATGAAATTGGTCATGAAACTATTGAGGAACACCTAGAGTTCCATGAAGATATTGAACATATTATGGAATAATCCAATTAATAGATACTAGTGGGCCTTCCTAAAAAACTAGAGACACATTCTTCTTCACATCTTGAGAATCCACTTGAAGGATAAGAAAAATGTTTAACAAGTAGTGATGAAGGAGTTGGAGGTTCCATACATAATCCAACTCCCTTTATTGAAGTTATACCATATTGTGAATAGGAAGGATCTGGGGTCATTTATACTTGGATCACTCTTCCAAATGTAGAAATAAGTTGATGCTGGTAAAATCACATTAGGTGGTTCATGTCAAAGAAGCCCCAACCAACATTAGTATTTTGATAATAGCTGGAAATGCCCTATTAAGGTAGTAAAAGAAGCCAATTACAACATAGAGGAATATTCCATGATTTATCTTCCAATGGATTCTATGAATTTTAATTTATATTTGTTTTTTATTAGTCCAGCATGTGTCCCACACTGTCTTTTCTTTTAGAGAATTAATGAAATGATTCATATGATTAATTGAGTAATGATCATTTTGTTGGATCATGATGATAGAAGTAATCCCCTAAAAATTGGTGGAATATGACTTAAGATTTACATCCAATGGGAGTAAAATTTTAATTTTTTACTTTTAACATCCCTAAATCATACTCCAAATCATTATTTTATCTTTAAATATAAAAATTTCATTCCAAAACATGAATTATTTTCTAATTGACATATGTAAGATGCATGAGTTTCATATAAATCCAGTTATAAAACATTTTTTATTTCAATTTTAATAATATTGAGTTGGTAAATTTAAAATTTAATGTTTGTAGTGAATCATGGAGATTAAAATGATGGATCATTATTTTATCGAATTGATTGACTTAGGTAAATGAAAATTCTCTTCCATTTTTTTGGGATTGAATTTTTTATATTCATGTTAACTGAATAATTATTTTTGATAATTCCATGAGTGATTTTCCAATATCATATGTCTCATTCCTAAAAGTATTTCTAGACCATGTAATTCCTATACATTTTTACCATATTTCCTGAGTGATCTTGGGACATGTCACCTTCCAGAATATTCATTTTAACTTGTCAATGATGTGATTATAAAAAAACATATTGAAAATGATTATAGAATCCTTAGAAATGTCATTATAATTAAATACCTTATTTATATCTATCCTTTTTTATCTCATAGAGTCAATTAATTATCTTTATAGGGATGATCCATGTTTTAAACCATATATATCCATTCCTTCCCTAATAATGTTTTTTGCATGATATTTGTAAAGTGAAGTATGGGGGTGAAGGGAATTGTAGTAGAAGAGATGTTATACATTGTAATGAAAAGGTATGAGGTACTATTTTAAGAATTGTAAAAAATTTTGAAATCATTCATTGTATTACATTTTTTTCACATCTTGACTTTTTTAAAATTTGAAAACAAATGTCAAAAATAACCACAATGAAGAGAAAAATGGGTTGTGATTGGACAGAACCAAAAATCGATATTTTCTAGATGAAAGATATATTAATAATGTGTGGTAGGTGATAGATTTGAGATTTTATCTAATAATAAATTTTGTTAAAACATATAAAAATTGAATTATTAAAAAAATCAAGAGTGTGCATTAATCATTCATTATAATTTACTTTGATCATGACCATGCATTGAGTTATGGTGGATGTGGGTGTTTCTACTTTGAAGTGGATAATTTCATTAAATTTTTTGATATCATTCATTGTACATATGAGCTAAACTTCCCCCTTGATCATTAATTTTTAAATAATTAAATCCAAGGAACCTTTGTCCATAGAGTCATTTGAACCATTATTGCAAGTCCTCATGATTTTTTGTGTCTTTTGTCTTTATAAAGTGTAGAAATCAATTCATTTACAAGTATATAGATAAGGATCATGTTCTCATGATATGAGAAAAACCCTTCTTAATTTAATCATGAATGACAAGAGAAAATAATCAAAATGATTAAAATTATTACTTAACATCTTTAAGAATGATGAATCGTTGAGCTTGATTGAATGAAAGGAGAAGTTCCATCAATTTTTGAATGGGGAAAAAAATGTGGGAATTAATCGTGTCTTTGAAAAATGAGAAATCAAACAGATGTTTTATGTATATTTTTTGAAATTTTATTTGACATTTAATATTGTATGATTTTATTTATTTGGAATTTAAATATTGTAAACATTGGAGCCCTAATATTTTCAATGTTGAGATTTTATGCATGATATAAAAATTTATTTAAATGTTGGGAAAATGATAAAACTAATATTTTATACATTTTCCTATTATTTTTTATTATTTAAACCCTCTTAAATTATCAATATGATATTATATGAATCAATTTTAAATTTATGTTTGTTTTGAGAAAAACGGTGTTAAATTCATAATTCCATATTTTTGAACAATATTTACATCTAGGGTAGATCATTCCATTCATGAAAAATAAAATTCCAAATTGAGTGATAATTTTTTTAGAATCATTATATTATTTACACTAACATTATCTTCTAGACGAGGCACATATTCGATCATCTATAGGCCATTAAAATTTTTGACATTGAAGACCGTATAGGGTGGACATCATGGACCTTGTAATTGTAATAAACAAGCATCTCTTCCTATACTCCTTCAATTGAAGTGATTCCATCATGAATGGATCAATGATAAATAGGTTCGTTTCTGAATTAAATTCCATAGTGTTAAAAATCCATTATGGTTTTCATTGAATAACATATTTATAAAGAATGATTTTTAGAACCATTATCCTAAAAAAAGAAACTGTTAATTGAAAAATCATAAATTATATATACATTGCTTAAATGTGCAGAAATTTGAAGAGGAAAAATAATATAAAATGAGAAACAACATTCATAAATGGGACTATGCATGAATTTTCCCTTTAATTGGTCCAAAACACATCAATTTTTAGAGGAAATAAATATTCCTCTAAAATGAGTAGATATCTTACCTCTCAAATCATTCCTTCTAATTCCCACACAATCTGGGGAACCTATGAGAGGAGGCCAAGATCCATTTAGTAATTTTATTCCATTATTTTATATTTATTTTTAGTTTTATTTTACAATGTAATGCATTAATATTTTTTATATTAAAGTCTCCCCCTTTATTCTACCAACCCTATTCTCTTCCAATCTTAATCTCATTCACTCTTCATTTCATATCAATCAGGATATCTTTTATATTTTACATGGAATTTGAATAAATAGATTCTTGAAACTTGTGGAGGATTCATGGGGTTGTTAATTATTTCACTTCAAATTGATTTTTTTAAATAATTCTATGGTGGAGGTGAGAATATTTTCAGGGTGCAGTAGTCATCCACCACAACAATAATTCCAAATCCATTTTTTACAAGATTAATAATTTTCCCTCTATTATATTAGGAAAACCCTTTATACAGTGGAGTTAGGGATTCCAAAAGGGATGAAACGACATATGGTGAAAATGGGTTATGTTGGAATAACATTCTTGGTTGAGGTTTTATCCTACATGACTACTGTAGGAGGAGTCGTTTGGTGTGCTAGATGTTGCTTAAAATAACACACACAATAAATAAATGTAAGGTAATTCATTAAAGAGGTTTCAAAAATTTAATTATCAAATGGAATATAAATAATAAATAAATAAATAAACGACCCATGTAATCAAACATTAGACCAAGACCTTTATTTATAATCTATATATTGTCTGCATCGACATTTAAATTTGAATTATTCATTAAATTATGTTAATTAAATAGTTTATAAAACCCTAAAAACAATATTCTTCATACATAATATAAAAAAAATAAGTATATTTTAACTAGAATTGGTGATTAAATTGACTGCAATTCTTTTTAAGTGAGACCAACCAGGTCAGCCACTATTCTGCATTAAGAAAATAAATTGTCTTTTTCCACGCCATTTGACTGGTGTGTGTCATTATTATTGGTTTAAAATGGTTATCAACATAATATGATGATTACATTAATGACAATACAATTAAGGTATAGAGAATAATATCCAATGTTACTAATGGTTGGACTAAGTCGTCAAGTCTATAAATTAGAAAAATCAATTCTGAAGACATTGTGTTTCTTGTTGATGCCTAGATAATTGATATGGTTTCATTATTTGACATTGGATTACATTATTAAATAATTTTCCAATTAAAATTAATTAATATTATACTAGTTATATGATTAAATACATATACCAATGGTGAGATGTTTTTAACAGTAATGAAAAATAACAGTATAAGGATGATATGTAGATGGATATTTAATTTGAATTTATATTCCAATAAATAATAGAATTATTATTTTATGATGATTGTGAAATATTTCACAATTTTAGGATAACCATGAAATTTTTAGGTTTAAGATCATTTTAATTCTGATTTTCATGAAGCATGTGAAGGAGGACTATGAAATATTATTATTTTTTTATGAATATTTATTGGAAAGTTTATTGAATTTATTTTTGTGGGGTTAATTTATTCTATACATAGTTATTTAAATACAAATATGAATATATATTTTTTATTATATTCTAATATTTTTATTTTTAAAAATTAATATTATTTAGCCATGCATAAAAAAACTTCCTTCTAGTAATATGAATACAATACCTAAACTAAGCTGAATATTAGGACTCCTAGTCCATAATTCCCATGGAACCAATATTGGTCTAGCAAGTAAGTGGTAGAGTATTGGATATGTATAATCCCCTAAGTGCACATTTGTGTGTGGGTAGTGAATGAGCCTTGAGATGGATTGAAAGAAAGTGTATACAGAAAAACACATATAGAATTGGTATGGGTTGGTACTAAGGGAGTGATATGTGATTTCGGTCTGGTTGAATGAATGTTATGTCTTATATATCTTGGGAATAGTCAAGAAAGGATTCAATTGGGGATTTCTATAGAGTTATATAATGTTCCTCCATTAGAAATATATGTAGATTTTTATGTACTTTTGATTAGTGTATTCATTACTGTCCATCACATCATGCCATTAATAGTATTATAAAATGGAAATTCTATATCACAAGTCTACATGATTATTATTGGTCCATTGTATTCTTCCATTAGACCTAGGGGACACTAGAGACTGGCCCTTCAATAATAGCAGTCATCTGTGATCAAGAAATGCAATGAGAATAACCTCTGGAAATTTTAATGATATCATGATTAATGATAATTTTTGTTAATAAACATACAATCCAGAAGTTGTAAAATTTGGCCAAGAAGAATGAAAATGTTGTTTTTGAGGCCACATGAGAATTTCTCACACATGTGATAGCCTGATCATGAACATGAATGCATATTATATTGACTACATGCAGATGAATACTAACTAAATTTTTGATTCCATGTTTTTGAAGGACATACACCACCAATATAAGTATCTTTTATATCACATTTCAAGAGTTCAAATAAAGATATTTTTTTAATTTAAATATATCATTAACATGAATTTTTTACGATTTAATGTCTGTCTTTAAACAAATTTTTTTACAACATTATCAACTATAAAAATAGTGCACCCAAGGCTAGAGAGGTTTATTTAATTTATAGTATTGAGATATATGGAGAACCAAATATTCTCTAGATCTTTCTGATATGCGAACATGCAATTTTAAACTAGATTTAATGCATCATAAATAATGGGTGTACCATAGACAATTCATTCTTCCTAAAGGTGAATAATCAGTCAAACAAAAAATATGTTCAAAATCTTATCATGATTTATGAATATTGATGGTTATATAAACTAGAGAATAAGTATACACTATTAATGAGTTGCACTAAGGCACATTGGATGATTACTTCGACCCATCATGTGGGTTTATCACAAATGATGATCTTCATAAATAAACCTCTCCATGAAGATCTCACATTGCTTGTAGGATACATGAGTTTATCATTCCCACGTTTTAATGAAAAAAAACTATCTATTTGAAGTAGTGTTTCGACATGATAATGAAAAATTTAGAAAGGTAGTGGTAGTGTGTGAATATAAGATGAATATCCACTAATGCACATGATTTGAGAAACCTGGGTTATTTTTATGAAAAGGAAGTGTGACTTTATAAAAAACAAAGGATATAGTGAATAGATTATATTCATCTATATTTGTGTGAACTGTTAAAAATTATAATGTGGAAATTTCATTCATTATTTCCTACATATGTGAAGAATAATGAACACATAAATAATGATGTTGTTGGAAAAACATATTAAAAGTTAACGATACAATATAAAATAATAATAAATTGATTAAGGTTAAAGGGTTAAACTTTCGATGCATCATGGATTAAATTAATGAATCAAAAATGATATAATTATGTTTTTAATTATATAATAGACATTTTTTTATGTGAGAGATCATTATTTCACAACATTGAATTTGTTTTTTAATATTGATTAAAAATTATCTACTACCCCAAGTAAAATAGAAGAAATATTTTACTTCATTCACATAATATTTTATGTATCCACTATGAATAATTGATTGTGATGATGAAAAAATAATAATTTATTCATTTATTTAATTATTTAATAATTATTATATGTTTTTTCATTAAGAATATGAATATTTATCATTATAGTAATTTTGCATTGAAGAAAAAATAGAGAAAATGAGGTGGAAATTTAGTGAGAAATTTAAATTCATTTTATCATCATATTGGTTCAAGGAATATATTTGTCATCTATCCACATCATATTCTAGTTTTTTAGAATTTTAAAATAAAAACATCATTCTATTTTCTATTGTGTAAATGAGTTTTGATACTTATTTGATGAATTTCGAGTATCTTTGTCAAGAAGAAGGTTGTGGATGAACAAACTAATACTATGGTATCCAAAAATAACATCCATAAGTGGAATAAAGATTTTTTTTTACAAATTACCTTTTCAATAAAAATAATAATGTCTTCAGAGGAAATATAATGATCCATCCATAGGCTGTAAAACACGCACTATAAATTTATAACAGTGAATTTAATGTGAATGTGTATTTACAATGTATTGTAACTACATTCAAAAGATTAATTTATATTGGTTGTGTGGTTATGATCGTTTCAAATCCACGATAAGGACTAGTAATTCATATTTAGTAACAAACCATGTAAAAATATCAGGATCAATCTAAAAAAAATTATATTATTTCTTGCAACAGAGAGACATCATTTCTAATCGCTATCACATCAATATTAGTTTCCCTCATTTATAGCCCAGATTATATTTATTATAGGATTTATCATTTCCAACACTCATCAAAACAATATTTGAAAATATATCATCCAACTAGCATTATAATCAGGTTAAGATTCATCATAAACAACCAATATCACTAATATCATTAGATTATTAAAATATAAACATTATCCTAACAATTTTATATGGCATCGTATCCAAGCCCTGTCACCCCTTATATGTAGGAAAAACATACAATCTAGACCACAATCTTCATGGGAGACATTATATCCCACCAATATCAGATTCATCTTGAAATGCATCTCCTCCAACTAGTATTGTGTTCATTTAAGAGCTCGTATTATCTAAACCACCTCACAATTATCTTCGGAGGAATCTCATCCAATATAACATGGTAATTTCATGCGATATTTAATATCATGAAATAGGGGGAAGTATATCCCATAAACAAATAAAATATATTCATGGTTTGAAAAAAACACTAAACTAATAAAAAAATTAAATAAGAAAAATATTAAAAAAAAGCGATTTCATGAAAATCATGTTTGGTTTTAAAATAATCTGATATGTCCCCAATAAAATGGGTATCCATACACCCCAATATCATTCTAATAAGATTTCGTGATGGAATTTTACCAATACCATTATAAACATATATGTGGAAAAAAATTCACCCAACTCATATGATAATAATACAATGGACTGTATTTATAAATCTATTTTCCAAATTCATCATTAATATATTTTAACAACTTTCTTGCAGAATTACCAGTCCAGGAATGCATTTGTCACTATGAAATATTGCATCAATACCCTCACCTTAATATCTAATCATGTACACTAGACTTAGCCTCCTCATTTATCTATCATCTCAATTTCACATTCATATAAAACATTTGCAATACAATATATAGAAATATTCAAGGAAAACTCATTCCCATATCACAAACCTTAGATATTTCCTTTCATATCTCATGTTCAAAACATATCATAACTCTAATAAAAAAACTCCTAAAACTACAATATTTGATTTTCCTCACTATATAAAATAAATAATATAACATATATTGATTTAAAAAAGAATGCATTCTATACTCCAACTAGTTTAATATTGCTACACATTAATTATATGTTTTCTTATATTAAACAATATATTTTATTATTTTTCGTTTCCTCTGATTAAATTGATAATGAAACTATCAATGTTGATCTAAAAAAATATTGGTATATCCTAGTACCAATTTATTTTACATTGAAATATGTTACATTCTAATGTCTAAAAAATTATACATTAGAAGATTATTTTTGTTTGGTGATCAATAATAGTGGACCTCTGTTTGTGAAAATTTGTATGATTTGTTAAACTTTATCGCTCCCATAGCTAATGAATATAAAATATGGATTCCAAAAGTTTGGAGGTTTATTGATTAATCTATTTTATGGATATTTTTTTTTCAATAAGGCTATATTAGCAGCCAAACAAGATTTACAGTAATCTACTAGTTCTTTTAAACCATTTTTGATTCATTTTCCAATATAGTCTCTTTAGTTTACTGTTGTAATAGGGTGCCATTATTGAATTTTGGGATAATTTATCATCATAGTATAAATGTCTTGGAGAGAGAGAATATATATGATTAGTTTATTTACCTTTTAATATCTTTAGTTATTTGATGGACTCAGCACATCCCTTGTAGAAAACAGAATTTAATAAATTTTGATAATTGAAAATGAGAAGCAATTTATCTTGAACATGGTTATAAATTATAAAATTCTCATAATGAAACACATTTTTTCTCCCAATAATTCCATTGGGAAATATATGTGCATATTAGTATACTCATTTCTATATATGAATATAACTAATATATAAAATTAGATGAGGAATTGGTTTAGACACCTTTTACCTTGGGATATAAATTCTTTATTTCTAATCCCAAATATGTTCCCTCTCTATTATAATTTATAAAATATTGGATCAATATTTTTACCCCTAAAATTAGATCAATACCCAAACTTGTATAGAAATTAATAATTAGGTTAGGTTATATAATTTCATATAACATGCCCATTATACATTGAAACATTTAAATTATTAATTTTAAATAATATTTTTTAATCTATATGTCGGACATACCTTTATATATTAATATTTGATTATAAATGGACCTAGTGGGTATTAAATTTTTTATTTTTCATGAATTATTCATGTAAATACATTATTTTACAATATATAAAATAGTTATTATATATAAATGAATTTATATATTTAATATTTCTATATATATTTAATATATTACACATACACCCAAACCTAGAACCAGTACCTATAGATCACGTCCTAGTAATATATTAAAAGACCATGGATGATCATAGTTTGAGATCGGTACACCAAATATTTTATAATATTGGTGTCTAGATCACTTCTTTCCAAAAACATTTTTGCCAATTTAATTTTATTATATCCAATAGATATCTGAAATATTGTAATGGATGTCATGGTGGATACCCTAATTCCAATGTGTGTATTTAGCATTGAGAATTTACTCCCAAATATTGTTATTTAGGTCATGTGAAAACCTCCAATGGAGAATCACTTATGTTGAACACTTTTTCACATTATTTAATTGTTAATAAATTTTACTATCATCAATGAATTCTATTATATGTGTATTAGTGGTCCTATATAAACTTCATTATCAAAGTAGAGGTTAACATTGATTTTATATTTATAATAGTATCACTATTTCTTAAATATTTACATAATTTATGTCAATTTTGAATTTTAAAACCTTCCAATATTTCCAAGTCTCATCTTATTTCTCTATAAAATTTTAATGTAAACTAGTAAAAAAGAATAAAACATCAACAAATTTGGTTGGTTATTATAGGAAGTTAACTCATATTATTATGATCACATAAAATAATGAAATGAAAATTAGTATGGAGACATCATATCATCAATATGTATTGAAAGAATTAATTATATTTAATTTTATAATATGGGTAGTTATCTTTAAGTATAGATTATTGGGAATTTTTAAGGTAAATTTGACGGTTAAATTACATGTTCTTAGTTTTATGTGGTCATATTGGGATAGATAATTATTTATTTCTATAAAATGAATAATATCTCGTATTGTATAGTTTGTGTTGATAATTGGGTAAATATTCCTCCAAACATGTGAGATGGGTTACGAAGTGAATAACACATGGATAATTTTCCTTCCATTAAACTATAATATTTGGTAAATATAAATTTAATAGAGAAATTTTCCTATATGATTTTTATATAGGATAAATTTAGAGGATATAAAATAATTATATTATTTTCCTCCAAAAAATAAAGACATTATCGGATATATTAATTTTTTTCTTAAGAAGTTTAAATGTTTTAGAGATATAGAAAAATTTTAGAATCTATAAACTTATTCATGGAGATATTTTATTGACATGTGTAATACAAAATACTAATCACATACTTAAATTCTCTCATGAGGGTATTGTTCCTTAATTATATTGTGAACCTTTTAATAATTTTTTACAAAAAACACATTGAATATTTTTTTCCAAAAAATGTATTTAATATAGGTTAAAATACTAGAAATACATTATACTCAAGTTAATTTTCTAGAAATACTAAATATATGATTCAAATCATACAATGAGATAACTATGGTTTTTGTAAATATTATATCCTTACTATGGTATATCATTTTCATTAATCATCATAAGAATGTAGAACTAATTTTAAATAAGATGCCAATATATAACTTTTTTTGCATAAGGAATCATATATCTCATTGTGGGTATATTTTTATTCTGTTGTAAGTGTATTTAAATTTAAAAACATGATATTTCTCCAAATAATTAATTTATAAAATTTTAAAAGACATTTATATCATCAATGAATGTACACACGCTCAAACAAGAAAAATTAATTGGATTTTATAATATGATATATTTTTTAATGTGTCCAATGGTGGACTTAGATAATCATAAAAATATAATAAAAATTCCTATGTACTGGAATTTTATTTTTAGACATAATATATATATATATATGTGGCTAGTAAAAATTATTTCATGTATTTAAATTCATTGGATTGGATGTATTTTTCTATTTTTCATTATGGAACATTGTTGATTGTCATAATAAATTTTAGGGGTTTTTATACAAATTCATAACTAGATCATTCAACCATTGAGGAAATGGTACATATGATGATGATCTATGTCCCATTAAATTTAATTATAGAGAGACTTGGGTAATAATTGTAACTCTATCATTTTATAACCAAATAATATAAATAAAATTTTATGATTCATAGTATAGGATTTCTGGAAATATTTTCCTTCACCAAATCCTATAATAATAGATATTTTTAGCAAATCATTGTCTATCAATAACAATATTTACTATGATCATAAACACACAATCAACATGGTTATTTAATCATGTGATTTTAAGTAATATGATGATGAGAATTTTATTTATATATTGAAACATAAATATATATAATAAATATATGAAAACTAATTAAAAAATTAACATGTGGGGGGACATAATGACAAATGGTTTCATATTAATGTAAATTTCACCTATAATAACTGATAATTATGTTATCATCTAGATGAATTTCATAACAATTTTTTTTAAAACATGTTGATCTTCTATAACGTGTAGTGGAATACTCAATAGTGTATTATACATAGTAATAAATAATTAAATTATTATCTGCAAAATATTTTTATTAATTGATTAATGTGTTTCAATTTATAGGGTCTCTTTGTCAATATAAATTTTTTTTATCAGGTGGGAGATCATCATTGTTGTTTAATTATTTGAAATGGGGATAATTTACATAAAATTTTAAATATTATTCATGGATTTTATTTCTAGGTGGAATCTAATTCAAGATTCCATATTGTGGGAATCTATTATAGTTATAATTCTATTGGGGATGATTTAGTAGGTGTAGTAATCAATGCATTCATAGAAGGTAGTCTTTTCCTTTTTATCAATGTGATAGTAAATTATCCCTCTAAATCCATTGGTATATAATGAAAAACATTAGTGGGAATCATAAATGGGGTAGTAAATTGATCAAATAGATTTAAATAATATTTATTGAAATAAATGATACTTTTTCTTTGTCTCATTGGTTAATAATGGATGTGAATTGACTTTATGTGGAAAATGATGGAAATTTTGATATATAAAAAGTTAACATGGACTAGAATATTTTGTAATTATACAAGGAATAATTTGTGAATTGACTTAGATAATATATATTTTTATCCTATATTATTTAGAATAATTGATTATCCTAAAAAAAGGGAAAATTCAATAATTTTGAAAATATTGAAAGGGACCACATGCCACTAAACTATCCATAAAAATTGTTCTAGAATCTAAGGCTAAAATTCCCATATACTCAATCAAATAAAATTATTCCTTGGTATTAAATAATTCATTTTTATATAATAAAAAACAGGGTTAGAAGCATTCGTCAATATAATTTTGTGAGAGAAATTGGGAATAGGGAAATTATATCTCTAATGAATTATAATAATGATGTATATGTGTTGTATTTTACACACATGATCCTAAAAATTTAATTTGAAACATTACCTTAAGAATTTACCCTATGATTAGTAGTGGTCACTAACACATTCATAATTTTATTTTTTTTAAATACCATTTAAATTAATCTACATTACATAAAACATGAAACCACTATTAACATGTGAAATATATTAGTGTGAAATACTAGAAAAATATATTAATGAAAATAAAATAAATTTACAAGAGCTTTAATATTTTTTAGAATTGATCCCCCAATTGTTTCTCTTCTATCCAAGGAGGAAACCATGGTAGTTATAAAAAATATTATTGGAAATCAGAGTATAAAAAGGTTGAATGATTACATAATTGGTTTTACATTATTGACTCCATTACATTTTAAAAAATGCATAAAATATTTTTATATGGTTATCCTTGTAAATGTGAATTAATTTAGTATCTTTACACGTGAATTGGATAATAAAATATGATTTATTAATGCAGTTATACATAATAACATTAGATACTACAAATATAATTTTATATTTTATCAACTTATTAATAAATTACATTGTAGTTTTTTCTCACATAAAAGTTTTGTTACTGTTAAAACCTTCTAGGAAGACGGTTGAATTTAATGATTTTTTTGAAATAAATAATTATTTAATATTATTGAGGGTGATTATGGTTCAAATTATTATTTTAACCTTTAATGTTTACATATTTTTTTAATATCATCGATAACATTAGGTCATTTAATTATGTGGGGGGGGAATTTCTAGTGACTATATATTACATTGGGGTTTAATGACCCTCAATAAGGTAATGAATGTATATTATAGAGTGTTATGAAATCATAGATATATAAACTACGGCATCACATACATAATTATTATAACATTTTATGAAATATAAATAATATTAAGTCTCTTATAAGTTATTGTTATGATTTTTTAAAAATTAGATTTGCAAAATAATAAATGACCTGAACCATTTAAATTTATTAAAACATTCAGTGTATCTCCCTTATAGGATTTCATAATATTATTTTTACATGGGATTACAAGTGGTAATAAATTAGGTAATGTGTTATATAAAAAAAATGAAATAAGGGGTGTAATACAAGATATCAATCAACATAAATACATTAGTGATTAAAATAATAGTCATTATCTCATCATAATAGTATGATCATAATCATAAGAATAAGACAATTATTTGAAGAGAAACATAAAATACAGATATTATATAAAAATAAAATAACCAAAACTGATGAATCATGACTTAGAAATCAATTCCTAATTGGAAAATATAACTTAATTATGCATATAAAAAATAGATTAGGAAAAGAAAATTCAATCAGGAATACATAGTAATACCATGAGATATAATATAAGGCCCTAACCCTAGAATCAAAATTACAGTTTCTTGCTTTATTGCATTATAATTATTAAAAGTAATTTAATCCTAAATGAATAATTTTCTTAGAGGTTTTAGAAAACATAATTACATACATGATACCAATATTATATTCGAAAAAAATAAAACATAAAAAATTAGAATATCCACATACATGAAACTCAATCTACGAATTCATCTTCATAATAGGGGTAAATGAAACAAAAATAGGATGAGATAAAATTATCACTAAGGAATAAATAAAAAAGAACCTATAATGATTAAATGATAATAATAAATATGAAAATTTAAAATAACATAGCTCATAAGAAATTTATATATATGTATAAGGATAAATCAATATAGAGATGTATGTAACTGAAAGGCATTCTATTTTTTCTATAAACCAAAAATGAAACAAGTTTATATATATTTTCAAAGTGAATATCTCAGTAATAAAAAAAATAAAATATCTATATAATGAAAAATCCTGATTATTAGATTCTATTTTTACTTTTTACAATAAACATTTACTATCAAAATATTTCATAATATTTTTTATAACATATTTAGTACAAACACACCTGATAGGCCAAATGATTCTTCTCATGAGAATAAAAATGTATCAACTGGATATCTATAATAAATCCCTACACATGTAGTTTAATTATAAATAATATCTCATATATATAATAATAAATTTAAGTCAAGAATAACATTCCTTACCAAATATATAAAATGTGTAAAAGATATTGATTTATCATCATTTCCATTAATATTCAATTTTCATTAAATGTGTAAAACATATCTAAAAAATATATTTGATTTTGTAAATAAATGTATCCCTAATATAAGAGTATGGATACATAAAAAAATTTATTTATAATTGTAAATTTTCTCAATGAATTGATTTTCTCAAGAGAATCCTAAAAATCAGAAAAGAAACTGATGTATCAATGATAATTTCTTCCCCTCGGTACTTCTTTAGTCAAACACCTCGAAGGAGATAATTAAATAAAAAAATTAAAATAAATTTCTGAATGATTGAAAAATTATATTAAATTATAATGGGGTTAAAAATACCAAACATTACTGATCATTGGTTCATCATAACAAATTTATCTCAATAGAAGGTAAATTGTGACGAAATCCCATACAATAACAATTTTATTATTTGAATTCAATTTATACTCCTATATAATTATTTATATAATGTCAATATATTGTTCCATAAGAATTATGATATTAATAATATCATATATTAATGTTTTAAAATACTTTTCGACCAATTTTAAAATTATCAATCATTATTCTCATTATTGTGGGTGTTAATTTCCTAGTTTTCCAAGTATGTTTTGAGACTGTATTTTTTCCCATTATTATATAATTTTTTTTAATATATATAATTCTTTGCATGATATATATATAAGATATATTTAGTACATATATAATAATATAAATCCATAATGTTTTTTTAGTAAATGAAATATACTATTCATAGAGACAGTAAGTCATATATACACAAAAACTCTATTTACATTCTCTTTTTTATTTTAAGGATGAAGATTAAATGATATATATCTATATATATCATCATTCCAACATTTTATTTATTCCATAATTTCTTTATATTTATATAAAAAATTTCCTTTTTAAATTCCATGTATTGTGTTAATGAATAACATCACTTCAAACGGTCGTAGTCTATCGTACACACGAATGAGATTATCATATTTCTATAAAATTGAATGATTTAATAAATGTGTTAGATAATAAAATAAAAATAATAATTAAATGATCAATATCATCTAAATATAAATTAATCACTAAAACCATCAATATTTCAATCCTTTGATGTGGTTAGTTGGAGAACGAACAACATCGGTTAACAAGCCAATAGTCCAATGTACACCTAAATAATTATTTAGTATGAAATATGATAGAAGTTCATGTGGTTATTGGTCATACCCTAAGAATGACCACAAATGAGTATATATAATATACTATGAATATTATATAGAAATGTTGTAAGAATAATTGGTTTGGTAGAGAGAGACATAAAATAAAAGCGTTAATTTATTAAACATGACTCTTATTTAGGAATCTCCTTTTTCATTGTACAAAAACACTTTATTGGGACCCTTTATATAAAACCGAGTTATTCTAGGATTAGGGAAATAATTATGGGAAATAATTTGGGTATTCTTTTGAAAATCTAAGGGGTTTGAGTGGTTTAAATTAGTAGGGGAAAGTACTTTCTTTGTTATTGTTGATGAGGTGACTAATTTTGGAAAATATCAAAATGAAAAAAATATTATGATGTCTCAAATACATCATTTTCCAAAATAAAGGAACAATGTTATAGAAAATTAGATTAATGGTTGAATTGTTTTCCAGTAAATTGACTTTTGGAGTAGTTTCTAAGTCATTTTCCCCTTAAGATTATATGTCAACCACTATGTAATATATCTTTTACACTAACTACTATAATTAATTTACATTACATTCAGTAATTTTTTTTGTAATTCTTTTTAAAATATTATAAATGATAAATTTTTATGATTAAAAATATGGAAACCATTTTTGAAAATTATATTTATATTATTTTTATATTTTAATTTACAACTAATCCAAAAATATCAAATGGAAAACTGGTTTTAAATAATAAATTGTTCAAATGTTTACTATGTTTTTATATAAATATTAAATATAGATATTATTTAAATTACCTAAATTGGATTAATATATTTATAGTTTTACAATATTTACTCTAAAACCAATAATATATACAATTTAACATAACAATTTAGAATGTGGAAAATAAAGTATTCAATTAGAAATTATTATTTTTCACCATTTATCATGAACTGAATCTTAATAGAAAAAGAAATAATATGCACCCTAAAATATTTTTGAAATTTCAATTTCAAAAATACATTTTATGGTCTTATATGATATTTATAAAAGTCTCAAATATAATTTTTAAAACAATAGTTCCATTAAAATTTGGGAGAACTTGCTTTAGAAAAATACAACTTCTTATGTGTAAAATTGGATTTGTTTTTATATTATTCATATAAAATATATAATATGAATGTAAAAAATATTTTCACAGAATATTTAATATAAAAAAGACCATTAATATAATCCAATATTATCAATTAATTAAATATATTATTAATAAATAGACTTCTTATAATAATAATAGTTATTTTAAAAACATTTCCTCTATATACAATTGTTTATTATATTAATTTATAATTAATAGGTTACTAATGAATTTATTTTATATTTGTGTAAACCACATATTTTCATAATTTATCTAATCCAACTAATAATCGTCAATTTAAAAAAATACAGTATTTTAATTTAATGTAATAATATTTATTGTATCCCTAAAAATATATTAATTCATGTAAAACAAGCTGTATAAGAATATATTTGTGGTGTGTAACACAATATGTAATAGTATTTCATAAAAATTATTCTATAGAAAAGATTTAATTTAATAAAAATATTTAATATTCCTTAATATTGTGTGGTCATATACTCTATTCTATGCAAGGTCTTTCTTGTTACACACACTATGGAATACAATGATCATAATCCTGAATTTAATGGCTTCAAATATTCCACACCTTAATTAAATAGGGTCCCCTCTATTTAAACATGATGGGATTGATATTTAAAATAATCAGTCAGGAAAATACTCATGGGAAAAATATTAATAAAATATTCTCTTAATTAGATAAAAAAATAATTAACGAAGTCGTATTGAATAAAATATATCATGGTTTTGGATTAGGAGAACATATATTGTAAATCAAAAAAATGACATATAATAGAGAAGATAAACTCAAATATTGAGGGATATAGGTAGATAAAATGTTCATGTAAATGTTAAATACAAAAAAATAAATAGATTATATGTATGAAATAGTAATTTTTATCATGAAAAATGATGATAACTAGACAAATTTTTTATTTCTATACCATCTACATGGATTTTAGGATCTATTTCACTATATAAGAATACAAACAAATATAGTTACATAATATGATTCTATTTAGAAGATAAATCTGATCTTATTTTTTTTTTTGAATAAATTATCAATAATTCATCTCATATAATCTGTTTCATTATATGGGAATGTAATATAGTATTCCCTAAAACCTCATCCAATGTTAAACATAAACCATTTCTAAATGGATAACAATATTTCTCTACAAAATATTAAGATCTAAATCATTATAATTAGTTCCAAAGTGTTTTTTATTATTCACTTTAGATTATATATATCAATAATCACTTTATCAAATAATTGTTGTCTCAATATAATAATCATGTTACTATTTATCTTTCCCAAAACCATGTGTTTTTCCAAAAAAAATTATATTTCTTCCCTATCAATTATCATGGTACCATTCAATATATTCTCTCAAATACCTATTTAATACATATTGTATAAAAATATATATATATTTCATAATTTATTTGATGATAACATCATTAATAAAAAAAATTATATATCATATTTATTATAGAAAAATACAAAATTACATAAATCATTTAACTTTTTATATTTCAGTAATATATTCATGAACATGATCCCATGTCTTATTATAATATTTATTCTTTTGTTCATAGAGAATTTAATTTCATAGAACAACATATTCACAAATTTGTGAAACTCAATATAAGTGTTTTAAATCATACCATCCTATTATTTATTCAGGTGATAATTTTTTCCATAATTATAAATAACTTCAAATCCCTTCATGAATTCGCAAGGTTATTTCATTCCATGGTTAATATCACATCTGATATAATCCCTCAAACCATTTTTCTCATTATTAATTATTTTTTCTCTTGTCATCTTCTTATCTTCAGTCCCTTTGAGGCCCTAAGACATGTAGAATTAATTTTCTATATTGATAGAAAAGTAAACAATTTCATCCTATGGAGAATTATTTTAGTATATAAGTGACTTTTGAATACATGTCTTGATACCAGTAATTAAATGATCTATATTGCATTTTCATTTTATAAGAAATTTTTAGAATACATTTATATCCTTGTAATGGTAAAATCATAATCTACAAAACATTCATCCTAATTTTTATTTTAGGTGATGGATAATATATTCATATAAATGTTTTTCTCATGTGGTAATTATTTTGGAAGACATTATCATTAAAAAAATTACATTGAATGACTTCTATTTCATCTTATTTCCTAATACTCTTAATAAAAAACATGCACTTATCATCATCGATATGGAGACAATATACTCCATATGTAAACATTTCCTTTTCTCCATGTTACATTACCATAAATGTATTTTACAACAAGGCAAACCATTTTTCAACTACCATTGGATTATTAGTGACAGAAAATAAATGTGTCCTCTTTCATGTAAAGCTATACAACATCAGTTAATGTCACCATTGAATAGGTTTATATATTCATGTAAGCCTATTTTTCAAAAAATGATCAAACTTCTGTAAAATATCAATTACATGTTCAATTCCAATGCCAACTATCATGGATTCCAATATAGGGAAACCTCTACATTGGCCATGATTATTCATAATCTTTTCCTTCCGAGATATAATTATAATAAAGTTCATAAACTAAATTAGATCCTAATATTTAGTAACATAATTATTAATAAAAAACTATTGAACTAATTATCATAAATTTAATAACTGATTTTTATCTAATAATGTAATCATAAACATGGGTTCCTTGTGCTTCTTTATAATAATTATCCTCTAACATTAATATTGGATTATGTGTGTATATATATATATATATATATTAATCCAGTTCATGATGTTTTTATTAAACATCCTATGAAAACAACCATAATTCCCCAACCCCAGATGCCTAGAGATAGTGTCATACATTATTAAATTGAAATGATACAAGGTAATCATATAATTAAAGTCTAGTAACTTTATAAGATTAGGATAACAGTATTAAAAGTATGATTCCAATATTATATATGTAATTGAATATAATTAATAACAAAAGTAAAATCATATCATCATTAAAACTCATTCCCAACATTCATATTCATATCTTGTTGAAATGAATTGATATTTGAGTGGTCTAAACATCTTAGTAAGGGTTAAGTATATAAGAAAAAAATAACATACCATTATCAAAATTTTCATATTAAAATGTGAAATTACATTCTATTTATATATCAGTATAAGTTCAAATCAATATTGAAAGGAATGTAACTGAAACACATGATATTTAATCAATAAAGTGAGAATAAATTGTATCCATAGACAATGTAAAAGTACAAATATCATGGAAAAATAATATCTATATCTAAATGATGTATATTATTTATTATTGTATTCCATTTTTCTTAGTTAGGTGATACCTTTACCATCAATACAATTTATATATTAATTTAAAACACAGTAGGTAAAATTTCATCTAATAACAAAATTATTTGTCTCAGGAGACAATCAATGCATAAAGGTTCTATCTATAATTGGGATCCAACTATATCATACCAATCCAAATTATTCATCATTTATTGAATAATAAATTTAAGCCATGGATAGTGTGCCTTAAAAAATGTAATTGAGTAGGAGATATAGAATCATCATATCTCTTATACTAATTAAATATCAATCAATTTGTACACCATATGTTGAAATGGATTATGTTTTTGAAAATAACTATAAACCCCAAATTATAGTATGGTCATGTAAAATATTTCTAATTTCGATTGCAATATAATGTAAAGTAAATGATTTTTTATTATAATATTAACAATCAAAAATGAATTTGAGACTTCAAATATAACTTTTTCAACATGGTATATTTCATGTCGAACCCATCGGATGAGATAATTAATATTGAAACATTAACAAAAATTTCTATTACTAAACATTGATATTAAATTAAAAAGTTGAATTATATACAACAAATTAATTTTAATTGTGACATAAATAAAAATAAGACCCACTAGAATATAAATTTAGTGGAAATCAGGTACCTTGCAAATCTTTTTGGTTTAATGATCCTTAAACCATTGTATAACATATTTATTCTTGTTATTAGGTAATATAATAATCATAATCATTCATATAATATCATATATAATCTTATTATAATATTTTATTACTTCTTTTCTGATAATCATTCATTATTTTATTTGTTTCAGGTGTTAAGTACCTATTTTTTTATTATGTTTTGAGTTGTTCTTTTTTTTCTTTTTACATTCATGATTTAAAAAAATCTAAAATGTAAAAAAATATCTATATATCATATACATTGAGTTCATATGTATTTATAGTAATCCAAAATATTTATTTATAGGAAATGAAGTAAATTTTTTATCGAGACTATAGGTTGTACGTAAAGTCTAATTTTTCCATTTTATTATGATATCGAATGAAGAAAAATCAAATGATATATATATTTATATGTATATGTGAATTAAAATAAAATTTTTATTTCATATATTTCAAAACAAATTAATCAAATAAATATTAATATATTCTATGTGATTTGTGAATGAATTACATCACTTCATGAGGCAGTAGTCTGCCAACACATTAACGGTGTTATCATATATTATCTAAATAAATAGCATGAGGTTAGGTTTAATATAATAATTATAGAATAATACAAAACTCATAAATATAAAATATATAATATATAAACTATAAATATATAAATATTTTCAACCATGAAATGGGGTAATTGTAGAATGAATGACATTGGTTCAAGAGGCGGTACACATCCACACAAACATATGATGATTGGGTATCCCATTTGATGGAAGGGCGTACATCTGCTGGTCATAACCATCACATTAAAAATTCTAGTTAAATTTAAGATACTGAAATTATTATATAATAAATATATAATAATAATTTAATGGTAGGATAATGAAATAAAAAAAGTTCATATTGAAGAACATTACATCTTATTTGGGGTAAAAAAATTTCATTATACTAAATCCTTGGATTTTTTTCTATAAAAAATCATATATGAGGATTTGAAGTATTTTGGGAGTTGATTTGTTCATGTTATGGAAAATAAAAACTACTGGAGTGGTGTGACTTAGTTGGGAAAGTGAGTTTTTTTTATAGTGGAGAGTGGTGGCATTCATATAAATAAAAAAATGTATACACTATTGGGAGGTCTTCTATACGTCACATGCCTCTAATAATGAACTTATTTTTATTAAGTTTTTGATATGGTAGAAATATTTCATTTGAATGTGTAACATCCCATGAAATTCAAATTTTTATATTATTGTACTTATATGTTTATTTTTATTATAAAATATAAGAAGAATTTTTAATAAAAAAAATTACGAAACGAAAGTATTTAGTGTAATTAAAATAAGTTTTTATCTCAATAATAAAATATTAATTTTATATTTTAAAAATTATTATTTTTATATATTAAAAGAGCATAAACTAATATATTAATTAAATAAACATATTTAAAATATTTAATGATTCGGATATGTTAATATTTTTCATTATAAATAAATTTTATATAAATTATATTATAAATATATATTCCCTTTTAATTATATTTTAATGAATAAGATAATAATTTGAAATATGTAAACTTTAATTCTAAAATGATAATATTATAAATAATATTTTCATGATATATTATTATATTATGATAAAAAAATTATAAAAAAATTAATTCTTTAATATAATTTTACTAATTTGAATTTTTTAATATAATTGATGTTGAAAAATTATTAAATAACTCATAACCATTAGTTAAATAAATTAATAATAGGAATTTTAATTTAAATATAATTTTTTTTATATTAAAATTTTAAAATATGGGTAAATAATTTAAGGTCAAAATAATAATATTAATAACGTGTAAAAAATATTCTTAAAAAACTAATATTAGTAATTTTATGATAAAATATTTTATAATGATATTAAATTATAAATATATTATTTTATATAAAATAAGAAATTGATATATAATTTAAAAAATTTAAAACTTATATAAATAATACAATATGTTTTAAAAAATTAATGTATTTTTGCTTATAAATGATATTTAAAAAATTAAAAAATAATAAAATAATTAATAAAACCTAAAGAAAAAAAAAGATAAAACCTGGAATGAAAAAAATTATAACAATAAAAGAAATTTGAAATGATAATAATATAATAGTAAATATTTACTTGACAAAACATGACATAAAAGACAAATTAAATCGGAGAAATTAGATTTAAATGCGAGAGAGAAATCGGTGGAATAAAATATAAATAAAAAATTATTTAAAATTTCACATAAAAATGTTAAAATAATGAATATATATACATATATAGCATCAAAAAAATATAAATTATGAAAGAAAAATAATACAAAATGAATAAAAAATTTAAATATAAAATGATAAAAAAAATTGATGAATCATGGATGTTATTTTTTACCAAAAGGGACCGACCATTTAAATATATCAATGACCTCATTATTAGAATATTACTATATTTTTTTAATATACAATTTTGTGCATCTTATGTCAATGAATTACATGATTAGTAAATTTTTATTTTATATTACCCCATAGGACTCAAAATAACGTGTGTTTGTGTTTGTTTAACATTATTGATGCACACTCTCCATGTGCACAACACAAAATAAACTATCTTCTACACCATTCCACATTACACATGTTTTCTCCATGATATTTAAATTATCAGTATTAATTTAAGGTGATGGATTTATATTTTTAATCATTCACATTTATGGGTTTTAAAAACTATCTTTTAATATATAAATATATATTTTTGTGTGTGTGAATTTATACCTAAAAAATTATATAATAAATGATTATTCGAATTTGTGTATTTTTATTTAGTCAATTTCCCTATTTTCATTCATTCTACCAAATAAATTACGAATATTTTATGAAACATCATTAATTATTTATTTTCAATGAACACTATAGAAATATATATATATATATATATATATAATGATATAAATTTATTGTGGAGAAATTATTAGATATTGAGTTACTATATGGTTTCTATTGAGTTGTTTTTACATATTTTAATCACTTACACTAATCAATATAATCCCCATGGTAGAGGATATAAATTTTAATTTATAATATTATGTGTATTGTTTATTTAAAAATGAAAACAGTTCACCTTTTATGTTTAATTTCAAAATATAATCTATTAATTAATGTGCTAAAATGTATTTCCACATACTTGTAATTCAAAAATATTTTAGATATGGGCATCAACCAAATATATTTGTGACTTTTATAAATATAGTTATTGTAATTGTTTTAAATTTAAAATACATATGGATTATGAAAAAAATTAAAATATTGTAACATACAAATGAATGGGTTTCTCAAAAAAAATTCAGGACATTTTTATGCTATGGAATTATAATTTTCTTCAACAAAAATAATTTAGATCATATTTTATAAATGGATTTGGGTTATGTGTGAGAATGGAAGGACCATTAAAATGTTTTCCAAAAATATATGGCACTAGTGTATTGAGTTTTTTAATGTTGTTTGGGGAGTGAACACAATATCTATATGGGATGTTTTCCAACACGTGATATGATAGAATGAATTTATGGTTTTTTTGGATTACGTATCATCATGATTAATCATAAAAATTTATATTATTCAAATGGAGAAAGTCATAGTATTATTTAAAATTATTATAACTTTTGGAAATTATTGGTTTTAAAAATTAAATGATCTTATTAAATTTAAATGAATTGATAAGTGACTTCTATGTATTTATTTATTTAATTAAACATTTTAAAATTAAGAAAATATTAATTTTTATACAACTTACTATGAAAATTAATTCTCACCCTTAGGATTAAATTATTTTTCCGACTGGTTTAGTGTATTTTTATAATGTAATTCACATTCCGTAAATATTTAGTGCACACTAATGAATTATGTTATTTTATATAACATTATACACCATTTATAAAATTTTAATTATATGAAAAAATCTCCTAAACCAATATCATAAAATTAATTAGTATGTAAAATCATATATTTATTTTTAACCATATTTTTATAATATATAAATTATCTTTATTTTTATTTTTCTAACTTAGATGTGTGGATTCATGTAATTACTAAATGGTATTCACTCTTTTCTTTATGTTATTCGGAAAATTAAGAATATTTTTTTTACAATATGTAAATCAATTTTTACAATAGTCCCATTTTCATTTATTCCAAATATATTATTCGTAAAAAAATTGTCTGTGAATGATACTAGAAAGTTTTTTTGACTCATTATATATAATTAATTTTTCCAAACTCTGTTCACAGGAGTGGTATAGATTAATTAAAAACTAATCCCACAGACGAAGTGTGGATATATATTTCCAAATTTAAAATGTCCAAAAATTTATTTCACCGATAAGAAACCACTGATGTTTCCATTTTTGTTATGTATTTATTTTGATTTTCACTACATTACACCATATATATAAATATAGCATAATAATCAGTGCAAAAAAGAACATTTCATTAAAAAAATTGGTACATTACATTATTTAACACTTTATAAATATTATCTTTTACATGTCAACATGTATCATTGGTCAAGAAAATATGGCGGCACTTTTGTTTTATTACATATTTGGGATTCAATTTTTCTTATTAATATTAATAGTTTTTTCATAAGAAAATTTATAACGTGTATAAATTTAATATATATGTCTTTTACTTTGTAGTAAAATACTACTTTACAAGATAGATAGAGGTCTTTATCATGTTGTATAAACTCCTGATTCAATATATATGATATATAATACATGTAATTTTTCAAGATTGGTACATGAAACACATTATGATCATGATAAATTATTTGGGGACATGTTAGTTTAATGTTCATGAATATTACATGATAATGAATCTTCAGGTGAACAATATACATAAAATTAACATTATATTTTTCCAAACCTCATGAATGTATTGTAGTGATATATTAAAAATAATACTATTTTTCCAATATTTAAATAAAATCTTGAGTATCAGTTGTATATATATATTTTTACTCGACTCTATTCTACATCGAAATGTTACTAAATTTAATTAACATTTTAATTTTTTTCTTATACTATTTCAGGTCAAAAATCATATGTTTCCCAAAATAATACAAAAATATTGGATTTCCTATATCTAAAAATTTATAGAATTATATTACTGATGGATGATTTCAATACCATCTTACTATGATGGAAATTAAGAACGCTTGAAGTATTTCATCACTTATCAAGTTGATTCTTTTAAATTTTCCATCATCACAAAGATGAAACGTTATAATAATGTTTATATTCACGTTCACGTAATGTTGAAGACTCCCAATAAAAATAGAACTAATCCTTTGATAAAAAACACATGTGATTAAAAATAGTCACATGGGTCTCATCATGAATTTATTGATATATATTTTAATAATTTAATGGATCACGAATGTTAAGAAATGATAGATAGATTAGATATCTTAGTAATATGATCCATCATAATCTATATGGTGTTTTATGAACTAGATTATAATATATGACCCATGATAAAATTAATGGTGATGTCATCCAAATATATCGTTACATGGATTATTTACACATCATCCAACATTATTTATTATTCTTTTTATATAAAATTTTAGTATTTCATGTAATTTGAGTTGTATTTCAAAATATATTATTCATTTTTCCATAAATAAGTTATTTTAATGATCTTGGTATATTATCACACTTCATAGAAGGATATCCAAATATAATTAATGTTCACTAAATATAAATCATTTTTTCTCATGTTTTAATTGCACTCATTAAAATGATTTAGAGTAAATAAATCTTTCTATGTTAATATGGAATTCATAAATATCCCCTTCTCTAGATTCTCATATATTATTATAAAGCATTAAATCATCCATATAAGCCTCCATTACTTTATATTAAGTATTTGTATCAAAAACAAATTATTATAGGTATTATGTTTTCCTTAATTTTATGATTTATCAAACTGTATGTTTCTTATATATGATGATTGGGACCTTCTAAAAATTTATAATGAATATTTTAACATGATTGTTTTATCTAAGAGAATCATGACCCTTATTATATGGTTGGAATGTATCAGAAAAAACAATCATACATTTAACTCTAATATTATTCATCTATTCATGTACTACTCATTATATATTAAAATATAATTTGTACTCATGTGATTAATATATATAACACAGATCTCTATAGAGGAATTACTACTAAAAAATAAATTAAATTTTTTCTACCACAATCTATAAACAAATCATTATGTTTCTTTTCTCATTAATTGACAATTTTATAGAGGGATAACCTATCAAAATATAATTTTCATTTTTATAAAACCCATCAACTTTTTTAAGCATCAATGTATATTTCAATCACTTCATCATTGTAAGGTAGAAGTAATACAAGAGTAATAACAAGCCACTTATTGAGTTTCTTTATGACTATGTTGGACACTTCCATGATGAAATACTTTTCTCCCTCCCATAAAAACTTATTTAATGATATATAATTAATAAAAATTCAATCAAAATGCATTGTAATTACCTAGATAATATATGAAAACCAAATATCATTTCAATATTTTCAGTTCAATTCCGTATTTTTCATTATCATTGAAGGATACACATCTATTATAAATTCATGATCACATAACCCATGAATGTGAAATTTTTTTAAAAAAGTAACACTTTATAATTATTTCATATAACATATCCTTCCTTAAATTAATTTTCCCATTGTAATGCAATTTTTCAAGTTCATCATTTTTCATAGAGTGTGTGAAAATCCTTAACGAACACCATTATAAATTTAACATGGTAGTAACTAATTTATCAATCAATAAAATTATTAATATGAATATTTTTATGTCCAAATGGAGCAACTATAAAATAATTTAGTAGTTATTTTTAAAAAATTATTTTTTATATTCATCATTAGTTGATGACATAAATAATAAAGAGAAACTTTTGGGATGTATGATGATCCTTGATGTTGATTAAACAATCACCAATATATGGTATTGGATACATGTACTTAATTTTGATCTTTATGAAACATTTATAATAAATACATTTCCTTAATTAAATACCATTCATGATAACAATGATCACTTTTTCACCCCAATGATATTCTCTATGTCCTATAAAAAAAAATTTTTAATTCACATATAGTTGTAACTTCATTTACTCTAGTTATATTAGCGAAATTTTTTAGGGTTTGATATATTTTTTACACAAGGTTTATTTTATTATTATTATTAAATTATTTATGAAATATATATATATATATATATATATTCGATTAAAATGGGACTATTTTATAGTCATATATTTTTCTTTTTCATAAATATTTGAGAAAGATATGTTTCTTAATTTGGTATCCAATCACATAATATTGGTGGATTACCTAATGTGTACTCATTACCCTCCATGAATTTATATAATATCATATTATTATTTTATATTTGAATATATTGTACTCATTAGTCGAAATGATATCAATATATTGAGATCCATTATATTCAAAGTATATAATAAAATTCTTTTAAAAGAAAAATTTTTATTTTTGTAGAAAGCACATCCCAAAAAACTTATTATGGGAGATTCAAATTGTTATATAAAAACATCTTCATCATATAATGATTTAATAGATATATTTGGTTTGAAGTATTAGATATTTTATTTATTACTTCTTGTATACATTCATGATATGATAAAATTCATTTATCATGAATCAAATAAAATATTAATCCTTATTGACTAAATAATAGGCATACGTTTCACCTTTTTACTCTAATTTTATTCTCAGTAGGTGGTAGTTGTTTAATCCCTTATTTTTAACAAGGTTAAGGTTTTATTTGTGTTTTAATTTCCCTAACAGGTTTTATATCTAAGGTATATCTAAAATTTAATTAATGTTTAAGAGAACTATAAACCATGATAAAACCCATAATATATCTAAATAGTTTATATATGAATAAAAATATGTATGACATAACTTGTACTAATAATTATTATAGTTCAATGATCATAACAATAATTTGATCATGATCCTGAAAATAAACCAAAAGTTAAGTTATTTTAATGGTTTTTATAGATCATGATAATCACCAGATAATTTATTGATACCTCTCTTAACATAATAGTATTATGAATATTATCTATTCATTAACATTAATATATATTTCGTTAATAAAATATATTATCTACTACAAAATTGATTCTCACACTATGTTATAGTTAAGATAATGATAAAACATTACATGATCCAAACCACCATAATGTGTTGGTACTATATGTTTATAACTACATCAGTAAAACACATTCACTAAATATACATATTGATTTTTCACATTCACATTATGTCACATCATATGTAAAATGTATTGATACCATATCCAAAACTCCAATTGGAAATATTGTAAACAAATATACAAAAGATGTCATCAATTATACCGGTGTAAAATTTTATTCAATTGATTTCATATGGGATGACTAATTATTGATTTATAATCCCCAAAATATCTAACATTCAAAATTATAACATATGAATTTCATTGTGGTCTTACATTTTAAATATAAGTAGTCACTAAGGCTATTAAATAAGAAATCTTTATTAATACATGTTAACTAAGAGGGATGAATATATATGTCATCAATCATTCTTAGGTGGATTATTTACCACTCTTAGAGTATCTACTAAATTTACAAATACTATTTTCCTTTCCCATATCTTATTATAGAATATCTTATGCCCATGCCGAAATTATTTTGGCATCATGTGTCTATGTGAACTTCTGAATGTTTTCAATGATATCCATATATGTTAACATTTTTTTGTTTCATATGTTTTTAATCAATGGTACAGTACATATATATATATATATATATATATATATTAGGTTCTCTATATCTTGATTCCTTATTAATTGGTAATAATTAATATTTTGATGGATATATTTTAATGCTTCATTGTTTGTAACTCTATAGAATATTTACATCCTATAATGTTATAGATGAACACTATGATTTGATTATCCATAGAATAAGTGATTATTGAATATAATAATATAGTGATTCACAATCCACGTAGTTCAATTAAATTTTAAAATAGATTTTTCCTATTATATCATTTTTTGAATTGTAATATGTCCTTATGTATAATATATGATGTCACCCATAGAGAATATATCCCACTATGTGAGGGTATTGATACTCTATTGATATGGCATGATTGGAATTATCCAATATAATATAGACATGGATAACATATGGAAATAATTAGTGGGAATGTTTCCCTCCTCGTGAGGAAATGTAATTATTAGGAGGGTTTACCTTGGGATATTTCCCTGGAAAATGGGATGTCCATGTACATGATGATATATCCTAAAAATGGTGGTCCTAAGTGATCAAATGAGTAGCGCGGACCTATAGAGGTAAAAATGTGGGATTAATGATTTTTTGTATGAACTTATAAGAGATTTCTTATATATCATCATAAAATATGTTTCAAATCCCACATAGTTTTAGTCATGTAATTTAAGATTGTGTGATAATATAATATTATGATGTTTAATATCTAGTGTTAAGGACACCGTTTTTATAGAATGTGAAATGAGAAATATTGATAAATATTTATTTACATAATGATATCAATGGAATATAGAATTTAGATAACACATAAATATGTGGACTACTCAGTCATTTTAATTACAATAATGGTGAGACCAACAAATATATCTTTTCCAAAAAGAGTTAACCTTTTAATGAGAAAAAAGATACAATAAATTATTGAATAAGTTAGGTGACTTTTCGTAATTATTTTTATATAGTGTTCATGGCTTGGGGAATTTTTACATACCTAACCCTATAAAAATATTCAGATGAATAACTGAGGTATTATTCACTATGGGAATACACATGATGAATATCCCTTGCTATGTGGTGACATTTTAAATTAGAAATATCAATGGACTTCTTCGAGAAATTGAATGTGGAAAGATAGCCTAAAAATTATATGGAAATTAATAATTACAAAATAATATTCCATTTCACTTACTAATTGACACACAATCCCATTAACTAAAGGATTTATTTCTTCAAGGGTACCAAAATTAAAGTTTTTTTATAATTCATATATAAATCTAATCATAATTTTGTAACTGAATAATTCTTATAAATATATAATTTGAAAAAACCTTTTACATGACATCGATATTGGGGAAAAAATTAACATAGTTATATAGAATGCTTGGGATGGGTATTCATGAGAGATTACAATTGAATAATATATATGATCATACAGAAAATTATTGTACGAGATCTTAATATGAATTAAATATTTAATATAAGATAGTTATTCTTATCCAGGAATTGATATTGAAAATTTAACAGTAAAGAGAATATCATAACATAAAGAAATGGAAATATTTGATTTAAAAATTAAACCAATATGAATGGGTTATAAGACAAAATATAACATTTAATGAAACAAAAAATTCAAATATATATCTAATAAATTCAATATAACTCAAAACCATGCCATGCTAGAGAATAATTTCAAATAAATAAGTATAGGAAAATGTTAAAAATTTGAGCCTCACAATTGAAATTGAGCATTCAAGATACTAAATTGTGACTGCATATACATGAATCATGAGATATATAATTTAAACCAAACAATAGAGTGTGATAGAGGAATCTAAATACTACTTATAAATATATTCATGTAAAACTAGAAAATAATTCATTTATTACTTCATAAATCACCCATTCAAAGAAAATGTGTTTTATAAAATATCAATTAAAATTCATTCACTTTTCCTAGTATAAATTAACAATGTAAATAATTTTTTTTGCTTATTATTTCCATGTGGTATAAAATTACTTCTTGAATTAAATATATTAAAACTGAAAACATGTTTAACCAAAGATAATCACTTTATAACTACAAAATATATTGTTAAAAATAAGTAAAAATGAAATCAAATAATTAAGACCAAATAATGAATGTATATTTATTTATAATTTTTTTTTAAATATCAACGAAAACCATACAATCAAAAGACTCTTTTATAAATTTTTTTAATAAGATTGAGAAAAAAATATACTATAAAATTACACATTATGAAATGATAATAATAAGTTAGATAAAATTAATATTTCTAAAGAATTATTATGTAGAAGTTAATATAAACTTCTCTAATAGTAAATAATTTACTTTAATTTTTTAAAATTTAAACTTGAAACAATAAATATTCAATAGGATTACAGAATTTCATCTAGAAATTATTATAAAATATAAATGAATATGATATTAGATAAACAATATTTAGAATTCAAATTAAAATTGGAGAACACTGGTTAAAAAAATACACACAATGATATTGAGGAAATAGATCAATACAATGAATCTATATCATTATTAACAAAATTAAAAACTTTTATGTGAAGGTAAATATCAATGAAACAAAATTAATGTGAAATAAAAGTTTATTAGAATAATATTATGGTATATAACATAGCCTCATCATATGGAATAATATTTATGTCTTTAAATATCATAGTTATATAAGAGAATTAATGACCTATATAAACAAATTTAGTCTAGGAAAACCCCTTACATTTATTCCTTCACAATTGGATGCACTCTATCAAATTTTATGACATAAAAATACAATCATAATAAAATTTTTAATAATAGTATTATTATATATAAACACTAATATAATTGATGAGTAATAATTTATAACAAAATATTATTTATTTATACAATATATTCATTATCATATGATATTAGTTTTGATTGTTTCCTTTAAACATTCATTGAAATGGTGGTGACTATTATTTTAAATAAATTCAAATTTCATTATTATAGTATCAATATATTTTTATTAATAAATGATTTAAAATTATATATAAATTTATAATTTAGTTTCATTTCAAATTTTCTTATGATTCATAATTATTAGTAAATAACTATGTCATTCTATTAAATTTAATGATAAATGAGTGTTATCTTAATTATAGTGTAGCTATTACCAATTCTGATCTGTTAAATAAAAATAATAATTCACTGATTATATTCTTATATAACTTGTAAATTTTTTTAATTATTATCCATGATATATATGTATAATGTTGTTAGTTCATTTGGTTTAACATACAAAAAAAATTTATAATTGATGGATGATTTTTTGTTAGTTTTTGATAATTTTTTCATAATATCAGAAATTGATAATCAATAATGACATTATTTATATTTAATTAATTTGGGGAATAATTTTCTATGAATGTTTGAAATAGAATAAATGAATTTGAAAAACTTTTCTAGTTTTTTGGAGTTCATATCATGAATATGACATTAGTGAAGCATTTTTTTCATATATCATAATGAAGATGGTGTATTTTTTATATTTTCAGAACCATAATAATGTTTTAGGATCCCTATTTAATAATTAAATACCCCCATTTAACCTGCTTACTAATGTGGTTCTAAAAAAATAATCATGTTTCATGTTGTGGTAGTATTCCACACATAACATAAATTATATTTTCATTTAAGATTTTGTTGAGTGGATAGTATAAAGTTTATATTTCATTAGATAAAAAATTTATTATATTATTAACACTTATATTATTATACATTATTGTATAGATCATGTTCTTCTTCATATAAAATGAAATGAAATAAGAGAGTTTAGTTGAGAACATTAAATTTTCAATTGGATGTTCTCATGTTTTCAATTCATTGATTATTATTAATTTTGAATATGGAATGAACAAGTATTATATTAAATTGCTACCAGGATGAGGAGGTAATATGGTAAAATTATTGTGTATTTTTAATGCGTGTATAATAGTGCTTGTATTATTGCATGTTATAATTATATAATATATCATTTTTTAAATAACAATTAAATATTAATTAATGAAAAAATAGTATACAACAGTAAATCAGAAAAAAGTGGGAAATAATTATGTTTTTTTAGTTTGAAAATCACTAAATCAAATGAAATTAATATAAACTCATGTTTAATATTTGGTTAATTTATTTTAATTTATGAGTTTTACATTTTAAATTCATTTTTCTTACCTTAGTAACTAGTTTTTACATATTAAATTTATTAAAAAAAATTAATGTATCAATTATTTCAAAATAATGATGTTTTAAACCTAAAAAGTATATCTATATAATTTAATTATATTCATATATTTTAAATTGTATAATTTATAATAAAAAATTATTAAATAGAAAAACCAAATTACCATGAAATTTTGTTTTCACCATTAAGTGTTCCACATTAAATTTATTTTTTTAATGATTCACAGGTGACACAATATTTATATATAGGAATAAAACAATTATATTCAATTTTAAATGTGATTAATATCTTTTATTAGATAAAAATTACACATTGATTTTAATATATTTCATTTAATATATTAGTTTTACAATTATTTTCTTATTAGACTATACTCCAAAAAATATTTTTTATGAATAATAATAAATTAAAAAACATATATAGAATTTATGCCAACTAATTAAAAATATAAAAATAATTTATCTAAAAATAAACTTTAATGGTTGTGAAAAAACAATTCCATATTAGCACAATTAATGCGTGAGTACAATTTTATCCAAAAAAAGTGTATTTTAAATCATAAAATGACCGCTATTTTATTATACCTCTTCACATAGGTTTTTATTTTTCTTACATCTATTAATAAACATAAAATAAATATCTATAATATTTTAGTCCAATTAATTTTTTTTGTAAAAGAATATGATATTTGTAGTTTGGTGTTATATGTTATAAAATATAATCAATATTATAGAACACAATGTGTTTATTGATAAATTATTTATTACATTTTTCTGATTTAAAAATAATTTAATCAGTAAATTTTTTTCTGGGAATAAATTAAGGAAAATTTTTCCTCAATGCATCCTTGAGTTCATATATAGCTTCTTTCGAAATTTAATTCCTCTATTTATCCTTGTCCCCATGAGTGGACTTTTTTCACATATAAGGACCCGAACTTAAAACATTACTTAATATTGAATTAAATGGATAATTTATATTTAGGATCTTTTCAGGTTTAGAGTTTTAGATAATTAGGCCATAACTATTACATCTCAAAAGTTACAAAGTAGACGCTTCTACTTAGTTTCCATTTTTTTTGAAAAAAATAAAAACTCTTTGACAGAGTCATGTCTAGTTCTATGTTTTAGACAGCAAGAATTTTCCTTGAACCCATCTTTGACCATATTACACCTTATTTCCTATGAAGAACATTCCAAAAACATGGGATGAGCATAAAAATATCAGTAAGAGATACACAAAGAAGAAAAACTATTAGTTTTTCAATACAACAAGTAAACCATGAATATTTTATCATAAGTAATACTTTTCACCTTTATGAATAAGTAAATACTCTTAACTGAATAAAATATAATTGCCTACCATTTTGTAACCAAAATATTACCATAAAACCCATATAAAGAACACATAACATATAAGGGAAAATCGGGACATAAACATACTTAAATGAAATAACTATATGGTCGACTTCCTCACATATCACTAAATGGAATATCCATACGACTGAATTCTATACCCAATGAATTTGAGGTTATAATATAACCACCCATCCGGGTTTTCACGGCACCACCTATCATTTGGTTTATCACTTAACCACTTGTCAAATATCCAAGTATCATTATAAAATCATTACACATGCAAAAAATATAAAGAAAAGAATGCATTTCCATATTTCAATCACAATATATTTATATATAAAATCCATTATCAAAACCATTTTCAATACCAAAATACATAAAAGTGTATATGGAATTTATTTTCCTTTTAAAAACATTACAGCTTGTTAAGGAAGCCAAAGATCAAATAATACTCACGGCGGCGGAAAGGTCGTTGTCACCACGTACATTAAAAAGAAACATAGTTTTTTCGTTTAGTAAAACGCTTTGTAGAGAAATTATTGCTTTTGAATAAAAGTTATTGTAAAAGTGGTTTATACACTGTATAAAAGAAAGTTGTGTATAAAACAAAATATGCCTCAATAAAATGTGATTGAGACGAAGTCCCTTACCTCGTGTCTGACTTGACTCAATCTTTCTTTAATCTCTTGAATAATAAACTAGAGTTAATTTCTACTTTATTAATAACCATTTTTAATTTCATTATTGCTTTTATATCACTTAATACCATGTTATTAACATTATGTAATCATTTAAGTTAATAACGGTCATTATGTCGATCTTTGGTAATTGAGTCAAAAATAAACTTCTTATAATTCCATGTTGTTCATGTGGTAAAATATCCATTATCTCCATATTTATATTCATGATTTAGATATCATATATATCATATATATCCAGTATATAAATGCATTTATAATATTACCAAACATTTAGAGGTAAGAAATGAAATGCACCGTTCATGGAGACGGTAAGCTATACGTACGCATGGATGCAACTTTAATTTATATTTTGTATGTAATGGAATGAAATCACAATTATATAAAGGTATATTATTATTCCAGTGTAATATCATATATAATATCATTAACTCCATCCTTTATACGACCCTCATATGGAATTAACGATTCAAATCACTTTGAGGGTGCAGTAGTCCACACTTCCTAAAATGAAATTATCGCATTTATCCATTATGGAAACCATAATGGTATTCCATAATTTAAAAATAAATAATCATACAGAAAACCTAAACATAATATATACTATATATAAATATCGTTACATATTATTGGCCATCATTAGGGGCGGTAGGAGATAATTGAACAATCATCGTTTCGTGAGGCAGTAGTTCACCGTCCATAGAAACAGTATGTTCATCACCCATTAGATGGAGGTGTGTGTAAGTGTAACTTGAATACATTCTCATAAAAAAAATCCTATTATATATAAGATACTTTTTTTGTTAAAAAATAAATGAATAAAAAGTATTTAGGGGGTTGGAGAAGAAAAATAAAACAAAAGGACATAAGAGAAGACATTACCTTTAAATCGGGTAACTCTCCTTGGTTTGAACCAAAAGGGTTTCATGAAGAGATTTCTTCCTATGGTAAGTCTTCTAGGATAAAGATACTGATGTGGATAGATAATATGAGTAGGGTTTGGAGGAGCCAATGGCTTGAGAGGTGTGGGAAAGTGGGTAGAGGCGGGGGCCTTTTATAAGAGGGAGGAGGGATACTTTTTGAAAGTCGTGAAATGTTACTTTATTATAAAATGATTTTTTGGAATTTGAAAAGTGAAAAAATATTATATTTATAGGATAATATGATAAGGGTGCGACATCCACCCATCCAATAGGTTTTGGACAAGTGAAAGACTTATATGTTACCTTATCTGTTCATTTTATATAAATCGTTCATTAATGAGGTAATCAATGAATCATCATGGTGTCATAAATAAATTTCATTATTTAATGTTTAAAAATTATAAAACATATACCATGATGTCGTAAATATTTTTATATTTCCAATGAATATTATTTTTCTAAGAGATCATTTATTTAAACAATACTATTTTTTTTACTTAGGTGATACATACATTGGTTATTTTTTTTCTTTACAAATAATATAATAAAAGGTCACTATCACACTAAAGTGATTCAATGGAGTCCCAAAGCTGGATCAAGGAATATGATGGTCATACATGACTCAAAAAAGGATTTGGATACATGTTTGGGTCATTTTATATTATTATGATATTATTTTATTACCATTAAATACATGATTACTAATTAATCACAATAATTAAAGATAATTGTCGTCGTTACTATTCATAATGTCCAAAAACAAAAGGGTCTTAATTATATAATTTGGAACTTATGATTCCATATATGGAATCTATTTGACAAAATTACAAACAGAGAAATTTGATTAATTAATTTTAATATAATTCTTGTTGCAAAAACTAATAGTATGTATTTTAGAAACAATATCTATCAAAAGATCGACAATCGTTTATGCCCAATTTTGAATTAAAATTATTTATAAAGACCACCATTGGATTAAATGGTAAAAATATATTCTAAGTAAAATTTAAAACCAATTAAATTGATAATATAACCATATAATCAAATTAGATGAAAAAGCAGTTTTGATGTAAAATGTAGTATTTTTCACTATTCATTAAGAAATGAACACTGTCAGAATAATAACAAAAAAATTTCCAATGTAAATTTCAATGTACCAATTATAATGAATAATTTTATTTTTAAAAATAGATCTTATAAAATTATCAAAATTTATATTTAAAAATCTTATTCCATCAAAAGCCAGTAAAATAATCTTTTAAAAATATTGGAGTATTCTTTGCTTAAGATTAGATTTATTCTCATTTTAAGCCTCTAAAAAACTAGCTAATTCATAAATAGACATAGACATGAAAATCTATTATTCTTTACTTAATTGTGATGTTACATCCTTCCCCCCTTTAAACAATTGCGTCCCCAAAATTTATTTACTTTTCGAATAAGTGGGGTTATTTATTCCCCATTGAATTTTCAGATTCCCATGTTGCCTATTCAACTATATCATTTTCCATAGAACCTTTACATGATGAATCAACTTATTCTACAACACTTTCTCCTTGTGGTCAAGAATCTGGACTGTTTGTTCCTCATAAGATAGATTCTCTTCCAGTTGAACTACCTCTGGACTCAAAACATGAGATGGATCTGGCATGTACTTCCTTAACATTTAATTATGGAGAAAATTATGTACCTAGGACAAACATGGAGGTAAATACACTCTATACACAACTCATCCAACTTTCTCCAGGATTTCATAATGTCCAATTAACCTCGTACTCAACTTTCCCTTCTTACCAAAATGTATCACATTATTCCATGGAGAAACATTAAGAAAAACATGATCACCTACCTCAAAAGAATGATCCTTCCTCTATTTATCTAAATAACTTTTCTGTTTCCTATGAGCTATTCTCATGTGATTCTGAATCAACTGAACTTATTTCTGCCATCTCTTCGACCAATTCTGGACCCATCAGCTTCTATTCCCCAACTTAATCCCAAAAACTAGAGTTTGACACCATTTACCATATAATACCTCCAACGGATCCATCTGTATACAGGAATGAAACCTATTATTATAATAAAACTCAAAAAATGAAAAATGTTTGTCCCAACATCACTGAAAATCCATCAAACAAGCACGTATCATATCCTCCAAGGTCTGAATTGTTCGTTCTGACTGCCCATCTGATTGCAGATGAAAAGCCATACTAAAATTTAATTCAGTTCCCAACAACTTCTGAAGGCCTTTCTAAAAGTTAGAATTAATCCTTGGATCAGGATCAGGTATAATGTATAGGGGAACACCATGTAACCTGACTATCCCTTTATGATACAATTCACAAAGTTGATCTACGTAAAAAGTGTCTCATATAGAAAGTAAATGAGCATATTTAATCAATCGATCAACAATAACCTTGATTGAATTATGACCTTGAGATGTCTTCGGTAATCCCACAATGAAGTCCATGGATATATTTTCAAGTTTCCACTCTGGCACCGGTAAAGACTGAAGCATCCCTTTCGGTAACTGCCACTCTGCATTAACCTGCTGAAAAGTCAAACACTACACAGTAAAATCAAGCAATATCTCTTTTCATTCCAGCCCACCAGAAATACTCTAGAATATATCTGTACATATTAGTACGACCAAGATGAACTGAAAACAGGGAACTATGAGCCTCACATAAAAACTCATTCTTCAACTGTGAATCACATGGCACACATAATATCTTCCCAAAACTCAAAACACAATCATTAGCAATGTTATATTTAAGAAACATACCCTTCTGAACCAGCTCTACCTTTTTATGCAACCCACTGTCTTCCTTCTACGCTTTCATAATTCTGTCTGATAGAGATGATCTCACTGACACTTGAAACAAAATAGAAGAAATTCCTTCACCAACCACTTCTATTCCAAATCTCATCAAATCAAAAACCAAAGTATCTCGTTCCAAACATAGCATGGTTAATGAAGCATTGCTTTTTCGATTCAAATCATCCACTACATTATTTTCTTTTACCGGATGGTAATGATTGTATAATCATAATCCATGATTAATTCCAGCCATCTCCATTGTCTCATGTTCAATTAATTCTAAGTGAATATATACTTTAAACATTTTTTATTGGTATATATTTCACAATTTTCTCCATACAAATGATGCTTCCAAATTTTTAGTGAAAAAAAATAATAGCTAATTCCAAATCATGTGTAGGGTAATTTAACACATGAGTTTTCAACTAACGTGAAGCATAAGAAATTACCTGATCATTCTGCATTAAAATGAAACCAAGACCTTTCAACGAAGCATCACTTTAGATAACAAAATCAACATTTCAGGAAGGAAGTGCCAAAACTGTAGCATTCACCAATCTTCTATTCAATTCCTGAAAACAATCATCACTTTCTTTTTTCCAAATGAACTTAACACCTTTTCGAGTTAACTTAGTCATTGTAATAGATAACAGTGCAATATTCTCAACATTCATCTAGTAATAACCTGCTAAACAAAGAAAACTACGGATCACGGTTATATTTGTAGGTATTGGATATTCTTCAACAAACATTTTTTTAGCAGGATCTCCAGTTATGCCATTTTTTGAAACAATGTGACCAAGGAAATACATTTTTTGTAACCAAAAGTCACATTTAATGAATTTTCTATACAGTTTCTTTTCGTTTAAGGATTGAAATATTACACTTAAATGACTTTCATGCTCCTATTTACTTTTAGAAAACACAAAAATATCATCAACGAAAACAACCACAAACTTATCCAAGAACTCATGGAAAATTCTATTCATAAGGTCCTTGAATACAGCAGGAGCATTTTTTAACCCAAAAGGCATAACTACAAATTCATAATGGCCAAATCTGGTACAAAACGTGCTCTTTAGAACATCAGCTACATTTACTTTCAACTGATGGTACCCCAACCTCAAGTAAATCTTTAAAAAATACTAAGATCCTGGGATCTGATCTATCAAATCATCTATATGAGACAATGGATAAATGTTCTTAACATGGATGTTATTCAATGCTCTATAATCAATGAAATATTTCATTGAACCGCCTTTATTTTAATCAAACAAGACCAGAGCACCCCATATAGATGTGCTAGTTCGAATGAAACCTTTATCTAATAAGTCATGTAATTGCTTCTTTAACTCTTAAATTTTATCTTGATCCATTTGACAAGGGGGTTTTGAAATTGTCTTGTAATCAGGAACTAAGTCAACAGTAAATTCAACTTCCAGATCAGGTATAATACTAGGCAACTCATTAGGAAAAACATCAAGAAACTCATTTACCACTTGATCAACATTAATCTAAAATGTTCCGTTGTTTTCAACAATATATGAATGGTAACATTCATTTCCATCTTTTACTAGTTTCTCAACTTCCTGATATGTTATCAAAAGCAAGGGTTTATTCTTGTACACAAATTGAAAATCATTCTAAAAATAAACCTCTTTAGCTCTGCAGTCAATATTATCTTGATAAACAGAAAGCCAATCCATGCCCAAAATAACATCAAACACTACTATAGGCAAAACAAAAATGTTTTCTGGTAGATTCTTTCTGCACACAAGTACAATAAGGTTCTTATGTTATCTTTTTGTCTCAAAATTTCCTCCGGGTGTTTTTACCATAAGTTTAGGATTCATATCTTGAGATGGAATTCCCATTTTACTAAAAAAAACTTCTCATAAATGAAAGAATGTGTAGAACCTGAATCAAATAACACATTAGAATAATCTGAACAAAAAAATAGTGTACCTGACTCTACATCATTTGATGGACCAACATCTGCTGAAGTAGTTGCAAAGGATTTCAAAACCCATTTTTTCATGTAGTTTGGATGCTTTCCCTCAGTTGAGTTCTTCGTTAGGTACTCATTTTCATAATGACCCATTTCATTACACTTACAAAATATTTCCACTGGCTTTTCATTTCTTTATTGACGATCTTACTTACAGTTACGAGCAATATGACCAGACTTTCCACACCAGAAGAACATTCCAGACAAGGATAAATATTCTCCAGGATTCATTTTACCACACTTCTCATAGGATGGATATTTGGTTTTATTACCTCCAGGATTCATTGATGAATTCGTTCCCTTTTACTGCCAACTTGACCTCTTATTATATTATTTGTCAATGAATGCCTGATCATCGAAAAACTCCATTTCCACTATCTCCACACATCGAACAAGTTTCTCATAACTTTTGAACTCACTAGATGATAAAGACCTTCGATAAATTGGATTTAACCCTGAGTAAAAAATGGTTGATTTTACTATTAAGATCTCATATGAAATTTGGAGCATACCTTTCCAATTAAGTGAACATTGCTTCATATTCAGCCACTGATTCATCCTTCTACGTCAATTCTAGGAATTTTTTTTCCATCCTAAGATGAACCACCATAGGAAAATATTTCTCAAGAAACATACCTTTCAATTCATCCCAGTTAATATCATCAATCTCCTCACTATCCCTGATATGTTTCACCATCGACCACAACTGATCAGCTTCACCTTCCAAATGGTAAACACAGAGACTAACCTTTTGATGTTCTGAACACCCCATGACATAAAAAATATTCTCCAGTGAATTAATCCAACCTTTTCCTAGCATAGGGTCTGATGATCCTTTGAATGATGGGCGATGATGCCTCATGAAATGTTTCACCACTAACATGTTCCTCTGCTATTGATTTGTCTGATCTCATGCATGGATACCACCACCATTTATCGCTTCAGCCAACAACACCATTACAGTAAAAAACTGTTCATTTCCAATTCTGACCATCTTAGGATACAAATTTAGAAGGTTTTTTTCTGCTTGATGTCGTCCCAACATAGCTGCCATGTTTCCTCTGTGTAAATCCATTCATAAAAGAAGAATTTATTAGGAGAACCAACATGCTAATATTTAAATTCTATATCATTCAATCATACCATAAATTAATTCATGGACATGAATTTAATAATATCCTAACTCCTAAAGTTGTCTAAACTGACTCTTGATACCAACTATAAGGACTCGTCCTTAAAAAATTACTAAATCTTGAATTAAATTAGTAATTCACATTAAGTATCTTTTTAGGTTTAGAGTTTTAGAGAATTAGTCCATAACTGTTACATCTAATGAGATAAAAAGGAGACACTTCTACTCAGTTGCCACTTTTTTCGAAAAAAATAATAACACTTTGAAAGATTCATGTCTAGTTCCATGTTTTAGACATCAAGACTTTTCCTTGATCCCATTATTGAACCTATTAAACTTTATGTCATGTGAAAAACATTTCAAAAACATGGGATGAGTATAAAAACCTCAGTAAGGGATACACAAAAAAAAAAGAAATCTGTTATTTTTTCAAAACAACAAGTAAACCATGAATATATTATCGTAAGTAATATTTTTCACCTTTATGAAGTAGTAAATAATCTTCACTAAATAAAAGATAATTGCATACACTTTTGTAACCAGTTTGATTACCATAAAACCAATATAAATAACATGTAACATTTAAAGGTAACTTGGGACATAAACATACATAAATGGAATAACCATACGGTCGACTTCCACACATATCACTAAACTGAACGTCCATATGACTAACTTCCATACCAAATGCATTGTAGGTTATAACATAACCACCCATCCTAGTTTTCATGACACCACCCGTCATTTGGTTTATCACCTAACCACCTTTCAAATTTCCACGTTCCATTATAAAATCATAACACATACAAAAAATATAATGGAAAGAAAACATTTCCACACATCAATCAAAATATATTGACATATAAAATCTGTTATCAAATCCATTTTCAATACCAAAATACATAAAAGAGTATTTGGTATTTATTTTCCTTTGAAAAACATTACGTCTTGTTAAGGAAGCTAAAGATCAAATAATACTCGCGGTGGTGGAAAGGTAGTTGTCACCGCGTACGTTAAAAAGAAACATTCTTTTTGTCATATAGTAAAACTCTTTGTAGAGAAAATATTAATTTTGAATAAAAGTAAAATTCAAAGGGGATTATACAACCTATAAAAGAAATTTTTTTATAAAACAAAATATTCCTCAATGATAGGAGATTGAGACGAAGTCCCAATCCTCGTGTCCGGCTTGACTCGATCATTCTTTAATATCCTGAAGAATAAACTAGATTTAATTTATAATTTATTAAGAAAATTTTCCAAGTTTATTATTCCTTTTATATCAGTTATTACCATACTATGAAAATTATGTAATCATTTAAGTTAATAACGGTTGTTTTGTCGATCTTTGGTACTTGAGTCAAAAATAAAGTTATTATAATTAAAAGTTCTTCATGTGATAAAATATCCATTATTTCCATACTTATATTCATGATTTAGATATCATATATATCATATATATCCATTATACACATGCATTTATACTATTACAAAATATTTAGAGGTAAGAAATGAAATTCACCGTTCATGGATACGGTAATCCATACGTAATCATGAACACTACTTTCATTTCTATTTCATATTTAATGGAATTAAATCACAATTATATAAAGTTATATTATAAGTCCAGTATAATATCACATATAATATCATTAACTCCATCCTTTATATGTCCCACATAAGGAATTAATGATTCAAATCACTTTGAATGGGCGGTAGTCCGCACTTTCTAAAATAAAATTATTACGTTTATCAATTACGAAAACCATAAAGTTATGCCAAAAATGAAAAATACAGAATCATAAATAAAACATAAATGTAATATATACCATATATAAATATGGTGACTTCTTAATGGCCTACATGATAGGTGGTAGTAGATAATTGAACAATCATTGTTTTGTGAGGCAGTAGTTCGCCGTCCACAGAAACAATATGTCCTTCACCCATTAGATAGAGGTGTGTCTAAGTGTTGCTCGAATAATTATCATGAAAACATCCTATTAAATTGAATATACTGGTGTTGTTACAAAAAAAATAATAAAAAGGTTTTAGGGGGTAGGAAAGCAAAATAAAACAAAAGGACATAAGAGAAGACAGTACATTTAAATCGGGTAACTCCCCTTGGTTTCAACCAAAAGGGTTTCATGAAGAGATTTATGCGTAAGGTAATGATTTTAGGATGAATATACGGATTTGGAGAGATAATATGAGTAGGGGGTGGATGAGACAATTCCTTGAGAGGTGTGGGTAACAGGGTAGAGGTGGGGGCCTTTTATAAGAGGGGGGAGGGTTACTTTTGGAAAGCCTTGAAATGATACTTTATTATAAATTGATTTTAAGAATTTGAAAGGTAAGACAATGATATATTTAGAGGATAAGGTGATAAGAGTTCTAAATACACCAATCCAATATGTTTTCAACAAGTGTAAGTCTTAGATTTTACCTTATCGTTTCGATTTATTTAAATCGTTCATTAATGAGGTAATCACTGCATCATCACAGTGTCATGAATAAATTTATTTATTTAATGTCTACAAATTATAAAACAAATAAATTGATGTAGGAAATATTTTTATATTTATAGTGACTATTTATAGTCTAATAGATAGTTTAAATATATAAAACTAAAATTTTTTTACATAGGTGATACATACATTGGTTATATTTTCCATTCTTTAAAAATAATATAATTAAAGGTCACTATCACACAAAAGTGATTCCATGGGGACCCAAAGTTGGAACAAGGAATACCATTGTCATAAATGACTCAAAAAATAGAATTTGGACACAAGTTGGTGTCATTTAATATTATTATAATATTTTTTTATTTCCCTTAACTTTTCAATTACTAATTAATCACGATAGTTAAAGATAATTGTCGCCTTTACTATTCATAATGTCCAAAAACAAAAGTCTTAATTAAAAAATTTGTACCTTATGATTAAAAATATGGAATCCATTTTAACAAATTCTATACTCATAAATTGTAGTAATTAATTTAAAATTAATTACCATTGTCAAAACAAACAGTATGTTTTTAATCAAAAATCTCTATCAAAAGATTAACAATTGATTATGTCCAATTGAAAATTTAAATTAATAATAATTACCACCATTGGATTAAATGTTAAAAATAAATTCTAAATAAATTTAAAATTATTTAAAAATATAATATATCTATATAATTAAATTATATGAAAATGTAGTTTTGAAGTAAATTGCAGTATTTTTCACTATTCATTAAAAAATAAACATTGTCAAAAAATACCAAAAATTTATCCAAAGAAAATTTCGATGTGAAAATTATAAGGAATAAGTTTATTTTGACATTTAGATCTTATAAAATTGTCAATAGTTAGATATAATAATGGTTTGTCATCAAAACGGAGTAAAACAATCTTTTAAAAATATTAAAGTATTCTATGCTTAATATTGGATTTATTCTAATTTTAAGCCTCTAAAACACTCTCTAATTCATAAATAGACATAGATATGAAAATTTATTATTCTTTACTTACTTGGGATGTTACACCACAAAACCATATCTCATAAATCTGGGATTTCAAACAGGTTTTTATTATATCAAAGATAATGTTCAAACATTCCAACCGTGTATGTCATTACATGTGAATGATATAGTTTGAAAATATTTGAAAATGATACAAAGAAACCATCATATATTTCAAGAGGTATAAAAGGATTTATACGGGATATGATGCACCACAACATTATCAAGTAACATGATGATAGTGATCTAATTGGGACTGAACAATATGTTCTTTCCAAATACCATAACAAGATTTATTAAATTTATCTTGGGGAAAACCATATATCCAAATTCAAAATTTAATATCATTGATGACTGTATATATGATTATTCAATTTAATTTTTTCAACTAACATATAAAACAAAATTGTTTGAAGCATTCCCATTATAAAATTCATATGTTTAGGAGCTATCAGTATCTCCTATCAAATGTTATCACAACATGATGAGATCTTATATATCATCCATTATTAAGATATATATATATATATGTAACCATTTCAATTTTATAATATAATCCACTTTTATATGAGAACTATTCTTTTAGGATATTTTTATCAAAAACTCATTGGTATTCAATTAGAACAAATCGTATAATTTTCCTATGAATTTGAATTATTCTCCTTGAATCGCCATAAATACGTGGATGATATATTATACTAAAAACAAAAAATGGTATCCACTATTGTTATATATTACACCAAACCATTTAGTAAATCCACACATATCAATTATATTATATGGATTGAGGAATCACATGCATCCTTATCAAGTCTCTTTTTTTATATTAGGGAGAGTTTGCGAAGAAGGAAAAAATAATTAATTTCAATACGAAAACTGACCTTGTAGAGATATCAACTAGATAAAAATGGAATTATGGAATTCTAGTGTATTGGAATGTCATATAGAAAAATTCATATAAATTTCTTCACATATCAATATTATAATGTGTAATTATTTTAATATACCATTTCAGATTTGTAATTCATCATCACAATATAATCCTACTAAGAACTAAGATAAATGATCTTTAATCACTCTCTTCATGTTATACACCATATATTTTTTCCATAGATCTCTAATTAACATTTTGATTACTAGGTGATTATATAAGGATGGGTTATGAACATCCTCTAAAAGATCAATTTTTTCAATTAAATATATCTAGATTTGAAGCCATTTGACAACCTATTTATCAATATTGATCTTTATAACATTCACTTCCTTTTTGTATATATCCATATTAATATTCTTGGATTTTTTGATATTAACATGAACAAAAACTTTGGTAGCCATTTGGAAATGATATGATTTCTATCGTCCCATTATGATTTCAACATTAAAACATCTCTAATATAATAGTATTTTGTTTTTTTCAACCCTTTTCAAGGATATGGTGGCATGCTTATTTTTGGCTCAGAGAATCAACCATTGTATTTACCATACTACTGTTTTAGATTGTTAGGTAGTCATAATCACTTATCAAATTTCAAATATCAAAAATGTTTATTATTTATCCCATTTGTTCAGAATAAATATTACATAATCATTTTATTAATATGTATATTATAATTTTAATCATGGTGATAATTAATTCAAATCATTAACACAATAATCAATACTTACTTCTAAAATCATTCATCTAGAAATTTATAACACTAGTATTTTATATTCACATTCATAAGTAATTACCTTTTCATTATGCATGATAATACATCTAGGTCCTTTAAATGAAGCATACTTGTTTTAAACAAAACCTTCCTCAATATTGTGTATGATATTTACAGGTTTAGTAAACTACCTCACCTTCAATTCAATGGAAAATTCATAACCTACCTCAATAATGATAAATTCCATTCTGTACCGTTTTATCATGGTTTGAGTGTTTAGTATACTAGAAAGAAATCACACAATGTGCTAAATGTACTCTTACAACTCACAGAAACTATATATACTAACTACATATGGTTTGGTCCATTGAATAATAGTTATCATATTTGAATTATATCCATATTTACGCAAACTTCAGATTAATTTTTCAAAGAATGATACATTACACAAATAATATTTACAAGTTTGAAACATCGAATACAGTGTCTCCTTTAATTAGGCTGTCAACATAAGCCAAAAATAACCTTAATTATGTTCCATTCTATTTGAAAATTTAAGAATATCATATATAAAGAAACCCATAAATTTATTATTATGTTCTTTAAATACATTATCCATTAGACTTATATGATAGAGTGTACATTCATAATTCCAAATTATGTTACTATAAAAAAAGTTCCTTACCTCATAAGGAAATCTAACCTTAAGTATCCTCTCTTATGAACCTTATCTGAGGGTGACTACATCAAAGAATAATATTGGAGAAGTATTTTTCTCCTCTATGTTCATTAAAGAGATAAACTATATATGGTATAAGACACGTGTTCTTGATTGTGATTTTATTAATATTCATATAATCAATTAAAAGATGAATTGATCCCTCCTTCATTATGATTAAATGGAATTTTCCCCATATAAAATCCATTGTTTATATAAAACCCTTTTCATTCTTCACTTATTAGTACTTCATTAATTCATCCATGTCAATTGGCGACATTATATACAAACTCAATAAATTGGAACTGATAAATTTATCAGGTTGAATTGAAGCTAAACCTATATATCTAGCTGGAGACTAGGATGTTAATTTTGAGATAAATCTATATATTCATGTACAATATAAAAGACATCAATATTTACTTCTTACCTAACCATTTGAGCTAAATAACCCTCATTATATGTTATTAATACACATTTAATTGAATTTTATTCAAAATAGATATCACAGTCATTTATGAATAAATATAAGATCATATGGAGATCTAAAATAAGAAGTGATATTTCCTTATCCTTATAATTGATATATTCTCTATGTTTGGAATTCAATTCCAAATTCATTCTAAAATAAAATTAACTCTATGGTAGAAGAAAATGATTTAATTAAAATATCATCACCAAAATAATGATCAGTTAATATTTATATATATTATATGGAATATTGATTCTAGAAAAATTATTACCATATAGTATAACATCCAATGATCATTTTGGTAAATAAATATTTCCAAAATACCTATGTGATATGAAATAATTTATTTTATCCTAATGAAATACAACATGTTTTGTTTTTGAGGGGATAATTAGTGTACCTTTTTAAACTTATAATTATCATCCTTTGTAGTTGTTGTGGAATATGTTCTACCCCGATCACATTATTTATATTGTTTTAAGGACATATACTTTATATGAAATATGGATTTTGGACATGGATTATAATAATTCAAAAACTCATATTATTTGAAAAATTAAAAGGTATTTGGTCTAATTTTTTTACTTCACAAATAAAATATTGTTAATCAATGATAATGCATTACTTTAGTATCATTGATATATGTCTCTATGTTTAAAACCCAAAAAAACATCCTAATTCCCTTGAAACAATTACCAGTGTGATTTGTCAAACTTTTTTTGCCTAAATATTGTATGGATGTCAATCTTTCATATGTCATATCAATAGATAATTCTAAATACTCCATGTTTCTTGGGTTTCCCTATGAATAACTATATTCCCTAGTTTCAATCTCCGAATTTTCATAAAATTGATCAATACATTCATAGAATCAAAAGTCCGTTATGGATAATTACTGATGATATCATGGACTTATGATACCAATGTAACCAATGGATTTCTACTTTTTTAACCAAAGGAATTATCACTAAATGTTCATGTGAATTTTTCGAGTAATGTTCTAGATGAATAATAATCTCTTAAACACATACGACATAATAGAGTATACATAATCATTATATTCAGTATTCTAAACATGATTCCCCCATTAAACGACCTGCACATAAAAATAAATGATACTCAAAATGATATACTCATGCAATTAACCCTTGAGAACAGAAAAATATATTTCCTCCTTTATAATGATCAATTAATAATCAATAATTTGATTGGGAGATCCACTAACAGATTGTAGAAGTTGTCTCATGGATGAATCCAGTGATAGTTTTCTCCATACCCAATTCATTTAGGTGGACAATTCATTTTTTTATCAGTGTTATCATATGGCCTCTAGGTGAATATAACCATGATGTTTTGTAAAATAACTTCTATAAAATTTAGTAGTTCATCAATATAAAAACATAATTTTCTTTCAAACCCATTTTTAATATATTTCATGTATTCTCTAGGTATTACAAGAAATAAAATAAATTTTAGTTATGATAATATATAAAAATAGTAATGAAACTAATGGAATTATATGATATTAGAAGTAATATTTCAAAAATTAAGTGCATTATCTATGCTATGAATCTCTCTTCCTCAATAAATGTTATCAAATGTATTTTCATTAGGATATAAAACATAAAAATATTTAAATCCCACATGATGTTATACAATAATAATGTTATTTAACTGAATCATATCTATATAATATTTCAATCTAGGAGCGTTGTATTTTTCCCACTCTTCATGAACCAATTAATGATAAACCTAATACATGACCTACAATTTTTGGGGGAATTAATCATATTTACATTTATGGAACAACTATATACACATTTCAATTTCTAGATTGTGATATCATTGTTAGGATATCCACACAATAATTACATGGTCAAAATATTAGGATATGATCCTATATATTAACTTATACCTTAGCCCAGTCCTTTGTATTTTCAAGAAATTAATCTCATACTAATCCCAAATCATGTCATCTACCCACCCCCTAATTATTAAACCTTTTGCAGATGTATACTTATGTGACCCAATCCAAAAATTCACAAAAAAATGCATATGTATACAATTATAAGCCTTTTATCATACCAAAAGTCACACATTCCTATGAACCAAAGGTTTATTGTCTTAGGGGATAGATTTTATGAATATTTAATTGTAAAATAATGGAAAATACTTCTGCATTATTTTATTACTCTAAAATACTTAATTCTCACAAAAAAATATAAACAAAATCATGTCCTAGTGAAAGGAATACTTTTTAGAAGGGTGTGATCTCAAAAGATCAGTATTGGAAAACATTTATGAAAATAATTATATATCATTAGTGTCAATAGGATATGAAAAAAAATTTATGATAACATAATAAGAATATATAATCAAACATAAGAGAATCAATCCTATAATAACAATTATAATAAAATCAATAAGAGATAAAGAATCAGATATCATGAAACATGAATAATATAGGAGTCAAAATATATAGTAATAGTAATGGTTATTATAAAAATAAAATAAAAAGAAATGCATAATAACATAGGAATATATATAATTGAAATGTTGTGTGTCGATGAAATATAGAATGCTACCAAATTTTTGAAGAACCATAGCTACAGGTAAACAACCACTTATTTATAATAACATTATTATAGAATTGTGATTTTTAAAAGACTCATTGAAAATCATTGTAATATAAATTATTGTTTTGGAATGTATTTTTTAATGTTATTTAAAATGAAAAAAATCAGTTTAAAATTATTTTAGATATGATTCAAGAGAATTTTATCAGTGAAAATTTCTTTTTGGTAAATTCAATGAAAGAGTGGTTGGTATCTTAATTTTGTTTCCAATGTTACTTTTACCATTAATGAACTAAAATATACCCATTACATAATTTTTTCCACCAATATCTTTACTAATTATGTATTTGTTGTTATCCTTGAATTAATTTTATAGAACTACTCATCTAAATGGTTAAACAAGCCCAAAAAAGATCATGTGATAATATCTGAGTGAAATTATTATAAAATGGATTTTTTTTCATAAAATAATAACTAAAAAATAATAATTATATAATGTTTATGTTATTAAGATGTTGAATATTATTTTTTTGATAACGAATAAAAGATTATTTTTAATAAATTTAACACATTTGTGAATGTTGTAGTTTGTATGTATGTACAAGTGACACATTCATTTAAATTTATCATCAAGGTGGTATGAATTGAATAATAATTTCATATCCCAAATAATTTTTTAGTATCCAATATATTCATTAAATAATACCTTTTTATCATCCATGTATGGAAGTTATGAGTCATGGATCCCAATATATATATAGGTGGTAGTCTACACATACCATACAAAATATTTGAATATTCGTGATAGTCCGGAGTAGGGAATAATAGAGGCCATACATTACTCTAACAAAAGTTTTGAATAGTTTGAATATAAATTTTCATATAATTTCATAGATGGATAGGTGGTAGAAGAGGAAAATAAAAAGGATATCTCAATTGGGATCATTACCTCTTCAAAAGATGTTCTCAATTGGGAATCATTATATAAGTCCATACATTGGCCTTTGGGAAAGAACAAGGCTATAAGGGACAAGGGGATGGTGATGGGTGGAGATTATGTAATAGACTTGGTGTAGATAATTCTTTTCCAATTGTTGAGTAATTTGGTGGATATTATCCACATTAAAAATTAAATAAAATGGAATGTTGTAAATAACAATTACTTATTTGAGGATTTCATAATAATATACAAGATTAAATGTACCTTAAGTGGTAAATAATTGAGTTTAATGGTTATATAAAATCAATAAATCCTTTTATATTTATTAAAAATATCTAATATACATGTTTAATTTATTTTAGTTCTATATCTTTCAATTTTACATTGTTTGTTTTTAACTTGATAAAATATTATTAGCAATATAATTGAAATTATATTAAAAAATAGTAGGTAAACCATATTAACATATTTTATGAATTTAATCAAAATATAATATCAATATTTAAATAATTAGATTTCTAAATAGGTAGGAATTTTAATTTAAATTATAACATTTTTATATATATAAACTATTTTCAAAAAAACTATCATTCTCACTGTTATGTGATCCTAATATAAATTAATTAGTATTATTAATTGAATTAGGGTTAATATTTATTTATATTATATAAAAAGTTTATTATAGTAATAAATGAGATGTTATTAATTTATTTGATAAGATAAATACTACTTAATCTTAATTAAACCATTCATGATACAAGTTGTTTTTAATTTATAACCATAATTATCATTCATCATAGTAATCATATTTTCGGGACAAAAATTAAACATGAAAGATTATATAATTTTTTCCTAATGATTACAAATATTCAATATATATTACCAAATAAAATTAATATTTCAATTGATAATTTAATTTTCATATTGGATCACAAAATTCCAAAATAACAATTTTTATAAAAAAAATATTTTCATTAATAAAATGGGATATATATATATATAATGTATTCTTAAAAAGGTTACATATATTAACACTTCTCACTTTAGTGGCTATAATTTAACTTTCATATTTAATAATTTATATTATAAATGTATCTCAGTTACCATTTTAGTAGGAAGTTGTCAGAAAATAACCTACACATCATTATGTAATGAAATTAATTTTCTATACACATTTATTGTTACCATGAAGCCTATCAAAATGTTTTCAGGTCTTCTAATGGGTGTTGGGGATATATAGGAATTGAATTAGGTTATATTTAGTAATTAATATGACCATACTCCCATAGGTATACCCTATCTGACCTGACATGTATAATAGATATTAGATTCATCGTTGATAAAGAAGAGACCTCTCTAGTCTTTTACTAATAGGGAAACTTTTTATTAAAGGATGAAATGATTTTTTATTACTATTACCATTATTTATCTTGGATGAAAAAACAAATCTACTTTTTAAATTTATAATACATGATAGATGGTGTGTTCATTGGTATATATGACTGAATCAATAATGTCTATAGGATTTAAAAGATGTATTCATATAGAATTATTGTTGTTTCATCCTTTGTAAATCATTCAATAGATCCCATATAAATAATCTAAATGGAATTTGTAGATGTGTATATATGTAATATCTTAAATGACCCTTTGGATTGATGAATAACAAACCATGTGGATGGAGGAGTCTGTATAAGGAAATTAGGAAATTAAAATGTTAAGATAATGAAACATCATGAGGTGGTTTCCATGGGACCACATTAACAGAAATATTAGTCGGCCACATGGTGGTAATAAAAATAATCTCACATATATTGATCTTTAATTCGTAAATCATGTGAACATATATAATCATAAAATAACATATAAACATACCACATGGGATTTTGTGTTATTTAGAGTTAAATTTTTCTCTTGATTAACTTGTAAATCATGTTAGTGCTTCAAAATATATAATGTTTATAGGGTGGGTTTATCTTTATAATATTTTTACATTCCTTATATTCTTTTTCTACCCCATAAGTGGAAAATTATATATTTATTGATAAGTAATGGCATGAAGCTATATTAATAGTAATGATCTATAACTGGAGAAGAATCCTACATTGGTAAATTTTTAAAAGATGGAAACATCATACAACAAGGTGAGACAACCATTGAAGATCCAAATGAGTTAATCATATCAATTGGTAACATGAAATCACTTCAATGATGTATGTCATAGGACTATCTCATACGATCATGATGTTTACATGCCATGTGATTGGAGGTTATTGTGTAGACATGTGATCATCCTAAAAACTGTCTAACATGGAAAATGTGGTCCTCTATTGAAATATTCATGTTCCTTCTGGGATAATATTTTATTAAATAATGTATTTATGAATTATTCCAGGGTATATTTGATTCACAACTATACTTAATTTTATTTATTGAAATCAAATTATAAAATTTCAATATATGATAACCCCTCATAGGTTAACCTAATCCAACAAAAAATATAAAATTATCAGAGTTTTTAGATCCCATATGATGTTTTAATGATCTAATAGAGCTAATACAATATAAAAAATATGATAGTTGTGCCTCATTATCAATTTTAAAATATCCTAAATGCGAGAATCCACTTGATTTTGAGAACTAGAAATGATATTCTAACAAATTATATTTTTCTACATGATTATACACTCTATGATCATACAACTGCATGATCGAATATGGTATATTAATATTTAAATTGAAAAACATAATAATCACATTGTAAAATAAGCTATCATATGACACAATTTTTTGATGGATGATATCCATAATTTTTTATCCCCATTTATTCATACTTAAGGCCCACATATCCATCTTGTGGACCACGTGATCATTAATTATAAATCATGGGAATATAATATGGTAATGTCAATATCATGTTTTTGGAATTACATTATATATTTTCATCAGTTTTATTATATAATACAATTTATGTACAATTCCATTTTTTGGATGATGAACTCTAAATGTCAGTACTAAGAAATGGATAATAGGGAATAACAATTATTCATTCCCCTAATTTTGTTATGAATTGGTATATTCAACTTTTACATGCATTCATTTTCGACCATATGAGAATTGAACTTAGGTATTTTCTTTTTATATTGTCATCCATTTTATGGAATTTGTTATTTTTTTGATACCATAATTCAAGAACCATAAATGAAAAACCAACCAAGAATATGGATTATTACGACTTGAGAAGTGATTCATTCCAACATATATGAATCTATTAGTACAATAATTGTAGAAACACATGTGGAATACTATGTTATAGTGTATAATCCATGGATTTTAAGAAGTAATATTTCATGCATGAACCTAAATCTATCATCGACAATTCAATTATCCACTAATCAAAAAAATAAATTAGTGGATCAGCTATGATGTATTTTTGGTTTAAGTTTATGGCATATAGTTGGGTATCCCATTTAGGGGCTATATAACTTTGAGGAATTTAATATGGGGATGAAGGGGTAGTTTTAAATGATGCCTGCAATATTTCAAAAATATTTTCTCATCCAAAATTATGGTTTGATTACCTATCAAAATATTGAGTCAAAATTCCAATACTTTTCAATGAATTCATTGAGATGACATTTTTAGCCATTGGGATATGAAAATTATGGGAGGAGCTCCAATTTATGAGATATTTTTGATGTGTTTCTCTGTTAATTTTTCAATAGTAAAATGATCAATTGAATACTCTTATAAAAAATATTATTGTGTTTTTGAAATACAATATTTTATATGAATTAATATCAAGGATATTTGTCCCTTTTAGAAGTTGGTAATATTTGTTCATTACAATGACTATGAAAAAATCATACAATTATTCGTATAGTTAATCCAACTCATGGAAAATTATGGAAAAAATCATATTGGGATACCATATATAAATGATAATTAAACTATCAAGGATAGATGATCACTTATCTCTCTGTTCATATAGTCTTTATAGATTTTTTTTCAAATTTTGTAATTGGATACCAACTACCAAATTATGAATAAAAAACTAAGGTGAGAAGTAGCACCTCTTTAATGAGGTCTGAACTAGACATTGTGAAACTAATTAGCTTATCAGTCCTAGTACTAGATTAATTATAAGGATAACATGGTCATATCTACAATTTAGTGGTTCCATTATAGTTTATTTCCCATTTCAATATTTATGGCAATATATGGTGGTTCATATAAGAAAATATGAGTTTATCTACATCATATATATTCTAGGATCATAATATATTCCATATCTCTAATGTATCACTATGGTACAAACAATATCCATAGAGTTTTGAGACATAATGAAAAAACACAACTACCATGACTAGTTTGTATTATCACTATACAGTTTCCTAGATGGTAACATCACTAACATATCTGGTAAAAATATTGATGCATTTTCATATCACATGTCTATTTTCTATGGTTTCATATATTTTATAATGGTTGGTTATGTTTTTAAATCAATATGCACCTTGTAAATATGGGAGGATGTTCTAGGGTTTCAAAAATATCCCATAAACATCCTTCAAATTTCAAAATTGAAAGACACCTAATAGAAATACACTAATATTGGTTATGATGAACAATATTTTATATGTGATTCTAGGTAACCATTATACTACCAAATTATATTTATGAGCTCAAATAAAATTATGTTAATACATGAATTCACACATACTAAAATAGAAATCTAGAAAAGATAGTGTAAAATTTCAATGATTATATGATAGATGAAGGTGATGGGGAACATATAGCTTGTAACACAATGATATTTTGTGAATTTTTTTCTAATAAATTGTATTATATCATACATTACATATATCTCCTTGTTTATCTTTCATTACATGAAACACTGTGTTTATCTCGTTCTATAAGAAACATATTGTTTAAACGAATCCTGCCATACAATTAAAATATTTTTAAGTGTTTTTTGTTATCCCCATGCTATTGGAATGGATCATATAAATAGTATTAATTGAAATAATAAAATTTATTTTTTATTGTAACATCCCTGCTTACGTAACACATTCTGAATAACCAACCCAGTTTGATACAATGACATAGATGATCTACCTCACACAATATTGGATTATGAGATATTGATATGGCCTAATATTTATTTTGGTGGAACTATAACTTATATATAAAATCAATTAAATAGAATAAATATATATTAATTTATCTTTAATAACATAATGAGAATTTATAAACCATATAAAATGTAATAAAATAATCACACGATGAATCCAAAATAGTTAATTAATAACAAAAACCATTGAAAAAAATATGTCATTCCATATAATTGTCGAGTATCTATTTGAAACCTAAAATATTGACACATTGATACCTCTTATGATTTTCATAAAATCATGCATATTTACCTTATCCATGATCCACCTTGAATCCCAACTCATACATCTATCATAGGCCTCTTTCCCTTTTCCTTTCATGAAAACGTGTTGTCTTTGGGGGTACCAATTCAGAAATGTGATCATGGTATGAGTACAACTCTGTAGGCCACCACCAATTTTTTGTAATGAAATATAAACTCCATAACAATATTTCGAATTACAATTAATAAAGATAAAAAATAGCATGATTAACCTCTTTCATTATTTAGTCAACTGAATATGCTATTTAGTTTATGGTGACTCCCAAAAAATAATACTTCCATCTGAATTTGTTGAAGTCTAAACCGTAAACCATAAGTACCAAAATCATGGATAAGTAAAAGTATGACAATAGTAGGAACATATGGCATTAGTATAATTCCAACATCTCTAGGTCATAACACAAAAGTTTGGAACCCCATCACAATTTGGTGCAGCAGTACCTCACCCACACATAATTGATCAAATGGATGCATTTGGGGCATATAGAGTCAGTTTAGAACCCCATGAGTATTTGGAGAAATAGACCATGTCCCACTCAATATTGATCAGAATAACAAATCTAACATATATGATATAAAAATAAATGGTCAAAATAATTAATATGTTTATAAATCATTTCTATCATACTGATCAATTTCCTATTTAAATAAAAATCATGGTATTATACTTTAATCAACTATAGTAACATTAAGACATTCTATATTAACCCATTTATAATTATTTAATCACATATCGGTAACACATCATGGTGAATCCAATGATTCAGTTAATTTTTATTTTAAAAAATATAACAAGGATTTAATTAAATTCCAATGAGTTATTGTTCTCCATTTCAAAAAATATATTTCAACATTTTAGGGATATTGGAACACCCCATGGACTATCATCACATCTGGTCTCATAATCTCCAGCAGGTCAAGTGAGATCATTTATGGGACTCCCTATTTCATTGAATCATATTTTCATTTATAATTTTTAACATACTTCTCAATGTGGAAATTCAATTTCAAACTGACACACACACAATTAAAATAAATACTAATAGAATTATAAACTAAACCACCTACCTCAAAATCATTGATGAAATCTCAAAAAATGATAATTCTACATTGAATTAGAAGGGTTGAATTCACAAAAAAAAAGATACGATCTAGAATTAAAACATGGTATCATGTTTTATGAAATAATATCCTTATATTCATTTATATGAACCATCATAAATGGGGAAAAATTCGTCCCTCTAAAAAGGGGAAGAAAAGAAGGAGAGATAAGAATCTAGAAAGTAGAGATCACTTACCAATGTTTGTTCATCCCTTCCACTAGATCATGAATTCTCCATGATTGGGGTTAAATGATTATATAATTCCACTCAGGAGCCTCCATATAAAATTAATTCTTATTATTAAATAATTGGATGATACTGAAAAATAAAACAGGGGTCTTGAAATATTTAATTTAAATTTAGGGTAATTAAAAATCTAAAAGGATTGTTTCATTTTGGGGAATGAGCCATAAAAATGAACCCTAACTGGTTAGGGTGAACAGTAACAACTATGTTGGATCACATTTTTTGAAATCAAAAACATACCTCAGAAGCACCCTCAACAAAAGGGTACACAGTTTTGCAGAAGAGAAATATCTTTTTACAAACTATGTTCCCCTTCAAGTGTATCATGTTGGGGGACACATTTTCATATGAAAAATATAGGATTTTTTCTATTAGTGAAAAAACAAGGAAACGACCCATCAGACTTTAAAATTAAAAAAAATCACCGAAAATTACCCCAAATAAATAACCAAACATGGTATAATTAAATCAAGGGTAAAAGGATATCTATAAATGAGAATGTGAAATCTTCAGATAGGTCGTGATTTTACAATCTCACCACTATATAAAATCTCATCCTCAGCAAAAACTCCCTTGAATGTTTGAGACTTAGAATCAAAAAGGTCTACCCATTGAGCCTGTATATCATCTTCCCCCTCTCCTACATCCTCCTAATAAATTCCATGACTCAACAAAACTCAGTCTATAGGCATGGAATTTCCCCACAACACACTCTCATTGTGATTCCCAACATAAATCGAATTCTCAACATAGCGCACATCATCCTCAAGCTTTCCATCATGATTTTCAATCACTTGAGAAAGGTTTGTTTCAAACCACCAATTATGTAAAACAAGTAAAAACATTATATAACTTTTCCAATATGGATGCCAAAAATGATTCTCCATTGATTGTATTCTTTCCAAAATATCATATGATGTGGAAAACATGTGTTTTAACCTATCCTATCTTTGAATATTATGGTTACCCAATCTTGGGGAGAGGATAAATTCTTAAACACATTATATTATAAACAAATGGTTAAAAGAAATCAATAATTATAATAATTCTTTTGACTCTACATTATTTCCATACGTTTCTAAATTATCAAATCATATTTCAGAGTCTCTTACATGAGACTCAATCCCGACAACCCTGATCTCCCTCAACCATCCAACATAACATTGTTCTACATGGCCTATCATAAAGGGCCTCATATAGTTCTATATGAATACTCTCATTATATCTACTATTATATTTCCACTACTAGAAATTAAGGATATATCCACAGACCTATAGCCACAGTTTTATAGGTCTGTGGCTATTGTTTTTTTTATTTCCACTATTGAATCATAATTATGTGGGTATGTCCATTAAATATCACCAACGTTGTATATTTTTTATAATCTCTATCAAGACCCTCCTTCTGAAATGCAACTATATCACTGCAAAACACTCCTCGAAGACCTCTCCACCTCCCTCATAGTGGTTCCCTCCTCCCATTTGACCTCTCTATATAAGTACTAAGACATAAACCTTAAATAGTCTGGAATTAAATGAATAATTTAAAATGAATATATCATTAGGTTTAGAGTTTCACGGAATTAGTGCATAACCATTACATTACATATCAAAAATTATAATTTAGAGACTTCTATTGTGTTTGTAATTTTTTATAAAATAAAAACAACTATAAAAAGTGTCATTTTTAATTCCATGTTTTTTACAACATGACTCTTGATTGATCCCATCTGTGACCCTATTCATTATCATGTCCTGTGAAAAACATGTCAAAACATTGGATGAGTATAAAAAAATCAGTAAGGTTTATAAAATAAAGAATGAAAATAGATGTCCATCATAACATAATCCTTTTAACATACCTAATGAAATCATAATATTTATGAATAACACATAAAAAAATAAATCTTAATGGTTACTTGTTTCATCCATAACATATTAAGGTTGTATCTTTCATAGATACAGACGGAGTTATATTTGGAACACACATCACATTATATTCCCTAAATATCATTGGATAAAAAATAACATTTACCTCTATCATGTTACACAATTCATTAGGGAGATATCTAGGGATTAACCACCACAGGTGTATCATGGAACCACCTATGTACTTAAACAATTCCAAATAACCATAAGATATTCATAACACATAAAACAAACATAAAGTAATGATAACATTACCACATTTCAATCACAATATATAATTGAAATATTTGGACATAACAAATCCATTTTCAAAATCATTTTCAATTCAAAAATATTTAAAAGAGTATATTGTATTTATTTTCCATTTAAAAATATTATACCTTGTTATAGAATCCAAAGATCAAATAATATTTGCGACGGTGGAAAAGGTCATTGTCACAACTTATGTTAAAAAACATACTTTTTTGTCCTTTAGTAAGAAGAGATGTAAGAAAATATTCCCTTTGAATGAAATGAAAATTCAAATGTGTTTATAAACCATATAAAATAAGCTCATGTATAAAACAAAATAGTCCTCAATGAAAGGAGATTGAGACGAAGTCCCTTACCTAATTGTCCGGCATGAATTGTTTGTTCTTGAATCTTAGAATAATAAACTAAAGTTAATTTCCACTTGAATAACAACCTTTTTCAAGTTTATTATTCTTTTATATCACATATTTACATGTTATAATCATTATTTAATCATTTATGTTAATAATGGTCGTTTCTTCGATATTTTTATTTAAGTCAAAAGAATGGTCTTATAATTACATGTTGTTTATGTGGTCAAAATTACATTATCTCCAAATTGATATTCATGTTTTAGATATCATATATATCTTATATATCCATTATATATATATACATATAATATTACATATCATATGGAGTTAAGAAATTAAATTCACCATTAATGGAGATAGTAAGTCATTCATACGCATTAACAATAATTTCATTTTTATTTCATATTTAAAGGATTTAAAACATAATAATGAATAGTTATATTATAATTAATGTATAATATCATATATAATTTCATAAATTTCATCCTCTATATATTCCACGTATGGAAGGAATGATTCATATCAATTTGAGGGGGTGGTAGACCACACTACCTCAAAAGAAATTATCGTATTAACCCTTTATGGAAACCATAAAGGTATGATATAAATGAAAAATAAAAAAAGTATATTCAAAATATAAATAATATATATATATATATATCATGTAAATATAGTTCCCTCTTAATTCCCACCATATTTGGGGGTAGGATAATATTGTACAATCATCGTTTCCAGAGGCAGTAGATCACTGTCTACACAAACTGTATGTTCTTTACCCATTAAACTGAGGTGTGTGTTTGTTTAGTTTGAATAATTCTCATATAAACAACATATTATATTTATTATACTGTTTTTATTATTGAATAAATGAATAAAAAGAGATCATGGGGTTGGAGATGTAAAATAATAGAACAGAACTTAAGAGAAGATGTTACCTTTAAATTCGGTAACACCCTTTGGATTGAATCAAAAAAGATTTTCTGAAATTCTTTATTCCTAAGTTAAGGCTTCTAGGTGGAAGAAAAGAATATTTATATATTATATGTTTAGATTTTGGAAGTGCCTAGGGGCTTGAGAGTTGTGAGTAATGGGTTAGAGGTGGTGGCTTTTATAGGGGGGTTTCTTTAAAACAGTTTGAAAATATTATTATTTTTATATAATGAATTTTGGATACTAATGTTCCAAAAATTATTAAAGTCTAAGATAAGATGACTATTTTTCTAAATAAAATGATTCAATAATTATTGGGAAGCATTTGTATTATTTTTTAATTTTTATATTCTTATTTATTTAAATCATTCATTATTGAGGTAAACACTACATCATTGTTGTGTCATAAATAATATTTATATTTTTTGTCTAAAAATTATAAATAAAATACCATGATTTATAAAATATTTTTTATCATTATAATGAATATTTATAGTCAAATATATCTATTATATAACACCACATTAAATTTTTTTTATCTAAATAATACTAATTTTTGATAATTTTATTTTTAGTTTAATTAAAAAGTTTATTAGGACATCATCATACCCAAATGAAATTAAAAGGCCAAAAATCTCCCCCATGGATTTAATTGGATGTCCATGACTCATCCAATAAGTTTCGAACCAGTTTAAAATAATTTTATATTATTTTAATATTATTTTTACCAAGAAGTACCTTATTTACCTTTAATCGTGGTAAATAAAAGTTAAAATTTACTATTAAACAATAATTATTTTCATCTTATTGAACCAAATTTTACATAAGGATATCTACCATATATGTATGATATAAAAATTCAAATAACAGAATTGGTAAAATTTCATTTAAACGAAAAATTAGTTTTTTAACTAATACTTAGTGTTTTCACTATTCATCAAAAATTGAAGGTTTTTAAAAGAATTCCAAAAATTAAGCCTAATATATATCTAATATTCTGAATTCAAAAAAGTTTTCTTTTTTACCAAATTAAGAACATATAAGTTTCATTAATTAATTTGAATTTAATTCCTATTGTAAAAAAACATTTTGTAAGAAATAATAAATATCAAAAGATTAATAGTTGTTTATGTCCAATTTCAAAGTGAAATTACATAGAATAACCAACATTGGATTAAATGGTAAAAATAAAATCTTATTACACTTTAATACCAATTAACAATATAAACAAACCATATAAATAAAGAATATTGAAAGGCAGTTTTGAATAAAATACAATATTTTCACTATTCATTAAAAAATGAATTTAATGTGGAAAATACCCATAACTAACCCAAAGTAAATTTTGATGTCCCAATTATAAATAACAATTTCATTTTTTCAAATAGAACATATAAAAATTAGAAAAACTAAATTTATAGAGGTTTCGCCATCAAAATGAGGTAAATTGACTTTTTAATGAATATTAGAGTATGAATGCTAAAAATTAGATACATTATCAATTTAGGACAATAATGTTTATTGAAAAAATGTAAAAACATTTAACAAACATGTATAGTCATATTGTTGTTAGATCTGTTCATTCCCTCCAATACAACATCTGGGCGTTAATTTCCATTTAAAATAATATTATATTCATTTTCATCATGATTCAGCATTGTGTCAGGTAACCCATTAAACATAGAATCCCATTTAAAATAAAATTAATATTTAATTCTAAAAATTTCCTAAATAGGAAAATTTATTATTCGTTATTTACATGGGTTGTTACATCCTACAACCATTTTATAAATTTCATCCTCACAATTCTATTCACATATACAATAAATGGGGGTATTTATACCTCATAGCATTTTCAGATTCCCACGTTGCATATTCAACCATATGGCTTTTTCAAAAAACCTTTTCCTGATGAACTACCTTTTTCAAAAACACATTGTCTCTTCGATCCTAAATCTGGATAGGTTATTCCATAAAAGATATATTCTCTTCCAACAGAACTATATTTGGGCTCAAAAAATGAGATGGATCCGGCATATACTTTCTCATCATTGAAACATGAAAATATTGTGTACCTGTGATAAAAATGGAGGTAAAGCCACTCTGTACGCAACTGATCCAACATTATCCTTGATTTCATAAGGTTTAATGAAAATTGGACTCAACATTCCCTTCCTACCAAAATGAATCTCACTTTTCCATAGAAGAACATTTAAAAGACATGACCACCTACCTTAAAAGAAATATCCTACCTCTGGTTATCCTCATAGAAATTATTCCTGTTCATAGATGTTCTAAGATTCTACTGAATCAACTAAGCTTTTTCTTCCATCAGATCTACCAATTCATGTCCCATAAATATCCTTCCAGCTACTTCATCCCAAAAAGAGAGATTTTGACACGGCATCCCATGCAATGCCTTAAATGGATCCATCTATATAATGGAATGAAAACTGTTATTATAAGGAAATTAAACCAAGAAAATATGTTTGTCCAAACATCCCTAGTAATCCATTGAGCAAGCATGTAACAAGTAATCCATGTTCTAAATTGTTCGTTCTTACTGTATATCTGTATGAGGATAATAAGTTGCACTAAAATTTAATTCAGTACCCAACAACTTCTGAAGGCCTTTCCAAAAGTTAAAAGTAAAACTGACATCACGATAAGATACAACAGGGAGGGGAAATCCATGTAACTTCACTACCTCTTTAACATACAACTGAGGAAGTTGATCTAGATACAAAGTATCTCAAATAGGAACGAAATTAGTAGATTTAGTCAATCTATCAACAATAACCCATATTTTATTATTATCTCAAGTTGTCTTTGGTAATCCCACAACGAAGTCCATGGATATAATTTCCCATTTCCACTCTGGCATTGGTAAAGGTTAAGGTATCCTTTTTGGTAACTGACACTCTTCTTTGACCTATAGACAATTCAATGACTTCATAGTAAAATATGTAATATCTCTTTTCATTACATCCAACCTGTAATACTCCCAAAGATCCCTGTACATCTTAGTACTTCTTGGATGAACTGAAAAGGTAGAACTATGTATAGCGACCCAACCTTTTCTTACATTACTATTACATATTTTTAATGATATACTACATAATAGTATTACACATATAGGATCCAATGGTTTAGTGTCTTGGGAAAACTAGGATCATGCATAACAATTACAACATCGAGCATAAACATTTTTTTATTTCTTCATCTCAAGCTTCTTATTGGCACATCACTTATCCTTAGTACATGTAGCCACCTGAAGATATAAATCAAAAGGGTTGAGAAAAAATCCCAGTAAGAGGATAGAGAAGAACAATATAGCATGGGGTGAGCATTTTCATAACACAGGTAATGAATCAAGAACATGAGAGGAAACATTAATAAGAGACATGAAATGTTGAAATGCAAAAAAATGAAACATCATGTCTTAGTGGAAAACTACCACACATACCTGTGAACAATGAAACCATATTTTTCACAACATTTCACATTCACTCATGAGATTCATCATGTTACCCAATTCATTGGTGGACTGTATAATTTTGGTCACACACGTCAAATTCAATCATTCATATTGCGCTATATAATTCTGGGCGCACTAGTCCAATCATAACATTATCATTATCATGAATTACACAATGAACATAAATAATAAATGAACATAAATAACCTATTAAAGTAATTTTTTTCATCTCATAAGAACACATTCATAAACATTCGTTTCCCAACAGAAATTTTTAATAATATACAACTTACAATAACTGTCAACCTTGAATGAAAAGGAATATGAGCATTCTTAAAAGAAGAGTTCTTTTGGAAAACATTTGGTTTTACATAAATACAATTTAAAAACATGTATATCCTATAAAATGATATAAAATTATGAAAAAATATTTTTAATGAGTAAACATTTCAAAAGGAGTGAATGAGCGTGAACCCGAAGGATGAAAGTTAGGTTTGATAATATCACCTTACCTTATATCAGAATGCATCCTTCCCTTTAATGTTTTGTATAATGACATTATATTGATTAATTAGAAATTACAGAACCATTTTACATGAATAGGGGTCATTTTGGTGTCATTATTTTATTTTATGGTCCCTTTAATGAGTTATGGAGTTTAGAAACATTGTTCAGGAATGTACGTTTTTATGGTTTTCTTGTGCATTTCACAAGTATTCATGAATTGATGTTCGTGTAGAACATGGGTAAACATCTAGAACATATATTCCATGTTATGTATGATATTAAAATAGTTATAATGATCTTATAATGAATTAAATTATATTCTATGTGGATGATTCATTATATATGAATTAAATGAAGATTGTTTGAGTTAATTTGGGAGGTTTTTCGACCACAGCAAACTAGTAATGATTAATCTTTTAGTAATATGAACCTTAGTTTATTCCTTAATTTTAAATAGTAAATACTAAATATAATATATTTAGTTTCAAAAATAAATTTGTTTCATTACTAGATCTGAAAGTATAAATTGAAAAAGAAAACATGTCGTTCTTGAAGTTGATAGATTAACACCTCACGACGAATGTTTTCTTTTAAAAAATAAAATGATGAGGGAAAGGGGGATGGATGGTATAATATCTCAATAGTATCATAATATTTAAATATATGTATGATATTATAGTTTCCATAACAGATGGATGAAGATATTTTGGGAGATAATAAGAAAAGAACTTGAAATTGGAAAGAAAATAATGGAAAAGGAGAGAAATTACCTTTAGAATCCTCCTCTTGAAATCCTTCTTAAGGGGCCTATGTTTGGTCTATTGATGAGACCATGAGATTTTGGACGTGGGGGTGGGTCTAGGGAATATGCCTGCGTAGATTTTAGTCAAGTCTTGAAGCTTGAGATGTGTGAGAAAATGAGGGTGTGATGGTTGGTATTTATAGTGGAGGGGAGAGGGGTTTTCTGAATATAAAATTAATTAGATTTTTATTTCCCCAAAAGACAGAGAATAGTGAGTCTTCCCTGACAAATAATAGTAATTTTATAATTTAATCCCAAAACAAGAGGTATTACATCAGTTGAACATCATACATGACTCTATAATTAGATAATTTAGCTTATTTTGTAAATTATAGTATTTCACTATTCATCAAACATTCAAGTATTTCAGAAAATTCCCAAAAATTCACCCCAACCATTTTTCAAAGTGTATATTCCAAAAATGAAGTCCATTTTTCAAAAATAAATTTATATATATTATTAATTTTATATTTAATTAAAATCATAATTTTTTTGAAAAAAAACTATTTTTAAAAGGAAAATAAATTTTATAATGATTTAAAAAAATATTTAAGGTCTTATTAAAGAATATTAAATCTAGAAGACATAGATTTTTTAATTTATTAACAAATTTTAAAAAAATAAATTTTCTTTTAAAATTATTAATTATTTATAAATTAAAAAAAATACCAAAACGTTTACAATGGTCAAATTTTCACTTTTTAAGATTCCTAAATTTTATTTTATTATTCATAGGAAAGGTTAATATTATTTTGGAAGATTTACTATTCATAAGGGTCGTACTAATATTCATAAGGGTGTGTTACTATTCATAAGGGTAGGATACTATTCACACAAAAAGAATGGTTTTCTTATTGGACCCCAAAAATCATCTTAAACACAACCGTGTTTGTGAGATTTTCAAAATTCCAAACACATAAGTGACAAACTTATGTTTAAAGGTCACTTAATTCATTTTAGTTTATTTTTTTGTGTTTTCATTTGATTTTTTGACATATTTATAAGAAGGGAATTTCCATAGAAAAACCATGGGTTGTTACATTCTTCCCCACTTAAGAAAATTCACACCTGAAATTTCACGTTACACAAAAAGTTGAGGGTACTTATCATTCATTTACACCTCTGGTTCCCAATTAGCTTCTTAAAACTTATTGTTCCTCGATAACACATTTACTAGGAGCGTTGTCTTGTTGCGTAGAACCTTATATTAAAGTCCAGTATCACTACTGGCTGCTCCTCATAAGAGAGACCATCTTTCAGCTATACCACCTCTGAGTCTAGTACATGTGAGGGATCAGGTATGTAATTCCTCAGGAGTGATATGTGTAAAACATCATGAACCTTAGCCATATTCTATGGAAGTGAAATAAGATAGGCCACAACTCCTATACTGTTGAGGATTTGGAAGGGGACAATGATCCATGGTCATAACATTCCTTTCTTCCCAAGTTGCATGACTCTCTTCCAAGCTGATATTTGAAGGAAGAATTTATATACAACATCGAACTCCAAGTCCCATCGATGTTTGTTAGCATAGCACTTTTGCAGACTCTAATCATCTTTCATATGTTTGTGGATGACTTGTACCTTCTCGTTCATCTCTTGAACAAGTTCAGGTCCATGGAGCTTTCTTTCTCCAACATCATCTCAAAAGGATGGAGTTCTACATAACTTTCCATAAAGAGATTCATATGGTGAAATTTGAATACTTGAGTGGAAGCTATTGTTGTATGAGAACTCAACCAATGGGAGATTCTGATTCTATCCACATAGGAATTATAGCGAGCATGCTCATATCATATCTTCAAGCGTCTGAATTGTCCTTTCAGATTGGCCAACAGTTTTGTGGTGATAGGTCCTGCTGAAATATAATTCAGTACTCAAAGCATGTTGAAGGATCCTCCTGAATTATGATGTGAACCATGGATCACGGTCATAGACAAGTGAGAGTGGAACACCATGTAGTATCACCACTTCCTTCACATATATCTTTGCATGTTTTTCAATTGAGAGATCTTCCTGAATAGCAATAAAATGGTAAGTCTTGGGGATTCAGTCAACCACAACCCATATCGAATTATTTCCCTTTGATGTCTTCAGGAGACCCATGAAAAATTCCATAGTTACATTCTCCAATTTTTACATGGTTGTAGGCAATGGCTACATCAGCCCTTTAGACTTTTGTCACTCTGCTCTAACATTCTAAAATAAAAAGAACCTTGAAATATATTATACAATCTTATTCTTCATGTTATCCCACTAGAAGTTTTCATTGAAATCACGGTACTTCTTGGTGCTACCAGGATGGATAGAGAATGTTGAGCTATGTTCATTGTCCAATAGCTCCTTCTTTATCCCAGGTGATGAAAGCACACAAATCTGTGTTTCAAATTGAAACACACCATCATCATAGATATGGAAATCGTCTATCTTACCTTCCTTTACTTCATTCACCATCTTTTGTATCACCACATTATCATTTTTTGCTTCCTTAATATTCTTTTGGATGTATGTATGTGCAATAATTTGGGAATGGTTGGATGTATCCCCTACCCTTAAGATTTCAAAATCCATTTGTTGCATTTCCAAGAAGATAGGTTCTTTCTCAATCCACAGTATGGATAGAGTTGTAGGTTCTTTTCTACTTAGAGCATCAGCTACCTTGTTAGCCTATCTAGGATGATGGTGAATAGAGAAATCTTAACCCTTGATTAGCTCTAACCATCTCCTCTGATGCATGTTGATCTCTTCTGGTATGAATATATACATTAGGATCTTGTGGTCTGTGTATATACCACACTTATCACCATAAAGTTAGTCCCACTATATTTTCATGGAAAAAATCTTGGCTGCCAGTTCTTGATCATGGGTCGGGTAGTTCTGCTCAATTATCTTTAATTGTAAGGATTCATAGGCTATCACATGGCCATGTTACATGATTACACAACCCAAGCCTTTAATTTAAGTATTTCTATATAGCACAATACTTTCTCTAATTTTTGGTAGTGTGAGTACATGTGAAGTGATCATCCTTCTATTTAGCTCGTTGATGCATCCTTCACTTTCTTCATTCCAGACATACATTACCCCATTCCTTGTTAACTTAGTTAGTGTAATTGACAATCATGATAAGCTTCTCAGAAAATGTTTGTAGTACCCAGATAATCCAAGAAAACAATAGATTTCGGTGACACTAAAGGGCCTAAACCTTTCCTCAATCTCAATTGTTTTTTAATGATCCATAGAAATTATATCACTTGTGATCAAATGTCGTAAGAACATGACTTGATTTATCCAAAGTCAAACTTGATGATCTTAATGAACAACTTATCCTTTCACAATGTCACAATAAAAAGTCTTAGATATTCTTCATGTTCCTCCTTTCTCTTAGAGTAGATGAGAATATCATCAATAAAAACTAAAAATAATTTGTCATGATAATGTCTACAGACTCTATTCGTCAAATCCAGTATGTTTGTAGGGGAATTATTATGTCAGAAGGGCATCATCAGAATCTCATAGTGCCCATTCCTTGAAAAGAAGGTAGTCTTATAAATATCTTCCTTCTTCACCTTTAGCTGACGATATCCAAAATGAAGATCCACCATTGAGATGTATTGATATCTTATTAACTGGTTGAATAAGTCATAAATCCTTAGAAGATGATACTTGTTCTTTATAGTGATATTATTGAGTTCACGATAATCAATACCTAGTCCCATTGTTCCATCCTTCTACTTCTTAAAGAGCACTGGCGCACCCCAAGGTGATGAACGAGGGTGTATGAACCCTTTTTCCAGATGCTCTTGCAACTGCTTCTTTAACATATCCAGTTTGATAATATCCATCTTATAGGGTCACTTAGAGATTGAAGTAGCTCTGGGTATGAGTTCTATGGAAAACTATATCTCACTATCTAGGGGAATTCCGGGAAAATATTTGGGAAATACATCATTGTATTCCCCCACAATGAACATTTCCTCACGGTTGGAAGATTCCATTGACTCAACAATTTGGGCGAGATAATATTCTTCATAGGGAATCAACGCCAACACATATGAAGTATATTTTTATAGGAGATTCAAGATCTTCTTTGCATTTATAGAGTATCATGGGATTGTTTGAAATATGTAAATATATTTTCTTTTCATGATAGTTGATATGTGAAATATAAAACGAGATCCAATCCATTCCCATTACAACGTCTAATTCTACCAAGGGAAGTATTACATGATTATCTATAAGAATCCTCCCACATACAGAAATAGGAGAACAATCAAACACTTGGCTTACAGTGATTGCACAACTTGGTGTTCTTATAGATATCTATACATCAAAGTTCTGGGGATTTGATTCTATAGTTCATGAAAACATGCAAGATGTAAAGGAATTCGTAGAGATAGAACCAATTAAGTCTTTTTCCATTCTTGAGTTAATAGTAATTGTACCTTGTATGACTTCATTATCTTTATCCACTTATGAATTTGTGATGGAATATGACTTCAATTGTTTCTTTGGCATTGGTGGCCTCTAACGGTGAATACCCTCGAGAACTCGAGGTTTAGTGCACTGGCTTGCATACTGAACTAGCTCCCTAGAGTTGTAGCATTGAACCATGAGTGGTTGTATCCATTCTTACACAACATTCTCCTTACTTTTTATGTCTTTTTGATACTAATGAGAATGGTGACCATCTATACCACACCTGAATCATTTCTGTGTCCCTTAAACCAATTCCTATGGTGCACCCTCCATCATTTTTGGCATGTGGGTCCTTGAGTTTTCCTCCCACAATAGAAATTAGATCCACCAGCTTGAACTCCATCTTTCATTTCTTATCACCACATCAATGGGACAATTCTCCAAAATCTATCTCATATTTGACAGCACACTGATCAACATCTTCATTAATCCCAAATACACGAATTGTAATATCCTTTAGAAGGTGTGGTTTTAATCCACTAATAAATCTATTAATTTTTATATCATTATTGATAAAAAATCCTGAAGCGTTCCTTGCAAGCCTAGTGAAATTCTCTTTATAGGTTGTGAGAGAATATACTTAATTTTTCTTGAGTTATATGAATGATCTCTCTGTCATTGTGAGAAGAGTTCATGGGAAATACTTATTAAGAATCATGATCTCAATTTCTTCCCATTCCGTCTCTTCAATTTCCCCCCTTGGCTTGGTGTTCTTAATCAAATCCCACCATTGATCAGCCTCTCCATCTAGACGATAAATGGAGAGAGTCACTTTCTCCATCTCATAATAGTGAATAAAAAAAATAACTTCTCTATGGAGTGGACCCACTATTCTACAACTAGTGGATCAGAAGATCCAGTAAACGTTAGTGGCTATTGCCGCATAAAACATTTGATAGAAAGTTGTGCTCTTTTGGTAAAGGAGGAAGTTCCTAATTTTTATGGTTATTGATCATAACATGAGATAATTGGGTAATCATTGCCATGATTTTTTTAACTCCATCTCCTAAATCATTGGGGATGTCATTCGGGCAATCGTTGCATTGGCCCTTTCACGAGTTGTTGGCTTGGTTTCTCCGGGTTCCCACCATTTTCAAAAATAAAAAGAGTTATAACAAAACATTATTCAACAAGCCATGAATAAATAACTTATTCATTTTAACAATTTATAATAAAATCATAACATATGGGATCCCTATTAAAATATTCTTGTGTGTATATTTGTAATTTTTCTTATGATAGAGGTTTTCTCTTGTGTTCACTAATCCTAATTCCCAAATTAACTAAACATTTCCTATGATACCAAATATAGCTACCCAACCATTTTTTATATTAATATTAAATCATTATAATGATAAAAAACATAATACTATTACACAGAGATGATCAAATGGTTTTGTGTCTTGAGAAAACTAGGACCATACCTAACAATTACACCATCGATCATAAACGTTTTTTATTTCTTCTTCTGTAACTTTTAATTGGCACCTCACCTATCCTTAGTAAATCTTCCCACCTAAGGATATACATGAAATGGGGTGAGATAAAAGGCCAGTACGAGGATAGATAATAACAATATAGCTTGGGGTGTTCATTTTCATAACATAGGAAAAGAATCATGAACATGAGAGGAAGCATTAATAAGAGACATGAAATGTAGAAACTCATAAAAATGAAACATCGTGTCTTAGTGGAAAACTACCACACATACTTGTGAACAAAGTTAGAATCTTGGTCACATAATTTCACATTTACTCATAAGATTAATCACTTTACCAGATGCATTAGAGCACTGTATAATTCTAGGCACACCTGTCACATTCAAGCATTCATATTGCGCTATATAATTTCGGGTGCACCCATCAAATCATAACATTATCATTATCATGCATTCCAAAATAAAATTATATCAAAAATGAAAATAAAAAACCATGAAAAGGAATGTATTTCATCTCATTAGAACAAATTCATAAAAATTAGGTTCCCAAAATTAAGATGGAATATCATTCTAGTTACTAGAACTGTCAACCCTGAATGAGAACTAAAAGGTGTGTGCTTAAAAGAAGAGTTCATTTCGAAAAAATTTGGTTTGACATAAATACCTGTGAAAAACATGTATATCCTAGAAATGGAAATAAAATGATGAACAAAATAATTTTATGGAGTATCCATATCAAAAGGAGTGAATGAGGGAGAACCCGAAGGATGAACATTGTGTTAGAGAATTTCGCCTTCCCCTATATCTAAACTCTTCCTTCACATAAATTTCTTTAATAATGATACTATATTCAATAATTAGAAATTACAGATCCTTTAATACAATAATATGGGTAATTTTTGTTTCATTATTTTATTTTACAGTTCTTTTAATGAGTTAGAGAGTTTAAAAACATTGTTTGGGAATGTTCGTATATATGGTTTTCTTGAGCGTTTCACATGTATTCATGAATTGAAGTTTGTGTAGAACATTGATAAACGTCCAGAACATATATTACTTGTTATTAATGATATAATAGAAGTTAAAAGGTACTTATAATTATGTAAATTGTATTCCATGTGGATGGATCATTAGATAATAATTAAATGATGATTGCTTGAGTTAATTTGGGCGGGTTTTCGACCACAACAAACTTATTTTGATTAATCATTTAGTAATACATCCATATGTTATATCCATAATGTAAAATTGGAAATAATACATATAATACCTTCAGGTGCAACCATAAAATTTTTTTCATGACCAGATCTGAATGTATAAATAGAAAAATAAAACATGTCATTCCTGAAGGTGATAGATTAACTCCTCACGAACAACGTTTTCTTCTATAAAATAAATTGAAGAGGGAAAGGGGGTTGGATGGTATAATATCCCATTAGTATCTTAAAATTATAGTATATTTATTATACAAGAGTTACAATAACATGTGTTTGAAGATAGGTTGGTAATAAATAAGAAAAGAACTTCAAATTTAATGGATATTATAGGAAAAGAAGAAGATAAATTACATCTAGAATCCTCTCTTGAGATCCTTGTTATGGGGCCTAAGCATGAACTTTTTGTGAGACCAGAAGCTATAGGACGTGGGTGAGGGGCTGAAGATGATTCTTGGGTTGTGTTTAGTGAATGCATAAAGCTTGAAAGGTTTGAGGAAATGAGGGTGTGAGGGTGGTATTTATAATGGAGGGGATATGGGTTTTCACGATATAAAATTCATTAGTTTATTATATCCCCAATAGACAAGGAATAGTGAGTCTTCAGAGACCAAAAATTCTAATTTCATAATGTAATCCCCTACCACGTGGGCTTACGTCAGCAGAAAATCATGAATGACTCTATAATTATCTTATTTAGCTTATTTTTTAAATTATGATACTACACTATTAATAAAAATTCATGTATTTCAGAAAAATCATATAAATTCACGTAGACCATTTTTTGACATTTAGAATCAAAAAATGAATTCCATTTTTTCAAAATAAATTTCTAAATATGAATAATTTAATATTTAATTGAAATCATAATTTATTTGAAAAACAATTTTTAAAATTAAAACTAATTTTATAATGATTTGAAAAACTTAAGCTCTTATAAAATTATCTATAATCAAGAAGACATATATTTGTTAATTGATGAACACATTTTATGAAATTGCATTTTCTTTTAAATTAATTGATTAATTATTATTAATTAATGAAGACTTATAAAATTACCAAAATGTTTACTATGGTCTAATTGTTACATTCTAAGATGATTAAATTCTATTTTATTATTCAGGGGTAAGGTTACTCTTATTTTGGACGATTTACTATTCATAAGATTCATACTATAATTCATAAGGGTATATTACTATTTAGAAGTGTAGGTTACTATTTACAAAAAATTATATTTTTCTTATTAGACCCCCAAATTCATCTTGAACTCAACCGTGTGTGTCAGATTTTCGAAACTCCAAACACAGAAGTGACATAATAATGTTTAATGTTGACATAGCACTTAGTAGTTCATTATGTTGTGTTTTCATGTGATTTTTTGACATATTTATAGGAAGGGAAATTCTATTGAAAAACCTAGGTTCGTTACACTATGGGCTTTACATAATAACTTCTTCTTAAATAGTGAATCATATGGCACACATAATCTCTTCCCAAATCTCAAAACACAACCATTATCAGTGTTAAAATAAGGCAACAAACCCGTCTCTACCAACTCTTCCATTTTTTCAACTCATTGTCATCCTTCTACGATAGCTTGATTCTATCTTATAAATATGATTTCACTAACACTTGAAACAAACTAGAGAAATTTTTTACACCAAAAACCTCTTTGCCAATGTTCATCAAATATTTAATCAAAAGATCTGGTTTCAAACATAACAAGGTCAATTTAGCTTTTTTTGACTCAAAGCATCAACCACTTTATTTTCTTTTCCTGGATGGTAATGAATCGTACTATCATAATCCTTGATTAATTCTAGCCATATACATTGTCTTGGGTTTAATTATTTCTAAATTAATATATACTTTAGACATTTGTGATCAATATATATTTCATATTTTACTCTATACAAATGATGCCTCCAAATTATTAAACCAAAAACAATAGCATCTAATTCCAAATGATGAGTAATGCAATTTAACTCTTGAGGTTTCAACTGACGTGAAGCATAATCAATAAACTAATAATTATTCATAAGGAAACATCCAATTCCTTTCAACAAATCATCACTATAGAAAACAAAATAACCATATATGGAAGGCTGTTCCAAAACAGGACAAACCACCAATCTTATTTTCAATTCCTGAAAACAATAATCACGTTTATTTATTCAGATGAACTTATAAACTTTTTGGGTTAACTAAGTCATTAGAATAAATAACCATCAAATATTATCAACAATCCTCCAGTAATAACCTTCAAAACCATGAGATCTACGGGTCTTGGTTATATTAGTGGGTCTTGGACATTTTTCAACAACTTTTGTTCTAGAATGATTAACAGTTGTGCAATTTTTTGAAACAATGTAACCTATGAATGAAGTTTGTTGAAACCAAAAATCACAGTTTCCAAATTTCCCAAATATTTTCATTTATTATAAGGATTGGAAGAAAACTCTTAAATTATTTACATGATCATATTTTCATTTATAAAAACCCACGATATCATCAATAAAAACGGCCACAAAATTGTCCAAAAACTCATGAAAAAAATAGTATTCATAAGATCAATCAATACAACAGGTGCATTGGTTAACCCACAAGGAATAACAATAAATTCATAATGACCATATCTATTATGAAATGTGGCCTATAGAATATCTTCTTCCATTACTTTCATCTAATTGTACCCCAACCTCAAATGAATCATCAAAAAATATTGAGATCCCTGGAGTTGATACTACATCATTTGATGGTCCCACATATACTGAAGTTGTTTAAATGGATTTTACCTCCCCTTTAATCTTTTGGTCAGGCTTCATTCCCTTATTTTTGTTCTTTTTTAGACACTCATTTTCATAATGACCGATTTCATTGCATTTAAAACATTTTACTTAATGTTATTCCGATTTTTTCTTTCCCTTACACTGATATTTTTCAGTGTAATTACGAGCCTTATGTCCCATTTTACCACATTGGTAGCACATAACAGAATTCAAAAGTCATTCCCCAAGATTTGTTTCACCACAATTTCCAAAAAATGTAAACTTTTGTTTATTACCATCTGACTTTTTTGAAGAGTTCGCCTGTTTTGTCTTCCCCTCATCCTCTTATTCTGCAGTTTGTCAGAGAATAAAAGATCATCGACATACTCCATTTCCACCTCCGCACATCAAAAATATTTTTCATAAATTTTAATCTAATGAGATTCTAAAGCACTTAGAAACTTTGGATTTAATCCTGAGTAAAAAATAATTGATTTTACTATCAATATCTCATATGAAATTTGCAGCATACCTTGCTAGTTGAGTGAATTTTTCTTCAAAAGCAGCCAATGTATCTTCCACCTACCTCAATTCAAGGAATTTTTTTCTATCCTTAGAAGAACCACCTTAGGATATTATTTCTATAGAAACATACCATTGAATTCATCCCAATAAAGAGCATTAATCTCCCCACTATCCCTGGTATTCTTCACCAAAATCCACCATGGATCGGCTTCACCTAAAAAATAGTAAACAGTAAGACTATCCTTTTGATGTTCTAAACACCCCATGACATCCAAAATTATTTCTACTGCTTCAATCCACCCTTCTACTAGCATAGGGTCAGATGATCCCATGAATGATGGGGGATGTTGCCTTATGAAATGCACTACTACCGACATGTTACTATGTGGTTGCTCTGGATGATCTAGTGCATGTATTCCAGCACAATTTATATCTTGAGTCAATTGCGCTATCACTATAATAAACAGTTCATTTTCGATTCGTCCCATCTCTGGTTGTTGATTTGGAAGGTTTTATTCCTCTTGATGTCGTCGCATCATAGATGTCATGTTTCCTCTGCAGAACACTATTCGTAACACATAACTATATTAGGCAAGAAACATGGTAATTTTTAAATGCTATATCATTTCAATAATACCATAAATTATTTCATGGATATTAATTTTACAATACACTAACTCCTAATGTTATCTAAACCAAAATGTTATTCCAACTATAAGGACATGCCCTTAATCATTAGATAATCATTAATTAAATGAATAATTCCCAATTAGGATATTTTTAGGTATATAGTTTTAGGGAATTAAGCCATAACTATTACATTACATCTCTAAAATTAAAAATTTGACAGTTCTACTTATTTTATATTTTGTTATAAAATAAAAACAATTGAAAAATAGAGTCCTGTATAATTCCTTATTTTAGACATCATGACTTTTCCATGATCTCATACATGACCCGATTCATCTTTAATTCATGTACAAAAACCTTTCAAAACATGGTATGAGCATAAAAATATTAGTAATTGTTATAAAATAATGAAAGAAAATAATAGTCCATAAAAACGTTTTCTTGTTAATATACCTCATGAAACCATAAGATTTACGAATAACACATAGAAAACATAAATATTAATGTTAAGTTGTGGTATCCATAACATACTTATGTTTTAGCATTCAAATCTACATACAGAGTTACCATAAGAATACCAATCACATTATATTCCATAAATCTCTTATGAGAAACATTGTTGTTAACCTTTGTCATGTTACCCAATGTATTGGAGAACTATCTCATGCCCACCTGCCCAAATTTATCACAGAACCACCTGTATATGTAAATAAATTCCATGAACCATAACATATTCATAATACATAAAACTATTATAAAGGAAAGATAAAATTTCAACATTCCATCCACTATATATCATTTTAATATTTTGACATAACAAATCCATTATTTTCATTTTTTGGAGTAAATTTTATAGGTGATGGCTTTTAAAAAGGGGAGGAGAGGCTATTTAGGAATGTTTGAAAATATCATTTTATCATATAATTATTTCTAGTTTCTAATGGTCCAAAACATACTAAAGCCGAAGATAATATGACTCTTGTTTAAAATAATATCATTCAATAAAAATTGGATAGGTTTTGGATATTATTTAAATTTTTATAATCTTATTTATTTAAATCATTCTTTAATGTGGTAAACACTACCTCATTATTGTGTTATATATAATTTTATTTATTTGATGTCTAAAATTTATTAATAAAATACCAAGATATAGGAAATATATTTAGCTTTCCATTTAATACTTATAGTTAAATATATCAATTATATAAACCCAAATTAATTTTTTAGCAAATCAATACCTGTTTATGATATTTTTATTTTTACTTTAAATAAAACATTGTTAATGAAATTATCATACCCAAATGGAATTTTAAGGCCAAATATCTCACGCAAATATGGTATTGGTCATACCTAACTCATACAATAAGGTTAGTAAAATTTTGATGGTAATTTTATATTATTATAATATTATTTTACCTTGAATTACTCTACTTACCTTTAACCGTGTAAATAAAATGTGAAATTTTACTTTTCATCAATAATTATTTTAATCTTATTGAACAAAATTTTACATAATGATAACAACCATGTATGTGGTAATTTCAAAATTTAATTCACAGAAGTGGTAAAATATCATTTTAATGAAAAAGTCAGTTTTTAAGTACTTCATAATATTTTCACTATTCATAAAAAATTTAAGTAATTTAGAAAAATACTAATAATTCAGCCCAAGCTATATTTGATAATCAAAATTCAATATTGATGTCAATTTTATGAAATTTAAACCACAAAATTTTCATTAATTAATATAAAATTAATTCATGTTTTTAGATCAGAAAGCGTATTTTTAAAAAATTATAACTGTCAAAAGGATGATACTTGTTTTTACCCAATTTCAATGTGAAATTACTTCCAATGACCAAAACTGGATTAAATGGTAGAAATATATACTAATTTCACTTTGAATCCAATTAAAAATATAATCTTACCATACAAATAAATTAAATTAAAAGGCAGTTTTGAATTAAAATATAGTATTTTTCATTATTCATAAAAAAATGAATTTTTTTAGAAAAATACCGAGAAGTAAAAAATGTAAATTTTTATTTCCCAATTAACATGAAGAGTATTATTTTGTCAAAAATAACACATAAAAGTGAACAAAACCATATTAAAAGAGGGTTCTCCATCAAAAGGTGGTAAATTGGCCTTTGAAAAAAATATTAGAGTATTTTTGCTTTATATTATATTCATTCACATTTAATATCTTCTAATATTTATTGGATAAATGTAAAAACATTTTAAAAACATGTATAATCATATTGTAGTTATTTATGTTCATTCCCAATAATAAAACAGCTTGGTGTTAACTACCATATAAAATAATATTATATTATTATTTTTCTGTATGACTGCGCATTGTGTGCAACATTTGACATTAGAGAAACCAATTAATTCATTTCATGTACGCCATCAAACTTATCATCATCTTTAAAATAAAATTAATATATTATTCACAAATATTAATAAATATTAAAAAAATTCTTAGACATTATTTACCTGGGATTTTACACTCCCACATCGTCTATCTCTCTCACAGCGGTGCCCTCCTCCCCAACGATATTTCTCATAATGGATCCCTACTCCCCGAAGACCTCTCTCTCTACGATTCCCTCCAACCAAATGACCTAGTTCATCATTATGACCTCCTCCATAATGAACACTATTACAACATCGCCCACCTCCTCGATGAACTTTGTCACTGTAGTGTCCTCTTCCCTAACTCTTCCAATCAACGCCACCCTCCATGGTATTTTACATTCATATTATGTGATTTATATTTGATATATTAACAATGTATAATTTGGTAGTTATTTGGGAAATCAAGATGGGTGTCATTCATTATATCATAATTCTCCTGCCAGTGTTCTCATGTATAGTTCTAGAAATTTATATGGGTGATATTGTACTAAGGCCAATGATGGTCATTCAGGGTTCATTTGTATTAGTCTTGTATCATAGGTTTGAAACTGAATCCACATTTATCAATGTCTTAGGTTACCCCAATATACTCATTGTTCTCATTTCATTTTCTATTTTATTTTAGGGCATGGATTTCTTATTACATTGAATTATAATTTATTTTTAATTTATTTTATTAGTTTGGTTTTACAACATGATCCATTCTTATATTCATTTTTATATTGATTGGTTTTAGAAATAAAAATAAAATTATTCCATTTTATCATTTTTATGTAAATTTTTCATAGGAATGTTTTCCCATGTTTCAAACTAGTGCTTTGAGATTGGATTATAAAACTGTATTTATATATTCATGGTATCATCCTACAAAGTGATATCTCATATCCCATTAAAAATACCCATGTGTTTGTTTAAATAAATATTTTATAATGTTTAACAAAAAAGTCCATATTATAATTGGTGGTTATCTTTAGCACCTTTTCCATATTTTGGAAATGATGATATTTGATAGTGATCCTGGTTATAAATAGATGAATCATGTTAAATATTAGGATGTTTACATTATTCTTGAGATGTACGATATATCATCCACTTTTTTATTCTATCTTTTTTTGCCTCTTTTATATTTTGAAATTCAATGTATCACTCTTTTTTATTTTCTATTAAAATTATTATTGGGTGTTTATTTTAGTGTTTGTTACTTATTACATTTTTTGGTGGATTAATATCTATCAATAGTTTATTAAAATAATATTGATGCCCATTGTATGTGTGCTTTATGTTGGACTCTCAATAAGGGTTTTAATATTTTTTATTATATTTATTATGTAAAATAAGACATAAATAATATCATTGATAACCTGGGTTCATGTCACTATGACATGGTGACCAATAAATAACATTTTGCCTTGTGTAATTCTAGAATTGGTGATATGGTATGATATCAAGGGGTTTTCTATAAAAATTTATTAGATCCCTCATGTTACATAGGTAGTAAAGGAATGCCTAAGATAATATGATTTTAAATCTATATTTATGTATGTGATATTTTTAGAATTAATATTTCTCTTACCAAACATTGAGTTAGCATGGAAATTCAGTTTCTATACATTATATTTTTTTTGTTTTTTCAAAATTCATTTAATGATATTTTGTTCAAATCCCCTATTATAATGGGATCTATGAAATTGTTTCTAAATTTTTTGAGGAATAAATATTTAATTTATTGAAAATTATAAAAATCAATAGATTTATTATTACAATATATGATGTTCTAAATAATTTATTGACCATGAATTTATCACTAGATTGTTTCAAATAGGGTTCAAAGAGTTGGTTTATGGTTTGGGAAATCATCCAAAAAAATTTGGAAATTTTTGAAAACCATCCAACTTTTTAAAATATTAATCATTATTAATTAAACATATATCTAAATTTTAAATATTTTATTAAAAACAATTTTAGTCATGTTTTTTGATATGATGATATTATTTTACCGAATAGTAATTATATTCATCAACCTTGAATTTTATATTATGTTTTTATTTGGTTTTATAATTTATTTTTTATATGGAATTAATCATAGAATCAAACTGATGAATTATAAAGAGGGTTTTACTCATAACAGTCTATAAGGAAATCCTATAGAGTATATGTATATTATTGAGTCATTTATTCAAAATATCTGGATTGTAGATACGTAAGAAGATCATGATATATCATGAATAATGGATTTTAATAGGATTTTGTTTAAATGATCAACATCATTTTTAAGTACATCATGTGTCTCAGTAACTAACGAACAAACTAGATATGGTGGGATGTATATTATATTTTCATCAGAGACATAAGACCACCAAATTTAATTCTCCACCAATACATTGGACGAACCAAGCTTGAAATAATGAGTGTCATTTAATCATGAGAATTTAAAAGAAAATCCCTTATTGAATGGGTTTAAGGAGATATTCCACTAAAAAATTTATCCAAAAATTATGAAGGTGTCAATATTATGGAATTTCATGGCCCTAGATATTGGAAATAATTTTGTGATGGAGAATGGAAATAATTAGTTATGTTGATATAATTTTGTAGGGGTGTGGGGGATGTGTGCTGGGGGAATGGGGTGCAGAAGAGGGGTTGTCTAGCAGGGGTATCTAGGGGGATGGGGGATGGGGGTAGTTAGGGTGCCGAGTCTAGAGGGGAAGGGGGTTGGGGGAAATTGGGGTGTAGGTTGGGGGGGTATGGTGACCTAGGGGAAGGGTGCTGGGGGGAATGTGTAGGGGGTGTTTTGGGGGGTTCAGGGTGGGTTGGGGTTTCCATGGGGGGTGTACATGAGGTGTTTGGGGATGTAGGGGGATGAGGGTGTATTATGAAGGGGGAAGGCTGGGGGAAGGGGGTGTGGGGGTGCAGGGGGATGAGGGATGTCCATGCGGGGGTGGGGGCTATCTAGGGGAGTGTTCAGGAGGGAGTGGTGGGGATACTGGGAGAGGGGGTGCATCCAGTAGGGGGGTCGGGGGGGTATCTAGGGGAGTATACAAGTGGTAGGGTGGTGTCTAGGATAGAGGTGGTCTAGTTGGGGTGGAGTCTATAGAAATATTTCGAAATACATAAGCTTCCAAAAATCAGTTTAATTTCATATTTGTAATTGGTTATTTTTTCTATGCTAATATTCTTTTTTTTTTGTTTCAAGCATAGTATAAATTGGTGATATCATTATCCAATTTACTAAAAAGGTGTGGCCATAATAAAGTGCCTGAAGAGTTGTGAAAACATGTTGGTTGTTTTATTCATTTTGTTTTTGGGATTAAATTCACATAGAATTTATATAGTCAATATTAATCTCAATAATAAAACAATCCGGCCTAATTTCTGAATTGTTTTTTATTCTGAAATTTATTTTTTGTTTACTAGGGAATTGTGTACAAGAACATTTTACAATGTAATTTAATTTATTAGTGATCTCCAAAATCACATTAAAGAGTTTCTATGGGTTGATTATGAATATGGTTGTGCCATTGATCCATCATTCTTCATGAAAATGATAAAAAGGTAGAATGAAATGGCTTCAGCAGTTTGAATTACGGAATAGAATTTGACAGTTGATTTTAAGGGTTATATGTAATTATCTTTTTTTAGAGATTAAAATTTCATTTGTGATCCCTGATAAAGTCATCTGTGGAGTTCTAAGGTGTCCCAGTAGGCCTATGACAGGCTTGGAATTCCATCCCCCAAATAAAGCCATTCTACTATCTAGTGATATGGTTTATTATTTAATTTTTCTTTTGATGTATTTATTTAGATAAGTATGTATTTTATGATGTTAATTTATATATTGGTTATTTTCTTGGATCCTTTAAAATGAATGGAAACATGGTGTTTCAGATTAAAATAAGTTTTATGAAATGATGGTGTACAGAAACATACCCAAATGCATACTCAACAATAGGAGGTGAGTTATATGATTATTTGGATACATGTTCAACCTATATTTTCTTGTATAAGATAAAAATTTATTTTTTATAAGTTAGAATCATGTGTTCTCCCCCATGCACACATCAACACAACTATACATATAGTAAAATGAACACCGATTATTTTTTCAGACTGTACGAAAAGTGATCATTGATAAATTCTATATTTTTTTATGTCAAACAAAGCCTTATTTATATTCCTCCCACCTAAATTGTGAATGTGCTGCTAGAAAATTATTTGAATAATTTTTGATTGCTTTATTTTCACAAATGATGGATCTGTATATAGCGCATCCTCAGATGGAACTATTTGTTGCACTGACATAGAAACTAGAATGACCACATCTTTCCTGGACTATAACCTCAATGGATGGATGGATGTGTTACCCAATGGGTAAGAAATTAGGATCCATTTTATGAAATATTAGTAATTTCTAATTCATGAAAGGTTTTTGGACAACCTCTTTAGTAACCATTAGGAGTTATGGTCTTATAAATTTTCAATTTTGAGTTATAGATGCCTTATTTGTATGGACATGCAGTTGGAAGATGCTATATGGTTTGGATATTAACATGGATGGAGTTCTTGTCCTTGATGTAGTTAATTTTGTGTTTCCTTACAGGTATGTATTCCGATATATAACTTTTTTTTATTTTAGTTGGTGATTTTTTTAATATCTTTTAAATCTACTTGAGGTAGTATTTAATATATGTAATTATTATTCCTAAAATACCTATTTACATTAATGTAAAGTTTATTGATTTTTTTGATTTGATTCATAATATTTGGGATCATTTAATGTATATTTAGTGTGGCTGATGTTTATCTATGACTTGTGTCTTTTTGAAGATTTTTGTGGAAGATGTCGGGTTGGTTTTATTACTCATTCAATGTTAGTTCTTGATATATGATCCAATTAGTTACCTCAAGGTAGTTTCAAACATGTTATCAGTTATATTACCCATTAAATGTTATTTTTGGGTATATGAATCAAATCATCTAACTTAAGGTTATCATTATAAGTGAAATGAACCATTGATACAGACAAATAGAATGCAGAGGGGGACATTGAAGTTTATTTTTCATTATAATTGAAATGGTTTTATAATATAGAAAAATAGAATGAACTCTGCAGAGGCTGGGGATGTATGGGTGGGGGAGCTGGGGGATTTCTGGGGGGTAGTTTTAGGGAAGTGGTTAGGGTAGGGGGATGGTGCTGGGGAAGAGGGTAGGGGTGTGTGCAGGGGAGGGGGACTGTTGTGTGCATGGTGAGGGGGGGGGTGCAGGTGGAGTTAATATCTTTTAGCATTGATGTCGGAATAAAAAATAACAAATTGTATTCTTGACCTCAACATACATGAAGGTCCTAGTAAAAAAATATTTTGTTTTCGAATCCATTTGTTCCTATACCACTTTCATTATTCCATGAAAAGAGATTATATTCAATCATATCATCTAGAGGAGAAGAAATTAAATAATCTTTTCATTTAACATAAATAGTGGAATAATTTTTTTAAATGAACCTAGGAGTATCACCATTTCGATCATTATTATAAATGTTCTCAAATTACTCCAACACATCATTTGAGATTTTGTTATAATATCTCTATCAGGAGGCATTAATCTGAATGGATTTTTCCCATAATATTAATTTCCTACCTATGTGTAGTTAATGAGATATATTATAGTTCATGTTTCTATATTAAATACCTTTTACATTATATTTTTTCCATACCATTATTTCTTTGAGATAAAAATGATCAACCTATTTAGAGTGATGTTGAAGTTACACTCAGGTCCAAATATTCTATTATTGATTTCTTTCAAAAAACACGATGATTCTAATTATCTTTATTTTCATAATTAAACATGTAAGAGGAGGTTTTTCTCAACATAGTCAATTGGTATATGATTGTTATGATATTTTTTGCCAATAATTGAAGTGTGCTTCCATTTTAAACATTATTCCATATATTCATAACTACTTATCTACATCCAAGAATTGTTAGCCAATAATTACTAAAAATTAAAGGTAAATGATGAATTCCAATTTTCAATACCTTGATTTAGTAAAATTTTAGGATTTGATTAGAGTAAAAAATTTTAATAGTAAATCTAAATAATTAGGAAGTATAATTGTTTTCACTAACATGATATAATAAAATTTGGTTTTTTTCATTCCTTCCAACCACTGATAGTGAATTTATTCCAACTAAATTTATACCCAACAATGGGTACTTCAACAAGATTTTAGTGGTAGATTCCAGAATAGAATTAATATGGATAAATTATTAAGATGATTAATCTTTTTTCATCATCTAGAATCTAAAAATTTGTATTATGATTGCATAATAAACTAGTTTTGTTTAGTTTGAACATTGGTCAGAATCAAATCCCTCCATAGTTCTATTTTCTTTTTATACAAAGTGGATTCATATAGAATGTATATTTTATGGTAATTTCCAAACATGAAATTTTTTAGAGAGATGATGTAATGGTTCATAACATAGGATTTAAGGTGGTGGGGGTGTCATGGGGGAGGTGTTTTCCGGGGGTTAAGGGGCTGGGGGTGCAGGGGGAGGGGGGTTATCCCGGAGGGGTGTCTGTGGGGTCCAATGGGGTTGAAGGGGGATGGTGCAGTGTGTAGGGTGTGTGGTGGGGGTGGAGTAGGAAGGGGGGGCAGGGGGATGGGGCAGGGAGGGGGTGAAAGGGCCTGGGGGGTAGTGTGTCAGGGGAATAGAGGGGGGTAGGGGTGTGGGGATGCAAAGGGAGGGGGCTATCTAGGAGGGGGTCGGGGGCGGGGGTGCAGTGAATATATACTTGTGCTGGAGCATAGAAGAGAGTTTTGATTCTTGTTTTTTGCTTCCGGATGGCTTTTCCATTTCGATTATTTATTGATTTTTAGGACTTGTATTGGTATTAAGGATAGTTATGCATGCTTTATAGAGAACTAGAAACCATGTATAGTCGATGCAACTAATTTTATTCCATGACATGAAACCAAGATTAATGTTAATATAAAATTAAGGAGGTAATGATTATTTTATAACATTTTTTCAAGAAAATAGTTATCGTTTGGTGAGTTTTTTATCAAATTTAGATGAATACACCATGTATAAAGTATTGATGATTTTGAGATTACTCTAGAGTGTGAAATATTCAATCTTCTTGAAATTTCTCTGTGACATGGTCGGATAGTAGATCTCCTGGTATGAACTATTGAATCACATAACTTTATAATTTTTTAGAAAATATATTTTATGAATTTTCATAGTTTACATATCCTTTTCCCCTTTTCTTCATTCTATTTCTTAATATGAATGATTCCTTGTATATGCATGCGTCGTGGTGTCCAGTGGGTGTCCATGGGGGTTTCCAGGGGTTTTCTATGGGGGTAGGGGTTTCCAGTCAATGTCTCGGGGGGGGGGGGGACCATGGGTGAGGGCTGGGGGGTCCATGTGTGAGGAGTGGTGGGGCGGGGGGTCCATGGGGGTACAGTGGGGTGTCAAGGGGGAGGGGGTGTCTTAGGGGAGGGGTGTCTAGGGGGTGTCTTTGGGGTGTACATGGGTTGTTCAGTGGGGTGTGTCTATAGGGTGTCCAATGGGTGGTTTCCATTGGGGGGATGTCCAAGGGGTGTCTAAGGTGGGTGTCCAGGGAGGAGGGGGTGTCCAGGTGGTGTCCTAGTGGGTTGTCCTGGGGGGGGTCTAGATGCCATGTCTAGGGGGTGTATTGGGGGGAGGAGAATCTAGGGGAATCCTCTAGGGGATGTATTGGGGTGTACATTGTTGTGATATTAATTAAATTGACATGGAATAAACCACGATTGAAAAATTATGATTTCTAGTTTACTAATTGTGTGCAAATATTTGATCTTTTGGGAATTGTTCTATATAATGGTTGGATATTTGATCCCCATGTTTTCATTTAATAATCATGTACCATTATATGTTTTTATAAAAAAATATTTTATACATTCTCTTTGTTTAGAATATTCCTTATTCATTTTTCTTCTAAACATTTATTAATATTCATTTTTTGCACTTATATTCATGCATAGGGTGTCTAGGGGGGGTCCAGGAAGGGTGTCGAGGGGGAGGGGGTGTCCAAGTTGAGGTGTAATGGGGTGGGATAGGGTGTCCATGGGCGTCCTGTGGGGTGTGTATGGGGGTAGGGGGCGTCCAGGGGGCTTCAACTGGGGTGTCCAGTGGGGTTTCTAGGAGAGGGGTTGTCCAGGTGGGGTTTCTAGGGGTATGGGGTTTCTGGTGCTCTCCATTGTGGGTGTCCAGTGCGTGTGTACGATGTCCATGGGAGGGTGTTCAATGGTGTAGTCAAGGGAGAGGGGGTGTCTATGGTGGGATGTCCAGGGGTCTCCAGATGGGGTCCAGGGGGTGTCAAACGGGTTTCCACTGTTGGTGTCCAGTTGAGGGTGTCAGTGGGGGTGTTTAGGGGAGGGGGGTCCAAGAGGTGTTCTGGTGTTTGTCTAGGTGTCTCGAGGGTTCCATGAGGGTGTCTAGTGGGGGTGTCTAGTGGGGTGTCCAAGGGGGTGCATTGGGGGAGGGGTGACCAAGGGGGTGTCCATGTGGTGTCCATTGGGTGTCTAGAGGGTGTCTAGGGGGTGTCTAGGGGTGTCCATGGTGGCGTCTAGTAGAAGAGTGGGTTTCTATGGCGATGTCTAAGGGGTGTTTAAGGGGGTGCTAGGGGTGTCTAGGGTGGTGTCTGGGTGGGTACAGGGGGGTCAGTCTAGGGGGAGAGTGTGGGGGTGTGCAATTGGTCGGGGTGTGTGCTGGGGGACTTTCTAGGGGGAAGGGAGGGGCTGTAGGGGGAGTCGATGGTGAGGTAGTTTTTTATGAAATTTCAAGACCTATAGCCAAGTTTCTAAACTACGGTGACATGACTATAACCAAGGTTTTAAACCGTGTCTATAAACTTGTATGCATAATTTTAAATCGTTTCTATAGTACATGTGTGTCTTAAGGTTCACCCACTATTTCAAACCATGGATATAGGGCTATAGCCACATTTTGAATCATTTCTAAAGTCCTTTAGCCATAGTTTGAACTGTGCATATACCCTTATAGACTCTATTTCAAACTCTGACTATAGTTCTTTTCTTATATCCATGAAAATTCTATGCACAGTCCATAGAACTGTGGCTATAGCCTTAATTTATAGTAGTTCCCCTTTTAAATCAGTTCAATGTGATTCTCCTAAGATCCCCCAAATTCTAGGACAAATAATTGTAGCATGCCATCTAGAACCTGTATAGTACGCTATAATTTATCATTCGTCTATCATTGAAAAGTTTACCACTAAAACACATAAATTCCGAACTCACACTATAAGACTAATGTAGAAGCACTATGAAATGAAAAAAAACACAAAGTACCATTATATTTCATGCCACCTCATGAAAATAGATTTACAATTTGGCATAAATTTCACCCAACTCGTTCATAGTAATATATTCTTGTAGAAAAAATATGGTATACTTTTGTCAATTGGGCCACATTCACAAATATAAGATCCTTAATTTAAAGCATGATGTTATGAACCATAAAAAAATAATTGGTAAATTTATCACAATTCCATTTTTCAATGGGAAATAACTACATCAATCTAAGAAATTTTTTAATCTTATCCTTCATGAACAGATAGGTGTAGCATCATGTAATTAACCTGTAGTCTCTTTTTTCATTCGCGACCACCAATACTATTGACAAAGGGCACAATACATTTTTTTCAAACAAATACACTATTACAATATTTTGGAATGAATATCACACATAATCTCCTCACACATACGTATATGCAGAGAAATATGGCATTGTAAATTTATGATTTCATCCTCTTCAAGGGTCCAAACTGAAGGTGCATCCCCACCATTAAAAATTTCCAGGAGGCCAAAATAATCTACAAACTCATATTTCCTCTCAATGTTCTTGTTAATTACAGAGTAATGATGTGAGAAGGCTATAGGGGTTATCATCTCATTTCCCTCCCAAACCTCTATGGGAATCTCATCAACCAATAGAATCTCCCTCCGTATAGTGATAGAATTCAAGGTTGAATGTTTCATTTTATCTTGGATCAAAGAATCATCAACACTATTTCCATTTCTTGATTTGGAGGAAAGTTGATAATTAATAGACTATATATAATCCACCCAACACTACCATCAAATATTTAAATATCATTATGAAATGATATACACCAATATTTTTTGTTTAGATTAAAAATAATAATTTTCACCCAACATGTAATTCCACAAAAATATATTGTATAAACTATCACAGATGATCATGCGTAGGACAATTCAATTAATGTTGCATCACCACTATAGACCCATATGCCACAACTCAAACTCCTTTCAACAACACTTCCCCATGTATATAAATTGATGAATCAGAAAACATGGTATAATCCTCACCCTGTTAGAATAAGATCAATGTTGGTGTAATGTTCAAATGTGAATTCAACTTCTGGAATGAATTCTATCATGCTATAAACCATTCAATCTTCTTCCTCTCAATTGTCAAGACCAAATGTTGTTCTTAAAAAATGTAAAATTATAGGATGAGTCATTTTTAAAAACCCTTCAAACCCAGAAATCAGTAGATATCAAAAACATTCATTGGATTTTCCTCAGAAAACACTACCTAATATTTGAATGGGTCCATAGAAACTCCTAACTATGAGATTATGTGTCCCACATAATAAACATTTTCAATATAGAATTTAAACATTGATAAATTGGGTATATCTAATTCTCTGTTAATATAAACAAGATAACGGGAAGATTCTTCACATGATGATCATGTGTCCTGGTGTACACTATGTCATCATCCACAAAAAAACCTCAATTCAATCCATGTAATGTTGTAAAATTCAGATCATTATGTTCTTAAACACAGCTAAAGAATTCAATAGACCTAAAGGCATTAAAATTAACTCATATAGGCCATACAATATACGAAAATCAATCCATGGTATATTAAATTGTATGACACCCAGCTTATGATACACTTATCTCAATTCAATTATGGATAATATAAAACTTCCTCAAAAATGCTAAAATAGATCAATGATATGTGAAGGAGGATATAAGTTCATAACCATAATCTTTTTCAATTTTGTTATTTGACATACAAAAAAATCTTCTTGTCATCCTTCTTACCAATAAATCGTGAGAATCCCAAGGAAAAAAACTCAGATAGATTAGTCTCATTCCAATAAATTATTCCATATGAGTCATAATCAAATGATACCATATTATATATATTATATAATGATAAATAAAAACTAGTTCATCTCTTGACATGAGAATAAATGTATATTCAATATTTTTTTAGGTGAAATACTCATGAAGTGTTTATGAATCAAATTGTAAAAAAATTACACCATGGTTATAAAAAAAATTTCATCACACCCATGTGATCAAACATTAGTGTAGAAACCTAGTCGGTAAAATCCCCTAGTTGCTGATGTTGTTGCCCTTGATGGTCTAGAGAGATATCCCATTCTCCTTGATGAAAATAACTTTCAAACTTAGGATATGTAACAGTCTCTATCCTGCATCCAAAACCATTTTTTTGGGTATGATACTAACAAACTCATAATCAAAATCATTTGAATCATATCATTCCATTGATGTAAATATTCATATGGAAACGATACACACCATCCTTGAGAGAACACCCTTTTCATAAACATGTGATCCTCAACTATACTCCTAATCGTGTGTCTAACAACATAACCCAACTCAAAAAATCCACCAACAAACTCAAACCATTACCAACTAGATAATATATAAATGAATGGTAAAATTATATCAAATAAACCTCTCTAATGCTTAGAAGTGACTACAATATTTCATTTTACAATTGATGGTCTAGCCTATTTATCAATAAATCAAGGTTGATCATCATGAAACTATTGTACCCTTCAACACTATGGTCCGATCAATGTCCCATGTACTTCACTATTGTGATGATATGGGTGTTATTTCTTAGAATTACCACCAAAACATGCAATTAAGGTAATTTTTATGGGGTATTTCTAACTGATTCCAATTGCAGATACCCTATCCCCAATTATGGTGTCATAAATCAGATTATTTTCGATATATGATTGATATATCACAAAAGGTTCACCTAAGTGTTTTCAGTAACAATATTGTGATGCTATGTAACAAAAGATGGATCATTAAAAATTGTTATTTACAATGAATATAACAATCTGTCGCAAATAATAAATTTTTCCATATAAAACAGTATATAAAATAAATATATTTATTTTTAGAAAATTGTAAAATTAAAAATAAAATTAAATATATATATATATATATATATTACAAAAATGTATACATTAAATAAAATAAAATAAAGTTTACAATACAAATACCCAACCGTTTTTTTCTAATAATTTAAAATATTGAAATTAATTAACATAATAAATATATAGAAAAATAATTTTAAAAAATATATATATAATAATAATTAAATATCCCATAATTAATTTTAAAATATTAAAAACATTACAAAAGTTAATAAATATTTAAAAAGTTTAAAAAAAAATTATGAAACATAAACAAATTAAAACAAATATTAAAGTAACACCTCAGTTAAAAACTAACTTGTATATCATATATATTTATAAAAAACATAAAAACAACTTAAATCATCAACTATACTTGGATGGATAGGGATCACTCGAATGACCATGTGAAAGATATTTTGTCCTTATGGTACATGTAATTTTATGTGTGTAATCCATCACCTCCTCATCTCTCAGATGATACTACTCATACTAATCCTCCATTTACATTTTCATCTGTTGAATTATCTAATCCTATGTTGCAAACCTATCCTCATATTGTGTAGTGGATTATAAAATCGATGAAGACTCCAAATGAGATCCCTTATTTCTCACCAATGTCGTTTTTTATGTAATGTAATATCATGTAGGTATCAGTCAAGAACCACTACCAACCACTCAACCTTTATCAACATCATATGAAGTCACTTGTATCCAATACCCCTCATTGAAATCGGAATTACCAGTGAGATACTGTTCAATCTCATCTTACCACCCTATTGAATGAGTAGTTGCAGCCTCATATGATTCATTTAAATATAATGGAAAATTATAATAATAATATAATAAAATATTATGAAATTTTTCAACAATGTCACCAACCATAATACGGCACAGTCATTCACCAAAAACTTATCATGTATGAGGATCTTCTTACATATTCTAATAATCATAATAATCTATAATAGATGGGTCAGTAGAGACCTGTATAAGAAAAAAACGTGTTATAGATTTAATAAATATAAAATAAAAAAAAATAAACATACCATATGTTGTCGATGTAAGGAAAACGTATGACTCCCTACCCAATGGTGTCCTCTTTCCTCCCCAGCTCGAACATCCATCTGATGATCTCATCCTAAAAGTAAACCTTTTCCAGATGGAGTACAACCAATCCCATACATGTGATAATATATATTTGAGATTATTGGATATGCAAGACTAATCAAAAATTGTAGCATAATTATTATATGTATCTATATGTTCGTTGTTTGTGTAAAAACTGTGGGAATCCCTCATGTATTCAATTTTCCAAAGTATTTTGGATAAGACCTCTCTAGCTTTTGAAAATCAAGGAATATAAACATTTTCAAGACAATTAAAAAAATATGTTACTGTTGGTCGGAGTGGACACTCAAGAGGGGGGTGAATTGAGTTTCAATTAAAATTTATGTTAAAATATTATCTAGTTAAAATCCCCCGATTTATAAAATAAGTTAAATTGTAGTGAATTTATACATATTGTAAATGTTCACTTAGCTTCTCAAAGATTGATTAGGTCTCAGTTAATTTAACCACAAGGTCAAACTAACATTTTAAGCTAACCTATTGATTTACAATAAGTGTAAACACTTTCTAATTTAACTATCAAAATAGCTTCAAAATGGTTGTGTATTTAAATGTAATAGAATCGGAATAAATAAGATATATGTAGTATACTTTAAACTTAAATAAAAGTTGCACAGCAGATATAACAAGAGGTTCTGTCTCAAGACGAGATTCAGTCCTCTAAAATATATATATAAATTTGATCCACACCCTGGATCGGGGTTAACAACAGTTATACAAAACTGTCCAGGCCACGCAGGGACCTCTACCACTGTTCTTCGTAGGAAACAAAACAAAGACTAGGTCACACAAGGACCTCTTCCACAGTTGACGTGGGTAAACATAAGTTAAGAGAGTTTGAGTGAGGATTTTGATATCCTCCAGTTCAGTGCAGGAGATAGTGTGTGTAAAGATATACAGAGTACACCACACTGCTCGAATGTTAATAAATAAATCATGTAGAGAAGATAAATGAGAGTTTAGAAATCTCTAGTGATTATCAATGTAGCTCTGGACTCGTTGGATTCAGTAGGAATGATTCTGAGTTCTTCTATGGTTTTTCTATTGAAAAACATAGTGTCGTAGTTCAGCTTATCTTCTTCAGGAGTGAGAAAGATCTCTTGATTTTTCGTGTGTTCTTTGAAGGTCTTACAATCTCCTTCTTGTTCAGGATTTCTCTTCTTGTTCAGCATAGTGCACTCAGGTGTATGTATGTTATTCGTGTTGTATATTCACACTTGCACACTGCTTCTCTTCTTGTTTCGTTGTTGCTTGTTGCGTTTTTTTCGAGTACTGCATCTCAGCCTTTCTTATATTCCACGAGTTCTAGCAGTAAGAATGATTCCCTTCTCATAGGTACGAGATACGGTTTCCTGTCATGCCAACAACTAACATTAAATAACATTAATTGCATTAAAAACAAAAAATATGACTGTTAGCATTATTTAAAATAATAATGACAAAAGCTTAAGAAACGGTGTCATAGTGATTATGGAAATGGTGTCTTCTTCATGGTATGTGGTTCATGGTATGAGCTTCACGGTCTGTCCTTCACGGTGTCTGGTCATAGTGTCTGGGTCATGGTGTCTGGGTCACGGTGTCTGGGTCACGGTGAGTGGTCACGGTGTCTAGTCACGGTTAGTGGTCACAGTGTCTGGGTCACGGTGTCTGGTCACGGTGACTGGTCACGGTGTTTGGGTCACGGTGTCTGGTCACGGTGTCTGGATACATAGACAAATATCTGTATTTGGACTAAGACAGTGATATGCAGAATATGGATTAAGGGTAATCATTGGAGAGTAAGAGAATTTCAATCATAAATATAAAGGTGTTATAAAATATGTGAGAATTGTGATCATGTATGAGACTTGTAAATAATAGAGTAATTGACATCATAAGATTTTTTATCATAAAAACATGATGTGTAGCTATTATTGAGATTAAAGAGCATTAGTAAGATGTGCAATGAAGATTGAGATTAATTAACATTAATGAGATTTGTGATCAGTAAAACATGATTAACACATGAGGAGTCTAACAATCTCCCCCTTTTTGATGATCACAAATCATATATAGGAAGAATATAAATGAAATGTAATATTAAAGATAATAGCATAAGAAAAACATTATAGAATTGATACTTTTGGTTTTTCTCCCCCATTTATACTATTATAGAACTGACACCTGTAGTTTTTCTCCCCCTTTTGGAATTATCAAAAAGTAGAGAGAAGGAAATGAAACACTGCATTTTCCATCAAAAAAGGGTTCAAAATACATTAAAACATGAAACAAAAAAAGACATCCCATCAAAAAGAAAAACAGTCCACGGATGCTTCAGGGATCCACCTTGGCTTTGCCTTCATCAGCATCAGGAGCTGGTGCTGAAGTAGAAGAAGGCATAGATGTTGTAGACAACGAGGGTAAGGGTAGAACTTCAAAAATAGATGGAGCCAAAGTAAGAGCAGTAGAAGATATAGGCTGTGGTTGGTCAAGAAAGATTGGTCGGATCTGAGAAAGACCTTGACTGACTGTCATGGCAGTTGATGTTAAGGCAGGTAGACTAGATCTAAAGGGTGCAGCAGCTGGAGCAACTATAGCAGTACTCTGCACATGAAGATATGGCTTCAAAAGATTGATGAAATCAGTAATTATTTCACCACCATATTGCATAGCCTTTTCAAAATCATCCTTATTCTCTAGAAATTTGTCCAACAATCTGGTGAACTCTGAAAGTTTCTGAACTTGAGCTTTAAAAGCATGAGTCACCGGAGGGATTCTCAGATTTTCCACAAGATATCTAAAGTGATCTATCATATCACTTTTAGAGAAAATCCGAGAAAGATACAAATCTATTTTCTTGGAGATATCTTGTTGAGCATCATTGGGTATCTTAAAATGAATTCTAACCAAGTCCAATGCACTATCACTGTTCAGAACCACTGCTGACAAAGAAGATAGATCCCAGCCACAGAAGGCATTATGAAATTCTTCTTTTATTATGGATCTTAGCATAGAATCATCCAAAGAAGGTGTAGAGGTCTGACCATAAACAGGTGAAGCCTTGACAGCTTTGGTTAGAACTTTGATCTGTTTCAGAACTTTTTGCAGGAATCCAGTGTATTCATCTGTAAGCTTATTCAGATTTTTCACAAGATCTATCATGCTTTCCAGCATCTTGGTGTGACTTTTTCCAATCTTTTCATCAAAAGAAAGTAGGTATGGATGAACTTAAGATACAATATCCCTAGCAAGGAGGGAATCAGAAGACTCGAGAGAAACATCAATAGGTGCAGGGGCAGAAACAGGAGCAGGCTCTGATCTCAAAGATAACTCACTCAGCAAACTTGCTACCATACTTTTCATATTTGCAACACCAGCACTCAGCAGCTTATTCTCTACTCTGACTTCTTGAATTTCTCGGATCATCCTTGGTTGAATATGCAAGATAATATTTTCCAAGAGAATTGATGCATCTTATTGACTTGACTGAGTCACTGGGCGAGGTTGAGTGGAGAAAATTTTCTCAACTTCAGCTAACAAAGTCTCTCCAAAAACATTTAGATCATCTTTAGTCACAAAGGAGTGAAGCTCAGGTAAGGATGCAGGTAAAGATAAAAGTTCAGATTCTGGTTGAGGTTCAGAGTCATCTTCAGACTTAGATTCTGATTCAGATTGAGTTTGGGGCTCTGATTCTGGTTATGAATGAGCTAAGGACTTCAGTTGAAATATAGAAGAAAGATCCATTCTAGTTACAGTCCCTTTTTGTGACTCATTCACATCATAAAATCTTGGGAACTCATATCAGGAGTGCACAGAGTAAGTGATAGAATGTTGAGAAGCTTCATCAGATCCAGCTTTAGCAATATCAAGGTTTTGAGGTTCCTCCCCCTCAACTTGTGATTCCCTTCCAGATTCTTGATGTTCAGAAACATGCACAGGATCCACAGGATCATACCTAACCTCTTCAGTAAACTCTTGCCTTGACAGCTGATAGGAAATTTCCATTCTTTCTTCAGCAGATGGAATAATCTCAGGAACCGATTGTTCCACTAGATAAGCTTCCAGACTTGGTTCTTTCTCAACAGAAAGATCCTCTTCAACAAGATCTACCTCTAAGATTGCTTGCTATTCTGAAATAGGAAAAACCAATTTCCTTGCATCATTGGTATGAGCTTCTTCCTCATGAAGAAAAACTGAAGGATCCTTAGTCTTTTCCTTCTCAAAAACAACATCCTCTCCTTGAGGTGTTTCAGCATGGATAACAGCAGGGACAACAGCCCTTTCCTCTTCAACCGGAACTATTTCCATTGGAGGTATTACAAGTTCTTCTCTAGGTGGTACTTCATCTGTTACTTCTTCTTGTTCTTATTCTTCTGAATACTCAGCCACTTCATCTGGTTCCAAACTAGGATCAGCTAGGTTCTTAGGCCTTCTCGGATAGTCAAAAGGATTAAACTTTTTATACAGTTGATCACTATCCTCAACCCACTACTTTTTCCAGGGATTCCAGCTTATCTTCATCCTTCTAATGATAGGCATGGATAGGAAGAAATCAAGGTCCTCTAACATTTCTTCATTCGGTCCAACCAACCCTTTTGCAACTAACATAGCTGAAATCATCCTTGAATAAAATAGGGAGGTGGATTTGAAAGTTACTTTGATCAGCTCACAGATATCGTTGATAACATACTTACACAGATTGATCTTATGGCCATTCTTCAACAGGTAAATCAGGAACACATCCTGATACTTCATCACAGAAAAATCCCCTTTTCTTGGACTAACAAAATTCTGAACAAACTTGAACAAAAGTCTTGTCTCCCCATCTAGTTCAGCAGCTATGGCCCTTCGCTTGGTTCCATTTCTAGTTAGACTTTCCAAAGCAGTCTCCAGGTCAAAGATGGTGGTTGTTGGAGGAGGGCCTCTCTGTTAATCGTCACAAACTCCTTCATGGGGTATTATTAGGCATGCATCCCACAGCCTTGAAGAGAAAGAGAACTTCTGACCATCGATCCAGCTAGTCACCATAATTCTTTCTCCAATCTCAAAAGAGAACTTCACATACTGATAGAATTGAGATACCAGTCTCGGGTAAATTGGTCTATTCTGTCCAGTGAAACATTCAAGCCATCATTGTTCTTTTAAAACATTCAAAACCAACGATATGCTAGACAGCAACCACTAAGGGCAAACCTCCTTTTCAGGTACAACGGTAAGGCTTACCAGGTTTGGGATTAGCGGTCCTTCGGGAGCTATCCTCGGTATCCTCTTTTGTTTCTTAGAGCGGCACTTCTCAGACGAGGGTAAAGATTGACACATCATCCTTGGATTTCACTAACGGTTTGGGAAAGAGGGAAGAGAAGGTTCGGGAGAGAGTTCGGGTAAGGAATCGAATGAAACCCTTATGTTTTATCATTTGGGAATGTCAAACATCATAAAAACAAAAATACGGGAAATCAAATAGCGGTGTAATAAAAATTACCACGATATGGGTTAAAAATAAGAATAAAAATAACTCTTCATGGTGAGACCGTGAGTAGGTATTACAGTGAGATAAAAACTAGTCATCACGGTGAGATAGTTTATAGTCATCACGGTGAGACAGTGAGCATTTTATATAGTCACGGTGACACAGTGAGTTTTCAGACCGTGAGCATAAAACAGTAACTTTGAAACAGTGAGTATAAAACTGTAAGGTAAAGTACAATAAAGTATTAAACATTAAGATCAGTAAGATATTCATTTATGAATAATCATACCAATATCATGTATGATGTAGTCTAATCTTTCATAATTTAATTGTTTAGTGAATATATCAGAAAGTTGATATTCTGTACCAATGAATTCCAAAGTGATATCACCTTCTTGATAATGATCCCTCAAAATGTGATTTATTACATCAATATGTTTTGTCCTAGAATGTGAAACCGGATTCTTAGAAATATTAATAGCACTTGTGTTGTCACAATTTATTGAGACATGTATGAATTGATATCCATAGTCTAGTAATGTGTGTTTCATCCACAAAATTTGTTCACAACAGCTGCCAGCAGCTATGTATTCAGCTTCTGTAGTAGATAATGCAACTGAATTTTTTCATTTACTACACCATGATACTAGTGGATTGCCTAAAAGGTGACATGTTCCAGAGGTTATTTTTATATATAGCGTACATCTAGCAAATTCAGCATCAGAATAACTAACTAATTCAAATAATTGTCCTTTGGGATAGAACATTTCTAAATTGGGAGTATGCTTGAGGTATTTGAAAATTCACTTTACAGCATTTAAATGTGACTCTTTAGGGTTTTCTTAAAAATGAGCACACATACACACACTAAACATAATATCAGGACGACTAGCAGTCAGGTAGAGTAGACTTCCAATCATTCCTCTATAAGTGGTTTGATCAATATATTTACAATTTTCATCAAGATCCATCGTACTGGTGGTACTCATGGGAGTGTCATTACTTTTTGTGATATCCAATCCAAAACGTTTTAAAAGATCTCTAGTATATTTAATTTGAGTTAAAATAATTCCATCATCATTTTGAAAGATTTGACAACCAAGAAAGAATTTATGTTCACCCATTAAACTCATTTCAAATTCATTTTCTATCATTTTAGAAAAATCAGTACATAATGTAGTTTTTGAATATCAAAAAATAATATCATCTACATAAATTTGTACACCTAAAAAATCTTTAGAAATTCATTTTATAAACACAGTAGGATCATCTATTCCTTTGGTAAAACCTTTAGAAATTAGAAAAGTACTTATTATATCATACCAAGCTCTTGGAGCTTGCTTTAAACCATATTAATCTTTTGATAATTTGAAAATATGATTTGGAAAATGAGAGTTTGAATATCCAGGTGGTTGTTCAACAAAAACATCCTTAGAAATATATCCATTTAAGAATGCACTCTTGACATCCATTTGATATAGTTTTAAATTTATATGTGCAGCATAAGCAAGTAAAATCCTAATGGATTCTAATCTGGATACTGGAGCAAAAGTATCCTCGTAGTCAATACCTTCTTCTTGACTATAGCCTTGTGAAACTAGTCTAGATTTATTTATAACTATGTTTCCGAATTCATCTACTTTATTTCTAAACACCCATTTAATGCCTATTGTGAAAGTGTCCTTAGGTCTTTCAACAAGATTCCAAACTTTTTTTCTTTCAAACTGATTGAGTTCTTCTTGCATATCAATTACCCAAAATTCATCATTAATAGCATCATCAATGTTTTTAGGTTCAAGTTGTGACAAGAAGGCTTGATGTTCAACCTGATTTCTAAGAGAAGCTCTAGTATGTGTCTCTCTATCAGGATTTCCTACAACAGCATCTAAAAGATGATACTTTAGAATTATAGTTGATCTAGTAAAGGTAGGACTAGAAATTTCAGGTTCATAAACAGGTTGGGAATCAACAGAAGAAGGTTCTAGAAAATTTCCAGAACTGGTTGTCTTTATAGAAGATTCATTTTATTTGTCATTAAGGTCCAGAACAGATAAGTCTTATTCAAGATTTTCAAGAGAGGTGTTAGGCTCATGTGGATCAGTTTCATCAAACATGATGTGAACAGATTCTTCTACACACTTGGTTCTTTTATTGAAAACTCTATAGGCTTTACTAGAAATATAATAACCTAGGAAAATTCCTTCATCACTCTTGGATGAAAACTTGTCAAGATTATCTTTGGTATTAAGAATAAAGACTTTGCAGCCAATGAATCTAAAGTAGTTAACCTTAGGTTTCCTATGGTTCCACAACTCATAAGGGGTCCTCTTAAGAACAGGTCTGATCAAGACTCTATTGATAATATTACAAGATGTATTTACAGCTTCAGCCCAAAAATAAACAGGTAGTTCATACTCATTGAGCATGGTTCTGGAAATTTACTGAAGGGTTATATTCCTCCTTTATAATACACCATTTTGTTGAGGTGTCCTAGGGGAAAAAAGTTATGACTATAGCCATTGTTTGAGCAATAGGATTCAAATTCATGATTCTCAAACTCATGGCCATGATCACTTCATAGAGTTTTAATCTTAAGTCCACTAAGGTTCTCTACAGACTTGGAATATTTAACAAAGTAAGAACAAGCTTCACTTTTGTGAGCTAGTAAATATACCCAAGTATACCTATAAAAGTCATGTACTAAGACATATACATAGTGCATCCCATTTAAACTAGAAACTCTAGATGGTCCAAACCAATACATGTGAACCAACTTGAGAGGTTGAGAAGTTGAAACTTCATTCTTTGGTTTGAAAGAGATTTTGTGTTGCTTTCCCTTTTGAAAGGGATTACAAACTTTTTCATTTGGAAACTCAAGTTCGGGTAGGTCTCTCACTAAGTTCTTCCTAGTATGATTTCTAAGTGAGTGTATATTGCAGTGTCCTAATTTTCTATGCCAAAGTCAAGACTCTTTATTAAAAGCATTTAAATAGGTAATATTTTTCATGGATAAAGAATTTAAGTCAATAGTATAAACATTTTCATTTCATAGGGAAGAAATACTAAATCATTTTTAGAATTAAAAACATTGCACGAATAATTTTCAAATTTAACATTAAATCCATCATCACATAACTGAGAAATACTTAACAGATTATATTTAAGTCCATCAATGAATAAAACATTAGAAATTAATACAGAGTCAGTGTTACCAATATGGCCTAAGCTGATGATTTTCCTTTTAGAATTATCACCAAAGTTTACAAAGCCTCCATCAATTCTGACTAATCTTTTAAAGCATGAGAAGTATCCTGACATATGTCTTGAACATCCACTGTCAAAGTACCATGTCTTCCTATAGGATCTCTTCAAGCAGGTTTCTTACAAAACAGATTTAGATAGGAAATGATTTTGGTACCCAGATCTTCTTGGTTCCAGATAGGTTAGCAATCAAAGCTTTCAGTACCCAAATTTTTTTTATGGGTATCATAAAATTTGTACAATCAACAGATTTTGAAAGATAAACCTTATTAGATCCGTAACTATGAATATAACTAGTTGAAGCATATAAATGTCCAGAACTAGAACTAGCAATATTCTTGTCCAGATTTAGAAATAAATCTATTCTTAGTAAATTTTCTCTCTCCATGTTGGTATCCTATTCTAGTAGTTATTTTGGTGCAACTTTCTTTCCTAGCATTTGAGTTAGTGTATCCTTTCCATTTTTGAATTTCTCTAAATCCTTTCTGAGTTGTTCATTAGAAAATTTCAGTTCAGTGTTTTCCTTTAACAGTTGATCATTTTTCTCTTTTTCAATACTAATTTTAGTTTTAAAAGTAGTAGTGAGAGCATGCTGTTTCTTTAATGATTTGTATTTATCCTTAAGTTCATTTCATGTCTCTTCCAGCATATTACAATATTCAAACAATTCCTCAGTAGTCATGTTTTCAGAATCAGAATCAGATTCTGCACTATCTTCAGAATAATAAGAATTTAAAGCAGGAGTATCTAGGGTTACCTCAGATGTGTTTGTCATAAAACACATGTTTGCCTTATTTCTGGTTTCAATCTCAGAAGCTTCAGATTCACTGGATCTATCCTCAGAAGCGCTCCAAGTAGCCTTCATAGCCTTTTTGTACTTACTGTCCTTGTAATCATATTTCTTCTTGAATTTGAGCTTTGGGAAGTCTGCTTTAATATGTCTTTTTCTTTTTCACTCATAACAGACACCTTCATCACTTTTATCTTACTTTTTCCAGTCCTTCTTCCAATGTACCTTATTGTCATACATTCCTTTGTAATTTAATTTTCTGAAGAATTTCTTCTTCCTGTAAAATTTCTTAAACCTTCTGGCTATCTGATCCATTTCAGCATCACTATCAGAGTCTGCATTTTCACTGGTTGAACTGTTAGTAGGTAGTTGATATTTATCTTTGTCTTTGCTCTTTGAAGCAGTAGTCTCGAAAGCCACTAATTTTCTCTTAGGTTCATCATCTTCCTCTTTATTCACCTTGAGTTCTTCCTCATACATCATAATCTTACCAATGAGTTCTTTGACACGTAGAGCAGCAATTTCACATGACTCTCTGATTGAGACAGATGTGCCTCTACATCAGTCTGGTAAACATCTCAAGATTCTCATAATTTGTTCCTTTGCTGGAACAGCCTTTCCAAGTGAATTCATTGTATTGACTATCTCATTAAACCTGAGATACATATCAGAAATAGGTTCATTAGTCTTTATTTTAAAATTATCATATTTAATAGTATAAGTATTTAATATCATTTCTTTAACATTGGTTGTTCCTTCATGAGAAACACCCAAAGTATCCCAAATTTCAAAAGCAGTTTTACAAGCAGAAATTATGTTAAACACTTTATCTCCTAAAGCACAGTACAGGGCATTCATAACTTTACAGTTATTATTGTAAGCAGTATTTGTAGGTTCATCCCAAGTAGATCTAGCAGTAGTGGGAGGTTTATATTCTGATTCTATGGTATTCCAAATATCAAAACCTATGCTTTCTAAATGAATTTTCATTTTAAGTTTCCATTGAGCATATTTTGTACCATTGAAGAAAGGTGGCCTGTTAGTAGCACCACCCTCTAGTCTATTATCCATAACTAGATTTTAGAATGATAATTTAAAGAGATAAAAATTTAGAACTAACAGAAATTTAAAATCTTTGAAGATGCAACTAAAATCACAGTTGAAAAACAGAGTATTTCAAAAATCTTTGAACAAAAACAAAATCCTCTGATACCAAATGTTGGTTGGAGTGGACACTCAAGAGGGGGGTGAATTGAGTTCTGATTAAAATTTCTATTAAAATATTTTCTATTTAAAATCCCCCAATTTATAAAATAATTTAAACTATAGTGAATTTATATAGATTGTAAATGTTCACTTAGCTTCTCAATGATTGATTAGGTCTCAGTTAATTTAACCACAAGGTCAAAATATCTTTTGAAGCTAACCTATTGATTTACAATAAGTGTAAACAATTGCAAATTTAACTATCAATGTAGCTTCAAATTAGTTGTGTATTTCAATGTAATAGCAGCGGAATAAATAAGTTATATGTATTATACTTTAAACTTAAATAAAATATGAACAGTAGATATAACAAGAGGTTCAGTCTCAAGCCGATACTTAGTCCTCTAAAATATATATATAAATTTGATCCACACTCTAGATCGGGGTTAACAATAGTTTTACAAAACTGTCCAGGCCACGTAGGGACCTCTACCACTGTTCTTCATGGGAAACAAAACAAAGACCAGTTCACACAAGGACCTCTTCCATATTTGACATGGGTAAACAGAAGTTAAGAGAGTTTGAGTGACGATTTTGATATCCTCCAGTTCAGTGCAAGAGACAGTGTGTGTAATGATATACGGAGTACACCACACTGCTCGAAAGTTAATAAATAAATCACGTAGAGAAGATAAATGAGAGTTTAGAAAGATCTAGTTATTATCAATGTAGCTCTGGACTCGTTGGATTCAGCAGGAATGATTCTGAGTTCTTCTCTAGTTTTTCTATTGAATAACAGAGTGTTGTAGTTCATCTTGTCTTCTTCAGGAGTGAGAAATATCTCTTGATTCATTGTGTGTTCTTTGAAGGTCTTGCAATCTCCTTCTTATTCAGGATTTTTCTTCTTGTTCAGTATAGTGCACTCGGGTGTATGTAAGTTCTTAGTTTTGTATATTCACACTTGCACACTGCTTCTCTCCTTGTTTCGTTGTTTCTTGTTGCATTTTTTTCATGTACTACATCTCAGTCTTTCTTATATTCCATGAGTTCTGGCAGTAGGAACGATTCCCTTCTCATAGGTATGAGATATGGTTCCTATCATGCCAACAACTATCCTTAAATAACATTAATTGCATTAAAAACAACAAATATGACCATTAACATTATTTAAAATAATATTGAAAAATGCATAAGAAACGGTGTCACTATGATTATGGAAACGGTGTCTTCTTCATGGTATGTGGTTCACGGTATGAGCTTCACGGTGTGTCCTTCATGGTGTCTGATCATGGTGTCTGGGTCAAGGTGTCTAGGTCACGGTGTTTGGGTCACGGTGTCTCGGTCACAGTGAGTGGTCACAGTGTCTGGGTCACGGTGTCTGGTCACGGTGTCTGGGTCACGGTGCCTAGTCATGGTGAGTGGTCATGGTGTTTGGGTCACGGTGTCTGGTCACGGTGTCTAGATACTTAGACAAATATCTATATTTGGACTAAGACAATGATATGAAGAATATGGATTAAGGGTAATCATTAGAGAGTAAGAGAATGTGAATCATAAATATAAAGTTGTGATAAAATATGTGAGAATTGTGATCATGAATGAGACTTTTAAATAATAAAGAGAGTAATTAACATTATAAGATTTGTTTTCACAAAAACATGATGTGTAGCTATTATTGAGATTGAAGAGCATTATTAAGATGTGCAATGAAGATCGAGATTAATTAACAGTAATGAGATTTGTGATCAGTAAAACATGATTAACACATGAGGAGTCCAACAGTTACCAATTAATTGAATTTGAAAAATGTATATATTATTTAAAAAATCAATCCAATGGTTGAACTTCTAGTAATGCACAATGATGGGTACTAGGTTCTTTGACACCCATGTCTTAGAAAAAAGTTTATCAGAATCACATCAGCTTGACTAATGGATAAATTAGAGAAAGTATGAAAATTAAAACAACTATATAATCTACAAATTAATATAAAAATTAATATAAAATGTTAATAGAAATTAAATATGATAAAAATTTTAAAACAATATATAATCTATTATCAAAATCAACATATGGTTTCCTTTATAGAATAGGATCTAGAATCGCTAGTCATGTTAGACCGCACCCCTCATAGTACGCAAAAAGACAAAGGCAGAGGATCGGAATATGGCTCATCATTTGGAAGTATAGAATCCTAATGATAATGTAATAGATCATTAGTATTATATCCCACCATCTGAAACAAATATTATCACCAATAAAAGACGGTTAAATCATATATGAAATATAAAAAACTAATAAATGTTAGTATAAAATAATTATACATATAACATATTAATTAAAATATGAAATTTTGAAAACTAATAAAATTATGAATATATTAATTACCAATATCTGAAGACCATAAAATAATCACTCATCATCTTCATCAAAATTTTCATCGACATTAAATTATGTATCCTATCCTTTAGCTTTGTCACCTTCTAAATGACATTGAGTTTTGTCATCCCTTATTAAATTATCGACATTATATATATCAGTAACCATTATCTTGGGGGTTTCATCATCAATATTGATATCCCATATGGTAAAAGATATATTTTTTGGTTGTTTCTCGAAAAATTTAAATATGTTTCAACATCCATAGGACCATTTTCAAAATAAATAAATTGATTGTCAAGTTATTTTATTTTAATCACACTCCACCATTCCTTCAAATCACTCAATACATCCAAATAATTTTAATAGTAAACATGTTTTTCTTTAGGTGCCAAAATATGTTGTTTATTTTATGAAAGAAGGATATTACTATTAATTTTAATGACTCTATGTATTTGATGGACTCACAACCCCCAATCTGTATCAAAACAATTGTATTTAAACATTGTAACATAATTTTGTCTTAGATAACAAAACTGAATTATTTCATCTAGTATACCATATAGTTATCTTCACATTCCTTGTGATGGTGTCCTTTAAAATGAACACCACTATTAATTAGAATCTTTGAACCACCATATATGTGTTTATGGAATCAGAATCACAACATACCCATTATTAGATTTTAAAAATTTTGATTGAGGTTTTTTTTGCACACATAATCGAATATCAATTTTATATTCATGTTGTGTTATCAGTAAAAATTATAAATTATTAATAATAAATTTCACGGAAAATTTTATTTCATATTACATAAAAAACATATCACATCATTCTTTGAGACCAATATAATGTTTCTTTATGGACATTCTTCAAGAGATGGAGATATAATTTTTATAAATTGTTTTTTGATATGGAAATCATATACTAAAAAGAGTTCATATAATTAATGAAATATTTTATAAATATTTATCGAAATAATAAAAATGTAGAACCTAAACCACAAATTGGGCCATTTATTAAAATTTAGCAGAACATAAGTATGAGCCTATTTTAGTTTTTCAAATGTAAGCCATCCCTCACAATAACAACCAAAATCAAGATTAGGATGAATAAAAATGAAAAAAGATGGTATGTGATGTCATTAACATTTTTCTCATTGTGACCCATGTGATTATGTTTTGAAGGATATTATGACTGAAAATAATATAGGACAAAATTTTATATTTCCTCATGCAAGTATGCTTTCGAAATCAACCATTATGATGATGTTTTGTTGTAAATATTCCTATTTAAAATTTTCACAAACCTTTCAAATAGATAAATCCAATAGAATTGTACTGGCCCACACATATAGAATTATATGTAAAATGTATCATTAAGTGTTACAAGAAATGAAATAAGTTCGGTGGAAATATTTTTCCGAATATAAAATAAATTATAAGAAAATATTTTTCCAAAATACTCAATGCATTATAATAAAATATTTCCATATATATCTCAGAAAAATATGATACTTAAATCAACATGCCCCAAATTGAAGAATTCAGTTGACCTCTATGACCAAAACGAAATAATATTTCAATTATGACATGAATGTCATGAATTTTTAACCTGGTAATTTTCCAATTTATAAAACAATATGATAAATTAAAAGCATACCCATATGTGAACCTCAAACCTATAATACAATTATATAATAATAAATTGTTTTTTATTACTATGTTAGTATGCTTATTTTGTCTTCATTAATCTATGTGATATTTTACGATCATATAATTAAAGTTGAGGATGACAGCAAATCATTGCATGATCTAACCATGAGTTTACATTATATATGGATTTACCAGGTGTGTCCAAAATGGTATAAAACATGTCTTCCAAATCATTTTTCTAAATATGAATTAAATATATCATTTGATTAACCAACAAATCAGACCAATAAGGAAGGTCTGAAAAATACTCCACTTTATCCGATTATTATCTCTCCCAAAACCATTTTACATTTTCTAGTTTATGGTTTGTCCAAAAGTTACATGGGGTAATGAAGAAACAATAGATTATTCCTGGTTACCATTGAGCATTGTTAGAGGTTTTTCTTTTTCAATTTGACCTTCTGAAAAATTAATATGGCTCCTTTGAAAAGAGTGATCCATAGGGAGAAATATATAATTAATGTCAAAATAACTGGCCTTTATGCCATTTCAAATCAAAAACACATTGTTCTCAACCATGAAGTGAGAACAGGATTTTAGATCATCTGTGCTCCATCTAAAGAACCTAAAATACTCCAAAAAGTCATTGATCATCCATATTAATGAAACTATCAATATAGAATTCTGAAAGGGATTTTTATACAATGTATTCATACAAATTTTCCATAATAAAATTAACTCATCAAATAGAGGTTTTAAATAAACATCAATATTCTTTTTTGGATTTCCTGGAATTAATGGTGTCAAATATATATGGTTCCTTCATCAACATCCAAGTGGAAAGTTATAAAGAGTGATGATAGTAGGCCTATAAGAATAATGACTATCGTAAGAACCAAATGGACAAAAACCAGTAGTAGAAGGGCCTAACCATATGTTATGAGGTTCTAAATACAATGAAGGAAGTGTTTGATAAAAAAGATACCATGATTCACCATCAAAATAATGATTTATGATTTTTGTTATGGAAATATTTTATTTATTCAATGTCACTAATCCAGTTTTGTTGCTAGACATAATTAAACACTATAAAGAATGTGTAATGGGATAATATCTCAACCTTTTCTTGGGAAATTTGGACTTTCCCTAGTGTGCATATTTATACCTCAATTCTCAACATGATGGACAATTAACCAAATATTCATAATCAATGTAACAGAATATTCAGAAATTTAAACATCCATTTATCATATGAAAACATATACCCAAATTATAAACCTTCATTTTACACTCATAGAAACTCATAGGCATTATATTTCCACTATGAAACAATGACATTAGCAAAGATAAAATATGATCAAAACAACTATTAGACATTCAAAAATCAGATTTAATAGCCACAATTATTATAAGATATTCATGATTTCTCATTTGGATTTCTGAATATAAGGAATCTTTTGTATATTTCAAAAAATATCAAAAATGAGATGGTTCAGATTCATGATTTAGAATATCAATCATTATTTTTGTTTCAGGAATATATGGATTAACTGCCTCACGTGTTAAATTCGTAAATTACATATATAGACCTAACTTTATATTATTTTCTACTAATCTATTTTCACAGTTTTGATAAAAAAAATATTCATTTCAAAAATAGGAATACAATAGGTGATGTCCAACATTGTCCATTGTTTTCAATATCATAATATCACAATTATGATAGAGATATTTAATTGTCCCTTCAGAATCAAAATATGAATTTGAAAATGTAAATGATATAAAGGTGGGAACAACTTCAATGTAGAGAAGATTTACACTATATCTGATTGGATTTTTATGATTATTAATCTGATCTTGATCACATAAGTGATATTGGTGTCTACATACCGAGTCTGTAATTTACAAAAAAACATCAAGAATAAGCTTAACTATTATTGATCATTTGGGATAATTGAAAATTATTGTTAAATTTTACCATCATGAAATATTAAATGAAATTTCAGTACAGTGAGGCATAGGGTTATAACTTGTTAACAGGGATAGTATAGGCTTACATTATATAAAAATAAAAATATTAAATAAATAATATATTAGAAATGAATTTTTTTGAAATTAATTGGATATCTCTTATACGATGTCTCATATGATAATTTGTAAATCTTTATTGGATCTCAGGTGTGTGGGTTACCCTAGACACACCATTATATTTGTGATAATATTTTATTAAATTACATTGCATGAGAGAGTAACACATTTGTCATTTTTATTATAATTTCATATAAAAAAATAAAAAATCAACCAAATTATGTATCGTAAAAAAATTAGATACCCTTATTGGGTTGGAGATGTATGGTGCATATTTGGAATGACATAAAATTTGATTTTATATTAATAATTATTAATATTTAACAATTAATGTTAATAATTCTTTTATAAATTTGAAAAAAATGTGATTTCATCATTTGTTCAAATTATTTACATTATCATGTAATTAGAACTAATATTTAGTATTTATTAAGAACATTGAATAATTAATTAATGGTTATTTTTACTTATTTAATTATCATTTTTAATGAACTTTTTAATTATTTAAATATTTTTTTTAAATTTATATATTTTTACCATTTTGTGAAAAATTATTATTATGAATTTTTAATAATTGATAATATTAACAATTTATTAATAACATTGACTGATTAATTGTTAAATATTATAAATTATTTCAATTAATAACATATTTTTATTATATTATAAATGATTGTTAAATATTATAAATGTTATAAATTGTTAATATTATACTATATAGTATAAATTATTGAAAATTATTATTATATTATAGCATAAAATATTGTTAAAAATTATTATACTATACTTTTAAAATGAAAATATAACACAAATTATTATGGTTCAATTTATTATATTTCAAGCTATTATTATTATTATATTATTGATTATTTTTATAGTTCAATTTATTATTATAATGTAAATTATTATTATTGAATAAATTATTATTATTATAGTAGAAATTTTGGAAGTATAAGTTATTATTATTATAGTTTAAATTAATGTTATATTTCAAATTTTTAATATTTTTTTAGTATAAATTAATATTATAATTCAAATTATTATTATTGTTTAAATTAATAATATACTATAAATTATTAGTACTATTATTATTTCTTAAATTATTATAGTATATATTAATGAAAATTATTATTTTTTAGTATAATAATAATTTTCAAATAATAAATATTTCAATTTATAATTATATAAAATTATTATAAATAACAAATAATTATTATAATTTTCAAATTATTATTTTTATTATTATTGGAAATTTTTTAAAAATATTATTATTATTTCAAATTATAATTATTATGATTTCAATTTATTACTATAGATTCTGATTTCAAATTATTATTGAATATTATTATTGAAAATTATTATTCCAACTAATTATAAAAATTATTATTAGAAATAATTATTGGAAATTATTGTTGTATATTGTTACTATTTTTATTGAAAATTTTATTATTATTGAAAATTATAATTGATTATTATTAATATTATTACTGTAAATTATTATTAAAAATTATTGTTACTGCATATTTTAATGAAAAATAATTATAATTGAAAAATATTATTAAAATTTCAAAATTAATATAATAAAAATTATTATTATTTAAATGTAGTACAATTATTATTGTTATTTTTACTTTAAAAATAAGATTATAATTTTTAAATTATTATGATTATTACAAATTATTATAGTATATTATTTAAGAAAATTATAATTATTAAAAATTATTTGAATATTAAAAATATTAAAAAAAAATTAGTATAATTATAATTTTGAAATTATTTATTTTTTATTGTATATATTATTAAAAATTATTATTATTATTATTGTCATTGTTATTATAATATATATTATTTCTAATAATTATTATATTATAGTTTTAATTATTATTAAATATTATTATACTATATTTTTTATTTTTTATTATAAATTTTTATTATTATCGTTAATATTATAAATTAATACTACTATTTTTACATATTATAAATTATTTATTAAAATAATATTATAAATTATAGATAAATATATAAAATTATTGTATAATATTATGATTTTATTACCATAACTATTCTATATATTGTAATATATATATATATAACACCTAATCAAATATGTTTAAATCTATTTAATATTTACATGTTTTTTCAATAAAATTAAACAATCATATTTCTATACATAGGAGCACACACACAAACATAAATATTAATATATTTTATCAATTTTTCAAAAACCAAAATATATATGAATATTACATGAACCATATAAAAAATAAACATCTAAATTTGTTAAATTTATGAACATAAAAAAATAAAACAAACCAGATTAAATATTAAATGAACCAGCTTTGTAGAATACCTAAAAATCAATTAAAATAATTTACACGAATTATATTGAAATAAAATTATAGATAAATAAAAATCTATCAATCATTAATATGTAGTAAATCATGAAAATTAGAAAAATTTATAATCCTATAGTTTAACCAAAATAGTAGAATACCTCAAAATAAATTAAAATAATATACATGAACAAAATTAATAATAAAATAGACATTAATATAATTTTTTCAATTCTAAATATCAAATATATCATAAAAATGATGAAATATTATAAACCATGTATTTGATCAAACTAGTATATTTACCCCATAAACAATATGCAAAAAATATTGATAGAGAAAATAAGGGGAGTCCACACATTTCATATACGAGATGAAACCATCTAAAAATACAAAATATTAGATATGCACTAAGCAGCCATGACTCGAACTGTCGGGTAGGATTTGTAGCAGCATTTCGTAGAGGGAGGATTAAGGATATTAGGGGGAAAAGAGAGTCATGTTAGAATATTTATTTTATTCACAAATAATCTTATGTCGATGAGCATTTGTGATAGATTTCATTATCCGTCAAAAATTCCCAGAACAATTACGTTTGGTGATCGGTGGTGGGAATGCCTGCAAAAAACAATTTTGCTGTATTATTTTTTCTGTCAGAATAAATCAATATTTGAAACATAATTAATTTATCGTAAAAATAATAACCGGAAATGAACTATTTGTGATGGGTCATCCACCTATCGCAAATGGCTCTTCACAAATGACCAAATTACAGGTAGGGAACATCCACTACCTCAACTAGCATGGTCAATATTAATGTAACTACTAATGTGGAACTATGTAGAGTACCATCCCACATAATCATATATTATGTATCTCATCCATAATTACTAATTTTATTTGAGTTCCTATAGAACCAATATTGATTCCCAATATTTCTATAAGACCAACACTCCACTGGTGGTCAGATAAAATATCTTCTATGATGGACCAACTGACTACACTAATGGAAAATATCATTGATATTGTACTAAACAACTAATCATTCCACCTAGACACTCTGATATAGACTTCTAGGGTTAATGTTGAAATAATGATGCATCTTACTATTTAAATACAATAATCCATTCTATCAAGAAGAACCCACCTATCCCCCACTCGAAGTATCCTTTAGGATCAACACATAAATGAGTGCCAAAATCCCATCCTCAGAAAAATTATTCAATCCAAATATATTAACCTGATACATAATCTCTCATTTAATTTTATCCTTGATGTTTATCATAACAGTATTCTTATATCCTGACTTCTATTTATCCAAGTGATACAAATCAGTCAAGCGACTATAATTGACCATCTTCGAAACATTTCCCTTGGTAATCTTAATGCTTTCAACATTCCACTTCTACAAAAGCATCTATAGGTAAATGTTCTGTATTATCATTTCCTAGATGTAGTTCCATACCACATCGTCCAAATACTCATCCAAAGACTAAATATCATAAAGGTGCTTCATTGATCATCCCATCATATATGAATTAAAAAAATTATATTATATGGATGGGTCTTTAAATGGTCAATAATTATCTTTATATACTCTATAAAGAACTCTAAAACCTTATGTCCACCATATTACGTAATGGCCATATGGTTCTGCAATTATAAATCTCATCTCTAGTTCAAAATATTTTTCATAGCCTGTAATGACCCATGTTTTTATCAATAACACATCTAAATTCTTATTGTAATTTTTATTATATAAATATAATAAAATAAAATAGATTCCATTATAAAATCATTATAAATTATGATGTTATGAATGAATAATCATTTCTAAAAATTTTAAAACCAATACTGATTATATAATAACAAGACCATTGAAATAGTAATATGACTATTATGAATTGTGACAAACCCCAATGAATAGTACAATCACCCATTAAAGTAAAATTATAATTTAGGAATCATATAAATGAATATATGGGATAATTATATCACAGTCAAGGTATAAAATGTTTTAAAAATATTAATTAAATGATATCATTTTTTTAATGAATAGATATTTAATAATAATTTTATGTTTAATTTATAAATTTAAAAGAAAATTTATCTTCATAAAAATTACTATAAAATTAAAAATTTTATTTATTAAAATTTTTAGATAATTTTATTATCCCTTATGTAATTTTACAATTTTTTATAAAATAAGTTATAATTTCAAATTATGTATTTTCCATGTAAATGAAGATATTAATTAAAAATTAAATCATACATATTTAGAAAATTATTTTCATGAAATGGAGTTAAAATTATAAATTCTTTACATAAAATATTTTTTAGGGGGATTTTTTGATATATTTATAAAATACATGGTATTTTGTAAATATTAATATATGGAAATTTAATGTATATATATATATATTAGAAGTTAAATATACTATTCATTGATTCATCACTGATGTAAGTTCCATAAGAATAAAATTACCTTCATTATTTATATATTATTTTTCATAATTCTCTAACCATTCATAGTCATGAGGCAAAATAATTATCTAATGATTGAAATAATTGAAATACTCCCTTATACTCCACTATAAATACCAGCCCTCCCTGCCTAATTTTCTCACATCTCTCAATAATTGGGACTTCTACAAATTCATATGAAAACATTTCTCAATCCCCTACCCCACATATAATGATCTCTTGGTCTCATAAATTGATCAAATCCATTTTCTTGAGGATTTTCTCGAGGATAAATCCAACATGTAAAATCCGATTCCTTTTTTTTTAATTTCATTTCAATTAAATTTCTTTTACTATCATATACTCACAATATCTTATCCAAATTAATTGATAACACCATATAGTTTAATATACTAGTATTATATCATGTTAATGCATGATCCATCATAACACTCTGCTTTCTCTCTCTTTTATTCAAAAAATGAAACCATTTCTCGTGATGTGTCAATTTACCAACATCGTTGGCGACCCAATTTCATTTTCCATTAATAACATTTAAAAGGGTAATAAATCATTATATTGGTTGAAACATATTTTAAATTTTATATTACAATCCTATTTATTTTTTTAAACTAACAATTATACCTAATTCTAGATGCTAAGACAAAACGAGTTCATTGTGATAGATAAACCGACAAAAATACCCTAAAATGATCGACATTAAAATTTATTTTAGTGATTAATCTTTATCCCATATTTCCAAACTAATTATAATATCATATTAAATTATTTAGTGACAATAATTACATATAATATAAATTATGGATATTTATCTATATTTAACACAAACATCCATTCTTTTATTCATGTGAAAGAACACTCTCGAATAACGAAATAATATTGTACAACTCATTGAGAAGCCCAAAAATGATATTAAGAAAACACTAATGAAAAAAATTCATATAAAATAGGTTCATGTTTTTAAATAATTAATCTAATATGAGTATATAATGTATTAATGTTAATAAATCATTCAGACATATGGTTAGGGGAATTCTCTAACCCTACTATTTGTCTTTGTGTTTTCCCATGTTCATCCCATTTTTAATAATGCTATTCCTTATGTATCATATAATAATATTTATATAACATTTTTCATGATATAAATGATTTATACTTGAGACTATGAACAATAAAATTGTTTCCAAAATGAATCTTCTTAAAAAAACACAGAACCTTAATTTTTTAATTTTTTTTCTTATTCATTAAAGATGAATGATTTTATATCAATTATGTTATTCCATCATTGGTTTTGGAACCAAATTTTTATTAATGGTTTATTTATGAAATGAAAGCCATTCATTTTCATGGGTTATTTAATTTGAATGAATATATACAACCTATGTGGCTTGCATGAAAATGTAAATGTAATGATGTGAGAGGTGGGTCTAGAATTATACAACACAATTTAAATGATATGTGTTGGGTGAACCCAGAATTATATATTATTCCAATGAATTGGGTAATTTAATTTATCTCATGATAAAAGTGAACTATTTTTTAACACAATGGAATATTATTTCATAAATATGAGTGGTATTTCACCACTAATACATGATGTATCATGTTTAAGCATTTTCACATTCCATTCATATATCTAATGCTTCACTTCATGATTCTGATGATGATGTTCTGATTATTATCACCCCATGTAATATTGTTTAATGTTTTTAAAAATCATATTATTGGGATTTAATCTGACCCCTATCATTGATGTATATCATTAGGTAATTAATTTTACTCTGAAAATCATAGGTACCAATATGAAGCTATAGAATAAAAAATTAAATAAATGTTTTTGTTTTATTTTGTAAATAATATGTATGGGTATAATTTAAAAAAAAAAAAATCCATTGAATCCTAGTTATTTAATGCTTTTATGATTTTATATTTAAATGGAAGTAAGTTCCATGTTAATAAATAAGGTTTTCTATAGTTGGTATTAGATCTAGGTTAGTTATTTGGGAAATATGATTAAATAACATTAGTGAAAAACATTAATATGATACTAATCATATGTATGAACACAATAAACATTGATAAACATTTTGATACAATAATATTTCCCATTAGAGTTAATTTCACTACATATTAAATTATTTATTCATGACATGATCACTTCGGTTTTGTTCTATCCTTTTATATACTAGAAAATGGTGGGAACCTATAGAAACAATGGAAAATAAACATGTTAGAGACAATGAATAAATTTCCCAAACAACATCCCCAATTTCTTGTGGGGGAAGAGATAGAAATTTAATAGTGATTCTTAACCATCTATCTCAGGTAATGAATAATAACATGGATAATGTGAAAAGTGATCCTTCACATAAGAAAGAGAAACTGGATATCGTGTCCTTTATGAGGAAATGTCCACCAAGGTTGAGTGGATCATCCAAGAAAATAGACTTGTAATAGTTAGTCTACGCAATGGTTATGATTTTCATATGCTTCACTACTACGAGATAGAAATAGTGAATATGGTATTTTACCATTTATATGGTCATGCTGATCAATGGTCGGATTTGATTAAGAACGCCAAGATGAAGTACATTATTGAAGAGATGTAGTGGGATGACATTAAGATAATTTTTCTTAATACGTATTTACCTTTATTTCATTATAGAAATATATAGAGAGAATTTATAGAGAAAAGAAGATGGTGAAACTATCAAAGCCAATACAGAGAACATTCGAAGGATTTCATGGTATACTTCATGTTTTGTTATCCATAATGATAACAACATTGATAGATTATTTATTGGATTGAAAACACAAATTCTAATGGATCTATAAATTCTATAAATTTGTAGTTATGAATATGTTTTTTGATGTGATCACTATGTCGGTATAGAGTTTTTATATTGTTACAATGGATTTTTTTGATTTGAAGTGAAAGACGTAGTTTCATGTTATAATATCAAATTATAATGATGGAAAGAAAATTGAACCACCGAAATGTCGAAACCGTCGGAGGAAGCATCATGGGAACTGCCCAAATGGGATGTTAAAGTGAATCACGTGTATGCCAGAAGGACACCAAGATCAAGAATGTCAAAATTTCATGATAAAAATGATAATTTGATTGAGGAAAGAAGTGCATCACCCATGGTCTAATGGTATAACTATAATTAGAATGGGAACTATAATATTTAGTTCATGGAACCTCGAGTCTTCAACGGTAATCAGTGTTAAATTCCACCGATGAAAAAATATCAAGGAAAGGATTATTCAATATCTACTGTGGAAATGAATAAATAAAAAGAATTCTTACAAGGTACAATTTATAGTTATTCACGAATCGATTGTTTTATATAAATCAGGTTATATGCATTCTTTTAATAATTTGTAATTTCTAGATCTGTTGAATCAAATTCCTGAAAACATTAATTAAAGATAATTGTAAAAACACATTTTCATGAAATCATTACATATAATGTGTAGGACTCTTATCTGAATTATGTAAGTGAAATGATTCCCCCAGAAAATTTTATAATACTTTCCTTCGATATATTCAATGATATAATTGGAATATATTGCATCACATTATATGGATCACAAATCAACTATAAAGAAAAGTAATTATATTTTAACATTCCAAACCATCCCATGTTCCTCTACAAATGTAATGATGATAAATAATCTCTTTTGTAAAATCCTTTAGTGGTGTGGGTGTTTATTCCCTGGGATGATGAAATCACAGCTCAAATAATATAGCCAAATTAAGGTATCATGTTATGAAAATGACCATTGATAGGGAATATAATGATTTATTTCTTAAAGATATACCCATACTTTCCCTAGATGATGAGGTTGTGTTCAAAATAGAACACATACCTAGAGATACTTCTATCTCGTTGTGTCCCTATAGGATGGCTCATAATAAGGTAGAGGATATAATGAATTAGCTGTTAAATTATTTTGAAAATAGATCATTCTCCCTTCTGAAACACCTTTGGGTGTTATGGTTCAATTGTTCATGAAGAAGTGCTAGTCAATGCGGTTGTGTATCAATTATCAGGATCTCAAAAAATAAAAAAAAAAGGAACAAGTACCCTCTTCAAAGGATTGATGAATTATTTGTTTAGTTGAAGGATAATATGTAATTCACAATGGTGGATCTTTGTTTTTTATATCATCATCTAATGGTGATGAATATATATTTTTAGAATATTACATTCTTTACATGTTATGGGCACTTTGATTTTTTGGTGAAACCCTTCAGTCATACTAATTCCCCTTAAATAATAATGTATTAGATGAATTCAGTCTTTATAAATTACCTTAAAAAAGATGATAGTTCTTATCGATGATATTATTATATAATATATGATCAAGGAGAAACATGAAAAACATATAAGTGTTATGTTGGTTTCATTAAGAAATCAAAGTTGTTTTACAATTTCATAATGGGTGAATTTAAGATACAAATTGTCCCATTATTGGGATATGTGATCATAAGTGCCAAAATTTCTATAGACCCTTGAAAATAATAGGAAATTGAGGAATATCCCAGATCATCGTGTGTCACAGAAATCCATAGTTTTAATGGATTAGTAGGGTACTAAAAACGTTTTATGAATATTTTATCATGATTTTGAAGACTGCTAGCTTACTTATCATGGAACATGGTAAAGTATATCTAGACAACCCAATTTTAATAATGCTTCATGAAGCTAAAAAAGTGGTTGACCACTACACATGTACTAACATTACCGAAAATATGAGAAATATTTCTTATATGTAGTGACGTTTCAAATAAAATCATGGGTTTTTTAATAATGAAAATTGAAAATGTGATAGCATATGACTCATGAAAGTTCATAATCTATGAGTATGACTACCCTATGGATGATCTGGAGCTAGAAGTAGTGATTTTTTGCATAAAAATATTCTGGAACTACATCTATAGTGAGAAGTGGGAAATATATACTGATAAAAAGATCATACAATAGAAATTAAATAAAAATGTTCTCAACAAGCTCAATGTATAGGGTGAAATCTAATTAAATTATATAATTTTTTTATTCACATTACTACTGGTAAGGAGATCTAGCTAGTTGATTCTCATAGCATAAAATAACGTGCAACTCTTTCGATGTTGTAGAATGATTGTTTCCTTGTCTTCATGGACATGAAAATGATGGATTTGGATATAAAAATAGTAGGTAATACATAAATTCATTCACTAATGATTACCCAACCATCTATATATGATAATATTTTGGAGGCTAAAAGGGATGATCCATAATTAGAAAAGAAGGATAATACAGTAAATGAAGAGAATATGCATGAGTTTCATACCAACTATGATGGTTTTATTTTTTTTAGAATGAGGATTTATGTTCCTTTATCACCTTATATAAATAAGGATATATTGGATAATTCACATATCTAAACATTTTCTATCTATATTGGGAGTACCAATATGTACCGTTATCTCTAAAAACAGTTCTTTTGGGACAACGTGATGAAGAATATTGATGATTATATCTCACGGTGATTGATTTTCCAGAATGTTATTGCCAGAAGAAATAACTCCAAGGGGATGATTCCAACCTTTCCCAACACCATATTAAATAGGGATAATTTCATTATCTAATTTATCATGGGTATCGAAAAAACATCCATAATAAATAATCTGATATGTGTTATGGTGGAAAAACTCACCAATACTACAAACCTTATCACCATTTGATAATATATCTACTTTGAACAAAATTGTATGATATATGTCAAAGAAGTAGGGAGGAATCCTGGGGTTCTAATCTCTATTTTCTATATTCATGATCCAAGGTTCACATCTATATTATAGATTAATAATTAACATACATTGTGTATTGTATTAAATTTCAGCATGGCCTATCACACTCAAACTGATGGCTATCCATAAAGGACTATTCATATTCTTGATGATATGTCAAGATCCCCCTATTTGTTATTCAAATATGGAAGGTATCAATAATCTTACATTATATGAATACTCATTCAAAAATATATTATATTAAATTATTTATATGGATTCATATGAATATTATAATTGAAAAAGAGGTAGAACTCAAAACAACCTCGATAAAGATGGAGAAAAAATGTTACTTAGAAATGATCTTATGATAGAGATGTCATATAAGGTTCAAGACATCTGGAAATATTTCATAGGTGATAATAGATTTCAAAAGATCTAATGTGATAACCATTTAAGGGATATAGATTTTGATTATGGAGATAAATTAATCTATAAAATATTATTATGGAAGATAGTATTTTAGTTTAAAAGAAGGGGATGATAATTCCAATGTACAATGGACCCTCTGAGATCCTTGATCGCATAAGTGATGGTGACTATCGACATTCATTCACACCAAATATCTATACTATTCATTATGTGTTCCATGTATGAGTCTGAAGGAAGTACATACCAGATCCCACACATGTACTTACTCAGAGGTGGTTCAACTGAATGATTATCTCTCTAATTTGGAGAATCTTGTAAATATTCTTGGCCAGATAGATATGGTTTTTTGAAACAATACAACAAACCATATCAATGATAGGTAGAGTAAATTTATTAACGAGGAAGGAAAATGGAAACTGGGGGAGGCAATGAAGGAGAAGTACCATAAGTTGCTCATGAAAAATGTAATTTCATTTGTGAAATTTAAAAAAAAATGGGAATGATTGTAATGAACCAATTTTTTATTAATAGAATTTCTACCTACTTATAGTAATTTAATTTAGTATTAATCACATTAAATACTATAGAGAACTTAATAAAATACTTATAAATTATGAATTAATAAAAAAATAAGTATTTCTGATTGTTAAAGAACCAATTCTAATGAAATACTAACATGATCATTGAAATAATAATATTTCCTCTATAAAATTTAAACCATCCAATTGAAAAATATCCTAAAACATGAAAGTATAATTAAAATTTATTCATCTTATAAATATATGTATGAAATAATTATATCATAGTACATATTAATAAATGTTTTAATAATTATTAAAAATGTTATGGAATTTTTGTATGTCATTAATATTTTATTACAATTAAATGTTTAATTAAATAAATAAATTGAAATTTTGTTTACATAAAATTTATTAATAAAATGTTATTTTTATGTCATAGGATTATAAGATAATATAAGGTGACCTTATGTAATTTTTTGAGGTGCTATAAAATCGGTTATAATTTTATCATTTGTATCTACCTTGTAAATGTTGATTTTAATTAAAAATTTGATTACTCATATACAGAAAATTATTTTCTTAAATTGGATTTCATTTTTTATTTTTTCAAAAAAAAAAATTGGCACTGTTAATTTTTTTTTATTTTTCTAAAATACTTGAATATTTATTTAATAGTGAAATAAGTTAATTTATGGTATGTGTTCAAAACATTATTAACATAATCATCGTTGATTTAAACACCATAATATCAAATTTAGATTATTTTTGTTTATTTTTTTATGATTCATAATCTATTCATATTATTGATCCAAACAAATAAACTATTTATTAAAATAAGAGTAAAACACCCATCTCCACCACTATAAGTAACACCCCTCGCAACAACATTTCCTCACACCTCCCAAGCTTATAATCATGAAAAAACTCCTCATGAGCCACATCCCAAGCCTCTAACCCATTTTAAGAGGTATATTTCTTATCAAAAGTCTAAATCCTTTTTCATAAATAGGTTCTCAAGGATGATATATCCAAGAGGCAAAATAATCTTCTTGTTTCTTTAATTTTCTTTTCAATCTCATTTCTATTCAAATATTATCCTAACCATATACTATAATAATATAATGATAACTTCATTATGATTGTTATACTGGTATGCTATAGTTTTAATGGAATATGTGCCATTAAAATTCTCCTTCTCTCTATTTTATTCTAAAAATGAAATCGTCGCTTGTGATGTGTCAATTTACCAACATTGTTGGAAATTCACTATCATTTATCTTTGATACCTTAAAATTTCTTAATAAAAAATATGTAATGGTTGAAAAATAGTTTTAAATGTATTTCATAACCCACTTCATGTTATAGAAGTAACATATATAGATAAGAAAATATGATAAAATAAAATGAGTTCATTGTGAATGAAAAGCCCCCAGAATTACATAAAACGACCACAATTAAGATTTATCTAATCACTCATCCTCATAATATATAAAAAAATTCTTTATAATATCATGTAAATTAATGGAATAACATTCATAAAATATAATAACAAATTAGTACATTTTTTCACATTTTAAATGAACATCCATTCATGTATATAAGTTAATGAACACTACAAAATAATGAAATTAGAAAAAATTTCTCATCGAAAAATCTATAAATGAACATAATTAAACCATAATAATAAAATTCATATAATAAGGGTTATGTATTTTTTTATTTAATTATATAATGTAAATATTCTAGATATTAATTTGAATAAATCATTTAGATATAAGGTAACGAGAATTATGGAACCCAACTCTCTTTCTTTTGTTCTCGGTCAATCACACCATTTTCAGTATGTATATTACATAAATATAATTCTTTCATCATTATCTGGCCATTTATTGGATATAAATTTATTTTTATTTAGTTTCAACAAAACATAATGTTTTTCAGAAGAAATACTCATTAAAGAACACATACCTTTTACTTGTGAATATTTCTTCTTCTTCACTATTGGTTATTGATTCTTATATAGAGTATGTTATTCCCTATTTCATCTGGTAACATACTATTTATTAATTTTTAATTTATGAAATGAATCCCATTCATTTTCATGGGTTATTTTCTATCCAATATTGATATACATTCTATGTGGCAAACATGATAATGTAAATGTTATAATTGGACGGGTGCACCAGAAATTATATAGTGAAATGTAAATATTACGCGATAGGTGAACCAAGAATTATGTAGAATCCTAATAAATTGTGTAATATGATGTATCTCATGATAAATGTGAAATATTTGTGAACATGGTCCTATAATTTTTCAAAAATATGTGTCGTAGTTGACCAATAAGACATGATGTTTTGTTTTTATGAATTTTTACATTCCATTCCTTTAGCTAATGATTTGTTTCATATTTTAGATGATTATGTTATTATTAAGATCACCCCATTTTATATCGTCTCATGATCTTATCTATCCTCTTACCCTCACAACATTATTTTATTAACTTCCACCTGGGGTCAATTTTATTACAGAGAACTGAAGGACCCATACAAATCTAGAGAAGAAATAAATAAATAAATGATTATGTTTTATTTTTCAAATGATATGTTTTTTAGTAATATTTCCATTAAACTCAAACATTGGATCCTATTTGTGTAATGATTTTATGTTGTTATCATTAAAATTATATAAAATTCATGTAAGGAAAATTCGGGTCTCCGTACATCCCACCACATGTCTCTTTCCAGGATTAATATAATGAGAGAAAACTTCACATAATACTTATCTCTAGGCCCTTCCCCCCAAACTATTGAGCCCCTTAGTTCAACAATTAAAGGTATATTTACAACCATGTCCTCCTATTATCATACCAAAAAACATATTTATTGATACATATCTCTACAATTACAAGAACACTTATTTGGAATTATAACACATCATTCACACACATTGAAAATATTTAATGATACAAATTCATATGAATTCATCACTCATACTACACCATATGGTATAAACCTAGGAAAACTCAATACCAGAAACCATGCCTTCCCAGGGACATGGATAACACATTTTATACAATTTTCACAACTGTTTTCTTCTTATTACACCATCATTTTATTTCCATGACTAAAATTATACATGTCACATAAAATATATTGTCCCTAGAATGATGAATGTATACACAACTCCTCTCACATACTAGAAAAATTGTAAATTATAATATTATGAAAACATCACACAAAAGTAAAACAAACAAGGCGAAATAACATTCTCTATTAACAAAAACATGTTGAAAAATAATCCCATCATAGTTTTTTGGGGTCACCAACAAACATGAGTTAGCTTCTATAGTGAATGAGCTTATATCCAAGTCCTGATTTATCCCATTATTCAATAAAAACTTTCCAAATATTAATACAACTGAAATTAAATGAAAATCCCTTTCGATGCTACATTTTAATGCCAAGACTATGGTGCCCAATACCAGTTCCCTAAGACAATTTGTTACATGATCTCATGAATTCCCTTATATATTTTAGAGGATACAGACTATAAGTGATGGTATAATATGTAACATTGGGAAACTATACACAATTAATCAATGTATCATAATACTATTAAAGAATATATAATTACTAGAGATAAGTTAATGACCAATAATTTCCGCTATTCAAGATAATAATAAGCATCAAAATATGATTTTATAATAGTTAAATAATAACCAAAACCATAAAACAGAACTTAATTTTATATAAGTATATTTTTTTATTAAAATACTAAATCAAGAAACACTAAAAACAACCATGTGGGTACCATAATCATGTCACATTCCCTCACCTATTCACCAACTGAATTCCCAACTCATCCCACTGACATTTGAGTATTTCCATTCTCACATCTTTCAAACATGAATTCAATTCATGTATCAATTAGGCTACTTGGTTAGGGAGTGGGTACAACTCAGAAGACCACTAAAAATGATATCTAATTCAATATTTATCCTATAATTTTATATACCTTTTTATACATAATAAATAACAAATTAAAAAAATAGGCATGATTCACAATTATTATTATTTTATCAAATACATATCCTCTAGGTTCACGGTGACCCAAAAACCAGTCAAACAAACATCATCCCATTCTAGATTTTGAACCATACATCATATGGATATCAAAATTAATTATTTCATGATAATCCATTATTAATTTAGTTACAATATTTTTTGTGTTTTTGAGCATCAGTCTATGTACCATTATCTTAGGCACTTCAAACAGTGGTCCAATTGAAATATATCAAGGACCTAATAAATTAATATAGAATCCCATTGTTATTTTTGGGATCTGTCTTGGACACTCACCATTTTTTTTTTGATTCTTGAATCAGGGGACCATTACATCAGTTTGAAACCCCATGAGAATTTAGAGTGTCAGTCCCTAAACCACAAAATATTTTTAATTTTCTAAAATTTCACATATATCATATATATATATATATATAACAAGGATCAACTTTGTTAACCTAATTTCTAATCATTTACATCACATTGAACCATTTAACATATAAATCACATTAATTTCTCTTTAAATTAATTTCCTGGAATAACATGAACAATTTTCTATTAAACAATTTATCCTTAATTATTCACATATCATTAAGCCTTTATGGATAATATAATTATTCCTCTAATTATAATTATCAAACATTTAACAATTTACTTACTTAATTAAAATAACCCATTACTCCACTATTTTACATATCATATTTCATCAATTCCAGGATATTTACATGCCCCTTTCTGATTTTTCATTTTTGGTTTCATAGTATACATCCAAACCGACCAGATCTATGACAGGTCTCCCAATTTCATGAAATTATGTTCACCATTTGAATTTTCAATAAATTTAAAAATGTGGAATTAAAATGAAATAATAAAATACATAGAAATATAATCATGATTATAGGAATTATCAATTAGAAGAACCAACGCAAGATTTTGTATGAACATTCACTAAGACAATACCACCAATTCCGTGAATAATTTCTTATTTCAAAATAAAAGAGAATATCTAAAATAAAAACCTACTATCAATATCAAATTAAACAAGATCCATCCAAACATATATCTAAACCATAAAAAATGGAGTAAAATTTCATTCAACTCTATAGGGAAAGAATGATGGGGCATAATGAATATAAAGAAAGAAGAGATCACTAACCAAATAGTATTTATTCCTTCCAAAAAATAATAAATTTTCGATGAAATGGGTTTATTAATCTTAGGAATCATTTTTGGAAAATAAAAAACATTATAATACATATTATGACATATTTGGGTGATTGTGGCTATAAATTGGTTATCCATATAATTGTAATTAAATTTTTGGGGAATTAAATAACTATAAACGTAACTACCTGTGAGGGTGAAGTATTTGATAATGTATTCACCCCCGCAATCTATGGTTCAACACTACTCTTAGGTCGGTGAACATTTTGTCAAATCGTCAACCAAAAGTGTAAAACCCACTATCAGAGGGTGTATTGTTTATAGGGAGGGTCCACATGGTATTTTCAAAACCATTCCCCCCTTCTAGTGTCTCAGAAAGTAGTTCACATATTCATAGGGAAAACTACATAGTTTTCACTAACCATAAACCAATCAAAACACCCTTTTAGGATTCCTAAATTCTATAATTTTTTTTAAACAATACAAATAAACACAAAAATAAATATTAATCAAAATAAGGGTTAAATAATTTTTGAAAGCAGTCATGATAAATTTATATTCATGTTAGTATAATAAATTTTAAAATTTATAAAAATTATATCATTATCCAAATACTATTAATAATTAAAATTATATCTATTTTAAAATAATGAATATATTTGTCAAAATATATATATTTATGCGTGCAATGTTTTAAAAGAAATAAGAACAAATTTTTTTATCTTGATAATGAAATTTATATGTTTTATATTAAATATGATATTATTTTTTCATGTTTTGTGTTTCTATTCATGAGATAAAGTAAATCAAATTTTAATATTTTTTTCTAAATAAAATTTTCTCACATTTTATTCTATATTATAAATTTAATTTTATATACATTTCGAAACATATTTCAAAAAATTAGTTAATTTTTTAAATCAACTGTTAAATATTTTCTAAGGGTTATTTTTAGTGATTTTTAAAAATGTAATAATTTTTCTGTGATAATTATATAATATTGATTTTAATTGAAAATATCCTTTATGAATAAAGTATTTATAAGCATTTTTTTAAATGAACATAAATGTATCATTTGATTATTTATACATAAAATTAATCCAATTTAGTTTATTAGAATAATTTTCATATTCAATTTTGATATTAATGGTTTTAAAAAATATCATCATCTTTACATTAGGAAAATACATACTGTTGATGACTACGGGTTAAATTTTAAATTAAATATTTCTATTGATTAAATGACATTTTTATAAATTTTTTATATTATAATTATATAATTTTATTTTTTGTAATAATCTCAACTTAATATTGGACCATAAATAATTCTAAAAATTAGTGATGAAAAATATTTTCTATGAATAAGTTAAAAATTGGTCTATTCGAGGATTAAACTAAAATGATTTGGGATAGTAATGACTCAGAACATGTAAAAAACCAATTTATGGACATATATTGACATTATCAATTCTATGAATATATAATGATTAATTATGTATAATTTTTTGTAAGAAAAACTATGTACTCATTTTCTTCCATCAAATTACAGGTGTTCCACTCATCTCACTTCTAAATGTAGACCCCTTCCCTTATACACATCACACATCCCAAACCCTTTGGATTATTATATCACATACCAATATTTTTCATTAATTTTACCTACTCATCATTTGGAACATGTTTTTTTCAAATAGTAAAATAATGATTGTTGTTTGTGAATTCCTAACAATGTCACCCAAAGAAGAGGTAACGTTATTGAAGGAGTATTTTTATATTATTCAACATGGAAGATGCATAAATTATTATTAAATAAATATGATATAATATCCCCAATATAATATATATATATATGTGTGTGTGTAATTATTTATATGGAATTACCTTCAACCATTTCTACCACATTCAAAATGGACATAAATTTAGTATTCATGAGTATGATGGACTACCAAATTATGAATCGATTGTATTTTTTTCCATCACCACCACTCATTGAAGGATATAAGGATTAATTAATGTATATAAAATGAATTTATTTATTTACTATACTTTTTGAATTATTATATCACATATACCAAATTTCATTAATTGTTTTGGGTAAATAATAACATCATTTGTGTTTTTAGGGGACTCTCACCTTGTATATTAACGGTATTCATTCACACATTACATGGAATAATATAATGATGATTTTAATGAAAAATAAATATATTATAATTATATAATTGTTATGTTTGAGGTTATTTGGTAACAATATCAATCTAATAATACTAAAAAATTATAACAAACATGAAAAACAATGATGTTTTTGACCGAATTGTGAACATATTGTTGAATTATTAATAAAAGGGTAATATAAGGTCATATGTAAACCATACAATGTATAATCAATATATGTATGTTTAAATAATAAATTTATAATAAAATAATATTTATTATGCATGATTATCAAACATATATTAAGGATTTTGAGACACATGGTAGGTTATTGTTCGTCACAATATTACATCTATGGGATACATTCCATATTCACCACTTATTTATTTTATGTGGTGTACATAACTCCAATTATTGTATTTTATATTTATATTCATGAATTGTTTTTGGATATAAATATCCCTTTAATGATTTCTTAATGGGTTTTATGGTTTCAATGATAACAATTTGAGAATGGATATTTATCACAATGTTCATTCCTTGAGACATATGTTATGTTATAAAAAAATCTTCTTTTATGATGTGTATATAATACACCTTATACATGTAATAAAATTAATATAATTATTATAAAAAATTTATTCTTAAATGGGGCATATAATTTGATGTTATCTAAGGGGTAATGGTCTATTACACTAAATCATCATTATTTGGAATAGTTTTTTATAATTCTACCATGGGTGAATAATAGGAAATTTTTATATAAATTTAAATAATATTTTCTCCTCAACTAGTTATTAATTATCTATTTCATGTAATAAGAGAAAATTTAAAGACATTGTTATTTTAACTTTATTGTAATTTTGTATTAAAATCCATGTTTATTTTTCTTCTTCGTTCAAAAATCATGTTCATCAAAATCAATGTTTTCTGGAAAAAAATTGAATATTGTTATTATTTTTTTTACAATTGTGTATTAATGAATTTTTTAACTATGTTATTATTTTTAGAAAAAAAATTTAATCATAATGTCATTTTCAAGACAAGTCCCATTTTTCATTTACTGAAAATGTAAAAGGATTTTTTGTTTTAATTGTTATGGTATGTAATATATTCTCTACCATAAGAAACATTATTTTGTATGAATATTTGATTTTTTTTATTATGTGGTTATCCTTATAAATAATTTTTTAAAATTTTGTCTTTTTAATGTATTCCTCTATATATTGGATAGGTTATTATCCTCCAGGATTGCTTTAAATGATTTTTAAATCATCATATATATGTTTGAAAGATTATTTTCAACGAAAATGATTCGAAAAATGATTTATGTTATATATAGTGGTTATTCCAGAGGACAAGATATTTTACACTAGAAATGTTCCATGGTGTCATCCAAAATCATTCCCTGTCTATAATGTTATCATTTGATATCACTTAATATTTATGGCGGATCTGATATAAGGATACCTTTTATATTCCTTTAATGAATATTTTATTATTATTATAAAATGATATAATAGACATGAGTTTCACACCCATGTTTCATAGTAAAAAAATTATTTGGAAAAAATTATATTTTTCATGGGTTAGGATATGATGAATGGATGAAATGATAATGATAATTAATTTTTCAGATGGTATTATTTGATAAAATATTTATTAAAACCATTTCTTTTCATGGAGACTCATATGAAAATTTATTTTCGATCATGAGGTATATGTATATATTATATTCATTATCTATACATTTTTTCATATATATCCATATAATATATTTGATAATGATCAATATCCCATGAGATAAATAACATTGGAATGTTGAGTGCGCCTAACTCAATAAGGGAATCTATTCACTATGAACGTCATGTGACAGAAAGGATACTACAATTATAATTTTGGGAGGTAATGCAATACACACTGATAGTATTTTAAAAGTTCATTTATGATATAAGGATATAATATTATATTATTTTGTCTATTTGATAAATATATGTCTTCGGTCTATGTTATGACCCCATAGTTCATGTTATCTGATTTTATTATTCTTCATGTTTTATAAACTTTCAAAATTTATTATAAGACTCATGTATATGATTCGTAATCTACAAGGTATGATTTTGAATGGATGGTCTCAATTTCTCAATCCCTTATAGTGATTATATTTTCATATCTCTATTTTACCTTTATTTAGCATCTGAGATCACCCTGTTAATATTTCAATTCCCCATGTTACATTGAATGGTATTATATATGATATGCCTATGTTGGGTGAAAATTACGATCAATATAATTAGAGATTACGTACATAACGTATGTATTGGTTATCTATGTGTCTTAATTTTTCATGACACCATCCATTATGATACGCATGTTTTTGATTTCATAATATATTCAATATTGATTTAAAATTATGTAATGTCTATGTATGAGTTTTCTGGGGTATTGTAGTCAGTATCAGTGTATGGGTATAGTTAACCCTCAGAATCTATGTTGAGAAAAAATTAAAAAGACCACCAAAGATATTTCAATATATATGTGTAGGGTTATGTTTATCAATAAGTCTATAAATATGTAAAAATATTAATAAATGTATTGTAATTTTATAAAATGATAGAGTTAGGGGATTCAATTAAATAACTACCTACTATGGATAGTTTAATTAGATGTGGATATATCGAAGATGTGCCCTTGTTTTATAACATTAATAATTTGATATTGAGTTGGATATTATCACCCTCGAATGGGAAACAATAATATTTTCTCACAACTTATTTGACACTCATAGGTGATATTCTTTCGAAATTAACAAACTCATTAGAACCCAACACTAATAATTTAAGAAGATGTTGAATTATTAACCTAGGAAAAATTAGTAGTATCATAGATTAAATAGAATGTTTCTTCATTTATCAATCATTTTAATGTTTTTTAGGAATATTTTTTTTCCCACGTTGAATATTTTTTTCTCAAACTATTTTTTTGGTGTTATTCAATGATTAGAAACATAATAAACTCAGAAAAAGTTAAATGTGATATGAAACATGTTGATGTGAAACAAAATTTAATGATGATTATATTGAATTATTTTTTCATTATTTAATATTAGTTATCAAGATATATGATTAAGACCAAAAACCAAAAATTCCTCAAAGACTCACAAAAGAAGATATGGATATAGTGAATTGAGATATCAGTTTGTGGAGACAATGGTAGAAAGAAAAATTAGTTTTCTATCTATCAATAATGTTGATAGAATCACTAATGGGAATAGATTAGAAAAACATGAATATATTTTTAATGTGGAAAAGAATGAAAAAATAATGAAACATTTATGGAAGAATGAAAATATCTATTAATGAAATAGACGAGAATAATGGAATCTCTATGCTTTCATTGAACATTGATTGTTTTTAATTGGAAATTTAGGGAAATTATTATAATGAATTAATTATGTTTAATTATTTGGAAGAGAAATAGAAATGTAGTATGACTAATGGTTATATTTTTATTGATGAATATTTCATTAGTAACAAATGAAATTTTTGGTTTGTTCTACAAGCTTTTTTTATGTTTAATGTAAGAATAATGATTTTCATGATGATGATTAATTTTATTACACGAATCATATTTAATATTATTAAAATTGGTATTGATAAATATTATGATAAAGCATTTTAATTATGTATAATCATTAAAGTGTTATTTTATTGGAAATTTTGAATTATATTATGTTAATTTTAAAATTTAAAAGTGTTTTTATGTATGAGTTTTTAATTATGTATTTGGAAGAATATGTTAAATGGTAATTATGACATCCCAAGTAAGTAATGAATAATATATTTTCTTATATATTTCTATTTATGAATTATATAGTGTTTTATAGGCATAAAATGAGAATAAATCCAATCTTAAGCATAAAATACTCTAATATTTTTTAAAAGATCGTTTTACCGCCTTTTGATAGAAAACCTTTTTTAAATAAAAATTTTGAAAATTTTATATGATCTATTTGTCAAAATAAAATTATTCCTTAAGATTGGTATAGTTAGATTTACTTTGGATAATTTTTTGGTATTTTTCTGACAATGTTCATTTTTTAATGAATAGTGAAAAATATTGCATTTTACTTCAAAATTTCTTTTTAATATAATTTAATTATACGGTTAGATTATCTTTATAATTGGTTTTAAAGTTTAATTAGAATATATTTTTACCATTTAATCCAATGGTGTTCTTTTTAATTAATTTCTCTTTGGAGTTGGGCATAAACAAGTGTAAAACTTTTGTAAGATATTGTTTCTAAAAAACCAGCTATTTGTCTTGACAATAGAAATTATTTTTAAATTAATTTCTACAATTTCTATGATTGGAATTTGGAAAAATGGTTTCCATATTTGGAATCATAAGTTCTAAATTAATTAATTAAGACACTTTTTTTGGACATTATGAAAAATAACTACGGTAATTATCATTAATTATCGTGATTAATTAGTAATCAGGTAGTGAAGGGTAATAAAATAATATCATAATAATAAAACAATGACCCGAAAATGTGTCCTAATTCTACTTGTTGTGTAATGGCTGACCATGGGATGCCTTCTTCCACCTTCATTACCCCATGGAATCACTTTATTGTGATAGTGTCCTTTTATTATATTATTTGTATTTAAAAGGAATGTATAACCAAAGTATGTGTCAGCCAAGTAAAACAATTTTTGTTTTGTCTGTGTAAACGATATCATAGACTATAAATATTCATTATAAATCTAAAAGGATTTCATACATCATACAATTTGTTTTAAAATTTTTAAACATTAAATAAATTAATTTATTTCTAACACCACGATGATGCATCGATTACCTCATTAATGAACGATTTAAATAAAATGAAATGATAATATAAAATATAAGAAATAAACTAGTCAAAAACCTATTAGATAGGTGTATTTAAAAACATTATCAACTTATCCTAGAAAATATCATTTCGGGACTTTTACAATATGCAACCCATTTTAAAATATATTAGCATTTCATAACTTTCTAAGAGTGCCCCTCCTACCTCTTATAAAAGGCCCTAACCTCTACATCCTTACCCACACCTCTCTAGCCATTTTATTGGGAAAACTATGCTCATTTTATCTCTACACATCCCTCTCTTCATAATATATTCCTTACCTTAGATATAAAGCTCTTCAAGAAACTCTTTTGGTTCAAACCTAGGGGAGTTACCCGATTTAAAGGTAGTGTCTTCTCTTATGTCCTTTTGTTTCATTTTGCTTCTACAACCCCATAAACTCTTTTTATTCCTTTATTCTGTAACAATACCATTTTATTAAATATACTAGGATGTTGTTATGTGATTTATTCGAGCTACAATTACACACAACTCCGTCTAATGGTTAATGAACATATTGTTTCTCTGGATGGCGAATTTCGGCCTCATGAAACGATGATTGTTCAATCTTCTTCTAACACCTTTAATGGTGGCCATTAAGATGTCACTATATTTATATATGATATAAATTATGTTTATGTTTTCCATATTCTTCTGTTTTTTCCATTTATGGAATAGTTGTATGGTTTCCATTATGGGTAAACGCGATATCTTCATTTTAGGAAGTGCGGACTACCGCCCCTCAAAGTGATTTGATTCGTTAATGCCATCTGTGGGATGTATAAAGAATGGATCTAATGTTATTATATATGATATTATATAGGAATTATAATATATAGTTATATAATTATGTTTTCATTCCATTAAATACGAAATAGAAATGAAAGTAGCGTTCATGCGTACATACAGCCTACCGTCTCTATGAACGGTGCATTTCATTTATTACCTCTAAATGTTATGTAATATTATAAATGCATGTATATACTGGATATATATGAAATATATGATATCTACATCATTAATATAATTCTGGATATAATGTATATTTTACCACATGAACAACTTGTAATTATAAGAAGATTATTTTTGACTCAAGTACCAATGATCGACAAAACGACCGTTAATAACTTAAATAATTACATAATGTTCATAACATGTTAATAAGTGATATAAATGGAATATTTAACATGAGAAAGGATCTTATGAAAGTATAAATTAACTCTAGTTTATTATTTAGGAGAATAAAGAGCGATCGCATCAAATCAGAAATGAGGTAAGGGACTTCACCTCAATATCCTTTCATTGAGGCATATTTTGTTTTATACACAACAATCTTTTATATGGGGTACAAACCCCTTTGAATTTTAATTTTATTCAAAAGGAATATTTTTGTACGAACCCTTTTACTAAACGACAAATTGAATTTTTTGTCTTACCTATGCGGCGACAACGACTTCTACGCCACCGTAACCATTATTTGAGTTTTAGCTTCCTCAACAAGCCATAACTTTTTTTAAATGAAACATAAATACCATATTTTACTTTTTTTTTATTTTGGTATTGGAATTGGTTTTGGTAATTTTTACATTATATCAATGTGTTGTATTGATATCTTGTGATTGAAAAGTGGAAATGTTATGTTTCCTTTATGAATGTTTTACGTGATACGATTATGTTATGGTTATGGGAATTGTTTATGAAGATGGGTTGTTACATGATAAACTAAGGGTGTCTGATCCCGATATAGCTCTCCAATGAATTGGGTAACGTGAATGGGTTAAACTCTATGGTTTCTCCAAATATATTTAGGGAATATATTGTGATGGGTATTCCAAACATAACCATGAGTGTTACTCCCTACGTAAGAATGTTATCAATGCCTCACGTTACCCTTGTGTCTTATGATTTCTATGAGTTGTTAATGAATCTTATGATATCATGAGGTATGTTAAATTGCTTATGTTTTTTGAGTAATTTATGATTTCATTGATTCTTATGTATACACGGAATAAGGTTTTCTTTCTGTATTTTTATATCCCTTACTGTTCTTTTAATACACATCCCATGTTTTTGAAAATTTTTTTAGAGGTCAAAGGAATGTTACATGATGTGATGATAGTGTAGGGATAGTGTCAAGAATGAATCGATGTTTTATTTTAAATATGTTTCCTTTGATGGGAAAAATGAATACTGTCTTTTATGTAACCACCTTGTTTAAATGTTGAATTTAATGCATGATTTATTATCTAATTCTATACAACTCTAAACCTGAAAAGATCCTCAATATGTACTCTTGAAATATCTCAAGATTAATTAATGTTTATGGCTGGGGACTTATAGTTGGTATCAATGGTCGGTTTAGATAACTTTAGGAGTTGGAATTCTATTAAATGATTATCCAAAAATATTTTTTTTATGGTCAAATTGAAAATGATATAGCATTTGAATATTACCATGTTTCTTCATCTAATACATGTTTATTTAGAATGGTTTTCCATAGTGGAAATATGGAAGAAGTTCTAGGAAGGCATACCGAAGGAAATGACCTTCCGAATCAGCATCCTGAGATAGTCAGAATTGGAACTGAATAGTTAGTTGTAGCAATGGTGCAGTTGAATCATGAGATAAATGGTGGTGGTATTCATGTACGAGATTAGTGAGATCAACCGCAATGGAACATGTCAGTGGTGGAACATTTCATGAGGAAACATCCCCCATCATTCATAGGATCATTTGACCTTGTGTTAATTGAAGGGTGCATTAAAGCACTGGAGAATATTTTCGATGTCATGGGGTGTTCAGACAATCCAAAGGTTAGTCTTTCTATTTACCATTTGGAGGGTGACATAGATCTATGGTGGTCAATGGTTAAAAATATTCAGGACGCTGATGATACTAATGCTCTTGACTAGAATGAATTCAAGGGTATGTTTCTTGATAAATATTTTTCTAAGGATGTTCGACTTAGGATGGAAAAAAATTTCTTGGAATTGAGGAAAGAGGATGACTCAGTGGTGGCTTATGATGAAATGTTATCTATTTTGGAAAGGTATGCTCCAAATTTTATCCGAGACCTTGATAGTAAAATCAATCGTTTTTACTCAGTATTGAAGCCAAAATATCGAAGGGAAATGGCTTCTCGTGAGTTCATAAGTTCTGAAAATCTTGTTTGATGTGCTAAGAAGGTTGAAATGGAATTTTCAGATGATCAAGTGTTCTCTGAAAACCAATAGAAGCAGAGACTGAGGTTGTAAGAGAAAGGGAAGAATACTTAAAAAAGGTTTGATGGTAAGAAAACTAAGATTCCAGTTTGTGATATATGTGGTAAAAAGCATCCAGGGGAATGACCTTTGTATTCTGTAATGTTCTACCGACGTGGTAATATGGGATATAAGCCTCGTGAATGCACTGGAAAAGATCAGGGTGATAGTAAGTCCAAATTTGAATTACAGTTAGTGAAATTTTTCAAGTGCAATGAGATGGGTCATTATGAAAATGAGTGTTCGAAAAAGAGCTCGAATGATGGGAACCAGTCAAACAACAAGCATAAAGGTGTGGTGAAATCCTTTGCAACAACTTCAGCGCATGTTGGGCCATCAAATGAAGTGGTATCAGGTAATTTTTTTGTTATTTCAGATTATGAGAATGTGTTGTTTGATTTTGGGTCTACACATTCTTTCCATTCTAAAAACCATTCTAGTAAATTTGGAATACCATCTCAAGAAATGACTCCTGAAATTTTGGTAAAAACACATAGGGGAAATGTTGAGGAAAAAATAATTTAAAATAATATTCCTATCCTTATTTGTGCAAAGAAACTACATGAAAACCTTATTCTTTTACCTATAGTAAAGTTTTATGTTATCCTGGGTATGGATTGGCTCTCTATTTACCATTCTATGATTGACTGTAGAGATAAAGTTCTTTCTTTTCAAAAATAATTTCAGTTTTTGTACATGAATGAACCCTTACTGTTGATAACATATAAAGAGGCTGAGAAAATTGTAAAATATGGAAATGAATTTTATTTTTTACATATTGTTGAAAACAAAGGAACCATTCAAATTAATGGCGTGCCAGTGGTAAATGAGTATCCTGATGTTTTTCTTGATGAGTTTCCTAAAATAATACCTGGTTGGGAAGTTGAATTTACTATTGTATTAGTTCGTGATTCTAATCCAATTTCAAAACCCCCTTATCGAATAGCTCAAATTGAACTTTTAGAGTTGAAGGATCAATTCCAAGATTTATTAGAGAAAGGTTTCATTCGACCTAGCACATCACCATGGGGTGCTTATATCTTATTTGTTAAAAATAATGATGGTTCAATGAGACTTTCCATTGATAATAGAGCCTTGAATAACATCCCTATTAAAAACAAATATCATTTGCCTCATATCGATGATTTGCCTGATCAGCTCCAGTGAGCTCAGTATTTTTCAAGGATTGACTTCAGAACGAGGTACCATCAATTAAAGGTAAAGGAAGCAGATATTCCAAAGATAGAATTTCGTTCAAGATATAGCCATTATGAATTTTTAGAAATGCCTTTTGGGTTAACCAATGTAGCTACTGTATTCATGGACCTTATGAATAGAATTTTTGATGAGTTCTCAGATAAGTTTGTGGTTGTTTTCATTGATGGTATTTTGGAGTTTTCTAAAAGTAAGGAGGATCATGATAGACATTTAAGCGTTGTTTTTCCAACCTTAAAAGAAAATAAATTATATGTAAATTTCAGAAAGTGTGTGTTTTGGTTGCCAAAAATTTCATTCCTTGGTTACATTGTTTCTAAAGATGGGATAACTTTTGATCCTGCAAAAACAAAGGTTGTTGAAGAAAGGCCAATACCCACAAATGTAACCGAGATTCGTTGTTTTCTTGGTTTTGCAAGCTATTACCGAAGGTTTGTTAAAAACGTTTCACGGTTATCTAGTCCAATGACTAAGCTAACTCAGAAGGGTGTTAAGTTTATCTGGACAAAAGAATTTGATGATTGTTTTCAAGAATTGATAAGAAGATTGGTGAATGCTCCAGTTTTGGCACTACCTTCTAGGAATGGGGATTTTGTTATCTATTATGATGATTCATTGAAAAGACTTGCTTGAGTCCTAATTCAGAATGATCAGGTAGTTGATTATTCTTCACATCAGTTGAAAACTCATGAGGAAAATTACCCTACATGTGATTTGGAATTAGATGATGTTGTTTTTGCTTTAAATATTCGGAGGCATCATCTGTATGTATTAATGTGTGAAATATAGACCGATCACAAAAGTTTAAATTATATATTCACTTAGAAAGAATTGAACATGAGATAGAGGAGAAGGCTGGAATTAATCATGGATTATGATTGTACAATTCATTACTATCCGGGAAAAGCAAATAATGTGGCAGATGCTTTGAGTCGAGAAAGAAATGCTTCATTAACAATGTTGAGTTTGGAACGTGATCCTTTGGTTATATATTTTATGAATTTTGGATTAGAATTTGTTGGTGTAGGAAGTTCTTCTATTTTGTTTCAGGTATCAGTGAAATCTTCTCTATCTGGCAGAATTATGCAAGCTCAGAAGAAAGATAATGAGTTGTAGAAAAAGGTAGAGTTGGTTCAGAATGGTATGTTACCTAAATTTAACATTGATAATGATTATGTTTTGAGATTTGGGAAGATATTTTGTGTGCCTTTTGATTCAAATTTGAAGAGAGAGTTGTTGTGAGAAGCTCATATTTCTTCGTTTTAAGTTCATCCTGACAATACCAAGATGTATAGAGATATTCGGAAGTATTACTGGTGGGATGGAATGAAAAGAGACATTTTTGATTTTACTATGAAGTGTTTGACTTGTCAACAGGTCAAAGTAGAGCGGAAGTTACCAAAAGGGATGCTTTAGCCTTTACCAGTTCCAGAGTGGAAATGGGAGAATATATCCAAGGAATTCATTGTGGGATTACTGAAAACACCTCGAGTTAATATTGAAATTTGGATTATTGTTGATCGATTGACTAAATATGCTCATTTCCTTGCTATACGAGATACTTTTTCCCTAGATCAACTTTATCATTTGTATCTTAAAGAGATTTTCAGGTTCCATGGAGTTCCCCTCTCCATTGTATCTGATCGTGATCTCAGGTTTACTTCTAACTTTTGAAAAGGCCTTCAAAAGTCATTGGGTACTGAATTAAATTTAAGTACAGATTTTCATCCTCAATCAGATGGGCAGTCAGAATGATCAATTCAGACACGGGAGGATATGATACATGCCTGTTTGATGGATTTTTAGGGATGTTGGGACCAACATATTTCTTTGGATGAGTTTTCTTATAATAACATTTTTCATTATAGTATACAGATGGCACCATTTGAGGCATTAAATGGGAAGTAGTGTCGAACTCCAGATTTTTGGGATGAAGTGGGTGAAAAGATGTTGATGGGACCATAATTGGTAGAAGAGTTGGCAGAAAACGTTCAGCTGATACAAAAACATATGAGAAAATCTTATAGTAGGTAGAAAAGTTATGCGGACAACAGGAGGAAGGATCTCTCTTTTAAGGTAGGTGATCATGTCTTCCTCAAAGATTCACCATGGAAGAGTGTGATGAGATTTGTTAAGAAAGGAAAGTTGAGTCCAAGGTTTATTGGAACAATTGAAATTCTTGAGAGAGTTGGATCAGTTGCATACTGAGTGGCGTTACCACTAAGTTTATCTCAGGTACACAATATTTTTCAGGTTTCAATGTTAAGGATGTACATGCCAGATCCATCTCATGTTTTGAGTCTAGAGGTAGTTCAACTGGAAGCGAATTTATCATATGGGGAACAACCGGTCCAGATTCATGACCACAGGGATCATGTGTTGCAAAATAAGGTGATTCATCAAGTAAAGGTTTTTTGAAAAATCCACATGATTGAAGAGGCAACATGGGAATCTGAAAAATGCAATGAGGGATAAATACCCCCACATATTCGATATGTAAATAAATTGCGTGGATGAAATTTTCTAAAGTGGGGAAGGATGTAACATCCCAAGTAATTAGTGAATAATATATTTTCTTATCTATATATATTTATTAATTAGATAGTGTTTTAGAGGCTTAAAATGTGAATAAGTCCAATCTTAATCATAGAATACTCTAATATTTTTTAAAGATCCTTTTACCGCCTTTTGATGGGAATCCTTTTTTAAATTAAACTTTTGACAATTTTATAAGATATATTTTTCAAAATAAACTTATTCTTGAGGATTATGACATTTAAATTTTCTTTGGATAAATATTTGGTATTTTTCTGACAATGTTCACTATTTAATGAATAGTGAAAAATACTGCAATTTACTTCAAAACTACTTTTTCATCTAATTTAATTATATGGGTAGATTATCATTATAATTGGTTTCAAAGTGTAATTAGAATATTTTTTTACCATTTAATCCAATTTTGGTCTTTTTAATTAATTTTACTTTGGAGCTGGGAAGAAACAAGTGTCAAACTATTAAAAGATATTCTTTCTAAAAAACCCGCTATTTGTTTTGACAACGGAAATTATTATTAAATTAATTACTACAATTTCTGTTTTTGTAATTTGATAAAATGGATTCCATATTTGGAATCATAAGGTCCAAATTATGTAATTAATACTCTTTTTTTTTTGGACTTTATGAATAGTAATGACGGTAATTATCATTAATTATCATGATTAATTAGTAATCGGGTATTTAAGGTTAATAAAATAATATCATAATAATAAAAAATGACCCCCTAATGTGTCCTAATTCTACTGGTTGTGTCATGGCTGACCATGGGATGCCTTTTTCCATCTTTGGGACCCCATGGAATCACATTAGTGTGATAGTGACATTTTATTATATTATTTTTTTTAATGAAATGTATACGAAAAGTATGTATCACCCATGTAAAACAATTATAGTTTTGTCTATGTAAATGATCTCTTAGACTATAAATAGTCATTTCAAATCTAAAAACATTTCCTACATCATAGTATTTTTTTATAATTTTTAGACATTAAATAAATTAATGTATTTATGACACCATGATGATGCAATGATTACCTCATTATTGAATGATTTAAAGAAAATGAAAAGATAATGTAAAATCTAAGACATAAACTTGTCAAAAACCTATTGGATGTGTGTATTTAGAACCCCTATCACCTTATCCTAGAAATATATCATTGTGGGACCTTTAAAATCCAAAACTCATTTTAAAATAAAGTAACATTTCATGACTTTCCAAGAGTTCCCCTCCTCCATTTTAATAAAGGCCCCCACCTCTACCTTCTTAACCACACCTCTCAAGCCATTGTCTCGGCCAAACTCTGCTCATTTTATCTCTACACATCCCTATCTTCATCACATAATCATTACCTTAGGAAGAATGATCTTCAATAATCCCTTTTGGTTCCAACTAAGGGGAGTTACCCAATTTAAAGGTAATGTATTCTCCTATATCCTTTTGTTTCATTTTGCTTCTCCAACCCCATAAAATATTTTTATTATTTTCTTTTGTAAAAACACCAGTATCGTCAATATACTAGGATGTTGTTATGAGAAGGATTCCGGCTACACTTATGCACACCTCTGTCTAATGGTTAAAGAACATACTGTTTCTGTGGATGGCGAATTTCTACCTCACGAAACGAAGATTGTTCAATCTTCTTCTAACACCTTTCATGGTGGCCATTAAAATGTCACTATATTTATATATGATATATATTATGTTTATGTTATCCATATTCATCTTTATTTTTAATTTATGGCATACCTTTATGGTTTCCATTATGGGTAAACGTTGTATCTTCATTTTAGGAAGTGCGGACTACCGCCCCCTTAAAGTGATTTGATTCGTTAATGCCATATGTGGGACATATAAAGGAGGGAGTTAATGATAATATATATGATATTATACTAGAATTATAATATACCTTTATATAATTATTATTCATTCCATTAAATACAAAATTGAAATGAATGTAACGTTCATGCGTACGCACGACTTACCGTCTCCATGAATGGGGCATTTAATTTCTTACCTCTAAATGTAATGTAATATAAAAGATGCATGTATATACTGGATATATATGAAATATATGATATATACATAATGAATATAATTATGGATATAATGGATATTTTACCACATGAACAACTTGTAATTATAAGAAGTTTAGTTTTAACTCAAGTACCCATGATCGACAAAACGACCGTTATTAACTTAAATAATTACATAATGTTCATAACATGGTAATAAGTGATATAAAGGGAATAATGAACTTGAAAAAGGTTCATATGAAAGTAGAAATTAACTCTAGTTTATTATTTATGATATTAATGAACGATCGAGTCAAATCGGACACGAGGTGAGGGACTTCGTCTCAATCTCCTTTTATTGAAGCATATTTTGTTTTATACACAACATTCTTTTATATGGTGTATAAACCCCTTTGACTTTTACTTTTATTCAAATAACTCTTATTTTAAGAATATTTTTACTAAACTATAAAAGGAATGTTTTTTCTTACGTATGCGGCAACAACGACCTCTCCGCTGCCATAACCATTATTTGAGTTTTGGCTTCCTCTACAAGCCATAGATGTTTTTAAAATGAAAAATTTATACCATATTTTACTTTTCATTTATTTTGGTATTGGAAATGATTTTGTTAATTTTTTTTATATCAATGTGTTGTATTGATATCTTGTGATTGAAAAGTAGAAATTTTATGTTTTCTTTATGCATGTTTTACGTGATACGAATATGTTATGATTCTTGGGAATTGTTTATGAAGACGGGTGGTTCCATGATAAACCAAGGGTGGGTGAGCCTGATATAGCCCTCCAATGCATTCGGTAACGCGAAGGGGTTAAATGCTAAAGTTTTTTTGAAAAGAATTATGGAATATACAGTGATAGGTATTCTAAAAGTAACCATGAGTGTTACTCCCTACGTAAAAATGTTATGAATGCCTCAAGTTACCTTTATGTCTAATGATTTCTATGAGTTATTCATGAATCTTATGATTTCATGAGGTATGTTATAGTGCTTATGTTTTATGGGTAAAGTATGATTTCGTTGATTCTTATTTATACATGGACTAAGGTTCTCTTTCTGTATTTTTATATCCCTTACTAGGCTTTTTATGCCCATCCCATGTTTTGGAAATGTTTTTCACAGGTCAAGGGAAAGGTACATGATGTGATGATAGTGTCGAGGAAGTGTCAAGAAAGAATCCATGTTTTTTTAAATATGTTTCCTTTTATTGAAAAAATGAATACTGTCTTTTATGTAACCACCTTGTTTAAATGTGGAATGTAATTCATGATTTATGATCTAATTCTCTAAAACTCTAAACCTAAAATGATTCTCAATTTGTACTCTTGAATTATCTCAAGATTAAGTATGTTTATGGCTGGGACCTTATAGTAATAGTGGCCTTAAAACATGTAATATTTTTTGTTCAAATTTTATGGAAACCATAAATGGTTAGATAACCCTTAAAATATTCATAATGTTATGTAAATGTTGCTTCTCTTTTCTAAAAATATTTTGGATATAGAAAATGTAAAATGGATAGTTTCAAAAGCCCCATTATAGAAAAATGATTTGATAACAATGTGTTATATATTATAATTTATGGGGATTATAAATTGTTTATATTTTTTGATATATTCATCTATATATGGTTTTATGGGAATCATTTTAATTAATGAATGAATGTATATTTGAAGAATAGTTTTATTGTAATTTTGTTCATTACAATGTATCAATAGAATAAATGACAGCGTTACTCTCATATTTGGTATGGGATCATTAGGAGATACTTATTGATATTACGGGGAGAACAATTAAGTTGATATTGAGAAATTTAGAGATCTTATTTATAAATTATTGAATTCAGAATGGTTTATAAGGTTAACCATATATGGAATGGTTTAGAATTAATTTTGAATGAGGTTATAGATATTAATGTATTATTTCACCATATGAAAATTTATGCATGATGTGTTCGATCATGTTTTTTTATAATAACTATATAAATAATGAAATAATTTTCCTTATTTTTTGGACATTATGATCCACTTGTGAATTATGCATAAAAAATAATCATTGTTTTTTAATGTAAGATATGACATAGACATTGATAAAATCATAACTAAATGATATGATTTTGTTTATTAAATATAATGTAATCAAGTTCATATATATTCTCCAGAAAAATATCCAGACCTATGAATAATATGTTGAAATAAAATTAAATATATTACCATTATGTCTGATGATATCAATATCCTTTTTAACACCTCACTATTTTATCGTTCTTTTCTTATTGATTTTCTCAAGATCAATCACTTTAATGTGATCAATGATTTCATTCACTATATTTTATTATTTTTAAATTATTTATTTTATCTATGATCAACTCTCTATATCCCACATTTGTTCTATAATTTGGGAACCTACTATATGTTATTTGACAGGACATTTTGACATGGTATTTTCCCATTTCCAAATATGTTTTATTAAACCTTTTTCTGATGTGGAAATCACACTAAGGGGATTTATAATGTTGACCCCTTGACTACAAATCAAAATTTTAAATTGACTGGATGAAATTTATATAATAGGTGTAGAATGTAATAACACTGTATTTGTTGAAAAAAAATATAAAATTTCTTTTTTCAATAGCATGAATTATATAGAACATTTATTTTACCTTGTGTTACATGAAACACCAATTTTAGTATCCATTAAATGAACCAGTGTGTTAAAGCAGAACATAACATGCAATTAAAATATTATTATTTAATAAGATAATTTTTACTTAGATAATGGAATGGGGGTTGTGAATTGGATTAAGTAAATTATTAAAATATATAGTTTATACGTATATATAGAGAGAGAGAGAGAATTCGATCACAAAAAATAAATATAAATCAATCGGAGAACCATTTGAATGTATTGAATATAATTTTCCAACAGTCATTTTTTATATGCACAAACATTTTTTCATCAAATAATTAAAAAAATAACTTTTGGTGAATGATATTAATGAAATTTAAATACTATATATTAATTAAAATATTTTCAAACAATATTATGTGATTTTCATTTAATTTTATAACATAAATTCATTTTTACAGTAATTTTACAAAAAAAATTACTTTTTTATCAAATTTTAAAATTAAATTTAGGCACATTCAAAAAAAATTATGATAATTAAATTTTATTGTTATATAAACTTTAAATAGTTATGTTGGGTGAATTCGGTTTATTTTTCAGAAATGTTTACTTTTTAATGAATAATCGAAAATATTATCTAAATTTTAATATTCGTTTAAATATATAATAAGGTTATTCTCTATTTTAAATTGGTATTTAAAAAATATTTAGTTCAATTATATGTCAATTAATGCAATTTTGGTAATTTTATTTATTTTTATTAATTATTTTTTATCATATAAATAGATTTTAATCTTGTTATCATTTTCCCATTCGAAAACATTATTTTCATATAATCTTTAATGTAAATTTTAAGGTGCACTAATTCATTTTTTGAATGGTATTTGCAAAAATAGATTCAATATATCTTTTCAGAAAAACTAATATTATATATTAATTTACAATTTATTTTCACCCCAATTAATATTTAAAATAGTAATCATTTTTATCATAGTTATGTTAATAATAGATTTACTGGGGGTTTATGTAAAAAATGATATTTATTAAAAAATGAACATAACTTGTACATCAATAATTTTATGGGCATATTTTGATAATATAATAATTAATTTTATAAAATGGTCCATTTTTAGACCTAAACATGTGGAAAATTTGGGAATATCTTTTTCATTAAAAAATACTACTATATAACTCACCCACTTATAGAAGTTCCCCCTTCTCCTATCTTTTTCATAATTCTAATAATATTTGGGTTTTCAATGAATGTGCTGTGTATATTCCTTAATTAACTTAATTCATCATATTATCATTATACTTTTCATAAATACATTATATGAATAATTTTTTTAAAAAAAATAAGGAGGTTACCCAAAGAAGAAGCAACGTTATTTAATGAAATTTTTTATTTCATCCCCCAACATTCTTGAAATACTATTAAATGTTTATTAAATAATAATCATTAAATTTTTATTTTATAGATATTTTTAAATGTTATTTTAATAACCAGAAACCATCCCCACTTCAATAAAATGGTACTCATAATCATTATTTTTGTGTATAGAGGATTGTTCCCTCAAGAATAGATGTTATTCACTTTCCATTACCACCTATCAAAGATGTATATTATTAAGTCATAAATTTTTTTATGTTATATTTATGATATCTATACACTTCATGAATTATTATATAACATATAACACCTTATTTTACATTCTATGGGAATATAATAATCACTCTCATGTGTACAACGGACTACATCCTAACAATGTGATGCGATTAATTAATTCATTACATAGAAGTTAATATGTACTATTTTAAGATACTAGTGTGTAAAAAAGATATTTTTTTTAAAAAATTATCATTAAATAATTTGATAGATTCCATTGTACACAATATCGTGTTTAAAAAAACTGCTAGATTCTATTAGTATAACCTTACTCGTATAACTGTATAATTAAATTGTCATGATTAAATATGAATAAATTAAATAAGTAATAAATATAAAGGTACAACTGTAACGCACTGGTTCTGGGTTCCACTCAATGAGTGCCCTGAACCCAGTTCACCATGTGACTTCAAGCACATTTCCCCAAATGCCAGAGGCTGCCGGCTAGTAGCGAGGGCCCATTTCTGATAGTGGGGAAACTATGTCCTCATTTGTCAAAGTGTAGCACAGCGGAATATAATTAAGCATACAACAACAGCAGAATAAGTAATAAGATATATAAATGAAATGGATAACTGATAAAAAGGGAACCAGTAGTCATATATATATGAAGATGCAGCATGTCACTATTCTATAAAACATCTAGAACATGTTACCCAATCAATACAACACAACTGAAGTACATGTAAAGAAAAGAAAAAATAGAACAGCCCGCGGCATCGCGAGCCAATGCTTGGTCTCAGGCTCTCCTACATCCTAGCAACAATCAAGTACCTGTATAAGGAACCTTTCCCTTATCTACACCTACATAAATGTAATTTAGTTGGCCCGAAAAGCATGTCCCAAACAGGGTGTGATAAATATATCTCAGTAGGCACCCACCAAAGGCTCGTGCCCAATGGTGTGTAAACATGCAATAATAGTGTGCAAAGTAAAATGAAATAAACTAAGAAGTAATCAAAAGTAACTAACTTAACAGTTAAATTGCCATTTAATTATTCATTTAATCCATTTAATATAAGAAAGCACCACAGTGCATTTCTAAGTAAATAGTGAACGTCCTCAGATAAACAAAATCTCACCCTCAGGTAACTAGAATCCAACCCATAGGTATTTCTCTCAGGCATAACAGAAATCTCGCCCTCAGGCATACGAAGTCTTGCCCTTAGGCACAGAATTCAAGCCCTCAGGCACAAATGGTTTCCCTCAGGCGATATTGAACATTTTCCTCAGGCTAATACAGTCACGCACTCAGGCTATAGTAAAAACACTGCCCCCATGCATAAGTAACCGGGCCATGCCCAACATATAAACTTTCAATTTACATACAATTCCTCTCAATGCAAAAGTAATGCATAATTTAAACATGACACATGCTCGGGTATCCTGTCCAAATGGCTAAACAGAGGAAGACACCCCTGGGTGGTCCTGGATCCAAGCAATAATCCCAAACAGCATTTTATTATCATGATTAATTACCTATTCAATTCTTGGTAATTAAAATTGATATGTCCTCAGCCACAAGACAACCCAACATGGGTTCATGGCACCAAAAATGCTCAAAACACACAACAGTTGGAAAAAATAAACACCAAGCAACATACCTTTAACACCAAAGAACGATATACGCGAATGTCGATTTCAGAAACACTCAAGAATGACGTAGATCTAACAAAGAAGAAAACTCGTTAAAACATAAATAGCATTACCTTGGGAAATAACTAGTAAGAACGGCCTAAGGAGAGCAGAGGGCTTACCCGTGCGGTTCCAATGAGATCGTCCGAGGAAGAAACGGATTCCCGGTTTGTGATCGATGGATCCTTGAAGATTCGGTCGTCCCCTCCCGCTCCTTCTTCTGGTTATAAGCCTTCCCTATGAACAGGGGAGGCTACTATCCATTTTAAGTGAAAAAAACAAAGTACACAGCATTTACTTTTGACTACACGGTGTGTACTTCCTTCATTTAACTGTTCCTATGGCAGCACCACCAACTGTTCATCTGTCAACATCAGTACACGACATGTATTCCCGACTACACTGCATGTACTATCACCCAGCTGGAGGATGCTTCCACCGCCATACTATTTTTCCTACCGACTGACTACATGGCATGTAAAGGACCACTACATGGTGTGTAGTCAGTTTCTACACCCTTCATTGCCGACATGGACACACGGCCCGTGTACTCATCCCACACGGCCAAAAGTACACGGTGTGTAGAAAAGTACACGATGTGTACTTCCAAAATTTAGGACCTTTCCCATTTTCCTTACATTCTCAAAAACACTTAAGGAAAAGATAAAAGAAGAAACTCGTACCTCTATAATAAGAACCGACTTCTTACAAACTTCCCCCCTTAATGAAATTCATCCCTCAAATTCCCTACCAAGGGTGGTGAAGATAAAACTGTAAATAACTCTGGCCACTAAGCATGTTAATCTGTCTCCCGCTCCCAGGTTTCATCCTGCACTGGGACATGCATCCATAGCACTTGTATGAGAGGAACTGACAGGCCTCGAAGAACCTCCATGCTCCTATCAACGATATGAATCGGATGCTCCTAAATGGACACATCCATCTGAAGCTCAACCTCATCGGGCTGAAAGACGTGAGATAGGTATGAATGATAGTGACACAAATGAGACACATGGAAGACATCGTGCATGGCTTGGTACCACTGCGGTAACTGCAACCGATAAGCAACCAGCCCGACTCTCTCTAGAATCTCAAATGGCCCCATATACCTCGGTGAATGCTTACCCTATCTCCTGATCCGCATGTGTACCAGCCTCGGAGAAACACACAAAAACACCTGATCTCTGACCATGAACTCCAAAGGTCATCTGCGACAATCAACATATGACTTCTGTCAAGATAGTGCGGTAGCCATCCACTTCTGAATCAACTGGACCATCTCAGAAGACTTCTGCATGAGACGTGGTCCCTATAAAGCTGCCTCACCTGCCTCTAACCAGCACAAAGTTGATCGGCATGGGTTACCATATAAAGCCTCGTATGGTTTCATCTAAATAGTTTCCTACAAACTATTTTTCTAGGAAAACACGACTAGGGGTATATGCTTCTCCCAAGAGCCCCCAATGTCCAGGACGCAAGCACGCAGCATGTCCTCTAGCACCTGTATCGTACGCTCTCACTGACCATCTGTCTGAGGGTGGTATGATATGCTCAGAAGCACCTATGTACCCATTTCCCTCTGAACACTCTGCCTGAAATGAGATGTAAAATGGGCGTCCCTATCTGAAATGATAGAATGAGGGACCCCATCAAGATGTACGACCTCTCGGATATACAACTTTCTGAGCTCGTCAACACCGAATGTATCCTTGATCGGAAAGAAGTGAGCTACCTTCGTGAGTCTGTCCACAACAACCCACACTATGTCATTTCCACAAGGTGACCTCGGTAATCCAGTCACAAAATCTATCGCGAAATCATCTCATTTCCACTCCGGAATGGCTAACTGCTGCAACAGTCCAGTCGGTCGCTGATGCTCTGCCTTCACCTGCTGACATGTGGAACATCTCTTAACAAAACCAGCTACATCTCTCTTCATACCTGGCCCCCATTACTGACGTCTCATGTCACGGTACATCTTGTTTACCCCGAGATGAACTGCCCAAGCTGAAGCATGCAACTCCCGCATCATCTCCTCACATATATCCCATGGAACCCATACTCGTCCATGGAAACACAGAACCTCATCATCACCTATCATCCAACCAGGAGGAGGGTCCTCACTTGACACCAACTTCCGTAGCAATAGGCCTTTTGAATCAGATAGTTGTCTCATCCTAAATTTTTCCAGGAGGGTAGATGTCACAGTCAAAGATGAAAGATAGGTCTGCCCCTGACTTTCGTGAACCTCCAAATGCATCTTAGAGAATAAATCCATAATCTCCCAGTCATCACTAGCATCCTGCACTTCCTGTATCTGAGTCTTCTTGCTCAGTGCATCAGCTACTGCGTTACCTTTAGCAAGTGTATAGGCAAGCTCAAAATCGAAAGACTCTTGGTACTCAACCCACCTTCTATGCCTCAGATTCAGGTCACACTGAGTAAATATATACTTGAGGATCTTGTGGTTGGGGAAAACCAAAAAATGATCTCCCTGTTAATAATATCTCCAATAGTGAAACGCATGCACAACTACCGCCTACTCGAGATCATGCGTCGGGTAATTCATCTCATGTGGTCGCAACTGCTGCGACCTGTACGCAACAACTCGGTTGCCCTACATCAACACTGCTCCAAGACCAATACCTGATGCATCACAGTAAACTGTATTGCTCTTCCCCTTCTCTAAGAGTATCAGGACTGGTGCTAATGTCATCCTTCCTTTCGGTTCTTGAAAGGCTACATCGCATGCTTCTGACCAAACGAACTTCACACCCTTCTTAGTCAGATCCGTCAACGGTGCTGCTAAGTGGGAGAAGTCATGTATGAAGAATCTGTAGTAACCAGCCAGCCCCAAGAAACTTTGTATCTCAAACACGTTCTTTGGCTGCTCCCAGTAAACTACTGCTCTCACCTTCTCTGCATCTACTGCAACTCCTGCCTCTGAAATAATGTGACCCAGGAAGTGAATCGGGTCCATCCAAAAGTGGAATTTTGAGAGCATAGCATATAGCCGATGCTCTCTCAGTGTACTCAATAGGATCTGAAGATGGGGGGAATGTTTTTATTTTGTGTGAGTGTACACCAAGATATCATTCATGAATACTACCACAAAATAATCAAGATACGGATGGAACATACGATTCCTCAGAGCCATGCAAATTGCTGGCGTGTTTGTGATTCCGAACAGTATAACCAAGTACTCGTATAGACCATACCAACTCCTAAAGTCTATGAGAGGTATATCAGATGGTATAACACACAACTGATGAAATCCAAATCTTAAGAAAATCTTAGAGAACACTCATGCTCCACGAAGCTGATCAAAAAGATTATCAATCCTCGGTAAGGGATATCGGTTCATAACCATCAACTAGTTCAGCTTCTGATAATCCACACAGAGTCTGAGGGTACCATCCACCTTTTTCACAAAAAGGACCGGAGAACACCAAGGAGAAGTACTCGGTCCAATAAATCCCTTTTCCAACAACTCCTCTAACTGCCTCATGAGCTCCTACAACTCAGGTGTAGCCATCCTATAAGGAGTAATGGACACTGATGCTGCTCCTGGCACATGATCGATAGAGAAATCCACCTCTCGCACCGGAGGTAGACCTGAAAAGTCATTCGAGAATATATCCCTGAAATGATCAACCAATGGAGGTAAATCTGTCTGAAAAGTCCCCTGATCATCCAGATACAAGCTCTCAATCTGGGCTATGACTCCACCTCACCCATGATGCTCTAGTCTAGCTCGAATCGCCTAAACATCCCATTCGACCATGTAGAGAAACTCTCTGCCCTCTGGTGACATGAAATGCACCCTGCAACGATTGCAGTCTACAAAGGCTTGATAAAGAACCAACCAGTCCATCCCGAGAATGACGTCATAGCTCGTCATCTCTCAGACATAGAGGTCCCAAAGGAAGTGACACCCAACAACCTCAAGGGGGAACTCCTTGCACTGATTCACCCCAGCCGATGTAGTCCCCAATGGAGTGTCTAGAGTCATGATATCAGAAGAAGAAGAAACTCCGAGCCCAAGTCTCTCCAAAATGCATACATATATAAAACTATGATTAGCACCCGTATCAAAAAGTACTGGAGATAAGACATAAGCTACTAGAATAGTACCTCTAACGGTAGAAGGTCAGGGATCCTGCTCTTGTTGGGTCTGTTGCAATGAATATGTCTGCCCAGTGTCTCGGCCCTGCGACACAGCCTAACTACCCTGAGTAGTCCCGCCCTGCTGCCTCTGAGATCTAGGTGTCTGGCTACCATGTCCATGACCACCATCTCTACATGCACACCGTGACATATTCCAGTTCCCTGACTGGTATGAGGTTACTAGTCCTGCTCCCACACGCAGAGTCTGCATAGAACCCCTCTCACTAGCCACTGGTAGAAACTCTCTAAAAAAGCGGTGCATATGAACCATGTTTCTGAAAGCTCGGCACTCCACTGGGTCACGTGGACACTACAGTCTCTTGTTACCCTCTTTACCACACTCGTAGCACCTGATCGGGCCACCTAAAGAAACTTTCTGGCTGGTACTACCACCCTAAGAGAAATCCATCTGTCTCTTCCTCTTTTCTATAGAAAAAGTACCAATAACTGGTGTTGAACTGCCTTGGACCACACCACTAGCCTCCCGCAGGTTCCTCTCTATAATTAGTGCCAGGTTCACAATAGCATGTACGGAGGTAACCTGAAAACAATCACCAGCGCTCGGATGTCATAACGAAGACCATCCTCAAAACGTCTGGCTCTCAATGTATTATCACCCACCAGCACGGGTGCAACACGCTGATGCTCGGTAATGTGAGCAGAATAATCCATCACTGATATAGCGCCCTGCTGCAGATTCATGAACTCTTGAGCTCTATATTCCCTTAGCGTCTCTGGGAAAAATAAGAATTAGAAGACTGCCATAAAATCTTCCCACACCATGTCACTGTGATGCTCTGACTGGGTGGTTACATCCCACCACCTCTTGGGGGAATCACGCAGCATATAAGTCACGAGCTTGACCCTCCTCCCTGGATTCATCTCAAGATGCTCGAAATTAGTCTGCATCGACCCTAGCCAAGACTCTACAGCATGTGGTCCTCCATCCCTTGAAAACGTAGGTGGATGCTGCTTCTGGAAGATACGTGTCAGCTCGGCCATAGATATAGCATCATGCGGTGCTCCATGAAAGGTCTGCATGAACCGCATAAAGCCTTCACAGAACTTTGCCTCCGTGCCTGTGTCTGGTATAATGGTCGGCGCCGCATCTGCCTCTACTTGGGGATCCACTGGTAGTCTATGGCCCACCATCTACGGAGTATAGTTATCGCTACTCTCCTATCAAACAACGTGCGGTCGTCTAGGCGACATGACACAACAAGGTCAAAAACATGCCTTAGATTCAAGATTGTTCGGACTGAAAATGAAGGAATCACAAAGGGAACAATAGGAAGAAGGCATGTGAAGATTTTCAAAACAAGACTAAAACGCATGTACAATGACTACATGACGTGTACTTGACTTCTCTTCCCCTATCCGGGTCCTTCTATACGGCTAATCCACACGGGTCCCGTTTAGAATAACTACACTGTGTGTATATAATCTATACGGCGTGTATGGTGTTATTTTCCAACTGCCAGTGTCTTCTGTGACATGGCTGACTATGCTGCTAAAAACTACACGATGTGTTACACCCGCACATGGTGTGTACATCAACTTGTTTCCCCTTCCACATGGCTAACACCACATGGTCTGTCCTCAGACAGGACTACACGGCGTGTCCCACAGGTGCACGGCGTGTTCAAAGAGAGGTGACACCGGCCCGTGTTGTTAGTTACACAGCCGAGTCCCTAGGTCACACTACACATCATGTACATAATTGACATGACATGTATGTATTAAGGTATCATCCATATGTGTTGTTAATTACACGGGCGGACTCCGGGTCAACACTACACGACATGTATATCTAGTACACGACGTGTTTTCCCCAAACATTCCCTACCCCGTGTCGCCGCCCACACAGTTTGTGACACGAGAAGAGACTAAAAGGCGTGTACTCTAGGTACATAGTGTGTAATTAAAAAGATTATTTTCCTTCCTGAATAAAAGTTCATACATGACGTGTTTCAAGATACTACAGGGCGTGTATACTGGGTTTCCGGACTGTATGCCTCATAAACTTCTCTGGAACCTAGAAAATAATGAAAAGCAACACCTAAGTGTCAAATTCTGACCCGTGAGGGCCCATACTCCACATGAATCAATGTTTGACATCTTACCTATGTTATAACTAATAAACAACTAATGATCCACCAAATTCTAGTCAGTGAGGTCCCATACACCCCAAAGAGGAACGTTTGGTGTTCATTCTATAAATAGGCTCAAATAAAACTACCCTTTCACACAACAGGTATTTTATCAAATCCGTTATCACAACAACATGCTTTACTAGCACAACAACTATCACAACAACATGCAATTTCTAATGCACCTACATGGCATGGAACAATGCATGGCATGTGATTTCTAGCATTTTCCTATATGACGCGTGAGACAGCACATTATCATCTCATCGGGTTGCAACTGAATAGAACCCATTAATAAACTATAACAGAACAATCCCAAGTGTGTCACCCAACCGTAAAAACAAATCAACCGTAAAATTTGAAAAATCAGAAAAATTGCAAAATATGAGGTAGACTAGCATTTCCCTGTACACGAGTTAGCTACACCCGGCACAACTTATTACCAACTTTCGTTCGTCCTATCCCTAGCAATAGCTCAAAATAGTAAGTCAAAGAAAAGAACTCCTTTAATACCACTTTGTAATTCCCCGGTTCCGGGTGCCACTCAACGGGTTCCCAGAACCCGATTCTCCACGTGACCTCAAGCGCATTTCCACAAACGCCAGAGGCTGTCGACTCGTAGTGAGGGACCAGGTTTGATAGTGGGGAAACTATGCCCTCATTTGAAAAAGTGTAGCGCAGTAGAATATAATTAAACATACAACAACAGCGGAAGCAGTAACAACATATATAACTGAAATGGATAACTGATAAAAAGGGAACCATCAGTCATATATATATTAAGATGCAGCATGTCACTATTCTATAAAACAACCAAAACATGTTACCCAATCAATACAATACAACTGAAGTACAAGTAAAATAGAACAACCTGTGGTATCATGAGCCAATGCTCGGTCCCATGCTCTCCTACATCTCAGCAGCAATCAAGTACCTGTATAAGGACCCTTTCCCTAATCGACACCTGTAGCAATGTAATCAGTTTGGGCTGAAAATCATGACCCAAATAGGGTGTGAGAAATATATATCAGTAGGCACCCACCAAAGGCCCGTGACCAACTGTGTGTAAACATGAAAAAATAGTGTGCAATGTAAAATGCAATAAACTAAGAAGTTCTCAAAAGTAACTAACTTAACAGTTAAATTTCCATTTAATATAAGAAAGCACCACAATGTATTTCTATGTAAACAGTCAGCGTCCTCAGATAAACAAAATCTCACCCTCAGGTAACCAGAATCCATCCCACAGTTATTTCCCTCAGGCATAACAGAAATATCGCCCTCACCCATACGAAGTGTCACCCTCTGGAACAGAAGTCAATCCCTTAGGCATGGAAGGTTGCCCTCAGGCGAAATAGAACATTTCCCTGAGGCTAAAACAGTCACGCCCTCAGGATATAGTAAAAACACCGCCCTCAGGCATATGTAACCGGGCCATGACCAACATATAAACACGCAATATAAATACAATTCTACTCAAGGGAAAGGTAATGCATAATTTAAACATGGCATACCCTCAAGTATCCTGGCCAAATGGATAAACAGAGGAACACACCCCTGGGGTGGTCCTGGATCCAAGAAACAATCCCAAACAACATTTTATTATCACAATTAATTACCTATTCAATTCTTGGTAATTAAAATAGATATGGACTCAGCACCACGACACCCTAACATGGGTTCGTGGCACCAAAAACGTACAAAACACACAAAAGTTGGAAAAAATAAACACCAAGCCACCTACCATTAACACCAACGAATGATATACGTGAACGATGATTTCAGAAATGCTCAAGAATAACGTAGATATGACAAAGAAGAAAACCCGTTCAAACATAAATAACATTCCCTCGGGAAAGAATTGGTAAGAACGTATTAAGGAGAGCGGATGGAATACCCATGTAGTTCCAACGAGACCGTCCAAGGCAGAAACGAATTCCAGGTTTGCTATCGACGGATCCTCGAAGATTCAGTCGTCCCCTCCCGCTCCTTCCTTCGGTTCTAAGCCTTCCCTCTGAATAGGGGTTGCTAATGCCCATTTTATGTGAAAAAAACAAAGTACATGGCGTGTACTTTTGACTAAATAGAGTGTACTTCCTTCATTTAACTGTTCCTCTGGCGGAACGGCCAACTGTTCATCCGTCGATATGGGTACACGGCGTGTATTCCCGCCTACACGGCGTGTACTGTCGCCCAGTTGGCAACTGCATCCACCACCTTACTATTTCACCTGCCGAATAACTACACGGTGTGTAAAGGACCACTACACAGCGTGTATTTTGTTTCTACACCCTTCATCACCGGCATGGCCACATGGCCCATGTACTCATCCAATACGGCCAAAAGTACACAGCGTGTGGAAAAGTACACGACATGTACTTCCAAAATTTAAGACCTTTCCCCTTTTCCTTACTTTCTCAAAAACACATAAGGAAAAGATAAAATAAGAAACCCGTACCTTTAAAATAAGAACTGGGTTCTTAATAAAACTCAATATGAATTCATTGGTATGTGTGTTGAATATAATCACACAAATTTTTTAAAAAGAAATTGAACATAAAAAATTGAATTTTCATAAACAAAATTTGTTTATGTTATTTTTTTAAGTAAATATTAATTTCTATAAGATCTATAAAATGTATTTTACAAAATTAATTTCATTTGGTTTGTAAAAAATTTGATAAAATGGGTTTTTAATACATTTATAAAAAATGTAATTTTAATCCAAAATTAATTACATGGTCAAATTAGCTATTCGATTTAAATTATTTCATTTTGATTTAAAATAATATAATTATTTTTTAATGATATTATAAACAAATATATTATAAAAATAGTTTAACATTTAAATGGAAATTTTTTTTTAAAAATATTTTCCATGGCATTTTACGTATTTTATTAAATATCTAATTCGAACAGATCATTATTTTAATTTTTAAAATTAGACTCCAAATTTGTATTTATAAGTGCCAAATTTATGGAATATGTTCATTTTATGTATTGTTCAATATGAATACTAACCATATAAAATTTTGATATGATGGTAAATTTTAATTTATGTAATTTAGCATAATTACAAAATGATAATGACTAAAAAATAACCCTAACAGTGTAAGAAATATTATTTTATTAATATAATTAATCCATTAACACTTATTTATAAAAATGTTTTTCTTAATTGACACATATCCTTTAAAATGACATAATATTTAAACTAATGAAAGTCATAAAAATATCACATTATTTCTCTTAAATAACCCTTATGATTCCACCAGGAGGAAATTTTTTTTCTAAACAAATATAAATAAAAAAATTATATTAATAAAAAAATTTCTTTTAATTATTAAATTTTTAAATTTCTGGGATTATATGATGATAATAAAATAATTATAAAATATTATTTCATTAAATTTTATAGATGTCACATTCATCATTTATATTCTATATCATTTTTAATATAGGTTTACCAAAAATATATATTTTAATATAAACATTATTATGAGATATCATATATTTTTCATTACACTGATATTTTATTTTTTATTTTAAATAATCAAATATATATATTAAATAATTACTTACTATTAATATGGTTGTAATTATATTAATTGAATCATCAATTAAAAGATATTAAACATATGATGTTGAATATAATTTGAGAAAATTTCTGTGATAAATGAATTCTATATATTAATATGAAATCTTAGGGATATAATAATTTTTTCAAATTTAATATATTCTATAGATTTTTATAAATGTCTATATAATTAATAGTGTCAAAATTTATAGTAATTATTTTTTATCCAATTAATATATTATTAAATTTTTTTAAAATTATAAAACCACTTAAAAAATAATGAATAATTAAAATATGGTCCAAAAATGAAAACAATTATTCACTTATGTTATAATTTACATCACATAAGTAAAAAAGTAAAACGGTTAAATATATTAAAAGTTGAAACATTGGATAAAGTAAAAAATGGTTACCTAAGTGCTAATCAAAATGATATGTTTTATATTAACATGAATGTTTTTCTAAAATATATTGTTTCCCGATATTACAACCTAACCATTTATTATCATTGATAAATTAAATTTTAGAGGCATTTGGATGGATAATAAGGATTATATAAATTGAAATTTTTAGGAATTTTAAAAGTTCCCCTCAACTCAAATATAAAAACAAATCTTCTCACCCTATTCATCGTATCATATTAAACCTTCATGATCTCCCATAGATAAGCAATTTATCTTATAATATTCTATATACATTTTATACTAGTTTTTTCATCTCATAATACCCACCCTAGAGTCCCTATAATGGGATGAAAATGATGTTCACTGTAGGAGAGGTCATCGTCATTATTGCATTTTTCTAGTTTATTTCATATTCTACATACTTTTCATGTGTTTATTCCATTTTAATATAATTAATATAGTATAGTATATATTATGGGATGTTATTTTTATTATGAGTCAACATTATTCCACCTATTATCCATCGAACAAAAAATGAAATCACCTGACATGCTTATATGTTGATTACCGACACTACACATTGGTGTGTGTTTTTTTTCATCACTACATTTCATGGGTGGGTATAATGATAAAAATGATAGGTATATATAATAATTAAAAATTTATATCAATTCAATAAAACAATATACAATCCAACTACTAACCCTTCAACCATTAAAAGAATGATACCATTTCTCATGTGTACAAATAACAAACTATCCCCATGATGCAATGCAATACATTTTCCATCTCAACCAATAAATAATGAATATATAAATATATATTTATAATTAATAAATATTATATATATGACTTTAATACGAACATTTATATTATGGAACAATATCCAAATTCACAAAAACTACAACTTATATGAAAATTCATGTATTTGAAAATGAAGGTGTTAACACCTAAAAGAATTGTAACAATGGAAAACTATTATCAAACATGTGATAAAATGACATAATAATATCATATATTATATCATAAATATTAATATTTTTTTTAAATTAATTAATAACATTATTTAGATGGTTATACAAGAGTTTCATATATTTATGACAGATATTGGACCTAAGGTAAGGGTTAATTTAATTATCTCATTATTAATCAAAATTTATATACATAATCACATTATGGGAATTATTTATATATTACATCATGTTTGCTAAATATTTTTTCCATAATATTTTTTTATAATTCTTTTTTAAAATTTTAATATAATTTTTCTAGATATGGATCATCTAATAAACAATTCAAAAGGAATTTGTTATTCACAATGAGGTTCTTTTTGACGTTTAAAGAAATTATCTGAATGGAATATTTTCTAAATTATATAAAATGAGAAGATATTTCCAAATTCAGGATGCTTTAATATCATGAATCATCCTTTTCATGTTCAAAAAGTTCTATTCAAATAAAAAAATTCCATTTTTAATTGCTTTCTATAACAAATATTCTCAAAATGGAAAAGATATATTATTCAAATATAATTTCAAGGGATCTTTTAATGTCATTTTCTATCTATGAAAATATTATTTGATGTATATTATTTTTTATTGGGAATATGACCCAATGAGACCATTCCTATTCTTTTTGTGAAATGGTTATTTTTATAATCGAATCATTTTTTTTAATTCTATTATATTTTCTTTATTTTTTGTATGATTAGATGATTATGAAACCTATTTCATTTTATATTTTTTGATACAATAATAGATTTGTATTATTCGAGAACTCATATTTTTTGTATTCATTATTTTATTGTAGGGGACCTTATATCCCTTTAATGTGTTGGATAATGACTTATATCTCATTATGTATATAAGAATATAATGTGATGTAAAAATTATTTCATAATATATGACTATATTTAGAGGTAAACTCTGCTTAAAAATATAGGTCAGTAATAAGGATGATAATTAGTTTAGAAAGGGAATTATTTTTAATCATGGTAATGTTGGTGAGCCAAATCTAATATGAAAAATATAATAAATTCTGATTTAAAGGATGAAATTTAATTTATTTTTTTGCACTTCTTGAATATAGTTTAATATAATTTATGTCTTGTGAACTTCAATGATTTGGTACCTAAATCAATATCATGATGATTTATGTCTTTGATGATCATTTCAGAATTTATTTTCATGTTCTTCATCTCTAATGATTATATTGTATCCCTTTATTACCCTTACACACAATTTATGTTCTCAATTTGATTATGTTTAATTTTCCCATGATATAAAGAACATTATTATGAATCAGTAAATAAGGATTCCATGTTTCTATTTAAACTATTCATATATAGTTGGTCTTGTTTCTTTTTTGTTATGTAGTGACTATTAATTTATTTTGATTTAATAATTATTAATGAAAATAATGATCCTTTATATTTGGTATAATCTATTATAGTTGGTATGATCCATTATTCATAGATTGTTAGAAGTATCATTTTAAAATTTGGATGGTAAATCCATACTGAGAACCCTAAGGATATGACTACAAATAGGATAAAATCCTAGAGTATTGGTGAAAATCATAACTAACTAGAGATAAAATATACGTTGTCATCAATTGAAATTTTATAAGTAATTTTCCTTGATTATATTGTTTTATCATTAAGAGTTGTGTTTCTAAATGTAAGATTTCTAGTTTTATTTAATGGTTGGGACCCAGTCGAACTATATTAATTCTGAATGTGAGGGGTAATGGAAATGTTATCATTATAAAGAATTGAATATTATGGGAGATCAAATAAAAAATATAATGTTTATTCTAACAAAACATTTTCCTTCTTTGAATAATAATGGACTTCCAAATGAGCAACGGAAGGATCAGAATTATATTAAAACCATAATGATGCAACTGATACACTTTTTATTGGGTATATTTATCCACTAGTTGATGAAAAATATATTAGTACCACTAAAAATAGATTTTCAATTTTCTATTGTTTAGAACATGATAGTGTATGTAAATTTAGTGATCATCAAACTTCATAATGTTTTTGATTGATTCTTTGGTGTCATAAAAGAATGTCTTCAAGAAATGTTATCCCAAAGGTACATCTGTAGCTATGATGTAATTATTTGATGTGCTCTCATGGTTGATAATGATAATAGAGAAACCCAGAATCCTTATGTGTTGAATAACAAAAGGAAAATGGAATTCAACGGAGAATTGTATAACTAAAGTGAAAATAATATGAGAATTCCTTTTTATAAATGTGTGGAAATAAACAATGAGGAATCTATATTATGTGGACTATAGAATTTTTTATGTGTGGGAACGAAGAATATCATGGAATTTACCATTATTGGGATAAGAAAATATAGTTAATGATTTGTATAGAGAAAAATATATACCCCATGAAAAACTAAAAATAAAATGATTCAAGTTTAACTAAAATGGGTATTATGATATAAAATTCCCTAATTTGAGCATTATCCATGAATATCGATGTCATCAACCTATTAAGGTGAACGAAAAAGGAATCTAACTCATGGTCACTATTAGTGATGTAGAGTACGATAATTAAGTGGTAAAAGCTAAACATACAATCCCTTTTGTATTATATTATTTTTATTTCATTCTAGATACATATAAAATATTATTTCAAAATAATATTATAGTGTATCACTATATTACATAAACACTTAAATGTGTAATTATAAGTAAAAATAGTTCCTTCCACAAAAGTCACATCATAGTGAGCACATTGGTTTATTATCATTTTGATGCATTTTTGGAAGGAGCATCCCCCAAATAAGGGTATCCATTATTCTGTTAAATTTGATTTCATTCTAATCTTGGATTTGGTTTCACTATAAAGATCTCACACAAATTACCATGGAATGTATGTCAAATTTCATATTTGGAATGAATCTTTCAACATCTATTGATGCAAGGAAAATGATGAACATCAAATGGAGATAACATCCATCTCGTGGGTCTAAATTCATGTCATGGAAGGTTATATATCTCATAAGGATGGTAATAAACTAATGGCTAATGCTAAAAAACAGTATGAGTGTTTGATAATGTCTTTCTTGTAGAATTTCTAGGTTTTCCAATTTATCATTATGTTTTATTATCAATAGAACTCATACTCGGTGTTATGACTACATCAAACACTCGGTATATAATGTCCCAAATTGCATTGAATGAATTGAAGAAGAATCTCTAATGTAATCTTAACAATGGAGTCATACTCCCTATTATTTCACCTTGTGGTGAACCTAATATGTTTGTTTGCAATAAAGACAGATTAGTAAGACTCTACATTGATTTTCAAGAACATAATAAGATAACTATCAAGAAAAAATTTCATATCACCCATATTGATGAATTATTTAAATAAAAATGTAAAGCTCAATACATTACAATGATTTATAATTGTTCTATATATAATCAATTGAGAATCATTAAGGATTATATACATAATATGGTATTCTATACATGGTATGGGAACTATGAATATATAGTAATTCCTTTTGATCGTATTATTTCCCCAACAATACTAATGTATTTAGTGTATACATTCATTACAGAATATCTTGATAAATTTGTGGATATTTTTATATATTATTTTATTATATTTTCAAATATAAAGGAAGAACATGAATATCATAATAAGATTTTAGTAACGACCTAAAGAATGAATAATTATTATGAAAAAATAACAAAGTGATAATTTGTTTCCAAAAACAACCATTTTCGTTTTACATAATCTCATTAATGGGGATATATGTTGATCCAACAAATAATGAAGTTATTTTTCATGGTCCATGTACAACAACAATAACTATTATAAAGTGGTTTAAAGGTTTTGATGAATATTATTAATTTTTTTAAACATTTCTTATGATTTTATAATCCAGTAATTATGTTATATAGGAAAGTAGTTTTTTCATATAGATTGTAGAATATGATGATAATTTCTTTCAGGTGATATTATGGTGAGTTACTGGAACTGTGATCACATTTCACTTTAGTATAGAATATAGTGTGAACTATTTGATAAATCAAAGAAGGGGATGGGATGGGTTCACATGGAAAATGATATTGTGATATCATATGACTCATGAATGTTAAAAATTGAGAACAAAATTTCCCAATGCTTGATTTAGATTTACATTGGGTATGTTTTTCATTAAATATATATGGGAATTATTTTTTTGAATAATGGGGTGAAAAATAAAAGGATCCTAAAAGATTAATGTGTATTTTTACACAAATAATGCTTAATATACTCAAAATAAAATGGTTAGAGATGATAAAGAATTAAGAATACTAAATATATTACCATCCTGGGAAGGTAATCCGTTTTGTATATGCTTTAAGATGAATAGAATATTATATAATATTTAGGATTAGGTCCAAAAATGATAAAATATTTGGGGACGTGAAATAGTTGTTTATGGTAATTGTAATCAAAGGGTATAAATCTTGTATTACTCAAATGAATGTTCAAACATATTTAAAACTAATGAATAAGGAATCCTTAATGTAATATGTAGATATATAAAAGAAGGTTAATAATTATCATGATTTCACCAATGATTCTAATGGAATAATAATGTTCCATAATAATGTTTATATCCCTAACATAATATATTTAAATAAGGTTCTTATAGATGAAGATAATAGTTCATCATTCTGTAGTGATCATGGAGACACACATATGTATATATACTTTAAATTATACTTATTGTGGGATGGAATAAAGAAATATATTACAAAATATGATTCTTTTTTCTTATATTGTCATCAAGAAAAAGTAGATAGACATAATTATAAGGAGATGTTAAAACCATTACTTGTACTGTAATTGAAATTGGATAATATAACTATGGAGTTTATTGTTGGACATCACAGAACTTATAAAGGCCAAACTACTATATGGTTTATAGTTGAAAATATTATGAATTAATTACACTTCATTAGGTTTAACGAATATTTCTATCTATATCAACATTATAGAATATATATTAATGATGTAATAAGATTTCATGGAATTAAAATATATAATATTTTTCATCGTGATCGGAGGATGACGTCAATATTCTGGAAAAGTGTTATGTAGGCACAAGATACAGAGTCATGATTTATCACTACTTATCCTCCCTAGACATATGGTTAGTAAGAGTGCACCATTCATTATCAAGAACACATGTTCATGAATTTCTCTATGGATTTCAAAGGTGGTTGGAACCAACACCTCCCTATAGTATAATTCTTTTACAAAAATTGATTTCACTCCAGTATTCAAATAACTCATTAAAAAAAACCCCTATTGTGAGAAGTTCAAATTTACAACATGATGAATGATTTTAGTGAAATAAATATATTATGATTTGATATATTTGATGAAATGGTAGAGAAGGTTCGATATAGTCAACAAAACATACAAATACATATGAGCTGGAAAAAAAAGATATGCTAGATATCAATGAAAAGAACTTGACATTGAAGTGGGTGATAAGTTATTTATAGGAATATCTCCCTTGAAGAGAGTATTTTGATTTTGAAAAATTTAAAATCTAATCCTCATTTATATTTGGAATTTTTTAATTCATTATAGTTTTGGGAAGGAATCTTATTGATTTTCACTTCCAACGAATCTCTCTCAAGTTCATGATATGTTCTACGAATCTATTCTACGGAAGTACATACATAATAAGTAACATGTACTTATTTGAGATATCATTACACTATATAAATAACATTCTAATGAAATATAGAAATATAGATTCGAGATCATATAGAGAATGTTCAATGAAACAATACCACTCATTTGGTAAACATTTTACGCTAATAATATCAATTTTATGTGGATACATTGGGAAATGATGATTTTACGTGAAAAAGGTTTCCGCATATATTTGAATCAGTGTGATTAAATTTGATCTTGATATTTATTTTTTGGAGGGTACAATGTAACACCCAAATTTATTTAAAAAAAATATTTAAAATTTTTGATAGAAGTCATTTCATACCACATAGAGTTTAAATGATCTATAGGAAACTATATCAAATAAATGTCAATTTTAACATAGAATTTAATTTGGAATGAATTAATATAACTAAATATATAAATAAGGTCAATATCAATATTATTTTATTTGTATGTTCATAGAAAATAATCACCCAATTTTTCTTAAATTGACATTATTTTAAATAATATTTAATGAAAAAATAGATAATCTATTTTTAGTAAATATAATATTTTATAATTTCTTTAATCTTTATATGAACATATTAATTTAATTAGGCTCATAAATTTTTTTCAATTTATTTCTTTGTATTTTTTTGAAAATATTTATTTTTAAGAATAAAAAATATATTGATTTTTATTGAAAGCAATATTATATTAAAAATTCATTACTATGTAAAATTATGTTATGGATATTTAATAGTTCATATTTATTTAAAATAATCCAATAATGGTTTTTTAAGAATATTTTCAAACAAAATTACGCTAAAAACATTATATTTATTAAAAGTCAATTTTTTAAAAAAATGATTCTCATTGAATTTTTCTGGTTTTAATTTAAAATAAATTCCGAAAAATATTTTTTATAATTTTTAAAAAAATTATACAAAATATATATTCATATGGTCCAAATTATGGGAATATTTCTATTTTAGTTTCTATCAAATTCCAATAGTAACCTTGGTGAATTTTGTAACCACGGAAAGACGAAATTTGGAAAATTTGGTATTAAATTAAAATGATATATAATATAAATGTACTATAAAACAATCCCGAATTTTATTTATATAATATAATTTTACTATTTAAATCTATGGATCGAAATTACTTATTTAGTTTCAAATCTTCTTTTAAAATTACTAAAATAATATTTAAATTAGTTAAAGTCACAAATTGTTACTTTCATTATGATCATTACACATTATCTACCCAATTGGGGAAAAGGATTATTATCAAATAATATAATTGTAAATTATTTCCTTAATAATATTATATTCATGAAATAAATTTATTTCTTTACTTTTTTCCTTCATATAAGTTATTATTTTATTTAAAATAATTTAAATAATAAAAATTATATAAGGTCGCATTCATCTTTTAAATATCTTGTCAATTTTTATAAAGGGTTATCGATATATATATATATATTATTCAATAAATATTCTTCTAAAATTTAGAATATTTATCATCCTCTGTTTATTTTATTTTAAATATTAAGTAAATAAATATTAATATTAAATAATTACACAACATTGATGCATTAATTTTTTTTAATGGAAATATGAAATAAATGTTTTTATAAATATTAAAATAAATATAATCTTAGATAAATAATGTAATAAATATATTTTATACATGTCCTTTACATATTAGGGATATAATAACAAAATCTCTAAGTTAGCCTATTATATTTTAATTTTTAAAAGTCTATGCAATAAATAGTGTCAAAAGAAACATGATTGATATTTTTTCAAAATAATATTTTATAAAATTATATCAAAATAATAAACACATTTTTAAAAAACAAAAAATTTAAAATCATCTAAAATGTAAAAAAAATTCATTAATGGCCTAAATCGCATTGTATTATCAAATATTACAACCTCTTAATATTTAATACGTTTTTATATTAGTTAATTTTATATTATGTTAACTATGTATTTAACAAAATGAAAATTTATAAATGATACCAGAACATGTATTCACTATATTGGGGAAGATATTAAATCAATTCCTCATTTCAACTTCAAACCCATTAATTTTTTGAGTTGTTTTTATAAGGATTTAATTTGTTATAAATTCTTTTTTTAATTATAAATGTTCCCTTCACCTCAAATATAAAAACTCAACTCATCCTTCACTTAGTCACATCACATTTTCCTTTATTCTCGAACAAACATATATATTTATCTTTTAATCTTCACAAACCACATTATAGTGGTTTAGGAATTCTTAAAATAACTACCCCATTGTCCCCATGTAAAAAACTAAAGGAAACCCATCGAAGAAGTGGTAATCATCCATAACGAGTCTTTCAATTCTATATAATCATCTACTTCAAATTCATGAGTTTCATCTGATAATAAAGTAATAAATATGGTATCACTTATATCTATGAGGAGTTACTCTGAATATGAAATAACCGTATTCAACCATTTATTCATCCAAAATAATCAATAACATTATTTTTGTGTACATATGACACATCATATCCACATCATGGTGTACTATTTTATTTATCTCCATGTTATCTAGATGGGTATAATAATGTAAATAGATATTATGTTATTGTAATATGGAAGGACCATGAGGAGAAACAATGGGGAAATAGCATGAAGGGGCATGTTCTTATCATCTAGAATGAGGTTCCAATAATGATTATATCCAAATATGCTCATCCATTAAAAAAACTTTTTCCCTATGTATCATTATATTAATGTTTAGGATGATTTTAGAATATTACATCCTGACCTTGAATGGAAGGTGCTTGGTCCTGCAATGTCAGGAGATGCTAATGGTGCCTGTAATTTTCAGATGCAGTACTAGAACAATATTGACACCAATTCTGCTTCATATGCAATGGTTGTGCAGTCATAGTAGGGGAGAGTACATGGGAGACCTAGTCCTACTCACGTGTCTCATGTGGTTTGTTATAGAGGTGAAACTGGTGATCAGTTTCATGCACTCCAAACAATAGTTAATAGAGATATAAATATATGTTATGCGTCAATTGTTTTGTTAGACAACCTATTTTAAGGGTTGGTGAGTGAAGGGCTGGAGGATCGTGACGAAGCATCTGGGGAAGATATACTAATTAAGGAGAAGTGTTTCTAATTTTTAGAATACAGTTAGGACTCTTCTGGTCATCTATTATTATATTATATATATGAATATCATGACATAGGAAATCAGAGCCTGAGGAGAAATAACTGTCTTGTGGGTAATTTGGGAGCTAGAAGTTGTATAGTAATTAAAATATAGATGTCAAATGGGTATGACGACTACTCATACATTCCCCAACCAATTGAGACAATATTCGATAAATATAAAATTCCATCGAACATGGTGGAATCACTTTTGAGGTATCCATGGAGGTGAATTAATCATATGACACATTTAACAAAGATCGGGTTGAGGTTTTTATGAAGAGGAGATGTGGGAATTTTTTATACAATATTATGAATAAATGGTTGAGGAATCCCTTCCGTTCAATTCCTTGATAGATGATGGTGATAATATTACTAATATATTACTACTTGCGGATACTAATGAGGTGAATATGGTGTCGATCAATAAGAATGATTATGTAATGGTAAGAGGATTCAATGCTAGTTTGTTAACATTGGAGGAGTTTATTTAGATAATTTATAAGTTGGCATATTAGTTCTAAGACATTTTCAAAGATGATATACATTTAGAGTTAAATATATTTCTATGGAAATTACTATGGAAAACAACATCTAATAAACCTAAATTATATTTTAATGGATCATATATACCTTTTGATGCTTTAATAATTTTTATTGTACCAGATTGTGTTCTCACATTCCCTTAAAAATGATTGAAATATAGAAATGTAACTTTCAGGTTTGGTCAATTTTATAGTAACCAATTACTTTTCATAGGTTGTTATCTAATGAATGAGTTATGTTTGTATGGAAAACTTGTATATAGTTTTCATTATGTTTTTAGTGGGAACTATATATCTCTCTAATTAATTTGGTAAATAATTATATCTCATTGGATAGAAATTAATCAATTGAGATGTAATCCCAGTTAAGTAATACAGTACTCAAATAAAAAGTAATTCTAGTTCAATAATAATGGGCTTGAATGATGTGTGAACATAATTCATTAAGGGTATCAATCAACTCTGATGGTCTTAAAAGTGAGACTTTAATAATAAGAAAATATTTTCTATACTTATGTGTATTCCACAAATTAAATTATTATGTTATACTCTAATGAATTATGTTATTTATAATTAATGTCTTATGAACATCAATTATTTTGATTACAACTCAATATCATGATCCTTGATATGCATGATTTACATTTAAAAAAATAAAGCCCTTATTAACTTATGATTATGATATTTACTATTAATTTTTAATATGAGTATATGTAGGGGTGATATAGATGTTTTATGAATTAGTTTTTTATGATTCCATGTTTCCAAAGACACTAAGACTATATAGATTTGGGTTGTGTTTGGTATGTTATGTAATTAAAATTCTTCTATATTGATGTAATATATATGTATGAAATTAATGGTTCATTATTATATGTGATTAAAATTAAATAAAAATTATTCTATAATGTCAATAAATATTTTTAACCTTCATTGTTTCAATATTTCATGATAAAAAACTAAAATTCATGTATACATATGACCTACTATCTCTTTGAATGGTGTATTTCATTTTCTACAAAATAATTTTATATATTACAATAAATACATATATAAACAATATTAATGACATTAATATAATATTTAACAATATGTATGTGACTGAATAATAATAAAATAAAAATTAATAAAAGAATAAGATATCAAAACCTACCTAAAAAACAATATACTTATTCCCATATAGGTGACATTAAAATGGAATGATAAATAAATTGGTAATAAAAATTTTTATGTAAATTATATATATTATGATATATATATATATATATATTTATTGTTCTATAACTAATGGTTAAAAATTTTAAATTATATATATATATGAGTTTTTAATGTGTACCAATGATGTTAGGACTTATGGAATGGTATTTTTTATCTCACTTTTACAACAGTGGTATTCATTCCATATTCAAAACTTTTTCTTATATATTATTTATATAAATCTTTTAAATGAAAGTAGAAATTATACTATAGAAAATTATAGTGATATACATAATGCTTTTAGGATATATTTTTCATTGGGATTATGTTTTGAATCATACCTGCATGGTAATGTTTTTTTCCAAAAAAAAATTCCTATAGGAATATGTTACATTACATGGAATCCTTTATAAAGGATATGTATATAATTTCAAATTGAAATGTAATATCATGAAGTTTTTTTAAATCATGATATTTCATATTACATTTAATTTTATTCTTTCATGTGGGATGTTATTTAGATGTTACCAAAGATTTAGGTTTTTACCTCATCACCACATCATTATTTAGTATTTTTTATGTAACTCATGGTGGAATTATATTAATTTTAAACTATAAAATAATTAATTTGCCTTATAATATTACTAATAATGATAATATTAATGTAATAAAATCATTTCTAAATTCATTGGCACTTCATGTGGTTGTAAATTGTTTTATGGAAATCCAACTTTATTTCACTATTTGGTCGAAAATCATTTTAATCAAAATACATGTTTTGTATTAAATAATTAAAAAACTATTTTTATTCTATCATTTGTTATTTCTTAAATACAAATTTAAACCATTTTTCTTTTTTAAAATTTAACTTAAAATGAATCATAATTTATTTTCCAAAATAAGGTTTTGTTTTCATTAAATAAAAACATTAAAGGAATCATTGTGTTAATATGAATGACATAAAATTTATTTTTCTTTATTATGACCATTCTTTGGTTGAACAATAAATTATTTGTTATAAATGGTTTTTTAAAAATAACCTTTTAAAACTAATTATGTTTTGAAAATATTTTTCCAAGGGGAAAGGATATTTTCATATATAATTATTTAAAATGATTTTAAAAAAAAATATTTTTTTGAAGGTTATTCTCAAACAAAATTATTTTCACAATGTTTTTTGTTTAAAATGTTTTTTATTAATATGGAATGTATATTTTCCAAATTAAATTTTCATTGTTATCATTAAAACTCATTTACAATATAAGATTACATCCTTTGATGTTACTTATTATTTTTTAGGGATATAATCCAAGGAATCAATTATTATTTTTTCTATGAAGTTTTTATGTTTATGAAGACCATTTCTATTCCTTGGGTTATACCATGATATAATTAATATGAAATTCACTTCTTTTTTTCATGGGTTTTTATGTTCTAAAATGAAGTGATTGTTATAAAACATATATACCTTCTATATGTAATGTAATGATAAAATAATAATGAATCCCATTTCTTTTGATGTCATATAATGTGTTGAATATTTTATGATATTGTATAAGAATAAGGTTCTCCTGTGAAATATGTTTATAAGTATAAAAAATATGATTTTGATTACTAAATTGGTTTGATTGATTTTCCAACAAGTTAATTTTTTAATTATTGTTCTCTAGTGAGATAAATTGGACTAGAATAGAAAGTAAAATAGTTCAATATGGGGGTATTACTAATATCAAAATCATTGGATTGAACCTTGTCTACAATGATATATTTTGGAGTGAAACTAATAAAATATGATAGTATTGAAAATTATATTTGTACTCATATATAAATTATATTATATTCTAATGTGTATTCCACAGATCTATGCATTATGACAATTTTATGGTATCATGGTTCTAGTTCCTTGATTCAATTACAATTAATTTTATATGAACAACCAACAATAATTTCACATGTAAATTTTATGATCTATAATATGTAGGGTATTATTTTTCAGATGTTATTATGCTATTCACATACCAAAAAACTAATGATTTGTTTATATATCCATCTTCAACCTTGTGGAGAATATAATTTAAATGTGTCTTATGTTTAATTTACCCTTGTTATGAATAGAGTTATTATTTATGATATTCCCACGATGGGATACAATTTTTTCTAAATTATTAGGGGATGATGTGTCCCATTAATTGAATAGTTATTTATGTGTCCATGTTACTAGATGAACAATACCTTTATGATCCTTTGTTGTGTGTTTGTGTAATGTAATTTATATTTAAATAAGAAGATTTAATATCTATGTATGATAAGATTTTTTCACTACAAAGATCCAACTAACATAATAAGGATCTATTTGTTACATATCCATAGGAAGACTCTAGTGGTTTGGATGAGAATGAAATGGATATAGTGACTTCATCCTTCTAATTTGGTAAGTGTAACACCATCATCACTCGTCATCACTTTTATGGAATATATTGTGGTTACATGGAAGGAATATGTTTAGAGGAAGGTACAATCTATTAATTAGTCATAAAAGGAAACCTGTATATAGGATATTGAACTACTATAATTCTGGTGTCTAACACCTTCAAAACATATTCCCCTCATAGATCAACCTAGAAATGTAAGTGTGTATCATTAGAAGATAGGAATTTAAAATAATTATTTCCTAGGTAGGAGAAAATACCTTGTTCAAATGATGGATATACTAATGTTGATGGATGAAGAGATCCACAATGAGGATTTGGTGAAATATATTTACAATCAATTTTTTTGATTTCATTAATAATAATATAAAATTACATCATAAATTATAATATGAATATAGAGGTGAAAAATATCATATTAATCTAATACGATATTCTTGAATTGGGGAGAAAACCATGATTTAAATTTCCTTTTGATGAAAGGGTAATAAAATATGGTGATATAAGATTTACATGAAAAATAGAAGTGGTAACTTCCAACCCTGAATGATAATTTCATCCTACACAGTGATAAAAAATTACTTACATGGAATTATTTTAGAGTAAGACTATGATAAGGGTTTCAAAAAAATAATTAATTTACATCTTTAGAAAATAATTATAGGTGAATATTATACATTTTTCACTGCATTTATTATGTTTTTTTATTTCATGTTGATGTGTTAGTTTCTACAGATTCTAGCTCAAATATTACATGTTTGTGAACCCCAATCACATTAATGCATGAAATGTATATGTTTTCAAAAAGGGAACCCATTGTTATTGTAATTAGTGAGTCTCCAAAGGAGTGTACGTTAGACCGATGATCTCTTAATGTCATTCATTAATCATTTAGTTCAAAAACATTATTGAAACTATATAAATAGTGACTCATATTTATTAACTATCCAAAGAACAAAACTAATTTTTTTAGACCGATCTTATATATGATATCTCATTATTATAATAACATAATTTTTTATCATATACATAAGATAAATATTACCACCCTTTAATCATAATTAAATACCTTATAAATGTTTTTTGTATCTATGTGGACAATCAATATAAGAAAATTATTATACATAATTTGTCAATTTTCTTTCATAATTGTGATAAAAAAAGACTCCTAAAATTCATCTTATAATATATAATCATCTTTAAAACCAAGATAATGAAAACTTATTAAATTTTTTTTATGAAAATTATTATTAAGGAAAAAATGTATCAATGTGTCATCAATTAGTTGGTCAAATAAATGTGAAAAAATGTGGATATAGATAAATTTATTTTTTAAAATAACTGAATTAATTGGACATCCTTATAAATCATTATTAGAGGAATAAAATCTAAAAACAATAAACATATAAAAGGGGGAAATAGTAAAAAATCATGAGACAATTACCTTACCCATGAGGAATAATTAAGTTAATGTGTCATCAAAAATTATTCTAACCCTTAATAAATATAATAAAAATTACATTTTCAAATAAATAAGTATACAAGGTCATCATATTGTGACAATATCCTATATGTCTTACCCTTTATGCAGTGATAAACATATAAGAAAGAAAACCCTTTATTTTACGATCCTATCCATGAAAGCCATCACAAAATTATATCATGATGTATAAAACATTAATAAATTCATTTAGGTTGATCTAGGACCCCGACTATCATTATCCATATATATGCCTTCCACAAAATAATAATAATTCAAAAAATCAAATAGTATCACATAACATGATATCAATGGTTGGTCCATTAATGAAAAATTGAAATCAACAAAATGGTTTATTTTATCAATTAATTTAGAAAGTGTATCATAAAATATAATAATGTATTAGATTTATCATTAATGAGGAAATTGAATGTGAAAACCGAAACATAATGTTTTGGGAATCTTTTCATAGTATATTAATATAACAAAAAAAATTCAAATAAAATTAAAATAAAATTCAAGATGTTAGTATGAAAATAATTATAAACAAACACTAAATGTAATATAAATAATATATTAAGGAAAATGATATAAATATATCAAATAAGAAATGTGAGGTGATATATAAAAATATAATCATTTATGGTAAATCCTTTTAATTTTTATGAAAATACATGATCTGAAACACATATCACTAATATAGTGATAAATAATTATGTTCAAAATAGGTAACGATAAATTTTAATATTAGATGAAATAATAAAAACTTGTATTTCATTTGAAAAATTGTATAACATGAGTGAAATTATAATATATGTATATGGAAGAAAAACATATCATTTGGAAAAAATATTATTTATTATTCACTTTATCAGTTGTGATGATGACATAATTTGATAAATGCAATTCCATAGATAATAGAGAAAAATATATTATAATATAATTATATATCAAAAAAATACATCATATAAAAACCTTTTTTGTACAAGATTTATTATTACTCAAGACAAGATGTTGAGTCAGGAGAACGAATTACAACAATGGAATACATTGAATTGATATAAATTTAATTAAATAACAACACATCAAGCTAGAACCATACTAAATTAAATGAATATTATAAATTAAATTCATAATAATGTGATAAAACCAAATCAAATTATCATGGTTCCAAATATAAAATATTTTATAAGAAATGATTTTTTTACAATGAACACCTTAACATACTACTTGACTTCGTCTATGTTCCATAAATAAAATTTGTAATAAATAACTATAATAATCACATATTTCAAAAAAATTATTATTTATATATATATATATATATATGTGAAATTTTAAAAACACCATATTTAATAATTATCTACATTTATATTCTCTTATTATTTATTATCAATAATAGGTTTGGTTATCATAATTGTTTTTAACATATTTCAGAATAGCGATGTCGTTATTTATTAACCCCCAATACGTAATCCTTTATAAAATGATAATATTACTAAAATGGATTCTTAATATTTATTATATTCTTATATATTCATTCTAATTGTGTATCGGTTATGGTCCATAAAGATGAATACCATAATGTACATGATTATGTGATTTTAAATAAGCATCCATAAATATATAATTTAATGAGTACAAAATTAATGATAAAATTCCAGAACTAGAACTATATAATTATTTACTTATTTATATAATATATTAAAAGTATATATGTTCTCTTATTGATATATAATATTATATTATATCAATTTTTAAGTAGTATATTTGACCACCCAAAATATGAACATTGTGTAATTAATGGATAAATATGAATGTGAAAGTTGTTTATGATGGAATAAAATCCATTTAATATAATAATAATTATTTATTTACATTTTATGGGTTTTAATAATTTATTATGTGTTTTAATTAATAATGGATATGTTATAATAAATAAAATATAAGTTAGTTTGTGGATGTTGTAGTCCTCACTAACCCAAAAAGACGTTTTCAATTTTTCAATGAAAAAACGTGAATGGTTGTTATTTGTCATTATGAATATATAAATACATTATTTCTAATATAAATAATGATCTCAATATATATGTTATTAAGGGAAATATATTTTAAAGGTAATAATAGGATGGAAAAAATATTATAGAAATGTTTTTTATCACATTCAGAACATCGGTTTTCCCACGGTGTACAACCCAAAAAACAAGTTATTATGATAATTTATACTGGCCATAAGATCATGTATATGGATAAGGGTTATAGGGAAAGTAAAATGATAAAGTATCAAGAGGAAAACACATCATTAATTTTTATTCAATGTAGTTGTGGGAGGACAATTTATAAGTTGCGATAATGTCATTTAGGTAATTATTTTATCGTAATATAATAATAACACTCAGCTAAAAATTCAAAAATGTAGAAGAAAGGATGACAATATATTTTAGAAAAATAATGGTCAATTTTAGCATGATATAAAATCATTTATAAACTAGTTTTACATTTGAGGCCTATTAATAATGTGTTTCACCCTTTTACCCCATTTATTTTGTGGTAATGAAAATATTCTACACAAATCATTTCAATCATAATAAATAAATTTAAACTAATACGAAAATTTGAAAATTATAATTAAAATAATGAAATACATATTATTATATTAATTTATATAAATTGAATCATAATATTTAGGATATTAAACATATTAATACAGTTTTTAAGGATGATACAATTCATGATACAAAAAGTGAAATATATATTTTTAGGTTTATTTATTTATTTTTATATGCATAAATTTAGTTATAAAATATATATATGGTCAATAAAAATGATGAAAAATATTATATGTGATGATTTCAAAATTAATATCTAATAAAATTAATATTTTCAAAAAGGAATAATTTTATGGTGTTGACATAAAAATAATAATTTTTTGAAAAATATAAAAAACATCCTATAAAAATATTTTTATGAATATTCTAGAGATGATTTTCATTTTTCTAAATATAAATTCTAAAATTTCATTATTTTTCATTAAAATAAAACAAGATAAATATAATTAATACATGGATAATTTATGAAACAACTATTTAAAATATTAACTACTTATATTCTAATTTCATATAAATTAATTTTTAATTTGGTTTCGATGTATATATATATATATATATCAATTTTTAACAATAAAGAAAACTTTTTTATTCCATAAAATTTCAATACTAATTTAGAACCTTTATATTTAAATATTTTCTTTTATAATTCATCATTTAGGTGTTGTATGTATAACACAAAACATAACACAATCATTTTTAATGGTGAAATAAAATCTCAATTAATTATATTTTATATATAAACCCTTAAAATAATTTTTTCATGAACTTTTATTCTGAAGATGAACAATTTGTGGGTAACGTTTTGTAATTATAACTTCATTTTCTCACGAAACTTCATTAATAATTTTGTTTTAATAAAGAACAGTGTCCACGGGTGGTCTAGTTTCGGAATAGATTATCTCATACATCAAATATTTATAATCGCTATTCATTGTGTGGCAATAAATTTTTCAAATTCAAAACATCATAGTATATTACATGTGAATGATCTAGTATTGAAATTATATTAATATGTAAATGTAACATTTATGGTAATTGGGAGGGATCTAGAGGGATTTATATGAAATAATTTCTATCCCAATTTTGTTCATGTAAATTAATTATACATATATAACTTGGGATCATCACCCATTTCATCTAAACTTTTATCACATGATTCCATGGATACATCCATTGGTAAACTATGTCACAAACATCAAACACAAATCTCTTCAATGAGTATCAACATAATGCTTCTATCAAGATTGTGAAACATTAAAATAAAATATATGGTTTTAAAATTATATAAAATTTCATTGAAATGATTTGGTCCTATCACCTTCCCCATTAAAAAAAATTCATGAAGTATTGGAGTCCACCATCTCAACCCATATATTTCCTAATATGGTTTAATTCGAATTCTACAATGGATAATATTTTTAATTTATTTCTTCATCATTGGATGTTGTTGATCCCAAAAACCATGGAAATCTGTTGAATTATAATTTTGTATATCCTCTAGAAAATTAATAGTTTTCAATGACTTAAAATATATTTAAGGATGAAATTTTTTGATAAAACCTATGTATGTCTCCAAATCCCGGAGAATAGTATTGTAAAACATCATGGTGTACCTAATTTTTTATCAGATATAGTAAATAGCTAGACTCCATGTATCCCTACCATATCCTTTATATATAAATTGGAATGTCGATCAACTAAGAAATATTAGTTGTTTTATATAATATATTCTGATTTTATAAGGTGATTTATTTAAATAGAAATGGAATTATGGTTTTTATATGTATTTGTGAGTTCAATGAAAAATTCATGTATATTTTTATTATTCATTATCTAGTATGGGTAATTTCTATAGCATACCCATATACATTATCATTTATCACTATCATAATGGAATAAAAATCATCAAAACATGTATTATATAATTTATATCTTCCGATTATCATTTATAGTGATTTATTTATATAGTTATTCATCTTCATGCTTCAAATATGATTAGAGAATGTTGAATGTTGAATTTATTTCAAAATATACCTTTTCAATTCTAGATTTTATGGTACACATATCCATTTTCATGTCAATATAAATCAGTATTTATCAAATAGGAAAATGTTAATACTTTATTATATTTTCGATATCACTATATGATCCTTTTAGACGTTATTTATAGTCATTTTAAGGTATTTGTAACACCCTAATATTTTATAGTGCGTTATCTCATAAAATTAATTAAATATCTTGCACTACACGCAACACTGAGTTCAGGCACCCCATGACTTACCAAACTAGTCATTCAAAAAACGGTTATGAATAGTACTAACTGAATTTTAAATATTATATACTATATATAATTTTAACATACTTATTTTGTGTTTCTAAGACATAATATAAGAAAAAAATCATTTTTTCAGATAAAAGATTTGTTTTTTACAAATGCAATTTTACCGCCTTTTAATAGCGAACCCTTTTTAAAATAAATATTTGACACTTTTATATATTCAATTTAATGAAATTAAATTATTATTTTAAAATCATAACATAAAAATTTAGTTTGGATAATTTTTTGGTACTTTTCTGATAACTTTCATATTTTGATGATTAGTGAAAAATACTATATTTTAATTGAAAACAACATTTTTAGTCGATATAATTTATATTCTAAATTATACATTTAAATTGTTTTTAATTATAATTAGATAATATTTTTATCATTTAATATAATTTAGGCCATTTTATGTAACATCTAATTTAAAAGGGAGATAAACAAGTGTCAATCTTTTGATAGTTCTTATTTTTTAAAAATAAGATTTTTGTTTTGACAACAGAAATTAATTTTATATTAATTTCTTCCACTTCTGTGTTTTGAATTATGAAAAATGAATTCTATATTTTTAATCATGAGGTTAAAATTGTGTAAATAGGTATCCTTTATTAATAGAAATTATTAATAATATTTCGATAAATATTTAATTTACCATGTTTAAGGGTAAATCCTGTAAATATAGGTAATAAAATATTATAATAATACTAAATTAACTTAACACATGTCCTAACACTATATGATGATAAATTTCCAACCATGGTCATCCTTGGGTATATTTTAGGACCCCATTGAGCTACATATATTAATTAATCTAATTTAAATACTAAAATAACCAAAGCATGTATCATTTAGTAGTACATTTTTATATGGGGTTATGTAATTGATCTCGTCGACTATAAATATTCATTTTAATGATAATAATATTTACTAAATGATTAAATTTTATTTATAAATTTTGACATAAAATAAATATATTTATTTATGACACAATAATGATGTTTTATCTTTCATTATTAATAAAAGAATCAAATAAATGATATTTTAAATACTAAAATAAATATATTTTGAATGTCTTGATTCCATAAAAGAAATTTAGTGGGGAATATGACATGTTAGGATTGATATACTGTATTTTTTTCTAATTAATAATGTTTTTTGACTTCCCAAAAAATCAAATACCAAATAGTTTCCAAATTGACATAACTGGGTTTTTTAAACAGATACTATAATATTTATTAATATAATATTCCTAAAAAACTTTTTCTTTGAAATAAGTCTTATATAATAATAGATATGACATTAATTAACCACTTTGGGTTGTCTTGGAATTTAATAGTATGTTTATTAACCATTTATTATACCAATACAAGAGGACATTGTATAAGTTAAACCTTTTATCTTTGAGTGAAATATAAAAGATAGGGTTAATATGGTGACCTAAAATTGTATAAAACATATTTATTGAGAGTATTTCGACTTATACCCACCATATCCTTGAAATAAATCCTTTTAGAGCCATTATAACCCGACAATTATTTTATTATAATAAAATATTTCAATCTTTTCCTAAGGTGCCAGCCATCTCTCTTATAAAAGGGTACTTTCCCTTCTCTTAATTTCACGGCTCCAATGCCATTTTACTCGGCCAAAACCTACCCAAATACATTCCTATCTTTTCTAAAATTATCCTAGAGTAATTAATTTGACTATAAAACTATCCTATGTAGCCATTTTGATCAACTCAGATGGAAACACATGAAGAAGAGGTAATAATTTTACCACCCTCTTTTATGTTCTTTTCTTCTTCCACATCCTCATTTATAGTCGTTTCTGTACCAAAATAATATCTCAAGTACCTTTTTCATACTGTAATGTTATTATAAATATGGTATAACCATATTCGTTATTTATTCCATTGCATAAATGATAAAGTCACCATAAGTGCGTGCGTACGGCTTACCATCTCCAAGTCGTGGTGTAGATTGTTATTCAAACACATAATTATTTTTATGGGTATAATATCGAGTATAACTAATGTAAATAATAAATATAAATGTTATTTATTCTGTTTATATGATATAACATCCAATTGAAAATGATTTCACCATTAATATAATGATATTTTCGCTCATTCGTATGTACAGATTACCGTCTCCACAAACGCGATGAAATTCCTTCCCCATAATAATCAATCAAGAATAATTTTAATTTTAGGATTAGAAATAATGTTTAAGAACATAATAAAATTATGGATATGAATCCAATACATCCTATCCATAAAAAACATAGATTATATTACCAAGCATATAAAAGAAAACGAATCAGTTAACACCTGAACTGATGATACTACTAACATATTATTAACAATGAAATATTAAAAAATCATATATGATATCATATTTATGTATATAATTATTTTATAATTTAATAACTATGATTTAACTATTATAAAAGAGGTTAATGTTCCCTCATCCAATGAAAAGTACAATGTAAGGATTAATTTGAAAATATCGTTATTATTCGAGGGAGTTTAAACGTGAGTATCTACTGGGAGGGTGTTTCAATATCGGGGGTATTATATTTAGGGTTTAAATAATGCCATTAAATGATTGAATGGAGACTCCCCAAACCTCCTCCATTTTTAGACCTTCTAACACGGAGGGTTTGGGCCAACATGATTAATGGTCGGGACCCCTATGTTAGTGTGTTCATAGATAATGTTTTGTCTGAAGTGAAGAAAACGCGGCTTTAAAGGCTTCGCAGTAAAGAAGATGATCCTCGGAGGCCATAAGCGAATTGGCATGAAGAAGGGATCATCGTTTTATGTCCAATGGTCCACCGAAGGAGTTACTAGTCTACCAGTGCTGGAAGTGGTAGCATACGTCATTGGATGCAGAGGAGGAAGAAGGTGACAACCATGTGCTGGAGGGCAGAAGCAGTCTGTTGGTTGTGCCAGACGCTAGGGGGAGTGGTGCATCGGTGAGGCTATAACCGCGGTCAATGGGTCACGCTGCTGGAAAACTGCGTTGCTATCAGGGCCCCACATTGATTGTGTTCAACGCACAAACAAAGTCTGTGGGTGATGTGGATGGAGGTCAGTTGTCATAGACCATGTGCACGTGAAGGAGTGGTCTACTCCATGCAGACCACGCTCAGGTAGGGAGGGACGCAGTGGTCTGCCACATTACAGGCACACCATAGTAGCGGCTAACGTAGCCGGACTTTGTACCAGTGGGTCACCCCCCTCCCCCCCCCCCCAGGCTTTTCACACCCCCATCAACATGAAATCATGCCGGAGGGCCACAGCCATGCCCCTTCTGATCTGGACGGACTAGACCAGGTCACTGGGCGACCCGACCGGATGGATACTCTGCCAACCAAGTCGGGTCCAGCGAGGCCTATAGGTTATGGCACACTTTCAAGGCCGGACAAGAATGACCCTAACCCACACCAGGTCAGGCCTGGTCCGTAAGAATGAATCGTGGTAGGTGGAACCCTCGGGCTGAGTTTTTCATATTAGTCTGCTCAGGTTGGACTGGGCCTTGTCCAAACAAGCCCCCTGGTTTCTAAAATGTCTGTTTCTTGAAAACTGCACATTCGATTGACAGGACATTTGTGGAGTTGGGACCATCTTTGGAACTAGGATATTTTAGCGTCTTTTTCTCTGACATTCATGGATATAGATATTAGAATAATGTCTTGATGAGTGGTTCTATCAAGCATGCTACGTACAGAACACTACATTTGACTAATACCTAAAGATTGCTCGATGACAGCCTATTATGAAGTGACTCTATGTGACCTTGAAGGTGCATGGTGGGGAGAATATCTGTGTGACCCAGATGAAATGTGGAACTCAACAAGAGGAGTACCTCTTTTTGGCCATTATGGGAAGATTCTTTTTTCACTTGGAATGCCCACAGAGGGGAGCGGCTCTGTGTTACTCTGCGTACCCACAATAATCATCATGGATGAGTACCACAATATTTCCTAGTTAGTGGGAAGTTTCTCTATGTGACCCAGATGTCCCACTATACTCGATAGAGGATTATTTCTCTAGTGGGTGAGGAGTTCGACATTATGACTGATGAAATTATTGTCACAAATCATGAATTTACATGTCGTGGGTTGTGTTGTGTTTCGTGAATTACCTTGAGAAATTTATGTATATACATTTCGTTTTGTTTTGGGATCCCTACTAAGTATTGTGTCAATCAACCCTGCATGGGCTTCACCTGGACATCTTGTATCTGGTCCAAACAACCTATGTTTCGACTTGGGTGTTTAGGAAGATGAGATAGATGGAAGATAAAATGGTGGACATGGTTTCTAAGGGCCATGCGAGGCCCAGCAGGATAGGGCAGAAATGATGTACTATTTTGGCTTTCAGTAGCTTCACTACTCTCACAATTAGTTGGGGTATACTAAAGATGTCCATAAGAACAGTGTTTGTGCTTTACAATTTTTAGTACATTTTCTTGGGTTTGTATTCTGGCCCACTTTTGTTCTACTGTACTTAAACTCAATTTATTTAGTAGTATGTTGTTTCCCTTTTGTGCGTTGGGACTTGGTTGGGCATGTGTGTGCATACATGTATCCATACTAGTGCCTCCCACTTGCAGGATGACACATTCGATGAAAGACGACAACCCCTGGCCTTCGGGAGGTAGTCCGGGGGTAGTCACAACATGGGCCCCAGGGGATGGGTCTTGAAAAAGTGGTATCATAGTTTAGTGGGTCCCCCTCAGTGATCAGGAGTCAGATGTTTTGATTTGGGAAAATAGTGTTATGGACTGTTATTTTGATTTTCATATTTGGGGAGTTTAGTGTCAGTGCAGCAGCTGACATATCCATACACTAGAAACTTGAATTCTGTTATAAGCTCAATACATGAAAACAAAGGTTTCATAAGTGTATCCTTTTTTTAATAATAGTCATCTCACCCAGTATACCCTTCTAAAAATTGTACATCTTTATCTCTCTCAGGATTCCTCTACGTGGATTACCATCCTGGATCCCGATACGAGGCAGGGAGGACATCCCACCTAGCGATGAGGCGTCCATTCAAAGACAAGATCTAGTGATGGATCCACCGGGTGATGTAGCAGTCTAACACCACCTGAACGTCATAATAGACTTCCAATTGTTCTTTAAGATGACATTTATAGGCTCAGTGGCCTACATGAGTTTTAGAGATAGATACCTCCAAGGTGTATAGGAGAGATAGATCCTTAGGTCACTGAGGACGAGCTGGAGGTTGTGACACGGGTCTTCCGCATATTGAGGACGCTGCCTGACCAGATGGTGTTCTTCGCAGCGAGACTTCTACAAGGATCTTTAGGGATATGGGGGATTTTTACCATCCAGACTCACTATTAGTGGACCCTTACATGGAATGACATCAATAGGATTTTTTGGGAAGTGTTTCTACCCAAAAACATGTATACTTTGTGCATCCAGGAGCTGCATCACCTATAGCTGGACAACATGACAATGGGTGAGTACAAGGAAAGGATCACAGAGCTTTACCACTACTCAAAAGATATGGTTTTATACCCTTTCATTAGGGCTTGAGACATTTAACTGGGACTTAGGAATGTGATAACAGCTTCAATGGTGTCTCTAAACATCCCTACCTATGCCGGTGTTCAAGAGGAATCCCTTCTGATGTAAATTTTATTATTAGAGCATGAGCCCGCAGCAAGACCGACTAGTACACCCAAGTTGGCAGAGTCATTGAGAGGCAGTAGACAACTGATATGTGGGCCCATGCGGGCCAGGACCTTCAGAGGAAGACATCAGGAATCAGGGTCGGTGGTGCAGGACACCTAGTCATAAGGAATTTGATAGGGTTCTAGGTAGTGTTATGCGTGCGGCAGGCCAAGACACATGGCACACTAACCAACCCACCATACAGATGTCTGATGGACAGTTTAGAGGCCACCAAATCAACAAAATATGTTCGACCAAGGAGGATTGTAGGGAGGAAGAAGTGGAAGGGGTGATTACAATGTGACATGCTATGGGAGACTATTTGGGATGTTGTCTCCACCCCCAGGTTGTCCACCCATACCTCAAGGATAAGACATACATTAGAAATATCTGCTCGAGGAAGCATAGTATTATGACCACAGTGCTCCCGAGATTATCTGGGGTACGATCTGTGGCTTCAACACCCTAGATGTGGTACTTATATTCATAGGTTCTATCCACTCCTTCCTTTCCATGGCTCTCGTTCAGAGCAATTAGATTCTGGTGGAGCTGTTGGGTCGATCCTTATGGCTTGAGAATCCTACGAGATATGATTCGATGATTAATCATTGGTGCCGGTAGTGTAAGATTACTCTAGGGGGAGAGAGATTCATCTAGGATAACCTAGTAGCTGCATCGAGGTCATATGATGTCATCTTGTGTATGGACTGGTTATTTACAATCAGTGTTCAGATAAACTCTTTTAGGAGTACGGTATAATGTGTTCCCACAAATGGGACAAGGTTTTCCATCATTAGTGAGAAGGAAACCCTGGAAGCAGAAGATAGACACTCTTGTAGGAGGGTGCAGTAGATCACTCACCAATTTGCAATCCTCACCCAATGTGCAGTAGAGGAGGGGAGTCTAATATTTCTTATAGTGGTGGATGAGTACTAGGATTTTTTTACTAATGAGGTTCCTGAGATACCTCATCATAAGGAGGTAGACTTCTGTATCCACCTGTACCCCAGGACGATACCAATATCCACCCAGGAATATACAATGGCTCCCGGAGAGCATTTCGAACAGAGGGAATATATGTAGGACTTATAGGATTAGGGGTTCATAAGACCCAACGTTTCACTATGGGAAACCCCAATGATTTTTTCCATTAACAAAGATGTGAGTTTAAGGTTTTTCATGGACTTCTTGGAACCTGAACTATGTGACTGTGATGAACAGGTACCCACTTCTTAAGATTGATGTCCTATTCCACCAGCTGAATAGGGAGTAGTGGTTCTCAAAGATAGACTGTAAATCAAGCATCCACCAGTCATGGGTATGAGAAGAGTATGTACCGAAGACAGCCTTTAGGTTTCGTAATGAACATTATGAGTTCTTGGTGATGCCTTTCAGTGTGCAAACACAAAAGTAGTGTTCTTCGGCCTCAACAATAAGATTTTACAACCCTACCTAGACTGGTTGATCGTGGTCTTGATCGATGACATATTTGTGTATTCAGCATTAGAGAAGTAGCAAGATACACACCTGTGGATAGCCTTGTATAGACTCTGAGAGCACCAGCTTTATGGTAAGCTCTTGAAGTGTCAGTTCTATATACTATAGGTCCACTATATAAGACACAACATCTCAGAAGTTATAGTTGCAGTAGATATAGCGATGATAGAGGTGTTGCATTAAAGTGAGCCTCCTAGGAGCATGACTTAGGTTCATTGATTCTTCGGGCTAGCTAGTTACTATTTTAGATTCAAGCATAACTTTTTCGAGGTAGCATCATAATTATAGATATTGAAATATAAGGGACCAAGATTATTTGTGTACCAAAGTAAGATAAAGCAGTAATCGCATATGGCTCATGATAGTAGAGTAAGCATGGGAAGAACTATAAAAAACATGACCAGTAGTTGTTAGAAGTGGTATTTCCATTGATGATGTAGTGTAACTACTTTATGAGTGAGTGATTTAGAGTTTCCTCCAACCATAAGAGTCTCAATTATATCTTCTCCAAAATGGAACTGAGCCTGAGACAGCGGCGATAGATAAGTTTCATCCAATAATATGATTTTGAGATATTATATACAACTAGAAATGGGAACGTGGTGGAATATGTGCTCAGCAGGTGGAATGGGTTAGCAGCCTCTGAGTGATGCGACAGAGCAGTTAGCTGTAATGCAAGTATCCCACATGGATGATGGTGAATATGTTTACCTCCCATTGATGGCTATTACTCCCCCACTCATACAATGAGTCAGGAAGGTGCAATTGGGGGATTTTGACTGTGAGGCCTGACATGGTCATATATCCATAGGATGGGCTTCTGATGGATTTTTGATAGGTGGGTATCACATCTTCCTTTTCAGAGGGCATACCATTATACTTGGGCCATTACGGGAGGAGGTGTTTAAGATGTTGCATGCATCCCCTATGTAGTAAATCATGGAGTGTAAAATATGTACCAGGACCTCCGACATCATTTATGGTGGCCATATTTTAAAGAAAGAAGTGTCCAATTTCATTTCATCATGCCTCACATGTCAGCAAGTGAAGGCCGAGCACCAGGTTCCGGTAGGCTTCACTAAGCCACTCGAGGTACCATAGAGGAAAAGGAATGGTATCTAGATGGACTTCGTGATAGGATTACCACATACGTATAAATGTATTGAATATATTTGGTTGATCATTGACTGACTGACCAGGTAGACTAAATTCCTACCCATTAGGGAGTAGGGAATGATTGAGCAATTAGGACACCTCTATGTCTAGTAGATAGAGTGGATTGACAGGGTGCCTTTGATAATCGTCTCAAATCATGATGCACTCTTTGAATCACGGTTTTTGTATTGGATTATAGGTTCAATTAGCCCTACAGCTACTCATGAGAACAAATTTTTATCCCAAGACGGATGTCCAGATGGAGTAGAGCATACATAGTATTGAGGATATGATTTGTTCTCGAGTCCTTGACTTTGGTCGTAGTTGGGAGATCCACCAACCATTAGTGGAGTTTTCATATTAAAACATTTTAACTTCACCATTTGTGTCACAGTGTTTGAGCCCTTATGCGGGGTGGCTTTACAGATCACCAATATATTGTACATACTTAGGGGAGTCAGCACTCAGGATTACGAAGCTGGTAAGGGATACTATCGAGAAGGTGCACGTCATCTAATAGTGGATTAGGACCGCACAAATCATGAAGAAGTATTATGCCTATTGGATACAGAGACCCCTCGAGTTAGAGGAAAAAGATAGAGGATCTATAGTAGAGGGTCATATTCTAATGGTCGATTAATCTAGTGCATTTCCAATGGAAGCACCTGAATCTACAGGAAATAACATGTGTGTGGAAGACTCGGATTTCTGCTCAGCAGCCCCATCTTTTTGTTTAGATGTTTTTTTTCTTTCTGGGCCATAAATCCCAAAGGTGGGGAGAATGTAATGTCAATGAATGTTGTTGTAAATATATTATTTCATTTTAATTTTATATGGAATTATTTTGAGACTGCGAAATTTAACGGCAAAAGATTTCGTGGTCCTGAGATCTCGAAACAGAATATTGAACTTTTTTAAGGTATGTTCAGTAAACATGCAAGCTGGATTTTCTATCTTTTGATCAATTTCATGGATAAAAACAATGAGGGCACTGTTGAATTTATAATGTTCGGATTCGCCTAATAATAATATGACTTAACTTCGGCCAGAATGGGCATAGCGGAAATGTTATTTCTCGGTGTTTTCGAGTAAAACATTAATGTAATTTGAATGAATTGTTTTCTTTTTTTTCCACTTTTTAGTGGATAAGGACGATGTTTCTGGGTGGGGATAGGATTTCAAATATTAACATCAAAGATTCTCATTAGTGGCTCTTTAAACTCACAGTGTGACGATACTTTAATGATGCGTAACATCAACATTGTTTCATGAATAAAAAAGTGCAATGAAACGACATCACGTCATTATGGGAATGCTACGACATGTTCCAATTTATAGTTCAATGCGCTGGGAAAAAATATATTAAAAAAATTGGAGGATTCTCTAGAGAACCTCTGATGAACATCCATCCCATTGAAAAACAAACAATTCCGGTGGAATTTTTTCTTCCTCGTCACACATTTCGAAAATCAGAGAGGAGAAGTGATGCCAATGTTTGAAACCCCTTGAGGAAAAACTTGCTGCAAAGAACATTAAAGATATAGGGTTTTTGATTTTTTTTCTTCTTTACAATCACTTTATAAAAATTACGAACATAGGTCAACCCCGAATAGGTAGAGCCATGATTAATGAATTTATGGGGGAGGGTGTTTGATTCTCAGGGTTTTATATTTGGGGTTCAAATCATGGCATGTAACGATTGAATGGAGGCTCCCCAAAACTCTCCATTTTTAGACCATCAAACCTAGAGTGTGCTGGCTGGCATGAACAATGGACCATACACATCGGTTTTTTCACTCATGGTGAATTTTTTTTTCTAAAAATAAGGCAAGGTGGCATTGAAGACTTCATTGTGAAGAGGAATTTCCTAAAAGGTCGTAAGCACATGCAAAAAAATGAACAAATAATCAGAGTGTGTCTGGTGGTCAACCCAAGGATCTACCAGTGCACCTATGTCGGCATCAGAAACACGCGGTGGTGGTGGTGACACGCATCAACCACATGCCAGAGGGAAGGACCTGGCCACCAGTCGTGCCGATGTAAAGGTGGAGTGGTGCACTGATGCGTTGGAAGACACGATCAATCGGGCTCAACAATGGAGCACCGTGACACAAGCAAGGTGCCACGTTGACAGAGGGTCAACCTGTGGACTAATCTCATGGGTGACGTGGAGGGCGGCCGATCATCAAAGGTTGCGGGCACGTAAAGGAGAATCCCCCACTATGCGGGCCGTACTTAGAATGGGAGAGATACGGAAGATAGTCGTGTCCCATGAAAACCACTCCGGCTGCGAATGCGACCGTTATTCGGAAATCCCCCCCCCCATAGCAGGTCGTGTGCCCCTCATGCTAGTCTGGTACCACTTTCTTGTGGTCCAAACCATATCCCAATTCCAAAACCACCTCTACAGTCCAAAATTATGCTAGCAGTCTAGACCCATACCCCTTGAGACAGGGTCGGACTAGTCCGGGTAGCTGGGCGACCCGATGTGCTTGACTCCCAACCAACTGGGCCAGGTCTAATGAAGCCTAATGTGCTGGGCCCACTGGCCAGGCAGGACCAAACTGACCCCAACCAACACCATCTCTGGTCGAGTCCTTTAGAATGAATCGATGTAGGTGGAACCCATGGGTCGGGCTGAGTCGCAACCATTCCATTGGAATCTAAAAAAAATATCTTGAAATCCACACATTCGATTGATAGGCTGTTTGTGGCATTGAAACCCTCACGATGAGGCCCACCCTTTGGCATGATTTGTGGTGACTATCACAGAAGATGAGATGTGACAAATTTTCTAAGGAGCGGTTCTCCCATGCATGCTACGTAGGGACCCATGTGGTTGACTATGAGGTGAAGACTGATCGATGGACACCTAGTGGGAAGAAGCAATGTGTGACCCAGGAGGCCCATGGTGGGGAGAGGCCCCATGTGAACCGGAAGACCAATGATACTTGACAGTAAGATTGCCTTAGTTTGTCCATGGTGGGAAGCGGCTTTGTGTGACCCGGTAGGACCACACTGGGGAGTGGCTATGTGTGACCTAGAATACTAATGGTAATAATTAGAGATGATTACCACCTTTTTTCATGGTTAGTGGGAAGTGACTTTGTGTGACCCGGAAGGGACACTGTACTCAATAAAGGATGAGTTCACAATGGCTGAGGAGTTCAACATTTGTGATTCACGATTCTATTGTTACTAACAATAAGGATACGTGGTGGGGGTTGTCTTGTATTTCAATCTTTACCTGGATGAATTTTTGTGTGTCCATTCCTACATGTTTTGGTATCCATACTGAGTATTGTGTATCTCACACAACTACGGGCTTATCCCAGGTGTTTTGTATCAGGTGTAGATGACTGATGTTTCGATAGGGATTCTTAGGGAGATAAGATGTGAAGATGCTACGACAGTGGACATGGTGGCATAGGACCAGACAGAAACCTATAGGACTGGGAAGAAAGAAAGTACTACTTCAGCTTCCAGTATCATCACCACCCTCAGTATCAGGTGGGGTCTTCTGTAGAAGGATATCAGAGCACTTTCGTACATTACAATTTTCATTACATTTTCTTAGGTTTTTATTCTTTCCCACCTTCATTCAACTGTACTTGCACTCTGTTTATTCTGTGGTATGTCGTTTCCATTTTTTGATTTTGGACTTGGTTGGGCGTATGTGTGTGTACAGGTATCCAGGATAATGTCTCCCACTTGCAGGTTGACACCTTCAGTGCTAGTCTCCAGCCCATGTCCTTTGGAGGCGGGCTTGGGGTAGTCACGACATAGGCCCCATGGGATGGGTCGTGACAGTTATTAACATCATGTGAGATTTTCATATCTAAAAATTTCAATACAATAAATTTTTCACAGTAAGATGAATATTATATCTAGCATAAAGAACAATATCAAATGAATTCATGTTTTAAATTACTCGAGGATTAACTATATCAATAACTTATTTTAATAATCTTGTACACATTTCCCCATAATTATTCCAATCTAGACTCCCTTTTATTCATTTCATATTTATACTTGTCATCATAATAATTGAAATGGAAACAAGGGAAATGGGGTTTTTCATGTAATCATTAAGGAAAAACTTTTCATCTATTTATAATGGATTGTAATTTATGAATATCATAAATCATGACTATGGGTGAAATATTATATTAAAAATAACAATGAACTATATGAGTTGTCAATATGTCATAATAATAGAATTTGTAATCTCAAATGTACAAACATCCACCATGATATAAAAATAATATACAATCCAGGAGAAAAAATACAATAATTAGATGATATATTCATGGAATCCTAAAACTGTTGAAACATCATAAAACATATTATCATATGTAAATTTCAATTCTCAACACAATGACAAAAAAATATAGTGTTCATAGGATGACTACTAATGATCCATACATGGTATCAAATATGATGAAAACATTACAAACCATATTGGAGTACTATTAGATTATACACTTCATATTAATAACATGTATTGCATATGTCTTCCATTGGTGAAAAGAAACAATACATTAATTAGAACCATGACTAAACCCATGAGTTGAAAGTGAATTTTTGAATATTATCATAAGTAATAAACAAAATCTATATCATACGTATTACAAATAAGAATAATATTTTTTTGTGCTCATATTTAAAAATTATTACTTCAATGATGTGTTCTAATGCAAAAAAACTGTTTATATTTATTTTAAATTTATGGAAAAAAAGTATCTTCCACATTATGAAATGAGTAAATGATCGTTTAATTAAATGATGAAATTTTAATTTTACATTACAAATAATTGAAAAATTATTTTATCTCGTATATTTTTTTTGGTTATGAAAATATTATCATAGTAAAATATTTTTTATAGAGAGGGTATATTACATTATATAATAAATTTTGTAATTATTTTAAATTATGATCTCTTAAAAGATAGAAATATGAATGTAATAAAAAATAAACATTATCAATATGAAATCATGAAAATGTAAACAATGTATATATATATATATATTTATGTAACATATATTAATTGTTTAGATTTATTAAATGAGGGTAATTATTAGAAAAAAGGATGAATAATAATGAGAACTCATAACCTAAAAATAATATGGGGTATAAACAAATACATTTTTAGGTTTGAGAAAACATTTTTTGAATCAAATATAATTTTAAAGAAAATGAAATTTTCTTTTTTAATTTTTTATATATAAATATCATGACTTAATGTCTATTTCATATTTGGGATCTCCAATAGAAATATGGAACAATGAGGGAACATAAAATTTATAGATTGAAGCCCAAGAGATTAATCGATAATGTTGGGAGTAATTTGAAACAATGTCATTATATTACAAAGATGAAATACATAGAGAAATGATATTTTAATAAATATTATTTAAAAACTATAGATATATATTTTTCTATATAAAATCATTACAATGATGAATCGAAAAAAATAAAAAAGATGATCATGAAGTAATATTTTATCTCAATTAAAGTATGTATGAGTTAAAATTGTCTCTTATGACATTAAAATATAAAAAAATAAAAAATCTATAGAAATAGAATACGAGATGGATTATAAAAAACGTGATTTTAATTAAATGTGATATGAAATTTTATCATATACATGTATATACACCACAAAATTGTTTGATTATGTTTTATGACTCATTGAATGAAATGTGAAGAGAAAATTTGATACTAACAAAATAATTCATGATGTAGATAACAATTGAATCAAGGTTTTCTGTGATGTAAATTTAAATTACTAGATAATAAGTTGTAAAAATGGTATATTAAACAATACATGAGAACATATGCAATTTATAATGGTATTGTTAATGAGTAATAATCAAAAAAATATTGAGTTAACAGAACCCATAAATCAATTTCTGTTTCACTTTTTTCCTGTGCAAAATGTTTTATATAATAAAATTAATATTATTAACATCATTATTAAATTTTTTTCACATATATGAAATATTCTATTATATATATGTTTTCATTTATTTTAAATTTATTTATTATTCTTCTCTTCTATCATATACTTGATGTGTTTCAATCATTTTATCTATCACATACTCAATATAATGAATGTGGTAAAATGTGTTGTAAAATAGATTTCTAATCATTGTAATTTTATATTTTAATATATTTTAATATTTAATAATCATTTTTTATTAAGATATTTTTTATAAACTAAATTAAAATATGACATGTGCCCTAATATGTTCATTTAAGGCAGTAATGTTTTATATGACTATTTATTTCTAATAAAATTTATATAATATATAATATTATTTTTAGTAATAATAATAATTCAATAAATATAATTATTATATGTCAAATAAAATTTCGAAAACAATAATGATTAGCAATTATGGAAAACAATATATATCATTTTTTTAGGTTGTATTATTCACATAAATAATGATGCTATATAATTTTTCATAAATCATCTGGGAAGAAGAATAAAAAAATAATAATTTTTGAATATAAACAATTGTATGAAAATTATTATTTAATATAATCCATTGAAACATATATGTATGGAGGTTATGTAAAATAAAACTCATGATTCATGGGGGCGGAAATCCACATGTAATATTTATGATGTTTTCATTTTTGAATGATTATAGTGGAAGAAAAAAAATGATATATCCAATTAGTGTAATAAAATTTCATATTATTAATAAAGTTTATATTACCATTAATAAATGTTTATACTAATTTTATTATGATTAAAATTTAAAATAAATATGGGACCTTGGTTGAAAACATTACCCCTCCCTTTAGGTATTCTCACTTTATTAACTATTTAACGATTAAAGGGTTGTTATTTTGGAAATACCAAAGAATATATGTTGTAGGTGACACTATTGAAATTATATTATGGAATAGTTTTTTTCAATTAAATGATGTATAATGACTTGATAAATGTTTTGAGGTGAGATACTTTTATTGGGGGAGGGTGAAACGATAGAATAATAAATTTAACATATTTATATAAAATGAACATACTTTTTACATCGAATGTCGATGAAATATGTAAAATAGTGGAGTCGGTAAGGGTTATGGTGTTTCAACCTTCGTTTATTCTTTTGAAAACATGTTTTATACATGTTTCTATGACTATGATTCAATGATTTATTACATTTAATATATTAAAATTTTCTTTTGTAATTAAATTTTTCCATTTTTATATTTTTAGTGGAAATTGTTTTACCATAATAAGTTGTCTGAATATAATTACATAAGAAATGAAATATATTTTAACAAAAAATAGTTATAATCAAAAAAATATTTTCTATCATTATTTTATGTATATTTTAAAATAATATTTTTTTCAAAATATTATATTTATGCATAAATGTTGTATTTATGATATAATTATCCTTATAAATAAATTTATTAATTTAATATTTTAATTAATAAATAATTTTTTAATAAAAAATAACTTTGAAACATAATTTATCTAATAGAAAATTTAATAGAAGTAGAGAGACTAAGAATATTGTTTAATAGAAAAATTGTATATAATTCTATCAATGATAATCATTGTGGTTGTAAATTCAATATAGTATTTTTGTAATGGATAATTTCACTCAATAAGTATACTTTTTTATCATTAAATCACATTATTTTTTTAATATATAATTATATATTGATGTATTCATTTAAAATATGACATTAATAAAATTTAAATTTTCCATAAAAAAATCAATCAAAGATTAAAAATATAAATTAATATAATGAAAATATTTTTATAGTAAATAATAAAATTAAATTTCATTTAAAAAATTAATAAATAAATTAATATATTTTAATTTTTAATTATCAATAATAATATAATAAAAAATAGTTTGATGAAAATTGACCCTTATAAACATACTTTTTTCCTAATATTGTCTATTATTAGTTTAAAATTTTAATTATTTTATTTTAACATTCCATATATAGAAATGTTATTTTCAATCAATATAATAATTTATAAGTTTTTTATCTAATATATAATTACATTAAACAGTATCATGAGAATGAATAATCCTTTTAAATATTAAATCATAATAATTATATATCCTTAAAATGTATACATGATTATTTTTAGAAAATATTTTTATTTTGTAATGTTCTTATTATTCAAAAACATCTTTAATTGTGATCATAAATATTTCTTAGGGTAGTTTATTTAAATTATTTTTGTGGAAAATTCTATCAATTATAATAATAATTTAATGAAAAATATATTCCAAAATAAATGGTTGTTACATTCTCCCATATTTTATAAATTTCTACCTCGCAATTATAATTTTGTCATACTAATAATAAAAGATAAATGAATATAAAAGATAGATAAGAGTGGAGATATAATTAAATATGAGATATGTAACATACTATCTCAGGTAAGACTGTTAAATATATTTTCCCTCATATTAAGACTATATTAACAGAGTTAAGCTTTTTTAAAAAAGATGATTTCATATATGTTTATGAGTTATATTAGTTTTTATTAGAATACAATTTCAAAATTATGTTCACAATGTGCTCTAATTCTATGGTTATTTTTCATCTCCCCATCATGACTCATATTGCATCCATGAGATTATATAATGAATCTTATGGTTTGAAAATTCTCCAAATTCATATTCATATGAACACATGTGAAATTATTTTTGAAATTAGTTTAAAAAAATAAAAAGTTGTTTTATTTTATTATTAATTTATAGCATATAATTTTGAAATTTCATTCGAGATATATTTTTAATAAAACCAATAGACCTGGTCTGATAGTAATAGTTTATAACAAGGATAATTATATAATATGATAAATTTTTCATAAAATTTTAAAATAAATTTTATATATGTTGAATTAATATCATACAATATTTAATTTTTATAATATACATCATGACCTATTTTGTTTCATAACATTGTAAAAATTAGATAATGCCCATTTTGGTCATAGTAATATTGTGTGATATGAAAATGTTGTTTCTTAAAAATATTCATAAAATATTTGAAATAACCATTAGAATGCTGAATAATAAGAGAAGTGTACTATTTATATTATAGAATCATGTAAGTGAAATAAAATCTAGAATAATGCGGCAGAACCACACAAACTATATTTTGTAATAATGTTTGAAATTAAATCATTCAATTGGTATATGTTTATCGTGAGATATTTACTTCCCTCTGTATTGATGAATTATATTTAATCTATTATGAAAAATAATAACTAAATTAAATGAACTACAAAAAAATTAATTAAATTTTGTTATATTAATTTGATTTCTAGTTATCTAATAATACCTAAATAGTTAATCATGAATGATAAAAATTTTCATAATGCAATGAGAGTAAAGAATATAGAATCATATAAATGTATATTTTTCTGGGTATAATGTGCATATATTTTAGAAATTGTACAATCAGTACACCGTATATCACTCATAATTTAATCTATATTGTTTTGTTTTGGTTCTTTTATATTCCATACACTAATTCCTTAACATAATAAATCATTTATCATGGATTAAAAATAATGTTTTATTTTCCTAATCATGAAACCCGATAGTTTAAAAAATTGTTACTTTCCCACATAGCATGCACTATGTTATGATCAATCTAATACTAAAAAATATTATTTCGTTGTCATTATACATATACATATCTATGATCCATCCATATCAACATGTAAGTTTTTAGGCATTGATGTAATTACTATGAAACCCACATAGTCAAAAAATAAAAAAAAAATTCTGACTTGTTAACTTAATCATAGACTTATCCTGTCAGTTTTTAATAATGTTACCTTATCATAGTCATGATAAATAAATAAAACAATACTCAAAATGACTAAAATAATTCTAAAAATATATTAACATGGCATTGGTTCCAACTAATTGTCCATGAAACATCACTTATTGATCTAGTTTGAATAAAATATATTGTGCATAGGCATTTACACCATGTGAGTTGATTTAAGCTATTAATATAATTACATTGACTTATTACCATATGAAAAATATTACATCTCAAAATGAATATACAATCCAAATAATATAAGTCATATTTAATATTGAGGATCAAATACATATAAATCATATTTTACGATGGGTTTGAAAATTTCCCCATAATTTATTCACAATAAAACCCGTTTTATAATTATCATAAGTTATATTTATATTTATAATCCGTGATATGAAAATAAGTGAATGTAGTGAACTAAAATTATTGGCATGTAAAAATATACCATCTTTTTATCAAGGGGTATAACATAATCATATGAGAAAACAAAATCAGAGGAGAAATTTCTTATTAAAAAGGACATGGAACAATAAATGATTTGAAAAATTCATGATTGTGAAACATGTAATATTAAAATAGTAATCTAGTTTCATGTAACAAGTGTGTGAGATAAGAATGGAAACATGAACTGAAAAATTAATAACATAAGATCATCGAATTATTAATATATTGAAATAATATAAAAAACATAATAATTACAAATCAATGATCACCATAATATTTTCATAATATAGAATGACTAGGCTAACTTCCAATGAATCATATATGGTTTCACATTATATGAAAAAATTACTCAATGAATTGATTCACTATCATGGGCCACCATATATATCTATAAAATGTATATGAATATTCCCTCAGTAACTAGAAAAAATCCATACATAAATCAAATTCTTGATAAACCCCGGAGAAGGAAACAATCCTCATAATCATTCACAAATAATAACCGAATGATATATAATAATGATTCAAAATAGATGATGTACATAAATTATATTTAATTTTTATATTAGATAAATAATCATAGGTATTTTACAATTAGAAAAATTGTTAAAAAGTTCCCTAGAAACATTAGAGATGTATTAATAATAAAAAATTACATATCTGATGATTTAAGAAACGTGTAAAGGGTATTTTAAATATGGATGTATCCTATTATGGTTTAGATGTAAAATTAATCATTTGGGTTTTACATAAATTATTGATGATTTTTAAATTATATTCTTATGTGAATTTCATTTTATCAAAGATGTACTTGACATTAAAAATAGAATATATTTGTAAAATAATAAAGAAATTAATATATTTATTATATTTAAGGGATATTTGTAATTTAAACTCGATATATTTAAAATGAAGAAATATATTGTGTACATATGAATTATTTATTAATAATATGAATTAAATTTGATAGATGGATAGAGAATATGTAACCCAAAAGTAATGTTTTGGTTTTAAAGGAAACCAATTTTATTTATTATAATACCTTTTTTTAAATTCATATCATCAAAATGGAAATAAAATAATATATTGAAAATTTTCTGGGAGTAAATGTGGATAGTTGAAACTATAACATAATTGTGATCCTTAATGTGAATGGATAACATAAGATGGAATATTAAACATGGATATGTAAGATAAAGAGAGTAATTGTGAAGGTTAGAGATTATTCATAATAATCTAAAACATTTTTATAGATTAAATTTATCAAGGAGGATGATTAAATTAATTTTTTTTATTTTGAATGAAGAAAAAAAATTTAATTAAAATTTTAAATCACTGTGTGTAATTACCTAATAATATAAGTAAGATGGTCATGAATATTTCTAATAACTAAATGAAATGATGTTTTTGTAAACAAAATATATTATGAAAATTATGATAATTGTTTTAAAAACCCATGGAATGTGAACATTAGATAGATTTCAGAATACTGTGAATTTCATAAGAGGTATGATAAATTAATATCATAGTGTGGTAGATACACAATCAAAAAGAATTGACGAATATTGTGTGTGACTTAATGAATTAAAATTAAGATGAAGTCCCCCCATGAACATCCTAATTCATTAAGTTTGTAATATTAATAAAGTGACTTTATGTGACATTAATAGATATGTGAAAAAAATAATGAGGAAATTAAATATTATATAATCATGGGGAATAACATACGAAACATATATAAATAATATTTAAAAATTATAATCATAACACAATTTATAATAAATGTGTTTTGTAAACAATTACCATGTCTCATAATTCCCTCTTCATATTCACATAGAATCCATAAAAATAAATTTATCTTTATGAAAAACATTATTAATGATCTATTACATCAATATTTATTTATCATCCAATAAGGCATTATAATTTTTATTTATTTATGGAATAGTTTTCCATTATGTGGATTACTTGAGTGGGATTAAAGAATTTCGTTAAATATACAATGATATATTGACTGTTGTCACGTGTATTATGAAAAATCATTATAATATAAAAAATTAAATATTTTTTATGCTTTTAATATTCTTTTAAAATAGAATTTATATATATCGATATTTTTTCGGAAAATTGATAAATATTTAAAAATGATCTCTCATATTTTCATTTTTAGTGGTCTTGTATATTATGATGGTTTATTGATAATATCAAATATAAAATATTATATTTTATAACTTTAAAATTTTCATAAATATCATGATTATATATAAACTTCATTTTAAATTTTATAAATGTTAGGATGGAATGAAAATGGAATATGTTATTCATGGGAGGCTGTTGTGAACACAAGAACAAAATCAACCCTCACATTTTTCATATTATTCGAGAGAGTCAAAGAATAATATAGTCTATCATCTATGAATTATAATAATGTTATACAGAATGTATTATATCATTAAATAACTCTATTAAGAATCCCTGAATGGTTGTTCGGGATAATTAAACATTTCATCATCATAGGTGGCGGTCTACATGTAAAAATAAGGATGAGTTCATTTTATGAATGGTTTTACAAAAAGGTTTAAATTGTTTATTCCAAAATAATAATTTAAATTTTAATTCTAATTTTTACATTCCTTTATTGATAAATTATATTTTAGAAGGTAAAATAATTAATGCATTCGAAGGGAAGATTAGAGAACATTAAATAATTTGTTGTATGTTATCATATTGTTAATAGATTAAGGATTCTTAGTTTGTTTTTATTTAATGAAAATAGATTTTAGTACATGGGTATATATAATATAGAAGGATTTTGTAGATCATTAGTGGAGATAAGTCTTTATAATGAATGGATAAATGGGGTGGATTTGATCTCATATTTTACAATAGTAAAATTACATTTTGGTACACTTGAAAACCTAATATTAAATATACCCAGGATTCATTGGGAATAAAAATGAAGTGTGGAAGATAATGGATCGGGTAATGTTCATGGTTGATCCTTCCCCTACAATTCATTTTAATCCTTGTTTTATATAGATTGTTATGTGTTTTATATCATGATTTTTTACATTGGCCATTTTATCTTCTATAATGGAAATACTTTTTCTCCAATTAAATTTATTTTTTTAGGCATACAGATAAATGAAAAATCACTAAAAAATTTGGACCTAATTATTTGTATAATGATATCTATTTTTTGAATGTAATTTTTTTTGAGGAATAATTAAAATTGAAATTATTGAATGTAATTCCACAAAACATGTATTTATAATGTGTAATTTAAATAAAAAAAATTATAAAAATTTATAAATGTTATATATCTTAAAAAAATTAATTTTTTAAAAAATTAAAAAATGGGAGGCACATAATTCCAATATATAGGAGAAAAATAATCATTCATCCTAGAAATTTATTGTAATATATTAGAATTAGAGTGGTTTTTATTAGATAAATATTTCATAATTCCTCTCCATGATAATACATAGTTTTATAAATTCAATATAATACATTTAAATGATTTATTTCACTCCATAAATAAATTTATAATGATTTTTTAATATTGTTCATATATACATACATTTTAATATAATCCTAGATGTTTAAATTTTTGAAAAAGTTTTATTTTCACCATTCACTTAAATATAAATTATATCCAAAAATACCCTAAAACAATCATGAGGATATAATGTTATGTAAAAAAATAAGACAATAAATAATGTGTTATAAAAATGACATTACATATTTTATATATTTATTTTAAAAGAAATTTATTAATATAATGAAAATTTATATTTTTAACGTGGAATAATTAAGCAATATGTGTTCTTTAGTTTAACTCTTAGTAATTTATAATTCAAGTAATGTTAATTTATATCATCACAAATTGAAATATCATATGTTGTACTAATAATAATTTTAATGTTATCTTCAAATTATATTAATAAATAAGAAAATTATTTGAGAATAAATATTCCACTTATATTTTAAATCACATTAATTATATATCCTATTAATGATATCATATTTAATAGGTTAATATAAATTTATTTTATATGGGTTTTATTTTTTAAAATTTTAGAAATATTTTGTAATGCTCATGAAATATTTGATGTATCATTTTTGTTTTGCGTTTCATGTTAAATGTGTTATCAAACATTGTACAAATTTACATAAAAACACAAAATCGTGAGGTGTCACATTATGTCTCAATGTAGATGGAGATGATCCAATGTTATCAAGGCCCTTCGTAGTTATGGATGAATCTATGTGAATAATGATTTTTTTACATTATTATTTATTTGATCATGCTTTGTAAGGAAAACACCATCATATACATGACATAGAATCTATATGGTTGTTTCCCCTATTTATTATTTTGATTAATGAATGAATACATATTTTAGTACTTAATTTTTTTCTCATCCTTTTCATTAACCTAATAAAAAAATATGAAATCTATAAAATATTTTTATTCATTTCATATGAATCCTCTAGGATAATTTTCCATGGATTAGGGTGTATATTGATACTCTAATTTTTACCTTTTCATATGGAAAAGTTAATGATATATTCACATATGTTGGGGTCATATAATGTGAAAAAAAAAATTATTTTATTTTATTATAATATTACCACAAACCAGGGTCTCATATGGTGGATATGTAGTGGATAAATGATAACATTTTCCTATATGTCCCTTTAAGAGGTTTTAAAATAATATTACATATAAAAAAATTTGTTTTTTTAAATGAATGACTCTTCATATAACACATAAAAATCTTATTATTTTATTATAAACTCAAATTTGTCCTACTGATCACTTTTAATTTATCCAACTATTTATTCATATAAATTGATTCGTATGATGTCTTAGGAAATAAAATTAAATCCAATATGGCATATGATTTTAGTAATATCATATTTTATCACATAACATTACATTTTATGATTTCATTAGACTATTCAAATATATAGGGTTGTCAAACTCGAATTGGGATGGAAAAACTGGATGTGAATAGAGGGTAAAATTAAAAAAATACAAAAATAGATAATGGTAAATTTATTTTATAGTCATAAAGCTATAACAGTTTGGTCTTATGATTAATGTCACCAAATATGGAAAAATTAAATTGCAATGGGATAGATGCCATACATTTGGATCAGTATATGATATTGACATATAAATAAATTACATTGATTCTACTGAATCCACGAAATAGTTGGATTATGAATATTTTAAATAAAAAATGAGGGTGTTTAAATTATTTATAGTGTTATGAGACATGAATATTTGGTTGGAAAACTAGAAATTTAAAAATGGCATCCACTATAATGGTATTGGGGAGTAAGGGGACATAAATATCCACCCCATATGATGATGATTCCTCTAGTTTACTATCTATATCGGGGGAATATATAGAGATCTATATCTGGGTAATATTATACATAATCAAGGAAATTTTTCCTTTAGAGGGGAATTTACATGTTATAGATATGTTGTATGGTCTGTAAGGATTTAAAAAATTACAAAATGAGGTAGTTTTTTTTGAAGGAATGAAAATTAAAGGATGGTTCATTCACCATAAAGGTTATTCCACTAGGTGTAGACCACACATTTGTGGTGAATAGGTTTGATATGTCAACACTATAACATTTTTCTAAAACAATAGGTTAATAGAGAATATCTAATATTTTTTTAATCAATATGATGTACCCTACAAACATTTTAACTATTTTAATTTACCATATACATTTCCATAGGCCGTTAATATGTGATACATAGAAAAATAAGACATTATTTCTGCTCAAGAATCCCATTATTGGGTTTCAATATGACATGTATTGTGTATTTTATCGTATTTTTATAGCATTATGGTCCAAAATAATAGAGACAGGGATTTTATGCTCATATAACCTTAACAACATATATTTGTAATTTATGGTTTTATTTCATAGACCCAATATAAGATAAAATAAATAAGATTATTGTAATGTAAATACATATCAATGATTGAGAGTGAAAATGCTTGCATATATTTTCTCACAGTGAAGTAAACTAAATTTAAATTACGAGTGACTACACTAAAATTGGATACGAATATCCATATATTATAAATGTGGAATGTTGAGTTAATAAAAATGGACGACCCAATTACAATATAGACCCTCTCAATGTGGTTCAAACTATATATGGATAGTTTTCATGGAAATAATGGGTTGATATAGTATGTCTAGTGGAAATTAAAATGGAATCCCAATGTGAATAGAGAGAACAATAACACTATTAACCTTTTCAATGGCTTACACATATTTTTTTCACGAAGTGTTAACATGACTGGTGATAATAACTACGAAAATAGGGACCAAAAGCTAATAATGTACAATGAATATTATTACAAAGAGTGGGGATGTTTTAAATAAAAAAAAATAAGGATCTTGTACACAGAGTGGTGATGAGTATTTGTTATGAAATGGATTTCCATATATCAAATCATAATGACTAGTTACATTACAATGATGTGAATTCATACAATTATAAGAATATCTTCTTCTTGGGATGAATATTAATCTAGTCTATATGAAATATTGGGGGAACATATAAAAAATAATATAATAGAATAATGTGCATTTTCATTTAGATTATTCCGTTGTAGTTTAATTCAAATGTTACTGATATGCATGCAATAGTTTTTGATAATCCAATAAACACGAAGCATGTAGTGCGATCGATGAAATATGATGATCTATTTATGCTTAATTGATATATTATAATTTATCTTAGTGTGGTATGGATATCCAGATTTACATGATATAAATTTAGACGGATAATGGCCTATGGGAATATCACAAATATATATTTTTGACGTCATTTTTCATATTGAGATTAAAAAAATCATGCCACTTGTAACACTTATATTGTTGGAGAGGCTCTAAATTAAATGATAAATTACAAATTAATGAAAACATTGTCCTATTTTATAATTTTAGAGTCATTATATATAGGGTTCTCTTACAAATATAAGTTTTTCATGTAAGGAAATGATACTTGTGAATGAGGCCACTATAAGTAGTTTATGGTTTTCCACGGTTTACCATGTCTCATGTATTTTAACATCATGTAAGAATGAACTAAATTTATTTCAAAATACGATCAAATTTTGTCATAATATATTTTTATATATACACAACCAGATACTAAAATACTCTCACTTGGTAGAACTACCAAAACATGACAACATTGTTTATGTTCTAATTGAGGGATAAAATCCTTGTGGAAGAAGATAAATTTGTTGGAGGTTTGAGTGGGATTTGTTGTTGGAAATTGGATAAAGGATCCTAGAATCAGTCTATTCTCTATCGTAATAGAAAAAATGAAAATATTTTTCATCCAATGTTTCTATATATATGTATCTTTTATGTAGGAGATGGTCAATTATTTCAGGGATATAGGTTCATATGTAATTAATACTACACTCGGGTTCCATTGTATATCCAACTGAATCATATAATAAATGGGAATTCTTCTTGACCATGTTTATGAAAAACCCCATGATAAGTGATATAGGTATCACTACATATCATGAAGTAATAGGAATCAATCCACACATTGTTCATGGTATGAAATTCCAATAACATATGGTAAAAAAGGTAATTGGTCTTCTTTATTAGTCAAATGGACTATAAGGTTAGGATATTGTATTATAAAATTAATAATTCGATGATCTGATGTGGGAAAAAAATATTATTTAGTATAAGGGGAATTTATTTATATGTGTATGGGTATAAAATAAATAATATTGGGGTCACTCTATATTTCATGAAGGCATGAATAAATAAATTCAAATTTCATCATAATAAATTCTATATACTGATTGATTTTATATGTAATTGAATGTCCGTACATCATCATATTTCAATACAACATTAATGATAGGGTCATCTAGTAATGTCATCACCATTAAATCTATATGAATAGGATATAACCCCTATGTAGATCAGGCTCTTATGTAGGGGGTATTTTTTTGTGAATTTTCAGTGGATAAAGGATCCATACATCACTACAAATCCAGAAATATTAAAAAATCAAGCCACAAATAGTTTTTTATTGATGATCAATAAATGGGTTAGGTTTATATTTGAGGAAGGGTGGACTAATATTTGTTGGATCATGGAATTTGTGTTCCAAGGAATCCAACATTGTTCTGAAACAAGTATAAGGGAATTTTTTCCATAATTAATATGCTACTATAAAACATTTAATGTCATTTTTTTATGAACTATGTGATCACTTTATTTAGTCTTCACAATCATTTAGGGATAAATGGTATGATTTCCATGAGCTGTAGTATCATATGTGTCCTGGTTGATGTGGGGAAAAATGAAATTGGAGAATAACCAACACTAAACTAAGGAACATAACAAGGTAATTTTAAACACATATCACAATATTTGGCATTCATGATATAAAATATGTCATAAAATTTAATTTCATTTGAATGGAATTTTTTCAAATGATGATTAATGTATTTTGTGGATGATGATAAACTTTTAGTCAAACATAAAAAAATCAAGGATTTATTGTGTTTTTTTGCATAATACTACTATGATGGGTACTATGATGTTTAAAGTCACGTTGTGAGGATGATAATGATGTAGTTTTGTTTCATCTAGGGAGGATATTCCAATGATGTTTTACACTATCTAATAAGGATATATCCACGTGTATTTAATGTATAATAGGAAGTAATTGTATTTCATAGTCTATCATCATGTTTAATTGATGACTATTCCATGAATTTTTAGGTAATTCTAAAAAGACCATTATATATTGATGTAAATATTATGTATTGTCTTCATCAAAAAAACATCCACTAAAAGATGGAATGGTTTTTCTCTTTATACTATGACTAATGAATAAGTAATGTTGGATTAAAACATTGGTATAACTTATTGTCCCCCAAACATTATTTTTAGATTTATAATATTCTTCCAATTTAATTTTGGAGTCCTATGAACGAGTACAAGGTCTTCATGACTAAATGAATGGATGAGAATATTGTTATTAAAACCACATGTTAGTTAGATTTACTGAACATAAATGTTGTGCATGTAGAAGAATATTTTTTAATCCAGTCATATCAAATCATCCTTCTACATATGGTATTTTTCTGAATCAAATAGAATTATTTATTTAGATATATGAATCTTGGGAATTAGAACCATGAATGGTTTGATATGATCTATTCCATATACAATATATTACAATGCTTCATGCATAAATTTATGGATTGTGGTGAAATACTACTATATGTTATGTAAATTATTTCTAGTCTAGGGATTCATGTCTTTATCAACCATCATTTGGAGTATGTTTTTTAAAATATTTTTGATAGCTTAGTCTCTTTGTTTTTCAATATATTACAATAGAATGAGTGGTTACACTGAATTTAATTTTTATAATATATCTATTCTAACTTTGAAAAATAAATATTGGTTCCATTATGCATTTTTAGGTCACCAAATATCTTACTAATTCATTTCCTTATGAAAGAGTTGATTGCATTCATCAAAATACCCTTGAAAGATATAATCTTTCCCTCTTGTAGAAAATGGTGTTTCTAGTAAGGATGTTCTTGAACATCCTGACTCTTGACAGGGTTTATGAACCCATGAAACATATTCCCCCATAATATAACCTAGAATACTTATTGTTCTGAAATATATGTTAGGGTTGATTAATATAATTGTAATATATCTTCTAACCATATCATGTTCTATAAAATATCATGCAGTATTATGTCTTAAGTGTAAGTAAGTGTCCATTTTTTCTAATATGGAGGGAAAGCATAGGGTTAGACCAATGTGCCTCATAAAAACATGCATGAATATCCTTATTAACACAGACGATATCTCTTCTTTTAATTAATCTGTGAATCACAATTTGTAATCCATATTTAAATAACATTTTATGAATTTAAACCATCATAATTGATGATGTTATGATCCACTATTTGATTTGTACATTATTTTATCAATCAAAAATATGAATTTTTCTTTTAATGTGATATAGTTTGGATGATATCCATCCAATGGTGATATTAGTTGGTGAGGATATCACCATTTATTACATTAAGGTACGAATAATATATATTCTCTATTTCACAAAATTTACACAAATAGGCATATAACAATAGGAACTGTAATTATAAGGATGTCTTATCCTTGTATGGATATTCTATAGTTGTGGGTTTAGTAGATACTAGATTTTCTCAATAATTATATAATATAGACCTTGACACATTCATGAAAATTAGGGGAACTCATCCTTCTTCTCCCACACGTATTCTTGACAAATGGCAATTTTATCTCTGCTAAACAAATATTAGCTATTCATCAGTTTGATCATGAACATATAATCACCAATGATATTCCGATGTCCCACAAAAAAATTTAATGTTACACCTCCAATCCTGCTACATGTTCTTATTATTCAACCTCATATTTAGAAAAGCCTTCTAATAATAGGAATTATGAAGGTAGGACTACCCTTTTGGGATTAGGTGAATTCTCATGAACACTCTATTGAGTATCGAGTGGTCTTATTTTTAACTTGTGTATTCATTGAACTACCATTAATGTACATCAAGTAGGAATTTACCATGTCTTAAATAGACACTACCTACTAATTATGGAATTATATATCCCCAAGAATTCATTCTAAATTGGGATATACAATATGACTGTTTTCAATAGTTTTCCCTTAAAAAAATATTACCATACGAAATAGATGTAGAACAATGGTTGGATGAACACCAACCATTCCAACTTTCCTCTAAACATTGTGCCCTTGATAATATACATGAGAATGAATGTGGACCTTTGGATGATAAATGGTATTTCAGCATTTGAACAATGATGATAAATTCATGACATTTATTATTGATGTTAGAATATTGGGTCTCACTATATATCCTAGTATTTATTATATATTGGAAACTATTTTATTTTCATAAATAAACTTTAATTCATAGAATCTATCACGACGCGTCCCTCGGGGCCTGTGTCCTAACTAACCCATGCCCGCCATCCCTAGGCATGCGGCTGGCGACTATCATCGGACAGATGTATCTCTAAATGGGAAGTTATTGCCTTTAATCCTGTATAGAGACATAGACTAGATGGAAACCAGATGAAACCGCAAAGTAAACTGCTATAGTAAAAGAGCGTGCTGAAATTTAAAAGAGTGCAGAAAGTAAAAGGGGTCGTAATACAATCCCATCTGAAAATGGTACATGTACAACTAAGAAGTAAAAAATAGATAATGGATTGCCCACTGATTATCCTACCTAAATGGTAGGTACATATCATCTCCAAAGCACTCCACGCCTCCCAAAATGGTCCACCTCCAAGCACAATCCATTCATGGATCCCTCATCCACGATCAATGTTGTGTGTCGACTGCACAAGATACAACATGGTGCGGGCGTAGCCCATGATGGAGTTAGTATAACGATACATAGTAGGGACCATGAGACCCCCGTAGGTCTCCAAGAGTTCCCCAAAGGAAAAACCATAATGAAATATATCAACTCCAATTTTGTATATTCCGATACATATACCAATATTATGACGATATACACATATCATACAAGATTGAAGAATACCACAAAGGTAACACCACAATGTTATAAATACCACCTAGGTAACACCACGATGTTAGAAGTACCACACAAGTAACACCACGAAGGAAGGACCACAAATGAAACACCACAAAGGTATAATTACCACAAAAGAAACACAATAAGGCAACCCACGAAGTTAGAATTACTAAATAGGTAACACTGTGAACATAGATATTCCACAAAGGTAACAAACCGAAGATCACACCACGAAGGTTAAAAGACTCAGCAGAAAATCAGGTATAACATAACTACATATGTACAGATGATTAGTCGTAAGCTAGGTCATCTTATTCTATTTAGATGAACCACTAAAAACACATAGTGGATAGATAGGCACTAACCCCCACTGACCCACATAGGATTGGTATCCATTGACCCACAGAGGATCACTGAGCATTGACCCACACATGATCAGATAGATGCTGACCCACATAGGATCGATGGATGTTGACCCACAAATTATTGATGTTATTTCTTCACGTTACACCCAACCACATGATTCCACGCACCAGGTGCGATCGAGATCCATAGAATCTACAACTTGAGATATATTTCATACCTCGACTTCCACTATGCTCCAAAAAGAATTAACTCAATGGACCGCCATCTCTTACGGGCTCCAACTCGATAGACGGTGCGTCAATCGGACACACTGTTTGTGAGTTATATGAGTTTTAGTTCCAGGGGCCGGGTGACCTAAAATGTCGTTGAAGTTGGTCAAAGTTTTAAATTTATTTTCTTACTAACTACTGTATATGTGGCAAGCAGGGTCTAACCCACAGGGAAGGCTAATTTGGCCACTACTAAACTAAAAAAACATGGAAAACTCCACTGTTGTCAGCAATGGAGTGGTTTTCCTAATTTTCACTTTTTATATATTTTTTTATCTTTTAATTTTTTTATGTTTTTATGTACTGTAAAGTGAAACCACACATTTTTTAGTTTTTGTTCTAAACTGTATCAAATCAAGAAAATGGATCAAAATAGCAAGAAACAGAGAAACTGTGCACTGGAAAGTAAACAATCTGGAGAAAAAAAAACGCCCGGGGAGTATATCAAATCTACTGGTTTTGAAGGTATACTTTCTCACGACATAGTTTACAACTAATACCACTGAAATGGAGTGATTTATTTCCCTTTCCAAGAGATAATCACTCAATCCAGCCAATTTCAGAGTTCTCCACCCTTAGATTAACCAACTTAAAAGAATTCATTTTTGAAAAAAAAAACACAGAACTAACTCGCCGTATGTCCTGTAGCCTTTTTATTTCCATTTAATTGTTCGAGAAAATCAATCCACATTTAAACGCACCATATAAATGTGAAAATCTTAGATTAAGCACAAGTGGTACGTTGCAATGGAATGTAATCAAAACCGACCTCACCGATCAATTCTGATCACATTAACAGGATGGTGAGAAAAGTAAAGAACGATAACCAGTAGACTCAATTTCCCCCCCAAACTGTAAGTATTTAACCAAACATTGCTTCCATTACGTATTCTAAAACATTCATTTACAGAGGAAGAAAATTAGAAGAGAACAGAGGAAGAAAACTCCCTTTGCTCGCAAGAATTTCTGATGCTCCAGGCCCTCGAGTCTCCAAGGATTGGTTCTCCGAGAGTCGCTCTAGGTTCTCTGATCTCCAGTGGTGTATTTTTCAAATGAATCTCCCCTTTTAAAAATTCTACTGCTGATCTGTTTTAATATCCTCAGTCATCTGCTGTTGGGCACTGATTGCCTTCCACCGACATTATGTTTTCTTCACGAGCACACCGCAAACGTGTGTGCGTTCGTGACAAGCATGTCATGCTAACTTTACTCACGTAACTAACTCCTGTTGAGTTAGTTACATGCACCTGGACGTGAACTCACTTCCTGTATGAACCTGCACAAATTAACACACAAAATAATTAGAAATGAGAAGAAAATAAATAAACATTTTGAAATTATTAGTTTATTAAAAGTCTTAAAAGAACTGATTAAAAAGTTATCTAGTTTTTTTATTACAGTTATTAAAGTTAAATTAAAAGTTTGTTATTATTAATAAATTAATTTATTTACTAATTTATGTTAATTAGATTAGTTTATTTATGTTCGAAATAAATTATTATTTTTAATTTAATGTAAGAATTTTTATGTTTTCCACCTTAAATTATAATTAATTTATGATTAATTTGGAAATTCTAATTTATTAGTTTATCTTAGTTAACGTTTTATTAAAGTTAAATAAATTATTAATTCTATTCTATAAATTAGTTATTTTATTTTTTAATTTATTCATAACTATAATATATAACTGTTTAAGTTAGATTTTAATTATCATTATTATTATTTTAAATTATATTTTTGTTAATGTATTATTTTATGTGTTTGTTGTTTTTTTATATTAGTTTACCCTCTCCCCGGGTCTTCTTCTCCGAGAGGATTCAACGGCGCAACTATTCATCGGCTTCAGATCCAGTGTCATTAGCTCGATCTCCTCCTCAAGTGACGGTGCAGACTCCATTGGTGCAGCAAGGGTCGGATCCTTCCTTCATCACCGGCGAACCCAACACCTGCTTGGCACAGCGAACCCTCTCCTCACTGGTGCCAGCGTGGTGCTGCTCCATCAAATCAGTGAATTCCTCTGCTCAGTGTGGCGAGACTGTCTTCATCAGTGTAGGTGAAATAGCGGCTTCGGGTTCCCACTGCAGCGCGACGATTCTTCCCCTCGAACCAGGGTTCCGCCTCCTTCGATCCGGCCTCGATGCTGTTCATCTCAACCGGCTCCTCAAAACGAAGGTGGATCTCCTCAAGCATTTGCTTCAACTCCTCTTCAAGAGACATCAGCGGCTCAGCTCTCCCTCGGATCTACTGTAAATGGCTCTGCCTCCTTAAAAATATCTATTTGCATGACATAAATTATTACTATACTAAAAATAAACATAAAAATCAACTAACTTATTAAAAGTTAACAAAGAATTAAATCATTAATAAGACAAAGTTAAATTGTTTAAAATAGTTACTCTGTCAAATTAAATTTATTTAAGGTAGAAAGATAATTATTGTATTAAAAAACCAAAATGTTAATTAATGTAATAGAATTTAAAGAGACTTAATGACTGAAGTAGGTCTATAATCATTTATTTTAATTAATGAATTATTGAAATACATCTACTAATTAGGTTAAATTAAATTAATTCTTAGTACATGCAATGTCATATTAAGACTATATATTTAAAGTGAAAAAATCAAACTATTTAATTATTTAATGTCAAATTATTAACTATGCAGAAAAAACAACAATCGTAATAAATATTTATTAGTCTATAAAATTAATGTAAGAAATAAATCAATTAATTTGAGGCTTAAAATACACAATTAATTATAAAACATGATAGATTAATAAATTTAGTGATAAAATTACATAAGTGACATTAGTTATCAAAAAGTGTTATAATAAGCAACTAAATTAATAAAAATTAATTAAAAAGGATGTGGAAAAACATGTGTTTTTAAGGCCACATCACCGGGTTTGAATCGAGATCAATCCAACCTGGTCGTACTCCAAATGTCTCCAAAACTCATGTGAAGTATACCAAAAGGACTGTCCAACTAAATGGATCACAATATATTAGACTATTCTTAAAGCAGATGTCTGGTTCTCAAGATATGACCCTTTAATGGTTTCTGGGTCCCGTTCGGCCCACTGCGCCGATGTCCGACCCACCCCATTATAGGGTGGCCCGGCTATGGTTCTCATGAGCTGGCTAGTGGGGAACATTTCCCCCGAGACTCTCTAACTTCTCAGAGGCTGTTCTGCTTTGTGAAATGGCTGCACCACGTGGTCACCAACCTATCGCCACAAAACCCTCCAGAGGCACGAGTTCTTCCTCCATCGGGCCTTCGGCCACGACCCTCTGCTCATCAGAGACATACAGATCGCACATCCTCCGCTTTTGTGCCTAGAAAAAGTGTCGACCGCCTCCTCTGGTCGACATGGTGATGATCTGTGGCCCCTTTCTCACTAGCGGTGCAAGCCAGTGCGTCGGACCTCCTATGTGGTCGGTCACTGCCAGCCACTCCGATGATCACTGTGACTTTTTGTCACGACATCCTCCTGTGATTTTCATTGGCCCACCGCCTCTTTCGTAGTGAGTTGGTGTTGACGCACCGACGGTCATTCTCAAAGGGAACAAGCGTAGAAAAGTAGCGGAATGTTCGGTTCCGGTACATTAGACTTGCACCCTCCGTGTTTTCTTACAATAATAAGTGAGGATCAAAGGGTTCAAGAAAAACACTTGAATTAAAAAATAATCAAAGGCCTACTTGAGGATATTGGAGAGCTTGCATGCTTGAGGAAGGGGGTTGGTTTTCACCATCCTGGGCAACATGCATCCCAGGATGCCACTCACATGTCGTTCTGCGATTCAGGGTTTCAGTGTCGCTCATATCCTCCTGTTGGAACTGTCTCCGTCATCCAATGGTTTGGAATCTCAAAACTTTTTCTGCATTTCATTGCATAGAGAAGCAGGGCCAACACATCTCCTCGAGCTCTATATAAATAGCAGAGGGGGAGGGTTTTTATTGTTCGTGGAATTTATTGAGGCCCATTAATTAGTAACCTTCCTAATTCTATTACATTTTAGTTACTTAGAATGAAGGGTCGAGCCATTTAATGGCTTGACCCTTCACTGGTCCCACACTCCATTATTCCATTGGCAAAAAAGATAAAAGTGGATAATAAAATTTAACTGTTCTATTATTAATATTCTTTTAAAAATACTAAAACATATCTTTTTCTTCAGACCTAATGTAGTAAATGTGAAGCCTCCTTATGCGAATCTAGGTGTTATTGATTAAACAATGCCCCCAGATTTTTATTCAGAGCACCGATTCAAAAGATAGAAAACACAGCTTTTGCACTTACTAAATGTACCTAAAAATGTTCAAAAAATCATTCTGGGCACACCGGGCCTCAGAATCATGCACCTTCAATTTTCACAGACACATAATAATTCCAAATTATAAAAAAAAATTCATTGAAAATATAGGTCATTACATTTTCTCCACCTTAGGTCTTTTCATCCCTGAAAAACAAAACATAGTCTATGGAAACAAATTGGGATTCTAAGGACGAATATATGCCTCCCTCTCTCAGGTGAAATCTTGTAGGTTACCATGCTACCAGTGAATTTACGTGAGAGGTATCAAAAACCCACAATGGACTCACTCTTGTCGATCCTCAATCATTACTGGAACCTCTGTAAACGTCTCCCCATTATCGAAGTCTAACTCTCCATGGTCAATGATGTTATATGAGTCGTGCATGTATCTGATTATACAAGATACGTAGAATATGTCGTGCACCATCTCCAACTGCAGCAGTTTTTCCAAGTTGTATAATACATCCCCAATCTTCCACAGTATAAAAAATGGTTAGATAATCCTCGATGATAACTTGCTGCCTTGGCCAAAAATCTATAGTCCTCTTCGATGTGAGACACGTAAGAAGACATGCTCTCCTTCCTCGAACTCTAATTTAACGTCTCTTATCACCATATGACATCTTCCGGCTCTGTGCATATTTCATCCACTCCTGGATAATCTGCACCTTCTCAGTGGTACCTCGTACCTACTCTGGGCCCATAAGTTCTGACTCCCCTGGGTCTATCTAGCATAGTAGGGATCTTAACGGTCCATCGTTGATGTAACAGCCCGAGATTTTATGAAAAATATTTTATTAATGTCTTGTGTTATACGCTACACCAAAAGGAGCTTTCACAATACACATCTCTGAACTGGCTTGAATTATACGCAATCGCGAGCTTCCACGATAGCGTGTGTTGTACGCAACACCGAGTTTCGCTAAACAACGATATGCTATTAAGATATTATTAAAACTAGCCGTTATGAATAGTAATAACCACTTTTTGAAATTTTGTAAATTTTATTTTTCCAAATGGAATTCATTTTTGGATTCGTAATATCGAAATTAGCTTAGGGTGAAATTTTGGTACTTTTCGGATAACTTTCATATTCTGATGAATAGTGAAAATTACTAAATTTTAATTAAAAACAACTTTTTTAATCGAAATAATTAATAGTGATAAATTATTAATTTGAGTGGTTTTAAAGTATATTTAGAATATATTTTTACAATTTAATACAATGTTGGTCATTGGATGTAATTTCACATTTAAACCAGTTATAAACTAGTGTCAATCTTGTGATAGTTATTATCTCTTAAAAACACGCTATTTGTTTTGACGACGAGAATTAATTTTTAAATTAGTTAATGCAACTGATATGTTTTTAATTTGGTAAAATAGACATCATTTTTGAGTTCATAATATCAAATATAGCTTAGGCCTAATTTTTGGTATTTTTCTGAAAACTTTCAATTTTCGATGAATAGTGAAACCACTAAGTGGTAGGTTAAAAACTGAATTTTGCATAAAACTTAATTTTACCGCTTCTGTGAATGGAATTTCAAAAATCCGACAGACACGGTTAATATCAAGGACTAAAATGTGGTTCAATGAGATGAAATATAATTTTTGGTGAATAGTAACTTTTTACTTTTTTTTACCACGGTTAATAGTAAATAGGGTAACTAAGGGTAAATATGATATTACTATTACCCTAACACATGTCCTAATTCTATTGGATAAGTGTAATTCGACCAAAAACAACCTTATGAATATAATATGACCATTTAGGTCCACTTGGATTAGATTATGACATTTATTATTAATTTATTTAATGAATAGTTAAAATAGTTAAAATCAAAGTTTAATAACTAAAACATTTTTAATATGGGGTTATACATAAGATAAATTCGACTATAAATATTCATTAGAAAGCTAAAAATATTTCTTACATAATGATATTTTATTTATAATTTTTAAACTTTAAATATATTAATTTATTTATGACACAACGATGATGCAGTAATTACCCTTTTACGGAAATATTAACATAATTGATGTTATAAATGCTCAAATGAATGTAATTTGAGACTTTTTATGAATTCCACTAATTTTCTAGGTTACTATGATATATTAGTATTGATGTAATCAACTTGGTTCGAACATATAATTCTGTTATGACTTTCACAAGAATCATATATCAAATAGTGTCAAAATTGACACAAAATAGTTTTTAAATCAAATATTATATTATTAATTGTTATTTTATTCCTAAAAATCTAAGGTTCGGCAAAATGACTTATATAATGATATATATATTAATAATAAACAATTTGGGGTTCGTTTGGCATGTTATATTAAGTGTATTAACCATATAGTGAAAGAAAACAAAAAGACACGGTAAAGGTTAAATTATTTAACTTAGAGTTAAATCTAATTGATAAGGTTAAGATAATACCCTAAACTTGTCTAAATCTTATTGGTTGATAGGATTTTGACCCATCCCCACTTTAGATCCGAAATAAGACCCTTTGGAACCATTATAAACCGATTTTGACTTTAATATAAAATAATATTTTGAGGTATTCCTAAGGTGCCCCTCTCCTCCCTTATAAAAGGACACCTCCTCCCCCTCCTCCACACACCAATTTGAGCACTCAAGCTCGGCCAACCCCTGCCAAAATCTCTTCTACACTTCCCTAGAAACATCCTAGAGGTTCTGGTCTTCCTCAAAGACCAATTTTAGTGCCCTAAGAGGAGGTCTCAAAGAGGCGCTTCAAAGAAGAGGTAATTACCGTTACCAATTCTTTCATCTTTATTTCTTCTTCCACTTCTTCTTCTTAGGTTGTTTCATTATGAAGTAATAACATCAGTATCACTCATATACTGATATGTTATTTTAAGTATGAAACAACCATATTTCACCATCTATCCATCCTACGGAAAAAGAAATCACCGCGCGTGCGTACGTACGGAATACCGTCTCCACGCCGTGGTGTAATCTATTTTCCACCACCACCTTACATGGATGGGTATAATGGTGTAAAGAATAACTATACATAGTTATTAAAACATCATATTGATTCTGATATATTGTATAATCCACTCCAATTCAATTCAATATTTATGGAAATGATATTATCGCTCGTGCGTACGTACGGACTACCGTCTCCACGACGCGATGAGATTCATTCTCCATGTTAACCATTTAAGAATGATTATAAAGTATATATAAGAAATAATAATGAAATATATGACATTATAAAGCTACTGGATTTATGTATATATATATATATATATGTATTTCATCTACTTACTTCCATTTCAAGACAATAAGGAAAGGAAAACAACGTTCATGCGTACGTACGGACTACCGTCTCCATGAACGGTGTTTTTCATTCTATTTATCTATCTATTATATATATATATATATACTGAATATATATGATATATAAATCATATTTTATATTCTGGAAGTAAGTAAATCATGATATAAGTAATAATGATGTCAAGAACAACAAGTCAAAACACCTACGATAAATGAAACGATTTTACCCAAAACGCTTCTTTAACATGGAATTTACAAAAGAACGGGTAATATAATGTCATAAGTGAACCATATATGATATCATAACAATGAATATGATTTTTTAATAAGTCAATGACATTATTTAAATCATTATACAGAAGGTTCGGACACATACGAAGCAAATCGGACCTAAGGTAAGGGAAATATCACAATCTCATTTTTATCCGAGATTGTTTATACGTTGGTATTTACTGGGGTGTATTTTATCATCCACATCCATGTTTCCTGAATATGTAATATTATTTCCATCCACCTACAATTTTTTAAATCCAATTTTACCCTTCGGTGAGTTTTCGGTAAAAGATATGAAAGGAATCTTTTTTCGTTTTTCGTACGAGGTACTTTTTTACTTTTCCGACAAAAGTACGAGAAGAATGTTTTTTTTAAATTATACGGCATGAATGGATTTTTAAAACATTATTTCCAAGAAGCTTCCTTTACAAGTTTTCAAGTTTATTTTTAATCAACTTCTTTTATTTTAAAGTTGTATGACATGTTATGAAAGGAAAAATGTTTTTGAAGTAGAAAGGATATTTTCCTCAAGAATGGAGTTCAAGTGTTTTATCAAAATTATTTTCCATCTAAGATAATAAAGGGTTCTGTTTTTATCCCTATTATTAAATTGATTTGATTATGTTGTGATGGAATTATTTTTATGAATTCCTTTATCTTATATGAATTGTTTTATGATGTCATGATGTTTAAGATTCCCATTTGTATTACATGGGTTATGCAATGATGTATGATTTATGATTTTGTGGCACACATAAGAATGGTATCATTATGAGATGGGTGGGACCTATATCTCCCTCCAATGCATTGGGTAAAGATTTTATATCTCATGAGATAGACAGGGCTGGAACGGTAGGTTATACCGGTTCAGTGAAACAGGACTGAAATGAGGGTTACTCGATTCAGAAAGGGACTTTGTCCACTAAGATAGTCTTGGAAATGAGTCTTGACTAACAAGAAATGATTCTCTATGATTATGTGTGTATGCCACAAAGTTTCATGTTTTATGTTATGATTATTGGGATTTCATTTCACTACTATGATTTATCCCATGTTATGAAATTATGCTCTCTTTTGCAGGTTAAGATTTCCAAAAGTTATGTTCTTATGAATATGATGTGATTGATTTTTCTTTTGTATACCCTTACTGAGCATTTGAGCTGACCCTTTTATGTTTTCTTTTCCCCAGGATATAAAGAAAGGTTTTAGGTAAAAAAAAGGAAGATCTTTATGGGAGATATTGAAGATCTTTCACCACAATTAGAAGATTACGTTCCGAGTTTCCAAAGACACTAAACTATTATGATCCTTGTGTGTGTGTTTTTGTTATGTACTAAGTATTCCTCAAAAGTAATGTAATTTTCATGTACGTCATGCTTCGGGTCTCTACAGTTGGTATCAGAGGCAAAGGAGGTAGGAATGTATCCGATCCTTGGGAACTCTCACATGTGAGCGTTGGACGAAGCATGACTCTCCGCCCAAGGGCTTCATGAGGAAATGGCTGCCACTGGGGATGGTGGTGTGTCCCGCCCAGGGGGTGTAGCCGCCCATGGAGTGCCCTGATAGGTATCAATTATAGTCCACTGGAAGTAATTCCAGACCGTTATAGTTGGTATCAGAGGAAAGGTTTAGTCAACCTTTGGAAACTAGTATGCGAGAACTTTAGTGAGATCCCTAGAGATATTTCTACGGTATGTCTAGGGATGTCCCTAAGTTTAAGTATACGTATAGGTTATAGTACTAGAATTACGCTAACGATCATAGAATTAAACCTAAGATGTTAGATATTGAAGGTACTCCCCCTTTATTATGTTGTTTTCCCTAGCATGATTTTTGCCTCTCACACTATTCTTTTTGGGTTTTAGACGATGGATGGAACCCGAAGGAACCGTGTTGATCAATGCAATGGACAATGCAATGATTGTCCTCCTGAACAAACAAATGTTATGGGAGATGGAGTGAAAAATCTTATTTCTATACTTACACAAGCTATGAATCATTCTGGACTTCCAAATGAGCAGAGAAGGGAACAATATTCTATTGAGTCCTTCATGAGGCAACGTCCACCTTCTTTCAGTGGGTCTTCTGATCCACTTGTTGCTGAACAATGGATCAGTACCACTGAAAAGATATTTTCAGTTCTTCAATGTTCTGAACATGATAAAGTCATCTTAGCAGTATATCGTTTGGAAGGTGAAGCTGATCAATGGTTGAATCTTATCAAGAATACAAGGCAAAGAGATGAAATTGAGTCCATGGAATGGGACGAGTTCAAGAACTTATTTTTCAATAAGTACTTCCCTCGTATTCTTCGAACAAAGATGGAGAAGGAGTTTCTTGAACTAAAGCAAAAGGATGATGAATCTGTTGGTATATACGAAGCGAATTTTACAAGACATGCAAGGTATGCATCTGGCATTATCATCCAACCTGAAAGTAAAGTTGATCGATTTTTCAGTGGCTTAAAACCAAGTCTTCGAAGGGCATTAGCTATAAGAGACTTCAGTAGCTATGAAGAAATTGTGCGTTGTGCTATCAAGGTAGAAATGGAAGTTGGTGTTACATATCCATCTCATGGTTTTGACAAGAAACGAAAGATGGAGTTCAAGGAGAAATCTCAGAATAATGGTGAAAAGAAGATGAATGTTTCCTTATGCACAAAGTGTGGAAAGAAGCATGGTGGAGATTGTCTTAAAGGGACTAGAAAATGTTTTAAGTGTGGAAAAGAAGGTAATCGAGTAGCTGAGTGTTGAAGTAATGGAAAAAGGGTTTATAATGATGTGAATAAAGCAAACACTGCAGAGAACGCACCACCAACATTTCAATGCTTCAAGTGCAAGGAAATGGGGCATTATGCTAATAAATACCCTAATCCAAGGGTTAGTGATGATCAACATGAGCAACCACTGAAGTCAAAGGACAAAGGGAAGTCACATGCGATCACTATTGGCAATGTTGAATATGACAATGATGTGGCGGAATGATTAAGTGTTTATGTAATGGGATTCCAAAATAATGTTGTATCATTGAGTATTGCAATATTTATTGATGTGGTATTCAAAGTGATTGAGATATTTTTTGAAATAAGATGATATGCGCATAATGAAGGGAAAACGAGAAAATGAAATGTTTAATAGTATTCATGAGCTCATGATTGATATAAGGACTAAGTGATATCATGGTTTGAGTATATAGAATTTTGAAGATTTTGGTATGTGGAAAGTGTTAACTTTAAACTGCATTCATGTTTTCACTAAGGTATTCAAGAGAATACATGATTAAGGACTTTGAATGTTTGGAATGTGACCAACAAAACATATCTTATGATGTATGGGGATCAACGATGGTATTAAATCTCTGGTAATCGTTTTCACTATGTTATGAGAGTGGACTGCAGTATTATGGATAAGCCTAAAGATTGAAATGGATTATGTTGGACATAAGTGAGTATTGTTTAAGGATAGAAGTTTTTTTATTTGATATTATTGATGGGATGTTATAGTAATGTAGTTTTAGAAAAAGGACAACCTGCAGGACGGGCGACAGCCCATCGCGTCGGACAAGGCTGTGGGAATCGAACCCACAACCGAAGTGCGACTGGCCTTTATCGCCTACCACTGGCCTACAGGAAGTCCCTGTTTAGTAGAAACTAGTTTTATTATATTAAGCATTATGATATATGAAGTATAAGTCCATTTTAGGAACCATATATGCTTTATCTCACTATAGATCGACTTATGTATATAATTTTTGCTAACCTTTTGTTTGAGACAGATGGAATGACCCGTCATTCTATCACATGATCTGCTAACACTTCACGAATAACAAATTCAACTTCATTTATTTAAGAGATGAAGTGGAAATTGTTCAAGGCATGAACAACAGTGAGATTGTACCAAAATAAAGAAAGTATTTATTCTAATTCAAATTTTCAACTTTAGGGAAATGATCTTGAAAACCAAAAATGTTGTCCTAGTGATCTTATACCTAATGAATCAGATGGTACTTTAGATCGTCACAAATTTATGGATTTGTGATTACTGGATTTTCCATAGCCATGTTCTCTACCACTCTCCATCAGAACATGATGGTTAGATTTCTCTTCCATATCCATATTTTCACCTATGTGGAAACCCAGTGATTAGTTTATTTGGGTAATCGTTACATTTCATACTTCAGTTTTTAAAGCCAAGTTTTGTTATTCCTTTTTACGATGTGGGTTTCTATTAAAGAAACTTTCGAATAGTAAACCATTTATAACCCCGACGAATTTCGAGGGCGAAATTCATTTTAAGGGGGGTAGAATGTAAGAGCCCGAGATTTTATGAAAAATATTTTATTAATGTATTGTGTTATACGCTACACCAAAAGGAGCTTTCACAATACACATCTCTGAAATGGCTTGAATTATAGGCAATCGCGACCTTCCACGATAGCGTGTGTTGTACGCAACACCGAGTTTCGCTAAACAACGATATGCTATTAATATATTATTAAAACTAGCCGTCATGAATAGTAATAACCACTTTTTGAAATTTTGTAAATTTTATTTTTCAAAATGGAATTCATTTTTGGATTCGTAATATCGAAATTAGCTTAGGGTGAAATTTTGGTACTTTTCGGATAACTTTCATATTCTGATGAATAGTGAAAATTACTAAATTTTAATTAAAAACAACTTTTTTAATCGAAATAATTAATAGTGATAAATTATTAATTTGAGTGGTTTTAAATTATATTTAGAATATATTTTTACAATTTAATACAATGTTGGTCATTGGATGTAATTTCACATTTAAACCAGTTATAAACTAGTGTCAATCTTTTGATAGTTATTATCTCTTAAAAACACGCTATTTGTTTTGATGACGAGAATTAATTTTTAAATTAGTGAATGCAACTGATATGTTTTTAATTTGGTAAAATAGACATCATTTTTGAGTTCATAATATCAAATATAGCTTAGGCCTAATTTTTGGTATTTTTCTGAAAACTTTCAATTTTCGATGAATAGTGAAACCACTAAGTGGTAGGTTAAAAACTGAATTTTGCATAAAACTTAATTTTACCGCTTCTGTGAATGAAATTTCAAAAATCCGACAGACACGGTTAATATCAAGGACTAAAATGTGGTTCAATGAGATGAAAATAATTTTTGGTGAATAGTAACTTTTTACTTTTTTTTACCACGGTTAATAGTAAATAGGGTAACTAAGGGTAAATATGATATTACTATTACCCTAACACATGTACTAATTCTATTGGATAAGTGTAATTCGACCAAAAACAACCTTATGAATATAATATGACCATTTAGGTCCACTTGGATTAGATTATGACATTTATTATTAATTTATTTAATGAATAGTTAAAATAGTTAAAATCAAAGTTTAATAACTAAAACATTTTTAATATGGGGTTATACATAAGATAAATTCGACTATAAATATTCATTAGAAAGCTAAAAATATTTCTTACATAATGATATTTTATTTATAATTTTTAAACTTTAAATATATTAATTTATTTATGACACAACGATGATGCAGTAATTACCCTTTTACGGAAATATTAACATAATTGATGTTATAAATGCTCAAATGAATGTAATTTGAGACTTTTTATGAATTCCACTAATTTTCTAGGTTACTATGATATATTAGTGTTGATGTAATCAACTTGGTTCGAACATATAATTCTGTTATGACTTTCACAAGAATCATATATCAAATAGTGTCAAAATTGACACAAAATAGTTTTTAAATCAAATATTATATTATTAATTGTTATTTTATTCCTAAAAATCTACGGTTCGGCAAAATGACTTATATAATGATATATATATTAATAATAAACAATTTGGGGTTCGTTTGGCATGTTATATTAAGTGTATTAACCATATAGTGAAAGAAAACAAAAAGACACGGTAAAGGTTAAATTATTTAACTTAGAGTTAAATCTAATTGATAAGGTTAAGATAATACCCTAAACTTGTCTAAATCTTATTGGTTGATAGGATTTCGACCCATCCCCACTTTAGATCCGAAATAAGACCCTTTGGAACCATTATAAACCGATTTTGACTTTAATATAAAATAATATTTTGAGGTATTCCTAAGGTGCCCCTCTCCTCCCTTATAAAAGGACACCTCCTCCCCCTCCTCCACACACCAATTTGAGCACTCAAGCTCGGCCAACCCCTGCCAAAATCTCTTCTAAACTTCCCTAGAAACATCCTAGAGGTTCTGGTCTTCCTCAAAGACCAATTTTAGTGCCCTAAGAGGAGGTCTCAAAGAGGCGCTTCAAAGAAGAGGTAATTACCGTTACCAATTCTTTCATCTTTATTTCTTCTTCCACTTCTTCTTCTTAGGTTGTTTCATTATGAAGTAATAACATCAGTATCACTCATATACTGATATGTTATTTTAAGTATGAAACAACCCTATTTCACCATCTATCCATCCTACGGAAAAAGAAATCACCGCGCGTGCGTACCTACGGAATACCGTCTCCACGCCGTGGTGTAATCTATTTTCCACCACCACCTTACATGGATGGGTATAATGGTGTAAAGAATAACTATACATAGTTATTACAACATCATATTGATTCTGATATATTGTATAATCCACTCCAATTCAATTCAATATTTATGGAAATGATATCATCGCTCGTGCGTACGTACGGACTACCGTCTCCACGACGCGATGAGATTCATTCTCCATGTTAACCATTTAAGAATGATTATAAAGTATATATAAGAAATAATAATGAAATATATGACATTATAAAGCTACTGGATTTATGTATATATATATATATATGTATGTCATCTACTTACTTCCATTTCAAGACAATAAGGAAAGGAAAACAGCGTTCATGCGTACGTACGGACTACCGTCTCCATGAACGGTGTTTTTCATTTTATTTATCTATATATTATATATATATATATATACTGAATATATATGATATATAAATCATATTTTATATTCTGGAAGTAAGTAAATCATGATATAAGTAATAATGATGTCAAGAACAACAAGTCAAAACACCTACGATAAATGAAACGATTTTACCCAAAACGCTTCTTTAACATGGAATTTACAAAAGAACGGGTAATATAATGTCATAAGTGAACCATATATGATATCATAACAATGAATATGATTTTTTAATAAGTCAATGAAATTATTTAAATCATTATACAGGAGGTTCGGACACATACGAAGCAAATCGAACCTAAGGTAAGGGAAATATCACAATCTCATTTTTATCCGAGATTGTTTATACGTTGGTATTTACTGGGGTGTATTTTATCATCCACATCCATGTTTTCTGAATATGTAATATTATTTCCATCCACCTAAAATTGTTTAAATCCAATTTTACCCTTCGGTGAGTTTTTAGTAAAAGATATGAAAGTAATCTTTTTTCGTTTTTCGTACGAGGTACTTTTATACTTTTCCGACAAAAGTACGAGAATAATGTTTTTTTAAATTATACGGCATGAATGTATTTTTAAAACATTATTTCCAAGAAGCTTACTTTACAAGTTTTAAAGTTTATTTTTAATCAACTTCTTTTATTTTAAAGTCGTATGACATGTTATGAAAGGAAAAATGTTTTTGAAGTAGAAAGGATATTTTCCTCAAGAATGGAGTTCAAGTGTTTTATCAAAATTATTTTCCATCTAAGATAATAAAGGGTTCTGTTTTTATCCCTATTATTAAATTGATTTGATTATGTTGTGATTGAATTATTTTTATGAATTCCTTTATCTTATATGAATTGTTTTATGATGTCATGATGTTTAAGATTCCCATTTGTATTACATGGGTTATGAAATGATGTATGATTTATGATTTTGTGGCACACATAAGAATGGTATCATTATGAGATGGGTGGGACCTATATCTCCCTCCAATGCATTGGTTAAAGATTTTATATCTCATGAGATAGACAGGGCTGGAACGGTAGGTTATACCGGTTCAGTGAAACAGGACTGAAACGAGGGTTACTCGATTCAGAAAGGGACTTTGTCCACTAAGATAGTCTTGGCAATGAGTCTTGACTAACAAGAAATGATTCTCTATGATTATGTGTGTATGCCACAAAGTTTCATGTTTTGTGTTATGATTATTGGGATTTCATTTCACTACTATGATTTATCCCATGTTATGAAATTATGCTCTCTTTTGCAGGTTAAGATTTCCAAAAGTTATGTTCTTATGAATATGATGTGATTGATTTTTCTTTTGTATACCCTTACTGAGCATTTGAGCTGACCCTTTTATGTTTTCTTTTCCCCAGGATATAAAGAAAGGTTTTAGGTAAAAAAAGGAAGATCTTTATGGGAGATATTTAAGATCTTTCACCACGATTAGAAGATTACGTTCCGAGTTTCCAAAGACACTAAACTATTACGATCCTTGTGTGTGTGTTTTTGTTATGTACTAAGTATTCCGCAAAAGTAATATAATGTTCATGTACGTCAAGCTTCAGGTCTCTACAGTTGAAGGCCTAAAATGGTTCTATACTGATGTTGGAGTGATAATTGTTGTTGTATGTGAACTCCACCAAGGGTAAGTGATCCACCCAACTACGGAAAACATCTAATACACATGCACAAAGCATGTCCTCTAGCATCTGTACGATCCGCTCTATATAACCATCCGTCTGAGGATGAAAGGTAGTGCTCAAATGCAGCTGAGTCCCAAACCCCTCCTGTAACCCCTTACACAATCACGTTGTATAATGTGTGTCATGGTCCGAGACTACCATCGATGGAACCCCAAGAAGTTGCACAATCTCCTGTACATAGAGGCGTCCAATTCCCTATACTGATCCCTTCTCTTGAATATGTAGGAACTGGGCTGACATGGTGAGTCGGTCAAGGATTACCCAGATAAAATCATGTCCCCTAGATGTACGTGGAATAAATGTCACAATGTCCATGGAGATACCATCCCCCTTCTACTCTGGCACCTCTAGTGGTTGTGGTAAGCTTGCCGGAACATAATTCTCTTCTTTAACATGCCGACAAGTGAGGCGTCATAAAACAAAATCTACCCCTTCTTTTTTTCATCCCTGGACACCAGTACTGATGCCGGAGGTCAAGTTACATCTTCTCCACACAATTTTGTACCGTAGATGGAATTTATGGAACTACCTCAACACCTCATCATGTCACTACAAGAAAATCACCGTTTAGAAGTGGTTTTTTTTCATTTTGTAGAAGTTTAAGCCACCGCTATATGGTTTGGCGGCGGTTTATGTAAACTGCCGCCTAATACGGCGTCACCAATCTATTAGCGACAATTATTTCCATTTCGTGGTGGTTTAGGGAAAGCATCATTGCTGCCTCATTTCACGGCAGTTTTGACAAAGTTTTATGGCGGTTTTTACATACCCTTGACATTATTTTATTCATAGTGGTTATAACCACCACAAATAAACTCAAATACAGCGGCCGTAAAACCGCCGCTGAAGTCACGTGAACCGCTGAGGAATGATCCCTTATGCTATGACCATTTAGCTGTGGTTAAAAACGCTGCTAAAATTATTTTTTTTACATTTCGAGGAGGTGTTCACCTTTTAACAGTAGTTTAAACCGCCACCAATGTACATTTCATGACGGTTTAGACTGCCCCATAAAGCAGACCAGAATAAAATATAAATTTTTTGCTTCCACTGCACCACTGCCCTAATAAACAGATCAAACCCGCAATACCATATTGTACATACCAAAAGAAAACATGAAACATCAACCTAGGAAATCGATATAGAATACATTGAAAAAAATAAGTGAACATTGACATGCTATATAAGAATGAACTATATTTCACATACCAGCATACAACATTGACATTTTATATAAGAATGTACCATGTTGTATTTTATTCCTCTTAACTAGGATACAATATATTCCCCTATAAGGTTTAATCCCAACATCAATAAACATGCTATTATTCTTATCTGATAAGAATAATATGAATAACCTTTACAAAATACCATAGTTAAAGACTCTAGTATTATATTATTTATACAGTCCATAATTTTAGATACCCCTCCTAGTATCATAATATCATATCCACCTTCAAGTTGTTTTCCCCAACCTCTTATGCATTCATCCATTATCATCATACCAAAATATATGATATTGAAAACAATATATGGTCCCTCTAATAGGTGTAATCCACAACCATAACATCTCAAAATTATTCATTGAAGACCAAGATGAAACTAAAATGGAAACTCATGATAAATTCAAACACTATCTATTTCTAGGTACCTTTCACAAAGTGTTCCCCTTCACAAAAAGTTAAGATACTTGAAATATTTATATTTAAATTGAACATAAATGGTATGATCTATCCCACTAATCGTTAATTAACTATGTGTGTTATGATTCTATTTATAGACATTCATATGATGCTCATCGCATGGGCCTGGTCCCATCAATGTAAACACCTACGACCTATTTGTATGGAAAAAAATGAATAATATCCTAACTATATGGCCTTAAAAAATTGAATCATAAACATGTATTATATGTATTATTAACCTAAAAATCATATATTTTCATTTCTACACAGATTCACAGAGATAATAGGAATCAAGGTAACTCGTTAAACATTAGCATTTTGATGTTATTCATTAAAAATCATTAATCTATAAGGGAATCTAATAATTCAAATGATTCCACCCAAATAATATTTCATGATCCCCAAATCTCACAACTTTTACCAATACCTATTTTGAAGAATCTATAGAATGAATCACTAGTAAACACCTTCCATTGTAATTTAGTTCTAAAAAGACATCCTTACCAAATATTCATATACATGGAAGCCCATTGGAGGTTCTCATCAAAATATAGATAACCTAATGTGAATCCATTAACATGAAATTGGATTGATAAACTATGAACTCTTACATTTGATGATGTATTAATGGGTTTCTTCATTGTGTTTCCTTTTCAATACCTTCATCACATCCTTCAATTAAAATTGAATCACCAAATGCACCAATTATGTTCAAGCCCAAAAACAAGCTGATAGTACCCATAAGAAACACAATGGTGTGGCATGAAAACAATTGTTATTTCATACATATGACTCAATTTTTATGAATATATGTTCCCCAAACCCTGACATACATTGTCTCCTACCCTTGTAAAATTTGTGCATGATGGTTCACACCTTATTTCAAGAATACCATCTAAATGGATCTATCCTGACATTATATGACACCCATGGTAATCTATAGGGAATAATGCCCCACAGGTTGTCCAGCTAAAAATATTATATGGCAAAACGATTTGTCTGTAATTTCACATCCACCCTTTTTGTATCCATTCAATAGATAATGAGAACACGTTCTTCTCTTATCATATTGATTTGGATTAATATGTCCAACATAAAGTAGAAATCACCTTAGAACTTCATTATGTGTATCATGTTTACTGTAGTCATTTTTATTAACATGTGACCTTGAGTAATCAAGAAGATATATAGGGTGTTTTTCTCTATTGTCTATACTCAAGAATCTAAAAGTTGATCCCACTATGGATATCCAACCACTGACACTCAAGAGTATATTTATTCCCCTACTAGTATAAACACCCTTGAGTCCCATTAGAATATCTAGATAATATACTAGGGATGGTTACAATGCTTTAATATCTAAATGCATCAGAATATATCCTAAGTGTCCTATGTGACTATAAAATTACAATGGAAAACATAACATGTAACACCCCAGGATTTCAGAGTGTGTTATTTCTTAAAAATAATTCAATAACTTGCACTACACGCAACACCGAGTTCAATCACACCATTAAAAGAGGTCATGAATAGTATTAACTACATTTTGAACTTTATATAACCCTTATAATTTTAGAATCCCTATTATGAGTTTCTTAGTCATAATGCAAGAACAGATTCATTTTCAGTATTTCACTTTTAGCAACTTCTAATAGTGAAACCTTTTTAAATACAATATTTTAAACTTTTTGACTAAATGGGGACATCAAAAATTTAAAATGAAACACCCCAAGCTTCCACGGTACGTTTCCCTTTGAATAATGTGATAGCGTGTGTTGTACGCAACACCGAGTTCTAACACACCATAACCAATCAAACTAGCTGTTATAAATAGTAATACCTACTTTTTGAAAATATATATATTTTATATTTCAAAATGGACTTCATTTTTGGATTCGGAATATCGAATTTAGCCTAAGGTGAAATTTTGGTACTTTTCGGATAACTTTCATATTTTGATGAATAGTGAAAATTACTAAATTTTAATTAAAAACAACTTTTTAAATCAAAATAATTAATAGTGATAAATTATGAATTTGAGTGGTTTTAAAGTATATTTAGAATATATTTTTACAATTTAATATAATGTTGGTCATTAGACATAATTTTACAATTAAACCGAACATAAACAAGTGTCAATCTTTTGATAGTTATTATCTCTTAAAAACACGCTTTTTGTTTTGACAGCGGGAATTAATTTTAAATTAATTTCTGCCACTTCTGTGTTTTGAATTTAGAAAAATGGATTCCATATTTGGAATCAGGATGTTCAAATTGTGTAAATAGGTAACTTTTATTTTTAGACATTTTGAATAATTACTGCGGTAAATATTTTATTTACCATGGTTAAGGGTAAATCCGGTAAATAAGGGTTAAACAAATAATATTATAATAATACTAAATTACCCTAAAACGTGTCTTAACCCTATTGGTTGATACATGGTCGACCATGGGCATCTTTGGGTCGATTTTGGGACCCCATGGATCCACTTGTAAGTGATAATGACACTTTATTTTAATTAAGTCAAAATGAATACAAAAATGACACAAGCATATATCTTTTAGAAAAACAATTGTTACATAGGGTTATATAAGTTGGATTTTAGATTATAAATATTCATTAGAAAGCTAAAACGATTTCCTAGATAATGATATTTTATTTATAATTTTTAGACATTAAATAATTTATTTTATTTATGACACAATGATGATGCAGTAATTACTATAATAGTGAAAAATTAAAATAATTGATATTATAAATACCCAAAAAAAATATAATATGAAACTTTTAATGAATTAAACTAATTTTATAGGATAATATGATATATTAGGATTGATTTTATTGACTTTGTTCGAAGTAATCAATCTGTTATGAGTTTCACAAAAATCAACTATTGAATAGTGTCAAAATTGACATAAAAGAGTTCTTAAAAAAAATATTATATTATTAATTGATATTAAATTCCTAAAAATCTAAGGTTCGGCCAACAGACTTATATCATGATAGTTTTATCATTAATGGACCACTTGGGTGTCTCTTGGATGTATATAGTAAGTTTATTAACCATATTATATAAAAATATAAAGAGACATTGTAAAAGTGAAACTAATTAACTTAGAGTTAATACTTAAAGATAAAGTTAATATAAGTACCCAAACCTGTCTAAATTCTATTGGTTGAGTGGTTTTCGACCTATCCCCACCTTAACCTTTGAATAGTCAACTTTGGAGCCATTAGAAACCGAATATGAATTTATTATAAATTAATATTTCTAGCTTTTCCAAAGGTGCCCCTCACCCCTCTTATAAAAGGGCACTCCTCCTTCTCATTTCTTCACACCTCTAAAGCCTTTTGGTTCGGCCAAACTCTGCCCAAATACTCTCCCAACATCCCTCACTACAACCTAGGGGCCTTAGTTTGATCAGAAAGCCAACCTAAGGAGCCCTTTTGATCAAATCAAAAGAAAGAACCCGAAGAAGAGGTAATGATTTCACCACCCTTTTCTAAGTTCCTTTCTTCTTCCACTTCTTCTTCCTTTGTTCTTACCATTCTAAAATAATAACTCCAGTATCTTACATATACTGTGATGTTATTATAAATATGGTACAACCATATTCAGTATTCTATCCACCCTTTGAATAACATGTCACCATACGTGCGTACGTACGGCTTACCGTCTCCACGTCGTGGTGTAATTGTTATTCAATATTTTATTATTTGGATGGGTATAATAATGATGTGTAACTCATGTAAATAATAAATATAACATGTTAATGATTCTGTATATATAATATACCATCCATTTATATATTATTTTAATATCAAAAGAATGATATTGTCGCTCGTGCGTACGTACGGACTACCGTCTCCACGAACGCGATGAGATTCATTCTCCATCGTATCCATTCAAGTATAATTATCATTTTATGATTTAAAAATGATGTTTAAGGACTTGATACCATTCTGGATATGAATAATATACAACCTATCCTTTACAAACATGTCTTACGTAACAAAACATATAAAAGAAAACAAGTATGTTAACACCCGATATAATGATAATACTAAGATATTATTATCAAATCAATATTAAAAGATCATATATGATATCATATTAAGGTATATGATTCTTGTATAATTTAATAACAATTATTTCACCATTATACAGGAGGTTAACCTACCCCAACCAAGGAAAAGTACAAGGTAAGGGTTATTTCACAATCTCTTCATTATCCGAGGTTGTTTATATGTAATAATCTACTGGGATCTCTTTATCATCCACATCCATGTTTCTTAAAAATGTATTTAAAAACATTTTTACTATTTACAAGAATATGGGTTAAAGTCATTTATACCCTTTTTTGACTTTTTATAAGAGGTTTATAAAGGAATCTTTCCGTCGTTTTCAAAACAAGGTCCTTTTTAACCTTTTCGACAGAATTGAGGTAAGAATGTTTTTTTTAACCTATACGGCGTGTGCGGTTATTTTACGCCGTTATAAAATCTTCAAAGCTTTCCTTACAAGCTTATAAGAATATTTTCAAAGAAAATGTTTTATTTTATATGGATCTTAAATGATTTCAAAATAGAAGGAGATATTTCTTTAAAAAGAATTTTGATTTCATCTATGTCAACATCCTTTGATGGATTTTAAGATTATTTGAAGTTGATTTATTATGATACAAAACCTCTATATTGTATTGAAGGTTTTGTGATATGTTTGACTGTGGATGTGCTATTTTTATACCATTCATAGTTTATTGTGAAAGTATTGACATTTCGTATGCTAGTTTTAATACGAATGTTTATGTTATGTTTAAACCTTTTCATATGGGAATGCATTGGACTTAATAAGTGACGGGTGGAGCCCGCTATAGCTCCTCGATGCATCGGTAGGTCTCATGAGACAAACTAGTGTCTTGGCACAAGGCCTTGACAAAATCTTATTTGTAGTCTTGGCACGAGGCCTTGGCTATGTGGTTATGATAGTCTGGCATTATGCATTCCAACATTATGAAAGTGGTTATTGATTTTTGCATGTGATTATTCGATTAGTAGAATATCCATGTGAATAAGTAAATGGCATTATTTTATTTTATTTATGCCATACCATGTTGAAAGTTCATGTTTAAAAGGCTTATGTTTTAGTTATACATTGCCTTAAATATTTATTCTTATTTGTGAAAGTTTCCGCTATATTGTTATCCTTACTGGGCATTTGAGCTCACCCCTTTTCTATGTTTTATTTTTCCCAGGTAGTGAAGAAGTAATTTATGAATGACTTGCAGGGATATTATGAGGGGTTAATAGTGTGGATATGAAGACTTTGTTGTTGTAGTAGTTTTTCACTTTGAAATGTAATGTAAAACTTTATGATTATATCTAGTGTTTCCAAGGCTACTAAACCAATCGGTCTTTCGGGATTTGATCTTTCTTGTGATCATGCCAATGTTACGAAGTAATGCACCGACTCTGGGTAGCTGGGGTCGGGGCGTTACATAACACACATGGGTGGGGGGATATTTTATCATTTTTTCCTCATGGTCATCTTCATTATCAATCATCCTATGGGATCAAACCCAAATTAATGATATCCCTCTTACAATGTAAATATGTGTTTCCTATTGGTGGTAACAAGTTAGTATATTTCTTCAATGTTAATCCAATTGATGTTGGGAAACAAGATTCTATTGAGTATGAAACAGGTTTGGATGAATCCAATACCCCCTCGACACTAAAAAATAGTAAAACCATCTCAACATAAGAGAATATTACTTATTCAAATTCAAAATAGTATAAGATGTGAAAATAAATATTAAATTTCTATAGGGAAAAAACCCATTATGTATGGTGATTTGGTTGATGTTATCATAACTCATTTATCTAATATTATATAATAATAGTAGATTAATCAATCAATAAAGGCCGATCTGAGATTTACAGCTTGATTAGGATCAAATAAATTGATTCAAATTACCACAACCTTAATGTTTTATCTATAGTTAGCTTCATGGGGTATATATCTAAATCAATAAAAGGAAATTAACCCAATGGTATTTTCGGATGTAGTATCTTAGGAGTCGGTGGATTCCATCACTTCTCATATGGATTCCATTGAGTTTTGTTGTGAATGAGTAAAACCTTATTGGAATTAATATCTTGAGTGTGTGGATTAAAATCCTATACCACCCATATTTGGAACCTCCATATTATTGATATTTGATATAATAGAGGATATATATATGTATATTAGGTTTTTTTAATCCTAACGTGTCGCAATGTTTGGTTCCTAGATCAAAGACATGATTCACTAAAACAGACATGCCGTTTAGCAGCGGTCAATTACCACTCACTAGGGCCTCCTAGTAAGAAAAATCACAACGGCCTCACCAAAGTGTCCACAACACTATCCCCTTGATCAGTATGAGATGACCCAATTTGATCAACACATCAACAATGGGTTTAACTCATAGTCATCCAAAATCTCGACTACCAATTCAAAAACAGGCCTAAATGGAATGATGTATACCACACTCGAGAAATCAAGACATAAAGAGGAACATCAGAAATCGATAAAACGCATAAAAGGAAACATGAGAAATCAAGGAAATTTAAGGCATTAAAATGTTTGGTGGAAACTATGTGCCAAAAATGTTACATATACAAACCAAATATTCCCATATTTTTTCAACACATGAACAATACAACTACTAAGGGTCTGATGATGCATCATCACCCACAACACCTTCATCACCACTTTCTACTATCACCTATTAGAACATTATATTGAAAATTAAATACTCTTACATATTTATATTAAAACATAAAACTAATGAAAGTTAGAAAACTAAATGATTTTTATTTTTTTGGGATTTAACTGCACACCACCAGTCGATGAACTACCACCATGGGAATATCTGCTCATATACTGACATATTTCAATCAACTCTTTCTGCAAAGCATATATCTGATTGCCCTTCTGGTGAACTGTGTTTCGTAGAGAAACAATCTCTTTATAAGAATCTCCGGGTATGGGATGACTAAAGCCAGTAGTAGATGAATCTGCCATCCCCGGTGGCCTGGTAAAAACCTTAGATGGTACAGGTCCCAAACCCATCTCGCGCACTCTACCTGGTTGCTCCTTCCCAAGGACTATAGCAACCGGGTCATCCTGGGAGATTGAGTAGGACTGTGCGGGATTGGCATCCCATATTTCTTTAATTTTTACCTAAAAATCAAATATCAATATATATTAACATATTAAAAAGTAATAATAAGTTATTATTCAAAAAAATTGACTTTATACCCCAACTTCTTTTGCAAGCACATTAACAAAACTTCCATCAGATTGTTTGTGAACATCCAACCACAGTTCAGTTCGAGATGCTTCGTGCCCTAAACTCTGTGACTACATTAAGAAAAGATAAATCAAAAATTAAATATATTAAACAGATAATACTGTCTTATAAATATTTAAACTAATTAAATGTTTACCAATGTCGTTCGGCTTCTAGAAAACCTTTTTGAGCCCGCAGTGTGAGGGATGACTTGCTTAGCCCGGTTTGATGCATTTTTTCTTGAGAGATCCGGAAAAAAATAAATTAAAATTTAATAGTAATGTATTCAATATAATTTCCTCTTCATATACATGTATAAATGTAAAATGAGTATAATATAATAATATATATTTCAACACCATCCGCTTCTTATCACGATGTGTTTCAACAAAAATTTTCCATTGTTCTTTTGGTACCACACTGGGAAGCTTCTCATACATTTGTTGCATAGTCAATGAGGTATCGTTGATATCACCCCAAAATCTCCATTTGAAATTCATCCATTTCATACCATGATTTTCCAATGTCCACATCTAGGATATCATGTCTGTAATTGTAAAGTGGAGAACATCTGTATACAGAAATTCATTTTGAACATATTAGTAACATGAAATTAAATTAAACCATAATTTAATAAATTTACCTTTATTTTAGAATCAAAAACATCAATTTTCCAGATTGGAGGAATATGTCTCCAATAATCATATGAAATAGGAAGGTAAATGGTCTATGCTGCCAACCGGCCTAGAATCTGGCCAAGTAACCCCGCAGCGTCATCCGTCGGGACCCCATAAGAATCAAATGGCACCACTATCATTCCGCTAGTCATATTCCAAACATCATCACTTTTTATGTGTTTCTCCACATTTTCATTTTTTTCATCTTCAATGAGCGAAAAATTAGTATAAACAAAATGAAATAAATTTATTTAGTTAAAATTTGAACCTATGACAGTGACACTCCGGTATGCCCGTGATGAACTGGAAGGGGCATGTAGTTGCCCCACTACTGAGGCTCCTGAAGGGGGAGTCGATGACTCCCCCTATAATGGGACATCCAAAGACGGTGTGAGAGATGGTGCAGAAGGAGATGGTGCAGGGGTGTCGGCAGCAGGTGCCTCAGATGTCATGGGGAGGGAGCCAGATGGATCCTCATCTGTCACGGAACTAGATGAAATAGTGTACCACTTCCCCCTTGGCATTCCTATAATTTAATCAAATAAAATTATGTTCAGAATATATATTTAAAAAAATTATTCAGAAAAAAAATTAAAAATGATAATAGATACCCAATACTAACTGACGAAATATATATAACAATGATAATGAATGACTGCATAAATGATACAAATGGTTGATGAATAAATAAATAATTGTACATACAATCATTTTCCCCATCAATCATGTCGGTTTCCTGCTCCATTTCTTCATCCACTTAATTCATCCTTTCTAGAATAATATTTTCAATATCATGATGGAAAAATAATCCTGCTTCCTATTGTTGATTAAATTCAATTTCAGAGGTCAAATTTTCCACTTCATCACCAATATCATACAAATCTCTTTGTATTACGTGAGAAAATACACTCCACCCTTAATCGACAACATCATTAACATAATATATCATTTTTTCTTGCGATGCTAAGATATATGGATCATTCAGTTCACAATCACCAACATCCATCAAATGAGGGAAGTTCACAGAAGTAAATAGCTAGGAATCACTTTTAACCCCTCTGATAATATTGGCCCATTTTCATTTGAATAAAATAAAAGAAAAATTTATGTGGTAGTTTAATTCAATAAAATCATGTAGGTTTCCATTGTATTACACTTCAACAAATGTAAATATAACACTATTATGTGTTTTCAAACCCACTTCACGATTCACTATACGAAATCTAAAGCCATTCACATTTTAAGTGTCGAACTTTCTAACATGGTTTAGTGGACCTCTAGCAAGAAACATCAAATCATATGACACCACTTCTCGAGTATCAGTATTCATGATCTGAAAAAAGAAATATACATTATTAGATTTAAAATATGTATGTTTCATACTAATATTCATACTTATTGCAATATTTATGAACTTACACGTCATGAAAATCACTCTACAAGCTCTTTATTAACAGCTTTCATTATATCCTTCTCATTTCGTGTTTGGACTCTAATTCATCTCTTTTTTTGTATCCTCAACTCTTTAACAAATGGATCTGCAATTTCACTATTCAGCATCACATATCTATGTGCCTGTAATAATTCAAATTCAGTCAGTGTCACATTTGAGGTCCTCCCAACTGATTGGCCAATAACAGGAATTATTTTAGATTTCTGATGTATTTGAGATTGAGTCGATGTGTCATCAACATGTCCAACTTGATTAAATCTTGTCTCAATATCATCCAAGTATTGAGAACAAAAGGTAAGACACTCCTCAGCCAAATATCCTTCAACAATAGAGCCTTCTGGTTGAGCTTTATTTCTCAAGTATGATTTCAAATGCCCAAGATATCTGTGAAATAAAATAAACATAATTATGAATTTAATTAAGTACCAAAAAGTGTTTATATATGTGAAAAACATATAAATAATGTACCTCTCAATTGGATACATCTATAGATAATGAACGAGGCCTCCTAATTTAGCATCCTCAACCAAATGCACAGTTAAATGCATCATTACAGTAAAAATCGACGGAGGAAAGATCATCTCCATTGCACAAAAGGTCAATTAAAACCTCTCTAGGAGATTGTCAAGCTGAAATGTATGTAGAGATTTCTCACATAGTTGTCTGAAAAATGTGCAGAATTGGATTACAACAACATTAATGTTTTCTGGTAATAATGTATGCAATGCCAATGGTAGTAACTGTTGTAAAAAAAATATGTGAATCGTGACTTTTCAATCCATTTAACTTAAGATTCTTCAAGTCCACACACCTCGATATGTTACTTGAATACCCATCAGATAGCTTAACATTCTTTAAAATTTGAAGGAATGTATCTTTATCCATATTTTTCATTTCTAAAATTGCTGGAGGATACTTTTCATTATCATCTGGCCAGAGATCGTGTTTTATGTTCATTGCTTGTAAGTCTTTGTGAGCATTGAGATGATCCTTCGACTTCCCATGCTCATTAAGCAATGTGAAAATAAAATTGTCACAATTATTATCTCAATATTCATCACATCAAGATTATGTCGTAGCAAATTAAATTCCCAATATGTAAGATTAAAGAATATACTTTTTTTATCCCATTGTCGCATTCTGATTTCTCTTGACGATGCACTTCGGGCAGGTTTTCCGCTATAATTCAAATGATGAACCTTCCCAAATTCTGTTTCAACATTTTCAAGCCGTTTCTATATTTCTGAACCAGCTAACAACATTGGAGGTGGTCTACGATCAACAAAACCATTAAATTTTGACCTGTTCAGCCAAAATCTATGAGATGCATCTAGAAATCTTCGATGACACAAGAAGCGCCATTTTCTACTATGAGGGAGCTGTTTGGGCTCAAAATTGAAGTTACAAACATGACAAGACAAACATGTGTATGTGTTCCAACCAGATAAATTCCCAAGCCCAGGGAAGTTACTAATGGTCCACATTAAAGCATCATGCATTTTGAACATTGTTTTAGAAGAAGCATCAAAAATCTCAACACCATTTCTCCATAACTCTTGAAATTTGTCAATCAATGGCTGTAAGTATACATCAATATCATTTCTAGGCATTTGTTTTCCAGGAATAATAATATAAAGGATAAAAAATGTTTGTTTCATACACATCCATGGAGGTAGATTATAAGGGATCAAAATAACTGGCCAAAGGCTATAAATGGTAGTCAAAGTCCCAAATGGGTTGAATCCATCAGCAACCAATCCCAAAAAAACATTCCTTGGATCAGCTGAGAAATCGATATGTAATGAATCAAATGTCTTCCATGATTGGGAATATCGTGGATGTCTCATTAACCCTTCATTGCTATTATCAACAGATTCCCACTTCATGTATTCAACGGTTTTTGATGACATGAATAATCTTTTCAATTGAGGCTTCATTGGAAAGTAACACAAAACCTTTGCAGGTGTGTTCCTTTTCTTCTTCTCCATGAAATTATGTTCATTCATAATTCCATCATCACCTTATTCCTGCCATCTAGATGAAGAAAATTTCATGCAATTCTGCCTACATGAATCCTCTCCCTAATAAAGCATACAATCATTGGGACATGCATGTATTTTTGTATAATTCAGACCAATCTTGTTAACAATTTTTTTCATATCATAAAACGATTCTGGGATTTTTTGCTTTAGGAAATCCATCACGAAACAATTCCAGTATCATGGAAATTGCCTTATTTGTAATTTCACATAAACATTTGATATGGTACACCTTCAGCAGAAATGAATGCTTTGAATATTTCAAACACCCACTATACAACTCTTGATTTCCATCGTAAACTAAATCATGAAATGCATTTTCCTCCGTGAAGTTTTTTCTTACATTTGGCTCCAGAGAATCAAGAGGAGGATCAAATGATATGTTACTCTACCAGTGTTACAGTCTCAGAAACATCACTTGTCATGTTGCAATTTGTAACACACTCTTCAGGTTGTTCTGATATGTTTTGATGTTGATAGTGGTGTCTTGCAGTGCCGAATGCATCATTTATGAGGTTTTTCATTTCATATTCCATTGTCGACGAACATGGTACATCATTCTGTGGATTAACATCAGTTCTCAATCTTTCTGTAACATTTGATTCTCCATGCCAAATCCAACAGAAATATTGACCAGGGAATTGCCTCAGTATTAAATGTTCATAAACATCATCTCTCTTCAACCATGTTCTAAATTTACATTTAGGACATGTACATTTTATTCTCCATTCAACATATCGATTAGAAATTGAAAAATCTAAAAACTCATTCAATCCCATAACATACTGTGGTGTGTTCCTCGATAATGTGATCCAACATTTATCCATGTATATCACAATTTGACTACACAATAATAAAAAAAATTAAAACACATAGTTACTACTAAATAGAGAAAGAGATCCATATATATGATAATATAATATTTCATAATCATAATATAATAAAGACGAGCACCTGAGTTAAATAAGTGGTGGTTTTCATGGAAATGCATGCTGAAATAACATTGGAGATTAGGTTTTGAGGTTCTACGAACCTTGTGTGGATTGAATTACTAGACCTTTCTTTGGTGTATTCACATAGAAATGAGTGGCAGTGTGACTTGAGGGTGATTTGGATCATATATGTTTTAGTGATCATGAGTGGAGAATTATGGTTAAATGGGATGATCAAGGATTTGACCATGGAGTTGATCTAAGAGTCAGATTCAGACTTCAGTGTGGGCAATGATCATTTTTTTTATTCCTTGAGTTTTAAGGCATCGTGGTCGGGATATGATAGCGCATTGGTGGGTGGGATTGAGCGTCTTTTGTATGATTCTTCTAGAGAAGTACTTACTAGTGTTGTTGCATAAAAATTGATGTGGTAAGGTGGAGACCACATCAAAAATGGTGTTCAAGATGCGCCTTGGCGTGAGGAATGGTGAGGCCCACCTGATGCGCCTCCCCATGGGTGAGGCTAGGTGACCTCACTGAGGCGTGCCAAAGGTGCGCGCCTCGTGTGCCTACCCAAGAGGCACTATGGCACGAGGCACATAAAAGGTGCACCACTAGCCCCTGAAATCAGGCGGAATAAGGTAGTGGAGATCATACTTAGAGGGGCGGCGGAAATCAAGGGCCCGATGGAAATCGGGAGTGCCAGTGGAAATCAGGGGTGTGATGGAAATAGTGGGATGGAGGGAATCAGGGAAATCAAGAGAAATCATGGGGGAGCTAGTGGAAATTGTGGGTGCATGCGATGAAGATTGTTCTTAGAGGGGCTAATGGAAATTGGGGATATTTTCTCAAAAGTGTGTTGTACATCCCTAAATATAACATAACATTTAATATATTAATAAAAGAAGAACTAAATCAAACTCTATAAAAATAGAACCATCTCTTGACCAAAATAAAGCAAGGAATAACAAAAAAAAACATTTAACATATCCCATTGATTTTTATGTTTAGGTTCTCAAACTCATTTAACACAGCACATTTAACATAGCAGGGAATAAGAGAAATAAATTTTACATTACAGAAGACATATAACATAAGATGATGATTTTAATGTTTAGGTTCTTAATGATTGATTAATTGATTATGATTTGGTTAAAAATTATCAATATGTATTTTAATTTGTATTATTTTGATTGAATTTATGTTTTTTTATTTAAAATATTGTTGAAAATTGTATATATGTAATTAAGCGCATTTGTTCCTTAGTTGCTCCTCATGGTGTGCCTCACGCCGCATCCCCGAGTAGCCTTTGTGCCTTATTGAATCGTGCTCCTTTGACAACACTACCTCTAACAAAATTATAAACTCATGAATTAAAGTTTTTAAAATAAAAGTAATCACTTACTATGGAACATCAAAACATGATAAAATATAATTCCCTAAATATAACATGATTATCAAAAGATAAATTATTAAGGTCAAACTAAACCCTATCTTCTAATTCTCAAAACATGATTTACATAAACATTAACATAAGACAAAAATTATAAAAATTAAATGATCCTTTAAAATAAGTTTTAGCACAATAGTAAATATCAATGCCCTTAATTTATATTTCCTAAACATAACTAAAACATAATTGAAATACATTAAATGATCTCTTATATAAAATAAGGTCCACAATCCAAAATATAAATTGTGTAAAAAATATATGTTACAACAATTGAATATAATTTTACTAAACATAATCATTTATTGCAAAATGAAAATTCATTACACAATAATGTTTTGACCATAGATATTCCTTATTGCAGAACATAACATTGATAAATACAATTCATTACTTATTCTAAATCAAAAAACCAAAATTTGAAAATAAAATTTCCTCCTTACTTGATATGCTGGAACAAAACAAGTCTTTTTGCAGAAGCCAAAACAAAAAAAACCACCAACAAAATTCTAAGACAAAGAAACATGAAAAACACTAAAATTAGTTGAAATAAAAATGAACACAACAACGATAGATGATTTGGGCGCCTACTCTCTATAATTTCTTTAGTGATCAATTTTAACTCAACCTAAAAGAAAATTAGTACAATTCAAATCTTAGAGTTCTTATAGGTCGCTGGGGTTGCAGTGTCGTCGGGGTCACAGGGTCACCTGGTCGCCGAGATCATGGGGGACCGGGGTCGCCGGGGTCGCGGGGTCGCCAGAGTCATGGGGTCTCTGGGGTCACGAGGTCGCCGGAGTCTCGGTGTCACGAGGTCGTTGGGGTCACGAGGGGATGGGGTCGTCGGGGTCGCGGGGTCGTCAGAGTCACGGGGTCGCCAGAGTCGTGGGGTTGTCGGCGTCGCGAGGTCGCTGGGTTTGCGGGTGGATAGTGTTTCGGGGGAAGCGGGGGTCGCGGGGTGAGAATATGGGTCGGGTGGGTGGAAGGGTCGGCTTCATAAAAAAAAGTTTCGCGGCGGTTTATCATAAACCACCACGAAACCATTCTTAAAAAAGGTTTATCGGTAGTTCCCATAACCACTGCTAAACGGCGTTTTTGTTGTAGTGTGTAGCACCACTGGTACAATGGTACATCCCTTGAAGAGGATGACATTCTCCCCAACATCATAAAATCCCTCAGGTGCATGTCCTGATGATATGTGGGCAAGATGAGTCTCATAGTTAATATCCCCAAACTACGCCTACCTTACTCGCTGAAATATTGGGGGAGTGACATTCATAGACTGGAGGTATTATTCTCTATCTCTATCCACGAAGGATATATACAATGAGGCTAGCTGCTCTATCGCGTCACTCTGCAACTACAGACCAGACCTCCTGCTGAGTGCATCTGCTACTAGGTTCCACATCCTTGGATTATAGACTATCTCAACGTCAATGTCATGGATGAACACTATCCATCACTATTGTCTCAGGTTCGGGTCCTTCTAAGATAAGATATACATGAGACTCTTGTTATCAGAGTAAACTATAAAACATTCTACCATCATGTATTGTCGCTACATATTCCGGGTGAAGACCATTGCTGCTAATATCATGTTGTGGGTATCGTAGTTATGCTAATTTTTCCTCAGCTATCATGATCCATAGGCAATCCTTGTACACTCCTGCATCAGGACACATCCATGTCTATTCCTTGATGCATTGTAGAAGATTACATACCAAACTCCCTCTTCTGGTAGTCTCATGATGGGGGAACTCGTTAGTCTCCGCCTTAGATACTGAAAAATATGATGGCATCTCTTCATCCATATAAAGGTTTTTTTCCTTCTTTAATGATGACAAGGTTGCCGAATCTTTTGAAAAGTTATGCATGAATATCTGGTAGTATCCAAGCAAGCACATGAAACTCCACACCTTGGTCAGAAACCTGGGTGGCTCCCAATCTAGCACAACTTAAATCGTCACCAGATCCATTAAAAGTCCAACATCAAAGTTAATGTCTCCCCAAAAGTGGACATCTCGTATCGAGAACTTGCACTTTGAGAGTTTACAATAAAGATATTGCTCTCGGCATGTATCCAGAACTATTTACAGATGATAGGCATGATCCTCCTCCATCATTGAGTATATCAAGATGATGTCGATGAAGACCACCAAATAGCGATCGAGGTATGGATGAAAGATACTATTAATCAGTCCCATGAACATTTCTGGGGAAATGGTCACACCTAATAGAATAACCAAAATCTCATAGTGGCCATACCGATTTCAGAAGGTCATCTCTGGCACATCCTCACCTCGTACCCTGTGCTGATGATATCCTAATATGAGGTCAATCTTTGAAATACAACGAGCTCCATTCATCAAATAAAAAATATCTTCAATCCTAGAAATTGCATACATGTTCTTCATGGTCACCTGGTTTACACACTGATGATCCACACAGAGTCTCAAACTCATATATGCCTTATAGGTGAACAAAATCATGGGTGCCTTGGGAGAAACAATGGCCCTTATGAACCCCTTCCTCTAAAAGTACTCCAACAGTTCTTGTAACTCAAGATTCTTCATGGGAACTATATGGTATGATTTTTTAGAAATCAGTGTCATCAAGAGCTATAGGTTGACGTAAAAGTATACCTCTCATCATGGAGGTCATCCCGAAACATCATTAGGAAAGACATCGGCATACTGTTCCACCACTATAGGATAAATAGGAATAACAACATCTACTACTTGGAGAGAATGTCTAGACAACTGATGTGTGATCTGCTGCACCCTCTTCTAGGTAAGTCCATCATATGCGGTAATGGTTCCCTTCTCACCAGTGAAGGAAAACTTGGTCCTATCCTCATAGAAACACTGCAACTTGAGCTTAATAAATCTAATCAGGGTATGGACTGTGGATAACTTGTCCATACCCAAGATGAAGTTGTATGGCCTTGATGCCAATACAAGAAGATCCCAGGCGAAGCTCTCGCCTCCTATATAATTCTCACACTACCTACACCAGTGTGTAATCATCAAATCTTCTCCCGTAGGATTCTCTAGCCCTATGGAACAAGCCAACGACTCCACCGGAATCTCCGAGATCTGAATGATTGTCATGGAAATAAAAGAATGACATGAACCTGTGTCTATAAATATTGGAGCTATGGTGAAGTATACAGAGATGATACCTCTAATCATCTTCAGAGCGCCGTGGTCATAGGCCTCAACTACCTGGAGCTGATCTCAACTATGTCCACCCACTCCCTATATTTGGGTTGGAACACCTAGAGGTGGTGGCGGTAGAACCTCGAATCGCCGCCCACCTCCTACTACATTTCCAAATTCCAATCCATGTATAACTTCTTCATAAAGACCTCCCCGTTCAAATCTCCGCCTTTTTCTCTGCAGTCCCTCAACCATCTTTTGGTCATCCGTACAGTGGGTCAGGCTATCCCAAGCCATGTGACCATACCCACCACTCGAGTAGCACTTCTTGCTCCTCATCTGTCCTCCTTTGTCACATGAGCCCTCACTACCGAACATTTATCATGAGATCATCCACCCGAAGGCCAACCCACTTGGGCCCCTACATCATCTACCTATATTATACTACATATGACTATGCAACCTGACATCCGGTGTAGGCTCTCGATGTTGGTGCCTACACAGCTAGGAATCTCTCCACCAATATTGCTCACTCTAGCACCCCATCCTATGTTGGAATGGTAAGAGATATCATCGCTGCACTGATCTCCCATCGGAGTCCCTTATCAAAGGTCCAAGTCCTGAATAAAGGGTCTCTTACCATGTCAGTGGAGTCATGTGAGTGATTAGTGAACCTCACAGAGTATTGGGACACAATCATGTTTCCCAGTTGTATGTTAAGCATCCCCTATATACGCCTAGAGTGTAAGGTCGCTGGGATGAACTCTCCCCTAAAAAGGCTCTTGAATTCTGGCCTGATTAAAGTAACATCATCATGTATCTGGAGCATAATGCTCCACTAACTCCCTATTGTTTCATGAAAAATAATGGATGCATGGCTCACGATAAGGTCATCTAGTTTAACAACCAAGCAGAATTCTTTGACTACAGCCTCCTGCCAGTCCTCATCTACCTTCGGGTCCATCTCACCTCAGAACCTCAAAGGTGTATTTCGCTGAAACTCAGGCAACACACTCAGTTGGTGTAAACCCTTTTCTGGTGGGGATGGTGGCAATGGTATCCCAATGAGAATTAGTGTTGCCGATACACCACCCGAAGGTTCTAATTTTGTAAGAGGGCCCTTCACCGAGGCCTCATCACTATGTGGGCAGTCATCATGTACGCACTCAAAAATACTGGATGGACATCTACATAGGCGCCTCCTAAAAGAAGACATGTGTTCCATGGTGAATATGTTATTCTTGCTGTGTTGAATCAAATAGATCATAAGAAAAATTTTAAAAACCACATGTAATCAGTGTTTTTCTTCACTGAGTTAGATAATCAGACACATGGGTCTTAGTGTATGGTTACGTCATCCTCCACACCAACACTGGAGCCCCCAAACTAAAAATCACACTCATAACCCTTAGCACTATAGCCACGTAGAAAAGATCATAGTCTTGGTTCTTCAGTAGAACCAAACTCTTCTGGTACCCCTTTTTCAGAACCTGTCCCTCGGGGACCATGCTGTGAAAACCCCAAACCTACCTTCTATAGGCCATGGGCTGTTGACTAGCACTAAAAAGGAATATCCCTAAACAGAAAGGCATTGATTTTTAACCTGTAAATTCACACAGTCTAGAACGCAAAAAGATGAAACCACAAAGTAATATTCTGTTGTAAAAGAAAATGATGAAAGTAAAAAGAGGGCTGAAAGTATAAGGGGCCGGAATACAAGCCCAACTAAAAAAGTTACAATGATAACTGAGAAGTTCAAAACTGCACTTGAATCACATAATGAGGATCCTAACTGAAGGGTATGTACATATCGCCTCAACAACACTCCGCATTATCCCAAATAGTCAACCTATGAGCACTATCCGATCATGGCTCCCTCAACCTTGATCACCATTTTACATCGTCTGGAAAATACACAAAAAGGTTTGGGCACATCCTATTTGGGGGTGAGTATAACGGTATTCATTAGGGACCCTGAGACTCTCGTAGGTCTCCTAGAGTTCCATAAATGAAAAACCACAAATCCAGACATCAACTCCTCTTAGGTATATTCCCATTAATATTCCAAAGTTATCAAAATATACTCATCTCATACATGAAGGAAGAATATCACAAAGGTAACACTAAGAAGGTTGAAGTACCACACAGGTAACACCATAAAGTTAGAAGTACCACATAGGTAACACCACGAAGACCAATCCACAATGGAAACACCTCAAAGGTAGATATACCCCACAAGTAACACACTAAGACAACACTATGAAGGTAGAAGTACAACCTAGGTAAAACCACAAAGACAGAAGTACCACACATGTAACACCATGAAGATAACACCATGAAGTTGAGATGGCTAAACTCAAAATCAGGTTTAACATAACTACAATAGTACATAAGAATAGTCATAATCTATATTATCTTATTCTATTTAGAAGCTCTGATTCTGATCCACACATGATCGATAGGCACCAACCCCTGCTGACCTTCACATGATCTAAATCACAAAAGATCAGTATGAATTGACCCATACAGGATTTCTGAGTGCTAAACCACTCATGATATGATTGATGTTTACCCACACAGGATTGATGGATGTTGACCCACACAGGATCGATTTTCTTTCTTCACGTTACAACCAACAACTGGATTCCTCGCACTTGGTGCGCTTGAGTTCCATAGAATACTCCCCTTGAGATATAGTTCATACCACAACCACCTATAAGCTCCATAAAAATGTAATCCAAAGAAACACAATGTCATAAGGTTTCCAACGCGGCATACAGTGCGTTACTCAGACACTCAATCTGTGAGTTATATGTGTTTTAGGTCCTAGGGCCGGATTGGATTCAGGTTTGATCCAACCCAAATGTAATCCAACTATCCCCAAAACCCAATTGGAGTATAAAAAGGACCATCTTGCTCCATGGATCTCAGCATCGTAGATGGTTCGTCAAACAGACGTCTGGTTCTCATGATATGGACCTTTATGTGTTTCTGAGTCCAGTTGGGCTCCGGTCCGGTCCAACCCAGTCTGGGGTGGGTAGGGCGGGCTCGGCCCGCTGGGTCGAGGACTGGCCATGTGGGGCATGGCTCGCATGTGGGTGGCCAACTGTGGTCCACCTGAGATGGCTAGGGGGGAATGTTTCCCCCTAGAATCTCGAATGGAACGAAGGACATTCAGCTTCGTGAAACGATGGCTCTACGAGGGTGTCGCCCGGTCGCTGCATAACCCTGTGGAGGCACGGGTTATGCCTCCACTATGTCTTCAGACGTGCAACGCTTCCCTTTGGTGGCGCAAAGGTCACCCCACCTCCTCGCTCGCAGGTGATGACATGGTCACTCCACCTCCCTGCTCGCTGGAAACACAGTGATCGCAATGCCTCCCCTTCTGTGGTCGGCTGATGTTCCAGATGCCTCTTTTGATCACTGCGACTAACGAACCGTGGCCCCTTTCTCACCGAAAGCGCACCACACCACCTCTGTGGTCGGTCGCTCATAGGATCACTGTGACCTTGTGCCGCAACATCCTCCTGGGCGTCCATCGGCATGCCACCACTTTTGTAACGAGTTGGTGTCGCCGCATCATTGGTCTTCCCCAGAGGGTTCAAGTGTAGAAAAGTAGAAGAGGGTTTGTGCCGGGTTCGATAGGCCCGCTCCCTCACCGTTATCATTCAATAATAAGGGATGAATTAAGGGTTCATGAAAAATATTTGAATTAAACAAGTATCATACCCTTGGATATGGTTGTTGGAGAGCCTCTGCGCTTGAGGAAGGGGGTCGTTGTTCTCCATCCCCCACAACTGGATACCAAGGATGCCGCTCGTATGTATTTCTCTAGTTCAGGGTTTCATTGTCGCTCATCACCTCCTGCTGGAATCGGATCCGTAATCCAAGGTTTTGTAATCTCGGTACTTTGACAACATTTCGTTTCTTGGTGAAGTAGTGCCGACACCTCTCCCCAATTTCTATATAAACATGAGAGGGACATGGTGTGCAACATTCGTCGAATTTATGGATGGCCATTAATTAAGAACCTTCCTCATTCCCTAATTTCGTAGTTTCATAGAATTAAGGGATAATCCATTTAATGGCTTAAAACATCAATGATCCCACACTCTGTATGTCCGTAGGAGGAGAACATAAAAGAGAAAAATATAAATCAACTATGTTATTTTTATTATAAATTTAAAAGTCGTAAAACATAACTTTTACTCACAACCTACTGCGGTCAAAATGAAGCCTCCCTTATGTGAATCCCGGCATTGTGGATTCAATGGTTCCATCATCTTTTTAATCCGAGCACCAATTCAAAAGTTAGAAAACAACACTCACGTGTTTATAGAATGTACCTTAAAAAAGTTTAAATGTTCATTCCGGGCACACTGGGACTCTGAATCATGTGTTGTTAATTTTAGAAAACTCATAATAATTCCATATAATTAACAAAATTACATGGATAATTCAAGGATTTACATAATCAAACAATGTGATCATTATAGAACTAGCATGTACGTAATGTATGACATTCCTTTGTTAGGTGGAATAATTAATGTTCATCGTGAGATATAATGTTTGAGATCATAGTAATCCTCTCAATAATATTTTCCCATTGGCAGTTGACTCACATATCCATGATCATTATAATGGGTAGAAACATTATTTTATGGATTGATATAAAAATTATAATGTAAGAGAGGTACCAAAAATTCCCTCTAAACTCTTTTTGATATTATGGTAGTTCTATATTAAGGATCTATTATCCCTTTTTTGATCTGACTCATATTCCCTAGTTGTATAGACACGTTATTGAATTGATGTTAACCCAAAGTCATATTTCATATGGTTAATTATCATATTTTCAACCATAGTTTTATGATAATTGTACATGTTTAGAAATCTAGTCATAGTGCTATTTGGATTTAACAACAAAATCATCAATTTAAGAAAATGTCATTTTTCATTGGAAGGTCATGATGATATGATGTCTGAAATTCATATATGTGGAATCATTACAATTTGGAAAAAATGGAATTACCTAGTAGATATATAATCATTGGGGATACAAGAATGAAACATGTTATTTATCTGTAAGGGATGTCTTCATTAGGTTATAGCTGTATTATATATCCATGAATTAGTGGTCCTTGAAAAAATTAATTGCATCATTAAGAATTTATGTAATTAGAATATGGATTTTATTGAAAAACCTTTTGTGATCTTTTATATACCGTAAAACTATGATTTATCATTAATCTTATTCACATGGACAATTTTGGAAATCCATTTTAGGCTTGAAACAACAAAAATAATGTTAACCATGATGTGTTTGTAAATTTTATCAATATACTTCGGAATATGTGTTAGACGAATTTCCGTTGTTCTAGCTTATAGAAATGATTATATTTATATAGGACTAAGTAATACTTTCCCACATCAAGGTCACGTCTTGGAATTTTATTGTTGTTATCGGGTATGATAAATCAAAATTTCTACACGACAGGGAAGTAAGTCTCTTATTATTTAGGGTAAGTGGTTATTCAATTAAAAATAGGTAACCAATATTCAATTATTCGAACATTCACTTATCATTTTTCACTAATAGAGGTAGATATTCCTTCAAAAAATGGTAGAGTCGAATCCATCAGTTAATAATGATCATTTTACATTACATTATTTTTAGTGTATGTTTATAATAATGGTATAGTTTTGATATTTTCAATGATGATTAAGGAATTTTCAACAAATGTATGTGATGGTAAGATGTTTCAATTCATAAGAATTATTTATATGTGTATTTCATTTGTAGTGGAATATCATTAATGTTCCTCCACCATTCTATTAATGTCAATTTATATGATACTAAATTATTAAGGATATATTTATTGAAATAAGATATTATTAGGTGAATATTATCCATTATTAATAATGGGGTGAATATTTTTCCATCGAATGTGCCAATGTGTGTGTACTATCATCAGAGAAATTATATATATTCTCCTTATATCAATCTCTCTAATTGACGGAAGAATATGTACTGACATCTTGTGATTTTGGTAATGAAATTTAGGAATATTTATTTACCTCTAATGATTTGAAGGTATTTTATTAATCTAAAAACGTTGGATGGTAATCCATTAATTTTGGTGATAATGTAGTATTTTTTTATAGGGTAATAAAAGTTTTTTAAAGATAACATCCTTATACTAGATGGATGGATTCGAATAACATGGTCAAATTCATAATGTCTATTGAAAAAAATCCCAAACCCTAGGCATTCCATAATTCTCATGAATTATGGAATATATGATCCAATACAAAAACCTCTTTAGAAAAAATATGGGTTATAATATCCCTCACGAGTGTCATTCCAGAGAAATATTAAGTCATTGATGTAGAACATCAACATTTCCCCATGTTGGTGTTGAATACACTATTAGAGTACTTTTCTTGACAAATTCTCACTGGAAGGTGATAAAATTATTATAAATATTATATATGATTCATATTATTTGGTGTTTTCCTTATTCTAGAAAACCATCTCAATTATATTGATATAAAAATAGTCTTTCCTCAACCTATTTAATGTGTTGACAGGTTCCATTTCATTACCATTGGGAGTATAAATTTGAATAATTTCATTCATCAGTTGTTTACCTTCTAATAGAATATTACATCTATTCATTGTTATTCAAGAAAATCAAAATAGGAACTATCACTATCCAACTCATTATCATGTCTATTGACAATGTTCATGAGTCACTGGATATATAAAGACTATTCTGATGCATATGGATGATTTCATTGTCTTCCTAATTAGAAATTGAAGGAAAGATACCAACGAACAAAATTGAACATTGAATTCATGTCATGGTTGATAAATTAGTCTCTAGGATTGATTCACCTAAGAGGATTGATCTATCTATTTTTTACCCATGAATTTTCAATGTGGAATGTTACAAGTTGACTTCTATATGACATGAGATTTGGAGTGCTTAGTTATGATTGAGAATAAATCAAGAAACATTATCAATATGTCATTGATGAATGTTGTCATATGTTTTCTAGATAAATTTTTTTTATTTCAAGATGTGTCCTTTATGAATTTTCCCTATATTTATCTAAGAATGAGATTGTCCCATGACATTCAACAATGTAAATGTATTTTTTTAAAAAAATTATATTAGTGACCTAAACATCAAACTCTTGAGGGAATATGAGAGGCTCAAAAATATCTTTCCTAATATCCATTGAATGATGAGGGGCACCAATAATTTAATTCATTACTGGAATAATAAAAAGATTCACCATGATGTTATATCTTTGAGACAATTTTTGATGCTTTTCTACATGGGGTTCACATATCCTTGAGATTTAATTGCTGGAATTTATTATTTTGGTGAATATTTTATATGAATGGTAAGGTGTGATTTCCATTTAACTTATAGGTAATTCACTTTTAAACAGTCTATTTGGATCCTGATTTTCCAATCAACCCAGAAGTATGATTGGTCTTGAATAATTAAGAGAGGATTGAGAGGTATATTAGTTCTCTTTATGATCACACTAAAGAACATTTCTATATTTCAACAACATATATGGTCTTCATATTAATGTAGCATTAAAATTGACCATTTTTCCCATGTCATCATCATCCAGAATGACCTATTCCTACATCTATTAACATAATAGAGGTGTTTTGGGTCATATGCATATTCTTTATCAGATAAGGGTTCCCCATTTCAATTAAATTATTATATCTGTAAAATGGTTCATCATGTGATATGGATTGTATTTGATTGGATGGTTCCATATAAACTATTGGGTTGGTTGGATCATATCCTTCCATTTTTAGTGGAATAGTTTCTAAAATTTTTCAAACATGATTTTTCATATGAATGAATTCATCTTTTTCCAGTATGATCTTGTTATGAATAATGTATCAGTTCATAGAATATTATTCTTTTTGGTGTTTTTTGTATAAGAAATAATTTTTTTTCAAAGAGGTAGTGGGGGTCAGTGAATCCCTATTCATATATTCACTAAATGTAGCATGGCAATAGTTTATCTAATTTATAGTTAAAAATTTCAAATTTCTATACACCATTGATAAGAACATCCTAACATTATTTTTCTTCTATATTATAATTTTTTGAATCACATGATAACTGATCATGAAGAATATATAATTTCACTATCCTAGTATCTAATTTAATTTTTTTATTTAATTTGATAAAAAATTAATCATTTTTTGTGTACCCCAATATATTTTTTGTGGGGGATATAATTCACTTATTCACTCAATTAAAAGGGATCATCACTCCTATGCTCTAACAGCTTTGGTAAATTATGTTCCATGGCTATGAGAACCTATCTTGGAACATGATAATTTTAAAATAAATTTATATAAATACATGGATCCTGATAATATTTATTAATATGAAATTTTATTCACTAATGATGTGGATATTCATTTTAGTATTGTAATACCACGTATCATGATATGTGGTCAGATTCCATGAAATTTTTATTTTGATAATATCTAGGAAAAAATATATTTATGATGGTTTTTGGATTTTATTTCTAGAGGATTGAAGACATAAAAAAATAACGGGGGTTGAATTTTTTTTGTGATGGTTTGGGGAAGAAGTAGAGGGATAATTGTGAAGCTAGTCTTCATTATGTATGCACCTGCTAACCTATGGTCCTGGAATTATTTTGTATTCCACTTTTGGTGGAAAAAAGTTTGTTGGTGGACCTTTAATATATAGATGGTCTTGTTTTTTTCATGGAAAATTTAATTTCATCCCTCTATAAAAATTAATATCTTGCATCCCCCATCTCTATTTCATTTCAATCACATGATCATGAGGATAATTCTCCTTCTTCTCCTTATTTAAGACCCTTCATGTGAGTGGTTTAGGTTCCCAACATTGGCGATTTTAGGTGATTAACTATCTTCTTTATCAAAAGATGATTCCCTCCATCTCAATTAAAATTATCCACTTATTATAGTTATGTTTTCCTTTGAGATTCTACATGATCATTACTGAATCATCTAATTGATACATTTTTTTTTCATGAAAATGGGATATCTAGAGTGTTTTCTAGGAACCAGTATTCATAATGTCGAAAAAGATACTTCAAAACAAAAATTTATATGAAATTTATCTGTAAGATTAAATTTTTCATGTTATGGAATTAGATACATTTTATTAGGATATTTTATGGTAGATATAACAGGTCTATTGTTCACCTTCCATGAGTTATTGTTCATAGTTATTAAATGATGGGGCCAATTTTTTTTGATTATGCAGTAATTTATATAAAATTATCTAAATATTATATATATTAAAAATAAATTATATTGTTTTTTTTTGACCTAAATTGTGTTCCTAGGGTGTGGTTCATGACTATTGTAGGTAAGATATGCAAATTTGAGGCTAGTAAGCTATTTTCAAACCTCAAAACTAAAAATAAAATATTCATTTAGGTTATGTGGTCCATGATACCATTATAGGGAAATAATGTTACTTATTCATATTATTGTAAAGCATTATCACATTACAATTGGAAATATTTTTTTTAAATTTAATATGTTTTATAATTCAACTGAATTTACTAATTAAAAATAATTTAATTTTGATAGAGGGGATAAAATGATATAGTTATGTTGTCCGTTTCATTACCATAATCAACTCTTCAATTGATTTATGAGTCTATGAGCTTTTTATTGTGCCTCATGAAATTTGGAACCTGATTTTTTTGACTGAGGTGAGGGTTACATAGTAGAACATGTGTCATATTTTAAGATTTCCTCTATATAGATAGGTGAGGTTTTTTTAGTGGAATGATTCATAAAGACGATGTGTGATCCTTATATTTGAATTTGATGCAAATGGTCTTTCATGATGGGATGGGTCCATGTGACTTGATTGTGATCTTAGAGGTAACCCAAGGATCAATCGCCCCGAAGAGGATGCATTATGTGATTGGTTAGAGATGTTATATTGTATTTTGATATTATATATAAAAATGTTTTTATCCCATTGGGATGTTTATAAATATATTTGTTTTAGGCATTCAACTGATATATGAATATTTTTTATAGTTTCATAAATTATTTTATTTTCTATGGTTACTTCGATAGGTACATATAATTATCTTAATTATTATTATTATATGATATGATGGTGAAATTTTGTATTCCCAATTGTTCATTATATGATCTAGATTTATATTTCGTATGATACTGATGTGTAACATCTTGGATGTGATAAAAACACTATGAATTCCCATTGTAGCCAATGATCTATATTTGATTAACCTGGTGAATTTTTAAGATAGATGGATTTGACCGCCTATCCATATGGTTTACCCTAGAGGCCAAAAATCCCTTTTATACCTAACCTATCTGGGATAAATCCATATTGGAGTGGGGGGTTTGATTAGAAATATTAATTTTATTAATATGACATTCTTAGCTCACCGCTAGGATCCAACTAGTTTCACCTGATGACATTATGTGTTTCTGATTTCGAAGCACATGATATATTAGATATGGATATTTCACATACTAATATAGAGAGTCCTCTAATTTATATATTTCTATGAATTATTTGGAATTGTAAATGTGAAATTCATTATACGTGGAGTTTATAAAGATTTATATGATTCATAGGATATTTCCAAGGATCTGTTTGTAATTATATGTCATATGGTTGATACTAGAGCGATGAGATTCCTATGTAATTCCCTAGGGACGTATATATATAGAGGAATGGTCATCATGACATACTCAATGACACTAGGAAATTATAAATAGTAGGTATAGTAGATTGAGGTCACAATCCCATAGACCAATAACAATTATGTATTAGATAAAAGGGTTCGAATGGTCATTAATAAGTGTTGAAAGGAATTTTCTCACTAGGACTTATCATGTAATGTTATTATATTATTTATTTATTTATATTTAATGGTTTATTAATTATTAATATATATCTGGCACATATTATTGAATTTATCATATATTATGGGACCATCATTATAGCACCCTATTAATTTATATACTCACCCATACACATGCCTTTATTTAAGAAGGGTAAATGAGAAGACCCACACATATATGTAGTCACAGGTTGGGATGAGGATTGTAGTTCATCAATCAGGATGGAATGGATGTGAAAATGGATCTTGTTATATGGAATGGATATATGATACATTAAATCTATTTATTTAATCACTACAAATTTATTATTATCATAATTATGTAATCATCCTAGTTAGTGATGGAGTTAGAACATATTATGTTTCATATATAAAAATTTCATATGGATTATTATTTTTTACTTTTTAATCATTCTATGTAATATAATATGGATGATGATTGATATTTTACTTATGATTAAAAAATTACATATTGGGGTATTGTCACCTCATGATATCTACTCATACCTCAACTACAATTCAGAAACCTATGATGTGTGAGGAGATGCACCAAAATATTTATGGTGGACTGGAATAAGGAAACGTTTTGGTTTCATCTATATTGAGATGTTACTATGTTTTTAATTCATGGTAAGATATTGTGTGATATTTTTGAGGTTTGGCTACTGAAGAATTGACCATATCTGGTTTAAGAATAAAAACATCAATTTCCAAATAATCATTCAATATTTCTAATTCATATGTCATTTTTCAAAGATTTTTTAGAAATTTGAATGCAATCATATATATTATATGGATCTAGGTCCACCTAGTGAAATTTTCCAAGACTTTTTACTAAAATGGTTAGTATTTTATACTCAATAATAAAATTTATGACGAATATCCCAAGATACACTTATTTGGGATGTTTTAGGTTTAATGAGTTTTTAAATCCTTTATATAGGTAAATAATTCATAAAAACATAAAATTTGAAATATATTTATTGTTTTATTTATTGGAGGGTAGTTACCTTTCCTATTGTTGAATAGAATTGATAGATTAATTGATGGAGAAGTAGATCATAGTGTGTGACTGATTAGTCTAGTAGATTGATATATAAGAAAATTTCAGGTCTATCATGGGCCTACAAAAATAATCTATTAATATACTCCAATTATTTTTCATGGACTCTTTTCAAGGTACTATATAATGATATGATGTTCATTTGTTGTTGTTTTGGGTCCCCAATTCCATTTAACGTAATGAAGGTTAGATTCTCATAGTTATGTGGAAGTGAATCCATGTATAATAATTTGAGGAATTGGTTTATTTCATATTGAATTTATTCATGATTCGTGTCCTTGGACTCTATGTGATATTACAAAGATTCAAGGGAATTAATATGATTTAAAATAATAGTCTGTAGTAATGATATATGACTGTCGATAAAATATATATACTGATATTATTTTCTTTCATGTGTTTGTTGTTTTTAACAAGTTTGGACAAAAATGGGGTGACAAGACTATATAATCTACACCCCTAGTAGTGGAAAACCCAAATTTTCACAAACCTATAGGTCTAGTGTGATTGGTTTCATAGACCAATATTTAGTAATATGACTCGATATTACTCCCTTTAGTGGAATAAATTCTCCATTTTGATGGAGATTTTCTTATGGATAAACATGAGTCTCAACCATGATTTTATACTTTGCATACTTTTGGTTTCTAAAATCACAAAGACATTCTTAATTACATGATTAATATTATTTCATTTCCAATGTGTTCTGAATTTGTTTTATAGAAAACAAATTATTTTTCCATAATTTGAATATGTTCCAATGAATTTTGATATAATGTTTAATTCTTCATTAAAATCATCATAATGAGTATGGATTTGATACGCATCATATTCACTTTATCCATCCAAATGTAAGACATTTTTTGTTCACATTCATATTGAAAAAGTAATTAAAATCATTATGATACCCGTATCAATGAAAATTAGACAAATAATTTTAATGTTTACTATAACTAAAAAAATAATGAAGTCTATTAGTGTGACTAATTCTTTTATCATATATGAAATATTTTTTCCCATTTATGGAAAAAATACAATATAATAGTGTAACTCAATTCGACGGTGGACATTATATTACCATATAGAGGAATGATCCATAATTTTCTAATTTTCTAAGTCATTTCAACATACTCTTAGAAATATTTCCAATGTGAAAAAAATATTACAGTTAAAGGAATTCCTATAAATACATGGCTAATTGATGTTTTTTGGGCTAATCATTATAATTTTTTTTTCAAATTATCATTATGATAGATATATAGAGATTACATGGTATGAATGACTTATTCCAAGTCATTGTAATTATCTTATATTTTTTCGTTCTAATTATACGTCATCATAGTCGAATCCTTAAAAAAATTTATTTTTAATTGTCTGTCATAATTTTCTTGATTATGATTGAGGGGTCAAATTGATATAAATACAGAGAATCTGATCATCTTGATAAACAACTCACAAGGATAGTGATACATAGAATCCTATCAATTAGATTGAGTGATTCTGTTGCTAGGACGGAAGATATGATCTTCATATCTAGGACATTCCTTACTGAGGAATGATATAATTTATTGTAAGTACAAAACTATGGATACATATATCCAGGGTTTTTGGATTCCATAATCAGAAGTTCAAATGAGATATTTTGATTTTTATATAGTTTTAAATCAATATTACTTAGTTTCAATTATGTTACAGGTTTCATACTAGTTCTCTATTCAAAACATTCTTGTATGTTTTGGTTTTGTTGCATAGATTTTAAACATTATAAACAAAATTCTAAAAATTGATCAAATCTAATATAAATCATAGACACTCTCATTGATTCATTTTTGTAATTTATATGATCTTTCTAATATGTTTTAAACTAGTCATTTATTTTTTTATTCCTTTATTATGTTACATTTAAATTAATCGTGATTATGATACTTTGTTAATTAGACTGAGGGACATGTCATAATCTATTATTTTTAATCTAATATATTTTTGAAGTTATTTAGTATAATTATTTTATACAAATTATTTAAAAAATAAAATTCACCCCTCCCCCTTCATGTAATTAGGACATCAAGAAAATATTCATTTGATTTTAATCACAATACTTTTGATATAATAATACAAAAAATTGTAATATTAATCCTTTCACAGATAAAATACATGTTACGTTTTTACGAAATCTACTATTTTAATGTTGTTATGTATTTATATAAATTTTTTGTTTTTAATATTTTTCTTAATAATGTGTTTTTTAAGATAAAATATAAGTTTGGTTTTAAAAACTACGGAAGGATAGAATGTTAGATCCATAGATAATATATATTTTAATAGACGTCCAAACGTTGATGGTGTTGACTATAGTTATTTGGGGTCTATAATTAAGACATTATTTATGAATGCAATTTTTGTAAAAATATTAATGTTGAATTTGATCTATTAAATTCAAGATAAAAAAGTTATTTATATTTCGAATACTGAGAAAAAAGATTATAAGTTGACAAACATAGTAAGGTATATAATTTAATTCTACAGAACAAGAAGAATCTATTGTAAAATATTATATGGTGAAACTACTATGATTATTTGGTTGAATTTGGAGGTGAGATGTTTTGGAACTTCATATGTTCTTGAAACTAGAAGACAAATATTGAGAGCTAAGTATCAAGATATTTTTTTCAACCTAGATAATCTTTTTATAATGATTGAAATAATATTAATGATGATTATTAATAGTTTACAAGATTATCTTGAATATGGTGTAGGTAATTAAATTCATATGGCTAAGATAATATGTAGCATTCCTAATGAATGGTAGTCTCATGGAACTGGTGTTAACGAAAAAAAATGTTAAAAATATTTTCTGTGATAATATTATTGATATCCTTATGTAATATGATGGAATATTAAAAATAGAATAAAAAAAATAATGATGGAGTCTCATTTTCTAATACAATATCCTTACTTTATAATTTTCAATATGCTGATATAGTTGTTATGTCATCACTAAAGAAGAATGTTTTTGTCCAATGAGATTAGAGTACTTCTACACATTTGGAAAAATGGATTTCTAATATCACCTATAGAATGAATAAAATATTTATAAATAAGGATTTAGAATATTAATATAAAAATTTACATTAGGAAAAAAGTGACAAGAAATATAAATTAAATTGTTACAAATGAATGAAATCTAGACACATCAGACCATATTGTCCAAGGATATATAGGTGATATAAGAAATATATGAATTAGGAATTGAATGATAAACTCTTTTACAATTAAAAATTTTGGAAATTAAAATAGGATAATGTAACTTTGAAATTCAGTTTGTGTGATTCCTTAAATAATTCTTTTGTGAATTAAAATTCTAGACACATGAATTTAAGTATTTTTAATAATATAACTATTGAAAATAATTATTTATTAAAAATTTTACAATCATATAAAACCATAAAAAATAGGTATTATAGTTTCTATTACAAACATGAGAAAAATTATACAACCTTATATAAATAGTATTTCCCAACAAAGGGTAAAACTATAATTTATTATAATGTAGTTTCACATATTTCAATTATTTTAGAAAAAAATGTAATGTCTGTAAAAAATTGAAAAATATTATTCATGAATAACTATTTTAAAAGTTAAAAATTTATATATTTAAAATGATCATGATTATTCTCATTCTGAATATGATATCAGTATAAAATATTTATAAATATCAATTTTTCAAAGGTATGGTTTATAAAATAGTTTTAAAAAATAGATTTCTGAAACTAATACTAACTAAGATAAGAATTTATTTATAAAAAAATTTCTAAAATTTATTAATTGAGGAATTTTTTTAAACTTTACTAATTGTAAATAATATTTTTATAATATGTATATAAAAATCCATCATCATGATACTATGTATGGAATGGTTCGTACATATAAAAATCAATTTTTATGTAATATTTTCTTTATTCATAGAAAATCATCATTTAAAAACTTAATGTCTATGTCAATGGAAAAAGTTATAATTGACTAATAAATTAAAATCTCTATGTTTTATAAAATCCTATTCGTCTAATTTTTTTTGATTCTAAGTGATTAATTTTTGGACATTTTTGAACCCCCGAATGATTGAGATCTAAAAGATTAATAGTAATGTTTTCAAGAAAACAATGAAATTACTTTCCACAAAAATTAATGGTTCATGGATAGTGTCTATTATAGAAATATTTCAGGTAAAAACGAAATTTTCACAATGAATATACTGATGATAAGGGGAAAATATACTATGGGAGATAATTCTCAAGGATAAATTATCAGTATAGGTAATATTTATCATTTTTGGTAACGCCTCAACATCAAATGTTTTTTAATGGTATTATGAAAAAAATTATAAGAATAATTAAATTATTTTATAATGGATTCCTTATGAATTTTAAGAATTATAATTGTGGTTCAAATAATTATAGAGATTAATTAATTTATTCTAACCATCGTTATGAGATTTTATATATACTTAACCTATAAGAACATTTAAGCCAGGTCATAAAATTCCATGTGCAATGGAATATGAATATTGGTTAATGAATAGAACGATATGACAATATTTCCAATGAAACATTTCTACAATGAATATCAAAATACTTTTCATGGATCTACTAGAACATATATTTGAATCTGTAAATGTATGCGACATTTTTCAACACAATAACTTGCATATGTATCGTTTTAAATCCCCTAGTGAAGTTCCATATACTATTGATTTTCATTTACTAAACATGGAATTATTTGTTCCAATAAAAAATATATGTTTTTATGCTCTAGTTTTATTGATGAAATTAAAATTGACATCCTATGTCAGAAATTTTATAAAAACCAAAACTATTTGTGATAACAAAAGTTCTTTTTCCTTATTAAATGACATAGAACATCACTCACATGATAAATATATCTATATTAGGCATCAATTTTTTTAGTATCACACATGTAAAGGATATATAATTTTAAAATTCAATGGAACCCCAGAAAAATATTCTGATATTTTTACAAAACCATTAATTTCTGATAGATTTGAATAAATTAAATAAAATCTTAGAAGGATTAATGTAAAATGATCATTCATACTTACTTCTTGATTATGGATCTCCTCACATTATTTTATTCCTCTTACTATGGGGATTATTTATGGTATTTATGTTTTGAAATTTTTTAGTATTTTTTAAATTTAGTTTATATAAAAACTTTTGTGTATCTAGAAATTTTCATTTTTTTGAAATTTTCAGAGATAGATTTCTTAAACTAGTTTCTAGAATCTCAAATAATCCTAAATAATTAAAGACTCAAATTTCTTTTTGGACTTTAAAAATATTTCATATTAAATTTTATAACAAGTATTTTCCTCATAATAAATCATTATTTTAACAAATATAGTATTGAAAATATTATTTTACTTTTATAAAAAATTATATTTAGTCAATATATTAAAACTATTGTTTTTAATATTTTAAAACAGTCATAATATATTTAGTTTAAATTAAGTTTAGAAGAAATTATTTTTTATGAATGTGACTTTCAATCTCAAAAATGTATTATTATTATCTTTTAATATTTTTAACTTTTTAATTATGGTTATTTATCATTTACTTTATTATTATTTTTTATTTGGTATAAAAACGGTGCCTTACTTTAAACTTTTTTTTTAGAAATAATGTTTACTCTCCCAAATAAGAATATACATTAAACCATTAAGAGTTAAAAATTACTTAAATCATTTTTTTAGTCATTTTCAATGATCGGGTCATATTTTTTTAAATCTCATGTTTTGAATTTTTTTTGTAAGATAAATTATCACACTAATCCCTTATAAAAAGGGGTACCTAATCATTTGATACATAGAATATCTCAGACATTTCGCCTAATTTAATGCATATCTTAATGTTGTAACATCCCAAGTAAGTAATGAATAATAGATATTTTTATCTATGTCTATTAATGATTAAGATAGTGTTTTAGAGGATTAAAATGAAAATAAATCCAATCTTAAGCATGGAATACACTAATATTTTTTTAAAGGATTGTTTTACTTCTTTTTGATGGAAAACCATTTTTAAATATATCTTTTGACAATTTTATAAGCTATGTTTGTCAAAATAAACTTATTCTTTAGGATTGGGACATAAAAATTTACTTCGTGTGAATTTTTGGTATTTTTCTGACAATATTCATTTTTTAATGAATATTGTAAAATGTTGTATTTTAATTCAAAAACTCTTTTTAATCTAATTTATTAATATGATTAGATTATCTTTTTAATTGGGTTTAAAGTGAAATTACAATATATTTTTACCATTTAATCCAATGGTGGTCATTGGAATCAATTTCACTTTGAAATTGGACTTAAACTAGTGTCAATCTTTTCATAGATATTGTTTAAAAAAACCCGCTATTTGTCATGACAGCGGGAATTAATTATTAAATTAATTAATGAGACTTATATGTTTTGAATTTTGTAAAATAGACTTCATTTTTGAATTAGGAGTATCAAATATAGCTTAGGGTAAATTTTTGGTAATTTTCTGAAAAACTTCAATTTTTGATGAATAGTGAAACCACTAAGTGGTACTTATAAAAACTGATTTTTCCGTTTAAATTAAATTTTGCCATCATTGTGTTTTGAATTTCAAAAATCCGACATACATGGTTGTCATTAAGAAGTAAAATGTGGTTCAATGGGATTAAAATAATTTTTTTTGGTGAATAGTAACTTATTAAGTTCTTAATCGCGATTAGTGGTAATTAGTGTAGTTTAAGGTAAAAATAATGTTTTAATAGTATGAGATGAGCTTGAAACATGTCCTACCCTCATTGGATGTGTCATGGTCGACCAAGAAAAGCCATGGGTCAACTTGGGGACCCCATGGAGCCACTTTGGTTGGGAAATGACATAAATAACTTTTTATTTAATGTTAATGTAAAAATGACACAAACATGAGTTATGTTACTAAAGCAATTTTTATATGGAGTTATACAAGTCAGATTTTTGACTATAAATATTCATTAGAAATCTAAAAATATTTCCTACATAATAGTTTTTATTTATAATTTTTAGACATTAAATAAATTAAATTATTTATGACATCATGCTGATGCAGCGATGACCTCATTATTTAACGATTTAAATAAAATGGAAAGATAATATAATATCTAAGACCTACACATGTCCAAAACCTATTGGATGAGTGGATTTAGAACCCTTATCACCTTATCCTAGAATTATATCAATGTGGGACCTTTTGAATCCGAAACTCTTTTTAAAATAAAGTAACTTATCTTTACTTTCCAAGAGTGCCCCTCCTCTCCTCTTATAAAAGCCCCCCACCTCTACCTCCTTACCCACACTCCCAAATCCTCTGGATCAGCCAACCCTTGCCCATTTTGTCTCTACACATCCCTATATTACTACTTGAATCCTCACTTTGGGCAGAAGTCTTCCCAAGGAAGCCTTTGATCTCAAACCAAAGGGAGTTACCCAATTTTAAGGTAATGTCTTCACTTGAGTCCTTTTGTTTTATTTTGCTTCTCCAAACCCCTAAACTCTTTTTATTCTTTTCTTTTGTAACAACTCCAGTATCCCAAATATACTAGGATTTTTTTATAATATGTATTCGAGCTACACTTACACACACCTACATCTAATGGTTAACGAACATACTGTTTCCGTGGATGGTGAATTTATGCCTCCCGAAACGATGATTGTTCAACATTCTTTTAACACCTTCAAAGGTGGCCATTAAGATGTCAATATATTTATATATGATATATAATATGTTTATGTTTTCCTTAAGCTTCTGTTTTTTTCTTTTTGGTCATACCTTTATGGTTTCCATTATGGGTAAACGCGATATCTTCATTTAAGGAAGTGCGGACTACCGCCCCCTCAAAGTGATTTGATTCGTTAAATACCATATGTGGGACGTATAAAGGATGAAACTATGATATTATATATGATATTATACTGGAATTATAATATAACTATATATCATTATGATTCCATTCTATAAAATACGAAATAGAAATGAAAGTAGCGTTCATGCGTACGTACGACTTACCGTCTCCATGAACGGTGCATTTCATTTCTTACCTCTAAATGATTATGTAATATTATAAATGCATGAATGTACTGGATATATATGACATATATGATATCTAAATCATGAATACCATTCTGGATATAATGGATTCATGAACAATTTGTAATTATAAAGGGTTTATTTTTTACTCAAGTACCAATGATCGTTAAAACGAACGTTATTAACTTAAATAATTACATAGTGTTAATGACATGGAAATAAGTGATATAAAAGGAATAATGAACTTGAAAAAGGATCCTAAACAAGTAGAAATTAACTCAAGTTTATTATTCAGGAGATTAAAGAACGACCGAGTCAAGTCGGACCCGAGGTATGGGACTTTGTCTCAATCTCCTTTCATTGAGGCATATTTTGTTTTATACACAACCTTCTTTTATACGGTGTATAAAAACCTTTTGACTTTTACGTTTATTCAAAAGGAATATTTTTTATACGAAGAGTTTACTAAATGACAAAAGGGAATGTTTTTGTCGTACGTATGCAGCGACAACGACTTCTCCGCCGCCGTGACCATTATTTGAATTTCGGCTTCCTCTACAAGCCATACTTTTTTTTAAAAGAAAAATAAATACCATGTTTTACTTTTCTTTTATTTTGGTATTGAAAATGGTTTTCATAATGTTTTTATATCAATGTGTTGTATTGATATCTTTTGATTGAAAGGTGGAAATGTTATGTTTCCTTTATGCATGTTTTATGTGATACGATTATGTTGAGGTTCTTGGGCATTATTATGAAGATGGGTGGTTCCGTGATAAACTAAGGGCGGGTGAGCCCGATATAGCTCTCCAATGCATTGGGTAACGCGAAGGAGTGAAACGTTAAGGTTTCTCCAAAGAGATTTATGGAATATACTGTGATGAGTATTCCAAACGTAACCAAGAGGGTTACTCCCTACGTAAGAATGTTATGAATGCCTCAAGTTACCTTTATGTCTTATGATTTCTATGATTTATTCATGATTTGATTAGGTATCTTAAAGTGCATATGTTTTATGGGTAAAGTATGATTTCATTCTTATGTATATATGTACCCATGTTTCCTTTCCATATTTTTATATCCCTTACTGATCTTTTTATTCTCATCCCATGTTTTTTGAAATATTTTTCACAGGTCAAGGGAAAGGTACATGATATGATGATAGTGTCAAGGAAGTGTCAAGAAATAATCCATGTTTTATTTTAAATGTGTTTCCATTGTTGGGAATGAAGAATACTATCTTTATGTAACCACTTTGTTTATATGTGGAATGTAATGAAAGTTTTATGATCTAATTATCTAAAACTCTAAACCCGAAAAGATCCTCAATATGTAATCTTGTAATAACTCAAGATTAAGTAAGGTTTAAGGCTGGGGCCTTATAGTTGGTATAAAAGGTCGGTTTAGATAACTTTAGGAGTTAGAATTATATTAAATTATTATCCAAAAATATTTTTTTTGAAATGATATAGTATTTGAAGATTACCATGTTGCTTCATCTAAGACATGTTTGTTCAGAATGGTTTTCCGCAGAGGAAACATGGAAGCAGTGCTAGGAAGGAATACCAAAGGAAATAACCTTCCGAATCATCATCCTGAGATAGTCGTAATTGGAACAGAATAGTTTGTTGCAGTAATGGCGCAGTTGACTCAAGCGATAAATGGCAGTGGTATCCATACATGAGATCAGCCAGATCAACCGCAGAGGAACATGTTAGTGGTGGAACATTTCATGAGGCAACCCCCCCCCCCCATCATTCAGAGGATCATCTGACCCTGTGCTAGCTGAAGGCTGGATTAAAGAACTGGAGAATATTTTTGATGTCATGGGGTGTTCCGATAATCAAAAGGTTAGTCCTGTTATTTACCGTTTGGAGGGTGAGGCAGATCAGTGGTGGTCTATGGTTAAAAATATCAGGGATGCCGATGAGATTGATGCTCTTGACTGGGATGAATTCAAAGGTATGTTTCTTGAGAAGTATTTTCCTAAGGCTGTTCGACTTAGGATGGAAAAACATTTCTTGGAATTGAGGCAATAGGAAGACTCAGGGGCTACCTATGAAGAAAGGTTCACTCGATTGGCAAGGTATGCTCCAAATTTTATCCGATACCTTGATAGTAAAATCAATTGTTTTTACTCAGGATTAAAGCCAAAATATCGAAGGGCATTAGCTTCTCGTGAGTTTAGAAGTTATGAAAATCTTGTTCGATGTGCTGAGAAGGTGGAAATGGAGTTTTCCGATGATCAAGTGTTCTATAACAACCAACAGAAGAAGAGACCGAGGTGGCAGGAGAAAGGTAAGAATTCTTCAAAAAAGTCTGATGGTAAGAAAACTAAGTTTCCAGTTTGTGATAAATGTGGCAAAAGGCATACTGGGGAATGTATTCTGAATACTGGAAAGTGCTACCGATGTGTTAAGATGGGACATAAGGCTCGTGATTGCACTGAAAAGGATCAAGGTGAAGGTAAGAACAAATTTGATTTACAGTTAGTGAAATGTTATAAGTGCAATGAGATGGGTCACTATGCAAACGAGTGTCCGACAAAGAGCTTGAGTGATGGGAAGCAGTTAGACTACATGCAGAAAGGGGTGGTGAAATCCTTTGCAACTACTTCAGCAGATGTCGGGCCATCAAATGAAGTTGTATCAGGTACTTTGTTTGTTTTTTCAGATTATGCCAGTGTGTTTTTTGATTCGGGGTCTACACATTCTTTCATCTCTGAAACCTTTTCTAGTAAAATGGGAATACCATCTCAAGAAATGACTCCTGAACTTTTGGTAAAAACACCTGGGGGGAATGTTGAGGCAAAAAGAATTTATAAGAATCTTCCTATCCTTATCTGTGGAAAGAACCTACTTGCAAACCTTATTGTTCTACCTCTAGTAGAGTTTGATGTTATCCTGGGTATGAATTGGATCTCTATTTACCATGCTAAGATTGACTTTAAAGCTAAAGAAGTTTCTTTTCAGAAAGGCTTTCAGTTTGTGTACAAGAATGAACCCTTACTGTTGATAACTTATCAAGAGGCCAAGAAACTTGTAAAAGATGGAAATGAATGTTACCTTGCACACATCATTGAAAATAAAGGAACTGTTCATATTAATGATGTGCCAGTGGTAAATGAGTATCCTGATGTTTTTCCTGATGAGTTGCCTGGAATAATACCAGATCAGGAAGTTGAATTTACTGTTGACTTAGTTCCTGATGCTAAGCCAATTTCAAAACCCCCTTATCGAATGGCTCAAATTGAACTTTTAGAGTTGAAGGAGCAATTGCAAGATTTATTAGAGAAAGGTTTCATTCGACCTAGCACATCACCATGGGGTGCTCCTGTCTTGTTTGTTAAAAAGAAAGATGGTTCAATGAGACTTTGCATTGATTATAGAGCCTTGAATAACATCACTGTTAAGAACAAATATCCTTTTCCTCATATCGATGATTTGTTTGATCAGCTCCAGGGAGCTCAGTATTTTTCAAAGATTAACTTGAGATCGGTGTACCGTCAGCTGAAGGTAAAGGAAGTAGACGTTCCGAAGACCGCGTTCCGTACAAGATATGGCCATTATGAATTTGAAGTAATGCCTTTTGGGCTAACCAATGCACCTGCTGTATTCATGGACTTAATGAATAGAATTTTCCATGAGTTCTTGGATAATTTTGTGGTGGTTTTTATTGATGATATTTTAATGTTTTCTAAAAGTAAAGAAGAGCATGAAAGACATTTAAGGGTTATCTTGAAAACCTTAAAAGAAAATAAATTGTATGGGAAATTCAGAAAGTGTGAGTTTTGGTTGCAACAAATTTCGTTCCTTGGTCGCATTGTTTCTAAAGATGGGATAACTGTTGATCCTGCAAAAACAAAAGTTGTGGAAGATTGGCCAAGACCCACAAATGTAACTGAGATTCGTAGCTTCCTTGGTTTGGCAGGCTATTACCAAAGGTTTGTTAGAAATTTTTCACTTTTATCTAGTCCAATGACTAAGCTAACTCGGAAGGGTGTTATGTTTATCTGGACAAAAGAATGTGATGATTGTTTTCATGAATTGAAAAGAAGATTGGTGAATGCTGTAGTTTTGGCACTACCTTCCAGGAATGGTGAGTTTGTTATATATACTGATGCTTCATTGAAAGGACTTGGTTGCATCCTAATGTAGAATGATCAGGTAATTGCTTATGCTTCACAATAGTTGAAAAGTCATGAGGTAAATTACCCTACACATGATTTGGAATTAGCTGCTGTTGTTTTTGCTTTAAAAATTTGGAGGCATCATTTGTATGGAGTAAAGTGTGAAATATATACCGATCACAAAAGTTTAAAGTATATATTCACTTAGAAAGAATTGAACATGATACAAAGGAGATGGCTATAATTAATCATGGATTATTATTGTACAATTCATTACCATCCGGGAAAAGCAAATACAATGGCTGATGCTTTAAGTCGAAAAAGTAATGCTTCATTAGAAATGTTGCGTTTGGAACGTGATCCTTTGGTTAAGGATTTGATGAACTTTGGCATAGAAGTTGTTGGTGCAGGAAGCTCTTCTGTTTTGTTTCAGGTTTCAGTAATATCATCTCTATCAAATAGAATCAAGCAAGCACAGAAGCAAGACAGTGAGTTGCAGAAAAAGGTAGAGCTGGTTCAGAAAGGTAAGTTGCCTAAATTCAACATTGATAGTGATTGCGTTTTGAGATTTGGGAAGAAATTGTGTGTGCCTTATGATTCACATTTGAAGAGAGAGTTGTTATGTGAAGCTCATAGTTCTCCATTTTCAGTTCATCCTGGCAGTACTAAGATGTATAGAGATCTGTGGGAGTATTACTGGTGGGATGGAATGAAAAGAGATATTGCTGATTTTACTGTGAAGTGTTTGACTTGTCAGCAGGTTAAATCAGAGCGGCAGTTACCGAAAGGGATGCTTCATCCTTTACCAGTGACAGAGTGGAAATGGGAGAATATATCCATGGACTTTGTTGTGGGATTACCGAAGACATCTCGAGGTAATAATGCAATCTGGGTTATTGTTGATCGCTTGACTAAATCTTCTCATTTCCTTGCTATACGAGATACTTTTTCCCTAGATCAAATTTCCCATTTTTATCTTAAAGAGATAGTCAGGTTACATGGAGTTCCTCTCTCCATTGTATTTGATTGTGATCCCAGGTTCACTTCTAACTTTTGGAAAGTCCTTCAGAAGTCGTTGGGTACTAAATTAAATTTTAGTTCAACATTTCATCCTCAATCAGATGGGGAGTCAGAACGAACAATTCAGACATTGGAGGATATGCTACATTCTTGCTCTATGGATTATCAGGGTAGTTGGGACCAACATATTTCTTTGGTTGAATTTTCATATAATAACAGTTTTCATTCCAGTATACAGATGGCACCATTTCAGGAATTATATGGGAAGCGGTGTCGAATTCCAGATTTCTGGGATAAAGTGGGTGAAAGGAAGTTGATGGAACCAGAATTGGTAGAAGAGATGGCAGAAAAAGTTCAGCTGATTCAGAAGCACATGAGAACAGCTCAGAGCAGGCAGAAGAGTTATGCGGATAACCGGAGGAAGGATCTATCTTTCGAGGTAGGTGATCATTTTTTTCTCAAGGATTCTCCTTGGAAAAGTGTGATGTGATTTGGTAAGAAAGGAAAGCTGAGTCCAAGGTTTATTGGACCATATAAAATTCTGGAGAGAGTTGGATCAGTTGCATACCAGGTGGCTTTAGCTCCGAGTTTGTCTCAGGTACACAATGTTTTTCACGTTTCGATGTTGAGAAAGTATATGCCAGATCCATCTCATGTTTTGAGTCCAGAGGTAGTTTAGCTGGAAGAGAACCTATCTTATGAGGAACAACCGGTACAGATTCTTGACCATAGGGAGCAAGTGTTACAGAATAAGGTGATTCATCAGGTAAAGGTTTTGTGGAAAAACCACATGATTGAATAGGCAACATGGGAATCTGAAAATGCAATGAGGGATAAGTACCCCCATTTATTCGATAAGTAAATAAATTGCGGGGACACAATTTTCTAAAGGGGGGAAGGATGTAACATCCCAAGTAAGTAATTAATAATAGATATTTTTATCTTTGTCTATTAATGATTAAGATAGTGTTTTAGAGGCTTAAAATGAAAATAAATCCAATCTTAAGCATGGAATACACTAATATTTTTTTAAAGGATTGTTTTACTGCCTTTTGATGGAAAACCATTTTTAAATATATCTTTTGACAATTTTACAAGCTATGTTTTTTAAAATAAACATATTCTTTATTATTGGGACATCAAAATTTACTTTGTGTGATTTTTTGGTATTTTTCTGACAATGTTCATTTTTTAATGAATATTGTAAAATGTTGTATTTTAATTCAAAAACTATTTTTAATCTAATTTATTAATATGATTAGATTATCTTTTTAATTGGTTTTAAAGTGAAATTACAATATATTTTTACCATTTAATCCAATGGTGGTCATTGGAATCAATTTTACTTTGAAATTGGACTTAAACTAGTGTCAATCTTTTCATAGATATTGTTTCAAAAAACCCGCTATTTGTCACGACAACGGGAATTAATTATTAAATTAATTAATGTGACTTATATGTTTTGAATTTTGTAAAATAGACTTCATTTTTGAATTCGGAGTATCAAATATAGCTTAGGGTAAATTTTTGGTAATTTTCTGAAAAACTTCAATTTTTGATGAATAGTGAAACCACTAAGTGGTACTTATAAAAACTGATTTTTCCGTTTAAATGAAAATTTTCCATCATTGTGTTTTGAATTTCAAAAATCCGACATACATGGTTTTCATTAAGAAGTAAAATGTGGTTCAATGGGATTAAAATAATTTTTTTGGTGAATAGTAACTTATTAAGTTCTTAATCGCGATTAGTGGTAATTAGTGTAGTCTAAGGTAAAAATAATGTTTTAATAGTATGAGATGAGCTTGACACATGTCCTACCCTCATTGGATGTGTCATGGCCGATGAAGACAAGCCATGGGTCAACTTGGGGACCTCATGGAGCCACTTTGGTTGGGAAATGACATAAATAACTTTTTATTTAATGTTAATGTAAAAATGACACAAACATGAGTTATGTTACTAAAACAATTTTTATATGGGGTTATAAAAGTCAGAGTTTTGACTATAAATATTTATTATAAATCTAAAAATATTTCCTACATCATAGTTTTTTTTAATAATTTTTAGACATTAAATAAATTAAATTATTTATGACATCATGATGATGCAGCGATGACCTCATTATTTAACGATTTAAATAAAATGGAAAGATAATGTAATATCTAAGACCTACACATGTCCAAAACCTATTGGATGAGTTGATTTAGAACCCTTATCACCTTATCCTAGAAATATATCAATGTGGGACCTTTTGAATCCGAAACTCTTTTTAAAATAAAGTAACTTATCTTTACTTTCCAAGAGTGCCCCTCCTCTCCTCTTATAAAAGGCCCCCAACTCTACCTCCTTACCCACACTCCCAAAGCCTTTGGCTCGGCCAACCCCTACCCATTTTGTCTCTCCACATCCCTCTCTTACTCCTTGAAGCCACAATTTGGGCAGAAGTCTTCCCAAGGAATCCATTGAGCTCAAACCAAAGGGGGTTACCCTATTTTAAGGTAATGTCTTCACTTGAGTCCTTTTGTTTTATTTTGCTTCTCCAACCGCCTAAACTCTTTTTATTCTTTTTTTTGTAACAACTCCAGTATCCTCAATATACTAGGATGTTTTTATAATATGTATTCGAGCTACACTTACACACACCTACATCTAATGGTTAACGAACATACTGTTTCCGTGGATGGTGAATTTATGCCTCCCGAAACGATGATTGTTCAACATTCTTTTAACACCTTCAAAGGTGGCCATTAAGATGTAACTATATTTATATATGATATATAATATGTTTATGTTTTACTTAAGCTTCTGTTTTTTTCTTTTTGGTCATACCTTTATGGTTTCCATTATGGGTAAACGCGATATCTTCATTTAAGGAAGTGCGGACTACCGCCCCCTCAAAGTGATTTGATTCGTTAAATACCTTATGTGGGACGTATAAAGGATGGAACTATGATATTATATATGATATTATACTAGAATTATAATATACCTTTATATCATTATGATTCCATTCTATAAAATACGAAATAGAAATGAAAGTAGCGTTCATGCGTACGTACGGCTTACCGTCTCCATGATTGGTGCATTTCATTTATTACCTCTAAATGATTATGTAATATTATAAATTCATGAATGTACTGTATATATATGACATATATGATATCTACATCATGAATACCATTCTGGATATAATGGATACATGAACAACTTGTAATTATAAAGGGTTTATTTTTTACTCAAGTACCAATGATCGTTAAAACGAACGTTATTAACTTAAATAATTACATAGTGTTAATGACATGGCAATAAGTGATATAAAAGGAATAATGAACTTGAAAAAGGTTCTTAAACAAGTAGAAATTAACTCAAGTTTATTATTCAGGAGATTAAAGAACGACTGAGTCAATTCGGACCCAAGGTATGGGACTTCATCTCAATCTCCTTTCATTGAGGCATATTTTGTTTTATACACAACCTTCTTTTATACGGTGTATAAACCCCTTTGACTTTTACGTTTATTCAAAAGGAATATTTTTTATACGAAGAGTTTACTAAATGACAAAACGGAATGTTTTTGTCGTACGTATGCAGTGACAACGACTTCTCCACCGCCGTGACCATTATTTGAGTTTCGGCTTCCTCTACAGGCCATATTTTTTTAAAAGAAAAATAAATACCATGTTTTACTTTTCTTTTATTTTGGTTTTGAAATTGGTTTTCATAATGTTTTTATATCAATGTGTTGTATTGATATCTTGTGATTTAAAGGTGGAAATGTTATGATTCTTTTATGCATGTTTTATGTGATACGATTATGTTGAGGTTTTTGGGCATTATTATGAAGACGGGTGGTTCTGTGATAAACTAAGGGCGGGTGAGCCCGATATAGCTCTCCAATGCATTGGGTAACGCGAACGAGTGAAACATTAAGGTTTCTCCGAAGAGATTTAGGGAATATACTGTGATGGGTATTCCAAACGTAACCAAGAGGGTTAATCCCTACGTAAGAATGTTATGAATGCCTCAAGTTACCTTTATGTCTTATGATTTATATGATTTATTCATGATTTGATGAGGTATGTTAAAGTGCATATGTTTTATGGGTAAAGTATGATTTCATTCTTATGTATATATGTACCCATGGTTCCTTTACATATTTTTATATCCCTTACTGAGCTTTTTATGCTCATCCCAAGATTTTTGAAATGTTTTTTATAGGTCAAGGGAAAGGTACATGATATGATGATAGTGTAAAGGAAGTGTCAAGAAATAATCCATGTTTTATTTTAAATGTGTTTCCATTGATGTGAATGAAGAATACTATATTTATGTAACCACTTTGTTTATATGTGGAATGTAATGCAAGTTTTATGATCTAATTCTCTAAAACTCTAAACCCGAAAAGATCCTCAATATGTAATCTTGTAATAACTCAAGATTAAGTAAGGTTTAAGGCTGGGGCCTTATAAATGTAATGTAGTCTGAATGATTTATAACTTGGGATTTATCATCATGATGGTGTCTTTTGAGGAATAACATGATTGGTTTATTTTGTCTGAACGGTTTTTGGATTGTTATTTCTTTGAAATATAATATTCTTATTTGAGTGAGATTATTCAACATCTAGAATGGGAATCATTTTGTGTTAATTTTTTAGATAAAGGTTCATATATATTCAATGTTTTCAATGTTTTATTATCCTTAGATAATAATTTCAGGGATTGGAGAACTGTAATGTTTATTTCATCAATGAATGAAGATTAAAATATTCGTTATAAAAAGATAAAAGTCTGATTGGAATATCATCTAAAGGAATTTTTTTCTCCTTCACATAAGCGTCCCTATGATATCATAACCTTTAATAGATATAAAGTAGGAGATTATTTGTTTGATAGGGATGGAATATTTTTTAGGTGACTAATTTAAAACCAAAATTTGATGTAATATATCTTGTATGTAATAGTTTATTATTAAATGAAATTGGGACTGATCCACATGTAAGTATTATTATGCATTCATTTTAGACTATTTAATGAATTTTAGAAAGATAAATCGCATCTGATTAATTTATCATACTATCGAAAGCATGAATTCCAAACCCATTAAATCAAAAAATCATAATGTTTTAAGTGTTATTATGAAATTATATAGTTTAATTCATGAATTCTCATAATCTTATAATTAAATCATTTCTGATGAGATTCAAAACATTGTATATCAGTGATGATACCCTAAAAAGAATGAGATTTAGTTTTTATGTATAATCAAAAATGATTATTGATATATTTGGAGGATCTGATTTTAAAGATGGACATTAATTAAATATGAGTAGGTTAATCAAGAATATAAAATAATAAAAAAGTAATTCTATACTAAGATAAAATGAATCAAAAATATTTTTCTTTATGGTATATATCAGGAGGTATTTAAGAACAATTAAGAAAAGAATTCTAGAGAACCAATTATTGGAATTTTCCCAGCTGAGGACTTTTCCATAAAACATCGTGATGATGATACAATATAGGAACAAAGAAAGAAGAAAATTAATAAGAAGAGGTCGATAAAATAAAATTTATATGAATATTTTTAAAAGGAGTTGAATGGGATTTTGGAAATGTGGTTATGATTATACCTTCTTCACAAGCTTTTTAAACAATTATAGGTAATATATATTTTTTCAATGAATCTATAGTCATAGAGGTATAAGATCCTTATAAAATAGGTTTTGAAGGACTAAAGTATATAATAAATAATCACAACCAGTTCAAGAAAATGAATTAGAGTTTGTATTATCTAATATATTTGAATTAAAAATATAATGACAACATCTAGAGTAATTTTATAATGTAATGGATGAAAGTGTTATACAGATTGATAAAATATGAAAATATGGAGATGAAATTATTATGGAAGTTAATATGAATAAATTGAAGAATTATTTTAAGAAGAATAAAAAAATAATAAATTGAAAATAAGGAATATGAGAATAAAGATAATGAGGATGAAGAAAATTAGAATCAAGAGAATTTCAAAAAAGAAGTAGGTGTAGATGACAAATTTCAATATGAAAATAATTCATTGAAAACAACAAAGGCAACATGTAAGCACCCGATTCTCACTCAGTTATGGATCTTGTTATTTTTAGTCAAAATCCTTATATTGGACCTAATATGGATTCCTAATGAGTTAATAAATATTATAAGGGTGTATGGGGTTTTTTAGGATCCTCAATCTCATTTGTTTTGAGAAACTAGACATGGCACATGGTTTAGAGAAAATTGTGCCAATGTTGTTTTTTCACAAAGAGCCACCTCACACATTTTTCTCACGGTCGTGCCACCTAAACATGAGAGCACCACCTTTTCCCAGGTAATTGTGCATGGGTGGTGCATGGTTTGATCAAACTGTGTAGGGGATGACTTTTCAGGAAGAACTCTCTTGCACAGTTTTTGTATGTTTTAAAATACTATATTGAAAAACCGGGCATATGATTTTTTCTCTGGGAACTTTTTCGTGTTTTTCATTTAATGGTCTAATTATGTAACACATTCCCCCCTAATCCTTGTTTATGTGGGATTTAACATTTTCACTCTCAATTTGGAGATTTTTGTAGATAAAAACATGGAATCAGGAGATCTCCATCATCTAATATCTGATCAATCTTATGTTCATCACGTTGGATGTGAAATAGTATGTTCCCAAGTCCACTTTAGTCGTTCTTATTCACTCTCACTCTCAACCAAGGTATTTCTATGTGATAATTTTCCATAATTTCGTAGATCTACTCTAATCCGATGCAAATCAAGGGCTGATACCGAAATAGTGGAATCGTACAACTATAAGGTGGGTTGTCTAAAAATCTTCACTAATATTCACTCCTGTTTGAATGTTCACGTCGAGCCTATAGATCCCATTGAGGACCACATCATAAATATAAATTACATTATTATACTTGTTATAATTTTATGTTTATGATTACTAAAAATATGTTATTTAGTTGTTTTTTCTAACACACCAAACTAAATGCACCCCATGGTGAATGTTATGCAATAATTAGGTTGTTTATTTTCACATGTTTGAGCCACCGTTTGGGTGTTCCCTTGTTTACCTTCCTAAAGTTTATGCTTCCTATAATAAATGGTTTATTGTTAATGAGGATTTCATAATGGAATGTACCATGTATGCTCATTACTTGACCCACCAGAGGTATGTTCTTAATAAGATTATTTATTCTAAAATATGGGATGGAAATTATACTATGATTACAACTTGGCATTAATAAAAGATATTGAATAATGGTTACATGTTCGTAGAACCCTTTACATGTTGATAGAAGTTAGTGGAGTTAACCTCAATATTTGACTATTCTATAATGGTCAACTAAGACTTGAATAAAATTTTGCAACACTATATGACCTATACACATTAATGGAAGTCAATGAATGATCCAATATATTACTGGTTTAAACTCTAATCAACATATCCACTAAAATGGAAGGAATTACATCAACCAAATGGATTGTCTCATGATTAAACTATCCAATATGAATGAACTGACTGGATCTTACCTTGGATTATGATATGATAATACCTTGGGTCTCAGGATCCCCATTATGATTCAAGGATGAAGTTTTCATTGGTTGATAACCACGAAGATTCATGTTCTTATTTATCCATCTGATTCCTAGTATACTACTGTAGGGTCACCATTCATTATTCTTGGATTCCTCAGATACACACTTTGGTTCCATCATTGACACTTAGGTGCCTTTATTACACTCCTTGGACCTAGTCCTTTTTTAGACCTATTTAACCTTGGATGCACTACATGGATTTGGTAGGCACCTTATTGCGGAATCCCTTGGATTACGCTCATTGGATTAAAATATTACCCCTTAGCTAGACTTAGATAGAACTAAGTTATCATTATTCAGGATTTATGTTACCTGGGTTATTACCTTCAAACTCACTCAATTGATATCATTTTCAGGTTGACTTTTACATATTGGGAACCTTACATCATATACAATCATGAGGTGTTGTCAGTTCGGGATATGCCTAATGTGACCTAATGATATTAACTGGTAATTAAAAAACCGATGAACTGGTTACATGTTTAGATACCTATAGAGGGATGAATCATGTACTGGGTTATTTTTTTATTTTTTACTTCTTTCTATACTAGTATTTTCTTTCCAAAACTCTTCTATATTCCCTTAGATAAACCAAAAGTTATAGAAACTAATGGTGGTGGCCCACTAAGACTTATCTCACACCATCTCATTGCGCCATTTGGTACACGATGTAGATTAAATGATTTTAGGTGTTGAAAAAGGAAAGTATACAACTTCTCAGACTTGATTATTTGCTTCTAGGATAGAGCTTGATTATAGCCGACCAATTTGGATCTCGGGATTCTTGGAGTAGTCTATTCCTTTACAATGTGTAACATGTTATTTCAATTGTTTTGTATATATGCTCTCCATTTTTTTGGGACATGACATATCATTGTCATTGTTCAGTTCCTACAAATATGTTTGTTCTTATTTAACTTTTTCATCAGTTTTATTTGTATTTTTATTTATATTTTGTTATATATTTCCTTTTTCATTATATTCCTTCTAATGTGATACACTCTTCCAATGAGCTAATAGTAATTCTGAAGACACACCCTATTCCCACATTGCTATTCAATAGCCTCTGGCATTCTGGAAGATGCGCTGGAGGCCATGTGGCCCACTGAGCTCGGGGCACCCTTTTAGTGGCATCTGGGTCAAGGTAATCACAAAGTGGTATCCAAGGTTGTTCTATTTATTTCTTTACTATTTGAAGACAATTTATTGGAGAATATGAACACTTGGAACTTGGTTATATGTCATGATTTGGCATCTCAAACACATGTTTGGTGTAAAATCCATGTTACCCAAAATGTAATTCTTGATCAAATTTTCTTATTATAGTTGATATTATTTCACTGTTGGGTGACACACAAGATGTGTGGTGCTGTTGATTATTACTCTATTGGATAATTTATTTCATCTATAACGAAATGATATGATGGCAAGGAGAATTGTTACATGCATCATTATAGCAACCTAGAAACCCTATTTCATGAATATTTCGATGACATATAGGTGAATCTCACTAAGTTTCATTTCTCGGTATGATTGTGGTTGTTGAGTGATGTTGTGATAGTTTTATTGTTCTTCTATTACATGGATTTGATTGAGTTACTTCCTATCATAACTCATGAGGATTATTGGACATCATGGGTTTGGATGAAAAATTTACCATGTCGAGCCATTATAAAATAATGAAATGGTTGTCATTTTTGGTGATAAGTGTATGGGAATAGATTCATGGGAAATGGTTGTCCTTTATAATATGATTCCTTAATGTAGAACATATTAGTAGCACATCCTTATACCGCCTTGTCATTATTATGAACGGTAAAGGGGGGAACCTGGAAATTAACTGAAAAATGTCATGAAACTTTTACTTGATAACATAATAATGCATGATCATTCAAGAGGGTAGATTTTGAAGTATTCCATGGGTATTAGTTTTTCCTTACATCTAGTATCTGATAATAATTAAATCTTATGATCCTTTTCTTGTTCTAATATGTGTACTTGTCCTTTGTAGACCAATGTCCTCGAATAATCCTTGGGTCATTCTCCATGAGGGTTGTGATGACCATGATCAAGACATGGTGGTCCATTTACTTCCAGTCACACATCAAGGAGTTCAACTTGAGGCAATTATTGCAGTACCATATAAGGTCACTGATTCCCATATCTATGATATTTTCCTAAGTTTGATGTATTCCATGCATGGTGTTCCATAGGATGGACCTACGATTGCTGATCTGGATCTCTTGTTCAGTTGTAGCATCAACCAACATTTTGATGGGTTGGCGGTTGTCTTTCTACTGAGTCTTTTCTAGAGGCCATCCTCTCTATATTTGAGCATATGGAAAATCCTTCAGAAGGGAGTGTCATGATTTCCACATACATGCTTCTAGATTCATCCATGTATTGGTGGGATGTGGTTACCCAGGCCAATCGTTATCATGGAATGTTATGGGTTGATTTCCCGACTACCTTCAATGATTAGTACATTCCTCAGACAGTTAGAGCAGAAAAGAAAGATAATTCATTATTCTCAAATAGGGTTCTGTTTATGGAATATTAATCATGTTTCATAGATTTAATGCACTTTTCACTACTTCTAGATGTGATGAGATTTTGCAGTCTATACATTATAAAGATGGGCTCCATTACACCATCTGAATTTAGGTGAATGTCTTTCTCCTTAATACATTTTTTCAATAGTTTATCATGACCATATCACTATGAATAACCTATGCGATGACACAAGTACTATATTTAAAGGATAAGTTCCGCATTAAGACAGTAGTTCTTCTGGTGGTAGGAATCGTTGCCTCAAAGTTTTTCTTCCGATTATTGGTAGACATAGTATCTTGTTTGATAACTCGGGGGTGTTTCATCAGTGTGGAAAACAAGGGCATATGAATCCCCAATGAGATAGAGACACTATATAGTGTTGAGAAATCATTTCTATGGGTTATCTTCAAGATTTTCTACAAGACCATTCCAACAGCTTCACATGGAAACAGGCCTATGCTAGATACACCTTTAAGACCAAGTTCTTTAACACTGCGTTAGATGTGGAGTTTGGATAACACTTGAAGGTCTAGGTGAGGAGTATTACATGGTTGTGGAGGTCTGATCCCTAATCACCAGTAGTTCTAGTAGATAATTAATGATAGTGGTACTCTATATGTTTCATAGGGATGTGTATCGGGTCATTTTCTTGCCTTACATCTAATACATGAGGATCCGACTGTGATACCGTGTACAGTATGAGGGACTATTATAGTAGCCTCTAATATTATATCTGATTTTTTTGATACAGGTTTTTCAAACTCTTTATTTTTGTATTTACTGTTGAAAATTTCAAACAAGAGATACTGTATCACTATGTGGTAATGACCATCGATATATCATTGGGAATATGGAAAATGGGCATATGCCAGTATATGGACTATCACCTTGAGGAAAGAAGATACCCATTATAGTGGAACCTCTTTGTTCTCTATATGACAGGTTTCAATGACTTTATCATGATGGATTGGTTAGTACACTATTATACCTTTGTAGGATTCTATCACTTTAGGGTTTCATTTACATATTTTGAAGTAATCAAATATATTTTTAGTGGTGAGTTGGATGTCCAGGCCATGTGAGTTGGACCGATGAACCATGTGCTAGGTGATGTAACCACAACTATTGTAAATCATTTCATGTAGGATCAGTGTTTGCTTCAAACTGATTCCCCTATAGTAGTTGATCATTTTTATGAATTCTTTCCTGATGACTTTTCCAGCTTACCTCTTAAGAGAGAGGTATTGTTTAAAATATAGATTGTTTTCAGAGTAGCTCTGGTGTCCATTAATCTATATAAGATGGAACATACTGATATTCAGGAGCTCAAGAAGAAGATAGATGTCATGTATGAAAAAGGATTGGTATATCCCCGTACATCATATATGGTTTCACTTGTACAATTTTCTATGAAATAGAATGGATCAATTCGTCTATGCGTGGATTACAGATGGTAGGACCAACATTCTGTCGAGACCTAGTATCTACTACCTCAAACAGATGATATCTTTGATCATCTATGTGGAGAAAAAATGTTCTCTATGATATACCAGAGATCAGGTTATCATTAGGTGTGAGTCAGACCATCATACATACCTCATAAAACATGCTGTAGAATGTATGGTCTATACAAGTACCTTGTTATGCCATTCAGTTTTATGAATTCCATTTTGGTTTTCATGGCATTGATGAATAGGGTTTATCACCCCTATCTGGTCTCTTTTGTTGTCATCTTTGTGTATGGCATCTTGGTGTATTCTCACACTTGTATCAACAATGAAAAACATATTGGGATCATTCTAAGTACATTGAGAGAGCATCATCTATATTCAATGATTGATAAATTTGACTTATGGATTGACAATATCCACTTCATGGGTTATATTATTTCAGAATCAAGCATATTTTTTGACGCTGAAAAGGTTAGTGTTGTAGTTTTCCAGGGGAATCCCAATAATGTGTTTGATATCAAGATTTTCATGGTGATGGCATGATATTAATGGAATTTCATACAGGGCTTCTCAAATATTTCATCACCTATTTCTAGACTAAGAAAAAATGGTGTTATTTTCATGTTATCAGAAGCATGTGAGAAATCCTTTTAGGAGATGAAAGGTAGGCTGGTCTCAGAACCGATTTTGAATCTTCCAGAACCTAGTAATGGTTATATCATCCTCTGCGATGCATCATACATTGGCCTATGAGGAGTGTTTTAGGAGTATGAAAAAGTAGATGCATATGGATCTCGGCAGTGGAGGCCTCACGAGTGGAATTACATCATTCACCACCTCGAGCTATTAGTTGGTGTCCTAAACTTACGTTACTGGAGATATTATCTATTGGGTAAGCGATTTGAGGGGAATACAGATCACAAAAGATACATGTTTATCTTTTCATTGTGTGATATAAACTTCAGATAGTGGATATGGTTTTAATATCTACAGTCCTTTGATTTTGAAATTTCTTATATTCCAGGAAAGGGAAATGTGGTCACTAATTCACTGAGTAAGAAAATTCCAACACAGGCCATGCTAAAAGCTAGTGATGAATTGATGTTAATATCCCTCTTTTATGAACTTCATCTAGAGTTTCATGATTGTCATGAGTAGTCTTACCTTTTATCCTTAACATTTACCTCTTCCATCTTTTAATATGTCATGATTTGGATGTTCTCAAATCATGATGGTTTAGTTATCCGTGAGAGTATAGAAAGAGATAACCCACCTCTGGATTTCTATGTGGACTGAGATGACATCATGTGTCTACGTGGACATACATGGGATCCTGCATATATGAGAGAGTACATGATGAAAGAGTCCCACACTTTTCAGTGGGCAGTTCATCTTTGTATCTAGAAGATGTATTATGATATGAGATTCCATTAGTGATGGCCTAGAATGAAACATTAGATTGTTGGATTTATTACTAGATGTTCCGTCGGTCAGTAGGTGAAGGTGTATAACCATAGACCTTGTTATTGCTGCTTCGATTCCCAAAATGGAAATGAGATGATATTTCATTGTATTTTGACAATGGATTAACTAGGTCGATGAGGGTTAGAGATGATATATTGGAATTCATTGATCAAGTAATAAAATAATCTGACATCATCCCTATTCGAGATACATTATCAGCTGTTCAACTGGGACCACTTTATGTCTATGAGAACGTACGACTACACGAGGTTCTACGTACTATCATTTTAGATAGGGATGATCATTTTACATCATGTTTTGGCAGGTTTTTTAGAAATATATGGGGACTCAATTTCTTTTGAGAACAACATTTCACCCTCAGACTTACAGACAACTGGAATGGAAAATCCAGGTCTTAGAGGACATGCACTGAACATGTGTCCTTGATTTTGGCCGTTTGTGGGAGAATCATATTCCTTTTTACGAGTTTGATTAAAAAATAACTTTTAGAAGACAATTCAGATGGCTTCTTTTGATGCCTTGTATTGAAGGACATTATGATCACCATTGTGTAGGCTATAGGAATGTGAGGAATCCCTACTAGGTCCTCATCTCATTTAGGAGACTTCAGAACATGTTTAGTTGGTCAAAAAGTGTATAACTTAATCTCACTCTAAACAAAACTCGTATCCCGATTTCCCTCGAAGAACTATTTATTTTTGGGATGGGGATAGTTTTTTCATTCGGGATTCACCAAGTCTACTGTATAAATAGTTAGGAATGTATGGAAATCTTTTACATAATTATGTCTGGCTGTTTGAGATTCTATTGGGAGTCGGGATGGTATCTTTTCGGTAGTTAATACCATAGAGGTAATGTTTCATGAACAACATCATTCATTTCTCACTCCTTATAAAATACTATTCCAAAATGTCTCATACCATTGATCCCAAATAATTTGAGTTAGATTCCAATTCAGTCTTTGGGGAGTATCCAATATGCATTGTTGACCGAATCAAAAAGGTTCTTTGTGGAAAGTTGGTCTCTCTCGTACGGGTGTTATTGTAGCACGACCAAGTACATGATGCGACTTGGAAAAGGTAAACCAATATATGTGATCAGTGGATAGAATTGTTCTTAGATAGTGTTTCTTTACCCTTAGAAGGATAACTCAGGGGGTTGATTACTTTTAAAGGAGATGGATTGTAAGAACCCAATTATACACTTAGGTATGGATTCTTTAATTTATAGTCTAAATCATTAGTTTGGACCTAATATGAATTACTATTGGATTAGTAATGGTTATGAGGGTGTCAAGGGCATGTTCATAGCTCGGAACCAATCTTTTTGAATAAAACAGAACTGGCTCACAGTTTAGAGAAAACCATGCAGTATTCCGCACTATTAGGATAACTGTGAGGATCTTATGTTCTCGAATACCACAACCTCACAGGGTTCTCACACGACTGTGTGCTCTAATCATGTGAGCACACCTTTTTCTCAGGTTAATATTAAGGGATGGAAAACGGTTTGATAAAACTGTGAAGGGGATGGAATTTCAGGAAAAACCGTCTTGCATGGTTAGCGCACGGTTTAGCAAACTATGCGGACAAACTGTGCACACCGATTTTTCTCTGGATAATTAATCCAGTTATTCCCTTAAGGATCTAATTATATATCCACATTAATTCTAATATTATTTTATGTGGGATGGAAAAATTTCAATGTCAATTTGGAACTTTTTGAAGATAAACAACTGGAATCAATATATCTTATGCATCTGATATATGATCAAGCATTCGTTCGTCATGTTGGATGTGCAACGAAAAGTACATGTGACCTCTATAATTGTTCTTCATATCTTTCACTCTCGACTTAGGTTTCTCCATATGATCATTTTTTATCCTTTCATAGATCTAATATGATCAGAGGAAAATCAATGGCCTATACTAGAGGAGGAGTATTTTACAAGCATAATATTGGTGGTATATAACAGATCTCTAAAGTTCATTAAATTAGGAATGGTAGTGTGGGGACACCAATCCCATCGGTGAACATCTCATAAATTAATATTCCATGCCAATAATTGATAGATTCATATAGTTATTCTCTTTACAAATATGTGAATTAGTTGTTAGTGGTTACACCCACAACTCAATCACCCTCATGTCAAAAGTTATGCCATCATTGTGTTGTTAGTGTTTTGACACATTTGATCAACCGTTAGGGTGTGACCTTTCTTGACCTTTAGAAATCTTATCCTTCCTATAATAAACGTTTTATTGTAAAATGATAATTTCATAATGTAATGTACCATTTATGATTAACAAATGTCTCATTTAAGGTAAGTGCATCAAATGATTATTAAATTTGAAATGTGCAATGGTAGGTATACTAAGAATATCAATTATCCAAATTAAAAATAATTGAATAATGGTTACATGTTGGTAGCACTACATCCACATTGATGGAAGGAAGTGGAGTGAACCTATATATTGGGATATTTCTTAATGGTTAACTAAGATTAAATTAAATGGTAGGAACATTACATGGACAATACAAAAAAATGGAAGACAGTTATTGGACCAATAAATAAATGGTTTCAACTCTTCATGACCAATCGACAGTAATGGAATTAAGGAATTGAACCAATTGGATTATCTCATGATTACACTATAAAATATAAATGGAATAACTCAAGCACACCTTTGATTCTGGGAGGATAATACCTTGGGTATCAGGAACTCCATTCCAATTAAATGATGAATTTTGATTAGGTTGATACCCACTTAGATTCTTATTCTTTTCTATTCATTAGATTCTCAATATACTACCATATGGCCCCCTTTCATTATTCTAGGATACCATGGATACAATCCATGGATCTAGCATTGGCAATTATGTGCCTTGGATACACTCCTTGGACCTAGTCCTTATATTGCCTTGTTTTAACATGGATGCACTCCTTTAACTTATTAGGCACCGTAATGTGGAGTGCCTTGGATTAAAATACATGGAATACAATCTTACACATTTTATAGACTCAGATACTAATGAGTTTGGAGCACCCTCATACGATCTCATTTTAAGGTTTCTCTATTACGTCTTAGGACCCTAACTTATTATATAATCACGAGGTGATGTCATTGCGGGCTTTGAATCATGTGAACTAAAAAAATTAAATGGTAATTGCATAATCAATGAACTTGGTACTTGTTCACACATATACTGAGGTTTTAAGTACATACATGTGTATTTAGTTATTTTGTATGAATTTCATTAGGTATATATGCTTGTCTGCACAATACTATATTCTATTACATGGAAAAGATGTTATAGAATCCATTGGTGGTGGAACACTATGACTTATCTCACACCCTATCTGAGCATAGTATTGTACCTCTAGTAGATTATATGACTGCATGGGTTGATAAATGTAATCATGCATATTCCAACACTTGAATGCTTTTTGATTGGATGGAGATTGATAACAGATGACCGATTTGGATTTGAGGATTATTGGATTAGTAGATTCTTTCATTTTCATTGTGGAACATGATATTTCTATTTCCATATATCTACACTCTCTAGTTTTTTTAGAGAAATGACATTTCATCATCATTGTTCAGTTGGTACAATTTGGTTTGTTCTCGTTTATCCATTGCATCATTTTTCTACTACTACTTATTTATAGTGTTTATGTTGTTTAATATTTCTTAATTTTCCTTCCGATATGGGACACTCAGATAATGAAGGCATAGTTGTCCCACAGACACACCCTACACCCTCGATGGTAGTCGGCAGCCTCTTGAGTTTGGGAAGCTGAACTTGAGGACATGTATCATACAAGGCTTGGGGCACCTATTACGTGGACTCCGAGTAAAGGTCATTACACATAATCATGATACATTCCATCCACGACTGATGAAAAAGAAAAATATGAATATTCCTAAAACAAAAACTTATCATCAGAGGAAGAATTTGAATCCATATCTATGAAAAATGATAAATATCTTAATTCAAAAACTAAAGATGATAGAGGTAAAACCCATGAATTAAATGTCATGGAATTATCTGTTGGAAGAGATATCAGTGATATAAATGAAAATTTGATTTATAGGATGATTAAATGAAAAGAAAAATTTCAAAAATCAAAAGTAGTCAATCCAAAAAACCTAAAATAGAAAAATAATTGGATTCCATGAATATGATATCCATTAAGAATGATAATTATATCATTCTTGATTAATAGAGTCCTGAATGAATAAATCTATACATTCCATGGTAAGAATCCATGGATTAATTAATTAATGGAAATATGATATATAAATCATAACCAATAACTATTTTAATGGATTCGTTGATGAATAATGATTTTGATCTCAATGTTTTACATGAATGTTTTTAATCTCACCAAAATACTTGAAAAAATGTTTCTAAATGGTCTCAAAATATTGATGTCGATGTCAGTTTTCAAGAAAACTGTATTGAAGATATAAATAATCTTATGAATGAATCCAAACAATCCAACAGACATTTATCCAATGCAATGGATTGAAGCATAAAATTCATGTAAAATTCTGAGATACAACTGAATATCGGACACAGTTAGTGAATGTGTCAAATTTGTTGATATAATATTTTCATTTGGGGTTAGAAAAAATAAAATATTATAAAGAGTAAATTATTAGTTTGAAAAATAGAAATGCATAATTATCTGAATGTCATCAGAATGATTAAGAGAAATTGTTTTCTCAATATTAAGTAATAGTAATGATTGGGGAGGCAAAAATTTATTTCATGAAGATGAAAACCATTCTGAGATCTTCTATAATAATTAATTAAAGTATTTTTTTTAAATTTTCAACAATTATTTTAATTGTTTTATTATTGAAAAATCATTTATACAAATGAATTACTAATTCGTCTTAGTATGATTTGGTTGAATGTGTTGTAATTCAGAATGATTGAATATTTTTTCATTTTTTTATTATTATGTAGTTCATTATACTGTTTCTTTTTTTTCATTTACACAATGCATATTAAAAATCCCCATGGTGAAGAAATATATTTATTTTTTATGATACTTATACACAAAGGGACAAAAATCCTTAGTTAATACCAATTTCTATAGAAGAGGGTGAATGCATATCTTAAACGATAATTTATACCAAGGGGGAGATAATCATATTCCATATCTATCTCCATTGTACTCATAAGAGTTACAAACTCAAGGAGATTTATGATATTACATTTTAAATATTAGTATAGATTACCATACTGAAAATTGGATATAATTTTTTTAATGTAATTTTTAAATATATTTTTTGGGGTTAGTACTTTCTAAATAAGTGTATGGTGTTGAATCTAAAGTTATAATTATTAATTTTCAATTCCTTTTTTATAAATCACAAAAAAATTATTAATTACATGATTACAAAATTTTCATATCCCATGAGTTCTTGATTGTTATTGTAGAAAAAATAAATATCTACCATTTTTGAATATGTTTAAATGAATTATGAATATAAATGTATATTTATTCTTTACAGTCATTTTAATGACTCTAGATCTGGTGAAAATTAAATTCACATTATCAAACATGATGTAATACTTTTTTTCTTGTATTTTGTATTGAAAAGGCCACTATAATCGGATTTCTACTAGTATATATTGAAAAGAGTCTAATTCTAAAATGGTATAACTTCTTGAAAATTGTAAATAATTCGATGAGATTGGCATACATTTATTATTGTATTAGGTTGAATTATTTCTAATGTAATGATTTTTTACGCTATATTCAGTTTAATCAATATGATTTTGGAAATTATATTACTCGATAAAGGCATGATATGTTAAGTAACATGTGTCTATGTCATTGAAAAAATCCAAATAAATAAGAATTTTCTTAAAGAAAAATGACTATTATTGGACTGCCTATAAATATCGAGTTATTCGAAGTGTTTGGAGCTAATAAATTTAATTTTTCACAAATATGTATTATGGTTTAGATGTAAATATATCACAGCCTGAATGTCTTATAAAAAGTCATTGTAATTATATTATATATTTGTAGTTACGTGGAAACCTTTTTAGTGTTGTGTTATAATGAAATTTTCTTCATTGTAATATCAAGTCCAATATTTGGGAATAAAATAAAGGGATTGTGGGAAAGGAATTATATAGAATTTTATTATATTGATCAAGGGATAATATGGATAGTGAGATTTAGAATATGATCGATTATATTGATGTAATATGCCGCTATAATGGTTGGTTTGATCTTTGTAACATGGGAGTTCCTTACGAAGGAAGATAGACTTTCCTGTAAGCATAAAGAAAGTGTATACCATAATTAAACATTGTTTTCTACCTTACTCATAAGGATAAAATAGACATTTTAATTTTTAAATAGATGTTAGTCATTATTACAATGATTCTAGTGTATTTTATGTTTCAGAAAATATTTTTATTATATTGTTCTTGTAATTATTTGTTTATAAAATTGGTTCTAAATATGATAAATAAAATGAGAACTATTAATCATATCTAATGTGAATCTGAGAAACACTATGTTAAAAAAATCTATTCTTAATATAATCTATTAAATCAATTTTAAATGGATCTCTTATGTGGATTATTATTTTAAAAATTATTATCTTAATAAAACATAATTATGATACTTTGGTAAATAGAATTAGGTGGATTCATGAATACAATATTTTTACAAACTGATATTTTTGAATTTTTTTACATTAGTTCTAATAAACTAAAGATTAAAAAAAAGTAAAATTCACCAACCACTCTTGTAATTGATCCATCAACAACATATTATTCCTATCATAATTAATGTATTTATTATATATTGATCCAATGTAGGTTTAGACTATATTTTGGGAAGAAACATCCATATATCTCTTTTTCCATTATTATGATTTCTAACTCATCATTGGGATTAATTTCATGGCATTCACTACGGCATAATTTGTAGCATGAATGATGTACTTATGATTAATATTGGTGGACTGATTTCATTGAAAACATATATAAAGTTGAATGTAACACATTTATTTTTATTTTACATTCATTGTAGAATGTTTTTTGTTGACCTAGTAGTCTTTTATACTCCCCTTCCGATAAACTTTTGGAAGATATCTATGAAGGGTGATCCTACGATCATGATAAGAAATACCACCAAATTATATACCATATTTGATATATGGGTCCTATAATGAGAGAAACATTATTGGTCTATCTTTGGAAATATCTTTTAACATAGTAAATATCAAAGTTCAATGAGGATAATGATAAGATAAAAAATATGCCATTTATATGTGATAGGTTGGATTTTTTGTTCTACAATTAAATAATAGATCAATTATTGATTTCATAATCTAATTGGTGGAAGCATTGGTATAAATTCCACCAACCCTCCAAGCCAGTGTTTTTCAGAAAATTTTACTTCAGTGGCCAATATTTTTTCCTTATTGGTTTATTTGTATTTTACTAAATCTATAGAAGGTTATATTAAATTATATTAACATGATTAAGATAATATTTAATGTATCTTAATATCTAGAATTTTTTATTTTATTAAATTATATGTTCAGAAAACTATTTTTGGAGGAAATATTTGATAGTATCTAAATAGATCACTGAAACATAGTCCATAATTAGGAAATTTTAAGATAGCATGACCTGATTGGATGGGATAGAATGTATATATAGATATTTCCTTTGGGACATGACCAAAAGAGATAGTGTTACATGATATATCTAGTGGCATGTTATATTTACTTAGAAGTATATTGAAATTAATCACTACATGTTCACCCCACCCTCTAATGTGTAATTTTGATGAAGAATACATGATAAATTAGAAAAAAAATAACATATATGATCTGGAAATATGCATTGGATTTCATCATGATGCCTCCCAAATATCAGTTTTAATATAACTGAAAGAGTTTCCACATCAATATGATGGTGATGTTCATTTATTACACTGAAATTGTTTTCATAATCTTTTTAGTGTAAAAAATTCTATGAAATGATGAATTTCCACTAATATTTTCATACAAGCAGTGGCTATAAATATTGTTTTCAAATTATTCTATGGTTGTGGAATAGATTAAAAATTATATGTAGTAATTAGCTACTTATTCCCCCATTATCATGTCATTCTCTTCATCTCATGTGAGAGAATCTAATACATGATATTAATATCGTGGTCATTTCGGGATTTGATTATAATGGGATATGAGATCAGTTAGTTTCTTCCATGATCAACTAAATTATTAGTGATATAAATGCCTTAATGAAAATAAAAACATTCATAGTCTATAAAAAACCAAACATTTATAAATGAAATTCAATATTTTGAATGAACGAATTACAAATTATGTAATATGGATAGTGAAAACTGTTCACCATCTTTGGATATATCCTATAGGATTGAATAATCACACGGATCCTCATAATAATAGATTTTATAATCAATTAATAGTTATCCAATTATTCATTTATATTAATATTTGTGATAAATTCCATTGATATAGATCACAGAAGAGACAACCACAACCAAATGGATCGTAGAAAATGAATCCCATTTATCTAATCATCCAAGGGAGATATAATATTTGGGACATTTCATTTATAAATAAAATGTTGAGATTCACCATCTAAAGCATGAGTAAATACATTTATGGGGTTTTTTCAAGATCATTTATATCAAAACCTCATACAAACTCCCTAATCCACCCCATAAAAATCTAACAATCACACAAAAAACTTTAGGGTGTATGTTGGTGTTATAAAGGTCCATGTATATAAACCATAAAATTAATAAAATTAATATATTATTTCCAATAAAATAATTATTGTTTATTCATTAATTTTTTTAATATTGTATATAAATTAGAAATTATTTTTATAAAATATTAATTTTGATTTGATAAACAAAAAATTGTACATTTTGGTAATATGAAATTTCAAATAATATATTCCATTTGATGAATTAATAAATTCTATACACAAATTGAATTTTAATAAAATATTATTACCAAATATTATATATTAAATATTAATGACAACACAATTTTACAATGTAAAATTATAGATTTTATAAGAGTTATAAAAACATTATTGTAAAAAACTAGTTATTTTTAATAAATAGTTTTTAAAATTAAATAATAATATTAAAATATTTTTTGAAATACTATGAAAAAATAAATATAATTATTGAAATTATAATTATGAAATATTCGAATGGTAAATTTGTCATAATTTTATATAACAATTGAATTTTTTGGAAATAATTAAATTTGATAAGAATATATCATGTGTATTATGAAATCACAAGGACACAAAATAGATATATTATGTTACATAAAATGTGTCAATTAATGTATCTATTTTTTAGCATTTAAAAATTTCAATCGTAGGGTTATTTAAAAGATTTATATATCTTTTATAAATCATCCAATACCTCTGTAATATTTTAATGTTTTAAAATAAATTATTTGTAAACATGGCTAACATCTATAAGAAAATTTCATTTACTTTAATGTGATATGTTTATATACTTCAAAAACAATTGAATTTTCCTTGTGGATTTTATTCATAAGATAGATGTTGATGTATCTTTATTAATGATTTACCTAGGTGGAACAACCCCGCTGAATATTTGGTTGATCTAGACTTGACGCTAACTAGTTTATGGAGATGAATAGTTATGGACACAAGGTTTTAAACATCATAGATAAGAGATTTGTAAAATAAAAAATTTTATTATGAAAAAATATAAAATAGACTAATTTTTTCATTTGAATCTATTTTAGGAAATTAAATGTTGATAAGATAGATTAAATCTTATAAATTCATATGTTGTGAAATATATTTCATTAATGTTTCATCCCATTAATTTTAAATGTTTTATGTTCATGTGATCAATTTTTAAATAGTAAATTCCCCTAATTCTACCTTTGTTATATTCAATGGATGAAAATATGTGAAAATTGCTGAAGAGCCAATGTGAAGGGCAATGTGTTGACTGCCAAAATGATATTGATTACATAATGGGACCATAAATCAGGTAATTCATAATAATAAATTATAAAGTGATTGAGTTTATGAATATAAACCTTAATTTGGAGGAACTCACAAATCCCACAAAAAATAAAATTTATAAATTTAGACATTTACATGAAAAATGGAAATTTCATTAATTGAATCATCTGATCCCTTAATTGAGGGATTATGGATCAACTATAGTGTAAAGATGTTCTCCATCATTTAGTGTTTCTAGAATGAGATGGTTGTACTAGATATTTATCATATGTAAGGAAAATTTGATCCAGGGTGGGCTTTTATGATGAATATTATACTCGAGGAAGGGATCAAAGTGATGGGATGGAATGAATTCCATTAATTCGTTAAGGGAAGTGATTTGCATCATACTCTCTTACTAAAAATGGACAGGAATTTACATTCGCACAAACATTGGATTATAAATACATTGGGGAGTATGAGAAAAACATACCAATGCATTAAAAATACTAATTATATTTTTTTCATTTCAAATGAATAAAAATTTAAAATAATATATGGTTCTGTGAAGTCATGTCAATTAATATACTAAGAGATTCGAGACATTTACAGTTATGATGGAATTTTCTATGGTTCTGTCAAAGTAAAAATGGATTCCATAAAATCATAAGGTATCCAATGGTATAAGAATAAAAAATTTTAGAATAATTAATACTCTATAGTGGATAAATATAATGGTGGTAAATATTCCAACATCATACTTTTAAAAACTGTGTGAATAACCATCCTAAAATATTCATAAGGGGTGTGAATAATTTCATTATGTAAGGAAAGTAATATCAGATAGATATATATTGTTTTTTGAAAACCCCAAAAAATATGATGGAAGATGGTAATTATCAATTAAATACTCAATCATTTATCCCTTTCTTCAAATGAAGGTAAAAATGAACCTTTGAGAACCAATACACTAAGATAAGGTTTTTCAAATATAATAAAATCCAAAAATATCCCAATTACCATGGAAAATAATATTCCATAACATCCCATGATTTGGATACTAGGAATTTTTTGGTTATAGTAACTCTAATTATTAATTCATTGATTTTGAATGTTTATTTTTATTAAAATTATATGAATGTATCCGTATCACACATGTTTAGTATAACTGTTTAGACACCACCACATTTTATCAAAGTAGAGATGTCAATGATTTTTTTTAAATTATAACTTCCCATTTATGTTACTTCATTCTTGTCAATATCTATTGGTTTATCTTCCCATTAAATATTATGGTATCCCCTTTAGTGTAATTTAATGAATTTAATGGTATGTATTATCATTCCTTCTATATATATATAACATAAATTTACGATATAACTAAATAACCCACAATATTACGTATCACCCTATGATTTTATATGACTATAAAGAGGATGATGAATCATTTATGGGATCATCATATCATGTGTAGATATCATTTCACTATGATAATGAATATCTTGCATAAATGTATGAGTGTAAGGAAAATATCATTCATGATGAAATTCACATAATGAGGGAATATGTTTATGTGTTTCCAAAGTAATGTTGTAATCTTCTTTCCCACCGATAAATTGAATTCTCAATTTATGTTATAAGAAATGAATTTACAATACACAATAATCTATATAGAATTTTTATTTCAGAACATTAGGTGATGACATATCAACTACTAGGGAACAAGGGTGAAGTTTTAATACACTGATTATCTATTCCATTGGTTGATTAAATACTATTATCCATGAATAAGTATTTTTCAATTAATATCTACATTATAATCATTAGAGCTGTAAGATCACAAGAATGGAAAAAATACAATATACTATAGAATGATGATGCATCACCCAAAAATTATATGTACAACATTGTATTGAATACTTTTTTTGACACGAAACACCAAGTGTAAAAATTTATTGTATTTACTTATTACATTAAATTATTAAATAAATATAATATAATATATATTATTGAATTCATGTAAAACTTATTTAGCTGGTGTTACACAAACAAGGGACCTTCCTCAATAACTTGTCTTACACGGAAGGCCATATTTAACATTGTATTATTAACATATTATAATTTAACATAATATGATATAAATTAGCCATTATATATGTGGTTAGGAATATTAATAAATATATTATGAAAATTTATGGTTAATTTAAATATAAAATTAATTCAGTGGTTAAGAATTAATGAGAAACAACAAAAATAAAAAATTAGAAATAAATAATAAATAATATTATATTTATGCATCCAAAATATTTCTTCCTTAATAAACATAATAAATTACTATTATTTAAAAATATAATGAAATATATATTTTAGATATTCAATAATTTTTTTTATATTCATCCACTAGGTTTTATTAAGTTATTATAATAATAGACCCTATATTTTTACAAATCCAATTTTACAATAATTTAATGGAAACCCCATTTTAAATATTAATTTTAACAACATAATTTATTTAATATTTGAAAATATAATTTATCATTTAAATATAAACATATTAATTGGTTGGTGGTTTATTTTATGTTTTTATGAAACACATCATTTTTTAAATAAATAATTAAAAATACAAAATTATAGTTGAAAACCTCATTTACATTTAATTTATTTATAACATTAAATTATATTTTTAATTGGTGGTAATGTTTATATTGATATTATTTTAAATTTTTAATAAAAATAAATTAATTAGTATCCGTTTATTATTTTTAGTTGACTATAAAAACATATCAATCATTCATATATTTTTACATTAAAAACATGCATTTTTGTCCCTCTTATGAGATTACATATAAGTCTTATTTCTCCACTTCTATGATTGTAATTTGGAAGAATGGATTAAAAATTATGAATAAGAATAATCAGTAAATTCAAATAATACCTACTAAGGTTTTTGACAATAATATTATTGAATGTGATTAAAATCTATTATAATGATTAAGGTTACATTATTCTTATTAAGGGTTAAAACCATAACATTAAGGTTCAAAAACGCTATACCCATGTATAAAACCTATTTAATCGAAATAGTTCTGTCATATCCTCTCCTGGATAAACATTATACAATTATTGGATATATTTTCAACTAGGAAAATGTGTAGATATTTCCTTTCTAAAAATATTACTAGATTCCACTCCTCCACTATAAAAGAAATCTTATCCTCCCTTGTCCTCAAACCAATCAAGATATATTTTCGTAATATTGATCTTCAAAAACTGATACTCAGTATTCATCAAATTATCCTAGAGGTAATTCCTTCTGTTAAATTAAATACAATGAATCCATTTGGTATAAAACAGTAGATGTGACCCGATTAAGAGGTAACGAATTCTCTCAATCACTCTAGTATTATTTCCTTTCTACAGCCCCTAAACCATTCTTATTATATGAATGTATAAAAAAATGTATCCATGATATACTAAAATGTATTTATTGTAATTTTTCTATATACACAGACACAAAATTTCATCTAATGGGTAACAAACACAACGATTCCTTGTATGATGAACTCATGTCCCATGAAATAATGATTGTACATTTTTCTTTCACAACCTCTCATGATGGACATTATAATAAACACTATTTTTATATATGATTTATATTATAATTATAAATTCATTAAAAAAATTAATCATATTATTACTCATAATATTAATACTTTCTATTTTATGTTATGAAAATAACATCATTTGTGGAAGTGTTGTATACCACCCCCTCGATGCGCTGTGATTTGTTCAAACAATATATTGAAGGTATAAAGGATGTTTTAAATTAAAAATATTCTAAGTAACAAAAACATATAAGATATTTATGAAATAATTATATTTTTGTAAATATACTATATTGATATCATTTTCATTATTACCCTTTCACATACATAATATGCGATAATCTCATTCAGGGACACGTTGACTACTGAATTTTTAACAATATGTAATTCCTTTTACATCAAAATAATTATATATAAAAATTTATATGATTAAATAAAATGTATTTTATGATAAAATTGTCTTTATTAAATTATATGGAGTTACTTACCTTCTTTCCATAACAATCATTGAAAAATGGGAATTTTATTCATGCATATGTATGACCTACTGTATCCAATAACATAACGTTGATTCATTTTTCGTAACCATATATAATGACTGGGTTTAAAAGTTAAATTAATTTATGAATGTCAAAATTATTTACATATATTTATTATTTATATTTTACATGATGAATCATTTGACCATATATGACCCTCTAACGTCATTTTTGACACATAAACTAAATTTGATCAATACACCCAAGGTAAACATAATTGTTTACATAGTTTTATAAAAAAATAAAATTTGAAATAAAAGTAAGGATAAACAAGAAATAGGTTCTTTATAAATTTTTAAATTAACATAATATAGTTATACAATATGTTAATGGAAATTATTTTAAAATGAAACTCAAGGTTAGGGATTCTCATCTCACCCTTTTTACATTCGTGAGATAAATATCATGTTCACCACCTACATATTTATTGGGGTTTATTTACTGTAAATTTAGATATTTTATATCATTAATAAATTATATTTTTGTTATTTTAAACTGTAATTTAATTTTATTTCTTCATGTGGATTATGATTCAAAAAATTTCAAAGTGCTATAGGACACTTTGTAATTTCCAAAGACTCTTTTCCTAAAAAATAACATCAATGATTATAAAATGGTATTTCCATTTGAGGAAATTATATGAAAGTTTATCATTAAAAACATTAAATTTATATCATATGGTTGTTCATGATTATTTTCATGTATCAGTACACTTTTTACACTCATTGTTACTCAATATGTTTTTGAAAATATTTTTTAGAAAACCAAACTTTATTTCTCTATTTAGTCAGAGAACATGTTTTATTCTAAAAAAAATGTTTCATTATAATATTTTCAACATTAATCTCAAATGATTTATTAATTCATTATTTATTACAAAAAAATGACAATTTCATCAGGAATTCATTTATATTATATTTTTATACTATTTATATTCACCATCAACAACTACTCTTTATTTTTTACTCCACATTATATTTTTGGAATTGATACCATCATTATTCTTTCACTAAATGCTTTATTATTGATTTTGAAAATGATAGTATTCTGACTCACTTCCTTGATTTTTTTATCCCCCTTGAAAACTAAGATATCATAGTATCATTTAACAATGAATTTCCCCCAAATTATCCACTTAATTTATTATGGATATTTCTATTGGCTTAATAATATAATTTTGTAAATATGTTTCCTTATTTGATAATTATTTGATTATGTAAATTAATATAGATAATTCCATATTAAATATTTGATTCATATATTTGGAATGTGATATTATTTATTTTTATTATTTTATATGATGTATAATTTTTACTGGTAATGACGGTTGGAGAATGAACAATATATACTTACTTATTGCATCGATAGGCTCTCATGAGGGAAATATGTTTCGAAAATTAAATGGGATTCTATCTGTAGGTTTAAAAAATCTTTTAAATGGTATTGATAGTACATGTTCTCATTTATATTAGACAATATATCCATTAATGAATAATTTCTCTCATATTAGGATCAGTTTTTTTCACCCATGATATTTTGTGTTGACATATCTATGGATACAACTCAATATATTTTAATTAGAGGTGATTTGTTTGTATTTAATAGCACTATATTTTTTATTTTAATTATCTAGTTATTTGAGTTGATTTTGTTTCCATTATTTACATTTCTAAATTTTTGATGCACATCTATTCATTTTATTGATTACATGGAATGTGTGTTTAGTTATTTAAATTGTTGTGTTGACTATTCTTCATTATTATTTATTTTTTAGGATATATTTTTTCTTTTATTGAGAATTTGATCTTACCTATAATATGTTTTCCCCTTTAATATAATATTCTTATAATGAAATATATATAGATATTTACAAAATTGAATTAAGTTATCCTCGATTTTATTTATTTAAAATGAAGAACTAAATTAAGTTTCAATTAGTATAATCTTATCTAATAAACGTATTATAAATGTGTCTAGTTTAAAAAGACTAATAAACACTACGGTCCATTGGAATTTGATTTTTTGATATAAATTAATTGAAATTGATAGAATACATCAGATATATGATATCTAGTGTCTGGGCACAACAATTTCTATTAATGGTAGGTTAAATAGAATCCTTGGGAAATAGGTTTATGAACACAGAGATTATATAACATCGAACAGATGCATAATATTTGGATAAAATAGAATAATATCCTAGAATTTAGGTTGGATAGATATCGTGTAGTTAGCATTATAAATCATCCCTCTTTGGATACTACAACTGGATGTGGCTTAAGAACAGTTGTACCTAGGATTAATAAATATGACAAGGTGTTCTGAGCTAGAATAATGGTAACCTAGTACATTATAACAGGAATTACTGTGTAGCTATTTTGATAGTCTATGGGGATATTCCTATGATAATTCACATTTAACTTACAATCCATTATCAAGGATTCTATTAGATAATAAAAATTAATATAAAATGTTAAAAAAATATGTTTTATATTAAAAGCAATTTTTCATTATTAATAAATACACCAAATGATATAATGGAATAAAAACTAGACCATGTAAGGACTTATGTGGAGTGAAATGGATGATGTATTTATATAGAAGGTTTCATTTCAAATTAATTGTTAATAGGATATTTAGTGATAATATTTATTTCAAGGATTTCCATTATATATATTTTATAAGTTATATTAATATAGTATTAGAAAAGGAAAAAATGTTAAACGAGTGATAACCAATAATATCTTATAAGGAAATGTGTCAGGATCCTATGACGTAATGGTAGTAAGGGTTTCCCGCCAACCACTGACCTATGCAATGTCCTGGTAAATTTTTAAATGTCTGTAGTTAAAAAAATTGAAAAATATATGTTTATGAAGTACTAATAATATCAATTATTATAATTAGTGATTAATATATTAAATAAATTGGTTTTTAAAATATATATAGAGAAACGTAGTTAGACTTTTCATTCTTTTATAGGGCGTATGATCCCTTAAAAGTATCTTTTAGTGATTTAGTAATGAAAATTTTATTTTTGGTAGTTTCTATGTGGGAGGAAAGGAAGGAATTATATTTTTATGAAACCAAAATCATAACATATTATTGTTCATATAATATTGAAACCTATAATATAAGAACTATTTTTATATAATTTGGTAATAAAAGAATTACCCAATATTTGGAAAATGTTTTTGAAATAAAATGATTTATTTATTTAATAATTTCTGTTGGAATGATTGTCATCTAGTCCATAAAAGATTTATTTCCATGATTTCCTCCTCGTTATATTGATTATTCTCTTTATTTTAATGGTGACCTCTTTCAATCCATCTATTTTTTTGGCTTTTCCTCCATGTATGTATCTCTAATATCTATTGATGTTCTTTTACATTGAGGCATAGTTACATGGTAGTCCATGTAACCATTATATTTTCTATTATATATTTTATAGAAGATTATTTATGAACCCTTCTCATAATTATTTATTTCAATGTATTAAAAAATCAAACAATTTATAACCAAGATAGTGATTAAATTGAAATGATGTAATTTAATTAAGTGGGGGAGAATGTAAAACCCCGATATTATAAAGTACAACATTGTATTTAATAGTGTTTTTGATCCGAAAAATTAGTTGTAAAAAGGGTATATATTAAAACAAAATATTAAAATATCAATTAAATAATATATATTCTATATCTTGGAATGCACACAATATTGAGTTAGATTGAAAAGAGAGACCTTCCCCAGTAGCTTTTGTTACACATAAGTGAGAGTTTCAAAAATTTAAGGTATTATAAAAAAATTATTATATTATGTAATATGAAATATCATAAATATTATGAGATCATTTATTTGTATAATTGACTAACATATGAATAATTATGGTTTTTATTAATAAAAAATTAATTATTGGTTTACTATATTATTGAGAAATGAATATATGAACCTATTGGATATAAAATTATATATGATAATTTTTATGATTCAAAATTGATTTTTTCTTAATAAACATAAATAATTTAAATTAAATAATTATTTTAATAAAATATATAATTTTAATCTTCAATAAAATATTTTAAATATTCATCTATTATTTTTGAATTTCATTATATAAGAAGAAACCCAATATTTTTACCGAGGCTACTTTTTCACCTTTTAATGGAGAACCGATATTAAATTTGTCTTTCGACACATTAATTGATTTAATATGTCCATGTAAACGACATATATGAAATATAATAATAAGAATTAGGTTGGGGTTTTTGTTTAGATTTTTTTAAAAAAATTTAATTTTTGATGAACAGTTAAAAATATTAAATTTTATTTCAAAACTATAATTACATATAATTTACTTATTAGTATTATTTATATAATTAATATATTTTAAAAGTTTAAAAATATAATATTTTAATAAATTAATATATTTTATTTTAGTGGAATAAATTTTACTTTGAAATCGATTATCAAAATATATAAATCATTCAAACCTATTTAGTTTAAAAACTGAATTAACATCCCTCCTATAAGAATAAATTTATTGAACTTTCATCCAACTTTATTATAAGAAAATTTAAAAATGGATTATATATTTTTAATAATCATAATTTATAATTAATTATATGAACCATGATGTTTTTGACAAAAAAAATATTGGTGAGATTTATAAAAATTAATTACACTAATTAAGGTTACATTAAGATTAATAAGGCACAAAACCATAATCATAATGCCCAAACCGTCCTATCAAAATTTCCAAGATCTATTTTCTATAATTATTTGGACACTATCCTATATTTTTCCGAAATTATAAATGTATTTCATCCAATTTCAATATGAAAAAAGTCCAAGGAATTCTAGTGTCAAAATATTTCAAAAGCCCCACACATCCTCAACTATAAAATAGAATCTTCTCCTCCCATTTCCGTAAACCACTAAATCTAAATTGGATCAAACTATATATAGAAAACGAGATGATAAAAATGAATTCCATTATACTTTAATAATCACCTTGGGATGAATGAAATCCAATGATTCCTTTCAGTACAATGAAAAATAAGTTACTTGATTAAGATGTAAATTCTTCTTTCAAGAACTCTAGTTTGAAATATTTTATCCAACCACTTAACCATAATTATTCTAGAATTTTATATGAAAAAACTATAATAAATATTCTGGTATGTTTTTATGCAATGAGTTCTCCCAAAAAACACCAAAAATTCCATCTATTGGGTAACAAACATTATTTGTGTGTACGATAATCTACTGCCTCATGAAAATATGATTGTTCAATTTTCCATCAACACCTCTCATTGTGGACATTATGATAAAAAATTCGTTTATATATGATATTAATTAAAAACTATTATTAAATTAAACTTATTTATTAAATTAATTACCCATTCAATTAATATGTTTAATTTTATGTAAATATAATGAAATTATTCATGGAATTGGGGACTACTACCCCATCGAAGCGATGTGATTCAGTCACACTATACATGGAACATATATAGGATGAATTCAATTTTAAATATGAGACATAAGAATATAAATATTATATACATGAGATAATTTCATTTTTTTAAATATTCTATAATAATATATATTTCATTTTCATTCTTACCCATTCACACACTTAAAAATTGATAGCGTCATTCGTGGACGTGTGGACTACCTCCTCCACATCACAGTGTGATTCCTTTTACATATAAATAATACTATATATATATATATGTGTGACTATATGATTAAATTAAATAATTTATATGATATAGTTATAATTTTGTATATATATGGTGTTACATACCTTATTTCCACAATGATCATTGGGAAATGGGAATGTTACACATGCGTATGTACGACCTACGATTTCCATGACTGTGACATTGATAGATTTTGTCACAACCAGCATAAATGATTGATTTTAAAAGTATAATTAATGTATAAATATGATAATTACATTATGGTAATTATTATTTATATGTTATATAATGACCCTTTTGACCACATTTGACCTTCAAAAGTCATATTTGACTCAGAATATAATTTTTTAAATATACATAACATTAACATAATTGTTGAATTAGTAATATACAAAACATTAAAAATTGAAATAAAAGTAATGATAAAAATGAAAACAGATATCAACAAAGTATGATATTAAGGGATGATTATAAAAAAGGATGTTAGAGGACATTCATATGAAATGAACCTCATGGTATGGGATAATCGAATAACCTAATTTACATTTGTGAGATAAATGTCACATTCAACACTTACATATATTTTTTGGTGATTCCAATTACTGTTGTTTTATATTATATAACTAGTTCATTTATAATCATGGCCTTTTAAAATTTCATTTAATGTTATTCATTCATCTGGATTTTTATTTAAAATGATTCAAAGTGTGTGTGACACTTTAGAATGTTTAAATATTGTTTTCCTCCACAAAAACATTACTTAAAATTAAATTGTAATTTCATTCGAAGAATTTATATAAAAATTGTCAAATAAAACATTAAATTTTATCCAATATGGTTATTCATGATCATTTTCATGTTTTATTTTTATTTTCAAATATGTGGCACTCAAATTGTTATCTAAAATGATTTTGGAGAAACCTTAATTTATTTCTATATTTATTCGAATAACCTATTTTCATCAAAAAACATGTTTTATTAAATTTTATTGAAATGTAATCTACAAAGATCAAAATCATCAAAGTGTATTAAAATACATAAGGGTATTTTCATCATGTATTATTATGAATGAAAATTTATCACTATTAATATTAATCATCAACAATAACACATTATTTTTACTCAACATGGGATTTTTTTATTAATATCATCCTTAACCTTCCTCTGGATGGTTTATTATTGTTTTATCCAAGGATGGTATTCAAATTCAATTCCTTGAATCATTTTTTATTCCCCTTGAAACATTCAATCTCATATGACCATTTAACATTTTATTTTACCAAATTTTTCATTTCATTTAATCTTGATAATATTATTTCCAAAATTGTATTACATTTTACACAAAATTTCTAATTAGATAGTTATTTGATTATTTTTTGAAATATTGGTAACTTCGTAATCTTTATTAAATACATATATTTGATAAAGATTATTATTTATATTCATTATATTATATGAAGAGTTCAATGGACTAGTAATATTGGGTGGAGCCTAGAATTTATATAGATCATTGATGTGTTGGTTGGTCCTCATGAGAAAAATAAGACACACAAATTAATCTGGTTTCAATCCATAATATTATACTAGTTTGTGAATGATGCTAACGGTATAAGGTTTTATGTTACTCAGACAATAAATTATTTAATAAAGCATTTCCCTCTTATTATTTTTAGTTATTATTCATCCAAATGGATTTTTCATTGAAATTTCTAAGTGTATATCACATTTTCAGAAATATATATATATATATTGTGTTTCAAATTCATACCATTCGGTATTTATTATTATTTATCTATTTACTTGAATGGAATTTGATTCATTTTAATAAATTTTCATGTTTTTCCTTTGGTTCACTCTGTTTATTAATAGCATGGCAAGTGTGTTTAATTATTTACCTTTCAATATTTACTATAATAATTGATTCATTATTGTTTGGATATATATTATCCTTGATGAATATTTGATCTCACAATTATTATATTTCATTCACATGAGTCCATAAACCATAATATGAATTATATGGATGTATTTACTAGAAGGTATAATGTTATCCTGAATGTTATTTATTTTGAAAGAATAAAAAATTTATGTTGTAATTAGTGTCTTTTTTATTATAAAAATATCACGTGTGCTTGTGGTTTACCAAACTAATAAACTCATTATTCCTTCAGAATTTTATTCCTTCTAATCATGCCAATGAAATTGATAATAGACACTATCTATGGGATATGAGGTGGTGAAAAACTATAAATGACTTTTCGAATCCTCTATGTAGATCTCGATATTACATTAAGACACATAATTAGTCAGGATATTATCATTTAAATATGATGAAAGTGTATAACACCAAGACCCAATTGTGTACAAGGAATTGGAACAATGAAATCATAGTGATGATAAAAGGACTTTTTAATTCTCTATAAATTATTAGGTATTTCATTAATAGTGAATTTAGGGATTACCATGAAATTTTTTTCCCGTATTCATCAATTATATTCTAATTTGATCATAATTAATGATGTAAAATGTGGAGAAATTGATTTGTATTCCATGGACCTTAAAAAATGTATGTGAAGTACTGTAAATGAGATTTTGAGATTGATCATGTGATTTTACAAGGGCATGTAATCATGAAAAATAGTGAATATATTGACCCTTCAGAAATAGATTCAGTTGAAGGATAGAATAATTAAATATATGGGATGGCTATCTGTTGGTTCATTAGATTACATGGGTACAATCTTTGATTTGTGAGAATCATATCATGATTTTCATTCACCCTAACTCGTATAACTCAAGAAATAGTCATGGTTTTTGGGATAATTAATGTGAATAATGTTTTAATTACCTAGATAAGAGGATATTCAGTACACATATTCTCGCAATACCTACCATTGAGGAAGGATTTGTGATCATTAGTGTTCCAACTAAAACAGGTTTTGGTTGTGAATTAATATAGAATTAAAATATGGTAGAATATGTCTCAATATAGTTTGATGTTCTTGAAATGATATATCCAAAGAATGACATGGAGGTGGATTGAGTAATCATCTCATTGAATATATGGAGTAATTATTTCTATGGGGAGAACTGTGGATTATATATATATCATTGGATGTTTATATATTTATTTACATATGATTAATTGAATAATATATTTAAAATAATGTTTGAACTGATTTAGGACTATTATTGCTCAATCCAAAACCATTCTTTAAATGAATATAAAGTGAAATACTAACAATGTAAAATATATCAGTGATCCATATCACTACTGGGAATGAGACAGATCTTATCTTCCTACACCTAAAGATGATGGACATAGGAATCATAACAGAAGGAACAAGCTTAATCGATTCATAAATTATTTGTCAAAAAACCATTATAGAAAAGACAATACATGTTCAAAATGATGAGGTGGAAATGTAAAATAAGTTATATGATATAAGAAAAGCGAAATTCAAAGAGTACAAAAAGAATGAACAAGAAATGTTTTTTGTTGGGTCATGACATTGTTACCATACAAATCCTATGGTAATGAAATAGTTGTTGGACGATGTGCCTAACTCAACCAAATTAATCAATCTTGGGAGTAAATATATGTATCATGTATTCCAAAGAACTATTTTAAGGAAAATTTAAATAAGGAGATCACATAATATTAATGAAGGGGTAATATATGAATGAAAGTCAATGTTGAAAGGCTAAAGGACTAGGGGATGATGAAACAAATAAACATACCTATATGGAAATGGGATAAGACAACCATTAAAAATGTCACTAGTATTATGAACAAACGAAAATCATCTAATTTTGTATGGGTTGCATTGGATCATCATAAAAATCAAATCACTTTATCTAGGAAAAAATTCAATGATATACATCAAAGAAGTGGTGAGTCTAAATTGAACATCACTACATATTTTCTCTGAGCAAGATCCAATATTTTACTCAATGGGTTTGTAGAGTCTCCACCCTACTCTAGATTCAATGTTGAACATTAGTATGGATCATCACCCACAAATAGATGTATAATATGGGAATATTATTCAAATGTAAGAAGACATGATGATTTTATGCTAAATGGATGTCAAAGGAGGACTGTATAAATATAATTCTCTGGTCATTTCTCATAAAAAACTAGATTCTACTCATGATTAAAAATGGATCCCTATGAATTCCATTGTGAGAATAGATGATGAAGACATATATGATGGATTGGTGTAGGTGGAATCAAACAGACAGGTCATGTAATGGTTGAGGGAAAAGTGTAAATGGTCATGATCATTCCACAACACCTCAGGGTTACTCAAAGGTGGATAGAGTGATATTACGAAAAATATTTCATGAGACCTGGAGTATAATGTTTGATAAAAAAATATATCTTCATATATCAATGGAATAATGGAATGATATTCAGTTATAATATATTGATATGACCTAATATAATAGACTTTTTTAATGTACTAAATGACATAAATATAGTGGGGTATTGAATAACACTCCCACCAACTGAATATCATGTATATAATATATTCCACATATCCATATTAAAGAAGTACACCCAATATCCCACACATATACAAAATTAGATATGGTTAAATTGGAAAATGTTATTTCGAGTGAGGAGTAGTAAGATAATATCTTGTATCATGGAGAGAAAATTCTATGAATTAATACAATGAAATTTGTCAATGTGCATTGAAGAAACCACACGTTCAAAGAAGAAACATGGGAAGTATAAGAGGTTATGAAAAAGATATCATCATATTTTTTAATATATGAAACAAAAAATTCAAGGGTGAAATTTTTGAATGGGGGACTAATATAATGACCCAATTTTTTGTGGATTGAATTCCCAATTTGAATTAATAAATGAATTTTTAGGTAATATATTTATATAAAATATGTGTATGTTGTTTTTTATTTCTGATCTGATTTTAAAGGATTATTATAAATCATCACCATTTATAATATATTTGGTGAACAATGATCATATTATTATATATTAAGTTTTATAGTACTTTCTACTGACATTGATGAATGAATTGCTGGCCTTGACCTGTTGGATCATACCATATGAAGCCTATTTATCATTGATTTTATAGAATATAGAATTTATGGGAACTTCCATTGTTTAATTCAAATTAGTGGCTCATCTTCTAATTAATTATTGGAAATGTTTATGGGAGATATTATACATCATCAAGATCATCACTTGTGCTAGATTAGTTGAACCACCACATCAGAGAATCATCATCTTACAACATACCCTTCAGTATTTTTATAGTGTAATATAGGGTTATGTATCATGTCTAGAATAGTGTAAATACTTGTATTTTCTTTCCAATAAAATATTGAATAAATTTTTATTAAATTTTATTGTCTTTATAAATAATCTAGAAATAATTTTTAAATGAATATCATTTTTATAATATAAAAGAAATTTTTTACTTTTTATTGAAATTTAAGTTCTCTAAAAAAATTACATTTAATGAATTCGATATTTATTAAAATAAGTATTAATTTAATGAAAATATTAGTAAATATTAAATATTAATAAAAATATATTTTGAAAATATGGAAATGATTTTTTGTAAGAATCAAAAAAACGTTATTGTCAAGAAAAAAATATATTTTTACATAAATATTAATATAGTTATAATTTTAAAATTGTTATATTTGGAGATTTATTCTAATAAAATTCATATAATTTTTTTTGAATCATCTCGTAGAAATTATCTAATATAGTGTTTTTTAATGTTTTTTTAAATAGATTAATTTTTTGTTTGAATTTTAATACTGTATATACATATTTTGTGTATTATGATATCATAATGACCCAAAACTAGAGTAATAAGTTCCATAAAATAAATTTATGATATTTTTATCTACTTTTAATTAATAGAACATTTTTTAAATTTTATAAATCTTAGACTCCCATTATGAAACCTCTGAAACCTATACTATATTTTAATGTTTTAATATCAATTATTTGGAATCATGACTCACATCCACATAACCAATGGTATTTTATTAATGTTCTTGGTTCATTGAATAAAAAAAATAAAAAACCACCCTTTAGTAGAAACCAAATGAATACATATTTGATAATTTTTTTATTTTTATTAGTTTATTATATGGAGTCTAAAACCAATGTTTGAGAAATAATAATGAAATACCCTATATTATCCCACATAAATCCTCTAATTATCTCATTTATCATCACAAAAAAACCATGGAGAACATCATTAATTTTACCTTAACTCCCAAGATCCCTCCCAAGGTTCCCTAATCATTCATGAGTCCCCTCCCAAACATATGGGTACAATCTCTCATGTAATTGCATAAACTCTTCTCCATCTTTATTCAAAAGAACCCATAATTTTCTTCCTTTTGTTTTTAAACTGTTTATGTTGGGAGATATTATCAGACATTGTAAATACTTAAGATATTATTATAATGTTATGAGGGACCCATATTAATCCCATTAATCAATCTGATGATTCATTACGTAACCGCGTTATGCTTTCTGAATATTCCTATGATTTTACTATTCCAAACCATGGATTTGTGAATACCATCACCATTTCCACTCAAGGATATTAAACTAGACAATCATATCCATATATTATTAGGTAAAACCATATATGGGTTCCAAAATAATTAACCATGGGATAATATCTTATGAAATATGATCCTCATTGAATGATATATGTGGCACACTAATTCATGTACATGATATATTTATGGTGGGTGAACCCAAATAAACTTAAATGAATTGGGAACGGTTTTAGTCTCATGAAATGCCATGTACAATGCACAAGAGGTTATCTAAATGAAATTATGTAATAATCTCATTATATTTAACCATGTCATATGATTATGATGTCAAATTAAATTTTTTACACATTAACATGTTTTCTATAAGGAATAATGTTGTGTCCTGCCCCATTGTTGAGGATTGTTATGTGTACCCACAATTATTGTCATTAAAATACATATTGACTAATATATAATGCATGAATATGATATTGTTTATTTATTCCATTTTAGTTTCTTAAATATCCCCCCCACTCATTTTTATGTCCCAACATTATATCAACATGGTTTAGAAGTTTAGTGAAAGTATAAGATCATGGTGAGGATGTTTTCAACAATATCATTGTATCCCATTTTAAAGATGTTTTGTTATAAAAATAAGTTCACAAACACACTAGTACAATTGATCCTACTTGATTTATTAAATCGATCAATAAATCAGGAATTAATGTGTAATAAATATATGTGTTTTCATGAAAGATATCTTATAGTTGAGAAAGGATATTTTTCATTTCCGATTTGGAACATGTTGCATCCGCCATTAAGAAATTTATTGCATTATGATATTGTGGATTCCCATGATTGATCAGTTAATGGAGTTTCAATCTATTGAATGTATAATTTCTATGTGTGGAGGAAAATCATAAAAAATTAACTCATAAACTGGACTATAATGAAAACCCAATGACCAGACGTAGGGAATATTCCTTATGGATGACATTAACCATTGAAATAAATAATGTATAATAATTCTTTTCATTTTATCATCCATCTAGATGGATGTTTTTGACTGGTCGCATTATGGGATTGGATCTCATGTATGATCTTGTTACCAAATGGGAATGGTCATCATGCCAGGTTCTCTTTGGACGACCTCTAGAGTTGATAGTGTAAATACTTAAGAGAATATCACCACAACTATAACTTCATCTTATATGTGATGATCATTCATTATAATCATAGTATTTTATTTAAATGTTCTTTAGGTCCTCAAGAATATCAGAGTTAATAAATTCAAAAATATGTGTCATCTACTGACCCATGGAATTTCCCTAGTGAGTCTCCTTATTATATATTCTCAATTGGGTAGTTTAGATTGTGTGTTGGGTATAATTATCTTCTTTTGCGTGAGCCCTCTATTATGATTATTTTATTACCATAAAAGATGATTATGGGGTTATTTATAATGTGATGGAATTTTTTATTACCCATTTTTTATCACCAGGATATACTAACAACTAAACATGTACTAAAGGTGATCACGAATACATCCCATACCTTGAATAACTACTACAACATGTTGACATGTCGATGAATAATTAGTGGGAATATATTCTTTTCCTGATATTTATATTGAAATGAGTTGTTTATAACTAGATTTAATTTTAATAAATAAAGGATCCTATTTTAGATTATTCATTGGTATATTTTAATGATCCAACAGAATTAGATAAGGAATGTGTTTCATCACCTAAACAGGTTTATTAATTAAATTGTGATTTCCTATAGATTTGTGGGTGGGAATATGTTATGGCCAATTTTTGGCCCTTAAGATACGAAAATTATTTCATTCAATTTAAAAAATTTGTATATAAGACCATCTATGATTAATTTTAGTATGGATATATATATACATGATTATCCATCAAAGTGAAAATGATATTATTGGCATCTCAATTGATTGTTTTCACGTGTTCCCATTATTTTCTTGTTGTAGTAACATATTCTAACTCATGTAATAATTTACTTCTGAAGATGATGAAAAAAAATGAAATATTAGGGTGGAAACTTGTACATTCCCCCTTGTTTATTATTAAGATATTTATAATAGTCATTATGTAATTCTACAAGAGTATGTCAACATGATTTGAATGTAGGACACAAAATGTGTACATTATAAATAATAACCACAAAAATATACTGACATGTTTTACTAGGAGATATGGGGTTATGGAAAATATCTATGTTTTTGAAAGATTGTTTTGAGTAAAATTCTCCCTTCCATTCGTGATTATATATTAATTGAGTAAGGATCTACCAATTAGTGACCAAAAAAGTATTTTGAGGGGTCTATCTGACACGATGTTGACCATGGAAATCAGTTCATTTCATAATACATTTGTATAAAATAGAGGTATAGTCATAATTGACCTCCAAATAATTCTATATTAGGTGGTGTTAGTTTTTTTATTTATCATTATGGAGAAACTCACAGTGAGGATCCAAATTGTTTTATCTGCATCAAACTCCCTTAACACCACACATCAATGGGAGGACAACTGATAGTGATTCATGATGAGATGGGATTGACATGAAACAACCCAAGTGATGATTTTTCTATTTAGGTTGTAATAAAACACTTTTAAATTCGTCCCTTAGTACTTAAGGTGTTGGGAACATGAAATCATATGGTGGTCTTACATGGTTTCAGATTTCGTAGCAGGTGAGGAAAAATAAAATTATTGAGATTATGTGATGAGTATGGATTACATATATTTATTATGGTCATGAATTAATAATAAATTCACACATGAAAACCCATCAAGAGGACATAAAAATGTATATACATGTATAAATAATATCCACCAAAGTTAATGGATTCTTTTCGATCTATAATTTTTATTTTGTGAGAATGTGATTAAATATATAAGTTAATAGATATCATATTTGATGGATTAAAATATGGATCACCAGTTTGATTTTAATATTTTTTTTATTTTTGTTCACATAAATAGAAACAAAAAAACACCACTGTTTGTGATTGTTTTATATGAACATCATTTTGGACATTCTTTTTAAATGAATGTGGTCATTAAGGTTGATTTGTAATTTAATCATGTTGGACTCACTTGTTTTTATAATCTCAATTATGTTTAGATATTCTTTGATAATCCTAAATAATGTCTATCTATATATTAATTATACATTCAAATTATGACATCATTCTATTGAGATGATATGAACATCCAAATGATCATATCATTTCATTGGAATATGTTACTCAATGTTTATTTATGTTAATAAATGTTTAACAATTAATAATCATGATAATAACTCAATCTGGAAATGATAGGCTTAGAATAGATACTTTATAATTATTTGAGTTTTTGAGTAACTGATACAGACAGACAACTACTAATATAAAGTCACCAGTATAGATAGCTACCGATATAAATAGTTTCCACTACAAATGTAGCTGCCTCTACATAATCCTCTACCGATACAAGGAGCTACTGCTATACAAGCAGCTACCGATAGAAGGAGATACCACTACACAAGCAGCTACTGATAGAATGAGCTACCGATAAAAGCATACTAACACTACATAGAGTCATTGATACATAATTCTACCATTATAGAGAGTGACAGCTACCAATACAAGACCTATATTTACATTTCCACCATTACAAGTTTACTGATACAAAGAGCTACCGATGAAAACCAGTCACTGTTTCTCTAAAACTCTATTTCTGTTTGGTTATTAGCAAATGTCGTTTTGGTGCTTTTATTGCAAATTTTATTAATTAATGATGTTTTTTGGATTTCAGGAAACCATAACATATACCTTCATAAGTAATCATACCTCATGTCGGACCACATGTGTTATAAAAGTAAGATCAAAGCTTCGTATAAAAAGTGAGATGCACAAACAGACGTATGTGGTAGAAAAAGGAACAGATACATAAGAGAATAAAAAAAAATATTTATTGTGAGTTGAAGGAAATTTTGATTCTATAAAGTCTACTAAAATCTCAAGCAAAACTCTCATACCATGAAGTCATGAAACAAAACCACAATACTCTATTTTCCAAACAAATTCTAGAGAAGGACTCAAAACAACATCTGCTGATTCAAAAAGAGCAGTCCAAAGCTGCATTGCCATCACATAGAGCTTTATACACTCATCTCAATAATATTACCTCTATAGTGATTTGTTTATTTTCATTTTGAGCATTGTCTGTTCTTCTATTTATCTTAAACACACACTATCTCCTAACCATATCTGGAGGATATCTAAAATCCTCACTCAATCATTATAAACCATCTTCTATGCCAATGTGAATTGTGATAGAGGTCAAGTGTGACCTAGATAGCCTGTATGCTATTGTAATAGTTTTTCCCACGTAGAACGGTGGTAGGTGTATTAGTAACGAGGCAGTCTCAGTACTATTTTTTACCCCGATCCATGGTATGGATCAATGTTTTATATAAACTGTTTGAGAGGACTAAGTCTCATCTTGAGACTGAACCTCTTGGTTAAAACCATTGATCATCTTATTTATGTTTAAAATATTTTTCACTATTTTGCTGCAAATTACTTTGAAATAAAAATATTTTTTAAGGTAACCCTGATAATTGAACTAGAAAGTGTGTGTAATTTTTTTAGCTACCAAGTTAGTTTCATAATCTAACATAATCTTAAGTTAACTGTGAAATAATTAATCGTTGAGAAACTAATTAAACACTTATAATATTTATAAATTCACTACAGTTTAATTGTTTTTTTAATTGGGGGGTTTTTAATAGAACTATTTTAAATAGAAATTTTTAATATTTACTCAATTCACCTCCCCCTTCTTGAGTATCCTCTGGTAAAATATTTGGTATTAGAGCCTTGTTGATAAAAATTTTCAAAACATTGTGTTTTTCAACTATGATTCTATTTTTATCATAATGATCTTAAATTTATGTTATTTCTAAATTATTATCTCTTTAAATATATTTTCTAAAATATAATTATGGATAATAGATTATAAGGTGAATATACCAATAGGACACCATTCTTTAATGGTGTAAATTATGCCCAATGGAAAATCAAAATGAAAAGTAATTTAGAAAGTGTGGGATTTGACATTTAGACTGCTATAGAGTTTGAGTATAAGATTCCAATGACTGATAGAACTACTTGGGATGATCCTTAAAAATCATATTACAACAATAATTTTAAAGCAATGAATTCTATTTACTATTCTTTAGGAGGTGAAGAGTTTAATATAATTTCTGCTTGTAAAACAACACATGAAATATGGGATACATTGGTTGTTTCTCATGAAGGAACAACCAATGTGAAAGTGATGAGATTAAACACTTACAATATTATATATGATAATTTTAAAATGAGGCTTGATGAACCTATTTAGGAAGTTTATCTCAGGTTCAATGAAATTTTTAACACTATGAGATCACTGGGAAAAGCTGTTCCAACATAGGAGCAAATCCTGAGATTACTCAGATGTCTTCTAGAAATATGGAGAGGAACATCATTTTCAATAATAGAATCATGTTCTATAAGTTTATTTTCTGTTAAATTAATGATTGGTATATTTATGATGTATTAAGAAGAGCTAAATGTAAAAAAAGTGGAAGATGATGAACCTATAAAGAAGTCAGTGGAATTTAAGACTACTACATCAAAGAACAAGGAATAGTAGAAAGTTTTCATACCTATAGAAAGCTCAACATGTGAAGGATCAGATTCTTATAGTGATGAAGAGATGGCTCATCTTGTAAGGAGATTCATTAAATTCTATAGGAAGTTAAAAGTTTTTCATAAAATCAAATTATAAAGGTAAGTATGGAGGACAAGGTAATTGGGAGAAAGATTGGAAGAAAGCTAATAAAGATGATGAGATAGTCTATTATGAATGTACAAGGAATAGAAATTTCAAGGCTTACTGTCCAAAATTTATTTTTATATAGATATATGATTAAAAGTACAAAAAATATAATAATGCTATGAATGAAACATGGTGTGGTTTAAAAGACATCACAGGAGAGTCTAAGGCTTTTGATTCTGAAAATAATCATACTAACAAGTTATTCATGATTTAAACATTCTAGGAGACCTTCTTAAAGAGTTCCTATAAGAATATATGGTACTTGGAAAATGTATGTTCGCGGAAAATGACTTTAGAATACTCATGTTTTAAGAGATAAATCAATGTTGATGGAGGGCATGTCACCTTTGATGATAATTCAAAAGGAAAAATCATAGGCTTAGTCCACATTGGTAACAACGATTCAATTTACATTTCTATAGTATTATTTTTAGATGGACAAAAAATAAAACTAGTTATGCATTTCTCAGTTGTGTGATGATGGTTTCAATGTTAAAATTGAAAAATATGCTTGAAATGTATTTGAATCTAAAAATATTTTTTTATTTATAGATTTAAGAAATTAAAATGTATATGTTGTAGATTTAAATTCATTATCCAAACAAATAGTTACTTGTTTTAATGCTTTTCATAATGAATTTAGGCTATGCAATAAAATATTAGTACACTACAATGTTCATTCACTTAGGAAACTGACTAAGAAATATTTAGTTAGAAACCTACCCAAACTAAAATTCCCAACAGACAAATTTTGTAATCCCTATCAAAAGGGAATGCAATAGAAAGTTTCATTCAAATTAAATAAGGAAGTTTCAACTTCTCAACCTCTCAAGTTAGTTCACATGGATTTGTTTGGACCATCTAGAATTTATAGTTTGAATGGGAAGAACTATGCCTTTGTTATAGTATATGTCTTTTCTAGATATACCTGGGTATACATTCTTGTGAAAAAAAGTGAATCTTGTTCCTATTTCATTAAATACTCTACTTCTGTAGAGAACATTAGTGGACATAAGATTAAGACCCTGAGAAGTGATCATGGTCGTGAGTTAGAAAATCATTATTTAGAAACCTATTGGTCACACAATGGATATAGTCACAATTTCTCGGCCCCTGGGACACCTCAAGAAAATAGTGTAGTATAATGAAGGAATAGAACACTTCATGAAATTGAACTAATTGTGCTTAATGTGTATGAATTACCAGTTTACTTCTGGGCAGATGTTGTAAATACAACTTGTTATATTATAAATAGTGTCTTGGTGAGACCTTTTTATAAAAATACCCCTTATGAAATGTGTCATAATACGAAGCCAAATTTTATTTAATTTATATTTTTTGGTTGCAATGTCATTATTCCGAATACTAATAAAAATCTTGACAATTTTTCTTCAAAAAGTGATGAGGGAATATTTCTAGGTTACTCTATAACCATTAAATCTTATAGAGTCGTTAAAAAGAACCAAGTGTGTTGAAGAATAAGTACATGTAACATTTGATGAATCCAATCCTCATGAACCTAAGTCTTCTCCTGGAAATTGTGAGGAAGACATGTCTATTCTGGACCAAAATGACAGAAGCAGTGAACCTACTATAAAAACAAGTAATTCTATAAATTTTTCAGATCTCGATTGTGTTGTAATAGATCCTACAAGAAGAACCTGAATTCTATAGTCCGGCCATGTCCAGACCAACTAGGATTCTAAAGAACCATCCATTAGATGATGTTGTAGGAGATTTATATAGAGGAATACAAACTACAACTTCTCTAAGAAATTAGGTTGAACATCCGACCTTTTATATACAGTTAGATCCTAAAAATATCAATGATTCTATCATTGATGAATTTTGGGTGATGGCTATGCAAGAATAATTAAATCAATTTGAAACAAAAAATGTCTGTGAATTAGTAGAAAGACCAAATGACACATTGAAAATAGGCCCCAAATGGGGTTTTAGGAACAAAGCTGATGATTCAGGAAATATAGTAAGAAACATTTCTCGGATATTTGCAGAAGGATATAGTGAAAAATAAGGAATAGAATATGAGGAAACATTTTCACATATAGCTAGGTTAGAATCTATTAGGATTCTAATTCCTTATGCTGCTAATATGAATTTCAAGTTATATCAAATGGATGTTAAATGTACTTTTCTAAATGATTTCATAATTGAAGATGTTTTTGTTGAAAAACCACCTGGATTTAATAATCCTCATTTTCTGAATCTATATTTTAAGCTTTCTAAAGATATATATGGTTTAAAACAAGATTTACAAGCTTGGTAGGATAGAATTGGTAAATTTCTTATTTCAAAAGGTTTTATTAAAGGGAATGTTGATCCAACTCTTTTTATCAAAACTATTTCCAAATATTTTTTGATAGTACAAATCTATGTTGATGAAATAATTTTTGGATCTTCTAAAAATGATTTCTGTAATTATTTTTCAAAGAGTATGAAAAATGAATTTGAAATGATTTTATTTGGGAGAACTCAAATATTTTTTTAGATTTCAAGTCTATAAAAATTAAAATGGTGTTATTTTAAATCATATTAAATTTATGAAGGATATTTTAAAACGTTTTCTTTTGGATAGCAATAAAAAGAGTGATAAACCTATGAGTACCACTTGTTAATTGGATACAGATGAAACATGGAATCCAGTGTATCCAATCAATTATAGAGGTATGATTGGGAGTTTCCTTTTTCTTACTGTTAGTCAACCAGAAATTATGATTAGTGTGTTTACGTGTGCAAGATTTCAAGCTAATCCAAAAGAGTCACACATTCTTGCTGTAAAAAAGATTTTCCAATATCTTAACATACTACTAATTTAGAATTATTTTATCCAAAAGGTCAATAATGTGATTTAATAAGTTATTCATATTCTGACTTTTTTGGTTCCATGTTAGATATGAAGATCACTTCTAGAACATTTCATATACTTGGTAAGTCCTTAGTATCTTGGTGTAGTAAAATGTTGAATTCTATTGCATTGTCTACTGTTGAAGCAGAATTTATTACTGCAGGTAGTTGTTGTGGAAAACTTTTGTGGATGAAACATACTTTGTTAGACTATGGATATCGATTTAGGCATGTATCTATAAACCGTGATAACAGTAGAACGATCAATAGCTCTAAGAATCCTATATATCACTCTTGGACTAAACACATATATGAAAGGCATCACTTTTTTAGGGATCACTATCAAAAGAGTGATATTAATCTTGAATTTATAGGAACTAAACATTAATTACCTGACCTATTCACCAAGACTTTAAGTTCAGAATAGTTAAACTAAATTAAACATGAGTTAGGAATGATAAACATTCCATATACCTCACCATTATAGAGACCTCAATGTTAGAGAGACCTCACTGTTAGAGAGACATGAACTTTCCATAGACCTAACCTTTAGAGAGACCTCACCGTTAGAGAGACCTCACTGTTAGAGAGACCTCATCATTAGAGAGACCTCACCATTAGAGATACCTCACCGTTAGAGAGACATCACCATTAGAAAGGCCTCATCAATTGAGAGACCCCACTATTAGAGATTCTTCATCATTAGAGACACATAATCATTTGAGATACCTTTCCTTTCAAGTGTCCTCACCGTTATAGAGACCTCACTGTTAGAGATACCTCACTATTAGGATTCTCACCGGTAGTTGTCACCGATATGTTTTGCGCTGTCTGGATTTTGTGTTATTATATGAAACCTTTATTATTTTTAATGTATTTTTTTTAAATCTTGATTCCTAAATGATAAAAATTAATTCTATGTCACATTTCAATCCACTAGGCACTCTCTTCACTTTAAACCTTACTTCTCTAATGACCAAATTTCTTTTAATCCCTATGTTCTAAGATTCGAAAATGGAATGATTAAAAAGGCCGGTAGTCAGTGATGAAGGTGATGCACGGAGTGTAAAGAGACAGAAAGTAGGATTTGAAGGTAGTGGAAGAGGAACAAGTCGTGGGAATAGTGCAGTGAACCCACACTTATTGAACATAAATATCATAATCGAGAAAGAACCATGTGCAGAATTGATCTTCTTAGAAAACCATTGATTATAAATATTTTAGAGAAACAAGGGTGGCTCAAATATTTTTCAAATAATAATGGTCCTTATTATCTGAAACTGGTAATATAATTCTATGGGTTTTTTCATTTTGAGAAATATGAAGGTGAGAAAAGAAAGGTATCAGTAGTGAATAGAAAGTTATTATCTTTTTCTTCAATTGAATGGGATGAGTGCTTGAATGTTCCACACGAGGGTGAGTATGGATATTTCTCAAATTCAGTACCTCATAATACTGACTTTTTTGAGTATGAAACTACATTAGAAGAGCTCACTGCAAATGGCACACCATGATAAGTGGTTGCAGTAGAAATGGATGGAGAAAACCGGTTACTGTTCAAATTTATCCAGCATGTGTTAAGTCCAAGAAGATGGGATTTTTCAAATCGTAGATTCCAATATATAATCTTGTTGTATCTTCTAAGGTATAATGTCAAAGTGAATTTGGGTAGGCTTCTGATGATTTAAATCGATGATGTGACCAGGAAAAAGTCAAAAACAAATGCTCTATTCATTGCAAAGCTGATTTCATTGATGATCAAAGTAAAAGGTGTGGATGAGTCTATAAGACCCCAGCCTTAAACCTTACTTAATCTTGAGTTATTACAAGATTACATATTGAGGATCTTTTCAAGTTTAGAGTTTTATAGAATTAGATCATAAAACTTGCATTACATTCCACATATAAACAAAGTGGTTACATAAAGATAATATTCTTCATTCCCATCAATGGAAACACATTTAAAATAAAACATGGATTATTTCTTGAAACTTCCTTGACACTATCATCATATCATGTACCTTTCCCTTGACCTGTGAAAAAAATTTCAAAAAACTTGGGATGGGGATAAAAAGCTTAGTAAGGGATATAAAAATATAGAAAGGAAACATGGGTACATATATACATAAGAATGAAATCATACTTTACCCATAAAACATATGAACTTTAACATACCTCATCAAATCATGAATAAATCATAGAAATCATAAGAAATAAAGGTAACTTGAGGCATTCATAACATTCTTACGTAGGGAGTAACCCTCTTGGTTACGTTTGGAATACCCATCACAGTATATTCCCTAAATCTCTTCGGAGAAACCTTAACGTTTCACTCCTTCGCATTACCCAATGCATTGGAGAGCTATATCAGGATCACCCGCCCTTAGTTTATCACGGAACCACCCGTCTTCATAATAATGCCCAAGAACCTCAACATAATTGTATCACATAAAACATGCATAAAGGAAACATAACATTTCCACCTTTCAATCACAAGATATCAATAACACACATTGATATAAAAATATTATGAAAACCATTTTCAATACCAAAATAAAAGAAAAGTAAAACATGGTATTTATTTTTCTTTGAAAAAAGTATGGCTTGTAGAGGAAGCTGAAACTCAAATAATGGTCACGACGGCGGAGAAGTCGTTGTCGCCGCATACGTACGACAAAAACATTCCCTTTTGACGTTTAGTAAACGCTTCGTATAAAAAAGATTCCTTTTGAATAAACGTAAAAGTCAAAGGGTTTTATACACCGTATAAAATAAGGTTGTGTATAAAACAAAATATGCCTCAATGAAAGGATATTGAGACGAAGTCCCATACCTCGGGTCCGACTTGACTCGGTCGTTCTTTAATCTCCTTAAAATCGGGTAACTCCCTTTGGTTTGAGCTCAAAAGCTTCCTTGGGAATACTTCTTCCCAAAGTGAGGCTTCAAGGAGTAAGAGAGGGATGTGGGGAGACAAAATGGGCAGGGGTTGGCTGAGCCAAAGGCTTTGGGAGTGTGGGTAAGGAGGTAGAGGTGGATGCCTTTTATAAGAGGAGAGGAGGGGAACTCTTGGAAAGTAAAGATAAGTTACTTTATTTTAAAAAGAGTTTCAGATTCAAAAGGTCCCACATTGATATAATTAGAGGATAAGGGGATAAGGGTTCGAAATACACTCATCCAATAGGTTTTGGACATGTTTAGGTCTTAGATATTACACTATCTTTCCATTTTATTTAAATCGTTAAATAATGAGGTCATCGCTGCATCATGATGATGTCATAGATAATTTAATTTATTTAATGTATAAAAATTATAAAAAAAACTATGATGTAGGAAATAATTTTATCTTTCTAATGAATATTTATAGTCAAAAATATGACTTGTATAACCCCATATAAAAATTGTTTTAGTAACATAACTCATGTTTGTGTCATTTTTACATTAACATTAAATAAAAAGTTATTTATGTCATTTCCCAACAAAAGTGGCTCCATGGGCTCCCCAAGTTGACACATGGATTGTCTTGGTCGTCCATGACACATCCAATGAAGGTAGGACATGTTTCAAGCTCATCTCATACTATTAAAACATTATTTTTACCTTAAACTACACTAATTATCACTTATCACGATTAAGAACTTAATAAGTTACTATTCACCAAAAAAATTATTTTAATCCCATTGAACCACATTTTACTTCTTAATGACAACCATGTATGTCAGATTTTTTAAATTCAAAACACAATGATGGCAAAATTTCATTTAAACGGAAAAATCAGTTTTTATAAGTACCACTTAGTGGTTTCACTATTCATCAAAAATTGAAGTTTTTCAGAAAATTACCAAAAATTTACCCTAAGATATATTTGATACTCCGAATTCAAAAATAAAGTCTATTTTACACTATTAAAAACATATAAGTCACATTACTAAATTTAATAATTAATTCCCGCTGTCATGACAAATAGCGGGTTTTTTGAAACAATATCTATGAAAAGATTGACACTAGTTTAAGTCCAATTTCAAAGTGAAATTGATTCCAATGACCACCATCGGATTAAATGGTAAAAATATATTGTAATTTCACTTTAAAACCAATTCAAAAGATAATATAATCATATTAATAAATTATATTAAAAATAGTTTTTGAATTAAAATACAACATTTTACAATATTCATTAAAAATGAACATTGTCAGAAAAATACCAAAAATTCACACAAAGTAAATTTTTATGTCCCAATCATAAAGAATAAGTTTATTTTGACAAACATAGCTTATAAAATTGTCAAAAGATATATTTAAAAATGGTTTTCCATCAAAAGGCAGTAAAACAATCCTTTAAAAAAATATTAGTGTATTCCATGCTTAAGATTGGATTTATTTTCATTTTAAGCCTCTAAAACACTATCTTAATCATTAATAGACATAGATAAAAATATCTATTATTCATTACTTACTTGGGATGTTATGTCCTTCCCCCCTTTATAAAATTACGTCCCCGCAATTTATTTACTTATCGAATAAATGGGGGTACTTATCGCTCATTGCATTTTTAGATTCCCATGTTGCCTCTTCAATCATGTGGTTTTTCCACAAAACCTTTACCTGATGAATCACCTTATTCCGTAACACTTGCTCCCTATGGTCAATAATCTAGACCAGTTGTTCCTCATAAGATAGGTTCTCTTCCAGCTAAACTACCTCTGGACTCAAAACATGAGATGGATCTGGCATATACTTTCTCAACATCGAAACGTGAAAAACATTGTGTACCTGAGATAAACCTGGAGGTAAAGCCACCCGGTATGAAACTGATCCAACTCTCTCCAGAATTTCATATGGTCCAATAAACCTTGGACTCAGCTTTCCTTTCTTACCAAATCTCATCACACTTTTCCAAGGAGAAACCTTGAGAAAAACATGATCACCTACCTCAAAAGATAGATCCTTCCTCCGGTTATCCGCATAACTCTTCTGCCTGCTCTGAGCTGTTCTCATGTGCTTCTGAATCAGCTGAACTTTTTCTGCCATCTCTTCTACCAATTCTGGTCCCATCAACTTCCTTTCACCCACTTCATCCCAGAAAGCTGGAGTTTGACACTGCTTCCCATATAATGCCTGAAATGGTGCCATCTGTATACTGGAATGAAAACTGTTATTATATGAAAATTCAACCAAAGAAAGATGTTGGTACCAACTTCCCTGATAATCCATAGAGCAAGAACGTAGCATATCCTCCAATGTCTAAATTGTTCGTTCTGACTGCCCATCTGATTGAGGATGAAATGCTGTACTAAAATTTAATTCAGTACCCAACGACTTCTGAAGGCATTTCCAAAAGTTAGAAGTGAACCTGGGATCACGATCAGATACAATGGAGAGAGGAACTCCATGTAACCTGACTATCTATTTAAGATACAAACGGGAAAGTTGATCTAGGGAAAAAGTATCTCGTATAGCAAGGAAATGAGCAGATTTAGTCAAGCGATCAACAATAACCCAGATTGAATTATTAACTCGAGATGTCTTCGGTAATCCCACAACAAAGTCCATGGATATATTCTACCATTTCCACTCTGGCACTAGTAAAGGATGAAGCATCCCTTTCGGTAACTGCCGCTCTTCTTTAACCTGATGACAAGTCAAACACTTCACAGTAAAATCAGCAATATCTCTTTTCATTCCATCCCACCAATAATACTCCCACAGATCTCTATACATCTTAGTACTGCCAGGATGAACTAAAAATGGAGAACTATGAGCTTCACATAAAAACTCTCTCTTCAACTGTGAATCATAAGGCACACACAATCTCTTCCCAAATCTCAAAATGAAATCATTATCAATGCTGAATTCAGGCAACTTACCTTTCTGAACCAGCTCTACCTTTTTCTGCAACTCACTGTCTTGCTTCGGTGCTTGCTTGATTCCATCTGATAGAGATGATCTTACTGATACCTGAAACAAAACAGAAGAACTTCATGCACCAACAACTTCTATGCCAAATTTCATCAAATCCTTAACCAAAGGATCACGTTCCAAACACAACAATGCTAATGAAGCATTAATTTTTCGACTCAAAGCATCAGCCACTGTATTTGCTTTTCCAGGATGGTAATAAATTGTACAATCATAATCCTTGATTAATTATAGACATCTCCTTTGTCTCATGTTCAATTCTTTCTGAGTGAATATATTCTTTAAACTTTTGTGATCGGTATATATTTCACACTTTACTCCATACAAATGATGCCTCCAAATTTTTAAAGCAAAAACAATAGCAGCTAATTCCAAATCATGTGTAGGGTAATTTACCTCATGAGTTTTCAACTGTCGTGAAGCATAAGCAATTACCTGATCATTCTGCATTAGGACGCAACCAAGTCCTTTCAATGAAGCATCACTGTATATAAAAAACTCACCATTCCTGGAAGGTAGTGCCAAAACTGGAGCATTCACCAATCTTCTTTTCAATTCCTGAAAACAATCATCACATTCTTTTGTCCAGATAAACTTAACACCCTTCCGAGTTAGCTTAGTCATTGGACTAGATAACCGTGAAAAATTTCTAACAAACCTTCGGTAATAGCCTGACAAACCAAGGAAGCTACGAATATCAGTTACATTTGTGGGTCTTGGCCAGTCTTCCACAAATTTTGTTTTTGCAGGATCAATAGTTATCCCATCTTTAGAAACAATGTTACCAAGGAACGAAATTTGTTGCAACCAAAACTCACACTTGCTGAATTTCCCATACAATTTATTTTCTTTTAAGGTTTGCAAGATAACCCTTAAATGTCTTTCATGCTCTTCTTTACTTTTAGAAAACACCAAAATATCATCAATAAAAACCACCACAAACTTATCCAAGAACTCATGGAAAATTCTATTCATTAATTCCATGAATATAGCTGGTGCATTGGTTAGCCCAAAAGGCATTACTAAAAATTCATAATGGCCATATATTGTATGGAACGCGGTCTTCGGAACGTGTGCTTCCTTTACCTTCAGCTGATGGTACCCCGATCTCATGTCAATCTTTGAAAAATACTGATATCCCTGGAGCTGATCAAACAAATCATCGATATGAGGAAAATGATATTTGTTCTTAACAGTGATGTTATTCAAGAATCTATAATCAATGCAAAGTCTCATTGAACCATTTTTCTTTTTAACAAACAAGACAGGATCACCCCATGGTGATGTGCTAGGTCGAATGAAACCTTTCTCTAATAAATCTTGCAATTCCTCCTTCAACTCTAAAAGTTCAATTTGAGCCATTCGATAAGGGGGTTTTGAAATTGGCTTAGCATCAGGAACTAAGTCAACAGTAAATTCAACTTCTCGATCTGGTATTATTCCAGGCAACTCATCAGGAAAAACATCAAGATACTCATTTACCACTGGCACATCATTAATCTGAACAATTCCTTTATTTTCAACAATGCGTGCAAGGTAACATTCATTTCCATATTTTACAAGTTTTTTGGCCTCTTGATAAGTTATCAATAGTAAGGGTTCATTCTGGTACACAAACTGAAAGTCTTTCTGAAAAGAAACTTCTTTAGCTCTACAATCAATCTTAGCATGGTAAATAGAGAGCCAATCCATACCCAGGATAACATCAAACTCTACTAGAGGTAGAACAATAAGGTTTGCTAGTAGGTTCTTTCCACAGATAAGGATATGAAGATTCTTATAAATTCTTTTTTCCTCAAAATTCCCCCCAGGTGTTTTTACCAAAAGTTCAGGAGTCATTTCTTGAGATGGTATTCCCATTTTAATAGGAAAGGTTTCAGAGATGAAAGAATGTGTAGACCCTGAATCAAACAACACACTGGCATAATCTGAAAAAATAAAAAAAGTACCTGATACAACTTCATTTGATGGCCCGACATCTGCTGCAGTATTTGCAAAGGATTTCACCACCCCTTTTTGCTTGTAGTCTAACTGCTTCCCATAACTCAAGCTCTTTGTCGGACACTCGTTTGCATAGTGACCCATCTCATTGCACTTATAACATTTCACTAACTGTAAATCAAATTTGGTCTTACCTTCACCTTGATCCTTTTCAGTGCAATCACGAGCCTTATGTCCCATATTACCACATCGGTAGCACTTTCCAGAATTTAGAAGACATTCCCCAGCATGCCTTTTTCCACATTTATCACAAACTGGAAACTTAGTTTTCTTACCATCATAGTTTTTTGAAGAATTCTTACCTTTCTCCAGCCACCTCGGTCTCTTCTTCTGTTGGTTGTTATAGAACACTTGATCATCGGAAAACTCCATTTCCACCTTCTCAGCACATCGAACAAGCTTTTCATAACTTTTAAACTCACGAGAAGCTAATGCCCTTTGATATTTTGGCTTTAATCCTGAGTAAAAATTATTGATTTTACTATCAAGGTCTCGGATAAAATTTGGAGCTTACCTTGCCAATCGAGTGAACCTTTCTTCATAGGTAGCCACTGAGTCTTCCTCTTGCCTCAATTCCAAGAATTGTTTTTCCATCCTAAGTCGAACAGCCTTAGAAAAATACTTCTCAAGAAACATACCTTTGAATTCATCCCAGTCAAGAGCATCAATATCATCGGTGTCCCTGATATTTTTAACCATAGACCACCACTGATCTGCCTCACCCTCCAAACTGTAAATAGTAAGACTAACCTTTTGATTTTTTGAACACCCCATGACATCAAAAATCTTCTCCAGTGATTTAATCCACCCTTCAGCTAGCACAGGGTCAGATGATCCTCTGAATGATGGGGGATGTTGCCTCATGAAATGTTCCACCACTGACATGTTCCTCTACGGTTGATCTGGCTGATCTCGTGTATGGATACCATCGCCATTTATCGCTTGAGTCAACTGCACCATTACTGCAACAGACTGTTCAGTTCCAATTCCGACCATCTCAGGATGCTGATTCGGAAGGTTATTTCCTTCGGTATGACTTCCTAACACTGCTTCCCTATTTCCTCTGCGGAAAACCATTCTGAACAAACATGTCTTAGATGAAGCAACATGGTAATCTTCAAATACTATATCATTTCAAAAAAATATTTTTTGATAATCATTTAATAGAATTCTAACTCCTAAAGTTATCTAAACCGACCTTTGATACCAACTATAAGGCCCCAGCCTTAAACCTTACTTAATCTTGAGTTATTACAAGATTACATATTGAGGGTTTTTTCGGGTTTAGAGTTTTAGAGAATTAGATCATAAACCTTGCATTACATTCCACATATAAACAAAGTGGTTACATAAAGATAGTATTCTTCATTCCCATCAATGGAAACACATTTAAAATAAAACATGGATTATTTCTTGACACTTCCTTGACACTATCATCATATCATGTACCTTTCCCTTAACCTATGAAAAACATTTCAAAAAACTTGGGATGAGCATAAAAAGCTCAATAAGGGATATAAAAATATGGAAAGGAAACATGGGTACATATATACATAAGAATGAAATCATACTTTACCCATAAAACATATGCACTTTAACATACCTCATAAAATAATGAATAAATCATATAAATCATAAGACATAAAGGTAACTTGAGGCATTCATAACGTTCTTACGTAGGGAGTAACCCTCTTGGTTACGTTTGGAATACCCATCACAATATATTCCCTAAATCTCTTTGGAGAAACCTTAACGTTTCACTCCTTCGCGTTACCCAATGCATTGGAGAGATATATCGGGCTCACCCGCCCTTAGTTTATCACGGAACCACCCGTCTTCATAATAATTCCCAAGAACCTCAACATAATCGTATCACATAAAACATGCATAAAGGAAACATAACATTTACACCTTTCAATCACAAGATATCAATACCACACATTGATATAAAAATATTATGAAAACCATTTTCAATACCAAAATAAAAGAAAAGTAAAACATGGTATTTATTTTTCTTTTAAAAAAAGTATGGCTTGTAGAGGAAGCTGAAACTCAAATAATGGTCACGACGGCAGAGAATTCGTTGTCGCCGCATACGTACGACAAAAACATTCCCTTTTGACGTTTAGTAAACGCTTCGTATAAAAAAGATTCCTTTTGAATAAACATAAAAGTCAAAGGGTTTTATACACCGTATAAAAGAAGGTTGTGTATAAAACAAAATATGCCTCAATGAAAGGAGATTGAGATGAAGTCCCATACCTCGGGTCCGACTTGACTCGGTCGTTCTTTAATCTCCTTAAAAGCGGGTAACTCCCTTTGGTTTGAGCTCAAAGGCTTCCTTGGGAAGAATTATGCCCAAAGTGAGGCTTCAAGGAGTAATAGAGGGATATGGAGAGACAAAATGGGAAGGGGTTGGCCGAGCCAAAGGCTTTGGGAGTGTGGTTAAGGAGGTAGAGGTGGGGGCCTTTTATAAGAGGAGAGGAGGGGCACTCTTGGAAAGTAAAGATAAGTTACATTATTTTAAAAAGAGTTTCAGATTAAAAAGGTCCCACATTGATATAATTCAAGTATAAGGTGATAAGGGTTCTAAATCCACTCATACAATAGGTTTTGGACATGTGTAGGTCTTAGATATTACATTATCATTCTATTTTATTTAAATCGTTAAATAATGAGGTCATCACTACATCATCATGATGTCATAAATAATTTAATTTATTTAACGTATAAAAATTACAAAAACAACTATGATGTAGGAAATCTTTTTAGCTTTCTAATGAATATTTATAGTCAAAAATCTGACTTGTATAACCCCATATAAAAATTGTTTTAGTAACATAACTCATGTTTGTGTCATTTTTACATTAACATTAAATAAAAAGTTATTTATGCATTTCCCAACCAAAGTGGCTCCATGGGGTCCCCAAGTTGACCCATGGCTTGTATTGGTCGGCCATGACACATCAAATTATGGTAGGACATGTTTCAAGATCATCTCATACTATTAAAACATTATTTTTACCTTAAACTACACTAATTACCACTAATCGCGATTAAGAACTTAATAAGTTACTATACACCAAAAAAATTATTTTAATCCCATTGAACCACATTTTACTTCTTAATGACAACCATGTATGTCAGATTTTTTAAATTCAAAACACAATGATGGAAAAATTACATTTAAACGAAAAAATCAGTTTTTATAAGTACCACTTAGTGGTTTCACTATTCATCAAAAATTGAAGTTTTTCAGAAAATTACCAAAAATTTACCCTAAGATATATTTGATACTCCGAATTCAAAAATTAAGTCTATTTTAAAAAATTCAAAACATATAAGTCACATTAATTAATTTAATAATTAATTCCCGCTATCATGACAAATAGCGAGTTTTTTGAAACAATATCTATGAAAATATTGACACTAGTTTAAGTCCAATTTCAAAGGGAAATTGATTCCAATGACCACCATTGGATTAAATGGTAAAAATATATTGTAATTTCACTTTAAAACCAATTCAAAAGATAATCTAATCATATTAATAAATTAGATTAAAAAGAGTTTTTGTATTAAAATACAACATTTTACAATATTCATTAAAAAATGAACATTGTCAGAAAAATACCAAAAATTCACACAAAGTAAATTTTGATGTCCCAATCATAAAGAATAAGTTTATTTTGAAAAACATAGCTTATAAAATTGTCAAAAGATATATTTAAAAATGGTTTGCCATCAAAAGGCAGTAAAACAATCCTTTAAAAGAATATTAGTGTATTCCATGCTTAAGATTGGATTTATTTTCATTTTAAGCCTCTAAAACACTATCTTAATCATTAATAGACATAGATAAAAATATCTATTATTCATTACTTACTTGGGATGTTACAGAGTCTAGGGATCAGATCGTAGTTTTGAGAGAAAAATGTTTTATTACAAAAACAGTTTGTAATTACATGTTGATTTTTTGGATCCCATGGAAAAGGGAATGGGTAAATGATAATGAGAAAGTTTAGGATAAATTTAACCTTGTTGAGCATTCGTATAGGCCAAGAGATAGGAGAGATCCTGGTCTAGGACCTAGTGAGGAGGAAACTCAATAAAGTGATGATGATGCTGAGGAGAGTAAATCTATAAAAGATGGAGGGGATCCTGATTTTCCTCTTAGCCTAGTAGCTAAAACTGTATCATATAGAAAATCAAGTCCAACAGTGAATCTACTTAGACGGGACGAAGTTCTAGGAGAGAAAAATGAAGAAACCTCTATGGATGAGTGAGACCTTTCTAGATCATATCAGGAGGAGACTGCTCTAGATTCTAGTAGTAGTGACGATGAAGAAGAAAAAATATCTGAAAATGGGGAACCTTTTTCTATTAACTCTGATGGAAGTACCTGTTTGAGTCCCAGTCCTATGACTGAGTGCACTATTATGCATGTTGATGAGGTCTTTGAAGTGGATAGATAAGTACCTATTACTAATTTTCTCTAGTTTGTGCCACCAGGTTCGTATATAAATATGGTCATAGAGGACTCCTCTGAATGGTAGATTTCTATAGCGGTGGTTGAGTAGGAGGAAGCTCCACTTAATGAGGGGTAATATAAAAAATATGGGTCTATCTCAATTTTTCATGAGGTATAGGATTGGTCAGAGGATCCAGGATTTGTGGTGTTTGGAATTGATTATTTAGAATCTGATGAAGACCAACCTAATGAAAAATTTGTAGCTTCAGTTGTTGTTTTGTGTGAGAGAGACTCAATACTTTTTCCTAAAAATCTTGTAACTAAGGATGATCTTGATTATTTAAAGGTTAAGTTAAAAGAGACATGGACAACATCTGTTTCAGAATTGAAAATTTTATTTGATGAAGAACTAAGAAAAATGGACAAATCATTGGAATTATATATTGAAAGTACTATGTCATGTTCAGTGACAGATATGATTAATGAATTGAAAGTCTATCAAAATCAGATTATGAGTTTGACAGAGGCTGTTGATTCTCTGAAGCAATATATTGATTCATTTGATATATATTTTAGTTCCAAAGCTCAGGATGATGCTAACATCAATTACATAAAATGTGTAGTGACATAGTTTATGGATGTTTTTTAGAGTTTTAAATAGACCATAGAAGTGCATACCAGTACTCATGATTTGGTTGTGAAGAAATTGATAAGTAATTTGACCCAATCATTCCATGAAAAAGTAGATTTTACTATAAAACCCCATGGTAGCTCAAGAGTTTCTGTTGATGTTGAATAGTTTAGATATGTGATGAAATAAGAACATAGTCATGTTAGTGCCAGTAGCTCATCTGATTCTTTGTTGATATCTACCACAAGGGACATCAAAAAGTTCGTTCAAGACTATATGAGAGATGATACTGCTACCTAGAATGAAATAAAAGACAATATTGATCTTTATTTTCAGAAGGCGTATACCAAGAATCATATAAACATTGATTTCCAGCTTCTTTTAGAAAACCTAATTTTTCCCCAAGTCTCTCAAGCTTTCATAGATCAAGTCAGTAAGCTCAGTGAGTTGAATCATGCTTTGGACTTGTTTGTGGAGAACAAAGATGATTTTATATCAGCTATGGGGAGAGGAGGAGGAATCATCATAGATTTCAGGAACCTGTTACTACCCTTTCTGCATGTGGACAGTACCCTTATTATGATACCTCTAGCCCTGCCTGCCTCTGGTCACTCTGCTTCCACACCTCATTTGACTCCAGTTCAAGCTATCTGAAGTCTTACTCCTTTGATCACACAAAGGGTTACCCATTTTAGGCCCGATAGTATTTCAGTAGCTGAACCACCATTAATAATCACTGGTGTTCCCAAGCCTTCACCTATGCCTACCGAGCCCGAATCCACTATTTATCCCAAGGGAAAATCCAAATTACATATCAAAGAGGTGGATTGATTACTGGCTAGGAGATTTGATAGGGATCACTTTTATTCTTTTGTTATCATTTCTATTTTTCAATGTATTATTTCATGAAGTGATATCTACATGATCTCATTCAATTTTAAATTCGATTTTTTCTTTTATACATTTATTTCTTTTTTCAAATCAAAAAAGGGGAGAAATAATTCTATGTAGAAATGTGGGGGAGAATAATACAGCTAAGGATTTGGATAATGAGTCTTAGATAAATATTGAGTCTATTAAATACTTTTTTTATTATTTTACCTCTGATACATTTTCATTTAATACAATACTCTCTGAAACATTTGAAATATTTCATTTATGGTTACAAGGTATGATATTTCGACATCCTTTGAAAATGAAAATGAACACCCTGAGAAGTGAGAACAAATGTATTTTATAATGATACATTAATTATTATTTTGGATTATAATGCCATAATTTGTGATTATCAAAAAGGTGGAAATTGTTGGACCCACCTGATTTAATTATATCATTTATGTTTAGATATGCTTTGATAATCAAAAATAATGTCTATCTATATATTAATTATAAATTCAATTTATAAAATTATGCTAATCAGTTGATATTAATAAGAAAATGATCATATCATATCATTGGAATATGTTATACAATGTTTATTTATGTCTAAAAATGATTAATAATGATTAATCTGGATAATAACTCAATATGGAAATGATATGAATAGAAAAGATACTTTATTAGAATTTTCATTTTTGAGTCACCGATACAGACAGATAGCTACCGATACATAGTCACCGGTACATAAAGCTACTGATAGAAGGATCTACCACTACAATAGTAGCTACCTATGGATGGAGTTGCCGCGAAAAAAGCTTCTACTAATAGAAGGAGATACTGCTACCCAAGAAACTACTGATTGAAGGAGAAAACATTACACAAACAGCTATCGATAGATGGAGATACCGATACAAGTGAGCTACCAGTACATAGAGTATATGATACATAAATCTACTGTTATAGAGAGCGATAACTACCAATACAAGACCTACCGATACAAGTCCACTATTACAAGTTCACTGGTAAAAAGATCTACCAGTGAAAACCAGTCACTATTTCTGTAAAACTTGATTTCTGTTTGGTTATTAGCAATCATCATATTTTAGGCTTTTAATGCAACTGTTATTAATTAATGATGTTTGTTGGATTCCATGAAACTGTACCTCATACCTGTAGAAGTAATAATGCTTTATGTCGGACTGCATGAGCTAAAAAAGGATGATCAAAGCAGTGCATAAAAAGGGAGATTCACAAAGAGAGGTATGTTGTAGAAAAAGGAATAGATACACGAGAGCTTCAAAGAAGAACATTTCTAGGAGTTGAAGGACATTGTTGTTCAAAAAATAATACTGCAATCTCAATCAAAACTCTCATAACTAGAAGTCAAGAAATAGAACCACGATACTCTATTTTCCATTAAAATTCCATAGAAGGACTCAAATCCACATCTGCTCAATCCCAAAAAAATTCCAGACCTGAATTTCCATCACATAGAGCTTTCTAAACAAATCTCAATATTATTATATCTATTGTGATTTTCTATTTACATTTTTAGCATTGTTTGTGATTCTATTTATCTTAAACACACATTCTGTTCTAAGCATAACTGGAGGATATATAAAATACTCACTCAATCTTTCTAAACCATCTTGTATCCCACTGTGAATTGTGGTAGAGGTCAAGTGTGACCTGGATATCCTATGTACTATTGTTATAGTTTTCCCACGTAAAACGGTGGTATGGGTCTTAGTACCTATACAATCTCAGTACTTTTGTTTACCCTGATCCAGGGTGTTGGTCAAAGTTTTATATAAACTGTTTGAGAGGACTAAGTCTTGTCTTGAGACTGAACCTCTTGGTTAAAACCTATGTGCATCTTATTTTAGTTTAAACTATTATTCACTATTTTTTTGCTAATTATCTTGAAATACAAATATGTTTTAACGTAACTTTGATATTTGAACTAGAAAGTGTTGGTATTTTTTGTTAGGCAGTAATTTAGTTTCAAAATCTAACATAATCTTATGATAACAGAGAAATAATCAATCATTGAGAAACTAGTTGAACAGTTATAATCTTTTTAAATTCACTATAGTTAAACTTGTTTTATTAATTGGGGGTTTTTAATAGAACTTTTTTAATTAGAAATTTTTAATAGGAACTCAATTCACCCCCCTGAGTATCCTTTGAAAAAAAAAGCATTTGAATACACTTTTGTTTATAGGTTGGAAATTTGCCCTAATATAACCTTGTTAATGGGATTATTTCCAAATCATATACTCCCAAATATATTTATATTGTGTTTTTGAAATCCATATGATTGTCTAGAATAGAATACGTCTCCCCCATTCTAGTAGTTAGTCATTAACATCTGTCAACGTGAATATTTTTATGTATATGGGGTTACCATAACTATGAAATTATGTTTATATATTAATGGATTTACATTAATCATTTTATATTAATAAATTTACAGATATCCATATTATTACATTATAAATTACCAATTCTCAATTTTAATGGGGTAGTATTAGTGATTAATAGGTTTCCAGTATGGATTTTATTTATTTATAGGAATGTGATAAATTTTTACTATGATGGTATTGGGCACATAAAAATGGATTACTACATATCCATATGAAAATAATAAAACCAAAATATGTATATTATCTGTTAACAAGAATGTTTATAATAATAATTAACGTGTGATAAGGATTAGTCATTTTAGTTTAAATTCATGTGATTAGGAAATCTTGTATACATGTGCTAAAATATTCTGAGAGTATGACTTAGACATGGAAATACCTTTTTCGATTCAGTTAGAGGGTGTATTTTCCAAATTACACAGTTTGTAAATCATAAGGAATATATCATTTTATGGAATATATATTGGTCACCTAGAGAGAATATATACTTTTCTATAGGGTATAATATTTTAGGGGATATGGAATGATAGGGATGTTCTTAGGTCATATAGCCATGTGGAAAAATGGAAATGTATGAGTAAAATATATACCTATAAGGGATGGATTTTTATTTAAATGATAGTCCCTATAGAGATATAGCATATGAAAAATGATTTCTGAGATAATGAGGATATTTCTAGGATAGTGAAATGTTATTGTTCTGAAAAGGATGTTTGGACAATGTTGGTTTAATTGTGGGATTGGTGATGTTGGGATTGAACCTGTTAGAGGAGTTTTATACATCCCTTCATAATCAAAATAAAATACATTTTTGTTTGATTAAAAATATTTATGCAGGTGGATATAGTGATAAACTATTGATTCACATCATGTTGTATGGTTGTACATATCATGAAAGATGAGATAATAGATGATTGACTGAGGGCTAATCATATGAGGCCATATTTGGATCATATATTGGGTATATAACTAATAATAATTTTTATGGAAAATGTTTATTTATATTAATGTTGAGATCGAATAAATTCTCAAATCCCACATGAATTCCCCTCTTTTATTGAAGAAATAGATTATATAAGATAAAAATATTTGTGTGTGTGTGCACAATTTAATAAAGATGGGGATTATACATTCAATCATCCTTGAGATTCGTAAAATAATAAAAATATAGTGTGAATGAATTAAGTATTTTGGCACACATCTTAGGAGACAATACATGATTAATATACCATTCTATTTGATGGTATCCCTAATGGAATCCCCATTTGTCCTTCTCCTAATAATGAAGGTTATAATTTCATCTTTTTACTAGTTAATTGGTGTGTAATAATATATAAGTAGGGTAGTATGACCTAATGATTGAAATTATAGTTGAATACTATAGGAGGGTTTTCCTATCTGACATGTCTCGTTGAATATAGAATCAATCAATCGTTAATCCATGATAGGACATTATAGTATCTTCTCGATAAAGAACCTCATTATCAGGGGTTTCTATGATTTTAATTTTACAAATTGTTCTAACTAATTTTTATGAAAAAATAATCTCTTTTTATCAATATAATAAAAGATAAAAGGGGTTAGAATTGGTATTCATTCCTTAATCATTTAGGTCTACTTGTTTCAGAGGAGCTCAAAATTTGGACTTCTCAAAAATCTGGCATAGGAAAAAGGAATCCATAATGGTATTCTAGATTATGTAAATGGAAAAAGATATTGAGGGTGAATGTACCATAAATGAGGATCCCATGTTTGGGTGAAAATATATCATACATAGGAATGATCCCTCATAATGTATTCATAAAAAGAAGCTATAGTACACAGAACCACTTGTGGGAGTGATCAGGTGACCATATGTGGAAATCATCATGTGATAGAATGAGATGTTCATAATATGTTACCCCCTGATGATCATACAAATCAGCTCATAGGGGATGATTTTAATAATATTATACTATGTATGTTTCTCTTAATAATATAAAAAACATTAAAATCACATGGAATATTTAGTTATTTAGTTTTACTACTATATCTGGATTTAACTAAAATACATGTTGAGGTTTCAAAAATAAATAATACAATCCATTCATTCATTGTACTTCTACGGTTCTATGTTTACATTAATTTCATTTTACTCCTACCATTATATAAAAATAAAGGTATTTATATTCAACTAAGGACATGGCGCTATGTAAGAAAAAAATAACCATTATAGGCCCTATGGGCCACATAAGTATTTCTCATTATATTATGGCATCACATAGAAACACGAGATAACTATTTATGAGCTGACTGAGGTGAGGATATCACAAAGTTATTAGCTCAATATTTATTTTCCTATTTGTATGAGGGTATTGGAATTTCACATTAGATCACTATCAATAATTATTGTGATTTGAGTGTCTCATGAGATTACATGTTTGTGTTATCACTCATATTATGTAGTATATATGATCGTTGCATGAATGTTTTTCCCTCATAAGTAAAATTTTCAATTTATAATTACAAAAATAATTATTCAATGGTATTTTTAGATCCACATGAACTCATACATTTATTTAAAAATATCAACAGACCAGGATTTAATGTTATTATATCCCATACCTTTAGAAAAAACTCCAATAAATTCCTTTCCATACCCTTAAAAACAATTTTAGGATTCCTATAATTGATAAATACCCATGGAAAATATTTTCATGATCAAAAAGTGATACTCTATGGGCTATTGTGACGTTAATAATTATTATGTTTTACTACATCCATATATTTAAGAAATTAGATTCCTCTAGAAAAATAATTATTGGTCTAAAGATACAATTTGATATTGGTTGATCAAAATAAAAAACATGTATCTCAATACTTGTACCCAAAATCTACCTTGTATAAATGATTGAATATTTAAATGATACAATTTTATACCAAATCTAGTAAATGTGGGATGGGGAGTATGTCAATCTCATATAGCTACTCATAAATTCTTATTCTCTATGTACAAACTGATGTAGTTGATCAACATATAAAATGATATACACCGTAGATAATGGTATAATCATACGACACTCAACCAAATTTTTAATGAAATCATATATACTATATAGTTATGGTAAAAAACATCCCAATGTTTCATAATTCGGGGAATTAATTCCAATCACAATTTATATAAGAGGAAATATTCCATCATGGTTATACTCTAACATATGATATGATCAATAATATACCATATATACCTTGATTCTCATAGCCATTTGGATTTCAAAAGAAATGTACCAAAATATGAGGACACTCATGTCAGGTATCTCACCATCATAAGGTATCGATAAATTAAAATATGAATCATGAACCCCTATTATTTCAAATACATTGTTTGTGAAACACGATAAGGTATACACATAGAGGTGGAATTTAGTATCCAAAACATATTTTGTGCTTCATTAGAATATTCAATACATCAATACAATAATATTAAGCATCATAATATTAATGTTTTTAAAAAATAATTAACACCCCAATATATTCATTGAAAATGGAATAACTCAATTTTTTATATGTTATTCATTACAGTAATTCATTTATGATTTTTAGCCAATGTAAATAGATGGAAATACAGAGTCTAGATTTTTAAATACTAATATATTTTATATTATTCACCATATTTAAGAAAATAAATTATAACCATAAATAATGACATATCTCATAATATAACATATGTGATATATCTAGATCATCTTTATGTTTGTGGTACTTTTTTTTTAATTTATTTATCCATACATAATTATAACAATATCATCATAAAACATCCAAATAAAACACATCAAGTAGAATCTGTTATGATGTATCATCTATGATGTATGTTATATTTAATAATGATGATACACCATGAATTATATACAGATATTTTTATGTATGAATAGTTCTTTAATCCCGAATACTTCAACAAATCAAATGTAATGATGTTAATAAATTATGTTGTCTAAGTGGATTTATTTTTAAGTTCATCAACATTATCATTATTATAATATTTCAATAATATATTTCTTTATAACCTTATTAGTACAATTTTTTACTATAAATATATTATTTACCAAAAACATCTAACAACCATTTAAGAAAAAAATTGATTTTCACCCCATTACGATGACTTGATGAAACTATTTACTTATATCTATACATAAATAACCTAAAATCACTTATTATTTTGGGTGATATTAAATTTTAACATCATGATATCTTAATTATAATATTTAGACTAATAAAATTAATATCATATTGATAATAGACTCTTAGAAACTATAATATTCTCAAAATATCAAGATATAATAAAAATTGAGATCTTGTTAGTAAAGAAAATTTATTTTCTTTGAAGTAAATGGTTAATAAATAAGTAATCATATCCATATCCTATGTGGTATTCTAAATTTTAGAGTCTTATTATATAATTATTATTTCAATCATTAAAATATTACAATGATTGGTTGTGGGAAAATAATTTATTATATTTTAACATTGATTTTAGAAAAACTCTTTTCCAATGAGTAAATATCCTTTTAGCATTAAAATATTTTGAAATATTTTATTAAATGTTATCAATTAAAATAAATGTTTGGTAAAATAATTATCTCAAATTTTTTATAATTTTTATTTAATAAAAAAATTTCATTATCATTAAATTTAACAATATGAAAATTATCTTTTTTCATAGTATCAATCCCCGCATTAATATAATCCTTTACATTCTATGGAATCATTCCCATTTCATACTTAATTTACCTTTGGGATTCAGAAAATAAGGATTAATTTTTTAAAAATATATTCTTCTTTATTAAAATCAATTAATGTCCCATACTACACTCTCAACATAATATTTTAACATAAAAATTAATAAATAATTCAAAAATATCGACCAAAAAATGGGAGAAATTGTTAATCATTTATTATTATCATATTCCTTATTAGGTTAGTTAAATAATAATGAATTTTATATATATCTAAATATTAAGATAAAAACATTATTGTCTCTTATTATTATTTCCATTCATAATATTATCGACAACATTAGTCAGAAAACATGTTGATTTTATTATATTTTATCCAATGAATTATAATATTAAAGTGATTGATTGTATTTTTGTAAATGTCATGAAGACTCTAATTTAAAAAAAACCAACATTTATTTAATCATTTTAGTATTATCTAACATGAATAATTTTATCTTTTTATGTTAGAAAATATATCCAACATACCAGTATAGTATATTGTGTACATTGTGATCCTCATTTATGAAATATTTGTTGTAATTTTAAATTGGGGAATGAAAATACTATATATCTATATTACAATCTTTTATAATATTCTTTCCATGATTTAAATAAAATTTATATCGTCATACATTAAATATGTTACAAATAAAATGAAAACCCTTTTTCAAATTAATCGTATTTGTTAGTGTTCAATGATATTTATTTCCACATAAATTATATTTTTTAAAATTTTAATAATTCTATTATTATATAGAGTACATCAAATAAAATAATAATATCCTATAAATATTTTTTATTGTTTATTGGATAAATTGTATCCCAATCTATCATGTTGGTTATCTCGTGTTTAATCCAACGTTTTCAAATTTTTATAATTTCTGAGACATTGGTATCCAAGATTATATTCTATATATAGTTTATATAATAGATATGGTATCCACAATACTATGAATTCATTATAAAATTTTATCTATAAAATCTATATTATTTATACTTTACTCAGTCGGATCCCCATAGTAATCAAAAATGTCTTTTTAGACGATATATAATCATTTGTATTTTAAGCGTATTTTACCACCATCAAATATAATGTTTTCTTATTTACATATATTCAGGCTTGAACAGATTTAATATTGAACTCCTGTTTTATTTTCTAAATCAATATTTTTAATCAATATTGATATGTATCTCATTAAAAACATGTCAAATATCCAAAAATAAAATTCAACTCCATATATACATTCCCAAATAGATCCAATGTAAAAGATACATGATATTCGGTGATGAACAAACATTGAATAATATAAAATCAATAATTCCAAAATGAGTAATCCCTAAAAAATTGGAAAAAACCCCACAAATTTCATGTGAAATCAGCAGACTCTAAGACAATGAGAAATTGACATAAATTCCATTTACCACGAGATAAATTACTCAATATATATCTATTTATCATCAAAATTATAACAACAATATCAAATATACTGTAATGAACCTTATCTTATTGATCATTACATAGTATAAACCAAATTCATGGTAGAAGAAAACTGATCTATTATCATCCGAGAAATATGTCTCGTTACATAGATATATTAAAATAAATATAAATGTAGATTATTAGATTACAATATTATATAGATCATAATTCATAATATAAATTATATATATCATTGAATTAATATGGAATGAATAAATTAATGAATCAGTCTGTAATTTAAGAATTAATAAAAAAATTTAAATACCATTTATAAATAAATTATAAATAATTTATAACATTGGAACGGTTAAACTATAATAATTAATTTTTTTCTAATATGAAAATTACATAATATTATTTACATAAATTTAATATTAACTCTTTGAAATTATAAATATATGACAATTTATTAAAAATATTTATTAAATAATAAATATTTCATATATATTTAAACCGTTTTTATAAAATAAAACTCTTTAATGAATCAATTTTAAACACTACATACTCGAATGACGTTCCAGATCGCTTTGGGTTAGTGACTAACAACTAGGTATCATTAAGAGAATATGGGGAATGGTTTCTCCCAAACTAATGCAATGACATAGAATATATACATAACATTGAAAACATCATAAATGAAAAATGTAATCCAGAAATGAAAATAAATAGTGGAATCTTTTAAACATAAGAGTAAAAAAAATTTACAAGTACAAGCCTATCGAAATAGGATCTGAAAAATAATATAACAACCACAATACTCCATCTGAAAGTGTTGGAAGACTCCCACAATATCACCTCTATCTACTAATCCCAGATTCCATAAAACATCAAAGCCTCTAGTGGTCACCTTTCCATTTACTACATCGAAAGACATAATACTTTTTACAAACTACTAATTATATTAAAATTTTTATAGCTATTGGGGTAACATCCTGTGATTTCATAGTATGTTATCACTTCAAAATAATTCATTAACTTGTGATACATGCAACAACGAGTTTGAGAACACAACGACTTACCAAAATATCCATTCAAAAGGCAGTTATGAATAGTATTAAATACATTTTTTATTTTATTTATATCCTATATAATTTTAGCATTCATATTTTTAACTTCTTATACATAATATAAGGAATAACTGGAAGTTTCAAATAAAAGAAGAATTTTTCAAAAAAGAAATCTTACCAGCTATTTAATGAAGATTACTTTTTAACACTAATATTTTACAATTTTATATATTCAATTAATTAAAATTAAATTCTTCATTAGATGTGGGACAGAAAACTTTTTTTGGATAAATTATTTGTACTTTTCTAATAACTTTCATATTTTGATAAATAATGAAAATATACTAAGTTTTAACTGAAACAACTATTTTAATCGAATTAATTTATAGTGTTAAATTAAGCATTTAAATTATTTGGATGAATTATTATATTATTTTTTTATCATTTCATACAATGTTGGTCAGTATAAGTAATTTTACATTTATATTTTTCATAAACACTTGTCAATCTTTCGATAGTTTTTACTTTATAAAAAACATTCTTTTTGGTTTTTCAATGAGAGTTAATTTTAAATTATTAAATTAAACTTCAATGATTCAAAATTTTTAAAATAGAATTTAATTTTTAATTCGGAATATCAAAATTAGCATAGTTTTAATTTTTGATAATTTTCAAAATACATTCATTTTTTTATGAATACTGAAAAACATTGTGTTATTGTTTAAAACCGACATTCTATTTAAATAATTATTTATTTTATTTAAATTTATTTTAAGTAAATATATATTTATAATACCTATATATGTAAAATGTAATTCATTGGATTCATTTTATAATAAAATTAAATGTATAAATATTTATTGATCTATTTTCCGTATTTTACCCACCTTCTAGGATCATTTGCAAATTTGCATAAAACATAATTTTACCACATCAGTTAGTTGAATTTCACAAATATATGAGACAAGGATTACATCATTAAGTAAAATATTATTCAATAAGATGAAAATAACTTTTCGTAAATAGTAACTTTTGGTGTTTATTTACAATATTTAAAAGTAAATAGGGCAATTAAGGGTAAAAATGATATTATAATTACCCTAACACATGTCCTGATTCTATTGTAAATGTGTAATTCAACCAAAAAATCATAGGAATAATATACGATACTTTCTGGTCCACTTGGATTATATTAGGACATTTATTATTATTTTATTTAAATAAGAGTTAAAAGTGTTAAATTAAATATTTTATAAGTAAACAATTTTTAATATACAGTTATATTTGAGATAATTCTGACTAAAAAAGTTATTTAGAAAGGAATAAATATTTATTACATCATTGTATTTTATTTATAAATGTTATTCAACAAATAAATAAATTTATTTACTACACAATGATGATTCGGTAATTACCTAATTAATGAAAGAAGAAAATAAATGTTATTATAAATATTAAAATAAATATAATTTCATTGTTTTTATTACATAAATGATTATTATAGGTGAATATGAAGTTTTTTTGTAGATTAAATGTATCTTGTTCAAAGTAATAAAATTGTGAAGACATTCACAGAAACTAAATACTAAATATTGTCAACATTGACATAAATGAGTTTTTAATACAAATATTATATTATTAAATTATATAATATTCATCAAAATCTAATGTTAGGCCAAAGGGATTAAATATTATTATATATTTTATTAATGAACCACTTGAGGTTCTTTTTGAAGTTTAGATCATGTTTATTAACCATATAGTGTAAGAATACAAGATGAAAAAATAAAAGTTAAACTCTTTAACTAATATTTAGATAAATAATTTAATGATAATATGGTAACCTAAAAATGTCTAGAACCCATTGGATGAAAGGATATCGACCTATAACCACCTGAGTCTCAAAATAAATTCATTTGAAGCTAGTATAAACTAAATATGATTGTATAATCCATTAATATTTTAATTTTTTCATAAATTGTCCCTCACCCCTCTTATAAAAGGTAACTCCCCCTTCTCTCAAAATCACACCTCAAACCCATTTTACTCAGCCAAACCCATCCCAAATATATTACCGTATTATCTAAAATCATCCTAGATTCCTTACATTGACCAGAAATCCAACTCAAGGATCCCTTTTGATCTACTCAAAAGAAAACACCTGAAGAAGAGGTAATAATTTCACCACCCTCTTTCATGTTTTTTCTTCTTCCACATTCTATTTCATTATTGTTTCCATACCAAAATAATAATTCCAGTACCTAAAAAAACTATGATGTTATTATAATTATGATACTCCCATATTTTTTATTATATCCATCCTATAAATGAAAAATTCATCATACGTGCGTACGTACTGCTTACCGTCTAAATGTCATGGTGTAGTTTGTTATTCAAACACTTCATTATTTGGATGGGTATAATTACTAGTATAACTGTGGTAAATAATAATTTTAACATGTTAATTATTATTTATATATGATATAATGTCTAATTACATATGATTTCCCCATCAAAATAATGATATTGTCCCTCATGCGTATGTACGGATTAACGTCTCCATGAACATGATGATATACATTCCCCATCATAATAATTGAAGAATAAAATTAATTTTATGATAAAAAATAATGTTTAAGAACTTAATATCATTATGGGTATGAATCAAATACCTCCTATACATAATAAACCTAACTTACGTAACCAATCATATTTTGGAAAATGAACCAGTTAACCCCTGAAACAATGATACTACTAAAATATTTTTAACAAAGAAATATTGGAAGATCATATATGATATCATATTTATATATATGATTCTTGTATAATTTAATAACAATTAATTAACTGTTATAAAGGAGGTTAGTGTACCCCCGACTAAGGAAAAGTACAAGGTAAGGGTTAATTTCTCAATCTCATTATTATCCGATGTTATTTTTATGTAATTATCTACTGGGATATATTTATTACCCATTTCCATGTTTCATAAAATATATTTCAAAGGGATTATTTTTAAGGGACATTTATACTAAAAAATATTTTTAAATGTTTTAATGATTTATTTTTCTAAACCTTTCTCTTTAATGTCCATGTTTTCTTTATGGTTTTGTGTATTTATTTATATGGACATGAATGTTTTAAAACATTAATTCCTTTCAAAAGAATCAATGTGGTATGGAACACAATGTTTCCACACTTTATTTTATATAAATTCCTAAATAAATTATTTGAATTATAAATGATTTCATGAAAAAGTGATATTTCAATCAAATATTTTTACTAATAATTTTCTACTATGTCAAAATGTATTACTGTATATTATTCTTGATCAAGGTAGATTTATTATGATATAATTATTCCATATTGTATTATAGGGTTTGTGATATTTTTGACTGTGGATGTGTTGTTTTTATACCATTCATGGATAATGGATAATGTATTGGCATTTTGTATGCTAGTTTGAATACGGATGTTTATGTTATGTTTAAACATTTTCAAATGGTGAATTCATTTGACTTATAAATAACAGGTGGAGCCTGCTATAGTTCCTCGATGCATCGGTAGGTCTCATGAAACTATTAAACCCGTAATTGTACGAGGCTTTTCCCAATTTGATATATTGTTATGGATGAGGCCTTAATCATTTCTAGGTTTCTTGGTCGAGGCCTTAACATAATGTTTTAGAATGTCCCTCATTATACATTCTCTCATTATGTAAATAATATACATGGTTTATGTGGCTATTAGACTAGTATAATACCCATGTATATGTTTTATTGTGGCATTATTTACTCATATCATATTCCTTACATAAAGTGTTCATGTTAATTATTTGTAAAGGCATGTGTTTTCAATTATTCACCATGCCTAATGTTTATGTTATCTTATACTAAATTATATACCTTTACTGAGCATCTGATATCACCCCTTTGTTGTGTTTTATTTTCCTAGGATTTTAGGAAGGGTATTATGGTTGATATGCAGGGTTATTCTAGGGGATTAATGGAATTCTCAAAAGATCATTTATGTCATGTTTTATTTTTTAATGTGTAATTTAACATTCATGTTCATAATGTATTTTCCATGTCTTCTAAAATGATCAGTCTTTTTGGACTTGATTCATTTTAATCATTCCAATGTGTAAAAATAATGCTATAGTACTAGGATTCTGGGGTAAGGGAGTTACATTTGATATCAAAGGAAGTTTAGAAACAACCATGAAATATATTTTTATATTCTCTGATTATAGAGCATTACACTAAGATTGAATTTAAGGATTATTATAAAAGAACGTCCTAGAATTTTGGTAATGTAGAGATTTTGCGTATTTTCCATTCAATAAATCACTGTCTGGATATGAGCTGGTAGAGCCGGCTCAGGAACAGATTTACCTAGGAGTGAAAAATCCGACAAAGAATTTCAGTCTTGACCAAGGGCATCCTAATACAAGAAAACAGGTCTTACAACACTCTCGGTTTTGACACTCCTGGGGAATATGCTTTGGATAATTCACATTTTCATTCAATCAATTATGAAGGATTTAAGATTAAATAATTCCATAATGAAAAAATTTATTATTTCAGATTATATGAACAATCTTTTCAATTTACATTAGTTATTTTACATGTTTGAAATTATTCATTTCGATTCATAAACTTTCCTAGTGTTTGTCATTGTTTAGAAATGGTTCCTAGTTGAATGAATGAGAATTCCAGCAATACACATGATCGAATGATTAAGAAGGATCATATCATTCATGGTATTTATACAACATTTAAAAGAGAGATAGTGTCCCAATAACTATCATCATACGAATAAATAGTATTATGTGTTACTAAGATAAGTAATAAATTCTTTGCGTCCTATGGATTTGAAGGGAAAAAATAGGGGGATAGGATGGAAGATATAAATAAGTATAAAGCGAAGAGGGGAAATAATGATTTTCCCATATGTCATAATTGTGGAAGGAATCACCTTGGAATGTTTTTTTAAGGGAATGAGAGTTTGTTATAAGTGAGTAGAAAAATGACACCAACTACATGATACAAATGGTAATAAAAATTTGGCAATGATACAATGCTTCATTTTCCAGAAGTTGGGACACTACGCGAATCAATGTCAAAATCATCATAGTATGCCCCAAATGATGCAATTAAATAATAATGATGTTATGATACTACCACAGATGATGTTGAATGACTAGTGTTCTTATGATGTTATTAATGAATTATTTATTTTGAGTGTTGTTTCAATTATGTACTAGTTATATGAATTATGGAAATATATAAGGATTGTACTGCAGTACTATTTCATAAAGGATTTGAGAATATATGGTTCTATGAAAAGTTAATCAATATAAGGTTGAATGTTTTTGTAAATATATGGTTTATGGAAAGATAAACCATAATATGGTTCTGATATTGATGTAGTGATTTTCGAATAAGATATGATTGATTTGGGTAAATTATATTAGATATTCTTTACTATTTCGAAACTAATTAAAGATTTGTATATTCCATCATTATTGGAGTTTACAACATTTTTTGATAAATGGAGTATATACAGTATTCTATAATGTATAAGGTAGAATTAATGTAATAAATATGGTTTTATGGTAATTCATGGTGGTACAATGTTGTAAAATAATACCTAATGAAGATATTCACATGTTATTACGTGGTAAAAACAATCTCCATTGTGTTTACCTTCCTTATATATTTTGGAATATGAGTTTGGAAAGAAGTATATTTGTTAAGTAAAAATGATGGAATAGATTATGTTTGACAGTAGATACTATTGTTAAGGTTAAATCATTTTATGAGATTATTTTTTTTATTTTCATAATATGGACTACCATGAGGTCGTGCAACAACTTGTCACGTCTGGCAAGGCAACGATACTTGAACCTGCAATTAAAGGGCGATATGGGTACATCACCTACCACTGGCCCAAGTGAGATACTGGTTTGTATAATGTAGTTTTATTTAAAAATTGGCTGATAGATGCATTATAAATTAATTTTTTAAAACACAATATGATTAGGATAAAGTAAATATTTTTGAGTTCTATTATTGTTTGGAGTTAAAGATGAGTTTGTGGAAAAAATTTGTTATGGAATGGAACTATACATGTAAAGAATTATTTTTTTACTTATTCAATTATGAAAATAATTCCTAACATTTAGGGAAGGGATCTTAAAACCAAAAATGTGTTATTCTAATACCTTATGTTTTGTTTAACCGATGATATTTTAAATTATCATTAATTGATAGCTTCGATGAACTCAATATAAAACTTATTTGTGAATGATGTACTCAATAACTCCCTATAAATAGTTATGTTTTTTCCTCCATTTAAATGTTTCTGACATCCAGCAATGTTCCCTTATTCGAGATCAAAATTTGGTGGTGAATTTTTCATTTCCCATTCCCTTTTATTAAAACTAAATTATATTAACCCAATTTTTAAAGAGGGGTTTTCTCCAATGTATTTCTATATTTTTAACCATTTATTTTTAATGAAATATTTCAAATTTTGAGGATGGAATTTATTGAAATAGGGGAGAATTTAACAACCCATGATTTCATAGAATGTTATATCTTCAATGTAATTCAACATGTTGTGTTACACACAAAAATGAGTTTGAGCACACCATGACTTACCGAACATGCCATTCAAAAAGAGGTTATGAACTATGTTAACTATTTTTTGAATTTTATTTATATCATATATAACTTTAACAATCATATTTTGGGTTTCTTACACATAATATAAGGAAAAACTCAATTTTTCAAATAAAATAAGTATTTTTGAAAAATGGATTTTAGCACCTGTATAATGTATAATCCTTTTTAATACCAATATTTGACACATATATATATATTTAATTTAACAAAATTAAATTCTTCTTTATAAGTGGGACATAAAAAATTAGTTTGGATAAATTTTTGGTAATTTTCTGATAAGTTTCATATTTTTATGAATAGTGAAAAAATACTAAATTTTAATTAAAAACATCTTTTATAATCAAAATAATTTAAATTGTTAAATTAGGCATTTGAATGGTTGTGAATATTAATTAGATTATATTTTTAATCATTTAATACAATTTAGTTCATTATATGTAATTTCACATTTAAAGTTTACACCAACACTTGTCAATCTTTTGATAGCTTTTACATTTTAAAAAACCCAATTTCGGGTTTTGACAATTGGAATTAATTTTAATTTATCAAATGAAAATCAAATGTTTTGAATTTGGTAAAATAGACTTCATTTTTGAAGTTGGAATATCAAAATTTTCTTAGGGTGCGGTTTTGGTATTTTTCTGAAAACATTTAATTTTTGATGAATAGAGTAAAACACTACATTATTGTTTAAAACAATATTTTTATTAAAATAATTATTTATCTTATTTAAATTTATTTTAAATAAAAATTGATTTATAATACCTGTATAATTTAAATGTCATTCATTGGTGTCATTTTGTAATAAAATTAGATGTATAAATTTTTATTGAACTATATACCATCTTTTGCACACTTTATAGGAGCATTTGCAAACATGCATAAAACATAATTTTACAACTTCTGTAAGTTTAATTTCAAAAATCAAAGAGACATGATTGAAATAAGTAAGTGAAATATGAAACAATAAGTTAAAAATAAATTTTAGTTAATTGAATCTTTTGACATTTATTTACCACAGTTAAAAGTAAATAGGGTAATTAAGAGTAAAAATGAAATTATAATTACACTAACATATGCCCTAATTAAATTGGATAAGTTTAATTTTAAAAAAAACTTAGATATAAAATATGATCCTTTACGTTCACTTTGATTAGATTAGAAAATTTATTATTATTTTATTTAAATAATAGTTAAAAGTGTTAAATTCAGTGTTAAATAAAAAACCATTTTTAAAATAAGGTTATACATGAGATAAATTTGGCCAAAAAATATTCTTTAGAAATATAAAATATTTCCTACATCATTGAATTTTATTTATAATTTTTATGCATTATATAAGTAAATTTATTTATGACACAATGGGGATGCAATAATTACCTTATTAATTAAGGAATAAAATAAATTGTATTATAAATATTATAATTAATATAATTTCAATGTTTTTATGGAATACACGAATTCTTTTGGTGAATATGGAATGTGAGGGTTGAATCATTGTATCATGTTCGATGTAATCAATTTGTCATGTCTTTCACAAAAACAAAAAACAAAATACTATAAAAATTGACATAATAGATTTTAAAAAAAAATATTATATTATTAAATTATATAATATTAATATAAATCTATTGTTCATCAAAAGGGATTAAATAATATTATATATTACATTAACGAACCAAATAAGAATCCCTTGGATGTTTAGAGTATGTTTCTTAACCATTAGAGTAAGAATAAAAGAAGACACGGTAAAAGATATACTATTTTACTAAGATTTAAATATAAAATATAATGTGAAATGGTAACCTAAACATGTATAATACTTATTCGTTGAGAGTAATTTAACCCATAACCACATAAGTCTCCAAATAAATCATTTGGAGCCATTATGAACTGAATATGATTGTATAACAAATTAATATTTTAATTTTTTCCTAAATTTACCCTCACCCCTATTATAAAAGGGCACTTTACCTTCTCTCAAAATCACTCATCCATGTCATTTGGCTCACCAAACCCCAAAAACATATCCTCCCAAAATCTCTAAAATTGTTCTAGAGTCCTTAAATTGATCATAAATCCATCCTATGTAGCCCTTTTGATCATCTCAAAATGAAACACCCGAAGAAGAGATAATAATTTCACCTCCCACTATCAAGTTCCTCTCTTCTTCCATATTCTCTATATTTTTTGTTTCCATATCAAAATATCAACCCCAATACCTCCTAAATACATTGACGTTATTAAAAATATGGAACAACCATATCTGTTATCATATCCATCATATGAATGACAAAGTCACCATACGTGCGAACGTACAACTTACCGTCTCCAAGACACGGTGTAGTTTTTTTCAAAAACTTCCTTATTTGGATGGGTATAATATTGGGTATAACTGATGTAAATAATAAATATAAAATGTTAATGATTCTTTATATTTTATATACCATCCAATAACATACGATTTCACCATCAATATAATGATATTGTCGCTTATGCATACAAATAGATTATCGTCTCCACGAACGCGATGAGATTCATCCCCATCGTAATAATTTAAGAATAATTTTCATTTTATTATTAAAATTAATTTTAATAACTTAATATCATTATGGATATGAATAAAATACATCATACCCATAAAAAACATGGATTACATAACCAATAATACAAAGGAAAACAGATCAGTTAACACCTGAAACTAGGATACTACTAAAATATTGTTAACAAAGAAATATTGGAAGATCATATATGATATCATATTTATGTATATGATTATTGTATAATTTAATAACAAGGATTTAACAATTATACATGATTTTAACGTACCCTTGACTAATGAAAAGTAAAAGGTAAGGGTTAATTTCACAATCTCATTATTATATGTGTCTGTTTTTATGTAAGTATCTATTGGGACATATTTATTTTACATGTTCATGTTTCATAAAAGAGTCTTCAAATGGATTCTTTTTCATGTAATTTTTTAGTAAAACATCATTTTAATTGTTTAAAAGATTTTATTCTTCTAAACATTTCTAATTAATGTCCATGTTTTCAAAATGGTTTTAAGGATTTATTTCTATGAACATGAATGTTTTAAAATGTTAATTCCTTTTAAAAGATTCAATGTAGTATGCGAAACTTTGATTATAAATTATATTTTAAATTACATCCATTATAAATTATGTGACATTTAAACGATTTTATGAAAAATTGATATATCACTCAAAGATTTATCATTTTCAACTATGTCAACATCCTTTAAGGGATATTATTCTTGATCATGGTTGATTTATTATGATAAAAATATTATATATTGTATTAATGGTTTTGTGATATTTTTGATTTTGGATGTGTTATTTTTATACCATTCATGTTTTATGGATAAAGTATTGACATTTACTATGATAGTTTTAATAACAATGTTTATGTTATGTTTAATACTTTTTCATATGAGTAATGCATTAGACTTAGTAAGTGATAGGTGGAGCCCTCTATATCTCCTCGATGCATCAGTAGGTCTCATGGGGTAATTATTCATGGAATTTGTTGTGGCCTTTACCAAGTTGATATATAGTTTTGGCTGAGGCCTTAGCCCTTTTTAGATATCTTGGACGAGGCCATGAAAAAATTATTTAGAATTCCTTGCATTATATATACCCTCTTTATGAAAATAATATTGACGGTTTATGTGGTTATTCGACTAGTAGAATACCCATGACTATGTTTTATTATGTAATTATTTACTCTGATCATATTCCTTCCCTAAAGTGTTCATGTTTATTAAATTTATAGGCATGTGATTTCAATTATTCAATGTGCCAAATGTTTCTGTTATCTTCTGCAAAATTATTTACCTTTTCTGTGAATCTAAGCGCACCCCTATCTTATGTTTTATTTTCCCAAGATTCCAAGAAGTGTATTATAATTGATATGCAGGGTTATGCTAGGGTATTAATGGTGTTCTCAATTTATCATTTATGTTGTGTATTATTTTTGAATGTGTATTGTAATGTTAAAGTATGTAATCTATTTTCCATGATTGCTAAACTAGTTATTCTTTCAGGACATGATTCCTTGTAATACTGACAATTTATTTAAATAATGCAACGAATCTGGGATTTTTGGGTCGGGGCATTAAAATTGGGCTCATTAGGATCCCACTCAAGTATTCTATGAAATGTTATTATACAAAAACACATGTATGGTATTTTTAAATAAAACATGGCATGATAAACAATAATGTGGTTATATGAATATCATGGTAAATAATTTCCATTTTCCAATCAATTTAAAAATAATGGAAGGTATATTAGATTCATTTATAATTTTCATTATCATTTAATAAAATTTAAAGCATTAATATCATGTCTAATTAAATTTAATGAAAATAATGAGTTACTCAAGACAATGAACTCGATAGGTCTGGATAGAAAACTACATGATTTACAATAAATGACATCTGAAAAATAGGTCCTTAGAACACATTCATAATGATGAATTCAATACCAAATCAGTTAACGTACCAATAATTTAATAAAATTTCCCTTTAATAACAGTCCTATGGGGTTGAGATAATCCCCTTGATAAAATCCATTGTAGGTAATATGGACAATGTACCTAATATACATATTCAATATATGCACCCAAGGAATCCCATGTGATACATTTAAAATATCATTTCAATGTGTTGAAAAAGCACAATTTTTATTCACAAAAACCTAGAAAAGAATTACTCACAAATCCATTGAAAACCAAAAAAATATCTATATTTTTATAAACATGTTTATAAAAATATGAGAAATACATTTTAATAATCATAGTATAGTGATGAAACCACTAAACATTAAACATTGGGTCACATACACCCTTGAAGGATCATATAACAACATGATTTATACAATAACAATGTAGTCACAATAATCACACTTCACATCCAATAATTTATAAAATTTTAAAAAACAGTGAGTTGGAGGAGAAGAGGAATAGATGCATACCTCAAATCACAGAACCACCAAACCACAACCAACCATGGTAATGGCCCACAAAACAAGATTAATCTGTAATACTAGATATAAAAACATGATACATCACAGTGGGTAAATGAATTAGACTACAAAAAATTAAAATGTTATCACGATCAACAAAATGAATATGAATGAAGGATCGCATAGCTGAAAAGACAAAACCCCCAACTATGACAGTGATATATCATCGAACTGATAAATCTAGATCAAATCAAAATGCTAGAAATTAGTAGATAAGGGTTTTGGGTCGAATGACAATAGAGTTGTGGGAGAAGAAAACAAAATATCATTCATGTGGATCAAAAAATTATAAGGACCCTATAGTTTTAATTTATTAACTCATATAAACAACATGTAATCCTTGACAATCAAGTATGCCATTAAAACAATTATCATTTAATTAAAAATTATTAATTTATTATCACAGGTCATGTTACAATTACATAGAGTGTAATCCTTTAACACTATGTAAATAGTTCAAAAAAAATTTCAAAAGAATACAAGCAGATCATGTAACCAATTTTAATGCTTTTTAATTTCCTAGTACATATTTGAAAACACAGAAATCATACATGAAAAGTCAAAACAACTAGGAACATCTATGATCAAAACGAGAACCCCACCAACAAATTAAATCCATTATACCCATACTCCATAAATTAAAAGAGGAATCGATAATAAAATTAATTCAAATGTCATCGGAAATGTTATTTATCACTCAGATTCCTAACATACTAAATTAAATTGGAGAAAATACAATGATGATAAAGTTACATGAAATATTGAAACATGATGTTATAAACACCCCATTATATGATATTCCACCCCTGAGGTGTCAGTTATAGCAAATTGATCTTATAATGGGGTGAGACCATTTCTCCCACATCAATGAATATCTCTCCCAATTACAATGATAACACTCTAAAAAACATACTTGACTTACCACACAAGAAATTCACTTGAGTTTCAATGATCTCAACTAGATTCTTATAAAAGTATATCTATGTTTCTAACTCAATATATTCACAACACAGAACGTGAGAGGTATCAGAATGATATCTCATCAGTTGTGATATGTGGAAAATATAATGAATTATGATACATTTAACTATTAATTACAAAAGATAAGTAACACATAAAAGACAATAAATGACCATGCAAGGTTAAACATATCTCAAAAAAATAATTTCCCTATTTTTGAAGACAATAATGAAATAAATGAGTTGAAAATATTATTATAAACCTATCACCAATGGAAAACCTCAATTTTATAAATATCTAATATCAATAAGACTTCTCCTGACACTACGTTATAATAGGACATTGATGTTTGTCAAGGATACTCATAGACATCCCCATACCCAAACTCAGTATTTCCAAAGAAGATACAACTACCTCTTCCCATACTAGAATAGATCATTATGAGTGACTATAAAAAGACTCTAAATTAATCCCATTGATTAATGAATGATAACAATTATTTTTTGTAAACTCAACCTATCCCAGATAGATATCTCATCATCCACCAATTTCAAAGTTACAAGGATAGATCATATCCTATAGAATATAAATAATATCAACATTATTACCATATTTTTGTGTGTGATAGCATGTACTCATCCTTACATTAATCCCCCAACAACATGGAGAGTTATCCAAAACCTAAATTTTATTATATGATTTCATTATGAATCAACATATGAATGAACCCCACATAACCTCACAACTTTTTGAACATTCAACATACCAAGATCATCATGTCTTGTGATGTATTTGACCATAATGAATTTAGAATTTTATTTCTACCAATCAATGACCAACCAAATAGAATTCCTCCCATATATATAACATGGTAATCTAATAAATATGACCACATATACCTCATCTAATATTAAAACTAGAACTAGAAGTGTATGTGGAAAACTGGAATGATTTAAATTCTATTCCATTATATGTTGGCATGTCTAATAGTGAGACACATACTCAAAAAATGTCACACTTCATACCCGGCCTCCAGAATTATTTCCTTATATCTTAATACTAATTTCTAGTTCCTGTATTAATTTCCCACAATGAATTAAAAAAATTAAAAAAAAAACCACACCACAGAATACAGTATGAAAACCCAATCCCCAAATTGGAGTATAAAATATAAAGATATTAACTAATACAAAATGGCATCCCCACAATAAAAGTTTTCTTGATTTCCTCCATTGTTTTCATTTTTATGCTGATTGTGAAGAATTGAATCATGAAATGTTGAGGGAAACTTTACACTGATCAAAACCATGAATGAAATATACACCCGTGTATCCTAATTTAACTTATCAAGAAGAACCATATGGTTCCAGACATTCATTTTCTATAATATATACTATAATGATAAATTTCTTTTATGACCATATAAAAATTACATTCCTCATGTATGGAGTATAGGAGATATCCAATTTAAATGGAAAAAGGTATTCCGCCCACCACCACAGTCACATATTCATGTGCTTCTTATAAAATATATCTCTCAAAAAAATATGGTTAGAATATATTATCAATGTTTTCCAAATATGATAATATCAGAAAACATATTTTCATGCATAACATATTTGAGATCTAAGCCATTAGTTGTTTAATTGATCTAACGTAGTATGTGATGATGAGAGACATAAGCTGGAATATGATCAACATTCTTAAGCACAAAAATCATATATGCACTATAATTATCACTAAAAATTTAAGATCATTTCCTTGGATCAGGTAATACCTGAATTGGAGAAAATATCATAATTAATTACCACCCATTGAAATATGACTGACATTTATCATCCCATATTAATTTCACCCATTTTTTGCTATAGAAGACAAAGGTTATTCAATAATTGAGAAATCAATGATAAATGTATGATAGAATCATGAAGATCAATGGATTCATCGAATATCAATGTCATTCTATGGTACTTCCCATTTCAAGATAGCCTTTACCTTCTCCAGATATACTAAAAATCCAGGCTCTGAAATTATGTTCTCCATTAATTTCACATCATAAATATTGAGGATTCCTTTAAAATGAATTTGATACATATAGTTACGTAATAATATGTAAAAAATACAATTTATATGGTTCTCATGCTCTGATCATGTATTATCCAAATCATCATCTATAAAGACTACTAAAAATCACCGAGATAATGATGGAATATATGATTCATCAAATCAATGAAAACTATATGATTATTTGTCAGACCAAAAGGCATCAAAAGATATTCAAATGACCATAACTCCTCCTATAATACAAGTTGGGTATATCGAAATCATGAACTATGAATTGATTAAAATCCAATGGATGATTAATATTTGAATTCAACATTTCCTCATTTAACTATTCATGATAATAATCAACAAGAGTGATAAGATAACTTATCTCAAACTTTTATTGTTTCATCTTCCAATAGTCTAAGAAAAACTATAGTGAACAGTCATCCTTCTAGTAAAAGAGAAGTGGGAATACCAAGGTGAAACACTTGGGAAAACAAAAGAATTTTTTACTAGGACATCCAACTATATCATGAGCTCTGTGAAATCTACTAGATCCATATGATATGAAGGCATCAATATCTTTTATGATACTAAATCTAGGTCAATCACAAACACTACCTCCCTTTGTAGAATAATACATGAGAAATAATATAGGAAAACATCTATAAATGACAGAAAAATGGAGGGAATCCTAATAATAGAATAAAAATCAATGGGATCGTCAAAAATAGAAGAAGAAAAACCCATGAGAACTGGGTTGGATGGTAGTCTACAACCAGACATCAGATCCCACCCCCCTGAAGCATCCCTAAACTCTCATCTACTACAACAAATAAGACACTTCGATTATGAAAATAATAATTATCTTGATGAGAAATAATTAAATCAATAATAATGATTATATCGAGAAAATCTAGATAAATTTCATGATAATCGAAGACATGATCTGTTTCAACTATATATAGCATAGAAAGATGTTGAAACCCCTACTATATAAACATCTTATGTGGTGTCATTTACTACCTAAAAAGGACATGATTTCCTTCATATGGTTAATAAAATCAACAAAATGACCAGATAAACATGACTGGGAACTACCAATATCAAATAAATAAATGTTTATTTAAGATGAAATTAACATTATACCCCTAAATGTCACTGGACCCATGTCTAATTTAGATGAGAACTAATTTACTATGTGAATGTGATTCACTACTAATGAATATAAATCAATCCCTTTATCCATTGAACAATATGACTATTCAATAGTAGCTTTTTGTGATGATGATCCCTTAATAAAAATAATTGTAGACATAGACAATCAAAAAATACTAAAAATGATTGTATCACCGAAAGATATTACAGTTTTTTTATGATTAGGTACAATAATTTCATGTGTTTCTATCATTTATACACAGATTGTAGTAACTAGAATTTTTGGAAAAGATTTAATATAAAGGGAATTTGAATTTTGGAATTTGGGTGGTGGTTTGTTATTTGAACAAATCATTGGAACACTATTCTGAGAGTTGGGCCACTTAAAACTGTTAAATAAGAATTAAGATGCGAAAATGATTTTATAAAACTATGAGGACCTTAGGTGGGACTATTTGGTATGGTCTAGTATATAAGGAGGTGTTTCATTGTTTCGTCTAACAATAAGAGTGAAGCCACCTGATCATGCCATTGATGCTGTTTTCTGGGAGAGTGAAATGACATCATTTTTGAATGGTTACCACAATTTTGTTCCTAAACCAGGTGACCCAGTCAGTATATGTGAAATTAAATTTTCTCAATGTAATTTATTTAACCCCCTATTTTCCTCCTTTTCTTCTTCTCTCTGATGGATGAATCTCTATTTCTCCTAAGTTGGTCCCTCATCCTTCCTAATCTACGTATCTTGATGTCTCAAGGATCTGGACTCCATTTCAAAATCCCTCAAAATATTTTGACATCTAGAGTTATTATCTTGACTCTTCTTACTTCATATCATATTTTCACTTCCTTTCTATTATGTTATGTTTGTGTGTGTTCATTCACTCTATTTTTAGGGAGGACATCAGTTTCTTCAATTTCTACCTAACTGAACTGAATCAAGAATCGTTAATGAAATATCAAAACATCCATGGTACATGGTAGGTGGTATATGTCACTTTCACCATGATTCCATTTATTAATTAATATTCATTTTTTTTTCATACCTACCTTTTCCAAATCTCACCCTAAAATTAGTTCATAGATTATAAATTGTCTTATCCATGGTGCATTACTCATGTTGATCATTAATATGTAATTAGAGGATCTTGAACTCAATAGTATCCAACCATTTAGGTGTGATAGAATAAAATTTAATTCATTATATAATTGATTGAATATCTATAATGGATTCAATGAATTTTAAATAAATTGTGAATAGAATTTACCATATAGGTTGTTTTGTAAATGATAGTTGAATATTTAAGTTATTCATTCATCTATGAAATTTATTTTACATGTTTTCTGGATTTATAAAATGTTCCATTATAAATAATTCATTATTTTATCTTTAATATGAACTTTTTAGTGAAAATTAGTTTTTTTGTAAACAATTATTGTATTATAATAGAACCCCTTAGTTGAGGTGATATTTTTTCTTTACTAAAAATTATTATTGTGTGATTTAAATCATTCATGGACTTAATTAATTTTTGATTCATATTTATTCTTGTTTAATGTATGATATATAACATGAATATTTCAAGGTATATTTTTTATTTTTTAAATATATTTAATATAATGGTATGGCCTTCCTTGTGTCTAATTGTTTCGAAGACCAACCACTTCTATATGGGATTCAATGATTTTTTACAGAAATCATTTATTTTAGGAATGAAATTGATTGATTATATTGAATGAATGTATTTCAATTTTTTCCATCCTTAATGAACTAAATGGTTTAATTGAAATGAATTTTAATGGTTATAAATTCCATACAAATTATTTCATAATTTATTACATGCTATAATTTAATTGTGATTTCATTTATTATATTAGGATTATGGATTATTTTAATTGTTGATGTATTATTATTAATATTAATATTCCATTGATATTGGTTGTGATTCAATGATTAATGTTCTTTTTTACTATGATGATTCATATCCCTTACATATGGGTTTGAGCATTAAATATCACACCATTGAAACTATTTGTATAGTGGTAACGATGGACCACATCCCATGTTTTGGGTGTGGGGATGAAAATACACAGACCATATAGAGTTTAGATCATGATTTATCACATTTATTATGATATATATATATATTTTACCCTCTTCATGGGATTATGATATTTTTTAGACTCTTTATGCAAGCCTCAATTATGCCCTGGTCCAACCAGCACCAAGTATTCCACTTATACGGCTACATACATTCAAATGTACATTTCCCATTTGGGAGAATGGAGTATATAATTTTAATATGTATATAATCACGATAAATATATATACTGATTGGATAATAATTTTTTCCATGGTCAACATAGGTAGACTCATCCATGTCACTTGTTGGAACATGAGATAACATATATTAATTTATTAAACATTGTTAAATATTCATATTAACAATAGATGGTTGTACCATATATTCATGGACCTGACTTTGATATAGACACTATTATTTGTCTCTTATTGATTTTATCTCACTCCCAACTCCTGCATCAACTCAACTTAGGTAAAATAGTAGATATCATGTTCACAGGACCACAATCATTTTCTAATGGGGACATGTACATACCTGAATGTTAGAAGCATATAACTGAGATGGTGATCCATAATATTTTGGATTTCAACTTCAGATAATGTATTTATTATTTATATTCATCTACTACATTGTATCATGTTTCCTGTTGTGTTTCTACTATTTTAGATTATATATCATCATATAAAAATTCTTTATTTTTTGTATATTAAAAACGATAATTTATATTTAGTTGATATCATTATCCTATGGATCTATCATTCATTTATTACTTCTTTCTTTGATTTCTATTATTTATTTATGGATATATAATTTTTATACTCAGATCATCAAGGGATTGTCTCCTTGCCACACCATCATTATACCATCACTGCTAGTTATAAGACTCTAGAATATGGGGAGGCATGCATGACGCCGTATGGGGACCGATCGAGAAACTGGTTTTTTCTGAAATCGGGTTGGGACGTTACATAGTGGAATCAAAGTAGTTATTTTTTCCTTTGCCTTAAATTTTGAATCTAGTAGACATGATACTTGGAAGGAATCAACACATAGTAAATAGTTGTGACTATGAGTGATCGTCTCACCTGTTGTGTAATGTACAAGGGGCTGGGTATTGTATTTTTTCCATTCCATTTTGTATTAAAATTGAATTTTATTTCTCTATGAGTGAATGGTGAAACTTTCGATATATATTGATCTATGAGATTTATATTATTTTCTCATGGCCTAATGTATACATGATTTAGCATTACATGCATCATTATACATATATATAGATTCACATTCCACTCATATTCCTTGATTTATATATAATTTGCAGGTCACCTTAGGATTTTGATGATTTCCCTTGTGTGTTTATTAGATTTTTGATCAAATAACATGTTTGGTATTTTGGTAACATTATTAGTGTAACACATATTAGGAATATCTTTTTCAGGAATATTTATATATCATTATTTAGTAAATTATTTATAATGCTAGTATACAACACAAATTAGGTAATTATAGGCCATGTTGTGTGATTATTTATCATTACTTTCCAATGCAACATGCTTTTTTGATTATTTAGCATGTTAATCTTGGTTTTCTATTTTTTATAACACATATAATAATCATTTTGAAATATTATAGGACACCAAGTACCATCATCAATCTAAATTGATTTTCCCATATATTTTGATGATGAAAAATTAGCTATCAAATGATGATATTTTTCAGCAAAGAACCATTGGGTGCATAGGGTGAATGAATTTCTTCATGACTAATATGACATAAATTCAAATTTTTTAAGAGTATGGGTACATTAGAATTTAGGACATAGAAATCCATATAGTCAAGACATTCTATATGACCCCGATAGAATTATAAATTGTTATAAATGAAAAATTTATTTACATTTCATCTAAAATGAATTTATCCTTTTGGACCTATAATATGACTAAAACCTAGTATGTCAGTGAAGGTCAATAATCCTATCATAGATACCACATTAACAAAAATATATAAATCCATATGTTCGAAGGGTTCCTTAGTAATTTCTTGTGACTCTATCAAAATTTCTGGACAATTTGTATGATTATTCATACTAGTTGTACAATTGGAACCATGTATGTTAGTTTTGGAATGAATCTTATGAGTTAACCCACTTATAGTGTTTTAGAAATATGATAATTATGATGACCCAGACCAGGATGCCACTTAACGGTGCCCCGAGCTTGGTGGATGACATGGCCTCTAGTGCATCTTCCAGAACACTAGAGTCTTTCGACAAGTAGTGAGGGTCAAGGGTGTGTCTATGGGATGACAATGACCTCATTATGAGAGTATAGCACATTGGAATAGATATAAATGAATTCTAAATATTTGAATCAATATAGAAAAATTAAAGAATCAAAATGATGAAATATATAAAAACGAATAACAATAATTGTATCATCTGGAACAGTGATGATGTAATGTCATATCACTAGAAAGATAGAAGTTATGGATACAAGTCCACAAGAATTACATGATCTGCAAGGTAAAAGAAAAAAAGTATAATCCCAGCATCCAGAGATTTTACTCAGTCATCTATTATCAATATCCATCCAATCAACACACAATCAAGTATTGGAAGCTTCATGCTTCCCTTTTTCAATACCCGAAAGCATGTAATCTACACTTGGTACACAATGACTCCCATAGAGGATTTGAGATAAATATCAGTGGGCCACCACCAAAATTTACTATAACATCTGGACCATGAAATGGAATACGGTAGTGTGAAAGCATGTATGTAATGTAAAACAAGTAGGAAAAAATAACTAAATAACCAATTACATTCTTTACCCCTTAGCGTGTTTCTGAACATGTAACCAGTTCATTAATTTTTCAAATTCCGTTTAATGTTAAATTTTACCATGGTGCATAGAAAACACTAAAATCACCGCATAATAGTATTTTTAGTTAAGGTCCCATGGCGTAACAAGGAATCTAGGCCAAAATATCCAGCGAGGGTGTTATAGGGTAAAAAAATTTAATGTAAACTCATCAAAAGCTAACTCAGTAGAATTTGATTCTATGTATGGGGTAGGATTTTAATCCAAGTAGTGTAATCCAAGGCATTCCAGAATAAGGCGCCTACCGAGTTGAAGGTGATCAAAGAAGATAAAACAGGGAAATAAAAATACTTGGCCCTATAGGATTTAACCACAGCACTTACTAGTCAGGGATGAATCCAAGGAGGGTATCAAAGGTATCTTGTAATAAAGAAAGGTACCCAACAATAGTATACAAGGAATCTAGGGAATGGACACGAACTAGAAACTAGGTGGGAATCAACCTAAGAAAACCATATCCATGAATTAGAATGAGGTTCCTGAGACCCAAGGTATTATCCTCTAAGAATCCAAGGTGAGATCTTTTCCGTAGATTTTTATTTGATATTTCAATAATGTTACAATTTATTTTGTTCATATCTTTTCATCCATTAGTGTGTATAGGTCATGTAGAGTTGAAACCATGGTTCTAAAACTTTTCTTCCATTAGTGTGGACATGTAATGTATAATTACAACTATTTTATCAAAAATTAGTTAGAAATTATGGAATAATCACTTATTAAGGGTCACTCGGCTAACATCCAGCAACATGAAAAGGGGTGCTACAGGTATGTAACCATTATTCAATCTCTTTTAATGTTATAGACATAGTATACATTCCATTTCACCTTTCATATTTCACATTTAATATACATTTTGAAGCCCTTGTCATAGGCGGGTCAAGTGGTAAGCATATATGGTAAATTATATTATTAAATTCTAAGTAATAATAAGACATTTATCCTAATGAGATTCACCATATGAATGGTCATGTAAAGGCTAACCCAAACAGTGGATCAAATGTGCTAAAACACTAAAAACCCAATTATGGCATAACCAACGACATGCGGTAGATTGGGTTTTGGGTGTAACTACTAATAACTAATAACATATTTGGAAATAGCATAACCATACAATTCTAATGAAAATAATCATGGCATGTTAATATAAGAAAATGGTATCCAACAAAACTGGTGGGCCCCGCAAAAATATTCCGTAAACAATGAACTTTATGGATGAGTTAGAGAAAACCCAATATAGGGTTGTACGATCCTTGTCCACTTGTATTGGCACCTGATTTGACTCCGATATAAGTAGTTATTAGAAAAGGAAAAAATACTCACATAGAGATATGTTGGTCAAGTGATAAAGAGAAGAAGTATGGATAATGGGTACTCGAGTACTTATCATTGCACATCCTACGTGATGAAGAGAAGTTTGATCGGATACCAGATGAAGAAGATCTCTTGATGCCAAACATTCAACTTCAAAAACATCAATGTTGAGAAAGAATTAGATCAATCCTTTACTAATCCAGATTAGGGAAGAAGGGGGAGGATTAATATATCATTAAGGGAATTTTAGACATTTTACACCTATTTTTAGCCTACGTATGGTTTGTCCACAATGTCTGTCAAACCATTCGAAAACCATGTGAGATGGTTAAGCCCAAACTTGAGAAAAAATGGACTTCGCATGGTTAGTCCCCACGGTCGTGCACCAACTATGTAAGGTTCAGTAGTCTAAAAATGTAAAATATACACTATTAGGAAAAATTTGCGATAATAGTTCCAAAACAGTTCAAATTCACATTTTTCCCAAAAAGTGGTGTTCTAAGATCCAAAAAATACTCAAAAACCCTATGATACTTTTCTTACTCAATAGGCGTCTATACTAGGTCCAAATATATGATTTAGAAAAAAAAATTAATGGATCCAACCATGAGTGAATCATGGTTTTTATAGTCTTCCACCCTTAAAATAACTTACCCCCCATGTTCGGCATCCAATGGTAAAGATACACTATGTGAGAACAAATCTGGCCACTAGGCACATACATCTACATACCTCTCCCATGTCTCATTACATACTCGTATGTGCTACTATAGAACCCGTACGATAGGGATAGACTTCCCTCAACGAACTATCGTGCTTCGGTCCATGATGCGTACCAGATAATCCTCAAATGTATCATCAACATCTAACTCTACTTCGTTGGGATCAATTTATGAGATGGGTCAGTATGATATTGGCGAAGCTACGATACATGAAGGCATCATGCATGGAACGATACCTATGAGGTAGTAGCAACCAATAGGCTTCCGTCCCGACTCTCTCTAGAATCTGGAATGGCCAGACATAATGAGGTGGTAGATTTCCCTAATTTTTTAACTGTGTATGCCCTAGCCAGTGCGATACCCAGAGAAAAACAAGATCCCCAACCTCAAACTCCATAGGTCTTCTACGAAGATCAGCATAGGATGTCTTTCTAGACAAAGTAGTAGTCATATGCTTCCTCATTAGTTGGACCTGTTCTAAAGTCTCCTAAACGATATAAGGACCTAGTGGGGCTGCCTCACCTACCTCTAGAAAGAAAAAGGTTGAACAATATGGCCTTAAATATAATTCCTTAATGTTATAAATCTGAATTGTCACATAGATACTATTATTATAGGAGAACTTGACGATAGGGATATCTTTCTCCCATGAACCGCTGAAATCAAGGGCGCATGCTCAGAAAAAATCCTCCAAAACAAGTATTGTAAATTCCAATTGTCCATCGGTATGAGGGTGAATAGTTGTTCTTAGAAGAACCTAATTTCCCATAGCTTTCTAAAAACACTTCCAGAACCGTGAATTGAAATGACCATCCTTACCTGAAATGATAGTTTGTTGAACCTCGTGTAATAGTATGACCTCACAGACATATATTCTTCCTAGCTCATCAACTGAGAAATTCTCCTGAATCGAAATGAAGTGGGATGATTTCGTTCATCGGTAAATGACTACCCAGATTGCATATCTACCCCTCGACGACCTAGGTAACACGACTATGAAATTAATTTTACATATTACCATTTCTATTCCAAGATTTTATTGGACTGTAAAAATCATGTAGGTCTATGGTGCTCTGGATTCACCTACTGACAGGTGGAACACCTAGAGATGGACCCTGGAATCTGACATTTCTTCCCAGGTCACCAATACAATGGTCATATATCTTGATACATCATTGAGATTATTGAATGAACTTCCCACTAGGAAGAATGGGACTCTTTCATCAACCCCTCTCTCAAATCTGTAGGAACCCAGATATGTCAACGTAGACACACGATGTCATCTCTATCCAAAATCCAATATTATGTTAGTTTATCTCCTAATATACTCTCACAAATAACCAGACCTTCAGGATCTGAAGACTACCTACTCCTCACCTTCTCATGTAGGGAATAAGTAACTGTTAAGGATGACAGGTAGGACTACTCATGAATTTCATGAAACTCTAGATGATGCTCTGAAAATAAGTCCATTAACATCTATTTATCAATGGATTCCTATACGGCTTGCGTTTGATTTTTCAGAATTTGCACATCTGCATCCACATTTCTTTTTTCCTTGAATATAGGAAAGCTCAAAATCATAGGATTGCAAATATTCAACCCATATTTGATATCAAAGGATCATTTCATGTTGAGATAAGATATACATGAGGCTCTTGTGATCTATATACTACATAAATCACTCACCCAAAAGATAATGTCTCCTTCAACGTAAGGTGTGGTCAACTACTTCTAGCTCGAGGACTTTCATCCGGTAATTTTTCTCATGACTTATAAGCTGTTATGAACTGTATGCAATGAAATTTTCTTCTTACGTCAAAACTACTCCAAACCAATGCTTGATGCATCACGGAAGATGATATAACAATTACGTGGTTCTAGAAGAATTATAATCGGTGTTTATAAAATCCTCCCTTTCATCCCCTAAATGGATTTCTCACATGATTATGACCATGTGAAATAGAAATGGTAACTTTTAAGACCATTAAAATGTTAAGAATGATGATTAAAAACTTCTATGAAATGCCTATAATATCCATCCATCCCTATTAAACTCTTCATATCAAACACATTCGTGGGATGCTCTTAGGAAACTACATCACTAACATTTTTAGGGTCAACAAATACTCTTGATTCTAAAATAATATGACCCAAGAAGTGGACCCTGTTAATCCATATGTAACATTTGGAAACTGTTTATAATGATAATGACCACTCAGTGTTCTTAGAACACTCCCACGAGGATTTTCAGGGTCATAAGGAGTGCATGAATACACCATGATTTCTTCAACAATAACAATGAGAGAAGAATAAAAAATTGGATGGAAACCCATATTCATCGAATCCCTGAAAATGAAAACTTCATTCGTAAGACCGAATGATATAATAAGATATTGATACATAATATTCCTATTACATAATGTTGGATGAATTATATTTGATGGTTTTACTCGAACCTGATTATAACCTGATCTCAGGTTTATCTTAGAGAACACCTTCTCTCCCCATAGCTGGTCAAAGAGATCATCTACTCAAGGATGTGGATACCAGTTCTTGACCATAAGCTGGGTCAACCATCTGTAATCCATGAATAAACATATTGTTTCATCCACCATCTTGGAGAAAATCATGGGTGAACCCGAAGGTGATGTACTATGTTGTATAAATCCTTTGTCCTCTAAGTCCTTTATCGTCCTTTTGAGCTCCTGAAGCTCTGTAGGTGCCATCCTGTATGGATGAATGGACAATAGAGCTTCTACAGGAAAAATATCAATTGTAATCTCTACATACCTCTTATGAGGTAATCCAAAAAATCATCTATAAAGACATCCATAAAACTATAAACTACTGGAGGGAAATCAATTTGAAGAAAACCATGATCTTCCATTAAAATATAATCAATATGGGTGGGCACTCTATCTATCTCATGATGCTTCAATCCCACTTACTTATCCTAGACCTCCCACTCTTCTTTGAAAATAAAATTGACACCTTCTGGTGATGTAAAAGAAAACATGCAGCAATAATAGTATACAATGGAATGATAGTTGACTAACTAGTCCATCCTGAGAATGAATTAAAATCATTTAATCTCAAGAACAATGATATTTCAGAACAAAGGGAAACTTCTAACCTCAAGGGGAAAGTCCCTGCACTGGCTTATTCCCATCGTCTGTATTCATAATAGTGTATTGAGGGACATTACACCATAGTGATATTGTATCTATAGTCCAAGACATTCCATGATAGATACTTAAATAAAATATTTGGAAACACTTATATCAAACATAGAATAGAAAATAATAGAGGCTATTAGAATAGTACCTCATACTATAGATGATCTTGTAGCCTGATCCTCTGGTATCGGTTGTAAGTAATGCAACCGATTGGATCCATGAAACTATGAAATAGATGGACTACCATAATCATGAATCCTCTTCTATCACGGCTGGTGATCAGGGATCAGACTACCACAGCCATGATCTCCTCCTCATCAAGACCCGCTGGTGCTACTCCAACATACATCCTAACATGGTGAAAAAGAACATTATCATGAAGTTGGAGCTAAAGCTGATAATATTCCACTTGTAGCTGCTAGAAAGGTCCTGAAAACGTGTTGATGTTGACCCATATGGCCGCAAGACAATCACTCTATATGGTCTCTATCACACTAGGGATTCTAATTCCTTGGCTTTCCACAAGGATGACTCACTACAGATCCATCAAACCAGACACTTTGGTTTCCAATTCCCTGACGAATATCATTATGCGAATGTGATTATCCACTGTAAGAGGCTAATATTCATTGTTAATTTTTTTAGTTTTCATGTGATTTTTTATTCAAAAATACCATTTTAGTGCATTTTACACTTTGAACATCATTTCACATCATGATTACAATTATTTTATAAAATTCACTATTAAATTATACATTCTTGAACATCTCATAAAACAACTAAAGGTCTTGATTTATTTTCATATTTTATTTTCATGTCACTCATGATATAAGGAACAATTCATTCTTTTGGAGCACTTGGAGATTCAATTTGGATGACCACCAAAGTTGGCTTTGAAGCAACAAATTCTGGTTGAAGTGAGTTGAACAACATCCCAATAAAAATACTGTAGCATACATTATTCATGCCCAAAGAGTCACAAAATTTAACTGGAACTAGAAGACATCATGGGGATCATTTCCTTCAATAGTGGACCAGGATAAATCGAATGTTTTAATGGATTTACAAGTGGTCGAAGATGAAGATGCAATTCTAGGCTAGATTCTACGACCCAAAAACACAGCCCACCATTTAAATCATATCTCAAAAACCACAAAGTATTTTTGGCTGATGTTTTTCCGAATATTAGGGGACATCTGGGGATTCATTTAAATCTTCTATGTTACACTCCAATTTGGCATTCTAGAATGTTATTTCCGATGCTTCTGTTCGTTGGATGAATGCTGGCTCCCACATCAAGGCAAGTGATGAAAGGTCTCCTCTACATTAAATGTCCGCCCACATAGGTCCACCACAATTAATTAAAAAGAGTTGGATTGATGGTGGATAGGCCCAAGGTATTCTTTTCACATTGATACTGTTTCCCCATATTGTGATCTTACGCACACCATAACATGTGAATTTATTCACACAACGGTGGAGTGATCATTTCATTGTTTTATTTTTCTTCTTCAATCCATCTTCTTTAAGACGAATTCCCGCTTAAAATTATTGAATAGAATAAATGGAGGTCTAAACCCATATTTTTTGATCCTAGGTAGTTGAATGGGGTGGATTGGAAGTTATTAAATTCACTTAAATTCATAATCATTTCATTACATTAATATTTCCATTTGATGATTTTTTTTTCTTTTTCATCTTCACCAACATTAACAATGACACATTTCGAGTGCTAGTACGATAAAATTACTTCGAGTGATCATTAAATTGATCCTCTAAGTGAATTGGTGATTTGTCTTGGGATTGTGTAGGGATTAAATTGGTGAATGATGTTGAGTAATTATATCAATTTTGGGATGCGTCTTGAATTATTGAAACGAGCATTATTAGAAAATAAATACATCCAATCTAACCCATGTAACATCTTATGATCAACTCAATTGCATTAATTGTTTTAGACTATATAATTGTTTGTTTTTAAATTTTGTTCTTTAAATTAAATCAATTTTTATTCAAATAAATTAAATCTATATTGTTGGCCACTTCATTTCCAAATCCTTCCAAAGTCAATGTGTCTTTAGGTTCCTTCTTCGGTCCCTGTGGATTCAACCCCTATCTATATTACAACAACCACATACCTGTAGGGTAAATTTGGGCGAAACCAAATTTTGGTGTTGTTTATGGGGACCCATGTAAGTCACCTTATATACTCAATTTCTTTTCTCACCCTAAATTCTCTATTTTCTCACTATCATGTCTCTTCACTCTTCCCCTTTCTGTTTTTCTATGTCCTAAAAAACTAAAATCAAAATCTCTCTCTAATCCAATTTATTATCGTCAACAATACACTATCATATAAACAAGCTGGAATCAAATTGAAAGTAAATTATGGGAATAAAAAAACATAGGTAATTACTTTATTCAACACTCAAATGATTACCTCACACCCAATGAGACGTACAATCAATGGGATAAAGAATGATTAAATGATCAATTTCCTGCCCTCTCAAGGACGATTGAAGAGTCCAATCTTAGTGAAGTCCATAATGATAAAATTCCATCATATTTGTTCCTCAATAATTTCTTGAAAAAATGTGTAATAAAATGGAGATAATGAATTATGAGGTTTCATCTTTGAGGTTAAAACTACAAAACATTAAAACATGTGATGATCTCTCTTTAAAATTTGGGAATTCAGAGTTAGATAAGGAATTGAATAGGTCAGTTAATGTTGAATTTCAAGTTGAAGAGTGTTTAAATTAGGAGGAAATTGATTTTTTTAATTCAAAAGTATGTAACTTGACATCATGGATTGAGTTTCCTGAACATGGCTCCATTAGTGAATTTTTAGGACCACCGATCGCTGAACCATTGGATGAAATCTAGAAAATTGAGTTCATACCCACTCTTAGAATTCAAATGGACACTTTTGGGGAGGAATCGTAATTTTATAAGGAACCTATTCATTCTAAATATTTTGTTAAAGAAACTGATTTTGATTCAAATTGACAGTCGGCTTTATGAAAATTCAATCAACACAATCTCAAAATAATTGTCCTTCCTTCCCCACTCGAGTATCCCATCATTTGTGTTAAGCGATAGCTTGGGGTTTTCATTCATTCATCTCATGAAACCAAAAATGGGGGGTTGATCTTTGATTTATTATGAACGACTATTGATGAAAAAAGATCAACCATTTCTGATATTCCTTCAATTTTCCAATTCATTTTAGAAAATAGGATTGTTCAAGAATCAAATTCCAAATATTCTTACCAACCACAAGGGATACGCATTCTCAATCATGCTGATGTGGAGATAGATGTGGTTATTAAAATTTTTAAATTAGGAAATGTATATTTTTTGGGGTTTAAGTCTAGCTAAAGACGTTAAATTAAACGTTGCACGAGAGGCAAACCATGGTAGACCTGTTCTTCTTTTAAGAGTATAGATGGGTATGAAAGGGGAACACTGTATTCATCTGTGTCACACGGTGTGATCCCTGAGTGATACCATACCCAGAAATTTAAAATAAGATAATGTATCATCATTTTATTTAATATTTTTAATTTTTTTGTGGGTTAAAAAAATAGAAATAAATATTAAACAAAAATAACAAATTAAAATACATATATTAGGTCATGCTGAAAAGCTCTTCACAACTATCCAAGACACTGGGTCTCGAACCAGAACTGAAGGGAGGCCGGGGAATGCATTTTCAACATCAACCACCAGGTGAATTAATTCCATAATTTTCATTTTCAATGTCTTCGTTGAACTTCTAGACCACCCCTTCTATGTTTCATTTCATTAAACACTGGGGAAAATGTTATTCTATCTTGGGGGAATGAAATAAATGAATTGTTTTTGTTTTCATCATAAAATGTGTTTAGGAACATTTTCATAATCCTTGAACATGATAACAGACATTGCAAACTATGAAATTGGATATCAAATATTTTTGAATGCCTTGATTTTGATTTTAATGCAAGTTTAATTCCATGTGCATAGATTTTGGAAAGTGAAGTTGACCGATGTGATTTTTCAGCATTTATATTTTCATCCATTTATAAAAAAAGAAAATCCACGTCCTTTAGATTATGGTGTATTATTTTGAGTTCTTGGGGTCCATAATAATTGGCATATGGATGGTGATAATTTTAATTTTAACATTAGTATTCAAGAAAAAATCAACTGCGCGTAGAGAAATGAATTGACCTAATGTGTGCCTTCGGCAGTTGAGGATCGTGACTCCATAGTTGTCGGGCCCGGAGTTGGGTATTTTATATCTATTTTTGGTAATTTAAATTTTTTGTAGATTGAGATAAATCGATATGATTCCCAAGTATGTGAGCTTCACTTGGTTCCCTAATGTTTTTGAGCTTGGGAGTCATCGGCAAAGTCTTGCTACATGGGTTGACTCGATTGAGTTCAATTTCAATTACCCTGGAAAATTTGCAGAAAGAACAAAAAAAAATTAAATAATAAAAAAATTAGTAATCATCTTAATATTAAAATTTGATTTCTTTTAGCGCTTCAACCTTTTCTCCCTCGAATGAAAATTAACCCCCAAGTCTATTGTGACACACACCACTTCATCATGCATAATTGAATTTGGATGAAATATAGATATTAATTTGAACAAAGAAATGGGCTTGGGCTTGGGCTATGCCTTTTGACATAGCATGTTTTAAATTAGTTTGAAAGGGTTTCATAATTTTTTTGTATTAGGTCTTTGGGTGAGAAATATGTATTAAAATGTTTTTGGAAAAGGACATTCTAATTTCATGTTTGTGAGATATATTTTGCTCAGGACTATCAAAACTCAAGTTGGGGGTGAGATTATCCACTGGAAGAGGATAATATTTATTGTTAATTTATATAGTTTTCATGCGATTTGTTATTCATAAATACAATTTTAGTGCATTTTAAACTTTGAACATCAGTTCACATCATGATTTCAATTCTTTCCTAAAATGCACTATTGCTAGGTACATTACTGAACATCTCCTAAAACACCCAATGATCTTGATTTTATTTGCATATTTTATTTTATGTTATCCCATGATATAAGGAACAATTCATTCTTTTGGAGCACTTGTAGATTCAATTTGTAAGACCACCATAGTGGGTTTTGAACCGACCACATTCTTGGAGAAGTGAGCTGGACAGCAGCGCAATAAATGTCCTGTAGCGACCATTATTCATACCCAAAGTGTCTCAAAATTTATCTAGAGATATAATACATCATGGGAAACATTTAATCCAATAGTTTCCCAGGATAAATCTAATTTTTTAATGGTGTTCCTGGTGGCCCAAGTTGAAGATGCAATTCTGGGCCAAATTCTGCGGCCTAGAAACACATCCCACCGTTTAAATCATATCTCGAAAACCACAACGTATTTAGGGCATAACATTTAATGGTAATTAGGGGTAATCTGGGGATTAATTTAAGGCTTTTATGGTCTACTCTAATTCAGATTTCTAGAAGGTTAATTCAGTTCTTCTGTGCAGTGGATGAATGATGGATCGCACTTCGAGGCAAGAGTTAGAAGGTCTCCTCAACAAAAAATGTCAACCCACCTAGGTCCACCACAATTAATTAAAGAGAGTGGTATTGATTGTGGATCGACCCAAGGCATCCTAAATTTCTTTTTAAGGAAGTAGAAATGGAGGATTTATGGATCTTTGAGTTTTACTTTCATTGTATTGATGTTATGCCAAATTGCCTTTGTAACATTCTTCTTTCGCATGTAAGTTGTTGGAATAACCTTAGTTTTCAATAATAGTTCTTCTTCTTTTCTTTTTCTGTTCTTCTTCTTTTCACATTGATACAATTTCCCCATGGTGTGATCTTATTCACACCAGAACATGTGAATTTATTCACACAATGGTGGAGTGACCATTTCATTTTTTTATTTTTCTTTTTCAATCCTTCTTCTTTAAATCTAATTCTGACTTCCATTTATTGAATATCCTAAATGGAGGGCTAACACCTTATGGGTTGATCCTAGGGAGTTGTATGGGGTGGATTTGATGTTATTTAATGTTCTTAAATTCATAATCATATCATTACTTTAAAATTTCCATTTGATGATGTATTATCTTCTTAGTCTTTACCAACTTTAACAATGACACATTTTGAGTTCTAGTACGATAAAATTATTTGTAGTGATCATTGAATTGATCCTCTAAGTGCATTGATGATTGGCCTTAGAATTGTGTAGTGATTAAATTGGTTAATGATTTTGAAGAATTATATCAATTTGTGGATGCGTCATGAATTAGTGAAACGAAAGTTATAAGAAAATAAATACATCCAATCTAACCATTGTAACAACTTAGGATCAACTCATCTTCATTTAATGTTTTTGACTAAGTAATTGTATGTTTTTTATTTTGATCTTAAAATTACGTCACATGTTATTCAAATCAATTAAATATTAATAGTTTCCCAATTTATATCCAAATCCTTTCAAAATTAAAGAGTCTTTAGGTTCCTTCTTCAGTCCCTGTGGATTTGACCCCTACCTCTACTACAACAGCCGCATACCTATAGGGTAAATTTGGGAGAAACCAGAATGTTTCATACCACTAGAATAACTACTCGCATGACATGACACGATTCCTTAAAAACTGATACTTTTTCCATACCTCGAGTTTCACTCAATGATAAGGCCATGATAAACAATATCATAGAAGGTTGTAAGGTCAAATACATTCATTGAGTTTTGATTGCGTACATGAACCAATCCACAAAACATCTTTCGCGTGAAAGCTCATCAGCTACTAGAAGTTGTGCAGAGAACTGAAAATCAGTGAAAAGTACATAATATTCCATAACAGACATAGAACCTTGCTCGAAATGCATGAACTCTATAGCTTAGTCAGCTCTCAATGACTGAGGAATGACATGATCATAGAAGGAATACTATAATTCAACCCATAACATACCCCGATGAAGCCCAGATTGGGTAACGACAACCCACCAATGCTTGGCTGAATACCGAATCATATATGTAACAAGATTGGCTAACTACATTAGAGGTGTTTCCAGATGCTCAAAGATAGACATCATCGCCTCAACCAATGACTCTGTTTCCTGATATCTGCCATCAACGGAAAATGTAAGAGGATGATTCTTATGGAACTCCTGGGTCAGATCTTCCATCATAGGTGCAACCTGTAGAGAACCTTTCATGGACTGCATCATACATATGAAACTATCACTGACTTTGGCATCAGTTCTGGGATTAGGTATAATAGTTTTTGCCTCATGTGGAACTCCTAAATGTAATACTGGTGGCTCAAGGCCCAACATTCCTGGAGTATGGTTGTCAGAACCTTTATAGTGAAAAACACGGGGATGGCGTGACATCATTTCTCTACAAATTCAAATAACACACCTTATAAAAATCATAGAAGAAGAGATATAGAATCACTACCAGAAAAACATCGTATGAAAACTCACTGCCCAAGGAATACTACCCAAAACACCCTCTTATAAATCCATGCCTCAGTAAGTGATCAAGTATAAGTTTCATGTCATATTGTAGTTAATTCTAAGGTTCACTACGTTAAAATTCTTAAACATGAAAAGGTGGGATAAGAATGTGAAACCAATTAATTTTAGATTTTAGTATTTACTTTATATTGGATAGCCATTTATTATGAATCAGTACCCATACAAAAATAACTATAAATGATAACCATTTACATATAGAATAATTTCCTGACTTGGTAAATTACTCATCCCAACCCATGTGTGCCCATACACTTCATCAATTGATACATGAAATCACTCAATCAAATCAAGTGTAATACACGAGCATAAAAATATCTCATTATCAGTCAATAATTACATGCATATCAAGCAATGTAATGTAGTTAAATGCAATAATATGTCATGGTAATAAGCATGACATGTGAATTATTGGTGCCTATAATGATACATGTTGCTACACTCCATTCCCTCATATCATCATGCCAAGGATGAAATAATTTCCCAATGATTAATAATCAACAAAAAAGCATGTGATCCACCCAATGGTGAAATAATATCAACTTTAAAAGGAAAATAGATCAAAAATTGATTTATGGGTAACATAGATTTTACCATGAACCTGGGATCGCATCGCCCAAGAACAAATTATGACCATTTCCCAATAATTTCTATTATCCAATATATTTTCTCCAAATTTTAATTTTTGAAATGAAACCACCTTTGATACCACATTGTGTCGAACTGGACCCATATGCCACTTAATGGTGCCCCAATCCTGGTGGGCCACTTTGCTGCAAGAACATATTTCTAAATGATAGAGGCTTCCGACTAGCAGTGCAGTCATATGATGTGTTTGTGGGAAGACTATTCTCTCATTAACGAAGTGTAGCACAATGTAAGTGATATAAAAGAATAGTAAATAGTGGAAGCAATATCGATAAATCATGGATGCAATCTGATGCCATAGATAAACTAGAATAGAAATAATTGTTTCAACTGGAAAAATTATGATGTAATGTCATGTAACTTTAAATTTATAAATCATGGATACAACACTACAAGAATAATATGTTTCATATGGTTAATGAAAAAAATGTCACTCCAAGAATACAAAGATCCTACTCAGTCATCAATTATCAGGTTCAATCCTATCAGCACACAATCAATTATTAGATGTTGCATGCTACAGTTTGTCAATAACTGAAATCATGAAATCTATTCGTGTACCAAACGATGCCTAAAGATAATTTTTGATAAAACTCAGTGATCCACCACTGAAGGTTTCTATAGCATCTACCCCGTGAAATGTAATACAGTAGTGTGCATGAATATTTGTAAAATAAAACAAGCTGTACAAAATAACTAAATAACCATGTACTTGCTTCAGCCCTCGGCTGGTGTCTAAATATGTAACCAGTTCATTAATAATTCAGTTTTCATTTAATGTTATTAGATTACATGGGGAATAACAAACACTGAAATCTCCTAATGATAGTATATGTAGTGAAGGACCCATGATGTAACAGAGAAACCATGTAATAATATTCATGAGGTAGTTATAGGGTAAAAACAAAGGTAACAAAAACTTATATAAACATAACTACAAAGTATCTGATTCTAGATAACGTGTAAGAGTGTAATATAAGGATCGTAATCCAAGGCATTCCCCAATAAGGTTCCCACCCAGTCCAAGGTGATCGACTATGGTAAAACAGGGCTACGTTTATGTCAGGGCCTTATGGGATTTAACCGTGGAACCTGCAAGTCAGTTTTATATCCAAGGAGTGTATCCAATGTATCCTCTATAAGATAAAGGGACACAATAAATCTATACCAGGAATCTAAGTAAAATACAAGAACCAAAATCTAGGTGGGTATCAACGTAAGAAAATTGTATCCTTGAATTAGAAAGGGGATCCCATGGCCCATGGTATTATCCTCTCATAATCCAAGGAATGCTCAAGTCAATCCATTCATATTGGATATTGTAATAATTTAACAATAAATTTGGTTCTTGTATTTCCTTCTATTAGTGTGGATTGGTCATGTATAGTTAAAAACCTTTTTCCAAGTCTTGTCTTCCCTTAGTGTGAATTGTTCATGTAGTGTTTCAACCATTTAATCATGTATTAGTTAGCCACTAAGGCATAATCAATTATGGAGGTTCACTTTTCTACCATCCATAAACATGAAAAGGGGTGATACATACATTTAACCTTTACTCAATATCTTATAATAACTAATAGTTATATACATAGTATACTTTCCATTTCACATTTAATAATTCACATTTAATAATCATTTGTAAGAAAATACCATTTGCTGGTCAAGTGGTAAGCTTACATGGTACATGGAATTATGAAATTCTAAGTAATAAGATGTAATTTATTATAAGGTGACATACATTTTGTATGATCATGTATAGGCACACATGAATGGTGGATCAAATTTTCCGAAACACTAAAAACACAATTATGGCATATCCTTTGACATGAGGCGGATTGAGTCATGGTTGTAACCACTATAATCTAATGACATATTTTGAAGTAGCATAACCATACGATTCTAATGAGTACAATCATGGAATGTTAATTTTAGAAAATGGATTCCAATGAGACCGATGGGCCCCACATGAACATTCCGAAAACAACAAACTTTAGGGATGAATTATAGACCACCCACATTAGGGTTATACACTCCTCATCTAGTATCAGCCCTTGATTTTCCATGGATCATAGGAGATCTAATAAATGGTGAAAAAAAATCACATGGAGATATCTATGTCAAGAGTGAAAGGGAAGAATTATGGCTTAAGAGAACTATATTAGATACCAGTGCACATCCTATGTGATGAACGAAAGATCGATCGAAATCCGAATGAAGAAGATCTCTTGATTCAATGATTGTTTCCTGAAAAACCCTAAAATTGTGAGAGAATTAGTTCAATAATTTATAAATATGTATTAGGGAGGAAGGTAATGATTGATAGATCATTAAGAGATTTTTTTACATTTTACATATGTTTTTATCCTTGGCACGATTTGTCTGCACAGTTTGTCAAAACGTCCAAAAACCGTCTGAGATGGATTTACCCGATCCTGGGAATAAGGGGCATTCACATGATTATTTCGAATAGTTATGCACCAACCATGCGGGGTTCCACTATCCGAAAAAAACAAAATCCGCATGGTTTGGCAAACCATGCGCTATCCATGCACAAAATTGTGAGCCTTGACCTGTTTTCCCAAAAAGGTAGTGTTTCAAGCTTCAAACGAGCGTCGATAATCCTCATATCCTTTTCTCACTCAGTAACAAATATAATTAAACCAAAGTAAATGATTAGACTGAAAATTAATGGATCTAAACATGAGTGAAAATATGTATCTTAAAATAATTAAAATACATCTATTAGGTTAAGTTTTTATGAAACCATGTTGGCTTAATGGGACCCATGTTGGTCGCCTTAACATTTACGACTTTTTATTTAACTAAGAAGTTATGTGAAAATATTTATGGATAAATATGTTTATTTAATGAATTTTTTATGATGACTTTCATATTTATGAATTTATTCAATGAAATTAGTGTGGACTAAAAATAATGTCTAATAAGTCTTACCTATTTTTCCTTGAGTAGTTAGTTAAACCAGGCAATATTTTTTTTCTTATAATTTTTACATGATGTTCTTAATAAACTATTTTTATTAAAATTATATAAATTAATTATTTTATACATCCTTAATGAGGAAAACTAAGTGGTGTTATTAGTCTGGACCATATTTAAGGTTAGTACAATGTTCCTTAAGGCCATCATTGATTAAGAGCTGAAATTATTTTCATTGGAAAATTCTCCATTAGATCCCAAAAAATGATAATCTCTTCAGCAAAATAACCTCCTCAGGTGTGAACCTTTGGTAAGTTCAATGATTAATATTATATTAAGAGGATAAACAATTTTTGGTACCTCCATATTAAATTTAATCATTTTTAGTCACTTTATATTAAAAAAATTTATGGAATAATAAGAGTGTCGATGTCCATATGAGACAAAGCATTTCCAAAATACAACCTAGTTTTGATGGGTAGTTGATTTATCATTGAATCTTGTTGTAGGAGCGAGAATCATGAAATGATCAGTTTCAATATTTTATACATTCCTAGGACATGATCAACCACATAGTAGGTCACATGACTCTCTTTTATTCCATGTGATGGGATATATTGTACACCATCATATAGGCTTACAATCATTTGGGGAAATATGAATATGAGTTAAATATATTGTATGTACGACATAATACATGGATACAAGGGGTATGTAGTCTATGGAGAGGTTTAATAATGTGTCATAAAACATTTAAACTCTTTGGGTAACATCCATTCTTGAATGTGTTTCCCACTGTGTTTCAAATTCATATAATGATCCACTTCAGTTTGGGAGAATAATTGATCCTTGAGTTGTTGTGTATATTCAATGATCAACCCCAAAGTAGAGTAAACTATGAAATAAATAAATAAAATTTATCACAATAAATCTGATGAAATAACATGTGGGTCAGGTTTTGACGTTTAAGACAGTTTGATTTAGTCTACCAATCAATATTCTATAACATGTGTCCATGTTACTTGGAGAGGTATCACATGCGTGTTTAAGGTGAAACTGATATAAAGTGCTTATGATCCACTATTAAAACTATCCTTTTGACAAAAAAGACACTCCTAAGGGTGTTGTTTTTGTATTCTCTAGTGAATATAGTTCCTTCTTGGTTTAAGAGACACAATCAAGGATAATTATTCTCCAAATGAACACTTTTTTGATCCATGTGAGGATGGTGAATCACGTTACATGTTGGTAATTTCAATATAGAATGAAAATGAAATTGTTGAATGTGTTTGTGGCCTTTAAAAAAGTCATTGTTTATGGATGGAGTTCAGTGGTAAAGAATAATCAATCTCATGATTCCTCAGGTGGTAAATCTATTTTGAATGGTTATTTAAAATGCACTAGTAGGTGAAGCCGAGGTTCATTTAATTGTAGTCAATTAGTTGATATTCCAAGCCTCTCTTATTCGGTAATAAAATGTGGTTGGTGTGAACCTAAATAACACTCCATATTGTTTATGTTAAAAGTGTATCAAATATTATTGGAAATTTTTCATAATTTTACGTATGATACAGTTTTCATGATGATCATGCTCCTTATCTTGAAATTTTAGTTGTAGACTAAGAGAGAATTTATTATACACCATGAAAAATATATATTTCATTGAAAAATATATATAAACTATATTGTAATTATTGTTCTGATATCTGGTAATATAAATATTCAAGGTTGGTCTTGACTCATTCATGGGTTCCCATATAGAAAAACATTGACCATGCTCAAGGAAACCAGTCATCTCTAACATGAATTCCATTGGGATCTGTTATTGTTAATGACATGTGGATTTATGGGATGAGTATCAACATTTCATTTCTATGGGTCATTGTGTGATCTATCACGGATAATCTCCTCAATTTATAGTTGATGATATTATGGTTTACCTGGTATTCATTAAGTCATTTTTTTATGTTTCAAGGTGAATGATTCATGTATATGAAACAGGGTGTGCACACATATCCATGTTGAGGCATGCATACATAAGTGTGTGTTGATCATGAAATGTCACAAAAATTCATCTCTAATCATCAGTTTAAATTTTCAAGCGTAATGTGAAATTAATTGGAAGCATTCATCATGTTTCTCAAAGTAACATGTTGAGAATCTAAATTATTCCTTTTGGTAATGTTTAAAGAGAGTTTGGTGGCATTTATTCTATAGTATTAATGACTATAGTTGGTGTATAACCATTTCTTTGACATTATCAGGTGTTGGTGAGTGTACTATTATTTGTCTAGAGATTTCTAGAAATTCTAGCTTCTCCTGTTGAAATGTTTTCACTGGGGAATTCATTTTTGACCAATTTAAAATCACTCCATGATCATCAATAAAATGATTATAATGTTATTTATTTATATTATTATGGTTGAGGTTCCATGGCTCAGAATTATACCCTTTTTACTTTTAAATAATATGTTTTGATTCACCATCAACCAAATGGCTAAAGAGATGAAGTTGTGGCAATTTCTATGAATCAATGTGCTCAAGTATGCACCAATTTGGTGTTTTAGTTGGATGGTGAGCCTTCACCCTTATTTTGAAGGCTTATGTGTTATGTGATTAAATAATAAAAAGAGGTGTGATGGTAATTTGGTAACAAAACATGACGATTTGAATGAGGCATAAAGACACTAATATGTTTTGTGTTGTTTTATTTACTTCCTTGACGATACTCAGGGATGATATGTTATATGGTGAGGTTTTTGTATTGAATCATTTCTCTATCCAATATAGAATTCGAATGGAATTTTATTTTTCTCTAGTTAGTGGTTTTTACATTCTTTGAAATGATTTTCATAATGAAATTTACTGTGTTTGAACACACAAAAAATTGTTTTTTAGAATTTGGTAAAGTCATATGAGGTTCCTCTAGTGTTCTGTTGTGTCTTGAGAGAACTAAGATATAAAACCCTACTTTAAATAGGATGCAAGAAAGGATCATGGGTTGTCTAAATAGGTGTGTCCTATTAGAGAATCCTTTCTTAAAGGTCTAGTTGACTAGGAGGATCTCCCTTTTTTATCTAATCATGTGTGTGGGGATCCATAGAAATGCTCTTTCTATAAGTTTTTGAAAGAGTGAAATCACACATTTTGTGCATGGTTTCCCAAATTTTGCACATAAACAATGAGACACAGTCTTTAACGTGGGATTTAAAAAAAGTTACCCAGAAATTATTTAACCCCCATTATCCAATTTGTTTCTTCTCCCTGGTGGATAGATCTACCTTTTTAACTGTTGACCTATCCTTCTCCCTATCATTTTGATCTTCATGTATCATGGACTTGAACATTGATTCAAATTATGTTAGATGATTTTGAAAAATAGAGCTATGATTTTAAATCCTCCCATTTCATATCCAATGTTTTTTACCAAATTTTTTGATATTTTGGTGTGAAATAATTCTCTCTATATTCTTGGATGTTTTTTATTTCGTTGACTAATTCCAAACTAGACTGAAAGATGACTCAATATTGGATGAGTAAAGGATCAATGGTATAAGGTAGGTGGTATATAGATCTTCCCTTGTGTTTCAATTGAATTATAAAATGGTTTACTATTTTTAAAATGGTTGAAAAGAATCTTTCCATCATTTTTCAAACAAGGTACTTTTGTCCTTTTCGACAAAATTAAGGTAAGAATGTTTTTTAACTTATACAATAGGTGTGGCTATTTTATGCAGTTATAACATCGTCGAAGCTTACCTTATAAGCTTATAAGAATATTTTCAATTATAAATGTTTTCTTTAATAATTACGTGAATTTTAAGTGATTTCAAAATAGAAAGAGGCATTTCTCTAAAAATGTATTGATTTCATCCATGTCAACATCATTTGGTGGTTTTTAAGTTTGTTTGAAGTTTATTTATTATGATAAAAAACTTTCATATGGTATTGATGGTTTTTTGATATGTTTTACTGTGGATGGGTTATTTCATACCATTCATGGTTTACGGATAAAGTATTGACAATTCGTATGCCAGTTTTAATAAGAATGTTTATGTTATGTTTAAACTATTTCATATGAGGAATGCATTGGACATAGTAAGTGACGGGTGGAGACCGCTATAGCTCCTTGATTCATAGGTACGTCTCATGAGAAAAATGAGTGTCTTGGCATAAGGCATTGACAAAATCGTATTTGTAGTCTTGGAACAAGTCCTTGACTATGTTGTTATGAATTCTGGAATTAATAATTGCATCTTTATGAATGTGGCTATTCATATTACATGTGATTATTCAACAAGTAGAATATCCATGTTAATATGTAAATGTCATTATTTTGATTTAAATTTCATATATTTTGATGAATTTTATGTCGCAAATGCTTTGGTTTTAGTTTTATACATTGCCTTAAAATTTTATGATTATTTATGAAAGTTTCAACTATATTATTAACCCTATTGAGCATATGAGATCACCCCTTTCTATGTTTTATTTTTCCAAGGATGCGAAGAAGTATATTATGACTGACCTGCAGGGATAGTCTATGGGATCTCAGTGTTGTATATGGAAACAATGTTGTTGTAGTTTTCCATTTTATGATGTAATGTAAACCTTATGAATTTATCTAGTACATCCAAGGCTACTAAACTAATCGGTCTTTCGAGACTTGATCATTTGTGATCATGACAATGATACATAATAATACACTAACTCTGGGTAACTGGTGTCAGTGCATTATAAGGATAGACTAGAACATGTTCATCTGAACTCAATATTGAGTGGAACAATGGACAAGGCGTTTAGTCCATTCAGGTCAGGGTCATTTCATGTGCCCCCACATGGAATTCTCAACTGGAGACCATGTTACATGGGGTCAATATGACATGTCACCCACTAGATAGTTTTTCTACTCCAATGATTTATGATGAATACCTCACACTCCATTTGTCACGACCCGTCCTCGGGGCCCGTGCCGTGACTACCCCAAGCCCGCCTTCCATAGGCTAGGGGCTGACGACTAGCACCAAAGGCGTAAATCCGGATAACTGGGAAGGCATTGCCTTTATAAAAGTAAACAAAACACCACAGAGTACAAGTGGAAGTAAAACACTAAGTACAAAAGAAAGTGCTGAAAAGTAAATGTCCTAGAATACAAACCCAACTGAAAGTACAGCTACAACTGAACGAAAGTACAACAGAAAAAGAAAAATAGCTGGAAGAAAGGAAGCAGCTCCTGGGTTGTCCTCCTTGGATCCTACCTGAAGGGTAGGCACGGATATCACAACTCCTGGATCGTCTACCACAGATCCTACCTGAAGGGTAGGTACAAATAGCGCAGCTCCTCAATTTTCTCGTCCGTCAACCCCCTCCGAGTGTCGTCTCGTCGTGAAGTCCACCTCTGGATACTGACTCGTCCTGTGGTCCACCTCCGGGTACCGTCTAGTCCTCGAACACTCGCCCTCTATCAGCTCTGTCCGTCGTCTGCAACCAACACAACGAGGTGCAGGCATAGCCCGTGCAGGGGTGAGTATAACGATACCCAGTAAGGACCCCGAGACCCTCAAGGTCTTACTAAAGCCAACATGGATAACCACAAAGAAGATTTCAACAGATAACCTCTACTTAGGTATATGCCCATACATATACCTAGGTTATCAAGTAACCCATCTCAAACATGAGGTAACACAAAGATTATGAAATCAACGGATAACCACTACCCAAGTATATGCCCAAACATATACCTAAGTTATCAAGTGACCCATCTCAATCACGAGGTAAACACAAAGGTCATAGACTCAGCTCAAACCAGGATTTTCATTATCGAAACCGTAACTGCTGAAGAGCCCCGTATCTGGAGTGTACAGTGGTCCTGTCACGACTCCGATGTACTGATTACTAACCTAAGAATGCTGAGGTACTCCACCTGTCGAGTACCACGGGTCAGCCACCCAAATATAGTAGTGCTTCCCGCCGGGGTATGCCACCCAAACACAGTAGTGCACACCCCCTAGTAGCCTACAGAGGTACTCTCCGGACGAGTACTGCGGGTCTGCACTGTCACACAGGTAGTGCTCCATCTGCCATGAGTCTTCACCCAAACAAAGTAGTGCTCCGTCCACTAGGCTAGTCGACTCACTCCAAGTCGAGTCTGTCAAGCAGTCATCAGGTCTCAGTCGGCTACACGGTCTCCGTACTCCGCAAGCTCATCTCTGGGAGGGTCCGCTCCACGAGCTACAGGTCGATACTCCAAGTATCTCAAAGTCCCATGAAGAAGTATCTCAAAGGACCGCCTTGTCATAGGGGTCTCAACGCAACAGACGACGTGTCAATCAGACATATGGTCTGTGAGTTACTAGCCTTTTCGTCTGAGGGTCCCGGTTGGTTTCGTGAGTGAACCAACCCGGCCATATCTCAACTATACCCCGAACTCTCATAGGGTATACTCATAGGAACCGTTTCTCAACGTGATCACCAACACCACTGACGGTTCATCAAACGGATGTCCGGTTTGAAAGATATTAGCTTTTCCGTTCCAGGGGCCCGGTTGGATTTCGGGTACAATCCAACCCGGCCACTATCCAACTGCATCCAAAACTCAGGAGAAATATGCCAAAAGTTCCGTCTCATCAAGAGGAATTCAACGAGACAGACGACGCGTCAATCAGACGTCCGGTCTGTGAGTTATTGGCCTTTTCGTTTCAGGGGCCCGGTTGGTTTCGTGAGCGAACCAACCTGACCGCACTCCGATGGCATCCAAACCTCGAACAGAGTAAGCCAAAAGTTCTGTCTCATTAAGAGGAATTCAACGAGACAGACGACGCATCAATCAGATTTCCGGAGCTCAACATATAAGCGTTTCTGCTCCGAGGGCCCGGTTGGTTTCGTATCCGAACCAACCCGGCCGAACCGAAAGTTCTCTGAAAACTTGAGTATATTATACCGAAATGACCGTATCAATCCAAGGGTTGCATCTCCGCTGACGGTGCATCGATCGGAGGTCTACAACTCAAGACATGGGAGAAAGACCGTGAGGGGTCCGAAAACGGGGGGTCTGGGCCCGGACCAACCCGACCCAACCCCCCTTGGGTCGGCCCGAATAGGGGCGACCCAACCCGGGTCCGGGTACGACCCGGATGGGCACGGCCCGGCCCAGCCGGCGTGGCCCAGTCCTGCCTGAGCGGCCCGGCCCGGCCTGGGCGGCTCGGCGCTGGCCGAGCGGTCGCGCCCAAGGAGCCGCTGTCCCCCCGCGCTGGGGGCTGCTTCGTGTAACCGGACGCGGCGCGCTGCCGCGTCCCGCGTTCCCCGGTCCCACGCGGCCGAGGGACCCTCGTTCGCCACCATGAATTCAGCCGCGGCGGATTCTTTCGGCGGCGCGCCGAGCGCCGCCGCCCCCGACCGTCGGCGCCGCCATGCCGGCGTGGCACGCCGGCGGGGGCTTCCGCAGACCACCGGACGCGCTCCGGTGGTCCGATTCGCCTGCGGTCTTCACCATTGATCATCTTGGGACCTGACCTTTCCTGCAAAGTCTTCAAAATGCCTTCGAAGCCCACCTCACCATCGTCCATCGATCCGCACTTAGACAACAAAAAGTGGGGTCTTCAAATTGCCTCCGCGGCCCCGACTCTGCCCGCGGTTTCGTTCGGCCTCAACGGCGCGGCGCGACGGCGCCGCGCTTCTTCGCCGCGTTCTTTCTCGTTTCCGTGCGGTGCAACAGAACCGTGCTGCCTTTCTCATGCCGTAACAAATTCAAACAACAAGGTGGGGAAGGAGGGTCGGTCGTGTTCGTGCGGTCCGACCTCCTCCCGTTAGTATGATAATAGGAGGCCCAAAATAAAACCTAGAAAGTCGACATATGAGATCACAATCAATAATAAAATAATCCCCCACAACGCCCCGCAATAAAAATTCCCAACCTGCAAGGAAAACGTGCGCGGATCAACTAGATAATAAGTTGATCCGTGTTCTCTTGTTTTCTTTAGAATGAATGAAAAGAGGGAATAAAATCATTCTCGAATAATTCCCGACCTCAACGTTGTCGTCGAACGTGAGTTCGTCGTGGAAGTAACTGTCGCGGAAGAAGAGGTTCGTCGCGGAAGAGGAGGATCGTCGTGGAAGAAACGTCGCAGAAGGAGTGTCGCGGAAGAAGAGTTGTTGATGTCGCGGTACACGACGTCGCGTCATCGATCTCCGTGGGTTTGGAGTTCTTCGTCGGAGATCGGTGCATTCTTCGTGTTCTTCACGTTCTTCATCATAGAAGAACGCTTTCCTCCAAATCCTCTCCATGCCACAAGATCCAACAGAAATAAAATAAGAACAGTCTTATTTTATTAACGCACAAGTCAAAATTTGAAATTCAAAAAGAAAAGAAACGATCAATTAATTGCGGGGTTTAAAACCGCTGAATTAATAGTGGTGTTTATTAAAAGTTTAAATGCAAGAGTTGACTTCGTTTAATAGGGGGGTGCAGGTGCGTTACTTAAGAAGAAAAGCAACGTGGGGCTCATGTAGGACCCACCCCACCTTAATCCTCTCAAAGGTAGATAACAAGAAGTGGGTCCGACCCCTAACTCCCTTACATAGGTTATAACCGCAAGAGAGAGGAAAACGTGTTGGGACACAAAACTTAATCCACTTAACAAGAAAAGAAAAAATATTGTAAAACAATTATATTATTATCCCTCACTTTATTTAAACAACTCAATCCGAGAAAACGCAACTCCAGAAAAGGGGTATTCATAAGCAATTACCGGTGCTGCGAGTTCATCGGTGCCCTCAGAATTAGATTCCGAGCACCAATTCAAAAGATAGAAAAACCCGCTCGTTCATTCACTGAACGTACCCGAGATAAACTTCGTAAATTGATTCCGGGCACACCGGGCCTCGGAATCAGGCGCTGTCAGAAACTGCGTTCTTGTAAAATTCCAAGGAAAATTAAGAAAAAAATTTCCTTGAAATTTCTGGGTCTTTACATTACTCCCACCTCAGGGCTTTACGTCCCCGTAAAGCTTTTACACAAACTAGGGTTACAAAAACGGTACTGAGCACGAATCTGAGCTTTCCACTCCCATGTGCTTACCTAGTCGATTCCCAGGACCTCCCCTGTCGATCCTCGATCCCCACTGGAATCTCTGCGTAAGTCGCCCTATCATCGACGTCCAACTCCCTGAGGTCGATGATGTGTGAAGGATCAAGCACGTGTCTCCTCAGTTGAGATACGTGGAAGTCGTCGTGAACTTGGTGCAACTGAGGTGGATGGGTCAAGCGATAAACCGCCTCGCCTACCCAGCTAAGGACTTAGAAAGGTCCGTTGAACCTCGGAGATAACTTGCCACCTCGACCACATCTCCGTAAACCTCGTCGAGGTGAGACCCGTATAAAGACGCGATCTTCATCCTCGAACTCTAGAGGTCTACAATTCCTGATAGAACTAAAACTCATAACGACTGATGCCACGAGGGTAAGGTTGACCGACTCAAGAATGATCGGCCGCACCCTCCTATGCATGAGTTTATCCTGTGATACCTAGGTTTTCCTTTTCGTTGATGTCACGACCCGTCCTTGGGGCTCGTGCCGTGACTACCCCAAGCCCGCCTTCCATAGGCCAGGGGCTGGCGACTAGCACCAAGGCATAAATCCCAACGAAAAGGGAAGGCATTGCCTTTGAAAAGTAAACAAATACCACAGAGTAAGCAAGCGGAAAAGTAAACACTAAGTAAAAACTGTACAAGCTGTGCTGAAAGTAAAAGAGGCCGGAAATACAAGCCCAACTGTAAAGTACAACTGAAAGGAAAAACAGCAATTGAAAGGAAAAAACTGCAGCGTCGAGCCGTCCTCTGGATGTCCCACCTGAGGGGTGGGTACAGATAGCCTCCACTGCTCCTCGGGTCCACCTAACCACTCCGAGTACGTCCCGCCCAGTGGTCCACCTCCAGGTACTGTCCTGCTCCGCACGCCTCATCCACGATCAGCACTGTCCGTCGTCTGCAACCAACACCACGAAGTGCGGGCATAGCCCGTGCAGGGGTGAGTATAAGCTACTCAGTAGGGACCCCGAGACCCCCGAAGGTCTCCCGAAATCCACAAAGGATAAATCACGAAGAAGAGGTACAATCACGAAGTAACATCTGACACGGCTTAGGTATATGCCCATACATATACCTAAGTCATCAATTCCCCGATCGGCTCCAACGTCCGAGCCCTAGCACAACCCAGTCCACACAAGAAAGCAAACGCATACCCATGAAGGATAGAACAACACAATCCACAAAGGAGAGTAAACAGTAAATCCACACAGGATAGCTCAACACAATCCACAAAGGAGAGAAACACAAGATTCAGCTCACACAGGTATACTTCTTCGGATGACAATAAAGATGATCATTGAACCATCTAAGTCGTCGGACCCACGAAGGATCGATAGGTACTAACCTTGTAGTGACCCACACATGATCGGGCCCACGCAGGACCTGTAGGAGTTGGCTCACACAGAACCGCTGAGAGATGACCCACACAGGATCGGACCCACACAGGATCGGGCCCACATAGGACCGGGCCCACGCAGGACCTGTAGGCGCTGGCTCACACAGAACCGCTGAGCGCTGACCCACGTAGGATCGGACTCACACAGGATCGGGCCCACACAGGACCTGGAGCACTGATCCACGTAGGATCGCTGAGTGCAGCAGTCGTCGCAGTCCGCTGAGGATCTCTGCACAGTCGTCGCCGCAGTCCACTGAGGATCTCTGCACGGTCGTCGTCGGAGTCCATGGAGGACCTCTGCACAGTCGTCGCCGCAGTCCACTGAGAATCTCTGCACAGTCGTCGTCGGAGTCCACATAGGATCTCTGCACAGTCGTCGCCGCAGTCCACTGAGGATTTCTGCACGGTCGTCGCCGTCGAAGTAGCAGTCGCAGCCAGCCTAGGGTTCCCGCACACAGCAAGCTCGTTCGGGAGGGTCCGCTCCACGATCCGAGAGGCTGATACATCAACTGACACAAAGTCCGAAGTTGATGTATCCAAAAGTTCCGTATCGTCAACAGGAACTCAACGTCGCAGACGGCACGTCAATCGGACGCCCGGTCTGGGAGATATTGGCATTTTCGTCCCAGGGGCCCGGTTGGTTTTTAAGGCAAAACCAACCCGACCACACTCCACCTGCGTCCAAACCTCGGGCGGAGTATGCCAAAAGATCCTTCTCACTTAGAGGAATTCAACAAAGCTGACGGCATGTCAATCGGACGTCCGTAGCTCAAGATATGAGCGTTTCCGCTCCGAGGGCCCGGTTGGTCTCGTGTACGAACCAACCTGGCCAGACTCAAAGTATTCCGAAACCTTGAGTGCGATATACCGAAACGACCGTCTCGATCCAAGGATCGCGTTTCCGCTGACGGTGAGTCGTTTGGAGGCACGAAGCTCAAGTTACGGGAATTTGAACGAAAACGTCCGAAGATGGGGGGTACGGGCCCGACCCGAACCGGGTCCGACCCGGTTGGCCCAGCCCGGCCCGGCCAGGGCCGGTCCGGCTCGGCCGGCTCGGCTCGGCCGAGTGGCGCGGGTGGAAGCCGCGGGCGCCGACCCGCGGCCTGAGAAAGAACCGCGGCCCGCGTGCGGGCCGCGCTGGTGAACCGCGGACGCGGCTCTGCCGCGTCCCGCCTGGACGAACCGGACCCACCCGGCCGCGGGTCCGTTGGCCGCCGCCGCCGTGGCTTCAGCCGCGGCGGCCTCGTCCGGCGGCGCCGCCGCGCCGGCCGCCCGCGCCGGCCACCCGCGCCGCCGGCAGCTTCTGCGGGCCGCCGGCGTCGCTCCGGTGGCCCGTTTTTCTTCCCGTCTACGCCATTGCTCCTCCTGGGATCCGTTCTTTACTGCGGGATCGTCAAACACCCATTGCAGCATGTTTCGTCGTCACCCGCCAAATCCGCAAAAAACGAAGAATGACGGAGGGTCGTCGGGCCGTGTTCGTTTGGCCCGCACCCTCCACATTAGAAATAAACAACCGGGAGAAATTGTTCAACACATGAACCAACAATTTTAATTTTAATTAAATTAAATTGTTTCCTTGAATCTGGTTCTTTAATTTTTAAAGAAACATTGACGGAAATTAATTTAAAAAAGGGGTAATTCCCATAATGAAATCCCTACCTCGTCGATCGTCGCGCGCGGGCGTTCTTCGCGGATAAGCTCGTCGCGGAAGAGAGGGATCGTCGCGTCGTCACGGGGAGGCGTCGCGTCGTCGCAGAAACCGGCGTTGAGTCGGCAAACTCAACGAACCAAGAACAACAGATTTAAATTATAATTAATTAAATCTGTGTTTAAAACCAAAAAAAAAGAACCTTGAGCGGAAATCCGAAATCACTCACCTCAAATGGTCAGTGATCGGAGATCGGAGATCGGAAGAACGTCTCGGACGAAGGCGTCGTCGATTTCCGGGTTCGGCGTTCTTCGCGTTCTTTGCGTTCTTCGCGTTCTTCGCGTTCTTCGCGAGGGAGCTGAAGAAACAGGTATCCTCTCAAATATTTTCAAAAGATTTTGGGTTGGTCTTATTTTATTAACATGCCAAAACACGAAAACCGGTTAAGAAACGATTGAATTAATTCGACGAAAGAAACATGCCATTTAATTCACGAAAGAAACAACCCATTTAATTCACGAAAGAAACAGCCCATTTAAATGGTCTGTTAAGAATTTAGAAAACGCGTCGGTTGACTTTCATTAAGACGGGTTTTCACGGGTGCGTTTCTTAGCAGAAAGAAACGGCGGGGCTCGTGCGGGCCCCACCACACAAATATCCTACCAAGGGGGTAGGATATTTCTGGATAGCATCCTATCCAGTTCAACTCAGTTCAAGACGCCTTTAAGTGGCTTCAAGTGGCTTCCAAGTGGCTTAAGTGAAATAAAATAATGTTGTCGCAAAATTATTTTATTTCTTAACTGTAAGCCCGAAAATTAAAAACCACACCCGAGCAAACGCAACTCCGGAAGAGGCGTTTCTAAGCGAATACCGGCAGTTCAATTTCATCGGTGCCCTCAGAATTCGATTCCGGGCACCGGTTCAAAAGTTAGAAAAACCCGCTCGTTCGTTCACTGAACGTACCCGAGCCAAACTTCGGAAATTGATTCCGGGCACACCCGGCCTCGGAATCAGGTGCCGTCATAAAATGCGCTCTTATAAAATTCCAAAGAAAATTAAGAAACAAATTTCCTTGAAATTTACAGGTCTTTACATTACTCCCACCTCAGGACTTTACGTCCCCGTAAAGATACATCAAAAACTAGGGAAACAAATGTGGGTACTGAGCACACATCTGAGCCTCCTGCTCCCAAGTGCTCTCCTGGAGGTTCCCATGCTGCCATCTGATGTGCACAAGAGGGATCGATCACCCACGTAGGACCCGCTCCTGTCGATCCTCTATCTCCACTGGGACCTCCGCAAAAGTCGCCCCATCATCCACGTCTAGCTCCCCATAGTCAATGATGTGCGTCGGGTCGTGCACGTATCTCCTCAGCTGGGATACGTGGAAGACGTCGTGCACCCGGTGCAACTGAGGTGGCAGAGCCAGGCGATAAGACACCTCGCCAATCCTGCTGAGGACCTGGAAAGGCCCGATGAAGCGTGGAGACAACTTGCTACCTCGGCCAAATCTCCGCAAACCACGTCGAGGTGAGACACGTAAGAAGACGTGGTCGCCATCCTCGAACTCTAGTGGCCTCCGCCTCCTGTCAGCATATGACTTCTGCCGGCTCTGTGCTGTCCTCATCCGCTCCTGGATGACCTGGACCTTCTCTGTCGTGGCCCGGACCATCTCTGATCCCACAAGTGCTGACTCTCCAGGGTCTGTCCAGCACAAAGGAGATCTGCAAGACCTGCCGTACAATGCCTCGTAGGGTGCCGTCCCGATGGTGGAGTGGTAGCTGTTGTTGTACGCGAACTCCACCAAGGGTAGGTGGTCCTCCCAGCTGCGACCAAAGTCGAGGACACATGGGCGGAGCATGTCCTCGAGAGTCTGAATGGTCCTCTCCGTCTGACCATCCGTCTGAGGGTGAAAGGCGGTGCTCAGACGTAGTCGCGTCCCAAACGCCTCCTGCAACCCCTTCCAAAGCCGGGAAGTAAAACGAGCGTCCCGATCAGAGACGATAGTTGATGGCAAACCGTGAAGTCGTACAATCTCCTGAACATAGAGACGCCCCAAGCTCTCCATTGAGCCCTGCTCTCGGATGGGTAAGAAGTGTGCCGACTTGGTGAGTCGGTCAACAATCACCCAAATGGAGTCGTGACCTCTGGAAGTGCGTGGAAGTCCAGTCACGAAGTCCATAGATATGCCGTCCCACTTCCACTCCGGGACCTCCAAGGGCTGTACCAAGCCTGCTGGTACCTGATGCTCTGCCTTCACCTGCTGGCAGGTGAGGCACCATGAAACGAACTCTGCCACAGCCTTCTTCATGCCCGGCCACCAGTGTTGTCATCTTAGATCCTGGTACATCTTCGCCACTCCAGGATGTACCGCCAAAGGAGAAGTGTGAAACTCTCTCAGCACTTCCTCTCGTAAGGCGACTGGTACCAAGGTACGTCCTCTGAAAAGGACATCGTGCTCTGCTCCAACGGAGAAACCATCAGGTGCCTGTCCTGAGGATATCTGTGCACGCCGTGTCTCACAGTCGACATCCCCACGCTGTGCCTCTCTGACCCGCTGAAGAATTGGAGGAGAGACTGTGAGAGACTGAAGGAAGGCTGCTCCGTCTCTATCCACGAAGGATATCTGCAAAGCGGCTAGCTGCTCTGTCACCTCCTCAAGTAGCTGGATGCCCGTCCTCCTGCTGAGGGCATCAGCCACCACGTTCCCCTTCCCAGGAGTATAGACTATCTCAAAGTCATAGTCCTGGAGGAACTCGAGCCATCGCCGCTGACTCAGGTTCAGGTCCTTCTAAGAGAAGATGTACCTGAGACTCTGGTGGTCAGAAAAGACCGTGAAGCGCTCGCCCATCAGATAGTGTCGCCATGTCTTCAGGGAAAAGACCACTACTGCCAACTCTAAGTCATGGGTAGCGTAGTTCTACTCATGAGGCCTCAACTGACGTGATCCATAGGCAATCACGGCCCGTTCCTGCATCAGGACACACCCGAGTCCGGTCCCTGATGCATCGTAGTAGACTACGTATCCAACTCCCTCCTCAGGCAACCTCAAGATAGGTGCGCTGGTCAACCTCTGCCTCAGCTCCTGGAAGCTCTGCTGACATCTGTCTGACCACACGAAGGGTTTCCCCTTCTTCGTCAACGCTGAGAGTGGGGCCGCAACTCTGGAGAAGTCCGGCACAAATCTCTGATAGTATCCGGCTAGGCCCAAGAAACTCCGCACCTCTGTCACGCTCTTGGGTGGCTCCCAAACTAGCACTGCCTCGATCTTCGCGGGATCCACTGCAACTCCCACCTCAGAAATGACGTGCCCCAAGAAGTGGACCTCACATAACCAGAAATGACACTTCGAGAGCTTGCCATAAAGCTGGTGCTCTCGGAGTGTGTCTAGTACAACACGCAGGTGGTAGGCGTGCTCCTCTTCCGTCGTCGAGTACACCAAAATGTCGTCGATGAAGACCACGACAAATCGATTGAGGTATGGCTGGAAGATCCTGTTCATGAGGCTCATGAACACTGCTGGAGCATTGGTCACGCCGAAAGGCATAACCAAGAACTCGTAGTGGCCATACCGACACCTGAAGGCCGTCTTCTACACATCCTCGTCTCGAACTCTAAGCTGATGATAGCCTGACCTGAGGTCTATCTTCGAGAACCACCGTGCTCCCTTGAGCTGGTCGAAGAGATCATCAATCCTGGGTAGTGGATACTTGTTCCTCACTGTCACCTGATTCAGGCGACGATAATCGACACACAGTCGCAAGCTCCCGTCCACCTTCTTGGTGAACAAAATCGGGGAAGCCCAGGGCGAAACACTGGGTCGGATGAACCCCTTGCCCTGCAAGTCCTCCAACTGTACCCGCAGCTCTCGAAGCTCAGCGGGGGCCATCCGATATGCTGGAGTGGATATCGGGGCTGTCCCGGGGTACAGGTCAATATAAAAGTCTATCTCTCTGCGAGGAGGTAGTCCTGGAACGTCGTCGGGAAAGACGTCCGCGTACTGATCCACCACTGCAGGAAAACTGGGACTCCGCACGTTAACTGCTCCTAGGATGAGGCTAGCCAACTGATGAGTGATGGGCTGACCTCTCCTCTACGTGAGTCCATCCTGTGCTTCTAAGGCTCCCTTCTCGCCGGTGAAGGTGAACCTGCTCCCGTCGGTGCGCACACATCGCACCTTGCGCCTAATGCAGTCAATCTGAGCATGGACCGTAGATAACCAATCCATGCCCAAGATGACGTCGTAAGGCCTCGACGCTGATACTAGAAGATCCCAGCCGAAGCTCTCACCTCCTAGAGTAAGCTCACACTGCTAGCACTAGTGCGTAATCGTCGAGTCTGCTCCCGTAGGAGTCTCTAGCCGTAAGGATCGAGCCAACGGCTCTGTCGGAATCTCCGAGCTCCGAAAAAGGGAAGCGGCTATGAAAGAGTGACTCGCTCCTGTGTCTATCAGAACTGCAGCAAGGGTGGACTAGACACAGATCGTACCTAGAATCATCTCTGGCGCGCCGTGGTCGTAGGCCTCTGCTGCCTGGAGCTGAGCCTGTCTCTGCCCGCCAGCTCCCTGTGGTCGGGGCGGGCCTCCTGGTGGAGGTGGTGGCAGAGCCTCAAAGCGTGGCCCACCACCTGCTGCTCGGCCAGCTCCTCTGCCTCGTCTGCCTCCTCCCTGCGGACCGCCACGGTCGACCCTCTGCCTCTGCCTAGGTGGTCCCTGCACCGTCTGCTGCCCCTCGGTACGACGGGTCGGGCAGTCACGAGCCATGTGGCCCTGCCCACCGCACTCGTAGCACTGTCTGCCTCTCGGAAGGCTGCCTCCGGGCCGGGTGCCCTGCACTGCTGAGCCAGTGTCCCGAGGTCGCCTGCCGGAAGGTCTGGTCTGCCTGGAACCCTGAGTCATCCGCCGGCTACCAGCTGCCGAAGACTCCGCTATCTGCCGCCCTGCGGTATCTCTCGCTGTGGACTCAGCCAGGAGCTCTCGATCAGGAGGGCTCGCTCCAGTACTCCTGCCTGGGTCGGGATGCTGAGGGAGATCAGCGATGCCCTGATCTCGTGTATCAAACCCTGCTCGAAGGTCTGGGCCCGGAACAAGGGGTCCCGTACCATGTATGTCGAGTACCGAGAAAGGTCGGTGAACCTCGCCGCGTACTGAGCGACCGTCAAGCTGCCCTGCCGCAGCTGAAGAAGCTCCTGGATACGCACCGCACGAAGGGTGGCTGGGAAGAACTCCGAGCAGAAGAGGCTCTCAAAGTCCGTCCAAATGAGGGTGGTCTCATCATGTACCTGGAGCATCAGGCTCCACCAGCGTCCGGCTGCGGCGTGCAGTAGGCTCGCCGTGAGGATCACCATGAGGTCTGCTGGTGTCCTCACTAGCCTGAAAACTCGGACGACCGCCTCCAGCCAGTCCTCGGCTGCCTGGGGGTCCGACTCCCCACGGAACCTGGGTGGTCGCTGGTGCTGGAACTCGTGCAGAGCTCCGAGGCGTCGTGCGTCATCAGCTGCCTGTGCTAGAAGCATCGGGGGCTCGGCGGGTAAAGGTACCGCCGGTGCCTCTGCTGTCAACGGGCCCTGCACCGAGGCCTCGTCGCTCGGTGGGCTGTCGTCACGCTCGACTCTCGGAACCCTAGCTGGCTGCTGTCGTCGTGCCATCCTGAAAAGGAAACAAGTATGCCACGGTCAGAACAGTATACCTGGTGAGCTGACACAAGTAATCACAAAGAAAACTTGGAACACACAAGCAATCAATGTTTTCGTGCATTAAGTCGGGAATCAGAAGTCAGGGTCCTGGTGTATGGATACGTCGGCCGCCGCGCCAACACTGGACTCCCTGGACTGATAACCACACTCAATACGCTAAACACTACTGCTTCACATAGAAGAAAGATCAGAGTCTGCGGTAGAACCGACCGCCTCTGATACCAATTTGTCACGACCCGTCCTCGGGGCCCGTGCCGTGACTACCCCAAGCCCGCCTTCCATAGGCCAGGGGCTGGCGACTAGAACCAAGGCGTAAATCCCAACGAAAAGGGAAGGCATTGCCTTTGAAAAGTAAACAAGCACCACAGAGTAAGCAAGCGGAAAAGTAAACACTAAGTAAAAACTGTACAAGCTGTGCTGAAAGTAAAAGGGGCCGGAAATACAAGCCCAACTGTAAAGTACAACTGAAAGGAAAAACATCAACAGAAAGGAAAAAACTGCAGCATCGAGCCGTCCTCCGGAAGTCCCACCTGAGGGGTGGGTACAGATAGCCTCCACTGCTCCTCGGGTCCACCTAACCGCTCCGAGTACGTCCCGCCCAGTGGTCCACCTCCAGGTACTGTCCTGCTCCGCATGCCTCCTCCACGATCAGCGCTATCCGTCATCTACAACCAACACCACGAAGTGCGGGCATAGCCCGTGCAGGGGTGAGTATAAGCTACTCAGTAGGGACCCCGAGACCCCCGAAGGTCTCCCGAAATCCACAAAGGATAAATCATGAAGAAGAGATACAATCACGAAGTAACATCTGACACGACTTAGGTATATGCCCATACATATACCTAAGTTATCAATTCCCCGATCGGCTCCAACGTCCGAGCCCTAGCACAACCCAGTCCACACAGGAAAGCAAACGCATACCCACGCAGGATAGAACAACACAATCCACAAAGGAGAGTAAACAGTAAATCCACACAGGATAGCTCAACACATTCCACAAAGGAGAGAAACACAAGATTCAGCTCACACAGGTATACTTCTTCGGATGACGATAAAGATGATCATTGAACCATCTAAGTCTTCGGACCCACGAAGGATCGATAGGTACTAACCTTGCAGTGACCCACACAGGATCGGGCCCACGCAGGACCTGTAAGAGTTGGCTCACACAGAACCGCTGAGTGATGACCCACACAGGATCGGACCCACACAGGATCGGGCCCACACAGGACCGGGCCCACGCAGGACCTGTAGGTGCTGGCTCACACAGAACCGCTGAGAGATGACCCACGCAGGATCAGACCCACATAGGATCGGGCCCACACAGGACCTGAAGCACTGATCCATGTAGGATCGCTGAGTGCAGTAGTCGTCGCAGTCCGCTGAGGATCTCTGCACAGTCGTCGCCGCAGTCCACTGAGGATCTCTGCACGGTCGTCGTCGGAGTCCACGGAGGACCTCTGCACAGTCGTCACCGCAGTCCACTGAGGATCTCTGCACGGTCGTCGTCGGAGTCCACGGAGGATCTCTGCACAGTCGTCGCCGCAGTCCACTGAGGATCTCTACACGGTCGTCGCCGTCGAAGTAGCAGTCGTAGCCAGCCTAGGGTTCCCGCACACAGCAAGCTCGTTCGGGAGGGTCCGCTCCACGAGCCGAGAGGCTGATACATAAACTGACACAAAGTCCGAAGTTGATGTATCCAAAAGTTCCGTATCGTCAACAGGAACTCAACGTCGCAGACGGCGCGTCAATCGGACGCCCGGTCTGGGAGATATTGGCATTTTCGTCCCAGGGGCCCGGTTGGTTTTTAAGGCAAAACCAACCCGACTGCACTCCAGCTGCGTCCAACCCTCGGTAGGAGTATTCCAAAAGATCCGTCTCACTTAGAGGAATTCAACAAAGATGACGGCACGTCAATCGGACGTCCGTAGCTCAAGATATGAGCGTTTCCGCTCGGAGGGCCCGGTTGGTCTCATGTACGAACCAACCCGGCCAGACTCAAAGTATTCCTAAACCTTGAGTGCGATATACCAAAACAACCGTCTCGATCCAAGGATCGTTTTTCCGCTGACGGCGAGTCGTTTGGAGGCACGAAGATCAAGTTACGGGCGTTTGAACGAAAACGTCCGAAGATGGGGGGTACGGGCCCGGGCCGACCCGGCACGACCCCCCCTGGGTCGGCCCGAACCGGGTCGACCCGAACCGGGTCTGACCCGGTTGGCCCCGCCCGGCCCGGCCAGGGCCGGTCCAGCTCGGCCGGCTTGGCTCGGCCGAGCGGTGCGGGTGGAAGCCGCGGGCGCCGACCCGCGGCCCGCGTGCGGGCCGCGCTAGTGAACCCCGGACGCGGCTCTGCCGCGTCCCGCCTGGACGAACCGGACCCGCGCGGCCGCGGGTCTGTTGGCCGCCGCCGCCGCGGCTGAATCCGCGGCGGCCTCGTCCGGCGGCGCGTCGGGGCGCCGCCGCCTCCGGCCACCGGCACCGCCGCGCCGGCAACCCGCGCCGCCGGCAGCTTCCGCGGGCCACCGGCGTCGCTCCGGTGGCCCGTTTTTCTTCCCGTCTGCGCCGTTGCTCCTCCCGGGATCCATTATTTACTGCGGGATCATCAAACACCCGTTGCAGCATGTTTCGTCGTCGCCCGCCAAATCCGCACAAAACGAAGAACGACGGAGGGTCGTCGGGCCGTGTTCGTTTGGCCCGCACCCTCCGCGTTAGAAATAAACAACCGGGAGAAATTGTTCAACACATGAACCAAAATTTTTAATTTTAATAAAATAAAATTGTTTCCTTGAATCCGGTTCATTAATTTTTAAAGAAACATTGACGGGAATTAATTTAAAAAAGGGGTAATTCCAATAATGAAATCCCTACCTCGTCGATCGTCACGCGCGGGCGTTCTTCGCGGATAAGATCGTCGCGGAAGAGAGGGATCGTCGCGTCGTCGCAGGGAGGCGTCGCGTCGTCGCGGAAACCGGTGTTGAGTCGGCGAACTCAACGAACCAAGAACAACAGATTTAAATTATAATTAATTAAATCTGTGTTTAAAACCAAAGAAAAAGAACCTTGAGCGGAAATCCGAAATCACTCACCTCAAATGGTCGGTGATCGGAGATCGGAGATCAGAAGAACGTCTCAGACGAAGGCGTCGTCGATTTCCGGGTTCGGCATTCTTCGCGTTCTTCGCGTTCTTCGCGTTCTTCGCGTTCTTCGCGAGGGAGCTGAAGAAACAGGGATCCTCTCAAATCTTTTCAAAAGATTTTGGGTTGGTCTTATTTTATTAACATGCCAACACACAAAAACCGGTTAAGAAACGATTGAATTAATTCGACGAAAGAAACATGCCATTTAATTCACGAAAGAAACATCCCATTTAATTCACGAAAGAAATAGCCAATTTAAATGGCCTGTTAAGAATTTAGAAAACGCGTCGGTTGACTTTCATTAAGACGGGTTTTCACGGGTGCGTTTCTTAGCGGAAAGAAACGGTGGGGCTCGTGCGGGCCCCACCTCACAAATATCCTACCAAGGGGTAGGATATTTCTGGATAGCATCCTATCCAGTTCAACTCAGTTCAAGACGCCTTTAAGTTGCTTCAAGTGGCTTCCAACTGGCTTAAGTGAAATAAAATAAAGTTGTCGCAAAATTATTTTATTTCTTAACTTTAAGCCCGAAAATTAAAAACCACACCCGAGCAAACGCAACTCCGGAAGAGGCGTTTATAAGCGAATACCGGCGCTGCGATTTCATCGGTGCCCTCAGAATTCGATTCTGGGCACCGGTTCACAAGTTAGAAAAACCCGCTCGTCCGTTCACTGAACGTACCCGAGCCAAACTTCGGAAATTGATTCCGGGCACACCCGGCCTCGGAATCAGGTGCCGTCAGAAACTGCACTCTTGTAAAATTCCAAAGAAAATTAAGGAAAAAATTTCCTTGAAATTTACGGGTCTTTACAGTCGACCATGGAAAACCCATCCCGACGTCGTAGTTAAACCACAACCTTATTGCCTAATACCGTCAATTTGTGTATGAACTGTGATTGCCCAGTCCATACTCAAACCAACGTCGTAAGACCTTGATGATGACACCAAGAGATTCTGACCAAAACTCTCGCCTCGAGGGTCTGACCACACCATCGGCGTAAGTGTGATTATCGAGTCTCCTCCCAAGGTATCTCCAGACGTGAGGGTCAAGTCCATGGCTTACAGGAAACTCTAGGTCTGGGACAAGATTTTTGAAAGCAAGGAATGATTCATATCGATGTCTGTTACTACATCAGCTAGTAGTGGACACAGACTATCCCTTGAATCATTTTTAGAGCCATTGGGTCACACTCCTTGACCGCATGCAGCCACACTCTTCCTCTGCCCTCCAGCTCCCTGAGCCTGGCGGGGATAACTAAGGTGGGTGGTTGTAGCATGTTAAGATGTACACCACCTCATGCTGCTCTCCTAGCTCTGCCTCCATGTCTACTGCTTCGCAGACTCATCTGCCTTTAAAAGCTTCATCTTCTTGAAACATTTAACATGCTCGAGTCTCTAAGACTGGCATCTGTTTCCAGTTTCTTACTGCACTGTGCAGTCTTCATCCGCTCCTAGATGATCTGCACCTTCTTTGCCTATGATCTGGAAGAGTTGCTAAAATTTATCATTTTACAAAAAGAGAAACTCGGTCTCATCCCCTGGATGAACCACACCCATTGCCTAATACAGTCAATCCTGACACGAATGATGAATTCATGCCATGGATGACATCATAAGGCCTCGACCTAACAACCAAGAGATCCAACCGTCACTCTCACCTCCAAGGGTCGAGTCACGCTGTTGGCATCAGTGTGAGGTCACTAGGTCTCCTCCAGTAGAAATCTCAAAATTGAGGGTCAAGTCAACAGTTTTAACCGGGACCTCTTAGTATCAACCAAACAAAAGGAAAGGAAAGAAAACATCATAAGGACAAGTGTATTTTTATTATTGCAGCTCATAGCACAAATACACGAATACAACAGCAATATGGAACTAGAATTACAAGGGACATATCCACTAGTTCTGCTCATGTCCACCTGCTCCTGGAGCTCTACTTCCTTGTCCACTGCTCGACTGTTGCTCAGGCACCTGTCGCTGCTTCCGCCTCGATGGCTCCTCTAAATCCTGCGGATCGACTGTGCCGGTGGTCGGACAGTCACGTTCCAGGTGACCCTTCCTGCCGCATTTGTAACACTTCCTACTCCTCGTACGACTGGATCTAGTCCTCTTGGACCTCAGCATCATCTGTCTACTGCCCACAGATGACTCGGCTACTGATCGAAAACCCTGTGGCAAAGGCATAAGCTCCTGTACACGCTCGGGGTGTAGAGCTACTAGCACAAACTCGACCCTGAAGAAGGTATCGAAGTCTTCCCATGTGAAGGTCATCCCGTCGCAAAACCAGAACAAGTGGCTCCACCACCTGCATGCTGCTGCCTGAAGAAGGCTGGTAGCAAAGATCACCATGAAGTCTGCTGGCATCCCCACTAGCCTGAAGACTCTCACCACATCCTCCAGCCAATCCTCAGCCACCTGCGGGTCCGTCTCTCCCCGAAACCTGGGTGGCCTCTGGCGCTGGAAGTCGTGCAGCGCACTCAAGTGGCGTGCATCGCCTACTGTTGGGGCTGGTGGCATCAGTGGCCCAACGTATGGTAGTACCGCTGGTGCCTCAACTACATGAGGGCCCTATACTGAAGCCTCGTCGCTCGGCATGATATCAGCACACACATCCCTCTAGGATCTAGCTGGTCATCCGTGAAAAGGCATCCTAAAAGAAACAACGTGACACGGTCAAACGATTATACCTAGTGAGGTGACCTGGTTTGAGCTATTTTAAGGGAAAACCATTGAAAACACACACGCAATCAGTGTTTTTGTGCACAAAGTCGGAAATCAGTTGTCAGGGACCTGGTGTATGGATACGTCGGCCGCCCGCACCAACACTGGACTCCCTGTACTGAAGACCACACTCTGTACCCTTAACACTATTTCTTCACAGAACGAAAATATCAGAGTTATAAGTTATGCGGTAGAACCGACTCCTCTGATACCAATTTGTCACGACCCTTCCTCGGCGCCCGTGCCGTGACTACCCCAAACCTGCCTTCCATAGGCCAGGGGTTGGCGACTAGCACCAAAGGCGTAAATCCCGATAACTGGGAAGGAATTGCCTTTATAAAAGTAAACAAAACACCACATAGTTCAAGCGGAAGAAAAACACTAAGTACAAAAGAAAGTGCTGAAAAGTAAATGGGCCAGAATACAAACCCAACTGAAAGTACAGCTACAACTGAACAAAAGTACAACAGAAAAAGACAAACAGCTGGAAGAAAGGAAACAGCTCCGGGGTCGTCCTCCTCGGATCCTACCTGAAGGGTAGGTACAGATAGCGAAACTTCTGGATCGTCCACCACGAATCCAACCTGAAGGGTAGGTACAGATAGCGCAACTCCTCAATGCTCTCGCCCATCAAACCCCTCCGAGTGTCGTCTCGCCGTGAAGTCCAGCTCCAGAAACTTACTCTTCCTGTTGTCCACCTCCAGGTACCGTCTAGTCCTCGAACACTCGGCCTCTGTCAGCTCTGCCCGTCGTCTGCAACCAACACAACGAGTTTCGGGCATAGCCCGTGTAGGGGTGAGTATAACAATACTCAGTAAGGACCCCAAGACCCTCAATGTATTACTAAAACCAACATGGATAACCACAATGTAGATTTCAACAGATAACCTCTACTTAGGTATATGCCCATACATATACCTAAGTTATCAAGTAACCCGTCTCAAACATGAGGTAACACAAATATTATGAAATCAACGGATAACCACTACCCAGGTATATGCCCATACATATACCTAAGTTATCAAGTGACCCATCTCAATAATGAGGTAAACACAAAGGGCATAGACTCAGCTCAAACCAGGATTTTCATTATCGAAACCGTAACTGCTGAAGAGCCCCGTCTATGGAGTGTACAATGGTCTTGTCACGACTCCGAGGTACTTCTCACTAACCTAATACTGCTGAGGTACTCCTCATGTCGAGTACCATGGTTCAGCCACCCAAACACAGTAGTGCTTCCCGCCGGGTTATGCCACCCAAACACAGTAGTGCACACCCCCTAATAGCCTGCAGAGGTACTATCCGGATGAGTACCGCGGGTCTGCACTGTCACACAGGTAGTGCTCCGTCCGCCATGGGTCTACACCCAAACAAAGTAGGGCTCCATCCACTGGGCTAGTCGACTCACTCCAAGTCGAGTCAGTCAAGCAGTCGTCAGTTCTCAGTCGGCTATACGGTCTCCATACTCCGCACACTCGTCTTTGGGAGGGTCCGCTCCACAAGCTACAGGTCGATACTCCAAGTATTTCAAAGTCCCACTTATAAGTATCTCAAAGAACCACCTTGTCATAGGAGTCTCAACGCAACAGACGGCGCGTCAATAGGACGCCCGGTCTGTGAGTTACTAGCCTTTTCGTCCCAAGGGCCCGGTTGGTTTTGTGAGCGAACCAACCAGACGTCTCTCAACTATACCCCGAACTCTCATAGGGTATACTCATAGGGACCGTTTCTCAACGTGATCACCAACGCTGCTGACGGTTCGTCAAACGGACGTCCGGTCTGAAAGATACCAGCTTTTCGGTTCTAGGGGCCCGGTTGGATTTCGGGTACAATCCAACCCTACCACTATCCAACTGCATCCAAAACTCAGGCGAAGTAGGCCAAATGTTCCGTCTCATCAAGAGGAATTCAACGAGATAGACGACGTGTCAATCAGACATCCGGTCTGTGAGTTATTGGCATTTTCGTTTCAGGGGCCCGGTTGGTTTCGTGAGCGAACCAACCCAACCGCACTCCGATGGCATCCAAACCTTGATCAGATTAATCCAAAAGTTCCATCTCATCAAGAGGAATTCAATGAGACAGACGACGCATCAATCAGACGTTCGGAGCTCAACATATAAGTGTTTCCGCTCCGAGGGCCCGGTTGGTTTCGTATTCGAACCAACTCGGCCGAACCCAAAGTTCTCTGAAACCTTGATTATAGTATACTGAAATGACCGTCTAAATCCAAGGGTCGCATAGCCGCTGACGGTGCATCGATCGGAGATCTACAGCTCAAGATATGGGCGAAATACCGTGAGGGGTCCGAAAACGGGGTGTCGGGGCCCGGACCGACCCGGCCGGGCGCGGCCCGGCCCGGCCCGACCTGAGCGGTCACGCCCAAGGAGTCGCGGTCCCCCCGCGCTGGGGGCCGCTTCGTGTCACCGGACGCGGCGCGCTGCCGCATCCCGCGTTGCCCGGTCCCGTGCGGCCGTGAGACCCTCATTCGCCGCCACGACTTCAGCCGTGGAGGATTCTTCCGGCGGCGCGCCGGGCGCCGCCGCCGCCTACCGCAAGCACCGCCGTGCCGGCGTGGGGCACCGACGGGGGCTTCTACGGACCACCGAACGTGCTCTGTTGGTCCGATTCTCCTGCGGTCTTCACCAATGATCATCTCGGGACCTGACCTTCATTACAATGCCTTCAAAACGCCTTCGCGGCCCACCTCACCATCGTCCATCGATCCGCACTTAGACAAAAAAAGCTGGGTCTTCAAATCGCCTCTACGGCCCCGACTCCGCCTGCGGTTTCATTCGGCCTCCACGGCGCGGTGCGACGGCGCCACGCTTCTTCGCCGCGTTCTTTCTCGTTTCTGCGCGGTGCAAGGGCACCGCGCTTCCTTTCTCATGCCCCAACAAATTCAAACAACAAGGGGGGGGGAAGGAGGGTCGGCCGTGTTCGTGTGGTCCGACCTCCTCCCGTTAGTGTGATAACAGGCGGCCCAAAATGAAACCAAGAAATGCGACAGATGAGATCACGATCAATAATAAAATAAGCCCCCACAACTTCCCGCAACAAAAATTCCCAACCCGCAAGGAAAACTTGCACGGATCAACTAGATAATAAGTTGATCCGTGTTTCCTTGTTTTCATTATAATGAATGAAATGAGGTAATAAAATCATTCTCAAATAATTCCCCACCTCAACGTTGTCGTCGAACTTGAGTTCATCACGGAATTAACCGTTGCGGAAGAAGAGGTTCGTCGCGGAAGAGAAGGATCGTCGCGGAAGAAACGTCGCAGAAGGAGCATCGCGGAAGAAGCGTCGTTGACGTCGCGGTACACGGCGTCACGTCGTCGATCTCCGAGGGTTTGACGTTCTTCGTCGGAGATCGGTGTGTTCTTCGCGTTCTTCACGTTCTTCGTCGAAGAAGAACGCTTTCCCCCAAATCCTCTCCACGCCACAAGATCCAACAGAAATAAAATAAGAACACTCTTATTTTATTAATGCACAATTCAACCTTTGAAATTCAAAAATAATAGAAACGATCAATTAATTGAGAGGTTTAAAACCGCCGAATTAATAGAGGAGTTTATTAAAATTTTAAACGCAAGAGTTGACTTCGTTTAATAGGGGGTACGGGTGCGTTACTTATAAAGAAAAGAAACGGTGGGGCTCATGTGGGCCCCACCCCACCTTAATCCTCTCAAAGGTAGATAACATCAACTGGGTCCCACCCCTAACTCCCTTACATAGGTTATAACCGCAAGAGAGAGGAAAAAGTGTTGTGACACAACACTTAGTCCACTTAACAAGTAAAGAAAAAATATTGTAAAACAATTATATTATTATCCCACACTTTATTTAAACAACTCAATCCGAGAAAACGCAACTCCAGAAAAGGGGTATTCTTAAGAAATTATCAGTGCTGCGAGTTCATCGGTGCCCTCAGAATTCGATTCCGAGCACCGGTTCAAAAGTTACAAAAACCCACTCGTTCGTTCACTGAACGTACCCGAGCTAAACTTCGGAAATTGATTCCGGGCACACCGGGCCTCAAAATCAGGCACCGGTAGAAACTGCGTTCTTCTAATATTCCAAAGAAAATTAAGAAAAAAATTTCATTGAAATTTCCGGGTCTTTACACCATTTCTCATGGTGTGTACTTCAGATGGATGCTGAGGAGGGTACACGCCATGTAGTTGGATCTACAGACCGTGTACTATTTCCATATTAAGTAGATTTAATGATTTAGTATTATTTTATGTAACCCTTGATACATGTACCTTAGTGTGGGTATAATGTTGGGACACATCATTTAATAGGTGTTTAACGTATATATATATATATATATATATATATATATATTACATCTATATAATGTTCAATGGTTTGCAAATCATATATGAGGTGTATTAAAATAGTAATTTTATGTGAATGCTGCATGTTACAATGAATAATGTGTGTAAATGTATAAATACATTCGGGGTAGTTTGGGATGGGTATTCACGAGCATTCATCCAATTTACAGGTTATGTACAATGTTATGGATGATAATATCAAGGAAATTATGAAAATAATTAATATAAAATGATTGATTAATTAATGATAATGATTAATCGAATAAAGAGGAATTTATCTTAATCGGAATTATTAAATAATTTAATGCTACTTTTTTTTAAATTCATAATTTTTTTGCAGGTATGGGGATGATCATGATCTTTACATTACCTTTTTATACGATTGGATTGTTTTAATTTATATTTTAAAATAATTTTTTGGCATGTATTCCATATCCCCGATTAATATATAGGGCATACATGCCTATGGATTCATTTATGTAAACCCCCTTCTAATCCTCAATTCTGTGTGAGTTAAACGAATATGTAATTGATGCAGCTTCCAACCTAGTTGAGGTGGTATAAGTCAAGAGATGAGGTGAGACCAATCCAAGGAGATACAACGGTTCAATGTTGGAATGTTGTACACAAGAACCATAAATAGTACAACGAGTTTCGCTTATAGTTTTGGGTTTGCTTATCAAGCACAAAATAAACTTACCAATAGTATTGTTCATTATCATACTCTTTAGTTTATATCAATCAGATGCATGGTGATTCATAATAGATGTTTGATCCGATCACATAATTAATGAACAAACAAGTATTCTATATGGAACTAAAATAAATTTTTATATTGTGTAAATATTTTCTTTTAATTTTAAATCACTAATATATATTACACATAACATTAACAAGAATTTTAATATATAATATGTTGAAATTTACTCATAAAGGACAAAATCCATCAATTAAATATTCAGTTTCTATTTCCCTCCATTAAATAGGTTAGAATCTGACCATCGTTCAAAATGTGTGACCAACCATAATTATGTTGCTTTAAATTATTATGGAATTATAATATAATGTTTTTAGGTAAATTAACATATTTTACATCAAGGGATGACTACCCTTGTAGGACACGACGTTACTGAGAGGCAAAGGCTGAGAAAATACAAAATTAATGATTGCATGATTGGGGATTCCACTAAATAGATCAATGATATGTGAGTTTATATGGTTGGCATTTGTAATGCCTACCTAAATCCTTTACAGTCCCTTCTCTAAACCTAGTTAGGTGATGTGATGGGAAATATGGTTCATTTCTTCTAGAATATCAAAGAAAAAGGTGGTTCTAAAGCCAATTTCGAGGGCTATTGGGTTTCTAAAAAATATTTGGAGACTTATAGATATTAATTTAATTATTTATATATATTTATCACGATAAAGTAAAAATAAACTATTCATATTATTTTTTAGAAACAAAAATCAAAATGACATGAAACATACCATTGTTATCTAAACTCAAGAAAGAAAACATTCTCACTAGATCTAATTTCCACAAGTGGGAATGGGGCATTTGGCATATCCTTCACCATGAGAGGAATCATTATGTGTTGGAAGATCCTTTACTAGTTTCCCATGGAAATGAGGTGAGTAATGAGAAAATTTCTATGTAATATAAACATTTAAATAACATAATGGATGTTTAGTGGCACATTCTATCATCCAAAACCAATGTGATCTTGAAGTAACATGATGAAATGGATGATTATACCATGTTTGTCTCACCTTCAGGATCTCTTTCAAGGGAAGGTGAGACAAGAGAGGTATGAGATCTCTAAAAAAATTTCAATACTAATATTGGACAACCTATGCCAGATGGACCACATGTAGTCGATATAAATGGCTACATTGAGCATTTGAAAACATTAGGGATTAAATTCCCAGATGTGTTACATATAGATCTTATACTATCATCACTACCTAAAACCTTCTCTAGTTTTATTATTATTTATAAAATGAGAAATAATGTTAAGTGTATATAAGATATTCTTAACACGATTCTCTATGTTGAGAATGAAATGGTGTCTGAAAACCCAATAGTACTTATGGGGAATTGTAAGAGGAAGGACAAGGAAAATGGGCCTATGATTTATAAACAATAAAAATAATCTATGAACTATCTGACGCAGAAAAAGATGATCCAAACATAGGGAATGGAAAATGAGGTAGTATTATTTTTATGTGGCATGTCAAGACACTAGAAGGGGAACTGCACCCAGATGAAAGGGGAAGTCAAAGGCCCATTCATTATCAGGTGATATAATTCTATTTCAAAACATTGGGTATTATATAATGCTAGTGGGGATCACTTCATTATTCAAATGTAGAAACCAAGAAGATTCTAGAAAATTTACATATGAAAGGTGGATCTTTGAGCTACTAATGGTGTGAGGCTGGCTGATCTTATCATTGGTGACTACCACCTCACATTGTTTCCGGGAATGATTTTGGTTTTACATGGCTATTATCATGTACATCGTGTTACAAATAACATAATTTATATATCAATTATAGATACAGAATGATTTATTTTCATGTTTGTAAATAAAATATGATAAATTTATAAGGGAAACATATATTATGGTTTGTCACATTTTAATTAGGGTCTGTAAGTATTAAATTATGAGAACCATGTGTTCAAAAATGAAAAAGATCCAAGATCACAATAATCATACATCACCATGTTGTGGAATCACCGCATTGGTCATGTAGAGGAGAAGCATCTGACAATGATATGTTAAGATGGTTATTTAAATATTTTGACCTAAAACCACTTGATAGATTTCATACTCCTTTAAAATTGAAAATAACCAAACCACATTTAGGAGGACATTGTGAAAGGGACACATTTCTTCTATGATTGATACACACTGACGTCTATGGAAAATTTTTAGTAGATTAAAGATATATATATTCATACTTCATTACTTTTATAGAAGAATTTTATATATAGGTATTTGTCTACTTAATGAGGTATATGTCTGAGTCATTTGAGAAATTCAAGGTGTTCAGGAATTTAGTATAAAATCATATTTGAAATAAGTTAAATAAGCTTTGATCAGATCAAGGTGGAGAATATACTAGAAAAGTGTTCCTAGACCGTTTACCCGAGTCAAGGATTCTATCTCATCTCACTCCACTATATACAACATATTGTAATGGTGTTATTCAACGGAAGAAATTTACCTTGTTGGACATGGTAAGGACAACGAGGAGTCATGTCGAACTTCCATTATCATTTTATGGATATTATTTGTAATCTAAAACTTAAAAATTAATCCATGTACTATCTAAGGAATATAATTGGATTCCCTTTGAGATATCAAGTGTAAAGAAAACCACTTTGTCACATACATGTGTATGGGGATGCATGGAATTTTTACGGCTTTCTTAGTCACCAAACCTGCACCTTGGGGCATGAAGTGTGTCTTTAGAGGGTATAATAAAGAAACAATGGGATACTACCTATACATCCACTCAGATAATAATGTTCTTATTGTAAGCCATTTTGGATTTCATGAGAGGGAAAAATCCAAAAATGGATAGTGGGATGATATTGAATTTTAAGATGTTGATGCTCAAGATTCATAGGAGTTGGAATAGGAACATGTTCTACAGGTCCTTTTGGAAGATGTACTTCATGAAACAAAAGTACCATATAGTATCACAAGAGAGTTAGGGGAACCATAACGATAAGGTTACCTTTTCACTGAGGAAGGTGGAACATTATTATTGGAAAATGATGATTGTATCTCCTAGAAGGTTGTAGTAGAGAGATCTGAATATGCATGGTGGAACAAAGATATGAATTCTAATTTGGATTACATTTATCAAATAAATATTGGTTTCTAGTCAATGTACCAGTTTATGTAATATCAAATAGGGTGTAAATGGGTATTCAAAAGGAAAATGGACAGGGATGGACATGTTAGTACCTTTAATGAAAACCTTATGGGTAATGGTTTAAATAGTTTCAAGGAGTTTAATATAATGAATCCTATTCATCTATATCTATCTATAAATCCATAAGAATACTACTTCTCATATCATCTTTCGATGACTATGATATTTTCCAGATGGATGTCAAAACTGTATTCTTTAATGGGAACCATTAGGATGATGTCAATATGACATAACCAGAAGGGTTTCTGACATGAGGTTATGCTAAAATTGAATGCATGATGTAGAAATCCATTTAAGGATTAAAAAACTAATCTAGATCATGGAAAATATAATTTGATGAATCCATAATAGAATTTGGTTTCATTAAGATTCATGTGATTCATGTGATTACAATTGGTTTAATGGGAATGTGGTCATTATCCTAGTAGTGCATGTTGACAGAATATTACTTATTAAAAATGAAAATCAAATCTTATAGTAAGTCAAGGACTCATTGAACAAGTGGTTATCAATGTTTTACTTCGATGAAGAAGCTTAAATTCTTGGATAAAGATCATTCATGATACTTCCAAGAGGTTTCAAGGACTATGTCAATGTACATACATTTAACACATACTAAATATATTTAGTATAGAAAAATCATAGTGGGGATTTGTTACATTGACACATAGTATACATCTTTCCCAGAAAATGTGTCCCCGCACACAACATGAGAACGAGAGGATGATTATGATTCCATTCCCTGTAGCGATATAATTTATCATGTATGATTTGTTATATGCCAGAAATGAGGATTCATATGCACTGATCAAGAAAGGTAGATATAAATCAGATCCTAGAGAACAACATTGGACTACTTTCAAGACTAACCTAATGTATCTGAGAATAAATAATGATTTTCTCCTAGTGTATGGAGGAGACATGGAGCCTGTCATCAAAGGGTATGTTGATGATGGTTTTCAGATAAATCATAATGATCTTATGTCACAATGATGACATATTATTAATCACAATGGAGGATTTTTGAGCTGTAAGAGTTCAAAGCATCTAATTTTTTATTATTTTATAGTATATTTCAAATATATAGAGTCTTATGATGCCGAAAAACAAGCCATCTCTATTTCGATATTTTTCTAGGATCTTGATGTTGTGACAATAAGTAATGATGCCATCACATTGTATTGTGATAATACTGTAGTGGTGGCTCTTGTAAAATAGAAAATTTCACATCAACAGACAAAGAATATACTCCAAAAGAATCACCACTTAAGGGATTTATATCAAAGGGGTGATTTTGTAGTCAATAGAGTGTCCACAGAAAGGAAAGTGGAAAACCATTGGACTAAAGGCCTATCTCAGTAGAATCATGATTATCTTATCGCAGTTAGCGAACTGTAGGTAGTTATATGTTGTCTCAAGTGCATGTGGGAATCTGTTGGAGTTAGTTCCCTATAAACTAACATCATTAATTTTTTTGATAAAATTGTATTCATTGGATGAATATTAATAAACCAATTATCATATCATGATTGTTCTTATGTGTGTCATATTATGTGATAATGTCTTAAGAGGATTTATCGCACTAAAAGGTCATAGAGGATTCCTACTATAATGAGAACTCAGAAGTAACAAGAAATTATTCTTAAATATATGTTCTATGGCTAGATGATATCATTTGATGGGAGTCAAATAATATAGGCTATCAGGTGTGGGGACAAATGAAACATTAAAGAACCATCTCAAGTTGTGTGCCCCTGGTAATATCTAAGAGGATATTATGAGAATAGTACTCGCCAGAAAGAAATCCACATTCATAAATGTCAATAGATGTTTCTATCTATAGATGTGTATATTGATCCTTAATTTATTTGTATATTTTGGATTTGTATTATGACTCGTGATCATAATGTATTGAGGATAACTGTGAAGGAAGATGTTCGCAGCATGGTACGATATGTTGTTTGTGACCTTAGTAATACCACATTAATGAATACTGCGAGAATGATTTCTCACTTCTAAGAAAGTTTATATCTTAGTCCCTTTAATGGAAATGATATAGCCTATCTAAATCCATGAACATGGTGTTCTCTGTACAGGTTCAATTTAGGAATGTTAACGAATTAGAAATTAATCACATTGGATGATGGAACTTTCATGCTACCCATTTGATTTGAGATATCATTACCAAGATATTATATTAAACTCTAAGAATTATTATGATGTGACATGTCATTGGAACATCATCTTATTTCTCTTGAGTTCCTAGAATCGTTTATAGAAATCATTTGTTGATGTTAGGCATGCCTTCCTAATTTTCATGAGAAATAGGCCTAGTGTGTCACACAATTAGTTAATCTAGTATCTCTACAAAATATTTTTTTTATTTAAAAAGTTGAATAAATTGTATTCCTAGATGTGGCCTAATAATGATTCAATTTTTCCTGATATCATTAATTTAATCACAAGTTATTTGAGATAATATTTTATAGATATAATCTTCATTTATCGGTGATCAATATAGTTATATTAATTTAATTAATAAATATACATTATTCATGTCCCGATAAATATTGAGGATGATTGGCTGACCATGTTATGGGTCAGGTGACAAATAATATTAAATATTAGTTGGTAAAATAATATTTAAATATAACAAGCATGTTATTCACTATTCATTGAAATAATATCTTTTCTGTTATTATTTAACATTTCATTTCTTGTGGAATAACAAATTAAGTAATGAGTAATTATTTAATATTAAATGGTAAACTAAATTCCCCATTATGATATTATTATATAAATTAAATGAAGGGGTCATTCGACTGGGTATCTAATCATGGTGTTCACAACATCCTTGCTGAAAGGAACTTGAGACTAGATAACTCTTCTCTCTCCAATGATGCTCTCAAAAATGAGATAGATAATCTTCCACAGAACCAAGGGGAACACATTGCAAGTGATTCTCAAGGATTTCAATGGTGTACATCATAATCACAAGGATCATCCGTGATAGCACATAGATACTCCTTCGGTGATGTCCAATGATATGTGGAGTAGATTTGGATCACTTCTAGGGGATTTATATCTATGTATTCTACATTGTAATGAAGTCACACCTCAGACAAATGGTCAGACGAATCAATGAAGAAAGAATCACCTTGGAGGTAATTCTATAATTTAACTAAATAAATTATAAAAATATATGTTGATACTATATTCTCAGTACCAGGTTCTATCTGTTGTCTTTTATCTTTGATATAATTATATGGATACTAGTGTTCATCCTCTTATTGATCATGTATTAATGAAATATTTTAAAAATATCTAATGTGGGGTACATTCCCATCATTCTGTTCTACTGCGTCTGGAATCTACAATAAAAATCGTGATCGATCCTTTTCTCCTCTAGTTTATTATTTTGTCTCAATGAATATATTATGATCTTGTGGATCATTATGCTCAATATGATGGATATCCCACATGATCTCATAAAAAAAGTTCTAGTGTATTAGTGACTTTCTTAGAGGAGTGACTATTGATCCCTCCTAAGAAACACACAGGTTATAATAAATGATAGGAAAACAAAAAACCACCATTTAATCTAGAAACCAAATAATGATAAATTGATATTAACATAATGATCTTAAAAAATGGGACAAACATCCAAACAACCTATTGTATCTTGATCCAAATCATGGAATGATTTGGATCATAACTCACTCTAGTATATCTATAATGTAACAAAAATCATATCTATAGTCTAACAGGCATCCAAATACTATGAAAATTTTCAATCCTAGAGAATTAATACCTAATTATATCCTACCAACCCAATTATCCACATATATGAATTTATTTCTTGATCCCAATGGGATGGCGACAATCACCTTGGCACAATAAAAAAACAGAGGGAATTATTTTTCCCAAACTGAAGTGATGAAATGGAAAATATTCTAAATAGTGAAAATGGATTAAGTGATATGTATATGAAATAACTAAAAACAAAGTGTGGAAACAAAAAAAATTCAAGAATAAAGAAAAATATCCATGTACTATTCAAATAAAAATTCCCATAAAATAAGGAAAAACATCCAACTAATTCATGTGAATGTGTGGGAAGACTCCCACCATCTCACCACCTGAAACCCATACAAGATGACATAAAATCCAAATCTCTAAAAATTTAACTATTTTTTATGTTACAAATGGTCTATAAACAACAAAAGAATTTCTTACGGTTTTATCTAATAGGCTTAGTTGGATCACACCCAACTATTCCATAAATAGTCTAAATAAAACAACTATAGTACCCACTTTTCAAATCAAATATGGCTTGGAAAAAGGTAAGGTAGTTATATAACAGTAAATGTAAATATATTTCGTACTTCCTATAAATATAAAATTAAAGGTAGATGTATCAGTTTTATGTATAATTTATATTTTCATTTACCTATATCTAAATCAATCATATCAATTACAATTAAGTATAATACCAATGATAGGTACCTCATTTTAATGAACTCAACAGCCCTAGCTAGCATTCTACTCATTACCCAAAAAATGACTAATGTACAAAAAGTCCATAGAACATAAGAATAGGATGTAGAAGAACATCACTTGATTGAACCTCCAAACAATGTCATAATGTTTTCCATGAACATCATGGCTAGGGATCAGAGAACATCCCCATGTAGAAATACCTCTATAGTAATATAAATGGTAGACCAATGCTAAAACATCAATGTCATTAAATGTATTTTCTAAATTTTATTTATTCAAATTGTTTATGGATTTTTAGAGACCATGAATGGATACCACATGCAATTTTGATGCCTAGGATACCCACAACCACTTTTAATTAAAATTGAAATGTATTTTAAGTGGTTTCCAGTATAGGAATGTTGAGAGAAATATTGAGCATAAAATGGAAGCTTTACCATAGGCACAACAAAACGTTGGTCGGTGCATATCATCTTTTAGAAATACAACTGAGACGTTAGGATAAAAAACATTTAAATAAAATTATTTTCATTTAAAATAATAATTACTCATAAATGGATACTTGTATTGGAAACCGTCAACTACTATTGAGTTCATAAGTGGGTATTTTTCTTTAGGTGAGGCATAACATCAGCAGCCACATGCCAGCTATGAATTATTTTTTTAGATGTAAATATCATTATTGTAATTTAATACAAATTATTTTTAATGCAACATTGGTTTTATTTTATTATTTCTTCTTCTCAAAAAACAGTGTTTGAACATAACCATGTAAATAATTTGAGGTTTGGAGACAATGCTCTCTCCAATTAACCAACAAATATGCTGACCTACAGATTGTTTGATCTTGAGGGATGGGAATAATTGCATTATTTTATTCTGATGATTTATTTTATTAAGGATTTTTATGATTTTGTGTTCATTCTTTTGGAGTGGACCATGGATGGAACAAAAAACGACAACAGTGCGATCCATGGGTTGTTTCATTAGCTTTTTGTCCCACATGATTATTATGTTCTTTGTGTTATTTTTATTAATGGTTTATTAACTGATGATCATTGCACATCTTTTTCATGTCCCAACATTCCAAAATCGAGTATCTAATGTCGGGTTGATCTACTAGAGGTGTGATGACAATGGTGACAAACAGATCGAAGCGAGCTATGAAATATCTTTATTTGAGTTATTTTCCTTTAGGATGAATCATGGTTTTGATCTATGCACGGGGAAATAAATAACATGTCTCAAAAATCACATGCATGGATACATTTAGAATAATTGAGAACCCGAGGAGAATCAATGGCTTGTATAAGTTGCCACCGTGGCGCTAACACTAGCGACTAGCCCTAGCGGTGCACTGCAGTGGCAACCACATCATGAACTACAACTTGGATACAATTAGAGGAGACCGCAGTGGAAGGGGTTTCTGTGTAGATAGAAATGGTGTCAATTTGCATTGAACAAAGTGGCATTGCATTGACAAGGGAGAATGTGGTCTAATAGAATACGTGATGTGTGAGGGAAGACTTGCACAGATGGGCCAGATCAGTGGGACAAGGCCGCTCTATTGGCCTAGTGGGATGGGCCTAGCATGTTAAGTCCCATATCTACAGCAAACTAGGCCTAGAATCCATGCAGGGCGGTCCTGAACTGGGCTAGGTCAGTTCAACCATAAAAGGATGGGAAAAATAAAGTTCGGGTCCGACCCTTTTTAGTAAAAAGTACATATCAACCAGACTGAGTTTTTTGGTGAGGAGCCATCTATGATATTGTTACCCTTGTGAAGGGGAATTATTTTTGATAATTCTTTTATTTTTTTAGTAGGACCATAATACGTTGAGATAATTCAATTTTTCTTTTCCTATGAAGGCTCAATTTAGGATCTCATTCATGTTATAGAGGATGATAATAGAAATTGAGATCATACCCTTTATATTTTACTATGAGGGTTAGATGCAGGATTATGTTTCCCTCATGGATTTTGACATGTGTTCCGAATTGTGTTTTCACAACCTGATTTCAATAGTTGACTCAGTAGGTTGGAGTATGTATTGTATCGATAGGCCTGGTTGGTCCTTACTTCTCTCAGTGTTAACATATATAGTGTTTTTGGAGAAGGTGTGTGAAATATTTACATGGGAATGGAACCCCTATTGAGGATTCTATTTATAATAGGCCTAAGAGTCCCCCTACTGAGACATTAGACTAGTGGACCCCCAATCTGTTTATCGAGATTATATTATTTCTAATCAACATGACTAGAGATAAAGAGTGTGATTAGAGAATTTTTCAGAGTTTGATGATTTAATATGATTTATTGAGGTACTGTGTCTTATAAAGACTTAATGATTCATAAAACTATGTAACTAATCATGACCATGTGTCATCGTGGTTACTATTGGATGATCTATACATCAGTATTCTATTAGATATCTCCTCATGTGAAATCTCTCGGGATGAGCATGCTACGAGTAGAATAGTGTAGTTGGTAGTGGCTGAGACATTGAGTCTCTAAATCCATTATGAATATTTCAGGATGTTATTATTATATTTGATGTTTACACATACATGTGTTGAGATTACTAAAACTTCATAGTGGTGTTTCCTTTATTGTATTTAATTTGTTTTTTTCAGAGTATCCAACTGAAAATTGTTTTACTTACCCCTACACGAACATTTACCGCAAGTGTCAGGTCTTGTGCAAAATATTGACACTTTGATGGAGTCCTAGGTGGTGTAGGACTAGGAAAATCTTGGAGACACCAGATTGTAAATGTGTTCACTTGTGGTTTTGGATAGTTGAGTAGTACCTTTCTATTCAAGGAGGGTTTTCTATGGACATGTTTTCCGGAACATGTGAATTAACTTTTGGAGACTCTTTTTGTGGTGGGCATGTATTCTGGAACAATTGTAATTTCATTCACATTAGTTTCCAGTTGTAATTTGTGGTTTGTATCCAATTTTATGCGTTTAATGATTACTTTATTTTTATTTATTTTAATATTTTTGTCATGGAGATGCGTGTGTGGGTATGGGTACTCAGAAAAATCCCTCCAATTTGTGTGACATTTCTACTCTATGATAGTGGCATTCCCCTAGCTTAATGGAGGAAGGATTGGGGTAGTTGCACCATGGCCCCCCCTGGGATGTGTTTTGACAGATTGGTATTATAGGGGCTCAATTCTATTTTTGGACCTAGTGTCTGTGATATTGGGTTGAAGAAATATTATTAAGTGTTTAGAGTTTGGCATTCAAGATAGGGATTTTATTTCTATTGTGGCATCTGATGTAGCCATACTCTAGGATACATGACACATTTTTTTAAACTCTGTACATGGAAAAACAATTTATAGTGAAAATTAAAGGTGCATGTGTCCTATAGGAACATGTGTTGTTGTTCAAGTCTTTATTGGTTCATCTCACTAGGTATACACATTTTATAGTGAAACATATATTTACAATTATTGGATTAATCCAAGATGTCAGCCTGCAATATTTCCAAAATTGTATTGAAAGTTAGACACAATTTTTAATGAGGCATCCCTGAAGGGTGCTAGTGGTAGATCATTTTTTCTTCACGATGGATTGGAGGTGGCGCTTTCTACATTTACTCATTTCATAGATCCAACTCTTGTGGTTCAGGTGGATGCATCTTTCTAGACATTATTTTCTATGGATATTTTGGTGTGATATGATGATACACAAATTTTGAGTGCATATCATAGGATTCATAGGAAAAGATAACAAAATATTTTTGGTATCTATGACCTACCTATAGTAAGTGCAGGACATAAGTCGTAGAACCTATGGTTTAATCTAAGGCACCAATGACACATTAGTTCCACGAAAGGGATCATTTTTTATGATTTTTATGGTATGGGAGTTGTCATGTTAGATCTTCCCACTATTCATGTAGTAGTAAGAGAGGCGATTAATGAACCATCACAGATGAGTAAGCGGTATGAGAAGAATTATTTGATGGGTGGAGACATGGAAGAGAAGTTTTGGTAGCATTAGAAGGTGGACACCATTTTGGGGTGTCAACACCACCATTCCTAGATGGTCCATACTAGACATATGGATATAGATGATATGGGGGTTGGTAGCTGTATAAAATTGAGTCTTATGACCCCAAGACTCTAGGAATGGTTCATTGTATGATCTATGTATTTCTACATTAGCTATTGTGTTTAGACACATGTGCTTTTTTCCTTTCCTACCACTTTCATTGTTTTATACATAAAAATTATCATTAAACAATTGACTTTGCACTTACATGAAGAGACACCTTCAATAGGATATTCGATGATCACACACTAGTGCTGGTAGTGTGACCTGACTATTAATAGAAATTTTTTTTATTGGGATCTCTTTGTAGTAGCGTCAACACCTTGTGATGTAATTCATGGTATGGATATGTAGCCATAGTTCATTCTCATTTTGATATTTTTATGATGATGTTGTGGTTCATCCATGGCAATAGATCAAGATTTCCATTTTTATCAGTGAAAGAGAAATAAATACATATTTGGATGGACTCACGCATAGGATGGTCCAGCTAATTAATCTTTAGTTGGGTTTTCGGACCCTCAGTGTAGTGGATGTTTTTAGTTTACTGTTTCATATAATGGTGGATGAGTATCAGGACATCCTCTCGGAATATGTTCCATTATTACCTTCCTAGAAAGAGATAGATTTGTGAATTGATCTATAACCTATACGATACCAAAATCTACCCCATTATATTGAAAGGTTCTTGTAGATATTTATGAGATAATGGTGAAGTTGATGGACTTGCATAGGAATAGATTTTTGAGACCTAATTATTCACCCTGGGCATCCCCAGGTGGTCTTCCTTGATTACATCCTAGTGTACTAGGCGTACCAAAAGGAGAATGTGAGACAATTGGGTATGGTTCTTAACACAATAATAGATATACAACTATAATGGATGATCATGAAATGTTATTCAAGGATTTTAGAGGTCCTTTTTTTCTATTATATGTCATCTCAATGAATTGTGTTGCAATGGATCCAGTTAAGATTGAGTAATAGATTAACAGGCTCTCCCCACATGAGGTTTCCATATGAGGGTGTAGAGTACGTGGATTTATGTGATGCATCATGTACCATGATTGATTGTGTTCTCATGAAGAGTGAAGAAGTTATAACCAATGATTCAATCCAAACGAAATCAAATGAGTAGAAAAATGTGACAAACAATATTGAGTTTGTAGTTGTAGTATTCACATTGAAGATGTGGTGATACAACCAAATGGGTGAGAAATCAAACATCTACATCAAACATAAGTGTATGAATTATATATTCACTTATATGAATTGGATCATGAGACATAGTTGATGGCTATAGTTCCTACAGGACTACAAATTAGATAATTTCTATACTTCTAGGAAGGATAATGTGGTAGTTGATGCTCTCTGAAGAATACATAGCTTATAATTACATAACGTGGCATCAGAGTAGTTAGCCCCATTGAATATATCCATTGTGTATGTACTTAGAGAATCTTATCATGAGTCAAAAATTTTCACCCCAAAACTGTTATGCCAATTAATGGAGGCTGAACTTAGGGATATCGACTCAGAGGCTCTAAATGATGAAATGTACATAGGGAATTCCCCTTATGGATATTTGAAATGTGGGGAGCATGATATTTTTTAGAGGATTCATGATTATACTAGTGTCATTCTAATATATGGTTTTGAGATAGTTTCACACATCCCCTTTTTCATTGTATCCAGGTGTGGAAATGATGTACCAAGTCCTCCAAACATAGTTTGGTGGACAAGGATGAATATTTTTGATACATAGTTTGTTTCTTGATGTTGTAATTTTTGACAAGTGATGGCTTCACCTCAGGATCAAGTTGGTCTGTCTCAACCCCTTGTGGTTCTAGAATTGACGTGGGATGGGGTAACAATTGAACTTGTGGGGAGTTTTCCACATAAGTCCCAGGTGCACGATACCATCTGGGGGATCATTGAACGACTATAGAATTCTACCCACTTCCTAGAAATCTAGGAGTAGTATTCATTAGGCATCTTAGGACACCCCTCCACCATTTATATGTCTCTATTTGATGTTTTGTACAAGAAACCCCTCAAGCCACAACATTTTTGGATAGAAAGAGGAGAGTCAACACCCATGGGCTCGATGTTGGTGCAGGTGCCTACAAAGAAGGATGAAGACAATCAAGAGTGGATGAAGACTAAGATGTTCCATAAGAAATATTATGTTTATAGGATATGAATGCCTTTGTAGTTCTATACGGGAGAACATATTTCCATTGTGGTCTCTTCTCAATGCGAGATATAGAGATTTTGTTGGGAAGACAATCTATCTCTGAGGTTCTTTGGAGTTTTCATTTCATATTCTATGTATATTTGGATATGTGGCATACTACATGGATCTACCCCCATATATGGAAAAGGTTCAGGATTTCTTATATGTTGGACCACTAAGGAGAAATGTTCATGATCCAGTGCATTTCATTACCATGGGTTAGTTGGACATTAATGATGGGTTGACTATTAATTTGTACATTGTGGATATCAATGATCAATAAGAGTGGATCATTCATGGGCAGCCAATAATCTGATATTCATTCAATGGAGACATGTGAATCTCCAAGAGAGTGCATTAGAGCAGGAGGCCCAGATTTAAGCGCAATACCTTAAATTTTTTGAGTATCTATTTTCCTTTTAGGGAAATAAATCCCTATGTTGGGGAGAAATTACTGTCCTTGATTTTACTGATATTTTTATTATAAATTCGTTGAAATACTATGAAAATTTCCACTAAGACGGTGTGTGATTTGGAGGCTCAGGGTGCTCGAAATCATTTACATAAAAATAGTTAAATTTTTAATATCACACGAGATTTACATTACATAAAAAAATTTAAATAACATTTAATTATTTTCCCAAATAAGAAATATGAGGGCACCATTGAATTCGAAATGGTGGATTTACCCTACGAATGACATTACATTCGTCGGCAAGAGTCATATGTAGAAATAGATACATGGGGTGTATCAATGAACTAAATAAAAAATAAAATCATTTTATTTTAAAATAATAATAATTCATTAATGGTATCTAGGGTTGAAAATCTAAGACTACCATAAATTTATTAAGTTGGTGTTTTCTTTATGATAGGCCTAGCATCATCTAGTACAAGCCTTCTATGATTGATATTTTTTGGATGTAAACATAAAAAATTTATTAAATATTATTTGTGATGCAGTTATGGTTTTCATTTAATATTTCCTATTGTTAAGAATCCAAGGATTCAACATAACATTATATGTACTCTATGGTATGGATTTATAGATCTTTCCAATGAATTTAAAATGATTGGTGAATCATGAACAATAATCCTCAAATTCAAAGGATCTAGACAATGAAAATGACGTGGAGACCTTTCATTATCGGCGATAGAACCAAATCAATGTAGGTATTTTTTATTTGGATTAGAATTTTCCCCATTCATGAAACCAAATGATGAATTTGGTTTAACCATTTATTTGTTTTAGCAAAAGATCATTCATTCTTGAGGGATGGAAATCATTATTGGGTATTACTTTCTGGATTTATTAGATTAATGTTTTTTATGATTTTGTGATAATTAACATGAAATGGATGGTGGAAGTAATCAACAATGTATAAGGTTAGATCCATTGGTTGTTTTATTTAATTTTATTCCCCCAATTTTCTCCATGTTTTTTTCTCTCCGTGTTCTTCATGTTTAATGAAAGGATGATTGTTGCACCATCATTTCATGTAAGAACTCTCTGAAATTGAGGATTTAGTGAAGGGATGACATTACAGTGGTGCGACGATGATGGAGACAGGTGGATCGAAGCAAGTTAGTAGATATTTTTTTTGAGTTGTTTTTCATCAGGATGAATCGTGACATTCATCCAAACCCGTGGAGATGAATAACCTAACTCTAGGATTGATTATGTGCAACCATTTCAGAAAAAGGATCACTAAACTAGAATTGGTGGTCCGTGGAAGGGGACACCAGTGTTCCTTAGACGACGACTGGTGTTGACAGTGGAACACATATACGCATTCCAGTGGCGGAGGATACCACATGAATTGTGGCTTGGCCATGGCTGGAGGAGCCTATGGTAGTTGGGGTTCTAGGAAAAAGTGGATGTGTCAGCGCCACATTGAAAAGGGGAATGTGGTATGGTGGACCATGAACATAGTAATGGTAGACCTAAATGCATGAGACAAATAACTAGGGCTGGGATACTCCAACATCCCCAAAAGCATGGTTCAGTAGCCCAATGAGACTCCACTTTGTAGTCCAATGGATTGGGGACAACTATATAGTGGGCTTGGCCCAGACCAGGTTAGGTCAGCCTGACCGTGTTATGTTGGGTCGGCTAGACTTGGTCGGGTCAAACCCATTTCAGAAAAACAAAAATATCATTCAAATGGAGCGCCTGTTTGATGATCCAACTAAGTAGTTGGGATCCTAACGACATGTAGGTTATTTTGAGATGGCATAGAGGTTGTTTAGTTTCACTGGAGGAGTTTGGGAGTGTTTTCAATATCTGTTCCTTTGAGGGTTCAATGCAGGATCTCTTCCAATCATAGAGGATAACATAAGAGTTTGAGAGTGTACCCTAGTCCTTTTAGTATGAGGGCTCGATGTAGGATCCGACTCCCATAATTAATAATAAACCATTTTTTGTTGTTATTTGTCTCAGAATTACATCATCATTTGACTCTGTGGGCTGGATCATGTTTTAAACTTAGTGGCATGGTCGTCCTCACTTCCATTTGTGTTACCCTAGATATGGTTTTTGGAGATTGTGAGAAAATAATTAATGTGGTAATAACTACGGTATCTAGGATGATGTTTCCAATATGTCTATTAGTCACCATAGTGATCCATAAGCTTGTAGATCCTCATATCTATGTATCAATTTCATATTCTTTCAATTCTACCACACTAGACCTACCGATCATGCTATAGAAAATTATCAATTTTTGTTGTTTGAATATTATGTATTGATACTTTCTATATTAGAGAGAATTAATGTCTCATGGAAAAACATGAATTAATGAGACCATGAGTCTCTATGATTAATTTTGGAATAAATATTTTTGAATGATTTAATCAAATAGCTCGAGTATTGATATTTACCAAGATGACCATGCTATGAGTGGAACCATGTAGTTGCCAATGGATGGGACATCGAGGCATGGAATCATTTATGAGTATACATGGATGTTCTTATTATATGTTCTACAAACACATACATTTCATGAGAATACTATATATTCTTAATGATCATTCTTTGGTGTTATTTTAATTTTGTTTTCTAGTTGACTTAAATAGTATTGTTTTATATACCCATACATGGGATTTTCCCATAGAAGTCATGTCTTGTGAAATTTTTTGACATTTTGATGGAGTCTTACATAGAGTAGTACTGAGTGGTTCATTGAGAGACCAAACATATGAGGTGTGTTTCCACGACATCAAACAACAATGTATTTTTATTCCATTATGGTAGGAATTTTTTTAAATGAGTATCAGTAACATGTGAATTCACTTATACAGAATCTTTTTTTGTAGGATTTTATTGTGGCATGATTGTATATTACTATACATTACCTTCCTTTTTCACTCTACGATTTTTATCTTATTGTATGAATTCATTTTTTAAATAGGATTTCTATATTTTAATTTTTTTGGCAAGGAGATGTGTGTGTGTGTGTGTGTGTACCAGTGCATAGGAAAATTCATCCCCTTTTGTTAGATAAGCCTAATTTGTGCTTGTCACACACCCCATGCCTACAAGAGGCGCTCTATGGTATTCTTGACATGGACACCTCTATGACGGGTCATGTACATTCCTCTATTTAACCAGGATTCCTATTTGATTCATTTCATAAATCATTTCAATTAAATGAATGTAAAAAATATCATTTAAAAATAAAGGAAAACTACATTTTCTCCAAAAACCATTAAATCACCCAAATCATTCATTACATTATTTTAACAATTATTTTTTAAAAACATCAGTAATAAAGTTTCATGAACATAGGATAGAGAGGGAACAACATGCCACAAAACATAGGGTCACATGCTCCTATAAAGTATACAACAACAAAAAGATCACAGAAAACAACAGAGTCCCTATAATTATTATTACATCTTATAATTGAGTCAATTTAAAAAATTGTTAGAGAATAATATTAAGTGATGCATAACTCAAGAGCCACACCCACCACAAAAAAACATATAATCAAAATATCCCATATAACAAGTATTCATTACAGATATAGAAAAAAATTATAAGAGACATTAAAATAGGGAAATGAATTCGATAACAAAATGTTATATCATTGTGACGATCAGTGAAATGAAGAAGACGAATGGCTCACATAACTGGAGTGACACAAAACTGACCAACATTTTGATCAATTTTAGAATACATCAATCTGATTTTAATAGATATTCTAAAAAAAATTGAGAATGGTTCTTAGTCAAGATCAAAAAGTGTTAAGGGATAATGAAATGAAAATTCATCCATGTATTGACATAAAACCCAACATAAAATTATTTACAAAATGTATAAATCATTTATGTGCCATTTAATCCATGATCTAGAACACCAAAAAAATCACCTTTTATTAAAATAATTGCATTTATTATTAGATTTTGTTTAACCATTACATGGAATGTACTCCTTTCACACTACGTAAACATTTAAATTTTTTTGTCTAGTGGACACATACATATTTTGTTACACATTTATACATCCTATAAATTACTATAACACCTCAAAAACACCAAATTCTTACATGAAAACTCAAAACACCATGGGTGTTCTCCTAGCTCAAAATGAACCTACAAAACAATTAATAATTTTACACATAGTCTCCATTAATTTAATCAAATATTGATCTCCTAAAATTAAGGAATTATTCATAGAAAACTCTCTCCATCCCTGGGAGTTCCATGACACCCTAAATTAAAAATAAACACAATCAAATAGGATATAATAATCCTGAAAGCATGAATATGATGTTACAATATCCCAAATTTTATTTAATTCAAAGTAGTAATCATATCATCAATGAATTCATATTTCTTTAATGGTTCAAATTTTCATTCCAAGTGTGTCTTTAATATAATAATTTTATAATAAGATTTAAAAACTAATCATATATTATTATAGTAATTTTTAATTTATACATATTTTTAATTTATATACAAATTATAAAATTATTAACATTTAAACCAACATTAATCCTCAATCAAATATACCAAACCATTATGAAATGATGTACTAACACAACTTTAATTAAATATGTGGCCTCTTATTCTTGACTAGTGATGGATTTGGAAAATTTGAAGAAAAATATTTATTTATTTAAACTATAACAAAAATGGACTACAATAAGTAGTGGTATTTCCCATAGTAGAATCTATTCTAATAGTCAAACAATGAAAATATTGGAGGCCATACTAATTTAGATATTATAGGATGAATTATATTATTGGAAAGACATCATAAGTCATAAATGGATAAAATTATATTTCTTTCCTATTACCCAATGTGGTGAAAAACTATGATATAGAATCCTGATGAACAAAATGTGGAGAAATGTCCTATGATTCACTATTTTCAATGACATTATGTGGGTTCCTGATAGGACATGTTTTATTGATCAATACATCATCCCATTTGATGCATATAACAAAATTCTTGTTTTTAATGGAACATGTTGTCATCTTTAATAAATAACAAATAATGGGTTTTTTATCTATGGATTTCACTTGGAAACTAAAAACCCTTATTTTCACAGTTTTCTAGATTTCATACAAATTCTAACCACACATGAATAGATTACCCTTACAACATTACTTGATTTATGATTGATTTCTAACATCAATACAAAGCTGATGAACACTCCAAAACTGGATTAAACCAATAATCAATCTATTCATTTGGAAGAAAATATAAATGAAATATAATTTTGATGAAATAATATAGAACAATTTATCTAGTTATTCAAGTCGAATGGCCCACATTTGATTGAGATCATTTATACGATGAATAGATACACCTTCCTCTTGTGGAATCCATATATTATATAACTCATACATTTGGAAAGAAGAACCTCAATTTACACTACCATCAACATGAACCATATTATATGGTTGGATGTAATTAACAGATATAAAATGATATCAATTTATTGTAGTTATATATATATATATATATATATTGTTTCAATAAAATTAACTACATTCATGATAATTAACCAATTTATAGAGGAAAATATATACAGAAAAAATATTTCAATATTTATTAGTACATTTTTTTGAAAATTCCATATCATTTGACCCATTTAAAATTATTTTTAAACAAATAGTTTATTTTTTAATGTTTTATGAAAATTAATGATATTCTAACTACTTATAATCATTAAAATATAATGGATAACTAAATGAAACAACCATCAGAATGAATATGATTAACTATTAATGAAATGGATTAACAACCATGATATAGTATCCCATAAATGAAATTATTTAAAAAGGAGATAAAAAGGTTTTCTCTATACCCACATGTTGATGTTTTTCATTTATTGCAGCACTCTATAATGAATACCCATGGTATAATGAACTAGATTTTACAGTTCCCATGTCACTTGTTGTTGACATAGTAATCTATAATTTGTGTATTGAGTGGATCCTTACATTCTTTAATTGGACTAAGGTTCCATTTAAAATCCATTATAATGTTTTTTCAGATGATTCCCTACATTTCTACAATTGAATAATTTCTAAATTATGATAAAGGACTCACCAATTAATTATTATTCTATCATGAACATGTGGGATGTTGGATCTTCTTGTTTCCTATCCTTTTTCTTTCTATCACCCACTATGAAAATTTATCTATCTCATAATATTATCATGTTCATAAAACCATTTATTAGACATATTATATAATTTAATTTCACATTTAACTATTTAACAATAACACTCCATGTGAGAAATTTCATGAGTTTTCAATAAAAATTGTTTTAAACTAATAATAATTGTATATAAATTTCTATAATGGGTGATGAAAAAAAAATATTTTTTTAAACCACATTAAATACCCCTCATTATCAAACATATATTAACTCTATTATTTCATATGATCTAGTAAATCGCCATCCATTTTTGAATGTATAATACAGTAAAAACACATCCTTCAACATGTTTTCATAAAATATTCACCATTCATTGATTATTAATCATCCTCAGTTTTCATTGTATTCAACAATGTGAAAAATTTATTAGATTGCACTTTTATATAAATAAAATCCATAGTGACCTCCTCGTTGTTAATATAATAAAATACATAATATATATATTCCATGGACTTAATCAATTAGTATAAAATAAGCTATGAACATAAAATAAAAGAAGTTTATCATTTCTTCCTAATGGATGGAATGGATAATTGCACATTAATTGGGAAGGTGTTTGTCATATATAGTCTGTAAAAAAATTTATAACTTGGATAAAGTGAATAAATGCCTCTATGAGGGATTAAACTCTATCTCCCATTTCTTTAGGATTATAATTTGAAAAATAATTCTATTTTCTATCAAATTTATTATTTTTACTATTACTACTAGTTCAAGATATTTTTGAAAATTGAAATATTAATACCAAAATATTATATCCTTATAGAAGAATTAATTTTATTTTTATTATATATATTAATGATAACTTTATCATATGTTGTATTTTACTATAAAAAATAATACCCAAATTTATTAAACCATGATATGATTCCCAAAATAGAGGCCCATAAATTAATTACATATTTTTTAAGATGAAAATATATATTATTATGATACCCAAAATTTAAATGATTAGTGATTTTTAAAATGAGAATCATAAATCAATAAATCATATAAAAAATAATAATTTTATGAAGGCCTTCATGATAGTCCACTTTAAGAATTCAAAATATTCTTAAAGTAGTTGATAAAATGGGTACATAAATAAAATAATTATTTTAATATAATCCCCTAAATTGAAGGATTGATAAGACGTATAAATTAAAATATGTACAATGGGGAAAATAATAGTCAATATAAAATCATTACCATCAAATAAAAATCATATGAATACTGTATTCATTTCATGAATACAAGTTATTTTAAAAATGTACAAAAATAATACATCCTAAGTAATGTATTACCTCTAATATATCATTACAAAATGAAGAAATCTAATTGTAACACATCGATTCATATGTTTATACTATGAATAATATTTATAAAATCTTTTCATAATGATCTTAAGAGATATTACCATTTACAGAATTTTTTAAGGGATATATAATACATTAACAACTACTTTTATTATTTTATGTTCATATTCTTGTGTGGAACATAGAAAAAATGTATAAATAAAAAATACATATAAAAAAATGAAATAAAATTATAATAGTTTTAGTATTAATTTTTCCTTGGTAATATGTAGACAAATATATATATTGAGGGTCCCAACAGAATAACTGAATAGATTATTTTTGATATTAATGTGTATAAATTACTAATAATAATATTATATGACCAAAATAGAAGATTATTCACTATATTTAGTATTTATGGAGTGTTTGAAAATTTTAATTCATTAACAAAATAATTTGTTTTGGAAAATTAATCAACCCATGGAAATAGTCAAATATATATTTACCAGTGGGAATATGAAAATGTAATTAGGGAAAATTTGAATCGAAGATGATATTAATAATATTTAATTAAAATTTCATGTTTTTGTTTCATTAAAATCATTACAACTCATGAATTAAACATTAAAAAAAAAATTAAAAATAAGTAAATAATATATTTTTTAATGAATAAATTATCTCTTCAGACATTGAATATTATATATTGGGTATCAAAATTTATTTAAATGTTGTTAAAAATATAATTTATTTTATAAAAATTTATTTTGGATATTCAAAGAATTTTATGATCCAAAAAATCCATATGAAAATAATATTGTGTTACAAAAAACTCTCTAATTGATAAAATATATTTGTATTATTCATCCAAAAAATATATTTTCCCTAAGAATATATAACCAAATCACTAATAGATAATTTCAATTTTCTGATTGTTAAAATGAAACTAAAATTATTAATATAATATTAAATATTAAATAATTTTAATATTTTAATATTTATATAAAAAATATTATCTTTATAAATTATTTCAAAATATTTTCTAATAAAAATATATATTTTTATAATATTTTATTTACATAATCTAAATATTTATATTATATCATTATAATGTATATAATTAATTTTTTATTCATGATAAATATTTCAATATATTCATTTAACTGTTTCAGCTGATTTGTTATTATTTTAACGTTTAGTTTACTATTTTAACAATATATTAATTGTTCTAATAACCATATTTCCCAAATAATAAATTTAAATAGAACTTATTTAACTCATTAATTTTTAGATTTGTTTCCATTTAAATAAAAATATGTACTTTATTGAATTAAAATCATATCCTGTGTTTTTTGTAAAATTTTTTCAAGTTTTTAATGATTTTGTTATTTCCAGGTCACCACAGTTCACCATAATTAAAAATTCTAAAAATAATCTTTGTTTTTATTTATTATCCCATTACTAAATTTTCATTCTTATAGAATATATATTTCATGCATTTGAAATTTATTTAAATTTATATATTACTATATTTATTTTTATATATTGTTGGCATGCGATTTATTCTACTATATACTATATATATTATTTTGAAATATAAAACTATTGGGAATAAATTTTTCAAATAAAAGATTCAGAATAAATAATTATAAAAGAGATTATTTTAACAATTATAATGTATATAATATTAATGAAATACATTATGTAATAATAGAGATTGAAGAATATACATGTGTTATTATTATTTGGCAAATGATATGTAGAAGCAATGATATGATTCAACCGTGAAAAGGAATCTTATATATCCTAATTAGAGAAATGAAAACAAAAGTAGACTTCAGGTTTGTGTTTATAATTTAAATGAATGTATCAATGTGTGATAGTGATCTTTGAAAATTAGGTTTCAAATTTTAATCCAAGTATTAAATTAAAAATATTTATTTTAAATCCAAGAGAGTAGGTCATAAAACATATCCATCAGAGATTTTATTATTGTTTAAATTCATGTATGATGTTATACCATGAATTAAAACAACATATAGGATGGATACCCAAATATTTTTATTTTATATTAAAAGGAATCATCATATCATTTAAGGTCATGTGGGATAGAACATGCATGTGAATAATGCATTGTTGAAACAAAATTCACCTAAATCAAGATAAAATTGAAATTAATTAAAAACGAAGTGCATAAAATGATTTTAGGAATTATATATACTCTATAATATATGAAATAATATCATTATTGTAAACAATTATAATATTATTATAATATGAGAAATCTAAATAATATGAGAAGGGATGGTGAAAAATCATTCCAAAAGATATCTCACTCAATGTGAGATGAATAGAATAAAATTGGGGAACCCACTATTAAGACCCCAGGTGTATAAGAATTCCTAAATAGGCATGTAATTCATAAATGCATAAGAAATTAATATTACAATAGTTTATCATGGTAAATAGTTCTTTTTCATCATTTGATAATTGAAACCATTAAAGTTGTTTCATTAAATGATTCACTAGATTGAATGTTCTGAGTAAATAACATTTTTTAACATATGCATAGAATACATTATTTATTAAAATTAATATAGCTGGAATCACATTATTATGATTATCATGAATCTTCATTGAAAAAAATATAATGAATATTTTCTCACACATTACAATGGAATATCAATTTATTTTTTGACTACTTAAAAATTATCAAAATAGGATACTTTTGGGAATAATTTTATTATTGTACAACATGCCATAATTTTTCTAATTAATTAACAATAATGAAATATATATTTTTTGGATGTTATGTGAGAAAATTATTCATATAATACAATGAATATTAGATTTTTTAGTTTTTCATATCAAATGTCTCTATGAACATCCATAAAATATAAACAAACTAGCCACTTAACAAAAATATAGAAAGTATATTTATATGGGTTATTTTTTATGGTCCTATATAATTTTTTATTTTTAAATATTTTATATAATCATATAATAATTTATTGATATTATAATTATATAAATTAATATTTATATTATTATCCATCATTAACTTCAAAATAAAATAAAATTTTCAATAATCAATATATATATGTGTTTAGGAACTTTTGGGGACTCTAAATTCACTTTCAATACCATTTTCACAATCCCAATATCATGAATAGATTTTTTATAATGTGATTTACATTAATATTTTATTTTATAGGATATTATATCTCTCGATTGTACTAGAACACATCATATTCCATTATGTTAAGTATTGAAATGTACATAATAGAATTATTTCAGTAAGTGCTATATGGGTGGCGAGATCAATATTATTAATTGGATTCTATAATTCACAGACTTTTTTATTAATTGGTTTCAAAAAAACAAAACATTGTCATATTTTTATGTTGTTATCATTCATAAATAATTAAAAAAAACCCTTGGATGTTCAACACATTCATCTTCAAATTTCAAATAAATTAGTTTGACATAAATGAAAGCCATTATATATTGACCATGATATGGAAATGATAACCAATTCATCAATCTCAAGAACACTAATTATGCATCAAAATATCCAAGGGAATCTTTACGAACTCAAAATTCCTAAAATGATATTGTAATGCGGTCATATTAATATACCAATTTGTTATTTTTGATATGATGATATATTGATATGTATACACCATTAACCAAAATAAATAATACATTCAAGGAAAGGAAGAAATATTCATAAACATTTCATAGATTATGTATCAATAATTAATACAATATATTAAAATACTATTAACCATAATAACGAAATATTATTCAGAACACCATGGTTTTATTTTTGGCTGAGTGAAAATCATCAAAAAAATAGCATTGATCATAATACACATATCTTATTGTTCAACATGATAAATTCTTTATAGATCATTAAAACAGTAAATAACATGATTATAGATCCACATAACAATTGGTATCTCATATATGATATAAAATAAAGATATAATCATGAAATAAATAAATTGAATTTCATACATGTCAGGGAAAATATGGAACCAAAAAATTATATAAGAAAAAATTAAACTCTCTATTTGAGGCCTTTTGTTATATGGATGAATAGTAATAAAACATATTCAACAACTTCCATCTGTAATTAATAATAAACTATCCACCTCAAGATTATAAACGGTTACCCATATATGAAAATAATTGATATTAGTTTTTATATAATATAACCAATCATTTCCATGTAAGAAATCATATCACTAAATATGTAGGTATATTAGATTATATTTTATGTGATATCTCACCATAACTAACATAAATTTATCAATCACTTACACTAGTTATAATTGATCCCCTACTATAGTACAAAACCAGTGATGTTTATAAATCTTCAATATATGGGTCTTTATCATTTTGATATCGCCAGGAAAGATGAATAAGTGTGGAGTGTCATTGTAAAATAAATTAAATATGAGTGTATAAAATATGAAAATACTACTAAACAAAACATTATGTCTTGTCCTATTTTTAACACCCACAAAATGATGTTTGAAATGATAAAAATCAATCTGTATATTATTGTAGTTTTTTCCTCCACATCTACATTGATCAATAATTTGTCCCTATGGAAAGGGATCCCACCTGGCCCCTACTATCCTCAGTATAATGTTGTGGTATATCATCCCACCAATTCTAATATATTGGAGTTTTATTAGTTGGATATTATCATTCAACTATTTCATAATATCCTTTTCAATATGAACCACCTTGATAATACATGAAAATTAATATATTTTATCCTCTCTCCCCACTTTATTAATGTAATGAATTATCCAGGGTTACCTTATCTCAATAGTGTTCCCTTCTAAAAAAATGTCTTAAATTGAATTCAATATCACCACTAAAAATAAATATAATAATATGAAATTACTATAACACATTTGAAATAATTTTACTTGATTATATATTAAAATAGATTATTTATTTCAACCAGGTATATAAAAGGACTATTTTTATTTTTGATAACTCATCCATAAATAATATAATGTTTATATTAATTCTAAAAAAATGGAATAATAACACCCAATACATCATGGTAAATAAAAAAACATCAACAAGAAACAAAGAATACTCATTATATTATCATAAAAAATAATTATATATATCCAATAAAATATGAAACTAAAAATGATAAAAAAAGGAAATAAAAAATATATGAGGCATAACACATGAAATACATGTGAGACATAACCAAAATATAAGACTAAATCCTATATACATGTGATAAGTAAATCAACGCCACTTTATCCCAAAACATAGTAAAACTATGAGCAATGACCAACCACAACAACATGTTATTCCATTATTCCAACTATATTTCAAAAATTAGGGGTGATATATTTCTTAATTTTTATATACTATGTGACCAATGATTATGATTAGGATTTTAGAAAATACTCGTGCATAACCATTAGATAATAAAAAACTCTATATTATTTTTAAATATGTTATGAATTTAATAGATAAATTTTTATATTAAGGAATCTAACAATGTCATGTTGGATCATAAAATATTTTCTTAAGGAAAACAATTTTTATATTTTTTAATTAACAATGACTGTATGTTGTAATTTTCAAATATGTGTAATATAGACATTATAAAAATTATCCCATGCACCATGGGAATATACGAAAAAATTATATGTCCAAGATGATGAAAAAATACACAAACATTTTTTAATTATTATCTATGTATAGGAATCCATAATCTAGAGTCACATAAAAAATATGTATGAGGCACACAAGAGAGAATCCTGTCTTTTTTATTACCAATGGATTTAATATGCACTAATGTGGATCCATGATGGGAGGTATAATGATATTTATTATTCATGAAATTATCATACACTAACATACACCTTTGATGGATAGTAATATGAAAATTATTAATCATTATGCTAACATGCAGGGATATAGGCACATGATGGGTTGTTTAATGATGTTTTCTAGACATGATGTTATCGTGCCCTAGTGTGGGCCATGTTTGGATGTATAGTATTTCATCAATTTGGATGCGTCTTATCATAATCATAAAATTGTACCAATAGAAAGTTCCCACCTAAGTACAAAATGATCCAAAATATTTATATCTAATATATGGGGTTCAATTTTTAAAAAACTGTCATGAAACAATATAATCATACTAAAAAATAATCTATATAAAAAAATAATAAAATTAAATTTCCAAAATGAAATGTCCATTAATAATATAAATAAGATATATATGATCAATGAACATTAATTTGATGAAAAACTAACATATTTTATGGATTTCATCTTAAGAATTTTTTTTTGATAAATTATTATAATTCATAAAAAAATTCCCAAAAAAATATTCAATTATTTTTTTATTATCCCATAAGTGCATTTTAGAAAACTCATAATTTAGAACTAATAGTTCAAAATACATAATTTTTATAAAACCTATTTACTATATAAAAATATATTTATCTTTCATAAAATCTATTTTAAATGTAAAATAATTAAGATTATGAATGTGGAAATATTAATATACGGTTCCCTATAATATAACTGCTCTTATGAAAAAATGTTAATGTTAATGGGTAATAACAAGTTCTTAACTTTTGAAAAAACTATTAACACTTAACATTTAAATTTTACAAATCATAAGAGTGTGACAATAAAAATATACATAATTAATTCAGGAGAAATCAAGGTGGTCCTTTTTAAAAATGACTTATGTGCACAAATTCTAGGAAATGAAATTATAGACATCTGTGGTTTTAATACTCATTGTTATAAAATCTGATCAGGGAACAAATAAAATTTAAACAACATATAATATATATACTATATATATTACAATTGTTTTTAGAAATCAATAATTTACATGGTTCTATACACCACTATAAATAGATTAATTGACCTACCAAAAATGATGAATTTTTTGAGGAACAGAGTTTACATACCACAACAGATAAAACAAGAACAATCTTTTTGTTGAAAAATAAACAGAAATAGTTAAATTGTAGTGATTTTTTAAAACAAAAACTAGGATACCATGGCCCCAAAGAAGATGGATTATATAGGAAAATGCAAGAATAAGAAATGGAATGAGTAATAGAAGATTTTAATATAGACTTATGGTGAAATCCATTATTTCCAAAGGGATTTAATTAGTTAAATTGATGATTTGAGGATGGGAGGATTGAATTTTTTATGGAGGTCTATATAAACTACGCTAATTAAATGAGGGGAAATGGTAATCTCATACCATTAAAAATAAAAATCAAATAAATAAAAAATGTAACTTATTTTCAATAAATTCTCATGGGAATAGAACCCATACACCCTACACATGAAACTCCAAACATCAAATGAGAAAATGCATAATTTTAACATTGAATTATAAAATCTCTTAATTGGTGTACACCTTATTCCTGAAAATTTATATCATAAAAAGGAAAACAGAATTCCTTACTATTTACTACAAGGGAATAATAATGACCGTTAATTTTATACATGCAATCCCAAAAAAACTCTTAATAACTACAAATTATTCCTTTAATTAAATAATAAATGAAATGTTATGTGAATAAAAAAATATCTACAAAACATATACATTATGGGAATCAAAATTCACCCAAATATATCAATTTTCCCTTCTAAATGACTTATAAACATTCCATTGAAGAAAATACATTATACAATAAAATGTTTCTAAAAAAATTTAAAATAAAAATTCCATTTAAAAAAACTCTATACATAGGAGGCATTATTCTCAACATTTATTCATTATCATACTATAAAAAACCAAATATTATTAAAATGAGTAATTATGAATATAAAAACTAAATAACCAAATCGAAATACAAAAAAATCAATGAAAATAATGACTTCGTATACACAATTTCGTTTGACACTAACATACGATATTAATAAATGTACTACTGTTACATTAAATACTCTATAAAATATAAAATATTCAATATAGAGATTTATATATTAAAAATATTTTTTTTAAAGAGAAGTCATTTTTAATAAATAGAATGTGTTTGAAACAATACATTTAATCATTCTAAAAGAATACATGGTATAACCTCTAGAGGACAAAATTAAAAAAGTAATGTGATTCATAATAATTGAAAAATTAACACAATAATAAAATCCTAATAAAAATAGGCGACATCATATAAAACCACATTCACATATAAAAAATTAAAAATTCTAATATGATTAAAAAACAAAATAATCTATAATTATCAAAAATAAAATAACATTCAAATATCATAGTGTATTTTTAAACAAAAATTAATCTATAAAATATTACCATTCAAAAAATGAAATTATCAATTCCCAATAAATTGGATATTGGGACCAAGAAACAACAGAAAGTTTACTTTAGATTATTACTATATACATATATTTAATTTATAACATAATTATTGTCCAATAATAATTCCTAAATATGGATTTTGTCAATAAAATATTTTTCATATTGAACTATTATAGATAGTTCACCATTGTAATCTGATCGTAGAGATTCCTAATTGTTATTCATAATGTAATATGTCAAATATTCTAGATACATTATTCTAATAGGACACAAATAGTGATATACTAGCACCTGTAGAAGGATCATCAGAATTGAGAATTTTTCACATGAAATTAACCATTTTCTATATACAATCATATGAATTCACAAGGACATACATTCTAGTAAGAATTATAGATGATTAACATATAATTAAATATTTATATTGATGAAAATATTTAAATTTCCTTATACTTGTTATCATTGTTAATATTTATAATAATTTATAAATAATTTTGATTTGATGAAAACAATGATAAAATATTCTCATAACATTTCAACCACATCAAGTTCATAATTAGTTATTTCAAATTAATTTAATTTTCAATTAAATATTTATCTAGTCCTTATATAATGGTGAATACATCTCGGTCCCTTAGAATAAAACATAAAAATTTTATACAATCCATAGTCATGATAATTTATAAGCGAGCTCATTTTTCGAAATCTAAAAATAGATAAATTTATAAAATCATTTGGTTACACATGTATATATCATTATAGACAAGATATTGGTTCGAATAAGGAATATATCACTTAACATCATTAATATAAATGTTGGTTTGTGTTTTTATACTAATATATTTCTCTATGGGAGTTGTATCGTGCTACAATATATTGCTCTTTTTTACATTTGGAATAGTTTCTTAATCATAGCTAAGAAAAATGAATCTTGGGTCACAAAATGTGATTATCAACAATATCATTTATCTATATTGAATATAATAATGAATTTATTCCTAGGTTTTTAGAATATTATTTACATATGTAGAAGTTGATAATATTAATTCAATCACTAGACATTCATTCATAGAATATATGAGTGCATTATTATAACATGTTAAATTATTTTCATCGTGAAATATAAACACATATTTATTCATTAGTTTAGATAATAATATTAAAATAATAACAAATTATGTTAGAGGAATAATAATAAAAACTATATTACAATTTTTAGTGAATATTATATTTTTTGAGATATTTGGTTATTTTAGAATCCTAATGAAAAATATATATTTTATTTAATATAAATTAAATAAATGTCATTGTATTTAACTATGAAATTATTTTACAATTTTAATGTAAAATACATATAAAAACACTTCCTTTGTGTTTTCATTGGTTTAGTGGACTATGTATTGTTGTAGGAGTCCATTAGTAAGATTCAAATAATATTCCTTCATCCAATAATTACTCTATTCATATAGTATGGTGGATTGTCATGTGATCAGTTATATAATGCACAAATCAGTTCATGATGTGGGGTGGTTGGTCATGCCATTAGTTGAAACTGTTATTATTCTATTCATGTGGTAGGGTGGTTGGCCATGCAGTCAATAGTCACTAACACTTATATGTTCATGTAGAATGGTTGTTGGTCAGGAATATTATTGGAATTGTCACTTTTCGATTAATGATATTGGAACATTGGTCATGCAGTCCATTGGTATGGTCACTATAGTGACATAGATTTTTGAATGATATTTTTTACTATAAATTCATATTAAATTAAAATGTACATGAAAAAACATTTAAAATTAATAATGGAGTAAATATATATTGAAATGTTACCATATGGATTATACTTTATATGACTTTTGAAAACTATACTCTTGGTTAGAATTTCAATGTTAGAGTTAATGATTATAAGTACAAAATTAAATGAATAAATAATAGAAAAATAAGAAATAATGGCCTTATCCCATAAATCCATGTTGTATGAAGTCCATTTGTTAGAACTGATGAGGGATGTATCGCCACATGATTTCTCCCATTAACAATACTATGCTGATATCCAATAATTTAATATTCAACGACATCATCTATTAGAGAAGTTCACGTTAGTGGAAATTTCAACTAGGGTTACATTAGCTGAGCCTCCCCATGAATCTACCACTATTGCACACCATACTGTTAAGTCATACGTGGGATTTCTAGGGTGTAATTTTTGGGGAATTGGTTGTGTAATTTTTAATACCATTATTTAAATTAAAATTCTATTCCATCAATCCCATTTTAAGAATTATTTTATTAATAAAAAATTAATTTAGTAGAGATAGATTTTAATAAATTGAATTATCAGAGAATAATAGTACGTTTCAAAATATATATATATATATTTATAATAAACGAATTTATTTTCGATAATACATATTTTAATGAAATTTTGTGATAAAAACACTTATATGTTAAAATAAAATATGATGTACTTTTATTATGTTCATAATAATTTTCAAGTGTAAATAATTTTACTCTGCATATTCAAGATGCTATTATTTATAAATAATAATTATTTTATATTTTAAAGAATATGTTATAATATGTGTATAATTATTATGACTAAATTAACTAGATTTTAGAATTCCTCACATTGAATTTTTTTATGGAGAATTTATGAGAATTTTTGAAAATACCTTATTTTTTCTGTTAATGGTAAAAATATAGTTTGAGATTTTCAGAATGATTAATGAATTAATAAAAATGAAGTAATTATATATTAATAATTTAAACACAATATAAAACTAAAAGTATGATATTTTAATAATATAAAGTATTTAAATATATTTTAATCAATTTCAAAAAAAATAATTTTTCTTACAATGTCTAAAATTAAATCATTGTGTTTAAAAACATTAATTTTTGAAAGCATTACATTACCACGCCAAAAGAAGTGTTATTATATGTTTTCGGTTCTTTTGGGTTAAAGCGTTAAAAAAATTATATATGTCCGAAACAGTGGGAAAAAATTTGGTCAACATGATGGTTTTACATTTTATAAAATCACGATTTCTAGGGCTAATATTTAGAAATTATTAAATAATAATACTCATTTTCGGTAAATATTCCCCCTTTCATTCGTCTACATTCACTAAAAATCTATCATCCATGATGATATGGTAGTTTTACATTCCAGTAAGTCCCCCAATGTTTCTGCATTTCCCCATGGATTCAGTCGTCAATATCTATGAGTTAGTCTTCAATGTAAGTGAATTATCATTTTTTTCTTATCGATTAAATAGACCATTGTTTATATGTCTTCTAATTTTTATTATTACTATATTCTACTAACATTTGTTATCAATCCCTTAGTGTCACCAATGGGAGCCCTTTATCCGCTATCATTTTTCCCTTTTTCAAATCCATGTTTTACACCCATTTTGCTGATGAGTTTTCTTATCAATGATTCCATCTTCCCCTCATGAAATTATATTACCTTTCCTTTTATTGAATACCTATGACACTTTATATTAAAATTTAATTCAAGTAGATGTCAGAATTGTTTATTAATATTTCATGGTAACTAAATGTAAACTTGAATTGCATTACTGTGGGATGAAAACGAATTAATGATCTGGTTATTAAACACATTTCAATCAACATGAATTTGATATGAAACCCATATTTATCTCCACTTTTTATTAATGAAATGTTTAATTATTATCTAGGTTTAACTCTATAATTAACACAAATTAAGGGTGATATCATATAGATCTCCAATGCAGTGGGTAAATAATTTAATCTCTATTGATGAAATGTTTTATGATAACTTTATGAATTTCAATTCTAATTTTTCATTTACGAAACCGTATTAATTAAAATTACTGATATGATAATGAATGTATAAAATAAATGATATACCAAGATATTAATTTTATTAATCACCTTAATTTTTAATATGATATAGTCAAATTTATTTATTTCTTATGAAATAATTAAATTGCTCATTATTATTATTGATATTCTGAAAAAATATAACTTAATAGTATCCATTACTAGGAATTATTCTCACATCTTTTCATTGATGTATATCCCCTGGTTATAAAATTTAGTATATGTAAATATGATTACATTATCAATAAACCATTCAAGTGTATTAAAGATTTTTTTTATTTTCTTTTATAATATTACTTATTCTATAAAATTAAATTAAAAAAGATTCTCTATTTCTAGCATATAAATGACCATTTATGTAATAAAAAGGCTGGAAGAAATATTTTTTATTAAAGGAATATTTAGTTATTTATTGGAATAATGATTTAAAAAATGTATGTACATCCTTATGGACAAGATTAAATTTTGTAAAATATCCTGAAATATTTTTTAAATTATAATGTTAATGGATTGTGTAAAATGAATCGATTTACTTGATATGATCAAGAGGATATGGCTTTGGAACAAATATATCTAGTAGTAACATGTGAAAATAAATCATTGAGCTAAACCCAAACAAGAACGTGTGCATGACAATGTGCCTTTCTACCCTCCTGGTTTGAAATTCTTGAGGTATATTTTTTTGTTATTCAATAATTTTTCATGAAAAATTATGAATTATTTATGGAAAATGTATTTTTATGTAAAGAATATAATATTTTATGTTGATTTGTTAATACATAAAATTACACTTGAATTATAATATTTCAAAATGAAAAAAGATTTTAACTACAGATTTCTTCTTTTATTTAATTGTGGGAAATAGGAGGATCCATATAAATGATTAATGCAATGGGAAATGCTCTAACTACCCTCCATTAGAATCCATAATAGAATACCATGAGAATGAAGGATAAACTAACATATGTTAATAACATTAAGTTGAATCAATCCAAAAAATGAGATTCTAGTTAATGGGAACAATGTTTTATTTTGTTTTTTATGCATCAAAGATCACATTTTTTCAATAGATCTACAGACCAATTAATTACTATACAATGGATAAACTCTATAGAAGTGATATGTTCTATACTCAAATTTTAAGAGGAAGATTATTTCATGGAATCTATTTACCTCATAGAGGGACATGATGATCAATAGTGGAGAATGATTAAAAACTCAAATTCATGAAGGTATTTTGATGATATGGAGTGGGAAGAGTTCACAGGATCTATTTTGAATCAATATTTCCCCTGTTTGATGTGAAAAAATGGATAACTAACTAATATATCTAAATCAAAATAAAAATTAATCATTGGGATGATATTATATGAACATTACAAGATATTCATGTCAAATTCCTATAAATTTAATGGACCATAATGGAATGGATGATAGATTATTTTAAGAATAAGTCCCCATCAATGGTGGAATCTGAACAATCCATACTATTTCATCTAGGAAGAGATAATTTAGGGTCTTTTGAAGGTATATTTACTGAATTGAGAGATGGAGTTGTCACACAAATAGAATGAAAATAAGACATCTTTTGAGCCGAACATATGGAGGAACATTACACCCAAAGAAGAGATATGTAAGTGAAACTGCCCATGTAAAAAAAGGATTGAAGGATAATCAAGGGAATTTATTTGTATGTATTAAGAAATGATACATGTTTCGAAGAGATACACATATATTTCGGATCTATCATAGTTAGGGGATGAATTAAATTCTCAATTGTATTGATAAAAGAAATATTATGTTGGTCCATCAAGATGTCTAATTTGGTAGGTAAGGTTATATTAGGTACTTTTCCAATCACAGTTCAAATAAGAATTTATTAGAAGGTGTTCACCATCAACCTCATCTAAATAAAAGGGAGGATGTTGGAGAATTTTTTATAATAGTAGTTTATGTATAGGCTCCAAATGATGTTGTGGTAGGTACTCACATCGTTCTATAAAATGTGTCATGTTATTTATCATATTCTAGTTCTAAAAACTCGTTTATTTTATCCATGTATAAAATGAATATATAATTATTCCATGAACTATGAGATGTAGAGTTATGACTCCAGACTCATAGAGAGATTATCCAAAAATCACACTGGATGGAAAATTTGATATTCAATTTTATGCACAATCTTATCACAAATATAGTATTCATTCCCATGATATAATTCACATTTTTATTATGGATTGACTATCGATAAATAAATAAAGAAATGTTCTACCATATAAGCATGGAAATATCATTAGTATGTAGTGGAAAATCATTAACTATTATCAAAGGAGATATATTCCAGCTTTATATTGGTCATGAATCACCACCCAAAGCTTACTATATTGTGATGATTAGTGAGGAGGAGGAAAGATTCTAAATTTTAAGAATTTAACATTATCCAATCCTTTAAGAAGACATTAAAATATTTTCTAAATATTAACCTAGATCACCCCCGCAAATATATTTATTTTTCTCTACTAAACACCTAAATGTATCTATGATGATATCAAAGACTCCATATAAAATAGAAAATGTAAATAAAATGAAAATAACGAAAGAACATCAATATCATTTAATGAAATAATTTATAAAAACTTTTCTGCCTCACTACGGAGAACTTATTATATTTATGAATATTAAAGATTTTTCAATGTGGATATGCATTCATTATAGAGATATTAATGATATCAATGATAAGAACATATACCCTATGCCATGGATTAATAATTTATTTAACCAACATCATATGGATAAATTCTTCTCTAAGATGGGACATCGATCTAGTTATCATCAATTGTGAGTGAGGAATGAAGACATTCCATATGGCTCTTTTTGATCATGAAAATAGAATTATGTGATTTTTGTTATAACTTATGGATTGACTAACTCCATTAGTATATTGAAGGAATTATGGAATAGATTATTTTAGGTCTATATTGTTAAGATTGTTTTTTTGTTGAGGATATTATGATATATATCAAAATCCTGAATGAGCATGAGGATCATCATTAGGTTATTTATAAAACAATAAAAAATGAAAGGCCATTTCAAAAGGTCATAAAACCTGACCATTCCTTACAACAAGATTCTTGGGGAACATTATAACCAATTATTGAATCTATGTAGACCCTACAATGATAATGGTAGTGGGGGAGTATCCTCATCCTATAATAATAACAAATATTTTTAGTTTCTTTGGTTATTGGGATACTATATGAGGTTTTGGAAATATTTATAGACTTTCTAATCCACCTACCATGTTAACTCAAAAAACACCTAATTCCAATTGGACAAAGGAATGTCATGATTTTCCCCACAAACCCAATACGAGATTGGATAATACACCTAGGATAAATCTACCCTCTATCTAATTATATTTTTTAGTGATGTATCACTGAAAGGGATTGAGTGATTCGTAATGAAAAATTAGAAGGTAGTTTCTTATTCATCTCTCCAGTTTAATAATCATGAGAATAATTACCCAAAGCATAAGCTAGAGGTAGATTTTTTTTCACTAATATTATATAGTCTATATCGTTGTGGTGAGAAATGTGATTTATACATGAACCCCCAATGTTTTAATTATATGTTTAATGAAAAAATATTGTACATGGGATAATGAATATGGATTGAACGTATTAAATACTATGAATATTTAATTCATTATCCCCAATTAATAGATATCCATGTTCTAAATCCATTGCATAGGAAATACACTGTGGTATTATAAATGATGAGGAATCAAGGATATCCTTGGATCAATGACCTTGTTATCCTTGATATTGAAATCCTAATAGATGGGAAATAATCAACCCCATCCTGAATTATTTATCATCCATCATTACCATAGATTATCTAGAAATATAAAATATAAGGCCCCTTTTTTATAAATAACATAGAGGGTTGGAATAATAGGATGTTTCTTGAGCTTAATATTGATCAAGATGGTATATTAAATTTTCATACTAGCCTATGTGTTCGCTCTATTTGGGAGATAATGAAGGATATAATTGATGATTCATATAGATCTATATTATATGTACATCATTAAAGCACTAAATTGAATAGGCACCATTATGATCATTATTTGTGTGATGATATTATAATTAAATGTTTGACTATATAGGTTCGTGATTTTTGTGTCATAAATTGAAGGCATGAAAACCACTTCTTATTGTGGAATTGAGACCACTATCCATACCAATAGGGAAGTCCTACAACATGGATAAGGACATTATCACTAGTCTTTTTCTAACATTCAAATTAATCAATGTGATATGGGTTATATTGGTCCAACTAACTAATACATCTCTTTTTATTGCTATTAGAAATTATTTCTCACATGAAAAACATTTCATGGGTTCTAGAAAGGAATTGGTGAAGTTGAAGGGAGTGCCACTTTAAAAAATTTATTATTAAGATCTAGGGTTCACATCAATATTTTCGGTAAGTCTTCTTCATGATATGTGTACCCAATTCAATTTTAGTATCACCTATTACTAAATAACTCCTAGAAAATCTGAAAGAACTAGTTATACAATAGTGAAAATGAGGATAAATTTTTAATGGAATTTAAAGGATCAATGGATAAAAATCTCTTATTAGTTTATTTCTCATAAAATAAAATCTTCCATTAGACTATTCAATTGGTCCCTCATGAAGATCCATATTGGATTATATTTATAACTCATACACATTTGGATGTTGTTAGTGATTGGAAGATACACGATTATAATCATGAGAATGGGTTGATTTAAAAGAATCATGTTTTCCAAAAATTTATAAAGTCTATTTAATGTCAACAGATGATATATTTTAATAACCATCTAAGGTAAATAGAGATTAATGTTGGTGAAATGTTGCTCCATTGAATATTACAATGGAAGAGAGTCATGTGGTTTGGTAAGAAAGGAATGCTTTTCCATATTTATAGCATACCCTATGAAATCATTGATTTCAATGGATGGAAGAGAGCCATGTGGTTTTGTAAGAAAGGAATGATTCTCCATATTTATAGCAGACCCTATGCAATCATTGATTGCAAAGGAGAAGTAGAGTATTATCTATAACAGTAACCAAATCCATCTCATGTTCATGATGTATTCCACATATTTCTCATGATAATGTAAATACATGAACCATCACATGTATTGAATACGGTGGTGGTATAATAGGAAAATTCCCTCTCTTATGTGGAGTATCTATTAGAAAACATGGACCATAGAGACATGGTTACATTCTTCAAGACTACGCACCATGTATATTTTTTGTGGGGGAGACTTAAATATGGATAAGTGATGTGAGAACTAGAGGATATAATGTGACATAAGTACCCATATCTTTTCAAAATTGAGATAATGTTTTGAATTTTTTTTGATGAAATTTATTAAGGGGGATAATGTAACGACCCAGAGATCCTCTCGTCCCCTCGACTCCATGTGGAACTGGCCCAAGCCCAAAGGTTGGCCACCTTGGGCCTAGCTGGGGATGTGCGGCACACATGTGGGCAGGCCATCTCAATACCTCATTACACAACAACATGTTCACCCGCGGGGGCTGGGTGAGTTTGTTCATGGTGGTGGCATCCTGTCGTCGAGGTTCCGGGTTCGAGTCCTCGCAAAGGCAATGCGCACTATACACCTGCGATCCTCTCGTCCCCTCGACTCCGTGTGTAACTAGCCCAACCCCAAGGGTTGGCCACCTTGGGCCTCGCTAGGGACGTGCGACGCGCAGGTGGGCAGGCCAGCTCAATACCTCTTTACCCAACAACACGTTTGAGATGCTCCCAATGAAGCATGGCGATGGAACCCTATCCCATGCCTGAAAAAGATTTTCCCCCAATTCCTGGCGGTGGGAAGGGGGTGGATGATCTAATCTTGCCACATCTGAAGAAATGAACTCCATTTGTTCCATTCTCCAATCCTAATTTCCTCCCTGAGTTCCCCATGATTGCATTAAGCCTGAAGGTCCCTGATCTTCATCTCGGTAACCCTTAGCTTCTGCTCTCGGTTTTTGAGTTCTATGAAGCGAGGAGTCATATTGGCCTGAATCTGGTGGCTCAATTTATCTCTCGAAAACCATCGGTTGATGAGTTTGATAGGGTTGTGTTTGGAAAATGGGATCTGAATGATCGCACGATCGTTGGCCTTCTGGATAGTCACCACTTCATGATTCGATTCGCCTTGGAAGAGGACTTAATATGTGTGTGGTCTAGTGCACCCAGGCGTTGCAATGGTTGCTGTTTCTTCCTTCTTATGTGGATGTTTGATTTCATTATGAACCGTGATCCAACATTCGTTTTTATTTGGGTAAGTCTTCCTCATCTGCCTTTACCTTTACAAAATCCAGCGGTTATACATATGCTTGGAAACCTGGTAGGGCATTTCCTATTTTCATATGCTTGTACATCTCTTGGGAGTCATCCCATCAACCCCCGGCTCTATGTTGAGGTGTATGTATCGAAACCTCCAGTGGAAGGGGCTGGATTTCGGTGGGTGAGGAATTTAGGTTGAAGAAGGATGTGGTCTATGAAACATGGACTGATTACTGCTCACCCTGAAGTAGCTTGGGGCACTTACATTACAGGTGTCAGAGTGGAGCCATGAGAAGGAGGTCTTCATCTCCAGAGAAGAACACTGGATGAGCTTCTGATAAGGGGAGGATACCCTCTGTGGAAGTTGGACTCAACAATGCACCTGACCTGGGGCCCCGGGGTGCTTCAGTTCTGGATAATCCATTAGGGGTTCCAGCTAATCTGATGGTTTCTCTAGTGATAAACAGAGTTAGACAGGATTTGAGTCAGGGGGATGGTGTTACGGGCTCTTCTATGCAGAGTGATTATACTACCAGTGGTTTGGCTTCATGTGGACTTTCAGTTGCGGGGAAGAGTCAGCAGAAGCTAGGGGCTCCTCTTGGCTGCTGCCGGAAGGTGAGTGTTCTGCTTGGGGGTAATGTTCCTATGGACAGTGAGGGGAAAGGGTGCAGTGGTGGAAGGGTGGGTGAAGAGAAGCATGGATAGACATATAAGGATGGTGATCAGACTAAGAAGAAGGGGCCTACTTCTGGTTTTCCTGTGGACATAAGGCTAGATGTTGTAGTTGAGAATTTTGATGTTAGTCCTGTTGTGGAGGTTTTATATGGACAGACTAATAAGGATGGCGGGGTGCTTGTCACAGTATCCACGATAAATAATTTCCAATGGCTGGTTCATGAGGGAGAAGAAGACATTTTTCAGATTGCTTCTTAGGAAAATGATGCAGTGATTGATGCTTTGGGAAATGGGTCATGTGCAGGCCAAGAGAGAGATGAACACCTGGAGCTAAAGTTTGCAATTTAGGCTCTCCAAGGAGTGGAACCTAAGAATTTTAAGGAGGAAACCCGACTTGATGATGGTGGAAGTGTGCAGCCAGGGACTCTGGATGGCCATGATGCAGTGGAGCAGCCTATGTGTCTAGCATTGATTGATCCGAATTTTCAATATAGGGAAGGGAAAGGAAGGGAAGATGGACTCCATGATGTTTATATTTCTAGAAAATGGGGGGGGGGGAATTACTCGGATAGTGAAAGGAGAATAATGGAGGTGTGTCCAAGCCTTTGTATAGTGAGATTGCTCTGGATGGGGGGTTGAAGATGGTCGGAAATCAGGGAAGTACAAATACTCAAGAACGACGAAGGTTGAAAAGAACTATTCCAAATTTCCAAAACCGATGAACACCAGGTCACCAATTGGGCACATGGAGTTACTATCCTTGGAACGATTGAATATATGAAGGAAGTATGTGAAGGTTCTTAAACATTATGAGAGTTCCTAATGTGAATCAGCTACTGTGGAGGAGGATTTGTATTAGGGAGGTGATGATGGGTATGGTTGCTTTGATATGTAATTTTCTCTTCTTTCTTGTGGTACTTGTTCACTGTCCTTTTCTTTTTATTGAATAAATAGTCAGGGGGTTATCCTCTGACGATGTTTCTGGTATTTATATTTATAAAAGAAAACTTGACCATATGATTAGGTTGTTATATGTACATAGATTAGTAATGATTGTTAGTCTACATGATCATTTTAAAATATAATCAATGTAATAATGTTAAAATCATTATTTGTGGTTATAAGTGTAAATGAAAATTGAAAACTATTTAAAAAAGAATACAGGATGTCCTCAACTAGTATATTCATGCAGTACGATGCCAATTTTTCATAATTGGGGATAGTGGTAGTAGCACTCGGGTTCTCCCTTGACAATGCCCATGATGAGCATTAATATGTGGAGTTTGAACAAAATTGTATATGGGATAAGTTATTATTAGTTGATGATACCACACGGGAGATGTTAGATGAACCAACCCATAAATCTATCACTATTTTACACCTTATACATTGTTCATATTTTCGTGTTATAAGGTGTAATGTGTCAAGGCCATAGTTACAGAATATGTAAATCTGTTTTATAAATAAAATTTTTCTTTTATCACTCTCATTTTAAAAATATTTCATCATAATTAATTATAGGTTTAATTGAGATGGAATTTTATAAACTTACTTTTCATGACCAAATTATAATTTTTTGAAAAGATATAAATTTTGATATATAACTATTTTATTATGAATAATTCATATGTTACTAAAATTGTACGATAAGAAAATATAATTAAATTTAAATGATATAATAAATTTATTATGTCCATTAAAGCTTTTAAGGGTTATAAATTTTACTATATATATTCAACTAGCAATTTTATAATAAAATATAATTTTTTAGTTAAATGTAAAAATTATCATCTTTAGATAATTATTGTTATTAAATAATCATAATATTTGAAATAATCACATCAAATTTCAGAAAAAATGAATTTATTATAATTAAATAAACAACATTCCTTTAGGTTTTTCAAGGATCTTAGGAGTTAAGCAGGTAGTATGAGACTTTTTTTTGCAAATAATTAATGTTTCAGCTATATGTAAACTTCTATTTTCATGAAGTATGGTGGTTTTTAATTTGGTCAATTTGAATATTCACATGACTATTAATTTTTTGGGTGGTTTTTTCATGTGGTAATTTTAAATGGCCACTTATTTGTTCATATAATAGGGTAGATAGGTGTGTGTTCATTTGGAACGGGCACTTTATTGTTCATTTAGAAGAGTGTATGGTCATGAATTTAGTTGGAATAATCACTTGTTTGTTTATAAGGAAAAGTGGTTGGTCATGCAGTCAGTTGGCTTGGTTGCTTTTTTATTCATGTTATGTTATCTCATTTGTACCATTGACAAAATGAAATTTATAATCACACAATATGTTGGTTATTGCAATAATTTTAGAAAATAATGTTATTTTTTGATATTTTTAATTTTATCATAGAATTCCTATTTATGTCATAAATATGATTTTTAATGGTAAAGTTACATTTAAAGAATAATTTTACCATATAAGAAGGCTGATTTGAGGCTGAAAATTGTATTTTTAAATTTCTGTTGTGAATGATGTTGTTTATGTGTCATTCCACCTGGAATATAATGAGTTACATATTTATAATCTACTAAAATCTCATATGTAATTTATAATCCCATCGGTTTCATATCTATTAATTCTAGAACTAAGATTATTATATCATTCATTGTAGATATTTTTCTATTGAGATGGGTGGTGTGGAGGCCTTTCCCTTGGAATCATGGATCCCACTTTTCGTTTTTGATATTGATTCAATCAATTCACATAGTGGTTCCCCCTATGAAGACACCCACAGTTATTATAACAGGGGATTATGAGGTTCTTCTTTTATCTAGGAAGGGATAATTTTTTAAAATCTAGGTTGTATAACATGGGATGTGTATTTGATTCATCCCTAGTAATATGGTTCATATATAATTGAAAAAAGAATGATAAATTAGTTTAATTGATTGGAATAAGAATTGGATTTAGTATAAATATTTTTTTTGATTCATTGATATTTTTACATTTTTTATCAATTCATGTAATACCACTGAAAATGAAGTATGTTTGGTGTCTTTTCTTATACATTATGTGTGGTGTTATAGAACCCCTGTATTATGATTTATTGATATCACCCCAAATAGAAATTAGAGAATCACCCATAAATAATAATTGAAACAGTTTCCATATTAGATTTCATATTATATATGAATTCCCCAAAATGTGAAGTGAAATTGATAAAAATCCCCTGAATTAAATGAAAAAAATTATATTTGACTTATATGTGAAATAGTTTTCAATATGTGATTTTTTTTTGATGTGAGGTCCATATATTGTCTTATTGGGATGGTATGTGGTGGTGATGTAATCGTTATGATGAAGAAGTATATGTGGATATGATGATGGTAGTGTGTAGTTGATTAAATGAGGTGGTTAATGGATTTGTAGATTTGATAGTGTGTTATGCTTATCTTTGTGTGAATGATTAATATGCTTGATACATAGGTAGTTATGAAATGAACTGTAATAATAATGAATGAAATTTCTTCGGATGGGTTGGATTATTAAAGAACTATTTGAAATGGGTTATGTGGCTTAAATAGTGGGATGATGAAAATAAATTAACATATTGGAAAATGTGTAATAATTTGTATGTTTTAAATTTAATATAATGTTAAAAGAAAAATTGAAATTTTATGGAATTTTAATGAGATGTTGAAATATGGATTTTTTCATATGGAATGTGTTTTGTCTTGTACATGTATATAAGGCCTCAAAATTAGTGTTATTTCATGTTGTTTTTTAGTGAACCCAATGGTTTTTCAGTTCATGAATATATATATATATATAAATATTAATAATTTCATTATTTACACCACCAATGTTGATTACCTGGTGATGAAAAACAATTTTTTTGGGTTTGGGATTTCAAATATCTCGATTGTGATGGTGGATGGTAAGCCACCCTATCATCCCAAATCCATCTTATAGGATATGATGTCTTTAAGAAGATATAATGGGTCCATAGTGAAACATTTGTGATGCGTTCTGTTGTGTTTTTATCATCAAGGATAATTGGGAATGATATGATTAGATGAGATGATATTGCTTATGTTGGGTTTGGGCTTGGCTGTAGGAGGAAACTAAGATGATTTACATCATGATTAAAATATATTTCTACCTTGATTATGATGGGTTTGGTAACCATTCAAAAATATATTTTATAGTATGTTATTATACATGGATTATTCAATTGGTAAGGATTATATGTGGAGGTAAAATTTCTCTAGATTAACTATTTAGAAGTTGTTGGTTCTTCTGTTTACTTATAGATGTGTCAAATTGATATTTTCATATGTTGAAGAGCCTTTTTTTTATTCATACAAAGAATATTTTCATGATCACAAACATATATATACACTATTATCATATTTCAAATTGGACAATATCGACTATTATAGATTTTACTTGTTCATAAATTTGGACATCTAATGTGTCCCTAAGTTAATCATTATCTTGTTACTTGTAAATATAGGCATTTATATGCATCAATATTAATTTCACACGAAATATGTGATTATTTTTTAAAATATATTATTAAATGCTACTTATTTTAGTTGCTTCAACCTATATCCCAATAATGTTTTCTAAAAAACGTAATACTTCTCATTTCATGATATTTTAATCCCATGGTTTTACTTGTTAAAATGTGGCCTAAATAAGTTGGGACCCCTGGGCTATTATCACTCTCAGTCTTCATTGAATTACCTTTGGTTGGAGGGGTTGTGAAAATAATAATAATATGTTACATCATAAAACAAAAAATATATTATTATTGTTGAGGTATTGTCTTCTTATGTGTGTAAAAATGTAAAATAAATATGAATTTATGTTATGTTTTAAAATTATCATCTGGTAACCCTATATGTATAATAAAAAAAATCTACATTCAAAAAAAATATTTTGTTTATACCACTATGAAATATTCTATAATTATATCAATCCTAATATATGTTATTTTACACATTCCTCCTTATATGAAATAGAGTGATAAAAATAGAATATTATATTGATTGATGGAGAATGATTTGAAACACTAGATCCACCCATGCCGGAACCAATAATATCATGAACACCATTTTATGATTTAAGGATGAGATTTTGATATATCAAAAGGAATCTTAGAACATATTCTTTGACATAGAGAAAATGTTAAAAGTGTGGTGATGGAACATCAGTCAAGGGATATTTTCATAGATAAGACAATTCATAGTTACATTAATAAGAAATGAAATAGTAATGATCCTATATATGGAGTTTGGGGTTTTTATTTTATTATTAGGATGTATCCATTAATGTTAATGAAAAATAAAAATAGGTAACCCAATTTCGTACTCCATAATCAGAAACCATTTTTTTTATTTTATTTTTTAGATTAATTTTTTTAATTATTTGAAATATATATTTTGAATTTCATGAACTATTTAACTACTAGGATTCTTTCTATTGCTTATAAAATCTATTGTCTGTAAAATATATCAATAAAATAGAATTTGTCCATGAACCAATCAAACATACATGAATAATGATCAAAAGAATCCATCTAGTGTTCTTGATGTCATTAGATGCATGAGACCAACAAATAAGTTATTGGAAGGAAAATTTCATGTAATCTATTTTTATCTATATAAGATACATGTCATGTAATTCATGGTTCAACCTGTTTTTCAATACGCAACATCATTAAATATAATTTGTTTACATTCAGCTTGTTATGTGGGTTCATATGGACCAGAAGACTTGTAGATTGTTAGTACTTTTCTTGTGACATCAATCAAGGAATGTGCCACATAAATCTTGGTAAGTCTGGTTACTCATTCTATGAAATCATTACATCATTTTATTTAATAAGTTTCTAAAAAAATATATTTAATATTATATTTCAAGTACATGTTATATTTCATTTAATTTACATGTTAGATGATTAATTATATTGAGATTAAAATTATTAATTGATTAAATTTATATTTTAATAAATAATGGGATTCTAAAAACATCTCAATGACTCTAAATTGAATATAATTTATGGAAAAAAGATTATTTTTTATTAAATAATTGTATTATATATATATTAATTCAAATGAAATTAGATGAATTATAATAATACAAATGTTCTTATCAATAAATGGGGTGAATTATCATTATAATTGAATAATGTTTGAATGTGTTGTATTAATATATTTACTTACTTTATTTATTAAATGGTTTATTATTGGATAATTATTAGGTGGTAAAATATATTGATATATGTAACGTTTTCCCTTCATTCTTTATATACAGTATATCTTTTCCACAAAATATATTACATATCTTTAAACCCATTTTACCCATCATTATCATGTCAGTAAGGAATTATAAATGATGGTGTTAACAACTAGAGGAGATTAATATCATTATATTTTTCAGTATAATATCCCAAAATAAATGTAATGTTATTATCCAAATATCTCATGTACAAACCATATTTAAAAAAAAACATTGAAATGTATAAAATATTAAATATAGTCATTAATGAATCTAGTATGAATTGAATTAATAATATATCAAAATCATTACGAAGGATTTATGAAATAGAATCTAGAATAAGGAAGATTCCATATGGTTACAATGTTAGAGAAATTTTTTTGGAGGTATCATTATAAAGATTTTCCCATCACAATCCCAAGAAAATTTTTAGCAATTATTTTTGAGAAAAATAATATATGGGGATAGATAATGCTACAGGTGGTATCCATAACATTCATTCTAGTTGAATCAAAATTAAAAACATTAACCATATCCTATTTGGGGATTTGAAATTTCATTTAGATTAGAAGGATATATGTAAGTGAAAATATGATTATAATGAAATGATATTACATAATTATATGTATTTATATATAAAAAGTTAATATATTATGGAATGTAACTTTTTCATAATGAAATTTGATGAATATTTTAATTTATTTAAAGGAAAGAATATTGTTTTTATATAATATAAATACAAATTAACAGTATGAAAATATTTAATTTTAAAAAATAATGTTTCTCTACAGAAATAAATTTTCAACAAATAATACTGCTCAACTACATTTTATGTTTTTAATTAAATGTAAAATTTAACATTTTTAGAATTTGAAAATGAAAATTTAAACCTCAGTTATTATTTATCAATGAAAAATTATCTTATAACTAATTTGTGATGTTTTTGGAATATTTAATTCTTATTGGGTGATTTTTGTAAAATAATATTTTTTCTATTAAGAATACATTATATAATTGTTAGTATATAAATTTGATTTGAAATTTTTTGATTTAATTTATAACTAAAAATATTTATTTTATTAATTTATTTATAACAATTTAATTTCATTATTTCATAATATTATCACATATTGGAAATTTTAGAATTTATATTGTAATTTTAATGAAAAATTATTATGATACATTTTATGTTTACTGTTTTAAAATTAAATTTTTTTAACATTTTAAAATTTATTAGAATATAATAGATCACATATTTGGAATCATTAGTACAAAATTATATAATGAGGAATTTGTTATTTATAGTATTATGGGATATATTTGGTAGGTATAAACTAACTTCCATGAATAAATCATTATTGTTCAATGTCTTTAACCATAAAGTTACAGTAATTAACATGATTAAAATATGATTCCATTTGAATGGTAGATCTATGGATAGACCATATATCATCCAAATTGTCTTATTTATCACATTTTGACATACTATCATTTATTATAAACTCCCATAATTGATATGTTTTGGATATTTAAAATAATTAGTATTTTATATCATTTTAAAGGGGAACTAATCTCCTCAAATACCCTCGCACAAAAAACTATTATGTTAATGTAAATATATTTTCAAACATATCCTATATACTATTTATTACATGTAGGTGGTTCTATGGTTCTCTAATGAAAAGCCTTCAATGGTTTAAGCCCGCATAAAAAATAATATAATACAATAATTTATCTATTAGTTCTTAACCAATATTTGTCTAATATTTTTCATTAAGTGATTTTAATCATAACTAAAATTCATTTAAATACACTAAAATTATATCACCAGTAAAATTTGTATACTTAAATTTTATTATAAATTTGATATTAAATTGACCACCATAGATTTCAATTAAGAAAAAAAACATGAATATCGTGTCTTACAGACTACTAACTCCATGATGCACCATTTTTAATTTTCCTTCACCACAAATCTACATTAGTATATATAGGAAATATAATAAAAAAAATTATATAATTGAGTTATTTTAAATTCAATCATTGGAAAAAATTACCCCTTTCCTAAGATCAATAGAAAACAGAAATGTTAACCTTGTATATTTGTGGACTACCTCATCCAATGGATGATTTAATTAATTTTTCATTTCATCACCTACTTATATATATATTCTTGGGTATTTTTTAAATAATTTACATTATGGGTTTCAAAATTTTAAAATATATTATTGATATGCCTAAAAAACTATTTTCCTTATTTTTATTAGTTAACAAAAGTATACAAATATAAAATTCATTAACTAAAATTATATAATATTTTCATATTAATGACATAATTTTATAATAACTAAATAATTATTTTCTATCAAACTAATGAAAAAAAAATTATATCATTATTATAATATTCAAAATACATTATAATGAATTCAACTCATAATCATTTATAATTATGCAATGATCAAGTTTGTTTCGGTCTAACCAACCACATGAAAAATGATACAAAATTATATGATGGATGTGTATGAAAAAAAACTGGTATTATTTTGTATATAAATATATATATATTGAAAATTGAAAATCAATATTTAACTCAGTACATATGAAAAAATAAAACATCTATTGCAACTCCATAATTACTGATAAATGGTTATTTTTATTTTCACCTTCTAAGAAAATGACTAATGTACTCCTGAAATAATATGCACTCATCATAAATAATTTCAATTAATCATTGACATTAACATTAAATAAAATATAATGATGAACATTGTAAGTGGAAAATATTTTACACCACTCTTATGAAACTAATACAAATGTCCTAATCAATATACACATTATGTAAGAGAATTAGTATAAAATAACAAATATATAAAATGATATTGATTGTAAATTAAAATTATAAACAATGTTAATTATTAATTTTTGTATAAAATTAGTTATTAATATATTTATGTTATTTATAAAGTATCTTCTAATTAAAATATCTTATAAAAGAACTCATGTAAGGGATTTATTGTATGAAATTTTTATCACTTGAGAAAAGTTAAGGCTATACAAAATTTTCACGTTTAAATGGGGTAAATAATTCCATATCATAATTTAGTTTCATTTTCATTTTATATTTCCTGAAAATAAATTTTTTATTATATTTATTCCTCTCATGAGGTTTTTAATTAATTTTTTTAAAAATAAATATGTTTTTTATCACTCAAATCATTTTCATGTATTATAATCACTCTTAATATACTATTATCAGTCAAAATTGATATATTAAAAACATTAATTATGTTATGTTGTATTTACATAATATTATACGGGTAAAAAAATCTTCCACACCAATGTATTCGTTAGTTGTGTTTCTATTGTTCCGTTAAATATAATTTTGTGTACGAATAATACTGATTTATTTTTATGGATTTTTCCGTAATATTATTTATTTAATTCCTACCAATTTTCCCATAAAATATTATAAATAATAATATTTATTTTCATATATATGATTAGAATTATGTTTAATTCATTTTAAAAATAAAAAATTTCATACACTTTTTTAATGTTTTTGGTTTTCAAACCATGGTATATCAAACATGTTAATGGACAATAATTTTACAAAATAAAATGTTATAACTTTCTCTCTATATTTTTAGGATAAAATATAGTGGTTTATGTAATATTTTTTTGGAACATTTTATAATAATATTTCAGAACCGTATTTTATTTATATTCTAATATATTTTCTTATTTTAATTTACACATCATGTTTTAAATCAATGTTTTAATTTTTTTAAAAAACTTTTGTATTTAAATTTATATTTTTCAAAAATGTATTTACAATAATGAAGTTATGATTTTATCATGAAATGTATTTTATTATTTTAGGATTTATTTTAGATGATGTTATTTTTATATTCAAGATTACACAAGTTATTTTTATCTGAAATCCATTCATTTTCCTTGGGGTGATTAATAATTTTTTATATTTTATTTCAAGTGGTGCATAAATGAATGAATGAAAAAAGGGGGGAAACTATATCACCGTCATCTTATTCAGTTAAATTTTATATCCAATGAGATAGTGAGGCATGTATATATTGATTTTTTTCTCATAGTGTTGGGAACGATGGGATTTTATCACATTTCAAGGGTGAGAATTTTAATTGTATTCACATAGGTTTGGTCATCACGAGATTTATCAAATTGGATTTTATATACTTATAGATGTACCATAGTTTCAGTTTTATTATCAATTTATTTTTAATTTTCCCAAATCATGATATTTCAATAAAATGAAAATTTTTCATGATTATGACCTATCTTTAAATTATGACACACTTTTATGTCTAGATCACTTGTTTTATGATTATTATGATTGGGTTTTGGCCATGTAATATATTATATGATTATTTAATGATATTTTTATGATATATTTCACTATAAAATGTATTTGGAATATCATATATTGTCTTTTGATCCTTTATAGTGATACTTATGTCCCCCTCCTAATCAAAATTATATTAATATAAAAGTTTTTGTATATATAGTGTACGCGGAAAACATTGTCTTAGGTTTGAAATCCCAAGGTTATGAAGATGATTATATAATGTGACATTTATATAAAATTTCTAATAGTATCCTAATAATGGTGAAATGTTGTCATTTTTTAAATAATATGATTCTATAGAAAATCTCTATGACACTCAACCATTGAGTATTTGATTTTTGAGATAATTTTGGAGTTATATTATTTTTATAATGAGATTAATTTTTTAATATATTATGTTTAGATTTGGTGTATATAAGTTGTAAGATCTGGACTTGAACGAAGATGGAAAAGTGAAGGAGATAAATTAAGGAGTAATTAAATGAAGTAAGATAATAAATTTAAAGTATAAAGGATTTATTTTCCCTACATCCAAGGGTTATCTATCTACACTATAAAAACAATCCAGTACATAATATTTTATCATAATATCAATGTATTCTTTTATTCATTCAGTGTAAGGTATTTATCTATGTGGTTCCATATGTATTTTATTAATAAAATGAAATCACATATTATAACTACATTTTAAAAAATCGTAAGTAAAATATTGTGAGATAAATTGTATATGTATTCTATTTTATATGTATTTGATTGATTTTGTATGTTTTATATTATTTAATAGGAAATGGATAAAATAAGGTAAATTATTTATGAAATGTTCATATGTATAAAATATTTTATCATACATTGATGAATATACTATAAGCTTTAAATAAAATTAATAATATTGTGAAATTGATAATGAATTATATTTATGTATAAGTTATCAAATAACCCTATATATGAATATTATATAATCAAAACATTTTACAATACATTAGATGGAATTCTATAATAGTTCAATGTATTGGAATAGAATTTTAATTTTAATTTTATGTTATCATATAGTTCAAGAAAAATTAATGGAATGACTTAATCATGTCAACAATAAAAAGTGTTTCGCAGGTAAAAAGTTGTGAATCAATTTAGGAAATTTCTAAAGAAATATGAGTATTCTATTTCACGAATGGGGAGTCTACCAAAAAAATAATTTTTTTCAAGTTAATTGACTTGGAATGAAAATATTACCATATTAATTTCATTTAATTTGTTATGGGCTTTATATGTGTTTCAAAAGAGAAATATGGATCCTTTATATTTGAATATACGAGTTTTATGATATTTTGAATGAAATGATGTTGTATATTCATATTTATAATAAATTGTTGCAGTATTAAAAGAAATATTAATTATGTAATCATTTAAAATAAATATAATATAATAAAAAATTTATTTAATTTTTATATAGAATTTTAACTTACAGAAAAACATCACTATCATCAAAATTAATTACAGTGAAATGTAATATTTTAACTACTATGAATGTTTATGAATAAGAAAAGAACTCGATCATTATATTATACTTATAATGGTTTCTATATATTGTAACACATATTTCATGACATTCCTTACGAGGAGGATGAGGAGGATGATATAATTTACATCAGTGAAAATAGGGTTGAAACATTGGATATAGAATGCCTCATTATAATATACAATTCTATTTAAATTCAAATGAATTGTGAAGATATGGATGTATAAACCATTTTTTTCATTTCCTTCTTCAATATATGTAGAATGAAATACACGAGTGGTATAAAATCTCCAACACCCAAATTATATGAAAATCAAGAAAATGATTCTATAATAGACCATATATAAGTAATTTTATTAATTACATTTAGCATTTAATTTATTTTAGTTATATGTTTCATCAAGGTTTTTTCATATAAATCAACATGTCATTACTTTTTATGATAATCTAATGTGAAATGCTAAATTATTTATTAATAATACGAAAATTTCATAGCTAAATTGTGTTGATTTTATTTTTCATTAAAATAATGTCTTGATGAGACATAATTATTCTATACTTAGGATTAACAAATGTAAATAGGGAAAAGTCTTGTCTATGATAAGATTTTGGGAAATTAAATTTTTGAAATTATGTTAAATGAATAAAAATATCCAGGGGGAGACTAAAAATAAGGATAATGTATATTTTTACTATTGTAATATCGGACACTGGATGAATAACGATTAAGTAGTAAAAAAGAATGCGGGGTTATAATGAATTATTTTCTCAACTATTATCGTCCAATTTCTATTACTTGGGTTTAAAAATAAACTTTTGGTTAAAATATTTATTTCATAATATATGAACCAATTATATTTTTCAATATTATTGAATGTAAGTAGGATCATTGTGGTTTCAGGGGTGTTAGGCTAGTTGGACATTATATAGGATATTATCTTATCACTCACTCATAATTCAATTTTTTATTATTATTAAAATGGAGGAAAGGGCGAACAAAATCCTCAAATAATTGGGGTCATAAATGATGATCACCTAGGTAATAATACCATACAATGAGATTTTAGTCATTAGGTGAGAACCTCTTCTATGCAGTTCCATAGACAAATCACCAATTTTCTATTGAAAAATAAGTTACAGAAATATCTTATTAGGGGTGATGCACATCTTATACATCTTGATGTAATAGAGACCCATCCATTAATTTCATTTTCATTAAGGACAATTGCATGAATCCAAAGAATCTACAGAAAAATGTTCAGCTTGGTAGGATTCGATTACCTCCGAATTATGGAATTTCAATCATCATGATAACTGTTTTCATAAATCGAAAAAGGAAAATACAAATTTTTTTAAAAACCCTATTATGAGATCTTCAATATATTTATATGTTAAAATTACCCTTCATACAAATATTATCATGTATATGTTTTGGTTTTGGGTAAAGAGTAGAGTTTATTAATCCAAGATAGTAGCTAGAGCATATAATGGAAACATCTATAAAAAAAACCTAGGGAAATAATGTCACACACCAACCCAATTCTATTCCCAATAATTAATGTCTCAATGACCCACAACCCATTGTAAAACCTTTTCAATTATCTCTATGTTAATGATCATGGACATAACAATGATTGACATTATCTTAAAGTAATCTCCCAAAAGGGACTAGTTTTCACAATAATTACCTCTAATAACATTATCACATAGTGATTTCACACTGATTATAACCCATGCCAGTATCTCCTACATAGAATTCATCATATCTCCCACAAAATCATGGTTAAAACCTCATAAAGTTATTTTTCCTAGCAAATATATTCCATGAGACCCAATTAAATTTCCCAAACTATATTGCATACCATATAATGGCAATAAATGTTTTTCAATCCATTTTTTGTTCCCATCAATTCCATGATTTTAAAGAGCACAATCATCCATATAGATGTAAGGACATTGTTTACTAGACTCATCCTCCCTCCAATCTAATGTGAAAAAATTATTCATTGGGAGAGTTATTTTTGATATATTATGAAATATGTCTTAGAAATGTTCCATCATTATTCATCCATTTCATATAGGAGTTCCTAGGTACACAATAAGAATATCCAACCATTTCATTCATAGTTTTTATTGAATATATATAAAAAAAATACTTCAACACATGTTAAAGAATACACATTTAATTTCGTTTAACAGATACTTTTCCACCTCATTTTCCACATGATTCCATAATTATAAGGAACCAGTAATGTATTTTTTCTTACCATTGATTAAAAAAAAATTTCATCAGAAAAAAATAGACGAGAAACCAAAACAATCTCATTCCTATTACGAAATGGACTTAATTGTTCATCGACCAAACTATGATTTATATTATTTGTAAGGTTATCCTATGATATAACTATTAGATTTGAAGATAATGGGTACCCTTTAATAGGCCCAAAAAAACTATTAAATAATAAAAAACCCATTCCCATCCCATATATAGATGCACATAGTCCAGAACAGAGTCTAATAAAAAGTTAAACATCTCTATTCTTGAAAAAAACAACAAAAATAAAATAACCATTAATCCTGATTGAATATGATCATTCAACGTATCAATATCCCCATTAATAATAATGTTCAAACAAATGATTTTTTTAGTGATGTCATCAACCATCTCCACAGCTATCCCAATTGACCATTAGATTGAACACCCATTTACAAATCCATGGTGTCTTTTAGAAACTAGATTTGGGATCAGGTGGATGAGCCTTCTATTGATAATGAAACAATACTTTTATAAGACAATTTAAAGTATAATATATTATTATAGTGATTGAGAGTTAAGGAATGTTTGATATTTGGGATGACTATATATTTAGAAGCATGAGTGATAATTTTCATAATTCTACCTCTAAAATAGTCCAAAACCACATCCACCACATTGTTCTATGTGATTTCCCATGCTTCCCCGTAATAGGATCCATGGAAGCCACACTGTCAAGGATCACTCTCCTAACTCAATCATTAGACTTCTAATTTGATATCACCCTCATCATGAGAAGCATCAAACATATCATTTTCCATCCCTTAAAAAATTATTAGTATTTAGTTTAATATATTATCCACCCTATCATCAAATATTATAATCCCAATACCAGTGGTAATTTATCAAGATATTATGTTCATGAAAGGGTCATGATCCAATTTCATAGTCTCATTTCTCTCTACCAGGAAGGATCCATTATTCAATTTTTCATTTATCTTTCCCGAGAACATTATTTTTTCACACAAAATTAGAACAATGAAATATTTCTATAGACCTATTCATACCAAAGGGGTCTATATTTTTCCATCTAAATTCAGTAAATTTCAATATTTCATTCAAAGAGAGTATTTTTATTTTCTAGAAGAATCACAAACATATCACCATCAAATTATTCTTGGAATATTCCATCATGTACCCTTGTGTCATCAGGGATTTCAATTAGGATATCCTTAAAATTTGGTCTATTATCCAACCAATCCTATATTCAATTCATAAGATTTTGGAGGTGATGAGCTAATCCTTCCCATGTAGACCTAATCTCCACTTTTTCCAAATATACTTTAACCATATGCAATATTCCCTCCATCATTAACTAGTTATGGGAATAGGAAAAGTGAATATCACTTTATTACTTTTTATTTTCTTATACCACTACAATCTAGTAATATGATAAATACCTTGTGATATAAAACATAAAACTATGATCATGTGACTGTGTCAACTATTTTAATTGAAATGGGATGTGAAACAAATCTTCCATGTGACTTTATCCACGCTATAATGATGGTTGTGGAAGTTCGTTTCTAACTATAATTATAATGTCACATCTTATGTTGGTTCCTCATATTACATGATTTAATGATATTATTATTCCATTTACCTATGAATTATTTCCTTTCTTATTATCATCCTCCTTATTTTATTTTTATGAACACTGTATTCCATGTTCTTCTTCCTTCCATACATTATAATTCTTATCTTCTTATCTTATAATATCATTTGATCATATATTTTTTTCACTTTAGATTACCCATACTAGTATTATGATCTCACCCCAATCATATGATCCCATTACCTAGTTTATTAAAATAAGAATAATGAATAAGTAATTTATAATGGTTTATAGAATAATCATACTAATGATAAATGTTCACAAGTATTGGGGAATAATTCTCCAATGTAATTACATCATAATGTCACTAATATTCTCGTTATAATGATTATGAGATTTCTTGTGAGGTGTAATTTAAAAATTATATAAATAATGTTAAAATTATTATTTGATCATTTTTTATGGATATAATTTTTCATTTATCTATAGAACAATACCCCTTGTGGGAATTTTTAGTTATTTTTTATGAATAGTATATGATTACTATTATGAAACCTTTATGGATAAATATAATTAGTAAGACTCTATACCATATAATATCATATTTTATTGTCTAATATTTTATTTTTTTCTATTCCATGAAATGAGATCACTATATATATGAATAATGAGGAAACTATCTCTAGAATATATGTGGAAATAGGTGATATAGCTAAAAAGGGAATTATCTATATTGAATCAATCATCAACTTGTCCACGAAAAAGATACATCTCTACAAACAATGTTTGAAACTACCTGTGGATGTCATTTTAGATATAATATTATCTTCATGAAAGATTGTGGATAATTTATTTTTAAGTTTTTATAATATATTATTTTAGTTAATAATAGATAACTAAAATAATGTAAACTAGGATGAAAAGAAAATTATATTAGATGAATAAAAATAATATATGTTTAACATTGAATGGTACAAGTGAAACAATGAATGAAATTGGAAAAAAAAGTGTAATAACATCAACTAAATTTATTATAGGATAACAAGATGTTAATATAATTTTATAAATCATCATTTTATACATTATATTGGTAACCATGCATACATCTCTTATGATAATAATTTATTATCACTATTTTTATCACTATTTGGATTTATTAATCAGTGAAACTTTAAGGAAATGTGTTAAAATACATGTGAGGGATCATTCATTGAATATATATATGATCATCCCCTTGGTGAGAAATGTATACTAGGAAATCATGGTTTAATTACTGAACAAATATCATAGAATATGAATAATCATGTTAATATAGTCAGAATACTCAACCACTAATGAAAAAAATTAGGGGGATTCATGGGAACATGAGTGACGATGGTGATGAGGGAAAGTATAGTCACCAACATAGAGTCATGAATATATGAAGAAGTTACAAATTAATTATACACGGGGATTTAAGATACACTACCAATAGAATTGGTGGTCATTAATCAATTAGATATTGATTCAAAATAAAGGATTCCATGAATAATGATTATATTATCCTTAAAGATTGAATATTTATTTGATGTTTTTGATGTAATGAATTTTTTCGCTAGGAAACCCAATGCACCAATCCATGGTATATTGTTCATAACTGACACAATCAACCTTATAAATCATATGAATAAGAAAATTCCATTGAAATGACTACCATTGAGGTAGATAGTGATTTTTTCCCTTTGGACATTTCGATGTCATATGTCTTGTAATTTGAAACATATTATTTATTAGTGCATAAATAATTTTTTTTATAAATAATTTATATATCCATGATATATAAACATTATCTAGTTAAAGAGAATGTTACAAATTAAAAAAAATTAATTTCATAGTATTGTTTTATGAATGAATTTTTTATATAATGGGGTCATATAAAATTAAATATTGGGAATCCTAAATTAATACCCCAAATCAACCCCTTATCCAAAAGGAATGTATGGATGACTATAATAGCTATAGTAAATTACTCCCAATGTTGGTGATTTAAAATTGTGGGGAAATATTTTAATAAATTGGTGGGTGAAATATAATGATATGATATTTTATCATTTATTTTCCATTAATTATATGAAATATGTTACATAGTATAATCAAAAACTATCACTAAAATAAAATGTAACTATAAGATGCTTAGATAATTTAACATATCTGTTTAATTAGTATGTATGAATTAGACTAGTCCAATTAATAAATGTACTGACATATTCTATTATATATTATTTTTTTATTTTATAAAAAATTATTTAATTCAATATTTTTTTAAGAAATAAGGCTTTTATGAATTTTATCTATCATTAAATAAAAATATCAATACAATTTTTAACTAATAATTTTAACTATATATAATATATATTTTATAATAATAGATATTTTTTTATGTTTTTAAGTATTTAGGGTTTTAAACAAGTAATATTTTAAGAAAAAAAATTTTATTATAAAAACATTTTCCTTATTATATTTTATGACTTTATCATAAATATTGAAAATTAATATAAAGGAATTTAATTTAAATTTTTTTATTTATAATATAATTATTTGTTTAGGTTAAATTATGTGGTTTTGTTTGAAAATATTAATTTCCTGGGAATTAATTAAAAAACTATTCTTAAAAATAAAATTATTTTTAAGAAATTATTAGTATATAAATACGAATTTTTAATTTATGAATTATTTTTATAAGAACATATTTTTATTTTATAAATGAAATTTAAATGTTTTAAGTTTTCGTTTTAAATTAGATACCCATGTTTAATATTTTACACCCTATGATATATTTTTTTGAAAAATTATTTTTAATTTCTTTTTAAGAAGATAAATATAACTATTTTTTATCAATTATTTATTTTTAAGATATAAATAATACATTTTTTATAAATCTTATTAAAAATGGTTTTGAAGTGAGTATGAAATAATTCTGAAATACATGATTATTTATTCAAAATTCACATTTTTTCTAATATTTTTATTTTTATTACTCTATCATTAAATTCGAGAGGAATATAATTTTATAAAAACATTAATTTTAGAAAATATATTTTTCTGGAATAATTATTTTCATGATAAAAATTGAATTTTATTCTTTAAAACCATATATTAAATCATATAAAACCAAAGTAATATTTTTATTCAAATAATTTTTTTTTGTATTTTTAATTAAATGAACATTATTTTGGAAATATTTTTTTTGATTGAGTTTAATTAAATTGAATATATGTTTTAATTAATAATACAATATATGTTTTTGAAAATAAATAATTTGGATAGTTTTATCCCTTTTGTAAAAGTTACATTTAAAATATATTTTTTATATAAATTGTTTTTGGCATGTTATGTATGGAAATAACGAAATTAATTTATAAAATTAAATGAAATTTTATTCTAACAAATAATATACACATTAAAAATCATAATTATTATATTTTTAAATTATTTGTTCCTATAGTTAAAATATGATTCCAATTTTGAATGTGATGTAATCAAAGCATGGGAATATTTGCGTAATGTAGGTTTAAAATTGTCAAAAAGGTTAAAACATGTAAAAAATATGTTTAATATATTATTATGGTGAGTCTAACAACTATATATATAACATCCCAAGTAAATAAAAATATTACATTTTCATATTTATTAATATTTTTGAATTAAATATTAATTTTACTTTAATGGGGATGCTATGTTCGATGGTGTACAAGACACACAACAATGGGTTTTCCCAAAATCTCATGTTCCACACAAGGCTAAGTAATATTGAAAAATAATATTATAAATTTATTTAAAATGGTAGTTAAACCTTATCCATTTTATTGGTGTGAATGAACATAAATAAGAATGTTATAATTAAACATGTCTATTAAATATTTTTACATTTATCCAATAATATGTAGAGGATTAAAATGAAAACAAATAAAATTTTAAGCATAAATACTCTAATATTTTTAAAAAGTCATTTTACCGCCTTTAGGTGGATAACCCATTTTAAATCTAGTTTTTTAAACATTCATAACTTATATTTGAAAAAATAAACATATTATTTAGTATAAGTACATCTTAATTTCCTTTGGTTAAATTTTTAGTATTTTTCGGATAAAATTCATTTTTTTACGAATAGTTAAAAATACCACATTTTAACTCTAAAATTCCATTTCATATAATTTATTTATAAAGATAGATTGTTATTTTAATTAGTTTTAAAGATTAAATGAAATATATATTTACCATTTAATCCAATGTTGGTCATTGGGCATAATTTCACATTTAAAATGGAATTAGAAAAATGTCAATCTTTTGATAGTTCCTACTTCTTAAAAATATACTTTCTTGTTTTGATCACTAGAATTAATTTTAAATTAATTAATGGAAATTATATGATAAAATTTGGGTATAATTACCTAATTTTTGAATTTGTAAGATAAAATTAATCTTTGGGTGAATTTTATGTATTTTTCTAAAAACCTTCAATTTTTGATGAATAATGAAAAATACAACATAGTAGTTAAAAACCAGCCTTTTTTATTTAAATGAAATCTGAACATTTCAATGAATTTAATTTCAAAAATCTGATATGTATTGTTTTCACCAGTATATAAATGTGGATCATTAAGATGAAAATAGTTTTTGGTGAATAGTATATTTGGATTTTTAATTACCATAGTTAACGTTAAATGAGGTAATTCAAGCTACAAATAATATTATAATAATATAAAATTACCTTAACACTTGACTTAACATTATTGGATTAGTCATGGATGACCAGTTAAATCCTTGGATGAGAATTTTTTCCTTTTAAAGCCACTTCAATAAGATAATGACATTAATAACTTTTTTTGATGTAAGTACAAAAATATCCTAAACATGTATTGTTTTGCTAAAATTATTTTAATGTGGGGTTATTGAAGTCATATTTTTTACTATAAATAGTCATTAGAAATATAAAAAAAAGTTCTATATAATGGTATTTTATTTATAATTTTTTTGACATCTTATAAAAATTTCTATTTATTATATAATGAGGATGTAATAATTGCCTCATTAATGAACGTTTTAAAAAAATGAGTTTATAAATATTAAAATAAATTTAATTTGAATCTTTTATTCCATCGACGAATTTTTGATATTAGGATGAATTTTTATCATTGAATTAATTATGGTTTTTTAATGAATCATTTTTTTTGGATTTTTTAAAATTTCATGTTATTAATATTATAAAAATTGACATAAAAGAGTTATTAAATCAGTTAATATTTTATTAAATTGTAAAATAGTCCTAAAAATATAAGATTAAAAAAAATATGATTTTAAAACGTTCATTAATGATCAATTTTGTGTCTCTTGGAATTTTATTTTATATATATTAATCATATAGTATGAATATAAAAGAAGACATGGAAAAAGATAAATTAGTTAACTAATGGTTAAAGATAAAAGATAAGGTTAATTTTATTCCCTAATCTTTTCTAAAATTCGATGGATGAGAGAATTTAGAACAACACTCACCATATCATCGAATTAAATGAGTTGGGTCATTTTTAAATTAAAATTTGGTTTATAATAAAATAATTATTTCAAACATTCCTCAAGATCCCCTCCTCCATCTTATAAAAGGACACCACTTATAACCCATTACTCACACCTCTCAAACCCCTTGAATAGTCCAACCAATATCTAAATAAGCTCCCATAATACCTATATTCCTCATAGATGCCTTATATTAGTCATAATTCCCATCAAGAATGAATTTTGATTAAAAAAAAGGTGTTACCCGATATAAAGGTAACATATTTCCTCTAGTTCTATTCATTTGTTTTACTTCTTTACTCCCTATGCTTTTTCTTTTAATTGTTTACAAAACAACACTAGTATCCTCAATATACTAGGTTTTTGTTATGATATGGATTCAAAATACACCTAAACACATAACTAATATTCATTTAATTTTAATCAACATAATTTTGTATTCAACTTCCTATTTGATTTTAGTATAAGAATGATTTTTGGTTTAAATAGAAGATTCATCTAAAAACTATTCTATGAAAAATAGTGCATCTAAATTTTATTTAATAAAAAGAAATATGTATTAAATATTTAAGTGAAATTTGGGTACTATAAGTTGTTAAAATAATATATTGATAATTAATATTATTTATAAAATATAATAGCATATTTTTCCTGAAAATACTGTTATTGAAAACCAAATATTTCATTGCATATGGAGGTTTAAAAGTGAATTAATAATTAAAAATTTATTGGATTTCATTTCATTAAAATTGATTTCATAGTTTTAATCAAAAATATTTATATTTTATAATATGTTTAACTTAATTATTTACCATAATTATTAATAAAAACAATAATAATTTATTTCCTCGATTACATTAAAAATTGAATTTACGGGTGTTAAAAAAAATAAATGGTTTAAATTACATTAATACAGTCTTAAAAAATATTTTACGACAATATATAAACCATATAATGTATTATTATCTAACTTGGTCTACTTTTATCCTTGTGGATACTGAAAAACATGGGTATAGGTTTTCCTATTACTAAATTATAAATGTGCCACTCACCTCACTTTTAATACTCCATTATCTATATTCTTTTCTTCAAAAATTAATTTATTATTGGATCATAAATTAAATTTAAAAAATCCATAAATAATTACATTTCCATAAACAAGATCACTTATTCTGTTTTTAAATCCATCCTATGATGGCTTTTGGTGGCTTCCAAAGGAGGTTTTCTAAAGAATTGGTTTCATGATTAAACGAGGGTTTTTATAATATTTCATCTTTCAACTACATAAAAAATTAAATTATTATTATATAAATACACCATTATATAAAATATAGTTATATTGTAAAATGTTTATGTAATATCCAATATCACACTTCACATTATTAAAATGGGATATGAAATAACTATTCTTGTGTATGATGGACAACCACCAAGAAAACCGATGTCATATGTTTTTCCATCATTAACTATAAATGTTTATGATAATGAAGGTATAAAATTATATATATTTTATATTTGTAACTTATTTATATTTATATTTATATTATATCATATATACTGTCTTACATAGCCTTTATAGGGTTTTTTTGATATTGTCACTTGGGTGTTTGTTGGACTACAGCCTCGTGAAGAGACATGATTCATTTTCCACTAAAAATATAAATAGAATATAATATGGGTAATATTAATTAATAAATGTGATATAAATGAAATTATTATTATATTTATTAAATATTTGACATTATAAAGTTTTAATATATCATTTTCTTTGTTGCTCGGAAAAATGATAACATAATTTGTGTGTATTTTTGGACTACTATGTCCATGATGTGATATTATTTTTTTCATCCCTAAATTGAAAATAGAATACACACACACAAACACACATTTTTAAAGTAATAATATTTATTTTTATATATGATTATAATAATTTATGAATAATATATAACATACATTCATTTAATAATGATCATTAAAAATTGGGAACATTACTTGAGAATACATATAACCTACCATCTCCATTATTGTATAATAGTTACTTTTTCAGAACAAAAATAAATATAAGTTTTAGAGTATATTTTATTTATAAATATGATATTTATTTCATTATTATTATTTAGATGTTGAATAATTACATCTTTGACTACATTGATCCTACTAAAATTATTTATGAAATTTACACCAAATACCATCAAATTTCCTAAAGTAAACATAATTGATTACATAATTTTATATAATCTATTTTAAATATAAATAAATTTAATAATGAAAATTAAAAGAAAGTTATTCTAGTAAATAATTAAAATATTTTCTTTTCATGAACATCATGAATTTATGTGGTCATTAAAACTTAGTGTAAGTGACTTCATCTCAATTTCCCTATAATGATTCATATTATGATGTTATAAAACTATATTAATATGTTGACTTTGTAAATGAACCACATTGACATGTTATATCATGAATATATCAATTATAAAGATATTTAATGTACTTTTTAATGATATTACTTCATGGGGAGTATGATTCAAATGATTCAAAAGTGGTAAGATAATATTCTTTAAAAAATATATCATATTTTATTATTTCCTTCATTTAATATTTTCTTCCATGAACAAGATTTTAAAAGAAATTAATGTTTGAAATTTTATTGAAATGATAATTTTATTTGATAAATTTAATGTTGTTAATTGAACTATTTTCAAGATGAAATTTTTTTGAACGTTTGAGTTTCATTTAACGCTTCAATATAAATGTTCTATTTTAACATCTATGGAAACAATGAATATTACATCCACTGTAACCATTAAATAATGATAATATTTAATTCATTCATTTTTTATTCAATTGAAAAACCCCTTTTCCTTGTATTATATAATTGAATATTTGATTTAAAATAGTATTTTATTATGCTATTGAAAAAGGGTTAAAAATCATATTTTGATAAAGAAGTGATATACATACCCCATGAAAAGTGTTTTTGAAATGTTTGATGATGACGATTTGTTGGAATATATAGGTTTATTCATGATATATCACTTTATAATTGTATGATAAATGGGATATATATATATTTATATCTCTTACATGATTGGTGTGCATAGACACCACCAGATGATCCTGATATTAAGCGATGATGGATGTGCTCGGAGAGAACCTAGTAATCCTAATATAGATTATATGACTGGCATTCCAAGTTAACATTGGGTAATCATGTTCTAGATTATTTTATGGTTATTTGAAGATAACACTCAAATGAATTGGCAAATTTAAATTGTATAATTTGGAAACAATGTGGGATTTTCTAAAGGGTTTCACATTGTAACTAAATAATCCTCTTTTTATTACATGTATGAGTTTTAATTTGGTTTTAAACCTGATTCGATATTTTCTAAAAAATATTTCTGATTTTTTTATGATGGGTTTTAGTGATTTTATTTTGGAAATAATTTTCTCTGTTTACCATTTAAAATTTATTTAATTCATCCACTAAAAGAACACTGAGATAAAGATAAAAAATTACATTGGTTTTTTATTGGATTAATAGTTTTTCAATTAATTTAATTTCTTCTACTAGTATTTTTTTATTTGTTGCACATTTTAATATTTTTTCATATTGTTAAAGGATGTTTAAGTTAAAGGCACAATTAGAGTTTAATGTTAGGATGATTTTACATTTTATGAAATCATGTCCTATGTGAGTGGTTTTTAAATTGTAGATGTAATGGTTACTGATTAGATGAGTCCACTTTATAAATGTATAGTATTTTACGAATCTCTTATATCCACGAACTCCATAAATTATTAAAATAATGATCATTGGGAATGTAGGAAAATTAGTTCTAATAAATTTCATTAAAATATGAATATTTTTTCATTAGTTACATATAATGGGAATTACTGAACAATTTACAATATTGTAGAGTCCTAGAAAATGGAAATAGTATTCCAATGAAATATGTTACATTATGTTTACTTTGAAATGATATATCATGTTAATATTTCAATGATACTTCAAACAAAAAATGTGAATTCATAATGGGTTTTCAAAATGTAAAAAGTGATGATGTAGTGGGAAAGAAAAATGGTTAAAATAAACATCTAAATTACCATCATATGATCGCTATAATTGGAATATATTGGTATTTAATTACTTGGATCAGTTGAAATGTGATAGAAATTGTGGTGCAATAAATTATCAGGAACATCTAGATCTACCCCAGATGAAATTTTTAGTATTAGATAACTTTATGGGAAAATATACTCCATTATTTAGTGGATCTTGTAACCTGACATTAGTTGATGATTGGATTAATTACATAGAGAATATATTTAAGATGATGAGATATTTATTCCTCCAAAAGGAATCCAAATCAATTTATCATTTTTTATGTGATAAAAATTTATTATGGTTTGTAGTTATGAATTCCATAGAGAAATATTATATTTATCCTATGGAATGTGACACAATTAATAATTTTTTTGGAGAATTTTTTTCTTAATGTTTTTCAGAATATTCTATATATAGAAATTCTAAAAATGAGGCATAATTATGATGATTTTATATCTTAATATGAATAACGATAATCGATATTTTCCAGGTATTATCTGGATATTATTTATGAAAATGATAGTAAAAATAATCAAATTTACCTAGTAATGTTTAAAAGAATAAAAATATCTCAGGGGAGAAGATAAATTTAAAACTATGGAAAAATAGTTCATTATTATGATAACATTTATATGATGTCTTCCAATATTATTTTCCTTGAGATGAAAACAATAAAAATGGTCATGGAGAATGTTAATGAAGATGAAAATAACTATAAAATTTTGATGGTTCCCCCAAAAATATTACCAATATGTTAAATGAAAATTCAAAAAATGTTTTAAAGGATGATGGAATTATTTTATAAGTGTTAAGTTTTGTCACAATGCTCATGATAATAAAAATGACCCTAAAAATACAAATAATAGTGTAACTTATAGATATAAAATGGTGAGGTTCTTTAGTTAAAATTATTAGGGTAATTGTTATAATATGTTCTCAATATTAGTAACTTGTGAATGAGATCATAAAAATCAGCTGATATAGGAATTTTGTAAAAACAATTCTATTGTTATAATTCATTCCCCCCCCAATTATGTGGTTATGTGTTTATTACTTTTTAATTAAAACTGTTCCATTAACATTTTTGACCTAAGTTTTTGACATTCTCACCTTTTTTATAAAATTTCAATAAATTTAAGAATATTTTTTTTAGAGAAATAAAAATATTTGTTTGATGAAATGGGTGGAATTATTAAAGAAACCAGTATTTATAGGAATCTTCCTTGTGTGATTACTTGGATATTAATTCCTAAACACATTTTCAAACTTCTGGTAATGGAGTTTGATATCATTTTTTTTATTAATTTTCATCCATTATATCACTATAAAATAGATTGACGTGATAGAAATGTCATATTAAAAAATTTCAAAAAATTTATATGTTATCAATAAGCTGAAAAATAGATTAGATATGACTGTTAAATATACATAGATATTATTTTTTAAAAAATAGAGAATATTTAAATTAGTGATGTACTAGTACTTAATGAGAATATGACAATATTTCAAAATAATTTTACCAGTGTTATGCCTTATTGGGTGGATGTGTTTAATGTGGACTTAGTTTTTTATGTTAAGCCTATTTATGAACCACCATATCAAATGGAAGAAGTATTACATTTGTAATTGAAAATGATATTTTAAGAGTTATTAGATAATGGTTTCATTTTTTCAATCAAATCACTGTGTTGTGTTCTGATTTTGTATCATAAAAATATATATTGTTTAATGAGGATTTGAAATAATTTAAAACATTTTAATGAAAAAAATTTACTGTAAAATCAATATTACTCCTATTGATGATTTTTTTATCATCTATTTGGAGGTAGGTATTTTTCAGAGGTTAATGTGAGGTCCAGGTTCCATTAGCTAAATGTGAACAAGTATGAAATTCCAAAGACAAATTTTTAATTAATATATGAGTATTATGAATTTTTTTATTCACTTATGATATTATATTGAACATATTAAAATTATATACCATATAAAAATAGTTTTCCCTGTGTTTGTGAATATTGTTTTGGTTCTGTTTTAGATTTTATTTAGAAATATTCTAAAATAAATTAGGCACAAAAATGAAATAAAGTATAGATTATAAATCATTAAAAGAAATAATGGGAAAATTATGTATGTTTTAATTTTTTTGGAAACAAATTTACATAATTTGATATATTGTTTCTAAATATTTCATAAATTTTGGCCTTACTAAAAAATGTAGTTGAATATTTTCATTGGACAATAGATTTCATTATGAGTCATAGTTTCATTATTTTAGTGGATTCCAACTAGAGTATTTAAAAAAAAATTCTTTCATATCTATATCATTTTATAAGTTATCTCCAAAATGATTCAAATTAATATATACAAAAGTATGTAGTGATGATATTATGGAACATAATAGATGATTTGATAATTATCTTTCTTTTCCCTCCCTTTTGGATGTAGAGATTTTTTCAACTATAATAGTGAAATGCATAAGGTACATGGTTATGTCATGATATTGAATTACATGGCAATTTATTCTACCTCGAGTCGATTGAAAACTCATTAGTTAAATTTCCATGAAATGGATCTGGAATATTCCACTATGGTTTTGGCATAAAATATTTTGAAGAATAATTTATATGGTGTAATGAGTGAAATAAATATTGATGAAAAATTATTGATGTATATATTCACTAGTAAATAATTGAACATGATAGAGAGTTGATAGATTGTAATACAAAACAGTTACGATTTTACCTTTTAATACAATCATGGAAAAGATAACCATGTATACGAGTATTTTATTCATAAAAATAATCCTACTTAAAGAATGAAAACATTGGTATATAAACCATTGGTTAATTTTTTGATGAATTTTTTCCTATATTATATTGATTAAAGAAAATTATATATTTTAATTAGGTTTTACTGTATTTTTATTGTATATAATGAATTATAAAAAATCATAAGTAGGACCATTCTTCAAAAGAAATATTATAATCAGGTAAGAAGTGTATGCTTATTGAGATTGATGAGGATCAATAAATTGTTATAAGATATTGTTAAAAATTATGTCTTCCATGTGATTCCTAAGTAAAAATGTAATTGTTGAGAGAAGATAATGGATAAATGTTTTATGGTAATCCTAGTGGTTATACGATCTATATAGACATTCATGTGTACTGTTAGTGGGACAAAATAAAAAATAATAATCATAAAATTATAATCAAATGTTTAACATGAATTATGTCAACGTGAATGAATAATTACGGAATTGAATTATTAATTCATTTCTAATAAAAGAGTGGAAATATCTAAATATATCCATGGATTACATAGTTGGCTATCGAGGTTCATAAAAATATAAAAATTATATTGGGGTTATTAATGATCAATTAAATACAGATATTCATTTTCTTATCATTTGAGATAAAATTTTTATAAATTATATTTCTAAAATATATCAAAAGTAGAAAGACATTTTACCTAGATTCCCAATATTATATTTATCAGAAAATGATCTTAGGATCTTATCTACATTTTTGGAAGGTACATCAATAATACTTTCATACTAAATCAAATTTTTGGACAACTATTTATCCATAATATGATTTATATTTATAAATAAATTTTTTGATCATTTATGATTTAGTGAATTTTTCATTAGTGGATATTTTTTGGAATGTAGGGTTCAACAACATTAAATATTTAATATTATTTATATATATAGATTTTATTCCAATATATAGATTGATCTATTTGAGGCATTAAATGGAAATCAGTGTTAGTCACCATATTTTTGTATTGATGTAAGAGAATGGATGCTTATATTAATAATTATTAAAGAATAAATGTATAGGAATGTGAAATTGAATCAAAAACATATTATGATATCTCATAGAAGGAAAAAATGTTATATAAATAACTGGAGGACTATTCCTTCCTTATAGGTTGGTGGTCACAACTTTTAAATAGCATCACCATAGAAAAAAAAATTGTGTTTTTAAAAAAAGGGGATGTCTATCCTATGGTTCACTATTCCATATGAAATCATAGAGAGTGTCAGATCAGTTAATTACTGATTAGTATTATCTTTGATTTTATCCCATGTATATAACATGTTTCATTATTCCATTATAAGAATATATGAGATATATTCATCCTGCATTTTGATATTTGAAGTAGTTCAGTTGGAAGTGAACCATTATAATTGGAAAGATCCTATTAAGATTCAAGAATATAGAGATAATGTTTTTAGTATAAGGTGAATCCCTAGAAAAAGGTCTAAAAAGAAGAAATTATTGATGTTGAAAAATAGGAATATATAAATGCTATGAGGGAAAAAATCTCTAATTGTTTAAAATGTAAAAAAAAAAATGGGGAAGGAATTAGAAAAATGGGGTATAAAATAAAAACCGCGATAATGTTAAAATCAATCAATTTCATGATAATTAATATGAATTAGGTCATTATATTAATTATAAAAATATTAAATTTGATTTTAGATTAAAATAAAAGTATATATATTTAAAATACATTGTAATAAATTTTAAATAAAATTATTCATTTATATATTTTATAATTGGAATCATCTTAATTAGGTAAATTTTTTAAATAATCAAAATAAAAATATCTAATAGGTAATTTTTTTAATTTTTCATAAAATATTTATTTTTTAGTTGTAACACACGAAAAATTTAAAAAGTTAACTTATAACCGATAATGAGTATGACATACAACACCAAGAATATAAGGGAATATAATATCCCTATAATTTAAAATATATTTACTAATATAAATAAATTCAACATATTCTATATCATAAAATGCATTTGATACTAAGTAAGCATGTTACATACGAAAAAACGAGTATTTTTGATGGCTTTCATTACATGCATAACCATGTTTTATCAAAAAATAATATATTATAAAATTATAATTATTTAATATAATATTTCATAAACTATAAATTATTAATAGTATTAATTAAAATAAAAAAAATAAATTACACACAAAAATTTAATATTAATTCATTAGTTGAAATATATTTACAAATGAATGTATGAGCCAACTGATAATAAAGGTAATATATTATAGAAAGCTATTTTTTATGATCAGAATGAATTTTTTTTCATTATAAATTAAATTAATTAAAATTTCTGAGTGATATTAATGTAATATTTCTATATATTATATATTTATCATATTATTTGTTATATTTATTTAACATATATAATATATATAAGATAAAATATAAACCCATTTTTACACCTAAAATATTGTATATTTATTAAGGTTCTTTTAGCGACTATTAATGGAAAACCCATTTTAATTTCAATTATCGAACATTTAGGTAACACGAAAACATTATTAAGTAAATATTTATATTCAGTAGTGTGTATGAAATTAATCACAATTTTAATAAGGGAGTATAATATCGAAAGATAATACTATGTCTTTACTATTTTAAATAAATTCAACACATGATAATTTTTGTAATTCATGAAACAGTAAGTTAGATTGTATAACACACATGATATTACTTCCTTGACATATTTTTTTATATGAATTATAATGATTTTGATATGGATATTATTACTTGTAAAAGTGACCACCCTCTATAGTATACATTACACGCAAGATCGAGTTTCACCAAATAACATTGTATTGTTAAAATATTTTTATTTAATTTAATATGATATAAATATGCATGTAAATTAGTTTTTATGAATATTAATAAATATATTATAATATTATGTTTTACAAAAATATAAAACAATTTCATTGTATAAAAATTAACTAGGAACAAAAATTATAACCAATTGGATATAAATATGAAATATTATTATTATTATGCTTCCAAAAGAGATTTAACATAATGAAATTAACTAATTTAAATTAGTGACTGATTTTAATGAAACATATATGATTTATATTCAGTAAAATATTTTAGATCTTTATCCATTAAATTTTATTTTTATTATATGAAAAATCTTTATTTCACACATAAAAACCATTATTTTTATAAATGTAATTTTACCTTTTTAAAATTGAAAACCTATATTAAATTTTATATTTTAAACTGATTAAAATTGAATATGATAAAATAAAATAAATTATTGAATTCATAATTTTAAAATTATCCTATGGTAATTTTTTTATTTTTCTGAGAGAAGTCATATTTTTGATGAATAATGTAAAATATTGAATTCATATTAAACCATCATATTTAATTAAATAATTATTTATGATAAATTATATTTTAAATTTTTTGCAATGAAAATTTAGATCAATAATACAAATATTAATAAAATTTAGTTTACAAAAATCAAGTTCACATTGAAATGGAAAATATAAAACTATTCAATTATTTGAAAATTTTTCTAATAAATCATGTCCAACCATCTATCTACATGATTTGTGTTAATCTTAATATGTATAACACTATGATTTGAATTTTTTTAAAAAATAAATTATATGTTTTAATCATGATTTTATTTTTATTATAGAAATATTAACTTAATTTTTGACCAAAATTATTAGTGAATGTGTTTAAAATCAATTATAGTGATTAAGGTGAAATTAGGCTTAAAATTGGACAAAATATTATATGTAAGGGACCAAATGACCAATATATTTTTTCAATAGATATTTTATGCCCAAAATTATGACATGAAACATTTATTTTATAATTTTGTTATTTTAATGACTTTTTTTTAGAAAATGACAACATCTGTCTTGTTTAAAAAAATTCAAGGGAGTCATTTTCTGTCCCCAAAAAGGCTTCCACCTATCTCCATTCATCGCACATCTCAATCCACATTTAGTCATCCATAATCATCCAATTTAGAATCCAAAAATACCTCCCCTCATCCTCGAATCCTGACCATGGGTCTATATAAATTCATCGATGGTTTTGGTTCATACCAATTGATGTTACTTAATTTAAGGGCCACATCTTCTCTTTATATTTTTAGTTTCATTTATATTATTCAACAACTGTAATCATATTTTTGTATACATAAATAAAAAACCAACATTCATATTATAATAGGTTTATATTTTAATATTTATACCAACACTTACACTCACCTATATCTAATGTGTATTGAACATACTCATTTGGTGTATGGCGAACTACTGCCTCCGAAAATGATGATTGTTCATTTTACATTTCCAAAATTCAAGGATTTCCATTTTATTTGAGATAGTATTTATATATATTTTATATGATATTAATTATTTTTTAATCATATTTAATTATTTTACAATACATACACATATAGTTTCCATTTTTAGTTAATATGATAAAGTCATTTGAGGAAGTGTAGAATACTTCCCCCTCCCAACGATGTGAATAGTTCACACGATGAATAGAATATATTATAGATGATTATAAATAGAAATATCTGACATTAAATTAATATATATTATCTTCCTAAAATAATTAATTTTCTTATAATATAAATATATATATACATATCATTTTCTTTATTATTCTTTCACAAACTAAAAAGTGATAACTGTCGGTACTAGATGTGTCAAATACCACCTCTTCTATTTGATGTGATTCCTTTTAAATCTTGATATTCATATATATAATATTATATGACTAATTAATATTGTATTCATGATATTATTATCATTTTTTAATGATATAATTCAACTTACCATCATTCCATATGATCATTGAAAAATAAGAACATTACTCATGCGTACAAATGACATACCCTATCCATGATTGTATCATTTGTAAATTGTGTGTAAAATTATTTAATGATTATTTTTACAAGTATATTTAATTTATAAACATGTTATTTATGTAATGATTATTATTTATGAGATGTTATATATTGACAGAATTGACCGTAGTTGACCTACAAATGTTTTTTTGATACATAAACCAAATTTGGTCAAAACACCCAATGTAATCATAATTGTATAATTAGATGTATTGAAAAATTTAATTAGATAAATTAATGTGATGATAAAAATGAAAAAAAGGTTCTCAATAAATAATAAAATTAGAATATTTTTATCATATAGGATGTTGAAGGACGTTAGCCCAGAAGGAAACAGAAGGAAATGGAATATTATCTTACTTTTATTTTTGTAAGGCATAAACAATATACACTACGAACTTATTTTGTATAGTGTGTTTAGTAAACATTTTTTCAATTATATTGTAAATCCTATTTATTCATGGTATTAAAAAATTTCATTCTTATGAATTATGAACTAAATATTTCATGTTGTATGGGACATTTTTGGATATTTGATGTCTAATTTACCAAAACATATTCATAATTATTTTCATTGAAATCTCACATTCATTTGGGATTATATCCTTTTCTTGAAAAAAAAACAATTTTTTTAATCATTTTCATCTTAATTTAACATGAATAACCATATTCTCTCACAATGTACATTATTATTTCTTAAACCATACATCATTTTACAAAAAATGTTCAGTTGATAATTATTTTACTAAGTAGATAATAATTGAAAAATTTGTTTCACATACTCTATATTGATATTTGATAGAGAAAATTGTTAAATATATTATTTGATATATGTGGACTGTTTTTTACTACTGAGAAATAGGTGAGGCCCAACTTTTGATATCCCCTTAATGTATCAGTAGTCTCATGGGATGATTCATTTCACTAGAATCATTAGATTGGATTCTACCATATATATTATAAACATACTTATGAATGGTTTTAACAGTAAAGGAACCATGTATGTTGGAAAGATTATGTATAATAATTTATAATTTTACCTAATTTATATTATGTTATTATAAATCCATGATTTTTTGTTGACATATCTATAGAACTATTTCATTTTCAAGATTCAATTATTATCAATCCATGCAATTTTTCCATCAACATATGTATGGATACATTTCATTTTCATATATTTAGATGGATTGTGGCTTAGTTTATTACACTTCTATATGTATTTTTTCATATCAAGTTATTTGAAAGTCATGTTTTTTAGTTATTCAACTTCCATATTGTTTATGTGCATCCATATTTTTTTTTGATTATATGGAATGCGTGTTAAATTATTTTTCATTCCATATTGACTATTCTCAATGACTCAGAATTTCTTCATCTTTACTACCAATTACTGATAATTATATATCCCCCTTAATATGATTCGTTGACATTGTCTCCAAGATGCATACAATGAATGATAATAATGGATTTACTAAATGGATTATAGTTACCCTCAAATTATTTTATTTAGATATTATAAACAAAACAATTGTTGTAATTAGTGTAGTAATTTGTAATATAGGACTCTTTCATGTATCTTTTCTATGTAGAATACTAAAGTAATTGGTTCCTTAGGTCATTATTCATTATAATCAAGTGAATTTAATTGATAGCATAAACATGTTCTGGACTTTTAGGGTGGGTTCTCTACAGATGGGTTCACAGAATGATTAGTTACAACCTTGGAATCTAGATTTTGGGAAACAAAAGTTAGAGAACATAACCCTATGGTATAATTTTAGGATAATTATTAAATAAAAACATAGTTTTTTGGTTAATGTGTACATTATGTGGTGACTACCAGTAAATAAAAATCATTATAGATAATACATGTGGATGTCAATATGAAACATATGTACCTAAGAGTAATAACTCTAACAATGTGTTCTGGTCTCAACACAAGGTAACATGGTACACCACAACATTCTTTATTGAAAACCTAGTTTTACTCTCTTGGGGAATTTTTTTATGATAAATCACCTTTTCATTAAAACCCAATAAGATGAATTTTAATAGATACTAATTTAGAATATACTAGGTGTAACCTCAGCTGTTTGAGATTTAAAAATAATGTGTCATAATTTAGATATCTTATAGAATTCAATATTCTTTTATCAATATGAATATTATTTCCAAAACTATTCTTTATAGTTTTATTCAATGGATTGAACCATAAGGATTAAGTTAACATTGAACATGATTGAAAATGTGGTGAAAATGAGTAAGAATCTATTTTTTACATGAGTTAATGATAACATGTTAATGAAAATGATTTTTTCTTGTAATACGAGTAACAATATATTCCAATACAAACTCTAAATCACACAATAGAAAAAATCATGATGGTTTTATAAGATATAGTAGTTGAGACCATCATAAAAACGATTGATTAATGAATCGTGATAATGGTTGAAGGAGGCACCCACAAAAATGTCTTAATGGAACATGTAAATTCATTATATGTGGGAAATAAGGACAAAAATAAAAGTATTGCTGAAGAAAGATAAATACTTCAATTGAAAGAAATAAAGCTTGTTCTAGGAAATACTTAATAGTTTATAATCATATGTTTGTGGAACCAATTCATTACCCATGTCAATGAACTATTATAGTTGATGAACTCTAGACTATTAAGTCATCTAAGTGAATATATGTTGTTGAAGTACTTATGTATTGAGTATGAATTGATAACCATAGTGAAAATTCTATTTTATGATAAAATTTCAAGGATGCTATTATATTTATTTTTGAAATTATATAAATTTAGTTTTAAAAATATAAAACCTATACGCCATGTGACAACCTATAAATTTTGGAAAGCCTGCGTGTCTTGAACCCATGACCAAATAAAGATATGGGTTTCTTGCCAACCACTGATCTAGGTAATGTCCTTGTTAAATATTAATTATTTTTACTTAATCAATTTAATGAACATATGATAATAATGAACCATTAGTATAACTTTTGAGAATTGGAGATCATTATATTAATTTTATTGGTTTTTGAAGATAGAAAAAGAAAAATAGTTGGACATTTCACTCTTTTACAGGGCTTATGATCCTTTAAAAGTTTCTTTTATTACATTAGGAATAAAAAATTCATTATTGGTAATTACTTTCTAGGAGTATAAAAATGAAATAGAATTCAATCATAACACATCCAAAATTTAGTTTTATAAACATGATATTGGAACCTATCTATTATGAATATTTATTTATATTCAAGTTGAGTTATATAATTTCACAAGAATAGGAAAATGATATAGAAATAAAATGTTTTCATAATAAAATAGTTTTTATTGAACCTATGTAATCTTAAATCATCGCGGATTTATGGATTTGTGACCCTAAAAAATCTATATATCATATACATGTTTGAATTAGATGACCTCATTCAATCAATATAAATTTATATTATTTTCCCCCATTTCTCTCTCTATCTAATTTCCACTAATGATCTCACACTTAGAAACAAATATACATTGTCATCCAAGTGACTGCTATACATACCATTCTATATTTTCTAGTTGATGTTCTTCAAACCCCTATCATTATGTGGAATTTCAAACATATGAGGTTTTAAATAGCCTATCACCATTATCGAGTTTAAATTCGAAGGATTCAATTTAAATAAGTTGGGGAGAATGGAAAAGCCCAAAAATATATATTAAATGTCTGTATTGAATAGTGTGTATGGAATGAAACCCCAAATGGGTAAGGTAATATAATATCCCAAGTCTCTACAATATATTTATTATTTTATATGAATTTAACAAATGATATTTATTGTAATACATGATACACAGAGTTATCTTTCTATACACGAAAGAGAGACCTCACATGATAGGTTTTGTTACAAAAAATAGTGACCTTCCATGATATATTTTGTTTCAATCAAGAGTGACATCCCTCGACAGTATGTGCTACATGCAAGAACAAGTTTCATTAAATTACATTGGGTTATTATAATATAATTATTTAATAGAATATGATATATAGTATTTGATAAATTAGTTTTTATGAATATTAAAATATTACGTATAAAATTATTGTTTACACCGATATAAAATAAAATCACTGGTTAAAAATTAATGAGATTTAGAAGTAGGAACCAATTGGACATAAAAGTAAATATTATTTTTTTCTTCCAAAGGTGTTTCACTTTAATAAGCCTGACTAATTACAATTAGGGAATGATTTTAAGGAAACATATATGTTATATAATAAATAAGCATTTTTTATATTTATCAATTAGATTTTATGTGCATAAGATAAGAATAAACCCTATTCCACCCTAAAAACATATATTTTGATAAAGGTAAATTTACACCTTTTAATTTTGACATGAACCTAAATCATAAAATAGACACTCATATAAATTAAATTTTAATAAATTAAATTCATAATTGAATTTATAATTTCAAAATTATACTATGGTGAATTGTTTCTCGAGAAAAATAGTTTATTTTTTGAATAGTAAAAAATACTACATTATAGTTTAAAACTATGTTTTTGTTTAAATATTTATTTATATTAAATTATATTATCAATATTTTATGAATTAAAATTACATCAATAATAAATCTGTGAAATTAATTTAATTTACTATAATCAATTTCACACTGAAATAGAATATAAAATCACAATAGTATTTTGATTATATTTCTACAAAAACTATTTAAACCGTATGTCTACAAGATTAGAATTAATCTCAATTTTTCATTTTATTTGATTTAAATTTCATAAAATGGAAATACACAATTATATACAAGATGATATTTTTATTCTAAAAAAATATTTTCTGAAAAAATGTATTAGTGAATGCGATTAAAATATATTAGAGTTATTATTGTGTAATTAGGCTTATAAATGTCCCAAATCGTATATTTAAGTTCCAAAATGACCTAGAAACTTATACAACATCAATTGTTTGTCTATAATGACAAAATTCAACTTCCATTATTTATTTTTTTGTCTTCTTGTATTTTGTTAGGTAATAACATTTTTTACACCTTACTTTTTTCCCAAACATCGATGTGAGTCCTCTTCCTTCCCAATAAAAGGAAACCACCTCTCCCTCTTCCTCACACCTATCGTGAAAAATTTTATCATTAAATACATCCACATATAGTCTTGAAAAAATCCTACCATCAAACAATAAGCTTCCATTATATAAAATCAATCCATAGAATATTTTGGTTCTAACCAAACGATGTTAACCGATTAAGAGGTAACAACTTATCTCAAGATTTTTAGAGTCATTTCCATTTTTCAAAAAATATACCATTCTTATTATATTTATAGATAACAACAACAACAAAAATAGTATATAAATATACTATAATGGTTTTATGTTTATAGTTTTAACTACACATACACATACCTACATCTAATTAGTAATGAAAATATTTTTCATGTGTGTGGTTAACTACATCATCAAGAAATGATGATTGTTCATTTCTCCATTTCAAAAATTCATAGTTGGAAATTATTGTTGGCATATTTATTTTATATATTATATATGATATTTATCATGTATTTAATCTATTTTTATTATTTTACAACACATTCCATTATACATTCTATTTTTGCGTTAATACAATAACAACATTTGGGGAAGTGTGGACTTTCAACCCTTCAAGTGATTGGATTCTTTCACATGATCAATGGAATGTTCAAAAGATGATTATAACATAACATATGTGGTATATGAAATGTATTTATGAAGTTATTTATAGAATTTATTTCCTGATATATATATATATATATATAATTATCAATTTCATTATAATTCATTCATAAACTTAAAAGTGAAAATGTCAGTTATGGACTTGTGGACTACTAACTCCTCGACATGATGTAATTCCTTTTACATAATGTAAATTTATATATAAGTATATATAAATAAATAATATGAGTGAACATAATTTATTAATTACATGTATACAACATAGTAATGAGTGAAAATAAGCAATGATAAACCACAAAATGTTTCTCAATAAAGAATAAAATTAACATAAGTTTTTTACATAATGTAAATTTATATATAAGTATATATAAATAAATAATATGAGTGAACATAATTTATTAATTACATGTATACAACATAGTAATGAGTGAAAATAAGCAATGATAAACCACAAAATGTTTCTCAATAAAGAATAAAATTAACATAAGTTTATTATACATGATTTTAAGGACGTTCACAGAAAAAGAAACATAAGGTATATGATTATTATCTAACATCTCCATCTATAAAAAATACACCATATACACCATACACTTATTTTTTATATTGTATCTACTACCCCTTTTATACATTATATCATAAATAATTTTTCATCATTGTATAAAACACTTTACTTGGTGTGGATTATGAATTAATTGTTACAAGTTGTATGGGACACTTTTTTGTGTTTAAAAATTAATCTCAGAAAACAAATTCTAAATGGAAATTATTGAAATTTCTCTTCATTTTATTATTTTCATCATAATCATGGAAAGATAACTTTATTTTATTCATTTTTTTGAAATTGAATTAAATATCTATATTATCACACAATATATATTATTATTGCCTAAAAAATATATCATTTTAAAAATTGTGTTAAATTAAGAGTTATATGATTAAAAAGGGAATTATTTATAAATAGGTATCCCTTACTCTATATATATGTTTTATAAGGAACTTTTTTAATAAATTATTTGAAATTTGAGGAATTATCATGACCTGTACAATATGGGTGGAGCCTGACTATAGATATCATTTTGTTGCAACAGTAGTCTCATGGGACGATTCATTTGACTAACCACCATAGTTTTGTTTTTACCTAGTATTTCATAATCCATATTGTGAAGGGACATTATGTTAATGTTACTATATCCATGGGATTAATATAGTACAATAATAAAAGATTTTTCCTCATTTATATTAAGTTATTATTCATCCATGATATATTTCATTGACATATCTATGGATTTATATCATTTTTAGGATTTAGTTTTTATACATACAGGATATTTTTCATCGATATATCCATGGAGACACTTCATATTCAAATAATTATATGGTATTTATTTCATTTTCTAACATTTCCATATTAATTTTTCATTATCAAGTTATTTTAATGGGATGTGTTTACACTTACTACCCTGTCATTTTAATTATGCACATCAATTCAGTTTACTGATTATATTACATGTTTGTTAAATTATTTACCTTTCCATATTGATTATACTAATTGATTCATTATTTCGTCTACTTTACATTCCCTTACTAAGCATTTCAGCTTACCCTTATTATCTTTCAGTCCCCATGTATCCAAGAAGATTACTATTAAAGATATTTTTAGATTTTATAAATAGATTAGACATACCATAAAATATATTTATTTATATTTTAGAAGGGTAAAAAATTATATATTTATTCGTGTATTCATATATAAAACATGAATCATATGTGTAATTTTTTTACTAATACTACAACATTGATAGGTCCATTGAGGCTCAATTCCTTGTAATAATGTTAATGTAATTGATAGAAGACAAAAAATCTTGGATTATAAGGATATTTAACAACATTTTATGGAATAAAAATGTCATAATATAATTATTATTTGAGATGATAACATGAAATTTAAGTTAGGGTGAATTTTTTGTATTTATCAATGAGGTTTTACTTTATATCGAATAGTTAAAAATAATAAATGTTTCTTCATACAACTTTTTCATTTAATTTACTAATATGATTAAATATATATTTTAAAATTGTTTTAATGATTAATTAAATAATATTTTTATAAATCTACCTATTTTAGCTCATTTTAATATTTTAAACCTAGAAATAAACTATTAAAACATAAAAATCATTCAGATTTTTTTTAAATCACCATTTCTGTCACATATGTTTAATTAAATTTAAATTAATTTCTATAAATATTATTATTTGAATTTCAAAAAAAATTGATTCATTATTTAGATTCATGATTATTTATATTGTTCAGTATAGTAACAAAACATTTAAAAAAATAATAATGAATGTAATTAAAAATATTACAATAATAAATGTAAAATTATGTTTTATAAGGGACTGATCCTTAATTAATAGGGTCCAAAATGAGCTATAAACTTGTCAAAAATTCATTAAGTTGAAATAAATTTACCATATACCTAATGTTGAAGAAATTTGACCATTATGTGTTCCACATGAAATGTGACAAATATGTATGGAATCCCATTTTCCAAATAGTACATGAGTGCCACTCCTCCTCTACTGCAGAAATGCCTCATCTCCTCCCTCTTCCTCACACCTACAAAGACACATTCATACGTAATATATCCAACCAAATTGCCCCAAAAAATTTCTCCATTAATCCATTAATCATCTTTTTGTTAATAAATCCATCCAAGGAAACCATTTGGTTCAATTCAAAAGGAGTTTCCTGATTATGAGGTTATATAATTCATAATATCATTAGTTTTATTCACATTATCCACCCCAAAAACACTTATTATTCTATTATTATATAATAGAAATAATATTTTAAATATACAAGGATATTATTATGTCACATTTTCAATCTACACTTATATGCACTCCCATCTAATGGGTAATGAACACAAAGTTGTTTGAATGGTGAACAACCGCATCACGAAATGATGATTGTTCATTATTCCATTACATATTCTCATGGTGATCTTTATGATGTACAATATGTTAATATTTGTTATATATAATAAATATTATTACATTATGCATCTATAATTATTTTATATTATATACCATTATACATTCCATTTTGGGAAAATACGATAACACCATTTGTGGAAGTGTGGACTACCCCCTCCTAAAAGTGATGTGATTCGATCACATAATAAATAAAATGTATAAAATATGATTATAAATAATCATATGATACCTAAAAACATATATATAATATTAATATCATAACACACTATATGTAAGTATAATATATATATATATATATATATATTATTTTTAATATTATCTGTTCACTTAATAAAAATTCAAAATATCGGTCATGAACGTGTGGAATATTGCCTCCTCAATATGTAAATATTCCTTTTACATAAAAATAATTCTATATATGATTATATCTGATTAAATAAAATTGTATATATCATATAATGTTCATTATTGAAATATGTTGTGTTACATACCTTATTCTTATAAGAATCATTGAGAATGGGAACACTAGTCATGTGAACTTATGACATACCATATCTGTGACTGTAACATTTATTCATATTTCATAACTATAATTAATTATTTTTATAGAAATATATTTCATTTATAAATATGATAACTAATTTGTGGTCCTTATTTTTTATGTGTTATATAATGATCCCTCGGGACATAGTTTATTTATCGAACCCATTTTTTACACGTGAACCTAATTTGGTCAAAAAAGTCGATAAAATATCAATTGTTCATATAGTTATTACTAAATTGTAAAAAGTTAAATAAAATTAATTATAAACATGGAATATCATATAAATAATGTTTCTAAAAAACATACCATTTTTATTGAGGAATATAAATTCATAAGTGGCAAGTTAGATGTAATGTAAGGGAGTTGTGGCTCACTTTTCATTTTATGAGGAATATGCTAATAGCAACACTTACATTATTTTGTTATGTACCTACATCCACTTTTTATATAATATTTCTTGGATTATTTTTTCATAAATGTATTTAATGGTTTAATTTTTGGATATCTAATTTTGTATCTACTAATTCATATGTTAACACACTGTTAAGGGATTTTCCTCTCACATATTACATGCATGAGATAATGGTCATGATTACTATTTTCTAAATTTATGCAGCGTATCTACATGACATATTGATATATTATATCATTAAATAGATTATATTAATGTAAAATTATACTATAATGAAATATTATATCTTCATGAGGCTTATGATTAAAAATATTTCATTGTTGTGTGGGACACTATGGGATTGCTAAATATTATTTTCCTCAAGAATAATAAAAATCATCATTCAATACTATTTAAATTAAATGATATTATATTTTTATAATAAACTATATATTTTTATTCATTTACTGTTATTTATGATGAATTTCATGTACTAGTAAAATTTCTCCACTCGTTGGTACTCAAAATGTTTTACATAATGTTGTTAAGAAAACCAGGCTTCATTTATAGCATTACTGAGAGAACCAATTCTTTTCTAATTTTTTTTAAAATACAACAAAAATTTATTATATTCATTTCAAAACGTTTTTGTAAAACAATTACAATTTTTCTCTTTTACCAATGTCTTTAATGGAACCATCTTATCTCTATAAAAACATGTCATTTGTCAATCATTGTACCATTAAAATGGAATGTTATTTCACCTCAATAAACATTCATAGATTATACGTTTTGATTTCTATGATGATTCATATGATTAATTAATGATTAAATTAAAAATGTAATCTAAAGTGAGTTAAAAATAATCTCTTTCTCAAAAGGACATTAAAAATAATATTTTCCCTTGGATTTTTTAAAATATATATTAATTATTCAATGAAAACAACCATATATTTTAATATAAAAGTGTTATGTATAATTAATAAAATTATTATTTTTTTCCATGATTGTTTATGATTGATTTGGATATGGATAATATAAATATTTCTGTCATTGATTTCATTGGTATACCTATTGAAAAATTCAATTTCTTAGGATAATTTAGCAATAAATTTACCATTGCAATCTATATCATTTATTGTCTATATATTCATTACCTTAACCAAAAAAAATATTCCAATAGTGTTTAGATTTAATTTTATGAGATTAAATGTGAAAATATTGATAAAAATATATCATTTATTAAAGATAGATATTTGGTAAGGAATATTATTTATTTGATATGATGAATTATTTGGATAGGTATGTTTTGGGTTGGGGACCATTAATCTTATGCCACACATGATAGTAACTAGATAATGAAAATTGTTTAGGCATCTGTAGTCTCATGAGACAAAATCTGTTGGAGACAAACTTGCTAGTTTTATTTCGAGTATAATATATGGTTTTTCAAAAGATATGCTAAATATTATTGTTAATTGTATTGACTATAATTGTTACATATATCTATTAAAATGGAACCAAATAATTAAGCATTTCCATTATTTATTTTTTCTAATAATTCATCTGTGTTTTTTTATCAATATATCTATGGAAATAATTGATTTTTAGTTCATTGATTATGTGGCATGGATTTTTTTTTAACATTCCATTTCTACTTTTAGATATGTAGTTCTTTGAATAGAATGTGTTTATAGTTATTTACCAATATATATATATATATTATCTATTGACATTATTATTATTTATTTTTTACATGGTATGTGTGATCAATTATTTAGTATTTTCTGATTAGTATTCTCATTGACTCATTATTTTTTACACTATACTTTACCTTTACAAATGAGTTGAGCACAACATTATTATGTTTCCTTGACCCAGTAATCCAATAAGCATATTATGAATGTTATGTAGGGGGTATACAATATTAATTATTAGTATTATCATAAATGTTATTTAGAAAACAATTATCTGGTAAATATTGATTTAATTTTTAATACAACACTCATTTATGTGTCATGTTTACAAAGAATACTAAACACTTCCATCCTTAGAGATTTGATTCCCTGTAATCATGCGAATGTAATAAAGAAAATAAACTAGATGTATTACCCCATGATTCTAACATATACCCATAAATTTATTATTTCCATTTCTATAAATTATATGTGGGAAGGATGGATGAGTTGGGTGAACTTTAAATAATACTTCGGGACTACAGTAATTTCACCTGAGCTACGAATGATTTTTCAATACCATGTGGATATCCTCAGAGAAATTATGCACAGTTGAAATTTTGAGGTAGTATCGTCAGTACGGTTTAATCATGGTAAAGGAAAACATGTGAGGAGTACAAGAGAGGGTTCTCTTTAAGGATGTATATAACCCAAATTTAGTGCATGGTTTGTCTAAACATATCAGTTAAATGTGTGTAGGGTTAATATAAATCCTAAAAAAGTGGATCTGGGCCAGGCTTGATTTTAATCCTCTCTTTCTATCACCAAATGGGAACTAAATCAGTATTTTACTTTTGTGAGGACTTAGAGTATTATAACATCAATCGGGAGGCAATTTGAAGGCTTCCCCTGGTGATTATAAGCTGAATTCTTGAAGTATGTGATCATTCTTCATTATTTTAATCTGTTTCGTAGATCTGTATCCCCTAAATTCTTAGTTTCAAATATAAACACCCTTTATAGGCAGATATTAGAATTTAGATGCCATGAATGTAGATATATTCTATGAATGATGATGGTAAAATTGATGTGAAGATGTTTTTTAGGGAATTGACCCCTTTTCTTATGTTCTATTTAGCCATTGTCATGTTTCATCAAAACCTTCTAGTTACGTATACTCTCTCTAATATCATCGTAATATAATTGGTTAGTTTTGTTTCAAAATTATTAAGTTGATTGGAATTTATTGTGGAATCTTGGCTTAATTCATGGAATAAATATTCATTACTGATTATTTATCATATTTTAAATTGTGTAATCTCTGTGAATTATAGTTAAATTTTTTTAGCTTCATGAATAATAAATGGTAATTTTAAATTATGGATTTTATATAATTTAAAAATTATTTTATAGAAAAATGAGTATAAACAAAAATGTTGTTTTATTGAACTGTGTTGGTATTAAAATGGTTTTGATTGGAATGGTTTTTAATAAGAAGGTTTCTTTATTTAATGTTCTCTTTTGGAATGAACCTTCGACATATAGGTGTGAGAGTTCATATTGAATTTCATGGTATTATATGAAATATGACCTTTTCCTTTGTGACAAAGGGCAAATAGAACATGGGATACAATTACCTTGGGACAACATACTAGATCAATGTGAAAATGCGCATGAGTAAAGAATTGTTAGTAGGTAAAATGTATGGTTGGTTTCATGGATTTATGGAATGTATATAGTATTCCACAATAATATTTGTAAATGTTTTTAAATATTTTTTAGTTATTTTAATGGAAAAAACCATTATTGAAAATTCATTTCTATTTCAATTAAAGGATTGGTTATCAATGGTTTTAGAAACATGTTTATATTTATTTATAAATTATTTTGAGAAGTTGTTTTATATAAAATGTTTTATATAATTGATTCCAAATATTCTATCCTAATGGTTTGAGTAGGGTTGTCAATGGGAAAAACCAAAAGAGTGTTATTCATACCCCTCTAGGTCAATTTGGTTGTTTTGAAAATTCTATCTTCTAGGGCCTAGGAAAAGGTATTATATCAAGTGTTTTTAGAACCACATCATGATAATTGGTATATTTTGTGATTTTGGATCTTTGATCGTGTTGATCATATAGTGTAGTGGTATTTTGAGAGTCTATAGTTTTTTACCAACTATTTACATTTATACTTGTTTGGTAATTCAATGTTTCACAGATAAGAGTGGCGTTGATAGAAATATATTTGTTGTGTTTTCTTTAATTTGATCATGAATCATATAGTGTTTTGTTTTGTTTTTGGTTTAATTAATAAAGGGATAATCATCTACCACTTTTAAATGAAATCCCTGTGAATTTGTTCCAAACAATTGGTTTCATGGGGATGTCGATTAAGGCCGAGTAATGATTAATTTTATTCTCAACAAGTTGGAATTAGGGGTTCATTACAAATTGTATAATCTTGATTGGTCCTCTCCTAAAAATCAGTTTTCACCTTCATGGACTTAATGTATAATCCTCCTTAGATATTCCTAGGTTGTGATATTATAAATGAATATGGTTGTCAGTACATGAAATTTATAGCATAAAAGGATGTAGATAACCCATTTATGCAGACCTTCATGTTACAAAGGAGTTGGGTACATAAGTGTTTTGTGGAAACTTATATGATAAATGAATATCATTGTCCTTGGATTAGCCAATGAGAAGAGAATGTCATTCATTATAGGAATGAATTCCCATTAGTATTGAATATATCATTGGTATTGATGAGTTATGATCTTGTGAAATGGTAATAATATTTGAAAAAATCATAATCATTTTTCAAATTAATTTTTTTCAAAAGCGGATTCATGATCTTTTTTGAATGAAAATTTATTTTCAAAAGAAATATTTGATTTTAAAAAAAATAATTGAATGTAAAAAATTTGTTTTTTAATAGAAAAATTATTTGGAAAGTTTTTGTGATAGAATATTAATTGTTAACCCATCAGTTTCTAGATAGTGGGATTTATTGAGTTTTTTTTAATGTTAATTGAACCATGTAGGCGTCATAAAATCCTACGGGAAGAAGCTGAGGAATAAGTTGTTTCACCAGATCCATAGGTGTACCAATAACTATTTTAAAGTATCATTCAAACATTTCAATCTATGAATACTAGAAATCAGATGTATGATTTAAGGATTGGGGATCATACCATATATTTCACGAAGCATAATCCACGCATCTCCAGGGGTGATTCTAAACCTGAATTGGTGGAGGAGTGGCCATGTATAATGAATTGTATCACCGATTTCTTCGACACATTGAAAATTCTCATGGTCAAGATGGTGATGAATGTTATCGAGGATAATTCATGCTAGTGGTGGTAACTACTGTTTCATTCTTAACCGGATTATGGCCTTATATGGCTTGATTTTGAGGAATTTTATAATAAACAATTATACCCTAACATGTTCAAGATCTAGAAAATATTGTAATTCCTTATACTGAGGAATAAGAATCTCCATGTCATAGAATATCCAGATAAATTCAATAATTTAGTATTCATTACACCCAAAGTTGTAAAGATTAAGTCCTTAAAGGAACACATTTTTAAATTATGGTTAATGCTATAAATTCGATCAATTGTTGTGGTTCACTATATTAATGACTATACAGAGATGGTGAATAGAGTAGTGGTGGATGAGAGAGATATTTTATGAGCTATGGGAGGACTATGTATGATGATCCACACAAAAATTAGTGGTAACTACCATCCTAGGAGAAAGAAAAATACATAAACCTATTTCCATTGGGGGTGTAGGAATATGAATCAAAAAATTGGATCATTAAATCTTCCTCCATTACCAAAGATCTAAGAGGTATGCTCCTAATGAGTTTCCTTTGATCACATAATGATTGGACATATTGCACTTCCACAATAATTCAATAACTATAACATGATGGGGAATCTTAAGAACTTTTTTCTTTATACTCAAAGGTCTCGTGCTCGAGACATTTATCAGGTGTCACAAGAATTGTATGATTCGATAGGACGAGGAAAACAGAATTAGTCTCATCAGTAGAGAAGACCTAGTCATGGTTATATTGATATAACCATGACTCCTCAGCATGTGTAATCTTTTTATGGAAACAAATATAATATGGTGGAAATTAAAAAAATAATTGAGCTATAAAGATTATTATAGATTTTCAGGGTGAACCATCAAGAGCGAGAGGTATGACTCTTTTGAATTATAACTTTGTGAAAGAACTGAATGATACTAATTCATTACATTAATTCATTTATTCTTGTGTTTTTCACCTAGAATTATGTAAATATTAAATGATTCCCTCTATGATAATAAACCAAACATCTCTTGGTTAATGTGAATTCTGATCCTTCATGTGTAAATCATGTTCTATATCTATTGACGGATATGAGATGTAATTGGACTTCTTAATGATGAAGATATATTTATACGATGCAATAATTTGGTACATATTGGTTGACAATATTTGAGGCTCAAATCAACTATTATAAAATAATGATAAGTTTAATATATGAGGATGTGGTTGAGCATCGCTTTAGAGGAGAGAAGCTTAATAAAAATAGTACAAGAAGATTTTTGGAACCAGAGGGGGAACTATCTCTTACCAATCGGAAAACATTTACATTGTTATCATAGGAAGATATATTTGACGCATGTTTTCTAGTAGTGGTGGATCCGTTTTCAAATGCATTTCTCAAGAATATATTAGGGTTATAACCTATTAAGGGAGTGGAGTATATGATTGATCTCCATCCGAGAAAAATTACTATTTCCCTCCTTGTTATAGGATAGAACCAATAGATTTAAGGGAATTGAATGAGTTTATTGAAGAGCTATAAAGCAAGTGTTTCATTTGGACATATAAATCTCCATGGGAAGCAATTGTCTTTTTGTTAAAAAACCATATGGATCTCCTTTGTTGTGCATCGATTATCATAATATTAACCATGTTTTTGTAAACAATCAGTATCGACTTTGAAGAATTTATTATCTATTTGATCAATTGAGGGGAGATCAGTGGTTCTCATAAATATAATTACAATCAGGATACCATCAATTGTGATTTTGAAAAGAATATAATCCAAAGATAGATTTTAGAAGTAGATATTTCCACTATGAATATATAGTCGTGATTTTTTGTCTTGTGATTTCACTATCAGTTTTTATGGATTTGGTGAATAATATATTTTAAGGATATCAAGATTCATTGGTTGGGGTGTTTGATGATGATATATTGGGGTCTTCAAGGATAAGGGATGAGAATGATCAACAATTGGCAACAATGTTGGGAATCTTCATAGATCGTCGTTTGTTTGAAAAATTGTCTATGATCGACATATGGATATAATATGTATGATTTTTAAGATATGTAATTTCTAGAGAATATGTTTTAGTGGACCCAAAGATGATAAGAGTTGTTATCTGGTGAAAACCACTGAAGAATGTCTTTTTGATATGATGTTTTATTACTCTTGATAGTTATTACAGATGATTTGTCTCTGACTTCTATTTGCAAGACTCACCAATGACAGTTTTGAATATAAAATAATCTATTCTAATAGACATAAAAATTACAGAATTCTTTCCATGAATCTATGTTTCATCTAATATCACCACCTATCTAGATTATTTCAGAATCTAGATGAGGATATGCGTTTTATTATGATCCATTAGAATCAGGTTTGGTCAACGTTCATATGAAAGGATACTATGTTGTGGATTATGGTTCAAGGAAATTTACGGTTCATGAGATGAATTACCCAACACATGATTTGGAGCTAGCTGCATTTTCCCATGATTTGATGACATGGAGTCATTATTTATTTGGATAGAAATTCACAATGTTCATGAATCATAAACGATTTTAAAAAATTTATCATAGTGAGATTTATATCTCTGGTAATGGAGATGGAAAATGTATCTATAGTTGTTTGACATTCAATTGATGTATACACCTTGAAAATAAAATTCAATGGTAGATGCATTCCATTTATATCCATATTCTTAGTTTGAAAAAGAAGATTTGGATGAATGGTTGTTGATGTTGGTCCTAACAGACATGTAAAAATAATGTTAAGATCTATATGATGTGGTGGTTTTAATTTTAGATACACTTGTTCTTAATTTGGTGAATATGGTAATGGAGGAAGAATAATTTGATGGGGAATGTCTGTTTATGAGCTGAAAACACAATTGTGGGGAGACCATTGAGGGCTAGAAATATAAATATAGTCATTTTTTCTGTTTTCGAGATTAGAGGGTTGTTCCTATTTCTTTTTAGGAACTACTTATTCATGATTAACACAATTCAAGTTGGGTTTTACGTCAGTGTACATAAGAAGAAGTACAAGGCGTTAATGGTGCAATTTTGGGGGAGTGTCATGAAAAGAAAGGTGGTTGAGATTGGCTCACGAAGCTTAAAATGCCAGCATTTTAAATAGAGCAGCAGTGAAAAAAAGTATGTTGCAATATTTACCTATCCCTATTTTGATATGGAAGAAGAGAGTGTTGGATTTTGTTACAGGTCTCCCCAGAATGGTCTAGATACACGATGAATTATGGGTGAGAGTCGATCGTTTTAATAAATCTCCATATTTCATCACGATATTTTTAACTCATAAATTGGTTGATCTCTTTAAAATCCATATCCAAGAACACATAAAGAGGAATTGTATACCAGTGTCGATCAAGTCAGATAGTGATCTAAGATTCACGTCTCATTTATAGAAATCCTTATAAAAGGATATGATAACTCAGTTGATAATGGTTAGGGGGTAACATCCTCATGTTTAGGGCCACTCTTAAAGGATGATACAGATGTTGTAAGAAATATTTTGGGATTTTAAAATTTATTTTGGTGTTTCAAGGGAAGATCACATACCCATTGTGTAATTCCATTATAATAAAATCAATTAGAGATCGATACATATGTCTCTTTTTGAAGAATTATATGGGTTTCCTTGTCATTTAACACTATGTTGGGTGTAAATAGGTTTAACATCAGTAGTGTGGATGAGTTTTGTCCAAGAAACAATGAAGAAAATTCAGTTAATCAAAAATTGGATAGTTACAGCTCAGATTCATCAAAAATCATATGCAGATCATCATCGATGGACGTTGTTTTTTTAGTTATAATGTATTCTTGGGGATCTCTCCAAGATAGGGACAACATCTCTGGAGGAAGAAGGGGATGTGGCCTCCTCAATACATTGATCCTTTCGAGATACCACACCGGTTTGGAGAGGTGGAACATAGTTTGGCATTAACACCATGGCTTAGTCCAGGGAAGAATGTGTTGTAGATATCTCAATTGAAAAATTATTATCCTAATACTCACTATGTAGTCAGATTGGATCACATTAACCTTGAGCTAGATTCTTCATTGGACATATCCTGTTAAAGATTGTGGATAGGGATGATAAATTCATACAAGGAAAGAAGCATTAGTCCATTGCTGGATTTATGGAAACATGGTCAAATTTAGAATGAGATAGGGTAATTAGAAAATGAAATGAAATAATATTGGCCATAATCATTCAGTGAAGGAATGGTTTTCTACATTCTGAGGAAAAAATGACCAATGGTGTGGAGAATGTAGTACCTCCAGTTTCTTGTATGAATGCATTAATTGATGATTTTCATGGTTATAATGTGTAAGGGTGACGGATGGTAAAATCATGTGTTCTCTACAAAAGTTTTTGGGATTAAAGTAGGTCTACATGGGCTACGCCCAATTATTTTAAACCATGAGTATATCAAGATCAAACCCATGTGCATTTCATGTTTTGAGATATTAGCTTCGTCATTGTTTGAGAATGGTTTGGAAGACTGTATGAGGAGGTGTTTTGAGGGTTTCTTTAAGGGAGTATATAAATAAAAAATTAGAAAATAGTTTTTCTTACCTGGCGATCTAACAGTTAGTAGGGTTAAAATAAGATCTTAAAAATGTGGATCTTGGTAGTCGTTTCCATTAATCCACTCCTTTTCCCCCATATTGTCTATAACTCGGTACTGTTCATCTCCATCATCTAAATAGGGTTCTCCAATTGATCTGGAGGAAATAAAAAGGCATACGATGGTGATTTGAAGCTGGATTCTTGATTTACGTGTTCATTGTTCATCGATATTGATCAGTTTATTATATATAGTTTGATCTACTGCTCTTATATTCTCTTTTACATATAACTACACCTGTTATGTGTAGATGAAATATTTAGGATTCCAAATATGTTTATATTTGGTCTTCATCATGATAAGATAACATATCTATGGTGGTTTTTTGGAGAATCAACCTGTTTTATGCATTTTTCATCTTTTGTCGAGTTTTTTCAAAACCATAGATGTAGGTGGATTTTATATTTACTCATAATTCTATAAATAATTTTATTAGTATCGAATTGATTAGATTGAAAAACAATGACTGTTATTTCTTGGTTAAAATCATGAAATAAATCTTCTGTAGTGATGATTTATAAATTTTGTAGAATTTTGTAATATTGGTGAATTGATATGAAAATTATTATAGATTCATGAAAATAATATTTTAATTTTAAATTTGGGATTTATTGGAATTCTTAAATGGTGTGGTGGAAAATTTGGTTTCAATAAAAAGGTGTTTAATTAGAATGATTTTCCATTGAAATATGTTTGATGGAAATGGTTTATAAAAGGTGATTTTGTTAAATTGGTTTTTTGTCATGATCATTTAAAATTTTACTGTGTGAGTTCAAATTGACTTTCTTGGGATCGTTGGATATTTTAACGTGTTCTCAGTATTAATAGTAAAATGGAACATGATATATAATTACCTTGTGATGATGTGGTTGATCAATGCGCAATCACACATATGTATGGAACTTTTGTTGTTTAGCCTACATGGTTGGTTCTGTGTATTAGTGGAATTGATTGGTTATGATAATATAATATTGAGAAAATGTTTTAAATCATGTTTAATTTATTTTTCATGAAATTTTTATTTCTATAAAATTGGTTTCAATTTCACATGCGTGCTTTGTTATCATTGGTTTGGGAAACATGTTTTTATTTAGTTATAAAATATTTTGATATATTGTTTTATATAATTGAATCCAACTCATCAATTCTTGTTATGTGAGAATGGATGTCATCGGGGAAAACCTATTGGGCGATACACTCACCCTTAATTGGCCATATTGTGATTATGTGGATGCTATCTTCCGAATCTTGGGAAATGATAATGTGTCACAAGTTTTAGCACTACCTCATGACACATTGAATGTTCAGTGATTGCAGAGCATGGATCATGTGTAGTATGAAGTCTTGTGTTATTTTTAGAGTCTTTAATTTTTATCCTCTACTAACACTGATACATGTTCAGTCTTCAAATGTATCAAACATTGGAGTGTCTTTGATATTAATAATGTATTTCTGTTTCATTTCAATTGTTCACTCATCATATTGTGAGTAGTTTGGTTAATTATTTTAATATTACAGGGTAAATCGTCCCCCAATTGTGTTTCAAACTACTGAGAATTTATTTCTAAACTTTTTAATATTGGTAATATCACTTAAGGACTAGTAATGATTCATTGTATTCTCAATACAATGAGAATTAGTGGATTATTACACTAGATCTAGTACTATAATGGTCATTACACTTCAGTTGGTATAAATAGGTATTTATTAGAAACATTGGGATATAGATTTAGAAAACTTATATCAATAAACCAAGGTATAAGGTAGAATTTTGGTATAATTATTGAATAAAACCATAGAAGATTTTAAGACATCTTATTATTTTTGAATTCATTGAAATACATTAATGCCTAGATTCTACCAGTGGATGTGGTTCTCAAATAGATGTACCTTTGATTATCAACTCTAACAATGTATGGCATGACTGATATGGAATAAACCGATACATGATAATGCACATTATTTCACTGTTGGTTTGGCACCCACAAGGGAAAGAACTAAGATAATTTCAAATTTCATTACAATACATTACAGAGGATTTTAAAAATGAAAAATTTAGGTTAAACCCAAGGTGTTATAGTTTGAAGACAAGGTTGAATGATTTTGAAATCGAATATATCCTATTATGGATAAACAATAGGAAAATGGAAAATCTATTTGAAAACAATAGGATAATGTTTTTATGTATTAGGATTTTATTGAAAATAATTGTTAATATCCTATTTAGAGATTGACAATATTTCACAGATGAAAATCATATTTATTTGTAGAATACTTGTTGAAAAGGTTTTTGAAAAGGACAAAAATATCAGGTGACAACCAATCAAATATAGCAAGGCCATGGGACACAAACTGATGACCGTTGAATGATAACGGTTTGATGAAAACCAATAGACTATGCAATGTCTTGTAAAATAAATCAATATGTTTAATTTTAAAATGATATGAATGGATATTAATGATAAGATAATAGTGTTAAATTTTATTTTTATATATTAATTTCCATAGTATATTAGTTTTGGAGCTTAGTTAGAGAAAAATATTTTGAATTTTCACTCTTCTATGGGACTTAATATACTTTAGAATTGTATTATAGTGCTTCATGAATCAAAATTTACTTTTTAATGATTTGGATATTTGATCGACACACAACCAAATATTGAAATTATTTTTATAGAAGTATATAAAGCATAAAAAATAAGCATTTAAATAATTATTCAACATTAGGAAACCAATCATAAACAATACATTTGTCATAATACATTAATTTTTGTTGAACTGATGACCTTCTGAACCATGACATATTTATGGATTTCAGGCCGTCATCATTATATTAATAATTAATTTTTTTATGATCGATGACCTCAATCAAACTCATTAATATTTATGATTTTTCTCTAATTATATATCACTATATTTTAAGTACTGATATCCTATATAGATGTGAAGTTACTTATAAGTCAATATGACCTTTGTAATTCAAATTCACTCATTTATAGAGGGTGTTTTACAAACGCATCTCTGGATGTGGGATTTTTGACATAATAAATATCTTGTAATATATCACTATGAAAGATTTTAAATTGCGAGGATTCAATTTATTTATTGTGGGGATAATGTAAAACCAAATTTTTTTTGGATGGAGTAACATTTATTCGATAGTGTGTATAACATGCCACACCAAACATGTAAGAGAATATTATATCACATAACGTATATTACATGTACTATTTTAAATAAATTGAACATATTATTTATCTTAGAATTCAGTTGATACTAAGTTAGTTTGCGACATACACAACAATGAGTTTCATCGATGGCATGAGTTAAATTCTATATCGAGTTCTATTTAACAATAATATAATACTAAAATATAATTATATAATAAAATAAGACATAAATTATCAATTATGAATAATATTGAATATTTTTTTAAAATATATGGGTTACACATGTTGAATATAAATTCATTAATTACTAATTAATTATAAATCATTATAAGAGACAATTAAAAATAGAGACAATATTTTATAGAAATGTATTTTTATTCTCACGAAGATATATTATTATAATAAATTAAATTAATTACACTTTGTGAGTGATATTAATGAAATATATATATATATATATATATATTAATTATTCATATATTTTTATATCTTCAGAATAGAACTAATAGACATTATATAAGAACAAACCCAATTTTATGAATAAAATACTATAATTTTATTAATGCACGTTTACCACCATTTGATAGATAACATAATTTAAATTCTATTTTTGGAACTTTAATCGACTATATATTTTAAAATAATCTTAATATTTAAAATAAACCAATAAAAATTATGTTCTGATGATTTTCATTATTTTCTATAAAGTGTAATTTTATAATGAATAGTGAAAATTATTGATTTTTAGTTGAAAAGTTGTTTTCAGCTGATTAATTTATAAAGAAATATATATATTTTAAATTGGGTATAATGTTTTATTTGATAGTATTTTTATTAATTAATAAAATTTAGTTAATGTTAATCAATTTAACATTGATGTTGAATGTTAAACACACCAAACGTTTGGATGTTTTTATACTAAAACATACTGTGTCGCCCCATCTATGGGATTACATATAAATTAATTTCCCACACTTTTGTGATTTTAATTTGTCAAAATGGATTATAGATTTTTAGTTATAATAATTTATAATTTATAATATGTTCATTATTGTTTTTTACCAAGCTCTTTATAGAATGAAATTAAAATTAATTACAAAGATTTAGGTAAAATTAAGCATAATAAGGCAATAACTTTAATTATAAGTAAAACAATTACCAATAAAATTGTCCAAAATACATTGGATGGACATATTTCAACCCTATCAATATATTTATAGAGATGGTACCATTATGGGAAGAAGTTTCAATTTGAAAAAAATGCATGTAATTCCATTGTCAAAATATATCAATAATGTCACTCCTCATCCACAATAAAATGGCCTCCTCTCCTCCCACTTCTACACACCTCTCAATCAACATTTTCATGATTATATTTGAACTAATTGATGCAAAAAATATCTCCCATAAACAATTAATAATCCCATTTTGATTAAATCTATCCATAGAAGGCCATTGGTTCTAACCAAAAGGAGTTACTTGATTATGAGGTAGTATTATTCTTTAAAATCATTAGTTTTTTTCCATTTAAACCCCCTAAAATATTATTATTCCATTTTTATATAAAAAATATTCATAAATATAATATTATGTTTTTATGCTAATGGATCAAGCTACAATAATACCCATTTGTGACTAATGGGTAACACATATACTATTTCTGTTAGGGGTGAACTACCACCTCAGAAAAAGATGATTGTTAATTATTCCATTAAAAACTTTCTTGGTGTTAATTATGATGTATACTCTATTTATATAAGATATTTATGATAATTATTATTTATTTATGAATATTTAATTATTTTTCAACATATACACTTATACATTCCATTTTTTGTAAATACGATAACACTATTTGTGGAAGTGTATACAACTTCTCCCTAAAAGCAATGTGATTTGATCAAAAAATACATTGAATGTATAAAATAATTATTATAATTATTAATATGGGTCATAAAATTCATATATATTATATTCATGATATAATTATTTTTTTTTAAAAAAATATATATATATCCATTTCTCAATTACCCTTTCACACACTAAAAAATGATAATGTAAATCGTTGATGTGTGTAATAAAGACTCATCAAAATGATTTGATTCCTTTTACATAAAAAAAAATTATATATATTATTATATATGATTAAATAAAATTTTATTCATGATATAATTATAATTTTAAAAAAATATGGGGTTGCTTACCTTCTTTCTATAACGATTATTGAAAAAAGGGAACGTCACACATTTGTACATATGACCTACCATTTCATTGAATATAATGCTGATTAATTTTTCATTACTATTTTTACTAAATATTATTAAAAGTATAATTTATTTATAATGAAAAAAAAATTCATTATTATTATGATGGAGAATTAATATTAAGACCCATTTGACCATATTTGACCTGCGAATGTTTTTTTTCATATCAAGAGAATATGGTCAAAACACTCAATATAAATTAAAATTATTACGTTGATGTATACAAAATAGATATATGTGAAATAAGCGATTCCTAAAAATGGTAATGCTTATAAAGAATGGAAATAATAATAATAAAAAATTGTTATTCATGATTTAAAATACCCCTCATACAATTTGGATGCGATGTAACGGATTATCGACTCACTTTTGTTTATGTAATGTATATTACATTAACACCACATAATTCTTTTTTTCATGTACCTCGTGATTCCTTGACAAAATAATCCTTGAGATGGTGGGTTGTTTTATTACATATTTAGGATTATAATGAATAAAATAAAAAATAAAATACGAGTTTATCATTCTTAGAAAGTGGTATTATATGATTGATAACAAAAATGTAATGGGAGACATTAAAGGAAATCATAATACATAATAAAAATATGTAAAAAACCTCCTTGGGAATATGTGTGTGATCAAATGATCATTAAGGGTAAGTAAAATAGAAGAAATAATTAATCAATGAAAATAAATGTAATGTTGAGTTACATATAAAAATTTCTATTCAAATAAATAGTTATGGAAAAATCAATAGGGAAAGGTAAGAAATTGAATATCATTTCCTTTAATCAACGAACTATAAATAAAATTAATCTATTAATATGTCCAAAAAAATATCATGGATAAAAATTATATCTATAATTAAGTAAATTATTTAGTATAGGAAATCATTTATCTATAACATGAACCAATGTACTATCAGGATGTATATTTAAGATAGTTTAATATATTCTGATTGTATACCAGATTCATCATATGATTGGATCGATGTATCAGGTTGCTATCTATAATGAGGTCCCTCCCAAGTCTGAACAACCATAGAATTTTGTTTCAATTGAATAATTGACTTAATTAATAATAATTGTTTCATATTTTTCATATATATGTATTTAATAATGGTTACATATTTATCAATATTTAATTATTTAATCAAATATATATCGATGTCAACACCGAATGTAAAATAATATAGTATTTAAGAAATTATAATACCTATAATATAAAAATAATAATAATAAGTTAATTTTTCAATGAAAAATAATTATACAAAATTTATTATTTTAATATAATTTTATCAATGAAAATATTTTTTGAGATTGAAAATATAATCGTTCATAAGATTCTTTAGGATAATAGTCCTTAAACATTGTAATGTATCTTACTTTAAAACATAAAAATCAAAATATCAATAAATGAATAATATTACATGAAACATATAATATCACTATAGTATAGACATTCATGATATAACATGTCAAAATAATGTATATACTCCAAAAAAGCTGAATTGGGTCATAATGACAAATAAGACTCAATGGAATATAAATTAAAACGAAATTCCCTTACTTTAACATTACATTTATTATGTTGTATTTATACACCTATACCTTGGTTTAAAATATTTTAATAACACAATCCAAAAACATAATCAATATTACAATTTCATATATCATCATTATATAATATATTATTATGGTTTTTTAATAATGATTCATAGTATTTATGGTGCTAATTTCCATATTTTCAAAAGTATGATTTGGAATTGTATTGGTTGTTCCTATTGTATAGATCATTATTTCAAATTATTAATAATTTAAATAATTTTTTATATTATATATATATATATTATGTATATATGTATTTAAAATTTTCCATAATAGTTTGAGATAATAAATGAAGTGCATTGTTCATGGAGATGGTAGCTCATACGCACTCAGGAACACAAGATTAATTTTTTATTGTAATAATTAATGAAAAGTAATTGATAAATATGTGTGTATATATATATATATATTATAGAATCAAATTTATGATATATATGGTATATATATTTATTAAAAAAATCCTTCATATGTTACATTTATAACATGAATGAGTCACAACACATTGAGGGGGAGATAGTCCACAATTCCACAAACTGTGTTATCAAATTTATATAAAATGGAATATATAGATGTGTTTTCTATAAATGAACTAAATAGGTATAAATGAATTATTAATATCATATATAATATATATATATATATACAGTTTCAAACACAATTTTCAACCATTAATGTTGTTAATGGAAAAATAAACGATCTTCGTTTCATGAGGTGGTAGTTCACCATACACAAATATAATTTGTTTGTAACCTACTAGATGGAAGTGTGTCTATGTATTGGTAAAAACCATATCATAAGAAAACAATTTTATATTTTTTAATATATTTTTTTAAAATAATCCTCAATGAATAATTTTTTTATGAGGATAATAGAAATAAAACTAATTAACTTTTGGAATCATGTTACATCTTAATCAGGTAAGTCATTTTGGTTGGCCCAAAATGGAAACCTTCGATGTATTTATAAAAAAGGCGTGGATTCTATGTTTCTTTTTGGGATATTTATGGTATGTATATTCAGATATTGGTTGAGAAAATGTTTGTTTTTAGTTGCAAGGAAGTACGAGGATATGAGTCCATTTATAGAAGAGCATGACTGGAAGCCTTATAATATTTTGATAAATGAAATCCATACAATTTTTTTCACAATTCATGTGGATCCCATAATGGACCCAATTCTATAAAAAGGATTTTATTGACGATGTATGTCTATAAAAAGCGTTTGGACAAGATTATATGTTATTTCATACCATAATATTATGGATTATTCCCATATTAATCTTATTTTTACCAAACTAATTGTAATAAAAATTAATTACTATCTAGAATATTCATGAAAAAAAAATATTTTGACTTCGTTACAAATTATAAATTATGTTTATTCCAAATATAAAATTTAATTTTTCAAATTCTAATAGCATATGTGGTGAAAATTAATTTAAATTTAGTGATGTTGAACGGATAAATTTGTAGGGTTTTAATTTAAAAACATCAGATAGTTTTTTATGATTATAATGCCAAATTTCAATGTGAAATTGATTCCAATGGAATAAAATGGATTAATTCAATTTTTTTCCTAAATAATACTTTACAAAAATTTGAAATTTAAATTATCCTTATATATAAATTATAAAAAAATTCATTTAGAACTAAAATTCAATATTTTTACTATTTATAAAAAATTTATCCTTGAATAAAAATACCAAGAATTCACCCAATTATAATTTTTAAATTTTCATTTCAAATATAAATATTATTTTGATATATTTATTTTATGAAATAGTAAAAATAAATTGTAATATTTTCTCTACATAAATATGCGGCAAAAGTACCATTATAAAAAATAATGTATTTTCTGTATAATATATGGCTTTCTATTATCTTATTTCAATAAAATGTATTTTCTGAAAATAAAAATAAATAAATAAATAATTAATATATATATATATATATATATCATTAATATTAGTCGTGAATTTTAATTAATTTAAATTATTAGGATAAAATAATTTTGTGAGAATAAAAATAGTTTTCTATAAGAATATTACATTTATATTATATTGGTTTTGATATCAATTTATAATTTGATTGTAACCCATTAATTCAATTTATATTTGAGTAAAAAATATATTTTCATAATTTAGTGAATCCCATTCATAAATACTAATTTACCATTTATGTTATATCTTATTATATTAAATAATAATATATTCTTGTTCGGTAAAACTCTGTCGTGTGTGTAATGGAAGCCATTGAAGAAACTCATTATTGAATGTAACAAACATTAATTAATATTTTCATATGTAAAAAGTTAAATAATGTATTGAATTTAAGGAACGGGAAAATATTTTACAAACTCTCATGATATTTTATGTCCATATGTGTTTGGTGTTATATACCTCACATTGTATTGAATGTAACATTAGTACCCTAGAATTTCGGGGTATTACATTCTCGTTACCTTAATTAAATAGTTTCCTCTCAATTTAAACATGATCATAGTAAGTGATTTTTTGATATTTCCATTGTTTGGATACCACATTGTGAGAAGGGTTCATAATATATCTTCCAGAAAATAGATAATTCAAAGTAAAAAAGTTTATATAGAAAAATATATGACATGTTCTCAACATAAGAGAACATGAGGTGAATGTAGAGATGCCTATGTTGATGAAAATCATAAATATTTACTGGGAGTTATTGAGTTCATCAATAAAATACAAGTTACTGATCAATGGTATTCCGATGGCCTCAATTATATTTATTTACAATGATTTATAAGACATTTAGATCAATTTAAATTAAGGTATTATGATTAATTTTTTTTCAAGACATTTTATTGGAGTTGAGGAATTTATTCAATCTCTATATTTATATGTAAATATACATTTCTATAAAATACTTCAAACCATTGATTATTAAATGAACTATTTGTACTTAGTCTCATTGAACATGATGAATCACGTGCTGAAGTAACACATTAACCTCTAAAATCTCATAAAATGGTCAACATAAATTATTTTATAAATGGTTAAATTTTTCTAATGATTATGGTCCAATACTTGGAATAGGATGTCATTGAATTTCAAAATGATACAATCATAATCCTTTAATCAACATGAAAGAGCTATAAATTTTCACATTCTAATCATGTTAATAACATCATCATATATCCTCTTGATATATGGTAATAAAATAAATCACGATAAAATTGTATTGAAATCATCAAGTAACACATGTGGTATTGGATATATTACTTGAATCTAAAAGTGTTTTAAACTCAATCTATGATATCATAGACCACATTTTGAAAATTCATTAATGATATCTAACTTAGTGAGTACTTGTACAAATCAATCATTTATTCATCATTATCTCAACACCAGAAACATATTTAATGTTGTATTTCCCTCAAGAATATAATTTATGATAGGTTTAACTTAATACTAAATAACCTTTTATTGTACCACTCAACATATGTTCTCATGTACTTATTGAAAAAATAATGTAGTACAATCCTTACATAATTTATGTCACATGTAATGATAACATAAAAATAAAATACTATTAAATACAATTCATTACATCCATATACATCTGTAAAATAATCAATCATCTTCGGTTGAGTCAATAACATATGCGCGAACATGATCCCTTAGACTCTTATGATGAATATTTTCATGAAACATGGAGATTGTTTTAACATAGTTTCATAACTCCTTTGAGTTGTAACATTTATTAGTTTACTTTTTTATTTTTCCCTCTACAATATTTATCATGGTGACCCTTTTCCCCACACATATAAACAATTCACATTCCCTCCAAGTATTTACTCGGGTGGTTCATCCCATCATTATCACATTATGGAAAATACTTATTTCCCTTTGTCAATAACTAATTCAATTTTTCATGGTTCTCAAATGGAATCTTATTCAATTGATTTCCCATGAATATATTGATTCTATAAAATTCCATTACCATTTTTATGGAACATAAATGAATTTCATTTTGTGAAGAAAAATTATGATAAACATATTCCCTTAGATATTAGGCTTAAGACATTCAAATAATATGATCATCCAACAATCTGTGAGGCCAATATAATTAGTAGAAGGCCTAGAAACCATGTAGATGTAGCTTCATAATCCTAAACACTAACATCGTCATTTTTCAATAATCTAATAAACATCCCCATCATCTCAATTTATTGATCATGAGAGAAGTATTTATCAAATATTGTGTCCTAAAAATTTCTACATCTCATGATATCTATTAATTATTCCTATCTGGTAATCTAGATCAAATCCTACTAGCGATTTGCCTCACTATTCTCACAATATGCATAATGTTTAACCATTTCCATTCCCCACATCGCAATTCCATTAATGTATTCCACAAATATTTAATCTATTTCTCATCTTACATTGGATCAGTCATCCCACTACATGATAGGGGCCTCTATCACATAATGTGAACTATCATCGTATAATATCACCCTGGAAAAATTATATCCATACGGATAAGGTTATTATGTCATAACCATATAAATCTTCGAAAAAAATTTCAAGGACTTTCCCAGTTCCAATTCCAACTGTATTAAATTTCTCAAAAGGGAAATATCTTCATTTTCCATGAGTACTAATTCAATTGATCCTTCTAGGTTCCATTTTTAAAAAATGACATATATTATCATAACTCATAAAATTATGAACATTGTATAATTATAAATATGGTATAACACAAAACATATATTTATGTATCAAAAATAATAGAACCATTAACATTTGTTTCATCGGGGAAATCATTAATTATTAATCCTTTATAATGGTAGGTAATGACGATGTTATATTCTCTATGGTTTTCCCTAATGGGTTTAAAACTAGGTGCGCAGTTAGTCCCGTAGTTGTGTAATAGGTAACAATGAGTGAGGATCAACACACCTTTCCAGAGTTGTTACGCATAGGTACATCTGTGGAGAAATACATCCAATTATAGTATCTATATAAAAATATATTTCTTGGAATACCCAAATAATCTATACCGTACCAAACCTATATGATATTTTTCTATACTTGTTGTTAATGTATATCATATGTTTGTTATCTCAAATATTTATTTTATAAATCTAGTTTCCATGGTTGCTGCTAAATATCCTTTGATACCAAATTTAATTCCCGACCATCGAATCCAAGATTCAGGGCATTATTTTATTGTATTTGAATGATTATAAGGAATCAATTTTAGAAGCACAAATATATTTGGAAGTCCTATAAAGGCATATTTCATAAATTATACCCATAATAAATTAGAAAATAGTAAATACAAACATTCTAATAATATGATATCAATATCCTCCATGAACACTTATTCAAATATTTTTTCTTTTTAAAATAGGAAAAATAAATAAAATAACGGTGAGCCAAAATTATCAGTAAGGGTGAGTAAAAATGATGATATAATAAATAAATAAAAATAAATTAAATTATAAATCAATTATAGAAAATTCTAGTCAAATAAATAGATTATGAAAAATCAATATGGATTGGTATAAATTAGAAAAAATTTACATTTAATCAATGAAATAAATATGAAATGTATCCATAGAAATGGATATGAAAATTATGATGGATATAAATGATAACTAAACTAAATGAAAATAATTTATATTGGACTCTATTTATTTATCACATGAACAACTATAACATCAAGATATATTCTTAATAGAGTTCAAAAAAATATGATTTGGATAACTGATTTGTCTCATGAGACTATTGATACTAATTTATTAACAATCCCATAGTTAATTAAATAACTGTCAAATGAAACTTCGGATGTAAAATTATATACGGTTTGGGATATAATAATATCCATCATATAAAAAATATGTATTTTCATGTACATATTAATTCAAATATAATTACATTAATGTTTATGTTTCAGGATAATGGAATGAATAAAAAATATATGTGATATTGCAATGATAATCATTAAGAACATTCTTTTGGATAATAGTGTTTAAACATTTTGAAATTTACGATAACACGTTGAAACATTTATATCATACTCCCAATGAATTAATAATATTAATTAATAATTATAATATCATTAAATTAAATATATTCATGATAAAACATGTCAAAAGGTAGTATATACAACAAATAAATGATAATTGTTTAATAATAACAAATAAGTATCAATGAAATTGAAATTGGAACAAATCCCCTAAACTTAAACATCATTTTTGAGTTTGTGGTCATTATAATCCAATATAATGTTTAAAATAGCTTAATAAATTATTATAATACAATATTAATATTTATAATATTACACATCATCTTTTTATAGTATCTTATTAAACATTTGTTAATATATTTATGTATTTTCACAATTTGGGGGTATAATTGTCTGGTTTTCTCATGTATATTTTTTCTTGATGTTGGTGGTTCATATTATATAGAAAATGATTTCTTAAACTACTGAATGTATACAATGATTTAATTATTATATTTAATAAATATTTATTTACAAGTGTCAATAATATTTGGAAATATTAAATTAAGTTCTCCATTAATAGAGGAAATAGGTCGTACATACGCTTGAAAAATGATTTTATTTAATTGTCGTATTAAAAGAAGGAAAATTAAATCATACCTATGTATATTATAATTAATGTGTAATATAAATATTATATATTATACATAGGTTTATTCAAACCATCATTTATATATTTTATTTATAGGGTGAATGAGTCACATCCCTCTACAGTGGTGGTTTTCCACACCTCCAAAAACGATTTAATTGCATTTACCAATATGTAATGTATATGGGTATCTTTTTCTGTCATGACCCGTCCCATAGAGCCCATGTCATTACTAACCCATGCACTCGATCCATACGCCAGGGATTGGAGACTAGCACTAGAAATGTGTATCCCTAAAACATGAAGGAATTTATTTTAAACCTGTACAAACACACAATCCAAGAACACAACAAGATACAATCATGAAGTAAAACCATTGTAGTGAAAATGTTTACTAAAAGAAAATTGGTGGTAATACGTGCCAAATTAAATGATAAAACTACAACAAAAACCATTGCATTAGATCCTCCACCATGGATCCTACCTGAAGTGTTGGTACGACTCATCTCCACAGATCACCACGTCAACCCATCACCTCCGTGTACTACCTTGTCATGCTTCCTAGACACTCAGCCGGTAAGATCGTCTTTTGCACAAGACACAAAAATTTGCGGGTGAAGCCCATGCAGGGGTCTGTATAATAATACCTAGTAGGGACCCTGAGACCCTCTAAGGTCTCTCATAATTCCACCAAAGAAAATAAAAAATCATGATTTAAATCATAGAGCACAAATCAAAAGAATCAGCACAAACAAGGTTCAACATTGTACAAAAGTATAGATGATTAGTTGTAAAGCTAGATCTTCTTATTCATTCAAGGGTTTTTGTTCTGATCCCTAGAAGATCGTTCAGTGATGACCCACATAGGTTTTCAAGGTTTTTATCAACATAGGATCACTATGTAATGATCCATAGAGGCTTATTATATGCTAATGTACACAAGATATATTGGAATTGATCCACAAAGGATCGCTAGGTACTGATCCACAAAGGATAACTAGGTTCTCATCCCCACAAGATAGATAGGTTCTCATCCACACATGATCGATAGGATCTTCTCCAGATAGGATCGATTGGTTCTGATCCACACAGGATCTCTATTCATTCTTCACATCTCACCCATCCACAATATTTACGCAAAAAAAAACCTTTTGTTCCACAGTATCTTCTCCTCAAGATGTCGGTCATATCACATCTTCCATGATGTTTCCCAAAAGAGTTAATCTAAATAACGGCCATGTCTTAATGGTCCCAACATGAAAAATGATGTGTCAATCAGATTCCCGGTTAGTGAGTTATATGCATTTTAGTGTCGAGGGCCTGGTTGGATTCGAGTTAGATCCAACCAGGCCGTACTCCATCATTTTCCAAAACTCTGGTAGAGTATCTCAAAAGGGTCATATCCTTCCATGGATTCCAGCACAGTAGACAGTTCAACCAATGGACATCTGGTTTGTGAGATATGATATTCTGAGCATATTTGGGCCATAAAGGGTCCGAGTTTGGGCCGACTAGACCTAGTCTGAGTCTGACCCGATCCGACTCAGCCAGACCCGAATAGAATGGGCCGCGGCCAGTTCTTCCCCTTGGGCAGTGGACTAGCCTGTTCTGCTGGTTATGTGTAACCCTCGCGAGGGATCATAGGGCCCCTCTTTCCTGAATGTTTCAAAGAGATATTGGGCTCTTCAACAAGAAGCACCCCGTGGAGAGGCCTTGCTCTCTGCAGCACCCATAGAGAGCGGGTCCCCCTCCTCTGTGGCGGCGAGTGATACTACTTCTTTCTGTAGTCTGCAAGTGCCAGCCCCGGCCTTCGCCCACAGGCACTGGTGCCACACCGCTGCCTTCCCCCACAGGCATTGGTGCAGCGCTGACAAGTCTTCCAAGGGTCATCAGTAGAGCTCCAATGGTTAGTTTTCCCTTTCCGAAAGTGCCTACGGGCCTCCCAGGATAATGCTGACACTTTGAAAGCCTATGGTTCATCTTGCCGCTTTAATTTTCAATTTCCCATGAAGAACACTACCATAACATCACGTTAGAGGGTCTGAGCCTTGTTTGTTTGGACCACACCCTCCGCGTTAGCATTATGATAAGGGTAAGATTACATGATCTAAAAAATAATATAATTACTCATGTAAACCCCCAAGAATCAATCATGAAAAAACCCTCTACCTCTTTAACTTTTAAATGATTCCATATTCATGGAGAGAGAAGAGTCTTTTCTTGATGAAGCAGCTGATGTTTTTCGATCCCAGATCATTGTCATCTAAGCAACCATTATTTGTCAGTGGAGGATGTCGTGGTAATCCTCTAGAGGTTCCTCATAGCCATGTCAGCAACTCTGACCTGAGCCTCAATTCAAAATAGGGTAAAGGTGATTAATGCAACGAGACATTAATGAGTTTCATTATTGAATGAGACACTTAATCCCTCAACAATGTGGTTTCAAACTGAAGATTCAAGACATTAAATGGATTCGAAACCCATCGGTCCCACCACCGCCGCTCAACCGGAGGAAGGAAAATAAAATAACATTTTTATGTTATTTTATTAATCTTCAAAAAGTCTGAAATCCTATTTTTTTATCCTGACCTAATGTGGTCTATATAAAGCCTTCCTCAAGTGAATCCTAGCACTACATATTCAATGGTTCCTTCATATATTTAATTTTAACACCGGATAAAAATATAAAAAATTCCACCTGTGAGTTTATTGAATATACCATTAATAATGTACAAAATTTAATTTTGGGAACAGAAGGCTTCAAAATTAAGCGTTATCAATTTTCACAGACTCGTAATTATCCAAAAAGAATTATAAAATATTATATGAAATTTCTGTGTCTTTACATTCTCCCCACCTTAGGGTTTTTCGTTCCCAAATGCAACAACAAATCTAGTGAAAAAATTGGGGTACTGATCACACATATGATCCTCCTACTCCCTTGTGATCTTCTAGATGTTCTCGTGCCACCATCGAACTCGCACCAGAGGAATCGACATCCCACAAAGGACCCACTACTTTTGATATTCTTTCCTCACCAGGAACTATGCTGATTTTACCCATCATTGATTACCAGCTCACCCCAGTTGATAAAAGTTGAGGGATCATTCACGTACCTCCTCAACTATGACACATGGAAAATAGTATTCACCCAGTGCATCTGTGGGTGAAAAGAATTATGGTATTCCATCTCTCCTACTCTATCTTGGATCTGGAAAGTTATGATGAAACTCAGAGATAATATTCCACCTTGTCCAAACCTTCATATTCCACATCAGGGTGATACCCATAGGAATACATGCTCTCTTTCATTGAACTCCAAGGGTCTTTTTGTCCTGTCAGCATATGAATTCTGCATGCTCTGTGCAGTCTTCATCTGCTCCTAGATGATATGAACCCTCTCCATGGTAGCATGTTCTAACTCTAGACTCTTATGTGCTAACTCCTCTATGTCTGTACTGCATATAGGTGATCAAAATTGTCTCTCGTAAATGGACTCAACTGTTTCCATATCAATGGTGGAGTTATAAATTTTGTTTTTTGTGAACTCCCCTAGTGACCGGTGGTCCTCCAAACTATGGCTGAAAACAATGACACAAGAACGAATCATGTCCTCTGATGTATGTATTGTTTTCTTCATATGACCATCTGTCTGTGGATGGAAGGCGTTTCTCCAACATAACTGAGTCATGAAAACATCATGTAATCCCTTCCAAAATGGGATGTAAAATGTATATTGAGATCAAAGATTATTTTTGATGTCACACCATCATGCTATAAAATCTCCTGTAATAATAGGTGTCCCATTCTCTCTAATAATCCCTACTCTTAGCTGGGTAGGAAGTGGGATGATGTGGGGAGTCAGTTAACAATCACCCAGGATGAATTGTGGACCATGGACATACGTGGTAGCCCTGTCACGAAGTATGAGGATATACCATCCCACTACCACTCATGTACCTCAAGTGGCTGAGCGAAGCATGATGGTACCAGATGCTTGGCCTTCACATGATGACAATTGAGGCATCATGATACAAACTCTACCACATCTTTCTTGACCCCCGAACACTAGTACTAATGTCGTAGGTCTTGCTAAATCATCGCCACTACATAATGTAATGACAAATGGGATGTTCTGAAATCCCTCATCACCTCCTCTCATAACATCACTAGAGAAATGATTCATCCTATAAAGAGGATGATATACTACCCACCTTCAGAAAATCCATCAGAAGCTTGTCTCGAGGATATCTGAGCATGCCTGGCCTTGTAGTCTACATCCACAAGCTAGGCCACCCTAACATGATAATTGAGTGGGGGAGTAACTGTCAATGACTCAAGGTAAGATTTCCCATCACTATTTGTGAAGGATAACTTCATCAAGGCTAGATTATCTGTCGCCAAACACAGAAAATGTAGACCAGACCTCATACTGAGTGTGTTTTCTACAGTGTTCCACATTCTATGAGTGTAGACTATCTAAACATCATAGTCCTGGAGGATATGTAGACACTTTCGGTGCCTCAGGTTCAGGTCCTTCTGTGATAAGATATACATGGGACACTGTTGATCAAATTACACTATAAAACGTTCACCCAATAAGTTGTGCCACCACATCTTTACTGTAAGGACCACTGCTACTAACTTTAGGTCATGGGTAGTGTAGTTCTCCAAGTGATGTCTCAACTGCTATGAGCAGAAGGAGATCACTGCTTACTCCTACATTAGGACACAACGTAGTCTATACCATGATGTGTCACAATAATCTACATGCCCATCACCCACTTCTACTTGACTCAAGAAGGGGGCACTCTCCAGTCACTGCCTCAAGTCCTCAAAATTGTTCTACACTTATATATCCAAAAGAAAGGATTCCCCTTCTTCTTCATGGCTGAAAAGGTTGTCACAACTTTTGAAAAGATGTGTACAAATCATTAATAGACCATCCAATCCTAGGAAACTCCACACCTCAGTCACACTCTTGGGTGACTCCCAAGCAAGCACTATCTCTATCTTTTCCAGACCCACTACAACTCTAGCCTATGAGATAACATGTGTATATGGACCTCTCATATCCAGAACATCCATGTAGAGTGATTTACATAAATCTAGTGATCTCAGAGTGTATCTCGATCTACTTATAGGTTTGTGGGGTGCTCCTCCTCTGACACTAAGTAAATCTAGATGTCATCAAGTAAGACCACAACGAAGCAATCGATGTAAGACTGAATGATCCTATTCATGATCACCAATAATTCATCCATATCATTGGTCACGCCAAGGGGCATCACCAATAACATGTAATGGTCATACCAACATCTGAAGGTCGTCATCGGTACATCCACATATCATACCCTGAGCTGCTGATATCCTGATATGAGGAAGATCTACAAAAACCAATGAGATCCCATTATCAGGTCGAAGAGATCCTAAATCCTAATGAGTGGATACTTGTTCTTCATGGTCACTATGTTCAAGCACTAGAAGTCTATTCAACGCCTAAGACTCCCATATTCCTTCTTGGTGAACAAAGTAGGGGATTCACGTCGAGAAACACTAGGCCTTATGAACCACATATTCTGTAAGTCCTCCAATTTTACCTGCTACTCACGAAGCACCGCATGGGAAATTCGATATTATGGTGTAGATAATGGGGTAGTCCTCGGTTACATGTCGATGAAGATGTATAATTCTTGGTGAGGAGGTAGTCCCAAAACATAATCCAGAAAGACATGAGAATATGGGTCCACCATTATTGGATAACTCAGATTCCTCACATCAACAAAATTGAAGGTATGTATATCCAACTGATGAATGATTGGCTGCAACCCCTTTGAGAGAGTCCATCCTATGCTGTAAAGGATTCCTTCACACTGATGAAGAAAAACTGGATCCCATACTCATAGACACAATGCATGTTGTTCCTCAAATATTCAATATAAGCATGGAAAGTGGATAGCCAGTCCATACCCAGGATAATGTTGTATGACCTCGACACTACTACTATGTGATCACTGATGAACATATCACCTCCTAGAGTGAGATCACAATGTTTGTACCAATGTGTAATCGTCAAATCATCTCTTATATGGGACATTAATGGTAAGGATCGAGCCAACAGCTCCATTGGAATATCAAGTATCTGAATGAGTTTAGTGGAAATAGATTAGTTACTACCACCTATGTCTATAAGAGCTGCAGCTAGGGTGTTGTAGAAAAAGATCATACCTCTATTAATCTCTTGAATATCATGGTCATACTCCTCTAAAACCTAAATATGAGCTCTCCCATTTCTACATGCACCGTGTGGAAAGGGAGGACCACCTGGGGGTGCAGGTGGTAGAACCTCAAACTGTCATCCACCACCTACTGCACAACCCGCTACTCTACCACATCTTCCACCCTACTAACCCCCTCGCTCAAACCTCAGTTGATGCCTCCGTGGTACGTCAGTCATATGTTGATCATCTATGCTGGGTGTTGGACAGTTTCACGCCATGTGTCCCTATCCACTACAAAAGTAAAAAACATTAGTCCTTAGAAGACATCCTCTGCCTCGTGACCTTTGCACCTCTGACCCTACATCCAGATGTAATCCACTAGAAGGTGTGTCCTGCAAAGTCCTCTACGTCATCTCCCAACTTCCTGCTCTAGATAACTCAGCAACATGCCGTCTTGTGGTGGCTCTATCATCAGTGCATTCTAAACTAGAATGCTCTCCAACAATAATTCACGCTCGAGCACTGCATCCTACGTCAGGATATTAAGTGATATCATCAACACTCTAGTATCCCACTAGAGTCCATGTTCAAAGGTATAGGCCCTGAAGAAAGGGTATCGTACCATGTCGATGGAGTAGCATGAGAGGTAAGTGAATCTCACCAAGTACGAGGCCACTAATATGCTACCCTACTGTAAGTGTAGCAGCTCATGGATACATACTGAGTGTTATGTCAATGGTATAAACTCTGCCCTAAAGGGGGTCACGAAGTCCAACCTAGAAAGTGTCTCCTCCTCATTTATCTTAGGCATCAGAATCCACCGTATCTCTAATATAACCAGTAATAGGCTTGTATCTAGTATCAACATTTGTTCTACCGATGTCTCAACTAAAGAAAAAACAGATCCCACTACCTCCATCCAGCCCTCAGATTCCTGTTGATTTTTCTCGCCTCGAAGCCTCAGATGCCTCTTTCTTTGGATCACATGCAAGATGATCAGTTAGCCTTCATGTTTTTTGGGGAGATGGTTACAACTGATTCCCTCCATGTGATGGTGCAAGTTGTATACCACCCAATGGTGCCATAAAAGTTAGAGGGCCCTACACTGAAGCCTCTTCGCTCAATTGTCCATTCTCTTGTACTCACTTTTTAATCTTGGATTGTTATCTACATTGTGGAATCCTGAATAAAATAGGTGTGCCATGGTCAAAAAGTTAGACCTGGTGAGCTGTCTCAAAATAAATAAAATGTAAAACATTACCAAAACACACGTAATTAGTGTTTTCATGCACCGTGTCGGAAATCAGAATTCAGGGTCCTAGTGTAAGGTTACGCAGGACACCACACAAACACATGACTTCTCAAACTAAAAAACATAGTCAAAACTCTTAACACTATTTCTTCATTGGAAGGATCAAATTCATAGTGCTTCGGTACAACTGACTCCTCTGATACACTTTTTTCATGTCTTGTCCCCAAGGGCCCATGTCGTTACTACCCCAATCCCAAATTCCATATGCTAGGAGATATCATCTTTCTCCAAAAAGGTGTATCCCTAAAACTGGAATGAATTAACTTTAAACCATTATAAACACATTGTCCTTGAACAGAACAAGATGTAACCATTATGTCAAAATGCAGTAGTAAAAGGGTGTACTGAATGTAAAGGGGTCGGAACACTAGTCCAACTGAAAGATACATATACAATAGAAAATATCCATTGAGTTCCTCCACCATGGATCCTGACTGAGGGGTAGGTACATCTTATCTCCATAGCTCACCTCATTAACCAATTACCTCTGTTTACCACCTGGTCTTGGCTCCTAGTGACTCAATAGAACTACTCGTTGTTTTAACTAAACACAACATGGTGCAGAAAAAACCCATTTAGGGGTGAGTATGACAGTATCTAGTAGGGACCCTGAGACCCCCGAAGGTCTCTCAGAATTCCATAACGTAAAATCAAAAACCATGCTCACAATCACAAAGCACAAAGAAAATGACTAATCTCAAACCAGGTATAACATATGTACAAAAGTACATATGATTAGTTGTAAATCTATATCATCTTATTATATCAAGGGTTCTGATGCTGATCCCCATAAAATCTCTCGGTGAAGATCCACACAGGATCTCTATATTCTGATCTACACGGGATCGCTAGTTGCTGATCCACATTGGATTGTAATTCATTCTTCACATCTTAGCCAGCCACTGGATTCCCGCATAATGCACACTTTTGTTCCATAGTATCTCCACCCCATTATATCTTTCATGTCTCAAATTCTATCACATCTCTCCAAAATAGTAACCCAACGGACTACCATGTCATAAGGGTCCTAATGTGAAAAACAACGCATCAATCGAACACTCGGTCTGTGAGTTATAAGCATTCAAGTGTCGTGGTCCTGTTTTGATTCGGGTTCGATCAAACCCGACCGTAGTCTACAATTCTAAAAAACTCATGAGGTGTATATAAAATGGGTTTTATCGATAAAAGGATTCTGATGCCATGGACAGTTCATCAAACAGACATCTTGTTTTTGAGAGATCACCTTTTAAGCGTATATGTGCCATAAGGGGTCGAGGTCCGGTTTGACCAGGCCAGGGATGACCCGACCCCGTCTGGGTCGACCATGCCCGGCCCGATACAGAATGACCATGGACTAACCAATCTTGAACTGGATGGGCTGGGCCATGGTGAGATCTGCCCGCTAGGCAACTGACCGACCTGGCCCGCATGCTGGGAGCAACCCGTGTGAGGTGTTGCGCGACACCTTCTTCCCGAACAGCAAAAAGAGCCATTTGGATTTCCAAATGGCAGTTCCATGTGATGTCGACTTACTATATTCGTAACCCATAGGGAGTGGGTCCCCCCTACCATGTCTTAAAATCTGTGACCTCCATTTGTGGCACGCGACGACAGGTCACCCTTCAGCCAACATGGTCGGCTAAAAGATGGCCACCACAGTTTCTCCATTGCAGCGCCAAGTGGTACCCCCTCCATTTACGACCAGTGAGCGTCATATTCTGCCTTCTCTCTACATCATTAGTCGTCGGGGAAACCACAGAGGTACTGCACAGGAAGGTCTTTTTCGGGCCACCGGGTGAGCTCTAGTGGTTTGTTTTGCCTTCTGAAACCACCTACGGGCCTCCGTGGACACTGCCAACCCTGTGTGGATCCTAGGTTAACCTTGTTACTATTATTTCCAATTACCCATGATGAAAAAAAACATATATCATAGTGGAAAAGGTTCTGGGCCTTGTTCGTTATTCCTGCACCCTCCGCGTTTTCATCATAACAAGGGTGAGATTAATTAATCTTCAATCTCTTAGAGTTAATTATGGAAACACAAAATAATTAATCAAGGAAAAATCCCATACCTCGAACTCATGAATGATGTCGTGGTTAGGGAGGTAGAACAGTCCTCACATGATGAAGCCGTCAGCGTTCGTTGATCCCAGAACGTTGCTGTCCGAGCTTCAGTTCTTCATCAATGGAGGATGTCGCGGTACTTCGGCAGAGGTTCCTTAAATCCCTGAAAATAACCACATCCCGAGACACAATTAAAAACAGGGGTATAGGTGATTAACACAACATGATATTAATTAGGTTCATTAATGAATGAACCTTTTAATCTCTCAACAATTTAGTTTGAAAACGTGAGTCAATACATCAAATGGATTAACAACCCATTGGCCCCACAACCACATATCAAAATGTGGTAGGAAAATAAAATAACATTTTTATGTTATTTTATTAATTTTCAAGAATTCAAAAAAACTAACTTTTACTCTCGACCTACTGCGGTGAATGTTATGCCTTATTTAATAGAATCTTGGCATTGCAGATTCGATGGTGCCCTCAGATTTTTAATCCGAGAACTTTTTGAGATGATATAAAATTCCACACATGCATTTACTGAATGTACCTTGTAAAAAAAGTTCATAATTCAGTTCTAGTATTACTAGGCCTCAGAAATAAGTACTGTCAATTTTTACTAACTCGTAATAATCCCAAATAATTTAAAAAAAATTAATGGAATTTTCATGTCATTAAATTTTCAAAATATTTAAATAGGTACTAATAAATTATTAAAACCATATATATCATTTTTAAATATGGTTTCAATTATAACGGTTATCGATGTATTTTGTTAATGGAAAAAGGAGGAGTCATCATTTTGTGAGGCTGTAGATTACCGTACAAAAAAAATGTGTATTAACCATTAGATAGATGTTTTTGTAAGTGTAAGCAGAAACCATTTCATAAACACATCCTATAATATTTATTATATTTTTTATTATAAATTCATTGAATAATATGGATTTTGGATAAGATAATTCTAATAAACTATGGAACATAAAAAAGCATGTCATCTATTAATTGGGTAACACATTTTATTTTTCACCACATGGCCTCCAAGGATGGATTTATGTCCAAGTTAATGATTATATGTTGACATTAGGGATGTATATGAGCTATTTGGTAAGACCATGGATGATTAAATGTTCCCTAGGAGGCATGAATAATTTGGAGGAGAGGATTCCTTTTACAGTAGAGGAGGAGTGGTGCTATTTTAATATTTTGATAGAGTAATTCCGTACACATTTTTAACATTTATAGTGGCTCTAATAATAGCCCAAATTCACGAAAAGGAAGAATAATGTATAAATATAGCCATAAAATGTCTCTTGTATAAGTTTTTAGGTCAGTGTTTCCTTTGAGATTATGTTTTAATCTATTATTGAGCTTAATGTCACTATATTCATTGTAAGTAGTAGTAAATTATTGTCATTAATATTTATTGGTCACAAAAAACATTGTAATAATAAAAAATTAAAAATTTTTCTGAATCAAAAAAATCAATCTATTTTTTCAAATTACAATCAATTAAGTTGAAGAAACTAATTAAAATTTGATGATGGAGATGTGAGGACATTGTAGGTTTTCATTGTAAAATGTTGAAATGTTTGTAAGGATAATTATACCTAATTTGAGATTTAAATTGATTCAAATAAAATAAATTGTATTATTTTATAAAAAATTTATCTAATTTAAATTTAAAAAAATGAAAATTTAATTTTACATTATAAATAAATTATATGAAAAAGAAGGTTTGAATTAAAATTTATTATTTGTTATTATTAAAAATAGAATAAAATATAAACAATAATTATTCATTAATATATGATTTTTATGTTATGTTTCTAAATATGAAATAAATTTTGGAATTTTATATTTATGAATGGTAAATAAATTGGATTGAAAATAGACTCCACATCAAAAGGCTATAATACAACCATAATAAAAAAAGGTATTTTATGTGTAATATTGTGATTATTATTTTCATGTGATTATAAAATATATTGGATGATTTCAAAAAAGATTTGATTTAATAATATATATATATATATAATAGTAATATCACTCCTTAATTTTTATTTATTTATTTTATTTTGATAAATCACATATCTATGTATAAAAATATTTTTTTTAAAAATATTTACAATGTATTCAATTAGTTCGTATATCAATTCATATTATAGTTTATTATAAATTATAAATTTTTTATATTTTTTGTAAACCATATATTTTCAATTTTTTAGTTAATCCCATTCATTACTACTAACATTACTTCTAGGTTATATCTCTTTATATTAAATAATAACATATTATTGTTTTCTTAAACTCGGTCTTACATATAACACAAGTCATTGGAGAAACACATTGTTTCATGTAACATATGAAAAATAACTATTGTGTAAATTGAAATATATAACATATATTTGATTTATTCAAATAGTATATATTTTTTATAAATTTATTGGGTAATACATTCCCTTAAGTGATTGGTACTGTGTGCTATACTCGCGATCGAATTCAACATTCATACTCTAGAATTTTGGGGTGTTTTATATGTACATCAAATTTTGATATAATATATCATTAATTGTTTATCCTTCAAAGTATTTATAGGATTAATTTTATGATAAGTACATTTAAGGTTTTCCAATTACTTTGTTACATAATGGTATGAGATTTTCATCTCTCTTTTTAGACCCATAAGATAAATGTCATGTTGACTATTTACTTCTTTTCTGTTGTCTATTTAACTCCCAACTTGACATATTATATAATGAATTGTTTTATCTTCATTCTATTTAAAGATGCATAACCTCATGAACACACTCTCTATATATGGATACATTATGTAGGTAAACACGATGATATCTGGTACGTCTACATCAAGAAAATCAAGTTCCATAAATAAAAAAGAATCATCTAAATAGGCAACTCCCTTCGTTAAGTATATATTTCATTCTGTTCTCCAATAAGGTTGATTCAATCATGAGATAATCCTTTGGAGAGTAACATTGTTCACTATCGAAAAGAGGCATAACCTCATGAACACACTCTCCATATATGGATTTTATGGAATTCCCAATCCCTACATCCATGAAGATGTAATTCCTTATGTTATATATAAATATCAGATTGGGAATGGTGGTTCCCATCAAGAAGGATTGATTCCCCATCACTATATTCTGAGCCTGGGAAACTTCATGTCTATCTTGGTCAATGAATGTACCAACTTCAACCAGAGGTTCCATATATAGAAGATCCATTCAATCATTTTCAAAAGTCCATTGGAGATTCCCCACAAACTAATGAATTACAGGATCATTGATGTGTGGGGACAAGATTTTGTAAGTCCATATATACTTGTGACTACATTCCAGTTTAGTTTCATTATGAAGACAATGGATTTTTTATCCAAGTGGGTAGATGTGATTCCCCTCAAGGAATCAGAGGCTCGAACAAGGACCGAATTCATGATCTCCCTTATAATCTATCAATTCGGTGTCCATAATGCTCTTATAATTTACAACGACACGAACATATGGGCATCTAAGATGAAAATGTTGTACATCATGTTTATCATCCGGTCAAACCATACGTCTTGCTACCATTCACATTAAAATGAAAACATTGTAGAACTAAATAGGACACTCTCTAATATACTACAGAAGATAGTGGGCTAGAATAATCAAATTTAACTCGAAAATCTCCCCAATTCCTTATTGTCCTGCCAAATTAATATTCATAAATTCACGTAGGTTACTCAATATTCCATGGTGTATTGTTTTGAGGTAGTTCCAGCCATCAAGGTTCATCTACCATCACTCCAAATCGCATTATATGATTGAATAATGATACAAATAATTTCCGAAATCTATTTGTGTACAATGAAATCCCTAAAATATAATAAATTATTTTCCTTTCATAATTTAAATAATAAATATAAATAAATATTAACTGAATTTTAAAAGAATGATTTCTTTATAACCATCCACTATGTTGACACTAAACTGTATCTTTGAAGTCTAATTATTACCTAGAAAAGCCACCAAATCTGGATCCCAAATGATAAGGACAATATAAAATTTAAAAGATTAATCTAATCTATAATACTCTATGATCACCATTGATGAAGATTGTAACCTTCCTCCCACCAATTTCATGCTTCTTAAGTATTACATCACTTGGTGTAGATCTCAAGGTCCGAACACTATGACCATAAACTAGAAGTTAAAGACATAGCCTTATGACTTCAAAATACATGTGAATCCTTATAGTAATGTGGGGTGGGGCATTGTGCCTCTATGATCCCCATTCACATTGGGTTTGTAAACGTGTGACACTACAAATTTTTTTCAGAGTGTTTCATTGGACCAATAACTTTTACCATAAAACTAGATTCTATGTCCTAAGACACGACCTTAAACTATATACCTGGTATGAAATATTTGACTATAATAGAAGATCCTATTCTCCATGGGATATTATATAAAATCTTTTGTAAAGGGTCTCAACTACATTACCCAATACTAGGAATAGCATTCTAATCATCATGACATCAAAATATTTCCAATTTTTTTGGATGTCTTATGTGGTGTGGTCCCCCTTTCACATCATTCATGTTGAGATTGTTACTCCACTAACATATGCATTTTCATTTGAATTAATTTGACTTTTAGTAATGAGATCCATGACATTAAACTGATATTCAAGGTCCCCAAGTCATGAAATTAAAATTTTTGTGAGTCTCCCAAGGAATGTTCGATGTCATTCATGCCTATTTGGTTCTAATTCACATTAGGTCACACTTCTTGTTCCCAAAATATCATTTTGGTTGGAATAATAACATAACCTGGACAAATTCTATGACCTTAAACTACGATTCATTATGGTCCAGACTCCATGACCAAAACTGGGATCCAATGGTCCAAGAAACATAAACATAACCTATTTACAACAAGTCCATGTTTAACTTCAATGATCTATATATAGGATTCTCACCATTCCTTGAGTGTGGGATGCCACATCAAATCCCCAGAATTCCATTGTTCTAATGTTAGAGTGGATCATGTTTTTTTGCTGCATTATTTTCCAAAACTACAGGTGGCTTGGTTCCCATCTCTATTGGATATTTTGTTTTTCAAAAATATTTTCTTTGGGCCCAACATCAAATCCATCAAATCCACTATCCCCTTTTCAGCAATTAAATTCCAATAATCATTACTATAAACCATGTGCATGTCAAATCGGGGGGGGGGGGGGGGGGTGGGGTGGGGTGAATTGTGTGTATTAGGGTCTCCATGGCCCTCAATCAATGATACATTTAAGCTTTTTGACACTAACTTCACACACATGAAAATATTCAATGGTCCATGAAATTATATATATAAACTATTTTTAAATACACTTCTTCGAATCATGTATCCATATACACTCCATTGGAATTATATAATGAATTGTGGTGTTGAACCTTGAGTGTTGAACCATACATGGGAATTTTATGAATCCATATCCACACATAGATTCATTATTGGTTTGGATTTCCATCATCTTTTATATCCAGATGAACCCGCTATTTATGATGGTGTTATTAAAAATCTATCACCCTTCCCATGGATAACACCATGAAAAATATCAAACATCAAATATTTGATATTGAGATTCAAATTTAGTCGAAATATGATTTTTGTTCAAAACATTCAAGAAATGTATGTCTGAGGTCTATGTACATCGAACATGGTTTATAATATATCCCAACCCATTAGATTCCCCTTAATGTGATTTCAGATGTCTTAGGTTTCTTCCATTCCCCTTCTAAATGACTTAGTGGAATTCCAACACCCTTCGTGTCCTTCCATGGTGTATTTAATAACATGGAGTAGGTTGTTAAATGACATTTTTAAATTCTTAACATGGTATCTTTTCACTCATAATGTGAACTTCCCCATGTGATGAACACATCCAAATTGTTCTTTTTTCATCATCTATCACGACTCACATATTATGAGTTTTTATAGTTGGGTAGGTACTGAAATGGTTGAGCTACCCAAAACACCTAATCATCCAAACACTACCCCAATAAACATGATATACATGCCCATGTATAAAGAATATATACAATCTATCATTCAGCTATGAAATTAAGGGTATGACATTGGACATGTGTGTCCCTTGTTTAGGATGGGTTTGTAAAATCTATATGATACACATATACTTTTGTGTCATACCCTTGTCCTAACACATATAACTTAAACAATAATTCTTTGACATGCATGCATGGTGTTAAAATAAATGCTTGGCCCTAAATTTATGGACATAAACTATGGGACTAGGTCAATGAATTGTGACCATAACTATTTACAACCCATGAATTGCAAGCCTGATTACCGTAAACTGTATACCATTATCCAAGATAAGCGACCATAGAATATGTACCATTTTTTCTTGATACATGTGTGGAAATAAGCCAATTTTTGACATTAATGTCACTTTTATTTCCTTCAATCCTCATTTGTACAGTAAGATCCAAAGCTTCTCATGTCCATGCATCATAACCTTAAACATATTTTCCAGAGTCCATGCAACACAACTTTATTATGTTAACCTTTTTCCAAGACTTACAACCATAAAATATGTGCTATATCCTGGTTATATTTCATTAAACATTTGGGTACAACCTAACCACAACACATTAAATAGTGAAATGTACCGTCCTTGCCATATAATGATAAACTAAATTCCCTACAAAGTTATTATATGGTGTTAAATCAAGTTCCTATAATAATCATTTCAATAATGTGAAATAAAAAAAATCTTATCCCCTCTCCTTAGAGCACCTCTAGTCTGGTGTTGGTCATCCACCACATAATTCGCATTTTCATATTTTCCATGGAATCATAGATGGAACATTTTCTCAAAGATGAGTTTGGATTTTTTTCTCAAACTAATATTCCCAAAATTTTGTTCTCTATGCCACAATGGCATAACTCTAGGTGTGTTGGAGTCCATTTGAAGATTCAATCACATCATCTCCATGATATGAGTTCCCCTTGTTTACATCCTCATCCTCCTCCACATAAGGAGGGACCACTTAAAGGAATAGTCAAATTCCATACCGACTCACATAGAACCATTGGATAATTTCAAGGTTGATTTTGGAAGACAATCAATGTTATTTTATATAATTTGAATATGATCAGGTGCTGATCCTCATTTTTCCCCCATTACAGGGTAACAATATATACATTGGGATTCAAACACGGTCTTTCATTATCCTTTATCACTGTTCCACTTTACTTGTGTTTCATATTTTGTGCATTTTGATCCACACTCCTCATTCCCCATTGATCTATGTGAATTCAACAACCTTGGTTTTTTCTTGTTCATTCTCTAGAGCATTCTATACAAATGAAATGGTTGTTCATAGAGCCTCATTCTCTATAAAATATTTCTATTATCCAAAACACTCTCAGTTTTTAGTAAAATACAGGATACCCTAGGTGTTTGATGGTTATAGTAAACTCTCATAAAAATGAGTAATCATATGGTTTTCCATTGTTCCGATCATAAAGAATAACTCCCATGATTGTACGGATTAGTTGACGGAAGTTTAAAAAATATGATCGATTATAAATAAGGATGTGAAAAAAAGTAAATTTATTCATTCTTGTATATAGTTTAAAAATGAATGTTTTTGAATAGGGAGGCCATTCATGTAGAGACCCGAAGCTTGACGTGCATGGACATTACATTACATTTGCGGAATACTTAGTACATAACAAAAAAAACACACACACAAGGATCGTAATAGTTTAGTGTCTTTGGAAACTTGGAATATAATCTTCTAATCGTGGTGAAAGATCTTCAAAATCTCTCATAAAGATCTTCTTTTTTTTTTACCTAAAACCTTTCTTTATATCCTGGGGAAAAGAAAACATAAAAGGGTGAGCTCAAATGCTCATTAAGGGTAAACAAAAGAAATATCAATCACATCATATACATAAGCACATAACTTTTGGAAATCTTAACCTGCAAAAGAGATCATAATTTCATAACATGGGGTAAATCATGGCAGTGAAATGTAATCACAATAATCATAACTTAAAACATGAAACTTTGTGGCATTCCAACATAATCATAGAGAATCATTTCTTGTTAGTCAAGACTCATTGCCAAGACTATCTTAGTGGACAAAGTCCCTTTTCTGAATCGAGTAACCCTCGTTTCAGTCCTGTTTCACTGAACCGGTATAACCTACCATTCCAGCCATGTCTATCTCATGAGATATAAAATCTTTACCCAATGCATTGGAGGGAGATATAGGTCCCACCCATCTCATAATGATACCATTCTTATGTGTGCCACAAAATCATAAACCATACATCATAACAAAACCCATGTAATAAAAATGGGATTCTTAAACAACATGACATCATAAAACAATTCATATAAGATAAAGGAATTCATAAAAATAATTCCATCACAACATAACCAAATCAATTTAATAATAGGGATAAAAACAGAACCCTTTATTATATTAGATGGAAAATAATTTTGATAAAACACTTGAACTCCATTCTTGAGGAAAATATCCTTTCTACTTCAAAAACATTTTTCCTTTCATAACATGTCATACAACTTTAAAATAAAAGAAGTTGATTAAAAATAAACTTGAAAACTTGTAAAGGAAGCTTCTTGGAAATAATGTTTTAAAAATCCATTCATGCCGTATAAGTTAAAAAAAACATTCTTCTCATACTTTTGTCGGAAAAGTAAAAAAGTACCTCGTACGAAAAACGAAAAAAGATTCCTTTCATATCTTTTACTGAAAACTCACCGAAGGGTAAAATTGGATTTAAACAATTTTAGGTGGATGGAAATAATATTACATATTCAGGAAACATGGATGTGGATGATAAAATACACCCCAGTAAATACCAACGTATAAACAATCTCGGATAAAAATGAGATTGTGATATTTCCCTTACCTTAGGTTCGATTTGCTTCGTATGTGTCCGAACCTCCTGTATAATGATTTAAATAATGTCATTGACTTATTACAAAATCATATTCATTGTTATGATATCATATATGGTTCACTTATGACATTATATTACCCGTTCTTTTGTAAATTCCATGTTAAAGAAGCGTTTTGGGTAAAATCATTTCATTTATCGTAGGTGTTTTGACTTGTTGTTCTTGAAATCATTATTACTTATATCATGATTTAATTACTTCCAGAATATAAAATATGATTTATATATCATATATATTCAGTATATATATATATATATAATAGATAGATAAATAAAATGAAAAACACCGTTCATGGAGACGGTAGTCCGTACGTACGCATGAACGCTGTTTTCCTTTCCTTATTGTCTTGAAATGGAAGTAAGTAGATGACATACATATATATATATATATACATAAATCCAGTAGCTTTATAATGTCATATATTTCATTATTATTTCTTATATATACTTTATAATCATTCTTAAATGGTTAACATGGAGAATGAATCTCATCGCGTCGTGGAGACGGTAGTCCGTACGTACGCACGAGCGATGATATCATTTCCATAAATATTGAATTGAATTGGACTGTATTATAAAATATATCAGAATCAATATGATGTTGTAATAACTATGTACAGTTATTTTTTACACCATTATACCCATCCATGTAAGGTGGTGGTGGAAAATAGATTACACCACGGCGTGGAGACGGTATTCCGTACGTACACACGCGCGGTGATTTCTTTTTCCGTAGGATGGATAGATGGTGAAATAGGGTTGTTTCATACTTAAAATAACATATCCGTATATGAGTGATACTGATGTTATTACTTCATAATGAAACAACCTAAGAAGAATAAGTGGAAGAATAAATAAAGATGAAAGAATTGGTAACGGTAATTACCTCTTCTTTGAAGCGCCTCTTTCAGACCTCCTCTTAGGGCACTAAAATTGGTCTTTGGGGAAGACCAGAACCTCTAGGATGTTTCTAGGGAAGTGGAGAAGAGATTTTGGCAGGGGTTGGCCGAGCTTGAGTGCTCAAATTGGTGTGTGGAGGAGGGGGAGGAGGTGTCCTTTTATAAGGGAGGAGAGGGGCACCTTAGGAATACCTCAAAATATTATTTTATATTAAAGTCAAAATCGGTTTATAATGGTTCCAAAGGGTCTTATTTCGGAGCTAAAGTGGGGATGGGTCGAAATCCTATCAACAAATAAGATTTAGACAAGTTTAGGGTATTATTTTAACCTTATCAATTAGATTTAACTCTAAGTTAAATAATTTAACTTTTACCGTGTCTTTTTGTTTTCATTCACTATATGGTTAATACACTTACTATAACATGCCAAAAGAACCCCAAATTGTTTATTATTAATACATATATCCATATCTAAGTCATTTGGCCGATCCTTAGATTTTTAGGAATAAAATAACAATTAATAATATAATATTTGATTTAAAAACTATTTTGTGTCAATTTTGACACTATTTCATATATGATTTTTTGTGAAAGTCATAACAGAATTATATGTTCGAACCAAGTTTATTAAATCAACACTAATATATCATAGTAACCTAGAAAATTAGTGTAATTCATAAAAAGTCTCAAATTACATTCATTTGTGCATTTATAACATCAATTATGTTAATATTTCCTTAAAAGGGTAATTACTGCATCATCGTTGTGTCATAAATAAAATAATTTATTTAAAGTTTAAAAATTATAAATAAAATATCATTATGTAAGAAATCTTTTTAGATTTCTAATGAATATTTATAGTCGAATTTATCATATGTATAACCCCATATTAAAAATGTTTTAGTTATTAAACTTTGATTTTAACTGTTTTAACTATTCATTAAATAAATTAATAATAAATGTCATAATCTAATCCAATTGGACCTAAATGGTCATATTATATTCATAAGGTTGTTTTTGGTCGAATTACACTTATCCAATAGAATTAGGACATGTGTTAGGGTAATAGTAATATCATATTTACCCTTAGTTACCCTATTTACTATTAACCGTGGTAAAAAAAAGTAAAAAGTTACTATTCAGAAAAAATTATTTTCATCTCATTGAACCACATTTTAGTCCTTGATATTAACTGTGTCTGTCGGATTTTTGAAATTCCATTCACAGAAGCGGTAAAATTAAGTTTTATGCAAAATTCAGTGTTTAACCTACCACTTAGTGGTTTCACTATTCATCGAAAATTGAAAGTTTTCAGAAAAATACCAAAAATTAGGCATAAGATATATATGATATTATGAACTCAAAAATGATGTCTATTTTACCAAATTCAAAACATATCAGTTGCATTAACTAATTTAAAAATTAATTCTCGTCGTCAAAACAAATAGCGTGTTTTTAAGAGATAATAACTATCAAAAGATTGACACTAGTTTATAACTGGTTTAAATGTGAAATTACATCCAATAACCAACATTGTATTAAATTGTAAAAATATATTCTAAATATACTTTAAAACCACTCAAATTAATAATTTATCACTATTAATTATTTCTATTAAAAAAGTTTTTTTTAATTAAAATTTAGAAATTTTTACTATTCATCAGAATATTAAAGTTATCCGAAAAGTACCAAAATTTCACCCTAAGCTAATTTTAATATTACGAATCCAAAAATGAATTCCATTTTGAAAAATAAAATTTACAAAATTTCAAAAAGTGGTTATTACTATTCATAACGGCTAGTTTTAATAATATCTTAATAGCATATCGTTGTTTAGCGAAACTCGGTGTTGCGTACAACACACGCTATCTTGGAAGGTCGCGATTGCGTATAATTCAAGCCAGGTCAGAGATGTGTATTGTGAAATCTCCTTTTGGTGTAGCGTATAACACAAGACATTAATAAAATATTTTTCATAAAATCTCGGGCTGTTACATTCTACCCCCCTTAAAATGAATTTCGCCCTCGAAATTCGTCGGGGTTATAAATGGTTTACTATTCGAAAGTTTCTTTAATAGAAACCCACATCGTAAAAAGGAATACCAAAACTTGGCTTTAAAAACTAAAGTTTGAAATGTAACGATTACCCAAATAAACTAATCACTGGGTTTCCACATAGGTGAAAATATGGATATGGAAGAGAAATCTAACCATCATGTTCTGATGGAGAGTGGTAGAGAACATGGCTATGGAAAATCCAGTAATCACAAATCCATAGATTTGTGATGATATAAGGTAACATCTGATTCATTAGGTATAAGATCACTAGGACAACATTTTTTGGTTTTCAAGATCATTTCCCTAAAGTTGAAAATTTTCTTAGAATAAATACTTACTTTATTTTGGTACAATCTCACTGTTGTTCATTCCTTGAACAATTTCCACTTCATCTCTTAAATAAATGAAGTTGAATTTGTTATTCGTGAAGTGTTAGCAGATCATGTGATAGAATGACGGGTCATTCCATCTGTCTCAATCAAAAGGTTACCAAAAATCATATACATAAGTCGATCTATATTGAGATTAATCATATATGGTTCCTAAAATGGACTTATACTTCATATATCATACTGTTTAATATAATAAAACTAGTTTCTACTAAACAGGGACTTCCTGTAGGCCAATGGTAGGCGATAAAGGCCAGTCGCACTTCGATTGTGGGTTCGATTTCCACAGCCTTGTCCGACGCGATGGGCTGTCGCCCGTCCTGCAGGTTGTCCTTTTTCTAAAACCATATTACTATAACATCCCATAAATAATATCAAAAAATAAACTTCTATCCTTAAACAATACTCACTTATGTCCAACATAATCCATTTCAATCTTTAGGCTTATCCATAATACTGCAGTCCACTCTCATAACATAGTGAAAACGAATACCAGAGATTTAATACCATCGTTGATCCCCATATATCATAAGATATGTTTTGTTGGTCACATTCCAAACATTCAATGTCTTTAATCATGTATTCTATTGAATACCTTAGTGAAAACATGAATGCAGTTAAAATTTAACACTTTCCACATACCAAAATCCTCAAAATTCTATATACTCAATCCATGATATCACTTAGTCCTTATATCAATCACGAGCTCATGAATACTGTTAAACATTTCATTTTCTCGTTTTCCCTTCATTATGCGCATATCATCTTATTTCCAAAAATATCTCAATTACTTTTAATACCACATTAGACTAATAAATATTCCATTACTTTAGGATACAACATTATTTTGGAATCCCATTACATAAACACATAATCATTCCACCACATCGTTGTCATATTCAACATCGCCAATAGTGATCGCATGTGACTTCCCTTTGTCCTTTGCCTTTAGTGGTTACTCATGTTGATCATCACTAACCCTTGGATTAGGGCATTTATTAGCATAATGCCCCATTTCCTTGCACTTGAAGCCTTGAAATGTTGGTGGTGCGTTCTCTGCAGTGTTTGCTTTATTCACATCATTAGAAACCCTTTTTCAATTACTTCGACACTCAGCTGCTCGATGACCTTCTTTTCCACACTTAAAACATTTTCTAGTCCCTTTAAGACAATCTCCACCATGCTTCTTTCCACACTTTGTGCATAAGGAAACATTCATCTTCTTTTCACCATTATTCTGAGATTTCTCCTTGAACTCCATCTTTCGTTTCTTGTCAAAACCATGAGAGGGATATGTAACACCAACTTCCATTTTTACCTTGATAACACAACGCACAATTTCTTCATAGCTACTGAAGTCTCTTATAGCTAATTCCCTTCGATGACTTGGTTTTAAGCCACTGAAAAATCGATCAACTTTACTTTTAGGTTGGATGATAATGCCGGATGCATACCTTGCAAGTCTTGTAAAATTCGCTTCATATATACCAACAGATTCATCATCCTTTTGCTTTAGTTCAAGAAACTCCTTCTCCATCTTTGTTCGAAGAATACGAGGGAAGTACTTATTAAAAAATAAGTTCTTGAACTCGTCCCATTCCATGGACTCAATTTCATCTCCTTGCCTTGTATTCTTGATAAGATTCCACCATTGATCAGCTTCACCTTCCAAACGATATACTGCTAAGATGACTTTATCATGTTCAGAACATTGAAGAACTGAAAATATCTTTTCAGTGGTACTGATCCATTGTTCAGCAACAAGTGGATCAGAAGACCCACTGAAAGAAGGTGGGCGTTGCCTCATGAAGGACTCAATAGAATATTGTTCCCTTCTCTGCTCATTTGGAAGTCCAGAATGATTCATAGCTTGTGTAAGTATAGCAATAAGATTTTTCACTCCATCTCCGATAACATTTGTTTGTTCAGGAGGACAATCATTGCATTGTCCATTGCATTGATCAACACGGTTCCTTCGGGTTCCAGCCATCGTCTAAAACCCAAAAGGAATAGTGTGAGAGGCAAAAATCATGCTAGGGAAAACAACATAATAAAGGGGGAGTACCCTTAATATCTAACATCTTAGGTTAAATTCTAAGATCGTTACCGTAGTTCTAGGACCATATCCTATATGTATACTTATCCTTAGGGACATCCCTAGACATACCTTAGAAATATCTCTAGGGATCTCACTAACGTTTTCGCATCCTAGTATCCAAAGGTTGACTAAACCTTTCCTCTGATACCAACTATAACGGTCTGGAATTACTTCCAGTGGACTATAGTTGATACCTATCAGGGCACTCCATGGGCGGCTACACCCCCTGGGTGGGACACACCACCATCCCCAATGGCAGCCATTTCCTCATGAAGCCCTTGGGCGGAGAGCCATGCTTCTTCCAACGCTCACATGTGAGAGTTCCCAAGGATCGGATACATTCCTACCTCCTTTGCCTCTAATACCAACTGTAGAGACCCGAAGCTTGACGTACATGGACATTACATTACATTTGCGGAATACTTAGTACATAACAAAAAAAACACACACACAAGGATCGTAATAGTTTAGTGTCTTTGGAAACTCGGGATATAATCTTCTAATCGTGGTGAAAGATCTTCAAAATCTCCCATAAAGATCTTCTTTTTTTTACCTAAAACCTTTATTTATATCCTGGGGAAAAGAAAACATAAAAGGGTGAGCTCAAATGCTCAGTAAGGGTAAACAAAAGAAATATCAATCACATCATATACATAAGCACATAACTTTTGGAAATCTTAACCTGCAAAAGAGATCATAATTTCATAACATGGGGTAAATCATGGCAGTGAAATGTAATCACAATAATCATAACTTAAAACATGAAACTTTGTGGCATTCACACATAATCATAGAGAATCATTTCTTGTTAGTCAAGACTCATTGCCAAGACTATCTTAGTGGACAAAGTCCCTTTTCTGAATCGAGTAACCCTCATTTCAGTCCTGTTTCACTGAACCGGTATAACCTACCATTCCAGCCATGTCAATCTCATGAGATATAAAATCTTTAACCAATGCATTGGAGGGAGATATAGGTCCCACCCATCTCATAATGATACCATTCTTATGTGTGCCACAAAATCATAAACCATACATCATAGCATAACCCATGTAATAAAAATGGGATTCTTAAACAACATGACATCATAAAACAATTCATATAAGATAAAGGAATTCATAAAAATAATTCCATCACAACATATTCAAATCAATTTAATAATAGGGATAAAAACAGAACCCTTTATTATCTTAGATGGAAAATAATTTTGATAAAACACTTGAACTCCATTCTTGAGGAAAATATCCTTTCTACTTCAAAAACATTTTTCATTTCATAACATGTCATACGACTTTAAAATAAAAGAAGTTGATTAAAAATAAACTTGAAAACTTGTAAAGGAAGCTTATTGGAAATAATGTTTTAAAAATCCAATCATTCTGTATAAGTTAAAAAAAAAATTATTCTCGTACTTTTGTCGAAAAAGTAAAAAAGTACCTCGTACAAAAAACGAAAAAAGATTCCTTTCATATCTTTTACTGAAAACTCACCGAAGGGTAAAATTGGATTTAAACAATTGTAGGTGGATGGAAATAATATTAAATATTCAGGAAACATGGATGTGGATGATAAAATACACCCCAGTAAATACCAACGTATAAACAATCTCGGATAAAAATGAGATTGTGATATTTCCCCTACCTTAGGTCCGATTTGCTTCGTATGTGTCCGAACCTCCTGTATAATGATTTAAATAAAGTCATTGACTTATTAAAAAATCATATTCATTGTTATGATATCATATATGGTTCATTTATGACATTATATTACCCGTTCTTTTGTAAATTCCATGTTAATGAAGCGTTTTGGGTAAAATCGTTTCATTTATCGTAGGTGTTTTGACTTGTTGTTTTTGACATCATTATTACTTATATCATGATTTAATTACTTCCAGAATATAAAATATGATTTATATATCATATATATTCAGTATATATATATATATAATAGATAGATAAATAAAATGAAAAACACCGTTCATGGAGACGGTAGTCCGTACGTACGCATGAACGCTGTTTTCCTTTCCTTATTGTCTTGAAATGGAAGTAAGTAGATGACATACATATATATATATATATATATACATAAATCCAGTAGATTTATAATGTCATATATTTCATTATTATTTCTTATATATACTTTATAATCATTCTTAAATGGTTAACATGAAGAATGAATCTCATCGCGTCGTGGAGACGGTAGTCCGTACGTACGCACGAGCGATGATATCATTTCCATAAATATTGAATTGAATTGGAGTGGATTATAAAATATATCAGAATCAATATGATGTTGTAATAACTATGTATAGTTATTATTTACACCATTATACCCATCCATGTAAGGTGGTGGTGGAAAATAGATTACACCACGGCGTGGAGACAGTATTCCGTACGTACGCACGCGCGGTGATTTCTTTTTCCGTAGGATGGATAGATGGTGAAATAGGGTTGTTTCATACTTAAAATAACATATCAGTATATGAGTGATACTGATGTTATTACTTCATAATGAAACAACCTAAGAAGAAGAAGTGGAAGAAGAAATAAAGATGAAAGAATTGGTAACGGTAATTACCTCTTCTTTGAAGCGCCTCTTTGAGACCTCCTCTCAGGGCACTAAAATTGGTCTTTGAGGAAGACCAGAACCTCTAGGATGTTGCTAGGGAAGTGGAGAAGAGATTTTGGCAGGGGTTGGCCGAGCTTGAGTGCTCAAATTGGTGTGTGGAGGAGGGGGAGGAGGTGTCCTTTTATAAGGGAGGAGAGGGGCACCTTAGGAATACCTCAAAATATTATTTTATATTAAAGTCAAAATTGGTTTATAATGGTTCCAAAGGGTCTTATTTCGGAGCTAAAGTGGGGATGGGTCGAAATCCTATCAACCAATAAGATTTAGACAAGTTTAGGGTATTATTTTAACCTTATCAATTAGATTTAACTCTAAGTTAAATAATTTAACTTTTACCGTGTCTTTTTGTTTTCTTTCACTATATGGTTAATACACTTACTATAACATGCCAAACGAACCCCAAATTGTTTATTATTAATACATATATCCTTATCTAAGTCATTTGGTCGAACCTTAGATTTTTAAGAATAAAATAACAATTAATAATATAATATTTGATTTAAAAACTATTTTGTGTCAATTTTGACACTATTTCATATATGATTTTTTGTGAAAGTCATAACAGAATTATATGTTCGAACCAAGTTGATTAAATCAACAATAATATATCATAGTAACCTAGAAAATTAGTGTAATTCATAAAAAGTCTCAAATTACATTCATTTGAGCATTTATAACATCAACTATGTTAATATTTCCTTAAAAGGGTAATTACTGCATCATCGTTGTGTCATAAATAAAATAATTTATTTAAAGTTTAAAAATTATAAATAAAATATCATTATGTAAGAAATCTTTTTATATTTCTAATGAATATTTATAGTCGAATTTATCATATGTATAACCCCATATTAAAAATGTTTTAGTTATTAAACTTTGATTTTAACTGTTTTAACTATTCATTAAATAAATTAATAATAAATGTCATAATCTAATCCAAGTGGACCTAAATGGTCATATTATATTCATAAGGTTGTTTTTGGTCTAATTACACTTATCCAATAGAATTAGGACATGTGTTAGGGTAATAGTAATATCATATTTACCCTTAGTTACCCTATTTACTATTAACCGTGGTAAAAAAAAGTAAAAAGTTACTATTCACCAAAAATTATTTTCATCTCATTGAACCACATTTTAGTCCTTGATATTAACCGTGTCTGTCAGATTTTTGAAATTCCATTCACAGAAGCGGTAAAATTAAGTTTTATGCAAAATTCAGTTTTTAACCTACCACTTAGTGGTTTCACTATTCATCAAAAATTGAAAGTTTTCAGAAAAAAACCAAAAAATAGGCCTAAGCTATATTTGATATTATGAACTCAAAAATGATGTCTATTTTACCAAATTCAAAACATATCAGTTGCATTAACTAATTTGAAAATTAATTCTCGTCGTCAAAACAAATAGCGTGTTTTTAAGAGATAATAACTATCAAAAGATTGACACTAGTTTATAACTGGTTTAAATGTGAAATTACATCCAATGACCAACATTGTATTAAATTGTAAAAATATATTCTAAATATACTTTAAAACCACTCAAATTAATAATTTATCAGTATTAATTATTTTGATTAAAAAAGTTGTTTTTAATTAAAATTTAGTAATTTTCACTATTCATCAGAATATGAAAGTTATCCGAAAAGTACCAAAATTTCACCCTAAGCTAATTTCGATATTACGAATCCAAAAATGAATTCAATTTTGAAAAATAAAATTTACAAAATTTCAAAAAGTGGTTATTACTATTCATAACGGCTAGTTTTAATAATATCTTAATAGCATATCGTTGTTTAGCGAAACTCGGTGTTGCGTACAACACACGCTATCGTGGAAGGTCGCGATTGCGTATAATTCAAGCCAGGTCAGAGATGTGTATTGTGAAAGCTCCTTTTGGTGTAGCGTATAACACAAGACATTAATAAAATATTTTTCATAAAATCTCGGGCTGTTACAATTCATATGTTGGATCCTCTAAAAATTCTTATAAAAATTTCTCATATGGTTCATCTCTAAGAATAAAATACTATAGCTCTGAAAAACTCTATTGTGTGTCATCGAGAACCTGATGCCACCTTCTGAGTTCTACAAGATCCCCAAATTCCATATATAGAATATCATCACATCATATTAGTGCTTGGTTCTGATCATCCATTAAACTATTTATTTGAATTTTCACATAACTCATATTCATCTCAGCCTCCTCCAACTGATTCCATAATTGTATGAAAAACTCTAATTGAGGGTTATGAAATGAATCACGCTCGTTAATTTTTTTTTCAAAAAATGTTGGATTAACTGATTCACATCAAGGATTTTACAAATGTTATCAGACCTCTTGTGGTTATAGGAATTATCTAGGTACAAGATTCCTTCACACACTCGCAATGAAATAATGTCACTGAACAGTGCATGGAGGACATGGGAATCTACTCATCTAGTTCTTGTGTAACAAATACAATGTTGGAAGGACACTATCAAATACACTAGGTCACATTCTTATGCTTGGATGTTAATGTGTTTCGCATTTCTCCATGACTTGTGTTGGACAATGCAAATTTCATAAGTAGCATCATATCTAAAATCTTATATCTATTTAGGAGTTGTTGGTTATTACATTGGGAAAGATGAATGATAATTTTAAATCATTCTCCATTTCTATATTCCTATCATAGTTGATGATATATATATTACATGTTTGGTTATCCTCACTTGAGTATACCTCGATATTACCAGCTCCCCCAACCAAAAGATTCTCCCCACCCAGGGAATCACTAACATATAAAGAGGACTATTCTTATATTAATATGAACAGATCATCAAGGAAGATCGGTTCCTAAAGAATAGGTGAATTAATTGGAGAAGGGCCATAGAATTATTTGTCCTCGTCTACCTTCCAGGAATGCAAGCATTTAAAAAGTTAGTGAAATTGAAAAGTTTCTATCAATTTGATTATAAAATATAGTGTTGAATTTTAATGAGAATGTGAAATCTATGGGATATGAGTAATGGAAAATTTGGTAACTATGATTTGATAAAGATCTCTACCACTAATGCATGCTCAAAGCGAATTGATAATTCAATAGGAAACACCAACTCCTCCTACATTGTTTAATGTTGAGGATCTCGGAATAAAAAAATCATAGATGAAAATTACCCACGTAGATCTGAAAAAGGTTAAGTAGAACAGATTATAATATTACATTGGGGAAAAGGAATCTTGATGATGATCTACTTAGGTGTGATTTTTATTCAGTAGTGGGAACCTCTATGTGATTGTCAGGTAATAGTTTCCCATATATAATTGGGAGGACATGGGGCACCAAGACTTCACCTTGTCCTCTTAAGCCATTCCACTAGCTTCATTGGCATCAATAACATGCCCAATACCTTGCTCTCTAGTACTCATTGATGCAATTTGGTCACCTCTAGTTGGTTCCCTTCCTTATCATTGTCTAGGTGGTTTTTCATTTTGAGGGTTTTTCATATCATTTCAATAATTAATAGTAATAGATCAAGGGAGTTGTATAACATAAAGACTACTATGAAAAAATTTGATAATTATTTTTCTATGGATTTGATTTTTATAATTTATTGGGCACTCCCAAAAAGAGAAGGTGATACCCAAGATTGTTCATTTATAGAATCCTATGATTCATTTTCAATCGATTCCTCCTCATACTTATTGAAGTTGAGTGGTGTCTTTTCCCTACATATCAATTCATGGAGGATCACACATGATATGTTTGAGAGAGGTTTTTATTTCATTACAAGGAATGTGTTTCCATACATGGATGATAGATATAATTATCAATGGTAAAAAAATTATCGTGGGTGTTATCAGAACAAGATCCACATTGGGTTGCTCGATTGCATCTTGAATAGTCTTTTTCCCTATGTCCTCCAATGGAAGTGATGTACGAAGTGCCTTCCATTCTGACCAGATGGATTGAAAGATAGAATCAGTAGTTAAAGTTATTAGGTAGCATACTATTTTCCATGTGGCCACTCTGGCCATTTCTGACTTCAAATAATAACCAATTTATATCCCCCATGGAATCATACGACACCCATATATTCTAGTAGGTGGGGATGATACTACATCATGATCATACCAATAACAGCTCTGGAAAGAGCTACCCCAGATGCCTACCTCACCCCTTTGCGACCAGACTACCAACATCAACATTTCACTGTCTTTTATCTCGTTATTTTACCACTTAAATAGTATTACTCATGATTTAATCAATATAAACGACCACCCATTTTCTTGAATAATCCATTGATATGCCAACATCAAAATTTGTTGGCATTAACACAATTGTTTAATATCATCTTGCATTCACCATAACACACATATGTTTCAATAAGATGAAAGTGATTCATTCCCCATTAAACCACATTTAGACTCTATACATCACTCATTGGAGGCACCCAAACATCCTGAAATAGAGGGGCCCTGTGCACTACTCATTATAAATATTCTTGTTGATCCGCTCTACCGACCCTTTTCCCATGAATCACTTCGGATATTCCATCTGTTCCCATTTTTGTTCAGGTTTTCCACCATCAGAATAACTAGAGTTGAATAGGGATGAATGTTAAAATTTATGTGCTTTCTGATAAAAAATTTTACCCCAAATTAATCGAGCATCATCAGCCTGACCCCAACGATTTTCAATAGATATGACTTCATATCAGTGTTTGGTGGGATAATGGGGATCGAGAATTCATAACCCTAGAGGTTCACTTCAATCCATAAATGTATGAACTATAATTTCCCATATATTCTCAATTTTATTATTCTCCTCACCACATGGCTTAAAATACCCTAAATCATTGAAAACACAAATACACATAGGATTAATCTATTAGTAATGGCCAGAAATTCCACAATCCCTAACATCCCAAGGTGAAACCCATTAATTTTCCCTATAATATCTTCATACAAACACATAATAATGTTGAATAGAATGTGGTGTAGCACACCAATGGGTCCCATTATCTATCCATATTTTTCCCCTTTTGTCAAAAAATACCTTCTTCTTGGATTAACTAGTGTGATCATGACATACTTATCCACGGTTCTATTGATTAATTTTATCCCTTAATAGGAATTCAATTTTGGGGTCCTCTATCAAGAAAGTTTTTGAACCACAAATTAAAGTGGATTCACCATCCAAATATCAATGATTTATTAAAATTCTCATGAATGCATCAAAATGGTGTTTCACTAGGAGAAGATTCTTCTATCTATCACTCCATGTAGTCACCGATAGTGGGAACCCATCATAATAGAATTATTACAGTGAAATGACACTGATCTAGTTGATTTCTCATATATTAATGTGCACTTTCCCATTATGAAAATGTAGTTTGTTGGTATCTATGGACCAATAGTTGATGAACATTGGCTCTAGATCCAACTGATGATAAACCTGAATATGTGCTATCCACAGTGGTTTATACAAGCAGATTGGACATAGCACCACCCCGTACTATGGGAAGGTGTAGAAAATCTAATATTCCTTAGACCATTCTGTAAAGACCCGTAAAATTCAATAGAATTTTTTTCTTAATTTTCTTTGTAATTTTACAAGAGCGCGGTTTCTGACGGCACATGATTCCGAGGCCCGGAGTGCCCGTAATCAATTTCCGAAGTTTGGCTCGGGTAAGTTCAGTGAACGAACGAGCGGGAAATTCTAACTTTTGATCTGGTGCTCGGAATTGAAATCCGAGGACACTGATGATCTCGCAGCGCCGATATTCACTTAAGGAGACCTTTTCCGAAGTTGTGTTTATTGCAGGACGAAAGTTAGTTTTTGGGAGAATTATAAAAAGTTAATTAAAAATGTGGAACACTTTTTATTTTTCTTACTTGTTGGTTAACTCCTCTCAAAGGAAGTTAAAGGTGGGACCCACATCCACTTAACCTCCCTTGGGAGGATTATGTGTGGTGGGGCCCACACGAAACCCAACTTTTCATCTCCTCTCAAAACTCCCTTAACTCCCCTTTTAAATGAAATTGTCAACTTAGCTTATTAATTGGGTTGAGTTGTTTAATCTTTTTCAAACCTTTGAAATTCAAAAAGGTTTGGTTGAGTAAATAAAATAAGTTCTTAGATTATTTTATTTGGTTATAATTCTCTAGCCTCTTGAGAGTTTTGAAGCCTTCTACTTCTCCTTCTCCTTCTTCTTCTTCTTCTTCTTCAAGCTTGACGAAGAACGCGAAGAACCTTCGAGCTCCGACGAAGAACGCCGCTCCTCTCTTCTTCGTAGCCGATTGTATCCGAAGATCGACGACGCCTTCCGTGTCAACAAAAGGGAACACCGCTTCCTCCTCAGACTTCTTTCGTCGGCTTACAAAGATTCTCCAACGACGTACCTCTTCGGACGTACCTCTTCGTCATCGGATTTGACGAACGATTACCGCGACGCCCGACCTCCGCGACGTTGTCTTCCGCGGGTCATTGACGATCTTGGAACTTGAACCCAAGGTAGGGGTTTGTTGTGGTTTATTTCTTTACTCTCGTTCTTGGTTATAGAATGATAATCTTGTGATTAAATATTTAAGAGTTATCATCTAACGAGAGGGGGGGGGGGTCGGACCGCACAAACACGGCCGAATTCCCCCTCCTTTGTTCTTGGTTATTTATATAATCTTGTGGATGAACGAGAAGGTGTGGTGCCGTCGCACCACGCGGGAATCGCCCGGCTTATTTACGCGACGCCGTCGCATCACGCCGTGGATGGATTATCATGAACGCGACGCCGTCGCGCCGCGTCGAAGGAAACCGAAGGCGCCGCGGCCGGAGCGGGGCCGCGGCGGAGGGGCGCGGTGCCGTCGCACCGCGCCGGACGACGAACACCGCGGCCGGTTCCGGGCCGCGGCGGGACGAGAGGACCGGCGGCTCGCCGGGCCGCCGGCGTCGGAAACCGGAAAGGGGACCGGCTTTGCCGGTCCCGTTGAAGAAAAACCGGCCGGCCAGGTGGGCCGGCCGGAAGGTCAAAGACCGGGGGAATTTAATTCCCCCATTCAACCCAAATGCCCCCCCATTTATGAGGGGGGGGGGGGTTTCTTTGAGGGGGGCAGGCGGCCCCCCAGTTTCCCTCAAAGCAGGCCCCCACGAGGGGGGGCCGGTTCTCCAAAGGCGCGGCTAAAAGCCGCGCCGCCATCTTGAAAAAGCGGGGGCCTTGCCCCCCGCGCGTGGCACCCAGCGGCGCTAGGCTGCCCCGCCGCCGGCCGGGCCGCGCCGGACCGCACCGCCTCGCCGGTCCGCGCCGCCGCGCCGGACCGCCGCCGGCCGGGCCGGGTTGGATCCGGGTCGGGTCGGCCCGGTTCGGGTCGACCCGGTTTGGGCCGACCCAGGGGGGGGGGGGTCGGGCCGGGTCGACCCGGACCCGGACCCCCCGTTTTTGAATTGACTTCGGTCTTTTGCTCACAACTTGATCTACGAACGTCCGATTGACGAACTGTCTGCAGAAACACGATTCTTGGATCGAGGCAGTCATTTTGTTATATTGCACTCAAGGTTTCGGAATACTTTAAGTTCGGTCGGGTTGGTTCGTTCATGAAACCAACAGGGCCTTCGGAGCGGAAACACTCATATCTTGAGCTACGGACGTCCGATTGACGTGCCGTCAGATTTGTTGTGTTCCTCTTAGTGATACGGATCTTTTGGCATACTCCGCCCGAGGTTTGGACGTAGGTGGAGTACGTTCGTGTTGGTTTTGCCTAAAAAACCAACCGGGCCCCTGGGACGAAAAAGCCAATAACTCTCAGACCGGGCGTCCGATCGACGCGCCGTCTGTTGCGTTGAGTTCCTGTTGTCGATACGGGACTTTTGGATACATCAACTCTGGACTTTTTGATAGTTGATGTATCAGCCTCTCGCCTCATGGAGCGGACCCTCCTGTACAAGCTTGCTGTTTGCGGGAACCCTAGTGCTGGCTGCGACTGCTACTACTACTGCTACTGCTACTGCTACTGCTACTGCTACTGTGACTGCGACGACGACAGTACAGAGATCCTGTGTGGATTCGACGATGACGACTACAGCACTCAACGATTCTACGTGGATCAGTGCTACAGGTCATGTGTGGGCCCGATCCTGTGTGGGTCCGATCCTGTGTGGGACTTTGTACTCAGCAGTCCTGTGTGAACCAGTGCCTACAGGTCCTGTGTGGGCCCGATCATGTGTGGGACTTTGCGGGGGTTAGTTACCTATCGATCCTTCGTGGGTCCGACGACTTAGATGGATCAGAGATCATCTTTATCGTCCTTTGAAGAAGTATACCTGTGTGAGCTGAATCCTGTTGCTATCCTGTGTGGATTTCGTTTTGCTTTCCTGTGTGGAATACATATACTTTCTTGTGTGGACTGAGTTGTACTTGGGCTCGGAAGTTGGTGCGTATTGTAATTGATGACTTAGGTATATGTATGGGCATATACCTAAGCAGTGTCGGTTGTTACTTCGTGTTTGTATCTCACCTTTGTGGTTTATCCTTTGTGGATTTTGGGAGACCTTCAGGGGTCTCGGGGTCCCTACTGAGTAGCTTATAATCACCCCTGGACGGGCTATGCCTGCACTACGTTGTGTTGGTTGCAGACGACGGACAGTGTTGATCTTGGCTGAGGCTTGCAGAGTAGGACGGTACCTAGAGGTGGACCAATGGGCGGGACGTACTCGGAGTGGACGGCGAGACCCGAGGAGCAGTGGAGCTACCTGTACTCACCCTTCAGGTGGGATTTACAGTGGATAGCTCAGTGTAGCGGCTTTTACTTTACAGTTGCTGTTTTCCCTTTCGAGTTGTACTTTACTTCAGTTTGGGTTTGTATACTGGCCCATTTACTTTTCCTCACTTTCAGTTGTACTCTGTTTTCACTTAGTGTTTACTTTCTGCTTGCTTACTCTGTGGTGTTTGTTTACTTTTCAAAGGCAATGCCTTCCCTTTTTACTGGGAATTACACCTTGGTGCTAGTCGCCAGCCCCTGGCCTATGGAAGGCGGGCTTGGGGTAGTCACGGCACGGGCCCCGAGGGCGGGTCGTGACAAATTGGTATCAGAGGAGTTCGGTTCTACCGCGAACTCTGATCTTTTCTATGTGAAGCAATAATGTTTAGCGTATTGAGTGTGGTTATCAGTCCAGGGAGTCCAGTGTTGGTGAGGCGGCCGACGTATCCGTACACCAGGACCCTGACTTCTGATTTCCGACTTAATGCACGAAAACACTGATTGTGTGTGTGTTTTCAAGTTTTCTTTGTGATTACTTTATATCAGCTCACCAGATATACTGTTCTGACCGTGGCGCACCTGTTTCCTTTTCAGGATGGCCCCACGATGGCAGCCAGCTAGGGTTCCGAGAGTCGAGTGTGACGACAGCCCACCGAGCGACGAGGCCTCGGTGCAGGGCCCTTTGTCAGCAGTGGCACCGACGGTAGCTCTACCTGCCGAGCCACCGATGCTTCCAGCACCAGCCGCTGACGATGCACGTCGCCTCAGCGCACTGCATGAGTTTCAGCGCCAGCGACCACCTAGGTTTCGCGGGGAGACGGATCCCCAGGCAGCAGAGGCCTACGACCACGGCACACCCGAGATGATTCGAGGTACTATCTGTGTCTATTCCACCCTTGCTGCAGTTCTTATAGACATAGGAGAGAGTCACTCTTTCATAGCCGCTGCCCTTGTTCGGAGCTCGGAGATTCCGACAGAGCCGTTGGCTCGATACTTACGGCTAGAGACTCCTACGGGAGTAGACTCGACGATTACGCACTGGTGCCGGAAGTGTGATCTCACTCTAGGAGGTGAGACCTTTGGCTGGGATCTTCTTGTAGCAGCGTCGAGGCCTTACGACGTCATCTTGGGCATGGATTGGCTATCTACGGTCCATGCGCAGATTGACTGTTTTAGGCGCAAGGTGCGATGTGTACGCACCGACGGGAGCAGGTTCACCTTCACCGACGAGAAGGGAGCCTTAGCAGCACATGATGGACTTCCACGGAGGAGAGGACAGCCCATCACTCATCAGATGGCTAGCCTCATCCTTGGATCAGTTGACGTGCGGAGTCCTGGTTTTCCTGCAGTGGTGGATCAGTTTGCGGATATTTTTCCCGACGACGTTCCAGGGCTACCTCCTCGCAGAGAGGTAGACTTTTATATTGACTTATACCCTGGGACAGCCCCGATATCCACTCCATCATATCGGATGGCCCCCGCCGAGCTTCGAGAGCTACGTGTACAGTTGGAGGTTTTGCAGGACAAGGGGTTCATCTGACCCAGTGTTTCACCCTGGGCTTCCCCGATATTGTTCGCCAAGAAGGCGGACGGGAGCCTGCGACTTTGTGTTAACTATCGTCGCCTGAACTAGGTGACAGTGAGGAACAAGTATCCGCTACTGAGGATTGATGACCTATTTGATCAGCTCAAGGGAGCACGGTGGTTCTCGAAGATAGACCTCAGGTCAGGCTATCATCAGCTCAGAGTCAGAGACGAGGATGTGCAGAAGACGGCCTTCAGATGTCGGTATGGCCACTATGAGTTCTTGGTTATGACTTTTGGCATAACCAATTCTCCAGCAGTGTTCATGGCCCTCATGAACAGGATCTTTCAGCCATACCTTGATCGGTTTTTCGTGGTCTTCATCGACGACATACTGATTTACTCTACGACTGAGGAGGAGCACGCCTATCACTTGCGAGTTGTACTAGACACACTCCGAGAGCACCAGATTTATGGTAAGCTCTCGAAGTGACAGTTCTGGATACGTGAGGTCCACTTCATGGGACACGTTATCTCTGAGGTGGGAGTTGTAGTGGATCCTATGAAGATCGAGGCTGTGTTAGCATGGGAGCCACCCAGGAGCGTGGCTGAGGTTCGAAGTTTCTTGGGTCTAGCTGGATACTATCAGAGATTCGTGCCGGACTTCTCTAGAGTTGAGGCACCACTCACAGCTTTGACGAAGAAGGGGAAACCCTTCATGTGGTCAGACAGATGTTAGTAGAGCTTCCAGGAGCTGAGACAGAGATTGACCAGCGCACCTATCTTGAGGTTGCCTGAGGAGGGAGTAGGGTACGTAGTCTACTGCGATGCATCAGGGACCGGACTAGGATGTGTTCTGATGCAGGAGCGGGCAATGATCGCCTATGGATCACGTCAATTGAGGCCGCATTAGCAGAACTACGCTACCCATGACCTGGAGTTAGCAGCAGTGGTCTTCGCTTTGAAGACATGGCGACATTACCTGATGGGCGAGCACTTTACAGACTTTTCCGATCATCAGATTCTTAGGTATATCTTCTCGTAGAAGGACCTGAATCTGAGACTGCGGCGATGGCTCGAGTTCCTCCAGGACTATGACTTTGAGATAGTCTATACTCCTGGGAAGGGGAACGTAGTAGCCGATGCCCTCAGCAGGAGGACGGGCATTCAACTACTTGAGGAGGCGACGGAGCAGCTAGCCTCTTTACAGATATCCTTCGTGGATAGAGATGGAGCAGCCTTCCTCCAGTCTCTCACAGTCACCCCTCCACTACTGCAGCGGGTCAGAGAGGCACATCGTGAGGACGCTGACTGTGAGACACGGCGTGCACAGATATCCTCGGGATAGGCACCTGATGGTTTCTCCCTTGCAGAAGAGCACGACATCCTTTTCAGAGGACGTATCATGGTACCAGTTGCTTTGAGAGAGGAGGTGCTGAGAGAGTTTCACACTTCTCCTTTGGCGGTACATCCTAGAGTGGCGAAAATGTACCAGGATCTCAGACGACAGCACTGGTGGCCGGGCATGAAGAATGCAATAACAGAGTTCGTTTCTCGATGCCTCACCTGCCAGCAGGTGAAGGCAGAGCATCAGGTACCAGCAGGCTTGGTACAGCCCTTGGAGGTCCCGAAGTGGAAGTGGGATGGCATAACTAAGGACTTCGTGACTGGACTTCCACGCACTTCCAGAGGTCACGACTCCATCTGGGTGATTTTTGACCGACTCACCAAGTCGGCACACTTCTTACCCATCAGAGAGCAGGGCTCAGTGGAGAGCTTGGGACGTCTCTACGTTCAGGAGATTGTGCGGCTCCACGGTGTGCCATCATCTATCGTCTCCGATCAAGATGCTCGCTTTACTTCCCGGCATTGGAAGGGGTTACAGGAGGCATTCGGGACGCAGCTATGTCTGAGCACAACCTTTCACCCTCAGACGGATGGTCAGACGGAGATGACCATTCAGACTCTCGAGGACATGCTCTGCGCATGTGTCCTCGACTTTGGTCGTAGCTGGGAGGACCAACTACCCTTGGTGGAGTTTGCATACAACAACAACTACCACTCCACCATCGGGATGGCACCGTACGAGGCACTGTACGGCCGACCTTGTAGATCTCCTTTGTGCTGGACAGACCCTGGGGAGTCAGCACTTGTGGGACCGGAGATGGTCCAGGCCACGACAGAGAAGGTCCAGGTCATCCAGGAGCGGATGAGGACAGCTTAGAGGCAGCAGAAGTCATACGCTGACAGGAGGCGGAGGCCACTAGAGTTCGAGGGTGGTGACCACGTATTCTTGCGGGTCTCACCTCGACGTGGTATTCGGAGATTTGGACAAGGTGGAATGTTATCTCCGCGCTTCATCGGACCCTTCCAGGTCCTCAGCAGGATTGGTGAGGTGGCTTATCGCCTGGCTCTACCACCTCAGTTGCACTGGGTACACAACGTCTTCCACGTGTCTCAGCTGAGGAGATACGTGCACGACCCAATGCACATCATTGACCATGGGGAGCTTGACGTTGACGATGGGGAGACTTTTACGGATGTCCCGGTGGAGATAGAGGATCGACAGGAGCGGGTCCTAAGTTGGAAATAGATTCCTCTTGTGCGCATCAGATGCCAGCACGGGAACCTCCAGGAGAGCACATGGGAGCGGGAGGCTCAGATGCGTGCTCAGTACCCTCATTTGTTTCCCTAGTTTTTGATGTATCTTTACGTGACGTAAAGCCCTGAGGTGGGAGTAATGTAAAGACCCGTAAAATTCAAGGGAAATTTTTTCTTAATTTTCTTTGGAATTTTACAAGAGCGCAGTTTCTGACGGCACCTGATTCCGAGGCCCGGAGTGCCCGGAATCAATTTCCGAAGTTTGGCTCGGGTACGTTCAGTGAACGAACGAGCGGGAAATTCTAACTTTTGATCCGGTGCTCGGAATTGAAATCCGAGGACACCGATGATCTCGCAGCGCCGATATTTGCTTAAGGAGACCATTTCCGAAGTTGCGTTTATTGCAGGACGAAAGATAGTTTTTGGGAGAATTATAAAAAGGTAAATAAAAATGTGGAACACTTTTTATTTTTCTTACATGTTGGTTAACTCCTCTCAAAGGAAGTTAAAGGTGGGACCCACATCCACTTAACCTCCCTTGGGAGGATTAAGTGTGGTGGGGCCCACACGAAACCCAACTTTTCATCTCCTCTCAAAACTCCCTTAACTCCCATTTTAAATGAAATTGACAACTTAGCTTATTAATTGGGTTGAGTTGTTTAAACTTTTTCAAACCTTTGAAATTCAAAAAGGCTTGGTTGAGTAAATAAAATAAGCTCTTAGCTTATTTTATTTGGTTAGAATTCTCTAGACTCTTGAGAGTTTTGAAGCCTTCTCCTTCTCCTTCTTCTTCTTCTTCTTCTTCTTCAAGATTGACAAAGAACGCGAAGAACCTTCGAGCTCCGATGAAGAACGCCGCTCCTCTCTTCTTCGTAGCCGATTGTATCCGAAGATCGACGACGCCTTCCGTGTCAACGAAAGGGAACGCCGCTTCCTCCTCGGACTTCCTTTGTCGGCTTACGAAGATTCGCCAATGACGTACCTCTTCGGACGTACCACTTCGTCATCAGATTTGACGAACGATTACTGCGACGCCCGACCTCTGCGACGTTGTCTTCCGCGGGTCGTTGACGATCTTCGAACTTGAACCCAAGGTAGGGGTTTTTTGTGGTTTATTTATTTACTCTCGTTCTTGGTTATTGAATGATAATCTTGTGATTAAATATTTAAGAGTTATCATCTAACGAGAGGGGGGGTCGGACCGCACAAACACGGCCGAATTCCCCCTCCTTTGTTCTTGGTTATTTATATAATCTTGTGGATGAACGAGAAGGCGTGGTGCCGTCGCACCATGCGGGAATCTCCCGACTTATTTACGTGACGCCATCGCGTCGCGCCGTGGATGGATTATCATGAACGTGACGCCGTCGCGCCGCGTAGAAGGAAACCTAAGGCGTCGCGGCCGGAGCGGGGCCGCGGCGGAGGGGCGCGGTGCCGTCATACCGCGCCGGACGACGAACACCGCGGCCGGTTCCGGGCCGCGGCGGGACGAGAGGACCGGTGGCTCGCCGGGCCGCCGGTGTCGGAAACCGGGAAGGGGACCAGCTTTTCCTGTCCCGTTGAAGAAAAACCGGCCGGCCAGGTGGGCCGGCCGGAAGGTCAAAGACCGGGGGAATTAAATTCCCCCGGTCAACCCAAATGCCCCCCCATTTATGAGGGGGGGGGGGGGTTCATTGAGGGGGACATGCGGCCCCCCGGTTTCCCTCAAAGCAGGCCCCCACGAGGGGGGGCCGGTTCTCCAAAGGCGCGGCTAAAAGCCGCGCCGCCATCTTGAAAAAGCGGGGGCCTTGCCCCCCGCGCGTGGCACCCAGTGGCGCCAGGCCGTTCCGCCGCTGGCCGGGCTGCGCCGGACCGCGCCGCCGCGCCGGACCACCGCCGGCCGGGCCGGGTCGGATCCGGGTTGGGTCAACCCGGTTCGGGTCGACCCGGTTCGGGCCGACCCAGGGGGGGTCGGGCCAGGTCGGCCCGGACCCGGCCCCCCCGTTTTCGAATTGACTTCGGTCTTTTGCTCATAACTTGAGCTACGAACCTCCGATTGACAAAACGTCTTCAGAAACGCGATCCTTGGATCGAGACGGTCGTTTCGGTAGATCGCACTCAAGGTTTAGGAATACTTTGAGTTCGGCCGGGTTGGTTCGTTCACAAAACCAACCGGGCCTTCGGAGCGGAAACACTCATATCTTGAGCTACGGGCATCCGATTGACGTGCCGTCAGCTTTGTTGTGTTCCTCTTAGTGAGACGGATCTTTTGGCACACTCCGCCCGAGGTTTGGATGCAAGTGGAGTATGGTCGGGTTGGTTTTGCCTTAAAAACCAACCGGGCCCCTAGGACGAAAAAGCCAATAACTCTCAGACCGGGCGTCCGATCGACACGCCGTCTGTTGCGTTGAGTTCCTGTTGTCGATACGGAACTTTTGGATACATCAAATCTGGACTTTGTGACAGTTGATGTATCAGCCTCTCGGCTCGTGGAGCAGACCCTCCTGTACGAGCTTGCTGTGTGCGGGAACCCTAGTGCTGGCTGCGACTGCTACTACTACTGCTACTGCTACTGCTACTGTGACTGCGACAATGACAGTACAGAGATCCTGTGTGGATTCGACGACGATGACTACAGCACTCAGCGATCCTACGTGGATCAGTGCTACAGGTCCTGTGTGGGCCCGATCCTATGTGGGTCCGATCCTGTGTGGGTCTTTGCGCTCAGCGGTCCTGTGTGAACCAGCGCCTACAGGTCCTGTGTGGGCCCGATCCTGTGTGGGTCTTTGCGGGGGTTAGATACCTATCGATCCTTCGTGGGTCCGATGACTTAGATGGATCAGAGATCATCTTTATCGTCATTTTAAGAAGTATACCTGTGTGAGCTGAATCCTATTTCTATCCTGTGTGGATTTCGTTTTGCTTTCTTGTGTGGAATACGTATACTTTCCTATGTGGACTGAGTTGTACTTGGGCTCGGAAGTTGGAGCGTATTGTAATTGATGACTTAGATATATGTATGGGCATATACCTAAGAAGTGTCGGTTGTTACTTCGTGTTTGTATCTCACCTTTGTGGTTTATCCTTTGTGGATTTTGGGAGACCTTTAGGGGTCTCGGGGTCCCTACTGAGTAGCTTATACTCACCCCTGCACGGGCTATGCCCGCACTACGTTGTGTTGGTTGCAGATGACGGACAATGTTGATCTTGGCTGAGGCTTGCAGAGTAGGACGGTACCTGGAGGTGGACCACTGGGCGGGACGTACTCGGAGTGGACGGCGGGACCCGAGGAGCAGTGGAGCTATCTGTACTCACCCTTCAGGTGGGATTTCCAGTGGACAGCTCGGTGTAGCGGATTTTAATTTACAGTTGCTGTTTTCCCTTTCGAGTTGTACTTTACTTCAGTTTGGGTTTGTATACTGGCCCATTTACTTTTCTGCACTTTCAGTTGTACTCTGTTTTCACTTAGTGTTTACTTTCCACTTGCTTACTCTATGGTGTTTGTTTACTTTTCAAAGGCAATGCCTTCCCTTTTTACTGGGAATTACGCCTTGGTGCTAGTCGCCAGCCCCTGGCCTATGGAAGGCGGGCTTGGGGTAGTCACAGCACGGGCCCCGAGGGCGGGTCGTGACACATTCACTTGTAATTTTTATATTATCTCATAGGATCCAATCCATGTGCTATCTAAATTTTTTTCCCTCATGTTGTGTTGGAAGACGATGACCTAGTGAGTGAGGAATTATTCATCCTCATGATCCTCCATCGTGACCATTCTTGTTTACCGATTTAGTACATAGACAATGATAGCCCCATGGTACCTTTCAGGATTGATGTGAACCTTTATGTTCCATCGATTGAGATAATCTTCATGTGTGAAGCATGATTGAGGAATTTTAAAATTAATTGCTATGATGGAGACATCATTTTGTTTATTGACATTCCCTAGTGGTAGATATTTGTTTAGTAGATATTTATTCTATGATTCATATTTCATGGACATAAGAACCAATTTTTCCAAAATGGACATCCATTCTCGAGGGAACTAATTATTTCTATCTTGTTTATCTCATCATGAAATGGTAAAAAAAATCATTCTTGGATTTGTTCCATTAGTTGTCCATTTCATATAAATATGAAATGTATAAGGATAGATTAAAAAATATGTATAGATCAAGACACAAAATAAATTGGTGAGAAAAATTCTATATGAACCATGCATGATAATGGACTTATCATGGAAACAAATGTGAAAAATTGATGTTTCATGTGAAAGAACCAAAATATATATTTATTTTTTCACAAAAAATAATACTTACATCAATGTGACTAGAAGCCTATCACAAAAAAATTCATGGGGACATAAAAGGTCACCTCATCTCATATATTTAGGTGTTATCCATGGCCATGTGTAAACAAATTAGATATTTATGGTCCAGACTACATATTTTTCATCCACACACAGAATTGCTTATATGCCTTTTGGGTGTCCCATATTACCCGACCTTCTGGTCCCCTAATAGAACAAATTCTGATGGAAACATGTTTTAGGGTAAAATATCAATCCAAATCCACAAATAGATGCTTTTTGGAAACCAAATAACGCATCCAACTCTAAAAATTCATTTTGAATTTGTCAAGGATGATGTTAAGAAGACTCTAAACCTACATGAATTTTTTATTCAATCTAAATATCTCTTAGCCACAATAGATGGTGTGTTTTTCAATTTTTTGATTAAATAAAAAATGATAGAGTGTTCAAGAAGAATGCACAATATGAACAGAATAAATACATTTCATGGAGGCTCTTTTTTACATGACAAATGTGACATCATTGGCTACATCTTGCATTAACAATATCAAGGGTAAAATTATCCATCCACATTCAATAGTCTTCTGTGTCTAGGATCTTTTGTTCACATTACTAATGTTTTCATGAATAAATGGAATCTCTCCACTTGATCAATGTTGTACTCTAAAAGGAGATGTGTCTCTCTAATCCATGTTAGATTAATCATCCATGGCACTATGAATGAATGTAATACCCAAGATAGATTCTCTTTCTTGATAGCTTTGATGTAGGTCAATAATTGACTATGCCATCATTTGTGTAATCCATTACCAACATCCGTATACCATTGTAATATGTGGGAAAAGACTCTTCATTATCACAAACATAACATTCCATGAATCAACAATGTTTTGTGAAATCATTATTTTAAATCTCTATAGCCTGACCTTATATTAGATGATATTGTTAAATCAGCCATTTCTTTCAATACCCACATATTTCATGCACCCCCACTAATTTTGGGAATAATATTTTAATAGTCCCTCATATGATTTCATGTATTTTTATATCATATGAGTTTTTATACCACTTATTTCCCAACATAGTTACCATAATCGAAATTTATTCCCCTAATAAATATGTCATGATATCCATGTGCGTGACTACTCCTCCCATTGTACTATAGAATTTCAAAATCAATGCCACTCTTAGAGGAATGTGGGCTATGGTCACATAATCCCAAGTCATGGGAAGGTATTCTATCACATCTGAGCTACATGGAGTAAATTTGACTACCACCATGCCTTGGTTGTATGACATTTAACTAAAAGTTGAAATCCTCATCACATTTAGTAAACCTAGAGCCTTACCTATTAAACAGGCATAGGATGTTCCACATTTTAGTGGTATGAAATGAGATCCATCTTATATGGAATGATATCGTCTTCAAATGTAAATAGATCATCCTTCATCATCTTTCATGTTTAATTCATACAACATCACTTATTGATGCTACTTCTATGATAAAAGCACCAAGTCTACAACTTCATTTTGTTTCTCACACCAAGAATTACTCACACCAGATTAAAGGGTATCAATGATCATGACATTGACACAATCCAAAATCATTGTGGGCATTATATGTGGTATAACCCCAATCCCATAAATCCGATATCCTATGGGATAAAACTACGTGTATCACCTAACTATCCAATTATACACATGGGACTCCAATGTGGAATAATCCCCAATCATACACACATTCCACTCCTACATGTAACCTCCAAACATAATCACCCTATAAGATATATTAATATATAATCACCAACCTCAAGCTCAGGTTCTATAGGGTATCATCCTTAGGGGTAATCCCTATATCATCCAAACTATGTGGGATATGATTCCTAAGAAAATGTGATATTTAGGGAGAATCCATATTATCAAATACCAATATCTACATGCACCATTTTTTTCTAGGGACCCATAACTTGTAAGATCATTCACCATAATTGGGATATTATATCTCCTCTACGTCGCTCATGAATCTCAACATGTAAGCCCCATATAAACTCATACCATGAGAAATCCTCTAGTAAAAGGATGATTCCATGCATAATACACACTCCCTCATAGGTATAATGTCTCTCTTGATGTGGGAATATATACGACATGATGTTAAACAACATGGATCATTACTATCATAAGACCATATAATATGACTTCAAACTATGTGGGTTTTGATGGATTTTTTATAAGCAGGGTATGTAGGATGCCTGTTTGAGGTTCAAACCACAAAACGATAAACCTAGGTTTTTTATCATAGGTGTTCACTTATGTGATCTATCACAATGATATTTTAGTAAACCTTCGTGGAATTAAAGATTCTATTTAGGTGAAAAACCACCATGATCCTCATGTATGATGAATTATCAAAAATCTAGATTCATGGGCTAACATAATCCAACTATGAAAACATCTCTTAATTCCTTCCATGTAGGTTCTTTTGATTTGATCCATAAATATGATTTGTAGAATTCCATATTAGGGATACAACTTATTATCCCACCTCTTAATGGAGATATGATCAATCATATACATCTATAAAATAAGATAATCTCAATCAATAATCAGTGTCAACTAAATTTTCTAATCCATCCCACCACAACATTAAACATAGAACCCTTTCCGAACACAAATAGTATGAATAATTATGGTATTCATTAGGTGATATTATTAGATGATATAAACCTATGGATTCATCATCCTCATAAAAACAAGGGATTCATAAGGTGAAATCCCAAGATGATACACACCTATAATTAAGAATACCCCATTAAAAAACAAGGGATTCCTTAGGTTAATGACTTGGATGACATATGCCTTCATAATTAGATACCTTGTCATCAACACGTGATACCTTAGGTTGTATAACTAAGATGAATCCATGATATTACATACAATGAGAATGTATATTTTTGAAAAATTATAATACCTCCTGGACATGATAGTAATGTACCAATATAACTACTATCCGGAGTGAAGGATTCCACCCTATCTATACCTACTAAAATATCATGATAGAAGAAGTGTAAATAATAGTCTTCCACAAATATATGACATCAAAAATGTGTTCCAATAATATGACTCAATATAACGAGGTATACATAGAGTAGGTTTTGAGTTATAAAGTTGTATCCATGGAAAGAGGAACTAACATCACATCATACCGTTTTGACAATGGTGAAAACATCACCATTAAATGTAATTAAAGCTTACCACCTTTGGAAATTGATGATACAAGGTAAAAATCATTCCAATGAACATTAAAATTCATGTAGTGTTCCCTGGAGAATGCATAAGAAAATATGTTAATTATATTTATTGACAACCATAACATCTGTTTAATAAACATGATTTAAAAATTATCTACTTTTACGCAAAAAAACTGTTTATTTCGAAAGGAAATATCGTGTACTTTTGATGCTGAACTTGTTTGGAAACTAATGATGGATAACTTTTTATATTTTTTTTAATAATAAATAATTAATAAATAGGAATTTTAAAATTATATTTGGTTTAAGTTTTGATAATTTTCTATAATGTTTTATTTTTTTTATGAATAATGAACAATAATGAATTTTAATTGAAAATTGACTTTTTAACTCCAAATGATACATTATTGAATTATATTTCTAAAATTTTCTAATTACATAATTGTAATAATAAATATATATTAATCCATTTTTTCATTGACTAATTTTTATATTTAATATAGATTTTCAAACATAATATTCTTCTATACATTTTCACATTAATAACTTGTTTTTTTCAACCCTTCTATGAGATGAATTTTATATTAATATTTTCATATTATTTTAATTGAAATTTGAAAAAAAAAATTACAATTTTGAATAAAAATAAATATTATTTTATAATTAGTTCTATAAATATTTTTCCAAATTTATTGGTGAAACCAATTATAATTATTTATAGTTATTATTGTAAAAACGAAATTAAATAGTTCATAATCATTAAATATATTGTGATTGAATGACCTAGAACATTCATAACACCAATTTAATTTCCATATTTAGACCATTACCCATCTATGATCATGTTTTGGGAGTAATGAGAGCCTCTTTCTAGTTAAAAACGTTTTTTCACCAATCATGTTTTAAAAACATCCTTGTTTGTCCTCTCACCTACTTATTAATGGCCACCCCCTCTCCCACCATCATCAAATATTTTGACCACATATTATTGGGAACTACCTACCAAAATCACTCTTAAACTAGCATCACACCATCCTAGAATCATTATCTTATGCATCAATCCATCATAGTAATGTATTTGTGCAATCTTAAAAAGGATACCCCATGAAGAATAAATGCCCATCTAAAAATGGATTATATTTTACTAACATCTCCACATCCTTGAAATTTTAATATATAATAATTATAAAATAACATAATAATATTAAATATATGTATTTTTCATAGTTTATTATATTACAGAAACCAACACAAACAAACATCCAATGGGTTATGAAATCGTTATTTGTGTGTAAGATAGACTTTGACCTCACAGACTAATGTCTTTTATTTTTAAATTATAACCTATGAAGGATGAGAATAATTATTTAAATACACTTTATATATGATATATAGGAAATTGTTTACATATTTTTGATTCTATAATTTATATTTCATTCATACCAACTGTCATTCCATTTTTTGGGAATATGATAACTTCGTTCGTGTGTATGACAGACCACCACCTTGCGAAGTGATGTGATTGATTCACTATATATATTGAATGTATTAAGTATGTGTTTAATAAAAAATGTGATATTTATTACATATATATTATTCAGTATTTATAATATAACATTTGATATTATTTCATTCAAAAGAAAAATAATATGAATAGTGGCTTTACATTGTATAAATGACATATTGTCTCTATGAACAATACATTTCATTTAATATCACTAAATTATAATTATTACGATAGCTGTGTATTTACAGAATATAAATTAAATTTATATCATGTTTTAAATTCATTATAATATGAAATCATGATCGATGTATGAATATAACTAATAAAAAATCAAGACATGCATGATAACAATGTAGTTATAAACCAAAACCTAACATATTCCTTGAATTTATAACAAAAAAGTAATATAAAGGAGTAATAAAATAATATATTGTATAATATATATTTCTATGGTTCAGTTATATGTTTTTTATGAACTTGTAATTATCATTTTGTAGGTTTTACTGATTATTTCAAAAGTCGTGATTTATTGTATGGGGTTCCCGTGTCTCACTCATTTTTCTACGAGATATATTACACATATATCATATTATATATATATATATTCCATGAATATATTTTATGATTCATATAATTAAATAAATTTTTATTTATATATTAGTTATAGGATATTTATTTCATGGAATTTAGGATTTCAATGTAACCAAAATGGAAATGGATTTCGGTCTCAATTTTCCTTGTTTGATGTGTTTATTATGTTACTAAACAATATTCCATTATAAGGTGTTTCAAATAAACATTATCTTGTTATATAATGAATATAATTATTTTCATGAAATTATAATTTTCATTTACCTTTTTTCATTCGGGGGGAACATTTATCAATATTACTAAAGTGGTTAGTGTATCATGTTAAAATAACATTGTTTGTGAGGACTGATTGTGATTATGTCTTCATTGTTTAAATATTATTATCTATCAGAAATATATTATCATTAATTTTATTGTCCTTTTTTTATATTATGAGAATAAATTTTTTCCCATTATTTTACTATATTTATGTACTCATGATTTTAAAATAATGTTTTTATAAAAAGTCATCTTTTTGAACAATAAATCATTCTATTCCAAAGCTATGTATTCTAAAATGGACTTCAAAAATGATTTAATTTTTTTTTGTTATATCAAAGTGGTTATTTTCCTAAATAATTTTGTAATATTTTTTCATATTTTTCATCTGTAATCATTCAATAATATTTTTAAAGAAAAGTATCTACAAAATTTGTTACTTTTAAAAATATGATTTTCCAAATGAAAATGGTATATTCATTAAATTTTATAACTATAGTTCGGTTTTATTTATGTTAAATAATAGAAATAAATCTTATAATTACATAATAATAACTATGGTTTTTTTGATATCATATTCATTCTTTCTCAATATAGATTATGATTATCTCAATGATATTTCCATGAAATCCATTTCTTTTACACCTGTAAATTATGCCTCATTATAATAAATATGATAACTATTTATATTCCATTGTTTAATCTTGATTTATTTTTTATTATTAATAATTATCTTAGTAATATATTCTTATTTTCCTTCATGGAAATATTATAAGATGGGAGGCTCAAATTGAAATGGAATTCCCCATTACATCTTATATGATAGGGTGTCATAGATATTGTCTGGTGATCCCCTTACAGTCTGAAAAATGAGGTTCCCAATATATCCCCAAGTGATCATGATATAAAATTTATGATGGGGTGTCCTTGATATCACTGGGAGATTCCATTACAACTCATATGATGTGGTTTCCCAAATAGTGGTGGGTGAGGATGTTTCACCTTATACTATTGGGCGTCATAGATAGCACCGACTGAACATATTATAGGATATACGATTTTTGTGCCTATATAGTAGTAAAATTCATAACATAATGATTATAATGTATGTTACATACATGGTTATTATAATTAAAAGGGTTTTGGATGTCTATTACAAAATTGATTCTCAAATTACTAAAGAGGGTCTTAATTGATTTTAATTTGTTTATAATGTTTGTCAAGATCAAGATGGATATCACATGGATCATGATTAATGATTCTAATGAATCTTGAAATTTATATGTTTTTATAACTAATGATCATGTTATATTAGGTATTTATTTCTTTTATGATTCATTAATTCCCTCTGATTATGTTCAAACAAACATTCTCCATTCTTATGCTAATTAATGACATTGAATTGCTAATGATTATTTTTTACCATATTTAGAATTTGATATCACACATATTTTATTTATTAATCACTATGATTAAAATAATTTGGTTGATGGTGATATTACTATAAGTTATATCATATTAATGATGATGATGTATTTATATGAGAGAGAAAAGATGGGTAAAGTGTGATAAATGATCGTTTTAATTCATGTGATTTTTTAATGATGTTTTCATAATTAAATAAAAATATAAACCTCAAATTTCAATGAGGTTTTTTGTTATCCAATTTTATATTTTTATTTTGAAATGTTTAGATGAATATAATGGGGTTATAGTTACCAGCATCCATTTTAGAAAATTAAATATTAATATTTTACCACAGGATCAAGGAGTGCGGGTCCTCACCTATTATAGATGTAATCATAGGTCAAATTAGATTAATTTGAAGATTATTATTTTTTCATGAGTGGTTGTAATAATATTTATGGATTGTACCAATATTTATATATGATTAAGTATCATCATATGTTCAATTTTCTAGACACGTTGTTTGAGGGTTTTATGTTGTTATCAATTATTATATTATTAAATACGTTGTAGATGTGTTTCATTTGGTTTGTGTATATATATGATACTTGTGAAAAAATTTATATATTATTTATATTTTTTGTACATTTAATTTTTGGTAATGATAATATTTTGGGTTTTTATGACCTTGAATATTGATGAAATTATGGGAACATAAGTAATGTCATATTGAAAACTAATGGATCGATATCTGAATTTCATACTATGTGATTAATGTTATTTTAAAAGAATATTATTCAATTTTTTGAAAATTAATATAGAAGCTAAGAGATCACCTGTGTTGTAAAAACTCACATTAGATTTGAGTTTATTGTGGATATTTTAAATATTGGGTTATGGAATATATTTTTTTCAACATTGTGTATTACTGTTTAATCTCCAGGACTATTTTATCATATAAAGGTAAATTAATTTTGGTAAACATCATAAAATATTCTAAGAATTTTGGGTTTAGTTAATTTTTAAAGAGAGGGGTGATATCTTGTTATCCATTTTATGGTTATCTGAACAATACAATTTTATTTTAGAGCATTAGGTGTGAGATATTCAGTTTGAATACTCATCTTATGGAGTAAAATATATATTTTGGTGTAAATTGTTTAATGGAAAAAATTTACATAACAAGTATGTTTCACTATGATTTCAGTCTATATGTGGAATGAATTAATCACCATTATGAAATGGATCTTGAAAAAAATACTAATTCCATTTTTTCATATGATTTCAATGGAATTTTCCATTCCAATTTGTTTGGGTGTATTGTTTTCATTATTATTAACTTGATCACGTTCTTTATAACTATATTATCGTCTTTGGGAATTAGTTATTTCTTAAAAATACATATTTTAATTTTCCACCAATTTTATCTCTATGTGGAATCCTAGTAATGAGTATCATGGAGGGAAATTTAAGATACCTACAACAAATTTTGATGATTTCTTATTTAATTCAATTTTATGTAGTTTCCAATATTTTAATTCAAGAAAAAAATTAATCCTATAGAAAAATAGATTAATTTAGCGGGAAATTCATTTTAAGGTTGTATTTTGTAAATTCAAATGATTTTATAAATAATATTCATTCAAAATATTAGATAATTTGTTTTACATGAAGTGAATTTATTATATTGTGTCATATGAAATACCAATATTATGTTTCATTACACATAACAACAATTTTCCTCTATAAATTGTGTTACACTAAATGTTGAGTCTTTCAAGATAATAATATACTATTAATATTATCATCTGACATAATAATTATCACCTATTCGTTGGAATGGTTGGAATAAATATGATTTGAGGAAAAAAGAAAATATTTTTAACACATTTTTATATAATTATTTCATGGATACCTATGAATTAAAAATGAAAATAATTACCAGGTGAATATAAAGTGAATGTTCTTATAAAAAACGTTTTTAAATCACCCAAAGTAATGTTATTAATTTAAATTTATTTTATAACTATTAATAAATAATATTAATAAAATATATATTTTTAGAATATTTTCAACTTATTTTTTATCATTAATTAGTATTTTTTTCAAGACATGATATAAAAATAAGTCCATTCTTTACTTATAAGAAGTTATATTTTTCTAAAGTAAAATTTACAATCTTTTGATGGTGAACTTGTTTTAGAACAATATTTCTACAAATTTATAATTTTTATTTAAATAAATTAAAGTCAATATTAAAATTTTAATTTCAAAATTAATATAGGGTTATGTTTTTGTATTAATTTTAAAAGTTATCAATTGTTTATGAAAAATTAATAATATTTAATTTTAATTTGATGTTGACATTTAAAAACATTATTATTATATTAAATTTATAATTTATTTTAAGGACAGATTTGTTGATTTTTACATATATTAATATAATATAGGTCATTGGAATCATTTTAATAATGAATATATATATATATACACAAACCAACTTCATATCCTTTTCCATATTTTCACATTCAATACCCGCTTTTCCATCCCATATACGATATTAATTTTATATCACTTATTCGCATTTCTATGAAATGAATTTCTAAATAAATATTAAATATAATTAAGAACCATAATTTATTTTTTATAATGTTTTCAAAATATTTTTGAAAAAAATAATATATAAATAAATTTAAATTAAATAAAATGATTATGTTAAAAAACGAGATCCACTAGTTGATAATGTTATAATGTATGTTGTAATAATTATAAAAAACACATAAAACACACATTGGAAGGATGGGATTCTAAAATTACCCCTATATAATAGAATTTAGTGTGATATGAAGGCATACTGGTAGGTTGAAACGTGGATCCACCTAGCTTATTTTAAAAAATGTTTCATGTGTCATCTCCCAAATTTCTAAAAGGTCACCACCTCTCTATCCTACTTCACACCATTAAAACACATAGGATCAGACATTACCTAACCAAAAAAGGCCCCAAAATCCCCCCTTGTCCAATAATCGTTATCTTGGGTAGAAATACAAACTATGAAGGCACTACTGAAACACTAAGTACGTTACCCGAAGGAGAGGTAATATGCTTTAAAATGTGTTTTTTATTATTTTTTCTTCTCCACCTATTTCAATTATATTCTATATCATGGTAATATCATAAATATAGAATCCTAATTATAATAATATTTTTTATCAAATGGATACCACCTACATCAACACTCACTTTTGTCAAATGGGTTATGAAATCAGTGTTCATGTGTATGGTGGAATATCGTGTAGTGAACTGATGACGTTAGATTTTCCATTAAAACATATCAAGGTTGAAAATATATAAAATAATATTGTTCATATATGATATATATATGTTATTTATTATTTTATTATTATTCTATAGTTTTTATATCATAGATAAATTCATGCTTTCCATTTTTTGGGAATACGATAACTTCGTTCGTGTGTACAAAGAGCTACCACCTGGCGAACCAATAAAATTATTTCATTTTATAAATAGAATATATTAATTCATGGTTTAATATAAATTTTTTATATCTATGATATATCTATGATTCTATAATTATTGTATACCATTAAATTTTATTTCATTTAAACAAATAATAAAATGAAAAATGTTATTCATGGAGATTTATGCCCTATCGTCTCTAAGAATAGTGCATTTCAATTCGTATAGATAATTATATTGGGTAAAATAAATATGTATAGATTTAATATATATGTTATTTATATCGTGGAATACATTATTAATGTTATTAAATCATGATATATGTATTATTAAAAATAATAAAATTGAATACATGTATGAAAAAAGAGATTGTTACACAAAACATCAATTTAACATGGAATTGTTGACAAACTATTAATAAAATTTTGTGTGAAAATAATATATGGAATTATTTTCATGAATATATTTTTATTATATATTTATAATAAATTTTTAATTATCATATAACAAGTCTTATTGAATATGAACAAACTCAAAACTTTCATTAATGGGTTTTCCTGCATCACTTTTATTTCAATAAATTATATGACATATTCATCACTTATTTTTGTTGTCTAGTGTTATACATCCCATGATTTTATTTTATTATAATTAAAATTTAATTATGGGTAATTTATATATATATATATATCTTTTATTATCTAATATTCATTTGTTTTATTGTTTTATTTTTTCTAAAGATGTAAGGAATTTTCTTCCAAATTTGACTTCAATGAGATGTTTGTTATGTTACACTCTTAACATAATCAATGAGTTGTATATAATTCCACTTCTACAAGGTATATCCTAAATATAATTATTTTAATGATATTATATTTTTGATATAATTTTAATTTTTAATAGGGATTATTATCATCATTTACCAATGTTGGAAGAGTTTCATGTTACAATCTCATCCTTTATCAGGATTCTTAGTGATTATGTATCCAATGTTAAAATTTTATCATAAACCTCTAAATAATTATTATGAATTTACATATAGAATTTTTATATCACAATAATATTTTTTTCCATCATTTATCTCCCTATATGATCTCATGAGTTAAAACAATTATGAAATATCATCTTTTCAATCAAAAACTGTATTTCTTCCAAAAGCATGACTTTTCGAAATGTTTGAAAAATTATTTTGAAAAGTTATTTTCAATTATGGAAGCTTATTTTCCTAAAATAATTATGCATTTAAAAATATTCTTTAATATTAATTAATGGTTATTTTCATGTAAAGAAGATTTTAACATGTTTTATGTTTTATAAAATGATTCTTAAAATGAAAATGGTATTTTAATCAAAATAAATATATTTATTTATTAATGGTATTTTAATACATAAACGTCAATATACATTGTTATTACTTATATGTAAATTGGTATATTTTTTAGTTATACCATCCATATTCTCTCTTTAGATGAATTACGATTATTTCAAAGAGATTATTGTGAAACCAGTTTCTTTTACTGAAGTCAATTATGTAAAATACAAATTGATATGAAACCATTTTTGATTCCATGATTTAATTACAATCTTGTGAGTTTTTTGATTAATTATTTTTGTAAACTATTAATTTTTTGGGTTTTTGATATCTTATATAGTGGGGCTACCAAGATAATGTAATGTAATGACATTACAATATATATAATGGGGTTGAGGATATAGAGCCTTGTGATCCCAATACAACAAATATAATGGGGTGTCCAATATAACATTGGGTGAGTTCAATACAACTAATATGATTTGGCTTTCAAGATGGCACTGGGTTATCCTATTAAAAATTATTTCATGGGGCTGCCCAGATAATGCTTAGTGACCCCATTATAGATTATAAAAAGGGTGTGCCTAGATTTCACTATAATACATTGGGTAATGATTACATTTGAGGTCAACCATATAATTATTATAATTAAGTTGATTTTGAATTTTTTTATAGAATGTAATTATCCATGTTACCGAAATAGTGTCTAATTTCATGTTATGTGTTTATAATTTTTTTCATGATCAATATTGATATTAAATGGATCATAAATATTGATTGTGATGACTATTTCCATTTCCATGTTTTCATATTTTATAATCTAGGTATTGATGTGTATGCTTCTATTTATGATTCACTCATGAAATATTAGCATGTTTTCATACCCTTGTGCACATATAATAGTCATTGATGTTATTATGTTATTAATTATTATGTTTACCCACACCGTAAAGTTGATATCACTTTTCTCATGATTATGTTTCATCATGATTCTAAAAAAATGATGAATGAATTATTTCTAGAATTGTTTTATTGTCAATGATGATGATGTGTTAATGTCTAAAAAAGATATGGGTAATGTGAGAAAAGCGCACATTTAATGTCATGGGAATTGATTATGTATTATTTTTTCATAATTCTGTAAAACAATAAACTGAAAAAGTCCTCAACCTTGAATGATATCAATTATTTTTTTTATAAATTTATGTTTATAGTAAAATAAATGGTCATAATTATCGACAAAAATGTCAGAAATGTAATGATTATGATTTTATCATGGGATCTGAGATTGTGTGTCCTTTTATTTTATATATAAATAAAAGAATAATTTTTCTTGAGTACCATCATAAAATAGTGTGACATTTTTAATGAAAAACATAGTGATACTATATTATATATAATTTCTGTTAACTAACTTCAATCAATGATGAAATGTATATTATATTACATAGAAATTATATTACCTTTCACTAACATCAACTAGTGATGGGATATAATGATATTGGTCATCCAAGGAGAAAACATGCACTAATTTATAAAATTTATAATATTATTAATTAAATTTTATAACTATGTGTTGTCCATACACTAACATATACTTATGAGGGGATATGTAAAGTATCATCTACTAGGTTGAGTATCCCCAGAATCCTAACATAGTACTTTTCCTTTGTTTCAAGCATTTCAACAAAATATTTTAATGATTCGTATGTAAATGAAATGGTTTAATAATTCAAAACATATTTCATGAATCTTCACTTGTATAATTTTTATAACACGGAGAATTTATGCTAGATTTTTAAAAAATAACGCGATTTAGGAATATATTATCACATACATGTAAGGAATTTGAGAAAGGATACAACTAATCAAGACAGTAAGCTTTAATATATCCATAGTAAATATAGTAAAAAATTAAATATAATAAGGAAACATATTCCTATCATGGAGAGACTTAGTTATATTTTAAAAAATGTTGATTTCATGAAGATTGAAGGAATGACATGAAATTTATTAGGGAAAAATTATTAAATCTAGATTATTAGAAATGTATATAATTTGTGGGATTTAATCAAATACATTTATGCTAGAATGATGATTTTTAGTAAAACCATTTCAGATAATTTCAAGATAGAACACATCATGATGTAATGGATACCATGTAAGAGATCTCATATTTGTAATTGAATGGGTGGCTGCATCATGGTAGAGAAGACCATGATACAACATGAAATTCAACAAAATAAATTTAATCAACAATATATTATAACATTAGGATTGATGATTTACTAAAATTAGTCATGTTATAATTAATTTAATGTATGGGGAGATTTTTGAAATGTGTTATTTTAATGGTAGTTATACAATAAATAAAAATCTAATGAAATGTCAAATTAAATGTTACACTATAATGACTACCAATTGATTATTTGTTCTCGTTTTTTGAGATATATATTGTATATCACCATAAATAAGGGTACAATTAATAGGATGGTTTCATGGGAATAAATTGTATATATATAATAATATGTTCTTACATGTCATGTAATAGTAGGTGTACCATGTTCCATGAATTTGAATGTTGAAAATGAAAATGTAAAGGATACCCCACATTTGCTTGTGTTGGGTAGTGAGGAGTGAATAATAGTGAAAAACAAAATTAATTAGGTGTGACTCAAAAATAATATGTCTCACTATAACATAATGTACAATGTATAAATGGTTTATGGAATTGGGGGAATTTGAATTGATAATGATGCGAGTCTCAATATTTTTTTAAATGGGATTTGATTTTGACTTACTGATATATAGTTAAAAGTGAATGAAGTCATATAGTGATATTTCATTCTATAATTTGGAAAATTTGAAAAATTTATTGATTTAAAATATAGTTAACCTCAAGGTTACTATTTTTCAGAGATTTGAATGATTTTTTATATTATACTTTTTATGACACTTCTATAAAAGTTTATAATGAATTTTACTCCACATATTATATGGATTTTGATTACACTTTTATGGGTTAGTCATTTATTATTGAAATATATAACTTTATTTATCATTTTTATATAATGTTTTGGATATATAATCCTAAAATTCAAATAAATATTTCAATTAAATTAAAAGGATTCAATTTTTAATGATTTGAGATTAATAAATATGAGTGTCTTATAAAATTTAACTATAGTTGAATTATAATTTTTATGGAGCTTTAGTTATAGTGTAATTTTTATATTTATTTATATTTTAATAGGTAGAAGATAAAAAAATAATAAAAAATTATTTTGGAGGACTATCTTTTATTGTTATTTATCTCGTAAAATGATATGAATTTATCCATGTTTATTGGAATAGAAGTAATAGTAGAAATATGAGAGATAAATATTATAAATTTGGTTACGTTAATGAATAATTTTGATCTATAAAAAAGGTAAGAGTTAGATATTTGGGAGGAACTAATATAATATCAATGTATGGAAAGGGGAATAATTGATTGAGATATTTCGTATATTAAAAAGAGGCATTATTTTTCGGAATATCATTAATAATATCGTGATGAAATGTGGCATCCATATATTTCATAATCTCAAATAATGATTCCTTATCATGACAGGTAATAAAACCTATACATTTATATGACATCTATAGAATGAAAAGTAATAGAATGTTATTGATATTTCTGTTTCTAGAGATAATGAGAAGAAAGAATGATATAATTCTAAATGTTCAAGAGATATCTAGTACATTTAGATAGAATCTTTTTCAGGTAAAATCACTAACATATTATTAATATATAAATTGTATTAAAGGATAAATATCAAGACATATAAAATTCCTATTACATGAAATTATTATAATTTTCAATGATAATACTATAATTAAATTTCTACTTAGTCATCATATGGAGGATCATAATTCAAATATATTCATAAGGAGATAATTGAATATTGATTATGCAGTGGGGATGATACAATTTGGTATTCAGTTGAGAAAAAAATATATTGTTAATTTATGTGAATACATCAATTTACTCAAATTAATAATAGAGTGGAAGAAACCTATATAAACTGACACCTACATAATAAAGTGCACCTAGATGGGAGGGTTGGAATTGATACTTGGGTGAGTTGTGAGATTTACATAAACTAGGTAAAAGAATCATAACTATTACTCACAGATCATGAAAAAAATTTCTCCCATATAATTATGAGTACCGTAGATTGTGGTACACATACATTTTGTTATATTTATTATAAATATATATATATTATTTATTTTAAACAAGTATTATTGTTTAGTATATTTGAGCATTAACTTATATATACAATTTATATATTATTCATGAATTAATTTTATTGGGATATATATCAAAAATATTTCCTAAAATGAACGAAATTAGATCTAATGATGGATTTGCATTAGATAGAAAATATTTATTTAATATATACCCTCATTCAACCCCTCTTACGGTTCATTAGGTCTCACATTGTGGAAGTTTTAAAAAATACATAATCTGAAACTTATAAATCAAAAAAAATATATAATTTTTTTATAAAATAACATTTTTATATAAAACGTTATTCCATATGATACAAAAAACATTAAAAATGTATAATCATTCAATATTCATTAACTATAAATTGTATTTCAATGTTCCATATAATAAATCCAATTTTACAAAAAATTGCACTTAAAATTTTTAGAATAAGTTCTTATCTATTGGAAAACGTTTTAAAACAAAACATTACCTCATTAAATATCTTAAGAGTTCAACCAAAAAAAAATATTAAATTCATCAAAAGACATTGACTATCATTATCTAAATAAATTAATTTCATGATTTCTATGAAGTTACATCTTCATAAATTAAACATGAAACTCTATTGGATGTCAATGGAATATTAAAAATTGAATACCAAAATCCATTTAAGATCAATTAATATGTAATAACAAATGTATGTCAATTTAAAACATAATATAGAATGATTATGAACTCATTATTCTATAACATGATGTAAATTTAAGATTTCAACTACTAAATATTTTAAACCAAATGGAAAAAATTGTCTATAGACAATAAATAGGAATACTAGGACCATTATAATCATTCACAAGAACTAATTTTTTAAAATGAAGGCCTAACATTTTTTCAACACATAAACCATCCATTGGAAATCCTTATCATGGTAAATGAATAAAGATGTTTATTGTAAGATAATAATGTTAGAGGTCCCCAAAGAATGAAATGGAGGAACTGTTAATTCATGTTATGAGATAATTATGGAAATTAAAAGATAATAGGTGGGGAAGAGGGATTCAATAGTGTTGTGGTATTAATAAATGCGTTACATATCTATAGTTAATGAGAGGCTCATCTTGTTAAAAATTGAACCAAAATGTTGTGATGTTTTTGTTAATTTCATTAGGATACTATGCATTAAATGATATAATATACACCCGTCCCTCAAAAATCGCTACCTGAAAAATAGAACACAAGGTTTCCACTAATAAATATAAAATATCAACCAAGTAGTGTTACATACCAAATAATCAATCCACATCAAAGGGGAACCACCCTTTTTTAATAGTTCACTTCATGGGAAACTATATAAGAATACATTTTACACATTCAACATGGATTTTTTTAGTAAGCAAAATTATTATCCCCAATTATGTAATACATTATAATCTAAATTTATAATAATATATCATTATGAAAATTGAGATCATATATTTTAGAAGTATCATTTCCCATATTTACTCCCTCTTAATTAATATGAATAAAATAATCCTTTTAATTATTATTATGGTGACTCATTTAATGAAGGATGATATTTTTTCAGAAGGGGAATACATCAAGATCATATATTTTCATTGAACTAAGCTCTATTAAATACTATTATAAAAAATATTAGGTTACTCTATATTTCTATAAATATATCTCTTAATCCATCACATTTTCATATAATCTCTCCAAGAGAAGGTTTAGCATCCAATGGAAATAGATTTCGGTGAAACTGGGGGATTCTAAATCTTAGTAGATCGAATTTATGGATAATTTTAAATATATTAAAAGGAATTAAATTATATTTTGTTTTGGGTTCTGGTAAAATCAAAATATTTTAATATATATAGATAAATATATTAAAATCTGTAATGGATACTATTGTAAAATTATGTATAATTACTAAATTAAGGCAATATCCAGTTGTATTATATCACAAGTCAACACACAATATTGTATTTTTAGGGCACTAGATTCATAATGATATTGAATGTTTTTTGAATATTGATAGAAGGGATTATCTAATTTCTATCAAATCAAAACCCTTTATATTTTTGTTTCATGATTTGTTATCTAGATAAACTTTTTCTTTAACCGCTACATTACCTTCAATCATTATTCCTAGGATGGGCATGGATGAACAATTATGGAATGATATCTCCTTTAGATAATAAATTAATCCTTCCATTATTTCAAATATATTTGGAGTTATCCTTTCTTAGTATGTGAACGTGCGTTCATTGATGCATAGTGAACTCAAATAGTAATGAAGGGTTTCTATTGTTTCCACCTAGAGGTGGCAGAGATATGATGATAATTGGGGATAAAATTTATTTTAAAAAGTTATAATCTAATGTATTAGTTAATCATTAAATTTTATCATTTATGGTTGGATTTAATTAATTAATTGACATTATAAATTGGGGATCTTATTCTTAAAGGGACATGATATTCATTAACTTTCTATATAATCTTTTTCAAAGAGATTAAAATATGATTATTCTACACAATATCAATTTAATAAATTATTCGAATTATATATCACTTTTAAAAATATATTTTAATTGTTTTTGAATTTATTAAATTAAAATTTTATGAAATAAGGGATCATGCACTTTTCCACGTGAGGAAAAAAGTGTTGATATTTATAAATCAACATTGAGGTCTGTGGTCTCTATAACATTGATAAATTTTATAAGATCCTATATATATTATAATTCTATGAATAGTTAATTGATAATGATAATTCAAAATTAATACCAATAGAGAATTTGTGTCAATTAAAGCTTAACATTGTGTTTTTTGAACAATAATAGATAATTCAAAATATTTATACCATGACATTGCAATCATTACGTGATTATTTAAATTTTGGAGTGTTTCATAGGGTATAATAGAGACTCATAGAAGATCAGTTTTGAGATTGATTCATTTGGTTATTTAAGGATGAGTGAGTAGCTCTTTTCTATTTCAAGCATTGTGTTAAGCCTTCAATTGGTAATGGGAATACACAAGATATTATTTTAAATTTATATTATGGTCATAAGGACCCACATTCTTATTTTTTAGAAACATGATGCAATAAGGGAAATACTGGTATGCTATATTTGTTAGTGGTGAATAACTTTGGATTTGAGGTTTATACATTTATTATATGATAGACCATTTTCATGTCCTGGGGAGATTATGTTAATGATTTTTCCAATTGTTATTATAAAATCTATAAAATTTATTCCAGTAGTTCTGATATTCATATGGTTTGAGGATCATAGTACTAAGGTTTTTAGTTATATGATGTTAATTTTTCCATAGACTAGTATTAAAGTGTTATATGTTTATTTTCTATCAGATCTTGATTATGTTCATTACCTTAATGGGTATAATATTAAAGGTTATTAACAATTAACTTAATGATGATTCGTTTTGTAAACAAACATTCAATTTTAGAGTTTTTAATGAAATGATTTCTCGAATTACACTATTGAATTTTGGAATAGATCATGTGGTTAGGGATCCACTATCATAATAATATAATCATGTATCTTGTAGTTTTTTTGTTTTTGGGTTTCCATTTTTATTTTTAAATATTATATATAATTATATTGAGAACAGAACATTCGACGGCGTGCAATTCTGAGGCTCGGAGTGCCTGAAATAAATGTTTGAATTAATTTAAACATTAAACAGCGCGCTCGAGCGGGTTTCTTGAAAAAATGGATCAAATTTTGAACCAGTGCTCGGATCAGAAATATGATGGCACTGTTACATTAAGAGTAGCATCACAACCTTAGGTGGGGCATATCATCAACTAGTATGGGTCAGCTACAAGATGTAGTTTTTAGACGCTTTAATGGAAGAAAATAATTTAATAATTTATTTTATTTAAAAGTTTCCTTTTTGCGCAGTTACCTAATTCCTCCATTTTACATACCTTCTTATGGAAATTTGGTATGGTTTTCCTCATAACCCTGTGAATTAAGATAGATATATCCTCTTAGAGCCTTGGATCATTTTTTACGGAAACTGGTGAATGACAACACGTGGATCGTTGCACATCGAGATCATATCCCGACTAACGACGGATCTCACACATTGTTGATGATAGAGGTAGGGGTTTGTTATTTGAACTTTTCCTTTTCCAGTTTTTGAAATCATAACATGAACACAGATCAACCCACAAATAGGTTTACCTGCGAATCGTGCATTTTTTGAGGGATGGTTTTTATTGGTTTTTTTGGTGGATTATTCCACGATGTTGAAATCCATTTTCAAATTCTCTCTATTTAATCTTTATAATGGGATCAGATCAACACCGTGAAGAAAAAAAGCGGAGGTTTGTTCCTCTTTTCTTCTGTGATTTGGATTTCTCCCCCCCCTCTTTTTACACTGATTTTTTCGCATTCTTCATGGGGCGACGAACAATGGAGTGTCTCCCATCCTTTCTGAAATGAAACGATCCCAATTTGGAGATCTGAAATCATGAAGAATCAATAGACGTGTGAAGACAATGGAGAACAACAAGTCGGCTCGGATTGGGGGAGATGATTCTTCGAGCGTTCTTCATGCGGGTGTATCGAACCACTTTTTCAAGATCAATTGGAAGCCTGAAAACATCAGAGATAGATTCGGGAAATCAGTGAAACCATAATATTTATGTTTCATGGAAAATGGATGGTCGGATCAAATATAGGATCTACACATGAGGCACAATGGTGGAGGTTGTCGATACTAAATATTTCCAGAACACACGGTGTTTATCCTGAAGAACATGGCATGTATATTCGGCTGAATGGCGGCTATGGTTCCATTGTGTGGGAAAATATGAAACAAAATGTCTTCCGAGGAACACGGTGTGTGGGTCCTTACATGGGACTCTGCGTGTATCCATGGGATACAAGGTCACTGGGTGGAGTACACATTCGTGTACTCTACCAAACGGCCCGACCAGGCTGACTGCATGGGTTACCCGTGTACCTAATACAAGAGTTGTAACAAATGGGATGAAGCCTTGTATGGGCACATGACCATCGTACACAGAGTCCTCCCCGGGTAGAGGAACACGACGTGTCAATCTCTTACATGTTGTCTTTACCTTCTCTTACAAGACCAGCCTTACAACACAGGTCATTGTTCACATGCAGTACCCGGGTTTTGAAGACACAGTGTGTGACACTTCTACATGTCGTTTAGTTCTCAATAGATGGTGTGATCATCATATCCACCATATCTTTGGCACATATCATTTCGGTTGATGTCCCATTTTATCATTCCCTTGATGGTTAGGTATCATTTCCTTTTTCAATAGAATGATCCCATCTGCAAGCTATTCTGGGAGAGAGTCAGGTACCCCTCTAAGATGGTGAGAAAGATCCTCTATCAATTCTCGACCCAAGTTAGAGTCATGTATCGATTTGACTATCCCCACATGGATCTGATCCACTACCTAGCAGGTGAATCCAGATGAGATGCGGTATCTTCCAAGGTCCTGGAAGTGGTCCATATCTATGTATTGTGTTCTTTCTCCACTCAAGAGTGCGTTCTCCTGGAATGACTGTATGTATCTCTCATGAGTTTTCCCAAAATATAGTACTTCTCAGATGGACGTCATCCAATAAATCTAACTAGTGGTGTGAGTTCTCTCCGATGAGTGCCTCGTGGAATCTTAAAACTGAATCCTTTGTGGGGGAATGCAGTTGTGTGACTTGTCTCTAGAAAACGGGTATAGGATTTCAGTATATCTAGATTGGGTTCACCTTTTATATGTTCAGTAGATATATACTGTGTAGAACTGAATGTACCATTCCATTGTGTGTTTCATTGTGGTTTCGGGGTCCTATATTAAGTATTGTTATACTCACCCCTACATTGGCTTTGCCCTGACATGTTGTGTATTGTGCAGATTTCCAACCTCTTATGAGAGCCTAGGGTAGACCAAGATATGACTAAGATTTCTGATTTCCCTATAGGGTGAGGTGTCCCCATGACTATGAGCAGAAGTCACAGTACCTCTTAGCATTTCCAGGTTGGAATTTGTAGTATTCAAATTCTTTTTTGGTGGTCTTTTATTTTGGCCCAATTTACATTCAGTACTTTACTTCATGTTGTACTCTATTAGTTGGGTTTATATGTATGCATGAATTTTGTTCCTCAGTGGTTTTTTACATTTCTGCATTTCTGTACTTGGACACGTGTGTGTGTGTGTGTGCACATGGACATAGGAAATTCCTCCCATGTTAGTATTATTCCAACTCAGTGCAAGTCACCAGCCACTGGCCTATTGGAGGTGGGCATGGGGAGTCAGGACGTGGGCCCCACTGGGATGAATCGTGACATGGGTGGGATGTTTTACATATATTATATTAGTATTGAAATAATAACTATTACAATATTCAATCTAGATATTTGAACCAGGGATCAGAATATGAATATGATGAACCTACTACTTGGGGATCATTCTGGGAGGATTGATACATTTATGTATATCAGTACATTGATGACCTATTCAAATTATACATGCTTGGGTTCTACTATATGGTTCATTTTTATTCAATGTTAATGTGGTTAATATCATTTTTGATATCTATTCTTGGTGTCCAATATGGTTATTTCATGTTTTTTTGTTGTGATTCTCACAGGAGTTAGTAATGCTGACCTAATATGGTGATTTTACATGACTTACTAATATGGTTGTTTCTCACGAGTCATGATACATTTTCTTCTTATTTGATAGAATATGATGATTGTTCAGTGGTCTGTGAATCTTTCTAACATGTTATTCAGTCATTAGTATCATTTTTGACAACTTGAAATCATTTAGATTTATTAGATTTGGATATCCATATAGCTAGACCATTAAATAGACAATATTATCATGTGAATTAGAAAAAAATAGACTCGTAACTCACTCATTATTAAGAAATGATTTCCATAATTTCTACATGTGTGTGGAATATATAAATTAATAGAACAATTAATTTTTAAGATATTTTATGAACATGGTATCTTGGATTGAATATTATCACTTAGCTTGGGTGATGTGTATTATGTTTCACAACATTACATATCATATTTCACCAAAATTATAATTATATATAGATTATGATAGTGATATCAAGGTTGGAGATCAGGAGAGTTCCACACAAAAAAACTATAATGTTCCATGGATGATGTGAGAGTTCTATATTTGATATTTATATCAGGGTGATTTCATAAGTATATTTGAGAATGATTGATCTGATAAACAATGATATAGGGATAAGGTTGAGGACACTCTATGTTTTTTGTTCTATTGTATCATATTTTTTATTTTATTTTATTTGATATACTTGTATATTATTTTTCTGTTATGTGTTCAAATTTTCAATGTGACTGTATAAAATTACCTCAGTTCATTTTATTATAACATAGAGTAATTATTTTATATGTCTTACCATTCAGTATATTTATTTAATAAATCGATGAATAATCCTATTCTGAGATATTTAATTTATTGGATATATAGTATATGTGATCATATTGAGTAAATATCCTCCCCATGACATATTATCCAAGACTCCCTAAAGTTTAGTAAAAGCATGAAACATGGTTTCACATTAGAAGCATTGTAGTTCCTTAGCATGATCAATATGAATTGTTTTTAAGATCAGGAAAATAGATAATTGGATGAAAATATATATAATATCTTTTCATGGGATTATTTATTAAAGAACCATAACAATTTTAATTTCTATTTTCTTGTGTATTTTTATATTTTGAATGTGGATCTGGGGAAATTTTTCATTTAATTTATTAGTCAATATTATTTTATATGGTCTATTCTGGTTTATTTTCTTCAGATTTTAGACTAGATTGAAGCTATTCATATAGATATTTAAATAATATAAAAATAAAATTCCCACATTATGTTTAATTACATCATATTTTCCTCATCATTATTTCTTATTATATAACTAAACAGTTCTCCCTAGGAAGAATCTAAAACACTATGATGAAAAATGGAATGTCATATCATGTTCACCAGACATTCAGTGAAATGAAGTCCATGATTGAACAACCATGCAATAGAAATATGATCTTATTGATTTTCTGTTTCACCCAATGTAAAATTGTTTTATTTATTTGATCATAATTATAATATTTATCATGAAATATTTATAGTTATCATATAATTTCAATATGACATGTGTCTTGAATTTTTTTTATTAAATTTTTATTTCTCTTATAGAAATAATGTATTCTTTATATCCTTTGTATTTTTCTATTTTGAATGATTTTCTATAAATAAGTTCACCGACAAAATGGTGGGTTTTTATAGAGTATAAAATTACACTTATGTAATTTTATAACATTATAAAAGTTATATTTCATTTTCCCCCTGAATAAAAAATGACATGTGTTAGGGTATATTTGGGTCTACCATTAATAATGGTCATATGTTATTATAATCCAATAGTGACCCATTTGTAGGGGGATCTTTATGGTTCGGTGTTCCCTTATGTAATGAATTCTGTAATGGATGACTTCTTTTCACATTTCTTAGATTCCTATATTTCATTAATATTACTTAACCCTTACATAGGTAAACACCCTAATAAGAGTGATTTAAAAAATATTTCTTGATATAATTTGTAATTCTTCACCTTTTCAATGTGATTTATTTTACAGTAAAAATAGGTGTTTTTTATAAGACCAATTAATTTATTATTCCATTTTAATTATATGTGAAATTAAATATAATAAAATATTTACTGTTTTATAATCAATTAATTGTTTATACTAAAAAAAATTCAATAATATTTATTTTTCAACTATCTATATTTATTTTGTTCTCTGTTTTGATGTATGGTTTCCATAAAAACCTTGGATGTCATTGATTCTTAATTTTTTATATTTTATCAAAAGGAATAAAATTATATTGAGTTTGGTGCTCCAATGAATATAAATCCCCTTAAGAAATGATATATTTTTCTACATATGTTATGGGATATGTGATTTCATCACTTTGGTGTGATTGAGGAATAAATTAAATGAATTGATTTTATTAATTAAACAAATATTTTTTGTATTTTAAAATTTATATAAATGGATTAATCAATGTTCAAAGGGCTGTGATGGAACCTTATTGACCAGATTGATTCCTCTAAACCCTAATGATGGTTCCTTGATTACAATGTATACACTTTCTTATACAGAATTAGGTAGGTCAGTTATAAATGATTATAGCAACCATAGTTTCCCATATTTTAGGATCCATGGAATCCTATGTCTAGAGGGATGTGAAAAAATGAAAATATTATCCCATGTGGACAATGTTATGTCATCCAAATTCATTATATTTGATTGAATAATACAGCGATAATTAAGTGATTGTATTTTTTATTTTAATATGTGAGAGCCTGAGAAGTTATGTCTTAGAGAGAATTGGATAGTTAGGTTGTATGAGGACTGATATATGGATTACATGATCATTGATATAGTAATTATTCCATTTATGTTGAGTGCATACTGTATGGATATATTAGGAGGATGCTGTTCCATTATGATGTTTATAACTACGCAAGAGAAATTCAATTCTAATTAGTGTTGGGTTTTTCCTGATATATTATTTTTAGATCAAGCGACCAATGTATGTGTTCTTAATTAGGATATAACCCCGGGGATATAAAATGGTATCTTGATGATATAAAAACCCTCGAGTGGTTGTGTTTAGGAATACTTTGTGATTATTCATGGAGTTTTTTAGAACATGGATTGAGGATGAGATTGAAAAGGCACTAGTGATGATAATGGTCCATGAACATGAGAGGCTTACCTTGGTTATACCATATAGGTTGGGAAAGTGGGCATCCATTTTGTTATTATTTATAGTATTATCATCATATATCTCCATGTAGATGAAGACCCAAGGATACATGATGATTGATGTTTGAGGAATCCTTCCCAGGGTTTAGAGATGTATGATGAACATTTGTTTCCATATACATCCAATAAAGGATCCTATTATTCTTCACAAAATAAGGGATACTATGGGTCACCTTACGAGGATCTAATTATCATATCATATGATTTATTATGTTTTTTATTAACTTATTCATAGGATCTAGTGGTTTTCTTGGTGATAAATTATGAGTTTTTTAGAGATATATGATTTTAGTAATAATTACAGGTGATGATATATGAGATTTCTATGATGATATTGGGATGCATAATAACATTAAATATCATTAAATCACTAGAATATGGATAATATAAAAATAAATATAATATTATTCCAATGATTCATAGGACCCAATATGAATATATTATATAATGTTATATAATATTCCTTGGATTCATTGTATCTATTACTGATCTAAATTGTAAGGATTCCTACGATATTTATTAGGATATGATAGGAGTCTACTAATTACATGGGATGCATGGGTACTCCCTTGGATCATATGATAATATATGGATGTTTCATGTATATGGGATCCTTAGGATGACATGTATCCCCCAGATGTGATAGATTATTCTCTCATACAATATGGATTTAGCTGATAGATGTACAGTCGATCATGAGTGTCATATTATATCCTGATAAAGTAATTTGATAATATATTTAAATCTTCCAAATATATTAATTTTCTCAAATTATACCACATTTTCCCATGCTTTATTTACAATGTGTGTGTATGGCCATGTTGGTGGTTCCCTACATTGTTATACTCACACACAACTTATGTAGCCTTGGAACCTGGGTAACTAATTAGCCTTCATAATTGAAAATTGTGTGTAGGGTATATTCTCAAGGTTTTATCCTTCTGTGGGATGTAAGGGACAATTCTATGAGATAGTTTAGGTGTTGATGTGTGTTTTAAGTGATTCCCTTATATATAATTTCATTATTTGTCTCAATTATATGGTATATCTAATGGGTAATAAATATTACTATACATGAATAACTATGAGTTTTTATTACCATGTTTATTCAGTAACATGATACTATGTGATCATATAATAAAATAATTAAATTATTATATTGGATTCTTAATAATTTCGTCGATAAATTTCATTAATTATTAAATATTTTATTTATTTATTTTCACTATTTTTGCAACTCTAATCTGGGGTTACTATTTCCCAATGAGAGTACCCTATATTCCCAATACATGTTTGATATATATTGTGTATGGGGAGGACCTCCATAGATTTTATGGTGGATCGGTCCAGTTAGTATATAGTAAACTAGGCCATGGATATTACAAATTAGTACCGAATAATTAATGTGATTGGTAACAAAATGTGGATCTAATTTTATGATTTGTAATAATATTTATAGAGTTGGTACCATACATTGTGATATGATGAAAATAAGGATTAATTTAATACTGGGGAATAGAAATAAACATTTATATTATAATTTATAAATTACTGAAGGGGTATTATTTTTTCTTTTATTTCGAATTTAGTGTTCTCTTTATTCACCATGGGTGATGCACATAGGTTTTGGATTTTCAATATATTTCATTTAGGTTAATGTTCCATTTCAAAGTGGCCCATTTGTGTGCATAAATTTTTTATCACAATATTCACCTACCATATATGATATTGGTTGTTATTGATATCACTGATGTTACATAATTTATTGGTTTAATGTGTAACCAACAACATGTATAGTATGTTCCCATGTAACTTGTTTGTGTCACTCAAATATTATGAACCAATGTATATTTATGTTTATTATAAGTCATTATGTCCTTAAAATGGATTATCATTGTTAGATATATAGTAATTTTTTGTATGATTTTTGTAGTGACACTATAGAATTTCAATATAGGAATTTGATGACATCCTAATAACCCACTATGTGGTGATAATTGTACCATTTTGGTCTCTTAATGTGTCAAAAAAAAATAGATATGTTTTCCCCATATATCATCATGATGAATATATAGTTAACATAACTATGTAACTAGGATATTTAAAACACATATCATCTAAGAGAGGTTCATTTATGTATGTGAACATATACATTGTATTTTAGATCTGGATCCTTATTGGGGTGACTTTTTTTGAGGAGGTTTTGTGAGGATTATCCCAAAATCATAATTTTTTGCGAGGGTAACCATATACATTTATTCTTAGTAATAATCATGAATCAATTAAAAAGGTGATTTATCATGTGGTTTTGGATTGTATATTTTATTAGAGAACCCTACATTGGGTGTCATGTCTTGTAAGTTGTTATATAAATTTTGATGAAATAATAAAGTGGGTTGGCATGATATTTTTGAATTAAATGATAAATGACGTATGGATTAGTTTGTAGATCCTATTTTTTTGATATGTGACTTATAATATTGGTGATATGGGATTTATTATTTAAAAATCTACTATATAATTAGGTTAACTAAGAGAGTAGTTTGAAAAGAATTATATGAGCCATTCTTTTCATAATAATATTTAGTGGTTTCGAGTTATGATACTGGTTATTTATTTTATATTCCATTTATATTATATATATATGTTTTATGTCTTCTGTTTTTATAGGATAATGTTCTTTAAGATCTAATACTCTTTACAACAAGGAACTTTTTTGTGTGTGGCAATAGTTTTGAATATTTATATATTTGATTTCATAAATGATCTGAAATGTGGTAGACTATTATGATCAAAGTAAATTGGATGATGGAGGGGTAAATTTATTGTACATGCTTCTGGAAAATGATGAAAACTGGTTTGGAAAGTGATTATGTGGTATGTTGTGAAATTGGTAAGATATATTGATTTTGATGATAAGTACCAATGGTGCTTCAGGATATATGATATTTTCAATTTGAGGGTCATGTTAAGTGGTTTATTAATGTGATACAAGGATTGATAATATGTATGGGAACCATATATTGGATGTGTGGTCATGTGGAATGGGTCATATGAATTTTTAATCAGATTATATTGAGATTGAACATATCAGTTACAAGTTCTATAATTTGATTTGGAATCAGTGACTATAAATCATTATAACAATGAATGATTACATTTATGATTTGATAAAATTATTTTTCGAATTACTTATGACTATTTTTAACAAATAGTCAATCACCCTCTATAGTGAGAGGTGGAAGTAAATATTTATTCAGAATTTTTGACTTGGTCAAACATAGTGTGTTTATTAAAATGTATTTTTAGGGAGGAATGTTATTTGATAATGTTGAGGTTATATTAGATGTGTGGTGTAGGATATGTATTATAGTGGGGAACAAATAAATTTTTATTAGCATTTGGGCCTTTATTAATTTTAATTTCAGTTGATGTCAAGGATAACAATGCTAGTAAGGAGGGAATTACAACTCATTGATACTTTTTATATTCTCTTAAGTGATAGATGAATGCCTAAATAATATTGGACATAACATAAGATTAAGATGAAATAAATATCATTTAGATAATTGTACTTGGTAAGATCCACTATAGTCTGGTACCTTAGGGAACACCCAATTCAAAATGATGATTTGAAATTAGATAGAGCTTGAAATTGGAATTAGGAATGAGATAGTTTTGATGTAATACAAGCAGGGTTTTGATAATAAATTAGTCTAATATCAAGGTCATAGTATAAAAACTACTTTTTATGCTAACTCATTTCAAATAATAGTATATAATTTGGATTAGGTGATGTTGTAGGCTATCAATGGGTGTGGCTGAGCATGCTTGAGTGTTTTTAATAAAAATGTACCTATATTTTTTTTATGTAATTTAGTAAAGTGTGAGGCATACAATCCTAAAAATGTAATGGGAATATTTATTATGTGTTTTCATATGTGATGTCACAGGTAGGGACAACCATGTAATGGAATCATATTGTATCATCAGAGTCTTATGGTGGGCAGAATCATAAGCCTATATATTAGTTGATTAACAATACCAAATCATATTGGTATAGATAAATGTACATGATCCCAATTAGAGTCTTTATTATTATTATTAATACGTTAATAGAGTTTTATATGAGTAATAAAACATCATATATGTTGTGTTTAAGTGGAAGGAATTCAGAATTATAGAGTTGAACATGGTTATTAAAGAAATAATTCTAGAATAGAATATGATGAAATTCTTTTCAAATGACCATTGGGGATTCTAAATTATGAGGAGTATTATGGTAAATAAATTGTAAATAACCATAACAAATCCGTGTTTTGAATTTAATGGGAGTTTTATTTTTTTATTTATAGATACAAATGTTTTGTTAAATGGACATATACATGTTACACATTTTAGAAAACAATTTCTAATAATTATATTAATCTTGGAATGGTGTGTGTTCTATTGGGATGATGTTTGGTGATATTGTTAGTCATTATATTTTTCAAATTATTTTAATATATATTAAATTAATATAATTTATTTTATTAAATAAATCACTAATATTATTTAAACAGATTCTAATATTTGAATATTGACATCTTATTTGAATCCTTAATGATGGGGTTTACCATGGAAATGTATAAACTTGTTTTCATTTCTTTGACTACAGTAAGGTATTTTAAACTGATATCTGAATTAAAATAATTAAATTATATATATAATTTTTATTTTTGATTAATTATCCTATATTATCCTCCTCATTTTACATGGGAGGTTTTTTGTGACTTCCATGGGAATCTAATAAATCGATGATTGGATAATGGGGAGAATTGTGGTGGAGTTTCACTAATACGATTGAATGGTGATGAATCAAGACACAACAAACATGTAATTTGAATCCGATATTATATATTTGTGGTTTTTCTAGGTGTATTGAAACCACATACACATTACCATCTCAATATCATGAAATTATTGAATATATTTCATTTTAATGCATTCCATTGATCATTTTGGTTTAGAGTTTTACATAATTAATCCAAAACATTAAATAGACAAATTATGGAATCTTTAACACAATGGACACTTTCCCCCTATATAAGAGTTAACATATTGCTTATAAATTCCTCAATATCTCTAAAAAATTATCAATACAATATAACCATCAATACATATTATTTGTATTAAATGTTTCATAACATAAAGAAATAGAAAATTATGAAAGGGGTTAGCTCAGATGTATAGTAAGAGAAAACATAAATGATAATAATACATGATTATATTTGAAAATAATGTGATAATATATTTATAATCAAAATTCATAATAATGTTATATGAAATTAATCATAGAGTAATAGTAATATTTTAAGGTATAAACCATTACATAATTTAATAAATGAATAAAATGTGTATAGAATTGTATGGGAACTATAATAATCAATAAAAAACAATATTAATAATAATTATACATTTAATGACATCAAAATATAGAATAATGACATTCTTAGAAATAAATAACAACCATATTCTTGGAAATCCTTATCAATATACTCATTATCCATATGCATATGTGAAATAACACATATACCCTTTTCATAAAATATGAGCAATGTCATCATGCATAAACATGTATGAATAAACTAATTAAGACTATGATCGACTATACAAATAGACAAAAACAGAAAACCATAAATGGGAGGGTAATATTGGACCCCATCATTCTTGATCAATACATACGTCTTCCATTATAATACAATAATTCATTGTAATGAACCCCTAGAATGAAATTGTTTTTCACATTCTTTTTATATGAAATGAGAGAAATTAAATATTTATTATTGAATTAATAACCATAAATTGATATACTAGTGGCACATAAATTTGTATCCAAGTATTTTTTTATCATTATATTTAAATATATTTCACCACCTGACCATTGAATTTTATTTATTTTTATTTTTGCCTTGGTTATAGACCATTTTTAGGGTTTGATTCATGTTACCTACTATTTTTTTAGTTTTGTACATTCAAGGTGTTTTCATTTGAAATTTCATTTGTTTTGTATGCATAGTTTGGGGGTTAACAATGATGATTGTTAGGGAAAACAATGATCTTAGGTAATATTCAACTTTCATTGTTTTTTGTATAAAATATATATAGTTTTAACAAAACTTATAGAGGCATGTGATATAATTTGCCTCTCGAGGAATGTTTTTTGGACATTACGAATGAAATGTCCATTGATAGAAGAAACTATGAGCCTTTCATTCAAGAAGTATCTCAAATTTTATAGAGACAAAGAAAAAATTTTCTGTATGGATTTCCCAAACCATGTTTCCATGCTGTGCTTAATGACCCTCTTCTCTTCTATGGTTCACATGGTTGGCCCATGGTTTTTCAATTAGTGAAGACAAAAAAATTATTATTTATCATCTCTAATTTTTTTTAATTACTTGCTCTACCCACTATATTCTTAACCCACAAACCCCTATTTTCCCTTCAATCTTTTTCATGATTCCTAGGGGGTCCTGGTGTTGCTTACTCCATCCTCCCCTTTTAGATTATAGTCACTCTTCATTAAATTTTTGGATAATCCTTCCTTTGGTATGTAGTATCCTATTTTATTTTTCTTTTTCCTTATTGATTCATGATTTTTCATGGTGGTTATAATTCATTAAGAATCCATATATTGAGGGCTAAATAATTTAGTTTAATTATTTTTATGTTAGGGTGTTTAGTTTATCCATTATGATTGGATCTTTATTCCGATTAAATTTCATTGGGTTAGTCTGTGTATGAATATCTAGATTCAAATAATTAATAATCTAGTAAACATTTATAATATACTAAGATAAAATAAATCACTTCTATAATTAAAATAACCCAGTAAATCAAAATAGAAGTTCTGTATATCTTCTATCAATTTCAAATATATCCCAACGAATGACTAAATCATAGTTAAAAAATATATAGAAACTTATTTATCATTTGAAATAAATTTTCCTAACCAAAATAATATATAAAAAGGAATTAATATTAACAATAATAGTATATTATTTGTTTATAGAATTACATAGAATCAGCTTAAATATTAGAAATTAAATAAAACAACGCAACATACAACAACGAATAAATACAAGAAGATTAGTATCAACCTGAGAATTAATATTCTCTACATGTAATTCACCAAATAAAAAAGAATATTATATAAAATAATCATGATCCAAAAACTATATTGGTTATACAAAATAACACCAACCATGTAGTTCACGAATGGAACACTTCCACAACATCGATCAGAGTAAAACAAATACCAGACACATAGGTAACTCTTCCACATCATGTGGGTAGAAATGTAATGATAATAAAAAAGATATCGAGTATCATCTAGTTAAAGAATGTAATATAGTGTGCATGATTAATATATTGAAAAAAAAACAATGTTCTCAAAAATTTAAAGGCAATAAATAAAAAGAGTCAATAAATATACATCAAAGGTTGTGTTGCTATGTCTCATTTTCTATAAATATTTATTCTAATTGGATAAATATTAAATATGATATTCAGTAATATTTCTGAAATTAAAAAAAAAATATAATTTCGAAATATCTCTTTGTTCTAATTGTGGTATGGAATTGGATTTTCAATGTTTTATAATCTTCTGTAGCTAATCCATGGTAGTGATTCTTCTTGTAAGGCATATTTCCCCACTCTATTTACAGTTATTTCTGAAACTATTTTTTCTCTCATCAGTATTGTATATTCTCTAAATCCCTAACAAGGGAGTAATGTTCATAACATATCAGTATAACGAAGGAAGAATAATCTAGATACTCTACTACTTATACTGATTGATTGTCACAAACATTAATAAATCCTTGAAATTGTATAACAAAAATTGTAAAAATGACTCTCATAATTAAATTTGATAACATAGGTATTAGAAATAAATAATTCCACCAAATACAAATAGTCATATTTAATCCTTGAACGGTGATACGAAATTGGATGTGACTTGATCAGGTAATGAGTCATTCGATTTCGGTGTCATCATAGTTGTATATCATTCAAAATCAACCATATTTATCGTCTAGATGGTAGGTAATTTCTGAATGTCGATTAAATATAGTAGTAGGTATTGTTGATAAATTTCAAAATTCCCATCCTTACAATTAGTCGTCCCAAATAGTATTAGTTTTCAATATATAGCCAACATTTTTGTCCTGATGGTGACTCATAAACTATGGTGACTCGTCGTTAATAATGTGTCATGTATTTTGGTGAGTGCTTTAATTTTTTTTAAAAACATTCTTTTCATATGGTGAGTCTTCCCTTGACGTGACTCATCTTTAACTGTGACTAAAGTTTTGTAGGGTGTCTTTTCCAAACATATCGAAATTTTTTTCTGTTGAAATTATATTATAATATGATATCCTAAAACAAAAAATCACTAATAAAATAATAAAAAAGACTTTTTTATCATTAAAACAAGTTTTCTAACATTATAAAAAATATTATGATCAAAATTCATTAAATTTGATGAACCATGTATTGAAAAAATTTAGGTAATAAAAAAGATCCACTAATACTGTGAAAAAATAATCAGGGATTGTTTGATCATAATGGTTTCCATAATATATAGAAACAAGTACGCAAAATCAAATAAATAAAATGAAATAAATATGGAAACATGTATAGTAAAATATTAGTCAATATCATATATAATTAAAAATATAGTATCAAAGAAATGTCGGTACCATAAAATTCCATTGTAAAAAGAACTAAAAAATGAGTATAAAATTTTAAGAGATTCATTATCCACTATTTTATAATATCAAAGAGTGAAAATAAAATAATAAATGGAGGGTACCAAAATATTATTAATAATATAATTTATTGTGTAAAAAGGAAACAAAAGGAAAGTAAAAATGTTACAATAAAAATTCATTCAAAATGAATTTATCAATGATTCAATACCTAGATCTATATGAATTTTTGGATTGGTAGAAGTATCAAGTGGATAATTTCCCTTACCCATCTCAAAACCATATGATTAACAGAAGTCACACCATCCAATATTAGGTATATGTAGGAATGAATTTTGTAATAGTAGGTAGAGTAGGACTACATATTATAATCAAATCCTAAGATACTAGTATGCTTCTCGTTGAGTATTAATGAAGTGTTGTAATTGATCATGTAAGGGAGAATTTGGATCTATTGTTACACATGGTCTAAAAAACTGAAGAAAATGTTGTAGGGGTGATAAGAGAACAAGCTGGAATGGAATCTTGGGACACCACTATAGTTCTATAAACATGAAGATATTATTTCATAAAATTTATCAATCCACAATAATATTTACACACCTTCTGATAGAACAAAATATGTTTTCTTTTCTATAAAAATCATTAGCAATAGAGTCATCACTATAAACTGATAATCATGTTCTCTAATTTCATGAGAGACTAGAAGCATCCTTAGGTTCTCATTACAGTATTTGAAAATATATTTGATTTCTGTTTAGAATATATAATTGAAAGTTAATACATTATTTACATTTTCAATTGTATCTCTATAAGAATTCAATTTCTTCAAATACTCTCTAACCAACATTTTCTCAAGATCACTTTTATGATATATTTTTATCTATATTATTGAGGTAGGTCATGTACATCACCTGATGTTGTGTGAATCTATTCTCTAAACATTAAATGGATCAGTTGAACATCAATATGAGGAGGATAAGATGATGAAGAAGACATAGAAGAATGAAATTGTATCCCCTCGTGTAATTCAACATTGGAATCTGTGAAGGAATGGCACATTTATTATACTATCAAACTAAATCTTTCATTCTCATATTCTATCCTCCTATTTTCTATCTCCACCTCAATAATTTGATGCATCAATTTGGGATACAAGTGTTAGATAAGAATCCCTAATAGATATCTTACATCCTTCTCAATAAGATTGGTAACCATGGGTGGTTGATTTTTCAACAATAAACCATAATCTATGAGAAGCCTCTATCAGAATGTTTCTAAGTCACTTACAGTTATAGGATCAACTAGAATTGGTGGAATTGTAGTGGAAGGTTATGATAAAACAACTATAAAAAAGTAGGAACTAATTTAAGTTCAGATCTAGTAGGTACATCATTAGAAAATATCTACAAATCTATGTTATATTCAATCATATCTACCATTGATCCCTTAGTATCCATTTCATGTCAAATAGAAATTCCACCATGGATTGGTGGAGAAACCTTCTCATATAAATCAATTTATTCTAGTCCATTTATTAATATCTCCTTGACATAAGTTATCTTGTTAATTAAATAATTGAAAATAGTTATAGGATCATCATTTATCTACACACAAACACACTATTCGAAATCTTTCTTTTCACCATCCATCGTCGCATTATATTTTGGAATAATATTGTCTCCATCTACATTAGTATCAATAAAGTGACTATATAGACCGTGAGATTATACCCCACTAAAGATATGATTCCTCCTATTCTCTATTTATTATAACATCATTCTCAACTAGGCTCATTTACTCTTTAGATCTAGAGACAACAAATATATTTTGAGAAGATATAACTACATGGCCATCTCTAAATCATCAGCAGTAACACGCCTACAAGAACCATCATTGTTAAGTACTCTATCCATGTCATCATCATCTCCATTTTCATTTACTTCTTATTTTTAATTTATATTTTATTATCCATATTATACAACTTTTTCATTTTCTTCATCACATTTTTCATGATTTTTTTGTAAGATTTAGTAATAATTTGTAATTTTTCATCACATGAAACTCCGTTTTTTTCATCCAAATTCCTTATTTTAAGATCGTCTATCATATAAGAAGAGATGTAGATATCATATGAGTACCATAAATAATATAAGGCGGACTCTAAGGTTGTTCTCGGTCACAACCTTGATCTACTAAAGGCTCTGGCTCCTCATCACAACAAGAAGCAAACTTCTCTTCTTCCTCATCAGAATAATCATGCAACTTATATAGAACTAATCCATGATTGATAAGATTCTATAGTCTAGTATGTTGATAATAGTATTGATATCATTATAAATAATATCAACATCATCTAAAAACTATTTATTTCAGGGACTCTACAATATCTTCATTCATTTGAAAATCTCCCTTTATAGAAATAATTCCCATTTAACTATTGTTTAGTCACCATTATTAACCGATCCCTTGGAATCCATTAATGAATAAATTTTCTTGACATAAATTAAGAAGTTTGATCTAGAAGACGACATGAACATCTCAATCATATGGTTCATTGGGTATCTATAAATGTTTTTCTTTTATCCTTTTTCATAATTCCCAAAATATAAACATCATCATACATTATTATAGCATTGATATCTTTACCAGGACATAACAAATGTTCAAAAAACCAAAAAAAACTATGCGACATTCACCCTGAAGATAAATAATATATATTCTTCACAATAACAAATATTTATTTAATATTTCCAAGTATTCCCCAAAAAACAAAGATATCATAGTAATTTAGAAAAATTTTCCTTATTATCAATTGAAACAACATTATTGGGTACATTCGGAATTATTCCTCATTATCTTGAAGAGAAGACAACATTAATGAAATTTATTCATCTTCCTTGAAAATGAATTCGATATATATAATTGATGATATAACCTAGATAGAATAATCTATAGTTAAAAAAATCCATATACCCATCTCTGTTCTCAGGGAACATTGATCAAAAAATACATTCCAAACATTAACCCATCACCACGAACGTCATTTTTAGGTAGCACTACACACATAGATATATAATAACTCTCTGGATCTACAACAACTAGATAAATCGATTCTATTTTCATCTTCATTGGATGATGTGACTCATTTTGAGAATATTCATTATATATATTAATTTTTTCAATGGATTTTTTCTAATAATGTTTTAATGAATGTGATAGATGACTCATAGTTGGGAGGTAAAGAGTTGTGAAATGGATCGATAGAATGGAATGATAGGGTCAGTGTTAAAATTGGTTTAAAGTATAATTTATAACATATAAATAATTATATAAAAATAAGAATAAAAATTTAATTAAATTAAATAAATAATTCCCACAAGAAAATGGATTGGTAGTTTTAACATCACCATTAAATTATTGGCAAATGAAGGTTGATTCCAACGGTGGGGAAAACCTAACGGTGGGAAAACAAAAATGTGGGTAAAAATAAATATTTGTAAAAAATGAAGTGTGGGTTCTAGAAAATTTATCATAAGAAAATTTAATTATTCTTAATTCTTGTTTTATGTAGTTCATTCACATAGAATTGAATGGTTTGGTGAAAATATCAGAAAATTGATAATCAATTCCAATGTATTAAATAGTTATTTCATTATTTTGAAAATGATCTATTATATATAGATGTATCATATCAATGTATTGTTTTCTTTTGTGAGATAAAGGGTTCATATTAATGTTAATAGTACTACATTTGTCACAGTTTATAGTGACAAGTTTGAATTCCTATCCATAGTCTAAAAATGTGTATTTCATCCACAAAATATGATCATTGTTGGAAATTGTAGCTTTATATTCAGATTTTGATGTAGATAGTGAAACAATACCCACTTTATTAAGATAATAATAATCTAGAGACATACCCTAAATATGACATGTTCTATATGTTCTTTTTTTCTTACCTGAAACCACCAAAATGAGCATAAGAAAAACTAATTAGATCACATACAAATCCTATATTGTAGAACAATACTATATTTTTAAATTATTGTGGGGTTTTAAAATAATTTTTATATAAAATAAGTGTGACTATTTTTTCTTTTCTTGAAAATGATAACACATACACACAATAAACATTATGTAAGGTCAGATAGATGTTATGTATAACATATTTCCAATCAAACCTCAATTATTTGTTTGATCAACACATTTTGAAACCTGAATTAGATCAAATTTGCAGTCGGTACTCATAAGAGTATCACAAATATTATTTCTATAAAGTCAAAACAATTAATATCTCTTTGATATATTTACTTTGATATAAAATAATTAATTCATTATTTTGAAAAATCTGATAACCATGATATAATTTCACTTCACCCATTAAACTCATTTCAAATTAATATAGCCTCATTATTTAAAATTTATCGGATAAAGAATTTTTAGATGATCCACAAATTATATCATCTATATGGATTTGAAAAACTATAACATCTCTTGAATTATATTTATAAATAGGGTAGGATCGACAATAACTTTTGAATATCCTTTTGAAATATGAAAATAGATGACACTATTAAAGATAGATCTAGGATTTTGTATAAATCAATATAATTATTTTGTTAATATGAAAACATTATTAGGAAAATGTGAATTTTTTATACCAGTTGGTTGTTCAACAAAATACATCCCCCACTATATACCCATTCAGGAATTCATTCACTCATTCACATTATATATCATAAAATATAGATATTTTTCATTTTCATGTAGTACTATCAGGTATCTATGTCTATCTACATCTGATAAGGTCCCTTAATAGTCTATATCATCATCTCTACTACACACTACTAAACAAATCATTCCTTATTCTTCTATATTATTATATATTCAGAAACATTATTTCTAAACACCCATTTAGTGCATATAGTCAATGTTATGTTGGGAATATAACCTTGTTACCAAAAATTATTTTCATAGAATGTATTATTCAATTGCATATCCATTAATAATAATTCATCATTAATTACATAATTGATGTTTATAGGTTTATTCTATCTTAAAAAATCTTGATGTTCAACCTAGATTCATTGAGAATATTTAGTTTTCTAACCTATATATATGTTTGTGTCTATGTCTGTCTTTGTGTGTGTCTCAAATAAAAACATCTAAAGAATTGTTTTTAAGAGTCTGAACAACTCTAGAAAATTAATTGAAGGTCACATAATAATCTTTTATATGATCATGTTCTGAATATTCCTCAGAACTAGAATATTTTTCTATTGTTTTCAAGAATAATATGAATTTTTGGAATTTATGATGAAAGTGGATAAATCATCTTCAATGTTTTGTAGGGGTGTTCTATTATTGTGGGTACATCTCCTCACACTTGACATTTAATTTATCTTCAACAGTATTGGTATTTTATTAAAAATAATATAAAATTTACTAGACATTGAATAAACAATGAAGATTCTTCATTACTTTTAGAGGAAAACATATAATGATTATATGTTGCGTTATGAATAAATACATTGACCCAAAAAAAATATAAAATAATTACCCTATGTATTTCAACTATTCAATTTTTGAAAAGTTGTTTTCTTGAAGATGTGTCTAATTAAAACACTATTAATTATATAGCAGGATGTGTTCAAAGCCTCTTCCAAAAAGTTTAATGTTTTTTCTTACTCATTAGGCATGATCTAACCTATTACTTGATGTGTTGAATCTCTTCTTTCGTGAACTCTTATATTCTATGGGATCTTAAAAGTATACAATTTATGACTATATAAATTCTAAATTAATTATTTTAAATGCATGAATTTCCAACTCACATACATGTTCACTTCTTAAGTTCATAATTTTTTTTCAATTTATTTTTTCACCATATTTAGAATACATGCTAAAATAAGAGAGATCATCGCTCTTGATAGCTAAAAATGAATACCCATATATAACTAGAAAATTCATCTACATGTTCATAAGCATGATAATAATCATTTTAATTATAGGAACAATATAGTCTAACTATGACTTTGTGTACCAAAAAAAGAGGTTGAGAAGATGAAACTTTTTTTGTTATCATAAAAAACCATTTTATTTATTCCCTTTCGAGAAGGGTTATAGACTATTTTATTAGTGAATTCATGTTTGGGTAGTTCTTTGGAAACCCATTTCCTACTGATATTTATTTGTGACTGAATGAAATAGTTTAATAGTCTATTATTATTAATTAAATATTGTCTTTGAATGACAGATATGAAATAAAATATTGGTGATATTAAAGATTTAATATTTACAGAATACATATTCTCAAATCTCAATGTAGTAAATATTAAATAATTTTATGAAATAAAAAAATTAGATGAATTTTTTAAATCATTACACTAAAACTGCAATCATATATTTGTGATACATAAGAAATATTATTTTTTAAACCACAAAAAAGTAATTAAAAAATAAAAACTCTTTTGCTGTTACATATTTGGTCAAGGCCAATGATATTTCCTTTATTCGTTGTAACCAAATGTGACATGGAAACTACTAACCTTTTTTTGGTTCTTGAAGCTTTTGTATTCTCTTGTCATGTGAATGGAACTTCTATTGTCCGCATATGATAGATTTATATATGAGTTATTTATGTTGTCTTCATACATAAAATACTTATACCAATATTTATTTTTGATTAATATTTTCACAAGTCAAGATATGATAGTCATTGGGTATATAAGAACCCATAATTTCAGGATATCTTTAATATACATATATTTCAATCTCTTTTAAATTTAATCATTTGTTTTTAAAACTTGAGTAAAAATTTTGTATAAGTCCATAAATTATACATAGGAAAACATTTCTCATAGTAATTATCCATTTCTTATGTTGATAACCTAGACCAGTAATATATTTAACTATAATATGTTTCTAATATTTGAGTGATCATTTATCTTTAAATTTTCACTCTCTGTAAATCATTCTATAGTTTCATATTTGTTAATTTTAGTTCATTATCTTATTTTAATAATTGATAATTTTTTTAATTTTTTACAATGTATTCAGTTTTCATAGCAGTAGATGAAACATCATGTTACATCAAAAATGTTTATTCATATTTGATTCCATTAAAACTATCTTCAAGAATATTTATATACTCGATGTTTTCCTTTTTAACATATCATCTCCATTTTTATAATTTTCATTATATTCAGAGTTATGAATTGGACATATATTTGGTAGCCCACACAATTTTGTCACGAAACACATATTTTCACTACCATGGTTTTACTCAGGAGTGGAGTCTGAGTAACTAGTTATATCCTTATTGGAACTCTTGATAAATTTCATGGATTTCCTAAAATTTATATCCATATATATTCAAACATATTCTTTACTTAAACATAGTAATTTTATCCATAACAATCCCTTTTCAATTACACGTATAATAGGTAGTTTTATTTTTATTATCCTGACATTTCTATTCATTTTAACATTTTCCTCAATTTTCATACTTTCCTATGTATCATGGATTTCCAAATAATGTCTTTTAGTTGATGAATTTTATAATCATTCTACCTAGATGTGCCACCTCATCACTATCAGTAAGGGATTCCTCACCATTAAATCATCTATCAATAACATTTCTATTTTCATTGTAATTTTTATAAATATCCTTAATGGAATCACATTTCCTATTAGAATCATCATATACATTACATTTAATCATAATATAATCCAAATACATACTAAAATTCCGAATAAATAACATGATAGGTAGAATATTTATGTCACATTCTTCCCTTATTAAAACATTTTTCCATTAATATATCTGGAAGTTATATATAATGTTTAATAATTTTATCTTTGTATAATACTAGATTCCCTTAAGGGGATAATTATGTTCACTGTATATTTGAAGCTAAAAATAATTATAGAAATTACTTCCTCCAGTATAAAAATAAATTTAACTTATTTGATAACATAGGTATTCAATCTCAATTGATTCACATTACTTTTTCCTCTATGTGAAATATCTAATGTAGAAAAATTTTCATAATATGTTTAACTTGAAGATATCCTACTGTAACACCCTTAGATTTTATGAGAAATATTTTTTTTATGTATTATGTTATACGGAACATAAAAATAATGTTTCATTAAACCCAACACTGTCTTGGTTTGTGTTACACCCAATACCAACCTTCCTTGATAGCTTTCATTGTGCGCAATACTGAGTTTCACTAAACAACAATATGTTATTAAAATATTATATAAACTAGCAGTTATGAATTTTAATACCCACTTTTTGAAATTTTATAAATATTATCTTTCAAATTGGACTTCATTTTTTTATTCAGAATATCGAAATTATCTTAGGGTGAATTTTTTGTATTTTTATAAAAACATTCAATTTTTGATGAATAGTAAAAAACACTGAGTTATAGTTTAAAATTGAATTTTTTATATAATTATTGATTTTTTTAAAATTTATTTTATGTAAAAAGAGATACATAATACATAATAAGTTCAATATAATTCATTGAAGTAATTTTAAAATAATTTATGATATAAAATAATTTTATTGAACTTTTTACCATCTTTTACCCACCTCCTAAGAGAATCTGCAAATTTACATAAAACTTAATTTTACCGCTTCTCTAAATGGAATTTAAAAATTAAGAGAGACACATTTGATATCAGTAAGTAAATTTGGTTCAATAAGAAAAAAATAACTTTTGGTGAATAGTAACTATTTACTTTTATTTACCACGGTTAAAATTAAATAGGGTAATTAAGGGTAAAATTGATATTATTATTTCCCTAACACATGTACTAATTCAATTTTATAAGTTTAATTCAACCAAAAACAAAATTTCAAATAAAAAGTTACCATTTAGGTCCACTTGGATTAGATTATGACATTTATCATTATTTAATTCAAATAAGTGTTAAAAGAATTAAAATAAATGTTTAATAAGTAAAACATTTTTAATATAGGGTTATACAAAATATAAATTCGACAAAAAATATTCATTAGAAATTTAAATATCTTTCCTACATAAAGGTATTTTATTTATAGTTTTTATAAATTATATAAATTAATTTATTTTGGACAAAATGATGATGAAGTAATTACATTATTAATGAAATATTAACATAATTGATATTATAAATACCCAAATAAATGTAATTTGAGATGTTTTAGGAGTTAAACTAATTTTATAGGTTAATATAACATAATAGGGTTGGATAGATGAATTGTTTTCTAAGTAATAATGCAGTTATGAATTTTGCAAAAACAAAATACCAAATAGTGTATAAATTGACATAAAAGAGTTTTTAAAACAAATATTAAATTATTAATTGATTTTCTTTTCCTAAAAATATAATGTTAGTCCAAAAGACATATATAATAATATATATGACATTAATGAACCAATTGGGGTTCGATTGGCAGTTTATAATAATTTTATTAACCATATGGTGTAAGAATACAAGATGGCACGGTAAAAGTTAAATAATTTATAATAGAGTTAAATCTAAATTATAAGGTTAAAATGGTAACCTAACCTTGTATGAAACGTATTGGTTGAGATTATTTCGATCCATACCCATCTTATGCTCCAAATTAGTCACTTTGGAGCCATTATAAACTGAATATGAATTTATTATAAAATAATATTTTCAGTTTTTCCTAAGGTGCCTCTCATCTCTCTTATAAAAGGGAACTCCCCTTTCTCTCTAATTCACAACCCCAAAGACATTTGGATCAGCCAAAACCTACCCAATTACCCTCTTAACTATCCTCACTTAATTATATAGGCCTTCATATAGTAATAAAACCAACATATGGTGCCCTTTTGTTCAAATCAAATGGAAGAACCCGAGGAAGAGGTAAATATCTCACCACATATTTCAGGTTCCCTTCTTCTTCCACTTCCTCCTTCTTTGTTGTTTCCATTATAAAATAATAAATCCAGTATCTTCTATCTAATTTGATGTTATTATAAAACTGGAACAACCATATTAGTTACTTTTTCCATCCTATGAATGAAAAATTCGCCACACGTGCGTACGTACGGCTTACCGTCTTCATGTTGTGGTGTAGTTTGTTATTCAAACATTTCATCATCTGAATGGGAATGATAATGAGTATAAATGATATAAATAATAAATATAACATTATTATTATTCTTTATATATGATATACCATGCAAATATATACTATTTTAATATCAAACGAATGATATCTTCGTTCATGCGTACGTAAGGCCTACTATCTCCACAATGTGATGTGACTCGTTCTACATGATCTTCATCGAATAATGATTATATAAATGAATTGAATGAATAAATATGATATTAATTACATGAATAATATTATTTAAAAGAGGTATCTATAACCTAAGAATAGGAATAAGAATTTATTCGACAAAGCATGCATAAGAACATAAAGCAATGAACACCTGAAAAACAAGTAGCAATGAAATATTACTAACAAGAAGATAACAATATGACCATATATGATATCATAACAATGAATATAATTATATAATAAGTCAATCACATTATTTAAATCATTATAATGGAGGTTCGGATATGTACGAAGCATATCCGACATAAGGTAAGGGAAAATCTCACAATCTCATTTTTATCCAAGATTGTTTATACATCAGAATTTACTGGGGCATATTTATCATACACATCCATGTTTCTTGAATATGGTATATTATTTCTATCCTAATACAATTGTTTAAATACAATTTTACCTATTAGTTAATTTTTAGTAAATTAAATGAAAGGAATATTTTTTCATTTTCAGTATGAGATACTTTTTGACTTTTCTGGCCAAAGTATGAGAAGAACATTTTTTTAACTTATACAGCATGAATGGATTTTTATGATTTCATAGAATATTATATCACTGAATAATCCTTTACAAGTTTTCATGTGTATTTTTAATTAAATTTTTTTAAAATTTTATAACATTTTAAGAAAGGAAAAATGTGTTTGAAGTAGAAAGGATATTTTCCTCAAGAATGGAGTTCAAGTGTTTTATAAAAATTATTTTCCCTCTAATATAATATAGTGTTCTGTTTCTATCCCTATTTTTACATTGATTTGATTATGTTATTATGGAATTATTTTTATGAAGTCCTTTTATCATATTTGGATTATGTTATGATGGCATGATTATTATGAATCCGATTTTTATTACATGGGTTATGCAATGATATATGATTTTTGATCTTGTGGCACACATAAGAATGGTTTAATTCTGAGATGGGTGTGACCTATATCTCCCTCCAATGAATTGTGTAAAGATTTATATCTCATGAGATAGACATGGCTGGAACGGAAAGTTATTCTGGTTCGGTGATACATGACTGGAACGAGGAGTGAACTCGGTTCAGAAATGGACATTGTCCACTATGATAGTATGGGAAATGAGTCTTGACTAATATGAAATTATTTTCTATGATTATGCGTGTATGACACGAAGATTCATGTTATATTTTATGATTATTGGGATTACATTTCACTACTATGATTTATCCCATTCTATGATATTATTATCTCTTTTGCAGGTTAATATTTTCCAAATGTTATGTTCTTATAAATATGATATAATTGATATTTCCTTTGTTTACCCTTACTGAGCAATTGAGCTCTCCCTTTTGTATGTTTTCTTTTTCCCAGGTTAGGAAGAATGATATTAAGTTGGATATTCCAAAAGAGACTCTAGATATGATGAAATAAACATGAGACAATGTGGATGCTTTATGAACCAGTTGTTTATGTTTCCCAGTTTATAAAGACACTATAACTATATGGTCCTATCATGGGTTTTTTATATGTTGTCATAAGTATTCTTCAATTATGTAGTAATAACAATGTATGTAATGTATCGGTCGTTATATTTGGTATCAAAGGAATGGTATAGTCAACCATTGGAAACTAGGATGTGAACGACTTAGTAAGAACCCTAATAATATTTCTAAGCATAAAAGACAATATTTGTGTTTTAAAAATTGCCCTGAATAACCTATGATAAGACCTTATGTGTGAAATTATATTCTTCATTATGTGTTTTTCCAAATATGATTAGTGATTCTCACACTATGCTTATTGGTTTTAGTTAATGGCTGGAACACGAAGGAAACATGTTAATGCTGAATGCGACGGGAAATGCAGTGATTGTCCCCATGAGCAACCAAACGTTATATGAGCTGGAATGCATAATATTGTATCCATGCACACAAAAGTTTCTCATGATATGAATCATTCCGAACATCTCAACGAGAAAAGGAAGGAACAACATTCTGTTGAATCCTTCATGAGGCAGCATCCATCATCATTCAGCGGCTCTACTGATCCATCAGTGGTTGAACAGTGGATCAACATCACTAAAATGATATTTTCAGTTCTTCAATGTTCTGAACATGATAAACTCATCATATCCATATATCATTTGATAGGTAAAAATGATCAGTGGTGGAATAATATCAAGAATACGAGGAAAAGAGATGAAATCAAGTCCATTGAATGGGACGAGTTCGATAACATATTTTTCAATAAGTACTTCCCTCATATTTTTTGAACAAAGAAGGATAAAGAGTTTCTTGAACTAAAGAAAAAGGTTGAAGAATCTATTTGTACCTACGATGAAAATTTTACAAGACTTTGAAGGAATGATTATAGAATTATTATCCAACATTAGAGTAAGATCGATCGATTCTTTAGTGGCTTTAAACCAAGTCTTCAAATGGCGTTAGCCATAAGGGGCTTCAATAGCTATGAGGAAATTGTTAGATGTGCTCACAAGGTTGAGATGGAGATTGAAGTAACCCATCAGTTATATGGGTTTGATACGAAGAGGAAAATGGAATTCAAAGGGAAATCTAAATACCACACTGAAAAGAAGGTTATTTTTACCTTATGCTCAAATGTGTGGAAAGAATCATGGAGGGAATTGTCCTAAAGGGACAAGTAAATGTTTAATATGTGAAAACGAAGGTCATCGAACATTTGAATGCCACAATTATGGGAAAAAGATATCTAGTGATGTGAACAAAGAAATGGTTACATATAATGCACCTCTTACACATCAATGATACAAGTGCAATGAAATAGGTAATTATGTTAATCAATTCTCTAATCCAAGTGTTGTTGATGATGATTGATGTCAACAATCTTTTTAGGCCAAATAAAAAGTAAATTCACATGCAATTTCTATCGGCGATGTGAGTACGATAACAAAGTGGTGAAAGGTACACTTACCATTCACTCAAAAGTACCAAATGTTTTATTTGATTCTGGATCTACCCACTACATTATTTCTAAAGAAATTTCTAAGGGTATCATCATGCTACCTCAATAATTAGTTGTTGAGTTAGTAGCCACAACTCCTAATGACACAATAGTTGCATGAAAAGTTTATAAATCATCTCCAATAGACATTTGTGGGAAAGTGCTTCTTGAAATCATCTGATCCTTCAAATTGTGGAATTTAATGTGATTCATAGCATGGATTTGCTTTTCATATATGGATCTCATATTGTTTTACAAAGAAGGGAAGCCACATTTCATATTCCTGATGAATCTATGATCAGCTATCGATGAAAGGATTAATTTAACCTTATTTTGGAAATTTCATCCATATTATGGGTCTTGATTCCAATAAACGAAGGTTATTTTTCTCAAATGGTATGAGAGAAACTCACGATTAAGAATATTTTCATTGTAAGAGATTTTGATGATTTCTTTTCAGAGTAATTATGAGGTCTTCCCCCAAATCTTGAAGTTGATTTTTTGATAGAACTCATACTGGGTGCTATGCCCATTTCAAAGACACCTTATAGAATGGCCCCAATTGAGTTGCAGAAAATGAAGAAGCAACTCTAAGAGAATCTTGATAAGGGATTTATATGCCCTAGTGTATCACCATGGGGAGCACCTGTTCTATTTGTTAATAAGAAAGATGGATCAATGAGACTCTACATTGTTTATTGAGAACTTAACATGTTCACTATCAAGACAAAATATCCTCTCTCATGCATTGATTTATTTAACAAACTACGAAGAGCTCAATTTTTCCAAGATTGATCTTCATTCAGGGTATCATCAATTACCGTATATTTAAACATATATGATAGAATTATATATAGAGGAATTAGTAATTTTATGTCATCCTAATTTATAAAATATTCAATATTACATCAACCATGAGAAAAATTATCAAAATATTTGAAATTAGGATAAACCCTATGTTATAGAGAATTATATTTGACTCAAAGAAAACCCTAACAATAAATTTTACCGAAACATTATTCTGATAAAAAATATATCCAAACTTAAACATTATCATATCAATTACATGAAATTATAACAAATACTTCATTTCAACATATTCAAATTATATATTAAATTATGATTTATAGATATTTAATACTAATCCTTAACAAACATACCACTTGTATTTTTCAACTAATGAACATTTTATAACTATATAATAATCCTCTAAATCCATACATAGTCTTATAAATCTCACTAAAAATATTTATTAAAGATACTATTTATAAATCCTCATAAGTATTTGTTTTCTCCACAACCTGTGGAAATGGAAACATAAGAAAGAGATGATCTCAAATGTACAGTATGTATAAACATAAGAGATAATAATATATTACATTATATATAACAACTCTTCTATTTATTTCATATTTAAACATGCTTTATTAATTAGATTTTCATTAATTACAACTCAAAATTTCAAAAGTTGTAGTGTCTTGGGAAATTAGGAAAATTAAATTACAACATGAAACATGAAATAAAACATCCACAATGATTGCATCATTTACATGAACCCAATATTCATTCATACACATCACTGTAATGGATAACCTGAGTACATTGATTAGAAAGTGGTGATATATGAAAACCATTATAGTAATAAACATAAAATAAAATTCGGATAATAATACATGTTAGAAAATGGATATCGTGGAGGCATAAAGCAATAGGAATATAAACTCATCATAAATCATGATTATCATAACATAAAAATGTTGAATCAATTTAAAACAATTCATTATAAACATAAGTCAAAGATAAAATAATAAGTCTTCTTGTGGGAGACTGTCGCATAAAGGAATCGGGCACACCCCTGATCCAAAATGATGTATCATGATAATAAACATTACCCAATGCATCAGAGCACTATAAGGTCCCACAATTAATAATCATTTAAATCTAATGCTTAAGTGTTCCACATAGATTATATAAATAGTTTAATTTAACATAATCATTTATTCCATGATAATGGAATGTGTAATACATAATTTTATATACACAATAAAGAATTATATATCTATAATTGTGACTACCCTTGACGGAGTAATTGATATGGTATTCATTATATAATGATTTTGGGATGGAAAATTGTGAATTAGTTAATGATAGAGAATGATGTCTATAATAATTTATAAATGAAATATAATATAATAGTATCATGTATCATAATAAACCGACATATAAAATGGGATTTAATATTCATAACATAAAATAAATGCATGAATGGTAATTATAAAAAATAAATCCATTAAATATTTTAAGTATTTTAACGATTTAGGAACATGTCCAAATAGTGAAGAATAAATCATAACTCATTAAAATTACATGAAATAGACTGTATTGAGTTTATTATATAATAAAAATAATGTAACCAATTGAAATTAATTACTCAAATTTTAATCAAGGATCGTAAATTGAATGGAAGTGAAGAAGATGAGCAACCCTTGCATTGATGTGTGACTCCAAAAGCTTGAGTGGGGCCTCTGGGGAGCATGTGGTGCCTTGGGGGTAATATAGGGAGTAAATTGAAGAGGGTGTGTGACACCCCAAGCTTCCACGGTATGCTTCTCATTGAATATACAATAGCTTATGTTGTACACAACTCTGAGTTCAGTCACATCCCATCAAATCCAACTAGCCATTTAAAATGTAAATATGAATAGTAATACATAATTTTTTACATTTTATAAATTTTATTTAGAAAATTTTACTTCATTTATGGATTTGGAAAATCAAAATTGTCTTATAGTGAATTTTTTTTAATTTCATGAAAATTTTCTATTTTTTTTGAATAGCAAAGACTCAATACAATTGTTTAAAACAGAATTTTATTTAAATAACAATTCTTAAATTTATATTTATTTTTAATTTTAAATATTAATATAATACTTATATTATTCAAATTTAATTCAATGTAGTCATTTTATAATGTGATTATGTATATAAAATATTGTTGATCTTTTTAACGTTTTTACCAACCTTCTAGGCCCATTTGGAAATATGCATAAAACATAATTTTACCACTTTTGTGGATTGATTTTAAAAAATATTGCATACAAAGTTGTCATCAGTATGTAATATGTGATTCAATAGAATGAAAATAATTTTTGGCGATTAGTAACTTTTGATTATTATATACCACTATTAAAATTAAATTGGGAAATTAAAAGTTAAAATACTATTATAAAAATATAAAACAACCACAACACTTTTCCTAATTCTTTGGGATAAGTGTTTTTCGACCAAAATAAAATATAGATAAAATTGATCGATTTTGATCTAATTTGATTATATTAGGATGTTCATTATATTTTATTTGAAGCAGCGTTAAAAGTGTTAAATACAAATTTTAATAACTAAACTATATTTAATATAGGGTTATACATAATATAAATTCAACTATAAATATTAATTATAAATATAAAATTATTTCCTAAATCATGGAATTATATTTATAATTTTTAGAAATTATATAATTAAATTTGATTATGAAACAATGATGATGAAGTAATTACCTTATTAAGAAATGAATAAAAATTGATATTATTAATTTTAAAATAAATTAAATTGAAACTTTTGATTACATCCATGAATTTTATAGGTAAATATTACAAGTTTGGGATTATTCAATGTATTTTTTTAATGAATAAATTTGATAATGCTTTCACAAAAACCAAATAATAAATAGTTTCAAAATTGATATAAATGAGTTTTTAAAACAAATACTATTTTATTAAATGACATATTACTCATTAAAATATATGGTGCATAAAAATTACTTAGATAATGTTATATATGTCATTAATGGACCACTTGAGGTTCTCTTGGATTTTTATATTAAAAATATTAACCATGTAGTAAAAATATACAAGAAGAGAAGACAAAAGATAAACCATTTAACTATGAATTAAAATATAAAATATTAGGTTAATATGGTGACCTAACTTGTCTAAAACCTTTTGGTTGTGATTATTTCTACCCCCTCCACCTTTTCCTTGATATAAACCCATTTGGAACTTTTAGATACCGAAATTAATTTTATAATAAATTAATATTTCATGATTTTCCTAAAGTGTACACCACCTTTGTTATTAAATGGTACTTCTACTTCTCTTAAATTATCTTATCCGAAGAAATTTGGGATCAGCCAAACAAATGTCAAATATCTCTAAAACTACCATAAATTAAACCTAGAGTCCTTACATTGATCATAAATCCATCCTAAATAGCCCTTTTGAACAAATAAAAAAGATGAATCTGAAAATGAGTTAATTAGTTTTTCACCTCTTTCAAAGTTATTTTCCTTTATACATCCAATATCATTGTAGTTTACATACTAAAATATTATCTCAAAAACCATCTATATAATAAGATGTTGTTATAAATATTTTAAAACCATATTCATTATTCTAATCATCCTATGAATGAAAATTTACCATACGTGTGTACATACAGCTTACCGTCTCCATGTCATGGTGTAGTTTGTTATTCCACACTTAATTATTTTGATGGGTATCATAATGAGTATAATTGGTGGAAATAGTAACTATAACATTCTAATGAATCTATATATATAATATCACTTCCAAGTACATATTATCTCTCCACCAATAGAGTAATATTGTCCCTCATTAGTACGTACAACTTACCGTCTCCATGACATGATGAGATTTCATTCTCCATCATAATCATTCAATATTAATATTCAATTTATGATTGAAAAATTATGTTTAATGACATAATATCATTCTGGATATGAATCAAATACATCATATCCCTACCAAACATGATTTATGTTACAAAACATATATAGGAAAACGAATCTGTAACACCCAAAACAATAATACTACAATAATATTATGAATAAATGAATATTATAGTTCATATATAATATCATATTTATGTTTGTTGTACATGTATAATTTAATATCAATTATATAACTATTATACAGGTGGTTAATGTACCCTCTACTATATAAAAAGAACATGTTATGGGTTAATTTTACAATTTTTTTATCTGGGGTTGTTTATACTTAAGTATTTACTAGGACATCATTATCATCCACATCCTTTTTTCTAAAAAATTATTTCAAAACATTATTACTATTTCCTATACTATGGTTTATAGTCATTCATACCACTTTTTGACTATTTATATAGTGTTTTTAAAGGAATCGTTCTATTTTTTTTCCTGAAATTGTACTTTATAACTATTTTGAAAAATGAAGGAATGAATGTTTTTAACTTATACGGGAGGTGTAGATATTTTTCACAATAATAACACCTTCTAAAGTTCCCTTATACTTTTATAAGAACATTTTCAAAATAATTTTTTCTTTTAAAATTATGTAAATTTTAAATGATGTCATTATAGAAAGAGATATTTCTATTAGATAGGGTTTGTGATTGAGGTCATCTGTGTCAAAATCTATTATTGGATTTTTTGTTTAATTGAAGTTGATTTATTTTGATAAAATATTCCATATAGTATTGATAGTTTAATGATATGTTTGACTGTGGATGTAAATTTTTTATGCATTTTTTTATAGTTAATGAGTTAATATTACATATGCTAGTTTAATAATAATGGTTATGTTAGGTTTCAACCTTTTAATATGAGGAATGCATTTGACGTAGTATGTGAATGGCAGGGACTACTATAGCCCCTAGTTGCCTCGATAAGTCACATGAGACAAAATATTGTCTTGGCATACGGCCATGGAAATATTTATATTTTTAGATATGGAATGAGGCCTTGCCACTATGGTTATGATGTCCATAATTATTCATTTCATCATTATGAGATTAGTTATTGATGATACTTGTGATTATACATCTATTAGAATATCCTTGCGAATAACTAAATGTCATTTTTTTGATTTATCATTATCATATTATGATTATTTTTTTGTTTAAATGGGTTGGATTTTAGTTTTATAACTTATCTTAAATGTGTATACTTTATTATGTTAGTTTTAGATATATTTTTATCCTTACTAGGAATTTTATATCACCCCTTCTTATGATTAATTTATCCATGATTCGAAGAAGTATTGTGACAACCGGTTCCCGGTGATAGCACAACCACCCCGCCTTCACATGGCCGTCGGGTCCTGGCCCACCATGTACCACCAGTTGCCCCGCAGACACGTGGGGCCCACCCCAGGGTCCACCCACATGCCTGAACGGGTCATCTGACTAATGACAGTCCCCACAGGCCAACACATGTCCTTTCCAGTGTGCTTTGTCCTCACTCACACACACCCTGAGAAACTTCCCAGAAGGTCACCCATCCTGATCACTACTCCAAGCCAAGCACGCTTAACTGTTGAGTTCTAATCAGACAGGCTCCCGAAAAGGAAGGTGCACCTTGTTGACATGAGTCATATCATTTATTCATTTAACCCTTTTATCATTTCGGGGTGTTACAATCACCCCCCCTTTAGAGCACAACACCCTCGTTGTGGGCCCTACATCTCAACCCTGGCAATGCACCGCACTTAAGGCTGGGTTCCTCCTCTGATACCAAATGTGACAACCGGTTCCCGGTGATAGCACAGCCACCCTGCCTTCACATGGCCATCAGGTCCTGGCCCCCCATGTACCACCAGTTGCCCCGCAGAAGCGTGGGGCCCACCCCAGGGTCCACCCACATGCCTGAACGGGTCATCTGACTAATGACAGTCCCCACAGGCCAACAGATGTCCTTTCCAGTGTGCTTTGTCCTCACTCACACACACCCTGAGAAACTTCCCAGAAGGTCACCCATCCTGATCACTACTCCAAGCCAAGCATGCTTAACTGTGGAGTTCTAATCAGACAGGCTCCCGAAAAGGAAGGTGCACCTTGTTGACATGAGTCATATCATTTAGTCATTTAACCCTTTTATCATTTCGGAGTGTTACAAGTATAATATGCCTGACCTAAAGGGTTGCGCTATGGGATATAAGTGTGTTCCAAGGAGACAATTTTTTTTCATTTCATAATGTAATGTACAATATATGGATGGATTTATAACTTACAAGGCTACTAAATTGATTGGTCTTTCGAGACTTTATCTCTTATGATCATTCCAATGTTATGTAATAATACACCAAATCTAGGTAACTATGTAGGGGAGTTATAGTTGGTATTAATGGATGTTTAGTATAGTCCTTGTAAAATAGATTTATAAAATCTCTTATTAGAAAACACTACCCTAAGATTGACTTTGAGGATTTTTATAGAAGAACATCTAATAATTTTGGTAATATAGATAATATATTATTTTTCCATGAAATACATCCATGTTTGGATACTAAAACTGGACATGGTTCTAGAACCGATTTACCATGGAGTTGAAACACTGACAAAGAGTTTTGGAATTGACCTGGGGTATCCTGCTACACGAAAACGGGCATTACTGCACACCTGGTTTGAATCTTCAGTGGGATAGTCTTAGGATAATTCACATTTTTTAAAACCATTATGAATGATTTATGAGTAATTACATCCCCAAAATAATCATTTTTATGATTATCGATTATATGTATAAACTATCAATTTATGTTGTGTATTTTTCAAGTTTGAAATTATGAATTACGATTCGTAAACTAATCTAATGTATTCCATTTTTTAGAAATGGAGCCTAGTGGAAGTAATTGAAAACATATCATCTCACATAATCCATTTGGGTATTTTCCTCCTATTCATGATAATTATAGTGGTGCTGGTGATGAAACTGGTGCTGAACAGCTTATAACCATACTGGGACAACTCACTTAGGTTATTAATAGTATCCTTACCAGAATGAAGAACCCTAATCCACAACATGGAAGAACATTCTTGTAATGCTTCATGAGGCAACACCCACCAACATTTAATGGAAATATAAAATCATTTGTATCTGAGCAATGGATATGTTCCGTAGAGAAAATATTTCATGCTTTGTGGAGTTGTGAAAGGGAAAAATGTTTATTCGATATTTATCACCTCTCTGGAGATACCGATCAATGGTGGACATTATTTCAAAACACAACAGAGGATGAAGATGTACCAAATATGGAATATATGGAGTTTCAATATATTTTCTTATAAAAATAATTTCCTCATTATCATTGAGCATATGGAAAGGCAATTTAGGTGTTTGTGGAAAAAGAAGGATGAGAATGTCACATTGTATGGGGTGTAATTTATAAGGTAAAAATGCTTGATAGATATTATATACATATCCTAAGAGGTAAGATTAACCGATTTATTGATGGGTTAATACCATTTTTCTGACTATCGTTAGTCTAACTATCCCTCTCATCATATGAAGATATAGTCTCATGTTATATCAAGAATTAAAAGTAATTATCTTAGTCTTATGAATTTCAAGTGAACCAAGTGAAGAAGATATCTACTGAACACTCTGGAAAAATGAAATTAGGGGAATAATGGAAAATTATAATTTCCATCCCACAGTAATTGTTGGAAGTAACAACCATGTACTTTCTTGAAGGTAATGAGAGACTGTTATAAGTGTGGAGAAAAAGGCCACCAATCTTGTGATTGCATTGGAAAAAAAGACGTTTTCATTGTTTACTGCTAAAATTTTAAATATATGGGTAATTATGAAAATGAATTTCCTAAGAACCAAGTAATAAAACCTTTGAAAAGCCTAATGGAGTAAGGCCATGTTTATGTGATCCATATTGCCGAGGTTGAAGTTCCTAATGCCATAGGTCTAACTACTTCAAACATTTACTCAAAATTAGAAAATGATTTATTTTATTTTGGATCATCACATTCATTCATATATTATTAGTTTTCCAAGAAAATTATATATTTCCTATAAGAATTAACAAGGATGGTTTCTGTCGAAACCCCTGACATAAGTATCATAGAAACATTATTTTTTCAATATGTTTCTATTATGGTTATAAACATTCATTATATGTTGATATTATTTTCACACCCATTATTTAATTTGATATAATTCTCGGTATGGATTGCCTTTCAAACCATGATGTGAAAATCTATTACATGAAGAAGGAGGATTCAAATTTATATGATCATAAGGAATCCCTCATCTATAGAGTGGAAACATCACCATCTTATTCTCTTATAGATCCATCCCTAGTAGCTAATCCAAATTCCATTATTGGAGAGAAAGGTAGTGTAATAATGATGGGTGAGTAAAGGAATGTTAAAATAGGGGATGTACCTATTGTGAAAGAATATGTTGATGTGTGTAGAGATGATTTAGCTAGACATCCTCCAAAATAGAAAATATTGTTTTTTGTAAATTTAATTCTTGCATAAAGGCCCATATTGAAGTCCCATTATAGAATGGCCACTGTAGTATTAATGGAACTAATGAAAAAAAAAATTTAATTGAGTAATAAAGGATTTCTTCATCCTAGTGTTTCTTCATAGGGATCCCCTATTCTTTTTTGTTAATTAGAAATATGTATCTATGATGTTGTGCATTGACTACATGCAGATCAATGCTACAATAATAAAAAACAAGTATCCCCAGCTACACATTGATGATTTATTTGATCATTTTCATGGTTCCTAATATTTTTCAATGAATGAACATCAATCTAGATATCATCATCTATGCATGATGAAGGAATACATTCAAAAGATAGCATTTCGAAGTAGTTATGAGTATTATGAATTTACAATATTTCCTTTTGGACTGACTAATAAAACCAAGTTTTTCATGGATACAGTGAATAGAGTTTTAAAGGTGTATCTTTATGAATTTTTTGTGGTATTTATCGATGAAATCATGGTATACTCAAGAAAATATGATGATCATGAAAATAACTTGTGCACTATTATGAAAACACTCGGATAAAATGACTTATTTGGTATGTTTAGAAAGTGTGAATATCGACTTCAAGATATTTATTTTAATGTCGATATTGTATTTATCTATGGAATCTCGGTTTATCCATCAATGTCAAGGAAAAACCAAGAATGTAATGCACTAATGAGTATTACTGAGCGATGCCATTTTATAGATTTAGTAGGTTACTATCAGTGTTTTTTCTAGAATATTACTCGATTGGAAAACCCATTATACAAGATCACATGAAATGGGATAAAATTTGATTATATAAAATAGTGTGAATAATGTTCTGAAGAATTGATGATAATATTAATCAATGAGCATATCACTACTCAACTTTTGGGGAATGATGAGTTTGTAATTTAAATTGATTCTTCAAATAATGGACTTGGTTGTGTTCTTTTGAAGAATGATAGATTTATTTCATTTGTGTCACAAAAGCTAAAAATTCATGATCAAAACTATCGCACTCATGATCTTGAGTTAGTAGTTGTAATACATGATCTGAAGATATGGAGACTCTATCCCTATTGTAAAAAATGTAATATATATTCTAATAACAAGAGTATGAAGTCTATTTCTTCATAGAAAGAATGAAAAAAAGGAAAATGTGATGGATCAATCTACAAACGGATTACAATTGGACAATACACTACCACTCGAGGAAGGAAAAAAGGTGAAAGATGCTTTGGGAAAAAAATATCACGGCGTTCTGAAAAAAGATAAGAGTTGAAAGGGATCTTATGTTCATAGATCATGTAAAGATGGATATGTGAAATACCATGGTACTTGAAAAATAAATAATTTTTCAAATGGCTCCCAAACAATGTTTACGTGAAAGGCTAAAATGTTCTCAGACTGATAATGAAGAGTTTAAAAGAAAATTAATGTTCTGAATGATGGGATATTTGTTGATTTCATATGTGAAGATGGAATTTTGAAATTTGTAATGAGGATTTGTGTTCTTGATATACCAGATCTAATAAGGGTGTTTGTTGTAGGATGCTCATAGCTCGACATATTCTATACACCATGGTGGAAAAAGGATGTATAGAGATTTGAAGAAACATATTTGGTGGGACAATATAAAGAGAGTGTTTTCTCATTTTGTGTAAATATGTATAGTTTATCAACGAGTGAAGGTTGGAAGACAACATCCAAGAAAATTCATGCAACTTATTCCAATACATGAGTGGAAATGGAATGATATTTTGATGGACTTTGTCATGGGGATACCAATGAATCTTTGAAGGAATGATGCAATAGGAGTCATTGTCAATCATCATAACATGTTAGCACATTTTCATGTTATTAGAGAAGGTTTACCACTTGAATGTTTAAAAATAGTATATATTAATGAAGTTGTAAGATTTGATGTTGTATAACTATCAATTTTTTCTGATCTTGATCCCCATTGTACATCATGATTCTTGAAAATCCATTAGAAAAAACAAGATATTGAACTTCATTTGAGCACTTCCATCCACCCTCAAACAGATGGACAACCATAACAGACAATTCAACCTTTAGAATAAATCTTTAGATCTTTCTCACATGACATTACCAGGAAGTGATATCAGTATTTAAATCTTGTAGATGTTTCCTGTAACAATATCTTTCATTCAAGTATTCAGATGGAACCATATGAAGAGTTATATAGATAGAGATGTCGCCCAAATACTTCTTGGGATGATGTTGATGAAAGAAAACTCATATGCCTAGATAATGTTGAGGAAACAATAGAAAAGGTGAACATTATCCAAACCCACATCAAAGTAGCTCAAATTACCCAAAAGAGATATGCTGATAACCAAAGGAAGGATTGGGAATTTAAATTAGTTGATCTTTTTTTATTACAGGTATCTCCATGGAAGGGTGTTATACGATTCAGTATGAAGGGTAAATTAAGTCCCAAGAACATCAGACCTTTCAAAAATATAGAACAAATAGAATTTTTAGCATTGCATTTCGTACCGCCACTATGTCTCTCTAATGTTCATGAGGTGTTCCATGTATCGCTCTTGAGAAAATACATTCTTATCCCAATGCATGTACTCACATATGACGAAATATAATTGGAACGTAATTCCTATTATTGTGAAGATCCCATCAGAACTCAAGATAACACAGAAACAGTGTTGAGAAACTGGACGACTCGCCTGGTAAAAGTTGATTTGATAAACCATAAAATAGAAGAGGCAACATGGGAACCTGATCACTTATGATGAAGAACCAACTAAATTTTTTTATGTTGTAATATTCTAGAAATTATAATGGAGAAATTATTTTATGGATAAGAGAATGTAACACCCCAAGTGTCCATGGTACGCTTCTCTTTGAATAATATACTAGCTTCTGCTGAATGAAGATCTGAGTTTTAGCACATCTCGTCCAATCAAATTAGATTTTTAAAATGTAATTGTGAATTGTAATAACTACTTTTTGAAATTTAATGAATTTTATTTTTCAAATTGGACTAATTTTTTTTTGGATTAGGAATATAATAATTATCTTTGGGTGATTTTTTTGTATTTTTCTACAAACAGTCAAATTTTAATGAATAGTTAATAACCCCACGTTATTATTTAAACCAAACTTATAATTTTAAAAACTATTTTCAAATATAAATTTATTTAAATTTAAAAATAGATACATAATACCTATATTAATCCAATGTGATTCATAGGAGTCATTTTATAATAATATTAGATATATATAACTCTATTGAACTTTTTAATGTCTTATACAATTTTTTTGCACATATGAAAATCTATATAAAACATAATTTTACCAATTCTATGAATATATTTTCAAAAATCTGATTGACACGGTTGTTATCTATATGTAAAATTTTATTCAATTGGATGTGAAAAGTTTTTGGTGAAGAATAACATTTGATTTTTATTTACCATGGTTAAAATTTAATAACGTAATTAAAGGTAAAATAAATATTTGAACAATATAATATTACCCCAATGCATTTACTAATTCAATTTGATATGTGTTTATTGATCAAAATCAACATTAGCGGAAAATATGATCCTTTTTTATCCAAATCAATTAGATTAGTACATTTATTATATTTTATTTACTGAATAGTTAAAACTTTTAAAATCAAATTTTAATAACTAAACCATTTTAATATAGGGCTATACATAATAAACATTTTACTATAAATATTAATTATAAATATTAAAATATTTCCTACATCATGGTATTTAATTTATAATTTTTTGATATTATATAATTAAATATAATTATGATGCAATGATGGTGAAATAATTACATTATTAAATAATGATTAAAATAATTGATATTTTAAAAATTAAAATAAATTTAAATTGAAAATTTTGAGGCCATCAACGAATTGTATAGGTGAACATGAAATTTTAGGGTTGATTCATTGTTTTTTCATAGGAATCACGTTGTTATTAATTTCACAAAAACTAAATACTAAATCCTCTCAAAATTAACATAATTCTGTTTTCAAAACCAATATTATTTTATTAAATGTTATAATATTACTAAAAAACTTTGCATATGCCAAATAACTTCTATAATGATAACTATTTCATTAATTAAAAACTTTATGCTCTCTTGGAATTTTATAGTAACTGTATTAACCATGTAGTATAAAAATACAAGATGAAATGGTTAAATTTATACTATTTAACTAAGAGTTAAATATAATTGATAACGTTATTATGTGGACCTAAATATTTCTAAAAATTATTTATTGATAGGATTTCGACCCAAACCAACCTTATCCTTGAAAAAAAATCCATTTTGACTTATTATAACCAAATATAATTTTATAATAATTTAATATTTGAATCTTTTCTTAATGTACCCATCACCTCTCTTGTAAAAGGGTTCTTCCCCATCTATAAAATTCACACATCCAAAGCAATTTGGATGATCCTACCCCAGATAAAATATCATACCAAATACCCTAAAATAATCCAAGTTTCCATACTTTGATCATAAGGACAACCTATAGATCCCATTTATTCAGATCAAAAGGAAGCACCCGACGAAGTGGTAAATTGTTTTTCACCTCTTTCAATGTTCGTTTCTTATTCGAATTTATTTTTCCTTTTTTCCATAATAAAATGATTTCTATAATAACTTATACATACATAGATGTTATTAGAAATATTATATAATAATATTAATTATTCTACTCATCCAATTACTGACAAAGTCACCATACGTGCGTATGTACGACTTACCGTCTCTACATCATGGTGTTGTTTGTTATTCAACACTTAATTATTTGGATAGGTTTAATAAAGACAAATATTGATATAAATAATAAATATAACATGTTAATGATTCTTTATATATAATATAAAATAAAATTAGATATTATTTCACAATTAATAGAGTGATATTGTTGGTCGTTCATACATATAGCTTACCATCTCTACGATGCAATGACATTTCATTCCCATCGTAACCATTCATGACTAATTTCCAATTGATGATTAAAAAATAATTTTTAAGAAAAAAATATCATTATATATTTGATTCAAATACATCATATCTCCATCAAAAATTACTTACAAAACAAAACATATAAAGTAAAGTGAATCAGTAACACCTGAAACAATGATTATATTGAAATATTATTAACAAATCAATATTGGAGGATCAAATATGATATCATTTTTATGTATGTGGTTCTTGAATAAATTAATAACAATTATTTAACTCTTATATAGGTTTTCAATGTACAATTGACTAAGGGAAAGAACAATGTAATGTTTAATTTTACAATCCATTTATTATCTCAGGTTTTTTATACCTAAGTATGTACATGGACTTCTTTATCATCAACATCCATTTTCATAAAAATTTATTTTAATATATTTTTAAAATTTCATATATTGTTTTTTAAATTTAATTATACCCTTTTGTACTTTTTATATTTTACTTTGAAATGATTCTTTATGTTTTTTCAAAACATGGTACTTTGTGACTTTTTCAACATATTATGGAAATAATGTTTTTCTAACTTATACGGTGGGTGCGGCTATTTTACAAAATTATAAAAACATTTAGAGATTCTCTGATAAGATTATAACGATATTTTTAATATAAATGATTCATTTTATAATTATGTGACTCTTAAATTATTTCAAAGTTGGAAGAGATATTTCTCTTAAATAGTTTTTTGGATACATTTCAAATGTGTCAACATCTACCATTAGATTTTATGTTCAATTGATGTTGATTTATTAAGATGAAATATTCGTTATTATATTGAAATTTTTATGTTTTGTTTTGAATGTGGATGTTCTTTATTATGTCATTCATTGATTATGATTAATGTAATAACATTTTGTGTGCTAGTTTAATATGAATTTTTATGTTATGTTTCACACTTTTCATATAAGAATGAATTTGACGTAGTAAGTGAGGGGTGGGGACTACTATAACCCCTCGATGCATTGGTAGGTCTCAAGAGATAAAATAGTGTCTTAGATAAAGGACTTGATAATATTTCTATTAATTTACTTGGCATGGTACCTTGACTATGTGGTTATAATGTCTGGTATGATGCATTCCATCATTATGTGATTAGCTATTGATATTACATGTGATTATTCATCTAGTAGAATATCCACGTGAATATGTAAATGGAATTATTTGATTTATCTTTGAAATATTTTTCTCAATTTAATTTTTAATGGTTTTGTGTCTTATTCTTCTACATTTGATCAAATTTATATGCATATTTATGATAGTTTCCTACATATTGTTATCATTACTGAGTAGTTGAGCTCACGTCTTTCATATGTTTAATTTTCCCAGGATGTGAAGAAGTATATTATGACTATCCTTCGTGGATATTATAAGGGATGTGAGTGTGTAAAAATGATACACAATGTTTCTTTTTCATTATATAATGTAATTTCAAACTTACGAATTTATCTATTACGAACAAGGCTACTAATCAGATTGGTCCTTAGGGACATGATCTCTTGTGATCATGCCAGTGTTATTTAATAATGCACCAAATCTAGGTAACTGGTTCGAGGCGATATATGGTGGTCAAGATTAAAGGAGTTTGAGTGAATAAAAATGGGAGTTTGGGTTGGTTTATATATGAAATGTGGGGGATTTCATTATTAATATGGTTTTGGACACTACACAGTAAAATATTCAAATTCACAAAATATCTCATCATTTCTTCCCTTCATTTCAATCAATTGGATGTGTGGTAAATTATTTTATATGATAAAGGTAGGAACATATTAAAATAATTTCTCTGGTTATGTGTAGTTGTGTAACGTTCTTAATGAAATTAATTTAAAATATTAAAATATATTATATGCTTTCGAGGATTCAGTAAAGATTTATAAAATAAAAAAATAAAAACAATACAATATTATAAAGTACAAAAATAAATATATGTCCCTAGGTACGTTATATAATATTTATTATATCATTATTGGGACATTATGATTTCATAAATCACACCACATATTACTATAAAATTTTATTTTTACCAAAATTTTTGATTTTATCCATCAATTTTGAAAAATTCACCATTTGATAATTTTTACATCCTAAATTCAAAAATATTATTCATTTTCTCTACTTATATTTCTATGTATGTGAACTTTCACATTTAAAATAGAAACATACATCTATTAAAAAGTGATAGGTTTTAAAAAAATTATTATACAATTCTTAATTAAAATTACATTTTACTTCATAAAAATATATATAATATTTATTTAAACAAAAATAATTTAATAATTATATTATATTAAAATAGTATTTATTTAAAAAAATTCAAAATTTCATCATAATATAATTCTTAATTGATGAAAAATTCAATTTTCATTAAAAATACTTTAAAAATTAATAACTAGGGGATGAAAATATATTAGTTATTCTTTAAACATAATTATGTAAATATTCTATTTGTTATGGTCCTGATACTTATTGCTTTATCACAATAAAATATTCTCTAAGAGTAAGGTGCCTGATTATGGGGATTTCATGGGGACACTAAATGAACATAGTTTGGGATGTGATCATTATGAGATTGATCCTTTACCGTTAACAGTTTTGCTAATGCTTTTATTGTTGGATCTATTCTTCACATGGTTTATGGAAAACACCAGAAATGATATCCCCCTCAAAACCATCCATATATGAGAATCATAGGGCATGATCCAACTGGTTGAGGTCATCACTTCATTTTTCTTTTCCGTGTTGATTTGTTAATTTCCCATATTTATTCTATTCATTTGATCACTATTCAACATCTATATTATCAATGGAAATGATACTTAACAATAATTTAAAATATAATTGGCTATAATAATATATGGGTATGATATTTCTATAACCATATGAAATTTAATTAAATAAAAATGGGTAATTTTATTCATAATAGTTTGTTTCATTAAAACCTTACCCATTTAAGAAATGTTTCCCTTAAAATTACTTTTTCCAACGATAAAACAAATGAGCGATACTCTACATCATAACCTTCTCTTTCTCCCATGTTGATTCATCAAACATTTGTTTTATCCAAAACACATTCTCTAGTGGCATTGTCATATTTTGTAGAAAAGTTTCTCTATGACCTAAGATATTCACAATCTTCTCCTCATAGAAAATGTCATTATACAATGGTACCACCACCGAATTGAGTACATGTGATGGTTCTCGTATGTACATTCGTAAAAGGGATAGATGGTATACATTATGTACTTGAGAGAGGTTCGGTGGGTGTTCTAGTCAATATTCCACTACTCTTAAGAAATCAACGATAGAAAAAATTCCGATGTTCCTTGAACTAAGTATTCCCTTCTTCCAAAATCTCTTGAATCTCTTCCTTTTAGATACCCAGCATAATACCATGTCTCTAACATTGATCTTTAGGTCAGGTAGATGATTATCAACCTAGATTTTTTGTTGACTCTTAGGCTATTTTATGTGCTGTTACATTCTCTTAAACTTCTCCACCATTTCTACATCCATTTATGGACCTAAAAGTCTTCAACCCCCAACTTCATCCCTACATGATGGTGTTATTTACCTCTTATCATATATTTCTTCATAATGATTTGTTTGGATTCTTGTGTGGAAACTATTGTTGTAAGAGAGCTCCACCAAAGGAATATGTGGTACCCATACACCATTGTTGTCATTTATTAAATATATCAGATTGTACACATCTTCTTGGATAGTCTGCTCAAAATTCCCATCAGTTTGGGGGTGAAAATCCATACTGATATTCATCTCATTTTCCAGAGCGTGCGAGAGTATTTTCTAAAACATAGAGGAGGATCTTGGTTCTTGATCAGACATAATTGATAGTGGTACTCCATGCAGCTTTACCACATCTCTGATGTATATTTGTTGCAGTTTATATAGTGATAAATCTTCTTTAGTCTCAATTATGTGTGTAGTATTTGTAAGAAAATCATAAACAACCCAGATAGAATTTTTTTCTTTGATGTCATTGGATGTCTGGTTAAAAAGTCAAGGGTGATGTTTTCCCATTTCCATGATGTAATGGGTAATGGTTACATCATCCCCATATACTTATTCTATTCATCCTCCAATTTCATACATACCAGGCACATTGATGTATATTCACCAATCGCATTGTTCATGTTGTCCTACCAATAGTGCTCTCAGAGATATAGATACATATTTGTGTTTCCTGGTTGAATGGAGAATGTGGAACTATGGGAATTATAGAAAATTTCTTTCATTAACTCAGGATTTTCTGGAACAGAAATCTTTGAACCAAATATCACACTTTAATATTCATTAACATGAATGACGAGGATTATGTTTTATAATAGTTTCCACTTTCTTCTAAATGCCCACATATATTTTTTTGATCATTAATTATCCATTCTCAATGAGACGATTGGGAAATCATTTTTGAATGTATTGATGATGTTCCTCTATTTATTACTCCCATGTCCATCATCTTCAAATCTAAGATTGTTGAATCCTAATAAATTATCATCAATGATATAATTCTGAGGTCCTATTTAAATAGAAAATATATTATCTTGTTATCTTTCATTTGATGGTAGTCATTTTAACCATTGTAATTTTTGATAAGCCACATCCATATTCATTTTTTCATATTCAGTTATTTCTGGATGAATATATATTTGATACATTTTTGATCCAAATATTTTTCAGAAATATAACCAATAAAATAATGCCAACATATTTTCACCACAATTATCATAGCTGGAAAATCCAGATCATGTGTGGGATTGATTTTCTCATTAGATTTCTAATTCCACGAGGAATAGGAAATGATATTGTAAATTTTCATCAACACACATCCCAATACATATTTTTTAAGAATCACTAAAAATTACAAAAAACTCCCCACTAGTGGGTAGTGTGAGTATAGGGTAAGTTACAAGACTCCATTTCATCTCCATGAACCTTTCTTCTTATTCATCATTCTGGGAAAATTTGGCTCCCTTTCGACGTTGTTTGGTATGAGTGTATGATAATCATGGGAAACCTATCACGAATCAAAAATAATATCCAGAAACACAAAGGAAACTGTGTATATATTTCACAAATATTGGCCTCTTCCATCCCTCAGTTTTATTTTTCATGGATGTATCCATTGATATCCAATTTCATTGGATGATATTCCCCATGAATGGAACTTCCAGTAACTAGAACTCTCACTTACTTTACTTTTCATAGAGCTTCTCCTTTTCTAATGTCTTTAGCATAATTCTCCTATGCTTCTCATGATCCTACTAGGATATTGAATTTATTATAATATCATCGATAAATACCACCACATATTTATCTATGTAACCTCTAAAGACTCAATTCATCAAGTCCATGATGATTTATAGAGCATTATTGATACTGAATGGAATCGGTATGAACTCATAATGCACATAACTTGTATAAAGTGTTTTCATGGGGATATCATTATTCTACACCCTTACTTGATAATATCCCTACTGCATATCCACCTTGGATTTGTATTGTGCTCTATATAGCTTATCTAACAATTCATCAATTCATGGAAATGTATTTATGTAATTTGACATGATTTTTTTTGAGATCATAATAAGAAAATCAAGGGAACATTGTCCCATCCGTCTTCATGATGAAGAGGACTGGTGCACCCCATGGTAAATCATTTGGGCATATAATGAGTCATTGCTATTGGAAATAACCTAGGTATAATTCCAATTGAAAATTCAACCACTCATCTTGGATGAAGACCATAAAATACCTCTGGAAACACATCAACAAATTACCTCACAATAGGCATGTATTCGAGAATTAGTTTTTTCCTTTGAATAAATCATTTTATCTAGATATTCATTTTTATTGGGAAAGAATATCCATTCATGAAATGAATGTTCTATATATGATTCATCCTCATCCATATAATTTTATAGAATCTAGAATTGATTTTCAATATAGAGAGATATTTCCCTCGCTTGGTAATTTATATTTTCTTTATTAAAGGAAATCCAATACATGCCCAAATTTGTATAAAATTCCACCAATGGATGTATAATATGTTTTTCTGGGAAGTTCAATCAATAAATAGTGATATAGAAGGAGTTATATCCATGGAATGAAATAAATTTCCCTTTTTCCATCGTCACCAAAATTTATACATCCATTATTTGTGGTGATGTTTGAGAATATATTAAAATTTTATGATATAATGGAATACATAGACCAAGAATAAAAAACAACATTATCTATAATTGAATGAAAAACTAGTATACCTATAACCAATTCATTTTTATTTTTCACTTCTATAGTAGTGATATAAAATATCTCTCCTACTTCCATGGAGGTTTTTGGTTTCATCTGTAAGCCCTAAAATTAGAGAACTAGTTCACAAAGTTCCATAGTTCTCAACAGTTTTAACAATGAATAATGCATTGATGATTGTTTATAACATTATTTTCATCTATCTAGTTGACCAGTTTATCCTATCCAAAATCGTTGTCAAGTATTCCTTCCCTTTTATGGGTAAATCATTTCCTTATTTCCCTAAAGCAATTTCAGTGGTGATTCTTTCTCCGCCGTTGACAAGGGGGGTACTTGAATATCATAGCACCATTGTATTTATCCATCTGACCTCTAGAATTAATTTCCATATTCATATCCTTATCCCAATAATACCCTTGAGATTCCCCAATATGTTTCTCAAATTTGGTGGTACATTGGAAAATTTCCACATACCAGTCAAAATCATGGATTTCTAAGGATTTTAATTGTTTAAAATTTATCCCACCATATAAGCAGTATACATTACATCTTAGGGTAATGAAAAAACCATAGGTGTATCTTGAAATTGATATGATGTTTTCGTAATCGTCCTAAAATATAAATCAATCATTTTCTTGAGCGTAAATAACTCTATTTCCATATTATGATGAATGGTGGTGATAAAATAATTATCAAAAAACATTTTCTGATTTTCCTTCCACTACATTTCTTTCATCTATCCCCCAGGCTTCATTTTATTGATCAACAACCACCACTGGTCAGCTTCCTCCTCCATATGGTAAACATTTAGAATAAAACTCACTTGTTTGGAAAATTGAATGATAGAGATGATTTTTTAATTAGAATTATTCCATTTCTCCATGATTAATGATTCAAATGATCCCTAATTGTTGGATCTTCCCTTCACATTTAGCTCTCGAATGCAGGTTACTCTCTCTTAGGGGGGGCCTCTTCATGGACAAGGTTTATATTATGATCGTGATTTAACTAGGAGAGTATAATGAAAATGTTTGTGATGCCTGCTCCAATTGGGTTGGGAATATCATTAGGGAAATCCTCACACTGCGCTTCACATCATTTATTAACATGATTCCTCGTATTTTCTTCCATTGGCTAGGATTAATGTAAAAATTGGGATGAGTATCATCCGTAGTTAAAAACATAAATGTGAATCCTATGACATTAAATGGATTACTTATAAATTTAATTTTTCCCTTAATGTATGATTTGTTGGGATTCAGTCTATATTATCTATGATCTACTTCCTAATAAGTAATTCATTGTGTTTTTTCTGTTGTTCCCATCATAATGGTGTGCAATGAGATTTGTAATTTTTTATGGAATATCATCTCAGAGTGTCAAACCAAGTGTGTAGTAAGACTCATTGTCTTGTATCAGGATACCACGAGTTATTCCAGAAACACGTTTTTTGATTTATTACTCCAAGGTCCATCTATAACAAAACCACATCAACATGTAATTTCTAGACATTAATTAATTTTTCTGATTATACACATTATCTATCCATAAAAAAATTAGAGATGTTTTCCTACACATAGTCTTATCCTTAACAGGTTTCACTATGTTTTTCAAAACTTAATCCCCAAATTACTAAACCACAAATTCATAAAAACTATAACAAACCTTCCATTTATTTTATACTTAATCATGATTAATTATATAGATTTTCATTTATTAAAAATCAGAAGGTCGAGAGGTCTAGTGTAATGGAAAATTAGAAAAATTACATAACAACATCAACAATGAAATAAAACATCCATATTGAATAATTATTTTACATAACAACAACATTCCTTCATACTTTACAGTTCCTGGGATAGCTAGAATACACACATAAGAACAAGATGATCTATAAACCCCAATACAAATATTAATATTAAATAGAATGTGGATAATAATATATGTTAAACAAGTCATATCAATTAGTCATAAAAGATCATGAATATAATGGAATGATATAGCATGTTAATCATAACATAGAAATGTGGAATACAAATTAAGACACTTCATCATAAACATATGTCAAACCTTAACCGCAATGATTTCAATGTGGAAAAATGACCAAAAAGTGAACTAGGTAATCCTATGTCCAAACATTAACTATCATGATACTAAACATTACCCAATTCATTATAGAATTATCTGGGTACACCCTTCATAATCATTTCTATCTCATATTTAATTGTGCCACATAGATCATCTAAAATTGATTCATTGAAAATATTCATTTATTCCACGATATAAAAATCTGGAAAACATAGATTCATGTCCTCAATCAAAATGTATATTTTCTTAAAGGTGAATACCATTGATATAGGAGTTGGTATTGTATTATCTACATGATGAGTTTGGCATGGAAATTATGGTGAAATTATTTTTGAAAAACAATTTCATATATAAATTATTAAAATGGGTTGATGATAGATAAATCATTATATCATAATTTATACATGAAATGAAAAGTACGTGGATAATGGAACATAATATCAAATATATTAAATAGAATTTAAGATTATTAATATTAATGTTTTTCTGGAATGAAAATGCGTATAGAGAAATATCTTACTGAATTTCATCATAGTAACATCATTGGCACGAGTATATATGAGGAGGAATAAATGATCCCAAATTCACATAACATAAAATAGAAGTATTTAATTTATTTTAAATGGATTAAAATATAACCAATTGAAATTAAAATAACTAATTTCAAACAAGGGTCTTGAATTGAAACGAATAGAGGAATGTGAGGATCCTTTAACTAGATTTGATACTCCAAATGATTGGGAGGGGATTAATGGGTGATTTGGGAACCTTGGGATAAATATATTGAGTATGGGGTAGAGTGAGTTCTATATTAAAATAGTTTTATTGTAGATAAATGGAATCATTTGTAGGTTTATTTTATAAAGGAGCGGTATTTCATTATTATTTTGGTTTTGGACACTACGTATGAAAATATTGAAAACCAAAAACCATAACTTAAGGTTTTCTAGTGTTTCCATAAAATTTAAGTGTTTTACATAATATTACAAGGTAAAGGGACAAAGTTATTAAAATATTTCAAATGCTTATGTGTAGGTGAGTCACATTCTTAATGAAATAAATTTAAAATATAAAAATATATTATATTATTTGGAGGATTCACTAAGGATTTAAAACATAAATATAATAAACAAAAAAATAAATTATTTTAATGTCATAACATATATTTGGTCAAAGTTAAATTTAATATTATTTATTACATATATTTCCGACCATTATGATGTTATAAAACACACTGTATATTAATATGGTATATAAATTATAACCAAAAATTATATTGTCTCAAAAAAATTGAATTATCCACCATTGAAAAATATCGATGTCCCAATTACCAAAATAATATTCATTAAAATAAATATTTATATTTTTATATATATTAATTTTAAAATTTAAAAAAACGGACTAATATTGAAAATAGAAGGCTTTTGAAAAAAAAATTAAATCTTAATAAAAATATACATTTTACTTCACAAAAATTATATAGTCATTTATTTTTTATAAAATTAATATGATAACAATATTTTAGTGAAATATTATATATTTTAAAAAATTCTTTAATTACTCAATATATATTTCTCAACTAACCAAAAATATTATTTTTGAATTAAAAATTATTTTGAAACTAATAATAATAAAAAGAAATTATATTCATTATTATATAGAAAATATAATTTACATGTTCTTATTACTAGGGTGTTGATACATATCTCTTTATAAGACCAATATTTTCCCTACGATTTCGGTGTATGATGGTGGAGCTTTCATGGGGCCGTTAGTCAAACGTTGTTTTGGGCTGTGATCAGGATGAGCTTGATCTTCCCTTGTAAATAGGTGTCATCATGCTTAAGTTGATGGATCTCATCTTAGTCTTATCCTCGGAAAAAAGATTGAAATTATATCTACCTCAAATGCCTGGAGGAATGGGCTACATAGTGTATGATCCAACTGGTTGAGGCCACAAATTCCATTGTCTATGCCAAATGGATTTGTTGAAATCCCATATTTGTACTTGTCATGTGATCATTATTCAACCGCTATTTTATCAAGGGAAATGATACCAAAATCTCATTTTAAAATAAATTGGATAAAATAAAACATGTTTAATTGTTTTCTATAACTATAAGAAATTTTTTAATATCAAAATAATGAATATTCTTCATAACATTATTGGTCGTTACAATATGTTTTCATAATATGATAATATGGGTATAATTGGGATATATACTTTTATTTTTTCCAAAAATCATCCCTAATTTCATGAGTGATGTCATAATTTTCAGTTTAATAAAAAAACAAGAATTAAAAGAGGGTGAAAACATATTCCATCAATAATACAAGTTGATAGGGTAATATTAGATGAAAATTAAGCATAAAATTATAGAATAACCCAGAAATGTACCATATCAGTCTTCTCTAAAATATTAAACAATCATATCATAGGAACGACCTATAAAAAAACACATTATTCTTGAATATCCAATGAGGTATATAAATAAAAAAATATAGGTTAGGGTGATATATGACACCACATGTAATGGCCTGGACCTCTCCGACCAATTCCTTTGTCAAAAAGAAGGTCAAGAAGTGTTCTGGAGGGTAAAATGGACTTTTCCCACGCTTTCCAAGATTTTGAAACTACACGCCATGTAGTTTGTGTACACTCCGTGTACCCCCTTTCTGGGTATGCCCCGTGTTGCAGGCCATGTCCTTTCCATATGAAGTAAATGAGTACAATCTGTGTAGTGTAACTACATGTCGTGTACCACCTTGCCGGGTATACCCCATGTTGAAGGCCGTGTCCTTGCTGTGTGAAATAATGGGTTCATGCCGTGTGTCCAGTACTACACGGCATGTAGTCCTTCCCCGCGTATGAGTTACCAGTCAATGGTCGTGTGCCATGTTGGAGCCGTGTCCTTGCCGTGTGCAATAAATGGATACACGCTGTGTGTCCAAACTACACTCCCTGTAGTCCCTCCCCGCGTATGCGTTACCCTCAAACCATGTGTTGACCAGTCAATGGCCGCATAGCCATGTTGGAAGCCGCGTGGAGACCCTGTAAAATAACTGAGTACATGCCGTGTACCATAAAGTACAAGCCATGTACTTTTTCTTTTCCCACCTATAAAAGGAGGGGTCCCCTCCTACTTTTCAACTCACTCCTCTCCTCCCCATTCCTCTAAGCATAGTTCTCCCAAGAGACTCGAAGGCTCTTTCTTCCATGACTTCTTCATCCGAGCTCTGATTTACGATCCATCAGCGGCCATGGGATAGTAACGATGAGGCGGAACTTCTGATCATGGATCCTTTGCCTTTCCTTCAGCCTTTCCTTTCCTACTTCCACCCGAGGAGGTTTTTTAGGGACTCGACGGAAGTGACGGACACCGACGGACGTCTTCTAAAGATGATCCGGAGGAGTGTTGTGATCATAACCTGTTGAGGTAGGGATCTTACCTTCGTCTCTCCAGTTTTTGCATCATGCGGGGTGGGGGTTCTCTTGTTTATGTTAAACACTTTTGAACCGATTTAATAAAGATAATAATTGGCTTATATAATGGGGTTGGGAAGTTGTGATTACTGTTACATTATATCCTGTGATATTATGTTGTGAATTGAATGAGCTTCTGCCTACTGAAAATCACGGTCTTTTGGGCACTTTGCTTGCGCAATTAAATGTTTCCCTGTCTTTCTAGACCTTTTTTTGGATGTAAGCTTAGTGGAATGTAGAAATTGGTTAATCACTTAAAGTTGGCTGTTTAAAATATTGAACCCTTGTGTGATCACCCCGATTAAACAAAATGGAATAATGAACATGTGGGTGTTGACTTGGTTACGTGTCATGTGATGGGGGTGTTTTGTGGGTTGTTGTGGATAGGGTCAGTAGCGGGAAAGCGGTTGGCTTGGATGTGGGTTGGTGTAAATACTATGTTAGTGATAGGCAGCGGGGCTGCGATAAATGGTATTAAAGGGATAATGATGTACGGTGTGGTTGTGGTTATGGAGATTGGAAACGGGGCTATAGGGATGGGTTGGAATATGAACGGACTATAGGTTGTGAATAATAAATAAAAAGTGGAAGAGTTAATGAATGGTGGGTCATGGTAATGGAAGAGAATTAATAATCAATTGGTTGGTTGGTTGATAAGAAGGACCTGGTTGTGTTGCTTGTGTTTTCCTAACTTGATTTGTTGATGACAGTGATATGTTTTATGAATGATGGATGTGGTTGGTTGTGGATAGTTTCCCAATAGTTAAGGAACTAGATAAACTAATTCTTCTGAAACGTGAAAACCTAAATGGGGTTGGGGTTGTTTGTTGTATGCATGCTTCTTAGTAGCAGTGCCGAGGCAAGTGCTCAGTTTCTCTGTTTAGAAGCCATAGGTTGGGCTGTGTGTTTGGTATATATATATATATATATATCTGTATCTTTTGTATTTTATTGCACCCCACCCATGTTGAGCACTTAGTGTCGAACACTCCCATTTCATGGGAGAGGGTGTTTTTCCCATAGTTACTAGCTTCTTCCTGCTACTTCTCACCTAGGCTGTGATGGCTTGAGGTGATCTTACACCTAAGACTCTTCGGGTAGGTGTCGATTGGGGTGGTTTTAGCCCAAGACTCTTCTGGCATGTTCTACTTTTTCCCAAGAATCTTCAGGATGAGGCCCAGGTGTGTGCGGGCGGGATACATGGTCGTGAGGACCAGGTGTGTGCGGGCAGGATACGTGGTTTTGAGGCCCAGGTGTGTGTGGGCGGGATACGTGGTTGTGTGGCGAAGGTGTGTGCGGGCGGGGAGAGTGTGGTAGCATCAGGACGTTCGCCGTTAGGAAGAGTAGCTAACTAAAGGTAAATGGTGCGGGGTACCCAATACTATTGTTCCTATATACTACTACCTGTTGTGATTGTGTTTTTGGTGAGGTTGGGGGATAGAATTCCTTGCTAGGTTTCTTCTATTGTTCTCACGGGACATTAGGATGTCTCCCCACTTGTTCCTGAGAATTTTAGGTTTCCCTACTGAGTATACTTGTATTCTCACCCTACGTTTACTTTCAGGCTTCGAGGAGGACTACTAGGGCCGTGCGGGGCCCTACTAGTTGGACAGTTGGAGTCGTTGCTGTTGTTGTACTTTTGTTTTCTTTTGGTATTGTACTTTCATCTTTCTTGTACTTGTACTTTGTTATAAAATTGTTTAAACTTGCATGTGGGATTGGTTTGGGTTTATTTCTATACACTTGTTCTTTTCCTTTTTGGTGGTTTACTTGTCCTATTTCCCTATCCTAAATAATAAAAACGGTAATCCCTCCCATATTTGTGAAAACTCATACCCTTAGTGCTAGTCTCCACCCCGGGGCCTACTGGAGGTGGGACTCGGGGGTCATTATCCCCCTTTCACCATTTCCAACTCATGAGGGGCATCTTTGGTGTGAGGGGGTCATGATTTAATGGTATCAAAGGTGATGGTTGAGAGATAGGATGAAGTCTGGAGTTAGGCACAGTGAGGATTGCATGGGATGGCAGGGCAACAGTGTTAGTTAATCTTGGTGCGTGACATAGTCTAGGGAAGACCGGCTAGGACACAGGATTTTAGGGCCCCCCGTGATCCGATGAAAGGACTCTGAGCCTACCCAATGACCATGTGAGACTACATTTATTGTAGGGAAGAGACCCTAGAGAAGGTACATGCATCATCATTATTGTGTTTTACTTGATTTGGGTGTTCTGGGAAAGAATTGAATAAAATGATAAAATAAACCCTTGAGAAATTTCCTTACTACTTGGGCTTAGGTGATCCTTGTTTACCGTACAGCTGTGGCACCTGGACGTCGTCCCCGGGTGGCTCAAACGGCCGAGGCCTAGAAGATTCAGGCGGTCGATCAATTGAGGATTGACCGAGAGGAGGAATATGACTAGTGGAAGAAGACTCTTCATTCCTTCCAGCGATAGACCCTCAAGAAGTATGAGGGTAGTACTTCAGATAAGGAGAATGAGGGGTGGCTTGATGATCTAGGGATCTCTTTTACCTTGATCTGTGCCCCGAAGGAGTACTGGGTTCCCCTAGCGGTAATTCAGTTGAGAGGTGCGGCGTGACAGTGGTGGACGCTCTACCTCGGAGAGAGGATATAGGCAGAGGTTCCGTGGGATGAATTTGAGAAGGAATTCCGAGAGGAATTCCTTTCATCCACGATCACATCGGAGAAGTGGCATGAGTTACTCTCCCTTCAGTAGGGGAGTATGTTAGTATGAGAGTTGGGGATCAACTTCAAGGATCTCCTGCGCTTTTCTCCAGATCTCTTTCTGGATGAGGAGTCTCGGGCGAGAGGTTTGGTGGAGGCGCTTCGTCATTCGCTCCAGTATGTTGTCACCCCCTTAACACTTCCGACGTAAATGGAGGTATAGAAAAAGGTAGAGGTTGTAGAAAGGATGCACTCACAGGGAGGTGCACCACGAGAGGGGATCCAGATGGGCTCGTCGAAGGGGAAAGAAGTCAGCAGCAGGTCTCCTGCGATGGGACCTTCCAGTTTCAGCCTAGTATGGAGCAGGACCCAGCAGTTCCAGTTCAGATCTTCAGGTCCTCATCCCTTTTTCACGAGCCCTGGAACGAAGTGTTTTTCTTGTGGAGGTTTCAGGCACGTTCAGAGTCGGTGCCCGACCCAAGATCAGCACGGTGGAGATGGGAAGGTTCAGCGCCCGGCTCAGCAGCACCAGTCCCCGGAAAGACCCTTCCAGCAGCAACATGCTCCAGTCCCTCTAAGGGGAGATGGATCAGGTGGTGGCCAGCCACAAGGAGTTCCTCAAGGATCCCAACCGGGATGTGGTCGAGGAGGGGGATGTCAACAGAGAGGCAGAGGAGCTGGGTGCGGATAGTTTCATGCATCAGAGACAAAATCTCTAGAAGGAATAGGGATCGATAGAGATGTGTTTGGGTTTTCTTGAATGATCTCCTTTATGTTTTGTTGGGAGCATTACACTCCATTGTGGGAACTCTTTTGCTCATTCTTTGGGCTTGGACCTTGTTTTTGTGAGTTTTTAATGCTATGTTGTTTCCCGATTTCTTTAAATGTATGTGAAGAGCCCTATCATGTTGGGAGGGGAAGACCTAATCCCTAATCGAGACACATTAATGTGGATGTGATTAAACCCGTGTAGGCAAGTCAGTGCTGCCTAAAGAGGATAATATCTCGACATGGGATAAGGAATTCCCCAAGCCATGTGTCCGGGAAGTGTTTGGGTTGTACGGTGTTGGGGGCAGTGTATGTTGAAAAATCCTAATGTATGAAAGTGGAAAGAGCCAATTATTAATCGAGACGCATTAATGAGGATGCGATTGAACTAGTGTAGGCGAGTCAGTGCCGCCTAAAGTGGATAATATCTCGACATAGGAGAAGGAATTCCTAACACATATTATTAGGGTTGTTGGTTGGGTTCCTGTTATAACGAGAACCCGGAGAGTATATTGTTGGGTTTCCTCTGGGTTGGTTTTTGAAATCTCGGGGATTAGAATGTTTTAAGAGGTATCTGATGTAATGGCCCAGACCTCTCCGGCCAATTCCTTTGTCAAAAAGAAGGTCAGTAAGTGTTCTGGAGGGTAAAATGGACTTTTCCCACGCTTTCCAGAATTTTGAAACTACACGCCGTGTAGTTTGTGTACACGCCGTGTACCCCCTTTCCGGGAATACCCCGTGTTACAGGCCGTGTCCTCGCTGTGTGAAGTAAATGAGTACACGCCGTGTAGTGTAACAACATTCCGTGTACCACCATGTCGGGTATAACCTGTGTTGAAGGTCGTGTCCTTGCTGTGTGAAATAATGGGTGCACGCCGTGTGTCTAGTACTACATGTCGTGTAGTCCTTCCCCGCGTACGCGTTACTAGTCAACGGCTGAGTTCCATGTTGAATCCAGGTCGTTTCCGTGTGAAATAAATGGGTACATGCTGTGTGTCCAAACTACACGCCGTGTAGTCCCTCCCCACGTATGCGTTACCCTCAAACCGTGTGTCTACCGGTCAACGACCGCAGAGCCATGTTGGAAGCCACGTGGAGACCGTCTGAAATAACCGAGTACATGCCGTGTACCATAAAGTACACACGACGTACTTTTGATTTTCTCTCTTATAAAAGGAGGGGTCCCCTCCTCCTCTTCAACTCACTCCTCTCCTCCCCATTCCTCTGAGCAGAGCTCTCCCAAGAGACTCAAAGGCTCTTTCTTCCATAACTTCTTCGCCCGAGCTCCGATTTACGACCCGTCAGCGGCCATGGGATCATAACGATGAGGCGTAACATCTGATCTTGGATCTGTTGTCTTTCCTTCAGCCTTTACGTTCCGACTTCCACCCGAGGAGGTTTTTCTGGGACTCGACGGAAGTGACAGACGCCGACAGACGTCTTCTAATGTTGATCTGGGAGAGCATTGTGATCACAACCTATTGAGGTAGGGATCTTACCTTCATCTCTCTAGTTTGTGCATCATGAGGGGTGGGTGTTATCTTGTTTTTGTGAAACAATTTTGACCCAGTTTAATAAAGATAATAATTGGCTTATATAACGGGGTTGGGAAGTTGTGATTGCTGTTACTTTATATCCTGTGATATTATGTTGTGAATTGAATGAGCTTATGCCAACTGAAAATCATGGTCGTTGGGGGCCTTTTCTTGCGAAATGAAATGGTTCCCTATAATTCTAGACTGTTTTGTAGATGGAAACATTGTGGAATAAGGAAATGGGTTAATCACGTAAAGTTGGCTGTTTAAAATCTAGAACCCTTGTTTGATCACCCCGGTTAAAAAAAATGGAATAATGAACATGTGGGTGTTGGCTTGGTTACGTGGCATGTGATGGGGGTGTTTTGTGGGTTGTTCTAGATAGGGTGAGCAATGAGGCTATGGTTGTCTTGGCTATGGTTTGGTGTAAATTCTATGTTAGTGATGGGCAGCAGGGCTGTGATAAATGGTATTAAAGGGATAATGATGTATAGTGCAGTTGTGGTTATGGCGATTGGCAGTGGGGCTGAAGGGATGTTTTGGAATATAAACGGACTATGGGTTGTGAATAATAAATAAAAAGTGGAAGAGTTAATGAATGGTGGGTCATGGTAATGGAACATGATTAATAATCAACAGGTTGCTTGGTTGATAAGAAGGACCTGGTTGTGTTTCTTGTGTTTTCCTAACTTGATTTGTGGATGGCAGGGATATGTTTCATGAACGATCGATGTGGTTGTTTGTGGATAGTTTCCCAGTAGTTAAGGAACTAGAAAATATAATTCTACTGAAACATGAAAACCTAAATGGGGTTGGGGTTGTTTGTTGTATGCTTGCTTCGTAGTAGCAGTGCCGAGGAACGTGCTTAGTTTCTCTATTTAGAAGCCATAGTTGGGCTATGTGTTTGGTATACATATATATCAGTATCTTTTGTGCTTTATCGTACCCCACCCATGTTGATCACTTAGTGGCGAAAACTCCCATTTCATGGGAGAGGGTGTTTTTTCCTTATTTACTATCTCCTTCCCGCTCCTTCTCCCCTAAGCTGTGATGGCTTGAGGCGACCTTACACCTAAGACTCTTCCGGTAGGTTTCGATTGGGGTATTTTTAGCCCAATTCTCTTCGGGCATGTTCTACTTTTTCCCAAGAATCTTCAGGATGAGGCCCAGGTGTGTGCGGGCGGGATACGTGGTTGTGAGGCCCAGGTGTGTGCGGGCGTGAGACCTGGTTGTGAGGACCAGGTGTGTGCGTGTGGGATACGTGGTTGTGTGGCCCAGGTGTGTGCGGGCGGGATACGTGGTTGTGAGGCCCAGGTGTGTGTGGGAGGAATACATGGTTGTGAGGCCCAAGTGTGTGCATGCGGGGAGAGTGTGGTAGCTTCATGACATTCGCCGTTAGGAAGAGTAGCTAACTAAAGGGAAATGGTGCGGGGTACCCAATACTCTTGTTCCTATATACTACAACCTATTGTGATTGTGTTTTTGGTGAGTGTGGCTAGTGAGGTTGGGTGGATAGAATTCGTTTCTAGGTTTCTTCTATTGTTCTCACAGGACATTAGGATGTCTCCCCACCTGTGCATGAGAGCTTTAGGTTTCCCTACTGAGTATACTTGTATGCTCACCCTACGTTTACTTTCAGGTTTCCAGGAGGACTACCAGGGCCGTGTGGGAACCTACTAGTCGGACATTTGGAGTTGTTGTTGTTTATGTAATCTTGTTTTCTTTTGGTATTGTACATTGATCTTTCTTGTACTTGTACCTTGTTATAAAATTGTTTAAACATACATGTGGGCTTGGTTTGGGTTTATTTCTATACACTTGTTCTTTTCCTTTTTGGTGGTTGAGTTGTTCTATTTCCCGATCCTAAATAATAAAAAGGGTAATGCCTCCCATATTTGTGAAAACCCATACCCTTGGTGCTAGTCTCCACCCCCGGGCCTACTGGAGGTAGGACTCGGGGGTCATTATCTCCCTTTAACCATTGCCAGCTCACGAGGGGCATCTTTAGTTGGAGGGGGTCGTGACACCACATATTTTCACCCTTATATATTTTTCGTATAAAAACACTATCAAAAGTCATAAATGACCGATTGAATGAATTTGGGTGTAAAACACTGTTTAAATTGAATCCTAATAGAAAGAAATTCATAATTCCATCAGTAATTATATCAGGATATACTTATGAAAAATAAATTTATATCCATGGAACGTCGATAACTTTATAGGTAAAAACTCTTTAATAATGATATTAATGCATGTGATATTTACACCATAAATTTTAAGGGTGTTAGATTAACTAAATAATTACATCTATTCATCTATGTGTAGAATATATCTGAACAACCATTAAAAATTAAAATTGAAAATATAGTAATAAAAAAGGAATTGAATGGAAGAAAAATAATTTTTATGAACTTTTGATGACTAGGGAGGACCATGCAAGTAATGAATCATTTTATTTATATAATATAATATTTTATAATCCATCTAGGTAAAGAATGTGTATTTTATCATTTTAATAATATTCATAACAATCAATTATATATATCAAATTAAAATGTATATCAAATTTTATATTTTTTAGATTAATCTGTTTGGAAATAAAAAATATCCTTAATCTCTTAAAATTTTTTATCGATACATTTTATAAAAAATGAAAAATAATTATTTTCTTTATGAACCATTTTATCATATATACAATGTTTCATTTGAAGATTAAAAGGTGATGTAATTTTTGTTTCATATAGAATTTAAAAATATTGATTTTAAAAGAAAATTTTTGAAATATTTATAAACATTCATTGATATGTGACATTTTCATAAGTTATTTGGAAAAATATGAAGTAAAAAATTTGTAAATATATAAATTATATAAATGAAACATCAATAAAATATACTTGAAAAATACATAATGGTTATTAAAATAAACTTATAGAGGAAGATAAAACATTTTATTCTGAATGTTTGTAAAAACTTTTCAATCCAAGGTATTTTGAAATAACATTATCTAAAATAAATAAACATAAATTTGTTATAAAATTTTAAATTTCTAAATATTTAAGGGGAGTTATTAAGATCATATAAAATCATCCATATTCTAGTTTCCAATTGTTTATGAAATTTTTTTCTCCACATAAAATAAATACATGGAGGATAAAATCCATTGCAAAAATTAGTGTTATTCAATGAAATTTCAATTTTTTAAAATATAATGAATTTGAAGATGGAATTTTATATCATTTAAAATAGGTAAATTAATCTAAATATATGTACAAATAAAATTAAATAATGGATTTATAATGATAAAATTAATTATTCAATAATAAAAAATTTGATAATTTGTTGATCAAGGATAAAAAATTTGATTCAATAAATTCATTATAAATAGAGTCACATTTAAATCAAATCCCATTAAATGGGAGAGAGAAAATTATATTTAATATATAAATCCATTAAATAAAGGGATCTCAAGATACATGATATCAAATATGTATCATATATAGTATATAAAAAACTAAAGTTCATAAAAAAATTATCTTTGTGTTATGAATTTGAGAAAAAACCCCTTAAAAGAATGAAGGAATTATACTCAAAACTGATGTTTAGATCCATAGGGAAACATTATTAGAAATTTGGGTGGGATTAATCAATGACCTTTTTTAATGATTTATTTTTTGTTAGTTAAACCTCTTGATCCTATTATGGTTCCCGATCAAATCGACGATATCTCCTAACCTCAACATGATTTACTAAATTAACCAAGAGGACATAACAAACAATATATAAAAGGATCAGTAATAATACATAATACTTTATGACTTTTTTATGACCCCACAAAAACAAAAAAATCATTATATAATCAAGTGATTATAATAGTAGCCAGTGAGACTCCCCATCAACGATTCCCCTTCCATTCATTATACAATCTACTTTCAATTTCTTCTTTAGTGACTTTTTGGACACCCCTGGAAGATGCTCCTTGAAAGGTTTTTAATCTGATTATATAAATATCATTTTATACTCCATTATTATTCTCCATAACAATTTGGGGATGTTCGTATTTGTTATCTTTAGATCAATTCAAATTCTGATGTTTACATTTTTATGTTTATCAATGGCTACTGACCTGGTCTAAAGTCATTATAAAGATGTTATATTTTAATATGAGAGATCAGATCATCATCATTCCCTAAATTCTCAGGAATGAATTTTCTTTTTTTAATGATAAAATTCCAAACATTAGGTACTCTATCAACTATATTATTTTATGCAACAATTACCTTGCGCAATTTCACTTCAATATGCTTCATAGATTAAGTGACGCATGTCATTACATGGTATAATGAATATTGTATATATATTTTTAAACCATATAACAATTAAAAATATTGTTCTTATTATTTCATATGATTTTTATTATCTATATAATTGATTATCTTTTGGTAATATTATACATTACAAACTATGAATTTCCATCAAATGGTTTTTATACCAAACTAAAATCAATTTCAGGAATATATTTTACATATGAATCCACATAAATGATTTATGTATAAATTGAAAAGTTCTCATTACATCATGACAACTCTTACATAATTGTTTAGACTATAAGTAATACTCTATATTTTATATCTCTATTAGCCCCCTCATTGGTGATGTTCTTCTCTTTAATTAAATCTTGTTAGATTTATGGTGGATCTATTTCTTAATGAAATATTAAATGGATTCAAAAAACGTTTAACACAATTACATACAAGTGTGTAAAAGGTTTATCCGTTATCCATTACTTAGGTAGAGTTTGAATCAATATCTCCTTCAAGAACATCATAATATGATTATCTAGATGACATTTTTGTTTCTTCTTAGTCCATGGAATTATATAATATCATTATATATGACTATAATGAGAATATTTAACAACACAAGATAAATGACTGTTTAATTACACATATATATAAATCCGTTAATAATTTATATAAAATATACATATTATATTTTTGATGTCGTCACCTAATATTCTAAAAAATATTATTTTCAACTGAGACATTATATTTTGAATCCTATATAAAAACCTCAGATCCACTATTATTTCTTATTTTCATTCCATTTAATTAATTGTACTATTTTGTTTCAGGATGTACCATAACATAGCCAATGATCAAGAATGATTCTCACATTATTCAAATAGAAGTTATTATTTTAGGTTTTCATCAAATATAAATTAATTTCCTTGGATATAAAATTCATTTTCATGTTATATGATCACCTAGAGCATTTCTACAAAACATGAATGTATTTTAGGACCTTTTCGCTGGGCCGAGTTTTAACTCTCCAAATGGCTTCCCGGAGGGGGGTGATGCGCTATGGGATGTGATCCGTTGCTCTATTTCCACCCATGATAATGCATAATTTGAAGCAATCCTAGAGGAGAATGAGATTCATGGGGCCATGATGAGATTAAACCATGAAAGTGCGTCTTGCCCAGATGGTTCCTCTGCTTCATTTTACAGGGGATCTTGGAAGGTGGTTAAAGGAGATGTTATCACTGTAATCCAGAACTTATTTCGGGGGAGAAGCCTACTGCGGACTACATGTGAAACGACTCTTGACCTCATCCGAAAGATCAATGTCTCATCCTCCCTCCTCCACTACCGACTGGTGAGTATGTTCAACTTCCCCTAAAAGATTCTTGCAATCATCCTCAATACTTGTATCTCCCAATATCTCCCCCGCTGGCTATCCCTTGATCTGAATGGTTTCATCAAGGGCTGCTCAATACAAAGAGCAATTGCATTGTCTATAGAAATGATGAGTGACTTAAACACCTAGTCTTGTGGGTATAATGTGGCCATCAAATTGGATATGAACAAGGCTTTGGATAGGGTCGAATGGGGTTTCATCAATAGATTGTTGAACAAAATGTTCTCTTTATATGGGAATGTGATCTCATCTTCAGGTGTTTTAGCTCATCTTGGCTGGCAGTCACCTTCATGGGTTTCTCCCATGTATTTTTTAAAGCAGCAAGGGGGATGCGTAAAGGTGATATTTTATCCCCTAGTATCTTCATTCTTAGTCAAGACACTCTCAGCCGCATGATTAACAGGGGCATGTCAAATGATGATATTATCCCATACCGACAGAAATGGAACCAGACCTTCCTCTCTCATTTAATGTTTGCGAATGACACATTAATCGTCATGAATGTTGGAAGAACATCTCTACAAAAACTCACCAATATTCTCGACTCCTATTGTCGCTGGAGCAGCCAATCGATAAACAAGGACACTAGAGAAACTTCTTCATTTCATAATGATGTTCTGAAAACAAAGTCACGAATATTAGCCTTAGTCTAGGCATGCAACATCGTTCCTTCCCCCTGGAGTATCTCATTGTTCATATATCCTCAATCAGACTCCTCATTCGCGACTTCTACCATGTGGTGAGAAAGATCACGTGATGCATCTTCAACTGGAATAATCATTTATTATGTTTTTGGGGTCGAATTTCTTTGGTGAACAACATCTTCGCAACCATGCCGATTCATGCCATGGCCTCCACCTTGGTCCAAAAATATTTCATCAAAGCCATTGATAGAGTGCTAAATTGTCTAAGGAGGGATCAACGTCAAGAGCTTTACTGAGACCATTCACTGCATGCATGCGTAACTCATGTGGGAAATCATCGAGGGTCAAATGCTGTGGGGGAAACCATGTCATGCGTTTGGGGTGGCAATGTGGACTCCTCTGGCCCCAGCTGTCACTTCTCATATGAGCTTGGTTATCTCATTCCACCTCTCATGCTGAGATCTCATTGGATTATAGGGGAGGGAAAGATCATCTTCTAGAATCATAAATGGGCATCCAATATTCTTGGTTACCCAAGATGCCCTACTCCCACCATCTCATTCAAGGAGGCATGCCTTCATCCATAATTTTTCAGGTCTATGCTGGACTCGAAGAAAAAGAAGGTTTCTGATCTCATTTCCATCAACTCTGATCCTGATAGATGTGTCTTTTCCCCTTCCAACTCTGGGAGGTTCAAATCAAAGGACTTCTAAAGGAATTCTAATACTCTTCTTTAGCGCGGCCAATTGAACTCTTGGGTTTGGTTCAACAAGATCCCAATGAAGTATACTTTTTTGTAATTTGGAGGATCAGCAACCAAGCATTACCTTCAGAAGACAGTGTTAAGAAGATGGGAATCAACCTTGTTTCTTTCTGCCACTGTTGTATAAACAGGAAGGATGACATGACGAACCACATTTTTTTGAAGTGGATTGGTTGCAGGATATTTGGAGAGCCTTCGGTGAGATTACTTCTTACTATTCAATCGAGCTACGTAATGCCCCCTCCTGGAACGCTGTTACAGAGGATCAGGGGATGCAGGCCTAGAGAATACAGCGAGAACAATGATACTAAACCCTGGGAGGTGGTTCTTATGGAAGGCCTGCAATAGGGATAGGTATGAGGGATGTCCTACTTCAGGCAGGTCAATCATTGCGAGAGTGGGGAATCTTCTGGTGGATATGGTGTCAATGATTCCCAACTGGAAGAAAGCTCCCTCCTATCAGGTGTTGCAGACCTCTTTAACTTAGCTTATCCTCCTGCCCCCATGCTTCATGGGCATTAGGTGTGGTGGTCTCCGCCAAATTCTGGCTTCAAGATGAACACTGATGGTTCTTACAGCTCCGGGATCATGCGAGGTGGAGGAGTTTTGCGGGATTGCATGGGCTGTGTGTGGTTGGAATTCACAGCGTATAATGGAAATGAAACCTCCATTATGTTAGAGGACAAAGCTATTCTTATGGGTCTCATCTTTTGTAATCAGGAAAGCATCCATCTGTCCCCGGTTGAAACCGACTCCATTATCATTTATGAATCCTTACATGATACAGGTTCCTCGCCTTGGTCCATTTCATTCATCATCAAGAAATGCATGCTTCTTATTAATGGAAATGTTGAGGTCACTCACACTTGGAGTGAAGGGAACAGAGTAGATAACCACAAGGCCTCTCTCGATGATCAATTCTCCAATGTCACATTCTTGTATAGTGTATCATCCCTCAAACCAGAGGGAGTGAATCTAATTCGAGGAGATTCCCTTAGTATCCACTACTTTCAACCCCCTTTTCCAGTTTCCCCTTGTTCCTTTACCTTTTCTAATAAAAATTTAACATTTTTGATGATGATCCTCATAATAATATTGGGAACCCACCAAGTACTTTGTTATGAGATTCCATGATTACTCAAGATTTCAGTTTATGCTTTCCCATTACAACATCTCATTCACATTGTTCCACCATGTAATAGAATTTATTATTCTCTACATGAATATATTCTAAAACCATACCCTTCCAATTTCACAAGATAATCATACTGGTTATGCAGCATTGTTAAGGAAACATCCACATATGTTGGGTCTAGTATGAAGGCTTTACATTCTTGGATGTCCCAATGTTTTGACAAAATAACACTCGTTATAAAAACTCTATAATATACGTAACCAAATATTATCCCATTAAATCTAATGCATAATCCCAAAAAAATTTTACCACATATTCTTCTAAATCCACTAATAAATCCTTCAATCATTAACATGGTAAAACAATGTTAATTCTTCATGGAATTTTATAAAAACATTACACACTTTCTACATATTAATGTTCGGCATTCAGATTTTTCATACATGGTGAATATGCCAAAAAAATTATCATTTTTATGCACTATGAATATATTAAATATCATTATAATTTATTTTGGTATCATACCAAGAAAGAAATATAATGACACATTAACCGAAAGGTTCAAAAAAATGAAAATTTCAATCTCATTACCTAAATAATTAATACGTCCACTAATAATGGAATCCGTTAAAAATACATATGGATACGCATGAATCCATAACAATAATCAATTCATAATAAACTACACATTTACATCTTATTTATAAATTGGAATTATGATACACTAACATTACATTAAACATTAATTATTCCTTTCACATGGGGAGATATTCACACATAAAGAATATTATTTCAAATTAATTATTAAATATAATGTATAATTATAGTATCATGGTAAAAATATTATAATAATTAGATATACCATTAGAAAGACAAATTTTTTATACTATTAAATATTTCAATAATCATTAAAAATTGGTACAAATAACGATTTCCACATTTCTCCATAGATTAGACTACACCATAAGATTTTATTAAACAAATAAAAATATCTTAATAATATATTTCATAACCACTTGCATTCAATTTTTTTATAATCATCATTTATAATTATTATATTTTTGAATATTAATTATTAAGTATCTATTATCAATATTGGGTTTGATTAATCATGATATTTTCGAAATTGTTACTTATTTGTTGTTTTTTTCCATATTATTCAATGTTATATCATTCCAAATTCATAAGAGGAATTTAAACATATGTATTAAAATTTTCAATAGTTCTATAATTTGATACTATTAAAATGTTATCTTTTTGTCATTGTTTTTGTTTTGATCCCAAATGATGATATTGTTAATGAGATTACTTCAATGATTTTAGACTAATAAATATTGTGATCTTAATTTTGGAGTTTAAATTTTATTTTACCGATATAAAAAATAATATAATTATTTACTTAATTATATCATATATTGTTTTTAATTATTTTCTCTTGGTCATATATGATATTATTTTATTTTATTTTTTATGTAGGTTGTTAGAGTTACCAAGATAATAACATTCAATAATTAGAGGATGATTTTATAAAGACATATTAATTTTGGAACATTATAATAATTATATAATAATAATTATATTTCTATAATTTTAAGGTTTTTTAAAAAAATATGAAAAATTATAAATTAATTAGAAATAAAGTAGACATAAACAAGTATAGTTTACTTTTTCTAGGTGGTAGTTTACCCAACATATGAAAGATAGTTTAATTTTTCATAATGAAAAAGGAGAAATGTGATTAATATTTTTTTACATTGAATAATAAAATATAGTATAAAATAATACTGAATAAATTATGTAGTAATTAAAAAATTTAAATTAATAATTTTAGATATAAAATAAATCAAGTTAAGGAAACGTTATATTATATATGACTTAGAAACTCACATAGAAATAATCTAGGTAAATAGAGGTGCGATGGAAATTTTCTATTACCATAGGTTCATGGGGGATAAATAGAATTTTAATATTCAGAATAGTGTTATGTTTTAGAATGGAAAAACTATTATTTTAGGTGGTTCTAAAGGCGAGTTTAGAAGAATCTTTTATTTGTCATGAGAATGGAATCTGTAAAATATTTCACCAAAATATATTGAGATTAAATGTTTCACATGTCAACATATCTAATAATGGCCAATAATGGATTTTTGGATGATATATGTGAAACTTTTCATCATCGTGCATATTTTTGTCAATTGTTTTATGTTATTTACTCTAAGGTTTTCAAATTTTGTAATTTTTTTCATGGGAAGTATTTTTTACATAATTTATTTAATATTAAATATTGAAAATACCATACTATAGATAAATTCGTTAAAAAATAATTAATAAAATTATGATATCAACTTTATCATAATTATTTATTTGAATATGATAACTTTTAATTAACATTACAAAATGTAATTGGTGAAAAATCATTTTTAGAAATATTCGAATTTTTATGAATTAAATAATTTTATATGATAATATTATCTACATCGTTAATTTTAATGAAAAATATTGAAATATTATCAAATTATTTTTTTATCCTCCTTTAAAATAACACTAAAAATTATTATAAAAAATAATATTTCTTTAAAATAAATGACTGAATACATGATTCATTTACAAATATAACACAGGATCAAATGTTTTTAAATTCATAATTGTATTTCAAAATTGAATAACCTTAATTCATATATAACTATTTTATTAATTAATGTGTTTTATAAAATTTTAATCCTTTATTATATAATCCAAATTTATCTAATATCAAAGTTTTGATAAAAAAATATAGTTTATATATTTATAAAAACATGTATGTTATTTAAGAAAATTATAAATAATTGTTTATAAGATAATTTTATCATGATATGTATATTAATTATATCTATATAAATTAAATAAAATTCGTAAAATAATTCATTTATATCTTTAATGGAAAGATAATGTATAAGGGTGATCTTATTCTGTAAAAAAACAGACCATTAAAACATAATGTTTTTTTAATATAACGTTACATAAATATATAATTAATTTAATATTGAAATATTGTATTATAAATATAAATATTTCCTAGGTTATTTTTTAAAATTTGTTAAATTTAAATGATTATTATGAAATTAGGTACATTATTTTAAAACTTAGTTCTTCGACTTGAATCATATTTATAACGAAATAAAAATAAAAATATATTATTAATATAATTAATTATTTTGTTATAATTTATTAAGGATTATATTATTCATTTTATTTTAATATTCCTCGGTTCGTTTATGATGTGTGATTTTCCATTATTAGTTTCATGTTATTCAATCCATGAAAAATAATATCAATTTAAATGATCACAAAATAGGGTTATTATAGTGAGGTAGGAAGACTATTTTTCTTTACTCATCATATTAAAATTTAATCATTCAACGTAGAAGATGATTGATTATTTAATGTATTCTATTGGATATATTTTTTTTATTTAGGAGTTACTCATCATGTTTTTTAAAGAATGATTTTATGATTCTCCTAATTTTCAATTGGGATGTGGAAGAATAATGGTGTATTTTTTTATAGGTGTTGGGATTAACATCAAACAGATGAGGATATAAGCATGTTTAAAATAATTGTTTATCATTTTTTATGGGAGAAAAAATGTATGGATATATATCAGTTTTCTCTTACATATTCTAGGGGAATTTAAGGGTAGAATATGGTTTACCGTATCCCATTTTCCAACATAAGGATAATGGAATTTTCACTTTTGTATGTACCCCCTAACACCATGGATGCTTATTTTCTTTTGTTTTAATTTTATTTTTCTTAAAATGTTTCATGGGGAGATTATTTATGTTATAAAATGGGGTAAAAGGGATTTATTGTAGAGTATATCACCAATTATTTAATTATAATTTATTTTGAAATTAATTATAAAATAAATTATTTATTTATGTTTTAATTAATTAAATAAATAAAATAGTTTTCATTTAATTATAATTAACATGATGTTCCGTCATATATATGTGTGATTGTCAAGTGTTCCCCAAACCTTAATAGCCATATATCCTCCAACACATCTCCCCAAAACCCTGACACTACCAATTTTATATTTGGGACTAGGGTGTATCCATGGGGAGAATATTCCCTCTTTAACAGAGAGTAGAACAAAAGATAAATAAAATTCCAGGTAATCATTGGGCCAAATATATGTAAATATATGGAACAATAGAAGCATAAAATAACGAAATTAGTTTAGTAACCCACCATATCAAAACATATATGAATTATAAAAATAAAAAAATGATAAAAATACCCAGAGGATAAATATAAGGTTTTTAAAATATCTAGAAAAACAGAAAACATGTTTACATGGAAGAAGGGTATACAAGATATATAAAATAAGGAAAATGATTCCAAAAACTATCCACACATCCTCATCTCAATCTAAAACATATACAATAAAGAATAGTACAATAAATTAATGAAATATCAGGTGTCCATAGAAAGTATCTTCTCTTTTTCAACACATGCATATATGTAATCATTATGAGTACCTATGAATTCATGAATAGGGTGTGATATAATCTCAATAGGCCATCACCAATAGTGTCTATGACATCTAGTTCATGTAATGTGAATTAAAATACTGTACATGTATGTATATATAAAAGAAAATCAATACTATAATTGAAATACAAAGAACCTACCTTATCCTCACATGTTATCTGAACATGAATAATTTCATTAATTAATAATGTTACACATTATATAATAAGTCACATATTGTATACCAATCGCTAAAAATATGTCATGTAAATAGAAATGATAAAGGATCCATGATATAACATGTAATCCTATAATGATGATAATAATGAAGAGTATTGATGTTAATATACCAGATATTATTGACCTCAGGGGTTGGTCCAACTCAGTAATAATATATAGACTGGCTATGCAGTCTGCATGAAATCCATGTGGCATATCCCAATGCATGAAATTAAAATATGATTACAACTTTTTCTAATGACATTATCCAAGGTAAAATGGGATCAGTAATGACTTGGCACAATTTGCGTATTTATCAGTCCACAATCCCATAGAAATCCTAATATATCCAAGGAATGTATTCAAGGAATTTTATAATGATAATATATATATTAGATACTGTCATATTGGGACTCCACTATTATAAAATTCTTGGGTTCCAATGTGGGACTCACACTTGGAAACCAACATCTATGAATCAAAATGGAATCGTTGGGAACTCAAGATATTCCTGAATGAATCCAAGGCTTTCTATATTCCAAACAGTCAAATAAAATTTTCAAGGACCTTATTCAATATTAAAAATTTATTTGATTCATTAAATTAATTAGGCCATGTAATACTAATACATGTAATTAATTTTAATAACTCATCCCATACCATTAATTAGTGAGACAATGTCATAAAGGACATGAAACCATCTTGTACCTTATTAAAGCTAAATTTATTTAGATTACACCATTAACATTCATTAATAATAAAATTTTGTCTAAGGATGTCCAATCATATGGAATTTAATTATAATTAAATATGAAAAGTGATATCTATAATATATATTAAAATTAAAAATTTAATGTTCAATTAATTAATTATATCACTTTCCATCAAAGGGTCAAGAGAAACTATCATATTTAATATCTAAAAAGTAAAATTTATAATTAATTTTATTATGGAAGGTCTTACCATTACTAGGGTCAAACCATTTCACTCAATATTGGTGGAACAATTTATAAAAAAATCACTAAAAACATAACGAATGAGAACACCAAACTTGTGGTTGTTGATGTTGATGATATATCATCCAATAAAAAAGATTCTATAACAAGATTTGTATAATATGATTGTAATGAATCTAAAAAAGGCATGTCGATTTAATAGGCCACTCCCAAAGAAATCAATGAACAGACCTAATGATAATTTATAATACCTTAAAACATGTGGTATGAGTTATAGAAAACCTACCTTAAGCTTGTACAACTCTACTTATTCAATATTTGGATTTTTTTCATCTGGATCACATAAAATATGTGGAATAGTTCAATTCTGTAAAAATAGAAAATATGTGTCCACCTCTAAACAGTGTCTTTGAGATGAATAATAATGATGAATAGATAAAAATTAATCAATTACATAACCATGAACATCAAACATGATAACTATAATTGAATAGAACATTAAATCCATGCATGGGGTCAATAACTATGATTTTTTATACATGGAGTCCTCCAAAAACTAATATGTCTGCTATAAGAGAAATGAGAGGGAGAGGGTTTTTTTAAATATTAATTAATGTAAAATGATATTCATACCCAAAATATCATGGACACATGGTTGTGAAATATTTGTTCAAACCATTTGAATGCCTCCTCCTTAAAAGGTGAACAACACTTTAGGTTACAAGGTCAATGAAAATGATGCTCAACTGTAAGCATTATCCTCTATTAAAAAATACAGATCTTCTTCAAAGTCACACAGACATGGGTGCATGGTTTCCATAAAACACAAATCCTTTTCCACTCTTTATCAATCAAAACATGCATCGGAGTGGCCACACTTGTTTGGTAACAATTTTTTTAAACTGTTTAGCATAGTGAGTTTATCAATCAGCCAAGTTTTTTAGATCCAAAATAGAATTTGACAACCCCAAACATTTATAGCCTAATTAAATATCAGTATTAAGTTATAAAATAGATATATTGAAATAAAAAGGATATATACCTGAGTGATAAATCTATTTCTTACTATCTTCCCCCTTGATTAAATTCTTCTATGGGTTTACCATCTTATAAAATAAGTTCATTTGAGAATAACATCGACCTCTGAGAACATACATCAACAGATACTCCCAATACTCATCCAGTACATGATCATTATACCATTTCACCCATAATAAATCATCATACATTCCTTGGATATCCTTTATTCTCTTGTAGACAATGAAAATATGATACTCCTCCAATGAAGCATCAAATCAAACTCAACCTTCTCATGATCAAATGTATTAGAAGTATTGGCATGATAATGGATAATCTATTAAATATAGATGATTACATGAATGGATCAGTACCTCTATTTTAGTAAAATATAATAGGTTACCACCCTTCCCCTCTTTAAAATTTCTTATGTCTCTATAAAAAGAGGGGACAACATTAATTACTTCTGTGTCCACCTATCCCCAAGCCTGGGAGATTCCCATTATGAAAAAAAATCACCAAACTCAAACTCTATATGTTGAAGATGGTTATAAAAAGAATAATTGTGTTTTTAATGTTTAGTATTCATACTCATAGTAAGATGCTAAACATTATTTAAAGTATCATACAAAGGATGAGGGCCTTATAGGCCTATCGCTCGTTCCATTATCCAACATAGGGTTGAATGACACGACCTATAATTCAAGGCCTCCAATGGATCCATGTGAATATTTTTCAAAAATATGTTATTGTTTGAAAAAATTGTGGAAAGGATATTTTTATACCATGAATAACAAAATACAAGGATTCAATCTCGGATCATGTCCTCTAAAAGTTTCATTGTTCATTCTGATTACTCGTCTGTCTAACGGTGAAAAAATGTTCTTCAAATCACCAGTGTAGCCATAACATTCTATAACCACTTTCATGAACTATGATAGGAAGATAGAATATCTATATATACAGATAGTACATGGGTCACCATGTAGAATTTAAATTAACTAGATATATAGTCATCCTAGCACATCAACTAATACAGTATCCTAGTTTGGATATTTGTTGGATGTGTTCATTGGTCAATCGATGAAAACCCTAAAAATATCTCTACATTGAGATATACTTGTAAAGATGAATACATAGCATATGGAAATATAGTCATATTTATCTTTCAGGACAGGGAGTGTAAATAAGAGTGTTTCAGGTTTCTGGTGATCTTCTTTCAACTACTGATAGATGGAACATGTAATAATGAAGCCTACTATCTAACATTTCATCCTAGTCCAACCATATTGGGGTCATAAATCTAAAAAAGTATTAAAGAGGCATTGATTAACTAAAAATTATGAATTGCGTGAATAACTAATCAGTTCCACTATAATATCTATATGAACCTAAAGACACCCTCCAATAAGGAGAGTATTATCCACATCGATAGTCCAATCATGATGTGTGTCTCCACCGACAATGCTATACTTGTGAACCATGTATCCATCATATGAATATTTTATACTCATGAAAATATCAAGGAGTAATTTGGTAATTATATAGGCTAAAATATAATATTTCTCATGAAATTTCTGAAACACTAAATGTAAATTAGATATGAGGCCAATTAAAGTCAATTTATCGCTATATTTATATACGGACTTTGGCTGAGTATCCCAACTGTGCGCATTAACTACTGCATTTCCATTTCTTGGCATATAAGAAAGAACAATATTGAAGGTATAAATACATTCAACCCATAATAACAATATAGGATTCATTTCATATTGTGTGATGAAATATTTGAGGCTCTTGTGGTCTGTAAAAACTAAAAAGAACTCATCCAATAGATAATGTATCCACCAATAGACATCATGGACAATTTTTGGTATATCACGATCAAGTGGTGTGTTATTTCAATCATGGGGCATCAATTAGTGAGATATGAACCAAATTAAACTATTATCCTACATCAACATAAACCTACCCCGATGCAGGATACATCACATAACATTGTATAACTTTGAAAGGATCTAGTAGAGTCATAATAGGTTATAAGGAAATCATTAATGTTAGATCATAAAAAGAATTATCTCACTTTAATAACCCGAATGTGTAAACACACTTTTTTAAGATACTGTTAAGATGTGATTTAAAACATGTGAATTCATCTATGAATCACCAATAATATCAATGAATTTACAATAAACTCCATATATAAAACATTTTTTTAGGCTTCTCCTAAGAAAAAAGAACACTCTCCTTCTATTAATTAATAGATACTCCATAATCCCAGATAATATATCCTATGAAGTGATATTTTATTATCTAGAATTTGTACTTGAAATGATATTCATAAATATGATTATCTCTCTATTTAATCAAAATGATATCATATTTATTATCATTGTCTCTATAAGTGTGATAATACACCCAGAATTTATCCCCAAATCCCATGAAATAAAATTTGAGATCCGATTGAATGACACTATCTATCAAAGCTATACAAAATAATGGCATATTCATAAGACCAAAAGGACTGATGATATAATCATACAGTCCATACCTCCATGAAAATTTGGTACGTTATATGTCTGAATGCCAAACACAGAGCTGATAATAGAAAAATACCATGTCAATCTAGGAGAATACCCAAGGTCCTTAATGCTAGACAAATAGATAATTAACTAGAGGTAGTGCATAACAATTCACAAACATAAGTTTGTTCAACCACTTGCAATCCGTGCATAACCTAAAAGACATATTCTCCTTCTTAGAGAAAATTAAAGGTGTTCCCCATGAGAAATTGATATTAAATATAAATCCATGTTCCTAAAGATCCTCAAAATGTATATTTGTCATCTAGATATCAATAGGTTCTATCATGTATGAAGGAATGTACATTGGACAAGATCCTTGAACAAGTTTTCTCATAACCTCTTTCTCTATCAGAAGGAAAGATACAAGAACCATTAGAAAATATGTCCCCAAAATTATCTACTCTAGTATGAAAATATTCTAGTATACTCTCTACTCATCCAAAAAGACAGTAGAAATTCTGAGGTCATTCCACCTAGCCCATGATTCTCTGGTCCAACTATACTAGCCTAGAAATCCCACGGACCATTGTGTAGATAACTACTACCCAATGGGGATGAAAATGAAACATTACACTGACGAAACTATATAACGGAATGATATAGGTCAAAAGAATCCATCTGAACAATTCTATAGAAGATATTTATATATAGAACAATGAGTCCCCATATGAAAGGGTAAGAGAGTATTTTAATGTGGATGCCCATACAATGGTGTATTCCATTTGAAAAAACTCCCAATAGGTCATCCAAAGTCATTATTCTATTGTAAAATTGTATTTGTAGCCTCTGAAAATCCAAAATAGACAAAAAGATGAAGGAGTGTGGATAACCTATATCAAATAAAGAATTTACAATAGTACATTCTACTAGAATAGTACCATGCACTATTGACAGTCATTACTATGAACCCAACTTCTTGGATGTAATGAATGCATCTAGAGTAATCCACAACCATATTTTATAGTTGTATTACCAAAAGTATGATTGCACAACTAGTTCTGATGATTTTAAATCATGATGTCATGATGATTACATCCTCTTCATCCTATACGATCAGTACTACTCCAACCCCATTCAATACATAGCATAAACGATCACTCCCCTAATGTTGTAATTAGTGTGGATACTCTTCCACTAGAAGCATATGGAAAGGTCCATCATAAACTCATCATATAGACCATAATCCTACTATAAAGACACACCATGGGGTCCCAATTTCACTCACGATTTAGATTCTCATGTAGTAAATATTAATGGAATACAATCGGGAATCTAGTGCGGTTATTGTGATTTCCTCTTATCTGATGGAATTCCCTCAGGGAACGGTTCATATAACCAAAAGAGCAAAAGGGATGACGTCACCACTACTCCTCTATTCAGGGTATAATATCATTTCCACTTGTCACAATCACAAATCATAGAGTGATTATCAATCTAATACCATGTTTATATTGGAAGAACATTAATCATATTAATAATTACATAATAGATACCATCTTAGGAACATATAGCACATGAAAACAAAATAGTTGCAAGACGTAGTGAAAATCCCTATTACATAGTGAAACATTATGAATGATCCTTGACGGATATAGTTCCCATTTATAGATATATAGATTCACTATCTAAGACATCTATTAGTGTCTAGGTATATATGTGATCCACATTGGAATTCCATAAACAATCCCAAAAAATGATGTTATAATGACGGGCTTGGGTAACACCATCTCACCATATCATGGATGAATCCTATAGTAGATAGGTAAAATGATTTATGATCTTCAATATAGGAATATAAATATTCTCAAAGATTGATAGATTGTCCTTTATATATGACTAATGTTCTTATGAACTTCTATCCCCTAAGAAGGTGGGAGGATGTTGGCAATGGAACTCATGTGTATGGATATCAATTTTATGTTTAGGTAATGGAGTTGTTTTCATGGATGGAATTAGATTAAGGATAAAATAATAAATATGAGAAATAGTTCATAGTTTTAGTATATTATTTGCGTCATCATGTGGCACACCTTGTGTTAAAACTGGCGGCTTGGGGCCTACCATGTCTAGATCATGATCATCACCGCCCTCCTGGTATATGATATGAGGACTTCCTGGTGGAATAGGACTAAAAATTCCATACATAGGTGTCAGAAAGTGTTTTAATGCATATATATATAATAGTTGAAGTAGAAAATATGAAGAAGGCCTCATTTTCCAATTTCAAATACCCAAACAACCCACTTTGGAGTCCATGTAAAAATATGTGTTCAAGGTTAAATAATAGGTCTTCCAATATTTGAAGGGTCAATAGGACATTTAAACTTCATTTATTGCAATGAATTAAATTTTTTTAATTTGTTTTTCACATTATTAAATTTAATTTTCTTAAAAACATACATCATATTAGGATTAAAATAAATAACCATCCCATGTGAATCTTGTCTGATAAACATTATCACAGAATTAGACTGTAAATTTATTTCTATTTAATAATGTATATATTATTTATCCAAATATAATGGGTTATATTTGATATATTTACTCTTTAAATTACCCATTACAACACACGGGGGACCATACAAACTGTCCAATTGAACTATAAATAACTCAATCACATCCAAAGATAAGAAAACACATATAAAAATAAACAGTGACCACTAAAAATGACAAAAAAATACTAGAATATTATACCAGTTAAATGAACACATATGGAATGGAATATGCATGGATTGTGAATTCTTGGAGCCTAATATGATTCGTCATTCCATCTCCTAATCAAAACACGTATATAATAAAAAAATCATTTAAACTAATATTATTTACCATCACATAGCACATGTATCATCCAATGGGGAAAAGATATGAATTTTAATTGGAAAATCTCAAAAAACAATTCTTATTTATGAAACATTGCATTTAACCCAAACATGGGTTAACTACAGCCAAGAACAACCTATAACCTAGTTCAGAATAATTTTTAATATCCAATAAATTTTATCAATATATTAACAGATGAAAGGAACCACTCTAATACAACCTTTTAAAACTCAAACTAAGGTTTCACTCAATGTTTTCATGAGACCATTTCTCCATATAGACTCAATTTCGTATATGAAAATTCTAGTGGTTTCTTACTAAGAAAGAGTGCATAGGGTGTGACAATAAGGATACTCTAAACTCATTACTATAGTTTAGAATATCATATAAATATATTAATTGGTAAATATATGAATAAATTTAAGTAAAAATGAATAAAAAACTGAAACAGACACTATGGACACAGGACCCATAACCCATTATAGCATAAGTAGACATGAATAACATATCATAGAAGAAAATGGCTAAAATAGTCAAACATTAATTATTATTTTAATCAAGACACTAAAAAATAGAATACTTGTATACATAGAATTAATAAATACATTCCCACTAAATAAGAAAAAAGATGCCAAAAACTACCCATTCACGTTGAGATCCTTCTTGAGAATTTACCAATATTTCCATCCTAACCAAGAAAGTGATATAAAGTATCCAAGGACGGTTTCTTAACATTTTCAACACCTCCATACATGTAATATACTAGTGATTCAATGGTGTCTTAGATTAGGTGTGACATAAATCATAGTAATAAACCACTAATCGGTTCTTTATAATCCAAATAGGGAAATATAAATAGAAATAGTGTGTAGGAATTCAACTATAAAAGAAATCAATTACATTAATGTAAATACACAATACATGCTTCATCATTAGTTGGTGTCTGAATAAAAATTATTTCAATGATTAATTATGTTCCATGTTATATAATAGAAAAATTGATTTTGAACCATCACTAACTCCATTTCATGTTATTTGAAATAATAAAGGATCCATTTTATGACAGGGAATGATGTAATGATGATAATAATGATTAGGATCCATTGTAATAACCAAGGTAACCTTAACCTCATGGTTATATCCAACTGATCTATAATATATATCCTTTCTATTGGGTATTTGTGTAATATGAGGGTCATATCCAAAGGAATTTCACTATAATATGATTCTAACTATGTCTATGGAATTCATCAAATGTGAAATGGGATAGGTAATGACTATGGCCAATTAGTGAAATCATAGACCCTAAAGTCTATAGACATCACATTGGATACATGGATTGTATCAAAAAAAATACTATAATGAAAATTTAGTGATCCTACAATGTCATACTGGAATCCCACAATTAAAAATGTATCTGAATCTATGGTGGGTCTCACCCATGGTAAACAACATACCTAAATTTGAATTCCATCCATTAGCTCTTATTCTATTCCCTTGGAAATAAATTGCTAGATCGATCCAGAAAAATTGGTTAAATATTGGACAATCTTTATTAAATAGTCACATTACACTTCATTCATTAAATTAATTTTGTTATGTAATACTCATTTATTTTAATAAGTAAATGGGTTTATCCAAAAACATTAATTATATTGTTATGGTTAAAAAGTACATGTAACCATTTTTTACATTAACCACATTTCATTAATTTTGTTCAGTACATTTCCATTACAGACATGAAATAGTGGGATATGGATGTGAAAAAATTTGGAATTCATTTAAAATAAACTTGGATAGGTGATAACAACAAGATACATTCTTATTAAGCATTTAAACATTCATTAATTTATATGAGAACATACCATATAAGGGTGTAGTGAAAATTTCAAATTAAAGGGATAACCATTAAAATTAAAAATACATATTATTAATGATGATATTGTAGTTACTGGTTTAATTCCATTTCACACCAGAACTGTGGCTCTGATGAATGTATCAAGGCCTTAATAGTGTAATTTTGGAAAACACCCTACATTGGGTGGTCAGTGTTGACGACATAACCTCCAATGATGAATAACATATATAATAAGTTGATTAGTTAAATTCATTTTTTTTGTAATTTACATATGGAATTTCAATGATTTATTAGATAATTCACTTGGTATATGATCAGTTATTTCATAATGATGCGTTATAAGATTCAATGAAGTTTATTCAGAAAAATTGAAAAATTAACATACTACATGTCATGACTCAGTATTACGTGACATATAGTAATAATTCACAATGTGTGAGATGTCATGATCCATGTTGTGATCCAATCTGAAAAGTCAGTAGAGGAAGCATCTTGTACATATCGTGAGTCCCCAACACACAATCTGGCTACAATAAAAGTAGATAAATGTGAAACTTGGTTCAGTAAAAGTTGTGAATCCTAAATTAATGATGTGTAATCTATCAAGCCTCATTTGCGAGTCATGCGGGATATCCAAAAAACATAAACATATAAGAGGATTGAGAATACATTATGTTTACCTCTAGTACAATTCGTGACCAAATTCACATATATATGTAGCATCATGGTAGTTCATTTGATAGCTTTTACAAATATAATTTCTCTTTGTTTTTTATTCCGTATGAGTCTAATTTTCCCTTCACTCCCTTAAACACTATATTTCGTCATGTATTACATTTTATTTCAATTCATGTGTCATTAATCACGTTCTCTTCAAAAATATAAAATTATCTTTGCATCATATTCCTACATTTGTCTTCACTGAACAAACAACCTGCACTACATTCAACTCCTCTTTCAATTTCAAGTAATCACTACATAAATTTTAAGATTCATCATTCATAAAACCAAGAATGCAATTTTATCACCCTTTTTTGTAAATCCAACACAGATTATGATTGGAAACAGTTCCCTTTTAATTCAAATTGAATGTCAAGAATTAAATAATTTTTTTATTAATTTCGTATCCACTACCAATGATTAGCTACACATATTAGGGGTAGTGATCAATTGTAATTATATCTGAACCCAAAATAAATCCTCAAATATAATTTTGGAAACCTAATTTATTTTGTGATAAAGATAAATATCCAATGTGAAACCAATGCATGTGAAAGAACCCGAACCATGGGAAATTCAATCACAAGACCCAATCCTGATTAATTTAGAAAAGGATACGATCACTAGAAAATGATAGTTTTATCCAAAGAGACCAAAAATAATGAACATAGGTTTTTACTATCTTCAGATCCAGTAATAGATACATATTAGGTAGAACAAGTTGACCTAACCAATGTATACTAGATAATGCCATTTTTTCGCAGCCTAAGCCATAGGAAACAACCAATATTATAGTTAATGTCATTAATTCTCTTTCTATTTTAAATTTATCGTGACCCCTCATTAAATACTTGAAGTCCCTTCTATCCCTAGAATTGTTACACTCTCAAACACCAAACAAATTTTAATGGAACACAACCTAAGGGTCTCATGCTAGAAATCCTGTATATAGAAAGCTTAATCCTTAGGGGATCGACCCCAAACATCTTTTCATATTCAACCTAGTATTAAGTAATGTTTGGAACACAATACATTAAATATACCCACAACCCATATAAACCAAACATTGTGTTAGGTCAAGTCAATTTCTTGTGCCATTTTTGAGGATTTAACCCATGTCATCTATGTGATAGGAGGATATTCTGAAGATCCCTTTCACTTGACCTAGGATTATCATTCCCTCGTTCCCTTTAATCTCTTTTTTTCAAAATACATCCTTGTATCACCATTATTTCAATGTTGTTCATGTTCCAATGCCGCTTGACTCATTCAAGAATCCTTGAGTAGGACGAAACTCTGATATTCAATAATGATATCAAAATGTATTTATTTTCACATCGTCGGTCCGCAATGGATGGTCAACATAATAGAGTGGGACATAACATTCAAAACCCTCAAGAAATAATTCCAGAGGAATTTCTGATGGATCATGAAAAGGACGTCATGGATTATGGATTCCATCAATCCATGGTGGAACCCAATGCATCATATGTCTCCCCATTGAAACACACAATTGTGAGTTCAACCCTACAATCATTAACATAATATAGAATATGGGACAATTTAGTGGTCACCAGATCAAAGAACCACATAAGGATAGTGAGAACTTCTTGGATATATGTGATAGCTTTCGCAACCAGGGAGTCATGTTAGATTCCATTAGACTACATCTATTTCCACTCTCCATGACAGATAGAGCGAAGGAATGGCTCCAAATCCATGCTCTTATGTTGATCACAACTTCAGATGATTTTTCCAAATTTTTTTAGGACTAGTAAATTCAACCAATTAAGAACTGGATGCTCTGGAAGGACATCCAAAACATTGGTCAATCTGATGCACATTCAACATTGGAATCCTGGGATAGACTAATGGAGATAACGAGGAAGTTTCCACATCACGACCTGGATACATGGATTCAGTTGAAGACATTTTATCAAAGTGTTTAACAAGAATCATGAGCTGTAATATATGATACTTCTAATGGAGGGTTGATGTTTAAGACCCCCGAAGTCGGAATAAAAATTCATTATGAATTGTCACTCAATTTAAGCCTACAGAAACGTGGTAATGGACCACCACGATGTGGTACCCACCAGATATATGAGAACACCGGACTAAAATCACATGTTGAAGCGCTTATAAAAAACACAAATCATTTATGATACCACCTCCAAAACAACAAACTCAACCCCCCTTCAACCAATAATGGAAATTCAACCATGTGAGATGTGAAGTGGCATGCTTCATTACCAAGATTGCAAGGCAGGATATGATAAACAATAGGATTGTAATTATGTTAATTACAATCAAAATTACTATCTATTTCAACAGAATAAATATTTAAAATAGAGGCCTACTATGCAACAATTTTAGCATACTCAATGATATTTTCAACCAATAAGTGGTCAAGAACAATTCTTCAATCAAGGACCACAAGTGTATCCTCTGATGAAACTTCTTTGAATACCTCACCAACTAGTGAAACAAAAACCTTTCCATCAAATACCTCAACATAATTTCCAAATCACCAAGCCAAAACCACCACAACCACCTACCCCTCCTCCAATATCCTTGAAAACATAATGGTTACTTTTTTCTAAATGTCAGATCATAAAAAAGAAAAACCATGTGACCCGAATGCAAAACCATAAATCTTCATTAAGGAATAATGATATTTAGATGGGTCAAATCGCAAAGACCTTTTCTGATAGACTTCCATGGAAATTACCTAGTAACATTGAGACATACCCAAGGGAATAATCCCATGTAGTAATAGTGAGAATTGAAAATATTTTGGGCATTTAATAAACAATAGGTAAAGATAAAAATAAAAAATAAAAGGCTAGGAAGCAACTATAAGAAGAAGGAGAAGTTGAAAAACTACATCATCCACTCCCCAAGAGTAAGTAACTATTGAAGAGAACCAAATTCATTAGAATTAAATGGCTCAATTATATGTTTCCCCACATCTATACAAGACACATCTTCCCTTCCTTGAGAGGGAAAGACAAGTTTTGATGGAGGCACAATATAAGCAGTTCCTGGAGATGTTCAAGAAATTTAATATCCACATACCACTTGAATAATATATTTATTAGATGATAGTTTATGAAAAAATTCACAAGGATCAACTATAAAAAATGAAAAAATAAGATCTTGGATTCAAATCGCTAAATCTGGAATGATATTCTGTTGAGCAATAGAAAATTCCCTTGAATATGGTATATCCAAGACTTTTCCCTATTATATGTATTATAACGGAATGCATGTTAAGAAGAGGCCTGTGAAATCATAGAGCCGACATCAATTCAATGTTGATGTTTTTTTTCAACAAGCACAAACTCCAAGAATTCAAAACCACTAGTGTATAACTCTAGATAGACCCCCTATCAAATCGGTCTATCAGAGTCAGTTTTTTTATATGATTTGGTAAAATTAAAATAATTTTTCTTTTTAGAATACTTCATAGCCCTTGACATGGATTAAGATGATGTAGTCTGAATTTTCTTGGAAATCATTTCATATCAATAGGGAAGGATTTGATAGGTGTACATAAGAGATGTATAATCCTCGGAGATAGAGAATAATCGATGGTATTCAATGTGATCAATGCTTCCCAACAATCAGCTGATGATGTGGATTGTAATTACATCTCTCTCTTACAAGAAGGGGATATGTACATTTCCATTAATAAAGAATGATGTTATTAACTCGTTATGATAGAAGAAAAATATGACTTCGAGGAAGAATGATTCAGTGAACCAATCTTATGGGATATCAGGCCACCCTTCATTTCCTCAATCATTAAAACACCACAGTTGGAACATAATTTTATACCAGTACACTAATGTACACATATTTTGGTGCTTTATCCCATCTACCAATTATTATCAACATTGAACTATCATTGGAACAATAAGAAAACATGGTTGATGTTTTGGGAAATCATAAGCGATAAATATCTTGTGGTGTGGTGACATTAAGAGGATTAATCCTACATAATTCACTCATATAATAATGCATGAACAAAGTGAAAACATGAAAAAAACTAAAATTAGGCACACACTAATAATGATGGAAGTCATCAGAAAAGATGTTCTAAAACTCTTAGATGTTGGAATAATTTTCTTATATCCGAAAGTGAGGGGGTTTGCCCAATACATGTTGTCTCAAAGAATAGAGGACCCATTGTAGAAATAATTGATGAGAATGAAATGATTTAATCATTTTACATCATTGCATGGTGAGTCTATGTGGATTATAGATTCCCAAATTCAAAAAATAGAATAGATAATTTTCCCATACTGTTCAAGGAACATATAATAGAATAACATAAAGTGAATGAATTTTAAAATTTACTGGATGTATATTTGGGATATAATCAAATTGTAATCAACCCAACTTATTTCTCTATGACCACTCCGACTTGCCCAATTAATACCTTGGAGTACAAGAGGATGTTGTTCGATATGTACATTTCCCAAAAAACCGTTCAAGGATTTATGAAACATATTTTCAATTTTCATGGCTGATGATTTCCTTGAAATCATAATGGTTTAATTCTCATCATACAAAAGTACATTTGATGTATATTTAAACAATTTTGAATTTGTTTTGTAACACTACAAAGAGATGTTCCATGTCATGAATTGGGAGAAATTTCATTTAATAGCACAAGGAAGAATAGTACTTGGACATAAAATATCATAGGATGGAATCACATTCAATACACCAAAAATCGCTAGCATAAAATATCTTCTAGAACCTTCAACCATTAAGGGTTTTCTAATTTTTTTATGCCATGTGTATTTTGAAGATGATTTGAGAAGAATTATGATAAAATGTTTCCCTCATTATAACACATATATTTTCCAAATATTTTTCCCTTGAGGTCATCGAGGAATATCAATAAGATTTAATTATTCTAAATAAAAGATAATTGCATAACCAGATATCATTTAACCAAATTGGGAGAATGAAATTGAGTTAATGTGTGATTCCATTAACTATTCTGTAGGTGTTGTGTTAGTAGAACACATTGGAAACATCTTTTATCCCATTAATTATAGAACCGAAAAGATATGTAATGCTAAATTAAAGTAAAAAATACATAAAAATAACTCTTAGTTGTTTTATATTCATTTGAAATTTTTTTCATATCTCATTTTATCCAATGTGATTGTATGCACATTACTCACAACCCTTAGACACATAATAAAAAAATGATGCAATACCTAGGCAAGAAATTTACATCCTACTACTATAGGAATTAAATCTCTTGAACAAGGACAAAAAAGGGGAATAAAATGTCATTATGGATCATTTATCCAAGCATCATCTACCCATCATCAAGGAATATGAGGAGGATGGCATTGAAGTTTATTTTCTAGATGAAACCCTATTTATTATGACTGTTCAACCATGGTTCTTAGATAATTCCAATTTTTTCCATAATTTTTCAACATCAAGACTATTCTTACCAAAATAGGAAGTGATTTTTTTAGATTACAAACATTATTAATGAGATGACCCACTATTGTTTAGGAATTGTTCTAATGGAATATTAAGACACTAACTCCATGTGAAAAGAAACCAATAATGAGTTTGATATGTGTCACACTTCACCAACTTAAATAAATTATGGAACCGAGTAAAAAATAGCCAAAAAACTTTGAAGTGAATTTTTTATACCACACTACACAAAGACATGAGGGAATTTTTTCAATGATTTGAACGATGCCAGCAGACAAGAAATATTATAAAAATAAATGAGATTCCACAAATTCCAATAATGTAATTCAGAATATTTTAAATTTGGATAATATATTTCATGGGATTATTTCCCACATTTCCTAGAAAACCCTACATTTTCATTGAATTTTAATTTGTTTCAAAATGGGTTGATGCAGAAGACACTACTCAGGAAAAGAAATTTTGTCATGAATATTATTTGGAAGAATGTTTATTCCAAATTTGTTTTCCATAGATTACTCATCAATGATCGAGGAATAAATTAATCATATAAATATTTGAGAGTATTTTAGGAAAGGTATGTAATTATATACAATACTAAAACTCCCTATCAACCATAAATTAATGGGAAATTATAACTATCAAACAAGTATGTAATGAAAATTCTTTAAAAGACCATGAATACAAATCAAATCTATTGGACTTTAAAACTAGACGATATACCATGGGAGTAACGAACTTCCTATAAAAATCCCATATGAACCTCATTGTTTATACATTTTAATGGATGAACCAAGTCATCTCCTAGTTTTTCTGGAGCATCATTCAGTTTGGGAGTTCATAAAATTAAATATAGATTCATAAAAATCAATAGAAGAAATGTTTTTGTATTTGACCGCTATTAAATAGATAAGTTGATAAGCATACGACAATGAAAATATATACAAGGAATAGATGATGAAATGGAATGATAAATGCATTGATTGATTTACCTTTGTAAATGGGATTAATGTTCTATTGTTTAACTAAAGATTGAAACAATTCACAAGTATTTTAAAATCTTGATGGTAAGGCCCATTCTATGTCACTCAAGTCATCACTTATAGAACCATCAGAATCAAAAGAGAAGGGGGATCACCATATAAGGTGAACGAGAAAAGGGTTAAAATTTTCCATGAATATGTCAAAGTAGGTATTTTCATCATCCATACATTTTCTTATGATTCATAAAAAGTCCAGATATTGACATAAAAAGTAGTTATGACTTGGTGGAATAGATGGAATAATAAATTAAACTCGTTTATATAAGGATATTTGTATGATTGTTTTGAGTAGACCAGGAGCTAAAGGAAAGAAGTGAACTGAAATTAAAAAAAAAGTTTTGTACACGTCGTGTGCATGTGTTTCATGATGTATACCTTTTTTCTCGAAAATCCATTTTAATTACTACTACATGACGTGAACACAATGATCATGTCGTTTTTTGTTTCTGGTTTATTTTTAAAATTTGAGGTTTTGAACCCTTGGGTCATGACCCGCACCCAGTTTATAGACCCTTTATCTCTCCCCTAACGCTCATATGCACCCACGACATGAACGACCACCTCCATTATCCATTCACCGAACCCTCCACATATTCCCCCTTTCCTTACTCATCAAGATTGTCTCCCCCACTCCTCGCTCAATTCAAAGTAGCATCCCTCTCCTCACCCTCCCTTATCTCACCTACGCACTTCTCTCCACCACTCGAAACCACACCCCTTGTTCTCTTGTCTCACAAAAAGAGTCCCCAATCCTCTTCCACCTCATTATCCTCCTCTTTCTCTATAGTCTCGGGTGATCAGAAGATATCCAAGAGCCCCCATGAAACAACTGTCAAGCATTCTACACTACCTGCATCGCACATTGAATAATCTATTTATGATTTATCCATGTAAACCTATAAATCTAGTGATAGTATAATCCACATGCACCTCATTATATGTTTTTCTAACCCACAACACCTAGTCAAACTTCTCAGGTTGTGGGAAAAACCCACGTGTAAAAAAAAGACACATAAAATGTGTGTCCTGGACCAGTGGAACATCACTGACATTTTCCATGACCTTCTGGTGATGCTGCACATTGATATCATTATCGATGTTCCTGATGTGACATTCCAGACGTTTATTTTTAAATTGTATCCACTTTTAGAACTGCAATAGATTTCCTTCTATTTCATCTCAGTGGATAGCTTCACAAGACATTATTTTCAGATTATTTTCATGGATGGATATTTAAATAGAGTATTTTTTCACATCAGACATTTTTTTAACAATTCATCTATAACTACCTTGTAGTTCTTCTTTTTCATTATAGTTTATGATATCCCGCGGCCCCCAATCACACCACAACCATGCATCACAATGCCTACGTAGCTATGAGGATTAGTACCATGTCTCCTTCATGTAGCCATGGAACATGGATGGGTTTCATTACAAGAGTCTCAGGGTAGTTTTAACATAGAGGATGGGCTGATTCGCACAACTACCTTGGGTGGCCCTGCTACGATCATAGCTTCCCAGTTTTAGAAATATTACATGACACAGAGTTAGAGGAAGCATTGTACATTTATGAGAACATCTTTCATCACTTGTTTGAGAAGGGAATTGGATGTGTTTGATGCATCACTACCCTCACCACCTTAAGACCTATCATGATTATGGATCTTGTGATGCTGAAAAAGATACAGGTGTCAGTAAGGGAGTATGGTACATACATTAGGGAACCATTTGTCCATGGGGCAGCACCGTAAGAACCACCATAACCTCTACCAGCACCATTAGAACCAATCGTTCATCCACACTCTACCCCATCACCTATACCGCCCATTCCTCCTTCCACCTTGACCTCTTCCATATATACCCTTCGTGAATAATCCCACTACACCCTAACGAAGATATTAGGCACCCAATAGTGTATAATGGAAAAACTACACCAGATATCAACTCAAATTTTTCTCGCATTCATTGACCTATTTCATTTACCTCACTAGCACCATCCACCCCATCCAGACCCTCATCTACCAATATTCCCGCACACCTTGTCTTCCACACCGACTTGCCTCTATACCTTACTGACCCCTGCTGCCAATTTGGACTATAGAGAAGAGGATCCCCAACGGGGCAAGGGGATGACCATAAAATCCACCCTATATGGACCTTTGTGAACCTAGCTACAAAACAACCAACCTCATTATGGATCGGGACCTCTACACCACATTCCCCAAACTGTATTACTACCTCCAGGACCCCACCATCCACTATAGTTACCACCCAACATACTCATGTTGCTGCTACAAATGTTGATCAAGATAGCTAGATTGTATCATAACCTGATAATGGGATGACGCTAGAGGTGATCATTGGCCCAAACTCTTGATCATTCCATTTTTTGGGAGTTGGGACATATTTTGGTATAACTAGGTGTTTATTTTATCAATTTTATGACCTATTTTGTAAAATGTTTTTCTATATATTAGGGTATTAATTTTCTTATTCTTTTCTGGATTTATTTTCCATTAATATTTTTGTTATGTAGAAATAACGAGATTTTCTGGGTCATCTGATGTTTTTGATGGTCCATTTCACCATATATTTTAGAAAATAGTGTTCTCTATCACATCCTACATATCTCACATCAATGTATGGAACTTTTTGTGGAAATATGTGCACCACAAAAACCACCCATAACAATGATAAATTTTATACTAACATCATTCATGATCATGCTGCGACACCTGATGTCATAAACTCACCCAATAGACATTAATACATGGACGACACAACAACTATTACCAACTATCAGAAAAGAGAAACTAAGATGATTGCCCAACTACATAATATCATGGTCCATATGTTTGGTTGACACAATCCTAATAGAACACTATAGCGGTGAAGCCATAGTTCATCTTTTGTCTATACATATTTTTCATTATTGATTTATTTTCTTTTTTTGTTTTTTTACTTTATTTGAACTATATTGTAAACATTTCTTAACATTAAATTCAATAGAAATTGTTTACCTCTAATTGTTTTACTTTGCACCAACCAATTATTCTGCTATTACATTTAGTTAACATGTGGAATAATGTTTTATCTACCGTCAGATTAGTTCCCTAATAATATTATAGGGGGGAAATAGACTCAACATTAAGACAACTAAAAATCTCCCAAGGAATACAAATTTATATAGGGAACTCATGAATACCATATTTTTTCAATTTTGAAAATTCATTTCAAAGTTTCCACCCTTTACTTGTTGTAACACTCTGACAATAATGTCATTAATAGTGCATACACTATATCATTATATGTTGGGGGGGAGGGGGTTCTCATGATTCCCATTGATGATACAAATTCATTATTGTTAGTTATCACATATCTCATAGACATTTTTCGAGTTTTAAGCATTCATTTGACTTGAAAATCATTATATCAATGTAAATAAAAAATTAAGACAGAAATTGACATAATCGATATTTTTTTGCTTTTAGTTAATTTTATAATGAATGATGAGTTTATAAATTTGATTCTAAATCATCATTTTTGAAAATAGGATTAATTGTCCCATTACATAGTTTTATATATTTTGTAATTTCCAAATTCTATTTGATTCTCATTACGCAAGAGTGTTTTAATCCTTCAATTACACAATCTTTTCTGAGAATAATTCATAAGTGATACTCAGGAAGATTAATCCTATCATAAAATTCATTTAGATCTTATCTAAGTGATTACTAAACAAGTTCATATTTAAAATGATTAAGTAAATATTTGTTAGCCGAATTTTCTGATCCCCACCTTATTTCTTTTCTTAATTTAACTTTTCGTTCCATGAATGAACTTATGGAATGAATATAATACTGACTGATTATCCATTCTTAACCTACTCCCTGTATAATGCATAAAATACTTATGAACATTTTTTGGGGAAGAGTCTAGAGAGTTTGGGATGATAATATTTTCATTGATTTATTTTTTATTAATCATAGTAATTGGTTGTGATCCCTGTCTACCTTTTTTGATTTAATTTTTATTTAATCTACTTTTCAAAATAAAAAAATGAAATGTGTTGAGTTCTAGGAAGATAAAAAATCAATATTTCCAGACCGATCATTCCCATGAAACATCATATGTTGTTTGGGGTTAGATATGAGATATGGCATGGACATGAAATTCCAAAAATAGAAATACAAAAAAAGGATTGAAACATAATACTAATTGTAAAATGACATGATATATATGGATCCAAATGGTTGTACATGTGTGTGGACGTGATTAGTTGGAAGGAGGAATTTTATTACACATATCATGACATTTATGAATTAAGATATAGATATTACCCACATTTTTGGATAGATGTTCAATTTTTCCCACCTACCCACAGCCTCAGAGTCATCAGAACCTAACTATTAAAGTACTCATGATTAATTATTAAATATGTAGAAATGATATATCCAATAAATGATTTTATGTTAGGAACATATACATAGGTTATGAGCATAACTAAAAATTCATTTTACCTATAGAGAAGAGAGAATATTCATTGCGAGTTAAATAACAAATGGGAATAGAAATATAGGAATACTTAAATTGATTTAATAAAAATAATGTAATTTTTTAAACAACTAAACTATGAGGCATGATAAATTCTCTATACAATAATGATTCTAGAGAATATCATTTTTCTCATACACATAGTTTAATTTTCCTAGAAATGATTAATAAATCATTCTTTAGAATTTTCTTATCTCATTTTGAATACATTCTTGATTTATTTTTGCTTTCTAATAACAAATTCTCCTCGTATGGGGGGGGGGATTTTGTAAGTTAAATTATTTTATACTATTTTGTCCTTTAATTATGCATATTAAATTATTTATTAAATAATTTTGATAACATATGATTTATTTTTTATAAATGAGGCTTCAAAATATTTTACGGAGGAAATGTAAAAAAGTGACGAATTAACCTATTACATGTTGTGACTTAGTAGTAAACATCATGTAGTAATACTTCATTGTATAAGAAAATTCATAAGTCAAGATGTGAAGCAAGCCGAAATGTCAGCAGGGAAAAAATCTAATATAGTTCATGAGTCCCCAGCACATGAAGTGACTTTTTTCAAAGAAGTTACATGAGAAATTTGCTCCAGTACATTGATCGAATCCTCAGGGCCAATGTGAAAAGAAAACCATGTTAATTATGATAGATATGCCCATGGAATATGGTAAATTGAGAAACCATAAAATATTTAAGGATTAATGGTATAATTGTTGTACCTCTAGTACATATCATGAGAATATTCACATAAAAAATAAGTAGAACAGTACTATATTTGATAGAATTTGAGAAAACATTTTCTATCTATTTTTTATTCCATTCGATTTTCCTTTTCCATTAACTCTATCAAAACAAATACTTATTCTTATTTTTCATTTTCTATAAAATAAATTGATATGGATGTTTTTACTATAAACAGGTAAAAATTCATGTTGCATCAGTTGCTGACATTCATCTTCTCTTACCAATGAACATGCGCTAGATTTATTTCACCTTTCAATTTCAATTATACATTTCATTAAATTTATTATTCATCATTCACATATCACTAATTTCATGTTTATCTCCCAATTTAGTAAATCCTACTCATTACATGATTAGAATATTTTCCTATTTAATTTGAAATAGAATTTTAAGAATGAATTTCATTATTTATTTAATTACATATCCACCCACTATGAGTAGATAAACCAAATAATATTATGGATCAAGTGTAGATGTATCTGAATGAATAATCAATTATAAAATTAAATTTTGGAAACTATAATGAATTAATAATCAAGATAAATAACCAATTTCTAACTAATTCATGCGAATTTCCCTGACCACTAGATATTCATCCTTAGGACCCTATCCCGATTAAAGTAGAAAATGATATGATCACTCGGCTAGGATACTTTTTTCCAAAGAATCGAAGCATAACGCACTTAGGCTATTACTATCTACCGGTCAAGGAATGGTCACTAACAAGGTAGAACTAGATTAATTGACCCATGTCAACAATTTACTACCATTTTTTCCAGGATTATGTCTTAGGAACCTTCCAAGATTATATATACGGTTATTCATACTAAAACTAACCAAAATTGACCCAAACCCCTCAATCAATACATTAATTCACTTCCCACAGTAGAATTTTTACACTCGTAAACAACAGGACAATTTTAATGGACTCCTAACTAATGTTATAAATCCAGAAATCCTCTAAAAATAAAGATTTATCCTTGTGGGATCAACCCCACACTTCTACTACACTACGTCTGAGTAGTAAGTAATGATTTATACAAAATATATTCAATATGACCACAACACATACAAACCCAACGATATAGATGATATAGTAAAAAGGGACATAAAATATGATTATAAAAACATGAAGAAATAAAATTGAATTAAATACAAAACATATAATAAAATCAGTGCACACACACTAGAAAAACATATAAAACAACAAAACATGAAAGATGAGTCATAGACCTCTTACTATAATCTTGTATATATAAAACCCCAAAATTTTTCCATGGAAAATGAATTGTAAAAATTATTACATATATTATAAATGACAAAAAATCACATAGAAAAAACAATAAAACCATTATAAATGAATAATGAATGAAATAATCTTTTTTTATAGAAGTTATGGAACATATACAGGGGGAATTATAACATAGTCATTGTAATAGTAAGGTGGCCATTTAGAATTGAAAGTCTATGAATAGAATAGTAACCTCATATATGAGTGTGTAAACATAATTGGGGTATCTTATTAAATAAAATATGATATATTTTTTCCTGGTATAAATAAATAATCACTTTATAAATGATATATTATTTGTTGAAATTTTGGTAAGTTATTAATATTTACATATAATTATATAATTAATATAAATATTTAAATGAATATTTATTTTCAGAATATTTATTAAAAAATTAATATTTTTTTCTTATGATAATAATATAATATTACCTATATTAATGAGAGAATAATCATTACTAGTTAAATTTCAAATTGGTATAGAAATACAAGAATATTTTAAAAAAATTAAAAAAAATAATTAATTTTTTAAAACAACTAAACTATGAGGCATGATAAATTCCCTATAATAATATAATTTTGGTGAATAACCTTTTACTCATGCACAAATTTTAATTTTCCTATAAATGATTAATATTTAATATTTAAAAATTTTCTTATTTCATTTTGAATACATTCTGGAATTATTTTTTTGCTTTTGGATAACAAATTTTCCATGTGAGGGGGGGGGGATTTTTTATGCTATATATTTTTAAACATTTTTTTCCATTACTTATGGATTTTCATTGATTTATTAAATAATTTTCTTCATGTATGATCAATTTTTTAGAAAAATGGCTTCATAATTTTAAATGGATGAAATGTAGAAAAATTGAGGAATTTACATACTACATGTTGTGACTCAGTAGTAAACATCATGTAGTAATACTTCATAGTGTAAGACAATTCATATTACAAGATGTGAAGCAATCCAAAATGTCCAAAGAGAAAGAATCTAATACAAGTCATGATTCCCTAGCACATGATATGAATTTTGTGAAATAAGTTACATGATAAATTCCCTCTAGTACATGGATTTAATCCTGAGGGCCGATGTGAAAAAAAATAAAACCACATTAGTTAGGATAGATAGGTACAATTCATATGGGAGATAGAGAAACCACCATGACCTATACATATTAATATTACAAGATATGTAATTCGAGTATATATCATTAGCAATATTCTCTTATATAATATGTAGCACAATACTACATTTTATAGCATTTGAGAACAAAATTTCAAACTGTTTTTCATTCCATTCAATTTTCCTTTTCCCTTCCCTCTATCAAAACCAATATTTCTTCTTATTTTACATTTTCTTTCAATTTTATTTCTATGGATATTTTTTCCATCAGTACTTTCAAATTCATGTTGCATCGGTTTTCGACATTCATCTTCGATTACTAATGAACATAGACAAGATTATTTTCTACTTTTAATTTCAAGAATATGTTTCATTAAATTTATTATTCATAATTCGTAGATCACTAATTTCAGTCTTATCATAAATTTTAGTTAATCAAACTCATTACATGATTATAAAATGTTTTTATTAAAATTGAAATAGAATTTAAAGAATGAATTTCATTATTTATTTAATTGCATCTCCACCCACTATGAGTAGATAAACCAAATAAAGGTATAGATCAAGAGTAGATGTATAAGAATGAAAAATAAAATTTAAAATCCAGTTTTCGAAACTCTAATGAATTGTTAATCAGAATAAATAACCAATGTCTAACCAATTCATGTGAATTTCCCTGACCAATGGATATTCAACTTTAGGACCCTATTCTGATTAAAGTTGAAAATGATACGATCACTAGAATATGATACTTTCTGTTAATGAATCCAAACATAATGCACTTAGGCCGTTTCTATCTACCGGTTATGGAATGGTCACTTCGTAGGTAGAACTAGGTTAATTGACCCATGTAAACCAGTGACTACCGTTTGCTTCCAGGCTTATGCCGTAGGACCCTTCCAATATTAAAATTATGGTTATTTGTTCTACAACTAAGAAAAATTGTCCCCAACCCATCATTCAAAACATGAATTCACTTCCCTTCATATAATTAGTACACTCCAAAACACCGAGACAATTTTAATGGAATCCTACCTAAGGATATAAATCCCAAATTCCTCTATAAAGAATGTTTTCTCCTAGTGGGATAGACCCCACACTTCTACTACACTACATTTGAGTAGTAAGTAATGTTTTATACACAATATCTTCAATCTGACGACAACTCATAAAAACCCAATGATTTAGATGAGAAAATAAGAAGGGTTGAACAAAATGATTTTAAATACAGGAAGACATAAAAATGAATTAAATAGAACACACCGAATATAATCACTATCCCCACACTAGAAAACATTATAAAACAAAAAACATGTAAGATGATTCATAGAACACATACCTTAATCTTGAATGAATAAGACCCCTAAAGTTGATCAATGAAAAATTCCTTGTTAAAACTATATATATATAATAAATGACGTAAAATCACAAAGAAAACACTACAAACCCATTATTAATGAATACTGAAAGGAATAAGAGTTGTTTCTAGATGTTATAGAACATATTCATGTGGAATTATAACATGGTCATTGAAATAGTAAGGTGACCATTTGGAAATGAAAATATGCGAATAAAATTTTAACCTCATATATGAGTGTGTAAATACAATTTTCGGTATCTTATTAATTAAAATACGATATATTTTTTCATGGTATAACTAAAAAAACATTTTATAAATGAAATATTATTTGTTGAAATTTGGGTAAATTATTTATATATCATTATAATTATATAATTAATATAAATATTTCAACGAAATTTTTTTCCAAATATTTATTCAGAATTTCATATTATTTTGTCTTATGATTATAATATAATTTTATGAGAACTTATATAATTTTTCTAAGTGTATTAAAATAGATCATAATTTAAAAATTAATATTTTCCATATAAATCTTGATATTATTTTATTTTTACCATATTTAGGAAGTTATTTTTAATAAATGGAGTCAATTGTTGAACTATAAATGTCTAAAAATTGATAGGGTGTGTTTTTGATATTTTTCTAAAATTGTTGACTTTTTGTGAATAGTGAAATTTGATAATTTATAGTGTTTTACAAATACATGAATTATTTATAAATATATGACGTGTTGATAAATTAATCTCATAGTATAGATCAATAAATCATTATTTTAATATATTTAGTGATATCTATCATAATATTCATAATTGTGAGGCAAAATTATAAAATATTGAATAATATAATAAAAAAACCCTCCCACACATAAAATATAACCCCTCACCATCTATTATCCTCACAACCCTAGAGACATTAATAATATTTAATTTCTACCATATTAAAATTATAATACCCTTCTCTATAAAATGGTCAATTGTCAATGATATTATATTCCCAAAAACAAAAGACTTGTTCTGTCTTCATTACTCACACAATATCGGGTTTTTGATGATATTTGACACCTTGAAGTTGGTTTATAATGAGTTATTTATCATTATGAAACATGTTTTAACAATAAAACATTCAATAAAATATCATTTTAGATTATAATGAGCTCAAAATCAGTTATTTCATGGAGAAAAATTCACTATTGAGGTGTTTGTGTGAGTTTTAATCATGTAGATGTGGATGTATGTTATACTACATTATATTTGGGTTAATAACATATGATGTAATGAATTTGAGAATAATCATGTAATTCATGGGCTATATAATGTATAATCACACTTATACATACTCTAAGATGAGACACCATGAATCAAAATCTTGGTGGAATTGATTGCATGTTTTTTGATATCCTATAAATACAACAACTAGACTATAAGAATAAATATGAGTAACAAATGATGATGTGGAATCTATGTTTCCATGTAAGGATTAATATAATAATTTCAAATGTGTCATAATTTTTATGATTATTATTCTTATATATCTCAAAAGAATATATGTTTCATGAAGATTAGTTAGATATTGACATTATAGAATTAATTTATTTTGATAATCTAAATGTTACATGGAGATCAGATATATGTTTCGAAGAGTTGGGGTTTTATGATCCGAATGATTCATGGAGATCATGAATCATTAATTTTTCATGACTACATATAAATGAAAAAGGATGTAATTATTATATTTTTACTCAATTAATTTTTTAGTTCCAGGTATTCTTATAGTTTAGAGATATGTTTTCTCTTATAAAGGTGGTGTGATATTTTTTTCTAATGATTATAAACTATTTACGAAAGCTAGATAGTTATTTACATATGACTAAAATCCATGAGAAATGAAATATCGATAAGATAGTTGTTACAAAATATGATTTTAGGTTGAATTATATATAATTATTGTTTCCTTCATGAATGTAGATCTATGAACATATTATTTCAAGATGTTGTTTTGAAATATTTTTCAAAAAATTATAGATTCAATCATTTACATATTATTTAGAGATATGTATCTATGAGGTAAAAATTAAGAACTCCAAAAGTTATTGAAACTATTAGTCACTAATAAAGGGAAGAAAATTATTTTTGTTTGTTTATGGAATGAATATTGATTCAATATGATAATAATAACCCATAACAAAGGTAATATCTATTGATTATTATGTGGGATGATTGTGAATCTATATCATTAAAAATATTCCATGATACATGGTTTAATTTTATATTGTTGATTTTTTTATAAATAGTAGTGAGAGAATTTTTATTGAGGAAGGATAGATGATTTTGAGGAACTATGATGTCCTATAATGATTTACCATCTACGTTATGATGTTAGAAGTAAATTGTAACATCTTGTATTTTCATAGAGTCCGGGATCCTTGTTTTATAGTTATAAACCTATCTGCTTAGGTTAAAATGGGATCTAATGGGTATGTTTTGGTCCTAGAGAGTCTACCTCTCTTTTAAATACTGAATATCTGGAATATGGATGGATAGATTCATCTGCACAGATTGATAGTGATAGTGAAACATTTGTCACATAAACATGTGGGAAATCAGTGTGCAGGAGGAGGCCACATAGTTTCTCTGCAACCATGTAGAAAATGGTAAATGAATTTGTAACTTTTATCATAAAATTAACATAACCATTTTTCATGGGCTGTACAATATTAGTCAACCCATTCAGATGGTTTATGAAATCATGTTCCATTGGTGGTAAATTCCACAGGGTTAGCGTATGGTTTTCCAACCCGAAGACCAAACTGTGTGACCCCAATTTCAAAGGAAAAATACATATTTTCCCCATTTTTTATAATCTTAAAATGTAACACACCAATATTTCACCGTATGATTCTCTTTGAAAAATACAATAGCATGTGTTATATGCAACTTCGAGTTCTAACACACCACAACCAGTCAAACTAGCTGTCTAGAATAGGAATACCCACATTTTGAAATTTTATACATTTTATCTTTCAAAATTAACTTCATTTTTGGATTCGGAATATCAAAATTCTATTAGGGTTAATTTTTTGTACTTTTCTGAGAGCATTAATATTTTGATGAATAGTGAAAATTACTAAATTTTAATTAAAAACAAAATTTTTAATCGAAATAATTAATAGTTATAAATAATGAATTTGAGTTATTTTAAAGTATAATTATATTATATTTTTACCATTTAATCCAATGTTGGTCATTGGACATAATTTCACATTTAAACTGGACATAAGAAAGTATCAATCTTTTGGTAATTATTATTTCTTAAAAACACGGTATTTGTTTTGATAACGGGAAATAATTTTAAAATTAATTAATGAAACTTATATGATTTAATTTTTTTTAAAATAGATATCATTTTTGAATTTATAATATCAAATATAGCTTAGGCCGAATTTTTGGTATTTTTCTGAGAAACATCAATTTTTAATGAATAGTGAAAACCACTGAGTTATTGGTTAAAAACGATTTTTTTGAAAAAATTATTTATTTTATTTAAATTAATTTATGTAAAAATAGATACATAATACTTATATAAGTTCATTTTAATTAATTGGAATCAGTTTATAATAATTTTAGATAAATAAAAAATTTATTGAACTAATCACCGTATTTTACCCACCTCCTAGTAGAATTTAAAAATTCACATAAAACATAATTTTACTACTTCTATGAGTTTAATTTTGAAAATTTGAGAGACATGTATAATATTATGGATTAAAATAGGGTTCAATGAGATAAAAATACTTTTTGGTGAATAGTAACTTCTTACTTTTATTTACCGCGGTTAAAGGTAAATAGATTAATTCAAGGTAAAAAGAATATTGTAATAACTCAAAATTACCATAAAACATTTCCTAACCTTATTGGATAAGTAATTTTCAACCATGGGAATATTTTGGTCGATTTTGGGCCCTATGGAGCCACTTATGAATGATAATGACATTTTAGATTAATTAATTTAATGTAACGGAAAAATTGACATAAACTAAACCGTTTTAGTAATTAATATTTATATGGTGTTATATAAGTAATAAATTTTACTATAAATATTCATTATTACTCTAAATATATTTCCTAAATAATGGTAATTTATTTTTAATTTTTTGACATTAAATAATTGAATTTATTTATGACACAATGATGATGCAGTAATTACCGTATTATTGAATGATTAAGATAATTGATATTATAAATACCCAAATTAATGTAATTTGAGAATTTTTATGAATAAAAAAATTTCTCAAGGTTAATATGACATATTAGGATTGGTTATATGAATTTTTTTAGAAGTAATAAGGTTGTTATGAATTTATCAAAAGCAAAATACCCAATAGTGCCAAAATTGACATAAAAAGGTTTTTAAAGAAAATATTATATTATCAATTGATATTCTATTTCTAAAAACCTAATACTGGGCCCAAAGACTTATATCAAGATATATGTATCATTAATTGACCACTTGGTGGTCTATTGGATGTTTATTGTAAGTTTATTAACCATATAATATAAAAATAAAAATAGACATGGTAAATGTAAAAATAATTAACTAAGAGAAAAAACTAAAAGATAAGGTTAATAAAATGACCCACACATGTCTAAAACCTATTGGTTGAGTTGATTTTGACCCATACCCACTTTATCCTAGAAATAAATCAACTTGGATCAATTATAAACAGAATATGAATTTATTACAAATTAAGATGTTGTGTTTTCCCAAAGGTGCCTCTCACCCCTCTTATAAAAGGGCACTCACCCTTCACTCTAATTCCCACCTTCTAAGCCATATTTCTCATCCAAACCCTGCCCAAATACCCTCTAAACAATCCTACCTTCAACCTAGAGGCCGTATTTTGATCATAATGCCAATCTAAGAGGCCCTTTTGATCAAATCAAAAGGAAGAACCCGAAGAAGAGGTAATGATTTCACCCCCTCTTTCAAGTTCCATTCTTTTTTCACTTCTTTTTCTTTGTTGTTTCCATAATAAAATAGTAACTCCAGTATATTATATATAATATGATGTTATTATAATTATGGTACCCCCAAATTCATTATTCTATCCCCCCTTTGAATGACATGTCAACATACGTGCCTACGTACGGCTTACCGTCTCCACGATGTGGTGTAATTGTTATTCAACACATTATTTTTTGGATGGGTATATTAATGATGTGTATTTGATGTAAATAATAAATATAAAATGTTAAGGATTATTTATATATAATATAACATTCAATTATATATTTTTATAATATCAAAAGAATGAAATTTTCCCTCATGTGTACGTACAGATTACCGTCTCCACGACGCGATGAGATTCATTTCCATGTTCACCATTCATTGATGATTATAAAAATATATATATTACTAATTATTATGTAATATATGACATAATAATTCTACTAGAGATATATATATTTTTATATATAAATATTTATGTACTTACATATATCTTATTCACTTACTTCCGTTCAATACTATATGAAAACAGAAACAACGTTTATGCATACGTACGGAAAATCGTTTCTATAATCAGTGTTTTCCATTTCAAAATATGTCTATTATACATATTTATATTCTAAATATATATGATATATAAATCATGTTTTATATTCTTTATGTATTTAAATCATGATTTATGTGATACAATCAAGCGTAACAAGTTAAAACACGTACGATAAAGAAAGCGATTATTACCCGAAATATTAATATAACATGGAAGTTATTATTAATTGTGTAGTATAATGTCATAAATGAATAATATATGACATAATAATTATTAATATGGTTATTTTAAAATTTAATAACATTCTATAGTCTTCATAGATGAGGTTAAACGTACCCTCGACTAAAGGAAAGTGCAAGGTAATGGGTTTTTATCTCCCTCCATATTCCCGTGAGATTCATGCCATATTGGCACTATTAACTTTTGTGTGGTGTATATACTGACTATAATTGTATTATTTGTGTAATACACTTTAATTTATGTTTATTTACATTTTCATTGTATGATTCCTCTGACATGGGTTGTAAGTTTCGTAAGTTACATTATTGCTAAGGGTTTATTTCACAAACTCTTCATTATCCGAGGTTGTTTTTACATAATTATCTACTGCGACCTCTTTATCATCCACATCCATTTTTCTTAAAAATGTATTTCATATCATTTATACTATTTTACAGACTATTGGATAATGTCATTTATACCATTTTTTGAATTATTTTAATAATTTTATAAAAGAATATTTCTGTCGTTTTCCAGACAAGGTCCTTTTTAACCTTTTCGATAGAATTAAGGTAAGAATGTCTTTTTTTACCTTATATGGTAGGTGCGGCTATTTTACGCCATTATAAAATCTTTTAAGCATCCCTTACTAGTTTATTAGAATATTTTAAAATTAAAATTTTTGTTTTATAATTATGTGACTTTTAAATGATTTTAAAAAAAGTGATATTTCTCTCAAATAGTTTTTATTTCATCTATGTCAACATCCTTTAATGTATTCTAAGATTATTTGAAGTTGATTTATTATGATACAAAACATCCATATTTTATTGACGGTTTTGTGAAATGTTTGACTGTGGATGTGTGATTTTTATACCATTCATGGTTTATGGAGAAAGTATTGACATTTCGTACGATAGTTTTAATATGAATGTTTATGTTATATTTAAACCTGTTGATATGAGGAATGTATTGGAATTAATATGTGACAGGTGGATCCTTCTATAGCTCCAAGATGCATCAGTAGGTCTAATGAGACAATCTAGTGTCTTGGCACAAGGCCTTGAAAAAATCTTATGTGTAGTCTTGGCACAAGGCCTTGACTATGTGGTTACGATAGTCTGGCATTATGCATTCCATCATTATGAAAGTGGATAGTGATATTCCATGTGATTATTATGCTAGTAGAATATCCATTTGATTAAGTAAATGGAATTATTTCATATTATTTTTTCCATATTATTATGAAGTTGATGTTTAAAAGTCTTTTATTTTAGTTATACATTGCCTTAAATGTTTATGCTTATTTATGAATGTTTCCGCTATATTGCTTACCCTTACGGAGCGTTTGAACTCACCCCTTTCTATGTTTTATTTTTCCCCAGATTCCAAGAAGTGTATTGTGATTGATATGCAGGGATAATCCAAGAGAATAATGGCGTTCATAAAGATTATTTATGTTTTTTTGTATGTCTTAAATTGTAATGTAAAATTCATGTATGTAATCTATTTTCCAAGAGTGCTAAACTGATCGGTCCTTTGGTACTTAATTCCTTGTAATCATGGAAATGTATTAAAATAATGCACTGACTCTGGGTAACTGGGGTCAAGGAGTTACAGTTTGTATCAAAGGAAGTTTAGCAATAACCTAGGAAACTAGATTTAGATAAACTCTAATTAGAGCAAATTAACCTAAGATATACTTTGAGGATTATTATAGAAGAACTTCCTATAATTATGGTATCGTAGAGACTCTGTGAGTGTTTCGAGCAATACATTCATGTCTAAATACGAGCTGGTAGAGGCCACTCTAGCATAGATGTACCGAGGGGTAAAACTTGAAAACACCGCTTTGAGATAGACTCAAACAGGAACGGGTGCACGACAACGGGCCTTGCTGCACTCCTGGTTATGACACTCCAGGGGAATATTCATAGGATAATTCTTATTTTATTTAAAAACCCATTATGAAGGGTTTTGAGTATATACTTCCTCAAAGAAAATATATTTTTTATTATGGATTATATCTATAATAAAAAAATGTGTGTGTTAACTATTTTACAACCTTGGGATTAGGTATTGTTATTTATAAACAAATCTGGTGTATTCCATTGTTTTGAATATGGTGCCCAGTAGAAAGAATGAGAACTCCAGCAATACGCATGATCCAAAGAGTAAGAAGTATCATAACAGTCTTGGTCTTAATCCAGAATTTATAAGGGAAATAGTCTCCCATGTATTATCATCATATGAAGAAATAGTATCATGTCTTAATAAGATAAGTAAAGGATTATCTGAGTCTTATGTCTTTGAAGGGAAGCCATAGAAGAAAAGGATGGTAGAATGAAATATGGATAAAGAGAATAAGGGAAAGAAGGATTTTCCAATATGTGATAAATGTGGAATGAATCACCTTGGTAAATTCATGAAGGGATTGGGAGTTTTTTATAAGTGTGGAGAAAAAGGACAACATGTACATGATTGCAAAGGGTAATAAAATGTTTTCAAATGTATAATGATTCATCTACAAAGAGTTAGGACACTACGCAAACCAATGTCCTAATCATCAGAGTATGCACCAAATAATGCTATTGGATAATAATCATGTTATGATACTACCTCTGATGAAGAGGAATACATAGTGTTCTTATGTTATTATTATAGAATTATTTTATTTGAGTTTTGTGTCAACAATATGCTGGTTACTTGAATTATGGAGATAAATAAGGATTGTATTGTAGTACTATTTTATTGATGATTTGAGATTATATGCTTTTAAGAAAAGTTACATAATAGTATGCTACATTATTTTGAAAATACATGGTTGAAGGAAATACAACCCTTAATATGATCCCGATAATGAGGTAGTGATTTTGGAATAAGAGATGGTTGATTTGAATAAATTATATTGTATATTCTGGACTACCTTGATACTGATTAATGATTTTTCATTGTTGGAGTTTACAACATATTTTGATAGAAGGAGAATATCTAGTATTCTATAATGAATAAGGGAGCATGAATATAATCAATAAGGTTTTATTGTAATTCATGATTTTACCATGTTTTAAAATAATACGTGATGAAGGTGTTTACATGTTATTACATGGAAAAAAGGATCTTCATTGTGTTTAACATCCTTATAAATTTTAGACTATGAGTTTGGATAATAGTATTTTGGATATGTCTAATGTTTGGAATGGATTAAGTTTTAAACGATATTTTTGGATTTTTATAAAAGGACAACACATAGACCGTGTGACAACATGCCGCGTCGGAAAAAGATATGGGAATCGAACCCACAACCATAGTATGATTAGGATTTATCACCTACCACTAGACTACGTGAAGTACTTGTATTGTATAATGTAGTTTCTTTTTTTAAAAGGGTCTGATATGTGAATTATAATTTCATTATATTTGGATAAATAGAGTATTTTTGAGTTGTATTGTGTATTGGAGTGAAAGATGAGTTTGTGGTTGAAATTTATTAATGGATAAAAATATAATTATAAAGTATGTATATCTCCTTATGATTTTAGCCAATCTCATAAATAAATTCCTCAACATTAAGAAAAGGAACTTAAAACAAAAACGTTGTCCTAGATAGTACCTTAGATCATCACAAATTTATGGCATTGGGATTGTTGGCCTTTTCATAGCAATGCTATCTACCACTCTCCATCAGATATTGATGGTTATATTTCTATTCCATATCCATGTTTTTTTACATGGAACCCTAGTATTTTTTATTTTCAGTTACCTTCATACTTATCATTGTTTATTTTAAATAGAGGCCCCATTAATCCATTTTTCGATGTGGGATTTCAACTATGATATTTTGAAATGTCAACCCCAAGTTTCCAATACCGAGTATAAATAGAAAAAATGTAATTTATTAAAGGAGGGGAGAATGTAACACCCCAAGCATTCACAGTACGCTTCTCTTTGAATAATACAATAGCATGTGTTATATGCAACTTCGAGTTCTAACACACCACAACCAATCAAACTAGTCGTTAAGAATAGTAATACCCAATTTTTGAAATTTTATACATTTTATCATTCAAAATGAACTTCATTTTTGTTTTCGGAATATAGAAATTAGCTGAGGGTGAATTTTTGGTACTTTTCGGATAACTTTCATATTTTGTTGAATTGTGAAAATTACTAAATTTTAAATAAAAACAACTTTTTTGATGGAAATAATTAATAGTGATAAGTTATAATTTGAGTGATTTTAAAGTATAATTAAATTATATTTTTACCATTTAATCTAATTTTGGTCATTGGAAATAATTTCACATTTAAACTGCCCATAAGAATGTATCAATATTTTAGTAGTTATTATTTTATAAAAACATGCTATTTGTTTTGACAATGGTAATTAATTTTTAAATTAATCAATGCAACTTTTATGTCTTGAATTTATTAAAATATACATCAATTCTAATTCATAATATCAAACATATCTTAGGCCAAATTTTTTGTATTTTTTGAGAAACATCAATTTTTGATGAATAGTGAAAAACACTGAGTTATTGGTTAAAACCGATTTTTTATTTAAATAATTATTTTTTTAAATTATTTTATTTAAAATAGATACATAATACTTATATAAGTTAATTGTAATTCATTGGAGTCTATTTATAATAATTTTGGATATATAAAAATTTTATTGAAATTTTCACCGTCTTTTGCTCATCTCCTAGGAGAATTTGAAAATTTACATAAAACATAATTTTACAGCTTATCTGAGTTGAATTTTGATAATCCGAGAGACACAGTCAATATCAAAGAGTAAACTATGGTTCAATAAGATAAAAATAATTTTTTTGTGAATAGTAACTTTTTACTTTTATTTACCGCGGTTTAAGGTAAATAGAGTAATTCAAGGTAAAAATAATATTGTAATAATTCAAAATTAATGTAACACATGTGAAAACCTTATTGGATGAGTAATTGCCAACCATGGGCATATTTGGGTTGATTTTGGGACCCCATTGAGCCAGTTATGAATGATAATGACATTTTGGATTAATTAATTTAATGTAATGGCAAAAATTACAAAATCAAAAACCCTTTAGTAATTAATTTTTATATGGTGTTTTATAAGTAATATTTTTGACTATAAATATTCATTATAAATATAAAAATATTTCAAACATAATAGTATTTTATTTAAAAAATTTAGACATTATATAATTTAATTTATTTATGACATAATGATGATGAAGTAATTACATAATTAATGAATGATTAAGATAATTGATATTATAAATACCCAAATAAATGTAATTTGAGACTTTTTACGAATTCAAATACTTTTCTAGGTTAATATTACATATTATGATTGGTTATATAAATTTTTTTCGAAGTAATAATGCTGTTGTGAATTTATCAATAAAATCCAATAGTTCCAAAATTGATATAATAGAGTTTTTAAAAAAATATTATATTATTGATTGGTATTCTATTCTTAAAAATCTATGGTTCGGCCAAATTACTTATATCATCATATTTGTATCATTAATAGACCACTTGGGGGTCGATTGGAAGTTTATAGTATGTTTATTAACCATATAATATAAAAATACAGAGAGACATGGTAAATGTCAAACTAATTAACTATGAGTTATAACTAAAAGATAAGGTTACTAAAATGACCCACACCTATCTAAAACCTATTAGTTGAGTGACTTTCGACCCATAACCAACTTATCATAGAAATAAATCAATTTGAAGCCATTATAAACCAAATATGAATTTATTATAAAATAATATTTTATGTTTTTCCAAAGGTTCCCCTCAACCCTCTTATAAAAGGGTACTCATCCTTCACAATAATTCACTCCTTCTATACCATTTTACTCGGCCAACCCCTTCCCAAATACACTTTAAATTATCCTTCCTTCAACCTAGAGGTATTATTTTGATAAGAAAGCCAACCTAAAAGGCCCTTTTTTTCAAATCAAAATGAAGAACCCGAAGAAGAGGAAATGATTTCACCCCCCCTCTTTTAAATTCCTTTCTTCTTCCACTACCTTTTTCATTTTTATTTCCATTATAAAATAATATCGCCAGTATATTATATATAATATGATGTTATTATAATTATGTTACAACCAAATTCAATATTCTGTCCACCCTTTGAATGACAAGTCACCATACATGCGTACGTACGGCTTACCATCTCCACGACGTGGTGTAATTGTTATTCAATACCTTATTATTTGGATGGGTATAATAATGACGTACATTTTATGTAATTAATAAATATAACATGATAAATATTCTTTATATATAATATAACATCCAATCATATATTAATATAATATCAAAATAATTATACTTTTGATCGTGTGTACGTACGGATTACTAACTCCACGCCGCGATGAGATTCATTTCTAAGATCACCATTCATCGATGATTATAAATATATGTATATATATATTACTAATAAGATTGTAATATATTGTATAATAATGCTACTAGAGATATATATATTTATATATATAAGTATTTTTGTACATACATATATCTTATTCACTTCTTTCATTCAATACTATATGAAAACGGAAACACTATTTATGCGTACATACGGACTACCGTCTACATAAATGGTGTTCTCCATTTAATATATACATATATTATACACATTTATATTCTAAATATATATGATATATAAATCATGTTTTATATTCTGGAAGTATATATATCATGATCTATGTTATACAATCAAGAGTAACAAGTTAGAACATGTATGATAAAGAAAGCGATTATTAACGGAAATATCGATAAAACATGGAAATTATTATTAATTGTGTAGTATAAAGTCATAAATGAATAATATATGACACCATAAATATTAATATGGTTCTTTTATAATTTAATAACCTACTATAGTTTTCATACAGGAGGTTAAACTTACCCTCGACTAAAGGAAAGTGCAAGGTAAGGGGTTTTAATCTCACTCATTATTCCCATGAGATTCCTACCATATTGCCACTATTACCTTTTGTGTGGTGTATGTACTACCCATAATTGTATTCATTGTGTAATACACATTAATTTATGTGTATTTTCATATTAATTGTATTATTCCTCTTTCATGGGTTGTATGTTTCGTAAGATACCAAATTGGTAAGGGTTTATTTCACAATCTCTTCATTATCCGAGGTTGTTTATATGTAATTATCTACTGGGACCACTTTATCATCCACATCCATGTTTCTTAAAAATTTATTTCAAATAATTCATACTATTTTACAGAATAGGAGTTAAAGTCATTTATACCCTTGTTTTATTTTTTTAATAAGTTTACAAAGGAATCTTTCCGTGGTTTTCCAAACAAGGTCCTTTCTAAACTTTTCAATAGAATTAAGGTAAGAACCTAATTTTTTAACATATATGGTGGGTATGGCTATTTTTCGCCATTATAAAATCGTTGATTCATCCATAACAATCTTATAAGAATAATTTAAAATTAAATGATTTATTTTATAATTATGTGACTTTTAAAATATTCAAAAAAATAGATATTTCTCTCAAATAGTCTGGATTTCATCTATGTCAACATCCTTTGATTGATTCTAAGCTTATTTGAAGTTGATTTATTATTATACAAAACATCCATATTTTATTTAAGGTTTTTTCATATTTTTGACTTTGGATGTGTTATTTTTATTCCATTCATGGTTTAGGGAGAATGTATATACATTTCATATGATAGTTTTAATACGAATGTTTCTGTTATGTTTACACCTGTTCATATAAGAATTGAATTGGACATAATAAGTGACGGGTGGAGCCTACTATAGCTTATTGATGAATTTTTAGGTCTCATGAGTCAAACTTGTGTCTTTTCACAATTCCTTGACAAAGTCTTATTTGTAGTCTTGGCACAAGGCCTTGACTATGTGGTTCTGATAATCTTCCATTATGCATTCCATCATTATGATAGAGGTTAGTGAAATTGCATTTGACTATTAGACTAGTAGAATATCCATTTGAATAAGTAAATGACATTATTTAATTATATTCTTTCCCTATTATGATTAAGTTCAAGTTTAAAAGGCATTTGTTTTAGTTATACATTGCCTTAAATGTTTATTCTTATTTATGAAAGTTTTCATTGTATTGCTTACCCTCACTGAGCGTTTGAGCTCACCCCTTTCTATGTTTTATTTTTTCTATGATTACAAGAACTGTATTGTGATTGATATTCCAGGTGAAGCCAAGGGAATAACCGCGTTAATAAATATTATTTTTTTTATGTCTTAATGTGAAATGTTACATTCATGTATGTAATATATTTTCCAAGACTACTAAACTGATTGGTCCTTTAGGACATGATTCCTTGTAATCATGCTAATGTATTAAAATAATGCACCGACTCTGGGTAACTGGGTTGGGGCTTTACATATAATCCATTTTTAAACTTCTTAATTTGAATAAAACATATATTAGAGTTCTTCTACCCAGAAAAGTTTAGGGAAATTCATCCATCATCTATCTGAAAAAAGTTTCAATCTACATCATCTGAATTTTAAATATAAGAGTATTCCCATTAAATCACTCAATTACTTTTCTAGATTACATTTCCTTTTGTAGTGATATTTAGGAGAGACCTCATTTTCCTCATTTTCATATAATATAAAAATTCTTCTGATATAAAGTATTTTATCTATATCCTACTGATGAAATTAGACATAGAGAGAATAGAGAATCTAAATATGGTGGACTAGTTATTATCCATAATGTTCCATTCCATTTATATTATAAACATTTTTTGACACACTAATCATAACAATAGATGACTCCTAAATTCTAAAGAATTTTAATTATTTGTTATTTCTATTCACTTTGGGTTCGAGCTAGTGAAGATTCCACATTTTTTTGTTTTTCTCCTTGATAGGAGCCACCCCATCGGGTGTTCCGTTATTAAATGACATGATTTCCCATCATAGAAAATTAATTAATCATGGATTGTGGTCTCATCATAATATAATACAAGAAATTGTTTTATATTATATGATATAATTAGTTGTCCATGGTGAATTACCTTACGACTAATTCCATATGTCCAATTATTATGAAATAATTTGTATTTTAATCAAAAAAATAAATGTCGTATTTGATTAAAATGTATAATTGTACTTCCATTTTGAGGATTTATGTGTTACTTTGTATTAAAATATTAATCCTTGGTTGAAACAATGTTATCGATTAATGTAGGCCTCGTATGGGCATGTTGTGCTATTATAATTTAACCTATTAATGAATTGTAAACACACTGGACATGATACTCGGTATGCCTATGATGATATCACCATGTATTTCATCTACCTATAGATGAGTGGTGCTAGATCCCTTTTGGAAGTTTTTTTGATGGGGTCAGTGGTGATTTTATTATAGCATAACATGAATGGGGCTCACAAACCTATCCATGATACTATGTATAGAGTCAATTTTCATTGTTATTTTATAATCATTATAGTAGTGATACATTAGACTTCAATTATGGTGATACTTGGAATAACTCCAATGACATTGGGTATAAAACATGAACTACGAGAGTTGATTCAGAATCAATTTGTTTATCATCATGAATGTTCTCTAGTTTTCTTAGTCTAAAAGTTAAATTACTATTTTTATATTATGACTTGAGAAGTAAAAGATTTTATCAGGGACACATCATCCTTGATGAATCAAAAACAGGTGTTCAGTCTACTCCACACACAAAATTTATGATGACTCATCTTATGCTTGTACATGTTTTCTCTTGGTTTTGACATTAATCTTTGGATGAAGTAGGTAGTTTCGATCAAGTATCCTAGATGAACCAAAACCATAATTTATTTATTTTTTATTTTTCATTCATTAACTATCATTGTTACGTTATTCATTTTACATTAACCTACTGGATTAATATAGATATTTTTGGTGGTGGCCTACTAAATATATCTCACACCTATCCTGGGCTACTCATTGTACCACTCTGTTTGTGTTGTTAAAGTAAATCAACTTCATTCAAATCGTTTATAGGTGGTTTTATGATTGAGTAAAATTTTAGTGGACTGTGATTATAATTCAATTTCTAGTTGTTGATGTTTTTACCATTTTAATTTTTTGCATATAGTTTGGTATATACTTGTTAATATTGAAACTCATTTACTCAATGTTTTTAAAGATATGAGTCTTAATGATAATCATATTTTGAATATAATATTGATTTATCTTCACTTATTATTATCATAGATTATTTATTTTTACTGTTACACTTTTGAGTGATTGGTTTTTCATATATTTTTTAACTATAATGTGTCACTTTGATAATCTCCGACCAAATAGGGAATAGTCACCCCATAGAAACACTATAAGAACCCACTACTAGTCAATATCCTCAAGAGTATAGAGAGGATAACATGAGTTCCTGTGGAAGCTCGTATCAGGGATCAACATTGTGGCTACCAGGGAATGTCTCTACATATCAGTATTAGTGTTATTTTTTTTGACATTCTCTTACTATTTTGGTTGTAAATAAGAGATAATCATGTAATGAATTTATATATGAACGTTCTCTTGGGATTAGCTATCCCATGTATAGGTGAAAACATCTATTACATGTTTTGGGATATTACAACTATTTATTATAATTGATATAGTTTAATTTAATTCACCATTTGGGGACACATGTATTTTGTGATGTTAGTAAGATTGATATTATTATTATTGTATTTTATATATTCCAACTAGATTATATGTGTGTGTATTAATTAATGCATAATACTAGGACCAATAAAACATAAATTTCATTCATCATTCCATGTCATTTTAGAATTATTTCATTTGTTTACTATGTGGAATGAAATAGTTGTATGTTTCTTATTTGTTATGTATTTTAGTGTTTTTTTTATTATGTAATTTGGGAAATAATGTGATTAATTAATGTCCCTTCAACAATAAAAATAGAGTATTCTCACATATATTAAGGATGTCACTTAAATTAATTGATTACTCCACCTATGATCCATTAACCACTTAATATATGGAAAGTTATATTTTTACATTGATTGGATAAAGCCAGGGAAAATGTAAGTTGAATGTGAATCATTAAATTGGGAATGAAATACTTTCAATCAAATCACTATGAATGAACTTTTAAACCCTGAAACAAGACATACATTCTAGGTATCAGACACTTTTAATACAAATTTCTATTTTCAAATCGTACATTCCTTTATAAATTTGGAATAGGTGACATAATTAACTATAAAGGAATATCTATATAAAAATAAAAATAAATGAACTTCAATAAATTAATGTTATAAAATAAATTTATTACCACTAAATTGGGATTCCATTTAAAATGTAATGTGTGTTTTCTACTATAAAATTAAATTGAAAATCCATATATAGGAACCTTACAGCCTTGTGTGAGACCTTGAACATCATCATACATTTATTGGGGTAGTATGTTGTGCCTAATATTATCATTTTCTATCCTTTTATCACCATGTTTAACTAGTTTAAGGATCATGAATAGAGGTGTGACATGTTAGAGAATGTTTTTGTAAATATCTATTAATAAATAGATTTTTTCAGTATGTTATTAATCATATATGTGGTGTGAGATTTAATTTTATTACTAATACTTCCATGTAATCATAGATTTATATTCATGGAGTTTTGTGATGACCGTGCTCGAGGGTTGGTGGGCCCTGATCCACCAGTGATACCTCATATAGTTCCACATGAGGAACCTCTCATTGATCATCAACTAGGAAATAATACTCTCTTTGAAGATTGATTCAACCATTTCATGTAGTCCTTACATGGTGCTTCTCAACCATCCCTTATTACGGACATAATATTTGGATGTTTTAGTAGAATCATCATCCCTCCTATTAGTGGATAGAAAATATTATGTTTATAAATTTTCAGTGAATCCATTTAATCAGTATTTTACATAGAGATATGCCTCTATTGAGGAGAGTGATGTTCTCTACATATATGCTTCATGAATTCAACTTTAATTATGGGTATTCTCTCACTAATGCTAGTCGATATCAATCCCTATTCTGGTCAACATCAATATAGCGTTTTTAAACTACTTAATTCCTCAAAAATTGAAAATAGACCACACGAAATATTTCATGAACTTATTTCATGTTGACATGATGTTGATCCAGTATTCATCTCAAATTACTAAATTACATCTTTTGATATTTACCTTTCTCATTGTCAAGATAACAAATGTGATATGCTATGTGGAAGGTATTTCATATTACATTGAATCGCAAGAGAATGTATTAAAATTGATCGTTTATTCAATGATAATGAACAAGGAGTTAATAAGTAATTGTATCCTAAGGGAAACTAGTGTTTTTATCAGGGGTGGTTCATCTACTACGGGTTATCACCTAAGGTATTCTCCCTTTGGAAGATGCACTTAAAATCTGATAGTCATTTAATTCACACCTACTAAAGAAGGAAGAATTACACTACTAGATTAGATAAAAAATTCTCATGATTATCTAGATCCTCAAGGAATATATTAGAAAACAAGGCGGTCAACATCCACTCATAGCTTGTCTAACAGACAACCTATATCTAAGTCTTATGGTTATGTTTTTTAGCCACAACATTTAGATTTCTAGGTGTATAATCATTATATAAGTAAAATAATTGTATGATTTTTACCCACCCTCAATACCTTATATTCAAATATATTTATGTGGATAAGAAAATGAAGCATTTATGATTCATTTAAATAAAAAACCTATCACCAAATAAGTAGTACATCAAATAGTGTAAGGCATGAACCATGTCTGTTAACTCAAGGTCATGCATAGTTTAGTTCCATTCATGAGTTTTTTGTTGTAAAAACACATATTATACTAATAGATCTCCCAACATCATAATAGTCCCTGATGGGTCCCTAATATATCATAGAAAATATTATTAATTTTCACCAGCTTTGGAAGAATAAGAATTGGTTTTATTGTTAGTCAACATTTCAAATTTAGAAAGGATGTCTCACAATATCTTGAAAAAAAATATTTCACACAATTTTAGTCAATTCCATATTATGTGATTCTAATCACGATATATCCTAAATTAATTACCTTTAATATCCAACTAGCACCAAGAATATTTTTATATCAAATTCATTTTTATGATACTCTATGTAAAAAATGGTCCTCACATTCTTTGGGTCAACATATACACCATCATCTAAATTGATATGACCCATGAAGTGGTAATTTGTTAAGAAATATTTGTATTTGTTGATATTATCACATAGATGTCTCTATCTCATTATATTTATAATGATACTAATATGGTTATCATGGTTGTGTCTCCTGTGAGAAAACAATAAAATGAGGTAAATTAAGGACCTAAGAAATGAATCTAGATATAGGTGGAAACATGGGATCAGCAATTCCTTAATTATTGTTGGATTATATGTATAGACAAACTGAAGAACCAGGTACTCATACAATATGTACCTTCTTTTAAAAACTATGTGCGGTTTTTTTAGGGTTGCACCTAAACCTAATTGATTCTAACATCAAATAGGTCTTATATATACATTACTCCAAAGATATGGTCATAAAGCTAATTTATAAATCATACATCATAGAGGATTTTTAATTAAATATTGATTAATTGTTAGTAATCCACATACACCATGAGGTCACCAACACCATTTTTCATAAAAAGGAAAGGTGAACCCCATGGAGAGCTACTGGGTAACATAAATAGATATGCATCTAGATCATACATCTAATTCTTGAGTTCATGGAGCATCAGAATTTCTATACTATTTGTTGAAATGGTCACTTGTGTCACACCTTGAACTCTTTCGATTGTGAACTCAAACACATTAAATTCATGTAATGAAATATAATTCGGGAATTTCTCCCTAAAATCATAAAAAAGATGGAATTCAATACACTAAATTCTAATATGACTCATGAGGTGGCTAGCCATATGGGTTGTCACACTACATATTATAGTATACTCATGTACATCTCCCCTTTCATGGATATACCACTCACCCTTATAAATATACATTAATACATTGAGTGATGTAAAAAATATAATTATGTAATATCAATAAATGATAGAATGATAAGGAAATATTCATTCTATATTATGAATCATGTCAAATCAATACATCATAAGGAAAATGAAATTTCATAATATCCAAAACTTTTTTCTCAAGGAGAAACATTTTAATATAGTGTATTCCCACTTATTGGATCCCTAATATTGTTCTAAGAGTCATAATTATTTTACTTATATAATGATTATACACCTAGAAATCTAAATTTTGTGGCTAAAAAACATAACCATAAGACTTAGATATAGGTTGTCTGTTAGAGAAGCTATGAGTGGATGTTGACCGCCTTGTTTTCTAATATATACCTTGAGGATCTAGATAATCACGAGAATTTTTTTATCTAATATAGTAGTGTAATTCTTCCTTCTTTAGAAGGTGTGAATTAAATGACTATCATATTTTTAGTGCATCTTCCAAAGGGAGAATACCTTAGGTGATAACCCTTAGGTTGGTTTTTTCATTGATGAGATTAAGATTATACTATTTAATGGATGTATATGTATTCATTATGAAATATATTAAAGGATAATATATAAATCTAATTCTCTTATTTACACAGTTTTTCGTGGAATTGAAATGATGCATTGATAAATACATTGTTAGGAATTTTGGATAATCATGAAGAGGTATATTTCTGGTTTTGTCAAACGGTGTTCTACTTTACATTAAGACAAGGAAAAAATCCAATGACATTCTACGCTTGTATAGAAATTATCCATTCATTAGTAAAAATATAATTATGAAAACATTGATTTTGTGAAAGGTCTATCCACTTTTCTTCAAGGTAGTGATGTTTTATGAGTGAATGATGATCGGATGACCAATGTTGAGTATTTCCTTCCAAACTAAGATACCTACTTATTTTATATTCTAGAGTGGATTTATATTTGAAAGATTTTACGTGTTCAGGTTTATTATAGATCTATCGTATCAAACGAAGATTCAGTCCTTGCATCAATGTTCTAGACAGGTATATTGAAGGCACTAGTTTAATATGTTCTTTTTAGTACACATATATCATCCTTAGACTAACAAGAATTCCAATAAGATGTTAAAATTTATAGAGGACGTGTTCTAGGAATGTATCCAAAATTACAAAGGTTTATTAGAGAGACATATAACTATTGTGGATTTTTTTAATAATATTTTTTTTGTAAATGATTCAGATGGATAAACATGAGTCCCGTTACGTTATGCACCTCCATACAACTCTATGCTGTTTAGAGATAGGTGAAGCATCACTAATGGGTTCTCATTTCGTTTAGGATAATTTAGATAATGTTCAACTGATTCATAAATTAATTTCTATATCCTAGTCCAATAAGAATAATTATATATATTTTCACTATAGTCCTCTGATGTTTGAGGTATCATAATGTGTATTTATGGATGTTTCAAACTGATTCGTTAATAGATGAATTTTCAGAAAACAAATGTTATTAACCTATTATGTTGGTCCAGAAAATGAAGTGGGAAATTGTAGGTCAGTATCCTTTCATTTTCAGTTATTTTAGAGGAAGAATGTAATGAATTTTGTCCTCCTTGAATGGTGTAATATCTTGTGTCATGCTTGCTTGTCTCATTCATTTGACCTCGAGGATACTGATCTGGAAAAGGATACATCATTTGAAGAGGGTCTGATACATATAGCAGATTACGGTATAGAGGGCCCCCATGGAAGGGTAGTTGCATTTTTATGGGATCATTCATGTAAAATATTTTTACAAGATGATACATTAGATTGGTAGGATGATGTACATGCATAGTGGATGGAAATTTTCATAGAGTATATTTTTCCACATTCAGAAGGGAAACTACTGGAAATTTTGATTAATGGGAGGTAGGTTGTATCATCATGGATATTCATAGTGGTAAATATCCATTTGATAATATTAAAAATGACACATTTTATTTTATCGTGGGTTTAATTGATAAAAAGTGGTTTTGGACTGTTTGGTGCACCTTCAAGGTTCATAGTTCTGAAATATAAAAGGATAGGGTGAGTCACACTGTTAGAACACAGTTAGTGTTTTCCATACTACTGAAACATGTTGTCACTCGGTGTGTATGAGGAGGCCACACATTTTCTCTAAAAATATTTGAACCTAGGTTTAAAAACATATGTTTATCCCTAGATAATCCATGGATCCATTTCTCATGGTCTGTAAATAGATAGTTAAACATTGTCAACAAAATGTGTGAGGGGGTTCATTGGGTAGTATTTAGAAAACAACAGGGTAGGTGTTGTAAAACAGTGATGCCAAACTGTGTGACCTCAATTTTAAAGGGGAAATTACATTTCCCCCCATGTAATATTTTTATCAATCGAAACCCCTTTCATACTTCCTATGATAGAAAACCCATGCATGATAGATCCTTTCCAAATCCATGTTATGGATTTTGATCCCTCCTCTATTTGAAATATGTTTCCATTAAAAACATATGAAATTGAAATATCAGAGTTATATATTAAATCCTATTACATATATTTCTATTTTATATTTCTATATATTGTTCTATTTAGTTGCCAATTCATTATCCCCATTTTTTTGAATTTGATGATTATTCTAATATCTCTCATTCTAGATCAATTAAAATGATGGTAATTGATGAGTAAAGAACTATGAACCTATGTTAGGTTCTCTATTCCATATCCTTCATGAATCATCACTTTTATATTTTGATCAATGTGTAAATTTCTTTATTTCTCTTAGGATTCATCCTAAATGTTAAATAATTTTAATTAAATGTTACTCATTTACAAATTGTAGTATGATCTAGTGGTAAATCATCACCTATCTTATTTTATCCTTCATACAATGATAACATCCCTCATTCATATGTGTTGAATAAGACCTCTACAATGTGATGTGAAACATTATCCATTTTATTTTGACATGGCTAGAAATAAGGATAGTGATAATTAATACAAATTATATAATAATTTTTATTTAAATTATACATTTTTTTACCATAATTTTTTTCCATCTGTTGAAAATTGTGTTCACTCTTATGGTAGTGCCAACTGTATCCATTAATGTTGTAACTCTTTTTTTATGTCTAACTATAATTAAATATTATATATATATATATATAATATATATGATATTTATAAAATGGAAAAAATTATAGATATTAAAAATCCATGACTAATGTAAAACCACCATGACTACCAAACCCATACACACATAGGGAACAATTTATCACGGATAATAGTGTTTTAAAAAAAGAATTTTTATTAATCACATCATAAAAATTAATAAATATAATATAATTTCTAATATATATGATTATTCATATTTATTATTTTTATATAAAATATATACATTTACTATATAGGTGATTCTAACTCGCACAATTTAATTTGGACATAAGGTATGAATTTCACATATCAATTATACATCTATGAAACATATTCCTTATAAATAAAATGTTTATTTTTATCTATATATATATAATAACCCTTTGATTTTTTAAATAATTAATCATATTACCATGATGATATTAAATGTTTCAATTTTTTTATTCCATTCATATAGTTTATTATTATATGTCACAAAATTGGTTTGTTTTATTGAAAACAACCCCATCGTTTATTATGATATTTAGAATTATGATTCAGACGATGAAATCTTAGTATCTATCCCTCAGAGAAATCATGAATTATCCTCTCCGAAATAATTTATTCAAAATTTAATTTAATATTACCATTTTACCTCTCTTTGAATAATTAATTTTTGTAGTATTTTTTATGTAAATATAATATTATTTCTCTCTTCATTCAAAAAACCATTTTCCAATATAAATGATTCCTTCACATATCTCTATTAGTTTTTATCATTATCCAAATAATTTATTAATTCAATTTTTACATATTTAATTCTTTTCTAAAAAATGTAAAAATAATCTAATTGAAATTTTCCAAATGAATTACTTGTTACCCTTTTTTCAAGATTGGGATTGGAATGTTTTTTAAAATTTTACAACAAGTAATGAATTACTCTTCTTCATGACTACTCTTTTTTTAAACATAAATTATATTTTTTGAATGATAATATTATTGAATTTTTTTTCCTATTATGCTGAATGGTTTTGTTTACATATAATAATTTGAATAGTGAAAATCATATTTTCTTAAATAATGTATAAATGGAATTTTTATAGTATTTTTATTCTTCATTGACAGTAATAATTATTATACCTTATTCTACCATTATGATATAATTTATTATTATTATCCTTGGTGTATCTCCCTATATTTTTTTGATCCGTTGTACCAATTTAGTTATATGTAACTTCAAATATCCATATTACTTCTAATATTTAATTATTATGTTTATATATTGGTGAAAATATTAACATCTCTATGTAATATTTCAATATGAATGTGTATATTGATTATTGCTTTTTGATTTGAATACTAATATAGAATATGTGTCACAACGTTAATATTTCCAATCCATCGGATGTTGTAAGTGATGATTGGGGGCCAGAATATTTCCGCAATGCATTGGTAAGTCTCATGAGATAAAATATCCATGGTTTTATTCTGATGACTTGCCCATTTATTTATTATTTATAGGAAATATGACTTCATTGAATGATTAGGATGTAAATGTTTTGGAATTATCAAATTATGTGATTTTTCATTGAGTTCCCTCAGATTATTCGATTATTTATCATATCAATGAATACGTATCACGATTTAGTGATTATTTATTTTGAATTATTTGACCATTATTTATTTTTCCCATATACACTTCCATGGACGTTTTATTGATTAACCATCACATGGTTCTCTAATTTACCCCTTAATATTGATTATGCTTTATTTATAAGTGATTTCTTCATTTGTATACCTACTCTTTTCTAAAATTAAAGCTCACCGTATAATGATGTTTCCTTTCCATATGCTTGCATATAATGTGTAACGATTTAAATTAAGGGAAATAGTAATGGGAATAATGGATATTTAAATGAATATTTTATGTTGTATATTTTTTATTCAATTATTATATGGGATTCAAGTCTGTATCACATATTCCTATACCAAACAAATATTCCTTACCTAGGGATGAAATCCCCTGTATCTAGTGCTAGTTTTATAATGTAGCCTCCAACTCTAGGACAATAGTGTTAGCATCATTATACTATGTAACAAATTATTCATACTGGAATCATTGGGAACTATATTTTGTAAAACATAGATTTGAGAACATAACAGTTTAACTAGAATTGATGATAAATCTATGTGTAAGACATCATCCAAATGATTAGAAAGGGAATGTATTATCTAATCTTACTAGAAACACAATCCTATCAAGATATTACAATTGAATTTTGATCTATAACATATGTACCATAGGGCAAAAACTATGAAAAGAGTGCATTTTGATTTCACTCTATGGTCACCTAGTGTATAAAAAGGAATATAGATACACACCATGTTTGAGACCTCAAAGGGATATGATTATGATAAATCCAAATTATTTCTTCAAACAATTATGATTATTTGAAAATATTCTTATGACATGACATTATAAATAAACTATAACATGATTATGATAATAAATTTTCAAATCCATATTTTTTCATTTTATGTTGACTAAGTCACTTGCTATGAAATAAAACATTAATAATAAAAAAATTTGGATGAAATATAATATATTAAATTTTTAAAAAATGGTTTCTAGGGAATGTAATGGAAACTGTGTAAATTCAAGTAATCAATGTTTTGATTTCCCTCTTGAGAATGATAATGAGGCTCGAGCTAGAGATGCACTTGCAGCAGAATGAATTTTATCAAAATTGGGGATGGTAACATGGGTTAAGTCCAATAGAATTACCCATATGGGTTATTCCACTGAACCACAATGTAATATAATAATATGTCACCATTTAATTAGTGAGTAAACTATATCATTTAACATGTCTAAAATTAAATTGTAGCTAATAAATTGATATGTTACATTGACATGATATTTAACAGTTTAGGGAGTAATAAAAGGGAGATTATGTTTTGTGGAATTTTATCATCTCTATGTGGATTATGGTCAATGGTAGTCATTAATTAAAAATAATAATAAAGAATAATAAACAGGAATCATGGGGTGAATTTATTTTAAGGAAGTATTCATTTAAAATTTTTTTCCTCAATATAAATTTGTATATATGGAGACATAATTAATCAATCTATGAAAACAGAGAAGGAATATGTTTCTAGGTGAAAATCTAAATTTAAATATTTATCAAGGAATAATTTGTAATACATTCACAATAAAACATTAATGATATAATGATTCTTTTTTGGTCTTATGTCAACATATCTAAGGGATGAATTACCTCTATTTTTTCATTAAATAAAGACACAATGTAATACCCTGATGTTTTTATGATATATTTTCCTATAATAATTTTTTTATTTAGTAGCCTGATTTAAATGGAATTGTAATTTTAAATGAAACACGAGATCCCCTTATTATAAAATTATTGTTATAAGCAAGTCATTAGGGTGGTGGGAATAATTATTACTAACTTATGAAAATGCATTATGAATTTATTGGCCATAAATTATTTATTAAAATTATAAATCAATTATATATTTTTTATTGTGTGAATTAAATTGGGTAATGAAAATAATGCGATGTATATAATAAAATATTTTTTATATTTATCCGATGGATATTATTGTCATATGGTATTAAGAAAACCCTATTTGATGTATAAAAAAATATATTATTAAAAAGTAAATTTCAAACTACTGAATGGTAACCCCATTTTAAATTATGGTTTTTTCATATTAATAATATTTATATGACATAATAAACATGTTAATTTTAAGTGGCAAAAAAAAAATAAACTTCAGATAAATTTATGATCATTTTTTGATAACTTTTCGGTTAGGATGAATAATAAAAATACGATATATTTTAATTAAAAATATCCTTTTACATTTTGATATTATATAGATAATTTATAAAACATAGTGATTTTAATGGATAAATTGAATTTGATATTAAAATTCAACATAATTTATTTAATTTTCATTTATTTTACATTTAATTCATTGATAAAAACATTTCAATATTTTTCAATGTTTTAACATTTAAAACAAGTTTTCTAATTTCAAAAACATGACTAATTATAAATTAATTACTACATCTTCTGGGTTTGGAATTTTGAAAAATAGAATCCATATTTGGAATTATTATGTCCAAATTGTGTTAAAAGTCTACATTTATTTTTTGGCATTATGAATAGTAATGTTTTTAATTATTTATATTAACTTTGTTAAAGGTAAATCATGAAATTAAGGATAAAACTAATATTATAAAATTACCATAACAACATTAAAAATACGATTGGATGACAATATTAGACCCTTATCATCTATTTTTAGAAATTGAATCACATTATGTCCACTTACATATGAATATATAATTAATGTAATAAAAACTCGTGAATGTGACACACAATCATAATATCCTTTCATTAAAGTATATTATTATTAATATATGGATAACTAGGTGATTATATTGACTTTAGATAGTACGTAAAAAGCAAAAAGAATTACCTACATCCAATAAATTTATTAATAATTTTTATATATTAAATAATCAACATTAATGACGAAACAACAGTAATGTAAAAATAAGTTTATTAATAGAAATATCAAATAATTATTTAAATAAATATATATTAAAATATTCATCCTAAGAACTAATTAATGTTATCCATGAATTATATAGGCTACTATGACATGTTAGGAGTTTATAGAATATTTTTTTAATTTATCGTCTATGTGGATTTTTTTAATTTCAAATAAATTATTATTGTTAAAATTTATAATATTGATATTTTGTGAATATAAAATATTATGGAAATATTAAAAAATTATAAAAATATTTAAAATTTTAAAAGTTATAATTATAATGTCTATATGTCATAGAATTTCCATTAATGTCCAAATAACACTATATAAATAAATATTTCTTACCATTATTAATTTAAAATGTCATTAACATAATTATTATTAAATAGAATAATTGAGTGTAAATTGAAATTATAATGCATAAATTTTGATAAAAATATTCTAAAATTAATTGTACAATAAGTTTAAAACCCTATTTACTATCATTTTTAAATTTGTATATTTTGGAAGATTTTATGTTAGATTACATTTTATTATAAATCTATATTTTTGCGGTTTCCAATAGTGCCGCTCGACTCGATTATAAAAGGTCACCTCATCCCTCACATATTCTCTTCATTTTGATCCTTAATGATCTACCACCCCCTTATATTGTTATTTATAGACTTCCCAATATTCATTCAATAGTTTTTGGTCATTTTAAAAAACCAACCCTAGTGCCCTTATATAGAGTTTATAGGAGGCATTTTGAGGTAGATGTAATCTCTTCTATAGATTCTTTAAAAAACATTCTCCTCGTACTTACACTTCATTAGTTGAACCATTATAAAGTAAAAACATCAGTATCAATAATATACTTATATGTTATTATAAATATGAAACAACCATATTTCACCTTATTTCCATCCTATGAAAAATGAAAACACCGCATGTGCATACATAAGATTTACCGTCTCCATGCCATGGTGTAATTATTTTTCACCAAAACATTACATGGATAGGTATAATATTGGAAATAATAACTATATATGATTTTTATGACATGATAAAAATATGGGATATTATACACTATCCACTTCATTAAAATTCAACAATTATGGTAACGATATCGTCACTCATCTGTTTGTACGTCTTACCATCTCAAAGATGTGATGTAATACGTTATACATAATATTTATTAAAATAGATTATATAATTGAATTTAATAAATAAATATGATATATATTATACTATTTTTTTTAAATTATATAACAATAAACTAAAATAGTAATAATAACTTATCTCAAAAAACATGCATAAGAAAATAATGTAGTTAATACCTGAATAAATAGTAACAATGAAATGTCACTAACAAACGGGTGAAAATATGATTATAAATGTTATCATAAAAATTATTTCTATTATGTTATAAATTAGTAACGTTATTTAAATCATTATACTGGATTTTTTGATACACACAATGGATATCAGACCTATGGTAATCGATAAATTCTGAAAATCTCATTTTTATCCGAGTTTGATTATTCATAAGTATTTACTAGGGATTATTTATTATCCATGTCCATGTTTATTAAATATTTATTTCAATATATTCATTATATACTTCAATTAATTTTTAAATTAAATTTTTACCATTTGTACATTTTAATAAAACAATATGAATGTAATCTTTTTTCGTTATCAATAAGAGGTACTTTTTGAATTTTTTTGAAAAAATTACAAGAAGATTTTTTTTAATTATAGGGCATGAATTTTTTTTTCATTCATAATTATTTATTTATGTGAATCATTCCCTACAATAATAAAAATTTATCTTCTCATAAAATTATTTTTACGTAAATTGTTTGTTATATTGAGGAAAGAATAAAATTTGGATGAAGAAATGATATTTTCCTCACGAATTAATTTCAAGTTTATTCTAAAAATTAGTCTCCATATATGATGAAACTCGTTAAATAGGGTTATAGTTAAAAACATATTATTACTATGACCCGACTTTGTTTATAATGGTATGTTTCTAAGTAAATCCATTTTTTATCAAATATGATTTAATGAAGTTTATGAAAACCATTTGATATCATTATTTATGATATAATGAATGTTTATATGTTCTTTTTGGAACTCATAAGAATGGTTTTATTATGAAATGGGTGGTACCAATATCTCCCTCTAATGCATTAGGTAATGATGTATATCTCATGAGAGATAAATGACCGGAATAACAAGTAAATTTGGTTCAGTAATACAAGGATGTTATGAGGAGTGAACTCTATTCAGTAATTGACTTTATCAACTATTATTGTCTAGGAAATAATCTTGACAAATATGAAATGATGTTATATTATTATGTGTTTGTGATACAAATTTTCATGTCTTATTTTATGACTATTGTGAATATATTACACTTTTATGATTTATCCCATGACATGATATTATGATAATTTATATGTAGGATATGATTTTGAAATGTTATGTTCTTTTGAATATGAAAAGATAGATATTTTTGATGTTTACCCTTATTGAGAATTTTAGCTCACCATCTTATATGATTCTTTTCCCCAGGTCTGGAAGAAGGGTATTAACTTTGATATGCCAAAAATGAGTCCAGTTATGATGAAATAAATGGTGGACAATGAATATGTTTTATGAACCTGTTGTTTTGGTTTCCCAGTTTCAAATGAAATTTTACCAATATGGTTCTATCATGGTTTTGTAATATGTGTTAATGGATTTACATACATTATGATGTAATATAAATGTTTTTAATGTATTATTGGATATAGTTGGTATAAGTGGAACGATATAGTTCACATTTGGATACTTAGATGAGAAAGATGTAGTAAGAACCCTCAAGATTTGTCTATGTATAGGATACAATACTAGTGTTTAATATATGACCCTGAATAACCTAGGAAAAAACATAATGTTTCCAAAATTGAAATTTTATTGTGGATTATGTGTATTTCCTATTACAATTTTTGATTCTCATGAAATGATTCTTGGATACAGTCAATCGATTGAACCCAACTATACAACATTAATGGTGAATGCAATGTGACATGAAAGGATTATACCCCTATGAAACGAAATGTTATGAGAGTTGGGGTAAAAATTGTTTTATCCATGCTCACAAAATATTCTGAAGATATAAATCTTGTGGGACTTCAAAATGAGAAAAGTATGGAGATACATTTTGTTGAGTCATTCATGAGACACCATCCACCTTCATTCAGTATGTCTTATAATCCATTCGTGTCTGAAGAATTGATCTGCACAATGTATAAGATATTTTTTGTTCTACAATGTTCTAAACATGATAAATCCATCTTAGTGGTCTTTCATTTGAAAAGATAATTTGATCAATAGTTGAAACGTCTCAAGAATATGAGGCGATGATATTAAATTGAGTCCATGGAATGGGATGAGTTCAAGTACTTATTTTTTAATGAGTACATTACTTTTAATATTCAAACAAAATTATAGAATGATTTCATTAATCATTGGGAAAAGGTTGATGAAACAATTTCTACCAATGAGAAATCATTTACAAGACATTCAAGGTACACTTCTCGAATTATTATCCAATCTAAGAGTAAAATTGATCGATTCTTTGTTGGCTTAAAACTAAGACTCTAAAAATAATTAACCATAAGGGATTTCATTAGTTACAATTAAATTGTTCGATGTGCTCTCATAGTTGATATGTAGATTGGAGAAACCCACAAGTCATATGGGATTGATAAGAAGATAAAAATGGTATTCATGTAAAATCTATAGAAGACACTGAAACAAAATGAGCATTCCATTATTTTCAACGTGTGAGAAGAAACATGGACGAACTTGTCTTAATGGGACTTGAAATTTTTTTATTTTTGGAAATATAGGTCATCAGAAAATTGTATCCCAATGTGGTGGGAAAAAGATGTCTACTAATGTGAAAAAATAGGCTACACAGAATACACCTCCTATATTCCAATTTTAAAAGTGAAAGGAAATTGGGAATTATTATATCAATGAACTAATCCAAGGGTTATTGTTGATGATCAAGGACAACAAACACATAAGGCCAAAGAAAAAATAATATCACATGAAATCACTTTTGGTGTCGTGGAGTACGATAATTATGTGTTGAAATCTTCAATTACCATCCACTTTAATGTCTAAAATATATTATTTGAATCTATATCCAACCTCTAATTTATTTATAAATAATTTTATAAGGGTATCTCTATATTACAGCAACAATTAGATGTTGACCAAGATATGAAAATACCTAAGGGAACAACTGTTGCATAAAAAGCTTATAATTCTTCTTCAGTTGAATTTTGTGGGAAGGTGCTTCCTAAAAATATTGGGATCCTTCCTTTATTGAAATTTGAAGTTATTATTAGCATGGATTTTATTTCTCTATATGGGGCTCATATAAATTGACAAGTAAGGGATGTTAGATTTCATATTCCATATTCAATCAATTATCATCTATTTGTTGAAAGGATGAATATAACCATTTATTAGAAATTTCATCCATCATATGGATCTTAAATTAAAAATTTATGCTATTTATATAAAATGGTTGTGGAGTAACTCATGATAAAGAATACACCCATTGTATGAGTGTTTGATGATGTCTTTCAAGTTGAATTTCTAGGTCTTCCACCAAATCATGACGTTTATTTTTCAACCGAACTCATAGCATGGGTTATGCCAATTATATATACACCTTATTAAATGTACCAAATTAAGTTGGGGTAATTGATTTGGAATCACTATGATAGTCATGATTGAGGATTCATACACCCTAGTGAATAACCTTGTGGAGATCCTATATGTTAGTTAAGAATAAAGATGGATTAATGAGACTCTACATTGATTATCGTGAACATAAAAATATCACTATTATGAATAAATATCATCTTCCACATATTTATGACTTATTTCACTACCTATACAGAGCACAATACTTCTCCAAGATTGATATTTGTTCAGGATTTCATCTATTAATGGTCAAAAGGAAGGATATACCCAATGCAGTATTATATACAAGGTATGGTCAATATTAATTTATAGTGATGCCTTTTGGTCATCATACATCCCCCACTATCATCATGGATCAAATTAATTGTGTCATTAGAGACTATATAGATTAGTTTTTGGTAGTCTGTATGGATGATATTCTTGTATATTCAATGTTAAAGGAAAAATATTATGATCACTTGAGAAACGCACAGAAGACCCTGAGAAAAGATATGAATTATGTCAAATTTAAAAAGTATGAATTATGGATTTAGGAAGTTTCATTTTTTGGGCCACATAATATCAAAAAATGGAATATCTATGGATCCAACAAAAACATATCTTATTGAATGATGTTTGAGACCAAAAATATTAATTTATATTTGATGTCTTCTTTGTTTGACTGGATATTATCGACGTTTTGTGAAATATTATTAACTATTATCTAATCAACTTACCCTGTTGACTTATAATGGAGTTATGTTCATATGGATGGAGAATGCAAAGATAATTTCAAAGAGTTAAAAATAAGTGTTTCCAGTGCACTTGATCTCACACTTCCATGTAGTGTAGAATGGTTTGTGATCTATAGTGATGCATTTAAGAAATTTCTCTGATGTTTTCTCAATCAAAATTATATGGTGATAGCATATGAATCACTACTATTGAATATCCTTGAGCAAAATTACCAAACTCATGATTTGGAGTTAGCTGTGTTAATATTTGAATTAAAGATAATGAGGAATTATCATTATGGTTAAAGGTTTGATATTTATACTGATCATAAATTTTTAATGTATATTTTCACACGAAATGATTAAAATATAAGCCAAAGAAGATGTTTTGAATTTATTAAATATTACGTTTTCTCACTAAATTACCACTATAGGAATAGCGAACAATGTTTCCGATGCTTTTAGTCGAAACGACCATGAATGTTTATCCATAACGAGAATCATAAAATATCCAATATATATGGATTCACAAAGGATGCTCCTTGAAAGTTTAACGTAGTGCGATAAATTTTATCTTTCCAAAATTAATGTTCCAACATCTATATATGTGAAGATTAAAGAGGCACAGATGAAATATGTAGAGTTGCAAAAGAAGGTGAGAAATGTTCCTGAATTCAACGTTGATTATGATGAAATAATATGTTTCAGGAAATGGGTATCAATTCCTACCACACCAGAATTATAGGAGGTTTTGGATGATGATCATAGTTTTTCATTCTCTATTCAAACTGAAATAAAAAAGTTATAGAGGTACCAAAAATATTACATTAGCTGGGATGGATGGAAAAGAAATATCATCGAATATCTCACTCGATTCTTGGTTTGTTAGCATGTTAAATGTGAGAGACAAAAGTTTAAGGGGATGTTATAACAGTTATCCATACAAGAATGGAAATGGAAAAACATCTCTATGGACTTTTTTATCAGAATTCCAAAAAACATCGAAAGGTAATAATGCTATCTTGGTTATATTTGATCGGCTTAAGTAGTTGGTACTCTTCCTTTATATTAGACAGTATTTCCCTCTTGATCATATTTCCAGGATATATGTAATGAAAGTGTTAAGATTGCATGGAGTACCACAATCCATTATATCTGATCTTGATCCGAGGATTACCTCAATGTTCTAGAGAATTTTTCATCATTCTTAGGATACACTATTATGTTTTAGCACTACTTATCATCCTCATACATATGGTCAAAATGGGAGGACAATTTAAACTCTAAAAGACATGATGATAGCTTGATGTGTGTATTTAAAAGGTTGTTGGGATCAACTACTACTATATATATAATTTTCATACTATAATAGATTCCACTCCAGTATTCGGATGGATCCTTATGATTCCCTTTATGGAAAGAATTGTAGAACACCAACTAGTTGGGATGTTTTTTTGGAATGAAAGCTATTACAACATGATCTTGTTGATGAAATGTCAGGAAATTTTAGATCTATTCAACAACACATAAGTGGAACTCATTGAAAAAAAATATATGTTGACAACCACAGAAAAGACCTCGAGTTTGATGTGGGTGATAAGGTGTTCCAATGAATATCTACCTAGAATAGAGTAATGATATTTGAAATAAATGAAAGATGATCCCTAGGTATATCGGTCCTCATTAAAATCTTGATCGTGATGTGAAGGAATCTAAAAATTGGAGCTTCCAATGAATCTCTCAAATGTTCATGACATCTTCCCTGTATCTCTACTGAGAATGTATATACCTGATTATTCACATGTACTACGATCTTATGTAATATAGCTGGGGAATGATCTTTATCATGAAGAACAACAGATAGATATTTCTGATCATAGCAAAAAAGTTCTTCAATGAAAGACCAATCATTTCGATAATGTTTTATAGAGGAACAACCGATTTGAAGAATCTACAAAGGGAAAATTTGGATATAATGAGAGTGATGTATCCTCATATATTTTAATTCAAAGCAAAGAATTTTGAGGGATAAATTCATTTTAATGGATGTAGAATATAACAACCCATTGATTATATAAAATAATATTTTTAAAAATAATCTTTTAATGAGTTTCTATCATTGAACACAATAAGGAGATTAAACATGCAATTCGATGCCCTTATTATAAAATTATTGTTACAACCTTTCCATTATGTTACCAGAAATAATTATAACTAAATTATGAAAATAAATTTTTAATTCATTCAATATCAAATAAACATTAAAAATATATTACAATTTTTTTTTTATTTTGAGTGAATTACTTTTAGTAATGAAATTAAAGAGATATATTTAAAATAATATTTTTTATATTCATCCAATGGATATTGTTTCCACAGTGTATGAATAAAACCCTATTTGATGTATAAAAAACTATCATTTAAATGGTTAATTTCACACCATTGAATGGCGAACCCATTTTTAATTACGGTTTTGACACATTAATAATTTAGAATAACGACATAATCATGTTGTTTCAATTAATGATATAAAATTTTAATTTGGATAAATTTTTTATATTTTTATAATAACACTTAAGATTTGATGGATAATAAAATTAAGAATTTTTTTAATTTAAATCAAATTTTTTCATCGATATAACTTATATTTTAAAATTGTAATATTTGTCGGTTTAATTTATAAATAGTACAAATTTTTACCATCCAACATAATTTATTTCATTATCATTAATTTTACATTTACTTCATAGGTAAAATCATTTCTATATTTTGTAATGTTTTATCTTCTAAAACCAGTTTTCTCATTTCAAAAATAGGATTAATTTTAAATTAATTTTTTTCAACTTATGTGTTTTGAATTTTGAAAAATGGATTCATTATTTTTAATAATTGGTTCCAAATTATGTTAATATTCTACTTTTATTTTTAATAATTATGAAGAGTTGATTTTGTAATTATTTTTGTTACAATGGTTAAAGGTTAATCATGTAATTAAGGATAAAAATTATATTGTAAAATTACCTTAACACCTATATAAAACATATTAGATGAAAAATTAGACCATTATCATCTAAATTTCGAAATGGAATCACTTAAGTGCCACATAGATATGAATATGACATGAATGTAATAAAAACTAATAAATGTGACAAAATGTCACAATCTCATTTTATATAATCATATTAATCATAATATATTGATGAAAAGGTCCTAATGTAGAATATATATATTTTATGGAAATCTAAAATAATTACCTACATAATATAACTTTATTTATAATTATTATAGATGAAATAATAACCATTAATGTTGAGACAATAGTGATGTAAAAATTATTTTATTAACAGAAATATATGATTAATGGTTTTAAAAATATTAAAATTACTATCATATGAATTAATTCATGTGCTCCACAAATTTTCTCACTTATCATGACACTATAGTACTGTATTGAGTATTCTGTATCAAATTTATCTCATACTTTGATTTTATTAAAAATCAAATTAATGAATTGTGTCAAAATTGTCTGTATTGATATTTTGCTAAAATGATATTTTATTAAAATATTTAAAAATCATAAAAATATTTAAAAATTACAATGTTATATTTATAAGGTATAATATTTCATAAAATATCTAATTATGGTCAACATGCACCAGATAAGTAAATATTAATTATCAAAAAAATTAGAATGTTAGTATCAAAATTAAAAGAAAAGAGAATATCTAAGTGTTAAATGATATAATCATCGTTTCATTTAAATTTATTTCATCTTCTACATCATCTTCAATGGTTTATTCATTATAATGTTATAAAATTAGTATAAATCATATAATGGTATGTTATTATAAATATGAAACAATCCTTTTTCACCTTCTATCCATCGTATGAAAAATGAAATCACCGCATGTGTGTACAAACAACTTACCGTCTCTACGTCGGGGTGCAATTTGTTTTTCACCACCACCATACATGGATTCATATAATGTTGGAAATAATTACAATATATTATTATTATAACATGATATAAATTACGAGATATTATACACCATCAACTTCAATACCATTCCACAATTATGGGAACTATATCTTCGCTTGTAAGTAAGTAGGGTTTACCGTCTCAATGATGCAATGTGATTCATTCTACACAATCTTAATTAAAAATTATTATATAAATAAATTGAATTAATATATATATAATATATTATATTCATACCTTGTTCTAAATGATAAAAATCTTACCTAAAATTTCTAATCAGAACATACCCGACAAAACATGAATAAGATCATAAAGTAGTTAATACCTGAATAATGAGTAACAATGAAATGTTACTAACAAATAGTTAAAAATATGATCATAAATGTTATCTTAAAATATATTATGATTCTGCAAAATACTATTTACACTATTTAAATAATTATAAAGGATGCTTTGATACATATGATGAATATCATACCAATGGTAACAGATGTATTTACAAATCACATTTTTATCCAATATTGTTTATTAGAAATTATTTACTGGGGGTTATTTAACATTCATGTCTTCGATTCATCAATACATATTTAATAATATTAATTACACACTTAAATAATTTTTTAATGTCAAGTTAACCCTTTGTTAAATTTTTACCAAATGATACGAATAGAATCTTTTTTCATTTTCAGTACGAGGTACTTCTTTACTTTTTCGGAAAAAGTACGAGAGCAATATTCTTTACATGTATGGAATGAAAATATTTTTATACATTCATAATGATTTATTTTCTCGAAGCTTCTACTACCTGTTTACATTGTAACGTAAAAATAGTTCAGTATGATTGAATGTTATTTAGGGTTATATTTCTAACCATGGTATTACTATGAATTTATTTTATATATGATGGAATGTTATTTAGGAAATACATTTGTTTTATATCAATATGATTGAATGATTTTTAAGAAACCCATTTGATTTCATTGATTATGCTATGGTGAATGTTTTTTTTTGTGTGGAACATGTAAGAAAGGATTCATTATGATATAGGTGGGGCCTATATATCCCTTAAATAAATTGGGTATCTATTTATATCTCATGAGATTAAAATTACTAGAATGGAACGTAAACATAGTTCAGTAATACAAGGATGGAACGAGATGTGAACATAGTTCAGTAATGGAATTTTTTTGCTATGATGGTCTTGAAAATGAACCTTAAATAACATTAAATTATTTTATATGCTTATGTGGTTATGAAAAAATGTCTCATTTTATTACTATTGGTATTATATTTCACTTGTATGATTTATCTCATGACATGATATTATGATATTTTATATATATGATATTATTTTCAAATGTTATGTTCTTATGAAAGTGATATGATATATATTTCCCATTTTTACCCTTACTGATCATTTTAGCTCACCCTTTCATATGTTTCTATTCCCCAGGTCATGACGAAGGTTATTAAGTTTGTTATTTGAAAAATGGGTCTAGTTATGATGAAATAAACAGTATACAACATAGATATTTTTGGAACCAATTGATTATGTTTCTGAGTTTCTAATGACACAATACCCATATGGTCCTATCATGGTTTTATTATATGTTGTATTTAATATACTTCAATTACTTTTTAATATCAATGTATGTAATGTATGGGTTCTTATACAAAATAGCGTGCAATATCTTGGATGAAAATCATTTTTTCCAAATATTAATTATTTAAAAGAAATAATTTCGACAAAAATGATGTTGAAATATCGATAAATTTTTTTTTGGAAATTTGGAGAAGAGAGGAGTGGAACTTACACCTTTTAATAATTTGGAAAAAAATATACAATGGAATACGATTTCTGGGAATGTGTTTTCTCTATAATTGTAGAGATGATGACCTTCATTCTCATGATTTAAAGGATAAGAAAGAAGATTCACAATTGATATTATTATGTAGTAAGGATATGGTACAATATGTATATGATTTTCATAGGTGTTAAAGGAAATTTAAATTAATATTAAATTAATAAAAGAGAATATTATGAAATTAAAATAGCCAAGGTCGAATTTATTATTGATGTGGTGGGTGTTACATTACTCATATCCTAAAATATAGACAATGATTTATTTTATTTTATATCTACATACAAATTTCTTTTATTACTGATTGAGAACTAAATAGATATTTTTGTAGCCCCAGAATATGTCATTTAATAATATAGGATCCTTACGGAATCCTCACTGCAATAGGAACGTGTTAGTTAGATATGATTATGATACATAAAAATTATCTATTTTTCACTAAATTATTATAAATATTCTCGATAATTATAAAATATTTGGAATCATATAACATGAAAAATATGATACAAAAATGTATATGTTATTGAAATTTTAATTCATGATAAGGATGTGGAAGTCATTATCTTTATATGGGATAATTCATCTTCTATGTTTTGTCTACATGCACACATATTATCTCTTTTTAATGAGATTCATGTGGTAGAATAGATGAAACAATATTCAAATAGAAATAACAATTTTAAAATATATTAAGTACATATTTTATAGAAATTCAATAATGTATATGATGAGAGATTTACTAAGAACCGCCTAAAGCATGATGTTGTGTATTTTATTGAATTAATCCATAATACACGACCTATATTAATTTTTCCCATATAATGGACACAGTGCAATTATTAGAGTTGAAAATGAAATATAAGGGCTATTTGATAAGCGATTTATACCCCCCATGTGTTCCCCCATGGGATCCATAGTTTTTTAGAAGATAGATGAATCTATAAGGTTGTGAATTTATTTTTGATAAATTATTTGTATCATAGAAAATAATTTGAATAATATGGATCATATTGATAAATTTTTTGATAAAATTCAATGATGAAAATATTATAAAAATATTTTACTTCATTATGGTCATCATCATCTACGAGTAAATAAAGAAGATATTCTAAAAAAATATTTATTCAAATTAGGTATATATATTAATTTCATATATTAATTCCATTGGGATTGAATAATTCCCTATATATAATTATGGATGTATATAAATTTGAATTCTAGTTACTTATTAATAATTTGGTTTTGGTTTTCATTAAATATATCATTGTTTTCATTATGATCAATGGCGAACATGAGAATCACATGATCCCCATTGTTGAAACATGTCGATGAGAATATTTTTATATCAAATATACTAATTGGGAATTCTTGATTCAGAATGTTTATTTTCAAGTCCATATAATCTCTGTATATGTAACTTCATTTGATCATGTGATTAAAATGTAAATCCAATAATATCATAGTCTAAAAGAGTTAAATGATGTACGCAGTTTTATTTATTTGGTATGTTCTTGTTAGTGATGTATTCAATAATTTCATAGACTGAATAACATGCTTAACAAGATTACTAGTAAGTCATTTACATTTTTATATAAAAATGAAAGATAATAATTTTTGGAAAAAATGACAAAGGGATTAGTGAATTATCATCTTTAGGCTCCGCCATTAGAAAATGATGGAATTGTTATATATATAAATTCATCAATAAAGTGTTTTTGGTATTACCATATGTTTAATGATAAGTTAAATTCATATTCCTCATGGTACATAATGATTCAAGAAAAAAATAGAATATATTATATTTAATATAGAACGATTATTTTTTCATAAATTTATTGGTGACATTACCTCTATGGTTAAATTTTTTAAAATACATGGAACAAATGAGTTTGAAATACATCTGGTTGTAGAATGTAACAACATAGTCATTTATGAAAAAAATTCCATTTATTTTAATTATTTATCTTTTTGAAACAAAACACATTCACTACTTTTTTTAATATATCCAATTTTATTTATATTAACTTTATATATCATTACCTTTTATATATAGTCATTAAAAAGTGATCCCATGAATGATATAAATATAGGCTTTTAACAAATCCATTTGGAACAGTCAAAGAATGTGATGGTATCAACATGTAGGACCATACCTTATGAATCCCACTTATCTTATTTTCAAAGGACGATATAATTCTGAGATTTTACCTATACAATTCCATTTCTGAGATCCAACAACACAAGCATAAGTGAAACTGATTATGGGAGAAGTTCACGATCTTCGAGATCATGACCCAAACCATGCCCACCTAACTACCCATTAGAATCCCCACAACTAGACACCTTACTCATAGGGTGAATTCTAGTGTAAAAAACCGAACAGTATGAATACCATGGTATTATGAGTATGAACATAGATTTTTTATATAATAATGAATATACGTTCATTTTATTCTTGTTATTTTTTAAAACATATTAAAAATAATCAGTAGAATTTATGGTTTATATTCAAATTCAATTAAGAAATCTATTTAGATGAATTAACGTATTTTGGAAATAAATAATACTATAATAAAATGTTATTATTAAATTAAACTTATTAAATATTAATGATGGTATAATTTTAATGAAGTCAAGAGTAACTTTTATTAACGTTTTAAAATGGTTTTTACCAAAAACACGTCCATTTTCAAGATACATTGGTTATTAATTTAAAAGATAGAATTTACATATTTAGAAAATTTTTTAGATAAAATGAATTTTATTTTTAGAATCAGGACATCAAAATTTTCCAATGGATGAATGTTTATTATTTTCCGAGATAGTTGAATTTTTGGGTAAAAATTAAATACTATATAAATATATAATGAGTTTTATGACATTATAATGTCCCAATAGTTAAATAATAAAATACAATAAAAGGTATATTAGTCCAAATATATGTTTTGACTTTAAAATAATGTAATTTTATGTTTATTCTATAATTCCATAGTAAATCTACCATGATATAAAATATATTTTAAGACTTTAATATCATTTCCTAGAATGTGAGACTTAACTACACGTAAGAAAGAGCAATATTTTAATATATTTTCCCCTTATAATTATAAAATAATTTTTACCACTCCCCTTTTCATGTAAACATTGGAAAAATAAATAGGATGGTATGTGGTTTTATATATTTTATTATGTAGTGTCCAAAACCAAAATAATAATAAAATCCAACACCATTCCAATATAAACCCATAGATTCATTAATTTCTCGTCCATCAATTTCATTTAGGCTCTAACACCCTCTTCTAACTACTCCATTGATTCTTTACCGGTCTCCCCCAATCATTTATTAAGACTCTACCAAGTTTTTTGAGTCACACTTCCTTGTAAGGGATCTCTCTCTATCCATTTTCATTAAGAACCTATTTTATGTCTTTCCATAAAACATCCATTTAAAGGTTTGGGATTTGTGTCTATGTACCTAAATAAATTCAATTTTATGTATAAATATTGGGATATTCCATTAAAATTCATTAATCATCTCTATGATCAATTAAGCACGCCTGTTACAATGACGACATTTTTTGTAAGTGTTCTTTCATTTCTAATTTTTATCCAGGTTTTCTTATATTGTAACACTGATTTATTATCATTTAAAAATGAATGGGTATTATTTTAACCTCCCCCACATATCCCTTATTATGTTTTAATTATAATATTATCCATTATTTCTCATTAATCCCTCCCATTACACTTGTTTCTTTACATAAGTGACATAAGAGTAATTCCATTTCACCGATTTCATCATCTTTCATTATTATGTCAAACCTTCTATTTTAAAATTCATTATTTTGGGACATGTATTTCCAGGACTCTCTTATTATCCACATCATGTATAAATTATGATATACCTCTTTCAATCTCATCAACCCATTTTATGAATTTCTATTTGACGGCGTTATGCTGCAAAAATTGCACCATGATTTTCCATGCCAAAATAATTGTGTAGTGAATATCAAAACCATTTATCTATTAAGTGTATTACCTTAATTCACATATACATTTTGATTTAGAACCAACATTTATTTATTACACACTCCATGATCGTGTAATAAATGATTTTGTTTAATGAATCAATGTTTTATGATCTGTATGGCACACATAAGCATGAGAATGAAATTAATATAAAAGGTGAACCATAATAGCTCTTCAATACACTGGGTAATGTTTAGTATAATGATATATAATATATGGATAAGGTTTTACCTGATACCTTTATAGGACATTCTTCTGGAATTTCCAGATAGGGGTTTACATTATTTCATTATGTTAATGATGAAGGATTTTAATTTGTTGCTACATTTCCATGTTATTAAAATCATGCTATATCATGAATTTCTTTCCATGTCTATATTATGCCTTGTTGATATTAATATATCCTAAAATGTATTGTATTCATCATTTATGTGTTATTTACTCACATACTAGTCTTTATTTCTCACCCATTTCTTATGTATTTCTTTATGATACCCATGCAATGTTAAGTATGATAGAATGTTGTGGTCATGTAAAATAGGATTTCTATAAATTTGTTGTATTTCATGTTTTATGTTGTTATGTAATTTTCATAATCCCCTAAGACATTATACCTATTGATCATATATGTTGTATTAAGTGAAATTTTTTGTAAAAAATCATGTTTAAATATGATATAATGAGATGAGTTGTTATAGTTGGTATCAGATGATACGTTTAGTTATTATGGTATTAGTATAAGAAAACACTATTGAAATATTTAGGGATAAGTAAAATTATAGGAAAATAATCCCTAAGGTTTCGTGAGTATATATTTATTGGTTTAACAAGAAAAAATATCCTTGTATGGATATGATCATTTAGAGGTGTCTCTGGTATTGATGTATGTAGGGGTAAAACCTAAAAACATCACTTTGAGGAAGATTCGAATGAGAACTAATGCAAGAAAAGGGACATTGCTTCACTCTTGGTTCGATAGTACTAGGGGATATGATTTAGTAAATTCATAAGCTTATTATGAACCATTATTAAAGAATAACATAAAATACCAATAATAATATATTTTAGGAAGTATAATATGGGTAACATAGACTGAATCCTCGAAACTAAAAAGTTAGAGAGATAAATATAAATAATATGTTATCCCTTTAATGTCATTAGAATCACTTTAATGTGTTTAATTTTTTAATATACACATCCCTATGTCGATATTGGACAATGCAGAAAATGAATATGAGTGTTAAATGTAGGATTATAATAAACGTTCAGCATATTATTTTATATCATGAATGATTCGTAGAACAATCCAAACACAAAAACAAACCATGTCTGAAAACATATTGGTGAAATTGGAAAATTGGGAAATTATTGCTTCATATGTATATAACTCCTCAAATTTCACAATATGTGGTTTGAACGTCCCGATTAACCTCATCATACATTCCTTGGTGGAATTCTATGTAATTCATGGAATGTATTGGATTTATCTATATAAATCCAAAATTATTTTCTGTGAGAGGTATATCACTCTCTGTATGGATAATCATAAACTAATTATATACAATTCAAAGTAGGAAGAGGAATATTTTTTAGAATCATCATCCCAAAGATAGATTTTAATTTCATATGAGTATGAATTTTATTTTCATATGATCGTGTATATAGAAGGATATATCATTGAGGACATGCCTATTGTGAGAAAATTCACTGATATTTTTCCTAAGTAATATCATGGAATTCCTCCTATCAGATATGTGTAATTCTAAATTGGTCTTATACTTGTGGACTTTCTAATATCCAATAATCCTTATAAAATGGCTATTATAGAACATGAGGGGATAAGGAACAAGTATATGGTAATCTGATTAAAGGGTTTATACACCCAAGTGCATCACCATGGGGTGCACCAGTCCTCTCAACAATGAAGAACGATGAAATAATGCACCATTTCATTGATTATCATGAGCTCAACAAAATCATGATAAAGAACAAGTATTCATTGCCAAAAATTTATTTCTATATTTATCAGATATGTGAAGAACAATACTTATATAAGGTGGATATGTGGATGGGATATTAAAAAATTTTGTTGAATAAGGAGGATATCCCCAACAATACTTTTCATATATGGTATAGGAAGTATGAATTATAAATAATGAATTTTAGACTCACCAATTCTCTTAAAATCATCATGGAAAATATGATTATAAGATTTAGATATGAACATGGAAAATTTGTTGTAGTCATTATAGATGATATTCCAATATACTCTAAAATACAGGAGGATTATGGGGAGGATCTGAGCAGTGTGAAAGATACCTTGGTAAAGAATAATCTCATTAAAAATATATCAAGTATGAGTTCTAGTTAAATAATATTTCATTAATGGGGAATATCATCATAGTAAATGGGATTACATTATATAATTACATGATAAAATTAATTGATAGATGGCTGAGGCCAACATCTGTGAAGGATATCTGCAGAATTTTTTGGGTTGGTTTGATATTAACACCAATTAGTGAGAAATATATCACGCTTTTCTAACCTTATAACCAATTGAACATGGAAGGGATTCAAATTTTCTTGGAACAATCAATGTGAACAAATCATAATGAAGTTAAAGAAGAAGAATGAAATTTCCCTTATTCTCACACTACATATAAGTGGAGATATTTTCTGAATTTTATGTGGTGATTCAATGAAGGTATTGGGTCATATGTTGATGAAAAATTAAAATGTCAATACATATTCATCAACGTAGTTGAAAATTTCTGAGAAAAAATATCACATAGATTATCAAGAGTTTGAATTAGTGGTCATTTCATTTATTATATGGCATCATTATCTCCTTGGGGAGTAGCCAGAAATATATATGGATCACAAATGTATGAAATACATATTCCAAAAAAATATATGAATATGCTCCAAGGATGATGGTTATAGATTATCACATATTAGGACTACTCAGTACATTACTACCTTTGTAATGTAAACAAGGTGGAATATACTCTATGTATAAATGAAAATATGACTCTATCCTTAATGATAATTTAAAGGGATCCTATAGACATTAATTTCGTGAAGATATACATGGAAATCATAAATAAGGGAACATGAACAATCCTTTCAGAAATGATTACTCAACTATCACTTTGTGAGAGTTTAAAGAGTTTTAAAAAATATGCTGTAGGAATTCATAATAACATGGAAACTATCTAAAATAGGGAATCTGTGTATCTTAATATTAATGAAGAATGAATTTTTATATTTGAATCTAAAATATGTTTTCCATAAAATATAGTGTTAAATAATGAATTGTTTGATGATGACCATAGATCGAATTTCCCCATCCACATTGGAAACATGATGATGTATTGAGATTATAGGGATCACTATTGGTGGGATAACATGAAAAAGGATATTCCTAAATAAACATAAAAGTTTCTTGTATGTCAGAAATTGAAATATGTGAGGCAGAAGTATATGGTGATGATGAAAAAGTTACCCATACCAACATGGAATTGTGAAAACATCACCATCGACATTGTCACTGGACTTACGAATCCATAAAAATGAATCCATGCTACCTAGGATGTTGCGGAAAATTTTAAAAATACTATACATTTCATTGTTATTTTAGAGGTTATCTGACTAGATCAAATAGAATAGATATACAATAGAAATGTTCTAATGGTGCATTGACTACCACTATCAATTTTTTTTCAATAGATATCCATGATTCACAACTAGGTTTTGGAAGTGCCCCAAATATGCATTGAACATTGAGTGGAATTTACAATGGACCATCACCCCCAACGTGATAGCCAATTTGAGCAGACAATCTAGACACATTAGTAAATGTTGAGAGATTTCTCAATAATCATAAATGGTGGATGGGCATACATATTCCTCTCGAAGAGTTTTCTTACAACAATAGTTCCACTCAAGAATACAAATAAATACTTATGAAGCCCTTTATGGGAAGTGGTGTGAAATACTAGATATGTGGGATTATGTTGGGGAACAATAACATCTAAGTCAAGGGATGTCCAAAAAAATAGTGGGAATGGTTATGTCCATCCAACAGCACATAAATGCTACCCATAGTCGATAAAATTCGAACTATGAACATTTTTGATGAGGTCTAGAATTTGAAGTTGGAGACATGGTATTCATCCACATATCCCCATATAATAATGTGATATGATTTTGGAAAAAAATAAAAATATAGTCTAATACATATCTACCACATTGAGATCATTGATCGTATCAGATTAGTTGCATATCGACTACAACTCCCACTGAACATGTTTCAATTACATGATTTATTCAATGTATCGCTCTTGAGAAAGCACATACCAAACCCATCATGTGTAATCAATACATATGAGGTACCACTGGAGAATGTCATCTCTTACGAGGTGATGTTGGTGATGTTCTTGGAACTTATATAGAATGTAGTATGTAACAAGGAAATGCCCCTTGTCATGGTGTTGTGGAGAAACTAGATATGTGATAAAGCAACATGGGAACCAGATGAGGTGATGATGTAGAGTTACACCTATACATTTTGGTGTGGGAAATATGAATTTTGATAGTGAAATATCATATAGTGGGAATTTCATAGCAACCCAATAAATTATGAATAAAATTAATTTTTTTGAATTAAATGTCTGTGGATATAGAAGACACATTAACTCATTTTGTTTTATGATATCCAATTGAATTTAAATTATCATTATCTATTGTTATCATTGATATTATAGTCATTAAACTGTGGTCACATGAATGATATAAATATTAGGTTTCAACAAATTCTATTGGCATAGGAAAAGGATGTGATGGCCTCAAACAGTTGAATTATACCCTATTAAGCACATTTATATTACATTATAAGGGAGAAACCATTTATAGGATTTGAATGGCGGAATCCCAAGTTGAGATCCAACAACTTATGAATGGGTAAAACCTTTTATGGGATAATTTCAAGCTCATCAAAATCACATCCCAAACCATTTTCATCGAATGATCCCAGGATAGACCCACCATCACACATCATTCTATTATGGTTTATACTAGTATAATGAAGGGATATATATGAAGACCCTGGAATTATGAGGACGTATATTATTTTTTTATATAGTAATGAATATACAATAAATCTATTATTGTTAATTTTTAAATGATTTTCTAAGGAACAAATAGTATTTTAGGTTAATATTCATATTCAATTAAAAATGTTTTTTTTATAAATTAATGGATTTTCTAAATAAATTTTATTAGTATAAAATTTTATTATTAATTTAGTTTTCTTAAATATTAATGATCATATTGTTTTTATGAAGTTAAAAGTAAAATTTATTATGGTTTGAGAAATGTAATTTCAAAACCCATCAATAATTGATAAATATCATTTTGAATAGTGAATATTTACATTGTATAAAATTATATTGATAAAATCAAAACATTTTTTTGGAATCTGGATGTCAAAATTATCCAATGGTGAATTTTTCATAATTTTCTGAGGCAATAATTTTTTTGTTTAACAATTAATCCCAATATAAATATATATTGTGTTTCATGACATTGTAATGGCACAATAGTTATTTAATAAAATAATACAATATGTTTCTTCATCAAAATATATGTTTTTAATTAAAAAAATTAATTTAATATTTATTTTATAAAGCCTTAGAGAATCCTCGAAAACATATAAAATATTTTATGATTTTAAAATCATACCCTTTAAAGTGTGACTAACCTCCACATAATTAAGGGAAATATTTTAATTTCTTCTTACGTTATCCAAATAAAATAATGTATCTAACTACCCATTTCCTGAAAACATATTATTGATTGTTGTTTTGAATATTATATTCTGCAGTGTCCAAAGCCAAAATAATAGATAAATCTCCCTCATTGACCATATAAACTCACCCACGGTCCAATTTCAATTAACTCAAGCACACTGAATCAAGAAAACCCTCTACCACCTACTCCCTAGAGTTCATACAAGGTTCCACCAAGATCTCAAGAAGCCTCTCCCTTGCCATTTCTGTCACACATCCATATTAGGGATCTTCCTCACTATTTTTTCTTCATGCACCTAATTTCTGTAATTCCTATTAATTTATATTTTTAGAATTTGGGATATGTTTTTACATACCTTAATACTATCCATTTGATTAATACATGATGTGATGTTTTTTAACTCCCATTACCCACTATGATCCATTAGGATCAAACATTACTATTCCGAAAATTTCGTATGGGTTCCCTCCATTCTCATTTTTATCTAGGTTTCCGTATATTGTTACACCATTTTATTTATTTTTATAAATAATGGGGTATTTATTAAAACCTCCCTAATAATTACCTTATTATTTTTTAATTATGATATACCCATTTTCCACTCATCTAACCCTCCCATGTACACATGTTTCCATGCTAAAAGTTCAAATTAGTTATTCCATTTCTCCAATTTCATCATGTTTATTTTTGTTGTTACACATTCTATTTCGATGTTCCATTTGTTGGAACATGTTTTATATGAAAATACAACTATAAATATCATGTATATATTATTAGAGACCAATTTATCTATCCTAAAAACATTTTACACATTCCTACTTGGCATTGTTATACTGACAAAATTGCACAATGATTTTCCATGCCAAAATCATTATGTGTGGAATAACATACCCATTTATCTGTAAGGGTATTCACATTTATGAAAATATAAATATTAATTGGGGACTTAAAATTATATATTAAACATTCCTTTGTCATGGAATAAATAATGATGTTGAAAGAATCCATGTTATATGATTTATGTGTCATAATTAAGCTTGTGATTGAAATGATTATGAAGGGTACACCAAGATAGTTCTCCAATTCATTGTGTAATGTTTACTATCATGGTACATAAAGTAAGGATATTGGTTCACCATATTCCTCTATAGTAATTTTTCCACCCTGTTGGTATAGGTGTTTTCATATTTCCTTTATGTTAATGATGCATTGTTTTATGTTGTTTCTACATTACCATGTTATGATAATCATGTAATATCACAACTTTATGTTCATTTTTTTCTTATGGTCCATTGATATGCCTATTTCATATCATGTACTGTATGATTCATGTTATGAATTGTTTAATACCTTACTATGAATTATACCTCACCCCTTTATTATGTGTTTCTTCAGGATATCCCATGTAGTGTTACGTATGAAAGAATGTTGTTGTCATGTAAAATATTATTTCAAAAATTATTTTGTATTTCATGATATATGTTGGTATGTAATATAATTAATCCTCCATGAAACAAGACATCTTAGACTTCTGAGTTATTTTAGGTGCACATTTATGTAATAAATCTTGATTAAATATGATATAATGGGTAGTGTTGTTATAGAAGGAATCATAGGATATGATTAGTTATTTTTGTGAATAGGATTAGAAAATTATAATGAAATACTTAGGGATATAACTTTTTTTATGAAAATAATCCAAATTTTTTGGTGATAATAAATTGTGTGGTTTTTCAATAAAATAAATCTCTATTTAGATTTGAATAATTAGAGGTGGATCTGGCACTGATGTACCTAGGGGTAAAACCTGAAAAAAATCGATTGAGCTAGACATGAATAAGAACTAGTGGATGATAAAATGACTTATAGAAATCATTGTTCGACACACATAGGGGATATTATTCAGTAAATTCATAAGATTATTATTAACTATTACTAGGAGATCATGAAGAAAACCCCATATGAATATATGTTAGTATATAGATCATGGATTACATAGATTTACTCTGTGAAACTCATAATAAAGGAATATATATTCCATCAATACCAAAGAAAAAGATATGAAATTAACACGAGATCTATAGATGAATTAACGATTGATCAATATGGTTAAAAATAATGTATATATCCTTTAATCATGATGATTAATGGTGATTTGAAGGAACATTTTTGGTGGGTTAATATGAAATAAAAAATTGTGGATTATGTATAAGGATGATTGGTTTTCATAAAGGTGAAATTTGAAATTTGAAATCCTTTTTCATGATGATGTATTATGTTCAAGGTTCAATAATTATTAGGTGAAAATTTTAATGATGAATTAGTGGAAGATCATTATAACTCAAATTACAGTATAAAACAATATAGCATGATGATTTATAATGATTTGAATGAACATTTATCTAGGTTAATATGAAATAAGAAATTGTGGATTATGTGTAGGGATGATTGGTTTTCTAATAGTTGAAGGATTAAATACAAAATCCTTTGGGTGTCATGAATCCTATCCATATTACTCTATGTAAACATGAATACCTTAAACATGACTTTTTCATTGAATTAAAATAACTCTTAGAAATAATGTTTCAATTTGGGTTATTGTTTATTGCATCACTAAATCCTTATATTTCACCTATAGAAGATAAGATTTACCTCTATGGATCTTTACATGGATCTTTATTGTTGAATTTGTAAGATATCATGATGAAAAAGTGCCAATTGTTTCATATCATTAGCTACAATGTACCTCAAATTTTGTGAAGATTCTGTAGAAGGATCATGATATCGTTCTATGTTTGAGCACAACGTATCACCCTAATACTAAAGTATTGAACAAAAATAATATTTACACATTATAATACGTTATAATTTTTAGTTATCTTGATGTTAAAATTATATAGAATCACTATATACTTTTTTTAGAGTTTTTGTATAGAAATATAATCCATTCATGTATTCCAATGGTGTCTTATGATTAATTATATTAAAATAGACGTTTTAATACAATTAATTAGGTTGAACACAGTGTAATGAATCTCATAAGGACAAAACATCTTGAGGTGAAAATGGAAACTGTTAACAAAATTCAATAACATATCAATGATGCTCATCGTAGTAAAAAGTTTGATGTAATTAAACAATGTAATGATTTATAATTTCAATATGAATTTCATGATTTATTTATTGTATCTCCAAAACGGTTTGTTATATGGATCATTAAGAAAGATAAATTAATCCCTATGAATAGTGAAAATATTTAAAATCAAAGAACAAAATGGAGGATTATTTTACTATTTTAAAATTACACCAAGTCACTTTAATGTACATTATGTTTCTATATATCATTATTAGGGAAGTAATTTCAAGATGAATCATATGAGATCACATTATATGAAATATATTAATAACATAAAATATCATAATGTAATGTTTTATACATATTATAGACATTATAAAATAAGTACTGTGGAATCAGACAACTCTAAGGTTAATGAACCATTTTAACAATCAAAGTATAGATTAGTTTTCATGGGATCTCAAGGATGTTATGGTGTAGAAATACATAAATATTTTCACAATGTACATTATATAATTTCAATGGTGATGATTTTTTAGGACGGTGGAATGAAACAAACCAACACTTTAAGTAACATATATCCTGATCAATTAATTCAATTTATTAAATAGCTTTTGATACATACAACCTTGAGTATAAAATAACTACAAAATATAATATATTTATAAAAAAGTAGTTAAATTGGATGATAAGAATTTTAATAACTAAATAAATAATTTTAAAATATATTCACATCTCAAAAATTAAATCACTAGTTATTAATTATGTAAAAATGAAATTAATAAAATCTGAAAGAAAAATAAATGTTTTTTAATGCAATTTTATGAAAACAAGGTTCATCAGATTTTGGGAAGGCGAATTAACATTAATTTTTACTAGTTTTAGAAAATCAAATTCAAATAATAAACATATTATTTGAAATAATAATTTAAAAATCTTCCTAGAGTGAATTTCATAATATTTTAATAAATAATTAATTATTCGATGAATATTGGAAACTTCAGATTTTTTTTGAAAACAACATTGACTTATAATAAATTCATAATGATTGATTATTTAACAACATTTTTATGTTTAATTTTTATAAATTTTTTATGATTGATATATTTTCCATATTAATTATTTATATGTTAAAATATAAAATAAAATAATTTTATACATACAAAATCATTTCTGTTGGAAAACTGTTAATTGATCACATCTAACAGATTAAAATTATATTATATTCTTCCAATTATATGACTTAAATTTGGAGAATGTGATTCTATGTATAGAATTAAAGTAATTTATATTATATTATATGCTCACTAAAACATTGGGACATAATGAATAGTAGACAAAGTAAAAGTTATTTTTAGTGGTAAAGGTTACCAAAATATTACATGGGTGTAACCCAAAAGATAAAGGTTATATTAATTAAAAACAATTTCTAATTAAGGACCATAAAGCACCCTAATATGGGAGTGGTGAATCAGGGTTTTGGATTTTTTTGTAATGTGACGGATCATGTTCCCATGTTTGTAAGAACAATTTGGACATTCTAGATGAAAACATGCAGAACACAAATATTCACAAGAAAAGAAACAACACATCAATTTTAAATATTTCATGAATAAGGGATAGTCCAATGATCATATTCTTATTTTTTGTTAGTCATAAAAAAACCATCTAATCTTCACTATCTTTGGAATACATAATTTTATACATAGTCCCTATATGACATGAACATTACGTTTACAAGATTTTAGAGATAACACACTACATCCCTAAAACACATCCATTTACTCCCCCTACCTGTATTCACTAGGAGAATCCTTACTCAGGATATTCACATGAATTTATCTTCAATATATTGTAATTGAATTATTTTTATTTGGATATAAAGTGACTCTACTTCCACCATATTCTTGAATTGATGAACCTGATTTCACTGATCAAACAAATCAGATATTCATACACTGAATGAGGATAAAATTAAATATTTTTCACAATAATATTTATTGAATTTATGTTTTATAGATTTAACACATATTTTCATTCACAAAAACCTTTCACTTTTTTGAAGCCACACTAGGAAATTCACTTTATCAATATAGAAAAAAGGTACATTTTTAAGGTAATATTTTTTTCTATAATATGGTTGTGTGAAACTACTTCACACATCAGATATAACAGATCTTCTTACTATTTCCCCATCATAAAAAATTGTTATTATGTCAGAAAATATTATTAGGGTTCCTAAAAAACAGGCAACAAAATAAAATAAAAACAAACCACCTAACAAATATAGTGTTGAAATTCTCATTTTCCCACTTTGTATCATTATTTTTCTCAATAATCTATCATTGATAATAAACCCATTTTAACTATATTTTTACATTTCTAGCTCAAAATACAGTCCCACATGATCATTTCTCGCCCATAATCTATAATCACATCCAAAAATTATAGTAAAAATTTTACATGATTTGGTTGAGGGGAACAATCGTAAACTCCTCATCCACTAAGAGGTAGTTAAACAATGAGGATTAAATAATGTATCTCAAAAACATGTGATTCCAATGTCTTGGTTATAATATCAGCCACTTAGTCATCAATTCCAACATGGTCCATTTTAATCATTCATTGTTCAACTTTTACTTTGTTGATGTGATATATGATTTCAATTTGACTTTTACGAGAAATTTTTATAGGATTCTTCATAAGATCGATCACACTCTAGTTATCATCATAGATCCCCATTATATGTTGCACCTCATTACCAATATCATTCATTTTTTAGTTTATCCACAAAATACGGGATCATGATTTTTAGTGGAGATATAATCTACGTCAGTAGCACTATGGGATGTGATTTATTTCTTATTGCTTAACCAGCACCCACACTTATTGCTAATGGAAAATAAACAACTAACTATACAATTTTATTCCACAACATCCCTTGAAAAAACTAAAATATAAAATTACGAATGTTCAATATTTCTCCATGAATAAAATTATTATACATAATTGTGAGTTCCTTGGATGAAAAAAATTATTCTTTTTACTACTATCAATTTTACTTCCTTTAGATTTCTCTGAAATCCGTACATTAAGCATGTTTCCAAGTCAATATTAAGTCATGTCAATGTTATGTAAAATAATATTCCAATGATAATAAAATATAGTGTGGGATCAACATATGTATCATTCTCATGCTTTCCCAATTTTTTCCCAACCTCAATCAGAGTAAACATTTGTTTGGATTCATGCATTTTGAATTTCGTAAAGAGCTCAGATGAATATTTATCTTCAGAGATAAAAGTGTAATATTTTCTTTGAAAACTGTACTACCCAAAAAACTCTTCGATTTCTCCAATCATTGAAATATAGAATTATTATTTCAAATTATTTTACAATTATTAATTAGATCCCTTCCTAATTCCAATAAATAAAATATCATATATGTATACAAGTATCGTAAAATGATCATTCTATGAATTCATCATATATATATTTTGGACCACTCATACTCTTTTAAATTCATGATTATTTATATTATAATACGATCGATATTTCCAAGATCATGGATTATAATTCCAAAAATATAGTACCTTCAATAATATGAAAACAATTAATTAATCATTACAAATAAAAAAACCCAATAGTTGTTCTATGTATACTTGTTTTGTAAAAATACAATTTCATAATTGTATTTTAACATCCATTTAATAAACATTATACCCATTTTAAAATTTCATGGGAAGAAAAATCCTAATTTACTTCAATATATCCACCGAAGGAAATGTTCCATCAGCAAAAAAACCTTCAATATATAAATATCATTTACAAACCCAAATAATTTTTTATCTCATTTCTATGATCATAAAATTTAAAATTAGAAATAACCACTGTTCTAATTACATTTTAATTATGTTCATCCTAACCAGATCCCATGTATGGTTAACGTAAATCTAATCCAAATCTTCATTCATGGAAAAAACCCATGATTCATCCATTGGAGGTTCTTAAAATGAGGTTGGTTCACGAATTTATAGGAATTCTGACTATATATTATTATTCAATCTCTTTATCTGTATTCGTGTTGTCAAATACCTAATGATGTTGTACTGGTCAATTTATGCTCATTTATTTCCCCTTTGAGGTTCAAAATGATTTTATACATCCATGTTTGCCTCTTCTAATTATTTTTATGAATCTTCATCATTTTTTGACCACTCAATATATTTCATGCCTTCCACTACTACTGTATTATCATTTGTTCCATGTCCATTGTCTTCCTCATCATCTAAAAAAATCCATTTATGAATTCATTGAGGCATTTAATGTATTATATTAAGTGATATTTACATCACAACATTCCACAATTCTTCCAATATGATTATTTAATGCTTTGTAGGATTTACTCTTCATTGAACAGAGAAGGAATATGCCTTTATATGAAGCATAATCATACTTCCCTTTCATTCCTTCTATATTTTGTATGAATCATTTAAATATGAAACCATGAAGATACATAAATATGGTGTTCCCTCGATGAGAAAATTTATATAGTGCCTTAGTTTCTCTCATATAATAACCTGTTCAAATTTCAGTATACACTGCTTGTTGAATAGTAAATTTCCTATAATGGACTGATCTACAACTCTCAATCATCATATTTCTATGCATATAGTTCACTAGCAATTTTATGTGTTCAAAAACATCATTTTACTATGGGGTTTAAATAGAATCATCATTATGAAATTTTCCATGTTTCGTTAGGTAATTTTCAAAATCGATCAATGTGTACTTCCCACCATTGTATAATCGTATATCATTGATTGTTAGACAAATATCATTCTAATAAATTCAATAATAACTATTCAGGAAATCAAAAACATTGTTTTTCATGTTTATAATCTTTACAAAAGTAATTATTCTATAATAATATATAAACAGAATGTAATACATATATCCATATGTTCTAGCCAAATTTATCAGGCCACATACATCTACGTGGAAGAGATCACGAAGATTTGATACACTTTTATTCTATGGAAAATATGAAATGTAGAAAATCATTATTAATATTCAATAATCATTACTCTGTTACTATTCATGCTTCAGAATGGGGATATCCATGCGTATCTTCATCATAGATATATTTTCAATCTCTTTTTTATTATTATGACTCATCATTCTATGCCACATGTTGTTTTCATCTTCAATAGTGTGGTAGATGATTACCTCATTTATGTATACATGATATATTTTTCCATCTATTATACATATTTTTAGGATAGAATTTCATGTATTTCCCCTTACAGTGCACCCCTTTTGATTTATTATCACTACTATTAATATGTTATATAGTTGACTCACACACTGATTATTATGATGTAAACCTTCAAAATAAAGAACATTGGTTTTTATGATCCTTATATTCATGTTATCTACTCCCAATAAAATTGATTTTCAATGAGCCATCATTTTTGAACATTATTATTCCATCAACCATTTTCATTACATTCCTCAGAAAATCCATTTTTACCATCCGATGATATGTTTATCATCTTTCATGAATCTTGTTAGTGATATTTATTGAATCTTTGAGAGAAACTTCTATAAGATTGGATATCTATATTTTCTTATTTTCGTTCATTAAAATATTTTTTTGAGTGGAGGATAATGATGAATTTTCAAATCCCACTCCCATGATCATTGATTCCTTATAAATATATTTTACTTCTATTGGATAATAGCTCTTTACATGAGAAATTCCATCTTGTTTTTTGAGTATTAAATTTTCCCTCATTTTTCTAGGTGATATTTCTACCTTTATTCTACCTACAATAAAAAGATATTGGCTCCTGTTTGAAAAGTGAAAGAAATATCCATAAAACATTAGTTTATAATATGAACGTTGTGATTTCATTCCCCTTTTTTGACTTTGTGGATCTTCTATATTCAAAATGATCATTACCTCTTCACAGTATTCCATGGCGTGGGAATGGTAGCCAATGAATTATAATTTCATAAGAGTAAATTACTTCTCACATCAACTCCTCTCCATTCCACCTTCCATGGGTAAATAATATGAATTGAATTTATATCATGAATCTATTGGATAGTTTTTAGATCTTTTTCATTTTTCATTAACAATTTATTTATTTTCACTTCAAATTAAATTTTGATATGTCCCACTATCTTATTATGGTTAATTTAGCTCATTTTGATTAAAAATTTCATATTTTATCATCATGATCAATTCCACAGTTTTTCATTTATATGAATCGTTGGTTATTCATGTCCTACTCTATTCCTTAAGAACCATGCATATCTTTCTCTACATTTTCATCATATAATAATCTTGCAGATTATATTTTATTCATTGTTTTTTTTGAATTTGATTCAATTTCATATTTACTGCTTAGATTAAAAACATCTACTTCAATATGATTAACTATGTTGGACTTATCCACTTGTAGGTATATATGTTCATTGATGACCATTTGATCATCTTCAATCCTTATTTTCAATTCTTCTACATCTTCTTGGAAATCACTGGGTTTTTACTATGTTTTAATTAATTATTATAGTAAATCAATTTTATATTCAAGTCAATAAATATATTCATATGATTTTTAAAGTACATCTCTCCAGTTATTTTTTATGTTTCATTTATTTTAATGCTTACAATGGGATTCCTTAAGACTGAATTCATATTATCATCAGAAATCAACTAAAATTATCATGCATTATCATTCTATGGTTTTGAATTTTCAGATGTATCCATCAAGGATTATTGGGATCCAGATTAAAACACATGATATTCAATAGCAAAGACATATTTCATCATCTTTTTTATTATAAAAAATACTTTATCTCAATAATTTAGTTCCACATTTCTATTCTCTATTTCTGGAAAACCTTATTTAAGGATTCTATATGTTTTTAGTTTCCTTTCATCATCATTGAAAATCCTAGAAAACCGAGAGGGAATGTGTCCAACTCATCGACAACAAAAGTAGGTTATAGGTATTTTTCCTTCAAATCAACCATTTACTCTATTGAAATTCTTGTGAAATAGAGAAATAAGTTAATATTCATCATTATATTCATCTATTGTATCTCTGGAAGCCTCATTTTTTTTCATGGCCTTGATTTCCATTTTGTTGTCATCTTGAGTAGCTGCATGATCTTGATTGAAACTAATTTAATAATCCACGAAACTTCTCCATAGATCATCAATGAAAGTATAGACAAATCCCTTTCATATAGGTTAACACAATAGTAATCTAGAATGTGGAATCCTTCTCAAAATTTTCATCAAAATTTCAATTTCATGGATTTCGTCACTACATCCTCTTATTTCACTAACCACATCAAAAATTATATTTAAAAAGGTATCTTTATATTCATTAGGATGTATTTTCAAATAATAAAACATATTCTACAAAACATGGAATTTATCCTCCTAAACATTTATTTCACCTTCAAATATATGTTATATTTAATCCTACATATAATTTGACTTTTATCAACTCATCAACATCTTATTGATTTGATAAAAAATTATAGTGATAATGGAATTATATGATTTTACATATGCACCAAGTATTTCCCTTTCTATTTTAGTCATAGAAATTTTGATTACCTTAGTAACTAGAACCTATTATAATGTGGTAAAAATAACATCCTTTTAAAAGGAAATTATATGAGATCCTATCCTATTAATCCAAATCTAGATATTTCTTCCATCAATGCCATGGATTCCACTAAAATTTATTGAATTCTACATGATATAAATAGAGGAAATATTTAATTCTTTTAACATGTACACATTGATACTTGTATAATGGAACCAAAACAACCTATGAGGTTAGGGGTGAATTATGATGTAATATTATTCTTTTTAAAAATATGGGTAATGATCCCACATTGTTTGGAAGTAGTTAATCATATTTGACAGAATCATGCAAAATAGAAACTATCAAAAACAAGAGGCAACAAAAGTATTTAAAATGGTTCACCACAAAGCTCTACTCTAAGAAACATATGACTAAAATGTTTCAGTTGTACCAAAATCCATGAATATTCAGTAGTTGTAGAATAAAAATGATCAAATACAGTAACTCTGTTCCAGCTACACTGACTGTAGATGATATTTGGGATATCACAATTCATCCCTCAGAGCACTTCTTTTTACCCCCTTATTTACTTCTCTGGGATAATCAAAACTCATTTTATTGAAATTAAAGTCCCATTAATCAATTCTCAATTATGTATTTTTCTATTAATAGAATGGTACTCTTCATGAATTGTAGTCTTATATTGATGTACATAAAACAATTGATCAATAAATCCATAAATTTAGAAACTGAATTAAACTCATCTCATCTCTAATTAAAAACACATATTTTTTCATGAATGATTTCAGGTATTCATTGAATATTTATTTTATACAACCAATTCTATTATGTAAAACTACACCACATGTTTGAGATTATCTAGATGGAAAAAAGACACCTTTTACATGAAATATTTGTTATATAGAATTCTTACGTGTGTACTTGTTCCATAAATTATAGATAATATATATTCATTGGAAGTATTTTCAGTCTCCAATAAGGGTAGCCACATATTTATATACTTTATTGACCTTTCATGCATGTTCCTTGAACACAAACCCCCATGCACTCAAGTCAAAATTTTATGTCGTATATGGTGCATAAGATACTTTTGTGGCTATCATGATTTACCATATTTTAATGATGTTAACCTATAACATTTTTTTTTTCAAAACTCCCTTTTGACATCTCAATTTAAATGTATGATTCTTCCACACACAAACTAAATTTCTATGTGATTGATCAATTATCTATATGTTAATGAGAAGATCCATAAACACATATTCTATGAAACATTCAGATACTCCTCTAAACATGAACATAACATCCATTTCTAAAAAAACATTTATACCTTCTCCAAATTTTGCACACAAAAAATGTGAAACCATTAGGAAACAACTCCACCATTAACATTGATATCATTTATACTATATTGACTCATATGTTACAAACTCCATGATCACATCAGTGTAAATTGATTGAAGAAAAACCAATCCCCATTTATATAATTTTAATAAATTTGTTCCAACATATAAGTACAACTATATAACCATATTTTAACACAATATCCAAATATTCATGATAAGAAGAACTTTTGAATCATTATTTATGTGATAAATGATGGAACCATTTATCCATATGAATAATTCCACGTATGACATTCCCACTATTTTTAAAAGGGATGACACAATTCTATACCATAAAAGGAACTATTTTCAAAAAATTCCAACCCAATTACATTCCTTAAATCTCTCATCATGATATAGAGTTCATGTATTGATCAAAAAATCCATATGTAATGAAATTAGATATAGAACATAATTGGTTATCGGAAGAAGCTTTCTAGTCCTTAACCTTGCGTAATCATTTTGACTCACCCTTTAACTCAATTAATACTCTATAAACTATGATACAATTAAATTATTAATATATACCATATATGATGATGTTATAAGATTCATTGAATTATTACAATTTTTTAGGTATTACTTTCGTATAATACATACATTATTTTCAGTGTTAATGGTAGATATGATTTTGATTCTAAGGCCTGATTTTCATAGAATTAATTTCTGAAATATATTTAATATATTAATATCATAGATCTGAATTTTCATAAAAAATTTGAATAAATCATGAATATAGTCTGACACCATAAATATGACTACACATTCGAGTTCAGAACATTGATTTCACCCTAGAAACTATATAACCTATCTTATCATTTTTCATTTGTGAAAAGGATTATGAATGAATTGAATGAATAAATTATATAAATCTATTTATTTTGTTATTTTCAATTTATACAGATATCAAACTCTACTACTTAAAAAATATTATTACCAATTTATAGGTTAGATGGACAACCCAATGAATTTTAGAGGAGTTGTTTGTTTTATTGTTAGAGGAGATTTAGTGATGGAAAATTGATCGATATTGGATTAAATATTTTTTCACTATTAGAGTCCATGGATATTTCAAATGATGCAAATAAAAGACCATTATTTTTCAGTTATTTTTTCGAACACCATTTTAGATGATTTTATTTATATATTTATCCCCAATTAATAATCTAATAATGAACATGAATCAATCAACAATGTATTGATTAATTTTCAAATAACATTGAGGTTGAGATTGATTATATGTCTACTTTTTTGAAGAAATCCTTATTTAAATTTTATATCCATAGATCATAATAAAAATCAGGTCATTGACCACTGAATATGGCTTATATTCATTCCACATTGATGTTTCATGGATTTCATCCACCAATCTTCGTTTGTGTACAGAAATTCCATTGGATCTCTTTTCAAAAAATACCTGATAAACAATTATTATTAAGATGATTCATAGTGGAAGTGGATTGTTATAGTATATATAGGTTCATATCAATGATGAGATCGATCTATGATGATGGTGATATTAGATCAACATTTGTTCATTGATCCTCATTCTACACATTTGGGAATGTGATGATAATGAATTGTGGTGATGATCATTTGGTATGTGATTCAGATGATCAATATCCGGAGAGTGAAAAAAGTGAGGATCAGCAAGAGAAGATTCATACATCCCTATGTGATTCATGGATTCCATTGAGTTAGAATTGGTGGATAAAAAAATAAAATAATGTTTAGGAATACTATAATATATTTCATTATACAACATGTAAATTGGTGTAAGATTCATTGTGGGACCCCATATATCACACTAGGGGTGTTAGAAAAGGATAAATTTCAAAAAGATTGTGACATATCTCACATGGTGTGTGACCCTTACCTGGTGGATTAGTGTGTGCACTATATAGTTATTGAAAAATACTAGTAGTAAATGGGAATAGACATTCCATGTACTCAGAAAAAGACATGGATAAGAGATAACAGACACATCTAGGTGTACATGGGTGGGAAAAGAGTCTTGGACATCAGTACATGAAAATAGACAAGCTATATGTGTAGATTTTTTAGTGGTCTCTACGTAATTATTACTATTAATACAATCAATTTAATTGGATATTTATATGTTATGTGAGGTAGTACTACACATGCAGACCAAGGATAGAGATACACCATTTATTTCCCAAATACCCACATTCCACTCCCTTCATGGGTATTTATTGATATTTAAATTCATCATGCAATATTATATGCGGAGTTTGTTTTTATGGTAAATTAAATAAATTTTATTTTATTGTATAACATCCTCATATTTGGATTTAATCCATACTAGAGGATGAGTTTCTTATAGATTTCATGGTGTCCATCTGTGAGACTATAGTGTGATCTTATATCAATTTTATACCCTATGTAGGATATAAAGATTTATAATGATCTCATTAAGAAATAAATTAATTCTATATATAACTATCCATTTTAGTATTGTTCATGTTATTATTTGGGAACAATCCCTCAAGTAGCGTATTGCGCTATATTTGGTTTTGGAATCCCTTGAGGTCATGTGTGTGATCCCCAATCTATGTATCTGGTCCATGTTGACCAATTAGAAATCATGGTTGATTCCTAATTATCATGTCTTCTTACATGATTTTCCTTGAGGATATAATGTATCATGTAGTGGATTATCTGAGAATAATAAATTCAATAAGCATAATCTTATGTGTGGTAGTTTGGATGTGACCTTTTATTGGAATAATGTCCTCACTGATTGTACATTAGTTTCTTTTATGCATTTATTGATATAAAAATTTTATCGGATGACTATTATTGATGATTTAGGTTTATTATATTTGGGGTTCCATAATGGGTACTTTTATACATACCATTAAATTTTCTATTCTGCATGTGTCATGTAATATGTACATGATAAAAAATTTGATTCAGTCTTACGATGGTAGGGAGTCGGTGGAACATATTTTGAGTAACAAAAACTATGTATTTTTTGTGGTTTCATTTAGTCATATTCCTCTACCATAGAGTAGGTTTTAATCCATATAATTTTTTTGGGAATAGTATTTGAAACCATTTTTTCTTTCATTACCTTTCAATAATACTCTGATTTTGGAATTGTAGATGTATTAATTCATTGGAATTATTTATTTTATATTTATTCATATTATTGTCATGAATATATATATATGTGTGTGTACTAGTACATTAGTATAATTCCTCCCATGTGGGTGACATTGCTACTCAGTACTAGATTCCTTCCCCATCATATTATAGGTGCAATTGGGGAGGTCGTATTTGAGGCCTGGTTGGGCTATTTTGTGACATGATGGAATTAGAGGATTTAGTTGTACCAATATAATAATGCCTAAAATATCCATATGTGGAAATAGTGTTATGTGTTTTGAGTTCTACTATCATGTTTGTGACCATAGTTTTGTGGGGGTAGCTGACATATCTACACGCCAGAACAATGATCACTTGAATTTTGACTCAATACATATTGAAATTGGATGTTTTTAAAAACACTTGTAAATAAATCTTCCAGGAATGAGATGTTGTTTTCATATCCATCATGAGTAAACTAACCTAAATTCATGTTCAACATGTTATATATTGTTTATTTCTAGATTCTTCTATAAAGAGAGAATTTCAATATTCTATCTTGTCATCCTGAGGTTGACTCTCCAAGTGATGATGAATAGGTAAAGGAGTTTATAAATGATATATAACCTTTATATTGTTAAACATCTATTCTAACAGCCATTGAGTAGTAGTTATAATTTTTAATAAAATATGCAGATGCACAAAGGATGAGTGAGTTGCGTGTTTTATAAAGGTAGTGGCCTCTTAGGTTTTGAGGCAAGCCAGACCACCAGGTGGATGAGGACATGATAGAGGAAGTCACTTGAGTCTTCCACATTGTGATAATTCCTTAATATTAGATGGATGTCCTTATAGTTAGTATTATTTAGGGATATTCATGGATATGGTGTATTTTAGTTTATTAGTGATGGGATGATATAGATCTCCCAAGTAAAAAATCATGCTTTTTATATGGTATGTGTTTCATCCAGTTATAATGAATTCGATTTACATCAACGATATTCGTCATTTGATGTTGGTTAGTTTGACAATTATGAAGTATTTAGTGATTCATACTGATCTATCTCGATTATATATAGATACATTTTGTGATCTATTATTTAACAATAATCATTTAATTGTTCTTATGTCTAGATATATATTATTTAGTGAAAAATATTATCATCTCCAACTATGATGGGCTCTTGAGTGATCCATAGTGGTATAGATCTTACTGGAAGAGGAGACACCAGTAACTGGTCCTGGTAATGGGAATCTAGATGTAGGAACATATGAAATTTGTATCATATTTTGTTTTCCTAGATCCAATAATGTTACACTCATTAGGATATGATCATAAGATACATGGTAAAAACTATAGTGCTTATAATATAAATCGAATTAACTGAGGAAGAGGTTGTATTTATCTTCTGAGGGACTGAGAAATTTATGGCAAGATTATCCAACTCATAGAATAGATGATTATGAGAGAGTCATGGGATCAATGTGGAATATATATAGACGGGATATTGGTGATATACATGGAAATGAATGTGGAAGATAGGCCAGTAGATCTAAAGGATGTGGATTGAGATTTGACCTATTACGACTAAACACCTAGGTGTTCCACAAAAGGGTGACGATATAGTTGTCAAGGTTGATTATAGCTACATTATTAGGAGGCTTATTTCTATGAGGATACATGTATGATATGAGATATTTTATTTACTTCTCAAACATTAAATGTAGTATTTTTTTTCAAATAGGTTTCCGTCATTCCATTCATGACACTTCTCTTGTTTGAGGTATAACTATTCCAGTTAAGCCTTTTGCTCGCACTATTAACATAGAAAATCATTATCAGGCTACTCAGTGATTTCAAACATCCACTAAAAGTGTAATATGACACATGGATGTTATATTTTGGAATGAGATCACTTCTATTAGTGATGATCCCTTCAAACATCAGTTTGGTATGGACTGACCATCCACTTATCATGAAATGCATTATTATTTTAGTAAGATGAAGTTATCTGTCCATAGTGATGGTATGAGGATTTCCATAGTGTGTGATGAATAAATATTTTATGAGGATAATGAACTTATGCATAAGAGAGTGTAGCTGGTTACTAAAAAGATGTTTACCATGACTATATGAGTAGTGGATTCCATGGGCTACCAGTTCCCTATGATGGGTTTCATAGTACATGGATGCCATTCCTTGGGTGTTCCATAAATATATACCCATTGATATATAAACATATAAATTTAATTAGACCATATTATGGCCCAAAAATACTTACCAACATATTATATGTCTCACACTATCCATCGTGTGTTGATGATGCAGCTAGATGGCTTACATTTTAATGGGCTTGTGAGACAAAATGCTTCCACTGGGGAAGCCCCAGTATTGTTCTCCATGACATATTAAGGGAGGATGACATTATGAGAGGGCTATAGTAGTTTTATTTTGTAAAATTTGAAGACTAATTATCTACTATCAAGGATAAACGATCATTTTAATTGCTGGAGTGTCGTGGGATGGTTCTCGAAGATTGGCATCAATACAGGCAAGCCCCATCAGAAAGTAAATGATGTTGTTATAACAATGATTACATTTATATGTCATAGAAATGAGTATGAGTACATAATGCATCCCATTAGTGGGATAAAACCCCAATAAGTTGTCATTGGACTCTTGGTGTTGATCATTCAACCTTTATCAGACTGGTTTTTGCTTGTAATTATCAACCTTATCATATTTTACTTGGCATCTGGGGATGTTCATGTGAAACACATGAATAGAGTTCAGGACACACATTACGATCACCATTATTATTGGGGTCTCTCATGGGGTGCATTTCTTACTGATGAGGTCCACTTCCTAGGAAATTTTATCTTAGATGTAGGATTGGAAGTGGAACTGATTTAGGTGGAGGAAATTCAATCATGGGTGCCACCCAATTGTGTTGACATGGTACAAGGATTACAAGAATTGGAATGATAGTATGAAGGGGTTTCTACTAGAATTATCAATATTTACAACACTCTTTATAACTCTTACCTAAAATTGGAATCTATTTGTGTGGATAGAATGGTGAGAGCAGTGCTTTTGGAAGTAGAGGTAGAGGTGGACGACCGATCCCTACAAGATAATTCAATAGAATTGTGTTAATTATGTAGTTTCCAAAAATACAATATTGATAATAGATATTTTTGTTCTATTCTATATGAAATAAGTGATTTAATATAATTCACATTAGTTCAGAAAACAAGAGAATAAATATAGGACCGACATTCTTGAGTTTTTAGTGATAGTCGTCACACAAAACATTTGAAGGCACTACCTGATTGGGGATCCGTTTTCGTCTAATTTGACAACTCTACTCTCATGTATAACAAAGAAGCATTACAACATTATATAGAGGATATGGATAGATTTAATCAATTATTATGACACTAATATTTTCTATACTTTAATTAAGGTGAATGTGGTGGTAAATGATATGAACAAGAGATATCCTTCTCCATTGTTGTACAAGGAATCATAGTAGTTAGAGTTGTTAAATTAATAATTGGTGGTCAACTATGATGCTCCATATATATAATTTATTGTTATTACCTCACATATTTAATTGCCTCTTATGGATTCTTATCATGGTGTGACTGACTATGTGACATTATATATATTTCCACTAAATGTGGTCTTGATGGATATTCTAAAAAAATAATTCTATCTCAATAATCACTCATAATGAATATAACTAATTGATTAAAAGTGGGGTCTATCATACATTTAAATAATATATTTAGTATTATGTTTATCTCCCATTTTTTTCATTCTATTCTTCTAGAATGTAATGCTTAGGTACATTGAAGGATGAAATAAAATTACGGAGACCTATATAGATCAAATTGGGAATAAGATCATCCAAAAAATGGATTTTTTGTCTCTAACAAATTATCTCTTTTTTGAAAAAATATTTTACAATATAATATTACTATGAAATGTATCTTACTACCAAATAAAAACATGGGGGTTTCTATATCGAATGAATGAATCCAGAAGGCCTTATTCCATAGAATATTAATCCTATCTCAGGGTTCATTAAAAACTAGGAAAATTATTTACATTCATTAGGAGGCCATATTACCTTGTTTAATTCTTTTCATCCCTAATTTAATATGCATGTCTTTCTTATAATAAAGTCGCTAATATGTAAAATGGATCATATGTAAATAACTGTTACTAATTATATTTGGGATTTCAACCAAAATGGTAAATTCCATAAGGTGACATTGAAGAGGATGGGTAAACCCATTTCTAAAAGTGGAATTATGTTGTGAAATTTATCCGATTTGATGAAATAAATGATGGTAAAATCTTTTTTGGGAGATCATAAAGGGAATGAATTTAATGGAAAGGTTTATTATAAATATATTTACAGAGGACTAAAGATAGGTGTCATTAGGTATTAAAGAGTAGAAACACTTCAATAGAATATCCATGAAAACCTAGAGAACCTAAAATACTTGACATAATGGTTTGTGGGTCATGTAGTGACCAAATTTGGAAAGAAAAATGTGGAATTCATACACATTTTTTTCATGTACGACCAATACCACAAATTTAATTCAGAGAAGGAATTTAATTTTTATCCATCATTAGTAAATTTCCAGACCACCATTAGGACATTGATCAAGGATCCATAAAGATATGTGATTACAGTTCATGAATTAATTTATACCCCATTAAATCCAATCATGAGGTGATGAATGTAAGAATTAAATATAGTGGATGGGAATTAATAATTTTGTGCAAATCAATCTCTAAAAAAATGAAATTCCTTTTATGGTAGATAAGAATCCAATCCTTTCCTAATATGGACATTCCCAAAACAAGGGGATTTTCCTTTCTTCCTGGTGAAGATTATTCTATTCATCGAGCTATGAAATAACCACAAATAAATTTCATAAAGTGTATTGTGAATTATATATTTGGATTATTATTACATAACTAATAGTATTCTCTATTATGGTAGAATATATATTGGGAATCATAGAATCCTAGTTTCATGGGATTGGTTAAATGGAACCTGTGTGATTGCATGTAGAATTTTCATTACATTGAAATTCTTGACCATCTAGGAGGAACGTAATAAGAAAAAATAAATGTAACACTCACTCCTCCTATATCATGAAAGTGAAATTGAAATACCTGGTGGCATATTTAGGGGAATTCATTTCTGATACATATAACTCAGGTGCTCTACATAATATTATTCCCATGGAGGTACTGGGTCCAGACATGAGTTACATGAATTGAATAGGTTCCTAGGTTATATGGAGACCCCAAATGATGTGTCTAAATCTCATCATTGATATTTTATTCATATATGGTAATATGATAGAAGGAATGCTTGATTTGGATGGAATAGTTTCTTTCTTCTTTATATTTAGAATGTACTATAGCATAGGTAGATTACTAGGGTATGATGTGAGGTACACAGTTTGATGTCATTAAATGTCCCATATTATTAAAATTAATATAATGGAAGAAGAATCTGATTCCAATGTGCTGGTTGAGTTTTTTCAAGATATATCTAGTCCAACATGGGATGTGGATTACCAATCATAATGTATTAGTTATTTTTTGGCTGTAGATTTATGGGGAGTCATACATGGAGTGAAGGTGACTTTTTAGGGGATTCATTGGACATCATGGAGGATCAATATGTGTTCACAATTATCTAGGTTTTTATTAGATAGCTCCCAAATTATTTTAACCACATTATCATGGTATATTCACTCTGAATTCACCACTTTTGACCCCATGAATGAAATTATTTGTATGGAATTAATTTAATCATTATTCAATACAAAATACAATTTATAGTTAGTCTAGGTGACATGATACAATATGGGTGATCATTGAATGGCTCTATATTCTTTATCACATCCTATTTATTTTTATGTCCATATCATTTGTGATCTTTAGTTCATGTACATGCACAAGACATTATGACTACATGGATTTCAATCGATGATCATTTTAGACAATGATTCTTCCTTAATTTCACAATTATATATAGATTTTTTAAGAGTCCATTGAGAAAAATTTACATTTGAGAATGTTTTTTCACCGCTTGGATAATTTCCAAACTGAGAAAACCAATCATGTCTTAGAGGACACGGTGGGGATTTTCATGATGGATTTTGGATGTATTTGGGAGGATCACCAAAACTAGGTCGATATTTTTTGTATAATAATAGCGACCATTCCAAAAAATTTATGGAAGCATTTGATTCATTATATGGGTGACGTGCAAAGTGAATTTGTTTTGGACCGATCTTTTTGAGAAAACCCAAATGGGCCCATATTTGGTGTGACAAACTGCAGTAGAGGCTCATATAATCTAGTAGTGGATGATAGCCTCACAGATCAATCATAAGCCTTATTAGGATCGATGATAGAGACCTCTAGGGTTCGAGGAGGGTGGCCATGTGTTCCTTTGGGTCTCGTTTAGACGTGGATTATAAAGATTTATCGAAGGAGGTAATATGTATCCAATATTCAATATCCATTTCCATATACAACTTTGATATGGTGAGGTGGTGTAATGCTTTAATATCCCATAGTATCTGGACTTGGTACAAAGAATATTCCATGTGTTGTTGTTGAGGATGTATGTGCATAACCAATTTCACATTATCATCTAGAGAGATTCGTACATTGATGACAGATATACATTTGTAGAGTAAATAGTGGAGATCGATGATCTCGAAAAGATGAAACTTCATTAGAGATTGATTTCCATTATAATTATCTAGTGGATCTACATTAATCTTCACGGGAGAACCCATGAGGGGGAGACAAATATGCAAGCCAAGTTCCCTCATCCATATAAGTATATCATTTGATTTTCTTTTCGATAAGTCCTTAGGTGGATAGAATATAATGAATATTGATTTTTCATGTAATGTATTTGGATATGATATCTATTTTTTAAAATCTAGAAACTAAGTCATAAAGAGACTACTATGCTCAATATTCATGGAATGTATATAAAATCAAGTAATATGATGCATGTCCAGTTTTAATGATAATGGGAAATAAATATAAAATAGGGTTTTAGATCTAAAATATGGGGGAATCATTTTGTTAATAAATTTTGTTTTACACTAGGTGTTTCACAACCCGTATTGGAAACAGGGGTTTGTGATAACGTTGTCATGTGTGAAGATTTAATAAAATAAGTAAATTTATTTTATTAATTTATTTTATTAATTTATTTTATTTTATTTTGTCGTCAAACACAACTATTTAAACACTATTATGAATAATTTTTAGTTTTACCCACCTAACCCTAATAATAAGAGTAAATTAATTAGGGATAGAATGGGATGATGTATTAGAAAACAATAATAATTTGAGATCAGATTTAGGATCGTTGCATAGCTGGTGTTCATGGATCATGCCATCTAAAGAAATTGCGGACCATTCATGGACAATGATAGAACCAAAAAATACGTTAGGTGTTTTTTATGCACTTTCATTATTCCTATGTTGAATACGAATCAATCATAAAATTTATTTATTCATGGTTTCATTATATTGTTGTTACATGTTTATTCTATAGGGATTTTTTGTCTAATTGTCAATATGAATTGGATCTTCATTCATAATTCTAATGAAAAATGATTGGGGACAACTAAACATGGCCAAGGTTCAATACTATTTTGTGTGTATTTGATTTATCATACTACTCTTCATTAACTATTATCATTTTGGTTGGTATGTCATTTAATTATTACTAGATAAAAAATAAGTGTTCACATTCTTCTTTGAGAAATAGACTCTTATAAAACGTTTGGGATCTTATCGATGATAGGATTCAGAAGCAATGATAGTTACTTCATTTTGGGATTAGATCATCGATTCACATTCATCATGTTTATATATGTAATAAAAATGAGGCATGGTGGAAATAATTTGGTATGTGAATATGATGGATCGCTTCCAAAGAGGGGTAATGGAGAGGCTTCACCAAAGCATACCCATACCTCATAGAATGACTGATAACTGTATTGAAGTTAGGTGGAGTGCATGAAGAGGAAAAAGAAGAATACAAAATGGAATATCCACATTACACAATACAATATCTGGTGATACAAGGTTGGTAATACCCCCATGTGTGGCACTAGATTTCTTTGCGGAAGAAAAATATCACAAGGGATGTCACAGTTTTCACATGACATGAGACCCTTACCTTGTTTCTAGGAATATATCATGGAGGGAATATGCACATGGACATAAGTACATGGACTAGGACACAACGTGTAATGAAGAACATTCATGACCAGAGGTACACGAGCATGTCTAGGTGTATAGGTGATGGATCATGTGTACATGGAATTGTAAATGGGTACAACCAGCAATATCCATGAACAATTAGGTAACACGTTAAGGGTGTTGGGAAACCTCCACATGCCATGATCTATTACTAAAAGAGAGGTATTAATAGGTTTAAATTACATTTGAGAAACCACCACATGGTTAGACTAGGGGTGTTATGGACATGTATTATACCCCAAATACCTGAATTGTACAACCTTAACTGCTTTTTGGAGCCCTTAGATTATATAGCATAGACATGTAATGTTTTTTTGTGTTCCAGGGTCTATTCCATTTAGGGTACAATGCAATAATACATCCACATATTTGTATTGGGATGAATTCTTGTGGATAAGTCTCGTATTGTATTTGGGGTTTCCCATCGCGAGACTAGTGTGTGGTCTAATATCATTTCTATAGCCTTGGTGGGTATTGTGGAATCAAAAAAATCAACTTGAAAAGATAATTTATCCCCCATCTTGTGGGTTGTTTAATAATAGATAATGTTATCATTGGACTAAGATCCCCTACATAGTTGGTAGATCCATTTGGGTTTGTGGTGTCCCCCGATGGTCATGGGTCTGATCACCTATTGTATTATTTCATCCATGGAGACCCCTCATATTTCATTTGTGTGGAATATTGATCTTATACTCTTGAATGAGTATATATGTTGATATTTTGGTTCATGTGGTGGATTCAACAAAAAATAGCATTTATTCGAGATGAATCTTGTGTCTTTCAATTTGGTTGTGACTTCCTAGAGGCAAGATATCCTTCAAGAGAATATATCGGTTAGTGTTTTTTTTATTAATTAATTTTAAGTGATGGATATTATTTATTATTCATTTTTAGTGTCATTTTTGTGTCCTAATGGGTATGGTTATACTCCACAATGCATGGGATCTTATAGAATAGGTCAACCCTTATGAAGTGAATGACCCATTCAGTAGTGTCCTTGGCTGACAAGGAGTAAGTGTGGAATAGCTTATGTTTTAATAATTAGTGTTTTTAGGTGATCATATTTGATCATATATGTTGCTCTTGGATCAGGTTGGACACTCTATGGTTTTTGGTTGGATTTTTATTTGGGACATTTTTTATTTTTTTAGTTCACATTTGTACTGTGATTGTTTTATTATAGTTTAGCACCTGAATTAGATTCATTTTTTTTACATTTTAGCATTGTCTGGTACTTGATATGTGGGAATGTATACTTGTACATTTGGCCAATTCCCTCTATGTGTGTGGTATATCTACTTTTATGTGGTCAGTATCTATCACCCTATTAATGGTGATCATGGGGTGTCTATGTGTAGGACCCTTTGGGCCATCGTGTAACCTTAATATCTAATAAACAGCATCTCATTAAACAGTTCAAATGAAAACCCGTCGATTCTATGTGTGACAAACGACCACATCATGATCAAATGTTATTTTTTCCATTACCACCACTCAAGTCCAATTATACTAATAGAATTATTGTGTATATATATACATTATCATAAATACATAAAAATGATATTTCAATTATAATATTGCATCTACCTTCTTACCTTTTGATCTGTTATAAAATGATATTGTTGATTTTTCATACATGTTGACTACTAACTCTATATAGTGTTGTGATGTATTTTTTAATTTATCTTTACATGGATGGTAATATAGATAATTGTTTTCAATATCTATGGTATATATGATATAATAATAATTCCATAATGGTTAAATATTATTTACCTTTCTGTTGTTCAATCAATCAAAAAATGAAAAAATAGCATTCACGTATATGTACTAGCTACAATCTCTAGGAATGATATGACACATTTATCTAGAAATAAAAGTTATGGATAATTCAAAATACTTATAAAGTGACTATATATTATATGAATATCACAGTTAAAATTAAAGAGTCAATTTAAAAATGATCAATGTACAAGGACTGAAAATATGTAACAAAAACACATATAAAAAACTAAGTAACTCTCACCCTAAATAGTGATTATTATAAAAAATTGTTAATAAATTATTGATTTAAAAATTATAATAAATGTATAAAAAATATTATAAATGTGATTGTTTTTATAATATATGTAAAAAATTTATGTATAATATATTCTAGTTACGAACATGTATGATGAATAGCATACATGGGGTAAGGGTTTCTCTTTGATATTTACTTCTGTGAAACATTTTCCATATTCACCACTTATTTATTTTTTGAGGTTTATATACTACCAATTTTGTATATATTATGATGATTATCATTATATTTATTATTTCATTTTATTTTAATTGTTCATGGTGGTTATGAATCAAATTTTACCAAAATTTTATGTGTTTTACAATTACAATCTCATAATTTTTCATGATTATTTTCAGTTATAATTATGATTATGAAATAATATGACCTAAATCTCAAAAAATCGAATTCTTTTATAGTAATATGGTTATTCATGATGTTTTCAAAATATAGTAACTTATTTCAATCTTTCATATTTAAAAATATATAGATATTTAGTAATAAAAGTGGATTTCATTATCTCATTGGTCAAAAATAAATTTTCATATATATCCATATGTTGTAATGAAAATATCAACTTTTTAAAATTATATAGATATTTTTTTATACAAAATTTTTCCCCAATCTAGATATTAAAAAAAAATTCCATAAATCGTTGTGTACTTTTCCCAATTGTGTACTTTTTAACATTTTTTAATTTTAAACAAAAACGACATGTAAAAAATTCTCATGCATCTTAAAAGTAATTGTTTTTTAACTATATTTGTAATTTTAAAAGTTTATTTTTAGTGAATTTGTTACTACTAATATTTTTGTAATTTAATATTTTTTAAAGTGATTTTAAAAGGGAAAATGTTTATTTTCCTCTTGAATGTTTTAATAGAATTATGTGGTATTGCTATTCATCAATGAAAACATCCCTCATTATTCCTTAGTCATAATTTTATAGATATTGTAAAAATACAATCCTTATTATGTATATTGATGGTTTATGATTTTTTTTACTATAGATGAATCATTTCTATAATTATTTCTATATTAATCATAGTCTTTTATGAATATGTTAATTTATTTGATAATTTATTAACATTTCATATTATATCTTGCAACACTAATTTTAATTGTTTATTTTCTATTTTGATTTCTGAAATAAGTAACATTCCATATTTAGTGGATTGATGTGAATTTTTATGTTTATTATAGTTATACACTTTCAGATGAGAAATTAATTGGAGTTATTAAGGTATGGTTTGGGCCTTCTATGTCCTCTTGATGAATTAATCGGTCTCCTAATAGACACTAGATTGCGTTTTTTGATGAAAAAAATCAATTTTATTTAAGAGGTAATTGAATTTGGCCTTGAAGTTAGGGTTATGATGTTCAAATTCTATTGTATGTATACACTTACTAAGAATTAGATCTCACCCCTTCCACATTATTCCATTCCCCATGACTCCAAGAAGTGTATTTTTATTGATATATAGATAAATTATAAATGAAATAATTATGCTATCAATTAAAACTATAGTTGTTATTTTAAATTTTAAATTGTAAAATGATAGTGAGTTGTTTATATATATATACATCATTAAAAAACTAATTTATCCATCAAGACTCAATACATTATATCTAGTGCTAATATAATAAAGATTCAAGTGACTCCCAACTACTAGGGTTGGGGTATTTACAATAAGAAATATAATCTTACATCATGAAATACACTTATATAGAATCACTAAGTTATAACACCCCGAGATTTTATAAAAACTATTCTTGTTAATTTCATTAATGTCTTGTGTTGTACGCTACAACAAAAGGATCTTGAACAACACGCATCCTTGAATTTCCTTACATTACACGCAATCGTGACCTTCCTCGATAGCGTGTGTAGTACGCAATAACGAGTTTCACTAAACAACGATATGCTATTAAAATATTATTAAAACTAGGCGTTATAAATAGTAATAACCACTTTTTGAAATTCTGTAAATTATTTTTTTCAAAATGAACTTCATTTTTGGTTTCAGAATATCGAAATTAGCTTAGGGTGAAATTTTGGTACTTTTCGGATAACTTTCATTTTCTGATGAATAGTGAAAATTACTAAATTTTAATTAAAAACAACCTTTTTAATCGAAATAATTAATAGTGATAAATTATTAATTTGAGTGGTTTTAAAGTATATTTTGAATATATTTTTACAATTTAATAAAATGTTGGTAATTGGATGTAATTCTACGTTTAAACCAGACATAAACAAGTGTCAATCTTTTGATAGTTATTATCTCTTAAGAACACGCTATATGTTTTGATGACGGGAATTAATTTTTAAATTAATTAATGAAACTGATATGTTTTGAATTTTTTAAAATATACATCATTTTTGAGTTCATAATATCAAATATATCTTAGACCTAAGTTTTTATATTTCTCTGGAAACTTTCATTTTTGATGAATAGTGAAACCATTAAGTGGTAGTTAAAAAAAATGAATTTTTCATAAAACTAAATTTTACCACTTCTGTGAGTGGAATTTAAAAAATCAGGGAGACACAGTTGATGTCAGTAAGTAAAATGTGGTTCAATGAGATGAAAATAATTTTTGGCGAATAGTAACTTTTTTTACCACGGTTAAAAGTAAATAGGGGAATTAAGGGTAAAAATGTTATTATTATTACCCTAACACATGTACTAATTCTATTGGATAAATGTAATTCAACCAAAAACAACATTAGGAATATAATATGATCATTTAGACCCACTTGGATTAGATTAGGACATTTATTATTAATTTATTTAAAGAAGGGTTAAAATAGTTAAAATCAATGTTTAATAAGTAAATAATTTTTAGTATAGGGTTATAAATAAGATAAATTCGACTATAAATACTCATTAGAAATATAAAATAATTTCATACATAATGGTATTTTATTTGTAATTTTTAGAAATTAAATAATTTAATTTATTTATGACACAATGATGATGCAGTAATTATCTTATTAATGAAATATTGACATAATTGATGTTATAAATACCCAAATAAATGTAATTTGAGACTTTTTATGAATTCCAATGATTTTATAGGTTAATATGACATGTTAGTATTAATTTAATTAACTTTTTTCGAACTAATAATTCTGTTATGATTTTCACAAAAATCATTTACTAAATAGTTTAAAAATTGACATAAAATAGTTTTTAAAAAAAATATTATATTATTAATTTTTATTTTATTCCTAAAAATATAATGTTCGGCCAAATGACTTAGATAAGGTTATATATATTAATAATAAACAACTTGGGGTTCGTTTGGCTTGATATAGTAAGTTTATTAACCTTATAGTGTAAGAAGACAAGAAGTCACGGTAAAAGTAAAATTATCTAACTTAAAGTTAAATATAAATGATAAGGTTAAAATAAGAACCTAAACTAGTCTAAAGTATATTGGATGAGAGGATTGCGACCCATCCCTACCTTATCTTCGAAATAAATCAATTTGGAGCTATTTAAAACCGAATTTGGCTTTATAATAAAATAATATTTTTAGTTATTCCAAATGTGCCCCGCTCCTCCCTTATAAAAGGGCACCCCCTCCCTTTCTTCCTCACACCACTTTGAGCCTTCAAGCTCGGCCAACCTCTTCAAAATTTTCTACTCCCCTTCCCTATCAACATCCTAGAGGTTCTGGTCTTCCTCAAAGACCAATTTTAGTTCCCTAAGAGGAGGTCTCAAAGAGGCGATTCAAAGAAGAGGTAATTTCCGTTACCGATTCTTTCACCTTTATGTCTTCTTCCACTTCTTCTTATAAGGTTGTTTCATTATGAAGTAATAAAATCAGTGTCACTAATATAATGATTTTTTATTATAAATATGAAACAACCCAATTTCACCATCTATCCATCCTACGGAAAATGAAATCACCGCGCGTGTGTACGTACGGAATACCGTCTCCACGCCGGGGTGAAATCTATTTTCCACCACCACCTTACTTGGATGGGTATAATGGTGTAACTAATAACTATATATGATTATTGTAAAGTTATATTTATTATTTAATAGTATACATACACTCCAATAAAATTCCACGATCATGGGAACGATATCATCGTTCGTGCGTACGTACGGAAAACCGTCTCCACGACGCGATGAGATTCATTCTCAATGATTAACCATTCATGAATGATTATAAAGTATATATAATAAGTAATCATGAAATATATGACATAATAATTATACTGGATTTATGTTTATATATATGTATTTTATCTACTTAATTCCATTCAACTCAATAAGGAAACGAAAACAACATTCATGCGTACGTACGGCCTACCGTCTCCATGAACGGTGTATTTATTTCCATTTACTGATTTATTATATATATGTATATTCTGAATATATATTATATATAAATCATGTTTTATATTCTGTAATTAAGTAATCATGATCTAAGTAATCATATGAATAATTACAAGTTAAAACACGGACGACAAATGAAACAATTTTATCCAAAACACTCTTTAACATGGAATTTACAAAAGAACGGGTAATATAAAGTCATAAGTGAACCATATATGATATCATAACAATGAGTATTATTCTGTAATAAGACAATGACATTATTTAAATCATTATACAAGATTTTCGGACAATTACGAAGCAAATCGGACCTAAGGTAAGGGAAATATCACAATCTCATTTTTATCCGAGATTGCTTATACTTTGGTATTTACTGGGGTGTATTTTATCATCCACATCCATGTTTTCTCAATATTTAATACTATTTCCATCCACCTACAATTGTTTAAATCCAATTTTACCCTTCGGTGAGTTTTTAGTAAAAGATATGAAAGGAATATTTTGTCGTTTTTCGTACGAGGTACTTTTTGACTTTTCCGACAAAAGTACGAGAAGAATGTTTTTCTAACTTATACGGCATGAATGGATTTTTAAAAAATTATTTCCAAGAAGCTTCCTTTACAAGTTTTCAAGTTTATTTTTAATCAAATTCTTTTATTTTAGAATTGTATGACATGTTATGAAAGGAAAAGTGTTTTTGAAGTAGAAAGGATATTTTCCTCAAGAATGGAGTTCAAGTGTTTTATAAAAATTATTTTCCTTCTAAGATAAAAAAGGGTTCTGTTTTTACCCCTATTATTACATTGATATGACTATGTTGTGATGGATATATTTTTATGAATTCCTTTATCTTATATTAATTGTTTTATGATGTCACGATGTTTAAGATTCCCATTTTTATTACATGGGTTATGCTATGATGTATGGTTTTTTATTTTGTGGCACACATAAGAATGGTATCATTATGAGAAGGGTGGGACCTATATCTCCCTCCAAGGAATTGGGTAAAGATTATATATCTCATGAGATAGACATGGATGGAACGGCAGGTTAAACCGGTTCAGTGAAACAGGACTGAAACAAGGAGTGAACTCGGTTCAGAAAGGCACTTTGTCCACTAAGATAGTCTTGGCAATGAGTATTGACTAATAAGAAATGATTCTCTATGATTATGTTTGTATACCAAAAAGTTTCATGTTTTATGTTATGATTATTGGGATTTCATTTCACTACTATGATTTATCCCATGTTATGAAATTATGCTCTCTTTTGCCGGTTAAGATTTCCAAAATGTTATGTTCTTATGAATATGATGTGATTGATGTTTCTTTTGTTTACCCTTACTGAGCATTTGAGCTCACCCATTTATGTTTTCTTTTCCCCAGCATATAAAGAAAGGTTTTAGGTAAAAAAAAGGAAGATCTTTATGGGAGATTTTGAAGATATTTCACCACGATTAGGAGATTATATTCCGAGTTTCCAAAGACACTAAACTATTACGATCCTTGTGTGTGTGTTTTTGTTATGTACTAAGTATTCCACAAAAGTAATGTAATGTTTATGTAGATCAAGCTTCGGGCCTCTACAGTTGGTATCAGAGGAAAGGTTTAGTCAACCATTGGAAACTAGGATGCGAAAACGTTAGTGAGATCCCTAGAGATATTTATAAGGTATTTTTTGGGATGTACCTAAGGATAAGTATACGTATAGGATATAGTCCTAGAACTATGGTAACGATCATATAATTTGACCTAAGATGTTAGATATTCAGGGTGCTTCCCCTTTACTATGTTATTTTCCCTATCATGATTTTTTCCTCTCACACTATTCTTTTTGGGTTTTAGAAAATGGCTGGAAACAAGATGATTCCCGATAATGGAGGATATGATGGACAATGGAATGATATTCTTCATGAGAAACCAAATGAAATGGGAATTGGAAGTCCAAACATCATTATTATGCCGAATCAGCAATCTCATAATATGATCAATAAATTAAAATTTGGTTAGTTTCCTGACTCGGCTAATAAGAGAAAGATAGAATTTCATGATGATCATAGAGGAAAGAAAGTTCAATTTGCCCTATGTAAATCATGTGGGAAGAGGCATCAAGGAGAATGTTTCAAAGGAACTGGAAGATGCATTGGGTGTGGAAAAGAAGGACACAAATCCAGTAAGTGCAAATGAAAAGTTTCAGTTAACACCATGAATGAGGATAATGGTATTGCTACGACATCAATAATGGTTAAATGTTTTAAATATGGAATGTATGAGAATTATGCACACCAATGCCCTAAGGGAAAGCCTCATGAAGAGAATCAGTATGGTTGTATGGGTTGTATTTATGTTGATGATGATGAAGAGACTACAAATGATATATGAGATGAAAGAATTGTTGAAGCTCGGTCAATGGTTTAAGAAGGTAGTGGAATGATTACATGTTTATCAAGTGTAATGTTGTATAAGTAATCTCATGTTACTATGGAATAAAGAGACATCTAAGGATTGTTACACTGTTGTCTTTCCTTAAGTATTGAAAGTGTATAATGAATGGTACCAGTAACCATGAATGATTATTAAGATATTTTTGGAAAGTAGATGATATGAACATAATGAAGGGATAAGGAGAAAATGAAATGTTTGACAGTATTCATGAGCTCATGATTGAAATATGGTCTAAGTGATATCATGGTTTGAGTATAATGAATTTTGAGGATTTTGGTTTGTGGAAAGTGTTAACTTTTAACTGCATTCATGTTTTCACTAAGGTTCAATGGGTATTCATTCTTCAAGAGAATACATGATTAAGGTATTCACATGTTTGTAATTTGACCAACAAGATATATCTTATGATATATGGGGGATAAATGATGGCATTCACGAGATAGTTATGTGACATTTCAAGTAATCGTTTTCTTTATACTATGAGCTTGGACCGAAGTATTTTAGATAAGCGTAAATATTGGAATGGATTTTGTTAACCATAAGTTAGTATTGTTTAAGGATAGAACTTTTTTTGATATTATATATGTAATGTAGTTTTAGAAAAAGGACAACCTGTAGGACTAACGACAACCCATCGCGTCGGACATGGCTGTGGGAATCGAACCCACAACCGAAGTGTAACTGGCCTTTATCGCCTACCACTGGCCTACAGGAAGTTCTTGTTTAGTAGAAACTAGTTTTATTATATTAAACAGTATGATATAATATGTATAAGTCCATTTTATGAAACATATATGATTAATCTCACTATTGATCGATTTATGTATATTTAATAACTTTTTCTAACCTTCTGTTTGAGACAGATGGAATGACCCATCATTCTATCACATGATCTACTAACACTTCATGAATAAAAAAAATTTAAATTCATTTCTTTAAGAGATCAAGTGGAAATTGTTCAAGGCATGAACAACAGTGAGATTGTACCAAAATAAAGTAAGTATTTATTCTAATTCAAATTCTTCAACTTTAGGGAAATGATCTTGAAAACCAAAAATGTTGTCCTAGTGCCCTTATATCTGATGAATCAGATGGTACCTTATATCATCACAAATCTATGGATTTGTGATTGCTAGATTTTCCATAGCCAGGTTCTCTACCACTCTCCATCAAAACATGATGGTTAGATTTCTCTTCCATATCCATATTTTCACCTATGTGGAAACCCAATGATTACTTTCTTTGGGTAACCATTATGTTTCATAATTTTGTTTTTAAATATTGGTTTTGATATTCCTTTTTACGATATGGGTTTCTATTAAAGAAACTTTCAAGGAGTAAACCATTTATAACCCCGACGAATTTCGAGGGAGAAATTCATTTTAAGGGGGGTAGAATTTAACACCCCGAGATTTTATGAAAAATATTCTTTTTAATTTCATTAATGTCTTGTGTTGTATGCTACACCAAAAAGATCTTGCACAACACGCATCCTTGACTTGCCTTGCATTACACGCAATCGCGACCTTCCTCGATAGCGTGTGTAGTACGCAATAACGAGTTTCACTAAACAACGATATGCTATTAAAAGATTATTAAAACTAGCCATTATGAATAGTAATAACCACTTTTTGAAATTTTTTGAATTTTAGTTTTCAAAATGGACTTCATTGTTGGATTCAGAATATCGAAATTAGCTTAGGGTGAAATTTTGGTACTTTTCAGATAAGTTTCATTTTCTGATGAATAGTGAAAATTACTAAATTTTAATTAAAAACAACCTTTTTAATCGAAATAATTAATAGTTATAAATTACTAATTTAGTGGTTTTAAAGTATATTTATAATATATTTTTACAATTTAATACAATGTTTGTCATTGGATGTAATTCTACATTTAAACCAGACATAAACAAGTGTCAATCTTTTGATAGTTATTATCACTTAAGAACACGCTATATGTTTTGACGAAGAGAATTAATTAATGCAACTGATATGTTTTGAATTTTTTAAAATAGACATCATTTTTGAGTTCATAATATCAAATATAGCTTAGACATAATTTTTGGTATTTTTCTGGAAACTTTCATTTTTTGATTAATAGTTAAACCACTAAGTGGTAGTTAAAAAAATGAATTTTTCATAAAACTTAATTTTACCACTTCTATGAGTGGAATTTCAAAAATCTAAGAGACACGGTTGATGTCAGTAAGTAAATTGTGGTTCAATGAGATGAAAATAATTTTTGGTGAATAATATCTTTTTTTTACCACGGTTAAAAGTCAATAGGGTAATTAAGGGTAAAAATGTTATTATTATTACCCTAACACATGTCCTAATTCTATTGTATAAATGTAATTCGACCAAAAACAACCTTAGGAATAAAATATGATCATTTAGACACACTTGGATTAGATTAGGACATTTATTATTAATTTATTTAAAGAAGGTTTAGAATAGTTAAAATCAATGTTTAATAAGTAAATCATTTTTAATATAGGGTTATACATAAGATAAATTCGACTATAAATTCTCATTAGAAATATAAAAATATTTCCTAAATAATGGTATTTTATTTGTAATTTTTAGAAATTAAATAATTTAATTTATTTATGACACAAAGATGATGTAGTAATTATCTTATTAATTAAATATTGACATAATTGATGTTATAAATACCCAAATAAATGTAATTTGAGACATTTTATGAATTAAAATAATTTTATAGGTTAATATGACATGTTAGTATTGATGTAATTAACTTTTTTTGAACTAATCATTCTGTTATGATTTTCACAAAAATCATTTACTAAATAGTGTCAAAATTGACATAAAATAGTTTTTAAAAATAATATTATATTATTAATTTTTATTTTATTCCTAAAAATCTAAGGTTCGGCCAAATTACTTAGATAAGGTTATATATATTAATAATAAACAACTTGGGGTTCGTTTGGCTTTATAGAGTATTTTTATTAACCTTATAGTGTAAGAAAACAAGAAGACACGGTAAAAGTAAAATTATCTAACTTAAAGTTAAATATAAATGATATGGTTAAAATAGGAACCTAAACTAGTATATATTCTATTGGATTAGAGGATTTCGACCCATCCCCACCTTAGCTTCGAAATAAATCAATTTGTAGCTATTTAAAACCGAATTTGGCTTTATAATAAAATAATATTTTTAGTTATTCCAAAGGTGCCCCTCTCCTCCATTATAAAAGGGCACCCCTCCCTCTCTTACTCACACAACATTGAGCCTTAGAGCTCGGAAAACCTCTGCCAAATTATCTTCTCCACTTACCTAGAAACATCCTAGAGGTTCTGTACTTCCTCAAAGACCAATTTTAGTTCCCTAAGAGGAGGTCTCAAAGAGGCGCTTCAAAGAAGAGGTAATTTCTGTTCCCGATTCTTTCACCTTTATTTCTTATTCCACATCTTCTTATAAGTTTGTTTCATTATAAATTAATAACATAAGTATCACTAATATACTAATTTTTTATTATAAATATGAAACAACCCCATTTCACCATCTATCCATCCTATGGAAAACGAAATCACCGCACGTGTGTACGTACGGAATACCGTCTCCACGCCGTGGTGAAATCTTTTTTCCACCACCACCTTACTTGGATGGGTATAATTGTGTAAATAATAACTATATATGATTATTGTAAAGTGATATTGATTCTATAATATTATACATACACTCCAATAAAATTCCACGATCATGGGAACGATATCATCGCTCGTGCGTACGTACGAAATACCGTCTCCATGACGCGATGAGATTCATTCTAAATGATTAACCATTCATGAATGATTATAAAGTATATATAATAAGTAATCATGAAATATATGACATAATAATGATACTGTATTTATGTGTATATATATGTATGTCATCTACTTAATTCCATTCAACTCAATAAGGAAACGAAAACAGCGTTCATGCGTACATACGGCCTATCGTCTCAATGAACGGTGTATTTATTTCTATTTACTGATTTATTATATATATGTATATTATGAATATATATTATATATAAATCATGTTTTATATTCTGGAATTAAGTAATCATGATCTATGTAATCATATGAATAATTACAATTCAAAACACAGACGACAAATGAAACAATTTTACCCAAAACACTCTTTAACATGGAATTTACAAAAGAACGGGTAATATAAAGTCATAAGTGAACCATATAAGATATCATAACAATGAGTATGATTCTTTAATAAGTCAATGACATTATGTAAATCATTATACAGGAGGTTCGGACACTTACGAAGCAAATCAGACCTAAGGTAAGGGAAATATCACAATCTCATTTTTATCCGAGATTGCTTATACTTTGGTATTTACTGGGGTGTATTTTATTATCCACATCCATGTTTCCTAAATATTTAATATTATTTCCATCCACCTAAAATTTTTTAAATCCAATTTTACCCTTCGGTGAGTTTTTAGTAAAAGATATTAAAGGAATCTTTTGTCGTTTTTCGTATGAGGTACGTTTTGACTTTTCCGACAAAAGTATGAGAAGAATGTTTTTTTAACTTATACGGCACGAATGGATTTTTAAAACATTATTTTCAAGAAGCTTCCTTTACAAGTTTTCAAGTTTATTTTTAATCAAATTCTTTTAGTTTAGAATTGTATGACAAGTTAAGAAAGGAAAAGTGTTTTTGAATTAGAAAAGATATTTTCCTCAAGAATGGAGTTCAAGTGTTTTATAAAAACTATTTTCCATCTAAGATAATAAAGGGTTCTGTTTTTACCCCTATTATTACATTGATATGACTATGTAATGATGGATATATTTTTATGAATTCCTTTATCTTATATGAATTGTTTTATGATGTCACGATGTTTAAGATTCCCATTATTATTACATGGGTTATGCTATGATGAATGGTTTATGATTTTGTGGCACACATAAGAATGGTATCATTATGAGATGGGAGGTACCTATATCTCCCTCCAATGCATTGGGTAAAGATTTTATATCTCATGAGATAGACATTGCTGGAATGGAAGGTTAAACCGGTTCTGTGAAACATGACTGAAACGAGGAGTGAACTCAGTTCAGAAAGGGACTTTGTCCACTAAGATAATCTTGGCAATGAGTCTTGACTAATAATAAATGATTCTCTATGATTATGTGTGTATGCCAAAAAGTTTCATGTTTTAAGTTATGATTATTGGGATTTCATTTCACTACTATGATTTATCCCATGTTATGAAATTATGCTCTCTTTTGCAGGTTAAGATTTCGAAAATGTTATGTTCTTATGAATATGATGTGATTGATATTTCTTTTGTTTGCCCTTAATGAGAATTTGAGCTCACCCTTTTATGTTTTATTTTCCCCAGGATATAAAGAAAGGTTTTAGGTAAAAAAAGGAAGATCTTTATGGGAGATGTTGAAGATCTTTCACCACGATTAGAAGATTATATTCCGAGTTTCCAAAGACACTAAACTATTACGATCCTTGTGTGTGTGTTTTTGCTATGTACTAAGTATTTCGTAAAAGTAATGTAATGTCCATGTACATCAAGATTTGGGTCTCTACATAAGTTATTGTATTTGTTAATTGATTTAATTAATTAATAAGTAGTGTATTTAGATATTTATAAGACCATATAAAAAATGATATATTATAAAAATTGATATGATACTATAGAACATATCATAGAAATTTGATGCCTTTAGTACCATAAAAATATTGATGGCCTGTTACACTAAAATACAAGGCCATGAGGCCCCATATACAATTATAATTTAATTATTTATTTTCACTGCAAAAACATTTAGTGTTCTCCTTAACCAATAAAATATTTAATTTCATATGACCACCATAATATATTTTGTACTTGGATCCTAAAATATGTAAGGTCATGGAATCCCAATGGCATGTGGTCCTTTTTTCTATGAGGTTTTATGTATAATTGAGGGGATAGTGATATACACATAGAGTGAAATATTTTGGTGGATCCAATCATAGATAGTGATAGAGGAATATTCCATATTATAATATTCATATATTAAATGATCTTTGGAATTTCCCTCTTGATTCATCTCCACATGTTTTACTAATGGTCATTATAATTTATTAAAATTTTATTTTTTGTGTTGAAATGAATGTTTCAATATGAAATATTCTTACAAAATTTTGTATACAATAAATACATAACATTTTATAAAAAAATGTAATTTAATATCATTATTCATTTGATAGTTGAATCAACCAATGGTTTCATATACAAGGAAGGCTAAACCATTGGGGGTTATATTCAATCTGAGACATACTTGGGTTAATGATCTATTACTTATATATCTTCATCAATACCAATTCATTATCTGTATGTGGTTTCAGATTAATCCTTCCATGAAGTGCTTTTTGTGACATATATAACATGTATATATCAATGGAAGTGTGAAACCATTTCATATCACAATTTAATAGTCCATAATGATAGAAACAAAATATTAAAATATAAAAATGGTATATTAATCTGTTTTATAATATGTTAAACCTCTCATATTAGATCTTATGTTATTTTTTATTTTATATATATTTTTAGAAAAATTAATATTCTATAAAAACCATTATGTGGTATCCAATCCATTGTCAGGGATTTTCGAATAAATTAATAATTTAATAAAAAATAATATTATTAATAAATATCAATATCACAAGCTTTGATATATATATAGAGAGATGTCAATATTCAGTATATGTGTATTTAAAAAATCGTGAATTCATAGTTAAAATTCATGAAATCATATACAGTGATATACAATATGTTAATCTGTAATATTCCATGTTCATGCATTCCACAAACCTCATTATTCATCATAAATACGATATAGTACATCTCCATCTGTAATACAATTCATGATGTGGGATTTTAGTTAAACAATACAAGTGATAATAAGATATTTCTTCTTATGATTCAAAATATGGCTTGCAATATGTATATTATATCTATGTGATAGATTTAATCTTCTAAATCATTACAATGGATATAGGGTTATCAAACTGTGTTATAAGGTCTATGGTAATAATTTTCATAGTATGTGTCTCTCCATAAATATAGGACTTCCAATATCACATTAAGTGATAAGAATATATAACCACATATTAAATAAAGTGTTTTTTAGTTTTCTGTCATTACCATTTGAGAAATAAAATTATGTTTTCTAAAATATTAATAAATTATAATATACTTTTACTACCACTTTTATTAATTACATATAAGGTAAAAAGATACATATTTTTATGAATTATTAGAATTTATTAACTATATTTTTATAAAAAATATAAAGAATTAAAAATGAATATTATAAATTGTTAAAATTTTTATTAACAATCATAAAGCATATTATTATGTTTATAAATTTGTAACATATTTTATAAATTTATTGAAATGAAAATAATATTCATTCACATGGTTTTAAGTATAAATATAAATATGTTATACTATATATAATGTAATTTTTTTGATAATATTAGTATGAATTTTTTTATTGATTTCAAAAATGAGAGTTCCTATTTTAATTTATCATATATTTAATATTTTAATTATTCAATATATTTATCATGTAAATATAAAATATTAAGTCTTTATATTGATAAAAAGAATATATAGTATTCATTTTATATTATATTTTAGAACTTTGATAATAATTTCAGGTATGGATCATGATTTCATGTTGTTTTGAGGAAAAGAAAAAATTGGTGTTTTTCTAAGTACATGTCGCATACCTCTATGTACAAATCGTGTACTGGCCATTTAATGGATGAGTACATAGTTGTGTGATGACATGGATGACCTGCTTAAGTCAGGGTCAGTTGAGGATAATACATTGCAAGTACTATTAATGAACTTTCCAGGTACATTTCTTTTTATTTGATAAATTGGTGTAGGTTTGTGTATCATTTTTGGAAACACCTTCTTCAGGAAGTGGTTCATACAAGATAATAATATAAGGGATAACAAACTCTGTGCCCCTCACAATTCTCTATTCGAACTATGATTGAGACATCCTTGGAAGCATTATAATCCCACAAGTGATCACTCAAAACTAGTAGATCCTTTCTTCCACATTATTCTTCTCTTATGTGTTATTAATCATTGAATGTTTTACAACTTTTATTGATCTACACATATCTAGACTGATTCAAGGGTCGATGTTCTTGTATATCAGTCATGTGATATTGACATAGGTGTTTTGTTCCTTTTCTTCGATTTTATTTGGTTTATATGTTCAAAATGTTACGCTTAACCACATTTGGGTTATTGCTTGTTTTGGAATTAAACAATGTTTATTACCTATTATGGTTTTTTGATTGTTAAATGGTAGTTTCATATGCATAATGTTAAATGACATGTTTATGGGACACCATGTGGGTGAATTTCCCTTTATTATTTTTCATGTATGTTTGATCATGGATTCCTATTAGGGTAGCCTTGTTTCCTATTAAGCTAACCTTGTTTCCTATTAGCCTTATTTTGTTAAGATGGAGTTAATGAATATATTAGACATCTGTGATATGCATTGTGGAAGATTGACCAAGGTGAATTTAACTATGAGAGATTCCCAATGTTGGTTCATTTATGTATATTTTACTATTATTTTGTCCTAAGGGTATAAAATGGGAGAGCATCTAGGATGTCATTGTCCTGGTGGTTTTGACCAGGAGAGTTTCCCATGTGGTCACAAATAATTTATTGATTCTATGTAGAACAATGTGTTATTGATAGTGTGAAGTTCCCATGTGGTCGTATGTAAATTTTTGTGATATGTTAGACCAAAGTGTATTGACCGTGAAAGCTACCTAAGGGTTGTTATTAAATGAATTTTTGTTAATTTAGAACTGGGGTATTAGATTGTGAGAAATTTACCAAAGGGTCATATTTTGAATAATTGAATGATTGTGATGAGTCGACCAAGACAATGTAGATACATGGAATCGGTCTTACCTAAATGCTTATATGGTCTTGTGAGACATCTGTTTTATATGTACACAGGTCATACTGGTCATAGGCTAAATCCAATATTCTACACGAATCGACAAATTGAATAATAAATGTGAATGAATGTAATTGAAAATTGTAGGAATGTTTACCATGGAGTACATTCTATATTATTGCTTCATATAAGAATATTTCTTCCTATATATGTTCACTAACAATTAAGCATATTTCTTTTGGTGGTTCCCAATAGGGATTATTCTCGAACCCAATTTTTTTCCTGGTTTTGGGACAAAAATATTATATAGTTGCTGTTATATACAATAGAAAGCAACCTTCTTAATCATGTACATGATTACGTTTGGATCTAAATATCATGGGATCGACCTGAGGCATGTGATGTTGTAGGAGATTATTTTTTCTTCTTTAGTTTGGTTTCATATTTCTATTTCCATCATTTTGACTTGTTTGGCTAATTCCCTAGACAATGTTGAAAAGTATCATTTATATATGCTCTAGTTGTTTATTACATTTAGCCTTCCACTATGTACTTCTGTTGTATGGTCTTATTGTTTCTTCTACACTTTAATATTTATCATTTATCTGTATATAATCTGCTAATGTGGTCATAGTTTCCCCAAAGTCTTATCGTATCCCTCGATTCTTGTTAGAAGCCTATAGTATTTGGGAAAATGCACTTGGGGTTATGTGGTCAATCAGGTACACGGAACCATTGGGGTCACCTAGATATGGGATGTTACAAAGTTTTACAAGGGCCATGATTTTTTTTCATACTATTTGTATCCAATAGACTGGGATAGGAATGAAATTGTAGTTTGTAGTAAGAAGTGTCGGGAATTATCTATCTTATGTATAAGAAAAATCCATATTTCCATGAATATTTATAATTTTCTTTTTTTCAATTTTTATATATGATTTGATTATACTGTTGGTTGGTTGATATGTTTTTTTTGTTATGATTGATATCTCTAATGTTCTATTTTTACTAAAACTCGATGATATGAGGGTATTCCATATCATTCATCGTATAGGCATTTACTATAGATCACATGTCATGCATTTTAGTGAATCCATATTGTGTGCATTGCATATTGCCTGATGTTATGATATATGTCGTGCTTGATATTCAGGTTGTTTTGATATATAAAATGATATAAATAAATTCTATTTTTATTGGGTATTGATATATGAAAATTTTCAATTTAATGGATTTCATTATTTGGTCTATGAGGTGTTAAGGGCCCTCTTAGATCAGATTAGGTTGATGATGTTTGAACATTAATTGAAATCTATCATGTTATGACATAAATAAGGATGTCAAACATTGATTTTTGGGGGAATTGGGCTCTCATGAATCATAAAATGGCATGCCATGGATTAAATTTCATGATTTTTGGGTTCTAGAGATGTTTCAAAGGCTTACTTTATAGAAAACCAAGACAACACCTCATGTAATGTTATATACACTCACAAGGGGTTCTTCTGTCCTAGGTGTAATAACTTATCTAAATTACACACTGTGTACTATATGTAAACTTTGGGTAGATTTTGCCTGTGTGATTAAATTTGGGAGCATAGACAATGAGTAGAATATTGTTTGGTAGAATACATCGTGTATTGGGAATACACGTCATGATATGAAAGACTATTTATCTAGATGTGTGACTAATGATATGTGTGTGGGGGGGGGGACATTGGTTGTACAAACCATGTCTAGATCATACACACCATGTAGTAATCAACCGTGTATCTATCTATGTGACTCAGGATACACACAGATGAATATTTAGAGGTACATCTCATGTCTTGAGTGTGCACGCCCTATAGTGTTAAACAAGTAGAACCAAATAGTTATATCCATGTAGAATTACAATGCTTGAAGGAATATTTATGTACATGCCCTCTCTCAATAAGAACACGTTGTGTGTAAGGAGTGTTACATGACTAGGTTGGAATACACTTACACGCCCATGTTAAGGCTTAAGGGAGCATACAATGTAGTTGTTTATATGCCTTTTAACCCTATTTTGTAAAACATGATTTTTTCCTTATCCTCTTCCATTTTGGAACATATGAGTCATATTTCCATTAATAATGTACTATGATGTGTGCCCAACATTGCAGATCCTTTCCCAGAAGATATCTTCTGGTTGTAAAATACATACATTGTGAGGATCAACCACTTGAAATGGTAGATCAATGACTACCATTAAATCCAACCATTGTCCCCATCTTGTCAGCAAGTGTTATATCAGACACAGGTGATGATGTGTAGTTCCATGATGGTTTTTTATAGATAATTAAGGCCTTTTAGGGAGCACCACATAATTCCCTGTCAATGGTAGAGCTAACGTGGGTGTTCTAGCACCATAATCCTCCATCATTTTCAAGGGATGGAGGACCCCAGGCTATAGAGTCATGGTGGGTTACCATGCATTATATTATAGAGCATATGTAGAAACCACTTTAGAGGATGGTGAATCTCCCAATGTACATGTAATGAGTTTCTAAAAATATATGGTGGGATGTTCTCTCAAAGGTGGGACGTCAATGAGATATGTCTTGTGATGAGTTTTAGAGGACCTTATATGACTAAAACTACCTCGAGATGCTAAGGGATGACCGAGCCTAGGAGTTCATCCATTTTTAGTAGGGTGCTCTTTTTTATGGAATAATCTTATTGTTTTACATAGATTCATCACATCATTAATATTTTGGGGGTGACAAGTAATCACTAGCTATGGAATTTTAGGGTGGCCTCTAGTAAAAATTTGATTGCATGTGATTGTTTTTTTTTTCAAACATCGATGACTGCTATCGCAAATCAAGCACTAATTACAAGGTGTTATCTAAGGGAGTTTGTATTTGTGTGATAGGGAGGTTCAGCATCTAGTATTGGTACTCATTCGACTATGATTAGAAATCACCATAGGGAGATATCATGTGATGTTTCCTCCAGTAGCCAAGTGGTGTGCTACCAGCGTGGAAGTAGAGGAAACACAAGACCACAGTGCCCTTAAGACCTAGTTGAGTGCATATCATGTTACAAGATGTTTCATATGTTGCACTTGTATATGATTTTCTCATTTAAAAAATTTAGAGGGGATAAGATATTACCTCATATTCAAGGGAATGACCACAAGTTTCTCATCAGTTTAAGAATTTTGGTTTGATAGGCCAAGGAAGTGGTCATGGTCTTGATAGTCAGAAGACAAGTTCTCCATGAAAACAGGGTGGACTTACTTAGGGTATCGTTCCAGGGTTTTATGGCCCCAGAAAAGGACAAACTATTGTGATGGAACAGATCCAGAAGGTGAAGGATCCTGAATCCTCTATGGTTAGAGGTATGATTCTAGTTTCATCTGTTTTACCTTTTACTCTATTTTATATAGGGATTCCCATATATTCATATTGGTTACTATTGTGGGGATCCTTAGATTTGTATCATTACATCAAATGATGTTATGATGATATAAACTCTGTTGGGGATTAGGGAGACTAGTGTACGTCATTTCAATGAGTTCCCTCTTGAGGTAGGTGGGTGTAACTTCAGGTGGGACCTCTATGTTTTAGACATGACTATCTTCTATTTCATTACCATAATAAACTTTTTAGCTTCCTTTGATGACTTTGTCAACAACTATCACAAAATGGAGTGTTTCACATCACTAAAGGGAAGATCCGTTCTACACAAGTGTGAATGGGATGTCCTGTCGAGAAGGGATCGACCCAAGCATTATGAGTTGGGTGGAATTACATCGCAGATTTCTAGTGTATATGTTGATGAATATGAGACTTCACAGGTGCACATTCCTCCAATGGTGGATCATTTCAGAGATGTATTTCAAGATAAATTTTTAGATTTACCTTAGGATATAATTGTAGCTTTCTCTATTTATCTTTTTCTTGAAGCACAACCAATGTCCATAACTTCTTATAGTATTTCTAAACTAGAGTTACAAAAGATCAATAAACAATTAGAGGAGTTTCAAGAAATCTGTTTCATTTGAAATTGTTCTTATTCATGGGTTATTCCTATCTTTTTTTTGAAGAAGGATGATATTACCCTAATACATATTGTGGATTATGAAATGATCAACCAGTTTATGTTCACAGGCCGATAATGCTTGCTGAAGATTGAATTGATATCCGGTTATCATTTTTTGTGCATTAGACCGTCAGATATACCACTTATAGCCTTTCAGATCACGTGTATCCTATATGAGTACAAGTTTATTTTCTTTGGTCTCATGAATTCACATGATGCTTTTGTTACGCTGTAAAATAGATTGTTCCACACTAACCATTATTCTTTTGTGGTATTCTTCTTAGATGATATCCTGGTGTACTCCCACACTAAACATGATAAGGCCAACCATCTTGAGATCGTATTGAGTAAACTGAGAGAGCATCATTTATATAATAATCTCTAAAAATTCAACATTTGTATGGATCATATTCACTTCTTGGGTAATTTCATCTCAGATATAGGAGTATCCTGAGACCCAGAAGAAGTGAGAGAAGTTGTTACCTAGGGGAATCCAAATATTGTTTTTGAGATAAAATGTTTTCTTGGGATGGATGTTTACTATAAGAAATTTTTTCCCGATATTTCATAATTAGAATCACTACTTACATTCATACCTCAGAAGCATGATATGTACTTCTGGATAGATGTGTGTGATTCATCCTTTCCAAAGTTTAAAGGGAGATTTATTTCAGCACCAATACTAATTTTTCCTTAACTAAGAAAGGGATTCATTTGTTACTATGAAACATCAGGTATCATGATGGGTGCAGTTCCAATTCTAGGGTAAGGAATTTTTCCATATAATTCATTGTTGTTGAGATCACTTGAGAGGAATTACTCGACACATGATCATGAGTTTCCTATAGTTGTGCATGCCTTACAATATAGAAGATAATAACATTTTGGAAAGCATTTGGGGGTATACAATGACCAAAAAATCCTCAAATATTTATTTACTAAGTGTGATATGAATCTATGATAGTTGATGTAATTTTTGTACCTTTAGTACTTTGATATTGTTCTTTCTACATACTAGGGAAAATCAACACTGTGGAAATTGCATTGACCATGAAGACATAGATACAGGCAGTTCAGGATGCCAGCAATAAGTGGTAGCTTATGGATCTATACTCAAAGATACATTTGGAGGTGCCCCACAAATAGGGGAAGATGTTTCTTTCCTCTATATATGTTACCTTGTATCTTCTAGATCACGTTTGAATAAAGAAGCTATCATATTTTGAAGGCCTAGTCCTATTGGAGAGTGTGTCAGGTAAGGACCCCACTCTTGGGTGGACTATAGGAAATGGTGAGGTCTTGAATAAAAATGGGCCCATATGAGTGTAAGTAGATATACATGTGTATCATGTGTGAGATTTTTATTCCTTATAATGGGTAGTTCATCTTGGAGACACCAAGATGTATCGATATTTACAGTGTTAGTATCGGTTCCCAAGCATGAAGAGAGATTTTTTTGGTTTTGTTATGATATGTTCCACCTAATAGTAGTTTAAGTTGGTGTATCAGTGAATGTAGGGTCTATTACAATAGTTACCCATTCTCGAGTGGATGTTGGCTATTGACATGATAGATTTCTTGATGGGTTTTCCATGGTCGAATAGAGGAAATGATGTGTTTTTTGTTATTATCTACATGTTCATGAGGGTTTCACATTTCCTACCAATTATAGAAACCTTCAGTGTTGATGATCTTCGAAGGTTGTACATCCAAGAGATTGAATGATTACATTAGGTTATACACTAGATCATTTCATATAGGGACACATGTTTACATCTCGTGTCTGCCAGAGACTATAGAGGGCTTTGTGTACATATATACTTATGAGTACAACTTACCATCCCTAGACTGATTTCCAGTCTGAACACACTATTTACGTTATGAAGGAAATGCATAGAAAATGCCTTCTATATTTTAGGGGAATTGGGAGAGATACATACCTAGGGTGGAGTTTCACTATAATAATAGTTTTCAAAAAATCATTCAGATGGAACATTACAAGGCTTTGTATGCTATGTCATTCCCATCAACCCTATGTTGGCCAAAGGCATGAGAGGTAGCTATGTTGGGACCTCACCTTTTCTAGGAGACCACTGAGTTGGTGGAGTTGATGTAGAATATGATGACTACTAAACAGTATATCCAGATATCTTATATTGATCTACAGAGACGACCTCTGGAGTTTGAGGTCTGGGATAAAGTTTACCTACATGTCATTCTGAGGATAGGACATAGAAGGATTATGGGACAAGGGAATCTTTCACTAAGACAAGTCGGGTCATTTGAGGTTTTAGAGAGAGTCAGATTGGTTGACTATCGATTTCAGTTACCTCAGAGGTACAAGGATGTGCACAATGTCATCCATGTTTCTCATCAATGAAATTACTTTTCAAACATGTCTCACGTCTTTCAACCCAAGGAGTATGAGTTGGAGGTGGATGTATCATTCGAGCATCCCTCTATTCTGATTGTGGATCATAGCACGAAGGTACTCTATGGCCAGTAGGTTCCTCAATTACATGTACTACAATAGCACATGTGAGTAAAATATGGGGCATGGGGGAGGGAGGCTGAATTACTATCATAGTCGACCGAGTTGTTCACAATTTCTTCTTCACCACCAATTGAATAAAAATTCGGGGAAATTTTTATTTTAATTGGGGATGTTTGTAAGAAATTGAATCATCATATCAGGTATGGATCTTGATTTTCTGTATTTTTTCAGAGAAAATGTTAAATTTGGGGTTTTCTATGTACACAGAGTGTATATCAGAGTATAAACCTTATACTTTGTTGTTGTGTACAATCGTGTACTTATATTGTAATGGTTGAGTACATGTCTGTCTGATGACTTGGCCGACCCGCTTAAGTCAGGGTCGGTTGAATCTAATACACGACATGTACAATTAAATAAAATGCCTTGTACTATTCTGTTTATTTGATATGTTGGGGTGGGGTCACGTCTCATATTTAGAAACACCGTCTTTTGGGAAATGTTCATACATGTGTGTGAGGGAAGTAATGAAAAACTATGATACCCTCCCAATTATCCATCTGAATTTTTATTGAGATATTTTCAGGTGTGTTGGAATCCATCCATTGAGATCTCAATACCCCTAAATCATTTCTTCATGATTATTCTTCTCTTTTCGGTTATTGAATGTTGAATTTTTTTCATATTTTTATATATCTTTTCCTATCTAGGACAATTCATGGGCAGAAGATCAATTATATCAATCGTGTTATATCAAGGTAGGTGGTTTGTTCCTTTTGTTATTTTTATTCGGACTATATGTGCTAAAAGATCTGAATAACCACATTTGGGATATTGTGTGTTTTGTAATTAAACCCATTTTATTTCCTTTTATGGTCTGGTTGATTGATAAAGGGTAGTTTCAAATGCGTAATGTTAGATTCCTTGTTTATGGTACACCCTTTGGTTGTGTTTCCCATGATTGTTTTTTCATGGATGGTTAATCTTGGATTCATGTTATGTTAGCATTTTTTCCAGGAATTTTTTGGTTAGGATAGAGTTACTTATTATATTAGATGCATGTGATATGAATTATGAATGTTTGACCATGGGGAATTAGACTGTGAGATCTTTATGATGTAGGGTCATTTATATTTCTTTTAATATTTTGTTGACCCATAGGTATTGACAATAAGAGGCACCTAATGATCATCGACCTGAATGTTTAGACCATGAGAGTAGTCCAGGTGGTCATTTATAATTTATTGATGCTATGTTGACAAAAGGTGTTTAGATTGTGTGAGCTGCCTAGGTTCTTGTTGGTAAATACTTAGTGCTATGTTAGCCCAATGGGGATAGACCGTGACGGCTACCCAGAGTGCTGTTATTAAATGTATTGTTGTTATGATAGACCAGTGTGATTAAACACTGAGAAATTTCATAATGGTTCGTCAGAGAATAATTGAATGATTTTGATGAGTCTAACAAGCCAAAGAACAATCTATGACTCGATCATAATTGAATTCTTGATGGTTTTCTATGAAATAAGTTTTTCTATATGAATAAAGGATACATGGATAAGGCTAGATATCATGATTTACATGATTGAACATATTGAATAATAAATGCTAATGAATGTAACTAAAAAATAATGGAATGTTTACTTTTGATTACATCATAGATTATTCTTTCATTTCTGAATATTACCTTCTATATATATTCACAAATAGTTATGCACATATCGTTTGGTGGTTTTCTACTAGGATTCGTCTCACACTCTATTTGGGTCAATAATTTAGACCCAAACAGTTTATATGCTTGCAGGTATAGGATAGGGAAATCACCCAACTTCATCAGATACATGATCTCTATTGGATTGGGAGTGCATTGGACCATGATGAGGCTTGAGATGTTGTTGGAGATTATATGATTTTCTATACTTTGGTTTCAGTATTGTATTTCCAAAATTTTGATTTTTTTGGCTACTTCTGTAGACACATGTGACATGGATAATTTATATATGAATTTATTGTTAATTAATATCACCCTTCTACTCTTTACTATTGTTGTATGGTATTACTGATTCCGATAATAATTAATATTTATTATTCCACTATTTTTTCTATACCAATGAGGAAATAGTTTCCCCAATTTCATTCTTTAGCCCTCAATTCTAGTCGGTAGCCTCTAGCATTTGGGGTAATGTGCTTATGTTTATGTGGCCAAGTGGATATGGGGAACCTTTGTGTGGCACCTGAATCCTATACGATACATTATATAAAAAGAATAAATTCTATATTTAGAAATTATAAATTGTTTATATTCATACAGAATGATAGGTTTATTATATCTATTTATACATACCCTTGATTTTTGGGCACTATGGGAAGATGGATCCATGTTTTATTTTATTATTTATCTATAATTTGAGAAATTTATCTTGTAAAGGTTCTATATCTACTGAGTAATATCTCAATGACTCAGTTCTTGTGCGGTAGTACTAATAGAATGATCCTCACATAATATTTACAACATTTGTAATAAAGACATACTCCTTACCTTATTGGTTAAACACATCATCATCTATTTTCCACTATATTCTAATTCATATTTACAATGTATTAAGTTAAAAAAGATATACATTAAAAAACATGACCCTCTAGTTGAACCTAGTTCTCCATATCAACCCCCAACTCTACCACAACAACCCATTATTAGAAAATAAATAATATTTATAACAAAAGTAGTAGTATTATTTATTCAAATTCTATATTTAATTAAAAAATTTAGTGAAAATTCAAAATATTTCTTCAAAATTTACCCCTATAATATAGTCATTAAATAATCGTATAGAAGGGGATGTAACCATATTAGGAAATCTATGAAGAAAACGGAATGTATTGGAATTGGGGGGGTTGAAGCCTCCCATATGAAGCTCAATTTTTTTTGAGAATGGGATAGTGGTTGATTCAACTTGGTTTTCCTTAGACCAATCCGAAGATAAACCCCAAAAATTTTGGAATAAGAAAAATATTTTATGAGATAAGTCCAGTCTCAATAAAACGTCAAATAGTTCTATGCTACTAGAATCCCCACTACCGACTGCCACTAAAGAATACCTTACAAAGTTATCATTAGAACAGATTTATATGGTATATGTAAATAGAAATTAGGAATACTAAAAGGTAAAATAATTAATGTAATAATATATTTATCACACGTATTTTATATAATTATCAATTATAAATTTTATGAAAATAATATTAATTTTTTATCTGAATGTAGTTTTAGTTGTATATATTTTTTTTAAATAAATTTTTCTCTTTGTTTAATATTAATTTGATGAATTTAATATCATTATAACATTAACTCTGTTAATTTATGACGAGGATGAATTTTATAATATATAAAATGTTCATGATTGATTTGGCAATTGGTGAAAAATTCCATTTTTACAAAAACACTAAATTCAATGACTTTATAAACAATAATTGTATAAGGTATCGGGCTTAAATAATTTCATAATCCAGTTCACATAGTCTATAATAAACATTCATTTATTTTAAAATATATTCATGGTGTATAGATTTAAATAAATAACTAAATACTCTTACAAAATAACCCATAAATAATGATATTAAAAACCCTTAGAATTTTATCCTTTCTCCATTTACAAAAATGTCATATAAAATAAATCATATACCCATTGGGAAAAACATTTTTGTCAATAATTATATTAAAAACACTTACTAGTAAAATAGAAACACTTTTAGACATAATAGATAATAATATTAATAACATATGTTATCTCGATTCAGAATTTATTAGAGTCATGCTAAATAAACTGGAGAAATATCGTATATAACCTCCCTCATTATTTTCTTTAATGTTTAGGAAGATAAACATGTTTATTGGAGAGGTATATTGTGTGGACCTATATTATATTATATATCAGACTCATCGATCATATATGTAGTATCGGGTTCACCAATCATTAAATATAAATCTTGAACACCCATAATCATATAAAATTATATTGTCTAGTGTCGGGAATAGAATATTTTAATATTTCATATTTTCATCATTAAAACCTTTAAATAACTACTAAGTCCATATGAAAAAAAAATTATTTATGAAAATAATTATTCCTTTTAAAAACTCATTTTTGTAACTAAAATACACTGAACAAAGGGAGAAATGAGTTTCATTGAAGAAAACGTGTAAGAAAATAAAAACAGAAAAACATGAAATAATGGTTATGATGGTAGAAAATTTCTTCTATTTCATATATGTTAAAAGAGAAAATTAATTTTTTTTATAAATAATGTGAATAATTTAAATGTAAAATGAAAAAAAAGACTTCTTTTAAATTTTTTAATAAAATTTAAAAAAGGCATCTAGTTTTTATTATAATTCATTTTTTTATTTATAAATTTATTGAAAAAGATTATGATTTTTAAACTGAAGAAAAATATTTCCAAATATAAATATTCAAACTTTTAATATAGTATTTTAATATAATGTGTTCCTTTTCTCAGGTCTGTATCATCTCATTGGTTATTTATCATCATTCATTATAAAATTATGTTAAATTTTAAAAAATTTAATTTAATTTTTTAGTTTTAGTTTTGTTTTTATTTTATTTTACCACAATTTAATTTTATATTAATTAATATATTATGTAAACACTAATATTATTGAATATATTTGACTCATATATCAAATTAATATGTTTTGAGGGAAATGGTCTAATAAATAATGAAAATATAATTTATTTAATATTAATCAATATAGAATTTACAATTTAAAAAATTATTTATTGTTTTAAATCCAAAATTATATTATGATAATGAAAAAATAATCCGGATACAATCATAATGATAGCATGGAATATGTACGCATTAACAATTTTATTTTCAAAATAAAGAAGTGAATTAAGGTTAATATAATTTTATCATTAATATAACAGGATTATCTCTTAAATATATTACTAATTCTCTAACAAAAACTATATAAACATGAATTTGTGGTTGGGAAATAAAATAAAATATACGGACATTCTAGGATTTTGTCTACTTCACAAATTAGTAGTGTCTTAATATTTATTTGAATTGTAAATAAAGATGTAAGATATTAATATTACCATGCTAAATTTTAATATATATCATATATATTATATTATATCATTTAAATCAATAAATTTCCAAAGTTATAAGTAATTTTTCTAGAGAATTATTTAAATATATTTGTGAGGCAATAGTCCACCGTATACATGAATGATGGTTTGATTTAACATTAAATCATAAATAATATGGATATAGGTGATTCAATCTGCATTATAAAATAAAAATATTTGTGATATATGTATTTTATTATATATTTTTTCATGTGTATTTATGTATATAAATGAAAAATATAATTTAAACATTGGGGTAAAAGTAATACCTCTTTTTTGGACAATATATTTTCCTTCATAGCATAAACACTCTGTTTTGAATTCACAAAAAAGTAACTCATGTAAGACATTTTTATGGTTATTTAATTATATTTTGACAATTACTTTTACATTCAAATTTATCATTAATTTTGAATAAGAGTGTAGTGGGTCAACTAATTTATAAGTGAGTGAGAGGTCATGCATGGAATTTTTTCAAGGTTTAAATTATTATAATAAAATTTTCAAGTACGATTGGCCATTAAACAATTCAATGTTTGTAAAAGGTGATATAGTTTTACATCATTCCATATAATTGTATTTGTATAAGTTTTTAGGTTACTTAAATCATTACTAGATTAATTTAAACCATAGTAAACATGTTGAAAAGATTACCATGCAATCATTTTTAACTATTTTTACAACTAATTATAAAAAACTTTATGACAAACTTAGGACATAATATAAATTCTTATAATAAAAATTGTGGAATAATTTTTTCCAAATAGAATTAATAGAATTGGTTTTATTTAATTTATAAATTATCTCATGAATGGTTTTGAAGACTAGTTTCCCATAAAAATTGGCATCATATTTATATTTATATTATACAAAAAAATAAGCATAGAAATTATTTCAATGACCATAGTCGTATTTTTTTAAAAAATACGTACTAATTTAACTTTTATTACATTTTTAAAAAATATAATATCATAAGTACTTGTAACAAAGAGACAGTTTTCTATTAACATATATATTTTTCTATATTCATTAAAAATATCGAACACTTAATTTAATCATAAAAAAATTATCCTTATGATAACATTGAAATTATTTATTCGAAACAAATATTATATTACACAAATAAAAATTGTTATTTTTATATATTTTAATCATAAGTGAAAAAATATAATTCATGAAAAACGTACTTAGATAAAAATAAATTTTATAACTTTTGACTGTATTACTTCACAGTTTTATTATATTTAATGTAAACCTATAAAATGTACATAATGAATAATAATAATAATTTCAATTGAATGATGATTAAAAATATTTCATTTGTTACAATTTCCACTATTTGAAAAAAATATTTCTCATATTTATATTCATTAAAAAAAAGGTGCAATATTTTTCCATCATAACATCTTCTGATTTTCATGTTGCATCATCAAATATAGGTTTTTTTGACAAAACCAAAAAAAATTGAATGTAGTATTTTTCAACACCCTATCTTCTTTAAAATTAATTTGATCTAGTTGAAACTCATATGATGGAATTTACATTCAATTTTACTACTTTAGTGGCCAAACCTAATAATTCCTGAACAAAAATATGATTATTATTGTAAAATTAGTCACAAGAAATACCTGAGAATAAAATGGCCGCATGGACACCGGAAAGAAAAATATCCATACAATATATAGAATTTCATATGTTATGAAGAAACCCAGACTTAGATTCAATTTTTTACCACAACTCCCATTTTTTTCTCCTTTTAGATACAATAAAAAATTCATGATGACCTTCCTCAAATGAATTTTCATTACCAAGGTTAACTACATTACTATATTCTCTACTCTGAGATACTCTCTTCTGATCCTAAGTCATCGATATTTTATCAACCATTTCATTTAATAAATATGGTATATAGATCATCCATTCACATAAATGATTCCAAAAAAAACTGTTGATTAAAAATGATTTGCACATAATGCCTCAAAAGTTCCATATATATAAATAAATTAAAAAAAAATTTACAAAAAACTAAGAAAAATATATATATAAATCCAAAATTATATGATAATATATTAAAAAATATTGAATTATATCTTATTAATCAAAAATATATACCCCTATATATCCATCAAATTTCGTATGAAAACCTATAATGAATTTTAATTCAGTACCCAATGACAAATGATTTTCTTTATATAATGTAGAGGATTTATCAAAAATAGAGAAATGCTTGAATCCTTGTAATCTAATTACCTATTAAAGATAAATTAATGAATTTTTATTAAAATATATATTTATCTAAATTGGTATGAAAATTAGCACATATAAATAATCTATAAAAATATCCAAATTCCAAATTATTTCCATCATTGGATTTTGGAAATACCATAATGTACTCTAGAGATATAGTTTACACATTTACACTATAACATAAGAAATAGATGAAGCATAACATTGTTAAATATTTTCAAAATGTTATCCTGTATACAAATAAGAAACTTCTCTTAATTATTTTCACACACATTATCATATCTTCCCATCAATTATAATCATTAATGTCTCTATACATCTTAGTGACAATGTGTTGAATAAAAATTTGGTTTGAGAGAATAAATGAATAATACATTTTTCTAATAAGAGATATATAGTCCAAAAAACCATTTCCAAATATAATAAAACAATCTTTGTTAATATTAAATTAATGAAAAATATTTCTATATTCTATTTCGTCTTTTTTATGTAAAAAACATCCTTCCTTCTAGGCCTGGATAATTATGTCTGATTATGAGGACTATACTAAAACCTAAAACAAAGTATATGATGTTTCTACATATATAATTTATATTATAGAATTTTTTATGTCATTTAACATAATAACAAATTCCAATCATAGAATGGTTAGTGGATAATTTTTTTGACTCAATGAATTAGCTAATTTAAATTTTATTCTTATATGGATAAGAAATGTAAAAATATAATTTATTATGAGTTCTAGAAGTCATCTATTTTTCATGATCAAACCATTCTGAGTGAATATATACTTCAATAAAAAATAAATTGAATATATATTAATATAATCAATAATAATGATGTGCTTATTTTTATAATCCATAATCCTAGAATCTTGTTCAAGGTTATGTGTTGGATAATTTTTCTTATTATGATCAAATAACATGATATAATGGCTATTACCAAATAATTCATTATTAAAAAAACTAGGTACCCTAATATTAAAAACATTGTAGTAGAAAAAATAATTTCTAACTAAATGCAAAAATGGGGGAACTAAACATTCATTAATTAATTTATAATAAAAAATAACACACAAAATTGTATATATATATTTTACTCATTTTCAAGTTTATATAGTCAGTAGGGTAAAATAATTTTTTTTCAAAATATAAATATTTTAATAACCCACCAGTAAATTAAATGTTCAAATCCTGATAACATTTATTTGTTATTGGAATTCTTAAACTACATTATATTTTGTAGTTTAAATAGTAATTCCATTAATATAGGAAATATGGACGAGGAAAAAAATTTATTATAAAAAATATATTAAAAAATTGTCCATATAACGTTTTTAACTTCCAGGCATGAATTATAGTTCTATTGTTTATGTCATGATACAAATGAATCATAAAATATTACAAATTTTCATCAATTTACATAACCATAATGTTAAATAAATTTTGTTTGTAAAACATTATTCATAAGATTTATGAATGCAACATTTGTATTAGAAAACACCATGGATACCCTGATAATCTAATAATACATATATCCAAAAAAAAATATTTCATTCGAATATCTTCCTACTTTTGCTTCAACTGTTTTTTTTTCAATCATTGGATCTTTCATTGATAATTATTATTCTCAGTTTAACTAATATAACAAATCTTTAATCAGAGTAGAATGATACATTTTCAAAATAGTGATGTTATTATAGGATTTATAATCTATAGAAAGACACATTGAACTACATTTATTTTTAACATATTAAATATGAGAACCCCTTTTTGAATTATTTGGATAATGAAAAATATAATCAAGAAACTAAAAAAATTGTTTTTATTTTCCAATATTATATTTGATTCATTAAATAAGTGAGTATAAAAAAAATATTTTCTTCATGCACTAATTTAACTATAAATTCCACCGACCCTTCCCGAATTGTACCAAGAATATCATTATGAAATACATTCAGTGTGAGAACATATCTTATATTAATATTATCATTATTTTCATCACCATGAGCTATGTAACATTAATTTTCATATTTAATCAATTTTATATATTTATCCCATGATATCATTGGTTTTAAGTGATTTAAAATAAAATTCATAGGAATGTATTCTATTTTCTCATAGTCAATTGAAATGCAATAGATACTCAAAATAATATCAAACTCTACAATGGTATGTTAAATAATATTTATAGAAAAAACCATCTTAATGACTATAAAAAATTTACTCTTATCAATATTGGTTTCATTAATATATCCAAATAGATTTTCCCCAATAGTTATATCTTCCTTCCATGGGGTGATATTACCATATTTTATGAGAATTTATCAAAAATAATTTATTTTTAAGATCAATCATCAAATAAGACTACTTTTTTAATTAAGTTAAACAAGTTTTCCACCTATCACCACATAATTAGATTGACCAAGAACCACTATAGTAGTAAATAATGATTTTTTACAAGCCTTTATTCTCTAAATCATTATTAGTTACACCTAATTTAACTAACCAAGGACATACACCAATATAATTTCCCAACACATTGTAATTTAAATGTATAACATATTTTTGGCTATATGTTACATAATTATTTTCTTTTTTTGTACTCATTCAGTTGAATTCAATTTCCCTATGATCAATATTACCACATTGGTAACACTTTCCAAATACTATCTAACATTCACGAAATTATTTTTACCACACATGGAACATGGGTTTTTTATATAGAAAACTTAGGTTTTCAACAGCTCATATGATCATTTCCACTATGTCCAAATTTGATTATTGTTATCTCAGGGAAAGTAATTATCAGAAAAATATATGGAAAATTTCTTAGGATAATGAAAACAATTATTATATGTTTTAATTTTTTTAGCTAATGAATGTTATAAAATTTGAATCAATATTGATTAAGATATATTAATTTTACTACCAGGGTACCATTGTTATAATGTGAGTTTAGTTAATGTTGTTTTTAATATGTCAATGTGTGTTTAATAAAAAAAAGGTACATCGAAACTATTTTAAAAGATTGTATAAATGTGTTTTTGTGATTTATTTAGAAGCCTTCCATATAATGGTTTAGAATGTTTACATTAAATATTAGATTATATTGTGCAATATTCATATTCCCAAAATCATGAACACTTTTATCATCCAGCTGATGGTTAACATGTTTCAAATCATATTAAATTTGTAATTGTTATTATTTGGATGGATTTAATGTTTATGGATAGAACTATATGTATTTATAATTAAAATTAGAAGATATAGTATTAACAGAACAAATATATTTTAGATGTCTTGATTAATAGAAAATATATTATGAAGCTTCCTCAGATGGAAATACATAATGTGTTTATACAGAGATATATGATATTGTGGTATATAGTACAATGAATTTTTTTTGAAGATCATAATGATTCATTTACAAAATCTAAAATATATAGTTCAATTAGGCACTATATGAAGGATATATATTTTATTCTATGAGATGGAGGAAACCTGATAAGAGAATCTATTAGGGATATCACTGATTATGGAACGAAGAATGGTTTAGTACACAAATCATTGAATGAGCTAATGAGAAATGTATTATAATGAAATAAAAATACCAATTGGGATACTATAAGATAGTTAAATAATATGGATCTCAAAGACATTAACGGAAGAGAAATTTAGTTATATGTTTTAGTTGAATGTGTAAAATAATATTCCATTTCATAACTGATGAAGAGTAGTATGAAATATATTGGATGGTGAATAAAATGACCCAAAATGTACTAATAGAAAGAAAGAAACCGAAAAGTGTTATATTAAGTAGTATGTTATAAAAATGAATATAATTTATTTGGAAAAAAATTAAATAGATATTATATATATGTATGTGATATATTCAAACAGATGATTCCTAATAACGTGGAACAACATGAATATCCCATATATTGAGAACTTTTTTTTACATCAATTAATTATAGAATTCCATAAAAAGGATGATAATATCCTACCAAGTCTATCCGAAAATAGATTTTTCAATATAGAAACATATAAATATTCATAAAAAGGTAATAGTAAAACACAGAAGTTAATGTTCTAATGACCATTACATATTCATTTAAAACTTATTAGTTGTGCGGATGGGGATTTGTTTCGTTAATATTTGATGTAAATAAATTATTTATGAATGATAAATAATGTTATAGATATAGAGTTTTCTAGAATCATCAAGATTATTCAAGAAGGATTGAGATGTGTTATGATAGGATGTATTGAAAAGAATGTTATAAAGACAAATTTTAGTTAGTAGGGATAATGAATTTGTGTCCCCAGACATTCTCATAATGGAATGGCTATAAATTTCAGTAATGGAACCATAAAAACTATGTCTATTAATATGTGAAAAGGAGTAGAAGTTATTATTATAGAGACCTATGATTATAATACATGAATATTAATTATTTTTAGATAAATATTCATTATATTACACAATAAAATTCCTAAAGAAACATATTATTTTATTGTATTTGAAATATAAGTTTAAAATAATCATAATTCATGAATGATATTCAATGAATCCCATAAATATCTTCCCCATAAAACTATTACATTAAACCATTAAAAACACACTGGTGAAAGGAAACATAATAAAAAGTTCTCTTAGAATTTCATTAATTTTAATAAATGATATACATGAGCATAAGTTGAATTTTTTGGTATTTAATCATTATAAAAAATATTTAAAATAAATACCAATAATATAAAATATCATAGTTTTGAGTCATGTCCAATTATAAGAAACTCATTTGGAAATAATTGAAAGGAAATAAATAGTCAAGATTAATGGGAACATTATACATCCATAAAAATATAACCATGTCATAATAAAGAGTATCAAAAATCATTTACGCAATTTTCATTTCTCATTGATAAATATAATAATTGACCACTATGTGAGGCTACAACACATAGGTGGGATACACCACCTTACCCAGTGGAATCCCTATCCGCATAGTTGAATGAGTTCACTGAAAAACCCATTATAGTACTCAAGGTTCACCCAATTAACATCATAGTATACCATGTCCCTTAATAAAATGAGTTCACTCCACATTTTAGAACTATGTGTCTCATTGGATAAAATTATTACCCATTGTATTTGAGGGATATGTAGGTCCAACCCTTATTTGGTTATATCCTTCCCACTTTCTATGATTATTAATTAACCACCATATTTGGTTATAACATTACAACTATCACATAATGAAAATAAAACAAATGGGAACAATAATATCATAAATATTTCATCATGTCATAATACATGAATTGAAAATGGTTTCTGAATCATTTCATCATAGCTTAACATGTGGAAGTGAGATAGGTTTTAGATTCATTTAATTATTTTACCATATAATAACCTATGAGATAGGATGGACATAATTATTATAGTATCATGGTATATTTCATGAATGATAAATTGTTTTTATTAACATATTTTCATCATAAACACAAACCGTTTAGAGGAAATATAATAATGATATCCTTCGTTGCTGTCCAAATTAAAGAAAAAATTATATCAATTTATGTCATCATTGATAGTGATGGATTTAGAATTTTCCCTAGAAAAATTTCTTAACGAATATATGAGGTCCCTAAATTCTATTTTTAAAACATAAAATCCTTATTTAACTATTTCTTATTCAATATAGACTTGAAAATTTAAAAATGAATCGTTAGAAATCATTTAAAAATTTCATTTGTTAAATATCCTTTCAACATTGAAAAATACATTTGAAAATTATAAAATATTTTGAAATAATTTTTAGTGAAAATATTCTAGTAAACTTATAATGGATGATTAAAATAAAAAATGTTCATGATATATATAATTTTCATTCATATGTTACACATTATAATAAATATTGTCTTCACATTTTCTATAAAATACTATCATTCATGGTTTGGAAATAGACACGAATATTCATTTCAAAATATTTTGTTTAAAATGAAAAACATTAGTAAAAATATAATAAAAAATTAACAGGATAATAATAAAAAAATGTGAAATAATTTTTTGAAAAACATGTATTTGGAGGAAAAAAAAATTCTAACAGAAATTGAAATGTAGTTTGATTTCTATAAAAACAATTTTTCATTCATTTAAAGTAAAAAATTGAGAATAAATGATGTCATCAAATGAAAATATAATGTATAATAATAGTATAATAATATTAATTGGTTTATTGAGATATGTATGATGTGATTTTATCACTAAAAACTTAAGCATATATAATCTCGATAAACGATGAAATTTTAACATAAAATTATTACCACATTGGTAAATATGAATCATAATCCTCAAAAGGGAATAAAATAAAGTGTAACATAAAATATAATAAGGATAAATTAATATATTTTATAACAAGTAAATGGGCGTATATATGAAACTCCTGATGTAATATGGAGTATTTAATACCAAACAACTAAAAGAATGAAAATTGAGATATAAAACTCTTATCGATTTGGAAATATTTAAACTATAAAGACCATGGAAGATTCATCATCAATTTCAAATGTAAATATATAAAATTCACTATATAATAATCATTAAATTCATTCATGGGAACTATATACATAACATAAATCAAATAGGCGGTTAATATGGAACGTGTCTCAAAGAATTTAAAAGTGTGATAAAAATCCATTATAGTAAGCCCTAAATCCCATCACACAAATTAATAAATCATGTATAAATTTTATAATATTATAATAATCTATTATAGATAAATAATAATATATTTCATAACATATAAGATTTTTATATTTCATTTTCAGTGACTACTAATTTACATTTCTATGTAAAAGCCAAGTTTATTGTATTAACAACTTGGTTTTTCGTATATTCCTTGATTTTTAATTTTTGATCCACATACATTAGTAATCATTATATAATATCCTGAATAATAAAAAGTATATAAATATCATATATATATATATATATATATTGTTATCTATAAAATTTAGTGATATAAAATGAAGTACTACATTCATGTTGAAGGTAGATTATATATACGCATGAACATTGTTTTCTTTTTCATATAGTATTGAATGAATGAAAAAGAGCTACAATAAATTGTCATTTTATAAATAATGAATACTAAATATTTATTTTCCCAATTAAATCCATGTAAATTGTGAATGAATCACAAAACATTGGGATGTGGTAGTCCAGCTGTATACACATGCGACGCTATATTAATAAAAAAAATTAGTTTTGAAGGGACGTGAGATATAAAAATTGAATAGGAATAAAAATATATTGAATAATATTTATACAAAATAATTATATCATTATTTCCAAATAATACATGTTGTAATGGAAAAAGGAATGATATAGGTTCATGAGGTGGTAGTACATTGTACACAACAATGGTTATATAATAACCCAATTGATGGATTTTGAGATAACTGTAGGTTATTAAATTAACAAAAATAAATATAAGTATATTGGAGATACTGAGTATATTATATTAGTATTCTATAATAATAATTTGGGGAGTTTAAAGGAAAAATAAAAAAAATAATTCTCATTGATGAATGTTTCCACTTATTTAGGTATCCACCATAGGTTTTTACTAAAAACAATCCATGGTTATATTTACATCCAAAAAAGATTCTATGATGAGTGGATGGATTTTTGTGTTACATTCATACGGATTGGTTGAACCAAATGTTTTTTAATGGTTGAAGTTGAGAGGATATGGGATGCATTTTATTAGGGGGAAGAGGGACCACCTGGTATATTGGAAAATAATTAAATGCATCAATGTATTTCGTTTGTAAAAGAGGTCCAAAATGGTACATTTTTTTACAATATATTTTTAATTGCCGAAATATTTTCATCTAGTAGTTTTTATACAAGTGTTTTGGTCATTTTACATGTTCAATTTTTGATTAACCCCTCAGTAAACCCATTTTAAACATAACCCTAGAAAATACTATTTAATGCATTCACTATTCAATTTCTTCAAATTTTTTTAGATATTATTTTATAATAAAAATTATTATGATACATACTATTAAATACACTATTTAAAATACAACTCAAAAAAGTGGAAAGATTTATTTATGATTAATATCATATACCTGATGAGAATGATGGATTTCAAGGAAATCATGTTCAAATTTATAAAAGATATTTACATAATATTTGTATAATAAATGAATTCCATTTTTCTATATTATAATAACACACATATATATATAGTTGAATAATTCTAATTATTATTAAACTAAACAGAAAACCTATCTTTATAAATAATTTTAATGAAAACGCCTTCTTCGATTCAAAATCGTTATTTTTTCTCTATTCCTCGAAAAAAATTTATTTTTAAAAAATTATCAAATATTCAACCTAATATAATTTACATATTATGATTTCCAAAATAAAATTTCTTTTTAAAAATATATATATACAATTGAGTGAACATAAATTAAAAAAAATTGGATGAAAAACTCAGTTTTCAAGGGGCATATTTTTCAAGAAAAAGGTGATATGATATGATGAAATATTATTCACATTACAACATCTTTTTGAAAATCCCTTTTAAATTTCTATAATAATAATATACTAAAACCCTATTTAAAAATATTTAAAAGTAATTAAGTATAATTATTATAAATCCGGATTAATTATTTTAATTTAAAACATAATTATATAATTTAAATTGCATAAAAAATTGAAAAATACATGACAATTTTACTAAAAATAAAACAAAATCAGTATTCGCTAAAAAATCACTATTTTTAGAAAAAACAAAAAATATAAATATATGTTATTTTGTATATGAATATTCTAAATTTAAAATTTATATTGTAAAATAGAATTTCTAATATAAAAATAAATAAATAATTTTATTTTATTATAAAAATATATTTAATAAATATTGAAAAAATATATATTTTTGAAGAATATAATTACCTTATTAAATATTGATAGATTTTTTACATGGAATATATAAATTAATTTATATTTGTTTTGATAATTATATGTATGTTTCCTAATGTACTTACTACTAATAATAATAACATTTTTAATAGAAATAATTATATAGACATGTTTAAAATATTTATACTACCTGGATCCCAGAAGCTGGATATTGTGTGTTATGCACTATATCATTATTTTATATAGTGAAATATACACTTTGTGTTTCGTTTAAAAATAGTGAAACATAGTATTGTATGTATTGGATGATAAATTTTGAAAATAATATTAGTATTGAAAAACATGGTTTTTTGTGTAATGAATAATATTTTAAAGCATAGATTAATTGAAAAATAAATATATCAGTAAAATTCAGGTTATTATACACTTCCCCTCTTAAAATGAATTTTCCTTATATATTTTTCTCAGACATCGATGGTTTAAATATTAGTTAATTTCAAAATTGAATCGCACATCAAATTTTTTAACAATAAATTTTCACTTGAAATGGTAATGTAGGAAACATAATGGTTATCTAAAGTAACTAAAATGTGGTTTCTACATATAAGAACATAGGTGGGAAGTGAATTTTTTTGACTTAGATGAAAAGTATAATTAATTATTTAAATTTATAGAGATCACTAATCAAAATAAATTTGGTGATCTGTAGAAGGATAACAATCAAAAAAAAATAACTTGTAGAGGCATTCACATGGTCATCAATATCATCAAAAAATGATGATAATATGAAACAAATATCATGAAATATCATTTTAATAATGATGGAAACATTAATGGGAAGATATAATTAATTGATTTAATCATATTTCATTGTCACAATCTCTCACTTTAGTTTTTATTTTTTCAATTTCATCTTCATTTAATACTCCAAGATATGCGGGTAAATTTTTAATACTAGAAGAAAAAATAGATCAATTGATACATAATGAATATAAATTCATTCCTTCTATATCTTTTTATCATTTTATGAACCATCCAACTTGGGCTAGAGTTGCGACTCTACAGGTACACCATAAATAAGCTTATTGATGGTGACTCATGCCTAGAAGGCATATCACATATATGGGACACCATTGATTAAATAACTACACTCACGCAGAGACAAACATCTCCAATCCAATAAAATGATAAAATCTGAAAAATAATAAACAAATATGAATGAATACATATAATCCTCATAACAATAGTATAACTAGAAGTAAATGAAAGTAAATTTTACCAAATAGAATCCCATGAAGAGTATAAAACACTAGTCCATCCAGAATGTAAAAGTACTACTTTCTAATATGTATAAGAATGCACCTCAATTTTTTTGGTCTTTGTAAGCACCATCTAGTCCTTGTCGGCCTTGGAATCTTCTAAAAGGAAAACCATCTCCCCAAAAATGACACATGTAGTAAATCTCGTTCATGGGTGAGTATAACAATAGTAAGTAGGACAACCTGATGCCAAAAATCACACAACATTGGAATTACACTATTCTCTACATAGTTATATTACTATAATACATATAACATAAATATCTATATACACTCAAATAAGACACACAGTCCAGGGGTAAGTCAAATCCATCATATACCAACCCAAGGATTTAGTATCAAATGATATATTAATAAGATATTTGGAAGAACAAAATACTGATTCTGATAGCAGTGATGGAATCCATCCATGGGGTAGTGCAGGTTGGGTCTCATCATTAGAATAAATACGCTGACAATCATAGGAGATATGATACAAATATGAGGATCACTGTTAAGACTAAAGGTTGACTCTATCAAATTCAATTTCGATTAAACATCCTTGTAAAGGATTGATTCATGAAATATTTTTGTCACGATGATACTATAAAATCCACTAAGGGCACAAAGATTTATATAGGATCTCACTCTAGGCCTCTTGTAGCAATTCAAATGACTCCATCAAGGAAGTCCTTCTGAAGAGATCATAGTCTTAGGAGTAAAAAATGATTACAAATTAAACATTCTATAATGACTAATGGGGAAAATCCTTATGAAATAATTTACATATAATTGAGTAAAAGAGTTCTATGAAATTTTGAAGAGATTATACTTAATGTAGTAAGGGTCAAACGATATTTCCATTGACCTCAGGGCCTATACATGTGAACGAATCATGTCTAAAGGGTTGCTTGTGTAGTGGGTATACGCCGTGTATGTGACCAATGTACTCCACCCCATGTGACATTACATGGATCTGCCCATGTACTCATCCAACTCCTGTTCATGTAATATAAGGCATAAAATGAGTTCATATGAGAGGGAACACATACCTTTTTTTTTCAAGAAACACACAGTGTGTCCCTTTATCTTTCATAAAACCCTAAAATCCAATCTGGGTGATCCACACACCATGTATTCCTGATTACATGTCGAGTCGATTTGATTCTTTTAGAAATATTATCTCTTATTCTCACACAATCCCACACTATTTCAACCTCAGAATCAACCTTCAACTAAGCTAGTAATCATGGATCTGCCTTGCTCAAGCCATTTTGTCACTAGAATGACAAATTTTGGCCTCAATTCCTTTCAATAACAGATAAAATCTCACTTGTTCATTATAAATCAAAGAACATTAAAGAACACAAAATCTAAAGTCCTCCTTCCATTGAATCAATATGGCTCTATCGTCACACCTCTATTGTGTCATTCTTATCACATAGTGATTATATCACTTCAATTTATAAATAATAGGGTTCAAATTGATTGATTAATTGATATTTTTTAAGACATGGGGCAATGTAAGAAAACCTATGAAGATTGGTGAATGTTAGAAGAAAAACATAAGAACAGACATGAGTAATTAACAATGATCGGTGTTCGTGGGAAGATAAATCTATGACTATTATACCAATAAAAGATTAAGTCAGTAAATCTATTTAATTAATCTAATAAAACCCTACAATCATACTAATCATACTGGATAATCAATCTGTGAATCAATATTTTTGTTGATTGGTCCATGATCAATATATAAATCAATTACTGGGAATATGGAAATAAAAAACCCCCTACCTCTTTTTAGATTGATCACTGAAGAAAATCTTTGAAACTTCATTGTCATTGGGATAATATGTCCAATTAGAGGTCAATAAATCATTGATAAGGAATTCCATTAATAATAACTTCAGAAAAATCTACGATTCTCTCTCAACGTTGTCTCTCGAATCTCTGTGGTTATGAATCTAACCCAATGATCCCATCATAATATTAACTGTATAGACTAAATGATCGATGTTTTAAAAAATGAAAAAAAATATTATTTTTATATATTTTTTTAATTTCTATGCCAATGATTAATATCCAAAAATAAACCCCCATAATTTAATGTTATGTCACTCCTAGGGTAAAACTAAAATTCATAAATCAATGGTTCCCTTAGATTTATTATCATGAAACCATTTGGATGTTATTAAACTTATTTAGGAACACTAAATATGCGTGGTATTTAGATTATTTCATATATTTTATATATTAATATTGGGTAAAAAATCCTCATAATTTCATGTTTTCATAGCATCTAGCTTTAAATATAATTTATATAATTTAAAAAATTAATAAATTTTAAATTAGGGAAAATAATTTCTCCCCAACTTGGGGTATTTTTTCACCAATAATTCAAATCCATGGAAAATGTAAATAATATGGGTACACAACATGATTATAAGAATATCAATCTCTTGATCTCTACAAGAGATTTTTATACTACCATATGACACACATGAAACCAATAGATCACCCATGAAGGATCCTCTCATGTCAATAATCAATATCTACTAGGTAATCAATAATGGTTTCTCCACCTTCAGCATCCTGCTCTCCATAGTTTATAATGTGTGATGGTTCATGCACGTACATCCTCAACTGTCACACATGGAAGAAGTCATGTACCATGTCGAACTATAGAGGATGATCTGATTGGTATACCACATCTCCTACTAAAAATGGTATATTGGACGAGACTATGATCCTTGGATATAGATTTTCACACTATAAAAATCATTGTAATTCACATCAAGGTGGAACTCATACGAAAACATGGTCTCCTTACTCAATTTACAATGGCATCCATCTCTTGTTAGCATAATACATTTAATGGATTGGTCTATACATAATCTTTTCATAGATGTTCTGGACCATCTCTATTGTAGATCACACCAACTATGGCCCCATGAGCCCTTACTATCTAAGATCAGTCCATCAATATGTTGACCAGCCAGGTTACCCATACAATGTCTTCAATGGTGCCATGCTGATAGTGGAATGATGGATATTTTTGTACACAAACTCCAAGAGTTGTAGGTGATCATCCCAACTATGGAATGATTCCATCGTGAAATCTAACATCATATCCAAAAACATAGAATGATTCACATTGTCACACAATCATTTTATGGTGAAACACTATACTCATGCATAACTGGGTCCCAAAGGTCTCTTTCAATCAATTCAACAACCAATATGTAAATATAACATCACAATTAGAGAAAATAATTGATTAAATTCTATGTAGTCATACTATCTTCTGAACAAATTGGTGTCCAAATAATTCTACTAGACGTTGTTCTCATATAGCTTGAAAGTGGTCTAACTTTGTGTGTCAGACTACAATCACCAGGATAGAGTCTTGTCCCATTTTAGTACGGGGTAATCCTACCAGAAAATCCCTAGATATCATATCCCATATCCATTCATCAACTTCTAGGGGTTGATCTAAACTCATTGTAACATGGTTCGCATCATTCACATGTTGACATGTAAGGCATCAAGAGAGAAACTTTTCAATAGTATTCTTCTTTCTGAGACATAAAAACTGATGTTGAACGTCCAGGTACATCTTATCCACACCATGATGTCGTGCAAAAGGAGATGTATAAAAATCTCTCAGAAAATCCTCATGCAATGTCACAAGTACCATAATGTGTCAACTGAAAATAACATCAATGAAACCACATTTAGAATATCCATAAATCACATTCCATGAGGTTATTTGAGCAGATATTGTCTAATATTCTGTATCCCAGTGTTGTGCCTCCCTAGCTCATAATAAGGGAAGAGGGGTAACAACCATCGATTGTAGATAAGAGACTCTATCTCTATCCATGAAAGATAACTACAATGAGGCCAACACATCTGACACATAATTCAACAACATCAAACAAAATATCCCATTAAGGGAATTCGTTAGAACATTCCCCTTTCCATGGGTATAGAAATTTTGAATTTAGATTATTGGAAGAACACTTACCACCACCCCTATCTCATGTTGATATAATTAATGAATTATATATACATGATACTCTAGTCATTGGAGTAAATGATAAACCTCTTGACTATTGGGTATTTCCTCCACATCTTTAATGTAATGACAACTGTTTTTATCTCATGATCACGGTCATGTAGTTCTTCTCATGTTGCCTCAACTGGCATGAACTATATGAAATCACCACTCTCTACAACATTATAACATGAAAAAGATGTGTTCCTATGGGATTGTTGAACACTATGTACTGAACAACCTCAAATAGATATCTCATGATTGGGGTGCTCATGAGACTATTACTAAGCTACTGAAAACAATATCAGCACTTCTCTATCCACATGAATGGTTGTACCATTAGATTCAAAGATATCATGGGTGATGATATCATAGATAAATATATTATTAATCTTTGGTAAAATACAATAATCCCAAGGAATATCCACTCATTCTTCATTCTCTTGTGTGCCTCCCAATACAAAACTACCTCGACCATGGCTGGGTCCAATACCACTCTATCTACAGTGATATCCTATCCAAAAAATTTTACAACCTAAATACCTAATTAAAAAAATAGGTATCTTTTCACAAATCGAGTTCTATTAGATAAATTAATGAACTAAAATAAATGTCTCACAAGCTTCTCCTTGGATACTATGTACACACGTATTTTATAGATGAATTCTAAATAAAACTATTCAATGTAAGGTAGAAACATTAGGCTAATGAATCCCATGAATAGTGTTTCGAAATATTTCATTACATTGGGCATCCCCAAGTAATCATAATGACAATAACAAAAACATAATGACATATTAGGTATATCATCATCATGTATACACAACTGGTGATATCCAGATCTGGGGTCAACCATAGAGAACCATCGTTCCCCACTAAACTACTGAAAGAGCTCACAAATTATCAATAGTGGATACTTATTATTCATGATCACCTAGTTAAAGTGTCGGTAATACACACACAACCTCAAGATCTCTTCATCCTTATTTGAAACCAAAACTGGGGCTTCCTTGATAGAAACATCAGGTCGAACAAATCACATTATTTGAATGTCTATTAAATACAACCATAGATCGTGATGTTTATAGGAGACATCTGCAATGATGGTTTACATATTAGTATCATCCCGGTGTCTAGATCAATGTAGAAGTCTATCCATCATTGGGGAGGTACATATAGGACAAAATCATGGAAGACATACTTGTTCTCTTCCACCACTATATAAAAATGGAAACACAAAGCATATATTGCACCATGGTTATAGATAGAAAAAACTTATTATTAATCAGATACACCCTATTATGAAAGCATCCATCATACAACACATTGATTTCCTTTTTAATAACAACATAAAACCCGGTTTTGTGGATACAGATACACCAAACCCTTCACCTAAAATAGATAATATGGGTATAGTCTACATATTAGAAATACATAGAAGAAACAATGTCATAATTCAACATCATTGCTTACATGATATCAAAATTTAAATTCTTCCTTTAATGAGTTAGGGTAGACTATTGGAACAAGTGTGTAATCACCCAGAGTTCTCTAGTAAGAGTCACCAAGCATTAGTGTCGAGTCAAAAATTCAATTAGTGAATCATTGTATAAAATATGATATATGGAGTGAAATGAATGACTATATGTTGTTTTGTCCTGTGCTAAAAATAATATAGAAAAATTAGATATCTTACCTTGAATCATTCCCAAATCCTATGGGTCATAATATTTAACCCCCTTCTGTAGTCACCTCTTGTCTTCTATCTCCCAGAACAAGGCATATTCCACTTGTCTGTGGTGGTGGTAACAAGTAAAATAAATCATCCACCACCTATTTCTACTATTTCATGTAATATTCCATATACTCCACCAAGAAAATGAGAATTATCTTGCCACTAACTCTTCCATTGTGTCTCGTCTATGGATTCTATGCTATCTATATGGGAGGCCAAGCAATCATTGTCGAGTTTTCCCTTGAATTGACATGAGTAGAAATTTATATCTCTAGGATAACGATACCCATCTTCTGATTCCAAATCTGTAGATCGTCACTCTTGAGACCGCTTCTTGAATCATCTCCCATGTCCAGGTACATAGAACTGACATCGACTAAGGTTTCTGCTTCAACTTTCCCACTACTGACAACCACCAACTGTATATTCTTTTCCAAGAAACACTCAACCACCAATGATGGTATTAGAAACCAATCATATGTTTGAATTATTATATGGATAAAACTACCTCATATTTCAATATTTTAAAATCAATCAATTTTCAATGACCTAAATAACATATCTTAAACCATAAACATCATGTACCTTGAGTTGTTTTTAAACATCAATGATTAAATGACTATTGTCATGTTACCCTACTAGATCATTAGAAGATCCTTGATATGTAAATACCTTATAATATCTACTATGAAAATCTACATTAAATGGCATTGAAACTCTTTCCATGAATGATTCAACATGACATAAGATTATGTAACAAAACCACTTCATTTCCCCTCTTATCCATTATGAAGGCACACTTCCTTGACTACCATATGATCTGTAATTTTTCTAAATATATAGGAAACACAATCACTACATCTAGAAATTCCTCAAATACATGTGGATTGTGATCACCTCATAATGTGATGGGTATCGTCCACTTATAGTTGTTTATTTCACTTAGATAGTTCAACTTGTCCACTTGTATTGTGGGTACCACATTCTACTCTTCCGGTGGTGGTATGGCTGGTGCACCACCATGATGTAACCCCATAAAAACTGGTCCCTGAATCGACACATCATTAATATGAGAATCATACTCATGATAATCTTGCCTAATCCAAGATGGAATAAATTGTAGGGTCATAATGACATAGACATGATGTACCTCAATCAAAAATTATATCTGTAGAGCTGAATCGAACACATAGAAACCACGACATATTTCTATATGATTAATGTGCCATTGTTTTCCCGGTAACCCATTTTCTCATGATCCGAGTCAAAATGTTGGTGATCATAGTTCTGTTGTATCGATTCATTTTCCTCTTCACCAACACTAGAGTCCATAACCAAATGATAAACTCAAAATAGTTGACAATGTTTTTAAAACCAATATCCCAGACAATTGGACATAATGGTGAACCAACGCCTCTGATACCACTCTATGGAAATACATCACATTTTGGAACATTTCATGAGTCTTAATGCATGACTCCAATAGGTCAGGGCTAGATATCAGCACCATGAATCCATACCACTGTTATTGGAGGCCTTAGTATATGTTCTCATACACTTGCACACATCTCCAATCACATGAAATGATGAAATTTAATAAAATAAAAAACCATTCATACATACACCTAAATCATGTAAAGATAACACAACATGAAGTAAATGAATGTAAAAAATGATAAACACAAGACCACTATAGGATTTTAAAATACAAGTTGAACATGAATGTAATGGGACTTCTGTAGAAAATTTGTTGGAACACACCTCAATATATATAGTCTCACTAGACATCATTTGGTCCTAGTTTACCTAGAACCCTATCAAAAGGTCAATTATCTACACAATAAATGACACGTGAAGGAACATACCATGCAGGGGTGAGTATTAAAATATTCAATATGAATCCTTGAAACCACAATGCATACAACAAAAGAAATAATGACAACACTACATAGGATTATGTCTATAATACATATAACGATAATATCCCAATATACTCAAAATGGAATATATTCTAGAGGTATGTAACATCCATATTATGCCATCCTTAGGATTATATATCAAAGGATCCATGAAGAACTCATTCTGGAGAATGTAATCCTGAGGATAATAGCACTGAATAAATCAGTATAAGAGGTACCACTCGTTATGTCTTATCATAAGAAAGAACACACCAATTTTCCAAAGAGATATGATATGCATATTAGTATCACTACTAATCCCATCATGTGATGGAAACAAACTCAAGCTAGATTAACCAAATATGTGGAGGATTGATGTCTATGTAGTGCTGGTCACGACGATGCTAGGATCCCCATCATTGACTAGAATATTAATAAAGGATCTCACACCAGGCCATTAGGAGGGACTCCAATGACTCTATCCTGGAATTCAATATAATGGGATCATAGACCATGAGTTGGAAATAGATTCATACTAAACATACAGGAAAGGACAAGATGAATGAACCCTAATAAAACATTTCCATGTCACTAAGGACAAGTGTTTAAATGAATTTGTAAAATAGAACACGATGAGTAGTATGTTTCACTCACTTTATAACTTCACCCCATGTACTACCCCTTTCAATGGTGTGCGTCACATGTATTGTTTGTTAAGAGGGGAAAACACTATGTAAGTGACACATTTACTCCACCCCATGTGTTAGTACACAGCTCAGCCAATGTACTCGACCAACCCATGTCTTTGTACTCCAAGGTCCCCAGCATGTTAACCATAGAGTGTCCACATTCCACATATGTATAACCCCAAGACATGTGATACCATAATCTTACCTGAAACCCTAACCACCACTCAGTGGTAACCGAGACTGTGAAATCTTGGATGACACACTCTATTCATAAAATTATTCTAGAAAGCCATGTTCTTCCATTAGTGCATTCCCACCCCACAAAAAGCTCAAAATCTACATTCAATCACATTGGTAATCATCGATCTACATTTTTTTGCCTTTTCATAGCTTGAAAAATAGTTTCTAGAATTAAATCAATTCATAAAATGGATTAAAACACCCTTCTTCACTATACATTGAATAATATGAAATAGATCATCTTTCATCATTTGAAATGATCTGTTATCGTTGTCAATCCTCCATTATGTTGTTCCATTACTAGATCTATGAAATTAGGTCATTGATCCATAATTCGATTGGGTATTGATTATTTGATTGAGATTTTTTGATTTGTATGACTAATAAAGAGTTCCCACAATGAATGACGAATCATTGCAGAAATGAAAAAGGTATAATTTGTGGAATAAACTAAGATCGATGTTTGTGTCAATCATGAGTCATTTCAATTAAAAAACCTTGAAAATAAATCAGTAAACATATATTATCATCCTGAGAGAACCCTGTAATCATACCCATATCACATGATGATCAATCCATATATTAATCTGTTTGTGGATTTGATGGGGATAAACATTATAATAAGGATCAGTGAATAAAAAATTACAAAACATTTGCTAAATTGATTTGGTTAGATCACTGATAAAGAACAATTTATTGTTTTCACCATTGGAATGATCCATAAAATCCAAGGTGTGATGATCATTGATCTAAAATTATATCACCGAACGCATAAGAAAATTCACTGAAACTCCCTCTAAGGGTCCGCATACATCTCCAATATTATGCAATTAACCCTTGGATCCTTTCATAATAGTATTTTTATTGACTATGTAATATTTACAACCATAACATTATATATAGAAATTTTTTAAATTATTTTATTAATTTATGTTCCCTCGATGACAATCAACAAAAAATACCTTTGTTGACTAATATTATGTTGATCCTAGGGTAAAACTCCCTTTTCAAACTCAATATTGACCTTGTATTTCTAATTTTGTACCAATTTATATGTTATTCAACTTTTTTAGGGAAACATTGTTGCAGTGATACTTAATAAATTTAATATATTTACAAAATTATTTTTGGGACACTAGGCCTCAGAATTTCATGTTTTATCAACTCCATTTCTAAAAAATAATACATATATTATGAAAAAACAGTATATGGAGAATCATAGAAAATTCATATCATCAAAAAAATATGGTTATAACTAGTGATCAAATATTGATTATTCCTAATTTTGTGATGGAATACAATAACATCTAAAGTCTCATCCAATGTTCGACATAATCCATTTTTTAAATGGTCACCCACATGACCATTACCACATATTAAAATTAATATCCTGAGAAATAATTTAATTAAATTTCTTAAAATGAACTTATCATTAATACCCCAAATATCATAAAGTGGATCATGGTTATCACTTAACAACCATGTGTCTTACTTTATCATATATTCTTTTGAATCATGTTAATAAACATAAATACTATGAAACATAAATGAAAACATACACACATCCTCATTAGATGAATATAAAAAATTATTAATTAAAATATTCCATAGATCCTTTACTACTGTAAATACCATTAATGGTATTATAAACCAGATTTCCAACAAATCCATTATCAATTATGAGGTCGTCATGATTATCCAATATTCTTTCTAAAAATCAAAAATACCATAATCCAAACTAGAATCCATATTTTCAACAATGGTAGTTTATTTAAGGTTATCTTTCCATAATAAAAATATTACATTACTGTCAAACCATTTATTTAGTAAATCTGTCGCATTTAATAAATTCTCAAAACTAAATAATGAAAAAATACTATAAAATAATCCATTGGGGTTTCATCTTTCTAATTACATAAATAACTATGATAATAAAAATAATTCATCGAAAACTAATACATAAATACCTCATGCATTGGAATTTATTCATAAACATTAACTGTTCTTCATTATTTTATTCTATAAGACTCCATCCATTCATATTTCATTTATATTATCGTCATCATCATAAATATAAACAATAATCAATCAAAACATATGATTTTCATCATCTAATTTACCTTTAGGTCATCAATTTTCATAATTTCAATAAATTCTAATTTTAAAAGATTGGACATTTAATGATATCATAGTGATCCATTATTGTCATTCATTACATTACAAAAAAAATCATTTTCCATTTTAATTTACTTAATTTGTGTTCACTTCTGTACCAAAAAACAATATCTCATCCCTATGAGACATTTACATGATTTCTTCATCAACATTTACACCATATGAAAAATAAATATTCTTTAATATATGGTATCCACTACGTGAAATCATTATAAACCCTTTCCTTGTCTTCTTTGGAGAGTCTGAGAGTTGTTTAAGAAGAACATTTTTATTCATGTTATGTGATAATTTATTAGGAATAATAACAACATCCACCACTCATGTAAAAAAACCTATTTGGATTTTCTTTATAAAATTTTTCATCACATTAAATTTTATCCCATTTCCATGGGGTTTTTACTATTCACTATAACAAAAAATAATTGTTCCCTTTACAGTAATGATATAGGAAAAAACATTATTCATGAAAATAAATAATTTTATCTGTAAATCAAGAAAAATAATAAATCTAAGATACCTTATTAATTTCCAAGTTCATTAATAACCATCACCTATTTAAATCCATCATGATGGCTGGTTTATAGTTACTGAATTTCCACATAATATACCTCAAAGTGTAAAAATCATTTAGAAAAAAAATCCCATTATGAGTCACCAGTTCATGATCATGTACTACTCAATGATCCCTTCAGAGTTATTACCCATTGGTACCTCTCTACCAGAGCCACTACAATGTCCTCTTAATTTCGGAAGGTAGAAAAAAAATTGATCTTTTATTAATTTATTTGGGCCATGTATTTTTACCTACTAGAGTCATGATTGGCTTGAGGGTGTTTGTGGCTTGACAAGAGTTCATGGCCCTGAATTATTGATAATCATTTTGGGCCATATGGTTAGAAAAAATTGTGTCGTTCATCCCTAATAGTTTCCCTAATTGTGTGGTCATGACCGAATAGAGTATTGTAATGATCCAATGTTTTCAATGGAAATTTACTTCTTATTATTAGTACATATAATAAAATAATATCCCAACATAATGAACTAATAAGTGTTATGTGATCATTAATCATAATTTGGTCACTTTTGTGATTTGAATTTCAGAAATCTGAATTACACTGTTGTGATTAGTATGTTATTTGGAGTCTGATATGAAAACCATAATTTTTTTGTGAATAGTAATCCATGTTTATGAATATTAACATACCGTAATGAATAGTTATATACCCTAATGATGGTTAATACCTATGATATTATATAAATAATATTCATGTAGAAGAATGATATACCTATATCATGGAATATGAAAATAAATTTTTAAAAATTGTTATTTTATGAGTAAATTGTGATTTTAAACAAATCATAAATTAATCATATTTAGACAATTGTATTTATTTTTTTTTTAATTTTTGGATTATACACATAAATAAATGGTTATGGTTATTTTTTGAGGTTTTCTAAAATTCGTGATTTTTTTATGAATAGTAAAATACTATAATTCCAAATAAATGATAAAACTTGAATTACTGCATCATGCTTGAGACATGGATGATGTAAACATTCACTACATTAAAATCACATTAATTTATTACAATTCTTGTTCGTTTAATACTCACTATTGGTTGTCCTATGGAAAAATATTAGAATAATGATTATAATATAATGAAATATCTCCTCCCCTCAATAATAAATACCACCCATCCTTACCTCTTCTATTCACTCTTCTCAAGCCTTGTTAAATTCCAATATTCTTCCTATATCTCTTCTCAAGGTTTTACTCCACGTCCAAAATCCCATAGTCTCTTCAAAATACAAAATACTCTCCTCTTATGAAGGCTCTCATGGAAGCATGATTCAAGAGATGAATTCCTATTTTCTTTTTATAGTTTTTATATTCTTGTTCACTTGATTTCTTTTCTATCTGTACCTCTCCTCATAAATATGTAATGAAAAATATTGTACCATACATGTACTGGAATTTTGTTTTTCTAATGTAATAATTTATTATAATATCTTATTCATTCTTCTTTTATTTAATTAGTGAAGACACCCTCCGAGATGAGTTAGTTTACCACATTCAATGATGATGGATATTCAATTTGTGTTACCTTATACAATTATGGTCCTAAAACGATTTTCATGTTTGAACCAGACCTAAGTATATGTATTATTAATCAAATTTTGTTCTGGAATCCTATTTTACTGATGGTTTTAGATTTTTAAAACGAATCAAGTTCTTTGTGTTCAAAAACCCAAAAATTAACCCAAAAGGATCTCACTAATGTTTTATATAATGATTAAACATCACTCAATGTAACAAAATTAAATTTTACAACCATGTAACCTCATTTATTTTAAATTAAAAATTGTAACCATAATTTGGGATGAAAACATCGACATACATGTTTATCTGAACATGTAATGATCATTAAAACCAAGAAAGCAAAGGAACCTGAACAATGAAATTGAACCTCATAGAAAATTAAATTTAATATAAAGGAAAATAATAAGGTTTAAATAAATATTTTAAATATAAAATATTATCATTAATTATTAATTAATGAACCTAATTTTTTAATTTAAGTAATTAATATCAAGTAGAGAACACCATCAGACTTAAGGTAATGGATCCTCTCCATTTCACTTTTATTCTAGAATGTCCTCTATGCTATAGAATTTTATGATTAATACCTAATGATAGGGTATGATTAAACACCTCCCCATACTTCACACATGATATTAAAATGATGATAAACCCCTTTATCTCTTATTAATACCTCTTCTGTACACCTGATACCATGCCAATAATCTATAAAAAATCTAGCAGAACCGCCTTTATTCCTTCGAGTTTCTCTATCTTTCTTTTTACATAAATAAAGATGCCTTTTATTTTTAATTAAAACATATACACGATGTTTAAATACTCCAAACACATATTTTGAGATCCATAACTCATTCTCCTTTGGTTATATACATTCTTTTATGTGAATTCTTCCTCGATACGTCCAAATAAGAAAAATCATTTTAAGGGATTTTCCCAAATTTTTACCCAATTCAATGTGCACTCTATGATCAGTTTGAAGCCAAAATTAACATTATAAAATCATTATTTTTATCGTGAAAACCTTTTGAGTTCAATTATGGTTTTAGATAAATTATTATATCCCATTAAATTTTGAACGCTCTATTGTATTTTCCATAAAACCTAACAGAATATGGTTTAAATGCTAAAATATCGCAAATAAATTTTTTACATATTGTGAACTCTATTTTAAATCACTTACCATAATATATGATTATTTTACCTTATTAATGTCCATGTATATTCTATCTCCTTCATTCATGGTGACATTCATGATTCTCCCCTTCATTATGATTTATGTTATGATTGTGGTACCCATTTCATTCCAATGGTAATCCTTATATATATGTTAGATTGATTATGTATAATTAATTATGTGGAAAACATATTCATGAAATGTATGATAGGTGCACCCAGATATAACTCTATTTCCATGGGTAATTATGAGTCTCATTGAACATTATGTGTGATGTTCATGGCGGTTAGCATTTCTTTGTGATACTATGTGCCATGATCTTGGCGGTTAGACTTGGCTTGTTCTACTATGGGTAATGTTCATGGTGGTTAGCCTGGAATCATACTAAATTCATGTTTTATGTTTTTACAAAATTTCTATGATTCTATGTTTATGTGACACCTTTTTTATATGTTATGATTCCATATGTTACATGATTTTTTATATAATCATTTCATGCCTTCTATCCCATGTGAAAATGATTTGTTCTTATGGTTATTCCCTTACTGATATATTATCTCGCACATTTGTTCATTTATCCCTAGGTTACCCTATGAAGATTTATAAGAACAATATATGATAGGAGCTCATTTTCGAGTTTATTTATAAGATCTTTTTATAATGTATTCAGTTTTATGTACCTAGTCTTAATAAACAGAAGAATTCATGACCATTGTCCTGTAATTTAATTAATAATTATTCTGAAAATAATTCAATTTTTTATATAAAAATCTATGTTCTCTATAGATGGTATAAGAGGATGGTCTAGATATTTTTTGACATGAGTAATATACCACCTTAGTGATAACCTTATTGATGAGACAAAGTATATTAAATCATCCCAAAATATTGGTAATTATAGAGTACGTGGTTTATCAAGAAAATACATCCCTTTCTAGATAGAAACTAGTTGAGGTGGCTCTAATAGAGAAGTACCTATATGTGAAAAATCTAACATGGAGTTTGAGGCATGACCTAGGGAATCTTGTTATACGTCAATGATCCTTACTGGACACTTTTTTTGACACTCCCGGGGGATATTCATTGGTAAATTCATGAGCTTAATACAATCCATTATTAGGGGAATAAAAAATCCAATAGGAATATATGTTATAAATATATCGATTATAACCTAGATTTAAACCTATAGAATCAAAAGGTCATATATAGGTCCCACTATAGGCGTATTCATTTATGATCAATAGTTTCCTTTTTATTTTCAATATCTATGTATTCAATCGCTTTAGTTATACGTTCATTTTCATTGTTCATTGCAAGAAATAGAAGAACACATTCCAAAAACCAATGTTATAGGAAATGTGAATATTTCTCTAATGAAATGCCAGATATGTTAGGAACAGGGGCTGAAACCATTATCAATGTACATTATTAGTTGGATCAAGCTGTGAATAATAACATGAATCATGTAGAATTGCCTCATCCTCCAAGGAAAGATCATGTTTCTGTAGAATTCTTCATGTGGAAAAGGTCTCCCATGTTTAGCGGATCTTCTGATCACTTCCTAATTTAATAGTGGATTATCTCCATTGAAAATATATTCTCTGTCCTCTAGTTCTCAGAAGAAGAGACATTTTTAATGGAGGATTATCATTTTTAAGGGGATGTTGATTATATGTTGAAACTGATCATGAATTCAATGTCCCAAGAAGAAACAAAGTCCATGGATTGGGAGGAATTCAAGATGATTTTATTGATTATATAATTTCTTCAAATCCTCTGTCATTATATTTAAAGAGAGTTACCCAGACTCAAGAAGAAGGAATATGAGTCAATTGGGTTGTATGAAGAGAACATTACTAGATGTGCAAGGTAGGCCTCATGCTTTGACATTAACACTGAAAGGAAGGTGTACCACTTGTTTAGCGAGATATAGTTGAGTCTAGTGAAGGTGTTGGTGATCCATGCCTTTGACAGAGATGAGGATATTTTCCGTTGTGCCCTCAAGGATGAAATGGATATTGGAGACTAATAGTGGTCTCATGGGTCTCATGACAATAAATGGAAAATGGAGAAAAAATGGGTAGTTTGTCAAAAAAAATCCATGGTTGAAATAAGAATGAAAAGCTAACTTGTAAATGGTGAGAGAAAAACAATCATGGGAATTGTCTAAAGGGAACCAATAATTGCTTCAAATGTGAAAATCTAGGAATTTGGGTCACAAACTATAGAAGGGATATGAAAAATTAAGCTAGTGTGAAAGAAGAATGGATAGTTCAGATCAATGATCAGACATTGGTGTATAGTTTCAACTCCAAGGAGTATGTTCCTAATGAAAAAAAATCCCCAACGCATGGGTTGTTAGAGGAAATAAAAAAAAACCTCCATGAAAACCAGGAAGGGATTAAGCTATCACTACTACTAAGGTGGAGCTGGAAAATGATGTGGTGACAGGTACACTATTTATTCATTCAGGAATAGAAAATTTACTATTTGATTCTGGTTCTACGCATTCTATCATATATTATAGGTTTTGTATAACTATTCAATCACCACCACCAAATTTGGAGGATATGATATATGTGATAATAATGAATGGGGAAATTAATAAATCCATGGTTTATAACTACTCCCAGGATAAATTTTTTGGATTGACATCCTAGAAAAACTCATCATACATACTTTAGTGGAGTTAAATGTTATCATGGGCATTGATTGGATATCTTTATACAAATCCAAAATCAACTTTCCTTAAATTTATATCACTCTTCACATCCAAAATAATCCCATGATTCATTACATGTGTAGGGAGGAATATGAATCTCTTTTAGAATTAGTGTCTCAACTGTGGATATTAATTCCTTCTAATCATGAATTTCTAGCTCAAATAATTGAGACAAGGGAAAGAATCATGCTGGAAGACATGTCCATCATGAGGGATTAAACTAATGTATTCTTTAAAGAGTTTTTTTGTCTTTCTATAGACTGAGAGGTTGAGTTCTCAATTGAACATATTACTAGATCTCTTCCTATATCAATGAAACCTTATACAATGGCCACTATGGAGCAGGAGGAGCTGAGGAACCAGTTATAGGAAAATCCAGAGATGTATTTTATATGCCGGAGTGCCTCACTTAGGGGTGAACCAGTAATCATCATCAAGAAGAAGGATGGATCAATTTTCCTTTTCATTGATTTTCATGATCTCAATAAAATTATGAAAATGAAAAAGTATACCATTCCAATGATAGATGAATTGATCGATCATCATTGTGTGTCTATTTATTTCTCAAAGGTGAACCTTTGGTCGGGATATCACTTGTTAATGGTGAGGAATGAATATATTCCCATGAAATCATTTTGAACGAGATATGGACACTATGTGTTCATAGTGATGCCTTTGGGAATCACTAATGATCCTGAAGGTTTCATAGATTTTATGAATAGATTCCATAGAGATTACCACAAAACAATTGTGGTAGTATTATTTAAGATATTATGATATACACCAATAGAACAGAGGAATACGATGATAATTTTAATACTTGTTAAATTCATTTGCGAAGGGATACATTTATTGAAATGTACTGAAAATGTGAGTTCTAGAAGGAAGATGTATCATTCATAGGGATGTAATAACTAGTAAAGGGTTCATTGTGAACCCTTCCTAGAAAAATTCTATCTAAGAGTGGCCCCTCACAACATATATAACGGATATCCAAAGCTTTTTGGGTCTAGCTGGTTATTATGGATGATTTGTGAATCAATTTTCATAATTATCAAAACCAATAACCAGGATAACATAGAATATTGTTATGATTTTTTGGACTTAGGAATGTGAAGAATATTTTATGAAGTTGAAAATGAGGTTTATCACTTCGCTGGTAATCACACTCCCCAAAAGTGGAGACTATTTTTTTGTGAAGTGATACTTCACAGAAGGGAATATGCGGTGTGATAATGCAAAATGATAAAGTCATTGCCTATTCATCAAGGAAGGTGAAAATACATATGAAAGACAATCCCATAGTTGATCTAGAGTTAGCGGTTGTGATCATTCCATTTAAAATATGGAGACATTATATTTATGGGGAGAATTGTGAGTTATATACTGATAGCAAGAGTCTGATTTATATATTCACAATGAATGAGATTATAATGAAACAACGAAGATGGATATATCTCATCAATAATTATGAAGGCTCAATCCACTACCATCCAGGTAAGGCAATTACGGTGGAAGGTTCTCTATGTATAATAGATCAGGCATCTTTACCAATGATGATAATTGAAATGTATATAATCATTATAAAATTATAGAGAATGGACATGTGAATCATTAAGGTTGTAACTCAATCAATCCAATCTGAAATGATTTATCATCCATACCTCATGGAGAAAATAATGGGTGTGGGAGAACATTATAATGGGAATTTTCACTGGACATCCAACTGCATCAAGAGGAAATAATTCTATATGAGTCATTGTGGATCATCTTACAAAAATAGATATCTTTATCACAGTCCCATAGAACAACTAATTGGATAAACATGTGCAGATTTTCATCATAGAATTGGTAAGGCTACATGAAGTACCACAATCCATTGTATAAGAGCATGAACTGATATCCACTTCGATGTTCTCGAATGGTCTGCAAAAATTTATATGCATTGAACTGAACTTCGTTATGAAATTTCATCCTCAAACTGATGGTTAATCTTAGGGAACATTTCATACACTAGAAGATATGTTGAGAGCATGTTTTATGGACATAAAAGGACGATGAGACAAAAATATTCAACTGGTTGAATTATCCTACAATAATAGTTTCACCTCGAGCATCTGAATGGAACCACATGAAGCCCATTATGGGAAAAGCTGTAGAACACCGGATTGTTGGAATATAGTTGGTGAATGTAAGATTCTAGGACGTAAAATGGTTTGAGAAACGGCTGAGAAGGTGAAAACCAATCAGCATCACATCAAGGCAGTTCAATGTCGATAATAGAGTTATGCTGACAAACGTCGACGAGACCATGAGTTCAATGATGGGGACATTTTATTTCTATGGGATCAACATAGAAGTAGGACATGATGTTTGGGATGAAATTGATGTTATGTCCCAGGTACATCAGCCCCTATGATATTCTTGATCTTGTCGGGGATATAACCTTTCAACTATCAGTTCCACCTACCATAGCCAAAGTACATGATGTCATTCATGTAACCCTCTTATAGAAAAACGTACCAGACCCTTCACATGTACTCTCTTTAGAGGTGGTAAAATTGGAGGATGATCTTTCTTATGAGGAGAATCAAATAAAGATCTAGGATCTTAGAGATAAAGTTATGCATAAAAAGAGTTATCAGCTAGTCAATGTCCTGTGGTGGAACCATATGTATGAAGAGGCAACATGGGAACTGGTGAAGGAAATTACAGAAAACATCCTTCACCTGTTTAAGACCTAGAATGTTAAATGAAATATTGAGGGTGACATTTCTTAAGGGGGGAGAATGTAATGAACCGATGTTTTCAATGGAAATTTCCTTCTTTTTATGCCATATAATAATATGAAATCACAAAATAATGAACTACTAAGTGCTATGTGACCTTTAAACACAAGTTTTTCACTTCTATGATTTAAATTTCAAAAATATAACATACATGATTATGATCAGTATGTTATATGGAGTCCAATAAGAGAAATGTATTTTTTGGTGAATAGTATCATACCCAAATAAATAGTAACATAATCATAAGAATAGTGATATAACATAATAAATAGTATCCTTACATATGATAGTATATAAATAATATTCATCTAGATGTACTATATACCTATATCATGGAATAAGAAAATAATTTTTAAAACATGTTATTTTTTGACTAAATTGTGATTTTAATTAAATATTAATTTAATCATATATAGAAAATTATTTTTGAAAAATGGTTTCTATTTTTGGGAAATACACATTAAAAATAGTTAGGGTGATTTTTTTGATTTTTTTAAATACTTGATTTTTTTAATAGTAAAATACGACAATTCATAATAAATGATAAAACCTGAATTTCTGAATCATGCTTGAGTCATAGATAATGTAAATTGTCATTGGTTCAAACTCACATTCATTTATTACGATTAATTTTCATGTAATACTCACTATTGGTTGGTTTATAGGAAAATAATAAACAAATGATTAGAATATTAAGAAGACTCTCATACCCTCAACTATAAATTCCACATATCCTTACCTCTTCTAATTACTCTTCTCAAACATTGTTCCTAGAAAATATTTGGCAATAATATCTTCTCAAGATCCTCCACCAAGTTCAAAAGCCTCTATTCATTAAAAATACCAAATCCTCTCCCCTTATGAAATCTCTAAAAGATGAATGATTCAAGTGGTTAATTCCTCATTGCTTTTATTTCTTTTTCTTTTCACATTTATTTGTTTTATTTTATATGCTTATGTATACTCATCAAAATATTATGAAAAAAGATGTACAATAAATTTAATAGATTTTTTTATGATAATGTAATAATTTATTATTATCTCTTCTTTACTATTATTTTATTTTATTAGTGAAGACACCCTCTATGATGTGTTAGTTTACCAAATTCATGGATGGTGGGTATTAAATGTCTCTTATTGTATCCAATTCGTTTCAATAAACCATGTTTAGGATTAAAACAGACCATAATTTATGTTTTATGACTTATATTTATTTATATAATACTTTTGTACGGATGGTTTTGGGTTCATTAAAAAAACACGTTCTTTGTGGTAAAAAACCGCAAATTAACCCAAATAGTTGTCACTAATGTTTTATATTATGATTAATCAACACTCCATGTAAAAAAATTAATATCTTAATTCATGTAACATTATTTATGTTCAATAATAATATTTAACCTCAATTCTAGATGAACACCTTCATCATACATGTTTATCCAAACATGAACCGATCATTAACACCAATCATGGAAACAATCCCAGAGAATGAAAATGAACCTCATAACGGATCAAAATGATTACAAAGTACCTTATACAGTGATAATAAATATTTTAAATATAGTATAGGTACTTAATTTATTAACTAATTAACCTAATATTATTATTATGGTCATTAATATCATGTGGACAACAGACATAAGGTAAGGTATCCTCTCTATTTCACTTTTATTCAAGAATATCATATATGCTCTGTCATTTTATTTGTAATTCCTAATGAAGGAGTGTGATTTCACAGATAACCCATAAATTCATGATGATATATAAATTATGGAAAACACATTTCTCTATCAATAAGAACTCTTATGTACACTTGATACCATGCAGATAATATGTAAGGAATTCGACCCGGACCACATTCATTCTATCAGGTTGATCTATCTTTCGTTTTTCCCAAATGAAGATGTCTTTTATATTTATGTTGAAATTTTAAATTCTATTTATATCCTCTAAAATCAAGTTTCAATATCTATCCCTCATTCTCTTTTGGCAATATAGATTCTTTTAAGTGAATCCTTTCCCGATTATTCCCAATAAGCAAACTTGTATTAAGGGAACTTCCCAAATTATTACCCATTTTGATGTTCCCTCTATCCACTATTTGAAGATACAATTTCCTTTATAAAATTTGTATTTTTATTATGAAATACTTCTTGGTTAACTTCTATTTTTATATAAAACATTTTTCAAAATTCTATTTTGAATGATCTATATTATTTTCCATAAAACCTCACCAAAATGGTTTAAATGCTAATTTTTTTAAAATTCATTTATTACATGTTGCCTAATATATTTGAAATCACAAAATATGATATATTCCTATTTTACATTATGAATACCCATTTATGTTATAAAATAGTTATATCATTGAAACACTCATGATACACACATTGGTTATGCTTTATGTATTGATTATGGTACCAAATTAATTCCATATAAACCCTATGTTTATGTATGATTGATTACATAATTTTCATTATATTGGAATCAAATTCATGAAATGTAAGATGTTTGTGCCCCAATATCACTCCTTTTATATATGTAAAGTTGAGTATCATGTTACATTATGTGCTACAGTTTTAGTGGTTAGCCTTGGCTTCTATTACAATGAGGAACAGTCTTTGCAGTAATCATTAGGTTGTGCTACTATGGGAAATATTCATAGAGATTTGCCTTGAATCGTACTAAATTCGGGTTTTATGTATCTTCCACACATCTACGATTCACTGATTAAATGATATGTTGTATATATGTTATGATTCCATGTGTAACATGACTTTTTATATCATCATGTCATCCCTTCTATCCCATGTGATAATGCATTGTTCTTTTAGTTATTACCTTAATTAGATTTTAGCTCGCCCCTTTCATCATGTTATCCCTAGGTTACCCTATTCGTATGTATGATAATAATAAAAGATAGGAGCTCATTATGGAGTTTTAACAAAATGTTGTTTTTATAATGTTTTCAGTTTTTGGTAAGTGGTCTTCAAAGACAGAAGACATAACGATTATTTACATGTACTCTGATGTAAAATTATGCTCAAAATCACTTAAATTTTTATGTAAAATGCTAGTGTTTTTATAATTAACGGTGAATTGTTTTCATTTAATTGTGTGAGACGAGGCGCAGTCATGGGAGGGTGAATGAGGTTTTTAGACATTGTTTTCTACTTGTCTTGCACACAATTATCTAAAACACAAGCCTAGCCTATGTAGGGTCTCTCTTTGAATAGAATTGTGCATATTGTTAGTGCATGGTTGATCCAACAATGTGACCCACCACGAGACCCTATAAATAAATTTGAAATTTTTTTACCCTTATTATTATTTTTATACCTCAGCCTCTATTAAAATATTTTATCAAATAGTTCTTATGCATGATCCCCTCTTCTCATCCTCACCTATGGATTATTGATCCTCCTCCATTTTTTATCTAATTATACCATCATCATATTTGTTGGATATATTATGGTTATATCTATATTTATCTTCCAAATTGTTATAACTATTCCTATCCAATATTTTTCTATTTTTATCTATGCTCATTTTCCATATTTTCTGGTCATTTTTTGGTCTATCAATTATTATCTATTATTTTTAGAATTTACTTCCAAAAACAACTGACTGGTATTCTAAAATACCAAGGATTGTGTACTTATTATTTTGCGATTGACTCCTTAAAATTTTAACATACACCATTGGGATGTGCATTGGGTCCCTTCCAACGATTCCTCTAATTTGATTATTAAATCAACATGAATAATTATTTGTTCCCCTTATGAATGTAGTGAGTATTGAATCCCCCATTTGGTAGATTTCATAAATCTATTCCACCATAATGGTTGTTATTATCCATTATAATGTATATTCTAATTACATAACATTGTTTAAAAACATATTGAGTTGTGTTGACAATGTAATAATTGAATTGAAAATTGAATTGAATTTAATGAATGGTATAGCCTTGGTAAATGCCATTAAGACTTATTATTTATGTTATTTTTATAATATTTATTCATTAAACCATTTCTGTTGTGCCTATTGATTTATAATTATGCCATAGTTTCTTTCCTTTAATAAAATTACTTGGATAACATATTTATCTTATTTTACCTTCAACGCCTTACTGATGATATTGAGTCCTGGTAGTTATAACATACCTACATATGAGATAAGATAAAACATTGGCCATGACATATGGACACTGTGGATGGGGTCACTATGATTAGTATTGGAACATTTGGATGTACTGGGAACTACACGAGCCTTTCCATGAATAGGCACTCTGGGAAGATGATTTACACTATTTTTGACACAGTTTATAATGACATAACCATGAACAATACATAATCTTTAATAATATGAATAATTCACATTTAGGATCTTTTCAAGATTAGAGTTTTAGAGAATTATTCCATAAATATTACGTAACATATAAAAAATTAAAAAGTAGACACTTCTACTCAGCATCCATTTTTTTTAATATAAAATTTCTTCAATGAAAATAATAATTCATTTCTTGGTATAAATCATTTTGAGTTGTTCCTTTATCTTATCCGGACTTATACACTATGAAAAACCATTTAAAAACATAGGTTGGTGAAAAAAACTCAATATGGTTTATTAAATAAATAGAGAAAACATTAGTTCATCAATACATACAAAACATAAGCTATTTAACATACTTAATGAAATCATATGATTTATGATTAACACATAAAAAACATAAATCATAAATGTAACTTGTGGAATCCATATCAAACGTACATTTTATCTTTCATAGATACGTAGGAAATCTAAATTTGGAATACCCATTACAGTATATTTCTTAAATATCGTTTGATAATCATTCATGTTTATCTCTGTCACGTTGCCCAATACATTTGAGAGCTATTTGGGGCTCACCTGCAGTAGGTTTATCTGGGAACAACCTGTATACATAAAAAATTCCCATGAAAGATAACATAAATATAATACATAACATAATAATAATGGAAAGATTATATTTCCACATTCAAATAAAAATATATAATTTCAAGATATAGACATAATCAAGGCTTTATCAATCCATTTTCAAAACCATTTAATAAAGGGATTTTTGAAAAAAAGTATCCCATACAAATTTGAAGATTTTAATGAAATTAACATTTTAAAACATTAATATTAAAATAAATAAATCCTTAAAAAATTAAAACAAGCACAATAATGAGAAGGATTTAGAAGACAAAATCATTAAAACAATATTTTAGTTAAGGACTTGTTAACCAATTGAGAGATGCTACAGTACAATTAATTGGGGAATAAAATTTAATAAAAACATTATAATATCATGAGAATAAATATATTCAAGATATAATATGAAAAAGGACTATATATTCAATATATATAGGTGAATTTTCACATCACAACAATGGAGTTTAAATGGAATGTAAATTGAGAGTAAATCCCTTATAAAGATGGTATCCTTAGATTAAGGATAAATAAATTACATAATTATGTGTGAATAATATAAATAAACTAATTATTATTGTACATTCTGTGTAAAAAAATTCACGGTCATTCACACATATTCATAGCATGACCTAATCAACAAGTAGATGTTAAACCCAAAGAATTGAAATTGTTTTAAGAAGTTTTCTTACAGAAATTTGACAGCCTAACGATGCCAATTAAAAAATCAGAAAATGAGTTGATGAGAGGGAAAATGATCTCTCATCACATGGACATAAAATTTACAACAATAAGAATACATAAGAACATATATGAAAATATGAAATTTTAAATTTAAAAACATAACATAAAATAAGTCTTTGAATAAAAGAGGAGGGTGAAAGGTTTACATACCAATTTGGTAAATTACAAATCATAAACCATATGAAATATGGATCATAACTTGATGATGTAAAACCCCATAAATAAAAGTATATTACATAAATAAAACATTAAGGGGAAGTCCAGACACCACACAAAAGGAAATAATGTCAAATATAACATTAATCTCACGGGAATAAAAAGTGAGATGAAAACCCCTTTCCATGTTGTAATCAATCAAGTCATATAAAAAAATTTATTAACCACAAAATGAATAAAACGTTACCATGAATATAAAAATAATCATGATAATATATATCAAATGGCAGTATAAAATACACCCCACGTAATAAATAAGTGGCGAACAAATGAAATCTCACGAAATTAAAAGTGATATAAGAAACCCCTTACATCGGGTAGGACATGACTCAATAGTGTTGTGTTCTTCCTAAATAATAAATATAAGTTAATTTATAATTCATTAATAAGAATTTGAAATTTTATTAGTCCTTTTATATCAATTACTACAATGTTCTAACAATTAGTTAATTATTTGAGTTCATATCGGACATTTTGGCGATGTTCGGAACTTTAGTCCCAAATGAACATGTTATAATTGAAAAATATCAATATGGTAAAATTTCCATTATCTCCAGATTGATATTACTGATTTAGATATCTTATATAACATATATATCTAGCTTATATGTATTTATAATATACCATATCATTTGGAGTTTACAAGTAAATGCACCGTTCAAGGAGATGGTAATACGTAAGTACGCATGAAAGCTACATTCATTTCAAATTTATATTTAAAGGAATGAAAACATAATAATATGTAGGTATATTATACTTTATGATAAATATATATTTTATGTAATTTAATTAACTACTTCTTTTATACATCCCATGTAAGGCATGAACGAATCATAAAACTTTGAGGGGGTGGTAGTCTGCACTTCCTCAAATGAAATTATCGTATTTACCAATTATGGAAACCATAAAGGTATGATATAAATAGAAAATACCAAAAGTGTATAGACAATATAAATATAATATATATCACATGTTAGTATAGTTCCATCTTAATGGACACTATTAGAGGTGGTTGGATAATATTGAACAGTCATCGTTTTGTGAGGCAATAGTTCATCATCCATAGAAAAAATATGTTTATTACCCATTAGACAGAGGTGTGTGTGTGTGTAGTTCAAATACATCCCATATAAACTACTTTTAATATTGAGGATACTGGTTCTATAATAAAATAAATCAATAAAAAGAGTTTATGTTGTTGCATAAGAAAAATAAAAGAAAAGAACATGAGAAAAGATGCTACCTTTAAATTGAGTAACTCCCTTTGGTTTGAACCAAAAGGATTTTTTTATATATATTCTTGTTAAGGTATGGATTTATGTTGAAGGAGGGCTATTTATAGCTTATTGGGATAGATTTTGGACGAGCCAAGGGGGTTGAGAGATGTGAGAAATAGGTTATAGGTGAGGTATTTTAATAAGGGTAGGAGGGGTTATTTAGGAATGTTTGAAAATATTATTTTATTATATATTTATTTTTGGTTTCTAAAGGTCCTAAAATATTAAAGTCGAATATAAGATGAATCATGTATGAAATAAAATCATCCAATAAAAATTGAACAGGTTTGGGAAATTGTTTTAATATTTATGAAATTATTTATTTAAATCATTCATTAATGAGGTAAACACTACATTATTATTGTGTCATACATAATTATATTTATTTAATTTATAACAATTATAAATAAAATACAATGATTTATTTAACCGTTTTAAAACTCAAATGAATATTTACAGTTGATTATATAACTTATATAACCATATGTAATACTTCATATACTAAAAGATATAGGTTTTGTAATTTTGTCTTCACTTTAAATTAATTAATATTATGTTCCATTATAACTCGTATGTGGCTCCATGTGGTCCCAAAGTCGACCCAAGGATTTCCATAGTCAGAAATATATAAACCCATAATATTAGAACACATTTTAATGTAATTTAATATTATTATAATATTTTTTTACTTTGAATTACCCTATTTATCTTTTACCGCGGTAAATAAAAGTCAAAAGTTACTATTTACCAAAAATTATTTAAATTTAATTGGAACACATTTTACTTTCTGATAACAACCATGTATGTCAAATTTTCAAAATTCAATTCACAGAAGTGGTAAAAATTTATTTAAACAAAAAATTCTCTTAATTAACTACTACTCAGTGTTTTCACTATTCGTCAAAATTTGTTGTTTTTCTGAAAAATACTAATAATTCATCCTATGCTATGTTTTTTATTCCAAATTTAAAAATTATGTATATTTTAAAAAAAATTATAACATAGAAGTTTTGTTAATTAATTTAATATTAATTCTCATTTTCAAAACAATAATCTTATTTTTAAAAAATAATAACTATCAAAGGATTAACCACTACTACAAATACGGCCTTTATCAGTGCTAAAAATGTCCTTTATCAGTGCTAGAAAAAACGCTAATAAAGCCGGCGTAGATAAAGGGGGGGGGGGGTCCCCTTTATTAGCGCTCCGAAAAGTGCTGATAAAGACCACTTTTATCAGCGCTAAAAAAAGCACTGATAAAAGGGGTCCTTTATCAGTGCTAAAAAAAAGCGCTGATAAAATTACCCCTTTATCAGCGCTTTCGTTTTAGCACTGATAAAAGTTAAAAAAAATTAAAAAAATTTAAAAAAAATTAAAAAAAATTAAAAAATACTGCCAATCGGGGGGGGGGGGCTTTTATAGCTCTTGAACCCCCCCCCCCTTTACAACGCTTTTCGGCCCCTATACAGCACCCCACGCACCCCACACACCCCTTCCACCCTTTAACAGTGCTTGCCCAAATATTCCCCATGCGCGCGCACCCCTGCCTCCACCAGGATTTGAACTCGAGACCTCCCCCCTGCGCGTCTATGCCCTTACCACTACTCTATTTTGATTTTCTTTCCAATTCATGATATATATATATATATATATTTAGTTATATTTATTCGTATAGTAATATATATTTATATTAATATATATATATATAGTTATATTATAATATATATATATATAGTTATATTATAATATATATAGTAATATTAATATATATATATAGTGGTATTAATATATATCTATATCTCTATATATATATATATATTTAGTAATATTTATTCGTATTGTAATATATATTTATATTAATATATATATATATAGTTATATTAACATATATATAGTTATATTAATATATATATATAGTTATATTAACATATATATAGTTATATGAATATATATTTATATAGTTATATTAATATATATATATATAGTGATATTAATATATATATTTATTGTGATATTAATATATATATTTATAGTAATACTAATATATATATATGTGGTTATATTAATATATATATAGTTATTAGATTAATATATATATATAATTAGATTTATATATAGGTATACAAATATTCATTTTATTTTAAATAAAATGGATGTTAGATATTATTTAGATAAAGCTAATATATTTTATATGTAAATATATTTTATTATTTATATTTATAATTAAATTTTTAGGTGTTAATATTTAAAAAATATGAATATATTGTTATATATTTTATTATAAATAGCAGTGCATTATAAAAAATGATGAAATTTCAAAGACATAATATCAATATAAATGTAATACCTTGGAATAAATTCATACCCCACCAAAAAAAATCCAATAATACCCCCTTAAACGAGGGTGAAAATCCACAAAATCTTAAAAAATCAGGGTACCCCGACTAAAAACTCAGTTTTGGAGGCCTTCTGGGCCTCTTTGGGCCTTGAAAATTGCCTGACCGGGGTTCACCCTAATTATAGCGACGTAGAGCTCATCGCAGGCTTCGATGTGATATGTGGTAGAGCTCAAACGGACACCCGGATCAAAAGTTATGGTCGTTTGATGTTTGAGTTGCGTATTCAACATATTTTGGATCTTTTTTTAATTTTTTTAATTTTTTTAGTCTTCAAATGTTATTAAATGACTATTACATCATAATGATTAGAAAATTATTAATTAAAAATATTTTTTTAATTTTTTATGAATCCATTTTCACTAAATATCTTATATATTATGTATAATAAGTGTAAATGTACATTTATAGTTATCTAATATATATTTAAAAATTATATATTATATTTATATATCAATATAACTATATTTATATATTAATATACTAATATATTTAAAAAAAATTGAGCCGACCCTTTATCAGCGCTACTAAACAAGCGATGATAAAGGGGGGGGGGGTGCTGCGAAAAACTGTTTTTGTGGTAGTGAACACTTGTTTATAACGAATTTCAATGTAAAATTACGTCCAATTAAAAAAATTGGATTAAATGTTAAAAATATCATTTAATTAAAATTTAAATCAAACTAAAAATATAATATAACCATATAAGAAAATTATATTAAAAGGAATTTTTGAATTAAAATACAATAATTTTCACTATTCATTAAAAAAATGAATTTTATCCAAAAAATACAAAAAAAATACTCGAAGTAAATTTTGATGTACAGATTCTAATGAATAATTTTATTTTTCGAATAGAACATATAAAAATGACCAAAAATATATTTATAAAGGGCTCTCCATCAAAAGGTGATAAATCATCCTTTTAAAGAATATTAGAGTATTTATGCATAAATTTAGATTCATTCCCATTCTAATCCTCTAAAAATTATTTTATTAATGTATAAACATTTAACAAACATGTATAATCATATTGTAGTTAGTTCTATTCATTCTATCCTTTACAATGTCTAAGTGTTGACTACTATTTAAATTAATAGTTTATTATTATTTTTTAGTACGACTCAACATTGTGTGCAACATAATACATCAGAGATACCCATTGTTTCTGGTCTGGTACTCCATTAAATATAGCATCCACATTAAAATAAAATTAAAATTTAATTGAAAATATTAATAAATATGATTTTTTTCTTTTTTTTCCTTGGATGTTATATCCTTCCCCCTATTGGAAATTGCATCCTCGCAATTTAAAAAACGGACTTGGAAACATCCTAAAATGTACCACATCAGAAAAAGAGTCAATAAAACGATTAAATTTAAAAAAGAAATATGAGTAAAAAGGTCTCCCTAGATAAACCGTAATCAGATTCCATGTAGGAAAACATTTGATATGGAAGAGATACTAACTCTCATAGATTAATAGAGAGTGATAGAGAACCTGATCAAAACAATTTAACCACAAAAATAACATAAATTTGTTTTTGAGTATAAGACTAATCCTAACAAATATATTATAAAATTTTTCCTTCAAGATCCTTTTCATAGTGACGATAAATTTTATTAATAACTAGACTAAGATCGTAAGGAAATATACTTACTTTTCAGGTAGAGTTTCATCCTTTGATAAAATTCTGCCACAAACTCATCTATTCCCCAAAAATTATGTATTCAAGATGACATGGTAAGACATGAATTTCTAGTGTCAAAAAATATAGTATCACATAATCTAAAAAATATGAACTATATATATCCCCTATCATTTGAAATCAACCAAATCCAAAATGTGTTAATATAACATCAGATAATACCCAAAAGGATAATCCTTTATAAAAATAAATACTACTCCTAATCTCCATAATTCAACAAAAAGTTCCCAAAGATCATGAAAGACCGTTAAAAAATAAAATTGACATTAAAATTCTTCAAAATAATACAATCTAAAATTGAAACCCTAAAATCAGACGTATTTAATCACATAGTCTTCTACAGTAAGTCTTAACATGTATCTCCAAAAATATCGACTACACATAATGTCTCATGCTGATGTATAATTAAACTAATCACATATTCTCTATGATAGTTTAATTATTTCGATAAATATCCCAAATCAACCTTATGTCTCCAATAAATAGATTCGTTCTTCCAAAATAATATTTCAACCATTACCCCACATGTTAGATCCCATAGTATTCTATTTCCCTAAAGTATATAGTGTACCAAAAAGAGCAATCGTCTCCCAAAATAACCTTTATCATTTAATCACAAAATCATTTTCATATACTAAGGATATCTATTTGATAAAAAATTATATTTCAAATAAACATATTCTTGATTAGAAAAATCAATTAAAAAAATAGAATTAGTCATACTAAACAGGGATTTCACGTAGTCCAATGGTAGGAGATGAATTTCAATCACACATAGGTTGTGAGTTTGATTCCCATAGCTTTGTCCAACATGACATATGGTCACACAGTCTATGTGTTGTCCTTTTTCAAAAACTATATAATTTTATAACAATCCCAAAAATGAGAAAAATCCCTTAAAATAACCTTGACATTTTTAACCAGAAATTTTATTTCATACCTTGCATTTTCATCCCATAATGTAATAACTTGTAATTGTCTCGATAACAAAAAATCTAATGAACCCCTAAGATTATACATTAGGATTGAAAAATAGATGAAAATTATTTCTTTAATAAATATTTCACATAACAAATATCATGGTTACACATACTAGAAATGTCTTCAAATGTAATCCCATCATCAATAGATCCTTAATACTTTTAATCATTTCATCATCCTAGAATATACCATAACTCTTTAATCCCTTATATGTAGAATTTTTACACATTCTACATTTTTCATTATCCATTTTCCATTATATTCAAAAAATTTCTATAATACATTATTCCTATAAACAAAATCATTAATCATATCCTAATATTCAATAATTTCAAAACATCAGCTAGGAAATAATTCATACCTTTCATGAGTCATTGCCAGTTTCCTCATCAGCAATAGGAATGGCATTAGGAATTGGTAAAAATATATTTGTACGATCTTACTGATCCCATTCCCTAACATTCTTTGTAGGGAATTTATTTGTATAAATACATTGAGCACCACATTTAAAACAATAAATTGATCCTTCATAAGGATCTTCATTCACTTTCCTGGAGTCAACGTGATGCTTCCTTTTTCCATGGTAGATTATTGCTTTATGAAAATCGTTACCACATCTATAGTATATTTTAGTACCTTTAAAGCATTTTACTAAGTGTTTCTTTCCACATACATTACACATAGGTATTTGAATATATTTACCTTTATGATTATTACCTGAACATCCGTAGGGATTTGGTTCTTGCATATATGATGCCATATAAATATCTCCATGGTTCAGGTGGCCGATCATGACTACAGATTGTTGGTTGAAAATAAAAATAATATTTCTCATTGCATCTCCCATTTCATTAAGTTGATTATTTAGAAAAGTGTCATAGTTTTCTTCACATCCATTGTTACTTTGGTGCTTGTTAGATTCGTCCATTGACTAAAAAACGTCGATGTGAGTATAACAGTAAAATCATCATATATTATCTTCTATGGTGGGTAAAACCTAAAACATACTTGTTCATGTTATCATAAACTCATTTTATTAATAAAAAAACTATGACTCTATCCAATACGCTAACCATTATGGCAATATAACTTATTCTTATATAACACTCTAACCTCTAAAGTTATCAAAATCTTCCTCTGATACCAAAAATAAGGACCCAGACTTAAACGTAACATAATCATTAATTAAGTGAATAATTCACATTGAGCATCATTTCAGGTTTAGTGATTTAGAGAAGTAGTCCATAACTATTACATTGCATCTCAAAATTTAAAAAGTTGATACTTATACTGAGTATCGATTTTTTTAAATATAAAAATTCTTAAATTAAATCAAAAATTCTTTTGATCATATAAATATTCTTTAGTTTTTTTTCTCTATTACCTTTCCTTATAGCCTGTGGATTTTATTTCAAAAACATGGAGTGAGCATAAAAATATCAGTAAGGGATATAAAATAATGAAATAAAACATTAGTTCATTAATACATACAATACATTAGCTCATTAACATACCTCATGAAATCATAATATTTATGAATAACTCATAGAAATAATAAATCATAAAGGTAACTTGTGGAATCCATATCAAAAAATACATTGTAGCTTTCACAACTACATATGGAGTTACATTTGGAATACCCATTACAGTATATTCCTAAAAATCACTTAGGAGAAACATCCACGTTTACCTCTGTCACATTACCCAATGCATTGGAGAGCTATCTTGGGCTCACCTGCCCTAGGATAATCATGAAACCACCCATATACGTAAATAATTACCATAAATGATAACATAATCATAACACATAATCATAATCATAATGGAAAGATATCATTTCCGCATTCCAATCATAATATATCATTCATGATATAGACAAATTCAATGCTCTATCAAACCAATTTCAAAACCATTTAATAAAGTGATTTTTGAATCAATGGTCCATTCCACATTGATTCTTTTATAGTAATTTACATTTTAAAACATTAATGTCTATATAAATAAATCCTTAAACCCATTTTTAAAACATGGGTATTAATGTGAAGGATTTATAAGAATAAATATCTTTAACAATATTTTAGGTAAGGAGTTCTTATCCAAATGAGAGATTCTTGAATACAAATAAATGAGGAATAACATTTATTAAAAAAATATTATAATATCATGAGAATAAAGGTATTCATGATATAATAATCTAGAGGAAAGTATACACACCAATTTAAAGTGAATTGGTGAATGAAAACAGTAATGTGTCGGTGGAATGTAAATTGAGACGAAATACCAAATAAAGACGGTATCCTTAGATTATGGAAAAAAATTACATTGTTATGGGTGAAAAATATAAACACACTCAACATTTTTCATGACCCGTCCCCCAGGGCCCATTCTGTGACTACCCCAAGACCGCCTTCCATAGGCCTGGGGTAGGCGACTAGCACCTAAAGCCCTATTACCTGGATCATGGAAGAAATTTCTATTAAAAACTATAAACTCACGTAATCAATTTTCTATGATAAAACATTTTTTAAGGAATATACATACCCCTTTCCAATCATGGGTGTTCACCATTATGAACATATTATTGATTATTTCGGACTTACATGGATTTATTCAACAGTCTAGAATATATTAATAAAATACGTTGATGAATGAATCCATGTTGTATGATCAATGTGGCAAAATTTATTATGGGAATGAAATAAATTTGAAAAGTACGCCTACAATTATATTGTGCTTTAATGCATTGTGTAATATTTTTTCTCTTGATACATAATTGAGGTGACTAGGTTGTGATCCTAATCCATTAAAAGACATTTTTGTCAGGATTTATTGGATTTAATCCATGACCTCTGATTAAGATACATCATTTTATATTTGTTCGATACAATCCCATGTTGACTTTATGTAATCTATAAATGTCATATCTTATTGTTAATGTTCATTATTATCACCCATTTTATAACTCATACATATACCTATTCTCTAATATGTACTTCCTTATTCATGTTTATCACTGTTTATTCCCTTACTGGGATTTATTTCTCTCCCACAATACTATTTATCTCCCTAGTATATCTAACGTTGTTTTATGTATGAGCATGTTAGGGATGTTTTCGACAACGGTGACATATTTATTGTTTTATGTTTTTATGTAATGTACAAATTTTTAAAGTAAGTAAGAAAACGTGATCTTCAATATTTTATTATGTTATGTTCTAATCGTGAATTAATATATAATAATGATAAATTATTTCCATAATGATGATAACAACTAGAGAATATGAAGGTGTTATAGGTAGAAAATGTATCATAATGATTGATAGAGAGTTATGTTTTACTAGTTAAATAGAAATTCAATGTCTTAAAATATGTAGAGATGTATTATGTATAATAAATTATGAAACAGGATGATCAGTGATGCACCAATAAGAATATAAAAACTGAATATAAAATATTGTGGCCCTACTAGAGGTAATCATATAATATTTTTTTCGTTTAGAGATTTTGATGTCTTTCAAAATCAATATACATAGATCATCATGTAATTTTTTACTAATAAAATTAACCTAGATGCATTTAAAATATATATAGATTTTCATAAGTTCCATAAATCATAAAATTGAAGGAATATTTAAGGAAGATGATACTGAGTCTATTAGAAAATCATGAGAAAGACATAGATAGTTGATAAAAGAAAATTTTGGAGGGAGTACAAAAACATACTAAATGATGTTTTTAGGATATTATGATTGGAATTGAAAAGTTATTAATAATGAAATTTACCATATATTCCTTCATCATTTACTTATGCACATGTTTTCTTAAATGGTTGAGATAATTGTAGATTCTGAGATTGAAAAAAACTTCATGAATATTTCACACGGTCTTAAAATTATCTAGAAAATCTAATTTGAGTTAGGCGACTAAAATAATAAATTTAGATTGGTGGGAAAATATATTCTAGTTATTTTGGATTTCCGATGATTTAATCCTATATAAATGAATGATGGAACCATACAAATATAAATTCATCATCTATAAGGGAAGTGTAAGTGCTTCCCTTTCGAGATAATTTTTTTTTGATAATGATCCTACTAATTTGAAAAAGGTTAATTAGCCCATTTTTCATCAGATAGTGAAAGAGGAACATAAAACTGAGTATCACCTGATGGAGATGAATATAATTATGAGTTTTTTATCTGAGCCTTTATTTCATGTTAAATTAAAAATATATGAAAAATATAATCAAAATTAGATTAATTTGACTAGTTTTTAATAGGACATGATGTAATTATTAAATTATAATAGATAAATTACATAAATAAATATGTTTTATGGATATTATAAAAATTATTTGGAAGGCAATATTGAGTTTACCTGAATATTTCTAATATCAAGGGGATTTTTTTAGAGAAAGAAAACGTGGAGGGTTATTGAATATATGTAACATTATAGTACATTGGTAATTCTTATCTGAGTTTCTAGTGGAGACATAACACACAAATAAGAAGAGTACAATATTGTATATTAGAAAATAATAAAGATGATCTTATAGATAGGGTCTAAACTATTTAATAAATAACATTTTAATGGGTTGTATAACCAGTAATGAGGTTAGAGTATTTGATATGGAATGTATGTTTTGGATATTATTACTTTTTTTATAAGTGTGGATTGCAAGATTATAGACCCAAGGTTATCTAGATGAAAAATAAATGTGGGGTGAACAAGCTAGTTCATATGCCTTTTTATTCATGTATGAATTTAATAATTGAATCCATGTGGGGGAAGGGATAAAAATCATTTAAATGATTGTGTTTTTTTATTGGGCCTTTTAACGATTACTAACGGATCTATTACTAATTATATTAGTTCATATGAACTATTTTTATTGATTTTTTTGAGTAGATCATAAATAAAACATGTTTCAGAGGTTGAGTATTGTAGAATTATATGCAAAGTAATGTTATAAGTGACATACCCCACCCCATCTATGTGATTGTACGTTGATTTGTTCACATTATTTGGAAAAAAATTCAATTTGCACCTGAACAATCTTATAAAATTTCATCACATACTGATATTTAATAATTCATTATCTAATTCAATTATATGGATTTTTTCTCAATTATAATTCTAATATTTTTAGGGAAATATAACATAAGGAATATATTATTAAGTGTATGGTATTCCATAGAATCAATATAATCTTCATTCATTATTTTTAATTAATGATCTCCAATGATGAGATTCAACTCGAAAATGGAAAAAAATAAGAGCTACATTTTTATGTTTTGAATATATTAGGGCTTCAATTATCATTTCCAAATAATTTATTCATCATAAGAATTCCGATGCTTCTGATGTTTCGCTAAAATTCTTATGGTGTTATCTCAAAAAATTAAATGCAATCATAATTTTTCCCTATAGTAATTCTAGTTACTATATAACAAGAAACAAACCAAAATGTATAGCCCATATCAACTGATCAACTAGTATAAACAACATCATAGTTTTAATTTCAACCATAATAGGATGATAATTTTGAACTAAATTCTATTTTTATACCTTCTATACTCATTTTCCTATATTCTATGCTTGAAATTGTTAATTAAATACATTTATTAGATGAATAAATAAAATATTCATTAAAATATTTTTTTATTTCATCGTAACCATAATGTAGAATATATCAAATATATTCCACTAACATCATCATATAAAATTTTATCTAAACATTCTCACTTTTAACAACTATAAACAAATATCCTTAAAACAAATAATAATCTACTACCTTGGTAATGAAGCTTACTTTCAAATATTCTCAAACACCTCTCATTCTTAAAATTTTTGTAAAATATGTCAAAAATCTTAAAAAACAAACCAATATCTTAAAATGTAGACATATAGACTCAATATCCATTTTTCTCAAAATATAAATTGACCAAATCTAATGAACATATTTTAATTAAATGTGTTCATGACATTAAACCTGAATTATTATTTATTCATATTCTTTTTTAAACCATATGAGAATCATTTAAAAATGTGGGATGAGAGAAAATCACTATATGAATATACATGAACAATATTTGTTAATCTAGGGAAGAACATTGAAACCCATAAAATGATTGAATTTTTCAAATTATTATTTTATTACAAAAATAATTCATATCCACATTAAGAAAACACTTTTAGCTCAATGATACACTCAAAAAAATTTATAAAATTGAAACCCTTTTTGTAATGTTATAGAATTATATTCATAACCTATGTGCATTAATGTAAAAAATTTACATCCCAGAAAATTCCTTTAGAGAACCCTCTCTAGATGACTCCCTCCTACTGCATGTTGAAGATAAGAAACATTATTACAGGTGTTGGAGAGATATATTTGTCTCACCCATCGTTTAAGATATATCATAATCACAATTAATATATGATGATTTAATTTAACCCATAATCATAAATAATTATCATGTAAAATATAAATACTAAAATATTTGAATGTGACACCATTTTTTCATAAAACCCATGAAATTTTATTGGAACAAAAATAAAAAACACTTTCATTTATCAGTTTATCATTTCATTTTAAATACCAATTTCTGAAGCTAAAATACCCATATCAATACAATGAATGGGTTACCATTGAAGATAACATATAATTTTTTAAATTATTCCAAAATTTAAATAATATATTTTATATTGGTAAAAGTATTTTAAGTAGTATATTTTATAGCCTAGCCTACCATTTTTTCTAAATTATGTAAAAAAGTTATGTATAAAAAATATTAACGAATTATTTTTCAACAAATTCGGTAAATAATTCATATGTGACATAAAATTTTCTTTTTAGTTCATTTAATTCCAAATAAATATCTTCTTAAAATAATTAGTGAAATATGGACATGAATGAAATGGATGTTGAAAATAAATATTTAATTCATTTAAAATGTGGATTTACAGTAATGATTTATTTACATTGATTCAGACTCATCATGTTCATGATTTTTCATCCTAAAATGTTAAAATAGATTAATTTTATACATTATTAATAACCTTTTTCATTTTAACTATTTATTTTTTTAATTATTTCATTTCAAATTCAATTACATAATCAATTAAATATGTGTCAGACATTTTGATGTTATTCTGCTCATGTCACCCAAATGATTTAGGAAGGATTACAATGGTCAAATGTTTCATATTTAGGTCATTCCAATAATATTAATCATTATATAACTATCAATATTAAAAATAGATAAACTACTAATACCATCTGTGTACGGAGGTAACCAAAAATGAATTAGGCTACAATCATGGAGGTGGTAGCTCATACGTAAGCTTCTGCAACATTTCCATTTTCCAATAATCATAAGGTAAATAATTATGTTTTATTTTATCATTATAGAATGATCATTATATAATTAATAACATATTATTTCTTTAAATACACACATATAACCATCCATAGGATGTTGTGATGGTAAATATTATAAATCCTCTTACGAGGTGGTAGTCACCTGTATACACTAGCAGTTTTTTTGTTTGGATTGTAAATAATGAAGTCAAATATTTATTTTTCCAAAACATAACATATTTAATATGATATATTTGTATATAAAATAATATAATCTTGATATATCATTTTCACCACCCATAATACATGGTAATGTAAAATGAATTAAATCGTTTCACAAGCAAGAATATTCTACACACACAGAAAATTATATTCCCAATTAAATGTTGAAGGAGAGGAATTGAGATTATGAAATCAATATAATAAAATATAGTTATATTGTATATTATTATTTTATTTAATGAAATTTTTTAAATTGTTTTGAATGAGGTACAGAAAAACATAAAGAATCATTCATTTACACATTATACCACTTTATTTTCCAATATCCATTACATAACTACATAATACCTTTAAGGATGATATTATTAAAAAAAATACATCATAGAAATGGTGAATTATTTTATGAATGGATTAATTAATGTGTTGGTTGAATAAATGGATCTTGTATTGTATAGAAGAGAGGAGAGGTGGATCCTTTTTATATGTTATGGTCAATTCATCCTTGGAATGTCTTACGAGGTAAAAATATTATTTAGACATTTTCTTAGAAAATATTCCTCAAAAAAAAATTCAATTATATGGTGATCATGTTTTATTTAAATCCATAAAATTGTATTTACAATAAAATTTTCATTTTTAAAATTTTTACTTTTGTGTACATCCATATTAAATATATTTTAACCTTAATTATGGACATGTTTTTAATATTTCTAATATTAATTAAAGAAAAAATTAGGCTGAAATTATTTCCTAATATTAAAAAATTTTGATGGAAAATATGGACAAAATTTATTATGTTCAATTCACATTAATGGCGGGCAATTAATCAAAAATAAACTAATTGAACAAGATAAAAGTTATTTTTCCCTAAAAATAAATTCTAAAGTAGCCTATGATATAATACACAAATATATTATAGATCTATTTTGGATGAACATAATTGTATTTTTAATAATATAAATAAAATAATGTGACATACATACCATTTTAAATAAAAATATTTCATTACAGATTCCAAGAAAATTGATTATAAAAAATGTCAAATAATATTAAAAAAACTTCTCAGAAAATTCAAATACAATACCTTCTAAAAATAATGAAATTTGAATTTAAAAATTGATATCCATTTTTTCATTTTAAAATTACACAATTCATAATTTTTTTTCATGATCCCTTCCCATAAAATATGCCACAATGAGGAGAGATGTAAAATGACCACCCCGAGTCTCACCTACTCTTGGCCCCGAGTTGGTAACCTACATTGAGAGTATAAAAATATCATTTATGGGAGGAAATACACTCTATAATATAAATAATATTAAGATATTTTATTAATAGTCCAAAAAATCATGAAATAGAATAATTTAAATTCAACCCATAACACAATCATTGTATATATAATGTTGATACCTATAAAAGTATATAATATAAATAAACAAAAAAAGGTGAAGTAGTGACATTGAAACTATTTAAACATACAGTCTTGTAATGTCCATAATATAACATGATGTACCCCTATAAAAAAAATATATTTATATATGTATGATAATAATAAATGTATACTTAAAAGGAAAACCGAAGTCTGTCTAGAACATGTTAAAATATCATAATAATATACCAATCATCAAACAAGAAATTAAAATTGTACATATATATGTACACAACCCATGATTGAATACATACTAAGTCTCCCTTTCCAAATAATGAATCTATGTTTAATAATATTATAATAATCATATCAATGATATGATACCCTACACCCCATTCAAATAGATTTTTTTTGTCTCCAGCCCCATTGTTTTATGTCATGGATCACAAACATCTTTCGAATAATGTCAAATCACATCACATTATTAACTAATACACCATGGACCACACATCAAATTTCATAACTACGGTATTAGGGTATATTAAACATTAAAGACATCAAACTCCAGCCCCCACCTATCAAGAACAACCCCCACCATATGCCATCTCATGTAATATCTATCAAATTCAAAAAGGCCATCACATACTCATCATATAAAATGTATATAGTGACACTTTAGACATCAAAATATCACATCCTATGCATATGACCAATGCATAGAAGATTTAGTTGATAATAATGGATATTGAGCCATCAATTCTCCTCCTAGGATGTTAGAAAATAAACCCATAAAATTTGGTGTCGACACATGGTTCTCAATGTGGGTGGGTCACATATTGAAGTCATAGATAATATAAAATGTATATGTAATATCATAACCCTCAAAAAAATATTTTTTTTACAATAAGTGAACCAAAAAATTCATAACATTACAACTTTATATTCCAACCCTAAAATCGCAACACAACATAAAAAAATCCTCATTTTGTTGTCAAAATTTCATTTCAAATTATTAATTTTCCCCATTTCCCATTTATCAAACAAATTTACCAATTAATACCATTTATATATTCATCCTATTATTTCCCATATTAATGTCTATTTTGTAAAATATACATCTCAATTCAATTCAATATTTATATTTTCATTCAACCAATTTTATTGAAATGAAACATTATCATTTGATTTAATTATATACTAGAACTTATCATTACAAAACCAATTCTCATCTACTAATCATAATATCCCAAACACATGTCACAATAAAACATTTTTTAGATTTAAAAAATGGGGGATTACGTCATATTCAATGTTTTTATTTATAGAATTTCTCATATAATCCATAAATCATGGGGAAATCATTTTAGTAACCAAATATAACTTATTAACCAATAAATTTTAATGTGATTCCAAAAAACACATACCAATAAATATTTCAAAACACATATCCAAATAAAAAAATAAATTATTTCAATATACATGATTTTCCTAAAGGCATCACGCAAAATAATCCTTTATATAATATTACAACATAAGAGAAAACATATGTGTACTTAATTTATATATAAAACAATAGAATTAAATTCATGTGATTATCACTTCTACCACCAGGTTAATCATCTGATTAACACATTTTATAAAATGTGATAATATGAATAATAATTCTACCTGAATGCGTTAAAAATATATATGGAAACAAATTATCAATAACAATAATGAATAAAATAAAATATTACATGATATTCCCTCCTTGCCCATTAATTCTAAATAATCAATTATTTTTCTTTATTAAGTTGATGAAACTATCTTACCAAAGGATAAAATTAGCATAACTCTCCCATATTATACATAAAAAAGGATGATGTAGGATTTTATACCTGTAATAACATAGCTTTAAACAAATTAGAAACTACAAAAATTGAGTTTCACACATAGGAGGGTACCTAATTGGATGATCTCTAACCAACTATAGCAAAAATCTTCTACGAATCCCAATTAATAGGGACAAAGAACCTCGCATCTCATTAGAAAGAAAAATCTAATGAATGATTCCAAGATATTCTCTTTTGAATGATTAGATCTATAAGATGAAAATTATATTTGAATTAGGTTGGTCATTATAGTTGGATATTCATAAACGAATTCCTTTTAAAATTTTATAAAGTCTCTATAAATTATTAAAATATGTGATGTAATTATCTACAAAAACCTATTTTAAAATCCCATAATAATGTCATTATACACAAGTATAATCATTAACAATTTTTGAAAAAACTAGAGATGTTGATCATGATTCACTATTGGTGAGTCATAATATGTTCAAAATGAGGTAACGTTGTTATGTAATCATTGGATCAAAATTAGTCTCCACAAGATAGTAATTATTAATTTAAAATTATTCACATCCAATAAGTCACCATTAGTCCAAATGATTCACGGCTAGTGAGTCGCTATTTGTTAAAAATGTGTCTCTACGAGTGAGTCGCTATATGATCAAAATGGGTCACCAACAAAAAGTCATCATTTGGTCAAAAAAAATCCAAGATGTCCCCCCAAAACCTCAATCCTCATATTTTCCTCAAATTAATATGATATATGGTTTGAGTTGTTACATCAAATACCTCACAAGATTCTTCGCACCCTAATGTATCCAAAACAAATCCGTAAAGAATGAGTGAATGGGACCAGACAACCATCCCTAAATATACCTCCCAAGGAACTCAATACATCTAAAACATTGCCACATATAGATCCCACCAAAACCTTCTTCCAAAATAGTTGAACAATAATATCATACTACCTTGAACATAAGAATCCAGTAATTTCATCCACCATGTTCACATACTACCCCCACCAGGTTTCACTAACTCTTTCATATGGTTTTAATCACATTATAGTATAATGATTACCAATTAAGATTTAGGTCTCCATTTTTCACATGCTATAAATTTATCAATATTTACATACAACACATCATATCAAGGGGATATGAATAAATCTCACAAAACACCTTGGTCCAAATGGAACATCAATGTGAGAAACAAAGAATAGAAATTCTAAAAAATATTTGGGTACTGGGAATACATATCTCTCTCATGCTCTAATGTACTCTCCTCTAGGCCCCCATGACTCCATAGAACATGAAGCAGTGGAATATTCCATCATCACAAAACCTTATCTTGATGGTTATGGATCTCTAATGATGTATCCTTGAATTTGGAATGATCCTTGATATTCATCTATCCCACATCAATGACATTTGAATCGTTGTGAATATATTGATGGAGTGAAGTGTTTTTCAAGAATTCATGGATCCAGTCTAGTCATGGGGGATGTGTCAATGGATAATCTACATCACCAACATGCCCTATCACATTGAAGGGACCAAAGAAGAAATAACATACTCCCTTTGTCAAATGTCCATTGCCTATATCATGGGGAAAACTCCATGAACACATGGTCCCTAACCTAAAACACCATGGACCACCTCCATTTATTATATTATTACCTTTTGTAGACCAATGAATCTTTCATACTCACATAAACCAACCTATTCTTTTATGTCATCATCCACACCAAATGGGTCCAGGAACATTTGAATCCCCCACATATTCCCACCATAAAGGATAAAACGTGGACACCCATGAAAATAATAAATTCCATAAATGATAGTGGATGAGTTATAGTTTTTATTAATATAAAACACAACTAAAATAATGTTTCATTCACACAGTTCCCATAAGTCCAGTATTCATGATTGTAATATACACTCCAACATCATGATAACCTAGTATTCCAACCCATTCATATGAGGGGGGATGGTATTGTTTTACCATAATTGAGTCCCAATAGTGTAGCACAAAACCCCCCAAAATCATGGGGAATGACATGAATCATGATGTAATACAATGAACCATGGCAATCGTTGTAGCAGTACCATGACATCCAAATAATATTTTTCAAAACCAACCACTATGTGTGACTTCTTGGTCACTAGTAATTGGTGATTTTTTAAATAAATCCATAATTATATTGAATTCATCACAATCACCATGAGTTTGGGATAACACAATTATAAAATCCATCAATATGTCATCCCATTTACACTCAAGAACATGCACGGGCTATAAAAAACCTCTCAGAACATGATGCTCAACATTTACATCATGAAAAACTAGAAAATGGTACAAAAACTCTTCCACATCCCATTTCATCATGAGAAACCAAAACAATATATTCAATACATGGTATAGTTAGAATTCATGTGTGTACTACTAAATATGAGTTATCCAACTGAATAATGAATCCTTCATGAAACACAACTAGATCAAACTACCTCCCCTAAAACACTATATGGTTTTTACCATCCTATTTCAAAATGGTGGGGAATCACCATGGCCAAAATTAATGTTAATAACCTCTAATTATTCGTCTATTCAATGAGAATTCCCCACCAAAATTATTAGAGATCACTACACTATCATCTGAAATATCCTCTGAAATTACCCACCCTTCAATTATATTGATGGGATTCCAAAACCTCCATTTCTCTCTATGAATATCTTCACTACATAACATCATCCTTATGTGTCATTTTTCTCAAAATCATTGACCTATAGATTCCCATTTCATTGATTTTTGTATATCTCATATTCATATTTTGGAAGAGACTCTATCCACCATTATTTTCATGGATTTCGGTAACGTTGAGAAATGGCATAACGAAAACTCTTTAGTAAATTTAAAACCATATAGCTAACTCCAATAGAGATTTTTTATTATAACTTAGATAAAAAACTGATTCTATATCTGGATCATGGGTTGTATATTTATAATTTTGATTTTCTAACTGAATATAACCATAACAAATCAAAGAATTTTTTTTGTATCATGATTCATCTCATGCCCAAGTGGGATACATCCTAGAAAACCATGAATATCCCACCCTCAAAATTCATCTAATAAACTAGATCACTAACCAAAATCCCCCTCATGTAAATGAATTTATCCTAAAACTAATCATTACACACAAAAAATAGACACTTCATGTCCAATGATGTCAATGGGGATGAAACATTAGAGAAATTAGGGACAATCCTTAGAATAATATCATCAGAGAACAAGGAATATATGATACTATGAAATGTTATTGGGTTCTACCCAAGATACTACTACCATGACCATTGATCTGTCCACTGTAACACCATTATGATACAACATATTCCCATGGAAATGACCCTCTCATGAACAATAAATACAATTGGAAACAAACGCATAGACATTGTGGCGATGAAGAACGTGTAAAATAGATTCCAGATATGCAACATTACCTTCCTATATCTTTGCATATATAAATATATAATCGATGAATCTGATGAATAATCAATCAAAATGTTTATGGAACATAGAGTTCATAATCCCCACGTACATGACAAGTATATTTGTAACACCATAACTCATTACATAAACTCAATTTTACAAATCCAATATTTAAAGGAATTCATCTAGATATCTTCATCCTTCACCCTGTGATGGTGGAATATAGAAGATTAATTGATCTAGGAGAACAAACTAGTTAACCTAAAATTGTCAAAAGTATCATAGATCCATTGAAAATTGTAATGATTATTTATCTTCAATTGGTTCTACCACTGGTAGTCTATACACAACCAAAGAATATCATCTACCTTCTTTTCGAATAACATAATAGTACCCCATGCTTATACACATGGTCAGATGAAACCAATTGATATCATGTCATCAATATTATTCTTCATCTCCCATATCTCTTAAGGTCTTATCTAATAGAGAGACATCCAAATCTGAGATACACCATGATATAAGTCTATAAAAAACTCAATGATGCGTCAAGCGGGTAGTGTAAAATCCACCCTAAGAAAAAAATTAACGATCACATTTAAACCATTATAACCTCTACTATACATGCATATACGTTTTATTTAGACAACTGATCCACATACTAATTTATGTTATCCAAAAATCGAATTCCCTCTTGATAACCTCTCTCACTAATAAAAACCAAACACTGGTAATCTACATTTGAAAACATGAATCTCGTCTAAATGAAATCAACAAACTCACGCACAAATCAAAACCATATTATGTGTATTATGTCATTGAATAACTACATCTAATGTATGAAATGGTCAATACATGGTTGATGAAGACCCATAACCACTAAAAATCCTTAAAACACATCAAACCAGCTGCTTTGGCCTCCGACTTGTGTCCCCCACAATAAGGGAACAAGAAGCCTCTCTAGTTTTAATAGAAGATAATGGACTAGATATATTAAAACCTAGGAGAATTAATCACTTCAATCAAACAAGGAACCAAATGGTTAGTCGATAAATTGAGAATTCATTGAATGATATGCACCCACTATGTTGTTGTTTCCTCCACTACTTTCAAATGACCCCACCAAACTCCATATCCTCTGTTCTAACATCTACATCCATATCCAGACTTAGATAAAGGACTCTGGGGGTGGGGTACCTCCCGAGTACGACTACCACCTACCACATATGATCTGGATGGTGTATAAGACTGGTTCAAATTCTTCTTGAATGACATTCAAGGTAACATTTTCTGAGGAATGGGATGAACCTTCCCACATATACAAATATGATACTAAGGATCCACTACAAACTGATCTTGAAGATTGATTCAATCCCCACATACAAAACACTCTTCGTTCAGGACCCATGCAAGTGTATAGAAGCCACTATCCCAAGATGGAATGACGGGAAAAAACATAGTTCTACACCAAGTTAGTCAAAACATCAAATTCCCTAATGCATGAGACCTATCACTTGAAACTTTACTCCTCAAGGAACTATACAAGTTCCCCTCTCATAGTAATACTCCAAGAATGTGAAGTATCTCAATTTCCATTACCTTATATGCAACATCCAGATATGTAGGTATCATAAAAGAAGTAACATGATACGGGATTGAAGGACTGAGATCCTCCTCATGATTCCTCACATGGAACTCCTAATATAGGAATATAACTTTGGAAAAGAAAAAGGTCCTTGAAACTAATACCATGTTCCAGCATAGACATACTCCCCTATTAATGGGAGAGTATCACATACCTCTTAAAAAATTCATGGACGATGAAAGGAATTCCACCTACAACTCCTCCAAGATGGCAGCCCATGAAAAACGTTCCTCCTTCTACTCATAAAGGTATTATGCCCACCACTGATTCATAGCTCCTCACATTCAACTGAATTCAAAGTGGAACCTTTTCTCTATCAGGATCAAAATAAACTAATAGTTTTTTTGAGTTCCTATATCCATCACTTTTTATTCCCATTAGAAAAACTACATTAAAATTCCATAAACCCACACAGTGGAAGGCTTGCAATATACACTAAATCCACTCTTCATCCTCAACAATATTTTTTCTTCAAAAATCATTTGTATCATCCTTCTAATCCCATTTCATCTACACCACCTGAAGATGATGACCGTGAGACATATCTGAATGATAAACAACGATTTACTAAGATGAAGTATTAAGGGTTATAATTTAGATTCACTTTACATAATTTTATTTATTTTAATCATTTTAACATTTCCAAAATAACCTAATTCAACCATGAATAAAACTAACGACGATGTATGCACATATACTGGGTCTCAACCATGTAATAATATCTATCTCAATTTTTTGTTCAAAAAGCACAATATTTTGCATTAGGGCCATTACATGTCATTCTATATCCACTCTCCCAGGTCTATGCCACACACCATGGTCATATCGCACTATTTTCATACCAACAAAATCAAGTATTACTATTACTTACTCCAAAATCTATCATTTTGATCAACCATCACCTATAGTACCACACATTCATGACCTCTGCATCTAATGATACCATAATATGGGGAGAGAGGTAATGACCCCCCGTGTCCCACATCTAGTAGGCCACACAGGGGAAACATTTACGGAAGGTATAAAAATATCATGTATGGGATCAATTAACCATTACAATATAGATAGGATTGTGAGGTAAATTGAATCATCCACAGTAATCTAAAAGAACTATTATGAAATAAAGAATAAAAATCCAAAAATGATGTTATAAATAAAATAGATACATACCAAATTATAGAAAGTAAATAACCAAAAAACAATGAAAAATTAGTGGCAGAGAAAGAATCAAAAGATACAATCTTGTAATTTTGAAAATATTCCACGATGGCCTCTTATAAACCAAAAGTATCCCTTTATGTGTAGGGTGTGAAAAAAAGTCTACATAATCGGTAAGAAAGTGTCTATCGTGAACATGTGAAAATAGTATTCTAATAAAACCATGAGAAAATAGATGACCAAATAGGACCTATAAAGGTATAAAAACCAATAACCCAAACTCGTAAATGCTCTCTCACCAAATGACATATCTAAATTTAATAACATTATTTTGAATAATATTAATTATATGGAACCCCACACTAAATTCCCATAGATTTTACTATCTCAGAACCAAATGTATTACATCATGGGTATCATACCTATTTTGACTAAAATCACATCACATAACTTCACATCACATCCTGACTGCACACACTAGGGCGAAAACATCACATCACATAACCAGTATAGTAGGGTTTCATGAACGAAATGACCTCAACCCCATACCCGCCTCTTACTATGCATGGTTCCCAACATAATCCAACTCATCATATCATTCCGAATGAAACATGGACCATCACATAATAATCACATCCCTTGTAGATAGTATAAATTTTGATGTATGTCTACCACACACTATTCATATCACTGAAAACTAGAAGTTGTAGTAGAGAGTATTAGATAGAAACTCATCCATACTCCCACCAGGTTACTGGAAAAAACAACCCCAAAACATTTGGTGTTAGCACATGTTTATATATGATGGTTTGGTGTGTGTAGAAGTGAAAAAAAAATATAATATATATATTTAATATAATAACACACCACCATGACCTATGAGTTTACAATAATAGAACCAAAAAATTCACAACATTAAAACTCTCACTGCATCCCATAAAATTATAAATATATATATACAAGACACAATACATTAGACACATTTCATTTTAAGTAATCAATTTTCATGATTACCCATTTCCCAACCAAAAATTTTCATTAATTATTTTTTTATCCAACCCATTATTTCACATATAAACATCTTCCACTTAATAAAAACTCCCCATTATAAAAAATTCATTCATTATCCATTTCAACCAGTGGAATCTAAATTTTATCATTATCATTTAATATGGTTACTACCCATGAATTTATCAAACACAACCTATTCTCATCAAATGTGACTCATATAATAACCACACATAAAAAAACCATATAGTATTCATATTTTGGAAAATGGTATTTCATCACATTCCACTTATTTATTTATGTCCACTCTCACACAAGCTATATTTTTAGTGAAACCATTTTTATCCAAATATAAGTGAATGGCTTATTTCAATTAAATTGATGCCAAAAATTCACAACAACAATGATTTTGCAACATATATCAGAATAACTCAAAAAAAGATTCCATCATCTATGATTTTATTAGAATCATTAGGCATGCATAATCAAATAAATAATATTACAACACAAGCATAAACCACTGAGTACAAAATTTTTATAGAAAATAAAATAATTCAATTAAGGTGATTATAAATTTCTCTCTACATGATAATCATTTAATTATTTAAATTTGTAGAACATGTAATTATAAGGATAATAATTCTCTATTAATGTGATACTACTATATATGGTAATAATCACCTAAATCATGAAGAAATCATAACAAATTTACTTGAAAAGTCCGTATTTTGTCATTAATTGGATATAAAAAATTATTTATCATTATTACGTCGATGGAACAATATTATAAAAGTATAAAATGATTATACCCTCATGAATAGTATATGGAGAATAAATAAAATGGATTTCCCACCCTGAAAAAAATCTCTTTACACAAACTAAATGAAATATAATAGGGGGTGTGTGAACATGTGGGAACCTCTTTGAGGGAACTCGAACCAACTGCAAAAAACTAGTTCTACAACTATAATAGAAGACAAATTTGAACCTCCCATATAATGAGAAAAAATAATAAAAATGCAATGAATTATATTTTACATGTAATGTTTAAATCCAAATCTAGAAGATTACATATAATTTATATTGTACATTATAGTTATATTCATTATATCCATATGTTTTAGGCATTCAAATGTATATGTATTTTTTAGAAATGGATTATACAATTATCCGTAATTAAACATATTTAAACCACATAATTATGTCATTAAACTCATTATTTCATCATAAAACTCATAAAAAAGAAAAATGTATATTTTTTATGAAAACTAAAAAGCAATTTCCATGATTCACAATTAGTTCCAAATTAGTGATCATTGGTGATTCATCATTATTTAAAAATGATTCTTCTTTACCGAGTCACTATTTGTTCAAAATGGGTCGTCTATATTCAGTCTCCATTAGATCAAAATAAGTCACCCCCATTGAATCTTCGTTATTTCAAAAAGAGTTTCTTTTTTAATGTGACCACCAGTGATTCAATTTTTTTAAAATGAGCTACTACTATGGTGTCACTGTCAGTTCAAAAAAAGTCACAGATAGTTCAAAATGAGCTAACTCTATTGAGACGCAATTTTTTTAAAATTAGATGCTTCCAACATGTCATAGTTAGATCATAATGAGCCATCGACTGTGATTCAATGATAGTTTAAAATGAGTCACTGCTAATGAGTCATTGTTTGATCAAAATGTGTCACCACTAGGGAGTCAATTTTTTTTTAAATTCATTATTTCGAGTTATTCACTATTAGTAAAAAATGATTTACCAAAAACAAGTCACCATTAGACCAAAATATTTTTCTTCAAGTGAGTCACCATTATCTCAAAATGTGTTTTCCCCAAGTAGTCATTGTTATATTAAAATTATTCAATGCTTCTGTGTCATTGTGAGTTCCAAATTAGTCAACAGTAGTGAGACACTGTTAGTTGAAAATGATTCACCACCAGCAAGTCACTATTAGTTCGAAATTATTCACTGCTTGTAAACAACCATTAATTCAATATAAGTCACCTCTAGTGAAATAATATTTTTTCAAAAACAACGGAAACATCCTTGGAAACCTCAAACAATAGAATTTTAAAAATGTAATGATCCATAATTTACCAACCATTAAAATATTTTTTGTAAAAATGTTTTCAATAAATGAAAAATAAATTTGATTATAGATAATGATTTATTCTTTTTGATTGAAAAATTACCCAATATTATAATTATGAATAGAAATTTATAAAATCAAAATCAGGAGTACTATTAATGAATGAAATTTATTTGATATTACAATTACCTTGGATTATAATTCATAGAAGTGTATAAAAACGTTTAATAGTTAAAATATTTATTTAATAATTGATATTATAAGTTTTTAAAAAATATATTGAATTTATAAAATCAATGATCACCATTTCAGAAAAATATTATAAATTTTTTAATAAAAAATAAATTATTTGTTTTATTTTTGATATATAATATTTTTTAAGTATATGGATTTAGATTACTTTTAATGGCACATATAAATATATATTTATTTTTTTATAGTAAAATAATTTAAATCCTGAAAATCAATGACATGAGTATTTTTACTATATGGTTAGATATTATTCATAAAAAACACATTTATATAAATAGTTTTATACATGTAACATGTGATAATATTAAAATTTTTTATTTTTACATTGTGAAATCATATTTAAAAAAATATATTTAAAATTTTCATTAATTATTTTCAAATAATACAGTAATGGACAAATACTTGGTATAATGAAAATATAGTTTAACTAGATAATAATTATATAAAATGGTCAAACCCACAGTAGTAAACATTAATATCTATAGAATAAGAGAGTTAAAACCACATAAAACATGTTTGAAAATGGATTGTCGAGGGATGATTGATTATATTTGACCCACAGAAAAATATTTTCCATTTGGAGCCATGTGAAAAGTTAAACATGTGATCCCTTAAATTTATGTGATTATAATAAAAAATATATCATTCATACCACTAATAATCTTGTATATTAAATACCCTTTAATAACCATTGAATTAATAAATTTTTATCTTCAAACTATTACATTTATAGTTCCCCAATAATCCATTTACCTTTACATGATACATTAGTCCATCTGTATTGTCTCTAGCCCTCTATTCCTAAGGAATACTCTAAGGAAAATGCAATGATTTCATCATGAGTAATCAATTTTTAAATAATTTTATAATTTATGTATTCATTACGAAACAATAATTCATCAATTCTTATATAAAATAAAAGAATTATATGTAAATTTATTATGGTATGGGGAATTTTTTTTAACACCATTCTAGTATTCTATTAAAAAATATCAATCATAACTATGTGGACTACTACCTATACAAGGTAACAACCTTAGTTTTTTCACCACCAACAATATTCTCTAATTATAATAGTTTTGTTTAATATGAAAATTTAAATATTTAATGTAAATATTTTTTACTATAAAATTTATAACCACCTTATTTCGCAATTATTAGTCTACTAATGAATACGTTTACCTCATGTTGTGAAGACTACTTCTTATATTAATTAACATATCTCGTTTTATTCAAATATTTTCTTCTTCTTTTAATCCTATTAAAATATTATTTATATTATTTGAAATATAGAAATAGTATTATTTGAAATATTAAATATTGAAATTATTCCCAAAATAAATAACCTTCGTAAAGATAGACATCTATTATTCTTTGTATGTTCATGTTTGTGAGTCTAACCACAAACATGAAATAACATATAGAATAATATCATGGGTTACGATGAGAACATAAATATTTTCAATAAATGATCAAAATGAGAAAATAATATTTTTAATTTGGTTCAGATATGGTTGTTCTGAAATTAATCTCATTCCCAAAACATAATGGATCATTCAATACAAACATTCTTATTCTAAAAATACATAAATATTTTTTCTATAGTACATTACAATGTATTAATATATAATAATTATTTTTTCTTTTAATTCCACATTTTTAAAAGTACCAAAAAATCTGACTTATAATATTTTAAATTATGGAAATGTTAATTTTTTTTAAAAATATCATTATGATTTTGAATAAAGTTTTCCTATTCACATCACAAAGCATTTCCAATAATTGGAATCTAGATTCTTGATTTACCCTAACATGTAAAAATTATTTTTGTTATCTATCTTAAGGTATTTAAAATTTTATTTATTTATCCCATCATATGTGGCACCTTTTGAAGGATTATTTTACAAAAACCTTTTTCCATCCATCTCAACATAATAATAAGTATCTTTTTCTTCAGATTGGATGTTTTATTTTGAAACCACACATCATATTTCTCTAAATGTTTTATGGTACTTTTCTTATGTAAATTATATTCAAACCCACATCATTATCAAGACAATAATTCATTGATGGAAATGTTTTTTTTTCTATAATTAAAACATATGCATATACAAAATAGTATTTGATATTTGGGCCGAGAATAATAAATATCTATAATTATTTAAGTATATTTGTATATCTAATTTGATGATATTTTTATGATTGTTGACTTAACCTAATCCAAAATGGTACTTATTCGTCTATGTGACGATGATCTTGGGAAAAAACCAGGAATTATGATAATAATTTCATATACTATATTATAGACAATGTATTTTGATAAAACTAATCTTTTATATTAGTTTATATATGGTAATGTATACTTTTATGATTCTTGTTTTTGGAATAGTTTTATATTCGGAATGAAATGCATATGTTACATAAAGTTTTACTTTTTTACATTGTCAGACTCACACTTTAATCTTAATATACCTTATGGTTTTTTATTTTTATAACATATGATTACCCATAATAAGTGTTTGAGTTTAGCCATTATAATGATTATATTTTCCCAAGAAATTATGGAATTAAAAATAATATGTTTTTCAAAAATAATATCTTAATTATGATTTTTGGTAGATGTTGAGGATTAATTATGGTATAAATATTCTTAGTATTTTTTAAAAACATTCCATTTTATAAAATGGAAATGATTTTTTATAGGTAAAGGATAAAGTGTTTCCCAATTATTCCAAATACATTATACCATCCAATTATTGAGTTTTATTATTTATTGAAATTACAATTAGAATAATGTAATATCATTTTTATGAATCAGGGGATATTATAGTTAGTGACATAGTGGTGACTATATTTTTTGATGCATTTGTATGAGAGAAAATGATTCATGACAATATGAATATGTATAAGTATAAGATAACATCTACATGATTTCTAAAGTATATATTGCATGGTTCTCATGGTACTGACATCTTTGTTTAGATACTTCATATTGATTTAGGCTCTTGGATAGATCTACCAAGTGTTAACAACCTTAAAATTGCTTGTTGGGAATTATCTATACTGTCACCAGGTTCATGAATGATAGGCCATACTTCCATTATTTTTTGAAACTCCCACAGGATATTCTGTGTCTAGTTACATTATTATTACATGCTATTATGAACGAATTTTTATATTAATGGATTAAGAGAATAGTTATGGTAGAACCCAACATAATTAAATGTAGATATAATCGAGAGTTATTTGGGATAAATTGTAATATTTTTTTATTTTCATATTGTGTATGACATTTTGATGGTTGGATTTTCAAAATATCAATATGAAAATTCTCTTATAGGATTAATAAATATGGTTAATCTCTTATTGATAATATAATAGAAAGTAGAATCAAATTCACAATACATACGAGGGATAATGGTATAATTACAACAACCGAAAATCCATCGGAATAAGAGATAGATTTAGAGACCTTATAATTATACTGAACTAGATATTATAATATTTAATTAATAATGTGGAATTTGTTGATTTACCTAACATAATAAATAAGATAATGATGGAGTCTAGAGGATGATCATTTAATACTTATGATAAAGGAAACAATTGTTATCTTATATAGTTTAAACAATATGGGATTAGTTACCATGGTTAATGATGCAAAAAATCTATAATATAGTTTAACTAAGGTATTGGTGGGTATAGAGTAAAATAATCATAGAAAAAATGGAAGGATTATTGAAAATGATGAATATTTTTTTCCACATGGTACAATAATAATTCAATTTCATTAATAGGTGTAACATGGTTATTATACAATGGAACACCCAGATCTATAGAATTACATGAATATTAGTTATATAAAACATCCAAGGACAAGGGAACAAGTGAAATCATACACAAACATAAATAATAAACTAATTTTTTTTTAAAATAATGTTGAGTAACGATCAATGATCATATTCTCAAGAACTTTGAGTGTTTTATTTTTATATTATTCCCATATTTTGATGTGTTCCAAACATTACATATATAAAATTTATATATTATTAGATTAATATTCATTATATATTAATATTGTTAGGTCCACAAGGTTGAATACCCTGAGAGGGGAGTGAATCAGGGTATGACTAATTTAAAATTAATGCTCGTTCTGATCTTGTTTCGCTATTGAGATAAACTCTCTTCTCTCTTTTTCCTATTGCACACATTAAATAGAAAGCGAAGTATTCACATGACACATCAATTTTACTTGGTTCACCGCAAAGGGCTACGTCCAAGGAGCACATGCCGACAAGTTGCCGGTCGTACCAAATTGCACTAATCTTCACTAGTTGTGGATTACAAGGTTCGAGCTAGATCACTTCTAAGCACAGGCTCACTGCCTTTACAAGTTCAGGGTCATCTCACTGCATTCCCAAGGGTCACTCCCTGTTTCTCTCTCTCATTGGCTCACTGCCGGTGGAGAGGATCACCTTCTTCCTCTTCCTAAGCTCACTGCTCTTGGAAGGAATCCACTCACAGTTTATAGACCAGTAGGTCTCTTCATTTTCATGAATGAATGCATCTTCCTCTGTGTGTAGATGCTCTGTTGAAGTTCAACTTTCACCCGTAGATGAATATCTCTTTGCACCGAAGGTATCGGCCAACGTACCAGCTTTCACGCAGTCTGAGAAGCACCGTTGGAACAAAACCTTACTTGGTGCGCAAGTCAATCTCGGCGCGCAAGTATCGGCACACAAGTCACAACGGGCGCGCAAGTCCTCCCCATACACTTGCGCGACTCAAGCTTCCTCAACTCCAAACTTGCGCGACTCTCTTCCTTTTACGCCCATACCAATATTGGCGCGCAACTGCCAACCGGCATGCAACTTCTAACACCGGCGCAAAACTTCAACTACTGGCGCACAAATTCACCTGCGCGGCCCACACTCACCACTTGCGTGACCACCACACCTGCACGACGGGAGATCTGATTTCTCAAAGTGTTGAACTCCGTTGAAAATGAGGAGGGGTGGTCCAGTATTTATAGGCAATATGACCACCCTGCGTGACGGCACACAAGTCACCTGCGCGACCCAGTTTCAGCTCGCAAGTCCCCTGTCATTTTAGACACTTGTATGACCAACTCCCAAACTTGCGCGAACCTCTTTACATTGCCATATTTTGATCTTCTGATCGTGAAAAACATATGGAGCGCAAGTTTCATATACTCCAAGTCCTCGACGCGCAATTCCTTTTGCCAAAAACACTTTTCTTCATTTTCCGATTTTCAGGCCCTAAAATTTGGAAAACACTGGAAAACGGCGCCACCTTGTATCTGTTCTTTTGTACCGCCTCCAGATCATCCATTCCTTTTATCGACGTTCTTGAATCAAACATGGATCATTGACCTCATCTCTTGAACTCGACATTCCACCATGAAATCCTCTTTGTCAACAAATTTGTATGTCATTGTTTTGCTTTGTCAACAATCACTACTCAGATGTCCACTTTATCAACAAACACAATCACCTCAAAAATACTTCAATGATACCTTGAGGGATTTTTTCCAAACAAATATTATTCACGTTACTTCCATAAAATATTATCATATTTATAAATTTTTATAAATAAACCAATATTATATAAAAGATATACATTATCTCTTGAAAATTCCTTAACAACTACCATTATTATATGGAATATCATAATTAAAATCCTTCATAATATCCAACTGGGGAAGAATCACTGTATGAGGTTATATGATATTTCGTGTTATAGAAAATAAGGGATATATCAATCATTAATTATTATTATGAATAAAAAGAACATATGTGTATGAAAAATGATCTTAACATTTCATAGTCATACCCATAAATTCATATATAATAATCATGGGTCATGGAATAAATCATGGGTATTAAGAAGAGTTAAAACATAATTGAATAAAAACATGAGATGTGATTGAATAAATTTTTTTGAGACCACATTATTAATTAATGGAATAATATATGTCATAATCATAATCATACAAATATTAAATTAAGGCCTCCCCAAAGAAATTAGTTACATTTTTGTTTTGGGAACACTATTCTTGTACCTACTTTTTTCGAGTGATATACACTTTATTTAACTTTTTGGACAACATATAACCACTCAAGTACCCTTTTTAGGATTTATATATCCTCTAAATTACCATTTGAGCTCATAAAACATTAATATTTACCAAATTCATATGTGGAATATAATGGACCTATGAGTCACATAATCGTAATACATTTAATTGTATTCCACACGATCTGGTAATTATTTTTCATTTTATCATAGACGAACATGTTAAAAAATTGATTCATTGTGATTCCATCTTCATAATCAATAACAATATATAAAAATAATAATGTAGGTGTCTTGGACTAATATTAATAATTAACGTTAATTAAGATTAATTTTTTTCATCATGGATGAAATGTTACTTTAAAATATTGCTAGATTCTTTTATGACTGAAAACCCATTTTCATTCTGAAATTAAAAATTATTATTATATAAAAAATCCAAATAATTAAAGAATAAATTTTACCTGATTTGAGGTATAAAAAAATATAGTGTAATATTTTATTAATACTGAATAAATTTTTTGATATAAAATCTACTCATGTGAAGTGTGTTAAAATTATGTTTCAACTCACACATGTTGTAAAAAATCACATTATTAAAAAAAAGAGAATAATTTAAATTTTAAAACATTTAACCAAAATTGAAACATGACTGAACATGGCATTTATACAAAATTTTATAAATTAATAACATTAATAATATCATTTTAATTAATATATTAAAATAAAATAATATATTTACCATAGATAAGACAAACGGAGCTATTTTCAATTAAATTATTATTTAATTATTTTGAGTAATTGATATTATAAAATATATTAAGAAATTTTGTATTGTGTAAATAATTGGTCAATATGAAAATATATATTATTTATTAGATATAAATCATTTATTTAATCATCATAAATTTAATCATAAGGAATTTTGGAAAATAGGGAGATTGTAAAATAAATCAATAACCACTTAGGTGGCTTTTGAATTAAACACCCTTTAACTAAGTAATTTTAATTATAACTATAAATAAAATGATTAATGATTGATAAATTGTGTAATATGTCATATGAGATTTATATAAACCTTTTAAACATAAATTGGTTCAATAAATCATGTAGGTATCGACAAAATTTATTTTTATTAATATCTCTTACCTCCAGATTAAACTACGTTGTATTTTCTCTACAATCATAAATAATAAAGAAAAATACATTATAATTACATAGAATAATCATATTATTAATAATAATAACATTAATGGATTATTTTTTTATGTTATTTCCAATTCATTAAAAATAAATTAATCAAATCATTTTATAGGATACAATTTTTTTGAATTTTTCATTAAAGGTTGAAAATAAATATAATATTCATTTCATAGTTATCAGTGTTCAATAATATATAGAATATTAATAATCTTATAAATATAATATATATTCATTATTTTGATACCTATAACTACATACAATATTTATAGACATAAAAATGAATCAAAGCCTTTCCTGAAGAATTTAGTATTAACGTATGCATGGCCATTACTATCATTTACTAACAAACGAAGGAAACATTAAAATATACATTTTCATTATAAAATTAATTAACATATATTAAATATAATTTAAATTTATTATATCCATCAATAAATCCCACAAATCTAGGTAGTTATGGAGGATTAATAATATCTCTATATATATGTGGTAGTCTACACATACACACGAGTGATATTGTCATTTTTTCAATTAATATAAAATTGGTGTCAAATAGTTGTGACATTATCTAAACTAAACATCAATATATATTGAATTATTATTTCAAAATTTTATGTGGAATATAATAGTTTCAGAAATAGTGGTTGAATAAATAATATTGAATGAGTTGTATTATGATTTACATATCTTCTTTTAGAGATCACCTTTGTATGAAGCCTAAAAGAATTAGTATTAGGCGGATACCTATTTATCAAGGGTCGTGTTAAGGAATCAAGGAATTTATGTTATTAGGTATTTTGAAATCTATAATGCTTATCATTTGTGAACATGGGAGTATAAAATGATCCAATTTATATTCAAGGGAGAGGACACACATGGAATTACATAAATTATATCAATAATATTATGTGAATTTTCGGTGGAAATGGAAATACATATATAAAGAATAAAACAGGAGATTCTATAGTGTCCAAATAACATAAACCAATAAAAATTATATTTTTTTGGAATTCTCGCCATTATTTCTTCATTTCACCACACAACATTGTAAGAACACAGACCATCTTTACAAATTCAACCGTAGAGAGAGATTCTTCTCCAAACCCTCAATCGACCGTCCACTCTTCGAATCAACCATCGTCTAATGCATTGGAATATCCAAGATCTATTGTGTTCTATGCCTATTCCAGAGAAAACACTGGAGTATATTGATCATGAAATGCCGAGTTATGTGGTTTGTGCCTTATTGTAGATTGTCTTTGAGTTATATGTGAAGAAGTACCCAATTACCTAGATTGGGGTATTGCGTGTTTAGGGTTTCTAACCCTGTTGATTCCAGTAATCTTTTTTTGCTTGATTTAGGGATCTTTTTTTGTAAATAGGGTTATTTATGAAATAATATCATGGTTTTATCTTAATTTTGAATTGATATTGACCATTTGGACTAGATTTTCAATTTATGCTACTAGTATTCTGTGCCTAGTGTTTTTAGGATGGATTGATTTATCTGATGCTTTTGTTTTTCTTTTTAAATGTTTAGAAAAGTAGTTCTGGAGGTTTACATTGACTATAGAATATCATTTTTGCATGATTTCGTTACAAAAGTGTGTGTGAACCTGTGATAGTGAGACCATAGAGCAAATTGACGTTACAAGATTCCCTAGTGTGTCGGTTATTTTTACCACACAATGAGACCATAGGGGGATTTACGTTGAGTGATCCATCAGAGTGTTTATTGTTATTGTTACGAGACCACAAGGGGAATTGATTTTGAGTGCTTCCTCATATTTTTTGTAGTTGATCATTAAAAGTCTATTGGGGGAATTGATGGTGATTTCTTCCTTAGAGATTTTAACTTTCCATGAGACCAGAGGCTTTAGAATACTTGAGAGGCCCTAAAGGTTGTTATATCCTTGTATAAGTTGATCCAGAGGGGTTAGGCTATGAGAACATAATGATATGGTTACATGAGATTGATTGGTTGAATCAGAGGGGATAGACTATGAGAAATTCCATTTGGGTTTATTGTTTTCATTTTGTAGATAATTGATGAATGTAAATGAATGTAATTGAAACTATAGGATTTTTTACTATTGAGTACATCCTTGTTCATTGCTTCATTTTACATATGGACACCCATATGTATTGATAGACTGTTAGGCCCAGATATTTGGGTGGTTCCACAGTAGGATTCATTTCACACAGTGTTTGGGTAATGATATTCGGCCCAAACAGATTATATTTCTATAGGAATAGATAATTGAAAGATACCTTCTACTTTAGTTATATAATTACTGTGGATATGAAGATCATGGGACCAAGATGAGGCCTGAATTTCTGTTGTAGTTGAAATTTTTTTTTTCCTTTTACTTTTGTTTAATAATACATTTCAGCATTGGGACTTGTTTAGCTGTTTTCCAGGACATATATAACTTGCATCATTTATATAAGTGCTCCAAATGTTTATTCACTTTTATTATTATGTTTATTAATGTTTTGTGGTATTATTACTACTTCTACTACTGTTATATGTTTCATTCCACTACATTACTCTACTAATGAGGGCATAATTTCCCCACCTTCACACCTAAGGCCCTCTCTTCTTGTTGGACACCTCTGGTGTTTGAGGAAATGTACATGTGTCCCGGTGACCAACTAAGGTACAAGGAACCCTTGTGTGTCACCCAGAACCAGGACATCACATGGCCTCAAGCGCATTTCCCTGAGTGCCAATGCATTCCGACTAGCAGTGAGGTACTTGGGTGTGATGGTGGAGAAACTATTCCCTTATAGGAAGAGTAATGAAGTAGAAAGAAATAGATAATAGTAGTGGATCAAGTAATAATACCATACAATAGTAATAAGCAGAAGTCTAAAATTAAATACATAACTAGAGAACATATATAAAGGATGCATGTTACATATGGCATGGAAAATAGCCAACAGTGTCACAATTTTGAAACACAGTACTAAACCAATGTACAAGGAATAACAAGTAAAATACTCCAACAGCATCACAAGCCTCATCTTGGTCTCATTCTTTCAATATCCGCCGAAATCATGTACCTGAAGTAGAAGGGATCTTTCCCCTATCTGTACGTACACCAATATATTTTTTTTGGGCCCAAAATCATGACCAAATAATGGTGTGAAAGGAACCCCATTAAAAACCCACCCAAAGATCTGTGCATTACAGTCAGTGATTATATATGGATGGTAATAAGGAAAACGAAGAAAATAAAAAAGAAGTACTCAAAATTAAAATTTCTTATAGTTTTAATTACATTTATTTACATTATTCAATTATTCAACCAAATTAATGCAAGCCACCCTCTAGGAAGTTCTCATAGTTAGTCCCCTCCGGTTTAACCAACCAAATTCATGTAACCCTGTGGGTATGTTCTTGTAACATAACCCCACTGGTTCAACTTATACAAGTTTATAACGACCCCCTAGGTAGCTAAAATGGTCTAACCCCTTTTTTCTCATGCAAACAAATACTCATTGAGGAAATAGTCCCCATCAATTACCCATATATCCATTGAATGGTCAACTACATACACATTGAGGAATCTATATATATAAATTCCCCCTTTTTTCTCATAACAGTATCTATAGACACTCTAAGGGATAACAGAAATGTCAACCCCCCAACAGTCTTGTGGAATGATAAATATAACAGACACATTGGTGAATCCCCCAACATCAATTACCCATATGGTATCACTAAACCATGTTCCCACAACCATTTTTAAATAAATCATGCACAAAGGATGTTCAGAAGCCAATGTAAACATCATGAACTACTCGGATAAACAACTACAAAGCATAACAGAAGCATCAAATAAATCACTCCATCCTAACAACACCAGGAATGGAATTCCAACAATATAACTCGAAAAAACTAGACTAAATGTTAAATATAAATTCAAACATTGGAAAATAGCTCTATAGACTGAAAATATAACCCTATTTACAAACAAGATCCCTAACTCAATCAAACAAGCATAGAAGGCACCAATAAGGTTTAAAACCCTTAACACACAATTGCACAATCTAGGGTATTTGGATCATTTCCACATATAACTCATGGAAAATCTATTGAAAGGCACAAAACACCTACCTTGTTGTTGTAAGATCGATATACTCTGGTTTTGTCCCTTGAATCAACCTAGAACGTGGTAGATCATTACTATTTGAATTTAATCGATGACGTTTGATTCAGAGAACGGACGGTCAATTGGGGGTTCAATGAAAAATAACGCCCTATGGTGGTTATTGAAAAGAACATCAGGTTTCTTACAAAATTACCACCATTAAATAAATTCATCCTCTAATTTCACAAGAATGGTGGAGTAGAAGATGAATCCATGAAATTCTCTAGAAACTACAATCATACATCGGTCTACCTCTCCAAAGTATCATCATGTACTCTTTTGTGTTTCCATATCTCTCATACCAAATGATTAGATTGGACACATAGAACCTTTTCACTACGATCAAAATTCCAGAAAGAATCCCCCTCGAACAATGTGTCCCCCACCGGCTTAACCTTCTCTGGTCAAATGATACGAGGCTGTTCTGAGAAGCAATGCCATAGATGAGAAATTTTGAAGACGTCATGCATCACCCGGTACCTCTGAGATAACTCCAATCGATAGGAAATCGGCCCACCTCTCTCTAAAATCTAAAGCAGTATAACATATCTCAGTAATATATTTCCCTATCTCTTAATCCTCATGTGACCCAACCTCGGTGTGACACATAGAAAAACTTGACCTCCTACCTCGAACTCCAGTGGTCGTCACCATCGATCAGCTTAAGACATTTTTCATTACTATGCATCAATGATCCTCTTCTGAATCAAATCCTCCAACTCAGTGGTCTCCTGAACAAGACAAGGTGCACACAATAGCTACCTATACTGCCTTTATCCAACAAATGGGTGATCGACATGGAATACTGTATAAAGCCTCAAAATGTTCCATTTGAATAGATTCATGAAAAAAATTAGGTAGATTCCACAAAAGGTATGTTTTTCTCCCATGAACCTCTAAAATCTAGGACACATGCTCGAAACATGTCATCCAACACCTATATTGTACATTCATACTGGCCATCTATTTGGGGATGGTATGTTTTACATAGAATTACTTGTGTACCCAATTCCCTTTGTAGTCCCCGCCAGGCCCGAGATGTAAAACAGGTGTCCCTGCCTAAAACAATGGAGTGCGGAACTCCATGTAAACGTACAATATCTCAAGTGTAAAGCCTTCCAAGGTAATAAAAACTGAAGGTCTCCTATATCCTCTAGTATTGATCAACCATCGTGGTTATGTCGATGACAACCCATACTATAGTATTACCTTGAGGTGACCTCATTAAACCTGTCACAAAGACCATCACGACATCGTTCCACTTCCACTCGAGAATGGGTAACTACTACAAAATCCATGATGGTCAGTGATGCTCCACCTTCACCTACAGAAAGGTGAAAAAACTCATTAATAACCAAACAACATCTCTCTTCATACATGGCCACTAATAATAACGGTGTAGATCTCGATACAAGTCGGTGAAACCAGGACGCACAACCCTAACTGAGGAATTAAAGTCCCACATCAGCTTCTCAAATATGTCTGCTAACACAAAATGCCTCCATGAAAGGGAAAGATTTCATCCTTTCCTTTGGTCTATGCTAGAACAGTTTCTTATCCTAACACTATCTCCCATAGAACTAGGCCTTCTGAATCTAACAGCGGCCTCATTCACACTCATTCATATAGAGTAGAGGAAATAGCTACAAAAGAAATAAATATCAACCCGAATATATCGGGAACCTCCAAATGCATATTAGAGGGCATATACCTATATTATCAATCACTCGTGGACTCCTAAAATACCTTTATGTTTGTCCTACTCAACATATCATCTAATGTATTCCATTTACCAGGCATGTAAGCAAGCTCAAAATCAAATGACTGAAAGTAATCAACCTACCTTTTATTTATGAAATTCAGATTGCATAGTGTAAAGATATATTTGAGAATTCATTGAATGGTGAAAACACCAAATTCACTCCTAGAATATAATTTCTCCAACAGATGAAGGCATGAGAAATTACAGCCAACTCGAGATCATGCATCGAGTAATTCTTTTCATGTTGCCTCAATTGCCGAGACACATACACAATTAATCCTTCCCCCTACATAAGAAATTCTACCAGTAAGATACCAGATGCATCAAAATATATATTATATCTATTTCCTTGCACATGTAATACTAGAATTGGTGCTGAATACAACCCCCCATCTATCTCCTAAAATGATGAATCTTAAGTATCTTAGCATAATAACATCACACCTTTCATAGTGAGCCTCGTCATTGGCACTTATATGTGTGAATAGTGCTGTATGAAATGTCTATAGTATCCAACTGACCCTAGATAACATCATACCACAATAACATTCTTTAGATGCTCCCAAGAGACTAGTACTCACTATTTGTCTGGGCATACTGATACTTCTGTCTTTGAGATTGTTTATGGGGATTTCGTTGGGGCACACACGTCAGTGTGTTCAAGGACGATGAAGATTCACTGACTGTCTCCCCACATTATTGCATTCCAATGGTGGGACATTTTTGTGTCATATTCAAGGAAATTTTCCCCTTGATGGTAATGGGATGATGGGATGTCGTTTCTTCCTTCTGTGGATTCCTCCGCGACACTCATCACCTAGTCCAAGTCTCCCTTATAGACATAGGACGTTGTTCATGAAACTCTTACTAGTGCCATATATTCTTGCACACCAGATATTTACACTGCTTTTTTTGTAAATTCCAAGGGGTCAGGTCAGGGAAGCAGCCTTCGTTCGAGGGAGGAGTCACGTTAGACATCACTGGCGTGTCTGGAAACTGGGAAAGTAGCGCGTTTAGGATTCTTCCAATTATTATAGGGATTTTCAGGGGGTGTGGAAGCCTGAGGCATCCCATGTCAAATGCACGAAATTATATGTCAGAGGCATGTATCTGAGGTTTTCCTTAGCTACCCATTTTTAACATAGGTTGTTCTGCATCTTTAACGTCTAGTGGAGACAGACCAGACTGATCGGAAGACGGACTAGAGTGGATCAGTTGGGTGTTACGACTAGAGGAAACACTGATTCTTGGAGGTTAATTGGCATGATCTCACCGGTCTATGGAAACCCGGATAAGATTCAATAAGATGATGGATGGTTATGTGAAGTTGGTGGAGGCTAAGATGGAGTCGACTTGAGGAAAATGATGATTTTGGTCTTGAGACTCGATGAGACCTCCAACGTATCTCTTTTATAGGGAATCAATGCCCTCGTAGTTCATCTGATGACTACTTTCCATCGATTAGGGACTTCAATGGCTTACTGCTGAATGGGTTCACAACTGCTTACTATTGTATGGGTTCGCAATGGCTTACCACTGGATGGGGTGACAACGACTTACCACTAGATGGGGTCACAATGGCTTACTGCTGGATGGGGTCCTAATGGAATATCGCTGGATGGTGGTGAAAATGGCTTACTGCTGGATGGGGTTACAACATCGTACTGCCGAATGGGGTCACAATGGCTTAACAATGGATTGAGTCACAAAGGCTTTCCACTGGATGGGGTCACAACAGCTTACCGAAGGAAGGGGGTGGAAATGGATTTCTGATGGATGGGGTCACAACGGCTTACCACTAGATGGGGTCATGAAGAATTACCGCTAGATGAGGTCGAATAGCTTACCACTTGATGGGGTTAAAAATACTTACCGTTAGATGCGGTCACAACCGCTTACTGATGGATGGGGTAGATCCTTAGGGAGGATTCTTATGTACCTTGTCTATGAGACAATGTTCAATGGCCACATAGTTCGAGATGGTATATGTAGTTTAATGTCATACATGATAAAAAGGGGGCATGCAGTTTAATGTCAAGTGGGACAAAGTTTGTCTGGCTTGAAGGGGGTTGGAACCAATCGGGTACTGGGCATGAAGCTCAGAGAGGCATCGTATGTACGTTTCCTTGGAAAGGCTCAATGTCTGCATTGTTAGGGTGGGTGGTGGACCGACACGAAATGGTCTAAACCAATGGTTGTTGGGCTTGAACCTCAGGGAGGCTTCCTACGTACCCTTCCTTGGAAAAGATCAAATTCCAAGTCATTCAAAAGGAGTGGAAATAAACATGAAGTTGGTTGGGACCAATGCATGTTGGGCTCGAACCTCATGGAGTCTTCATACCCACCATGCCTTGGAAAAGATAAACGTCCATGTAGTTCAGAATGCTGGATGCATTTTAACATCGTACTGTATGAAAAGCGGGGATGTTGTTTAACGACATATGGTAAAAAGTTGTTCATACGTGTAGGGGGAAGGAACCAATATGTTTTTGGGCTTGAACCTCAGCGAGGCTTCAAATGTACCTTTCCTTGGCGAAGATCAAAGTCAGTGTTGTTTGGGTTGGTGGTCGACCAATGCGAAATGGTTGGAACCAAACGGCTTTGGGATTGAACCTCAAAGAGGCTTCCTTTGTACCTTGCCTTGGTAAAGATCATAGTCCACGTAGTTCAAAAGTAGTGGGATCTAATGTGAAGGTGGTTGGGACCAATGGGTGTTGGGATTGAACCTCAGGGAGTCTTCCTACATAACTAGCCTTGGTAATGATCAATGTCCATGTAGTTCGGAATGGTAGTTGCAATTTAACATTGTACAAGATGAAAAGGGGGCATGCAGTTTAATGTCATGAGGGACAAATGTGGTATGACGTGAATGGGGGTCGGAACTAATAGGTTGTTAGGCTTGAACCTCTAGGAGGCTTTCTATGTTCCTTTCCTTGCCAATGATCAAAGTACATGTAGTTCGGGTTGGTGGTGGACCGATGAAAAATGGTCAGAACCAATGGGTGTTGGTCTTGAACCATAGGGAGGCATCCTACATAGCTTTCCTTGGAAAATATCCAAATCCATGTAGTTCGGAAGGAGTGTGAACCAATTTGAAGGTTTTCGGGACCAATGGTGTGGTGCAAGAACCTCAGGGAGGCATCCTACTTAACTTTCCATGGCAATGATCAATGTCCACATAGTTTGGAATAGCATATGTAGTTTAATGTAGTACAAGATGAAAATGGGGCATTAAATTTAATGTCATGCGGGAAAAAAGTGATCTGGCGTGAAGGAGGTCAGAACTAATAGGGTGTTGGGCTTCAGCATCAGGGAGGCTTCCTTCGTACCTTGCCATGAAAAGGACTGAAGACCTCGTTGTTTGTGTGTGTGGAATATCGATGCGAAATGGTCCAAACCAATGGGTGTCAGCCTTAAACTTCATGTAGGATTCATTCGTAACTTTCCTTGGCAATGATCAAATTCCACACAGTTTAGAAAGAGTGGGAACCGACGTGAAGGTGGTCGGGATCACTGGTTGTTCGGATTGAACCTCAGGGTGGCATCCTAAATACCATTCCTTGGAAAATATCAAAGTCCACATAGTTTGGGATTGTGTTTGGGGCTTACACTATAAGGCATTACGTAGAGGATTTCATGGTCATAGCTTAATATAAGCCCACGTGATTCATTCTTGTTATGAGAAATAAGAGGCATAAAATACCAGATGATCACTTCATAGATGTTTTGTCATTGGGAAGTAGAATGGGGGGCTTATGCGTCAATAGCTACCAAAGGTGATGGAGATTGGGAAATACTCCAGGATGGAGGCCCGGGGGGGGGGGGGGACAAAGCCCAATGAGATAGGAATTTGGCACCCAAGAAGAGAGTAGGATCAGGGATCATACCTCCTGTAAGAAAAAGTTATGGGCTTACGCAATGGTGGTTTCCCATTCCCCTCAGAAAAATTCCGCACTGATAATGTGGATGTAATTCCATGTGGGGAATGATCTAACTCTTGTGTAGACTAGTGGGCATAGAAAATGTCAGAGACGGGGCACCCAGTGTGCAAGGAATGGGGCGAGGTGACAGTTTAACGTCATGTCCTATGGACAAAGGCACATGGAAGTTTGACGTCTTGCAGCTCGGATGAGGGGGGTTCGCTCCATAGCCCTAAGACATACATAACTAATAACCATCATCCCTTGAGGTATGGAAGGCATCAGCAATGTCATGGATTGGGGTGTTATGGAGCGATCCATTGGGGGGTCCAAGTTAATGTGGCTAGGAGAAGGAGAAATTGTCGATAGTTTGCCTATGAGAAGAAGCATGAGGCGAAGCAACGCAATGTGTAGCACCACCCAAGGGACCTTGAAAATGTTTTTTAAAAACCTATAGGGCTGCATGAGGAGACGAGTTGCAGAGCAAAGGGGTTCATAGGAATAATCCTTGTGAATATCTAGTGATCCGTGGAGTGGAGAGGCTTTGTGAAGGGATGGGATTCACAAAGTAAATTCTCCTAGCCTATGTATAGGGCATAAGTGCATATGGAAGGTGCTTCACGAAGTGGAAAGGCAGTCACGGAAAAATTCCTCACGAATCGAGGGTGCCTTGAGAAACATAACATTGTGATGTAATGTGCTTCACAAAGCATAGTGACCATGCATTAGCATGCAGATCACATGTTGATGAAGGGTGTTTCGTGAAGAAAAAACACTCCGCAACGACCCGAGTCCCCATAGGGATCTGCTTCCTTCGCGATGGCGCATGGGATTCATGAAGGTCATCCCTCTTTGAATAAGGTGCTGAATCCATGTAATGGTGAAGGAATTTCACGATGCAAAATTACCATGAATAGATAATTTTTAATAGAGTAGAAATTGCTTCACGATGTCAGATCTCAGAAGGATAAAGGTCGGAGGATCCTTATTTTGGGCTCTAGGGGAGCCTGGTATTTATATGCAATAGGATCCGCATAGCAGAGCTTGTTACGGATGAGGACGGAACATGCTCTTCGGTGGGTTCGCGAACATCAAATTGGTTCACGGAGCATCCTTTCTCCTTGCTCTATGGCAGAATTGTGAATATCCTAGGGGATCACAGAGCATCCTACCTCCTTTCTCCATTGCAGGTTCATGAAGGGGGAGTCGAGCATTGGACACGGGGGTGTGGGTCTCTACGCTCATGCATCGTGAGGCAACCCCTAGTGTTTTTCTATTTTTTCTACCCTTTACAAATATTGGAGCCAAGGAGAATGTGAGGGTCAAAGTCTGGGGGTCAATTGGAAAAATACCTCAACCATCGTGAAGCGATCTTGATATGAAGACTCACAAATCAGAGTGTTGTCGTGGGGCTGAGCGTGCCGTAAATCGCACTGCGGCTAGATGCGCCATGAAGCACCCGAGGTTCACGCCTATAAATAGGAGGGTGACCATTCATTTGACCTATCTCTTCTCTGCAATTTTGGATTTTAGCAATCTCAATTCATGATTCTCTGCGTACTCTATGACAACTCTCCGTGAATTGGGAATTTGGATTTATGGTGAATAGCGAGTCCTAGACTTAGCGTCGGAGAGAATTGCGACTTGTGTTTTAAGGCAAGGGCAGGGCTCCACGGATAGTCTTCACAAACGAGCTCCATGAACTTGCTCTATGAAAGTGCCTCGTGAACCGAAACCAAAGAAAACCCAAGATCAAAAATTGAATGGCTCACTCGGAGGCTGCCAAGGGGTCTTCGCTGATGCTACCTGGAGGGAGGAGATGGTGAATGGATTGCGTTTAGGGTAGTAGATACGGAGCCACTCTGACCATGGGTCTTTGGTGGAGCAGTTGTCGGCCAGCCAAAGGAACTATCCCCTACAAAAGAGGCTGCCTTTGTATGGACATGGGATGTGGGATGACGTCTCCATCCCTGATGCCAGTTGGGATGGGCAGGCTTAATTTTTCTGAAGCATGTCATGTCAGCGCCAGTAGTTCAGGGTGGTTGACGCCATGCCTGGGAGGACTTCACACGATTATGAGAACGATATCATCGCTCGTGCGTACATACGGACTACAGTCTCCACGACGCGATGAGATTCATTTTCCACGTTAACCATTCATTAATGATTATAAAGTGTATATAATATTTAATAATGAAATATATGACATAATAATACTGTATTTATGTGTATATATATGTATGTCATCTACTTAATTACATTCAACTCAATAAGGAAACGAAAACAGCGTTCATGCGTACCTACGGTCTACCGTCTCCATGAACGGTGTATTTCTTTCCATTCACTGATTTATTATATATATGTATATTCTGAATATATATTATATATAAACCATGTTTTATATTCTGGAATTATTTAATCATGATCTAAGTAATCATATGAATAATTACAAGTCAATACACGGACGACAAATGACACAATTTTACCCAAAACGCTCTTTAACATTGAATTTACAAAAGAATGGCTAATATAAAGTCATAAGTGAACCATATATGATATTATAACAATTAATATGATTCTGTAATAAGTCAATGACATTTTTTAAATCATTATACAGGAGGTTCGGACACTTATGAAGCAAATCGGACCTAAGGTAAGGGAAATATCACAATCTCATTTTTATCTGAGATTGTTTATACTCTGGTATTTACTGGGGTGTATTTTATCATCCACATCCATGTTTCCCCAATATGTAATATTATTTCCATCCACCTACAATTTTTTAAATCCAAATTTACCCTTCGGCCAATTTTTAGTAAAAGATATGAAAGGAATCTTTTGTCATTTTTTGTACGAGGTAATTTTTGACTTTTTCGAAAAAAGTACGAGTAGAATGTTTTTTTAACTTATACGGCATGAATGGATTTTTACAACATTATTTCCAAGAAGCATCCTTTACAAGTTATCAAGTTTATTTTTAATCAACTTCTGTTAGTTTATAATTGTTTGACATGTTAAGAAAGGAAAAGTGTTTTTGAAGTAGAAACGATATTTTCCTCAAGAATGGAGTTCAAGTGTTTTATCAAAATTATTTTCCATCTAAGATAATAAAGGGTTCTGTTTTCATCCCTATTATTACATTTATTTTATTATGCTGTGATGGGATTATTTTTTATGAATTCCTTTATCTTATATGAATTGTTTTATGATGTCCCGATGTTTAAGATTCTAATTTTTACTACATGGGTTATGCAATGATGTATGATTTGTGATTTTGTGGCACACATAAGAATGGTATCATTATGAGATGGGTGGGACCTATATCTCCCTCCAATGCATTGGGTAAAGATTTTATATCTCATGAGATAGACATGGCTGGAACGGTAGGTTATACCGGTTCAGTGAAACATGACTGAAACGAGGAATGAACTCGGTTCAAAAAGGGACTTTGTCCACTAAGATAGTCTTGGAAATGAGTCTTGACTAATAAGAAATGATTCTCTATGATTATGTGTGTATGACACAAAGATTCATGTTTTAAATTATGATTATTGGGATTACATTTCACTACTATGATTTATCCCATGTTATGAAATTATGATATCTTTTGCAGGTTAAGATTTCCATAAGATATGTACTTATGAATATGATGTGATTGATATTTATTTTGTTTACTCTTACTGAGCATTTGATCTCACACTTTTATGTTTTCTTTTCCCCATGATATAAAAAAAGATTTTAGGTAAGAAAAAAAAGGAAAATCTTTATGGGAGATTTTGAAGATATTTCACCATGATTAGAAGATTACGTTCCGAGTTTCCAAAGACACTAAACTATTATGGTCCTCGTGTGTGTGTTTTTGTTATGTACTAAGTATTCCGCAAAAGTAATGTAATGTCCATTTACGTCAATCTTAGGGTCTCTAAAGTTGGTATCAGAGGAAAAGGAGGTAGGAATGTATCCGATCCTTGGGAACTCTCACATGTGAGCGTTGGACGAAGCATGTCTCTCCTTCCAAGGGTTTCATAGAAAAAATGGCTGCCACTGGGGGTGGTGTTGTGTCCCGCCCAGGGGGCGTAGCCGCCCTTGTAGTGCCCTGATAGGTATCAACTATTGTCCACTAGATGTAATTCCAGACCGTTACAGTTGGTATCAGAGGAAAGGTTTAGTCAATCTTTGGAAACTAGGATGTGAGAACTTTAGTGAGATCCCTAGAGATATTTCTAAGGTATGTCTAGGGATGTCCCTAAGGTTAAGTATATGTATAGGTTATAGTACTAGAATTATGCTAACGATCATAGAATTAAACCTAAGATGTTAGATATTGCAGGTACTCCCCCTTTATTATGTTGTTTTCCCTAGCCTGATTTTTGCCTCTCATACTATTCTTTTTGGGTTTTTGACAATGGCTGGAACCCGAAGGAACCGTGTTGATCAATGAAATGGACAATTCAATGATTGTCCTCCTGAAAAAACAAATTCTATGGGATATGGAGTGCACAATCTTATTCCTATACTTACACAAGCTATGAATCATTCTGGACTTCCAAATGAGCAGAGAAGAGAACAATATTCTATTGAGTCCCTCATGAGGCAACATCCACCTTCTTTCAGTGGGCCTTCTGATCCACTTGTTGCTGAACAATGGATCAGTACCACTGAAAAGATATTTTCAGTTCTTCAATGTTCAGAACATGATAAAGTCATCTTAGCAGTATATTGTTTGGAAGGTGAAGCTGATCAATGGTGGAATCTTATCAAGAATACGAGGCAAAGAGATGAAATTGAGTCCATGGAATGGGATGAGTTCAAGAACTTATTTTTCAATAAGTAATTCCCTTGTATTCTTCGAACAAAGATGGAGAAGGAGTTTCTTGATCTAAAGCAAAAGGATTATGAATATGTTGGTATATACGAAGCGAATTTTACAAGGCTTGCAAGGTATGCATCTGGATTTATCATCCAACCTGAAAGTAAAGTTGATCGATTCTTCAGTGGCTTAAAACCAAGTCTTCGAAGGGAATTATATATAAGAGACTTCAGTAGCTATGAAAAAATTGTGCGTTGTGCTATCTAGGTAGAAATGGAAGTTGGTGTTACTTATCCATCTCACAGTTTTGACAAGAAACGAAAGATGGAGTTCAAGGAGAAATCTCAGAATAATGGTGAAAAGAAGATGAATGTTTTCTTATGCTCAAAGTGTGGAAAAAATCATGGTGGATATTGTCGTAAAGGGAGAAGTAAATGTTTCAAATGTGGAAAGTAAGTTCATCGGGCATTTGAATGCCGCAATGATGTGAAGAAGATGTATAATGATGCAAACAAAGGAAGGGATACACATAATGAACCTACTACACTTCAATGTTTCAAGTTCATGGAGATGGGACATTATGCAAATAAATGACCTAATCCAAGGGTTAGTGATGTTCGACATGAGCAACCACTTAAGGCAAAGGACAAAGGGAAGTGACATGCAATCACCATTGGCGATGTTGAATATGAAAACAATGTGGTGGAATGATTAAGTGTTTATGTAATGGGATTCCAAAATAATGTTGAGTATTGGTGTATTTATGTATTGGTCTATTGTGGTCTTCAATAATTTTATAGTACCGGTAACCATGGAATGTGATTGAGATATTTTTAGAAAAAAGATGATATGCACATAATGAAGGGAAAACGAGAAAATGACATATTTGACAGTATTCATGAGCTCATGATTGATATAAGGACTAAGTGATATCATGGTTTGAGTATATAGAATTTTGAGGATTTTGGTATATGGAAAGTGTTAACTTTTAACTGCATTCATGTTTTCACTAAGGCTTAATGGGTATTCAAGAGAACACATGATTATGGCCTTTGAATGTTTGGAATGTGACCAACAAGACATATCTTATGATTTATGGGGATCAACGATGTTATTAAATCTCTGGTAATCGTTTTCACTATATTCTGAGAGTGGACTGCAGTATTATGGATAAGCCTAAAGATTGGAATGGAATATGTTGGACATAATTTAGTATTGTTTAAGAATAAAAGTTTTTTCGATATTATTGATGGGATGTTATAGTAATATAGTTTTAGAAAAAGGACAACCTACAGGACGAGCGACAACCCATCACGTCGGACAAGGCTGTGGGAATCAAACCCACAACCGAAGTGCCACTGGCCTTTATCGCCTACCACTGGCCTACAGGAAGTCCCTATTTATTATAAACTAGTTTTATTACATAAAGTAGTATTATATAAGAAGTATAAGTCCATTTTAGGAACCATATATGATTAATCTCACTATAGATGGACTTATGTATTTTTTGATAACTTTTCTAACCTTTTGTTTGAGACAGATGGAATGACCCATCATTCTATCACATGATCTGCTATCACATCACGAATGACAAATTCAACTTCATTTATTTAATAGATGATGTGGAAATTGTCCAAAGAATGACCAACAGTGAGACTATACTAAAATCACGAATGTATTTCTTCTAATTCCAATTTCATCAACTTTAGGGAAACGATCTTGAAAACCAAAACTGTCGTCCTAGTGCTCTTATATCTGATGAAACAAATGGTACCTTAGATCGTCACAAATTTATGGCTTTGTGATTACTGGCTTTTCCATAGCCATGTTCTCTACCACTCTCCATCAGAACATGATGGTTAGATTTCTCTCCCATATCCATATTTTCACCTATGTGGAAACCCAGTGATTAGTTTATTTGGGTAACCATTATGTTTCATTCTTTTGGTTTTAAAGATTGGTTTTGGTATTCCTTTTTACAATGTGGGTTTCTATCAAAGAATCTTTCGAATATTAAACCATTTATAACCCCGACGAATTTTGAGGGTGAAATTCATTTTAAGGGGGGTAGAATGTAACACCCTGAGATTTTATGAAAAATATTCTTTTCATTAATGTCTTGTGTTGTACGCTACACCAAAAGGAGCTTGCACAACACGCATCCTTGACTTGCCTTGCATTACACGCAATCACGACCTTCCTCGATAGCGTGTGTAGTACGCAATACCGAGTTTCACTAAACAACGATATGCTATTAAAATATTATTAAAACTAGCCGTTATGAATAGTAATAACCACTTTTTGAAATTTTTTAAATTTTATTTTTCAAAATGGACTTCATTTTTGGATTCGGAATATCGAAATTAGCTTACTGTGAAATTTTGGTAATTTTCAGATAACTTTCGTATTCTGATGAATAGTGAAAATTACTAAATTTTAATTAAAAACAACTTTTTAATAGAAATAATTAATAGTGATAAATTATTAATTTTAGTGGTTTTAAATTATATTTAGAATATATTTTTACAATTTTATACAATGTTGGTCATTGGATGTAATTTCACATTTAAACCAGTTATAAACAAGTGTCAATCTTGTGATAGTTATTATCTCTTAAAAACACGCTATTTGTTTTGACGACGGGAATTAAATTTTAAATTAATTAATGTAACTGATATGTTTTTAATTTGGTAAAATAGACGTCATTTTTGAATTTATAATATCAAATATAGCTTAGGCCTAATTTTTTGTATTTTTCTGGAAACGTTCATTTTTTGATGAATAGTGAAACCACTAAGTGGTAGTTAAAAAACTGAATTTTTCATAAAACATAATTTTACCGCTTTTGTGAGTGGAATTTCAAAAATCCGAGAGACACGGTTAATATCAAGGACTAAAATTTGGTTCAATGAGATCAAAATATTTTTTGGTGAATAGTAACTTTTGACTTTTTTTTACCACGGTTAAAAGTAAATAGGGTAATTAAAGGTAAAAATGATATTATTATTACCCTAACACATGTCCTAATTCTATTGGATAAGTGTAATTCGACCAAAAACATCCTTAGGAATAAACTATGACCATCTAAGCCCACTTGGATTAGATTATTATTAATTTATTTAAGGAAGGGTTAAAATAGTTAAAATCAAAGTTTAATAAGTAAATAATTTTTAATATAAGGTTACACATAAGATAAATCCGACTATAAATATTCATTAGAAATATAACAAGATTTCCTACATAATGATATTTTATTTTTAATTTTTAGACATTAAATTATGTAATTTATTTGTGACACAACTATGATGCAGTAATTATCTTATTAATGAAATATTGACATAATTGATGTTATAAATTCCCAAATAAATGTAATTTGAGACTTTTTAAGAATTACACTAATTTTCTAGGTTAATATGACATGTTAGTATTGATTTTAGTAACTTTTGTCGAACTAATAATTCTGTTATGATATTTACAAAAATCAATTACCAAATAGTGTCAAAATTGACATAAAATTGTTTTTAAAACAACTATTATATTATTAATTGTTATTTTATTCCTAAAAATATAAGGTTTGGACAAATGACTTATATAAGGTTATATATATTAATAATAAACAGCTTGGGGTTCTTTTGGCTTGATATAGTAATATTATTAACCTTATAGTGTAAGAACACAAGAAGACACGGTAAAAGTAAAATTATTTAACTTAATGTTAAAACTAAATGATAAGGTTAAAATAGAAACCTAAACTTGTCTAAATTCTATTGTATGAGAGTATTTATACCCATCGCCACCTTATCTTTGAAATAAATAAATTTTGAGCTATTTAAAACCGAATTTGGCTTTATAATAAAATAATATTTTTAGTTATTCCAAAGGTGCCCCTCTCCTCCCGTATAAAAGGGCACCCCTCCCTCTCTTCCTCACACCACTTTGAGCCTTCAAGCTCTTCCAAAACCTGCCAAATTATCTTATTCACTTCCCTAGAAACATCCTAGAGGTTCTGGTCTTCCTCAAAGACCAATTTTAGTGCCCTAAAAGGATATCTCAAAGAGGCGCATCAAAGAAGAGGTAATGTCCGTTACCAATTCTTTCAACTTTATTTTTCTTCCACTTCTTCTTCTTAGGTTGTTTAATTATGACGTAGTAACATCAGTATCACTCATATACTGATATGTTCTTATAAGTATGAAACAACCCTATTTCACCATCTATCCATCCTACAGAAAAGGAAATCACCACGCGTGCGTACGTACGGAATACCGTCTCCACGCCGTGGTGAAATCTATTTTCCACCACCACCTTATTTGGATGGGTATAATGGTGTAAATAATAACTATATATGATTATTTTAAAGTAATATTGATTCTGAGATTATATTCATACACTCCAATACAGTCCCACGATCATGAGAACGATATCATCGCTCGTGCGTACGTAGGGACTACCGTCTCCACGACTCGATGAGATTCATTCTCCACGTTAACCAGTCATGAATGATTATAAAGTATATATAATAGGTAATCATGAAATATATGACATAATAATACTGGATTTATGTGTATATATATGTATTTCATCTACTTAATTTCATTCAACTCAATAAGGAAACGAAAACAGCGTTCATGCGTACGTACGGCCTACCGTCTACATGAACGGTGTATTTCTTTCCATTTACTGATTTATTATATATATGTATATTCTGAATATATATTATATATAAACCATGTTTTATATTTTGGAATTAAGTAATCATGATCTAAGTAATCATATAAATAATTAAAAGTCAAAACACGGACGACAAATGAAACAATTTTACCCAAAACGCTCTTTAACATGGAATTTACAAAAGAACGGGTAATATAAAGTCATAAGTGAACCATATATGATATTATAAAGATTAATATGATTCTGTAATAAGTCAATGAAATTATTTAAATCATTATACAGGAGGTTCGGACACTTACGAAGCATATCAGACCTAAGGTAAGGGAAATATAACAATCTCATTTTTATCCGAGATTGTTTATACTTTGGTATTTACTGGGGTGTATTTTATCATCCACATCCATGTTTCCCCAATATGTAATATTATTTCCATCCACCTACAATTTTTTAAATCCAAATTTACCCTTCGGTGAGTTTTTAGTAAAAGATATGAAAGGAATCTTTTGTCATTTTTCGTACGAGGTACTTTTTGACTTTTCCTACAAAAGTACGAGAAGAATGTTTTTTTAACTTATACGGCATGAATGGGTTTTTAAAACTTTATTTCCAAGAAGATTCCTTTACAAGTCATGAAGTTTATTTTTAATCAACTTCTTTTAGTTTATAATTGTTTGACATGTTAAGAAAGGAAAAGTGTTTTTGAAGTAGAAAGGATATTTTCCTCAAGAATGGAGTTCAACTGATTTATCAAAATTATTTTCCATCTAAGATAATAAAGGGTTCTGTTTTCATCCCTATTATTACATTTATTCGATTATGTTCTGATGGAATTATTTTTTATGAATTCCTTTATCTTATATGAATTGTTTTATGATGTCTCGATGTTTAAGATTCTCATTTTTACTACATGGGTTATGCAATGATGTATGATTTATGATTTTGTGGCACACATAAGAGTGATATCATTATGAGATGGGTGGGACCTATATCTCCCTCCAATGCATTGGGTAAAGATTTTATATCTAATGAGATAGACATGGCTGGAATGGTAGGTTATACCGGTTCAGTGAAACAGGACTGAAATGAGGAATGAACTTAGTTCAGAAAGGGACTTTTTCCACTAAGATAGTCTTGGCAATGAGTCTTGACTAATAAGAAATTATTCTATATGATTATGTGTGTATGCCACAAAGTTTCATGTTTTAAATTATGATTATTGGGATTAAATTTCACTACTATGATTTTTCCCATGTTATGAAATTATGATCTCTTTTGCAAGTTAAGATTTCCAAAAGATATGTTCTTATGAATATGATGTGATTGATATTTCTTTTGTTTACTCTTACTGATCATTTGAGCTCACCCTTTTATGTTTTATTTTCCCCAGGATATAAAGAATGGTTTTAGGTAAGAAAAAAAAAGGAAGATCTTTGTGGGATATGTTGAAGATCTTTCACCATGATTAGAAGATTATGTTCCGAGTTTCCAAAGACACTAAACTATTACGGTCCTAGTGTGTGTGTTTTTGTTATGTACTAAGTATTCCGCAAAAGTAATGTAACGTCCATGTACGTCAATCATAGGGTCTCTACAGTTGGTATCAAAGGAAGAGGATGTAGGAATGTATCCGATCCTTGGGAACTCTCACATGTGAGCGTTGGACGAAGCATGGCTCTCCGCCCAAGGGCTTAATGAGGAAATGGCTGCCACTGGGGATGGTGGTGTGTCTCGCCCAGGGGGTGTATCCGCCCTTGGAGTGCCCTGATAGGAATCAACTATTTTCCACTAGAATTAATCTAGACCATTACAGTTGGTATCAGAGGAAAGGTTTAGTCAACCTTTGGAAACTAGGATGCGAGAACTTTAGTGAGACCCCTAGAGATATTTCTAAGGTATGTATAGGGATGTCCCTAAGGTTAAGTATACGTTTAGGTTATAGTACTAGAATTATGCTAACGATCATAGAATTAAACCTAAGATGTTAGATATTGCAGATACTCCCCCTTTATTATGTTGTTTTCCCTAGCATGATTTTTGCCTCTCATACTATTCTTTTTGGGTTTTCGACGATGGCTAGAACCCGAAGGAACCGTGTTGATCAATGAAATGGATAATGCAATGATTGTCCTCCTGAACAAACAAATGTTATGGGAGATGGAGTGAAAAATCTTATTTCTATACTTACACAAGCTATGAATCATTCTGGACTTCCAAATGAGTAGAGAAGAGAACAATATTCTATCGAGTCCTTCATGAGGCAACGTCGACCTTCTTTCAGTGGGCCTTCTGATCCACTTGTTGCTGAACAATGGATCAGTACCACTGAAAAGATATTTTCAGTTCTTCAATGTTCAGAACATGATAAAGTCATCTTAGTATTATATCGTTTGGAAGGTGAAGCTGATCAATGGTGGAATCTTATCAAGAATACGAGGCAAAGAGATGAAATTGAGTCCATGGAATGGGACGAGTTCAAGAACTTATTTTTCAATAAGTACTTCCCTCTTATTCTTCAAAAAAAGATGGAGAAGGAGTTTCTTGATATAAAGCAAAATAATGATGAATCTGTTGGTATATACGAAGCGAATTTTACAAGGCTTGCAAGGTATGCATCTGGATTTATCATCCAACCTAAAAGTAAAGTTGATCGATTCTTTAGTGGCTTAAATCCAAGTCTTTGAAGGGCATTAGCTATAAGAGACTTCAATAGCTATGAAGAAATTGTGCGTTGTGCTATCAAGGTAGAAATGGAGGTTGGTGTTACTTATCCATCTCATAGTTTTGACAATAAACGAAATATGGAGTTCAAGGAGAAATCTCAGAATAATGGTTAAAAGAAGATGAATGCTTTCTTATGCTCAAAGTGTGGAAAAAAGCATGGTGGATATTGTCTTAAAGGGACAAGTAAATGTTTCAAATGTGGAAAGGAAGGTCATTGGGCATTTGAATGCCGCAATGATGGGAAGAAGATGTCTAATGATGCAAACAAAGGAAGGGATACATAGAATGAACCTACTACAATTCAATGATTCCAGTGCAAGGAGATGGGACATTATGACAATAAATTCCCTAATCCAAGGGTTACTGATGATCGACATGAGAAACCACTTAAGGCAAAGGAAAAATGGACGTCTCATGCGATCACCATTGGCGATGTTGAATATGACAACGATGTGGTGGAATGATTAAGTGTTTATGTAATGGGATTCCAAAATAATGTTGAGTATTGGAATATTTATGTATTGGTCTATTGTGGTCTTCAATAATTTTATGGTACCGGTAACCATGGAATGTGATTGAGATATTTTTGGGAAAACGCTGATATGCACATAATGGAGGGAAAACGAGAAAATGACATATTTGACAGTATTCATGAGCTCATGATTGATATAAGGACTAAGTGTTATCATGGTTTGAGTATATATAATTTTGAGGATTTTGGTATGTGGAAGGTGTTAACTTATAACTGCATTCATGTTTTCACTAAGCTTCAATTGGTATTCAAGAGAACACATGATTAAGGCCTTCGAATGTTTGGAATGTGACCAACAAGACATATCTTATGATATATGGGGATCAACGATGGTATTAAATCTCTGGTAATCGTTTTCACTATATTATGAGAGTGGACTGCAGTATTATGGATAAGCCTAAAGATTGGAATGGACTATGTTGGACATAAGTTAGTATTGTTTAAGGATAAATTTTTTTTCGATATTATTGATGGGATGTTATAGTAATATAGTTTTAGAAAAAGGACAGCCTACAGGACGGGCGACAACCCATCGCGTCGGACAAGGCTGTGGGAATCAAACCCACAACCGAAGTGCGACTGGCCTTTATCGCCTACCACTGGCCTACAAGAAGTCCCTGTTTAGTAGAAATTAGTTTTATTATATTCAGTAGTATGATATATGAATTATAATTCCATTTTAGGAACCATATATGATTAATATCACTATAGATGGACTTATGTATTTTTTGATAACTTTTCTAACCTTTTGTTTGAGACAGGTGGATTGACCCATCATTCTATCACATGATCTGCTATCACATCATGAATGACAAATTCAACCTCATTTATTTAAGAGATGAAGTGGAAATTGTCCAAAGAACGACCAACAGAGAGACTGTACCGAAATCATGAATGTATTTCTTCTAATTCCAATTTCATCAACTTTAGGGAAACGATATTGAAAACCAACAATGTCGTCCTAGTGCTCTTATATCTGATGAATCAGATGGTACCTTAGATCGTCACAAATTTATGGCTTTGTGATTGTTGGCTTTTCCATAGCCATGTTCTCTACCACTCTCCATCAGAACATGATGGTTGGATTTCTCTTCCATATCCATATTTTCACCTATGTGGAAACCCAGTGATTAGTTTATTTGGGTAACCGTTACATTTCATTCTTTTGTTTTTAATGATTGGTTTTGGTATTCCTTTTTACGATGTGGGTTTCTATCAAAGAAACTTTCGAATAGTAAACCATTTATAACCCCGACGAATTTCGATGGCGAAATTCATTTTAAGGGGGGTAGAATGTAACACCCTGAGATTTTATGAAAAATATTCTTTTCATTAATGTCTTGTGTTGTACGCTACACCAAAAGGATCTTGCACAACACACATCCTTGACTTGCCTTGCATTACACGCAATCGCGACCTTCCTCGATAGCGTGTGTAGTACGCAATACCGAGTTTCACTAAACAATGATATGCTATTAAAATATTATTAAAACTAACCGTTATGAATAGTAATAACCACATTTTGAAATTTTGTAAATTTTATTTTTCAAAATGGACTTCATTTTTGGATTCGGAATATCGAAATTAGCTTAGGGTGAAATTTTGGTACTTTTCGGATAACATTCATATTCTGATGAATAATGAAAATTACTAAATTTTAATTTAAAACAACTTTTTTAATAGAAATAATTAAAAGTGATAAATTATTAATTTGAGTGGTTTTAAATTATATTTAGAATATATTTTTACAATTTAATACAATGTTGGTCATTGGATGTAATTTCACATTTAAACCAGTTATAAACAAGTGTCAATCTTTTGATAGTTATTATCTCTTAAAAACACGCTATTTGTTTTGAAGACAGGAATTAATTTTTAAATTAATTAATGTAACTGATATGTTTTTAATTTGGTAAAATAGACGTTATTTTTGAATTTATAATATCAAATATATCTTAGGCCTAATTTTTTGTATTTTTCTGGAAACGTTCATTTTTTGATGAAAAGTGAAACTACTAAGTGGTAGTTAGAAAACTGAATTTTTCATAAAACTTAATTTTACCGCTTCTGTGAGTGGAATTTCGAAAATCCGAGAGACACGGTTAATATCAAGGGCTAAAATTTGGTTCAATGAGATGAAAATAATTTTTGGTGAATAGTAACTTTTTACTTTTATTTACCACAATTAAAAGTAAATAGGGTAATTAAGGGTAAAAATGATATTATTATTACCCTAACACATGTCCTAATTCTATTGGATAAGTGTAATTCTACCAAAAACAACCATAGGAAGAAAATATGACCATTTAAGCCCACTTGGATTATATTAGGACATTTATTATTAATTTATTTAAAGAAGGGTTAAAATAGTTAAAATCAATGTTTAATAAGTAAATAATTTTTAATATAGGGTTATACATAAGATAAATCCGACTATAAATATTCATTAGAAAGATAAAACGATTTCCTACATAATGATACTTTATTTGTAATTTTTAGACATTAAATAATATTGTTTATTTGTGACACAACGATGATGCAGTAATTATCTTATTAATGAAATATTGACATAATTGATGTTATAAATACCCAAATAAATGTAATTTGAGACTTTTTAAGAATTACACTAATTTTCTAGGTTAATATGACATGTTAGAATTGATTTTATTAACTTTGGTTGAACTAATAATTCTGTTGTGATTTTTACAAAAATCAATTACCAAATAGTGTCAAAATTGACATAAAATAGTTTTTAAAACAAATATTATATTATTAATTGTTATTTTATTTCTAAAAATCTATGGTTAGCCCAAATGACTTAGCTAAGGTTATATATATTAATAATAAACATCTTGGGGTTATTGTGGCTTGATATAGTAAGATTATTAACCTTATATTGTAAGAACACAAGAAGACACGGTAAAAGTAAAATTATTTTACTTAATGTTAAAACTAAATGATAAGGTTAAAATAGAAACCTAAACTTGTCTAAATTCAATTGGATGAGCTTATTTAGACCCATAAACACCTTATATTTGAAATAAATCAATTTGGAGCTATTTAAAACCGACATTGGCTTTATAATAAAATAATATTTTTAGTTATTCCAAAGGTGCCCCTCTCCTCCCTTATAAAAGGGCACCCCCTCCCTCTCTTCCTGACACCACTTTGAGCCTTCAAGCTCGGCCAACCCCTGCCAAATTCTCTTCTTCACTTCCCTAGAAACGTCCTAGAGGTTCTGGTATTCCTCAAAGACCAATTTTAGTGCCATGAAAGGAGATCTCAATGAGGCGCTTCAAAGAAGAGGTAATGTCCGTTACCGATTCATTCAACTTTATTTCTTCTTCCACTTCTTCTTCTTAAGTTGTTTCATTATGAAGTAATAACATCAGTATCAATAATATACTGATATGTTATTATAAGTATTAAACAACCCTATTTCACCATCTATCCATCCTATGGAAAAGGAAATCACCGCACGTGCGTACGTACGGAATACCGTCTCCACGCCGTGGTGAAATCTATTTTCCACCACTACCGTACTTGGATGGGTATAATGGTGTAAATAATAACTATATATGATTATTTTAAAGTGATATTGATTCTGAGATAGTATAAATACACTCCAATACAGTCCCACGATCATGAGAATGATATCATCGCTCGTGCGTACCTACGGACTACCGTCTCCACGACGCGATGAGATTCATTCTCCGCGTTAACCATTCATGAATGATTATAAAGTATATATAATAAGTATTCATGAAATATATGACATAATAATACTGGATTTATGTATATATATATGTATGCCATCTACTTAATTTCATTCAACTCAATAAGGAAACGAAAACAACATTCATGCGTACCTACGGTCTACCGTCTCCATGAAGGGTGTATTTCTTTCCATTTACTGATTTATTATATATATGTACATTCTGAATATATATTATATATAAAAAATGTTTTATATTCTGGAATTAAGTAATCATGATCTATGTAATCATATGAATAATTACATGTCAAAACACGGACGACAAATGAAACAATTTTACCCAAAACGCTCTTTAACATGGAATTTACAAAAGAACGGGTAATATAAAGTCATAAGTGAACCATATATGATATTATAACAATTAATATGATTCTTTAATAAGTCAATGACATTATTTAAATCATTATACAGGAGGTTCGGACACTTATGAAGCAAATCGGACCTAAGGTAAGGGAAATATCACAATCTCATTTTTATCCGAGATTGTTTATACTTGGGTATTTACTAGGGTGTATTTTATCATCCACATCCATGTTTCCCCAATATGTAATATTATTTCCATACACCTACAATTTTTTAAATCCAAATTTACCCTTCAGTGAGTTTTTAGTAAAAGATATGAATGGAATCTTTTGTCATTTTTTGTACGAGGTACTTTTTGACTTTTCCGACAAAAGTATGAGAAGAATATTTTTTTAACTTATACGGCATTAATGGATTTTTAAAACATTATTTCCAAGAAGCTTCCTTTAAAAGTTATCAAGTTTATTTTTAATCAACTTCTTTTAGTTTGTAATAGTTTGACATGTTAAGAAAGGAAAAGTTTTTTTGAAGTAGAAAGGATATTTTCCTCAAGAATGGAGTTCAAGTGTTTTATCAAAATTATTTTCCATCTATGATAATAAAAGTTTCTGTTTTCATCCCTATTATTACATTTATTTGATTATGTTGTGATGGAATTATTTTTTATGAATTCCTTTATCTTATATGAATTGTTTTATGATGTCCTGATGTTTAAGATTCTCATTTTTACTATATGGGTTATGCAATGATGTATGATTTATGGTTTTGTGGAAAACATAATAATGGTATCATTATGAGATGGGTGGGACCTATATCTCCCTCCAATGCATTGGGTAAAGATTTTATATCTCATGAGATAAACATGGCTGGAACGGTAGGTTATACCGGTTCAGTGAAACAGGACTGAAACGAGGAATGAACTCGGTTCAGAAATGGACTTTGTCCACTATGATAGTCTTGGAAATGAGTCTTTACTAATAAGAAATGATTCTCTATGATTATGTGTGTATGCCACAAAGTTTCATGTTTTAAATTATGATTATTGGGATGACATTTCACTACTATGATTTATCCCATGTTATGAAATTATGATCTCTTTTGCAGGTTAAGATTTCCAAAAGATATGTTCTTATGAATATGATGTTATTGATATTTATTTTGTTTACTCTTATTGAGAATTTGAGCTCACCCTTTTATGTTTTCTTTTCCCCAAGATATAATGAAAGGTTTTAGGTAAGAAAAAAAATGGAAGATTGTAACACCTGAGACTTTTATGTGAAATATTTTGTTTTTATGTTATATAAATCATCAAAGGAATCTTTTACTACACACAACACTAGCTTGGCTTTCTTTACACGCAATCACGACCTTCCTCGATAGCTTGCGTCGTACGCAATACCGAGTTTCATTAAACAACGATATGTTATTAAAATATTATTAAAACTAGCCGTTATGAATAGTAATAACCACTTTTTGAAATTTTATAATTTTTATTTTTCAAAATGGACTTCATTTTTGGATTCGGAATGTCGAAATTAGCCTACGGTGAAATTTTGGTATTTTTCTGAAAACATTCGATTTTTGATGAATAGTGAAACCACTAAGTGGTAGTTAAAAAAACTGAATTCTTCATAAAACATAATTTTACCGCTTCTGTGAGTGGAATTTCGAAAATCCGAGAGACACGGTTAATATCAAGGACTAAAATGTGGTTCAATGAGATGAAAATAATTTTTGGTGAATAGTAACTTTTTACTTTTATTTACCACGGTTAAAAGTAAATAGGGTAATTAAGGTTAACAATGATATTATTATTACCTTAACACATGTCCTAATTCTATTGGACAAGTTTAATTCGACCAAAAACAACCTTAGGAATAAAATATGACAATTTAGGACCACTTGACTTAGATTAGGACATTTATTATTAATTTATTTAAAGAAGGGTTAAATAGTTAAAATCAAAGTTTAATAAGTAAACCATTTTTAATATGGGGTTATACATAAGATAAATTCGACTATAAATATTAATTAAAACTATAAAACTATTTCCTACATAATGGTATTTTATTTGTAATTTTTAGACATTAAATAATTTAATTTATTTATGACACAACAGTGATGCAGTAATTATCTTATTAATGAAATATTGACTGAATTGATGTTATAAATAACCAAATAAATGTAATTCGAGACTTTTTATGAATTACACTAATTTTATAGGTTAATATGACATGTTAGTATTGATTTAATTAACTTGGTTTGAACTAATCATTCTTTTATGATTTTCAAAAAATTCAACTCCTAAATAGTGTCAAAATTGACATAAAATAGTTTTTAAAACAAATATTATATTATTAATTATTATTTTATTCAAAAAATCTACGGTTCGGCCAAATGACTTAGATAAGGTTAGATATATTAATAATAAACAACTTGGGGTTCTTTTGGCTTGATATAGTAAGTTTATTAACCTTATAGTATAAGAAAACAAGAAGACACGGTAAAAGTTAAATTATCTAACTTAAAGTTAAATCTAAATGATAAGGTTATAATTGATACCTAAACTTGTCTAAATTTTATTGGATGAGATGATTTCGACCCTACCCAACTTATCTTCGAAATATATAAATTTGGAGCTATTAAAAACCGAATTTGACTTTATAATAAAATAATATTTTTTGTTATTCCAAAGGTACCCATCTCCTCCCTTATAAAAGGGCACCTCCTCCCCTTCTTCCTCACACAACATTGAGCCTTCAAGATCAGACAACCCCTGCCAATTTCTTCTCTCCACTTCCCTAAAAACATCCTAGAGGTTCTGGTCTTCTTCAAAGACCCATTTTAGTGCCCTAAAAGAAGGTCTCATAGAAGCACTTCAAAGAAGAGGTAATGTCTGTTACCGATTCTTTCATCTTTATTTCTTCTTCCAATTATTTTTCTTTAGTTGTTTCATTATGAAGTAATAACATCAGTATCACTCATATAGGGATATTTTATTATAAGTATGAAACAACCCTATTTCACTATCTATCCATCCTACGGAAAATGAAATCACCGCGCGTGCGTACGTACGGAATACCGTCTCCACGCCGTGGTGTAATCTATTTTCCACCACCACCTTACATGGATGGGTATAATGGTGTAAATAATGACTATAAATGACTATTATAAAGTGATACTAATTCTAAAATAGTATACATACACTCCAATACAATTCCACGATCATAAGAACGATATCATCACTCGTGCGTACGTACGGAATACCGCCTCCACAATGCGATGCGACTCATTCTACATGATCTTCATTTCATAATGATTAAATAAATGAATTGAATGAATTAATATGATATATATTACACTAATAACATTATGGAAATGAGGTATCTATAACCTAAAGAGATGAATATGAATTTATTCGACAAAACACGCATAAGAACAAAAAGTTATAAACACCCGAATAACAAGTAGCAATGAAATATTACTACTAAGAAGCTAAAAATATGACCATATATGATATCATAAAAATAATTATGATTCTAGAATAAGTCTATAAAATTATTTAAATCATTATACAGGAGTTTCAGACACTTACAAAGCAAAACGGACCTAAGGTAAGGGAAATATCACAATCTCATTTTTATCTGAGATTGTCTATACTTTGGTATTTACTGGGGTGCATTTTATCATCCACATCCATGTTTCTTCAATATTTAATATTATCTCCATCCACCTACAATTGTTTAAATCCAATTTTACCCTTTGGTTAGATTTTAGTAAAAGATATGAAAGGAATATTTTGTCGTTTTTCGTACGAGGTACTTTTTGACTTTCCGACAAAAGTACGAGAAGAATGTTTTTTTAACTTATACGGAATGAATGGATTTTTAAAACATTATTTCCAAGAAGCTTCACTTACAAGTATTCAAGTTTATTTTTAATCAACTTCTTTTAGTTTAGATTTGAATGACATGTTAAGAAAGGAAAAGTGTTTTTGAAGTAGAAAGGATATTTTCCTCAAGAATAGAGTTCAAGTGTTTTATCAAAATTATTTTCCATCTAAGATAATATAGGGTTCTGTTTATATCCCTATTATTACATTGATTTGATTATGTTGTGATGGAATTATTTTTATGAATTCCTTTATCTTATATGAATCGTTTTATGATGTCATGTTGTTTATGAATCCCATTTTTATTACATGGTTTATGCAATGATGTATGATTTATGATTTTGTGTCACACATAAGAATGATATCATTATGAGATGGGTGGGACCTATATCTCCCTAAAATGCATTGGGTAAAGATTTTATATCTCATGAGATAGACATGGCTGGAACAGTAGGCTATACCGGTTCAGTGAAACAGGACTGAAATGAGGAATGAACTCGGTTCAGAAAGGGACTTTGTCCACTACGATAGTCTTGGGAATAAGTCTTGACTAATAAGAAATGATTCTCAATGATTATGTGTGTATGACACAAAGTTTCATGTTTTAAATTATGATTATTGGGATTACATTTCACTACTATGATTATCCCATGTTATGAAATTATGATCTCTTTTGCACGTTAAGATTTCCAAAAGATATGTTCTTATGAATATGATGTGATTGATATTTATTTTGTTTACTCTTATTGAGCATTTGAGCTCACCCTTTTATGTTTTCTCTTCCCCAAGATATAATGAAAGGTTTTAGGTAAGAAAAAAAATGTAAGATTGTAACACCTGAGACTTTTATGTGAAATATTTTGTTTTTATGTTATATAAATCATCAAAGGAATCTCTTACTACACACAACACTAGCTTGGCTTTCTTTACACGCAATCACGACCTTCCTCGATAGCTTGCGTCGTACGCAATACCGAGTTTCATTAAACAACGATATGTTATTAAAATATTATTAAAACTAGCCGTTATGAATAGTAATAACCACTTTTTGAAATTTTATAATTTTTATTTTTCAAAATGGACTTAATTTTTGGATTCGGAATGTCGAAATTAGCCTAGTGTGAAATTTTGGTATTTTTCTGAAAACTTTCAATTTTTGATGAATATTGAAACCACTAAGTGGTAGTTAAAAAAACTGAATTCTTCATAAATCTTAATTTTACCGCTTCTGTGAGTGGAATTTCGAAAATCCGAGAGACACGGTTAATATCAAGGACTAAAATTTGGTTCAATGAGATGAAAATAAATTTTGGTGAATAGTCACTTTTTACTTTTATTTACCACGGTTAAAAGTAAATAGGGTAATTAAGGTTAACAATGATATTATTATTACCCTAACACATGTCCTAATTCAATTGGACAAGTTTAATTCGACCAAAAACAACCTTAGGAATAAAATATGACCATTTAGGACCACTTGGATTAGATTAGGACATTTATTATTAATTTATTTAAAGAAGGGTTAAATAGTTAAAATCAAAGTTTAATAAGTAAACCATTTTAATATGGGGTTATACATAAGATAAATTCGACTATAAATATTAATTAGAACTATAAAACTATTTCCTACATAATGGTATTTTATTTTTAATTTTTAGACATTAAATAATTTAATTTATTTATGACACAACGATGATGCAGTAATTATCTTATTAATGAAATATTGACTGAATTGATGTTATAAATAACCAAATAAATGTAATTCGAGACTTTTTATGAATTACACTAATTTTATAGGTTAATATGACATGTTAGTATTGATTTAATTAACTTGGTTTGAACTAATCATTCTTTTATGATTTTCACAAAATTCAACTCCTAAATAGTGTCAAAATTGACATAAAATAGTTTTTAAAACAAATATTATATTATTAATTATTATATTATTCCTAAAAATCTAAGGATCGGCCAAATGACTTAGATAAGGTTATATATATTAATAATAAACAACATGGGGTTATTTTGGCTTGATATAGTAAGTTTATTAACCTTATAGTAAAAGAAAACAAGAAGACACGGTAAAAGTTAAATTATCTAACTTAAAGTTAAATCTAAATGATAAGGTTAAAATTGATACCTAAACTTGTCTAAATTTTATTAGATGAGAGGATTTCGACCCTACCCAACTTATCTTCGAAATATATCAATTTGGAGCTATTAAAAACCGAATTTGACTTTATAATAAAATAATATTTTTTGTTATTCCAAAGGTGCCCCTCTCCTCCCTTATAAAAGGGCACCTCCTCCCCTTCTTCCTCACACCACATTGAGCCTTCAATCACAGCCAACCCCTGAAAATTTCTTCTCTCCACTTCCCTAAAAACATGCTAGAGGTTCTGGTCTTCTTCAAAGACCCATTTTAGTTCCCTAAAAGGAGGTCTCATAGAAGCACTTCAAAGAAGAGGTAATATCCGTTACCGATTCTTTCATCTTTATTTCTTCTTCCACTTATTCTTCTTTAGTTGTTTCATTATGAAGTAATAACATCAGTATCACTCATATACGGATATGTTATTATAAGTATGAAACAACCCTATTTCAACATCTATCCATCCTACGGAAAAATAAATCACCGTGCTTGCGTACGTACGTAATACCGTCTCCACGCCGTGATGTAATCTATTTTCCACCACCACCTTACTTGGATGGGTATAACGGTGTAAATAATGACTATATTAGACTATTATAAAGTGATACTGATTCTAAAATAGTATACATACACTCCAATACAATTCCACGATCATAAGAACAATATCATCACTTGTGCGTACGTACGGAATACCGTCTCCACGATGCGATGCGACTCATTCTACATGATATTCATTTCATAATGATTAAATAAATGAATTGAATGAATTAATATGATATATATTACACTAATAGCATTATGTAAATGAGGTATCTATAACCTAAAGAGAAGAATATGAATTTATTCGACAAAACACGCATAAGAACAAAAAGTTATAAACACCCGAATAACAAGTAGCAATGAAATATTACTACTAAGAAGTTAAGAATATGACCATATATGATATCATAAAAATAATTATGATTCTGAAATAAGTCTATAACATTATTTAAATCATGATACAGGAGTTTCAGACACTTACGAAGCAAAACGGACCTAAGGTAAGGGAAATTTCACAATCTCTTTTTTATCTGAGATTGTCTATACTTTGGTATTTACTGGGGTGTATTTTATCATCCACATCCATGTTTCTTCAATATGTAATATTATTTCCATCCACCTACAATCGTTTAAATCCAATTTTACCCTTCGGTGAGATTTTAGTAAAAGATATGAAAGGAATCTTTTGTCGTTTTTCGTACGAGGTACTTTTTGACTTTCCGACAAAAGTACGAGAAGAATGTTTTTTTAACTTATACGGCATGAATGGATTTTTAAAAAATTATTTACAAGAAGCTTACCTTACAAGTTTTCAAGTTTATTTTTAATCAACTTCTTTTAGTTTATATTTGAATGACATGTTAATAAAGGAAAAGAGTTTTTGAAGTAGAAAGGATATTTTCCTCAAGAATAGAGTTCAAGTGTTTTATCAAAATTATTTTCCATCTAAGATAATATAGGGTTCTGTTTATATCCCTATTATTAAATTGATTTGATTATGTTGTGATGGAATTATTTTTATGAATTCCGTTATCTTATATGAATTGTTTTATGATGTCATGTTGTTTAAGAATCCCATTTTTATTACATGGGTTATGCAATGATGTATGCTTTATGATTTTGTGGCACACATAAGAATGATATCATTATGAGATGGGTGGGACCTATATCTCCCTAAAATTAATTGGGTAAAGATTTTATATCTCATGAGATAGACATGGCTGGAACGGTAGGTTCTACCGGTTCAGTGAAACAGGACTGAAACATGGAGTTAACTCGGTTCAGAAAGGGACTTTGTCCACTAAGATAGTCTTGGCAATGAGTCTTGACTAATAAGAAATGATTCTCTATGATTATGTGTGCATGCCACAAAGTTTCATGTTTTAAGTTATAATTATTGGGATTACATTTCACTACTATGATTTATCCCATTTTATGAAATTATGATCACTTTTGTAGGTTAAGATTTCCAAAAGATATGTTCTTATGAATATGACGTGATTGATATTTCTTTTATTTAACCTTACTGAGCATTTGAGCTCACCCTTTTGTATGTTTTATTTCCCCAGGTCAGGAAGAAGGTTATTATGTAGAATATGCCAAAAAGGGACTCTAGATATGATGAAATAAATGGGAGGCAAAGTAGATGCTTTATGAACCAGTTGTTTATGTTTCCCAGTTTCTAAAGACACTATACCTATATGGTCCTTTCGTGGTTTTGTTATATGTGGTAATAAGTATGCTTCAATTTTGATTTATTAACAATGTATGTAAAGTATGGGTCGTTATAGTTGGTATCAGAGGAAAGGTATAGTCATCCTTTGGAAACTAGGATGTGAAAGCCTTAGTAAGAACCCTAAACATAAGTCTAACCATAGAACACAATCTTAGTGTTTTAGAAATGTCCATGAATAACCTAGTATAAGACCTTAAGTGTGAAATTTTATTCTTGATTATGTGGGTTTCCTATTATAATTAGTGTTGCTCACACTATTCTTCTTGGTTTTAGTCAATGGCTGGAACCCAAAGGAACTGTGTTAATGCAGAATGCGACGGGAAATGCAATGATTGTTCCCCTGAGCAACCAAACATTATGGGAGTTGGAATGCAAAATCTTGTAGCCATGCTCACACAACTTTCTCAAGCTATGAATCATGCTGGACTTCCAAACGAGCAAAGGAAGGAGCAACATTCTGTTGACTCCTTCATGAGACAGCGCCCACCTTCATTCATTGGGTATACTGATCCATTAGTTTCTGAACAATGGATTACTACTACTGAAAAGATATTTCCAGTTCTTCAATGTTCTGAGCATGATAAAGTCATCTTAGCAGTGTATCGTTTGGAAGGTGATGCTGATCAATGGTGGAATCTTATTAAGAATACGAGGCAAAGGGATGAAATTGTGTCCAAGGAATGGGACGAGTTCAAGAACTTATTTTTCAGTAAGTACTTCCCTCGTATTCTCTGAACAAAGATGGAGAAAGAGTTTCTGGAACTGAAGCAAAAGGATGATGAATCTGTTGGTACTTATGAAGCAAATTTTACAAGACTTGAAAGGTACACTTCTGGTATTATTATCCAACCTGAGAGTAAGATCGACCGATTCTTTAGTGGATTAAAACCAAGTCTTCGAAGGGCCTTATCCATAAGGGACTACAATAGCTATGAGGAAATCGTTCGATGTGCTCTCAAAGTTGAGATGGAGATTGGAGTAACCCATCAGTCATATGGGTTTGATAAGAAGAGGAAAATGGAATTCAAAGGAAAATCTAAAGAGCACACTGAAAAGAAGATGAGCTTTCCCTTATTCTCAAAGTGTGGAAAGAAACATGGAGGGAGTTGTCTTAAAGGGACAAGTAAATGTTTCAAATGTGGAAAGGAAGGTCATCAGGCATTTGAATGCCGCGATGATGGGAAGAAGATTTCTAATGATGCAAACAAAGGAAGGGATACACAGAATGAACCTACTACACATCAATGTTTCAAGTGCAAGGAGATGGGGCATTATGCCAATAAATTCCCTAATCCAAGGGTTGATGATGATGGTCAATGTCAACAAACTCTTAAGGCTAAAGACAAAGAAAATTCACATGCAATTTCTATCAGCGATGTGGAGTACGATAACGATGTAGTGAAAGGTACACTTACCATCCCCTCTAAAGTAGAAAATGTTTTATTTGATTCTGGATCCACCCACTCTTTTATTTATGAAGAATTTTCTAAGGGTATCATCGTATTACCTAAACAATTAGATGTTGAGTTAGCTGTGAGAACACCTAATGGCACAACAGTCACATCAAAAGTTTATAATTCTTCTCCGATTGAAGTTTGTGGGAAAGTGCTTCCTGAAAATCTTGTGATCCTTCCTATAGTGGAATTTGATGTGATTCTTGGCATGGATTGGATTTCTCTACATGGAGCTCATATCAATTGCCAATGAAGGGAAGTCACATTTCATATTCCAAATCAATCTATGATCGTCTATCGATGCAAGGATGAACATAACCTTCCAGTGGAAATTTCTTCAATTTTATGGGTATTGATTCAACTAAATGAATTTTATTTATCTCAAATGGTTGGTGAGAAACTCATGATTAAGAATATGCCCATTGTATGGGAGTTTGATGATGTCTTTCCGTAAGAATTACCGGGTCTTCCACCGAATCGTGAAGTTGAGTTCTCAATAGAACTCGTACCGGGTGCTTTTCCTATTTCAAAGACACCTTATAGAATGGCCCCAATTGAGTTGCAAGAATTGAAGAAGAAACTCTAGGATAATCTTGATAAGGTATTCATATGCCCTAGTGCGTCACCTTGGGGAGCACCTGTTCTATTTGTTAAGAAGAAAGATGGATCAATGAGACTCTGCATTGATTATCGAGAACTTAACAATATCACTATCAAGAACAAATATCATCTCCCACGCATTGATGACTTTTTGACCAACTACACAGAGCTCAATACTTTTCCAAGATTGATCTTCGTTCAGGGTATCATCAATTAAGGGTCAAAAGGGAGGATATACCAAAGACGACATTCTGTACAAGGTATGGACACTATGAATTTATAGTGATTCCATTTGGTCTTACTAATGCCCCTGCTATCTTCATGGATCTGATGAATAGAGTCTTTAGAGACTATCTTGATCAATTTGTGGTAGTCATTATAGACGATATTCTTGTCTATTCAAATAGAAAGGAAGAACATGAAGATCACTTGAGAATTATATTGAAGACCCTGAGAAAGGAGAAGCTTTATGCCGAATTTACCAAGTGTGAATTTTGGCTTCAAAAAGTTTCATTTTTGGGTCACATAATCTCAAAAGAGTTGATATCTGTGGATCCAGCAAAAACAGAGGTTATCAAAAGATGGTCGAGACCAACAACAGTAACTGAGATCCGATGTTTTCTTGGTTTGGCTGGATATTATCGACTTTTTGTGAAGGATTTTTCACGATTATCTAATCCACTCACCAAGTTCACTCGGAAAGGAGTTAAGTTTGTCTGGACGGAAGAATGTGAAGAGAATTTCAAGGAGCTGAAAAGAAGTTTATCCAGTGCACCTGTGCTCACACTGCCTTGTAGTGGAGAAAGGTTTGTGATCTACAGTGATGCATCCAAGAAGGGATTAGGGTGTGTTCTTGTGCAAAATCATATGGTGATAGCTTATGCCTCACGAAAGTTGAAAATCCATGAGAAAAATTACCCAACACATGATTTGGAGTTAGCTGCAGTAATCTTTGCATTAAAGATTTGGAGACATTATCTTTATGGTGAAAGGTGTGATATTTATACTGATCATAAATGTTTAAAGTATATTTTCACACAAAAGGAGATGAATATGCATCAAAGAAGATGGTTGGAGCTGATTAAGGATTACGACTGATCAATCCATTTCCACCCTGTGAAAGAAAACAAGGTGGCAGATGCATTAAGTCGACAAGACCGTGCCAGTTTATCCATGATGAGGATAAAAAAAGATCCAATATTTAGGGATTTACAACGGATGGATCTTGGAATTATAATGGAAGGAGAAAAATCGTATCTTTCTCAAATGAATGTTCAACCATCTATACATGTGAAGATTAAAGAGGCACATAAAGAAGATGTCGAGTTACAAAAGAAGGTGAGAAATGTTCCTGAATTCAACCTTGATTGTGATGGGATAATAAAGTTCAGGAATCGGGTTTGTGTTCCTCCCATCCCCGAATTAAAGAAGTATCTGCTGGATGAGGCTCATAGTTCTTCATTATTTATTCATCCTGGAAGCACGAAGATGTATAGGGACATGAAAAAGTACTTCTGGTGGGATGGAATGAAAAGAGATGTTGCTGAATATGTCTCTCGATGCTTGGATTGTCAGCAAGTTAAAGCTGAGAGACAGATGTCTAAGGGGATGTTACAACCATTACCCATACCTGAATGGAAATGGGAAAACATCACTATGGACTTTGTCACAGGACTTCCTAAAACATCCAAAGGCAATAATGCTATCTTGGTCATAGTTGATTGTCTTACAAAGTCTACACACTTCATTACTATTAGAGAGGATTTCTCTCTGGATCAGCTTGCCATGATATATGTAAAGGAAGTGGTAAGATTTCATGGAGTACCACATTCTATTATATCTGATCGGGATCCGAGATTTATCTCAAAGTTCTGGCGAAGTCTTCAGCATACTCTGGATACAGAGTTGAGTTTCAGCACTACTTATCATCCTTAGACAGACGGTCAGTCTGAGAGAACAATTCAAACTCTAGAAGATATGTTGAGAGATTGCTCTATGGATTTCAAAGGTGGTTGGGATCAACACCTACCTTTGGTGTAATCTTCTTATAATAATAGATTTCACTCCAGTATTCTGATGGATCCTTATGAAGCTCTCTATGGAAAGAAATGCAGGACTCCAACTTGCTGGGATGAAGTTGGGGAAAGAAAGCTATTAGGACCTGATCTCGTTGATGAAATGGCAGAAAACGTCAGATCTATTCAACAACACATAAGAGCAGCTCAGAGTCGACAGAAAAGTTATGCCGACAACCAAAGAAAAGTCCTAGAGTTTGAATTGGGTGATAAAGTGTTCTTACGAATATCTCCCTAGAAGAGGGTCATGAGATTTGGAAAGAAGGGGAAGTTGAGCCCTAGATATATCGGTCCTTTCGAAATACTGGATCGTGTTGGGAAGGTAGCTTACAGATTGGTGCTTCCACCGAATCTCTCTCAAGTTCACGATGTGTTCCATGTATCTCTCCTAAGAAAATACATACCTGATCCTTCACATGTACTCAGCTCAGAAGTTTTACCGCTGGAGCATGATCTTTCTTATGAAGAACAGCCGATAGGGATTCTGATTCGTAGCGAAAAAGTCCTATAACACAAGACCACTCGATTGGTGAAAGTTTTATGGAGGAACCACCAATTAGAAGAATCTACATGGGAGCTTGATGATATGATGAGGGAGAGGTATCCTCATATGTTTGTTACAAAGTGACGAATTTCGAGGGCGAAATTCATTTTAAGGGGGGTAGAATGTAACACTAGAGACTTTTATGTGAAATATTTTGTTTTTATGTTATATAAATCATCAAAGAAATCTTTTACTACACACAACACTACCTTGGCTTTCTTTACACGCAATCGCGACCTTCCTCGATAGCTTGCGTCGTATGCAATACCAAGTTTCACTAAACAATGATATGTTATTAAAATATTATTAAAACTATCCGTTATGAATAGTAATAACAACTTTTTGAACATTTATAATTTTTATTTTTCAAAATGGACTTCATTTTTGGATTCGGAATGTCGAAATTAGCCTAGGGTGAAATTTTGGTATTTTTCTGAAAACTTTCAATATTTGATGAATAGTGAAACCACTAACTGGTAGTTAAAAAAACTGAATTCTTCATAAAACATAATTTTACCGCTTCTGTGAGTGGAATTTCGAAAATCCGAGAGACACGGTTAATTTCAAGGACTAAAATGTGGTTCAATGAGATGAAAATAATTTTTGGTGAATAGTACCTTTATACTTTTATTTACCACGGTTAAAAGTAAATAGGGTAATTAAGGGTAACAATGATATTATTATTACCCTAACACATGTCCTAATTCTATTGGAAAAGTTTAATTCAACCAAAAATAACACTATGAATAAAATATGACCATTTAGGCCCACTTGGAATAGATTAGGACATTCATTATTAATTTATTTAAAGAAGGGTTAAATAGTTAAAATCAATGTTTAATAAGTAAATCATTTTTAATATGGAGGTATACATAAGATAAATTAAACTATAAATATTCTTTATAAAGATAAAAATATTTCCTACATAATGGTAATTTATATGTAATTTTTAGACATTAAATAATTTAATTTATTTATGACACAACGATGATGCAATAATTATCTTATTAATGAAATATTGACATAATTGATGTTATAAATACCCAAATAAATGCAATTCGAGGCTTTTTATGAATTACACTAATTTTATAGGTTAATATGACATGTTAGTATTGATTTAATTAACATGGTTCAAACTAATCATTCTATTATGATTTTCACAAAAATCAATTACTAAATAGTGTCAAAATTGACATAAAATAGTTTTTGAAAACAATATTATATTATTAATTATTAATTTATTCCTAAAAATATAAGGATCAGCCAAATGACTAATATAAGGTTATATATATTAATAATAAACAACTTGGTGTTCGTTTGGCTTGATATAGTATGTTTATTATCCTTATAGTATAAGAAAACAAGAAGACACGGTAAAAGTTAAATTATCTAACTTAAAGTTAAATCTAAATGATAAGGTTAAAATTGATACCTAAACTTGTCTAAATTTTATTGGATGAGAGTATTTCGACCCCTACCCACCTTATCTTCGAAATATATCAATTTGGAGCTATTAAAAACCGAATTTGACTTTATAATAAAATAATATTTTTAGTTATTCCAAAGGCGCCCCTCTCCTCCCTTATAAAAGGGCACCTCCTCCCCCTCTTCCTCACACCACATTGAGCATTAAAGCTCGGCCAACCCCTGCCAATTTCTTCTCTCCACTTCCCTAGAAACATCCTAGAGGTTCTGGTCTTCTTCAAAGACCCATTTTAGTGCCCTAAAAGGAGGTCTCAAAGAAGCACTTCAAAGAAGAGGTAATATCTGTTACCGATTCTTTCATCTTTATTTATTCTTACACTTCTTCTTCTTTAGTTGTTTCATTATGATGTAATAACATCAGTATCACTAATATACGGATATGTTATTATAAGTATGAAACAACCCTATTTCACCATCTATCCATCCTACAGAAAAAGAAATCACCGCGCGTGCGTACGTACGGAATACCGTCTCCACGCCGTGGTGTAATCTATTTTCCACCACCACCTACTTGGATAGGTATAATGGTGTAAATAATGACTATATATGACTATTATAAAGTGATACTGATTCTGAAATAGTATACATACACTCCAATACAATTCCATGATCATAGAAACGATATCATCACACGTGCGCACGTACGGAATACCGTCTCCACGATGTGATGCGACTCATTCTACATGATATTTATTTCATAATAATTACATAAATGAATTGAATGAATGAATATGATATATATTACACTAATAACATTCTGGAAATGAGGTATCTATATCCAAAATAGAAGAATAAGAATTTATTCGACAAAACACGCATAAGAACAAAAAGTTATAAACACCAGAATAACAAGTAGCAATGAAATATTACTACTAAGAAGCTAAGAATATGACCATATATGATATCATAAAAATACTTATGATTCTTGAATAAGTCAATAACATTATTTAAATCATTATACAGGAGGTTCAGACACTTATGAAGCAAAACAGACCTAAGGTAAGGGAAATATCACAATCTCATTTTTATCTGAGATTGTTTATACTTTGGTATTTACTGGGGTGTATTTTATGATCCACATCCATGTTTCTTCAATATGTAATATTATTTCCATCCACCTACAATTGTTTAAATCCAATTTTACCCTTTGGTGAGATTTTAGTAAAAGATATGAAATGAATCTTTTGTCGTTTTTCGTACGAGGTACTTTTTGACTTTCCGACAAAAGTACGAGAAGAATGTTTTTTAACTTATACGGCATGAATGTATTTTTAAAACATTATTTACCAGAATCTTACCTTAAAAGTTTTCATGTTTTTCTTTAATCAACTTCTTTTAGTTTATATTTGAATGACATTTTAAGAAAGGAAAAGTGTTTTTGAAGTAGAAAGGATATTTACCTCAAGAATAGAGTTCATGTGTTTTATCAAAATTATTTTCCATCTAAGATAATATAGGGTTCTGTTTATATCCCTATTATTACATTGATTTGATTATGTTGTGATGGAATTATTTTTATGAATTCCTTTATCTTATATGAATTGTTTTATGATGTCATGTTGTTTAAGAATCCCATTTTTATTACATGGGTTATGCAATGATGTATGATTTATGATTTTGTGGCACACATAAGAATGGAATCATTATGAGATGGGTGGGACCTATATCTCCCTCCAATGCATTGGATAATGATTTTATATCTCATGAGATAGACATGGCTGGAACGGTAGGTTATACTGGTTCAGTGAAATAGGACTGAAACGGGGAGTAAACTCGGTTCAGAAAGGGACTTTGTCCACTAAGATAGTCTTGGAAATGAGTCTTGACTAATAAGAAATGATTATCTATGATTATGTGTGCATGCCAAAAAGTTTCATTTTTATGTTATGATTATTGGGATTACATTTCACTACTATGATTTATCCCATGTTATGAAATTATGATCTCTTTTGCAGGTTAAGATTTCCAAAAGATATATTCTTATGAATATGATGTGATTGATATTTCTTTTATTTACCCTTACTGAGCATTTGAGCTCACCATTTTTTATGTATTATTTCCCCAGGCCAGGAAGAAGGTTATTAAGTAGAATATTCCAAAAAGGGACTCTAGATATGATGAAATAAATGGGAGGCAAAGTAGATTCTTTATGAACCTGTTGTTTCTGTTTCCTAGTTTCTAAAGACACTATACCTATACGGTCCTTTCGTGGTTTTGTTATATGTGGTAATAAGTATGCTTCAATTCTGAAGTATTAACAATGTATGTAAAGTATGGGTCATTATAAAGATCTTTATGGGAGATTTTGAAGATCTTTCACCATGATTAGAAGATTACGTTCCGAGTTTCCAAAGACACTAAACTATTACGGTCCTCGTGTGTGTGTTTTTGTTATGTACCGAGTATTCCGCAAAAGTAATGTAATGTCCATGTACATCAATATTAGAGTCTCTACACTATGAGGAATCATTCACTGTCAATTACCAATATAGTCTTTTAATGATCAACTATAAACACTATCATGAATAAATCAATGTCAATTCCCCATGTGGTCTCATAATGGAAACTATACACACTATAAGGAAGCACTAAACATCAATCCTCCATATGGTCAAGCTACATGTTAAATATAGCAGACATCTGGGTAATTTGTCAAAATCAATTCACCTTATATTCTCACTACAACAGGTTCCCACAACACAGTGTAAATCAATCATGCACAATTGATTTTTAGCATCCAAAGTAACCCTGAAGAACTAATTTTCTAAATATCTACAAATCCTAACACTAGCATCAGATAAATCACTCCATTCTAACATCCCTAGGCACCACTACTAGAAAAACAGGTATGTGCGACGGGCGATTTGCGACGGGATCCCGTTGTAAATGACCTTTTGTGACGGGGGCCCGTCGCAAATCGCCCGTTGCGGAAAACGCCATCGCAACAACAACTATTTGCAACGGGTCTGTCGCTAAAGCTAGTAGTTGCGACAGGGATCCTTCCCGTCGCAAATCTTACTCCGTATTTTTTGTAAAAACTTTTAAAAGAGTAATTGCGATGGGGCCCGCCGCAAATACTGTTTTTTAGAAAAAAATAAAAAACTACTATTAAATTCTTTTAATGAATATAATAATAATTATATTTGCGACGAGCATAGTATCCCATCGCATATACTATAATAAAATAAAAAAAATAAATTATTAATAAATTATTTTAATTAATATAATAATAATCCAATTATAATTCAAAAATAAAAAATAATAATATATTAATAAATGATTTTAATTAATATAATAATAGAATTATAATTCAAAAATAAAAATAATAAATTATTAATAAATTATTTTAATTAATATAATAATAATAGAATTATAATTCAAAAATAAAAAATAATAGAATATTAATAAATGATTTAATTAATATAATAATAGTAGAATTATAATTCATAAATAAAAAAATATTAATATGTTAATTTAATTAATATAAAAATAATAGAATTATTTTACATTCAAATATTAAAATAATTCAAATATTACAAAAAAATATAACTAAATTATAATATTATAAAATTTTAATATATATATAAAATTTAATATTATAAAATATAAATAATATTATTATTCATATTAATATTGTTTTTTCAAAATATAATATTATTAATATTTTATAATGAGACAGAAACTACGAATAGAAAAAAATTCATATTTGATTTTACAAACTTTATAACATAAAAACAAACTCTAATCTGAAGGAGGGGGGAGGGGGGATCTGCAGATGCTGGTGGAGGAAACAGCATCCCTAAAGCATGAGTGAGTCGGCGCATGTACTCCATCTTCTCCTGGTGCTGATGCTGCCACCGACTCATCTGCTCCTCGTACAGCTGCTGCTGGCGTCGACGCTCCTCCTCATGCTACTGCTGCTGCTGACACATCTGCTCCTGCTTCTGTCAGAGACTCTCTATCAGTGCATTATGAGATCGCAACTGATCCTCATAATGTGTAGCAGAAGAAGATGCACGAGCTCCTCTCGAGCTGGACGCTGACATCACATCACTGCTATAATAATTTCCGCGAGTCAGTCGAGAGCTAATACCAACTACACGGCCCTTCTCGAAGGGATACTGGGTGGCCTGCATCCATGCCGCCTCATCAAACTGACGACCAGTGGTCTAATCTGATGACTCGATCTGACTCTCAGGCCGGGTCTGTGACGCTGTGGCCTCATATGACTCCTATAGTTGCAATTTAAAATAAAATTGTGAATATATTATATGCAGTTAGTTTTTAAACATGAAAACAAATAATACTGACCATGATGTGATGCCGACGATCACCTCTGAGCTCCCCAGTAGCAGGATCACTATACATCCTCTGATATACGTCGTACTCTGTAATATCGGGGTGCTCGACAGCCTATAAAAATAAAAAATAAACTGTTAATATTTATAGTTATATAAAATATTTATAAATAATGTACATACCAGATGCTGTCTATGAGTACTGAAAGAACGACTCCCAGCTCGATGAGTAACCTCCTGTCTCCCCCGATTCTACCTCCCCACCGATGATCTCCTCTGAAAGGCACCACTCAACCAGTACGCACATAATCCATCCCATACATGGGATGAAATGTACTCTGGTCGGTGTGCTCTACATGACTCGTCAAAATCTGACACTCCTGCTTTCTTCATGGCAGCTTTTCTTAAATTGTGAAAAAACTGACGAAAGCGATCATGCATGGCCACCTCCCATGCGTTGTGGATGGCGTCACGCATGGTATCCTCGATCGGATACCATAAAACCTAAAAATAAATCAAAATATCAAGTTAGAAATGAAATAATTTTCAAAATAAAAATTATTTATTTACGTACGTACCAACCAATTGCCAAACATGACCTGCTGCACATCAATGGGAATCTGCTCCCATGTGGTCCACGAATGAGAGAAATAGTTGCGCAAAATAGCGCTACCCTATCCGACTGCTATATGCGGAAAACTATAAAAATAATAAACATTTATTATGTGAATAGATTAATGAAATCTTAGTCAAATCCACAGATTATCACACAGGTTATCACACCTCAGTGTGCATGGATCAAACCAAAGACGTGGACGTCGCTCAGGGACGGGGTCATGAATCATCAATCGTGGAAGACTGCGTGCCCTCTACGTACTCCCTGGAGCGCCTGCAGGCTGAGGGTCATCTGCCAGCAACTCATCCGCATCGAAAGGCAGGTCAGCATCCGTCAACTCACGAAATGTGTCGTCGTCCATCTGAAACAGAAAATGTTAATGTTGTTAGCAAATAATTGATAATTACTATTATATATATATATATATATATATATTATGATTGTATATAACTACCATGGAATTCTATCAGTGTTCATCTTCATCATCATCTTCATATATGTCAATTTCATCTTCATATTCCTCCTCAATATCATCGATATCCATTCGAGTTCCAATTGCTTCATCTCTTACCATTACAAATTCATATGTGACATCATTAACATCATCATCATCACGGACTCTTAAATATGAGGTGTCGTCATCGATACTCACGTCTCTTTGTAAAAAAGATTGATTTTGATTACTCTCTTGAAAAACTTCAATTCTTTGCACATCAGTGAAAGCACATTCACTTTGACTAAACTGATTGTCTCGAATTTTGATTTTTATTACACTCCACCGATCAGTCATGTCTATTGATGTAGCACAGTACTTTGCGTAATAAACTTGATGTGCCTGTTGAGCCAATAAGGATGGTTCATTTACTGCGAGAACACTTTTACATTTAATATCGATGATTCCATGAGTCGGATGAACATGCACGCCTCTCTCTGTATCCAACCACCGACATTTGAACAAGGTTATGTAATGTTGTCCAAGATAACAGAGTTCAATGATTTCATCAAATATGCCATAAAAGTCAACTTCATTTTCTCGATGATGAGATCCTCTCAAGCTAACTCCACTGTTCATTGTTTTTTTCGATTCCCCATATGCATGTGTGTGAAATCTAAATCCATTCACCACATATGAATTATAAGTTTTAATAAGTTTGGAAGGTGGGTTCCTCAATATACACAGCTGTTTGTCAATTTTATCAGCATGTCGAGACACCTGAAAATTTGTGAAATAATTATCAATATTGTAAACTATACATTGAATGAGTTGCTAAAAGATAAAGAATTTATGTTACCAGTTTTTGAAACCACTGAGAGAAATTTTTCAGTCGACGTTCTTCGAGAGTCGCTGCTGTAATTTGTGGAATTTGTTTCTTGATATGATTATCATACAACCTATAAAAACCAAAGTTATTTACTGTAACATAAATGATAGAATAAGTGATATAAACAATTACAGTACAACTGATTCCATCTCTTCACAGTTGAGCAGAACATACGTATGAGCTCTCTGATGTTTATCATCCGAAAGCTAGCGTTCATAAACTCCACCAAAACCAAGCTCTGGCTGGTTGAAAACAGATAATTGATTATCGATTTCATCAATATTCCTCTCGTTCCATCCCATTCAGTTGTGTTTTGAAGGATACTCAGATTCAAAATAATGGGAGCAGAAAAAAGTTATTTCCTCTTGCAAATAAGCTTCTGCAATAGATCCTCCAACAGATTCTTTGTTACGTACTTTTCTTTTCAGTTTTTGCATGCATATTTCAAATGGGTACATCCATCGAAACTGTACTGGACCTCCATATTTGGCTTCATATGGAAAATGTAACATCAAATGTTCCATTGAGTCGAAGAAATACGGCGAAAATATTTTGTACAGTTTACATATAATTACAACATCTTTTTCAAGTTTTCCTAGAGCATCATAATCTGCTGTAGCCGCACAAATTTCCCGAAAAAAATGAGACATGTCTGTTATGAAATCCCAAATCACAGAATTCAACAGACCTCTTAATCCAATGGGTAGAAGTCTTTCCATTATAACATGAAAATCATGACTTCTTAATCCAGTAATATGACCATTCTTTACACATCTACCCAAATTGGAAGCACAGCCATCTGGAAGCCTCAAATCTGCAATCCACTGACAAAATAATAAACGGTTTTCTTTAGACAGTGTATAAGTTGCTTTTGGTTTCAGTAACCTTTCTGTTCTGATATTCTCAAACAGTTCCAATTCTGGACACCTACAAATTTGGGAAAGATCTAAACGTGCATTTACATTGTCTTTGCTCTTTCCTGGCGTATCCAAAACTGTATGAAACAGATTATCAAAACAATTCTTCTCAATATGCATGACATCTAACATGTGTCGGACCAACAAATCAGACCAATATGGAAAATCCCAAAATATGCTACGTTTAATCCAATTGTGTTCTTTCCAAAAACCAGAAATTTTTTGTTGGTTTATTGTGGGACCAAAAGTGATGGGAGGTAATGAAAATACAACTGATTTTAACTTCGAACCTGATAGCATTTTTGGAGGTCCATCCCTTTCAACTGTTCCTTTTCTGAAATGAGATCTGTTTCTACGAAAAGGATGATCAGCTGAAAGAAATATGCGATGACAGTCAAAATAACAAGGTTTCTTTCCATGAATGAGCATAAATGATTTGTTCTCTCCCATACAGTAAGGACATGATTTCTGACCATGTGTACTCCATCCAGATAACATCCCATAAGCCAGAAAGTCACTAATTGTCCACATCAATGCTGCTCTCAGTATGAAATTCTGTTTTGTTGCAACATTTTATGTACTGACACCAGTACTCCACAATAAAATTAATTCATCAATCAATGGTTTCAAATAAACATCAATATTTTTCTTCAGATGTCCTAGAATTAGTAATGTCAAAAAGATATATGGCTCCTTCATCAACATCCATGGAGGTAAATTGTACGGAGTTAAAAAAACAGGCCAACATGAATATTGACTACCATAAGATCCGAACGGACAGAAACCATTAGTGGAATGGCCCTGTCGAACATTTCTAGCTTCTAAAGAAAAGGATGGATGCACTCTATCAAAATGTTTCCATGAATCACCATCGGCTGGATGATTCAAGCTTTTATCGGTTGAAATATTCTCTTTATGCCATGATATCATTTTCACTGTATTCTTATACATGAATAAATGCTGAAGTCTGGATGTAAGCAGAAAATATCTCAACTGTTTTACAGGAATCAAACCAGACTTCCCATGTTGTCCTTATTTATATCTTAGTTGCCCACATGTGGGACAACTATCCAATGACTCATTTTCCCCAGAATATAAAATGCAGTCATTTGAACATGCATGAATCTTCTGACAAGTAAGTCCCAAATTTCGAACCATCCTCTTACTCTCATAGTAATTTGCAGGCAAAACATTTCTTCGGGTAATAGTGTTTTAAGCAAAGAAAATATCTAGTCAAAACAGGTGTTTGACATTCCGTTATCTGATTTGATAGCCATAAATTTTGCAACTGCTTCTAATTTTCTCATCTTGCAGCCAGGATATAATGCATCCTCAGCAGACCTCAACAACTCATAAAATTTAGACGGTGCCAACTAAAGATTTAGAGTTATATCAGCCGGAGTTTCTGTATGTTGAACAGATGAACTTGCAACATCATGTACTAAATCTTGAAACCAGGAAGGATCCGGAATCAAGTTGGTATCACCTGCTCTGGAACTGCGTTCACCGTGTGGATACGAAAAAACATAATCTGGTTGAAAACCAAAATGCAAGAGATGTCCCCCCACTTTGTCAAACGTGTCAAACGTTCTCAATGCACATTTTCTACAAGGGCATTTTTTTCCTTCTGAAACAAATTCTGGATTTGATGCCACAAATGATAAAAAAGTCTCCACACCCTCTACATATATTGGATTTAAACTCGAACCGTTTGGATTTCTACGTTGATTTATCCACATGAAGTCACCTAATAATGATTGTTGACGACCTCGTTGTTCTGTATTTTTCTATAAAATATAAAATCATTACTATTTTTGAATAATTTGTTAGAAAAAACACTCAAGAAAGGATAATTATAGTGTTTACATCATACAGAACTGACGAAAACTTTTTATTGAGATAGACCTAAAAATTGACCCTTTAAGAATTGAATATGTTGAGAATAAAGCAAATCCTGTTACAAATATTAATAATTTTAATATTATATAAATTTTTTATTATTTTCATAGTACTAATATTATTGGTAATTATTCTTAATTATTGGTAATTATTCCTAATTATTGGTAATTATTCCTAATTATTGGTAATTATTCCTAATTATTGGTAATTATTCTTAATTATTGGTAATTATTCCTAATTATTGGTAATTATCAGTAATTATTGGTAATTATTGGTGATTATTACTAATTATTAGTAATTATTACTAATTATTGGCAATTATTACTAATTATTACTAATTATTACTAATTATTGGTAATTATTACAAATTATTGGTAATTATTACTAATTATTACTAATTATTACTAATTATTGGTAATTATTACTAATTATTACTAATTATTACTAATTATTGGTAATTATTACTAATTATTACTAATTATTGGTAATTATTCCTAATTATTACTAATTATTACTAATTATTGGTAATTATTCCTAATTATTGGTAATTATTCGTAATTATTGGTAATTATTCCTAATTATTGGTAATTATTACTAATTATTGGTAATTATTACTAATTATTACAAATTATTACTAATTATTGGTAATTATTACTAATTATTACTAATTATTACTAATTATTGGTAATTATTACTAGTTATTACTAATTGTTACTAATTATTGGTAATTATTACTAATTATTACAAATTATTGGTAATTATCTCTAATTATTACTAATTATTACTAATTATTGGTAATTATTCCAAATTATTGGTAATTATTCCTAATTATTGGTAATTATTCCTAATTATTGGTTATTATCGGTAATTATTAGTAATTATTGGTAATTATTACTAATTATTGGTAATTATTACTAATTATTGGTAATTAATCCTAATTATTACTAATTATTACTAATTATCGGTAATTATTGGTAATTATTGGTAATTATTACTAATTATTGGTAATTATTACTAATTATTTGTAATTATTGGTAATTATTCCTAATTATTGGTAATTACTCCTAATTATTGGTAATTATTCCTAATTATTGGTAATTATCGGTAATTATTGGTAATTATTGGTAATTATTACTAATTATTGGTAATTATTACTAATTATTGGTAATTATTACTAATTATTACTAATTATTGGTAATTATTCCTAATTATTAATAATTATTACTAATTATCGGTAATTATCGGTAATTATTGGTAATTATTACTAATTATTGGTAATTATTACTAATTATTGGTAATTATTACTAATTATTACTAATTATGGGTAATTATTCCTAATTATTGGTAATTATCTGTAATTATTGGTAATTATTACTAATTATTACTAATTATTGGTAATTATTACTAATTATTACTAATTATTGGTAATTATTACAAATTATTACTAATTATTGGTAATTATTCCTAATTATTGGTAATTATTAGTAATTATTGGTAATTATTACTAATTATTGGTAATTATTACTAATTATTACTAATTATTACTAATTATTGGTAATTATTACGAATTATTACTAATTATTACAACTTATTGGTAATTATTACTAATTATTACTAATTATTGGTAATAAATACTAATTATTACTAATTATTGGTAATTATTCCTAATTGTTACTAATTATTACTAATTATTGGTAATTATTCCTAATTATTGGTAATTATTCCTAATTATTGGTAATTATTCCTAATTATTGGTAATTATCGGTAATTATTAGTAATTATTGGTAATTATTGGTAATTATTGGTAATTATTACTAATTATTGGTAATTATTACTAATTATTCCTAATTATTACTAATTTTTACTAATTATTACTAATTATTACTAATTATTGGTAATTATTCCTAATTATTCCTAATTATTACTAATTATTACTAATTAGTGGTAATTATTAGTAATTATTAGTAATTATTAGTAATTATTAGTAATTATTACTAATTATTGATAATTATTACTAATTATTACTAATTATTGGCAATTATTACTAATTATTGGTAATTATTACTAATTATTGGTAATTATTACTAATTATTGGTAATTATTACTAATTATTGGTAATTATTACTAATTATTACTAATTATTCCTAATTATTCCTAATTATTGGTAATTATTCCTAATTATTGGTAATTATATGAATAATTACCAATAATTAGGAATAATTACCAATAATTAGGAATAATAACATTATTAGTATATTTTATTATTAATATTAAAATAATATAATTTTCTATATTAAATACAATTCTCCTTTCATCTGTGTGTTTTCTGTCTCCACATACAAATATTACATGTGGAGATAGAAAACACACAGATGAAAGGAGAATTGTATATAATATAAAAAATTATATTATTTTAATATTAATAATAAAATATACTAATAATGTAATAATGTTATTATTCCTAATTATTGGTATTTATTACTAATTATTAGCATTTATTCTTTATTATTGAAAATTATTACTAATTATTCCTAATTACCATTAACTGTGAACAATACTAATTATTTTAATTTATTAAGTAACAAAACAATGTAAACATAATTAAATTACATCTAATTAAGAATAATTGAAACTAATAAAAAATTTAAAATAAATATTAAATTAAAATGAACATAAATACCTTTAAAATTGATATGAGTTTGATCTCTGATCGTTCTTAAAAACTTCAGTATCAACTCCGGAAAAAAAAATTAAACTTAAGAAACGCTGAACTATAGAAATAGAATTTTGAGAGAAGGAGAATATGGAGTTTGAGAATGAATTGAAAAAAATGGATGGAGGTATTTATAGGTTAGATTATTTGTGACGATACTCGTCGCAAATACCTTAGCCATCATTTATTACGGTCAACGGTTAAATAGTTATTTGCGACGGGTCCCGTCGCAAATAATAACCTGCCGACATACTATTTGCGACGGGGGTAAATTCCCGTCGCAAATACCTTTTACCACCGCCGGTTATTTGCGACGGGCAATAACCGCCCGTCGCAAATACGTTTCCCGCGATTTGGCGCGCAAAGCGCGCCAGTTCTTTTCCGACAGGGAATGCTAACCTGTCGCAAAAGACTACTTATTTGCGACGGGATTTATCCCCGTCGCAAATAACCCGTCGCAAATACCCATTTTTCCCGTAGTGCATGGAAAGCAAGCAGCATAATAGAAGAAACTAGACCAAATGGTCAATATCAAATCAAACATGGGAAAACACCTCCTTAGCTTGGAAAACTAACTATATTTACAGACAAGTTACCCAACTCGAGAAAGCAAGCATAACATACATCAACATGGTAAAAAACTCAAAACATGCAATACCCAAATCTACGGTACTGGTATCTTATGCACATATTACTAAAATACAATATAAAGAAAGGCACAAACCACATACCTCAGCATTGTACGATCGATATACTGTAATGTTGGCACTAGAATTGACCTAGAAGGCAGTAGATAGTGAAAATTCCAACACAATCGACATCTATTGATTCAGAGAATGGATAGTCAGTTGAGGGCTTATAGAAGAATCGTTCCATATGGTTGCTCATGAAAAAACGTTTCGGGTTCTTAAATGCATATTGTAAAAAAGGTCTTAACTGTATCGTTGGTAATAAACTTTTATGTTTTTTTCTATTTATTATGATATGAAAAGAATATTGAATAATTATGAAATTTGAAAATGATGATTCCAAATACATAATGGGTTTATTTATTTTAGTTTCATATGCTGAATAAGATATTTTTTAAATAAGAATACAAAACATAATGAAAATCCATTTTTAGAAAAATCAACTTTTATGCATAAAACTAAATTTATTTTCATTCCATCCATACTAAAAAAATATTAAAATATTTAATTGATTATATATTATATTATTCTCTTTAAAAATATTAGTGAAAAAATATTTATTCAATTATTTATGATTAGAAGACATTTTTAAAATAAAATAGTTTTATTAAAATAACTACTTTTTCATTAATTGGTTATATCATCATTCATAAAATATTTAGCTAATATATTGATATATATTAATAAATTATATACAAATATAATTAAAATCACTATTCAATAATGACCAATAATATTTTATAAGATACTAATTAAAAATATGTTGAAAAATATATTATTCTTTAAAAAATTTCTTTTAAATCATTAAATGATTTTATTAAATGATTACAGATTATTTCAAAATATTGGTCAATGAATTCTAATTTATGGAATAATATTTATATATAAATTTCCAATTTTTATAATCATATTCATACAATACGGTCAATTGACTATGTAATAAATATATATTATATCACATGATCATTTATACATGATGTTAGGAATATAAAAACTAATCAAGTTCATCTTGATTATTTCAAATGGTATACATATTTTTTCTAGTGTTATTGCATTATACCTCCAATAAAATGAAAAATAACACAAAATTAGATCACTAAATTATAAATAAATTTATATATATCTACATGATCACTTCTTTAAGTACCCATGTAGCTTCCTTGAATTACAGTTTCCTTTGGAGAATATTAACCATGCGAGTAGACTTGTTTTATAGAACATTATTTTATTGAACTTAAATTTTTATTGGTGATTTATCATTTGAATGATTATGCTATGTAGAGGTATAAACACGTTATTTAATACCTGTTAATGATCATCTATAGACTTCCTCAAAAGAGATATTTATAACAGATCATGCACATGGGAGAGGATTAGTGGAAGTGATAGGTGATAGACCAGAATCCTAATCTAATCAAGAATCTAAAATTATTTTTATATCTAGAGAATATATTTCTTATATATCCAAATAAAATGTTCCCCTTACATGTTTATAATTATAGTAATACATTATCCCTATAATTTTATTTAATATCGGGACACTAATTGTTGACAAAATATTTCTATTGACACTATGCTTCCATGTTGTGTTGTTGAATGGATATAATATTATCCACTACATTATTACCTCAATTAGATCCCAATAGATTTTATTCTCCATCTTCATTACCTCATGTTAGAGTTTTTACCATCCTTTTATAGAGAGATTCATAAGTATCCATCTAAATAATTAACTGAATATTATTGTTATAGGGGAATTTAAATATAAAATGTTATCAATCCCAACCAAAATATAAATATAGAAATATGGATATATTAAAATGATCCATGTTTCGATAGGTTCTCCTGTAATGACTAGCTTAATAATGATGGTACAAATTGTTATAAAACAATATATCAAGGGTGTATTATAGTCTCTTCCCAAATGATAAGGTGTAATTCATATCTCATTCAAATATTATAGAATATGACCCTCCATGAAACCTTAACACCGCATTAACATATATCATTGATAAGCAATCAAGAGAGAAATATTCAGATTTCGAAATGAAATTTGATAATTTCATTAGTCTATTGACAATAACAAAAATTACATTTTTGTCATTAGATGTCTAGGGGAGTTTGAGGATGAAATTCATGGGTATATTTTTCTACATCCATTCAAATTTTTGTAATGGTTATAACATACACTAATTCAAAAATCTCTTAGCCTTAACATACTGATATACCATGTCATGAGATACTTATGTTGGTATACATCTCATAATGTTCTCCCACTAAAAACACTCTTTCAATTATATATATCTTCATATATATGGGATTAATAGATAACGATGAGATATTATCTTTTACCAATATATCATACATTATGTATAGTATTGATGAGACACATATATATTTCACCAAACTTATCAGTCAATCAAAAATAATTTTGATAACAGGTGCATTTAAAACCATCTTTTATCGATCAACATATTTATTTTGAACCTCTTTATTATTTACCTAGAATGAATTTAAAACACTGCTTTTTTGGATATATTATTTCCCCCCTTCACCCAAAATATAATTTTCCTTTCATAAAAAATTCTAATTTTGGTTCATTTTTATCATCATTAATGAAAATCTAGTCCAATCCCTTCAACTCAAAGAATCATTCTCCTTGTTGTTTTTATTGGGTTGTAATTTATTTAGTTTTTAAACTCATTAAGAAAATCTAACCATAATTTATGTTTTATTTTAAAATTTATGTAGATAAATATTTGAATTTTATTATTAATAAATATGTTAAACAATTTACTGAAACAAAACTCATCAATATCATTAATGATAATGTTAATGTTACTAACTCCAAATAAATAGTCAATAAATCTGACTCATGATCCTTTAATTCGAGATACACATAAGATATAAACCTATAAATCAACATAATAACACCCCCATACTTTTCTTTGAATAATAAATTCATATAAAAACCCCTTCTCCATCACATGTTAGTGAGAGATTAGGTGTACTCATTTATATTCTCTTTAGTTCCTTGGTATTTTTTTCCATTCCTCAATCCAACAAAACAAAACTCCATTTTGAGTTCTCTTCATTAATGGATTTGATATCCATGAGAATATCATTAAAATTTATATATAGTATCTAACCAATCCCAAATAAAGAATGAATCTTAGTTACTGTGGTTGGTCTATGAAAGTGTTTACTATAAAATTCTTTTGAAGGATACTTTGATATACACTCAATTGAGATTATGTATCCTAAAAATTATTTTATATATTACAATAATTTACATTCCATTAATTTTAGATACAAATTGTCTTTCAATAGTTTCATTCAGAAAATTCTCAAGTTATTTTTATGATGTTACATACTCTTGGAAAATATATGTTTTCCATCTATATAGAACATCATTAGATGTTCAAGGTAATATCTTGAGACATTTTTCATGAATTCATAAGTATAGTCGGGCTATTATTAATACCAAATGGAATCATTAAATTTCATTATTTACATACCTCTTAAGGATGGTTATGTTGTGTATGTCTACTCTTTTGACCGTTAATTTGTAGTATCCATATTGACGATCAATCTTGGTAAAATATTATCCTCTTGAAAATTGATCAAAAAAATAACCAATAGTGGGTAGTTGATATATATCTAATATTTTGACCATGATATGTCACAATAATAAATATCAGTTCAAATGGATCCTCAATTATTGTCAACAATAATAATATGTTTATCCCATGATGACACACACAGTTGAATTAATCCCTAACTGCAATTCTTATGAAGTTTATTATTAAATTCCTACAACTCAAGCAATTTAATTATATATATTGTCTTTGAATTAAGATTATAATAAGCAATGGGTTCTATTTAAAACATAAATTCATGATGTAGATGATTCCATTGAAATTTTACAAAAAAGAAATCATAAAACTCTCAAAAAATATGTATATCATTGGTCTTTAGTTTATCCACAACCACATTAGATAAATATCCATAATAAATATGAATTCATAAATATATACATTATATAATTTCCAATGAATTGTCATATTTTTCCTATGTAACACCACAATCTTCCACATTATGCTTCTCTTTGAATAATACATTAGCGTGTGTTGTACGCAACTTTGAGTTCTAACACAACACAACCAATCAAACTAGCCATTATGAATAGTAATACACACTTTTTGAAATTTTATAAAATTTATCATTCAAAAATGGACTTCATTTTCAGATTCGGAAAATCAAAATTAGCCTAGGGGATTTATTGATATTTTTCTCAAAACATTCAATTTTTTATGAATAGTGAAAACACTAAGTTAATGTTTAAAAGAAAATTTTTATTTAAATAATTATTTATTTTATTTATATTTATTTTAGGTCAAAATAGATACATAATACCTCTATATGTTATATATAATTCATTGGAGTCAATTTATAATAATTTTAGATATATATAAATATTTTATTCAACTTTTAACCGTGTTTTACCCTCCCCCCTAAAAGCATTTTCAAATTTACAGAAAACATATTTTACCACTTATCTGTATTGAATTTAAAAAATCCAAAATACACAGCTGATATCAGTAAGTAAAATGTGGTTCAATAAGATGAAAATAATTTTTTGTGAGTAGTAACTTTTTAACTTTAATTTAGAATGGTTAAAAGTAAATAGGGTAGTTAAGGGTCAAAATGAAATTATTATTACCCAAACACATGTCTTAATTATATTGGATAAGTGTAATTTGACCAATAAAATTTTAGGAAAAAAATTTGATCATTTAGATCCACTTGGATTAGATCAGGACAATTATTATTATTTACTTTAAAGAAGAGTTAAAAGTGTTATATTCAAAGATTACTAACTAAACCATTTTTAATATTGGGTTACACATAAGATAAATTTGACTATATAAATTCATTATAAAGCTATAAATATTTCTTACCTAATATTATTTTAAATATATTTTTTAATTATTAAATAATTTAATTCAATTATGACACAATGTTGATGCAGTAAATACATAATTAATGAAATATTAAAATAATTGATATTTGAAATATCCAAATAAATTTAATTTGAGGCATTTTATGAATTCCACTAATTTTATATGTTCATATTACATTTTAGGGTTAGAAAAATTCTTTTTGATGTAATAATGAAAATATTATTTTAGCAAAAACAAAATACCAAATAGTGTCAAAATTGACAAAAAAGTGTTTTTAAAACATATATTATTTTTTAATTGATATTCAAGTACTAAAAATATTAGGTTCGGCCAAAAGACTTATATAATGATAGGTGTATAATTTATGAACATCTTGGGGTTCTCTTGGAAGTATATATTATGTTTATTAACCATATAATATAAAAATACAAAGAGACATGGTAAATGTCAAACTATTTAACTAAGTGTTAAATCTAAAAGAATAAGTTAATATAGTGACTCAAACTAGTCTAAAACATATTGGTTGAGTTGTATTAGACCCACACCCACCTTATCCTTTAAATAATTCATTTTTTATATATTATAAACCGAAAATATTTTTATTAAAAAATAATATTTCTAGCTTTTCCTATGGTGCCCCTCACCCCCTCTTATAAAAGGGCACTCACCCTTCTCTCTAATTCACACCTTCATAGCCATTTCTCTCATCCAGAACTTCCCAAATAACCTCTCAACTGTACTAAATTAGTTCTAGAGGCCTTTATTTAGTCATAAAGCCATCTTACGAAGTCCGTTTCATCAAATCCAAAGGATGAACACGAAGAAGTGGTAAATATTTCATCACCTCTTTGATGTTCCTTTCTTTTTCCACATCCTCTTTCTTTGTTGTTTCGATTCCAAAATAATAAATCAGGTATAATATATATATTGTAATGATATTATAAATATGTTATAACTATATTCATTATTCTATCCATCCTTTGAATGACATGTCACCATACATGCGTACCCACGGCTTACCATCTCCACGTCATGGTGTAATTGTTATTCAATACATTATTATTTGGATGGGTATAATAATGATGTGTAATTGATGTAAATAATAAATATAACATGAAAATTATTAATTATATATGATATAACATACAATTATACAATATTTTAGTATCAAAAGAATGATATTATCGCTCGTGCATACGTATGGAATACCGTCTCCACGAACACGTTGACATTCATTCCCCATCGTATCCATTCAATACCAATTTTCATTATATGATTAAAAATAATGTGTAAAGACATTATATAATTCTAAATATGAATTAGATACATCCTATTTGTAACAAAGATTACTTACATAACAAAGCATATGAAGGAAAACTAATTAGTAAACACCTGAAATGACGATAATACATTGATATTATTAACAAATCAATGATAAAAGATCACATTTTATATAATATTAATGTATATGATTCTTGTATAATTTCATAACAATTATTTCACCATTATACAGGTGGTTAACATACCCTTTACCAAGGAAAAGTTCAAGGTAATGGTTATTTCTATAATCTCTTCATTATCCGAGGTTGTTTATACGTAATTATCTACTGGGACCTATTTATCTTCCACATCCTTGTTTCTTAAAAATGTATTTTTAAACATTTTTAATATTTTATAGACTATGGGTTAAAGTCATTTATACAATTTTTTGTCTTTTATAAGATGATTGTAAATGAATCTTTCCGTTGTTTTTCAAACGAGGTCCATTATAACCTTTTCGACAAAATTATGGTAAGAATGTATTTTTATTAACCTATAATATGGGTAAGGATATTTTCCACCATTATAACATCATAAAAGTTTCCCTTACATGCTTATAATAAAATTTTCAAATTTGTTTTTCTTAAATGATTTCAAAACAGAAAGATATATTTCTCTACAAATGTTTATGATTTTATCTGTGTCAACATCCTTTGATGGATTTTAATCTTATTTGATGTTGATTTGTTATGATACAAAACCTCAATATTGTATTGAAGATTTTGTGATATGATTGATTAGGGATGTGTTATTTTTACAGAATTCATGGTTTATAGATAATGTATTTACATTTCGTATGCAAGTTTTAATATGAATGTTTATGTTATTTTAAAACTTTTTCATATTATGAATTCATTGGACATAGTAAGTGATTGGTGGAGACTGCTATAGCTTATCGATGCATATGTAGGTCTCATGAGACAAAATAGTGTCTTGGCACAAGGCCTTGATAAAATCTTATTTGTAGCCTTGGCACAAGGCCTTGACTATGTGGTAATGATAGTCTGGCATTATGCATTCCATAACTATGAAAGTGGCTATTGATATCTCATTTGATTATTCGAATAGAAGAATATACTTATGAGTAATTAAATGTCATTATTCTGATTTTATATTTTCCATATTATGATATAGTTCACGTTTAAAATGCTTTTGTTTTAGTCTTATACATTTCCTTAAATTTTTATGGTTATTTATGAATGTTTACATTATATTGTTACCCATACAGAGCATCTGAGATCACCCCTTTCTATGGTTTATTATTCCCAATATGTGAAAAATAATATTATGAAAAACCTGCAGGGATAGTATATGGGATCTTAGTGTTGTCTATGGAAACAATGTTATTCTAGGTTTCCATTTAATGATGTAATGTAAACCTTATGAATGTATCTAATACTTCCAGGGCTAATCAACTAATCTAACTTTTGAGACATGATGTTTTGTGATCATTCCAATGATATGTAATAATGCACTGACTCTGGGCTTCTGGGGTCAGGGAGATACAGTTGGTATCTATAGAAGTTCAGTACAAACCATGGAAACTAGATTTAGATAAAATATGATTAGAGAACATAGCCCTAAGATAGACTTTGTGGATTAATATATAAGAACTTACTATAATTTTGGTATTGTATTGATTTTGTGAGTTTTCCAAGAAATACATCCTTCCTGGATACAACCATGTAGGCACCTATCTAGCACAAATGTATCTAGGGGTAAAACCTGAAAATGCCGCTTTGAGCAAGACTCGAACATGAACTGGTGCATGAAAACAGGTCTTGTTGCACTCTAGGTTACGAAACTCCTAGGGGATATGCGTAGGATAATTATAATTTTAATTAAAAACCATTATGAAGGGTTTACAAGTATATACATCATGAAAGAAAACATTTTTTAACATTAATGATTGCATACATAAACTGTTAAATGTATGTTAAGTGTTTTAGAAGTTTTGATTTATGTGTTGTGATTCATAAACTAATCATTTTTAGGACATTGTTTTGAATTGGAACCATGTGGAAGGAATGTAAACTGTATCAACACACGCACTCCATGGATGGATTTCCCTCCTATTCAAGATATTTATTGTTTTGCTAGTGATACAACAGGTGTATATCAATTTATCACTATATTGGGAAAACTCAATCGGGTTATGAATAATAACCTTTCCCGTTTAGAGCACCCAGATCGGTAATGTGGAGGATCAATGTTAGATCACTTCATGAGGAAACAACCAACAACATTAAATGGGGGTATAAATACACTAGTAGGTGAGAAATGGATAAATTCCTTAGAAAAAATATTCCACGCATTGGGGAGTAGCGAAAGTGAAAAAATTTTCATGGATGTTTACCGCCTCACTGGAGATGATGATCAATGGTGGTCATTGATTTACAAAACATAGAAAGACGATGAAGTATAAAAATATGGAATGGGGGGATTTTAAAGAAATTTTCTTACAAAAATACTTTCCTCAAGACCATCGAGCAGATATGGAAAGACAATTCTTGATTCTGAGGCAAAAGGAGGATGAGAATTTAACAAAAATATGAAGATATCATTACAAGGCTAGAAAGAAGTGCTGGAGATTATATATGTAACCCAAGAAGTAATATTGATCATTTAATTGATGGGATAAACCCATTTCTCCATCGATAATTATTCTCATAATCCTTCTCATCGTACGGAGATATTGTGTCATGTGCTATCACGACAGAAAAAGAATTCTCTATGTCTTACAACATTTAATCAAAGCAAGAGATGAAGAGATATGATGAACACTCTGGAAATGGAAATAAGGGGAATAAGGTAAATGTTTAATATCCATCCTATAGTAAATATTGGAAAAAACCCTCTCATACATGCCTGAATGGAATGAGTTTTTGTTACAAGTGTGGTGAAAAAGGCCACCAAGCTCGTGATTGCAAGGGGAAGAAAGAGGTTGTTGGTGTTTAATGCTACAATTGTAGAGAAAGGGGGAATTATAAGAATGAATATCCTGAGCATAAAGAGAACTTATGTATGAAAAGGCAAAGGGATATTGGCCAAGAATATTCTATCATTAATGATGTGGTTGATTCTAAAAAAGGCATAGTGGTAGGTAATTTAATGGTTTCGTCATGTTTATAAAATGATTTATTTGATTATAGATCATCACATTGTATCAAATCGTCACAGTTTTCTATGAAAATAACATATTTCCAATTTGATTTAACAAGGGCATTTTCAGTCAGAACTCCTAAGAGAACTATCATTGCAAAAACTTTTTATGAATCAGTCCCCAATAGGGCATAAAAATGTTTTTTATTTGATGATCTCAACATCATACCCATTATTTAATTTGATATAATCCTCGTTATGGATTGGATTTTGACCATGATGCGAAAATTTATTGTAAGAATAAGGAGGTTTCAATTTTTGAGGATTATAATGAGTACCTTATCTTTACAGCAGAACCATCACCACATAATTGTTATCTAGATCCAGCCAATGTTGCTCAACTAAGTTCAATTATTGGGGAGGAAGAGAATGAAATAACTATGGGTGAGGAATGTAATGTTCAAATAGAGGATGTACCAATTGTGAAAGAATATGTTGATGTGTTTGCAGAATATTTACTTGGACATCCTCCAGAATGATAAATTTAGTTTTCTATTGATTTAATTCCTAGATCAAAGCTCATATCTTTGTCCCCTTATAGAATAGACACTGTGGAATTAGTGTAATTAAAGAAAGAAATATAGGAATTGAGTAATAATGGATTTATTCACCCTAGTGATTCTCCAGGGGGAGCCCCTGTCCTTTTTGATAGAAGAAAGATGGATCTATGTGGTTTTGCATTTCCTACAGGGAGATCAATGCTATAACAATAAAGTATGAGTATCCTCTACCTCGAATTGATGAATTATTTGACCAACTTCATGGAGCTCAATACATTTCAAATATTGGCCTTCGATCTAGATATAATCAGTTGTGTATGAAGAAGGAAGAAACTACGAAAACCACATATTAAATTAGGTACAGGCATTATGAGTTTACATTAACGTATTTTGGATTCACTAATGCACCCCCAGTCTTCATGGATCTAATGAATAGTATTTTCAAGGTATAACTGTATGTATTTCTAGTGGTATTTATTGATGATATCTTGGTATACTCCAAAATCTATAAAATCAAGAAAATCACTTTTGCATTATCCTAATGTCTCTTAGAATACATTAATTATATGGAAAGTTTAGCATTTGTGAATTCAGGCTTCAAGAGGTTTATTTTCTTGGCCATATTGTCACTTAGGATGGAATCTCTATTGATAATTCTAAGATGAGAGATATCCAAGAATTTCCAACACCGAAGATTATAACTATGGTACAATGTTTTATTGGTTTAGAAGGTTATTATAGACATTTCATCTAGAATTTTTCTTGGTTGGATAACCCATTAACAAAGTTCACATGAAAAGGGGTTAATTTTGTTTGGAAAAAAGAGTGTGTAGAATGTTTTGAAGAACTAAAGAAAATATTATTCAATGCTTCTATATTGAATCTACCATTGGAAAGTGATGGGTTTGTTATTTATAATCACGAATCAAATAAAGGACTTGGTTGTGTCCTTATGCAAAATGATAGGGTTATTGCCTATGCATCATGACAACTAAAAATTCATGAGAAGAACTATACTACTCATGATCTTGATTTATCAGAAGTAATAGTTGCTTTGAATATTTGGAGACACTATCTCTATGGTAAAAAATGTGAGATATATATCGATCAAAAGATTTTGAAGTATATTTTCTCACATAATGAACTCAACCTGAGGCAAAGGAGATGGATTGAACTACTCAAGGATTATGATTGCACCATTCACATCTACCTAGGGATGAAAAATAAGGTGGACGATGCTTTAAGAAGAAAATATCATGGATTTTTGAACAAGATAAGAGTTTAAAGAGATCCTATTTTCATGGATATAGTAAATATGGATATGAGAATAACCTTAGAAGGTGAAACATCAATAATTTTTCAAATGGTTTACAAACTATCAATAATAGAAAGTTTATAAAATTATCAAGAAGATGATGAGGAGTTTCAAAAAAGGATTTAAGATATGAATAACGGGGGAGATTGAGTGACTTCGTATATGAAGATGGAATTTGGAAATTTGGGAAGAGACTCTGTGTTCCCGATATAACTGATCTAAAGTGAATTGTTGATTGATGATCATTGTTCCAATTTCTCTATAGATTCGGGTAGCACCAAACATTAGAGATATTTGAAGGAACTTTTTGGTGGGTCAACATGAAGAGGGATATTTCTGATTTTGTGTCAAGTTGTATGGTTTTTCAAAAAGTAAAAGCAAGAAAGAAACATCAGGGAGGAGTCTTGGAACCACATCCCATACATGAGTGTAAATCGTATAATACTACGATAGGCTTTGTCATGGTAATACCAAATATTCCTAGAAGTAATGATGAAATATGGGACATTGTTGGAGTCTAAACTATTTCTCAAATTCAATTCACTAATCACTTCATCACAACAGCTTTCATTAACTATTTAATTCTATTCATGTATAACCATTTGGACCCAGAGTCCAATGTCAATTAATGGGTGTAGAGTGTCATCTCTAGCGCCCTCATGAGTATTTACAGAACTAGTCCTTATCTAACAACCCCTGGGAATTTAGGCAATCCGTCCATATTGTATAAATGAACAATTGGCATGTTTGCTTGGTGTATAATGCCATGTCTAACACCCTGTTAGTATTGGGAGCATCAGTCCATATCTCACAACACGTTTAACAATCATATATATATATATATATCATGGTTGTATAATTTTATGTCTAGAACATCTTGATCTTGTTCATTAATCAATTCATAAAATAATTAATCATGTATTTTAATTAAATAAATAACTCATTAACCACATCACATTTACTACTAACTCAACAATTAGTTAAACACATCAATTCTATTAGTTAACTCAATAATTAAATAATAATTTCTATGACCTTAATTAATTCAACCATTAATTATTCTGATCAATTTCTGTTGTGAATATAATAATTAAATAATCAAAAGGAAACCATCTCGATATCAGATAATTAATTCTACAATTGATTATTACATGGAAAGCATCTCAATTTTTAATAATTAATTTACAAAATAATTATATCAGGAAACAATCCTAAAGTCGCATAATTTATTTACAAATTAATTTTCTCAGTTTATTCCCAAATCTAAATATCGTAATTAATACCTTAATTATTTTTCAATGTCACGAATTCATAACACATAAATAATTCATAATTAATTATCTCAACTTATACAATTAAATATGTCATAATTAAATATTTGATTAATTATCATCTCAAAGAAAATAATTAGTTCAAAATTAATTGTCTCAACTTTACCAAATTGATATCTCATAAATAATCTTCGGATAAATTATTCTCTCATGCACATAATTAACTCATAATTAATTATCTCAACTAAAAAAATTTAATATCTCATAATTAATCCCCCAATAGCTATTATCTTAAAGAAAATAATAAATTCTTAATTAATTATCCCATCTTAACCAATTTAATATATCATAATTAATCCCCAAATAATAAGTATCTCAAAGCACATAATTAATTCATAATAAATTATCTTATCTTGTAAAACATAATATCTCATAATTAATAATCTTATTAATTATAATCTCAAAAGGCTTAATTAATTCATAATTAATTATCTCAACATTATCAATTTTATATCTCATAATTAATATTCCAATTTTTTTATCCCATTTGTAATTTCAATGCACATAATTAATTCACAATTAATTATCGTAACTTAACCCGCCTAATACTAAAAATTACCACATATCCCAAGTGTGTATAAATGTAAGGGATACAATTTAAAATCACATATCAGCAAGCTAAAAAACAAATCAAACTAAACATTATGTTTTTATATTGAAGGAAGCACACCACAATTCTATGTGTTTTAATACAAAAACATTATTTTGTAATCTACCAAATCATCTTTTACAATTTATAAATTTTATCTAGTTGTGATGTCAAATTTATCAAAAGAATTATATTAACAAAAACATCAAATTTTAAAATAAAATCAATGTTGAGGATCCTACCACAAATAATTTTTCAGACCAATTATTTCTAACTCAAATCAAAATTCCCTCATGGACACACACTTCCACAATATTATGCGCGCAGACTAAGAATTGGTTACATCACCATATAATGATAACAGACACCAAAAATTGAGAGTGATGAGGACCAATATACTTAATATTAATTCAATGCAACTAAAATAAACCATATCCATAAAATTTAAAGGGTTTGAAACCAATTATCAAGTTTATAGCTTTACACAAAAATGATGATGGTGAACCAAATGATGTCGAACCACCACGCCTTTGGAAATGATTTTCAAAATATAAACCAATGGATCTCAAGACACCTTATACACCCCATAGTATTGGAAAAAAAGATATTTGGGTTAATCCCGATACTAGGGTTTCAACCCAATAGAACCCGGGAAATGGAGAGCCAAGACAGACGATGCAAAGAATGAAACATGTGGAGAATAAATTACCTCGATGAGACATAAAATATTTTTGAAGACTTCAGGAGGAGATATCTACATGATGGTGGAGATCGAGAGGACGGTGGTGTGCCACCCATTGGAGTTGGACCATCAGTGTCTCCCACACCTTGTAGGAGTATAGAGAGGTGTGCCACCCTTTAATTTACTCCCTTAAATAAAATAAAATTCTAATCTAATAAATAATTATTAATATAATAAAAGTAATAATAATAACAATCATATTATTATTACCCAATAATATTATATCATTTTAATAAACTCCAAACTCTTATTTACAGATTATTTATCTTATTTCCCTTGATCCAAAATTAATTAAAAGAATTCTTCAAATCTTGATATTAAATAAAACTATCTCAACATTCATTTCCTTAAAATTTTAAAACATGTTTCTCATTAATTAATTAAATTATTATTTTCCTATCACATTATTAAGTAAAACCCCCATTTCACATCATCTAAGTATATAAAATTTAATAGAATTTAATTAAATAATACTCTACCTATTATCTAATTTAAATAAATTCCTCAACCTCAATTTAATTAATTATACCATCCATAATAAAAACCATTCGTATTACTATCATTTAATAAAAGACATCATTGATTAAACCCAAAACTAACCATTTAATCATTTTTTAATTAAATTCATCTCAACAATTTATATTAATTAAAACCTCCACACTACATCATTTAATTAAAATAAATTAAACCTAATTTAATTAAATACAATTACCATATCACCTCATTTAATTAAATTCATCAAAATAAAATAAAATAAATTAAAATGTCATAATAATAAATATTATTATTATTATTATTATCATTTAATAAAATGATTCTTTGACGAAACAAAAATCTCCCTGATTAAACATCATTTAATTAAATTCACCTCCAATAATATAGATTAAATAAATTATACGACAAATTATTATTTAATTAAATACTCTCAATAGAATTTTATGAAATTAAACATTCATTTTCCTTCAAATTTTTATATTCATCGTTACCATGAATTTAATTACATAAAACATCCATTTTTCATTAATTAATTTAATTATATTTAGCCGTTAATTTAATTAAATGAAACCTCAACACCTCAATTACACATCATTTAAATTTAACAATATATAGTTTCCCTTCATTGATAACCACCAACCCTTCATTTAACAGTCAGTTAACAAAATTCATCATATCCCAATTTAATTAAATAAGAACTCCAGATCATCATAATTTAATATAAATTTAATACTTTTCAACTAAATTTATTTAAATATCTCATACATTTTAATGTTATTTTATTAAATTCTCTCAAATTTAATTTTATTAAACAATTCCCACAACAACTCAAATAACTTAATTTTTTTCCACAATTTATTTAATTAAATTAATTTCATTAGAAACACAAAACTAGGTAGAGGATATGGTTTGACTCGAAAGGTCTGATAGATTGTGCTAAGGGAAGGTGTCCACCACTATACACCAAGTTTATTATGCAGGGCTGACCCATATAATTTTTGCTAACCGTGCGTAGCTCATAAAAATTTCACTTCCTGGTCTGGTTCTCCTAAATCCCATCCTTCCATACGATAAATTCTCTGAGCCTTTACCCAATCTCGTTATCAAAAAATAAAAGGAACCCAACTCGAAAACTAATTTCCAAATATTGGTTCTAAAACCAAACCATGCAATGAATGAAAAAGATAAAAAAATATTCATATTTTAGCCTTGACCAAAAACAGGAGACATTAAAATTTACCCACCATAAAAACTTCTCATCCCCGTGAAGCCATCAGATGCTACTAACACACTATCCAAACAAAAAAGGCCATAAAGACTCATTTTAATGATCACATTGCATTCCAAAATTTCCTGCACACCTTTAAGGCACTCATAAAACATATAGATGGCATTTAGCTCTCAATTATTAAAATAAATTTTTATTTAACCATTTATCTTTACTGTCCATTTTTTAATTGATTGAAAACACAAGATATACTTTTTCCAGTTATAAGGTGAATATACAAATTACAACTGAAATTGGGTCTAGTTATAAATTCATCAAATCAATCGTTTACTCAAGAAGATATTTTTTTTATGAAAACGTCTTTAGAATACTTTCATAAGTAGTAACTCAACAATGTTTTATAACAATGAATCCTATAAAAAAATAAAAAACAAGCTAACAAATAAGAATCATTTCATATAAATATCCCAGCATATTATATCATTCATATAAACATGCTTTCTAATGTGTCAAGAAAAATAAAACCAAAACATTTCATTTCAGGGAACACAATAAATATTAGAAGGCATCCTACAAATGCAACTACGTGGCATGTCATATGCATGGAATACAAATCTCAATTTTCTTAAGATAATTCATGCAATTCAATTTCAAGGCTATATCAGGCGAAGAAAATTTTCAATAATCACAAATCAATAGAATCAGAAAATACACCATTCAATTAAGGTGAAATCATATAACTGTAAACATGAACTATATAAACATCAATTTACATCCCTTGAGAGCTGGCCATTTCTGATACATTGGGTGATAAGTCCCAATAACTACTATTATCTGAGCACCAACACTTTCCTTGTCTCCTTTCATCCATCCCAAAGTAGAAAGACAAAAAAAGTGAAAACCTGAACCCCTTTGATACCACATTGTAATGTCCTCTCCCAAAAGACCCTCGAATAGGTAGTCAGACCAATCTTCACATGACCTCAAGTTCATCTCCCCATTTCCATAGGATTCAGAATAGTAGCGAGGGGCTATGGAATGTCAGTGGGGAGATTGTACCCTCATTTCTAAGTAAACAGTGGTAACAAATAATAAAGTAACACAATAGAGGAACAATATAAAAATAAATAGTAAACTGAATAAAGAAAGTGACCAACAATAGTTATAAAATGCATTTATGTCATGATGTTACATATCTAAAAGTGGAAAAGAACGAAAATATTTTCATGTCAACACTATAATTAGGAAAAGACTCAAAGTAGGAAGGGCGTTCCTTGCGAGCATCCTGAGCTCCTTCTCAGTCCATTGATCCTAACTCTCAAGTACTAGTGAATATCCAAAATCATGATTCAACATCCCTATAAAGAAGAAATTTTACTCAAGTACCACTGTGTAATGGCTACCTGAATAGGGTGCGAGATATAAATCTTAGTAGGCTAGAACCATGAGTTTCGTTCTCAATCTAGAGAATGAAATAAAATTAAATAGTGTGCAAGAATATCAATGAATTTACAGAATTGAAAAACAACAAACAACACGCCCAAGATCTAAAGGGACACATGATCAGGATACTAGCTTTGGCTTGAAGCAGAAATAATATTATGCACTAAACACATATATATATATAGAATTCAAAAATAGACTATGTAACACATTATATGATATTTATTATTTAACTAGAAAAAACATAGGTTCCCCTTGATACCAACATCTCAATACTTGTCTCAGCCATGACAAAGTCTAATCCATTTATCATATTAAATTCCCTAATCATTAGATCATATCGGCTTTCATTAAACATTTAATTCAATTTATGTACAACTATTTGGACACACCGACCAATGACAATTATTTGGTGTAGAATGCCATGTCTACCACCCACATGAGTATTTGGAGAATCATTCATTGTCCCACAACCCATGGTAATTTGGATCATCAGTTAATATCCCAAAAAAGGAAACATTTCATGCATGCGGGGAGCATAACACCATGTCTAAGACCATATGATTTTTTTGAGCATCAGTCCTTGTCTGAGAACCAGTTTTTCAATCAATCAATCATAAATACATATATATATATATATATATATATAAATACCATATGTGTATCATTTCATATCTAGCACACCAAGATCCATTTCATTAATTATTTAACAAATTATGTAATCGAGTATGTTAATTAAATCAATAACTCATTAAAAACATGGAATTCACTAGTAAATCAATAAATAATTTAACAAATCAATTCCATTAGTTTACTGAACAATTAAATAATAATTATTATAAAACTAATTCATTAAAAGATTAATTATTCTTATAAATTTCCTTAGATAAATTAAAAATTTACTAATCAAAAGGAAATAATATAAGAATCGCATAATTAATTCTATAATTATTTATTACATGGTCACCATCTCAACATTATATAACAATTTACAAAATAATTACCTCAAGGTAACCATTACAATATCACGTAATTAATTCAAAAAATAATTTCCTTAGCTTAGCCCTAAATCATAATATAATAATTAATCCCCCAAATAATTTTCTATGTTACAATCTCATAACAAATAATTAATTAATAATTAATTATCTTATCTTACCGAATTAAATATTACATAATTAATAATCCAATTAATAATCGTCTCAAAGAAAATAATTATTTCAAAATTAATTATATCAACTAATAATATTTAATATCATATAAATAATCATCTAATTAATTATCATCACAAGAACATAATTAATTCATAATTAATTATACCGAAAAAAATAATTTAAAATCTCATAATTAATCCCAAAATAATTATAATCCCGAAGAACAATATCAATTCATAATTATTTATCCATTATTATCCAATTTAATATCTCATAATTAATCCCTCGATACTTATTATCTCAAATAACATAATTTATTTGTATTTAATTATATCACCTTAACAAATTTATTATCTCAAAATTAGTCATCTGATTAATTATCATCTCAAAGTAATTACTTAATTCAAAATTAATCATCTCATCATAATTAATTTATTATATCATAATTAATTTTATGATTATTATTAACTCAATCATATTTTCAAATTCCATAATTAATTCAAAATTAATTATTGAAACTTATAATTCTAAATACTCATAATTACCACTTAACAATGTGCGTCAAAATATAAGGGAGATAATAGAAAAAGTCATATAGTAAGCTAAAAGAATGCATCAATCTAAACATTACGTTTTTATATTGAAGGCATTACACCTCTGTAATAGTGTTTTTATTACAAAAACATGATTTTTTTAATATTAAAAATAATTTCTTACCAATACGCAATTTGCTCTAATATTGTAGTCAACATTATCAAATGTAGTTGATTAATGAAATATGGATTTAAAATTAAAATTTTGAACCCTATCACAATGAATTCGATGTGTCAATGATTTCTAACTCATTTAACAATGCGCTCACACACACACATAAATAATATTTTCTGTGCATACTATGATTTGGTCACATCACTATATAACAATATATGGCACACATAAATTAGTGTAAGGTGGAAAAAAATACATCCAATTAATTCACCTCAACTCAAATACAACATAATAATCTAATATGAAGGTTGTGAATCCTTGTAACAGGACTATAGGCTTACCCGTTAATGATGATGGTGTACAAAATCTTATCGAGCTACCATGACTTAGGTGGCGGTTGTCAAAATACAACCTAATGGGTCTGAAGATATCATCTACAGTGTCTAGGATTGAATGAAATAACAAATCCTAGTTAATCTAGAACCTAGGGTTTCCACCGAATGGAACCTGGGTGAAGGAGAGTTGAGATGGTTGATGTGAAGAACAAAAAATGTGTTGAAGGACATAACTTGACCAAAGAGACAACTTCCATGAAGACTCTAGTTGGTGATATTTTCACTATGTGGGATCCGGAGAGGACGATGGTGTGCCACCCATGGGTGCTGCACCATGGGTGTGTTTCTCCTCTAAAGGATGATGGTGACGTGCACCTCCCTATTCTATTCTCCATTATATAAATACAGATTATAATTTAAAAAATAAGAATCAATATAAAAAAATAATAATAACAATTATATTATTATTATTAGACTTTAAAATTATACCCCGTTGATAAATTCCATATACCCACTTACACATTATTTAATTAAATTCTCAATAACTGAATTTAATTAAATTAATTCTCCAACCCATGTTATTTAACTAAATAATCTCAACATTTAATTTAATTAAATAGAAACCTAATTTAACATCGTTTAATAAAATAAAATTAAACTCAATTTAATTAAATAAAATATTCCATCTCACCACATATAAAAATATTTTTCAACCATAATTTAATTAAATAAAACCACCTCAATAACAACCATTAGTATTATAATCATTTATTAAAATTCCTCTTTGATAAAACCCAAAACTCCCCATTTAATCATCATTTCATTAAATGCTTCTCAAAAAAAATTAATTAAATAAAACCCCACACATTAAATCATTTAATTAAATTCTATTTAACATAATTTAATAAAATTCTATTTAACATAATTTAATTAAATAAATTTCACCATCTCACTTAATATAATTTAATTTTAGAACATCAATATAATTTAATTAATCCATCGTAATAAAAAATAATATATTTTTTATCATTTAATAAAACAACGCTTTCATAAAACAAAAAACCCCCCAATGACACATCATTTTATTAAAATATTCTCCAATGAATTTAAATAAATAAATTATCCAACACATAATTATGTAATTAAGGTTTCTCAATAAAATTTATTTAAATAAAACCACAATTTTTCATTAAATAATTAAATTCATCTTAAACTTGTATTTAAATAAATAAGACATCTATTTCACATTAATTAACTAAATTCCTCTTTTCTAGTAATTTAATTAAATGAAACCACAAATTTCATTTACACATCATTTAAATTTTACCATTTTATATTTTCCTTCTTTGAAATCACTAAACTCCTCATTTAAATTTAATTTAATTAAATTCATATTTTCTCAATTAAATTAAATAGAGACTTTATCTTATCTTTATTTCAAATAAATTTAATTATTTTAATCACAATTTAATTAAACAACCCCATCATCTCGACATAATTTAATTAAATAGTCTCTACATTAATTTAACTAAAAGAAACCAACAACACCACAAATAAGAATACTTTATTTAACCATGTTTTTAATTAATGCAATTTTACTTGAAACTCAAAACTAGGTATACATTGTGGTTTGTATTTCCCAGTCTGAGAGGTTGTGTGTAGACCATGCGTCTAATTCTAGAAACTTACTATATTTGGTACAACTGAACCACAAGGTTTTGTCTAACCGTGTGTATCCTATTTGAATTTTATTTCCTGGTCCAGTTCTCATGAACCTCATACAGCCATTTGGGAAACTCACTGAGGAATTACCAAAGTCTGTTTTCATCATTTAAAAATAAACCAACATATGAAACATCTTTTCATATTTGGTTTTAAAACTAAACCCATGCAGTAAACAAAAAAGTTCAAAACAGTCATATTTTATCTCAGTCAAAAAACAAGGGACTCTACATGTTATTGAGACCTGGCTTTCACTACCCACAACACTGATTTGGCATAGATTTCACTCAACACCAATCTTTTCTATGAAATATTATCATATTGTCAAAATTATTTAATCAAGATTATTCAATCTTATCCCTAAAACATAGTAATATGAATATAAAAACAATTTTAAATATTTATTATAATTTTTCAATATAAATATGACTTATTAATAATGAATTTTATTATTTTTTGTAATGTTCTTTTTGAGTAAAGATACTACTTTCCCAAATAAGCTGCTGTTAATATTAAGATTACTTTTAGAAACATTGAGAAATTTGATTTTCAAAAATAAAAATCATTTCTGAATTTAGAATATTAAAATTATCTTAGGTGTATTTTTTTTATGAAACGTCATTTATTAATGAATAGTGAAAAGTACATTTTTTTTTTAAAATGTACTTTCGTTTAAATAATTATTGATGTTATGTTATTATTTAGACTTTTTAAAGGACTATTATTAAATATTATACAAATATTAATAATTTTTTTTCATTATAAACAATTTCACAATGAAAATTAATAATAACACTTAATAATCTATTGAACATCTTTCTACATTAAAAACATATAATTTCATCCTATATGGGGGATTTATATTAATCTTAATATTCCTGCTTCTATGAATTAAATTTTGGAAATCCAATAAGAAACATTTTCATAAGTATAATTTTTTCTGTCTAATAATATATACTTAATTAATGACCAAAAATATTAGTAAATGTGATTAAAATTAATCATAGCGATTAAGGACATATTAGGCACAATTAAGGATAAACCTTAATATTTGGGGTCTAAATTACTTATAAACTTGTCCAAAACCCATTTTATATCCATGAATCGGCTATAAACCTTCCTATATTTATTTAGGTTGGCTTTTTTGACATTTTTTTCATAAGAACTTGTTTACACCTATATTTTTTAAAAGAAATTCCATGTGAGTCCTTTTCCATCCCTATAAAAGGCCACCACCTATCCCACTACATCACAGCTCTCAAAAATATTTTGATCGGTGAAGACCAGTCCAATAAACAACCTAGAAATCTTAACACCATATTGAAAACCTATCCTTGGGAACAATACAATCTAAGGTTGGATTTTGGAAAAAAAACTAAAAGGAGTTAACCAAAATAGAGGTAACTTCTTCCCTTAATTCCTTTCATTTATTTTATTTCACTCCCCTACACATAATATATTCCTTAATGTATAATAAACTAGTATCATAAATATATTATTTATATTATATTCTATTTTTTGACCTACAATTAGACACACCTCTATCTAATGCGTAACAAAAATTCTATTTCTCTATGTGGTGAACTACTACCTCTTGAAATGAAAATTGTTAATTTTACCTTTTCCACATTTCATCCTTGCCTATATGATGAAAACACTATTAATATATGGTTTCTATAATATTTATGATTTCTTTAATCTCTTTTATTCATATCTAAAACATATACATTTTTTACATTTCATTTGGTGTTATTATGATAGTCTATTTGATGATTTTTTTACTACTTCCCCCACAAAATATTGTGATTCATTCACAGACCACATGAAATGTATTAGGGATGGATTTAGTAAAATTTTATTATAAAAACAAATTATCATTCTAATTCAATTTTTTCATAAACATATAATGTTATGTATTTTTCTTTATTTCTATCAGTATGATAATAAAAATAGAAATAGCAATAATGCAAACATAAGACATACATATTCCATGTAAGGTGTACTGTATTATGTTATTATAAATTTAATACATCATTATAATAAATATTTATTGAATATGAATTATATTCATATCATTTTTTAAATTCTGTGATTAATTATATAATTATAAGGACAAATGATATAACAAACTAAGATATAAGCAAAAAACGAATTAATTATTACCTGAACCGTAACCTTAACATGAAATTGATAACAAGAATGAAATATAATGTAATAAAAAAATCCATATACATTATTTAATATATAAATTTGGTTCTCTAAAATATGTAAAAAAATTCTATTTATTATAAATGATTTTATAATGAGTATACTGATAGTCAAGGCACAGTTTAACAATTTTTCATCTCACTTTTTATTTCAATGAATTTCATGCTATGTTCACCTATCTTTCCTTTTGTGTGCTATGTTTTCTACACATGATTGTATTATATATATCGTATAAATAAATTTATGGATATTTTCAAAATAAATTTAATTAGCATTATTTCATGGAGTTCATTATTCAAACATTGATTAATTGGTGAAATAATTTTCTCTCAATTTGCCTTATTTGAGACTAGTGTTTTATTATATACATAATTTCTATTTTGAGGTGTATATACATATATTTCACATTTTATATCATGAATAACCTATATTTTAGGGTATTTTATGATTTGATTAATTTCTAGTATCATACAATGATTGTATTATGCCATGTTAAATATTAAAAAGTCCTTGTTAAAACAATGTCCTTTCTTTTTGAGATAGTTTATGTTTATGCATTTTTTGATGAAAAATAACATTATCCATTTCTTTGATATTTTAATTTCTTTTATTATCCTCTATATATTGAAAATATAATATTTTATTGGTAAATATCATATACTATATTATGCATATGATATTTAAGAATGTGTTTTTAGGAAATCCGTACTTTACCCACTCTTCTGTCGGAAATCAATGTCATATAAAACCATGTTTTCTAAAAAAATTTAAAATAATATTCTAATAATATTATATTTCCATTATTATATATTTTTAAACTTTTTTATTTTACAAATTATCAATGGAAGATAATTTTCACTTTCCAATGAAATCATTTTTCAATAATTTTTACTATAAAAGAGGAATAAATGTTTTACCTCAGAAGACATGTATAGTTATATCCATAGTCATTTATTTGAGTCTTCCATTTCATTATTAAAGGAATCTATTGTAAGATATTTATTTATTTCCATGAAATATAAGTTCCATAAAAAATTAAGTTTCTTTTATAGGTTTTTAGGAATAATAGGTTTCTATATGTTTTCAAGTTTGTTTTATTATTTTTCTGGAAAAATGGGTTTTCAGATTGATTCACGCTCAAACTTATATGTTTTCAAGGAAAATGGTTTTCAAAATGTTTAAAAGGTTTATATATATGTTTCCAATGTATTTTCAATGAAATAAATTTCTAAATGTTTCTAGTCTTTTTTTATATGTTTTCAAAGTGTATTCAACGAAAATGGTTTTTTAATTGTTTAGAAGAAGATTTTATATGATTAAAATAAACAAAGTATTTAAATCTGATTTCCTATCGTTTTTATATGTTATAATGGTATTTTGTTTAAATATGATTTAAAAATGGTTTTATGTAATAAAAATCCTTTTCTCATGATGAAATTATATTTTCCTCATGAAATGTTATTGAAATATGATTCAAAATTATTTTACATATAACATGAAATTCATTTATGTTAATAATTCCCATCTAGGATATAATAAAAAGGATCCATTCATAATCTTTCTATGAATGGCTTATGATTAATGTCATTACCTTTATGAAATCTATTTCTCTTCCATGAGATAAAATATTATGAAATATGTTTCAATTCCATGGTTTATAAACATTAAAAACAAAATTCTTTTCATAGGTTATACTTTGATGGAATTATTATGAATCATATCTCTTTTAAAAAGGTTGTGATTTGATAAAATGTTAATGATTCCCATTTCATTTCATTGGTTATTATTTGATGTTTATAGGACCCATCTCTATTTATATGTCAAGAAGTTATGAATTTTTTGTGACACATGAATGTGTCAATTAATTACGTGAATATTGGGACCTATATCCAACTCTATTGAATTGGGTATTGGTAAACATATTATGAGAGCAATGTAGTCATGGGAGTACATACCATGCTCGAAAAAAGGGTACACTGGAGAATGTCCCTATCCCAAAACAAGAGGGTACAAGGGAGAACATCCAAAAAAATAAAAAAATAGTTCATTGGAGAACAAACCAATATCAATATATGATGCTATACATGATGAAATATCAAAACCAAAACAATAGAGTTAATCGGGTGAAACTTCAATCTATAAACATGAGGTTAAATGGGAGGACAACTAAAGACTGAAACAAGAGGGTGTACGAGAGGAGACCTATTGCCCGAACAAGGGGTTACAAGGGATGCAATCCTAATCCTGAAGCATGTATATTTTTAATCAACCCAATCCTATCATGTTACAAAGGCCTTGATATTCCACCTTGATATAGGGTTTTATATTTTTTTTCGACAATTAAATGATTTATTTCTATGCTTTTGTTTCGTGGATTATGATCAATATTTTATAATTACTTGTTTCATATGATGTGCCAATATTTATTATGATCTATGATTTCCAAGGTATGATTTTCAAATGTCATTGTAATGTTCCAAAACTATTTATGTTATTATTATGAATTTTCTTTATTTACTCTTACTGAGCATCTAAGAGCACCCCTTTATTATTTTTCCTTTCTCTTGTTTATCAAGAAAAGATTTAGGTAGAAGTTTTAAAGGTGTGTAATTTTTTTAATATTTTGATTATTATTCACCAGGATAGATGATTGAATTACTGGCTTCCAAATACACAAAACTATTATGGTCAATATGTATGTACTTTTTTATGAACTAAACATTCATCTTAAATGATATAATATACATGTATATAATCCTATTTCACTATTGTTGGTATCAAATCAATGTTTAAATCAACCATTAGAAACTATGATGATAATATATTACCAGGATACCTAGGTATGTTTTTTAGGATATGTTTAGGTATGTATCTAAGGATATGTATAATAATGAGTTAACGTATAGAGTAATGTCCTGTATTTTTGGTAAAGGATATATTGAGAGGTTTCATAGAAATAAATCATTGTCTATATAATACTAGTGGATGTGTCTTTAGCACAAATTTCTCTAGGTGTAAAAACTAGGACAAGATGTTCTGGACCTGACATTGTGTAATCTAATACACGAAAATGGTCCTTGCTACACAACTTGTATGATACCCCCTTGGTATATTCTTGGGGAATTATAAAACACCACACAAAACATCATGATGGATTTAAATAGATGTTGGTTATAAAAAAATCAGATAATCCTAATGTTTAATAATTTAAAGGTTGATGTCATTATTTAGACATCATACTAGTAATTTTTCAAAATTATGTGATTTTTTTCTATGATATATGTTTCTACCCTTATTCTTTTTGGTTTTATTCAATGGAGATAACTATAAGGAAATTGGGTAACATTTAATGTTTTATATTTTGAAATTATGTGAATTATGCAAATCAATTTCCCAACATTAAATTTCATAAAGAGAATCATTAATGTGGTATGAGTATTGGTTATAATTCTAAAGATAATGACACTACAAATGACATGTGAAATGAATGTTATGTTCTTCTAAGTATTTTTAAAATAACCATAAGAAGAATTATTATGTCGGGGATAAAGAACCATAATACATGATTTTTTATAATAAATTTCGTGAATGAAGTATAATAAAATATGATGTTGAAGAAGTAGTAATGGTTTACAAATTAATTTTGGATGAATTAAGAACATGTGTTTTGGTATTAAACTATTATTATATATGAATCATAAAATATAAAAATATTTTCTATGTATGTTTTCATAAATTCATGAAATGTATATGTTTAATGGTGATGAATAATTAAAAAATTGTTATTTTCAATATTGGAAGGTAACCCTAATTGTGATCAAGATGTTGATAAAATTGTGTTTCACTTAGATAATGAAAAAATTGATTTTGATAAAAAAAACTGGATAGAACTAATTAACCTGGATCATGTTATTGATTTGATGAAAAATATTTATATGTCATCATCAATTAATTTTACAACAACTTTGCTTTATGGAATATATTCTGTAACCGGTGGAAAAAGGAATCATGTATATTATCAAAATGATTTCATGGTTATTAAGGTTGATTCTATGTTTCAATGCAATATACAATGTGTGTATTCACATGTTTTGAATGTGAAAATCATGTGGTACTTTGTGACATATGTGGGATTAATATTGACCCAATTTCATTACAATATTTTCAAATCTATGAATTTTATTCTTTTATAAGGATTATATGGTAAACAATTTTTGAAATATTTAAGATTAAAATCATATGAAGATAGTAATTTTAATGTGTTATCTGTCCATATGATGGTTTTTAAATAGTAGATAACATGATCAAAATAAATTATATTTATGGTAACCAAAGATATATGGGTTTAATTATCATGGAACTCAAAATCTATTAGTACTTCATGAAAAGGGGAAACTTATTCATTTAATAGGTTAAGAAAAGAAGTAAAAATATATCAAGGCATATCCAAGGCCATGGATTGTGTATAACAAATTAAATACCACCACGTATGTAAATCTCCTTATATTAATGGAAATTAAAAATAATTAATCAATTATACTATAATGATAAAAATTTATTTTACTAATACCTAAATTTATGTTGAACCATGGTCATTTTATGTCATCAAATATTGATGAAAATATTTCCATTAACTTTTGTTTGAACATTCTCATGTTTGTTATTGATGACCTCAGTCACTCCATATAAATATTTATGTTTTACCTCTATATGAAATAATAAATCCCAAACAATGTTCTCCAATGTGGAATCCACGACATATGTTTCTTTTATTATGAATCATTTTTCAAACATACCCTTTTCAGGTAATGTTTTATTATTCATTTTTACGATATCGATTTCTATAAATGAAACTTTCAATTATTAAACCATGGATAACCCAGCTGATTATCATGGGAGAAATTCATTTTATGTGGCGTAGAATATAACACACCTTGATTTTTATTTTCTTTAAATAATTAAATTTTCTGAAATATTTCATTACTCTTTACACTAGAAATTGTTCTTATATATATATATATTAAAAACACTAAGTTATAAATTCCCATCACACGCAATACCATCATGGATTCCGCTACACACAATACTTACTTGGAATATTCTATATAGGATACTATCATGGCTTTTTCTACAATAAATATCAACATGTATTGTGCTACATGCAATATTAACTTATGTAACAGTCAATACCGACGAGTATTTCAGGACTTGCAACACCGACATGGAATACGTTACACGCAACACTAATGTTTTCTAAGAAACAACTTCTTATTGTTAAAATTATTTAATTGAGATAAAACTAGATGATAAACATATAAATATGGATAAAAATAAAAAAATTCAAAAATAAATTATAATTTTTATATATAGATATAACATATTGGTACTGAATGATATGACTTTTGGTAGTGTCAGTTAGGATTAAAAATAATATATTCTCGATTAAACTACATTTCATAATAAATATATTTTTTAACACATACAAAAATTTAATTTTATGAAATATTATTAATTTTTTAATTTATAAAAATGAAATTTCCTTAGGGTGATTTTTTATGATTTTCTAAGAAAATAATTTTTTTGATGAATTGTTACAAATAATGCATTTTAGTTAATAACATCCATTTCATTTAAATAATTATTAATGTTAATATATACATTAATATTTTTAGAATAACATTAGATCAATTATACATCTAATAATACAATTTATGACATTATATTCAATTTCAAATTCAAATTTAATATAAAAACATATTAAAAAAATGAACTACATTCTACTTAGAAGTCCTGTAATTTAATCTTGAATCCGGGATTAGATTTATTTTTAATTTTCCTAAATATATGATTAAAATTTCAAAGAACTGATTGAAACCATTCCAGTATGAATATTATTTAAATTTTAATATGAAAAACTTAATTTTGGTCCAAATTTGTTTGTAATATTGACAATAATTATTCACAACAATTAAGGTAAAATTAAACATAATTAGGGACAAAACAAAAATAATAGGGATCCAAATGACCTAGCCACTTTTCCAAAACCCATTTATAGACATTATTCAGAAAATACTTCTATCAATGAATTATGTAGGTTTAGAATGAATTTTTAGGTAAGAAATTCTGTACAACTAGCATGTTTTAAAAAATTCTATTTGAGACCCATTACATCCATATAAACGGCGACCCACTATTCCACTTCCTCACAAAAATAAAATATCTTTTTTTTATTCCAGTACATGAACAATAAACTTACCATAAATCCTCTCTTCGTTCATTTCTCATTACCTTGGTTATAAGGAAATCCCTGGAAGCCTTTTGGCACAAACCAAATAGAGTTAACTGATTTAGAGGTAATGCCTTCTCTCAATTTCATTATTTTATTTTTTTCCACCACCACATAAAATTTATTTTTACTAGGAATTGGAAAAAACATAATTATTAAAATGATACTCGGATTTTATATTATAAGGGTTCAATCCACACTTAAACAGACCTCCATATAATGTGTAACACAAATATTATTTATATATACGACGAACTATTGCCTCCTGAAATGATAATTTTTTTTCATTAACAACTAATCATGTTCTAAATTATGAAACCTATTTTTATAATATATATATATATATATATATAATACTGATTATATATTTATTCTTTTTCATTCCTTTTTATAACCAATAGGTTTTCAATTTTCATTTTGTGTAAACTCATAAATCATTTCTCTGAAAGTGTGGACTACCTCCCTCTCAAAGTGATGTGATTCATTCACACACTACCTAGAATGTATTAAGGTAGATATAATGATATTATATGATATATAAAATTATAATTCAACTCTAATGATATTATATAAGTATAAACTTATAATTCATTTTTGTTCAATCATTCAATACAATAATGAAAATGGAAATATCGTTATCGTCTCTATGAACTTTGTAATATATTTTATACATATATATTATATAAATTACTATAATACAATTATAAATAATATAAATGATATTTATATAATTTTTTACATTCTTGAAATCATGATATAGCTATAATATTCCAATATATAAATAATTAATATATAAGCGAAAAACAAAGAAAATACTACCTTATGCATTAGCTTAACATAAAATTGCTAACAAGTTGGTAATATAAAGTCATAATCCATACTTATATGGTGTAATATATAATAATATGGATCTTAAAATGACTTGTAATAACTTTATATTTATTATATAAGAGTTTTAAATGAGTACATAAATAGTAAAGATATATGGTAATGATATTTCATCTCACTTTTTATATTTAAGAGATACATGCAATGTTTTCCACTCATTCTTTTTTGGCAATATATATATCCCATTGTTGTACTATATTCTTCTTATAGATTAATTTATATGTATTCAAATAAAAATTTTATTATCATTCATTCATGTATTTTCTATATCAAAAGTTTCCAATTCGAAAAAATTTGATTGTCTCAATTTTCCACCTTTGGGATACAAGTTTTGTTATGAACCTAATTTTTTTTTCTAGGTGTATATACTTCCATTTTACATATTATATCATAAATATTCTAATTTTCATTAGATTTTTTTATTCATATAATTTCCATTTTCTTACATGTAATGTAGAATCCTAATTTACCATGTTATTAGAGATTGTTGAAATAATCTCATTGTTTTTTGAGATTGTTTATATTTATGCTTCATTTTATGAAATCATATTATCTATATCTCAAGAAAATTAAATAAAATTTATTATCCTTTGGATATACATAATATAAAAATGTATTCAAACAATTTTAAAACACTTTGAAACATATCATATTAAGGGTAGTGTAATTAAGAAATCGAGACATCACAATCTCTTCAGTCAGAAATCTATGTTCTTTCAAAACCATGTTTTCTTAAAAGGTATTCCTTTAATATTATACCAATATCCTATTTCTATTAAATGAAACTTTTACCATTTTTTATTTGGAAAATTGTAAAATGAGTCTTCTCTTCTCTTTTCAATCAAGGAATATTTCTAATCTATTTAAAATGAGAAAAGGAATATATATTTTACCTCGTACGACACGTACGCTTTCACCCACCGTCATTTATATGAGAATTCCATTACATGTTTAAATGGACAATTTTTATTAAGGTTTTTTTAAAATTATTTCCCTGAAAATTTAATTTCAGAAGTCATTCCAACTTATTATATATGTTTTCACGAAAATTTATTTTCAATATGATTTAAAACTAATTTTATAATATTTCATGAAAAATATTTTTCAAATCGATTTCATGATCCTTTTATAATTATTAATATAAAATGGTTTAAAAAAATTAATCACTATTTATATGTTTCTATATAATTTTTGATGAAATGGTTTTAAAAACTATTTTATGCCTTATTTATAAATTTTCAATTGATTTTAAATGAAATTCATTTCATTGTTTTTTCATATATTCTCTTTCAGTTTTTAAGGTTTTTTCAATGAAAATGGTTTCTAAAATGCTTTCACTAATATTTTATAATTTTTCATAAAAAATATGTTTCAAACTGATTCCATGTTATCTTGATAAATTTTCATGGTATTAAACTAAATTTGATTTTAAATGTTTTTTGAATTATGTATTTTTTTCTATGAAGAAAGAATATTTTCGTTCTGAAATGTTTTTCAATGAGGTGTCAACAATAATTTTCCGTCTTTGAATACATCTATTGATGTTAATGATTCCCTTATAGGAAATGATATAAAGGATCAATTCATAACATTTATATAAATGGGTTATGCTTAATGTCATGGTCTTTTTGAAATTCGTTTACCTTCCATGGGTTATATGTTTCTGAAATCTGTTACTTTTCCATGGGTAATATAATTTTGAAACCCTATTCTTTTCAATGATTTTTCTTTCATGAGTTTTTTTGAAACATTTCTATTTTCCACATGTTTTGATGTAATAAATTGTTAATTATAACAATTTAATTTTGGGGGTTATGATATTATGTGTATAGAACCCATCCATTTTCATGGGTCATTATATGATAATGACTTGGGGAAAATGCATGTATGTTATCATTATATGATTTCTGAGGCCTATATCACCCTACAATGGATTGGTAAATGATAATTGTTTAATGAACATAAAAATATCACGGGAGGACCTCATATGCTCAACATAAGAGGGAAAAGAAGAAGACACCCCATAAATGAAATAAGAGGGTACACATGATAACATATCATGACCAAAAAAAAATGGTACCCATGATAACATCCCAATCGTAATACAAGAGGGAATATGGAAGGAAATTTTATACTAGAAACAAAAGGACATAATGGAGACATATGAATCATGAAAAAATAGTGTAAATAGGAGGACATCTTAATCTTGAAATAAGAATGAACATTAGAGGATATCCTAATCTCGAAATAAGAAGTTACAGGGGATGGAATCCCAATCCTGATGTTGGAACACATGTGATTAACCCATGACAAACGTGTTACAGAGGCCTTGGTAGGATTCCTTGACATATGGTTTTTAAAAAAATAACAATTACATTTTTTTTTCCATTTGTAATTATTCTATGGATTAAATTTATTATTTCTATAGAATACGTTTATTATGGATATATAATATTTATTATGATCTATAATTTCCATGGTATGTTCTTTAAATGTCATTCTCATCTTCCATATATTTTCATTCATGTTATTGTTAGGTATTTTTTTAATTTACCATTACTAAGCATCTGAGCTCACCCCTTCTTTATGGTTCCTTTATATAGTCTATGAATAATGGGTTTAAGTATAAGTAATAATTGTTTAAATAATTATGGGTGATGTTTATATTATTTCACTAGGATAATAGATTTTGTTTCCATGTTTCTAGAGACACTAACTATTATGTTACACATGAATATGTTTTTTAAATAATAAATGTTCATCTAAAATGATGTAATATCCCAATATGTTAATCCTAGGTTGTTATAAAAAGTCTATTAAATTAGGGAATATCACCCATTTAAGTATTTTAATATTACCTTCAATGTTCTCCTATAATTTTTTGAAATGGTAATATATATTAACTCTAGGTACCATCATATTTCTTGTAATATATTTTCAATATTAATATTAATTACATATTTTTGGATGTGTTCATTAAAAAAAATTAAATTATTTAGAGAATGGTTTTTCCTTTCTTGATCAAATTCCTTATATTCCACACCACATTAAATTTTGGTAGACATGATATATTTTGGAATAATTCATTATTTAATATTCTTTTAAAAAAAATATTTCATTTCTTTTACCTAGACACTTTGTAATGTCAAATTGAATGTGATCTATACTATTTTCATTTTATGAAAATATAGGAAACATTTTCTAAATATTTTTTATTAATTCATACCAATTTACAAATAAATGTTTATAAGGATTTACCATGTTTTGATTCATGTTTCAATATTTACCCACTAGATATAATATTCTTATGAGGTATAAAAGTAATGGTAACTAAAATTTCAATTCATGAAAAATTCTTATGTGGGACCATTTAAGGAATTATTTTGTTTTATTTTCTTCCATCAATGGCAACATCCATTTATGTTTCTTTTTGTATTTTGGCTTTTATTTGTAACTATCTACATTATTTTAGAGATCATTTATTTTCTTGTTTGGTGGATATAATTAGGACACTCATTTATTTATTGGTATAATAATTATTTTAATGAAATTTTGTATATTTTTATATGGATAACAAATTTATGTGTATAATATCATGTGATGGGTCGAGCATGAATTATATAGCCCTTAATATGTCTGTAAAATCATTATATCAGATGAGATTCTATGAATGTTGTTATGGAGTGAGTCTAATAAACTATATGACTCTTTCTACATTATGATTATTTTCTTGGGATAAAGATTTATGTTATGTTAAATATCCCATGTAATATATTTTTATCACAATAAATTTCACTGCAACATCTATTTTAATCAGTTAATTTATTCCAAAAACTGATAATATGATTCTTGGATTATGTTCCTTAATTTATTGGGTATAATTTTTTTATATTTTGTTCATGTTTCTATTTTAAAATTTCATGCCCATATTTTCATCTTAGGATCACTATGTATGTTTTATTGTAATAATTTTTTTCTTACCTTTACATAGTGGTTCAACTCAACTATTCATATTAATCCACTTCCATATGTAATAAATGAATGTAATATGTGTGGTGTGAATACAAATATATATTTTCTATAGAATTTAGTGATGATTTTAATGACTTATTATCATTTAACATGTTTTCAATATAGTTATATAAATGATGTTGGATATGAAATACTTATATTTATTATTAGATAATGATTACATTTTAACTAATTATTCATAAAGAACTAGAAAATCTTATTCATGAGTTATATAAATTAAAAAATATTTGGTGTAATGTATTTTTATATAATTCATATGATGCCTAGGTCTCTATATCTTCTTCCTTAGTTTGTTATAAAACATAAAATTCCATGTAATCCATGAATGTTTATACAACCTATCCCTTGATCCTATAATCAACTATTAAGCCACCATATTAATATGATCAAAATATTCTTCATGTTGATCAAGTAATCAAAATAACATTTCTGTCAAATAATCCTCCTAAATGATTATGTGGGATAAAAAATTCACATGTATACATTTTAGATCATGAATTTTATAATGAGTATCTCTAATGGAATTGAAATTCCTTATAGATTTTATGTAATATGTATTTAATTTAGATTTGTTGGAATTTGGAAGATAACCATCAAAAAATCCTATATATAGACCCATTTTACATTTAAGACTTTGAATTATATCCAAATATATTTTCCATTCTAGGTGTTGAGATATTGTTCAATTATGGTTTTTAATGTTCCTGAAATTCATTTTATGTAAATAATAAATATATTTTAATTTAATGAATAATTTTTTCTAAGATAAATTGGTTTAACTCTTGAACAGAATCAAGAATAAGAATCCTAGGACCATGTTTGAATTCTAAATGTGATATTTACCCTAGGTGTGACCAAAAATAGTTCAGTGAGGTATGTTTGGGCAGAAATAGATGACTGTGAGTGGGTTTAGTGAAATAAATAAATAATTTTATTTACTTATTTAAATATCGTAATTTTTAATGTTTTTTTAATAAATATATATTATGATTTTTTTAGGGTTACACACAAACTCCAATGATTGTTTAGAACTTTTCATTCCACCTCTCATTGGTGAATCAAGATATGATGTTGATGAAACCCCAAATAAATGAAGACAAATGAAACATGAATGAAACAACACATCTTCTTTCATTGGTGATCACATTATTCAATATAAAATGATTTGATTTCATATAGGAGTTATAATTTTTTGGAATCAAAGAATATTGATAACAAATTTGGGAATAATAAATTTGTTTCATTTTTTTTTTCATGTTATGACATTTTATTTACCCATATATCGAATGTTATTTTGATTATTTGGTTTTATAACCATGGGAAAACAAATATGTGTATGTTCACCAACAATTCTTGGGAAAAAAATTATACACATTATCATTGGTTCTTTAAACATATTCAAACTTTATAATATTCATTATTAGACCATGATGTCATGATTCAATATCCCATGGTGGGATTGAGCCCAATCAGACCCCTAGATTAACGATATAATTATATGTGACTATAGGATTGGAAATCAATGATGCAGTTTTGATTATTTTTGTGTTTATGTTGATTGATTTATAAAATCATAATCCAAATTGAATATGGATTGAGAATAGATAGACATGTTACGTGTGTGGTAAATGATGAACCAAATAGAAATTTGACTCCATAAAATGGTTGGTCGTTAACAATGTTTCAATGGATTTCCATTATATTTAGTTTGTTTTGGAAGAAATACCTAAAGCATCGTATTTAGTTTTGGATGTGCAGGAACAGATCTATCATTCATTATATATCCCAACTACATAACTTGTACAACTAAAAACAGATTTCAAGTAGTTACCCTACTACTGCAATGCAAGGGTTTTGGAAAATTAAAGGATCACGCATTAGATGACATGCTAAAACTCCATATTCCCTCTCTAAGAGGAAAATATCTGTGAAGGATAAAATGGATATGTTCATATTTGAAAGAAAAAACTATATACTGTTGTTCATGGACACATTTAGGATTAAATGGACATGGGTTGGGAGGCGCCCAAGACCCTAGGTTTCTGAGGCATCTCATGTAGGGCATCGAAAAATTTTGTAGTTCTTCAGGATTTATGATCCATGTAATTGTTGTGACATGACATGTAAAATATTTTGGGCCATAAGTCGTGTGGGTCTCCATACACATTGTATATGTATTCTTTTCTTTTTTGGAAGCATCAACATCTCATATATTTTTTTATTGTTCACATATTTTGTAACATGTGTACAATATACATAGATTAATTCTACATATAATGTAATCTTACTCTTGATTGAGTCTATTGAGATGTGATGTGATATGTTTCTATCATGACTCTTTTTTAGGAAATACTTGATGATAACAATGATAAGATTGTTTCCCCATAGACTATGGAGTGAAAACATACTATGGGATTTTTCATTAGTCATCTATCTACTCTAAGAGTGGAACCCTCTAATAGGGTTGGGCAAGGGTCCAATAATGAAAATATTTGAGGAAAACACTTGTTGTACTAGGGAATGTTTTATTGGTCTAAATATTATGCACCTCAACTTTGATGTACAATGGTTTGGTGTACCTCATCATTCATATCTTATTAGATAGGAGTATGATATGTTTGGAATCTTTTATGGACCTTATGATCTTATAGAACACTTTCATACGATGGTTTGTGAGTTGGAGATCTCCTTTCTCACTTGTATGGGTTTCTTTAGTTTTAGAATATTTTTGTGTATTTATGTTGTTGGATTTTGTTTATTTTATTGATTTGGGTTGATATGTTTACTGTCAATCTATTTTTATCATGCCTCTTACTAATCCCTCATTCACTATGGGGTTTTCATACTAGGTATATATATACATAATTCTATATTATAATTTCCCACCTGTGTTATTTCTTATAAAGACAATATACATACCATTGTTGAAAACATGAGAGAAAATTGATACCTCATTCATTGGACCACATATGATGGTTAGATGCTGGATATTGGAATCTTGAATATCTCAACCTTTTATAATCAATGTTTTTTTATTTTTGGAAATAATATATTATGGTCATGTATTTTTCCTCTTTAGATTATGTTTTCACTTTCATAATCTTTTACACCATAGAATATTTCAAATACATGGATATATTATAGTTATTAATTAATTTTATCATTATTAATATATACATTCTCATCGATATGGTCATATGTGTACGTAGAAAAATATTAGGAAATGTAATCCTTTGATATATATTCCTTTTATGGATGATTTCAAACCTCTGGCCTATGTTTTTTGGTTTAGAATTGTTTTCAGATTGCGCTCCTTTGGGTCGGACAGTTATAGACAGGTATCAGAGGTTATTTGATCCTTGTAATTGTTTTTTGAGAAGTCCATATAATAGAATTATATTAGGAATTAGGTAAACCGAGTTAATGAGTTTCTATTGAATCTTTAGGGAATTGGAATCTAGTGTTGGTGTTGTATTTGACATATCAATTCACTGTGACCATAATTAAATTATTTTAAACACGACATACAAAGACAATAGTTTAATGGATCATTTATACATAAATCATATATTATTGATTATTTTTAAAAGCCTTATTGAGATAGATCCCCATTTAATATATATTCTAATCGGACTATGTACAAGTTGACTACATTTTCATGGTTCCTCTATGATGAAAACCATCCATGTTACTAGATTTGTATTGTGATGATGATTTAATGTTGGTTGAGGACATATTTATAGTTTAATACTATGATACCATTTTTCTTGGTGGAAAATTTGCAGCACCCCTTCCAAATGAGATACGGATCATCCCATTATATGTGGTTATGTATGTGGGATTTTTTAGTGAACATAGTGATTTCAAACACATAAGGTTTATAATTATCCATGGAATGCAAGATCTGTAGGTAGTGAAGGACGATCAAGATTCATGGTCATAATTTTTAGTCTTATACGGAAATCAATGGATCATGTGGTTGTGGTGAAATATATGATGTATGATATAACAGTAGGGAAAGGTGGAGTCCTATTATACATATTCATGATTAGTGACACTCTCATGGAGTTAAATCCAAAATATCTTAATTGAGGATTACTACATTTCCTTCTTATTATCATTTTTTCATTCAAGACCATTTTTTAAGCTATAAAATGTACTGGTTAAGTTTTATGAGGGTGTGGCATAGTTTACAGAGCTTACATTGTATTCCCTTGATATGAAATTGGATGGATACTTCATGGAGTGGATGTTAGGGAAGGGTATTTAGAGAGATATTTGTGTCATGGTGGTAACCCTATTCTTTACCACCAATAATTGGGTGTTTCAAAAGGATCTACTGATAGAGTGTTTTCTAGTTATAGGGAACATAGGTATCTATATATGTAACTCGGAATTATAGGGTAGAGTTATCTTCCACAAGTAGTCAACACATGTCAATAAGATCTCAATGCAGGAGATCTTTCTCAGATCAGGTTCATCTATAAGGTCATGGATAACACAGTGGAATATAGAATCCCATAGAGGGGTGGTGTCATGGTTCCTAATGGAGAGTTTAAATGTCTCCTAGATACTTCACACTTTTTTAATTATTAATTCGTCTATTTTACATGTTGTGTGAGTAGAGAAAACATTTGAGGAATAATACTAGTGGATTTTTCTTCATGTTCCTATAAGGAATGCATCTTAGATCTATTTTAACATCTTATATTGAAAGATATCACTTTCTGGAGAAATTTTCCCTTGGGACCTTCCAGTCATACTCATGGAACATTATGACATCATCTTATTTGTTGATTTTTTTCCTTGTTCCAAGCTCGGATTTTCTATCATTGTAAATGATTCAGATGGATAAAAACTGATGGAAAAGAATTCTACTTTCATGGAATGATATATCTCATGGTGAGATTCATTTTTTAAGTAGGAAGGTCCACCAAATCACCCATCAATTGGTGATTGCATAACTTGGTAAAGTAAGATGTACTAAAATCAATATTCCTTCAGTAATGGTTGATTTTTTTTATTCATTCCCCAGTAATATTTCATCACTACTTATGAGGTATTTAAAATAGTTTTATATCAACATGCATCCCAATACTACTATGATATATTCCTTGGAATACGAGATGAAACCTATTGAGCATCAGGCATAGAAAATATAATTTGAGGAACATTAGGAGAAGGGTTCTATTTTACCCAATTTGTCCCCCTCAACAAATGCAGTACTATTTGTAAGAAATTTACAAAAGAGATTTTAGAATTGTGTGAATTATCTTCAGTCAAATGATGTTATTATAAATTAATATTATCCTTATTTAGTTTTAATAGACTCTTCCACCTGTTATGAGGTGCGAGTTATATATCTTGGATCAATATCATTTCCTAATATGACCTGTTTAGAGTATACTATGAATATATTACAAAGACAGAATTCTGGTATTTCTATAGACGCTGCAACTTCCTAGTGATACCATTTGGTGTGATGAATTACCCCATAAATGTTATGGATTTGATTAACCTGATATTCCATTCACACATGTTCCAATTTGTGGATGTATTCAATGATGACATACTCATATAATATCAGTCATGGGAAGATCATCTAGAGAACATGGGTATGGATTTTAATTTTCTTTTGGAGTAATATGTATTTGGAAATTCATTTGGTTTCTATTTCTATATCCACAAGGTTCTTTTTCTGTGGGATGTCATTTCTAAAAAAGAATAGGTTGTGGACCATGAAAATATTGATGCAGTGATTACTAGGGAGCCACTAAAGTGTGTCTAACTAGAGAAGAGACTTATTGTCTTACATATGTTCAACTGGAAATTTTTAGCAAACATTGCCTATTATTTCATTCACATTGATAGACCTATTATGAAAAGGGGCTTTTTTCCGAGTTTGAGAAGTGCTACAGGGCCGTTAAAGATTTGATGCTAGGGCTGATGAGTTCTTTTATTTTGAGACTACCATATGTTAGTGTGGAGTACGTGGTGTATTTTGAGGTATTTAATGGATCATCTCATCTATATGATGATTTAGGGGAATGATTTTATATCAAATGGTATAAGGAAATAGAGACACCATGAGTTGAAAAAAAATAGCGCATGACCTACATCAAAGAGATGTAGTATTATCCCTTCTGATATGAAGGGCTACTACTGACATTTTCTAGAATTCTTTTATGAATTTCAACCATATTGACCACCCTTCCATTAATAAGGAATCCATTTACCCATGAAAATCTGTTATAGTGCTACATCAAAGAGTTGAGGTGGAGGATGATGATTGATCCTATATTCATAATACCATATTATAGTGTGGAGTACATAGGGTATTCTAATTCCATTGTAGTTGATATCAACTTTGTGATGATGTAGAATAATTATATGATTACATATGGGATGATGTAGTTGAGAACTTATTATTAGAATTTCATTTTTTAAACATTTGGTTATGAATGGTATTATTCACCCTAAGGACATGGATGCACTATCTTCTAAGAAAGCGTATTTTTTGTTTACACATTCCATTAGAACCACAATTATGACTTCATGTATGGAGATTTTCACCTATCATAGAGGTGCTGGAATGATATCCTATTGAATTATAATAATATGCTACTCTATACACATGGGACGGGGAATGTTGAGGTCGATTCTCTTATTTGTAATTCTCAAGATCATTTTCTGTATGAGTAATCTGTGCAGTTGGATTCTTTACAGATGACCCATGTTGAGCGGTAGGGTGCATCTATTCTTCAGTCTATGTTGTTGCGTATTCAAATTCAGAAACATGTGAGAGAATCCCATTATGGATACCATTACTATCATGTCTTGAGAAATCATATATCATTTGGATATATACAATATATGTTTTCTTAAATGATGTAATCACATCATCCTTTTCAAGTGGTTGAGGGTTTTCTCGTTCACGATGGGGTAAGAGATGATGAGAGAGTTTCACACATCTCAATTTTTTGTACATCCCAATGTGGAATATATTTTATTTTTCCTTTAGTGGTACTTTTGGTTTGATGAAATTATATGTGGAATAGATGTGTTTATCTCATAGTGCCTTTCCTTTTATCAATTTAAGGATATTCACAAGCTTCTTGAAGATTTTTCACATACTCTTGAGATCATGGAGTGGATATAGATGGAATATATCTAGGATTCATGATAAGGAATTCACGGATTACAATTAAACAAGACGCCATATGCTTGATAGTTGATCGACTCACGATGTCAGCATAATTTTTCCCTATTGGGGAAGAGTTCGGGAGAGAGTTTGGGAATTTGTACGTATGGTAAATTTTTCATTTTCATATTGATCCCTCAAATATTCTCTCTATCCATGATATGTTGATTACATCAATGTTATGGGGAGGAATAAAGTATTTACTCTTAACCTATATTATGATAAGTACATCATTTCAACCCCATACATATTGTAAAACAAAAGACACTATATAGGTGTTGGAGGATATTTCCGGGGATTGTATCGTAGACATCATCCATAAATGGAATGACCAATTTTCCAAAGTAAAGTTTGCATACAACAATAGAATCCTCTCTACTATCAGCATGAAACCTATCTAGGACTTAAATTGGTGACTTATAAATTCACTCTTTTGTTGGATGGAGGTCAGTGATGCACTTATTGTTTTTTTGGTGATGGTATAGGAAATGATAGAGATGGTCTAGATCATCATTGAGTGGTTGAGAATAGCATATAGAAAGCCCAAATTTTATATATTTCAGCAACGTATGACCTTGACGTTTGAGTAGGGAGCCTCTTTTTTCATATCAGACTCCACATTATGAGGATTTTATAAAAAAATCTTTGAATGCAAGAAATCTATATGGTTTATCATGGGATTTTAGATCATATATAATGTTGGTGAGGTTCCTTACAACATTTCAATGCCGATATCATTGGAGCAGGTTTAGAACTTATTCTACATGTCATATCTAAGGAGATACGTGAATTACCCCAATAAAATATTGATTGGGTTGATCTGGACATCAAGGATGGATCTATCTTTTTAGATCACCCAGTGGTGACCAAGGATTTATAGGAGATGACCCTATATGAGTAGAATTTCCCCATTTTTCATGTGTTGTGGTATCGTGAAATCATTCAACAGAGATCCTTGTGTTTAGATATCTAGATGCAAGATGATTACCCCTATACATTTTGTGAATTATTGTTATTTGCGGTGAAAACATTTACTGATATAATTATAAAGACACCTGGTTTTTACCTTGCTAGACTTTGTAATATTTCTAGATATTGTTTTTTCTAAATATACGCAAAGACGTTGTGTGACTTCCACTCTCAGTTTTCTCTGAATTAACAATTTAAAATATTAAATATATTTTATATTACCCATGATTGGTATAATTACTAATAGAGGATAATATTAAACAGAATATAAAATCAAATTTTCTTAAAAAAGGATGAATTCATGAAATATTTCTTTTGAATAAGAGAAAATATTTTTCTAACTATAGGTGCAACCCAAAATTGGTCGGGGCTTGGTTATTGGTCAAAGAATCCCTTGGAAGGTTAATTTAGTAAAATATATATTTAATATTATATGATTAATTAAGAAATCAGGAATTTATAAATAAATTCATCGTTATAATTATTCTTCAAGCTTATCTATATAACCACAGAGCCATTGTGAGGTTCTCCATCCACATATTTTTCTGATATCGATATCTGTCGATGATAAAACACTACATACAGAAAGATTAATGCATAAAGAATGTAATGATCCCTCTTATTCAATTTCTAGAACATAATTCATAAGAAATATTGATCTGATTAATTTTTGGACTAAGAAATATATCAATTTACCCCCTATTGATTAATCTATTTAGTATGATCATTTTGATCCTTTGATATGGGTCCATGTTAATCTTTTATATGTGCCCTTGTATAGATTGTTTATTTGATTATTCAGATTTATCACAATGGGATACACGTTATATGTTAATATGCCAAGAAATCTTGTATAATGTCTATTACAACATTTGTTTGGTGTTTTATTCTTTCTTTGGTAGAGGTAGTCTCTATGGACTATAGGGTCGCGAATTGACAATACCAGAAAAGATAGATACTGATCAATGTAACACCCCATGATTTTATGAAAAATATTCTTTTTAATTTCATTAATGTTTTGTGTTGTACGCTATACCAAAAGGAGCTTTCACAACACGCAACCTTGACTTGTCTTGCACGCAATCACGACCTTCCTCGATAGCGTGTGTAGTACACAATAACGAGTTTCACTAAACATCGATATGCTATAAAATTATTATTAAAACTAGCCATTATGAATAGTAATAACCACTTTTTGAAATTTTGTAAATTTTATTTTTCAAAATGGAATTCATTTTTGGATTTGGAGTATCGAATTTAGCCTAAGGTGAAATTTTGGTACTTTTCGGATAACTTTCATATTCTGATGGATAGTGAAAATTACTAAATTATAATTAATAACAAATTTTTTAATCGAAATAATTAATAGTGATAAATTATTAATTTGAGTGGTTTTAAAGTATATTTAGAATATATTTTTACAATTTAATACAATGTTGGTCATTGAATGTAATTTCACATTTAAACCAGTCACAATCAAGTGTCAATCTTTTGATAGTTATTATCTCTTAAGAACACGCTATTTGTTTTGACGACGGGAATTAATTTTTAAATTAATTAATGAAACTGATATTTTTTGAATTTGATAAAATAGACATCATTTTTGAATTCATAATATCAAATATATCTTAGATCTAATTTTTGGTATTTTTCTGGAAACTTTCATTTTTTGATGAATAGTGAAACCACTAAGTGGTAGTTAAAAAACTGAATTTTTCATAAAACTTAATTTTACTGCTTCTATGAGTGGAATTTCGAAAATCAGAGAGACACGGTTAATATCAAGGACTAAAATGTGGTTCAGTGAGATGAAAATAATTTTTGGTGGATAGTAACTTTTGACTTTTTTTACCACGGTTAAAAGTAAATAGGGAAATTAAGGGTAAAGATGATATTATTATTACCCTAAAAAATGTCCTAATTATATTGGATAAGTTTAATTCTACAAAAAACAAACTTAGGAATAAAATATGACCATTTAGGCCCACTTGGATTAGATTAGGACATTTATTATTAGTTTATTTAAAGAAGGGTTAAAAGAGTTAAAATCAAAGTTTATTTACTAAAACATTTTTAATATGGGGTTATACATAAGATAAATTCGACTATAAATATTAATTAGAAATATAAAAAGATTTCCTACATAATGGTATTTTATTTGTAATTTTTTGACATTAAATAATTTAATTTATTTATGACACAACGATGATGCAGTAATTATCTTATTAATGAAATATTGACATAATGGATATTATAAATACCCAAATAAATATAATATGAGATTTTTTATGAATTCCACTACTTTTCAAGGTCAATATGACATGTTATTATTGATTTAATTAACTTTTTTTGAACTTATCATTCTGTTGTGAGTTTCACAAAAATCAATTACTAAATAGTGTCAAAATTGACATAAAATAGTTTTTAAAAAATATATTATATTATTAATTGTTATTTTATTCCTAAAAATCTAAGGATCAGCCAAATAACTTATTTAAGGTTAAATATATTAATAATAAACAATTTGGGGTTCTTTTGGCTTCTTATAGAAAGTTTATTAACACTATAGTGTAAGAACACAAGAAGACACGGTAAAAGTAAAATTATTTAACTTAATGTTAAATCTAAATGATAAGGTTAACATAGGAACCTAAACTTATCTAAATTCTATTGTAAGAGAGGATTTCGACCCATCCCCACCTTATACTCGAAATAAATCAATTTGGAGCTATTTAAAACCTAACTTCACTTTATAATAAAATAATATTTTTAGTTATTCCAAAGGTGCCCTCTCCTCCGTTATAAAAGGACACCTCCTTCCCCTCTTCCTCACACCACATTGAGCCTTCAAGCTCGGCCAAAACCTACCAATTTCTCCTCTACACTTCAATAGAGACATCCTAGAGGTTCTGGTCTTCTTCAAAGACCCGTTTTAGTGCCCTAAAAGGAGGTCTCAAATAAGCACTTCAAAGAAGAGGTAAAGCCCATTACCGATTCTTTCATCTTTATTTCCTCTTCCACTTCTTCTTCTTAGGTTGTTTCATTATGAAGTAATAAATTCATTATCACTCATATACTGATATGTTATTATAAGTATGAAACAACCCTATTTCACCATCTATCCATCCTACGGAATAACAAATCACCGCGCGTGCGTACGTACGGAATACCGTCCCCACGCCGTGGTGTAATCTATTTTCCACCACCACCTTACTTGGATGGGTATAATGGTGTATATAATGACTATATATGACTATTATAAAGTGATAATGATTCTGAAATAGTATACATACACTCCAATACAATTCCACAATCATAGGAACGATATCATCACTCGTGCGTACGTACGGAATACCGTCTCCACGACGCGATGCGATTCATTCTCCATGTTAACCATTTAAGATTGATTATAAAATATATATAAGCAATAACAATGATATATATGACATTATAAAGCTACTGGATTTATGTATATATGTATTTCATCTACTTACATCCATTCAAGACAATAAGGAAAGGAAAACAGCGTTCATGCGTACGTACGGACTACCGTCTCCATGAATGGTGTGTTTCATTTCATTTATCTATATTATATATATATATATATACTGAATATATATGATATATAAATCATGTTTTGGAAGTAAGTAAATCATGATATAAGTAATAATAATGTCAAGAACAACAAGTCCAAACACCTACGATAAATGAAACGATTTTACCCAAAACGCTTCTTCAACATGGAATTTACAAAAGAACGGGTAATATAAAGTCATAAGTGAACCATATATGATATCATAACAATGAATATGATTATGTAATAAGTCAATAACATTATTTAAATCATTATACAGGAGGTTCGGACACTTTCGAAGCAAATCGGACCAAAGGTAAGGGAAATATCACAATCTCATTTTTATCCGAGATTGTTTATACTTTAGTATTTACTGGGGTGTATTTAATCATCCAAATCCATGTTTCCTCAATATGTAATATTATTTCCATCCACCTACAATTTTTTAAATCCAATTTTACCCTTCGGTGTGTTTTTAGTAAAGGATATGAAAGGAATCTTTTGTCGTTTTTCGTACGAGGTACTTTTTGACTTTTCCGACAAAAGTTCGAAGAATGTTTTTTTAAACTTATACGGCATGAATGGATTTTTAAAACATTATTTCCAAGAATCTTCCATTACAAGTTTTCAATATTATTTGTAATCAACTTCTATTAGTTTAAAATTGTATGACATGTTAAGAAAGGAAAATGTTTTTGAAGTAGAAAGGATATTTTCCTCAAGAATGGAGATCAAGTGTTTTATCAAAATTATTTTCCATCTAAGATAATATAGGGTTCTGTTTCTATCACTATTATTACAGTGATTTGATTATGTTGTGATGGAAATCTTTTTATGAATTCCTTTATCTTATATGAATTGTTTTATGAAGTCATGATGTTTAAGATTCCCATTTTTATTACATGGGTTATGCTATGATGTATGGTTTATTTTGTGGCACACATAATAATGGTATCATTATGAGATGGGTGGGACCTATATCTCCATCCAATGAATTGGGTAAAGATTTTATATCTCATGAGATAGACATGGATATAATGGTAGGTTATACCGGTTTAGTGAAACAAGACTGAAACGAGGGTGACACGGTTCAGAAAGGGACTTTGTCCACTAAGATAGTCTTGGAAATGAGTCTTGACTAACAAGAAATGAATTTCTATGATTATGTGTGTATGCCACAATGTTTCATGTTTTATGTTATGAGTATTGTGATTACATTTCACTACCATGATTTATCCCATGTTATGAAATTATGATCTCTTTTGCAGGTTAAGATTTCTAAAAGTTATGTGCTTGTGTATACGATGTGATTGATATTTCTTTTGTTTACCCTTACTGAGAATTTGAGCTCACCCTTTTATGTTTTCTTTTCCCCAGGATATAAAGAAAGGTTTTAGGTATAAAAAAAGAAGATCTTTATGGGAGATGTTGAAGATCTTTCACCAGGATTCGATGATTATATTCCGAGTTTCCAAAGACACTAAACTATTACGATCCTTGTGTGTGTGTTTTTGTTATTTACTAAGTATTCCGCAAATGTAATGTAATGTCAATGTATGTCATGCTTCGGGTCTCTACAGTTGGTATCAGAGGAAAGGTTTAGTCAACCTTTGGAAACTATAACGCGAAAACGTTAGTGAGATCCCTAGAGATATTTCTATGGTATGTCTGGGGATGCCCCTAGGATAAGTATACGTATAGTATATAGTCATAGAACTATGGTAATGATATTAGATTAAACCAAAGATGTTAGATATTGATGTTACTCCCCCTTTATTATGATTTTTTCCTCTCACACTATTCTTTTTGGGTTTTAGAAAATGGCTGGAAACAAGATGATTCACGATAATGGAGGATATGATGGACAATGGAATGATAAGCAACCAAATTAAATGGGATTTGGAAGTCCAAACATCATTATTATGACAAATCAGCAATCTCATAATATGATCAATAAAGTAAAATTTGGTAGGTTTCCTGACTCGGCTAATAAGAGAATGATGGAGTTTCATGATGATCATTGAGGAAAGAAAGTTCAATTTCCCCTATGTAAATCATGTGGAAAGAGGCATCAAGGAAAATGTTTCAAAGGAACTGGAAGATGCTTTGGGTGTGGAAAAGAAGGACACAAAGCTAGTAAGTGCAAAGGAAAAGGATCAGTTAACACCAGGGATGAGGATAATGGTCTTCCTATGACATCAAAAATGGTTAATTGTTTTAAATGTGGAATGTACGGGCATTATGCAAACCAATGCCCTAAGGGAATGTCTCATGAAGAGAATCAGTATGGTCATATGGGTAGTATTTATGTTGATGATGATGAAGAGACTACAAATGATATGTGAGATGAAAGAATTGTTGAAGCTCGGTCAATGGTTTAAGAAGGTAGTGGAATTATTACATGTTTATCAAGTGTAATGTTGTATAAGTAATCTCATGGTACTATGGAATAAAGAGACATCTTAGGATTGTTACACTGTTGTCTTTCCTTGAGTTTTGAAATTGTATGATTAATGGTACTGGTATCCATGAAGGGTTATTCAGATAATTTTGGAAAGTAGATGATATGCGCATAATGAAGTGATAAAGAGAAAATGAAATGTTTGACAGTATTCATGAGCTCATGATTGATATAAGGACTAAGTTATATCATGGTTTGAGTATATAGAATTTTGAGGCTTTTGGTATGTGGAAAGTGATAACTTTTAACTGCATTCATGTTTTCACTAAGGTTCAATGGGTATTCAAGAGAATACATGATTAAGGCCTTTGAATGTTTGGAATGTGACCAACAAGACATATCTTATGATATATGGGGATCAACGTTGGTATTAAATCTACGGTAATCGTTTTCACTATATTATGAGAGTGTACTGAAGTATTATGGATAAGCCTAAAGATTGGAATGGATTATGTTGGACATAAGTTAGTATTGTTTAAGGATAGAAGTTTTTTCGATATTATTGATGGGATGTTATAGTAATATAGTTTTAGAAAAAGGGCAACCTGCAGGATGGGCGACAACCCGTCGCGTCGGACAAGGCTGTGGGAATCGAACCCACAACCGAAGTGTGACTGGCCTTTATCGCCTACCACTGACCTACAGGAAGTCCCTGTTTAGTAGAAACTAGTTTCATTATATTACGCAGTATGATATATGAAGTATAAGTCCATTTTAAGAAACCCTATATTATGAATCTCACTATAGATGGGCTTATGTATTTTTTGATAACTTTTCTAAACTTTTGTTTGAGATATATGGGATGACCCATCATTCTATCACATGATCTACTAACACATCACGAATGACAAATTCAACTTCATTTCTTTAAGAGATGAAGTGGAAATTGTCCAAATAATGACAAACTGTGAGACTATACCAAAATCACGAAAGTATTTCTTCAAATTCCAATTTCATCAAATTTAGGGAAATGATCTTAAAAACCAAAAATGTTGTCCTAGTGCTCTTATATCTGATGAATCAGATGATACCTTAGATCATCAAAAATTCATGGCTTTGTTATTGGTGGCTTTTCCATAGCCATGTTCTCTACCACTCTCCATCAAAACATGATGGTTAGATTTCTATTCCATATCCTTATTTTAACATATGTGGAAACCCAGTGATTAGTTTATTTGGGTAACCATTACGTTTCATAATTTTGTTTTTAAAGATTGGTTTTGGTATTCCTTTTTACGATGTGGGGTTCTATTAAAGAAACTTTCGAATAGTAAACCATTTATAACCCCGATGAATTTCGAGGGCGAAATTCATTTTAAGGGGGGTAGAATGTAACACCCCAAGATTTTATGAAAAATATTATTTTTAATATCATTAATGTCTTGTGTTGTACGCTACACCAAAAAGAGCTTGAACAACACACATCCTTGACTTGTCTTGCACGCAATCGCGACCTTCCTCGATAGCGTGTGTAGTACGCAATAACGAGTTTCACTAAACATCGATATGCTATTAAAATATTATTAAAACTAGCCATTATGAATAGTAGTAACCACTTTTTGAAATTTTGTAAATTTTATTTTTCAAAATGGAATTCATTTTTGGATTTGGAGTATCGAATTTATCCTAAGGTGAAATTTTGGTACTTTTCGGATAACATTCATATTCTGATGAATAGTGAAAATTACTAAATTATAATTAAAAACAACTATTTTAATCGAAATAATTAATAGTGATAAATTATTAATTTGAGTGGATTTAAAGTATATTTAGAATATATTTTTACAATTTAATACAATGTTGGTCATTGGATGTAATTTCACAATTAAACCAGTCATAATCAAGTGTCAATCTTTTGATAGTTATTATCTCTTAAGAACACGCTATTTGTTTTGACGACGAGAATTAATTTTTAAATTATTTAATGCAACTGATATGTTTTGAATTTGATAAAATAGAAATCATTTTTTAATTCATAACATCAAATATAGCTTAGATCTAATTTTTGGTATTTTTTTGGAAACTTTCATTTTTTGATGAATAGTGAAACAACTAAGTGGTAGTTAAAAAACTGAATTTTTCATAAAACATAATTTTACCGCTTCTATGAGTGGAATTTCAAAAATCCGAGAGACACGGTTAATATCAAGGACTAACATGTGGTTCAATGAGATGAAAATAATTTTTGGTGAATAGTCACTTTTGACTTTTTTTTACCACGGTTAAAAGTAAATAGGGTAATTAAGGGTAAAGATGATATTATTATTACCCTAACACATGTCCTAATTCTATTGGATAAGTGTAATTCGACCAAAAACAAACTTAGGGAAAAAATATGACCATTTAGGCCCACTTGGATTATATTAGGACATTTATTATTAGTTTATTTAAAGAAGGGTTAAAAGAGTTAAAATCAAAGTTCATTTACTAAAACATTTTTAATATGGGGTTATACATAAGATACATTCGACTATAAATATTCATTAGAAATCTAAAAATATTTCCTAAATAATGGTTTTTTATTTGTAATTTTTAGACATTAAATAATTTAATTTATTTATGACACAACTATGATGTAGTAATTATCTTATTAATGAAATATTGACATAATTGATGTTATAAATACCCAAATAAATATAATTTGAGACTTTTTATGAATTCCACTAATTTTCTAGGTTAATATGAAATATTATTATTGATTTAATTAACTTTTTTCGAACTTATCATTCTGTTATAAGTTTCACAAAAATCAATTACTAAATAGTGTCAAAATTGACATAAAATAGTTTTTAAAACAAATATTATATTATTAATTGTTATTTTATTCCTAAAAATCTAAGGTTCGGCCAAATGACATAGATATGGATATATATATTAATAATAAACAATTTGGGGTTAGTTTGGCTTCTTATAGTAAGTTTATTAACCTTATAGTGTAAGAAAACAAGAAGACACAGTAAAAGTAAAATTATTTAACTTAATGTTAAATATAAATGATAAGGTTAAAATATGAACCTAAACTTGTCTATATTTTATTGGACAAGAGGATTTCGACCCATCCCCACCTTAGCCTCTAAATAAACCAATTTGGATCTATTTAAAACCGAACTTCACTTTATAATAATGTAATATTTTTAGTTATTCCAAAGGTGCCCCTCTCCTCCCTTATAAAAGGACACCTCCTTCCCCTCTTCCTCACACCACATTGAGCCTTCAAGCTCGGCCAACCCCTGCCACTTTCTCCTCTCCACTTCCCTAGAGACATCCTAGTGGTTCCGGTCTTCTTCAAAGACCCATTTTAGTGCCCTAAAAGGAGGTCTCAAAGAAGCACTTCAAAGAAGAGGTAAACCCCATTACCGATTCTTTCATCTTTATTTCTTCTTCCACTTCTTCTTCTTAGGTTGTTTCGTTATGAAGTAATAACTCCAGTATCACTCATATACTGATATGTTATTATAAGTATGAAACAATCCTATTTCACCATCTATCCATCCTACGGAAAAAGAAATCACCGCGCGTGCGTACGTACGGAATACCGTCTCCACGCCGTGGTGTAATCTATTTTCCACTACCACCTTACTTGGATGGGTATAATGGTGTATATAATGACTATATATGACTATTATAAAGTGATACTGATTCTGAAATAGTATACATGCACTCCAATACAATTCCACGATCATAGGAACGATATCATCACTCGTGCGTACGTACGGAATACCGTCTCCACGACGCGATGAGATTCATTCTCCATGTTAACCATTTAAGAATGATTATAAAGTATATATAAGCAATAATAATGAAATATATGACATTATAAAGCTACTTTATTTATGTATATATGTATTTCATCTACTTACTTCCATTCAAGACAATAAGGAAAGGAAAACAGCGTTCATGCGTACGTACGAACTACCGTCTCCATGAATGGTGTGTTTCATTTCATTTATCTAACTATTATATATATATATATATATACTGAATATATATGATATATAAATCATGTTTTGTAAGTAAGTAAATCATGATATAAGTAATAATAATGTCATGAACAACAAGTCCAAACACCTACGATAAATGAAACGATTTTACCCAAAACGCTTCTTTAACATGGAATTTACAAAAGAACGGGTAATATAAAGACATAAGTGAACCATATATGATATCATAACAATGAATATGATTCTGTAATAAGTAAATAACATTATTTCAATCATTATACAGGAGGTTCGGACAGTTACGAAGCAAATCGGACCAAAGGTAAGGGAAATATCACAATCTCATTTTTATCCGAGATTGTTTATACTTTAGTATTTATTGGGGTGTATTTTATCATCCAAATCCATGTTTCCTAAATATGTAATATTATTTCCATCCACATACAATTTTTTAAATCCAATTTTACCCTTCGGTGAGTTTTTAGTAAAGGATATGAAAGGAATCTTTTGTCGTTTTTCGTACGAGGTACTTTTTGACTTTTCCGACAAAAGTACGAAGAATGTTTTTTTAACTTATATGACATGAATGGATTTTTAAAACATTATTTCCAAGAATCTTCCTTTACATGTTTTCAATCTAATTTGTAATCAAATTCTTTTAGTTTAAAATTGTATGACATGTTAAGAAAGGAAAATGTTTTTGAAGTAGAAAGGATATTTTCCTCAAGAATGGAGATCAGGTGTTTTATCAAAATTATTTTCCATCTAAGATAATATTGGGTTCTATTTCTATCACTATTATTACAATGATTTGATTATGTTGTGATGGAAATATTTTTATGAATTCATTTATCTTATATGAATTGTTTTATGAAGTCATTATGTTTAAGATTCCCATTTTTATTACATGGGTTGTGCTATGATGTATGGTTTATGATTTTGTGGCACACATAATAATGGTATCATTATGAGATGGGTGGGACCTATATCTACCTTAAATTCATTGGGTAAAGATTTTATATCTCATGAGATAGACATGGCTGGAATGGTAGGTTATACCGGTTCAGTGAAACAGGACTGAAATGAGGGTGACTCGGTTCAGAAAGTGACTTTGTCCACTAAGATAGTCTTGAAAATGAGTCTTGACTAACAAGAAATGATTTTCTATGATTATGTGTGTATGACACAAAGTTTCATGTTTTAAGTTATGATTATTGTGATTACATTTCACTTCCATGATTTATCCCATGTTATGAAATTATGATCTCTTTTGCAGGTTAAGATTTCCAAAAGTTATGTGCTTGTGTATACGATGTGATTGATATTTCTTTTGTTTTCCCTTACTGAGCATTTGAGCTCACCCTTTTATGTTTTATTTTCCCCAAGATATAAAGAAAGGTTTTAGGTATAAAAAAAAGAAGGTCTTTATGGGAGATGTTGACGATCTTTCACCAGGATTCGAAGATTATATTCCGAGTTTCCAAAGACACTAAACTATTACGATCCATGTGTGTGTGTTTTTGTTATGTACTAAGTATTCCGCAAATGTAATGTAATGTCAATGTACGTTAAGCTTCGGGTATCTACAATCAAAACCCAAAATTCATGAAGGTTTAACATGTGACCAGAGTATCAGAAATCAAGGATTTATTAGTTATGAATTATTGGTTGTCGGTTAATGAAATGTGGAACCAGATTCCAAATACAAGATAGAAAGCGATGGGATATGTGGACGGTGCATGTGGGTAATGATGAACAAAACTAAAATATTTTTTAGACCAATGGACAGATATAAATTGGGAATTCATTGATTTCCATTCGATTTCATGTGTCATGGAGGTGAGATATGTAGCATCATACTCATATCTGGATGTCTGGGGTAATATAAAACATTTCTTAAAATTATGAACATGAAGGCATCTACATTGATGAGAATATGTCATGTGGTTCCCTTATGTCAATGACGATTGGGTTTTGGAAAATCTATTGAATAAACAACATGATACTATCATAGGGTGGACAATATATTTTATCGATGATATGAACATTTACCCATGAATAGGAAAACATTATTTAATGTTGTACACGGACACATAAATGATTACTTGGTCATGGCCGTGGACCCAGTCCAGAACGTGGGTGGCCAAGTCATGCCATTTAGTCCACATACATTCCATATAGTGCTATATAGTTAGTGAATCAATTACTGGTAGAGGAACAACTATGATAATAGTGGGACCACATGCCAATTGGGTCTATTTACATATTGTGTACCTCTTTTTTCCATTTCACAAATCTCAATCCATTTGTATCTCTTTCATTTGGAGTTATATATTGGTGTGCTGGTATCATATACTAAGTTTCTTTTCACAATGAATATAATGGATACATTTATAGTATATTTTTAGATACGATGGAGGATGTTTTGGGTGTAAATTTTCATTTGGTGTTTCTCAATTATGGTAGTGATTAGGAGGGATCACTAGAGTATCTTAAGTGGAACCCTCTTATAGGATAAGATATTAGTCCTATATCTATAATCAATGTGGAAGCCACTTGACTTGATGAGCAGGAGTCCTATATTGACTATTAGATTGGAAACCATTTATTGGGATAGTGAATGGTTCCTCTATGAATCCATTGAGTTATCCCCTCCGATGGACATAGGTTTTTGGTCCCTGACTACATTTGTGAACCATCATACTGGGAATAGCATGGGACATAAAACATAATCATAATAGAACCCTCCAACATTATTTGTACAACGGTCCCCAACCACTTTTATGGAGCCCTCCTTGTAGGAAGTGTATGGGTCCTTTACCTGTTACTTTAGGGGGACCCAACTACTCGGTAGGGTATGGGACCTCGATCGACTATTGTAAGGAGCCATCCAATTGTACAATGGAATGTTTCCTATATATAGATATTGTTCCCCTTGAATGTGAGGCACAATAGAAATCTATGGATTACCATAATTTCCTCTTATGATAGTTTCATGATATGCTATGAATCCTTGATGGACAATTTGGAACTAATTAAAATCATCCCTAGTTTATTTTGTATGATATAGATACCCTTATCTACATTTTTTTCTATGGTATGAGCATATTTATTAATGTATTCATTTTATTGAATTTTGTTTACACTCTTTCTTAAGGTTATGTTTTATAATGTCCATATATTCCTATCGTTTCTCCAACTTCATCGAGATGGTTGGTATTGTGGGTACAAGTACATTAGGAAAAGGCCTTTGGTTTTACACACACCTCTCCTCCCAAGTCAGTATCCCTTGGCCTATGGAGGTGTTCTTTAGGTAATTTATTCTCAATCCCCATTGTATTAGGTAATCACAGTAACAAATGATGATCAACATCATTCATCAATAATATATATAATCACATAATCTTAATGTTCAAAACATATCTAAGTAGTCATCTATTTCTCATAAACAAAAACATTATCATTTAAATTCACATTAATAATATCATATATATTGTTATTACTATTCACAATATTAATCATACCCAACTATTCGTTGGAAATATGTAATCATATTTGATTTTAGATGATATTTATCTATCTTAAATTGCAAATAAATATTCAAAAAATATATGTAATTATATTTATTTAAATCTCATGGGGTATATAACTTTGTTTTTCTTAATGATATATAAATATTTATGTTCTAAAATCCACCACAATATCCACATCAAATAAAAAGTATCTTATTTTTATACATCTTGCATGACATCCATTATAGAATAAATACTCATGGATGGAGTTCCTAAAATCATGCATGTATATTTTTTGAAATTCAACAAGAATTCATCTTTTCTTCACCTTCATTGCGTGTTTAATAAATAACCAGACCCTGATATTAAATTAATCTATTATATATGTTTGAAAAAAATAACCAATGTCACTTCATCATCATTCAATGGATACAATATTCTCCATGTGTGTGGATTTTATACAACCCAATGCACTTCGTATATGGATTTTGGTTTCCCTATAGAAGATATCATTCTAATAATAAATTTGATTTAAATTAATTCATATGAATTTCATAAATTAATAGTTAACATGAAATCATTCCTGATATTCTAATGGAATATAATAATTACACCAATACACTATTAGATATCCTGAAATGTGTTCATGTATTTATTATAGAATAAGTATATGGTATGATGTTGACTATCCCTATAATACAAAAAATATACAGACTTTTCACAAGAACCATGATATATTGAACGTATCCTATTATACATAGAGATATTGATTTTATCTTATGAAAGATCAGATAATGGTATAATAAAAATCATATTCAAACACTCATGGTAATTCCTCAAACTCTGGGATCCTTCATCTCATTATTTCACCAATTAAATTACACTACACAAAGTATGTACATATATAATGATTTATTAATGTAGTTTACAGTCACAAGAACACACATTGTAGTACTATGTTTATTTCAACCAAAATTCACATATGGTATTTTATGAACCATTCCTGATTGATTCTCTCTCATCATAAGGTTTATGTAGTGACCAATGTTGTTCTTTTAGTTTCAAACAATATTTCCATGATGTATATGCATAACATATTTGGGTTATATCTTACCATATCATGTGGAAGGTATAATTTCTTCAAATTTTTCTTTTATATTTTTATATGTGGTAGATTAACAATCTCACAGTATCTTATATATATTAATAGAATATAATTCCAATCACATATAGTTAGTTCTTATACTATATAAATCTCATGGTTGGTCTAGATACTAAATCTAAATTGTTTTTTACTAGTCCCACATAAGCATTACCATGATTTTTTGGATCTCACACGATCAATTTCATTACTATTGAGAATATATATTGATCATAGAATGAGTTTAATATTTTTTGTTGTATATTACGAAGAAATTAATCAGGATTTTAAATTTGGTACATGATACACATAATTTTCACAGTGTTATTTGAAGGACCCTGGGACACCCTGAGAGGGGAGGGGTGAATCAGGGTGACAAATTTTTCTTTTAATGTGATGGATCTTGTTCCCACATTGGTAGGAACTTGTTGAACCTGTATGATGAATATGATCAGAAATCAAACATTCACACGCACAGAGAAGACACATCACTTTTTACTTGGTGCACCACTAAGGGCTACGTCCAAGGAGCATACACCGAAAAGTTTTCGGTCGTACCAAATACCACTAATCTTCACTAGATGTGGATTGAAAAGGTTTGGGAACAATCACTCTATCCTAGTCTCACTTCCTTTACAAAGGTTTAGGGATAGCTCACTGCTCCCTCGGGTCACTCCCGTTGACTCCCCCTGGCTCACTACCGTTAGTGAAGTCCCACTTAGTTTATAGACGTGAAGGTCTCATCATCATTGCATAATAATGCATCCTCTGTCGTATGTAGATGCTCTGTTGAAGTCCAAATCTCACCAGAAGATGAATCCCACTTTGTGCTGAGGGTACCGGGTGATCTTCCAGCTTTCGTGCAGCTTAAAAATGACAGATGATCTTTAACAACCCCGACACGCTTATCCAAGCCTGGTGCGCAAGTCACAATACCGGCGCACAAGTCACTTTCACAGTACAAAATCGGCACGCAGGTGACACAAAACAACTTGCGTGACACTGCCTGCTTCAACACCAAACTTTCACGACGTTGAGCCTTTAACTCCCCAACTGCCTTGGTCGCACAGCCAACAATTGGTGCACAACCTCTAATTGCGCGACCCAACAACCACTTGCGCGGCTCAACCACTTACGCGATGAGAGCACGAAAAATATCTAAGTCTTGAACTTCGTTACAAATGAGGAGGGGGATACTCTATTTATAGGCAAACTGGATCCCCTGCGCGGTGGTGCGCAAGTCACTCCTTGGCGCGCAAGCCTTAGCGCGCAACACATCTCCCTAGCCTCTGTCGCGCTACTCACTTGCGCGACCTACACAAATACATACGCGGCCTTCTTTACATTACCATATTTTGATGTTTTGATATTGAAAAACAATAGGCGCGCAAGTTTCCCGTCTTCCTAGGAATTGGCGCCCAAGTCTCTTCACGGCATGCAGGTCACTTGCGCGACCAACCCAAAACATATGCGGCCCTTATCCCTTTGTCATTTTCCCATTTTCTGAGCTTGAAAAAAATATGGCCCAAAAGTTTCCTCTTCATCTAGTACATGGCGTGCAAGTCATTTTTTCAAAAACACTTTTCTCTATTTGTCGATTTTCAGGCCCAAAAAATTGGCAAACACTGGGAAACAGTGCCACCTTCAATACTATTGTCTGCTTGAACTGTATGATCTCTTTGCGGGTACACATTATGAACTTCCACGGCTGGTTGACAACAAACACAAACCATACTCAAAATCATGCATAGAAGACCATGGTTATAACAATCTCCACCTTTGGATTTTTTGGCAATCAGAAAAAAAAAGTCAATAGAGCTCTATCCATGTGAAAACCAAAAATGAAAGAATCAACTCAGCCAACACTCTAAGTCTACGTGACCAATGCTTGTTGTAGAAAAAAAGAGAGGAAGCTTGAATTGGGTTCCAATGTCTTCCTTCTCATTCTTCTCATCACAGAAGCATTGCTTTCCTGAATTTATTCCTTTCTCCACCATTGACAATAAACCCAAAGGCCAGTAATTTGTGCAACGTTCAGCTCAAACCGTACTCCCCTAGATAGTATCTCCCCCATAAACCTGCATCATAGCAATAAATAGATAAAACAGTTATCACAAACGGGGAGAGGGGTAATGCGTAACCTCCGTATGCATTGGGAGGTGGCTGAACACCGAGGTTCAACAGATGCTTCTCAAACACAGCCGCATATAGTGGCTTGGTCAGGATATCAGCCACTTGCTCATCAGTTCCCACATGATCCATTCTAATCACCCCTTGTTCCACTTTTTCTTTGATAAAGTGATACAAATTTCAATATGTTTCGTATGGGAATGCTGAAAAGGATTCTTTGTAAGATCAATTGCGCTCTTGTTATTGTAGTAAATCACCATAGGTGGCTTTACCTCATCACCAATATCTGTTAATTGTTGCTTCATCCATAGTAGTTGAGTGCATGCCTTTGTGGCAGAGATATACTCAGCATCAGCAGTACTAAGAGAAGTAAATTCTTGTTTCTTGCTCAACCTGCCAACACATTTCTGCCTAATATAGAATGCTCTACCACTAGTAGACTTTCTGTCTACTAAATCACCAACCCAGTCAGCATCAGAAAATGCTGATAATTCATTGTCTCTGCCTGCAGCAAAAAATAACCCGAAGATATGTGTACCTTGAATGTACCTCATGATTCATCTTACTGCCGCCATATGTTCCTCATTTGGATTACTCTGAAAGTGGGCCGCAAGGCATGTAGAAAAGACAATATCTGGTCATGTCGCTATCAGGTACAATAGGCTTCCAATGATCCTCCTGTATATGGTGGGATCAATAGAGTCCCCATCCTCATGCTTTCTAAGTTTAGTTCCAAGTGAAATTGGAGTTGAAATTGGTTTGGAGTCTTGCATATTAAACTTCTTCAACAGCTCTCTTACATATTTTTCCTATGAAATGTAAGTCTATTCTTTATTTGGAATCACCTGCAGCCCCAAGAAATATGTGACCTCCCCAATCATAGACATTTCAAATTATGATTTCATGTGGTTGGTAAATTCGTCCACTAATTTCTGCCTGCTGCCACCAAATATGATTTCATCAACATAGACTACAACCATGAATTGATCTTTTGGAGAATTATTCACATAGAAATTGTGATCAATTCCTACTATTTTGAATTCCATCTTCTTGAGATATGAATCCAGCCGTGAGTACCACACCAGTGGTGCCTGCTTCAAATCATATAGACCTTTCATCAGTTTGAAGACCTTTGTTTCATTGGTAACCAAAACAAGGCCCACTGGTTGTTCAATGTAGGCTTCTTATTTGAGTAGACCATTCAAGAATGTTGTCTTGACATCCATTTGATATACTTTATATCCTCTTTGGAGTTCCATGGCAAGGAAAATCCTGATTGACACCAGTTTAGCCATTGGAGCAATGGTTTCTTCAATGTCAATACCTTCAATCTGGGAGTGTCATTAACATACAAGTCGTGCCTTGTTTCTGATGACACTTCCATGCTAATCAAACTTATTTTTGAAGATCCATTTGGTACCAATCACATTGTGACCTTCGAGTCTCTGGACAAGATCCCATGTCTGATTCTTGTCAATCTGATCTAATTCATCATTCTTGGCTTTCACCCATGATTCATCATTTGCAGCTTCTTCAAATGAGGATGGATCTATAACTGATAGAATTGCAGATTGGGTGTTATTCTTCATCCTTCTTGTCTGAGTGGGTGCACTCCTATCCCCAATTATGTTGGATGGATCAATCTCAACTCTTCGATTTCTCCTACGAGGTTCAGTAGCATTCTCTTCAGACATAGTTTCTTCTTCAGATTCTTCTTCTTAGTCAACATCATGATGTGAATGTCGAGTGTTTTGAACAACTTCCTCTGTTTCTGCATTTTTATTTTCATCATGTTCACTTTCTTCCTGACCTTCTATCACATCAGCATATGACGTCTTTGAAAAATTTGTGGTTTTCTCTTCAATTATCTTAACATCACTACTTTCCAAAATCCATTCTAAAAGCTTGTTGAAACATTTGTAGGCTGTTCTGTTCATTGAGTAACCAAGGAAAATTCTTTCATCTGCATTGTCACCATATTTCCCTTGAATTCCTTCTTTGTCCATGATGAAGAATTTACTTCCAAAGACATGAAATTATTTTAATGAAGGCTTCCTTCCATGCCACAATTCATATGTTGTATTAATCTCACCCATATAAAGTCCTGTTTGATTCTGAATGCACCCTGTAGCTTGAATGGCCTCTTTCCAGTAATGTCGTGGAATACGACTCTCAATCAGTATAGTTTGTGCCATGTTGTTCACATGTCGATTCCTATGTTCAACAACTCTATTTTGTTGTGGAGTTATCACAACAGCTACCTCATGTAGTATCCCATGCTTCTCCAGATAATTTTCAAATTCAATGGACATGTATTGTCCTCCATTGTAAGATCACAACACTTTGATTGTTCGTCCAGTATCATTCTCGGCGATTCTCCAATATGTTATCATGCAGTCAAGGACTTTTCGTTTCCTATGAATGACCATCACACATGCCATTCTACTGTAATCATCTATGAAAAGGACAAATTCCATTTCTCCATGAGTTCCGACAACATTTGTCGGCCAACATACATCTGTATGAATCAGATCAAGAAGGTGAGATGCCCTTTTCTTCTTTGGCCGATATGAACTGCATTCCAGCTTCCCACGAATGCAAACATCACAAGATTTTTCACGCTCACGCTTCAGGTTGAGAATTTACATGACGATTCTCAATTTTGATATTTTCTCCATGTCTTGTTGATTGATGTGTCCCAATCTCCGATGCCACAAATTGTTTTCTTCTTCAATAGTCATGTAACATACATTTTCTTCACTATCATCCTAATACAAGTTGCCTTCTGTTTTGCATCCCTTCATAAGTGAATTGTATGTCTTTCCCTTGATAGTTCTGCCTTTCTGATTAAAAGTAACTATAAGTCCTGAGTCACAAAGTTGACTCACACTGAGGAGATTATGATGTAGACCTTCTATGTAAATAACTTCAGTCTTCTTTAGTTCTCCATTTTCAAATTCGGTACTTCCACTCCCTTTGATTTTCAGAGATATATCATTACCAAATCGTATTGTACCATCAACCTTTCTTTTGATATCTATTAACATACCGGTATTCCCTGTCATATGAGATGAACAACCGCTATCCAGAATCCATGTACTATTGTTCTTCGTAGCTTTGAGGGCCACCTATACAGGGATGGATTTCTCAATCTTCTTCCTTTTCTTACATGAGACATTGGATTGAGTATATAGTACCAATGGCCTTTCAATTATCTCTTCTATATACCAAGGTTCTTCATAGTCGAAATCTTCTTTGAGAGGGGAAAACCTATTTGAAAGAGAAACAATGTCTTGCTGATGAGACTTGACTTGTCTTGAACACTAGTATGAGGTGTCCATGTCCCTTCTCTGCCTGCAATTAGCGGCCTTATGACACAAGTTAGAACAACAAAAACAATATCCATAGAAATTGTTTCTTCTATAAGAATTAGGATATGAATTTTTTCTTCTTTGTTGAACTTTGATATCTTCTCCATTCAGATAGCTTCTTGCCTCTTCGCAATAAGTCATGATATGGCCCAAATAGCCATAGAAGTGACACTTCAAGAGAGTAAATGTATTCTCACTTGAATTTCTCCTCATTCATTCATCTTTGGGAGAAAAGTTAGACTGTCTGTAATTTCTAAATGTTTGAGGATAATTTTCAGTTCTCCTTTTAGATTGGATTGAGGGTTTCTTTTTCAGCACTTCAGGTAATGTTTCAACATGTTAAAATTTCATCTTGTCTTTCTTTTGGATCTTTTCACTTCTAGCAGTTGATGTCTCAGCTTCAAATCCAATTACACTCTTTCCCATGAAAGCGGTTCTTTGATCACTCAAGATTTTTCCAACCCCATCTGAACCACACTTGGCTCTTGCTAGTAATTATGCATCTGAAAATCTTCCAAACCGTATTTTCTTCTTCAATTATTTTGGAATTCATTTAGTCTCTAGTTTACTCCTTAGAGTAACAACTTCCTCCTCAAGACCCTCAGAAGTCATGGATTTTTCATCAAGTCTGGAGGTGTGGTCATTGATGACCTTTGCCTGCTCTTCAAGTCTTAGCTTCAGATCTACTAAATCATCATTTCTTTCAATTATTTTAGACTGTACCTTCACAAATTCTTCTAGTCATTCAATTTCAGCTTCATGTTGATCAACGCATTAATATGATTCTTCTACAATTGATTTCCACTTATTGAAACTCTTACATTTAATATTAAGATTACTAACTGCATCCTTAAGTTGCATCTCAGGATCTACACAAGTTCTCAGTTGTTTTTCTCCACCAGTATCTTCTAACTTTTAAACAGTGGCCATCATAGAAGAATGGTTCCCAGTTTTGAATTCTGGTTCTTCTTCATCACATAATTAATTATCATCTTCTTCCTCTTCACAGAGAAAACTCTTCTTTTGCATTTTCTTCCCAGATTTGAAGTCTCCCTTTTTGAAGAACCTTCTCTGAGGCTTCTCAAAGCTTTCATCTTCACTATCTTCATCATGGGTATCTCTTAAGAACTGAGAGGAAATGTGCCCAACTTTTCCACAACAGAAACATGCGAGAGGTAACTTTTCTTTAAATATCCCTTTCCCCTTCGAAAACTTATTTGCAATGAGAAAAAGAATTTCTTTTTCTTCATCATCTTCACTGCTACTATCTTTTGAGATTTTCAGTTTATCAATGTATTTGAATGCCATTTCCTTGATCACACGAGTCGTAGCATCTTCTGGTTTGACTCTCATTTCATATACTACCAAGCTTCTCAGTAAATCATCTAGAGAAAGTTTGGAAAGATATATTTCCTCAAGAGCTGACACCTTTGCATTGTACAGAGGTGGAAATCTTCTTAATATTTTCTTTACAATATCAATGTCTTTGATTTCTTCTCCTAGACCCCGAATTGCTCCAACCACTTCAGTAATTCGATTGAAGAAAGAGTCTGCATTCTTGTCTGGATGCATCTTCAGATCATCAAACCGATTGTGCAGCACTTGCAGTTTCACCTCCTTCACTTTGTTATCTACTTCATAAATATTCTCGAGTTTATCCCACATCAATTTTTCTAAGGTGAAATTCATCACCTTTAGGTAGATCTAATCAGAAAGGGCTGCATTGAGTCCATTTTGTGCTTTAGCATCTGCATCAAGAATTTCCTGTCTGTTTCAGTCATAGCCAGGTATGTTTTATCAGTGACTTGTATTCCTTGCACAGTAGAAAAGAGAACTTCCATTCCAAGAGATATTAGTTGAGATCTCATTCTATTCTTCCAGATCTGAAAATTACTTCCATCGATGTGAGGGACTCCCCTGACATCGACTGCATTCTCCATGACGATAAAGGACAGATTCAACACCAGCAACCTGGCTCTGATACCACTTGAAGGACCCTTGGACACCCTGAGAGGGGAGAGGTGAATCATGGTGACAACTTTTTCTTTTAATGTGATGGATATTGTTCCCAAATTGGTAGGAACTTTTTGAACTTGTATGATGAATATGATCAGAAAGAAAAGATTCACACGCACAGAGAAGACACATCACTTTTTACTTGGTGAACCACTAAGGGCTACGTCCAAGGAGCATACACCGACAAGTTGTCAGTCGTACCAAATTCCACTAATCCTCAATAGTTTTGGATTAAAAAGGTTTGGGCACAATCACTATGTCCCATGCTCACTGCCTTTACAAAGGTTCGGGGATAGCTCACTACTTCCCTCAGGACACTCCTGCTGACTCCCCCTGGCTCACTGCCGTTGGTGAAGTCCCACTCAGTTTATAGACGTGAAGGTCTCATCATCATTGCATAAGAATACATCCTCTGTCATATATATATGCTCTGTTGAAGTACAACTCTCACCAGAAGATGAATCCCACTTTGCGCTGAGGGTACCGGGCGATCTTCCAGATTTCGTGAATCTTAAAGAGGACAGATGAACATTAACAACCCCAGCACGCTTATCCAAGACCGGTACGCAAGTCACAATCCCAGCGCGCAAGTCACTTGTGCGGTACAAAATCGGCGCACAGGTGACACCAAACAACTTGCACGACACTTCCTCCTTCAACACCAAACTTGCGCGATGTTGCTCATTTAAGTCTCCAACTGCCTTGGTCGTGCAGCCAACAATTAGCGCGCAACCTCTACTTGCGTGACCCAACAACGACTTCCGCGACTCAACCACTTACGCGACGAGAGCTCAAAAAATATCTTAGTCTTGAACTTCGATACAAATGAGGAGGGAGGGTCCTCTATTTATAGGCAAACTGGATCCCCTGTGCAGTGGAGCACAAGTCACTCCTTGGTGCACAAGTCTTGGTGTGCATCACATCTCCCTAGCCTCTGTCGCTCTACTCACTTGCGCGCCCTACACAAATACATGTGCGACCTTATTTCCTTTACCATATTTTGAAGTTATTATATTGAAAAACAATAGGCACGCATCTTTCCATTCTTCCTAGGAATCAGTGCCCATGTCTCTTCATGGCGCGCATGTCACTTGCGCGACCGGCCCAAAACTTGCGCGGCCCGTATCCCTTTGTCATTTTACCATTTTATGATCTTGAAAAACAAATGGCATGCAAGTTTCCTCTTCATCCAGTAAACGATCCACAATTCTTTTTTCCAAAAACACTTTTATCCTTTTTTCGATTTTCAGGCCCAAAAAAATGGCAAACACTGGGAAACTGTGCCACCTTCAATACTATTGTCTGCTTGAACTGTATGATATCTTTGCGGGTAAAAATTCTGAACATCCACTGCTGGTTGACAACAAACAAAAACCATACTCTAAATCATGCATAGACGACCATGGTTCTAACAATATTTCCATCCCAATCATGATGTAGGAATGGTTTCTATATAGATATTATCCCACACTGGATTTCTAAAAGGTTTAGGGTCACTTATTAAACCCATCCTCCCGTAGTCCAATAAACTATAACATAGATGGATGAGCTCCTGACATTGTTACACACCTAGTTCACTTGGCTATCCCATGACAATTATTAGTAACTTCAAAATAAATACTTTTTAAAATACTATGATAATTAAAAACCAGAATAAATTAAAGAACATATTTTAGTAGTTATTCTATAATATCAATAATTAAAAAATATTTTATTTTTACATGCCCTTCATGTATGATCATGTTATAAATAGTAGACATTCCCCATGAACCTTGATCACCTTCCATGGAAACATTATTATTTTAAAATTATTTAATATATAATATTTTCTATAAAATAATCGAATACCTAAATAATTCTATTGACCAAAAATTACAATCTATTAATCATGTAATCCAGTTATATATCATGATGCTATAAAAACACTCTAAGAGTCACTCTATCATTCACTATACACATATTGAACCATTGAAAACAAATAGAATTCAATCAAGGGATCATATGTTTCCCAGTGTGTTTTTTTGGAAATACTATAATTCATCAATGTAATTATTTTTTATTGGATGGATTCATTATCCCCCTTTTGATAATATATTAAAATATTAAATCTATCGGTATTATCATATTCACTTTTAACAAAAAATGAACACAAATTATATTTCTCAATTTTTTTAAATAAACTAATCTTTCCCCGAGAAGTTGATGGAATTTGAGGTTCTTCTTTGAAGATGGTGATTAAAAATTTAACAATTAGTCAACATGGGATGCCAAAATGTAGAAAATATGATATGTATAATTATGTATTTATAATTTTTTGTTAAAAATTAAATAACATTTTGTACTACGATCATGAATTTTTCATTTCTAAAATAGTTGTGGTACAATAATAATTTATCAACGAATATGTCATATTCATTTCATATCATGGAAAAACTCATTAGAAATATGAAATAACAATTCATAAACTCAAAATTTAGCTCATATTTTAATTAACCAACACTCCAATATAATAAATGAATTATGTGTAATAAAAAATGGATTTATACTCGATTGGATACTTCATTTCACATGTTTTATTATTTTTCTAGAAATTCAGGATTAACTAGGATTAAAAACATATGATTTTTCTTCTCATTTTTTTCATTTAATAAATAAATTTACTTCATTAATTTTCATCATGAATAATTTTCCAATTAATTAGTACATGATTAGTCACTTCTTCCTTACTAACCAAAGTGAAAACCATATCCATTCTCTTTTAATTCTCTATATTCAGGTGAAATATATAATAAGAACATTGAAATTAAGAGGTTAATATTGTTTTATTTGATGAATCAAATTGTGTGAGACTTTCCTCTCATCCATAAATTCTTTTTAATTCTTATCAAATACTGATTCTATTTTTAATCCTTCTTAAAGACCATGATATATTCTGTACGTAACTTAATTAAAAGAATTTACTACACATGTGGTGTTTTTTTCATCATCTTAGTTTTAAATAATATTTTATATATAATTCCGCAAGAATATCATGAACCTATTTTCCAATATTCGAAGTATTTATTTGTACTTCCTAAAATTTATTAGTCTTTTATAATTTGTATGTACAAACCAATAGCTCTTTAATTTGATTCCTTATACCATTGGTATTCTCATATTAAATCCACAATCCATTAGTATATCCGGAATTTTAATCAATTATTTTCTAAATTTCTTCCATTTGAGACCATAAAAGACTTCTCATGGTAGACTATAGATTATATGATAAACATTCTAACCTTATTTTCTGTATAAAACATAAGAGTCAATTAATTTTTCAAATATTTTTTTGGATTAATTTTTAATACAGGTTATTTTATCATGATTCAAATCAATTTTTATAGATAATTTCAAACCATAAGTACCTATAAGTAAATTATTCTTGTCGTGAAAAGGAATTAATAAAAAATGAGTTTGTTGTGGGATCATTCTATCCAGATCCTTATTAAAACCAATAATGTTATTAATTTTTATATTTATTCTAGGTTTCAATTTTTTTTGCCTTTATTAGCTAACTGTAATGAAAAACATATTTTTTGGGAGTTAGATATCTTTTAATTTATATCATATCCATTTTATTGTATACAATTCATGTTAGATTTAATTTCCCAAGCCAGTAAATTTTTTAACAATTATAATATAAGAAAAAATATTTTTATATTTTTTTTGGAAATCTCATTTCTTAATCTTGAAAGGAATCTAATTTTACATCTTAATGATTTATGATGTCTTCTCTAACATTTTTAAAATCATATTCAACAATACGACACAATTATTTAATCACATATAGTTCCCATTATAGGTTTCTATGATTCCCTAGTGAACTTTCAAAATCTTATAGATAATGGAAAATATTTATTAATTTTCATTTCTCACATTTATAGAATATTCATTCTCATTGTAGTCAAGGAGAATTATTTAATAAAAAAAATTGATAAATGGTTAATGTGAATCAGTTTATTCTTTTATATTTACCATATTCTTTATAGGGGATGTTCATGGAAACATGTTTATTTCAATTAATGTTTCCAACAGATTCATAATTGTTTTACTTATCCTTATATAATAAACTTTTGAATATTCATGAAAAAATGAAATGATCTTACTTAAGTCCATACCTCCTAATTAAAATTTGGTACCATCTGGGGGAACCTAAATGTACTAATTAATATCATTAGTATATATTATATTTTTAAAGGGATATAATTCAATGAATAAACATGTAAAACCTGTGATGGGTGACCACTGAGATTGGGAGGAGTGATTTAGTGGAAAATATCATGAATTGTCATTATTTCAAAATAAATAAAATTTTTCGAGTCCAGATCAACTACATAATATCACCCAACCCTACCTATTGTGTTGTAGTAATGTAAGATATTTTACCACTTACTATTTACATGGATGTGTAAAATTTCATACTATATTATTTAATTACTTTGAAACCCCAACATAGATTCCCCAAAAAATATTATTCATATTTATTATGTCTTAGTAAAAAACTAGTTATACACTCCATTAATCAATCCTCCATTTGATATTGGTCTTATAGCCTAGCCACCAACTCCTATTAGAATAAAATATATTGTTTTACATAGTTCCGTTTTCATTATAACAATGTTTATTACACAATTTTAAGGGAGGGACTACTGAAAATATGTTTATAATGTCAGTTAACAAAAATAGATGTTGTAATTTTTTTTATGATTTTTACTAGATATTATTTTAAAACCAATGAAAGAATGATTTACCACAACAGTATTTTAGAAAACCCATGCAGAGAATACTTTTTAACATGGTTATATTCAAAACTCCATGAAAAATACCCTGAGTATTGAATTTTCACAACAAATATTATAAAACCAATGTAAAAACCCTTTTGAAAATGGCTTTTCAGGATTATTTTCAAACAATAAATTAGAAAATTCAATTCTTACTAGTGTTTCAAATCAATTTTTGTATAAATGACATGACTGATCCTTTACCACATTTTTTTTAAAAACCATTCTGTAAAATATTATCAACCAAATTTCAGATCGATTATAAAATAATAGAAAAGAAAAAATTAGTATTTTTTAAATAAAATTCTAGTAATTCTTCTCATCCACAATAAAAAAAATTAGATCACCGGTATAAAAAATTATTGAATAGATAGAAACACAAACAAAAAATATTAATATGTTATCCTTTATTTATACAATATATATTACAATAAAAATTCAATCAACCTAGTGAAATGAATTTATTATTTAATTTTTAAATCCATCAAATCATGAACAGTATGAGGATATGGGTCATCAAAGAGATAAAAATAGAAAAATTTATTAATATGTATTATAAATACAAGATATGAAATATTATTGAAAAATTAATAAATATATATATAACTATTGCGACATCATAAATTTTCAATTTGAAATTATTTATTAAAAATTAATAATTAATAATTTCCACATTCCATTAATATTTATAGTTTATGACATTAAAATTTAAAATAATTTCTAAATTTAAAAAGTTATTTTTTGTAATATATCCAAATTATATTAATATTAAATGGAATATAAACATGTTAAATATATTTATAATATTTTCTCGCACTTGACCATGGATAGAGCATAGACATAAAGTGTATTTTCCCTAGGACAAAAAAACAAAAAATCCAATGGCCACTGATATTAAAAAATATCATTATATTTAGTTAATGTAAATATTGCACTCAATGTGATATATAATTCCTAATATTATATATTAGAAAACCTAAAGCATTTTATAATTTTAATTCATTTAAAATATTGTTGAAATATCAATCATACTTTTTCCATCTTCCATTACCCTCACTATAGATGAAATAAATTTTTTTTCCATAAATTAAAATACTTATATCATATTTAAATACTTACAAATTTTATAAATAATCCTAATAAAAAAACATACATAAGTATAAAATTTAAATATATTGCTCATATGAAAGTGTTTATGGTAATTAACTTACATGTAAACGATGCGTCATGTTGAGACCATATTGATCTTCGATAAGATGATCATGATATATTTTTTAAAATTTTAAAATGTTATTGTATGACCACAATCATCATCTTTTATATGAATCTCATAAACACCCATCACAAAATTTTAAAATGATTAATGTCTATCAAGACTATTACAAGTTCTATCAGAAGTCATAACACTTTTTGTTATTTTCTAAACTATATTAATTTTCCATTATAATAAAAATTAGACAAAAATATAAAAATTAAAACAATAAAAAATATTTAATAGTTTAAATAAATAAATGACATAATAAAAACATACCTCTAAAGTAATTTATTCAATAATGTGAGATAGAAAAATAGAAATATGGCTACTAAATTTTAAAACTACACTCCCCTCATCTTTTGGTATTAATATTCTTAATGATCTATCAATAATATCATTTACTGTGACATTAGGGATCACTATCTATATATTCTGATGATTAATAGTATACCTAATATAATATATCACGTATTATGAGATAATTTAATATTCAGGATCGTTAATTTTTAACTCACTATATCTGGAATACTATGGAGTAGGGGTATAAAATGATATATAAGGATTGGTGTTTTAAGGAAGAGTTGAATGAGTAGGATAAGAATGTCTAGGATATGGTGGTGGAGGAGGATGAGTGGGATCAGTAGTCTAAAAATTAATTTTCATATAAACAAATGTTGAATGTTCCAAATCTATGTTCATATACTCTAAAATCACATGAATATCCATAACATCCGGTTCGATTGATTTTATTTTATTTTTTTAAACATTGTCCATTGATGGAACATTATAATTTGGAAACACTTTTTTTACTGATACACCAACTCAGTTTCCTCATACACAACAAGAGTGTATGTGATTTCTTAATGATGTATGTAAAATATTCTTCCTACCATTAGCTATGAAAACCCATTGTGTTCTATCCTCCTCAAATATATCCTATAATGTATATATTAAAAATACATATTGAATGAAAATATATAAAATTATATTTAACATAGATAAATTAAGTAAACATATGAAAATCCTATCACCTATAAACCAAGACTATTCTATAATATATTGTCCATAATTTCATCCAAGACCTATAACATTTTTCATGACTAGTTGGAGGGGAATGAGGGTATAATTATATGATTTCGAATTACTCTCTTATAAATTTATCTAATGTTTTAGTAGTCATTTTCTAATCCAATAATGTAAACACTCATAAAGATAAAATTTGAAGTTATAGATTACTAGATGGGGTCTCCTTATATGATATTCATTCTTGGTTAATATTGAGAATGAAATAATCATTAATATGATCATTAATATTATAAAAATCATTAAAAAATGTAACATTTCACTTACCAATATTGAATCTCTTCATCCACATTCAATAAACTTCTTCCATGTATCGTAATCTATAAATGTATATATATTTATATATCACATGAACTATGATTGTTTCTATGATCAAAAATAAAATTGAGGTTATGGTTTATTTTAATTCAATCTATCTTCTACATTCCAATGATAATCTATTTTTCTTGACTACCCCAGTATCTGGTATATCAAATGTAAAATAATAATATGGTAGAATCATAAGTTACAAAAACAAATTCCAGATATTTAATGTATTAGTAATCAGCTTAACAAAATTTGTATCCACGAACAATGATATTTCCACCTTTTCAATACGTCTCCAATAATCAATGAAATTACTAACTATCAATTTATCCTAAGAAAATATAAAATACTTGTATTATTTTCAATTTTTAGCTATTAGAATTTCAATATCATAAATTTCGACTAGAAATATCTGGTCATGTCTACATTCAACTAATTATTTTTCAATCATGTGATTCAAGGTTTTCAAAAGCTTGAACTCCTTTCCTCAAATGGAAGTATATGTATAATGAGAAGAATGATTATATTGATCATAAATAAAAGCATGTTTATATTACACCCTATAGGTATGCCTATGATCAACTCTAGAATTATGTGGTAGATCTGATGATAGATTTATTGAAACACACTACAAATTCTTAAAGTGTAATTTTTAATCGATATTGTCTGTTACATGCAATCTAACGGGAAGAAAGGAATAAAAATTCATGTGTAATTATTCTATATTTAATATTTTATATAAATTTAACAAATTCCGTAACTTTAAATGCATGAAATACTATGTTATATTTCATTGCACAAAATAATTAGCTTCCTCAATGACTTGTGTTACACTCAAGACATAGTTTTACTAAATAACAATATATTATTAATATATTATTTTTTCTTATAAAAAGATATAACATAACCATTAATTTTTTTGAGTATTATTATATAACTTATGGAAATATATGGTCTACATAAATATAGAATGAGTTCATCGGTTACCAATTAATTAGAAATTTATTTCAAAACCAATTGAATGTAAATGAAATGTTTTAATGCAATAAAAGGGGTTTCGTCCTAAAATATTATATTAATTTAATCTATTGAATAATATTATTTAAATTTATATATTATATATTCAATCAATTATTGTGTATTCATCCAAATGATTTTATATGCATATGATAAGCACAAACCAAATTTTACGCATAATAGGGAATGTTTTACACATGAAATTTTCCAACTTTTTTATGAAGATTAATATATAAACATCAATTATTTAATTTTTAGCAGTAAAAATTTCAATTTAAAAATCAATTTTAATTATAGAACCTCTAAATTCTCTTAATGTGAAATCGTGGTATTTTTCTAAGATGTTTCATTATTTGAGGATTAGTAAAAAATAATGAAAATTAATAGGAAATTACGAATTAATATAATTTATTAATATAGATAAATTATATTTTAATTTGGTTTTATATAATATTTATTTCAATAAAACATAAATTAAACCAATTTCGGTAACTGGAATAAATTTAATGTTGAAATTGGATATAAAAATAATTTATGCTTTTAAACAATTTTATTTTAAAAACCCTCTTCGGCATCTCGTCAGCATGATTAAATTGCAATTATTTTCTACCACTTATGTGTTTGAAATTTATAAAAATGGGTTACATATTTTAATAATAATAAATTATAATTTACTATAATATCAACTAAATTTATGTCAAAAAATATTAGGGAATGTTGTAAAAATTAATTTCCATGATTATTTAAATTTAATCTAAAAAAGGGGGATAAACATAAATCTTAAGATTTGAAGTTATCTAAAAAATTATTAATTCCATTTTATAGAGTTAATTTGACCATATAATCTATTTTATCTAGTTTTTAAATTATTGGAGCCAATGGAAATGGAAATATTGTTTGTGGAATTTCATATTTCAAAAATATAAAATAATGTCACTACTCATCCATTATAAAAGGCACTCATCTCTCACACTTATTAAAAATTATAATGACTTTTTATTAATAAAAAACTAAAAAAATAATCTCCCAAATTTCCTCCCATAATATTTGAATCATAATTTTGTAAATAAATCAATCCCATCATGGCTTTTTATATAAACCAAAAGGAGTTACTTGAATAAAAATAAACTCTCTTTAATGATCATTTTTATTTCAATTACTTATTTACACTCCTTAAATTCATTATATACCATGATTGTATAATAACCATTTTAAATTTAATATAATATTAGTCATTTATTCGTCTAGTTTTACCAACACTTTCATGCACGTCCATTAAAATGGGATACACAATTATCATCCGTGTGTATGGTATACTACTGCCTCTTGACTAGATGTTGTTTGTTCTTCCATTTGAAAACTATAAAGGTCGTAATAATGACATATTTGTGGATTATATATGATATCTATGATAATTTTAATTTACTTATTCTTTTTTAAATTTTTGTATTACCCATACATTCATACTTTCAATTTTTTTAGAATATGATTACATCATTTGCGGACGTGTGGACTATTGCCTCATCAATGCAATGTGATTCGTTCACTCTATTCATTTAATGTATTATGAATGGTTTTAATTAAAATATAAGACATGTATTAATAAAAAATTATACTATAATTATATATATTTATATATTAATTATAATTCAATTAAATATGATAATGAAATGGAAGTAGTGTTTAGGCATACGTATAGCCTACCATCTCCCTAAACAGTACATTACATTTATTATCTCCAATTATTATGGATTAGTATTAATACATATATATATATATAATTAATATATATGATAATCACTAAATGTTTTAAATTATTTAGATTATTAAATCATGATCTATGTAATTGGAAGAACATAAAATAAGGCAAAACCAACTCAAGAAATTAAGAAATTAACACCCAAAATAGTGAAAAACATGAATTTTTTTTTCACAAGATTGAGACTAAATATTATATTAATTTAATATCTGGTATTTAAATATTATTGTGGTTATTTTTTAAATTATTAACATTAATATAAATTTTAATCATGAGGTTAATGACATTCACCCATCATAAAACAAATGAAAAGGGATTTCGTCACAATTTTATTTTATTTAGTATTATTGGGATGTAATTGATCACGTTTATTTTATATGGTGTATAAAAATACCCTTTAAAATATAATATCATTAATAATTATTTATAAATTGTATTTTGAGTTTTATTTTTTATTATTTCAACTATAGGGATTTGAACAAAATGTTACCATATAGAAAAAAGATTCATAATTCAATTTATTTTTAGTGGGTTATATTACAACCTTGTTGTTGTTAATATTCAATGATTATTTGTATAATAAAATTTAATACATACTTATTTATTTCCACTTATTATATTTTAATTTAATTTTTATACACAAAACAAATTCATTGATTGTTTCTCACTTCAACATTCTGATAATTTTAATGGTTTATTTCACTATTTCATTCTTATCAAAATTTCTCATTCGTGAAATTATATTCAATGAATTTATATTATCATATTCCAATGAACCATTTAATATTCTTATCGTATGGTTAATAATGACCTTTTGAATGTTATATTTTCATTTTACCACTCTTTTTTACTCATAATGTATTATAAATTGCTTTTAAGAAAACCTATCATTATTTCTCCATTTATTCGGATGGCATGTTTTCTTCCAAATACCAAATTTATTAAAAAGGTTTTAAGAAATTATTTTAAACTATACACAATGTTTTATTAATGGAAGTTATTCCCTTCAAGGATTTTACATATGTTTTCAAATGAATATACTTGTTTCTTTTCGAACAAGTCACTTTTTTACCTTATTTCCTTTCCAAAGGGAATTTTATCTTTACTTTATATAACATGTAAATAATTACTTGATTTTTTTCATTGAAAAATAATTTTGATGTTTATAAGGTTAATTTTAATTTTAAATATAAAAATGTTATTTTTAATGGAATTTAGTTTTGAAATTTATTTTTTCTTAGTTTGTTTTTAAATGAATTTTTATAGTATTTCCATTCAACAATGATAAAAACCTTTGATTTTACACCACCAGGGTTATTTTGTTTTGATACCATAAATTTTAATCCTACTGATAGATTATGATTTATTTTTCTAATTATAGTATTTAAAATCACATTCTTGATTCATATTTATAGTCCCCTTAAAATAGAAAATTTTCAGTGATCTTTAAACATTAAATTTCCCGCAAATATCCATATCATTTATCAAATATTTGATTATTTCCAATATAATATACAATTTTAACATATGTTTATTCATTTATAGTTGTTTTATATCATTTTAATTAATTATACATTCTTATCTTTCACATAATGCGTATATTTGAAAAGTCATATTGATCATGAAATAGATAGATTATTTGATATATGAGGAATGTGTTCGAAATATATGACATAGTTGGGTCCTGATTAATGATATCCCATTGACACATCGGTAGTCTCATGAGATGATTCAATTGTCTAGACTTACATTTTTCTCCCTGATTGTGTTTTTAAACTTTCTTGTGATACGTTTTGATAGAAATGTATCATATAATGAGAAAATATGTCCTACAAAAAATTGACATTGCCTTCATTTTGATTTAGTTATTATTATCTCTTTGATTTTGATTGTGAAATAATATATGGATGTATTCTACTATTACATTATTAATCAGATGGAATTTATATCTTTTATTTACATTACTATATGGATTGTTCATTTTCCTCTTATTTTAAATTATATCTATGTTATGTTAAATATATTGTCACATTGGATATTCACTACATCTTATTTTATAAATGGAATGATTAATCAGTAATTTAACTTTAAATATAGTTTATACAAAACTAGTAAATTATTTCATGTCATGTTAATTATTTTATATAACATTCCATATTGATTATACTCAATGATTTATCATTGTTTCTATTGTAGATACCCTTTCGGAAAATTTTGGATCACTCTTATTTATATTCTTTTTTCCTAGAAATCTAAAAATTGTTCTAAGAATGTTTTATAGTGATATTATAGAGGGACTAATTTTATCCTTGAATAAAAAATAATGTTGTAATTAGTGTATTCATTTTTAATACGAGACACATGTATGTATCTATTTTTCCAAGACTACTTAATTATTATGTCCATCGATATTTTATTTCATAATATAATTATAATTTAAGGGTATTGGAAAAATACTCTGGGGATACTAGGTTTATATTTATATATTTTGTATCATAATAAGTTACGTAGAAAAGTTGGGAACTATATTTAGGAAAACTATATTAGGGAGCATAACACTGTGATAGACTTTGGGAATAGAATAGAATAAAAGAAGTCTTTATTTTATTAATAGTTATGGATACCATTATGGGATTATTATATTATGGTTTCCCATAAGTTCCAATTCATAATCACCTTTTTTAGGGTATATTAAATAGGTGTCTACAAATACTATTCACTTGATAGTGAAATTTATGTGAAGTTTAGGTCGTAGTAAGGAATTTTTTAAAAATAATTCATTGAATTTTTTGTTGACATAAGTATAAATGTTATTGTAAATTTTAATATAGATGTTCATATAAGATCATTAGTCATTGAAAATAATGTTATAATTAAAACACTTGTAAATGGTCATTTATTGGGTAATTTTATTTAAAATAAATCCATCTAACTTATCCATACATTTCCAGAATTATAATAATATGTTTTTAGAAAAGAAAATGTATTCCAATGGAAAACCAATAAAATCTATCAAGGTTGTGGGGATTGAACCCTTTTCCTAAGGACAAAATGGGTTTCAAACCATCCTCTTTCCTACATAATGTATAGGTAAATATGTAATTTATTAGTAAAATGATTTAATGAATAAATATATATTTTGAAACATTAGTATCAATTATGAGGTATAGAAATTAATTTATTAACTATATTAATATGTTAAATTAGTTAGAGAAAAACATAAAGACTTGTAATATGGATCATATTTTCTATAAAAATAAAATTTTTGTGCGTAGAATAGAAAAGTGTTTATTTTATGATTTTTATTACATGCAGTAAAAGATGAATATAAATTTCTCAAAGATAAAAAAATATGAAATTGTTCTTATAAAATTTTAATATGTCATTCATGTGAATTTACATTTTTTTACAATAAAAGTATTACTCAATCTTAATAAAAGTATCTGGAAAGTAAAATAATTTCCTAATACCATCATTCTTTTGAACTGATGGTCCTCTAAATCATGAATAATTGTTGGATTCTAGGATATCATCTTTCAATTTATCATTCACTTGTTTATGATTGATGACATCAATAACTCCCTATATGTATTTACACAAGTCTTATAATTCAAGATTTTCATTTTCCACTAATGTTTTCCTATATAGATTACATGTTATAGGTTATTCCATGTGACGTTCATACTTCTCATTCTATTTTATTTATATATTTTCTCATATAATAATTTAAGATATGGTTTTTCAAAAAATTAATTTAAAATATAAATCCATTGATTACCAAACACAAAAAATTTTCTTGGAAGAAATTTTTTTATGTTATGGAGAATTTAATGATAAAAATATTTTGAAATATAAACTATTATATATGTATGGTGTATTACACTCAATAATAAGTGTTGAACGAAATAAATCCCATTACTATATAAATTTTTTATATATTCATTTAAATAAATGTATCATATTATATATATTTCAATTCACAAAATAATTATTTTTCATTCATTTCATGAAACAACGAGTTTCCTCAACGACATGCATTGCACGCAAGCTTAAGTTTTTTCAAGAAAAAATATATTCCTAAAATATAATAATGTAAAATAATAATATATAAAAATGATATTAAGTTAGAGTTTATGAATATTATTAAATAAATTTTCAAAATATATGTTGTATAGACATATAAAATTAATTTTTCGGTTACGAATTATTTAAATATTAATAAAAACCATTGAATATAAAAGAAAATGTTTTTATGCCCATTGAAGATTATTATACTAATAAATTAAATTATTTAATTTTATTGGATGATATAAATGAAATATATATATTATATATTCAATGAAATAATTTTTACATTAATCCAATATGTTTTCTTGCAATAAGATAAGAATAAACACAATTTTATGCATAAAAACAAATTTCAAAAGGCATTTTCACATACCTTGGATAAGTAATATGCTTTAAAAATAAATATTAGAAATTTTATAACTTAAATACATCAAAATTAAAATAATTATTAAAATTTTACCAATGAAATTAACTTAGTCTGAATTTGATTTATTATTATGAGAAATTTAATTTTTTGATTAATAGTAAAAAATAATGATTTTCAATTCAAAATTATTTTTATCTCATTTATTAATATATTGTAATTATATTTTAATTTTTTCTTAAAGTATAATTAGTAAAATAATGCGTTACATAATAATAAAGCGTTTATTTGAATCAATTTTATATTGGAATTGTATATAAAATAATACCAAACTTTTAACCATTCATACTTAAAAAACATGTTTTGTCATCCTATCCATTATATTAAATCTAAATTAACTTCATCCAATTTTAAGATTTATATTTGGAAAAATATATTTCATATTATGAAAAATAATAATTAATAATAATAGTATTATTAACATAGTTATTTACCCAAAATATCCATGAATGGAGTAAAAATTAACTATAACAACTAAGGTATAATTTAGATTAACAGGGGACCTAACCTTAAGATTAAGGTAATAAATTCGAAATATACATGTCAAAACAAATTTTATTGACATATTTAAGAGATATAAACTCTATTATAAAAATATGTTCTCAATTGAAGCCAAATGAAATGGAAAAAACATAGGTGGAATTCTCTCATTCAAAAATTATAAGAATGCCACCCTTCCTCCCCTATAAAAATGCACTCACACCTCATATTTATTAATAAATATCAAGAAGTTTACCTCATAAAAAATCTAACAAAACTATCTCACAATTTCCATTATACAATCCTATAATCTCACCTTTTATATAATTAATACTAATCATGTACTTTGGAATCTTCTAAAAGGGGTTACCTGAATAAGAGGCAACTCTCTTAAAGGATCGCTTTTGTTACATTTACTTATCCATTAAAAATATTGTATCATTATTATATATTAAATTTATTATAATCAATATTTTTATATTCTCTTATTCTAAACTTGTTTCCTACACTTTCAATGGCATCCATCAAATGGGATACACAATCAATGTTCATGTGTACGGCGGACTACAACTTTTAAATTCAAGGTCATTCATTATTCAATTAACCACATTTACATGATTTAATACTTATTTATTTATAGTTTTTATATTATAAATAATATATTTTTTACTTTCCAATTCTTCTAAAACTTGTTATATAACACATACAATAATGATTTTTATATTTGGGAATAGAAAAACAATGTTTGTTTACATGTGGACTACCTCCTCTTCAAAGAGATGTGATTAATTTACACAATACATAATATACATATGTAACCTAAATGATATAAATATGATAAATGAAATATAATAAAAATATATATTATTTAATTTTAATTCAATAATAAATGAAAAAGTAATGGATGTGGAATTTATCCATACATAAGTCATACTGTCCCTATGAATGGTGCTTTTTCTTTTCTTTTATCAAAATATAATGGATTCTTCTAAACACATATAGAATTAATATATGTGATAATTAAATCATGGGTTAAATTATGTATATTATTAAATGAGTATCTATGTAATAGGATAAACAGATATCAATTCCAAACAAACTACAAAAACTAGGAAATTAATGCCTAAAATTATGAAAATAGTGAATGATTGTTAACAGGTATGTAATAATCTATTATAAGATGTTAATATTTGGTATTAAAATTATAAACATGGTTCTATTTAAAAAAATATTACAAGACTAATAATATTTTACATTATCTTCATGGAAATTCACCAAAACAGAAATGCAAGGAAATGGATTTCATCTCAATTTTCGTTAATTGATGAATATTGTAATGTTCTGTGCATAGTTTCATTAATATATTTTAGAAAATCCACCTATAAATTTAATCTCCTTAATAACTCATTATTAATGGTGCCTTTACTATTAATTTTAATTATTTCATCTAAGGGTATTTATACATATTGATATACATTTGTAAATAAATTTCATAACTCAATTACTTATCTTGGGGTAATATTACTTCCATGCTGGGATAAATATTATATGATTACATATAAAATGAATTTGATGATCAAGTGATTTATTTAAAATTATGTATTTTTTATTTATTTTTGATATAGATAATAAATTCGTTGGTTAATTATAAATTCAACAATATAATCTTTTTAATGGTTTATTTCATTGTCTCATTCTAATCCAGATTCTCATTATTAAAAATATATTAGACAAAGTTATATGATTTCTTCACAATAATCCATTTAATTTTTTATACTATGGTTGTTGACTACATTTTTCATTTAATAGTACCATTTTTACTCTTTGGTACACAAACTATGGTATAATTTGTTTTTTAGAAAAGCTGACATCATTTCTCACATTAATCAGAGAACCTTTTTTCTTTTAATAAACTTTTTTTATAATTTCTGTAAAAAATGTGTTTAAGAAATCCATAAATATTTATTGTATACATTTTTACCATTTTTTCTCATTTTGTTTTAGAATAACGAGCATGTCACCTTCCATACATGTCATGTTTTAAACCATTTTACCTTACAAAATGTATTTATTATTTTCCTTGAATATGATGTCCATAGTTTCCCAACATCATTTATTTAAATCATTAATTTCATGTTTAAAAGTTAAACTTTAAAATAATTTTATTTAAATTTTAATTTTAATGGAAATAATTATTTATTAAACAAATCAATGATGATATTTTTTAAAAAACATTTTATGTTATTTACAATCATCAATAATAAAAAATTCCATTATTTTAATCTACATGATATATGTTGTATTAATTAAATTTTTTATTACACTATAAGTTATATGATTTATTTGGCCATGGATTAATTTTAAAATCAATTTCTAGATTTATATTTATATTCACCTTCAAATATTCAATTTCTAGTAATCATGGAACATTGAATTTACCAAAAATATCCTTATCATTTATCATGAATATAATTATTTCCTAAATCATATTCCATATTACATAGAGTGTTTTCATTGAAATGTTATTTGATATCAGGTGAATTATTGATATATCCACATTTTTAGACTATTTGGATATTTATTGGGAACATTGTTCATGAAATGAACATATTATATTATATATGAGGAATGAGTTGACATGAATTAAAAGGGTGGGGCCCAGTTAAAATATCTCCCCCCAATGCATCTTTAACTTCATTGGAGGAGTTACATGAAGAGCCATATTTATTTTTTCACCACGTATGTTTTGAACTGTCATGTGAAAGATTATGATAGTAATGGTATAATATACCAAGGAAACATTACATCCAATAATAACCATTTCCTAATTTTTGATTCAGTTATTATTATTCATGAGATATTAACAATAACAATCCTTGGATTCATTTAATTGGTAGTTTATTGATTTTTTGGAATGGTTTTCAGTTATTTACCATTCTATATTGGTTATTACTTATCCAGTTATTTTAAATGGCTTGTCTATATCGTAATTTACCCTTCAATATTGTATATTAACACCCTCTAACTGATTAATGGAATGTGTGTTAAACTATTTATTATAAGATATTTTCTATTCACTAATTTTTATTTATTACATGGAATGTTTGTTTAGTTATTTACAATTCCCTATTAATTATTCTAATTGATTGATTATTTTTATACTTTTCCAAATCGTTACTAGGAATTTGAGATCACCTTTATTTTCTTTTATATTCATAGGAATATAATAAGTATAAAATGAATTTCATACAAGGATATCCTATATAGAGTAAATATATTGTTGGATTATAAAAATTATGTTATAATTAATGTATTCAATTATAATACATGTTATATGTTTGCATTTAGTTTACAACTAATACTAAACTCTTTTGACCTTCTGTATTTGATTATTTATAACCTAGATGGTGTAATTTTAGTAGGCACCAACATTGACATTACTAGGGTTAGTGTGCTGCATCGATCATTATCCTAAAAATAAAAGAAACAAAATGTTAGTTCAAAAATATATAAATGAAACTATTTCATACAAATGTAGATACAAATGGAAAATATATCAAAACAATAATTAAAATTAAAGTAATCAATTTTTTATTCATAATTATTATAATTGGATAAAAGGATTACAACATTAATGATATATTAAATGAAGTAAGTTAATTAAAAAATTTGTGGATATTATTTATCCTCTAATATATAATACCATAATTCCACTAAAATAAATATAATTTTATTTTTTGAATAACGATCAAACATAATTTTAACTAAAATAACTACATTTTTATTCTTATTTGTTATATTAGTTAAATTAAATTCTAACATTATTAATGGGAGAATAAAATACCTACACTATTGAAAACAATTCCAAACATGGTCTATAAAAGTGAAAATTCTCCAACATAATAATTTTTTTAATATCAAGAATAAAATTTTTCGATTCTTATCATTCATCAAAAAAATTTCTTTTTATTTATTCCATTATATTTAAAATATTTTTCTCATTAAAAGAAATTAATTAATAAGTTACATGTGGTTAAAATTTTAATGAAATCAAAAATAATAAATTTTGAAAAAAAATTTAGCTAACTAGTTTTAATTCATGTTTTAATAAAAAATGTGAATTAATGTGTCCTAACATTTATTAATTCAATAAAACTAAAATAGAAATTACAATATGATACATGTAATATTATGAATGTAGAATAGTATTTTCTTCCCGAATTCCTTCAACATAATCATTCTGTACGGCACAAACCATGTTTATAACATGATCATCAATGTTATAAATTAATCATTCCATGGAACTAGGTATATCATATATATCAGTATATACATCATTCCTATCTTCACCAATATACTATTTCTTCCATTTAAATCCAAATACAACTACATATTTGATTGATTTAGAACATATAAAATCTATTTTTATGTGTTACCATGATACAAGTAGTAGCTTTTTATTCCAATCTATTCATTTCAATTTGTGTTATTACAAATCCATCATGTCATACAATGTTGTTACTCATGAGATGTTAGTATATAAACTCTATAACATTTAATTTAAGGTAATTAACCTTCCATATTTCTTAAATTAATCCATAATATTCACTTTATATAGATATTTAGTTTTATTCCTTAGAATTCAAAAAACACATTGCTTCTACGAACACCAATACACTAATATTCTAAAATGCACATTAATTTTCCAGACCATTCATGTGAAATGTATAGCACCTAATTTCTTACTCCAACCATGTTATCAAATTTAATCATGGTCCACCAACTAAAAATCTCTATGTTTTCTATGCATCTAATCTACCATGAATAGTCTATTTAAACCATAAAAAATGTTTTTATATACTCATTCAAAATCTACATGTCATTGTTCTTTGGATAACATTGTTTTAACACATAAATATTCATTTTTATATATAGTAATGAATGATCCACATTGTTCAAGATGTATAAATATTCCTTATTTATCTGTTCACCTATCAATGATATTACTTTCAATCCAGGGATCCACATTACCCCATAATTGACTCTTACGTGGCGAGATGTAGGAAAAGAAATGGTCTCCACAGTAGATAAGAAATTGATCAAAACTATACACCCTTTATATAAATATACATTTAAATATTAGAGACTTTAGGTTCTTATACCAAAAGTCCCATTAAGTGAACCATGATATCAAAAAAACTTCCTAAAACCCATATACAATATAAAAACTATAAATTAAGCTTCATCATAAATTTTTTTCCAATCATTCATATTAATAACGTAATTAAAAAATTGATTTGAAAAAATAAGATACCATAATAAAATCCATTCTCAAATGAAATGAAAATATTCTTGACAATGCAATTGGTAGGAGATGAATCATAGTGATGTGACAATACTGATAATTCATCCCCATTAAATTAAAATCCATTAAATAAAATATATTTAAATTTTATGAATAACCCCATGCACATTGAATTGTTAAGAAGACGTGGAAAGCAAATTTTGTCCAACCTAGATAATGTTTGAAAAGTCTGGGTTGGAATGCTAACATTTCATCATGAGTGTGAGTTAACTCAAAAATTATTCTCAATGGTAGTATATCTATTATTTCATTAAAAACATCTATAGTAATTCCATTAATATCCAAAAATGATAAAATCAATCTATCATTGATAATATTCTCCACATTCATGACAACAATGTTATGTTTATCCTCATGATATATCCAATATGGTATCTCAAAAAATATTTACCTTCTCTTCATAATATTTCTATCATTACCATATTTTAGTGTCCTATTGAATTTCACATCTAGATTTTTTACAATCTCAGAAAGCTAATCAATTGACAATGGTTTTGGAGAAATATCAAATTATTCTAATATATCTAATTCCATTTTTAAAATTTTATAATAGAAATACATATAAAAAACTATTTATTATCCATAAATAATATTTTTCTCCCATGATGTAATTGATAATATAAAATTATTTTCTCACAAACTGGATATACTTTGTGCACCATAACACTATATCTATAAATAATGTTCTTTTGGTAAGTCAATAAAAGTGAAAATTATTCTTTGAATGTAGTTGAAAATATTCCATTTTATAAAAAATATACACCCTAATACATTCATCTCATAAAATATTTAAATCCTAAATTAATGGTGACTAATTAAATAAATATTTTTTTGATATTTTGGTCCATATATCAATAATGTTGACATGAAATCCATTCACTCTGTAAAAACAATATAGGTGATAATATATAAGATACCAATATAATAGGACGTGAATAATGTGTAATACTACATCTACGATATGGTATCATTACACATGTGTATAGTCCAAGACTATGACGTGTAACATCATTTTGGAATGTAGGAAACCAGTGATCAATTATTTAACACCATAGAAGATTTTATTGAGGTCATTATTTTCAATCACAAATCTTCTCATCTATATTCCATACTAACATTATTGCAACATGTAAAGTTTAAAATAAATTTCCGAAATGATAAAGTATATAAAGATAAAAAAATTCATTGTAAGGGTTCATTATAACTAGTAGATAAATAAGTGAGTTCTCTTTCTACTTATAAGTTTATGTCCTATGTTTGGGACACCATGGAAGAAATTTTTATTCATTTATATATAGAAAATATCCATTCAAAAAATCATGCTTTTTCTTACTCTGTAATCCCACCACGAATAATAATTTATTCACTTTATAATGTGAATAAGAATATAATTATATTTATTTATAATTCCATCAGAAAAATTTAGGAACTATTTTAATCTCTTTTCCCTCAATCCATGTTTTTCCTTATAGTAAATCAATCTTAACCCAATAAAAAATAACATAAATTATATAAATCCAAATTAATGTGGTTTTTCAACATTATCCTATATAGAATCAATTTTTGATTCATTATCAATTAATTATACTTATATATAATGAAATGTTTTTTCAATTTGAAGAGAGATATCATCATTCATAAAAATTATCAATAGATTTGAAATTGAGAATAGTTTCACCATTCCAAACACAGTGGATGTAATTTAGATTAAATCAATGAAAAATGAGATGATCCTTATTTCCATTCATTTTAGGTTTGTTGTATCTAAACATACCAGCCATGGATAGAAAAAAAAATCATATGATTTCCTTGAAAATAATCCAAAATATCCTTAACACCTTCCGCATATTAAACACTAATTCTATGTTCAGTAATCCAAAATTGGCCAATTATTATATAAAAATAATGTGAAAAAATTAATTATCATTTAAAAAAAATATAGTGATAAAAAGTGAATTTGATTGAAGATATTTTATTATTTAAATTATAATGAAATAGACTAGTCGGTGGTATAGTTAGTTTGGAAATTAATTCTATTCTTTTCAATTATTCTAAATATAAATTATTCAATGTTAATAAAATAATAGATAAAATTTAAATTTAATTGAAATGATTATACTATAAAATAGTAAATAATGATAATAAATTTATATTAATAGACTATAAAAGAGTGCAATAATGGAAATTAATAAATAAATGAAATGTTTAGAAGAGGTGTAACGTCCTCGACCCAAATTCCTCATATACTGGTGCTCTGAACCGATTCATCACATGGCCACAAGTGTGCCTCACCGTACGCCAGGGGATTCTGAAATGGGATACAAACACAAATAAAATACAAAAATTCTATTCTATAATAGTATTCCAAAGTGAATGAAACCCAAATTATTACAAATGGTGAGAACTCCAAAAGGGCCCCGACTCTAAGTCCAAATCAGTCTTTATTTACATCCCGATAAAAACTCAACATCTTCATGTAGGGTCTATGCCCTTGTCCTGCCCACTATTAAAGAGATCTTCTTGGGTACCCAATGATGGCCCGAGCATGGTGTGAGTATAAAACCTAGTAGGCCACCACCAATGGTGTCCAGAAAATATATATCCTGTTAGATATTGCATGCAAGTACAAAATAAATGTTATGTATGCAAGGGAAAGTTATGGTTCCATTAGATAACATGGTTCATTTAATTCCTGAATATCATTTATCAAAATTCCATTTCATATATCATCTTCATTACATAATCTATATTTTTCACAAGTTACATTGGTTAGGCATAAATATCATCGACACAAGGGTCTAAGGAAATAAATCTAAATTAATAGGGGAAGAAATCAAGTCCCTTTCTCACTAGGGATACACATATCACCTCAACACATTATTGTCATCCCTAAGACTTAGTCCAGGTGGAATGAAATCATTAGAGGAATAGAGGCTCTATCACTATCTTTAACCCATGCATTTTGGGGTGCAATTTAGGTCCTCGGTCTAACATTACCCATGGCTATAGAACCTTAGGTCGATACCCCTCTCTACCAAGACCTATGCACATTATTATTTTTCTTGTCATGAAATCAATAACATAATACCTTAAATCTTATTCATTTCCATTATAATTCATAATACAAGATAGAAACATGGGAATTAATATCTTTCCATAACCCATTAACACATTTACCAATTAAAATTCGTACCCATCTATCCAAATTCACACTCTCATGCCTTTCCCCTTTATGTGTAATCAACACCACCCATGACATATCCAAATTCATAAATGATAATACATTTACCAACTTACCCAATTTACCATTTCCCAAGAATTTACCCACTTATGCATTTCAAATACATTTCTTCTATCTCATTACTCAACAACTTATAACATTCATCCATTAAGTGTGCCATAATTCCCATGTATTAACACATTCAACATATTCCTAAATTTCCATATTAAAACACATTAACATGCTCCCCCTAATCAATTCTATCTTCAAATTATGATTTCCCCATTTAATATTCACCAATCCATTTAGGCAATTCTAACCAAATTTCGTCAAATAATTGATATATTCCCATTAGAACCATTTTTTCCATTTTAATTCCATATAAAACAACCCCTTATGCCTATTCAACCTAGTAATATCTATTATCAATTAATATACAAATTAAGAAACCATTAGAACATATTCTACGTGATCTTCACACTTTACTTTTTAAACAACCACTTATCCTAACCACACTCAGGTTCTGTGCTTGCCAGAATAACTAATTGGTGCCCCTAAAACGGTCATATCCTCCTCTATGGATCCCATGAAGACCATGAGGGTTTCATTCACTCAATTACACACCCATTTTATCAAACACATCAATGTAACCAAGAACTCAAGGGGGGGGGGTAATCAAGAACACCCACTTACATGCACAAATCCAAAATAAAACAATGGGATAATTCTTGTAGATGACCTAACACGAATAAAATTATTAATCACTATAAATCAATGCCTTAGATCCAGATTCAAACTTCCCTGGATGCATCAACCTATGTCTCACCAAAAAATGATGGTTTCAGTGCTTTATAAGGTGATGGGTGAAATATAAAAATCCTATTAAAAAAAGGAAGCAAGGAGGAGATTATACATACATTGGGCTTCGATCTTCAACCAACGACACTCCAAATATCCATAAACCGAGGGAGAACCACCCTAGGGAATCTTGGATCATACAAGATCATCACTAGGTCATCATGTGGTTAAATGTAGGAGAAACATGAGTTGGGGTTTAAAATACTCAGATGACTATTTTGTAAAATTTCTAAATTTTCTGAGCGACATGGTTTACAGGAATGGTATGCCAAAATTTGTATAAACTATGAAGATGATAATATCCAAAAATATTCCCCTCTAACTATTTACCAACACGGTTTTCCAAACCGTGTGTGAACCATGCATATTTTCCATAAATAACCTTTTCTCCCTTTTTTATGTTCAAAACTCCCAAATGGTAAATTCCTGTCTTGATAAAATCACTACTGGAAAATGTACCTATCCCCACGGTTTTCACCAAAACCGTGGGGATAGACCCCCCCTATACCCACGGTTTTGGAAAACCGTGGGTATAGGTGAATTTTCATGACCTATACCCACGGTTTGCCAAAACCGTGGGTATAGGGGGCTCTATACCCACAGTTTTGGCAAACCGTGGGTATAGGTCATGAAAATTCACCTATACCCACGGTTTTCCAAAACCGTGGGTATAGGGGGGGTCTATCCCCACGGTTTTGGTGAAAACCGTGGGTATAGGTCAATTTTGTGTGCGCGGGAAGGAATTTTTTTTTGGCGGGAACCCTATACCCACGGTTCTTCCCTCTATACCCACAGTTTTTATAACTATATTTAACTAAATATATATATATATACATATATGTGAAGTTAGGTTAGTGGTTAGAAGCGGTGTTTGCAGCGAAGAGGTTGCGGGATCGAAACTCGGCGCCAGCATTATTTTAGGACCTATACCCACGGTTTTGAAACCGTGGGTAAAAGCCGTTGACACCGTGGAAATTCTCTATGTTTCGGTGACACGGTGGCAGGACACCTATACCCACGGTTTTCCAAAACCGTGGGTATAGGCTGGGGACCTATACCGACGGCGTTCCAGCCCACGGTTTTGGGGGCTATACCCACGGTTTTGAACCGTGGGTATAGGCCGTTTTTTCAGTAGTGAATGAAGAGGCACAAGACGAAACATAAATAACATACTTTATAAAAATATTGGAATATAAAACCTCCACAATTAATAGAGCCTCATCCTCAAGCCACTTTTCAAAATATCACTAAGCATCCATAACTGGATGTCATTCCACTAGGCATGCCATTCCATTCAAACCCTCCATGTTTCTGTTTTCATCACAAGGCCACCAGATGTAGATCAAGGGTATAGACATTCCCCACAAGACTTCCTCACTACAACCCACAGCATAAAACAGTTACCCCCATGGATATGTCACCTCAAACCCTACTCAACCACTAGATCATCATAGTGAAAACACAGGAAATGGTGCCCAACTCAAAACACATGGAAACATTGCTCCAATAATTATATCATCATGGAGAAACCAATAAACTCCCCATATTCCCGATCCTATCCACTACTAATGACCCAAATCAATTGGAATCATTTTCCACTGTTTTTAAAAATCTAACGGTGACCCAAACACAACATAACCCCATAGAAAACACCTTATCCTTCCGACAACATTTTTTTGTAGATTTCATTCCACAACTATACATCCAAACACAACTGAAAACTCGTATCTACTCGACTAGTTATATAGTGTCAAATCATCACACCAGGTCCAACTCACATGAACAATGAAAACTCAAGTCCTTCTAACCCGAAACTCTAATCACACCATCAACCATCCATTTATTTGGTCTGGTTATCACCACCATTTTCGGTTGCATGGAACCTCCACTATTATTGAAGGACCACCAGAAATGACCCCTAAATTCCAATAACATAACATGTTCTAACTAAACGTGCCCAAGAATACATCAGTTATTATCTTACATTGGTATCTTGTAGCATTGTCGACACAATATAGGAGGACGATCTTACACTATCCATCCAAGGACTCAGCCCAATATGACCTCACTTATGTACAAACTCATTTCAAGATGATATTTTAACAAAAAAATGATCTCGGATGTGGGTCACTTTCATCAGGCCCATTCATGTTCATCATCTCATGTCAGACCACACCTGAAAGGCATGTACCAGAACACGCATCTTCCACTGATTGTACACTAATCCATTCAGTCACTTTCCAAAGGTGGTTACTGACTATAAGGTTATCATTATCTGTAACACCCCAGGTAAATAAAGAATATGAAATTTTCACATTTATCCATATTTGTGAATAAAATATTAATATAACTTTAAAGGGGACACTATGCTCGATGGTGTACCCAACACGCAACAACGAGTTTCTTGGGAATCTTACGTTGCACTCTAATAATAAAATAATACTATTTTAAATGGTAGTTAATGCCTAGCCGTTGTAATGACAGGAATGAACATAACTAACTACAAAATGATTATATATGTTTTTCAAATATTTTTACTCTTTATAATAATTGTTAGAGGACTAAAAATGTGAATGAATCCAATTTTAAGCGGAAACATTCTAATATTTTTTTAAAGGTCGATTAACCGCCTTTTGATGGCGAACCTATTTTAAATCCAATTTTTGATAATTTTATGTGTTATATTTGAAAAAATAAAATTCTTCTTTAGAATCGGGACATCAAAAAATTACTTTGTGTAAATTTTTGTTATTTTTTTGAAAAAGTTCAATTTTTATTGAATAGTGAAAAATGTTGTATTTTAATTCAAAAACTCTTTTTAATCTAATATATTTATATTATTATATTATCTTTTGAATTGATTTTAAAGTGAAATTTGAATATATTTTTACCATTTAATCAAATAGTTGTCATTTGAATTAATTTCACTATGAAATTTGACTTAAACTAGTGTCAATCTTTTAATATATATTGTTTCATAAAAACATGCTATTTGTTCTGATAGCGGGAATTAATTATTAAATAAATTAATGTAACTTATATGTTCTGGATTTTTTTAAAATAGACATCATTTTTGAATTCAGAATATCAAATATAGCTTAGGGTGAATTTTTGGTAAGTTTCTGAAAAACTTCAATTTTTGATGAATAGTGAAACCACTAAGTGGTACTTATAAAAACTGATTTTCCTTTTAAATGAAAATTTTCCACCTTTGTGTTTTGAATTTCAAAAATCCGACATACATGGTTGTCATTAAAAATTAAAATGTGGTTCAATGGGATTAAAATAATTTTTTTGGTGAATAGTAACTTATTACGTTTTTAATCGCGATTAGAGGTAATTAGTGTGGTTTAATATAAAAATAATGTTTTAATAATATAAAATGACCTAGACACATGTCCTAACCTCATTGGATGAGTCATGGCAGACCAAGACAATCCATGGGTCATCTTGGGGACCCCATGTAGCCGCTTTGGTTGGAAAATGACATAAATAACTTTTTATTTAATGTTAAAATTAAAATGACACAAACATTAGTTCTTTAACTAAAACAATTTTTACATGGGGTTATACAAGTCATATTTTAGACTATAAATAGTAATTGGAAAGATAAAAATATTTCCTACATCATAGTATTTGTTTTATAATTTTTATACATTAAATTAATTAAATTATTTATGACATCATGATAATGTAGTGATTACCTCTTTATTTAACGATTTAAATAAAATGGAAAGATAATTTAACATCTAAGACCTACACATGTAAAAAACCTATTGTATGGGTGTATTTAGAACCCTTATCACCTTATCCTCGAAACACATCAATGTGGGACCATTAAAATCCGAAACGCATTCTAAAATAAAGTAACAATTCTTTACTTTCAAAGAGTGCCCCTCTTCTCTTCTTATAAAAGGCCTCCACCTCTACCTCCATACCCACACTTCCAAAGCCTTTGGATCGGCCAACCCCTACCCATTTTGTCTCTCCACATCCCTCTATAACTCTTATAAGACTCACTTTGGTAATATGTATTCCCAAGGAAGCCTTTGAGCTCAAACCAAAGGGAGTTACCCGATTTTAAGGTAATGTCTTCACTTGAGTCCTTTTGTTTTATTTTTCTTCTCCACCCCCCTAAACTCTTTTTATTAATTTCTTTTGTAACAACTCCAGTATATTAAATGTAATAGGATGTTTTTATAAGAAGTATTCGAGCTAAACTTACACAAACCTACATCTAATGGTTAAAGAACATACTGTTTTCGTGGATGGTGAATTTCTGCCTCCCAAAACGATGATTGTTCAACATTATATTAACACCTTCAAAGGTGGCCATTAAGATGTCACTATATTTATATATGATATATAATATGTTTATGATTTCCTTATGCTTCTGTATTTTTCATTTATGGCATACCTTTATGGGTCCCATTATGGGTATATGCGATATCTTCATTTTAGGAAGTGCGGACTACCGCCCCCTCAAAGTGATTTGATTCGTTAATACCATATGTGGTACGTATAAAGGATATATTTAATGATATTATATATGATACCATACTGTAATTAAAATACTATTATGTATCATTATGTTTTAATTCCATTAAATATGAAATAGAAATGGAAGTAGCGTTCATGCGTACGTACGGCTTACCGTCTCCATGAACGGTGCATTTCATTTCTTACCTCTAAATGTTATGTAATATTATAAATGAATGAATCTACTGGATATATATGATATATATGATATCCATATCATGAATTAAATTCTTGATATAATGGATATCTAACCACATGAACAACCTGTAATTATAAAAAGTTTATTTTTGACTCAGGTACCAATGATCGTTAAAACGACCGTTATTAACTTAAATAATAACATAGTGTTCATGACATGGTAATAAGTTATATAAAAGGAATAACGAACTAGAAAAAGGTTCTTAAGGAATTATAAATTAACTCAAGTTTATTATTCAGGAGATTAAAGAACAATCGAGCAAAGTCGGACCCGAGGTAAGGGATCCTACTCCTCTCTTTCTTTTTAAGTACACTCTTTTATGTAATTTCTTTTAAAGCTCATCTTTCTTGATATTGGGATGTTATATTATATTAATCCTACTATATTTTTTATGTTCATATGATGAGAGACCCTATTTTCTCTCATCAATCCATTTTGGATGTTTTAAGTGGCGCTGTTAGGTTGTCGAGTTTTCATAAGGGATTTTTCATCTCACTTTTGGTCCCATGAGATTTATGCTACATTTGCCACCATTTCCATTGATTGGTGTATGTACTTCCCATTATTATACTCTTTTTGTAATATAGTTTCATTTATGGGTATTTTCATATTCATTGAATGACCCTTATTCAATGGGGTGTACGTTTCAAAAGTTACCCAGGTCGGTAAGAGAACCTTTCACCCTCCTCTTTTTAAAAGACTTATTTTGTTATGACTTTTAATTCAAATTCTATTAATTTGGGATACGTTCTTATATATCCTTATTGATGTAAATTTTATGACCAATTTATGAGATACCCTTTTGATCTCTCATCAACTCTTTTTCTGAATTTTGAAGTGACGCCGTTAGGCTGTCGAATTTTTGCAAGGGAACTTTTTAACCCAATTTTGATTCTTTGGGATAAACTTTTACACCTTGAATATGTCGTTCTATGGTTATGTGTGAATGTCCTCTGATTTTTTTAAACTTAATACCCACTTATATTTCGTGTATTCTTTTGTCATAGATAATTAAGTAACTGATTTATCCTTAATCCAAGGATATCGTCTTTGTATGGGACTTCGTCTCAATCTCCTTTCATTGAGGCATATTTTGTTTTATACACCAACTTCTTTTATACGTTGTATAAACCCCTTTTACTTTTACATTTATTCAAAAGGAATCTTATTTATACGAAGTGTTTACTAAATGACAAAACTGAATGTTTTTGTCATATGTTTGCGGCGACAACGACTTCTCCGCCGCCATGACCATTATTTGAGTTTCGGCTTCCTCTACAAGCCATAACTTTTTTTTAAAAGAAAAATAAATACCATGTGTTACTTTTCGTTTATTTTGGTATTGAAAATGGTTTTCATAATGTCATTATATCAATGTGTTGTATTGATATCTTGTGATTGAAAAGTGGAAATGTTATGTTTCCTTTATGCATGTTTTATGTCATACGATTATGTTATGGATCTTGGGAATTATAATGAAGACGGGTGGCTCCGTGATAAACTAAGGGCGGGTGAGCCCGATATAGTTTGCCAATGCATTGGGTAATGCGAAGGAGTGAAACATTAAGGTTTCTCCGAATAGATTTAGGGAATATACTATGGTGGGTATTCCAAACGTAACCAAGAGGTTTACTCCCTACGTAAGAATGTTATGAATGCCTCAATTTACCTTTTATGTCTTATGATTTCTATGATTTAGTCCTGATTTTATGGGTTATGTTAAAGTGCTTATGTTTTATGGGTAAAGTATGATTTCATTCTTATGCATACATGTACTCATGTTTCCTTTCCATATTTTTATATCCCTTACTGAGCTTTTTATGCTATCCCATGTTTTTGAAATGTTTTTCACAGGTCAAGGGAAAGGTACATGATATTATGATAGTTTCAAGGATGTTTCAAGAAAGAATCCATGTTTTGTTTTAAATATGTTTCCGTTGATGGGGGAAAAATGAGTACTATCTTTTATGTAACCACTTTGTTTAAATGTGGAATGTAATTATTGATTTATGATCTAATTCTCTAAAACACTAAACCTGAAAATATCCTCAATGTGAATTATTCATTTAATTCATTATTAAGTAAGGTTTAAGGCTGGGGCCTTATAGTTGGTATCAGAGGTCGATTTAGATAACTTTTGAGGTTATGGTATTCTTTAAGCATAAGTGACATTACCATAATTGTTAGGATTTCAGAAAGAGTCCTAGTTTTAGATAAAGTGAATGAGTAAGTATATCTTAGTGTTTATCTTCCTCATTAGTACATGATGGTTTTGTTGATATACTCACACTGACCTTTTTGGTTTTAGTAAATGGCTGGATCTAGGAGGCACCAAAGTAACAGTGGATGTGAAGGAAACTATGACAGTTTTTTGAGCAAGCAACTGAATGATATGGGAGCTGCAATGAGAACTCTTGTGCTTATCCTCAACCAAATATCTGGAGTCATGATTGACCACCTAAACTTTGGTGATTTCTATAAGGCATCATATATGCGAGAAAAAAATCCCTACGGAACTACAGGTAAAAATCATAAAGGTAAGTGTGTTCAAAAACCTATGTGTCAATGATGTGGAAAGAAACACCTAGGAAAATGTTTCAAAGGGACAGAAATATGCTATAGATGGGTAAATGAAGGTCATAAATCAAGAACCTTCCATGGAAAAAGGAAGCATCCAGTTGACTCGAGGAAAGGGAATGAAGTTCTTTATGAGGGATCAATTGAATGTTTTAAATGTGGTGTGCATGGTCATTATGAAAACACATGTCCTATGAAGAAGTTTTGTGAATGGGAACACTATGATCGTACAAATATTCGTTTACCAATACCTAATGCCATTCCGATTGAGGATGAAGAAACTGATAATGAACAATCAAAGGTATGGATTATTTCATAACTTTTGTTTTCCTATTTTGGAATCTTAGGATATGATTCATTATTTTGTTTGTAGGAAGGAAGTATTTCAGAATAAGTTGGAAAGGAATGGTTAATAGATCATGAAGAAAGTTGAATGAGTAAGAAGTCAACATATAAGGGCTTCAAGAGTTATGGTGAAATTCTTCAGAGTATTATGTTTCTTTTGATGATGGGGTTACATTAGAAGACTTTTTATAGTATGTGTAACCCTGATGTTTAAAATATGAAAATTTTATTCAAGGAATAGTTATCTGTTCTTTTGTGAACATAGTTATAAAGAACCATTTGGGTTTATATGATCCTTACTATATGTTATGATGGAAGTGAAAGGCATGAGATAAAATTGAGGCAAAATTATGTTATGGTTATTTTTGATGATTTTATCTCTTTTTGGAGAATTATTTTAGAATTATATAGTTTTGGAAAAAGGACAACACGCAGACCGTGTGACAACCCGTCGTGCCAGACAAAGCTGTGGGAATCGAACCCACAACCAAAGTGCAACTGGTATTTATCGCCTACCACTGGACTACGTGATGTCCCTGGTTAGTTTGACTAATTCATTTTAGTTAGGCGACTTTATGAATTAATATTAAGTTGATTTTGGGTTATTTATTAAAATGATTAACCAATCATGGAGGATATGGGATTAGGTTAATTACTTTTCAATACGAGACTTTAAGAGCAACTGATGTTGTTTGGAGATAAATGTTATGATTTAACTTGGAAGACTATGTGAGTAAATCTTTGAAATATTTGGGTTTCAATCTTAGTTTGGTTTAATTTGAAGAATTTTATATAAAACTTGTTTATCAAATGGTCCTCATTGAACTCTAGGTTTTTTTGTACAAAAATTGGTGATTAAGAATATATTTTCTTTTTATAAAGGGTTATCCTTTTCTGGAATATCTGATCTTTTACTAACCTTTTTGGTTTTGGTTTTCGTTAGAGTCTAAAGACATGGTATGTATATAGTTTTTTTTGTGGATTAGTTGATTCTCTAGTAGTTGATTATAGTACTCCTAATGTGAACAAGTCTTCCTAAATACTCTTCTTTTGGGGAAAGTATGAGTTTGTGTAAGAAATCTAGTAAATGTTGAAAGTCAACATGACAAGTAAGTATGTTTCCTTAAGATCAAAAATAAATTCCTCAATGAAGAGTAACTTAAAACAAAAGTTTTGTCTGTTAACTATTCCTACTGGGGAATCGAATACCGTTTAACCCATCACATGTTTGTGATTTTCTTATGGTTAACTTTCTCCTAGACATTTTTACTATCACTCTCCATCAGAACATGACCCTTTGTTTTCTCCTCCATATCTATATTTTTCTTACATGGAATCCTAGTATGGGTTAACTAGGGTGACCTTTTTACTTCTCTTTATTTATTTTAAGGTGATTGTTTTACTGACTATTGTTCCGATGTGGGATTTTCAATGAAGATTTCAAGCCCAATTTTAAAATTGTGAGGACGCAATTCCCAAAATGGGGGAAGGATGTAACACCCCTGGTAAATAAAGAATGTCACGACCCATCCTCGGGGCCCGTGTCGTGACTACCCCTAGCCCGCCATCCATAGGCCAGGGGCTGGAGACTATCACCAAGGCGTAAATCCCGAAAAAAAGGGGAAGTCATTGCCTTTGAAAAGTAAACAAGCACCACAGAATAAGCAAGGGGAAAAGTAAACACTAAGTAAAACCTATACAAGCTGTGCTGAAAGTAAAAGGGTTCAGAAATACAAGCCCAACTGTAAAGTACAACTGAAAGGGGAAAACAACAACTAAAAAGAAAAGCCGCAGCATCGAGCCGTCCTCTGGAAGTCCCACCTGAAGGGTGGGTACAGATAGCCTCCACTACTCCTCGGGTCCACCTGACCGCTCCGAGTACGTCCCGCCCAGTGGTCCACCTCCAGGTACTCTCCTGCTCCGCACGCCTCCACCACGATCAGCACTGTCCTTCGTCTGCAACCAACACAACGTAGTGCGGGCATAACCCGTCCATGGGTGAGTATAAGCTACTCAGTAGGGACCCCGAGACCCCCGAAGGTCTCCCGAAATCCAAAAAGGATAATCTACAAAGGAAAGATACAATTACGAAGTAACATCTGACACGGCTTTGGAATATGCCCATACATATACCAAAGTCATCAATTCCCGTTCGGCTCCAACGTCTGAGCCCAAGCACAACCCAATCCACACAGGAAAGCAACGTATACCCACACAGGATAGCACAACAGAATCCAAAAAGGAGAGTAAACAGTAATCCACTTGGGATAGCTCAACACAATCCACAAAGGAGAGTAACCAGTAATCCACATAGGATAGCACAACACAATCCACAAAGGAGAGTAAACATGATTCAGCTCACACAGGTATACTTCTTCAGATGACGATAAAGATGATCCTTGATCCATCTAAGTCGTCGGACCCACAAAGGATCGATAGGTACTAACCCCCGAAAAGACCCACACAGGATATGTAGGCGCTGGCTCACACAGAACCGCTGAGCGCTGACCCACACAGGATCGGGCCCACACAGGATCAGGCCCACACAGGACCTGTAGCACTGATCCACGTAGGATCGCTGAGTGCAGTAGTCGTCGTAGTCCACTGAGGATCTATGCACAGTCGTCGTCGCAGTCCACTGAGGATCTCTTCACGGTCGTCGCCGCAGTCCACTGAGGATCTCTGCACGGTCGTCGCTGTCGAAGTAGCAGTCGCAGCTAGCACTAGGGTTTCCTCACACAACAAGCTCGTTCGGGAGGGTCCGCTCCACAAGCCGAGAGGCTGATACATCAACAGACACAGAGTCCGAAGTTGATGTATCAAAAAGTTCTGTATCGTCAATAGGAACTCAACGTCGCAGACGACGCGTCAATCGGACGCCCGGTCTGAGAGTTATTGGCTTTTTCGTTCGAGGGGCCCGGTTGGTTTTTAAGGCAAAACCAACCCGACCGTATTCCACCTGCGTCCAAACCTCGGGCAGAGTATTCCAAAAGATCCGTCTCACTTAGAGTAATTCAAAAAAGCTGACGGTACGTCAATCGGACGTCCGTAGCTCAAGATATGAGTGTTTCCGCTCCGAAGGCCCGGTTGGTTTCGTGTACGAACCAAACCGGCCGAACTCAAAGTATTCCGAAACCTTGAGTGCGATATATCAAAACGACCGTCTCGATCCAAGGATCGCGTTGCCACTGGAGGCGCATCATTTGGAGACCAGTAGATCATGTTACGAGCATTTGACCGAAACTGTCCGAAGACGGGGGGTCCGGGCCCGGCTCGGCCGAGCGACGCGGGGGGGGGGAGCCTCCGCCCCTGCGTGACACCCCCACGGCACCCGCGGGGTGTTGCCCTGGACGACCCGAGCGACACGGGGGGGGGGGGGGGAGCCGCCGCCCCCGCGGAACCCATGGGGTGTCGCCCTGGACAGCCGGACGACGCGGGGGGGAGCCGCCGCCCCCACGTGACAACCCCGCGGCACCCGCGGGTTGTCGCCCTGAATAGCCGGACGCGGCTTCAGCCACGTCCCGCATGCGCCTGACCCGCGTGGTCGCGGGTTAGCGGGCGTCGCGGCCGCCGGCCGCCGGCTTCCGCGGGCCACCGGAGTCGCTCCGGTGGTCCGATTTTGTTCCCGTCTACGCCGCTGCTCCTCTCGGGACTCGTTCTTCACTGCGGAACCATCAAACTTCCATTGCGGCACGTTCCGTCGTCGCCCGTCAAATCTACACAACAACAAAGAACGATGGAAGGTTGTCGGGCCGTGTTCGTTTGGCCCGCACCCTCTTCGTTAGAGATAAACAACGGGAGAAATATATTCAACACAAGAATCAACAATTTTAATGGATTAAAATTGTTCTTATTGTCTGGTTCTTCACTTTTAAAAGAAACGATCATGGGAAAAAGGAAATATTCACAACAACCCCTACCTCGTAGTCATCGTCATACGCACGTTCTTCGCAGATTTGTTCGTCGCAGAAGGATGGGATCGTCGCGTCGTCGCGGAAGGGCATCGCGTCGTCGCGGAATCCGGCGTTGAGTCGGCGAACTCAACGGACCAAGAAAAAACAGATTTAATTTAATTATATAAAATTAAATCCGTGTTTTGTTAAAAAAACACAAGGGAGATTTAAGAGAATCCCGAAGTCTCTTACCTCAATCAACTGATCGAAGATTTCATTGCGTAGGAAGAGACATCGTAGAAGAACGTTGCAGGAAGGGAACGTCGGCGTCGCGGAACACGGCATCGCGTCGTCGACTTCCACGAGTTTAGCATTCTTCGTCGGAGGCTTGTGTTCTTCGCGTTCATCGCGTTCTTCGCGAAGGAGGATGAAGGCTGAGGAACTCTGACAAAACCTCTCAATGAGTAATCCTCCAAAAAGACTTGTTGTTATTATTTTATTATTACGCCAACAAACGAAAAAGGGTATGTAACGACCCATCAATTCGTTGAATTAATTCAACGAAAGAAACCGCCCAATTAAATGGTGCGTTAAGGATTTAAGAAAACACATCAGTTGACTTCCATAATGACAGGTTTTCGCGGCTGCGTTATTTAGCGGAAAGAAACGGCGTGGCTCATGCGGGCCCCACCTCACAAATATCCTACCAAGGGGGTAGGATATTTCTGGATAGCACCCTATCTGTTTTAACTCAGTTTAAGTGGCTTTCAGGTGGCTTCAAGTGGCTTAAGTGAAATAAAATAATGTTGTCGAACAAATTATTTTATTTTTAACCTTTAAGCCCAAAAATTAAAAACCACACCCGAGAAAACGAAACTCCGGAAGAGGCATTTCTAAGCAAATACCGGCGCTACGATTTCATCGGTGCCCTCAGAATTCGATTCCGGGCACCAGTTCAAATGTTAGAAAAACCCGCTCATCTGTTCACTGAACGTACCCGAGCCAAACTTCGGAAAATGATTCCGGGCACACCGGGCCTCGGAATCAGGTGCTGTCAGAAACTGCGTTCTTGTAAAATTCCAAAGAAAATTAAGAAAAAAATTTCCTTGAAATTTATGGGTCTTTAAATTACTCCCACCTCAGGGATTTACGTCCCCGTAAAGATACATCAAAAACTAGGGAAACAAATGTGGGTACTGAGCACACATCTGAGCCTCCCACTCCCAAGTGATCTCCTGGAGGTTCCTGTGCTTCCATATGATGCGCACAATAGGAATCGATCGCCCACGTAGGACCCGCTCCTTTCGATCCTCTATCTCCACCGGGACCTCCTCAAAAGTTTCCCCATCATCCATGTCTAGCTCCCCATAGTCAATGATGTGTGTCGGGTCATGCACGTACCTCCTCAGCTGAGATACGTGGAAGACGTCGTGCACCCGGTGCAACTGAGGTGGTAGGGCCATGCGATAAGCCACCTCGCCAACCCTGCTGAGGACCTGGAATGGTCCAATGAAGCGTGGAGACAACTTGCCGCCTCGACCAAATCACTGCAAACCACGTCGAGGTGAGACACACAAGAAGACGTGGTCGCCATCCTCGAACTCTAAAGGCCTCCTCCTCCTTTCAGCATAAGACTTCTGCCGGCTTTGAGCTATCCTCATCCACTCCTGGATTACCTGGACCTTCTCTGTCATGGCCCGGACCATCTCTGGTCCCACAAGTGCTGACTCCCCAGGGTCTGTCCAGCATAAAGGAGATCTGCAAGGCCTGCCGTACAATGCCTCGTATGGTTCCATCCCGATGGTGGAGTGGTAGCTGTTGTTGTACGCGAACTCCACCAAGGGTAGGTGGTCCTCCCAGCTGCGACTAAAGTCGAGGACACATGTGTGGAGCATGTCCTCGTGAGTCTGAATGGTCCTCTCCATCTGACCATCCGTCTGAGGGTGAAATGCGGTGCTCAAACGTAGCCGCGTCCCGAACGCCTCCTGCAACCCTTTCCAAAGCCGAGAAGTAAAACGAGCGTCCTAATCAGAGATGATAGTCGATGGCACACCGTGAAGCCGTACAATCTCCTGAACGTAGAGACGCCCCAAGCTCTCCACTGAGCCCTACTCTCTGATGGGTAAGAAGTGTTCCGACTTGGTGACTCGGTCAAAAATCACCCAAATGGAGTCGTGACCTCTGGAAGTGCGTGGAAGTCCAGTCACGAAGTCCATAGATAACCTGTCCCACTTCCACTCCAGGACCTCCAAGGGCTGTACCAAGCCTGCTGGTACCTGATGCTCTGCCTTCACCTGCTGGCAGGTGAGGCACCGTGAAACGAACTCTGCCACAACCTTCTTCATGCCCGGCCACCAGTGCTGTCGTCTGAGATCCTGGTACATCTTCGCCACTCCAGGATGTACCGCCAAAGGAGAAGTGTGAAACTCTCTCAGCACCTCCTCTCGTAAAGCGACTAGTACCAAGGTACGTCCTCTGAAAAGGATGTCGTGCTCTGCTCCAAAGGAGAAGCCATCAGGTGCTTGTCCCGAGGATATCTGTGCACGCCGTGTCTCATAGTCAGCATCCTCACGTTGTGCCTCTCTGACCTGCTGTAGTAGTGGAGGAGTGACTGTGAGAGACTGATGGAAGGATGCTCCATCCCTACCCACGAAGGATATCTACAAAGCAGATAACTGTTCTGTCGCCTCCTCAAGTAGTTGGATTCCCGTCCTCCTGCTGAGGGCATCAGCTACCACGTTCCCCTTCCCAGGAGTATAGACTATCTCAAAGTCATAGTCCTGGAGGAACTCGAGCCATCACCACTGTCTCAGGTTCAGGTCCTTCTGCGAGAAGATGTACCTGAGACTCCAGTGGTCATAAAATACTATAAGGCGCTCGCCCATCAGATAGTGCCGCCATGTCTTCAGAGCGAAGACCACTGCTGCTAACTCCAGGTCATGGGTAGCGTAGTTCTGCTCATGCGGCCTCAACTGACGTGATCCATAGGCAATCACGGTCCGCTCCTGCATCAGGACACAACCAAGACATGTCCTTGATGCGTCGCAGTAGACTACGTTTCCACTCCTTCCTCAGGAAACCTCAAGATAGGTGCACTGGTCAATCTCTATCTCAGCTCCTGAATGCTCTACTGACATCTGTCTGACCACACAAAGGGTTTCCCCTTCTTCGTCAAAGCTGATAGTGGCGCCGCAACTCTGGAGAAGTCCGGCAAAAATCTCCTATAGTATCCGGCTAGACCCAAGAAACTACACACCTCCGTCACGCTCCTGGGTGGCTCCCAAGCTAGCACTGCCTCGATCTTCGCGGGATCCACAGCAACTCCCGCCTCAGAAATGACGTGCCCCAAGAAGTGGACCTCATGTAACCAGAACTGGCACTTCGAGAGCTTTCCATAAAGCTGATGCTCTCGGAGTGTGTCTAGTACAACCCGCAAGTGGTAGGCGTGCTCCTCCTCGGTGGTCGAGTACACCAAAATGTCATCGATGAAGACCACGACAAATAGATCGGGGTATGGCTAGAAGATCCTGTTCATGAGGCTCATGAACACTACTGGATCATTGGTTACACCAAAGGGCATAACCAAGAACTCATATTGGCCATACCGACACCTGAAGGACGTCTTGTGCACGTCCTCGTCTCGAACTCTGAGCTGATGATATCCTGATCTAAGGTCTATCTTCGAGAACCACCGTGCTCCCTTGAGCAGATCGAAGAAGTCATCAATCCTCGGTAGCGGATACTTGTTCCTCACTTTCACCTGGTTCAGGCGACGATAGTCGACACACAGTCGCAAGCTCCCGTCCGCCTTCTTGGCGAACAAAATCGGCGAAGCCCAGGGTGAAACACTGGGTCGGATGAACCCCTTTCCCTGCAAGTCCTCCAACTGTACCCGCAGCTCTCGAAGCTCAGCGAGGTCCATCTGATACACTGGAGTGGATATTGGGGCTATCCCGGGGTACATGTCAATATAAAAGTCTACCTCTCTGTGAGGAGGTAGTCCTGGGACGTCGTCGGGGAAGACGTCCGCATACTGATATACCACTGCAGGAAAACTAGTACTCTGCACGTCAACTTCTCCAAGGATGAGGCAAGCCAACTGATGAGTGATGGGCTGCCCTCTCCTCTGCGTGAGTCCATCCTGTGCTGCGAAGGCTCCCTTCTCGCTGGTGAAGGTGAACCTGCTCCCATCGGTGCGCACACATCTCACCTTGCGCCTAAAATAGTCAATCTGAGCATGGACTGTAGATAACCAATCCATGCCCAAGATGATGTCGTAAGGCCTCGACGCCGCTACAAGAAGATCCCAGCCGAAGCTCTCGCCTCCTAGAGTAAGCTCACACTGCCGACACCAGTGTGTAATCATCGTGTCTGCTCCCATAGGAGTCTCTAGCCATAAGGATCGAGCCAACGGCTCTGTCGAAATCTCCGAGCTCCGAACAAGGGCAGTGGCTATGAAAGAGTGACTCGCTCATGTGTCTATAAGAACTGCAGAAAGGGTGGAATAGACATAGATCGTACCTCGAATCATCTCTGGCGCGACGTGGTCGTAGGCCTCTACTTCCTGGAGTTGTGAATGTCTCTGCCCGCCAGCTCCCTGTGGTAGGGGCGGACCTCCTGGTGGTGGTGGGGGTGGCAGAGCCTCAAAGCATCGCCCACCACCCGCTGCTCGGCCAGCTCCTCTGCATCGTCCGCCTCCTCCCTGAAGACCGCCATAGTTAACCCTCTGCCTCTGCCTGGGTGGCCCCTCCACCGTCTGCTGCTCATCGGTACGGCGGGTCGAGCAGTCACGAGCCATTTGGCCCTACCCGCCGCACGAGTATCACTGCCTGCCTCTCGGAAGACTGGCTCCGCGCTGTGTGCCCCGCACTGCTGAGCCAGTGTCTTGAGGTCGTCTGCCGAAAGGTCTGGTCTACCTGGAACCCTGAGTCATCCATCAGCTACATGCTGCCGAAGACTTCGCTACCTGCCGCCCTGCGGTAGGTCTCGCTGTGGACTCAACCAGAAAGATCTCGATCAGAAGGGCTCGCTCTAGCACCCATGCCTGGGTCGGGATGCTGAGGGAGATCAGCGATGCCCTGATCTCGTGTCTCAATCCCTGCTCGAAGGTTCAGGCCCGGAAGAAGGGGTCCCGTACCATGTCGGTCGAGTAGCGAGAAAGATCAGTGAACCTCGCCGCGTACTGGGCGACCGTCAAACTGCCCTGCCGCAGCTGAAGAAGCTCTTGAATACGCACCGCACAGAGGGTGGCTGGGACAAACTCTGAGCGGAAGAGGCTTTCGAAGTCTGTCCAAGGAAGAGACGCCTCATCGTGTACCTAGATTATCAAGCTCCACCATCGTTCTGCTGCTGCGTGCAGTAGGATCGCCGCGAGGATCACCATGAGGTCTGCTGGTGTCCTCACTAGCCTGAAAACTCGAACGACTGCCTCCAGCCAGTCCTCGACTGCCTGGGGGTCCGTCTCCCCACGGAACCTGGGTGGTCGCTGGCGTTGGAACTCGTGTAGAGCTCTGAGGCATCGTGCATCGTCAGCGGTCAGTGCTGGAAGCATCGGGGGCTCGGCAGGTAAAGGTACCGCCGGTGCCTCTGCTGTCAACGAGCCCTGTATCGAGGCCTCGTCGCTCGGTGGGATGTCGTCGCGCTCTACTCTTGGAACACTAGCTGGCTGCCGTCGTTGGGCCATCCTGAAAAGGAAACAAGTGCGCCACGGTCAGAACAGTATACCTGGTGAGCTGACACATGTAATCACAAAGAAAACTTGAAACACACATGCAATAAATGTTTTCGTGCATTAAGTCGGAAATCAGAAGTCAGGGTCCTGGTGTACGGATACGTCAGCCGCCGCACCAACACTATACTCCCTGGACTGATAACCACACCCAATACGCTAAATACCATTGATTCACATAGAAGAAAGATTAGAGTCTGCGGTAGAACCGAACTCCTCTGATACCAATTTTTCACGACCCGTCCTCGGGGCCCGTGCCATGACTACCCCAAGCCCACCTTCCATAGGCCAGGGGATGGCGACTAGCACCAAGGCGTAAATCCCGAAAAAAGGGGAAGGCATTGCCTTTGAAAAGTAAACAAGCACCACAGAGTAAGCAAGCGGAAAATTAAATACTAAGTAAAAACTGTACAAGCTGTGCTGAAAGTAAAAGGGGCCGGAAATACAAGCCCAACTGTAAAGTACAACTGAAAGGGGAAAACAACAACTGAAAAGAAAAGCCACAGCGTCGAGCCGTCCTCTGGAAGTCCCACCTGAAGCGTTGGTACAGATACCCTCCACTACTCCTCGGGTCCACCTGACCGCTCCGAGTACGTCCCGCCCAGTGGTCCACCTCCAGGTACACTCTTTCTCCGCACGCCTCCACCACGATCAGCGTTGTCCGTTGTGTACAACCAACACAATGTAGTGCTGGCATAGCCCGTACAGGGGTGAGTATAAGCTACTCAGTAGGGACCCCGAGACCCCCGAAGGTCTCCCGAAATCCACAAAGGATAATCCACAAAGGAAAGATAAAATCATGAAGTAACATCTGACACAGCTTAGGTATATTCCCATACATATACCTAAGTCATGAATTCTCGTTCGGCTCCAAGGTCCGAGCCCAAGCACAACCCAGTCCACACAGTAAAGCAACGTATTCCCACACAGGATAGCACAACACAATCCAAAAAGGAGAGTAAATAGTAATCCACTTAGGATAGCTCAACACAATCCACAAAGGAGAGTAAACAGTAATCCACATAGGATAGCTCAACACAATCCACAAAGGAGAGTAAACATGATTCAGCTCACACAGGTATACTTCTTCGGATGACGATAAAGATGATCACTGATCCATCTATGTCGTCGGACCCACAAAGGATCGATAGGTACTAACCCCCGCAAAGACCCACACAGGATTGGGCACACGCAGGACCTGTAGGCGCTGACTCATACAGAACCGCTGAGCGCTGACCCACACAGTATCGGACCCACACAGGATCGGGCCCACACAGGACCTATAGCACTGATCCACATAGGATCGCTGAGTGCAGTAGTCGTCACATTCCACTGAGGATGTCTGCACAGTCGTCGTCACAGTCCACTGAGGATCTCTGCACGGTCGTCACCGCAGTCCAATGAGGATCTCGGCACGGTCATCGTTGTCGAAGTAGCAGTCGCAGCCAGCACTAGGGTTCCCGCACACAGCAAGCTCGTTCGGGAGGGTCCGCTCCACGAGCCAAGAGGCTGATACATCAACTGACACAGAGTCCGAAATTGATGTATCCAAAAGTTCCGTATCGCCAACAGGAACTCAACGTCGCAGACGGCGCGTCAATCAGATGCCCGGTCTGAGAGTTATTGCCTTTTTCGTTCTAGGGGCCCGGTTGGTTTTTAAGGCAAAACCAACCCGACCGTACTCCACCTGCATCCAAACCTCAGGAGGAGTATGCCAAAAGGTCCGTCTCACTTAGAGGAATTCAACAAAGCCGACGACACGTCAATCAGACGTCCGTAGCTTAAGATATGAGCGTTTCCGCTCCGAAGGCCCGGTTGGTTTCGTGTACGAACCAACCCGGCTGAACTCAAAGTATTCCGAAACCTTGAGTGCGATATACCGAAACGACCGTATCGATGTAAGGATCGCGTTGCCGCTGACGGAGCGCCGTTTGGAGACACGTATCTCAAGTTACGGGAATTTGACCGAAACGGTCCGAAGACTGGGGGTCCGGGCCCAGGCCGACCCGCCCCGACCCCCCCTGGGTCGGCCGAACCGGCCGGACCCGGTCCGGCCCGGCCAGGGTGTGGCCCGGCCCGTCGGACCTGCCTGGCTCGGCCAGCCCGGCCCGGCTCGACCGAGCGGCCAAGCGACGCGGGGGGGAGCCGCCACCCATGCGGGACACCCCCGCGGCACCCGCGGGGTGTCGCCCTGGACGACCCGAGCGACGCGGGGGGGAGCCGCCGCCCCCGCGTGACAACCCCGCGGCACCAGAGGGGTGTCACCCTGGACAGCCGGACAATGCGGGGGGGGGGGGGGGGGAGTCGCCGCCCCCGCGTGACAACCCCACGGCACCCGCGGGGTGTCACCCTGGACAACCGGACGCGGCTTCAGCCGCGTCCCGTGCGTGCCGGACCCGCGCGGCCGCGGGTTAGCGGGCGCCGCCGCGCCGACGGCCCGTGTCGCCGCCAGCTTCCGCGGGCCACCAGAGTTCTTCTGGTGGTCCGATTTTGTTCCCGTCTGCGCCGCTGCTCCTCCCGGGACACGTTCATCACTGCAGAACCATCAAACTTCTGTTGCGGCACGTTCCGTCGTCGCCCGTCAAATCTGCACAACAACGAAGAACGGTGGAAGGTTGTCGGGCCGTCTTCGTTTGGCCCACACCCTCCGCGTTAGAGATAAACAACGAGAGAAATATATTCAACACAAGAATCAACAATTTTAATGTATTAAAATTGTTCTTATTGTCTGGTTCTTCACTTTTAAAAGAAACGATCACGGGAAAAAGGAAATATTCACAACAACCCCTACCTCGTAGTCGTCTTCGTACGCACGTTCTTCGCTGATTTGTTCATCGCGGAAGGAGGGGATCGTCGCGTCGTCGCGGAAGGGCGTCGCGTCGTCGCGGAATCCGGAGCTGAGTCGGCGAACTCAATGGACCAAGAAACAACAGATTTAATTTAATTATATAAAATTAAGTCCATGTTTTGTTAAAAAAAACACACGCGAGATTTAAGAGAATCTCGAAGTATCTTACCTCAAACAGCTGATCGAAGATTTCGTTGCGTAGGAAGAGACGTCGCAGAAGAACGTTGAAGGAAGGGAACGTCAGCATCGCAAAACACAGCGTCGCGTCGTCGACTTCCACGGGTTCGGCGTTCTTCATCGGAGGCTGGCGTTCTTCACGTTCTTCGCGATGAAGGATGAAGGCTCAGGAACTCTGACAAAACCTCTCAACGAGTAATCCTCAAAAAGGATTGTTGGTCTTATTTTATTATTACGCCATCAAATGAAAAAGGGTAAGTAACGACCCATCAATTCGTTGAATTAATTCAACGAAAGAAACCTCCCAATTAAATGGTGTGTTAAGGATTTAAGAAAACGCGTCAGTTGACTTCCATAATGATGGGTTTTCACGGGTGCGTTACTTAGCGGAAAGAAACGGCGGGGCTCATGCGGGCCCCACCTCACAAATATCCTACCAAGGGGGTAGGATATTTCTGGATAGCACCCTATCCATTTTAACTCAGTTTAAGTGGCTTTCAAGTGGCTTCAAGTGGCTTAAGTGAAATAAAATAAATTGGTCGAACAAATTATTTTATTTTTAAACTTTATGCCCAAAAATTAAAAACCACACCCAAGCAAACGCAACTCCGGAAGAGGCGTTTCTATGCAAATACCGGCGCTGTGATTTCATCAGTGCCCTCATAATTCAATTTCGGGCCCCAGTTCAAAAGTTAGAAAAACCCGCTCATCCGTTCACTGAACGTACCTGAGCCAAACTTCGGAAAATGATTCCGGGCACACCGGGCCTCAGAATCAGGTGCCGTCAGAAACTGCGTTCTTGTAAAATTCCAAATAAAATCAAGAAAAAAATTTCCTTGAAATTTACAGGTCTTTACAAAGAATATGAAATTTTCACATTTATCCATATTTGTGAATAAAATATTAATATAACTTTAAATGGGACACTATGATCGATGGCGTACCCAAAACGCAACAACAAGTTTCTTGGGAATCTTACATTGCACTCTAATAATAAAATAATATTATTTCAAATAGTAGTTAACGCCTAGCCGTTGTAATGGCGGAAATGAACAAAACTAACTACAAAATGATTATATATGTTTGTAAATTTTTTATACTCTTTACAATAAATATTAGAGGATTAAAAATGAGAATGAATCCAATTTTAAGCGTAAACATTCTAATATTATTTAAAAGGTCGATTAACCGCCTTTTGATGGCGAACCTCTTTTAAATCAACTTTTTGACATTTTTATGTGTTATATTTGACAAAATAAAATTCTTATTTAGAATCATGACATCAAAATTTACTTTGTGTAAATTTTTGGAATTTTTTGGAAAAAGTTCAATTTTTATAGAATATTGAAAAATGTTGTATTTTAATTCAAAACCCCTTTTTAATCTAATTTATTTATATGATTAGATTATCCTTTGAATTTGTTTTAAAGTAAATTCGAATATATTTTTCCCATTTAATCAAATAGTGGTTATTGGAATTAATTTCACTTTGAAATTTGACTTAAACTAGTGTCAATCTTTTGATATATATTGTTTCATAAAAACACGCAATTTGTTCTGACAGCGGGAATTAAATTTAAAATTAATTAATGTAACATATATGATATGAATTTTTTAAAATAGTCATCATTTTTGAAGTCGGAATATCAAATATATCTTAGGTTGATTTTTTGAGTAATTTTCTAAAAAACATCAATTTTTTATGAATAGTGAAACCACTAAGTGGTACTTATAAAAACTGATTTTCCATTTAAATGAAAATTTTCCACCTTTGTGTTTTGAATTTCAAAAATCTGACATACATGGTTGTCATTAAGAAGTAAAATTTGGTTCAATGGGATTAAAATAATTTTTTTGGTGGAAAGTAACTTATTATGTTTTTAATCGTGATTAGAGGTAATTAGTGTAGTTTAAGGTAAAATAATGTTTTAATAATATTAAATGACCTAGAAACATGTTCTAACCTCATTGGATGAATCATGGACGACAAATAAAATCCATGGGTCAACTTGGGGACCCCATGGATCCACATTGGATGGAAAATGACATAAATACCTTTTTATTTAATGTTAAAATTAAAATGACACAAACATGAGTTGTTTAACTAAAACAATTTTTACATGGGGTTATACAAGTCAGATTTTTTACTATAAATATAAATTAAAAAGATGAAAATATTTCCTACATCATAGTATTTTTTATTATTATTTTTAGACATTAAATAAATTAAATTATTTATGACATCATGATAATGCAGTGATGACCTCATTATTTAACGATTTAAATAAAATGGAAAGATATTGTAAAATATAATACCTACACATGTCCAAACCCTATTGGGTGGGTGTAATTATAACCCTTATCACCTGATCCTAGAAAGACATCAATTTGGGACCATTAAAATCAGAAAATCATTCTAAAATAAAGTATCATTTCTTTACTTTCCAAGAGTGCCTCTCCTCTTCTCTTATAAAAGGCCCCCACCTCTACCTCATTACCCACACTTCGAAAGCCTTTGTCTCGGCCAACCCCTTACCATGTTGTCTCTCCACATCCCTCTCTAACTCTTAGAAGCCTCACGTTGGTCAGAAGTCTTCCCAAGGAAGCATTTGAGCTCAAACCAAAGGGAGTTACCCGATTTTAAGGTAATGTCTTCACTTGAGTCCTTCTGTTTTATTTTTCATCTCCACCCCCATAAACTCTTTTTATTCATTTATTTTGTATCAACTCCAGTATCTTCAATATACTAGGATGTTTTTATAATAAGGATTCGAGCTAAACTTACACACACCTACAACTAATGGTTATAGAACATACTGTTTCCGTGGATGGCGAATTTATGCCTCCCAAAACAATGATCGTTAAAAATTCTTTTAACACCTTCATGGATGGCCATTAAGATGTAACTATATTTATATATGATATATAATATTTTTATTGTTTCCTTATGCTTCTGTATTTATCATCTAATGCATACCTTTATGGCTTCCATTATGGGTATACGCGATATCTTCATTTTAGGAAGTGCGGACTACCGCCCCCTCAAAGTGATTTGATTCGTTAATACCATATCTGGTACGTATAAAGGATATATTTAATGATATTATATATGATACCATACTATAATTAAAATACTATTATGTATCATTATGTTTTAATTCCATTAAATATGAAATAGGAATGGAAGTAGCGTTCATGCGTACGTACGGCTTACCGTCTCCATGAACAGTGCATTTCATTTCTTATCTCTAAATGTTATGTAATATTATAAATGCATGAATATACTGGATATATATGATATATATTATATCTACATAATGAATAAAATTCTGTATATAATGGATATCTATCCACATGAACAACCTGTAATTATAAAATGTTTATTTTTGACTCAAGTACCAATGAGCATTAAAACGACCGTTATTAACTTAAATAATAACATAGTGTTCATGACATGGTAATAAGTGATATAAAAGGAATAATGAACTTTAAAAGGTTCTTAAGGAAGTATAAATTAACTCAAGTTTATTATTCAGGAGATTAAAGAATGATCAAGTCAAGTCGGACCCGAGGTAAGGGATCCTACTCCTCTCTTTCTTTTTAAGTACACTCTTATATGTCATTCCTTTTAAAGATCATCTTTATTGTTATTTGTATGTTCTTTTATATTACTAATACTTTAATTTTTATGTTCATATGATTAGAAACCCCCTTTTCTCTCATCAATCCATTTTTAAAGTTTTATGTGGTGCCATTAGGCTGCTGAGTTTTCGTATGGGATTTTTCATCTCACTTTTGGTCCCGTGAGATTTATGCTACATTTGCCAGCATTTCCTTTGAGTGTTGTATGTACTTCCCATTATTATACTCTTTTTTGTATTATAATTTAATTTATGGGTATTTAAATATTCATTGAATGACCCTTCTTCAATGGGGTGTATGTTTCGAAAGTTACCCAAGTTGGTAAGGGAACCTTTCACCCTCCTCTTTTTAAAAGACAAATTTTGTTATGTCTTTTAATTCACATACTATTATGTTGGGATATGTTCTTCTATGTCCTTATTGATGTAAATTTTATGGCCAAGTGATGAGATACCCTTTTTATCTCTCATCAACTAATTTTCCGAATTTTGAAGTGACGTCGTTAGGCTGTCGAATTTTTGCAAAGGAACTTTTTAACCCAATTTTGATTCTTTGGGACAAACTTGTACACCTTGAATATGTCATTATATGGTTATGTGTGAATGTCCTCTGATTGTTTTACACTTAATACCCACTTATATTTCCTGTATTCATTTTTCACACATAATTATGTAACTGATTTATCCTTAATCCAAGGATACCATCTTTGTATGGGACTTCATCTCAATCTCCTTTTATTGAGGCATATTTTGTTTTATACACCAATTTCTTTTATACGGTGTATAAACCCCTTTGACTTTTATATTTATTCAAAATGAATCTTTTCTATATGAAGCCTTTACTGAATGACAAAAGGGAATGTTTTTGTCATACGTATGCGGTGACAACGACTTCTCCACCGCCGTGACCATTATTTGAGTTTCGGCTTCCTCTACAAGCCATACCTTTTTTTAAAAGAAAAATAAATACCATGTTTTACTTTTCTTTTATTTTGGTATTGAAAATGTTTTTAATAATGTTTTTATATCAATGTGTTGTATTGATATCTTGTGATTGAAAAGTGGAAATGTTATGTTTACTTTATACATGTTTTATGTGACACGATTATGTTATGGTTCATGGGAATTATTATGAAGACGGGTGGTTCCGTGATAAATTAAGGGCGGCTGAGCCCGATATAGCTCTCCAATGCATTGGGTAACGCGAAGGAGTAAAACGTTTAGGTTTCTCCGAAGAGATTTAGGTAATATACTGTGGTGGGTATTCCAAACGTAACCACGAGGGTTACTCCCTACGTAAGAATGTTATGAATTTCTCAAGTTACCTTTTAGGTCTTATGATTTCTATGATTTATTCATGATTTTTTGGGGTATGTTAAAGTGCTTATGTTTTATGGGTAAAGTATGATTTCATTCTTATGCATACATGTACTCATCTTTCCTTTCCATATTCTTATATCCCTTACTGAGCTTTTTATGCTCATCCCAAGATTTTGAAATGTTTTTCATAGGTCAAGGGAAAGGTACATGATATGATGATAGTGTCAAGGAAGTTTCAAGAAAGAATCCATGTTTTGTATTAAATAAGTTTTCGTTGATGGGGGAAAAACGAGTACTATCATTTATGTAACCACTTTTTTTAAATGTGGAATGTAATTAATGATTTATGATCTAATTCTCTAAAACTCTAAACCTGAAAAGATCATCAATGTGAATTATTCATTTAATTCAATATTAAGTAAGGTTTAAGGCTGGGGCCTTATATTATCATCCCAAACACCCTCTTAGGTAGTTCCCTAAATTCCATAATAATTCAATCATATCAGTATTACCGCCCTACAGATCATCTTTGGGCTTCACCCATGGCATGAAACGACATCACCGGGTAGAGGTTCCCATGACATCCTGATGTCCTGAAACCAATCGAGGAGAAATTACACGAGTCATACCCAATCTTTGCTGGAGTTATAGAACACAACCACTCATTTCAGAAACTATTGTGATATCCAACCACACCATTCTATGACTCAGCACAAACATCAAAATATTTACATGGAATCACCATGATCCCAAAACCATCAATTGGATCATCATTCATCACATCCAAGTCCCACATTCCCTCCACGAGGGACCTAACATACAACATATAAGTTCTTCAAGGGAATATTTATGCCACTACATCGACTAGATGTTCTATTATTCACATCTTGGAATGGATTATCACTCCCCACCTTAAGAGTGAAATTACCACTACTCTCCATGAGGGATTCAAACCAACTTATATAAAACCTAATCACAAAACGATCCCAAACATAGAAATCTCTATGTTTATTTTTTCCAAAACATTAAAATTAATGTCAATAAGTGCTCATTCCTGGCCCCTGTGAATGACAAACCTAATATTTTTAGACATACCTTCCATCCCAATGACCTCACCACAACCCATTGAGGGTGTACATTAATTTATCAATCTTTACGCATACTGTTTCGATGAGAATTAACTCCAATATGTACCTTATCCATCCAAACACCTTCATGTCTCTTAGTGTGTGATAGAGCTTCTCAACCAACCTAGTTCGAAGAAAAAACAAAAAAAAACATTGTTTATTATAATATTTAAACTTAAAACCTCCCCACCATATAGAGGCTCATCCTCGATCCACTCTTCCAAATATCCCAATGCATCCATAAATGGTGTTCATTCCACTAGGCTTTCCAATCCGTTCACACTCCCTAAGCCTTTGGTTGAAACACAAGGCCACCAGATGCAGATCATGGGCATATACATTCCCAAAAATACTGCCTCACATTAGCCCACAACATAAAGCAATTACCCCAAGGATGTGTCACCTCAAACCATTCCAAACCACTAGAACAACAGAATGAACACATATGCAAAGGTTCCAAAATCACAACAGAAGGAAACAATTATCCCATTATTATATAGTCATGAAGAAACCAATCAGCACCCCATCAACCCAATTCTATCGACAAATCATAACCCAAATCACATGGCATCAATTTCCTCTATTTTTAAAAATCTAAGGGGACCCAAACCCAATATAACCCTATGGAAAACACTTGATCCTTCGAACCACGTTTCCTAAAGATTTAATTCCAGAATTATACATCCAACCACAACTGAAAACTATTATCTACATGACAAGATGAATTGTTCCAAAGCTGTCCCCCAAGGCTAACTCCCATGAACAGTGACAACTCGAGTCCTTCCAACCCAAAACTATAATCACCCTGTCAACCATCCATTTATCCAGTATGGTCATCTCCACCATTTTTGGTTGCATGGAACCTCCTCTATCATTGATGGACCACCAGAAATCATCCCAACATTCCCATCACATAACATGTTCCAACTACACGCGCCTAAGAATCCATTGGTCATTATACTACATTGGAATCCAACTGCACCGTCGAAAGCAATCAAGAAGACATTCCTACATTATCCATCCACATGATAAGTCCAACTTTACCTCACTCATGTAAAACCTGATTTCAAAAGGTGCATTCTGCATCAACATGAACATGGAGGTGGGTCACTCTCACCACACCCATTTATGTTCATCATCTCAGGTCATACCACACCTGACTGGATGGTCATGGAACACCCACCTACAACTGATGGTATACTAACCCATTCTTTCTCCATCCCAAGGTTTTTACTGAAATGAATCCTGTTATTATCATCCCACACACCCACTAATGTTAATCTCTAAAATACAGTATAATACCATCATCATGTTATTACTGCCCTCCAGACTGGCATTGGCTTCCCCCATGGCATGACACCACATCACATAGCCATGGTTCACTCTACATTAATGTGTCATAAAACAAATTTTGGAAAAATTCCACGAGTCTAACCATATATTATTTGGAGTTATAGATCCCAGCCTCTTTTTTTATACCCTTCTATTATATCCAACCACACCGTTCCACCACTCAGCACAGACATCCCTTGCTTCACAAGGAACCACCCTGAGCCCAAATCCGTCACCTGGATCATCATTCACCACATCCATGTACCACATTCCTTCCATGAAGGACCTAAAATACTCTTTACACATTCCCCATTGGTATCTAGGTTCCACTTCATCGAATCAATGATCAATTATCCACATCCAAAAATTACTTATCGCTGCCCACCTTATGAGTGTTGTTACCACTACTCACTATGAGGGATTCCAACCACCGAATATTATTTATAATCACAAACAAAACCCCTAAAATTCTATGTCGCTTTGTTTTTCATATCTTGAAAATGAATGTAACTTAGTGCCTAATACAGGATCCCGTGAATGGCACCCATAACATTTGTCGACATCCAGTCTATCCCAAGGGCCTCACTTGAACCCATTGAGGGTTTACATCCCATCCCAAATCCTCATGCATGCTATTTATATGATCCTAAACACCATTATGTCCCTCATCCAACTGAACACCATCATTTATCTTCACGTAAAATAGATCTTCGCAATGTACCTAGAATGATGTCGATATATTGGGCATGCACGTCACTGGTTTAGGTATGCTAAGAAGCAGTTGAAGAACACCCCCCAAACTTATGCATTTTTTATATCAAACTATGGGAAACCATGAAAAACCAAGTATTTAAAATATCCCTTCCAAACGCAACACACCAACACATAACCAAAACCACTCAGGTGTGATTTCCAACCGATCATAACCATCACTCCATGGAGATACTACCTAGTATTCGTAATCCAATGTTTCATGTGGAACATATTCCTCCACACTGTCTGAGTACTTCAGATGAGTCCCTGATAGGCAAAAACCAAACCACATGGTCTACCACACCATCCAAACCATCATTCTCTCACAAAACATAATTAACATGTGTATTTCCCATCACATGCTTAATTACTTAACCATGTCCCTTGGTCAGTCAGCCTCATCATCCCTAATCCAGCCACTGCATCTCACCCAAATACCCAACCATATGTACAAAAAGTTCATCCATGTGACCACCCTCTCCACAGTGTCACCATAGATCCAATTTATATAACCACACATCAACCACTAATGCCATTTCTTCTCATAAAACACTTTTAGACATCCATTAATAATCATATAAATAGGTGAGTCAGACATTCATATGATATATCCCATCGAAACAATCTTTTTATCCTATCAAATATGCTAGGGTGTCCTTATGAATGATCCATGTGGCAACTACAACTTTTAAAAAACTCAATAGCACTCAACATACATTGAAACACCCTCTGAAGCAAGTCCCATGTTTGGTATTTTGTGTTTCATGTACCGTGGGTATAACCTCCCATGATGTCACCCATGATTTTTCAAAACAATATTCGCATAACAAAAAAATAATGGGTCACAACAAACAATAAAACTTCCCACATATCCCTCATGGCTAATCCAGCAATATTTAAAACTCAGAGTCCGACTATTAAAGAAAAAAAATCTACAAATGCATCACATACCCCAAAAGAACTAGAAACCATTTCTGACACCTACCATAAGTCACTTCAAAGACTGAATAACAAAAACTCTTTATACTAGTGTCACATCTTTGAGAATCCATTGTTCTTATCTCTATACCATACATATCGTAACATGATCAAAGAATCCCTCGATCAAGGAATTCTCACCCCAATTCAGATTCACATTGTGCCACTTGCAACAAAGAACAATTTTCTATATGTTCCACACCAATGGTGTAAACATTCATCATAAATATGGTCAAAACTTCTCTTCTAGTATTCAGAACCAAACATGAAAGGTCTTTACTCATAAGGACAACAAAACCAAGGCACCATCCTTACGATCTAGCTTGTAAGTCATACTAACATGATCCACGATAGTTTCCTTACTCACAATAAATAATAATGCCTCACAAAACAAATGCCACAACCCTGCCAAGGGTTCCATAAACACACCACCGAGGAGATATCACGACCATACAGGCCCCAAAATCCAATTCCCAAATCTCAAACTAGAGTACTCTCACTGTCCCAATTCACACGTACAAGGGTCCAACTAACAACAACGGGATGCCCTCAATTGAACTCAATCATTATCATTTTTAGACATGTAATTCAATCGATGTTTCGATGAATAACTGATAGGTTTTTACAATAGATGGAATAATGGTATCACACTAGAAACCTTAAATTAAATATTATTTAATTCCTTACCCGCAACAGTCGTCATCACACATTGTACACTACCCTTTACAAAACCTATCATGGGTCTTGGTCAACATGGGTAACCAATTAATTTAATAAAAAAAATTATCTGCACCTACTAAAACCAATTATTCATTTAAAACACTATATAATCCTTTTAAGAATTCTTACCATTTCACAACTACTTAAAATCATTGTTTTAATCTCATTTACACTTTTCGTTAGGCCAACTCATTATCCCTTTTTCCATCACTAGAAAAAAAGTTCTCTTTTAGAAACCATTCAATCATTTCATTTTATCATAAGAAAAAATGTTTTCCCATTCATAACATTTTTTTAGACATGATATTACTTAACTATTCATTGGAATTATTTTCATTTACCCACAAAAATTAGCAATATTAGACAACATTTTCTTTAGAACTGTCAAGGAACTAAAATGAATTCTACTCCCTACACAATGAACATCCGTCCTACATTTGTTTTAATAAGTATGCATGCCCCATATATCCCTAAGTGCGTAAAATGCAGCATGAATGCACTACCTCATTCCATTACTTCCATGACAAAAATATCATAAATTATTAAAATCACACATTTTGTGCACCATCCAATGGTGAAATATCATTCAAATATAACAACAAACATCAAGAACAACAATTCCCACACAGGGTGACTTGTGTTTTCCCTCGTACAGGGGTTAGCTACTGCCAAGCACGAGCCCATTATCATGGCCCAGAATATTTCCAATATCCTTTCGACCATCCACAAATATAATGAATGAGAAATGAACTCCTCGGATACCACATTCTAATGTCAATGACCAAGAATCCACTAAACTAGTGTATCTAGCTGAGTCATCACATGACCACAAGAGATCCTACCTATACTCCATAGTTTAATGACTAAATTTGATCGTCTAATATGTTACATGGGGAGACTATACCCTCTATATCAGAGCAAGAAACAACATAAAAAAATATAAATAGCAAGAAAAATATGAATAACAAATAAACAGGCATAACCAAACGTTTCCCAAATGGGGTTCAAACACAAATCAAATAGTAAAATGAGATTCCGTACTAGTAGTGAAAAGTGAAAGAAACAAAAAATAAAACAAACAGAGAGAACTCCAAAAGGGTCTTGAAACTAAGTCCAGATCCTTTTCTATGTACATCCCAATCCCAACTCAACATCTTCGTGTATGGCCATTGACCTTGTCTTGTCCTGTAACCATGAGACCTGTTCAAGTAACCCACTACAGCTAGAGTAGGGTGTGAGTACAAAACTCAGTAGGCCACCACCAATGGTGTTTCAAGAATATCAAGTCTAATAAGAAGTTCATGCTAGTACATAATAAATGGTAAGTAAGCAATGGAAATTTTGGGTGAAAATAGATAACAAGGTTCATTTAAATCATGACTATAATTTATCCCAATTCCATTTCATACACCATCATCATTACATAATCCATATTTATCACATATTCCATGGGTTAAGCATAAATATCATCCAAAAAAGGGTTTAAGGAAATCAATCACAATACATAGCGGAAAAAAAATCAAGACCCTATCTCACTTGGGATACACAAATCACATCCACACATTATACTCACCTCATAGACTCAGTCCATGTGGAATGAAACTGTTAGGAGAATTTATCCTCCATCCCCTTTCTTAACTTATTAATTTTGAGGTGGTGTATAGAGCCTCTCTCAAACACAACCCATGGGAGTAAAACCTCATGTCAATACATCACTCTACCAAGCCTTGTTCAAATGATTATGTTTCATGTAACCAAAACCATACCATAACACAACCAAACATATTCAATGCCATTTTAATTAACAATTTATTAAAACAACATGGGAATTAATATCATTTCATAATGTGTTAACACATTTAACAATTATAATTCATAGTTATGTAGCCAAATTTCCACTCCCAGGCCTTAACCCATTATGTGTATTGAACATCCACTATGACTTTGAAAAAATCATCAATGAACATAAATTCACCCATATAGACCACTTATAATTTCATAAGCATTATCTCACTTGTTCATTTCAAGTACATTTCTCATATATCATAACACGACCACTTATTATATTCAACCATTAGGTGTGACAAAATTATCTTGTGTTAACCCAATCAATATATTTATCCATTTACTTATTACGACCCATTAACATCCTCCCCATTTTCCAATCCATCATCAAATTTCATGTTCAACATTTAATATTCCCTAATTCGCATTTCCAGTTCTACAAAAATCCGTAAAATAAATGGCATACTCCCATTTGACCCATTTTTCTAGTTTCCATTCCATAAATAACAATCCCTTATGCCTTGTCACCCTATGAATCTCTATTATAAATCCATTTACAACTTAATAAACCTTTAGTACACTTTCTACAATGGGTTCACACTTTACTCAGAAACCCCTAACATAACTATACCACACTTAGGTTCGGGATTGCCAGCACACCACAGGGTGGACATAAAATGGTCAAGTCATCCTCTACGCAACCCATGGGGACTATTAGGGTTTCATTCAGTCACATTGAAACCAACTAAACCAAACACATCAATGGAAAATTGAAAACCAAAATGGTTAAATATAACCCCAACTTCCATGAAAAATCTAAAATAAAATAATGGGATAATACTAGTAGGCCAACTACCTCGAATACGATGATGAAAACACTCTCTATCATGTAATATGATCTTTATTCCAACATCCATTGAAGTTTGAAGATAAATCTCACCCGAAATGGATGGTCTTAGAGCTTCGTAATGAATTTGTAAAAATATGTAAACACTAATCGAAAAGAGGAATCAAGGAAGATATTACACTTACTCGGGGTTTCGATCCGCAACCAATGACACTAAAAATGGCCACAAATAAAAGGATAACCAACCATGGGAAACTTGGATTATCCATCCTCATCACTAGGTTTTCATGAGGTAAAATGGAGGACAATCTCAAGTTGGGGTTTAAAATCCTATGACAACAATTTTCTAAAATATCCATCTTTTCTGAGTGGCACGGTTGACAAACACAGTTTTCTAAACCGTGCTAAAATTGTGTGTATGATTCAATCCATAAATATATCCCTTTCATAGTTCACCCACATAGTGTTTCAAACTATGTTTAAATGATTCTGAGCCTACTGAAATAATACCCTTCTCGCACACCGTTTTCCAATCCATGTAGATTGCCCAGAAATCACTTTTTACCATTTTTAATGTTACGACCCCCGAAACATCCCCAAGGCATCTCAAGGACATTGGAATAACTTATCTAGATAAAAAAATAGGCCCGAGACAAAAAATATAGAAAAACATACTTTATGGTAATTTTGGACCTTACATGATGGACAATGTAACTAGAAAAATCAAGTAAATATTTCATTGTGTTTAAAGAAAAACAATAGATCATTAATTTATATTTAATGTTGACTATAATTAAATTTTTGAACTAGAAATATTTATTATATATGTATTTTATGATTTATTAGTTTTCAATAAAATAATATTGAGTATGAATTTACGAAAATCATTATGAAATCATTTTTTACATTAGCAAAAAATTTAGAAAATTTCCAACACAGATCACATAGAACAATTGAAAATGTTTGAAAAAATGTTTACCATCAATTATATAATTTAAAATAAATATATCTATTATATTTTATTATTATATTCTCTATCCAATAGAAAGAAATAATTCATTTAAAAATAATCAACTTTAAAAAATATTTACAATTATAATTTTCTATCTAAAAACTAGAAATAAAATAGGATGTTATATAACACAATAAATTTCAAATAACATGAAGGTATGTAATAAAATCACCTAAAAATAAAAAAAATGGTAAAAAATTTGTATAAAAAGATATGAAAATAATCATAATCATGAGAGATCTTGTTGAACACATGATAAATAAACTGAAATAAAATTGATTTGGAAAATGTTTGATCATAATCCATACTAAAAAAGGTCGATGTTTTCATTTGAGAATATACCATGTGATGAATAAGAAACAATATAGTGTGTTTATGTAGATGAAAATTACATTATAATATCATTATAAAATTACATTGATAAAATAGAAGATATTATAGTTACATTTTTTATAGACCATTATTACAGATTGAGTAATTTAAAAATTATTTTGAATTTAAGACTCATTAAAAAATATAGAAAACTATAAAGGGTAACATTAAATGGGAAATATAAAATTTTGATGGTAAAAATAATTCATTTGGAAGGAACTAAAAAATAGATTCATTTCAAATATTTCTTAAGAAAAAACAATATATATATCCTTATTATGTTATTATAATATGTATAAAAATTTCTTTAAATAATATGGAATATATAAATATGGTAGAATGATAGACATTATAAAAAAATGGATTATAAATGGTAAGATGACATATAAAAATCAAAATGTAAAAATTTCACCGATCATGTGTAATTTAAAACATGGCACACCATCTTTCAATTCATTCAATTCATTCATCCTTATAACATAGTTACTCCCATTTCATTAATTATTAAATAATAAAATTTATGGATATGACACATTGATATATATTGGAATTTTTCTATCCAATATAAATATAAACACGGTTAATAATTTTGTTCATATGTTATAAATTTTGAAATGAATGGTAAAAAGCATTTATTATTCTTAGGTTAATAGATCTCTTATTCTATATTTCTATAAAAAAATCTATTGAGGGATTTCATTATATAATAATTATATTTGATTTAAATGTGCATAGATTGGTTGATGGAAGAGAAACTACATTAAATTGAACTGTCATTATAAATAATCATGAAGTTAATTGATATTAGACATTGTATCCAATATTTCTATTTTTTATTTGGGTATTAGAAAATTTTGTTGAGACACACATAAGTATAAAAAAAATTGTATTTATGTTATGAAACATCACAAAAAGATTTTTGTATTTTCTAAATATTTGAAGAAAGGTGAATCTTATCATGGTAGTGAGAATAACATAACTTCCCATTGTCAGGTTGATTTACTATAGTTGAAATAATTTTTAATGTTATGTAGTATTAAAAAAATATTGTAATCACATCCTTGTATACATTGATACATTATTTAATTTTGGAAGGAATTTTAAATTTTATGTCACATGCTCTACTGAAAACATATTAATAGATTAATCAATGATTATAATGAATAAATATAAAATATAATAATCAATAATTATCTATTATGGAAGGATAATTCAGTTTCATGTAAATCCACAAATAATTTTTAAATAATGATGTTAATACGTCAAGATCTCAAGAAAAAAATGTTTTCTTCATGATTGTGTTTTTGTTTTTGAAAATCAAAGAATCCTACTTAATTATTTCTGATGGAGACCAAAAAAAATTAACTAAAAAATATATAAACAATATTACACTTTTATTCATAATCTACATATAAATTATTGCTATTAATTTTACTCCATTATAAAATTTACATAATTTTAAATTAATGAAATTAATATATATTATAATATAAATTTATTCCATTAGATGAGGAAGTTGGAGAGGAGAAGATCTATATTTAAAAATATAATGAGGATGATGATAAATCCTAAGGCTGTATAAATATGTAATGCGATATTGGATTCAATCAGACTGAACAAACATTGGTTTGGTATTAGGCCCCAAGTAATTACAATAATGTGAGATACAATAATGTGTTGGGATTAAATGAGACAAGGGTCAATATATAATAAATGTGCAGTAATCATGATGATTATACCTGAGAGTATATAATGATTTTAATGGGAGATTAGAGTCCCTAGATAAAAAAAACAACTCTTTGATCTACCATGTGATAGAAACCTGATAGTTTTTGTGAAAAAGGATGAAACTGAAATGAATCCTCTTGATGATTCATAATATTTAAAAAGGTATTCAATTTAGGATATTGTATAACTGATGTGAAAAAAGCTATAAATATTCCTTTTTAGATTTTTTCACCTCAGTTATTTAGAACCCACATAAAAAGGGTGATGAGATAAATATATTTTGTACTGGGGTCCTCTATCTTGGTTATTTATAAACTCAAACTATCCACATATTCACCATATTAACTTATTATTTATACACCACAGTACATGAGAATCAGTATTTATTTGCAAAAAAATGAGTATTATGATCCAATTATTGTTTTTGGTTGTCATGTATTAGGAATATAGTTTTATTCTTCTTCAAATTATCCTCCTCTAGGAGACTGTTGGATTATGATTTCTCTTATATACCATCGATATCTACAACATCGACAAGAGTATATCGACTAATCATAAAACTCTTTCCAGATCTAGTTCAATTATTATTAAACAATGTTGTTTTTAATTAAGTAGATCACTGTCAAATCCACCTAAAATCGGATCCACTACATTCATTGGTACATTAGAGTATCAAGTCATATGATCATTCCGACTGTATATAATATTTATTATAATTATCATAACCTAACATTTCTATTTTTTAATTAAAATAATAATATAAAAAATGTTCTATATATTCTATATATGAATCTTTTTCAAATCTCATCTAAAATGTGATATTCATATTTAATTATTAACGTCATTTATCTAGAATAAATTTTAATAAAATAAAAAATAAAATATTGACCAGTAACATTATTTAAATACCATATTGAGTCATTCATCATTAATCCATGTAATTAATAAATATATATATTCTTATAGCTTCTACAAAATCCACATAAAATTGGTATAACACATCATTATGTATCATACATTATAGGATCTGAAATAATTTTTGGATTTTAGAGATCGTAAAATCATTCATGTATCCTCATTTAAATAGACAAAGGATTCATGTATCCTTATCCTTATATGTGTGATTAATATATAACTAATAATACATATAATCATATTAAAAAAAATATTATTTTTTACACATTCCCACATGGAATCATCATTATTTATCTAAAAACATTAGAATCCGATGTATGGAATACAAATACACATTATGTTCACCCCACATAAGTCACATACATGTAATACCATTTTCCAATAGAAGAGATAATTATCATCATGAATTTTATTTATATTCATTCATATTATGTCGCCTTCTTGAACATATATCATGAACACAGTGATTATATAATTAATTTATAGAATAATTATGAGATTCTAGGGAATAAAATCATAAATTTTAATAATTTCATGATTATAGAGAAATAAAATAGTATGAAACAAATTATTATATTAATGTATTCATCTAGGATAAATATTTCATGTACCTCACACTCATGCATGAATGAACACATTTTTGTACACTTTTATTTCATTTTAAGGATCATATCATGTGTAATTGAGAAAATATCATACAATATTTTTGTTCTATCATTATACACGAAGTTGATTTTTCTCAATAAAGTAATAAATAAATTTCATAATACACAATAGTTTCATTAACTGAATTTCCTTATGAAATCATATAAAAACAGAAAGCACCCATTATAGGTAATAATTTACGTTTTATAAACTTTTTGAAATAATATGACATTTTCCATTAATAATGATTAACTTAGATTATATGGTCAATAAAATGGACACACATGTACTTATAGAGGCTTAATTTTATCCACATGGTAGGTGAGGAATTTTTCCATGCTGTAGATTGGTCTTCATTGTTCTAGTACCCCACATTTGTTTCATGTAGTATATTCATACTTTTACATGTTAGAGATTCAATACCTCATATTGTATTATATATTTGCATGGTCAGTTATTACCACCACATAATGTTGGTTTTCATACATTATGAAACTCAAGGATGGTCAAAAATATTTTGAAGAAATTATTCATCACTGCTCATTGTTAATACATAAAATCTTATTCACATTATTACATAAACTGTTTCTCTATATTTTAGCATTCAGTATTATTTCAAATAGTGAAGCATACTAAAACATTTCACATATATAAGAGTTCCTCGGTGTATGAACATAGGGTACATTAAGACTTTTCAATTAAATATTAATTAGGTCCATCCATTTAATGATGGAGGATAAATACCTACATAATAAATATCCCATATTGAAATTTAAAATTTAATCCGAGTAATTTATATAAAAAAACCTCTCATAATCCTTTTGACCCTTACACTGGTGTTTTCTCACTACACACCTCACTTCACAAATCCAATGTGTTCCCACCACCACGCACCCATGCACCTCATGTGCACCCACCATTCATCCATTCATTATTATATATTACATTTTAACATTTACAATGTATACTTTGATCCCATATATGGTATTGTTGTGGTATACCTTTTCCACACTAATTTAGTGTCAATATATGGGTCATATGGCTATCCCTTGGCTAATATTAGGTCATCTCAAATTAAAAAATAATACTATGTAATATTCCAATGTACCAAATATAATACCATATAACCAAGGCTTTATCCTATAATATTCATAATTATAAAATATATTATTTTTTATTCCCTTCAGAAATTAACATTCTGTTCAAAATGTGAATTCCTAAAACACCTTGACATATTGTCAGGACCATTTAAAAAACATTACAAAAATTGAAGAAAAAATTCCACATAACAGGAATGTATAAATATCATCTGATAGACTTACCTGGATTATTTATTAGTCAATATATCTAATAAATGTTCATGAATCTATAGCAATCCTCCATGTATCACCATCACCCTCAACATACGCATGGTCCACCACTATAAAAAAATTGAAATACTTAATTGGGAACTATAATAGTATTTAAATTTAAGAATTATTTATTTATTTAATTTTTAATGAATACTTATAAGATTATCATATTTTAAATTTATTCATGCAGATATATGAATTTTTTAAATTACAATTGTGAAATTTCCAATTGTGTATTTAATAGATTTTATAATAAAATATAAAAAAAGGTTTATTTAAATAAATACTACGATATTGATTTTCTAGTTCTAAATATTTATGCATATTTATAGTTAAAATTATTTTGAAAATATGACTCACTCTAGATTATTGATTTCTTGATTTTTTGGATATTGATACATATACCCAATTGATTATGGATCTTTGTTCTATCATGAATAATAATGTACGAAAAATACCTCACTATACATAAAAATGAGCAATATTTATGTTTCCTAGGATTTTGATATTTTACATATAATAGTTTCTATATTATTTGAATGAGATAAATAAAAAATATTTTTTCAAATTATAATTTTATTATTATTTTTAAATAACTAAAATGACAGATTGTATGTGTAGTTAAACATTAACGTTATTAGAAAATTAAAATTATTTTTATGTATATAAGATATACATATCTAATTAAATTGAATATTTAATGAATATTTGGAAATATATACTAATATATGAATGAATTGTATATGATATAATATTTTTCCTTGTACATAACTCTTTAATGTTTTCGTAAAAAAATTTGAGCAGGTTGTTTGTTATATGAACTATGTTTTCAATCCTTAGTCTTATGTCTTTTGTTCTTGTATGATTATAGATGATCAGAGTGGATTGACAAAATATTTATTTTGATGGAAAACTTGATTGTTTCCTATGTCAAGTCAATGTGCCATGGAGATCACAACTATGTCACAGAGTTCTTGGGGAAGGAATTTATGATCCAATACAATTTTTTCATTTGTATGTCAAGGAGTTAGGCTACAATGTTTCCCATTAAATCTATATGGCATTGATAGAGTTGATATAGAGAATGATACTAAGTCGAATATGGTCAGTGATTCTATATTTTTAACCCCTATAGGGTGGAATGGGGTTGCTAGTAGCCCATTTCTCATGATTATGAGTTCTTTAGTGTGTTTTTAGGTTGTTTCAAAGTCATTCATCTACATCTTCTGGATCTTTAGTGTGGCCCCAACCATTTTCATTGTATTTTATTTTACTTGATTGGTTGTGGAGTCATATCATGTGCAATATCATATTCATATTCATGTCAACATATTATGTGGCATAATCCAATAGGTTTCACCAAGATTTTTATTTAAATAAGATTCCTATAAATTAACTTCACACCTACAAAAATTTGGTTTATCCAATATATTCCACATAATATTTAGTATCCCAGATAGATTTTCAATTTATTTTGAATTTTATATCAATGAGAATGAATACTCAACGTCATGGGATCACCCATTAGTGAACCATGCATTCTAGTAGTATAAATAGAGTATCCTCTTGAAACAATATGAATGAACCCCATGATCATGGGACATATATTGTATTTTATATGTTAGGAGGTACCATACAATACCATACACATCATGTCATTTTCAACATCATCACCTCTTCTAAGGAATGCAGTATCAAAAACTCCCCAGTGTCTATTTCATTAGATACCACCCTTTTTTAGATTCTATGCGGGGTTTTTAGGTTTTCTTTTTCTTTTTTAGATTTTTTTTGGGAAAACCGTGGGGTTTGATAGGGTTATAATTGGAAATTTTAGATGGGAATGGGAAAGGTCATGGTTAGCGCATAATTTACCCAAGCTGTTAGTACCCAAATATGGGGAAATTCAATTATTGGCACACATTTCATCAAATAAAGCATCCTATTACGAGAAACAATGAAAACCTAGAGGAGGAACCAAATTAAGGTGAACTATTATAGGAAATCAATTCCCTCTACCAATCAAACTATGCATGTGGTTTTTATTAAAATAAAAATTGAACATTAATTTCATAAACCCCCAATTTTATACCATATTCGACACCATCTCAAACCAAATCTAATTATCACTGTTTGATAGGATCATAAATAAATTAGAAGTTCTCCCAACCACCGTGTGGGTGAATTGAAGGAAATATTGAAGATTTTTACCTCATGAGTTTGTGTTTTCTCCCCCATTTAGTAAAATACATCCCCTTATACTACACTCTTTGATAAAAGAGAGATATTAATCTGGTTTTTGTTATAGATATACATGTAGGATTGTATGATCTTGATTTTTTTAATCACGGATCTAGTATCGTGTTTCAGATCATGTTCTTCATCAAATTCTTGATCATTCCATAGGAAGTTGTAGATTATTCATTTGAGACCATTCATCACCATTCATGGAGTAGATAGTCTATTATTAAAATCACATAGTCGGGAAATTGAGCATAGGTTTGAAAATTGATAAATTGGAATAGTTGTTTAGATATTAAATATCCTATTATAGTTAATTATTTTTGGGAATTATTTAATGAAGGTTATTTGAAATTTCATGGTTTGAAAAAATTAAATATTTATTTTATTAGGGGAAATTGATATTTTTTATTTGAGTAATGAATTGAAGAATTATATATGGCCTAATGATATTTTTAATTTGAGTAATTAATTATTAAATTAATAATAGTATTATGAAATTTTTAATAAAATAATTAAAGGATGAATTACTTATAGGGTTATTGTGTAGTAGAATTTTTATTAATATATTAGGATATTTATTAATGGGAATTAATTTGATTAAATAATTGTTGAATTAGAAATGTATTGAGACGATTATTTATTTATTGAGATAAATAATTATTTTAGGATGATTGTGTTTGTGTTGAGTTCATTAATAAGTTTTAGAAGATTAATTAATTGTCGAGTTTATTAATAAAATCATAAATATTTCTTTAATTTTTGATTAAATTAATGGGTTCAATAGGATTAATTAATTTTTGAGTTAATTAATAAGAATAAAAATATTAATTACGATTAAATTAATTAATGATATTGATATGATTGATTAGCTGATGAAATAATTAGTTAAATTATTAATGGCATCAATGTTACCCATATGGAAATTGAGATATTGAATGTTTAAAATTTCATTATGAGATTCAGGTGATATAGAATTATAACATTGGAATTCATCAATAAGACATCCCTTGGAGATAGTTTATACTAAAATGTGGTTTGATGATGGTATTGAGTTTTAGGTTTCCTCATAAATTTTTGGGATTATGTGTTATAATTATTAATAATTGATAATGTAATAAATGTTTACTTAAGAATTTTGTTTATTTATTTATAAAACTGTATACACTTTTATTGAATGGATATTTATTTAAATGTTTTTTGTGGGGGGGGCCTACTATATTGTACTCATTCTCTACTCAGGTGCATGATCTGAACTAGGAATGATTTCATGGTTTCAGGAAAGGTGAAGGGAAAAGTCATTATGCTAGTTGATTGATTTAGTGATGGATCATGGAAGAGGGAACATTATGAGGGTTGGGACCCACATGGGAGTCATCGTTGACTTTATTATGAGTTTTCATTTGACATGTAGATGATACATTAAAGGATATTTTTTCTTTTTTATGAATTACTGTTTGGAAAATGTCGATAAGATATTAGGATGATTCAAGCATTAGTTACGATATCAGGAAATATTGTTTCTAATACCTAAATGGGGGAGAACCCATGTTCCCATGGTGGGTTTTTAATTATTGTTTTTTTCATTAAAATGAATATTATTTCACCTGGGATTATTTACATGTTTTGTGATGTGATTACTATTTTAGATATTTTCTATAATTTTTAATATTTTGACTCATGGATCTATACAAAACTAGAGTTAAGTGTGCATGACTTATTCTAGGTACTCATGCTGATTTTTCGTCATGCATCATTTTATGAACACATATGAAAATTGATTTTCGGAAATTTTTTGAACATGAATTATTTTTCCATTTTTATGGGATTGAATTGAAACTATTTTCTGCCATGAAATTGAGAAGTATTTGAAAATGATATAAGATGATTTTAAATTGGTGTCTAAATTAAAAAAATGAAAAATGAAATTTAATTACATTTGTAAAGTAGTAAATAGGTATTGGATTGTTAAGTGTAATGTATGTACCATGATTTTCACTTGGTGGTGAGGAAAAAGTGGAAGTGTCTATAATGGTTTTTTTAATTCTCTCTTGTGAACTATAATTATATTGTAAAAATATAATCCTTTTTGTTTCTATTGGGACGTTTATGTTAGTTGTTTTGGTAGTGAGAAATCCCGAGATTGATAGAATGGTTTAAGGTTTTTTGGAGGTACCATCTTGTTTTGGTTTTGTGTTTTGTGATTTTGAAATATTGGTAATCCTTATAATTTTGATAGAGTAATGTCATCTATAGTGAGAGGTAACATTGTTGATGGAGGTTTTTTAGTAGAATTAACAAATCACTTCAAAACATACTATAAATTAGAGATGATTATTCCATCTACATTAGCATCATCTTGATTATGCCACAACATCTCTGACATTATTCATAGTTAAATGATTATGTTTTGGATGTATATGGGTACCATTTAGGTTAACCTGGGGAATTAGTATATGGGGATCTCTATGGTCAAAGGTACACCATTGAAAATTTTGGAATATGTTCTCAGGATGAATCTGAGGTTGGTGAATACCACGGTGGTTGAGATTCTTGAAAATGGGGGGTTATCTAACCACCATTGGTGGGAAGTGATGTTTCCATAGTAGTTATGTGGTGAAATACCCTGTATTCGATGTGGTGGCATCATAATTCTAATGAAGAATCGATTAAGTTCATGTTTAAATTCACCAAGGAATTTTCATGTGGGCCTTGTAGGTGGTGGATGTATGTCCTTTCTAGATTTTTTGATGGAAATATCTTGTTCCAATATGAGTTGGTGTTGTTTCAGCTATTGGGAAAAGTTAGTGGGGGAAAATTTCAACTATATGGTAAAATGTTTTCTTCATATTAACATGTTTCATTAGGAGTATCTAGAACATGTGTTGGATCATAGTGAGAAATTGTGGCAGGGAAGGATATTGATGATATTTCACATATTTTGGAAATGTGGACATATTCTATAAGAAAATTAGATAATATAAGCAGATAGGAAGATCCAGTGGCCTATTATTTTAACATAGAATATTAGAGATTCATGAGAGTGAATCTCATGGACATGCTATTAAGATGGTGGTGAGGTTGTTAGATACTGACCATTTTCTATAGATTTGACGATCTTGTTTTCATATTTTATTTTTCCATATTTGTGAATGATTTTATATTGTTTTACCATGGGTGTTTTTGGGTGGTAATTGTAAATTTTGGATAGAAATGGAAAAGTGCATGGTTGGAGAATATTTTTTCCAAACAATGCTACCTGGACGAGAAAACTATGCAAAACTACAAAAAAATGGGTTTTCATAGCTAGATCATGGTTTATAAAACAATTTGATTTTTTAGTAGAAGCCTTGTACCTCTAGAAGTGTCAAAATATTAAGGTTTAAACATAGAGGAATCTGTGTGCCACAAACCTAAAATCATTGTGCGTGGTAATAATTAACCCTATAATTATAATTTCATTTCCTAGACCCCCTATTTTACCCTAATTCAAACCCAAACATTCCAAAAATCAAATATATTCGATATTTGTGTTCCATGGATGGATTTTAAACCCTCCCAAGCTCTGATTGTTATGAATAGAGAGAATATTGATGATATACACCTCCAAAGTATGTGTTTTCAACCAGTTATAATCCATCTCTCTCTTCCAATCATGTCCTTAGATTAACGAGGGATGTTTTTCTTATTTTGGATCTGTATATAGATGTAGGATTGATAGATATTGATTCCATTAAACGTGGATCTAGGTTTTAAATATAGATATTACACTTCATTTCATTATTGATCATTCTGTTTGAAATTGGGTATTATCCATTAGCAAAATTTCACCACTATTCATGAGGTAGGTGATATAATTTTAAAATACCATAGTACCAATTTACATCATTTTTATCAAAATTATATAATTTTTGTATCTATTTAGTAATTAAATTTTCTATTTGAATTGAATAATTTGGTGAATTTATTATTGATGTAATTTTGAAATTTTGCGATTTGAAAAAAATAATTGTGGAACTATTTGGGGATATTGAGATTTTTTATTTGAGTTTTTAATTTTTGAATTTATTTGTCGATATTGAAATTGGACATTTGAGTAATTAGTTTAGGAATTAATTATAGGATAATAATATTGTGAATTGAACAAATAATTGATAAAATAAATAATTGGTTATTGGGAGGTTAATATTTGACTTAATAAATTTGAAATTATTTTAGCTAATTGATTTGATAAAATAAACATATAACTAGTAATGTATTGAGCTGACTAATTAATTTTAGAGTAAATTAAAAGTTTATATTTGATTAAGTAATTGTTGAGTTAATTAATAATATTTTGAATATTAATTAATTATTGAGTTAATTGATAATAGTGAGAATATTAGTTTAATGTTGAGTTAATAGATGAGTTTGAGGATTTTAATTAATTGGTGAGTTAATTAATGATATTGAGATGATTATTTATTTTTTGAGGTGAGTGTTGATATTGTGAGAAAAGTAATTAATTAATTAATTATATGATGAATTATAATAATACAATTTATATGAGAACTACGATCTTGAATGGTATGAAAGACATTATGATATTGACATGATATAGAATTTTAAAAATTTGATTTTTAAACATATCATCCCCTGGAGATAATATATACTCTTGCGTGGTCCGATGATGGTATTGAATTTCATGTGTCCCCAGAAACATGGGTGATTAAGTTGGTAAATGAGGAATAAATTATAATTTCCTAAATGTTTTGATATGCACTATGTTGATTTATTTATACAACTTCATACACTATAATTAACTAGATATTGATTTATAAATTGTTGATGGTGGCCTACTAAGTTATACTCGCACACTACTTGGGCTTCCTAATCAATAAGAAAATATATTTCACGGTTGCTTGATATGTTAAGGGAATAAGCCATATGCTATGTGGTTGATTTTGGGTGGGATCATGGATGATGGTACCTTTTCTTTGTACCCACATGGGATTTTTTAATATCATTATTTATATTTTTCATTTGAAAAATTGAATTTAATTTATTGTGGAATAACTATTTTTTGGCATTTCCATTGAATTTCATTTTTTTGGTCATCTTGTGATCTAGGTACTATTTTTGGTTATATTTTATCGTTTTGATTATTAAATTTATTAATTTTATTTATCTCCACTAGTGAATTAATCCAATGGAAAAATAATTAAAAGGGGTATAGTCATTCCATATATATATAATAGACCCTCTCTTCTAGTTACTAGCCTCTAAGGTATTGGGATATATTTCGAAGGTTATGTTGTGAACCAACATGGGGCACTGGGGTGTGGAACATAATAGGGGACATTATTCTATCAATTCTTCTAGTGTATACAACATGTAAGATCTGGATGAAACATTATTCATGCGACCTTATTGAATGGATAATCAACTATTTAATGATATTTTCATACATAGACTTCCCAATGGATCTTGTCAGTTCAGTTGGAGTTTATATAGAACATGTGTCCATGATAGTGGTGGGACTACCTGTGAACATGTAAAAACATTACAATCTTTAATATGTTATTTTATGGAAATCATATGAGTTATAATAAATTATTACTTGAATTGATGGAATTCTTAGTTGTTAATTTTTAATTGGGAATATGATCTATTAATATTGTGATAAAATTTATGTCATATTGTAATTATTATAGGGATCTAACTAATTATGATAAAATTTTACTGGGATCAATATTGTTTTTTTGAAATTACTATAGTTCTATTCCCATTTCTAGATTAATTCATATAGATATCTTCCCAGTTATTATGAATTGAAAATATAATGTTCTTGTGCTTGTTTATGTTGTAATTATGGTAATGTTATACTCAGTTATGCTAAAATTTAATTATGAAGGGATACCACCTTCTAATGTTATAAGGATTTAAGGTATGCACCCAGTCATTCTGAAATACATATAGGCTTCAAAATGTTATCTTATTATAATTAGTTAGATAAACCCATAGATGGTGATTGTAATGGGTGGAATTATTCTCAACATTCTTAGTGGTATCTGAAATTATACAGAAGTGTGTATGGATGGCCCTGAGTTTCATCTTAGATCATGAGGTTTAGTGGGTTTATATAATGGTAATTTTTCTTTTTAAAATTAAATATCTTTTTTATCTATTATTTTTTCCAAAAATAAACTAACAATATAATTTATAATAACTACTCTAGGTGTCCTACTGAGTTATACTTAAACTCATTTTTTTCCAACTGGTACCCAAGTACTTTTCATGGAAGTAGGACTGGACAGGGATAAGGGGCCTAATGAATATTGATTTCTTATTGTATGGGTTGGAACAAGGATATGGGGAAGTCATGGATTTCCAGACTGGTGTTTTTAATCCATTGATCAAGTCCTTTACTGTTTAACTTTAATGTAATTCAACGTATCATTTATTTGTATTTAGAATCTAATGACCTGATAATATTTTTTTTCTATATTGTTCTATTTGGATTTTATTTTATTGAAGTTTTCTATATATTCTTTATATTGTATCATCTATTTTCCTATAATATTTTATTATTTATACTGTTTTCACTTATATGTACATGATAGTAATTTCTATCCACTATGTTCCTTAGACACATTCTTCTAATCATCGACATCTAATGTATGGGGAGGTTAACATGAGTTCATTTAACCGATATGGTCCAGTCAAATGAGGATACACTAGGTTGAGGTCGTTACAATAATTTTTATAATAAAATGGTTTCTTTTTGTTTCATTACTATTTAGGAAATGAGGATATGAGAATAGATATTTCAGAGTTTTTTATTGACCTCATTCTTGTGAGTATGTGACCAATATATATGGGGAAACAAAATGCCTAAGGATGAGATTACTGTTTAAAATTTTCCCTTTTTACAATTTCACTAATACATCACATTTGGTTACACACATGTTCTGTGATATAATTATTAATTTGATTTTTTCAAGGGATTTCACAGAAGGAGATAACAATGTATAAATCGAGGTAGGCACATAGGGATATATGTTAAATTGCATTGTTCCTAGATGGGAAATTTGTATTGTGTTCGATATATCATCACATATAAATTATGAAATTAAATCATTTGATACACCAATAAATGAAATGGAATAAATTATTATGTCATTATAATTTATTTTTTATTTTAATTGGATATAAATACATAATGATGGTTTCATTGTTAGGTTCTCATGTAGAGGTTGACAATTATGTGTGCCATATTTTTATATTTGTGTACTAATATGAGTTAATAAATTGTATCCTTATCATCATTGCATCACGAACTGTGATTGTAGAAATCAACACACACATAACAATATTTATCCTGGAATATCCAACTGATTCAATAGAATCATATGGGAATTAAAATATATGAAATATTCCATAGGGTTTTTTGAACCATATAGAGGGAAGAGATTTTTAAATTTCCTTCAATGTATGAGATAAAGAGAGTATTATTGCTACAATATCTATATATGTTAACTTTGGAGGGAGGCCCGTAGAAATATGGGTAGTACATTAAGTCATTGATGATGATCATTGGGAACTTGGAGACACCCATAAATAAGAGGGTGATTCTTGCTGCTTAAATTTTTCAATGATCATCTATATTATGTTGGGACATTGTGTGACATTTTGAGAAACATTTGGAGTAATCCTTGATGTATTTTGAGCCAATGTTGGGAATTTATTTCTATCAATAGAATTTTTGTTTTGAGAGGGATCATGGGGTCATACGCTTGATAAACAATGAAATTTTACTGTGGGACGATGATGGATGATTCAATAATCTATATCATTTTTCTCCACCACTTAATTATAACGACATTACCATGGAGAAATTTTTTCTTGTTGGGTGTCTATATCAGTAAATTTTAGGTTAGAATAGAATTATCCTACGTAACATCACAAACATTATGAATTGGGAACACATGATCGATTACATTTGGAGTGAGTTCTCGAGTGTTGTTCATGAAATTTTAATCAATTAGTATGGAAGCTCCTTTACTGGTAAAATATTTCTATACTATGATGGTTACATCCATGGAATTTTCATGTGTAGTAACCAGTGACATGTAAATTTTTTGACAGCCATAGATTATTGAATTCCATTTGGTATAGAATGTTTTGAAATATGATCCCCATGTTACCACTGCACCAAAGTATACTTCCATGCTTACAGTAGGTTGGTTTATCTATTATGTTCTGCAGGTTCACATATATGCAGAATGGTGGTATGGGATATTGATTAGATTGAGATTATAGGGAGTATATGAATTCCCCTCACAAGACTACTGTATAGAATTACAGAAGAAATTTTTCATGAGGTAGGGGTTATGGTAACACAGTACAAGGGTGGGAACAACATCATGAAACAATAACAAACATGAGTAAGATTAGAGCCCATTGAATAATGTTGAATAAGATAAATGTTTGGAATTATCTTCTAACTAGAAGAGACACCAGTCAATTTACCACCAAAGGGATGATTTATTTATATTCTACCATAGTATGGTCTATATTTGATAAAAGGTATTCTTGATCTATTTTTTTGTCCATTGTTTAAAATGGTATTAGTTTAGTTCTGGAGTATTTGAATATTACCGTTATCATCGACATTACATAGGGAGTGTAGTTAGAGGATATCAAATATTGAAAGGAACATCCTTTTGAAATTGGCAGAAATCATTTATTTTTTGAATTTGTTTACTACAAATAACAGAAATAGATTTTTATTCTTCGTATCGATTAGCTAGTTCTATTCAAACTCATATTATATTTTATTGTAGAAGTAAAAACTTTTTAACTCTTTGAGGATGAATCTATAGTGATAAGGATGAGTGGTATCTTCTTCTTTTCTATAAAATTCCAATTCAGTTCACATTACATTTTATAACATCTCACATATTCAAAAATTACCAAGAAGAATGAGAAATTTAGCATGACAGTTTTTTCATGTTTTTTACAATTTTTAGGGGTTATTTCCTAAATATTTTGTAGGATTAACACATGAGAGGTGCATTAAGTTCACTAATGAGTTGGTTATGGGAGATGAGCCAGTTTGTATCCCAGGATATTGAATTTAACTAGCAGATCTTCGTGAGTTGAATGTTTAGGTGGTTGATCAAGATGAAATGTTTTCCAAATGACCAAGTACTACACGATGGGTTTCAGCCATTCATGTCTCCAAAAAATATTATATTACATTTCAGTCACATGTAATCTATCAAAGACTGGAATTGATTAATGTTAAGAATATGTATCCCCTTCCACCCATCAATGATCTCTTCGATCAACTAAGTGGTCCCATGATCTATTCTAAAAAACTTGTTTCCACTATTAAATCAATTGATGGTGAGACCATTGGACCTTCCATGGAATAAATTTATGAGTAGGTGTTCCTTCTAGAAGATTTTTAAGAATCAATTTTTTAGAAAAAATGAACCATCAGTATTCATAGACGTGGTGAATCATATCATTCATCTATTACTTGATTAGTTTTCGGTAATTGTCCTAAAAACATAGTACTATACTCCCACTCTACATAATCTGATTCCAAATTTTTTTGACATCATCCTATTTATAGTAAGATAAATTTTACGTTATTCTATTCAATATTAATACAATTTTTGGATTGATAAAATTTACTTAATGGTCATTGATATCTCAAATGTCAGAGTAGATGCTGACCAAGAGAGAGTATCAATAGTCATATCTTTATAGTGATAAAAAAATTAAATTTGAGATTGAAAAAAAAATTCTCATGGAATATTATCAATGCTTTATCAATTAATTACTCCATTTGTAGCACCAATGTGTGGGCTGAAAATAAATTCAGTGATGTTTAAATGGTCATATTCTTATCATATATCTTTACAAAAATTGTAGGGCATGCTAATCGAAGCATCAATCCACACTATTATTTTGAAGAAAAATATTAAAATATTACTTTGATATTTTCAGAGGTCAACTTGGAGAAATTATAATACAATATGATAGTGTGGTCATTTATAATCCTAGGGTGATGAGACCACATAATTGGAATTACCATACACTCCATCTCGGGTTTTCTTCATTAAAAATTCTATTATATTCTAGAGACATTATCTTTTGGGTGAATATTGTATAGTCCAAAATGAAATGAAGCGCCTCAAATATATATATATATATATATATATATATATATATTGAAAATGGATTGAACCTTCTTCTTAATATGTTTGCCAAGTATTTGCAATCATTTGACCTTTTTATGGATTACACACCAAGTAATGAAAATTTTATTAATAATCCCATGAGATATAAGACTATGACATTAGAAATATATTAGTCTTGAGCTATGTGGTGGCCGATTCAACTCATTACTTACATGCATATAGATGTTCAAGTGCCTCAGTGGTGAGTATCTCTGACTTTGACATATTTCATACTTATACATCTACACTGGATCAAAATAATGTATTTATCTGATCAATATGGAATATCTCTATGTCACAATGTATATTATGGGGAGTGTCTATCAGAATTATATATTGTATGAATCAATATTATTCTCATCGAGTTGTCTCTAATGTCCTTAGGGCCACCTCAAGTCCTTTTAAACACCCTATGACATTTGTTCCACAAGAAATATGCCGATATACTAGTTAGAAAATAAGTGAAAAGGTGCTTGATGAGGATTAAGATCAAGAACATTCACTAAAATAGAGTTAACTTGAATTGGAAGATTGAAGGGGTATGGCATTTCCACCAGTACCCAGCTTGTGTAGATCAACATAAGATAGCTATCCAACCATCCTTGGGAAGGTGGAGTTAAAATATAATGACATATTCTAGGGAGGAACTATTCAATTTATTCCTTTCATGGTGATTCTCTTAGATATTATGGGTCATGTAATTGTCTCTTAAGCATCTGAGAATTATAAGAGTTCCACCTAACTCCATTAAAGGTGGATTATCAAAAATAACAAAATAAAATTAAGGCCTTTGGGCCATTCAAACAAGGTCCTAAATGATGAAGGATGTATAATTCTTCATTTCGTAGTGTCTCACCTTTCTGTAGGCGATTTTTGTGTATCATAGGCATTCTAGGATATTGTATCCTCGAACTAATAATTATTAAATCTGGTATGATATGAAAATATATTTAGTGATATGATTACCCAAGAAAAGTTTCAACAATTATTTTATATGGGTGAAAATCATTTATTAATGATAGTTTCATATTTATTTCCATTTAGGTATACCATTGTTATCCATTATTTGGATATTCTCTACACGTGGAAAACAATTCAGCATCATAGGGTTCTAAAGTGTTCCATTTTAGATCAAGATCCATGTCTCATAACACATTTATGTCCTATAAATTATATATATTATGAAATAATGGTTCTTCAGAATATATCATATAATCCTTAGTATGATGACCATTTTGAATAAGTTATTTAAATTTTAGAGGATATGTAATGAGCCTATGTTCTAAAATTTTGTGGTTCTTGGGAGCAATATATAGCAGTCATGAAATTATCTTATAATAATAGATTCTATGATTTAATCCAAACAGTCCCTTTTGAGGCTTTGTAAAGAAGGACATTCTATTCATTTCATTCATAGATTGTGGAGGGGAATCAGTTATTCTTTTGACCAGTGTCATGTAGAATATATTAAAGAAGGTTTAGTTAATTAGAATGAAACTAGTGACCACAGAGATTCTATATAAATCAACTACTAATCATCATAGATGAAATTTGGTGTTTTTTGGTCATCATGATTTCCTTTAAGTGTCACCCTTTCTTGGGTGATGTGGTATTAGGATGTATGTACAAATATTAACAATGATTGTATATGCATGCAAGAAAGTGGAATGTGTCAGTATATTGGTATTCAATTTTTCACATCCAAAACAGAACCACTACATGAATGACAGTTTATACTTGTTATATTATTAGTTATATCATTATAATCCTTCTCAAATAACATGTGTTCGTGATACTGAACATGATTTTGATGAGTCCTTTTAAAATCATATTATTTGTGTCATGTACCAGTGTGAAAAGAATAACCAGGGAATGTTTGGGCCTCTTATTAAATTATAGTGGTTGATTGGGAATTTGAAAGAGGATACGCAAGAGAACGTGTTAGATTAGTTATCTTATTGTATAATCATTCTCACTCATACCCACTGAAATTATGTGGATAATTTCTCAGAAATGCTCTTTTTTATGTTGTGGAGTTTTTAAAATACAAAAAATTTCGAATAAAATATTGCATTAATGTTTTGGAAAACCTATATATGATGGTTTTTTAATACGGATAGTCATGAAATTGTCTAGTATTCATTGTTTTGGGAGGTTTTGGAATAAGGAAGTTTACAAGAATAACATTCAGTGTTATAGAGCTATTGGTTGTGTTAAAGGTAGGCCACTATGGCATGGATATTCTAGCTAAAGGGCAGGGTGATTGATGGAGGAAATTTAAAACCAATGTTTTTACAGGAATATGTTATGTATGTGGGATATGGTGTTTTTTGGTCTAACTATTCTTATTGAGATAGAAGATATGGTTAAAGGGAATGAGTTGAATTTGGACAGTTCAACCAATCTCTACACCCCTACTATGCCTACATAGTATACAACATAGCCCAAATCTCATGTTTTAAGAAATTTTTAATTGAGGATTAGGAGGTACTTTATAAAATCACCTATATTTTTAGGTTCTGTGTTGTGGTCCTATATTATAGCATAGGATGTAGATTTATCGAGCAAGCTACAATGTGGTCTCTTGTGATATGTATTAGACATTCCAATCAATGCTTATTTTGACACATGGTCTAGTGAATTGTGTGATATTTTTTTATTCAAAAGGATATAAATAAATTCTTTTATACACATTACACCATTAACTTTTCTCTGGTCTTCTAGTCAATTAATTACATCTATAATGACATTTTCTTGATTATTGAATATCTTTTCAAGTAGAATCAAATACAATATTATAAGGATCATTCCATTGTGATAAAAACATTCTTGTTGTTTTTCAAGAGTTCCAAATTCAATACACAAGAAAATCCATTTGATGTTGTTTTTTTCAATGATTTTAAAGTTGAAGAATCCCAATGCTACCTCATACATTGTGAGATTATCTAGGAATTTTCTACTTTTGAGGTAGGTTTCCTTAAATAGTTCCCATGTGTATTTTTAAATATTTATAATATATGAAATTTGATAGATCAAGAAGGTGGGATGTTTTAATGAACTTTGTTCATTTAATTCATTTTATTAATAACTATATAGTCATAGGCCTCACATTGTATTTTTTTCCATTCGTGGTTAGCGTAAATTTGTTTGTAGCCTAATGGGGAGCCTACCCATGATCTAATGAGAACATGACTATCTTGACAATGTAATTGTGGTAATAACATGACAATTTTGATAACATGTAACTTGACATTTCATAATAATTGTTATTAATTCTTATGGGGTGTTTCATTAATAGGTAATTCTGATGACATGTTTGTTATGCTGATGTTCTAGTAGTGATCATCCATGTTATTTTGAAACGCTTATATAGATTTCTCTGATTCAACATAAATGACTATATTGATATCCTTGTTTATTATATTATAATTATTTATAGATAAATCCACGGCATATATTTTATGTCTTATTGGTCTCTTCCATGTTATTAAGAAATTATTGTATAAAAGGGGCACTACTTGTTATGTTATAATGATTTTTGGGATCTTCTTAGACAATATGTAATGCTTATCAGGGTTTTCATCATTTCATTATATTGATGTGTTGGAAATCTCAATTGTGGTTTATGGTTATGGTTGGAATTGTTCCAGGATATGGTTAGAGATTTTCAGCCTCATTCTAATGTACGTTTGGATGACCATGGGTGTCATCCTATAACTCACATGGTAGTGTTTTTATGTTATGTAAAGTTCTAATTTTTTAATTAATACCACACATATTTACTTAATTAAATGAAATATATAAGTATAATTTATTTGTTTAGATATTGTTGGAGGTTGATTAATGAGTTATACTGACAACATTTTTCGGTTTTCATCAAGTATTATAGTATTTTTTTCATTGATATAAGTTTGGAAAAGTGAAAGGACCATTGTATTGATTTATTTAATATTGGATGCATAGGACAATTGAGATGGGACTAGATGGTGATTCTGTATAAGGATTTAGAGTCTCTTATATATTAAAATTCACTATTTTTTATGAAATTCTCCACATAATTCTATTACATACCACATGATATTACATGATTCCAATATGATTTGGATTTTTTAAATTTTCTTTCCTTTAGTTTTGGTAATATTTTTATAATATATATTGATTTAGTTACATTACAATAATCCATTATTATTTTTTGGGTAATTTTTTTTTCTATTCATGAGGTTGTAGTTCATCACTATGTTCCTAACACCCTCACTTCTTGTTGGCTTCCTATAGAATATAGGATGGTGAATATGATTTCACATAACAAAGACAACTCATTCATGTTAGAAGACATCATGTCTGAGACATTATAAACTGTATAAAAAATGATATGTTGGGATGAAGTAAATTATTCAAAAATATATTATTTTATACTCTATAGATTTCTAAACATTTCAATACCTAGATTAATCAATATCAATGGTTCATGAAAAAACATATAAACCCATGGTTTATTGTTTCAAATCATTTTAGAATATTGATGACCATAATAGTTATTATCATATATAAAACTTTTTTTATGACGTGACCTAACATTATCATTACACATACAAGGTTAATGATAAGGTCGATTATAAAACCCTAATCCATTTTCAAATGTTTTGGGGTTGGCCGGACGTGACAAAAAGAATTACACATGTAAAACTGAGTACTTTTATCATATTACTTGAAATAATGAAACTCCAATAAAATTTTTATAAAATATAAAATATTAAAAATTATTAAAAAAATTGAGAGTGAAAAATACATGATATAAAAATTATAAGAGCATAAATACATCAAAAATCATGAAAACATAATAAAATATCATTACAATTTGAGAAAGAAAACAAGATGAAGAGTAATATTTTTGAAAAACATAATTTTATGGCCATGATAGATAAATATAAACATGTTATTAATTAAAAATAAAATAATTATAACAAAAAAAACTTATATGAATCAGAACTACATTCTCTAATAACATTAGGATAACAAAAACAAATCGGTTTCTATACAACCATAACTATATCTCTATATATGTGTTCCTTCCTAGATGTGTATAATAACATAGTTGACCATTCAATGTATTTAGAAATACTAAAGTGAATCACATCAATGCACAATAATCATTGTATATGCAATAATAATATATATTCAGGTCTAATCTAATTTATATAATTCATAGGTTATTTATGTCAAATATAAAAAAATACTACGTAATCACATATTTCTTAAAATATATCATGTATGGTCCAACTACATTATATGATTCCATAAAAATTTTCCTTAAATATTAAAATGAATTAAAATGTTTCTTCAGTTATCCAAAATAAAAAACCCCAAATAAAATCTTTTATGAATATACAAAGACCGAAAAATTGTCAAATATAAATTCCCATACCCATCATTAAACATTACAAGTAATATCGGTGTTATAAAATGATGTGCCTAATAATTTCTAAATAAATTTCATAACAAAATAATCAATGATCAATAAATTAATTAAATAATGATATAATATTGAATTTAATAACTCGATATGCGATTTTTGGTAATTCAATAGATAGGAATTTAGAGTCTGCCAGAATATTTACACAACTAATTTAAATAAACTATAGTGGATCATAAAATAAGGGGTCGTATATGACATGGAATAATATAATAAATCAATCATAGTTTAGTGTTTTTTTCTATTTACTTAACATATAATACTAAACTCATAATCTAACCAAGATTAACTAATTTTGGTTACCAATTTTAGTAATATTAGAAAAATAACATGAAATTGTTAGTAGTCATTGATCAAATCATTAAAAATTGATTATACTAGAATATTATTTACTCGGTATCATAAAAAAATCATTAATAAAAAATATTGACCATCCCATAATGAATAGATTAAATCATAATAATAATAAATAAATACATAGATATATGTATTTATGTTTTCTCCTATAATATATATCGAGGAATAATATATTTTCATATTTTTAAAATATCAATTTACTACCTACCACACTATCAATATTTTACAACTAACCATTACAATAACTCTAAATTATTATAAAACCATGTTATATTCCCAATGCCCCCCAATTGTAAAAATGATGATTAAAATAACTGCATAAATGCAATGAGCCAAAATTTACTATATACCTTGGATATTCAATTTTATTGTCCCTTAAATCCTTAAAATACTACAGCATTAATGATTATTAATCCCATTGGATTTTATCCCATATTTTTTTATTTTAAAAAATAATTACAAAATTATTTCATGATGACATAATTATAACAAAAAGGCATCATAATCATATTCCATGTCATTGAATCAATGAAAATATACACATGCATAATTTTCACTATAATCGATTTGAGAATGCTATCTTGAACTTTTGTCTGTAAAATATTATTTTATAAATACTATTTTATATGTTGTTTCAAATGACCAAAATGATGATATCCTTTTTATTAAGGAAATGAGTTCAATTGTACTATCTTATATCTTCATAGCCTGAGTATCTTACATTTCCTTGAATAAATCATTTAATGTAATTAATATTACGTTAAATGACCTAAAAATGTTTTAATATTAAAACCAATGTAATTTTCACAAAAATATGTGTTGATTTTAGTATTCATATCTCGGAAATATATATTATACAGATCAGAGTGGTATATTTTAATTCGGGTATAAATGGATGGATTAAGGTTAATGTATCATGTTGGATTGAGGATCTGGATAGATTTGTAAAAAAATGGTCTATATCTAAAACACATTAGTTTTTTATGATTTATTTTCTAATTTATTTAATTTTTATGATATATTTCATTGCACACTACACCATGATTTTTTGAACCACAATATACATATAATATTATTATTTTAACCCCACCAATATAAGCATTACTTTAAACATGACTGTATGAATAATAAATTATTTTAAAAAAAATCCATATAATTATATTTTTAATGATAAATATTAATTAAAAATTAGAAAAAATTATTAAATAAATTATATTTTTCAAAAAAACAATATTCACCAAAAAAATTAATAATTTCATTGATAAAATATTATCATTTTAATTTTCCACCATTTATGAAATTATTCTAAAATAGATATATTATGTTTTTTAGTCATCATTTCATAACCATATGTTAGGGTATATTTGTGATTTTCTAGAAATGAATAAATTTTTAACAAATAGTGAAAATAAAAGTTTTAATTAAAAACTGCCTTCTTATAAACAATTTATGTGTTTATATTTTATTTTAATTTGTATTTAAAAGTAAAAATATATCTGTTATAATATTATTAATGCAATTGTCTTCACTAGATTCAATATCATATTCAAATCTGATATAAGAACCTTTTATACCATAGAAAAAAATTTCGTTAGAAAACAAATGTTTCATTGCATCTATGGGTTAAATTGTATATTATGGGGTTCTTAATTTCCTAATCGAATTTTGTAAGATTATTTGACATATATATAGGATTTATTAAATTATATAAAATTTTTAAAAAAAATTAGCCAATAGAGAATTTATAAATAATTAAAATAAATTATCATGGATAACGCTAAGACTTTATTACCAGGGGTTAACATAAAACTATAGTGTAAAATGACCTAAATACTTTTCCAAAACCCATTATGTAAACACATATAATACTAATATACTATTAAGATTTAAAATTGCACATTCTGGATCATTTTTGCATGTGAAATTCATGTTTTAACATTATTCTTTCGAAAGGTTCATGTGAGTCATCTCCCTCACTTCTAAGATGTAACCCACTCTCCAATTCACTTCACTTTTTAAAGAACCATTCGATTTCAAAGAACCTTCCCAAATAAAATATTCAATTACATAATCGAATCCCTTGTGTATTGTTTTAATTAATAATTTATCTCATGGTGTATTCATTTAAAAAACTAAAGGGGCTCCCAGAATAAGAGGTAGAATTTATTTTCTTCGCTTTTTGATTTATTTCTTATTCCACCGCATTCCAAAGTACAACAAATATTATAATTCTATAACTCCATTATCTCTCATATATTTATGTGTTATTAATTTAATGTTATTATATACATCTATTTTTTCTTCTAGGAAATAGGAAATGAAATTATTGATAATGTTTATGGTAGGAAACCACCATAAGAAATAATTTCATTCATTTTCTCATCATCACCTATCATTAGAAGAAATAATGATCGAATAAATTTTTATATATGATATTTATGAAAAAAATTACTCTTTATATTATAATATCACTTATAAAGTCGTTCATTACATTCCATGGGAGTACAATAACATCTCTTGTGTGTACGGTGTACTACCTACAAATAATTAGATGTCATTTTTTAAATTACCCTTTATGTGAAGTATTATAAGGTTAAATTTAATGAATGTATTTGATATATATTTAACAAAACAATTAATCAAAGGAAATGTATTTTTTACCTTTCATTCATTTCATCTGTTGAGAAAATTAAAACATACATCATGTGTACTCATGACTTACTGTCTTAGTGAATAATGTATTTTATTTTTTATTTCAATTTATTATAGAGTTATATAAACAAATATATAATTCATATATATGATCAAAATATCATGTGAAATATTTTTCTAATAATGGAACAATTATCAATTTAAACTGATATAAAAGACCAAATCAAAACATGCATGAAAAATACATTCATTAATTGAAATATGTTTTTACCAGGGATTATTAATAAATGTCTAATAATAAGTCATATTTAAATATTATATGTAATGATATATAAATTTATAGTTATATAATAGATTTATAATACTCCTATGATTATTATACAATTAGTTCAAATGAGTATGATGGAATTCAAGACTTATGATAATAAAATATTGTCCCAATTTGTTTTCTTTGGGACATCTGTTATTTTATGCATATAGTTTATTTTAAAAGGTGCATGTACAAATCCTTTAACATGTAATATCAGGATATTATCTGTTCATTTCATTTTTATGTTTAATTTAATTTAATTATTTCACGGGTCATACAATTCAACATTACCAATTTAGTATGGTATTTATGATAAAGTGTCATCATTTTCGGGTATTGTTTATGTTTATGATATCAATGATGTCATTATGTTACCGATATTTCAATAAACTCAATAATTTTATTTTTTTACTCTTATATCATGAAATTAAATTTTTTTATTCATTTATTTCTCTTTTTATACTCAGTATTTCAAAATATAAATTTTATGATTAATGATCATTATTTACATTGTCTCTGGAAAATTCTTTTCTTCCAAATCCAATTTTTTTAGATGAAAAGTTTTGAATAATGGTTATACTACACAAAAATGATATTATATCGAAATTTTATCATTTTCGAGGTTTTACAAATTATAATAATTCCTTATGTTTTTTTATTCCTATTTTTCCTTCACCAATAACTTCATTAGAATCATTCATTTAACATGAAATATAAATATATAATTTTATAGTTTCATGACCACATACCATTTTAATGATTATTTATATTATATTATTTTTTTTGATATTAATTTTAAAATTTCTAGTGAATTTTAATTTTTTAAACTGATTATTTTCAAAGGTTAAAGGCTTTTTTCCTCAAGAAATATTCTATGTAAACATTCTTTATCAATTTCAATGTAATTTTATATCCTATGATGTTATATAAAATTTACAAGATATACTAAATAATTTTAATATCTTCACTATTTATTATGATATTTTTTGAATATAATGACATGATATTTATGAAACATTTTCATTTTGCATTGGTGATTCTCTGAGGAAATGAAGTAATATTGATGAATCAAATTCCTTTTCCATAAGTTATACTATGTTGATATAATGAAGTATTTTTGGAATTTTATTAATTTACATGTGTTATTAAATAAATAAATGTTTATGAAACCCATTTATTTTCACAAGTAGTGATATGATGATTTTTTTGCTCTTATTTCTCCCAAATGTATATTTTATTTGATTAGTGTGACATGTATCTCCCTCTAAGGCATTATGTAGTGATTAGTTTTATATTAACTTAAATAAGATATGGGATGTAATCCCAAGCATTAAATAGGGTACATGGTAGGTCATCACATTCTCAAAAGAGGGTTCATAAGAGGATAACACATAATGGATGCATGTACATCACTGATTAGCCCAATCCCATATTGTAATTAATGTCTTAGTCAATAGCCTTTACAAACTGTTTTCATTGCATATGTGTATGAAACTAATCTATGTATTATTTCAATTTTATCCTCTCATAGATTATACATTTAGATTCCATCGGGATTCATGTCTTATAGACATAATTTATTTATGTCATGACTCATGTTTATGAATAATGATATAGAGAGTATGATTTTAAAATGTAAATCTCATCGTACCATGACATTATTCTAATATAATTATTATGATAATATTTATATATAACTAATGAAAAATTAATGATAATATAATCCAAAACATTATTATATATTGATCACCATATTATGTACAATAAATTCATTTATGATAATATTAAGAATGGTTCTTGATGTGAATAAATTTGTGCAAGAAGTTATAGTTATCATTGATACTTGTTTTATGATGACTAATATATTTAAAATTTACATGACCAAAATGATTCATGTAAATACCATGTTAATTATAGAATAAATTATTTTCATGTATATTAATATGATTTTTATTGTAATAATCATTATAAAAATATTTAGTAATTTTAAAAATAAATCTGGAAATGATTTTAAATTCAAATATTTTTTCATAAATTAAATTTAAATGAATAATTTATAAATATCAGACTTATAATTTTATACAATGAATAAAAAAAATATAATAATCCCATGAAAATTATATTATTTTGAAATTTTGCGATTTTTTTATAAAATTATGATTTTAAATAAAATAATTATTTTTAGTGACTAATGAAAAATAAAAATTTATTTACTTTAAAAGTATCTTGATATCCTTAATATTATTATAGGTAACATATGGATTATTAATTTAAATATATTAAATATATGTTATTTGGAATATAAATCTAATTATATTTTATAATATGTTTATTCGTTTGATGAAATAGAGAATGATTGTTATAATCCAATTTTAATATCATAATATAATTCAATATAAATTAATTAAAAACCCTCTCTTGTTGATGTATTTGAATTAAATGAATATATATTAAATAAATATAAATATTAATTTAAATTAAAATTTTTAATATCACGTGTCAATGTGTTAATATAACATTATATTTTTCGTAAAAGATACACCCATTGAGATCCATCTTTTTAATCATGTCAGCTGGTTATTTTTAAAATAAAAAAAATCAAATTCTATTAATTGAATTTAGTATAATATATTTCATTCATGGAATAAAATTATTTGATTTTTATATAATATTCTCTACAAAACTGATTATCTTAATGAATTGTGAAAACATTAAAAATTAATTAATATGGTAAAGGTAAAAATTAATTTACCATGGGGACCAACTAAAAATATAAGCATTGAACTAACATAAAATTTTATTCAAAATATATTCGCTAGATATATATAGAATATATTACATCCATTTATTTATATATATTATTATGGTTCCTTTTAGAATATGAAAAACATGGGAACTCCTTTTTCATTAAAAAAATTACAATTTTTACACTCAACTCAATTATAAAAGGATACCCACGATTGTGTCCTATTGAAACATTAAAATCTATTTTTCACAAATATTACTTCTAATAAATATTACAGAAATCCATACATTTTTATTATTCCATTAATTTCATTATAAATTCATCCTATGTAGGATTTATGATCTTACATACGGAGGTTGTCTATAAGAGAGGAATCCTTCTTTATGGATTGATTTTATATTATAATTTTTATCGACCTCCATAAAATCTTCTAAAATTAAAATTGTCTAATAAAAATATTATTCTAGTATTTTTTTACAATAATAATTTGATAACATAAACCAATTCTATATTCCATTAAATGGGACACCAAATCATCATTCTATTGTACTACATAATATTTCTTCATGAACTGATATCATTCTGTTTCCATCATCACATCTCACTGATTTTAATAATCATGGATTTAATGTACATATACAGTCTTTTAAAACATATATAGTATTATTGACTTATTATTTTACATTTAACTTCTTATATTATATTCCATGGGGGTACGATTGCATCGATCATTAGGAAGGTGGTCTACCACCTCACAAACCAATTTGATCCTCTTATCAGTTACATTTACAATTTAGGATGGAATTATAAATTATATGAATATATTTGTTATAAATGGCATCAGTTTTTATTAATTTATTATTTTCTTCTATGAAGTGATGCAATATCATTTTTTTATTACCAAATAAAATGATAATCATTTTTTTCATAGATAGTTTGATAAATTCCATTAAGATTTTGACTCTTTTTCTATCACTAAATCACATGTATAATATATATAATTATTAATAAATTAATAAAATATTGATACTGGTATTATTATAATCATAGATTGAAAAACTATTACATATATCCATTCTATAATGAACGCTAAAAATTATCTATTTGACCATAGTTGAACTATCGAAGTAAATTTGGACCCATTATCTTAGAATCCTCAAAACATTTGAAGGATAATTAGTTCATTGTAAAATTTTATCCAACATGATGAAAATTGTAATAAATTCATTAATAAAAATTGAAATGATTCCTAAATAATATGAATCAATTTATTATTCTAGATCATAGTGAACATACATAATGAGATGGATTATAGATAATTCGATATGTCCGAGTTCCCTAAATTGAGGCATATTTTCATGTTAGTCACCAATATTCATTTTAGAGGGGTATATACACCCAATTTCACAATTTATAACATGAATTTCACTATAATCATGATATTTAAATTCTTTTGTTTATTATTCCTTCATTGGTCTTACAATTAAAATGTTTATGAAATAGAATGATAATTTTCATTAAAATTGCATAATCATTTCACGTTTCCTTTAATATACAATTATGTACCAGGTTTATCTTTTCAAAATATTTTTATGAATGTAATTATAAAGGATTTATATATTTATATAATTAAATTTGAATATTTCCTTTAATTTTTTTCATAAATTGACATTGTATAGAATGTTAAAAATTTATTATAAATGATGAGAGGAATGTTACATTTTATCATTTATTATGGAAATGATTTCTTCATCCATAATAGAGGCTATTTTATGTTATTCCCAAACTATTTGAGATTATATATTATTCAATGAATACCCCTTCTTCTTTTTTTATTGAAAATTTTTATTTTTAAAAGAAAAATGTATTTTGTTATTTAAAATGGGGTTTAAATGAAAATGGTATTTTGATAATGTAGTAGGATTTTAAAAAGCGGTTAAAAGAGTCAATGAAATGTTTAATGGTGAAGATTTTATAGAATTAAATAATTTATTTGTTATATGGAACATTATAATTATATGATAATTATTTATCATGATATATTTTATATAATTGCTAATCCCTGATAGAGTTAGCTGTTAATGATATAACATATATGATCAGTGCTCACATATTACACCGAGTGAGTCTAATATAAATTATATGATGGGTACACATAGATAGCACTACAATGTATTGGTTATTTATCCCTTTCTTAATATGAATGAAGGTGGAGTTACCATAGTGTTTCTCCTATGTATTTAATAAGTCAATAGTCATTTCTAACATGGGATTCAAATAATACATGAATGTGACACTCTATGTTTCTAAATTGTGGATTTTATTTTCAAGATATGAGTTTTAATTATTTTTATTATAAAAATTTATTTTTTAATTTCAAAATGGTTAATTTCATTGTCTCATTGTACACTAAGATTAATTTAACATATTTCATTGGTTATAATCTTTTGCATTATATTAATGTGTTTTTACTGTTTTTGTATCTCTAACTGATATTTTTAATAACATCAGAAATTTTCAATGAATCTTAGTGTGCTTAAGGATGGGAAATGTAATGTAATAATTGAAAAATCGAATTTCATAAAATTTTCAAGGAAATGAAATCATGTTTTATTTTAATAATTTTATAATGTTGAATGTGGATAATATTTAGATGTTTCCACATTGTATTTATATGGGTTAGATATATAATATTTAGGGAATATATATTTAAAAATATAAACCTAAAAGATCATTTGGAAATAATGAATGTGAATTATAGTTCAATTCTTCAATAATACATAATGTTTTTTTCTAAATCCTTAAAATATATATCTGGGTGACTTAGATAAATTCATCATTTTAGATAATGTTGATAACATTACCCTGAATGATTTATCATTACGAATAATATGAAATGATATATAATTTATGGTTTACAATGATGCTTCATCAAAACTATATCTATTTAGATTTTTTTTATATTGAAGAAAGAGGGAAGAAATAGTGGGATGGAATTGGGAGGAAAATATAAATCAAAATTAGAATCCTAAATGGTTTTAATTAGAATATAATAAATTGTTATAGTTATGTACAATTTGATAAATTATATAAATGTTGGTGGAATCAATGTTAAGATATATCCATATCAACTATAATTGAACATATCAATATTAGATAATTTCATGAGATAACATCCTCTGTTATTTAGTGGATCATCTGACATTATGGTCGTCGATGTATGGATCAATTCCCCATATACTATATCTTATTTCATGGGACGTTATAAAAATTTATATATAATCATTTCCATTAAAAATTAATATAATGATTCTAATAGATGGTGTTATTTGTTTAATAATAATAATAATGACAAATGGATTAATGATTACATGGAATAAGACTCATTTAATAATATTTTCACATAAGAAATTTTCCATAAATGATTTTTAGATTGTGATGGAGTAATAATTCCTAGAATTGAGGGAAAACATGATGATTAATTATCAATATATGATGAAAATATAACAATAATTGAACCATATGATCCAGATTTTATTTTTTCCACTAACTGTAAAATAAATATATTTTACAATAGATTAAAAACAACATTACTATGATCTATGGGTGAATGAGAATATGAAATTTATTAAAAAAAATCATTTTGATAAGAATATTTTGATGAATTTTACTAACATGTTTATTCCTTGAGATAAAAATAGTATTAAATGATCATGTTGTTCAGAATTGATGGAAAAAAATCATAGAATAATGAAGCTAAGATCCCCAAGAGGTTCCATGTAAGGTAATAAAACATTTTAGGAAATGATTTATAGGATCTAGAAAGAGTTTCTAGTGTTTCTAGTTTAGTCATCGGCCATATTACTATAATGAATTGTGTCCTAAACTACCAATTAATGAGGTAACTTGTTGATATCCAATGCTGAGGTGTTTTATTTTCACAATTTTAGGTAATTATTTTATCATGAATTTAAGGATATGTTCATGATATAGAAATAAGAATGATCATAAATATAAAGGTGTATAAATTAAATTTTATACTACTACAATTGATGTTAGACCTTCAAATAATTTGGTGATTGGTAAGAAATATTTTTAATAAAAAAAATTCTATAACCTTATATTATTTTGGCATTGGAATTATTTCATTTTAGATTAATTTTAATGTAAAATATAAATATATCTAAATTTAATGAAGATAATACTTTTTTGAAAACATCATAATGAGGTACTAAAAACAACAAGAGTTTTAGATATCATCATATTATAATTAGTGGAATGGTATTTTTTGTAAATATTTTTAATCAACCATAGTAGTGTTTGAAATCATTTTGGGTATGGATTAGATTTTATTTTATCATGCTATTATATATTTCAGATCAAATAATATTATGTTTAATGATTTCATGCCTTTGATAAATTATCATGTATCTATGAAATGGAATAATGATGGTAGTGAGTTATACCTATCACATATTGTTAAAAAGTGAGAATCTATTTAAATTATTGATGTTCTAGTTTTAAATGAGTAAACAGATTTTTCAATAATGATTTTCCTAGTGTTATTATTGATCTTTTTTAATGTTCACTCCATCCATTGTACTTAATGGTAAGCTTGTTTCTAAAATACCTTATCGAATGGTCTTGTAGAAGTTATAAAATTGAAAATGAAATTTCATGAGTGATTATATAAACATTTCACAAGTCCTAGAAAATCACAATGATGTGATCTTTTTTTTCTACTAAAAAAATGGTTTAATGAGTCATTGCACTGATTATCGAGAATTGAATAATATAACTTTTATGAAAAACAATATTATTTTCGTCATATAAATAATGTTTTTTATCATCTCTATGGAGCTCCATGATTTTCAATGTTTGATATATATTTTGGGCACCATTAATTTGCGGTTAATAAGGATGAAAAACTACTGAACTTTTTTTTGACAAGATACAAGTATTATGATTTTGCAGTTATTCCCTTTGTGTTTTCTAATGAACTAGACTTTTTTATCCTTATGAATAGTGTTCTAAAAGAGTTCATTAATATGTGTTTAGATTTATATATAGATGATAGTTATTTATATTAAAAAATTTATTGGTAAAACTAAGGAAATATAATGATTGTTTTAAAATCAATAAATATAATGATATATATAGAAAATTTTATAAATGTGTTTTTTTTGTTTTAAAATTTTACCCTTGGACATGTGGTTTATAATGATTTCTTACTTGTTTTACCACATATAATAAAATTGATTGAATATTGGTTGATACCGAAAAAATATCATAGGGAGTTATAGTTCTCTAGGTTTATCAGGTTACTAGTAGTAGTTATTTTGAATACATTTCATGGTTTTATAGACCTTTGAAAAAGTTAAATAAAAAAATGAGATAAATCGATTTAGAGAGTATACTATAATAATTGTTTTTAGGAATTAAAATGAAGAATGCTTAATGATCCAGTTATGGATTGTCTATCTAGAAATGGATAAAATATCATCTATAGTGATGGTTCATTAATGTAAAATGATAATATCATAACAAAGAATGATTAGGTAATTTCTTATTCTTCACATAAATTTAATCTAGTTGAGTGAAATTTCCCTATACTTTTTATATAGTTAGACGCTATAATTTTTGGTTTAAAAATTAAAAGGCCTATGAAAAATGGTTTAATATTTGAAATATAAACTGGTCATAAATTTATGATTTCTATATTCACATTCATTGAATTGAACATGATATATTTACGTTCAGATGAAACTGATAGTGGATTATGATTTAAACATTCATTACCATGCTAGAAATGATAATAAAGTTCCCAATTCCTTGACTCCAAAAAATAATGATCCATTAACCATGTCACATGTGGAATTAAACCCATTAGCTAATTTTTTGAGACATTTTAGATTATAAAATATGGATTCATGGGAATATTATGATTTGATTTAGTATTCATAGAAAATCACTCTGTCATAATGATTAAAAATAGATCATATGGAATACTATTATTTGTATAAAATGATAGAACACATTACAAATCATATTTTTTATAAGTGTAATGTTTATGAATAGGATAGTATCAACTTTGTTAAAAGGTTATGTGTTTATTGTGATTTGATGTTAATTTGTGAATTGTGGAGTGAATTTCACTGTTTCCCACTTTCCATTCATTCTGGTCTCACAATTATTTATATAGACCTTTTAGAGTATCACTATTTGAATGGAATGAGATGAATATATTTAATAAATACATTGAAATGAATGAATTTTCAATATGTTAAGGTAAAATAAAAATTGTGGAATTTATTGCATCACTAATTACTAGTGGTGGTGTGTAAATATGAAATTATATCCATGGATTTTACGGTGGGATTCCAAAGTGCATCAAAAAGTAATATATTATTTGGGTTGTTGTTGATCAATTTACTAAATATTCTCATTACCATTCCATTAGAGAATAAGTTCTTGTATCATCTTCCTATAGTATATCTAAAGGATATATTATGGTTATTTTGACTTCATCTATCCATTGAATGATATCATGATCCAATATTTAAATATAACTTCTTGAAAGGTATTTATAAATATCTGGGAACAGAATTAACTTTTAGATTAATTTTCTTCATAAATTTGTTTATCATTAGATAAAAAATTTGATCATTGAATGATAAGATTTATCCTTTTGTTTGGATTACTATAGATGTTTGTATTACTATAATTATTTCATTTTGTTTTAAAAAAATGGGTTTTATTACATTATACATATAACACATATTGACGAATTATTTTGAAAGCAGTTTAAGATAAAGGCATTATAGGATAAAGAATGATAAGGTAATTTGAAGTTAATAGATTAGGTATAGGATATGTATGATAACGTACAATTTATTTTCAACATTTTAGGATATATTTGGGCTAAAATATAAGTTATATGGATAAATAGATGAAGTATTATTGTTTTTGAGGTTTGTGATAAGGTATTTCTCAAATAATCTTCATAAAAATGTGTTATGTGTTTTCGTAAAAGGGTAAGTTAATCAAATAGTTCATTGGACCATATGAAACCCTATATAATGATGGATTAGTTTCATACCAAGTGTCATTACCTATGAGTTTATCATAGTAACATAGTGTGTTTCATATTTCAATATAATGTATGTATGTGCACGATTCTTATCAAATTTTCATCTATGATGTAGTTTAGTTAGAAGATAATATTCCTTATTGGGAAAACACTATTTTGGTTTATTAACATAGAGGGCATGTTTTTTGGAATAATTTTATTACCTGTGTTAATGTTATATAGAATACCAATATGGTTGAAGGGTAGAACATGCGAGTATTATTCTATTATGAGGCAATGGTATCACCATTTGTTTAATAAGTGAATAAAATTAAGAATATTCGATTCTCAAAAGGGGAATGATTCAAAAAACCGAATTAATTATAGAATAATAAATTTTCATGTAAATTAATATGAATTATATAGTTATATTCATTAAAAAAATATGATGTCCTTTTTTTAATCAAAGATGAAATATATTTAATAAGAAAAATTTTATTTTAAAGAAATATAAAAAATATGAATTTGATAATATTATTAATTACATTTTATAAAAAATATCATTTTTAAAATAACTTGTCAAAATTTTCTTCGGGTGAGATTTTTGGATATTTTAAAAAAATTGATTTCTCTATGAGTAGTGGCAAGTACAGATTTTTGTAAAAAGGATATTTCATTTCAATAAACTGAGTAATTTAAAATCCATATTATTATTCAAATATGATTTAATGTATCACGTGTATTGATTTTTGATATATAATCCACTTAATTTAATTTTAATCATCTTCATATTGTATTTTTTAAAATACATTAATTTTTTGTGTAAAAAATGTTTTTTTTCTGAAAATTGTTCTTCATTACGTAATGATTATCCATTATAATTTATTAAAACCACTAATGATGAATGATTTAAATTAAATTTATTATTTATACATATATTATTTTAAATTCATATAGTTATTATTACTAGTCATTGAGTTAATCTAATATCAACATTTTCATGAAAAATACAATTTTTGAAAAGCCAGCTTTTTATAATGTATATATTTTTTATTATTCATTATATTTTTTAAAATCAATGACCATAAATTTTTTAATATTAATTAAATATTATGAAAAATGTAAAATAATATTATATAAAAGGATCATCATAATTTGTAATCATATTGAATACTAAAATCATACAAAAATTAATTACCACTCTTAAATTAGAAATATATTTTATAGTGGTAAATATATATATATATATATATGTACGTATGTATTAAAATGTTTACATAAGACTTCTAAAATATATCTTTTTTCAAATTTTATACCAAATTGTGTCTAATTATTACGATATATCTATTTTTGTTCCTTTTGGAATGTGATAAATGTGGCTACAATTTTTTTTCCAAAATCATCATGTGTTCCACTCACCTCACTTGTAAAGGGTTACAGCCTCTCATACAACATTCAATTATTCAAATCAAATTGTATCTACCAATACCTAACCATATAAGATCCATGCTTCCCTAAAAATTTGGTGATTCTTGTATAAGAGTTTTTTTTCAAATTTCCAATTTGAATTTATAAATTGAATAAAAAATATCTCAATAACTATCAAAAAAAATCCAAATTCCATGCACTCTAGGTAAAATAATATTGCAATTAGTCATTAAGAACATACCATTATGTTTTATAGTGGGATTTATGAAATATATATATTCTAAAAATTCTATCTCATGGTTGTCACAGTCTCTATTGTGGTGTGATTGATTTATTAGTTATATTTAATAAAATATTAAATATCATAATATTTTTGTTATCCATGTTATCAACAAATAATTTTTACTGTTAATGGGTACCTATTAAAAAATAAATTATTTATCAAAATAATTTTATATGTTCTACCATGGGAATATTTTTCACTGTTTTTATTCTAAAATTACTATTACATTTCATATAAAGTAACCATTATGTATTTTGGGGCACATTAAAAAAATTACATATGTCCAAAATATAATGAGAATAGATTAATTTTAATTATTATCTTAAATTACTATTATATAAATAACTTATTCCATTAAACATCTATTTTTCCCTATTTTAGAACTCATATGTTTCTAGAGTACAACCCTTACAATATGGGGTTACCATATCATAATGGTTCTAATAATATAATATTTTCATAAATGGTGAATTTTATATTTCACATTATGTGTTTGGGACTTTTTAAATTTCCTTGTGATAATAACATTTATATTTTACAATTTCACAAATATTATGTATATACTCGGTTGGGTTCATGTCTCCTTCATTTTCATACCCTTTCATATTTATTCAAAATGTTTTTTAGTATATTAAACATTCAACCCTGTTAATTTTTATGTAAATGTATCATAATATTTTTCCTCTATTATAGGAACCCAATTTATCACATTCATAACATCTGATTATCTTTATGTCATCCTCCATATATAAACCATCATATATTTCAGATTTACAATTTTATTTCCCTGAAAATTTGATAGATACCATTATTTTTTATAATTTTTTGAAATTTTTATATTGGTATTAAACATTTCTATTATTAATGAAAAACATATTAGATATGTTTAATTATTGATTGTATATATATACCACAATCCCTGAAAACTATGATAAAAATTATTACTTCAAAATGAAAAGAGAATGTAATAAAGATTCATGGTTTGTAAATATGATCTTAGAAAGACTTCATAATATTAAAATTAGATTATGTATATACCCATGTGATTTTATAAATAAATATAATTTATTTTTTTTATTATGGTTCAATTTTATGTCAAATATATAATAATATTAAGGATTTATGACCACGTTTTTACATGATATGTATGCTTCAGATGATGATTCCATGACATTATATAATATTATATAATAAAAAGGTAAATATAAAATTCATTAATCTTCCTTTTTTAATGAACAATAATTTATGGATGTAGTGTAATTAATGATATATTAACCATCCCAACAACCATCCCAACACATATCATAATAATTTTTTAATCCCCATGATTTATATAATTATGAATTATACACTTCTTTGTCTATAGAGAGTATCAAATCATTAAAATGATATTAGAATATACAAGAAGTGTTTTTTATCCCTAATGTTACCATAACCACCATAACATAATAAAAAATACCAAATAATTGGTTTCTAGTTACACAATTTGATATGGTTCTAATTTAATCCAAATGTATAGTTAAATTATTAAAATAGAATCATTGTTATATAATCGTGTTTTAATTTAATAAATGAATTTTTCTAACTTTTTTATAGGTAATTTACAACAACATTTTTCATTATGGTTTCATTGAATTGCATTCACTTTTTATTTGTCTATTATAAATTTAGATTTTATAAATTAAATAAAATGTTTTCTGATTATTATTTATGAATAATGTATGATTTTAAAAGATTTGTTAAAATAATGGTATATGGGAATAATATATGATAATATGTGGTAATTATAATAAACCTTATAATTTATTGAATAATTATTTTTTCTCAAGATAATTTCTGTCACACATAGGAAAATAAATTCATATTATTTGTTATTTTAAATAAATGTACATGTTATTACATTATGAGGGTTATTTGTAAGTGTACTATCAAATATTGAACGACATGATTCATTAAAGGTTCTCAAATTATTTCTAAGTGTTTTAAATTGGATATTTAGATGTCATTAAAGAAGAGTACATTTTTAAGATTTAAACAATGGTTAAGATCATTCGAGGTTATTAGTAACTGCTTGAACCTTTGTGACCATTTTGTGAAAAATAGATTATATTTAATTGAATACGTTATTTACAAAATCTAATTTTTTTCCACAAAATAATAATGATTTTCTTATTTCAGTTATGCTTTGATTATGGTTTCTAATTATTTAGATAATTAAGAAAATTAGTTAATTAACAATTTATTATTATGTTTGTGACCATTAAATGTGTTGGAATTAAAAAATAAATTCCTAGAACATTTATATTGAATCCATGAAATGATCCATAATCAAAAATCACAATTCATGTATTGGACGATATATATAAATATATATGTTTATAGTGTATTAAAAAATGGTAACATCATGTTCCAAATGATTCATATGATTTTTCCAAAATTTTATTTAGTCCATTATTTGTTGACTATTTTGTGTGAATCAATGTTTTCCAGGTCAATATTATCCACGCTCATTTCTTTAACAGTGTGTCCTCATGTAGCTTATTCTTGTGCACCCTAGACTAGCATTCCTTAACATCTTATTCTTAGTTATTAACCTAATGACACACACAGGAAATTCCTATTTGGTATTCCAAGGTATTAAAATCCAATTTTTGGTCACCTAGATAGTTATTTTCATATTAAAGGAACCTTGACATCCCATATTGAGACTTAATATGCTCTTGAGGCCGTATATATCTTGAATGCATTCCCATTACAAAAAAAACTTCATCCATAATGTAACTCTCAAGATAAAATCTAATTGTAGGGGATATAATGTTTACGCTTGACCAATTTAAATCAAATTATTTACATATGAACTATACTATAATGTTTTTATACTACATAGGAACCACATACATGTTCACCCAGACACTTGAGCTCAATGACAATAGAAAACTAGGAAACCTGGGTGTTAGAATAACTAGGTGAAATACTACATGAGTGACATATACCTAATATCTAGGACACCTAATAAAAAAGACACCTGAGGGCTAAATATACATGGGAACTAGTTTTCTCAAACATCCTAGACGGATTCCAATTCCCCCAGGACCACTACCCAAGATCCTATTTACCATGTTCACATACCCATGGGACCCGTCATGTCAAAGCGTCCTACCTGTTTAATACTTCCCCTTATGATCTTCTTTTTGTGTAACATCACCCATGTCCCATACATTTGAAATTATTCTTCTATGACATAGTCATGGGAATCAAATAACATAGTCCTCCTACATGGGAAGAAAATATTTCCAATACTCTTAGTTTGGAACCACCATACCAAGGTCCCAAACCATTAAAACATACTTCTAAGGACTCCATATATTCAGGAAATGAATGAAATTTTTTCTAAATACTAGAGTTATACCATTAAATATTCATTTGGTTTTATTATATGGATTTATCCTCCCATGATAGACCTTTCAAGGGTTTAATCTCTCCAATGAGTGAAAACATAAATCCGAATATATAATAATTATTCCAATAATATAAATGTTTATATTGGTTTGGTGACTGATGAAACCTCTAGTTGTTCAATAATTATCATAGCTACACATCTATGACACTAGAAACTATGTTCCACATAAAAAGGCACAAGTATCTACACATGGGCGTCCAATATTTAGTAGTCCTGAAAAGGTTATATTGATATATATTAAATATTGAAGGATTATGGTTTTTCTAATAATAGTAATACCCATTAATATCCAATTTGAGGGGTATATTTTTCATAATTAATTATTCATCCCAATGTATAGGACTCTGACCTCATACAATCCCCAAAACATCATCACTTATAATATCCCTTATGATTCTATATTTATTCCCTCATGTAGTGACCATTTTTCATGGGTTAGAAATTCATATTTGAACCTCTTAATTTGTATAACCCCAAAATATACAATCCATTATATAATTAAAACAAAAAATGTTGATCTAGAGATGGTATTACCAGGTATAATCTCTATATATTACCATGTGGCCACTCAAGTCCTAATATCAATGTATGTAACATATAATATTATATTATATAGATTAGTTATTATATATTACTGTAATCTATGAAAATCCAAATATATGGTTGTGGATTCATATACCATCATGATATGTAGGCAACATCCTTGATGTTCAAATATAACATACAACCATCATTAATATATAGTCTATTCCTTTGGAGGTAATATTTCAAAACATTGCCTTTATATTTAATTTAATTGAAAATAAAACCACTCAACATAAGATATGGTACTGACATTTCTAGTCAGATTAGTACGTAATAAAAAGAAAATTACAAATTTTCTTATAATGTGATAAAAAATTTATCAATTATATGTGTGATTTGATCGATATGAGGGAGAAAAAATTGACTCATGATAAGTGTGTTCCACAATTATTCCCAATAGTAATTAGTTACCAATAGATAATATAATTTGAAAAGGGTTTTCTATGGGTATGTTGCACAAACACAATTAATTGGTTACATTTATATATCATTCTACATAGCATGAATTTAATCATGTTGGAAGTATTATGGTATGAGTGGCCTTAAATAGAACAATATTGTTCATTTTACCTTAATATAAAAATTATAATACCTCTTGTGGTATTTCTCAAAAATACAATTGTTATGATTCCATTTAAAAGGATAAATGTGTATCCACTTTCAAGTTCTCAATAAAAATAACCCACACATTAAGCTTTTATTCACATGATCCCAATATCTCCTTGGATGTTGATAGAAATCAATGTGAAGTCCCATATGGATCAATAATAAAGATTGAAAAATTAATTTGGTTGAATACAATATAATATAATTCTGAAAGTCTATTTTATTTTACAATCAATATTTTTATTTATTAAATTTATTGTGGATAAGTGATATTTATCTTATAAATGATTCATGAATGAATATTAAATCACGAAGAGGGTCCTATAATTGGCATAAAAACCAATTTATAGAGAATAAGACCACCCATTATCTAAATAATAAAATATCAAAGTGTAATTATTTTTGCAAGATACATCCTTCCATTTAAATTTGGTTGTAGCCAACATAGAATGCATTATTGTTGTGTTGAGGTTTAGTAAAATAGACACAATTTATTTTATTTATAGACAAATATTTATCATGATATATCGTTTTGAAAATTTAAAACATATTTTATTGATTTTCCCTATATTAGTGATCTTTATATGTTCAACCAATGCATTCTAATGTATTTCTTTTTAACGGATAGGGTTGATTAAAATTGTAGTGATGTTATATTTTTTATAGGTGAATATATGAAATAAGATGGTGGACCATTTAAAGAGCTCAAATCAGTCGAATAAATTAATATTTGGAAGAAAATTTATGGGGTTCTTATATAAGTAATTTTTCATATTTTATTAAAATAATTAAAACTAATGGATCATGGGTATATATGTGAAGTAATATTTTATATAAATCATCTAGATATATGATAGTAATATTTGGTTGTTATAGTTGTTATCAGAGAGTAAATTAGATAAAATTATATGTTAGGATATTACCAATTGTTGATCATTTATTAATTTTTGATACTGAAAATAGTTAATAAGTGTAGGGGGTATCATAATTTAATGTAATAGATATCCTTTAAAGATGTATGTGATTTTATTTTCAGGTGATTAATTATTATTTTGAAATTTTTGTTTGATTTTTGGAAGAATATATGTCTGATCTATAGATAACCTATATAGAAAGTAAGAAATTATAGTATTGTATAATTATCATTATTTGAAAATAATTCTTCTAAATTATTTGTTTAGAAATTATAATATACATGGTGAATATTGTTTATTTCACGAAAATAAATTTAAATATATTTTTCAAATTTTAATTTCCCATTTTTTAGATCATTATTAAAAAAATATAATAAAATATCTTATTTTACACAAATTATTTAATGTATTTTAGGGATAGAGATATATTTGCTTATAGATGTATAAATAAATTTATTATGGTCATATGTATTTGTTATTCATGTTAATTATCTAATGGATTAAAATAATTTTTCTGTTTAAATATTTATGAATTATTTTTTACATGTTAATGATTTAGAAATATTTGGGTTATAATAGTTTTTTATTTTTATGCGAATAATTCCATCATATTTTTATTGGATTTAGGTAAAAACTATTTTCAGTGATTTTGAGGAGGTGAATTAATAGATGAAATATAGATTAATCAGTGTTGGTAATGTGATTTAATTTCATTCCATTTAATTTTTTAAATAATGGTTGGTATTTATTTTCATATGTAATTATCACCAACTAATTTTTTTTAATTAATAGTTATTAATATGGAAAACCACGTCATTAAAATTTTATAGATGTTTATTTATTCTACACCAGCCCAGTTTAGCCCATAATGATGATATTTTATTGTTTTGGGGGTTACCAATATGGGTTCTACATCATTGGGATAAGTCCGTTCACTATCCACCATGAATTATTCTTATGATAGTAGTTTTATCCACACCACCTAATCAAGGATTTCTTCCTATTTCTCTACATTATCTATGGGATTTCCATACTCCTCAACCAAAAGGGTCAAGAATCCTTGATAACACAACGAATGGACATTGGCTCTGAAAACATTTGTATAAATTTGGGCCCACTAACAGAATAGACACCATGCCTTAACATGGTCATCTGGTTTTGGGCCACCATGTACCACTAGTTTACCCACAGACACATAGTCCTCACACTTGGGCCCAACCATGTTCCCAAAAAAGTCATATGAGTAATGATTGTGCACATAGGCCCACACATGTTCTTTATAGTTTTCTTTTTTCTTCACTCACACATAACCTGTGAGAATTCTAATAAGGACACCCATCCTGATCTTTAATCCATGCATAGTATGGCTAAAAATGTAGTTCTAGTTAGGAAGACTAATGAATTTATTTGTGAACCAGTTTTAAATGAGTCATATCATTTTAGTCATCGAACCCTTTATCATTCTAGGGTGTTATTTTTACCCCATTTTGAACAAAATATCCTTATTATGGGCACGACATCTCAACAAAGGCAATGCATGTCACTTAAGTATGGTTTTATGCTCTGGTAACATTTTTAACGACTCTCTCCATCATAGCATTATGATATTTTCATCTTTGGGCCTATCCCACATGGTTTTCCCCTTATGATATGTCACACATGTATTCCAAAGGAAAATACATCTTGATGGGATAGGTACCCACACAACCTTATAATGGGGTTCCTTATGACCATCATATATAAATATGGTATTAGCATACCCCACCCCCCACTATAAGGGACCGACATCCACACCAGATCATCGAATTGATAATATCTATGATACCATTTCTAATGACATAATCTGTCCCATAATCATGAAATTATCCACATTGAGCCTAGTCCGCACGATTTTTTAATCCCTCGGATATATACCACAGGAATCCCCCCAAGAAATTCCCCATGATGGGAGAGGTATCCACACCACCATATTAATTGGTTCTTCATTATCCTCCTCCTCCTATGTAGGATTTCATTTAATTACACCATAGTTCTAAATATACCTTTTGCAAACAAGTCCTTTTTACCTCTTATCACCTGCATCTTTTATTTTAGTTTTTTTCCTAAATACACATTTACTAAAAATAATACTTATTTTTTTAAAATTATGTAAATTATCTTTGATAGTGTTACCCTATATTTTATCAATCAATTAAATTATTAAATAAATTCACTATTCTATCTCAGCTATAGTAACAGAAGTACTTGGTTTGACTATACGATGTGAGTGTATCATATAAATCTATCCTCAATATTATTTCTATATAAATTATTTTATTTTAATTTTAAATAATACTCAAGTCAATAGGATTATTTATGATTTGATTCCTAATTCACTAATTTTCAGTCCCAACTTCAACACTAGGTACATTTGAATATATATGTGAAAAATATATTCTATTAATTCTTTTCACTAGTTTATTTTACAATATAATTCATTTATTAATGCATTTATGATTAATGTTATATAAAAAACATCTATTTTATAATTTTATATATATTATTTTTACATATAAACATACCATATCATTATTGATATTTTTCTCTATGATTTATATCTAAAACCACTATAATGAGACCCCCCAAAAATGATTCTTCCAATCTGTTCATCAATATTTTCAACATTCATTTTTTCTAATTTTTTTATAATAGCAGCATATATTGAATTTAAATTATTTTATTTGTTAATTTTTTTAATGAATTATCTCATAAGAAGTTTTATCAATTCCATGTCATAACAATCACCAATTTTTAATATTTACATCAATGAAATTAAATTCCTTCAGAAAGAAGATTGGATATTTTTGCACGATTTCAACGTTTTTTCCCATTTACATAACAGAAAAATTTCTACCACATCACTGTGTTTATGGGTTTATGGTATGATATATTGATGTTATATCCCATGATTTTATATATTTATTAAAAGTAATTTCTTTTAAACATCATTCCATAGTTTAATCTCCCATTTTATAAGAAATAATAACCTCATACCCAATTTTTCATTTCAAATATGATAAAATGAATATAATCAAATTCATTATTAATGTAGAGAAAACTTTTTTGTATTGTTTGTTAATATTTGATATTAATGAATCATATTCCTTCTATTTTTTAATTTCGCATCATTTGTATATATTCATCTAAATATATAAGTTTCAAGTACTTGGTAGATTTTGTATCCATATTCCTGTGTTTTATTTTTTGACATCTTGTTTGTAAATCATTTATTTATCATAAATTAATTTTATATACTGATAAATTGGATTTAGATACATATTTTCTCATAATATTTCATCGAATAGTTTATAATTTATGGAAAACAATATAAATACATAAATATTACATTAAATTTGGGACTATAAAATAATACGTAGTATATATTATTTAGAATATTATTATTCCCTTTAAAATATCCCAAAATATTATGAATCAAACACTTCCTAGAATAATTGGTAATAAAATAATTAGAAATGTTTTTCTTTGATTCATAATAAGAGCAGGCATACAATGATGATTTTATAAGGTATTAAAAATAATGATGGAATAAAAAAATTAAATAAATTCTCATAAATAATCCCACGAGATTTAAGATTCACCCAGAATATATTAAATATTCAAAAAATAACAAAGAAAGTCATTACTTTAATTATAAATTATTGAATATATAATTTCGGACATCTTCACCGTACTTTTGAGGCCTTGTTATAATAAATATATATTAATGTTTATAGCCTTAGAAAAATATAAAAATATTTTCTCTTGTGGTACCTAATAATTTATCAAAGATGAAAGTAAATATTATCCCCACATATAAGAGAAAACACTAAAATAATTCATTATATCAATATACAAAATAACTTAATCATCATTCATAGAATTAGTAAAACAAAATTTTTAATAGATGAACAAAAAAACGAAATATCAATACATTCCTCAGAAAAGCTGATCACAAAACATTGATAAACATATTATGGATTGTATCTCTAGATTATATCCTCATTATGTCGTATTATTCAAAAAGTGTGGTTGAAATATATGAAAATTCATTATAAATATGTTTGTAAAATTTCATCAGAAAAATTCAAGATTTCTCATTGATATAACATATTTAAAATATAAAAATCCCTTAAATATTAATGAAATAATACTAATTAAAAAAGGGTTTTCTAAAAATGTTTTCAAATCATAATTTCACTGTGTTTTCATGATGGTGGTAAATTATATTAATGTATTTTTAGTTAAAAAACATTCCTTCCACATTGTAGTATAAAATGTCAAAAAGAACATACTTTATTAGAAGAAAAGAAGGTTTCTTATAAATATTTTTTTTTAAATTCAAACCACGGTAAAATTTTCATAGTAAATCATTGTAGGATAATTGAAATGTTCTTTTATATCTTTTAGTGAAAATATCAAAATAGATGAAAAGGTTTCAAGACAGAGTCGAGAAATAAGGATGGTTTTCTTGTAAAACAATGTCTTAGTATCTTGACAGAATAAATAGTGTAAAATGATCAAAAAAAACTACAAGAAATAATAATAAAAGATATGATAAATATATATGGTTTAAGATAAATAGATCAAATAATTTCCAAATCATATAATTAAAAATAATCAATCATGAATAATAACAAAATTGTAAAATAACCCCTTAAACAAGTTATACGACTATAATTTCTTAGAAAAATAATTATTATAAATATTGATTTATTATAAATCTATCACAAAAAAATAATATATATCATACCACATTTTTTTAATTATAATCATTCATCACCCATTTAATAATAATTCTGTAATGAAATATTTCTTTCTTGTGGAACTACATCATTCCTCGTGTATGATTTAAATTAGTTGTTGAGGTAGTTGTAAATTAATTTGAGTTCCATAATATACATAATTTTTATAATTAAATAAGCATAATATATATTATTTATATATATAAATAGAATCAAAAAAAATATCTAGAGATAGAGAAACTAAATACTCCGTTCATATTTAGTGTTAGCTAAATGTATAATTAAATATATTATTTATCATTTTTATGAATGGATAAAAAGAAAGGGGTATAAAGATTAACATTTATTTGATGATTTTTAATTATATATATTTTTATATTCATTTAATTTTTCATTATTAACATCCATTTAATGAATGTATAAATAAACAGATCACATAGTATCATGGAGGTGGTAGTCCAAATGCACTCAAGAGTGAAGTGATCATTTTCGAATGAATTTAAATGTACAAAGATATATATAATACTAAAATTATTGAGGAATATTTCTCTCTTATATAAAAATTATTCTGCTGAAAATACCTACAATAAAAATAGGATGATTACAATTGAATTATATCTGTATTTGTGGATGGTATGTCATTTATACACATTATTGGTAACGTCAAATCCAATTAGAATGAAAAGAGAGTGTAATTTTAGTGGTTTCAAACAAATAATAAATTATATTAAATTTTTATAATGAATTTATTATTTTTTTTATATATAAAATAGATTTATAAAATGTAAAAGAAGTAAAAATGTTTGTCTAAACAAATTACCAATTCAATGTCATAATTATGAAAGATGGGATATTATGAACCATTGGGACCACTTTTTTGGTATACCATAACCTCTATAATGATTCTGTGAATGTATAGCAGAATATTATTCAGGTATTGTTTGACATTTGTGTCTCATAATGGTGTATATATTACGGAAAACGAGTGTAGATTTATTTGGTAGAGAATGACACACATGAAAATACATAAAATATTAAAATATAATAAATCCATTCATAAGTAATATAATTCCATGTGGATGTGGATTTTATGTTAATGTGGATAATTATGAAATATAAATAAGTAGTTAACTTTAGATAGATTTTTCTTTTATTTTAATCCTTATTATTTTTTACCCCCTTGGTTAACTTGTTTTAATTTTAACCGTGAAAAAGAATATTTTATATTAAAGGGTTATAATTTTACACGTATGGTAAAAAGTATCTCTCTACTAGTAACATATTGATAAGTTAGAACACATATTTTCACTTTTATATCATTCAATATTTTCATATTTTTCAATTAATTTAAGCCACAAATTTATCATAAAATATCATTATTTTCGATTTAAAAATATTTAATTGAATTAGTCTTTATAGACATCACGAAAATGTTAAAATTCAAATATAATAAATTCACACATTAAAAATATTATATATTAACCAATAAAATTATTTCAATACAATAATCTCCCAAAATATAATTTCTATTAATTATATTAAAATAATAGATTTTATATTACTATTAATATAATAAATACCGTATCAGAATTTTGAAGGGTTTTTAGGTTATTATATATTAAATTAAAATTATAAAGAAATTAAAATCATCAAAATCTATTCATTATGTAATTATAATCATTAATAAACAATGAAATATTTTTTATCACTATATTAATATAAACGAGATGTTTATGGTAAAGGGAGTGACAATGTTTATTTTTTATAATACTAAATTATAAAATGTTAAATATAAACAAAAAAGGAATAATGGGGCCATATTATTTTCTGCTAGATGAAAATGGATAGACTACGGTAATATAATTTTATTAAGGCCACTATTATTGAAATGTTTATTCCCGTAGATTTTTTTTTTCTTTTTACCAATTTAACATTTTCACGGTGATAAAATCTTCCCATGGTTAAAATTGATAATGATGGAAAATAAAAATAAACATACTTTCAAAAATGTGATTCTAAATATTAAAAATATGTAATAAATTTCTTAATATATAAATTTATATAATTGGAATAAATTAAATTTAAAATATTTCTATCAGACACACAAAAAATGTATTTTGTAGAAAAATATAATTTTTAGTGGAAAACATGATTTATTCTAATCTAATGCATAGAAAAAAATTTAGATGAATGAAATATATTTTTATCTATTTATAATCTATAAATTTAACAAAAATAGTTCATCAATAATGGTTAATTTAATTTATTTTAAAACATACACATTATGTGTATAAAAACTATTTTCACAAATAACATCATGTTACATTCAAATTATTTTTATATTCATATCTACTAAATTTACTAAAAATTAATTGATTATGAAATATAAATGTTTCATAAATAATATAATCATATTTTTTACCCCATATTTTAATTTTTTTGTTATATGTGTAGTTTTTTAATAATATTTTAGTAGTAGAGTGTGGTTGTTTTATACTCATTATTGCATGTAATATTTGATATCATTGATGTTATATTTATTTTTAAATAAATATATAATAATATATCATTTTGGTACCTTATAAATATATTATATGAATTTTTAACTCAACATTTTATCACTCTATTTAAAATAACTGAAGATATGTATTCATCCTTTCAACCTTAGGTTCCCACATTGATTCCACATTTTTTGGGTTTCAACACAAAACATTTACCATGTGAGTGGCGATGTTTTGTAAAACATTTTCTATATGATAAAATACCACCACTATTTCTTCTTCATATGATAGATTTTGGACTAGTTTTATGACTAAAATTATATGCCTATTTTATATATAAATTTTTTACATCCTTAATAGAGTCATGAACATTCAATTTATTCTGTGTAGTTCTTAGAAATAAGCTACTGAAAAATTACAATCGTCAATTTTGATGAGAATGATAAATTTATAGAACCTCATCCCCTTATCTCTTAATATAATAACCAAATTCCAAAATGAAATTGTTATGAATTCATTATCACAAAATATAAATAGTATATCTCAATAACGCTTTCCAAAATATTGTTTTGCTGACTCATATCTTCCCATGTTTACTATTGAACGGATCATGCATTTAATTATATTTTTTCAGGTAATATTGGCCACTATAGCTTTATTTCTGCAACATTAACCCAAAAATTAGACCCCTACACCTATTTCTATATTGGTATTCATAAGAATCCATATGAATACTCAATTATGTGATATGTGTATATGAAAATCCCATAAAATTAATGTTTTTATCTATTCCTCCTTTAAAATTCGCAAATTAATCCCACGACTTCTATTATAGAGTTTTAATGGTCCTATCAAACTAAAAATCCATATGATTTTGATATGTAGTGATGAAACTAAACTATTTTTATAGAGCATACCAAAGACATTGCAAGAAATTTGAGGTAAAAAATGGATCCAAATTAGATACACTAGAATAATAAACACTATGAATCATTGCCACACACATAATATATATTCTTCTTAATAGATTAATTTATAAATATATTCAAATAATAAGGATGTGTACTGACATCATAAGGTGGTTGACTATATCACAAATAGATGTATGGAATTTTTAAATTTTATCTGTGAAGTGCCCAGATCAGTGTGAATCACTGAGAGGGGGAGGGGGTGAATCAGTGATCCATTCAAACTTTTTACTAATTGATTCTTAATCAATTAAACCTCTATGGCTGGTTAAAGCCTCGATCCACTCTTCTTGTATCTCTCAACCTTTCCCGAATGATGCAGTAATGAAAAGGCACAGGACACAAGGATTTACCAGGTTCGGCACCAAAGGCCTACATCCTTGCCATGCTCTCCCAGCATGGATTCTCCATTATAACCTGTTAAAATTACAATGGTCGATACAGAGTCCCACTGTATCTCTTCTAAGTCCCACAGGAGGGTCTTTATACTGCGTCCCACAGTGTTACCAGAGTCCCACTGGCCTGCTCCATAATCCCACTGAAGACTTCTTCTCCCTGAGTCCCACAGGGTCTTCTCCTGGCTCCTCGAGTCGCACGAGTAGCTCTTCTTCACTTTAAGTTCTTCAAGTATCCTCAGCAGCCTGGGATAAAGGCTGCTGGCCTTTCTCTTCTTCTGATCACTTGTGGTGAACAGGTCTTCTCGTCTTGCTCAGGCTTTATCACCTTCTTCTAAGAATGACCTGGCCTTCACTCTTCAACTACTGAATACTCAGACAACTGATATCTTTAACTTCAGTCTGGTCCAGTCTCACTTCAACTCTACTTCATGCACTGAGTGCATGGCCTTCTCAAATCTTCAAGAACCTCTGGTCTTGGAGTCCTCAAATGCACACAGCCAGATTTAGCTTTGTTCACGTGTGCACGTGCATGCATGCTTGCATGCACTTTCCCTTTCCTCTTCTTGGTGCAGTAGACCCACAAAGGGTGTAGTCACTTTAAGCACACACCTTCACTGAACTTCACACACTTTATCCAATTTGTTTACACACTCTTAAGTGTGTTTTACTTTGGTGTGAGTTGTCCTCTTCTTCTACTTCAAGCTGTTTACACTTTTAGTGAACACACTAGGTTCGGCCAAATTGTCTCTTTACACACACTTGTTTCATTTTGCACACACTTGAAACTTGGCCTATTCTCCTCTTCTTGTTGCACACACACACTTTAGTGTTCTTTTAGTTTGTTCTTCGAAGTGTGCACACACAAGGTCACAACCCTCGGCCTCTTCAAATGCACACACGTAAAGTGTGTTCTTCTTTGTTCAAATGCACAAGCAAGACTATGGATTATTCAATGCTTACACACACACAAAGTGTGGTCTTCCACTTCACTTGGCACACACCACTTGGTGTTGTCCTTTGTGCACACACATGGCCTCGGGTTCTTCTTCTCCACTTGGCACACACATGAGGCAAGGCCTCGGCCTCCTTTGCTTCTTTGCACACACTAAGTGTTCTTCACTTTTCACACACAAGTGCTCAAGCCTTGGGTTATCCTTGCACACACCAAAACCATAGGGTCTTATCTTCACTATGCACACAAGGCATGCAAGTCTCGGCCTTCACTTGAATTGCACACACACAAATAGTGTGGTCTTCCTCCTTATGCACACACACAGCCACGACCTTCCTTCTCTTCTTGCACACACACAAGGCTACGGCCTTTCTTGGCTTCTTCTTGCACACACCCGAATTCCTTTGTCCTTCAAAGGAGGCGCGCAAGGTGTCTCGGTGCAAGGATCCACAGGTGCACAAGCCTTCGAGCGCGCAAGCTCCTCCTGCCTCGGGGCGCGCAAGTGCTGCACCCGCGGGCACTTCCTCCTGCCGCACAAGTATGCGGGCAGTGAGGGTGCCAATCCTTGAGCGCGCAAATTCAAGCGGCTCGGGATCTTCCTGTCACGCAAGATAGGCGCGCAGGGAACTCTTTCGGGCCTCGGGTGGCACCGAGATCTTCAGCCGCGCAAGTACTTTGCGCGACGGCTTCTTCTTCGCGAGGCAGAGTCACACGCGGGACACAAATCTTCAACAAGGTTTCAGCAAGCATTCTCGAGGGCTCGGCCTCATTTATATAGGCAGAGGAGAGGCGGTTATATCCGCGTGAAATAACTTCAAACTCCCGAGATCTTCGGATCTTCAAAAAATATTTCCAAATCTTGTTTTTTATTCTCGGTTTCACACGGGCTCCCTTTATTTTTTGTTCCTCTACGTGCATGCGACTCATAACGCATGCACAACCTTCGGTTTAGGCTCATCCCTTGAAAAAACACCAACCACGTGGCCTCGGTAGCTTCTCTTGCCTCGGCCTCAACCGAAATCCTCCAAACATTGCATGCATGGTCATTTTTAGGCATGATCCTGTTCGTTATGGCCAGACGAGCACGAGGGTGGCTTCGGTTTACTCAGAGGTGGCTGGGAGCTCGAAAACCATCTTCAGGTTGCCTATGGTTCGAGCGGAGCTCGCGGGAATGCGCGGGGAGGCCTCTGTCGAGCTCGGGGAAGAGGACGAGGCCGGGGCCGTCGGATCAGATCTTCAACGGCCTGGATTAGATCGCGGCGCCGCGGATGGATCGTGCGGCGCAGATCAAGCGCGCGATGAGACGGACGGCGGAGATTTGCTCCCGGGATTTTTTGCGCGTCCCACATCGAAACGGCGAGAGGAATTGCCGCGGTTTATTACCCCGCCGCTCCCTCAACTCGGCAATTGAACTTCCTCCCTCTCGGTGCCGCCCCGCACCGGGTTCTCTCTGCGGGCGCGCTCTGCGCCCACCTATGCTCCCTGCGGGCGCGCCACTGGCGCCCACTATGCATCCGCTGAGACTCGCGGGTGCGCTCATGCACCCCTGCTGCGCTCCTCCGGGCGTGCCCCAGCACCTCTGCGGTGTCTTGGGTGCGTCCTGTCGCCCTGGGCTCGCCCCACGAGTTCCCCCTTGGGCGTGGCGCCTTAGGCCCACATGTGCCTTGGGGTTGAACCCTCAAGGTGTCCACGGGCTGGCCAATTTTTTGGCAAAGTAAAATCTAATGAATTTGTTAAAAACAAAGTTCTCCTCCATATAAAGCATGCCAAGTGCCACTTCTTCCAAGCCATCATTCTCATTTCTCCTTCTTCCTCTCTTCTTCTTAATTTGAAATTCCTCCATTATCTTCAACACGTATTCATCACTTAGGAATGGAATTCCAAACGGTTTCTTCTAAATCTTCTTCATCTCCTCTTCCATATGTGTTCAATACTTAGGAGGGACTTCTTCAACTGAATCTCATGAATCACACATGGTCTTCAACATTCTTCAATTCTCTTTGTTGATCTAATCAGAGATCAAATTGGGACTTCTTCAGATTCACATGCACTAAGTGTTAGTGCATGGATTTTTTTAAACCACTTCATCCACTTAGAACATGTGAATGGATCATCTTCAACTCCTCATGCCTTATCACTACAATGCATGGTCTTCTAATCATGTTGTGACATTGTATCATCAGGATACAAGTTCTATGAACTTGAAGATCAGCTCAACAATCGTCTGATTTACATGGAGAATGTTGCAACCACAATTTCCAATACCACTTAGTGAATCTCCTAAGTGACATGCATCTTAGTACCATGGCCATTCTCCTTCACCACCAACACCATCATAACCTTTGTCATTCACATCTTGACATTCCCTGACTTCCATTCATTCCAAGACAACTTCATGTCTCATTGACAACAAATGCAACACAGTGCACTTCAATCTGTCTAATGGAAAAATATATGTTGATGTTTTCCCATTTCCAATAAATTATTGTTAATGGTTAAAAAATCACCTTAAATATCAGTCTCATAGATATTACATGCTAACATACAATGAAAAGTGATACATTCTAAAAAATATCTATCGTAATTATGTCCCATTAGAAATAATATTTCATATATTTATACATCATTATACTGTTAGGGTGAATGAAAATGATAAACTCTGAGCTTCATTTAAAAGAACCTTATTCATGTGTTGTAGTGATGGGACATAATATCAGTTCATAAACATTATTATATCTGTATGATCATGGTTGAACTCAATAAAAATCATCCCCTTACTCTATAATTCCCCATCATTATTTCATTCTATATTACTCATCTCATATACGGATGGTTGATGACTCAATATTCTATGAATATGAAACTTTTTATCTTTTTCAATCCACATTATTCACATAGTGTCATGGTATTTATGACATAGAAAATCACATGGTTTGTTTTCCTTCCATGGGTGGTAATAAATTTAGAAATAAAAATCATTCATAAACTACAATAATTTACTATGCCACATATTCAACATATTTTTTAAAAAATATACTTCAATAATTAATGATATTCATATTTTTAACAATATCAACATATAGATAATTCCTCCACATCATCAATGAAAATATTATCACTGCCTACCCCACACCATAGGTCAGGTAATTTTCTAATGAATTATTAATTAGTGATATAAATATTTTATCACCATGTCATTCTACAAGAATAAATACTCTTGTACCTTGTCAAATGAACCATTATATATCACATACCCTTCCACACAACATTTCAACTTAATCACATTTGTGTTGACCAAATATCTATTCAGTCCATTCAAACTATCATCACATATATATTTTCAAAAATACATAACACTGATCGATTACATATTGTTTCGCGAATAAAAATTTTATAAGAAATATCACATAATGAATCAATAACATATATCCACTCTAAAAAATATATATCTTTCTTATCATGGTAGGTTTTTTATATTATTCCATATCTTACATATTCAATAGATCCAATAATACACCTCAAAATTAGAATATATCAATAAATAATAAAACATTATTAGGATAAAACATAAATAAAGTAACTAAAGTATTTAAAATATAAAACCTCAGGGTGTTTGGTACAATTTAACAATAATAATCATTCTATTCTTTAACGTTTTAATATTTAATAATACCATCAATAATAACATCCAAAAAATGATCAAGATAATTATTGAATAATAAATACATTAAATATATTTTTGAAACATTTGTGTTGTTAGTTCTATATGGGATTAACATAATTTCATAATAAATATACATTGTGCATTTTTTTATATGTAATATCCTCCATCCTGGACCATAAATGATGTTATCCATACCACATATCACTATTTGTAAAATATAGTGTTGCATGAATTTGATCAAACAGATCATTGGAATTCAGAAAAGGATTCGTGTTCCATTTTGTGATCTTTTAGGTTCGATATAATCATTTAAAAGATAAATTGACCTATATTTCTTCATAAACAAAACAAAAGGTGTACCTCATAATTATGCACTAGGTTGGGGGATCCCTTATATAAATTTTAATTGTGTTTCTTATATAATTCATGTTACTCAATTAGGGCCATCCAATATAGAGTCATTGATATAGTTTTAGGATTAGTTATCTGTTGTATTTCCATATGAACATCATGACTTGGGGGAAGACTGGGAAATTCATCTAGAAATACATCCTGATATTTATAAAATATATGAACACATTCAATGGTGAGTTTCTCCCTAACCATATGAGAAAAATAACCCTCATGAAAATGTAGAAAACCCACATGATATATGTAATTTCCATTGGGATATCATGATCATACTCAAACTGATATTCAATTGATGTTTCAATAGTAATATTGAATATAAATTAACTTAATAATCAATTAATATGGTCTCTAGTTTGGGAGAACTAATCAACCCCCAAAATTATATCAAAATAATCATGAGTTTGAATAAAACAATTAATGTAACATCCCAAGTAAGTAATGGATAATAGATATTTTTATCTATCTCTATTAATGATTAAGATAATGTTTTAGAGGCTTAAAATGAAAATAAATACAATCTTATGCATGGAATACACTAATATTCTTAAAAGATTGTTTTACTGCCTTATGATGGAAAACCCTTTTTAAATCTATCTTTTGACAATTTTATAAACTATGTTTGTCAAAATAAACTTATTCTTTATGATTGGGACTTCAAAATTTACTTTTTGTGAATTTTTGGTATTTTTCTGACAAAGTTCATTTTTAATGAATAGTGAAAAATACTGCATTTTACATCAAAACTGCTTTTTAATCTAATTTATTTATATGATTAGATTATATTTTTAATTGTTTTTGAAGTGAAATTAGAATATATTTTTACCATTTAATCCAATGGTGGTCATTGGAATCAATTTCACTTTGAAATTGGACTTAAACTGGTGTCAATCTTTTGATACTTATTGTTTCATAAAAACACTCTATTTGTCATAACAGCGAAAAATAATTGTTAAAATAATTAATGTGACTTATATGTTCTTAATTTTGTAAAATAGACTTCATTTTTTAATTCGGAATATCAAATATAGCTTAGGGTGAATTTTTGGTAACTTTCTGAAAAACATCAATTTTTGATGAATAGTGAAACCACTAAGTGGTAGTTAAAGAAACTGATTTTTCATTTAAATGAAATTTTTCCATCATTGTGTTTTTAATTTCAAAAATCCGACATACATGGTTGTCATTAAGAATTAAAATGTGGTTCAATGGGATTAAAATAATTTTTTGGTGAATAGTAACTTATTAAGTTTTTAATCGCGATTAGTGGTAATTAGTGTAGTTTAAGGTAAAAATAATGCTTTAATAAAATAAGATTAGATTGACACATGTCCTAACCTCATTGGTTGTGTCATGGCCGACCAATACAAGCCATGGGTCAACTTGGGGACCCCATGGATCTACTTTGGTTGGGAAATGACATAAATAACTTTTTATTTAATATAAAAGTAAAAATGACACAAACATAATATGTTTTACGAAAACAATTTTTACATGGGGTTATAAAGATCATATTTTTTATTATAAATAGTAATTGGAAAGCTAAAACGATTTCATACATCATAGTATTTTTTTTATAATTTTTAGATATTAAATAAATTAAATTATTTATGACATAATAATGATGCAGCGATGACATCATTATTTGACGATTTATATAAATTGGAAAGATAATGTAAAATTTATGAACTAGACATGTCAAAAACCAATTGGATGAGTGGATTTAGAACCCTTATCACCTTATCCACGAATTATATCAATCTGGGACCTTTTAAAACCGAAACACATTTTCAAATAAAGTAATATTTCATTACTTTCCAAAAGTGCCCCTCCTCTCCTATTATAAAAGGCCCCCGCCTCTACCTCATTTCACACACTCCTCAAGCCTTTGGCTCGGCCAAACCCTGACCATTTACTATCTCCACATCCCTCTCCTCATCCTAGAGGATTCCCTTTGGGCAGAATCCTTTCAAAGGAAGCCTTTAGGCTCAAATTAAAAGGAGTTACACTTTTAAAGGTAATTCATTCTCTCATGTTCATTTGTTTTATTTTGTTTCTCCAACCCCATAAACTCTTTTTATTTACTTATTTTGTAACAAAACCAGTATCTTAAATATACTAGTATTTTTTTATAAGAATTATTTGAGCTACACTCTCACACAACTACATCAAATGGTTAAAGAACATATGGTTTCCGTGGATGGTGAAATTCTGCCTCCCGAAACAATGATTGTTCAATACTCATTTAACACCTTCAAAGGTGGCCATTATGATGTCACTATTTTTATATATGATATATATAATATGTTTATGTTTTCCTTAAGCTTCTGTTTTTTTTTAATTTTTGGCATAGCTTTATGGTTTCCATTATGGGTAAACACGATATCTTCATTTTAGGAAGTGCGGACTACATCCCCCTAAAAGTGATTTGATTCGTTAATACCATATGTGGGATGTGTAAAGGATAAAGTTAATGATATTATATATGTTATTATACTGGAATTAAAATATACTCTTATATCATTATGATTCCATTCCAGAAAATACGAAATAGAAATGAAAGTAGTGTTCATGCGTACGTACAGCTTACCGTCTCCATGAACGGTTCATTTCATTTCTTACCTCTAAATGTGATGTAATATTATAAATACATGTATAGGATGAATATATATGATATATATGTTATCCAAATCATTAATATCATTCTTGAGATAACGAACCTTTGACCAAATTAACAACATGTAAGTGTAAGAAGTCTATTTTTGACTTAAGAACCAAATACCGACAAAATGAACATTATTAACTTAAGTGATTACATGATGTTCATAACATGGTATAAAAGGAATAATGAACTTGAAAAAGGTTCATAATCAAGTAAGGATTAACTCAAGTTTATTATTCAGGAGATTAAAGAACGGTCGGGTCAAGTCGGATACGAGGTATGGGACTTCGTCTCAATCTCCTTTCATTGAGGCATATTTTATTTTATACACAACTTTATTTTATACGGTGTATAAAACCCTTTGACTTTTACTTTTATTCAAAAGGAATCTTTTTTATACGAAGCGTTTACTAAACGACAAAAGGGAATGTTTTTTGTCGTACGTATGCGGCGACAACGACTTCTCCGCCGTCGTGACCGTTATTTGAGTTTCGGCTTCCTCTACAAGCCATACCTTCTTTTTAAAAGAAAAATAAATACCATGTTTTACTTTTCTTTTATTTTGGTATCGAAAATGGTTTTCATAATGTTTTTATATCAATGTGTTGTATTGATATCTTGTGATTGAAAGGTGGGAATGTTATGTTTCCTTTATGCATGTTTTATGTGATATGATTATGTTGATGTTCTTGGGCATTATTATGAAGATGGGTGGTTCCGTGATAAACTAAGGGCGGGTGAGCCCGATATAGCTATCCAATGCATTGGGTAACGCGAAGGAGTGAAACGTTAAGGTTTCTCCGAAGAGATTTAGGGAATATACTGTGATGGGTATTCCAAACGTAACCAAGAGGGTTACACCCTACGTAAGAATGTTATGAATGCCTCAAGTTACCTTTATGTCTTATGATTTCATTGATTTATTCATGATTTGATGAGGTATGTTAAAGTTCATATGTTTTATGTGTAAAGTATGATTTCAATCTTATGTATATATGTACCCATGTTTCCTTTCCATATTTTTTATAACCCATACTGATCTTTTTAGGCTCATCCCAAGTTTTTTTGAAATGTTTTCACAGGTCAAGGGAAAGGTACATGATATGATGATAGTGTTAAGGATGTGTCAAGAATGAATCCATGTTTTATTTTAAATATGTTTCCATTGATGGGAATGAAGAATACTATCTTTATGTAACCACGTTGTTTATATGTGGAATGTAATGAATGTTTTATGATCTAATTCTCTAAAACTCTAAACCTGAAAAGATCCTCAATGTGTAATCTTGTAATAACTCAAGATTAAGTAAGGTTTAAGACTGGGGCCTTATAGTTGGTATCAAAGTTCGGTTTAGATAACTTTAGGAGTTAGAATTTTATTAGATGATTATCCAAAAATATTTTTTTTTTGAAATCATATAGCATTTGAAGATTACCATGTTGCTTCATCTAAGACATGTTTGTTTAGAATGGTTTTCCGCAGAGGAAACAGGGAAGCAGTGCTTGGAAGGCATACAGAAGAAAATAACCTTCCGAATCAGCATCCTGAGATGGTCGGAATTGGAACTGAACAGTTTGTTTCAGTAATGGCACAGTTGACTCAGGCTATTAATGGTGGTGGGATCCATGCACGAGATCAGCCAGATCAACCGCAGAGGAACATGTCAGTGGTGGAACATTTCATGAGGCAACATCCACCATCATTCAGAGGATCATCTGACCCTGTGCTAGCTGAAGGGTGGATTAAATCACTGGATAATATTTTTGATGTCATGGGGTGTTTAGACAATCAAAAGGTTAGTCTTTCTATTTACCATTTGGTGGGTGAAGCAGATCAGTGGTGGTCTATGGTTAAAAATATCAGGGACGCCGATGAGATTGATGCTCTTGATTGGGATGAATTTAAAGGTATGTTTCTTGAGAAGTATTTTCCTAAGGCTGTTCGACTTAGGATGGAAGAACAAGTCTTGTAATTGAGGCAAGAGGAAGACTCAGGGGCTACCTATGAAGAAAGGTTCACTCGATTCGCAAGGTATGCTCCAAATTTTATCTGAAACCATGATAGTAAAATCAATCGTTTTTACTCAGGATTAAAGCCAAAATATCGAAAGGAATTAGCTTCTCGTGAGTTTAAAAGTTATGAAAAACTTGTTCGATGTGATGAGAAGGTGGAAATGGAGTTTGCCGATGATCAAGTGTTCTATAAAAACCAACAGAAGAAGAGACCGAGGTGGCAGGAGAAAGGTAAGAATTCTTCAAAAAAGTCTGATGATAAGATAACTAAGTTTCTAGTTTGTGATAAATGTGGCAAAAGGCATGCTGGGGAATGTCTTATGAATTCTGGAAAGTGCTACCGATGTGGTAAGATGGGATATAAGGCTCGTGATTGCACTGAAAAGGATCAAGGTGAAGGTAAAAACAAATTTGATTTACAGTTAGTGAAATGTTATAAGTGCAATGAGATGGGTCACTATGCAAACGAGTGTCCGACAAAGAGCTTGAGTGATGGGAAGCAGTTAGACTACAAGCAGAAAGGGGTGGTGAAATCCTTTGCAACAACTTCAGCAGATGTCAGGCCATCAAATTAAGTTGTATCAGGTACTTTCTTTGTTTTTTCAGATTATGCCAGTGTGTTGTTTGATTCGGGGTCTACACATTCTTTCATCTCTGAAACTTTTCTAGTAAAATGGGAATAACGTCTCAAGAAATGACTCCTGATCTTTTGGTAAAAACACCTGGGGGAAATTTTGAGGCAAAAAGAATTTATAAGAATCTTCCTATCCTTATCTGTGGAAAGAACCTACTTACAAACCTTATTGTTCTACCTCTAGTAGAGTTTGATGTTATCCTGGGTATGGATTGCCTCTCTATTTACCATGCTAAGATTGACTATAGAGATAAAGAAGTTTCTTTTCAGAAAGCCTTTCAGTTTGTTTACAAGAATGAACCCTTACTTTTGATAACTTATCAAGAGGCAGAGAAACTTGTAAAAGATGGAAATGAATGTTACCTTGCACACGTCGTTGAAAATAAATGAAATGTTCAGATTAATGATGTGCTAGTGGTAAATGAGTATCCTGATGTTTTTCCTGTTGAGTTTCCTGGAATAATACCAGATCAGGAAGTTGAGTTTACTGTTGACTTAGTTCATGATTCTAATCCAATTTCAAAACCCCCTTATCGAATGGCACAAATTGAACTTTTAGAGTTGAAGGAGCAATTGCAAGATTTGTTAGAGAAAGGTTTCATTAGACCTAGCACATCACCATGGGGTGCTCCTATTTTATTTGTTAAAAAGAAAGATGGTTCTATGAGACTTTTCATTGATTATAGAGCCTTGAATAACATCACTGTTAAGAACAAATATCCTTTGCCTCATATCGATGATTTGTTTGATCAGCTCCAGGGAGCTCAGTTTTTTTCAAAGATTGACCTAAGATCGGGGTACCATCAGCTAAAGGTAAAGGAGGCAGATATTCTAAAGACCACGTTCCATACGAGATATGGCCATTATGAATTTGTAGTAATTCCTTTTGGGCAAACCAATGCACCTGCTGTATTCATGGACTTAATGAATAGAATTTTCCATGAGTTCTTGGATAAGTTTGTGGTGGTTTTCATTGATGATATTTTGGTGTTTTCTAAAAGTAAAGAGGAGCATGAAATACATTTAAGGGTTATCTTGAAAACCTTAAAAGAAAATAAACTGTATGGGAAATTCAGCAAGTGTGTGTTTTGGTTGCAACAAATTTCTTTCCTTGGTCACATTGTTTCTAAAGATGGAATAACTGTTGATCCTGCAAAAACAAAAGTTGTGGAAGAATGGCCAAGACCCACAAATGTAACCGAGATTCGTAGCTTCCTTGGTTTGGCGGGCTATTACCAAAGGTTTGTTAGAAATTTTTCATGGTTATCTAGTCCAATGACTAAGCTAACTCGGAAGGGTGTTATGTTTATCTGGACAAAAGAATGTGATGATTGTTTTCAGGAATTGAAAAGAAGATTGGTGAATGCTCCAGTTTGGCACTACCTTCCAGGAATGGTGAGTTTGTTATATATAGTGATGCTTCATTGAAAGGACTTGGTTGCGTCCTAATGCAGAATGATCAGGTAATTGCTTTTTCTTCACGACAGTTGAAAACTCATGAGGTAAATTACCCTACACATGATTTGGAATTAGCTGCTTTTTTTTTCTTTAAAAATTTGGAGGCATCATTTGTATGGAGTGAAGTGTGAAATATATACTGATCACAAAATATTAAAGTATATATTCACTCATAAAGAGTTAAACATGAGACAAAGGAGATGGATGGATTTAATCAAGGATTATGATTGTAAAATTCATTACCATCCGGGAAAAGAAAATAAAGTGGATGATGCTTTGAGTCGAAAAAGTAATGCTTCATTAACAATGTTGCATTTGGAACGTGATCCTTTGGTTAAGGATTTTATGAACTTTGGCATAGAAGTTGTTGGTGCAGGATGTCCTTCTGTTTTGTTTCAGGTATCAGTGAGATCTTCTCTATCAGATAGAATCAAGCAAGCACAGAAGCAAGACAGTGAGTTGCAGAAAAAGGTAGAGCTGGTTCAGAAAGGTAAGTTGCCTGAATTCAACATTGATAATGATTGTGTTTTGAGATTTGGGAAGAGATTGTGTGTGCCTTGTGATTCACAGTTGAAGAGAGAGTTGTTATGTGAAGCTCATAGTTCTCCGTTTTCAGTTCATCCGGGCAGTACTAAGATGTATAGAGATCTGCGGGAGTATTACTGGTGGGATTGAATGAAAAGAGATATTGCTAATTTTACTGTGAAGTGTTTGACTTGTCAACAGGTTAAAGCAGAGCGGCAGTTACCGAAAGGGATGCTTCAGCCTTTACCAGTGCCATAGTGGAAATGAGAGAATATATCCATGGACTTTGTTGTGGGATTACTGAAGACATCTCGAGGTAATAATGCAATCTGGGTTATTGTTGATCGCTTGACCAAATCTGCTCATTTCCTTGCTATACGAGGTACTTTTTCTCTTTATCAACTTACCCGTTTGTATCTTAAAGAGATAGTTAGGTTACATGGAGTTCCTCTCTCCATTGTATCGGATCGTGATCACAGGTTTACTTCTAACTTTTGGAAAGGCCTTCAGAAGTCGTTGGGTACTGAATTAAATTTTAGTACAGCTTTTCATCCTCAATCAGATGGACAGTCAGAACGAACAATTCAGACATTGTAGGATATGCTACGAGCTTGTTCTATGGATTATCAGGGAAGTTGGGACCAACATCATTCTTTGGTTGAATTTTCATATAATAATAGTTTTCATTCCAGTATACAGATGGCACCATTTCAGGCATTATATGGGAAGCGGTGTCGAACTCCAGCTTTCTGGGATGAAGTGGGTGAAAGGAAGTTGATGGGACCAGAATTGGTAGAAGAGATGGCAGAAAAAGTTCAGCTAATTCAGAAACACATGAGAACAGCTCAGAGCAGGCAGAAGAGTTATGCGGATAACCGGAGGAAGGATCTATCTTTCGATGTAGGTGATCATGTTTTTCTCAAGGTTTCTCACTGGAAAAGTGTGATGAGATTTGGTAAGAAAGGAAATTTGAGTCCAAGGTTTATTGGACCATATGAAATTCTAGAGAGAGTTGGATCAGTTGCATACCGAGTGGCTTTACCTCCGAGTTTATCTCAGGTACACAATGTTTTTCACATTTCGATGTTGAGAAAGTATATTCCAGATCCATCTCATGTTTTGAGTCCAGAAGTTGTTCAGCTGGATGAGAACCTATCATATGAGGAACAACCGGTCCAGATTCTTGACCGCATGGAGCAAGTGTTACAGAATAAGGTGATTAAACAGGTAAAGGTTTGGTGGAAAAACCACTTGATGGAAGAGGCAACATGTGAATATGAAAATGCAATGAGGGATAAGTACCCCCATTTATTTGATAAGTAAATAAATTTCGGGGACGAAATTTTCTAAAGGGGGGAAGGATGTAACATCCCAAGTAATTAATGGATAAGAGATATTTTTATCTATGTCTATTAATGATTAAGATAGTGTTTTAGAGGCTTAAAATGAAAATAAATACAATCTTATGCATGGAATCCACTAATATTCTTAAAAGATTGTTTTACTGCCTTATGATAGAAACCCCTTTTTAAATCTATCTTTTGACAATTTTATAAACTATTCTTGTCAAAATAAACTTATTCTTTATTATTGGGACTTCAAAATTTAGTTTTTGTGAATTTTTGGCATTTTTCTGACAATGTTCATTTTTTAATGAATAGTGGAAAATACTGCATTTTACATCAAAACTTCTTTTTAATCTAATTTATTTATATGATTAGATTATCTTTTGAATTGGTTTTGAAGTGAAATTAGAATATATTTTTACCATTTAATCCAATGGTGTTCATTGGAATCAATTTCACTTTGAAATTGGACTTAAACTGGTGTCAATCTTTTGATACTGATTGTTTCATAAAAACACGCTATTTGTCATAACAGCGGGAAATAATTATTAAATTAATTAATGTGGCCAATATGTTCTGAATTTTTTAAAATAGACTTCATTTTTGAATTCGGAATATCAAATATATCTTAGGGTGAATTTTTTGTAATTTTCTGAAAAACTTCAATTTTTGATGAATAGTGAAACCACAAAGTGGTAGTTAAAGAAACTGATTTTTCGTTTAAATGAAATTTTTCCATCATTGTGTTTTGAATTTCAAAAATCCGACATACATGGTTGTAATTAAGAAGTAAAATGTGGTTCAATGGGATTAAAATAATTTTTTGGTGAATAGTAACTTATTAAGTTTTTAATCGCGATTAGTGGTAATTAGTGTAGTTTAAGGTAAAAATAATGCTTTAATAAAATAAGATGAGCTTGACACATGTACTACCCTCATTGGTTGTGTCATGGCCGACCAAGACAAGCCATGGGTCAACTTGGGGACCACATGGATCTACTTTGGTTGGGAAATGACATAAATTACTTTTTATTTAAAATAAAAGTAAAAATGACACAAACATAATATGTTTTACGAAAACAATTTTTACATGGGGTTATAAAGATCATATGTTTGATTATAAATAGTCATTGGAAAGATAAAAATATTTACTACATCATAGTATTTTGTTTATAATTTTTAGACATTAAATAAATTAAATTATTTTTGACATAATAATGATGCAGCGATGACATCATTATTTGACGATTTAAATAAAATGGAAAGATAGTATAAAATCTATGACTACACATGTCCAGAACCAATTGGATGAGTGGATTTAGAACCCTTATCACCTTATCCACGAATTATATCAATGGGGGTCCTTTTAAAACTGAAACACATTTTCAAATAAAGTAATATTTCCTTACTTTCCAAAAGTGCCCCTCCTCTCCTCTTATAAAAGGCCCCCACCTCTACCTCATTTCACACACTCCTCAAGCCTTTGGCTCGGCCAAAACCTGCCCATTTACTCTCTCCACATCCCTCTCCTCATCCTAGAGGATTCCCTTTGGGCATAATACTTTCAAAGGAAGCCTTTAGGCTCAAATCAAAAGGAGTTACACTTTTAAATGTAATTCATTCTCTCATGTTCATTTGTTTTATTTTGCTTCTCCAAACCCCTAAACTCTTTTTATTTACTTCTTTTGTAACAACACCAGTATCTTAAATATACTAGGATGTTGTTATAATATTTATTTGAGCTAAACTCTCACAAAACTACATCAAATGGTTAAAGAACATACGGTTTCCTTGGATGGCGAAATTCTGCCTCCCAAAACGATGATTGTTCAATACCTATTTAACACCATCAAAGGTGGCCATTATGATGTCACTATTTTTATATATGATATATATAATATGTTTATGTTTTCATTAAGATTCTGTTTTTTTCATTTTTGGCATTCCTTTATGGTTTCCATTATGGGTAAACACGATATCTTCATTTTAGGAAGTGCGGACTACCGCCCCTGAAAGTGATTTGATTCGTTAATACCATATGTGGGTTGTGTAAAGGATAAAGTTAATGATATTATATATGTTATTATACTGGAATTATAATATACTCTTATATAATTATGATTCCATTCCAGAAAATACGAAATAGAAATGAAAGTAGCGTCCATGCATGCGTACGGCTTACCGTCACCATGAACGGTGCATTTCATTTCTTACCTCTAAATGTGATGTAATATTATAAATACATGTATATGATGAATATATATGATATATATGTTATCCAAATCATTAATATCATTCTGGATATAACGAACCTTTGACCAAATTATCAACATGTAAGTGTAAGATGTCTATTTTTGACTTAAGAACCAAATACCGACAAAATGAACATTATTAACTTAAGTGATTACATGATGTTCATAACATGGTATAAAAGGAATAATGAACTTGAAAAAGGTTCATAATCAAGTAAGGATAAACTCAAGTTTATTATTCAGGAGATTAAAGAACGGTCGGGTCAAGTCGGATACGAGGTATGGGACTTCGTCTCAATCTCCTTTCATTGAGGCATATTTTATTTTATACAAAACTTTCTTTTATACGGTGTATAAACCCCTTTGACTTTTACGTTTATTCAAAAGGAATAATTTTTATATGGAGAGTTTACTAAACGACAAAAGGGAATGTTTTTTGTCGTACGTATGCGGCGACAACGACTTCTCCGCCGCCGTGACCGTTATTTGAGTTTCGGCTTCCTCTACAAGCCATAGCTTCTTTTTAAAGGAAAAATAAATACCATGTTTTACTTTTCTTTTATTTTGGTATCGAAAATGGTTTTCATAATGTTTTTATATCAATGTGTTGTATTGATATCTTGTGATTGAAAGGTGGGAATGTTATGTTTCCCTTATGCATGTTTTATGTGATATGATTATGTTGAGGTTCTTGGGAATTATTATGAAGACGGGTGGTTCCGTGATAAACTATGGGCGGGTGAGCCCGATATAGCTCTCCAATGCATTGGGTAACGCGAAGGAGTGAAACGTTAAGGTTTCTCCCAAGAGATTTAGGGAATATACTGTGATGGGTATTCCAAACGTAACCAAGAGGGTTACTCCCTACGTAAGAATGTTATTAATGCCTCATGTTACCTTTATGTCTTATGATTTCTATGATTTATTCATGATTTGATGAGGTATGTTAAAGTGCATATGTTTTATGGGTAAAGTATGATTTCACTCTTATGTATATATATACCCATGTATCCTTTCCATATTTTTTATAACCCATACTGAGATTTTTATGCTCATCCCAAGTTTTTTTTGAAATGTTTTCACAGGTCAAGGGAAAGGTACATGATATGATGATAGTGTCAAGGAAGTGTCAAGAATAAATCCATGTTTTATTTTAAATATGTTTCCATTGATGGGAATGAAGAATACTATCTTTATGTAACCACTTTGTTTATATGTGGAATATAATGCAAGTTTTATGATCTAATTCTCTAAAACTCTAAACCTGAAACGATCCTCAATGTGTAATCTTGTAATATCTCAAGATTAAGTAGAGTTTAAGGCTGGGGCCTTATAATTAAGAACAATAATTTTTCCAAAAAAATATTTTTGTAGAGGATCTATATATTTGAGATGATGTCATCCTAATGTTGTTATTTCGTATCCCTAACTAATTATCTAGTCCATGATGTGTTGATTCAATAACCATAAAACGTTATTCAGATAAATAATAATGTATACAAAAAAAATTGAATGAAAACTTTTTCATACTCAGTTTGGATGAATAATTTACCTTTCAACTGGTCTATTAGAACATCCATGTTGAATATAGTAATTGCCTGAACATTTCCTTCTTCTCGTGGATTCTATTATTGTATGTTCCCTGGTAATTTTATGAATTTTTTTGAATAGTTCCACATATCTTAACTGTTAATACACTGCGATTTTATATATTATCGCTTTCCTTTGAATTCAAGATCATAGTAGGCATTTTTTTCACACATGATGATAAATCCTTTTCCTTTTAATAATGTACACTATTGTGTCCTTCTAAACGTATATCATGTTGTAAATTTAATCTTTATCTTGTTCCCCTTATCAAGTTATTTATATCTCATCATCTTCATTGCATTAAGTCCTTTGAAACCATAAACCTGGGGAATTATTTCACTATCTGGATAGAACATGAAAATATATCATCATATTATTCGAAACATAAAAAAACTAGTTCCTCTAACGATATTAATATAAACCACTAATAATTGGTAAATCATTATTTTTTGACTACATATTTCGTCTAGATCAATCCTTGATGACCTTATATATGTATAGACATTTTCAACACCCTTCTATCTTAATCTCTAATATTTTCTCTTTATATTCACTCGTTATTCCTTAGTAAAATATTTTTCCAAGAAAACTACCAAAAATTTATTCCTCTACATTCATGTTATTTACTTATCACTATTAGTGTTTTTAATAAACTAACACCACCAATACATATCCTTAACAAGACAATTAACCTCTTTGAAAACCATTCACCTCTCATTACATCCCTAATTGATAAATATATATTATATAAAACTTATCAACTGATCTGCTAAAAATTCATTGGTTTTCCCATTGAATGAAGAAGGTTTTACACTCAGAACATAGTAAAACATTTTAATAAATCATTTTGTGTCTATAGGATATTAAATAAGATCAAGTTTACTAGTCATAACCAAAGATAACTACAGTAATATGGTTATAATGCTTCAGAACCACCTTCAGCTTACTCATCAACAATAGTATTGAAATCCCTAAATAGAATGTGTGTATTGAAATAGTTTCCATTCCACCCACTAGTAGGCATTTATAAATAATTCCCCACACTTGATTATATTTTAATGTAATGAGACATTATTTATAATGTTGAAACATGTGTAACACATTAAATAAATTGAGAATATATTCCTAATGAACCTCGTATTAAAAAACTAGTATTATTTTAGAAAAATTCATTATAAGAATATAGTCAAATGTTTCAAAATATCATTTAAATAAAAATGTAAATTATCTAAAGAATATCACATGGAGTTTCAAAATTGGTGCCTGAAAATGACACACAAACACTACACTAGAATGATGGAAATGATATACAGGACCAACTCATTTTAATGTTATGAACCCTAGAATCATTTGTTTGAAAAAATATCCACTTGTAGTATATAGACATGGTTGAATTTCTAATAAAACCGCGAAATATATTCCTAAATGACCTTTTGGATTTTATAATATATATTGAATTATCCTCAATGTTAGTTATTTGGTTATGTCATCTAACTATTGGACTAAAATATCTTATTTCCAAGGTTTTTCATAATTTTTACATGTTACCAAAAACAAATTTTATAAGGACCTGGCCTTAAACATTACATAATATTGAATTAAATGAATGATTAACATTGAGGATGTTTTCATGTTTAGAGTTTAAGATAATTAAGACATAACTATAACATCTCAAAAGATTACAAAGTAGAAACTTCAACACAGTTTACATTTTTTTCATAAAATAAAAACTCTTGAAAAAAAGAGTCTTGTTTAGTTACATGTTTTAGACAACATTACTTCTCCTTGATCCCATCCTTGACCCTATTCATCTTTAAGTCCTGTGAAAACATTTGAAAACAAGGGATGAGCATAAAAATCCTAGCAAGGGTTATAAAACAAAGAAAGAAACATTTTTTCATAAATAAATTCAAAACATGAACACTTTTAAATAACTCATGAAATCATAAGATTTTATGAATAACACATAGAAATCATAAATCATAAAGGTAACTTGTGGAATCCATAACATACTTACATTGTATCTATCACAGCTACATAGGTAGTTAATTTGGAATACCCATCATAGTATATTTCCTAAATATCTTAGGAGAAACATTCACATTTACCTCTATCATGTTAAATAATGCATTGGAGATCTATATCGGGCTCACCCACCCTAGTTTTATCATGGAACCACCCGTATACATAAACAATTCCCAAGAACCATAACATAATCATAACACATAAAATAAGAATAAAGGAAAGATAAAATTCCCACATTGGAATAACAATACATCATTTAAATATATTGACATAAAAAATCCACTATCAAAACAATTTTCAATACCAAAATACCTAAAAAGAGTATATGGTATTTATTTTCCATTTTAAAAATATTACATCTTGTTAATGAAGCCAAAATATTCAATAATACTCGTGGCCGTGGAAAGGTCGTTGTCATCGCGTATGCTAAAAAGAAACATTTTTTGTCATTAAGTAAAATGATTCATAGAGAAAATATTCCATTTGAATAAAAGTAAATGTCAATGGTGTTTATACAGCGTATAAAAAAGCGTGTATTAAAACAATATATGCCTCAATAAAAGAAGATTGAGACGAAGTCCCATACATCGTGTCAAACTTGACTCGATAGTTATTTATTCTCCTGAATAATAAACTAAAGTGAATTTATACATTCTTAAGAACCTATTTCATGTTTATTATTCCTTTTATATAAATTATTACTATGTTATAAACATTAGATAATCAGTAAGTTAAAAACGTTTGTTTTGTCGATATTTGGTACTTGAGTCAAAAATGAACACCTTATATTTACAAGTTGTCCATGTGGTCAATAGTCCATTATATCTGGAATTACATTAATTAGTTGGATATAATATATATCATATATATACAGTATATATATATATATATTTATTTATTTATAATGGTACATATCATTTGGAGGTAAGAAATGAAATGCACTGTTCATGGAGATGGTAAGTTGTATATACGCCTGAACGATACTTTCATTTAAATTTAATACTTTAATGGAATTTAATCATAATGATACATAAGTATATTATAATTCCAGTGTACTATCATATATAATATCATTATATCCATCCTTTATATTCCCCACATATGTCATTAACGAGTCATATCATTTTTAGGGGGCGGTAATCCGCACATCCTCAAATGAAATTATCGTGTTTACCCATAATGGAAACCAGAAAGGTATGTTATAAAAGAAAAATAAATAATCCTAATTAAAACATAAACATAATATATATAATATATGAATATAGTTTCATCTTAATGGCCACCATGATAGGGCGTAGGAGATAATCGAACAATCATCATTTTGTGAGGCGTTAGTTTTCCATGAACAGAAATAGTATGTTCTTCACCAATTATATGGAGATGTGTGTAAGTGTAGTTCGAATACATATAATAAAAACATCCTAGTATGTTTAGGATACTATTTTCTTAAAAATAATGGAATAAAAAGAGTTTAGGGGTTGGAGACGAAAAATAAAAGTAAATAATTTAAGAGAAACCATTACCTTTAATTTGGGTAACTTCTTTTGGTTTGAACCAAAAGGACTTCGTGAAGTGCCTTATGCCTAAATTAAGGCTTCTAGGAGGAGGATATGGATGTAGGGAGATTAATTGGGAAGATTTTGGAGGAATCAAAAATCATTATAGATTATATTAATTGGTTAGAAGTGAGGGCTTTTTATAAGGGGGTGGAAGGGATCTTTAGGAAAGTGTGATAATATTAATTTATTATATAAGTATATTTTGTTTCTAAAAGACTAAAACTGATTATTTTCCAATATAAGATGACTCATGGTCGAAATAAAATCATCCAATAAGAATTGGAAAAGTTTTGGATATTGTTTTAGTATTTATAATCTTATTTATTTAAATTATTTTTAATGATATAAATACTGCATCATTATTCTGTCATAGATAATTTAATTTATTTGATGTCAAAAATTATATAACAAAATACCATGATATTGGAAATTGTTTAATTTTTCCAATGAATATTTATAGTTTAAACGATTAACTTTCTATCCCCTTGTAAAAATTGATTACTAAAAGTTATTTCTTTAGGTCATTATTGCCTTTACTTTAAGTTAATTAATCCAAAGTGTCATTATCACTGCCATGTGGCTCAATGGTGTCCCAAAATCAACCCAAAGATACCCATGGTTGTAATTAACTCAACCAATAATTTTATAAAAATGGTTAAGGTAATTTTAAATTATTAAAATATTCATTTTACCTTGAATTACACTTTTTACTTTTAACTGCAGTCAATAAAAGTCAAAAGTTACTATTCACCAAAAATTATTTTCATCTAATTAAACTGAATTTTACATACTAATAACAACCATGTATGTCATATTTTCACAATTCAATTCCCAGAAGTGGTAAAATTTTATTTAAATGAAAAGGCCAATTGTTTTAACTACCACTAAGTCGTTTCACAATTCACAAAAAATTGTCATTTATTCAAAAAATACCAATAATTTAGCCTAAGCTTAATTTGATATTCTGAATTAAAAAACGATGTATATTTTTCCAAATTCAAAACTTATAAGTGGAATTAATTAATTTAACATTTATTCTCGTTGTGAAAACAATGAGCGTGTTTTTAAGAAACAATAACTATCAAAAGATTGACACTTGTTTAAGACCAATTTCAAAGTGAAATTAATTCCAATCAAAAAAATTAGCATAAATGGTAAAAATATGTTCTAATTTATCTTTAAAACCAATTAAAAAGATACACTAACCAAATAAATAAAGTATATTAAAACATAGTTTGAATTAAACTACAATATTTTTCACTATTCATTAAAAATGAACTTTATCGAATTTTTTTTAAAGTATACCCAAAGTAAATTTTCATGTCCCTATTATAAAGAAGAATTTTATTTGGTCAAATAGAATTTATTAATGTGACCAAAACTAGATTTAAAGAGGGTTCTCCATTAAAAGGCCGCAAATCGACCTTTTAATGTAAATTATGCTTAAAATTAAATTCATTCACATTTTAATCCTGTAAATTTTTATTGGATAAATGTAAGTAAATTTAAAAAACATGAATAATAATATTGTAGTTAGTTTTTTTAATTTCTACAAATACAACAACTATGAGTTAACTACAATTTAAAATAATAATATTATATTATTAGTGTGCTATGTATGATTTCAAAGAAACTCGTTTTGCGCATCGGGTACTCTATCGAACATAGAAACCCCTTTAAAGTAAAAAATATTTTAATTCACAAATTTTAATAAATATGAAATATGATTTATTCTTTATTTTCCTGGGATGTTACATCATTCCCCCCTTTTTGGGAATTGCGTCCCCAAAATTTTACTTATCAAAATAAGTCGGGGTATTTATCCATGATAGCATTTTCAGATTACCACATTGCCTCTTAAACCATAATGTTTTTAAACAAAACCGTTTCCTAGTAAATTACCTTATTATGCAACACTTGATCTCTTTGGTCAAGAATCTGGACTGGTTTTTCCTCATAAGAGGGATTCTCTTCCAACTGTACTACGTCTGGGCTCAAAACATGAGATGGATTTGGAATATATTTTATCAACATTGAAACATGAAAAACATTATGAAACTAGGATGAAATTGGAGATAAAGACACTCTGTATGAAACTGGTGTAACTTTTTCCTGGATTTCATAAGGTCCAATGAACATCGCACTCAACTTTCTATTCTTATGAAATGCGTCACACATTTCCATAGAGAAACATTGAGAAAGACATGATCACATAAATCAAAATAAATATCCTTCCTATGGTTATCTGCATAACTTTTATGTCTGCTCTGAGCTTTTCTCATGTGATTTTGAATCAATTGATATTTCTCTATCATCTCTTTTACCAGTTCGGGACCCATGAATTTTCTTTCACATACTACATCCCCAAATGCTGGAGTTTGAAAACACTTTCTACAGTTCCCCCAATTTGAGGTATGTGGCCTTTGTTTATGACTTTTTTATGTTTTTAAAGTACATTGGATGAGTTGGGAAGAGGTTGGGATAGTTTGGAATGGTTTTGGATGAGTTTGGAGGATTTTAAAGGGGTGCATAGTTTGATCACTATTAGTGGAAACCATGTGGATTCTCTAAGAAACCTTTCATGGAAGACAGTAGGCTTCACAAGGCCTACACACGGTTTCCCAAAACCTGTGAGGAAACTGTGCAGACCATTTCTCTTGAGGCAGTTTCGTGCACACGGTTAGTGCACAGTTTGACAAACTATATGGGCTATCCTTTTTGCCACTTAAAAATAGGGTTTTAAGTTCCGAGCTCCCTCGGGATTAACCTAAAACACACCAAACATCCTCCCACTTGAGTCTCACTCAGGATTTCGGGTTCTCAAGGGTATGAGGGGCTCTCCCACTCTATTTGGAAGGATTTTGAAGAGTTTTCTTGGCGTTTTGATGGTGTTTTCACCCAGGGGAAGGGATCTAGAGAGGTTCTGGTGGTGCGTTCGCCGGATTTGAGGGGCGGTTGTTCATGGGTCAACTACTTGGGAACCCTAAAGGTAGGTGGATTATATCTCGACTCTAGTTTGTTAGAACTACTAGGTTTTGTTACAATTAATTATTGTGATAAATATTAATTGTGAATTGTTATGCGAAATTGGTTGGAAATCCCATGGGTGATGTTTTGGGGATTTTTAGGAAAAATAGGGTTTTGTGGTGAAATGTTAAGGTTGTGGATTTTAAAATGGAGATTTTAAAATTTGATCATAAGGTTGATTTTTGAAAATGATTTATGGAAATGGTTTTCAATAAAAATGGGTTGATTTATTGAAATGTTGTATTCCCTGGAAAATGGTTTTCAATAAATGGGTGATTTATTGAAGTTGTTTGTTATGCAATGGAATTGGTTGATTGCATGTGGTTGTGACATTGGTGGGTTATATTCTTGGTATTGGATTGTTTTTAATGTTGTGTGGAATTGGAGAGAAGTATCACTATAAAAAAGGGTATGGATAGTAGATGGAAGGGCCACCATCAAGGATAAGTGGATGGGAAGTGCCGCTTGGTTTGAATGGTTGAATGGGTTGGATGGTAGCTCCACTGTTTGGTTGTTTTGGATGGTTTTGGTGAATTTATATTCAAGATGTAATCGTTTTTCTAATGTTTAAATGATGAGATGGCTTGTGGAATTTTTTTTGGCTTTCCCTTGGTTGCTCGAGTTGGATGTGATGGCTTGGTAAGGCCATGTTTGGCTTAGGGAAATGGTTACACTTGTGAGTTATTTTATATAAACTATTTTATATAAATTTGCTAATGGTTTTATCCTATTGGCATGTGTAGGGAAGTAATTTGGGGAAAACCTACTGATTTTTTGTACTCATGCCCTACTTCGGCACATTGGTGCCTTTGCAGATGTTGTGTACCGTGACGTGGGAAAAGGTAAGTAATATCCCTCGTTTAGTGGTTCATTGTGATGTCTTGGTGGATTGTAGAGCTTGGAGATTGGTGTGGAGGTGTGGTGGTGTCATGGCTTGTAGTGGTTGTTGTTTTGTTTTCCTCTTGTGCTCTGATATGGTTGGTTGTATTGGTTTTGGATTATATTTTACAACAATATAGTTTCCTTTTAGGAATACATGTTTGGGTTGAAAGTGCATGCATCATTAGTTGTTGTTTTGGTTGATTTTTCTTAAGGTCAAATCATTCCCCAACATGATCTTTGAGGACCTCGACATTTATTTCCAACAATTGGCATCATGGGAACATCTCTTAAGGCCAAGTAGCCTTCACCTCCTCCTCAAGTCAATGAGGTAGGGGCGTGGATTTACAAGTGGTATCAGCTTGTTTGGTCCTTTGGAGTTGACATTCATTGTGGTATATTCCTTGATTCGGGATGGTATAAATGTGTTGGATTGTAGGAAATTGTAATGTATAGTATAAAAGGACATAGCTAACCCTTTTATACTGAAATTCAAATTACGAGGGAGTTGAGAACATTAGTGTTTTGGAGATACTAATAGGCATTGGAAATAAACTTTCCGTGGGAGTATCCAATGAGATGTTCATTTCGTATAAGGTAGAAATGACTTCCCTCTTGGATGCATATTTCATTTGGGTACTATGATTTATGATGTTCTATAAATGTGTGAAATTGTAATGTGAATAAATTGCTATTTTGAAAATGGGTAGTTTTTCAAAATGGTGAATCATGACACATGTGGAAAAGGTGGAAAGACTTGTTGTGATAGTGTTGGGTAATGTGATTTGAAAGGAGATTTCATGATGTCTACGGAAGTGAGACTCATGGTTGTTTGTTTTCTATTTATAGAAATGGCACCACATAGGCATCGTAGAGACAAATCGGAGGAGGCTACTGAAAATGTGGTAGCACCTGAGCCTCAGGTGAACTAGCAGTTAGTGCAGAGTATAGTGCATGCTTTCCAAGTTGTGGAAGGTGGAAACAATGTGGATGAACCAAAGAATGTGTATCATGTGGTTTAGTTTCAAAAGCATAATCCACCCATCATTAGGGGTGATTCAGTGGTAGAGAGGGAAGAAGAATGGTTGGATAGAATGAACAAGATCTTCGAGTTCTTGGGATCACTGATAGAGTTAAAAGTGAAGTTGGCCACGTATATTTTGGAAGATCTTTCCCTTAAATGGTGGGAGCTGGTAGTCCATGAGGGGACAGACAAGGGCATGATGTGGGAAGGCTTTGAAGAATTTTTACTAAATAATTCCACCCACATACATTCATAATTCAGCGTACGAATGATTTCTTCAGTTTGAACCAAGAGCTTATGTCTGTGATGGAGTATGCACCTATGTTTATGAACTTAGTGAGGTTTTCACCCGAGGTGGCGGGTAGCACGTCATTGAAGTAATGGATCATTGAAATGGGGTTAAGGAAAGAAATCTGTTCAAAGATAGATGTACTATGTATAGATGAATTCACAGAGATGGTGAATAGATCCTCGATGGCTGATCGGGATTTTTTTGTCGCTCCGAGTGGAGGAAGCATGGTGGTACACATGGAGAATAGTGGGAACTCTAATTCTGGGTTCAACCGAAGGAGGGTCACTTATTCCAATGGTGGGAATATGGTATATAATCTGATGGCATGATCGGTAAATCTTCTTACGAAACCCCAGAGCAAGCTGGGATGTTTTCAGTGTGGTTCTACGAGCCACATCAAGTGGGAGTGTATGGAACAACATCAAGCATGTCATCAGTATAAGAAGATGGGGGAATCTGTAACATTATTGTCAGAATGCTCCATGGTCGGTTGTGCATGACCCTCATTAGAGATCACAGACATCATATTGTTCGACGGGATGAGGAGAGTAGCACACCCCTCGTCAGCAGAGTAAAGTGGGTCATGGTGATTTTCATAATACCACGACACCTCAGTAAGTCAATAAAGAGAAGAGTGTAGAAAGAAAACATGTGGTCAGAGCTGAGTAGGTTGTGGTGGATGATCAGTCGGGTCCATCAATAGTGTGAGTTACTATTCTATTAAATTCTTCCTTGATGTAAGTGTTGTTTGATACGAGTTCTTCAAATTCTTTTATTGCTACACATGCAGTTGATTTGATGAGTTTAAGGGAATAAATGATGCCTTCGGTTTTGAAACATCAATCTCCTCTGGGTCGAAGAGATTGTCGAGCCTTCTTGTGCAGATCATGTTGTATTATTGTGGGAGAGGTTGAGATAACCTGTAATTTATCGGTTCTTGAGATGGATGGGTATGATGTAATACTGGGAATGGATTGGCTGGTGGAGTTTGAGGACCACATTGATTGTGATGTGCGAATAATGGATTTTATGACACATAATGGTGTTAGACATCTCTTTAGAGAAGAGAGGCATGAAATGCATGGTGAAAACGGTTTGCTGGCACCAACAGTGGGTACGTTATCGTATCAGTTGGTGGTATTGTCCTTGGAATTGGTAGAGGGTGTTGAGCAGAGTGTTCCTCCAGAAGTGGTGGATCAGTTCATGGATTTGTTTCTTGAATAATTCTATGGGTTATATCCCGTAAGAGAAGTGGAGTTTAAGATTGACATCCTTCCGGGAACTAGTCTTATCTCACTTCCGTCTTATCTGATGGCACCAGATGAATTGTGGGAATTCAAATACTAGTTGGAAAAGTTAGAAAAAAAATGGTTTATCCAGCCTAGAATGTCGTTTTGGGCAGCGCCGTAGTTTTTTTGTGAAAAATGTGGATGGATCTTTGAGGCTCTGTGTTGATTATCGTAGAGTTAACCAAGTTATGATAAAGAATAGATATCCACTTCCACGAATTTATGATTTGTTCCATGAGTTGTGGGGAGCCATGTGGTTCTCCAAGATCGACGTAAGGTTGGGATATCATCAATTATTGGAGAGGAAGGAGGATATTCCTAAAACAGATTTCAGATGTAGATATGGCCATTATGAATATATGGTTATGCCATTTGGTCTAACGAATGTTCCATCAGTGTTCCTGGAATTAATGAATCAGATATTTTAGAGATATCTGGACTCATTGGTGGTGGGTTTTTAGATGATATTCTGGTGTATTCAAAGTCAAGGGTGGAGCATGAACAACACTTAGCGACAATGCTGGAGATCTTGAGGGATCATCAGTTGTATGCCGAACTGTTAATGTGTAAATTTTTTATACTAGAAGTTTGTTTTCATGGCCATCTAATTTCTAAGAGGGATGTTTCAGTGGATATGGAAAAGTAAAATGATGTTATCTCATGGTAACCACCAAAGAATTTGTTTGAGATATGGAGCTTCCTCGGTCTAGCTGGTTATTATCAGCATATTGTTTTTTATTTTTCACATTTGGTTTGCCGATGACAGCTTTGACAAGAAAGAATGTTCTCTTCTAGTGGAATGAACTGTGTCAGTAGTGTTTCTAAGAGCTATAGGGCCGCCTTACATCAACACCAATCTTGGTATTTCTAGAACCAAGAGGAGGGTACGTGGTGTATTGTGATGCATCAAGATCAGTTTTGGTGTTCATTTTCATGAAAGGGAATCATGTGGTTACATATGGCTCACGACAGTTGAGGTTGCATGAGAACAACTACCCAACTCATGATTTGTAGTTGGCATCAGTGGTCCACGCTTTGAAGGTGTGGCATCATTATCTCTTCGGTGAGAAATTCACGGTATATACAGTTAATAAGAGATTGAAGCACATTTTCTCACAACGGGATTTGAACTTGATGCAAAGGAGATAGATAAAATATATCCAGATGTTTGATATTGACTTAATGTACACACCAGGTAAGGGGAATTCAGTGGAAGATGCATTATGGAGAAAATCATACGCTCATGTGGTAAAGCAGGCATTGGACCAGTGGCAGTTGATGTCGGTTATAGTTGATATGTGGTTGGAATATGAGGACCTGGGTGATAGAACGGTCTTCTTTCCTGTTTTTTTTATTCCTGACGTGGTTGGACTAGTAAGACAAACACATATATCAGATTCTGAGTGTTTGACCATGGGGTTGAGACTCAATGGTGGGAAGACCATTTAGGGTTGGTAACTAAATAGAGATTCAGTTTTGTGTTTTTGGAATCGGATTGTTGTAGTAGTTTCTTATCAAGAGGATCTTCTAAACGCGTATCATCATTCCTAGTGGGTTGTTAATCCTGGAATTCAGAAAATGTATAAACGTTGAAAGCGTAGTTCTGGTGGGCTGGTATGAAAAGAAGAGTGGATGATCTTGATTCAAGATGCTTGACTTGTCAGTAGGTCAAGGCAGATCATCAGAGGCCAGCTGGAATGTTGCAGTCTTTACCAATCCCAGATTGGAAGTGGGAGTAGATAAAGATGGATTTTGTTACAGGTCTCCCAATAATGGTCAGAAAGCACAATTCCATTTGCGAGATAGTGGATCGGCTAACGAAGACGGCCCATTTCATTCCAATTCTTGAATCTCAAAACGGTGGAGGATCTGTCCAAAATCTATATCCGAGAGGTGGTAAAGTGACATGGTGGTCCAGTTTCATTTGTATTGGATAGGGATCCGAGGTATATATCTTGTTTCTATAAGTCCTTATAGCAATCCATTGGGATGCAGTTGACTATGAGCATGGCACATCACCCTTAGATGGATGGTCAACCCGAGAGGACTATACAAACTCTGGAAGATATGCTGTAGGCTTGTGTCATGGATTTTGGTGGCTCATGGGAGGATCATTTTTCATTGGTTGATTTCATGGAAAATAACAGTTATCAAGAATCAATACAGATGGCTCTGTTTGAAGCGTTGTATGGGAGGCCATGTCGTTCTCCACTATGATGGGTGGAAATGGGTGAGTCATCGATGGTTGGACCGAGCCATGTCCAGGAGACTACGGAGAAGATCAAATTGATCAGTAAGAGAATTGAGATGACTCAGAGTCATCATAAATCATATGCAGATCATCGTCGATAGCCGATTTCATTCAAGGTGAGTGATCGTGTTTTCTCGAGGATCACTAATAGGTTGGGACATCGTCGGTTTGGGATGCAGGGAATGTTATCTCCAAGGTATATTGAAAATTTTGAGATTCATGAGCAGGTTGGTGAGGTGTCTTATCATTTTTCATTTCCACCTAGGTTCAGTGTGGTACACAATGTGTTTCATGTGTTGCATTTGAAAATGTATAAGCTGGATCGTGACCATGTGATTTGATGGGATCATGTTGAGCGAGAACCAGATGCTTCGTTGGTGCATGTGCCAGTACAGGTTGTGGAAAGCAAGATAAATTCTTTTGTGGTAAAAGTATCAGTTTAGTTCGTGTTTTGTGGAAACATGGTGAGATTCACGAGGAGACTTGGGAGTTGGAGAATGAAATGGTCGAGTAGTGGCCCGAGCTCTTTCGGCAAAGGGCGGGTTCACCACTTTTTGAGGACGGAATGTCCAATGGTGGGTAGATTGTAGTACCCCCGATTTGTGGAATGTGTAATTTTTTTCTTTTTTATGTGTTTAAAGTACCTGCGGTGAGTTGGGAAGAGGTTGGGAGAGTTTGGAATGGTTTTGGATGAGTTTGGAGGCTTTTAAAGGGGTGCACAGTTTGAGCACGGTTTGTGGAAACTATGCGGATTTTCAAGGAAACGGTGCCAGGGAGAGAGTAGTCTACACACGGTCTGTGCACGGTTTTCCAAACCGTGTGACGAAACTGTGTGGACCCTTGCTCTCGAGGCAGTAGAATGTTCACAGGTAGCGCACATTTTGACAAACTGTGCGGGCTAACTATGCGTCCACATAAAAATACAGTTACAAGTTCCGGGATCCCTCGGTCTTGACCTAAAACACTCCAAACATCCTCCCACTTGATCCTCACTCGGGATTTCACGTTCTCAGTGGTTTTATGGGCTCTCCCACTCAGTTTTGAAGGATTTAGTATATGTTTCTTGGCAGTTTGAAGGTGGTTTCTCCCGAGGAAGGGGATCTAGAGAGGTTCTGGTGGCGCATTCACCGGACTTGAGGCGTTGTTGTTCGTGGGTTGATTTCATGAGATCCCTAAAGGTAGGTGGCTTCTCTTTTGACTCCACATTGTTAGAACTAGTGGTTTTGGTTACAATTAGTTATTGTGCTGAAAATTAATTGTGAATTGTTATGCAAAATTGGTTGGAAATCCCTTGGGTGATGTTTTGGGGATTTTTGGGAAAAATAGGGTTTTGTGGTGAAATGCTATGGTTGTGGATTTTAAAACGGATATTTTAAAATGGGATGCTATGGTTTATTTGTGAAAATGATTGATGGAAATGGTTATCAATAAAAAGGTTTGTTTTATTGAAATGTTTTTTCGCATGGAAAATGGTTCTCAATATATGGGTGATTTCTTGAAGTGGTTTGATATGCAATGGAATTGGTTGATTCAATGTGGTTGTGACCATGGTGGGTTATATGCATGGAATTGTATTATTTTTATTGTTGTGTGGAAGTGGTGAGAAATACCACTATTAAAAGGGTTTGGATAGTCGATGGAAGAGCCCCCATCATGTATAAGTGGACAAGAAGTGTCGCTTTGTGTGAATGGGTGAACGGGTTGGACGGTAGCACCACCGTTTGGTTGTTTTGGTTGGTTTTTGTGCATTGCTTTGCAAGATGGAATTGTTGTGCTATTGTTTAAATTTTGAGATGTTTTGTGGCATGTTTTATTGTATTTCCCTTGGTTTCTCGGGTTTGATTTGATGGCTCGGTAAGGGAATGTTTGGCTTATGAAAATGGTTTCACTTGTGAGTTATTATATATAAACAGTTTTAAATTAATTTGATATTGGGTTTATCCTAGTGGCATGTGTAGGGAAGTCATTTTGGGAAAGCCTACAGAGTTTTAGTTCACACCCACTTCTTTGGAACATTGGTGCCTTTGCAGATGTTGTGTATAGTGACGTGGGAAAAGGTCAGGCATCCCCCCCCATTAGTGGTGCATTGTGATATCTTGGTGGAGCGTTGAGCTTGGATCTTGCTGTGGAGATATTGTGGTGTCATAGCTCGTAGTGGTTGTTGTTTAGTTTTCTTCTTGTACTCTGATATGGTTGGTTGTATTGATTTTGGGTTGTATTGTGGAACAACATAGTTTTCTTTTGGGAATATATGTTTGGGTTGAAAGTGAATTCATCAGTAGTAGTTTGTTTTGTGGGTTTTGTCTTAAGAGAAAATTGTTCCCCAACTTGATCATGAATCCCTCGACATTTATTTCCAGCCTTTGGAATTTGGGAATGTTCCTTAAGGCCATGTATCCCACACCGTCTCCTCAAGACAATTATGTAGGGGCTGGGTGTTACACATTCAATATAATGCCTCAAATGGAGCCATCTTTATACTAGAAGGAAAACTGTTATTATATGAAAATTCAACTAATGAAAGATGTTGGTCCCAACTTCCCTAATAATCCATCGAGAAAGCACATAACATATCCCCCCATGTCTGAATTGTTCATTTTGATTTCCCATATGATTGAAGATGAAAAGATTTATTAAAAATTAATTCAGTACCCAACGACTTCATAAGGCCTTTCCAAAAGTCAGAAGTAAACGTGGGATCACGATCAAATACAATAGATAGGGGAACTTAATGAAACCTAACTATCTCTTTAACATACAACAAATAATGTTGATCTATAGAAAAAGATTCTCTAATAGGAAGGAAATGGAAATATTTAGACAATTGATCACAAATAACCCAAATTGCATTATTAACTCAAGATGTCTTCGGTAATCCCACAATGAAGTCCATGGATTTATTTTCCCATTTCTACTCTGGCACTGGTAAAGTCAGAAGCATCCATTTAGGTAACTTCCTCTCTACTTTAACCTACTTACAAGTCAAACATTTCACAGTAAAATCAACAATATCTATTTTCATTCCATCCCACTATTAATACTCCTAATGATCTCTGAAAATTTTAGTACTGCAAGGATGTACTGATAACAGGGAACTATGAACTTCAAATTACAACACATTCTTTAACTCTGGATCACAAGGCACATATAATCTCATTCCAAATCTGAAAACACAATTATTATCAATGTTAAAGTAATGAAACTTTCCCTTCTGACCCAAATCAACCTTTTTCTATAACTCACTGTCTTCCTTCAATTCTTGCTTAAATCTGTCTGATAGGGATGATCTCACAAACACCTGATACAATACAGAATTATTCTTTGCACCATAAAATTCTATTCCAAATATTATCAAATCAAAAATCATAGGATCTTGTTCCAAACGTAACATGGTTAATGAAGCATTACCTTTTCGACTCAATTCATCAGCCACTTTATTTTCATCACCCGGATGGTAATGGATCGTGAAATCATAATCCTGGATTAATTTCATCCATCTCCTCTGTTTCATGTTCAATTCTTTTTGAGTGAATATATACTTTAAACATTTTTTATCAGTATATATTTCACATTTTGCAACATACAAATGATGCATCCAAATTTTTAAAGGAAAAATAGCAGCAGCTAATTCCAAATCATGGGTAGGATAATTTAACTCATGTGGTTTCAACTAATGTGACACATAAGAAATTACCTAATCATTGTGCAATAGGAAACAACCATGTCCTTTCAACGAAGCATTATTGTAGATAGAAACTCACCATTTCTATATGGAAGCGCCAAAACTAGAGCATTCACCAATCTTTATTTCAATTCCTGAAAAAAATAATCACATTATTTTTTCCAAATGAACATAACCCCTTTTCGAGTTAAATTGTTAATTGGACTAGATAAGAGTGCACACTTTTCAACAATCCTCCTATAATAACCTCCAAAACAAGAAAACTATAAATCTCGGTAATATTTTTGGGTATTGTCCATTCATCCACAACTTTTGTTTTAGCAGGATCAACTGTTATGCAAATATTTTTGAAACAATGTAACCAAAGAAAAAAAAACTTTCAACCAGAACTCACACTTGTAGAATTTCCAGTAATGTTTATTTTCATTGAAAATTTGATTGAAAACCCTTAAATTAATTTCATATTCATCTTTACTTTTGGATTAAACCAAAATATCATCAATGAACACAACCAAAAACTTATCCATGAACTCATGGAAAATTCTATTCATAAGATCCATGAATATAGTAGGTGCATTGGTTAAACCAAAAGGCATAACTACAAATTCATAATGGCCATATCTTGTAAAAAATGCAGTCGTTGGAATGTTTTCTTCCTTTACCTCCAACTAATGGTACTTCGACCTCAAAGAAATCATCAAATAATACAACGCTCCCTAGAGATCATCCAACAAATCATCGATATGAGGTAAAGGATTCTTGTTATTAATAGTGATGTTAATCAATGATCTATAATCAATTAAATGTCTCATTGAACCATATTTCTTTTTAACAAACAAGACAAGAGCACCCCATGGTGATGTGCTAGGTCGAATGAAACCATTATCTAATAACTCATGAAATTTCTTCTTTAACTCTAAAAGTTCAATTTGATCCATTCAATAAGGGGGTTTTGAAATTGGCTTACCATCAGGAACCAAGTCAATAGTAAATTCAACTTCCCAATCAGGTATAATACCAGGCTACTCATCAGGAAAAAATATCAAGGTAATCATTTAGCACTGTAACTTCATTAATAAGAACAGTTCCTTTGATTTCAACATTACGTGCGAGGTAACATTCATTTCCATATTTTACTATTTTATCAGCTTCCTGATATGTTATCAAAATCAAGGGTTCATTTATTTATAAAAACTAAAAATCATATTGAAAAGAAACCACTTTATCTTTTCAGTCAATCATATAATGATAAACAGATAGTAAATCCATACACAAAATAACATCAAACTCAACTGGAGGCAAAACAATAAGGTTTCCTGGTAGATTCTTTCCACACACAAGGACAAGAATGTTCTTATGTTTTATTTTTGTGTCAACATTTCCTCTAGGTGTTTTTACGGTAAGTTCTGTATTCATATATTGAGATGGAATACCCAATTTACTATAAAAATTCTCAGAAATGAAAGAGTGTGTAGACCCAAAATAAAACAACACATTGGCATAATCTGAACAATCAAACAGTTTCCTGGATACTACTTTATTTGATGGCCCAATATCTACTGAAGTGGTTGCAAAGGATTTCACCACCCCTTTCTTCTTATTGTCTGGCTACATTCCCTCAGTTGAGTTCTCTGTTGGACACTCATTTTTTTAATGACCCATTTCATTGCACTTAAAAAATAGTACGGACTATAAATCAGATTTTGTCCTACCATTAATGAATCCCACTCCCCTAACAATTAATAGTACCTCCACCACCCCAATTAATTGAAAATCCTCCTTTTAGAATTTTTTTACCGTCAACCCTAATTAACTACACCAACGCATGTGAATTCATTATGGGGAGCCTCTTGAAATCCTCCAAATTAAATGTGACACCTCTTGTGAAATTAATTTGGTGGAGGCGGGTTAATTAATTTCACTTTTTTGTTTGTTGTGCCAACAATATAATAGAAAAACCATTCCTCTATTATTTTCATCGGGAATTAGGTGGAGCTTGAGAGGATGAATGTTAGGGATAAAAGAAGTTCTCCCAACGAAGAACGCTTCCAACGAAGAACGCGAAGAAAACCAGCGATGATTCTTCTTCAAATTCTTCCCTGGACATCTACCCTGAACACCTACTGACCTAACCACATCAACGTCATCAACGAGATAATGAAATTCGGAATTAGAGACGTGCGGCGGACGCGACTAATGATGGTTTTCAATGCCTTTTTTCCGTGACTTCAATGATGAATGACGACCGGAGAATCAACGGTAGTGGTTTATTTTTTTTAAGCTCCATATTCTTATTTTTATTATGAATCAAAGAACGATGATGATTATCTTTTACGGGGGGAATATTGTTCTTCATTCTTGAGAACTAATTGTTACCACCCTAAATGTGGATTGTGTGGGCCAAACAAATATGGCCCAACCCCTCCACTAATCTTTTTTTGATTGAACACCGGCTTGGCGATGAAGTAAGAGGCAAGGAAGTCAGCAACGACATAGGCCATGCTACCCACAGCCTCAGTGATTTGTGTAGCCCCCATGGTGCACCGGTGATCTCGCCCGAACACTGCCGGCCAAGCAGCGCCCGACTTGCCTCCCCATGGCCTACCCCGCGGCCTACCTGGCCTTGCCGGCACCCCCGTGTGATGCGCAGTGCACTACCCGGTGCTCTACAGCACCCTGAAAAGTGCCCCTGATTCCCTTTTGTGCCATGCCCGATACCCTTCTGTGCCCTAAGAGTCACCCTGTTGTGGCCTTTCGGGCGCCCCTGGCGCCCGGCCGCGGCCTGCAGGCACCCCCACGCTCTGCTCGGCGCCCCTGTCACATCTCGGCTCCCTTGTGGAAACCTGCACGAGATGGTGTCTTGACCCCCTCATGGTTCCCTAGCTGAACCGGCCCATCCAGACCCTTCGGGATGCGCCATGCTGGGCTGTTCCCTCGCAATGCTCCTGGCCGAACCGCCCCCATAGTCTGTTGGGCCAGGCCTAGTGGTCCGGGTTGATCTTAGCGAGCTGAACCGCCCAACGGGCCAGGTCAGACCCAACAGGTCTGTCCATGTCGAACTATACCAGGTCGGCCAAGTATGGGTTGGGCCGAGTCAGTACGACCGGGTTGGACTGGACCCATGCCCATTTCTGACCCATTACCTTCTTGGGCTATATCAATGGCACCGGACATCCGTTTGATGAACCATCAATTGCACTAGTATTCTTGGAGAGAAGCTGACCCTTTGAGAATACCCTACATGAGTTTGGTGTATATTTTAGTAATGGTCAGGTTGGATCATACACGAATCCAACCAGGCCCTGGGACTAAAAAGATAATAACTAACAGACCGTGCATCTGATTTACGCGTCATCTTTTGTGTTGAGAGCCCTATGACATGGCGGACCTTTCAGATACTTCTTCGTGGAACATTAAAATAATTGGAGTATTTCCTAGTAGATTATTGTGTGGATCCTTCCAGTGATGATAAGACATAGTGTAGAGACCTAGTAGCTTGCAGACTTGCCGACTGTTTGACCGATTCGACTCGGAGTTATTCGACAAGCCCAAAGGGGAGCACTTGGTAGTTGGCGGCAGACCCATGGTGGGGGAGAACCTCGTAGTTGTCAGCAGACCAACGGTACTTGATAGGAGGAGTACCTCTGCTGGATATTAGGGGGAGGGCCTGGTAGTTGGCATCAGACCTACAGCGGGGGAGCACCTGGTAGTTGGTAGAAGACATGTGGTACTCAACAGGAGGAGTACCCCACCAGTCTAAGGTTTGTTAGAATCACCTTGGTGTCGAGACATGCCCACTATTCTTGATAGAGGAGTTCTCCAGCAGTCTTGGGTTCGATAATGAAAATTCTGGTTTGAGCTGATTCAATTACTTTCTTTATTTCCTCATGATTGAGACGGGTTACTGAAAAAATTAGGTATATGTATGGGAATATACATACGTAATGGTTTTCCGATGATTTCGTAACTTGTGGTTTATCTTTTTTGGATTTTGTGAGACCTTGAGGATCTCGGGGTCCATACTAAGTATCGTTATACTCACTCCTGAATGGGCGATGCCCACATCTCGTTGTGTTGGTTGCAGATGATGAACAGATCTGACTGAGGCAAAGTGTTGCAGGACTGGACACTAACCAGAGGTGGACCACTCGGTCTGCTGGTACACGAAGGAGACTGATGGACGTGGAGTGGGGAGGAGACCATCTATACCTAACCTTCAGGTAGGAACCCTGTAAGATGACCCAATAGCTGCTTTTCATTTCTTCAGTTGTACTTTCTTTCTTTTGTACTTGTACTCTCCTGTTGGGAATGTATTTCTGGCCCCTTTTACATTACAGCTCTTCTTTTGAATACAGTTTTACATGGTGATTTGCTTTCTGTTTTGTACTCGGATGTGTTTGTTTACAGTTATAAAGGCAGTTCCTTCCCCGCATAGGGATTTACGCCTTTGGTGTTAGTCACCAGCCTTTGGCCTGTGGAAGGAAGGTTTGGGGTATTCACGATATGGGTCCCGGTGTATGGGTCGTGACAAATTGGTATTAGAGGAGTCGGTTCTACCGTAGAACATATGACTCAAATATTTCTTTTCTATGAAATAATAGTGGTAAGGGTACTAATTGTGGTTTTTAGTTCAGGGAGACCAATGTTGGTGCAGGCGACTGATGTCTCCATACATCATGACCCTGAAACCTGATTTCTGACTCAGTGCATGAAAAAAGTGATTGCATGTGTGTTTTCAAATGTTTTTCATTAAGTCAGCTCAACCAGGTGAGCTCACCAGGTATATTCTTTTGACTATGATGAATATTTTTCTTTTAGGATGACTCTCCGAGGACAACCAGTTATAGCCCTGAGATTCATACGTATTGACAACCCACCGAGTGATGAGGCCACGGTGCAGGGCCCTATTCCAGCGGAGGCACCGGTGGTACTATTTCTTGTTGAGCCACAGATTCTACCAGCCCCAGTAGTAGAAGATACACACTGCTTGAGCGCGTTACATGAGTTCCAGCGCAATAGGCCACCAAGGTTCAAAGGAGATTCAGACCCACATGCAGCTAAGGATTGGCTAGAGTTTGTGTTGAGAGTCTTCAATCTAGAAGGGACACTAAGAAACATCATGGTGATCCTTACTGCAAATCTCTTTCAGGCAGTAGTAGGAAGATTATAGGGCATGATGCTCCAGGTTCATGATGAGGCAACCCTACTTTGGGAAAATGTCGGGAGCTTGTTCCGAGCAGAGTTTTTACCAGCCACACTTCGTGCGGTGTAGATACAGGTGATACTGTATCTATAGCTAGGTAGCATGATGGTCGCGCAGTACTCAGCGAGGTTCACCGACCTCTCTCCCTAAACCACAGATATGGTACGAGACACATTTTTTAGGGCCCGGACCTTCAAAAAGGGGCTCAGACGAGATATCAGAGTTTTGATGATCTCACTCAACATCCCAACGCAAGAGGGGGTGTTTGAGAGAGCCCTCCAAGTGGAGAGTTTCCCTGCTGAGCAGTCACTAGCAGTGAGACCCACTACTATCCAAAATGTGGCGGAGTATTCTTCAGCTGGCAGTAGATAGATTTCATAGAGGTTTTAGAGATCCAGAACTACAGGTGGGCGACTACACGACTTAGAATCGATTATGTGGGGTACCCTGAGTGGAGACATGGCCAGACATGTTAGGATCAGATAGTGTTAGTCATGCGGCGGGCAGAGTCACATAGATCGTGACTATCTGACCTGTCGTACAGATGATCTGAAGAGAGTTGAGGGACCTCCCAGGAAGAGGCAGAGGTTCGAATGAGGTGGTCGCAGGGAGGAGGAATATGTGGCAGAGGAGCTAGACGTGCAACTGGCAGTGTAAGACATTACGAGGTCTTATAACCACCACCACCGGGAGGCCCACCCCGACTGCAGGGAGTAGGTTGACATAGGAGAGCTCTGCTTCAAGAAGCTAAGGCCTATGATCAGGGAGCTCCATATATGATTCGAGGTATAATCTGTGTCTACTCTACCTTATCTGCAGTTCTTATAGACACAAGTTACGTTCACTCTTTCATTGGCACTACCCTTGTTCGGAACTCAGAGATTCCGACGGAGCCGTTGGCTCGATGCATATAGCTAGAGAATCCTATGAGAGTATACTTGATGATTATTGATTGGTTCCATTAGTGTGAGCTTACTCTAAGACGTGATATCTTAGGCTGGTAACTCCTCGTAGCGGCGTTGAGGCCTTAAGACATCATCATGGGTATGGACTGGCTATCTATAGTCCATGCTCATATTGACTGTATTACGAGAAAATTGTGGTGTGTCTGCAATGATAGGAACATGTTCACCATAACCATCGAGAAAGGAACCTTTACAGCACAGGATAGACTTAAAAGGATGAGGTGCAACCGATCTCTCATCATTTGGCCTATCCCACCCTCCGAGTAGTTGATGTTGACAGTATGAGCTATCCTATAGTGGTGGACCAGTATGTGGATGTTTTCCCTGATGATGTTCCAGGACTGCCTCCTCATAGAGAGGTGTAATTCTACATTGAACTATACCACAGGATATCGCCGATATCAACTCTAGCATGTCGGATGGCTCACGATGAGCTTCACGAGGTGAGGATACAACTAGAGGACTTGCAGGGGAAGAGATTCATCCGGCCCAGTGTTTCTCCCTGGGTAGCCCCGATTCTATTAGCCATGAAGGATGATTGGAGCTTGAGGCTTTGTTTAGAGTATTGTTTCCTAAACCATGTGAGCATGAAGAACAAGTACCCACTCCCAAGGATGGACGACCTCTTTGATCATCTGAAAGGATCTTAGTGCTTCTCAAAGATAGACCTCATATCAGGCTATCACCAGCTCAATGTTCGAGATGAGGATGAGCATAAGATGGTCTTTAGGTGGAAGTATGGCCACTACTCATTCTTGGTTATTCCCTTCAGTGTAACCAATGCTCCAGCAGTGTTCATGGTACTCATGAACAGGATCTTCCAGCATTACGGCGATTGCTTTATCATTATCTTCATCGATGAAATTTTGATCTACTTGAATACTGAGGAGGAGCTTGCCTACCATTTGCATATAGTACTGGAGACACTTCGAAAACACCATATTTATGGTATGATCTCGAAGTTCCATTTTTGGATTCAAGAGTTTCACTTATTTGGACACGTCATCTCAGAGGTTGGAGTTGTAGTGGATCCAGCGAAGATTGAAGTGGTACTTTCGTGGGAGCAACCCAGGAGTGTGACAGAGGTACGGAGTTTCCGGGGTTTGGCTGGTTAATGCCATAGATTCGTTCTAGACATCTCCAGAGTTGCAGCACCACTATCATCTTGGACAAAGAAGGGGAAACCCTTCGTGTGTTAAAAGAGATGCCAGCAGAGCATTCATGATTTGAGGTAGAGGCTGACTAGTGACCCAATCACGAGGCTTCCAGAGGAGGGCGTAAGGTACATAGTTTACTGCGATGCATACAAGACCATGCATGGTTGTGTCCTGATGCAGGAGCAATAAGTGATTGTTTATGGTTCTTGGAAGCTGAGACAACACAAGAAGAACTATGCTACCCATGACATGGAGTAAGCAGCAGTGGTCTTCTCCTTGAAGATGGGGCGACACTATATGATGGGCACGAGTTTTACCGTGTACTCTGATCACAAGAGTCTCAGGTATACATTATCTCAGAAGGACATGAACCTGAGACAACAGAAATGGATCAATTTCCTCTATGACTATGACTTCGAGATAGTCTATACTCATTGGAAGGGGAATGTTGTAGCAGATTCTCTCAGTAGGATATCTGGTATACAACTATTTAGAGAGGCGATAGAGCAGCTGGATGCCTTACAGATATCCATTGTGGATAGAGATAGAGAAGCCTATCTACATTCTCTTATGGTCACTCCCCCACTTTTTCAGAGAGTCAGGGTGGCACAACATGGGGACGCTAACTGCGTGACACAACGTTCTCAGATATCCATAAGGTAGGCACCTGATTGATTTTCTAAAGGTGGTGAGCATGTCATCCTCTTAAGAGGACGTACCATGGTACCAGTGGATCTTCAGAAAGAAGTGTTTAGGGAGTTCCACACATCCCCTCTAGAGGTAAATTCATGTGTGTCGAAGATGTACCAGGACCTTCGATGACAGCACTGGTGTCCCCGTTTGAAGAAGGCAGTAGCGAAGTTTGTCTCACGGTGCCTCACTTGTTAGCTAGTGTATGTAGAGAACCAGGTACCAGCAGGCATGGTTTATCCTTTAGAGGTACCAGAGTGGAAGTGGGATGTGATATCCTTGGATTTCTTGATAGGACATTCATGTAAATCCAAGGGTCACGACTCGATTTGGGTGATCTTCAAACAACTCACCAAGTTAGCCCACTCCCTATCGTTCAAAGAGTAGGGTTTAGTAGAAAGATAGGGACGCCCCTATGTGCATGAGATTGTACGACTACATGGAGTACCTTCCTCTATTGTCTCTGACCACGACACACGGTTAACTTCCCAGATATGGAAGGGGTTGCAAGAGGCTTTTGGGACACAGCTTTGCATGAGCACCGCCTACCCTCCTCAGATAAGTGGTCAGACCAAGAGGGCCATCCAGACCCTAAAGGACATGCTACGTGCATATGTCCTCAACTTTTTTCGCAGTTGGGAGGATCACTTGCCTTTGGTGGAGTTTTCTTACAACAAAAGTTACCATTGCACCATAGGAATGGAACCTTTGAGGAGTCATATGGACGCTCATGCAGATCACATTTGGGCTGGACAGACCCTGGGGAGTCAACACTAGTGGGACTAGAGGTGGTGTGAGATACCACCAAGAAGGTGAATATCATCTATGAGTGGATGAGGACTTCACAGAGTAGTTATTAGTCGTAAGCTAATAGGAGACAGAGGCCTCTAGAGTTCGAAGATGGTGACCACGTCTTTCTATGAGTCTCACCTCGATGAGTTCAACGGAGATTTGGAAAAGGCAAAAAGTTATCTCTACGATTCCTCGAACCTTTCTAAGTCGTCAGCTGAGTAGGCGAGGTTGCTTACCGCTTATCTCCTCCACCTCTATTTCACCAGGTGCACGATGTCTTTCCTTATCCTAGCTGAGGAGATATGTGTACAACCCTTCCAACATCATCGACCGTGGAGAGCTGGGCATCGATGATGGGTCGACCTTCACAGAGGTTCCAGTGGAGATTGAGGATCGACAGGAGAGGGTCCTATGTGGATGGTCGATACCTCTGGTGCACGTTCGCTGGTAGTATGGAAACCTCTAGGATAGCACATGGGAGCAGGAGCCTAAGATGTGTGCTCAGTACCCCCATTTGTTCCCATAGTTTGAGTTGTAGCTTACGGGGACGTAATTCCCTGAGGTGGGGAGAATGTAAAGATCCGGAATTTCCATGGAAATTTTTTTCAAAAATACATGTGAAATTTTACGAGTCTACAAAAATTTACGGTGCTTGATTCTATTTCCCGAAGTTCCCGGAATCAATTTCGGATGATTTGTTCTGGTACGTTCAGTAAATGTACAAGAATGTTTTCATAACTTTAGAATCGGTTCTCGGAATTGAAATCAGAGGGATCTGTTGAACTCGAAGCACCGATATTCTCTTAAGAAGACTTTCACCTCGACGAAAGTTGGTTGATAATAATAGTTAGTTCTTTCCTTTTTAATAAAAAAATTAATAAAATATAGTGAGATGACACATTATTTTATTTTATCCTCCATGAGGAGGTTGGGTGGTTAAATTCCCCATGTTTAGGTTAGAGGTGGGTACCACCGCACCTTAACCTCCCATGACAGGTTATGGGGGTGGGGCCCACCCAATTATAACCTCCCTTGGGAGGATAATTTTGGTTGGGGCCACCCAGGCTTGTGACCCCTTGGAAATCCCCATTTAAGTTGGAGATATTCTTTGACCACCCCTCACCATAATGAATACCACTCCACTAGCAATTAATGGTTCCACAAACACCCCAATTAATTTCCAAATCCTCCTTTTTGAATTTTTTTGCCATCATTCCAAATTCACTGCACCAACACATGTGAATTTATTAAGTGGAGCATCTTCACATCCTAAAAATTAAATGTGACACCTATCAGGCAATTAATTTATTGGATCCAGGTTAATTAATTTCACCTTCTTGATTTTTTGTGCCAACAAAATAATAGACAAACCATTCCTATATTATTTTATTTGGGCATTAGGTGGAGTTTGGGAGGAGGAAATGTAGGGGGGAAAGATGTTCTTCCAACAAAGAACACATCTAATGAAGAACACAAAGAACGACAGCGACGATTATACTTCGACTTCATCCTTGGACTTCTACCCCAGACACCTATCGACCTACCAACCATAATGTCATCAAAGAGCTGACGCAACATGGGATTTGGGACGTGCAGCGGACGCGACAAAAGACATTATTTAACGTCTTCTTTCTGCGACTTTGTCGACAAAAAATGACTGCAAAATCAAATGTAGGGGTTTATTTTTCTTTTAAGTGCCATGTTCTATTTTTTAAGAATCAAAGAACGATAATGATTATCTTTTAGGGGTGGAATATTGTCCTTTGTTCTTGAAAACCAATTGTTACCACCCTAAACATGGAGGGTGAGGGCCAAAAAAACATGGATCGACCCCTCCACCGATATTGTTTTGATTGAAATTCGGTATGCCGATGATGCAGGAGGAAAAAAGGGGGAAACGACGAAGGCCATGATACTAGAACCCTCCGCGAATCATGCCACCCCTGCGGCGCACTGGTTCTCCCAGCCGAACACCACCGACCGAGTGGTGCCCGACCCGACAACTCGCGGCCAGCCCCCCGGCCTGCCCGGCCGCGTCGGAACCCCTGCGTGCTGCCCCGCGTGCCCCTGCATCCTACTCGGCGCCCCCCGGTGACCTGCGACCCCCTACTCGGTGCCCCCGGCACCCTACTGCTCCCTTCCTGGCGCCCTCGACGCCTTGTTGTGCCCTACCCGGCGCCCCCGCACCCTGTCGCGGCATGCCCGGCGCACCCGGCACCCTGCTTCGGCCTGCCCGGTGCCCCCGTGCTCATCTCGGTGCAACCATGGTGTCTCGGATCCCTCACGGCCACCCGGACAAAGCTGGTTTCCCGGCTCCCTTTCGGTGCCCTTGCCGAACCGGAAAAGACGTTCCCTCTAGGACGAACTGGCCCCAAGCCCGGGCCAAACCACCCCTTCAATGCGCTAGATCGGGCCTAGTGGTTCGGGTTGAACATAGTAGACTGACCTGCCTAAAGGGCCGGGTCAGACCCAATGGGTCTTTCCGACTTGACCCAGTCTGGGTCGGCCCGGTCTGGGTTGGGCCGAGTCGGTCTGATCGGGTTGGACCGGACCCGGGCCCATTACTGACCCATTACCTTCTTGGGCCATATCTTTGGCTCCGAACGTCCATTTGATGAACCATTAGCGGCACCCGTATTCTTGGAGCGAAGATGTCCCTTTGAGAATACCCCACAAGAGTTTGGGGAATATTTGAGTTACGGTCAGGTTGGATCATACACGAATCCAACTAGGCCCCAAGACTAAAATGCTAATAACTAACAGATTAGGCATCCGATTGACGCACCTTCTGTTGCATTGAAACCCCTATGATGTGGAGGACCTTTGAAATACATCTTCGTGGCACTTCATGACAATTGGATTATTTCCCAGTAGCTCGTGGAGAGGATCCTTCCAATGAAGAGCAGATAGAGTGCGGCAACCGAGTAGCTGGAAGACATGAAGACTACTTGACCGTTCGACTCGGAGTGATTCGTCTAGCCTAGTAGGGATTTACTGTTAGTTGGTGGAAGACCCACAGCGGAGGAGTGCCTAGTAGTTGGTGGTTTACCTAGGGTACATGATAGGAGGAGTACATCTGCAGGCTCTTAGGGGGAGCACCTGGTAGTTGGCGGCAGACCCACAGTGGAGGAGTGCCTGGTATTTGGAAGCAGACCTCCGGTACATAACAAGCTGAGTACCTCAGTAGTCCAAGGATAGTGAGAACCACCTTGTTGTCATGACATGCCCACTGTTCAAAATAGTGATGGTGCTCTCGAGAAATTGCGGTTTTGATAATGAAAAACCTGGATTGATCTGAGTCAATGACTTTCGTGTTTTCCTCATGATTGATATGGGTTACTAGATAACTTAGGTATATGTATGAGAATATACCTATGTAATGGTTATATGTTGATTTCATACCTATTGAATTATCCTTGTAGGATTATGTCAGTCCATGAGGGTCTTAGGGTCCCTATGGAGTATCGTTATACTCACACCTGCATAGGATATGTCAGCATCTCATTGTGTTGGTTGTAGATGATGGGCATCGCTGACTAAGGCAGAGTGTAGAAGGACTGAACGGGACCTGGAGGTGGACCACTCATCGTGATGGTACAAGGAGGAGACAGAAGGATGTGGAGTGCGGAGGAGACCATTTTTACCTACCCTTCAGGTAGGATCCCCAGAGGACGACCCAGTAGCTTCTTTACTTTTCTTCAGTTGTACATGCCTTCAGATATACTTGTACATTCCTGTTGGGCATGTATTTCGAGACCCTTTTACATTCTAGAAAATATTTTTTATACAGTTTTACAGTTGTTTACTCTAATGTGTTTCTTTACAGTTTTAAAGGAAATATCGTCCCAGCTTAGGGATTTACACATTTGGTGCTAGTCGCCAGCCCCTGTCCTATGGAAGGCGCTCTTGGGGTAGACATGATATGGGCCCCGGGGGATGGGTCATGACATTTAATATTTGGAAGTCATGTAACATGAGTTGGATGGACCACTATTTAAAAAAATGTTCGCACGTGTTCATTAACCTCTATTTATAATAATTCAATACATGAAATGTTTTTAATATATCATTTATAATTTAAAAAAAAACTAAATTTCCATCAACACATATTTCGATCATACATAGAATTTTTTATTTCATCCGTTCCACAAACCCGAAATCATTACATATGATTCATATAGGATCAATCTCATGAATACCCCAAAAATTATTCTTTTGTATGAATTTATTTTAAAAAGAATCTAAGATTCATTTTTTATGTTTTTAAAACAGTTACTATGTCATGGTGTATTACAAATAATCCAATGTTTATCATTAAGTGTCTTACAATATTTTGTGCCTTAAAATCTACATATATATATATAGAATACCTCCTAATATATATTCTTTTTTAACGTCATTGACTATGTCATGGTATGATATCTATCAAGTTATATTTTTTATACATTTTTAGGATTCTTTAATTGCATAAAATATGTAACAGTCACATGATTCCAAATATTTATCATTTTTTAGTTAGTGGATTATAAATAATTTTATTAATATAATTAATAATTAGGATTTAACTTTTTTTTTATTTTTTTCTCAAAGTCCCATCTATATTTATTCTTGTTAGTTATATATTTTACCAACATGTGTAGGACATGTGATTTGTGATCCTAGAAAATATTCTATAGCTATAGAATCTATACCTCATGTTATAACCGTACACATCTTATGAAAAATTTTGTCAAAAATTATATCATGGCTATGCACATATGACATGATAATTCCTATTTCCTTATTTGAATCTTTTTATCAACATTCTCATTTACTAAATATATTTCTATGAGTTTTTATCATTTTTAATGGTATATCCTTACCAATATTTTTAATTATAAATTAAATTTTTATTAAAAATGTATTAAAATTTAAATAATATTCACATATATATTTAAAATAATATTATTTCATGGAATTATAAGTAGTTCTAAATGTTTCATCCTTCACAAAAATTTATAATTTTATCATTTTTTACTCATTTAATGTCATATTCAGGGGAATGAATTCCTAATTACAACATACCTTATTTTTATTTTCTAGAGTACATTTATAATTCAAGAAATCTCAATAAATATTAGTTTTCATGGAAATTAAATATTAATTTATCTTGTTATATAATGTGTTCAATTAATGTCTTAATAATATCATTATTTGATTCAAATTTATTAATATTTTCCTTTTTAGTGTTTTACATTCTAATGGTTTTTTCCATTAATGAAATTATTTTAACATAGAACTAAAAATGTTCTCCCTCTATATATAGTCATGACCATCCATATCACAAATTTATGAGGATTCATCCTTTATTAATTGTTCAAAATGTTTGGTGAATGTTCATTACCTTCATCTAGGTATTTACTACAAGATGAAGTGATATTGTCTTCATCTTTTACGATTAAGAATATTCTTTTACATCTCAAAGGATTCTTATTGAACTCACCAGGTTTATTTTCAATCATGTAGCTATTCCACCATTTCGTATTCTTCATATAATTTTAATAATTATCATCAAACACATATGAAATGTTATTTTCATTGAGATTATTAGAAGGTAGATTTCCGACACCACGATAATTTAATAACATAAAGTGGTGTCTCCCCTTCATTTAAATTTCGATATTTTTTATAGAATATGAACATTAATATCTTAGATTATTGATATTTATATTCTTCAACATCAAAATAAAATTAATAATATGTAAATTATTAATTTTTTATCAAATTTCTTAATGCATTAATGGCCACATCATCTTATGAATTCATATTAAATTAATTTTTCTCTATCTTCTGATAGATAATGATGATTTTATCAAACTTATCAACTAAATGATTTATTATATCATCAGGATAATAATTTTTTGGATCAAATATACCTTGGAGGATCCTCATTGGTCTCTTATGAATCCTATCATTATCATGTTTTTTTACAGATTCCACTGATATTACTCACACTTTCACTAACTATGGTGAAGTATTCATCAATGGATTCCTCCAAATCAACAATTTAATCTCCATAAATTATTTTAAAGAGTAATAGAATAATCGCATTTACTATTTCATTAATTTAATAACTTATCTCTATCATATCACATACTTGTTTTTAGTTTTTATGCTCATCACATTAGTTATCACGTTCCTTAAAGGAGACATCAAGAATAAAATTCCAGATTTTTCATGGACATCATGATTATTATTTAAAGTGAGAATTATATGATCCCCTATTTGAATTGGATGAACAAAGTGTAGCTACATAATGTACTTAAATATCATGATGAATAAAATTTAATTATCTGATTTTCTATCACTAATAATAACTTCTATCTAATTATGGAAATCATATTTTATTCATATTATTGATGGATTTCATCAATCAATTTACCTTGAGAATTTGATGGTGGGAACCTCTATTAGATTAAAATTATTATTTATAATGGATCATATGAATACACCGAATGTGGGGGAGGGATTAAATGTGGTAATTTATTTTTTAAATATCATTTTCTCTTGTATATAATCACCTTCCCTAAATTATTATTGGCTCAAAATAGCATGAAAAATTAAAGAATAACATGAATAAGGGAAAAATAATTTTTATATAGATCGCCTGAAATTGGTGATCCTACATGTTGACTCACCAAATGATTATCTTTTATAATAACATTACTGAATATGTTAATCCCCAATTTTCTTAAGATTGGGATAGATATCCCTAAAAATAATATTATATATCATCCCTATACATCTATTGTAATGTATCCCTATAGTAACAATTAACTATAAGATGTATACAGTGACTTAGTTAACATTACAATGATCACATAATGATCATAGATTTTATGGAAACTAATTAATATCCTTCATTCAATACAACTTCATAGGTGGAACAGGATGGGGACAAATTCCTCAAAAAAATTAGAAGTACTATTATTAATAATAATGATTTATATCATTTTCCTACTCATTTTCCCCATCTCATTGGACTAACCACTATGATCTCATGTCAAAAAAAATCATTATATTAAATTCCCCTTGATTCGATGATCTCCCCACATCTCTTATATATAACCCTATTTTGAAACAAAATCACATCATAATCCACTTCAATCAAATATAATTTATACATGAAAACAACTCATTTACATTTAATAGTTAGAAATCCTCTGTTAATAATTATATAGATTTCTGGTCTGATTGAACATTAAATATAGACATCATTTTATATACAGACATTTTTATATAATAAAGTATATCTACTATTCAATAATAATTTTATTTTTGTATTATTATATTTTGTTATTCCTCAATCATTATTCCCAATAAGAAATTAATGAATTTCACAAGGGTATGAATAACATAAAAATATTATAAATTGAAAGACTATGTTTGATAACGTATAAGATACAAAACCCTATACTTAAATGATCAACTAAATATTGATAATATTTCACCGTTATATCCTATTAGTTAAATTCATAGAAATAAATAGTGTTAACATAATTAATGATTATTAAACAGACCTATTAATTTATAATTTATTAAATAAATATTATAAAACTAATCACTAAATTTTATTAAGATCATTTTACAAATTAAATACACATTCTGCACTGGAATATTTATTTATTTTTTAGAAAAAAAAACAATTAATTTCTTAAAAAATAATAGATTTATCTAAATTAATTAAATATCATTTTTTAAATCATCATATGAAAATTATACTACAACGATGTTTTTATATTTTTCCTAAAATATTGATTTTTTAGTGAATGGAAAACAAATGAAAATTTTATTTTGAAAACTATATTTTCATTTAAAGGATTTATAATGAAAAGATAAATATGGGATTTTTTAAATTTTTTATTAGGTAATATAAATAATAAATAATAAAATTAGGTCATTTTATTTAAAATTTATACATACATTTTTTATAATTACATTTAATAGTTTAGAATGAAATTTTAAAAAAAATGGTTCTCATTTTTTTATCAGTTTAATTTTAAATAAATATTTGAAACTTCACTATTAATAATTTCTAAATATTCTTTTTATATTTTGAATCATGTTGTCCAAATATATAAAATGTGCACCATTTATTATTGGTGAAAATGAATATTAACCTTTTTTATTATTTTTACCAATGTAAAATTAAAATTGAGTTATTAAGGGCCGAAAAAATATGACAAGGACTATTACATAGCACATACAATTTCTCAAATTTTATTAGATGTGTAATGTTATTCCATAATAATTCATGGTCTAATATATGGTCTTTTTATGCAATTTTCTTGTGATTATAAAATTAATAATATTTTACTAAAATGAAAGTCCATGATCTCAGTATCATCTTTTTTATGAATATATTAATTTTAATACGGGTTTATCTATATGATAAATTAGACTAAAATAGTAATTTGGTTGATAAAATATTTATCCTCATCATATTAAAATAATTTTAATTTTTAGGGATTATATAGTTAACTTAAATACTTTCACAAAAATAATGCAATAATTATTTATTTAACAGAAAATTAAAATTAAATATATTAAAAATATTAAAATAAATATTATTTGAGAAAATTAATGTAATAAAAAAAATGTTAATGATTAAATTAAAATTTTATGGATATAATAAAATATTTTCTTAATTATAATTTTTATCTTGAAATTATTAAATCCAATGTAATAAAATTCCATTAAATTGACATTATGAATACTTTATAGTATATAAGAATAAATAATATGATATTAAATTTCTATAAATCTAAAATTATGTAAAATGGGATAATTTTTTAAATTTAATAAATTATTAATAGATTATTTTAGGCATTTAATAGTAACTATATTAACCCTCAACGGGAAAAAAAATTTATGTTTTAATTGGAAGAGTTATAGTGGTTAAATATGTTTCAATAAAATGATAAGTGTTGACATATAGTAAAAAATCGTGTTTAGTTATATGATATTATTTAATTCCATATATAATACATTTTTTATGTAATTCTATTTGTAGAAATTTTTTATTTTATATTATTTTATAATTATTTTTTATTTAGTAAAATTCAGAGAGTTCCCGTCACCACTATTATAAAAGAGAATCTCTTATTATAAATTTGTAATACATAAAATACCATTATTATTGGAAAATATAATTCCACATAACATTTTATAATCCCTATAATAAATTTATATTATTTTTTAGGAATAACACCAACCATATTCACCTTAATGTGTCTATCAATGGAGTTTTTCAAATGAAGTCATATAGTTTTTACTATTTGGGATTAGTTTTAATTATTCTTAAAACACCTTACAATGTTATTAAACTATGATTAAATAATAACTATGTTTTCTTAAATATACGTAGAAATAAATATATCAGTTTTATGGACTAAATAAATCTTCACATCAACCAAATTGAAAAATAATTTTTCCTTCTTATGTACTACAGACTACCACCTCACAAATAGATGTAAATCCTTTTTTCACTATTGTCTATCAGGACTGGTGATAATAATGTAAAAAATGTTTTTATTATATATAATTTATATATGAATCATTTGGAAAGTATATATCACTTACATTCTTAACATTCCATGGATAGAAAATGATAATGTTGTTTATTCATACATGTGGAGTACCACTTCCACAAGTTGATGTGATTTGTTTTTCATCACCATTTCACATTAATGATGTATATAATTATATTTAATGATATACAAATATAAAAATTGTATTTTTTTTAATATTTCATTTAAAATTTTACATAATTTTTTCCCTCGTGATCATTGAAAAATGAAATCATTTTTTATTTGTATGTTTGGCTTACTGCCTCTAAGACATGATAGATCAATTTTGTATTAATATTTATTTGTTTGATATAATATAATAATTGATGTTAAAAAATAATAAATATGTCATGAATAATATTCTATTGATGATTTAACGATTACCACTTTGACCATAGTCATCATAATGAATCCATTTTGAACATTGGCACAAAATATTGTCAAAAGGTCATATGTGAAGTTAAATAATTAAGTATATATTGTAAAATTGTAATAAGTGAGATAAAAAGAATAACAGACATGAATCATTATCTTAATAAAGTAAATAATTTACATAATTTTATTATTATGGATTATAAATATCATATAATAAAAAATCAGAGTCGACGTAAGGTATTTTCGTATCTCAATTTCTATTATACGGGTTAACCATTAACATATTTCATTATTTCATAGTAATATTATGTGTGAAATGAATTTTAAATATATTATGTATATTTTAATTTTTTTTATTTTTATATATATACAATAAAGATTATATAATTATTTGCATAACACTCATTTCAAGTAAAGTATATTTTTGACATACTTTCTAATAAAATCCTCTTTAATAGTCACCTTTTATTCAAAATCATAGAAGAATGTTTTTTATCTTATACACCATGAGAAACTTTTATGTCATTTTTAACACCTAGATGATTTGATGTATCTATTAAAAGTTTTCTTGGTCATTTTTAAATAAAATATATTTTTTAATATGTATTGAGCTTTGATATTTAAATGGTTTTTTAATAAAAATGTATTTTAATATCTGAATGTATTTTTAAAATTGGTTCATAAGAGTTTTCAATAGTTTTGTTCATGATATGGTCAATTAAAAATAATATAAATGTTACACCCAAATATCATGTGGATATCATGATATAACATATATGATTCGTACATGATGATAGAACTGCAATTAATTAGGTAATGAATATTGTGATTTGAAAATTATATTATAACACGACCATAATGTTATTCCAATTTGTAATTTTTTCTGGAAGTGTTTTGTAAGGGTTATATATTATTGATTTCCCAATGATCCTAAACAAAATTTATAATCTTGATAATTATTTTTCATGAAAATATCTTTATTTTAAACGGTTATGTAAGGATATGTTTAAAATATGATTATATTTTTCATGTAATGGTATGTTATTTTGAAAATTATTTAATAGGGGTTCGTGTTTTTAATTGAACTAACATTTTTTCAAATTTTATCATTATAGTTAATTTGTGGTGAAACATTGTTTTAAATTTTTATCATATGGTTTATGGAATTTCAGGTACATTTTGGTGTTCAATAAGAATATTATAATGATTATTCTTGTGAATAAAACCTCTTTTATTTTAAAATGGTTTACCAAGGTGATAAAATTCATTTTATAGAAGTGTGTATGTGTAATGTATCAGCTCACTATATAATCGTATATTATAATTATCTAAAATAGTAGACCTAAATTATATTTGGAAATGTTAATTGATTGATTTATTTAATTTTATTGGAATATATAATTTTTAATGTCAGGTCCTTATAGTTGGTATTAGAGAAGAGTTTAGATAAATTTGTGGATTATGATGTTTTCAACTGAGGATATCATACAAGTTATGAATACCATTATGAATTTATAATTTTATGTTTGATCAAATGAGAAATGTTGGTGAAATACCATTTAAACATTTATGTTATGAATTACTAAGGTGAAAAATGAAATTTTTGCAGAGATTTATTTTTTGTGGTAATTAGGGATTTTTTGATGAAAAATGAATGGTATGAGATACAAATTGAGGTTAAAGTATTACGTAAAAAAATTAATTTATTTTTTAGGATTTTATTTATTTTTTTGGAAAGTTATAAGAATTGTTTTTTTAGAAATGGAGAACCTATAGACCATGTCACAATCCATCACATCTAGCATGAACATGACGTTTGAACTCATAATTCACATGAGGAAATGGTTCATCCCCAACCACTGACCTACATGAATTCCAAAAAGCAGTAGGAAATTTCATCCTTTTTTGATATACTGATTCATATAAGTTTACTCTAATCCATTAATCATGGGAAAATCTTCATAAATACTCATTATTTTGATCTACAATGTAAGATTTTTGTTGAAAATTATTAAGGGATATACCAATACATTTAATATAAGTACATTTTTTCATGTAGTTAGATAGGAATGTAAAGTAATTACTCACATCCATGAGAACTATCTAGAAATAAAAAATGTTTTTCTTTTTATATTTTTATTATGGAAATCAATGTCCTTTCTACCTTTCATAGATTAATAGTTTTTTAATATTTTCATTCTCATAACTACGATCTCTATTACAATATGTCAGTAAATGAAGTTTATATTTCTCTTACATGACCTTTTTTTATACAAGAAATCCATGTTATGTGTTTTTTAGATGACCATCATTCTTCCCTTTATTTCATTAGTATTTTTGTATTATAAATCCTTTTTATGATGTGGGATTTCAAGAAGGGTTATTTGAAAAATCACTATTTTTTTAGCAAGCACAAATTAAAAATTGAATAAAATAAATTTCCAAAATTCGGGGTGAATATAACATAACGAGCCCCAAAAAGGAATAAATACATTCAGCGACAAAAATGATATGAAAATCTAAGATTAAAAAATACTAAATATTAATACTATGTGACAACTATATCAAAGTCGTTAAATTGGAAGGAACAAATAATATTAAATAAATTATGAAAAATAAAATTTACATATTCATCAGTTTTGTATTTATTAATTCTTTAGGGACCCGTCACTGGAATGATTCAATAAATTCAAATAGAGAAAACGACGACCCAAACATTCATGAAATGATGTTTTCTAACAAATTATATCTGAATATTAACTGATCATAACATCAATCATGGAAATTTTGTTTTCTTCACAATGTTATAACTTCCCAGTGATTATTTTTAAACCAAATGTCATTATTATTATATATTTTAATTGAATTAAATGTTTTTATTCCATATCCTTATTATTTTTCTATCATTGATTAACTTTTTTAGTTCATATTTCCATAATATTTTTTTTATGAATGATGATATACTTGGAAATAGACCATGATTTATTATACATGTTGTATTAGATATATATTCCCTATATATCATGATTATAATTGTTTGATCATATTATACTCTCTTATTATATTAGATTATCTGTGCTTCTATTTACTATTTCTAGGAATTTGATGTTACCCCTTTCTTATGATTTCATCCCTCATTTTTAAAAGATATTAAAATTATGTAATATCTATAAATTTTTTATATGGTAATTTAATATGATATGTTAAAGACTCTAAAGGGAATAATGTTTTGCATCATAGTTGAAAAGGTGTATTTTATTATAAATGTTATGAGTTTTATTGTTCAAATTTTGATCACAATTATTTAAGAATATACACATATTAGTTCATTTCATTGTTTATAATTAAATATATTTCTTATTTCACGTAATTATGTAGCCACATATTTGGATTATTATACCTAGTATTTGTTGTTTCATCCTAGTGAATCCAACCATGTTTCATGGGAAAAGGATGATGTGTTCTGGAGATTATGTTTTCTTATTAATATGTAATTTGCACACTCCCCATGACTTAATATGGAACTCATGACTTTAAACAACAAAAAATATAAGAAGAAATTCATTCTATCTATAGTAATAGACATTTTTGGGGAGTTATTTTTGTAACACCCCAAGCTTACACGATACACTTCTCTTTGAATAATACAATAGTGTGTGTTGTGCGCAACGTCGAGTTCTAACACAAAACAGCCAATAGAAATAGCCATTATGAATAGTAATACCCACTTTTTGAAATTTTATTAATTTTATTGTTGAAAATGAACTTCATTTTTGGATTCTGAATATTGAAATTATCCTAGGGTGAATTTTTTATATTTTTCTAAAAACATCCAATTTTTTATGAATAGTGAAACAGTAGTGAGTTATATTTGAAAAGATAATTTTTATTTAAATAATTATTTATTTTATTTAAATTTATTTTAGGTCAAAAACGATACATAATACTGATATAAGTCCAATATAATTAATTGGATTCAGTTTATAATAATTTTAGATATATATTAAAAATTTATTGAACTTCTTATCGTCTTTTACCCACCTCCTAGGAGAATCTAAAAATTTACATAAAAACATTCTTTTAACACTTCTGTTGGTTGAATTTCAAAAATCATAGAGACACGGCTGATATAAGTATGTCAAATTTGGTTCAATAAGATGAAAATAATTTCTTTTGTGAATAGTAATGTTTTACTTTTATTTAGCATGTTTAAAAGTAAATTGGGTAAATAAGGGTAAATATGATATTATTATTACCCTAAAACTTGTCCTAATTCTATTGGATAAGTGTAATTATACCATAAACAACCTTATAAATAAAATATGATCCTTCAGGTCCACATAGATTAGATTAGGATGTTAATTATTATTTAATTCAAAGAAGATTTAAAAGTGTTAAATTCAATGTTTAACAACTATGCCATTTTTAATATAGGGATACACATAATATAAATTATACTATAAATATTCATTAGAAATATAATAATATTTTCCACTTAATGGTATTTTATTTATATTTTTTAGACATTAAATAATTTAATTTATTTATGACACAATGACGATTTAGTAATTAACTACCTGAAGAAATATTAAAATAATTGATATTATAAATATCCAAATAAATGTAATTATAGAATTTTTATAAATAAAACTAATTTTAATGGTTAACACGACATGTTAGGGTTGGTTATAAGAATTTTTTTTGAATTAATAATGCTATTATGAATTTAGAAAAACAAAATACCAACTAGTGTCAAAATTGACATAAAAGTGTTTTTAAAAAAATATTATATTATTAATTGATATTATTTTCCTAAAAATATAAAGATCTTTTAAAAGACTTATATAATGATAGGTGTATCATTAATGAACCAAATGTGGTACTATTGGATGTATATAGTTTGTTTATTAACAATAAAATATAAAAATACAAAGAGACATGTTAAATGTCAAACTAATTAACTCAGAGTTAAATATAAAAGATAAAGTTGATATAGTGATCCAAACCTACCTAAAACCTATTGGCTGAGTGATGTTCAACCCATACCCACCTTATCTTATAAATAATTTATTTTGGTGCCATTAGAATACAAAATGGATTTTATTATAAAATAATATTTCTAGCTTTTCCTAAGGTGTCCCTCACCCCTCTTATAAATGGGCACTACCCCTTTTCTCTAATTCACACCTTCAATGAGATTTTGATCAGCAAAACCCTACACAAATACCCTATCAACTATCTTACCTTCATCATATAGGCCTCACATTGGTCATAAATGAAACCAATAGTTCCCTTTTGATAAAATCTAATGGAAGAACCCAATGTAGAGGTAAATATTTCATCACATCTTTCAAGTTCCATTCTTCTTCCACTTCTTCGTTCATTGTTGTTTCTATTCTAAAATAATAACTCCAGTATATTCTATATACTATGATGTTATTATAAATATGTAAAAACCATATTCATTATTCTATCCTTCCTTTGAATGACATGTCCACATATGTGTGTACGTACGACTTGCCGTCTCCACGTCGTGGTGTAACTGTTATTCAATACATAATTATTTTGATGGGTATACTAATGATGTTTAATTGATTTAAATAATAAATATAACATTATTGTTATTCTTTATATATGATATACCATCCAATTATATATTATTTTAATATCAAAAGAATGATATTGTCTCTCATGCGTACGTACGGATTACGGTCTCCACGAACGCGATGACAATAATTCCCCATCATATCCATTCAAGACTATTTTTCGTCAGATGATTAAAAATAATTTTTAAAGACATATTATTATTCTGAATATGAATAATATACATCTTATCCATAACACATATTTCTTACATAACAATGAATATAAAGGAAAACGAATCAGTTAACACCAGAAATGACGATAATACTATGATATTATTAACAAACAAATGTTAAAAGATCATATATGATATCATATTAATGTATATGATTATTTTATAATTTAATAACAATTATTTTACCATTATACCGGAGGTTAACCTACCCTCGACCAAAGAAATGTACAATGTAAGGGTAAATTCTACAATCTCTTCATTATCTGAGGTTGTTTATACGTAATTATCTACCGGGGCCTCTTTATCATCCACATTCATGTTTCTTAATAATTTATTTCAAAACATCCTTAATATTTTATAGACTTTGGGTTAAAGTCATTTATACTATTTTTTGAATTTTATAAGATATTTATAAAAAAATCCTTCCATCAATTTCCAAACAAGGTCCTATATAACCTTTTCGACAAAATTAATGTAATAATCTATTTTTTATAACTTATATGGTTGGTGTGGATATTTTCCACTAGAATAACAACGTCGAAGCTTCCCTCGGAAGATTATAATAATATTTCCAAAATAAATATTTTATTAAATGATTTCAAAATAGAAATAGATATTTCCATAAAAAGGTTTTTATTTCATCTATGCAAACATCCTTTGATGGATTTTAAGCTTATTTGAAGTTTATTTATTATGATACAAAACTACCATATTGTATTGAAGGTTTTATGATATGTTTGACTGTGGATGTGTTACTTTTACACCATTCATGGTTTATGGATAATTCATTGACATTTTTCATGCTAGATTTAATACGAATTTTTATGTTATTTTTAAACCAATTCATATGAGGAATGCATTGGACTTAGTAAGTGATGGGTGGAGCCTACTATAGCTCTTCGTTTAATCGGTATGTCTCATAAGACAAACTAGTGTCTTGGTAAAAGGCCTTGAAATTTTTTTTTATTCTTTGCACAAAGCATTGACTATGTGGTTATGATAGTCTGGAATTATGCATTCCGTCATTATGAAAGTCGCTATTGATATTGCAAGTGATAATTCAACCAATATAATATCCATGTGAATAAGTAAATGACATTATTTTGACTTTATTATTGCCATATTATGTTGAAGTTCAAGTTTAAAAGGATTTTGTTTTAGTCTTATACATTGCAGTTATTGTTTATTCTTATTTATATAGGATTTTTCTATATTTTTATCCTTACTAAGCATCTGAGCTCACCCATTTCTATGTTTTTCCTAGGTTGCGAAGAAGTATATTATGACTGACCTACAGAGATAGTCTATGGGATCTCAGTGTTTTATATGGAAAAAAGTTTGTTGTAGTTTTCCATTTTATGATATATTGAAAACCTTATTAGTGTATATAGTAATTCCAAGGCTACTAGACTTATCGGTGTTTCGAGACATGATATTTTGTGATCATGTGAATGATACTTAATAATGCACTGACTCTAGGCTTCTAGGGTCGGGGAATTACAATTGGTATCAATGGTTGTTTTGTACAAACCTTGGAAACTAGATTTTGATAAACTTGGATTAGAGAACATAGTCCTAAGATATACACTAAGGATTAGTATAGAATACCATCCTGGAATTTGGGTATTGTAATGATTTTGTAAGTTTTGCAAGCAATACATTCCTTTATAGATACGAGCAAGTAGAGGTGGCTCTGGAACATATGTACCTAGGGCTAAAACCCAAAACAACCTCTTTGACTAGACTCAAACAGAAACTGGTGCATGAAAATGGGCCTTGATGCACTATTGGTTATGACCCTCCTGGGGGTTATTCTTATGATAATTCTAATTTTCATTAAAAATCATTATGAAGGATTAATGATTATATACATCTTCAAAGAATTTTTTTTATGATTATGGATTATATCCATAAACTGTTCAATTTATGTTGAGTGTTTTACTAGTTTGGATATATGTATTGTGATTCAAACACTAATATTGTATATCACATTAATTAGAAATGGAGCCTAGTGGAAGGAATGGAAACAATATCAATGCACACCCTCCATGTAGGGTTTTACCTCCTTATCATTATAATTATAGTGCAGCTGGAGATACAATTGGTGTTGATCACCTTATCACTATATTAGGACAACTCATTTAGGTTATAAAGAAAATCCTTACCCATATGGGGCACCCTGATCTGTAGTGTGGAGGATCAATGTTAGATCCTTTCCTACGGAAACAACTACCAACATTCATTGGGGGTACAAATACACTATTAGATGATCAATGGATAAATTCCTCAGAGAAAATATTCCATGCCTTGGGGAGTAGCGAAAGGAAAAAAGTTGTCATGGAAGTTTACTACCTCAATGGATAAGTTGATCAATGGTGGTCATTGATTCAAAACACAAAGGAAGATGATGAAGTATCAAATATGTAATTGAGGGAGTTTAAATAAATTTTCATATAAAAGTAATTTTCTCATGACCATCGATTTTATATGGAAAGACAATTTCCGAATCTGAGGAAAATGGAGGACGAGAATGTCACAATGAAGATACCTTTACAAGGTTAGTGAGGCATGCTACAGATTATATATGTAACCCAAGAAGAAGATTGATCATTTCTTTGATGGGTTAAAACAATTTCCCCATCTAGAATTAGTCTCACAATCCTTCTCGTCATATGAAGATATTGTCTAATGTCCTCTCAGGATGGAAAAATAATTCTCTTTGTCCTACGTCTTTAAAATATATCAAGAGAGAAGGTATCTTCTGAACACTCTGGAAATGGAAATAAGGTGAATAAAGTAAAAGATGAATATCCATCCTGCATTAAATGTTGAAACAACATCCTAGTACATTCCTAATGGGAATGGGAGTCTGTTACAAGTGTGGTGAAAAAGGCCACTAAGCTCGTCATTACATGGGGAAGAAAGAGGTTGTCCATGTTGAAAGAAAAAATTGTAGAGAAAGGGGGAATTATGAGAATGAATTTCCAAATCATTAGGAGAAATTACCTATGAAAAGGCCAAGGGATCAAGGCCAAGCGTATGTTATTAATACTAGTGAGGTTGTAGCTCCGAAATACATATTGTAAGGTAATTTAATGGTTTCATCAAGTTTAGAAAACACTTTATTTGATTCTGTATCATCATATTGTTTCATATATTCCTAGTTTTCTATGAAAATTATATATTTACAATTTGATTTAATAAGGGAGTTGTCAGTCAAAACTTCTAAGGGAGTTCTCATTGCAACAATGTTTTGCGAATCAGTCCACATTAGGGCATATAAATATTCTTTATATAATGATCACATCATCATAACCATGATTGAATTTGATATAATCATAGGTATGGATTGGATTTTGGACCATGATGTTAAAATTTAATGTAAGAAGAATGAGGATACAAATTTTGATGTTGATAAGAAGTAAGTTATCTTTAGAGAAGAAACGTGACCACCAAATTCTTATCTAGATCCACCCCCCAATAGATCAACTAAATTCAATTATTAGGGTGGAAGAGAATGAAATATCTTTGGGTGAGGAATGGAATGTTCAAATAGAGGATTTACATATTTTGAATGAATATGTTGATGTGTTTTCAGAATATTTACCTGGAAATCCTCCTAAACAAGAAATTGAGTTTTCCATTGATTTAATTCATGGATCAAGGACCATATCGAAGACCCCTTATAGAATGGCTACTATTGAATTAGTGGAACTAAAGAAACAACTAGAGGAATTGAGTAATAAGGGATTTCTTCAGCCTAGTGTTTTTCCATAGGGAGCCTCTTTCCTTTTGGTTTACAAGAAATATAGATCTATGAGGTTGTGCATTGACTATAGAGAGATTAATGCTATAACAATAAAGAACAAATATCCCTTTCCTCCTATTGATGAATTATTTGATCTACTTCATGGATCTCAATAAATTTCAATGATTGACCTTCGATCAAGTTATCATCAGTTCTATGTGAAGAAGGAAAACATTCCTAAAACAGTATTTCAAACTAGGTGTGAGCATTATGAATTTGTAGAAATGCCTTTTGGATTGACTTATAAACCCCTTGTCTTCATGGATCTAAATAATATAGTTTTCAAGGAATATATTTATGAATTTCTTATTGTATTTATCGATGAAATCATGGTATACTCCAAAAGATACAATGTTCTTGAAAATCACTTGTCATTATCCTGATGAATCTTAGAAGACACAAATTATATGGGAAGTTTAGCATGTGTGAATTTTAATAGATTTCATTTCTCGACCATATTTTCTCTAAGAATAGAACATATTTTGATCCTTCTAAGACATGATCAATACAAGAAAGTCCTGCACCGACGAGTAATACCGAGGTACGTAGTTTTATTGGATTTGCAGGTTATTATCGGTGTTACATCCATAATTTTGTCTGATTGGCTAACCCATTAACCCAGCTCACATGTAAAGGGGTGAAATTTGTTTGAACAAAAGAGGGGGAAGAATGTTTTGAAGAACTGATGAGCAGATTATTAAATGTTCTTATATTTACTCTACAGTCGGGGAAGGATGGTTTTGTTATTTATAGTGATGCATTAATTAAAAAACTTGGTTGTGTCTTTATGTCAAATGATTGGCTTATTTCTTATGCATCACGATAGCTAAAAATTCACGAGAAAAACTATCTTATTCATGATATTGAGTTAGCAGCTGCAATAAATTCTTTTAGGATTTGGAGACACTATCTCTATGGTGAAAAATGTGAGATATATACTGATCATAAGAGATTGAAGTATATTTTCTCACAGATCGAACACAACATGAGGCAATGGATATGGCTTTAACTACTCAAGGATTATGATTGCACCATTCACTACAACATGGAAATGAAACAAAATGGCAGATGCTTTGAGCAGAAATGATCGTGGAGTTTTGAACAAGATGATAGTTGAAAGGGATCCTATTTTCATGGATCTAGTAAATATGGATATGGGAATAACAATGGAAGGTGAAACATCAATACTTTTTTAAATGGCTGCCAAACCATATTGATTAGAAAGGATAAACAATTCTCAATCTAATGATGAGGAGTTTCAAAAGAAGATTAATGATATGAATAATGAGAGATTGAGTGACTTCGTATATGAAGATTGACTTTTGAAATTTGGAGAGAGACATTGTGTTCCCAATGTACATCATCTAAAAATGGAATCGTTGGATGATGCTCATAGTTCCAATTTCTCTATACACCTTCATAGCCCAAAAATGTTTAGATATTTGAAGGAAAAATTTTGGTGGGATAACATGATAAGGGATATTTATGATTTTGTGTCAAGATTTATGGTTTTTCAACAAGTAAAAGCTTGAAGGCAACAACCTGGAGGAGTCTTGCAACCTCTTCCCAATCTTGAGGTGAAATGAGATAATATTATGATGGACATTGTCATGGGACTATCAATGACTCCTAGAAGGAACAATGCAATATGGGTCATTATTGATCATCTTACCAAGTCCTCACATTTTCTTGCTATAAGAGAAGAATTACCATTTGAATGATTAGAAAAACTATATATTAATGAAGTTGGAAAACTTCATGGAGTACCACTATCGATTGTTTCTGATTGTGATTCCCATTTTACATCATGATTCTTGAAAAGTATTCAGAAAACCCTGGGTACTGAACTTTTTCTGAGAACTACCTACCCCCTCAAACTGATAGACAATCAGAATAGACTATTCTAACCTTAGACGACACGTTGAGGTCCTTCTCACATGACGTTAAAGGTATGTGAGATCAATATTTTCCAATGGTATAATTTTCCTATAACAATAGCTTCAATTAAAGTATTCATATGGTAGAAAAAGATGCCGCACACCAACCTTTTGGTATGATGTTGGTGAAAGAAAACTCGTAGACCCAGAACTTTTTGAGGAAACAGTGGAAAAGTTGAAGGTAATCCAAACCAACATCAAAGTAGCTCAATGTAGGCACAAGAGCTTTAATAATAACCGATGAAGGATTTGGAATTTCAGGAAAGAGACCATGTTTTCATGAAGGTATCTGCATGGAAGGGGGTTAAACATTTTGGTAAGAAGAGTAAATTAGGTCCTCGGTACATCAAACCTTTCGAAATTATAGAATAAAATTGGGATGTAGCTTACCGTTTGGAAATTCCGCCAGGTCTCTCCAATGTTCACGATGTATTCTACGTATCACTGTTGAGAAAATACATGTTTGAACCAACGCATGTACTCACCTATGAGGAATTGGAACTAGAACCTAATCTGTCTTATTGCGAAGAGACTGTCAATATTCCTGATACTAGAGAACAAGTTCTGAGAAACTTGATGACGTGTCTCGTAAAAGTTCTATGGAGAAGCAATAATATTGAAGAGGCGACGTGGGAACACGATTAACTTATGATGAAGAATCACCCAGGTCATTTTATGTAGTAATATTCTAGAAATTATGAGGAAGAAATTATTTGAAGGAGGAGAGAATGTAGAACCCCAAGCTTCCAGGGTATACTTTTCTTTGAATAATACAATAGTGTGTGTTGTATAAAACATCGAGTTTAACACACCACAACCAATTAAACTAGCCATTAGAAATAGTAATACCCACTTATTAAAATTCTATAAATTTTTTCATTCAAAATGGACTTCATTTTTAGATTTGGAATATCGAAATTAGCCTAGGGTTAATTTTTGGTATTTTTCCTAAAACGTTCAATTTTTGATGAATAGTGAAAAACACTGAGTTATAGTTTCAAACCAATTTTTTATTTAAATATGTATTTATTTTATTTTAATTTAATTTAGGTTAAAATGGATACATAATACATAAATATTTTCAATATAAATAATTGGAGTCAGTTTATAATAATTTTAGATATATATAAAAATTTTATTGAACATTTTACCGCGTATTAACCACTTCTTAGGAGAATTTTCAAATTTACATAAAACATAATTTTACAGTTTCAGTGGGTAGAATTTAAAAAATCTGAGATAGATGGTTGAAATCAGTAAGTAAAATGTTGTTCAATAAGATGAAAATATTTTTTTTGTGAATAATAATTTTTTTCTTTTATTTACCACTATTAAAAGTAAATATTGTAATTAAGGGTAAAATTGATAAGTTATTATTACCCTAAAACATTTCCTAATTCTATTGGATAAGTGTAATTGGAACAAAAACTAGCTTATAAATTAAATATGTTCTTTTAGATCCAGTTGGATTATATTACGACATTTATTATTATTTAATTCAAAGAAGAGTTACAAGTGTTAAATTCAATGTTTAATAAATAAACCATTTTTAATATAGGGTAAAACATTATATAAATTCGACTATAAATATTCATTATAAAGTTAGAAATATTTCCAAGATAATGGTATTTTAATTATAGTTTTTGGACATTAAATAATTAAATTTATTTAGGACACAATCAGGATGGAGTAATTATCTAATTAATGAAATATTAAAATAATTGATATTATAAGTATCCAAATAAAAGTAATTTGTGACTTTTTATTAATTCCAAGAATTTTGTAAGTTAATATTACATGTTAGGGTTAGTTAGATGAATTTTTTCGATGTAATAATGCTGTTATGAATTTAGAAAAAAACAAAATACAAAATAGAGTCAATTTTGACATAAAAGAGGTTTTTAAAACAAATATAATAGTATTAATTGATATTCTATTTTTAAAAATATAAGGTTCAGTAAAAAGTCTTATATAATGATAGGTGTATCATTAATTAACAACTTGGGGTTCTCCTATAAGTATATAGTATGTTTTTTAACCATATAATACAAAAATAAAAAGAGACATGTTAAATGTCAAACTATTTAACTATGAGTTAAATCTAAATTATAAAGATAATATAGTGACCCAAACCAGTATAAAACATATTGGTTGAGTGTTTTATGACCCATAAACACCTCATCATTTAAATAATTCATTTTGGATCCATTTGAAACTGAAAATCCTTTTATTATAAAATAATATTTCTAGTTATTCCTAAGGTACCCCTCACATCTATTATAAAAGGGCACTCACCCTTCTATATAATTCACACCTTCAAAGACATTTATCATGGCCAAAAACTACCCACATAACCTCTCACATATCTTCCATTAATTCTATAGGCCTTCATATTGTGCTAAATCCAACCTATGTAGCTCTTTTCATCAAATCAAAACGAAGAACACGAAAAAGTGGTAAATATTTCATCACCTCTTTCATGTTCATTTTTTTCTTCCACTTCCTATTTCTGTGTTTTTTCCATTATAAAATAATAACTCCATTATTTTCTATAGAATTTGATGTTATTATATATATATGGAACAACCATATTCATTATTTTATCCATCTGTTGAATGAAATGTCACCATATGTGCGTACGTACGGCTTACGTTCTCCACATCGTGGTGTAATTGTTATTCAATGCATTATTATTTGGATGGGTATAATAATGATGTGTAATTGTTGTAAATAATCTATATAACACGATAATTATTCTGTATATATGATATACCGTCCAATTTTATATTATTTTATTATCAAACTAATCATATTGTCGCTCGTGCATATGTATGGATTACAGTCTCCATGAAGGTGATGTGATTCATTCCCCATCATATCCATTAAAGACTAATTTTCATTAGATGATTAAAAATAATTATTAAAGGCTTAATATCATTCAGAATTTGAATAAGATACATCCCTTCCATAACAAACATTACTTACGTAACAATTCATATAATGAAAAATGAATAAGTTAACAACCGAAACGACGATAATACTAAGATATTATTAACAATTCAATGTTAAAAGATCATATATGATATAATATTAATGTATGTGATTCTTGTATAATTTAATAACTATTATTTCACCATTATACAAAAGTTTAACCAACCCTCTACCAAGTAAAATTACAAGGTAAGGGTTAATTCTAAAATCTGTTCATTATCTGAGGTTGTTTATACGTAATTATATACTTGGACTTCATTGTCATCCACATCCATGTTACTCAAAAATTTATTTCATAACATTCATACTATTTTATAGACTATTAAATAAAGTCATTTATACCCTTGTTTGATTTTTATAAGATGCTTATAATGGAATCTTTCCATCGTTTTCCAATCAAGGTCCTTTATAACCTTTTAGACAAAATTAAGGTAAGAATGTCTTTTGTTTAACTTATACGGCAGGTGCGTCTGTTTTCCAACATTATAACATCATCAAAGCATCCCTTAAAAGCTTATAATAATATTTCCAAAATAAAAGTTTCCTTAAATGATTTCAAAATAGAAAGATATATTTCTCTAAAAAAGGATTCAATTTCATCTATGTCAACATCATTTGATAGAATTTAATCTTATTTGAAGTTGATTAATTATGATACAAAAATCCATATTTTATTTTATTTTTGTGATATGTTTGACTATGGATGTGTTATTTTTACCACATTCATGGTTTATTGATAAAGTATTGACATTTCGTAGGCTAGTTTCAATAAGAATGTTTATGTTATGTTTAAACTATTTTATATGAGGAATGAATTGGACTTAGTATGTGACGAGTGAAGCCCACTATAACTCCTCAATGCATCGGTAGGTCTCATGAGAGAAACTAGTGTCTTGGTACAGGGACGTGAAAAAATCTTATTTGTTGTCTTGGAACAAGGCCTTGACTATGTGGTAATTAAAGTTTGGCATTATGAATTCCATCATTACGAAAGTGGCTATTGATATTTCATGGGATTATTTTACTTGTAGAATATCCATGTGAGTAATTAAATGTAATTATTTTTATTTTATATTTTCCATATTATTCTGATTTTCATGTTTAATAGGCTTTTATTTTAGTCTTATAAATTTACATATATTTTTCTTCTTATTTATGAATGTTTCTGCTAAATTATTATCCTTACTGGGCATCAGATCTCACCCCTTTCTATGTTTTATTTTTCCCAGGATGCGAATATGTATATTATGACTGACCTGTAGGGATAGTCTATGGGATCTCAGTGTTGTCTATGGAAACAATTTGGCTGTAGTATTCCATATAATGATTTAATGTAAACCTTATGAATGTATCATGTACTTCAAGACTACAAAACTATGTTGTCTTTTGAGACTTGATCTTTTGTGATTATTCCATCGATACATAATAATACACCGACTCTAGGCTTCTAGAGTTAGGGCATTACAATTTAAACATATATGTAATAACCATTCCCTCACTATTACAAAATTGGGTTTGACTGTTACCTCATGGATTTTTATTAGGTGTATATCTACATGTTTGAGTCAGCAGCTATCACAATATGACACAATACTTTTTACATCAGAGTTTTCTACTCCTCATGGTTTTTCACAAGGTTACCCCAACTTGATTCTCAGTAAATACGTAATGCTAGGGGAGGGCACACACAATTATTATAAGTATTTATGTGAACCCCCAAATTCTTATTATGGGACAAATTATATATAAGATATTCAGAACTATGATATATTGTCGTTAGCTCCTAGGCACTTACAACAATGTGATAAATTTACAAGCATTGGTACAATACTATTTTGTCACATTTTTTCCTAGTAGTATAAAGTTTCCATTGGAAAAAAATGTTTATGATTTATAAAAAATATAATATATTGTTTAATTTCATAGACACTCACTCTTGAAGAATTATACAATAATTAGAACAATCTAATATTAGTGTAATTTTATGATTTTTTCATATAAATTACATGTGTTCAATATAAATTTATATTAAAGTTTGTGTACTGACACCCTAAATCAGGGTTTAATGGTTTAATATTTTATGAAATGGAAGAAAATGACTTTTTTTCTAGTGGGTTAAATTTATGAGGATGTGACTTCTCAAAAGACGATATAATATATGAAATGATGTTTTAGAATGTATTATCTACATTTTAATTTCATATTTTTCATACATAAATTTGATACAAATGTTGGAATGAAAATGAATGAATTAATATTATATATAAACATTCCACATGAATGAAATAATACATTTCATAGAATCATTAAATATTTAATGGGAATATAATAAAATCTATTAAAAATTATCGTCATGATTGAAATATGCATCATCGCGATATCCATTGAAAATGAATATTTTAAATCAAATAACAGAAAGCAATCAAATATGTTTAAATGTAGAATAATATTAGGTTGAAAATAAAGGATATTGTGTTTGGTTATTAGAAAAGAAAATATATAGCCATTTTTGGTACACAATATTATAAAAATAGTGATTTTCTCAAGCCCTTCATTTTTGTAAATATATTTTTTGAGTTGGATTGGGAGAAGTCAGTGGCTCAGTTCAAAAGTTTGAAAATTTTATAGTTTTCAATTGGCATGTAAGTGTGTCAGCATGTCATTGCATCAGCAATTTAGTGTGTCAGTATGTTATTATTTCGGTGAGTCAGATAAATTAGACATAGTGAGTCAGGGGCATCATTATCAATGAGTCAGAGGTGTTGGTAGTTCATTGTGTCAGCAGGTTGTGGCAATATTAGGTAATGGTGTTTGTAGTTCGAGACATCAATGAGTTAAGGGAATCGAAATCTTTGATTGAGGGGTGTCAGTAGGTCATGGTGTCCGTAGTTTAGGGCAGCAGTATGTCAGATCATTAGTAGGTCATTGAATAAGTAGGCCGTTGCATCGGTGGGTCAATGTCTGTGGCTCAACATTAGTAGGTCATGTCGATAACCTACCAATGAGTGGATCCACGTCAACGACTCATTTAAAGTATTCACAATTTTTCCCAGTTTTCCAGCTTCAGTGCTCGTACATTTTATTTTATGTAAACATTGTTTAAAGACATCATCGGGCATTTTTAAGGCTCTTTAAGTGGGCATTATGTAAATATTTAAATATTTTAGTGACTATGGGGATTTGAGATACTCAAACAGAAAAATCTTGACAATGATCGCATGACAATGACTTTTAAAACTGTTCTTCCATAGAAATAGGATCATAAACTTAAAGGTCTATATCATACCATTCTTGTGTTTTTTTTTGTTTCCCCTTGCTTTTCCTAGATCCTTCCTCCCTGGATGAGTCGTGTTCTTATCCTAGAGCCCCTAATTCATAGTTTTCTTGGATTTTGTCCATGGTGATCACGTGACCCCTGTCAATGGGTTAAGGAGGAACTATGATCCCTTTATAATCTGATCAGGATATATTATGTCTCTCTTTATTTGTTCATCTTGCGTGGTGGGTGTAAAAATGATTCATTGTGAGGAGTGGTATAATATATTTTATAATACAAGAAATTAAAAATTGGATAATATGACACAATGATAATAGTGATAAATTAAATAATTGGAAATGGGTGGTTTGATGTTTGATCACCTCCTTATTTTTTTGTTTACTTTTTGTTCATATGGATTAATTATAATGGTTTGTATTATGAAAATCATGTCCATTGGTGGACTTTGCATCAAAAATGGTGGTATCTGGTTTTTTATTATTTGTGATAATTGTCCATAACATGAAAACTACATAAACAAGTGCACATGGTTAATTGGACAGATTCCCCAGGATGAGAACCCAAGAATGATCACCCCTTTTTATCAAGAATATAAATGAATGATGTTTACCAAATTTGTATATATATATATATATTTGATAGGTGTGTATGAGTTATGTGTTCCATTTAGTTTTGTGACTTGTGTGAGTTTTGTGGTACTGTTTTTGGGATAACATTTGTGGGTTCAATGTTTCACAGAATATTTGGTTCTGTGAGAAGGGTATGGAATGTCTACATAGTGGGGGTCTGGGTTAATGGTAGTTGTTGTGGGATTATTTGTAGGTCAGTATAGGGTGCGTGTTGTTATACCATTTTGGGAGACTGATTGATTGTGAAATGGATGGACTTGTAGCCATCAAAAATACCACTACATGTGTTATGGATGTTGAATAATGTTGGGTAGTGGGACTGCGGTGTGGTTAAAACGTTGTGTGTCGTGGGACTACAACTTGGGTTTTCTTGTTTATTGTATGCAGATGGTTGGTAGTTTCCCCATAGTGCTATACTAAATTAATATGATCCCCTAAATTAATAATTTATAAGTGGTTAAATCAAAAGGGGTTGGTTTATTCTTTGGTTGAGATTGTTGTTTGGTTTTGAATATAGGGGTAGTATAAAAAGTTGCATAAGTGGGATTTTTTTTGTTTGTTTGTAAACCCATAGGTTGGGATGAGTGTTTTATTACATATAGATATATAAATTGTAGTTGCTTTTTATTTCTAAAATCACCCCACCCTTGTTGAGAACCATGTGTAGAGCACCCTTATTTCATGGTGGAGGGGTTTTTCCCAATATCCCGATTGAATGATGGATGACTGGGTACTAACATTCTTCATTTAACCCTCTTCCCGGTTCATATTTCTCGATCATATGTGGGTAGGTTGGAATGGATTAAGGATTACCATAGTTAAATATCCTTGAGCCAAGGGTTTTTTAGAGGCTTAGGTGTTTATGAGATAGGAATATATTCCAAAGTGTGTTCAGGAGGAGGCATAAGGGTCTTTGGGTGAGATGCATTATTGTTGTAGTCAAGGTTTCATCGGGAGGGATTGTGTGTGGATTGAGACCCAAGTGTTTGCAGGTAGGTTATAGTAGTGTGACTGTATATGGGATTTCTGGTAGAATCATGATGTTAGTCATCAGGGATGAGTTGTTAACTAGTTGGAATGTTGTACATGGTACCCAAATATTGATGTCTTTATACTAATACTTTACATTACATTCTTTATTAAGTGAGTGTGCCTCTATGAGTCTGGGTTTGTAAGTATTCCATTGTAGGTGGTATGCAGTTTTACTATTTTCTAACAAGGACATTAGTATGTTCTTCACTTGTGAATGGGAGGCTTTATTTTTCCTATAGGGTATACTTTTATACTCATCTTACATAAATAAAAAAGGATTTAGGTTTACATGAGGGCTTCATGGACCTTGCTCGACATTACGTGCCCATGCATCAGGATTATATTACATTACTTCTTAGTATCATTACTTTTGCTACATTACATTAGAGTTATGTTGTGCCATGATTCACCTTTACTTTTGAACATTCCTGTGGGGAACAGTTTGTGGATATTATTTTACATTAAGAATTTAGAGTTTCTTTTGATTAACTATTTTATCTCCTGATCTTATTTAGTAAAAATGTTAATTCCTTCACCATTATGTTATATTTTTATACACATGGTTCTAATCACCACTCCAGGGCCTATTGAAGGTGTAAGAACATAATTTTTTATCAATGGAAATCCCTTAATATCATTGTGAATTATATGATAATATCATTAGTAATAAATAACATATCATGATTCTATGTGATCACTAACCATAAATTTTCCACTTCGATGTTTTGAATTTTGAAAAGTGGTCATCTACATTTGTGTTCAAAAAGTTTATTAGAGTCTGATAGAAGAACACGTTTTTTGGTGAATAGTAATATACCCTTATGAATATTATTATTTATAGTAATATGACCCTAATTAATAGTAAATGGTAATATTATTTTTTTTCTTAAGGATTAAAAATAATGATCTTGATTTATTTTTCAATTTAATATAAAAGTAGTTCTTGTTTTAAAAATTTATATTTTTTGAATAAAGTATGATATTATTTAAAAATTAAATAAATAATCGTTATAATATTATTTTCAAAAAATGGAGTTCTTTTTTTAACTCTACACTTCGGAAATTTTTTAGGGTGAATTTTTATGTTTTTTCTGAAATTGTTGAGAATTTGCGGGATAATAAAAAACACATTTTTCAGTTTCGGTGTGTGTAATAACATCATTAATGCTTTAATAATAATGTAATAATTATGTTCGACTTGTTTAAGTTAAAATAAGATGTGAGGTGTTCTTAGTGTCTAATACCATGGGAAAAACCATGGGATAGCCAATGGTTTTGGAAATACCACTAATGAGGTGTCCCAATGAAATAATTAAAATATCCAATCAATTTTTATATAAATACCAACCCATTCAATTATTTGTTTCATTACAAGTTACTCATCAACCAGAATCTTTTCTTTTACCACTATATTTTCCCCCTATTGGTTTCGTCAATCCCCAAAGGTCCTACCTTCAGGTCATTAGAGTTACTCTACTGTGTAAGAGAATTCTCAAATTCGTTCTTTTTCCATCCATGTTTTCTTTTGTGTAGTATAACATTCATGTTTCCATAACATGCACTAATTTCAATTTAATCTGTTCTTTATATTTTATTATGATTCATTTTAGGATGTGTGACTCTTTTTCCTCCCTCTTTTTATTGTTTTATAAAACCATGATTCATAGTTGTTAGGGTGCTGAATTTTCGTAAGAAATTTCTCAACATTTCTTCAAGTTCCCTTCTATATCTTTTTTTCCACATTTCCTCTTATCCAAGAGGCATGAAAGATATATAGATCTTGTATATTCTGGATATTTTCATTTTAATGGAATTTTCATCATCATTATAATTCTACACTCCCACTTATTCAAGGAAGAAAAACATTCTCCTTTATGTGTCAAATTACCGACAACATAGAGGATGTGATTTCAATTTGATTTAATTCATTCAGATCCTGTCATAAAACAATTTTTATGGGTGTAACATATTATATTGTATATATTATATCATTTTTAATTTTTTTTAAAACTTATTTACATATTACTAAATGATTAATCAAAACAAGTTTGTTGTGGTAAAAAAATCTCCTGAATTGACCCAAATGATTATCATTAAATTTTAGCTAATGATTCATCCACATGGAATATAACATAATTCAATATAAGATCATTTGACTCTTTTAATATAATTAATAACATGTAATGTCAGTTCTTCATGTTTATCCATGTTCCACATGAACTTTTATTTATGAATACAAGTAAATCATTCAAGAAAACAATAAAAAAAGCATTCAAGAACAATGGATTTGAACCCTATAACTCACAAAAAGTATCATAAAATAACCTAATGAAACCATATTAAACCAAATTAAGGTATACACGATTCTTTAATTATTATTTAATTAATCTAATGTGGTTATACATGACTTAAATTTGAAGAATTCTTTCAGATACATGTTAGGCGGAATTCTCAAATCTAACTTTATTTCTTCATGTTATCCCTCTTTCACTTCATTTTTTATGGTTAGTCCATAAAAATAATTTTTCTAATCATTATAATTTCTATCCTTGTATATAAATTATCTCTACTTGATTTTATGAAAAACCAAATGTTTTCCAAAATAACTCTTCTTTCAAAAACACACCTTTTACTTCTCACTCAAAGTTGATGGTTCTTTTCTCAAGTACGTTATTTCCTCATTCTTTTAAGAAAAAAAATGTTTTTGATTGTATGATTTGAATTCCAATTAATTTCATGGATTATTTTATGTTCACGTTTTAATTATTTTTAATGTGTATGTCAAGATAATATTAATATTACGATGTGACAGGTGCGCTCGGAATTATATAAAAAATATAACTCTTTAAATGTGATGGGTGCACCCAAAATTTTAAAGCACTCCAATTAATTGGTTAAAGTGATTAATCTCATGGGTATAAGTGAAATTATGTGTGATCATGAAGATAACATTATTCACAGTTTTGTGTGGCAGTTTACCACTAAGTCATGATTATTCATTTTTTATGTATAACCACATTTCATGTCTTTTATTAATATTTTCTCTAATGTTCATGATCTTATGCCTAATTTATTATTATGATAAGCCCAGGATTTATTGTTCTTATCTATCCACATACTGGGATTTTATCTCACCCCTTATTGATGTATATCCTTAAGTGAATTCATGTACTAAAGAGAGGTCATGTGCCCTTACGAAGCTAGAGATGAAGGAATTAAATAAATGTTTAATGAATGATGTGGTAAATGTTATGTTTGGTCCTAGTTTTCTAAAGAAACTAAACCTTTGTATCCAATATGTGTAATAATATTATGATTTTTATATTTAAAATGATTTAATATTACTTTAATAAAATTCAGGGTTTCTATGGTTGGTTTCAGAGGAAAGGATTAGTTCATTTGGGAACTAGGATTAGTGAACCCAACAGAAAACCTCTATTACGAGACTAAGTAAAAGCATTTACACAAAAAACATTACATATGGATACCATACGTGAGCCTTTTAGTGTAATATTTACAAATGATACGTTATTTATTCCTGACTTGTGGACATATTTTTTTCTATCCTTTTCTATTTTAGAGATTAGTGAGAACCATGAGAATCCAGGATAACAACTCATGTGAGGGCTAATAAAATTATTTCCCAAATGAAATCCACACTAATTTGGGAGGTGGAGATCAAAGTTTAATAGCGATACAAAACACCTATGTCATGGTATGAACAATAACTATAATAATGGTGAATGTAATCCTTCACCAAAGAGGGAGAAACTAGATATTGAATGTTTTATGTGTCAAGAACCACCAACATTTAGTAGATCATCTGATCCACTAGTTGTAGAATAGTGGGTCATCTCCATGGAGATGATCTTTTTTGTGCTTCACTATTCTATGACGGAGAAGGTGACACTAGTAGTTTATCAGCTACATGAAGTGGCCAATCAATGATGGGCATTGATTAAGAACACTATGCCAATAAATGTAAATGAAGTGATGGAATGGTAAGACATTAAGATAATTTTTCATATTAAATAATTCCCACAAACTATTCATACAAATATGGAGAGAGAATTCATAGAGCTCAAGAAAAAAGAATAATAATATTTCAAAACCTATGAAATGAATTTCATGAGGCTTTCAAGGTACGCTGTGGATATTGATATCACTAATGATAGAAACATTGGTAGAATATTTAGTGGATTCAAACCACATATTCAAAAGCCTCTTTAAATTCGACAATTTAAGAGTTATGATGAATTTGTTCAATGTCCTCTCAAAGTGGGGATGGAGTACGGTGAATAGTATCATTGATTTGTCGGTAAAAAATGAAAGGTGGAGTTTCAAGATAGACGATTTAGTGATAAATGTGGGAAAAAAATGCAACGACCCACATGAAATAATGTGGGATGTTGCATCATGGGAACTGCCTTAACAGATTTGGGAAATGATTCATGTGTGAGAAGGAAGGACACCATGCTCAAGTGTGTCTAAAATATATGAAAAGGAAGGAGAATGTAGAGGGAAAATGGAGATAACCACCCATGTTCCTATGCTACAACTGTTGGAAGCAAGGGAACTATACAAGCTAGAGAACTATTCCTAGAGCCCTCATATGAAATCAGTGTCATCGGTCACTAAAGCCAATGGATTAATGGAAGGATTATGCCATCACTACTATATAGTGGATCAAGATAATGATGTCGTACAAGGAACACTTTATAATCACTAATGAATGGAAAATTTCATATTTGATTCTTGTTCTTTGAATTCCTTTGTATCATGAATGTTTTCTAGAACTATAGAATTGAATCCCATAAACATTGATGTACATATACCTATAAAATCTCCAATTGGTGCAATCATTGCAACCCCTGGGTTTGAATATTCTCTTATATGAATTTGTGGAAGATTCATCCAGGAAATCTCATAATACTTCAATTGGTAGGTTTCGACACTCTAATGGGAATGCATTGGATCTCAATATATAGAGCACATATCAACTATCAGGAAAATGAAATATCATTTCATATTCCAAACCATCCCATGTTCCACTACAAATTCAAGGAAGATCATGAATCTCCATTGAAAATTCCTTCAACAGTGTGGGTGTTTCTCCCCTAGGAAGAAGAATAAATCACCCAAATGGTTAAGTCAAAAGAAAGTGCCAACCTTGCAGAAATTCCCATCATAAGGGAATACAATGACATATATCCTAATGATTTACCTAGACATCACCAGTATTGTGAGGTAGAGTTCTCAATATAATTCATAATCAGATCTACACCCATCTCAATGTGTCCCTATATGATGGCGCCTCTCAAACTGGGGGGAATAATGAAACATCTTGAAGAGAATTTGGACGAAGGGTTTATGAACCCTAGTGAATCACCTTTGGGAGTGATGGTGGTATTTGTGAAGAATATGGATGGAATAATAAAAATGTGTATCGATTATCAGGAACTCAAGAACATCACCACAATGAACAATTATCGTCTTCCAAGGATTGATAACATGTTCAATCAATTAATAAGAGCTCAATACTTCTCAAATGTGGATCTCCGTTCTAGATATCATCTGCAAAAGGTGAATAATGATGATATTCAGAAGGCTTCCTTATGCACAAGGTATGTGCACTATGATTTTTTGGTGATTCCTGTTGGACTTACAAATTCCCCTGAAAACATTCTAGATCTGATGAATATAGTCTTTAGATAGTACCTCGACATATTTTTGGTGGTGTATATCGATAATATTCTCAAATACTCAATGAGAAATGAGGAACATGAAGAACATTTGAGACATGTGTTGGAGACATTGGGAATATAGCATTTGTATTCCAATTTTATCAAGTGTGACTTTTTGGTGATGCAAGTCACGTTCATGGGACATGTGATCAGAAGTGAAAGAATTAAGATGGACGCTTCAAAAATGGTGATTGGGGATTGGCCCAGGCCCTCTAGTGTCATAGAAATCAATATATTTCTTAGATTAGTTGTTTACACTCGACATTTTGTGGTATATTTTTCACAATTTTCATGCCCACTAACTAAAGAAACAAGTAAAGCAGTAATGAATATCTTGATGGAATAATGTAAGGGAAGCTTCATGGAGCTAAATATAATTCAGATCACTGCACCTCTACTAACATTATCGAAAGGTGCTGAATTTTATTTGATTTACAATGATTCTTCAATGAAATTCAGGGGTTGTATACTCATGTAAATGATAATGTGGTGGACTATGGCTCATGGAGGTTATTGATACATGGGAAAAGCAACATGATGCATGATCTTGAGTTGGTATCCATGATTTTTTCCATGAAAATATGACAACACTACCTATATTGGTATAAGTGTGACATCTACAATTACCACCAGAGCCTAATGTATATTTTCACCCAAAAGGATCTCAACATGCTTCAAGAGAGATGGTTAGATATTGTCAAGGTCTACGATTGTTATGTTCACAATCATCTTGGGAAGAAAAAAAGGTCACTGATGTTCCAAGAAGAAAAGAACATGCTACACTATCATTGTTATAGATTGGGAAAGACCCTATCTTCCTTAATATACAAATGATGGATTTGGAAATCATTAGGGAAGCAGATTGGTGCAACCCTTCCCAAAAGTATTGTACAACCACAAATATAAGAGATAATTATGGAGGCACAAAGGGATGATCTGGAGTTTCAAAAGAAGGTGAATGAAGTAAAAAAAATGGAATCTACAATAGTTCCATATTGACGATGTTGGTGGGATATGGTTTGGAATTCGACTTTGCGGGCCTTCATCATCCAGGTTAAAGCAGGACATATTCGACAATGCAAATATCTCAACATTATCTATCCATATTTTTAGCACCATAATGTACTATGATCCTCTAGAAAACGTCTGGTGGGATTACATAAAGAAGGAGATTACAAGAATATATCTTAAGGTGCTTGGTATGCCATCAAGTTAAATCTGAGCGAAAAATGTCCAAATGGATAATGCAGCCATTGCCTATACCCATGTGCAAATGAGAGGATGTCAATAAAGACTTTATCACGGGTCTCCCTAAGACATCGAAGGGATATAATGCAATATGGGATGTGTTTGACTGACTCAGCGTGATATACCATTTTATCGCTATTAGAAAAGATCTCTCACTTGAACTACTTGCAATGATATATGTGATAGGAGTGGTGAGACTGCAGGGTGTTCCACTATCGATTGTCTCTAACCATGAACCATTGATCACATAAAAATTGTGGAGGATCCTTCAGCATGCATTGAGTACTGAATGAAATCTCATCACAACCTATCACAACCAAACTGATGGCCAATCTGAAAGGACTATTCAGAAACATGAATACATGCTAAGATTCTACTCTCTATAATTCAATGTTCGATGGGATCATCATCTTGGATTGTTTGAGTTCATTTACAATAATAACTTTTAATTGAGTATTCAGATGGCTCTGTTTGATCTCTGTACGGAAAGATACGTAGAACTCAAACCTTTTGGGATTAATTGGGATAAAGAAAGCTACATGAACCTGATCTTGTGCAAGAGATGGAAGATAAGTTTCAAGTCATCCAGAAACACATCAATGAAGCTCAGAGTCGGTAAAAGAGTTATGCTGAAAACCTTCAAAGGGACATAGTGTTTGACATTGGAGATAAAGACTTCCATCAAAAATCACCATAGAAGAGAGTCATGCGGGTTAGAATTAATGGGAAGCGAAGTCCAAGATACATCGGCCCCTTTGAGATCCTTGATCGTATAAGAGTCGTGGCGTATCAGCTTTCACATTCCTCGAATATAGCTCAGGTTCATGATGAGTTTCGTGCATCGCTCTTGAGTTTGTACATACAAAACCCCTCACATGTACTGGACATAGAGGTGGTACAGCTGGAAGATGATCTCTCTTATGAGGAGAAACCATTAAATATTCTGGACTGAAAGGATAATGTTCTATGCAACAAGATGAACCATATTTTCAATGTGTTTTGGATGAACCCTATGTTTGAAGATACAACTTTGGAAATAGAGGAGGCGATGAAGGAGAAGTACCCTCACCTGTTTGGGTAAAACAAAATTTCGAGGGTGACATTTCCTATGTAAGGAAGAATTTAATGAACCAATGTTTTATTAAGGGGATTCAATTCTTATAATTATGCCTTATAGTATGACCAAATTAGTAAGAAATAAAATATCATGATATTATACGATCACTAAACATTATTTTTATACTTTTATTTTTTAAAATTTTTAAAGTGGTCATCTACATTTGTGTTCAGTAAGTTATTTGGAGTCCGATAAAACTGACATGTTTTTTTTCAGTGAATAGTAACACACCATAATTAATAGTAATATGAATAGTAATATGAATAGTAGTATGACCCAAATGAATAGTAATTCTTTTTATTATTTTATTTTCATAGGGCTTTAATATAATGAAATCTTGATTAATTTTTCAATTTAATATAAAGGCAATTCAAGTTTTAAAATTGATATTTTTTGAATTAAGTGTGATTTTACATACAAATCAAATTTATAATATTTTTATTTATTGTTTCAAAAAATGGTTTTCATTTTTTAATTCAACACATCAAAAAATTGTTAGGGTGAATTTTTGGGTTTTTCGAGAAAGTGTTTAATTTTTGGTGAATACTAAAAATACATTTTTGGGTTTCGATGAATTTAATTACATCATTAATGATGTAATAATGATGTTATAATTTTAATCGACTGGTGTATAGTAAAATAATATTTTAGGTGTCACAAGTGGCTATTAACATGGAAAATACCATGGGAAATCACATGGTTTTGCAAATACCACAAATTAGATGTCCCCTGGAAGTTAGGAAATTATTCCCTCAATTTTGATATAAATATCATCCTGTTCCTTCATTACATTCCTTCAAAATACTTCCTCTTTGAAGCTCTGTACTTTTTAACTCCCTTGTTTTCCATACAGTGATTAGTCATTCCCCTTAAGTCCCAACCATCATTTATTTGGATTTACTATAAATGGTAAGAGAATTCTCAACTTCATTCTCCTTCCAACTAAGTTCTCGTTTATGTTGTATAAATATCATGATTCCATACCATGTTCTTATTTAAATTTTATAAATTTTCCATAATATATTATGAACCATTTATATATGGGTGAACCTTTTACCCTCTCTTTGATAATGTTTTATAAAACCATGATGCAACGTCGTTAGGCTGGCGAATTTTTCTAAGCAATTTCACAACTTTCCCTCATATTCATTTATATTATTTTTATATACTCACATTCCTTTTATCCAAGAGTCATGAATGGTCCAAAAATATTTTATATTTTGTTTTCAAGTTCATTTAAAATTTATCAAAATTATTCTTCTCCTCTCCCACTTATTCAAGGAATAAAAACATTGTGTGTGATGTGTTGAATTACCGACATCATTGATGATGTGATTTCATTTTTTATTAATTTAATCAGATATGGACATCAAACCAAATTTATAGTGGAACCAGATTAAATTAGATTCATTATATATTTTTTAATGTTCTTTAACTATTTTATGGACATATTACTAAATGATTAAACAAAACACGTTCGTTGAGGCCGTAAAATCTCCTGAATTAACCCAAACGATCATCATTAAATTTTAACTAATGATTCATCCACCCGGTATATAAATTAACTAAATATAAGATATTTTTTAACACTTGGTATATAATTAGTAACATGTAATATCAATTATGGATTTTTATTTATGTTCTACACGAACATCCATTTATGTATACAAGTGATCCATTCAAGAAAACCATAAAAAACAAACATTCGAGAACAATGGATTTGAACCACACAACTCTTCAAATGGGTCATAAAATAACCTAATGAATCCATAAAGAACCTCTTTCATGTAAAAAAGGTTATGTAATTTCCAACTAATTTATCTAATGAGGCTATATAGGACATTAATGTGTATAAATCTTTTGAATACAAGGTGAGGTGTAATTCTCGATCCCAATGATCGTTCTTCGGGTTCTCCCTCTTTCAAATGATTTTTTGTATCGATACTCCTAAAAATAATTTTTTTAATCATTATAATTCATATTCTAGGGTATACATGTTTTATAATTTCTTTTGATAAAAAGATAATGTTTTCCAAAATAACTATTCTTTCAAGAACTCATCTTTTACTTCTCAATATATGTTAATGGTTCTTTTATCACGTACGTTACTTCCTCATTATTTTGGGTAAAAAATGTTTATGATTGTATAATGTAAAACATAGTTCATTATATGGGTTATTTTAGGTTCATTTATAATTATTTTTTATTTTTCATGCATGATAATGTTAATATTATGATGTGTCGGGTGCGCACAAAATTATATAGCGTAATATGAATGTTTGAAAGTGGCTGGTGAACCCAGAATTATAAAGGAATTTAAAGAATTGGGTAATGGGATTAATCACATGCCTAAAAGTGAAATGATGTGTGAACATGATTCTAGCTTTGTTCACAAGTTTGTGTGGTATTTAACCACTAACAATGATGTTTCATTTTTTATGCTTTCCCACATTTCATCTATTTTGTTAATTCTTCTTCTTATGTCTATGATCCAATCCATAAGATGTGATTATGATAACCACATGTTATATTGTAATTATATATACTCTTATTGGGATTTTTACTCACCCCTTGTTGATATATATCCTAATGTGACTACATGTTCCAAGGAATGGTCATGTTCCAATAAGAAGATAGAGGAGAAGGAATTAAATAAATTTTTATGTATGATGTTATAAATGTTTTATTATCCTAGTTTTCCCTAGACACTAAATATTTGGGTGTTCTAGGTGTAATACAATTATGTAATTTCTCATTAAAATGATCTAATAGTAATATAAGAAAAGGCAGGGTCACTATAGAAGGTGGGACATGGGGTATAATTATCTAACCTTCAACTTGAGGAAGGAAGGGTGTGGCACTTTGTTGTCCCTTCCTTCGTTATAATGAAGGCATATCATGACAAATATGATATTGTAATAGTAATAATTGAGTTTATTTTTTAATGTATTACATTATAATAATAATTTAAATATGATTATGTTTGTTACATAAGTAAATTTTATTATTTATTTATATTTATATTTTTTTTCGATTTTCCTGTTAAAAATTGAAATTTCAATTTTGTTATATATATATTTCATAACCTAGTAGAAATTATATTATTAATTATATACTATATATAAATTTAATGTTATTATGATTATTTTATCTCATATGATAGGTTTTATTTGAGGGATAAACAAATTTTCGCTCATGATTTCATAATAATTTATTTTTAAGATATTGTGGAAATTGATATATATATATATATATATCAAATTTATATTCATTATTTTTAGGACATTTCAATAATGGATTTTATTTTTTTTATTTCATAAGGTATTTATTTGAATTATATTTTTAATTTTAAAAAGATTTATCAATTAGATGGATATCGATGTAGAACGATATATTCTAAATCGTCAACTATTACAAATTTTTTATAATTTTAGAAAAATGTTGTTCAAAAATTGTATTCAGACATTAGAAATATAAATTATGTATATTAGGTGGCATTTACAATTCTACCCCACTATGTAATTAAGAATATTATTTTTGGGCATGGGACCCTTACATCTCAAATTTCATGATTTTCCATTGTAATATTTCACAAATCATCTAATGTTACTCTAATATATAATGGGTTCCTTAATAGTTATAATTTTTTATAGCATGGTCAAATTTCCAATTATATATATAGTTTATGAATATTATGAATATAATCATATCATTTTTATAATATAATTTTTATAACCGCTTATATATTGTTTAAATTGCTGCTACATATTCTATTAAGGAACAATTACTTTCTTAAATAGATTCTCTATGGGTAACTAATACGAACATAATAAATTAGCAACATAAATTTAGGCATTGTAGTGTAATTCCTGATTTTTCCGAATTTCAGTAATCCACACACATTATCAGGTCTATATCTCTCATGAAATGATTGATTTCTCAAAAATATTTAATGAGATGGTTTATATTATAATTCAATATCATACATAGTTCACAATATTGTTGTATGATAAAAAATTTAAAATAATAACAATTATATTTCATCATCAAATTTATTTTTCATGATCTCTCCTATTTAAACATTTTAATATTTTCATGTTGTAATTACTTTCAAATTCCATATTGGGTTACCATTATGCGTTACAATATAGATTAATATATTGATCATTTCAAAAATCTACTCCAAACATTTACATTTATGTATCATCCTTACCAAATATTATTCATCCTATTGAGTTCATGACTATATTTATTTTTTCACTATGAGGAATCTTATGATACCTATAGGAAACCATTATGATATAGAGATATCATATATTAAGATTATAGGAAACCTTGTATTTTCATAATTAATGAAATTTAAATATCATTGTTTATTTTTTGGTATATTGTAAAATTAATAGTGGGAGTAACCTTTTTGTATTTTAGTTTTACACAATTTCATTTTTACTGAACTTGGTTGAACTGTCTGTTTCATTCCATTTGTGTATCTATTTCAGGAGTATGATTATGTTTTTCTATATTACTTCTAATCATATTCATTGGTAAATATATGAACATTCTACCGCTAACTTTGATTCTATAACTCTAAAAATAACCATCAAAATTTAAAATAATAATCAACTAAATTCTTGATATTTTAAAATATCAAAAAATGATTTGTTAAATTTGATCAACAATTCTATTACCAGAATTATATATTACTTTTTAATGTCGTGTTTCTAGAATTTATCTTTAATCATATAAATTCATGTCATATTACATAAGTTTTATATCTAATAAAGTATATTAATATTTAAATTCATATAAGAAAGTAGATTAAAAATAATTTTAAAATTATAGAGGTTGTATGGAATCCATGACTGTTTCTAAATATAATAGGATTACAACTATAAAATATAAATTAATTTAAAATATTATTAAAAATATTCATTTTAAAAATGAAAATAGATTTAGTCGTTTCTACATACATTTTATACTATAGTTTATGATTCAAATATATAAAATATTTTTTTTGTTAAGAACATAGAGCAATAATAAATATGTGTCTATTTATTAAATAAATGAAAATCCAATGATGATGTGCTCATTGTGATATTTGACCTATCCTTATGTAAAAATAATAATTTCATTCAAACACCATAAAATATATAATTATGGAAGATACAGTTAGATTTATATAAAAAATTTGTACTATATTTATATAATATGAGATAATCTATCAAGTTTTTTCAATCCATAATCTATCTACAACTCCACACCCATAATATAGAATTCATAACCATAGTTATCTATTTTTAGAAGTCCATGGTCATTCAATGTGATCCTATGTGGGGATGTATTTATGATAATACTCACAAGATATGTGTATTATATTACATACAATAATTTTTTATGTTTTATTATATTTATCTTGAAATTTTCACAAGAAGAGTCTATAGAAATAAATTCTATTTTTTCATATAAAAATATTTAAATTTTATAATGTAGTTAATATTATATTTCATTGTATAAATGATGATTTTTTGAGGTTTTTTATTTTAAATGAAACTTAGGTAATGTAGATGATAACGAGTGAGACCAAGATTTAGAACTCAAATATATTACTTATTGATTAATTCTCTATAGAAATTATTTTATAAATATTTAGTGTAGTACTTCTATTAAAGTAAATTTAGAATATTTCATAAAATTATTCAATTTAAAGGTGAAAATAAATATAATTCCCTTAGTATCCTTTATAGTTATTTGTTAAGTCAAAGTGAATAAAATAAATCATTGTATTTCATAAAAAATAATACTATTTTTTAATTAATTAGTATTTATAATAATATCAAATTATAGAAGACGTATTTTGATTCAATGTTTCATTATTTTTAGGGACATGGGTTTGCATTTCAAGAGGAAACATTATAAAAAAATATCATTTTTTAAAAAATAATCAATATTTTTATATTTCATTTAATCCTATTCCACATAATTTAAATGATTTTTTACAATGAATTTTTAATGGTTATATGTATTTTTATGATTTATTACGATATCAAAAAATTTTAACTTGGAAATATTACCTAGGGTTCTCATACATTTCAATTATTTAATGAATTTTAATTTTTATACCCATTAACGTGATGTATATTTTCAACCAATTTTTTCTAAATATAATAATAGTTCATAAGAGACAGTATGATTTATTATGAATTCAATTTTATGTTACCATTTTTATCAATACGAGAGTTTGTTTAATCATTTAAATAGTTTTATTTGGGGTGAAATGTCAATAGAGTTGAAAAATTATGGTATAATTATGTTTGAAATTTTCCATGAATCAATAATATTTTAACCAAAATGATTATAGGTATGTTATTAGGAGTGAATTTTATATAAATTGTAAAATTATGGGATATTTTTTATTAAGTTATTACATCATCCTTATAACCCCATTTTAATAGATAGATAACATGTTCAAAAAATAATGATTCCCTGATGATACAGATAAATATAAAAATTTGAGGTATATAGGGTAGAGGTTGAGAGACCACACCATCCATAGATTGGTTACCCTTTTTAAACCACACACATGATAATTTAATCAATTTAAACTATTACTAATACTATAAAAAACAAAAACAAATATAGAGGAAATACGTCTTGCAGTATACTAGGAATTCATTAGACATGAATGGATATTTGTTGGTCCTGATTGGGTATCTAATAAAAACACACCAAGGTCTAGGTGGAAGTAATAAACTACCCCCTCACTATAAGATTAATAAAATACTTGATACAATTAAATAAGATTCATGATGGAACTCAAGGATTACAATGCATATCCAATACCTATATATACCCTTCCAAATTCATCAATCAACTTCTAAGAAATTATTTTCAACCTTTAAAATGAAAACATTACATACAAAACATCAAAAACTCACCTAAAAATCATCTATTGGAAAATTTATCAAAATACAAATAATATTTATTTTTATAAGAATAAAATTGTCATTAGGAATATTTATTGAGATTGATGTCCTTGATACCACTTTCCTACAACCAATACCAAATTCCACTTAGAAAATATAACCACCGATATATTACATATATATGGGATATCCCCTAATTACTCAATAAAATAATTAATGTGACTCCTTTCTATGTAAATTAATTCCTTGAATAAAATTCATAGTTCTTGGAATGAGTATACTAATAACCCTCAAAAATATTATGAATCCTAAATAATGCTATATTTAAAATTCTACATCATCATCTTTTTCAAAATTTTCATTAGTATAATTATGCATTAAAAATGAATCATAAAATATGTACCCACTTTAATAGTTATTTTATTAATAAATACCAGTCCTAATCAATACTATTCACTAATTTATATACAAAAACAACCCTTACTTACTATATCAAAATTTTAAAATTTATTTAATGATGTTCATGGTCCTCCAAATTAACTATATTTTCAATATGAATCAATAGATAAAAAATCATCATTAAAAATTTAAAGAAGTCCATATTCTTCACATTAATTATTTTATTATATTTAGTCATATCTCTCCTCTACACAGAATAATGAACACTATTCATTTAATATTTACCTCATGATGACATTTTTATGGAAAAATTATTTTCCATTATTTATCATATCAATATATATGGAGTTAACATAAACTATATATTCTGCTCATAGTATCTATTTATTTTATATTTAATAATAAATTGATAAAATCAACATAAAAACATTCAGGTTAATTATTTTGAGTATCACAATCTTTTAATCTTTATTATATAATATTTATAAATTATCTTTGGAAAATGGTAATCATGTAACTTTCTAGATTATAATGAAAAAATTCTATATAATTAGTATTGTCAGTTCCATTACACTAACATTCATATATAATTTTTATAACTGTACAATATATTCAGTTGGAAATATTAATGTTTACTTCTAATAACAATTTGTTTTCTAAAAAATATATTATTTTTAGATTATTTATTATATATAATGTTTATAGTGGGTGCTTACTATAGTGGGAAACTATATATTTCATGATAATACTCTTTAAAAATGTTTATTGTCAACATACTATAATATGTTATAAACCATAATGTGTTTGACCATGGGAGTTTTAGGAAAAACATAAATGTCTATTTATTTCCATAAATATCATATTTAGTGGTCTATAAGATATGAGATATTTGGTATGGAATTGGAAAGATAATATTAAATTTTATGTTTTTATTACATTTTCATCCATCAGGTAGAATGAAAGTAATGAAATTTAATTTGAAATTATTATTTTGATTTTATATTATATGTTTCATCTACATGGTCCAGTATTAGTTTTGAATGTTGAAATCATATGGAAATAATTTTTTATGGATTACTGAAAGTCAAAAGGGGGACCATTTTAGTTTTAGACAGATAGAAAACCCCATGATGGGATATTTGGGCCACAATCCAGCCAAAAACAGATCATATATGTTCATATTAACCATACATTAGTCATACATTCTCATTTAATCTACTTTTTAAATAAAAATTATCATATATCATGTGAACTTGTTTACCAAAATACATAGTTGTTGAAATAATTCATAGGATTTATTTAAAAAAATAATTAATTTTTATAAAAATCTATATAGGGGTAACCATACCATTATATAAGTTTATATATATAAATATATATTGGTATGTGTCACTATTTTTACATTATATAAAATATATATTTATGTTTTATGTTTTTTTACTAATAAAGTGTAACAGTACTAAAAAAATAAATTATAAAAATTGAAATTATGATATCAATGCATATGTGGAAGCTATAAAATTATTAACTTTTTTTTATTAATATTTATTTATTTAAATGAGTCTATAATTATTAAAATTAATTAGTGTTTTATTCACTATTGATTGATTATATTAAAAATGATATTGAGGTAATCCAACTTGTATGAGTTTGGATTAATTTTATTTTTAATTTTTTATGTTATATTGTTTATAAATTGGTATAATAATTATTTTTATATTTATAAATAAATATTAGGGTATCATCCCACTTTTCATTATAGTGGGAAAACGTTTTTATAATTTTTTTTATTCTATATAGACTGTCCCTAGTGGTACCACTCATTATCATATGAGTTGAACTATAATAGGAAATATTATTTCCCATAGGTAGTTGGTCATTACCCAAGTTGATGTCAATCTAAACAAATAGGAATCATATGTTAATCGAAATTATATATGAAATATCACTATATTATATTTCAGAATATCAGCACTAAATATAAAAATGAGTGAATAAAACTATAATGACCATATTTAACTTTAAATTATCATATTGTTGATAATTTTTATTCTGTTTTTATCTGAAAAATTATAAATAATTATTTTATGAACCAACCATAGATATTTCTATACCATGATATTTCAATAGGAAATTTCTTTCTTACAAATTGTCGATCATTTTAATTTTAGATTATCATAATGTTATCCCATAACACATGAAACAAAACAATAAAATACAATGAGAATACTTCAATATATTATCCATTTTTTCATAATATAAAACTCATAATATAATGAATTATTTATTTTTAGAGAAAAACTCCATGACCTTCACCTTGATTTATTTATTTCCCTTAGAAATTCTCAATATCTAGTGAATTTTTAAAAATCTGGGATGGGAAATAAATATTTTTAATGGATATAAAAAATAAATAAAATTATTATCTTAATAAAAATATAAAAACTGATATATCCATTACCTACATCTTCAAATAAAAAATTTTCAATTGAAGAAAAACCATACAAATAAACTATTAAAACCCATAGAAAGAAATTAAAAGTATATTATGTTACATAGTGAATAATATTAATAATACCATTAAAAAATATTTTAAAACACATTCAAAACCATTTCAAATACATTTTAATTAGAATGGACATATGAACCATATCCAATATTAACATTTCCAAATCAATCAGAGTGTTATAACATTCTCACCCAATGCCACATGGTATTCCCTGTTTAGTATTATGTACCATTATCACACAAATCTATCTATATATCCCCATTATGTAAGATTTAATTGGATTACTTTGTGTTATCTAGTTCTTATCATAATCTAATATATAATGGAATCACCTAGTGTAATCTTCGATGCCATATTAAAAAAATATGTAATGGTATTACTCAATTGAATCTGGACCACCCCATCATGTAGTATTAAACTGGATTACCCTGCGGTATTGGGACACCCCATCATATAATTATCACAAAAAAATCCTAAGTAAAACACATTATCCTTAAAAACGTTCTAAAAAATTATTTATACTGATATAAAAACACATTCTGAAAAAAAAATTCTTTTATAACCCCAATTTCAATACCATGGTACACTTTTCTTTGAAAACACCCATTAAATTGAAAAAAACTAAAAAAGGGAAAGATTAGTTTCCCTTTTAGAAAAAAATAAATTCTTTAAAATTAAGCATGAAAATTTATAAGAGTAAAATCAATGGAAGCCTCAATTTCCCCAAAATATTTAAGAATATGACATTATTTTCTAATTTTTAAAAATATTTCATATAAAACACATAATAATCTTCCTCTTGAAAAACAATAAATGATATTAAAAATATAATTAGTTTTAATTTATAATCCTTTTATTTCTAAATTAAAAAAAAATATTATCAAGAGTATTCACATGAATGAAATTTTTTAAAATAAAATCATTACACATTTAAGAAAAGTATTTTTTTTAAATCACAGTGGGACATACCACATTGAAACATTTTAATCATAAGGAGTATAATGAAATATCACTTAACAACTCATTAAATAAAATTAGAATAAATAAATTTGTGATATAATATTTTAATGGGGTTGTATATTTATCTCATTACATCAGGTGTCTGTATAACATCAGTATATGCCTCAATGAAAGGAGAATCATATGAAGTCCCATACCCTGAGTTTGACATGTCATGACTGAATTCATCATTATAAAAAGAATCACATATTAATTTATATATATTGTTTAAAAAAATATTATATTTATTCTTTATTAGGATATTGTAAACAATTACTTAATCAATTAATATTGTTTCGAGTTTTTTATCCCAGTTTTACATGCCAATCAACAGCACATTGGTGGATTGAAAATGGTAAAAGAGGTCATTATATAAGCATATGAAGTGTAAAAAATTGATATAATTATCATAATTATTCATAAATAATTCTTTTAAAACCAATAAAGAAATTTTATTATTATAAATGAACCAACATTAGTGTCACGGAGACGGTAGGTCCTGTGTATGCATGAGTAACGTTCCCACTATTATATGATCATTATAGAAAACATTTATGTGAAAAATACCATTCAATATTGAAAATTTTATCATAAATTTTATATTATTTAATCATATATACATATATATGTAATTCTTGTGTGGTAAAAGGAATCCAAACAGTGTGTGGAGGCGGTAGTTCACACATCCCCAAATGACATTATAACATTATTATTTTGTGAATATGTAATAATGATAAAATTATATTATATTTATAGATTACTAATTATTTAAAAAGTATAAAAGATATATCATTTATGTATCATATTTTAATTGAACACATCCTTAACACATTCCACGTAATGCTTGAATGAATCATATTTCTTTGAAGATGTGGTTGTCCAAACATCCACAAACGATGTTGTTGTACTCCCATAAAATGGAATGCATAAAACATTAGTTAGATAAAAATTATATATGATTTAAGGAGTTTAAAATATCATTTATATCATTTAAAAAACAATTCATTCTATCAGAATTTCAATCCATGATTGGCGGTAAATGAAAAATCAATGACATCGGTTTGTGATATGGTTGTCCTCCATACACAAGAATGGTGATTTTATTACCCACTTAATGGAAGTTTGTGATGGCTTAGGTAAAAAAATAACAAATAAAATATGTAAATATAATTATTATACCTTATTCAGTAAGTAATCATGATATAAATTTAATTTAAGATGAGAATAAATAAATGAAACAAAAAGTACCTGATAATGATTGTTACCTCATCTTCATGTGACTCATTTTAGACTTAACCAAAGAACATGAATTGTTTCATTTATGTCAAATTTTTTGAATCTTTTATGAGAGGGTTGATGTTGTTTTCTAATGTTTTTTTGGTAATGGAAAATTTATGGAGAGCTGTATGTAAGAGAGGGGGTGATTTCCCTTTTATAGTGTGGGGGGGGAGTGCAATTATTATAAAAAATAAAAAATTAACACTTTTGTGGGTACTCCCATACCACATGTTTTAAAAATTTTATAAATAATGGAGTTGAGGGAATTTATTTTATATAATAATATACACCACATTTAAAAAATCATTTTTATCATTTCAATACTTATTCTCTATGTTTACTCAATATATATTTCTATTTTTAGATAGGTAATTGTTATATTTTTATATACCTAGGTAGTTTAACAATTAAGAATATAATTAATTGTGGATTTTTTATATTATATAGTAATAATTATTATATATATTTATTCCACCTCATGAAATTAAAATCACCTGTTTATGTGTAAACATAATTTTTTTACAATCATATATCATAGAGAAAACCCAACAATAATGTTAATCATATTAATTAATTTTTTTAGTCATCACTAATTATTATTATAACAAAATTAAGTTTAATGAATTATAGTATAAATATTATATTGATACCAAGTATTTATACCCATTTATAAAATTGAATTAATAGTGGTGAAAAAAACTGAATTTAAAACTACTCCTATAGATTTCGAGTGAAAGTGAACACTCAGAGTGAAAATGTTCAAATGTTTACTGAGGTTTTTTTGTATATATTCATTATAAAAATAACTACAATGACCTAAATTTGTTTTAAAATATATAATTTAAATAATTTATATTTAAAACCATGTAAGAGAATTATTTAATTTTTTAAATTATATAGATGAAAAGAAATTTCTCAATTAAAATTATTTTTTGTTCAATATTCCTCAAAAAAATAAATATTTTAGAAAAATACACAAAATATATCCTAATATAATTTGTAAATTAATAATTAAGAAATGAATATTATTTTTTAAAATAAAATTTATAAATGTTTCAAAATTTATTTTTAAAAAATTTCAGTCATTGAAATATTGAAATACTACTTTTGAGGAAAAGGGAGTTTTAAGCATAAAATTGGAATTTTTCATATATTATGCCTTTTAAATATATTTTATTAAAGTAATAATATTTTAAAAACCTTTTTAACCATATAATAGTTATCCGTATTCATAGACACAAATATAAAAGCATGGTGATAAACTAAACATTAAATAAATATATTAATTGAATATTATTATTATGTTAAACTGTGCGTTACATATCAATCAAGTAGTCAAATAATATAAATTAATTTTAAAGAAAATATTTTTCCAAAAACATTTGTATGTTCCATAATACCCCACTTATGATTAATGTTTTCCTAAAAAAATAATTTTTATCAGTGGTTTTATCATTTTAGGAATTCATTTATTGAAACCCATATTGTAAAAATGAAATAAAAAAACATCACATAATAAGGGATCATGGGAAACATAATATTCCCTCAATGTAAAAAAACTAGTATTACACATAATGTGAAATGATGTGGGAATAAAGGAAAATGATAAACAATTCTAGGGAGTGATTGTGTAATTTTATAATAATAAAATGAATTATCGATAAAATGTTAATGGATTCAATTTGTTGAATATTTGATGATATAAACGACCATATGTTATTTCTAATTTATGGTACTAGGATAAAAATTCTTTTTTCAAAATCCCAATCCTTAAGCTTTGTAATTTTATTAATATCTACAAAATCAGGAAATATTGTATGTGATATATTTCTATCACATATGAAAAGTTCTAGACACATATTATTTCTAGAAATATGTCCAAAATCCATAAAACATTAATTTAATCATAAAATATTATATATACCATATAGTTTATCAATAACATAGTAATTACGCACAAAATTAAACGTATTTATATCTCATTATGCTTATCCTTATAGAAATATAATCCCAAATAAACTTTTCCTAAATAGTATTTATTCACTATATTATCACAACGCATTAAACATCATAAAGAGAGTCTAAAACCTAGAACATTGGGTAAACCATAGAAAAATATATTCCCCAATGGAGATTCCATTACATCATTAGATGTCTCAACATCATAATGATTCCTATGAAATTAAATTTCTAAAACATTCTAATTCACATAGTGATGATTACATCTTGTGAAACTAACATCAGACATGAATTTTGACAATAAACTGTATCATTATAACTAAAACAACACATATTTGGATAACTATTAGGTACCCCAATATTTATTTGATTAGATGTATTTCATTTACAGTTTTGAGCCTTGTGACTACAATGAACACACTTGGAACACATCCCAAATCCTAAAAAAAATACCTAAAATGTTTGATTCCACACATGGTACATTTTGTGGGATTACCTCTATAATACATAGGTATTTAGATCTTTGAATCATTCTACAACGAACATTTCTTACTATTATAATATTAATAAACATACCTGTCTGAAAACCCCATATCCACATTATCATCACAAAAAATGGAATTATCATAACAATTAAATTATCATTTGGCCAAATAACTTTCTAAACGTGGTTTCCACCTTATGAAATACCAATTAATGTTACAATCAATTTCATAAGTAAAATATGTTATATACCTGGCGTATATTTTGGCATTTTCTTTATATGTGGAAAATGAATCATCTTCATTTAGGATTATTTAAATTATTATACTCTCCATCCTAATCCAACCAAACAAAAAGAAATATATCTCAAGAAAAATAGCCTTAAATATTTCCAATTATATGGAATCAAGGTCATATTTCTCCCTAGTATTCTTAATTAATGACGACAATGGATCAGATTCACATTTAAGATAATAAATTTAAAGAGTTACCATTTTATGTTCCTAAAATCCAATGACATCAAATATCATCTACAATAAATTAATAAATACATTAGATATAACTAGTTAAGATGATTCAATGGATGATGGTGTATTTTTTCCTCATGAAATAATCTAATATAGACTTGTTCATTTAGGTTATATCAATTTCCTCCCTAGAATTGATACCAAAGAAATTTATATCTTGTTTTAACTGATACATCACTGCAGAAAATAGTTATATTCATATCCATGAAATCTAGTAACTCTAATATGGAAGAATATTTTTATTTCAGTTCCTCTGCACTGTATCTTCATTGTTTCCTCTCTGGAAAACAATTATAAATAAAAAAATTAAATGAATCAACATGGAAACCTTAAAATTCTATCTCATTTCAACTTAACCATAAATTAAATCATATAATAATATTCTATTGAAACATTCAAAAACAATAAAATTTTTCGATCCTTTCCATTGAACCCAACTATAATAATTTGGCCTTATAATTTTGATTTTAATAATTTTCCATAAATCATTTTTTATAGTTCAATTTTTTGATATTTTTGGATTTTCTAGTTTTAGAGAAATAGCCATAACTCAAAAATAAAAAAAGCCATAAAATATAATGTTGATAGATCTAATTAGTATCCATTTCTTCCATAATATAAAACTCATAATGTAAAACATTAAATTTTATTCATGTTAAATGAATACAACTTTCAACTTCACTTCTTCCTTTCCCATACCTATCCATAAAATCATGTAAAATTATTTTAAAAAATGAGATGAGAAAAAATTATATTTAATGGATATAAAATTAATTTAATCCAATTTTTGTATGTTTTCAATGATTCTTATATTTTTTACCTTGACAAAAAAATAAATCATTTTCACTGTAAAAACAGCCATAGATGTAAAATCATTAACACACATAGAAGGGAATGAAAACACATTTTGGTGATAGAAAAAATCATATTCATCAGAACCCTTACAAAATATTTCAAAACCATTTGAAATCACATTAAAACCCATTTATACTAGAATAAAAATATTGATGGAATCCAACATAATAAATACTCATTGCATTGGATAACTATAATGGGATCACCCAGTACTATCTGAGATACACCATTGGGTAAGATTTAATGGGAACACCTAGTGAAATTTTGGCCACCCCATTGTGTAAGATATAAGAGGCTCACCCCGATCTATCTAGTATACCCCATCATGTAAGTTGTAATGAATTCATTCGGCCCCATATGGGCTACCCCTTAATGTATGCTTTAATGGGCTCACCCGATGCTATCTGCAAAATACCATCATGTATGTTTTAACAGGATCTCCCAGTTCTATTTGGGCCTCCCCATAAAGTAATACTAAAGTAATAGTACTTGAATAAAACAATATCTTCATTAAAACCATTGAAGCTCTTTTAAAATTATAGGAAAACACTTTCAAATAAAAAGGATACTTTATATTAATACCCTATTTCCAATACAAAGAAATTGTTTTCGTCAGAAAACCCATTTCTAATAATAAAATACCACAAATCGGGATACAATTTAATTATTTTTATGAAAAATGTTTCCTTTCAAAAAAATCCTTAAATTTAATAATATTAATAATGAAAGAAAAGTATGTTTTCATCATCTACATTAATAATATAAGATTTCTATTATAGTGTTTTAAAACGTTCTTTATAAAAACCAGTAAATGATTAATTTTGAAAAAATAAATAAATAAAATTGAAATTATATATAAAATTCATAGTATAATATATTTATATAAACCTAAATAAACATCAATATTTATAATATCAATAATATTAAAATGATGGAAAATATTTTCAAATTAAATTTTCATTTATTTAAAAATAATTATTTTATAAATTGAAGTTTCCCATACAACATTGAAACCTTTTAATCAGAATATCCTTGATAGAATAAAATTTAGAAAAATATTAAATATCATGATTATTAAAAAAATGATATGATATGTTAGATGGGTATTATATAAACCTCTTAATATTATGTTGTTGTATAACATCAAAATATGACTCAATGAAAGGATAATATGCTGAATTACCATATCTTGAGTCTAAATTGGCACATGATTCTTTATCATATTAAATAATAATCTTATGTTAACTAAATAACATTTCATAAAATTTATATAATTTATTATTACATTCATATCCATTATTATTAGGGAATATACAATTACATAATCAATTAAGATTAAGTCCGTTTTTTGACCTTATTCGGCTTATGTGTCAACCAAACTATGATAGGTTGAGTATAGTCAAATATCCTATTATATTGATATTTTAAGAATAATTATTTTAAAATAATTTTCATATTAATAAATGAATTATAATTTTATAACAATACAAGAGTTTTGGTTATAAAAAATGAACCAATATTAGAATCATGTATGTAGTATGTCATGCGTACACAAGAGTAACATTCAAATTTGAAAATTATTATTATGGAAAGAAGGTAAGTTAAATTTACCTTTATAGAATTATTATTAAATCATAAATACCATATAATTTAATAATATATAATTTTGAAAAATATTTATTTGGACATAAATGGAATGACATCACATTGAGGAGATGGTAGTCCACATGTCCATGAATGATGTTTCACTATTTCAATGTGTGAAATGGTACTAAACAATATGATATATTATAATTATCCAATTTAATTATTTCAATATTTTAATATGAATTTTATTTATATGACATGATTTTTATTAAATAAAATTAGATATACTTTCCATGTAATGTGTTCATGAATCAATCTCATTAAGGAGGTGGTAATCAACAAGTTCACAAACAATGTTATCATATTCTGACAAAATAACAACAATGAATGTATTTTTTATATAATAAATAAATGATTATGATGGTATCATAAATATAATATATATCATATAAAAATAGTATTTACATCATAATTCAAAAACAAGAGGGGTGGTAAAGGAAACAAGAACGATACCATTTCATGAGGTGATAGTCTATCATACACACGAACTGTGATATCATTACCCATTTTATGGATGTGTGTGTAGGATCAGGTTGAACCATTATCATAAATAATTCATATTAAATTGAGGATACTTAGTTTTTTATATAATTATGTTATAAAATTAGCTGAATGTAAGGTGAAATTAATAAATAGAAAGTTATGATTCAATAATGATACAATTTATTTCGGAAAAACCTTTTGAGATTCATCAAATGACATTATTGGATTACATTATTCCAAATGTGAGGCAAATAAAATGAGGGGAAGAATATTCTAATATTATTTTGGAATGGTTTTTATGATACAGATGGATTGAGTATCATAAATATGTTAGTTGTTGAGTTCAACTTTATAATAGTGGAGGAGTCGAATTCTTGAAATACCCAAAGGAAAACAAAATATAGAGGTCTCCATTAACACTTGTGATTATATAATTAAAATATAATTTAGTAGTGGGGTGTAATGGTTGTCAAAATCATAAACCATTTGAGAATAAGAATCATTCTTATCATTTTGGTTCGTAGTATTTAGGTTTACTCAATGTTATCATTATAGTTTTTACTAATGTTACTTTAATCATCGTATTTACCATGTTAATTAATATTTTTAGAATACAAAAAATATAACTATTATATAATTTCAACCCCATTATTTGTGATATTAATACCCATTAATATATAAAAATCATAATTTTTTATGAAATTAATTTTAATAAAATGCATGTCATTCTAAAAACTCATGTTTTAATGGTAATCACATTAATTAATTTTAATGGGGTTCTCTAATTATTATTGTCTAAAATTATTGTGAAATTATTTGACTACAAATATTATACTTATTAAAAATAATATAATGATGTTTCCAATTTCAATTATCAATGTTAGACAAATAGAATTTAATGTTAATCCCACAGATGTAGAGAGAAAGAATGTTTTAAAAGTGAAAATGATCAAAAGTATACAATTGTTTTATATCAGTATTCCCTAATAAAATTATAAAAAAGAATTAAATTCTATTAATAGAAATATTATGGATATAATATGAAAATAATTCCTAATAAAAATATAATTTTACTATATAAAGTATTTATATGAAAAATAATAATTCAATTATATTTCAGTATTTTTTTAATATTCATGAAAAAAGGAATCATTTTAGAATAATACGAAATATTCACCTCAAGATAATTTTGAAAATATGATTTAAAAAATGATGTTAACTTGGACAAATAATATTTTTATATGAAGAAACTTTTGGTTCTAAATAATGTATTCCATTAAAAAATGATTAAACCGATTTTAATAAAAATACAATTTTAAGAATACAATTGGATTTAATAATATTTATGCCTATACTACATATTTTATGAATGTAAAAATATTATATAAAAAATTGTAACCATAATATAGTTAGTTCTATTCATTTACACCAATATAATGTCTATGTGATAAATTCCATTTTAAATAATAATATTAAGTGTATATTATTGATCGAGTAAATTCTACATTATGTGTAACTCAAATTGTTAATAAATTTAAATTAATTTTTTAAAAAATATAATTCATAAATTGTTAGTATGTTAAACATTAAAAAATATTTTTTAAAAAATTTATTATTTCATATAAAATATTTTATTATGTGCGGATAACAAGTCAATTTAATCTGGATTAAATATTAATTATGTGTAAACAATAATTGTATTCTCTATCAAAAAATAACTATGATACTATTAATCCCAATATTAAGTTATCAAATATTATCATAAATTTATTTCTAATAAAACCATTATTAGGGTATTTTAATCCCATAGTTGAGTGTACATGAATCTACCAAGGGGATCTAATGAAATTGATGTGTATATATTACTCAATGGGACGTGAAAATAGTGGGTTTATACTCCATGGTTCAAATTAAAGGGAATAATTTAGTAACAATATGTTTAAGCCTTATTGATTGTGGATTATATTAAATATACAAGGGATTTGTGTGTTAATGAACAATCATAGAGTAAAATTCATGTAAATAACATTTAGTCATCATCCTGGGTGCATTAAGCTTAAAAAAGTGAAATATGGATCCATGTATACAATTATATATTTTAGGATACATATATTTGAAGAAATTGTTATGATTGTTTTGATGTGATAAACTATTAGTATAAAAATTGAATTTCCATTAAATAGTATGAACCAGTAATATGTATGATATAAAAAAGATTACACAATTTTTGTTATGAATAATATAATGTAACATACAAAACTTTTTATCATTGCAATAAATTTGGTACAATTAAAATGGCCATACTTGTGAAAATATCTGGTAGTCTTGAATTTCCCAATAGATTCTATTAATTATTTATATTTGTAATATGTAAAATATTTTTTCAATAATTGGGGTTTTCAATTTCTGTTTCATAAAATTTATATTCTAAATATTAAAGAGATTGAATTATGCCGTAATTTTTAAATTGTTTCATGAAAAGGTGATACTAAAGAGTTTATTCAAATAACATAAAACAAATACTTCAAATAAAAATTCTATGTCTTATAATCCATTGGATATATTGATTAAGATCAATTTATAAATCGATAAATGAGACAAATGTAATAGATTGTGTAATTTTATAATTTTAATCAATATAATAATTGAATTAACAAACCAATAAATTTGATGATTTATTTGATGTTCTTAATTATAATAAATTAATATTTCTTTTGTACAGTTAAGGAAATTTCCACGACATCATACATAATGAGTTTGAAATGAAATATACTTAATAATATAAAGTGTTAAGAATATGGAATAACATATTCTATTTGGATCATTATATAACGACCATTAGTTTGTTAATAACTATGTATTTTGTAATTAATAGGTAATATCTATTGTATGATTCTGTTTTTAGACATATTAACATTAATGATAGGATATAATCAGCGATGCATTTATTGGTAATTATTCAATCACTATCAAATCGTTGAAATGTATTTTATTTTCTATAAACAATTCTTAATAGAGTTGGGATCCATTGAAAGACACAATGACATATTACATATATTATAAAATGATTAATAAATGATGTTTAATATATTTATATATAATTGGTAAATTTTTAAAAAAATATTATTACTGGTTATGTGACTAATATTTGTTATATATGATGAACAATGAATGTTTTAATTGGTGATGAGATTACATATATTTGTTCAAGAATTCATAATTTGGAATATATAATTTTAATAGGTAATCATTATTTTTTATCAAAATAGAATATTTTAAATTTATTGAATATCATTTTGATACATAATATTGTCATGATAACATATGAGGATATATTGGTTTCACACTGTGATACTAAAAATCATTAAGATAGTACAAAATGTTTCTATAAATATATATTATATATCCCATTATGTACATATTATATATGTTGGATATTGTACTAATATTATTTAATGACTATGTTGCATTTTTAATAATATAGAACTCTAGAGAAAATATATGATTAATAGAAAGATATGTAATATCTTTAAGATTACACAAAATATTTTGAAAATAGTTTGATTAAAAATTAAGATAATAATTTTAAAAAATAAATGTAATACTATATGTTAATTAATATATTTTGGAGTATATGTCAGATTAATGAAATTATATATTTTATTTAATTTTTTGATTCAATTGAAAAAGAAGATAATATTGATCATAAAGAAGTTATATTCATTTTATTTTTAGTCATTCATATGGATTTTAAACTTGAAAAATATTATAAATCTAGTGAGTAATTTTTTTGATACTATACTTATCATTAAAATTAAATATCGTGATTATTATAATTTCCATGATGGTAGAATACTTTAATAGTTAATTGAATAGTGGAAGAAGGTGGTGGTGTTTAAAAAAAATTAATAATGTTTTTACGATGATATTCATAATGATTATATACAATTCATTAATATAAAACATTTGAGTGTAGGAAAATGGGATAACATAAGAGTGAGGTGAATTGGGGAGTTATAAAATTTAATCTTTTTTTATCTTCTTATTACATCAAATAATGGTTCATTATAATAAGAAACTCTATACAATCATTAATTTATAATCCCATTTTAAAATTCATCAACATGATATATCATTAATTTATGAAGAATTTAATAATCTTGGTTACACATGTATTTTACATGGTTCATCTGCGATATGGATATATATAATGATAATACACTAAATATTGTTTTGGTGTTAGAAATCCATTAAAATTTATTGTTTCTATGAATAAGAGATGATCGATAAAAAACTTTTCAACAATTCTCACTATAATTACAACATTCATTGATAATCACACAACTTTCCATGTATAAATTCTAGAATATTGACATAGGGATATCTCACAACTTCCAAAGGTTCAATTACACTTCTTCTCCTCTATGAAATACTCTAGTGAAGCTATCCACAAATATATTTTTATGTATCTTCCTCAGTTTAAAAGAAATAATGGTTATTCTGAGGTCAATACATAAAACAATCTAGAAATTCATTATAATTAAATGATGTTGTTATATATTGAATACACATGTTTGGTTTCGAAAATAAAATTTTCGATATAATATACACCTTGTGTGAATGTTGAGAATTAAATTAATAATCTAGATTCCCATGGAAACATTTACTCTTGGATTTATAATTCCAATAATGGATTTTTTATTCCTTTTATTATTATTATTTAACACATTTCATTAAAAAAAGCTTAAATCCATTTTAACTTAAACCAATTCAATCACTATTATCATCAAATAGGTATCATTAACGAATCACATTTGTTTGTATCCTTCATCTAAGTGACACAATTTTCCTCTTATCTCATTTAATACATTAATCTACTTTTTTATTAACTCCTTGCACATCAGTATTATTATAATTTCATTCCCCTTGAATCCTATTATTTTTTGTGAGGATATTTGAATTATTAATTCCTTTTGAATCACATATCTACAAAAAATTTATACAGCGTCAGTATTTTCTCTAGGGTTATCTTCATGATCATTATAATAATTTTATTCTATGTATATTTAAATCTAAAAACATTACATTGAAGAAACATTAAATGTAGACAGTCTATATATATGGTTAAAACATATAAATATTTTAAATCCACTATGTTTTATCTAATAATATCTTGAAATATTAAAATTTGAAAAATTATGTTCGTCTGTATACAAAATACACAACTCTAAGTGTAATTAAACTGTCAAATATTATAATTTAAATTTTATTTTAATAACATAGACATTATATTTGAGTTTATGAATACGACTAAATAATTTTGGAAATTTTTATATAATGGTTTTAATACATAAATAATTAATCGATTAATTCTTAAAAAATATGGAATACAATTTTTTAAATATCATTCAATTATACTAAATATTTTCCTTCAAACAAAATTATATTTATTTACTTTTTTGGGTGATTTTTATAAATGAATTGAGTGAATTTTGGTATTTTATATAACTAAATAAAAGTATTTTTGAAAATATCATATCAAAATTACATATCAGAAATTTTTTGATATTTTTCTAAAATGGATATTTCAGTAAATACTGAAAATTAACGAATTTTGTTGAATTTTTTTTATATATTAAAAATCTATAATTATATTATGTATTAAATTAAAAATGTAATTATTTCATTGTGTTTAAAATTATTTTATTATGAATGTTTAATCTAATTTTCTACTTAATTGTATTATGCATACATTTTATACTGGAGAAGTCATTTATTTTTAATCTGTTTTATCTTGTATTGTTGATTTAATATTAATTTATACTCAACATAATTTGAGTTTAAATTAAAAAAAATTATTCCTTTTTTGTAATTAATTAGGGATAATTTGGTAAATATTTTTCTTTTATTTTTGGTAAATATGAATAATAACCTTAGTGAATTTTTTTATCATGGTAATGGATAAAGTCTGTAATTAATATTAAACAAATCATATAAAATGGACAATAAAATTAAACTAACAATTGAATTAATAATATTTTATGTGTCTATTTCCTCCAATATAATCCATGATTAATTTATATAATATTTCTTCTCAATTGGATGTCATTATAACATATTTAATTTATTATTTCATGAAAAGTAGCAAAAATATCACAATCCTATTTTTAAGGACTATAATATTTTTAATTTCTGAATGAAAATTTAGTTTGTTCAATTTTAAATTTTTATATTATTTTTATATTATTTTTCTTCATCAAGGTAATTTATTTTCAATTTTTTTAATAAATAATTACCTTCAATGGTTAAACGAGGATGAAACAATATTTAGTTATTTAATTGAAAAATCCAATAGCTGATATTAAAAATATTTCATGTAACATAATTTGACATAAATAATGAGAAAATGGGTTTTAATAATATAAATGTCGAGATAAGGATGTATAAATAATGTAATGTTCTAAATTTCCTCAGATCTTTGCTTTGTAAAAATTATGTGCTAAGGTTGTTCTATGAGGAAACAACACCACTTATCAAGATTTTTCCAAATTTATTATTTTTTCATCGATGAGTTGAGGGTGTCAGCATCAGTATGATAGTGTGTCGACATGTCAGTGTGACATCATGTTGGTGCAACATTGAGATAGGGGCGTCGAGATCAGTGGCTCCATGTCAGTTGTTTGCATCGGTTGATCAGCGTCAGTTGGTCACGTCGGTAGCATAACATTAGTAAGATGCATCGGTAGATCAGTGTCGATAGGATGCGTCATTAGCATAGCATTGGTAGGTCACGTCTGTGGCTTAGTGTCAGTTGGTCACATTGGTAGCTCAGCATCGGTAAGTCGTGTTGGTAACTCATTATTGCTTGGTTTCATCAGTGGCACAACATCTGTAGGTTTCATCAGTGGCTCATCGTTAGTGGTTCACATTGATATCTCACCCATAGGTGATTATATATCTATTACACACCCACTGGTGACTCAATTATATTTTTTTCTAGTTCTTCCCATATTTCCACATTTCACCCCTCTTACATCTTATTTGATGTAGACTGATTTTAAATCCTTGTTTCAGGTTTTTATTGTCATTTAAAACGATTTTATGTATATATTTAATATCTTAAAATTATGGTGGATTTGAAATACTCAAAATCTATGATCTTGACCACAATCCCAAAATAATTGATTTTGAAACCGTTATTCCTTTAATATAGGATCTATCTCTTCAAAGACATGATCGTCCCTTCCTTGTATGTTTAATCTCTCTTAGTGCGCTTAGAGCCTTCATGTAAAAATGATTTATGTACCTATGCTAGAGCCTATCCTACTGAGTTTTATTTTATTTTTCTAAAACTCGTGTGATCCCATGTTCTTAGAGTAAAATGGAGTTTTGGATTCCTATTACTCTTGGTACATATTTATTCAGTATCTCTTTAAATTGTGCAACAAGTGGGGTGGGGGTAAAAATATTTCTTCTTGATGAATGGTTCAATACTTTTCTTCAACAATTTATTAATTAGTAGAATGGAATATGATCCAAAGATAAATAGGTCTATAACATAATATTTTGGGAGTGGAATGATGTATGAACTCCTATTTTATTTTTTATCCCTATTTCTTTATAAATTTTTGTGGATGTTTGACTTCTTAAAATCATGGTTGTTGATGGTATTTTCTTGTGTACTGGTGGTGTTTTTTTATAATTGATTGTGACAACATATATTCTTAATCAATAATACTTGGTTACTTAAATGGACTCCCCTTTATCAAACTGATTATGTAATCACCCCGATTATATAATGTTGAATTAAAAACCCATGTTGGCTAAATCTGAATGCCCTTGGCTTGATGGTGTGGTCATGTGTTGTTTGTTTTATGGGATTCTAGCCATATTTAGGTCGTGTATACATGGGTGGATATAGGAGTTGGTTCTATGAGATGGGTGCAGTATGTGTGTGTAATCACTATATGGTTTATTGGTTGTGGTAGTGGTCTTGGTGGTTGAGGCAGAACATGTCATCTATTATAGTCTCTGGTTGAGAACTAATTGATTGTTAAATGGATGGATTTGTTTGTGACAACCTATAGTTTTCAAAATAAATATTGAATTCATGAAACACTAAGTTCCCAAAAAAACAACACATTATTTAATCATGCTATTAAACACAACATTTCCTATACTATGTTTTGAATTACAAAAAATATCTTCTAGAGTTGTGATCAGTAAGTAATTTGTAGTCTGATAGAACAAACATGATTTTTTGTGAATAGTAAAATACACATATAATAAATTTTATGAAACTAATATGGCCGTTATTAGTAGTAAATAATTATATTATTTTATTTTTTTATGTTAATAAGATAATGGGATCTTCATTAGTTTTTCATTATGATATAAAACTATTTATACCTTTAAAATTAATATTTTTTGAATTAACTATAACATTATTTAAAATTTTAATTAATAATATTTATAACATTATTTATGAAAAATGGAGTTAATTTTTGAATTCTACATGTCAAAAAATGGTATGGCTCAATTTTTTGGATTTTTCTAAAATTCTTGAATTTTTGATGAATAGTGAAATATGGAAAAATTACATATATACAAATAATTAGTTAAATGCACAATTTTGACGTGATATGTTATGTAAGGCCCTTTGTTTTGAACTAAAATGCATGTATAATTATTAGGGGTCACATGAAACAAAACTATTGGTTTCCTTGAGGGAAATAATAAAATAGTGAATTAAATGATCAAAATTCACTCTTCTTTACCACTGGGAAAAACCCCCACAACTCCCTCTTCTCTTCAATCCTATATGACTTGATGCTCCTTAAAGATATTCCCAAATATCCTTACCTAGTCAATTCCCACGTCAAAGAAGCTCATGGTCTTTCCAAAAGACCAAAACCCTTTCCCTTAAGGAGGTTCCCAAGGAGGTTATATCAAGGGGTAAAGAACATTTCTTTTTGTTTAGTTTCATTTCATGTTCCTTTCTTTTGTAATACAATCCTCACTGCCTCTGTAGAAATGACCATGAAAGATCCAGTATCATCTATATATTGTTATTATATCATGTGAATGGAAGAAACATAATCCAAAGCCTCTCTCCCTCTTTTCTTTTATAAACAAAATCAACGTCCATGAGGTTTCAATATACAACCATCATGGACGAAGAGGATTCGTTCTTAAAATTATCCATCATTAATGGTCATAAATCAATATTGGGGGTTGAACCAGACATTTATATATGTATTAAAACCTATTTAATATTATCTAACCAGTAAACATACATAATATTAAATCGTATGACCAAACTAGTTACTAATATTCAAAAATAACACTAAATAATCTAAGAGAATGTCGTAAATTTTTCGTTTAATGATTCATCGCCATTCCATGTAACGAAATGAAAGAAATTAATATTAACACTTTTGGATGTTTATAAATAATATGTAATTTCAAATATGGATATTTACATCCATTCCACTCTAATACATAAGAACAAGTGAGCCGACTATAAAAATAAAGAAAACGAACACTCTAGAACGATGAAATTAAATATAATAACTTATCATTAAGGGAATAAATAAACTAATCAGAATTATGATAGAATAAATAATTTATTAATAGGTTCTAAAATAATTAATTAATAAATCCAATTTCATATTCCTGGATTATATGTTCAATAGCGGAACACATTCAGACTTATGGTATGAGTTTTTGCACCCAAACCTTCTTTTTCTTTCAGGTTACTTTTATTGTATAATTACCTCAATGATATTTTTTTATATTGTTATGTAATCTTCAAAAAAACTATGTGAGTTTTCTATATAAATTTTCCAACCTGAACACTTCCTTATTTTGTGGATAGAAACACGTTTTAAAAAGGAACATTCAATTTTTTTTTTCTAAAATACAAACCCGTTTCAGAAAAGTTTCTCAAATTAATACCTATTTTCATGGGAAATCTATAATATGTTCTTTAAAAAAAAGAAATATTTGTAAAAGAACACATTTTATTATGATAATATTGTCTTACTTCACTTCTGGTTTTATACAAATATTTTTTCAAATGAAGTCTTCTTTTCAAAATAAAAAATTATTTATCTCAATAATTGCTTCATGATTTTACAGGAGTATTTTCATCTGATTCAACAATTCTTGTTCATTATTATATATTATTTGGATTAATAACTTATGATGTCATCTATCATAATTAATTGGACGGTTTATGATTAGTTTTATAGGGAATATGATGTCTTGAAACCATTCACCATATTATTTCTAATGGTTAGTGTTTGTGTTTAATGATTGGGGAATATAAGATACATTTAATATGATAGTTTCTATATGAATGTATATGTTGACTATGTTTATCCCCTCTCATGAAAGGAATTCATTAGAATTATTATGTGATAGGTGTGTCCAGCTATATCCCCACTATGCATCGGTAGGTCTAATGAGACAAACTACTGTATTGGCACAAGGCCTTTACATAATTATTATTTATGGCCCCTGAACGAGGTCAGGATGGTATGGTTATGATGTTTGGAATATACAATTCCATCATTATGATGAAAATAATTGAATGTTCATGTGGTTATTTTACTAGTAGAATACCCATGATTACGATTTATTATGGAATTATTTACATAGCTCATATTCTTCCTATATTATGTTCAAGTTTTTTTAAAGGCACATTTTTTAATTAATCACCATGTCTAATGTTAATGTAATGTTTTGTGGTATTACATACCCTTACAGAGCATTTGAGCTCAAACCCTTCATATGTTTTATTTTCTTTGGACATGAATAGTATTATTAAAAATGACATGTAAAAATAACTTAGGAAGTATGGATGTTGTCTATGGGGTTTCTATGATGTATTTCTTTTCAAGATGTAATGTTGAAATTAAGTATGTTTCTTGTTTTCAATAACACTAAACTAATCAGTCCTTCTGGGTGTTTATTCCATTTTTGTATTCCAAAATAATCAAATAAGGTACCAGCTGCAGGAAACTGGGGTTGGGTGGTTACCGTTGGTATCAAAGAATGTTTTGTAGAAATCATGAAAATAGATTTATAAAAAGTATATTTGGGAATAGTAACTAAGATAGTCTTTGATGATAAACATACAAGAATGTCTGGGTATTTAGGTAAGGAATATATTAGGTGGATTTTTCAAAAAATACATCACTTTCTGGATACGAGCACAAAGAGGCAGCTTTGGAATAGATGTACCTAGGAGTGAAATCTCCAAAAAAGAGTTTTAGGCTTTACCCAGGGCATCTTTGTACACGACAATGGTCCTTTCTACACTATTGGTTACCATAGTCCCAGTGGATATTCTTAGGGTAATTCACATTTTCAATAAAAGTCATTATGAAGTATTTAAATGTAATTTTTCTTTAATGAAACCATTTTTTTCATTATGGTATTAGCCGAGAATATGATTTTAAATTATGATAACTATTTTTTCATGTTATGATTATACATTATGATACATACCCTAATCTAGTGCATTTCATTATACAGAAATGTCTTATAGTTGAACTAATGGAAGTCGCACGAATGTGAATATATCATATTGGGATTTCCCTATGATGCAGGATAATGGTGTGGGATCTGATGTTGTGGCTATTGCTAAGGAACTTATAACAACACAGAGAAAACATACTCAAGTTATGAATAATATCCTTAACCATATAGAGTGTCCAGATCCATCAAGTGGTAGGGCTATGTCATATCTCTTTATGCAATGAAAACCATAATCATTAAATGGGACTACAATCCCATTTGTATTAGAGCAGTGGATAATTTCCCTAGAAAAAATATTTCTTTCTTTGGGATTTAATGAAAGAGATAAGGACTTCATGGCTATTTGTTGTCTCTCGGGAGATTCGGAACAGTGGTGGTCATTAATCCAAAACACAATAGAGGAGGAAGAAATATAGGATATGGAATGGAGGAACTTTATAGAAATACTCCTAGAGAAATACATTCCTCTTGAACAACGAGTAGATATGGAGATGCAGTTCTTGAATCTGAGGGATAAGGAAGATTAAAATGTTGCAATGTATAATGATAACTTCCCAAGGATACAAATACTTGTTGCAGACTACATAAGAAATAAAAGGAGAAAAATTGATCGATTATTTGTTGTCCTAAATACATTTCTCCATGAAGAACTAGTCTCCTAATGTTTTTTTATCATATACAGGTATATGTTCATGTTCTATAAAGATAGAAAAAGAGTTTTCTATGTCATATAAAATTAAATAAAAATAAGAGAAGAAGAGGGCTTCCAAAAAAAACTGGAAAGGGAAAATAGGAATCCTGGTGAAAGGAAATAGTTGAATTATAACATTGTGAAAATTTTGGGAAGAAACACCCTTGAACTTGCCTGAATGGAATGGGTGTCTTTTACAAATATAGAGAAAATTTCCACCTAACATGGGACTGTAAGTGAAGAAAAAAGCTACCAGTGTTCAATGATATAATTTTCAGGATATGGGATAGTATGATATTGATTATCCAAAGCTTTAAGGAAACATGCAAATGAAAAGTCCAAGGGAGAAGGGACATGTTTATGTGATCACAACCACTGATATTGATATCCCTAATGAAGATGTTGCACGTACATTATTCATTTCATCAAACATATGAAATTTTTTATTTGATTCTGTATCGTCTCATTCATTTATAACTTCACATTTTTCCAAGAAAATTAGATATATCAAATTTGATTTAATAAAGGAATTATCTATTAAAACCCCTAGTTGATATATCATTGAAATAAAGGCATGTATATTAGACCCCCTCCAAAAAAATAAACCGGAATTAGTTTCTGACCTTATCAATATACTAATGATAGAATATGATATAATTATCTATATGAATTGGCTTTCAAATAGTGATGTGACGATCTATTGTAAGAAGATGGAAGTTACAATTTTTTAGAATGTTGTTGAAGCCATTATCATTATGGAAGAAACATCACAATATGATTCTTATCTGGATCCACCACCAAAATCTCTACTAAATTAATTTATTGGAGAAGAATAAAACACAATATCTATGGTTGATTGAAGAAATATTCAAATTGAAGATGTGTATGTAGTGCAAGAATATGTTGATGTATTTCTAGATGATTTACCTGGACATCCTCCAAAGTGGGAAATTTAGTTTCCCCTGTACCTAAGTCCTAGTTCATGGACCATATCAAATTCCCTTTATTGAATGGAAACTATGGAGTATGTGAATCTAAAGAAAAAACTAGTGGAATTTAGTGATAGAGGATTTATTCTCACTTGTGTTTCTCCATGGGGAGCCCCTATTTTTTTCTTTAAGAAGAAAGATTGGTATATGAGGTTGTGAATTGAATAAAGGAAAATAAATGCTATTAAAATAAAGAATTAGTATCCTCTTCCATGAATTGATGATTTATTAAATAAAATCCATGGAGAAAAATATTTTCCAAAGATAGATCATCCATATGTATATTATCAGTTTCTTTTGAGGAAGTAAGAGATTCCAAAAACAGTGTTCCGAACCAAGTACATGCATTATGAGTTTACAGTAATTCTTTTTGTACAAACTAATGCACCATCTCTTTTCATGGATATGATGTATAGAGTTTTTAATGAATATATCTATGTATTTTTTTGGTGATTAATATTGATTTACCGATATACTCTAAAATATATGAAGATTATAAATAATGACTTTTGCACATTTCTGATGACTCTGAGAAGAAATAAATTATATGGGAAGTTTAGAAAGTGTGATTTTTGTCTCCAAATTGTTTCCTTTCTAGGTCACATTGTCTGCATGGATAGAATATAAATATATCTTGTGAAGACAATGGATGTGAATGAATGGCCCACTTCATCGAACATAACTTAGGTACATAGTTTTATTGGTTTAGCATATTATTATTGGTGTTTCTTTTAGAACTACACCCGTTTATCCAACCCAATGACCAAGGTTACATGAAATAAGTTTTTGTTCATTTGAACCAAGGAATGTGAGGAATGTTTTTGAAGAATTGAATAGGAGGTTAGTGAATCCTCCGATCATAACCCTACCATCCAATAATGATGGGTTTTTTATCTATAGAGATACATCAAAGAATAGACATGGTGGTATCCAAATGCAGAATGATCGAGTGATTTCCTATGAATCTAGGAACCTAAAAGCTCAAGAATTTTTTTTTCCAACTCATGATCTTGAGTTAGCAGTGGTAATCCTTTCTTTGATGATTTGGAGATATAACCTATATGGTGAAAATTTTGAGATATATACATATCATAAGAGTTTGAAATATATATTTTCATATAAAGAACTCATCATGAGACAAATGTGATGGATTAATCTTCTTAAAGACTACGATTTCACAATACACTACCACCCGGGAAGGAATAAAAGGATGAAGATTCTTTGAGTATATAGAACCATGTAATTATGAACAAGATAAGAGTTGAAAGGGATCATATGTTAATTGATATAGTAAAGTTCTATATGGGAATTGTCAAGTAATGTAACACATCACTAATTTTTCAAATGTTATCCAAACCATATTTACTGGAAAGGATAAAATGTTCTCAGGCTGGTGAGGATTTTCAAAATAAAATTATAGATATGATTGATGGGAAGTGGACTGACTTTTTATATGAAAGTGGCATTTTGAAATTCGGAAAGAGGATTTGTGTTCCTGTTATTCCAGAGATAATGTGGGAACTATTGGATGATGCTAAAAACTTTAATTTACCTATACACCCTGGTAGCACAAAGAATTATAACGATCTAAATGATCTTTTATGGTGGGAAAGTATGAAGAAGGAGATTGCTGATTACATATCGAGATATTTGGTTTGTCAACAGGTTAAGGTTGGAAGAAAACATCCTAGAGGATTCATGAAACCCATTACTATTCTTATGTGTAAATGGAATGATATTACAATTGACATAGTAATTGGGATACCAAATACTCCAAGAAACAATGATGCAATAGGAGTTATTTTTTATTGTCTTACAAAATCAACAATTTTTATTGCTATAATAAAAGATTTACCACTTCAAAGTTTAGCAAGACTATATATTAATAATGTTTTAAGAATTCAGGCTCTAACTATATCAATTGTTTCTGATTGTGATATAAATTTTACATCACAACACTAGAAATGCCATCAAAAGGCCAAAGTTACAGATCTTCATTTGAGCACTGCCTACCAACCACAAACTGATGGACCATCAGAATAGACAATTCAAACATTAGAAGACATATTGAGGTCTTGTTCACTTGACTTTCATGGTATATAGGATTAGTATTTATCTCTCAAAGAATTTTTTTGATTACTATAGATTCCATTCAAGTTTTTATAAGGCACCATATAATGTGTTATTTGGAAGGACATGTCATACAACAACTTGTTGGGATGATGTTGGTGAAAGAAAGACCACAGGCCTAGAACATGTTGAGGAAACAATGTAAAAGGTGATGATTATCCAAACCCTTATCAAAGTAACTCAATGTTCGAAAAAGATCTATGATGATTACATAAGGATATATTTTAAATTTCAAGAAGGAGATCATGTTTTGTTAAAGGTATCTCTATGGAAGGGTATTATATGAATTGGTAAGAACAGAAAATTATATCCCAGGTACATCGGACCTTTTGAAATTCTGGACCAAATTTTAGCCATAACTTATCATTTGGAAATTTCGCCATGTATATCCAATGTTCACATTGTGTTCCACATACCAATATTAAGGAAATACATTCCAAAACCAACACATTTACTCACCTATGAAGAAATAGAACTTGTTCCCGATCTATCTTATTATGAAGAGCCTATCAATATTTTTGATACCAGTGAGAATGTATTCAATAATCCAAAAAATTTCCTTGTAATGTTTTTTTGGAAGAAACATATGATGGAGGAAGCAACAATGGATCCTGAGGATCTTATATGGAAGACATACACCAATCATTTTAGGTAATTTTTTTTGAAATTTGTGGTCGAAATTTTTGTAAGGAGTGGAGAATGTGACACCCCAAGCTTTTGAAAATAAATATCGAATGCATGAAACACTGATTCCCTACAAAATAGCATATTTTAAAATCTATTCATTAAACACAAGTTTTCCTCAATTATGTATTGAATTTCGAGACACTGTCATTCAGAGTTGTGATGAGTATGTAATTTGGAGTCTGAGAGAACAAACTTGATTTTTGGTGAATAGTAACATACCATTATGAATAGTAATATGAATAGTAATATGAATATTTGGAATAATATATAATTATTTTATTTTATATTCATATGGTATTAAGATAATCAGATTTTAATTAATTTTTCAATGTGATACAATTCTAATTATACTTTTAAAATTGTTATTTTTTGAATTATTTATAACATTATTTAAAAATAAATTTAATGATATTTATAAAAATATATTTGAAAATTTTATTTCATGATTGAATTTTTCATATCAAAAAATGGTAGGTGTGAATTTTTGGGATTTTTCTAAATTTCCAGAATTTTTGATGAATAGAGAAATATGATAAATTTCTGTATATACAAATAATCAGTTAAATACACTATTTATGACATCATAAGTTTTTTAAGGCCACATGGTTCGAACTCACAATCACTTATTAGTGTAAGGGTTTAAATGAAATAACACTATTGTTCGTCTTGATATAAACAATAAAATAATGAATTATATAATCAAAATTAACTAATCTCCCCCATTATAAAAACCTCCCACTATTCCCTCTTCTCGTAACACCTTTTATCCGTGATTGTTTTCAATTTTTGGCCCAAATAGCCTACCCTAGTCACTCCTAATGTCCATGAAGCTCTTGTTCTTTCCAAAGGCCCAAAACACCTTCCCATAATGAGGTTTCCTAGGACGCTATCTCAAGAGATGAAGCACCTTTCTTTTTCATTTTGTTTCATTTCAAGTTCCATTCTTTTTAATCCTCTCCTCGCCTCCTCTGTTCAAATGATCATTATATATCCAGTATCATATATATACTGGAATTATATCATGTGTATTAAATAAACATCATCAAAATCATCCCACTATCTTTTATTTTATAAACGAAACCAACGTCCACGGGGTTCCATTTTATAAATTTTGTGGACGAAAAAGTTTCATTTCTAAAATTATCCTTCATTACTAGTCATGAAACCATTTGGTGGTTGAACCCGACTTTAATATATGTATTAATACCAAATTATTAATCAAAAACAATTATACGTATATATTATTAAATCGTATTACCTAACTAGTTCCTAGTAATCAATATACCGCGAAATAATCTAAGGCAATGTCATAATTATTTCATATAATGATTCATCATTTTTTCATATATCAAAATGATATAAATTACCATTAAAACTTTTTTATGTTCATAAATAATAAGTAACTTCATTCGTGGATATTTACATCCATTCTAATCCATTGCGTAAGAACAAGGGAACGGATTATAAAAATAAAGAAAACAAAAACTCCAGAATGATGATATTCAATTTAATAACTTATCACTAAGGTAACATATGAACAAAATAAAATTATGATAAAGTAAAGAATTTTATAATAGGTTCTGAAATAATTTATCAATATGTCTAACTTCATATGCTAGTACCTTAAGTTCCAGAGCAGAATGTATTTGGACTTAATGTAATGGTTTTCTCACCCAAACCTACAATTTAATTCAGTTCACTTTTATTGTCAAATTACCTCATCAAAATTATTGTATATTTTTATGTAATCCTAATAAAATATTTTTGAGTGTTCTATATATATTTACCATCTAGAACCCATCATTATTTTGTGGATATATTCAAGTTTTAGAAAGGTACATTCAAAATTATTTTCTAATCTACAAAACCGTTTCAGAGGAGTTTCTCAAATTTTTACCTATTTTCATGGGAATTCAATAATATTTTTTTGGAAGAAATAATCTTTATAAAATCAGTCCTTTTATTATGATAATACAGTATTACATCACCTCCGGTTATATAAAAGGATTTTCCCAAAAGAACTATTCATTTCAAAATAAAATAATATTTATCTTAATAATTGCATAATGATTTTATAAGAGTATTTTTATTTGATTAAACACTATTTTTGATTATAATTTATTATTGTGATTAATAATTTATGATGTCATAAACCATAATTAATTCTATGGTTTATTACTAGTTTTATGTGTATTTTATTTCTTGAAACCATTCCCCATATTACTTCGAATGGTTAGTGTTTATGTTTAATGATTGGGTAATGTTTGATTCATTCCATATGTTAGTATCTATATAAATGTATATATTGATTATGTTGATCACCGTTCATATGAGGAATTAATTTGACATATAACTTGATGAGTGGGGTCCTTTATAGCCCTTCGATGCATCAATGGGTCTCATGAGACAAATTACGGTCTTGGCACAAGGTCGTGACAAAATGATTATTTATAGTCCTCACCAGAGGCTTGGACTGTATGGTTGTGTTGTGTGGAATGTTAACTCCCCTCATTATGATGCTAGTAATTGAAAGTTCATGTGGTTATTAAGCTATTATAATACCCATGATTACAATTTATTATGAAATTATTTACTAAGTTCATATTCCATCAATATGACATTCAAGATTAATTTTTTAATGGCATGTGTTTTCAATTATTCACCATGACTAATTATTATGTTATCTTCCCTTGTATTACATACCCTTATTGAGAATTTGATCTCATCCATTTCTTATGATTCATTTATTTTGGACATGAAGAGTTTCATTATGAATGAAATGTCGAAATAATCTGGAGGTTATAGATGTTGTCTAAGGAGATTATATGTGATATTTTTTTCAGGTCATAATTATGAAATTATGTATGTATCTTGTTTAAAATAATACTAAACTACTCAGTCCATCAGGATTATTATTCCTTGATTTTATACCAATGTAATCAATTAAGGCACTAGATCTGGGCAATTGGGGTAAGGTCCATACATTGTATGCATTGGGACTACCATTGATGTGTTTTGGTCGTCATGAAATTTGGGGTAGTGGGACTGCAATATGGTTATGGGCTTACTATGCAGCAGGACTGCATCTGAGGTGCTGCTGTGGAGAATGGAAATATGGTTAGGTTTTGAGAGTAAAATTTCATGTTATAACATTGAATAATGATTGGTAGTAATGGCTAGATGAGTGTCTAGGAAAAAATGTGGTGTGTAGTGTGACTTCAGGTAGGTGTTTCTCTGTTGTTTTTATAAATGGTTGACAAAATGGAAATTCATTACAATGGTACAATTTCCCTTGAAGATATTTTTCTAGTTAGTCTCCCAATGTGGTTCTGGGAAAAATTATAATGAACCCCTTAATAATTAACTGGTAAATGGGGGAATAAAAAAGGGGTTGGGTTTACACTTTGGCATTGGCTATTTTTTTGAATGTGTATATAGGGGTCATCGCAAAAGTTGTTTTGGTGGGTTAGTTGTTTTTTCTAAGATACGTTGGTTGGGATGAGTGTTTTATTAACAATATATATAATTTTTAGTTCTTGTGATTTCAATATGCAACCCACACTTGTTGATAACCATGGTCCCAACACCCCCATATCATGGGAGAGGGTGTATTTCCCTACATCCTGTTTGGAGGATTAAGGGATGGTAACTGGAATTATTCCTCACAAACTATTCTAGGTTCATTCCAATCGAGAAAATCTGGGTAGGCTATAATGGCATGGGGCTTACTATAATCTATGCTCCTTCGGATAGGTATTCTATGGATGAGGGGATTAGGTGTTTGCGAGTCAGTTTTTTTTTTCAAAAGTGCATTCTGTATGAGGCCCAGGTTTCTTTGGGATAGAGGCATTATTGATGTGGCCTAGTTGTTTGAGAGCAAGATGTGTGGTGTGGTTGAGGCCTAGTTGTGTGTGGGCATGTTTTGGTAGTGGGATTTCATTTATGAAGAGAGGTAGTATCAATAATTTAGCTATTATTAATAACAGATATCTGGTGGGAAAGTGGTTATGGGTACCCAAATGTTTATGAGCAAATAATAATACCTTTACAAAACTAGCATTATATGGTACGTTTACCTAGGTGAGGCTATAATGGTAAGTATATCTGAGAATATTCATTGAGGATATATTTTTCTCTCATAGGGTCAATAGTATATTCTCCCACATATTAACATGTGGATTTAGTTTTACAACTAGGTATACTTGTATTCTCACACAATGCCTATATAACTATTTTCTGGTTTCTAGAAAGACATTGAGGATCCTGCTAGACTTTATAATTCGGGTTTTGGGATAGTTGTTGCACTGAGGCTTATTTCTATTTTCTTTTGGTACTATAACTGGTTTTTTCATTGTTTATTGTGGGAGTTTTGTTAAAAGTATTCATTAGATGGGTTTTAGTTTCCATTTTATTTTTATTTTTTGAATTTTTTATATTTTTATTGTCTTATATGCCGTTACTATTTACATTTAAAATCATAATTCCATCGATTTTGTGTGAAATTATATACCCTAGGTGCTTGTCGCCACACCAGGTCCATTGAAGGCAAGACTCAAAGTTTCTTTATCTCTCCTTCATCATGAAGAGTGAAGTGAATGGAAAATTTCTACCCCTTACCTCATCTTGAGGATCGTAGGTCATGACAGAATGGTATAAGAGGCCTGGTTGACGGAATGGATGGGTTTTAGAGTTAGGCATAGTGAGGAATGCAAAGGATTTTAGGGAAAAAATGTTTGGAAATCCTAATGCATGAAATACGCCAAGGAATACCAGCTAGGACAAATGATTTTAGTACCCCCTATGATCTTATGCAAGGAATTTAGACCTACATAGTGATCAAGTGTGGCTACACTATTTACAGGGTAGTGTTCCTAGAAATGTACATGAATCATAATTAATTTTTTTCTTGTGTGTATTGGATGTTCTCATAATTTATAATAAGCAAAGAGTAAAAATGAATTTAAATGAAATTTTCTTTACTACCCAGGAAATGGAGTTCCTTGTTTACCATTTTTCAAATATGGTTCCCGGATTCCACCAATGTGTGGTATGAGAATTTGAGGCCTAGTAGGTCGACCAAATTGATCATAGGAGTGAAAATTGGGTGGAAGAAGATGACTAGTGGTAGATGATCCTTTGTGATTTATGGAGGCAGCCCATGATAAAGTACGAGGGTAGAATCTAGGATATGGAGATGAAGAGTTGGATGAATGATCTGATGATCAGTTTCTTCTTGATCTAGCTTCTGACAGAGTAATGGGTTCCTCTGAAAATGAGCGATATGGGGGGAGCAGAGCATTAGTGGTGGACAATTTACCTTGAGGAGAGGAATGAGATTGATGTTTCATGGGATGACATTGATAATGAGTTTAGGGTAGAGTTCATTTCCTCAACAATGAATACTGAGATGAGGCATGAGATTATATCCCTCCATCAAAGGAGTATTTCACTGAGGAAACTGGGGTAATGTTTCAGGATCTCCAACACATCTCACCGGTTCTCTTCTAAGATGAGTATTCACAGATGTGACTCCAAGAGAAGAAACTAAAATATTATCTTTAGTATACCACCTCCCCCTTTACCCTAATGACATACATTGATATTAAAATGAAGGAATGTTTTGTTTGAGGATTCACATGCAGGGAGGTGTACCTTGAGAGGGGAGGAAGCTGAGTTCATCAAAGGGGAAGACAGTGAGTAGTATGTATCTGGTGCAAGGACCTTCTTGATTTCAGATAGTGTGATGTTGGCCTTAACAGTTCTTGTTTCAATATCTTAGTCCCCATACATTCCCCATAACCCAGGTAGCCTTGTCTCTGTAGTCTATGTACATCTTCAGCATCGATGCCCAATTCAAGATTAACAAGATGGGGGTGGGCAGGTCCAGCAGCTACCCCAGTTTCACTAGTTGTCGGATTGGCCTTTTTAGTAGTAGGAGAAGTTATCTCCTTCTCCACAGAGGGAAGATGGTTCTAGAGGTGGCTGACATCAGGTTTCTCCTCAGGTACCTCGACCTGGGAATGGTTGGGGAGGCGGTCGATAATATAAGTGTATAGGAGTGGGGTGTGGGCAGTTGAACGCTGTTGAGGCCGTAGATCCATTATAGTCAAAAGTTGTTTGAGGTATGATCAAACTATTTTGCACTATCGTTGGCACATTATTTGATTTAGGTGCCTCAAAATTCTTTGTTTCACCCAATCTACATCATGTTCTAAGAAAATACCTCAAGAAGATTCAAATTAACCTAGTGGTGAGTAAAATAGTTAGAGATCAGACTAGATTGATTCAAGTTTTCTCGGGATGTCGATTGATATTAAGGACTAGTAAATCTAGTGGGGATATTATTCTGTTATAGATGAAGAAATATGATGTAAACATAGGAATTGATTGGTTGTTTTATGTGAACTCTATTATCAAATACTTATGAATAAGAGTAATGTTTTCATGTGTGGAAAAATAGTGTGTAGTTTTTGTTGGTGAGAGGGGATTCTGGTGGGTAGTTGGTTTTTGGATCATCTTATCTCCATGATGACAGAGCTATTAGTGGGATCAGCAGACACAAAAATTGTCATTGTTATGGGGTTTTTAGAGAGTTTCTGGATGGATTCTTAGAGGAAGTTATGAATGTCCACCCTCAGTGTGATTTTGAGTATGGAATAGACTTGGAACCTGGAGCTGTCAAATTTTGATAGATCCCTATCAGATAGAACCGTATCAGTTTTTGGTGTTTCGAAATCCTGTTCATGACTTGAGGAAGTAGAGTTTTATTTAGCTGAGTGTTCCACCATGGGGTGTTGTATACTTTTTCCATAGAATGTATACGATGACCTAAATCTATACATAGACAAATAGATATGGAATCAAGTAATAGTGAATAATATTTATCCTCTTTCAAGAATAGATGATCTTTTCAAAGATTTGAGGGGGGTAGGTTTGTTCTGTATTATTGATCTACTGTCTAGATGTCCCCAGTTGATGGTGAATGAAGGTGACATCCCAAAGACTAATTTTGTGTGCATTTATGAGCACTTTGAGTTTTTGGTCATGCCCTTTGGTATTACTAATTCACCAGGAATGTTAATGGGGCTCATGAACTCATCCTTATCGATGTTCCTGGACCATTTCATCGTCTTATTCCTCAATGACATACTGATCAACTTTGGGATAGAGGAGGATCGTTTCAATCATCTGAGGATAGTCTTTGAGGTACTCCAGCACCACCAGCTCTATAGGATGTTGTCCAATGGAAAGTTATACATGTGAGAGGTACACATCCTAACACATGTAGTGTCTCGAAAAGGGACACCCGTGGACCCATTCAAGGTCTAGGGGGTTGTTTCTTGGGAAGCATGCAATAATGTGGTAGAGGTTTGCAACATCATGGGTCTAGTAGTCTATTACTAGAAATTAGTACATGACTTCTCTCATGTTGCGGATCCATTTAAATATTTGACCAGGAATGAGAAATCCTTAATATGGAGTGTGGTGTTTTAGGTAGATTTCGCCTATTTGAATGGGATGATTGTTAGTGCTCTAGTTCATAGGTTTCAAACAGAAGGGTTGATGTTCGAGGTGTTCTATGAAACTTTAGGTCTAGGATTCAGATGTGTCCTTATACAATGGGAAGTGGTCTCTTATGGGTATATAATGTCACATCCATATGAACATAACTAGGCAACCCATGATTTGGATCATGTGGCAGTAAAGTTCTCACTAATGTTGTGGAAACATTGCCCAATTGGGGATCAATTTTTGGGCTTCGCTGTTCATAGGAGGATGAGGTATATCTTCTCCCAGAGAGACCTACACTTTATGTACTAAAGGTTGATGAAGTTTATCTAGAACTATGACTTCAAGGTCACATAAAACATAGTAAAATGGAATGCAATGGTGATTACTTAAGAAGGAAATCACAAAAGGAGTTATTTCATTAATCCCAAGAATCTTGGATGGAAAAATAGGAGTTTGACACATTGCGCCTGGATGAAAGAGTATACAGTGGAAGAGGTTATCTGTTTTAGATGAGAGTGATGTATTCCATAATGGAGAAAGTTGAGGAGACTCATTGGGGAGACTCAGATATTAAAGTGATATGTGATCACAATGTTTAGGGTGATGCGATGGAGGGATGGTTAGAGGATAGATAAGAGTGTATGTTGTTCTGTGGGAAGCTGATTGTCCGAGTGGCGATCCCCGAGGGAGTTATTTGGGAGTTCCATAGATCACCCCTAGTGGTGCTTCTTGGAGTCTCAAAATTGTAATGTGGTTTAAGGTAAGAGTTTTGGTGGATAGGGTAGGTGTATGTATTGGCAGATTTTGTCAAAAGGATCCTAGTGTGCCGGTTGATGAATACTGATAATCGTGTTCCCATTTGTGTATTTCGTACCTTAGATGTTCCCAATTGGATGTGGGATGACATCTCAATGTATTTCACCATAGGAATTCCTATTTCACAAAGATGATGTGATGATCATTGGGGATTAGTGGACCGATTGATGAATTATTTCTGCTACATGGTGATCAAGGTGTCTAGCGTAGTGGATGTATTAACACCATGGTATATGGATGGGGTTGTGAAACATCCCAGAGTTCCGAGATCCATTTCCTTATATCATTGTAAATGTTTTATGTCATGTGTCTGGAGGGGATTACAACATGACTTTTGCACCAAGTTACACCTCATCATTGTGTCCCACCCTCTAATTAATGGGAAAATAGAGAGAACCATCCAGGCATTAGAGGACAAATTACAGGCATGTGTTGTGGTCTTTAGTGGGTCTTGCGTGTTAAATTTTCCCTTGGTAAAGTATACTTACAATAGTATGTATCACTATAACATTGGTATGGATCCATATGAGTCTTTATACAGAAGGATGTGTTGTTCACCCATGTGTTGGATAGAGGTTGGAGAATCACATTTTTCATGGTCTGGATGTATTGTAGAGTATGACAGAGAAGGTGAAGCCTGTCTACGAGAGGATGAAGGTACCACATGACTAGAATAAGTCATATGTCAATCATAAGAACATACCATATAATTGTGTGGTTGGGGACCTTGTTTTTCAGATGTTTTATCATTGAAGTGGGAAGTAGAGGTTTGGAAAATGGAACATGATTTGTACCTCATTTATTGGACACTTTGAGGTATTTGGATGAGTTTTCATGTTAGAATATCAGCTGGTGTTGCCACCGAAGTTGTAGAGGATCCACAGAATATTCCATCTCACTCATTTATGTCATTATCTACAATATTACTCCCATGACATTAAATGGGGATAGTTGGATATCTAGGATAATATGATGATTGTGGAACGGCCTGTAAGAATTGACGATTGGGAGGAGAATGTTATTCATGTAAATACCATTACTTTGGTTTGTCTGCGATGAAGGCATTTTGTCCTTGATGTGAGTGCATGGTAGTTGGAGGAAAATATGTGTTCCCAGTAGCTAGATATGTTCTTGGTTTTTGTGCGCATTTTAATTTTTTACGATGTAATGCCTGAACTTGTTCATTATTAGATGCATTATTTCCTTGTTCTCTATTTTGTGTAGAATGTCCTAACATGTGGAGAGGGGAGGACCTAATCATTAACCGAGACACATAAATGAGAATGCAATTAAATCCATGAGGGAGAGTATGTACCTCCCAATGTGGATAGTATCATCACTTGCAGTAATGAGCTCCAAAATCCATGTGTGTGGATAGTGTGAATTTGGATTCTATGTAGATGTTTCCGGAAGTGTCACATTAGTATTTCTATAGATTTTTTAGAGATTTATGTTATGGAGGTTTTCATAGATGTTAGGTTATTCAATCATGTTTTCTAACATTAGAATGTGGTTTTTTCCTGGGTGGTATATTAAGGGTTTTTTGTTTGGTCTTCTCCCATCCTAGAATTGGATTTAAATTGTTGGGGACAATAATATTATGAGAGATATCTGATTTAATTAAACTGATTTTACTGGGTCATTCTTCTGTGAAATTATAGTGTTTAGGGTGTTCTAGGTGGCAATGGTAGCTCGATTCAAGATTTTTCCAAATTTCCAATTTTTTCATCGATGGGTTGAGGGAGTTGGAATGTCAGTGCATCAGTGAGTCAGAGGAATAATCATTGCTAGATTAGTGTTGTTAGGTCGCATTTGGGGCTTTGCATCAGTAGGTCACATCTGTCTCCCAGTGTCATTTGGTCGCGTCAGTAGCTCATCATTGGTAGGATTCATCAGTAACCCAATGTCAGCAGGTCTCATCGGTGGATCAACGTCGGTAGCTCAATGTCGTAACGTTACATTGGTAGCTTAGCATCGGTAGGTCGTGTTGGTGGATCAATGTCAGTAGGTTGTGTCGGTATCTCACCCATAAATGTTTCCGCATTAGTGACTCACCCATCAGTGACTTGTTTCTAGTTTATCCCAGTATTCCAGGTTCTCCCCTCTGACCTCTTATTTAATGTATACTATGTTTAATGCATTTTGGTACGTTTTTAAGGACATTTAAAAGGATATTATGTATATAATTAATATCCTTACATTATTGGGGATTTAAGATACTCCTAACTCGTGCTCTTGACCACAGTCCCAAAATAATTTTTTTTGAAACTATTCTTCCTTTACTATAGGTTCTGGATAATCAATGCCATGATCTTCTCATCCCAGTGTTTTTCTCCTCATTGTGTGCCTAGTTATTTACTCTCTAGACAAGTCATGTGCCTATGCTAGATCCATATAATTCTCATTTTATTTGTATTTTCTTGTTTCTTGCACGAACCCCTGTTCTTGGTGAAAATAAGAGTTTTGGACACCTATTGATCCCTGTAAGGATTTATTCTACCTCTCATTAAATTGGGTATCATGTGGGTTAGTGTATAAACGATTCTTCATGAATAATGGAATAATCCTTTTCTAAAAAAAGTCATAAATGATGGGAACGAAATACGATATAATGATAATGGGGTTAACAAAATAATTGGCAGGGAGTGGTTTCATGTTTGATTGCCTATTTTATTTTGTTATCATTTTTTGTTATTATTTTGGTTGTATGCTTTTTGAACATCATTCCGATTATAGGTTTTTTCTTGTGCACTAGTGGTGTTCATTTTTTTAGGTTTGATAATTATCCTTAACATGAAATCTATTGAATCATGTATACAATGTTAATTAAATGGATTCCCTAGGATCAAACATATTTTTTGATCTCCTCAGTTATTTAATGTCTAATAAAAGAACACATTTTGGTCAAATATGAATACCCTAGGCTTGATAGTGTGGTCGTTTTTGGTGTGTTTTATGGGGTTTTGGCATTGTGTAGGTTATTGGTATAGGGGTGGATGGAGGAGTTATATTTATGAGAAGGGTGTGGTATTTGTGTTCAATGGTGTTGTTATTTAATGGTAGTTATTATGGGAATATTGTGTGTGGTAGTACGAGTGGTGTGTTGGAGTCTTAGGTTGAAATACCTATTTATTGGGGAATGGATGGAGTTGTAGGTAGTGGGACGACCTTTCTTATGTTGGGGTCCTGAGCAATGAAGGGCAGTGGGACTATAATGTGGTTATGAGCTTATTATGCAGTGGGACTGCATCAGTGGGGTTTTTTGTGTTGTGGGGATATCCAATTTGGTTGCGAGAGAAGGATTTTGTGTAATAACATTGAAGAATTATAGTTAGATGTGGTTGGATGGGTTCTTATGGGAAATTGGGGGGGTGGGGGGAAGTGGGATTACATGTCATTCATTCTCAAATGTTTTTTTGAATGTGTATTAAAATAGATATTTTTTACCTTCATCAATCTTCTCTTGCAACTATTGTGCTCGGTAGTTTCCCTGGGTAGTACCAGAACAAAAAATAGTGAACACATTAATTATTAGCGATTAAATGGTTAAATGAAAAGGGGGTTGGGATTACACTTTGGTAGTAACATTTTTGTGGTTGTGCGTAGAGGGTAGCTGAAATTGTGGTTTTGGTGGGATATTTTTTGTTTTTTGATTTGTAGGTTGGGTCAGTGTATTCTTACCTATATATATAAATTTAAGTTCCTCGTGATTTCAATACACACCACCCCCCCCTGATGAGCACCATGTTCTGAACAGCATCATATTATCGGGGTGGGGGTGTCTTTCCCAATGTCATGGTGGGAGGATGGATGAAAAGTTATAGACATTCTTCATTTACCCGTATTCCATGTTCATACTTCTTGAGCATATCCAGGTAGGTTGTAATTTCTTGAGGCTTACCATGGTCACCTATCCTTTGAGAATGTTTGTTGTCGAAGAGGGGCCTTGGTGTTTGCAGGCCAGTTTTGTTTTCCCATGTGTCATCGGGATGAGGCCAATGTGTTCTTAGGTGAGAGGTGTGGATTTGGAGGCCCTGGTGTTTGCTGGTGAGATGTGTGGTCTTGTTGTTGTCGAGGTCTGTGTAGGCAGGTTGTTGTAGTGGGACTGTATTTTGGAGGAGTGTTAGCATAAAGATGATAAACATCTGGAAAAGTAGTAAACTAGTGGGAAGTGGTGTGGGATACCCGAATGAAAATGTTCATATACTACTACCTTACCTTACATGTGTTATTTCGTGAGTGTGCCTAGGTGAGTCAAGGTAGGTTATTATTCTTTGGTAGATGCATCGAGGTTATACCATTATTTCTAAAGGGAATTATTATGTTCCCCCACTTTTGTATGGGTGGTTTTAGCTTTCCTAGTGGGTATACTTGTATACCCACCCAACATCGGTAAAAAAAATTATGGTTTCTTAATGGAAATTGAGGACCATGGTAGACTATACTAGCTTGGGAATAAGGATAGATTCCCACACTTCTGTGTAGTTTCTTTTTTTGGTACTATACCTTTGTTTTTTTCATTGTAACTTGTGGTAGTTTTTTTTAAATTATTCTTGGGTTGGATTTTGGTTTCCATTATATGAATTTCCGGTGTTGTTTTGGGATTTTTAACACCTTATATGTTGATATTTTTTATAGTATAATGGTAAATTCATTTCATTTTGTGTGACATTTTATACCCTTGGTGCTAGTCACAACTCTGGGGCCTATGAAGGTGGTACTCTGAGGGCATTATCTTTCATTCGTCTGAAGGAAAAAAAGGTCGTGACACTATGTATCCCCTTACATCATCTTGAGGAAGGGGTGTTATGACAATATGTTTTTATTATTTTTTGTTCTTTTTTTGATTTTATTAATATAAATCAAATGAATATTTCAAAAACTGATGTCATTGTTATATTATAATAAAAATTAATTTATTAAATTATATAAAATTCCAATAAAATTTTTAAATTCTTCTTTCTGATCAGGATATTTTATATAATTACATTTGTGGTCAATTTTCTAGTAATTGTTTCATATATATAGTAAATATATAAACACACATAAATTAATAGTACTTCTTGTCATGTTATATGTGAATGGGGTAATGAGGGTTTAAAACTGATAATGCTAAAAATTTAATACAAACTAGTCTAATTTTTATTAACAACGATTATTTAGACCAATACTGACCCAATATTTGTGTTAAATTAGTTTTGATCCATGTTTAATTAAAATTTAATTTATATTAATTTAATGTTTAGAAAATTTACAAGAGCCCCTTAACCGCTTTTATATAATTTATTATACTCTTCCCTTTATTTCACACATCAAATGTAAGTACAAAGCCCTGAATAACAAATAATCTCGTTAATTAAACAAGAATTCACTTTTATACATTCCTAAATATATTTTAGATTTTTTAAAGAATAAACTCATAACATCATACATAGAAACTCATAAATTACAATGTAAACACTTCTACTCAATATCCATTTTTCAAAATTTAAATCCTTTAGAATTAATTTTTTTTTAATTCTGTAACAGAAAATCAGGAATATAATATTAAATTATTACTCCCCATTTCCAACCCATAAATACCTATGAAATAATTTAAAACTTGGGATAAGAAAAAAACATTAGTAAGTGATGAAAAATGAACGAATGAAACTATTAGAACATTAATAAAACATTTTTAACAATGTTATAACTTTTACACATAAAACATAAGTTATTTCTGTTATATATTGAAATCATATGTTTCTAGTATAGCCATACAAATCATACTTAAAAAATAATATGTAAATTTTGGAATAATTTTCATATAAATCTTAGATATACCATATAATCTGGCAGTATAAATCATTGTTACGATTAGAATAACCATCAGAGTATATTCCCATAATCTATTAAGAGAATAATTTATTATTAAGTATTTCTATATAAACAATTCATCGGAGAGTTGTAATTGGGTCTCCAACCCTCGGTATATCATGGAATTAACCTTCATCCTAAAATACCATGGAACCACATCATAAGTATAACACATAAATATCACATCGATGAAACATTCGTGAGGAAAATAAAATTTCCATTTTGAAGTCAATTTAATTTTTTACAAGTTGTGCACTCATAAATGATAAGTTTTCAATTTAAAATAACATATTAAAAATTTAAATGAAACATATAATAAAAAATGCTTCATGAAATTGAATAAATTTCCATATGATGTATAATTAAAAAATATTATTTTAATAAAAAAAAATTAAATTGAAAATATAATTAAAAAAAGTCTCTTAAAAATTGAATTTCTCTAAAGTGAGAATTAATAAATTGAACAGAAATGTGTAATAAGTATTAAGAAAAGTATTATTACATAATATAATCAAAAGATATTTCAAATATAATTTTACCAATATATAATCAATGATGTAATAGGTTTTCCCAATGAATCGAAATTAGGTTATGATTTCACTTTCCTTATGTTTGAAAATGTTATACCCTTATACATAATGTTTGAGATAATAAAATTAGATTCATTAATTACAAAATCCAAAATTTTTTACAAATATATATTTTTTAATATCATTTTATTAAGTTCCTTTATGGCTATTTCAATGAGTTATAAACATCAATAACTTTATTTCATGAGTGTTCATTAAATAGATTTAATGTTGGTTTTGTTGAGTATAATTAGGGGAGTCGTTGTAAAATTAAAGGAAAACACAATAAGTTGATACATTTTGTGTTAATATGTTAAAAAAATTTAAATGGATCCAATATATCAATTAGTTTTATGATATAAAGATGATTAATTTGAAAAAACAATTCCAATAAGTGTTTTGTTTGTTTTTGGTAGCTTTTCCAACCATCAATAACTAGTTTAATAATATCTACTCATTATAAATATAAATTAGTTATAAAATTTTTAAAAAAATTATAATATTCATAACAAATTCTATATTAACAATAATAATGGTTTTATGAACATCTATTAAGGCAATAAAGGAAAATGAGAAATCATCGTCCACGAAGGCATACAATCGAATCGTCATGGGAAATCTATTGAAATTTTAAAATAAAATGATAAATAAAGAGGTTCGATGATGGATATTAAATTGGAAAAAATTCAATTTTTTTTTATATATAATAATTATGATTTTAGTTCAGATAGGGTAGTTTTCTAGAGGTTAAGAAAATAACAAAATAAAAAAGAAATGATGAATATTTTATCACTTGAATGGTGTGTCTATGAGTTCCCGTATTAGGAACATCGGTTTGGACTTTCCTTATCAATAGGTATTTGATTTGGGGAAGAGTATTGGGAAATTAAACATGTAAAATTGAGAAAATATTCAACTCATTCTTTTTGAGAGGCGAAGGGGCGGTGAGTGGTGGAATTTTTAGGGAGAGGAGGGTAGTGTTTAAGATTATTTTCTTCATTTGTTTAGTATTTTGACTCATGAATATCAATAGGTATTTTTTTAATACCTAAATTAAAAATATAATGTTAATTAAAAATTATGGGTTTTTACATCCTGAATTAAATAAATATTCAAATATTTAACTTATAATGTAAAATACCTTAAATTAACGTATTTCACTATTGATAAAATATATTCAACTATTTCATAAGAATTAAAAAAAATCACCCTAAACATTTTTGGATGCGTAAAATTCTAAAATGAACTCTACTTTTTCAAAATAATTTTATTAATATGGGAAAAGTTATTTTTAATTAAAATCATCATGTATTAAAAATGTTGATCTGAATAATGAAACTTGTTTCATAAAACACTAAATAATTAATTTAGGACTCTTCAAATTATTAGTTTATTTATATAATATAAAATATAAAATTAGGAATATATTTAATAAAATTAAATTTTCTATCAAAAAATTATATTAAATTTAAAACTATAAATAAACCAATGTGCATTACAAAAAACACATAATTTATCATTTTGAGAATATTTTTTCATTAATTATATTATATATATATATATCATATATTACATTATGAGATAAAAAAATATTATATAAACTATAATATAGGATGTTATTTTCCATATAGCTAGATTACTATTCATTACAGTTATATTACAATTCCAATGGTCTATTTACATTTCCATTGGTATAGATTCATTAATTTCATTAAATGAAACTGATTTTATTATACATGTGTAATTAATTTAACTATTTAATACATGAATGAAAAAAATTTCCATATGTACTATGGGGGTACATTCTGCATCCTTTTGGAAATCACTTCTCTTAAATTTTATTCACATATTAAACATGTGGGGATTCTGTTCTCTCAGTGTATTTTTGGATTCCAAGTTTGAATCATCAACCATGTTGTTTCTATATAATTATTTATATTTTTGAATTATATTATTCATTAAAAAGTACTCTATATATTCAAAAATATGAATATCTTTCTCCTCATAAGATTTGTTCTGTTCCTATAATACTACCTCAGGGCTTAAAACATACGATGAATCTGAAACATACTTTCACAATTCCAAAACATTAAAAATATATTGTACATGGGAAAACTCAGAGGAAAATCTACCTATTAATAAATAGATCTAAATTTCTATAAGATTTTATAGGGTGTAATGAACAAAAAAATAAGATTTCTATTCATATAAAAATTCATCACACTATTCCCTGTAGAATATTATTGAATGACATGATCAATTACAAAAAAAGAAATATTATTCCTTCTTTTATTGACATAATTCTTTTATTTATCTATGTTTTCCTCGTGTGTCACTATTTTTAAAAAAAATTATCAAATATTTTCTATTCTAGTTCTTGAAACATCACCCTTAGTTCACCTACTTCATTCCAAAATGGTTGATTTTGACACCACATTAAATATAATACTACAAAATGAACTATAATTATGTAGGAAACAAAACTACTATATTTGAAAACTCTCCAAAATGTTGATTTTGATCCAAATATCCAATATAATCCATTGAACAAGATCAAAGAATATCCTATAATGTCATATTTTCTCAATTTGACAGTCCATTACATTGATGATGAAAAAGGGTGATGAAATTTAATTTAGTTCCTACTGGCTTCTGATAGAAATTTGAAAAGATTGAATTGAAAATAATTTCATGATCAGATACAATATAGAGATGAACTCCATGTAACCTGACTATCTCTCTATGTTATAATCAATAAAGATAACCTAATGACATGGTATCTTGAAAAGGAACATAATGGGGCGATTTATCCATTCAATCAACAATAACTAAAATCAAATTGTGTCCCAGATATGATTTCAGTAATACAGCTATGAAATACATTGGTATATTTCCCCATTTTTACTATAGCACAATAAAAAAGATGAATCATCCCCTTTGGTAATTTTTGTTTGGCTTTTACAAATTGAAAAACAAAAAATATCATGTTATAAAATGTAATAACTCTTTTCATTATATCCTATCAGTAATAGTCCTAACCCTCTCTATGAATCATAGTTCTTCTAGGTTGAAAAAAATGCATAACTTTATGCTTCATATAAAAAAAATTTCTTCGATTTTGAATGAAATTAACACAAAATTTCTTCCCACGTAAAAAAATAAATTATTTTTCTATGATAAAGTATGGAAACATACCCTTTTTGACTAATTGAAAAATTTTCTATAACTCGTGGTATTCCTTTTTCAGATTCATAATTATATATAATGGAGTTGATTTAATTTATAACTGTAACAAAATAGTGTAATCTCCATCTCCAACACCTTCCATTAAAAACACATAAAATAGTTATCTAATGGATTATGTTCCAAATGTAACACAGTTAATATAATGTGATGTTTTTAACCTAGGTAATCTAGAACATTGATTTATTTTCTATGATAAAAATTGATGGTGTGATCATAATCCATTAGCATTTCCATCCATATTATCTACCTCATGATCAATTCAATCTATGTGAATATATAATTAAAACTATTATGTTATGTTTATATAACACACTTTTCTCCAGATAGATTATGTATCCAAATGTTTAACTGGAAAACCACATTTAATAATTGTAAATCATGTGTAGGATAATTTAACCCATATAGATTCATTTTCCATATAGAAAATGAAATTTCCTAGTCATGTTGAATCATTACAGAGCCATGTCCATTTAAATAGTAATCACAACTGGTTACAAACTCACCATTTTTTGAAGGCGTGGCTAAAAATAGAGCATTCACCAATCTCATTTTTTGTTTCGAAAAACAATCATCACATTTATCTGTCCAAATAAATTTAATCCATTTTCATGTTAACTTATTTATTTGTTGATATAACCATGAAAACAGTTTCAAAAAAAACTTCATAATTTTCCTACTAATCCAAGAACACTATGCATCTTAGTATCACTTTTATGTCTTTACCACTCATAAACCACATTTTTTGTGGGATTATTTTTTATTCCATCATAATTTAAAGTGTTACCCAGAAAAGAAATTAGTTATAAAAAATTATTACATTTTTCGAATTACTAGAATAACATGTTTTCATTATGGGATTGAATAGTAATCCTTATATATTTTTCATGATCCTTATAACTTGTTGAATTAATAATAATTTAACTAATAAAAAAACAACTTATCTAAATATTTATGGACTAATTAAATATATATATATAGGTTGTTAATTTTTTAAATAAAAGGTTGTAATTAAAAATTCATAAATCCCATATATAGTATCTATCTTGGGTTTAGTGAAGTCACTGTCTTTCCCGTTCAAATAATGGTACCCATATCTCTAGGAAATCTTATAAAAATAAAGGGCTCCATATAGCTGATAAAAAATATCATCGATATGAGGAAGATGATACATATTTAAGAAAGAGATGTTATTTTGCGCAATATAATCATTATAAATCCCAATAGAACTATCTTTCTTTTTACAAAAAAACAGGATATCCCCAGGGTTATTTACTTGTACAAATGAAACCACTGCCTAACAACTCATTGAACTTTTTTTTTCTTCTTTAATTTCAAAATGAGCCTTTTAGTAAATGGGATTTCAAAAAATACGTATAATCCTTGACCAAATAAATAGTGAATTCAACTTTTCAATCATATATAATACAAGTGTTGTTATTAGGAAAAATTTGAGATACTCATTTTCCACTAGAAATCATTAATATGTACAGTTCTCGTGCTTTAAACAATATGTGCAAGATAACATCAATTTTATATCTTAATAGTTTCACATCTACTTAAAATACTATTAAAAGTAGGGGTTCATTATTAGATAATAATTGAAACCCGTTCTAGGAAAAAAATTATATCTAAAAACAAAACAATACATACTCTGAACAACATTAAATTATAGAGGGGAATGAAAATATTCCTCAACAGTTTATTAATTCCATATAAACTTACAGGATGATTATTATAATTTCATTTTACATAAATATATCCCCTAGCTATTTTACCTTTTTTTTGGCTTCCTTTCTTGATGTGGAATTATAATTTTTATAGAATATATCATAGAAATTAATGAATGTGTAGACCTCCATCAAACAAGACATTAAAAAAATTATTTAACACAAATGTAGCTAATATAAGTTAATTGGATAGACCCACAAGTGATGAAGTGGTTGAAATGTATTTCATTGAACCTTTCTACCTATAATCTGGATTCTTTCGATCATTCCCGTTCCTCTTCAGACAGTCATTTATATAACAAACCATCTCATTACATTTAAAACATTTTTCTACTAGTATATAATATTTTCTATTACAAATTACAAAGTGTTTTTATTTACAATTATAAGAAATATTCCATAATATAACATTACAAAAACAATTTGAAAAAATCAAAATTAATTCCCCCTTGTGTTTTAACAACTTACTCACAATCTAAAATCATAATTTTCATTCCCTGCATCTTCAATGATTATTTTTTCCTTTTTAATTAAAAATTTTCTTATTTCTCATCTATTAGTCTTAGAATTCGTGATCGTCCCAATAATACCTTTCCAATATCTATGAAAAATTGTAATTTTTTATTTTTCAAGAATATAATCCTCTTTAATATTTGTCCTTCAATCTTGAGTGGAAATTTTTGGTTTTACTTTCATGATCCCAAATAAAATTGGGATCGTGCCTTGATGATCATGTGAATTTTGATTCATATGATGCTACTAAATCCTCTTACATTATCAGTTAGTGTATTTATTTTTTCGATCTATTTTGATTACCCTCAGGAAAATATTTAACAACATAAATGTTTTTTAATTGATTACTTTCCAAAACATCAATCTCCTAAGAATCCCTGATATTCATTACAATTATCCACCACTATTCGGCCTTACTTTCGATATGGAAATGTGAATAACTAACCTTTTGAAGTTATAAAATTGCCAAGACATCAAAAACATTGGGCTTTATTCCATCCATTAGCAACCACTTGGTCAAATGATCAAATAATTTCATGAGGTTGTTTCCTCATAAAATGTTTCTCCACTATAATATTTCAATGCGGGTGATCCAGATTATCTCATTCCTTGATATCACAACCATTTATATCCTAAATCAATTAATCCAATACTGTTACAAATAGATCAGTTCCAAAACCTACCATTCAAAGATTCAGATGCAGAAGGATATCTTCCTCTCAGTATCTTCCTACTTTATCTTCCCTAAATCTTTAGTGGGAATCAATTCAGAAGATACATCTCCTTGAAAAATAATACATGTTTATATTTAAATTTGATACCATTTCGACTAATCTCTTAATTAAAAATAATTTATTAATTTTTAATAAATATTAACCTAACACATATAGTTATATAAATTTTTAACTATAACAAACTATAAGGACTCGGTCATAAACATTACATAATGTTATTAATTAAATAATAATTCAATTTAGTAATTTAACAATGACCATTTTGGTTTATAGTTATAGAAAATTATCTCATAACGTCAAATAAAGAAACTCATATATTATAGATTATACAATTACACTTAATTTCATTATTATTCAAAATAAAAAACATTTTGAACAATACTTGATTTCTTTTTGTAAAAAACATCAAAAATAAAATATTGATTTATTCTTTTCCTTTACCACCAATAAAACCTATGGAAAAAAATTTAAACCGTGTGATGAAAAAAATAGTATTATTAGGTTTCATATAAAGTATGAATGAAACTATCACTCTATGAATGAAAACATTTTCACAAATTTATAAGTTTTACACATAAAACATATGCTCTTTAGCATACCTTATGAATTCATATGTTTCCAGTAAAACCATTGAAAGAATAAATAAATTTAAAATAGTAATATATGACCACATTTCTGGATCACTATTGCATAAAAGTATATATCCTTGCTACATAGAGATTAACCATCTTGATTATGCTTGAACTTACCATTAATATTTTTTGAAATAATCTCAAAGGAGAAACTAGTAAACTCCATCGCATTACCCAATGCATTTTTAAGATATAATGGGATCCCACAACGTCACATTGTCATAGAGACTCCCATCAATATTAAAATTCCCATGAATCATAATATAAGAATATCACTTGAATAATGCATAATATAATCATTCATGAGGAAAATAACATTTCAATTTTTTAATATAATTTTATATTCTGTATAATCAACACACTCATTTATATAAAGATTATTATAAATTTAATAATATGTACAATTAAAGGAAGATTCAAATCAAAAAGAATCACAAAATAGGGAAAATACTCTTATTACATATGGGTAAAAAACCGTTCTTTATTAAAAATATTTTTTCACTTGAAAATGATAATTTTCAAAAGGACTACCCTTACAACTATCACATCATTCAAGTGAAATTTATTCAAATGAATGGAACTTATGTATTCACTAAATAGATACGTTCTCTAAAATAATATAATCAAATGTCAATTCACAAATATTCATAGTGTGAAAAAATAAATTAAGTAGAAGGATAACCCAAAGAGTGACAATTATGTATTGAATTTCATTACCTTATACCCAAAAGTGATTGGTAGTTGTACTTAATGTCATTAATAATAAAATCAGATTCCTTACATACATGATCTATAACCTTTTCAAAATATAATATATTTATATATATTTTATTTTTTCCATTTATGGTCATTTATATGATTTATATATATCATAATCATCATTAAAGGATCATTCATTTGATAAATTTTTATTGAGATCCATTGAGAATAATTGTCGGTGTTCTTGTCAAAATGAAGAAAAAGTATAAAAGATGAACGAAAAGCTATTAATATGTTTTTATAATATCAAATGATATCCAACATACTTTTTATACAATATAAGTAAGATTCATTTGATAAATCATTTTTGATAAATGATTAGCTTTATTGGTGTGTTTTTAAACCATAATAAACTAGTTCATTTTTTTTATACTTCTGTCTATAAATTATTTATAGAAAATTATAGAAGATAATAAATACATATTAAAATATTTTTTTTATTAATATTAGGGGGTTTATAAAAAAAATTTAAGGTGGTAATTGAATATTAAAATAATCACCTACAAAGGAGGTGAATCGTCACGTCCCAAACAATGATTCCATTTTTCAAAATTTGAGAAGTATTGATAATTATTTCTAATCGGTATTCCATTAGCACTATAAAATTAGAATATATGTTTGATACTGGAGTTATCATGTAACATTTTACAACTTCATCATGGAGAGGATATGAAACTAAATAAAATTAATTGATAAATAAGGACAGTTTTATGTCCAAAATGTTGTTTCCTTAAGAATATATTTATGTAAATATGGTTTAGTATTTTGGAAATACTAGATGTGTTTTTACATGGTAAATTTCAATGTGAAGTAATTTTATTGAATTTAGACATTCTTCAAGGCTTGTAATGTTTTCAAAGAATGAGTGGTGAGTGGTGGTATTTATAGGGAGAAGAGAGGTGTTTTTTATTATTTTATTCATTGGATTATTATTTTGGCTCATGAATATAAATAATGTTGACTATTAAGACTATTTACAGTAAATATCATATGTGATTTACAAATAGTCTATTCATAAATCATAAATTAATTAAAAATTCATGTATTTAATAGATAAGGATAAATAAAATGCATTATTGTATTTACCTAATCAACAAAAATTCCCCTTTTTTATAAAAAACCAAAAATTCATTTTAATATTATTCAACAAGTAGATTAAAAAAAATAGGCTCAAAGTTTATAAATTAAATATTCAATTCATTTTGAAATTAAAATCATCATTTATTTGAAAATTACTGATATTAATATTATAACCAATTTTATAAAAAATTGAAAAATTAATCAATGTCTCATAACATTTTATTATTATTTCAATAGAAAAAAATATTAATTTATAATTATATTTTATAGAAGTAAATTTCCATTTAAATTAATATATTAATTTTTGAATGTTAAATAAACATTTACGTTTCAAAAAAGTTCAAACACTTAATTTATCATTTTTAAAACATTTATTTAATTATTCAATGATATATATTTATGATATATTATTTTATGAGATATATAAATATCATTTATACGTTCGTATGAAATTATATTATCATATAAGTAAGATTACAATTTCTAAAAGTCAGATTTCTATTCTAATGTCATTGTTACAATTCCATTGAAGTAGATTCCTTAATTTATATAAATACCAGTTATTTTATTAATAATATATATAGAATTCAAATATTTTTTTACAAAATAAAAACAAATAATTCTCGAAGTACCTAGGTTTGTACATCATAAATGATTTTGTGTCACGACTCGTCCCCTAGGGCCCATTTCGTGACAACACCAAGCCCACCTCCTATAACCTAGGGGTTGGTGACTAGCACTGGGTAGGAATTTCCAACAATGTAGAGGAATTTTCCTATAAACATGCACAAATGCTCCCCTCCTAGAGAACATGTAATGAAACTAAAAACACTGAGTAAACAGATATTCGTCCCACGAAGACAACCAGTAAAATTAATAGTACAAAATAAAAAAGTAAAAAAATTATAATACAAGGCCACCTAAATCAGAAAAGTACATGATCTTAGAATCCTTCTACTGAAAACCCTACCTTAAGGGGAGGTATATAAGCTGTTAGGAGTCACTGAATTGAACCTAGTTTTTCAAGACCCCGTCTAAGTACCTCATGTTTTCTTCCCACAAAGGATGTCGTCAAAGATGATGTTTATCTGCATGAGACACGACATGTGTGGGCGAAGCCCGTGCTCGGGGAGTAAAACCCTACTTAGTAGAGACCTCAAACCACAAAGGTATACAATAGTGAAATACTTAAATTAGAATAAAAAATTGTTACATTAAGTGTATACTCTATGAAGTAAAGTGATGAGTGTCGTTAGGGTTATTTAACATCAGGATACATATACTATGGAAGTCCATGCATATCCAAATCTAATCAGACACACTCTAGGTCTTCATAGAAGACAAACTCTATATATATGTAAGAGGAAAACTCCCTATAACCACAATAGACACACTCAATATAACCATAGGATACACTCATCGTATATCTATAGGATACATTCTCTTGATTACCATAATAGACATACTCTATATATTTGTAGGTGACACACTGCGTAAATGAGTTGTAGACATTCGTCGTGTTACCACAACAAAAACACTCCAGATATGTATATGAGACAAACTCCAAATATGAATTGGATAAAAACACTATATTTCTGTCAAAGAGACACTCAATTACTTCATGCAACTCGCTACAACATTTCTCCCTTGGCGTGCATGTTCCTTGAGCAACTACTCCTCGAGTAAGAAATGTTGTACTCCAACCACCTCAATAACAAAAGTACTATATATTTGAAGGACCGCCTCCTCATGAGGTTCCCAACACTGCAAATGGATTATCAAATGAACACATAGATTTATGGGTGTTGGTATATAAGTAAAAAAGATAACAGTTCGATCTGGGTCCGATCAGACTTGGTCCGACTATCCCTACTCGACCCAACTAGGGTCCGACCTAACCCGACCTGCCAGGTCTGACCTAACCTATCAGGTCTGACCCAATCTGCTGAGTGGAACCAGCCTACTGCGTCATGCCTATACTGGAGGGTCATAGCATACTGCTGGATCATACTATTGGCTTCAGCCTGACCTGTACAGTCATTGGCCGGTTTGGTCTGTTCCCGCTCCATGTGTGGTTTCCACTTCATTTGATGCGGTAGTTAGCCACATTCCCACCATGCAGCCATTGTCGCAGGGTCCCAATGCCTTGGTTTAACAAGATTGCAGCCTCCAACCGAATCAGCAGATGCATGTTACATCCACTGAGGCATACTAGCAGACGCTTACCGATGATCCATGTTCGCAACCCCATGGAACCTGTGCCACAGGTTCCACCCGTCAGAAGGTCAGGCTTCGGCACACAACCATTGCCTCCATCTTCTATGGTCCCCCATTGATGCTTTGGGGGTCAATTCATCGAGCATAATGGTGTCTCTTGATCCTTGGGCTGTAAACTAATCAGTTATGGGCTTCAAAAGTCGTGTCCTCTCTTCGTGGTCTAGCTATTTTTGGAACCTCCTACTAAATTAATGGAACACCAATGGGGTGAACTAATGAAGAACATTTGAACCCAAAAAAGAAGAATCCCATGAACCCCCCATAAAATGAATCTTTACCTTGTTTTTTTCCCTTGGTACATTACTGTCAACAGAATAATAAAATAATTAGAGAAGATTAATCACAAAAATCTATTCCCTTTAATCCCCCGACTTTAGCCCTCCTGCATTAATGATCAAACCAGGGATCAACATATCTGTCAGTTGCTCTAGGGTTTGTCATTACACTTATGAACTAAGAAATAATTCACTCTGATAATAAAACCCTTACCTGGAATTTTGGATATCTCATTGGAAAGTAATGGTGTTGCACAACTGTCATTCATTGATCCTCGATCCTTGGTTCGTGATCTGTGATCTTTCGGCATACATCATTTCCCAACAAGAGGAAATTTCCTTGCACTCACACAATGTTCTAAAGGAATGATCAATAATCAAAATCCTAAATCCCTAAAAAAGGTTGAAGACATGTCTCATCATTGTTATTTTTCATTGAAATAGCGTCATTACATTGTTTCATTTATGAACCCAAATAGATTCTTTGTCTCTATGTCCCTCAATTACATCATCTTCACTAAATGGTAGAAGAAATATCAAATAAACTTTTATTTTTTATTTTTATTCCTCTTCAAATCATCTGAATAATATTTTCTGTACTTGAACAACACTGGTCCTATAAAGGTCCTGCCATTGAAAAAACACATTGATCTGAACAGAGCAGTGCACTCTAATTTGAAATCTAATAACTCATTTAAATGATACTAAAATGGACCACACATAGTATTTTTTATAAACATAAAAATATTTCATAAATTTATCTTGCGATACTTGACCCTCAAAATCTTATGTCATCATAGCTTATTTCTTCAAAATAATCCCAAATACATTTCAAAAAATATACATGGAATCTATGGGACATTAAAATATCCCCATCTTGGGGATTCACGTCCTAGAAATACAAAACAAGGGATACAGAAACAAATGGGGATGTTGAGTATGAATATGAACCTATCACTACCACATGCTATCCTAGATATTCTCATGCTTCTATCAAATTTGAACTAGAGGATTTTATAACCAACGTAGGTTCAAAGGTTGTTAATCCTTGATCTCGATTGAGAACTCCATAAATGTCGTCTCTTCATCATTGTCTATCTCACCCCAGTCAATGATGTGCGAAGGGTCATGTACGTATCTCCGTAGTTAGGATACATGATAGAAATAATGAACCCTCTCTATCTTCTATGGTATAGCCAAGTGGTCTTCCACATCTCCCACTATACATATTATTAGAAAAGTTCTGATGATTCTCAGATATATCTTGTCACCCATACCAAATCTTTGTATCCCATATCGAGGAAATACAACACATAACACACGGTCTCCCTCCTCAAACTCCAAGGGTCTGTATCTACTATCAGTATAGAAACTATGATGGCTTTCTATAGACTTAATACATTCCAGGATGACCTAAAACTTCTCTGTTGTATCCAAAACCATCTCCGGACACATGTGTGATGACTACCCGGGGTCAGTCCAGCAATTTGGTGACCTATAGGGATTCTCGTACACACCACGAATGGTACAATAATGATGTTGTAATTGTAGATATTTTTGTATGAAAACTCCACTAGGGGTAGGTGATTCTCTCAACTATGACTAAAATTGAGTATTACAGCAGGTAGCATGTCCCCTAGGACCTGAATGGTCTGCTCCATCAGACCATCTATCTGTGTGTCGAAAGTTGTGCTCATGCATTGTTAAATTCCAAATTCCTCTTGATATCCCTTTTATAACATGGATGTGAAATGAGCATCATGATATGATCATATCATAGATTGATCATAATGGAGTTGATCTATATCCTATTTTTAGTGATGACCCAAACACTCTATTGTACCCTATTCCTGAATCATAAGGATGTGGCCTAACATGGTGATTTAGTCAACGATTACCTATATGGTATCATTCCATCTAGATTTATATGGTAGAACCATAATGGATTCAATTAATATTATATCCCAAATCTAGTTTGGAACATCAAGGGGTTAAGTCAAACCTACTAGAATCTGGTACTTAGCCTTCACTTGTTGACAAATGAGGCATCTAGAGACAAAATCTGCCATAATATTCATTATACAGGACCACCAAAACTAATGTTGCAGTTCCTCATACATCTATTCTAAATCTGGATGTACCCCCAAAGGCGATATATTAAAATCCCCCAAAACTTCATACTTTATCATCAATAGTACAACTATGTGTGCTCTAAAAATTATTTTGTTCTCCCCACCATTTGAATATTCATTATGGGCATACCCTGTGGACATCTGAGCACATGTAGTCTCAATGATGACATCTTGAAGTTGTTCCTCCCACACAGATTGTAAGAGTGGAGGGTAACCAACATTCACGGGAGATAATGTGCTTCATCACTATCCATGAGAGATGTCTTAACGAAGGAAAACTACTCCGAGGCCACGTTCAGTATATGTGAACTTGTTCTCATGCTGAGAGAATCTGCCACCATATTCCCCTTTGTAAGAGTATAGACTATTTAAATGTCATAGCCTTGGAGGATCTATACACAATTTTATTACCACATATTTAGATCCTTATGGGAAGAGAAATGCATGCCCCATTTTTTATATGAGTAGATGATAAAACCCTAACACCAATGCTAAGGTCTCCACATCTTCAATGTAATGACTACCGCCGACAACTCTATATCATGGGTCATGTATTTATTGTCATGTGGTATCAACATCCGTGAACCATAGGAAATAACCTCTTTACCTTATATTATGAAACAACCAATCTCGGTCCCCAATGCATTACCGAATTCCACATACCTAACACACTCCTCTGTAACTATCAGGACGGAAGCACTCGCCAAACTCTATCTCACCTGTTGAAAGCTCTATTGGAACTTCTCCATCAATACGAAATGTTTCGCATCTCTTGTCAAGGATTTCATGGATCTTTCAACTCTATATATTTTTGGAATTAAACTTTGATAGAAACCATCCATCCCAAGGAAACTCCACACCTTTTTAACGTACTTAGGTGTCTCCTAAGCAAGAACCACCTCCATCTTTGGTGGATCTACTGTAACTCCAGCCTCTCGTGTGACGCGTCCCAGAAAGTTGACCTCTTGTATATATAACTGACCATTCAAGAGAATATCATAATGATGGTGATATCGAAGTATGTCCAAAACCATCCTAAATTGTATCATGTGCTTTTTATTGGATACCGAGTACACTAGGATGTCTTCAATAAAGACAACTAAAACTGGTCTTGGACTGGAAAGAAGATCCTCTTCATGAGTCCCATGAAAACTGTTGGGGAATTTGTCACACCAAAAGGCATAATTATGTACTCATAGTGGTCATAGAGAAAACTGATATCTATCTTTGTCATGTCCACATCCTGCACCTAATGCTTGTGATAGGCTAATCTGAGGTCTGTCTTCGAGAACCATATCACTTCCTTTAGCTAGCTGAATAGGTCATAAATCATCGGTAGTGGGTACATATTCTTCATGGTAACCTGATTAAGGTGTTGGAAGTCCACACATAACCTCATGATCTTGTATTCCTTCTTGTAAAACAATCTTGGTGCTACCCATATTGAAACACTACATCTCATGATTCCCTTACTCTACAAATCTTCTAAATGTACCCTAAATTCATGAATCCCTATTACAGCCATCAATTATACCTGTGTAGATATCTGTACTGTCTCAAGTTATATGTCAAAATATAATTATAAATTCTTTTAAGGAGGCTGCCTTGGGTAATCTTTGAGAAAGACGTCTTAGTTTTCTCCCACCACTATAGGAATCAATGGACTCCACTCTTCCACTAGACTAAGGGATATTCTATCCAACTGATGTTTGATTGACTTCACCCTCTTTTGTGGGAGTCCATCATGTACTTCTTGTGTTTCCCATTCACAAAATAAGGAAATTCTTATACCATCACAATGTACACACAACACTGTTCTCTAAAAACCGTCTATCTAAGAAAGAACAATGTATAACTAGTCTATACGCAGAAGGACGTCATAAATACTCAGTGCTACCACTAAGAGATCCCAACTGAAACATTCATTGAAGAGTAAGGTCAAAGTAATTTAACAAGTTTTTATCATAAAATCATCTCCCCTAGTAATACATATGAATAGGGATCAAGTCAATTGTTCCACTTGTATCAATGTGTCACGAACATGGGTTATGGTGAGAAAAGAGTGGCTGGCACTCGTGTTAATATAAACTAATTCTATTTTGGAAAAGACACATATAGTAACTCTAGTCCTACTAGTAGTCTCAGGATCATATTCCACCATCTCGTAGAGTTGGCCTCACCCATATCCACCAAATCTCTGATTATTGGGTGGACCACCTAGGGTTGGTGGTGGTGGTGACTTGAACCTTTGTCCAACTTCTACCACTTGTCTCACTCATTTTCTACATCCTCCTCATGGAGAACCACCCTATTTTAACTTCCACTGCTTCCTCAGAGGTTCCATGCCTTTCTCCTGGTCGGTCGTAGCACAGGTTGGTCAATCTCTATCCATATGACCCCAACCACTGCAAAATATTGACAACATCTCCTATGAATGGTCTGTTATGACCTGGATTCCCCAAACTACTGATTAAATGTCCTAGGGTCATCCCCTTTACTGTCTATTCCTCTTGGATCCCTACATAAGCTGTTGGCGACCTACTACAGAAGAACATCCTGCATAGTTCTTGGTGGTATTTCCTACTATCGGTTCCTTCTCCACAAGAAATCTCACTACGAGTATAGCTCACACCAGCACCCTAGTCTGCATATGGATGCTAAGGAATATCATTGACGCCCTGATCCCCATGAATAGTCAATACTCGAATTTATCATCCTAGTAGAATGGGTCTCACGCCATATTTTTAGAGTATTAAGAACAATATGTGAATTTCACTGAGTAATCAGCCAATATCTTTCTATCCAACTACAGATGCATAAGCTCCTGTATATGTGAAAATCAAAAAATCACCAGAACCAAATCCTCCCTAAAGAGACACTAAATGTATGTCTAGGAGATGGTCTCCTCCTCAAGAATCAAGACCATCATTCTTCACCATCTCCCACCATGCCATGTAGAATACCCACTTATCGATAATCCCATAGTCGAAAAAATATTAACTATGTATTTATACAATCATAAATCGTTAACTGAAAATATATGGTTATCATAAGTTAAAATTTATCCAAAAATAATAAATCATTGGATGAAGAAATATTATTTTAATCTCTAAAATACAACTGAATTACCAAAATTTCAACAAATACCATTCAATAAATAACTATACATTAAATCCCTCTATGTAATTCAAAATAGGATTGACATCCAATAGTTGAAAAAATATTATTACATAGTTTTCAAAGATAAATATTATCATTTATCATTAAATAAAAAAACCACTCTTAATTTATCTTACCAAAAAGAAAATACATTAATCCCATATTTTCCATGATAAGTTAATGATTTCTAAATATAATATAATATACTATAAGTCCACAATTAAAATAATATATTATGCAAAAATATAATTCAACCATTATCCCTCAGTTAAAATCCAATAGTATTCCATTTACCATAATCATATAAAGTTCTCAAAATAGTGATCATGTTCCAAAATAACATTTATGACATAATACACAAATCATTTTTCATTCTCGAATTCATCCATTTGATAAAACATATGTTCCCAAATTCTAATAATTATTATTATGTCAAATCACATAAATAAAATTAGAACCTCCCATACTAACCAAGGGATAAATGTCGACTATTGGTAGGTGATTAACCCTTATTACCATCAAGATGTGGTTTTAATCCCCACAGTCTTGAAAGAAATGAATGGATTCTACCCTTCTTCTGGGATTTCCCATTTTATAAAACTCAAAAATATCTATAACATGTTTTATCCTAAAAGATTTTCTAATGCCTCTCATTTCAATATTTTTGCACTCTGTTTCATCAAATGGATGAAAATGTGATAAAGGTAAATGATTTATAAAAAGAAGAAAAAAATATGGGAAATATCTTGATTTAAAAAAGAAAAAAAAATTTACTCCAGAGGAACCCCAAATCACTAATGGCATCCATGTACTTACAGGCCTACCCATATTCACAAATAGTCACCTTCACCCAAGGTATCCTATTTTCCCATAAATAGACCCTTGAAGCCGTCATTTTCAATGATGAATTTTATCAAATGTTGATTGCTACTCTAATCAACCTAGTGATTCTCCCAAGTCCTTCATAAACCTCTGTGGTAGTTTAATAACGCCTAAAGACAAGGATTTATGGGGGTGGTGTGGGGGTAATTAATCTTTTTTCCATTAAATGTATAAAACAAACTACACTTGCATGAATAGTGCACCCAACCCCATGAATTAATAATACTTGAACGATATCCCATCCTTGAATAAGAATTTTCATACCTCATGTATGGGAATAATTATGAAGACCCTTGAATTATTTTCCAAGTATCACCCAGGTATAGTCATCTAGGTCTCTCATCACATAAGTTGAAAATAATTATCCTAATCGAAGATGAGCAGAGATCCCTTGTCTGGTTCACCACTTGAATGGTCCTCCTTTATTCACTTCATCACATCACCTATTGTGAGACATTTACGAAGCCTCCATCAAAACCATTCATTGAAAGGTTTACCCTTTATTGGATCCCTTTTCTGAAATGGACCATTTTGAAACCTCATCCATGACCTCCTGACTTACAAAACATTATGTAAAGGTACATCGGTGTGTCTCCCATTAGGATTTTCTTTTTCTATGGTTATATGTTTGCTACACTTATTCTAATAGAAGATCATGATACATGGTTTGTCTGTAGATTTTTATATCTACCCTCTCATAAACCCTTACCCAAGGTATAGTGTGGTAGAATTCCCAGTGTTGTATTTTGGGGATGTAACTATATATTCCCCTTAGAATCTCTATGACCTGGATCATTTGTTTCATATTAGGAAGGAAAAGAATAAAAAATGATTTTCATTTTTCAAATGTAATAGTCTCACTCATATCACAGAACCAATAAAATAGAAACCATCCTTTTGAATCCCATAGACTTTCATGTAAGATGTTATAGTATTACTCCTGGCTTCAACCATCAACATCACTCCTTCAATAAATGGGGCCCATTTTCTAATTAAATTGAAGACATTGAAGAATTTTAGCTAGAGCCTCTTACATTTTATCCATGGAATCATTTAAAATATCACTGACCTCCTTTGTAGTAGTATCAACCAATTACACCATTGAAGGAGGAAGTTTTTGTGTGGTTTTTTTAATATTTCACATAATCTTATTTCTCACTCTAAGCATGACTAATGTCAGAATAAATGTTTTTAACGATCAAAAAACCAATACAATACACCTAATGTAATTAACTATGAGAAAACATATTCCCACCATAACTGGGGTACATAGGATACCTTCCTGAGGTTTGATAACCATATCGTCTCAGCCTAGAAATGGGAAATCAAATCCCATTAATTTGAGAATCATCCTTACGAGTACTCCCCATATTATTCCACAAAAAACTCCATGCGTTAAGACATCTCTCATGGGCCCTGTTGCAATGGAATCCTCAATAAGATTATTCCCCAACATAATCTTCCCAAAATTTCATAGTCACCTATAGGACTTCTCGAACTATCTGGGCTTTTATTCCCATCAAAATGGATTCGTAGGAAGCCTCCATGAGGTTATTACAAAACAGTCTAAACCAAACATTTTCATTTGGGGTATGTACCCATATGGTGTATTTCAACCCGGAATCTCATATTCATCTAGGGCCCTCTGGTGGGTTATGTGTAACTCCAACACAAAGACATGACTAGGTACCTCCTGACTAGATGTACATGCCACATGACACAAAATTATATTGTTGGGTCCGTATCCCACATTGTTAAAAAGTAATATGTCTCTCATTAAGTTTCACCAAAATACATGGGCTCCAATTCATTTCAATGGGATATGTAGGTATCACATCTATGGGTTTGATCTCAACATCAAAACCACTTTCATCTCTTTAGATTCTGATAAACTCCCGAGTGCCTTTCTCTACCTACATGAAAATAATATCCAGGGCAATCTACTAACTCCCTAGATGATGATAAATTTACTGTGACAATTGTCATCCTGTACTACCATTCACAATTGATTGTCCCACTAAATGGCATATAAACCAGTATCATCATGATAATAAACAAAAAATCACTATTGAGTATATAATATGATACCATCCTTGGAGAGCCCCATTATACAATCAGATATTACCACTGATGATAAACCTCAAATAAATACAGACGATTCGGAATTCCACACAAGTTAATTTATGATTTCTAATATTGGGATAAATCAAATTATACTTGGGAATTAATGGAGTATTTGTGAATATATCATAAATCCTTTAGAAGACTCCCAGAGTAGCCAATAATTCCCGAAAAAAGGTTTGATGATCCCGAACTCTAATACTCTTGATAAATGTGAGGTATTAATTATCACACATAAAAATACATAACAAAGGTATAACATTGATATTTTTGTCCTTTTGAATATGCAAATCCTAGGTGTTTCGAATTACATAAAAAAATCCCTTGGAAGCCATTCCGAAATAGCGATTCCTAACTAGAAAACCCAATCTGAGGGAACCTGAAAATGATGAAGCATACATTAATCATAAAACAATATAATTGTGTTACCCAACTGTATTGACCTATCAATTGGTCAATGTATTCTAGAAAAGGTAATCAATTGGGGATTTTCCACGCAAATGAGATAGCAGAGATAATTCGTGGAGTTTTTCATATATAGAGGAACTCTATTCCAAGAACTCCCAACAAACCAAATGGATTACTTCATGTTTACACTTTTGAACACCTCATAAGAATATCATTCTTGATCCCCATCCATACAAAGGACACCATCACCAACTCAGTAGCTTTAACACTAGGTTTTAACACACTAGTTTCTGAGTACCGTCATTACGACACCATTACAACATTGGTGTCTATCCTACAGGCCCTCCAAATCAAGAATAAACCCATATAGTCTGATTGGAGATGACCAGTGGTCCAATAGAAGATGATGTCAACTACATTCTTCAACCATTTTGAGGCCTTATCACCATAACACAATCCCAAATCCCACATGTTTTTGTGGAAATTCAAAAAAAAATCACCTATGACCTTTTCCTAAAGACACATGGGACCTTCCAAAGGGCTACTACAAACAATCAATGCATTCAACACCACGCAGCATAAAACCCTCAACCTGATAAAGTTGTTTCCTCCAGCATTCTGTCCTAGACCCCTTTGACCCAGGAACATAACACTGCCCACAAGTGACAAAAAACAGATAACAAAGAGCAGCATCCTATGTTTTCCACCAACTGGAGAAGCACACTATCCCAGTTTTGTGGAATATAGAGAGTAATCACTTACACCTATCCCATTCATTCTATCATCCAACATACTCGTCTATAAGAACCAAACCAGTCCTTCCATTAAAATCTAGTGGAGTACAATGAGATGAAAAAAAGATGTTATTAAAACTGCCATGTCTACAATAATAAAGGTTTGGCATCATTTAAAAAAGCTCACCAACAGAAATCGTTTATAGCCTGCATGTAGGAAAAGACACCATCCTGGACATATCAAGTCTTCCAACAACCTCATTTGGAAGAAAATAGAAGTTGGAATTTCTAACGAGAAACATAAGGAAGACTCAAATTTCATCCCCAACACATGAGTATTACATATATCCACTAAAATAAAAGGGTGGCTAAGATCAAGTACATACCCCTTCTCTAGACATGAAATGGTTATATATTCTTGTTTCGACTGGTGTTTCCAACATGCATATATTGAAAATTGTAAAATGGAAGATTAATATACCTGATCATATCCTAGATACAATCCACGATATCGTCACATAAAAAATAGAAATACACGATGGACAGAAGAATAACTACTCACCAGATAGTCGGGTGTCTCATCAACCTATTTCCCGAAAGTACATATATATATAACATTTTTCATACACAGGAGGGTCAGGTATAATACAAACCCATATCATAAAAGAATCCAGATCGAGAAAATACCCACATTCCATTTTTATATAATCATCTAATTATGATAGTCACTCCAAGGTAGACACATACACCTACCCATGATTACCACATCCCCATGAAGTGACAACAACTTCCTGTAAGAATACGTCCAAAATGAAATATTATCAAAAAATGTTGGAAAATAATGATCTATTTGTTTATATATCTCCACTCAATGGTGGATTTCTTTAATCCCTCCATAATTTATTTATTCTTTCTCATGATCGTACTCTCATGTTACCAAATTATGGACGAAGTAGAATTTTTTTTGAATTACCTCATTATAAACATTATCACAGAGTCTTGGTTCATGAAAATTAGATCAATAATGAACTCATATATCTTGACGAGTGACACAAAATCACTTCATTTGTCTATATGAGCAAGGATCAATGGCATATACCTTTTACTGTAACCCTCCATGGTGGTCCTCCACATGATTAAAGTCACTATAAATGCACTCTCCATAGTAGTGATTCACATTGTCATGTCAATTATCCAAATGGAAATGTTGTGATTAGATATCCTTCTTATATTGAGGTACTTGAAAATACATCGACAGTCATGTCTTTTGCATTTTCATTTGTGGATGAAATTATTTCTCAACTGGAATATAGCCCATTGTGACAGTCATTATCCAAAAAACCATTGTCCTATTTATCTTCCAATACAATAGAGGAACTCTCTACTAATGTTGTGAATTCTGATAAAGTGGTCAGAAAATGACAACTTTTTTACGATCAAGTAGATATTAATTTGGAAAAGGATAAAGAGGATATGTTGAACATTAGAATACAACTAGATATGGGTGAAATACCAGTCATGTGTAGGCCTTTGGAAACCTCTCAATTCAATTTTCAGAAGACATTGGTAGAATATTGTATTCATGATGTCATCCTCAACATATGGATGAATCTTTATCCTATTAAAGACAAAGTATTACTATATAAAAAATATAAAATTCATGTCAAGGTAATAGAATGGTTGCACTACCAAATTGACTTGGTATCACATCTAGCTTCCTAATGTCAATATTTTTGTAAGCAATATGGATCTAATCAATGTACATGCATCGATGCATTAATGAGGTTATAATGATAAATCACAGTTACCCCATATGTTGTTCATTTCAAAGGATGGGTTTCATATAGAGAATTTCATATCTTTGTGCTACAAAGATAGAAAATCCCACATAATGTGGTATCATGCAACTTCATTTCCCCTCTCCCACTACATAAAACACATTCTATTCTTGAATGAAGAGATACTCAAAAAGTACAGGCCTCGAGCTACTTCCACCAAAGTCATTACAAATGAGAGAAAACAATTAAGATATTTGTATGTCAAGAATCGGAGAACATTGAGAATGCCTCCCACTTTGAGAATATCATCCATCATATTTTACATATTTTTGAAATTTCACAACGGTCTTCAGAACTAGGTGGTTTATGTGAGTGTTAGATAAGGAACTCATCCAGCATTCAGACCATAATTTATAAAATCATAAGTGAAAACGTGTTGATATCATCCATATCATTTTAAAGGTCACCCCATAATGTATGAATGGATGATTTTTTAAATCCAACCCTTACATAAAAAAATAGAACCTTTTGGTTTGAGAAAGAATAATAGGAACAACCCCATCCCATAATGCTATGAGATTTTTATCATTCAGAATACCCTCCTTAGAGGAAGTTAGTTTTCTACTGAATATGAACGAAGTGAAAAATGAATTCATAAATGCACTATATGAGGATACCATTTAGGTTACAATCTATGAAAATGTTCACGGGGAACCAGAAACTATGAGGAATGAATTTTTTGAGGGAATATAAGAATATTATCTCATCATTGTACTCACAGAATTGAAATAATGCCTTATAAATCGGTGAATGTCACCAATGATGTCATTGAAGATTATCTGGAAAATTTATCCAATTCAAAAAAGTCATAGGATGAAGTTGTTTTTTATAATGTGGTCCACACAGAAGAAAATGAAGGAGGGGTTCGTATCTGAATTCAGAGGCTGACCCAAAATTTAGGTATCCCCTTGAATAATCAACTTCCACCACATCAAAAGGTACATAATATGGTAAATGGTTCTATTCAGAGCATGTCTCTCCTTTCCCGTAGATAATTTTAATCAATTTTTCATGATTGAAGATATACTCAAAAAGTAGGGGATACGAAGGAGATGAGTGGATTCATTGAAAAGTTACTCTGAAAAAGTATTCATGCAATAAATTCTACACATGAAGGTCCTCCTCAGGAAATTATAGTAGGATTTTCTCAGTAAAGAGGGATTGTTTCAACTACTTATAGAGATGATACATTCCCTCTAATTCAAGTACAACCAATGTATGGTATGTAGATCCTTACAAGAATGTCCCTATTGGTCACCCATGGTAGATACCAATTGTTCCACTATTATTGGTCATGCATGTAATCACACATGTTCATGCACCAGATACCACACATATATAGGTCACAGATCAAATATATACTCCTCAAATTCATATAAACATCATTGAGTCATCGAAAATTGATTAGAAGCTGTGGAAGGATGGTGCACAAATATTCAACTGGAAAAAATTCTTATCTCAAATGTGTAGATCTGAATCCTCCCACATCTAATTTTTTGAATCTCATATTTCAAATATCTAATAGATCAGAAGATCTAGAGAATCACTTTACATATTTTGTCTCTTGTTGCGATCCAACGATGGGGACCCCTGAGCAATAGGAATCTGTGAAACATAGATGCATCATGGAATTATTTCATGTGCTAGCATTTGTATGGTACATGAGTTCTCAGTCTTGATCAATCAATATATTGGATGATCTCAATCAATAGTTCCATCTACAATTCAACTAAATACTTTATAATACAATAGTCTTCAGTCTCACAAACTACATGATAAGATAGAATGAATGATTTTCTTATTTCATTGGTTGTTGGAAAGGATTAACATACTCCATGAATATAGAACACTCAAAAACATATTTGATGCACATTTGTGTAAAAAATCATTGTGATTAATATCACAAACAATTAATACATGTGAAATACACATGGGAATTTGGTATATTTCCTAGATTTCTCATTAGGTAGAAAACTCCATATTAGAGACCAGAGACAAATCACGAGTTATCCCATCATCTTTGGGAGGAAGATAAGAAAAAGAAGAAGCCCCTGTAGTTAATATTAATAAGGACCATGCACCTACTACAACATCAAATCCATCATCATATCATAGGGAATCACCTCCTGAGGATCAATAATAATGACTGCCTCATCAAGATGATCAAAAAAATCAATGTTGTAGATAGTTTGAGGAGTTTAAAGCGAAGGCCTATTCATTTATAAATGACCAATTCCTAGTTACTACATTGCAGTTTTTTAGAAAAACATAGTTATTTTCTAAGGATAGAAAACCTGAACAATTTATGATACGAGGACATCCTAGACTATTTCCTAATCCATCAAATGGTTTGGTACCCCATCTGGGATTGTTTTGTTTTTATGGAACTCTAACAAAAGTTATTGGAATATAGGAATGTGAAACTGAAAAATTCACCATCCCAAGTAGCATCTGTTACTACCACCAATCTTTAGGAAGAAGGTGAGTGTTAGAAATTAAGAACTAATAATGTATAAATATTGAAGTATTGGATAGTTAAAAAAACAATCAACCACACTCATTTCATTTTAGGAACATAGTTGAAATATAAGAAAATGTCTCCTTCCACATGTGTTAGAGAAAATATGTCTTCATCAAAAGAACAGTTCTCTGATGGAAAATACTCAAGGAAGAAACATAGAAATAATAAAAAGGAGATAATAGAATAAGATGATTTTGTGTCAAGGAAAATTTCATCCTTAACCATAGAGTATTACATGAAAATCTAATTAGAAATACATGAACAACCCCACTAAACGGAACAATAAGAGTCGATCCCCCAAGAAGAATATTCCTCAGATGAGGCGTTTATCATCAGTTTAATTAATTTTATTCACATAACGGTTCCAAAAATAAATAATGATTCTGATTATGAACATAATTTCCTTTCACATTATTGGAGATCAGGCAGAAGAAGTCATTATGCTTGATAATTTAGGGTAAGATGTGGAAATTCTAGAAGACACTACTCAACCACACCCTTGTTCAAACTACTTAAGCAGCATAAACTCAGGGGAAATCCCTATAGCGGACTTGGTATGAACAATGGAATTATACCACACAAGATAGGGTCTTCTCTAACATGATCATCATTGAAGACCGGTTTGAGACTATTCAACTACCTCCTTGTTGAGTGTGAAGATCTAGTCAGCCTAACATACCATGATCAGAAATACTTCCATCTTCTTCTCCAAAAGTTGTCCAATAAACATCGGTAGTGTTAGCTCCTAAGGCACGTGCAAGAGAGAATATACATGTCGGAAAACACATACCTTTAGATCAAATTTAGGATATTTTTAACCAACATGACAACATATTGACCAATATATTGATCCTAGAATCCTTGTGTTTGTTGAAGGATATCCAAGAATTAATAATTGTTGCATTTTCATGTCCTAATGAGTTTGAATTTGAGGTTTATACCACATAAATTTTTGTATAAATAATGATCTGGAAGCATTTCATGCTACCATATATTTCCTGAACCACGATGACAATTATTTCATACATTGACACATAAATCCTTTGTTTGTATCCGGAAAAATAAATGATACTAATATTCGATGAGACTACATTGATAATGGATCAGGGGTCAATCTCATTGAATATTTGTGCAGATCTCCGATTGGGCCTCAGAAATTCCCACTTGTCTCCCTCCACATTAATGTTACTGGGATATGAGTAGAATGACCAAGAATCTCTTGGTGAGATTATGCTCAGAAATAAATTTTGCGATCTCATTTTTGATTTAGAGTGTGTGGTCATTCAACTAGAAATAGTTGTCAACATTTTTTTGGAAGACATTCTATATATCTAAATTAATCCATTCCTTCATCATACCTCCAATGTCTCACATATTTCTTCGATGTCCAAATAGAAAAATTTCATGGTGATTAGGCCATGCTCAATCTATTTTAATCTTTTTACATTGATGCATATTTCCATCACACAATGGGAAAATAGTCCATGGCGAATGATGTTACATGAATAAATGATTTGAATGGTATTAAATGATATTTTATAACCCATTAATCTATCCTAGTGTAGAATATGTGCATCTCATTAATCAAATATAATGGTTTGGCCCAAATCCAAGCACTTGTTTAGTGGATTCCATAATTTCAATCAGGGTAATTGAGTTGGAAGGCACAAAAGATGTCATTGACATTTCATGCAATGATGAATGCCTAAATTGAAATGTCTTCAATCCATAAATTTATCTTTAAAAAGTTTGTTATTCATTAGAATGGATAATATATGTTTACTTGCTAATGGAAAAAGTTGTGTATTCTAATTCTAAACCTATTATTTTCAATTTAGTGCTTCAAAAAACCCTTCAATATCAGTTGTGTCAGAGATGGTTTCCTCCTATTAAGAATATTAAATTAATGACTCCTCCCATAGCTATAAAAGCCTTATTAAATCATAATAGAGGTATAATAAGCAACACATGATAAAGAAGAAAAATATGAAAACCTCAATAATGCCCCTCCAGAATTTGAAGATGGCATCTTGGCCATTGTAGATGAACTCTATGAAATAAATCTAGGTATAGAGGAAGATCTATTCCCTACACATATTAGTGAAACCATGAATTATGAAGAGAAATATGTGTACAAATACTTTCTAAAGAAACATCAGGATGTGTTTTCTTGTTATTATCTGTAAATTCCATGCCTTGACCATAAGGTGGACACCCAACATTTGGGCTTTCTAGAAGATCATCAAGGATATAAGTAGGAAACAAGAAGAATTAAACCCCAATCATGCCTCCAAAATTGAGGCTGAAGATGAAAATAATATCATAGTCGACTTCATTTGATAGTGTAAATGTCCAAAATTGTTAGCCAATATTTACATGGTAAAAAAATTAAAATGATAAAATCAGTGTTTTCATTGATTTCTGATATCTCAACCGGCATTGTACAAAAGTTGAATTCATGGTTCCAATCACAGAACTCTTGATTGATGTGATAGTTGGATGCCAACCTCTCTTCTTGAATGATTTATACTCTGGGAATATAAAAATATGGATGGCTTTAAAAGGTGAAGAATATATATCTTTTAGAGCCCCTAAGGAATATTTTTCATGTAGGTAAATCCCTTCAGATTAGAAACATATGGGTCAACATACTAATGGGAAATGAAACACTTTTTCAACCCCTTCATGATTTTTTTAAATTATATATTGATGATCTAGACTCCCCAAACTGAAAACCACACAAAAACATATAACACTATATCTCCACATAGAAATGGTCAGAGTCCTTGTTCATCAGAAGAACTGAACTCCTCTTATACCACATTGTCCCAACTCGTCCCTCGGGGCCCATGCCATGACTACCCCCAAGCCTGCCTTCCAAAGACCAGGGGCTGACAACAAGAACCGAAAGGTATATTCCCTAAAAAGGAATGTATCGCATTTATAAACATTAACCTCTCACAAACTAAGGACACTGCCAGATACACACACAAAGTAAACTCTATAGTTGAAAGGGTGCATACAGAAAGATAAGGGGCCATAATAAAAGAACAATTGGAAAGTATAACAATAACTAGAATGTACAAGTAAAAATGAGTACCACTACTGTAAAAACTAGCTAAGTATCCTACCGGAAGGGTACGTACATCTCTCAAATGATCGTCTTTGTAGATCACCTTGTCAAATTTCCACCTCTTAGTGATCTCCAGTCCAGGTACCCTAGTCCACAGTCAGTGTTGTTCTTCATCCGCACTGGACACACCTAGGTGTGGGCATATCCATTATAGGGGTGAGTATAACAATACTCAGTAGGGACCCTGAGACCCACGATGGTCTCTCAACAACCCAAAGGATAAAAAACAAAAAATAGAATCAACAGTAAACCCTACATAGGTATATGCCAATATATATACCTAAGTTATCAGAAAAATACCCACCTCACACAGGAGGGAAGAATACCACACATGTAATACAACGAAGGCATTTTACCACATTGGTAAAGTAAAACATAGCATAACCTCAATCACAAGAAAAAGGTAAAGACAGCTCAAACCAAGATTTATTCTAGTTGTAGTAACAAGTAGCATCCCTAGTCACAACGTTGAACAACTCTGATGTTGGAGACTCCTACTCTATCGAGTACATTGGTCCTGCCATGTCACACATAGGAGCTTCCCACTAACCTTGAACTACTAAGGTAATCATCCTGCCGAGTACCGTGGGTCTGCCATGTCACATAGAGGCGATCCCCACCATGGGTCTGCCGCATCACACAGAGGCGCTCCCCCTCGTGGCCGTCGTAGGTACACCTCATGTCGAGTACCATGGGTCTGCCATGTCACACTGAGGCACTCCCCACTAAGGGTATGCCGCTTCACACCGAGGCACTCTCCACTACTCCAGTCAAGTCACTTCGTGTCATAATGGTCAGCATTCATCAAGTCTCAACCATTCGTAGGGTTCCGTACAAAGTGTGCATGGGAGAACCGCTCCCCAAGCCATATGTCATACCTCAACCATCCTAAAGCCTCACGAGGAAGTATACCAAAGGTTCTACACATCATAAGGGACCCAACACAATATATGACATGCCAATAGGACGTTTGGTATGTAAATTAATAGTGTTTCTGGTCTGAGGTCCTGGTGGAAATATGGATTCGATCCTAACCGGTCGTACTCCAACTTTATCCAAAATACAAATGGAGTATACCAAAAGGACTGTCACGATCCAATGAATCTCGTTCCACAGACGGTTCCTCACATAGATGCTAGGTTCTCATGTTAAGGACAATGAGGGGAATCTGGGTTTGGATGGGACTAGATCTGGATCGTCCCGATCTGTGCCGACCCGATCGAGTTTGGGTCAACCCGGCGTGACCAAGTTCCACCCAGGATGGTCTGGCCTTGGAGGACCGGACCCGGCCCGTAGGGGGCGGCCCACTACTAGGTGGCCCGCTCAGCTAGTGGTTGGACATGGTGGGTCTGCCCTAACCGACACCCAGGGGGAGGCATCCCTGGTTTTCTCGAACGGTCTGTGGACCATTCATCTACTGGTAAGCGGGATCCATAGGAGGGGTCCCCCCAGTGTTTCATGGATGGCTGGACTTCTTCTCAGCGGTGTGGTCATGCACCGTTGATCCACTGTGTCTTTCTATATATCAGCCAACCTTTGACCTCCACTGTAGCCAAGTGGGCGTGGCCTACTACTCCACCTCTAGCACGGACGTGCCCCATCGCCCCTCTACATGGCCAACCGGTGTGTCAGTAGCCACCCCTTGATTTTCCACCGCTGATGGGTGATGACGACCTGCTCATCCGGAAGCACAGATATGTGCCTCCATTCCTTCATGCGGCCGGCCGACTACCGTCCACCTCCTTCTTCAATTATCCATTGCAGTTTTGTTTCAAACCTAGAAAATAAAGTTATTGTATATTCATGATCCTTGGGTCTAGGTATCCGCATCCATATGTCGGGCTCAACAAAATATTATTTTTCCATCATCAATAAAAATTTGGCGTTTAAGAACCCATGGAGAAAGCGCGAAGATAAAAAGATAAGAAGCAAGGTTTAATTGCGGGATGATGGCCATGTTAGTTTGGCCATCATCATTGTAAAACCTGAAAAAATAAGAATCGATAAATAAATTCAAACATATTAAAAACAGTCCCTACCATTCCGTTCACCCATAAGAGTTATCATGAGGAAGAAGACGAAGTCGATGAAGATGGTGACATTGGAATTTTTCGCTCTCGTGAAATGTTTTTGATATGGGCTCAAGAATCATCCTCATTCTTTGACTCATGGTTCGGGGTCGCTCGTCACCTCCTGTTGGAAACGGCTCCATCCTTCATGTGTTGGGGATCGCAGAACGTTACCATAGCTTCATCGCTTGGTGATGTCATGGAAATACCCCCCTACACCTCCATATATTTAGGATAATGGGAGGGTAAGTAACAATCATGGAATTTATGAAGGATCATTTAATAGTAACCTTCCAAAATTCTAATGATGATATTACTTATTATTTGATGGGTGAAGTCAATTAATGTCTTGACTTGTCGCTGGTCCCACAATTCCTCTTCTCCATTGGTGGAATAGAAATAAAATAGCGAGATTATTTTATTTCATTTCCATTTAATAGTCAAAAAAAAACTTATTCTATGGACCTACTAGGTTCAAAGTAATGTCCCCCTTAAAAAATCCTAGTGATGTAAATTCAATAGTGCCCTCATATTTTTAATATGAGCACCAGTTCAAAAGTAAGAAAATGCAGCTCGTGAATATACTAAACGTGCCCGAATAAAAGTTCAGAAATTTTATTAACAGTCACCATCGACTCGTGCCGGTAGAGTCTAGGCTCTGCATAAGTGAAACATGCCCCGATGAACCTAACGATTCAATCAGATTTCCAATCCGAGTTACCATTTAAAAGTTATGGATTTTACAATAAAATAATTTTCACTTAATTATTTTTTAAGGAAAAAAACTAACATTCACTGGTGGCCCGTGCCAGCAAATGTTAGTATCCGCCTAAATAAATCATAACCTCATGAGTTCATTAGTGGACTCAGATTTTTAAACCGAGTTACCATTTGTGAATTATAAGCATTTGAAAAATAAAATAACACTATTAAATTATTTTATTTACGGTTATGCCATTTTTTTCTCCCAGGAGGCCCATGCAGACTGAAATTAAGTCCCCTCTAGGGTAAACCTGTTATCTTACGTGCAATGGTGCCCTCAGATTTTTATCTTATTTTCCATTTAATATTTATTCATATTTATCTGGAAAACTACTTACACAAACTAAATAAACCTTAACAAATCTTTGACAAATCATTATGGGAACTCTGGGCCTCATAATCGTGTGTCGTTAGATTTTTCCATCTTGAAATAATTCCATATAATTAAAATATAGAATTTCTGGAACATTACATATTATATTTTTTTCACAATTATATAATTTATTAAAATTTTTTTTTTTAAAATATCATTTGTGTCAATATTAACACCATTGAGTAATTGTTTTTGTTAAAGTCATATCAACATGATTCATTCAAAAAAAACTACACCAAATCAAATATTATATGTCATAATCATCCATATAATTCATTTATGACACCAACATTTTCAATGTTTTTTTCTAATATTTATAATATAATTTATTTGAATATTTCATTATTAAGATAATTAGTCTATCATTATTTTGTCATATATAATTATGTTTATTTTATGTATAAAAAATATAAAAAATATACCATGATTTAGGAGATATATTTAGAATTATAATTTCTATTTAGAGTTAGTGTGATTAGTTATGTAACCATATATTAAAAATATTTTAGTAAAAAGATACATGTTTATGCTATATTTCCTCTTTCCTTTAAATTAATTATTACCACATGTCATTATCACACCTGTGTGGCTCCATGGGGTCCTAAAAGCTACCCAATTATGCCCATGTAGGGTCATTTATCCCCCAATAGAATTATTAATGTTTTAGGGTATTTTTATATTTTTGGAATTTTTTACCCTTATTTACCTGATTGGCCTTTTAACCATAGTAAATAGAAAGAATTTCTGAAGTTACTATTTATAATCTCAGAAAGAAGTTACCTATTTAAATAATTTTGACATTCTAATTCCAAATATAGAATCCATTTTTTAAAATTCAAAACATATAAATTTCAATAATATTTTAAAAATTAATTCCCATTGTTAAAACCAGAAAGCAGGGTTTTAAGCAATAGAAACTATCAATAGATTGACATATTATTATTTCCAATTTAAAAGTAAAATAATAGTCAATGGAAAACACAGAATAAAAATATAAAAAATTAATCTAAATATAACTTACTAGCAATTAAAAAAATTATTACTATATAATTAAATTGGATGAAAATTCTGTTTTTAATTAAAATACAATATTAATCACTATTCATTTAAAATATGAATATCATTTGAAAAGTACAAAATTTTCATACAAGGTAAATATTGAAGTCTTGATTGTCAAAAGAAATATTTTTTTATAATATAACATATAAATGTAACAAAAATAATTTTTAAAATGGTTTCCCCCTAAAAAGATGGTAGGATGACCATTTAGAAATATTAGAGTATTTTATGCTTAAAATTTTATTCATTTTGATATTAAGTATTTAAAATTTATAGGATAAATGTTAAAAATTTAACAAACATGTATAAATATATTTTATTTTGTTCTATTCATTCCCTCCAATACAGTATATAGGCATAAAATAAAATTTAAAATAACAATTAAAATATTGTATTATTTTTCGTTGTAAATTAATGTTGTGTGCAATGTAAGATTCTAGAAAACCCATTGTTGCATGATAAGAACTCAATTATAAAATGTTTCCTCATTAATTTATAAAAAAATTGTCTTATTCTTGAATATTATTATATATGAAAATGCAATATTTTATAAATACAAGGGATGTTACATGCTTTCCCCAATTTTAAAACTGCATACTCACAATTTAATTCACTTATCATATAATTTGGGATATTTATCCCTCATAAATTGTTCAAATTCCTAGTTTTTCTATTCAACCATATGATTTTTTCATAAAAACATTACTGGATGAGTCATATTATTCCTCAAGATATTCTATATATAGTAAATAATTTGTATTGGTTGTTCCACATAAGAATTATTCTCTTTCAACTGAACTACTTAAGGACTCAAAACATGAGATGGATCAAATATAAATGTTCTTAACATTGAAAACACGAAAAAAAATTATTACATTGGATAAACATGGTGGTAAGTCCACCCTATAAGTATCTGATCAAACTTCTATATGATTTCAAAGGGTCCATTGAACCACAGACTCAACATTAACTTCTTACCAAAAAGAATCATTATTTTCCCTAGAGGAAACATCGAGAAAGACAAGATCACCAACCTCAAAAGAATGATCCTTCATCCATTTATCAACATAAATTTTCTTCCAACTATGTGTTTTCCTCATGTGCTTCTGAAAATAAATGAACATTTCCTACCATCTCTTCTAACAATTATGGTCCCATAAATTTTTTTTCACCAACATAATCCCAAAAAAGATAGAGTTTGACACCACCTTCAAAATAATGCTTCAAATGGGGCCATCTTTATTCTAAAATGATAATTATTATTATAATAAAACTCAAAAAAATAATGGTGTTGATCTCAACTTCCCTGTAAATCCATTAAATAGGTAGGTAGCATATCCACCAAGATGTAAATTTGTCATTACAACTTCCCATAGGATTGTGGACGAAATTCTGTACTAAAATATAATTCAGTACCCAAAAACATTTTTAGGCTTTTACATAAGTTATAAGTAAATATGGGATCACGGTCTGGTAAAATAAAGAGAGGAACAACATGAAACCTAACTACTAGTTTAAGATACAATCAAGAAAGTTGATCTAGAGAATGTTTTTCTCGAATAGGAAGAAAATGAGAATATTTAGTCAGTCAATCAGCAAGAACCAAGATTGCATTATTAACCCATGATGTCCTTAGTAAAGTTATAATGAATTTTGTTGATATATTGTCCCATATAAACATTGGTACTAGAAGATTTCTTTGTCTCCCCTTACATAATTGTCATTTTTTCCCATTTCAAACACGTTATAGTAAATTCAGCAGTATCTCTTTTCATATTGTCCTACATGTTACACTCCCGATGATCTATATACATCATAGTACTGTTAGGATAAAAAAGGGGAACTATTAGCATCGCAAAAAAAATCATTCTATAAATACAAATCACAATGATCACATAATAATTTACCAAATCACAAAAACAATCTTTATGAATGTTAAATTAAGTTAACATACCCTTATGAACCAATTCAACATTTTCCTAAAAGTCACTAACTTCCTTCTGCACATGATTTATTCTGACATCTAGATGCAATTTCACTAATACCTGATACAAAATAGAGGAATTTTCTACACCATCAATGTTTGTGACAAATTTCATCAAATAATATATCAAAGGTTTAATTTGAAAACATAAAATTATTAGTGTATCATTACTTTTCAGACTCAGAGCATCATCCACATTGTTCAATTTTCAGGGATAGAAATGAATCATACGACCAAAATCCTTGATTAATTATATCCATATTCTCTTTATCATGTTCAATTGATTCATAGTAAATATATACTTCAAACATTTATAGTAAGTATGTATGTCATATTTTACTCCATAATAATGATTCCTTTTAAACTCTATGGTAAACAAAAATTAGATAATTCCAAATCATGTATTGGGTAATTTAACTCATTAGTTTTCAATTGACATAATGCATAATAAATTATCTGATCAATTTTCATGTTGAAACAAACAATTCCTTTCCATAAATGTTCAGTATAAATAACAAATATACAATTTCATGAAGGTAGATCCATAACTAGAAAATTCACCAATCATCATATCAATTCTCGAAAACATTCATTGCATTGTTTTCTCCGGATGAACATAACTTATTATCTATTTAACAAAGTTAGTTATCTAGATAACAATGCAACATTTTCAAATAACCTCTTCTAATAACCTACTAAACCAAGAAAACATCAATTCTATATTATATATGTTGGTCTATTCTATTCATTGAAAATGTTTGTTTTAGTAGGATCAACAGTTATGATATCTATAGAAATAATGTGAAAAAAGAATGATTTTTTTGATACCTAAACACACAATTGTTGAATTTCCCATACTGTCACTTTTCAATTATGGTTTTCAATACATACCTTAAATGACATTAAAGATCTTGTTTACTATTCAAGTATACCACAATATCATCAACAAAAACAAACAAAAACATATCAAAGAACTCGTAGAAAAATATATTCATAAGATCCATGAATACAGTAGGAGCCTTAGGTAACACAAAAGTTATAACTACAAATTCATAATGGTCATATCTAGTATGAAACACAGTATCTAGAATGCCTGATTCCTTTACCCTCAACGGATGGTACCGTAACCTCATGTAAATAATTGAAAATTACCAAGCACCCTGGAGCTAATCAATCAAATCATCGATATGCGGAAAAGGATACTTATTATTAACAATGATGTTATTGAATGATATATAATAAATGAATATTCAAATTGAACCATATTTCTTTTTAACAAACAAGATAAGAGCACCCCATGGTGATGTTCTGGTTCGAATGAAATCATTATCTGATAACTCTTGTAATGGATTCATTAACACTCGAAGATCAATTTGAGCCATTTGATAAAGGTTTTAAAATTGTCTTAGAATCTGGAACCAAGTCCACTGTAAATTCATCTTCCTAATAAGATATTATACCAAACAGCTCATTACTAAAATCATCAAGATACTCAATTACCATTGTCAAATCATTAATATAAATAGTTCATTTTTTCAATAATATTTTCAAGGTAACATTCATTTCTATATTTTAATAGTTTCTCATCTTCCTAATATGTTATAATTAGGAATGGTTAAATCATGTACATAAACTAAAAATATTTCTAAAAATAAACCTTTTTGGATTTGTAGTCCATAAAATCAGGATAAAAAGAAAGCCAATCTATACTCAAAATAATCTCCATCTCTACTAGAGGAAATAAAATGAGGATTTCTAGTAGATTCTATCCATAGAAAAGGATATGAAGGTTCTTATAATATCTTATTGTATCAAAATTTCCCCTTGGTGTTTTTACCACAATTTACGAATTCATTTATTGTGATGTAATTCCAAATTTACAGAAAAATTACCTAGAAATGAAAGAATTTGTAGACCCAGAATCAAACAACACATTGGCATAATCTGAATAAACAACCAAGGTACCCCATACTACTACATTTTATAGCCTAGCATTTAATGATGTAGTGGTAAAGTATTTAACCAACCCTTTCTTCTTATATTCATGTTTCTTTCAATCATTTGATTTCTTTATAAGATGCTCATTTTCATTATGAATCGTCTCAATGAACTGAAAACATTTTACTAACTATAAATCAATTTTTTTCTTAAATATACAAAGATAAGTTTAATGAAATTTCAATCCCTATATACCATTTTACCACATTGGATGCACAAACCTTAATTCAATGTGCATTCAATAGTGCGATTTTTACCTAAATTTTCCAAAACTATAAACTCAAGTTTCATAGCATCATATTTTTTTGAAGATTTATTCCATTTCATCTCCAAATGTGACCACATAGTCTTTAGTTTGTCAAAGAACACCTGATTATTGGAAAAATCCTTTTCCACCTACTTCAAACAGCAAAAAAAATCATAACTTTTTTTCTCACAAGTAGCTAATTCCCATTGAATATTTTGCTTTATTTTTGTGTGAAAACAAAATATTTTACTGTTATGATACCTTATCTATTTTGGTGCATACATTGTTGGTGCATTGAAATTTTCTTTATAAGAATCCACTAAGTCATCCTATAACTTCAATTTCCAGAATTTTTTTCCCATCCTATATCAAACTGCCATAAGAATTTATATGTCAAGAAACCTAACATTTAATTCATCCCAATCAAGGGAATTAATCTCTATACTATGATGGATATTTTTAACCATCAACCAACACTAATCGGATTCATATTCAAAATGATAAAGGTAAAGAATAACCTTTTGATGTTCTGAACACCCCATTACATGGAAATTGTTTTCTAGGGATTTAATCCACTATCTAGCTATAACGTGGTTAGATGATCCTATGAATGATGGAGGACATTTAATCATGAAATTATCCACTACCGATATGTTCATATTTGGTTGATCTGGAAGATCTCACACACAGATACCAAATTCATTTATAACTTGAGACATCAATTAAATCACTACTTCAAACTGTTTAGTTTGAATTCTGACCTTCTGGGGTGGCCGATTTGGAATGTTGTTTTCCTCTAGATGTCATCCCAATACAAATTCCCTATTTTATCTATGGAAAACCATTCTGAACCGAAATATCATAGACGACCCAACATGGTAATCCTAAAATGTTTCTTCTACTTGACCATAATGCTAAAAATAATTTATGAATATTCTATTAACAATATTCTAACCCTTAATGTTGTCTAAACTGTCCAATGATACCAACTATAAGGACCCATCCATTAAATATTACATAATCATGAGATATGTCAATAAACTAACATTAATTCATTTCAAGTATCTTTTTTTGTTAATAGTTATATATAATTTTTTGTTATTAATTCTAATCATCCCATATTCATAAAATATGATAATATTATAATAGTATCTATATTTTCCACCAAAGAAAACCCTTTAAAAAACATGATTTAGTTTCTTGATAATAATCATATTGTCTTTATCATTTATCTTACTAATCCATATGACCTATGAAAACATTTTAAAAAACATTGGATGAAAACAAAAACTCCATAAGGGATAAAATAAAGAATGAAATCATCAGTCTGAGAATATTTATAATCCCATGAATTCATAAGAATCATAAATACATCATAGCAGTCATATATAGTAAGGGTAAATTGTGGAATCTATATCATACTTATTTTGTAGCATTCACAACCATATAGGGAGTTACCTTCATTATTATATTTGGAATACCCATCCCAATTTATTTTCTAAATATATTAGGAGAAAATGTTATGACACCTCCATCACATTTTCCAAGGCATTAGAGAGATATCATAGGCTCACCCATCCTCTATTTAACCCAAATCCACCTGTATACAAAAGTAATTCCCATGAACCATAACATAATCAAAACACATCAACATGAATTAAAGAAAAAAATAATGATTCCACGTTGAAATAATAAGACATCATTTGAAAATATTGATATAATCAATCAATTCTAGAAAAAAATTTAAATACTAAAATACATAAATATGGAATATGGTATATACATTTTTTTTGAACACATTACAATTTTTTAAGCTTCTAGATATCAAATAATGCTCATGGTGGCGGAATGGTCGGTGTAACCGCATACATTAAAAGCATTTCTTTTTTAATTTAGTAGAATGATTAATAAAAAAGATTCCTCTTGAAAAATGATTAATGTAATTAATAGTCAAAGGTTTTGATTATATACTCTAAAAATTAAGGTCTTATATAAATCAAATATGATTCAATTAAAGGATGTTGATACAAAGTCCCTTACATCATGTCCGACTTGTCTTGTTAGTTAATTAATTACATTAATAATAAACATAGGGTAATTAAAACTCTCTTTAAAAACATTTTAATGTTTATTATTCATATTATATAACTTATTACCATTTTATAAAAATTATATAATTATTTATGTTTATATTATATGGTTTCTAGATCTTCGGTAAATTGGTTAAAAATGAACTTGTTTTGATGAATATTATACTTATGGTCCTAAGTCCATTTCCTCCATAATATTTTTCAGGATTTAAATACTATATATTTCAAGTATATATGTATTTATAATTGTCTATAAAATTTAGATATAAGAAATCGATTTCATAGTTCATGGAGATGGAAGACCGTAAGTACACATGAACTCTACATTCAGTTCATTGTTATATTGAAGGAAAGAAAACTAAATGATACATAGGTATATTATATATCCATTATAATAACTATTTTATATATATTACATAATTTAATTAATTCCATCCTTTATATGTTCCATGTATGGTTAGAATGAGTAATATCACTTTGAAGGGGTTGTAGTCCACACTTCCTCAAATTAAATTATCATATTTACACATTATGGAAACCATAAAAAAATGTTGTAATTAAAAATTAATGAAACATACTGTAAATATATATATATATATATATATATATAATATTTCATATATATTAAATTTCCATCATAATGGACACAGTGAGATGTGGTAGGATAAAATTGATCAATCATCGTTTTGGGAGGTAGTAGTTCACCGTACAGAAAAATAGTATGTTCAATATCCATTAGATGGAGGTCTCTGTGTGTGTTGTTCAAACCCTTAGCATAAAAAACCTTTTATATTTTATATACTGGTTTTCTTATAATATAGTTGATAAAATAGAGGTTAGGGGGTTAGAGAATGAAAATAAATGAAAGGATCTTGAGAGAAACCTAACCTCTAAATTGGGTAACTCCCTTTGATTAGTTCCAAAAGGTTTCAATGAGATTCATTTCACACTTGGAAAGGATATTTGGAGGAAATTAGTGTTATTGGGAGATTATTTTACATTATTGTGGACAATTATAGGGGCTTGGGAGGTGTGAGTATGTGGGTAGAGGTTGTGGCCTTATATAAGCGGGAGGAGGGGCATTTAAGGAATGTCTCGAAATAATGTTTTATTATAAATTGACATTCGAATTTTAATAGTTAAAATGGTATAGTTAATTTATAAAATGATTATTGGTCTAAATACTCTCAACAAGATTGTTTTAGACATGTTTAGGTAATAATGTTATCATTATCTTTTTGCTCAAACAATTAGTTAAATAAAGTAACTCTATCTTTTTCTTCGTGTAGTTTTACACTATATGGTAAATATGATTACTATACAATGTCAACAGAACATTTATTAGATAATTAATAATATTTTAAAAAAATTCTAAGTTATTTGGTTTAATACAATATTTTTATGACTATATAATCATTTAAAAAAATTGTATTTTATTTCTAAATTTCATATTTGTCAATATTGACACTATTGATTAATTAATTTTTTCTAAAGTCAAAAAAACATGATTCATTCCAAAAAAAACTACATTAACTCTAATATAACATGTCATATTCAAACATAAATGACATTTATGGAAAAAAATGTTCAAATTACATTTAGTTTAGAAAATATAATATCATTTATATGAATATTTCATTAATAAGGTGATCACCCCATCATCATTATGTCCTAAATAAACTTATTTATAAACGTATAAAAATATTAAATAAAATAAAATGATATAAATTTTTTTAGATTTATAATTAAAATTTATAGTGATCTTTATTAGTTATATAACCAAAAATTAACTTTATTTTAGAGAAACAATATATTTTTATGTTATATTACTCTTTACTAAAAATTAATTATTATTACATGTCATAATCACACCCATGTGGCTCCATAGGATCCTAAAAGCTACCCATGGACGCCTATGGTCATCACTATATCATAAAATAATATTAAGAATTGTTTTATGTAGTTTTATATTATTATAATATATTTTTTTTACCCTTATTTAACGGATTTACACTTTAACCATGGTAAATTAAAATACATACTGAAAATAATATTCATTATTTATAAAACAAAATGTCTCTATTTAAATAATTTGGACCGTATGAATCCAAATATGGAATCCATAATTAAAATTTCTAGCCATAGAAATTTCATTAATTAATATTATATCATTTTATGATTTCAAAACTAGAAAACATGTTTTTAAAATGTAAAAACTATAAAAAGATTGAAATTTGATTGTTCCCAATTTAAAATTAAAATCAATTCAAATGTGAAAAGTTGAAATAAATCATTAAAATATAATACAATTACACTTTAAAACAAATTAAATGGAATATATAATAATATAAATAAATTATAAGAAAAGTCTGTTTTGAATTTCAATGCTGTATTTTTCACTATTAATTTAGAATATGAATTTCATTAGAAAAATTTCAAAATTTAAAAAAATGTAAATTTTCAAGTCCCATTTTTAATTAATAAGTTTATTTTGTAAAATAAAACATATAAAAGTTACAATATCAATATTTAATAATGGTTTTCCATTTAAATGCTTTAAAAATGACATTTTAAAAATATTAGTGGAATTTTTCATAAAATTAGATTCATTATCATATTATGTCACTAAAATTAATTTGATAAAATTAAAAACATTTAATAAACTTTGTATAATTATATTTTATATAGTTCTTTTTATTCCATCTAATACAATTTCACGACGGTTAATACCATTTATAATAATTATTTTATTATTTTATTATTTTTCGGTATAACACAATATTTTGTGAAACATATGATTTTGAAGAAAACCATTGTTGTGTGTCGAGTATGGTATTGGAAAAAGTGTCATATTTAACATAAAATTATTTCATTATTCATAAATAATACTTTATATGAAAATGTATTATTCTATAAATATCTGGGGTGTTACATCTTTAGGTAATTCCCTAAAAATAAAAACATTTCCCTATATTGAAGATAATGATGATTTTATATTGTTATTCTATAATAAAAATTTAAGGAGGATTATTATTAAATAAAACAAAAAATATCTATTGTAATCCTATTATTTAAATTATATTTTCATGATCTCATATTTCAATCATCTTGTTAATATTTTTAATCTAATTTAATCTTTCTCAACTCATGTATAAAGATGGTTTGTTTCCTTATATATTAAATAAACCTAACCATGGTATTACTTTCTATAAATAATTTTTTATTATTGTAAAATATAATTATCTTTTTTATAAGTAATTAATTTTATTATTTATTATGTTTAATTCATTCTATGAATATTACTGCTTAAATCTATATACAGATATTTGGTTAATTTGTTAAAATTGTGATTCTACCCTTGGTTTTGGCTTTCTTCAAAAGGTCACAGACACCGTGACTAGAAACTATGAACTAGACACCTTGACTAGAAACTGTGACCTAGACACCTTGACCACACACTGTGACTAAGACATAGTGACCCAGACACCGTGACTGGACACCTTGACCCAGACACCATGACCAGACACCGTGACCCAGAAATCGTGAACGTACAATGTGAACAATACACTGTGATCCAGACACCATGGCCAGACATCCTGACCAAAGACAATAATTAGTTTCAGATCTGTTGATATATGTGACATGAATTCCTTGCTAAGACACCATTCTATGTTTGGAAAAGGACTAGATATTGTGATCGTAGCACAACATATGTGCAACCAGTTCCTCATATTTATACAGATATGCCACCATAACTGTTTCACTACTCTAACACAAAGAAAAATACACCATTTCGTGGTGACATTATTTCCATGTGAAACCATTTCTAGACATATTTTTACACAGTTTATTAATTTGTTTTGTCGTTTCCAATTTAATTTTTAAATATCATAATTGTGTCTTTTAAATTCTACGAAATAATTAATATTTCTTTTTAGACATGTCACTTGACTATACGAGGTATGAATTTCATAATACATGAATCATGTAAAATCTGACACATGCACTCCATGAATAAAAGAAGCAGGTCCCTGAAACAATGAGTGATGGTATAACAATAGAAGTGCGAGCATTTATTTAAAAATAACTGACTCATGAAATATGATACATCTGAAGAACCCACAAAGAATTCAGAAATCCAAATGTTGGGATACCATAGATCTGAGTCAAGAACATCTTCATAATTCAAACACCATGTAAAAAATGATCCATATCAAACTCGAAACCAGAGCACCAGATTTGCGATACTCTGTTTCTCGCAAGAGGACATAATAATTCATTCCGCCTCATCCTAGAAGTCTGGAGCTACATAGAATAATACTCAGAGCACTTATAACCTTATCTCCTTATTGATTCTCTATTGTGTATTTTTTTAGCTTTTTGTAATAGTGTGTGTGTGTCTATATTAAAACACACATCGTCTCCTTCACTAAAATAATGTATAAAAGATAACCTTCCGCTCATATCGTTTTACACTTGTTTACTCCAACAGATAAGTGTGGAAGGGGTTCTAGTGTGACTTTGTAGTTTATACCCACATAGAACTGTGGAAGAGGTTGTGTGATCTGTATAGTCATGAGCACTATTTTTTACGCTGATCCTTGGTGTGGATCTAGTTTATCAATATAAACTGCTTGGTGGCAGGTGATCACCAAATTGAGTGGAGTATGTCTCTACTAGAGACTGGACCACTTATTGTATATCATATGTTTTTTCTAATTTATTATTCTTTGTTTTTCTATATAATTCAAAAATCACTATATTTTCCTTGATATGTAATTTTGGGAGGATGATATAATTATTTTTTCGTTATTTGAATAGATTCAAATGTAATATCAATAACTTATATTGAGATTACTATGAATTAATAAATCTTCTGGGAAATATTTGAACAATAAAACTATCATAATTGTATGTCCTTGATTAACTGGGATGTATTAATTTTTATTGGGGAACCTTTTATGAATACTATCCAAAAAGATTTTTTTTAGATACTCAATTCCCCCCCTCTTGAGTACACTACTCCGACCAACATTTTGTATCAATGAACATTGTTATTCATGTTAATCCTCTATTTTTTGAAACTATTCAACTGTGATTTTAGTTGTACATTCAATATCTATACATTTATTATAATTATAAATTGATATATCTTTATAATTATTTCGTTGTTATAGATAATAGACTGGAAGGTGCTGCAACAACCAGACCACCATTCTTTAAGGGAACCAATTATACCCAATGGAAAATTAAAATAAAAATCCATTTAGAATGTATGGGTGTTGAAATTTGGTATTCAATTATAGATGTTTATAATATTTCTTCTGATGATAAAATTACTTGGGATGACCCAACCAAGACTACCTACAATACAAATTTCAAAGCCTTGAATGCTTTAAGAGTTGAGAAATTTAACAAAATTCCTACATGTAAAAATGCCCATGAAATTTGTGATTCATTGTCTATTTCACATGAAAGAACTTATAGTATAAAATAAATGATATTTAATAATTATATATAATAAAGATGATAAAATTAAAATGAATCATGATGATCATATTTTTGACATGTATCTGAGGTTCAATGATATTTTCTACATAATGATTTCTCTTAGAAGATAATTTTCAACCAAAGAACCAATAATGAGGATTCTCAAATGCATACCTAATAGATGGAGAGGAACCTTTATCTCTATTAACAATTTAGGCGACATCAAAAAGTTACCTAATAAAGAAATCATTGGGAAACTAATGATGTATGAAGAGGAGATGATTGTCAATAAGGAAGAGGAGGATGAACCCAATAGAAAATCTATTGAATTTAAGACCACCACATATAAACACAAAGAAAAATGGAAATTGGAAGTCTCTGTAGAAATTTCCAGCAGTGAAAAATCATCACCTAAAAGTGTTTTGGATATATATCAATTATCCCATCAGTTTATGAAATTCTTCAAGAAGAATAATTTTTTTAAAAATAAATCTTCTAAGGAAGATTTGTTTGAAATGGAAGTTGAAAGAATGATTGGAAAATAAGTGGCATGTCTAATGAGATAGTATTCTATGAATATAAGAGGAAGGGAAATGTAAAATTGGACTATCCAATGATCATGTATAAAATAAAATATGATGAAAAAGATATAAAGCATAAAATGGAAATGAAAGAAACATGGAGTGCTTCTGAGTACAGTTCAGGTGACTCTGAATATTCTCATGATGAACAGGTGAAGAAATCCTATATCTGCTTTATGACAAACACATCTGAGGTAACACTAGAATCTCTTGTACACAATTCCTATTATTCTGAAGGTGAGGGTGAATCTGAGAATATGTATAATGAATAATTTTTTTTTGTATTAAATTATGCATGATGTGACATTTAATGAACTAAAATATAAATATAAGTCTTTAATGAAACAATATCCTCTTACATCAAAAGTTAAATATGAACATAATGTAGAAAGAGAGAAAAATTTTCATTTAATCAATGAAAAAAATGAACTAAATCTATCTAATGATCAATTAAAAAGGACCTTAAAAGGTTAAAAATGGTAAAGATACATTGCTAAAAATTCTAGGTAAAAATATTTCTCCTAAATATTCTGTTGGTATTGGCTATCAACCTCGTAAAAGAAATTTTAGAAGAACCAATTCTACTTCATAATCTCGGACATACATCTTTACTCCTAGTTCTAGAAAACAGTCATCTAGTTCATGTTATGATACACTCTCTAATGTTTTGAGGTTTTGAGGACAAAATAGACTTTATTTTTCAATCATATTAAATAATGCTTATAGGAAACCTATGAGGTAGATGTGGGTTCCTAAAGCACTAGTCACTAATGTTACTAGACCCAAAATGAATATGGGTTCCAGTGTCTCTTTATATTTTACTTATTTTTATGAAATTTTCTTTATGTGATCATGTAAAAGCTTATGGTAAATGTACAGTGGGTGTTCTAGACACAAGATATGAGACAATTTGTGCTTCAATAACATAATAAATATTGATGGTGTGCATGTCACCTTTGTTGACAATGCCAAGAGAAAAATAATTAGCCTTGGCCAAATTGGTAACTCTAACATTATTTTAACTTCGAAAGTACATTTTTTGATGGATTGAAATATAATATTCATAGAATCTCACCAATATGGGATGGTGGATTTCTAGATAAATTTGAAAAAAATTCTTGCAGTGTTTTTAATTCTAAAAATGAAATAGTGTTTTATGTATTGAGAAATGAAAATGTATACAGTGTTAACTTAAATTCTTTAGTGCCAGATTATTCCTGATTTTTATGTGAATTCCAAAATGAGTCTTGGATTTGGTATAGGAGAATATGACATTTTAATATTTACTCCCTTAGAAAGATAACTATAAAAATCATAGTCAAGATCTACCCAATCTTGGGTTTCAAAATGATAATGTGTTTAATCCTTGTTAAATGGGAAAGCTACATAAAATATATTTCAAACCAAAGAATGATGTTTCATCTTTTTAACCTCTCAAACTGGTTCACATGTATTTTTTGGGACCATCTAGTGTTTATAGTTTAAATGGGATGCACTATGTTTATGCTCTTGTAGATGACTTTTTTAGATGTACTAGGACTTTCTTTTTTGGATCACAATAGTGAAGCCTCATCTCATTTCCCAGAATATTCTAAAACTGTAGAGAATCATAGTGGACTTAGAATAAAATCCTTTAGAAGTGATAATGGTCATGAGTTTGAATATCAAGAGTTTGAATCCTTTTATTGCCAAAATGTATATAGTCATAATTTCTCTTCCCCTACAACACATCAACCAAATGGAATATTAGGAAGAAAAAATAGATCCTTGCATAAAATTTCTAGTACCATGCTTATAGAATATGACTTGTTTATTTATTTGAGGGCTGAAGTTTTAAATATAACATGTTATATCATTAATAGGGAGTTGGTTAGAACTATTCTTAAATAACCCCATATAAATTACGGAACAATCGAAACCCAATGTAAGCTACTTCAATGTTTTTGGTTGGAAAGTATATATCCTTAATACTATGGAACATCTTGAAAATTTTGAATACAAGAGGGATGAAGTAATCTTTCTTGGACATCCAATCTCTAATAACACCTATAGTGTGTTTAAGAATAGAACTATATGTATAGAAGAATCTATCAATGTCATGTTTGACGAGACTGATCCACATGAGCCTAAGACCACTTTAGAGAACCTAGTGGATGGTGTGTCAAATATGGACTTCAATTCAAAATCCTCTAACCATCCTATAAAAGAATCAGTGAAAACATTCAGTTATGGAAATTCTTCAGATTCATGTCACAATGAACCTAAACCTATTGAAGAACCTGAAATCTGCAATCTTTCTTTTTCTAAAGCTATTAGAATCCTTAAGAACCATCCTTTAGATTCTATTGTTCGAGACATAGATAAAGGATCTCAAACATGAGATTATCTTAGAAATAAGGTTGAAGATCAACTTTTATTATCACAACATGAACCTAAAAAAATTAATGATTCTATTAATGATGTGTTTTGGTTTATGTCTATACAAGAATAACATAATAATTTTGAAAGGAACATAGTTTGGAATCTTGTTGACAGACCTAAAGACACATTTATCATAGGATCTAATAGGGTGTTTAGAAATAAGATATATGAAGCTGGTAACATAGATAGAAACAATTATAGATTGGTTGCACAAGGCTAAATTCAAGAAGAGGGAATTCACAATTAAGATACCATTGCACCAGTAGCTAGACATGACGCCATCAGAATCATGCATGATTATACTGCACATATGAATTTCAAATTATATTAAATAGATGTTAAGAGTGAATTCTTAAATGGGTTTATAGCTGAGGATGTCTTTGTTGAGTAACCCCCATGATTTAAAAATCCTCACTTCCCAAATAACATTTTTAAATTCTCAAAATCATTATATGGTTTAAAAAAATCACCATGATCTTGGTATGATAGATAAAGTACTATTATTATTTCTAAAAGTTTTACAAAAGGAATAGATGGTCCTACCATTTTTATAAAATTAATATCCAATAATTTTTTAGTAGTTCAAAATTAGGTTGATGATATTGTCTTTAGATATTATAAAATTTCATTATGTACTATGTTTTATAAAATAATGAAAAATAAATTTGAAATGAGTTTAATGGGTGAAATAAAATACATTCTTGGATTTCAAATCATTCAAAATAAAGAAGTTATTTTTTTAAATCATAAAAAATATACTGAATATAATATAAAATGTCTTGTGTTGGATATCACTTAAATTAGTGACACTCCAATGAGTACAACACATAAATTAGATATTGATAAAGATGGAAAATCTCTCGATTAAACCAATTGTAGAGGAATGATTGGAAGCTTACTCTACTTAACTGCTTTTTATCCTAATATTATTTTTTGTGTATAAATGTGTTCTCATTTTCAAGAAAACCATAAGGAATCTTGTTTTACAAATGTTAAGAGAATTATCAAATACCTCAATCATACTCCCAATCGAAGACTGTTCTATCACAGAGAACAATCATTTGAGTTACAAGGTGGTATTGAGGCTTATTTTGATGGTATTAATTTATATAGAAAAATAACCTCTAAAACATGTTATCATTTAAGCAAGTCACTAATATCATGGTGTAGAAAGAAACAAAATACTTTGTTGTATGATCTAAAGTCGAATCAGAATACATAGCTACTGGTAGTTGTTGTGCATATGTTTTATGAATGAAACACACATTACTGGATTATGTATATAAATTCAGGCATGTACCTATAATTTTTCACAATACAAGTGCTATTAACATCTCAAAAAATCAATATTCAGACTCTATGACTAAACATATTGATGTAAGACATCATTTTTTCAGAGACCATTATCAAAAAAGTGATATCACTTTGGAATTCATTTGAACTGAATATCAGCTCAATGATATATTCACTAGACCATTAAATTCTAAAAGAATAGTTCACATCATAAATGAATTGAAAATGATAAATCTTAAGTAGTAAGTGTACAATTTCACAACTTATTGTGTCACAGTTTACGGTCTCACAATTCATTGTCTTTAGATTAATATCTCTTAAAGTTAGATAGTTGACATTATTAAAAGTTTTTGTAAAACTACTGCAGTCTCACCCTGGAAACCTGTAACGGTCTCACGGAGAAAACCAGTTACATTATAATAGTGAAATTTGGTTCCGGTATCACCGAAAAGACACCTTTTCATTTTATTTATATATTAAAACCCATATCACTATATTGTATTATTTTATTCTTTTTTATTTTTCTCTTTTGAATTTGTGATGATAAATATACCCAAATGATAATAACATGAGAAGTTGTAGTCTTTTCTTCACTCGAGCAATATTCTCTCAAACTGTAAGCCTTCCTTCAACCATTCAGTTCTCTCTCTCTCTCTTGAACCATCATTGAATGCCCAGAAGTAAATTTCCATCTTCATCAACTTCTGAGAAGAATGGATCTCAGAATAAAATGAAAATATCACCAAAGATAGCAACCAATGTTCCTACGAATCTTATCCTTGTTGATATAATTTTCGTACCAGAAAAAGAAATCATCTCTATATGTCTTCTATAAAGGAAGTCTCTAGTGTTAAATGTTCTGAATGAGCGGGGATGGCTGGATAATTTCTCAAATCATATAAGGTAGATTTACCTGAAGATAGTTGATCAATTGTATTAGTTTGATCAATTATCATTTGATATAGAAGATGGTTTTGTTGTGAGAAGTTGAATCAATGGAAAAAATTTACCTTTTCATCGAAGTTATGGGCTGCTTGCCTAAGGATATCTCATAATGAGATTTTTGAGGACTAATAGAGATGTCCTCCTCCTCTAAGTGAGATTTTTGATTTAGAAGAAACCTTGGGATGCATTACTATCAATAAATTAAAGGGAAGAGTTACTGCTGCTGAGTTAGATGGTAAAACCAGACTACTATTGAAGTTTGTTCAAAATCGGATTAGCCCGTAAAAAGAAAATTTTGATGCACTCAAGTATTAAGATGTACTTTTGATACATATTATGAAAAATGGATACATTATTATCCTATGCAAGTATTTTATACTTCATATGTTGGAGTTGATAAAGACTACATCAATGTCAACCTCTTTGTTATACTCAAGGTTAATCTCTGCAATGATTCATGATAAAGGGTTGGTTATATAAGATGAAGAAGTCATTAAGGGCTATAATTTTTTTGGCTCAAAGTGTAAAGTCAACTGATTGAAAATCAGTTGGAATCTATGTAGACAAGCATGGGTAAAAGATAATGACATGTTTTATGTAATGTTCAACACAGTTGAGCATTCATCAAGACCTATGAGCATTTTTGATCTAGGTCTCGAACTAGACTAAATTGAAGACAATCATGTTGAGGAGCAAGAAGAAGAAGATGTTTCACCTACATGGGAAACTGTCCTGGATAAGGAAGACAGTGGATATTTTCCACATGTAATTGCTGAGAAGGAAGTACCTATTCCTGATAAATTTTTTGATTTGGTAAAAGAATATTCTTTTATAGAATAGTATGTTAGTAATATAAGGGAAAAGGTAGTACTGGAAGAGCTCTTAGAAGAAGAAGTTTCTCTTGAGAAATAATCTACATTTGAAGAATAGTTATATGAACATTTTATTCCTAGGATTATCCCATATTCTAATGAAAAAAATGGAACAAGCCCTTCAGTTTTCTAGAAAATATATGGGTGAAGCTATTGGGGATGAAATCTTGGATATAGACTATTTTTGACGCTTTCGCTGCGGCGCGGGCATCCGTCACACAGAGGACTCACTGTTGTAACCCCACATTCCCTCTTTCCAAAGGCGGGTGACATCTGCTCCTTATTCAGGGACATCTTCTCCTTGATCGAAACGGGATGATGGCATGTCATTTCTTCCTTCCATATATTCCTCCTCGGTGCTCGTCACCATGTATGTGTCTCCCCCATAGATTTAAAATTTAATTTGTGAAGCTTTTCCAGGTGCCATATGTTCATGGACACTAGTTAATTACGCCGCTTCTGTCAGGGCCTTCCAAGCGGTCCGATCAGGGCATCATCCTTCGTTTAGGAGAGTAGACATGTTAGGAAATCACTGGTGTGTCTTGATGTTGGGGATTGGAATGTCTGTCTTTTGTCCCTTATCATAGGGCTTCTCTAAGGCATGGAAGCCCGAGGCTCCCACATTGAATGTGGGGAATTGTATGCCATATGCATATATCTAAGATTTTCCCCATCTTCCCATGTTTAACACAGGGTATGCCACAAGTTTAACGCCCAACAGAGACAGATCAGACTAATCGGAACACTAGATAGAGTGGATCAGATTAAAGAACCCCCTGGAGGGAACACCGACGTTTGGGCCAGCACGTGAGTGGCTTCCTCAATGTTGCAGGGGAAATGAGGAGTGAAGTGGAATGATCCCACCGGGATGAGGTGGCCCAGGTAAGAATAAGGATGAATGATGTCTTTGGCCTTGATCCTCGAAGAGACTTCCTACATATCCATGTGGTAGGGTATCAAGGTCTTCGTAGTTCAGGTGGCTGATATAGTTTAATGTTATGAGGGATGAGAATGGGACTTAAACATTTAGGTGTCCCATGGTGATGAAGAACTAATGTGAATGGGGAATTCGAGTCCATATGGATTATGGATTACACTCTGATGTGGCCCATGGTGATGGGGCTTGAACCTTGTGGAGGCTTCCTACGTACCATGCCTTAGCATATATCAATGTCCTCGTAGTTCGAGTTGGATGGGGATTATGCTCTGAGATGTCCCAAGGTGGTGGGGCTTGAACCTCGTGGAGGTTTCCTATGTACCATGCCTTGCATGGATCAAAGTCCTCGTAGTTTGGTTTGGATTGGGATTATGCTCTAAGATAGCCCAAGGTGGTGGAACACGAACATCGTGGAGGCTTCTTACGTACCATGCCTTAGGGTGGATCAACGTCCCCGTAGTTCGGGTTGGATGTGGCTTACGCTCTGAGACGGTCCAAGGTGGTGGGGCTTGGACCTCATCTAGGCTTCCTGCATACCATGACTTAGCACGGATCGATGTTCCTGTAGTTTGGGTTGGATGGTGCTTATGCTCCGAGACAACCCAAGGTGTTGGGGCTTGAACCTCGTGGAAGCTTCATATGTACCATGCCTTAGCATGGATCAATGTCCCAGTAGTTTGGGTTGGATGGGGCTTATACTCTGAGAAGGCCCAAGGTGGTGGGGCTTGAACCTCGTGGAGGCTTCCTATATACCATGCCTTTGTATGGATCAATGTCCCTATAGTTTGGGTATAGAGTTTAACGTCATGCGGGACGGGGGAATTTGGTGCTTGCGCTCTGAGGCGGCCCATGATGTGTCATGATCGGTGCACACTCTAAGATCATGGGAGTCATGCTCCGTGTGAAAAATAAGAGGTTGAAGGGACCTGGAGATCACATTAAGAAGGGTGCGTTTGTGGGAATCGAAGAGGGGCTTATGCATTGAGCGGCCAATAGTGATGGGACTTACTGTAGGATGGAGGCTCGAGGATGAAAAATCGCTATGGGAGAAGGATTTTGCACCCAGGAAGAGAGGAGGGGCCTCATTCCCTATCATGTCCTCCTCTTGCCTTGGGGATTGAAGATGAAAGGTAGTAGCACCGTTCCCCACCACGTCCTTGACGGGCTTTGGCGCCGAGGAAGTGAGGAGGAACATGGGCCTTGACTCCTAAAAGGAAGGCTAGAGGCTTACACCAATGAGGCAGCCCTTCCTCTCGGAAAAATACCACTCTGATAGGGAGTATATCATTCCCTGTGAGGGGTGATCTCATCCCCGTGAAGACGAGTGGGCGTGGAGAATATCCGTGGTAGGGGGACCATGTGTGCGAGGCACGGGGCCAGGTCACAGTTTAACGTCATGTGTTGAGGATGAGGTCCTTGGCAGTTTAACATCCTGCAGCTCAGACGATGTGAGTTGGCTCCGCACCCCTAGGACATACATAACTGGTGCCCTCTGCCCCTTGTGGAAGGGATGGCATCGACAAGGCCGTACTGAGGGGGTGTTGAGGGGTGAACCATTGAGGGGTCCACATTAGCATGAATATGCGAAGAAACAATAGCCATTAGCGTGCCTATGCGAAGAAGAATGAGGCGGAGCAACGCAATGGTAAGGATTGTCCAAGGGACTTTGATGTTACTTTGTCTGAGCCAAGAAGTCCTTACAAGAAAACCATTTATGATACTAATGTCCGGGGTGCACAAGACACCTTTGAATGGAACCCGGAAGGAGCGCATCAGGTGTTCCGGAAAAGGGGGTGTCTGCGGATCACCGAGGTGAAGGGCACCAGGGGATTGCGCGTAGCCCATACGGTAAATAAAGGGAGCTCGGCGTAGGTAGCCCTGGGTTGGCGTATAATCAGTGTTGCATGTACGAAATAGGGGTCTGAGGTTTTGCGTGTGACTCGAAGGGATTGGGCTCAAGTGGAATGATTTACTCGCATGTGTCAAGGGCCACACGTAAGGATAGGATGCGCACAAATGCAGGGATTGTGCGCAACTGAACTGTATGTGTGCAATGGAAGGAATTGAGTGAAAGGGGAAGACCCCAAAGGGGTTGGGGTTTAGCCTAATGCAGTGTAATCTCATGAGAAGGTGGATACTGGGGTGACATGGCGTGAAAAAGAACCTTACCTGATGTCCATATTGTGTGCGCACAGAATGCCAATTTTGCACACAAGAGGCGGTTCAAATTCTTCAGACCTGAAAGGGAAGGGGGTCCCCTTATATTTATAGGAAACCCAGGGCACAAAATACAGGGTTGTGTGAAATAATTGCGTGAAAAAGGCAGCGTAGGGAAATATCAACTGCACTAGGTGCGGGTGCGAAATTATTTTTCTCCATCACCAGGACATTTCGTGAATCCTGGTACCTTCTGCGCTGGATATTTTTTTTTCACAATTCACCCTTTTTCGCGCAACACCTCTAGGCCCTCCAGACCGGGCCTCTGGGTCCGAATATGATTTATCGTTTTCATTGAGAAACGTTTTCTGGTGCTTACACACTTTTTGGCGTCTGCAAACTCCCCCCTAGGAGTTGTATCGGTGAGGGGTCACAACGATCAGATTCTGAGGAAAATGCCAAAATGAAGGGCCCTGTGGGGACTTACCACACAAAAAATCGAGTGATGTGAAAAACTCGGTCAGGTACAGAATCCCCTTTTTGCATGGGCGCAGAACCTTGACAGAGCCTATAAAAGTCGCTATAGGTCCCATACTCCGTACGGCGTTTCTCGTGCGATACACATTGAGATATCATGTGCGAAATTGCTTCCAATCATGTGCAAAACCCACTTGGTTTCACGTAATTCTACCAAGATCCAGCATCATTTTATGTGCAAACCCGGGATTTTTCACCCAACGCTCTGAAATTTCACACAACACACTGATTTTACGTGCAAAAATCCTAAATTCCGCACCAACCATCCAGATTTCATTCCCAACATCTGAAACACTTAGTTTGAAGAAGATGTCCACACACCGTGCTGATGAGGGGGAATTCACTGCTCGTTGGGTTGATATGGTTGCGAACCCGAAGTATTATGGTTCAAAAAGGGTTGTTTCCAATAACCACACCTTCTTCAACATGTTAACACCTTCCCAGAAAGAGTATGCCTTGTCTGATAATCTATCGTTGTGGGACTTCGGCATCCTGGAGGAGGATCCTGTAAAGGGATTGAAGGATGATACCCCACGTTCATGGGTGACATGAGAAGATGACCTTCCTCGATACAACATCACCATCAATTGTCATCCTTCCCTAGAAACCATGCACATGGATGTATATGCCCTGAATCCCATAACCAGGACCATTGTTGGGGGTGATCCTGTTGTGGAGAGATCGCATGCCCTCTGCGCGAGCACCTTCCATCAGAGCATCACGGATGAGACCAAAGGCTGGTTTTAGGACTGGGATCTGCGGTCCGGAGGCAACTTTACCAATGAGTGGGCCCGGGCGTACTGTGTTCGCCACACATGTGACCAATTTGGGGCTTATCTGTGGCTCATTAGTCTGTTAAAGGTGATGTAGAAATCGAAATTCCACTTCTACTGGCAGCCTGAGCTTGGACCGGAGCTGCTCACCCGATGGTCCCCTGATACAAACACATTCCATCTTCACCAGGGAGAAGTCAGCATCAGTCTCTTGGAAATCGACTATGTCGGAGGCATCCCTTATGAGGGACATCTACACTCTGAGTTCCTCCCGCTGATGAATATCTGGGGTGACAGGTCTCGAACCCCCAACTGACGAGGCCCATGTTGGAGTTGGCCAAGGAGAGACTGAAGGTCATTGAGAGGGAGAAGGGGAACCCAAAGGTGAAGGGTCTCAAGTGGCGTCCCACCAAGGGAGTCTCTGGGAGAGCGGCGAGATCGTTGGCTCTGGTATGGATATGACCGAGCTGCTCGAGGTAGGATCTGACCCTTATCCTTCCTCTCCTGTATTCACTTTCCGTTGCAACCATTAACCCATATTCCTCATCTTACTCAGGAGCACATCAGCACTGACCAAGATTCTCCGGCCGAAGGAGGGGAGGAAGTGTCAATAGTGCAAGGTGGGGGCACAGAAGCCCATTATCGAGCTGACAAGTGCTGAGGGTTCCCCTGCCATGACAGCTCATGTAGAGGCCAAAGCATGAGAGGTTGATGCATTGGGTTTCTATATGTTCATTACTTCGATACCGGTACTCACTTTTGGAGGACTCAATTGATTAGGGTGCTCCTTGTTTGTACAGTGATCACAATGCAGGAGGCTCGTTGGGCTGCTGAGCTCAGACCATCTATTAGTGTGCCGATGGTGAACATGCCTCCCCATCCAGAACATGACTCCCAAAATGAGTTGGCTCTGGCAATTGGTGAACAGGGAGCGGCAGATATCGGTGGTGCAGCCGTTGGGGCATGGTCGGAAATCGACGCGGGTACCACCAGGACTGAGGAGAGAGAGTAAGGTCTCCCATATGCTAAGGAGCCTATTCCCATGGGAGGAATCTCTATGGAAGAACCTGTTGTTGACATTTTGGCTATCTTCCCTGTCTATTGGCCCGCTGATCCCGAAGAAATTGATGAGTACATGGGAATTTCAGAGGGCAGAGCAGGAGGTCTGACACCTCGAGGAACAGGAGGAGTAGGAGGTTTTCATTGGAAACTGCTCTGATCTTGTGGAGCAGTTGAGGTCCCAGCTGGCGGATGCTCAAGATCAACTCATAGAAGTGAGTCATCAGATAACTAAGCTCTAAGATGAACATGTGTGATCACATGCCATGGACAACGAACTATGCTTCGCGGCAGTTGATGAAGAAAGAGTTCTTAGGTCACAGCAGGCAGTCCTAGAGGCCACCGTCCAAAAGGTGGTGGCGTTGGAGAGATCTATCATGGAATCCGACCCTTAGGGGCCCTGTTTTGGCCACACCCATACATGTGTCCCGCCTTACTGCTTTCTATTCTTTTGAACTGTATGTATAGACAAATTTATCTACCCTTTTGCATAAAATACTTGTCCCTTTGGTTTATCAAGCTCAACTGTAATGCCAAAATATATATCAATTTATCCCTAAGCTCACGTGGGCCATAAGAAACAAAGGAGGAACATACTATCACTTTGTTTGATCATGCGAGCGTCAACCAAGCTTCGGGAATTCGAAATTTGAACTCGGGTTTCCGAGGAAAAGGGAGGGACATCAAAAGGAAGACGACCTCCGACCAATTATTGTATCGTCTTCTCAATGTGCTCCAACGCACGAGCGGGGAAATTACAGGGGCATTGGAAGCACTCCGAGCATAGGGGAATGAGAAATGTGAATCATGTTACCCATATTCAGAACACTATGGGAGGGGCATAGTGATAATGGATAACTTTTGACCGTGTTCGAAACAAAACATCCCCCTTGCACTAGCCTAGATAGAGGACAAATATTGAGGGCCAACTACTTACCATGTTCGCAACATGGGGCCTAACTCAAATATCATCGATCAGTCTCCCTGAACATTGGCCCAGGATAGTAGGCAGACCACAGGATAGGCATCCAAACTATTATGGGGTCCCTCTAGAAGTGATCAGTCTTCCGAAACTTTGGCCCAAGATTGCAGGTAAACCATAGGTCAGGAATCCATACTATTAGGGGGTCCCTTCAAACGTGAAAGAGGATGAAGATCCGAATAAAGGGGCAGACATAGCATGGAATGTGAAGTGGTGTTTTTTTCTCATGGAATCCAACACTCCCATGATTACGCCATCATAGTGGAAGAATATTAGGTGGACACATCAATCTGATCACGGATAATCCCTATTTTTAGACAGGACCTCTTTGGTGAAAGAACTGTTGCTTCCCAACGTCATTATGGGGAATCCCAAATTTGTTCAGGGAAAATGCTGCAGTCTCACATTTCCCCAAGAAGTCAGGCCAAGCGGCCGACAATATGAGGGGTTATACTTGTCATTCCCGGGGTTGGACTCGAGATGATATGTTCGGGCATTCCTACGTATCCCATAAGGATAGGAATCAAGCCACACATTGTTCTGAAAAGGGTCATAGTTTAAGGTATTAGAACGTGGAAAAATGATTGGTAATGAGATAAGGATACACATGGTAAGGTGGTTACGAAAGCCGATGTGAATGAGGACATAATCGCTACTTACCATGTGTTCCATATGTTAGTGTTCATGTCAAGGGACAGAACACGAAAGTTAGGTTGGGCCCATGGGGAAGTTCCTGGGTGCTCCTACGTATCACATGGTGATGATAATAAATCAATACATAGTTCTTGGAGGGTGTAAAGGATCGGTAAGGTACCTGTGAAATGTAAGAAAGGGGTGTGCAGGTCTATCCCTCGCACAAAAAGAAGCAACATTTGATGTATCTTGTTTTTCATTTATGGTGAATGGTTTTTCTATTGTAGAGCGACCGACCTAGGATATAAATTCCTGAAATTTCCACAATAATCAAGCCGTATACATGTGTTGAAAAATGGTATGGTAAATGATCGATACCCAATGTGATGTCTTCTATGATGAGTTCATCAGAATGCATTTCTATTTTTTGTCGTGCGGTTGGGACGATATCATCACAGTTTATGGTAATGTGGTAGGACCAAACAACCTAGTTTAAATTCATATGTATTGGACCTAGGGGAATGAGTGCGAAACGATAAAACATACCTTACATATGTGTTGGAGAGATCTAGAACATCACTATGCGCACCTCTGGGAAAAGAGCCTCGGGCTAAACGGCCGACGAGGGCCAGAGGACTTGGGGCAGGAGACGCTGGCTTTCGGTTGAACTGGACCTGGAAGAGCGATGTTGGGGTGTAATCACATATCCCATGTGGATGAGAATCAAGATGCACATAGCCCTTAATGATGATCTTAGTTTATGGAGATAGAGCTCAGACCGTGGGAGCCCCGAAGGACACCGTATTGCAGTTTTTTCCCCCTGACGTGGGAAGGTGCCCATAGGGATAGTGCCAAGAGTGTCGAGATTCCACCTAGGCATGTTGGGTTGGAAAATAATGTGAGTAATGAAACCATGATTCAAGGCACAAATGAGCAGGCATTACGATGAGGGAATATTGCTGACCATGTTCACAACACAACATCCTGTCGCGTTAGCCTGAAATGGGGACAAACAAATGAGCATCGACTGCTGACCATGTTCACAACGCGGGATTAGTATCAATTTGATGTCTAAAACCCTCTGGGTCATTGGACCGTAATGGTAGGAGAGGTCTTAGGTGTGGTATACAGGCAGTTTTTTGGGGTCCCTTCGTGTGTTAGAGATAACGGGGCCCGGATGAAGGGATACACGAAGCATGACAAGTGGAAGGAACTTGCCTAAGCTAAATCTGATACTCTACGTCCTAGACTGGAGTACATTGAACACATTGGAGGACCACTACAAAGGGTTGAGTGGCTCAATTTGAGAGCGGCCAAGGGGGATTCTCAGGAGAAGGGGGGAATGCCACCAAAAGCCCTGTACCACAACTATATATCCCCCTCGTGGAGAGGGACATGCCATGGGGCCTAAATGAATGGGAGATCGAGGAAACCTATTAAGATATGTGATCGACCTAAAATATAGTCATTCAAGTATTTCTACATATACCATATGAATGGGAATCAATCCACATGTAGTTCTTGAGGACACCCAGAGGTAAGATACACTATCAAAGGGAGGGTGTATGACACGACGAACAACCAGACGCGAATGAGTACATAATCCCACACCACACCATACACTCCGGGGAGGACTGGGGATGGAGCCTAAGAAGGCCAGGGGGCCTGAGGCTAGGCCTTGGTCATGAAGGCCTAACTAGCTTTCAGTTTAACTTCTTGTGGGACAAGCATGCATTTTAAGGTCATGTTGGACCGTAGGGGCCCAAATGTAGAACCAAATGCATTTTATGGTCATGCAGGACCAAGTCATTAGGAAAATTATTTCCTGAGGAACATGGAATTGGTGGGATTAGTTGGACGCTCACCATCCATTGTCACCATGGAGTATGCTCCATTAGGAAAAACTGTATGATCAATGAAAGGCCCTTCCCATTTGGGCTCTAACATGGGTGGTTTCTAGCTGGAGATCATTAGCGCTCAGAGGGATAATTTCGAGTCACCTTGCAAAAAAGATCATAGGAAACCCTTCATGTTTAAAGCTCGAGCCATCCTACTCTAATGCCTCTCTAGGTTGTGCAAGGTGCGAATCATATTTTTGTCTAGTGCTTCCAATTATGCTAGACAAAATTTCTGCTACTCTATCCGGTGATTGCTGGTCATAGAACACTGTGTGCAATGAGGGAAATTTAATCTCAATGGGTAGGATGGCCTCCGTTCCGTACACTAGGGAATATGGGGTCACTTGGGTAGAATGACGGGTCGTTATCTGATAAGCCCAGTGGGCATTGTGGAGGTTATCCGGACAACTCTTCTTGTTCTGACCAACTATTTTCTACAGATTGTTAGAGATAGTTTTATTTAATTCCTAAATCTGTCCATTTTCTTGCACGTGATAGTGGGAGGTATGTTTGGAGTGAATGTTGTATGTGGAGTACAATTTATTCAGATCGGTTGATAGGAAGTTGGTGTCGTTATCAGTGAGGATAGCGTGAGGTACCCAAATTAGATAGATGATATTAGAACTCACGAAGTCGACGATAGAATGGGTCTTTACTTCCTTAACCATAATTACCTCCTCCCACTTGGAAAAAAAACCGTAGAGGTCAGAATGAATCGGAATTGCCATGCCATTGCCGGTGGGTACAATCCCACGACATCTAAACCCCTAGACTGCAAAGGGCCAAGAGTACTTGGTAGTATGGAGAGGCTCTGGTGGCCGATGCACAATGTTAGAATGAACATGGAACACATGGATCCTCTTGGTGAACATGACGCATTCTTGGATCATGGAGGGCCAAAAATACCCTAGTCTCCAAATCTGGTGGGATAGTTTTGGCCCAGCCTGATGTGCAGCACAGGAACCGGCATGATCTTCTTGCCTGACCTGTGGAATCTCAACTCCTTGAAGGCAATGGAGAAGAACACCATACATCTTCATTTATAAAGGATCTTCTCAAGGATAGGACCACTATAAACTATAAACTGAGGCTCATGGCATCAGATTCGATCGATCTCATCCTGTTTTGACTGGAGATTTCCATGTTGGTTGTATTCGACCAAGGGTTTCCTACAATTGGAAATTACATTAGTTGCCGCATCTGAAGAACCTGGGGTTCCTAACATAGAGGCACCGACGGTAAGATGGTTTACCCATGGGCCATCATCATACTCTGGGTTGATGGGAGAAATGACTCTCCTATGCGCCACATAGATATTCAGATCATCCTATTCAGGCTCTACATGTGATGTGGCTAGGCTGGCCCAAGTATCTGCTCGACCGGTCTGTGACTGAGGGACATGGATAACCTCTATCCGAGAAGGGAATTGGGCCATTAGCCGGAGAGTGCGTTCTAACAACAGTACATGCTCTGGCTTCCTAACACCATAATCGCCATTGACTTTCTTAATGACTATCTTGGAATCCCCTTTCACATGAAAATGAGGCACGTCTATCACAAGGGCCGGCTCAAGACAAGTAATGAGGGCATGATACTCTGCCTCGTTGTTGGTGCAACCTTCTGACAATAGGAATGAGTACATAAAAACAGCTTGTGCTGGGGTGATGAAGACGACACAAGGCCCACTCTATTGAGCTTAGGATCATTGAGCCTCCTTCCGGTGGGGCTCCGGGAGGGACCATCAAACTGCATCTTCCAACATGGGATGTATTGATCGACTGAGATGATTTCCTCGTTAGAAAAATCCAGGTCTATGGACTGGTATGCAGAGGTTGGATGGGCAGCTAGAAAGTCTACCAATTCCTACCCTTTGATAGCCTTCTAGGACCTGAACCTGATGGAAAACTACTGGAGGATCACCACCCACTGAGCTAGTCATCCATTCAATATGGGGAGATTCATAATGTACATCAGCGGGTCTACTTGAGAGACGAACTATACCTCGTGGTGTAGCAGGTAATGTCACAGCTTCTGCACAGCAAATACGAGGGCAAGGTAGCATTTCTCGATGGGGTATTATCTGGTATCCGTATTGAGGAGCATGCATCTGAAGTAGTAGAGGCTATTCTCCATCCCCTAATTGTTCTTTTGGGTGATAATGGCACCAAGGGATAATTCTAGGGTGGTGAAATAGAGAATCAGTGGCTTCCTAGAGATGGGTGGCATCTGGACCGGAGGCTGGAGAAAATATTAATTGATTTCCTAAAAAGCGGTATGACACTCCTTATTCCACTCAAAAGCGCTACCCTTCTTCATGAGCCAAGAAAATGGCTTACACATTCCATCCAAATTCAAAATGAATCAGCGTATGCAGGCTATGTGGCCTTGGAGACCTCGAAGCTCCCAAATATTACTCAGGGGAGGCATCTAGCTGATTCGATTGATCTTCTCTGGATCGATCTCGATGCCCCGGTACAGGACAACAATGCCAAGAAATTTCCCTGAGGTGACCACGAAGTCACACATCAACGGGTTCATCCTCAAGTGTTGGGAACGATGGAAAGCGAAGACTTTCTCCATTTCCTTGAGATGTTCTTTGAGCAGGCAAGATGTGACCACCAGGTCATCCACATAGCATTCAACCAACGTTCCCGGGATTGTATTTAATATGCGATGCATGGCCCACTAATAGGTGGAAATTTCATTCTTCAAGACGAATGGAATATCCTGGTACAAAAAGTACTTTGGGGTTCCCTTAAATCAGTAGATTCCTCATCCTCGGGGGCCATCCATATATGATTATATCCAGAGTAACCATCCATGAAGGAGAGGGCTTGGAATCTGGTCATAGGGTCAATCAACAAATCTGTCACTGGAAGGGGAAAATCATCCTTCAGACAATGGCGATTGAGATCTTGGATGTTGATGCAGACTCTGATCTGACTGTCCTTCATTTTGATCGGCATGATATTGGCTAACCACTTGGGGTAATGAACCTCCTTGATGAAGTTTTGCTGATAAGCTTGTCAACTTCGGCCTTGACCAAGGCACTGTGAGACAGGTGCATATTTCTAGGAGGCTTCTTGAACGCACGATAATTTTACAGGAGAACTAGGCGGTGGACGGATACCTGAGGATCTAGTCCTGGAATCTTTTCATAACTCCAGTAGAATACATCACAGTGCTTTTTGAGAAATCCTACATACCGCTTCTTCTCCTCGAGAGGCATAGTAGCGCTGATCATTGTGGGTCTCGGATCAGCCTCGCTTCCGAGGTTCACCTATACCAACTCGTCGTCCGTGGATGAGACGCCTTCCTCAAAGCTAGGGGAGCATCCTCTATATCTTATTCTCCACATATGGAGGGATCCCCCGTAGGGGTGTCTACTTCCGAGCTATCAAACCCTGAAGGGAAGATGATGACCGCTAGTATGGCCATTGTCATTGCAATGGGGAATTATGGCGTCGCTGATTCCATGGATATGAAGGTTTTCAACCCTATACAATCTGGTATTTGCCCCAAGGGACAAAACCTGATAATATCAAAGAATTAGTGGTGCATCATCCAGAGCTGGCGTATCCCATCCCGATGAAACAGACATGTTTGACGGACTGTCGTGGCCATGAGCTGGACAACACGATACCTGACAGGAGTGGGAGGCTCCAGGATCACTGGAGCCTGATTCGTATAAGAATATGAAGTGATCCTATTAAACTGACTGAATTTGGATGCATGATTACTCCTTGTCCTGGAAATGAAAATTCACTACCCCATATCATGGGTTGTGGCCTCCAACAGATGGATCGAGAAGACGTTGGTGTCATTCAGACCTGTCCAAGGGTCGGTCGTAGTGGCAACAAGCTCAACCTCACATTCCATGGGTTTCTTATCCTTGCACTTGTAATAATCGGCATCCATGTAGCAGGCTTTGCAAGAGTCGAAAGGATATGCATCACCTTGGAGTAATCCTAATCGACCATTAAGGGAGTACTTGAGGAATTTGTGATATGGTGAGGGGACGGCCGTGTGCAGGTGGAGCCATGGCCTACCCATCAATGCATTTTATGCAGTGTCATGGGAGACAACCATAAATTCAGTACTGGAAACTAGGCCACCAAACTGGGTCTTCACACAAATCTTGCCGACCAGGTTCTGTTCTATCTAATCATATCCCACAATCATTAAATAGAAGGGAGTAAGGTCATCCTCGGATAGCCCTGACTTCTATAGTGTATATGTCGGGATAAGGTTGATCTCAGGGACAGTGTCAACGGGAGAGTAGTGAACCTCCACGCCATTGAATAGGTCGATGATATATAGCGGGCAGATGTGCCCCTATATGGGGGAGCCTCCATCCGCTCCCGAGAATGAGATGACGGCCTGAAATTCGGCATTTTCAACTACTTCAGCATGGAAGGGTTCTGCCGCTACTACCTCCATCTCAAACTAGAGGGTGCTTTTTAAAGCCTTAGCGAGTGCTTTGTGCATATCTAGAAATAAGAAAATGGCTTCATGGATGGAGAGCCTTGCTGGGATACTGGCAAGGTGCTTCAAAACATCATACTTATGCGCCAGGCATGAACATCTGCTTACAGGCGGCCGCTCGACGATTAGAGGCATGACGGACCCTGCCGGCTAGACCAGCGGATGACTGGTAATAGGGACATCTCATTTCTCACTAGTCGAAGCTCGGAGGGTTGCTGTCAAATGAGGATCGAGTGATTGAGATCGACTTGTGGCGGGGTGAATCTGGTCACGGTACAGCTGATGTGGCTCTGCATGATCGAGAAGAACAAACGGTGGCTGAGGCGGGCCTGTCGACACCAGACGAAGAGGCTGTGTGTGCTGAGTTCTGTGTTGGACATGATATCTAGTATTAGTTTCATACACATCCTGGATGGAGGTTCCAACTGACATTCCCCAGTGACACATATGGTCGAGGTTCCTCCGAAGTTGGCGTTGGCTAGGAACATTGGGGAGGTTTGTCTGGCGCTCCCCCTCATCGGGAGTCATGTATGGATTTACCAACTCGACGGTGTTAACCAAAGAATACCTATGACTGTCACTTGATGAATCATCCACCACTGAGAAGATTATGGGAGGGATGTCCATCTCCGAGGGCATAAAGTCACCGAGAGTGTGGGACGACGATGGCCTTGGTGGGGCGTGTTGCTTCTTCTTGCACCACCGATGCTTGATCATCTGGGGAGAGGCTGACTGAGATGATGATGTAGAAGTGGTGGTCGCAACTTCTGATGGCTCTGGCTGGTTCAGGCATGCAAAGATAATGCCATCGGCATGAGTGACTGTCTTACGAGCCATCCATGCTTTGTAATTTTGGGACCCTAGGTTAGGGGCCTGCTGCCACTCACCTCCATCATTACTACTACTATCTGATCTCACAAAGACACTCGCCGCTTGTGCCGGGGCATGGCCTAACCTAAATATTTTTTTGTTAATATGGTCTTGGATCCAGTCCATGAACACATAGCATTGAATGATGGTGTGCCCCAAGATCCGGTGATATGGGAAGTAGTTGGTGTTATTAGTGAGGTGCGTCTCTTCCGACTTTCGACACTAAGGCAGTCGTATGATTCTCTACTCCAAGGCACTGCATCAGTAGCCAGGGACCTAAGCCTCATCGAATGAGTATGTCTGATTCCTTATGCCCGAAAAGGGGGCTCTAGTAGCCTCACCCTGATGGGGGGCCGGAGGATCTTGTCAAGGGGGAGTAACTTGATAATCTCGCCTAAGCGTCGGGGGAGCGTTACGCAGATGCACCTACCGATTCTGGAGCGGGTGCTGGTGGGCTGGAAACTATGCCTGTGGTGGAGGGCCTCAATGAGGCTGCAGAGCTAGCACCACTGGTAGAAATTCTAGATGCACGGGAACCTCTATCTGGCCACGACAGTGGGCTCAGCTCTGACGGCTCTCCTTTCTGGAATTGCAGGGGGCAACAGGTGTGCCAAGCCAGCCTATGGTGGGGCTTATTCGAGGCGATGGGCCTTATCTGAGTAGTCTCAGAACCCTCCGATATAATACTGAGTGATCAGGGAGGGAACCAGTTACTTATTGACATTCCCTAAGAACATATTTAGTGATTTCCTTTGAGTTAGCGGCATGTCAAGTGAATATGTAATCCCCTTCCACCGGGCAATAAAGTCTGCGACATACTTGTTGGACCTTTTCTTGCAGCTGAAGAGGTCTGTGATGTTCGTCTTCCGGGTGGTAGAGCTGAACTGGTAAAGGAACTGTCGTCGAAGGTCCTCCCAGCTTGCCACCTATCCAACAAGGATCTAGCTGAACCAAACAAAAGAAGGCCCCTCCAGCATCTGAACAACGCAACAGATCTTAGCGGCCTCCTGCTGCACTGGATTCCCTAACATTGGCCCACACCTCGAGTTAAAGTGGGCCAGGTGCTGCGGCGGGTCCCCCATCCCATTAAAGGGAGAAAAAGTGGGATTTCCAAATCCATGGGCTCCCGGCATGTCATCCGCCCATGCCGGGAATGGATTTCCATCATGTGGGATGGCCACTTTTAATGTTTCTAATGATTCCAGGTGAGCAATGAGTGCCTCCATCAGATCGTCTGGATGCGGGTCCCTATCCTTTCGGGGATCCCTAACCACGAGCCACCGCGCTGGTCGACAATGATATAGATAGGTCTGTGGAGGCCATCACATATGCCGAAAACCTGGAGAGTCGACCAAGATTTCTTGTGGGGCGGTTGTGGCCTCAATCCGGGTCGGGTATATAGCTTCCCCTGCTAAACGTATGCAGGGATATGGGAATTAGAACCGGCGGTGTCTTGGGACACATTAGTCCCTGACATTGATGCCCCACAGTGAGAATCTTCTTCATCTCATTCCCGACGCTGGTGTCGGGTTAGGTGGACTGGATCTAGTGGGGCATATTTGTGGACTACCTGCTCCTCATCTTGGGGATCTAGGCGGCGGCACTGACGCGGCCTGGTGGGGGTCCTCGCTGGGAGTCCTTGAAGAGAGACTCCAATCGGGCGGGCCCATATACCTCCTACTTCATCTCCATAGGGGAGGGAGCTATCGAGGTGCTCTGGGGACAAGATACTGATTCGATTGAATGGTTGTGTGGGGAGAAGTGGAACCCTGTGCCGCACTCTGGGGTGGCATGGACGGTGAGGCACAGCTACCTCCAGAAATATGCGGGCCATATCCCTGGTTTGGATGACCCCCTCTTCCTCATACATGTGTAAAAGGTCATTGATTACCCTTAGCTGGATGATCTATGATGGGGAGAGGGGGTGTGGGTGCCCGACAGGTGTGGCATTCATGGCCGTCGTGGAAGAGGTAGAACTGTGCGGGGTGGCTGCGTCGATATTTCCCATTCCCCTACGCCGGTGGGCAGGTGATTCTGCATCGGATGCAATGAATTTGAATCCTAAAGCAGAGAGAGGAACCCATTAACAATGTAAGGAAATGTAATCAACACCCAGTGCCTCAGCACCATTCTTCCTTCCATGGTTGGCAAAAGGGATCCACTCTGACAATGTCCCCGAACGGAATGGTCAACATCATGACTGTCCCAACTTCTGGCGAGTTTCACGTTGGGCCAGCTTGATGGGACCTGGTACCGGATGACGAGGTCAGAAGACATGCTTATCCACTGTTTTCCCAAATGCTTCTAGACTCCAAGATGAGGAGAGGATCATTCACGTAGGGTTCAAAATTTTCTATTTCTGACGCTTTCTCTAGGGCGCTCGCATCCGTCACACAGAGGATGCGCTGCTGTTACCCCGCATTCCAGCTTTCCAAAGGTGGGTGGCATCCTCTCTTTATTCTGGGACGTCTACTCCTTGATCGAAACGGGATGATAGGATGTCGGTTCTTCCTTCCATGGATTCCTCCTCGGAGCTCATCACCTAGTATGGGTCTCCCTCATAGACTTAAAACGTAATTCGTAAAGCTATTCCTGATACCATATCTTCATGGACACTAGTTAATTATGCCACTTCTGTCAGGGCCTTCAAAGGGGTCTGATCTTGGCAGTAACCTACAGTTCGGAGAGTAGTCAAGTTAGGGAATTACTCGTGTGTCCTGACGCTGGGGATTGGCAGGTCTGTCTTCTGTCCCTTATCATAGGGATTCTCGAGGGCGTGGAAGCCTGAGGCATCCAACATCGAAAGCAGGGAATTGTATTACATAGGCATGTATTAGAGGTTTTTCTCAGCATCCTATGTATAAAACAGGGTATACCGCAAGTTTAACGTTTAGCGGAGATGGATCAGACTAATCAAAACACTAGCTAGAGTGGATCAGAATAGGGAACCCCCTGGAGGGAACACCGAGATTGGGTCCAGCACGTGGGTGGCTTCCTGAATGCTGTGGGGGAAATGAGGAGAAAAGTGGCATGATCCCACCCGGATGTAGCGGCCCTGGTAAGAATTAGGATGAATGATGACTTAGGTCTTGATCCTCGAAGAGACTTCCTACGTATCCCTGTGGCAGGGAATCAAAGTCTTTGTAGTTCAGGTGGACGATACAGTTTAATGTCATGTGGGATAAGAATGGGGCTTACACTTTGAGGCAGCCCATGGTGATGAAGAACCGATGAGAATGGAGACCAGGGGTCTAGATGGATTGGGGCTTACACACTGAGGCGGCCCATGGTGATGGGGCATGACCCTCATAGAGGCTTCATACTTATCATGCCTTAACACGGATCAAAGTCCCCATAGATCAGGATGGAAGTGGATTACGCTCTTAGATAGCCCATAGTGGTGGGCCGTGAACCTAGTGGAGGATTCCTACGTACCATGCCATGACATGGATCAAAGTCCCTGTAGTTCGGGTTGGATGGGGCTTATGCTCTGAGATGGCCTAAGGTCCTGGGACTTGAACCTCATGGAGTCTTCCTAGGTACCATAACTTAGAATGGATAAAAGAACCCGTAGTTCAGATTGGATGGGGATTATACTCTGAGACAGACCAAGGTGGTGGGGCAGGAACCTTGTGGAGGCTTTCTATGTACAATGTCTTAGCGAAGATCCAAGTTCCGATAGTTCGGGTTTGATGGGGATTATGCTCTGAGACGGACCAAGGTGGTGGGGATTGAACCTCGTGGAGGCTTCCAACGTATCATGCCTTATCACGGATGAATGTCCCTGTAGATTGGGTTGCATGGGGATTATGCTCTGAGATGGCCCAAGGTGGTGGGTCTTGAACCTCGTAGAGGCTTCCTACGCACCATGCCTTAGCACAGATCAAAGTCCATGTAGTTCGGGTATATAGTTTAATGTCATGCGGGATGAGGGAATTTGGGGCTTACGCTCTGATGTAGCCCATGGTTTGTCATTTTTGGTTCTCACTCTAAGCACATGGGAGTCTTGCTTAGTGTGAGAAACAAGAGGTAGTAGGGACCTAACCATCATGCCGTGAAGGGTGCGTTCATGGGAATCGATGAGGGGCTTACACGTTGATCGGCTCATGCTGCCAGGACATACTCCAGGATGGAGGTCTGAGGGCAACAAATCACAGTGGGAGAGGGATTTGGCACACAAGAAGAGATGAGGTGCCTCATTCCCAATCACGTTCACTAATGGCCTTCGGGCCCAAAGATGAAAGGAGGGATCATCGTTCCCCACCACATCTTTAGATGGATTTGGTGCCAAGGAAGGGAGGAGGAATAGGTGCTTCCACCAAGGTAGATGCCATTCCCTGTGGACAAACGCCACTCTGATAAAGAGGATATCATCCCATGTGAGGGTTGATCACATCCTCTTGGAGATGAGTGGGCATGGAGAATATCTAAGGAGGGGGGACCCTACATGCAAGGCATGGGGCCATGTCACAGTTTAACGTCATCTGTTGATGACGAGGTGCTTGGCAGTTTAACGTCCTGTAGCTCAAATTAGGTGGGTTGGCTCCGCACACCTAAGTCTTACATAACCGGTTCCATCTTCCCCTTGTGAAAGATTAGGAATCGGCAAGGCCGTACTACGGGGGTGTCATGAAGAGAACCATTGAGGGGTCCATGTTAGCATGGCGATGTGACGAAGCAATAGCCGTTAGCATGTCTATGCAATGAAACATGAGGCAGAGCAACTCAATGGGAAGGATTGACCATGGAACTTTGAAGTTACTTCGTACGAGCCTAGAAGGCCGTATGAGAATACCATGTATGATACAAATGCCTAGGGTGCATAAGAAACCTATGAATGGCACCTGGAAGGAGGGCATCGAGTGTTAGCACAAAGAGGGTTCTCGGGGAGCACCGAGGTGAAGGACACTGGAGGATTGCGCACAGCCCTTGGGGATGCCCAAAATAAAGGGAGCCCAATGCTGGAATCCCCTGGTTGGCGTGGAATCAGTGTTTCAAACGCAAAATATGGGGCTGGGGCTTTGCGCACGACTCGAAGGGATTGCACGCAACGAGGCAGATTTATGCACAGGCGACAAGGGCTACGCGTAAGGACAGGGGGCGCACAGATGTAGGGATTGCGTTCAACTAACAGGCATGTGCGTGATGGAAGGAATTTTCTGAAAGGGATATAACCTGAAGGGGTTGGATTTTAGCCTATTCCTGAGGGATCTCGCATGAAGGCGGATCCCTGGGTGAATTGGCGCAAAAATGTACCGTACCTTAAGGCAATATTGTGCACGCGTGGAATGACATTTACGCGCACGAGAGGTGGTTCCAATACTTCAGCCCTGAAAATGAAGGAGGTCTTCTTCTACTTACAGGCAAACTGGGGCATGAAATATAGGGTTGCATGAAATAATTGTGCAACAGAGGCAGCGACAAGAAATATGAACCGTGTGGGGTGCGGGCGCGAACTTATTTTGCACCGTCGTAGGGATATTTCATGAATCCCGGTACATTCCGCATGGGAAATATTTTTTCATGCACTACACCCTTTTTTTATGCAGCACCTTTGGTCCCTCCGGACCGGGCTTCCAGGTCCGAATATGAATTTTTCTTTTCGATTCGAAACTTTCTCCGGTGCTTACGCACATTTTGGTGTCTACATAGACCAATCTAAATCTCTTAGTATTGTGATATATTCACTTGTTGAGGGGGAGAAGAACCCTAATATGGAAACTGTTGAAATTATTAATCATGTTGATCAAATAACTATGGACCCATGGTATAAATTCCTTATGTATTTTGATGTTAATGATACCCGTGAAGCCTTAGTTAACGGTATAGACCCATCTACTGTGTTTCAATTGAAACAGGTATCTTCTCTTGAAGTATTCTCTACAAAGGAACCTAAACCCATCTCATCTCATGTTCCCAAACCATGACATCAACCGTCTACCTTATTGAATAAGGATTATTTGAAATAATTTGGATCAAATTTATTAGTTGGAGTTTAAAAGATCATGAACACTAAACCTGCTCCTATAATAAACTTAACTGAAAGAGATGATTCCCTTTTGTTAGTAAAAATCATAAGGAGAATCAGAAAAAATGATTCATGAAATTCAAGAGGTCAAAATTTAGAACATACCATGGAGTGATGAAGGGATGTTTCTTAGATCTATGGTTTTTGACATGAAGAGATTGTTGAAAGCAAGACCAGATATCATTGTTCATCTTGTTGAGGATTTTAGTGGTCTGATTCCACATTAATTTGTCTCTCTAATTCAACCTAACATAACTTCTTTTACAGATATGGTGAATGAATGAAGCAATAATATAGTTCATAAAATGAGGGAGCTTCTTATTGGTCTCAACAAATTGATTGATGAGTATAAGGGATGTATACAGAAAGATATGAATCAATTAATTTCCCTTACGTCATCTATATTAACTTTTATTACCTATGGACAATCATCTCAACCCTCCACTGACATTGATCTTCTTAGAACGACTGTTAAGGTAGAACTTCAATCGGTTCTATGTGAATTTGAAAAGGAGTCTCTATTTGTGGATATAAAAATAGTGACAGAGTTCATTATTTGGTAACAATTAATTTCATGATTGAAAATGATTCTCAGGAAGAAATTTCTAAGGTGGATTTCTAAATCAATTGGTTTTTATCTATGCATGATATGACCAACTATTTCATGTACCTTGTAGAAAATATGAGAATCCCTCCAATCACTCGTGCTTTAAAAACTCACGTTCAAAAGATTAAATATTTCACTCCTTTATAGGACATGTTCATGGGAAAAAAAGATGACTTTTAGAAAGTGATGTTGTATGCTTGTGGTATATTTGTAGTTTTCATCATGTTATTAAGGCCATATTTTCATGCACAGAGCACCGCTATTGTGGCTTCTATAGAATCACCATTTTTGCTTGGTTTTCCTCCCTCCCCATCTTTATCCGTTTCCCCTACATCTATGTCCCTCTCTTAGGATTTGAGTCAGATCAGAGAAGTTATCCATTACCAACAATTGCCCTGGTCTTCCACCAATCCAACCATGTCCCCTTCTATTTTTTAAGGACTCCCTCATCCTTCTTTGAATGTTGGTTCACTCCCTTCATTAAATTTTACTTATACTCAAGTGGATCCTTCTAATGTTTATACCAAGGTAAAAGAGATGACAAATATTTCTGAAGAACGTTGAACACTATCATTTGATAGGGATATTTTTATATTTTTGTTGCCTACTATTTGTAATGACACATCATTCTCTATCTAATGAACTGTGACCTATGATTGTCTAATCTGTTATTTCTTATTGTACTCTTTTTGATATTCCCAAAATGGGGAGATACATGTACACTAAGGGAGAGACAATATCCTAAGAAAAAATATCTCACTCATATGATTTGTGATCATCAAAAGGTGGAGATTGTGGGATTCTTCGTGTTTTAATATTGTTTTAACAATCACAAATCCCTAAAATCCTATAAATCTTTCTAAACCCATCTAATCTGTCTCAACCCATGTCTAAAGATGGTTTTTTCCTTATGATTTATAGAAACATACACATGATATTAATTGTGATAAATCATGTTTTATTATTGATAACTATAATTAATATTTCTATAATGAATTTATTTAATGAATAATTAAATATAATTCATTATGTGAATATTACTACTTAAGTCTATGTACATATATTAGGACATGTCTGAGAAACTATGAGTTAGCCACAAGTATTGGCATTCTAGCATAGGACCTAGACACCGTGACCCAGAAACCATGACTAGACTCGATGACTCGGACACTATGACCTAGAAATGGTGACCCAGACACCGTGACTAGAAACGGGGACCCGGACACTATGACCAGACACTGTGACCAAGACACCGTGAACAGAAACCGTGACCCAGAAACGGTGACCAGACACCATGACCCGGACCCCATGATCATGAAATCATGACCAGACACCGTGACTAGACACCACATCTAGTTTCAGATCTATTGATTTTTGTGACACTGGTTTCTTACTAAGACACAATTTGATTTTTATCAAAGGACCAAACACCGTGATCCTAAAACCACATCAATGCTACTAGATCCTGATTTATCTATATATATGTCATCATAATTGTCTCACCACTCAAATAAAAATAAGAAGACATCATTTTGTGGAGACAAAGTTTTCAGGTGACACAATTTCTAGAAAGACTATGACACAGTTCTTTAATATATTTGGTTGCTTTCAATTTAATTTCTAACGGTCATATTTGTGTCTTCTAAATGCATTGAAAAAATTAATATTTCTTTGAAATCATGTCACCTAAAAGTACAAGGTATGAGTTGCAGAATACATGAATTCTGTTGGCTCCAACACATGCACTCAAAGAATAAAAATGTGTGGCCCCGAAACAAAGAGTGGTGGTAGAGCATCATATGTGCGAGCATTCATGGGAAAAAATAGACACGTGCAACCAGATATATATTAAGAACACACGAAGCATTCATGGATCCAAAATCTGGGATACCATAGAACAAATTCAAGAACATCTTTTCAATACAAACACTATGAAGAACACAATCTAGATCTAACTGGAAACCGGAGCACCATAATTGTGATACTATGTTTCTCGTAAAGAGGGATCAATACTTGAATCAGCTACATCCTAGAAGTACCTAGAAGCATTGAATAACACTCAGAGTAATTATAATATTATCTCATCATATTGGATCTGTTTTGTTTAGTTTTTAGCTTTAGAGTAGTGTGTGTGTGGGTATTAAGATACACAATGTCTTTGACAAATAACTAAAGGATACAATATATCCTTCCTCACGTATCTTTTGAAACTTTTATACTCCAACAAATTATTGTGGAATATGTCCTTTTGTGACCTGGTAGTTTATACCCATGGAGAACTGTGGATGAGGTCATGTGACCTGGATAGTCTTGTGCACAGTTTCTGTCCCAGATCCATGTTGTGGATGAAGTTTATTAATATAAAATCTTTGGTGGCAGGTGATCATCTAGTGGATTTAATTAGGTATCGTCTTGAGTGTAAGACACTTATTTTATACCAGCTATGTTGTTTAATTTAGTTTTCACTATTTTACTGTATAAATTAAGAAATAACTAGATTTACTTCGATAGTTAATCCTGGTAGAAGTTATAATTGCTTCACATTTTTAGAATATCTTCAAAAGTAATATCAATAACTGATATTGAGATTACTATGAATTGATCAATCTTCTGAGAAGTTATTTGAATAGTTAAGCATTCATAATTGTATTACCTTGATTTACAGGGCTATATTTATTTTTATTGGGAAACCTTTTATGAAATCTATTCAAAGGGAAATTTTTATAGATTGTAAATTTACCCCCCCCCCTCTCTTGAGTACACTACTCTGACCAATATAATCATTGATGAATATTACCTCCTCATCAGGTATCCTAATTTAGTTCAACCATGAATCCCTCCATGGATAGATTTATGTCCAAACTATGTAATATAGTATGATTGGGATGATTTTAATTTTTTTGGGTGGGTCTTTACTAAAACAAAAGGGGTTTATATTATGGATAAGAGAAGAGAATGGGTGGCCTTTTATGAGTGATGTGAGTGCAAAACTTGTATTTTATTGATAAGAAAAATTTGTATCCATGATTTGATCCGAATAAATGATAAATAAGGAATATCCTTAATTATATAGTTATATGGTATATATATGGACATAACACGAATATTGGAAATTTTTGTGGGATTTTTTTAACATAGATCGTGTTAGTTTAACACACGATCAATCCATTTTTTCTTTTGTCATGGTAAATAATTTTTACTGTTTTTACTATCTATTTTGATGAAAAAATATTTTTACATTATAATATCATATATAATCTTATGATTCTAATAAAATTATCAAAATTCAAATTACAAATTGGTAGTAATTTTTTAAAAAATAACCCCTTAGAATAGACAAGAAAGAAGGTTTTTAAATAGAAAATGTTCAGACATATATAATATATTAATATATAAATAATATATAAATATTAATAAAAGGACATAAATTGTAATAACTAATTTATTATTGATTTAGTGTTACTTTAAAATAAATTATGAATGTAATTATTTTTTTAAATTTAAAAAATGGAAATGTGGGTTTAAAACAAAATTTGGTATATTTCATTATTATTTAAAAAAATGAAATTTATTAGAAAAAAAGGAATTCATAGAATGATAATTTCAAAATTATGATTTTAAAATTTTAATTTTAATTTATTAAGTTATTTTTCAGAAATCATGAAAGAATTATATTTAATAATTTCCACAAATTTTCATTAAAATAATTTTCTTTGAGAAAATTGTATTTTTAAAGAATATAATGAAATTACCAAAAAACATAAGTAGTTTTTTATTAAATTTTATCATTTCTCTAAAACCATTATATTATAATATAAAAATTAATTATTTTGATACATTTAACTATGTATACATGCTGGGTTATAATGTTGATGTTTAAATAACTATAGTAATAATATATTATGGATTTGTTAAAACTGAGTGATATGTGAAATGGATGATTACCCACTCTTGTGTTTAGTGAATGATTAACCTGGTGTTAAATTTAATTTTAGATACCAATAAACATTTATATATTTGAAAAAATATTTGTCATCTTATGGTGTTGCAAATGATAAAAGTTTATTATATATGAGTTAAAGGATATAAAAGTAATGTCTTGGCTCAAGGAAATGGAATTTACATCAATTTATGTTCAATAAGAAATATTTTAGTGAACTGGACAATTAATTTTTTATGGTGTATACAATACAATTTTAATGGTTACATCATAATTCCATAAAATATAATTTTATTTTATGTTGATATTTTAATTATTGTATCAATTTGGATTTTCCATAAACCTTAAAATGAGTTAATGGGTTTAATAACTCAATTTATATTCTCTGGGATACAACTCTTCTTCATTGAGCTTTCTATATAATGAATAAGAGTGAATTTATCACTTAAAAATTTTATTTAATACGTACAAAGGTTTTTTTAGTATCTTAAATTTTTACCAATAACCATTCAGTTGATTAATTCAAAATTCTATGACATGATATTTGTAATTTATTTTTATCTCAAATTATATTTTATAACAACCCATGATTCTACTTTACATTTCCCTTTGAATAATTCAATAACTTTCATTGTACGCAACTTCGAGATACTAACACACGATGACCAATAAAAGTTGCTGTTATAAATATAAATAAATATTTTTTAAATTTTATAAATTTTATTTTTCAAAACAGAATTCATTTTTGGGTTCGGAATATCGAAATTATGTTAGAGTGAGTTTTTGGTATTTCCCTAAAAACATTCAATTTTTTAGGAATAGTGAAAAACACTAAGTTTAAAATTAAAATTTTATTTAAATAATTACTTATTTAATTGAAATTTATTTTTGTTTAAAATAGATACATAATACCTATATAATTTCAATGTAATTCATTGGTGTCATTTTATAATAATTTGTGATATATAAAAAATTTATCGAACTTTTTACCATCTTTTACCCACCTCCTTGGAGCATTTGGAAATTTGAATAAAACAAAGTTTTACCGCTTCTGTGAATTGAATTTCAAAAATAAAAGAGACACGGTTGATATCATCATGTAAAATGTGGTTCAATAAGATAAAAATAATTTTTGTGAATAGTAACTTTTGACATTTATTTACCACGATTAAAAGTAAATAGGGTAATTAAGGTAAAAAATGATATTATTATTACCCTAACACATGTCCTAAATCTATTGGATAAGTTTAATTTGACCAAAAATAACCTTATGAATAAAATATGATCCTTTAGGTCCACTAGGATTTGATTAGGAATTTATTATTATTTAATTTAAAGAAGAGCTAAAAGTGTTAAAATCAAGGTTTAATAACTAAACCATTTTTAATATATTGTTATAAATAAGATCAATTCGACAATAAATATTCATTAGAAATATAAAAATGTTTCCAATATTATTGTATTTTATATATAATTTTTATACATTAAATAATTTAATTTTTTTATGACATCATGATGATGGAGTAATTACATTATTAATGAAATATTAAAATAATAGATATTATAAATACCCAAATAAATTTAATTTGAGCCGTTTAATGTATTATAATAAATTTATAGGTTAATATGACATGTTAAAGATGATTAAATTAATTTTTTTTCTAAGTTATAATGCTGTTATGAATTTAGAAAAATCAAAATACCAAATATTGTAAAAATTGACAAAAAAGGGTTTTAAAAAAATCATATTATTAATTGATATAATATTTCTAAAAATATAAGGACCATCAAAATAAATTTTATAAGGTTATATATATTAATAATGAACTTCTTTGGGTTCTCTTAGAAGTTTATAGTATGTTTATTAGCCATATAATATAAAAATACAATACGGCATGGTAAATGTCAAACTATTTAACTAAGTGTTATATCTAAGTGATATTGTTATAATGGTGACCTAAATTTGTATAAAACCTTTTGGTTGAGATTATTTGGAACTCTAAACACCTTCTCCTTGACATAAACTATTTTTGATTCAGTAGAAACCAAATATGAGTTTATTATAATATAATATTTCAATATTTTCCAAAGTTACCACTCACCCCTCTTATAGAAGGGAACTTACCCATCTCACATATTCACACCTACAAAGACATTTGGCTCTTCCAAACCCTTCCCAAATATCCTCTCCATGGTACTCCCTTCATTTTAGAGGACTTACTTTACTCAGAATGCCACTATAAGTATCCCTTTTGATCAAATCAAAAGGATTAACCCGAAGAAGAGGTAAATATTTCATCACCTCTTTCATGTTTATTTTTCATCCACTTCTTCATTCATGGTTGTTTCCATTCAAAAATAATAAATCATGTATCTTCTATATAATGTGATGTTATTATAAATATGGAACAACCATATTTATTATTCGTTCCATCCTATGAATGACATGTCACCGTACGTGCGTACGTATGGCTTACCGTCTCCACGTCTTGGTGTAGTTGTTATTCAATACATTATTATTTAGATGGGTATAATAATGATTTAAAATTTATTTAAATAATAAAATATTACATGGTAATCATTCTTTATATATGATATACCATTCAATAATATACTATTTTAATATCAAAAAACCGATATTTTCACTCGTGCGTACGTACAGATTACCGTCTCCACAAACACGATGAGATTCATTCCCCATTTTATCCATTAAAGAATAATTTTCATTTGATGATTAAAAATAATGTTTAAAAACTTAATATCATTCTGAATATGAATATGATACATCCTATCCATAAAATTCAATACTTATTTTACAAATCAAATAAAGGAAAATGAATCTGTTAACACCCGAAACCACAATAATAATAAAATATTATTAACAATGAAATATTAGAAGATCATATATGATATAAAATTAATGTATATGGTTCTTTTATAATTTAATAACAATTATTTTACCATTATACAGGAGGTTAAACTACCCCCGACCAATGAAATGTACATGGTAAGGGTTAATTCTGCAATCTCTTTATTATCCGAGGTAGTTTTTACGTAGGTATATACTGGGACCTCTTTATCATCCACATCCATGTTTCATAAAAATATATTTGAAATTTTTTTATTATTTACTAGACATTGGGTTAATTTAATTTAAACCTTTATCTGAACTTATATGTTTTGAAATTAATCTTTTTGTCATTTTCCAAAAAAGGTACTTTTTGAGCTTTTCAGAAAAATTATGGTAAGACTGTATTTTTTTAACTTATATGGAGGGTAAGGTTATTCTCCTCCATTATAACATCTTAAAAAGATTCCATTACAAGATTATAAAAATATTTTCTAAATAAATGTTTTCTTATATAATTATTTAACTATAAATGATTTCAGAAAAATAGAAAGAGACATTTCACTTAAAGAGTTATGATTTCAACTATGTCAACATCCTTTGATGGATTTTATACTTTTTGGAAGTTGATTCATTATGATACCAATCATTAATATTGTATTGAAGGTTTTTTGAAATGTTTTACTATGGATGTGTTATTTTTGTGCCATTCATGGTTTATGGTTAAAGTATTGGCAATTCGTATGCTAGTTTTTTTATGAATGTGTATTTTATATTTCATCCTTTTCATATGAGGAATGTATTGGAATTAGTAAATGATGTGTAGAGCCCACAATAGCTCCTCGATGTATCAGTAGGTATCAGGAGACAACTAGACGTGGAATTTCTTGAGGCCTTTCCCAATATGATATATGGTTATGTCCGAGGCCTTAATAATTTTTAGACATCATGGTCGAGGCCTTGACAAAATGTTTTAGAATGTCTGTTATTATACATTCCGTCATTATGAAAATATTATTGATGGTTGATGTGGTCATTTGACTAGTATAATACCCATGATTATGTTTTCTTATGGGATTATTTACTCAACTAATATTCCTGCCATAAAAGTGTTCATGTTTATTATTGGTAAATGCATGTGATTTTAATTATTCACCATGCTTAATATTTATGGTTTCCTCCACTGTATTGCTTATCCTTACTGAGAATTTTTGCTCACCCCATTGTTATGTTTCATTTTCACAGGATATGAAGAAGTTAGTTATGAGTGACATGCATTCATAATCTAGGAATCTTATATTTTTCTAATGTAATAAATTATTTTTGTATTTAATTTCATGTTGTAATGCTGAACTTATGTATGAATATTGTTTCCAATAATACAAAACCAGTCAGTATTTCAGGACATGATTTCTTTTGGATCATGCCAATGTTATGTAATAATGCACAGACTCGGTGTAACTGGGGTCTAGGTGTTACATTATGTATCATAGGATGTTTAGTAAAAACCATGAAAACTAGATTTGGATAAACTCTGATTATATCAAATAGCCCTAACATAGACATTGAGGATTAGTATAGAAGAACATCCTAGAAGTTTGGTACTGTAGAGATTTTGTGAGTTTCAAATAAATACATCCCTATCTAGATACGAGTAGGTTAAGGCAGCTCTAGCACAGATGTACCTAGGGGTAAAACCTGAATACCTCACATTGAGCTAGACTCGAATGGGAACTAGTGCACGACAACAGTCATTGCAACACTCTTGGTTATACCACTTCTGGGGGATATGCTTAGGATAATAATCATTTTCTTTAAAAACCATTATGAATGTTTTATGAATATATTCTTACTCAAAGAAAACATTTTTTATGATTATGGATTATATACATAAACTATTCAATGCATGTAAAGTGTTTTACATGTTTGGAATTATGTATTTCGATTCATAAACTAATCATGTTTATGAAATTCTTTAGAAATTGAACCTATTGGAAGGAATAGAAACTGTATCAATGCACGTAATCCATGTAGGTATTTTTCTCTCACTCATGATAATAATAGCGGAGCTGGTGATGCAACTGGTGCGGATCATCTTATCACCATATAGGGAGAAATCACAAAGGATAGGAATAATAACCTTACCTGTATGGAGCTCCCTGATCCACAACACAAAGGGTCAATGTTAGACCGCATCATGACGAAACAACCAACAACATTCAACGGGAGTACAAAACCATTATTGGCTAAGAAATTGATAAATTCCTTATAGAAAATATTTCATACATTAGGGAGTAGCGAAAGGGAAAAAGTTTTCATGGCAGTTTATTGCCTCACTGGAGATTTTGATCAGTGGTGGTCATTGATTCAAAAAACAAAGGATGATGAAGAAGTGTCTAGTATGGAATGGAGGAAGTTTAAAGATCATTTATTAGAAAAATAATTTCCTCATGACCATAGAGCGGTTATGGAAAGGAAATTTGGAAAAAATGAGGATGACAATGTTTAGAAGTACGAAACTAAATTTAAAAGGATTGCAAGGCATACAGTAGATTACATACATAACCCAAGATGTAATATTGACTATTTCTTTGATACATTAAATGAATTTCTTCATCGAGTATTATTATCACAATCCTTCTCATCTTACAAAGATATTGTCTTGTGTTCTATCATGATAGAAAAGGAATAAATTCTATTAGTCTTACAACTTTAATGAAAATAAAGAGAAGAAGAGATCTTCTGAACACTCTGGGGAAGGAAATAAGGAAACTGGGAAGAACAGAAGAATTGAATTTCCACCCTATGATAATTGTGGAAGGAATCACCCTCATGCCTGTCTAAAGGGAAAATGAGTATCAAAAAAATGTAGATGGAATAGCCATCATGTAGGTGATTATAAGGGAAATAAATACACTTCCAATGTTCAATGCTACTATTACAAGGAGAAGGACATTATGCAAATAAATGTCCTAATCATCAAGGAAAAATACCTCAGAAAAGGAAAATGGATCAACGCCATGCTTATGTGATCACTAATACAGAGGGTGAAGCTTCGAAAGATGTGGTGGAAGGTAATTTAATGGTTTCCTCATGATTATCCAATGCTTTATTTGATTCTAGATCATGACATTGTTTAATATCTTCCCAGTTTTCTTAGAAAAATAGTTATTTATAATTTAATTTAACAGGGGATTTGTCAGTAAAAACTCTTAAGAGAAGTATCATTGTAACAAAGTTTTTTGAATCAGTTCCCCTTAAGGCATATAAATGTTCATTATATACTAATGTCATCGTCCTACCCATGATTGAATATTATATACTCCTCGGATGGGATTGGCTTTTGAACAATGCTGTGTATGTTTACTGTAAGAAGAAGGAGGTTACAATTTTCGAATATGATAAAGAATACCTTATCATTAGAGCAGAAATGTCACCACCTCATTCTTGTCAAGATCCACCCCCAGTAGCTCAAATAAATTCAATTATTGGGGAGAATGAAATGAAATAACTGAGGGTGAAGAAAATAATTATCTAATAGAGTACATAACTATTGTACAATAATATGTTGATGTGTTTCTAGAGGATTTACCTAGACATTATCCAGAATGAGAAATTATGTTTTTCGTTGATTTAATTCTAGGTTTAAGGCCCATATCAAAGACCCCTTAGAGAATGACCACTGTGGAATTAGTGGAACTAAAGAACCAAATAGAGTAATTGAGTAATAAGTGATTTATTCACCATATTGTTTCTCCATGGGGAGCCCCTCTTCTTTTATTTAAGAAGAACGATGGATTTATGAGGTTGTGCATTGACAATAGAGAGATCAATGCTATAACAATAAAGAACAAGTATCCCCTAATTCACATTGATGATTTATTCGAACAACATCATGGATCTAAATATTTTTCAAAGATTGACCTTCAATCAAGATATTATCAGTTCTATGTATAGAAGAAGGGCATTCCGAAAATAGCATTTCAAACAAGGTACGAGCATTATGAGTGCACAGTCATGCCTTTTGGGCTAACTAATGAACCCTCTGTTTTTATGGATCTAATGAAAAGATTATTCAAGGAATATTTTGATGATGTTGTAGTAGTATTTATTGTTGATATCCTGTTATACTCCAAAATCTATGAAGATCATGAAAATCACTTTCGCACCACTCGGAAAACCCTCAGAAGAAATGAATTATACTAGAAGTGTAGAAAGTGTGAATTTTGGCTTAATGAGATTTCTTTTCTTGGTTATATTGTCACTAATGACGAAATCTTTGTTGACTCTTCTAAGATAAAGGCAATACATGAATGGCCAACACTGATATGTATAACTAAGGTACACAATTTTATTGGAATAGCTCGTTATTATCGAAGTTTCGTCCATTATTTTTCACGATTGGTTAACCCATTAACAAAGCTCACATGTAATGGGGTTAAATGTATTGGGAAAATGAGTGTGAATTATGTTTCGAATAACAGAAGAGAGGATTAGACAATGCACTTATTTTGACTATACAATCAGGGAATAATGAGTTTGTTATTTATTGTCATGGCTCGAAGAAAGGACTTGTTTGTTTCCTTTTTTAGAATGATAGTGTTACTGCATATGTATCACGACAGTAGAAAATTCATGAGAAAAAATATCCTACTCATGATCATTATTTAGCAGCTGAAATCTTTTCTTTGAATATTTGTAGACACTATCTCTATGGTAAAAAATGTGAGATTTGTACTTGTCACAAGATTTAGAAATTTATTCTCCCACATAAGAAACTCAACATGATTCAAAGAAGATTGCATGAACTACTCAAGGATTTTGATTGCACGATACACTACCACCCCGAAAATAGAAATAAGGTGGCATATGATTTGAGTAGTAAGGATCATGGAGTTTTGATCAATATGAGAGTAGAAAAGGTTCATATTTACATGGATCTATTAAAGATGGATATTGGAATAAAAATTGATGGTGAAACATCAATGCGGTTTCAAATGGTTTCCAAACCATCATCACTAGAAAGGATAATGAGTTCTCAGACTGATGATCATGAATTTCTAAAGAAGAATAAATCTGTGAATGATTGGATATTGATCGAAATTATATATGAAGATGGTATTTTGAAATTTGGGAAGAGAATTTGTGTTCCCGATATACCTGATCTAAAAAGGGAATTGTTATATGTTGCTCATATCTCCAATTTCACTATACACCCTAGGATCACCAAGATTTATAGAGATTTGAAGGAACATTTTTGGTGGGAAAACATGAAGGGGGAGATTGCTGATTTTGTTTCAAGATGTATGGTTTGTCAAAAAATTAAAGTTAGAGGGCAACAAGTTGGAGAAATGTTTCAACCTCTTCCCATACCTGAGTAGAAATGGGATAATATTATGATGGACTTTGTCATGGGACTACAAAAGACTCTTAGAAGGAATGATGCAATATGGGTCATTGTGGATCATCTTACCATGTCAGAACATTTTCGTGCTATAAGAGAAGATTTACCACTTGAACGTATAGCAAGAATATATTTTAATGAAGTTGTAAGACTTCATGAAGTACCCATATCGATTGTTTCTGACCATGATTCCAGTTTTACATCAAGATTCTAGAAAAGTCATTAGAAAGCCTTGGATACTGAACTTCATTTCAACACTTCCTACCACCCTCAAACTGAGGGACTATCAGAATGGACTATTAAAACCTTAGAAAACATTTTGAGATCTTTCTCATTTGACTTTCAAGGCATGTGTGATCATTATTTACCTCTTGTATAATTTTCCTATAACAATGCTTCCATTAAAGTATTCAGATGGCACCATATTAAGCATTATACAGAAAGAGATGTCACACACCAACCTGTTAGGATGATTTTGGTGAAAGAAACCTCAGAGGCCCAAATTTTGTGGAGGAAATGATGGAAAAGGTGAGGTTATCAAAACCAACATCAAAGCAGGTCAATGTAGGTAGAAGAGCTATGTCGATAACCAAAGGAAGGATTTGGAATTTCAGGTTGGAGATCATGTTTTCTGGAAGGTACCTCCATGGATGTGAGTTATACAATTCGGTAAGAATGGTAAATTAGGTCCCAGGTACATCGGACCATTAAAAATTATAGAACAAATTGGGTAAGTAGCTTATCGTTTGGCAATGTTGCCATGTCTCTCCAAAGTTAATGATGTGTTTCATGTATCACTATTGAGAAAATAATTCCTGACCCAACACATGTGCTCACCTATGGGGAATTAGAACTGGAACCTGATCAGTCTTATTTTGAAGAGCCTGTCAAGATTCTTGTTACAAGAGAACATGTGTTGAGAAACTTGATGAGTCCTCTGGTAAACGTTCTATGGAGAAACCATAAAATGGAAGAGGCAACGTGGGAGTCCAAGGAACTTATGATGAATAACCACACGAATCTATTTATGTTGTAATATTCTAGAAATTTGAGGTTGAAAATATTTGGAAGGGAGAATGTAACACCCCAAGCTTCAATGATACGTTTCCCTTTGAATAATGCAATAGCTTGCACTATATGCAACTTTGAGATTCTAACACACTACGACCAATAAAACTAGCCATTATGAATAGTAATACCGACTTTTTGAAAATTTATAAATATTATTTTTCAAAATGGACTTCCTTTTTTTGATTCAGAAAATCGAAATTAGCATAGGGTGAATTTTTGGTATTTTTTAAAAACATTCAATTTTTGATGAATAGTAAAAAACAATGAGTTTAAAACCGATTTTTTTTAATAATGATTTATTTTATTTAAATTTATTTTATATCATAATAGATACATAATACCTATATATGTTCAATTTAATTCATTGGAGTTATTTTATAATAGTTTTAGATATATAAAAAATTTATCGAGCTTTTTACCGTCTTTTACCCACCTCCAAGGAGCATTTGAAAATTTACATATAACATAATTTTACCACTTCTATGAATTGAATTTCGAAAAACCAAGAGACACGATTGAGAATAGTAAGTAAAATGTGTTTCAATAAGATTAAAATAATTTTTGGTGAATAGTAACTTTTGACTTTTATTACCATGATTAAAAGTCAAAAGGGTAATTAAAGGTAAAAATGATATTATTATTACCCTAACACATGTCATGAATATAATGGATAAGTGTAATTTGACCAAAAACAAACATAGGAATAAAATATGATCCTTTAGTTCGACTTGGATTAGATTAGGAAATTTATTATTATTTAATTCAAAGAAGAGTTAAAAGTGTAAAAATCAATGTTTAATAACTAATCCATTTTTAATATCAAGTTATACAAAAAAAATTTGACTATAAATATTAATTAGAAATATAAAATGATTTCCTACATAATGTTATTTTATTTATAATATTAAGATATTAAATAATTTAATTTATTTACGACACAGTGATGATGCATTAATTACCATATTAATGAAATATTAAAATAATTTATATTATAAAAAACCAAATAAATGTAATTTGATATTTTTTTGAATTCCACTAAATTTTTAGGTTAATATAACATGTTAGGGTTGATTAAATGAATTTTTTGATGTAATAATTATTTTATAAATTTAGCAAAAACAAAATACCAAATAGAGTCAAAATACACATAAAACAGTTTTAAAAAAAATATTATATATTTAATTGATATAACATTCATAAAAATATATTGTTCATCCAAATTACTTAGATAAGTTTATTTATATTAATAATGAACCACTTCATGTTCTCTTGTAAGTTTATAGTATGTTTATTAACCATATAATATATAAATACAATGAGACATGGTAAATGTCAAACTATTTAAATACAAGTTAAATCTAAATGATAAGGTTAAAATGAGGACCTAAACTTGTCTAAAAACAATTCTTTAAAGAATTGAGACCCATACCCACCTTAGAATCTAAATAAATCATATTGTATCCAATAGAAATCAAAAATGAGTTTATTACAAAATAATATTTCAATCTTTTCCTAAGGTTCCCCTCACCCCACTTATAAAAGACAACTTCCCCTTATCTCAAATTTAAACCTTCTTAGCCATTTGGCTCGGCCAACCCCAGCCCAAATATCCTATCCAATTTCATAACCTAATCGTAGAGGACTTACTTTATTCATAAATCCAACCTATGGATCCCTTTTTATCAAATCAAAAGGAGGAACCTAAAGAAGGGTTAAATATTTCATCGACTCTTTCATGTTTTTTCTTCTTCCACTTATTATTTTTTTTGTTTACATTATAAAATAACCACTCCATTATCTTCTATATATTGTGATGTTATTATAAATATGTTACAACCATATTCATTATTCTATCAATCCTTTGAATGACATGTCACCATACATGCGTACGTATGAATTACAGTCTCCACATTGTGTTGTTGTTGTTATTCAGTACATTATTATTTGGATGGGTATAATAATGATTTATAATTGATTTAATAATAAATATAACATAAAAATTATTCTGTATATACAATATATAATCCAATTATATAAGATTTTAATATCAAAAGAGTGATATTTTCGCTCGTGCGTACGTATGGATTACAGTCTATACGAACACGATGTGATTCATTCCTCATCGTATCCATTCAATACTAATTTATATTTTATGATTAAAAATAATATTTAAATACTTAATATCATTTTGAATATTAATAAGGTAAATCTTATTCATTACAAACATTACTTATGAAACGAATCATATAAAGGGAAACGAATCAGTTAACACCTAAAATGACAAAAATACTAAAATATTATTAACAAAGAAATATTAGAAGATCATATATGATATCATATTAATGTATATGGTTCTCTTATAATATAATTACAATTATTTCACCATTATATATTATTTTAACCTATCCATGACTATTTAAAAGTAAAAGGTATGGGATAATTCTACAATCTCTTTAATAACTGAGGTTTTTTATATAAGCATATACTGGGACCAAATTATCATCCACATCCATGATTCATAAAAATGTATATCAAAACATTTTTACTTTTATAGAAAATGGTTTAAAGTCATTTATTCCCTTATTTGAACTTACATATTTGGAATGAAATATTTTAGTATTTTTCTAAACAAGGTACTTTAAGACCTTTTTGAAAAAATTTACGTAAGAATGTCTTTTTTAACATATTTAGCGGGTGCGGTTATTCTCCACCATAATAACATCGTCAAATCATCCCTTAAAATCATATAAGAATATTTTCAATATAACTTATTTATTTTAAATTATGTAACATTAAATGATTTCAAAAAAAGAAATAGATATTTCTTTCAAATAGTTTTGATTTCATCTATGTCAACATCCTTTGATAGATTTTATACTTGTTAGAAGTTGATTCATTATGATACAAATCAAGCATATTTTATTGAATGTTTTGTGATAGTTCTGACTATGGATGTGTTATTTTTATACCATTCAAGGATAATGGTTAAAGTATTGACATTTCGAATTCTTGTTTTAATATGAATGTTTATGTTCTATTTCAACCTTTGCATATGAGGAATGTATTAGACATAGTAAGTGACGGGTGGAGCCCACTATAGATCCTAGATGCATTAGTAGGTCTCATGAGAAAACTAGACGTGGAATTGGATGAGGCCTTTCCCAATTTAATATATGGTTTTGGTCGAGGCCTTATTCATTTTTAGACATCTCGGCCAAATCATTGAAAAAATGTTTCAGAATATCTGCCATTATACATTCCATCATTATGAAAATAATATTTATGGTTCATGTGGTCATTATACTAGTATAATACCCATGATTATGTTTTATGATGGCATTATTTACTCAGTTTATATTCCTTTCATAAAAGATTTCATGTTTATTATTGGAAAAGGAATGTGTTTTACTTTAATCACCATGCTAAATATTTATGATATATTTTGTTTATTTCATAGGCTTACTGAGCATTTGATCTCACCCCTTTCTTATGTTTCATTCTCGCAGGATATGAAGAAGTTAGTTACGAGGGACTTGCAGGCATAATATTGGAGGCTTGGATGTTTCTAATGGAATAAATTAGTGCTATATTTATTTTCAAGTGGTAATGTGGAACTTCTGTATGAATCTTGTTTCCAATATTACCAAATTGATCGGTCTTTTGGGAAATCATTTACTTTTGATCATTTCAATGTTATGTAATAACGCTCCGACTCTGGGTAATTGGGGTCGGGGCATTACATATTTCATTTGAAAAAAATGTTGTTGTTATGCATATAAATTAATTTATGAGGTTCATATACATTTATTTCGATATTATATATCCTGATAATTCATTTTCATTATAAATAAATTATCAATTTATGTTGTTCTTTAACATGATTACGATTGAAGTGTTGCCTATTTGGGAAATGAATTATGTTGTAATGTATTTTCGTTTAAGGATTCAATAAAATCAAGGTTCATTGGGGGGAAATTCATAAGATATTATTTTCATGATGGAGATATATTTTATTAACCTATGGCTATTAATTGGGGTTATATTTTTAGATTCTATATTCTACCTTATTTATTAAAAACCCACTATAAAGTCATTTGTATGTGATTATAATCATGTACTATATTTTCAAAATAAATCATTTTCTTTGGTATCTATGATTTAAAAAATTATTTCAAGAACATTCATTTGATAACCATGAATGTTAAATAAAACTATTTCACAAGGTCGTTGGGCTTCTTTTATTATGACATAAAAAGTAAATTTCTCAAAATTATCCAAATGGGTAACTTTAGACACCATTTTACTAAATGATTGAAATTAATATTTTGTATCATTTCAACTAGAACTGATGTTTCCTCCATCTTGACCATTTTTTACAATATTAAATTATAAAATTTTAATGTATTTTTCATTTAAAGTGTTTTTCAAAATATTTTATAATTTTTCAGATTTATTTTTATTCGATTTAATATTTTTTTCTAATAAAATTAAATTAATAATATTTTAATGGTATTTTAAATTGTCAGAAACAATAACCATTTATGACACTTAAACCTCATTGGGGATATTTTTTAATGAAAAAATACTAATTATTTCTCTATATTATTTATTATTGTATCAGATATATTATCATGGAATATATTTATTTTACATGGTTTCGTCATGTTATTAATGTAATAATGGTTATTTTAGGAATTTTATGATGAATGGAAATAGAAATATTATTTAAGCTCGGTAATCTTCTTGAATGATTTTAATTTTGATGGGTGGTTCCATTCTAAATAGAAAATTGTTGACCCTATTATGGTTATCTAATTATTTCTGTAATGTGATATATTTCATCAATTAGGTTTCTCCTAATTGATTATGGTAATACACTAAGATGGTTATTCCAACCATAGGTCTGAGATAATTGATGATTTTTTTCCTTAGATATTATTTTCATATAAAATAATATTTATTTTAATTACTACCCTAGATAGTATTCAATGTTTTACCATGAATGTAATTACATTTTTAAAAGTGATGTTATATTTTTTTCGGATGTAGAAACTATATTTCTGTTTTATATTGAACACTAATACATCATTTGATAGTGATTCGCAATATAAGGCTCATGATTATTGATTCCAATAAAATCATAAATTTGTAAATGATTTTTCCATGTATCATTATTGATGTTTAAAGTATTGATGGGTATGTATTCCATTATATTATTTTCATTCAATATGATTATGTCATTACACCCTTATTACCATATTTCTCACATGGGTGATGAGTAATTTTAAATGTTTATGTTTAACATCAAATACAAATTTTTCACAACCATATTATGTTTCAATTCCCCATTTAGTGATGAATAATGAAAGATTATTTATGGTGGGAATGGTTTAATATGTGAATCATTTTTTAGTATTTGTCCAACACGTAACATTAAATATATCAATTTTAATATATGGGGGATTATGTAGATATTTTTGGAACATTTGTTTATAAATCCATGTCATTAAGAGTTTTTTCAAATTCTATGAAACCATACACCTAATTGTTACAAGGGTATGTATATGATCCAATAATTTAATTTTGAATTTTATAACCTTGACTGTAAAAATAATGTAATTTTTATCATTTTAAATGATAGAAATGTAATAGATATGTTTTTAGCACCAGATCATAGTGTGTAGTTATATTTTTATAATACCCCTTCTATATATATTCATAAATTTATAAAAAAAAAATTGAACTTTTATTTAACTATTGTTATATTTCCTCATTTTAGTTCTACTATGATATAAAATACTCATTCCCCTTTGACCTGCTTCTATTATATTCCCATTTAGAAAACAATGTCACAAAACCTTTAATGGGAATAAATACACCAATCTTGTTTGTATCTGTTTTATGAAGTATTTTTTAATCTGAAAATAACCAATAATTTGGTTTCAAATTTGTAAAACCAAGTGAATTAGTGTACAATACTTAGAGTTTTTGTGAATTAGGATTTTTATATAATTCCCTGACCAAAAGAACAAATCTACGATGGAGTAATATGTGGCCTCAAGTGTGCCAAAAAATATTCTCTATGATTCTTACTATCAACAATTTCTTAAACCATTATACATGAAGACTATGCCCCTGAATCCAAGTATATTAATAATGGAAATGACCAAAAAAACCACAACCACAATCAATGTGTTCAACATAAAATAAAAATAATTATATAACAAATATAATGTCATCATATTTACCCATTGTAATACTAAACGTTCCCTAATATTAAACTAATATAGTGACCTATAAAAAATAAATAATTTGAATCGGACAAAGACACCCAACCTATATTCATCTCAAGGCCTTATCATAATATATGATAATCATTGAGATACTCCATCCAGATCCACCACAAAATCCATTCCTAGCCATTTTAATTTTTTTTTTGTTTTCATTCATATTATAGTATTGATCAAGGATTGAAATATATTTTATTAGGGAAAAACTAAGAACCCTAAATAAAAATAATCATATATGTTTATATATATGTAATTTAAATAATAATTACAAAAAAAATTAGAGGGGTATTGTAATATTTGTTTGACCTTGACTCCCTATTGATAAGGAATTCATTTAATTATACAATCACTATGATACTCGATAAATTGTTCTTAGATTCCATGTAAAAATACACCATGTCTCCATATGCACTAATAAAAATAAATGTTTCTGGACATGAGGAAATAAGGAATATAATTTTCTATGTCATGACCCCAAAAAATTTAATTTAGGGTCCCGACCCAAAATATCACTTGACACTCCCTAGGAATGTCACATATCAATGGATGGACCACAACCATCCTACGTGAGACACTATTAATAATTATCCCTATTCACTTTACCACACAAAATGAATCCCATTAATGTATATATAATAATCTAATCAAGCTTCTTATATCATATAGTATCCATATCACTCATGAAAATCTGATAACTGATCGTACATCTAGTCAAATCGCAGACCACGTCTCCCTGATAAAAGTCCAATCATCTATTCCATATGTCTGACCATCTCACCCATGTATTTATGATATCACCCAAGCCATCCATATTACTCATAGATGACCCATATTTTTCACATAACAAGGAATTAATCTCATGATAGTTGTACCGTGTCAATCATATAATTGTTGTGGAACGTTTTATGGATTCTCTCCCCCACTATAGTTCACTAACTAAAATGAATGTATACACATCAAAGCCATATATATATATATATATATATATATATCTCATCCAACATCACACTAGCTCAACACATCCATGACCAGACCTAAAATAGACTCATCCATTGTAACAAATCACATCTCACCCAATAGTGAATCAACATGTTTAGGTCACACATATATCTATATCTACTCATCGATACTAACTCAAGACCATCATCCCTTGATGAAACATAAACCCAAAGGATTTAAAATTAACATGGCCTCATCATGTGAGGTTTAAATACCTCACATAACCATATTGGTATAAAAATGACTATTACTTCTGTATTTTATGGACCCTTATCTGGGTCATAGTTCACATATCCCATGGGATATCATTCAAACTACATGTTAATAGAATCTTATCATTTTTAATACTATCTACTCATGAATTAATCATAATTATAACTATGATTTTTTACCTCAATCCATGCTCATGATGGAGTCACAAATATAGAGTGAGATATATGTCTATATCACCAATATTTACTATGGTGAATCCTCCATTTCATTTCCTTGTTGTTCTCAGAAAACCATCATGGGTTAGCCAAGTATCATATCACATTCTCAAACCTCTTATGGTCCCATGTTAAATCAATCATCACCCACATTAGTTTGAGATATAGTTTTTAGTAAATCACAAAACATAGAGTGTATAAGAGAAATTATTCTAAGCATATAATGATAAAAAATGTCTAATATATTCCATTTATTTTCCCCCAATCCCTCTATATCTATCTCATCGCATTCAAGGAATCATTGAATTTTCACCAATTCACAAATAAGTTTATGAATTTATATTAATGAGTTCAATTTCCATGAACATGGAGTTATCAACCACAAAACGCTCCACTAAGCTTCAACAAATCCCATAAATGAATTATACTACATCATTCTTCCACCCAAAATCTTATATCATACCAAACAAAAAATATTGATGATAAAAAATTTTAATTATTTATTTAATTTAATCCAATGTGTAATATTGAAATGAAAATACACCATGAATCTATGTGGAACTAGTCCTAGACCAAATAGTTTACCTTAATTTATTTGAGAGATCCTTTAGCCAAGATGAAAGGAATCTGTATATTCATCGGATAATATCATCATCCGTTAGTTATGTCATCAATAATAACATTCTTTAATTCCTAATAAGTTTAATGTTAATTGATGGTATCCATGGAAAAATAATGAAATAATATTTCATGAAAAAAAAACTTTGAATTAAAACCGAAATCATCCCATAGAAATGGAATAGAATGAGGGATGAAGGGAGTGAAAACTGATGATAATTATAATCTCTTGACACACAAACATCCCAAAAACATGATGATTCACACCCTAGAAATGATAAAAATTCCCACATCCATAATGAACCTCAAAAATATTATTCATGACATGAAAAAGGGGTTGATGGTGACATTTAAATTTAAAGATGAATTTTATGTACACTAATTCATTATATGAAATTCTCAATGAAGTGGGACCATTCTCTCAGCTATACCATTTCATAGTATGAGCAAATGTTCACAGATTGTATAGTTTCATAATGTTCTATAACTGCCTCTTTAAAGGCAACTTTTAGTGTTTAAATTTCCCCGTCCATGGTATAAATACCCTTTTAATGTGTCTAGACCCCATGAATCACAATTCAATGAGTAAATGGATCTTTCTCAACTACAATCTGGGAATAATCTTTGTTTCACTACATTAAAATCTACAATAGATTAAATTTCAGCATTCCGGTCACTTGACCCTTCTATATCACTCACATAAGTACCAAAAAAACTTACTAGGCCTCATTAAATTTTGAAAAAACATGACCTTTGGTTTTTTAAACACTCATATCCCCAATACAATTAATAATTAATATAAGGATCTGTCTCCATGTGAAAATTTTATTTTCGATCGTAAAAAAAATCTAGTTATTTAGTTGGTCATTACATGAATATATCTTTCACATAATTTTTAATTTTTCTCTTCACCTTTTTAGCCCTTATAACACTTAATTCTATTCAACCTATTGTTATTTAAATGTATTTATTATCTATTCCTAATCACATACATATCATGTATTACTAGAAATAATTTAATGTGAAATCTATGGTGTTTTTAAAGTGTTTGACCTATCATGGGGAACATACTCCTTACAATGATATTGATATCCAAGTCTAAAATTCTCTACTTATAATTTTTTCATCATCTACATTTTGTATATCCAGCTATCATAAATATAAAATTTTTATATTTTAAAATAGTGAGTTTCCTTTGTATTACATATATGAATGATTTACACCCAAATGAGTACTTTATATTTTCCACATTAGTTAAAAATTATAATATCATCACCACAAGAAGTATATGCCCACTCACACCGAAATTAAACAATATCAATATCATTTTATCTTCATCCCCAACATTGATTCCTCGATTTTTTTAATTGTTTATGAAACTATCATGTATCCATATATAAATTTCCTAATATGATCCATTTTTTTTAAATATTCTCATTTATAATACACAAGTAAAACCTCATGGTCATCAGTAGACAAATTATATTCCTTTTTTACATAATTCTTCTCATCTTATTATACTTCTTTTCTCAATATTTCAATCTTATATGATACATGTCACTTTAGGGACTTTTATAATAACCAAATTCTTCTTTATAATAATCTTCTTATCTAATACAAAGAGGTAATAAATCTTCCGTTCAATAATGTATATCTGTAGTTTATTAATTTTTTTTTATGTTATTTCAGGATTATGTTATTATGTTCACTCAAATGAATCTCATTTATTTTAAATAAATTCTATTCAAGTTTTTGGTCCTATATCACATATTCCTAAAATAGAAATATTTTATGGAATACCATGGTAACTAGTTAATTATTCAAACAAATTATTGTACCCCATGAACCTCATTTATTTTCCCCAATTGTTTACATTAGTTTATCTATATTATCTATGCATTCCCATTTTTTTGTAAATGTTGTTCTATAGTAAAATATTTGGATAACCCCTCTGTTTGTTTCATCTTCTCTCTGCTGTATATTTCTTCTATATTACTCAAAAAATAGTATTCAAAATCATTATATCTATATACATCCAAAACATATACCAAAAAAATCATTTGTATTCTTTTAATAAAATTACAAAAAAGATAATATTTTATTTTTGATTATATCTCTTCTTGGTATGAATGATTTTTTAAAACAATATAGACTTCAACGTTCATATCGAAAAATTAGATAAAAACTCATCCAAAATATCATTTCTTGTATTCAGGAATAATTGAAAAGATTATTGTGATATTTATTTCCTGTTATTAAAAAGAGAAGAAAATTTATATATATTTTTAGATTTAGATAATCTTGAATTTTTTTTTATTTTCAAGTATATTTTTTTAAAATTATATATATATTTAAAATATTTTATCTTATACTTGAACATCATTTTTTAAAATAACATTAATGATACATATGATTTTTGGATATTCTAATACTTGAAATTGAATAGAGTCTACATCTTATTTAAAAACTATTTTGATCACTAATATTTTATAAAGAATTTTATTTGAAAATATTAGATAATGGGAACAATGATTTTCTAAATATTATTTCACATTTTCTAAAATCATATATATACATAACAAAACGATGTATAGATCATGGAATCAAAAATTTGGTATACTATAATATTGATTTCACTTATTGATTTATTAAATATAGATTTTTCTATCTCTTTCACCTTTCCAAAGTCCAAATAGATAGAAATTAATTTTATGTTAAATTATTGAAAATGTTTAATATAAACACTAGTATCATGAAAAATCTTATGAAAAACCAAATGAGATGTATTGTAGAAAATGTATCCCAAGATATAAAAATGTATTATAATGTCACATATATTACTACATCAATAGATATCATTTTATTTATTTATATATAAAATGTTTTTAAGAGTTTATTATATGGTTCAACATCATACAATGTATCCAAATCATCTTATGTGGTGAAAAAATCTTAAGATATGTATATATCCTATTTAATCAAGAATTCATACGGTTTTCCATATATTGTGATTATTAGATATTGTACATAGCATGATATATCTTATTGAGATCATCTTATTTGATCTGTTGATATCTAATGTGTTTTAACATCATATAATGTCTTGGAAATAAATATGATGGATGCAAAATTTCACCATATTAATGATACAATTAATGTAATTGGAGGGAATGTGAATTTATTAATTCTCCCCCATATTGAGAGAATTAATCAACTTCCACAATAAAATATGGTGGCATAACATTTTTCATATATATTATCCATAAACTGATCAAATTGAAGTATGTATGGGATAACCTTATGTAAGAAGAAATAGTGAAAATTTTAGATGAAAAACATTCCTTTATTCTAATGAAAATGTAATTCCAATATAAAAATCACTTTTTAGAGGTTGATCACAAATATTTTCATGAAATTATATGATCACAAAATCAAATTACAATATTTTTTAAAAAATAACTCATGTTTAATATAATTTTACCCAATAATTGTATATTAATTCATCAACTATAAACACATTATATATAAATCTTAATAGTGGTATAGAAGCTAAAATAGGACATTATCTATTAATTTTTATTGGGTTACCCGAAAAAACAGTAACCAATAATTAAGAAATTAGTGGAATCATTATCTTATAATATATATCTAAAGGGATTCCCTCTCAATAATTTTAATTACTTAATATTGTTCAATATTAACACCACAAATCATTCATACATTTTTACCATTATTTATGCTACTAATTTTACAAATAAGTTACATAATATAAGAATATAGTAAAAATGTGATTTTATATGATATATTTAACATGAGAGACATATATTAAACTGCTTCATTAACTTAGAGAACCATTATTTAAAGATATAATGTTTCAAGAACTCTTCATGCAATATTCTCCATTTTCATTAAAAATATATACTTTGTCTTGTAGTACATATGTCTAACCATTTTTGAATTTCATATTTCATAGAAAAAATTCATGACTTTATATAACATAACATCTACATTAATTTATGATTTATATATATTATTTTCCATGACCAATAGGGCAGGAAATATATAAAATAAGTATTTTGGAATGTGATCATCATTCTTTATATTTTAAATGTTCTTATTCTTAATAATAATTTCAGTACTACATTTAACTGGTTTTCATTCACCATATAATTTTGTTCCGGAAACCATACTATACAATTTATGGCATTGTTTTCATCTTATTTATACCATCCTCACACTTCATAACTAGCCTTTAGATTACAAATTTTTTTAATCCCCTCATAAAATTTATGTTCCTTATCTTATATATCAACATTCACACCATTAACTCTATCTCATTTTGGGCTGACATATTTTTAAATGTATCCTTTCCATATTTTTTTTTTTAAATACCGATAATTTCCATGGAAATTTCTTTTCTTAAATACATGGGAATTTAATGAGTCCGCGAATTTTTACGGTGCTTGATTCTGAGGCCTGGTGTGACCATAATCAATTTCTGATGTATTGTTCGGGTACGTTCAGTAAACGTACGAGCGAGTTTTTTTATAACTTTTGAACCGGGGCTCAAAATTGAAATCCAAGGGCACCATTGAACTCGCAGTGCCGTTATTTTCTTAATAAGACTTTCAAATCGATGGGATTTAGTTGAAAATAAAAGTTAGTATTTGGATTTTTATTAAAAAAATAATAAAATAAAGTGTGCAACATCATTATATTATTTGAGACTTCATTGGGTGAAGGGATGTTAAAACATACAAGAGGAGGTTGGCGGTGGGGGCCACCACACCTTAACCTCCCATGAGAGGTTATGGTGGTGGGGCCCACCCGAACTCAACCTCCCATGGGAGGATAAGTCAGGTGGGGACCACCCGACTTTTAACCCCTAGAAAATCTTCATGAAGTGGAGAGAACCCTTGAACTCCACACTTAATGGTGCCACCACCCTTGGAGCCTCTCCACTTCCCATTTAATTAAATGGAACCAACCCCTTAAATTAAATGGAACCAACACATTTAATTAATGTTCCAAACTCTCTTGGATTAATTAGGGGTGCCTACGTAATATATTTCTCCTTTTTGAGTTGGTGTGTCAAAGTAATATTAGACGACTGAATCAAATATTATTTTTCACTTGGAATTTTGGTGGAACATGAGAAGGGGAAAGCTTGGGAGAAAAGTTCTTCCAATGAATAATGCTCCTCCCAACAAAGAACGAAGAACACAAAGAATTCCGACAAAGATTCTTCTTCGACTCCACTCATCAAATCCTACTGACGTGGAGTTTCTTCCACAACCATTGTGAGACGTCTTCCTTCGGTAATGCCATCAATGGACCGACGACCATCTCATCGTGCCAATGTCGACAAACATCGAGCAAGGTGGGGGGTTATTGCAAGTTGGTGCTTTCCTTTTCTTTTCTCATCTTCATTGAAAAGAATCAATGTAAAGTATTATAAATGATTGAAGTTTAACTTCCTTCCTCATAGTTGAAATTTTTTTATCAGCCCTAAACACGGAGGTTGTGGGCCAACTAACATGGAACGACTCCCTCTACTGATCCTTTTTGTGATGTTCCATCGGCATGGTGATGAAGCGATGGTGACGATGGTGGAAATGACGAAGGCCACAATACCCATGACCTCCGTGAATTGCGTCGACCTCGCGGTGCACCGGTGCTCTCGGCCGAACAATGTCGGCAAAGCGGTGCCCGACCCGCCAACCTACGGCCTCCCGACACCCTACCCGGCGCGTGCCATGACCACACCCGCAGCCTGCCCGGCCCTGCTGGTGCCCTGCTCAGTGCCCCCGTGCACTGCCCGCGCCCCCGCACGCTGCCTCGCACGCTCCTCGGCGCCCTGCTGCGTCGTGCCCTGCATCCCATGTGCCCTACTGCTCCCTTCCGAGCATCCCTGGAACCCTGCTGCGACCTACCCGGCACCCCCGCGACCTGCCACATGCCCTCATGCCCTCCATTCTCTCTCATGGCCACCCTTTCAAGCCAGTGTCCCGACCCCACTCGTGGTTCCCTGGCCATTCCAGCCTAGCTGCGACCTCTGGGCTGAATCATGCTCGCAGTCCGCTCGGCTGTGCCCAGTAGACCGGGCCGAACATAACAGGCCGACCCACCCAACAGGCTGGGTCAGACCTAGTGGGTGTGACCGGGTCAACCCAGATTGGGTCGACCCAGTCTGGGTTGGGCCATGTCTGTCTGACCGGGTCGGACCGGGTCCCGGCCCATTACAACCACTTTATATTCTTTGGCCATATCTTTTGCCCCGAACGTCAGTTTGACGAACCACCAGAGGCGCCATTATTCTTGGAGCATAATCGTCCCTTTGATTAGATTCCACTGGAGATCGGGTTATAGTTGAGTTATAGTCAGGTTGGATTGTACACAAACCCAACCGTGCCCCCTGGACTAAAAGGCTAATAACAAACAGACCAGGCGTCCGATTGAAGTTCCATCTATTTCGTTGGGACCCCTATGACGTGGAGGACCTTTGAGATACTTCTTCGTGGCACTTGGAGATAGTTTGAGTACTCCCAGTATCTCATGGAGTGGATCCTTCCAGAGACAAGCAGACAGAGTGCGTAGACCTAGTATCTAGTTGAGGCTTGACCACTACTTGACCGATTTGACTTAGAGTGATTAGAATAACCCAGTGGGGAGTGCCTGCTAGTTGGCGAAAGACCCATGATAGAGGAACACCAAGTAGATGGCTGCAGACCCACGATACTCGATAGGATGTGTACCTCTGCAGGCTACTAGGGGGAGAGATTGGAAGTTGGTGGTAGACCCACAGTGGAGGAGTGCCTGAAAGTTGGCTGCAGACCCGCGATACTCGACCGAAGGAGTTCTTCAGTAGTCCGTGGTTAGTGAGAATCTACTTGGTGTCACGACAGACCCACTTTACTCAACAGAGGAGGAGTTCTCCAACAGTCGTGGTTTCAAAAATGATAATCATGGATTGAGCTGAATCAATGACTTTTTTGTTTTCCACATGAATGAGATGGGTTACTAGATAACTTAGGTACATGTATGGGAATATACCTATGTATTGGTTATCCATTGATTTCGTACTTTTTGGTTTATCCATATTGGATTTTCTGAGAACTTGAGGGTCTCTAGGTCCCTACTGAGTATAGTTATACTCACCCCTGCACAGGCTATTCCAGAACCTCATTGTATTGGTAGCAGATGACAAAAATCACTGACTGAGGAAAATAGTAGCTGGACTTGACGGTACCCGAAGGAGGACCACCCAGTGTGAGGATACACAGAACAGATAGATGGACCTACAATGATGAGGAGTCCATCTATACCTACCCATCAGGTAGGAACCCGGGAGGACAACCCAATAGCTGATTTACATTTCATCAATTGTACTTGTACTTTCTTATTGGGCTTGTATTTCCTATCCCATTTTACATTCCAACACTTATCTTGTATTCAGTTTTATTTAGTGTTTTTCATACAGTTTTGTACACTGTTGTGGTTATTTATAGTTATAATGGCAATGCCTTCCCAATTTAGGTATTTATGGATTTTGTGGTAGTCGCCAGCCCATGGACTATGGAATGATGGCTTGGGGTAGTCACGATAGGGCCCTAGGGGATGAGTCATGACAAAATAGTATCATAGGAGTCGGTTCTACCGCAAAACATAGGGCTATAATTTTTCATTTCTATGAATAAATAATGTTAAGGGTATTAAGTGTGGTTTTCAATTCAGGGAGTCTAGTGTTGGATTGGGAGGCCGACGTCTCCATACACCAGGACTGTGACTTCTGATTTCTGACTCAGTACACAAAAACACTGATTTCATGTGTGTTTTCAAAGGTTTTTCTTCAAGTCAACTCACTTACGTTAGTTCACCAGTTATAAATCATTTGATTGTGTCCCATCTATTTCTTTGAGGATGCCTCCCCGCAGATGACCAGTTAGAGCCCCGTGAGTTGTATGCACTGACAGCCCACTGAGCGACGATGCCTCAGTGTAGGGCCATATTCCAGCGGAGACACCAGCGGTACTACATCCGGTTGGGCCCCCGATGCCACCAGCTCCAGCAGTAGATGATGCATGCCTCTTTAGCGCATTTCACGAGTTCCAGCACCATAGGTCACATAGGTTCATGGGAGAGACAAACCGACAGGTTGCTGAGGATTGGATGGTGGATGTGGTGAGAGTTTTCAGGCTAGTAGGGACACCAGCAAACTTCTTGGTGATCCTTGCTGTCAGCCTCATTCAGGCAGCAGCAGGAAGATAGTGGAGCCTAATGTTCTAGGTTCATGATGAGGCAACGCTACTGTAGAAATACATTGAGAACCTCTTTCGGGAAGAGTTAGTCCCATCCACCCTTCGAGTAGTGCTGATATAGGAGCTACTGCATCTAAAGTAGGGTAGCATGACAGTAGAACATTAATCAACGAGGTTCATTGACCTCTTGTGATACTCCACTGATATGGTACATGACCCACTCTTCTGGGCTAAAACCTTTGAGCAGGGGCTCATGCGAGTGATCAGAGCTCTGATGATCTCACTCAGCATCCCGACGCAGGTAGGGGTACTAGAGATAGACCTCATAGTGAAGAGTTTCCTTGCTGGGCAGTCTCCAGTACGATACCCACCACTAACTGACACGTTGTAGAGTCTTATGTAGCTGGAAGTAGATAGAATTCATAGAGGTCCAAGAGGACTAGACCAAATGGTGGGTGATAGCATGACTCAAGATCAGTTGTGTGGGGCACCCGGAGTTGAGATAGAGCCATTCATGCCAGGACCAGACATTGTTACTCATACGACGGGCATGGAAACATGCCACGTGACTGTCCGACCCACCATTCTGATTATCAGTAGACTGTTGAGGGACCTCCCATGTAGAGGTAGTGGTTCGATCGAGGTGGTCCTCCGGGAGGAGGTGGACATGGAAGAGGAGATGGACGTGAAACTGGTGGTGGATGATGTTTCAAGTTGTTTCCACCACCATCACCATGAGGTGCACCCCGACCGCAGGGAGCGGGTGGATAGAGGAGAGCTCATCATCAGGTAGTTGTGGCTTACGATCACGGTACTTTGGTGATGATTTGAGGTAAGATGTATGTCTACACCACCTTAGCTCCAGTTCTTATAGACACAGGTGCCAGCCACCCATTCATTGACACTGCACTTGTTCAGAGCTCCGAGATTCCGACAGAGCCTTTAGATCAATCCTTAAGGCTATAGACTGTTATGGGAGAATACTCGACAATTACGCACTGGTGGCAGTATTGTTAGATTACTTTAGGAGGTGAGTGCTTCAGGTGGGACATCGTCATAGCGGCATTGAGGCCATACGGCGTCATCAGGGGTATGGACTGGATATCTACATTCCATGCTCATATTGACTATATTAGAAGAAACGTGTTGTGTGTATGCACATATTGGACCAGGTTTAACTTCACCGGTGATAAGGGAACCTTTGTAACATAGAACAGACTTACTCGGAGGTGGGTGAAGCCGATCAATCACTTGTTGGCTTGCCTTACCCTCAGAGTAGTTGATGTGGAGAGTCCAACTTATTCTATAGTGGTGGACCAGTACAAAAATGTTTTCCCTGAATATGTTTCAGGATTACCTCCTCACAGAGAAGTGGACTTATATATTGACATGTACCCCGGGACGTCACTGATATCTACACCATCAAATCAGGTTTCTCCTGCTGATATTTGTGAGCTGCGGGTACAGCTAGAGGACTTGTAGGGAAATGGATTCATCCGGCCCATTGTTTCTCCCTGGGCATCCCTGATTCTATTCGCCATGATGTAGGATGAGAGCTTGAGGCTTTGTGTCAACTACCGTCGCTTGAATCATTCGACGGTGAAGAAGAATTATCCACTCCCGAGGATTGACGACCTCTTTGATCATCTAAAAGGATTTAAGTGGTTCTAAAAGATTGACCTCAGATCTGGCTATCACTAGATCGGAGATCAAGACGAGGATGTGCAGAAGACGAACTTTAGTTGTCGGTACGGCCACTACGAGTTCTTGGTTATTAACTTCAGCGTAACCAATGCTCTAGAAGGGTTCATGGGTCTCATGAAGAGGATCTTCTAGCCTTACCTTGATCATTTTGTCATAGTCTTCATCGATGACATTCTGATATACTCGACTACTGGGGAGAATCATGCCTAAAATTTTCCGATAGTACTAGACACACTCCGAGAGCACCAACTTTATGGTAAGCTCTCGAAGTTCCAGTTTTTTATTTGAGAGGATCACTTCTTTGGACACGTCATCTCAGATGTAGGAGTTGTAGAGGATCCGAGGATGATTGAGGTGGTACTTGCTTGGGATCCACTTAGGAGTGTGACAGAGGTATGGAGTTTTCTAGGTTTGGATCGATATTACCAGAGATTTGTTATAGACTTCTCCAGAGTTGCAGAACCTCAATTAGCCTTGATGAAGAAGGGGCTACCCTTCGTGTGGTTAGAGAGATTACAGCAGATCGTTCAGGAGCTGAGGTAGATGCTGGCTAGTGAAACCATCTTGAGGCTTCCCTAGGAAGGCGTAGGGTACGTAGATTACGACGAAACATTAGGGAACATACTTGGGTGTGTCCTGATGAAAGTGAAAGTAGTGATTTCTTATGGTTCATGACTGCTAAGACAACATGAGAAGAACTACGCTACCCGTGACCTAGAGTAAGCAGCAGTGGTCTTCTCCTTGAAGATGTGGTTCCACTATCTGATGGGTGAGCGTTTTACCATGTTCTTTGATCACAAGAGTCTTAGATATATCTTCTCCCAGAAGGACCTGAACCTGAGACAATGATGATGGATTGAGTTCCTCTAGGACTATTACTTTGACATAGTATATACACCTAGGAAGTGGTACGTTGTAGAAGATGCTCTTAGCAGGAGATCTGGTATATAGCTATTAGGAGAGGTGGCAGAAATATGGCTATTTTACAGATATCCTTTATGGATAGAGATGGAGCAGCCTATCTATAGACTCTTACAGTCACTCCCCCACTTCTTCAACAAGTCCGCAAGATGCATCCTGGGGACACTGACTGTGAGACACGGCGTGCTATGATATCCATAGGGAATGAACCTAATGGATTTTTTGAAGGTGGGAAGCACGTCATCCTCTTCAGTGGACATACCGTGGTACCCATGGCACTTCTGGATGAAGTGTTGAGGGAGTTCCACACATCCCTTATAGTGGTACATCCAGGAGTGTCGAATATGTACCCGGATCTCCAACGACAGCACTGGTGTCCATGTATGAAGAAGGCGGTAGTGAAGTTTGTCTCACGGGGCCTCAGTTGCCAGAAAGTGTAGGCAGAGCACTAGGCACCAGAAGGCTTGGTTTATCCTTTAGAGGTCCCAGATCGGAACTGGTATGAGATATCCATGGACTTTGTTATGGGTCATCCATGTACGTCCTGGGGTCACGACTCAATTTGGGTCATCATCAACCAACTCACCATGTCGGCCCACATTCTACAGATCAGAGAGAAGTGTCTAGTAGAGAGCTTGGGACGCCTCTATGTGCAGGATATTGTGCTGCTATATAGAGTAACTTCTTCTATTGTCTCTGACCATGATGCACAGTTTACTTACTGGTTATGGAAGGGGTTACATGAGGCTTTCGGGACACATCTTCTCTTGAGCACCACCTTCCATATTCAGATAGATGGTCAGACTGAGAGGACCATCCAGACCCTCGAGGACATGCTACGTGCATGTGTCCTCGACTTCGGTTGTAGCTTAGAGGATCAATTTTCTTTGGTGGAGTTTTCTTACAACAACTGCTATCACTCCACCATAGAGATGACACCTTTCGAGGCACTTTACGGGCGACCTTGCAGATCACCCTTGTGCTCGACCGACCCTTGGGAGTCAGCACTAGTAGGAGCAGAGATGGTATGAGCTACCAACGAGATGGTTCATATCATCTGGGAGCGGATGAAGACTACCCAGAGCAGGCATAAATTGTATGCTGAAAGGAGACGGAGGCCTCTAGTGTTCGAGGATGGCAACCATGTCTTTGTACGGGTCTCACCTCGACGAGGTCTATGAAGACTTAGCCGATGCAGCAAGTTATTTCCACGATTAATCAGTACTTTCTATGTCCTTAGTAGAGTAGGCGAGGTGGACTACCTCGTATCTATTCCACCTCGGTTGCACCAGGTCCACGACGTCTTCCACTTATCCCATTTGAGGAGATACGTTCACAACACTTCCCACATCATCGACCATAGAGAGCTAGACGTGAACGATGGGGCGACCATCACAGACGTTCCAATGGAGATTGAGGATCGACTGGGGTGGGTCCTACATGGATGGTCGATACCTCTTGTGTGCGTTCGCTGGCTACTCAGGAACCTCCAGGAGATCACATGGGAGTGGGAAACTTAGATCCATGCTCAATACCCCCATTTTTTACCATAGACAGATTTGTAGCTTATGGGGACATACATCCCTAATGTGGGATGAATTTAAAGACCCGTAAATTCTGTGGAATTTTTTTTTCTTAAATACATGAAAATTTTATGAGTCCGAGAATTTTTACAGTGCTTGATTCCACGGCTCGGTGTCCCCATAATAAATTTCTAATGTTTTGTTCGAGTACGTTCTGTAAACACATCGGCATGTTTTTTATAACATTTGAACCATTGTCCGAAATTGATATCTGAGGGCACTGTTAAACTCGGAGCACCAGTATTTTCTTAAAAAGACTTTCACCTCGATGGATGTTGGTCGATAAAAAAAGTTAGTTTTTGGATTTTTATAAAAATAATAATAAAATAAAGTGTGCAACAACTTTATATTATTTGAGCCACCTTTGGGTGTGTGGAGGTTAAAACCTGAAAGAGTAGGTTGGGGTGGGAGACATAGCACCTTAACCTCCCATGAGAGGTTATGGTGGTGGGGCCCACCCAAACTCAACCTCCTATGAGAGGATAAACTAGGTGGGGACCACAAGATATTTAACCCATTGAAACTCTTCATTAAGTGGGGTGAATCCTTGAACTCCCTACTTAATGGTTCCACCACCCTTGGAGGCTATCCACCATCCCATTTAATTAAATGGAGCCAACCACTTTCATTAAATGGATCCAAAGCCTTTAATTAACGTGACATCCTCTCATGGATTATTTAGGGGAGCCTACGCAATTTATTTCTCCTTTTTGTATTGTTGTGCCAACGTAATATTTGACGAGTCCATCTAATATTATTTATCACTTGGAATTTTGGAGGAACTTGATTAGAGGAAAGCATTGGAGAAAAGTTCTTCTAAAGATTAATGAAGAATGAAAAATACACTAGTGACGATTCTTCATTGACTCACTTCATTGAATCCTACTGACGTGGAGCGTCATCCACAACCATCGTGATACGTCTTCCTTCTGAAATGTCATCAACTGATCGACAACTGTCTCATCACGCCAACGTCGACAAACATCGAGAAAGGTAGGAGGTTATTGCTTGTTGGTGCTTTTATTTTCTTTTCTCTTCTTCATTGAAAAGAATCGATGTGAAGTATTATAAATGATTTAAGTTCAACTTCCTTCCTATAAGTGGAAAAATTGTTATCACCCCTAAACACAGAGGGTGTGTGCCAAGAATCAAGGCCCAACTCCCTCCGCCAATCCTTTTTGTGGTGTTCCATCAACTTGGTGATGAAGCAACGATGACGACGGTGGCAAAGACGAAGGCCCGCTACCTGCAACCTCCGTGAATTGTGACGCCCTCGTGGCACACCGGTGCTCTTGGCTGAACACCGCCTGCCACGCGGCGCTCGAACCAAAGACCTGCGACATCCCGATGCCCTGCTCGTCGTGCACCCCGACCAAACCTGCAGCCTGCCCGCCCCCTCCAGGGCCCTACTGAGCGCCCCCAAAAGCTGCCCATGCCCCTACATGCTGCATGCACCCCCGCGCGCTGCCAGTGCCCCCGCGTGATCCCTAGCCCCCTGCCCGGCATCCCCAACGCCCTACCCGGAATCTCCAGAACCCTTCCGCGGCCGGCCTGGCCCCTACTGCAGCCTCCCCGGCCCCTAACACGGCCTGCCTAGTGCCCCTGAGCCCTGCCATGTGCCCCCACACCCTGCCTGGCGCATCCGCGACGTCTCGAATCCATTGCAGCCAACCGGCAGAGCCGGTGTGCCGTCCCCCCCCCCGCGGTGCCATCGCCGAACCGACGTATCCATACCCTCTGGGCCGAGCCGTGCTGGGTTGCGCCCTCGCAACACTCTGGGCCAACTGGCATCGGCTTTCAAGCCGAGTCGCCTACGTTGCGACCTCTGGGTCGAACTGCTCTCGCAGTCCGCTGGGCCTGGCCCAGTGGACCGGGCCGAACATAACGGGCTAACCCCCCAACGGAACAGGTCAGAGAAAGTGGGTATGACCGGGTCGACCCATACCAGGTCGGCCCATTCTAGGTTTTTCCGAGTCGGTCCGACTAGGTGGGACTGGGCCCAGGCCCATTACTACCCCTTTACTTTCTTTGGCTATATCTTTGGCACCAGACATCCGTTTGACGAACCGTCAGCGTCACCGATATTCTTGGAGTATAGCCATCCCTTCGATTATATCACACTGGAGATCGGGGAATAGTTTAGTTTTAGTCAGGTTGGATCATACATGAATCCAACAGGTCCCCCAGGACTAAAAGGCTAATAACTAACAGACAGGGAATTTGATTAACGCATCGTTTATTGAGTTGAGACCCATATGATGTGACAGACCATTGAGATACTTATTCGTAGAACTTTTCAACAGTTTTATTACTTCCTAGTAGCTCGTGAAGCGGATCCTTCTATATAAGAGAAAATAGAGTGTGGAGACCTTGTAGCTCGTTGAGACCTGATGACTGCTTGATAGATTCGACTCGGAGTGATTCAAATAGCCCATTGAGGAGCGCCTGGTAGTTAGTGGCAGACCCATAGTGGAGTAGCTCCAGGTATTTGGCGGCAGACCCGCGGAACTTGACAGGAGGAGTACCTCTGGAGGATATTAGAGGGAGCGCCTGGTAGTTGGTAGAATACGCACCGCGGAGGAGCGCCTGGTAGTTGGAAGCAGACCCGTGGTGCTCGACAGGAGGAGTACCTCAGTAGTACAAGGTTAGTGAGAAGCGCCTTGGTGTCATGGAAGGCCCACAGTACTCGACAGAGGAGGATTTCTCCAGCAGTCATGGTTTTGATTATGAAAATCCTGGTTTGATTTGAATCAATGACATTTTTGTTTTCCTCATTAATGAGATGGGTTACTAGATAACATAGGTATATGTATTGGCATATACCTAAGTAGTGGTTATCCGTTGATTTCATACTTTGGGGTTTATCCTTATTAGATATTGTGAGACCATGAGGGTCTCGGTGTCCCTATTGAGTATCATTATACTCACCGCTGCACGGTCTATTCCCACATCTCTTTGTGTTGGTTGCAGACGACAGACAGCGCTGACTGAGGCAGAGAGTAGCAGGACTGGATGGTACCCATAGGCGGACCACTCGGCGTGATGATACACGGAGTAGATAGATGGACGTGGAGTGTGGAGGAGGCTATTTGTACCTACCCTTCAGTCAGGAACCCCGGATGACGATCCAGTAGCTGCTTTACTTTACTTCAGTTGTATTTGTACTTTCCTGTTGGGTTTGTATTTCTTGTCCCCTTTTTACTCTCTAGCACTTCTCTTGCATTCAGTTTTACTTTGTGTTTTTCTTCTAGTTGTGTACTCTGTTGTGCTTATTTATAGTTATAATGGAAATACCTTCCCATTTTAGGGATTTACGCCTTTGGTGCTAGTCGCCAGCCCCTGGCCTATGGACGGCGAGTATGGGTTATTCATGATACGGGCCCCGAGGGACGGGTCCTGATAGTTTTATTTTCATGTTAATTTAAAAAATATTCCTAATATATAATAACTTACACTATTAGAATCATCTATTATTTTTAGTGGAAATATTATTTTCATTGTTTAATGGCTTCGTGGCAGAATATTTTTCAATATTGTTCATTTGATTACTCCTCAAAGTTGGCATGATTCAATTATTTTGATTCATTAACTATCATTGAGGTGATATTTTATCTTAGAAATATTTTTTACAATTGTTGGTAGTTATTATATACATTCATTATTATGAAAACGTCTATTACAGCAATAATATACATTTTCTATGACCCGCAAGATAATCTTATTTGAAGTATTTTTCATCATATTTGAAGTAATATTTGGTCAAAAAATATACCATTTAATTATCATTTCTTCCCAAACATCATAACTATTATGGATTCCATTTACTAGTATGTGGTGCTATACCTCTATGGAATTATTTTCAATACATCAACAAATACTATCAGTGAAAACAAACCACCTTTTTCATGTAGGTGTAGTCTACCAAAATTTGTATCATAGATATTTTTAATTAGGTACATTAAATTTTTTAGAATTCATAGGGATGACTATATTCATGAGTATGATTTCCTCATACCCAAATGATGCGGTGGGTTTCTTAAAATTTTTTCCCTTTGATATGTTAATAGATATTCGTTTTTAGATGGAAGTTGTTTTAAATACAACATTATCACAATCAATATTATTCAGACTATGGGATTCCATCCTCGATGAGATTGGTTTTATTTTTTGTTGATTTAAATTAGAGATATTATTTATTTACTATTTAATTACATTATTGGAAGTACCATTTTCGAAATATATTTGAACGTACTTATATTCTTTGTAACATGTAATTGATTTGTCTGGGTGTTTTCCATATTTTAAAACTTTACATCTTCACCTATAAAATATATTTTAAACATATCATCATAGTCCCAAAGTGATGTTTTCTTTTATTAATATTATTTTTTATCATTATAATATTATCCATATTCTTCATACTTATCATTTAAAGAGAATAATATATTAATTTTATTCTATTTATTTCAAAACAAAACTAGTCTTAATTGATATTAATAGATAAATTGTATAATTACTACAATGTATTTATTATTGTCTTGAAAATATTTTCCAACACCAATTTCTCACAAAATCATAAATAATAATCATCAAAATAAATATTCTCTTTCATTTAATTTTGAATAACATTATTTCTTAGTTTTCAAATATATTTGATATTATTAGAAATTTACATCATTAGAGCCAATTAAATTTCCACTACATATAATTCTTTTTTCATGGAATCATCATGAAATAAAATGGTATGTTAAAATATATAGGAGATAAATTTTATAAGAATTTTTTTGGATACTTTATTTTATAATAATGAATAAAAATTTAAAAGGTTCATCTTCATCACTATCTGTACATGATTCATCTTATAGATAATCAATAATATATTCAATAAAATATTTTCTAATCTAATTACTTTCACCCTATTATTGGTGATTTATATTTTTTCATTATCTATAATGATTTTTTATTGTGTATTCTTATTTCTCAGGATCATGTTTAGAACCATCATTTCAATAACAACCCAAATACGAATAGAATCATCCATATGAAGATCTGGAATTCGACACATTATATAAGTCCAAAATAACACAAATTTTAAAACATTAGATCTAATCAGAGGTAGGACTATAAAATAATACATCTTCTATGTATTAATGAATATGTATAGACAGCTGAGTGGCAAGGTGAATAACTTGTTGTTTTTTTAAATTAGAAATATAATCTTATAATAAATTTACCCCCTTTTGTTATCAATATATTGAATAATTTTGATATTTAAGAAGATATTTTTTTCATTAAATAATCACATACAAAACTGAAAATGCTTAAAATATTGAAAAGTGTAACACGAGGTGTTTCTACATGGTTCAACGCCTCTAATGATACATACTGATTTTCTTGATAATGATGTCCATGTTATAGATTCTACGTAATTTTTTTGAATGTATTTGTGGTTTGCGACTATATCATAATGAAATTTAGTTCACCAAATTACACTATTGATTTATCATTATATTACAAAGATGGAATGATATAATACCTGAAAGTTCTATATGTTGGCTCATTCTAGATCAAAATAATATTTACCAATCCTCTGGATGTGGATCCATTATTAGTATTAGATGTAATTATATAAAATTCATCTGGCCTATATCCACAATTCAAGGTACACTGATGCCTATAAATAATTATGAATCCTAGTTGTATACTCAGTATCAATTTTTTAAATCTCCAAATTGATACAGATAAAATGATATTGTTATTCACTAAACTAAAATTTAAATTTTATTGATATGCAATCTATATTTTATGAATACTACTGTTAATCAGACACTTTTTATTTGATTTCTAGGTATTCAGATATTTTATGATATTCTATATCATATTAACTTGTATATAAAACAACTTCATCTTCCTTTTCATCTATAATTTTATTATTTTAATATTTTGGGTTCATATTATTTAGTTAAATACAATCTAATTCATCTTGATCAATCAGATTATTTTTCACTATAAAATATTTAATATTTTCTTTCAATATTTTTTCAAAATATTAATATATGATATGAAATTTTTTATTGCATTATTTCACACTTTCTAGAAATGTTAATATTTAATTAATAAATAGTAATGAAAATTGAAAAATCATGCATTTATTTTTATCCCACGATATGTAATATCATTTCCCTAAATTTTTAAATTGAGTAATCTCCATGATCTTGGTATTATCATTTAACTCAATGGTTGTATTCTAAAAAATTCATGGAAATACATTCATTTTTTTACCTTATTATTAAATATGGGTTATATTGATTCATTTTAACTCAACTAATTTGATTAATAATAAATTTTTAACAAAAATCCATAAACATTTTAAACCCAAAAATTCATTTCTATAATATAATCACAATGATGATCATGTAATAGAATGGCTCAATTCCATTTATTGTTTTAGTGCTTCAATAAATAAATATAGACATAATTATGAATAAATAAAATTATAATAATAACTTATCTCAATATTATTACCTAGAATTTCACAATTATCCATAATAGTTTTCAGTAATCTAATAAATATTATGAAAAAACACAAGCATATTCACAATTATTTTTCAGATTTATATAATCAAGAATAAGTTATTTATTGGATAATTTTCGTAAAATAATTTCACCATAGGATAATTTATATTTTCATTAACATAAATATTATCATCTCAAACAACTATATTGATGAAAAAAATTAATGTTTTTTTACATATAAAATTTTATGTCAATTATTTTCATTAATCACTATTTTGATCACCAATATCTATTTTCCAATGTTCTTATTAGAAAATCTGATTTTTATGGAGTAATGGTTAATTAAATCCTACATAATTAAATATCACAAATTCATAGTTTGAATCATAGAGATACATAGCAAAATGATGTTCAGAACTATAAATACCAATATAATAATCAATATATTTATATTTCTATATAAGAATAATGTTCAATAGTTTTTAAACATTATCATCATTCAAGAAACTAAAAACATTGAAAATAGAAGTATATTATGATGATATTCATGTATCATAACAACATCGATATATAAAAAAATTTTAAAAAAATTATAAGAGATATAATATGAAACATTTCATTTGAAGACACATAGTTTTGTGAATTCATATATATTAAAAATTTATGTCGTATCATTCAAACTAGCCATGTTACTTTTGGGATTATAGGTTTCATCCGGGGTTCAATATACTATGAATTAACCAAAAAATATTTCATTATCTTGAAATTTTATGAGATATATATCTTTCAATCTTGTGGTATCATAGGTTTTACCCATATATTTATATGAATCGATTTATTATAAAACTCATTGTGTCTTAAAAACATGACTCAAAAAAGTTTTATCTATCATACATGCTTCCAAATCATATAAAGACTACAAATATCAAATAAAAAATTTGGCTATGAAATTAATGAAGTAGTATACATTATGTGATAGTATTTATGAAAATAATGATATCGTATAGAAATTCGTGTATATCTTAGGAGAACTCCAATTTCAAAAAACCATATTATAATATATTTTACTTATGAAATGTTATATCCAAAATTAATTTAAAACACAAAATTTCTATAAGTATTATTAAAATCTATAAAATAATAAAATAAATTTATGAAATTCATTATAAAAAAATTACCTTAGAGTGTATTCAAATATTGTATTGTCTTATTATAAAAATTTCTACAAACTTTATTAAACATCAATTGATTCAATCTATATTTGAATAATAATGAATAATATTTCAAATTTCATTAACAACCATAAAATATTAATTTTTATCCAAATATTATTCATGTTTCATTGTTCACTAATTCTATGAGGAATCTTGATAATATCCATAGGAATGGTTTTTCAATATTCAACTATCTTCCTTATTACAGTCAACTAATTTTATTCTTTTTATTCTATGTCATACAAAAATTTTTCCCCTATTTTAGAAGACATTATTTATACTAATGGATTACTAATATATATAGTAATACTCCAAAATAGTAAATTTGTATTTATATTATGGTAAATTAAACAATCAACACTTTTATGAGAATATCACTAGGAGGATTTTTCCACTTTTGTATTTATGAGGGTTGTAACCTAATATACATTATTTTTTAGATCATCCACAATCAACAATGTTTAACACACATAAATTTTCATGCCTATAAAAAATTACTCATTAAAAAAATCATTAAAAAAATCCTTTAAACACATTATCTTGACTAGCGAATAATAATTTTGATTCAATCATTACTCACAAAAATCTTCAAATTATACAATATAGACCATTTCATGTTGGATTACAATTTTTAGAGTGACGAGATTCATGTTTCCTTGGGTGGGTCAAATATATTCCCCATTTCCAGTTCTATATGTCTGTATCAACACATTTTATTCTAAATTTAATTATTCAATATCAACCTAAATGTACACATGGATCATTGTGTAGTGACCCAGACCCCAATAACATAAATCATGTGTTTTCTTTATTAAAATTTTCATACGATACATGAAATTAGATCACAATAGACTATATAGTTTCCATTGTCTAGTTAAAATTCAATCATACATAAGTCATTTATTACATTTGAAAAAATAAATTATAACATTTTTATCACAACTTTATTCCATCGATAATATTTATTTATATTGATCGGATTAATCTTCATGGATTCTGGGGAATAGAATAAAATTTTTGTGATATCAAATTGTAATTAAGGAATTATTACAAAATAATAAATAATGAATCAATATTCATAATAAAGATCCATAATTTAAATTTATAGGAAATTATTTAAAAAATCATTCCATGTAATAAAAAATGAGAATGAATTTCATTCAAAGATAATATAAATGGGAAAATATCATATATTTTAATCAAAATGTAATGGTATGTAACTGATCACGCATTCCATTTAAATAATGTAATAATCATGAAAAGATAAGACATAATCATTATGAAACTTTAAATTACTAAATACATATTCAATATATTTAATAAATTATGAATTAAATGAAACTTAAGATAGTATCATTGTGAATATATCATTGAAAAAAATCAATGTCGAAAAGGATATAACATAACACATATTCCATTTAAATAACATGAATATAATGAACATATAAGAGTAATAAATATGGATAGATAAATAACTAAATACACATTCCATTTAAATATTAAAATGATAATAAAATGCATTGAGATAAAATATGTTACTAAATGTATTTTGGATAGTAATATAAGAATTTTTAACAAATGAAATTCATAATTGTTGGAGATCATGATCTGAAGGCCTGTGATACCTTTGGTGTCAAGATATATCCTGAGGAACATTTAAAACTGATGGGTATGAAATCTGTTATACTAAAGGTGGAAAACTCTTTTGTCCAATGATAGTACTGATGCATCGAGGGGCTACCTTTATACTGGACACAGCTATGTCATGCATGTCAATATGACTGAAAACTACCATTTTTATTGGAATAAAAGCCATAGTACAAAAGAAACACAAAAAACACATCAAGGTGGTCGAAAGTAATGCAATCCTATAGAATCATTGGCCACAAATTTTATCCCCTCCTTAGGAAACACAACCAAAAAAATGATGTATAATATACTCTAATCTGAGGAAGTCGTGGATGCCAGATAATCCGCCACCCTATTCCCCTCCCGCCATGTGTGAGACACCATCATATTACTACCCCAAAATGTGTTGCATTTTCTAATGGTGGATGAGATTTTCCAAGGGATATTACCCTTTCCAATAATTTCATTATAAAGTAGAAAAGAGTCAGAATCCAACATTTGAACCTCAAGCTGACTTTGGCTACCCATTTCCAGCCTCGTGACCATGGCCTGAGCCTCCTCCTGCAGCACCTCACCTTGCCCAATGAAAGACACGAATGCTGCAAAATTAGAACCCATATGATCTCTTAAAACCCCACCCCCACGCATCTCCCCCCAATTAGAGACCCATCTGTGTTCAGTTTCAAACCTTGTCGAGGGGAAATCCAAAGTATCCAGGATCCCTGTTCAGGACCGCCAGAATGAGGTGCGGTTGGAAGAAAAGGAACAAATGAACTCACATAAGGATCATGATGATAGTCTGTGTAATAGCGTAGCAGATCGGGCAGGGTATTCTTCATTTTGAAATGAATTATTAGTTGAGATACTAGTGAATCAATGTGTCGCGCCTCATTTCTGGCCTTCCAGATCATCCCACAGCCTGCAATCAGAAAAACATATCTGATCTTCCTCTCCGTTTCGTGGGAGCTTTCTCTTCTAAACCACGACAACAAGAATTCCTCATACTCCCCTCTAGATGGAACATAGCTGAAGAAAGCCCCAAAAAACATCCATATCCCAATAGTCCATTAACTAATGTAGAAAAGATGCTCCACTATTTCTTGGTTTGGGACCCTGCAACACTATCACCTGGTAGCCAGATTCACGCCGATCCACTTCATATTTTCATCCATAGGAAGAGCTATTTTCCTCACTCACCATAAGTGTAAATTTTTTTTAGATGTAAGATCCTTGCACCACAGCTGAGTCCCCTACTGATCTTCACCTGAAATATCCATCATGATGTGCATAAAATATTTGATGGAGAAGATACCTGACATAGATCCTGTTAAAATAAGTTTATCTGGGACATCACTGGAAACAATGCTATTGTATATATCAATTTGATCATAATCAATTATAGCCTGAATAAATCTGGGATGACCACTTGCCTCTCTGGAGGACATGTTCAGGGTGGGGAATCCCGGGAAGTAAAATCTCCCAGCCCCCCAATCTTGTTTCCAGAAATTAAGATTCCCTTTACCCACTAACCACCTAGAATGATGTTGCAGAATCTCCATGTAGCGGTGAATCATCTTCCAGATCCTGGAGGGTCTCGATCTCTGGGCACAAATATCCTACCCAAACATATCATTCATAGTTCTTTCTTAATGGGACCTGTCTTCCATAGCCTCCCATGCATGCTAGGCAAGAAGTCCCCTCATGGTTGAGAAAGCACTCCTAAGATTAATACCCCCTTCAGCATGAGGCCTTGCAAGACGTTTCCCTAATGACCAATGATGCTTTCCTTCCATCTGACCATCCCATACAAAGGATATCCTAATTTTATCAAAATTGGAGGTTAGAGTCTTGGGAACCTTCAGGGTGGAATAAATATGCATTGTAATGGAAACAAGGACGCTGTTAACTAAAGTTATATGACTTCCAAAAGATAAAAATATGTTTTTCCAGTTGAGAATACGACCCAAAATTTTGTTGATGAGCTTATCAAAATGCTGGACCCTTAGGGAAGAAGGACTAACCAGAGCCCCGAAATATTCCATGGGAAATAAGCCTCACTCCATATTCACAATATTCCCCACATCCCTCACCATTCTTTCCGAAACATTCCATGATATGTAAAAGGTACTTTTCACTTTGTTGACAACCTGCCCACTCCACTTACAGTATTCCCCTAAAATATCATTCAAACCTTGCACTGGCTGGCTACTACCATTAATAAAAATTATCGTGTCATCTACGAACATCAATGTTGAGATCCCCCTGGTGGTCGGCCTATTATGATAGTGGAAGATTGTCCCCATGGTAAGAACATGATTGATAAAGCCACTGAGCACATTTTGGGAGATAATGAAAATAGTGGGAGATAGGGGATCTCCTTGCCTAAGACCATGAAAAGCTTTGAAAAAGCCAAATTGCATACCCATAAATGAAGAAGAAATCCAAGCCGAGCAAAAGCACTGGAAGAGTAAGTCCAATTTCCATGTTGAAAACCCCATGCAATTCAATAATATGAGCACGAATACCCATTACACTCTATCATAGGCCTTGTTCATATATAACTTAACCACCACATTTCCCCCGAACAACTTGTTATTAATTCTGCTTACCATTTCTTTGGCTACTCTAATAGCACCCTTTATAGACCTCACATTAATAAATCCATGTTGTTCTCAAGCCATCCAAGAATCCAAATGAGGGGCTAGATGCTTGTTGAGAATTCTAGCCAGAGTCTTATACGGGATGTTACACATGCTAATCAGTCGGTAATGGTTAACTGACTGAGGATTACACACCTTCAGAAGATGGACCATCATTGAGTATAGAATGCATATTTATCAATATTTTTTGAGATAATAAATGATATTCAAAGTAAAACGTTATATATAGAAATGAAATTTTTTATAGAAAAAATATCCCGGATAAATAAAGTTTTTATATAGGGGAAATATAATTTTTAATAATAATAGGAATGTGAATAATTTAATGATGAGTTAATGACATAAATGTGAATCAATGAAGTGAATACCAACAGTATTCATAGAAAAAATAATCATAAACCATTATGATGAAGACAATGATTGTATCAATATAACATTTCCATATATTGGATTATGTAAAATAAATATCTGATGTCATTAATGAATAAAATATTTTTAAAAACATTATCTATGAAAAAAAATTCATTACGAAAATAATATTTTAAAATAAAAAATATTTTGTGTACTCTTTTCCTTATCAATAACCATTAAAATGTAACAATTTAAACAATAGTAGGAAAAATATTTCATTAAAAATAAATTTATAAACATTAAATGTAATATTCAATGAAATTATGGTCACTATTTTGGATAATTTTTTACATTCTATACAAGTTAAAAAGAACATTAATCATTAAATGTAGAATGTTTTGAAAAATTACAAGTTCAAAAAATTATGAATATACCATTCATAATAGTAATTAAATATTAAAAATGTATAATTTTTTTTTCAATAAATAATTTTACATCAACTATAATTTTTTTATAAATCCACGATTTCGATGAAAATTGATTTCTGGATGAAGAGTGAAATTATATCTAATAGTATTTAATACATTTTCTAAATACATTTTTCTAAATAAGAGTGGAAGTATTGTTCCATTAATTAAAAATAAAAATTAAACCATAGGAATAAATTATTTTTTTCATTAATAAAAGATAAAATAAGTTCCTTTAATGTAACATCAAGCAAAAACAATCCTGATTGAAATGAAATTGTAAATTAAACCCTCTCAAAGATTACAACATTGAATTGAGAAATAATCAATGAAAAAATTATGTATATAAGAATTAATTTCATGTAAACTATTGGGAACTAAAAAAATAAGATAATGGAAATTCAATATACACGTATGCTATTAATATCACAAAAAATGAAATGTAATATATTCTAAAAAAAATTGAGTTGCGAAGTTATTTACTCGTTGGTACTCTCATGTCTAATCCCCGTAGATTAAATAATTCTAATTGTAAAAAAATATACCATGAAATATTAATGAATCGATTTTTTTAAATGTTAAAGGGTATATATTTACATCATAGAAAATAAATAAGGCCCAAAACCTTATATTATTCCTCAATGGATGGAAATTAAGATAATGTTCCTTAAAGTATTCACCTTTTGGGTTGAACATTATTTAACCTTAAATGCTGTCATTTTAAACAATTTTTTTAAATTATTAATGAAAATTATTTTTATTTTAAATTAAAATATTGTACTCTTGTTTCAAATTACTGTTAGTTCATTTGTCATCTTTCATTATTTTCATTGTTTTGAGTGTCATTTTCTTTTTCGAATCATGTATATTTTGTCATGAAGTTTCTAGTTTTTTCACATAATATGTAGTTCTATAATATATAATAATAATAATAATGAAATTATTGTCATATTTATAAATAATTTATACTTTAATAACCAATAAGGACATATATTTATGAATAATACAATGTGTTATGATTATGAAGATGATATATCATACACAGGCATTAGTAACATTCGCATTTTCCATTGATCATTATAGAAAAGCGGTATGTAATGTGTTATTATTCAAATATTACTATATTTTCATAATTTACATCATATATAATTATATATATCATCCATGTGTTTTGGTGATTAAAATATATTCCCACCATTTCGTGAAGGTGGTAATCCACACGTACATGAATGATATTATCATCTATGAGCGACTGAAAAGGAATAAAATAAAAAGATAGGATTTCATAATATAATGATAAATATGTACATGATATCATAATTATTACATTTTTATCACATATAATAATTAACTATACCATTATCTGTTTCCATGTAAATAGTTAGTGAAATAAAAATAACATCACTTAGTAATGTTGTAGTCTGCCGTACACACGAGTGACATTACTATATCCCATATGAAATGGTATGATAAAACATAAATATGATATTATTATTAACTTGAATAATTATTTTATAATTATTACATATATAAAGTACATCCACCGTCATGCCCAACAATGAGTGGTGCTAATGGAATGTGGAAGACATCAGTTCCTTGGGAGGTTGTCTGTCGTACACATGAATAATGATTTTGTAACCCATTTGATGGAAATATAGATGGTTATATTTCATTTACATTACCTAAAAAATATAATTATATATAATATAATAATGTTATTATATCATCATGGTTTAATAAAAATTAATGTTGGTGGGGAAAAAATAAAATAAAAATGCTAATTGAAAACATTACATCTTCTTAGGTATCCTCTATAGGGATTTACCAATGGAATTACCAGGTTAACATTCTAAAATAATCTTCTAGTATTAAATAAAGAATTTTTAGAATTCATTTTGTCAATTATTTTCCAATCCAATTATGTTTTATGGTTTTAATAATTGAGTATAGGGGTTACCTTTCATTAGTGAGATGAGTGAAACAATGTAATTTTTGTAAAATATTTAATCTTTTCCACATTTTCATTATTTAGTAATCCAAAGAAATATTACCTTATACACCTAATAATATTTAAGGTCAAATGATTCCATCAAATTGATTTCTACTATTTTTTAGGACATTTTGACCCTTATATTCTTTGTTTAACCCCCGAATAAATCCATTTTACCATAAACATGATAATTAATTTCTATTTTCCTCATTATTCATTTTTGTTGAAAATTATTTTTAAATTATTAAATATTATATATTATTAATATTAAAAATTTTAAATACAATTTTAAAAATTAAATTCACAGTAGTGAGAAATATTATTTTTAAATTCAACCTAGAGACACAATAACAAAGTAGGTATTTAAAGAGAAACCTTAAAAATATGAATATGGTTTAATTATAAAATTTCTATATTAAATTATTAAAATGAAATAAATTGGAATAATTTATATATAATTTAATTAATAGTTAACTTGAAACAAAATTATAATATAATTTATCTTGATAAATAATTTAAACTAAAAGGAAGTATTCAATTCAATTCTGTGGTGTTTAATATTCATCAAAACAATGAATCTTCTTTAAAAAATATGAAATATTCACCATAATAAAATATTGATATGATTAAATACAAAATATATTTTTTATATGAAAAATCTGTGAAAATTAATTTTATGTTATTTTTTCATGAACTGTTAACCGGGCATTTGTAAAATTAGAGGCTTTTAGTTAACATTTCTTTTTTGTTTCAATGATTCTCAATTTATTTCAAATAAAAAGATAACTACAATATTATTAATTTAGATATTACTATTAATAACCAAAAAAATTATATTTTTGTTATTGATATTATATTAAATAATAAAATTTTAATAAGATGTCTAGTTTTTATATAAACTTAGCTTTACATGCAACATTTAAAAACCTATATTTTTAATATCTGATCATCATATTTTTTATTGTGTAGGACACGTATCAAAAATAATATAAAGGGATATATCATACTAATTTCATATGATATATTTATTATTCTAAATAAATTAAATATAATTTATACCTCTTAATGAATTCAGAACTAATTCTCCATTCGTTACATCCAACAATGAATTTTTTTGAAATATTTCATTACATTCATGATCAGGTTTTTCCAAAAAAAAATAATAAATTATTAGTATTATTATTTAATATGATTTTATTACACTATTATTAGGAATTTTGGGACAAAATTAGGAAATTATCTAGTTTAGAAACAATTATTGGTAATATTTTATATGAAAAATTTAAACGAAAAAAGGAATGTTTTCACAAAAATGGTATTCTCTTACAATAGGGATTAGTCTTTCTTGGCGCACATCAATTGAAATAGATTTTCAATACATTTTGAAATTTCATATGATGAATAAATTTTATTTTTTGAATAATTATATATAATTATTTTATAGTGAATCTGTGGTATAAAAATGAATTTTTTTTATTTTTTATTAATAGTGATAAATGATTAATTTTAATTGAAAATTTTATTTCCCTCTAAATAATTTATAATATTACATAATATTTTAAATTGGTATAATAGTCACAATAGACCAATTATACACATTTTTTTAATTTTTTTCATTGCATCAATTTAATATAGACTTTAAAAATAAAAACACTTAAAATATTTGATCTCTTCCACTTTAAAATTATTCTTCAACATCCTTCCAGCATTTCTAATTTTAAATTTATTTTTTAAATTTATTTTCATTTTATATTGAAAAATATTTTAATTTTTATAATAAAATTAATCTATAATTTATAATAATACACACATCAATTCTTACAAAATTTTTAAGTAAATATTGTTAACATTATTAATACTCAAAGAAGAGAAAATTAGTTTAAGAAGTGGTTAAAGAAAAATATAATGTTTAGTGTTTACCAAATATAACACACATTGGATATCCATATTATGAAATTATCCATTCTATGATTGTTATTTGAGAATTAGAGGGTCCTAGTTACATGGAAAATCATGTAAATAAATCACACTTTTAAGAAATTACAATTTTACCACATAACCTGCTTATAAAATGAAACCCACTTTCCACTCCAAATCACACATTCAAGCCATATTTTCTCAATCAATACTTGGCTAGATAACTTCCAAAATTACGTTAACTCATCCTAAAATTCTTTTCCTGGGTGGAAATCAAACTAATAAAGGATTTCTGGTAAACCTATGTTGGATACCCAAAGAAGACATACTGATCATCTAAAATATTTTTTATTTCATTCTCCATATCATTGAATTCCTAATATTCCAAGAAAATATAATAACCTAAATATAAAAAATAATTTAATATATTTTATGTTCATTACACCTAAAAATTTCACACACTTCAATCACATGGGATAATAAATCATTATTCACATGTTTGGAAGACTATCGCCTCACGAACCAATATCGTTCCTTTTTTCATTATAATAATTCAAGTATGGAAATATTTATGAAGTTATAGTTTATATATAATATATTAGATATTATTATTTAATTATTATTCTATAATTTTTACACATAACTAACCTTCTTTATTTAATTAATTTGAAACATGATATCACCGCTCCTATGCACGAAAAACTACCGCATTGTAGAGCGATGTGATTCCTTCGCTCTTTATATTGAATTTATTAAGAACGCGTTCAATAGAAATATGTGATATATATGAAATTAAAATTTTAAATGTTTTAAAATATTAATATATATATATATATATCATTCACATTTTTTTTATCCAATACAGAGAAAAAATTGAAACAATGTTCCTACATAGGTACGATCTACCATCTCCAGGAAAGGTTTTTTTTTGTATTCCAATGAAACAAATTCATGGATTAATATAAATACATATATAATTAATATATATGAAATTTATGTAACAATATACTCATTTGGTATGATCAATTCGTGATCAATGTAACAAGAAAAAACATGTTGAAAATTAACTTAAAAAAAGGAAATGATCACAAAAAACAATCAAAATAACAATAAATTATTAAATAAATGGTGATGAGATGTTAAAATATATATATATATTATTTTATAAATATTAATATTTTTTATTAAATTTATATTATATGTTTTAGACATCTATAGAATTGTTTAAAGGACTATCCTCTAAAAAACATGATGTAATGGAGTCTGTCTCAATTTCATTTTATTGAGGCGTATATCAATTTTTTGATACTGAATTAATTTATATGTTGTATATATATTAACATTGAATGTTAATTTCATTAATACTTCACTATTAATGTTATTATAAGTTTAATTTATATTTTTTCTACTTAATGGTTTTAGAATACTACTTATGAAGTCGTAAAAAATTTCATGACTCAATTTATCTTCATTGTGTTATTTTAATTCTTTGTTATCTATAGTATTATGAGATTATTTGGTAAATTATTTTTTATCTATATATTTGTTTACAGATTATACGTGGATTTACCATTGATAAAGAACCTTTGAATAATTGGATGATTATCACTTCCATGTGATGAGCTTTGCAAGGCTTTACATTGCTATCTTATTTTATTCTGGATTGATTACAGTTGAACTTAAATTGAACTAAATATGTTTATGATGGTTTAATTTAAACTTTAATTTTCATCTAATATATTTATTCATGATTTTTTTCATTTAATTGTACAATTTTAAAAAAACATGGTATATAAAATATTTTAGTAATTTTTTAATTGAACCCCCTTTCATTTCACTGTTCAATCAGAATCCTACTTTCTCTTCCAAAACGATTATTTTACAAAATGTTTTTAAATTTCTCCATATTATTTATTTAATACATTATTACACATTTATTACTTTTACCATATTAAACAAAATTAATCATCATTTTTTTCTGAATATGGATCTTTTTGAAACTTTTTATGAAGAATTGGATTATTCTATTTTACATTGTATGACATTAAACAAATTACCCACCATCATTTATTTGATTCATATTTTAAATTATTAGATGTATTATTAAAAACAATATATTTTTTATTAATATTTTCAATAAAATATATTTTCAAAAAAATTTGTTGTAAAATAGATTTTCAAAATAAAAATTATATATTCCTCAAGAATGTTTCTAATTATATTTTTAATCCAACAATATTAACAACCCTTTTTATAAATACATTTTGTATACCATGTACTGATAAAATACTTATTAATAATATTTATAGGCTTAATATTTCCACAAAGGATGGTATTTACATTAACATCCTTGATTTATTATCATAGTCCTGAAATTGCCAAAGATTTATTCATATTAAAGTGGGCAATGAACATTATATTCCACTGAAATTATAAATATAATTTATCATGGATATGATTATTTCCTAAATTGTATTCCATTTTAAACAATAGTGTATACATGGAATTTTACTTGATAAAAAAGGGAATTATTGATAAATTTTTATGATATAATAAATAAATATATTTAATGGGGCTCCCAGTTTATGAATTAAGTCAATTAATTGATATATGAGGAATTATTTGAAAATAAAAAACACATGTCAGGGAAAATTAAATATATGCACCTTAATGCATCAATAATCTAAGAAGAAAAATTAGCTGTGTATGCACAAACAATGAGTTTTCAACTAGTATGTTTTAGATTATCTTCAGGATTGATCATGATAGTAAATGTATCATATTCCCTGGAAACATTATGTTCAATAGATAATCATTTCATTCATTTCATTTATTACAATCTTGGAGATTTTCACTATGAAATTATATATAGATCATTTTTATTAATATAAGATTATTAAATGTAATCGTGTTTTAATTATCTACCATTAGATATTTATAATTCCTTATCAATTCATGTTGTGATGTGATTTAAATGTATTCTATGTTTAGTTATTTTCCATTCCATATTGTTTTATTTCCAGGAGATTTTAATATCAATATTATTCTTAAATGAACTGCCATCATAGTTTATTGATTATATGGAAAGTGTGTTCAATTATTAAATTTCCATATTGATAATGAATTTTTATTCATAATTTCATATTCTATATTTAACACATACAATGAATTTGACCTCACCCTTTTTTTGTTTTCATTCTATAGAATTTCATGATGTTTAGAATGATTGATATTCATGTATAAGTTAGATGGTAAAAATAATATTATTGGAAAAAATATTTCATAACTTTTTCTATTTAAATTTCATATAGATATCATGAATGTATCTATTTTACTAGGACATCTAAACCAATCATTCATAAAATATGTGTTTCCTTGTATCTCCTTCCAATGTAATGGTAATAGGAACCGACATCGATCATACTAGGTAAAAGGTCTCTATAATTGGTATGAAATTAATTTTAGTAGAAATTTTAGGAATTAGGTTTAGAAAAATATATAGAATGGAATTTAACCCAATGAAATAATTTGATAAGTAAATAATAACCTCTTAATTTTTTTCTATGGTAGTTATTTTGGGGGTTTTGATTTCAATACAATTGATTCTTGATAACAAAAGTAAATGTGGATTGGGTATAATGATTCATAGGTGTTGTAAGTTAGAAAATGGATTGTTGGTATTCACTCGTGTGTTACATGGAACATGAAAATATGACATACTATGGAGCATTTCTTACACTCTTGGTTGATTTTCGTAGGATAATTCACATCTTCCATACAATGTATTATTACGGATTTTAATAGTTGATAAAAGTTAATAACATAGGTAAAAAATAATGTTTATTATATTCAAAACAAGGTTTAATTGTTTATTCATCCATTAATTGATTTTAACTTTTCCCATAGTGATATTTTTTCCTAACATTATGCTTCCCTTTTTTAGTCAGTGGTTGGAACCTGAAGGAATCGTTCTACGTTTAAACATGAAAAAAAATGACGTGATAATGAGAAACCAAATGGCATGATAATAGTTTTGGAAGATATAATTTTTATAATTTACCTCTAAATTACTGTTATCTAAATATAGATTAACCATATCATTGACTCACCAAATAATAGAATGATGGAGTTTTATAAGCATTCAAGTGGTAGGTACTATAGGGAAAAGAATGCTTTATTTCTATCATCCATAGAATGATGAAGGAGAAACCTAAAAAATTATCTCAATGTAATTGGAAAATGCATTATATGTATTAATAAAGGGTATAAAATAATGAATTTATAAGTAAAATAATGAATATGGTTTAAGGAATTAAAATTAAACCTAAGGATCCATTTATAGTTTATTTCCTTAAATGTGGGGAACCCAAGCATCACCCGATTCAATGAACTTTTCTAAAGGGTAAATCTTATACCATAAAATGACCTATATAAAAGTAAAATAGATGAATTATTTATGATTTTTTATTTAAAAATTGAATTTTAGATCTATTTTACCCAAAGTACTTTTATAAATATAATCATGAAACATATAAGAACATAGTTAAATTATCCAATATGTCATGTATTAATTGACCTAAGAGTTATGGAAACCATAATAGGTTAATGAGTTTAGGATTCATCTTGTTTTTCAATTCCTAAATAACTATTTTAGGACTTATGTGGATGATTTTTCACAAGACTAAGGATGTTTTTATAGAAATTTATAGAAACAATATGATTTAGAGGTAATATTATATAATGAATAATGCCCCATTTTATAGATGTATGTTTAAAAAATGATAACCATTATATTTTATATGATTATTAATGAAATTAGAACAATAATAATATAATACTATTAGAAAAGAACGAAACAATAAATAAAATATTTTAGAAATATTAGTTTAAATGTTATTTAATGTTTAATTTATTTCTAGGATGTGAATCATATTTTTGTGATTATTAGGAGAATTGTTAAATGTAGTCTAAAAGTTGAAAAAACCTCATGTAGTTTGAAAAACTGTATAATCCATCGTGGTGTGGGCTAGAACCTATGGATAAATGAGTATAAGTGTTTTTCTCTTACTAATTGCCAATATGATGTCTCAGATAATATTTCCTTATTTATATTAAATCAAATTAATGAATAATTATTAACTATAAATAGATAAAATTACTTTTTAGGTTTAAATATAAATATATTAACTATTTTTGTTTTTTAAAAAAGTTATACAGGAATATATTTCCCTCTTGTACGGATCATAAAATATGTTAAAAATATAATTTTTTTCATGTATAAATAATCATTTATGGATATTTACTTTAACTAATAAGCATGTATTTATAAATTTATTGAATAAGAACAAATGAAGAAATTATTCATTTGAATTAGAAATGTATCCACTAAGTATATTTCATTATATTCTTATGTTGAATTGGAATTCCTCATCTTTATGAAATTGATAATGAAATAATATTATATCATATTCCAATCATTTCTAATCATATTAATGAGATCTTACAACATATTATATTTAGGGTTTTGATCCCCTGATATTTCACATGTTTACTCACTATTTTTTTATCAATAAACTTAGTCACTCTATAAAAATATTTACTCTTATCCCACATTTTCATATAATAACTTTCCACTAATATTATCCAACTTATAAACCTTTTTATATGTTATTTAATGTGACCTTTTTTACTTCCCACTCTTTCTTATTAAGTGGAAATTTTATTAACCCTTTTATGTAGTGGGGTTTTCATAAATGGTATTAAAAATATTCAAAACATTTATTATCAAGATGATGTTTAAATTATGAAGATGCAATATATTAATGTTTATAATAATGCAACACATAGAAATTTTAAAACTTGAACATCCTATTTGATAGAATGTATGGAACATAACACCATGTATAGAATGTGATATAAGATCCAGAGAATATATAATATTTTCAATATATTTTTTTAAAAAAATATAAATATATATTTAAATGAAGGAAATACTGAGTTATATTATGTTACCTAAAACAAAACGTTTCTTTGAAGTCAAGCAATAGATGTAAGGTCAGGTTTATTGAAAAACAATATATTATTTATATTAGTATTTAATATGATAGTTGTCACATAGCCTTTAGAATGGGGGGTATGAATATAATTAAAAAACATATGAAAATATATATTTACATTGATTTTTTTGTTATATAATGATTATTATTAGTAATAAGAATCATTTAAAAAATATTTTTTGGAAACAATTATATTTCATTAAAATACAGTTCAGTTATGCTTGACACACAAATTATGAAATTAATTTTTAACACATTCAAAAATAAATATTCAACAAATATAATTTTTGAAATCTTAATATCAAAGGCATCTTAGGTTTATTTTTTGGATTTTTATGTGACGATTCATTTTTTATGAATAGTAAAAAAATTTGAATTTTAATTAAAAACCACAATTTTTCCTAAATAATATATAATATAAAACTATATATTAAATTGTTTTTCATTTCAACATATTTCTATTATAAATATGTTAAAAAAATTAAAATTTTACTCTTTTTACAGATTAATTTGGATAGAAAAACTATTATTATTTTTACATTTTCACTTTAAAATCCCACTTTATGATCATATTCATTATAATAATTTTAAACTGTATGTTGAAAATACTATGAATTGAATTTGAAAAAAAAATTCCATATTTATAATCATAATATCATATAATTTATAATATGAATAACTAAATTTTATCTAATATTATTTATGAAAATAGTTAAAAATAATTATATTTATTAAGGACAAAATAAGATTACTTAGTGGTTAAACATAGAAAATATGGTTTGAAAATGACGTAATACTATACCAAACCCATTGGAATATAATATTCATACCTTAATACATATTGTCTTGATAACTCCCCAAATAACACCCCAACACCTCTCCTCTCATCTAATAATCTTTATATTGGGTATTAATCCTTCTTATAATGGATTTAGTATGAACATATAATGGATACCCGAAGGGAGATAAGGTTATTCAAAAAGAATTTTATTTTATTTCCTTCTCAACCTTATTCAATTATTATTATAGATTTATTATTGAATGAAATATGTTCCTAATATATAATGAGATGTTTTTATATTAATGTTATGACTTAAAACATCATACACCTCCATCAAATGGGTTACGAAATCATCGTTCATTTATATAACACACTAGTGCCTCACAAACTGATTTCATTCATTTTCTAATACCACTCTTCAAGGTTGATAATAATGATGGATTTAATGTTTATATATAATAAATATAATATTTATTTTTTTATTTTTCTTTTGGAGTTAGTATATCATACATACCATCATGCTTTTGAATTTGTGTTAATATACTATCATCGCACATGTGTATTGTAGACTACCACCTCAGAAAGAGATGCGATTAATTACAACATTATATTGAATGAGTTAAACATATTTTAATAAAAATATTGATATATATGATGTAAAAATTATATCTAATTATTTTATATATTTAAAATTTACTAATCTTTATTTCAATATGATTTGAAAATTGAAATAGAGTTAATGTGTACACACCACATAACATCTCCATGAATGGTTTATATCATTTCCTATCAAAAAATATTATTTTTCAGTATATATATGTATATAATGAAAATATATGATATATAAATAATTTTTTACTCTCTAGGTATGGTGCAATCATTATTGAGGTGAGATGTAAAAAAATAACAAGTCATAACTATCTAAAAAATAAATAATTACTATATAAAACAATGAAAATAATGGGATATTATTTACGAATGGGTGATAATATGTTATAATAGAATCATATTTTATATTATAAATATTAATATAGTTTTGATATAACTTATTGTCATTTTTAGAAAAACTGTAATGAATTTTAATGAATTCTTACCCAAAATGAATCATAAAGTATCATATCCCATCTCAATTTCATTTCATTCATACTGTATTGTTCGGCACATATTTTCCTCAGTATTGTTTATATAATACCCATTTGACTTGTAATTTCATGAATAATTAATTATTCATGCTTTATTATTGTTTAATTTGAATTATATAATTTTAGATTATTTTAATTTATAATTACTATGTGGTAATGATTTTCATAACTAAAATACTCTTAATGGGGTTATATTACTTCGTTTATTATAGTAAATATTCAATGATTATGTGTGTAATTAAATTTCAATGACTATTTTTGTATTTACAATTGTTTTAAATTTATTAAATGTTGATAAAAAAAATATATTCATTGGTTGATTATCAGTTCAATGTTAATTTCTTTACATGGGTTTTTATTACAATCACATTTTATATAGGATTGTTTACACATGAATTTCAATTATAATAAATTATTTGATCCTTTTTAATAAAATCTCCAATATAAAACATGCCTATTTATTCATGATTATTTTCAGGTTATATTACAAATTTTTTGTAATTGGCATGTTAATTTTATTAGAAAATTATTACTTAAGAAAATGATAATATATTTCCTTCTTTGATAAGAAGTCTATTTCATTCAATTATAATTATTTCAAAAAAAATATTTAACCATTTCAACATGATTCATTTTACATATGTTTTTCTTTTTTCACATATACAAAATACCTCAAAAGTAAAATTATTGTAATTATCAGAACAAAGAACTCTTTGAACATTTCTATATTGAAAAATAATTTTTGTTTTTACATATACAGATTTTAATGAAGAATGAATTTATATTCCATTCAATATTTATTTTCATGTAGAGAAGGGAATGATTAAATAATTTTTTTAAAATTATTTTCAATTATAAGGATTTTCAAACAAAATGTTTTAAAAAAATATTTTTAATAAGAAAAGGATATTTTCCACAATAATTTTTTGAAGTATCTTTTTATTTCACCAAATACAACACTACTTATTTTTTCGATGGATATATGCGGTATTGATAATATTATCATTGTTTATATTGATGTATTATGATTATTTTAGCCAAGGATTTAATTTAAATTCACTGGCTTGAGTCATTTTCATATACATTAAATATTCCTTGAGTTATTCACTTTATTTTAAGCATTGACCATCTAATTATTGTATAATATCAATATAATTTATCATGGATATGATTATTTCCAAATGGTACACCAATTTTTACATATGATTTTTCTTTTAATGCAATTTGATTGAATATGGAATTTTATATTAATATGTAGAATTTACTGAATATGGATTTTTGATAAAGAATGTGTTTTATGTATTGAATAAAATATTTTGATGTGTGATGAATGATTTGGAAATGAAAAATAACGGAGTGGACTAGTAAATTAATTCCTCCTTATGTATTAGTAGTCTCTTTAGATGAATCAATAAGTTATCCTTACCTAACTGGTTTTCACCAAGTATGTTTTAAACATTCAATAGGATGTATCGTGACAGTAAAACTATAATGTCTTCGGGAAACAGGATTTCCAAAAGTAAATCAATTCCATTAATTTATTAATTATTATCCTACATATTTCCCCGACAAATTTTTCACTAAATTCATTTTCTATCATTTATTGATTAATTGGAATTTGTTTTTATTTATTTACCATGCAATATTTGTAATGCCTTCACTATTTATGAGTTGAAGTTATGTAATTTGAATGTGTGTTCTATTATTTTATTTTCTATGTTTATAATTTTTCTCGTTATTTTCTCATTTATATTATCTCTAGATTACCATCCTTCTTAGATTATTTATTATATGACATGTTTGTTTAGTGAATACCCTTCAATATTGACTAATATATTTGATTAATTATATCTTTCATTTAATTTTACACTTAATAAGAAATTGAGAACAACCTTATTTTTTCCATTCTCTTAGATTACAAGAAGTATACTATGATTGATATGTAGGTATACCACTTATTGAATAATGTTATGCTACAAAATACATATTTGGGAATTTTTTGTATTTATATTTAATAAAATAATTATTATTTTTCTATTTTAATAATATTTCTAAACTAATGGGACCTTTAGGATGTGTTTCCTAGTATCTTATACCATTGTAATGGTGTCAGGCATTGCCTCTTAGATCCCTTGAATTGATTATTTACAAAACAAAATCTAATAATATTGTTTCATACCAATAAATCTAAATTCATAATTTCATGTATTGAAATCTATTAAAGATATTTATTTTATTTAATAAAAATATATTATAATTTCACAGGGTGTTATATTTCCTTATATGATTTGAGTTTCATGTCACAAAAATTAGACAATATAATGTCATAATATTAAAATTCTATGGTGTTACATTCTCCCTGTATCAAATAAACTTAATCCATGCAATTTCAATAGGATCTTATTAATTTAGTGTTTCACATTTGGATGGATCTTTATTGAAAAAAGACATCTTTAAATGGGTTAATAAAATATCCTCATAATATGAAATTTGGGGAGGTGCATCAGTCAAATAGAAAAACATATAACTACATTTTTACCTTGGGGATCATTGGTAGAAAGTTAATATACAGAGTGGGTAGAAAATTGTAACAAGATATAGATACTGATTGAGGTAACTAATAATTTTAAATTTAATGGTCATATGAATTTTATGGTCCTAATAACCATAAATCATTGATGATATAAAATTCCACCTATTTCATCATATATTAATGTAAAAGGACAACATTTTGATTTGATACCCTTTTCTTAATGATAATGAATTATTGTAATGTATAATATTATAATGTAGTATAGTTACTTGTTAATTTTTTATTTCATAAGATTGAATATAATATTTGTTTTTTCTTTGATAAATTTCAAATTCAGCCTTTAATCCATGATATAAATATAAAAAAAATTAATTTATTTTCATTGACGCACTAAAATTCTCATTAATGGATCCTAAGAGAGATAAATTAGTGGAATGTCTTTCCATTTTCTCTAACTATTAATTGAAACCAATATAGATTAAACATTATATCCAATATATACAATTAAGATATAATACTCAGATGTAATAATACCAATTCATAACTGAAATGAATTTCTAATATTATTTTAAAAAACAATGAAATATTAACCATGATATCATATAAGATAGTGGTATGTTCTAGAAACCTTATCACCCATCTATGATGGGTTGGAGCCACGTGGCCTTGCCTGGTTGTGGTGATTTTTCACCCATTTTGATGGATTTTCATTTTCTAATCAATATTATAATAATTCATAAAGATTTAGAAAAAATATATTATGGACTTCCTTAAAATATAATGAAACATTAAATAACCTTTTGAATATGTTTTCAGATTCAAACTTTATTACAATGTATGATAATTTGGTACTACTATTGTTACACACTAATTAAATAAAACATATAAAGGGGTTTTTATTTCATTTTACATATGATCAACCTTAAATTTATAAACCCATTATGGAATCCGTATATATTACATTACTATTCACAAGTATTATTCAGTGATTAAGAAAATATTTAAATGTTTCTTGTTTCTTATAACAAAAATCAATGTAAAAGTACTTGTAAAATTTATATCAGTAGTCATCAAATAAAAATACTTAGTATTTTCCATTTTAACATAAGTCATTCCATTTACTATTAGTTATTATTTCAAAGAGAGAATTGAATTAAATAATACCCAGGTTTAACTCAATTAATACAAAAAACTATAAATGGATATGAATGATGAGATTAATTTCCATCCATCGAAGACTCCCTTTTATTTATCATAAATACATTTTTTATTTCCTTTCATTACACACATAATTAAATGTCACATTTCATTAAGAATACTTATTTTCAATCTAATACATTAGTTTATTTACCTAGGTCATTAATTTTCATCAACTATTCAAATACTTCATAATGGGGTGTAATCAAAATATGAATTTTACAAAGAATATCCCAAATGATTATAAAAATATGTTTGATGTGAGGACCATTTTAAAGTCCCTAAGTGACTACCAGACCTAGAGCAATACACCCTTATTGATATTATTACCCAATGTTAAATATTTTATAGAACCATGTACACTTGTAGTATCAATAATGTGATTCATTTTAATGAAAAATCACAGAATAATTACAATAAAAAATCATTTAAATGTTATCTTAAAATTACAATCAATGAAAATTTTAGGGTTATGTTCCCTAATATATTTTTTCCTCTAACTAGTTCCCAATATTTCTTATAATATTATAATAATACCAACCACAATGACCTAGACCCAATGACTCAGAAGTGGTTTATAAATTCTTACATTTGTATAAGATACTATAAATCCAATCCTGAAAAACTCATTAGATTAATATACATATAAATCTAGATGCATACAAGATTCTTTCAATACATATGAAAATAAAAATTACAACATCTTTTTTGAATAATATTATTCCATTTATAATACCATTTAATATCATTCTTTAACATATCCATGGATTCCTATGAGAATGAAAAATATTGGTGAGCTCAAATTATTTGTAATAGTTATGTAAATTGGAATAAATCATGTATCAATATGCATAATCAATATGGAAAGGTAAATAACTAAACAAAAAATTCATTTTATCAAGAAAGATAGAAGTCAGTGCATCCAAAGGTAAGGTTAATTATAAAATATAATATATTATAATCAATATGGAATACTAAATAACTGAATAGAAATAACATTTAAATAACATGACTATAATGAAAATCATAGTTTTATCCCTAGAACCATATTCTATGTAAATTATGATATCCTTTAATAATTATTTTTGAATAATAAAAAACCTATTATCATATCATGATTTTCATATGTGTAAAATTGTTTTGATAACAACCTAGGAGTAGATTTCATATTGAAAGGTCATTATAGTTGACTACTATAATGATAACCGTAAAGATCAATGATAATATTCTAAAATATATAATCTATATATAGATGATATCATTAGAGGGACACAAATGAGAAAATATATCAGGTGTGGATATTCATTCGGATTTGATATATTATATCATCATGAACACCCTTTGTAATATCTAGTGTATTTTATTATGATAATGAGACCCTTAAGTTTTAAATCCATATTTATATGTGACTTTGAATGTTTATATAATTGGAAATTTTTATTGATCCTTATAATTTATATTTATTGTAAATCAATTTTATAAATTCTATACTTTGATGTATTAACAATAACCATGATGACATTTGTTTTCGGTGAGCTTGGACATGTTTGTTACATCATGGGTAATATTTAATTAATGAATAATAATATAAAATATTTATTATAACGGTTTTTAGGACATTATATCTTTGGAACAATTATGCAAAAGAAATAGCATAAATAGATCCATTTCAATGGTGTTATATAGGCATGTTTTATTTTTAGATTTACAATGAAAGAGACATCGAGCACATTGTCTAATAGAACAATCATGAAACCAATTTTATAAGAGATGTCATGATAAATATATTATATTACATTGTATGTGTCTACATGAGTTATTTTGTCATTTTAACATTAAATAAAATCTCCAAGGATTCCTTCGTGTGATTCTGGCTGATACCATTGGAAATTAGGCTGATTCGCCCAATTTTAATGAGGAAAAGGCCTAGAGGTCCTCACACTAAGTGTATTTAGGATCATAGTTAATTGAGACACTATTATTTATTATTTATCAAAATGAATAAATAATATTCCCCAATGTTGTTCACCAATTACACATGTTTTTCTAATCACATATTTTGTTTCAGCAATTATTTTATAGAATATTAAGTGGGTGTAACACTTAATAAATATTTATATTCTATTTGGTGAATATTGAATTTATTTATTTTTTGGTGACTAATATAGTGATATTTATATAATAAATAATCACATGTTATTAAATGCTTGATAATCATTTTGGATGAATATATGACTATGTTTAATGTTTTGGTGAGATATAATATGTGTTGAATATTATCTAATTATATAATATTTAATTTAAATTTTCTATTTTAGAAAATGTCGAATAATAATAATATTGTAATTATTATTAACATGGGGTTCCAATTATTTTAAAATTTTATTAATTTGATGTGTCTAAAATATTTATTTCTAAACCCATGTTTTATATAAACCTAATTATATTATCTTTTTGGAATTAAAATTAATTATGTTGTTAAAAATAAATATGTATATACTATTGAAAACATATAAATTACCCTCTCCAATAATGCTCCAGATAACATAAAGGGATATTCCTCTACCTATGACTCTCGATTAAAGAGAGATCATAGATAAAAAATTGGAAGGTATTCTCAAGGTGATCAATTGAGAATGATATAGGTGGCAAGGTCTTCGTTTTTGTAAAATTATGTGATTCTTATGAAAACATTTGGATATTTATTAAACATATGTGGATCTCCTCTATAGAGAATCTAAGCATGACTATAAAAAAATAGTACTATATAAATCTATTTTTAGATCCATAAATAAAGAAATATATATCACAAGGTAATTATTTAATTGGTTAAGTTAATTATAAATAATATTTGATGATCATGTGCTCCAGTTTAATTGTTTTACACATTTACCATATTTTTGATTCTATTAGAATTATCTCAGTGTTTATTATTTTGTAAATATTTTATAAATCCTCAATTACGAAGAAAATGAAAAGTTTGGAATGACCCATTGTTCTCGTCCCCTATTCAAGGAACTTAAATATGGTATCAATATGTGCCACAGTTATTTATAATTATTTAGGGAACAATGATTTATTTAGATATTTGAAAATTATTTTTTAATTTTTTTGACATTATTTTATCCAGATTTGAAAATCATATTCTACCACTTTCATTTCATGTAAATACAATCCAATTTATTTATGTTATGAATGAAATAAAATAAATGATATTATATAGACTTTTCAAGGAATCTATACCGATAATACAATATTTAAAACTATTATAATGGGAGGTAAGTACATTGTACTAGTTTTTATTGAAACTAGAATTAATTTATATTTTATTCACAAATATATCATTAATTACAAGTGGAGAAGTAAATTATACAGTAAATTTTGAACATTCATTCATTTCTTTAGGTATGTCAATGTACAATACATAAATATCTTGAGCATTGAGTGTAGTCTTTTATTTATAGACATGTTATATAACTCATTACATGACATACCAAACTGGTGACCACATAACATGGAGGGAACATTCCTTGTAGCCCATGTACACAATATATAATCCTATTTCAATGAGTAACTAATTATATGTTGAGTCCCTAGTAATTCTCCAAATATATATGTTGGGATAAGTTCAGACCATTTAGTTGGATTGTGCATGTTCAATACGTATTTAAAATTATATAGAATTAAAATTATTTTATTATGCATTGTAGACATTTTCAACACATTGTTTTATATGGACATTAATTTTGTTTCATAGGGTATGCGATTCTATTTATTTATTTAAATATTTCATTAATTTACGTGTAATGTTGAGATCTATATATCATGTATGGGTCGTAGTGAATATATTTCCCTACATGCTTTAAATAATAACATGTAATAGAAAAATCAAGATATAAGTGTGATCAATAAGTTGACAGTATACGTCATTAATGTATATGATACTTACTGTCTTCTACAAGTCACACGAGTAAATTTTACAAGTATAATACACATTTCGTATATTTGGATGATTAATCAAAATTTATTCCTCCATGATATGTTTATCTACAAAATAAATTTTTTTAAAAATTTTTTACTTCATTTACTACGATTTTTATTATAATCTCATAGATATTTTGAATGAAATTATGATAATATGATTAATTAATTAAGGATGATAATTAATTGATTATTGAGATATTTATCTTCAATTACAATGATTATAATACAATGATAAATTGTTAAAATTAACAATTAATTGTATGAAAATTGATGATCATGACATTAAAGAAAGACCATTGTATGTGGATTCGTTAATTTAATATATTAAAATAAATTATTAGCATGTATTTCATCTATCATATCTTTCTGTAAGGGAATGTGTTTCCATTGTTCCATTTATTTAAACCCCTCACCTTATCTACATGGGAGTTAAATAATATGTAATTGACGGAGATCTCATGCTAGTATATGATGATCATCTTTGCCTTAAAAGAATAATCTTATCCAAGAGAGATACAATAGTGGATATGTAGAAATCTACAATAAGAATCCTTAATTGGTTAAAGGTGGTATCCCATATGTTAATAGTCCGTTAATAATATTATATATTAATTAACCCCTTGTAAAATCTCATTATCAAACAACATTATTATTTTATTTCTTTCAAATATTGTGGTTATTTCAATATAGTTGTTTTTCATGATCATGTGAATAACTGAATTTACAAGAATGCAATATAGATCTAAAATAAATGGTTGTATTCATAAATACAGTCTATGAATTCAATAACCCCCTAATTATATCTAGATATTATTAAAAATAATATAAAAATCACTACATATCAAAATTTACTAGTTAGTGTTAAAATCACTCATGTATATATTAATTTGGTATGGCCTTCCACTACTTTATTCAAAATCGAACCATAGTTCAATGTGCTTGGCCAACCAGTGTTGTGGTGCTTTCAATTATCATGAAATTATAACATGATGTCTTATGCTTACATTTCTATATTCACATCAATGGTTGAATTACAATGTATGAAATAGTGTCTCTAAGAGGAAAGAGTTGAGGAAATACAGTTTATGGATTTCAGGATTGGTGGGTCCATATAGATGATCAAGGATCTATGAGTTAATAAAGTTGTAATTTAGAATTCCTACCTTAAAATTTCTTGTTTCATGGCGAACCAATTTCCTGGTTATAATACGTTGAATCTAGATTTGTGATACTATAATTTCTAAGAAAAATAATACATTGAATCCCATGGTGAGGGATATTGGGTTTTTAGAATGTAGTGGGAGATTAATAAATATAATATTTATTAATTTGTATAAATTTTATCAGATAATCTATTTAAATTATTCCGATCATATTTTTTGAATCGTCAATAAAATTTCCTTAAACATATCATATTGATAAATACCTAGGATGGAAAAACATATAACTAGCACACATTTATATGAGTGGTTAAGGCGCTTATGTGTTATCCTTTGACATGGATGGAAATTTAGCCTATGGGGTATAACATTTTACAAATGTTCCACGAAATAATTCTAGTGATGAAGAGTTAACTCTCTATGAGAAACATTTTAACGAATCCATATATGTTCTTTTTTCATGCCAACATCAATGACCAATGTTCTTTTGAATCAACATGTATACATGGATGCATTTAGCATGATGTGTTAGATTAGGGATATTTTACCAGGTAATGAGAGGAAAGAGATATATTAGACATCAAATTAAATGTTTATAACTAACATGAAGAGTTAGCACAAGCAGGGCCTCATGTAGTCAAGATTAATGGCTACATTAAATGATTTGAAATATTAGGTATTAAATTCTATGATTCATTTCAAATATATATTATACTTTAGTCACTACCCAAGACCTCCTATAGTTTTATTATTAACTATAATATGGAAAATAATGTAAATATTCTTTCATAACTTCTTACTTTTTTAATCAAAGTTGAAAGTGAAACAGTTTATGATAAAATTATGGTCCTTATGGTGAATAAGGAAATAATGAACAAGGTGAAGGGGAAAAATAATAATAAAATGTCTAAATATCTATTGAATTATCCTTTAAATAAGTAGAGGATTCAAAGAGTAAAAAAGGAAAATGAGGCAGTATGATTTTCTTGTGGAAAGAAAGAAAAATGAAAAAAAATAAAACACAATTCATGGGTCATCCAAATATATGTTATTTATTAAGTGTAATAATTAAATATCTTCACATTAGGAATTATATTTATTTTTGGTTCCCATGTTAGTATATAAATATAATAACAGTGTACATTCAGAATAATTTTATAAAACAGGTGGATTTGCATGCTACCAAAGTTGTGAGGAAGGATTCTCTAGCTATTGGTGACTAACATTTAATTTCTTATAGGAATGATTTTTATATTAAATTATTTTTTTTATACCAGTAGTTTTAAAGAACATAATTTATATATCATGTCAAAATTTATTTGGTTTTATTTTCATGTTTGGAAAAAACAATTCTATTAAATATATAACATTTTTATATTATGGAATGTCTAAATACCAGACTCTTTGTATAAAACAATGAAAAATATGTATTGAAAATTGATAATAAAAAAATCTTTACAAGATTCATATAACAGCTTGAGATTACCTCACCATCATGGTCATGTATACAATCGGTTTTTGACAAAGTTCTATCAGGTTGGATATTTAGACTATTTTGAACTATAACCTTTCAAATATGGCATGATTTTTCACAAGGAAATGTTACCAAATCATTATTTGGTTGACATGGTAAATGGTTTATAATGTTTCTAGTATTTTTACACACTGATATGTGAGGAATATTTCTAGTATAATCAGGATGTGAAAAATCCAACAATTCATCAATTATGTAGAAAATCGTGTTGGGTAGATGATAAAGAATATTCCATTGGTTTGAGGTGGGGTATATAATAACCAAGAGCTTATCAACATTATAGAAGTCTTTTCGAATCTATCTCAACACACTCGATCATAAACATTATAGAGGAATTGTTTTAGTGAATGGAGGGAACATAACTTATGATACATAGTTTGGTTGATGATTAGTCATACAGATCCTCCATTGTCAACTTATGGATTTACATTACAAACTGTGGCATATTCATTGAACTTGTTACTGAATAATGTGCCTAGTGGAATTCCCTTCAAGTTATAGTGTGGAGAGAAACATGCTTTTTTACATAATAGTGTATGTTGTGGATAGATTTTTGTTAAGGCATTTTCATTTAATAAACTAGAACCATAAGGCACATAGTGTATATTTATAGGGCATCCCATTAAAATAATTGGATATTACCTATCAACAATTGGGCATGAAATTGATTGTTTCCATACAATCCATTTTCCTTAATATCGATCGCATCTTCACAAAGGATAAAGGGAGAAATATTGGCTTTGTTGAAGTTGTTGCTCAAGATATATAGTCGACAATACATGAATTGATTCCAAAGGACCCTATAGAATAAGTAGTTCATGAAACTCATGTACATTATGGGAAAACAAATTATGTATGAGAACTCGATAGATATTTTTTTTTGAGATCGAAGATATTGAGTCATTATTGGTTGAAAATGATAAAACATTCTTCTATAATGTAGATGTAGATATCTCAGATACCCAATGATGTAAATAGAGAATGAATTATCAAATTGATTCAATGTAAAAGAAAAAAATAATGTGTTTTGTTTGATGCATCAGTTGACGTAAATTCAACAGGGTACAAATGTGTATTCAAGATTAAAATTGATATGGAAATTAAATTAAATACATATAAATCATGGATAGTAGCTAACGGTTTTGAGCAGCATCAGTTAATGGACTATGATGATGCCATTTATAAATTTTACATGCTTAAATCCATAAAAAATATATTTTTTTAGGAAAATTACATGATAATGATGTTTGGTATATGGATCTAAATACTCTATTCCATAATTGGAAACTTATATAAGATTTATATATGATACCACATGAAGGGTTTATGAATCCATGTTATTCAAAAATGTTTTTCATTTTGAAATTATCTGTTAATGGATTGATGCAATCATCTATGTCAGGGATCATTTTATTAAATGAATATATAATGGAATTTTTTTCGTTATGAAATTTTTTTGACATGTGTTTATAATAGGTTTAGTTTAAATGTTGTCCTTATCTTAATTTTATATGTTGGTTATGTGTTACATACTAGAAATGACTTACCCATTTTATAGTCTATTAAAGACTTGTTAAATAAAAATTTCACCTACAATGCATTAGGGGATGAATATTTTATTCTATGGATTATGTTCATTCATGATAGATCTATGAGGCTACAAGGACATTTCCAATGTATATTAATTTACCAGAAATTGAAATTATTTAGTATGGAATAATCAAACAAGGGATTGGTTCCAATATCACTTATTATACATGTTTCTATAAAACATTTCTTCTTAAACAATTTGAGAAAGGGAGAAAGAGTATGACTACAATCACATTATCAATATGATCAATTATGTATGGAATGTTATGTAACAGAAGTTATTTTTCCAATTCACTATGAATTGTAGAAAGAAATCAATTATATAAATGAGAAAAACATTTGAATGTTTTTAATTATACTCTTAATTTTTTAAGAAAAATTTAGGATATGTACTTGTTTTGTAGAGGATATAAGGTTCTGTTCCTTAGAGGTTATTCTAATTCCAGTTTTAAAACACATGAAAAGGATCTAATGTCTTAGGGAAAAAAATTTCTACCTCAATAAAGGAATAGTGAGGTTGAAGAGTTCAACATAACTAGTTTTTTCTTATTCTATAGTGGATTCAGAGTACATAGTGTCTTATAATGAAACCATGAATGTGATTTTGATATCAAAAATTTTCCTTGAGCCTGACATTGTTCTTTAAAGTAATTATTTTATCACATTGTAGTGTCATAATACTGTATAGGAGGATCTTGATAAAGATCAGATGATACACCGATAACAAAATAATATACTTTGGATGTGTCCCCACTTGAGGGGCTTTATTCAATGTTGTGTTGAAATAGTAAGATGAGTTTCCATAGATGAGAAGCTGGAGTACCCCATTAAAAAAGTCCAATTTCATCAGAAGAATGATTATCTAGTTTGTGAGAGTAGACTGAAGGTAGTTAGTGGGTTTCTCTAGATAATGTGGGATTATATTTTATTTTGTTCCTAATAACCAACTTATTCGTACATTATCATACCCTATATTTTTTTTGTTGAATAATAAAAATCTTCTAATCATGTCATCATTATTCTTATATATAACATAGTAGGTTATAATTTCTCTAACAACACTTTTTGAATTGAAAGTACATAAAAGTACGTCATTATGATAATAAATTTTATATTCTATTAAAGTATTCATAAATATATATTATATTGATGAATTATTTTATTTAAAGGAAACAAATGATAATTTATATTAGGGGTGGAAACTCATAGTTGATTTAGGCACCATATCATGTTGTACTCCATTATTAATATCAATTGTATGAAATTGTGAGAAGAATACCTGGAAATGGGAAGTTCATATATATATATGACATTAAATGTTTTTATTTGTTGATTTATGTTTTGATCCATATACATCATGATTATTATTATTTAATAATATATTTTGTGTACATTATTGTAAGATGAAAACTGTGAATACATATGATCACAGTGAGGTTGTATACATTGGTTCTGTGATGATTAGTATTCAATTAATGAATAATGCATGAAATGACTTCTTCTATTATGATAATTAATGGATGATGATATCTTTGGAACATTTATGGAAATGATATAGGATAAAAATTATTATGTAAGTGTTTTTATATAGGAATGTCAAGTATCTAGAAACTCTATGAAAGATACATCGATAATATATGCTGATCAGACCAACATGAAAGATGGTTTATTAGAGATGTCATGCTAATGGAATTATATTTATTAATTTCATATGTATGAATTATTATGTCAACTTAGGATTAACTTAATAAACTATCAGTTCCTTGGATTGTTTTTAAATTCTACACATGGAATTATGGTTGATTTTCTTAATTCTGCTGTGAAGTAGTCCAATAGGGCCACACAGTAAGTGTATTGAGAGTCTTAATTAAATAATATAAATTATTTATTATTTCACATGTTGAATAAATATAAAACATTTACATTGTTTTTTAATTATGATTACATTCTTTATCACATATACACCATCACCATTTATTAGAGATAATTTAATATGAGAAGAATATTTATTAAATATTATTTTATCTATGTTTAAGATAATATTTATATATTAGTTAGTGAATAATGAGGTGATTATTATATAATAAATAATTAGATATTATTCAAGGAATGGTAAATATAATGGACAAATTGATGTTGATTTGTAATTGTCAGTGATATATAATATATATTGGATATTGTTTTAATAAATAATATTAATTTTTAATTTATGAGTTTAGCACATGTTGATAAATAATAATTTTATTTTTATTATAGAAATGGGGTTCTGAATGGATTAAATAAATATTAAATTGAACTTGTGAAAATATTTTTATCTAATACATATTTATATATACACACAATATTATTATTTTAGTAGATATAATTAATTTGTTTTGTTGGGCTCAACGAATTGAAATAGTCCTCAAATATGTAGAATCATCTTGAAGAACTAGAGAGTTCCCTTCTCCATTAATAATTCATAGAGTTGAGACATATATTCCTAAACCATTAACTCTAATGTCTATATGAATCAATGAAAATTCATGACAAGAAAAGTTTTAGGTGATCGAATGAGAACAATGAAAGTGATATGATTTGTAGTGAAAACACATAAAGATTACAATGGTGGCATTTGGAGATTTTTTAACATAGATATATCATTGCAAGAGGTAACATAATCTTGATTCCAAAGACACAATGATGATAAATTATATTTATTATGTTATATCTTTCAATGAAGAAATAATTCTCATAAGGTAATCCATTAATTGATAAAAATAAATATAAGTACATTTCATAATCTTGTATACTATTGCTGGTGTATTATGCATTTCTAGTTTTCAATGATTTAATTATTTTTATTATAGTATTTATCATCATGTAAATATATGATTGATCATTGATAATGGCGAATGAAAAAAATGAAATGTTCAGAATGATGCATCACATGGTTCTAGGAACCTACAATGACCTGATATGGTTTAATCAATATGAAAAGGAAAATTACCAAAAATATATTCAATTTTAATAATAAACTAAGAGTGAAATTCAACAGAGATAATATAATTATAAAAATCGCATAGATAATAATTAACATGGAAAGGTAGATAATGAAACATACATTCCATTTAAACAGTTTGACAATCAAAATATGATATTTATTATCAATATGGAATTGTAAATAAATTAAAAAAATCCATTTAAATAATAATATTGTAATTAATAACATCCATAGATAATATTTGATTTAGAAAATCATGGATAATAATACCTGAATTATGAATGAATGAAAATATTAATTATTGGCTGTCATTTATCCTATTGAAAACACACCATTACCTTCATGATTTATCCCCAATATATTTTAAAATTAATGTTTTGCAACCCCTTTAAAGAAGGATATCCAACAAATTCATCCCACGAGTCCAAAAATCCATAGAGGGGATATCATTAACTAGGTCCCACAATTGTATTTCATGTTGAAATCATTCATCATATTTCAAATAATCAATTTCATTCATAAAAACGGTTTCTAATCAACACATTTAGATATTATGTCAAGCATATGGATTTTATCAATATTTCCCATGATAAACCAATTCCATTCAATATAGATATCCTTTTATAAAAATGATATATAGTTTATATAGGAATAATATTCATGAAAAATAATATCAATACTTAGTGGAATATAATTCCCAATTTTCACTATAACATTAATAATTCAAGGGTTTAATGTCATAAAAATGAAACAACGAAGTTAATTCATAAAAAAACACTTCGTAAAAATTATCATAAACCAACCATATAAACATTATGAATGATTTCAAAACAACATAACCATATTAAAGGTAATGTAAAATGAATTATTTTATTCCTTTATGAATATATAATCATTAAAATTTTCATTTAAGAGAATATATTTTTCAATTTTAAAATCCCACCTTAAAATGTAAAACAAGATGAAAAATATTTTCCATTAAAATGACTAAAAAATGTATTTAAAAAATGAAAATATTTTATTAAAAAACATTATAAATATTCCAGTTATTCTTTCATAAAATTATGGTTATTGATGTGGGTAATTCCATGCATATCCTTCATGTTAAAATTTTCATTCATTTTGAACAGCAATAAACATTAGAAATTAGAATTCTTCAGAAAGAAAACAACATTCCATTAAAAAATATAACATTTTCAAAACATTTATTTGATAAATCACCTATAATCAGTTTAAAATACTTCTAAATTGTTTTTTAAAATTTTTTTTTGAAAGGAAATATATTTATGGTTGAAAATAAAGATGAAGTCTCATTTAATAAAAGAAATTTGTCAATGATTTCAATAACCATTGAGTGGGAAAATGGTTCAATTAAATGATAATATTAAGATTATCCCAGTTCAATGAAAATTAATAGTTTTATTAAGAAAAATTATATTATTTCCATCAATGGAAATTCATGTACAAACAACCCTGATTAAATAGGATTGTGACATAAACTCTTGGAATGATCATCGTATTAAAGAGATAATAAATTGATGAATAAATTATGTATATCTACTTTAATTGAAAAAATGATATAGGAAATAATATAATAAAAACTAATAATATATAGTGTCTATTTATATCAACAAAAAAATTAGGTAATATAACACAATGACAAGAAATTGTGTTAAGAAATTCTTTTCCACATGGTACCTCTTATGTATAATCACTTTAGATTAAATCATTATAATAAAAAATTAAAATAACATGATTTATTAATTAATAATGGTAATAAATTTAAAATTGTTAGTTTTTGTACCATATAATAAAATTAGTTTCGTTACATTACAGTATGCCTTATGGAAGGAAAATGTAGACTAATTCCCTTACCTCAAAGATTCTTTGGGTGGAATGTGTCATATCCTAATGTATAAACATCTTAAACATTTTATCATCATATAAATAAACTATGTTAGTATATATAATATCATATATGGTCCTTTTTTAATATCATGTCATTCTTTAAATAATAATATTTTGTTTTTTTTCACGATTTTGATTGTTAATTACCTTGCTTCATCATACATTTTTCATTAGAAAAGATAAGATTCTTTCACATATTATATAGTGGAATATTTTAACTAATAATAATTATAGAATAATTAACAACATAAAAAATCCATTATATAATTAACAACAATTATTATTCATGGTTATTAAAAATGATGCAAAAATTTCAATGGAGAGTGTATGTTGTACATCCACATTAGCAATGTTTACATTTATTAACAATCATTTGGAGAAGGTGGAATGAAATTTTTAATATTTTCATATTCATAATAACATAATAATGTATATATTCTATACTAATAAATATATTAATTTTTTTTATGAAATGATAGTCTCATCTCTTCGTGAAGGTGATAGTCCACATGAAGAAAAATGATGTTATGATCTTTGGGTGAGATAAAATGTAAATAATTAAATATTATATTTAAAAAAATTACAAATATGATAGTAATATCATAATTATGATATATTTTATAACATATAACCATTAAATATATACTTATCACCTTTCATTTAATGTGTAAGTGAAAGGAGAACCATATCACTTTTCGAGATAGTTATCCCTTGTAGACACGACAGAAATTGTCAAATCTATAATAAATTAGAAATTAAAATGATTCATGTGATATAATGACTTTATAGGAAAAATTATATTATAATTATCTTTTTTAAAATTTATATCCATCATCAATCAAAAAATTGATAAGTTTTATTTGAAAAATGAATTAAAATCAGTTCGCGAGGTGGTAGCCCTCTATACACACAAATGAGGATTTCATAACTCATTTCATTGAAGTGGAGATGAATTTATGTATTGTAATTAACATTAAAATAATTTTATATGTAATATATTGCGGTAATTATATCATAAATGTTCAATAATACATAAATAATGTGGATAAAAAATAGCTCCTTAAGGAAAAAAACATCTTCTTCTGGTATCCTCATTAGTATTACACCAAGGACCTTCTGATAATAGATTTCTGAAAAAATAAGGAATCTTGGTGGAGAGGAGGGAATTTGGGTGGTGGTTCTGGAATCTATTGGAATAACCAATTAGGTTTTAATTTGTGATGAATTTAGGAGAGTGGTTGACCTTTTATATGTGTGTCTAGTGGCATACTTGTGTGTTTTTTAAAATATTCAACCATACCCACGTTTTTATCATGCCTAAAACATCATAATTGAGAAATTTTAGAATATATAAGAGTTAAATTCCTAATATTATCATAATAATACTTTTTTTTAATAATTTATTGATAATTATTATCCATTTTATTTTTATATTAACACCCTTGTAAACCAATTATTACCATAATCGTGGTAATTAATTTTTACAACTCTCACTATTAATTTGATAAAAACATATATTGACCATATTAGTAAATATAAATTATAATTATTACAAATATGTTATTTATTTTTCCAAATTGAATACATATAATTTCAAAATTTCATTTTAAAATTAACCAATTAGTAAAGATGTGAAGATGAGTTTTTAAAGAGAAAATGGTCAAAACATTACAATGTTTTTAAATAAAACTTATATTTTAAAATAAAAAATATTAATTAAATTAGATTAATAGAGATATAATTAAAATAAATTTACTATTAAAACAAATTTAATATAATTCATCCAGATAAATTATTTTTATTTAAATACAATTTTTAATTAAAATTCAAAGATTTTTAATATTAATTAACAACTGAAGCATCCCTAAAAATTAATAATTGTTAACCTAAGACAATTTTGATAGGATGAAATCAATAAATTTTATTTTTTCATATAAATTATTTTGTATTGGTAAAATTTAATTTTATTTTATGCACTCATCCAAGATTAAACTGTCTTTTAGAAAAAATAAATTATATTTGAAAAAATTATTTTTCATGTTAATGGTTCTTATTTTTTTTATTAATAAATATATTATAAAAATAATAATATATTTATTATTATTACCAACAAAATTAACTTTTATTTTATAATTATTATATTAAGTAATAATTTCTTAATAATATTTCTTTTTTCATTTAAACTTAGGTTTCATGTAGTGTGAGCTGAACTCAGTATTACATATTAAAAAAATCTAAACTAATTGTTCTATGTAATTAAATCAATTAGAGAGATTTAATTTATTTAAAAATAAATATATTTTAAATTTTTAATGATTAATATTTTATTCTCAGCCTTGTGTTATGTCTCTTATACACTATCAAAGAAAATATTCTTATTTTGTAATTTTGGGGTGTTACACTCTATTTTTCGTAGGTATTTTTATCCAATGAAACTCAATCCACCACAACATTATCATTGTTGTTGTTTTGTGAAAAAATAAATATAATTTGAAATAGATAATAAATTCCCATATCAATTTCACTCAACCTATATTTTGAAGCACTGTAAATTATCTAGATTTACCATGATGTGGTGATTAGTGTGGTCAAATTTTTTATCACACTAAAATAGTATTTCTGGTCCATATAATTTAATATAATGTTCAATTATTTCACAAACCATAATTTGGGAATCAATTAATTTACCTGAACCATACATATTCTAGAATACATAAATACTTTTTCATATTTCTTAATTATAATTTTCGTTCACGAACATGTTCTAAATTAAATTATAAAATTTTAAAATTTACAATTAATACATCATCTTTATTTTATTACAACCAGAGCATAGATTACATATAAAATACAAAATAATTTACATAAAATGGAATACATCCTCCACTAATCAACTATGAATCACACAACCAAATTTTTTTTACATCATTCAGTTATTTTAAAACCATCAAATTATTTCCCAATTTGATTATTTCTGTTGATACTCTCCTATCAGTGTAAATTATTCAACACTACAACCATCATGGTTGTAACATGGATGATAATTATAGTGATTGAAATAAAAAATTATTGTGAATATATTTTTTAAAATTATCGATTTAAAAACATTGTTTTTTATTGAGAGAAATATTTTATCTAGTAAAAATGGTAGTCATAATTATTTTCATAAATTTATCATAGATAAATTGTTATGGAAAATAATATTTTAAAACTATGGGGAAAATTATGAATTAAATAATACATGAATCATAAATGAAATACCCACATGATTTAATTGTGAATATTTATAAAATTATTTGGTTTAATATAGTAACCCTATCCTTTTAAATTTAGCATTACATGGTTTTATGAATAATTATACATCATAGTTCAAGCCAAGGATCGTAATTTCTAGAGTCATGGAAGACTGGGTAGATAAGAATGTAAACATAGAACTAAATAAAAAATTTTTTTATTTAATATTCACATTCTTATCCTAAATCCAATCGTGCTGAAACATCAGCCTAGGGTACCCTGGGGAACACATGATCCTAGTGATTCACTAAATATCCCATTAAGGGAATTACCGTAAGAACAAAGGATTAACACATGGGATAAAAGGTATGACATGATGATATCAAAAGCAATGTATCATATGGAATAACAACATATAAATATGGAATCATATAAACATAGAGTAATAATAATGTGTAAAAAACATAAAACATTACTTTAGTATGAGCCATGGCTAACTTCCATGTCTGTGGCACATGGTATCACTAGCCAAGGTTTACCGCCAAGACTGTCACTAATGGTATCACAAACCAAGGCTAACTTCAAAGACCATTACACATAAGGCCTCATGAGATTTAAATTTACACAATGATATTGAGTTATATCTTGGTGAACACATCTTAAAATTTCATGAATATGTTTCCACACAAAGAATCATTAATAATCAATCTTACATAATCATAAGGGTTACCCATGGAATGAATTGGGTACCACAATCATGTCATAAATTATAACAAATGGTAGTATCATAAAAGTGTACATAAAATAAATGAACTATAACATTCATGTAAATTCAAATGGGAAAATATTCATGTATCATGTTAATTGATTTCAAGTAGATTTGATAACATGTAAGTAATGTATTTATGAAATTTTAGCATTACCCCATTTTGTGATGTTTTAAGGAAAATAATATAGAGCCTTTAAAATAGAAAAGGGGAAAATAATTTATATTAAACAATAAGTGAACCAAGAATGATTAAATTATTAAAAGTACAAATATTATAAATTCAATAGAGGATTAAAATAGAAGATAGAGTGCACTTGATATCCGGTATGAATTTGGGATGTTTCCTCAAAATAGAATAGATTATCGAGATGTATTAAGGAGTTAATCAATTAAAAAAGTGTATATCCCCAAAATTGAATGATTAAAGGGCCTTTAGAATGGAATTTGGTACTTGTTAAAAGCATTTAGAAGATTCAAATAATAATATAAGATGACTTTATTTTGGTAAATAGATGATAAGGTAACCAGAATGAACAATGGAATTTCATGTACAATCCCTTGGGGATTATCATCATAGTATCAGGTTTCCATAAGAAGGATTAATGAGAGAGGAAGGGGTTTATAATCACTTATAAGTCATTATGGAATAATGGTGAAGTTGATAAATCATACCCCATCATTTGGTATTACAGATAAAATAGCATAACATAGTGGACATTATTGAAGAAAAGTGAAATAGATAGGATCTCTTACATTATGTCTAATGTTCGTATCCTCTTGATAATAACGAAGTCAATAATAATATTCAGTTTATTAATTTAAAATTTCAAAACCATTTATATATCTAAAATATTTATAATAATAGTTTAAAGTTCATTCAGGACAATTTTAATGGTTTAAGTCGTTCAATTTCATTGTTTGGGAACATTTTCATCCTTGGTATTGATGATCTGTTCCCTTTTAGTCATGTTTAGATAAACATGTATGGTGAAAGTCGTTGTCTAGAATTGAAGATATATGAAATATGTTATCATGGTAAAGAATTCATGGTTATAATTTTTTTCTTTCTTTGGAGTGACGTTCAATCAATATATGAAACATTAATGATAACTGCATAGATTAATTTAATGATTCTTCTCATAATTAACTTGTTTCTTTTATTATTTTACATAATGTAAATAAAGGATTACAAAAAAATACATAAGATAAAATACATATATCATGATCTATTTCAATAATTAAAATTGTTTGAGGTCTAGTCTAGAAGTTTGTAATGAAAAATGAATACCTATCCACCTTAAGTGTGACTAATTAACACTTCTCAGACGGTGTTTTCATTTATAGTGTAAAAGGAGGAGGAAGGGGTGATTATGACAAAATATACCATTATAATAATATAAATCTATTGAATTTAGTTTAATGTAGTTGTCATACCATTTAGTTAAAGGGAGGTGAGTATGGGAAAAATATATTAAACGAACTTGGAAGAAAAATAAAATAATCGGAATTATGAATTTATCTCTTGAGTTTATATCCATTGAGAGAATAATAATGGGATAAGATTTTTTAAGAGGATTCAAGGGATATTGGATGTGTGGGAGGATAATGGGGATATTTTGGGGAATAATTTAGGGGAGGAACAAGGCTTGATAGAATTAAAGATAAGAGGTAAGGAGGGGTGGTATTTATAGTGAATTTGAGGAGGGTATTCTTAATATTATAATCATTAATATACTATTTCTTATAAGAAAATAAATATTAATGATTCTTGTGACCCAAAATAGTAATATTCACATGTGATTTTATCCAATGTTAATTTACATCATCCAGGACTCATGCAAGATGCGGAAATTCAAGCATTAGCATTTATTGTGAATTATTGTATTTTAGTATTCAAAAAAAATTAATGCTTTCTAGAAAAATCCAAAAATATCACCATAACCCTACTTTGAGGTGTAGAATACAATATAAACTACATTTTTTGAAAATTATTTTTAAAATATTTGTAATTTAATTTTTAATTATTATCATAATTTAATTGAAAAATACATATTTTAAAACTATAACTATATTTAAAATGTTTTCAAAGATTACATAAATAAATATAAAATTATATTAATGCTAGAGGAAATAATATTAATTATTTATCAGTGCATTTTTGTGATATAAATTTTCTTTTAAATTAATTAATTAATTGTAATTAGTTATTTATGGCTTACAAAAATTAAATTATGTTTAATATGATCATATTACCACATATAAGATGCTGAAATTTAATTTATACATTCATGGGAGAGGTTAATATTATTTTGGATGATTTACTATTTATAAGGATCATAGTAATATTCATAAGGCTAGGTTACAATTCATAAGTGTAAGTTACTATTCACCAAAAATTATGTTCGTCTCATCGGACTCCAAATAGCTTACTAATCGCAACCGTGTATATCAAATTCTCAAAATTCAATACACAGATGTGACAATATTATGTTTAAAAGTCACATATTACTTAGTGGTTCATTGTGTTGTGATTTCATGCGACTATACGAAAAAATTATAAGAAGATAATTTCCATTGATAAAACATTGGATCATTACATTGTTCCCCCCTTATGAAATTTCACCCTCGATGTTTCGTTTTACATTCGAATCCATAAATAGGTGTTGGAACATATCCCTCACTACCTCCGCCAGTTCCCATGTTTCCTCTTCATACATATGGTTCCATCATAGTACACTGACCAGGGGAGTTATCTTGTTACATATAACATTATATAAATTATCCAAGATCCTCTTAGCATTCTCCTCATAAAATCTGTCATCCTCTAACTATACCACCTATGAATAGTGTACCCGTGAACGATCTCGTATGCACTTTTTTAAGAGTGATACAGGGAAGACAACATGTACTATGGCCTTGGTAGGTGGAAGTGAAAGTTGATAGGACACAACTCTAACTCGATCAAGGATCTTTAATGGGTCAATGTAATTGTGGAAGAGATTTCTTTTCTTCCCAAGTATCATGACCCTCTTCCATAGAGATATATGGAGAAATACCATGTCTCTGACATTGAACTCATAGTCTCATTGATTATTTTCTCCATAACTCTTTTGACAACATTCGGCTACCTTAATATGCTGATGAATGATATTAACCTTCACTACCATTTCATAGACCATTTCAGGTCCCAGTAGCATATGCTCACTAACTTCATCGCAACACACTAATGTTCTCCAAATTTTCCCATAAAGGGCCCTGTATGGTTCCATTCGGATGCTCAGGTGGATACTTTAGTTTTAGGAGAATTTGACTAGTGAAAAATGTTGGTCATGTCATACTTTGAAGTCCCTTAAACATGCTCTCAACAAAGCTTCTAGGTTCCGAATAGTCCATTTAGATTGGCCATCAGTTTGATGATGATAGGCAGTACTAATGTTTAGTTCAGTTCTTAGTACATGTGGGAGTCTTTTAAAAAATAACATGGGAAATCTTGGATCTCGATAAGATACAATAGATAGTGGTACTCCTTGCAGCCTTACCACCTCTTTGATATATATCAATGAATGTGGATCCAATTATAAGCCTTCTCAAATTCAGATAATGTGAATTTTCTTTGTTAGATGATCCAAAATGACTCATATAGCATTGCTTTCTCTAGCTGTCCTTAGAATTCCAGTGATAAGGTCCATGGTGATGTTCTCCCATTTCCATGCTGGTATGGGTACTAGTTGCATCATCCCCTTTAACTTCATTCTTTCCACCGTCACTTGCTGGAATACCTAGCACATTGATGTATATTCAGCTATCTCCTTCATCATATTGTCTGACCTAAAGATTCCTCGGAGATTTAGATACATCTTTATGCTCCCTCGGGGGATAGAGAAGGTCGAGCTATGTGTGTCATTTAGAAGATCCTAATGTATCTATTGATCAGATGGTACTCATAAATGTATCCAAAATCATATAAATCCATCCTCATCAGTCTTGAACTCTGAGGATTTTCTATTTCTAATATTTTCAACCTTTTTAAAAAAATTCACATCATATATTTTCATCATAAGGGATGGTTGAGAAATAATTTGAGAAAGGAATGATTATTTTCATACCTTAATGATGCCCATATCCATCCTCTTCAAATCTAAGAAGATAAGATTCTTTTCTATTCTCTTCATTGATAACTAAATCGGATCCATTCTACTTAGAGCATCTTCCACATTGTTTGTCTTACGGGGATGGTAGTGGATTGAGCATTCATAATCCTTGATGAATTTTATCCATCATCACTGATGCATCTTAATCTCTTTTTTTGTGAATGTATATTTGAGAATATTCTGATCATTCTATATCTCACATTTCTTCCCATAGAGATAATGCTACCGGATTTTTCATGAATTTTTCACATGCACCAACTCCAAATCATGTATAAGACAATTTATCCAATGGATTTTCAGCTGCCTTGAGGTGTATTCTTTCACTCTATCATTTTTCATAATCACACAACCTAATATATTCTTTGAATCAATAGTGTACACAATAATGTGTTCTCCACTTGATGTCATTGTTAGTACTGGAGATGTGAGTAGCCACTTTTTCATCTCATTAATATAGTATTCACATTCTTGAGTCCAAAAAACATTACACCATTCCATGTTAGCTTGGTCATTGGGTTTGAAAATTGTAAAAGTTTATTCACAAATCATTGATAATACCATGAAAGACTCATGATGTTGTGGATCGCCATTAAAGATGTTTTCATGGTCCACTCTTCAGTTTCATTGTTCTAGGAATAGTCCACCTATATCCCTTCGCAGGTGACAATATTTTCCAAAAATGATACATCCAGCACATAGAACTCAGATTTACTATACATTGCATAGTGATTCTCCCATTGGGAATTTTTCATCACAATATTCAAATACTCTTCATATTCCTCCTTTCACTTGGAGTATATTAAAATATCATCAATAAAGACTACACCAAATATATCGAGGTAATCTCCAATGATTATATTCTTTAAATCTATTTAAATTTGTGGAGCCTTAGTGAATCTAAAGGTCGTTAGTATAAACACATAGTGTCAATACTCTTCTTAAATGGTTTTCTTGGGAATATCTTTTTTCCTCACCTTTAATTGGTGATATCCCGATCGAATGTACACATTATAGAAATAAATATCCCCTAGAATTTGATCGATCTAGTAATATTTTTGTGGAAGGGTACATGTGTTCATTATCGTGATTTTATTGAGTTCATGATAATCAATGCAGAGGATCGTTGATCTATCCTTATTCATAACAAAGAGGACTGGCACACTCCTTGGTGAAGAACTAATTCATAAAACACTCTTCTCTGGATTCTCTTATAACTGTTCTTCAGGTCCTCAAACTCTATCGTGTCCATTCTATAAATTTTCCTTGATATAGGTTGATATCTATGAATACGTTCAATTGAGAACTCAACCACTAGATCAAGAGGAAGACCAGGACTCTCTTTGGGGAATACATCAGTATAATCCCTCATGATGGGAATATCTTCAAGCATGATTCTTTTCATTCATGAAATCATTTGTGCTGGATATTCTTACTAATAATAATTAATATCCATAGTTGTGACAATGATTCTAAAGGAGATTCATCTTCCTTTTTACACTAGTATACAGTTGGAGGATGCATCGGGATGTGAAGAGTGATCTCCCTTTCTAGATATTTGATGTTTTCTTTGTATAAATATTTCCAATACATGACCAAAATCACATTAAACTCCATTGAAATATGTTTGACAGGATTAAATGAGAGGTTCATCCCCCAAACATTAACTAGAGAGGAGTTATAATCCATGGACAAAATTATTTCCCCATTTGTGGTTATCAAAGATCACACATCCACCAAATTTTGAGGTGGTGTTTTAATAGTTCTACAAAACATGAATGATATGAACGAATGTGTATAACCTGAATAAAATATTATGTTCACTATTCATGAATTAATGAAAAGTGCAATTGTTACCACATCATTTTCAGGCTTCAACTTATTATTTTTGATAGCGTAATCCCATCCATGATTCCTTGGAGGTTGTTGTTGATTTTCCCCCGAAATAAGTAAATTGTTCTCATAATGCCAATATACCTTATAGTTGTAACACTACACTATATACTGATGGTTGAACTGAACCATCCTTTCTTCTTCTACATTAGTGGGATTATTTATATCCAATCATCAATTGTTAACCAAATGTCTCAACATTCCACATTTGATGCAATTATTGGGACCTTTTAAATAGTTTCCAAGATGCTTTGTCCCACAATTTTTACATGTGTGATGATTGAACTTATTTCCATCATGAAATATATTTTCTAGACTTTACACATTAGATTCCATTTTCATCTTCTTATTATCAGCCCCATGATACCACCAAGAGTCTCTGATCTCTATTTCATCTTTGAGGAAACCATATATAATCTCCTGATAAAATTAAATGTTTTATATCTCCAACACATTTCAAAGACTCACCTTTAGTCCACTAAATAAGTGATCCACCATTCATTTAGTGTTTAAGAAAAATCAAGATTCATACCTTGCCAACTCTGTGATGTTTTCTACATATGATGTAATGGACTCATCTTCATTCTTCTTGAGTCCGACAAAATCTCTTTCCATTTTGATATAGAGGGTTTGGGTAAAATATTTATTGAAAATCATTAACTTGAATTCCTTCTAATCCATGTAATTAATTTCGTTATGGGGATTCATATTCATGATCAGTTTCCAACAGTGATCAGCTTCTACCTCAAAATGATAGACTTCCAATATGATATTCTCTTATTCTGATCACTAGTGAATATAGAATATCATTTCAATGGAGTTAATCATGTATTATACTATGAGGGGCTTAGAATATCCACATAATATGGGTTTCCTTTCATGTGTGAAGGATTCAATTACAACATGAACATTCCATAGAGGATGAGGGTGTTCCACCCAATTTTAGTTATTACTCATAACTTGATAAATATGAGAAATTACCATAATGAGGTTTTGAGAACCTGTTCATCATATTAGGAATACCAATAGAGAAATCTCCTCATTCCCTATCACATTTATTTTTGGCTTGTGTTATTCAGTTTACCTCCATTAACTAAAAATGGGAACCCGTAGTTAGTGGGATTGAATACATAACTATTTAGTATAAAAAGAAAACATTGAACATAAGAGGATAAACTTGTGAAGGATATGTATATCCTCCCTTTTGATTCCATAGGTTTAAATCTAAGTCATCCATGATATATTTCATAATATATATTCTTATGGGATTTTTTTCATTATCTTAATAATGTTTTGTACAATGTTCATGAATTTACCGAAGCATATCCCTTGGGAGTGTCAAACCAAGAGTGTATAAATACTCGTTGATGTGCACCACTTCACATTCGAGTCTAGTTCAAAAGAGTGTTTTTAGGTTTTACCCCTAGACACATTTGTTCCTAAGACACATCTACTTTTTTGTATCTATACAAGAATGTATTTTCTTGATTAACCACTTGTTCGATACGTACCAAAATATAAGGATGTTTCCTTATACTTAGTCATATCTTAAATGTTTATTTTGAAGTTCCTTGAAGCATGTGTTCTAGATTTATGAATAACTGTTTCCAGGAACTTTCCATTGGATTTATTCATGGAACCAAAAACTATGAATATTTCTTCATCCAAAGGGGACCTACATTCAAAAGGAATGGGTTCGTTATGTTTTTAACATTACGATAATTACAAACATGCGTTGGTCGAGAGGATGGGAGGTCGGACTCATCACACCCATATGTGGGAATTATTGTATACTCTAAGACTCTCTTTATAAAATTAAAATATTTTCATGAATACTTAGTAATTCACAAAGTATATCATAAATATCCTTTGGAATTTATGATCACTTATTAATATGTGATAAATTTAGAATCATCAGTATGCATTCAAGGTTCTTCATCAATGGAATAATTTGTTTGTATTTGAGGTTTTCCAACAATGGTATCCTCTAATATACAAATAAGTGATTCTCTTAATCATCATTATGATGATAGTAGTTTTTAAGCCACTCAATGGGGCACTCTAGAATTTATTGTCATCTAGGGAGATAAAGGATTGTTTTAATCATGGGATCCTTCCTGTAAAATGGGATACCTATATATCCTTATGACAGGAATTAGAATCCTCGTAGTCCGGTGTCACTTAATAGGACACATCATACCTTTTAAGGTCATGTGATAAGGACTCTAAGAGAAAGGTTCTTAGTCAAACCATAGTGTGGGACATATGCTAAAGCAGTCTGAGGAACTTGGAAAGGATATGAGTTTTCAAGATGGATCATACCCCATTAGGAATATGGTCCAAGGATAACATGGTTGATTTCAAGTGTTGGGTTTGAACCTCAAGGAGGCTTCCTAGGTATCCCATATATAAGGGAATCAAAGCCCACATAGTTTGTTAAATCTCATATGAGAATATGGACCTTTGAGAATGATGACTTTGGGCTTACTTCTTGAAATGGATTCCTTGATTATTTTAGAATTGAATTTAGGGATTATTTCCTCAGGAGGATTCAAAAATTGGGGAAATTAAGGGTGGATTCTTGAGGAGGATATACAGTGATCTCGGGCTCGGTTAGAGCTTCCTACGTATATGGATTTGAACAGGAATCAGAGTTCCAGAAGTTCTTTATGAGTGTTTTTACACATGTTGCAACCAACACCTATCTCTTAGCCCACATGAGTCATTCTCAGTGTGAGAAACAAGAGGATGTGAAAGATTTAACAATGAAACTTCACACTTCAAAATTATTCCTCCATGCTAAAGGAAGAAGGAGCGTCGACCATGGATGAGGGCGAGGCGATGAACCTTCCATCTGTTCTATATACATTAGACAAGGGTCCAATTTAAGTAATAAGGGGTGAAGGGGAGGGTCTTATACCTGGATGGTTACCATGAAATTGGTACTGGTAGACGAGGGAGACTTCTCCGATGCTTGTGCATAATGACATGTGCAAAATGTAACTTATCTACCAGATACCTGAGGTTATGGGTCACCTCTTTGAGAAGGGTGATTCTGGTAATCAACCATCATCTAATCTATGAAAATCCCAATAGTATATCTGGGAGAAAAGATTATGTGACTGTGGATATACAAACCGACAAACATCCCATGAATCCTAACCCCATTGTGAAACAAATGTTGAAATCTTAGGACTTTGTAGATACAAAAACAAATTGGAGACGTGTTGATGTGCCTTACACAAAGGTTTGATATGTCGGGAGGTTTTTGTGGAGGCTTCAACTTATCCCCTTTCAGATATGGGAACCAAGGAAGGAGACACCCTGCCATGAATGACTTTTAAGAAGGGTACTTGAGAAAGTCACAAAGGTACATCATGCACGAATTCTATGTAGGTACCCCGCATTGTTGAATCGCACAGGTATGGAGCGCAAGTGAACCGAAGAGGTATACCATGTAGGTAAGGTGTGCTGGTATACCACGTAGATATGAATGATGACTGAAGAATTTGATGAACATCCAAACATGCCTATCCCATTTAATTATATCTTCTCACTTGGTTTAGAGAGTTAAATGAGACAATTTGAGAGATCTAGGCGAAAGAGATACGCAATGGGAGTTTCATAGAATCTTTTCTCTTTTTGTCAGTCCTGAAATGGGGAGCCCAAAGGGCTCTATTTATAGGCACGAATAGGCCTGGTTGAAAAGATTTTTCTTGCATAGGTACTGTGTGGAGGTCAGCCGCGTATGTCTTCCGTAGAGGCCGGCTACAGAGGTCGGCCACATAGTTTGTTCGCGTAGCTCAGTGGCACAGATCGGTCACGCAACTTCGTGAAGCTACTCCATCCCAAAGAGATTTGGGAGTATTGTTGATTTTCCTTTGAACTCAATGAATCATGATTTCGGATTTGAAATATCCAGAGGTTGTCTTAAAAATATTTTTGGTTACTTTCTCAAGTATTTTCAACAAAATCCCCCACCAGGATTGGATTCAAAACATTCAAATAGGGTCCAGTCCTGAGGTGAAAGATTCCAGCAACGAATGTTTCCCACAAAGGTTTACTATGAAGGTTCACCGTGGAGCTACTTCGTAGAGGTGTGACACAAAGAGATTGCACGTAGTCCAGATGCGTAGTTCTTCAGTTTCCTATAAATAGGTCTCACCTTTTTTGATTTTTTTTCTTAAACTATGCTTTCTTCAAAATATTGAATCTCTCGTTGCGTAGATCATTCACCCATCTATTATTGCATTGTGCTCTCGTGTAACTTCATTGAAACTTCTTCAAGGTAAAATGATTTACGTGATGGTGCTATGCCAAAGGTCTTCACTAATAGGGTTCCACTAGGATCCTTGGTGAAGGTTCTATGCGGAAAACCTCATCGAAGATCCCAGGCAATAAGCCTTTTCAAGGAACCTATGCAAAAGACCTCCTTGAAAGACCTACGCGAAGAGTGTCCTCTCCCAAACATTTGATTTCCACATTAAAATTCATAAATGGTAATTTGGTAATTAATTTCAAGGAAAGAATGAATCATTTTATGACACATACTGAATACTCTAAGGCTTGGCAAAATGAATTGATGAAGATTGTCAGACCAGAATATTACGACATTGTTGAGAGTACTCTTCAGGGGCTATGGAAGGGTCTAATTTCGTACCAGCGTGACTATGTATAGAGTTCTTATTTACCCTTGTATGGGCATGGGATATTTCAAGATTCCCATGATCCATCTGTTAATAAGTACTTTCCAAAAAATTTGTTTCTTCAGTACTCAAATTGTATCTTCATGAATATTAGTGCATGGGGTGTTCCAATACAAGAAGGAACAATCCCTATTAGATGCATCCTTCATCACTGTGGCTGCACTCCCGATATGAAAGATCATGTTGTAGAACCAAGACCACATCGTTATGATTCAACTATTTGGGCTTCTCAAATAGATCAATCTAATTTTTGGAAGGGATATTGGGAACTTTTTCTGGAGGGGGTATAAAAACATAGTGGATGTGGGCATTCTATGGATGTCAGACTTATGCCGAATTTAGAAAAGTGTTATCAGATGTTCATATCTAAGAAGTAGTCTGGATGGGGAAAAATTATGTTTAAAAAAATGAATTCATTCCAAAATTAGTGAGTTTATGGAATCCACAAGCGAATTAATTTCATTTGATGCATGGTGAAGTCAATATTAGTCTCTGGGACATTTACTAAATAGCTAGAGTTCCCATTCTTAGGGAAATGAATGATGAATTCACTCCGCCTAATAAAAAATTGGTTAATGATTCTTGAACACCACCACTATCTCAGGAATTATTTATGATAGTGAAGAATTTACCTATGGTAAATAAATATATTCTTGCTTGAGTATGGATGGAAGCCTTCTTAGAACCAGCAACATAAGAAGTTCCAAACTGCTGACGTCCTACTGTTGGTCCTTTTGTAGATAACTGAGGTAGTTCATGCACATATTGTCCTATGCTAGAATGAGGCTATTATAAGCACTGGGAATATAATGTAAAACCTGATATTGATGCAAAAGAATGCTTAGATTCCTTCCTTTCTATGTGGCTAAGTGTTTATTTTCTTCCTGTCCGTGAATCCATAGGTGGTGTAAGATCAAGGAAATTCATCATTGCAGCCAAATTGGTAGACGGGAATTATATTATGATAACAACCCTTGTATTAGCATGAATTTACCATCTCCATCAGCATTTATACAATGGGAAGGCTTCATTTAGGATTTCAGGGCCATTCCATGTGTTGTGTGGCTGGATTGCAGCAAATTTTTCTTCATACTCAGTGTTGAATTCAGTCAGTCTTCCTAATGGTTGATTCACCCCATTTTTACAGAATGTTTCTGGTATTGAGCCACATAACATGTGACCTAATGAGGTGTTGATGGTATTGAATATCTCAGGATAATTCAACATTTTTCATTTTGGTAACCCACCAAATGGATCTTTAATTGATGATGGTAAAGAAAAGAATTACAAGTTGAGATCCTATATGATGGAATTCAGGGATGGTGTATTATCAACCAGGATTGATGGTGAAGTTATCTATGAGGCATACAACCCATATAGGTTAGCTTGTCAGTTCTAATGTCTTTAAATATCAAGCACGTTTCCACCCACATATGTCAAACATGAGAAGCACCCAATGGTATCACAATAATTTTGGATTCTAATGGCATTAGAGTTAACCAAATTGTCAATTACATTTCCTCCACCACATACATCAATCGGATTGGAGCGGGGTATTCCAATGCATGTGTTTCTTCATATCCTCAAGGAGCTCTAACAAATGGAATATATCGAGTGGTGGCTACAATGACTGTTGCATGTGGAAATCATGGTAATAAGTCCAAGGACAGAGACGATACAGAAGTTTTAGTGGTTTTAGAGCCCTCAAAATATCTTCGTAGTAAGTATACCAGGAATACCATGACTAAAAGAGAAAAACCTCCAACACTAAGGTGATCCAGTCACCACCATCAAACATAGATTCTTATTCCATCTGTTGAACTTTCTAAGGAAGATAGGCCTGGCGAAGCTCTACAATCAAAGGGTGTTGAATCTCCTCCATAGTAAATCATACCAAGATTGAATTATGTGTTTCCTTCAGCCATTCATCTTTGGGGGAGTGTAACCCATGATATTATGGATGTGTTGGCATTCTTCCAGCATGGAATTAAAATTCCAGATTTTTGTGACATCATGGAACCTTCTGATTGAAATCCATACAAAAACATTGCTGAATTACAGATGTATATTGCGGAGATGGAGACTTTTATATATGAAACTGATGAACAAATCCCAGACTCTAAATGATTATCTCGTATGCTGGACTTAGGTGTCCGCGAAGGGGTAATTATTGACTCTGAGGAGGAGTGGGATATTTATATTGATACTGAGAATTTATTTCTCGTTTTCCTTTGTCTCAACTATACTTTATCATTTATCATCATTAATCTTGATGAAAATATATTTATGCTGCTTGAATGTAGAGAAGGAAGATCCATACCAATTCTCGAATCACCCATGTATGGTCTTACATGCTCTCCTATCGATGCAACAAATGATCCTACCAGGTCCACAGAACATTCTCCAGGAGCAAGAATCATGATTGTGGTAATTGCAGCAGATAATCTTCGACCATTACCTCAGTTTTCCCTTGTTAAGAGTATTGTTTCATTCTCTACCCCATCTTTTGATCAAAAAATGCAAGATAGAAATGAGGTTGATTTGAAGTGTTCTATTAAGGAGGAAGTATTTATAAATTCCCTAGGGAATACAACTTACTCAATAAATTCTGATAACCACGTTTTATCCTCTTGTAGGATCTATGTCTCTATCATCTCTCAAGGGTTTAATAGATGATTCTTCGAGATGAGGAAAAGAATCCCCAGTGGAAACTCAGGTTCATGTTGACGAATCTGCAATTTTAGTAGATAAATCATCAAAAGATTCAGGTATAACTTCCCCTAGATCTGTTGAGGGAGAGAAAAGTCGTTGTAAGATTAAATACATTCATCAGTTGCTTTTTTCAAAGGTTCCTGAAATAATCATCGTTGATATTACTGTTGCTTTAGAAGAAAGGAATGAAGATCCAGAGAAATCTAAGAGAAATAATGATATTGACCCATACCTGGAAAGACCTAATGTTGGCATACCAATTAAAGAGCCAGCGGAACAAAATGTCAGTGGAGCCAATTGGGTTAATAACCAACGTTTGATGGATACCATAGATGGTGAGGATGCACTAACATTTCACACTATATACACTGAAATTATAGACACCCATAATCCAAATATTGATATTCTAGGGTCCATCAATGTGTTTTAGGATTTTCAGGACGAATTGAAAAAGGGTAAGTCCATATTCCTGCATTTTCCATACTTAATTTGTTCATTAACTTGATTCTTTACATCAAATTTCACCTTATGTAGCTTTATCTGCCGAAAATGTTGCAAAGGCTCTGTAGGAATAGGGTGTCCCACTTTGTCCTTTTATTGGGGTTGGAGATATATCTATGGAGGATCCTTCATCAAGAAATGTTCCAGAGCCTTTAAATGTCATAACTAAACTAATTCAAGGAAATTCCCCCTCTCAGGAAACACCTTCTCGAAAAAACTGGAGCTGAGAATACAGGGGATGAATCCCATCAAGTAGTTGACATATTATTGGGTAAATATAATCCATTGTTTGAATCATATTTTCCTCCTCCATTTGAAGCTAATAATGACCTTGATTTATCAGTTATGGTTATCAGTTCCTAGATCGTAAGCTGAAGCTTCTACTTTCCCATGAAAAGTAGAACAAGGCAACTCTTTAAGTGACTTGTTTCCGGAGTACATTTTACCTCATGGTAGTGACTTAGATTTAGACATAGAGATGATATATTCTCTAAGTATGTCACATAAGAATACATTTTGGCATATCTGGAGCATAGTTTCCGAAAATCCTTTAGATGAATTGTTTTCCCATTTTTAAAAACCCCCAACAGTATTTTTCATATTGGGATTTGGTGGATTTAATTATCGGCTAGTATATTGTGCCATGAAAGAGACTATTCGCTGATAGAAGAAAGAGCATAAGATGTGTCAATATTTTTAAGAGCCTTATCAAAACATCAATATTGAGTGCTTTTATCTTGTATTAATTGAGGCGGAATAAAATCATAACAAGAAATCACTTGAAATCATCCAACAAATCAAATAGACCATCAAAGAGTTGATATATCATAAAAAAATTGTATGTTGTTCATAAAAATATTGATAAATTGAATCATACATAGGGAGAAACCCAATTATAAGGAATAATTTCCACTTCAACTCCTAAGGAAGCACTTCATTAGACTGAGAAGACTGGAGTATCTCAACTATCTCAACTTCAATAAGCAGCTGATAGGGCTTATGAATCATTCCAAAAAATGAAAAGTCTTGTTGATAGTATATTCTAAACATTGAAAGGAGGATCCATTTTGTGTATGGACCTCTATTTTCATATTAATGAATTTAATTTTGTTTTCAATCATAAAAATCATCATTACTATTTTTCATGATTTCAATATGATGGGTAAATGATTATAATGATTCCTTTATATTAAACAATCATTATTATAAAAATAAGAATGAATAGCTCAAAATTTTCATAGTACTCTAAGATACCTAATGAGAATAATTTTACTATTGAAAGGGTTATATAGATAACCAGACAAATTTTGTATCTTTTGACATCTTTTTTATTACACAATATTACCTAAATCAGACAAAAATTTATGTATAGTGAGATGGACTCGGCTTTTATTTAGAGTTCCCTTTGTAGGTTCTCAATCTAATGAGTACAGAGTCTTTTGTTACTAGTAGTTTAGATTCATGCATGTTGGACTATAAAGGGCTAATATTTAGGGTCAAATATCTTTCATCAAATTTTTTGAATTAGATTCCAAACAAGAATCACAGGGAATGAACTGCTTTAATATTCTTTCAACATTTCTGAGGGGAATCTTGAGTCATGATTTTTTTATGGCCACTAAATCTAAAAACTGTATCAACATAAGGGGTGTCTTTTCTAGGAACGACAATACCATTATTTAACAAACCCGTTATGGGGTTCGTGTTATGCAGGGCCAACTGGGGCATATGCTACATAGCCAAATCGTGGTATCTTTTGACATACATGCCTACTATATAGGCAACTTAAGCAAGGCCGCCTAAGAGAACATGCTACATAGTCAAGAAAAATGGTTCTTTATGAATTTAACATTTTATGTTGATAGATCGAGGGAAATAAGATTTTGGTGACTTCAGACCACAATAGGTGGCTTTTCCATGGAAATTAATTTTAATAATGAAAAATGTATATTTTAGACAATCATATGTCATGAATAATAAAACCATTTTTATAAAAAAAAATTATGAGTAATTGTTAAACGTTTATCAGAAAATGGGAGATTTTTTATATCATACGGAGCAGTTTCAAGTCATACAGTTAGGACATTAGTATTATGCATTTTTAAGTTGTTCAATAAAAACATTGGTACTGTGAAATTTTAATGCATGCGGTGAGGATATAGGTATTGTGCAGTTTTAAGTCATGTAGTGAGAACATTGGTTCTGTGTTGTTTTAATTCATGCATAGAAGACATTGGTACTATGCAGTTGTATGTCATGCGGTGAGGACATTGGTACTGCGCAGTTTTAAGTCATGCAATGAGGAAATTGTGTGGCTATAATATAAGGTATTAGGATCTAACCAAAGGTATGAGAAAGCTCTAACAATTTCTTTATAATTTGTTTTGAAACAGACTATCATATTCATGTATGGAAGGGAAAACCATAAAATGTGATTTAGGAATTTCCGGAATTGAGGAATGAAATGGGAAAAGGGCTAAAAGCCTTAGAGAAAGTATTTTCTAAGAACGAAGTAACCATTATTTTAAAACCATGTTATGGGAGCTATATTATTCTTGTCCAACTGGGGAAAATTCTACCTAGCCAAATAATGACATCTTTTGATTGACATACATGTTATGTAGGCAACTTAAGCAAGGCCGCCTGAGGGCATGTGCTGCATAGTATAGAAAAAGACCACTAAAGTGTTTGATGTTCTATTGAAAAAAGTCGAAGAATGTTTATGGAGATTCATATTTTCCAAAGCATAGAGTTTGATTTATGGATAAAGGTACCTAAAAATAGAAAGGGTATTTCCAATCAAAATATCCAAATTATTGGAGGAATAATACTTCTACGAAGGTCTGACCTAAAGGTAAGAGATATGGTGTTTGTGGTTTTATGTTATAAAACTGAGAATAGAAATGGAAACAATATATTATATGTCACCATGTGAATTAATGGTTATTCCCTAGTACATCAAACACATGGTGAAGGAAATTTTTAAACCATGGTCCTGATGATTTTCAGATTGTGAGAAATATAATGGGAGAATTATACCCGAATTACTGTTTTAAAATACAGATTCCTATATATTGTCATCAAAGAATAAAGGGGACAAAGATACTATAACTAAGAACGAAGTTACCATTACTTGACAAATCTGTTATGGGGGTTTTACTATGCAAAGCCAACGGGGCCATATGCTGCATAGCCAAATAATGGAATCTTTTGAATAACGGGCCTGTTATATAGGCAACTTATGCAAGGCCGCCTAAGGGAACGTGTTGCATAGTCAGGAAAAGGTGATCTGAAGTATTAGTAATCCTGTCACCAGAAACCGTAATAATTATTACAAGTATCTGAAAATATTGAAGATTATGAGTGTGGAATATGGTCAAGGGATTATTTTCAGTGTTTATGAGAAATATTTGAGTGAACATTAACTATCAGTTTGATGTCCTTTACATAGATCTGACTCATTTGTAAATTGTCGACATTCTATGTTTCCTTTGAATGAAAATGATGATATGCAGTTTTATGTCATGCAGTGAGGACATTGTACTATACAATTTTGAGTCATGTAGTTAGGACATTGTACTATGAAGTTTTGATTCATGCAGTGAGGATATTGTACTATACAGTTTTGTGTCATGTATTGAGGACATTGTACTATGCAGTTTTGAGTCATGCAGTGAAGTAATTTTACTATGAAGTTCTTAGTCTGGCAGTGAGGACATTGTTAACTATATAAGAAATTAAAACACCTTATATAAAGAATCCATTTACCCAATTCATAAGCCCACATGAGCTATTCTCGATGTAGTAAACAATGAGTACAAAGGGAATTTTTTTAATTCAAAGGTGATACAAATGAAGAATAGGGGTATTAGATTTCCACACAGTTTAATGACATTTGTTATAGACGAAAACTAACTGATATGAAATGAAATACATATTGTAATGAGATTAAGGAATAAAACCCAAGTATCAGTGTATGTCTTTCTAGGGAAAGAATCCATTCATACATAGTTATTAAAACATCCCCTATGCATATTTGATTTTTATATAAGAAATACAGAGGTTTTTTTATTATGGCTGGGCATAAGACTGGAGATTTAGGCGTCTCTACATATCTAAAAAAACATGGGAATCAATCCATACATAGTTATTTAAACAATCATTCCTCACACTAAATTTGACATGTGGAATGGGGGATTTTGATTTGTTCTAAGAGAATGATAATTCTTATGAAATAAAATGGTATAATTACCAAATCATATGTCATAAAAAACACTCTGTATAGATCTAATTCAAATACAGGAGGAGAAAAGAATATCAGAAAATTTTGTGATTATGGCTGGGCCTCGAATTATAAATTCAGGAATCTCTACGCATCTCATTGAAAAAGAGAATCAAGCCATACGTAGTTATTGAAACATGGTCTCTATTCATATCTGAATCTGACATAGGAAAGAGAGAGACTCGTGTACTACTAAGAAGTTGTGATGACGTCAATGCTGTTTTCTTGTGGATTCTTCTAACATCAAATATAGAAAAAATTAGTTGTATATATGATGTCATGAAGTTTAACGTCATGCGAGAAGGATGAAGATCTTGTAGACTTTAACCTCATGCAGTGTGGACACATATGGTTGTTATGCATTTTAATGTCTTGCACCTTGGAAATGGGTGTTGTGTAGTTTTATGTCTTTCATAAAAGACATTTTTGTTGTTATTCACATTATTTCTTCCAACAAGGGCATAGGGGTTGGGTAGTTTGAAGTCTTGCAGTGAAGACTATTGTGCATAATTACACACAGCATTTCTTCAAAAATCTTGCATTGCTTGGAGTTTTAATGAACTCTTCATCCATTGATATTAAAGCATAATCTCCATTTGAATAGACCATATTTGTGGAATAAGGTCCTTCCCATTTTGTTTCATGTTTTAGAGGTTTCTTTCCATGTATCATTGAAGTACTAAGGACTAAAACCAATTCTCCTTGATGTAATGAACGAAGACAGGCTTTCATATTAAAAGATCATGCTATTCTATTATGATAGACTTCATGATGATGTAATGTATTCCATCTTTTCTCATCTTATCATTCCACCTCATTTAATCATTTCTGAGATCATTCGTCTGTAGAAAACTAATCATATATTGTAACTCTATGTGATGGAAATAGTATTCTCACTGAAAAAATGCTTCAGTTCCATATACCAATGAATAAGGAGTTGGATGGGTATCAGTACAGGTAGTTGTCTGATAGGCCTATAAAGCATTCAAATGTTTATCAGGACATGATTTCTTATCATTTTCCACCTTCTTTTGGAGTATATTTGGTAGTGTTTTTTAAATACTGTATCTTTCCATTTTCCACTATTTGATATTGAGATGATTTGTTGGACTTGATATTATGTTCCTAATATAAATTTTATTACATTAGAAGAACAAAAATTGGTGGCATTTCCCATCCAAATAGTATGAGGGATGCCAAATCTGGTGATGATATTAGATTTGAGAAAATTTACAATGCTTTTTTATCTGATATCCTTGAGGGTTGCTGCCTCTACCAATTTAGAGAAGAAATCTCTATCAGTGAGAATATACTTGAACTGCTTAGCTGTGGCTGGAGAATAAGTCCATACTACATTCTTTCCCCATGTGTAAAATGGACAATAGTATTTATTTTTATGTCAAAACTATGGGGGTTGATGAATGAAGATGGCATGCACTTGATAGGGATGATATTTTTAAGTGAAATCTGCACAACCGTGTGTCATTGAAGTCCAAAAGAATCGAAGCATTCCGATCTGATAGGGGAGTCTTAGCCTAGATTGGTGGAAACCACAATCTCTTGAATGTACTTTTTCCTGACAGCTGTGGTATCTTCTCCATCAATATAACTGAAGATAATTCCATCAATTCCTCACTTTGAAAGGATCTTTTGGTGGTCTGGACTACCATACAGAGTAAAATTGGCCGCTCGTTGCCGGATTTATTCCTTCTCGGCTATATGTTGTGGAAGTATCCCATTTTGAAGATATTCCATAATGGATTTTCTCCATCCCATGGCATGACCATATGCTTTAGAAATAGGGAAAATTTTATTAATTTCCACCATTCTGGTTTGAATAAAAGGTAATAACACACTGCGATGGGTTATGCTGATAATTGCCTCATCCCGATTTGGATCTTCCATGGTTGTAGTTGCATTAGCCAGTGCCTCTTCTTGGGAAATTTGTGATTGCGGGACATAATACAATGTTTTCGATAAGGAAAATTCAGCCAGTAATTTCTGTTGTAATCACAAAAATGGATTAACTATTCCTTTCTGATAGAATATTCCACATTTTTTAGTTTGATTAAAAATTATGAATCACCTTTTACCTTTAAATGATCAATTTTCACCTGAAGGGACAATTCCAATCCTGCAATGATAGCATAATACTTTGCTTCATTATTGGTGCAACCTTCCGATATTAGGAAGGAATAAGGCAGTACTACCTTTTCTAGGGAAATAAAGACAATTCCTAATCCAACATTGTGTAGTTTCTGTTTTTCCAGTCTCTTCCCTGTTGGAGTTCAAGAAGCACCATCAAAATACATTACCATGTTTTGGAATTATCTTCAACAAAGAAAACCTCTGCATCATGAAGTTTAGTATTAAATGATGTGTCTTCCACAGATGGGTGTTAAGTAAAGAAATCAGCCAAATCTTGGCCTTTTATTGCCTTTTGTGGAACAAAATGGATATCTAACTGTTTCAAAATAACCTCCCACTATGGCTGTCTCCCATTTAGAATAGGATGAATGAGGATAAATTTGAGCGGGTTAATACAAGACACCAATTGGACCTCATGATGTTAAGGGTGTCCCTCAATTTCTGAACTGAAAAAATTAATGCCATAAATCACTTCTCAATACATGAATACCGAGTTTCCACATCAAGCATAGTGCTACTGAGATAATAAATTTTTTTTCATTCCCAACATCATTATTTTGTGCGAGGAAGGCACCTAGTGATCTCTCTAATGTTGTCACATAGAGAATAATTGGTTTTCCTTCAACAGGTGGCATCAATACTAGTGAATTAAAGAGATATTTATTGAGTATATCAAATGATTCATGGAAATCCTTAGTCCATGGGTTGTTAACTCAATTCATCATTAATCTGGTGAGGGTAAACATTTACCTCCCACGTTGGCGATAAGGCACCAAATATAGGCCAAGTGTCCTTGAGGTCCTTTTAATTCGTTCCAATTTTGAGGAGGTGACATACTGAGGATTGATTTTTTTTTCTTATGCTTAACCTCGATACAATGATGGATGACAACAAATCCAAGAAACATTCACGAGGTTACCCTAAAAGACCATTTTAAGGGGTTCATCTTCAAATTATGTTGCAAAAGATTGGGAAATATGGTTTCCAAAAAAGACAAATGATTGGACCGTTGTTTTTATTTGTCCACCAAATCATCCACATAACATTCAAACAATTTTCATATGAAAGGTTTGATGATATGGTGCATGGCACGTTGGTATGTTTTTCCTGTATTCTTTTATCCAAAGGGAATTACCCTATAGAAAAACACTTCTCGAGGAGCTCTAAAGGTTGTATATTCTTCATTATTCGGGGACATTTGAATATGATTGTACCTAGAGTAACCATTCATAAAGGAAAGGGATTCATAGAAAGTTGTAGCATTAATTAAATGTTCTGTAATTGGGACTGGAAGATCAACTTTAGGATAATGCTTGTTAATATCTCTGAAATCAATTGAGAATATAATTTTACCATTCTTATTTTTCCCTGGTACAATATTGGCCAGCAATTTTGGATACTAAACTTCCCTGATGAAGTTAGCTTTTATAATCTCATCAACATTAGCTTCAATTTTAGAGGAATGAGATTGGTGCGTTATAATTAATACTTGTTTTAATCCATAGTGTTCTTCTAGAAAACCCATGTGATGGGTGGATACATCAGGATTAAGACCTGGAATTTCCATATAATTCCATAAAAATATATCTAGATTTTTCATTCGAAAGGAATTATACACCTGTTTTTCATTAGAGGTCATGTATGCACTAATTAGAGTGGGGCGTGGATATCCTTTTGTACCCAGATTTATTTCCCTGAGTTCATCCACAGTGGTAGAGACACTATCTTCAAATACTGGAGGAGCATCCCCGAGATCTTTCTCTTCTTCGTCGTAATATATTAACTCTTATTTTTCCACTTTCATTGTAGATGATAAGGAAATACTCCCATAGTTAGGGGAGGAGTCAGTATATGAATATCCCAAAGAAGAAGCCACCATATTTATCCTTAATGATGACAAAGGGTCTTCATGTAATAAAGAGGGATTGATGGATTTCGAATCAATATCTTTGTCTTCCTCTAACATTACTACAATTTCTTTTATTCGGATTGATGATGCTGAGGCTCATTTTAGTTCAATAGATTAAATGAAAAAATCTATATTAAAGCTTCCTTAATTTCTTGGTGTATCAATAATTTCTCTTATGTTTTCAGGCTCAATTTCCACAATTGAAATTATAGGAATTAATGGATGAGTACATGGATTTGTTTTTAACCATTCAACTTGATTGATCGGTAGAACATAATGTGTACTAAAATGCTTGAATGGATTTGCTGGAATCTTTTCCAGTCCATTTGGAGGATTAACTCATGTTATTTCCTTCATTATGGACTTCATTCCTTTGGTATGACAAAAATATACATCAATTTATTGACATTAACATGTTTTGAATGGAGTCTTATCACCATACAATGTCCTAATTTGACCATTGAAATAGTATTTCAGACATTGATGGTATGACGAAGGTATAGCTACATGTCGATGCAACCAAGTCCTTCCACGCAGAATATTGAAAACTGTGTCCTGATGACCAACCATGAAATCTGAATTAGACACAAGATCTCCAAACTGAGTTATGAATGTAATTTTTCCCATAGGTTCTAGTTCATTATTCTCATATCCTTCCCACAATAAAGTCAAAGGAGATATGTCAGATTCAGTCAGGCCCAATCGACGAAGTGTACGAATGGGAATGAGGTTGAACCTAGAGCCTTTATTAATGAAGGACTGTTAGATATATATGTCATTAACCATGCTAGACAAATACAAAGGTCTGATATGCCCATGTACCATGTGGTCATCATCTTCATCTGTAAAAGATATGACTGCATGAAATTCTATAGAATAAATCTCTATACGTTAACCCTCAGCAGCAGTAACTTCGTTTTCAAATTCATGAAGACATGAAAAAGCCTTAATGAGTGCCTCTTGAAGAAATTTTGAATGATTCCAAGCATCAATAATTGACAACATGGTTGGTACATGGGTCAATTGTTTCAAAACATCATACTTTTGATCCAATCGTCTAGGTTACCCAGCATAGGGATGTGGTTTTTCATGTGCTTTGGAAGATGATGCTTATGTTGTAGTTTTATTCTGAGTTGAAACAAAAGTGGGGGATATTCCAGACATTGTAAAATTAGACTGACTAGGTCTATTCTCATACTGATGGGAAGATGGTGTTACTTCAAATTGGTCCTATAGAATAATTTTGATAGAACCAGACTTGTTTTTCATGTAAGAAGTTCCTTGTTCTTGTTGATCTTGTTTAAGGGATCTTCCGTGTGTTTCAACCACAAATATTGTTTGATCTAGGGTAGAGTTATAATGATGGTTTCTTGAATTCCCACGTCTTCCCCTATATCCTTGACCTTGTCCTCTTCCTCTAGTTCCCCAATTAGGTAAAATGAATTCTGGTTCAATACAATCAGAATTACCATTGGTATAAGGATCTGTTAAATGGATAACATTAACAGAACCAAAGATAATTTCTTCTTCTGATGAGGATTCTCCCTGAAATGATACTTCAGGTTGTATCATTTGGCGGGGCGGTACCTGTCATTTTAAAACAGATGGCATAAAATCATCTAGGGTCAAAGACAGCTTTTTCCATGACACAAGCTTGTCTTCTTCTAAATTATATTCTTCTTTAAAATATCATTACTACTTTGAGAAATGACCTTTTGATGAAGATGGTTTTTTTGTGGAAGGAGTGGTAGAAGACAAAATTTTGTGTCTAAACTATGTTCATAAAATAGAATGATTCATGCTGATCGTTTTTCGGATCATCCAATCATCTTATATTTTGACACTTTTACTAATAAACTCTTTCAATTCTCCCTCTACCTATAGATTGGTAGCAGTAACACATGATACATGAGCTAATGACTATTTCAATTTCAGTTGTCCAGAGTCTACCATATTTTGAAGGACTTGGAAAACAAATCACTCCTGAATGGGGTGTCCCAATATCTGATGTAAGGGACAATAATTCAGACGATCTTCGTCTCTTCCTTTATTTGACTTCATTGGCCTTGGTAAGTGAACAAAATTGTTTTCTAAGGTCGAGATGAAGTAACCATGAAATTGTTCGTTCCTGAAAGAATAATCTTTGTTCTTCAATTTCTCAAACTATATCTGCTTTTGATCCCTTTGATCATCTTGAAGAGACAGTTGTTGCTGCTGATGCTCAGGAGGCGGAGCCCTTCGGTGTGATGATGGTCTTGAGGTAGAAGCAGGTATATGTGACTGTTTGAGTGTGACTGAAGAAGCTTATGCCTTTCCTATCCCCTTTCCTGGAACTGATGGAATTACATGAGTTTTAGACTAGGTTTCTATAAAATAATATTCTATCTGGTGAGCGATTCATGTATGGTCTCGAAACCCTCCAGTGTATTTCAAAGGGATCAATGATGTGCGTAATTAATCATGCAGATTTTCAACATAGATTGGTTGATACTATTCTGGAGGGAGTTCTAAACATATGGAATATTTAAAACCCTTCCATCGAGTAATGAAATCCTAAACACATTCATTCTCTATTTGTTTACAATTTGTACAATTAATATATGTCATCTTAGGTAGTGTTGAGATAAATTGAAGAAGGAATTTTTGATGGAGATCTTCTCACCCAATAATTGATTGAGATTGCAAACTTTTATAATAGTGAAAATTTGTTCCTTGTAATGACTGTAAAAAACACTTATTATTAACTGCTTATTGTTGTTGAGAAGTTCCCATCATAGGATCACAACGAGAAAAAATGTGTTATGTGTTGTTCCAGATCTCCCGAACCTATAAAAATTCGGATTGTGGTATTCAATAAATTTTGTGGAGGAGGAATTGCATCAACCCATTCATGGTAAGATCTCTTCTCCTACTGAACTAGTGCAAGTCATTCCTCCATAGCTTCCAACTGAGTCTTTAATGCCTCAATTTTGTTCATAAACATTTGGGGAATATCCGTATGAGCTGGATTCTGAGCAGGTATAACAACTGGAGTTTTAGCTGGTGAAACGACCAGTAAGACCATTGATGGTGGTATTAATATCTGCCTTGGATAACCAATGGGAACAGGTCTGTCATGATGTATATGATCATGTATTGACTGTGTACCCAAAGGAGGGAATTCATTATACGCATGTGTAGATAATATAAATCCCCTTTACTGAGGTTCTCCTACAGGATTTTGATGTAGAGGACTTTCCTGGGGAGTATTTCAAGAAGAAATGTTATTTCGAAGAAACACTGTATTGAGTCTTTTCAACTCCATTATTTCCTATTATTTCTGTGAAAATCATTCTACAATTGAAAGAGATTGACCTTCTCCATAGGAAAAGTTACATGCAATCTGATTTTATTCATTTCCCTTTGATAGATGTTTTTTAGATAGGGGTGAGTTCATTATTTGAAAGCATACCTAAATTTTGGGTAAGACTCTGATTTCGAGTACACACACCATATTTATTTTCTTGGGTGTGTACCATATGTTGGACAAGAACATCATCTTATAATTCCCCTAAATTTGACTTATTTTCTATAGGATCTTCTGAAATGGTATTGAAAACATTCACTGATGAATAACACATTGATGAAATTCTTTAAGTGTTTCAGCTAGATCATCTCCCTTTATTCATTCACAAGACTATGTTATTCAATATGAATAATTCCCTAGATCTTTTTGGAGGTCAGTAACATGAAGTGAATAATTGTATAGTTTTTTTGTATTCTTTCCTTAAGGCTTCTTCCTTAATCAGGAGAAAACTGACTTCCGTTGAGCAGGGGATTGAAAATGTGAAAAATCACCCAACCTTTAAAGATGGGGTTGATCATGTTATTCTTCTTCAAATCAATGAACAATGTTTAATTAATTTGACGGTTGAATAAAATGATCCCCCCGTTTCAAAAGCCAGGGAGATTCTTGAACAACTATAGCTGAAATTTTTGCAATTTCTCTTTTGATTTTGTGGATTTTGGTTCAGACATTAGCTGGGTTAATCATCTGACAATCACTCAAAACATCTGTTTCAGAAGATTGTTTTTCTATTTTAGACATTTCCATCCTCTGATGCCTGACATCTTCTAAATGGGACACCTTCTCATGATTCTTAGAGGCGTGATGTAAAATTAGCACAACGACATATTTTCTTTGGGCATGCTTCTGTGAGAACTGGATGATGCCTATTCTTGTGTGTACTTTTGATTGCATACAAAACCTATAGATTGTGGCTGGTCATTGGCAATAACATTACATGAAAACACTTTTGGCGGACTTTTCTGATTTTGGAGTGCAGTGAAATGCAATGCTTCATATGAACTCCATCCTCGGAGGTGAATACTAGGTGGGGAATCATAAATTTATTGGCGTAGCTTCTTTATATCATTGAGACATGCACACTGAAGGGTTCTCTGTTGTTTTTTAAAACATGGATGTTGGGAAACTAAAAGAGATTCCAAGTCAATTTGGCGTTGTAACCCTTCTATTTACTTTACATGATTTTGATATTCATCATATGGTAATACTTTGGTTTCCAAATGAAGAATATTTTTCCATTAGTAGAGAGGAATGTCATTAATGCAATCTTCTATCATCAATTCTAAAAAATAAAACTAAGAATTTTCTGAAGGCCAAACATGACTAGTATTTCTCCTTTAGCTAATTGTTTCCTCATATCAAACAAGTATTCTTCATCTTTCACTAGAGGTTTATACACATGGTTTGACAAATGTGGATGCTTGTTATTAGAAGAGAAATGACCCACGGGAGGCTCGGAGAATGACCATTATCTTATGATGTATTGTAACTGAGAAATTGTTTCACCCGTAAATGAAAATGAATCCGACATAACTGACCTTGTGTTTGAAACTGCATCGAGATAGGTGGGATTTCTTGTATCTACATTATCAATTATGGAATTATTTTGACAGTGCGTTATAATACTATGGAGAGGAATTTAGTTGTGAATTCCATCATATGATGGATCACCATGGTGGATTAATGCGAGGGACAAGTCATCTTTCTCCTTGGTCTTCTGAAGACACAGAGGGTTGTCGTGGCTCTCATCTGGATATTGGAACTCTAGATTGATTCAATTTTAAAGAATAAAGCCTTCAGGATGAAGTGTCCAATGAGAAACATTTTAATTACAACAACAACTCTGAAAATTTGGTAATGACAGGGTAGGATCTTGAGCGTCAACAGATAAATGTATGGGGGCATCAAGAACACCAGCGTTAAGAGGAGATAAGTCACAACTTGACTCTTGATTTTACAAAAGTTTTTCGCGATAAATCTTTTTGGATGTTCTCTTATAATTATTTGGGGCCACCTGTAGGGAGAAGTGGTTATAAAGGGCAGGTTTATGTCCCTATCTTGGAGTAGTTACCAGAATGGACCAATTAACTCCAATTGGAAAGGGTGTATATTCCAAATCCCATTGTCCTACTAATATGAGGGGAAATGACCCATGATCATTCTGAATAGAACAGAGGTGTGTATCCACTCTAGGATGGCATGCCATTGTGTAATGACATGTGTGGGGTCAAATTTATATGTTTGTTCCCTAGATACTGCTGAAGTAGTTGTTAAAATATCCTAACATGCTTATGGAATATGGGCAGGGATATGTGTCAGCCCTTTCACCATTGATAAGATGAGTTTGTGACTTCAACGGATGGAATGGGAATATAGGACCATTCCATATCTAGTGTAGGTGGATGTGCATTTTACTATCATCCTCTTTCTATCAATGGATATTGACAGTGCTCACGCATGGGGGCCTAGAGTTGGTTCTGCCCTAAATTTGTCGTTGGAGATTTCCGACTGAATTCTCTAGGTTCTACTAAATGAGACTATTGTCAACAAGGATGTACATTGGCAGGTGCATGTGACTGCTTGCTATTTTCCATAAAGTATGGTTGACAGACGTCATTCAATACTAGCGGATGAGACTGCTAACATAATTGGTCATTGTAAATAGGTGTATGTTCTGGTTTCTCATTTTCCACCATATTAGATTGGCGGGCCTCTTTAAGTATAGTCAGACGAGCCTTCTGACTGGTTGATTACTTGTGAGAATGTGTATGTTCATGTTCACGGTACTCCACTGGTTTTATCTAGTGGATTGGTGGGTTGTTTTCAGATGAGACTGCTGTGCAACAAAATTAGGACGGATGGGTGTATGTGCCTGCTCATTGTTTTCCATCATGTTTGGTCTATGGACTACTCTGAAAGAGGAAGAGGTGAGAACTGGATCACTGTTGATAGGACGTGGTACCTGGTGGTTTGTCTAACATGCTCGAGTGTAAAATACATGTATAGAATGTCCAGAGACAAAACCCCCCATCATGTTGGAGGTGCACAACCGTGTGATTCTTGCAGCCATTGGAGGTGGTGGTCTTCTAGAAGGAGACATGCATTATAGAATTGAGGCATTTAGTGACCTTTTTATCCACCTCCATGTAGTATGGGAGGGACTAGTAATTTCATTGCGAGGATATAGACCTGAAACAGTTGGAGGCGGTGGTTTTCACCATCTGTTTCTGGATCATTGGCCGTCGTTGGCAATATGATCGAGAATTGTTGTTGACCAGGAGGGCCTATCGATTAGCCTCTAAATTCAGGATTGTACCGTGATGGAGATATTCATTAATATAAAAATAGAGACACTATGTTGAAGTCACTAGGTTAGAGATAACTACTTTCCCGATGATGAAGATCCATATTGAGAAGCAATCAGGAAATTCATAGATGTTGACTTAGAGAAATCCATTCATTGGTTTGAAGGGAGTTATGTGGAAAACTATGAACAATGACAAACACTGTTAAAGAAATACTTTTTCAGATGGATACATGTGTGATTAATTCATTTTCCTGGCCTTCCTTTATCATTTCGATAGGTTCCTAATATGTGGGTATCAATATTATCTTGGATAAATATTCACATTGGGTTCACCCTTTTTGTTTCATAGTTCCTTGAAACGTGTGTTCTAGATTTATGAATCACTATTTCCAGGCGGTTTGCATTGGATTTATTCATGGAACTAGAAACATCCAATATTTCATTATCTAATGGGGGCGTGGATTCCAAAGGAAGGAATTCATTATGTTTTGAACATTATGATAATTAAAAACATGCATTGGTCGAGAGGATGGGAGGTCAGACTCCTCACACCATTTGGGGGGAATTATTTTCCACTCCAGGACTCTATTTAAAAAATTAATATATATTCATGAATCATTATTAATTCACAAATTATATAATAAGTATCCCCTAGAATATACAATCACTTATTAATATGTGTAAAATATAGAATCATCATTATGCATTCATGGATCTTCATCTATGGATACATTTGTATGTATTCAAGGGATTCCATCAAGGGTATCCTCTAATATTCCGATTAGAGAATCTCTTAATCATCATTGTAATGATACTAGTTTTTAAGACACTCACTGGGCCACTCGTAAATTTATTGTCATCCAGGGATATGAAGGTTTGTTTTGATCATGGGATTGTGCCCATAAAATGGGATACCTAGCTATCCTTGTGAAAGGAATCAGAACCCCTCTAGTTTGGTGTTTCTTAATAGGACACATCATACCTTTTAAGGTCATGTGATAAGGACCTCTAAGTGAAATATTCTTAGTCAAAACGTAGTGTGGGACTTCCGCTGAAGAAGCCCGAGGAACTTGGAAGGGATGTGAGTTTTCATGTAGGATCATACCCTATTGGGAATATGGTTCAAGGAGAACAGGGTTTACTGGATGTTTTGGGTTTGAACCTCATGGAGGATTCCTAAAAATCCCATATAAATGGGAATAAAATCCCACATTGTTTGATATATCTCATAGGATAATATGGTCCTCTGAGAGAGATGAGTTTGGGATTACTTCTTGAAAAGGATGCCTTGATTTTTGGAGGATTGAATTTGGGGCTTATTTCATTTGGAGGATTCCTAAATTGGGGAAATTTGGGTTGGATTCCTGAGGAGGATATCCAGTGAGCTCAGGCTCTGAAAGAGCTTCTTACGTATCTTTATTTGAATAGGAATCAGAGTTCTCGTAGTTCATTATGAGTGTTAGTGCACATGTTGCAACCATCCCGTATCTCTAAACCCAATAGAGTCATTCTCGATGTGAGAAACAAGAGGACGTGAAATATTAAACAATGACACGTCACAGTTCCAAATTTTTCCTCCATGCCTATGGAAGTGGGCACATCGACTCTGGAAGAGGGTGAGGCGACGAACCATCCCTCTGTTCAATTTACATTGGAAAAGGGTCCAATGTAAGGAAGAAGGGGGGAAGGTGAGGGGCATATACGAGGATGTATTCCATGAAATTGGTTCTAGTAGGGGAGGGATACTTCATATATGGTTGCGCGGAATGAAAAGTCCATAATGTACCTTCTCTTCCAGATAACTGAGGTTTCAGGTTGCCAATTTGAGAAGGGCTAGGCTGGTATTCAACCACCCTCCAAACCGGGAACTTCCCAACACTGTTTCTGGGTGAAAATTCATGTGGATTTGGATATACAAACCCACAACACATCCAATGAATCCTAACCCCATTGTGAAAAAACATGTGGGAATCCTCTAACTCTGTAAATACATAACCCAATTGGAGACACGATGATGTACCTTACCCAACGTTTGGAGAAGTCGTGAGGTTTTGGTGGAGACAAAAACTTAGCCACTTTCAGATAAGGGATCCAAGGAAGGAGATACCCTACCATGAATGGATTTTAAGAAGGTTACTTGATATGGTTGCAAAGATAACTCATGCAAGTATTCGGTGTAGGTACCCTGCATTGCTGTATTGTGCAGGTATGGCACGCAAGTGAACCGAGAAGATATACCACATAGGTAAGGCGCACAGGTATACAGCACAGATTTAAATGATGACTAAAGAATGTTAAGAACATCAAAACATTCATATCCCATTTAATTATCTCTTCTGTCATGGTTTATAGAGTTACATGAGACAATTTGAGAGATCTAGGAGAAATAGCAACGCAATGGGAGGTACATTGAATTATTTCACTTTTTTTCAGCCCCGAAATTGGGAGCCCAAGGGCTCTATTTGTAGGCATGGATGGGCCTGGGGGAATAGATGTTTCTCACGTAGGTACTTCACACAGCTCCACCACATATGTTCTCCACTTAGGGAAATAAAAAAATTTCTGGTGCGGAGGTCGGCCATGGAGGTAGGCCGCAGAGGTCAGCCGCGGAGGTTGGATGTGGAGGTCAGTCGCGGAGGATGGCAGTGAAGGTTGGCCGCATATCTTGGATATGTATCTCGGTCGTACAGATTGGTCATGTAGCTTCATGAAGGTATTCCATCCTGAAGTGCTTTGGGAGTATTGTTGATTTTCCTTTGTACTCTTTGAATCATGATTTATTATTTGAAATATCCAGAGGATGTCTTCATAATTTTTTGGTTACATTCCCTAGAAGTTTCAAACAATGTTCATTCCAAAGTGTTCAATTTCTAGTCACCAAAGAACTAGACCATCCTATCATAACTACTATAATGACCATAGCCTTTTATAATTATCATTACATTATTTTAACCATATTTATACATCAAATTGGAACCCATGGATTGTAAATTCTATTAACAATGAAGACTAGGTGCATAAAACATTAAACATATAACTAAATTTAACATTTCATTATTTAGTCATAAAATTGAGATCTTAAGATTCATTGTGCTTTAACATCTATATAGGGTATCATGGGGGAAGCATAAACAATTGTATGAGCTAAATATCCCATAAAGTAAATAACCATAAGAACAAGGCATCAGAACTAGGGATAAAAAGCCAGAGATGATAAAAATTACATGTAAAATATGGAATTATAAAATATAATCATGGAATCATATAAACCTAGAGTCGTAAAAATGTGTAAGAAACATGAAATGAGACTTTAGCATCAGTTATGGTTAACCTCCAAGACCCTTTGACATGGTAGCATAAGCCACAGCTAACAACCAAGACTGTCACACATGGTAGCGCAAGCCTAGGCTAACTACCCAGACCATTGCACATAATGTCCTATGAGACTCAACCTTACCTAGTGAATTTGAGCACTACATAGGAACACCCATTAAAAAATTTTATGAAAATTTTTACACATAAAGAATCATACATAATCAATCTTGTATAAACATAAGGGTTATACATGGGATGAATTGGGTACCATAATCATGTCTTAATGATTTACAAATGGTCGTATCATTAATGTGTTCATGAATGAAACTAACTAAAATATACATGAAAATTATTAATTGAATATAGGAATGTATCATGTTATGTGATTTCAAGTAGAAGTGTCAATATGTATGAAAATAATTTATGAAATTTTATAATTAAAACTTTTTTGCAATGTTTTATGGAAAATACAAAAGCGACTTTTATTTTTGAAAAGTAAAAAATAATATATATAAAACTAGATGTGAACCAAAAAAAATTTCAAAACAATACTGATTTATAATAAAAATGGATGCTTAAAATAAAATATAGATTGAAGATGAAATCATGTATGAAATTGTGATGTTCCCTTAAAACAGGATTGCTAATCTGGAAGTATTGAGGAGGGAATCACTTAAAAACATGTATATGCCAAAAATAAAATGATTATAGGGTATGAATAAATGAATTTGGAACATGTAAAAATTATTTATAAAATGTAAAAAAAATATAATATAACTGCATTTTGGTAAAAGAATGATATGGAAACCCAAAGAATATAGGAAGTTCGGGTTGAATCTCTTATGAATTATCGGCATGGTGGCAGGTGTACGTACGTCGTCGTAATGAGTTAGAAAGGGGTTTATAATATGATATACATAATTAGGGATATATGGGGGATGAATGAAATGATACCCATTTATTCTGGATTACACATAAATGGGAATGACATGGAAAATATTCTTAAATAAAAGTGAAACTGATAGGATCCCTTACCTTATGTATGATGGTGTTCTCCATGTGATATTAATGGCCTAAATAATGAATTTAGGTTCATTAATTAATAATTAAATATCCTATTATAAATGTATATGATTTATTATTGCTGTTTTATGTTCATTCAGGACCATTTTTGATGGGTTATGTGGTTCAATTTCATTTTTTGGGAGCGTTTTCTTCCTCGGTTTTAATGATCGGTTCACTTTTATTCTTTTTCGGTTAACCATGTATGATGAATGTAGTTATCTAAAATTGATGTTATATAAAATTAGGGATCTTATAGAAGATTTCATAGTTATAAAATTCATTTCGCTGTATTTAGTGAAGGTGAACCACAATATTAAACATCTATGATAAACACTTCGATTAATTTTGCGATTTCGCTCATATTTAACTAGTTTTGTGTTATTATTTTATATCTTTTCTACAGAAGGATTGAAGTACCTTAAATAAGATAATATAAATATATTATTTTCTATTTAATCCCTTAAAATGATTTCATGAAAATTATAAAAGATGGCAATTCCAAATGAAAACTCTTCATCCTTAAATGTGATATATCAAGACATCTTGGTTGGTGTTTTCATTTATACTATAAAAAGAGGAGGAAGAAGAGATTATGAGAAATTATATCATTATCATAATATAATTTTTTTACATTCATATAACTAGATTTATCATACCATTTGGGGGAAGGGAGTTGAGTATAGAAATAATAAAATAAAATAAATTGAAAGAAAATAAATTAATCAAAAAAGAAGAATTTATCTCTTGAGTATATCTCATTTTACAGGCTCTTAAAGGGTGGGGATTTAGCCTTTTGTGGCTACCATGGTCTGTTGAACATGGTCTAGGGGCATGAGGATAGACTTTGGATGAATTTAGTGGAGGCACAAGGCTTGAGAGTAGTGAAGATAAGGGGTAAGCAGGGGTGGTATTTATAGTGGAAGAGAGGAGTGTTTTCTAAATATTATATTCATTAATTTATTATTTTTCAATAAAACAAGAAGTTGAAATTATTAATGTGATGAAAAATATTAATATGATCATGTGATTTCGATCTGATGCTAATTTACATCACCCATGACACAAGCATGATATAGAAATTCATGTTTTAAATTTTTTTGTGAATTATAATATATTACAATTCATAAAAAATCACATTTTAAAAAAAATACAGAAATCTAACACTATCCATTTCTTTATGGGTAGAATCCAAATATGTATTCCATTTTTTCAAAAATAAATCTCTAAATATAATTAATTTATTTTTAAATTTAAATCATAATTTACTTATAAATATATATTTTTAAACAATTACTGAGTTTATAATGTTTTCAAAAATTACATGAGGACTTATAAAATTATTGTAAAACTAGAAGACATAAAATTATTTATTTATGACCACCATTTATTAAAATATACATTATTTTAATATAATTACTTAATTATGGCTTACAAAAATTCTAATACATTTATTATGATCATATTATCACTTATAAGATGATGAAATTTTATTTAAACATTCATGGGTGAAGTTACTATTATTTTTGGATATATACTATTCATAAGGTCAAATTTATAATCATAATCATGGGATACTATTCATAAGGGTAGGATACTATTCACCAAAAATGATGTTTGCTTTTATCAGACTCCAAACTTCTTTCTAATCGCAACCGTATGTCTCTGATTTTTGAAATTATAGACCCAGAAGTGAGCATATAAATGATCTAAGGTCACATAATACATATTATAACATTGTCATATGATTTAATGTGATAATATGAAAAAATAATAAGAATGTAATTTCTATTAATAATAAATTGGGTCATTACATTTTTCCCCCCTTATGAATTTTTTTTTCAAAATTTTGTTTTACATTCTAATCTATAAATAGGGGTAGGTACTTTTTCATCATTTCCTCCCCTAGTTCCCATGTTTCCTCTTGTTACTCATGGTTCCTCCATTGTACGTTGACCAGGTGAGAAGTCTTATTACATAGAAAATTATATCTATAGTCCATGATCTTCACTGGATGCTCATCACATGAAAGATCTTCCTCCAACTGTACCACCTTTGATGATAGTAGATGTGAAGGATCTGGTATGTACTTCCATAAGAGGGATACATATAAGAAATCAAGAACATTTTCCATGGTTGGGGTAAGGACTAGTCTATAGGCCACAACTCCAACTCGATCATGGATCTCTAAGTGGAAGATGTACCTAGGATTTATATTTCCTTTCTTCCCAAAACTCATTACCTTCTTCCAAGGAGATATGTAGAGAAATACAATGTCTCCAATTTTGAACACAATTTATCATCGATGATTTTCGGCATAACACTTTTGTTGACATTAGGATACCATGATATGATACTGAATATTTCTCTCCTTTACCAAGATTTCATCACGCTTTTTAGTTCCAAGAAACATACTCTCGGTGACTTCGTCCAAACACGGCGTGGTTCTGCACCTTTTCCCATAAAGGGCATCATATGGTGCCATTTAGATGATCGAGTGGAAACTATTGTCTGAAGAGAATTCAACTTGTGGAGGATGTTGGTACCATCCTCCTTTGAAGTCCATAGGACATGATCTAAATATATCTTCTAGTGTATTAATAGTCCATTTATATTTTTCATCAATTTTAGGATGGTAGGTCATACTAAAATTTAGTTTTGTTATTAAAGAATGATGGAGATATTTTGAGTACATTGATGTTAATCTCGTATCTCGATTAGATACAACAGATAGATGTACTTCAAGCAGGCTTACCACCTCATTAATATATATTTGACATAGTTGATCTAAATAGAAGTCCTCTCAAATTTGGATAAAGTTATTTCTGTTTGTATGATGATCCACAATTACCTATATTGCATCATTTCCTCTAGTTATCCTTAGAATTACATTGACAATTTCCATGGTGATGTTCTTAAATATCCATGTTTTTATGTGTAGTGGCTACATCATCCCCTTTGAATTCTACATTTCATCCTTCACTTGTTGGCATACCAGGAATGTTGATATATATTCAACAATTTTCTTCTGCATGTTGTCCCACCAAAAGTCCTCTTGGTGATCATGATACATATTTGTTATCCTTGGATGGATAGAGAAGGTCGATCAATGTGTGTTATACAAAATATCCTTCTTTATCACTAGATTTTATGTCACACATAATCGTGACCTCAATATTACATCTTCTTCCTAATTAATATTGGACCCTAATGATATTCAATTTCTATCAGCTTCCACAAATTTTCTGAATTTCCAATCATTTTAATGAGCATCCATTATTTTCTCTATGAGAGATTGTTGGGAAATATTCTGAGAAAGGATTGATGATTTTCCACCAATAATGATTCCCATCTCCATCCATTGAAAATATATGAAGATGCAATCTTTTTTAAATACTTTCCATTGATAATGATGCATGATCCTTTCTACTTTAAGCATCTCCCACCTCGTTAGCCTTACCAGGATGGTAGTGGATTGAGGTGTCATAATTATTGATGAGTTTAATTCATCTTCAATGGAAAATATTAATATAATCTTATTTTCATGTATATTTTAATATATTTTTATTAAAATATATCTCACACTTCTCCCCATAGAGACAATGCTACCTGATTTTTAACATAAATATCACAGCCGCCAGATCCATATCATGTGTACGATAGTTTTTGTCATGGATTTCAACCACCATTAGGGATATTCTATCACCGTATCAATTTGAATCAGCATGCAGCCTAATGAATTCATTGAAGCATCATTGTACACCATAAATTGTCCTCTACTTGTTGGGAGTGTGAGTACTGGCACAGTGATTTCCCTATTTTTGAACCCTTTAATATAGTCTTCACATTCTGGGGGTGATAAAAAAATCACCTCGTTCAATGTCATCATGGCCATTGGCTTTGAAAATTGTGAAAATTTATTCAAAAATCAACGATAATACTCATCTAGACCAAGAAATTTAATGATCTCCATTACAAATGTTGGCATGGGCCACTCTAAAATTTTCTTTTCTTGGAAGGGTCCACAGATATCCCTTTCTTAGTGAAAACATTCCCCTTGAATGATACATCCTCCATATGGAACTCACATATATTGTACTTTTCATACTGCTTCTCCATTCACAATGTCCTCATCAATGTATTCAAATCTTCTTCATGTTCATCATCATCCTCCTTTCTCTAGGAAAATATTAGATTATCATCAATAATGACTACAATTTTTTTTTGAGGTAATATTTTAAGACTCTATTCATCATATACATGAAAATTATTGCAGCATTAGTGAGTCCAAATGTCATAAATATAAACCCACAGTGTATATAACTCATTATAAAGGATGTAATGAGAATATCTTTCTTCCTCTCCTTTAATTAGTGATATCCCGAATGAAGTTCCCCTTATAAAAATAACTTCCCCCACAATGCTGATCAAACAAGTCTTCTATATGTGGCCATGGATAATTGTTTTTTATCTTTATTTTATAGATCTCGCGATAATCAATGCAGAAGAACATTGATTCTTCCTTCTTCTTGATAAAGAGGATAGGATCATCCCCAGCTGAAGCACTCGGGAATATAAAACCCTTCTCCATATTCTCCTGTAACTGCTTCTTCAGCTCCTCCATTTCTACGATGGCCATTCTATAAGGAGTCGTTGATATTGGATGAAATCCTTGAGTAAGTTCCATTGATAACTAAACCTCTTAATCAAGAGGAAGACTAGGAAACTCCTTAGGGAATACATCTGTGTAATACCTCATGATGGGCTTGTCTTCAATCCGGATTCTATTTTTTGTCACAATCATTTGTGCAACAAATGGTTTCTCATAATGAATTAATATAAACATTTGAGACAATGATTCTAAAAAATGTTTATCTTCCTCTATACACTTGTAATGAATTGGGTTATGCTTCAGGATGTGAAGGCTGATCTCCATTTCCCGAAAGATTTTGTTGGATTTTTTTAAATACATCCAATCCATGCCCAAGATAACATCAAACTCTACTATAGAAAGTTTGCAGATATTTTATGGGAGGTTCTATCCAAAAATGATAACTGGAGAGAAGTTATAATCCATGGATGAAATAATTTCCACATTATATATTCTCACTAATAAAATATCCTCCAAATTATGAAGATGTTTTAAATAGTTATAAAAAACTTGAAAAATAAGAAACAATGTGTGAAACCAGAATCAAATAGTTTTTTCACTATTCTTGAACGAATAACTGCTATACATGTCACCACATTGTTGTCCGGCTACACCATAGCTGTAATGATAGCTTAATCCCATTCCTATTTTAATGGAGGTTGTGGTTTATTTCCTCTAACCACCCTCGGCTTAGGACCAATTTTTTATCATTCCCTTGTTCCTTGTTTTTGTAACACTGCACTACAGGCTGATTAGTGAACTGAACCTTCTATTATTCTTCCAAATTAATAGGATTATTCATATCTCGATGGTTGTTTTTAACCAAAAATATCCCAGCATTCTACATTTTACGAAATTATGGTATTGATTTAGCTAGTTCCTAGGATTCTTCTTTTTACAATTTATACATGTGGGATGATCGATCTTCATTCCATCTTGGATTTCATTTGCAAGACAGCTCACATTAGATTCCATTTTCCTTTTCCTATCACGAGGCCCACAATACCACTAAGAGTTTTTGATCCCCATTTCATCCTTCTGGAAAAAATGGACAATCTCCTTATAAATTTCAATGTCTCAAATTTCCAACTCTATTCATATACTCGACATCTATCTGCTTAAGAGGTTATCCACATTGATTTTGGTGTTCACGACAAAGCCAACGATGTATCTTGAAAGCCTTGGGATGTTTTCTTCATATGCATAGATGAAATCATATAATTTCTTCTAATTTCCAAGGGACACACTTTACATCTTAATATAAAGGGTTTGGGGAATATATTTATTGTAATTTTTTTGTTTAATTCCTCCCAATCAATGGAATAAATTTTCTCTTAGGGGTTAATATTTTTTATCAATTTCAACCACTGATTAGCTTCTCAATCAAAACGATAGACCACCTGTATTACTTTCTCTTATTTTGATCACTGGAGGAAAATGAATATATTTTCAATTAAGTTAATCCACTATTCCATGTGGTGGGGATCAGAAGATCCAGTTAACATGGGAAGCCTTTTTCGCATAAAGGATTCAATGGAAACATTCAATTTCCTTGGAGGAGGAGGGTGTTCCACATGATTCATTTTATTATTCAAAACTTGAGCCAGCTGAGAAAGTGTTGTCCCGATGTTATAAGCACCCATTATCATTATATTAGGCATATCGTTAGGGATATCCAATCATTCACTATCACATTGATTGTTGGAATGTGTTCTTATATTTCCCTCCATTAACCAAGAAAAATAACATGTAATTATAGGGATTGAATACATAGTTATTGAGTATAAAAATGAAACATTGAACATAAGAGGATAGACATGAATTGTAGAAGTACAATATCCATTTTGATTCCATGGGTTTAAAGCTAGGTTATCATTGATCTATTCATTAAGTTATTTTCATATAAGATTTCTTTCATTCCAATAATAATTTTTTTTACCAGACACAATAATTTACTAAAGCATATCCTTTTAGAGTGTCAAACCATGAGTGCGAAAATTCTCATTGTCATGCACCAATTCCCATTTGAGTCTAGCTAAAGATGTGTTTTTGGGTTTTAACCCTAGATACATCTATACCAGTGCCACATATACTTGTTTTTATCTAGATAGTGATTTATTTTCATGATAAACCACTTACTATATACTTACCAAAATATAGTGATGTTTTCCTATATATAGTCTCATTATTTAGGTTCTTATTAATGTTCTCTTTTTCTAATCAAAAAAAAAATAACTACACCATCGTTTCATACCAACAATAGAGACCCAAGACATTTACATTTAACATTACATGATTTTATGAAGATTATACATAAGAGTACAAGCCATGGATCATAATTTATAATGACATGGAATACTAGGTACATAAAACTCAAAACATGGATCTGAATATAACATTTATTTATTTAATCTTATGATTGAGCACCTAAATTTTTTGTGATCACACATCTGTATAGGATACCCTATGGAACACATGAAAAAAGTGATGATCTAAATTGACCAGTAAGTGAATATTTATATGAACAAAGCATTAGCACAGGGGATAAAAGGAAACACATGATGATATAAAAAAGGCTTGTTACATATGGAATCATAACATTTAAAAAAGGAATCATATAAACATGGAGTCAAAATAATGTGGATGAAATATAAAACATGACATTAGCATGAGTCAAATCCGACCGCCAAGACCGTTTCACATGGTAGCACATGGCAAGGCACACCGACATGACCGTCCCATATGGTATCACATGCCAAGACTAATAGCGATGACTATTGCACATAATTTCACATGAGACTCTACTTTAACAAATGTATTATAGCACAATTTGGGATCACCCATCTTAACATTTCATGAATATGTTTCAATATAAATAATCATACATAATAACTCTTAAATACATATAAGGGTTAACCATGGAATGAATTCGGTACCACAATCATGTCATAAAGTATAACAAATGGTTGTTTCACAAAAGTTTCCATGAATGAAATAAACTAAAATATACATCGAAATTCATAAGTGAAAATAGGTATATATCATGGTAAGTGATGTCATGTATAACTGACAACATTTATGAAATGTATTTAAGAAATTTTGGAATTAAATAATTTTTTTTTGGGTTTAATGAAAATAATATTGATCTATTAAAATAAAAAAGGAAAAAATACATTATATAAAACCATATGTGTTCCAAGAAAGTTTTAATATTAAAAAGATTGATTTTATAAAGACAATTGTTGCTTAAAATAAATGATATAGTGCACTTAAAATCAGGTAAGAATAAAAATATCATCTTTATTACAATATTGTATTTTTGTTTTTTGAAATTAAAATCACATAAGTGGAAAAGTTTTGATTAATGATAACTTTCCAAATGACGGTTCGACCAGTTTTATTAGAAAAATGTTCAAAATAATCTTGGGTTTTTATACTCAATTTAAATGAGAAATTGATTCTAGTGAAATAAATTTTATTAATTGATAAATTAATTATATTATATGATATTATAATAAATATATAAACTAAAATGTTACATTAGTGATTATATAAATTATAAATATGTTCTTAACAAAAATCAAGTACTTGTCTCTGTTCATAAAAAAAATAAGCTCTTAGAAAAATTCCAAAAACTCACATTTGGATAATTTTGAAATTATGAATTAAAAAATAATGTTTCTTTAATCAAATTATATTTATAAGAGTGTAAAAATTAAAAATAAACATAGTTTCACCATTAAAAGGTGGTAAACATGACTTTATAAAAATATCGGGGTTTTAATGTGTGAAATATGGTTAGTTCTTATATTATGCATATAAAACATAATGAATATATTGATAAAATATTTTATTTAATATATAGAATATATGTTTCATTTAAATCACTCAATCATAGTAATTAGTTATGTTTATTAATGTAAAACTACTTCGAAATCATAAAAATATTAATATTACTTTTTCTTATATCCAATTGGTTCTTATTTTATTTATCATTAATTTTCAACTAAAGAATTAATTTAATATTGGAATAAACCATAATTTTTATAAGAATGTTATTAATACACATAAAAACCTATTTAAAATCTTTTTTATATTTTATTATATTAAATAATATTATTTTATTAATACATTGTTATCTGGTCAAACTTCATCTTGTGTGTAACGCAAACTATTAAGGAAATTTAAACTTGCATGTAATAAAACATATTTATGAAGCTTTCTCATTCATTTAACACAAGCTCTCAAGGATGGTATCTCTTGTGTGTAATGCATGTTAACTCAGTCTGCAATGCATTACAGGAAATATTAATGGTTGAATTCAAAGAAATAATAAATATACAGTAGTGTTTTGGGATATTATATTCCCTTATGCATTTTGTGTTTCATATCAAAAACACTATTGAATAAAAATGTTGTAATTTAAAATTTACGAGGGTTAAATTTTTTCATAAATATTATTTTTTTATAATTTTTTATAATTTTTTTGGGTTTCACTAGTGAGATTAACATTTATGTCACTTACATGGAATGTTTCATGTACCAAATGTCAATGCATTCATATAGCCATGAATTTCATATATTCAATAGGAAAACATATAGTAACATTATAAATATTGTGGTCTGTTAAAGTACAAATATTTTTTGGATTAATATTTCATTACATTAATTTTTTTCCATATAATCGTAACTAAGAAATTTTATACCATTTTAGTATTATAATTGAATTTAAAAGAACCCATATAATTTTTCTAATGAAAAAAAATTTATTTCTTATTTTTATACACACATTCACTTATTAGTTACCTTATATAATGTAATATTTGGCATCATAAACCAAAAAATGTGGGTTTATATTTCTCTTTTTATCCATCATACTATATAATAATATTATGAAAATTATAATGAGTTATATTATATTAACTAACAAATTAAAATTTTACTTTTATTATTTCATCTTGTTTAGAAAAAATCTCTTGTTTAATTAACAGTATTTTTTCCATTAATTTTCCAATTATTGAACATTCCCATTAGGAATTCTTCTCATATATTTATCATGAGTAATATTTTTGAAATTAAGAACCTTTATTTAAATAACTATTTTTTGTTACATGATATTATATATCTAAGGTAGATGGCATATTATTTTTTCAAAATACATTTTATCTACTATCATATAATTTTTCATATTATCAATTCAACTAAATATAATGTAAATTATATATTATAAATAATCATTCTCATATAACTCTACATAAAACATATTTTATAAACATAACATGAATTATTACATTTATAAAAGTTCATTATATAAATTCTTTAGTATCTTCCATATTATTAATGTAGTTTAAAAAAATATATTTTTTCAATTCAATATATATATCAATTCCATATTTAATTCCTTCATTGATATTTTATCTTATATGATATTCCTTTGATGTCATTCATTTTACAAGGTTATATTTAATCAATCGAACATAAAATTTTTTCATAAATAACACTAGTCTTCATTTCATTATGATTTCAATAATATGAAAGAAAATATCATTCCATATGTTCAGTAATCATTATTGATCTTATAATATCATTATGACATTTTTTATTGTTTGGCCACTAACAATATCCACTCTATCATCGTCGATTATAAAAAGTAATATTTTTTAGTGAATTAATTCATTATATAATTCTTATTTATTGATAAAAATATAAGAAGAAAAATTTAATTATACAAAGAGTCTTAAAATTCAACTTTATTTGAGTCATAAAAATCAATTTTTTAACACAAGTTTTTCTCATTTTTTATATTTTTACATTTTTCATATATTGAATATATAAATACATTTTCATAGAATATATTAATGATTATTATACCCATGATAATTTTGGTTGAGATAGTTTATGTGGATAATGTTTTGGAATAGTATTTAATAAATTGGAATATATACCATGGATTTCACAGTACTAACATAAAACCATCTAGGTATGTGATAGATAACCTCATTTGTCTCCTCAATTAAATTTTAATTCATTTACTCCTCTTTCGTTTATTTTAAATTACATATCATTCAGTTATATATTTTTAATAATGAAATTTTCTCATATAAACATTTAATATGCTCCCAAGGGTATTATAACATAATATTTTTTACTTTTTTTATGTATTTTTCATTAATCCTGAACACATCTTGAAATTATATAGCTCAAATAGCCATCTATTAGCCAATACCGAGGTTACCACATTATCTTATGTACCGAACCCCATATGTAAGAACATGTAGGATACTATTGAGAGTCCAAGACCAACATAGAGAAACTATAAACTATATATCATTTAACATAATATAAATAAATTTTTAAAAAAATACCACAAATGGTTAAGTATTGAGATTTATTAATAATAAATTATCATATAATGTATATGATGTCAACATGATATAATGTAATGATAAAAAAGATAAAAATACATGAAATTAAAATTGGGATAAAAATCATTGATCCTCAGACACAATAATAATATATGTTGGAGGATTAGCCATAAAACCCAAGTCTATATACTACCCAACACCAATTTCAAAGAGTAAATGGTTACATAAGGAAATTGGTTGTAGATACATTATATCACATCCTTAAGGAATAAATTATATAGTTGTATTGGTTAACTATATTAAGGGTTTAATTTCACATAAATTTGAAAACATGAAATATACTATGTGATTTTATTTATAATATAACTATTAATCATAGAATATATATGCATATAAATCACAAAACATATCCTGGAATCCAATATAAAATAAAACATAATAAAGGGATGCAATAAAATGATCAGTATGTGTATGAATATTAAAACATAATTTTTGAATAAATTAAAATAATATATGTGGTATGGAAAATAAAAAAACATATTCAATTAAATCCATAATCTAAGCATAATATTTAAGAGATTAATGATGATCTTATAAATACATATATATAATCACATTAGCATGAAAGTTATCATCAAATATTATAACAATAAAAGTAATTAAATGATTTCCAATAAGCAATCTCAAAAATAGGGAATTCATAATGACTGAAATATCAAATATACTTTCAATACCATTCAGAATAGTGTTTAAATATTTGGGTATAAACGTATCTACGATGGCCATCTGCTTTGTCTCATGAGATCATTCTATGCCTCAATGGACTATCTATAATTAGGGTCACCTATCAAAATGTAATTCCAATTTATTACTCATAAGAAAGTGGTGAAATATAATTCGAATAAAAAATTATATCATATAAAAAAATGTGAAATTTTAATACAAGACCCAAAAAATTAACATAATCATCAACCATCCAAATGAATATTATTTATGGTTGTAAAATTGTAGATCCAAATTGAAACTAATCATAAACCATCCAACAACATTTAAAGGAAAATTTCAATAAAACATTTCCATAGTTGATCATATGTTAGATTAATGGGTTGATGTCATTGAAGAATAGAAATATAATGAGAATTTCATTAAAACCATTTTTAGAAAAATGACCATTTATCATTGAAAATAAATTAAATATAGTAAAATATATGACAAAAAATTTATATGTAAATAATCTTTATAGAGTTTTATAATATTCATTAAAAAAATCTGTGCTATAGAATATTTATTTGTTTTCTTTCCAAACATGATAATATAAATATTCACAGAACATTTCCAATAAATTCCAAATGGTTATTTTATAAAACCACTATAATGATTCATTTTTAAAAAAATAAAAAGTAAAAATGTTATAAAAATTTATATAGTAAATATTTTTTTCAATGATAAATAAATATTTGATAATATTTTTTGAAAACCTTCATTTGGATGAAAAATTAATTTTCAACAAAGAGGGAAATAATGTCGTATTTTCGTAACAAAATTCTCCAAACGATTTTAATTATAAAAAATTGGGAAGATAGTACTATTACATGAAAAAATTCATGAATAAATAGATGAGAGTAAAATATTATTATTTTATGATATAAAAACCAAATAATTCCACCAAAAGATACTTGAATAGAAACAATATTGAATAATGACGAGGTCGTGAAATAAACTATTACAACTTTTTCAAATAAAGAATCATAAGCCGCATAAAAATGAATAATTTGATAAATAATTAATGAAAATTAATATAAATATAGTCTTTATATAACATGTATAACATAGGTTTATATATAACACACAAAGGAATGTGTGGTGAATATTTTTTATATCTTAATGATGTAAAAGTGAGATGAAAAACACTCAAATTTGGTTATAATTTCATCGTATGTCTTTATACATATTATATGAAAAATTAAATTTAATATTAGTTATTTTACAGAACTATCATCATATATCAAATACCATAAAATATACCCTTACAACATTTTACAACCCCTTTTTTAATAAATTTCATTATTTTCGATGTTTCGGGTGTTAATTGACTTCATTTCTCAGACATGATTTGTAATGAATTTTTTTATTATTGTACATAGGATATAGTTCAATAATCAAAATAATGATATTAATTTTATAAATATAATATTATATATATATCCTCATACCCATTCTATAAATTAAGACATAGAAAATGAATAACATCACTTCATGGATACGGTAGACCATATCAACACATGAGCAATGATATCAGTTTGTTAAATGGTCAAACGGTAGTCAAGTTCATGGTATAGTAATTTTAAATAATTTATATCAATTATATAATATTAAAAATATTAACATCAAAACTTATTTTTAATTTCCATGAAAATCATAAGTGAAAATTGAATCACCTGGCTTCATGAGATGGTAGTCTGGCATAAACACGAGTGAAATTATCGTTTTTTAAATGTTTAGGAAAATATATTTTATAGATGATATTAAAAATGAAAAATTATATTAATATCATATGTAATTTATATGTACTTCAGATCTATCATTATATCATACATTTTGAAGTGATTATGGAAAACAAGTTACATTATTTTGTGAAGCAGTAGTCAGTTTTACACATGGTTGATGACTTCATTTAATATTTAATGTTATTATATATTGAAAAGTATATATAAATAAACAAAATAACATATTATTATATAGGATATAATGGTTTTATTACATTTTATGTGTGAGTAATCAATTTTTTTTGTCAATAAACATATCAAATGAATGTTCTTAGTGAATACAATTACATTCTCTTTGAGAAAGATCTGTTGGATATCATTCTAATGACACCAGGTTTGGAATATTTATATGACATGAAGATATATAATATCTATTAATATTATTTTATTGTATATTTATAGTTTTTTAACCATATTATTCATAATTGTTAATATGTTAGGGGAGTGAGTGCCCCTTTTTAATTGAGAATGATTATCAATTTTGTAAATACCAAAAAACATTCACTGATGGGAATTCACTCTAAAAAAAGTGGTGAATAAAATTGATAATTAATGAATCAAAAGGATTATATGGTGTATTCACCCATAATTCACAACAAATAAAATTTTAAACATATTTTCCTTATCTTTTTTGATTCCATAATTTTAACATTTTAATATTTCACTACGATAACTATTATTTTTAACTAATGTAATTTATCCATTTAGGCTAAAATAAATTAACCCTATTTAAGCCTATTTTCTCCACTAAAATTCCTTTTTAAATTATATTTATCAAATTAAAGTACTATGTTTGTTGAAAATTATATTTAACACAAGAGCATGTAATGTTCAAAAACATCACATAAACCGTAACCATGGTAACAAAAGTATTTTACACATTATTAGTAAATATTGTCACTATTACTAAACAAATTGTGATGAATGTACCATAGATAATATATTTTCCAATGTGAAATTATATTTTCAAAATATATTTTATGTGAATTTAAAATCATTTAACCGAATTTCATATTTAATATAATAATATTAATGAAAACATTGAAAAACTAATTTAATATTAATTTAATTATTATCCAAAAAATTAGGGGGTTCTAATCTATTATGTTCATTGTTTTTCGAAATTATATATTGATCCAATAAAATAATTGAACCAAATAATTCCTTTATTTTGTAATTATTAGAATGTTTTTGTTGTCATTTATTATATTTTTCTATTCATTAAATAACGAATATGTTTTCATTGCTTATGATTTATTGTAATTGTATGATACCTAATAATTAAAAAAAATTACCCTAATATAATTAATATAACTTTTTTCAAAACTAAAATTCATATTCATTAAGATAATTAATTTTTCTATGTGAACACATAATTGAATCTAAAATGAAGAGGGTTTTATTTTTTATTTTTCATTACTTAAAATAAATTTATAATTCACATTCATGGAAGGAGGTCTTTCCAACTCAATAAACAATTATTAAAATATATATGAGGGTATATATGTGGTTATAAAATTATAATTAGATAACTTTTTGGTTATTCTTCCAAATATCATATTTCATTAACCCCATGGTAATCTCAACGTTACCATTGTCCTGGAAATTATTTTTATCTGTTTTAGAAATTCATTATTCTGAAAAACTAAAAAGAACATTTTAGTCAATAACCATTATTAATGATCCAAATATAGAATATAATTTTCTAAATTCAATTCAATGAAGTGGACGAATTCAATTCAAAATTAAACCGTACAGGTGATGAAGGATGAGTCTTCAAAAGTGAAAATTCTCAGAGGTCTAGAATATTAATGAAAATTAAAAATGATGTTTATTTAAAAAAAAATAGTTAGTTTAAATATCATATTATTATTATTTTTTTATTAAAATCCATTTTAAATATGTTATTTCTTAAAAAATTATTTAAAGGACAATCCAATTAATAATAAAAATATAAATTTATCACTATTTATCAAAAAATTGAAATTTATAGAAAAAATATAGAAATTCACCATTAGTGAATTGTTATATTCTAATTAAAAAATATGTTAATTTTATAAAATAACAATTCTAATTTTTTCAAATATTTATTTTATCAATAGTTCTCATAAGGCGACCAATCCATTTTCTTAGAATAAATATAATTTTTTAAAACATTTATTTAATTTAAAATTATTTTTATTTTTATTTCTAATAAATATATAGCCAATTAAATATTCTGAGCAATATATTAATTATAAATTAGTTATAACAATTCATACTAGATAATATAAAGCATAAATTATAATTTTCATTTTTATTCAATAACATTTTAATTAATTATCACATTTCAGTTAACCATAATGTTTTGTTCATGGAATTATATAAAATATACATAATTTAATTAAAATGAAATATATTATAAATTATTGGGGGTATATGTTTTATTTTAACTTTGGTATTGTGTGGAATACACTCTATGGAACACGATGTTCTTATTTTAATATATCAGTATGTTAAATTCTAAAAACTTAAATAAATTATTTCCTCTGGATTTAATCAAAATATAAATGATAAATGGTTTTAAAATTGAAAATACACTTCAATAATTCCTAGATCAAGAGAAGGGATAATAAAAATATAATTTCAACATAGAAAACCCAAAATATTTATAACCCATTAAGGGACTATTTTATTCATCAGAGACGATGGTAATAGGATAACATTTTTTTCAAGCTCCATTTCCATGAGTCGAATAATTACATTAATATATACACTAAGAACATATGAATATATACATATATGATATAATTCTATTTCCTTGGAGAAATATCTTCCTTTGGTTTTTCAGGGGTCAATTCATAATTCACTTCATACTCGATGATATGAATATATATAATAATTATTTATTCCCAAATCAATTTTATCATATCATTTGAACGACATGTCTTTCCACATGTCTCTATATAATTGACAAAACCAAATGTTTCAGCACTAATAGTCTAATAACAATAAAAGTTAATCTAAATCCCTCCCATATATATATATATAACATATTTCATGTTAAAAATATGTTGCTCTAAACTCAATGTCTAGAAGCATTGATGTAAGGTTACTAAATCAACAATATACCCCCCATAATTTAATGTGAATCTTGCCATCACATTCCAAAAATTTGAATACCTTGATCATAATAGTACCACAATTAAAACATGTATATTTTTATATATAAAATCAAAGGATTTAAAATATATTACATAATGGAATACTTGATGTAAAATCATACAAGGATGAAATAAACCATTAAACATCTAAATAATATCATGGTCACTAACAATATCCCATACAAAACTCATTTTCATCTCTATATTGGGATCATCGGAAGTGTTCTCCTACCTTTGTCATATATATGCCATTAGGATAATTGTTCCACTGAATATATATTCTGTATCATTGATAATGTAAAAAATAATCTCTGAAATATTGTTTCATTGTTCCATGAAACATGTATTCTAGTTTTAAGAATCACTTATTCCAGGTGATTTCCATTGGATTATTTATGGAACTAGAAACTTCCAACAGTTCATTATCCAAAGGGGACCAACATTCAAAATGTAGGTGTTCGTTATGTTTTAACATCAAGATACTTAAAAATGTGCATTGGTCAAGAGGATTGGAGGTCTGACACAACACACCTTTTTGGGGTTGAAATATTGTCAAATCTGGGACTCCCTTTATAGTTCAAGATATTTTTGTGAATACTTATTATTTCACCATGTATATCATAAGTACCCCTTCAAATTTTCAATCACTTATTTAGCACATGAAATGTTTAAAAACATTTGTATGTATTTGAGTTTCTTAATTTATGGAGATATCTATATGTATTGGAGGTTCTACATCAATGGTATCCTCTCATATACTACATAGAAATTATTTTATTCATTTTTATGATGATACTGGTTTTTATGAAACTCAGTGGGGCACACTAAAAATTATTATCATCCACGTAGACGATGGTTTGTTTGATCTTGGGACTGTGCCAATAAAATAGGCTTCAAATGTATCGTTATAAAATGAATCAGAAACCTCGCAGTTCATTGCCACTGAATAGGACTCATCGTACCTTTTAAGGTTTTATGATTAAGACCTAGAAATATAGTATAATGTCATTTGTTATGGACAACCAAGTTGAAGGATCTTAGTCAAAACATAGTATGTGACATATTCTGAAGCAGCCTATGGATCATGGAAAGGATATGGGTTTTCAAGTCAGATCTGACCCTGTTTAGAATATTCCCCCAGGTAGAATAGGGTTGATTTAAGGTATTTGGATTCAACCTCAAGGAGGCTTCATAAGAATCCCATATATATGGAAATCAAAGCCTTCATAGTTCGATATGACTCATAGGATAGTATAGCTCTTTGAGATAAATATGTTTTGGATTTGGATTCCTTGGTGATTTGTGAATTTAATATTGGGATTATTCGTAAGGAGGATTCAAAATTCAGGGGAACTTAGGTTGGATTATTGAAGAAGAAATCCAGTGAGCTCAGGCCCTGAGAATGATTCCTACGTATCCCAATTATGGTGGGAATCAGAGCTCTCATAGTTCCTTAAATTGTTAAAATGTTGTGACCAAGACAAATCTACAAGACTAGATTAGTCAGGCTATTTTTGAGACACAAGATAATTTCAATGATTCTACAAAATCATTCACACTTTTCCACTTCTGCTGATTGAAGGGGCACAGTTATGGCGGTGAGAGTGGATGAGGGTGAGGCAATCATGGAAGATGGTGAAGCGATAGGAGTCCCCTCTGTTCTATTTACATTTAACAAAGGGACCAATGTACAGAGGAAGGGATAAAGGTGAGTGGATAACAGCTGGAGGGATTCCCATGGTGACAATGCCCAAAAAAAGTTGGAAAGGGTAAAAAAAGTCATTGGCCCCATCTCCCCTCAGATATTTGGCACCGAAGAATAAAGGAGAAGCAATGATGCTACCTCCAGTAAGAAAATCTAGGGGCTTATTCCTAGATGGTTTCCCTAAAATTGATCTTGGTAGAGGAGGAAGGCTTCTCTTTTCCTTAAATGGAAAAGGAAGTGTGAACCATACATTCCATACCGGAGACCTGAGGTCCCATGTCATCTCTTTGAGATGGGAGATGTTAGGAACCAGACCCTCTTCCAAACTGGAAACTTCCCAACATTGTTCCTTGGAGAATGGCTCATGTGACTGTGGATATACAAACCCACAAACATTCCATGTATCCTAACTCCATTATAAAATAAATGTTGTAATCCTCCAACTGCGGAAATACAAATGCAAATAGGATACAGGATGATGTGCCTTTCCCATTGGTTTGATAACTCTGGAGGTTTTGGTGGAGGTCTCAACATAATCCATTTCATACAACAGAGCCATGGAAGAAGCATTGTTTCCATAAATTAATTTTATAAAGTCTTGATGGCTTGAAAACTAATGAAATTAATTGAATAAAAAAGGGGTTCTCAAGTAGATAAGGACGAAAAAGTATGGGTGCATAGGTAGAAATGAGTGACTATACATTCCATTAAGTGATGAACAAACTGTATGATAATATTTGGCCACTTTAGGCATATATGTTTTATGGATTTCAAACACTAAAAGGAATTATGTCCAATGATCCTCATTCAAATCCACTACTCAAGGTGTTGAAGAACTACCTTGAATTTTCATAAAGACTCGGGCATGGCACTAGGGTGAGTAGAGCAGCAATTGGGCCTCAAGGATATTCTTCCATACAAATGAACGCCCCAAGGGTCAATTTATAGGAAAAAATAGGGCCTTGGGTGAAATGGAATTTGGTGGGAAAGTGACTTGCGTGCTAGAATTATGCCACGCAAGTATCAGCATCCGGATGGGTGACACCCAAGTATCCTTGAGCACCGCCATCGATTTTGCTAGACAAGGGTGACCACTTGAGAACTTACCCAAAATTATTACTTCAATCTGCTCCAGCATGGTGGCTCGAAGGTGTTTTCATACAGGTACATTGGGTGCCTCTTTGGAAAATTAGGCAAATAATTCCCCTGTACCACGGTGGATGCGCCCCCACACCCCTTCTTCGGATAACTTCAATGCTTTTGTCCCGTCCCTTTGAGAATGTTCCTTCGCTACTATCACTGACCCCCATGAAAAATGTAGCATCGCACCATGAACATTTAGAGCCTAGTTGAGGACATTTTGTGGATAAGTGCATAGATCCCATATCATGGTTTCTACAAATACTTTATGAAATATTACTGTGTTATAATATATATACATTTTTTGGTTATTATAACTATAATACCATTTATTAAATGCACCAAAATCATATTTTGTGAAGGAAATCAAAATAACTTTATTGAATCCATGTTATATATAATATAGAATATATTTAACCATTAAAAATTATTTTTATATGTGGTATATTCCCTGGACATAATGTGAATTAATTTTCATGGTTCCCAATATCCATACATTTGATGCATTTAAAATTAGAAATTTTATTCTTTCCCATAAAATTATGATCATGTGGTAATTGTTCTCACCACCTATATAAATCATTGATTCACTTTATTCAGGTACCATTGTGTTTCTTTCCACATGTATCACATTTTTAGAAAAAATTCTTTACCTTATTCAACATAAACATTATTTTCTCTATCAACCCCTTCTAATCTATCTTCTAATTGATGTCATAATACTTAATGAATTATAATTTTTTCCTGATATCAAATGACGAAATTTCATTGAATGAAAATAATTACACAAAGTATCGTTCTATTTGAACGATTAGCTTATACTAATTTATGAAAAAAAATTATACTCATTGAATTTTATATATATATATGGTTTACATTCATACCCAGAAGAACCATTTCAAAAAAAATTAATACCAAATATTATATTATATCAATAAGAAACATAATATATAATCCCCAATAAATTCAATCAAGTAAAATAATTTGAGAAAATAACATTTCTATTCTCATAATCATAGACATTATGATTTTGGGGGTATCATAAGTTTTAAATAATTTATAATGGTTGGTAAATAAAATTTCAATTATATTTAAAATATCCCTATGTAATGTCAATCATTGTGTGCAGTAAGGTATATATTCCAACACCATGTAACATTTTGGACAATCCCAATATTCCCTTATTAGAGTTACTAACACTAAAAAATTCTATTCCATAACCACATTCACATGTAGTATCTAGATAAGGATTTATTACTAGGGATAACTAGATAATATTTTCCATAAAAATATACTATGATATTTTTCTATACGTTATCTCAATGCCTATCATAGGGTTATTTTTTCCTAATATATGTTTTCCAGAATCTAGATCCCCATGTTTCTACAATAATTTCTCTAATACTAATAATAAATACCCTTACCCTAGAAAGCCTTTTTTGGTGTAAAATTTATTACATTGACTCTATATAGGAGTAATAAAATCACAAAGGAGTGAATATATTTGTTGTCTTGGTAAATTATATACATACTTGAACTTCACATAAATTTTAAATCATTAAATATTAAGTGGATTTTTTTGGGAGACCATCATTATTCCTCTTCTATATTCTTTCTTATAAATAAAAAATATTTCCCATGAATACTAGGGAAAATAAAATATATTACAGTGGTGAGATTATTTCCTCACTAATTGTAGTCATACTGTTCAAATTATTACAAATAAATAGGTGTAATCAATATATTATGTTAAATTACTGAAACACATTCCATTTTATAAATACATTTTGTTTAATATAGAAGAAATATATAATGAAAAGAAGTCATATAAATAATCCAATTAATCTAATAAATATCAATTGAATTATAAATAATAAAATAATCCCACGAACATCTTTAACTAAACACACAATAATGGAATTCATAATGTTGGACTTCTGAGACTTTTTGTTTTGACCTTGCGCAATATTGTTTAAATATATTGGTTGAAAAAAAAATCCAATTTTCCATATTGTTTTTTACATGAGACTAATCAACGTATTTAGGGGCTTTCAATAATCTGGCCCCACATTTCACATACTACGCACAATTTATTTGTAGAAACACAGTAAACACAGTCACTTATTTTAAAACATTACATATTAATTTTAATATATAATTAAATAAAATAAACATGATCATAAACATTCCATATTATTTTTTTATAGAAATTAATTTATTAATCCATAGTCAAATTGATCATAAACTATCAATTTATAGAATAAAGATCATTTCAATGCAACATATCCCCAATGAATCATATGTACCATAAAGGGTTGATGTCATTAATGAGTAGAAATAATATAAAAACATTATTACTAACTTATTAAGGAAAAACCATATAAAATTGAATAAATATTTAATATAAAATGATAAACTAAGATTTGTAAAATTACATTTAAATATTTAAAATAGTTTTTAAAACATATAGGGGTCATGATGTAAGAAAATTTTATTCATGTCGTTCATGTTAAAACAATGACTCCATTCAAATTTTATATAATAACCATAATAGAATTATTCAAAAAAGAAATGAATAATCCCTTCTAAAGAAATTAAATGTATAAAGGGTAATGTGATTTTTAATAAATCATTTGTATGAATAAAAATAAAATTTACATGATTAATAAAAAATGGATTTTAAAGAAAAAATATTTTCAATCGAAGAGATAAATAAATATATATGTCTGTAAAAACATCTTATCACTCATTTTAATTAACAATGAGTGTAAATATGAAGCTATTACATAAAAAAGATACTTATAAACTATATTACAATAATGTATATTGATTATAAGATATATATATCAAGTAATTCACATAAGAGATACCTAAATAAAAAATTATACAATAATTATGAGAGTGTTAAACAACCCATTAAAAGTTTGGTAAATTTTGAATCGTAATACATATAAAACAGAAATCCAACATATTAAACTATAAATATTTTTAATCTCATTTTAATGATATAAATTATCAAAAGAAAATATATACACCAAATGGAGAAAAAATTGGTGAATATGGTTTATCTCTCAAAGAAGTAAAAGTGGGATATGAAACCCTTTCTTCTTGTACGACATCCTTCATATGTAACCAATCATAAAATATAATAAATTAAATTTTAATATTAATATATTATATGACCTTAGAAATATATAACATACGATATAGTTTCCTCTTATAACATATTACCACTTGTTTTTAATAATATTTTACTATACCCATTATTTAGTGTATTAATTTTCTTTTTGGTCACATCTTTATTACGATATTGTATGTTTGTTTTTTGAAATTAAAATCACATAAGTGGAAAAGTTATGATTAATCATAACTTTTCAAATGATGGTTCAACTAGTTTTATTAGAAAAATGTTCAAAATATTCTTGGGTTTTTATACTCAATTTAAATGAGAAATTGATTCTAGTAAAATAAATTTTATTAAATGATAAATTACTGATATTATATGATATTATAATAAAAATATAAACTAAAATTTTACATTAGTTATTATTTAAATTATAATTATGTTCTTAACAAAAATAAAGTACTTGTCTCTATTCATAAAAAAAATAAGTTTCTCAGAAAAATTCCAAAAACTCACACATGGATAATTTTGACATTATGAATTAAAAAATAATGTTTCATTAATAAAATTATATTTATAAGAGTGTAAAAATTAAAAATAAACATAGTTTCACCATTAAAAGGTGGTAAACATGACTTTATAAAAATATCAGGTTTTTTAATGTGTGAAATAGGGTTGGTTCTTATCTTATGCATATAAAACATAATGGATATATTGAGAAAATATTTTATTTAATATATAGAATATATGTTTCATTGAAATCACTAAATCATAGTAATTAGTTATGTTTATTAATGTAAAACTGCTTTGGAAGCATAAAATAATAATATTACTATTTCTTATATCCAACTGGTTCTTATTTTATTTCTCATTAATTTTCAACCAAAGAATTAATTTAATATTGGTATAAACCATAATTTTTATACGAATGTTATTAATACACATAAGAAATTATTTAACATATTTTTTATATTTTATTATATTAAATAATATTATTTTATTAATACATTGTTATTTGGTGAAACTTCATCTTGTGTGTAATGAAAACTATCAAGGAAATTCACATTTTCATGTAACAAAACATATTTATGAAGCTTTCTCTTTCATGTAACACAAGCTCTCGAGGATGGTCTCTCTTGTGTGTAATGCATGTTAACTCAGTCTACAATTCATTACACGAAATATTAATGGTTAAATTAAAAAAAAATAATAAATATACAGTAGTGTCTTGGGATATTATATTCCCTTATTCATTTGGTGTTTCATACCACAAACACTATTGAATAAAAAATATGTAATTTAAAATTTATGAGGGTTTCAATTTTTCAAAAATATTATTTTTTTAAAAAAAAATTAATTTTTTTTGGGTTTCACTAGCCAGCCAAATTAGATTTTTTTTATTAAGCCATTTTAAGGAAAATGGAAAAAACCAGAGTAACATTATATAGAATGTTTCCTGTACCAAATTTCAATGCATTCATGTAGCCATGAATTTTGTATATTCAACAGGAAAACATATAGTAACATTATAAATATTGTGGTCTGTTAAAGTAGAAATATTTTTTGGATTAATATTTCATTACATTAATTTTTTTCCATGTAATCGTAACTACTAAATTTTATACCATTTTAGTATTATAATTGAATTTCAAAGAACCCATTTAATTTTTCTAATGATAAAATATTTATTTCTTATTTTCATACACACATTCACTTATTATTTATCTTATATAATGTAATATTTGGCATCATAAACCAAAACATATGGGTTTATATTTTTCATCTTATCAATCATACTATATAATAATATTATAAAAATTATAATGAGTTATATTATACTAACTAACAGATTAAAATTTTACTTTTATTATTTCATATTGTTTAGAAAAAAGCTCTTGTTTAATTAAAAGTATTTTTTTCATTAATTTTCCAATTATTGAACATTCCCATTAGGGATTCTTCTTATATATTTATCATGAGTAATATTTTTGAAATCAAAAAGCATTATTTAAATAACTATTTTTTGTTACATGATTATATATATCTAAGGTAGATGGATTAATAGTTTTTCAAAATACATTTTATCTTCTATCATATAAATTTTCATATTAATAATTCAACTTAATATAATGTAAATTATATATTATAAATAATAATTCTCATATAACTCTATATGAAACATATTTTATAACCATAAAATTAATTATTACATTTATAAAAATTCATTATATATCTTCTTTAATATCTTCCATATTATTAATTTAGTTTAAAAAATTATAGTTTTTAAATTCATTATTTATTTCTATTCCATCTTTAATTCCGTCATTGATATTTTATCTTATATGATATTCTTTTGATGTCATTCATTTTACAAGGTCATATTTAATCAATCGAACATAAAATAAATTGTTAAATAACTCTAATCTTCATTTCATTATGATTTCAATAATATGAAGGAAAATATCATTCAATATGTTCAGTAATTATTATTGATCTCATAATGTCATTATATAATTTTTCTTGTTAGGACACTAACAATATTCACTCTATCATCATCGATTACAAGAATTAATATTTTTTAGTGATTTTTTTCATTATATAATTCTTATTTATTGATAAAGATATAAGAATATAAATTTAATTATACAAAGTGTCTTAAAATTCAACTTTATTTGAGTCATAAAAATAAATGTTTTTAACAAAAAAAATTACATTTTTTATATTTTTCCATTTTTCATATATTGAATATATAAATACATTTTCATAGAATGTATTAATGATTATTATACCCATGATTTTTTTGTATAGTTAGTTTACGTGGAAATTTTTTTGGAATAGTATTTAATAAATTGTAATATATACCATGGATTTCACATTACTAAATAAAAACCATCTAGGTAGGTGATGGATAACCTCATTTGTCTCCTCAATTAAATTTTAATTCATTTACTCCTCTTTCGTTTATTTTAAATTACATATCATTCGGTTATATATTTTTAATAATGAAATTTTGTCATATCAACATTTAATATACTCCCAAGGGTATTATAACATAATATTTTTTCACTTTTATTATGTATTTTTCATCAATCCTGAACACATCTTGAAATTAAATAGCTCAAATAGCCATCTATTAGCCAATACTGAGGTTACCACATTAGCTTATGTACCCAACCCCATATGTAAGAACATGTAGGCTACTAGTGAGAGTCCAAGACCAACACAGAGAGACAATACACTATATATCATTTAACATAATATAAATAAAATTAAAAAAAATACCACAAAAGGTTAATTATTGAGATTTATTAATAATAAATTATCATATAATGTATATGATGTCAACATGATATAATGTAATGATAAAAAAGATAAAAATACATGAAATTAAAATTTGGATAAAAATCCTTGATCCTCAGACACAATAATAATATATGTTGGACGATTAGCCATAAAACCCAAGTCTATCTACTACCCAACACCATTTTCAAAGAGTTTTTGGTTACATAAGGAAATTGGTTGTAGATACATGGTATCATATCCTTAAGGAATAAATTTTATTGTTGTATTGTTTAACTATATTGAGGGTTTAATTTCACATAAATTTGAATACATAAAATATACTATGTGATTTTATTTATAATATAACTATTACTCATAGAATATCTATGCATATAAATCACAAAACATATCCTGTTATGCAATATAAAATAAAACATAATAAAGGGATGAGATAAAATGATCAGTAAATGTGTGAATATGAAAACATCATTTTTGAATAAATTAAAATAATATATGTGGTATGGAAAATAAAAAAAACATATTCAATTAAATCCATAATCTAAGCATAATATTTAAGAGAATAATGATGATCTTATAAATACATATATATAATCACACGATCATGAAATTTATCATTGGATATTATAACAATAAACGTAATTAAATTATTTCCAATAAGAAATCTCAAAAATAGGGAATTCATAATGACTGAAATATCAAATATACTTTCAATACCATTCAGAATCGTGTTTAAATATTTGGGTATAAACCTATCTACTATGGCCATCTGATTTGGATCAAGAGATCATTCTATGCCTCAATAGACTATTTATAATTAGGGTCACCTATCAAATTGTAATTCAAATTTATTACTCATAGGAACGTGGTGAAAGATAATTAGAATAAAAAATTATATCATATATCAAAAATGTGAAATTTTAATACAAGACCCAAACAATTAACATAATCATAAACCATCCAAATGAATATTATTTATGGTTTCTAAAATTTTACAACCAAATTGAAACTAATCATAAACCATCCAACAAAATTTAAAGGAAAATATTAATAAAACATTTCCATAGTTGATCATATGTTAGATTAATGGGTTGATGTCATTGATGAATAGAAATATAATGATAATTTCATTAAAACCATTTTTGGAAAAATGACCATTAATCATTGAAAATAAATTGAATATAGTAAAAAATATGACAATAAATTTATTTGTAAATAATCTTTATAGAGTTTTATAATATTCATTAAAACAATCTGTGCTATAGAATATGTATTTGTTTTCTTTCCAAAAATGATAATATAAATATTCACAGCACATTTCCAATAAATTCCAAATGGTTCTTTTCTAAAACAAATATAATGATTCATTTTTAAAAAAATAAAAAGTAAAAATGTTATAAAAAATTATATAGAAAATATTTTTATCAATGATAAATAAATTTTTGATAATATTTTTTGAAAACCTTCATTTGGATGAAAAATTAATTTTTAACAAAGAGGGAAATAATGTCTGATTTTCGTTACAAAATTCTCTAAATGATTTTAATTTTAAAAAAGTGGTAAGATATTACTATTACATGGAAAATTCATGAATAAATATATGACGGTAAAATATTATTATTTTATGATATAAAAACCAAATAATTCCACCAAAAGATACTTGAATAGAAACAATATTGAATAATGATGAGGTCGTGAAATAAACTACTACAACCTTTTCAAATAAATAATCATAATCAGCATAAAAAATGAATAATTTGATGGAAAATTAATGAAAATTAATATAAATATAGTCTTTATATAACATGTACAACATAGTTTTATATAGAACACACAAAGGAATTTATGGTGAATATTCTTTATATCTTAAAGACGTAAAAGTTAGATGAAAAACACTCAAATTTTGTTATAATTTCATTGTATGTATCAATACATATTATATGATAAATTAAATTTTATATTAGTTATTTTACAGAAATATTATCATATATCAAATACCATAAAATATACTCTTATAACATTTTACCACCCCTTTGTTAATAAATTTCATTATTTTGAATGTTTCGTGTGTTAATTGACTTCTTTTCCCAGACATGATTTGTAATGAATTTTTTTATTATTGTACATAGGATATAGTTCAATAATCACAATAGTGATATTAATTTTATAAATATAATATTATATATATATATATATATCCTCATACCCATTTTATAAATTAAGACATAGAAAATGAATAACATCACTTCGTGGATACGATAGACCGTATCAACACACGAGGAATGATATCATTTTGTTAAATGGTCTAATGGTAGTCAAGTGCATGGTATAATAATTTTAAATAATTCATATCATTTGTATAATATTAAATATATTAACTTCATAACTTATTTTTAATTTCCATGAAAATAATATGTCAAAATTGAATCACCCGGCTTCATGAGATGGTAGTCTGGCATAAACACGAGTGAAATTATCGTTTTCTAAATGTTTTGGGAAAATATAATGTATAGATGATATTAAAAATGAAAAAATATATTAATATCATATATAATTTATATTTACATTATATCTATCATTATATCATTCATTTAGAAGTGTTTATGGAAAACAAGTTACATTATTTTGTGAAGCGGTAGTCAGTTGTACACATGATTGATGACTTCATTTAATATTTGATGTTATTATATATTGAAATGCATATATAAGTAAACAGAATAACATATTATTATATAGGATATAATGGTTTTATTACATTTTATGTGTGAATAATCAATTTTTGTTTGTCAATAAAGATATCAAATGAATTTTCTTAGTGAATACAATTACATACTCTTTGAGAAAGATCCTTTGGATATCTTTCTAATGACACCAGGGTTGGAATATTTATATGACATGATGATATATAATATGTATTATTATTTTATTATTTTATATTTATTATTTTTTGAACCATATGATTCATAATTGTCAATATGTTAGGGGAGTGAGTGCCCCTTTTTAATTGAGAATGATTATCAATTTTGTAAATACCAAAAAACATTCACTGATGGGAAGTCACTCTAAAACAAAGTGGTGATGAAAATTGATAATTAATGAATCAAAAGGATTATATGGTGTATTCACACATAATTCACAACAAAAAAAATTAAACATATTTTCCTTATCTTTTCTGAATCCATACTTTTACCATTTTAATATTTCACTACGATAACTATTATTTTTAACTAATGTAATTTATCCATTTAAGCTAAAATATATTTAGCCTATTTAGACATATTGTCTCAACTAGTATATGTTTTTAAATTATATTTATCAAATTAAAGTACTATGTTTTTTGAAAATTATATTTGACACAAGTTCATGTAATGTTCGAAAACATCACATAAACTGTAACCATGCTAACAAAAGTATTTTACACATTTTTAGTAAATATGGTCACTATTACTAAAACAATTGCAATGAATGTACCATAGATCATATATTTTCCAATATGAAATTATATTTTCAAAATATATTTTATGTGAATTTAAAATTATTTAACCAATTTTTATATTTAATATAATAATATTAATGAATACTTTGAAAAAAATAATTTCATATTAATTTAATTATTATCCAAAAAAATTAGGGGGTTCTAATCTATTATGTTCACAGTTTTTCGAAATTATATATTGATCCAATAAAATAATTGAACCAAATAATTCCTTTATTTTTTATTTATTTTATTATTTTTGATTCATTTATTATATTTTTCTATTCATTAAATAACTAATATGGTTGCATAGCTTATGATTTGATGTAATTGAATGATACCTAATAATTAAAAACAAATTAACCTAATGAAATTAATATAACTTTTTTCAAAACTAAAATTCATATTCATTCAGATAATTATTTTTTCTATATGAACACATAATTGAATTTAAAATGAAGAGGGTTATTTTTTTTATTTTTCATTAATTAAGTAAATTTATAATTCACATTCATGGAAGGAGGTCTTTCCAACTCAATAAAGAATTCTTACAATAGATATGGGGGTATATATATGGTTATAAAATTATAATTAGATATTTTTTAGGTTGTTTTTCCAAATATCATATTTCATTAACCCCATGGTAATCTCAACGTTAACTTTGTCCTGGAAATTAATTTTAACTATTTTAAAATTTTATTATTCTAAAAAAGTAATAAGAACATTTTAGATAATAACCATTATTAGTTATCCAAATATAGAATATAATTTTCCAAATTCAATTCAAAGAAGTGGATGAATTCAATTCAAAATTAAACCATACAGGTGATGAAGGATGAGTCTTCAAAAGTGAAAATTCTCAGATGTCTAGAATTTTAAAAAAAATTAAAATTTATGTTTATTTCAAAAAAATTAGTTAGGTTAAATATCATATAATTATTTTTTTATTAAAATCCATTTTTAAATATATTTTGTTCTTAAAAAATTATTTAAATGACAAACAAATTAATAATAAAAATATAAATTTATCACTATTTATCAAAAAATTGAAATTTTTAGAAAAAATATAGAAATTCACCATAAGTGAATTGTTATATTCTAATTACAAAATATGTTAATTTTTTCAAATAACAATTCTAATTTTTACAAATATTTATTTTATCAATAGTTATCATAAGGCGACAAATCCATTTTCTTAGAATATATATAATTTTTTAAAACATTTTTTTAATTTAAATTTATTTTTATTTTTATTTCTAGTAAATAGATAGCCAATTAAATATTCTGAGCAATATATTAATTATAAATTAGTTATAATAATTCATACCAGATAATATAAAGCATAAATTATAATTGTCATGTTTATTCAATAACATTTTAATTAAGTATCACATTTCATTTAACCACAAAGTTTTGTTCATGGAATTATATAAAATATACATAATTTAATTAAAATTAAATATATTACAAATTATTTGTAGTATATGTTCTATTTTAACTTTGGTATTGTGTGTCATAAACTCTATGGAACATGATGTTCTTCTATTAATATATCAGTATGTTAAATTATACCCACTTAAATAAATTATTTCCTCTGGATTTAATCATGATATAAATGATAAATTGTTTTAAAATTGAAAATACACATCAACAATTCCTAGATCAAGAGAAGGGATAATAAAAATATAATTTCAACATAGAAAACCCAAAATATTTATGACCCATTGAAGGACTATTTTATTCATCAGAGACAATGGTAATAGGATAACATTTTTATTTCAAGCTCCATTTCCATGAGTCGAATAATTGCATTAATATATACACTAAGAACATAGGAATATATTCATATATGATATAATTATATTTCCTTGGAGAAATTTCATCCTTTGGTTTTTCATGGATCAATTCATAATTCACTTCATACTCGATGATATGAATATATATAATAATTTTTTATTCCCAAATCAATTTTAGCATATCATTTGAACGACATGTCATTCCACATGTCTCTATATAATTTACAAAACCAAATGTTTTAGCACTATTAGTCTAATAACAATAAAAGTTAATCTAAATCCCTCCCATATATATATAATATATTCCATGTTCAAAATATGTTTCTCTAAACTCAATGTCTAGAAGCATTGATGAAAGGTTTCTAAATCATCAATATACCCCCTAATTTAAAGTGACTCTTACCATCACATTCCAAAAATTTGAATACCTTGATCATAATAGTACCACAATCAAAACATGTATACTATTATATATAAAATCAAAGGATTTCAAATATATTACGTAATGGAATACTTGATGTAAAATCATACAAGGATGAAATAAACCATTAAACATATAAATAATATCGTGGTCACTAACAATATCCTATAAAAAACTCATTTTCATCTCTATATTGGGATCATAAGAAGTGTTCTCATGCCTTTGTCATGTATATTCCATTAGGATAAATGTTCCACTAAATATATATTCTGTATCATTGATACTGTAAAAAATAATCTCTAAAATACTATTTCGTTGTTCCTTGAAACATGGATTCTAATTTTAAGAATCACTAATTCTAGGTGATTTCCATTGGATTATTTGTGTAACTAGAAACTTCCAACAGTTCTTTATCCAACGGGTACCAACATTCCAAATGTAGGTGTTCGTTATGTTTGAACATCAAGATACTTAAAAACGTGCTTTGGTCAAGAGGATGTGAGGTCAGACACAACACACCTTTTTGGGGTGGAAATACTGTCTAATATTGGACTCCCGTTATAGTTCAAGATATTTTTGTGAATACTTATTAATTCACCATTTATATCATAAGTACCCCTTCTAATATTCAATCACTTATTTATCACATGAAATGTTTAAAATCATTTGTATGTAATTTATGATCTTAATTTATGGAGATATCTATATGTATTGGAGGTTCTACATCAATGGTATCCTCTCATATACTACTTAGAAATTATTTTATTCATTTTTATGATGATACTGGTTTTTATGAAACTCAGTGGGGCACTCTAAAAATTCTTATCATCCAGGGAGATGAAGGATTGGTTGATCTTGGGACTGTGCCAATAAAATAGGCTTCCACTGTATCATTGTAAAATGAATCAGAAACCTCACAGTTCATTGCCACTGAATGGGACTCATCATACCTTTTAAGGACATATGATTAGGACCTAGCCGTATAGTTTAATGTCATGTGTTATGGACATCCAATTGGAAGGATCTTAGTCAAAACATAGTATGTGAAATATTCTGAAGCAACCCAAGGATTATGGAAAGGATATGGGTTTCCAAGTCAGATCTGACCCTGTTGGGAATATTCCCCCAAGTAGAATAGGGTTGATTTAAGGTACTGGGTTTGAACCTCAAGGAGGCTTCATAAGAATCCCATATATATGGAAATCAATGACTGTATAGTTCGATATGTCTCATAGGATAGTATAGCTCTTTGAGAGAAATAAGTTTCGACTTTGGATTCTTCGGTGATTTGAGGATTTAATATTGGAATTATTTGTAAGGAGCATTCCAAATTTAGGGGAACTTAGGTTGGATTATTGAAGAGGAAATCCAGTGAGCTCTAGCCTTTAGAATGATTCCTACGTATACCAATTGTGGTGGGAATCACAGTTCTCATAGTTCCTTCAATTGTGAAAACTTTGTGACCAAGTCAAATCTCCAAGCCTAGATGAGTCATTCTATTTTTGAGAAACATGATAATGTCAATGATTCATCAAAATCATTCACATGTTTCCTCTTCCACTGGTGGAAGGGGCACACTTATGGTGATGAGAGTGGATGATAGTGAGGCGATCGTGGAAGAGGGAGAGGCGATAGGAATCCCCTCTATTCTATTTTAAATTGACAAAGGGACCAATGTATAGAGTAAGGGATAAAGGTGAGTGGATAATAGTTGGAGGGCCTCCCATGGTGACAAAGCCCAACAAAAGATGGAAAGGGTAAAAATATTCCTTGTCCCCATATCCCCTCTGATATTTGTCACCAAAGAAGAAAGTAGAAGCAATGATGCTACCTCTAGCATGAAAATATAGGGGCTTATGCCTATATGGATTCCCTAAAATTGATCTTGGTAGAGGAGGAAGGATTCTCTTTTCCTTAAATGGAAAAGGAAGTGTGAACCATACATTCCATACCGGAGACCTGAGGTCCCAAGTCATCTCTTTGAGAAGGGAGATGTTAGGACCCAGACCCTCTTCCAAACTGGAAACTTCCCAACATTGTTCTTTGGAGAATGGCTCATGTGACTGTGGATATACAAACCCACAAACATTCCATGTATCCTAACACCCTTATAAAATAAATGTTGGAATCCTCCAACTGCAGAAATACAAATGCAAATAGGATACACGCTGATGTGCCTTTCCTATTGGTTTGATAACTCTGGAGGTTTTGGTGGGGGTCTCAACATAATTTCTTTCATACAATAGAGCCATGGAAGAATAATTCTTTCCATAAATGTCTTTTATGAAGGCTTTATGGCTTGTAAACTAATGAAATTATGTGAATCAAAAAGGGGTTCTCAAGTAGATAAGGACACACAAGTATGGGTGCACAGGTAGACATGAGTGACTATACATTCCATTAAGCGATGAACAACCTGTATGATAATCTTTGGCCACTTTAGGCATGTAAGTTTTATGGTTTTCAAACACTAAAATGAATTATGTCCAATGATCCTCATTTAAATTCACTACTCAAGGTGTTGAAGAACTACCTTGAATGTTCAGGAAAACTTGGGCATAGCACTAGGGTGAGTAGAGGAGCAATTGGGCCTCAAGGATATTCTTCCGTACATATGAACTCCCCAAGGGTCTATTTATAGGAAAAAATGGGACCTTGGGTGAAATTGAATTTGGTGTGCAAGTGACTTGCATGCTATAATTATGCCACGCAAGTGACAGTAACCGGATGGGTGATTCCCAAGTATCCTTGAGACCCGCCTGTGATTTTTCTAGACTAGGGTGACCACTTGAGAACTTACCCAAAATTATTACTTCAATATGCTCCAGCATGGTGGCTTGCAGGTGTTTTCATGTAGGTACATTGGGCACCTCATTGGGAAATTAGGCAAATAATTCCTCTGTACCACGGTGGATGCGCCCCCACACCCCTTCTTTGGATAACTTCTGTGATTTTGTCACGTACCTTTGAGAATGTTCCTTCGCTACTATCACTGACCCCCATGAAAAATTCAGAGTCGCACCATGAACATTTGGAGCCTAGTTGAGTACATTTTGTGGATAAGTGCATGGATCCCATTTCATGGTTTCTACAAATACTATATGAAATATTACTTTGTTATAATATATATAGATTTTTTGGTTATTATAACTATAATACCACTGATTAAATGCACCAATATCATATTTTGTGAAGGAAATCAAAATCGCTTTATTGATTCCATGTTATATATAGTAATAGAATAAGTTTAACCATTAAACATTATTTTTATATGTGTTATATTCCCTGGACATAATGTGAATTAATTTTCATGGTTCCCAATATCCATAAATATGATGAATTTAAAATTAGAAATTTGATTCTTTCCCATAAAATTATGATCATGTGGTAATTATTCTCATCAACTATATAAATATCTGACTCACTTTATGCAGGTACCATTGTATTTCTTTCCACATGTATCACATTTTTAGAAATAATTATTTACCTTATTCAACATAAACATTATTTTCTCTATCATCCCCTTCTAATCTATCTTCTAATTGATGTCATAATACTTATAGAATTATAATTTTGTCCTGATATAAAATGATAAAATGTCATTGAATGAAAATAATGACATGAAGTATCATTCTATTTGAACGATTAGCTCATACTGATCTATGAAACAATCATTTATACTCACTGAATTTTATATATAGATATGGTTTACATTCATACCCATATGAACCATTTATAAAAAATTTAATACCCAATATTATATGATATCAATATGAAACATAATATATAATCCCCAATAAATTCAAACAAGTAAAATAATTTGAGAAAATAACATTTCTATTCTCATAATCATAGACATTATGGTTTTGGGGGTATCATAAGTTTTAAATAATTCATAATTGTTGGTAAATAAAATTTTAATTATCTTTAAAATATTACAATTTAATGTTAATCATTGTGTGTAGTAAGGTATATATTCCAACACCATGTAACGTTTTGGACAATACCAATATTCACTTATTAGAGTTACTAACACTAAAAACTTCTATTCCATAACCACATTCACATGTAGTATCTAGATAAGGATTTGTTACTAGGGATAACAAGATGATATTTTCCATAAAAATATACTATGATATTTTTCTATATGTTATTTCAATGCCTATCATAGGGTGATTTTTTTCCTAATATATTTTTTCCAAAATCTATTTCCCCATGTTTCTACAATAATTTCTCTAATATAAATAATAAATACCCTTACCCTAGAAAGCCTTTTTTGGCGTAAAATGTATTACATTGACTCTAGATTGGAGTAATAAAAACACAAAGGAGTGAATATATCTGTAGTCTTGGTAAGTTATATACATACTTGAACTTCACATACATTTTAAATCATTAAATATAAAGTGGATTTTTTGGGAGGCCATCATTATTCTTCTTCTATATTTTTTCTTATAAATAATAAATCATTCCCATGAATACTAGGGAAAATAAAACATATTACAGTGGTGAGATTATTTCCTCACTAAGTGTAGTCATACTATTCAAAATATTACAAATAAATAGGTGTAATCATTATATTATGCTAAATTACTCAAACACATTCCATTTTATAAATAAATTTTGTTTAATATAGAAGAAATATATAATGAAAAAAAGTCATATAAATAATCCAATTAATCTAATAAATATCAATTTAATTATAAATAATAAAATAATCCCATGAACATCTTTAACTAAACACACAATGATGGAATTCATAATGTTGGAATTCTGAGACTTTTTGTTTTGGCCTTGCACAAGATTGTTTAAATATATTGGTTGAAAAAATCCAATTTTCCATATTGTTTTTTCCATGAGACTAATTAACATATTTAAGGGATTTCAATAATCTGGCCCCACATTTCACATACTACTCATAATTTATTAGTAGAAACACAGTAAACACAATCACTTATTTTAAAGCATTACATATTAATTTTAATACATAATCACATCAAATAAACATGATCATAAAAATTCCATATTAATTTTGATATAGAAATTAAATTATGAATCCATAGTAAAATTTATCATAAACCATCAATTTATAGAATAAGGATTATTTCAATGCAACATATCCCCAATGAATCATATTTACCATAAATGGTTGATGCCATTAATGAGTAGACATAATATAAAAACATCATTAATGACTTATTAAGGAAAATACCATATAAAATTGAATAAATATTTAATATGAAACAATAAATTAAGATTTTTATAATTACATTTAAATATTTAAAATATTATTTAATACATATAGAGGACATGATGGAAGAAAATTTTATTCATGTCATTCATGTTAAAACAATGACTCCATTCAAATTTTATATAATAACCGTAATAGAATTATTCAAAAATTAAATGAATAATATATTCCAATGATATTAAATGTAAAAAGGGTAATTTAATATTTAATAAATCATTTGTATAAAGATACATACAATTTACATGACTAATAAAAAATGGATTTTAAAGAAAAAATATTTTCAATCAAAGAGAGAAATAAATATATATGTCTGTAAAAACATATTATCACTCATTTTAATTAACAATGAGGTAAATTTGAAGCTATTACATAAAAAACATAATTAAAAACTATATTACAATAATTTATATTGATTATAAGATATATATATCAAGTAATTCAGATAAGAGATACCTAAATAAAAAATTATACAATAATTATGAGATTGTTAATCAACCCATTAACAGTTTGGTAAAATTTGAATCGTAATCCATATGAAACAAATATCCAACATATTAAATTATAAATATTTTTAATCTAATTTTAATGATATAAATTATCAAAAGAAATTATATGCAACAAATGGAGAAAAAATTGGTGAATATGGTTTATCTCTCACAGAAGTAAATGTGAGATATGAAACCCTTTCTTCTTGTACGACATCCTTAGTATGTAACCAAACCTAAAATATAATAAATTAAATTTTAATATTAATATATTGTATGACCTTTAAAGTATATAACGTACCATAAAGTTTCCTCTTATAACATATTACCACCTGTTTTTAATAATATTTGACTATACCCATTATTTAGTGTATTAATTTTCTTTTTTTTCTCATGTTTTTTTTGACAATAATATACTTATTCATATAAATAGTATATATTTCCATAATCTCCATAAATAAATTAAATCTATAAATATAATTTTCTTCATTATATATATCCTTATAAACAATAATTATAATTAGACCTAGAAAATGAATCACATTGCTTCATTGAGATAGTAGGTCGTATATATGCATGGGTGATTATAACATTATCTCAGAGGGTGAAATTGTAAGGAATTTTATGATATGTTAATTAAAAAAATTATATCATTTCATATATATATATCTCATATATTCCTTATATTTAACATTTTTACCTTTCATGTAAAGAGTATGTTAAAATTGAATCATATCACTTCATGTGTAGTCTACCGTACACATGAGAGACAATATTGTATTTCAACCATAATAGAAATTGACAATTTATAATCCATATTTTAACATTATATTTATATTTATATCATGATTTATATATATATATAAACACACACTCACTAAATCCACTATTACATCTAATGTCGATAAGTGTTGAGGGAAAACATGTGAGATCAGTTTGTGAGGATATTTTCCTCCATTAATAGGATATATATATTTATTTCATATTTGATGGAAGAAGATGTGGATAAATATTAAAAAATAAACATAATATCATAAAAATATTTCAGATAAACTATTTTTATTGTTATATATTTTTTTAAAATATCATATATGGTTTTAAAATAATAAAAAAAAGATTGTTCTTAGTGAACAAAATTACCTTCTAATAGAAAAACCTATGTTTCATCTATGTATAGGAACCCTGGGGTATTTATAATGGGTGTAATATAATCTATAAAATTTTTAAATGGGTATATTTTATTATAATTATATTGTATCTTCAAAATACATATGGATTTATTGGTCTGAATATTTAAGGTGAGTGAGTGCCCTTTAATAATTTAGGAACATAGGATTTTTTTTGTAAATACCATAAAATAGTCATCAATGGGAAGTGAACATCACTCCATGTTGTTCAGTAATTTATAATTAAGTTGTTGGATGGTTTATTTTCTACATAATAACAACTAACACAACCCAAAAAAACTTTTCTATAATTTTATTTTGTAACATATATGTTCTCTTACTTTTACAATTTTAATTATTCACTATAGTGACTATTATATTTATATTTTGTAATTTTTAATTAAATACTATAGAAAAATGGATATTGTAAAATTATTTGGAAAAATATATTAATAATATTGAATATATTTTATAATTGTAAAATCCTATGTGTGTTGAAAATTAATTTTAAAATTATCGTATACAATGTGGACAAACAATACTTTAGCATTAACAATGTTAAAAGCAACTTTACTCTTTATGGTTCAATAATTTAATTGTGAAATATATGATTTCTATGAATGTGTTATAGTTTATATTTATATAAATTAAATCATTAATTGGAAAAACATAGTATTTTTCTGTATTCTAAATATTTTAATATATTACCATTTATTATTAAAAAATATTACTAAATTTTTTATTCATCATTTAATATTATTTTATAAAATACAAAGATAATATGAATGTAAATTAAATTACGTTAAATATTTTTTATTATGATATATTTCTATTGAATTATAATAGAACGCAATTTTTTGTTAAATTTATTTTACTTTTATTATTTTTTATGTCATTTATTTTATATTTCAACAAATTTAATTTTTATTTTCATTGAATTTTTTATGAATAAAATATAATTATCAAATTATGAAAAATTATAAATTTAATTATTCACATAAATATAATTTCAGTAGGCTTAGAATCTTTATTCATATTCATTGACATCATTCCTTTCCCCTACGGGAACACACAATTTAAATTTCATTACAAGAGTTTGAATTTTTGTTTCCCTGCTAAATTTATAATATAGGTCACATTCATGAAAAAATGTACCGAATACACATACTTTTACATCCAAATATTCTTAATTTTGTACATATGGATATTCAATTTATATTGAATAAGAATTTTTGTCATTATATCAATTATTAATTAGTTGGAACCCATTGTAAACTCATTTTTTACTTCAATCTGGTAATTAAAATTTACTATTTTAAAAATTGATTATGGAAAAAAATTAGTTAAACATACTTGATAATATAGAATAATCATATTCTAAATATGTAATACATTTTTCAAAATTTAATTTCCTTATGTTTAATAATTCAATTAAACATTAAAACCCTAATGAAATGAATTAGAGGCCATTAAAAAAGAAAATTCTCATCTGTATAGAATGTTTTCAAATCAAAATTCAATTTTAAATTGATTAAAATTGAATATATATGTCAAATTTTAATATTTATTTTCTAATTTTACATTAAACCAACTATATAATCAAATTTATTTATTTAAATTATTTAAATGAAATTTATATTTTTATTAAAATTAGTTTTCTTTTAATATTAGTCGTAAATTTTATGTTATCAAAAAAAATTATTAAAAATAAATTTTATTCTAATATTTATTGGCTAATTTATAAAATGACATTAATTGTTTCATAATATTTTATTAAGAGTGTCAAAAATTAATTTTTTTCATAAATTTACATCACATGAGAAAATAGTTATCTTTCAAAAAATAAAATCTCTTAGAAAAACAATTCTATAACACTCAAATGATTCTAATTTTTTTACAATAGATAGATAACCAATGGAGATGTGTAAATTATAAAATTTTCATATTTTATTTATTTATATTCATACCAAAAATTTAGTGTCCCAGTTATAATGGTCATGTTCGGATAATAATATATTATAATCATCTCGTATTTCATTTAATATCAATATAGAATTCATCGAAAGGTATGAGAGATATTTGAATAATTGAAAATGAAATATATTTTAATATTTATCGGTGATATATTATCTTCTAGGATTACCAATTCATTTCATACATGTTATCTATAATTATGTTCCACTTTTAAAATTTCATTTTTTTACAAGAAAACTCTATAGGTTAGCCTCTTAAATCTTAATCCTACCATCCTATCCAATTATCTTATACATCCTTTAACTTGAATATAATACATTTAGGTCTAAATATGGTATAAAGTTCCTACATGTGTGGTGAAAAATAATTTCTATAGGGAACCATAAATTATTATTTTAAAATATATCCGAAAATTAATTATGTGTATAGATAAAAAACACACAAAACAAAATTATGTGGTTTATGTCATCATGTTTGAATTAGATGACAATGATACACGAAATCGCCTACCAATACCATTTTAAATAAATGAATAATCTCATAGTGAATCCGAATCTATGAGTCATTACTTAATTAATGTTCCAATAATATAGTCTCAACATCTACTAATATTCATTATGTAGTGTCTTATAACATATCTCGATCATATGTCATATCACATCTAATTACACTACCCTCTCACTCACACTATGTTCAAGAGGAATTTCATTCACCAAAATCCCCTCAATTAATCCATGGGTTTTCATCTCAACACATTCCTTATTATATACCATGTAACATTACACTACCCTACATATTAGGGTGATGATTCATATATCACAATGTATGATGTTTTGGGCCAATAGCCACTAACATTGTGTGAGGTCTCACACCTTATCTCATAAAATATCAAAATCCACCACCATATCATCTAGGTTGATGCCTCATAAATTTTCTTATAAAACATCACCTTTCAACACACTCGCAAATATGGAAAGGTGTTATTTTTCTCAAACCACAGCCTTGATAATAACCCTCCCACAAAGGTTGATATTAGTAATGACTATCTCATTCAATATAATGTTATATATCAATTAAATTTTCCCAACAAAAATTATCAGAAATAGGGAACACACTATCAATCATATGCATTTAAATATTTTCCTTTTTCATTGTTCCAACATGCCACTAAATCACATGGAACACACTCTTAGTGGTTAAACCATAACTTGACTGATCATCATCCCCACAAAATATATGATTATTTTAATCAACTCAATGTGAAATTATTTTTATATTACATTATATATGGATTATAAGGTCCTTCAAACATAACTCAATATATAATATTCATTGTTACACTTTTCTTCACCAATTCATAATACACCTCTTATTTGTCACCCAACCCGATGGAAAACTATAAATTCATATCATTATTCCCATGTAACCACATGTTCCTAAAACCTAATCATATGTTATACCATGTAGATATTTTATATTCCAAACCTTCCTTGTAATTTACCCATAATGGATAAATATATTTCATTACACCATTATCCACCAAGACACAATAATATTGGATAGTTGACTATGTTAATCCGCATTGAGACCACAAATTTTTCTCTGTAGATATGAAAATTAGATGTATATCACACACAAAACAACCTAAGGTCTCAAAAATAATAAAAATATATAAAGATTACAGTACCCTTAATATCCATAATAACTGCTCTAAGTACCATTCACTCACACATCCTTATATAGGCTACAAAGATAGACTATAATGATAAGGAAACCATATCAACATCCCTCATCACCTAACAATGGGATTCATTTTCCATTCAGTACACACATCTCATATCCCATAAGATAATTGATGCAAAACACAAATTAAAACCACAATATGTGATTCCCATTTCATAACATACCATAACCTTTTCATATACCATCATCCTCAGACATTATTTTCTAATTTCACAATTCATGAACAATATAGGTTCTGTTGGTCCCAACTAAACATTACACCCCTATGAGTAATAGTCTTCAGAACACTCTAAAATAACATAACCCTGAATGACCCAATTAATTCAGAGAAAAGAAAATATATAATAATCATTTACCCAATTCTAGTCTCAGTTAGGCCTCCCCCCCATAGATTTCCAAAACATGAAACACTTCACAATAACATGATTAACATATAAAACCACATGATATATGATGAAACATTAAAGGAACCAACTACCATAAAAATGTTATATGATAATGTATAGTGTCTCTACTCATCCTTTTTCTCTTGATTACATGAAATAAAAATACCCCTAAATTAGATATATACTAAAATATATTTGAGATGAAAAATAAAAATTAGTGGGGGATAGGGATTGAATTTTAATTACTATGGGAGACCTCATACATCATACAACAACTAAACATATTAATAAATGACCACATAAAATTTCTAATAATGGATACATATAAGGGAAGTAGACATGTAGTATGGAGATTGGACCATAGGTAATGTGAAAAAGTAGATGGAGAGACTTCCATAAAAATGATCTTGGGAAATCATTTAAAAAATTTAGTTTTGTTCATTGTGGAAGGTTGAGTTAATTCACCACATGTACCCCTGGAGGAAATTACTTTTTGAATAGTAATTTCAAACCACAATTCCAACCATTTTTTATAACTATGAATCCACTATAATATTTCAGGATTTGATCATTTATCAAATTTGTCAAGGGTGCCAATGAGCTCATCCCGATGATACTTCGATGAAAAAACATAATATTTTAACCCCTTAGTTGTGACATAATTAATTCCCAATATCAAAAACCAAAACATCCATATATCCTAGGATACTATTGTGAAATACCCTGGACAAACAACTGTATACTCCCTAATTCAAAATTTATGGTCTTTCACCAATTTGTTTAGGGTAGAAAATCCCATACAATCATCCCTCATGGTGTAATGACTTTGGTATGACATTATGCGTTTTCTGTAGTAGAAATCACTATTCATTACCAATAAAAATATCTTTATATTTTTTTCGATGTCTAAAATATAATGACTCTGATTTTCATAGTTTTATTTTAAGAAACTTTCTTTGAATATTTTGAGACCAGGGGCTGATATGGTGTGCTATTCTGGGGCTCAATGTGCTCGGAATGGTCTGTCAAAAAATAATATGTTTTTAAATATCATGTCTGAGTGGTTTTTTTGAAAATGTCTAATAACTCTTAAAAGGGGTCCTGGATTAGAAATTGTAGGGTACTGTTATGTTTTTAATGGCGTGATTTCCATAGGAATGAATTAAATCAAGTTAGCATGAGCCTATAGTGAGAAAACACATAAAATGGAATAATGGTAAATAAAATAATAAAAAATATTAATTTTATTTTTAATATCCATATAACTCTTGAACAGTGACACAGAATAAAAATAAGAGACCACATTTGGGTTCTTAATAGGGTGTTTTCCTTAGGCGAAGACTAAAATTGGTCGGTGCTAGACAATTAGTGAAAGTAGTTTTTGGTACGTGACGGTAAAAAAATAATTAAATAAAGATTATGTTATTTTCAAATCCTATAAATCATAAATGGTAACTCAAATTGGAAATTAGAGAGTACCGTTGTGATTGTGATCATGTTCTTTCCTTAGGTGAGGTATAACCTCGATTGAGGCGACTCAATGGTAAAAGTTAATTTTTTTCCGTTTCCAAGATAATTAAAATAAACGTAAGAATGTTTATTTTATTCAAAAATGTTTTTATCTATGGAAATATTGAGTCGTTCATTTCATATCATAAATGAAACAGTTTAACAACATTGCGACTCCAATTTAAAAGAAATTCTATTTCATTTTATAAATAAAGATGTCTAACAACACAACGACTCATCGTAAGAGAAACACTAGAATGTGTTCCTCAAATTACGTTGATTTATAGAGATACAAGATCAGTTTAATATCCAAGAGTTTTCCTTAATTACTGGGAAGAAATTTAATGGTGATCTACAAATGACAATAAAAGATGAATAATGAGTGCAGATGAATGACAGACGACGATAGATCGATTAATGTATTCAGAACAGAAATCAGCATATTGACAAAAAATGAATGTAGGATTCAACTTTTTTCAGAAATAGATCCAAAACTAGCATGGAGATGATTTCTTATTGATTACCTTTTCTTGTTGTCCCCTACTAAATAGTGAATTTGAAACAACTTACAGACATGTTGATTTTCTGGTCGATCATTCATACAGGTTTGGGAATTGTTTTGTAAGAATTTTTCAAGAAGCAGATCTTCGTAATTAATAAATTTAATTATGTTCTTCGTAATACTAATAATATGAATGTTCTATGGCCAACACAAAATAAGGCTTGTATTTTACATTGGGTGTTTATGGTAATCTCACTTAACACGCGTTGTTGCATTATTCATCGACGAACCATTGTGGTTGCGTCAAGATTTCCTGTGAGGTACGGAATATGACTGGACCCCTAGAGTAAGAGTAAGATTCTTTGTATCATGTAATATTGATGAATATATTATAAGGATCCCAATGTTTCTCACCATTTAGAAAATGGATAACAAGAGTGAGTTCGGTGGCCCACGAAAGAACACACCAGTGCTAAAGGCAGCATGCAGCGGCAGCATTTTGCGTAAGGTGATATGCACTGGTGGTGCACTGCGGTGGAGAAAGAGAAACTCGGCTTTTTTTGTAGGTGGAATGTAGAGGCAACCATCTTGGGTATTAGCAGACGAGGCTGCCACACAGTGTCATGCGGGATTTGTTCCGTGTCACGGGCTAGAGGATCGTAGTCCGGATGGACCGCCGTGATTGACGGGGTGGTTTAGAGATACAGTACCTACCATGTCTCTAGAGAAGCAGACTGGACTACTCTAAAAGGCTACATTGGATAGGAAGGACTACATTAGTCTTGACCAACACCTTGATCTGGGCCACACAAACAGGTTTGGCTGGCTTAAAAGATCGATTTTTTCACACCTGGTATGGGTCGACCTAGTGATTCCAGTCAGCGGACCCAGGGCCATGTCACATCAGGTCAGAACAAATTGGGACCCAACATCCCTTTTTCACAAAAAGGATCATTTCATACAATATACATGTCTGATTGAAGATCTATTTGTGGAATTGGTACCCTCGCAACGATGAGGTCCTTTTGGTATACTATAATTGGGTTTTTTAGAAGTAGTGATATGATTGTGGGAATGAGGTCTATATTCTCCACAAATCGATCACACTACAATCAGGAAACCTATATTTGGATGTCAATAGAATATTTTTATGAGTGGTTATATGGGACCCATAATTCCAATCGGAATGGAGAGTTTATGTGACCCAGCATACCAAAATGACTAGTGGGTTTAGGTGATCCAACGGGCCAATGTGATGACCGAGTTTAGGTGACCAAGTAGACCAAAATGACAAGAGGGTTTATGTGACCTAGTATTTCTAAGTTACTTGAAAATCTAGGTGACCCAACAAGAATAATTGGTGAGTGGGTATAGGTAGCCCAGTAAGCCGTGGTGACTCATCAGAGATGAGTTTCTCAGAAGTACAATGTGATTAGTGTTTACGAATGATAGTCTTTATTTTCATACTTTAGATTACACCAGTGTGATATGACTCTAGTGACTCTATTGATTGTACTTATTAGAGGATACATTTCTTATACCTCTTTTTTTGTATGCTTTATGTATTTATTTATTGTATACCTTTGTGGTTTGGGGTCCCAACTAAGTAATTTTTACTCACCCCTACATGGGCTATGCTCGCACATGTCATGTCTTATGGAGATGATCGATGCTTTGATAGATTCCTTGGTGGGTCATGTATAGGTGGTACATAGCGTGAACCAACATAAGTGATGTGCCTTTATGGCTTCAGACATCTGTTCATATACCTACTCATCTTGTAGGGTTTTTTTTCAGAGGATTTCTAAATACATTTAGTTTTATTATTTTGTTTCAGTTGGGTTTGTATTCATGCTCTGTGGACCATTAGTTTTCTATTTTCATACCTTGTATTTTTTCATAATTTTTTCACCTTCCTGAATTTTTTTCTTAGAGTTGTATGCATGTGTATAGGTAATTAGGAATATTCCTCCCAATTCATTTGGTTGTTCTTACACTGCGCTAGTCGCCAACCCCTGACCTATGGGAGGCGGGCTTTGGGTAGTCATGGAATAGGCCCCGGGGGATGGGTCATGATTGAGTACTATTAGATGAGGTAATTTCATCGTTAAGGACCATGATATATGACTTTTTTTGGGAAATAGTGTGAAGTGTTTTAATTTGGGATTTTCGTATAGGTAATCTATTGTTTGTGCGGCAGTTGATGTGTCGATACACCAGGACCCTGAACTATTCTTTTGGACACAGAACATACAAACATTAGTTGCTGGAAAAAACAATTGTACATTAATTCTATAGGAATGAGTTGAGTTTTCTATTTCCATATAGAGTTATCTCACCACTTATACTCTATTGATCATGGTACATCATGTTCTATATCAATATTCTTCCATATAGATAGCCATCTAGGATTCGACCAAGTGATCATGAGAATTATCAATGGGGTGAAAAAATGGGTACATGGGGTCATTCTGAATATATTTCCATCGGGTGTTATACCATATATACCTCCACATACGGATTATCTCATTGTACTCACAATACTACTCGATGATATTTGCAGGATGAGAACACTTCTAGAGTTTTAGTGAAAGAGACCCCTCATGTTTTAAGTCAATCCCGATTCACAGGTAGCTCGGGACATGCGTGAGGTGGTGATCGACTTTTCCATCTCACCAGGACACCATTATATCATACGGGGGTCCTGGTAAAAATCCATATACATGGCTCCGTAGTGTGATATAAAGGATTAGATCACTCAATCTCAATATGAGGTGACTCTTCCGTGTAAAGAGCTCGAGGACTTTTCTCAGAGAATGCGATCATTTCATAAAATATAAGGGATATCTGTGATGAATAGCATCTACAAATTCGGCATGATGGAATGTCAGTATCTGAGTATTCATCAAGGCGTTCCGACCATTATAAGTACTCAATGAATAATATTCGACCAGGGAATAAGAGATTAGATATCCAACCAATATTTCATTAGGGACATCCATGCTAAGGATATTACTCTGTTCACTTCTATTTATTATATGGTGCTAGAGTAATCATTTTTGAATGAAATTCCCTTGGCAGCGAGGATATAGAAAATGGGTTTTATTAACCAGAAAGAAGGAGTAGGGACCTTGGAATCGGGAAGCCGATGTATGTCTCATAGGATAGGACATTCGAGACATTCAGAGAGGAGGTTTTTGGATAGAGGATCTACATCTATGGCCTTATATTGTGAGTCCAATCGGCCTAGAGAGTTAGAGTTATTTTTTTTGAGATGGAATATGGAATCTCACTATATATTGTTCACCCCATTGGGGTGAAGAAAATGAAATGGTGGATGGGACACCGAGGTAGATGTAGTGACTTCAACATACATATCTATAGGTTGGAAATTTTGGAATAGAAGTTGGGGGTCATCTAGAGGTGGTATACATTTCAGCATGTTACAACCACCACCCCAATATGGTGCACACTAGACATAGGGGGTGGAGGATATGGGTAGGGTGTAGCTGCATCCCGTCATGCCATATGGAATAATGGAACCAGGAATGATTCTAGGTGGAGTATGTGTTAACTCTCAGCATCTATATTAATAGACACATGTGTTAATCATTACTTCTTTTAACGAATCTAGTTCAATACCTAGAGTTTCATGATAAACCATTAACATGACCCTTATGTCTTGAGAAAACTATGTAAGAGACTAAATAATCCCACTTATGGTGATGGTGTGATATGAACCTTGAGGTGAGAGTATTGGTTGGATGCTCTACATGGCAGTGTCGAGGCCTTACAACCTTAGTTTGGTTATGGATTAGTTATCCACAATTCATTCTTTCATTGAATGTTTTATGAAAAAAGGATGAGGTGTGCCTACAGTGTTGGAATTTGTTTTCCTTGTTCATAAAAAATATGAAAAATTGGAAGCATAGGATAGACTAATACATTTTAGGGTGCAACCAATCACTCTTCTGTTTTCAATAATGACCATCAATGTAGTGGATAAGACAAGTCCTCTATTTCATGCAGTGGAGGATAATTATGAGGACATCTTTCCGTAATATTTTTTAGGACTTCCTCCTCTTAGGTTGGAAGATGTCTACATTGACCTGTAACACATAAATGACACTGATATCAACGCTGGCATTTTAGATGGCTAACGTAGAGCTTCGTGAATTGATGGCACAATTTGGGAACTTGAAGAGGAAGGGAATCACGATACTCAGTGATTCGCCATAAGAAACCCTAGTATTATTTAACGAAATTATATAAGAGAGCATGAGGTTTTTCGTGGACTTCCCACACCTGAATTAGGTGACAGTGAAGAATTTTTATCCACTACCGAGGATTTATGATCTATTCGATCAACTGAAGGGATCTAGATGGTTCCCCGTTGTTGATATCAAATGAAGAGAATGATACGACCCAACACCTTGAGTTTTCTCTATTAGTCTCTTCATTGATGATGTGGTGACATGACAATATTGGTGAATGGTTTACAGTCTACTCTGACCACAATAGTCCAATGTATATCTTCTCTCAAAATTATTTGAACATGATACATAGGTGATGGAAATAGTTCCTCTAGGAAGATGAATTCAAAGTAGTCTATACTATTGTTAAAAGTAATGTGGTAGAGGATGCTCTCATTATGAGATCTGGTATTTAGTTTCTGAATGAGAAAATAGAGTATTTGGCCTCATTATAGTTATACTTTGTGGATATATATATTTCAGCATTCCTCCAATCGGTGGTTTTTACACCTCCAATATTAAAATGATTTAGGGAGGAATAGTTAGATGATAATGACTGTGAGTCTTTATATGCATAGTTTTCCACAAGGAATACACCTCATGGATATAGGAAAGCTGGGGAGCACATTGTTCCTTTCATAGGATGAACTTTAGTAGTAGCAGACTCTCGGAGTGATGAGATGCCTTAAGATATTAATGTGGGTGTCAGGTAGGACACCGAGGATATCATAACAAGTTCAAGTTGGCTTACCAGTTGATATAATACTTGAGCTCTTTTTTTAATCCAATTCGTGGGTTTTCAACACACCGTGCCAGGACCATGTGCATAGAAGGGGGTGATATTTTCTTCCATAGGGTTCTAAGAAGGAAATGAGAAAGGATATGTATGGACATCATGTCAATATTATCACGTACGTCTAGGGGACACTGTCCCATCTTGGTGATCATCCACCAACTCACCTTGTTTGTCACTTTATAATTTTTTGCTAGTAGATTCTCATGGTTACCTTGGGATTCTTCTACATGATTGAGATATTTTGACTCCCTGAAGTCCCATTGATAATAGACTTGGACTGAGAGACACACCATACATACCAGATGTGTAAGTGATTTTAGCATGCATCGTGGACTCAACTACTCTTTAGAACAACCTTCCACCCGCAAGCAGACGACTAGATGGAGTGGACCATTTATGTCCTAGGGGATACACTACATGCTTACATCCTTCATTTTGGATATTGTTGGGAGGATCCCTACCTATAGTGGAGTTATAGTACAATGAAAATTATCACTCCACCTTAATTATGGAACTCGTCAATGCCTTGTACGGGTACCTTTCATGTCATCACATTACTAGACTAACCTCAGGGAGTCAGTGCTCATGGGCCAGGAGTTGGTGTAGTCTACTATAGAGAAGGTGCAAGACTTATAAGAGTGGATGTAGACAACATAAATCCATCAAAATTCTTATGATGATAGGTTATAGATATCCTTAGAGTTTTAGAAGTGAGACCAAGTGTTTATTTTGGTCTCTCCTTGAAATGGGATATGAATATTTGTTGGGGGAGGCAAGTTATTTGGGAGGTTCATCGGACCTTTTCTAATACTATGTACAGTGGGAGAGGAGGCATAACACTAGGTTATACCTCTATAGTCAGAGCGGGTGCACTGATCATTAAACATATCCCACCTGAAGAGATACGTACATGACCCATCAAACATCATTGAATGGGGTGAGATGGATAATGAAAACGAGGGGACTCTTATATTGTTTCGGGTTGTGATCAAAGAAAAAAATTATAGAGCCATCAATGGTGGATCTATTCCTCTAGTGTGCCTTAGGTTGAAGCCGGTGAATATCTAGGAGAGCTTGTGGAAGTGGGATTCATAGGTTAGTTCTCATACCCTCAACCTTTTGGGAACCACTTGGTATAACTTTCTAGAACATAAATACATTAGGTGTGGATAATGTAATGACACGTGTTTTCCCATTTTTATTAAATTTCTAGGAACATTGCATGACCATATGTTGAGATAGAATACAATTATAAGGTTTGGTGTTCAAGGAATGGTTTGTCCAAAATTGTTTGGTTTTTAATGAGCACAAATGGGTGGTTTTATTTAAAAAGTGGAATAATTCCTTTAATGGTGCCTAGATCAGAAATCAAAGGGCCCTATTGGTTTCAGGATGGTAGGTTTCCCCTAGTCTCAACTTAATATTTGTCGCCATAGTCCTCCAATTATAAAACCCAAAAAAAGGCATTACTGAAATAAAATAATTAAATAAATTTTTATTTATTTTTCAAATCCATATATCTAATGAACAGTGACTCAGATTGAAAATATGATACCACTCTTGAGTTCATAATGTAGTGCTTTCAATGCGACGAGCCTAGAATTTGTCAATGTGTTCATAAAAAAAATTAGTTTTTAGGAAATGAGTATAAATAAAATAATTAAAAAAATTACATTATTTTCAAATCCTATAACACATAAATGGTAACTCATATTGGAAATCTTATATTACATTTTATTTCATGAGTGTGTTACTTCCATAGTCAGTGCCTAACCTCAACTAGTATGGATTTAGAGTAAAAGATTATTTTTGGTCTTATAAAAGAAGATAAAATAAACATAATAATGTTTATTTTCTTTAGAATGATTCGCTGCAATGCAACGTCGAGCCAGCTATTTCATTTCAATAATTAAACTGTGTAACGACGTGACAACATTACATAACAAAATTCTAGAATGTGTTCACAACAATAAGATGATTAATAAGGATATAGGATCAGTGAATCATTGTAACACCCGAAGCTTCCATGGTACGTTTCCCTTTGAATAATGCAACGACGTGCATTGAACGCAACTTCGAGATTCTAACACACCACAACCAATCAAACTAGCCGTTATGAATAATAATACCTACGTTTTGAAATTTTTTAAATATTATCTTTCGAGGTGGACTTCATTGTTGGATTCGTAATATCGAAATTGGCTTAGGGTGAAATTTTGGTACTTTTCGGATAACTTTCATATTTTGATGAAAAGTGAAAATTACTAAATTTTAATTAAAAACAACTTTTTTATTCGAAATAATTGAAAGCGATAAATTATTAATTTGAGCGTTTTAAATTATATTTATAATATATTTATACCATTTAATACAATTTTGGTCATTAGATGTAACTTCACATTTAAACCAGACAAAAACAAGTTTCAATCTTTTGATAGTTATTATCTCTTAAAAACACGCTATTTGTTTTGACGACGGGAATTAATTTTTAAATTAATTAATGAAACTGATATGTTTTAAATTTGGTAAAATAGACATAATTTTTTAATTCATAATATCAAATATATCTAAGGCTTAATTTTTGTTATTTTTCTGGAAACATTCATTTTTTGATGAATAGTGAAACCACTAAGTGGTAGTTAAAAAACTGAATTTTTTATAAAACATAATTTTACCGCTTCTGTGAGTGTAATTTCGAAAATAAGAGAGACACGGTTAATATCAAGGAGTAAAATTTGGTTCAATGAGATGAAAATAATTTTTGGTGAATAGTAACTTTTAACTTTTATTTACCACGGTTAAAAGTAAATACAATAATTAAGGGTAAAAATGATATTAATATTACCCTAACATATGTCCTAATTATTTTGGACAAGTGTATCTCGACCAAAAACAACCTTAGGAGTAAAATATTATCATTTAGGTCCACTTGTATTAGATTACGACATTTATTATTATTTTATTAAAGAAGAGTTCAAAGAGTTAAAATTAAAGTTTATTAACTAAAACATTTGTTATATAGAGTTATACATAAGATAAATTCCATTGTAAATATTCATTAGAAATATAAAAATATTTCCTACATAATTATATTTTATTTATAATTTTTAGACAGTAAATAATTTAATTTATTTATGACACAAAGATGATGAGGTAATTACCATAATAGTGAAAAATTAAAATAATTGATATTATAAATACCCAAATAAATATAACTTGAGGATTTTTATGAATTACACTAATTTTATAGGTTAATATTTCATGTTAAGAATGATTTAATTAACTTTTTTAGAAGTAATACTTCTATTATGAATTTCACAAAAATCAATTTTCCAAATAGTGTCAAAATTGACATAAAAGAGTTTTTAAAAACAAATATTATATTATTAATTGATATTCAATTCCTAAAAATATATGTTTCAGCCAAGAGACTTATATAATGATATTTATATAATTAATGGACCACTTGGGGGTCTCTTGGAGGTATATAGTATTTTTATTAACTATATAATATAAAAATACAAAGTGACATGGTAAGTGTCAAACTAATTAAATAAGAGTTAAAACTAAAAGATAAGGTTAATATAATGACCCTAACATGTCTAAATTATATTGGTTGAGTGGTTTAAGACCCCTAACCACCTTAACCTTTAAATGATACACTTTTTAGCAATTATAAACTGAATATGAATTTATTATAAAATCATAATTCTAGATTTTCCAAAGTTGCCTCTCACCCCTCTTATAAGAGGGCACTCCCATTCTCATTAATTAACACCTTAAAAGCCTTTTTTTCGGCCAACCCATACCCAAATACTCTCTCAACATCCCTCACTTCATCATAGATACCTTACTTTAGTCATAAATCCAACTTAAGGAGCCCTTTTGATCAAATCCAAAGGAAGAACCCGAAGAAGAGGTAATGTTTTTACCACACTCTTTCAAGTTCTTTTCTTCGTCAACGTCTTCTTTCTTTGTTATTTCTATTCTAAAATAATAACTCCAGTATCTTCTATATACTTTGATTTTATTATAAATATGGTACAACCATATTCAGTATTCTATCCATCCTTTGAATGGCATGTCAGCATACGTGCGTACGTACGACTTACCGTCTCCACGCCGTGGTGTAATTGTCATTTAATAAATTATTATTTGAATGGGTAAAATAATGATGTTTAATTCATGTAAATAATAAATATAACATGATAATTATTCTGTCTATATGATATACCATCGAATTATATATTATTTTAACATCAAAATAATGATATTGTCGCTCGTGCGTATGTACGGAATACCGTCTCCACGAACACGATGAGATTAATTCTCCATCGTATCCATTCAAGTATAATTCTCATTTGATGATTAAAAATAATGTTTAAGGGCTTGATATAATTCTGGATATGAATAAGATAAAACCTATCCATAACAAACACGTCTTACGTAACAAAGAATATAAAGGAAAACGAGTAAGTTACCAACCGAAATGACGATAATAATAAGATATTATTAACAAATCAATGTTAAAAGATAATATATGATATCATATTAATGTAAATGATTCTTGTATAATTCAATAACAATTATTTCACCATTATACAAGAGTTTAACTTACCGTCGACCAAGGAAAAAGTAAAAAGTAAGGGGTTTCTTATCTCACTTTTAATTCCGTGAGATTTCCATTGTTCACCACTTATTTATTGCATGTGGTGTGTGTACCACCCATGATTGTATTCATTGTGTAATATAATTTAATTTATGGATATTTAAATCATCATTGTATGATACTTCTTTCATGGGTGTATGTTTTTTATGTTACAAAATTGATAAGGGAATTTCAAATTTCAATTTCCATTCATTCGGCATTACGCATACTTCATTGATTATTTTACTCCAAGATTATGTGTGGAATCACTATTCATTTGATTATGTCATAATTTCCACTCCCCATTATGTGGATATACTTTTTATACACATAATCACCCCATTGATAAATTCTCAAGTCATCGGTATGAACTTGATAAGAGTAATTTTTACTCAATCTCAATTTGTTGAGATAAACATCTGATTCATTGGTGTTGTTTTTACAAGAATATGTGTGAATGTCCTTTGATTGTTTTACACTGAATATCCAATAATATTTAGTGTATTTATATTTTTCACACATAATTATGTCTTTGATTTATCCATAACCTAATGATACGGCCTTGATGATAGATTTCATCTCAATTTACATTCTATTGAGACTTCTTTGTTGTTATACATCAAATCACTTTTATATGGTGTATATAATGTACTTTGACATAGTATATCATGAATCCCTTTCTTCTCATGATATTATAAATTTTTTATTACCTCAATTATTTGTATTCAAGTGTATCTCTATTGGTTAGAAACTCTAACTAAAATACTTTTTTTAAGTGTTTTAAAGATTTATTCTTCTAAATATTTCTCATTAATGTCCATGTTTTAGAAATAGTTTTATGAATTTATTTATATGGACATTAATGTTTTAAAATTAATATTAATTTTTAATGTTTCAAAGTAGAATGGGACACTTTGATTCAAAAATATATTTAAAATGTCTTCCTGATAAATAGGGATACTTTTAATTGTTTTCAAGAAAAAGGGTGATATTTCACTCAAATAGTTTTGATGATTATTTTCATCTTTGTCAATATCCTTCATTATTCTCGATTTAGGTTAATCTGATACAATAAAATCTTCCATATTGTATCAAATGAGTTATGCTTGATGGTGGATGTGTTATTTTTATACCCTTAATGTTTTGTGGATAAAGTATTGACATTTCTTATTCTAGTTTTAATACGAATGTTTATGTTATATTTCAAAATTTTCATATTAGGAATGCATTGGACATAGTAAGTGACGGGTGGAGCCCACTATAGCTCCCCGATGCATCGGTAGGTATCATGAGACAAACTAGTGTCTTGTCACGAGTCCTTGAAAAAATCTTATTCGTAGTCTTCTCATGAGGTCTTGGCTACATGGTTATGATAGTCTGGCATTATGAATTCTGTCATTATGAAAGTGGTTATTAATATTTTCATGTGATTATTCGACTAGTAGAATATCCATGTGAATAAGAAAATACAATTATTTCATTTTATCCTTTCCATATTATGCTTATGTTCAAGTTTAAAAGTATTTTGTTTTTGTTATACATTTCCTTAATTTTTTATGTTTATTTGTAAATGTTTCCGCTATATTGTTATCCTTACTGAGCATCTGAGCTCACCCCTTTCAATGATTTATTTTTCCCAGGATGTGAGGAAGTATTTTATGAATGACCTACAGGGATAGTATGAGGGGATATGAAGACAATATGTTGTTGTATTTTTTCACTTATTGATGTAATGTAAACTTTATGAATATATCTAGTGATTCTAAGGCTACTAAACTAATCGGTCTGCCGAGACTTGATCTTTCTTGTGAACATTTTAATGTTATGTAATTTTTCACTGACTCTGGGTATCTAGGTATGGGGCGTTACAGTTGGTATCAGAGGAAGTTTAGTACAAACCTTGGAATCTAGATTTAGATAAACTCTGATTAGGGCACGTAGAACTAAGATGAACATTGAGGATTAGTATAGAAGAACTTCCTAGAATTTTGGTATTGTAGAGATTTTGGGAGTTTTCCGAGAAATACATCCCTGTCTTGATACGAGCGGTAGAGGTAGCTCTGGCACAAACGTACCCATGGCTAAATCTCAAAAACATTGCTTTGAGCAAGACTCGAACGAGAACCGGTGCACGACAACGGGCCTTGCTGCACTCTTGGTTACGATACTCCCGGGGGATATTCTTAGGATAATTTACATTTTCTTTACAAACCTATTTGAAGTATTATATATAAGATGAGATTAAATGACCTTGGTTAACCCTAATGTGTTTCAAATTGAGAATATGGTGACATGTTAATCTCTAAATTATTTTATGACTACTGTTAATCACACAATGATTTCTGGTTTTAGTCAATTGATGGATTCCATGGAAGTAATAGTGACTTTTAGAATGATGTACAGGGTGGGAACAGTGGTGGAAATGAGAAACAAAATGGAATGTTGATGGGAGTAAAATATATCATCTTTATGCAAAATCAATTTTACAAAAAATATGATTAACAATATATATATTAACCAATTACTAGACTCAACAATGAAGAGAATGGTGATGAAGGATAAGTGCTCCAGCAGTGGAGACCATGGAGAAAGGAGTCCTCAATTTCCATCATGCAGGAAATGTGGAAGGAGACACCTAGGAAAGTGTCTCAATGGGACCCAGAAATGCATTACGTGTGGGAAAGAAGGACATAAAGTGAAGAATTTATGAAGAAAAATGAAGAGTATTATGGAAGAAGATAAAAATGGTCCCAAGAATCTATTTACAGTCATTTTCCGTAAATGTAGGGGAACTGGACATTACCTGAGTGAATCCTCTATTATATAGGATATTTTCTTGGTCAAAGAAGAAGCTATGTGGAAATAAATGGTTGGAGAAATGTTTAAAAAGTATTAGTGCTCCTTGTTGATGGGTTTACTTTGGAATAATTTTCTCTTGTATATTTAACCCTCCAGTTTTCCATGTGAGAATGATATTTGAGGAATAGTTATCTTTTCTCTTGTGGATATAGTTATAAATACCCATTTGGTTTTATATGATCATTGGGTTTGAGGCAATTATAAGTTATTATAATTTGGGATGAAAATACAAGGTATGAGAAAAGATTTGTGGTTAAATTATGTTATAGTTATTTGGTAATGTTAAAAAATATTTTTTTTTGAAAAAGGACAACACACAGACCGTGTGACAACCCGCCGCATCGGACAAAGCTATGGGAATCGAACCCACAACCAAACTGCGATTGGGATTTATCGCCTACCACTGGACTACGTGAAGTCCCAGGTTAGTGTGACTATTATTTTTTAGTAAAATGATTTTATTGATCAATAATAATTTGATTTGGGATCTTATGTCTTATCAAATGAATACCCTTAGTATAGGAAAATGATATGGTGATTTAAGTGATAAATGTTGTTTTGGAAGTTGTTCGCTTTGTTGTGAACACTATATGCCCAAGGAAAATAGAATACTATGGGAATTCATTTGAGGAGTAATGGTGGATTTTTATGTATGTTTTTATTGTGGATTTATAGTGATTTGGGTTATTTATGTAAATGATTAACCTATAATAGAGAATATGTGATTAGGTTAATCACTTTTAAGTATGTGACTTTAAGAGTAATTGATGTCATTTGGAGATACAATTTAACGTGGAATACTACATTCTTATAAGTTTTGGGTTTGAATATTAGTTTGGATTGTATTGAAGGATTTTAAGGTCAATTGATTATAGAATGGTATTTATTTAACTTTGGGGTATTGTTGGATTAATTTTAGAAATTAAAATTAGTGTTTTTTCTCTAATGGAATAACCATTTGAGGGATCATCAAATCTTATACTAACCATTTTGGTTTTGATTAATCTCTAAACACAAGGTAAATATATAGTTTATTCTTCGTGGATCATGTGATTCTATAAGAATTTTATTGTAGCTCTTCTAGTGTGACCAAGTCATCTGGAATACTCATCGTTTAAAAATGAGTTAATATTAGAATTTATTAAAGAATGAAACTTTATTTAAAAATTAAGTATATCTCTTTATGTTCTTAGTCAATCTCAGAAATGAATTCCTCATCTTTTTGTAATGTAACTTAAAAAAATGTAGTCCGTTTACTTTTCCTATTGGGAAACTAATGACTGTTTGTCCCATCACAAGATTGTGGTTTTCTTATTGTTAACTTTCTCCAGATCATGTTTTCTATCCCTCTCCATCAGAACTTAACACTTAGTTTATCATCCATATCCATGTTTTCCTATATGGAATCCTAGTATGGGTTATCTTGGGTGACCTTTATACCTCTCTTGCTTTCTTTTAAAGTGATATTTTATAGACTCTTTTTCTGATGTGGGATTTTCCATTATATTCTCATGCCAAAATTTAAAAAAAATCGAGGACGCAATTTATTGAAGGAGGGGAGAATGTGACATTCTAAGCTTCCATGGTACGTTTCCCTTTGAATAATGCAATGGCGTGCATTGTACGCAACTTCAAGATTCTAACACACCACAACCAATCAAACTAGCCGTTATGAATAGTAATACCTACTTTTTGAAATTTTATAAATTTTAACTTTCGAAATGGACTTCATTTTTGGATTCGTAATATCAAAATTAGCTTAGGGTGAAATTTTGGTACTTTTCGGATAACTTTCATATTTTGATGAATAGTGAAAATTACTAAATTTTAATTAAAAACAACTTTTTTAATCGAAATAATTAATAGTGATAAATTATTAATTTGAGTGTTTTTAAAGTATATTTAGTATAGATTTTTACCATTTAAAAAAATTTTGGTCATCGGATGAAACTTCACATTTAAACCAGACATAAACAAGTGTCAATCTTTTGATAGTTATTATCTCTTAAAAACACGCTATTTGTTTTGACGACGGAAATTAATTTTTAAATTTATTAATGCAACTGATATGTTTTGAATTTGGTAAAATAAACATCATTTTTGAGTTCATAATATCAAATATAGCTTAGGCATAATTTTTGGTATTTTTCTGGAAACTTTCATTTTTTGATGAATAGTAAAACCACTAAGTGGTAGTCAAAAAACTGAATTTTTCATAAAACCTAATTTTACAGCTTCTGTGAGTGGAATTTCGAAACTCCTAGAGACACGGTTAATATCAAGGAGTAAAATTTTGTTCAATGAGATGAAAATAATTTTTGGTGAATAGTAACTTTTTACTTTTATTTACCACGGTTAAAAGTAAATATGGTAATTAAGGGTTAAAATGATATTAATATTACCCTAAAATATGTTCTAATTCTATTGGAAAAGTGTATTTCTACAAAAAAACAACCTTATGAGTAAAATATTATCATTTTGGTCTACTTTTATTATATTAGGGCATTTATTATTATTTAATTCAAAGAAGAGTGAAAAGAGTTAAAATCAATGTTTATTTACTAAAACATTTTTAATATAGGTTTATACATAAGATAAATTCGATTGTAAGTATTAATTAGAAATATAAATAGATTTAATACATAATTATATTTTATTTATAATTTTTAGACAATAAATAATTTAATTTATTTATGACACAAAGATGATGTAGTAATTACCATAATATTGAAAAACTAAAATAATTGATATTATAAATAGCCAAATAAATATAATTTTAGACTTTTTATGAATTAAACTAATTTTATAGGTTAATATGTCATGTTAGGAAATATTTAATTAACTTTTTCGAAGTAATAATTCTGTTATGATTTTCCCAAAAATCAATTTTCCAAATAGTGTCAAATTTGACATAAAAGAGTTTTAAAAAACAATACTATATTATTAATTGATATTCGATTCCTAAAAATATAAGGTTCGTCCAAGAGACTTATATAATGATAGGTGTATCATTAATGGACCACTTGGGGGTCTCGTGGAGGTATATAGTATGTTTATTAACTATATAATATAAAAATACAAAGTGACATGGTAAGTGTCAAACTAATTAACTAAGAGTTAAAACTAAAAGATAAGGTTAATATAATGACCCAACCCTATCTAAATTCTATTGGATGAGTTGTTTTAGACCCATCCCCACCTTAAACTTTAAATAATCCACTTTTGAGCCATTAGAAACCGAATATGAATTTATTATAAAATAATATTTCTAGCTTTTCCAAAGTTTCCCCTCACCCCTCTTATAAAAGGGCTCTCCCCCTTCTCATTAATTCACACCGTCAAAGCCTTTTGGTTCGGCCAAAACCTACCCAAATACTCTCTCAACTTCCCTCACTTCATCCTAGAGGCATTCCTTTAGTCATAAATCCAATCTAAAGAGCCCTTTTGATCAAATCAAAAGGAAGAACCCGAAGAAGAGGTAATGTTTTCACCACCCTCTTTCAAGTACCTTTCTTCTTTAACTTATTCTTTATTTGTTATTTCTATTCTAAAATAATAACTCCAGTATCCTCTATATATTTTGATTTTATTGTAAATATGGTACAACCATATTAAGTATTTTATCCTTCCTTTGAATGGAATGTCACCGTACGTGCGTACGTACGGATTACCATCTCCACATCGTGGTGTAATTGTCAATCAATTGATTATTATTTGGATGGGTATAATAATGATGTTTAATTCATGTAAATAATAAATATAACATAATAATTATTCTGTCTATATGATATACCATCCAATTATATATTATTTTGACATCAAAAGAATGATATTGTTTCTCGTGTGTACGTACGGACTATCGTCTCCACGAACGCGACGAGATTCATTCACCATCGTATCCATTCAAGTATAATTCTCAATTGATTATTAAAAATAATGTTTAAGGACTTGATATAATTCTGGACATTAATATGATACAACCTATCCATAACAAACATGGCTTACATAACAAAGAATATAAAGGAAAACGAGTTAGTTAACACCTGAAATGACGATAATACTAGGATATTATTAACAAATTAATGTTAAAAGATCATATATGATATCATATTAATGTAAATGATTCTTTTATAATTAAATAATAATTATTTCACAATTATACAATAGGTTAACCTACCGTCGACCAAGGAAAATGTACAAAGAGGTTTCTTATCTCACTTTTAATTCCGTTAGATTTCCATTGTTCACTACTTATTTATTGCTTGTGGTGTGTGTACTGCCCATGATTGTATTCATTGTGTAATATACTTTAAATTATGTATATTTAAATCATCATTGTATGATACTTATTTCATGGGTGTATGTTTCTTAAGTTACCAGATTGATAAGGGAATTTTAAATTTCAATTTCCATTCATTCGGCTTTACGCATAATTCATTGATTATTTTACTCCAAGATTATGTGTGGAATCACTAATCATTTGATTATGTCATAATTTCCACTCCCCTTTCTGTGGATATACTTTTTATACACATAATCACCCTATTGATAAATTCTCAAGTCATCGGTATGAACTTGATAAGAGTAATTTTTACACAATCTTGATTTGTTGAGATAAACATCCAATTCATTGGTGTTGTTTTTACAAGAATATGTTTGAATGTCATTTGATTGTTTTACACTGAATATCCAATCATATTTAGTGTATATATATTTTTCACACTTAATTATGTCGTTGATTTATCCTTAACGTAAGGATACAGCATTTATGAGAGATTTCATCTCAATTTACATTCCATTGAGACTTCTTTGTTGTTATACACAAAATCACTTTTATATGGTGTATATAATGTACTTTAACATAGTATATCATGAATCCCTTTATTATCAGGATATTATAAAGTTTTTATTACCTCAATTATTTTTATTCAAGTGACTCTCTTTTGGTTAGAAACTCTAACTAAAATACATTTTTAAGTGTTTTAAATATTTATTCTTCTAAATATTTCTCATTAATGTCCATGTTTTAAAAAATGTTTTAAGAATTTATTTATATAGACATTAATGTCTTAAAAATAAAATTCATTTTTAAATTTTCAATGTTGTATGGGACACTTTGATTCAAAAATATATTTAAAATGGATTCTTGATAAATAGTGATACTTTAAATTGTTTTCATGAAAAAGGGTGATATTTCCCTCATATAGTTTTGATGATAATTTTCATCTATGTCAATATCCTTCATTATTCTAGATTGAGGTTAATCTGATACAATACAATATTCTATATTGTATCAAATGAGTTATATTTTACTGTGGATGTGCTATATTTATACCATTCATAGTTTGTGGATAAAGTATTGACATTTCGTATGCTAATTTTAATACGAATTTTTATTTTATGTTTCAAAATTTTCATATGCGGAATGCATTGGTCTTAGTAAGTGACGGGTGGAGCCCGCTATAGCTCCTCGATGCATCAGTAGGTCTCATGAGACAAACTAGTGTCTTGGCAAGAGGCCTTGACAAAATAATATTTTTAGTTTTGGCACGAGGCCTTGGCTACGTGGTTTTGATAGTCTGGTATTATGGATTCTGTCATTATGAAAGTGGTTATTAATATTTTCATGTGATTATTCGACTAGTATAATATCCATGTGAATAAGTAAATAAAATTATTTCATTTTATCCTTTCCATATTATTCTGATGTTCAAGTTTAAAAGTCTATTGTTTTAGTTATACATTGCCTTAATTTTTTATATTTATTTGTGAATGTTTCCACTATATTGTTATCCTTACTGAACATATGAGCTCAACCCTTACAATGTTTTATTTTTTCCAGGATGTGAAGAAGTATTTTATGAATGACCTTCAGGGATAGTATGAGGGGATATGAAGACAATATGTTGTTGTTGTTTTTCACTTATTGATGTAATGTAAAATTTATGAATATATCTAGTGTTTTCAAGCCTACTAAACTAATCGGACTTTCGAGACTTGATCATTCTTGTGATCATGCCAATGTTATGTAATAATGCACCGAATCTGGGTATCTAGGGTTGGGGCATTAAAATCATTATAGAGTTTCCTCTGAATCCTTGGAGAGAATTTGTTAGTGATCGACAAGTGATGAATAATGATGAAAAATGAAGGATAAATGAATGGGTTATGATTAGACGAAAATGTATTGAAGAAGGATGAACATTGGATTCACCATTATTTAAGAGTTGATGCAATCCTAGGTATGGGTTTATTTCTAAGTTATTTCCATTACACTTTATTTCCCTCTAAATGAATAATGTGGATCAACTCACTAGTATGTTACACCGCTGGTCGATTAAACTACTGGGTTTGGGAATTTTTTTGTGGTAATTTATTAGGAAGTAGATCATTTTGATTACAACCATTATTTATGTTATTAATAATCCTTATAATACTAGTGATAAACTTCCAACATGAAAAATTCTTGGATCATGCTTTGGGTGTTCATTTAAATTTTTCAAACCCCTCATTCTTGTTTTCTTCACTGATGGACCCATGTGGTCATGTTAGGCATTACCGAGAGGTCCGGAACTTGTTTGGACACCAAAAGAGATATCAAGATGATTTGGAGAATGAGGGTGTGATGGAGACAACATAAGGACCCCAGAGGTGCTCGGGGAAGGAAAATGGTTGCTAAGAGCGAGTCTAGTTGCTCGCGGAAGAACCCGTTGGTGTTGGCTATGTCGCCACAGACGAACGACGATGGTACATGCTAGCAACCATGTGTAAGAGGTGGCTCATGCCTGTGGTGCACCATGGATGTAGAGGATCCATGTAGAATCCTCCATGGGTGGTGATCAGAGGTTTTTGGTGGTGCATCTAGATGTGGCACTTGTGCCTCATCACGCAGCTAGAGGGACGTAGCCCAGATGGACAGTGGTGGTGAACCATTAGGAGACCATTGAGGTGGTTTAGAGACACAGAACCTTTCATGTCTCATTGGAGATGATAAAAAAACTCTAGAGGGCCGGGGTAGAATGGCATGTCGGCCTCGGGCCAGGCCCATCAACTCAGGCTGGGACACTACAGTGTGTGGGGCAGGAACAACAAATCGGGTTGGTGGACCCAACAAGTCAGGTCGGCGGACCTGGGTTGGGTCAATGGACCCCCGGATGGGTTAGGATGGGTTGGTCTTGCTGGTATAGACCAGACCCGGACCACACCGACCCATTTTCACTAAAAGGCTCGTAACATCCAATCCACGCGTCCGATTAATGAGTCCTTTTCGGAATTGGGACCCTTGGGATGAGAGAGTCCTATTGAAATACAATAAGTGAGGTTTCATGGAATTTGATATGCGACTAAGGTCTTTATTATTATATTATCTCATAATCAATTGCACTACGAGAGGGAATCCTAGGGATAGTTGTGATGAGAAGACTATGATGAGTTGGTCTAGGTTACCTAGTAGGAAAATGTGAGGAAGGGGATTAGGTGACCCAATATGAATAACTGACAAGGGGGTTTAGGTGAACAATTAGGATAATGTATTGAGAAAGTATATAAAACCCTACAGACCAATGTTTCAGGCATTTTTTAGGTGACCCAAAAGGCCTATTTTATGTGCGGGTCAAGGTAACCCAGTAGGTCTAAATTTTTGGCAGGTCTAGGTGACCATGCATCCTCAGTGACTCATCAGGGAAGAGAATCTCAATGGTACAAGTTGTTATATGTTTATGATTGATAGTCTTGTTAATCATACTTTAGATTGTACATGTGTGTACTTGTACTAGTTACTCTCTTGATTGTACTTTTTAGAGGCTAAACATCAGGTACTTATTTGGTAGTATGTCTTATGTATTGCATTGTGGTATACATTTTTTGTATTTGGTCACTAATAAGTATTGTTTCACTCACCTTTTCTTGTTCATCACCAACACATGTCATGTCTTGTGCAGACAATCATCACTTTGATGGTGTCCTTGGTAGACAGGGGCCAGGTGGTTCTTAGAGTGAACCATCAGTCGAGATGTGTTTCTGGGGATTTCGATAGCTATTTTTGTACCTAACATTCATGTAGGGTTTTAAATGGAGTTCCATTGAATTTTAGTTTTACATTTCTGTTTCAATTTGGTCATGTATTATAGCCCCATTTTATTTCATCTTTCTACTATTGTACTTTGTTTTTGTTTACATAATTTTTTCACCATCCATCATATGTATCATGTAGTTGTTTCTCTGTGTATAGGTACATAGAAAAATTACATCCATTTGATTAGGATGTTCCTACTCGATTCTTGTTTCCAATTCGTGGCCTATGGGAGGGGGCTAGGGGTAGTCATGACACTGTCATCTAGGGAAGGGATGTGATAGAAAAATCCCTAAATCATTCAATCATGTGGAAAAACCATTATATACGTTTTATCAATCATATTTTTATTACATGACCAAAATATAAAAACTCCCCATCTCTAGGACCAAAATCTAGTTTCGCATGAAAATAATGTCACATAAATTTACATTAAATTACCAACACACCACCGTGGGGATTCTCATCATTGAAATGTATCTTTGATAATTGTAAAATACTAGATTTATCAATTAAACCACAGAATAACTACTAATTACTTATTACAAATATTATTATACAACATTATATATTATCTTGATGTAGCCAAACTACATTTTTCTTATAAACACATAATATGATCCTCACTACACAAAAATCAATTCTTGGAAGACACATTCTATATAAAACACATCTCACTACACCCAAATGCTCATATAGGGATTAACTAGTTCTTTCTTGAATTTAAAATTATTATAGTGACTCCCAAAAAAAATAAGTATATAAACTCTTATAAAAAATGATGTCTTAACTCAAGTGACATCTATAAATGAAAAATCTCTATCCAGTTTGTTCATCACAACATCATCCTATAAAATTAATCCCCTGTTCCTACCTATAATATCTCAAATTTGAAAATATCAAAATAGAGTTCTATCCCTAGATTTTTTATTATTCTTATATCAAGAATATTATATTGAAAATAGTTTTTTCCAACTATTTCTAGAGTAAAAACATTTTAATCACCTTTTGAAAAAAATCATGATCACTTAATCCCAAAAAATATTTGTTAAAGAATGTTCAACCCAAAAAAACAATCACTAACGAGTCCTAAAAAAATTTATAACTAGGGATCTAAATAAAACACATCCTTTTACAATAAATTAATGTTGATAAAACACTTTCATTATCATTCTTCATGTTATATTAATTAGAATATTTATTCATAATAAAGCCTAATCAGTGGTCCCCACCATGGGATTTTCCATAAAATTGTCCCATAAATTCCCTCCTTCAAGAAAACCGATAGATATTCAGAATCCAAAAGGAATAATTTTCAATTTACTGTCAATTATCTATGTAAATTTCATTAAAAGTAATATTTTACAATCCTATTGACAACTATAAATATAATTAATTGAAATATAAATGATGCATGTTAGATTTTGTTTACAATTGTATTGCTGAAAACACTTGTTGTGGATAAAAAAATTGATGATGTGATCCATGGAATAATTATAAATCCTTATGTAATGGAAAATGTAAATTTTTAAAAATATAATTACTTTATAATACACACTAATGTGTTGAAAATGTGATGATTGGTGAAGTGGACTTTTCCTGAGGCATACTGTAATGAAACAAGAAAGAGTGTTATTTACAATATTAAAATGTTTCCAAAAGGGGAAATACTAACAGAAAATGGTTGAAATATTAGGAATTTTTTAAACGAATTTCATCCAGATACATAAAAATAATAATACTCATTTCAATATAAGAGAATTTTTAGTCAAATAAAATTTATTTCCACACTAAATTCACTATGGGTACGTAGGTTGGATATTGGAAAAAATGACAAGGATATACGGTATGGTGAATAAAGATGAAAATGCATGGATTCATATCTATGATAGATATATAATTTTTTTTGGGAGAATTATAAACCACATTAGGGAACCAACATGTTTATATAGCTATTCCATCACGAGGAGGAAGGAGAGAATGAATGCACACTGATATCCACATGGAAGGAGTACTCCACACCACATGTTGAAATCTCTATGTTAGTGGTCCGTGCCTCATGGTGGAAGCATGGAGGAGGAATGGATAATACCTAATTACTCTAATATGTGATTCTTATTAATTGAAGATAATATATGATGGGAAATCATGTCGATTTTATAATATGGGATGTAGAGTTCTCATGCTACATCACCTGGATGCAAAGAAAAACACTTGAACTTATCAGTTTAGGTAGATCACATAATACAAAAGGGTACACAACTTATTCACATAGTTCATAATGTTAAATTAGACCTCACATAATTCAATGCCCCTAAAAATATTCAGGAATAAAGGTAAAACAATGACCATTTAAGGGTATTAATAATAGTAGAATTTTAGGAGTTCCGATCGCAAAGAGAATACCACACCAAAAACTATATGGAATAGAATGTGTTCATGTCATAGCTTTTTATTGTACCATGTACAATCAAATTGTTACTTATGTAAATAATTATTGTATATCTTTTCCTAAGGATACCACACTATAGGGTTGTTTCCATGACATATCATATTTAGGGTTATAATATGTTTGATGATATAATACATGAAATCATGATAGTTATATGAAGGATATAAAGGATGAGTATTGTGGATTTGTCCAGAAATAGGAGACCACTGCATATTGTGAAAGACCTCCCCACTTTGAACTTTAAATAAGTGAGGTCTACATAGTGTTATACCTAGAAGGACAATAAATGTTGAACCATGTGATGTTCTACTCTATAGTTCTTTAGACCATGTCACAGGTTGAAGTATTCAAGGTGTCCATGAGAATTAATTACAGAATAATTATTTAGAGAAATAAATGTGGAATGTTGGAGTGGTTATAAGAGGTTATAAAATCATGAAATAATGTTTTCATGTGCTTGGTAGATAGAAAACCAACCACCCAATATTATGAATGTGTGAATTACTAGAATCCATTATGAATAATAGAATAAATATACATACACTCAATATTCCAAAAAGAAAAGGTGACATTAACACATTGAATGAAATTCCATATCTGATTCCTGGAGAGATTGTAGAGCTTGTTCATATAAAGTTATATCATTTTCAAATTATTTTAATCTATTATAGGCTGATTAATAATGAATAAGAACATTTTTCTCTTACTGCTTTGTTATTTTTTTCAAAATGAATCTGAAAATTGAGTGTTTACAAGGTGTCTTTCATTGATTGAGAAGGTGTAGTGGATGGGACTTAAATATAGAATTTATCTTTAGGGAATTAATTTAAACCAAATTATTTAATAATATATATCTCTTGAAATAAATTTGATTCCATTTTTATATTTTGGAGCATAAAACACTATGTTTTAAAAAACTGAAATATACCATTAAAATATTAATATTTAAACATTTCTATTATAACCTAGATATTAAATATTGCAGTATGAATAGTAATTAAAACATTATTAAAATTAAATAAATTTTATACTATATACATTTATTATCATTAAATCTTATAAAATATTTTCTCAATTTTTAGTACAGAAATGTTATTCCTTAAAATAGCATTCTCTTAAAAAATGTTTATTTTTGTATTTTTGCAATCTAGAATATAGTTAATTTCATCGAAATTACATATTTTGATTAAAAAAATTAAAAAATAAAATTTAAAATTTAAAATCTAGTTATGGATAATTTTTAAGATTTTTCTAAGAGATATTTTTTTACTGAATAGTGTAAATTAACCAATATAATATAACCTTCATTTATTTTCATTGAAAAAACCCAGCAATATTTTTATTTTAATGAAAAATATAAAAAATAAAAAATTATTTATAAATATCCAATTTAATTAAAAATAATCAAAATTATACATGATTTTTTAACATATTTTTGTACATAAAAATGAAGTGTTAATCAAAAAAAAATTCATCTTACTTCGCGTGATAAATATAAATTGAAATATTAAAGATTATAGATGTTGTAGTTTTCAAAAGGTATTCACTGTTTTTAAACATTTACGTAAATATTATTTAATAATGTTAGTTAATTTTAATCATAGTTAATAGTAAAAGTATTATAAATTTCTCTCCATAGTAATAGTATAAATCAGGTTTACATAGGTTTAAAATAAGTCATATGACCACAATTATTCATCTTGAAATATATTATAGGATTTTATATCTACCCTTATCAAATATGGATAAATATTTATCTTTTTATATGACACTTTTCGATTAAATTGACCTATATAATATTTTTTTTATGAAAAATAACAAAATATCACCCTAATACTTTAAATTTTGACCTATGAATTAATGTAGTGATAAAAATAAATTATCAATGAATACTAAATTATATTTTTTAGAATAATTAATTTTATTTCATGGTGGTAATTTATTTATAATTTTAAATTATTATATAATAGAATAAATTATAAGTTAACATTAAGTGAGTATTTATTCAACAAATAGAGAAATAGATTATATGATTTTAAAAATATTAAATATAGTATATATTGAATTATTTATATTTTTAAAATAATTATTTTTATAAATATATAATTTTAGTCCTGGTTATATGAATTATATTTGAACTACATTTTTGTCATGTATTTTTCGAAGAAAAATTTAATGAATAGTTTTAAAAATTCCATTAATGATTTTTAGAATATTTAATAATTTATTAAATAATTTATAATTCCTAAAAAATACTATGATCATAAAATGTATTGGGATATTGGTAAAAATAACAACCATGTAATATTTATTTTATAATTATCATTTTAAATTATCTATCATGACCCCTCTGTAGTAACTATATTATTGTTAATGAAATTATCAAAAAAGGATGACATGGTGTAATACTAATAGATTAGGGTAAATACTAATATAAACATGTACAAATTCTATTGGATTATATCATGTCAACAAATATACAAAATATATTTTTATTATATCAGTTTGGAGTAGTTTTTCTAAAAAAATTATTTTATATTAATTTAAAAAAATTGGAAATTCCCAAAGTCCCTCCTCTATAACTTATAAAACTGAACCACTAATCCTCTATTATTATAATTAAAACATATTTTTATCAATTACATTACCATATACCTTCTTTAAATCCCCCACCCAAGACACAAATATCATAGGGTCCGTTTTTTAATCATAAAAGAATCCTAGGAATTATTTTGGTGTAAACATGAAGAGGTTGTCTGAAAAAACTGATATCATCATTAAAAGACTAATGATGATATATTTATTCTTCAACACCCTTTAAATATTATTAAAAAATTATTTAAAAAAATTATCTTACATATACTGTTATTTTATTTGTTCAATTTCATAACTTACATCTACCACCTCTTCCACCAAATGAGAAACAAAACCATTATTTGTGTGTTTGGCTAACTACATCTTTATAAAGTTACGTAATTCATTTTTCATCACCTCCCCTCAAATATAGATATAATATTTTATTTAATTTATATATATGATATTTATTACATATTTTTTTTTTGAAATATAATATCACATCCACCATCCTATAGATAAAATACTGGAAATGATAATGTCCCTCATGTATATGTGTTGACTACCTCCTACATGATGTGATGTGATTTTTCAATAATTTCCAAGTTCAAAATGACTTAATGAATAAATATTTTTTATTTTTTTTCAATAACTATTAAAAAATATTTAACTTTATTTCACATCATCCATCAAATATATATAATAATTTTCCTTCATAAATACCACATTCCGTCTCAATGAACACTGGAGTACATTTATCTATTTGTCATTGCTATAAGGTCAAAAAATATACAAATAATAAATATATATGATATTTATATTATGATTAACATTATTCATTTTTCAAAACCATTATAAAATTACATGTATAACTGCTACAGAATTGAAAATCTCATAAAAATAAAACATTAGATAGTAAGAAATGATGGTTTTATCAAGGAATCGTTAATAAATTGATGTATAAAATGATATTAGAGGGTAAATTATGAAAATAAAATAATATAATAGTTTATCTTATAGAAATATAATAAATAAAAAACTTATTATAATTGAGTTTAGTTAAAATTTAAAAAAATTAGATCCTCAAATAATGGATTTTTTTATCTCTTTTATGTCTATGAGACACATGTCATATTCACCACATTTTTATGTGGAAAATATAATTTACAAATCCGTAAAATATAATGGGCTGAAAAAATTTATGTGGATATATATTCATGTAATAATGTAGTGTTCGTGAAATTTTTTTTTTGAATGTTACCAAATTGGTATGGGTTTTTTGTTATGATCAATCTGTTTATTGAGATAGTATATGATTAAGTCTCTAAGGATGAATGAATATGATATACCTCTCAAGAATAAAATTATTTTTAATCTAATATAGTTATCAAATTCAGATTAAATTTTTTCCAATCATTTACAACTCTTTCTTTTTTTGTTTATTGAAAATTATATTTTTAATTATAATTGACTTTACTTCACTATTTTATTGAAAATTAATTTTTTTTCATATACATGATTTCTAAAAATTCACTCAATAGTATTTCTCATAATGCAATGGGATTAAATAATTTCATTTATTACTAGTATTTAATATCTATAATATTTAATAAAATTAATCTTCTTTTAATTTTTCCAAGTATGTATGTTTTTAACTCTTCATACTAAGGATGAAAGGAATGTTTTCATATAATTTATACAGCATGAAACAAATTTAATGCGTTCATGGCCAAGAAATGGTTCAAAGATTTCATTTAATGTTTACATGGTCATTTACAAATATAATTATTTCTTTAATATTTGGGAATTTTATTTATTTCAAATATTTTATATCAATGTGAAAAGATTTTTTTCCTCAAAAAATGTTCAAAGTGATATTTTAATAGATTATTAAATTAAGAGGGAAGCCATTTATGTTTAAAAATGCTTACTATGGGTATGATCCAATTATATAAATCTTTATTTATTTTCATGTTTTTTAATTATGATGAAATGATGTTTAGGAAAAAAAATCTTCTATAGGTTATGATATGAAAAATGATTAGTGATCTCGATGGATATATATTTAGTGATTTTATTATGTCGTGGGGGGGACATGAATTATATATACCTCAAATAAATTCTCTAAATATTGTAATCCCTTTAGATAATTATTTCTTTAATGAGATGTGAACTCAGTTCATTAAAGTTCTTTATCTAATATTATTGTTTCTGTACATATCCTATATTACTATGATGCTTTTGAGAGTAATCCCAATCCACAATAGTAGTCTTTTAAGTACTAATTTCCTACAATGTATATAGTTTTCTATCATAATTAGTAATCCAAAAATTTCAGTATTGTACCATTATTATATTCTGATTAAACATTTTATTTTATTTCATTATGATTTGTGTATTATGAACATCAAAGTTATATTCCACGTCTGAATATTATGATTTATGATATGTAGTGTGTGTTTTTCAAATGTAATGATCATGATCTTAAGACCTTTTTAATGTAATGTTTATGTAATCATTATTGTCACCTTTTTTTACCATTACAGATATTTTTAAGAAAACATTTATAACGTTTCATTTCAATAGGATTTGAATAATTGTTTTTAGGTTCATGATTATAATAAGGGCACAAGTTTTAATGATCATAGTTTGATATGATGTAGTTTAATATTGAAATAGATTTTTATAAATCTCTTTATTGAAGGATAATAGACCAAAAAGACTAAATCATGGAACCTTGTTTTATTTAATTAATATTTATTTAATAAGATTTAATATTTATTTATGAATTTTTTGTTTCACTATAGATTTACAAGACAAAGGGGTAGTTATATTTTTCAAATAAGATGAGAAAATATTAGTGAGAAAATTGGGCATCAATCTATGTGTAAGATAACGTCATAAATTTATTTATTAGTAAGATATTAAAATTTTATTCCTAGAAATGCATCCATTTACAACTACCTCTTATGGATTTAGTTTTGGAACCATTTCTTCTTTGTATAATATCACTTAAATAGTTGGTCTATTATATACCGACCATCATTATGTTACATGGTGATTGTTTCCTTAATGTGCACCATGAATGAAACTCTCAAGTGATATGCTTGGATTATATAATAATTTCCTTATGAAACAGTATGATGGATTTTAATAGATCATAAATAACAATGGACTATATTAAACCCAAGGTTCTATTCTCTAGAATGATTGTGTCAGCAATTATACATAATATAAATGATTTTTTTGGATTTATCACAGTGATTTTTTTATTATATATTTTTTAGGAAATTTTTGGAACCTAGAGCATTCATATTAATGGTGAATGTGAATGAAATTGAGTAATTATACTAATGAGAATCTATATGAAATTATAACTAGAATCTCAAACCTTTTGATTACGCCACATCAATAATTGTGATATATTATTATGAATGAAATCACAAGTGAGATTCATAACACATTAAATAAGTTGAAGATGTACTTTTATGAATACTCATGTAGAATGGAACCAATAATAATGAAATATAAAATTTCATCAACTCAATAATTTTTTAAGGGAACACAACATAATGATTCAATTAAAGGGGAAGATAATTTTTATGGAGAAATAAAGGTCATGTCGAAAAAAAAATTTAAATTCAATGACTTCAATATCCAGAAAATGATTATTTTCCAAGTGAATTTCCTAATCCATGGGATAAATTAAATTTTAAAACTATAAATGACCTATGTTCATTTAATATTCATAGTTGTATGATTGAAGTGTTTTATTCCCTAATTACAGTATAAAAGTGTTTTATAAATATTATTCATTTTATACGAATCATGAAACATATATCTATTCCTCTACATATTTTTTTCTAGAAAGCGAATTAGAGTACGCTGGGATCACATATTGGAAGATGGTTTTAACCAGTTGAGTGCCATGTCTGAAGAGGATCTGCATGGAATGATTCGTGTAATGTCTGTCAATGAATTTGGAGCTGAGGAGGCTGGCGTTGATGGTGGTGGAATTTTTTAAGATTTCATGGAGAATATTACCCGAGCAGCATTTGATGTGCAATATGGGCTATTTAAGGAAACTGATGATCACATGATTTATCCAAACCCTGGGTCAGGAATGATTCATGAACAGCATCTCCAATATTTCCATTTTCTTGGAACCGTTTTAGGAAAGAAAATGTTTGAGGGCATTCTTGTTGACATACCATTTGCAACATTTTTCCTCAGCAAACTGAAGCAAAATTGCAAGATTGGAACAACAGACGACGTGTTTGGTTGGTTCTTTTCAGCCTAGGTTGTTTAAATTTTCATTCTTGTGGGCTGTATTTTGGTTTTTGATGGTGTAGGCTTACTACACCTCGTGTGTACTTTGACCCCCTTTTCTGTTTTAATAAAAATTCTCTTGGCATGGATTGGGAAACCAATCCATGTCACTTTTAAAAAAAATGTATTCCTCTACATATGTTTTTTATTAAGTAATTTCAAGAATTTGTTGAATTGTACTAATAACTAAGAAAATAGATTCATTGTAACGTGATATTTTATGGGAATCACTTGATTGATGTATTGACACTGACCCAAGTAGGATAAGGCTCATTTTTTATTTATTACTTTTCCAAAAGAGATAAAGAATCAAATCTTGAGGGTATGAATATTTTAGTAGTCCTGGTAATATAAATACATCATTGAGTATTTAATGACATTAGAAAATAAAAATTAAAACATAATTGTTTCCTATAATAGCAGTATTCTCCCCAGAATATCATGGAACATAATCTATATTACACTTCTTGGAATCATAGGAAAATGAATGAAAATAAATATTAAATAAAATTAACTTTAAGGGATATGTAAAATGGATGAAATCGTGAACCAAAAATCATAATAAATATTAAATGTTAATGAACAAATCCGTAATTCCATGTAATCAATAAGTAGATATTGAAATGAAACCATTGATAATATCAATGTGAAAGTATCATGAATTATTATTAATAAGGAATGTAATTAATATAAAAAATCTTCCCATGTAAATAGTACGTGACTAACATAATTTGTAATGGTGTTATTAATATTGAAACATAAATAATAGAAAATACATTTCATCCATTCATTTATGAAGAATTAAATTGATCCAAATATAATATCAATGTGAAAATAATGTGGATAATAATATAATAATTCTTATTGAAGGATGTACATGGTAAAATATTATCTATATTAGAAAACTAAACTTATATTTACATACTGATTCACATCATGAGACTACCAATATAGCATGGGTTAATCTATAATTGGGCCCCCACCCATGTCTTTATATGCTAATCATTCCCAATATTTTGATTAATCTATCTATTTCATGATTAATATTACTTATAATAAATATCGATGTTTACTATAAAAGACATATTAATTAATATTTCCTATATAAGTAATGAAAATTCAATATGGAACATCATATGTAAACATGATATATGGTATAAAAAAGCATTTTCTTAAAAAATAATATATATGTTTTGGGAAAATTTATTTTCCATGAGAATGTTACCAATTAAAATAAAGGTTAATTAAAAAACGATGTGAGGAAGTGAATTTCAATACATTTTTTGGTTTGAATGATCATAAAATGTCTAGAGGATGAATAAGGACTATATCAATAATACATATTCTCTGTATAGTTTGAATAAAATTATTTTGAAATTTATGATTAAAATAACATAAGGACTAATTAAAATATATTCTTGAGGAAAATATCATATTCATTTTGAAAATAACTTTTCACCACTAAGATATCAAAAAAAAATTAAGAAAATATATTTTTGAAATTAATATTTGGATCTAAGAAAGGATTCAAACAAAAAAATTTACTGGTCAGGAGGGCTATAAATTATTTTTAAATTATAATTGTAAAATAAGAATTCATTCAATTTTAATTGGATTTCCCACCATACTTCTTATAAAAAAACATCAATATTCGTTTCAAAAAGTATATTAAAATGTAAAAATTGGTAAAATATCATTAATATAAAATATTTAAAAGAATAAAATAAACATTGAAAATATTTTTTTAAGAATATAATTTTTTTAAATATAAAATCTTTATTAAGGTAGGGATAAAATGTGTAATATTTCCATACACGTATTCTCAAGACCATTTTAAGATACAATGAGTTGGAAAATTGTACAATTACATTAAAATATAATAAATAATGACAATAGAAGAAAATTGAAATGGTTTATAATGAAAAGGTAAAATAATGTATTCTAGCTGAAATTCCAGAATAAAAAATCTTGATTATGAAGAAATTGTGAAATAGACAACTACAATGATCACAATTGTGAAATGAGTATTAATCAATGAATATATTATGTGTATCAACATTAAATAATTTTATAAATTTTGTAGATACAACATAATATAATCAAAATTAATTTAATGAAAATTTTTAGAATATCACAAACAATGAAGAATTAATATATCCCATAAGAAATAAATTGAGTTACGAATTTTTTTACCACTTGGTAACTTTTTTAACAGAATCCCTTTGAATAAAATAATTCAAAAGAAACTCATGATGACATAAAGTCTGAAGGATTCATGATATGAAATGGAAAAATAGAAATATAAAAAACATAAAAATGAAATTAGGTTCATAACATTACAATATGACTCAATAAAGGGAAATTGAGATGAAATACCTTACAAAGATAACATCATTGAATTGGGTATAAATAAATGAATGGATTATAGACATGAAATGTAAATACAAATAAAAAAATGGAAGTAAAAAATAAAATAATTAATTTTCATTCCAAAACTAATATTGGAATTATATAATTAATCCTTTATATGTTAAACCTAACGAATTGAAATTAGGTTATGAAATCCATTGCCTATAATACCCCGAATAACTTTTGTGATAGTGCGACTAATATTAATGTTATTTTTTACTTCTTGTTTTAAATTATTATTTTCATTATTTTTATTAAATATAAACTCACTAAATAAAATAAGAATCCATTTATTTAAGAAAACACTATTATATAACATTATTAATAGACTTATGACCTTAACTACCGTAGAAAACATATTGTTATTATGTGTAGAGCCACTAGAATACCTGCAAAAAACACAATAAGACTGAGTTTTTAGCCTCCATTCCTTGGATCCAACTTAATTAAAATTAAAACTACTAGAGGAATATCATGAATCTTAGTTGTAAAAGTAGTGTACAAAACCATCTTGTATGTAAATGAATGGACACTGGTTTTTTTGTGTCATTGAAACATGTAAACATAGGTATTTATAGAACCCTTTTTTTGACCATTGATTACTAGGTGTTCTGATTTAATTTTATCTAACCTTTGATGTATTTTTATAGCTGTTATAATTTTATTACAATTAAGTAATTTATTTTTTTAATATATTAAATTTTTTATTGTATTATTTTCAGTTAAATAATAATAACATTTTAATTGAAGATAATTATTAATATTTAGATTTTAAATTTATAACATGGGTATATATATTTTTCATAATAATGTTATTTTAACCGTTTGGTGTTTTAAAATTTTAAATTTATTTAAATTTATATTCATGATTAATAAAATTAATGACATGTAAAATTTTAATGATTATATAACTATATAAAAAACAAAAAATGATTTTATACATTTAAATAAGTATAGAAAAGTAATATGAATAAATATATATGTTTTATTCTATTTTTTTAATAAATTTTAAAAATATCTAATAAATTGTTACCTTAAATTGGCTAAGTACCCACTACCGAGAAGAGCCATATTGGACAAACCCTCACGGTTTAGTGGCCACCTAGCACATGTCTACAAGAGTAGTGCGAGGAGATAACCATGAATAATCTATTATTGTTCATGCACAGACCCATGTGTAAGGTCCTAGTCAATTGCATGCAAGGGATGTGATAAGGAATGCAGTGGGGTCCCCTATATAAGGACACCATAGATTGTTTGTTTGAGTAATCAATGTAAGTAAATTCATACTGAGCCTTATAATTTGGTCAAAACCCAAATGGTTTTAATGGGGGACTTGTTTTTTATGTGCGGGGTCAAATTTCGACTAAAAAATAGATCTGTGTGTGATCTTAGCCATCCACACCTTTTGTTATTCATAACTCCTATGCCTTAATTTAATGATTGGTTTAATTCCTTCCATCTGATCTGAGATGAATGATCTCAACTGTCCCCATTAATCCAGAATGGACCCCCCCCCCTTCTTAAAATATAGGTTTCATTCCATCCCATGGATAGAGATGTTTTCTTCCAGGTTGTCCGCTGTTTTTCCCCTTCACCCTCATTGAGTCACGCCAGACACAAGTTCATTCAATATAGTGGGTCTATAGTCGGCCCCCTTTCTTCCTACATCATTTTTCTTCTTCAACCTTACAAGTTAGTGGGCACCAACCCATGATTCACAATCCATCACTATTGTAGATGTTGATTTCCCTCATAGCCCAAGCTATTTCAAATATTTACTTTTTTAGTGAAGAAACATACAAAACATATTCCACCATAGCTTATGGTTAATATATATATTATCCAAATTTTTTTTGATCTAAACAATTGAATAAATGGGTCCAAACCCATGGCCAATTTTTCATCAGTTTTCTTTTTTATTTTATTCCTATAATATTTATAAAATCCTATTTAGACCTCATTAGTCTCTAAACCTCATAACCCATGTTCCCCCATTTTCATGCCGGTCAAATTTCCAGAATCCTGTAACTCCACTATTTATATAAATCATGTAAGGGTCTATATTATTACATCAAAATTATTGTGTATTTAAAATGGGATATATATATATATATATATATATATTTCTGTATGTATGTGTATACCTATATCATTATATTCATAATAAATATATATGATTATAATTTTATACAATAATTTTGTAAGAACTTATATGTATTAAAGGGTATATTGTTGTTTTGTAAATTATGTTGGTTTCACGAAGAGGTACTTATAGAGGTGTTTATATATATATATATATATGCATTTATACACATATATAACTTATTAATTTAAAGTCTTATATTTTTAACATAATTCCTAAAGCAAGTATTTTGTAATGGATAAAATGTTTTTTGAATATATTTTCATTATACAAATATATATATATATATAAATACTTATCATTTATATGAAATAATATTTCAATATATTAATTTTAGTGAAAACATGTATATGCTTCACTTGATAAGTCATGAATGGATAAGAATGACCATAATCTAACTCATATGTGAAATTACACACATTATGAGATCATGAACGAACTTATTTAATTTATTAAACAATTATAGTTTGTAGATAGTAATAGTCATTACAAGAGTAGGATTCTCTTAAATAGTTTTAGAATACTCATTGAAATAAAAGTTTATGTTATGTTGAATGAAAACTAATTGTCTGTAAAATTAAATAAATATATTCATTATATATAGATATGTTCTTCATTATTAGTGAGAAAGAAAGTTCCATAGAAACTTATTTTACTAAAACTGACACTAGAATGAGGAATGTTAAGTTGTGGGGAGTGAACCCATAAGATTTATATGATGCTTTTTACACATGAGTTATTCATAATGGCCTTGCATTATGGTTTTATAATTTTTTTTTCCATTTCTAAAAGAATAATCCACCAAAAATTTAATATTTTTTAGGATAATTTCCAAATGATTATTATTATATATTTATTTAATAAAAATATTATTTAAAAATATAAGGATTATTAATGATCGGACAAATATTATTTTAATTTTATGTATTTGATTGTATTTTATAAAAAATATCATATCATGAAAATATTCATTAAATGTTTTTTGTAATGTTTTAAAAAAACCATTAACGGAAATATTTAATTATCACCCTAGGATTGAACTTCTTTTTACATGTTCAGTAGATATATCGATGATGTGTTTTTCTGTGTGGATGCAACACACTGATGATTGCTTTATTTTTTTTATTTAAATTTCCATAGCTTGATGAAATGTACGTTATATTTCTAATTTTCCAGAACATATACTATTAAAATATACTTTTATATATTTTTTATTTTGTGTATTTATTATGTTTCATTTTTAAAAGAAAAAATTCACATCCTTTAAATTGGGTGAGTCGGATATCTCGACCTCAGGTCATTACATTACCCCACTTTACCTTTTTTTAAACATTCATAAAACTCTTATTTAGTGACTTTAATAATATTATTAACTTATTATTGTATAATTTTAATAAATTAATATATAATAAATTTTTAAACTCTCCTAACTCATTCATTTATATTCATTATTTATTTTAATTTTTTTGGGTGTTAATGGACCTTTGGTCTTATTTGTGCTTTGTTACAAAAAAGTTTGATCTTGTGCATAGTATGTTGTTACATCATCTAAAAATAATAATCATTAAAACATCACATATTTATACACTAATTATACATTTAAGACCTATCATGTAATATGGATTTGAGAAATTATGTTTGTTGCAATCCTGGAGATAGTAAGATGTACCTACGCATGAGTAACATTTCCATTATTCAATGGTTATTATAGGAAGAAAATAAGAAAAATTTTATATTTAAATAAATATAATAATATCATAAATTCCATATTATTTATTCAAACTTACATATATATCTCATCCATGTGTTTTGTTAATGAAATTATATCTGCATCGCTTTGTAAATGTAGAAATACAGACTTACACGAACAATGTAATCATTATTTAGTGTATGAATGAAAATGATGTATTATATTTTAATAATGATAAATATTTCATGAATATAAAAATTATTTCATGTATATCACATTTATTTATTAAATATATCCTTATTAACTTTTATTTCAATAGATAGTGAATATCGAATCCCATTTCTTTGTGAGGTGATAGTTTGTCGTACACATGAGGGACGTGATCGTATCCCAAATGTAATGTATTATAAAAATGTTTTATATAATATAATGTCTAAATAGGTATATTTAGGTTATAAATATATTGTATATACATTATTTCCATCATCTTACCCATCCGTCAAAAAATGGTAATGGAAAGATGAATGACATTAGTTCATGTTGTGGTGGTCTTTCATACACATGAATTGGGATTTCCAAAACCATTTTATAGAAGTGTGAATGGTTTTAGGTAATTAAGATATTATAAGATAATTTAATTATATTAAAGATAATGAGTTACTTATATCATTATTGTTTCATAATAATTGCGTTATTCGGAAGAGTAATCTAAATATAAATTACATACAGAATAATGTTACCTCTTTATTGGGTAAACACCTTTGGATTAAGAAAAATCCCTTCTAGGTTGTATCTATTCCAAAAATAATGATTCTACGATTAGATAATGAAATATTGGAATTGATATTGGAATGTATTGGATGATCCCAAATGGATTTACTATGCGAATAAGAGTGTGTAGGGGTGGGCTTCTTATGCATCAAGTTAGTGGAACACTTGTTATTTTTTAAATGAAAAATGGGTTCACTCATTTTCACTATAACAAAGTGGTAAAACAGAATATTCTTGATTCTTAAGCTTATATGGTTAAAATATTACCATATAATATATTTTAGAAAAGTTTTTACATCATTAATGCTTATCTGTTTAGTATAACCACTGGTAAGTATACATTTACATAAACCATGATAAAATATGTTTATAGTTCTGACTATAAAATTTGGTAAAAATTATTATGAAATTAATAAATGAAATAAATTATGATAAATCCAAATAAGGAATAAATTACTCAAAAATAAATTACCATTATATGTAAAATATAATTTTAAATTATTCTTGTGGACCACAGGAGAGTGCGGCTTTTAAAAAGGAAAAAGTTTATAATATTATAAAATTTTTATAAGAAATTTCCATATGAAAATGATTAAAATTTCAAATATTTCATTAATATATATATATATATTTGAAAAAAATTTAATTTAAATAATTATAAAATATTATTTACTCTATAAATAATTTAATAAAAAAACATTTTTCAAATTAAATTTAGTTTTTTTACTATTCCTCAAAAAATTGAATTGTTAAGAAAATTACAAAAAAACTCACCCTAAAATAATTTTATAATACAAATGAAATTACCCATTACTCACCCGAAGAAATTTTTCAAATTTATGTTGTATTTTTTAATATTAATTTTATCTAATAAATTATATAAAAATTTTATACTTTTTCTAAAACTTTTTTGTAATGGCCAACTAAACCATTTTTAAAATATACAATTTTAAAAAAAATTAATTGTTATTTTAAATTATTCTCATTTAATTTATAAAAAATAGATAACCATTATTTTAATAAATTAGTTAGTTTAATTTATGCCTTCCATTTTATAATTTAGTTTATAATGGTATACTATATTATGGTTCATTTCAACTCAGGGATACGTGTTTCACATTGTATATAAGATATTAAATTTAAAGAAATATAATTCATTTGTTTATTAAGATTCATGTATTGTGTCCCATATTATTTAAAAATATATATTATTTTGAAATCATATATTGTTGCATTACTTCTTCTAAAATGAATTGCTAAATAAAAATTTAAACATGATATTGGTAATATAGGGTTTCGCATTTGAAAATAACATGATTAAAAACCCAATATTGTAAAATGGTAAATAAAATATACATTTTATAAGAGTGAATGAAATTTAAATGGTTCATATGGAATAAAACATAAATAGTTTTATAATTAATGAAACATCTATGGAATGTGATGATAATCAAATGGAATAAAAGAGTAAATAATTATGAAGTGTGACTGTGGAAATTGATCACATGATAGTGAAGTCTCAATAGAATAGAATGGTACAAAAAACCATATATCATTTATTATTTAAAATACAATCTCAGTCGTTGGATATGAATGAAATATTTTAATACTTTGGAATAAAGATATTTTTCCTCACTTGGTGGAATTATTTTTCTATCTTAGATTATAATGAAATTTACAAACATGATAAATTTTTATTTCATAATAAGAAAGTCATCATTTTTTCATGATTGGATCATTTTAAAATTCATTCCTTACTCAATGAAATAAATATACAAATTTTATTTTTTTAATTCTTGATGAATTAAAAATTTCTTTTAACCGATCATAAGATATATAAAATAGCAAAAATAATTATTAGTCACTAAATAATTTACAAAACTAATATGGTCAACCAAATTTATCCAATATAATAAATTATTTTATAAACATTAAATGTAACACCACAAATATATCAGGAATATATTTTTCAAATTTATTACCTAAAAACAATGAAATATTTTCTTCAAAACTTTTTAGGCTAGTGGTAGACACTAAATCCTTATTGTTATTTAGTCATGTTTTTATGACCAATGACCTTTATATATATGATAGGATTTCACCCAAAAAGTAGGTGTTAATTTATATAAAATATATTAATATAATTACAATAATGTTACCAAAATATGTGGGCATCTATTAAATTAAATTAATCAATGTATAACATTTTTAATACATTATTTTAAAATAACCCATTTCTTCTTTATAGTCTACTAATATTATTTTATTTTTATTACAGTGTACTTAATGATATTAGAAAACCTAATAGATATCAATATATTTAAACATATTTTTATAAAATGTAAAGGAAATATTCCTTAAATAACATTTCCACTAAAACATATGCTTTCCTTTAATTTATCAGAAAATATCATTAATCATGTTATACTCCAATCATATAAAACACAACAATAGGTGTCTGTGATTTTGAAATGATGGTTAATATTAAACCCATTAACCCATGATGGTATTCATAACACCTATGTTAATGATGAAATACATGCTTTTGAAATTAAAATGAATTTGGAATTGTAGCATGATTCATATAATAAAACACCATTGGTAAAAATAATCAATAAAAATAATTCTATAAAAACAATTAAAACATAAACCATTTTATTTCAACATAGGTTGTTCCTTGGTCTTGGTGTTAAACATTAAATGATTGAATTGGCTATGATACTTCACATTTTATCAATATTTAAGACAACAAACTGTAAATTGATCCCTAAGAGAAAATTTATTTCCTTTCATCATAATCTTCATTTTTTCTCATTATTCTATTACTTTATGCCCTTATATTACACACACATCTCATTTTTTCATTCCATGGAGACATTATATTTTCATATTAATAATAATTATGTTTAACCGAGGTAATTTATTTCCATCATCAATTCAAATTATTTAAAATTCTTCGCAATGAAAATGAGAAATATCCAAATATTATTTACTAAGAGTGTTAAATCAGGTCCATAGTAAGTCAAATTATCGTGTTTTAGTGGATGATCAAGTCCTTCCTAATGAAATATTTCAAGATTTTTAAAACTAGGTAGATATTCTCCAAAACCAAATTTTGGTATAGTATAAAAAATTGATGTTTTTTTTCGAAAAACCACATAATATATTCCATACTAAAATGCTATGTTACTCTTCTACACATATCTTCAATGCTTATAATGTGGTTATGTTACCATGTATATATATTGATAAACAACTTTTCCATGAATTCTAATAAGAATTCTTTGATACCAACTATAGGTACACAAACCCCAGAAACCCAACACCACATCCTACATTTTTATATTGGCATAAGTTACAAGAAATATCATCCCAAAGCATGAAATAATTTACTAGTATTGTTAAATCTCACAAATACATCACTATTCAGTTGTATTTAAAAACACTATTTATAGAAATTTTTTATCATGAATAAAATAATTCCCTTCAGTGTATCATTTTACATCAATCATTGTACACTTCATGCAATCTTGGGGATAGGGAAAAAATAATGTTGAGATAAAATTCTGAGTAAAGGTTATATAAAGTGGAAGAAAAAATGAATCAAAAATAATATTCAATATGGAATTTTGATTAACTAAACAGACATGAAAAGTAACCGACAAACTAAGAAAAATGTTCATCTGGAGATAATTTTAAGGAGAAAATCTCATAGATAATAATCAATATTCAATATTAGATTACTAATACAACATTAAAATTAATTAATAGGATGACTAACATTAATAGATAAGGAATAATCCATATTTAATGGTAAACAACTAAATACTAATTCAATCAAATCAATAAAAAATATTAAAATTAATCGAGATAAAATATCATTTTAAAAAATATCATGAATAATAATAACTAAATTCATAATGATGGTTATAATTAAATATTAGAAAACATGAACTCAAAATAATGATCCCACTACCATAAAAACCCTTCATATTATTGTTTTAAATGACTTGGTACAAAATCATCTATTTTTCTAAACTAATTTTATTTTGTCCTAATAATTCAATAGAAGAGACTTTAGATGCATTGAGGGGTATCAAAAGACGGTATCCATATCTTTCTTCACATCCTATGAACTTATCATATACCAAATAGTCTATTTAATTAATAAATATAGAGGCTTATAATCAAATATATGTATTGAGTTTGAAATATTGAATTATATATATTTCCCATTATAGTCTAATTACATTCAATGTAGAAGAACATATTTAGAAATTATACACGGGCTTGAAATTAACCAAACCTAGGAAAAATGATTTGGGTTTTATTAAGAAATTTAATTTCCAAACTAAAGTGTATAATTAAAGGAAAAGTTAATAACTAAAAAAAGAATCAATGTAATACCAATACATTACTTTTTCAATATGATTAAAAACCATAATTTGGGAGAGTTAATATGGTATCAATATGAAATATAAACAATTGAGGAGAATGTGATTTTTTCAGGGAAACATTTTTTTGGAAAATTATATATTTTTTTAAACATGATTATCAAACCAAAAGTTCACAAAAAAATTGAAATTAAATTCCATTGAAAATATGATATAAATAATATAATTGAAGATATGAAATATTTGAATGATCACAATGGAATGAAATTAAATTCATGTTTTACATATTAAAAAAAATATTCTATTCACCTTTCCATTAATCCTATACATGAAGTTTTCTAAAAATGAAATGAATATCCATTTCAAAAAATATGGTCAAACATTATCATTTATATGCATTGAAATATTTTCCTTTTACATGTTTCCAACAAGAAACTAAATCAAATGGAAGACAATCTCAATGGATAAACAATAACTCAGTTAATTATCATCCCCATAAAACAATCTCATTATATTAACCCACTATGGGAAAAATTATTTTTATGTAACATAATATGTGGATTCTAAGGACCATCAAACATAACCAACTATATAAGCTTCATGGTTAATATTTTCCATACCAATTCATAATACACATATTATTTTTCACCCAACCCAACGGTAAACTAAGAATTCCAATCATTATTCGTGTGTGACCACAAGTTTCTAAAACCTAAACTTATGTTATATAAGGACCATATTTTATATTGCAAAAATTCTTGGTAATATACCCAAAATGGATATAAATATTTTACTACACCCTTATCCACCAAGAGGCACTAATATTCGAAGGCTTGTTATGTTAAAGCTCATTGAGACCACAAATTATCCAAGGAGGATATGATATTTAAATTTATATCATAAAAAACAACATATAGACCCTTAAACAATAAAAATATATAAATATTACACTAACCATAATATCCATATTAACCACTCTATGTACCATTCTCTCACACATACTTATAAAAGCTACAAAGAGAAACTATAAAGTTAAGGAAACCATATCAACATCCCTCATCCCCTAACAATGGGTTTCATGGTCCAATCAGTACACCCAACTCATATCTCATAAGATAATTGATGCACATCACAAATTGTAACCACTATATGGGATTACCAATTCAAAACATACCATAACCCTCTCATATTCCCTCATCCTTGGACATAATTTTCTAATTTTACAATTTCATAATAATATTCGTTGTATTGGAACTAACTAAAGCTAACACTGCTATGAGTAATAGTCATTCAAACACTCTAAAATAATATAACCATGACTGACTCAATTAATTCACACAAAGAATGATCTACCATAACCTTTTACCCATTTCTAGGCTTAGTGAGGCCCCCTTTAGAATTCCCAAACATGAAACTCTATGCAATAAAATGTAGAACATATAAAACCACATGATATATGATAAAACATTAATGGAAAAAAATACCTCATAAATGTTAAATGATTGAGTATATTTTCTCTACTCAACCTTTTTATCTTGATAATATGAAATAAAAAATACCCATAAAATTATATTTATACAAAAATATACTTTAGTTGAAAAAAACAATGAGAGGTGTCGTAGGGATTGAATTTTCATTAATGAGGGAGACCTCCTATATCATACAACAAATCAATACATTAATAAATGACTTCTCAAAATTTCTTACAATGAAGATAGAGATTGAATCTGAACCGGTAGTACGGTGATTGGACCTTAGGCCATGTGAACAAAGAGGTGGAGGGACTCCATTAAAAATGATATTATTAAATAATTTAAAATAATTAGTGATGTTCATTATGGAATGTTGAGTAAATCAACCACAGTATACCCCCTCTTGGGGAAATGAAATATTTTGAATAGTAATTTCAGACCAAAAGTCCACTAATTGTGGTAGAACTATTAATCCACTGAAAATTTTCATTATTTGACCATTCATCCAATTTTTTAATACTACCCAAAGGGAGCATCCTCATAATCCCCCAAAGAAAAAATATAATATTGTAACCCCTTAGTTGTGACATGATTAGTTCCCCAAATCAAGAACCAAAGCATCCTTTTAACCCTGGTTACTATAGTGAAATACCTTGGATACATAACTGTATACTCTTCAATTCAAAATTTATGGTCTTTCACCAATTTCATTAGTATAAAAAATCCATTAAAATCACCCCCATGGTGTAATGAATATGATATGAAATTATGTGTTTTCTAATGTAGAATTCACTATTAATTACTAATAAAAAAATATTTATATTATTCTCTAAGTCTTAAATAAAATTTATCTGATCTCCCTAATTTAATTTTACGAATATTTCTTGGAATATCTCAAGACCAGATACTGAGATGTAATGAAATTCGAGGCCTAGTGTGCCTGTAATGGTCTTTTAGAAATTGTTATGTGTTTTAAATTGCGTGTGTGGGTGTTTTTTTCAAAAAATGAGGTATAACAATTAAAATTGTTCCTTGATTACAAATATGAGAGTAATGTTATGTTCTGGATGGTGGTTTTACCCAAGGAGTGACTTAAATTTTGTCGGCACGAGCCTCTATTGTTAAAACCCAAAAATGGAATAACGGTAAATAAAATAATAATATAAAATTATTTTAATATTCAAATTATTATTAATCATGAATGGTGACATAAATTTTAAATATGGGACCACTGTTGATTTCATAATGGTGTATTTTCCTTAGGTGGAGCCTATCATTTTCCTGTGCGAGTAAATTGTGGAACGTAGTTTATGGGGCATAATGGAAAAAATATAATTAAAAAAATATTATTTTATATTGAAATCCTATAAATCATAAAAGGTATATTTGATTGGAAATTCTAGAGTACATTTGAGCTTCTGATGGTGTTCTTTCAAATGGTGTGGCATAACCTTGATTGGCGCGACTCAATGATAAATGTGTGTTTTTGGTCATTTTAATGAATTAGAAAATAATTGTGAGAAAGACTATTTTATACAAAAATGATTCGCTCTAATGAAATTTTGATCCAACTATTTGATTTCATAAATTAAATAGTATAACAATGTTTTGACTAAAATTTAACAGAAATTCTTTTTCATTTCGTAAATGAATAAGTGTAACGACACAACGACTCAACATAAAAGAAACACTGGAATGTGTTTCTAAAATTATATTGATTAGTGGAGATATGTGATCAGGGGAGGATATTAGATTTTTATCTGATTCCTTTGAGGAAATTCGTTGGGGATTTAAGAGAAATGATAAATGTTGAACAATGAGTAGAGATGAAAAATGAATGATGAAAAATTAATGAATGTATTCAGACAAGACATTATCATATTCATAAACGATGAATACAAGATTTTCCCTTCCTTAGAGATCGATCCAAAACTAGTTAAGGGTTTATTTTTAAGTGATTGTGTTTTCTTGTTCTTCCCTTCTAAATAAATAATTCAGATCAAGTTACTTACATGTTGATCTTCTAGTCAATTGTTCATACATGGTTGGGAACTACCATTATTTATGTTCTTTTTAATACTACTAATAAAAATGATCTATTTCCAACACAAAAAATGTCTTGGATTGAACATTGTGTGTTCTTGGTATTCCCACAGACCCCACATTCTTGTGTTATTCATCGAAGGACCCTCATGGTCACCTCGAGCTATATTGAGTGCTCCTGAATCTAACTAGACCCCCATTTACAAAGTAAGATTCTTTGGAGCATTTGATTGGGATAATGATGACCCAAGTATCATTGAGGTTCTCATTGTTCAAAAAATAGACCACATTAGTGAGTTTGATGACCCACATAATAACACATTGACGCTAGAGGCAACATGCGACGACAGCATTATGTGTGAGGTGATATGTGCTGGTGGTGCACCACAGTAGCAATGGAGACCCATGACATTTCCCATAGGTATATGTACTGGTCCTCTGCTATGGTGTGGGTAGACGCACCTGCCACACTGTGTTAGGTTTTTGACAACATGTAATGTAGTTTGAGGGTAGTAGTATAGATAGACTATGGTGATCGACGGGGTTGTTCGGAGACGTGGCACGTACCATTTCTCTAGAGGAGATAACCAGCCTAGTCCTACAGGTCGAGTTGGATAGGGAAATGTACCTCAGACCGGGCCCAACCCCTCGAGTTGGGCTTCTTCAATTGGTCAGGTTGGCAGAACAGATCAGTTTGGGCCCTTTCGGTATGGGCGACCTAGTAAATCGGGTCAGCAGACCTCGGTCTTGGTCGGGTTATGTTGGCTCCAATAGGTCAGACAAATCATGGACCACACCAGCCCCTTTTCCCTAAAATGATCATAACATACTATCCACATGTCTGATTGAAGAGCCTTTTTGGCATTGGTACCCATGAAACAAGGAGGTAATTTTTGTATACTACAATTGGGTTTTTAGAATTTGTGATATGGCCATGGGAATGAGGTCTATATTATCTTGAAATCAAGTATGCTATGGTAAGGAAACCTACGGTTAGCACTGATGAGAAGACTGTGATGAGTGGGTATAGGGTAACTAGATGGACAACGTGAAGAGAGTGTTTAGGTGAACCAATATACCAAAGTGATGAGTGGGTTTAGGTGAATTAGCAGGCCAATGTGATGGGTGAATTTTGGTGACCTAGAAGAACAAAATGACAAGCGGGTTTAGGTGACCCAGTAGGTCTATGTGACTTGCGAGTCTAAGTGACCCAACATCCCAAATTGGTGAGTGGGTTTAGGTTATACAATAGGGACATTCAAGCGAGGGATATTATTTTCTACACTTTTAATTATTATATGGTGCTAGAGTGAACTTTTGTGGTTGAAAGTCCCTTGGTTGTGAGGATACATTTAATTGTTATCAACAGTGGTAATGCGGCAGTAGAAATCATGGATGCAGGAAGCTAATGTCAGTCTCATAGGCTTGGATGTGCGAGACGTTTTGAGTGTAGTTCCTTCGATTGAGGATCTATAGCTCAAGGCTCATATAGTGATTCCAATCAGTCTAGAGAGATGTAAATAATTTTTTGAGACGGACGAGGTCATATCTGTAGATATTTTTCATCTCGTTGGGGTGTTGAACAAGAAATGGTGGATGGGACACTAAGGTAGAGACGGTGACAGGAACAGATGGATCTATAGTGTGGAAAATGTGGTAGAGATGATGTGAGATCAGCAGGAAGAGGTATTCATTTCTACCAATTACAACCACCACCCCAATATGGTCTTCACCAAGCTTAGGGAGGTAGAAAATAATGGTTGGGTGTAGCATCATCCCGTCGTGGCATATGGCCCAATGAATCTAGGAATGATTCCTTACACGGTCTATGTAAACTCTTAGCGGCCGTATTATTAGACACAAGTTCTAATCATTACTTCTTTTCATGAATCAAATAGAATACCTAGAGTTTCATGTTAAATCATTATATTGATCCATATGTATATAGATACCTATGGGGGTGACAAAATAATCACACTTATGATGAAGATGTGATCTGACCCTTGAGGTGAGAGTTTCGGTTGGAAGGACTTGGTGGCTGTGTCGAGGACATACGTCGTTAGTTTGGTTATAGACTGGTAATCCAAAATTCATTCTCAGATTGAATGTTTTATGAAAAAGTATGAGGTATATCCACCATGATGGAATTTTGATTTTGTTATTCAGAAGAAAGAAAATTTAATCAAGGAATCTTATGACAGGCTCATGCATTGGAGGGTACAACCAATCACTCTTATGTTTGATATAATGAGCCTCGATGAATTGGATATGATGATTCATTAGTTTCCTGTAGTGGTGGATGAGTACAAGGAAATATTTCCCAAACATTTTATAGGACTACATATTCATAGGCAAGAATACTTCTATATTTACATGTACCCCAAAAATGACACTGATATCTACACTAACATATCAGATGCACACTTAGAGCTTCGTGAAATGAGGGCACAGTTGAAAGAATTGCTATGGAAGGGATTCATGAGACCCAGTGTTTCTCCATAGGAAACCCCAGTATTATTTTTAATGATAGTAGATGAGTTCTTGAGGTTATTTGTGGGATTTTGGAACCTAAAAAAGGAGACTGCGAATGATAATATCCACTATCGTGGATCGATGATCACTTCAATCAACTGAAGCGAGCAAGATGGTTCTCAAAATTTGAGATCACGTGAATATAACTATGTGACCCAAGACCTTGAGTTAGCAACAAATGTCTTTTATATAAATATGTGGTGACACTACATTATGATTTAATGGTTTAGAGTAAACTATAACCACTAGAGACTCATGTATATCTCTTCTCAGAAGGATTGGGACATTATACATAGGTTATGGATAGAGATTCTCCATAAATATGGCTTTGAAGTAGTCTATAATCTTATTAAGGGGAACATGGTAGTAGATTATCTAATTATTCGATCTAGTATATAGTTTTTGAATGATGAAATTGAATAGTTGGACTCATTATAGTTATCCTTTAGGGATGGAGTTAATGCATCTTACCTCCAATTGGTGGTTGTTACCCCTCCACAATTAATGCTATTTAGGGAGGCCCAACTTTATGATGATGACTGCGAGTCTTTATGTGCTTAGTTTTCCATACGAAATACCCCTAATGGATATTCGAAAGGTGGGGAGCACATTTTTCCATTCATAGGATGCACATTAGTAGAAGTGGAAACTTAGAGATACAAGATGCATCAGGATATTCATGTGGGTTTTAGGGAGGACACTGGGGATAACAGAACAAGTTCATGTTGGGCTTACCTATTTATATAATAACTGACCACTTGTTTAATCAGTATATGGGTTTATCAACACATCGTGTCCATCCCATGTGCTTATAAGGGGTTGTAATTTTCTTCCTTGGGGTTCCAATAAGGGAATGAGAAAGGATATGGCTGGATATTGTGTCATGTTTATCATGTACGTCTAGGGGACACTATACCATCTATGTGATCATTCACCAACTCACCATGTTTTTCACTTCATAACATTTCAAGAACATAAAATCTTGGTGATCATGGGATGCCTCAACAGGTGGGATATAGTTCGACTACATGATGTCCAATCAAAAAATAGTTTTCGATAGAGATGAACACCTTATATCCCAGTTGTGTAAGGGACTGTAGGAGGCATTGTGGAATCAAATTCTCTTGAGAAAAAAATTCTACCGGTAGAAAAATGGCTAGACGCAGTGGACTATTTAGTTCCTAGGGAATAGACTATGTTCTTTCATCCTTGATTTTGAATGTAGTTGGGAGGATCACCTATCTGTGGTGGAGTTAGCATTCAACAATAATTACCACTCCACCATTAGTATGGAACCATTAAAGGAATTGTATGGGTACCTTTAAGGTCAACACTTTGTTGGATTGTCCATAGAGATTCAGTACTCATGGACCTGGAGTTGGTGTAGGCTAAAATAGTGAAGGACCAGGTCATCCAAGGGTGGATTAAGACTAAATAAATCCATAAAAGTTACTATTATTATAGGTGATTGAGACCCTTGGAGTTTGATAAGGGAGACCATGTGTTCCTTTGGGTCTCTCATTAGAATCACATATAATGATTTTCCAGGGGAGGCATGTTATCTCTAAGGTTCATCATTACATTTTTGAGACTATGTCTAGAGGTTGAGGTGGAATTACTCTTTGTTACACCTATATTGTTTGATCAGGTTCACGATTCCATGCACATATCCCAACTGAAGAGATACGTAGATGACACATCACACATCATTGACTAGGGAGATCTAGATGTTGAAAACTGGGAGACATTTATGGAGTTTTTTTTGGGGGTCGAATATCAAGAGGAGAGAACCCTCCTAGGGGAAAAATTCCTCTAGTGTGATTTTAGTGGAAGCACATGAATCTCTAGGAGGGAATGTCAGTGTAAGATGATTAGGTTCGTGGTCACACCCTCATCAATTTGGAAATCCATTGGTATGGCTTTCAGGAATGTAAATACTTAAGGTGGGGATAATGTATTGACTCATATTTCCAAGTTAAATTTTTGGAAAATTTCTTGGAATATTCTATGGCCAGGTGCAGATACAACGTACAATTTCGAGGACTAGTGTGCATGGAATGGTTCTTCGAAAAATTTATGTTTTAAAATTGAAAACGTGAGTGGATTTCCTAAAAAAGTGTAATAACTCATAAATGGGTGCACTTATAAGAAATTTAAGGGAACCATTGTGTTCAGTATGGAGGGTTTACCCTATGCATTACCAAACATTAGTCAACAAGGTCCTCATGTTATAAAACCCAAAAAATACTAACCGTAAATAATATTAGTAAATAAAAGTATTTTATTTTTCAAATAATTCTATCTCATGAATGGTGACTCAGATTGAAAATATGAATACTTTTTTGAGTTTGTAATGGAGTTTAATCCTTTGGAAGAGCCTACAATTAGCTGATTCTGGTCAAATATGGAATGTTGTTTTTGTGATGTGACCATAAAAAACAATAAAAAATATTTTTTAATTTTCATATACTATAACTCATAAATGGCAACTCTTATTAGAAATATTATATTACCATTGATCTCATTAGGGTGTTATTTTCAGAGTAAGGGACTAACATCATCTGGTATGGGTAGAAGGCAAATGTTAATTTTTGGTCTTTTTAAAGAAAAAAACCTAAGAATGGTTATTTTATTATAAAATGTTTCGCTACAATGAAACATCGAGCGATCTATTTCATTTCATTAATGAGATGGTGTAATGTCACGAAAACATAGCGTTACAAAATTATAGAATGTGTTCCCTCCATTATGTTGATTAATAGAGATTCATGATAAAGGAGAATCCTATAGTTTCCAACGAATCCTTAGAAGAAATTTGTTAGCAATCGACCAACGGTAATGATCAACGAACAATAAAGGATCAATGAACGAATTTAAGTCAAATGTTAGCATGTTGAAGAAGCACGAATACAGGATTCTCCCTTCTTTAAGTGGCTACCCAAAACTAGTTAAAGGTTTATTTTTATGTAATTGACATTTTTTTCCCTTCAAAATTAAGAATTCATATCAACTCACTAATAAATTTCTCCACTGGTCGTTTATTAATGTTGGTTTTGGAATTGTTTTGTGGGAATTTATTAGGAAGTACAACATTGATATTACTACCATTATTTTTATTCATTGTAATCCTGATAATAATAGTGATCTAATTCCAAAACAAACAAAATATTGGATCATTCATTGGGTGTTCCTAGTATTCTATCATACCCCTTGTTCTTGGGTTCTTCACCAACAGACCCTCGTTGTTGCGTCAAGAAATACTGAGATGTATTGAACAAGGTAGGACCCCAAAAGACATTTGAAGAAGCTTTGTAGAATTAAGAACTAATAGAGACAACCCTTGGACCCCAAAGGTTCTTTTGGTTTATAAAACAGACCATCAGAATGAGTCAGGAGTGTCATAGAAGAATCCACTGGTGCTGGCAGTGGCACCATCGATGAACAACGAAAACATGTGGCAACAACCACATGCAGAAGGTGGCACATGTTGGAGGTTGACAATGTCTATGAAGGAGGCCAACAACTTCTGACATAGGTGGTGAGCATAGGTTGCCGATGGAGCATCCAGATGTGGAACATGTGCCGCGTCACATGGCTGGAGGGTCGTGGTCCAGCTTCAAAGCATCGGTGAACCATGAAAAGACCCGTGAGGTGTATTGGAGACTTAGAACCCACCAAGTCTCTATTAGAGAACATTGTCCTACAATAGAGGGTCATTTAGAAAGGTTTGTTAGCCTCGGGAAGGGTCGAACACCTCGGATTGGGCCACTGCTGCGAGTTGGGAAGGCACAACAGACCGAACTGGCCCCATCTAGTCTAGGCCAGCCCCGCGGGTATGGATAACCTAGCGGATCAGGTTTTTAGACTCGACATGTTAGGTTGGCTTACTTGGGACTATTCAATGGACCCCCAGATGTGTTAGTTTGGGTGGGTCTGGTCAGGATAGACCGGACACGATCCACACTGACCACTTTTCACTAAAAGGATCAAAAAATCCAATCCACGCGTCTGATTAATGAGTCATTTGTGGAATTGTGACACATGGGATGAGGGCATGTTTTTTGTATAATCTAAGAGGTGGGTGGTGGAATTTGATATGTGACTAAGGTAATGATCAGTAAAATATCTCAGAATAAAGCGCACTATGAGTAGGAATCCTAGGGATGGTTATGAGGAGAAGACTGTGATGAGCATGTCTAAGTGACCCAGCAGTCCAAAGTGAGGAACGAGATTAGGTGACCCAACAGGCCAAAGTCACGAGGGTGTTTAGGTGATCTAGAAGGCCGAAATCATGAGTGAGTTAAGTAACCCTACAGACCAATGTTATTGGCAGGGTTAGGTGACCCAATAGGACTATGTGACGAGCGCGTCTAGGTAACCTAGTATGTCTAATTGGTGAGTAGGTCTAGGTGACCCTATAGGCATGGGTGACTCATCAGGGATGAGTATCTCAATAGTACAAGGTGTTTAGTTTTTACGATGGATATTCCTTCTTATCATACATTAGATTATACATGGGTGAACTGAATCTAGTTACACTCTTGACTGTATTTCTTAGAGGCTACACATAATGTACCTATTTGGTAGTATTCTTTGTGTGTTTATTTGTAGTATTCATTTGTTGTTTGAGGTCCTTCTTTAATATTGGTTTATTAAACATTAAATGGGTATTTTATGAACATGTCATGTATTGTTTATATGATCAATGCTTTGATGGTGTCCTTGGTGGACCGGGGCAGGTGGTACTTAGAGTGACCAATTACAAGAGATGTACTTCGGTGAATTCTAACAGCTATTTCTATACCTACCATTCAGGTAGGGTTTTCTATAGTTTTTTTTGTTGAAATGTAAGTTTACATTTTTGTTTCATTTGGGCATGTATTCTTACCCCATTTACCTTCAGTTTTGTACTATCATACCATTTTTTGTTTACATTTTTTTAATCGTCCATCATTTGTGGCTTGAATTTGTGAGCGTGTGTATAGGTAATTAGTAAAATGACCTCATTTAATTGTTATGTTCCAACTCATTGCTTGTTTCCAATATCAGACCCGTAGGAGGATTGATAGGGGTAGTTATGGTGTGGGCTTTGCGGGGATGGGTCATTACAGAAAAACCTATAAAACGTCCAATCATGTGGAAAACAACTTTAGAGATGTTTTATCAATAATATTTATTTTCCAACACCAAATAATCAAAATACCCCATCTCTAGATCCATAATAGAGTTTCCCATGAAAATAATGTCACATAAATTCTTATTTAATTACCAACACCCTAGCATGGGGGTTCTCATCCTTGAGATGTATCTATGAAAACTGTAAAATAATTGATTTATCATTTCAATCTCATAACCACTACTAAGTACTGATTTCAATTGTTATTATACAATATCATATATTATCTTTATGTATCCACACCAAATTTTTCATAAAAACTAATAATATGATCCCCAATACACAGAAATCTTTCCTCAAAGTCACATTCTGTTTAAAACCCATCTCACTACACCCAAATACACATATAGGGGTCAACAAGCTCTTCTATAAATTTACCAATTTTATACTAATTCAAAAAAATAATTATATAAACTATTATAAAAACATTATGTATTAACTCAAGTTACACCTATAACTATACAAACTCTACCCATATTGTTCATCAAAAAATGAGTATGTACCATTAATCCCTTGGTCCTACCTATAATAGCTTATTAGTGAAAATATAAAAATCTAGTTATATCCCTAGATTAGTAATTATTACAACATCAACATTCCTATATTGGAATTTTTTTTCATAATCCCCCTAGAGTACCCAAATTTTAATCACCTTTTACACAAATCCTAATCACTTAATTCAAAAAACTATTTGTAATTGAATATCTAACCAAAAAAAAGAATAAGTGATGAGTCCAAAAAAAATTATAACCAGGGATCTAAATACCAATCGTATTTTCACAATACATTAATAGTGATAAAATTATTTATTTTTCATACATAAATTTATATTAATTTGATAATTTATTCATAATAAATCCTAATCAGTGTCCCCACAACGGGATTTTCCCAATCATTGTCCCATTAATGCCCTACTTTAAGAATACTGATTGCTATTATGAATACCAAAGGATTCATTTTGGATTTATTGACAATTAGATGGGTCAATGTTGCAAAAAATATTGTTTTCAAAGCATGATGACCAATATAAATATGATTAATTGAAATATAAATGATTCTTATTGGATTTGATTACAATTGCATTTCTGAAAGCACAAATTTTAAATTAAAAAAGTGATGATGTGATCCATGGGATAATTATAGTTCCCAATGTATTGGCCAATGTAAATTTTAGAAAATATACGTCCTATCTAATACACAATATTGTGTTGAAAATGAGATTATTAGTGAAGTGTACTTTTCTTCAGGAATACTAGAATAAAACAATAAGGAGTGTGATTCACAATATTAAAATGTTTCCAAAAGGGGTAATACTATTACAAAATGGTGGAAATTTTAGGAATTTATTAAAAGTTTTTCATCTAGATAAATCATAATAAACATCCTCATCTCCATATAATTGATGTTGGAGGTAAATTACAATTTATTTATACACTAAAATCATCATGTCTATGTAGGAAAAATATTGGCAATGTCACAAGGATATATGGTAGGGTGACGAAAGAAGGAAATACTTAGATTAATATCAATAATAGATAGATATAGATTGTTTGGGAGAAATATAAACAAAAATATGGATCCCAAATATTATTTAGCCTTTCCTACACTATGCCGAAGGAGAAAATTCATGTACACAAACTTCCACATTGATGGAGTAGTCCACACCACTAGTTGGAAGCACTATGGTAGTGGACCATGACACATGGTGGATGCTTGGAGGAGGAATTGATAATACCTCATTACTCACATATATGATTCATTAAATTAATTATCACATTTGATGTGAAATCTGGGTGAGTTTCTAATATGGTATGTAGAGTTCTCAAGCTACACCACATGCATGTACACAACCACAAAGAACATATGTGTTTCGTTTGATCACATAATACAAAAAGGTACAAATCTTATTCACAAACTTCTTAATATCAAATTAGAACTCACATAATTCTAATCAACCAAAATTATACATGAATAAAGGTAAAAGAATGAACATTTTAGGGTATCAGTAATAATAGATTTTGAGGATTTCTAATCGCATATAAAAGACAACATAAAAAAGTATTTGGAATATAATGTGTTCATGTGATATCTTTTTATTGCACCATGTAAAAAACCAAATGTTACAGATGTTAATAATTATTATATATCTATTCCGAAGAGACAAAACCTTAGTGATGTATGGGAGATTGGTATGTGAGTATGATATAATCTATAACACCAAATGTATGATCGAATATATAAACATGGGATTCTCAAATACAAGAGGTGGTGTAAATTGTACACATTAAAAAATTCCTTTGGAATTTTTAATGATGGTTATGATTAACAAGTTTAAAAAAATATAATTCACAAGTCCTCTATGTTATAATAACATGCCAGATTCTGGAAAAGTGATTCTGGAAATGAATCTTAACAAAATTTTACACCGATGAAGATTCTAATTTAAAGTGTATAGAATCTAACTAAATGAGAGTATAAGTATAAAAAAGTATAAGATAGTTTTAACTTCCTCAACGATACAAATGCAGCTGAAAAATTGAAACAAAACAAGTAAAAAGTAGTAACTATTTTAAACCAAAGTGAATGGTATCCAAAAACCTCAAATAAAGGTCCCTTGATTTATACTTTGAAGAAATTATGCCTTACCCAAACTAGGGTAAGCCCTCGATATGATGATCGGAGTCGGTCTTGCTATCCCCGCAAGCCCTCAACAATCAGGTAGTCGGCACCTCTGTATTCCTCAGGAAGGAAGACCTCAACATCGAGGTAGTCGGCACATCTGTCTTCCTATCTCAGGAAGCCCTCGATTATACACTGCAGCAATCAGAGTCGCACGATGAAAATCTACACAAGGCAAAGTATGAACAATCCGTCCAAACTTTCTGCATGAAGCATGAGAGTTTATAAGAGCCTCTCTCTCTAGAAATCACCTCAACAGCATGTAAGCACAGTTTTCCAAAGTTGTATTTCGAAAAATTATCGAGCACTTTCAAATGAGTTCCTATTTATAGGCACAACTCCAACGGTCGGCTGTCTCCTCCAATGTTAATATTTTTCCTTGAATTTCGGAGGGACTTGTACACGTGTCACTCAAACAAAAGTTAGTTGATAACTGAAATTGTTACATCGTTTTATAACTCAATAAGTGAAAGTACAACAAAAAACCGATATTCAGAATGTCGGTAAGTATGAAATTTCAGAGTCAACCAAAAATGAATTCGTAGTCTATAAACCAAAGATGTTCGAATTCTTTTTTGTAGGAATTCAGAACCTAAATTCTACAGAATTTTGGAGTCTGAATTTCAAGGAAATCCGGAATCTGGATTCTGTAGAATTTGGAACCTGAACTTATAAAGTTCAGAGTCAAGGTTCATGATAATTCGGAGTAAGAACTCATGAGTGTTTAGAGTCTTTATTCAGAGAACTCGTAGTTAGAACTTAGAAAGGATCGTATCCAGAATTCATAATCAGAATTTGGTGTCATAACTCAGAGTAGTTCATATCCAGAATTCGTATTCAGAATTATGAGTCAGAATTAAGAGAAGTACATTACCAGAATTCTGATTTAGAATTTAGAGTCAGAACTCAGAGGAGTTCGTAACTAGAATTCTGATTCAGAATTCAGAGTTAAAACTTTGAAGAGTTTGTATCCAGAATTTGTCTTCAGAATTTGGATTCAGAAGATTGAAGAGTTCATATCCAGAATTTGTATTCAGAATTCAGATTCTAAAACAGAGTGTTTCATATATATCTAATTATATGATTCTGAGGTTTTGGTTTCATTCTGTGTTTTACACATTGAAATTTTTTGACATGAATAATGAAATCTAGGTAAGGGTAAATTTCCTTGAGGGAAAAAATTTTCTTTATAGAAGAAAAAAAAGGGTTAAAATTTTATTTTCCATTAGATAATGTGTTTGTGATTTTCATTACAAGAAGAAATGGTAAAGTCTTAAGAAACCTTTAATGTCACAACAATCTCTCCATTGAAAGAAGGAATGGAAAAGTCATATGGAAAACCTTATTGACTCAACAATATCCCTCTTTTTTGAAAGCACAAACATACTTACAAAAAAGAATATAAGGAATTGTTAAAAAAATATAGAGTTTGAAATAAAACTTATCTCCCTTTTTACATTGTCAAAGATGAATACGACTAACTCCCCCTTAGGCTATAGAACACTAAGGATCGTATTATAGATTTCCGGAAGGGAAATTTTATTATCTTGTTTATGGAAAACATCATAATGATAAACTCCCCCTTAAATAAACTCGCCCTTTCTTAGGGATATATTTTCTTATACCTATAACCCTTTTTCCTTCTCCCCTTTAGAATTCTTTTTCCTTCTCCCCCTTTGTGATTTTTAAATAGAGTTTGAGGGAATGGAAAAAATTATGGTACCTGAAATATTAGTTTAGATAACTAAAAAAACGAGCAACCACAATTTCATTATAAGTGGAAGAATCAGTACAAGGGAAAAAATAACAACAAATCAGATTGGGTCTAGTTTTTTTCTTTTTACCTTGGCATTAGGTTCTTCATTATTGTCTTCAACTTTTTCATCTCTTTATGATTCTCATAAGCGTGCTTTTCTAAGGCTGTGATTCTATCTTTTGAGCCTTCAGGGTCTCTACCTGAGCCTTCAGCATGTCCTCTTGCTTTACAAGATTTTTCACCATCTCAGTCTGGAGATCTCTCTCTGTTTTCAAGGTTTGGACAACATAACTCAGCTTCCCATTCAGATCTTTGACTTCTTGGATCTGAGATTTTTTTTTCAAGATTTAGCTTTTCCATAAATCTGTTTGAAAGATCCTTGATTTTTGACATCTTCGATATCAAAATCCTCCTTCACATCTTCTAGAAACTGATCAAGCTCGCCCATGTCTTCATTGATTTTCTTCGACCAAATGGTCATTTTCTTGCAGGACTTTCTGTGGGAATTATAATTGATTAGAAAATTATATTGGTCATCCTCAATATTCACACATCTATCCAGCATCATAGATATAGATTCTGGCTTCCGATTCATGTTGTGCTGAAGTATCTGGCTTCTAGAATCGATTGTTGGAAATATCAGAATGGTATCTACCAACTTCTTCAGAGACTAAACAAAAAAATAATGCCCTAAAGCTGGTGACTCTGAATCAGGCAATTTTCATGGAGATGGTTCTTCTTCTAGCTCTACCAGCTTCTTTTTAGAGGATCCTCCAGCTTCTTTCTTCCTCAAAATTTCTTTCATTGGGGTATCAACAACCACTTATTTTCCTTTGTCAATTTTCGGATTAGCCTCTTCATTAGGAGATTCATGCTCACTTCTGGATATGTGGAAAATCTTGTCTTCATCAATTTTTCTTTCTTAGCTCCAACCTCAATGTCTTCTGGATGTATGAAATGATGATTGTGACTCTCTTCCTCAGATGGTTTATTTACTTCCTCTTCACCCTTCTCATCATCTCTAGGAGTAAAATGTTTGGAAGATCTGGCTTGAGAAGTCTGGAGTGAAAAGTTTTCTGAAACACATTCCTTATCCTGATAGTTTTTACATTATTTAAATAATCGGCTATCTTTTCAGAGCATTGAGATTCCTAGACTTCTTCTAGATCTTCTTTCTCACTTCCTTCTCTTTAAGTTATCTTGGTGAAATAAACCTATTTCCCGGAGTCTCAGTCAATTGTTCTACAAGAAAGGATTTCAGAACAGCGATATTATCGGAAGCAATTTCTGAAGCTTTCAGAAGAGATTGCACAATATATGCCTCTGACATATTCTTCTTATGCATTTTCTATTTTTTATACCTCTCAAGCTCTTAAGTAGTTGATTCATTCAAGGACTTAGCCTTAGGAGGATCCAAACTGAACTATGGATCCCCTGTTATTCTATTATGCTTATCCTCTCTCCATTTTGCAACGAATTCATCTGGGTAGGCCTTCATCTTTGTTGGTTTAGGAGGTGGGGATTTAGGTTCTTTAGCCAGAGGGGTTTCAGCTTCAACTTACTTTAACGTTCGCTTCTTGATAGCCTTCATTGATGGTTCATCTTTTTCAATATTTTCCAGAATGGATTCTACCTCATTATTAGGAGGATCATAAAATTATCTTGTTCCCTTGGAGAAACGAACCTTCATTCTCTTGAGCATATCATCACTATTAAAAGTCACCTTGAAATTCATCGGCTTGGAACATCAAGGGATATTGAAAGATTCAAGGCACTGAACTATCAGTTTGGATAGGAGGGAAAAGACCATAATAATATGAGCTCTCATATTCCCATTCTTGATTTTCTCAATCGTTATGAGAATATGCATCATGAGATTAAACTTCCATAGATATACCAAAAATTCTAAGATATACATGTCACTTTTCTTAAGGGTGACCTTATCAACCATTCTCGTTATGATGAGACCTTGAACCCATAATTGTATAATCTGATTGTTCATAGTTAGATGGTAAATCATGGATGTCTTGATATCTTTGAGCCCAAGTAATTCCATATCCTTTGTCTTGACGAAGCTTCCTTGAACCTCAGGCAAATTTTGGGAGAAAAATTTGGCTTCTCCATCATATGAGAGTCCCACCAAGCTCGCAGCCTTGGTGTAAGAAAGTTTATATGTCTTTCCATAACTCTTGAAGTAGAACATTTCTCTTCCTTGTTCCTTAATAAAGAAAACTAATTCAAAAATTTCTATTGGAAGGTCCAGATAGACTACATCCTGAGCTGCAATTTTAGAAATAGATACACTTTCCCATCCATTGAGCTTGATGTTCTTGGAAATAATGGAGTCATAATTTTTGAAAAAATTTGGGTGAACTAACCTATCCCTGTATATTTTCCACTCCACAATCATCTTGACTGAAGACATATCTTGAGAGGGAACATCTGCAGACATTCGGACTAGAGAACTTCTGATGAATTCAGAATGAGATTTTTTAGAGGAGCAAAGCTTCGACACGCACAAGCTTGATAACCGATATGGGACAAGTATCGAGGGTCCCCTTTATATAGGTGTTGAAGTGATGTTTGAGCTACCCATTTGAATCCAATGGTTGATAATTATTTTTATCTGATCTTAATGGTTGAAATGAGATCCGCAAGGCAAAATTTGATTGAATCCGATCTTTTGAGATTTTAAAAAGAAAAAAAACATTCGGATTTAAGGAAACTAAAATCTGTGGAATTTTAAAATACAAAAGAATATACAAATAATGAAATAATTATTATGAAAAATTAAGAAGTAAATCATACCTTTCAGATTTCTAGGAAGATTATTCGCATTTTGGAATATTCTTCTTGAATAACTTTGGATTCCAAAAAAACATGAATACGGAAAAAAAACTTTACTACAAAAATTTCAATTCTGATAATTGCATTATGAAAATTTCAGGTCTGATGAATTTCATTACGAAAACTTTAGGTCCAAAGATTTTCATTACGAAAACTTCAGTTCTGAAGATTTTCATTACAAAAAATTCAGGTCTAAATATTTTCATTACAAAAACTTATGTACCGAATATTTTCATTATGAAAACATCTGGTCTGAAGAAACTCATTACAAAAACATCAGTTCCGAAGTTTTCCACTACGAATTGTTTTGAAAAACTAACTACGAAAATTTTCATTTTGAAAAAAATATGAAAAACTAACTAAGAAAATATTAATTATGAATAAAATTTGAAAAACTAACTACAAAAATTTTCATTAGTAATAAAATTGAAAAAATACATCAATAACAGATGTACTCCCACGATGAAAAGGAATTTGTTACTGTAAAGAGAATGGTTCAATAGGAAGATAATCAAGGAATATTACCTTACAGTTATCATTCCTAACTACTGTTTAATGTCTTCAAATCTATCAAAGGGTCATGATTTTGTGAAAATATCAGCATGTTGATCTTGCGTTCTGATAAATTGAAGAATTATATCTCTTTTTTGTGTGTGATCCCTAAGAAAGTCATGTCTAATATCTATGTACTTTCTAAGAGAGTGGTGTGCATGGTTTTTACTAAGGGAAATTTCACTTGTATTGTCACACAAAATTTGAGTCTTAGTAAAACTAAAGACATAGTCTGTGACTGTTTGTTGCATCCACAACACTTGAGCACAACAAATTCCTACTACTATATATCCACCTTCAACAGTGGAGAGTGCTACTGAGTTTTTCTTCTTATAAGACCAAGAAACTAATGAATCTTTTATGAAATTAAAAGATCATAATGTACCTTTTCTATCCATTCTACATCCACCAAAGTCAATATCTGAAAATCGTTTAAAAACAAAATCATTTCCACAAGAATAAAATAGTCCTACATCTGTGGTTCCCTTTAAGTAGGGAAAAAAAATTTAGCTGCCTTTAAGTGAGATTCCTTAGGATTGGATTGATATCTAGCACATAAGAATAATGAAAAATTATGTCTGGAAGACTAGCTTTCAAGTAGAGTAGACTTTCTATCATACCTTTAAAAGATGTTTGATCTGCTGGTTTCCCAGCTTTATCAAATTTAAGTATTTTTGTGGTACCAATATGAGTACTTATACTATTAGTGTTGTCATATCCATACTTTTTAAGAAGATCATTAATATAGTAATGTTGGGATATATATATTACTTCTGGTTTTTGAGAAATATGAAATCCATGGAAAAATGTTAACTCACCCATCATATTCTTTTCAAACTAAGATTTCATTAGATCCACAAAGGAATCAGTTAATGATTACTGATTTGTACTAAATATGATGTCATCAACATAAATTTGAAAAATCAAAACATTTTTATAATATTTATTTATAAAAAGGGTTGGACGTACATTTCCCTTAACATAGTTATTTGGAAGTAGAAATCTTGTAATCCTATCATACCTAGCCCGAGGGTCTTGTTTAAGTCCATACAGAGCTTTGGTAAGTCTAAAAACATGGTCAGGATGTTTTGAATCATCAAATCTTGGAGGTTGTTCAACAAAAACGTCCTCTTGAACATAACCATTAAGAAAAGAACATTTCACATCCATTTGAAGAAGTTTTAAATTGAATAATACTGCAATGGAATGTAAAATACGAATAGATTCATGTCTACCTACTGGAGCATAGGTTTTATCATAGTCTATTACTTCTTGTTCATTATAGCCTTTAGAAACTAATCTAGCTTTATTTCTAACAATTATTCTATTTCCATCACACTTATTTCTGAAAACCCATTTTACTCCAATAAAAAAAGTTTCCTTAGGTCTTTCAACCATGGTCCAGACATTATTCGTTTCGAATTCATTTAGTTCATCTAGCATGGCTTTAATATAATCATCATCACCTAAATCTTGATCAGTGATTTTTGGTTCTAATTGGGAAAGGAATGCTAGATGTTCTACGTAATTTCATAAGGAACTCCTAGTCCTTACAGGTTGATTCACATCACCAGTGATGCTATCAATAGGATGATTCTTTAGAAACAACCGATTTGGGTTTTGTAAAACCTGTTCATCAATATAGGGTATGAAATCTTTTGGGTTAAATGTTTGAGAAGTATCTTCTTGGACATTTTCCTTATTAGAAGGATCTTATATCGAAGGTTGATAATCAGTTTTTTAAAACACATCCGAAGATGTATGTTGGGGTTTTTTAAAAACTAAAGGATCAGTTACATCAAATTTGACATGTACTATTTCCTCAACAGTACAAGTGTTTTTATTGAAAACTCTATTTGCCTTAGAAGTTGTGGAGTAGCCTAAGAAAATTATTTCATCAGATTTTGGTGCGAATTTATGTAGATTATCTTTAGTATTAAATATTAATACCTTGTAACCAAAAACCATAAAGTAGGAAAGTCTATGATTTCTACCATTCCATAACTCATAAAGAGTTTTATTAATAAAATATCTAATCAAAACTCGATTTATAGTATAACAAGAAGTACTTAGAGCTTCAGACAATAAATGTTTGGCAACAGAATACTCGCTCAACATGTTTCTAGTTATCTATTGAAGAGTTATATTTATTCTTTCAAAAACACCATTTTGTCGAGGTGTTCTGGGTGATGAGAAGTTGTGAGTAATACCTTTTCTACTACAAAAATTTTCAAAATCATAATTTTGAAATTCTCCTCCATGATCACTATGAATAGTTTTAAATGGAAGGTTTTTCTCATTTTTAACTTGGGCTCTAAAAGTTTTGAAATAAGATAAGGCTTCAGTGTTCTTTGCTAGAAAATAAACCCATGTAAATCTAGTGTAATCATCAACCAGCACAAGTTCATAAAACATTCCCCCAATTCTTCCAGTATCTATTGGACCAAAAAGATCCATATGATCTAGATGTAACACATCAACAGTTGAGACTTCACCGATTGATTTAAAACCTTATTTATGTTGCTTTCCATATTGAAAAGGGTCAAAAACTTTTGAAGAATCAAATCTAAGCTCCAGTAGATCCGTAACTAATCCTTTCTTAAAAAGTTTTCATATGTTCCTAAGGTTACAGTGAACTGACCATCTATGCCATAACAATGAGTGATCTTCTATTTCACCAAGCCAAGGTAAATATTGGCTCCTATGTTCTTCTATGTTTAGTGTGTAAGCATTCTCTTCACTATGGGAAGAAATAAAAAACTATTTCTAGGTATTTTTTACTAAACACTTGTCATTCCTAAAATTCACATGGTAGCCTTCATCACATAATTGGCTTATGCTAATGAGGTTGGGCTTAAGACCATTAACAAACAAAACATTTGATATCAATGTTTTCCAAGAAGAACAATTTTATTGATACCAATAATTTCTCCCTGAGCATTAACTCTGAAATTTACTTTTCATCCTTTCATCATGATAATATTTTCAAAATAGATTTTGTTACCAGTCATATGCCGGAAACATCAACAATCCATGTACCAGTTATTGTTGTTGGTATTTTCTCTACTTTTATGAAAAAAAGTGTTATATTTTCGGAATCAAAAATTTCTTGGATCAGGAAATTTCAGAAAGTAATATTTTAGGCACCCACATCTTCTTTGAAAAATAAGCTTTATGAAATCCTAAAGATAGTGTTTTGTTTTAGGAAAATTTCTTTTCCCAGTGTCCACCACACTGACATTTAGGAAATAATGGATCACTTTGTTGAACAAAGTGGTTGTTACAAAAAATCGGTTTAGAACCAGTATAACCAAAACCTAAACTATTCCTTAGAGGTCGGATTTTTGAATACATTTTATCAAAATATTCATTACCTATGGTAAAGTTTGAAAAACACTTACTCAAGGAAAAGATTTCGGATTTAAGTTTGTTAACCGAGTTATTATCTTCAAAAACCATTGACATTGAACTAGAGCAAGGATCAAATACATTTTTCAAAGAAATTATGTTTTCTAGATCTTTAGAATGTTTATTCTTCTCATAATTTACATCCTCATGAATTTTTGAAATACTTTCAAAATCATCATTTTTCTTATAAATATCATTAGATATATCTGATAATTCCTTAGTAAGAATAGTATTCCTAGTATTTTCATTATCATGTTTTTTCATGTGTTTTGAATTCTAAATCTCAAGAAGTTTGGAAAACCTATAAACTTCTTCATTGGAAGGTAAAGTTTTATCATAATCAGAAGAATATTCTTTATTCAAAGAGTTATAATATTTTCTATTATTATCATTCAAAGAAACATTGTTCATCGTTTTATCATTTTGTACCTTATCCATTAAAAAATGATTTTCAATATGTATCCTGGATATTAGACCAAGATTCTCATGTCTAGAAGTTTCATAATCTAAAGATTCATCTGAAGAGTCACCACCACTTGCACTCCAGGTGCCATTAGCTTTTATGACATTCTTAGATTTAGCCTTGTAATACTTCTTTATGTTTCTCTCAGAATGTTTTTCCTTTCTTTCTTATCTCTTAAAAATTGGAAAAATAGGTCTTATGTGTCCAGCTCTATTGAATTCATAACATGTAACTTCGGAATCCTTCTTATATTTCCATTATTTTTTCTTATATCTGGATTGAAAGTTCCTCTGTCCAGCTATCTTGTTCATCCTTCGAGCAAGATTTTCTAATTCATTTTCTGAGGATTCACTTCCACTAGAATCAGATTGGATAACAACATTCTGAGATTTGGATCTAGTAACTCTCTCCAGAGTCATGGCTTTCATATAATAAGAAGATGTAGTAAAATCAACACAGCCATTCCCATTCTTCTTCTTTAATTTATCAGTATATCTCTTCATTCTAGTCTCATGTTAGAAAATGGTTCCAAACAACTCATCTACGGTAATCTGAGTATCCTTTTTGTTCTCATCAATAGTCATTCTCTTAGATTCCCACTCATTCGGCATGATGTCTATGATCTTATCAACAAGAGCGTCATAATCTAATCCTTTCTCACACATTTATTTTAAAATATTCACCATAGTCATGAATCCTTGTTGCACCTTACATATGGGTTCTCTATAAGGAAAGAAAAAAAACCAAGGTATTCAACTCTAAGCATGGCTCTTCTTGTTTCAATGAATTTGGATGTTCCCAAGTGAGTAACATCAAGTTTTTTCAATATAGAATTTGCTGCTTCACAAGATAAATTTTGGCTATATATATTTCTAGTCATGGGGAAATGTAAAGTATTATGTACCTTATAATTCAATTGATATTCTTGATTTTATTGATTGGTAAAGGTACAAACTTCTTTGTCAGGAATTTTATATCCTCTGATAAGCATAAAAAAATTATCAACACTAGTATTGATAATGAAAGTCTTCATACGATCTCTATAATATTCGTAACAATTTCCATCAAAGATAGGTGTTCTAGTTGGATTGAAATTTTCTACGGATCCAACATTGATTCTTGCCATCTTTTACGAAAAGTTTTTCCATAAAAACTTGTTAATATAAAAAGTCTTGTAAACAAAGAAAATATTTGTAAGCAAGAAAAATATAGAATAAGTGTATCTCTAGGAAAAATTGAATCTAATCTTTATAAGTTTGAAAAATAGATTCCAAAATTATGAATCCGAAAAATCAATTCCAATAAATATCTTCTGAACATAATTGTGGGATTAATTCAGGAGTAACCAAAGGCTCTACTACCAATTGTGAGATTCGTACAGGGTTTGAGGTTGCCATCCTTTGAAACCAATTGTGAGATTGGTATGTGAGTATGATATACTCTATAATACTAAATGTGGGATCGAATATGTAAACATCAGATGATCAAATACAAGAGGGGGGTATAATTGTACACTTTAAAAAATTCCATTGGAACTTTTAAAGATGGTTATGTTTAAAAAGGTTAAACAAGATAATTCACAAGAGCTCTAAGATATAATAACTTGCTAGATTCTGAAAAAGTGATTCTATAAATGAAACTTAACACAAGTTTGAAAAGATGAAGATTCTACCTTAAAAAATATATAATCTAACTAAATCAGAGTACAAGTATAAGGAAGTATAAAATAGTAATACTTTCCTCAACAATACAAATGCAGCAGAAAACTTGAAACAAAAAAAGTAACAATTACTAAGTATTTTAATCTAATGAGAAGGGTATCCAACAACCTTTGATAAAGGTCCCTTGATTTATAATTTCAAGAAATTTTGTCTTACCCACACTAGGGTAAGCCCTCGATACGATGATTGAAGTCTGTCTGGCTATCCCCACAATCCCTCAACTATCAGGTAGTCGACACCTCTTTCTTCCACAACAAGGATGCCCTCAACTTCAAGGTAGTCGGCACCTCTGTCTTCCTATCACCGGAATCACTCAATTGAACACAGCATCAATCAGAGTCGCATGAAGAAAATATGTACAAGGAAAGGATTGAACAAGCTGTTCAAACGTTCTGCATAAAGATTGAGAGGTTATAAGAGTCTCTCTCTCTAGAAATCACTTCAACCACATGTAAGCACATTTGTCAAAATTTTTCTTTTGAAAAAGTCTCGTTCACTTTTTTTAGAACCAATAGGGGCATATATACCCTGAGAGGGGGGGTGAATTAGGGTATGTATATTCTTTTTTAAAGTTCTTCCTACCCCACTGGATCTTGACATCTTTATTACAAGGGTCACTTTGTTTTCTCTTGTGTGTAAACTATGATCACTTCTGTATCTAGTGATGATGCTTTGAATGCAATGGAGGGAAGAAAATAGGCAGACACATAGATTTTTACTTGGTTCACCCTCACTGGGCTACGTCTAAGGAGCATACGCCGACAAGTTGTCGGTCGTACCAAATTCCACTATTCTACACTAGATGTGGATACAAAGTTCGGGCTAGATCACTTCTATGCCTAGGCTCACTGCCTTTATAATGTTTGGGTCAGATCACTGCTTTCCCAAGGGTCACTTTCTGTTTCACTCTCTCTGGCTCACTGTCGGTGGAGAGGATCACCTTCTTCCTCTTCCTAATCTCACAGCTCTAGAAGGGAATCCACTCATAGTTTATAGACCTGTAGGTCTCTTCATTTGCATGAATACATGAATCCTTAACTGTTGATGGATGCTCTGTTATTGTCCAACATTTATCCACTGATGAATACAAATTTTCCTCTTAACCACTGGGCAATTCCTCTGGTAACACCTTCGCAAAGCACCCTACTCCACGAGGATCCTAATTTCGTGAAGCTCAAACAAGCATTCACGAAGCTCCTGTCTTTTTGAGAAGAACTCTCGCGAAGAACTTTCGCAAAGCGCTCTCGCGATTCTCAAGTCGTCGCAAAGAGATGTCCCTCGCAAAGCTCACTGAGCCAATGCGAAGCTTGCAGGTTTCGTGGAGCTACAATAGCTGTCGCGAAGCTCCCCTTTCGTGAAGCACACTAGCTCCGCGAACCTCTTTCGCAATACGAGAGCCAAATATTTTCACTGAAAATTATCTCTCTTTCTCTTGAGGGGGTCGACCTCTATTTATAGGCAATTCCACTGACCCTCCAACTTTCCATGCGAAGTCAACGCCACGTCATCGCCAATCACGAAGCTCCGAAGTTTCCGCCGGAATTCTGTCCAAATCGCGAAGCACCTCATTAATTTTCGGATTTTGGAGCTCGTCGTAATCGCGGAGCATCACCGTAATCATTATTTTTCACCTTCACCGTGAAGCACCCTCGCAATTCCCTTCATCGCAGTGAAGCTCCCTCGTAAAGCCCTTCACCGCCGCGATGCGCTTCAGCCTCTGTCGTTCGCGAAGCTTGTCGTAATCGCGAAGCATCACCACCTCCATTCTTCTGGTCTTCACGAAATCCAAACCATGAAGCCTCTCTTCGCAAAATTCACGCCATTGCCATATTTAATTATGATCATCAGGGTAATCCTATTTTCGCGATGCTCACCAAACTCCAAATTTTGGACCCCAAAAATTTGGAAAACACTGGGAAACAGCGCCACCTTGTAATGCTCTTTTGTACCACCTCCAGACCGTCCTTTCCTTGTCATCGCTCTTTGTCAACAAGGATTGTCAACAAATTCTCGCGAACTCGACAATTCTCCACGGAAACATGCTTTTTCAACAAAAACAATCAATACAAAAAATACTGCAATGTTACCTTGAGGGATTTTTGACCAACAATCTCCCCCTTTGGGTTTGTTGAAAACTCTTCACAACTCTGCTCAGAATTATTTTCTGCACTTTGATACCTCACTAAGTCTTCTTCCTGCCGCTACCACCATTCGCCTCTTGTGATTATGATAGAATTCAAGGAATCACTTAACACGTACTCTAAGCCCACATGAGCAATGCTCGGCGTGAGAAACAAGAGTAGTATGAAATGTTCATCAATGAATCACTTCGTGTCAAACACCAATTTTCGATTCCAACCTGATACCAATTCTTTAATTGATACCAATTGTTGAACCACACTAATCCCAATTGGTTATAGCTGGACACCTTTTTACACCATTACAACATCACTCTTATACTTTTATCACGATCTTCAGCTGTCGTGATATCTATACTTTGATCGATCACTTCTAGAATCTTCAAATTTAATACTCTCCCTATTTCTCATTACTCCCCCTTTCTGGCTGCTCCACCTATCAGCTTCTCCCCATATCAATCATGATTTATCAAATTTCCACACTGTCTCCCCCCGGAACAATCACTATTTTCTCCCCCTTTGTCAAAGAACCCAAAGTTCACTCCTTTGTAGTCTGGAACAGAGTAAAAAAACATCATCACATTCAGGAAACACACATCATACCTTGGGGAGATGGGGGTCCCACATCCACACTATTTTAAGTTTGGGGAATCGACTGAACTCCGAGAGCCAGTCGATGCCTTTCAAATGCTTCCTTGGGTAAGGCCTTTGTCAGAATGTCTACAACCTGTAGCTCTGTAGGCACATAATCCAACTTCACGACTCCTAGCTCAACCTTCTCTTTGATAAAATGATATCTGATCTCAATGTGATTTGTCCTTGAGTGATGGATGGGATTTTTGATGAGATTTACAGCACTTCAGTTATCATACTGGATTCCGATCGGAGACTTCACTTCAACTCCCATATCTTCAAGGTGCTGCTTCATCCATAATAGTTGGGTGCCTTCTTGAGTGGCCGCAATATACTCAACTTCCACGGTGCTCAACGAAATGCAATCTTGATTCTTTCTTAGCCATGAAATACACAATCCACCAAGATAGAAAGCACCACCTGATGTTGATTTCCGGACATCCGCTGAACCGGCCCAATATGCATCAGTATATCCAAATAACTCTCTCTAAGATTTGTCGTTATATGTCAAGCTAAAGTCTACCGTGCCTTTGATATACCAAAGTATTCTTTTCACTGCGAGCATGTGACTTTCCTTGGGATTACTCTGACATCTCGCTGCTTGTCATGTGGCGAAAACAATATCAGGACTTATTGCAGTCAAGTACAACAAACATCCAATAATTTGCCTATATTCTATGATATTAACTGCCTTTCCATTATCATCTTTTGATAATTTCATCTGGGTAGCAACCGGAGTCTTCATATCCCTCGAATTATCCATTCCAAACCTTCTTAGAACCACCTTGGCATATTTGGATTGAGAAATGAAAGTTCCAATCCTTCCTTGTGTCACCTGTAGTCCAAGGAAAAACATTATCTCTCCAATCATTGACATTTCAAACTCATTTTTCATGAATTTGGAAAACTATCTACATTGAGCTTCATCTGATCCTCCAAAAATTATGTCATCGACATAGACAAGCACCATCATCTTTTTATTACTATTGTTGTTGAAATAGAGATTGTAAACAAATCCACCACGCTAGAAACTAGGCTTTTTCAAGTACTAATCAATCCTTGAGTACCATGCTCTTGGTGCTTGTTTCAGCCCATACAACGCCTTCTTCAGCCTACAAACTTTTTTCTCATCCTCTTGAATGAGAATACAATCTTGCTGCTCAATGTATACCTATTCTTCCAAAACCCCATTTAGAAATGTAGATTTGACGTCCATCTGGAACACTTTGAACATTATTTGCGCTGCTATGGCCAAAAATAATCTGATTGTCTATAGCCTTGCAACCGGTGAAAATGTCTCATCACTATCTATTCCCTCTATCTGGGAGTCTTCTTTGCACATCAGTCGTGCTTTGTTCCGAATCACTATGCCATATTCATTAATCTTTTCTTAATATACCAATTTAGTAATGATGATGTTCTTATCTTCTGGCCTCGAAACAATCTCCCACGTCTGATTCTTCTCAATTCTGTTCTAGCTCTTCATTCATGTCCGAAAACTGAATCCGACTGATCCCTAATGATATTCTGTCTATCAATTTCAGCTCAGCTCTTTGGATTCCTTGTAGACATAGACTTGACGCTCTCTTGTTCATCATCAGTGTCTTCTTCTAAATCAGTATCAGCCACTTCTTCTCTCCCTGTGTTGCTTTCTTCATCAACACATTCATCAGGAAGTGGTTCACTGACTCGTTTTTCAGTGGCTTCATTTCTTTCATATACTTTTCTCTGTGTCACTGTTCAATGATGTCATTTCATTGAACTTCTTCTCTCAGATTTTTGTTGACACGCCTTTGATTTTCTCTTGCAGTTTCTTGGTATCCTGAAAACAGTCAGCTGATACCATATTGTAAGATAACAAAGATAAGCATGAGATGCATGATTATTGTTGCTTCTCCATGTGTTTCTTTCTTCCCTCGATAGGGATTGTCTGAGCTGAGTCATCCAATTTTTTCATTGATGGCTCTTGAATCTGACTTGGATATAGAATACTCCCCTTGTGTTACACAACACTTCTATCTGTTAGGCCCAACGATAGAGAACCATAACCATTCTTCTCCACGTGCACCATTTATACTAATCTGGCACTCAGCATCGAGCCATTAACCAAATCTCGCTGAGTTGGAACTCGGTGTAGGAAACAAGTGATAAAGCTAATAACACAATCACTTATAATTGTGCTCAGTTTCTCCATTTCATTTTCAATTCTACTACCTGATTTGAATCAATTTAAACTCTAGAGCATATCACTTCTCCACTTCGCATCCTTAGATGCCACTACCCCATGGATCGTATCTCCCTAAAACGTGAAACACATGAATCATCAGTTATTAGCATTTATATATATAGGGAGAGGGGTTGTTTCTTGAATCCTCAAAATGAGGATAGTGGTTGATCCTGATGGGTCAACCCTTTGATTTTTTCTTGGAGGGCATCACACTCCTTTCTTGCTTCCTCCAGATTCCTAGACAAATTTAACTGTTCTGCCCATATGACTAGGCATTCATTTCCTACATTCTGAGCCATTTTCTAATATGTAGATATGGTAGGTTCGGCCTTTCTCACCGTTTGGGGTATAAACCCGCTAGTACACATTTCCTTCTTTGAGGTTCTACCAAAATTCCATTTTCCTTGATTATTTCTCTGAGTAGGAACCTCTCGGTTTGGAATCTTCCCTTTCTTTTTCTCCCATATTAGGGGTCTTCCTCTTTCCTTCACTTCTCGCTGAGAAACACGACATGCGTATTTTTCGATGCTTTATTTGTTCATCTTTCTTTTATCAGATGTCTGAGTCACCAAACTCTTTTTCGCTGGTGGTGAGTCCTCCATTGAACGTTCATTCTTATTTATCACAGCTGGAGTAGATCTCCCCTTAATCTTCCAGGATTGTTCACATTCTCTCCTTGTGAGAGGTTGTGAGTATGACAAAGGAGGTGACTGATACACCTTTCGTTCATCTCCATGTGATTTCCCTGAGGCTCTAAGATTATTTTTCACCTTACCACATTGTATCCCGGGGTATAATTTCTCATTATGTACCACTGGAGTTGGTAATCTCTTTCTTGGGTCTTTTTCCTTCCCCACTTTCTTCTTGCTGCACTGTCTGGCCAAATAACCATGATCAGAACATATGAAAAATTTTACATCAAAGACATACCTAATTTCATCATTCTTATATCGAGATGTCGATGCATCTTGAGTTTTTCCTCTAACATGGAGATCCTGAGCTTCTTGGCACATACTCATTGTGTGTCCCATTCTTCCACAGTAATAGCATCTGATGAATGTTATCCTCTGAGAGACTCTTCTCTCAGATTTCTCATGATGTTTCATCTTATTCGCAGATCTATAAGGGTTTCTATTTTCACAGCCTGAAATGTATTCCAGAGCCTCTGAACAGAAGCTTGATGTGTGGCCATGAATCCCACATAAATGTCACATGTCGTTACTTCTTTTTGTAATTTTCCTTTTAGGCCTATATCCAGCACCTACAGTATCTTTTCCATTTCTAGAACTATTCCCAGCTCCCTTTCTTTCATGCATGGGAGGGGATTCATCGAATCCAATACCAATTTTTCTCGAATCATATGGTCTTTGGGTGGAGAAAATTTGTTTTTGCCTCTTTTCAGAAATAGAAAATTTTCTTTTCACTTCATCATCATCTGCCGAAGGATAATCATATAGTAAATGCAAGGAATCCTTCATTTTAGGCTTTCCTCTATCATTGGAACTCTCTAATTCATTCTTTACTGATTCTAGTTCTTCTTCCAACTTTTGAATCTATGTCTCCCTTGATTCATGTTGGACATCAAGTTCTCTCTTGAGAAGCTTCCCTCTACTCATCTCATCTTCCAATTCATGTGTCTGCTTTTCCACCATTGCACTTTGCTTCACTACATTCAATTTTTCCTCAGAAACAGATTTAGAGATAGATTCATTCTCTTGTTGTAGGCTTCGATTCTTCTGAACATATTCAGACAACGGTGCTGCTAAATCATCATTTCTAGATTTCAGATTATGAACTTCATCTGACCTTTGATTCTCTTCATAATCATCAGCCTTTTGTTTTCCTTTCATTTTAGTCATCTTCTATAGTTCTTCGGCATGTGAATCGTTCTTCTCTGTTAGGTCAGTAACTATATCAATAAGCCTTTGATTTAAGTATCTTAGATTGTTGACCTCAATTTCCAATACTTTGATCTGGATATCTTTAGATTTGAATTCTTCATCCAACTTCTGGTCCACTTCCTTTGTCATGTTGACAACATCTGCTGGTGGCCTTTTTTAAACTTCATCATCATCAGTTGTTCCGGCCTCACTTTGATGTTCATGTGAATCACTCATTCCAACATCTTGATTGAGTAAATCAATCTTTTACCTATTAGATTCATCTAGGCCTTCCTTTAGTAAGATATTTGATTATTTTAGTTGAATCACACTTTTCCCATAAACACTTCCGCAATGAGGGATACCACCTTACTTTGGATTCTTCTTCGATGTTTTTTCCTTTTCCCTAGCACACTGAGATAAGAGAAGACTGATTCTTGAACCACACAGGTCGACTGTAGCAAGTCGGAACAAACAAATCTGATAAGATCAACCTATCCCTCTGATACCAATTGTTAGGACCAATAAGGGCCTATATACCCTGAGTGGGGTGGTGAATCAGGGCATGGATATTCTTTTTCAAAGTTCTTCCTACCCCACTGGATCTTGAACTCTTTATTACAAGGGTCACATTGTTTGATCTTGTGTGTAAACTATGATCACTTCTTTATCTAATGATGATGCTTTGAATGCAATGGAGGTAAGAAAACATGCAAACACAGAGATTTTTACTTGGTTCACCCTCACTGGGTTACATCCAAGGAGCATACGCCGACAAGTTTCCGCTCGTACCAAATTCCACAATTCTTCACTAGATGTGGATACAAAGTTTTGGCTAGATCAATTCAATGCCCAGGCTCACTGCCTTTACAAAGTTTAGGGTCAGCTCACTGCTTTCCCAAGGGTCACTCCCTGTTTCTCTCTCTCTGGCTCACTGTCGGTGGAGAGGATCACCTTCTTCCTCTTCCTAAGCTCACTTCTCTAGATGGGAATCCACTCACATTTTATAGTCCTGTAGGTCTCTTCATTTGCATGAATACATGCATCCTTAACTGTTGATTGATGCTCTGTTATTTTCCAATATTCATCCACTGATGAATACCAGTTTTCCTCTTAACCACTAGGAAATTCATTTGGTAACACCTTCGCAAAGCACCCTACTTCGCGAGGCTCCCAAGTTCGCGAAGCTCAAACAAGCCTTCGTGAAGCTCCTGTATTATCGCGAAGCACTCTCGCGAAGCACTTTCGCGAAGAACTCTCGCCATGCTCAAGACGTTGCAGAGCGACGTCCCTCGCGAAGCTCACTAAGCCAATGTGGAGCTCGCAGGTTTTGCGGAGATAAAATAGCCGCCGAGAAGCTCCTCTTTCGCGAAGCACACTAGCTCTGCGAACCTCCTTTGCAATACAAGAGCAAAATATTTTCTCTGAAAATTCTCTCTCTTTCTCTCGAGGGGGTCGACCACTATTTATAGGAAATTCCTCCGACCCTCCAACTTTCCACGCGATGTCAACGCCACGTCATCGCCTATCGTGAAGCTCCGATGTTTCTGCCGGAATTCTGTCCAAATCGCGAAGCACGTTGACAATTTTCGGATTGTGGAGCTTGTCGTAATCATTGAGAATCACCATCAACATTATTTTTCACCCTCTCCACGAAGCTCCCTCGCAATTCCCTTCATAGCCGCGAAGCTCCCTCGCAAATCCTTTCACCGCCGTGATGCGCTTCAGCCTCTGCCGTTCGCGAAGCTTGTCGTAATCGCGAAGCATTACCGCCTCCATTCTTCTGGTCTTCGCGAAATCCAAACCATGAAGCCTCTATTTGTGAAATTCATGCAATTTCCATATTTAATTATGATCTTCAGGGAAATCCTATTTTCGCGATGCTGACAAAACTCCAAATTTTGGACCCTAAAAATTTGGAAAACACTGGGAAACGACACCACCTTGTACTGCTCTTTTGTACCGCCTCCAGATCATCTTTTCCTTTTTCATCATTCTATATCAACAAGGAATGTCAAAAAATTCTTAGGAACATGACAATTCTCCATGGAAACCTACTTTTTCAACAAACACAATCAACCCAAAAATACTGCAATGTTACCTTGAGGGATTTTTACCCAAAAACTTTCAAATGAGCTCCTATTTATAGGCACAGCTCCAACCATCAGCTCCCTCCTCCAACAATCATATTTTTCCTTGAATTTCTGAGGGACCTCTATATGTGTCACTCAAACAACGGTTTGTTTACAACTAAAAGCACGACATCATTTTATAACTCAACAAGTGAAAGCATAACCAAAAACTGATTTTTGGAATGTAGGAAAGTATGAAACTTCAGAGTCAACCAAAAATGAATTCGGTGTCTATAAAATGAAGATGTTCGAATTCTATTTTGTAGGAATTCGAAACCTGAATTCTATAAAATTACAGAGTCTGAATTTCAAGGAAATTTGCAATATGGATTCTCTAGAATTCAGAACATGAACATACAATGTTCAGAGTCGAAGTTCATGAGAATTCGGAGTCAGAACTCATGATATTTCGGAGTCTGTATTCATAGAACTCGGACTCCGAACATAGAAAAGTTTTTATCTATAATTCGTGATCAGAATTTAGAGTCAGAACTCAGAGAAGTTCGTAACCAGAATTCTGATTCAGAATTTGGAGTCATAACTCAGAGGAGTTCGAAACCATAATTCTGATTCAGAATTCAGAGTCAGAACATTGAAGTGTTTGTATCCAGAATTCGTATTCAGAATTTGGAGTTAGAACTTTGAAGAGTTTGTATCCAGAATTCGAATTCATAATTCGGATTCTAAAATAGAATGCTTCATATCTAAGTAATTATATGATTCTGAGGTTTTGGTTTCAATCCAAGTTTTACACTTAGAAAAATCATGACATGAATAATGAAATCTAGGTAAGGGTAAATTTCATTGAGGAAAGAATTTTTCTTATATAAGTAAATCATGGGGTAAAATTAAATTTCCCTTAAGATAACGTGTTTGTGATTTTCAAAACAAGAAGAAATGGTAAGGTCATATGGAACCCTTAATGACTCAACAATATCCCCCTTGAAAGAAGGAATGGAAAAGCCATAAGGAAAACCTTATTCACTCAACAATGTTTCCATTCCATATCAAGTTTAGGGTTTTAATATGTTTGATGATACAATGTGTTAAATCCTAATAGTGATATAAAGGATATGAGGGATGAGTATTGTGGATTTTTCCCAAAATAGGGTCCTCTCTATAGTGTAAAAGACCACACCACATTAAATTGTAAATAAGTGAGACCTGCATTGTGGTATACCTAGATCAAAAATAAATGTTGAAGGATTGGATATTATACTATATAGTCATTTATACCATGTCAAAACTTGAGGTATTCATTGTTTCCTTAAGAATTAATTCTTCAATATTTATTTAAAGAAATTATAGTGGAATGTTTTAGGATTTATAAATAGTTTTGATATCCTATAAATTAACTTTTCATGTGATCAGTAGATGGGTAACCACCAACCCTATATTATGAATATGAGAATATCAAGAATATATTTGGTATAATACAATCAATATACATATCCTCTATATCCTGAAAAAGAAAAACAGATATTAACACAAAGAATGAAATTCCATATCTGGTTTTTAGAGATTTAGTAGAGTTTTCTACATGTAATGGTATAATAGTCTAAAATTATTTTAATCTATTGAAGGTTGGTTAATGAGGAATAAGAATGTTTTTTCAATAATTCAATGTAAATTTTTTCAAAATGAATCTGAAAATTGAGTACTTATAAGATGTCTTTCATTTTTCTGGAAGGTGCAGTGGATGGGACTTCAATAGAGAATCTATAAAGAGTGAATTATTTTATACCCAATTATTTAATAATATATATCGCTTGAAGACAATTTGAAACCATTTTTATATTTTGTTGCATTAAACACTGAGTTTTAACCAATTAAAATATACCATTAAAATATAAGCTTTTAAACATTACCATTATAAACTAGACATTAAATATTACATAATGAATAGTAACTTCCATATTATTTAAAATATATAAATTTTATATAGAATAAAATTTTTATCATTAATAGTTATGAAATATTTACACAATTTTTGGTAAAGAAATATAATTCTTCGAAATTGCATTTTCTTCAAAAATGGTTATTTTTGTATTTTTAATCGGGCATATAGTAAATATAATCCAATTGTACTATATTGATAAAAAATTTAAAATTTTAAATAATAATTTAAAATGAAGTTATGGATAATTTTTGGGATTTTTCGAAAAAATATTTATTTTTAGTGAATAGTTTCAAATAACAAATATAGTAAATCATCTATTTCTTTTTGTTGAAATTACACAATAAAATTTTTATTTTGAAGAAAAATTGAAAAAAATAATATTTTACTTATAAATAACCTAGATAATTACAAATTAATCAAAATTATCCATGATATTTTAACATACTATTGAACTTAAAAATGAATTGTTTTTCAGATAACCATTTTCATCTTACATCTTGTGATTCATATATATTAAAATAGAACCAATTAAAGAGGTTGATATTTTTAAAATGTATAACCTAGTTTTAATCATTTAAAAATATTATTTAACAAGTATAGATAATTTTTATCATATTGAATATTATTTAGAGTATAAATCCTTCACCATGGTAAAAGGGTAAATCAGGATTACCTAGGTTAAAAATATGTGATATGACCACAATTATTCATCTTTGATTATAATATATGATTTTATTTCTACCCTTATTAAATTAGGATAAATATTTATCTTTTTATAGGTTTTTTTCCATTGAATTTTCCTATATAATATTTTTTTAATGAAAAACTACAAAATATCACTATGTTACATAAAAATTTAACCTATGAATTAATGTAGTTATAAAAATATTTTTTGAATTAATATTAAAATATATTTTTTAGAATAATGAAATTTTTTCCTGATGGTAATTTATTTATAATTTTTAATTTTTATATAATATCCGAAATTATATGGAAACTTATAAGCGTATTTATTATACTAATGGATAAATAAATTATATTGTTCTAAAAATATTAAATATAATATAAATTTAATGATTTATATTTTAAAAAAAATTATGATAAATATAAAAAAATTTAATGGGAATATGGATTATATTAAAACAAAATTACTATAGTGTATTTTTTGAAGAATAATTAAATAGATATATTTGAAAATTACATTAAAGATATTTTAATATAAAAAATAATTTATTAACTGATTTTCAATTCCTAAGAAATACTATAATCAAAAAATGTATTTGGATATGGTTTAAAATACCAACCATGTTGTATTTATTTGATAATTATCATTTTAATGAAACTATCATCACCCATCTTGAGTAACAAAAATATTCTTAATGTAAATGTCAAAAAAGATAACATGGTAGAAAACATAAGGATTAAGGTAAGTAATAATATAAACCTATCAAAATTTTATTTGATGATATAATGTAAACCAATATACATAATATATTTGGATTATATTATTTTGGAGACTTTTTGCATAAAAATTAATTTATATTAAATTAAATTTTTTTGAAATTCCTAAAGTCCATCTCCTATCACTTATAAAACAAAACAACCCATCCACTTTTATTTATAATTCAAACAGAATTTTTTGTCGACATCATTATCATATACCTTCCATAAATCCCCCACCCAAGATAAAAATGTCATACGGGCCGGGTTTTAATCATAAATAATCCTATGAATTATTTTAGTGTAAATGTAAAGAGGTTTATGAAAAAACAAATATCATCATTAAAAGACTATTTTTGGTATTTTTATTCTTCCGCAACCTTCAAGTATTATTAACTCATTATGTTATAATAATTTTTTTTACATATAATGATTTTTTATTTCATCATTGTCATAATCTACATCCACCACCTCTTCTATCAAATGACAAACAAAACCATTATTGTCATGTTTGGATAACTACATCGTTATAAACTCATATAATTCATTTTCATCACCTACACTCAAATATATATATAATTCCTTAGATAAAATATATATATAATATTAATTTAATATTTATACATTCTTAAATATAATATCACATCCACCATCATTCAGATAATAAGCAGGAAACAACAATGTCCCTCATAAAAATGTATGGACAACCTCTTCTATGATGTGATGTGATTTGTTATTAACTTCCAAGTTAAAATTTTTTAAACGAATATATATTTAATGAATATATATTTTATTATTATTATTATTCATTAACCATCAAAAAATATTTTACTATATTTCACACCATCCATCAAATATATAGAATAATGTCCGTTCGTATATACTACATTTTGCCTCAATGGAAAGTGTAATCCATTTTTCTATTTTATCTTTTATAGAGGTACAGAAATATAAAAATAATAAATATATCTGATATTTTTTTAAATATAAAAATTAGTAATATTTCAAAACCTTTAGAAATTTACATGTATAATAACTATAAAAATGAAACATTCAAAAAAGGAAACAGTTGATACTCGGAAAAGATGGATTTATTTTGGAATCATTAAAAATTGAAGTAAAATTTATATAAGTGGATAAGTTATGAAAATATAACAAAATAAATTATTATTTTATAGAAATATAATGAGTAGATATTTATTATAAGGGTCGTTTGTGTAATTTTGAACAATTTAGATCCTGAGCTAATGGATTTTTGTCTCATTTTTACTTCTATGAGGCACATGCCATATTCCCCACATTTGTTTTTTGGAGGAATGTATAATTTACATAATTGTACAATATGGGGGCCAAAAGGAAATTATGAGGATTTATATCCATGTAATAATCTAGTATTATTGATAATTTTATTTGAATGTTACCAAACTAGTATTGTTTTTATGTTACGATCTATATTCTTATTTAGATTTTATATGATTAGGTCTCTAAGTATGAATGAATATGATATATCTCCCAGGAATGAATTTTTTTAATCTAATCAACCTATAAAAATTATATGACAGGTTTTCCAATAATTTTTACCTCTTTATTTTATTAAGTGTCTAAAATTATATTTTTAATTAAAGCATACATTACATAACTATTTTGATGAAAATTATTTTTTTATATACATGTTTTCTAAAAATTCACTAAATAATGATTCTTGTAATCCAACATAAGTATATAATTTCATTTATTACTATGATTTTATATCTACAATTTTTTATAACATGAACCTTCTTTTCATTTTTCCAAATGAGGATGTTTTTAACTCTTCATACAAATAATGAATGGAATGTTTCATAGTAATGTATATAGAATGAATGATGTTTAATGAGTTCATGGACAATCAATGATTAATTGACTGAATATAATGTTTACATGGCCATTTCTAATGATAATTATTTCATTAATATTTATTTATTTTATTTATTTTATATATATTATATCAATGTGAAATTTTTATTTTCTTCAAGAAATGATCAATGTTATATATGAATAGACTTGTTCATTTAAGATGGAAAACATTGATGTTTCCAAATATTTATTAGGGAAATGATCCAATGATATACTTGTTATTATTTATCTATACGATTTGTAATTATGAAGAAATGATATTTATGAATATTTTTATCTTCCATTGGTTATGATATAAAAAATGTTTTATGACCTTCAGGAATATAAATTCACAGATTATATTTTGTCATGGGTGGGACATGAATTATATATCCCTCAAATGAATTCTATAAATATTTATATCTCATTTGATAAATATATCTATAATGGTATGAGAACCATGTTTAGTAAGGTCATATGTAAACTATTATAGTTTTTGTCTTTATCATTGATTAATATGATGTTTTGGGAGTAATCACAACCCTCTATAGTGATATTTTATTTACGAATTGAGTACTATGTATATAGTTTTCTAATGTAATTTGTAATCCAAAAATATCATTGCTGTTTAATTTTTATATTCTCATGAGAAATATTCTTTTATTTCATTATGATTTGTGTCTTATGAACTTCATAGTCATATTCAATGTCTCAATATTATGGTTTTCGATATATAGTGTGTGGTTTTAAAATGAAATGATCATGGTCATTAAACTTTATTATAATGTTCTATTTATATAATCAATGTTATCACCATTTTTTACCCATAATGATCATATAAGGAAACCCTTTATAATGTCTCCCATCAATATGTTTTGAAGAATGGTATTCAGTTTCATGATTATAATAGGGGTCAAATTTAATTTATCATAATAGGATATGATGTAGTTCAATATTGAACAAGATATTTATGTATCTATGTATCCAATGATACTAGAACAAAAATATTCAATCATGGATCTTTGTTTTATTTAATTTATATTTATATAAAAATATTCCAAATTTATTTATGAATTTTTATTCACTATAGTTTTTCTAGATTAAAGTGTCATTATATTTTGTAAATAGGATGAGAAAATATTAGTGAAAACACTGGGTATTTTTCTATGTGTATGATAACATCATAAATTATTTTTTATGAAGATATTATAATTATTTCCAATTAATAAATACATTTTCAACTACATGTTTTTTATTTTGTTTTGGAAAAATTTATTCTTGGTGTAATATCACTACAAATACTTGGTCTATTATAGACTAACCATAATTCTGTTGCATGGGGATTGTTCTCCTAATGTGTGCCATGTATGAACCTCTAATGGGATATGCTTGGGTTATATAACATTTTCCTTTTGAAACATTATTAAGGATTTGAATAAATGATAACTAATGATGGACTATGTTAAAACTGAGGTGTCATTTTCTATAAAGATTGTGTCACTAATTATACATCATATAAATGAATGTTTTTCTTGATTTCTCACTGAGATTTTTTTATTGCATTAAATATTTTGGTTTTAGATAAAGGATGCAACCTAGATAATTCATCTAAATAGTGAATGTGAATTACAAGGGAGTAATTATGATAATGAGAATCTAAATGAAATTGTAAATACAATTTTAAACCATGTTATTATTCCATGTCAATATTTGTGATATATGATTATGAATGTAATAAGGAGTGAGATTCATAACAGAAAAAATAAAATGAAGATGTACTTTTATGAATATTAACTTAGAAAAGAAAAAATAGGAATGAAATATAAAATTTCATCAACTCAATATTTTTTCTATGGTAACACAATATAATACTTCAATGAAATGAGAAGATGTTTTCTATGGGGGGATAATGGTCATGCAGAGAATATATTTTTTTAATTTCAATGACCTATATATCTGGAACATGATTATTATCCAAGTGAATTTTCTAATCCATGGGTTAAATTTTAATACATGGAACGACCTATGTTCATACAAAATTTGAACTGGTATAATTGATGTGTTGGATTCCCTACTTATGGTATAAAAGTGTTTTAAAAATGGTATTAATTTTATACGAATCATGAAACAAATTATGATTCCTGTAAATCAGTTTTTGATTATGTGTTTTGAAGTATATGTTAAATTGTACCAATAACAATGAAAATTGATTTATTATAAGGTGATATTTTATGGGAATCACATGATTGTGGTTTTGACTGTGACCTTAGTAGCATAGTGCTGGTTTTTGATTAATTACATTGGTAAAAGATATAAGGAATCAAATCATGAAGGGATGCAAAGTTTATTAGTTTTGGTAATATACATAAATCCTATAGTATTATATTATATTAGAAAATAGAGGTTTCAACATTAATTTTTTCCAAGAATAGCATTATTCCCTCAAGAATAACCTAGAACATAATCCATAGTACAAATCATTGAATCGTAGGAAAAATAATGAAAATAAATATTATATAAAATGAACTTTATGGGATGTGTATATTGGATGAAATCATGAACCAATAATCATAATCAATATTAAATGTTAAATAACAAAACACAAATTCCATTTAATCAATAAACAGAGAAGGAAATGAAACCATTGATTATTTCAATGTGAAAATAACATGAATAATAATTAATATATAATTTTAGAAATCTGAAAACTCTTTCAATGTAATTTGTAACTTGACTATCAATCTTGTAAATGTGTTATTAATATGGAAACATAAATAATTGAAAATATAGTCCATCTATTCATTAACTAATAATTAAATTCATCCAAAGATAATATCATTGTGCAACAATATGGATAATAATATAAAAATTTGTAATGAAAGATATACTTAATTATTAGATTTAATAAACTTAGAATTATTATACTATTATAATTAGGTCCCTTCAAAAGAGAGTGTAAAAATATATGGTAGAAAATTCCCAATTTTGGAAAACTAACATTATAATGCTATACAGATTAACCTCATGATACTACCAATGCATCAAGGGGTTATCTATAACTAGGCCTCATCCATGTATGTTTATCCTAATCATTCTCTATATTTTGAATAATCTATTTAGGTCATGATTAATGTTACTTATTATCAAATATCTATATTTTTAGGGAAGGCATATTAATTAATTTCACATATATAAATAAATACAATTCAATATGAACATCATATGAAAACATGATATATGGTTTATGAAAAAAAGCATGCAAATACTATATAAATTTTTAAGGAAAATATACATTCCCTGAAAAAGTTAAAAATTAAACTGAAGGTTAATTAATAAGAAACTGTTTTGGGGAATTGAAAGTCAATACATTCCTTGGTAAGAATGATCTAAACCCATCTAGAGGACGAATAATGACTATATTAAAAATATATATTCCCATTAGAGTTATAAAAAATTGATGATTTTATTTATGAATAAAAATACCATAAAAACATCATTAATATTCATTATTCTAGAAAACATCATACTCATTTGGAAAATTAATTTTCACCACTAAGAGTTCACAATAAAATTTAACAATACTATTTCATTGAATGTAATATTTGGATATGATAAAGGATTCCTTAAAAAATTTCAGTGGTCAAGAATGATATAAATTATATTTATGCTATACATGTTAAAATAAAAATTCCTTCAATTTTAATTAAATTCCAAACAATATTGATTATGTAAAAGATCAATTTTATATTCAATACGTTTTTTCAAATGTAAAAATGTGTAAAATTATCTTTAATAGATAATTTTTAAAAGAATTAAATAAAATTTGAAAACCTTTTTTAGAATATAGGGTTTTTAAAGATATAATCTTTCCGATGGTAGGGAGAAAAGAAGTAACATTACCTTACATGTATTTTCAAGAACATTTTAAGTTCTAATGAGTGATAAAATTGTACAATTACATTAAAATATAATTAATTATGAGATTAGAAGAAAATAAAATGGGTTTATTAGGAAATGGTCAAATAATTTATTTTTACTAAAATTCTTGAATAAAAAATCATGATTATATAGGGATTGTGAAATAGATTCTTATAATCATCATAATTGTGAAATGAGAATTAATCAATGAATCGATTATGTGTATAAACATTAAATACTCTTAAGAATAGTTTTAATACAATGTAAAATAATCAAAATTATTTTCACAGAAAAAAATTTAGAATATCAAAAAACAATAAAGAATAAAAATAACCCATTGAACAAAATTATTTACCGATATTTTGTTACCACTTGGTAATAATATAACAGAATCCCCTTGAATAAAATAATTCAAAAAAACTTCGAATAACAAAATTTCCGAAGGATTACTAATATGAAATGGAAAAATAAAAATATATAAAACATAAAAATAAATTTAGGTTCATAACATTACAATATGGGTAAATTAATGGTAATTAAGATTAAATCCCTTAAAAATAACACATAATTGAATTGGGGATAAATAAATTAATGTATTATATTTTTGAAATGTAAATCCAAATAAAACCAATAGAAATAAAATAATAAACTAATAAATCTTCATTCCAAACATAATATTGGAATTATGTAATTAATCATGTATATGTTAAACATAATGAAATGAAATTTGGTTATGAAATACATTTCCATAACAACCCGAACCAATGCTGTTATATTGTGATTAATATTAATGATATTTTTTAACTTCGTGTTATAATTTATTATGTAAAAAAATTTTATTAAATTTATATACACTAAAGAAAATGAGAAATATTTTTTTATGAAAACACTAATATATGACATTATTACAGGACTAAATACATTAACTATCATAGAATACTAATTGAGATCTCGAGTAGAGCCACTGAAATACCATCCCATAACATAATAAGACTGAGTGTGTAGCCTTCATTGAAGGGATCCACCATAAAAAATTAAACAGTTAGAAGTGTATCAAGAATGCTGATAGTTAAAGGAATGTAAAAAACCATCATTGATGTTTGTGAAAGGACACATGTGTTTCTGCGTCATTAAACAATGTAAACATGGGTATTTATAGAAGCCTTATTTTTACTATGAAAACTAGTTGTTGGGATTTAATTTTAAGTTACCACTGATGTCTGTTTATAACTATTATAATTTCACAAATGTTATGTATTTTATGTGTTGCAAATATGAAATGTTTTAAAGTATTATTTTCAGTAAAATTATAATATAGTTTTAATTGAAAATAATATATAATATTTTTATTTTAAAATTCTAACATGGGTATATATATTTTTTATTAAGCATGGTTTTCTAAAAATTAGGTGTTTTAAAAATTATAAATTAATTTTATTTTATATTATTGAGTAATAAAAGTAATGACATGTAATATTTTATTGATTATATAAAATTATAAAAAGTAAAAATGATTTTATACTTTTAAATAAGAATGGAAAATTAATACATATAAGTATATATTTTTTGTTCCATTTTTTGTATAAAAACTTTTTATCATATGTAATAAATTATTAACTAAAATTGGTTATGTACCCACTACCGAGAGCAGCCTTATAGGCCAAACACTAATGATTTGGTGGCCACTTAGCACGTGTCCACTCGAGTAGTGCAAGGACAGAACCATGAATAATCTATTATTGGTCATTTACATATCCATTTTTAAGGTCCTAGTCATGTGCATACAAGGGTTATGCCAAGGCCTACGGTGTCATCCAACATATAAAGACACCATAGAGTGTGTGTTTGTGTCATTGAACTATAGAAATGCACTTTGAGCCGTATAATTTGGTCCCAAAACACAAATGGTTTTAATGTGGGACTTTTTTGTTTTTTGTGCAGGATCAAATTTCAATTTCAAAATCATTACGCATGTGATATCATCAATCCACAAAATTTATCCATTCAAACCTCTTCTTCCTTAATTTAACGTCTGGTTTAATTCCATCCATCTGATCTGAGATGGATGATCTAGACCATCTCTTTTAATACCGAATGGACCCCCCCTTCCAAAAAGGACTTTTCATTCCATCCCATGGATTAATAGGTTTCTCATCGAGGTCATCTGTTATTTTTATCCTTCACCCACATTGAGCCATACCTCACACTAGTGGATTCCAGATAAGGGTCAGCTGACTGCCTCCTTTATTCCTACTTCATTTTTCTTATTCAAACCTACTAGTCAGTGGGCACCATCCCATGATGCACATTCATTCACCACTATATATGTTAACATCCCTCATGCCCCAACCTATTTCAAATATTTATTTTTTAGAACTAAACCATACCCATCATCTTCCTCCACATATTATGGTTGATCTATAAATATATAGTTTTATCATTTTTTTGATTTGATCAATTGGATAAATGGGTCCAAACCCTTGTCCAATTTTTCAAGGGATTTCAATTTTATTTTCTTCATGTAAACTTTCTAAAAACCCTACTTTTTCCTCATTAGTCTCTAAAACTCACCACCCATGTTCTACCATTTTTTATGGTCGATTTTCATGAATCCCACAACTCCTATTTTTATCTAAATTAGGAAAGGGTGTATATTTTTTATCAAAATTATAGTGGATTTTGAAAGGGATACATTAATATATATGTGTGTGTGTGTGTCTGTATATATATATATCATTATATTCTCAGTAAACATATATGATAATAGATTTATACAATAATATTATATGAATTTATACATATATAAGTGTGAGTTTTTTTCCTAAATTATGGTGTGTTCACAAATAGTTATATATATATATATATGTATACATATACATATTTACACATATATAACTTATTATTTTAAGGTGTTTTATTTTAAAAACAAATTTATAAATCTAGTGTTTTCAAAGTGTTTCAATGTTTTTTCAATATATTTACATTTTAAAATGATATATATATAAATATATATAAATATACTTACCATTTATGTGAAATTATAAATCAATATATTATTTTTTTTGAAAACATTCATATGCATCCCCTGACATGTCAGGCATGGATAAGAATGACCATAATCTAACTAATTTTTTAAATTACACACTTATATAATTTTTTATACAATTATAATTTCTAGATAGTAATAGTCATTACATGTGTAGGATTCTATTTAATGTTTTTAGAAAACTCATTAAAATAATGGTATATGTCATGTATTTGGTAAAATAATTTTTTATAAATTTAAATAAATATATACATGTGATTTAGATATGTTTTTCATTAAAACAGAGAAATTCGGTTCCATAGAAAATTTGTTTACTCAAAATGGCACTAGAATGATGAATGATAGGATGAGGGGAGAGAAACCATAAGATTTAAGTGATGTGTTTTTACTAATGAGTTATTTATAATGGCCTTACATTATTGTTTTATAATTTTGGTCCACCAAGTATCAGAAAATGATCATCCAAAAAGATATTATTTTTGGAGGAGAAATACTAAATAATGTTTTCATATATAATTATCTATGGAAAACAATATTTCAAAAATTCAATCATTATTAATTAATTGAGGAATTTAATTTTTAATTTTTGTATTTGAGAGTATTTTATAAAAAATATCATATCAAGAAAATATTATTTAAATGTTTTCTTTAATGTTTTCAAAACCCCATTAATCAGAATATTTAATGATCACCCTAGGTTTGAACATATTTTTACAGGATTAATAGATTTATCTATGATGTGTTTTTCTATGTTGATGCAACACACTAAATGTACTTTTATTTATTTAATTCAAATTTTTATAGTTTGTTGAAATGTAGGTTATATTTCAATTTTTTATGAAAATAGACTAGTAAAATATCCTTATATGTAATTTCAATTTTGTGTATTTATTATTTTTAATTTTTATAAATAAAGTACACATCATTTAGATTTGGTGAATTCGGTATCTCGGGAAAAGATCATTACATTACCTCACCCAACGTTTTTGTTGAACATGCATAAACTCTTATTTAGTGTCCTTGATAATATTATTAACTTATTATAGTATAATATTAATACATTACTATTTATTACTATTATAAAATATCACAACTAATTAATTTATATTATATTATTATTTACACTGTTTCGGGTGTTAATGTACCTTTGTTTTTATTTGTGCTTTTTTACAAAAGATTTGGTTCTTGTGCATAGAATATTTTTTCATAATCATCCAAACAATAATCGTCAAAAATTAACATATTTATACACCAATTATAAATTTAATAACTGTCATGAAATATGGTTTTGAGAAATTATGTATGTTGTAATCATGGAGATAGTATGTTGTTCCAACACATGAGTTACACTTCCATTTTTCAATGGTTGTTATAGAAAGGAGGTAAGTAAAATTTTATTTTTAAATAAAAATAATAATATAATAAATTACATATTATTAATTTAATCCTACTAATATATCTCATCCAAGTGTATTGGTAATGAAATAATATCCACATCTCTTCATAAAAGTAGTAGTACACATATACCAAAATTATGTAATCATTTTTCATTGTTTGAATGAAAGGGATATATTATATTTTATGAATTATAAATATTTCATGAATATAAAAATAAATTAATGTATATAATTTATATTAATTATCAATATCTCTTTTAACTTTCATGTAAAGTTTCAGTGAAAATCGAATCTCGTTGCTTTGTGAGGTGATAGTTTTTCACACACATGAGCGACATGATTGTATCCCCTATGGAATGAAAAGTAAAAAAGTAGAATATAATATAATGACTAAATAGGTAAAAAAATTATAAATATCTTTTATACAATTTATATCTATAATATTACCCAACAATGAGAAATGGTGATGGAATGATGAATGACATTAGTTAAAGTTGTGGTAGTCTTCCATACACATGAATTGGGATTTCAGAACACATTTTATTGAATTGTGAATGGTTTTAAGAGATTATTAGATTATAAGAGAATATAATTATATGGAATATAACAAGTTTATTATAACATCATTTTATAATAATAATTATGTTATTTGGATGAATAATCTAAATAAAAAATACATGTTGAATAATGTTAACTCTTCATTGGGTAAACACCTTAGTTTTATGAAAATTCTATTATAGGTTCTATTTATGCCAAAAATAAAGAATCTATGATTAGAGTATGGAATATGGGAATTGAATTTGGTAGGAATTGGATGATCTGAAATTGATTTATGTTGTGAATAATAGTGTGTAGGGGTGGCCTTCTAAGCATCAGGTTAGTGTAACACGTGTAATTATTGAAATCAAAAATGTGTACACACGTTTTCACTATAAAAAGGTTAAAAATAGAATATTCTGGATTTATAAAGATTATATGGCCGATATATTACCATAAAATATATTTTATTCATGTTTTTACATCATTTATCCTTTATCATTTTTGTATAACCCCTAGTAAATATACTTTTACCTAAACTATGAATAAATATTTTTACAGTTCTCACTATTAGTTTAGGTCAAAAATTATTTTGAAATTATTAAATGATATAAATTATGATTACTGAAAATAAAGAATCAATTATTCAAAACTAATTTCCAATAATTACTATAATTTTAATTTAAAATTATTCTAGTGGAAAATATGAGAACAATGCTTTTAATAATGAATTTTTTTTAAAGACTATAATATTTTTATAAGAAATTTCAACATAAAAATGGTTCTTATTTCATAAATTGGATTAATATATATATATATATATATAATTGAAAAAACATTCTTTTAAATCATAAATAAAAATTTATTTTCTATTTAATTAATTTAATCATAATAAATTTATCAAATGAAATTTAGTTTTTTTCCCTATTCAACAGAAAATGAAATATTTCATATAATTACAACAATCTCTCCCAATTTTTTTTTATTCGTATAAAATTACACCAAACTCAACCTCATTCATTTTTCAAATGAAATTGATTATTTTTCAATATTCATTTTATCTAATAAATTATATAAAAAATTTATACTTTTTCTGAAATTTGGTTTGAAAAGGCCCACTAAACCATTTTATAAATATATAATTTTTCAAAAAAAATACTTATTATTTTAAATTATTTTTATTTTATTAATAATAAATAAATAATAATAATTTTACTGATTTTATTAGTTCAATTTATTTCAAAAATTTTATAATATAGGTTATAATGGTGTACTATATTATGTTTTATTGCAATTTAGGGTTACATGTTCCACAATCTATCCAATTAATTAAATTTCAAGAAATTTAAACCATTTGATGATTAAGATTGATGTTCCATGTCACATACTCTTTAAAAAAATCTTATTTTAAAATCATGGATTGTTTCATACCGTCCACAAAAATGAATTTCTTCATCATAAGTTAAACATGATATTAGTAATATAGAGTTTGGCATTTAAAACTACCACTGTTAAAAACCCTATATTATAAAATGGTAAATAAAATATACGTTTAATAAGAGAGAAATGTAAGTAAATGGTTCATATGGAATAATAGGTAAATAAGTTTATTACTATTGGAAAATCAGTGCAATGTAAAGATATTGACAAGGAATAAAAGACTATAATTATGAATAGTGATTGATGCAAATGATCACATGCTAGTTAAGTATCAAAAGAATAGTAGAGAAAAAACCGTATATAATGGAATTTTTAAAAGAGAATCTCAGTAATTGTATATGAATGCAACAATAAAATAATTTTGAATAATGAAAATTTTTCCTCAGTTGGAGGAATTGTTTTTATATCTAATAATATAATGAAACTTACTAACATGACACATTTTTATTTCATAAGAATAATTTCATCATTTCTATATTATTGGATCAATATACAATTCATCCCTTACTCTAAGAAATAAATATATAAAATTTATTTTTTGATTTCTTGAAGAATTAAAATTCCATTTTAACCTATCATAAGATCTATAAAATAGTGAAAAATTATTTTATTAATCTATAACTACAATACAAAACTAATATGGTGATCGCAAGTTATCTAATATAATAAATTAGTCTATAAAGATAAAAAGGAACACCACCTGTCTATCAAGAATATATTTTTCAAATCCTTTAAATAGAAACTATGAAATATTTTCTTCAAAATTGCTTAGGCTAGTTGTAAGCAATCAATTTTTTTCATCCTTTATTCGTGGTTTTAAATTCTATAGCCGTTCTAGATATGATAAGTTGGAACCAAACATATTGCTTTTACTTTAACTAAAATATATTAATATAATTTTTACAATGTTCCCAAATAAATTTGGGCTTCTATGAAATAAAATTAATTATTGAATAAAATTTTTAATGTGGTATTTTAATATAACCCATTACTTCTATAGAGTCCAGATATATAATTTTATTATTATTAAAATGTACATAATTATATTATAAAACCTAAAGGATATAAATATATTGAAACATATTTATATAAAATTTAAAGTAATTATTACTTAAATATCATTTCCACTAAAACATATGATTTACTTAAATTTATCTGAGAATATAATTAATCATGGTAGACTCCCATCACATAAAACCCAAAATAGTTGTATAATATTTTCAAATGAAGTTTAATATTAAATAAATTAACCCATTATGGTATCCAGAATAGTTATGTTAATAATGAAATGTAGACTTCTAAAATTTAAATGAATTAGGAAATGTATCATGATTTATATACTGAAGCACCATTAGTAAAAATAATCTTATTAAATAATTCTATAACAACAATAATAACTTCAACCATTTTATTTCAACATAGGTCATTACTTGGTCTAGGGGTTAACCATTAGATGATGCAATTTACTAAGATACTTCACTTTTTCTCAATATTTATGAAAAAATACTATAAATATATCCCTATGAAGAATTTTATTTCCTTCCATCATACTCTATATTTTTCCATGGTAATTCATTACTTTATGCCCTTATTTTCACATGTATCTCATTTTTTCATTCATTTGAGACACTTTATTTTCATTTTTATAAACCATTGTTTTATCCTCAATCATTAACTTTCATCATCAATTCAAATAATTCATAATGGATTGAAATGAAAATGGGAATTATCTAATGAATATTTGTTGGGAGTGGTAAACCATGTGCAAAGTAGTGAATATTATAATGTAGTAGGGGATGATAATGTCATGCCAAATGATATATTTTAAGAGTTTTTACCCTAGGTAGATATTCCCAAGAACCAAATTTTTATATAATATAAAAAAATGATGTTTTTTAGGAAAAAAACGCCTAATATATACCATACCAAAACGTTAGTTTATTCATCTATACATATTCTCAAATTTTATAATAGGGTTATTTTCTCAAATATATATATTAATAAAAATTATATTCATGAATTCGAATAAAAATTCTTTGATACCTATTATAGGGACCGACACTCTAGCAGCCCAAATCCAGATCCTACATTATTATATTGGCATAATTTATAACAATCACACCCCAAAGAAAGAAATAGTTTAGTAGTGTTGGTAAATCTCACAAATAATTCACTATTGTGTTTTATTTTAAAACAATAATTATAGAAATTTTTTATTGATAAAAAACATTATTTCCTCCAGTATATCATCTCACATAAATCATTGTATAGTTCATGTAATCATAGGGATTTGAAAAAAAATAAGGGTCAGACGAAAAGCTGGGAAAATGTTATGTACCGTAGAAGAAAAAATGAATCAAAAATAATAATCAATATGGATAGGTGATTAACTAAACACACATGAAAATTAATCAATAAACTAAGAAAAATGTGCATGAAGAGATAATTTCAACGATAAAATCACGTAGATAATAATCAATATTCAATGTTAGATTACTAATACCATGTTCCAATTAATTAATTGGATGACTATCATAACTAGATAATGAATAATCAATATGGAAAGGTAATCAATTAAAACTAATTCCATAAAATCAACAAAAGACAATGAAATTCATTTAGATATAATATCATTTTAAAAATATCATGAATAATAATAACTGAATTAATAATGATGTATGTAATTGAATATTGAAAAACATGACCTCGAGCTCATGATACCACAAACATCAAAACCCTTCATATTTTAGTTTAAATTGACCTCGTACAAACTCAACTATTTTTCCTAACTTATTTTATTCTATCTTACATATTCAATTGAAGAAACATTAGATGAATTGAGGGGATATCTATAGATGGGCCCCATATCTTCCTTTGAGTCCAATGCATTTATCATATAGCAAATAGTCGATTTAAATAATAAATAGTGAGGCATATCGTCAAATGTCTGTATTAAGTAGAAAATATAAAATTATTTATATTTCCCACGATAAAATAATTACATTCAATGTAGAGAATAATATTTAAAAAATATATATGGGCTTGGAATTAAACATACCCCTGAAAAATAATAAGAATATTTGTTGGAAATTTAATTTCCACAACAAAGTGTATAATTTAAGGTAATGTTAATAACTATAAAAAAGAATCAAGTGAATAGAAAAACCTTCCTTTTTCAAAATGATCACAAATAATAATGTCGAAGAGTAAATATGGTATCAATATGACATATACCCTATTGAGGAAAATATAATTATTTTGAGGAAAAGTATTTTTGAAAAAATAATATATTTATTGAATTATGATTTTAAAACTAAGGGTTCACAAAAAAATTTATAATTAAATTCCATTAAATATATTTTTTAAATCCAATAATGGATGATATAAGATATTTGAATGATCATGATGGCGAGAAATTACATTCTTGTTTTACATGTTAAAAACACTATTCCATTCACATTTCTATAAAACCCAAAACATTATTTTTTTCTAAAAATTAAATGAATATCTCTTTCAAAAAAATAAGGCCAACAAGTAAAAATGTGGAAAAATTTAATTATTAAATCATATCTAATTGAATATAATCATTTTTTAAAAATATTTTTTAAAATATTGTTTTGTATGAAAAATATTTTCTATTGATGAAAAAAATTAATTCAGGTTTTATTTAAAAAATCCCAAACATTGTATGTACAAAAGAGTTGAAAATTATACCATTACAATAAAATATCATTAATTAAAAGAGTTTATGAAAATAAAATAGTGGTTTTATGAAATTTTTATCTAATTCGTGTCTAATAAAATTAAATATCAAGCACTCATGATTAAAATAAGATTGTGAAATAAACCAATACAGTGATCATGACATTGAAAAGAGAATTTTTCAATGAATCAATAATTAGTATGAAAATTAATTCAAAATAAAAAAATGCAGAATTAGATAATATAAATTAACATCAAACATAATCTAATAATATCATATATGATAAATATGTAATATAAATAAATGATAATAAATTGAGTAATGTAATTATTTACCACTTGTTAAAATTATATTCACATACATTGGGATGAAATATTTCAAATTAAAACTCAAAATACCATTTTGAATGATGGATTATTTTAATTCAATTTTAAATTGGTAGTATATACACGAAATTAATGATATTGGTTGCACAATATTAGAATAATTATTTAATGGGAGGGAATTGATATTTAATCCCTTACGAAGATAATATAATCGAGGTTGGGATTTATCAATTATTAGGTTATTTTTATCAAATAAATATACACATTAAAACATGTTATGACCTATACTATTGGGGTAAATGCTACGACTATGCACGCCTACCATTAATAGGCTAGGGTCTTGTGTATAACACCGATTAGACATATCAATAACATGGGAGGCATTGCCTATGTATCTATATTCAGGCACAAATCTCCAATCATACAAAATGATGAAATATAAAAACCACTATGAACCAAATTCATGCATACCACTATATCCCAACTAATATAGAACAATAATAATTAAAGTAGTGAAAATTAAACTAGTTTATAACACAATCACACCAAAAGAAATATACTGAAAACTAAAAATTCCAACCTATAAACAAAATAGGTAATCGGACTGCGGCATGAAGTTGTTGGAACACTGTGGAGTACCTAGACTGACTGAGCTATGTTTGTCACTGGTCCATCAAAAGGTCCCAAATTTGTACGGGACCAAACACATACTAGAAAATACCCTGGCATTGTGAGTGTAACAACACTTAGTAGGTCACCCTAAAACAACAAAACTATACACAATGAAAGATACACTCAGCTATACATAGTATATTTCTACAACACATATATCAAGTATATATAGATATACAAAAAAAAAGACAAGAAATCAATAGGTAACTCACAACTATGATATACCAGCACTAGGGATTCAGTCTGAAGATTCCATGAAGCACTCATCTCGGATAAAAAACTACTAATTCTGATAGCACTAATTAATTCTACCAAAGAAGTATTGCTTGTAGGGAACCAACATGAGAGAGATACACTAATTTATCTGAATAGAGATATGATACGCGGTTGGGTATCATATCCATGTCCATGGGGTGATACCAAAACCTCCATATGGATTAACCTACTATGTAGTAGATCAATGGTCTATGAATTTGGTCTTGTAAATACCAAGGAATATCCCTTGGGGATGAATAATTAATAGATTATCCTGCTCTATCCCTCTCGAATGTGATTCTAATGAGTCTTTTCAGAATGTCTTGTGGAAGGTATCACACTCCTCTGTGTAGGAAATGATACCCACCAACCATCAAAATAAATTATCAAGGGAACAGACCCTAATGAATCTAGTCCATGATATGGTGAACAAGTTATTTATCTTCTGTAGAAGAGAGTAAATAGCATTATGTAAGGTCACCAGTCGTGTCCCTTGACATAGTGTATAGCTCTTTTACAATATCACATTCCAAAATTACATATCGTATAGAAGACGGGTACACTCAATATAGAAGTGTCACACACCATTTCCCTTATCCCTAGTTAATACATGTGTTCAACAACATGGGTCAACAGTTTATTTCATGTAGATTACAGGGACACAGAATTTTGAAGGGACACATGTTGTGTCCATCTATCCGAGGTCCACCCGTGTACCCTTACAGTGTTCCAGTATAATGTGTAAACCTGTTTCCACCTACTCTTGTACCATTACATGGGAAAACCTTTGTCACTGGTAATGGAAAAGCCATGTGGTGGGGTACATGTCATGTGGGAAACCCATGTAATCCACCCACTGTCCTTATATCTCTTAAGATGCATGTCAAGTCACAGGGAAGGCCCACACACCGTGTGATTAGGGTCACAAATCTTATGAATGATGACTAATTCCCAAAACCCATGCATCCCCTCTATTGGGCCCAGACTACAAATTTTCCAATACACAAACTATGTTCATCGAGGTTTTCCAGAAATCGTGGTGCATGCTCCGTGGTCATCCTCGTCACTCTGGCAACTAAACCCGACCGTACGTCATATGAAATCGCTCGATTCAATGTCATCTAGTCATGCCATTAACATATTGATATTATTTGGGACTTAAATCAACCCATAGAACAAGATATTATTCATTATTCATATCTGAAAATGAAAAACAAATCAACACCCAGTATTTTTAGATCCTCTCCCACAACAACAATAACATCTACGATGTGTCGTACGAATGAGAGATCTTCTAACTCATATCATTGCGCCGTAAAATGAATAAGAAATGATATTTTGTTTTTAGAACATGGTAAATAAAAGTAAATCAATGAATTTGAGGGTATAAATGCACGAGGAAAATCCTCAGGAATCAACCTCAGTCGTTGTTCAATTTTGTATTGGTCCATTCCATAAGAATGATTAGGAAAAACCAAATAATAACCAAACACCAAAACCTGACAATACAATCCTACAAATAAAATCCACCATGCAACAATGATCAATCTGCAGGTTAACCTATTCATTGATTCATGAACATTTTTAATTAATTATATGAATGAGTAAATAATCATCAAAAATAAAAATTCCCTATATAGAAAATATCATTTTCAATCAAGGATTTTTTTTTCTAATTATGATCTTTCAAGAATGATCTTGATCTACCATCCCATCTTTGTCCATTGAGATATTTCTCCTTGTTTCTCTCTAGAGACATTAACGAAATCTCAAGTGTTATGAATTCCAACCCTAGTTACCTTTGAGATTATTATTAAAAAAGTAAAAATGTGTCACTTCAAAACATTAAAATATAATAAATATTCAATTTATTTTATTCTTTAAAATGTCTGAAAACTAATTTTCACAGTTGACCCATGAAATCTGATTTTTGGCTACTCCTAGTGTAAAAATATAACTCTAAATGCAATGATTCCCCTATATTTCTAATTCTAGAACCTATTTAGAAGTTATTACACATTTTGAGGAAATATTCTCACACATAGTTTTTAATATATTTAATATATTTGAAACATTTATTCTCACCACACCTGGCCTTTGAATCGAAAACCATATCAATACATGGCCTCAAATTAATTATATATAATATCATAATATAATACACATTAAAATATGAGAAATTGTATTCTCCCTAACATTGATCTTTTTGCCCCTAAAATGACAAAAACAAAAGCTATATAAAAAGATATGGGTGTCATGCGTGAATATGAGCCGCTCACTCTAATGTAATCTTTAAGATATTCACGTGCTGTCACCGGACACACACTAATGGAATAAATCACCCACATAGGGTCCTTTCATTCTGACCCTATATCTCAACTGGGTACTCCAAAAAATTTGTTTCATCATCAATGTCCATCTCTCCCTAGTTGACGATATGTGATGGGTCATGCATGTACCTCCTCGGCTAAGACACATAGAAGATGTCATGTATATCGTCCAACTAGGGAGAAAAATCTATGTTATATGCCACCTACCCAACTCTAAAAAATATCTAAAAATGTCTAATAAACCTCTAAGATAATTATCATAATTGGCCAAATCTTCGTAGTCCACATCACGGTGATGTTTGAAAGAACATATGGTCTCTTTCCTTGAACTCCAGAGGCCTATGCTGACTACAAACATAAGATATCTTATAGAAATGTTGAGTCTTCATCCACTATTACATGATTTTCACCTTCTATGTAGTATCATTAACTAAATTTGGACCCATGGCTGAGGACTCCCCTAGGTTAGTCCCACAATGTGGCGACCTATAGGGTCACTCATACAAAACCACGAATGGTGTCATACCGATGGTTGAATGGTAGGTTTTTTTGTACATGAACACTAACATGGGTTAGTGATCATCCCAATTGTGGTTGAAGAATAAAATGAATTCTCACAACCCATCCTCTAGAACCTAAAAGGTATTCTCAATATGGCAGCCTATTTGGGGTTACAACGTCATGATCAAGCATAAATGAGTCCCAAATTCCTCCTATAATCCCTTCCACAACAGTGATATAATGTGAGTATCATGATTAGAAAAAAATAATCAGTTGGAATCCATGGAGTTGAAAAACCTCTTACACAATTATGCATCCCATTATCTCAATTGAAATATACTCTTGGATAGTAAGGATTTTGGCCGACATGGTGAGTTGACCAATGATCACCCACCTGGTATCTTGTCCCCTAGATGTATGTGGTGAACTAGTCATGAAGTCTATCGATAACCCATCCCACTTCCATGTCAGCACCTCTAGGTGTTGATCTAAACTCACTAGAAACTAGTGAACATCCATTACCTTCTAGAACATAAGGCATCATGAAATGAACTCTTCCACTTCATTCATCATTCCAAACTACCAAAACTAACATTTGAGGGATTCGTACATATTCACCACTCTAGGATGTACCACCAATAGGGTTATATGAAACTCTTATATAAGTTCCTCTGACAATACAATTTGTAAAACTATTCATCCTATAAAAAGTGAGATATTTCCACCACCATGTGAATATCTATCAGTCGCATTTATTTCTGACATCTGAGAACATACAATCTCACATTCAATATCACCATTATATGTCTCCCTGAATTACTATAAGAGTTAAGAGATTGAAACCATCTACGAAAGGTAAGCTGGTCTATCTCTATTGATAAAGGATAAGTGTAAAGCGGCCAAATTCATTGATGCCTTATCCTGATACTATGATTTAGGTCTCCTACTAAGTGCATTTACCACAATGTTCCCCTTTCAAAGGGTACAGATAATATCATTTACTAGTATTATAGGAAATATAACCATCATTTCAATCCCATGTTTGTATCCTTCTACGAGAAGGTATATTTGAGAATGTTGGAATAATAGTAGAATAAAAACTACTCACACATTATGTAGTGTCACGCCCACAACAATGAAATGACTACCATTTCCTACTCAAGATAATGGGTCACATAGTTTTCCTCATGTGACATAAAATAGTGTGAACTATACACAATTACTGCTTGTCGCTACATTAGGACACAACCAATCCAAGTCCCTTATGCTTCTCAAAACACTAGGTACTCCACACCCTCCTTCAGAAATATCAAGCTCAGAGCGCCTGCAAAACTCCTACTCATCTGTAGAAAAGTCTGCTTAAACTATTCTTCCTACACAGAAGGCTTCCAAATTTGATTCATATATATCATAGGTAATGATAACTGGAATAAATTATGTATGAATCTATATAAATAGAATTTTATCTAAATGTTTTCCACACATTTGTCATGCTCCTAGGTGCCTCCCATGCTAACATTGACTCCACCATGGCATGGGCCACTACCACTACATCCACCAAGATAACATGTCCCAGAATGTGGATAGTGTGAATCTGAAACATGAACATTGGGTGCTTCGCATACAGTTCGTTCTCTAAGATTATGTCCAGATCCATCCTTAAGTGTCCAGCGTGATCCTCTTTAGACGTTGAGTACACAAGGTTGTAGTTGATGTTGACTACCATGAACTAGCCTTAGAAAGGTAGAGTGATCTGGTACATGAGTATCATGAACACTATGGGGTAATTATTCAGGAAAAATGGAATCGACGTGTACTCAAAGTGACAATAGTTGCATCTGAAAGCAGTCTTCGGTATATTATCATCCAGTACACACAACTAGTGATAACATGATCAATGAAAAACATTAGAGAACCATTATTCCCCTATATACTCATAAATAGGTCATAAATACTTGGTAGTTGATACATGGTCCTCATTAAAAGATGGTTAATGTTCTAGTAGTCTAGACACAACCTTGAGCTTCCAGACTCCATTTTGGCCATCAAAAGTGGGGTTGACTATGGTGAGACACCTAGTTTCACAAATTACTTCATATACAAGTCCCCCAGTTGTACCCTCATATTGTGAAACTCTATAGGATCCATTCGATAGGGTGGTTCAGATTTTAATGTTATCTCGGGATTTAAGTCGATAAAAAATTATATCTCCCAGTGAGGATGTTATCCTAGAACATCTTCAGAAAATATATCTCTATACTCTACCACCACTGAAGGAAATTAGAATCTCGTTACATCTGTTGTTATGAGGGTCAAGCTAGATAATTCTTGATTAACCGGTTTCACCCTCCTATGCAAGAGTACACCCTATGTTTCCTAGGTTTCACATTCCCCAACAAATGAAGACTTCATTTCATCACTGAAGACACACCACCCAATTTTCATAAAATAGTAGAATGCTGATATGTACTATATATAACTAATACATTCCAAGAATGGAAGCATAATGCCTCAAAACTTTTACTGAGAGGTTCCAACTATAAATATCATCTCTAAGGGCTAGGTCACAATGTCATCATAGATGTGTTACCACTAATATTATATATTAGGTTTCTCCACACATAATGGTCGATTCAACGGTTCAACCAGAATATATTCGTCTCAAACTAGATATGTGGTGAGAAATGAATGAATAGAACTTGTGTCTCTTAGTACTGCAAATCTATTAAAAATACATAGATCATAACTTGAATCATTTCCATTTCCCTTGGGTCATATTCCATTATGTAAAGAAGTTATCCAAGCCACTATCCTCCCTCTACTTGATCCTTGTGCGGACCTCTTGGGTGTGTTGGTGGTATCATTTCAAAATGTGGACCAACTTCTACTACTCATTGATATCCTCTACAACATCTTCATCACCATGGATCTACCCTCTCTTGACATTGTCTCATCCTTGTTTATCCATCCATCATCTCTCTATCAGCATCAGGAAGTTTCATAAAATCTCGAGCGAGACGTATGGTTCCATCAGAAGAATAGAATTACCTCTCCTTTGGCATCCTAGATACACCATGTGAACCTTGAACTATAGACCCGCATATGGATCCCGGATACTAACATAGGCTCTTAGCTGCTGAGGCCTCTACACCTGCTCATCCACTATTGACTATTATTTGTTCTGCCTATTTTTTTAAGAATCATTCGTACACCAATTCTTTCTCAAGAACCCCATAATAATTCAGAATTCATAGAGTTATATGGATGGATCAGATGTATCTACGAAGACCTCTCTCAAAGGACCGAGCCTTAAATTAATAATCTATAACTATATCATTTGTGTACATAGAATGTTTAGTGAACCTCAATGAATAGTCATCCACCATTATGCTACCCTACTAGACCTAATGAATCTGTTGTATACACACATATCTTAGAGTAACTAGTAATAACTGCTCCCTAAAGTGACACTATTACAATATGCACAAAATTGTCACCTCGTCTTGAGTTTGGATATCCAGAATCCACCATCACCCTATCGAATCCTAAAGATGGCTCGCCGCATGTATCACCATCTGGTCTGGTAGTTTCAAAACTAAATATAAACATGCGACAATTGCATCAAGATAGTCCTCAGCTACCAAATGGTTGGGCTCACCTTATATCCTAAGGGTTCTCTATATCTGACTCTTGTGCAGACTGTTTAGCCAGCTCTTATCATCAGTCAGTACTATGTGTACCACATTCCACTCCAAACGTATCTATATATCTGGTACCCCAGCTAGAGGAAATACAATGGGAATAGGCCCCTATATCAATGATTCATCGGTGAGGGTCATCCTCAAGATCTAACTATTGAATCATAGATGGTGTGAGTCTTAGGGGTATCTGAAAAAAAACATGATATACCACAGTCAATGAGAACATCTAGAAAGATGACTCAATAAGGACATGGAATCACTACCCATTCCAATATGGTGTAGTTACCATTATTCTTCTCCAATAAAATTTAGTCATAAAACTAGCTAAAAATAATGTTATCAGAGTCCTTGTGTTTGGATACATAAATAGTCCTTACAAAAACATGGGTCCATAGCCTAAAAGGTGAACTTGAAACACTTAACATTTTTTCTCCAAATCAATCTTACAGTCTCTTGGTCGAATGGTTGAACTTACCACCATTTATACCACTCTCCCACAACCCATATCAGTGGATCTCGTGTCGTAACTCCTCAATCCCACCTCCAATGAGCTAGATGGTGACTAAAATTGAGTAGGGATATCACTAACATGGGAGGCATTTCTGGTATATTTGTGTGCGTGAATTTGGTTATTAGTATTTTTTATGTTTCATTATGTTTTTGGCTTGGAAATGTTTTTGTGCATACAGGTCCATAAAAAATGGATCCCATGTTAGTGATATGCCCACTCGGTTCTAGTTACCATCCCCTATCATGTTGGAGGTGGGATTTGAGAGTCATAGCGTGTGAACTAATGGGATGTTTCATAAAAAATAATTGTAAATACCACATTAAATAATATATGTTTATTAGAAATTAGATATTATAATTAAATCACTAATTATGTTGAATTTTTACCCATTGAATGTAAATTGAGATAATAAAACCCTTACCACATGATTCCTTTTGCTTGAATTTTAATTATTCTTCTATATAGTGGGTTCAAAAAAATATTAACTTATTAAATAAAAATATCTATATTATCATCTATGATCATATTATACCATATTATCACAGCTTATCTAATATTCATAAACATATTTAATTATTTTGGGTGTCAATTCCCCCATTTTCTCATTCTTGTTTTCTAATAAAAGTTTACGTTTAGTACATATTTTATAGTTCCATCATCTCCAAGATAACAATCATGAAGTAATTCTCATATTTATACAAAAATAAAACATCCAAGAACATTCGTGGAATAAATTCTTGATAAATTATGTATTTTAGGATCATTGAGACCATAGGCCATACGTAGATATGAGTAACATTTCCATTATTCAAATAAAATTTTGGAAATGTGGTAAGTAATGTTTTTTATTTTTATATTGAAAAAATTTCATAAATTCCATATTATTTCTTCAAATATACTTTTATATGTCATCCATGTGGTGTAGTGATGAATATAGAGTCACATCACTTCCGTAAGGCGGTTTTACATACATACATACATGAACCATGTTATCATTTTTCCATGCATAAATGAAGATGATATATTAAATTTATAGAAGGATAAATGTGAAATTAATATCATTATTATGTAATTTAGATCAAATAAATTCATTATTTTTCTCCTTATTATCTTTCATTTAAATGTATGTGAAGAAAGAATCACATAGTGTTCTGAGATGGTGGTCTTCCATACACTTGATCAACGTTATCGTATACTCCATAAAGTGGAATGTAAAATGTTATTTATTTTATAATTTTTATAGATGAATAAAAATTATATATATATATATATATATATATATATATTATCTATGATCAAACCCATCTGTGGGAGGTGGTAATGCTAAAATGAATGACATCAGTTCATGAGGTGGTAGCCCACCACATTCATGAATGATGATTTTAAAATCCTTGTTTGGGAAGTGGGGATGGTTTTAATGCCTAAACATATTATAAGAAAAACAAATTAATTAGATGATACTATTTCTATTATCTCATCATGTTTTAACAACAATTGAGGGAGGTGGTGGAACAAAATAAAAAAAAGAAACGTTTGTTGAATATTTTCACCTCATATTCTGGTAAACTCCTTAGCTTTTCATCAAATTCCATCATAGTATGGATTTGATACCAAAATAAATATATCAGATGATTGAATTGATTTTTATAATTTGATTGGGAAGGTATTGGCCAAAACAAAATTATATGAAGGTGTAAAAAAATATGAGGGGGTGTCCATAAATAAGTGAGGTGAGTGTCATATTGGAAATTTTTTTTAAAAAAAAGGTACTTTGAAATGATAATGGTGAAAATATGGTTTTATATATTCATATACATATTAGGCTAGAAATATTTTGATAAAATATATTTTAAATATGTTTTTATGTATTTTTAACACTTTTATTTTTAGTGAAATATCCAATAAATCCATTCTTCCATTAACCATTGTAAATAATTATTATAACTTTCAAATTTAAATTTACTCAAAAATTAAATTAAATAATTAATTAATATAAAAAATGATGATTACAAATATGGAATCAACTATTCTAAAATCCACTCATGGAAGTGGAAAATTTTAATAAAAAATTAATCTAGTGGACATGATAGAAATTATTTTTTTCAATGAGAGAATGTAAAAATGATTAAATATATTTTATATCAAAATTAATAATTAGATGGATTTAAAAAATATAATTTGAATTAATTGATAACTAATTGAACTAATTTTAGCCTTAAAAAATTATTTTATTTATATAAAAATTTAATGAAATTAATGTTTTAAATTATATTTTAGTATTTATCACTATGAATTAAAAAGGAAATATTTTTGTAAAATATCAAATATTACGAGTAAGATAATTTTTATATGACTAATTGGAAAATTAATTTCACTTTAACAAATAATGTTCCTAAATGATATAAATATTAATTAGTGGTCTGAACCCTTAACCCATTTACAAATCAATCAATTACAAGGACTGTAAAGAAACTCAAAATATATATACGGGTGAAACCTTAGGATGAACAGATTTAATTAAAAACATATCATTAATCTATTATGGGTAAAAGAAACAATTCATGGACTATAAGTTAAAAATAATTCTAAAGACATAACCTTGATTTCCCAATATAATTTCATGTCTCATTTAGTATTGGATGTCAAGCAATAGAATCCATGATATTAGAATTTGAAACCCCTAAAGGGCCAATCATGATCAATTTAGACCATTCCCACACTCAGTGAAATTAATAAATAATATTAATTAATTAAATGTCAATAAATAATTGTTTTAATTGTCACATATCATGTAAATCATTAAAACTATAAGAAATACATTGTGAAAATGTTTAGGATCACCTTTCTAACTACAAAATTATCCATCTAATTTAGAATCATAAGAAATCTCGCATCTAATAATTATTTCACCATAAATATAATATAAACTGTAAATTATGGATTATTTAATGACACATCATGATATTGAAATGGAATGAAATCTATTTTGGAAAAAAATTCCATACTATTAATGATCCAAATTGATAAATAGTTCTTAAAATGATTGACAACCAGAAGAGAAATAAAACAACATAGATGTAGGCTCCAAAGAGGATAGGGATTGGTCATAAAATAGTGGGGGAATGGGTACTAATGAAATTAATATGATCTATCAATTAAATTAATTTTAATGATTTTTTAAAAATAGAGATAAATAATGGTTATGGAGGCGTAACCATATTTGTCATGACATAACACATAACCTATGAACATATTATGAAATAATATTATTTGTAAAAATGAAATGTGCCTATTCAGAAAACCAAAAAATTTCAATCACCTAGTCTAATGATTAAAAAGATATATAATCTATACCATTATTGAAAAATTCCACAAAAATATTGGGATCCTTGATATATGAACCATTACCTTGGTGTGGAACCTCCCCTTCGAGCTAGCATTTACCCCCCAATGCCTAATTTATGGATAGACTAGATAAAATATATTTGAAAAATATTATATAATCCTAAACATTATATATTAACCAATAAATATATATATGTGACATTTAACCTATGAAAATTTTATTTTGAAATATCTATTATTATTTTTTATCTATCACTTCCCTCAACCAACTCATCAAATATCCTAAAACTATCTAAATATACATTGTTTGGGAAATTTTTATTTTAATTATTACATCTAGATATATTTTTTTCATACAAGAAACTACATATATAAAATAAACTTCTATGTTATGAAATCCTAATCTTACATGATTATACTTATAGAGTTACCATAGCATATGATTCCAGTGATGTCAATTATTTTTTTTATCTGAAATTTTTTAGAGATATATTTATATATTTAGATTTAACATTATTCCACTTATATGTTTATGGGTTATAAATGATGTTTGAAAATTATTAATAAATTTATGTTCTTATATATCCTTGTTTACATAAATAATTATTTAGTTTCATTTCCAATTCATTATTGATAAAATTTTATTATTTTATGAAAGTGAATGTAAATACTTATGTGTAAATTTTAACTTTAAAATGAAATTTTATATATCCTATAAATGTTATATTATATAAGAACTATCATTATGTCATCCTGAATGTTAATATAGATTCATAGATGATGATGATTCTTATGAACAATCATCTTTTAATATAATTATTCCCTTTCATTTTGCATTAAGATTATAAGTTCATTCAAAATTCATTCCTAGTTTCTATAAATGGGGGTTCATTTTTAAATATTCTGATTATCTACACATGATAAAGAATTATGATTGTTTCCCCCTTCATTGGTTATTTAAATAATTATATCACTCATATTAACCTATTCCAATAAATATTATTTTTTTATAATTCATTGATACTAATTAGGTATTTTCATTTTATAAGTGAATTATTTTTTATCCTTTCCTTATCAAATTCAATTTTTTAAAAGGTATTCGGGAAACCATTTCATTTCACCCATTGTTATTTCAGATAATATAATTACGATCTCCACTGAAAACCAAAATTACAAACATATATTATTTCTCACAAATCTTACAATCACCATGTTACTAAGTGGATATTACCTCAATGTGATTACTTTAACATCTGATAATTTCATATTGAAATTCTTTAAATAATCGAAATATCCAAGGGTCGATTCCTCATAATAATGAATTAGTTAATGATGAATCAACCTCCCTTTTTACAAGTAAATATAAATGTGATATCAATAATTATATACTATATTTAAAATTTTTATTATATACCCATTTTAATTCATTAAAACATTTAATTTCTCATATTAATATATTTCTTTATTTCACTAAAATAATATGTATAAGGAAACTATTTATAACGAAAGTATGTATATTTACTTTAGAACATTGAAAAATATATCATCAATGTATTCTAAAAACTATTTGATATTAAGTAAATTTAATATATATTAAAAAAATTAATTATGTATATATTTTAAAAATTAAATTGATGATACCATATTATAAGTAAATATGAAATTTTTTAGCCACTAAGAAATTATCAGGTGTTTGATACAGACATATTCCATCTTTTGAGATTTATTAATAATTAGAAAATAATTACTTGAGAATTCAATATCATATAAATTACATTATATTCAAGATGATTGTGTTCTTTGAAAAAATTATCTATGTTTAATAAAAACTATTATTTCAAAAATCTATATTTTTATTAAATATGTAATTCCCTTGAATATGAATTTGTCTATCTTCAATCCATTTATAATATTATAATATAATGTACTACAAGGATAATTAAATATTATATTATGGTAAATATTTTGATTCTTATATAATATGGGAACAATTGTTCTCTTTTTAAATACAACAAATTTACTGAATAGTGATTTATAATTATCCAATTTGTTTCACTCTATCATATTTTCCAAAAAATATCACTTTTTACCATACCAAAATTCTTTTTTATGGAATATATATTTAAAAAATATTATTACATCATCTAAATTGTAAATCAAATCATTGGTAACAGTAAAAATATTGAGCATGAAATGGTGGTATATATGTAAAATAATTTTAGTCGAACTTTCAAGACATGTAATCCTGAAAAATAAGTGGGATAAATAATTATTGATAAAGTAATGTATGAATCTTATTATGAAATGTTCTTAGGAAAATATAATGATCATATAATATATTTTTTTAATGATTAGAAGAGAATAATTGATGTATTTATAATAATATTAGAAATAATTTATTTATTTTTTAAAGTAAATTTGATAAATTTTAAATATAAATTGCATACCATTGAACATTAGTATTTATAAATTATAGATAATAAATATTAAAATTATGTTCTTCCCATTTCAAAAAATATAATTAAAAAATTCATTCTATATATTTGTATTATACAATTCATTGATATTTATAATTATATATAATATCAATTTCATTGGAAATGATTCATTATTATTGATAAATAGTAATTTCAAATTATATTTTTTAAATTGATAATTCTCATTTTCAGTGTAAGGATATATTTTACAATTAAAAATTTTCATGTAAATATCAGTACGATAAATATAATAAATTAAATTATTATGAAACATTTCGATTTTTTTTCATAAAACATATAATATTTTTAATCACTCTTGTTTTATTATGAATAATATGCCTAAATATTTTTAAAATGAATTAGAACAAGTGGTTTCACGCACAATCAATGTATGAGTAATGTTATGTACAATGGCTCTATGATTTCCATTTATCCTCCAAAATTGGGTACAACAACTAATATATATATAATATTATATTTCAATAGTCCATACCAAAACAGAGAAATTTTTTAATATATAATATATAATTTATTTCCTATTATTAATATGAAATGTTATAGTAATATTTTTTTATATACTCTATGTAGTCAAATGTGGTATCCAAAATAGATTTCCAATGATAAATATTATCTCTAAGTATAACAAAATAAGGTATGAAGTTCCTTTAATGAATTTCAAAATTCATTCCATAGATTTAAAATTGAATTATTTAAGAATTTGTAGATATAAATATTAAATAAAATCCTACCATATGAATTATAAATAAACTTGTATAAAAAAATAGAATTCCAGTAATATCCTTTAGTGATTTAGATCTATTGGTTTATTGATATAATTTAGATATATATTAAAATAGACGTCAATATGAGTTTTTTTTAGAAATTTCCTCTAAAGAACACATTAAAATAAATATCCTTTCTAATTATTAAATTTTAAAATACTTTTATCTAGTATAATAATAACTAAAAAACCAATAACATAAATATGTTTTCCTATAAAAATTCATCTCCAATTAAATTTTCATATTATTCAAAAAAAATTAAACAATCTTTTCTCAGGTTGATTGATTTATTTTTTAATCTATATAATTATGTATGATTATTTCACATATAATAATATCTGATAAAAATTGTATCTTCTATTAATCATTTCATAAGATAATTTTGGGAAGGAATACACTAAAATTGTTAAAATTTGTCTATTAATTTTTCTTTTTGTTTAAAAAGTTCCTTATAATGATTGTAAATATTTTTTAGGGGTGAAAATTATCAAACCCAAAAGTTTGTTTAATATAATCACATTATTAAACATAACAATTTGTAAAGAAATGTTTACCATAAAATTTAATAAGTATAAATTTTAGATGTGTGAAAAGGACTAGTATAATCTAAACAAACATAGGATACCCAAAAGGGTAAATGTTTCTTCATAATCTAGAACCATCTTATGATTAAAATATTTATCAAATTGTAAATATTAAATTTAGTTTATACCTTCAATATCATGATAATTGTTTTGGAATTCCAAATTAGTAAACATAACATAAAATTCACTATGATGTTTCATTATTGATCAAAACTTATTCTAATAAATATAATTAGTCTATTTAAACATAGATATTATTCAATTATACTCAAAAGAATAATTAAATTCTATTTTTGAACAAATTATGAAATAAATAAAATTTTATTCACTAATTTTGTAAGGAGATTCAGGATTTCATCTGTGGATCCACATATATAATAATAATTTTAATGGTATTTCCCATAAAAAATATATACATCAAGGAAAAAAAATTTGTTTTCATAATTTTATTAAATTTTTACATTTTGAATTATCATTTTCCAATTTTAGTAGATAAACTAGTTATTTTGTTTAAATAGATGTAATTTTTAAAATCCCATCATTATCATGATCATTAATGATATGTTTTAAAAAATATTTTTAAAATTGTATAATTTCATAAAATATTAAAATTACCATTTCCTAAAAAATAAGTGATCTTTTTTAGATCTACCATTGAATAATTTTTTGTCTATTAAAAAATTATCAAATTAAATTTAACATCATGAATATAACATACCCTAACATGTATCCATTTCACAATTTGGAGTACATTTTTAAATAAGAAAATATAAAATTAATTTATAGAATATAATTAATTATTGGTAACATGTGTCGAATAGTAATTTTCCTATTATACAAACATAACATATATAATCAAATATATTGATTTGAGACATTAATATTCTCCAGTGTAATATGTTTTATAGACATTATTCTACTAAATTATATTCATAATACCTTTACTTGTTAAAACAGTTCCCATTAGAGATTTTAAATATCTTTAATTTGGGTACTATAAAATGTGATTATTTCTAATTCATTTTAATTATCAATAATTGATGTAAACTTTTTCAAATTTAAATTTTTGTTTCTCATTTTAAAAATTTAATGAATCCCCATGTTTATTGATTTTATTAATCAACAAAATCATAGACATAGTTTTTCAGTACAAAACATTAATTTTTAATTTCTCCAAAAAATTATATGTTTAAAACTATTAATGTCTGTATTTTGATACATCACATATCAATTTTATATTGAATGCTTTCAGCTTTATATATTATAAGGGGAAAAAACATTTTATAAACTAAACAATAACTCTATAAGTTAATTTTCAATATCATTTATAATTTTAATATTTGGGTTTTCAGCTTTTTTTATTTTGTAAATATATTTTTAATATCTATAAAATATTTTCTATTGTACTATGGAAATGTATATTCTAGTTTGTTGAGTATTTTAAATCAATTTTTTCAAAATTATCATCCAAATTTCTATATTATATTTTATCTCCTTGTTATCTTGTTTGAGTATATTTATTATTCATGGAATTAATTAATTTTCCATTTATACATAGGTAACTTATTTTAAAAATATTTGTTTACCAAGAAAATATGGAACAATTGAAATTAAATGCGATATTATAATGAACACAACAATTAGTTTCACTAAAAATTATAATTCCATGTCGAAGAAAAACATGGTTTCCCTACTCTTTCTTCAGGTATAAAAAATTAAAGTTATCACTAGCCATAACTTAGGAGTCTGATACACATTAGAAAATCCAAAAAGTAAGGACACATGAATTATTATTAGGAAAAAATTCTTGGTACTATAAATTTTAGATTAAATATATATCGTAAAACTAATTCAACCATTACCATAAAATATTTCATAGATATTGGGTATGTATAAATATATTTACTATATGTATTATAAAATAATTCACTTTTTAAATATAATCAATTAATTTAATTCAATTTTGTTTATAAATAAGTGATATATTTCCCCTTCAAAAAAATCCAATTTGAGTCAGTATTCCTTAATATCATATACATGGTATTATAGATTTTTTCATTCAAAGACTATAAAATACAATTAACATAGCTAATTTTTGTTACCTCATACATGGGCCAAAAAATATATCGTGAAAATTTGAATAATTGATTGATGATTTTGAACCTTATTATAATCTTAATAAATGTTATAATTATTGTTTTGCATTCTATTTTTGTAGGATGGGGTATAATTTTTCACTCGCCATTCTATTCATTTCCATGAACTACTAATTTTTTTAAGAATATATTTATCTTATAACGGGTTAATGTAATTCTTTATGTCATTGTGGAAGGAATAACTTCATCTAAATTATCCAAATTCTATTATAATTTATATATAAATCGTCTCGTAATTATTCCACGAATTATATTTCAACTTAAAAATAAGATTCTTCAAAAAACAATAGACATATGATGAATATCATAAATATCTAAAAAACTTGTGGATAATGAATATTCTCTTGAACTGAATAATTATATGTCCTTTAACACCATTTTCCCTTAAAAATTCATCCAACTTCTTCATATTTTATCATTTTTCCTCAATGTAGGTAGATTCTTCAATAATGTGTCCCAAATATGTAAATTCATTTACTTAATTTGGTTCACTTTTATAATCTATATTATTGAAACTCTCATATTGATCACCAATAAGTTTTTATTGGTTTTTAGGTATTATTATCCTAATTGTTGTTATCATCTATATAACAAACTTGGAAAACATATAATCGCCTAATTGTACATCTCTATGATGTGAATAATTTTATAAAATTTATTATGTAAAATGAAATTAATTTTTCATATAATTTACCATATTATAATATCTCATGAGATAATCAACATATTAAACAAATGATATGATATGATAAAGTACCTTAAGATCCTTATTGTATATGGTGTACTTTTTAAAATGGATGAAAAGAACACATGATATGTTCCCACATTCTATTTGAATTTTTTGGCATATAAAGTAGATTATCTTCTGTGTGTACTTCACAATATATATTACAATCTTTTACAAATTGTGAAATAATATTCTCTACCACTACTACATTATTCAATAGGGGCCCCATAACTCTCTTATCTAATGTATCATATGTTTCCATTTTTATCCATTTCTAATGATCAAACATTGATTCTTCAAGTGTTATAAAATACAGTTTCTGTAAGGTTAAACATTGAAGGGACACCTTGTTTCCTTCAGGTTTGCACAATCCTTCCTTCGTTATCTAGTCAAAATAAATCCTCTAACAGATCATTTGTTTTAGAATTTTTTTATAAACCATCTATTCCCTTGAGTTATTTACAAGATCATATTCAACTAATTCCCCAAACACCCAAACCTGATGAATCCATGTTGGGAAACATAGTTACTTATCAGTCCTTCTAAGAGAATAATGATTTTGTGGATTATAGTAAATAGATCATCATTAATATTTTTTTATTGATCTCACTCTTTTCAAGTGTTTATCTCTATTAAATCATTGAATATTTTTGGTATTCCACCATTTTATTTTAAAACACAGTTTCTTATGAATCCTTCTATTCATTGAGATATATATATTTAGGTTATTGTCAATATAGGGGTTATTCTTAATTTTAAAATGGTCATTGGAAATTTGTTTAGGTAGTGACAAATCATTTGTAGTTATCTTGATCATATTACCTATTCTATTTTATATCCTTGTTATCCATAAGAGTATCAAAAAATCCCTAGTTCCGACCATATTCACTAATTAATATACAATAAATATTCATTCACTGGGGTGGAAATACTTAGTGTATATATGGATTTATCCCTCCGATATTTGTATTGAATCTTCATTTGAGAAGGCCCAAATATCCCATTTTAATAGAGGGTCTTCCTTAGTAATCATTCTATATTCTTTTAATTTTACCAACTATAATTAAACTCTAAATAATGTTTTATCAAATAGTCCATGTTAGTCTCATTGACTAATATGGAGCTAAGTGGTCCACAATATCTCTCAAAATGATTTCTTTTTCCTACAGTTATATAGGTCATGATTTTTCTATCTTAGATGCACTATCCTACTACATGTACACTGCAATCTTGAAAAAATGGTCTGATTTAGGGGATTCTCCAATAGACTTACAAAATCCAAGGGATCTAGATTCCTCTCATGACTCAGTTCTTCTTAAGAATATCCTCATGTGTGATTTTTTATGAATGTAAGCCTCTAATTATCTTCAATTATTATTGGTTCATTGGGGTGTTCAAATATTAATATTAAATTCAATAATGGGTTTTTAATCATACCTCCAAAAGGATAACCACTATATAAGGATCTAGTTAATTCTCGTACTTATCCATTTATCCCTTTCATGGTATTATCTTCATGTCATGTATATTCTAATCTCAATTATATACTATGTACTTTAGTGGCACAAACACCTATCCTACTACATTGTTATATTGTAACTCTGTAGGGATAACCCATCTCTTCCATATCTATATATTATCCCTAATTTATGTATGACAACATGATTCCATATATTCTAATGATGGATTCAGTTCCCTTGAAATAGAAGGAATCATTTCCCACAACTCTATTATAGTTCATTCATTTGATGGCGAAAAAACCAAATTAATATATCCTATTTATTTCCAAAAAAAATAAAAAAATTTATTTATCATCAACCTCTAGTCCATAGATCACCGGCTCTATATCCAATTATTTATCTAAAACCTTACCTCATAATGATCAATATGAATTAGTATCTATGTATTATTCCATCCATATCAAACGATTTCTTTATTTTTTTGGAATATTTTTTAATTAATTCTGGATATAAATCTAATTTCATATCCATATCTCATTACCTAATTTGATTTTTTTGTGGTAGTTTTTTTAATCCAAACTTAGGGAAAAAACCCTTCAATTTTTTATAATAGTATCCACACTAATATATTTATATATATTCTTGTACGACATGTAAATACTCATATATGGTTTTTTAAACAAAATTACATCCATTTGAATCTTTTAGATGCCTCCTCTTATCATATTGAATTGACTGAGAGACAATCCAACAATTCCTTCTTCATGTAATTTGATTGTAATTAATGTAATAAAGTTAAAATATATTATCTATTTAAATTTATATTTTTTAACGTAGTATATTTGAGGTGTTTTAATACATTAATAGACCATTTTGAAAATACACGATGGGTTTTGTAATCATGCAGAGCTATGAGGGGATTTTCCTACTTCCTCCCTCATAATAAACAAATGTCTCTGGGTTTTTTATGGTTATAGATTCAATTGGTATATAATTTATTGGGATTATAATATTAAATGGAGTTTGTTAATTTGATATTTGGGTAATATATAATTCATTACTATAATTACATGCTTGATTTCATCTTATATAACTCCAACAATATCCTATAATTCTACCATGAATATAAATATTTAAATCAGATAGATTTTAGAATTAATCATTTTTATAACCTAAATAGCGAATGGATGATTTAAATTTCTTGGATATAGCTTATTTATCCTATAATCATCCCATTATGGGATTTTCAAGGTTATTTCTTCAAAACGAATATAGAATATTAAAAACAATTATGAAATGGTTGTACAATTAGTTCTCCATCATTGATATTATGTTTGAGATTCATGTGGAAATAAACTCGAATTATATCCAATGTGATGTTGAATTACGATAATGAACATTTTTTTCATGTTGAATCAAATATATTCCCTTATTCAATATATTTAGGTTTTAAAATAAAGATGTCCAAGAGAGATATATTGAATAAGTATATTAAGTGTGGGTAACAAAAAAATTACATAAATTCATGTCTATATAAGGGAGAGAATAAATATTTATTTAATAACCATTCATGTTGAGAATTTCACCTACCCCATGTAGGTTTATATTAAATCCCTTGATACATTCCATACTTAATATTATTATTGTTATTCTGTCATATACCATTGATTGAAGAAAATAATTCTGAAGATATGTTGATCAATTTATTCAACAATATCCCATTATCCATGGAGTTTTAGTAGAATATTGTGTTTGAATCTATTTTAGAGGAACTTACAATTAATGAGGATATTAACATCCATGAATCACATATCTCACAGAGGTAATATGGGGTTAGACGTTATTTTTACTCTGATTCATGTGAATAAAATAAAAGCATAACCATTAATGTGGGATATGATTAATTTCATGGAAGACTATTCCATAGTGTAACTACTATAAAAAACATATCTCTAAATAACTTATTAAAACCTTCTTAGTAACATTACCATGTTTGGAGCCATTATCTTGTGTAAAATCTATAATACTTTTTTTTAATCTCACTAAAAGTACATCATTCATTCTATGTCACATTATATTAGATGAGTAAAATTTCATCCATAGAGGAAGAATAATTTAGGAATAAATCCTTTTTCTCCTAAAATGATATAAAGAAATGATTGGAGGGTGGTGGGTTTCAAAAATAGGATCCAAATCAATTTTAAAAAGTCCTTTAGTTCTATGAAATATATTTTTATCTTTATATTTTAATGTATGATGGTTTCTCTAAGCGGGTTTGTGATTTATTCATTAACTCTTTACCTTAAATTTTTTCTCTATATCTCTCTTGGGAAAATGATTTATATATATTAAATTTGTTTTGGGTTCTTGTCATGGGGATTTAGTATATTTGAGATTAACTTTTTTATGAGTATTCTCTATGGATGAACATTTCAAATGAATTTCAAGTGGCGTGGTGATCTCATATGGAAGACAGTTTTGATTCAATATAATACCACATTTTTTGGAAGATGATATTATTTCTTTGTCATATATAGGTTAAAAATATATTAATGGGTTTATGAAAATTATAAATATGTTTAACAACAAGGTTGAGATGTTCAAAAATTTAATCAAGTGATGTGTTTATATTTCTATAAAATGTAATAATAATCATACAAAATGCACTGAATACCATATCAAAATATCTAGAAAGAATATTACAAATAAATATAGGGGTTCTCTTTATACAAATTGATAACTCTATATATATATATATCACTTTTTCATTGTTACAAATATATTGGTGAAGAAAACTAATTTTTAGAGACTTTATCTTTTTATTGGTAGATGTATCACTCTTATAATGGGTAGTCTCCATTTAATATATAAAACATGTTATCTATCATTAGGGATCTCATATTTTTCATTTGAAAAATTGATAGATATCATAGATATTTCCTTTTATAATCTCATTCGGAATTAGGGATCCACTATTCAAGTAGTTATAGTTTGGTGAATCAATTAGAATATAGAGGCATAAACCTTCGAATTGTGGAGGAAACCATAGAGTACATGGAAACTACACATTATTGTAAATATCATGTCACTCTATTAGGTGAAAACACGTGAATTAATGGTTCCACCACCAATCAAATAACTAGATTAAATACTTTTCTATTGTTTATAATTTTTTGGATTATATTAATGAATTTATTCCAACTATTATTTCAATCTCGTTATGGATTTCTGGTAGAGGAAGCATTTCTATTCCAAATAAAAACTTGTCTCAAAATGAACTATATTATCATGATTTTATTTTCCAATACATCAAATTTTTGGAGGCTAATGAAAATACTAGTTTCATGGATAATGATCCAAATATATAACTTAATACCCATTATTATGTGAATAAATCATTAAAGAATCAAATTAAGGGGTCTTCGGACCATTTAAATTGCAAGGACCCGACCTTAAAATTTTCATAATCACAAATTAAATGAATAATTCACATTGAGGATCTTTTTTAGTTTATAGTTTTTTAGAATTAGGTCATAACTATTACATTTATTTTCAAAAATTACAATGTAGAAAATTCTACTTTGTTTCCATTTTTTCACGAAATAAAAAATATAAAAAAGAGTCATGTCTAGTTCTATTTTTAAGATAACATGAATTATCCTTGATCCCATCCTTGACCATATTCTTCTTTATGTCCTACGGAAAAAATTTCAAAATGTGGGATGAGAATAAAGGATCACTAAGGGAACACAAAGAAGGAAAACTATTAGTTTTTCAAAACAACAAGTAATCCATGAATACATTATCATAACTAATACTTATCACCTTTATGAAGTAGTAAATAATCTTCACTGAATAAAAGATAATTACAAACCCTATTGTAAAACAATATTACCATAAAACCCATATAAAGAACACATAACCTATAAAGGTAACTTGGGAAATAAACATAAATAAATGGAATAAACATACGGTCGACTTCCACGCATATCACTAAATAGAATATCCATACGAATGACTTTTATACCCAATGCATTGTAGGTTATAATGTAACCACCCATCTTGGTTTATCATGGAACCACCTATCATATGGATTATCACGTAACCACACTTCAAATGTCCATGTACCATCATAACACATTTAAGATTTTAATTATAAACATTTCATGAATAAACTTTCATTTTCAATCACAAGATGTAATTTCAATATATTTCACTAATATATCCATTTTTATAAGCCATTTCAAAAGATATTTTTGAATCAAAGTGTCCCATAAAACATTGATGCTTTTAATGAAATATCATTTAAAAAAAATAATTTCCATATAAATATTTCCTAAAAACCATTTTCAAAACATGGACATTAATGATAAATATTTATAAGAATAAATATTTAAAACATTTAAAATTGTATTTTAGTTAAAGAGTTTTTAACAAAATGAGACACGCTAGAATAAAAATTATTGAGGAATAACATTTAATCATAACATTATAATATCATGAGAATAAAGGAATTAATGATATAATATGCCAAAGGATAGTATATACACCATATAAAATTAAATAGGTGCATAACAATAATGAAGTCTCAGTGGAATGTAAATTGTGACAATATCCCTTATTAAAAAGGAATCCATAGATTAAGGATAAATAAATTACATAATAATGTGTGACAAATATATAAACAATAAATATGATTGGATATTCAGTTTATATAAATCATAGGAAATTTAAATATATTCTTTTTAATAACAAACCAATGACTTGAATGTTTAACTCAATGAATGAAAATCGAGATTAAATTACTCTTATCAACGTCATATCAATTAGTTGAGAATTTATCAATAGAGAGATTATGTGTATCAAGAGTATATCCACACAAAGGGGAGTGAAATTTAGAATATAAATAAATAAAAAAGGATTCCACACATAATCATAACATGACATAATTAAAAATTCGAACATTGACCCAAGGAATTGAAATAGGGTTAAAAAGTTCTCGTAAATACAATTGACAGCCTAACGACGTCACTTTAAAATTAAAAAAAGGAGTTGATGAGATAAAAAGGGAATATAATCACATTTAAATAAAATTTACATCATTAATTATATAGAATAATATATCCTAACAGAAGAATTTGTAAATTAAAATATATAACAAAAAAGATATCTTTTAAAAAGAATAGGGTGAAAGGTTCCCGTGCCGATTTAGTAACTTATTAAATATACAATCCAAGAAAGAAGGTTCATAAAATGAAGATATAAATACCCATAAATTGAATTATATTAAACAATTAATACAATATTGGGCAGTTCATAATCCACAAAAAAGGAAATAGTTTCAAATATGGAATGAATCTCAGAGGAATAAAAAGTGAGATTAAAATCTCTTACCTCGTTGAAATCAATCAAGTCGTATGAAAAAAAATTGAAAACAACCAAATGGTTCATTGAATAACAAGAATATAAAAATTATCATGATAATATATATCAAATGGCAGCACACAATACACCAAATTCAAAAAATATGTGGTGAACAATGGAAATCTCACAGAATTAAAAGTGAGATATGAAACCCCTTACCTCATGTACTACTTGACTCGTTTTTTCCTTGTTCTTCCTGAATAACAAACTAAAGTTAATTTATACTTTATTAAGAACATTTTTCAAGTTTATTATCCTTTTTATATCACTTATTACCATTTTATAAACATTATTCAATCATTTATGTTAATAATGATTGTTTGGTCGATATTTGGTATTTGAGTCAAAAATGAACATCTTATAATTACAAGTTGTCCATGTGGTCAATAGTCCATTTTCTACAGAATGATTTTCATGATTTATATATCATATAAATCATATATATCTATTAAATATATGTATTTATAATAGTACATAACATTTTGGAGATAAGAAATGAAATGCACCGTTCATGGAGACGGTAAGCCGTATGTACGCATGAACGCTACTTCCATTTCTATTTCGTATTTTAAGGGAATTAAAACATAATTATACATAAGTATATTATAATTACAGTATAATATCATATATAATATAATTATATCTATCCTTTATACATCCCAAATATGGCATTAATTAGTCATATCACTTTGATGGGGTGGTAGTCCGCACATTCTCAAATGAAATTATCGCATTTACCCATTATGGAATCCATAATGGTAGGATATAAATGTCAAATACAGAATCATAAATAAAATTTAAATATAATTTATATCATATACAGATAAAGATACATCTTAATGGATACCATGAGAGGTGGTAGGATAGAATCAAACAATCATCAATTCGTGAGGCGTTAGATTTCCATCCATAAAAACAGTATGTTCTTCACCCATTAGATGGAGGTTTGTGTAAGTGTAGTTTAAATACATCTCATAAAAAATCATATTATATTTAATATAATGTTTTTGTTATAAAATATATCAATAAAAAAAGTTTATTGGTTGGAGAAGTAAAATAAATAAAAAAGTAGTTAAGAGGAAACGTTACCTTAAATTTGGGTAACTTTCTTTAGTTTGAACAAAAAGGACTTATTGAAGTGTCTTATGCCTAAGGTAAGGCTTCTAGGATGAGGATATGGATGTAGGGAGATTAATTTTTCAGAGGTTGGATGAGAAAAAAGGCTTGAGAGATGTTCGGAATTTGTTAGAAGTGGTGTTCTTTAATAAGGGGGAGGAGGGGCTCTTTACGAAAGTATGCAAATATTATTTTATTATAAACCTATATTCAGTTTCTATAGAGCCATAAATCATTAAATATGTATATAAGATGACTAATGGTCGAAATAAAATCATCCAATAATAACTGTACAGGTTTTGTATGTTATTTTAATATTTATAATCTTATTTATTTAAATCATTTATTAATGAGGAATATACTGCATCGCTATTGTGTCACAACTAATTTGTATTATTTTTGCCTAAAAATTATAAAAAAATAACATGATTTAGGAAATATTTTTATATTTCCAATGAATATTTATATTCTAAAATATAACTTATATAAACCCATGTAAAATATAATTTACAAAAAATTATTTGTTTGTGTCATTTTTTCCTTTACATTAAATTATTTAATCTAAAGTGTCATTATCACTCTTATGTGGATCAATGAGGTCCCAAAATTGACCCAATGATGCCCATGGTATTCCATGACTCATCTGCTAAGGTTAGGACAACTGTTATGGTAATTTGGTATTATTATCATATTCTTTTTACCTTGAATTACCCTATTTACAATTAACCGTGGTAAATAAAAGTCAAATGATACTATTCACCAAAAATTATTTTCATGTTATTAAACTACATTTTACATACTAATAACAACCATATATGTCATATTTTTTAAAGATAATTCATAGAAGTGGTAAAATTTTAATTAAATAAAAAAGTCAGTTTTTTTAACTACTACTATGTGATTTCACTATTCATAATAAATTGAAACTTTTCAGAAAAATACAAAAAATTAAGATGATGCTATATTTGATATTACATTTTCAAAAATGATGTCTACTTAACGAAATTAAATACATATAAGTTGAATTAATTTATTTAAATTTAATTCTCGTTGTCAAAATATATAGCATGTTTTTAAGAAACAATAATTATCAAAAGATTTACACTTGTTTATGTCCAATTTCAAAGTGAAATTAATTCCAATGAATATCATTGTATAAAATGGTAAAATTATAATCTAATTACAATATATTAGAAATTAAAAATATAATATAACCATATAAATATTTTATATTAAAAGGCAGTTTTGAATTAAAATACAGTATTTTCACTATTCATCAAAAACTGAATTTTATCAGAAAAATAAAAAAATTTACCCTAAGTGAATTTTTATGTCCCGGTTAAAAATAAGAATTTTATTTTATCAAATAGAACATATAAAAGTAACCAAAACTAGATTTAAAGAGGGTTCTCCATCAAAAGGCAGTAAATCAACATTTTACTGAATATTAGAGTATTCATGCTTAAAATTAGATTCATTCATATTTTAAGCCCCTAACAATTATTGGATAAATGTAAAAACATCTATCAAACATGTATAATAGTTATGTTGTTAGAACTATTCATTCCTTCATTACAATGGCTTGGTGTGACCTACCATTTAAAATAATTATATTAATATTTTTCAGTATGACTCAGCATTGTGTACAACGTAAGATTTAAAAGAAACCCATTGTTGTGTATCGGGTATGCCATAAAATCATAGTGTCCCATTTAAGGTATAATTAATATTTAATTCACAAATATTAATAAATATGAAAATATCTTACTCATTATTTACCTAAGATTTTTCATCCTTCCCCCCTTTTGGAAATTGCGTCCTCACAATTTTTAAAATGGGCTTGGAAACTTCATTGAAAGTCCCACATTGGAAAAGGCATCAATAAAAATATCACATTAAAATAATGGTAGAGAAGTACAAAGGTCACACGATATAATCCCATACTCGGATTCCATGTAGGAAAACAAGGATATGCAAGAGAAAACAAACCATAAAGTTCTAATGGAGTGTGATAGAAAACATGGTAAGGATAAAGTTAACCACTAGAAAATCACAAAATTGTGATTGGTTAAATGGTCATTGATCCCCCAATAGTAAATGTTAATGGTTTATGTTTTTGTTTTAAATTAATTTTCATAAAGTGGAGGAATTTATTTATGAGCCTAACTAAAAATGTAAGGAAACATACATACTTGTCATGTATACTTTCATCCTTTACTAGCTTTCTAACAGAAATTCATATTTTCTCCAATCTATGAGTATTCAGTATGGATTTTTCACATTAAAAGTTCTATAATAAACTCTGAGAGAATCACATAATTCACAAAATATGAACTATATATTTCCCATGGATTTATACCTTAACCAAAACCAAAAAGGATAGTACAAGATCCGATAATCCCCAAAAAAAGATAATTATTCATAAAAATAAATAATATTCCTAATCTCCAAAATTCAACAAACAGTACACTAAGATCAACAAAGACCATTCAATTAAAAAATTCCTTAAAATTCCTTAATATAATCCAAACTAACATTGAAAACCAAAACTCAAGAAGAATTTAATCCCATAGTCATCCACATTAAATATTAACATTTATCTCCAAATAACATCGACTACTTTTAAAGTCTCATACTAAAGTGTAATGTACCTAATCACATATTCTCTATGATAGGTTAATAATTTACAAAAATAATCCAGAATAAACTTATTCATAAGATCATATAACTAAAAATAATTACTCATACAAACCAGGGACGTCACGTAGTCCAGTGGTAGGCGATAAATCCTAGTCACACTTTGGTTGTGGGTTCGATTCCCACAGCTTTTCCCGACGCGACGGGTTGTCACACAGTCTATGTGTTGTCCTTTTTCAATAACTATATAATTTTATAACATTAACAAAAATAGATAAATTTATCACAAATAACTATAACATATTTTAACCGCAATGGTTATCTAATAACATTCATTTTTTCTCCCCAAAATGTATTAACCTATAATTGACAGAAATTCAAGGATCATATAAACCCAAATGTTTCTTTATAACTATATCCACAAAAATAAAGATAATTATTCTTTGAATAAAATTTCCATATATCAAACATCAGGGTTACAGATACTATATAAAGTCATCTCATGTAATCTCATCCTCAAAATATCTATAATACTTTTAAGAATTTCTCCATCCTAAAAACTACTATAACACTTTAATCCTTTATATGTTGACTTCTTACTCATTCAAAATTATTCATGATCCATTAACCAGTCTTTACCAACATATTCTAATATACATCTTTCCTCCAAAAAAATCATGAATCATATCCTAAGATTCAATAATGTCAAAACATATGTTATGAAATAATCCATACCTTTCTTTGGCCATTGTCAATTTCATTATCCAAAATTGGAATTGAATTAGGTATTGGTAAACATATATTTGTACGATCCTGGTGATCCCATTCTTGAAACATCTTCGTAGGAAATCTGTTTGTATAATGACCTCGAACACCACATTTAAAACATTCAATTTATCCTTCAGAAAGAACTTCATTCCCTTTCCTAGAGTCAACTAGATGCTTCCTTTTTCCATGGATGGTTCATTATTTATGACCTTCATTCCCACAAATATAACATATTCCCGTCCATTTGAATCATTTTCATAGGTGTTTCTTTCCACATACTTGACACATAGGTTTTCTTAAAATACTTACCTTTATGATTATTACCTGTAATTCGATATGGATATGTTTCTCGCATATACGATGCCTTACAAAAAACACCAAGGTTTAGGTTATTAATAATTTCTCTCAATAGTTGGTTGAGAATAACCACAAGAGTTATCCTTGAAGCTCTCATTTCATTCAGTTGAAAATTCAGATAACTGTCACAGTTTTCTTCACATCCACTATTATTTTGGTGCCTGCAAGGTCAATCCATTTACTAAAACCAAAAAGGTCAGTGTGAGTATATCATTAAAATAATAAAATAATACCTTATGAGGAGGTTAAATACTTATTCATGTTATCTTAAACTCATTCAAAATAACTATGACTCCTTCTATAATTTTAACCATTATGGTTATGTAACTCTTTCTTAGATAACACCCCAACCTCTAATGTTATCTAAACTGACCTCGGATAACAACTGTAAGGACCTGACATTAAACATTTCATAATCTTGAATTAAATTAATAATTCACTTTGAGGATATTTTCAGGATTATAGTTTTAGAGAATTAGGTCATATCTATTACATTTCGTTCCAAAAAAATTAATGTAGAATCCTCTAATCAGTTTCCAATTTTTTAACAAAATAATGCTTAAAAAGAGTCATGTCCTCTTCCATGTTTAAGATAGCATGACTTTTTCTTGATCCCATCCTTGATCCTATTATTCTTTAAGTCTTGTGAAATCATTTCAAAACATGGGATGAGCATAAAGGATCAGTTAGGGAATCACAAATAAGGAAAACTGTTAGTTTTTCAAAATAACAAGTAAACCATGAATACTTTATCATAAGTAATACTTTCCACCTTTATGAAGTAGGAAATACTCTTCACTAAATAAAAGATCATTACTTACCCTTTAGTATCCAAAATAATACCATGAAACCCATATGAAGAACACATAACATATAAAGGTAACTTGGGACATAAACATACTTAAATGGAATAACCATATGGTCCAATTCCACACATATCACTAAATGGAATAGCCATACGGGCGACTTCCATACCCATTGCATTGGAGGTTATAACGTAACCACCTATCCTAGTTTATCACAACACCACTCGTCATAAGGTTTATCACGTAACCACCCATCAAATGTCCAAGTACCATCATAACACATAAAATATTTCTGATATAAAAATTTAAATAATGACATATCATTTGCAATCACAAGAAGTGATTTCAAGATACTGTTATAATCAATCCATTTTCAGAAACCATTTTAAAATATATTTTTGAATCAATGTGTCCCATACCAAATTGAAGATTTTAATGAAATATCATTTTTAAAAATTAATTTCCATAGAAATAAATCCTAAAAACCATTTTTAATACATGGACATTAATGATAAATATCTAGAAGAATAAATCATTAAAACAATTGAAACAATGTTTTGTTAAAGAGTTTTTATCAAAATGAGAGACGCTTGAATACAAATAATTGAAAAATAACACTTAATAAAAACCCTATAATATCATGAGAATAATTGGATTAATGATTTAATATGCCAAAGTACGATATATACCCCATATAAAATTTAATTGGTGCATAACAATAATGACGTCTTTATATAATGTAAATTGAGACGGAATCCCTTATAAAAGTGGTATCCTTAGATTAAGGATAAATCAATTACATAATAATGTGTGACAAATATATATACAATCAATATGATTGGATATTCAGTGTAAATCAATCAGAGGAAATTCACACAATTTCTTTTTAAGAAAAAACCAATGACCTTGATGTTTAACTCAATGAATTGAAATTGATTTTAAATTACTCTTATCAAGTTCAAATCGATGACTTGAGAATTTATCAATGTAGTGATTATGTGTATCAAAAGTTTATCCACACAGAGTGGAGAGGAATTTAAAATATAAATAAATAAAAAATTATTCCACACATAATCATAGCATGAAATAATTTAGAATTTGAAGATTAACCCAGGGAATGGAAATTGGGTTAAAAGTTCTCATACAAAAAATTGAGAGCCTAACGATGTCACTTTAAATTTAAAAAAATGATTTTATGAGAGAAAAGGTGTATATCATAACGTGGAAATAAAATTTAATTCAATAAGGATATATAATTACATATCCCAACACAATTATATGTAAATTAAAATACATAACAAAAAATATGTCTTTTAAAAAGAATAGAGTGAATGGTTCCCTTACAGATTTGGTAACTTACGAAACATACAACCAATGAGAGAAGGATCATAAAATTAAGTTGTAAATACCCATAAATTGAAGTATATTAAAAAATTAATACAATCTTGGGTAGTTCATAATCCACACAAAAAGAAATAGTGTGAAACATTGAATGAATCTCACTGGAATAAAAAGTGAGATGAAAATCCCTTACCACGTTGTAATCTATCGAGTCGTGCGATGAAAAGATAATAACCAACAAATGATTTAGAGAATAACATGAATATATATAGAATCATAATAATATATATCAAATCATAGTACACAATACACCACATGCAATAAATATGTGGTGAATAATGGAAATCTCACGAAATTTAATGTGAGATAAGAAACCCCTTTCTTCATGTACTACATGACTTGTTTGTTCCTTGTTCTTCATGAATAATAAAGTAAAGTTAATTTATACTTGATTAATAACATTTTTCAAGTTTATTATCCATTTTATATCACATATTACCATGTAATATACATTATTCAATCATTTATGTTAATAATGATCATTTGATCGGTATTTGGTACTTGAGTCAAAAATGAACACCTTATAATTACAAGTTGTCCAAGTGGTCAACAGTCCATCATCTATAGAATGATATTCATGATTTTTATATCATATAAATCATATATATATACAGTACATATAGGTATTTATAGCAATACTTATCATTTTGGAGATAAGAATTGAATTGCATCGTTCATGGAGACTGTAAGTCGTACGTATGCATTAAGGCTACATTAATTTCTATTTCGTATTTTAATGGAATAAAAACATCATAATAAAAAAATATATTATAATTCCGGTAGAATATAATATATAATATCATTAACTCTATCCTTTATACATCCCACATATGGAATTAACGAGTCATATCACTTTGAGGGGGCGGTAGTCCACACATTCTTAAATGAAATTATCTTTTTTACCCATTATGGGAACCATAACGGCAGGCTCTAAATGTAAAATACAGAAGTATAAAAAAATATAAACATAATATATATCATATAAAAATACAGTTCTATCTTAATGGCTATTATTATAGGCAATAAGAGATAATTGAACAATCATCGTTTCGTGAGGCGTTAGTTTTCCATCCACAGAAACAGTATATTCTTCACCCATTAGATGGAGGTGTGTGTATGTGTAGTTAAAAACCGTCTCATTAAAACATCCTAGTATATTGAGGATAATGGTGTTGTTATAAAATAAAGTAATAAAAAGATTTTATGGGTTGTAGAATTAAAATAATAAAAATAAGTTAAGTGGAACCATTACCTTAAATTTGGGTAACTTCCTTTGGTTTGAACCAAAAGGACTTCTTGAAATGTCTTCTACCTAAAGTAAGGCTTCTATAAAGGGGATAGGGATGTAGGAAGATTAATTGGAAAGATTTTTGACTAGCAAAAAGGCTTTATAGGTATGTGGAATTTTTTATCAGTGGTGTCCTTTTATAAGGGCGAGGAGGGGTTCTTTAAGAAAGTATGAAAATATTATTTTATTATAAACCTATCTTCGGTTTCTAAAGATATGAAACTCATTAAATATGAATATATGAAGAATCAGGGTCGAAATAAAATCAGAAATAATAATTGGACAGGTTTTGGATGCTATTTTAATATTTATAATCTTATTTATTAATATCAGTTATTAATGTGGTATATACTGCATGATTATTGTGTCATAAATAATTTAATTTTTTTGTTGTCTAAAAATAATAAAAAATACGATTATGTAAGAAATATTTTTATATTTCCAATGAATATTTATAGTTTTAATGAAAACTTATATAACCCCGTGTAAAATTTAATTTACTAAAAGATATGTGTTTGTGTCATTTTTTCCTTTACATTAAATTAATTAATCTAATGTGTCATTATCAATCTTAAGTGGCTCCATGGGGTCCCAAAATGGACCAAATTATGCCAATGGTCGGTCATGACTAATATAATATGTTCAGGACAATCTTTATGTTAATTTGGTATCATTATCATATTCTTTTTTCCTTGAATTTTCCTATTTACCGTTAACTGCGGTAAATAAAAGTCAAAAGTTACTATTCACCAAAAATAATTTTCATCTTATTGAAGTAAATTTTACTTACTAATAACAAAAATTTATGTCAGATTTTCTAATTTTAATTCACAGAAGTTGAAAATTTTCAATTAAATGAAAAAGTCGGTTTTTTATCAACTACAAAGTGGTTTCACTATTCATCAAAAAATGAAGCTTTTCAGAAAAATACCAAAAATTTATCCGATGTTATAATTGATATTCCAATTTAAAAAATGATTTCTATTTTACCAAATTAAAAAAATATAAGTTTCATTAATTAATTTGAAATTAATTCTTGTTGTCAAAACAAATAGCGTGTTTTTAAGAAACAATTTCTTATCAAAAGATTAAGACATGTTTATGTCCAATTTCAAAGTAAAATTAATTTCAATGACCATAATTGTATTAAATTGTACAAATATAATCAAATTATAGTTTAAAACCAATTAAAAAGATAATTCATCCACATAAATGATTAAAAGGCAGTTTGGAATTAAAATACGTATTTTCACTATTCATCGAAAAACTGAATTTTTACTGAAAAATACCAAAATTTTACCCAAAGTGAATTTTGATTTGCCGGTTCTAAATAAGAATTTTATTTTATCTAAAAGAAAATATAAAAGTGACCTGATATAGATTTAATGAGGGTTCTCTATCAAAAGGCAGTAAATTGACTTTTTACTGAATATTAGAGTATTCATGCTTAAAATTAGACTCATTCATATGTTAAGCCCCTAACATTAATTGGATAAACGGAAAAACATTCAGAAAACATGTATAATAATTATTTAGTTAGTTATGTTCATTCTAATCATTACAACGTCTAGGCATAAACTACCATTTAAAAAAATTATATTATTATTTTTCAGTATGACTTAGAATTGTCTGCAACGTAAGATTTCAAAGAAACCCATTGTTGTGTATTGGGTATGCCATCAAATCATAATGTCCCATTTAAAGTAAAATTAATATTTAATTCACAAATATTAATAAATTTTAAAATATCTAAATCATTATTTACCTAGGATGTTTTACAAATTTATTTTATACAATATTTCATAAATCTATAGGATCATTCATTATTAACACAGGTTCAATGTATATGTAATAAAACAATGGAAAATATCACTCGCAATAAAATTAAATTTAATATTTTGGAATTTTAGTAACCATTTTATCCCAATTTATTATTATTTTAAAATATAAGTGTTTATCATGTATCAATGTACATATGATATAAGAATGATAAAATGGGTTCGTTTTATCAGTTATCAATAGAAGGGGAGTGGCCGGGATACATCGAGTATAGAATTGTAGGGTTCTATACGAGAATATGGCCATTTAATAATTGTGAAAATGTTTTTTCACATATAAAATTGATTCTATAAAATAATGTATCCGACTATAGGATCATATCTTCCTAATCAATATAGGTTTCTAGGTGATATGCTGATTTTACAATAAATCATTCCATAGATAGTAGAATCCTTATATTGATTATATCTAATAAAATTTTATATCCCTAGTTATGTATCATTTTCTAATAAAAAATGTTATTGTTTATTCTCAGCCTTTATAAAATCACATTCCTTAACTAGTAAAATCAAGAAATTTTATAGACCAAGAATATCATGGGACATTTTCTGTTTTAAGGAACCTAGGAAGGGTCTAAACCAGAGCTCAGTTGTCTCTTTTCAGCATGACATTATTCACAAGTGTGGAATTATTTATGATAACCAGGGATATAACAGTATTGATTATTAGACATACTAACAAGTGGGAAGATCCCTCGACATAATAGTTAATTAAATAATAAATGGGGTTTCACATTGCATCCTGAATAATAATGGGAACATTAAGGTTACAAGAAGTTCTAATTTGGTGTTCATGTTTTTATTATGTTCTAAACACAACCACCAGGTCACTGAATATGTGATCATATAATGAAAACCCATGGTTCACCAAAAATAGAATTTTCAATATGAAAGGATAAATTGGATCATGGTACCATATCAACTTTCTTACAAATGTGAAGAATCATAGATTCTAATAGTTTCTTAAAATCGTCTTTCTTTCATCAGACTGTAAAAACAATGGGCAAAAATGATTTGGGAAGAATGCCTCATTTTGAATAATATGAGGACGTTATTTTAGATTCCCTATCACTTAAAAGATTATTTTTCATTTTATTAAATATATTCATATTCATAACATCATCTTATAAATTTTTCAAAATCCATTAAATATTTTCATAAACCTTTTATACATATTTGTAAACATATTCTATTGAAAAACAACGATCATTTTATTATCCAAAGAGAGAACGTTTTATGATATTTCTAGTACCATTATCATTTGTATGATTTTATTTCATTATTTTTATACACATTATCAATGTACTATATATTGAAAATATAAATTTAAATATTTCTTTTAATTCCACATTCCAGATTATTTCATTCATAATAATTAAATAAAAAATCTGACACAATGGGTTTCAACATCCAAGTGTATTCTCTTTAATTTTATATTCCTTTAATAACATTATATTATTTTATATTAGGTATAATGATATTACTCTGTACAATATCTTTCAAATACATGTAGTAATTTAACTAAATCATTAGAAATTTATTTTGATTATGTATTTTATAAATTACAACAATAATATCAAATGCAATGTCTTTCTTTGGTATTACCAAGCTACTGAGTTGAAATTTTATAAGGTCTATGTTGTGATCAAAGATCCCCAATGTAATGTAACAATATCTTAGGGTCCATGGTTATTATTTTTTGTGGGTAGTGATTTTTCCCTATTTTCCAATCAATTCATAATTATAAAACAACTATCAAAATAACTAAAATTTAGGGAAACAAATTATGTAATTCTCAGTAACATTTGTATAAAATATATTATCTTCATATATGATTCATTAATCAAATCCAAAACATAAAGTAAAAACCATTTTAAAATATATGACTAATATATGTGACCATTAAATAATGAAATTTATGAATATCCCTACTAAAAAAATAATTTTTTATGAAAACAGCTCCAATATGTCTCTTAAAATCCACTCCCAACTATTGAGGCTTCTTATCATTACCTAAAACATCATGAAATTTACATGTAAAGACATATAGGGTTTATGTATAAGTAATGGTGATAAATCATCATTTAAAATGGATAAAACCTCAAACATCCATTTGAGGTTAAATGATAAATATATAATTAATTTAAATATTATAAATGATCTAATAAAATCATATTTTGTATACAATAAATGATTTATGTTTTAACCATATAACCTATAGAGTTTCACACATGCATTGGCCAATGATGATTAAACATTATCAATAATCATGTTAATTCTCTTTAAAAAAATTAATACTTGCAACCATGATATAATGTACATATGACATAATATAATTTACCTGGATTAGTGTGAGGAATTTTCAACCTCATGAATTATATACCAATATCTCATATCATATCCCAACTCAAGGATCTATAAAATAAACATATGTTATATTATTTTTCATAAATTTGATATAGTTTTGTATTCAATTTTATGTTGATTGAGAGATAATCATGTGTCAATTTTCACTATTTTGGTTTGAATTGATTGCCCTAATTAGTGTGTAATTTCACAGTACATATATTATAATATCATATTATATGTTTGGGTTATTTTTTAATAACATTACTAGTCAAATACATAAGGAATAAAACTTTATTTTGATAAGAACATATGGGTTATTCCATTACATGATGGTCTATTAAAATAAAATAATATTGTCATTCAACATATAATTTGGACAATATTTTCTTCACTTATGTTATGAAATTTAGAATTGGTTTGTACAAACATAGAATAATAATATGCTAAAACAAAAACAAATTAATTAAATCAATCCTTAGTGAATTATATTTTAAAAAAAATCAGGAAACTCGGTTTATTAGAAAATAGAACTACTGGATTAATAAACATTATATTGAAAAATGAATTTTGCGATAAAATGATTAAAATAAAGTGATGAAATGTTTTTTTAACAATAATTCCTTTAATATCACATAATTAATTTTCAAATTGATGGTAATCTAATCCATTTATGTTATAAAATTGTATGAAATTTAATAAAATGATTTAAATGGAAAATAAATAATTTAATTAGATTGTAAAATTAATTATTTAGATTATGACTAAGGTTATTGACTGATTTACATTCATATATATAATTTTTTATAACTATATCCTAATTAGTTAGTTTATTCATATTTAGGAACATTGATTCCTATGAAATAATATGAAATATGGTATTTTTGGTTGAGAAGAAAAAATATATTGATAATAAATCCCATTTTAACTCTTTACATACAATTAATTTATATTTTATTAATTGTAATGTATCATTATTTTAGTTAATATTGTATTAATACATTAAGGGAATTCAATTCCTTGATATCACACATGTAATTTTGTATTTCATAAATTTTTCTACATTAAAATTCATATATTCATAAAAATAATCGAATGTCCATTAAGAGATAATACGTTTTAGACATCCTTTAACTTTAAGGAATTATTCCCATTGGTTTATACCAAACCTCATATGGTAATTTCATGTATTGTAGAGAATTTATTTTAATAATTAATAACATTGATACTCATTTATGATTGTCTGACCATGATTTTGATATTATATCTATTCAAACATCATTTTCATATATATATTACAAAATTTATATAATGTTTATTATTTTATTATTTTTTATTCATTTTTATTTAAAATTACAAATAATAGTTATTTTCTATGATTTTTAAAAAAATTATCGAATAAATATCTCTAAAATAAATTACATCATATTTAGGTGTGAATGGAATAGTTTATTTGATTCCAATGTTATAAATGTCATTGATAAAAATTCTTTGGGAAGGAATTTAGGTGGGTATAAATATAACGGTTCAATCTCAATTCATAATGTGACTAAGAACTAAAATAATATGAACACTAATGGCTATATATAGACTAAAATATTCCTTTAACAATAAAATAGGAATATAAATAATATATTAAACTATTATTTTAAATACATTTGAGATTTATCTAACTATCATTGAAAATAATTAAAACAAATCTCAATTTGGAGGTTTTATAACTAGAAAACATAATTCACATATTTCAAAAAAATTATAAATTTTTGATTCTTTTAAAATCAATGTTATTTCATATGATTTATTAAGGTTTTGTCGTATTTATTTTTATTTTTGGAATATGGTATACAATTAATCTAATAAAACACAATATTAATAAACAGTAGCATGGTATTATAGAATCATGATACTTATTGAAACATACATTTTTCTTTCTAATTTGGTGGATATGATAAATAAATTTAAAAATTCAGAGTGTAGTACATAGGAAATGAGAGATTACTAAGTTGGGGAGTGCATGAATCACTAATATTGTTTTATTCTAATGAAAAATTCATTTTATTTCAATTTATACTTCTACTAAATCCTTGTCTTAACTTGTGTTAGTCTATCTCATCTAAACATAGATATGTTGAATGTGAGATGGATAAGATAAAAGTATTTAGAACATTTCTACTTAAAATCAAACTCTCCTCTTATTTGGGTTGTTCTACAAGACATAATTTACTAAATTTTTATCACATGAGAACATTTCACAAGTTTTCTAATAAAAAATCATGATGTATAACCACTTAAAATAATCGTAAAATAATAATAAAATAATCATCTGAAATACATATATTTCAAGTGAATAGAAAAAACACCTCCCAATGGGTTCATTAAATTTCCTTCAAACTAGTGTAATCCATATTTTAAAAATATTCCCCCCAACTTCCCATTGATACCTTTCTACAACCTGCAATTAGTTATTATATGGTCCTCTTGAAATCATACGTAAATAGTTCATCAATTATAGTGTCTCTTAGTAAAATTTACATTTGACCTTAATCAGCATCATGCCCTTGAATACATATCATCACCTGATGGTGTATAGATCATCTCCCTTTATCTCAACATCTTTTGATTATGTTATTATATAATTGGTAGTAGGATCTGGTTCCTACCAATCACAATATTTTTATATTAAACACATATATAGTTTCATTGGCCTCCTTCTCCGTCGAATAATTTTGAAATACATAGTCATATAAGATTCATAAAAACTTTTATTGTATTGAAAATTTATCCTTACCAAGACAGAACTATCAAATATTTTTAATTTCTCAACACCCATTTCATCTTCATATCCGTCCATAGTTATTTTTATATAATTATCATTGGTTTATATTCTCCATGATTCAATTTAAATAAAATCTGTGATCATAGATAGTGAGTGGTTATCCTATTCAAAACCATTTGAGTTCTATTCAAAATTCTATTCAAAACTCCATTAAAATTAATTTACTACATAAAGTGATATTCAAATTATCTCAATATATTCTAAATGAAATCATAACCTTTAAACCAAGTTAAACATTCCTCCACATATTCATTAATTCATGAAATTCTATGTGTCACTTGAATATTAAAGGAAGTAAATCCATGGGATGGTAATACAGTGTTGTGGGATTCTAAAAATATTCATTACTAATGAACACTGGATGTTAACCGACCTTTTTAGTATCATATTTTTTTCCCAGATGTTACTAGTGTTGTATTCCTTATACTAGTTATATTTTCAAAAAACTAAGTCTCTGATTAGTCTTACTACTCGTTAATGTGAATCAACATACAAAGAATTATCAGCAACATAAGTAAAATAAATCCTTCATTATCGTAGGTGTTTTACTAAAATATTACTCATTATATTGATTTTGTACCAATAAAAATGTGTTTCTTACATTTAATATTAAGCATTAATAATTCAATATACATAGAAACTCAATATGGTGATATTAATGGTTTATCCCCCTACCGTTCAACATTTCATAGACTAGAGAAACATTTTCAACCCGAACACATATTTCACTTTCTTCAATAATAATCTTCTTAGTTTGATTATGCCTTTTAATTCATTATTCATTTCACATTATCATTTTATAGATTATTATTAAAAAATTATAAAAACCCTATCAAATCTTCTATAAGAATACACATACATAAGTCTATACTACATTGACACAAATTATTCACATCATTATTAGTCATAAATGGTTCTATGATGTAATTTTGGTAAGTAATTCAGTTATAAAAAATCCATTCATAGCAGTTGGTTATTGTAAATACCCATTATTAATGTTTTGGTGGAATTAAGAGCAAAATTGAGGGATAAAAACTCATATATGTCTTATTATTGATGTATAATTCAATATGTTTGTTGATGATAATTAAAATGACCTAAAAAATTTAATTAACAAATAATTATTATTTTAATTTGAATCCAAATTTTGAATAATTACATTATTATTTTTACTTAATTTTTTATGATAATGATTTCTCTTGCATATTTTCAATTATTAATTAATTGATATGGAAATTTCATTGAATTATACTATTATAATATAATATGAATTGACCATATATTCTTTCATTCTATAATTCATATGTGTACCTCAAATCATCAAGAATCAGTGTAAGAAACTCTAGGTTCTAGTGTAGAAAATCCCGACACATGTGTCGTTCGTCATTGATCACCAAGAGAATAACATTGAAATGGTATTACCTTTTCTCTTTCATGAATATACAGAGTTGGTGGAGGAGGACCAATCTATATTATTGAGGGATGGAATGGAGAGGGTTTCTAAAGGTTTTGATAGACTTTTTCTTCTCATTCTCAATAATGAAAGTGGCATGTTTTTGGGTTGGAAATATTATTATTTAGGTTCAATAGTTATAGTGTTTGAAGATAACAATACCCAATAATTCATTATTATTTAGGTAATTCATTATGAAATGGAAATATATATATTAATAATATTAAAATTAATTATTTATAAAATGCATAGTACCATTTTATTAATAGAATGTATTTTTTAACAAATTTTTCGAAATTCTTCTAGATAATATTAATTATTTTTCTTTTTCATTGTATATTATTAAACATACACCTTAATTACATTAAAATATTGATCATTACCTAATAATTACTATTTATTTATAAATAAATTTCAAAACATTATTTTAAAATAAATAAATAAATATTATATTTAGTAAATTTAAAAATGAATATTAACTAATTATTATTCTCAAAAAATATTTGATCGAATCTGTTGGGATGGGGGATATGCTATCAATAAAACATGATTACTTAATATAATATCAAAATAATTATATTTATTTAGAATTTTAATAATAAATGACATTATTATTTAATTGAGGTTATAGATAAAAACTATGTGTGAACCACAATGCCTCTTTCTAAGTGGAATTATGACAAGTTGCCCAGATTCCACAATTATTATTTACAAACATGACAATGAATCCTTATATAATTAAATAAATATCTCAATGATATAAAACCACATATAATTATTATTATTTTATATAATTCCTTTTATAATGATATCAATGATCTAACAGGTTATATGCTAGTTTCATTAACCTATATTCTTGATGTCGCATTCATTGAATTTCAAATAATAAACATTACCACATAAAACCAAGGCCCTAAATTTATTTTATATAATTCATATTCCTTAATAGTAATCATATTAAAACATCAATTAATAAATAAAAGTGGGTATATCTTTAGGTATTGTTCAATAATGAAATTTTTCTTTTGATTCACCTAATTTAACATACCTCACATAAAATATATCTCATCATAGCTTATAGTTATTTAAAAAGTATACAAATAATAAATTTCATTAATAATAATAATAATGTATAATGATCAATATAGACATATAATTATATGAAGAACCAAAAAACCATAAAATGATGACTTTCTACTATCAGGTCATGTTCTCATAATCTCATACACTATAGAACACAATAGATGTTCAACTTAAGATAGAGTCTCAAAGTCTATTTAGTTAACACCCCAATATCCCTTATAATTTTAACCCCTAAACATCTACCATCAACCTATATAATATTTTTTTAGGATAATCTAATGGAAACATATTTCTAAAAACAAATCAAGAATTATTATATTTGATCAGTGTGAATGTAACTCTTTGTAAATTATCACACATGATGTCACATTGAATAATTTTCATGATATTGTATTATGTATATTCATATTAAAAATAATTAATATTGTTTTTCATCATGAATATATAATTTTAATCTAGGGGGAAATCTTATGGACTCTAAGTTTCATTATATCCATTTGATAAATACCTTTAGTCCACTAGCTTTTACATGATATTTATGATCCTATAGAGGTGATGATGTTGTTATGGGGTCTAACCAAAATTATTTTTTAGAGAAAATACATAATACCACTAACCTATTTGAGAAAAATCCACAAGACGTGTTACTTTTATGGAATATACTTTTCTTTTTTGATGTGAACTTGTTTATATTTCACGATCCACCATTATAGAATTATAAAAATATAGAATGTTATAGTAATTACCCTTTCATAGAACATGATGATCCCGGATGGGGCTACATATCCAAATAAACATTACATCATCCTCATTGTATAGTATATACATAGACTCTATTATAGAATCAGTGAAATATCACTCCTTTGAACTCCTATATCTCACTACTCATCCTCTAAGACTGAGGGAATATAATGAATATGAATTCAGATAATTAAGATATATTTAAAATAATGAATTGGTATAAAATCAAATTATTATCTCCTCATCCCCTAGATAAACTAAGGATATATTCGAGCTTCTTTAACGATTCTGAAGGATTACCTCAACAACAGACCCATGTTGTTAACCTAGACCAACATGATATCTATCTTCTATGCTAAATTCCTAGAAAATATCAACCCTACTACATAACATGTAACAAAAAATTGAACATATCATAGAAGTGTATGATATCCTACACTTTGTCCCTTTAACCTTCTATATCCATGGACACGTTTTATTTTAATTATGTATACCATGTGAAACTAGATCAAATACCCTCTTGGACTAATTTATATAAAATTTCATTTGAATTAGATCACATTATATACTGTGTATCAATCCATAATGAATCTAGGATATATCATAAGTAATCATGATCATAAAAATATAAAAAATCACCTATTTCCATCAAAGATAAAAAAATATTTATATATTCATTAAAAGATTGTAATACTAGTAAATAAGATTTAATAATTACCGTGTCAGCAACATATAACCTTTGATAATGACAAAAATCAAACTAAATATAGTTTAAACAAAAGGATATGAAACATTCTTATTGAAACCAATTTATTTTATAGCTACATAAAATAGAATGTTCTAATAAATGAATTCAATATTTAAAATATAAATGGATTCTTAGATTATAAATCCCCCTATGGATTTGGTTTTTGTCACAAAACATTGTAGTTGATTCATAAGGACATCTATCTGAATTTTCCCATTATGAATATTTTTTAACATCCATATTCAAAACTATGTAGACATATAAATATTGTACTGCAATATGAATTATGAAGGATTTAGATATCAATAGAAGAAAAGGGAATTCATATTGGTCAATTCATTGACACTGTTTAAACCATTTACCCACTAGGCATTTCTTCGAGTCTTTTATGATACCTTCAATGTATGTATCATTGAATACCCATTTACACTCATTATGGATTATATAAAAATCTATATCAACCATAACAAATACATGGATCATATATATGGAATTCATCCCACAATTTCTAGATTCTTTCTTAATTTAATATTTTTATCTCCCAATTACCAATTTACAGAACATATGTTCATTATCAACCAATTATAAGATTCCATACTATTTTACTTGAAAACAAAATAATATTCATTCTATTTCCTATGTGGTTCTAGTATATAGTATTTTTATTCATGAAGAACATATTCCAGGGGGCACTGAGGTGTTTTTTTCTCACTATCATCTTGAAGATATTAAATATCTCAAGAAAAATGGATTGTCTTTAGAAAGTAATGTTTTTTATTAGGAATTTTATATATAGTATTCCCTTATTACAAAATAATTCCCTAAAAATACACACATAATTAATGGGGATCATATTTTCTTAACAGATATTATTTTAAAATGAATCACATACCTACACAAAACTGTGTGAAAACACAAATTTCACTCCATAAATTAACCCATATGGTATTATATTTAATACATTGGTTTGTACATGGTTTAGGATTTGTTCTTCAAAATGTAATTTATATACCCATAAGGATAATATATGATCTAGATGAATCAACGTTGATCTCTAAATTTCATGAAATCTATGATTTTTTTCAATAAAGACAGTACACTATGGTGTATATTATGGAGGGAGACCTGATATAATCTGAATCTCTACAAAACATATGATAAATTTGTTGTTAAGATATCACCCACATCAATCAAATAAATGTTTTTAGTTATCTTACCAAGTTGATCCTCTAATTCAATAATGAATTTATTTAACTTCTTATAGGACTTAGTCATATTATTCATTAGATTGATATCTCCCTATCTAATCAAGTCATCATATGATATTATGATGTAACTATGTTCTCTTCTAGATTCAACATAAAATTTAAACCAAAAATTTGTTTTTTATAGCTATAGAAGCTCTATTCCCAATTCAAAATATCGATTGAATGTAGTTATTCTCATTTTTCCCTAAAAACATGAATAAAACCTTTCAAATGGTCTTTGAAAAAATGTGTCTGAATAAAAAATTTATTTATCACATAAAATTCTTCTAGTTTATGTGACTGAGATGGTTATTCCACAACTAAGGGTTGTATGGGTCATGAAAACATCATTCTTTTATAAATTTACAATATTTTGTCACAATTATATATATAAAAAACATTATTTAGTGTTTTCATTCTTTAAAAAATGATATATTTGTAAAATATTTGTAATTTAATTCCAAAATTAAAAATAAGACAATCCATGTAATGAAATAAAGGAATGATAATATTCATAGTAATACATGAATAAAAATTAATTCAATAAAAATAATTTATAATTTGAAAAGGAAGTATGTAGTCTCTTATTTCCAAGGGGGGGAGTCATGATCCATTGTTTACTTAATGATCAACCTCTCCTCTAGAATGTTTTTAGAATAAACATGGTGAAATCATTTTGTATATATATTTGAAACAAATGTTTCATAAAATACCCAATGTAAAGATATATTACAATTAAACCTAATAATGAATGTACCTTAAAAAAACCTCTCTTTTCGGTTCATCTCATCTAGTAGCCTAATTGTCCACATTCTAATGATATTTCTTCTTCTTTTTCCTTTTTGTTTCATTAGACTATATTACATTCAGAAGGATATTTTATTGGATATTTAAACATAGTTTGAGTGATGGGGAATTATTCCCTATTCATCCTTTTCATTTCTACCACAACGAATTTGGGTTTAGCACCCCCAATATTCTAGTTAACTTGTTAAATGAGTGTAAGATGTTATGAAAATTTATTCTAACTATTTTTCAAATTGTATATGATAATATATAAATAGAATGATTTAGGAATTTTGGAAGGGAAGTGATCTTAATACTACTCATCATGAAATATATTTACTAAAGATTCTGAGTACACTATAAAACTAATAATATTAATTAAATAGGTAATACAATGTGCAAAATCTATATGATTTTACATGAAAATTGCACTTGATATCTTATATATGTCATATCTCTACTTCCCTTGATAGAGATTGTGAATGAAATAAATCATGATATATGCAGTCATATCACCATATTACATTGGAATCACATTCAATGTTGAATTTAGTATAATAAATTTGACGGATGTGGCATCTTTTGACCATTTTTCATAGAGATACAATTCTACCACACTAGCCTTGTGTCCACTACATCAAAAATGGTATTTTCAATCAAATATAAATTTTCATCAAGTTTTAGTATACTTTCCAATTCCCTTTTCCATTATATGATATTTTCTACCGAGATATTTTTATCCGTATAATGCATATGTCTCATTAATATGTTTGAATTTAGGTGAATTTTAAAATCTATAATTATGAAGAGTGTAATTTTTGAACATTATATGATAATATTAGGTAATAAATAACCAATGCATTAATCTATGACTATTTTATATAAACATATTATACATAACATTATTTTATAAATCGATTGGTAATTTGATATGTTATTGTTAATGATCCATATTCAACCTCTCATAACCCTGATAGTGGAGTGTTAAGATATTCAATGATATTTTGGTAGGCATAACATTCAAAAATCATTAACTCAAATTTTGGTGATATTTTGAATGCTATTGCCTACCCTAAAATTTCTAATTTTTATTTCTTTAATATATCTCCTACTAGTTTCATTAACACTCATAGAGGCAAGGATCCCTTAATGAAAACTAGGAGATGTCAACCTAAAAGAAAAAATACAATTTACTCAATAATATTAAGAACCCCAACATTGGATGGATAAGAACATTTAACCATGGTTTTATTCCAAAACATGTAATCATTGGTTATACCAATTATATAAATATATTTGTGGGATTTTAAACTATAATATGAAAGAATTTAATTTTATATTGACTACATCCTTTTTAATATTTAGTCAGTTTACTTATGTTATGAACCATGTATTGGATAAAACATATGCATAACCAAAATTTATGTTAGTTCTATATTCTATTATTTTTTATTAAATAATTCACGTGATCACAATAAAAAACATAAAGAAAGTAAAAAATATATCTTGATGTTAATAAATTAGTAATTGTGTCATTTTCTTGAGCTTTTATAAAGGATTAACTTATAGAAAGGATGATAAAATGACCATCAACCCAAGTGAAAACCACCATGAACCGGGACTTGGGTTATGTTTCTGTATTCCACTAGAACACCCTTGTAACTCATTTATTGGTTTCTATGTGTCAACAACATGAACTAACTCAACTCTATTGGGAGATCCATTTATTGCATAAGGTTTTAGTCACACACATATCTGGAGAACCAATTTAATGGTCAAGGGTATTTACATAAATTTAAATTATGGTCACGGATTATAATACATAATAAGAGGAGGGGGATTCAAATGCCATAAATTTAATTTAATAAAAATTTAAAATAATACCATTTACTTATAAGGGTATCCTTTATTCTCATGATAATATTAATTAATGTAATGAATTAACCATTTAATAAAATAAAATTCAATCTAATCCATTAATAATTATAATAATTCACACAGAAAACAATTTTCACATGTTATTTTATTATTCGATTTTTTTATCACAAATATAAAAGAAATTTTCATTATATTATAATAAATAATAATATGAAATATGAAAAAAAAATTATTAGAATTGATTGAGTAAAAAATGTACCATGGTGGAAACCCAACAAGTACCAATTCAACATTTTTTATTTTTTTTATACTATTTAGTAATTAAATATGTAGTAATTACATCCTATGAAATTACATTACATTGTTTACAAGTCATTTGAATCAAAAATAAAACACATTTTATTTATATATTATGTTACATTTTAGTTCACAAAGATTAATTTTTGTTTTATTACTTATATAAGATATGGTGTTATGAATATTAAACAACAATTATTTATAAATTTATTATATATTTTTATTTTACCCATCAAATGGAGTGTAAAATGAAATAGAATTACACAGAAACACACATTGATAAAACTTATCTTGTATAATATATTAATTTTTAATTCTATATATATAGGTAACATGTATGGAATTTAAAAAGAAACTCACATATCATGTATAATTAATTGTCTTCAATATAGGATACAAACATTTTGAGTAATAAAGTCATCATTTCAATAGAATTAATGTAGTATATATCACTATTAAAGTTATATATTCTGATATCTCCAAGTGAAATCATAATTATTCTTGTAGTTCATGTAAAAATACATGAACCATCTTTTACTAATAGAATACATGTTATGTAAATAAGTTTCACAATGTGATCTTAGCCTAACTATGTGGCAGGATGGCCATGTTAATATGTCCTGTACTCAATACACACCATGTAAAATTCAATCTCAATATATAAATTAATTTGTGATTTTTAGGGTGTATTTAACATTATTCCATATCATATGACAATGAAATATATGTCAATTACTCTTCTTTTATCCATATGTAATCCTAAAAACATCTTGATGTGTTCTTTGAATGTTATTTATTCAAAATTAATCCATTAACTGGTAATATGGTTTTTAATTAAGTTAAATAATTATAATACCGCCTAATTCAGATTTAATAACTCATAAATAGAAACTAAAAAATAATGAAATATGAATTATTAAATAAATTTTATTAAAAAAATTAAAAAAATATGTAACCTCATTGAAACCACATTAATTTATTGGGTACAGTGAATGCATGGATGTGGCATTCCTAACTCATATTACTTCACTATTGATGATTCATATGTGACATACATGAAAGATAAATTTCATAACCAAGGGAATTTAATTAAATATATTTTAACAAGATATTTCTATAAATACATAATGTCATAACATAATGAATATAATTGATTTCGGATGTTATATACAAATATTGAAATTATTTTTTTCTATATTTATAGACCTAACCTCATCACTATGTCATATGATTATTATGTCTCCAATATAATGTATAGATTAACAATAGAGGTGATCCCAATATATACAATTAATATTAGAGATCCTTTATAGTAAGCACCATTTTTAGACAAAATTGCATAATTATTGCACGATTTTTCTTTGATCTCTACAAGATTCACTTCCATATGGTCTTTTCCTTCATATATCTATAATTGAGGGAGGTGGTTTAAGAATGTCACACTACATTCTTCACAGTATTCATAATGCTGGGATATCTATTTATACAAATGATTTTCGTTATCATTATATGGAACACAATTATCTAGCATTTGGGATTGAAACTATATAATTATTATTAAATAGTGTTATAATTAGAAAATAATAATTTCACATAAAACCTTATTATCTACTTAATCCCCATGAAACCCATTTTATATAATAAAAAAAAAATTTCATGTGTAAATCCATCTAATTAACAAAATATGTTTATTTAATATATTGTTTTATATTTATTAAAATAAAAGTAAATATATTTATTTCTCATGTGACCCAGAAAATTGTATTATAATTCCTCCCCAATAGTTAATATTCATTGAATGGAGACTATTTTTTATAAGTAATTATCATTCCATTATTACCATTAAATTATTAAAAAGTATATTCATTAAAAAAGAAATATATATTTATTAAATATTCTTCTCACAAAATATTCTATTGAATGACTTTTGATGAAATATATAACTTCAATAAAAATGAATAATGTATAATCTAGCTAATAGAATAATAAGTATTAATAATTTAAAAAATAAAATATTATTATTATTTAAATATTATTATTGATATACTATGTGCGGAAACCCCTAGCCCACATTCCCAAAAAAAATTGGTGAATCCTCCCAACGTATAATATTACCATCTTTCAATAATACATATATACCATAGATTGAAATGTTAATTTCACAATGAAGGAAACCACCATAAAGTTGCTTACTTTGTAATATACTCTCCATATCATGATTCCACTAATAAGTCGGGTTGCATTCTGGTGTCATCAATCAATGTTTTCTATTTTTCATTCTATGATTTTTTTAAATAAACTGGCCCCCATAATACATTTATTATTGATTTATTATGTCTATTTTCTTTTCCATCAATGGAAATGAGATATCAATTTCCATTAAAGAACTAAAGGGGAAACTCCTTTCATGAATTATTCAGTAATTCAATATTACTCATGATGCACCCAACATATCATGCCACCTAGGAATAAATATCATCACCAGTTTCATCAATATATAAATGTTGAATAAAATATTATCCGTTAATAATCATCATTATTTATAGGGATGAATTGATATGTCAATATATAGTAAAATACATTAACACATATAAATGTTGTTTTCCTAATATAGGGTTGAGTTCTAAAAATTTCATTTACAAGAAACTACATATTGTGTAATCCATGAGAATGTACCTATAATTAAAATTAGTCTCCAACACTGATATATTGTATAATTTGTGTATAGTAAAATTATATCATTATTCCATATATTTTTTATTTCGAATACCATTATGGAACTTCGTGGTTCTGTGCTTATAGATGAACTTCATTGACCTTTCAGTGAAACAGTTACTCTTAGGACATTAGGACATTCAATTTATTGTAAATGAATAATCACGATGTGAAGAATTATTAATATTAAAAAATTTATTATTGGTGATTATAAATTAAAACAATGTTTATTATAGGAATCAAAATCAAAAACATTTAAATGAAATATATTTTTATTGATTCGTTTACAATTCACACTAGATTCCCTGATTAAAATTACACATGGTTCAATGTCACTGTTAGAAATCCAGATTACCCTTACACTATAATCTTATACAAATATTTACATTTAAATATGTAATTATTTAAAATAAAAATAACCTTAGTCAATTATTCATCAAATTTTTATGCCAAAAAACATCTATAAAATGATGTATACAATACTCCAACAATTAAAAATTTCTATTACCACAATAATCAGAAAAAAATACATGCACATATGGTTGATTCCTCTTATATTTCAATGATAAGTTGATTATGGGTAACAACTTATCTTCCATTATTATTATTTTATGTACAATGGTATATGTTCCCTTAAAGATAATACATATTAGCATAATCTTGTAACTAAGGATTATTTAATTATTAACATCATATATGAACCATGTATATATATAATAATATCTCTATTTATATATTTTTTAAATACCATATATCATCTTTATTTTCAATATATTAGCATAATTTCTACTCCATTTTCATATTAGATGAATATGTATATTTAGGGTTGATTTTCTCTTTTTATTATTTTTTATTCTATTGGATAATGAAAAACTAAAATAATTTTTTTCCTTCTAAAGGTTTAAATTATTAAATAATTAAATTCTAAGAGAGGAATTGATTCACATGAAACATTAGTAATTATCTTTATATGATCCACTCTCTGTATAAATTTTCTATTCCAGAATATAAATTCATGGACATAAAAATATTTATCTTGAATTTTCAACATAATATGGTATACAATGCATATAAAAAAATTAGAAATTTTGCGTTTAAGACATATAACTACCCCTTTATCATAGAATTATATTCCAAGAATAATACCAAGTAAAAATATATTTTAATTATACAATCAAAAATATGATATGCAATTGAAATAACTTATTCAACAATTTTAAAAATACTTTACAGGATTATATATTCAGTGTAGAAGGACAGTTTAACAACTACAGTCAATTTTTCTACACTTAAAGAGTTTAAAATTTCACTATTTCATCAAGTAATTTTTTATTACATCATGTATATCATCTTCTCTTGAATCATAGATATCCTTAATCCACTCCCCCTTACTATTTGTTTCACCCAATAACTATTATTTTATAAATTCTAAATCATAAATGTAATCAATTCGGGGAGATACCATAATATTTAATTAGATAAGAAATGATAATTGTTACCTTCCAACTCAGATGATTGATTCCTTCCATCCCCAATATTTAATGGACTCTTTAAAATATTAAATATTATTTTATGGTTTTGGTTTTCTTGAGATAGCGTTGTTGGTTTTTTTCTGATTATTAAAAACTATGAGATTCCCGTCTCATTATATTATTGAACGGTTATTTCATCATTGGATTCTGTATTTCTTCCAATTTATATATTAAATTTTTATTAAATATTTATTTAAAAACTTCTTAAAATGTACTTGACATTCCCATTCATCATACATAGTACTTTATAATATGGGTTTTTATGTAATTATTTTAAATACTAATATTATTTTTCAATCATTATGTATTTATTTTGATATGTAAAACCATGACATGAGTGATGAAGTTTACACCTTCCATTCTGAACATTCGTTTTATATTCTTACAAAAAAGTTTTTTATTATATTTGGTATAAAAACGATGTCTTATAAAGGGGTTTCTTCTTCCTCAAGAGATAAATCTATTATTTAAACATCTTATTAGCCTAAATTTATTCATGTTACGTAAAGGTGATATATTGTTATAATTGTCTTTGTATTTGTTTCTAAAACATCCAATTCCTTATCTTTATCCCTTGGAACTTCCTCTATTATCTTGTTAGCTTGATTATTCATTATGATGCCATGGAAACCACTCTCCATTGTTAAGACTTATTATTAGGTAGTATTTCATTCAATACACAAATCAAATTCCCATTTATATAAATGTAAACATAATAAATAATTCGTCAACCAGAAACCATTTAGGTTTTAATTATAATATTTGAAGACTCATATATCAAAATATGTGTAACATGAAAAATTTGAAGTAGTGTGTACCATTATCTTGGATTTAATCTTATCAACGTTCAGTTATGATTTAGAATAAATTTACATAACATAATATTAATCATATATCATGTCCTTAAGTGTCTTTTAAAATTTAAGTAATCATTATTAATCTCGTATTCTTCCGTTTAGTCTTTATATCTAGTATTTCCTTATGTTATTCTAATATAATTCCTTCCTCTAGGATTACTACCCAATAAATTTAAATATTTCCTCTAGGATCATTTCTTTTATACATATATCATATCACTTTTCAAACAAGTTTATCTCTATTATTGAGATAATAATTTTTCTGAGTGCATGTATTGAATTTAGATCATAGTATATACTCATTGTAAACATAACCTTCTAATTCACCAGATAAAATTTTATTATGATTTTTAACATTTGAAATTAAGGTTATATCAAATTGATATATTAATTTATCATCTGAATCACTAGATATATATGATTCTCCACCTTTTCAATTCTCATTATTTTTATTTTATTGTATTTTTTGAACTATTGAACTTTTTGTGTTATTCATTTTAAATGAATCTTAATGTTATATTATTAAAATGATCTTGTTTGTCCCCATATTTTATGATAAAATTTAATCTATATTGAAAAATCAAATAGAGATTTCATAAAACCTCCACGACAAAACAATTTAAGATAAGGCATAACTTAATATCTTCCATTTCATATTATAGTTATATTATAGATAAAAATTTATCTTCTTATTACTATACACATTTTATTAACCACTATCTTCATTATAATACGAATTTCTGAATGTTTTTTCTCTTTTCTCCTTCATCTATAGTTTTTTCATAAATTTAAATTCAATTTCTTCCATCTAATTCATTTTTTAAAACATGGAAATTTACTATTCAATTATTAAGGGGTGTATTATGTAACTCGTCAAGTGATATGTTAACAATTTCATCCAGGGATGATTTCATCATATAGATTATATGAGGTAAACTTCATTAGAGATTTTTAATAATATTTTAATATTTTATTATATCTCCAAATCCCCTTATGTGGGTTATAATTTCCATTGTCATTGTTAAATAGTCCTTAGTACTCTCAACATCAAATATCTAGATGGCTTCAATTTTTATTACTTCCAATATATAGTTTTCCATTACTAATCATGAATTTTTCATCATATATTTTTCATCTTTCTAACATATCATTGATAGTTTTATGTCCCATTATATTTTTATATAATTTATCTTATATTGGTGAAAGAATGGAATTTATAGCATTCCCGTATACTACAGGATTTACCCTATCAATATATTTCTTAAGAGAATCTATTATATGTTAATTACATCCTACTACTAAAACAATATTATCAACATAACCTTGTGATAGTTGAAAAAAATAAATTGATTCTACAATTCATGAAATTTGATCAATCAAAAAGTACTCATCATCTATTCATAGTTGCGACATCCTCTACACTTCTACCTCAGTTAGATATTTTTGAAGGAAATTTTCTTTAATACCACTTATTTTTTCCAGGTATTTTTGTATCACATAGAAGGGGAGGTGTGAATCATAATCCTCAATAATTAAAAATATGAATTAATTATTAAATCAATGATTTTGGTTAATGGTTGTATACACTCCAATTATTGAATCTCATCCATACTCAAATACACATAACGTAACATTATTGTAAATAAAGGATACAAATGGTTCATGATTGAAATCCTACCCCATGCTTGGTTATTATTTAGTTTTTAGACCATGATTCTCCATTATAAATTACATGAGTAAAATGTACATTTTAGCTAGGTTAGGATAGTACAATGATACAAAATTGGGGGTGAATTGGGTTTTTTTTACAATCATGGTATATTATGGATTATATATTACATTGAAATTTCTGAAAATATATAGCACATAATTAAATAAGATGTTTTGGAATCATATAAATAGAAAATAAGAACCCAAAAAGTTTTACAGTCATTAAGGGTAAAATGATCCCCTAGTCTACTCCTTCAATAATCTTTATTCGAGCTTATTGAGTTTCACTTGATTGGTCTTATAATCACATGACCTTCACAACAATGTGATTGAAATTAGAACCATTATAATAATGGTTTATTTAGAATTATAGATTTTATAAGGAATTAGATTATCTATAGATTTTTCAAAGAAGTTCATACTCTTCCATAATTGAGTCTGATCAGCCGAACCTCTAAAATGTCAAAAAAGTTTTCTTTGATTAATCTAAAATGTTATTGTACATAGAAGTAGTAGTCACTGATTGAATACATGGTATATTCTTCAATTATAAATTTCTTCAAGAATTAATATATTTGATGATATATTGTTTTTTAATTATCATTGATAAAATATGAAACTAAAAAAATTGTAGCATTTACACAACACAATGTTAAAACATGTTTGTCTTCCCAAAGTATCTTATTTAATATAACAGATTACTTCAATATTTTTCATATCTTTATCCATTCTATATTCAATAAAAATTCACATACATATCATGATAAATATATTTGTTTTGATATTACTCGTTTTATTTATATAGAAATATTTTATTTCCATCAATTGATTATATCCAAGAATGTCACCGAAAAATTCACAATAATTCAAATTTAAATCCTTTAATGTAGAGGTAACATCCATTACAAATACTTATCATATTATTTATTGAATAAGATCCTTCTAATTAGTCAAAAAATCATTAATATGATATTTACATCCATTGAGACTATTATAGAAATAACATAATATTTCATTAATTCAATCTCTATTGCTGAATAGTGCAATATAGGGTTATTTTATGGGATGAAAAATTCTAAATATATGGTGTACATCATATAGTTTCCAAATATAGGTTTGTATACGATATGTTTTTCTTCTCAAATGTAGGTATTTTTATCCAAATAATCCTTTTTTCTCAAACATAGGGTTCCAGCCAAATGTAGGATGTATAAAATGTACTTTCTCATTATAATAGATCAAATTATATGTATGTTCTAATTCAAACATTAGTCTACTAAACCATACAAAATGCTAACATATGTAGGGTATGAATAGTGTTTCAAAAAAATGTTTAAAACCTGTTTGAAATACATTAACAAGTGTTATAACACATAGATAAGATAAACACAAACAATAATATGATATTGAATGATACATAAATTAATTTCATTAGTAAAACTAACAATATTATTTTTGACCATCTAAATTAGTTTAGTTTGTATAGTGTTGTTGAGAAAATACATGCCCAAAAATCTCTCACTTTTAAAAATCTTCATACCCCTATCATAACATATAGAAAATATAGGAATTGAAATAACAAATAAATGAGTATGTGTAAAAATACATAGTTATTAATTGACATTGAATATTAATACCTATTAATTTTTATTAGAAATTGGTAGTATGATAATTTAATAATCAGTTTACTAAATTTTCTACCCCTTTTTTGATATAAAAAATATTAAATGAAAATGGATTAAAACACATTCTGTATAGCACAATACTATAAATCAATGTCATGTTATTCCTCTGAAAAAAATGATATATGTGTTCTGGTAGTATAAATGAGTAAACATAATGAAAAAAGGAAAACAGTAAACAAAATTAATTAAAAATATGATTATGATTAGAATATTCATTATGGATGATAAATAACTCAATATAAGGGATAGATGAATTTTAAAGGGTTAGATCAGAAGTGATGTCATGCTCTGGTGAAGCTCGAAAAATATAATGAACTTCATTTACACAATTCATCTATCCTTTTAAAATTTTAGTAAGGTTCTTGCCCATATATCACATTATAACTTGTAATCCATTACCCACCATTAAATATTATTCAAAATTTACTTTCAGAAATTTATGCATAATTTATTTGGTGTAATGAAATATGTTTTTTATGTAACTTACTTGATTGAGAAGTAGTTTGAATCCATGTTCACTTATGGATAATTTTACAGAAAAGTTCAATGTGATTTTCAAATAATACATTTAGAGGTTTATGGTTATATTTAGGGAAAGAAGAATATCATTAAAATCCAAAATAATAGTAGTGATTTCTTGAATCCTCATGATTAAATGTTGTGATTTTTGAGAATAAATGGATATGCTCTTAGTTTACTAAATTTATTCCTAAAATTATCACACAACAATCCTAAATACTTCTTTAAATTCTAGAAATCTATTTTTGAGAATGATTATCATGTAAATTTTAAAATATATTCTAATATTTTTCATTGAAAGGAATCAAAATATCTTTTGGAAACTAAATTTAATCTTTTGTTTCATGGTTATGTTTTAAGAGATTAAAATTCTTCTATAGGAATAGTATAATTTATCAAATCATCAAAATATTTTTTGTGGATCCTATATATTGTTATAAGTTATAATTTTCAATCTTCATTATATTATACATGAGGATTGAATCTTCTATTTTATTATTCCTAGAATCAATAGTGGAATCTTCATTCTGTCTTGATGATAGGACCTCTTCCATTATAACTATAGACATTCCAATATTCTTTTACGCAGAATAGAAAAAAATTTATTATAAACTTTTTTTTCTATCCACTAAGAGATAATATTCAATCAAAAAATTCTTCAATATTATAGACTATTTTTCTCCTCGACTATTTCACTGGTTTCAGATTTTGATATTTCAATTTTCTCATCTACTTGAGTATTTTCATGATCATTTTCTTTTCCAAGAGATAATTTCTCATCACTCACATGAAATTTATAATGATATTCCTCGTGAGGGATTAATACTCCTAACAAACAGATAGATTATCCACATTATGTGTAGAAAATTCCTTATTTGGGTACTAAATGGTTGGATATTCTCTATTCCAAGGTCATGTGATGAGGACCTTGTTGCCTAATTCTTCAGTTAATTATTCAAATTGATTAAAAGTATCTTATTTGAGTATTCTCCATGTTGTTTTAATAAAGTATTTAACTCATAATTCTTCTTATTTTTCATTACACTGGTGAACTAAACCAATAGATTTATGATATTCATTCTCCCCATAACAATTGGTACAGACACTTATTGGTCATCAACACCAAGTTGTATCATTTTTCATTTTACTATACTCCAAAAGAAATTAATCTTTATTGAATTATAGGCATTAATAATGTTACTGTGATGATACATCATGAGAACATATATATGTATAAGGTTTTTCATTCGATATAAATGAAGATAAATAATTTGTTCATACATATAGAAATATATCTATTCCTCTGACTGAGAAAATAGATTTAGATATTATAGAAAACATCTAAAGATGTATAACGGTATATAATTGATCAATAAGACATTGAAATACATATCAAGATAATGAATCTTTTATAATTATTGGATTTTTTGGAGTATTTTTATTTGTATGAACTTGAAGAGAACCCTCTGGTCAACTTTAGAATCCTTAGTCAGAATTTTTCTTATTTGGGTTGATCCAAAGAGAAATGAAATAATTTCCCCAAATTTATCTTCATAATTTCTATGGAATCAATGTTAAAAATGAATCAATCCTTCATTATGGTATTTAAAAATATTTTCAATTTCAAAAGAGGATATGGAAAATTCATTATCATATAGCTGTAATGTGATGATATCTAATGTTAACTGAAAACTGAATTAAATATTCTTATTATCTTCATAAATCATAGTTCAAGATGAAATTTGGTAATTTATTACATAAAAAGGAATTAGAAAACATCAATGAATATTCTTGTCATTAGTAAGATAATTCATCGATACAACCATTCAAAGTCGTTAACCATTCCGTGAAGTATTTTTTGGAATGGGACATACTGTTATTTTGTGTCATTTGGTTGACCTTTTACCAGCATCTTACTCTTTGAAATTTATGATAATATAAGTGTAGAAAGATCAGAATCAACAGTTTTGAAGGAATATGAGAGCTCAAGAATATCAAAGGGATAAAAATATGTGGTTGTGTAAGAATAATAGAGAGAGATAATGGGTTTTATGACAATTTTGGTGGCATCGTTCTTGTTTCCATAGAAAATTTACTCATCATAATCCTTATTATGTTTTAATTTCAAAAGATTCATTTTTTCGGTAACAAACAAATCTATTGTATTATTTAAAAAATAAAAAACAAATAAAAAAAATTAAGTACATAAATTAATGTAATAAATTAATAAACATATATTTAAAATTAAATATTCTAAATTCCCTTTTAACAAATCTAAATATTTAGTGGGAAAAAGTTTAGTAAAAATATCACCATGATGATATATGGTATTTTCCAATTGTAAATATATATCCATTTTAAGAACATGATCACGTAGAATATGAAAAATTTTATTAATATTCTTGGTTTTTAATGAAATATAATATTTTCAAAAATATTATTTTAAATTATATTATCAATTAAAATAGAAGTATTATAAAAGTTATGTTCAAATTTCAATAAGGTGTATTTTAGATCAAGCCCTTATTCCCAAAAACTTCTTTAAGATACCAATTCTACTTCAACTATTGATTGAAAAACTGAATTTTTTCCTCCAATATGAACATGAAAATTATGATTTTCCTCAAAATATATTTTTTGTTGTATTTCATTTTTTATCTAATTTAAGTCTTTTAAATTTTCCATCTGAATATCAAATTAAAATAATATTCGATTTTTTTTTGTGTAATGTTGAGATTGAAAAATAGTTCTTCTTAAATATAATAAAATTATTTTAACACTGGTTATATGGGATTATTTTGGGTTTTACTAAAATATTGCATTTAAACATATAGAAAATATTATTTCATATATTATAGATGTAAGATAACAAAATCTACCAATATTACCTCTCTAAAACATGATGTCGACTTGTTTTCCAACTTCATCCAAATCATGTTTTACATTATTACAAATTGAAATTTTATAATTCTTATTATTTTCTAGTATAAAACTTTTTGTTAAATCAACAATTTTTTTTTATTAAATGAATTTAAATCATTTTTAATAAACTTTTAATCATAGAAAATTCTCTCATCATAATCATTTCAAATTATTTTTTCATAAAGATTGAGAAAATATTTATAATGATTTTTATTTGTTGAACACAAAATAAATATATATATATAAATATATATAATAAGTTATTTCTAAAAACGCTTTCCTTATAATGTGTATGATATAATAACCCTATGAAAAATTATTTTTCGAATAAAAAATAGCATATTATTTCATACGATGCACTTGGTTGTTGTCTAAATCCATAATGTGATTCAATATGTTTGAAAAATGAATTTGGTAGATGAGGGTTTCTAAAACATGGTGGTTGTGGAATTTTAACTCCCTATATTAAATATCCATTTTAAATGGAATATTTTACATACATATAATATGATTTATAATAAATATGAGTTGTATAACCTATTTGGATCTTAATTCTTTCTAATCTAGCAATCAATATAATGTTTTCATCATAGTCTATTTATTCATCATGAATGTATCCATTTTTTAATAAAATAGATTTATTTAGAGAAATGATTACATAGTCATCTTGTTTATTAATAAATAACCATTTGGTTCATATTACTTGATAATTGGATGGTGTGTTAACTAATTTTCAAACATTATTTATACTAACTTTGATTATAATATTCTTTCATATCCATTAAGAAAGTTTTTTCTTTTAATTATTATTAAATAATCATAGGATCTAATTATGATAGGAAGACATCGAATTAAACTATATTTCCCACATCCCCTTTATCTCATACTCAAATATCATAATTTTTTATAAAGTCTTATAAATGATGATCTTTTAAGGTTCTAATTTTCCTTATTAATACACTTATAAGTTCATCAGCTTCATGTTATTTGGAATGAGACTGAATTTCATTTATTTTATTTTCAAAATCATCCATACATCATTCAAGCCTCATGTTGTTGAAATAGTCAACAATTTAATCTATTTGATCTTTTCTTTTACCAAAAGAATAATTTTATTTAAAATTAATATGATGTGATTCTTCAATAATCCATGAATTTTTATGTTCCCTCTATAGACATTAAAAGTAGAATAATATCATAGAAGTATTTCTTCATCATTCTTCGAATTATATTTTTCATGGTTTTCCTTTATATTAAAAATATAAAACTGTCATCTAAATACATATAAGTACCTTAATTTAGGTTTTCGATTATTCCAATGTTCATTGGGTGACATTTTAATAACAGGCTTTATTAAAACACTATCCATGATATTGAAAGCTATGTCTATTAATTCTCCCTCGATTTCACTTGGAAGGATATATGCATTTAACAAAGCCCTTATCATTTCTCAAATAGTTATATTTCATCACTTTATAATTCTATTCCGTTGAGGTGTTCTTGGTGTAGAGAAGTTTTGATTAATAACTATGTTTGATAAAAAATAATTAAATTATTGATTATGAAATTATCCACCTTGGTCAATTAATAATGAAAATAATTATAAATATTTTACATAAAAAATTAAAAATGTTTTCAAAAATAGTGAACACATCACTTTTTTGATTTATAAAATAAATCCACATAAATCATTAAGAATATTTAACTAATTCTTAAACATAAAATTTTCTATCCAATCATTTTACCATTTATGGTCTAAAAATCCATGTGGATACTTATTGTTTAGATTTAGAAACATTTATCATTGCTTTTATTGAGGATATGCTATTTTTTATTATTCAAGAAGCACTGAATCCATCATTATCAAATTTAATACTAGGAAAATAAAAAACTATATATACCTTAGACAATTTATATTTTAAATATATGTTGTAATCCCCAAATATTCTATGAGATATTGAATAATCATTTTTCTTATAAGTTAAAAAATTATCATTTTATATATAATGAATCACCATCCATGGTATAATCATTCTAATTTATGGGTTCTCTAAACATAATAAATTTATCCATAATAAAGAGCATTTGTGGTTTGAGAAATCAACCGAAAATAATCATCATATAGTGGAGAAATACATATGACCTCTTATTTTATCCCTTGTACATATAACACTTTTTTGATTGAAATTTCATTTGGATATCCAACTTGTACAGCTCAAACTATATTCCCTTTATAATTTTCACTGAATTTTAAAAGTCTTCTATAAAGTTGTTTTAGTCTGTGAAAAATAAGAAGAGTCTCCACTCATATTTCGTGAGAATAAATTGTCTGTATACTATATATAATATACATTCCCATGGTCATTAACCTACCAAAGTATATAAATATGTATTTTTGGGACACTAATTTTTTTGGGTCATGCTATGTCAGCAATCAATGAAGTGGAATTCAATATTTTCCTTCTTTTACAAATTTTTTTACTATTTTATTAAAATATATTTTTGGAAATTAATGTGTTTTTAATTCCACTTTTATAAGTTTTTATCAAAAAATTGGATCATAAATTAATTTCCTTTCAATTGACAATATAAACAAGTTTCATTTTATGAATTATGTAATAAATAATTTTTATATTGATATTTTTTATCGTTTTCTTCATATTCCATTTTTTAATTTTTTAAAAACAGTTTTCACTAGAATTTCATTTAGATATTTTTATCATTTAGTTAATATAATATAAAAACATTTTAATTATTACAATTAATCTTGTAATTATATTATTTTAGTACCATTAAATGTACAATTATATGTACATTAAAAAATATTTCAATTCTTTATGTTATTTCATAATTGAATCTTTATCACATAAAATAAAATTAGGAATTTTTTTAGTGGATAATGATTTCTTACTAGAGGTTCATATTTTTCTTAATACATTGAGAAATGTGTAGAAAATTTTCTACTTGATCAGATGAATGAATCATATTTATATGAATAATAGGATTTAACCTTATCTTCATCCTTAGCCATTAATCTCATGTTTTATTCCATATTTTGGATCTATTGCTTAGCCAAATTGGTGGAGATCTAGATACTATATACACACTCAATGTATCCTTCATAACACTTTTCCCTTTATGATAAAAATATTCTTTATTGTAATTTTTCATTACCATCATTCTTCAATTATATAGGGGAAATACAGTATAATATGACCCATATTTTTTCATTTATAGAATCTTACTTCATTATATTATTTATTATCATCTGAGAAATATTTTTAATTCCTATATTTCTCCTAAAAATTAATATATTTTCTTTCTAACTTAGCTACTTCAAATTAAAAATCTGATAAATATAAATATTTTGATATTTTAGCATATACTGTATAGTACTTTTCATGCTACAAATATTTAAAATTGAGGAAAATATTTTCCATTTTTACTATCTTGGGATATAATGCTTAAACTTTCATCACTAATTCATATATCATTAGGGTTCCAATAAATTCATTCATTGTCAAAGAATAGACTGGTGATAAATTATTTATAGTTGTATATATTCCATTCCATTTTGATGGTATTTTTTTACATGACAGGTATAACTTGGGAAACTCTTAATGATGTGGGTTCGGTTTGGCCTGATGGTTTATTATGTAGGGATCAATTTGAAACATAATAAAAATAATTAAGTAACCATTATCATTCTTAATGGAGTCTCCCAATTATTCCCTCATCTGTAACAGTATACAAACTTACTTCCAATGGCATGTAGTCACATGGGGTGCAAATATAATTATTCTTTGGGACTCACACAAGCCGAGTGGGTGAGATATTGGTCACCTAACACACTTTTTCGTGGTATTGTTTTCTATTCTAGTACACTATTACTAAATTAAGATATGTTTTTGAATCTCTTATTATTCCTAATATTGTATTGTTTACCATTAAAATAAATATAGTACAAATCTTTTTATATTCAAAAGATATGGTGTGTCATTCATCAATAAGGTAAAGTTGAACAAATTATTGAATCCATCTATATGAATCATAGTATCTTCATTTTTTTCTTTGAAATATGCAATTTTTTATTTGTTGAAGCTGTATAACCAAGTAATTATGAATTTTCTTCCACACAAGGTTCTATAATATATTTAAAGTATAAGAATCATCCATTATGAGGAAACCTACATATATATGTTATCAAAAGATCAAAACCCGTGTTGTTTGTTAAACCTATTCTGTTTTTTGTCATTCAGAGAGGACATATATATGGGAAATGAGGAATCATAAGTTTGATCTCAATACTTGGAGAGACATCCTACACATCCTGAATATAGTAGAATTTTAGTTATCTAGTTCAATCACCTTCTTATGACTATCCCTAAAGTATATGACCATATCGGTAGGGGTATTATTTTCCTACCACTCATTAGGGATTGCGTACAAGTATTTTACTATATGGTGGAGATTCATGATTCCAAGAGTTGTTTAATGTGTCACCAAAAGAGCACATGATCTATACTTGGTATTATAATCAAGAGATATATAGTGGTCAGCATAATTGCATATGGATGTGGGACTTGTGTATTGAGACAACCCTTAAACATCCACATGGAGAAAGATCTGTGAAGAGGTGTCCTACATATGCATATTAAGGAAGGAATTATAATCCTCATAAATTCTATGATTTCTCAGTCTACTGAGGGATAAGTTACAGTAATCAACCAATGGGAATCATTGTGTTTCAATAGTTGGAATTTCAGTGACAAAGAGCTTACATGAAAATTGATAATCATTTGACCTCAGGCCTTATGAAGGAGCCCTGAACATCATGGTTATTTTGGAATCATATTTATCATTTTTCATATGACTGGTTTGTAAACACAGATGTTTCCCTATAGTCATGACATATCATATTATGTAATTGATTGGTTATTACACTCTGAGATCTCCATTTCCTTTGTATAGGCTTACGATGAAAATGATATGAAAATTTTATTTCACTATTCCCATGTGAGCTATGGTCGGTGTAATAAACAATTGGTGGATAATTATCATTCTCACTTCTTATGGATGTGAGAATTATGTACTCCATAAACCCATTGTATTATTCAAAATGGAACTCAATCCTTGAAGAAAAATACTACATATCCTTGTAAGGGAATGAATTAGTTTCCTTGTAGTTCTATAAATTGGGGATTAAACACTGATGTTACCCTTTGTTCGGAGCATATACACCACGGTTGGAAAAAAATTCCATGCCCTGGGATTCCCTTATGTTATTTCCGACATTCCACATAACAGTTGTTTCCCTATCCACATAACATGACTTGATTAACCTCATTGAAAGTTGGATGATGTATTCCTAACATAATTTAATGAAATTGTATAATCCCTTATAATCTTATGATGGATGTCACATGTATTTTATAGAATGTTTATGGGATGTATCACTTTCAAGGCTAACTGATACGAAGTACATCACGTGACTAGCAGGTGGACCTTGGAGGCCATCACAAAGACCCTAGATGGCTTGTCTAAAGGGTTCCACATGATCCAACATACATACCTTGGTGTCTTTGTGTGAGAACTCTAAGTGGATTTCATAATAATAAATGTGTAATGTCTTATATGGTGTCATATCTCTTGTCTAACATGTATGGTGGGAAGTCAGAGAACTTTCTAGTGTGCTATGAGGGTTTTTCAAGAGCTAGTTGACATTCGTAGGTGCTACTGTGAGCCTCTTTAACATGTGTTGGTGTTGTTATATAAGTCCTATGACAAATATGAACAACATCATGAGAATTTAATGGAGAAGTCATAGGGTTTCGTGAGACATTTGTGGCATTTATTAGGGGAACCATTTGACTTACTTCAACATTTCAGAAAGACATCAAATGACCCAAATAGTATATCGAAGGAGTTTTATGTGATTTGAGAAACATGTCCTAATATAGACACATGTCATAGGTTGATCACATGAAGTGAATAAGGATCAGTATGTATGTCCCTGATATATGTCTCCAAACATTAGTCATTGATCTAGAATTTATATTGTAATTTACATATATTTGTTCTTTGTTTGTTTATCTTAAGTCTCTCATAATCTAGAATATGTGTTGGATGTTCCTCACATGTCGGACCAAATGATCTTCATGTGATCTATGATTGATCACATTAAGTTATTTATACATGTTCATGTTTGATCCAGTTTTTTTCCTTGTATCTAACCTAATAAGATGTTTTTATGAACACATTATCATCCTCTATGAGAAATATTCTCAAGCGCATCTATGTTTGGATATGATAAGTTGAACGCATCATCCATAGAGTCATGGTGCACTATTCGTTATGGGGTGGGGGTTTATGGGCCTCTCCACCTAGGTTTTTCAATTAATTTTAGAGTGCATATCACTTGAATGTACGATGGAGTCATTGAAGAGATTTGATGTCACACATCATTACGAGGCTTTTATGGTTCCCTCTGAGAGAATTGTTTGGTTTTTAGAGGCCATGAGTCCATAAAATATTTTATTCTTTACCAGATTATTTCCAACTAATTAGGGATTTTTTAATCACTTGGGAAAGGTGATGGTATCCCATATATATCATATTGGATTGTCTGAGGGCCTTCAAAAGACTATGGTATCCATCAAAAGGCCATTTTGTGATCTCTGGTGACCTTCTTGAGAATTTTACTCATATAACATTGCTTTTTAGGAGGTCTTCATGATGCTAGAGAGAATAGATGATGGGTCATGCAAGACCATTCTACAGATAAACATGGCATTCCACATTTTTATTTTGAGAGTGATAGGCTTTCACCCCCTCCCCATTTATATTTTCACTATTTATTTTACCATGGATGGGGAGCCCACCAGGATAGGTAACAATGCTCAAGAACAATCATGCTACCTCTTGGTGATACATGATGTGACCAAAAAAGCTCATATGAAGTTTCATAATCCTTTCCTAAAAAGTTCCACAGGATTTTACGTAAGGGTCCAAAGGGGAGCACATGGTATCTTTGACAAACATGTGGCCCTTTGTGCACCGAGGATGACAAGGCAGTGTGATATCAAGATACGGGCATAAAATTTCTCTGGGTTCATGATGTGTCTTGGGGATATCTATGGAAATATTAAGTGACTTTTACGACCTCATTAAACATCCTCCTCCTCCCTAATTATTTTAATTTTTAATTTCATAAATAATTGGGAGTTCGTGAGTTTTATTTATATTGTCAATGAAAATAATTCTCCTAGTCAGAGATGCATCTCATGAGCTTCCTAAATTTCAAAGGCTTCATCCATCATGTTATTTTCCTACTATTTTCATGGACCTTTGGAAGATTATTTGGTCATCCTCCAACTAAAAATTCACATGTCCATGGTGATTTTCCTAATAGTTGTAGCATGATTACTAATAGTCCAAGGCACATTTAGGATAGAAGAAGGAATTAATTTAAGGGACTTCGTGGGACTATCTACAGGATATTCCCTATGCATGGGGTGTTTTGTGACCTCAGGATAATCATTCAACTGTGTATCCCTTAGAGGCTCATGAAATCTACCAATCATGACCACATCATTGTTACATATTATTTTCAGGGAATATAATACCCATATTCAAGTATTAATTCCCTTTTAAATTTTTTGATTCTCATTTTTTGGGTTACAATGAATCCCCACGATGATATATGTCTTCAGGGAAAAGGGATCAGTTCTCTGTAATGTAAATGGATTCTTGATTTATTAGTTCAATCATGAACCATTTTCTTTGATTATTTTTTGAAAACCATTTGATGCTTGGAATTACATGGAATTACATAGATATTGGGGAGTTTAAAGAGCCCGCATTCAACTACTACTCAATATTCAAAGTTCCCTTCACCTTGAATTGGTCATGTGTCCTCAAAAAATAGTTTTTCCTGACTCGATCGCAGACCCCGTTATAATCTCATTTCGTGAGATCTTTTATTAAAAACTATTTTTTCATTACCACCCACTAGAACTGAAAAATAACTACACATGAGTAATTTTATTAAACATTGGCCATGGGGAAGCAATTGTCTTTTGTTTTCATCAGATCTATGGGATTTATCGCTTGATCTTTTGAATATCATGTGGCTCACATGACCATGTCCAGGTCCTAAGATCACATGTCTCTAAGGGGTCAAGAAATTATTCAATTCTATGTTGGTGTATGTGACTAATGAGATATTTGGGGGTCATACTATTCACCATCCATTTTATGTAATTTGTGAATTCCATTACTGGTTAATGCAATGTGAGTGATGTTATAAGAATATGATATATTTTCTATAGAAAAATAAATTTTATCTATATGAAATATAAGACATACTAATATTCATATGGCTTCCAGTACTCTCCAAGTATCATCTATTTCTTCTAATAATAGGTATATTTTTTCCAGAAACCATAATTCTTACCCCAAATATCAATGGAATTCAAGTAATTGGGTTCTGAATATTTTCCTCTCATCTGAACTTTTGAGTTTTCTTCTATCTCCCCAATTTCATCTACATGGGTTTACTTTTTTGGATGATGTTGACATCCCTCATCCATAATTAAATCATGTATCTCACTAGATGTAAACATATTTTAACTGAATTCATATGTAAACTTATGAGGAAGGTTAGCTGGTCATAGTTTAGACCCATGGTTTGTCTTATATATTGGAAACTTTTCTGTTGTGTCAGGATAGATGTCATTTTTCTCATCATCCTATTGCTCATATCTACTGAAGTATATTTAAAACATCTCAGAACAAACCATGTGGTGGATAGATCTTTTAATGGGATCTCCATCCTAGTGGTAATTTATCTGATGAATGAGTGTGGTAAATCTAGGTCAAGAAATGTTTCATAGAGCTTTCTGATCAATAATACATGGTTCAACATTATGAAGTAGTATAGATTTCTTAGTTTTCAATATAACATCAACTTGTCCATCTTTGAGAAATTATCCTCTCTTTGTTCTCTCTAAACAACACATTACATGATCCTAGGAAGAATTATGAATCGGAAAACGATAAATCTACCAACTCTGTGGGAATTTCCCTCCTAGAGTAATGAATGATTAGTTCCTCCTGACTGTTGGTATTTTTGATGATTCCTTGAATACTATAGTTTTTGGGAGAAAAATTATCATCATCTTGAAGGATAATATATGATAAGATATTATTATATTCTTTCACGTCACTTTAATGGGCCAGATTGATATTTTATTATGTTGCTTTAGGGTCATTCTATCCTCGAAAGGTCCCTATAATTTTCCATTTGTTGCATGTGTGTTATAATAGTGGCTAATATTGAGCCATCATGGAATAGGGGAACTATAAAATGTATAGATAATAATTGAAATTGAATATCTCTTCAACTATTAGGATGGTAGTATTTGTGGACATGTTATTTAGAGGATAGATTTTCCACAATGGGGATTCATGTTAAGGGATAAGTGTTAGCACATAAGTGATGGGGTTGTGGCTGGAGGAAATACAGTACCTAAATTTTTGATATCTAGTACTTTCCTGAAGTTACCATCTCCTAGGACACATTCATCAAGGAAGCATCCCTAACGGGATCAGTTTTCCATTCTTGGTATTTTTGGATGGGGGGATTTTCATTTTAATTAACTCTATAATGCCACTAAGATACATGATTCCTTATTTGAACCATAATTTCCAGACATATTTATTGTTGAACCCTATCTCTAATCCCTAAAGAGGATAAAATATTTTGATATAACCCGATTGGCATGATTTCATCTTTTTCATGCACTATCTAGGTCGATTATTGACAATGATACTACTTCCCACTATTGAAGGTCACATATAGTCTCTCTTTGGGATTGGTTTCATGCATCGATAATGGATGAGATTGTAATCTACAACCATATACATTGTATTGGTTTTCACGTCATGTTGGTTACACCAAAAGTGTCTCCCCTCTTCCTTTTCCAGGTGTGCAAGGAGTGAAATACCATGGCGTCACCTGCTACATTTTGATGATGATGGAACATGAATATACTAAAGTTAAGATCATTCATCTTCCTACCAATTCTATCACATTCCATTCAGTGGATTTTTCCTTGGAATTGGTTCAATATTATCTATATTATGTTCTAAGACAGCTAGTCTTTAATGTGGACATACCGCTTGACTTAGTAAACCCTCAGTTCATGGTGACTTTGGAGTTGATCAACGACCTGGCTGAGAAATCAATAAAGAACCCTCATTCTTGTGATGACTACTTTGATAGTGATGCTATTATTATTAGGAGATAATTAATTTAGAATAGGATATAAAAAAAATTCCTCTTGAGTGGAGAAAAATATATATCTTCTCTATATACATTACAAGTACAACTTCTTATTCCTCCTCCAACTGCATCTGATCTGTTTATTATAGTATATCAGATATAAATATATATTATTTAGAAAAAAATTCACTCCATGATTATGGAGACTCCAATGGATGTATTTAGTGCCTAGGGGAACTACTTTATCATCTATTTCATGACTAGGTGGTAGGTGGGATGGATAATCAATATTTAAATGAATCTATGAGGAACATAATTCTAGCTCGTAATGATTTTTCCACCAATGAGAGGGACATTCAGGTTCTTTTATATGAGGATCCACTCCCTGGTTAGATGAAGGAGAAATCAGAATTTGTGGATAAGGGTCACCAGTCGATATCAAAAAATGAATCATAGATGAATACATTGACCATTCGAATATCGATTCATGAGGAAAAAATAATATTATTCTGTTCAAACCATTAAACATCATCAATCTCATTGGTGACTTCTCATAAGAGAGTTTAGGAGAAATTTTTTTTTTGGTTGAGACAGTTTGTCTTAGAGATGATAAAAAAATTGGCGACATGAGCAGCACTCAAAGTTCAATTAATGCTATTCAGAAGACTCATTCTAACCTACCATCTCAATCACATAATTATATTGTATATCAATCATTGATTTGCATTACATTTTTAGGATATTCCTATAGAGACAATAAAATTAGGATATTCCTACTATCTTCTTTTATCAATGAATGGGTTTTCAAACTATTTCATATTATCATCTAGCTTTTAATCATTCGTGATGTGAATGACCTTTTATTGATCTAATATTATTTAAATGTTCAATGAAACCCATTATTTTCATAATGTAATGAAAATCTGAATTTTTTAATCAAAATATTTATATCGTAATAGATTCTTTTCAACAATTTCACATGAATTCCCACTAATATGAGATTCTCAACTGATGTATATGATCATGTTATCTTGAGATTACCTTTTTCAAATAACAATAAATGTGTTGAATATATGTCCCAAAAAAAGATATCTCTTCTTTTTTTATGCTGATAGGTTTGGAAATCATAACATGATTTCTCGAAGGCCATATAATGGGCCTTATAGTCGTTTCCATTCATGAAGACTATATTGATAATGCACTATAGTTTAAGTCCATTTTACAACAACCTTTCTATTGTTTTATTTTAGGATTCCTTAGCTTCATCCTTACTATTTCATTATAATAGTGTTTTTTATATCTATTCTTTTATTTAAGAATATTAGAGTACTTTAGAATGCACCATTCTATTTTTTAGGGTCTTTTACTTAGACCTCATTCTGTGGTAGTGTAGCTAATTTAACATCAACCTGATTTTTTTGTATTTAGGGTCCTTATAGCTCAGTTTTTGTATTTTTTTAGTTTAGGATATTTTATCTCAGATCTCATATTGTTGTAGTTTAGGGAGTTTTAGCTAAGACCTTCTATTTCTATGGCTTGGAATATTTTATTTGGGACCATATAATGACACATACTTTAAATACATTGATATCACATAAAAGTTGAAGAATATTAATTAAAAATATAACAAATCCCGAAAATGAATTTATAATTATAGTGTCACTAGAAACTAGCAATGATAAACAACTGGTTCATATGGAATCTAAATTATATCCCACTTATTTTGTCGAAGCTACACCCATTTTTAGATATATCTTACTTAATAACTTTCTTCATTACCTGTAGGAAATAAACATATGAAAGGGTGTTCTCTGATGCTCATATAGGTTAAATAAGTGAAATATTAATAATATCATAAACACAATTCATATTAATATTAAGTTTTAAAATCTTATCCTACATATGAATTATCATTATATCATGCCTTAGGATAAAGAATAAAAGTTCATAAGAATCAATGAACATAATCCCCAAATTCATAACATAAGAAATGATGCTTTTTGGAATACACAATAGCATTGAAAATCATTTCATATTTGTTAAGGATCATTGAAAAGAAAATCATAGTTGACAATGTCCATTACTAAACTGAGTTCTCTCCTCATTCTGGCCCTGTATTACGGAACCGATATAATTTTACCCATTCTATCTATGTCTATATCATGAAAAAATAATTTACAAATGCATTGGATGGAGATATAGGTCCCACCCATCTCATAATGAAATCATTCATAAATGTTCAAAAAAATATAAATCTTCATCTATAACATAATCCAAGGAATAAATTTTGTTTTCTAAATATCATCCATCATAATTAATTTAAATGAAAATGGAATTCATAAAAATAATTCCATAATAAACTCAATCAAACTATATTAATAATGGGTATAGAAAGATAACCCTAATAAATAATGTCATCTTATATGGAAAATGATTTTGATAAAACACTTGATAATAAATAATGAGGAAAAAATCATTTCTACATAAAAACATTTTCTTTTATCAAAATTTCAATCTATTTAAAAAGTACAGTATTTATTTGAAAATAATGTTGAAATAATGTAAAATAGGTTTAATGGAAATAAATAATTATAAATATGTAAATATATTTTCATGTCATATAAGTTAAAAAACCTTCTTCAGATAATTTTTCTGGAAAAGTCAAAACGTAACTCATAAAAAATAACAACAAAAGATTCATTTCATTATATTTATTAAATATTAACCAATGGGAATAATTGACATAAAATGATTATGGAATAATGGAAATAATATTACATATTTAGGAAACTTTGATGTGGATTATAAATATACCCTAGTAAATACTTACATATAAACAATCTCGGATAACAATGAGATTTCATGTTTATCCCTTGCCTTAGGTCAAATATCTTTAGTATGTATCCAAACCTCATGTATAATTATATATATAATTTCATTAACTTATTATGCAATCATATTCATTTTTATGATATCTTATATGATCATATTATCATCTATTTTTTAGTAACATTTCATTGTGACTCGTTATTCGGATATTAACTGCTTAATGTTCTTATGTGTGTTTTGAAAAATATGTTCTGGTTATCCATATTGGTTCATAGTAATACCAAAAAATAATATATAAAATATATTTACATTATTTACATTTATATAATCATGATTTTATGAATATCATGTACAATGAATAACATTGTATTGGGGAGATGATTGGTCGTACATACGCACAAGTGACAGTATCATTACCATAATTTTTGAATGGTATTAAAGTTGATGGTTTATAACAATTAAGAATAAAAATAATTTTATAATAATTATATATAGTTATTATTTCCATCATTATACCCATATAAGTTAGTTGAAGGTGAAAAACTGATTACACCACGACGTGGAGACGATAAGTTGTACGTACATAAACATAGGGATTTCATTTTTCATTGGTGAATATAAGGTGTAATGTGGTTGTTTCACAATTATATTAACATCTTAGTATATAATGTATTCTGTAGTTATTAATTTACTATTACATATTCATGAATATGATTTAGAAGGTTATATAATTTTGAATGAATCGCTAGATGAGATTACCTCTTCTTCGATATGATTCCTCTTAATCACCCTTTAGAGCACAAGAGTTGGTCTTAGAAGAAGGTAATAACTTCTAGAATGTTACATTGGAAGGTAATAATATAAAATGGTATGGGATGAAAAATATTGAATGCTCAATGTGAAGTATAGAGGTTAGGGAGGAGGTTCTCTTTTATAATTGATGTGAGGGGAACTTTTGGGAATTCTGAAAATATTAATTTAAAATAAAATCAAACCCAACCTAGAAACCTCCAAAATGACTAAAAAGTAAATATAATATGATATATGGTTTTAATAGTATCCACAAATTGATTTTGGACATGTATTTATTTCAATTTAAACATCATCATTCTAATTGACACATAGCTATTCTTTTTAATTTTGAACTATTATATCAATTTTTTCAATATTAAAATGGTTTAATATTTACTTATCTATTATAAATGAGGTGATTAATAAATACCATAGAAAATGTTAGACTATAAATTAATTATTCTATATTTTTTTCAATCAAATTATTATTTTAAATAATTTAAAAAAACATTATTTTGTTAAATAGTCAATACTGTCAATTTTGACACTATTAAAATCATTGATTTTTTAAAAAAAACTTAACATAACAAGATTACATCGAAAAAAATATTTTATTATATTAATAAGAGCTCAAGGTAGTATAAAAATTCATTTGACATAATAATTATTCTAGATTATATTTACTTTTATTATTTTTAATAACATATATTTGATATCTCTAATAATAAAATAATTACAACATCAATTTTGTGTAATTATTTAAATTACTTATTTATTGAATGATAAATATAAATAAAATACTATTATGTAGAAAAATATAATATATTGCGGAATAATACTTTTAGTAGAATTTATATTATAAAAAATATGACATTTAAAATGTTATATTTATTAAATTATGAAGGGGACCACTTTAACATGATATTAAGTAAAATAAAATATGTGTTATAATACCTTCTATAAGGCTCCAAATGGTCAATAACTCAACCCTTGGATTATTATAATTGTTATAAACTCGACCAATAATATTTGGTCAAGTATTATGATATTTTAATTGGAATTATTATATTAATAAATACTATATTATAGATTTTTCAGCTATTAAATAAATTTTGCATCATTAATGTATATTCTATTAAGGTAATTATTTATTTCGTAAAAATTAAAAATAAATTATGATGATAGATAAATAAAAAATCTACTAAAAAATTAGTATTTGTAATAAAAATTATTCTTAGTACAACCTTATATAAAAATGGATTTATTTACTATAATTTGTTTGAGACATATTTAACTTTTCATTAAATAAAATAAATTTAATGTTATAATCTCATTTCAGTTGCTGCCAAGGGATACAATTTCAACCCAAGAATTATGTAGGTCAAAACCGCCTCATCAAAAGATATTAATATAACTATTAGGTTAATTCTATAATAGTACAATTACACCTAATTACCTGTTTTACCCTTTTACATTATTTATAAAAAATACCAAATGTACAATTCATATTGCACAAAAATAAAACAATGATATTTACATAATTTATACCTACTGATTCCAAATATGGAATCCATTTAACAGAATTCAAAACATGTATATTTTTGTATTTAATTTAAAATTTATCGCATTTTCCGAAAAAAGGCAATGTGTTTTAAAAGATAAAACATTCCAAAGGTTTGAAATGTTTTTACATCTGAATTCATTATAAAATCACTAATAATGACATAAATTATATGGAATGAAAAAATTATATTCTATTTATTCTTTAAAAAACAATAAATATTATTATATTTTCATATAAATTACTTTGATTAAAAAAGTTGTTTTCAATTAAAATTTAATGCATTTTTACTATTCATCAAAATTTGAATGTTATCAAAAAAATATTAAATTTCCATAAAAATTAAACATTTATACCTGGATGAAAAATAAGTTGTTTATGTGGTCGTATAAATATTATTAATTTTCAGAAATATTAATTTAAAAGGGGTTCCCTATTAAAATGTTGTAAAATTTCCCTTTAAAAATATATGTTTTATACGTTATATAGGGTTTAGTCATACCCATGAAAAAAATTTCTTTTAGATGAATAACAATAATATTTTATGAATTATATAACTTTTATTTTTCATTAATTTCATTTAATTAAAGTAATTAATTGAATTTATTAATAAAACAACAAATATATAATTCATTTATATTTTAACAAAATAATTGGCAGGGACTTGCTTCACCATACATTTTCATATGTTAGTTATACGTATTCCCACTATTGGAATAAATAAGACAAAATGGTAATTTTATACTATGTCATATTTTTGTTATGTTAAATCAACAATTTTGTTCAATGCAAGGTGTTGATGAATTAAAATTATTTAAAGAAAATATGTCATAAAACATATGGGTGTAACATTTTCTTCCCTTAAATTGAATTTATCCCATGAAATTATTAATATTTATACAAGGAGATAAGGATGCCGATCCCTAATCATTTTTTCAAGTTCCCACATAGATTCCCCAAATTGGTAGTTTTTCTATAAGACTATAACCAATAGAGTTCTCTAGTTTCGCAGAATGTTTTTTCTATGATTCGGAATTTAAATTGGTTTCTCTTTATAAGAAATATATTTCCCTAGTTGTATGAAATTTAAATTTAGTACATGTGATGGACCATGTATTTTCTTTCTTAGGAAAGATACAAGGAACACATCATGAACATGATAGTGAATTGGTGGAAGCACAAATTGCTAAGCTAACATCCCAACTGGATCATGAATTTTGAGAGGACTGATATACCTAGGGCTAAACATGACCTTCATTCAAAATATCATTACTCTATTCCATGGATATGTTAGTAGAAATAGCTTTTTACCCACATAAAACTCTATTTATTATCTCTAGTTTTCATCATAACATTTTTGTCAACTCCGAGCTACTCTTACATATTTTTGAATATATCTGACCTTTTCTTCCATTTCAATAACAAGATCAATTCCAAATAGCCTTTTTTCCCCAACTCCATCCTAGAATGTTGTTGTTTTTAATATCTTTAATAACAACCCTAATTTTTATCAATGGAATTTTCTTCTTATAATTGTGTCACATAATCACATGAAATCACAAAAAAAAATTGTACTACTATGTACTATGCGAACTTTAAAAATAATTTTAACAATTTTGTATTTTGAATCCTGAAAATCTAACATATATGGTTACTTTAAATAAGATTTTTGGAGTCTATTAGAACAAACATAGTTTTTTATTAATAGTAACCTACCCTTATGAATAGTCATATGACCCTTAGGAATAGTAAATCATTCCATAAAATAGTATCCACACCCATGAATGTATAAATAAAATTTAGGAAACTTATAAGTGATAATATTATCATATTAAAGGTATTGGTATATTTTTAATTCATAATTATTTAATTAAAAATCGTTACTTAATTTAACTAATATGAATTCATAAATTAAAAATTTTATGTCTTCTAGTTTTAAGATCATTTTATAATAAATCCAATAATTTTTGTAAACATTATAAAATTTATAATAGTTTTAAAATCTGTATTTTTCAATTAAATTATGATTCTAATTAAAAAATAAATTAATTATATTTGGAAAAATATTTCGGAATAATATATTTCAATTTTTGGATTCTCCACATTGAAAACTGGTTAGGGGTTTTTTTTGGTTTTTTCCAAAAAAATACATAAATTTTTTATGAATAGTAAAATATAATAATTTATGAATTAAGCTAAATACATGATTTATTGTTTCATGGAAGATGTTTTTCTGATTTATTCCCAATTATTGGGAAATAACATGCAATTATTTCTATTCTTTGTCTTGGATTCATCACTATTTCTTGTCTTATTGAAAAATAATAATGTATTGATCAAAATATTAAGAAAACCCTCCACCCCTCCACTATAAAACCCACCCACACTGTAACACCCTAAGATTTTATGAAAAATATTCTTTTTAATTAAATTGATGTCTTGTGTTGTATGCTACACCAAATGGATCTTTCACGACACGCATCCCTGACTTGTCCTGCATTACACGCAATCACGACCTTCCACGATAGCGTGTGTTGTACGCAATACCAAGTTTCACAAAACGAGTTATTATTATAATGAACTAGCCATTATGAATAGTAATACCCACTTTTTTAAATTTTATTTTCCAAAATGTAATTCATTTTTGGATTCGGAATATCGAAATTAGCCTAGGGTTAAAATTTGGTATTTTTCTGAAAACTTTCAATTTTTGATTAATAGTGAAAACACTGGGTTACTATTTAAATACCGAATTTCTATTTAAATAATTATTTATTTTATTTAAATTTATTTTAGGTAAAAATTGATACATAATACCTATATAGGTTTAAAGTAATTCATTGGAGTCATTTTATAATAATTTTAGATATATAAAAATTTTATTGAACTTTTGACCGTTTTTTACTCATCTCCTAGGATAATTTGAAAATTCAAATAAAACTTAATTTTACCACTTCTGTGAACTGAATTTCTAAAATCTGAGAGACATGGTTAATATAAAGGACTAAAATGTGGTTCAATGAGATGAAAATAATTTTTGGTGAATAGTAACTGTTTACCTTTGTTTACCACGGTTAAAAGTAAATAGGGTAATTAAGGGTAAAAATGATATTATTATTACCCTAAAACATGTCCTAATTCTATTGGATAAATGTAATTCGACCAAAAACAATCTTAGGAATAAAATATGACCATTTAGTCCCACTTGGATTCGATTAGGACATTTATTATTATTTTATTTAAAGAAGGGTTAAAATAGTTAAAATCAAAATTTAATAACTAAATAATTTTTAAAATAGGGTTATACATAAGATAAATTTGACTATAAATATTCATTAGAAGATAAAACGATTTCCTACCTAATGGTATTTTATTTATAATTTTTAGACATTAAATAATTTATGTTATTTATGACACAATGGTGATGCAGTAATTACCTAACTAATGAAATATTAAAATGATTGATAATATAAATACACAAATAAATGTAATTTGAGACTTTTTATGAATTCCACTAATTTAATAGGTTAATATGACATGTTATTATTGATTTAAGTAACGTTTTTTGAACTAATCATGATGTTAGGATTTTCACAAAAATCAAGTACCAAATACTGTCAAAATTAACATAAAATAGGTTTTAAAAAAATATTTTATTATTAATTTTTATTTTATTCCTAAAAATCTAAGGTTCGGCCAAATGACTAATATAAGGATATATATATATATATTAATAGTTAACCACTTTGAGTTTGTTTGTCTTTTTATAGTAAGTTTATTAACCTTATATTGCAAGAAAACAAGAAGACACGGTAAAAGTAAAATTATTTAACTTAAAGTTAAATCTAAATGATAAGTTTAAAATAGAAACCTAAACTTGTATAAATTATATTGGATGAAAGGATTTAGACCCATCCCCACATCAGGTTCGAAATAAATTAATTTTGAGCTATTAAAAACCGAATATGACTTTATAATAAGATAATATTTTTTGTTATTCCAAAGGTGCCCCTCTCCTCCCTTATAAAAGGGCACCTCCTCCCACTCTTCCTAACACCACATTGAGCCTTCATGCTCGGCCAAACCCATCCAAATTCTCTTTTGCATTTCCATATAAATATCCTCGAGGTCCTTGTTTTCTTCAATGACCAATTTTAGTGCCCTAAGAGGAGGTCTCAAAAGAGGCGCTTCAAAGAAGAGGTAATGTCCGTTACCGATTCTTTCAACTTTATTTCTTATTCCACTTCTTCTTCATTAGTTGTTTCATTATGAAGTAATAACATAAGTATCACCCATATACTGATATGTAATTATAATTATTAAACAACCCTACTTCACCATCTATCAATCCTACAGAAAACGAAATCATCGTGCGTGCGTACGTACGGAATACAGTCTCCACGCCGTGGTGTAATTTATTTTCCACCAACACCTTACGTGGAAGGGTATAATGGTGTAAATAAATAACTATATATGATTATTTTAAAGTGATATTGATTCTCAAATTGTATACATACACTTCAATACAATTCCACGATCATGGGAATGATATCATCGCTCGTGCGTACGTACGGACTACCGTCTCCACGACGCGATGAGAATCATTCTCCATGTTACGCATTCATTAATGATTATAAAGTATATATAATAAGTAATCATGAAATATATGACATAATAATGATACTAGATTTATTTATTTATACATGTATGTCGTCTACTTAATTCCATTCAATTCAATAAGGAAACGAAAACAGAGTTCATGCGTACGTACGACCAACCGTCTCCATGAACGGTGTATTTCATTCCATTTATCGATCTATCATATATATATATATATATATATATATTCTGAATATATATTACATTTAAATCATGTCTTACATTCTGGATTTATGTAAATCAGGATATAAGTAATAATATTAAGAACAACAAGTCGAAACACGTACGATAAATGAAACAATTTTAGCCAAAACGCTGCTTTTACATCAAATTTACAAAAGAACGGGTAATATAAAGTCATAAGTGAACTATATATGATAACATAACAATGAATATTATACTTTAATAAGTCAATGACATTATTTAAATCATTATACAGGAGGTTCGGATACGTATGAAGCATATCGGACCTAAGGTAATGGATAATTTTGCAATTCTCATTTTTATCTGATAGTGCTCATTCGTAAGTATTTACTGGGGTTATTGCTATCATCAATTTCAATGTTTTATAAAATTTTATTCATTTATGTTTAAATTTCTTTTTACCCATTTTGACTTTAACCCCATGGTATAGAAGGAATCTTTCTTTTATTTACCCTACAAGGTACTTTTTGACTTTTCCGACAAAAGTACGAGAAGAATGTTTTTTTAATGTATACGGCATGAATTTATTTTTAAGGTTTTATAAAGCCTTATTTTCATGAAGCTTACTCCAAAATATTTCATGAATATTTTCAACAAAATCTCTTTTTTAAAAAATTGATTGACATTTTGTGAAATGAAATTGATTTTGAAGAAGAAAGGATATTTTTCCTCAAGAATTCATTTCAAATGTATTATCAAAACCATTTTCCATCTAATATTACATTATTTAATATGTGTATGTTTCAAGTTTAATGTCTCTATGATTTACATGGTTTCACTTTTCTTATGATTAAATGTCCATTTGTTTTATATGGAGTATGAGATGATGGGATGATGTTTATGAAACCCATTTTATTCTTTGGGTTATGATGAATGTTTTATGTTTATTTTGTGGCACAAGTAAGAAAAAATTCATTATGAGATGGGTGGGACCTATATATCCCTCCAATTAATTGGGTAAAGATTTATATCTCATGAGATAGACATGGCTGCAATGGTAAGTTAATCTAGTTCAGTGTTACAGGACTGAAACGAGGAGTGAACTCGATTCAGAAAGGGACTTTGTCCACTAAAATGGTCTTGGAAGTAATGCCTTGGCTAATATGGAAATCATAACATGTTCTAAATGGCTTCCAAAATTACATGTTTTATTCCCATGCTTTTTTATCATGATTGATGTTCCCTTATGATATATACCTTATGTACTTCCAAAATTCATGTTTTTTCTCAAGATTTTGATGTTTAGATTTTATGTTCATATGTTTGCATTCAAATGTTTATGGATTGTTTTTTATTCTCTATGTTTACCCTTACTGGGCATTTAAGCTCACCCCTTTTATGCTTTCTTTTCCCCAGGATATAAAGAAAGGTTTTAGGTAAAAAGGGGGAAGATATTTATGAGAGATGTTGAAGATATTTCACCGTGATTAGAAGATTATATTCCGAGTTTCCAAAGACACTAAACTATTACGGTCCTTGTGTGTCTGTTTTTGTTATATACTAAGTACTCCACAAAAGTAATGTAATGACCATGTACGTCATGATTTGGGTCTCTACAGTTGGTATCATAGGAAAGGTTTAGTCAACCTTTGGAAATTAGGATGCAAAAACTTTAGTGATATCCCTAGAGATATTTCTAAGGTATGTCTAGGGATGTACCTAAGGTTAAGTATAAGTATAGGTTATAATCCTAGAATTATGGTAACGATATTAGATTAAACCTAAGATTTTAGATATTGAAGTTACTCCCCCTTTATTAGGATTTTTTCCTCTCACACTATTCTTTTTGGGTTTTAGAAAATGGCTGGAAACAAGATGATTCACGATAATAGAGGATATTATGGAAAATGGAATGATATTCTTTATGAGAAACCAAATGAAATGGGATTTGGAAGTCCAAACATCATTATTATGCCGAATCAGCAATCTCATAATATGATCAATAAACTCAAATTTGGTAAGTTTCCTGACTCGGCTAATAAGAGAAAGATGGAGTTTCATAATGATCATAGGGGAAAGAAATTTCCATATCTCATATGTAAATCATGTGGAAGAGGCATCAAGGAGCTTGTTTCAAAGGAACTGGAAGGTGCTTTGGGTGTGGAAAAAAAGGACACAAAGCCAGTAAGTGCAAACGAAAAGGTTCAGTTAACACCATGGATGAGGATAATGGTATTGCTATGACATCAACAATGGTTAAATGTTTTAAATGTGGAATATACGGGTATCATGCAAACCAATGCCATAAGGGAAATTCTCATGAAGAGAATCATTATGGCAGTATGGGTAGTATTTATATTGATGATGATGAAGAGACTACAAATGATATGTGAGATGAAAGAATTGTCGAAGCTTGGTCAGTGGTTTAAGAAGGTAGTGGAATGATTACATGTTTATCAACTGTAATGTTGTATAAGTAATATCATGGTACTATGGAATAAAGAGTCATCTAAGGATTGTTACACTATTCCCTTTCCTTATGTTTTGAAAGTGTATGATGAATGGTACCAGTAACCATGAAGGGTTATTCAGATATTTTTGGAAAGTAGATGATATGCACCTAATGAAGGGATAAGAAGAAAATTAAATTTTTGATAGTATTCATGAGCTCATGAATGATATAAGGACTAAGTGATATTATGGTTTTAGTATATAGAATTTTAGGGATTTTGGTATATAGAAAGTGTTAAAATTTAACAATATTCATGTTTTCACTAAGGTTGAATGGGTATTTATTCATCAAGAGAACACATGATTAAGGTATTCACATGTTTGTAATTTGACCAACAAAATATATCTTATGATATATGGGGGATAAATGGTGGCATTCCGGTGATTGTTATATGACATTTCAAGTAATAATTTTATTTATACTATGAGCTTGGACCGAAGTATTTTAGATAAGACTAAAGATTGGAATGGACTATATTGGACATAAGTTAGTAGTGTTTAATTATAGAACTTTTTTCGATATTATTGATGGGATACTATAGTAATGTAGTTTTAGAAAAAGGACAACCTGCAGGACGGGTGACAGCCCATCACATCGGACAAGGCTGTGGGAATCAAACCCTCAACTGAAGTGTGACTGGCCTTTATCACCTACCACTAGCCTATAGTAAGTCCCTAGTTAGTAGAAACTAGTTTTATTTTATTAAGCGGCATGATAGATGAAGTATAAGTTCATTTTTGGAATCATATACTATTAACCACACCATAGATAGACTTATGTATATTTGATAACATTTGATAACCTTTTGTCTGAAATAGATGGAATGACCCATCATTCTATCACATGATCTGTTAGCACTTCACGAATAATAAATTCAACTTCATTTATTTAAGAGATGAAGTGGAAATTGTTCAAAGCACGAACAATAGTGAGATTATACCAAAATCAAGCAAGTATTTCTTCTAATTCAAATTCTTCATCTTTGGGGAAATGATCATGAAAACCAAAAATGTTGTCCTAGTGCCCTTATATCCGATGAAACATATGGTACCCTAGATCATCACAAATATATGGCTTTCTGATTGTTGCCTTTTTCATAGCCATGTTCTCTACCACTCTCCATCAGAACATGACGGTTAGATATCTCTTCCATATCCATATTTACATGTATGTTTTCCTATGTGGAAAGCTAGTGATTAGTTAATTTGGGTAACCGTTACGCTTCATACTTTAGTTTTTAAAGCCAAGTTTTGGTATTCCTTTTTACGATGTGGTTTTTTATTAAAGAAACATTCAAGTAGTAAACCATTTATAACCCTGATGAATTTCGAGGGCGAAATTCATTTTAAGGGGGGTAGAATGTAACACCCCCATATTTTATGAAAAATATTACTTTTAATTTTATTGATGTATTGTGTTGTACGCTACACTAAAAGGAGATTTCACTACACGCATCCCTGACTTCTCTTGCATTACAAAAAAACATGACCTTCCACGATAGCATGTGTTGTACGCAATACCAAGTTTCACTAAACAAGATATTATTATAATGAACTAGTAGTTATTAATTGTAAAACCCCACTTTTTGAAATTTTATTTTCCAAAATGGAATTCATTTTTGGATTCGGAATATCTAAATTAGCCTATGGTAAAATTTTGGCATTTTTCTGAACACTTTCAATTTTTGATAAATAGTGAAAACACTAGGTTTTTATTTAAAAACCGACTTTTTATTTAAATAATTATTTATTTTATTTAAATTTATTTTAGGTCAAAATTGATACATAATACCTATATAAGTTCAAATTAATTCATTGAAGTCATTTTATAATAATTTTAGATATATAAAAATTTTATAGAACTTTTCACCGTCTTTTACCCACCTCCTAAGAGAATTTGCAAATTCACATAAAACATAATTTTACCACTTCTGTGAATTGAATTTAGAAACTATGAGAGACATGGTTAATATAAAGGACTAAAATGTGGTTCAATGACATGAAAATAATTTTTTGTGAATAGTAACATTTTGCCTTTTTTTACCATGGTTAAAAGTAAATATGGGAATTAAGGGTAAAAATGATATTATTATTATTACCCTATCACATGTACTAATTCTATTTTATAAGTGTAATTCGACCAGAAACAACATTAGGAATACAATATGACCATTTATGCCCACTTGGATTAGATTAGGACATTTATTATTAATTTATTTAAAGAAGGGTTAAAATAGTTAAAATCAAAGTATAATAAATAAATCATTTTTAATATAGGGATATACAAAAGATAAATTCGACTATAAATATTAATTAGAAATATAAAAATATTTCCTACCTAATTTTATTGTATTTATAATTTTTAGACATTAAATAATTTATGTTATTTATTACACAATGGTGATGCAGTAATTACCTAAATAATGAAAAATTAAAATAATTGATATTATAAATACCCAAATAAATGTAATTTGAGACTTCTTATGAATTCAACTAAATTTATAGGTTAATATGAAATGTTATTAATGATTTAAGTAACGTTTTTAGAACTAATCATGCTGTTATGATTTTCAAAAAAATCAAGGACCAAATAATGTCGAACTTGACATAAATTAGTTTTTAAAACAAATATTATATTATTAATTGTTATTTTATTCGTAAAAATCTATGTTTCGGCCAAATGACATAGATAAGGATATATATATTAATAATGAACCACTTGGGGTTCTTTTGTCTTGTTATAGAAAGTTTATTAACCTTATAGTGTAAGAAAACAAGAAGACACGGTAAAAGTAAAATTATTTAACTTAAAGTTAAATCTAAATTATAAGGTTAAAATAGAAACCTAAACTTGTTTAAATTCTATTGGATGACATCCGTTCGACCCATACCCACCTTAGCTTCAAAATAAATCAATTTGGAGCTATTATAAACCGAATATGACTTTCTAATAAGATAATAATTTTAGTTATTCCAAAGGTGCCCCTCTCCTCCCTTATAAAAGGGAACCTCCTCCCTCTCTTCCCCACACCACTTTGAGCCTTCAAAATCGGCCAAACCCTTCCAAACTCTCTTCTACACTTCCATATAAACATCGTAGTTGTCCAGGTATTCTTCAAAGACCAATTTTAGTGCCCTAATATGAGGTCTCAAATGAGGTGCTTCAAAGAAGAGGTAATGTCCTTTACCGATTCTTTCAACTTTATTTCTTCTTCCACTTCTTCTTATTTAGTTGTTTAATTATGAAATAATAACATCAGTATCACTCATATACTGATATGTTATTATAATTATGAAACAATCCTATTTCACCATCTATACACCCTACGGAAAATGAAATCATAGGGTGTGCGTACGTACGGAATACCGTCTCCACACCGTGGTGTAATCTATTTTCCACCACCACCATACATGGATGGGTATAATGGTGTAAATAAATAACTATATATTATTATAGTAAAGTGATATTGATTATGAAATAGTATACATAAAATTAAATACAATTCCACGACCATTGGAATGATATCATCGCTCGTGTGTACGTATGGACTACCTTCTCCACGACGCGAAGAGATTCATTCTCCATGTTAACCATTCATGAATTATTATAAATTATATATAATAATTAATCATGAAATATATGACATAATAATGATACTGTATTTATTTATATATATATATATGTCATCTACTTAATTAAATTCAATTAAATAAGTAAACGAAAACAGCGTTCATGCGTACATACGACCTACCGTCTCCATGAACAGTGTATTTCATTCCATTTATCGATCTATCATATATATATATGTATATGCTGAATATATATTACATATAAATCATTTCTTACATTCTAGAATTAATTATATCAGGATATAAGTAATAATATTAAGAACAACAAGTCGAAACACGTACGATAAATGAAATGATTTTACCCAAAACGCTGCTTTTACATCGAATTTAAAAAGGAACGGGTAATATAAAGTCATAAGTGAACTATATATGATATCTTAACAATGAATATGATTCTTTAATAAGTCAATGACATTATTTAAATAATTATACAGGAGTTTCGGATACGTACGAAGCATATCGGACCTAAGGTAAGGGATAATTTTGCAAATCTCATTTTTATCCGAGATTGCTTATTCGTAAGTATTTACTGGGGTTATTGCTATCATCCATGTCAATGTTTTATAAAAGTGTATTCATTTATGTTTAATGTCCATTTTACACATTTTTACTTTTACCCTATGATATGGAAGGAATCTTTCTTTTATTTACCCTATAAGGTACTTTTTGACTTTTCCGACAAAAGTACAAGAAGAATTTTTTTTAACGTATACGGCATGAATGGATTTTTACTGTTTTATAAAGAATTATTTTCGTGAAGATTCCTCAAAAATATTTCATGACTATTTTCAACAAAATCTCTTTCTTTTAAAATTTCATGACGTTTTGTGAAAAGAAATTTATTTTGAAGAAGAAAGGATATTTTCCTCAAGAATTCATTTCAAATGTTTTATCAAAACCATTTTCCATCTATGATGACATTATTTAATATGTGTATGTTTCAAGTTTAATGTCTCTATGATTTACATGGTTTCACTTTTCTTATGATAAAATTTCCATTTGTTTTATATGGATTATGAGATGATGGGATGATGTTTATGAAACCCATTTTATTCTTTGGATTATGATGAATGTTTTAAGTTTATGTTGTGGCACAAGTAATAATGATTTGATTATGAGATGGGTGGGACCTATATCTCCCTCCAATGCATTGGGTAAAGATTTATATATCATGATATAGACATGGATGGAACGGTAAGTTAATCTGATTCAGTGTTATAGGACTGAAACGAGGAGTGAAATCGATTTAGAAAGGTACTTTTTCCACTAAGATGGTCTTGGCAGTAATGTCTTGGCTACTATGGAAATCATAACATGTGCTGAATGGTTGCCACAATTACATGTTTTATTCCTATGCTATTTTATCATGATTGATGTTCCCTTATGATATATGCCTTACGTACTTCCATGATTCATGTCTTTACTCAAGATTTTGATGTTTAGATTTTATGTTCATGTTTTTGCATTCAAATGTTTATGGATTGTTTTATGTTCTCTATGTTTACCCTTACTAGGCATTTGAGCTCACCCCTTTTATTTTTTCTTTTCCCCAGGATATAAAGAATGGTTTTAGATAAAAATAGGGGCAAGATCTTTATGGGAGATGTTGGAGATCTTTCACCATGATTAGAAGATTATATTCAGAGTTTCCAAAGACACTAAACTATTATGGTCCTTGTGTGTCTGTTTTTGTTATGTACTAAGTACTCCACAAAAGTAATGTAATGTCCATGTATGTCAAGCGTTGGGTCTCTACACACACTCCCCTCTTCTATTAAATCCTATCAAGCTTGGTATTTCCCTTAATTCTTCCCAAATATCTCACAAAGATCTTCTCCAACATCCAAGAGCCCTTAGTCTCTTCATAATATCATATTTTCTCTTCTTAATAGGCTCTCAAATAAGATTGATTAAAGAGGTAAATTCTTTTTTTCAATTCATTTACTTTCTTTTCAAGTTCATTTGTTTACATTTCTATATTTACCTCTCTTCATCCAAATGTTATAAAAACTCTATAACCATCAACGTACTGTAATTTTGTTTTGATAATGTAATTTTTTTATTATCACCTATCTTTTACCATTCATTAATTTTAATAGTAAAGTCATCATCTGAGATGTGTTAATTTACTACTTTCATGGACGATGGGTTTTCAATTTCTTCTACCATCATCAACTGTGGTCATGAAAAAACATTCACGGTTTGAAAAAACCATAATATATTTATTATGTCTCATATATGGTTCTGTAATCCTTTTGCACACATGTTTTAACGTTATAAAACAAAACATGTTAATTGTTTCCAAAAAACAGCCAATTATCTGAAAAGTTTATCACTAATGTTTGACAAAATAATAACGCATCACTCCATGTAAACTAAAAAAATTACAACCATATATCCTTCATGATGTTCAATAATAAAATATAACCCAAATTATAGTCAACCATCTTCATTTTAAATGATTCTTTATTCATTAAAATATGCAAACCAGTCATTAAAACCCAAGGAAGCAAACAGACCCGAACAATAAAATTGGACCTCATAACAAATCTGAATGGTTATAAATGAACTAAAAAGGTTATACTAAATATTATAAATATAAAATATGTTGTGGAATTATTAATTAATGAAACTAATTTGATTATTTAGGGCTTTTGTATCAGGTGGAGAACCCAATCAGACTTTGGGTTGGGGATCCACTCTATTTCACATTTACTCAAGAATGACCTCTATGTTATGAACTTTTAGTTGTACTACCTAATTATTGGGTGTGATTTTGAACATCCCCATACTCCACTCATTTTTTATATGTGACTATAAACACCTTTCTCTCTCATTAATCACTCCTTAGTACACCTGATATAGTGTCGATAATCTCTAAGGGATTCCACCCAATCAACTTTTGTTCCATTGGGTTGCTTTATCATTCTTTTACCAAAGATAATATATCTTATATTTTTTTATGAATAAAACAAACTTTTTTACATGTTCTAAACTAATTTATCAAAACCCTTTAATTATTCTATTTTAGGGATATACATGGTTTTAAGTGATTCTCTCCTCAATACTTCCCAATAAGTAAACCAGTTTTGAGGGAAATTCCCTAATTCTTACCTGATTTAAAGTGCACTGCCTATTTTGTTTTAATCCGAAAGTGTCTTTATGAAACCATCCTATTTATTAATAAAACCTTCTAGGTTCAATTCTGGTTTTATATAAAAGATTTTACCCTTATCTATTTTAAAGGTCGTAGAGTATTTTTCTTAAAACCGAACAAAAATGTTTTAAAAATAAAATTGCTTAAATATTCTTCTTACATGTCATAAATACTGATTGAGATCACTAAACATGATACAAACCATTTTTCCATGGTCAATTTACATGTTTATTTTAGTTCCTTTTTTCATGGACAATTATATGGTATGACCATTTGTTATTCTTTATGGAATAATTTTGGTACCCAATTCATTCCATAGGCAACCCTTATGTTTATTGATTATGAATGATTCTTTATGTGGAAACAATATTCATGATATTTATTATGGGTTCACCCTAATAGTTATTCAATGCATTGGGTAAAGTTAGATATCATGAGATGTTATGTGTGATGATCTTAGTGGTTTGCCTTGGCTTGTGAAACCATGTGCGACAATCTTGGCAGTTAGCCTTGGCATGTGCTACAATGTCCAACAGACATGAATGTTAGCCTTAAATAGAGATAAAGACATGTTTTTTGTTTCTTCGACATTAAAATGAGTCCATTTTTATATTATTCCATGTTTATATATTATAATTCCATATATTACATGTCTTTTTATCTCATCATTTATTTCCATCTGACACATGTGTTAATGTTATATTATTATGATTTTTCTCATTATTGGGATATTTATCTCATCCCTTGGTTCATTTGTTCCCCAGGGAACCCTATATAGATGTTTGAGAATAATTTATGTTACGATCTCAATTTAAAGGTTAAATAAAATAAATTCATTTAGTTCCACGTTTCAGTATTATATACCTATTCGTACAAGATACTAAACATTATGATCCATGGAATGTAATATAATGTACAATTATTCTTATAATCATGTACTGTTATATCTATAAGGCTAGGGTCTTTATAGTTGGTATTAAGGTATGGACTAGTTACTTTTGGACATTATGATTAGAGCACTTCAGTATAAACCATAAGGATTAGACTATGTATAAGAAAACACCCTTAAATTTTGGTAGGTATAGTGTAAGTGGATTGTCAAGAAAATACATCCATGTATGGATAAACATGTATAAATGTGTCCTTGGTGTAGATTTATATAGAAGAAATAATGGAAAACACTTCTTTGAGCTAGACTTGAAGGGGAACTGGTGAATGAAAACAGACATTCCTGCACTATTAGTTTGACACTCCCTGGGGATATGATTTGGTAAAATCATTATATTAGTACAGTTCATTATCAAGGGAATGAAAAAAAATCACATAAGAATATAAGTTAAGAAATAGATCAAGGATAACCTATATTTAAACATATGTAATCATAAGTTAGGATATACATATCTTTAACAGTTTTATCCTTTTCTGTTCAATGTTTTTTTAATGCTTAATAAAAATGTATTAAATCCCTATAATTGTATGTTATTTTTCTTAGTTAATGATGAGTAATAAAATAACACGTGCTAACAATCAATGTGATAGGGAATGTGAATATTTCCATAATTATTTTCCTGATATGAGGGGAACGGGTGCTCAAAATGTCATGGAAGTACATTCTCAGTTGGATCATGTTATGAATAATAACATGAATCATGTGGAACAACCTTTTCCTCCATGGAAAGAGAAAATTTTTGTTGAATTCTTAATATAGAAAAGGACTCCCATGTTTTTTTGAGCATTTGATTTCCCCCTCATAGAATGGTGGATTAACTATATTCAAAATATATTTTATGTCCTTCAGGGCTCAAAAGAAGAGAATTTTGTACTCACAGATTATATTTTGGATGAAGAAGATGACCAGTGGTGGAAAATGATCAATAATACAAATCCCCAAGTGGAAATTGATTCCATGGATTGGGAGGAATTCAAGAGAATGTTTTTTTAATAAATATTGTCCCAGAACCCACCATCTCAAGATAGAAAGAGAGTTCCTTAGAATCAAGCAGACAGAAAATGAGTCAATCAGGATGTTTGAAGAAAACATTATAAGGCTTGTAAGGTATACCCAAAGCTTAATCATGAACACCAAAAACAATGTGGGTACCTTTTTGAGATTCCTAAAGCCAAGTCATTGAAAAGTTATTATGATTCCAGACATTGAGAGTTATGAGGAGATTGTTTATTATGCCCTCAAGGTTGAAATGGATATTGGATACTCTCAGTTGTATCGTGGTACCTTATACAAGAAGAGGAAAATGGAATCTAATGTGGGAGGACCCATAAATAAATTCCATGATGGAATGATTCTTGATCATTCCATATGTGAAATTTTTTTTAACCATCATCTTGGGAACATTATAAAGGGAACGAAGTGTTGCTTCAAATGTTGAAAGTAAAGACATCTGGTTAGAATCTACCGATGGGATATAAGGAATCTTGCTAATGTGGAAGATAAAAGGATGGTTTTGATCCACACTCAGCCAGTAGTGCAGTGTTACAACAACATGGATCGTGTTCCTTTATTAAACAATTTCCTTAAGATAATTTTTGTTGGATTAAATCAACAACAACCTCTAATGTGACAAGGAAGGGCATATGGTATCACCACTGCAGAGTTGGATCCAAACAACGATGTGGATACCGGTATGCTAGTTATTAATTCATGAATATAGTATGTTATATTTTATTTTGGTTATATTCATTCATTCATATCATTCTAGTTTAGTATAAATATTCAATCACCACCTCAAAATTTGGAGGATATGTTACTTGTGAGAATAGAGAAATGGGAAATTATTACATCCATGGTTTATAAATCCTCCCTAGAATTTTTTTGTGGATAGAACCTTCTAGAAAATCTTTTCATACTTACTATATGGGAATTAGATGTTATCTTGGGCATAGAATGGATATATTTATACAAATCCAACATCAACTTTTGGGCAAGGGAGATCGTTTTTCACATTCTGAAACATCCTACAATTCAATACAACTTATGGGAGGAAGATTAATCTCTTTTAGAATCATTTTCAAAAAAGTGGATATTAGTTCTTTATAAGCATGAATTTCTAGCTCAAATGATTAAGACAAAGGAGAAAAACTATCTCGATGAAATTACCATCATGAGGGATTACACATATGTATTACCAGAAGAGTTTCCTGATATTCTTGAAGATCGTAAAGGTTGATTTCTCAATTGAACTAATTCTTGGATATCTTACTATATTAAAGACCCCATGTAGAATGTCCACCGTAGAGCTGGAGGAGCTCAAGAAGAAGCAACTGGAGAATCTAGAGAAGGGTTCTATATGCCCGAGTTCTTCACCATGGGGTGTGCTAGTCCTATTTGTCTAAAAGAAGGATAGATCAATGTGCCTCTACATTGGTTATCATAAGCATAATAATATCATGATAAATAACATGTATCCCCTACCACAGATAGATTAATTGTTCGATCAACTTTCTGGGGTTAGTTATTTCTCTAAGGTGGAGCTTCGATTGGCATATCACTACATTAATGTTAGAATGGAAGATATTCCCAAGACTACCTTTCAAATAAAGTATGTAAAATATGATTTCATAGTGATTCCCATAGTACTCACAAATCCTCCATAAATTTTCATGGGTTTACTGAATAGATTTAATAGATAATTCCATAATTATTTTTTTGATGTCTTTCCTGATGATATTATTCTATACACTAAAAGCATGAAGGTACATGAGGGGTATTAGAATAATATTTTAATGACTTTTTAACAGGATAAGTTGTATGAAATGTAAAATAAATGTTTGTTCTAGATGGATGATGTATCACTCATGGGGCATGTTTTCTCCAGAAAAGAGATATTTGTGGACCCTTCAATGACATAGGCATTTTTAGAGTCACGCAGACCAACCTCTGTTATAGAGATCCGCATCTTTCTAGGTCTTCCTAGGTGTTATTGATGATTTATGAATGAATTTTACCAATTTTAAAACCCAATTACCATAATGAAATATAATTGAGTAATGTTTTTTGGACCCAAGAATGTTAATAATAATTTAAGGAGTTTGAAAATATGTTTATCACTATGCTAGTACTCACACTCACATCACGTAGAAAACTCTTTCTGGTTTACAGCGAAGCATCCATGAAAGGATTGGGTTGTGTACGGATGAAAAATGATAAAATTATATCCCATACCTAATGGAAGCTGAAAATAAATCATCAATACTATCCTTAGCACGATCTAGAGTTGGCGGATGTGATCTTTGCTTAAACAATTTGGAGGTATTAACTCTATGGGGAGAAGTGTGATATATATAGTGATCACAAGGGTCTAAAATATATATTCACAAAAAAGAGCTAAATATGCGCCAGCAAATATGGATAGAACTCATCATGTATTATGACATCTAAATCCACTACCATTCTGATAAGGAGAACAAGGTGATGGATGCTCTATGTAGAAAGGATCATACATCTTTATTAATGATGAGAGTTAAAATGGATCCAATATTCATATATTTTCTAAGGATGTATGTTGGAATCATTAATGGAGAAACATCATCAATCCTTTTTCAAATGATTTCTCAACCACCCATCAAAGATAAAATAAGAGATGCTAAATGAAAATATATAGAAATTCATAAAAAGGTGGATGCTGTTAGAAATTGATAATCCCCAGAGTTCAATATTGATGAGGAAGGTGGTGAAATATTTTGTTCATGATTATGGGTAACATTGATCCAGAGATAAAGAAAGAGATAATCAATGATTCACATAGCTCAACCATCACTCTCGGTCCATGGAGCACAATGATGAATTGAGATCTCCAGGAAATGTTTTGGTGGGACAATATAAAGAAGAAGATTGTGGAATTTAAATCAAGGTGCCCAGTATGCCAACAAGTGAATGCTAAAAAAAGGGGATGATGCAACCACTACCTATACCAGCATGGAAGTTCTGGAACATCACCCTGGGCATTTTCTCTGGACATCTATGGACATTTAGGGAAATAATTATATATGGTAATTGTTGATCATCTTACAAAGATAGATCACATTATCAAAAATTCAATATGTCTTCTCATTGGATAAACATTCATGGATATATATCAAAGAGGTGGTAAGACTGCATGTAGTACCATAATCTATTGTATCCGATTGAGATCTAAGATTTACGTCAATGTTCCAAAAAAGACTATAACATTCTCTAATCACTAACCTAAACCTCAGTACGGCCAATCATACTCAAACAGATATCCATTCTGAACCAACTATTCATACCATGTAAGATATGTTGAGATAACGTTAAATGGGATTCAAAGGAGGATGGGACCAACATCTATCACTGGAATAATTCTATTACCACATCAATTTCAACTCAAGAATCCTAATAGAGCCATATGAATCCCTTTATGGGAAAAGGTGTAGAAGACCGGAATGTTGGGTTAATTTCCATGAGCATAAGATTCTAGGACCTCAATTGGTATAATAAATGGTGGAGATGGTAAAAACCATTCATAATCACATCAAGGTAGCCAAATGTTGACAGAATAGTTATACAGACAATCGATGAAGAGACCTTGATCTCAAAGATGGAGGCAAGGTATTTCTGTGCATAACTCTATGGTAGAAGGTCATGAGGAGTGGGAAGAAAGGAAAGCTAAGTCCAAGGTACATTATCCACTTAGATATTCTTGGTCTAGTCCGAGATATGACCTATATAATATAACATCCACCTACCATGGCCATGGTACATGATGTCTTCCATATATCCCTCTTAAAGAAGTACATACCAAATTCATCGCATATACTCTCTTTAGTGGTGTTATAGTTGGAAGATTGTCTTTAATATGAGGAAAATCCAATGAAAATCTTTGATCATATAGATTATGTTCTACGTAATAAGAAAATTCACATGGACAATGTACTATGGAGGAACTATAAGTATGAAGATGCATCATGGAACTAGATGAGGCAATGAATAAAAAGTACCTTCTCCTATTAATGTCTTGGAATGTAAAATGAAATTTTTGATGCAAAAATTTAATATGGGGTAATAATGTAATGACCCAATGTTTCAACAATGGAATTAACTTCTAATAATCATGAGATATAATCAAAAAGAAATCATAACACAGTGAACAACTCAGTACTATGTGACCTTTAAACATTATTTCGACACTTCTTATATTTGGAATTTCAAAAATATGACATACATTGATGTGATCCGTAAGATGATTGGAGTCTAATGGAACAAATATAATTTTTGGTGAATAATAACCTACCAATATTAAAAATAATATAACCCTTATAAAAAGTAAATCATCCATAATAAATTATCCTCACCCACGATTGTATAAATAAAATTTGGCCATCTTATAAGTGATAATAGGATCATTGTAAAAGTATTTGTATTTTTGTAAGTCATAAATAATTAATTTAGATGAATCAATTAATTTTCCTAAAAGGTGTTGATAAATTAACAATTTTATGTCTTTGGGATTTCCGATAATTTTATAAGACCTTATGTGATATTTGTAAACAATATAAAATAAATTATAGTTTTAAAATCTGTATTTATCAAGTAAATTATTATTTTAATTAAAAAATAAATTAATTTTATTTAGAAAATTATTTTTCAGAAATCCAGTTTATTTTTGGATTGTAAATATTGAAAAATGGTTGGGGTGAATTTTTGGATTTTTCTAAAATACATGAATTCTTTATTAATAGTAAAATACAATATTTTTGAAATTAAGATAAATACCCGACTTATAGAGTCATGGGTGAATTTAAGGTGATGTAAGCCAAATTTTTTCAAAATCACATGAACTTATTACTATTATTGGTCATGGAATCATCATTATTTCTTGTCATAATGGAACATAATAAAATAATAATGAAAATATTTAGAAAACCTTCTCGCCTTCAATATAAAAACCACCCACACCCCCCTCTTCGCTTCACTCCTCTCAAGCCTTGTTCTTTCCTTATATTCAAGAGGTAAATACCTTTTTCGATTCTTTTACTTTCATTTAAAGTTCATTTTTTTACTATTATATCCATAAATATCCTTATCCAGATATTATGATAACTCCAGTACCATACATTTACTATAATTTTGTTATTATTATGGAATAATTTATTATCCAATCCCCTTTAACCTTTTCTTATTTTGGTAGTAAAGACAACATCCGAGATGGGTTAATTTACCTCATTCAAGGATATTGAGTTTTCAATTTCTGCAACCATCTTCAACACTTGTCATGAAACCATTTTAATCGTTGAAAAAGTCAATAATATATTTATTATGACACATCTATGGTTCTAGAATCATTTTGTGGACATGGTTTTGATTTAAAAACAAAACATGTTCATTGTGGCAAAAAACAGCCTATAAACCCAAAAGGTTATTATGAATGTTTTACATAATGATTAATCATCACTTCAAGTCACATAATACAATTTAAAAAAATGTAACCTTCGGGGTGATAAATAATATAATATAAATCTACTTTTGTAAAAACATCAAAATTTTACAAGATTCTCTATTCATTAATGTATGTAAACCGATCATTAAAACCCAATGATGAAAACAGACCCGAACAATATAATTGAAACTCATAACCAATAAAAATGGTTATAAATGGAGATAAAATATTTTCAATAAATATTTTACATATTTAATATTTTATTTATTATTAATTAATTATCATAATTTGATTATTCATGGTATTAATATCAAGTGTGACACCATCTGACTTAAGGTAAGGGACCCACTCTATTTCACTTTTATTCGAAAATTAACTCTATGTTATTCACTTTTATGTGTAATATCTAATGATGTAGAATGAGATCTCCCCTCCCCCAAATTTCCCACATTATTTATAAGTGATAATAAACCCATTTCCATGTCATTAAGCCCTCTTATGTACACCAGATACCATACTGATAATCCAAAAGGGATTCTACCCAAACCTCCATTGTTAATTTGGGTCGCCTTATATTTATTATACCAAATTGATGTTATATAATCTTTTTATGTAAACATTTTAAATTTTTTATACGTGCCCCAAAATTATTTATCAAGACAATTTCATCATTCTCCTTTACGGATATACACATTTTTATGTGATTCTTTCCTCAATATAATCTGATAAGAAAATCTGTTTCGAGGGAAATTATTGAATTCTAATCACATTTCATGTGCACCCTATCTTCTATTTTAAAACACAAATGTCTTTTTAGATCACCATTTTTACTATGAAAACCTTCTTGGTTCACTTTTGGTATTATATAATTGATTGTCCCTTATTTTTAATGGTTATATAATATATTACATAAAACTGAAAAAATGATTTAAGGTTAAAATTATTGAGTAAATAAGGTTTCCTTATGAAATTTCCATTCCTTCATGTTTGGGGAGATTGTTGAGACAATAAGGATTCCTTATGAATTTTCCATTCTTTCTTGTTTTGAAAATCAAAAACACCTTGTCTTAAGAAAATTTTCATTTTACCCAATCTTTTACTTTCATAAAGAAAATTTTCCTTCCCCAATGAAATTTACCATTACCCTGATTTTCATGGTTCATTTTTTCTATGTATAATATTCGGTTTTGTATCCAAAACCATGGAGTCATATATATATATACATGTATATATAGAATTCTGTTTTCAGGATAGAAATTGTGGTTCTAAATTCTATGAATTCGAGCCCCAAACTCTTATGAGTTCTAACATTTAGTTCTCTGAATTCAGTCTCCAAACTCTTATGAGTTCTGACTCTGAGTTCTCTGAATTCAGAATCCAAACTCTTATGAGTTCTGACTCCATGTTCTCTAAATTTATTCTCGGAACTATTATTATTTATGACTCCGAGTTTTCTGAATTCAGACTCCTAACTCTTATGAGTTCCGAGTCTGAGTTCCCTCAATTAAGACTCCGAACTCTTATGAGTTCTGACTCAGAGTTCTCTGAATTTAGACTCTGAACTCTTCTGAGTTTAGAATTTGAATTATTATGAATTCAGATTCCGAACATTCTAAGTTCAGGTATCAAATTCTTCTGAATCCAGATTCTGAATTTCCTTGAAATTCAGACTCCGTAATTCTATAAAATTCAGGTTCTGAATTCCTCAGAAAATAGAATTTGAATATCCTTGTATTATAGACTCTGAATAGTTTTTGGGAAGACTCCGAACATTTATTTTTTCTTACATTATGAAAAAATAATTTCTTATGAAACCTTATTTTTGTTTACTCTGGTTTTTGTTATAAAACAATGTCATGGATTCAGTTACTAACTAACAGTTGTTTGAGTGACACGTGTACAGTTCCCTCCGAAATTCAATGAAAAATATGGCCATTTGAGTAGGGTGCTAACCGTTGAGAATGTTCCTATAAATATGAGCTCATTTTAAATATCTCAGAACTTTTATAAAATGTTTTATGAATCCATAGATTACATGATGAAGTGATTTCAAGAGAGAGACTCTCATATTTGATGCGTGCTGAACGTCTTGTTCATGTTTTCTTTGTGCGACTCTGAATGTTGTTGAGTACATTCGAGGGCTTCCGGGTATAGGAAGACAGAGGTGCCGACTACCTTAAAGATCGAGGACATCCTTCCTGAGGAAGACAGAGGTGTTGACTACCTTGAAGTTGAGGGCTTGTGGGTAAGTTAATACAGACATTGATCTTCATATCGAGGGCTTACCTTGGTGTGGGTAAGATAGACTTTCTTGAAAGTATAAATCAAGGGACCTTAATCAATGGTTGTTGGATACCCTTCTCTTTAGGTCAAAATATTTACTACTTGTTACTTGTTTGTTTCAAGTTTTTTGCTGTATTTTGATTGTTGAAGAATGTATAACTATCTTATACTTTCTTATACTTGTATAATTTGATTTAGTAAGACTCTATTTTCTTTATGTTACAATCTTTATCTTTGTAATAATTTGTTAAGTTTCATTTTCGAAATCACATTTTCGGAATTTCATTCATGGAATCACATTTTTGGAATTAAGAAAGTGTGTAGAACTATGAGTTTTTTTAATTAAGTTGTATAATTTTGTTAAACTATAGAAAGGTTTCTGACCAACATTAAAAATTCCCAAATAATTTTAAAATTATACAATTCACCCTCCCCCCTTATTTTATATTTATCATCATTAGATACTACATACAATATCTTTATCCATTATTTTGATCATACAATTGGTATCAGAGGAGGTCTCTGAAATACTTATATTAATATATAAGTTTTCCTAGCTCAAGTATTTCATTGTTTTATATTTTCCTTGCTGAGGAATATTTTCTTTGTTTACAAAATTTTATTACTTTCAAGTTTGTCTGGAATGATTTTCATTAAGATGTAAGTAATCAATGTTGGTTCCCTTGACAACCTAAATCCAACTAGACCACCTATTTTTTATTGAAGTGATTAAAAATATTGGAGAGATCGCATGAAGACATTCATATCAATACAGGAGTAGACAATTTTATCTTACTTGCTGTAGGATATAAAATCCTTGATGAGGAAGTTAGTACTTTTACCATCCAAGAAAAGTACAAATATCAACTGAATTATATGGTACACAATACATTGATTTGTTCCCTGAATATATATATATATATATATATATATATATATATATATATATCCAAATTTCATCATGTGATGTACAAAATTTTATTTGGAAGAATCTTGATGTTAAACACTTTGGAACATCCAAAGTTATTGAAACTAGACGTTCCATGCTCAGAGCTGAATATCATGGTTTTTTCATTCCTTATAAAGAACCCATATGTAAAGTGAAACAAAGATTTATGACTACTGTTAATAGTTTAAATTATATGGGTGAGAAATAATTAGATGATGATTCTCTTGTGGACAACATCATAGACATCATGCCAAATGAGTGGGAATCCAAGAGAAAACTATATATGAGAATAGGAAGGTTACTCAGATTTTACTTAATGAACTTTTTGGATATCATCTTCAACATGAAACTAGAATGATGAGATATGTTGATATTGTTAACAAGAAAAATGGGAATGGAAGTGTTTCTTTTACTACAACCTCAAATCATTTGAAAGCCAAGACTCTTGAGAGAGTTAGTAGATCTATGTCTAAGAAGGTTGTTATCCAATATGAATCTAGTGGATGTGAATCTTCAAAAAATGAGTTATCAAATATTTATTGAATGATGAATAATATTTTTGGTGAGAAGAACATTCAATCGAGATACAAGAGGAAATAAAGGAAAGATAATAAAGATTCAGAAGTCACTTGTTATGAATGAAAAATAGATGGACATATAAGGCATGATTGTACTATGCTTAAATGAAAGGAAGGAAAGGAATGTCATTCTAAGAGAAATATGAACATGTACTATAAATCCAAAGCTAAGAAAGTACTAAAATCTAATGACACATTGAGTACCAGTGGTGGAGACTCTTCTGAAGAATAATCGGATTACAAATATTCTGGACAGAAGAATCTTGGTTTAATATCCAGACTACCTATTGAAAATCATTTCATAATGGCTATGGTACAAAACTCTGAATCTATGACCAACATATCCCTAAATTCTAATTATAGTGATAGTAAATATAATAACTCTTCTGATGATTAATCTTTTTCTAATTAAGAGAAAACACTAACAAACTATGAAGCAGTTTCTTGGTTTCCTAAACTCTTTGAGAATGAGAATTCAAAACTCAAGAAAAAATATTGATAAGGAAAATTCTAGAAATACTATTCTTATAAAATAAATATCAGATATTTCTAAAGATCTTGATAAGAAGTTTTTTGATTTCGAATGTATTTCAAAATATCTTGAGGAAGTAAATTCTAAGAAGGATAAACTTTCTAAGGATCTACAAAAATTTAATTTCTAAGAAAAATGTTTTTGAGACTAACTCTAGTTATAGAGCTAATGTTTTGGAAGATAAAAACATAGTTATTAAACTAAAATCTCAAATATTTTCCTTGAGGAAGTGTTTGTCAAACATTACCTTAGGTAAGGAAAATTTTGATAAAATGTATTCTGAAATCCAACCTCTAAGGAATAATTCTAGTTTTGGTTATACTAGTTCTAAACCTTTTTTATTAACAATTATTATATTCCTCAAAGTGCTCCATTCTGTAATAAATGTGAATGTGGTAGGCATTGGGAAAAACATTGTTCCCTAAACAAAACTCAGTCTTTAGGTTTTCATATAGCCTATTTTTCTATGAAAATGTGGGTACCTAGGATTTTGCGTTCTGAAATTTCCAGATCCAAGATTTTTTGTGTTCCGGAAGTCTAACATTCTTATTTTTAGGAAAATAAAGAATGTAACAATAGAAATAGTTGGTACATGGATAGTGGAAGATCCCTTCAAATGACTGGTAATAAAAACTACTTTGAGGAGATTATCAAGATGAATGGAGGAAAAATAACATTCAGAGATAATGCTAAGGGATAAATTATTGGTATATGTAACATTATTTTTCTTGGAAAAAAATTTCTTACAAATATTTTATTTGTGAAGTGTCTTACGAAAAACCTCATCAGCATAAGTCATTATTGTGTTGAAGGTTACCTTGTGAATTTAAGGAATGACAAGTTCTTAGTAAAAAATTTCAAGGAAGAGTTTATTCTTTCTTCCAATAGGCAAGAGAATGTTTACACAATAAACATAGAAGACCTTAAGAGCCAAGACCTACCTTTCCTTAGTGTAATGGAATATCATTTTTGTTTATGGCAGAGAAGGTTAGGACATTATAACCTTAGGAACCTATGAAAAATTTCTAAGGAAATACTAGTTAAGGATCTACTTGAGCGTGGATTTTAATCTTCAAAATTTTGTGATCCTTGTCAATATGTTAAGAAACATAAATCAACATTTAAATTAGTTGGAGAAGTCTCAACCATTGATGCATTACAGTTAGTGCATATGGATCTTTTTGGACCCCCACAAACTGAAAGCATTGGAGGAAAATATTACGTATTTGTCTTAGTTGATGATTACACTTGATGTTTGTGTGTATATTTTCTAGAAAACAAATCTAATGCTTTATCTTATTTAAATGGTTTTAGATCCCATGTTAAAAATGAGAAAAACTACTCTTTGATAACTATTCATAGTGATCATGGAGAAGATTATCAAAATTCTGATTTCAAAACATTTTGTAGTAGAAAAGGCATTACTCATAACTTTTCAACACCAAGAACGCCTCAACAAAATGGTGTTGTTGAAGGAATAAATAGATTCCATCATGAGATAACAAGAACCATATTGATTGAGTATTCTATAGCCAATCATTTTTGGGATGAAGCTGTAAGTATTTCTTATTGTAATATAAATCATATTTTGATTATTCCTTTTCTTAATAAAACTTCTTATGAGTTATAGAATGTTAGAAAACCTATACTTGCATACTTCAATTTTTTTGGTTGCAAGGTATTCGTTTTGAATACTAAATATAATTTACACAAATACTCACCCAAATTCGATAAAGGAGTTTTCATAGGATACTCCACAACTTCTAAGGCTTATAGAGTTTTCAATAAAAACACTTGTACTGTTGAAGAAATAGTACATGTCAAATTTGATAAAACTTATGCCTTTGTTTTTAAACAACCCCAACCTACATATTTGGATGTGTTTTCAAAAACTGAATATCATCCTTTGTTCGAAGATCATTCTGATATGAAAATGTACAAGAAGATGTTTCTAAAGCATTTACCCTAGAATATTTCCTACCCTATGTTGACGAACAGGTTTTACAAAACCCCAATCAGTTGTTTCTTTAGAATCATCCCAGTGAAAGTATCATTGGTGATGTAAATTAAACTATAAGGACTAGAAGTTCCTTAAATAATGAATTAGAACATCTAGCATTCATTTCCCAATTAGAAACAAAATTCACCGATAAAGCTTTAGGTGATGATGATTGGATAAATTCTATACAAGATGAACTAAATGAATTCAAAATGAATAATGTCTGGACCTTGGTTGAAAGCCCTATGGAAACTTCTGTTATTGGAGTAAAATGGTTCTTCAAAAATAAGTGTAATGAAAATTTAATCATAGATAGGAATAAATCTAGATTGGTTGCTAAAGGCTATAATAAAAATGAAGGAATAAAATATGAAGAAAACTATGCTCGAGTATCTAGACTTGAATCTATTCATATTCTAATTTCCTTTACATCATTCTTCAAAATCAAACTTTTTCAAGTGGATATGAAATGTTCTTTCCATAATTTTTTTGTTCATGAGGAAGTAATTGTTGAACAACCCCTTGGTTTTGAAGATACAAAACATCCTGAACATGTTTATAAACTTAGCAAAGATTTGTATGGTCTTAAGAAAGCCCCTCGAGCTTGGTATGATAGGATTATAATATATTTGCTTCAAAATAATTACGTTAAGTGAAATAAATATCCAACCCTCTTTATTAAGAAAGATATGAAAAATGATTCGATTGTTCAAATTTATGTTGATGACATTGTATTTAGTTTAACTCATAAATCATTAGCTAATTCCTTTATTATCAAAGGAAATCTGAGTTTCAAATGAGTATGATGGGTGAGTTAACATTTTTCTTTGGATTTAAAATTTCCCAAACACCAGAAGGATTCTATATTTCCCAACATAATTATATTAAATATCTTCTTAAAAAGTATGGATGTGAGAACAGTAAGAGTATTATAACTCCCATTGGTACCTCAAACACACTTGATCTCGATGAAGATAGGAAACCAGTAGATCAAACATCATTTAGAGGTATGATAGGAAGTTTACATTACTTGACAGCTAGTCTTCCATACATAATGTTTACAATATTTTTATTTTTAAGATATGTATCCAATATTAAGGAATCTCATTTAATGGTAGTGAAACGATTTTTTCACTACTTAATGGGAACCATGGATTTAGGACTCTTTTATACTTCTAGAAATGATTTTGTTCTAAATTTTTTTTCGAATCCTAGCTTTGGGGGATATAGAATGGATAGAAAATTTACATCCGAAACATGTCATTTCTTAAGAGTTTCATTACATTATTGGTCATGAAAGAAGCAACACTCAGTAGCACTTTCCACTGCTGATTCTGAATATGTAGCTGTTGGTATTTTTTCTGCTCAAGTCTTGTGGATGCAACACACAGTCACAGACTATGGTATAAGTTTTACCAAAACAAAATTTTTTGTGATAATACTTGTAAATACCCATAAATTTCAAGGAATTTTTTTTCATAAATTTTTTGGGATATTACAAGTACGCAGTTTCTAACGGGACCTGATTCCGAGTCCCGGTGTGCTTGGAATCAATTTCCAAAGTTTAGCTTGGGTACGTTCAGTGAACGAATGAGAGAGATTTTCTATATTTTGAACCGGTGCTCAGAATCGAAGTCTAAGGGCACCGATGAAACCGCAGTGGTGGTATTAACTTAAGAGGACCTTTTCCGAAGGTGTTTTTTCTCGGGAGGAGTTGTTAAAAATTTACGATTAAATGTGAAGTAAATAAATTTTGTGGAACAAATTTTACTTCTAACCTAAGTGGTTTTATCCTAAGTATGGGAGTTAGGGTGGGACCCGCTAGTTACTAACTACCCAGGAGTGGGTATAGGTGAGGTGGGGCCCACACGATCCCCACCCCTTCAAATTCCTTTAACTCCTCTAACCCCTCTTAAAGTTGGAAACTCCCCATTTATTTGTAACTCTCCCCTCTCTCCACTTTATTCATGCCAACACATTTACTCAATTAAGTGAGTTGTGTTTGAATTTTAAAATTGAAAATGCATGGCTTGAAGTAATAAAATATGATAAGTCTTATTTTATTTTGGGGGTTAGTTTTTTTGTGATGATATTGGGGGAGAGAGCACTTTTCTCTGGAAGAACATCATCTTCCTCATCGAAGAACGACAAGAACGTCGGTGCCAACCTCGGCTTCTTTCTTCTCGACGTTGATGAAGTGATGTCGTCATTCTGAAGCAACGTCAAAAGAACAACAAAAGCATCTCCATCCTTCGTCATGCGATAAAACATATTGAGGTGAGGTAGGGGTTAATTTCAATTTTATTTAATTAAAATTGCGCTCTGTTTGTCGTTGAGAATTATCGTTCTTTTGGCCGCTTGTTATCAACATTACGGGAGGAGGTCGGACCGCACAAACACGGACGATTCTCCTTCCATTCTCTTGTTGTTTATCATTGAAGTTTTAAGACAATGGCGGCGCGGTGTCGTTGCACCACGCACGAACGAAAAGGGGCCACAGCTGAAGCGGGCCACGGAGATGGTGTGCGGCGCCGTCGCGCCGCGCCGGTGAGGCCGCGCCGAAGAGCTGGCCGCGTCATAGGGGCGCAGCGCCGTTGCACCGCACCGGTTGGCAAAGAGATACAGCCTTTGGCCACGGAGGCTTAGCAGGAAGTGGCCAGCCAAGCTGGGCCCCGATGTTCCAGGAGGCAGTACCCCCTGTGGGTCCCGCATGGCACAAACGGTTGGCCATAATGGCCGGCCGTTTTCCCGGAATACTGGGGGTTTCAAACCCCCAGCCAGCTCTCTAGGGAGGACCCCATAGGTCTGCCATTTCGAGGCAATGGGGCGACAGCCCCTTCGCGCCACGCTCAGCCACGAGCCGAGTGCCCGGCCACGGGCAGGACCGCCCGCGCCGGGCCGAACCGCCTGCGGCGGGCTGGGCCGCCCGCGACAGGTCAGGCCTCCCGAGCTGGGTCGGGCCGTGCCATCCGGGCCAGTCCGTGCTCAAAGGGGCCGGACCCAGACCCTGGTTGGGTCACCCCGGTTCGGGCCGACCCAGGGGTTATTGGACGGGGTCGGACCGGGCCTAAACCCCCTATTTTCGGGAAGTTTCGTTCAAACGCCCATATCTTGGGCTACTAAACTCCAATCGATGAACCGTCAGTTGTGTTGGGATCCATGGATCGAGAAAGTAGTTTTTGTATATTACACTAAAGGTTTTAGATAACTTTGCATACGGCTGGGTTGGTTTGAACATGAAACCAACGGGGGCCTTGGAGCGGAAACACTTATAACATGGGCTCCGGACGTCCGATTGATGTGTCGTCGACTTTGTTGGATTCTTCTTAGTGATACGGTTCTTTTGGCTTACTTCTCTTGAGGTTTGGACATATATGTAGTACAGTCGGGTTGGTTTTAGCTTAAAAACCAAACGGGCCCCTAGGACGAAAAAGCTAATATATCTCAGACCGGGCATCCGATTGACTCGCCATCTATCGCGTTGAGTTCCTATTGACAAGACTGAACATTGTGATACATCAACCTGGACTTTGTGATAGTTGATGCATCGACCCCTTGGCGAGTGGAGCGGACCCTCTCAGAATTGAGCATAATGTGTGCGGGAACCCTAGAGCTGGTTGCGACTGCGACGACGATGGCGACTGTAATTGGATCCTCTGTGGATTCGACAGCGATGATGATTGTACTTGGATCCTACGTGGGATTGGCAGCGAGGACGACTGTACTTGGATCCTCCGTGGGTTCGGCAGCGATGGTTACTGTACTTGGATCCTACATGGGTTCGGCAGCGACAACATCTTTACATGGATCCTACGTGCGTTCGGCAGAGGAGATGATTCAGAGGCTACGTCAATCATCTCCACCCCTCTTCATGAATAGTATACCTGTGTGAGATGAGTCTTGATTTAAAATCATTGTCCTTGTTTTTATTGTCTTGTTTTCCTGTGTGGATTGTGTTGTACTTTCCTGTGTGGATTGATATGTACTTTCCGGTGTGAACCGGGTTGAACATGGGCTCAGAAGTTGGAGCCGAAGGTGAATTGATGACTTAGGTATATGTATGGGGATATACCTAAGTAGTGTTGTTTGATACTTCATTTTATATATTTTCTTTTTGGTTTATCCTTTGTGGATTCTGGGAGACCTTCAGAAGCCTCGGGGTCCCTACTGAGTATCGTATACTCACTACTACACGGGCTATGCCCGCACTACATTATGTTGGATGTAGACGACAGACAATTCTGATTGTAGTTGAGACCTATGGAGCAAGACAGTACCCGGTGGTGGACTACTAGGTGGGACGTACACGGTGCGGATGGACGGATACGAGGAGTAGAGGAGACCATCTGTACCCACCCTTTAGGTGGGGTTTCTGGACGACGTCTTGGTGGTTTCTTCTTTATCTTTATGTTGTTGTACTTTACATTTCAGTTGTACGACACTTTCATTTGAGTTTGTATACTGGCCCGTTTACTTTCCACCACTTACTTTTGCACTCAGTTTACATAGTATTTACTTCAGCTTGCATACTCTATGGTGTTTGTTTTCTTATATAAATCCAATGTCTTACCTTTTATCAGGATTTACACCTTTGGTGCTAGTCGCCAGCCCCTGGCCCATGGAAGGCGGGCTTGGGGTAGTCACGACACGGGCCCTGAGGATGAGTCATGACAAATTGGTATCAAAGGAGTTCGGTTCTACCGTAGAACATAGGACTCTGATCTTTTTTCTATGTGAAGCAATAGTGTTAAGGGTGTTGAGTGTGGTTATCAGTCCAGGGAGTCCAGTGTTGGTGTGGTGGATGACATATCCATACACTAGGACCCTGACTTATGATTTCCGACTCAGTGAACCAAAACATTGATTTCATGTGTGTTTCAAAGTTTTCTTTGTTATTACTTATGTCAGCTCACCAGGTATATTGTATTTACGGTGGCGCACCTGTTTATTTTCAGGATGACCCCATGACAGCATCCGGCTAGGGTTCCGATTATTGTGCGAGATGGCATCTCACCGAGCGACGAGGCCTCGGTGCAGGGCTACATTACAGCGGAGGCATAGACAGTACCTCTACCCAATGAGCCACCGATTCTACCAGCCCCAGTAGCTGAGAGTTCATGTCGCCTGAGTGCACTACACGAGTTTCAGCGTCAGAGGCCACCCATGTTCCGTGGAGAGATGGACCCTCAGGTAGCCATGGATTGGCTGGAGTCTATTGTCTGAGTTTTCAGATTATTAGGGACACCAGATGACCTCATGTTGATTCTTTCGATGAGTCTCCTACACGCAGCAGCAGGTAGATGGTGGAGCCTGATGCTCCAGGTGCACGGTGAGACATCTCTTCTTTAGACAGACTTCGAGAGCCTCTTCCACTCTGAGTTCATTTCAGGAACCCTCTGTGCGGTGCACATTCAAGAGTTACTACAGCTGCGGCAGGGCTGCATGACAGTAGCCCGGTACTCTGCAAGGTTTACTGATCTCTCATGTTATTCCACGGAAATGGTACGGGACCCATTATTCTTGGCCCAGACCTTTGATCAGGGACTGAGGCATGAGATCAGGGATTAAATGATCTCCCTCAGTATACTGACGCAGGCAGGAGTACTGGAGTGATCCCTAATTGTGGAGAGATTCCATGCTGAGCCTACACCAGTAGAGATGCCTATTATAGGGTGACACATAGGGGAGTCTTCTGTAGTTGGAAGTCAATGGATGTCATAGGGGTCCAAGTAGACTAGACCATCAGGGGGGATACCTCAGGATACTGGCTCGGAGGAGTGGGTGACACGAAGCAAAGCCTGTCATTCGAGAGGTAGACAGTGCTATGCATGAGGCAGGCAGGGCCACATGGCTCGTGACTGCCCGACCCGCCATCCAGAGGGGAAGGAGACGGTTGAGGTACCACCCAGGAAGAGCCAGAGTTTCGACCATGGCAGTCTGTAGGGAGCAGGCGAACGGGGAAGAGGAGCTAGCCGAGCGGCAGGTGGTGGACGATGTTTTGAGACTCTACCACCACCACCACCAGGGTGTCTACCACAACCACAATGAGCTGGCGGATAGAGGTAGGCTCAGCTTTAGGTCGTAGAGACCTATGACCACGGAGCACCTGAGATGATTCGAGGTACTATCTGTTTCTAATCCACACTTTCTAGAGTTCTTATAGACAGAGGAGCTAGTCATTCTTTCATTGACGCTACCCTTGTTCGGAGCTCTGAGATTCCAACGAATCCATTGGCTCGATCTTTACGGCTAGAGACTCCTACGGGAGAAGACTCGACGATTACGCACTAGTTTCAGCAGTGTGAGCTTACTCTAGGTGGCGAGAGCTTCACTTGGGATATTATTGTAGCAGCGTCAAGGCCTTATGACGTCATCTTGGGCATGGATTGGTTATCTACGGTCCATGATCAGATCGACTGTATTAGGCGCAAGGTGCAGTGTGTCTGCACCGATGGGAGCAGGTTCAGCATTACTGGTGAGAAGGGTGCCTTTTCATCACTGGATGGACTCGCATAGAGGAGAGGATAGCTAATCAATCATCAGTTGGCTAGTATCAACCTAGGAGAAGTTGACGTGCGGAGTCTGAGTTATCCTGTTGTGGTGGATCAGTATGCGGACGTTTTTACTGACGACGTTCTAGGATTACCTCCTCGTAGAGAGGTAGTCTTCTATATTGACCTGTACCCCGGGACAACACCGATATCTACACCAGCGTATCGGATGGCTCCTGCTATGCTTTGTGAGCTATGGGTATAGTTGGAGGACTTGCAGGGCAAGGGATTCATTCGACCTAGTGTTTCACCCTAGGCTTCCCCTATTTTGTTTACCAAGAAGGCGAACGAGAGCTTGCAACTGTGTGTCGATTACCATCACCTGAACCAGGTGACCGTGAAGAATAAGTATCCACTTATGAGGATTGACGACCTCTTCGATCATCTTAAGGGAGCACAGTGATTATCGAAGATAAACCTCAGGTCGGTCTATCATCAGCTCAGAGTTCAAGATGAATATGTGCTGAAGACAGCCTTCAAGTGTTGGTATAGACATAATGAGTTTTCGGTTATGCCTTTCAGCGTAACCAACACTCCAGCAGTGTTCATGAGTCTCATGAACATGATATTCCAGCCTTACCTCGATCGATTTATCATAGTATTTATCGATGACATATTGATTTACTCGACTACTGAGAAGGATCACGCCTACAACTTGCAGGTTGTACTAGACACACTCCGAGAGAAAAAGCTTTATGGTAAGCTCTCGAAGTGTCAGTTCTGGATAAAAGAGGTCCACTTCTTGGGGATGTCATCTCTGAGGCCGGATTTGTGGTGGATCCTGCAATAATCAAGGTAGTTCTAGCTTGGGGGCCACCCATGAGCGTGATTGAGGTGAGAGTTTCCTAGGTCTGGCTGGGTACTATCGGATATTAGTGCCATACTTCTCCAGAGTTGCAACACCGCTTTCAGCTTTGACGAAGAAGGGGAAAACCTTTGTGTGGTCATATAGATGCCAGCATATCTTCCAGGAGCTTAGATATATATTAACCAGCGCACCCATCCTGAGGATACCGGAGGAGCGAGTAGGGTACGTAGTTTACTGCAATGCATCAGGGACCGGACTCGGGTGTGTATTGATGTAGGAGTGGGTAGTGATCACCTATGGATCACAACAGTTGAGGCGGCATGAATAGAACTACACTACCCATGACCTAGAGTTAGCAGAAGTGGTCTTCGGTTTGAAGATGTAGCGACACTATCTGATGGGCGAGCGCTATACATTCTATTCTGACCACCAGAGACTCGGGTACATTTTCTCGCAGAAGAACCTGAACCCGAGACAGCGGTGATGGATTGAGTTCCTCTAGGACTATGACTTTGAAATAGTCTATAATTATATAAAGGGAAACATAGTAGCTGATGCTCTCAACAGGAGGATGGTAATTCAGCTACTTGGAGAGGTGATAGAGTAGTTAGCCGCTTTACAAATATCCTTCGTGTATAGGGATGGGGAAGCCTTTCTTCGGTCCCTCACAGTGACTCCTCCACTACTTCAGTGGGTCATAGTGGCACAACATGGGGACATTGACTGTGAGACGTGACATGCACAGATATCCATATGACATGAACCTGATGGTTTTTCTATAGGTGGAGAGCACGTCATCCTTTTCAGAGGATGTACCATGCTACCATTTTCTTTATAGGAGGAGGTGGTGAGGGAGTTTCACACTTCCCCATTGGTGGTACATCTAGGAGTAGCAAAGATGTACCTAGATCTCAGACGATAGCACTAGTGGTCGGGTATGAAAAAGGCTGTGGAATAGTTCATTTCATGATTCCTCACCTGCTATCAGGTGAAGGAAGAGCACCAGGTACCAGCAGGCTTGGTACAACCCTTGGAGGTCCCGAAGTGGAAGTGGGATGGGGTATCTATGGATTTCGTGACTGGGCTTCCACGTACTTCTAGAGGACACGACTCCTTTTGGGTGATTGTCGACTGACTCACCAAGTCGGCTCCCTTTCAACCTATCATAGAGCAGGGATTAGTGGATATCTTGGGATGCCTCTACATTCAAGAGATTGTACGGCTTAATGGTGTTCCATCGTCTGTCGTCTCCAATCGAGATGCTTGCTTTACTTCCCGGATTTTGAAGGGATTGTAGGAGGCAGTTGGGACGCAGCTATGCCTGAGCGCCGTCTTTCACCCTCAGACAGATGGTCAGACAGAGAGAACCATTCAGACTCTAAAGGACAGGATCAATGCATGTGTCCTTGACTTTGGTCACATTTGGGAGAATCACCTACCCTTGGTGGAGTTCGCGTACAATAACATCTACCACTCCACCATCAGGATGGCACCATACGAGGAATTATATGGCCGACCTTGCAGATCACCTCTATGCTGGACTGACCCTGGGGAGTCAGCACTCGTAGGACCAGAGATGGTCCAGGCCATGACGGAGAAGGTACATGTCATCCAGGAACGGATGAGGACATCTTAGAACCGACAAAAGTCATATGCTGCCAAGAGGCAGAGACCACTAGAGTTTGAGGATGGCGGCCACATTTTGATACAGGTCTCACCTCGGCGTGGATTACGGAGATTTGGTCATGGTGGAAAGTTATCGCTGTGATTCATTAGACCATTCCAGGTTCTCAGCAGGATAGGCGAGGTGCACCTCAGTTGCACCGGGTTCACGACGTCTTCCACGTATCTCAGCTGAGGAGATATGTGCACGACCCGATGCATATCATCGACCATGGGGAGCTGGAAATCGATGACGGGGAGAATTTTGCGGAGGTCCCGGTGGAGATTGAGGATCAACACGAGCGGGTCCTATGTGGACAGTCGATTCCTCTAGTGCGCATCCGGTGCCCGCACAGGAACCACCATGAGAGCACATGGGGGTGGGAGGCTCAGATGCGTTCGCAGTACCCTCATTTGTTTCCCTAGTTTGTGATGTATCTTTATGGGGATGTAAATCCATGAGGTTGGAGTAATGTAAAGACCTGTAAATTTCAAGGAAATTTTTTTCATAAATTCATTGGAATTTTATGAGTATGCAGTTTCTTACGGAACCTGATTCTGAGGCCCGGTGTGTTCGGAATCATTTTCCAAAGTTTAGCTCGCATACGTTCAGTGAACAAATGACCAGGTTTTTCTATCTTTTGAACCGGTGCTCGAAATCAAAATCTGAGGGCACCGATGAAACTGCAACGGCATTATTTACTTAATAGGAACTTTTCCGAAGGTGCATTTTCTCGGGAGGAGTCGTTAAAAATTGAGGATTAAATGTGAAGTAAATAAAATCTATGGTACAAATTTTACTTCTAACCTAGGTAGTTTTATCCTTAGTGTGGGAGTTGGGGTGGGACCCACTAGTTACTAACTACCCATGAGTGGTTAAAGGTGATGTGGGGCCCACACGAGCCCCACCCCTTCAAATTACTTTAACTCCTCTAAGACCTGTTAATTTTGGAAACTCTCTATTTATTTGTAACTCTCCCCTCCCTCCTCTTTATTCATGCCAACACACATAATCAATTATGTGAGTTGTGTTTGAATTTTAAAATTGAAAATGCATGGATTAAAGTAATAAAACAAGATAAGTCTTATTTTATTTTGGGGGTTAGTTGTTGTCTGAAGATATTGTGGGAGAGAGCTCTTTTCTCTGGAAGAACTTCATCTTCCTCATCGATGAACGCCATGAACGCCAGTGCCAACCTCGGCTTCTTTCTTCTCGACGTTAACGAAGTGACGCCTTCATTCCATGGCAACGTCAACAGAACAACGAAAGCATCTCCATCCTACATCAAGCGATCAACCATCTTGGATTGAGGTAGGGGTTAAGTTCAATTTTATTTAATTAAAATTGCACTTTGTTTGTTGTAGAGAATTCTCGTTCTTTTGGCCGCTTGTTATCAACATAATGGGAGGAGGTCGGACCGCACAAACACGGACGATTCTCCTCCCCTTCTCCTATTTTTTTCATTGATGTTTGAAGATGATGGTGGCATGGTGTCGTTGCACTACGCGGGAATGAAAAGGGGACGCGGCCGAAGAGGGCCACGACGATGGTGCGGGGCGCGGTCGCGCCTCGCCAGTGACGCCGAAGGAGGCCGCGGCTGGGGCGGGCAGCAGCGGAGGGGCACAGTGTCATCCCGCTATGCCGGTCAGAGAAGAGACGTGGCGGCTCAGCAAGAGGCAGCCAGCCAAGATGCCCACCCCTGTTCTAGGAGGCGGGACCCCCCCATGTGGGTCCCGCGTGCCACAACCGGCCGACCATTATGGCGGACCGTTTTCCAGGAATACCGGGGGTTTGAAATCCCTGGCCAGCTCTCTAGGGCGGACCCCATGGGTTTGCAGTTTCGAGACAAGGAGGCAGCACCCCCTTCGCGCTGCGCTCGGCCACGAGCCGAGCATCCGTCCATGGGCTGGACCTCCCGTGCCGGGCCAGACCGCCCGCGCAGGGCCGGACCACCCGCGTCGAGTCGAGCCGCCCGCGCTGGACCGGGCTGCCAGTGCTGGGCCGGACCACGCCAGCCAGGCCGGGTTGTGCTCAAACGGGCCGGACCTGGACCCGGGTCTGGTCGACCCAGGGGGTATTGTGCCTAGTTGGACCGGGCCCAAAACCCCTAATTTCGGTCAGTTTCATTCAAACGCACATGTCGTGGGAAACGAAACTCTGATTGACACACCATTAGTTGTTTTGGGATCCTTGGATCCAGACAACCATTTCATTATATTACACTCATGGTTTTCGGAGAACTTTGGGTACGGCTGGGTTGGTTCAAACACGAAACCAACGGGTCCCTCGTAGCGGAAACGATTATAACTTGAGCTCCGGACGTCTGATTGAAGTGCCATCAACTTTGATGGATTCCTATTAGTGAGATTGTACGTTTGGCCTACTCCACTCGAGGTTTGGACGCATATGGAGTATCTTCTGGTTTGTTTTAGCTTAAAAACCAACCGGACCCCTTGGACGAAAAAGCTTATATCTCTCAGACCGGGCGTCCGATTGACGCGCCTACTGTCGCATTGAGTTCCTATTGACGAGACGGAACTTTGTGATACATCTAATTTGGACTTTGTGACAGTTTATGTATCGACTCTTTGGCTCATGGAGCGGACCCTCCCAGAATCGAGCATGCTGTGTGCGGGAACCCTAGAGCTGGCTGCGACTGCGACGACGATGGCGACTGTACTTTGATCCTTCGTGGGTTCGGCAGCAATGACGATTGTACATGGATCCTATGTGGGTTTGGAAATGAGGAAGAATTTTCTTGGATCCTCTGTGGGTTTGGCAGTGATGGTTACTGTACTTGGATCCTACGTGGGTTCGGCAGTGACGACATCTGTACTTGGATCCTATGTGGGTTCGAAAGAGGAGATGATTCAGAGGCTACATCAATCATCTCCACCCCTCTTCGTAAATAGTATACCTATGTTAGCTGAGTCTTGATTTGAAATCCTTATACTCGATATGATTGTCTTTCTTTCCTGTGTAGACTGTGTTGTACTTTCTTATTGGGATTGAGATGTACTTTCCTATCTGAACCGGGTTGAACTTGGACTCAGAATTTGGAGCCGAATGAGAATTAATGACTTAGGTATATGTATGGGCATATACCTAAGTTGTGTTTGTTGATATTTTGTTTTGTATATTTCCTTTGTGTTTTATCCTTTGTGGATTCTGGGAGGCCTTCAGGAGTCTTGCGGTCCCTACTGAGTATCGTATACTCACCCCTGCATGGGCTATGCCCGCACTACGTTGTGTTGGATGCAGATGACGGGCGGTGCTGATTGTAGTTGAGACCTATGGAGCGGGATGGTACCCGGAGGTGGACAATCAGGCGGGACGTACATGGTGCGGACGGAAGGATATGAGGAGTAGAGGAGACCATCTTTACCCACCCATTAGGTGGGGTTTCTAGAGGATGTCTTGGTGGTTGCTGCTTTGTATTTCAGCTGATGTAATTTACTTTTCAGTTGTACTCCACTATTAGTTGGGTTTGTATACTGGCCCATTTACTTTCCAGCACTTACTTTTGTACCCAGTTTACTTAGTGTTTACTTCAGCTTGCGTACTCTGTGGTGTTTGTTTTCTTATATAAAGGTAATCCCTTCTCTTTTATCGGCATTTACGCCTTTATTGCTAGTCTCCAACCCCTGGCCTATGGAAGGCGGGATTCGGGTAGTCACGACACGGGCCCCGAGGATGGGTCGTGACAATACAAGTTCCATTACTGTATGTAAAAACCATGCACATAACTTTCATGAAAAACACATAGACATTAGGCATCACTTTCTTAGGGATCACACACAAAAAGGGGATATCATTCATCAATTTTTTGGAACACAAGATCATCATTCTGATATTTTCTCAAAATATTAACCCTCAGATAGATTGTAATACATTAAATACAAGTTAGGAATGATAACCATAAGGAAATCTTCTTTGTTATCTTTCTGTTTAAACTAATCTTATTATAGTATGAAATTCTTTTTCATAGGGGGATTACATTTTCTTGTTAGTTAGATCAAAATCTTTTGCAATAGAAATTTCGGTAGTCATATTTTCCAAATCATTCATAATCTATTTTTTCATAGTATGATTTTTTAATAAAATTCGTTTTTCTAAAAAAAATATCCAGTCTTAAAATTTTCATAATGATGATTTTTTACTTAAAACATTCTTAATGACAATTTTCTTAATTAAAATTTTTCTTATGAATATTTTCGTACTTAAAATGTTCGTAATGAATATTTTCGTACTTAAAATTTTCTTAATGATGATTTTCGTGCTTAAAAGTTTTGTAATGATCATTTTCACACTTAAAATTTTCATAATGATGATTTTTCGACAAAAAATTTTCATAATGGAGTTTTTTATAATCAAAATTTTCAAAACCTAATGTTCTTCATGAAGAATTTTTCTTAATATGAATAATAATCCTATAAATATGAAAGGTATATTTCCTTTCCTAGGTTTTCGTAATCATCCATTACTTGCTGGTATTTTCATTTGGTTTTAAATTGTTTGGTTTCTATTTTCCCTAAATCTGAATGTTTTTCTTAAAAACCTCAAAAGATTTTATTCTAAGAAGTTTTCCTTGTGGCTATCATATCAAGCGTCAGATCTAATTAGAAGGATTGTCAGCCATTGGATTGGTTTTGGTAGATGAATTGTGTCATCAAACGCCTATATAAAGGACTCCATAATGGTTATCCCAAATTGAATCTCAAGATCTCGTGTGCTAATGTCCTGCCCTTCTACGTAATCTCATTCCATATTTTCAAGGGTTTCTCATTTTTGAATGTCTGTAGAAGAATCTTCTCAGAATTATATCTCTACTGTCAATCCAATATCGGAGGGGCATGTCTATAGAGAAAGGTTGGTGTATCCAAACTTCTTCAACAAGTATGATTCTATAATATTGAAGAACATCAAGCTCAATGGATGGGTTAGTGTTTTCATATCGAAGCCAGGTTCTCGTGATTTGGTATATCCAGACTTACTAGTTTAATTTTATGAATCATTCAGTTTTTTTCTCCAGAACGAAGGCAGAGAGAAGTTTTCATTCAAGAGCATTGGAATGACTTATGCTCTTTCATAAACTAAGGGATCCAGTTTCGTTGGTACTCCATATGAAGGGGGTGTTGAGTTATATTCTCATAAGTTGTCGGATGTCAAAGGATGTTTTGTTAATAAGAAGGCTATGGAAAGTCTTGGACTCTCTAATGTAAAGACTCCAAAGATCACCCACTTGTCTACAAATCAAGAGATTCTCGAATTATGGGTTCAGGGATTCATCATTGTGAGAAAATGGTAAAATGACACATTGAAGAATAGTGAAATGAATATTTTGGATTTATTTGTGAACCAAAGAAAGACAAATATTGTTAAGAATATTCTCATTACGATTGAAAATATTCAGAATGGAAACATCAAGACTCAAATAATCATGTCTCCATCCATTCCCTCTAAGTTAATTGTTCAGTGCTTAGAATCTTTTAAAATTCATTGCATCTTGAAGATAACGAATTGGAATGTTATGTTAGTCAGTGATGACACCTTGAATAGGATGAACATTTGTTCTTCTAAAGACACCAGAAACGTTATTGACATACCAGAGGAAGAAACTGAATCTATTCCGAAAAAATATGAAGTGGCTAAACCATCCAAAATGGGAGTAAGGAAGAGGAAGTTGAAGGAATTAGTAGTGGTTGGAAAAACAGTCAAGCCCATGGAAATCCAATCTTCACCTCCAAAACCAATGAAGAAAAAATATTATCCGGATGAGGTAGTATCTAAATGTAGGGAAGGTAAAAAGAACAAGAAAGAAGGGGAGCCCATGTTTAGAATAGAACCTACTGAAGAAAAATATTTGAAGGAGAAGACAGTTGTGTATCTGGAAAGGGAAGAGGATGAAAAGAAACTAAAGAAGAAAAAGGATGAAGTAGAGATTGTGAAATCCCTTTTGAGGGATACTGAGAAAGCATTCGCAAATATTCTGTTACCAGAATCCTTCGTGGTAAAAGCATTACCTGAAACTCTGGGGATAAAATTTTTGACTCCGTAAAAACTCAAAAAAGTTGAATAAGATAAAGAATAAGTTGAAATCAGTGGTTACACCAGAGAGTTGATTAATCATGTAGAAGATTTTCATGAGAAATAATTCCCATCAAAGAAGCTCTCAATCCGAACTTTTTGACGCAGAATATTCAAAGATGGATATGCCAGGGAAAGTTGAGAAAGGATAATATGAAAAGTGTGAAGATGAAGTGAATAAGTTGTCTGAATAAGAATTTTATAATCCACATTTCATACACCCATAGGATGCTGAGGCAGGAGCTCAGAAATAATATATAGATGAAGATAAAACTATTCATCTGTCTAACAGTGAACATAAATCTCCGGATAAGGAAGCCATTCCAAAATCCAATAAAGGTAAATAGGTGGTTATTGAAACACCTACTAAAGTTGTTGTAATGAAGAAGGATGCTAGAGGATCTTCAAAGAGGAAACTTTCTGAGTTAGATAAAGATCCCTCACTTAGCAAAGTTTCAGATTCTGAATCATCATCCCTTGGACATGATTTCATTGATCAGTCATTGAAGAGGCTTTTTGGGACCATTTCGATATTTCCACTCATAGACTCTAGATTCTCAATGCTTCAACACACACTAAATTAGAAATAGGATTCAGTATCCATGTTAATGGATAAATGTGTCAAGCTTGAGGCTGATTTCAATAATTTCTTCATTAACTACAATGCCCTCCAAAGGACTTGTAATAAAATTGTTATCTGGTCAATGAAGACAGTTGAAGATTTGAGAGATATTTATGAGTTCCAGGATAGTGTCATGGAGGAATTTGACATTGAAGATAGTAAGTTCAAGGATCTCACAAGAAGTTTTGAATAAAATCTGACTCTAGAAACAAATTCTTGGAGTCAAGAAGTGATATATTTGAATGGGAAACTGTATTTAGTGGCTCAAAGCTGGAAGAGAGAAAGAGATCTTCGGATTGAGATAGATGATAATCTCTTTAAGCAGGAAGAAGTAATGAAGGCTCGGGAAGAGGCTCTTAAGGCTCAGGAAGATAGAATCAAATCCTTAGAGAAGAAAGATAAGGATCCGGATCAGATTCTCAAACGAGCAGAGAAAGATCACAAGGAGCTCAAAAAGCTGAAGGCAATAGTCAAGAGGTTGATTCCCCAGGAAATATGAAGGATGATCTTGTTTAAATATGATCTTTTGTTGAATTTTCTTTATTGTATAAATTTTTCCTATCATAATGGAATGTTTGGTTGCTTGTCTTTTGGATGTGTTGTACTAAAATTTCAGGTACCATGATTTATTTTCCATTCCCTCAAATTCGTTTTTGAAAATTAAAAAGGGGGATAAAGGAAAAAATAATTCTTAGTAAAGAATAAATGTTCCTAAGTAAGGGGGAGTTAATATGAGGGGGAGTTTTCATTACAAAGATTTCTGTATTCAAGATAATGAAAAGACTCATTCTAGAAATCTAGAATATGATCCTTAGTGTTCCAAAGACTAATGGGTAGTAATTTGTATTCATCATTTCCCATTTGATAAGGGAGAAAAGTTTTGTATTAAAAGTCTAGGAGAATATTTTCTAAGTCCATATATTATTTTTCACAATGATGTTTGTTCTTTCTATAAAGGGGGATATTGTTGAGTCAATAAGGTGTCTTATGACTTTTCTATTCCTTCTTATTTTAAAAATCACAACCTCCTTATCTTAAAGAAATTTTCAATTTACCCTATGTTTTACTTTCAGAAGGAAAATTTTCCTTCCCCAAGGAAATTTATCATTACCATGATTTTAATTGTTCATTTTGTCTAAGTTTAAAATTCGGTATCATATCCAGAATCCCCAAATCATATATATACATATATATAGAGCATTATATTTTTAGGATATGAATTTAGGTTTCGAATTCTCTGAACTCAGACTCTGAACTCTTATGAGTTCTGACTCAGAGTTCTCTGAATTGAGACACCAAACTCTTATGAGTTCTGACTCTGAGTTCTCTGAATTCAGTCTCCTAACTCTTATGACTTCTGAATTGGAGTTCTCTGAATTCAAACTCTGAACACTAATGAGTTTTGACTCCGAGTTCTATGAATTCAAACTCAAAACTATTATGAGTTCTGACTCTGAGTTCTCTGAATTCGGACTCCGAACTCTTCTATGTTCAGACTCTGAAATCTTAGGAATTCAGATTCCGAACATTCTATGTTTAGGTTCCAAATTCATGTGAATCCAGATTTTGAATTACCTTGAAATTATGACTCTATAATTCTATAGAATTCAGGTACTGAATTCCTTGTAAAACAGAATCCGAATATCCTTATATTATAGATTCAGAATAGTTTTTTTGGTAGACTCCGAATTTTCATTTTTGTTTACATTCTGAAAAATTAATTTTCTTAAGTAACCATATTTTTTCTTACTCTTATTTTGGTTATAAAATGATTTCATGCATTCAGTTACTAAATAACTATTTTTTGAGTGACACATGTACAGGTCCCTCCGAAATTCAATGAAAAATGTGACTGTTGGAGGAGGGTGCCGACCACTGAGAATGTTCCTATAAAAAAGAGATCATTTGAAAGAACTCATAAAATTGGACAAACTATTCTATGGCCCTAGAGATTACATGATGAATTGATTTCTATAGAGAAACTCTCATGCTTAGTGCGTACAGAATGTCTTGTTCAGATTTTCTTCGTGCAACTCCTAATGTTACTAAGTACATTCGAGAGCTTCCAAAGATAGGAAGACAGAGGTGGCGATTACCTTAATGGTCGAGGACTTCTTTGGTGAGGAAGAAAGAGGTGCTGACTACCTTGATGTTGAGGGCTTGTGGGGATAGGAAGACAGAATCCAATCTTCATATCGAGGGCTTACCCTAGTGTGGGTATGACAAAATTTCTTGAAATTATAAATCAAGGGTCCTTTATCCAAGGTTGTTGGATACCCTTCTCTTTGGGTTAAAAGATTTACTACTTGTTACTTTATTGTTTCATGCTTTCCACTGCAATTTAATTGTTGAGGAAACTATAACTGTATTATACTTTCTTATAATTGTATACTCTGATTTAGTAAGATTCCATAGGCTTTAATTTAGAATCTTTATCATTGTAAACTTTTGTTATGCTTCATTTTTGGAATCACATTTCTAAAATTTCATTCTTTGAATCACATTTCCAGAATCAGGCAAGTGTGTAGAACTAAGAGGTTTTGTGAATTACCTTTTTTAACCTTGTTAAACAATAGAAAGGTTTCTAACCAACATTAAACATTCCCAACGAATTTTTAAAGTATAAAATTCACCCCCTCTTGTATATTGAGCATCATTAGATACTACACACATTCTCTTCATCCATTATTTCGATCCTACAAAAATTTCATAAATATTTTTCTTACATGTAGTCACTTATACATGACATCATATACCATGATACATGCCTATTTTCCCTTGTGAATTTCCTTGTATATTTTAGTTCCTTTCTTTCATGGAAACATTAAAGTTACGTCCATTTATTTTTCTTTATGACCTGATTGTTGTACCAAATTAATTCATTATGTAACCCTTATGTTTATTGATTAGGTATGATTCTTTATAATGAAAAAATATTACTGAAATGTAAGATGGGTGCTCCAAGATAACGTTCCAATTCATTTGGTAATGTTTAGAATCTTGAGATTTTATGTGTGATGGTCTTGGAGGTTAGCCTTGGATTTTTCTACCTTGGGCGAAGATCTTGGCGGTTAGCCTTAACTAGTGCTACCATGTGCTACAGTCTTGGTGGTTGTCCTTAACCCATGAATAAGACATGTTTTATGGTTCCACCACATTATAATGACAACATGTATATATGATTACATATTTATATATTAGGATTTTATATGTTAGATTCCTTTTTATTTTATTATCCCATGCCTACTATCCCAAGTGTTAATTTCTTAATACTATGTTTTCCCCTATTGGTCTATTTAGCTCATACCTTTGATCATGTGTTCCCTAGGGTACACTATGAAGATGTTTGAGGAAAGTGTAATTTATGTGACCAATTAGATGATTAAATAATGAAACGTTTTATTTAGTTCAATGATTTTAGTTTTATATACCTAGTTTTATAAGACACTATACTTAATGATCCTTAGTTTGTACTATGACATATAATTATACTTAAAATCGGGAAATGATATCTGTAAAAGGCTAGGGTCACTATATCATAACATATATGGATTCATATGTATCCATCCAAATTCTGTAGAAAATTCATTTGTTGTAATAAAATTCAACCAATGGTTGGTGCTGATCCCAACCACATTTGAGATTCATAGAGAATGATCTGATCATGTATTCTAGAGTTTGAATTTTTCTCATAGACTAAATGTATCTCTAATGATGATATTTAGTGATGAATCATAACTCTATATCTAGAGCATATTTAAGACTTCTCCAATACATTGAGGTAATCCTTGGATCCCAATCAGATAAAATAGAAAGTGGTACTCCATGTAATCTTACCACTTCCATTACAGATATCCTGGAAAACTGATCAAGCGGGATATCCTCTCTAATAGTAATGAACTGTGTTGAATTCATATGGAAATCGGAAATAACCCATATTGAATTACAGCATTTAGATTTTTTTGGAAGTCTGATGATAAAGTCTATAGTGATATTTTCCCATTTCCATCTTGGTATACGTAATAAATGTAACATCCTCTTAGACTCTTATCTTTCCGCCTTAACTTTCATACAAACCAAGCACCAAGTGACATATTCGGCAACATATCGTTTCATACCACTCCACCAGAAATACTATTATTGGTCTATATACATCATTGTGCTTCCAAGTTTAATAGTGAATAGAGAACTATGAGCATCATATAATAACACCATGTTTAATTCTGATATGGGAGGAATAAAAACCTGATTTTTGAACCATATTATTCTATTACAATCAAAGTTGAATTTAGGAACATTTCTCACTTTATATGGTATCTCGAAATATTACTTCTATTCCTTTTTATTCAACACCTATATAAATGGTTGAACATTCATTTGAGAATGATAATATTTCTCCCCTTTAAAATTTCAAGATCAATCCTTTTCAAATCCATAAATATTTGTTCTTTTTTGATGCTCATCTTGGATAAGATAACATGGTCCTTTTATCTCAAAGCATCATCCACCTTTTTCTCTTTTCCTGGGTGATAATGTATTAAGAATTCATAATCTTCAATCAACCTGATCCATATTATTTGAAACATATTCATTTCATTTTGTGTGAAAATATACTATAGACTTTTATGATCATTATAAATATCAAACCTTTCACCATAGTGACAATACCTCTACATCTATGATGAAAAGATTACTGTAGCTCACTCTACATCATGTGTTTGGGTAATTTTTCTCATGGATTTTTAACTATTGTGATGCATAAGAAATTAACAAATCATTTTTCACAAGAAAATATCCTAGACCTTTTTGGGATGCAACACTATAGAACACAAACCTTTCTCCACTATAAGCTAGTTCTAGAATATGATAACTATCTAACCTTCTTTTTTGATCTTTAAAATTATCTTCACGTTCCTCCAATAACAAAATCATAACTCCATTCCAAGTAAACATTCTTAGTGTATTATATATTTGCGAAAAATAATTCAAAAAACATCGACAATATCCAACCAAATGAATAAATCTTCGGATGTCAGTTACAATTTTTTGTCTCAACCATCTTTCAATATCTTCTGTTTTTGTTTAATCTATATATATCCCCTCTCTTGAGATTAGGTTACCCAAAAATGAATCCTTATAAATTCAAAATTCACACTTGGTAAATATTTCAAAAACATTCTCCTTTTTCAGGGTGTTTAGTACAATTTCAATTAATCTTCTTGTTATTCCATTCTCATTGAATATACAATAATATCATCAATAAATACTATAATTAACTAATCCAGATAGTCTATAAATACTCTCTCCATTATATCCAAGAATATAGTGGGGGAATTAGTAATACAAAAAGGAATCACTATTTATTCACAGTCTCTATGACATGTATAGAATTTTTTCATTGTTATATCCTCCTTCATAACCCTTAATTAAGGATATACTGAATAAAGATCAATCTTGGAAATATGTTGACCTTCGTGTAGTAGTTTGAATTAATCATAAATGTGTGGAAGAGGTTATTTATTCTTGATATTGATCTTGTTATGTTCTCAATAATCAATACAGATTCTCATTGATCCAGCTTTATTCTTAAAAAATAGAATATGTTCTCACCAAGGTGACGTACTAGGGAATATAACCCCTTATCAAGATTATTTTGGAGTTTATTCTTCAATTCTTTAAACTCAATTAGGTTCATTCTATAAGGCATCTTTTAAATATTCATAGCACCTTATATGAGATCTATTGAAAACTGAATCTTATGATTCGGTCCATGGCTTGGAAATTCATCCTGAAAGACATCATCATACTCCATTAAAATGGGTGTATTCTTAATTGTTAGTTTCTCCCCAACTATATCAGATAGATACCCCTCACTTATAGGAATCAAGACACAAGATGGAATAAATTTCTATTGAAGGGTTATAATCATCCCAGCAGTGATAGATGATCATAGATTAACCCTGAATATGGAATATGACTTCCCTTCCCTGGAAATTGATTTGAGCTCCATATAGAGAAAGAAAACCCAAGATAATAATCACATAAAATTCCACTATATGATGTATCACAAGATTTTCATGAATCACTATCCCAAAAACCTCTACCGGATAAGAATTTTGAACTTCTAATGTGACTGTTGTTCCATGAGAAGTTTTCATAGCTAACTCAATATCTAATTTTTGAGTTATGATGGTGATAAACATAAGAAATTATTCAAAAATAAACTATTTTGTGGATCTAGAATTAATTAAACCATTTTATACATTATATTGGATGGTAATTGTACCTCCTACCATTTCATTATCATACTCCACATCGCTGATAGTGATCGCATGTGACATACCTTTGGCTTTGTCCTTAGGAGTTGTCATAGTTATCTCCATATCAAATTGTTAAGTTATGATGGTGATACCATTTAAAAATTCATAATGAATAATTGAATCGGTGGAGCCAGAATCAAAAAAACCATTATATACTTTAGAGTGGATGGAATGTGTACTTTCCCCCATTTCATTATCATACTCCACATCACTGATAGTGATCGTATAAAACATTCCATTGTCAATGTCCTTAAGTGGTTTTTGACGTTAATAATCATAAATAACCCATGGATTATGGAATTTATTTGAATAATTTCCCATTTCCATGCCCATGTAACATTGAAGTGTAGGATGTGCATTCTTTGTATCCTTTTCTCTATTCGCATTGTTAGACATATTTTTCCCATCACTTCAACATTCAATGGATAGATGACCATCTTTTCCACATTTAAAATATTTACCAGTCCCTTTAAGGAAATCCCCTTCATGTTTCTTTCAAAACATCGAGGATAAGGGAAAACTCAACTTCTTTTCTAGGTGGTAATTAGATTTTCCCTTGAATTCAATTTTTATCTTCTTATTAAATTTATAGGATTTACGGGTTAATTCAGTCTCCATCACATCCTTGAGATCACATTGAATTATTTCTTTATAGGTATTGATGTATCTTATCGATAATGCCCTTTGAAGTCATTTTTTATGCCATTAATGAATTTATAAATGTTACTCTCTGTTTAGATAATGATTCTGGATGTGTATCATGCATGTATTGTAAAATTGTCTTCCTAGGTAGAAATATATTTATCATCCTTTTTCATAATTTAAAATAACTCTTTCTCCATATTTTTTAGAAGAATACAGGTAATGTACATATTCAAATATAAATTCTTCAACTAATCTTATTCCATGAATTAAATTTCATCTATTTTCCCCTTAATTTTGATATATTTCCTCTATTTATCAGCTTTAGCTTCCAAACGATCGACTGCTATGATGAAATTATCATGTTCTGAAAATTGGAGAACTGAAAATATCATTTCAGTAGAACAACCCTACTCTTTATTACACAATTAAACATGATTTATTACATAAAATATTCATTTGATACAATATAAAAGATTGATAGGTCTAGTTTCTTTGGTGCTTAGGAACATTACATAATAAATTAAATCATGAAACACAATATATTTATTGAAAACTTCTTTTACATGACTACTAGATTCCCTCTTACTTAGAATTGTATGGAGTAACCTAAGGACATTACTAAAAAATGGGTGAGCTATAAAGCCTAGAAAGGGGTTAAAAAGTCATAACGTTATGAATATAATTCATGTTAGTAAATTGACAGATCAATGGAGCATAAGACAAACATGAACATAAAGGCATGATATAGCTTGATTATCATAACATGGAAATGTGGGAGCAACATTTAACCTAATATTAGCATGAACTAAGGCTCAATGAACAAGGTATCATGATTTAACCCTTAAAGAACTTGTTGTATCATGAGTAACTCTTATTTAATTTGATGTATAATGATATAAATCATTACCCAATGCATTGGAGTGCTGTCATGGTGTACCATTCGTAAACATTTCATTTCATGCAGAAGTGTTCCAAAAGGATCAAATAACATAGATTCAGAAAATATCATCATTTATTCCATGATAATGGAATGTAGAATTAATACATGAAACACAATAATAAATGGTTAAATGTTCATAAGCGTGAAAACCCTTCATATATAAATGGGCATGGTATTCATTACACAATGACTTTGTCTTGGAAAATCATAGGGCAATTTCAGCAGCTTAACATCGGGTCAGAAGAACTCATGAAAATGGGTTATTTTAGAAAAATATGTGAATTATCATATGTAAATGAATTTTATATTAAGGGGGTCATATAGATATATTTCCCAACATGTGTAATGGAATTTAGATTTGTAATACAATGGAATTTCATGAATGTAAATGGGGAGAGAGAAATCCCTAACCGAATTTCGGCATGGTAATGAGTGTACATGGAAGAAATTAATGTGAGAGAAAGGGGTATTACATCATTAAATCATAATAAGTTATGTATGGGGGAGTATTAAAATAATACCCCAACATTCTTAATTAAAAATAAAATGGTATAGTAATATAAAGATACTTGGACAACAATGAGAGAGGAATAAATCCCATACTTGGAAGTGTGATCCCAATGGCTTGGGATAGGCTTGAGAGAGACTTCTTGGGAGCTTGGGACACCTTGGTAGGATTATAGAGAGAAGGGAGGTATGGTTTAGGTTTATATTTAAAGGCTTTGAATGAAGATGAAGTTGGAGCTTGTGTGGGTTTATATAGGAAAATGGGTATATCATTATTATTTATGTTTTCGACCCTATACATTAAACTAATCAAAACCAAAAACCATCCAAAAGTTTTTTCCCATGGGTTTTTACATAGAGATGTGGAAAATATTATTTTATAATTACAATTCCCTAACATATAATAATATTAGGCTTGGTTATGTGGAGGTTAGACACACTCTCAAGGAAATAAATTTTATATGTTAAAAAGTTTTATAAGTCTTGGAGGGTCCACTAAAAATTGAAAAAAAAGTAAAATAAATAGAAAACCGAATCATTTTAATGGTAAAACATATCATGGACGAATATATAATATATAGTATTTTATTACATCCCATAGGGTCATTATGATGTCATAAAACACATTATATAATTAAATGGTATTTAATTTTTACCCAAAAATTCGACTATCTCAGAAAATTATAAAAAATTCACTTCTGGATAATTTCAACATCTTGATTTCAAAAAATAATATTAAATTTATCTAAATAATTTTATAAATATGTGAATTTTTAATATTATTATAAAATCATACATTTTTAAAAAATTCATGGGTTTTGACCAAAACATCTGCCAAACATAAATAAAAATTACAATTGTAATCATAAAAATTATATGCTCATTTATATATAATAAATAGTAATTTAATAATAAAATTTTATTAAATTATTAATTACTTCAAAAATCCATTAATTCATCAAAATAGATTACTTAGTTGAATATTATCTAAAAATACTATTTATGCTTTAAAAATAATTTACAAAGTAACAATAATAAAATAAATGTATATTCTCTATAAAAAAATAATGTTAATAATCAAAGTAAAAGGGTATCATTATATATCCCCTTATAACACCCACATAAAGCCTAAGGGTAAGGTTTTCAATGGTGATAGACTCTTAGGGTGGCTCGGATAACATCGCTCGAGTGGTAATCAGTCTGAACATCCACATCTCTCGTAGGCGGCTCTGTTCAAGTATAATGTGTTGAAGATCGACATGGGCTTGGTCAAGAGATAATCCCAATGACGCCACCTGCATTATGAGCTCCAAAAAATGGTCTTCATATGATGAAATTCTACAGGATGAGGCCATCACTTCCTTTGTCTGAGTAAATTGAATTTGTTATTGCCCTATAATTCTACTAATCATGTTTTTACAATTCAACAGTTATATTAAAAATGGTAAAAAAATAACAGTATAATAAAATCCAAAATCATAAAACCAAATGAATTCATATGTTATATAACCAGAATATATAATATGATATTTAATAAGATCAAGTGGAATTTTTATTAATGAATGTTTTCGTCATTACAATCTTCCCACCCTTACGAAATATCTCCCTTGAAATTTTCTATTTCTCACAGTAAAATAGAAGTAGGTAACTCTACTTCATCATATCCTCTGATTCACATGATGATTAATCAAACTTGTTGTTTCTCCACAACACCTTGATGAGGGGCATTGACTTATTTCATAGAACTTTTTCACTAGGATTTAATATCTTCACCGGATTCTCTTAATAAAATATGTCATTATTCAATGGTACTACCACTGGATTTAGTGCATGCGTTAGGTCAGGTATGTACTTCCTCAAGAGTGAAACATGGAACACATCATGTACTTGAGATATGTTCGTTGGGAGTTATAGTCAAAAGGCCACCACTCCAATGCGATCAAGGACCTCAAAATGGTCGATGTACATTGCTCTAGGCTTTCCCTTATCCACAAATCTCAAAACTCTATTTTAGAGTGATAGGTAGAGGAATACCATGTGTACGACATCAAACTCATGGTCACATCGATGATTATTAGCATAACTCTTTTGTTGACTCTGAGCTAGTAACTCTACTTCATCATATCCTCTGATTCACATGATGATTCATTAAACTTGTGGTTTCTCCACAACACCTTGATGAGGGGTATTGACTTATTTCATAGAACTTTTTCACTATGATTTAATATCTTCACCGGATTCTCTTAATAAAATATGTCATTATTCAATGGTACTACCACTAGATTTAGTTCATGCGATAGGTCAGGTATGTACTTCCCCAAGAGTGAATCATGGAACACATCATATACTTGAGATATGTTCGTTGGGAGTGATAGTCAAAAGGCCACCACTCCAATGCGATCAAGGACCTCAAAATGGTCAATGTACCGTGCTCTAGGATTTCCCTTATTCAAAAATCTCAAAACTCTATTTTAGAGTGATAGTTAGAGGAATACCATGTGTACGACATCAAACTCATGGTCACATTGACGATTATTAGCATAAATCTTTTGTTGACTCTGAGCAGCTTTCATGTGCTGCTGGATGGTCTCAAACTTCACCACCATTTATTCACCATCTTTAAACCTAAGAGTTTTCCCTACCAAAATTCATCCCAACATTCCGATGTTCTTCACCTCTTCCCATAAAGGGATTCATGAAGAGACATTTTTATTCCTGAGTGGAAATTGTTTTTATAAGAGAACTAAACCAAAGGAGGATGTTGATCCCATCCTCCTTTGATGTCCATTCAGTATTCTCTCAACATGTCCTCATTTGTTTGGATAGTCTGCTCTGATAGGCCATCAATTTGAGGATGATAAACCATACTGTAGTTCATCTCGGTATCCAGCGTTGTTGAAGACTCTTCCAAAACATAGAGGTGAATCTTTGAACTCGATCGGATTCAATAGATAGTGGTAATCCATTTAGACTTACCACATCTCTCATGTATATCCATTCTAGTTGATCCTATGTGAAATCCTCCAAAATTGAAATGATGTGTGTAGTCATTATAATACGATCCACAACCACCCAGATAGAATAGTTTCCTTTGGATGTCTTCAGATGTCTGGTGACAATGTCCATGGTGTTGTTCTCTTATTTCTATGATGTTATTGGTAACGGTTGAATCATCAACTTAGACTAATGCCTCTCATCCTTCACTTACTGTCATACCAGAAACATTGATGTATACTCACAAATATCTTTCTTCATGTTATCCCAGCAATAATGCTCTCAGAGATCTCAATACATATTTTTTCCCTGGTGGATGGAGAAATTTGTAGTATGTGCATCATCCAAAAGTTATTTCATCAACTCCAAACATGATGGAACACATAGTCTTTTCCCAAATATCACAATTCCACTTTCATTGACATTGAACTGTGAGTATTTCCCCTTTCTGATAGTTTCCACCTTTTTCTGAATTACCACGTCATCCATTTGAGCATCCTTTAACCCTTCCAAAAGATATGGATGATCAATCATTTGAGAAAGGATTGATGATGTTCGCCTCATTATGATTCCCATGTGCATCTTCATCAAATCTAATATGATTGGATCATTTTCAATTCTCACCAATGATAGAATCATTGGTTCCTTTTTACTTAGATCATATTACACCTTATTCTCATTCACATGTGGTAATGGATTGAGAAATCATAGTTTTTTATCATCTCTAACCATCTCCATTGGAAAAAATTATACTCTTTCTTTGTAAATATATACTTGAGGCTTTTGGGGTCTATATATATTTAACACTTCTACCCAAAAAGGTAATGTCACCAAATTTTTAAATTGATGATTATTATAGCCAACTCCAGATAATGTGTTGGATAATTCTTCTAATGAAAATTCAATTTCCTTAAAAAAATAGGCAACGAATTTTTTAGTTTTCATCAACACACAACCCAAGATGCTCTTAGAAGAAAAATTAAATACCACAAAATGGTCTCCACTTGTGGTTATTGTGAGAACAAGCACAATGATCAGACTCTTTTTCAACTCCTTGAAACATTCTTCATATTCATTACTCTATGAAAATTTGACTCCATTCTATGTTAGCATGGTGAGAGGGTTTGAAAATCAAGTGAAATTTCATCTAAATCAGCGATTATATCCAGCCAATCCTAGGAATCTACAGATATCCATTACCGATATTGGCCTCTTTCATCCCTCTATTACAGCTGTCATTGAGGGATCTATAGATATCCCATTTCATTTGATGATATGACCCATTAATGAGACCTCCTTCGACCAGAACTCAAAATTTCGATACTTTTCATAGAGCTTCATCTTTCACAAGGTCTCCAGTACAGTTCTTAGATACTCCTCATGATCCTCCTTGGTTTTGGAGTATATCTGAATATTGTCTCTAAAGGCTACAACAAATTTGTTATGGTAATATCTAATGTCCCTATTCAACAAGTCCATGAATATTTTTGGGGAATTGGAAAGTATGAAAAGAATAACTATGAATTTATAGTGCATGTACCTTGTACAAAAAGCAGTCTTGGGGATATCCACCTTCATCACCCTTACATGGTAATATCCCGACCACATATCCACCTTGGATATGTATTGTTCTCCACGTAGCTGATAGAATAAGTCATCAATTCGGTGTAGAGGATACTTTTTCTTTATCATGATTTTTTTGATCTCAGGATAATTGATGCAAAGGTTCATCGACCTATCCTTCTTTTTGATGAAGATGAATGGTGCACCCCATGGTGAAGCACTAGGGTGAATAAACCCGTTATCCATATTTTCTGGTAGATGTTTATTCAGCTCCTGAATGTACACATCAACCATTCTATACAAATAAAGGGATATTGGAATCTACCCTGGTATGAGATCAATTAAGGATTCAACATCTCTTCTATGTGGAAGACCAGGCTATTCCCATGGAAACACTTCAGTGAATTCCCTAAAAATAGGCATGCCTTCAAGGATGGTTTCTTCCTTAGTCTCAATCATCTGAGCTAGATACATGTTCTCATAGGTTATTAATATTAACTCTATAGATTATGGTGATAATGAAGATTCATCTTACTCCTTGCACTTGTATAGAATTGCGGATAGATTCTCTATATGTAGTGTGATTTCCCTCTCAAAAAAATTTAAGTGGGCTCTATATAGGGAAAGATAATACATAAAAATAAGTGCATAAAATTCCACTAGAGGGAGTATGATATGGTTCAACGAGAAGTTCAATATACAAATTAAGATAGGGGAGGAGCCATATTCATGGGATTCAATGATTTCCCCATTTTTCATACTCACCAAAATCCTTACTTCCATGATTTGTGGTTGTGTTAGAATTGTTCAAATAAAATATTTGGATATAAAATAATGTGTAGATCCTTATACAAAAAGTATGTATGCTATTCATGATTGATGAAATAGTGTACCTATCAACAAATTGTTGTTGGAGATCACTTTGGTTGTAGTGTTTGAAAAAGATCTCCCTTTCTACCTTGGTGGTTGTTGGGTGCCTAAAAAGTCCCTTGGATTAGGTAACTAATTTCGATGGTGGCCCTATTGTTTTCAATTGAAGCAACGAACAATGCATTGAGGGTTGAGTGGATCGTTCCTCCCCTCTATCGAAGTCGAGGGTTTTTCCTCTTGGCAGTTAGTGGATATCTTCCATTCTGTTCCTCTCCAAATGCATTTCATTGTCCCCATCAAGAAATTTCTGGGGTTCCTCTTTCCACACATTTGGCAAGGAGGGTGATATATTTTCATAGCACTATTGGATTTATCCCTTGAACCACCAGAATTGAATTTCACCTTACGCTTCGTATCCCCATGATACCCCTGACGTTATCCAATCTTCATTTTGATTTTAAGGGAACGTTGAACAATTTCCTCATAGCTATCACAGTCACATATCACCAGGGCATTCTGTTGGCTAGGTTTCATCCAACCAAAGAATCGATAAACCTTGTATTCGGGGGTAAGGACAATGCTGAAGGCATATCGTGTATTCCTTGTGATGGTTTCCTCGTATGATCTGATGGTTTCGTCATATTTTTTGTTAAGGGAAATGAAGTCCCTTTCTATGTAATGGGAGATGGTGTGTGGAAAATATTCATCTAAATATATTTTCCAGAAATCATTCCATTATAATGCCTCGATATCCTCCTTAGGCTTTTTATTTTTTATCAATGTCCACAATTTTTAAACTTCACCTTCCTTAAGATAAGAATCCAAAAGAACCTTCACTTTTTCTTTTCATTGAATTATGGGGAAGATCTTTTCAATGGAGTTGATCCATTTTTCGGCAATTGTGGGATCAGATGATCGATTAAGAGTAGGATGCCTTTGTCTCATGAAGATCTCGATTATGATTTTTTCTTTATTAGAGGGGACTGATCATTCCTCTTGAACCACACTTCTATTAACAACATGAGTTAACTGAGAGGGTATCATGACAAATTAGGTGATTCTCACTCCCATAGGATTGGGCATCTCATTAGAACAATCATCACATTGATATTAACATTGGTTGTTAGCTCGAGTCCTCCTACTATCAACCATTTTCAGGAATAAAAGGAATGTTATGTGTAACACATAAAGGGTAATACATGGACAAAAATAGATGACTTATAAATTACATTTATTTATGTAACATAGGAATCTATAGGCATTAATATATGTTATCAATGAACTAATTCCCAACATATATTCTTAGTGTATTTTTTATTCCCTTAACAATGGTTCATGCTAAGCTTATGAATTTACCATAGAATATCCCCCAGGAGTGTTGTAACCGAGAGTGAATCAAGGCGCTTGGTCATATACCAGGATACCTCGGGTTAAGCCAAAAACTCCTTGTTCGAGTTTTCACTCCTAGGTACATCTATACTAGAGCTGAATCTACCTCCTAATATCTATTCAGGGATGTATTTTCATGATATACCACCAAGTCAACACTCAAAAAAATTTAGGGATGCTTTTATTATACTTAGTATAATCCATAGGGATTTCAATAGGGTTTTCTAATCCTAATCCCCAAAATAACTAAACATATCCTCTGAAACCAACTATAACAACCCTGATCATTATTACACAATTAAAAATGATTCATTAGAAAAATCATTCACATGATACAACATAGAATATCGATAGATCAAGTGTATTTGGGGATTAGGAAGATTACATAATGACTTAAAACATGTAACCGAACATCTTTATTGAAATTTTTTTTAAATGACAACTACATTTTTTATTACGTAGCATTGCATGGGATAACCTAAGGACATGAATAAGAAAAGAGAGATATATAAAGCCCAGTAAAGGATTAAAAAGGAATAAATTTAAGAATAAAATAAAAATTATGAATTCATCATATTAATATAGTATAAGAGAAACATGAACATAAAGGCATGATATAGCATCATTATCATAACATGGAAATGTGGAAGCAACATTCAACATGATAATAGCATGAGATGAGTCTCATTACTCATGGAGCCCGAGTAGACCCTCATTTCACATGTTTTATAATGAGTAAACCCTCTTTTCACTTAATGTATCATGATACTAATCTTTACCCAATGCATATAGAGCACTGTCACGGTGCACCGTACATAAACATTTCATTCCATGCATAAGTGTGCAACATGGATACTTTAACATGGATTCATAAAACATCATCAGTTATTTCATGATAAATTAATTTGGAATTAGTATAGAAAACTTTATAATCAATTAGTAACTATGCACAATGGTGAATACCCTTGATAGAAAAATGGGCATGGAATTCACTATACAATGACTTTGGTTTGGAAAATCGTAGTGTAATTTCTACAGCATAATTCCATGTCATAATAACTCATGATGTAAGAACCTGGGTTTTTCTGTGAAAGACTTTGAAATATTCTTGATGATATTTTAGAGCAGCACCTTCAGACGGCGTGCGATTCCGAGCCCCGGAGTGGCCGGAATTAAATTTTCAGTGCGTTCACACTGAAAACGCCAAATAAATGGGATAACTCCTAAACAGTGATCTGGATCAGAGATCTGAGTGTACGGATGGGTCCGAAATGGGGTGTTTACCCTAGGAACGACATAAAACTTGTGGGCGCGGGATGTTTGGACCCCTCGCTCGCTTCTGGAACGTTAAACGGATTAAATAAAGTAATTAATTCGTTTAATGTTGAAACACTAGTATCTCTTAAACGGTGGCTCGGATTGGAAAACTGAGGGCACCGTTGAGTTCGGAGTGTGTCATTTACCCTAGGAGGGGTGTATGTTTTGCGGGCGCGGCCCGTCTGTGAAAAATGGCCCCATGGGCGTTTTCGTAGTTTGGCGGCTTCGGACGCTTAGTGTAATAACATTTGAATGGGGTCTCGGATTAAAATTCCGAGACAACTGTTGTGGTTGGAGTGTCATGTTTACCCCAGGGGCGACCTTCTTTTTGTCTGCGTCGGGAGCGGAGTCGGGGCGTGTCGGGCGGATGGTTTAAAAATTTTCTACTTAAACATCCCCCCTTCATCATCATCTTCTTCTTAGCCTGGGCAGCCCCTTCCCTCTCCACCTCCACTCCGGCGAGGGACCTCCAGTGAGGCAACTCTATCATGGCCGTGGTGCAGCGGCGGACACCCCGTGAAGCTCCGGGCAACTCCCACGAGGTAGGATTGTACGTTTCATTTTTTGTTTCCCGCACCTACTTTGAGATCATTTTGCACTGCCAATTCCTTTTCAAAACGTTGATCAAAGCCCATGAATGCGTAGTATAGTTAATTCCCTTCCCAAATCATCTTTCGGATTCAAATTCTGAGCTCCGTGGCATCTGCAATCATCCGCCGAAGTTCGCGGGTTTTCAGGTTCTGGCGAGTTCGAGCCGCGGTGCGGCTCGGTGGAGGCGGCGGCGCGCAGGTGGCTCTAGCGGTCGGAGGCGCGGGTGTTCAGCGGAGGGTCGGCCGAGCGCAAGGCGCGGGGCGCCGGCACGAGGAGAAGCCAACCACACGAGGCGGTGGCTCGAGGCGGCGAGGCCGAGCCGCCGGGGCGCGGCGACCCCGCGGTTGCGGTGCGAGGCCCCCGCGCGGGGACAAGACCCATGCGACGCGGGTCTTCGCGCTGACCAAGCGACCGGCCACAGGCAGTTCAGTGTCCGGTCCACTGGTTAGTGGCTCGACCGCGCGGTTGGACTGCGGCCCGACCTAGAATGGCCGGACCGGCCGGTTCAGGCCGGTCCGGCCCAAGGGGCCTTGCCCTCAGGGTTCGGACGCCCGTATTTTTGGCTACGGGCGTCCGTTTTGAGTGCCGTCTACGGCAGTGGAACCGTATCGACGAGGCAGACTTTTTGAGATATTTTTTGGGAATATTTAATTCCCGAAACAAGGGGCCGCTGAGGTACGCCGCGTCATTAAGTGGACAAGCGTTTCTTTCAGGAATCTTGTTTTGGGTGGCGCGGACGAATCCGATGTCCGTTTTGAGCGCCGTCAGCGGCGTTGTGCCCCCGGCACTGATTCGGAGGTTTCCAAGGAGGTTCCGGGCGTTGAGACTGGATTTGAGGTGTGGGCCCCATGGTCCGTCTTTCGAGCTGCGTGCAGCGTTTCACGCCTTTCTCACCGGGCGTCTATTCAGGGCATGCGAGCAGTCGATTCTGGATGTTTTTTCGAGGGGATTTCAATGGTGCAATCCGCCTGCTCTAATTCTGCATGATGGTGCGGGGCCCATGAGGGGAATTTGGGTGTTGACGGTGATTTTCCACCTTTATCACCAGACGACCGTTTTGGACAAGTGAATAGTCCATCTTGTGTGCTTTTTCGAGAGGATCGCAACGGTGTGATCCGTTCGTTGAGTTTCGGGACTGGGATGCAGGTCCCACATGGCACCGCTCGTGTGCGGTGCGCCGGAATGCATCTTTTTCTCCGGATATCCGTTGCACTCATGTGAGTATTAATTTTGACGTGTTTTCCCGAGGGGATCCCAATGGTGAGATGCGCCCGACTGTTTTCGGGGCTGAGACTCGGGATCACGGGACGTCGTTCAGGCGTGAGGCGGTGTTGGTGACTTTTCCGTCGGATATCCGTTTGAGGTGAGTAAGTAGTCGATCTCGCATGTCTTTCCGCGAGGATTACAACGGTGTTATCTGTTTGGTTGTGCGGAGCTTCTTGTGCGATCTTGTTAAATGTGGAAGCATGTAAGGTGCTCTAGTGGTGGTTCGCCCTACCTTATTTGTAGAAAACTCTTAGCGTGTGATCGCGCACTCTTGGAAGAGTGATATAAATGGTTCACAAGATTTGGTTGGTCATGCCTAGGCCTTTGAGGTGGAATTGTTACGTCACGCCTTCGTGTTGAAACTGGGTGCCTTGTGCATAATAGCCTTTGGGCTGGAACAAGGTATACTCTGGGAGTATACAGGAGCGCGTGGAGGTACATGTGGTTTGTAACTGAGACGTTCATTCATTTGGTTTGGGTTGACTTGGGGCCACACGTTGTGTGGGCCCCATGTGCGTGCCGTGTTCTCCTTTGCGTACTTTTACATCTCACGACGTAGAGGGTCCCTCTGTGTGTTTGTTTACAAGCAGGGTTGAGTGGCCTCCCCCCTGGTTTCGTCCTCGATGGATTGGCCGGTAGCGGTGCTAGTGACACCTAGTGATGGAACAGGTGCTGAACCCTTTTGGGTGAGTTGTGATAGAGTTGGGTGGTTGCGCAATACCTGCTCCGTGTTTGTTTGGCCAGTGTTATACCCCCCCAGTGGATGTGGCCAGAGCAGTTCTGAGTTTTACCCTCCTGCGGGGTTGTGCAGTGGTTTACTCATCGGCTTGTAGGGTCTACCCTCCAGCAGAGACTGGGCAGTGGGTCACCCGACACACTTAGGGTCTACCCTCTAGTAGATACTGGGCAGTGGGTCACCCAACGACCTCTCAGGGTCTACCCTCTAGCAGAGCTGGGCAGTGGGTCACCCGTCGTCTAGTTCCAGGTCTACCCTCCAACAAGGGTGGGTAGTGGGTCGCATGTTGACTTATTCTAGGTCTACCCTCCAGCGGGGCTGGGCAGTGGGTTGCCTGATGATGTATTAGGGTTTACCCTCTAGAAGGATTGGGCAGTGGGTCACCTAATATCTGGTTATGAATTACCCTCCAGCAGGGCTGGGCAGTGGGACAGTTGTTGGCATTCCAGGCTCAGTCCTTTCTACTAGGCTAGCATGTGGCTTTCCTCCTTGATTACCGGAGCGGGACCGTTGGTTATATGGGTCAGTGTTGTGACGGCTTTGTCTTTGAGAAGACCTCTCGACTGCATGGCAGTGACGAGGTGTGGTTTGACTTTCCTAGAACTCTCAAGTACGAGGGGATATTTCCCCACCGAGATGTGTTCTTGTGACGCGATCTAAAACCGTGCGGTTGAGTCAGTGCCGACCAAAGCGGATAGTGTCGAAGTGCGGTGATTGAGCCCTTGACTTCTAGTTCGGGGCAGACGTGCGGGATGCTGGGCATTGATGGAGTTTACTTCTGGGACTGTTGGCTACTCTTTTCATGGGCTGAGCAACAGGATAGAGATCCCCTTACGGTCTTGTTTGGGCTTCTTGACAGAGCATATTGACTTGTATATACCATGTTTCGGTACCCACGTCTTGGGTTTGGTTAATCTCATTCCAAGAGGTGTGAAGACGCGTAGGGTATGCCACGTGCTTTCCGTGTCTAGCTTCTCGTGGTTGGATGAGTCTACTCTCCTACTAATGTTAGCGAAGACTCGACGGGAAGTTCATCTTATCACCGTTTCCAGCTCCTTGTGTATGGACGAGTCTATATCTTTTCTCATGTTGGGTTGAGCTGGACTCTTTACTGCACTCTCTATTTTACTTCTGTTCTACTCCATGTTCTCTCTACTGCTCACCCTTTGGTACCTCCTTCATTTCTCCCCCGAGCCTTCGGGGTATCCTTCTGAGTATTTTTATACTCACCCCTGCTTGGGATTTGCCCGCACTTGGTGTGCCCTTGCAGAGGACGGACAGGTGGAGCGTGACCTCAGTGGATCTTATAATCTTGGGAACATGGACCGCATGCGTTGGTCATTGCCGGGTTCTAGGTGGGAGACCCATCAGCTATTTCCTTTTTTTACCTGTTGTTGGGTTGTAGACCCTTTTCTGGTTGGGCGCGTGTTTTTTCCCTTTTTCCTTTTCAGCACTGTACTCAGTACTGTTAGAGGTCGATGCACACTATGGTCTATATATAGCAGTTTCCCTTTACTTTGCTTGTCTTTACTTTTACTCTGCACTTTTACATTGATTTTTCTGCGTGTGTGTGTACAGGTACATAGGCAAAGGCCTCCCCGAGTTATTGTGCCTTCGCCGCTGGTCTCCAGCCCTTGGCCTATGGAGGCGGTCTTGGGGTAGTTGCGGCTCGAGCCTGGGTAGGGTCGGGTCGTGACAAAGTGGTATCAGAGGTGGTTCATTTTTTAGGATGTTGTACGGATGTACCTAAAAGGGGAATTGGTTGGGATTTAGGGCATCAATGTTAACGTGCCTCGAGAGTGGCTCTCAGGCCAGGGAGTCCAGTGATGGTGCAGCGGCCGATGTATCCATTCACCAGGACCTCGATAACCCGTTTGTCGACTCGGCATGCTGAGACAATTGTTGCTAGGAAATTTGTTTTTGCATCACATAGGACTGAGTCTTGACTGTCTTTCTTGAGTCATCTCACCATCGTTGTTTTTTTTGGTATATACATTATGCTCATCTGACCGCGGCACTCCTTGATAATATTCAGGATGTCTCCGTGAAGACAACCAGCTAGGATACTAGCTTTGGTTCGTGACGATGACCCTATGAGCTATGAGGCCACATTCCAGGACCCATTATACGATCCCTTTCTCTAGGTGGGCCGGTAGCAGTACCCCCACCTGTTGAGCAGCAGACAGCTTCAATAGAGCAGGCTGAGCTTGAGCGCAGGTTGAGCACGCTCTGTGAGTTCCAGCGGCAGAAAACGCTGAGGTTTAGTGGTGAGCCAGACCCTCAGGCAGCAGAGGTTTGGCTCGAGGCAGTGGTTTTCCTTTTCAGGCTTGTGTAGATGCTGATGGATCAGAGAGTGGCTTTGGAAACCACCCTTTTTTTCGTGGAGCAGCTTGGCGTTGGTGGAGTCTGGTGACTCAGCTTCTTGAAGAGTCGTCGCTTTCGAGGGATGAATTCCAGTTGTTGTTTCGTGAGGAGTTTTTCCCCTTTTGTTTGCGTTCTGTTCGGATTCAGGAGCTCCTGCAGTTTCAGCAGGGAGGAATAACGGTGGCCGAGTACGCGGCTACTTTTGCAGACCGTGCACGCTTTTACCCGGAGTTGGTCCATGATGACAACATCCGAGCACAGAAGTTTGAGAAGGGTCTCCACCGAGAGGTTCGTTCTATCATAGTACCCTTGGTCATTTCCACATATGTCTGGGTGCTAGACCAGGCGCTGGTCACAAAGGGCTTCCCCTAACGTTCTAGTGTTGGCGGTGGCAGCAGGCACGTTGGAGACGACACGTCTACCGCGGCTATCAGGCGTCGACAAGCAGGACCTCATCGCAGATGGATTTCTAAAAACCGGACTCAGGGGCGTGGTCGTACACCACAGTGGTGCCGGAGGGAACTTGTGTATCTGAGAGAGAGTCGGTGCTATGCTTGTGACGGGCGAGGTCACTTGGCATGAGATTTCCCGACCCGAGTTGCTGAGAGTTTCAGGCAGGCAGCAGGCGCACCACCATTGCAGAGGCAGCGCCGTGATCAGAGTAGTACCCAGAGAGGTGGTGCTAGCAGAAGAGCGGGAGGAGATGGAAGTGGAGAACGACCTTACGAGGTCGTTCCATCACCACTAGGCGGTCCACGTCAGGCTCCTGGAGCTGACAGTTGGGACCGCGGACAGCCGCGGGATTTGGATGTCTACGATCCTGCAGAGCATGGGATGGTGAGAGGTACCCCTTTCGACTCTTCTACTTCTTACAGTATAATTGTTAGTCTCTGCGTGTGAAAGTATTTTATCCATGCTCCTTGTTTGAGGTGTTACCAGGGTGACGCAGTGCGTCGGGTGTAACCCTGTGTTGGTATGGAAAAAGGCGTGAGACCTTTTCCTTCAGTCGATGGTGTTGACTCCTTTGCTTCTGAGCGATTAAGAGAGTCTTGGTTGAGAGACATCGACTGTGAAACCTTGCGTGACCAGATATCCTTCGGTGTTTCACCATAAGGATATTCTGAAAGAAGGAATCACCGGGCCTTGTTTCAGGTGCGGGCGGGGATTCCAGTCGCGGCGTCCGACGTAGTGGTTTGGTCGGGGAGGTGAGTTACCCCCGAGAGACCTCGGGTCATTTGAGACCATGCAAAGGGATGGATAGGTTGTCTACCGACTTTCCCTAACCCTAATGTCTGGAGTGTGCGTGCTCCTATGCACGACATCGGCAAGGGTCGACCTCACGTGGATGGATCAATCCTTTGTTCTGTGTGCGGTGACGCAGAGCTGTGCGTGGGTTCTTCTGGATATGAGAAAGCCAGGAGTGGGCTTAGTACCTTGTGTGGCTCACTAGTTTTTCTTTTCGGGGATGAAAATCATGAAGTAGGGAATTCTGTAAGAACCTGGGTTTTTCTGTGAAAGACTTTGGAATATTCTAGATGATAATCCAGAGCAGTGCCTTCAGACGGCGTGTGATTCCGAACCCCAGAGTGGATAGAATTAAATATTCTGTGCGTTCACACTGAAAACGCCAAATAAATGGGATAACTCCTAAATGGTAATCCGGATCAGAGATCTGATTGTACGGATGCGTCCGGAATGGGGTGTTTACCCTATGAATGACATTAAACTTGTCGGCGCGGGATGTTTGGACCCCTCGCTCGCTTCTGGAACGTTAAACTGATTAAATAAAGTAATTAATTCGTTTAATGTTGAAATGCTAGTATCTCATAAATGGTGGCTTGTATTGGAAAACTGAGGGCACCGTTGAGTTCGGAGCATGCCGTTTACCCTAGGAGGGGTGTAAGATTTGCAGGCGCGACCCGTTTGTGAAGAATGGCCCCATGGGCGTTTTCGTAATTTGGCAGCATCAGACGCTAAGTGTAATAACTTTTGAACGGGGTCTCAGATTAAAATTCTGAGACCACCGTTGCGCTCGGAGCGTCGTGTTTACCTCAGGGGTGACCTTCTTTTTGTCCGCGTCGGGAGCAGAGTCGGGGCGTGCGGGGCGGATGGTTTAAGTATTTTCTACTTAAACATCCCCCCCTTCATCTTCTTCTTGTACATAGCATGGGCAGCCCCTTACCTCTCCTCCTCCACTCCGGTGAGGCACCTCCAGTGAGTCAACTCCGGCAAGGCAGTGGTGCGGTGGCGGACACCCCGTGAAGCTCCGGGCAACGCCCAAGAGGTAGGATCGTATGTTTCGTTTTTAGTTTCCGCACATACTTTGAGCTCGTGTTTCACTGTAGATTCCTTGTCAAAACTTTGATCCAATCCCATGAATGCCTAGTAGAGTAAATTCCATTCCCAAAGCATCTTCCGGATTCAAATTCCGAGCTCCATGGCATCCGCAATCATCCGCCAAAGTTCGCGGGTTTTTGGGTTCCGGCGAGTTCGTGCGGCGGCGCGGCTCGGTGGAGGCGGCGGCGCGCTGGTGGCTCCAGCGGTCGGCGGCGCGGGCGTTCGGCGGAGGGTCGGCCAAGCGCGAGGCGTGGGGCGCTGGGGTGGGGAGAATCTGGCCGCGCGAGGCGGCGACTCCAGGCGGCGAGGCCGAGCTGCCGGGGCGCGGCAACCCCGCGGTCGAGGCGCGCGACCCCCGCGCGGGGACAAGACCCGTGCGACGCGGGACTTCGCGCGGACCAAGCAACCGGACATAGGCCAGTCGGTGTGCGGTCCGCTGGTAAGTGGTGGGACTGTGTGGTTGGACCGCGGCCCTTCCTAGAATAGCCGGACTGGCCGGTTCATGCCGGTCCGGCCCAAGGGGCCCTGCCCTCATGGTTCGGATGCCCGTATTTTATGCTACGGGCGTCCGTTTTGAGTGCCGTCTGCGGCGGTGGAACCATATCGACGAGGCGGAATTTTTGAGATAGTTTCAAAAAATTTTAATTCCTGAAACGAGGGGCCATGGAGGCACGACGTGTCTTTAAGTGGACGAGTGTTTCTTCCGGGAATCTTGTTTTGGGCGGCGCAGACGCATCCAACGTCCGATTTGAGCGCCGTCAGCAGCATTGCGCCCCTGGCACTGATGCAGAGGTTTCCAAGGTTGTTCTGGGTGTTGAGACTACATTTGAGGCATGGGCCCCACGACCCGTCTTTCGAGCTGCATGCAGCATTTCACGCCTTTCTCACCGGGTGTCCGTTCGGGGCGTGCAAGCAGTTGATTCTGGATGTTTTTCTGAGGGGATTGTAATGGTGTAATCCGCCCGCTCTAATTCGGCATGATGGTGTGGGGCCCACGAGGGGTGTTTGTGCGTTGACGGTGATTTTCCACATTTATCACCGGACGACCGTTTTGGATAAGTGAATAGTCCATCTTGTGTGCTTTTTCGAGAGGATCACAACGGTGCGATCCGTTCATTGAGTTTCGGGACCGGAATGTGGGTCCCACGTGGAACCGCTCGTGTGTGGTGCGCCAGAATGCATCTTTTTCTCCGGATATCCGTTGCACTCAAGTGAGTAGTGATTTTCATGTGTTTTTCCGAGGGGATCGCAATGGTGCGATGCACCCGACTGTTTTTGGGGCTGAGGCTCAGGATCACAGGACGTCGTTCGGGCTTGAGGCGGTGTTGGTGACTTTTCCATCGGATATCCGTTTGAGGCGAGTAAGTAGTCGATCTCGCGTGTCTTTCCACGAGAATTACAATGGTGCGATCTGTTTGGTTGTGCGGAGCCTCTTGCATGATCTTGTTAAATGTGGAAGCATGTAAGGTGCTCCAGTGGTGGTTCGCCCTACCTTATTTGAAGCAAACCCTTGGCGTTTGATCTCTCACTCTTGGAAGAGTGATATAAATGGTTCAAAAGATTTGGATTTCTGTGCATGGGCCTTCAAGGTGGAATTTTTATGTCACGCCTTCACGTTGACGCTGGGTGTTGTGTGCACGATAACCATTGGGCCGGAACGATGTATACACTAGGAGTATACGGGAGCGCTTGGAGGTACGTGTGGTTTGTACCTGAGACGTTCATGTGTTTGGTTTGGGTTGACTTGGGGCCACACGTCGTGTGGGCCCCATGTGCGTGTCGTGTTCTACTTTGCATACTTTGACCTCTCGCGACGTAGAGGGTCCCTCTGTGTGTTTTTTGACCAGTAGGGTTGAGTGGTCTCCCCCTAGTTTCGTCCTCGATGGATTGGCCAGTAGCGGTGCTAGTGACACCCAATGATGGAACAGGTGCTGAACCCCTTTGGGTGAGCTGTGCTGGAGTTGGGTGGTTCCCTAATACCCGCTCCGTGTTTGTTTGGCCAATGTTGTACCCCCCCCCAGTGGATGTAGCTAGAGCAGTTCTGAGTTTTACCCTCCAGCGGGGCTGGGCCGTGGGTTACTCATCGGCTTCTAGGGTCTACCCTCCAGCAGAGACTGGGCAGTGGGTCACTCGACGCACTTAGGGTCTACCCTCCAGCAGATACTGGGTAGTGGGTTACCCGGCGCACTTAGGGTCTACCCTCCAGCAAAGACTGAGCAGTGGGTCACCCGACAACTACTTAGTGTCTACCCTCCAGCAGAGTTTGGCAGTGGGTCGTCTGTCGTCTAGTTTTAGGTCTACCCTCCAGCAAGGCTGGGTAGTGGGTCTCCTGTCAATTTATTCCAGGTCAACCCTCTAGCGGGGCTGGGTAGTGGGTTGCATGATGATGTATTAGGGTTTACCCTCCAGCAATAATGGGCAGTGGTTCACCTGATATCTGGTTATGAATTATCCTCCAGCAGGGCTGGGCAGTGGGACAATTGTTGGCATTCCAGGCTCAGTCCTTTCTACTAGGCTAGCCTGTGGCTTTCCTCTATGATTACCGGAGTGAGACCCTTGGTTATACGGGTCAGTGTTGTGATGAATTTGACTTTTAGAAGACCTCTCGACTGTAGGGCAGTGAAGAGGTGTGGTTTGACTTTCCTAGAACTCTCAAGTACGAGGGGAGCTTTCCCCACCGAGATGTGTTCTTGTGACACAATCTAAAACTGTGCGGGTGAGTCAGTGCCGCCCAAAGCGGATAGTGTCGAAGTGCGGTGATTGATCCCTTGACATGTAGTTCGGGGAAGACGTGTGGGATGCTGGGCATCGATGGAGTTTACTTCTGGGACTATTGGCTACTCTTTTCTTGGGCTGAGCAACGGGATGGAGATCCCCTTACGGTCTTGTTCGGGATTCTTGGCAGAGCATATGAATTTTTATATACCATGTTCCGGTACCCACTTCTTGGTTTTGGTTACTCTCCTTCCAGGAGGGGTGAAGACGCGCGGGGTATGCCACGTGCTTTCCATGTCTAGCTTCTCATGGTTGGATGAGTCTACTCTCCTACTATAGGTAGCGAAGACTCAACGAGAAGTTCATCTTCTCACTGTTTCCTGCTCCTTGTGTCTAGACGAGTCTATCTCTTTTCTCTTGTTGGGTTGAGCTGGACTCTTTACTGCACTCTCTATTGTAATGCTATTCTACTCCCTATTCGCTCTACTGCTCACCCTTCGGTACCTCCTTTGTTGTTCCCTCAATGCTTTAGGGTATCCTTCTGAGTATTTTTATACTCACCCCTGCTTGGGCTTTGCCCGCACTTGGTGTGCCCTTGCAGACAACAGACGGGTGGAGTGTGACATTAATGGAGCGTAGGATCTTGGGAGCTTGGACTGTGTGTGGTGGTCGTGGTCAGGTTCTATGTGGGAGACCCGTTAGCTGTTTCCTTTTTGTTTACCTGTTGCTGGGTTGTGGCGCCTTTTCTGGTTGGGCACGTGTTTTTTCCCTTTTTCATTTTCAGCACTGTACTTTGTACTGTTAGAGGTCGATGCACAATGGGGTTTATATATAGCAGTTTACCTTTACTTTGCTTGTCTTTACTTTTACTCTGCACTGTTGCATTGAGTATGCTGCGTGTGTGTGTATAGGTACTTAGGCAAAGGCCTCCCTGATTTATTGTGCCTTCGGCGCTAGTCGCCAGCCCCTGGCCTATGGAGGCGGGCTTGGGGTAGTTGCGGCTCGAGCCCGGGTATGGTCGGGTCGTGACACATGAAAACGGTTGATGAGAGTGAAAGAGGTGTCACATCATATTTAAATGAAATTTATAGTAATGGGGTCATATAGATACATTTTCCAACATATGTATTGGAATTTAGAATCATAATACAAAACAATTGCTTGAATGTAAATGAGGAGAGAGAATTCCTTTATGGAATTTCACCATGGTAAAGGGTGTACATGGAAGTAATTAATGAGAGATAAATAGGTATACCATAATTAAATAATCTTTAGGTATTTCTGAGTGTGGTTAAAAATCATACATCAAAATTTTAAATTGAAAATAAAAGTTTATAGAAACATGATGAAATGTGGACCAAATGAGAGAGGAATAAATCCCTTACTTGGAAATGTGATCCCAAAGGCTTAGGAGAGGCTTGAGAGAGACATATTAGTAGCTTGGGGCACCATAATAGGATTATAGAGGGATGAGGGAAGGGTTTGGCCGAGATCCAAGGGCTTTGAGTGATGAGGAAGTTGGAGTAGGGGTGGGTTTATATAGGAAAATAGAGGGAATTCATTATTATTTTGGTTTTGGACCCTACACATTAAACTAATCAAAACCCAAAACCATACCTTGGTTTTTTTCCAATGGTTTTCACATATGGGAGTTGAAAAAATTATTTTATAATTCCTATGTCCTAACTATTTAAAATATTAGTCTTTCTTAAGTGGAGGTGAGTCACACTCTCAAGGAAATCAATTTAAAAAGATAAAATGTTTTATTAGTTTTGGAGGGTCCACTAATGCATTGTAAAATAAAAAAAAATTAATACTCAAATTATTATAATGGGAAAACATATATTGGACGAAAAAGGCATTTATATTATTTTATTACATCACTATTGGGTCATTATGATGTCATAAAACACATTATATAATTAAACAGAATTTAATTTTTACCCAAATATTTATTTGTCTCCGATAAATTATGAAAAATTCATCATTAGATAATTTTGTCATCCTGATTTCAAAAATAATATTAATTTTAGAAATTTTTTTTCTAAATATGTTAATTTTCAATTTTAAAATAATAAACATCATTTATCAAAAATTCCTTGTTTTTGACAAAAACTGCTTTCAAAGATTAATAAAAATTAAAATTGTATTCATTAAAATTATAGAATCATTTATATTTAATAAAATGTATTTTAATAATAATATATTACTAAAATATTATTTAATTTAAAATTCTACAAATTTATCAATATATATCATTCCATTGAATATTAACTACAAATACTATTTGGGATTTAAAAACTATTTAAAATGTAACAATAATAATATGAATGTATATTCTCTATAAAAAAATAATGTACATAATCATAGTATTAGGGTCTCATTACGTAACACATTTTAAAACCCACATATTCTTGAAGGGTGTGGTGTGCGACGGTGACAGACTCTTGGGGTTTCTCGGATAACATCACTTGGGTGGTAATATCTATCAACTTCCACTTATCCCATGGGCGGTTCTGTTCAATCTTGTCATGTTGAACCTCATCATGGGCTTGGTGAAGATCCAAACCCAATGACGCCACCTCCTTTCCAATATCCGACAAATTGGATTCGTTTGGAGAAATTCTATAGGATGAGGCCATCGCTTCCTTTGTCTTAGTAAATTGTATTTTTATAGCACTATAATTATACTAATCATGTGTCCATAGTTCAACCTCTATATTAGAAATGGAAACAATTATTAACTATATAACAAAATCCAAAATCATAAATCCAAAGAAGTGCATATGCTATATAACCATCATACATAATAATAAATTGAATTTGATCATGATTATTTTTTCTTAATGGATGATTGGGTCGTTACACTCAATTGTACAAATCCATTATTCATCCACTAATGGATCAGATAACATGGTTGATTAAGATAGAAACTACCTCATGATGTTCTCAACAGAATGTTTCTCACCCTTTAACACATTCGGATTTTGTACATGATTCATAGATTGAGAATGTTGAGTGATCATATCTATAAGATTTTTTATTCCAACTACCATACATTTGGTTTCTCATGAGGACAATCAATGCAGTGCTTGTCACATTTCTCATTAATGTGGTTCCTTAGGGTTCTATCCATAGACTTAAAATAAGAAGCATATTATTTCAAGCACTAATAATAATGGGAAAACCACATAATCAATAAAAAAATTGATTATAGGATATGGTTGGTTTGTCCTCGGTTATTAATGATTACTTTTAAAACACTAGGATTGTAACCTGTACTTCGACATATCTTTAGGGTTCATTCAATGGTTTTATCATCCTCATTTCCAATGGTTAACTATACCTTTCCTCTGACACAAACTGTAATGACCCATACATTATATATATTTATATTACTTCAAATATGAAGAATATTCATTATATAATAAAATAAATCCAAAGAAGAACTGTACAGGTATAGTGTCTTTAGAAACTAGGAAACATAAACAACTGGTTTATAAGACATCATCATTATCTCCCACTTATACCCTCATAACTAGACCCCTTTTTCATATTTTAATTAGTACCCTTCATCATGACATGTGGAAAATATACATATGAAAGGGTGAACTCATATTCCCATTAATGTTAAATGGGGAAAATATTAATCTTATCATAAAAATATGACATAATAATATAGCATTTGAAAATATTGTCCTGTATATTATAGATCATGATATCATGCTACTAGATAAATAATATATTTTATAAGAGTCAATGAACATAATCCTAAAAGTCATAACATAAGAAATAATTATTTTTAGTATACACATAAGCATAGAAAATCCTTTCATATTAGTTAAGGATCAATTCCAAGACTATTATAATAGACAATGTCCATTACTGAACCGAGTTCAATCCTCGTTCCATCCCTTTATTACTAAACCAATTGCATTTTCCTACTCTATCCATGACTATATCATGAGATATAAATATTTTCCCAATTAATTAATGGGAGATATAGGTTCCACTCATCTCGTAATTAAATCACTCTTAAATGTTGCACAAAAACATAAATCATCTATCATAACAAAACCCAAGGAATACAATGGATTTCTTAAAATATATTCCATAATAACCCATATAAAAAAAATTGATTTCACAAATATAATTTCTTAATAAAAACAATCATACCATAGTAATAATACGGTTAAAAATATAACCCTATTAAATAATGTCATCTTTGATGGAAAATAATTTTTATTAAATACTTTATATTAATTATTTAGAAAAAATAACATTTCTTCATCAAAAACATTTTCTTTTTTCAAAATGTAACACAAATTAAAAATAATATAATTTATTTGAAAATAAAAATAAAATCAGGTAGATGAAATTTCATTGAAACAATTCATTATGAAAATATAAAAATCTGTTCATGTGGTATAAGTTAGAAAAACATTCTCCTCGTACTATTGGAAAAATACACAAAAAATACCTTATATCGAATAATGAAAAATGATTATATTCATACCATTTTTTAAAAATTAACTAATGGGTAATGATTAATTTAATAAATTTTATAATAATATAAATAATATTACATTTTTAGGAAGCATGGATGTTGAGGTTAAATATACCCCAATAAATACTTATATATAAACAATATCGGATAATAATGTGATTGAATGATTGTCCACTAAATTAGGTATAATATCCTTTGTAAAAATATGAACCTCATGTATAATGATTTAAATAAATTCATTAACTTATTCATGAATCATATACTTTTTTATGATATTATATCTGATCATATTATAATCTGTTTGTTAGTAACATTTCAATATTTCTCATTATTTAGATATTAACTGTTTAATGGTCTTATGTAGGTTTTGTCGAATATGTCATGTTTATCATTATTAGGTAATAGATATATAAATAAAATATATAATATATTTAATCATTCTATACATTTATATAATAAATATTTATTGGATATAATATAGAATTAATCACATCACATCATGGAGAAGGTAGGTCATACGTACGAACGAGCGACAAATATTATTCCCATTATTGTTGAATGGTATTCAGGTGGATATTTTTTTTATATTTAGAAATTAATATAATGATATATTAATAATATATAGTTATTATTTCTACCATTATACTTATCCATGTTAGGTGCAGTTGAAATTTAGATTACACCACAGCGTGGAGTCGGTATGCTTTACATACACAAGCATGGTGATTTCATTTTTCATAGGATGGATAGAAGGTGGAAAATGGTTGTTTAAAAATTATAATTAAATAAATGTATATAGTTTATATTTTAGTTATTAATTTATAATGAAAAAACTCATACCAAATAATTATATGGAGAAATTTTTGAAAGAATCAGTAGAGGAGATTAACTCTTCTTCAACATGCTTCCTCTAAATTTTCATTTAGAGAACATTAGGTGGTCATGGAAGAAGATAATAACCTATATAATGTAACATGGTAAGTTTATAAGGAAAAATGGTCGTGGATGTCTGAACATGATGGCTTAATTTTAAGTGAAGAGATGATGGAGTAGGTTCCAATTTATAATTGAGGTGACGGGCAGTTTTCGGATTTCCAAAAATATTAATTTATAATAAAATATTTACCTACCCAAAAAACTCAAAAATGTCTCACATAAGAGGTTGATATGATATAGGGTTGTAATATAATCATCCAATATATTTTAGACATTTATTCATGCCAATTTAAACCTTTTCATTTTAATTAACACTTAGATATTATTTTTAATTTTTAAGTAGTGTAGAAAATATATAAACATTAAAATAGTGCCATATTAACTAATTTGATGTCCATTATATCATAAATAAATAAAATAGAATATTTTAGACCATAAAATAATTATTTTAATTATTTTAATGGAAATTTTATTTTTTAATAATATATTATAAATTTTGTTTGATAAACAATCTATAGTTTCAATTTTGACACTATTCAATTCATTGATTATTTATAATTTTAATATAACAAGATAACTTCAAACCGACATTTCTATTATAATCATATTATATCATGTTAATATAAAAAATTCATTGGACATATTAATTAACTAATACTCTATTTATTATTAATATATTTATTACTATTTATTTGATATATCCATTAATAAAATAATTACTACACCAATTTTTGTAAATTATTATATTATATTTGTTGAGTAAAAATTAAAAATAAAACATTATGATGAATAGAAATCTACTAGATTTAATAATAATAATTTTATTTTATTTTATCTTCTAAAAAATCAATATATAAATCGTTATACTTATTAAATTGTTAAGGTGAAAAATTTAACATCATCATAAAAAAATATAAGTATCAAAATACCTTTTATATGGCTCAAAATGGTCATTAAATGGACCCTTTCATGATTATGGATGAGATACTAAAAATATTTGTTCAAGTGATTGGATATTATATTGCATAATATTAATTTAATAAAAACTATATTATTTATTTTTCATCAATTAAATAATTTATGCATTATTAATTTATAAGCTATTTAGGTAATTATTTATTTCCTAAAAATTACAAAATAATTAACACGATAAAGGAAAAAATTTAGATTTCAAATAATAATATAAAATCACACTTATCATTATTATAACCTTATCTAATTAATAATTTAGTTAATAAAATTTGATTGAGAAACAATTATCTTTTCTTTAAATAAATTAAATTAAATGTCCTAATCTCCTCAATGTTGCCTCAAAATGATTTCATTTAAACCCAAATATAATATAGGTATAAACACACACACATCCAATGATTTTAATATTAGAGTTAGGAAAATTTTATAATAGTATTATTAACCAAAATTACCTATTTTACCCTTTAATCGTATATAAAAAAAATACTGATGTTATATGAAAAATGAACAAAAATAAATAAATTCATATTTAAATTATTTTGAACTACTAATTATAAATATGGAATCCAAATTAAAAATTAAAAATACAGAGTTCGAAGTAATTAATTTAAAATTCTACTCATTTTCGGAAAGAGTGAATGAGTTTTTAAATTTAAAACACTCGAAAACATTGAAATGTTTTTACATCGAAAATCAATGTAAAATTATTGATAATGAAAAAAATTATATTTAATTATACTAATAAATTAAATTTATATATTAATACAATTAGATAATATAATTTAACCATATTAATAAATTTTATGAATAGAGTTCTTTTCAATTAAAATTTTCAAAATTTTACTATTCATCAAAATTTCAAAGTTATCAGGAAAATATTAAAAATTCATATAATATATATTTTTATACCTAAAATTAAATTAAAATGTTTATATTTTCATACAAAAATGTTATTATATAAAAAATATTAATTTAATAGTGGTTCTCTATTAAAAGACGGTAAAATCTCTCTTTCAAAAAATATAGTTTTTGTATATTAAATTGGGTTTATTCATACCCTATGAAAAAATTATAAATTGGATTAATATAAAAAATATTTTATGAATTATATAGAATTTATATTTTCTTAATTTAATTTACTAATTTTAATTCACCCAATTTATTAATACATAAATAATAATATATAATTGATTTATATTTTCCTTACATAATTGGTAGTGAATGACTTTACAATAAATTTTCCTAAGTTAAATATATATATTCTTCATAACCTAGAGAATAAGTTAATATTTTCAAATTATAATAAGGCATGTCATGGTTTGATTAAACACTTCATTGCATTCAATACAAGATACTGATGAAATAAAATTACTTAAAGAAACTATTTTATAAAAACATCAGGCTGTTATAGACCTGGTCAATGATCATTGAATATGGTCCATACATGGTAGGAATTTACCAAAACATATTGAGGTGATGGGTTCCTTCGTGGTGTTTTTGAGGATCATGAGGATCTGAATACACTATTTAAACATTGAAGTATTTTACTAACAACCAAAGGCACAAATTCAATTGCCATAAGCGTACATGTAATGTCATTAAAAGTGTCTCTTAAAGTAGAGTATATTTTTTATTGGATATAGATGATTTATAGATGTAATATTAGATCATAGGGAAATAATAGGGATTCTAGGTCTACATAGATAGCCGGAATGCGAGTGATCTAATTCATATCCCGTTATATTGAGTTTTTTGGTATGGGATGGGGTATAACATTTGAGGATGACCCATAACACTTTGTGGTGATGGGTTCCACCATTGTGTTTCTAGATATCACAATAATTAAATCTCCTTCAATGAAAGGATAAGAATATTTTTGTAGGCAGGTCAAGGCCCTTATTTTTGAATATCATGGTCAAGAAAAATATGCTTCTCACTTCAATATAGAGTCCATGAATGATTTTTTAAAACACAATGGTTAATAGGGTGAGGTTGCGAATATGATGAAAGCTATACAAGAAGGGTTCGGACACCCTATGGTAGTTATCTTATCAAATTATGATGATATATCCCCACACCTTGTGGTTATGAATAATGAGATGTGGGTTTTCAAAGGTTCGAGAATGGTGTGTCACAATATGTCCTTGAAAAATGGTACAAAATACCGTGATGTAACATAAAGGATGTAGAATCCACTCTAAATGTTTGGTATGGGGATTTTAAATCATCATATGACATTCACAGGTTAGGGGAAGGATAAGGAACATCCAAAATATGATTAGCTCAGATCACATAAGAGTCTTCAATTATTCCATAGGGATGTCTGGGCACACAAGGATTGGAATGTAGGGTGACGTATTTGGTTGATGAAGATATGTGCATATGTAAGAGACATAGGCATACATTAAAAGTCATGAAAATGATACCTCGATGTTGGGTATCCTCTAAAAGGAAAATTGATGATTGCGATGATCTGAGGAACCCCAAATCCAGATCTGTAATTTGTGTAATTTTTAATATACAACAAGGGTTATAACACACTAATGGATTCACTACTACATATAGAACATATTCCTAGGGTGAGAAGGTGTGACAAATCATTAATAAAAATTTATACTAATCTAGGGGGTCCATTGAGCGTAAATTTCATTTTATTTGGAATGCAAACAATTCTTAATTAGCATTATGCTATATCATTTTCACGCTACTTTTTAACTAAAATATTGAGATGAAGAGTTTGGCGAGAATATACTTGAATTTTCCTTAGTACAACCTTTTTGGATACTTAGCCTGACATGTTTTTAATCTCTTTCAATAGAATTTTAATGTCATACAGTTTAGAACATTATAGGAAAGAGTTTATGGTTATAAAAAATTAATCAATGTGTAGGTTATTTTAGGTTATGAAACACATTAACCTATAATGGAGGACGATACAAACGATACTAATTAGGATATCTTGGGTAATGATTTACCCTACATTCTACTCTGTGGGATATGGAATTGTTGTAAATTGCGAATCAATGCAAGTTCCTCCAGTCATGAGTAATGAAATGGGATTGTAATAATGTGAGTAATTCATATAACACTTAGGTGTTGCATTCATCCATGATGAATTCCAGGATTAGAAGGATTACAAATCCATTTCTATAGAGTAATAAATTTGTGTTTCAACAATCAGAACATATGTAAGAGCTATAGTCATACATGCATAGTAATGAAAAGGGTCCCTTGATGATGAATATATATTCTAAGGTCCATAGAATTATTTGGTGACCTGAGTAACATGGGACATTAAAAATGATTTATGTTTTGATGTGATTTTAAAATTTTGATGAATCTCCCAATACACTTGATGATCGGGGTAAGGCTCTTGTCGTCCCTTGATAGGGGATGAAAAATATTGGTGATTTTTGGAGTAGTTTATTATCATTTTGTGGGTACATTATCCTGGTATTTTAAATTCATTAGTTAAGGAATTATTCCATGTATTTTATTTTCATTGGGTAAGGGCATTTGATTTTTCATTTTTTTTGTTATATAACAAAGAGGTTTCGTTTCAGTTGAATTTCAGGTGGTAAGGTTGTGAGAAACAGCTTGAATATTTGTGCAAGACACAATTCATGCACACATAGACCACAAAAATATCTGATTATTACATTGGGAAATGTTTCATCCTTGCTTCAACCCCTATACATTTTGGGTGCATTTTTTTAGTTGTTTTAGCTAGGCTCGAGGTTGGAGATCTCAGTATTACTATGTATCAAGTGATGGAAGTAATCAATCTACACATAGTTATTGAATTAGAATCTATCTACATATAATTGACCCAAAAATAGGGGTGGTCATTATTTATGTTGATTACTATAGCTTGGTCCAATATTAGAGATACATCTGTCACTACATATCATGTTATGATAGTAATCAACCCACATATAGTTCAGGGAGAACTGTGCAGTTTTAAGTCAAGGGATAAGGATGTTGGAATGCTGACATGAAAAGGGGGAATTTTTTCTGGATCCAAATGTGTAGAGGCAGTCTTCACTACAAATCTTTTGGTATTAGGAATCAAGACAAATGGTATTTTTGAAATCCCATGTTGTTTTACGCCATGCGGTGAGAATGATGTTGAACCAAAATGAAAAAATAGAAATGTTTCTGCAAAGCCAAATGGTGGAAGTCTAGGAATCACTACATATCTCATGGGGATCATAATCAATACATATATATTTCATGGTAGGTTCCTTGTGTAGGTATGATATATACCCATACAGTGTAGGTATTTTTTGACTTTGGATTGATGATAGACTAGAGATCCGGTCATTACTACATATCATATTAAAATGATAAAAAATCTATTTATATTTTTTAAATGAAGGTGTTGTATGATATAAAAACCATTAATGAATGTAATTTCTGGACCTAGTTTCCACAAATTGGTGCCTCGATATGGTTGGTCACATGATGACAAGCATGCTTCCCCATATGCCAAAGCCTCCTGACTAGATGAGAGGGACTGATAAGTCCATCATGGGTAGACTATACACTCATTGATAATATTAATACTCTAGTGGAAATATATAAACAATAGAAGATGAAATATATATATCCAATTGAACAAAACTAATATTTCATGGTAATAGAAGAAGAAAATACAGTATCCAACCAATGAAGATACATTCCATTTCTAATGAATGTGTCATTTTTAAAATAACAATATAAAATAAATACTTTGAAAACTATCAAGAGTTTCTCGAACCACTTTTGGTTCCATCAACCATTATAACTCTGAAAATAAGGCATTTGACAGAAAAAAGTTTCCCATAAACTATCCTAAAACAATAATATCTTTTTTGTACTTATCTTGATGACCAAATAGTGTGTGAGTCTATCTTAGTTTGTGGCCAAGAATGATGTCTAAATAAATATAATTTCAAAAATAGTGTATGATTATGTATAAAAAATAATAAAAATGAATAATTAAAAAGATACCACATTATCAATTAATCATAATTTAACCACATAAACATTTTGTTCTCATGGACACCAAAATGTCAATACCTAAATCAACCCATGCTTAAGATTTAACTATCCATATGTGATGTCATGAGTTTGATTGTCCATTTTACCATATTTATTTTAACAAATGAATGACCATGTTACTAATAATTAATTCACACAATGAATGATCTTATTACCATTATTTATTTAAAAAATGAATGACCATGTCACCATTCATTAATTTACACATTTGAATGACCATTCTTCAATATTGTATTCCAAAAATTAGTGAGCATGTTAACATTCATTAATTAACACATTTGAATTACTATGTTAACATTTATTTATCTTTATTCAAATGTACATGATACCATTAACCAATTACTAATGACATGTATCATAATAAAAAATATAAAATATATCTTAACCACCCATTAATTAATAAAATAATTTATTAATCAATTCACAACATCAACATTCCATAATTAATTCAGCAATTAATTTTTCAATCACACAATTAAAATATCTCATATTTATTTCACCAATTAATTATTTGTTTCATAACATCATTACCACACAATCAATTTCAATGTGGAATTACAACAAAATCCCATAATTTCACAATTATACAATTAATTAATTAAAAATGTTATATAATTCCATTGGGAAATTGAATTTCTAAACAAATCTAGCAATTCTACAATTTTCATGAACAAAATCCAAATCACGACTATAGGATTTGAGCATTAGACCACCTACCTTTTACCAAGTATCCAAAAACATTGAAAACTTCCAATTCACATGAGGAAATATGTGAATGGATTCAATGACGTTCCAGGTTCATGATTGACCATGATCAAGACCAAAATTGCATGTTCTCCAACGGATTTTACCATAATGGGTTGTATTAGAAGGAAGATAAAGAAGTAAATACAACCACAATGAATTACGAGGTATTAATTGCATAAACAGGATGTCTCTAAGGGGACTTGGAACTCCAAAATAACCTAGAGGCTAAACCTAGGATGAGGGGAGAAAGGATTCCATGGGATCCATGAATAATCAGCTACACATCCACATTAAAATTGATGGTATGTCATATACACAGAGTGAAATTTAGTTACACATCATGTAATTATTTGTAATGGTTTTCACCAAACAATATTTCAAATCATATTTATTTAATTAATACCTAAGAAAATTTAGTTGTTTACTAATACCCTTACATGATGTGTAAATGGCTTTTATTTGAGTTTGGTCAAATTTTCACTTTAATGACCCTCAACTCTCCAAAAACCCATTATTAGCACTTAATACAATTATAACAGGACTACATACTTTAAAACAAGAGTACATCTACAAATATTAGGTCATTTTATCCCAACAATGGTGTTCATTTCTGAACAAGACAATTCCACTAAGGTCCAAACCGAAATTACATAGAGAGAAAACTACATGAAGAATATAGGATCTTACAATATCCCGAACATATAACAGTTCATACCCGAGATACAGTACCAATCATTTATAAGATTCCAAGTAAAAAATAATGGTCCATTGATCCCACATATCTTCTTCCCTTTCCCATGTTTCATCATGTATATGCCCATGTTTCCATAATACATGAACTATAGGTATTGTCTTTCCCTAAAACACATTATCACTCTGATCAAATACATATATCAGATGATCCTCAAAGAACACATCAATCTTAATAAAAACATTCTATATCATGGTTACATGATATTGGTCAGGATTATACAATTACAGTTATGATACTTGTAAAACATCATGACTGGCACTATATTTCTATCTATGAGACAATTGATATACCCCTAGCATGATTCTCTCTACTACCTCCAATAGTCCAACGATCTTGGGAACCAACATTCCCTGCATTAGTATCTTGAGGGGATCCTATCTAAGTGAAATCCAAATCAAAACATGATCACCGCCTGAGAACTCTTGTGGTCATCTTTGTATCCCATCATATGAATTCTTCCTACTCCATGCCATTGACATAGGTTTCTATAATAGTTGGACATTCCCTTGATGTTTCCTACACAAAACTCTGTCGCAGCAACTCCGACCCACCGGCCTCTATCCAGCATTGTGGTAACTTGCATGGCATACTATAAGGAGCCTCATATGGGTTTATCTGTATTGTTTCCTGATAATTTTATTTATTGGAAAAATACACTAAATCAAAGTTCTTATCCCAATATCTTCTAATGTAAATCACACACACCCGAAACATATCCTCACAACCCTATATAGTAAACTCTGACTTCCCACTTGTCTGTGGGTGGAAAGTCAAACTCAATAATTCCAATGTACCGATCACTTTTTTCAAGAAGAGCTATAATCATGATGTAAAATGTTAGTAATGATATGAAATCGTAGTCTAATGAACCCTACACATATAGACTATCTCCCCTACAAAAAAATATTATAGGTTCTCCATTTTGAATGTTTCCAATATTGGACATAAATGTAATAATTTTTTCAGTAGATCCCCAGAAACCTAGATAGAATCATTCTTACATGGTGTATATGGTATACACACCACATGATCCATTTTCACATCAACTCACTTCAATTTTGAAATGTGAAACAACTACATCAAACATCTAGGATATTAATGCTCTTCATTTACTAGATGATAGGTTTAGAATCATTTCACGAACCTCACTATATCATTTTTCATGACAATCCACCAAAAATGTCACCATAGGATATGGAACATTTTGGTCACACATGGATGTACCACCCACTTCAATGCATTAAACTCCAATATGATCTCATCTCACATGCTCGTAGGCCCAACAACCTGATTCCTAACATAGATGACCTCATAATAATCTATGATTCAATATGAATGTGGCTCCCCACCTTCAGGTTATTCCCAAAAAGTTAAAAATTATGGATCCTCATTATTCTAGTCTCAGATTCTTCTCAAAGGAATTGAATCCACTGAATCCAACACAAGTTTCATATGATCCTAGTTCAAGTGAGCTTCCACATTCGTGTCATTCATAAAATCCTTCATCTTCCACCCATCACTAGACTCTTATACTATTTGATTCTAATTCTTACTTATAAAATCATAAGAAACACTATTTCATTTTCCAATATTATATTACATTTCAAAATCAAAATATTTCTTATATTCAACCCATATCCAATGTCGAATATTGAAATATATATATTAAAAGATATTTCATAAGCTATTATGGTCTATATAAAAATAAAACAATTCATTGTATATATAATGTCTCCAAAAATTTAAAGTATAAACTACTGGTTCTATCTTGAGATCATGTGTATGATAGTTTCATTCATGTGGCCTCAGCTACTGAGGCCCATACATAATAAATTGATCTCCACGTGTCAACACATCTCTCAATCAAATTCTAAAAGTGTTAAAACACCCCCATATACTCTTCACATGGATCTGGTTGGATCATGATTGCTGATGATGTTAATATCTTCTTCAAACTAAGAAATTCAGTCTCACAATCTTCTTTTTTTTTCAAACAATACCCCCATATTTGTCAGGCCTTAATGGAACTGACAGATGAGAAATGTTTCGGATGAACTGGTAATAATATCATAGTAACCTCTATAAATAAATAGATACCGAACAAGTTCTTGGGTACTCCAAAGAAACAACTTCTTTAACCTTATCTAATTTCACTAACTCACCTTACTTAGAGATGATGTGTCCCAATTAGTGTTACTTATCAATCTAAAATTGTCACTTAGACAACTTTGTGTCTTGATGATGATCTCTATGTGTACTTGGGAAAATGTCATGATATTGGGAATGATCATATTTATTTATTAAGTACACCAATATTTATTAGATAAAAACAACCAAAAAATGATCTAGGTACAGATGGAGTATTGTTTTCATAAAGGCCATAAATATTTATAGTGTGTTCAGCAACCCACATAGCATTATAACTAATTCATATAAGCTATTCCTACTCTTGAAAGCAATCCTATGTATACCAAAAGTCAAAAATATCACCTGATTATACCATGATATCATGTTTATCAACAAGAACACACAATATCCATTAAACTAGTCTAATATATCATCTATATACATAATAAGATACCAGTTCATCATTTTCATCTAGGTAAAAACTAGTTAATCAATGAAAAAGTGCATAATCACTTCAACCATCGTTGCAAACAACACATGTGATCCCTAATACGATGTACATGTATGGATTAATCCCTTATCCTCCAACACCTCTGGTTTAGTATTAAGATCTTGAAGCACTATTAGTTCCATTATGTATGGTGGAATAGATACTAGATCACTTCCCCATATGAGCTAAATTATGAATTACACATCTCTCTTAGGTGGAAGTATAGATAAGACTTCAAGAAACACATACTCAAATTTTTCCACTACTAGTGGAATGGTATCATATTGTACTCATCTTCCATCCTATAATAAATTAGCGACCAGGGTTGTGTTCTCTCCTAGTTGTTGTTTAATTGTACCTGCTCAGCCATACAGTGTATCCTACTCTCCATAGTGAAGAAAACGGTCAACCTTATGGGATGTGAAATAAAATCTCATATTATAACAATATATATAGGCTCGATATGTGATTAGATAGTGCGTATATATGATAAATTCTAAGTCTAACTGGACAAATTTTTTGATATCCAATAGAAAATGATATTCCATGATATGGACAAAACTATCCCTTGAAAAAATAGATGCCTATAAACCCTACTCTAAATGATTTATATATACTCATAACCATTGTTAATAACTCTACCACTAGGATGAAATCATTAACGTGTTATCTATAAAAAATTAATGAGATGAACCATTATCAAATAAGGCATTAGAGAATGTGGAAAATAGAATAATAATACCTTACATTATCTAAGCTCTATCATCGCTTTCCAAAAGTTTAGGTTGCACTACAAGTAGTATTATTTCCCCTATAACCTATAATGAAATATGTATCTCCTGAGTCACACCATACTACTGATACATGTGCTCTTCCCCAGAATCACAACATCCTCTTCCCTACCACCTCGACTGGTAGAACTACAGCTTCCATCCTGATATGGTATTGAAGTCACCATTCCCACACTCTGACCCTATCTAGTTACACCCTCACTAAGCATCTATCTTTTCATCCTATAGAAAATCTACATATGTCCCATCTTGAAGAAATATTGAATCTCTAATGGGGTCAGGGACAATATCAATGATAATGGACCAACCAACCACACTGATAATAATCACTCATGTAAATTCATATGAAACTGACCATCTGATCTATGTACTCTACTTTCAACTACTCTATATGCAGTTGTCAAAGTTGTGGTTCCTTATCTGAGAATTCCCTCACCCTTATCGTCCAATATCAACTATATATCAAGCCCTGGAACCCATCTTCTTGAACACCTAACAAAGTAAGACTTGATCCACCACCTCAGTAATCATATTTAACCACAAAAAGATAATATAGGACTTAATATCACACATAATTCCATCATGAAATAATATCTTCATAGCCGCCTCATCTCTTTTCTATAGTGGATTAAATAGATGAAGGTCTATAAATAATCCATCATAATCCATTATAATCCTGATCCCTTAAGTCATCCACATAAAACCTTAGTCTTTGTCCAACCTCAACATCTATAGATAATAGTTCTCCATGAACCTCTCTATGAAGTCTTTCTTTATCATGACATCAGAATGTCTAATACAAGAATAAATTTCCCACCAGTGCATTAGTTATCCTTATAAAATCTATGTGGACAATGTAACCCTATTTTCAGTAGACTTTTCCAATGGTTCATTTATCATCTAAATGGAATCATCCCAAAACAGACCTCATCCAAGTCCTCCCTACCTAGTGAATGTCTGAGGGTCATTCAACTTGTAATCTCTCTACTATTAAAAAATAATTTCCACAACCCATCCTGGGTCAATTCCCATTAATTTCTTGAAGAATGAAAGGTTCTCTCATAAATGTTCACATATTTCCTCAAGTGGAATTATTGGTGCCTCAAGTTCCACTACTAGTACGAAATCAATATCCATCTCCCCATATCACCCGCTCATAAAGAGTTGTCATGGACTCATATTTATAAAATTTCAAAAACACTCCTAATGAATAATAACAAAACATTATCATGTTAATATAATGGTATAAGACCACTTCTTACAATAGTTGTGTTCCCCACATCTCACCACATAGTCAAAACAGTGGAACTATCATTACACTTAACGATCCAACACCTATGTCTTTGTTACAATGTTGAACACATTATCATAAATTAGGTTTAGTATTTAGAAACCCATTTATTAACATTATTACATCATTTTACAATTTATGTGTTTATACGAGGAACCATTTTCAATTAAATTTTATAAGAAATGAAAAAGGATAAATATTAACAACTTACCCATAATCTATTTTCCCAAATGTGTAGATAATGATAAATTTAAAAAAATATTAATGAATTCTTTAAATGATGAATGTAGAATCAACTCTCATTCAATTATTGTCCATGAGTAATCTCTCAAAAAATATCCAAATCTTTGTTCACATCACAGAACTAGTGTGTCAATCAGGTGAAATAATATTCAATTGAAACAACAACAAAAAATAACAATGATCCCATCCAAAGTACTTGGGTTTTCCCCCATAGATGGGTTTTCAACTCTTATGAATACTCTCATTACTAAGGCCTAACTTTACCTTATCACTAGTTAATACATCGCAAAAAATTAAGACAGAATAAAAAGAATGAAAACTGGATCTAATACCAATTTGTAACATCCCAACGTAGGATCCACACATTGTTCCCTGATTCGGTCGATCACCTGACCTCAAACGCACCTCCCCCTACACCGTATGATACCTACTATTAGCGAGCTTCTAATAAGTAAATCAAGTGGATACTATAACCCATTTGATCAGAGTAATACCCAAGTCGAAATAAATGAACTATAACAGAAGCAATATGTATATATATCACATTAGACAAGAAAAATCTTTCATGGAAATCAAAACATGTAGTACTATATCCAACTAAAATAAATATATTCCATGATGATTTATGTTTCATGTGTCTAAAATTTAGTCACAGTGTTAAGACACTGAAAAATCCCAAGAAGATTGTGAACCATGTATGGTTCTATCATCCATGATACATCCCCAAACAAGACATCAAAAACAGGGCCTTTTCCCTTAAGCTATCCTACAACAATAAAGTAAATTTGGGTACTGATTAGGAAACCCAAATAGGGATTGATTATAACTGAGTAGGCCACCACAAACATTGTATAAAATAATATACAGTCAAATTTTTTTATCTCATTGTATAAAGAAATAATTACAATTCATAATCAAATAGTTATCACATTATCAATTAATATGTTTTTAACCACCTAAACCTCAGGTTCTTATGGTCACCTATATTTCAATACCTACTTCATCCCATGTTGGTCTCTGAACTATCCATAATGGATTACACATGTTTTAATTTCAATGTTAACATTCTTTTTTTGAAACATTAATGACCATGCCACCATTAATTAGCTAACAAAACTGATTGACCGTGTTACCATTCATTGCATCAAAAAATAATGACCATGTTTCCATTAATTAATACACACATTTGAATGACCATTTTACTATTTATTATTCCATAAATGAATTATCTTGTTACCATTCATGATTTCACACTTTTGAATTGCTATGTAACAATTATTTCATCCTTGGAAAAATTTCCATGTTACCATTCACCATTTACTAATCACATATATCATAATAACAAAATGTTACATATATATCAATCACCCATTAAATAATTCAATAATTAATCATTCCCTTAAATATATCAGTATTTAATAATTAATTAACAATTACATTATTCAAAAAAAATTCCAATAACACAAGATTAATTAACGAGTTAATTATTTGATTTAGAAAATCCATATCAATAAATCTATTTCCATATATTATTATCCTAATATCCTATTATTACTCTATTATAAAATTAATTAATTCAAAATATTAGTTAACTTCATTGGGAAATTTAATTTCTAAAAAATGTACAAATTCGACAATTTTAATGAATGAAATCAAAATCATGATATTGGGATTTGAACATTAGACATCATATCATTAACAAAAGATGGAACAATAATTAAAATCCCCAACGCCCATGATAAATGATGTAAATGGTTTGGAATAGGTTCCAATATCATGTTTTACCAAGGTAAAAACAAACAAATGATGTTCAAAATGGGATTTTACCGAAATGTGTTTGATTAAAAGGAATTAAAATAAGAAAATACAAACAAAAACACATTCCAAGGATTGATCATATAAACATGTAGTCTAGAATAGGTTTTGTCACTAAAAATTCACCTTGAGAGTCTCCTTAGGTTGAGACTAGAAAAGATTAAATGAGTTCCACCAGAAAATAGCCACACGTCCACTTTGAAACACCATGTCAGAAACTTACACATCATGTAATTTTGATACACATCTTGTAATCCTTTGTAGTGGGTTTTACGAAAAACTTGTCACCACATATTTGTTTTATTATAAACCATGATCAATTACATGGCATGTAATACCCTAATACTATGTGTAAATGTTTTTTAGTTGATTTTTAGCTCATTTTCCTTTTAATGTCTCTCAACACCCCTGGAACCCATTTTTAACACTTAACCCATTTATACCCAGAATCCATTAGTTAAATCATGAATACACCCTCAACCATTAGATGATTTTCTATAACACTGTATCTTTTTTTTAAATTAATACTAGGACACTAAGGTTCAAATGAAAAGAATGGAGATTGAAAAGTACCTGAAAAAGATAGAGTCCTACCAAGCTGGTATTCTCAAGAGATTTCCACATTAATATTCATTTTTATGTAACAATATGGATATTAAAAATTAATTTTAGAACCTTTTCGCAAGGATTCTTGGTATTAATTTTAAAATCTTTCATTCACGACCATGATGACGTTGTAGAAATTTGTTATTCTATGTTTGTGCGGGGAAGACCTTATTGTAACTCATAAAATCACATAATCTATTATTGGTGTGAGAAACAAGGAATGGAATGGGTTACTCTCACCATGAAGAGGTGTTTACTAATAGGGTAGGGGAATTTTTTTCGATGAGGTCATTGAACAATGATATTTTATTTATGAATCTCAAATAATCTCACTGGTAATGGGAATGAATATGCACGTTGTTGAAGGAAATATGATCATATTAATTGTATACAAAATGGATATCTTATATGTATTTTAACTAATGTGGTAAGGATGAGGTATCACCTGACATGATTGAGAGAAAAAACTTATATATTTTTAAATCAAGTTGTTTGAATTATGGTTACCTGACATTAAATAAAATTAATCTTTATGTGGGGCCCATTTGGAATCACAATGTATCCTATTATGGTAGAAATAGATCCACTCATATTTATGCAATCCAATGTTGTTTTAATTTCATGAGGTAAGGGAATCTTCTGTTATTTTTAAAATCATGAGACAAAGAATTGAGATACCTTGATGCTGAACAACATTATTCAAAGACATCTCCATATAGATTAAATTCATTGGGACATGATGATATTATACTATTAAATGTCATCTGAGATGGAAAATATTGGTACTATACACTATAATGTTACTAGGAAAACATTTTGACAATTTAATTTCTCTTAAACATTACTAATGGATTGATATTCACATAATGTGGATTCCTATCTAATGATAGTTATAAAACATATTTTCGGATAATCCTTGCTTTGGGGGGGGGTGCAAGAAGTCCCCCATCCATTGTGTCCAATGAGATAGCTCTATTGTGATATACATTATGTATGATATAAGGCCCTCCACATTTTGGTTCCATATTTGTAGGATTCATTCTATGTATAATTGGGTTTCTAAATTCCAACACCATTTCCCCTGTAGGAATGAATATAGGGGAACCTTCTTGTTAGAATCTTGTGTGATCCGATTATGATGGACCTCAATGATGTGAATTGTACAAAACCAGTTATCATTAAGCCATGAAAATTAATCCATTTATTTATTGGGATTTCACATAATATGAGAGCTATCTAAAAATGGAAATTTTTATTAGTGTAATTGGACCTATATGGATAATATTGCCTCAGTCTTGAAATGAATTGGTGTGGCTTTTCTTGTGTAGTAGTATGTGTTGTTGTATGGTAGGCCAATAATTGATTTAGGATATTTTAATATAAAGACTTCATATCCTCATTAAGAATCATATAGAGAATATATGATAGAGTCTTATAATAAGAATCTATTTATCTATTTTCGACAACGTGATATATTGATCAATGATTGTAATGAATTTGGTACTCCTAGTATAGTTTCTTAAACCATGTATAATTGATGTTTGTTATGTTTTATGTCAATATTTTTTGTGGGACCCCAAACCCAGTGTTTATATTTAGATTATAAATATGACGTAGTTCATTATACTGATATCAATGAGGGGTATCTCCTTGTAACATTTTTAATGAAGTCATTGTCAATGATGGTGTACATGAACTGCTTGGATGTGGATGGGGGATGTGGCCCCACAACATCCATTCCACATGAAAAAATTGATAAGTATTTTTAGCTATAATATATAATTTATAGGGGTTTATGGATGAGGTTTTACTTGATTTAGAACACATTAAATTTTATGGTGATTTCTACATAGTCATATATCGTGGTTTTCTAGAAGTGACCCAACCACATCATATGGTTGAAGAGCATAGTACCAGACCAAAGAGCATTGTAAGAGCCCACAATGGACTTCTACCATAATGGTGAGAATTTCTCCTTCTGATTTACATCTGAGGATAATTTGGTGAATGCCTTTATTTTAGTGGAATTTTGGGTCATTTTTCAAACTCACAAGATAATTTTTACCACACTTTGTTGAATCAATTACATTATATCTTCTTCTACCAGGAGTGCACCATTTTGGAAAAAACAGATCAGGGGATCCATCCATCTGGGGATGTACATTGGTTCATCATGTTTTGGGGTGATGTTGACATATATTATTTATTCCATATCAAATATTATGATTGATGAGAACATTATTCAATGTGTGATAGGGATAATTTCTTCCTCATGATCATGTTCTTCCAAGATAGGAGATATATTAGCTGAAGCTTCGGCCCAAAAATTCTATGATTAAGGAACATGGCACTATTTGGGCTCAAAATGTAACTCTACCATCATTCCAATACCATAGACAATAAGTGGGGTCATTACATTCTTATTGAAATAATTATCACCATTGATATACTTTATCACTCACTATGATTCCCATTATACATTCAAGTATGAAATATGAATTTGTAGGGCTAGTTCTAACCCAGTTATGGGGGTTTGGTATGGTACCTCATTCTTCATGTAGCCTTCGGACATTGAGAATGAGTAGGGTAAAATTGGATTTTCATGAGAAACAAACACAATCCCTAACCCTACCTGATTGAGATTCAGGTTTCTTATCCATTATCTAAGAGGACATTTGTCACGACCCGTCCTCGGGTCCCGTGTCGTGACTACCCCAATCCCGCCTTCCAAAGGCCAGGGGCTGGCGACTAGCACCAAGGCATAAATCCCGGTAAAAGGGAAGGCATTTCCTTTGTAAAGTAAACAAGCACCATAGAGTAAGCAAGCGGAAGAAGTAAACACTAAGTAAAAACTGGCACAACAGTAAGTGTGGAAAGGTAAGTGGGCCAGAATACAAACCCAAACTGAAAGTAAAGTACAACTCGAAAGGGGAAAACATCAACTGAAAAGTAAAGCCGCAATGTCGAGCCATCCACTGGAGGTCCCACCTGAAGGGTGGGTACAGAAAGCCTCCATGGCTCCTCGGGTCTAGCCGACCGCTCCGAGAACGTCCCAACCAGTGGTCCACCTCCAGGTACCATCTTGCTCTGCATGGCTCCACTATGATCAGCGATGTCCGTCATCTGCAACCAACACAACGTAGTGCGGGCATAGCCCGTGCAGGGGTGAGTATAAGCTACTCAGTATGGACCCCGATACCCCCGAAGGACTCCCAGAATCCACAAAGGATAAACCACAAAGGAAAGATACAATTAGAAAGTAACATCAGACATGGCTTGGGTATATGACCATACATATACCTAAGTCTTCAATTCCCGCTCGACTCCAACATCCGAGCTCAAGTACAACCCAGTCCACACAGGAAAGCAAAATGTAGATCTACACAGGATAGCACGACACAATCCACATAGGAAAGCAAAACATAAATCCACATAGGATAACAAACAGGATTCATCTCACACAGGATATACTTCTTTGTAAGATGATAGATATTATTAGATGTAGCCACTGATTCATCTAGCTGTTGGACACACAAAGGATCGGTAGGTACTAACCCCCGTAATGACCCACATAGGATCGATCATGAAGTTGAAACAATAGCTATAGGGAAACTCCTTCTCCATCAAGTACAGTGGTTATGCAGCTACAACCAAGCACTTCCTTCTAACCTTGGACTGTTGTAGTACTCCACCTATCGAGTACTGTGGGCCTGCTGCTACAACCAAGCGCTTCCCACCATGGGTCTGCGGCTATAGCCAAGTACTCTCCGTCACAGCCTCTAGAGGTACTCCTTCTGTTGAGTACCACGGGTTATCCGCTAAAACCAAGCGCTCCTCCATCGTGGGCCTGCTGCTACAACCAAGCGCTCCCCCATGCTGCTACAACCAAGCGCTCCTCTGTTGTGGGTCTGCCGCTACAACCAAGCGTCCCCCATGCTGCTACAACCAAGCACTCCTCCGTCGTAGGTCTGCCGCTACAACCAAGCGCTCCCACTCATAGCCTCCATAGGTACTCCTTCTGTTGAGTACGGAAGGTCGGCCGCTATAGCCAAGCGCTCCTTCACCGTGGGTCTGCTTCTATAACTAAGCACTTCCCACTGGATTATCCGTGACACACCGAGTCGTTCGATCAGCATTCGTCAAGTCTCAACCATCTCTAGGGTTTCTGCACACAGCATGCTCGTTCCGAGAGGGTCCACTCCACGAGCCAAGAGGTCGATGCATCAACTGAAATGTAGTCCGGAGTTGATGTATCCCAAGATTTACCGTAGTGATCACTACCGAAAACACGGAGGATTCCCATACTGTTTTCATCATCGTCGCAGTCGCAGCCAGCTCTAGGGTTCCCGCACATAGAAAGCTCGTTCAGGAGGGTCCGATCCACAAGCTAATAGGCTGATACATCAACAGACACAAGTCCGTATTTAATGTATCCAAAAGTTCCATATCGCAACAGGAACTCAACACAATAGACGGCGCGTCAATCGGACGCTCGCTCTGAGAGTTATTGGGTTTTTAGTCCGAGGGGCCCGGTTTGTTTTTTAAGGAAAAACCAACCTGAAGGTACTCCACCTATGTCCAAACCTCAGGCGGAGTAAGCCAAAAGATCTGTCTCACTTAGAGGAATTCAACAAAGTCGACGGCACGTCAATCGGACGTCCAGAGCTCAAGCTATGAGCGTTTCCACTCTGAGGGCTCCGTTGGTTTTGTGGACGAACCAACCCGGCCAAACCCAAAGTATTCTGAAACCTTGAGTGCGATATACCGAAACGACCGACTCGATCCAAGGATCGCATCGCTGCTGACGGCGCGTCGTTCGGAGGTCCGTAGCTCACGTTATGAACAAAAGACCAAAATGTTCCGGAAACGAGGGGTATGGGCCCGGACCGACCCGGCCCAACCCCTGGGCCTGCCCGAAATGGCGGCACGCCGGGGGCACCGCCGCGCCGGCGATCCGTGCCGCCGGTGGATTCCGTGGGCCACCGGAGTTGCTCCGGTGGTCCGAATCCACTTCCGTCTACGCCGTAGTTCCTCCCGGGTCCCATTCTTCACTGTCAGGCCCTCAAAATGCCTCTGCGGCCCCGTTCGTCATCATTCGCCAATCCGCGCATCAACGGAAAACTGTGGAGGGTTGTCGGGCCGTGTTTGTTTGGCCCGCACCCTCCGCGTTAGGTGATAACAATCGGGAATAAATATTCAACACATGAATAACAAGCAAGGCACAGTTTTAATAGAATTAAAATTGAACATTGATCCGGGTTCTTTGTTTTAAAGGAAACAACCATGGGAATAAAGATTGTTCTCAAATAAAACCCCTACCTCGTCGAAGTCGTCGATCGTGCGTTCTTCACGGAATTGACCGTCACGGTAGGAGGTGATCATTGTGTCGCGGAACAGCATCACGTCGTCGCAGAAGGGCGTCGCGTCGACGATCTCCGAGGGGTAAAGAAAACATACGGATTTAATTTACATGAATTAAATCCATGTCAAGTATAAAATCCACAAATCCACAAAGTAATTAAAAAGGTCCGCAATCTCTTACCTCAACGGATGATTGAGGATTTGTCGCAGATGAAGGAACGTTGCAGAAGAACGTCGCGTGAGAAGAATCGTCGGCGTCGCTGAACACGGTGTCACATCGTCGAACTTCGAGGGTTCGGCGTTCTTCGCCGCCTTTCGTCGAAGTTCGGCATTCTTCGCGTTCTTCGTGTTCTTCGTGTTCTTTATGAAGGAGGATGAAGGACTTAAGGTTATGCCAAATCCTCTCAACGAGCAACACACAAGAAGAAAAAATGCTGGTATTATTTTATTACATACCAACAAACTAAAAAACTAAGTTAAGTAACGACCCATTAATTCATAGAATTAATTTCAACGAATAAACCGGCCAATTAATAGGAGTGTTTAATAGATTAAGAAACGCCCCAGTTGACTTTCAATTAATAGGGGTTTTCACGGGTGCGTTACATAGCGGAAAAGAAATGGTGGGCCTCGTGTAGGCCCCACCTCACAAATATCCTACCAAGAGGGTAGGATATTTTGAATTGTATCCTATCTGATTTAACTCAGCTTAAGCAGCTTTAAGTGGATTTTTATGTGTATTAAGTGAAATAAAATAATGTTTGTCGTACCACGTTATTTTATTTCTTAACTTAACGCCCAAAAATTAAAAACCACATCTGAGCAAACGCAACTCCAGAAGAGGCGTTTCTAAGCAAATACCGGCGCTGCGATTCCATCGGTGCCCTCAGAATTCGATTCTGAGCACTGGTTCAAAAGTAAGAAAAACCTGCTCGTTCGTTCACTGAACGTACACGAGCCAATCTTCGGAAATTGATTCCGGGCACACCGGGCCTCAGAATCAGGTGCCGTCTGAAACTGCGTTCTTGTAAAATTACAAAGAAAATTAAGAAAAAAAAAATTCCTTGAATTTTAATGGTCTTAAAATTACTTCCACCACAGGGCTTTTCATCCCTGTAAAGCTTCATCACAAACTTAGTGATACAAAGGCGGTACTGAGCACACATCTGAGCCTCCCACTCCTAAGTGCTCTCCTGGAGGTTCTCGTGCTGCCATCTGTTGCGCACAAGAGGAATCGATCGTCCATATAGGACCCGCTCCTGTCGATCCTTGATCTCCACCGAGACCTCCGCAAAGGTCGCCCCATCATCAACGTCCAGCTCCCCATGGTCAATGATGTGTGTCGAGTCGTGCACATATCTCCTCAGATGAGATACGTGGAAGACGTCATGCACCCGGTGCAACTGAGGTGGTAGAGCTAGGCGATAAGCCACCTCGCCAATCCTGTTGAGGACCTGGAATGGTCCGATGAAGCATGGAGATGACTGCCGCCTCGGCCAAATATCTGTTAACCACGTCAAGGTGAGACACGTTAGAAGACGTGGTCGCCATCCTCGAACTCTAGTGGCCTCCGCCTTCTGTAAGCACAAGACTTTTTCCGGCTCTGAGCTGTCCTCATCCGCTCATGGATGACTTGGAACTTTCTGGTCCTACAAGAGCTGCTGAGATTTCTTCTTTGCCGATAAGAGAAATCTGGTATCATCCCCTGGATGATCCAAATTCTTCACCTAATACAGTCAATCCCGACATGGATGATACTAATCCATACCAAGGATGACGTTGTAAGGCCTCGATGCTACTACCAAGAGATCCAACCGTTACTCTCGCCTCCAAGGGTTGAGTCACACTGTCGGCATCAGTGTGTGGTAACTGGGTCTCCTCCAATAGATGTCTCACAAGTGAGGGTCAAGTCAGCAGTCTAAACTAGAACCTCTTAGTAACAACACAAAAGAGGATAGGAATGAAAACATCACAAAGGTATGCATATTTTATTATTCCAGCTCATAATACAAAGACACTACACAACAGCAACAAGGAACTAGAAGTACAAAAGACGTATCCACCAGTTCCACTCCTGTCCATCTGCTCCCAGAGCTCCATGATCGAAGGCCTCAGCTGCCTGAAGCTGAGCTATCCCATGTCCACCAACTCCCTGCGGTCGGGGTGGACCTCCTGGTGATGGTGGTGGAAACACTTCGAAGCGTCGTCCACCACATGCTTCTCGGCCAGCTCCTCTGCCTCGCCTGCCTGCACCCTGTGGACCGCCATGGTTGAACCTCTACCTCTGCCTGGGAGGTCCTTTGTTCATCTGCTGGTCATCCTTATGGTGGGTTGGACAGTCATGAGCCATGTGACCAACCCCACCGCAGGAGTAACACTGTCCGCTCATGGTAAGTCGTTGTCCACCCCGGGTGCCTCGCACAGTCGATCCTGTGTCACACGGTCGACCACCAGTAGGTCCAGTCCTCTTGGACCCATGTGTCATCTGTCTACTGTCCGCTACAGAAGACTCTGCCACATGCCGGCTAGTGGTGGGTCCTACTGCTGGAGACTGCATAGCAAGGAAACTCTCCACTAATAGGGCTCGCTCCAACACTCCTGTCTGTGTCGGAATGCTGTGAGAAACAACTGAAGCTCTGATCTCTCGCATGAGCCCCTGCTCGAAGGTTCGGGCCCTGAAGAATGGGTCCCATACTATGTCCGTGGAATAGCGCGAGAGATCAGTAAACCTCGCCGCGTACTGGGCTACTGTCATGCTGCCATGCCACAGCTGTAGTAGCTCCCAGATGCGCACCGCTAGGAGGGTGGCTGGGACGAACTCTGAGCGAAAAAGGCTCTCAAAGTCCGTCTAAAGGAGTGATTCCTCATTGTGCACCTGGAGCATCAAGCTCCACCATCTGCCTGCTTCCGCATGCAGGAGGCTCGCTGCAAGGACCACCATAAGGTCTGTTTGTGTCCTCACTAACCGGAAAACTCATACAACCACCTCCGGCCAGTCCTCGGCTGCCTGGGGGTCCGTCTCCCCACGGAACCTGGGCGGTTGCTGGCACTGGAACTCATGCAGTGCACTAAGGCGACGTGCATCATCAACGGCCGGGGCTGGAAGCATCGGTGGCTCGGCGGGTAGAGGTACCGTCGGTGCCTCTGCTGTCAAAGAGCCCTGCACCGAGGCCTCGTCGCTCGGCAGGCTGTCGTCACGCTCAACTCTCGGAACCCTTGCTGGCTGTCATCATGGGGCCATCCTAAAAGAAACAGGTGCGCCATGGTCAGAACAGTATACCTGGTGAGTTGATACAAAGTAATCATAAAGAAATCTTGTAACACACACGCAATCAATGTTTTCGTGCATTATGTTGGAAATCAGAAGTCAGGGTCCTGGTGTATGGATACGTCAGCCGCCGCACCAACACTGGGCTCCCTGGACGGATAACCACACTCAATACGCTAAACACTATTGCTTCACATAGAAGAAAGATCAGAGTCTGCGGTAGAACTGACCACCTCTGATACCAATTTGTCAGGACCCGTCCTCGGGCCCCGTGCCATGACTACCCCAAGCCCACCTTCCAAAGGCCAGGGGCTGGCGACTAGCACCAAGGTGTAAATCCCGGTAAAAGGGAAGGCATTGCCTTTGTAAAGTAAACAAGCACAACAGAGTAAGAAAGCGGAAGAATTAAACACTAAGTAAAAACTCATACAACAGTATGTGCGGAAAGGTAAGTGGGCCAGAATACAAACCCAAACTGAAAGTAAAGTACAACTCGAAAGGGGAAAACATCAACTGAAAAGTAATGCCGCAACGTCGAGCCGTCCACTGGAGGTCCCACCTGAAGGGTGGGTACAGAAAGCCTCCACTGCTCCTCGGGTCCAGCCGACTGCTCCGAGAACGTCCCACCCAGTGGTCCACCTCCAGGTACCGTCCTACTCCGCAAGCCTCCACCACGATCAGCGATGTCCATCGTCTGCAACCAACACAACGTAGTGCGGGCATAGCCCGTGTAGGGGTGAGTATAAGCTACTCAGTAGGGACCCTGAGTCCCCCGAAGGTCTCCCAGAATCCACAAAGGATAAACCACAATGGAAAGACACAATCATGAAGTAACATCAGACACAGCTTAGGTATATGCCCATACATATACCTAAGTCTTCAATTCCCGCTCGGCTCCAACATCCGAGCTCAAGTACAACCCAGTCCACACAGGAATGAAAAACGTAAATCCACACAGGATAGCACGACACAATCCACATAGGAAAGAAAAATGTAAATCCACATAGTATAACAAACAATATTCAGCTCACACTGGATATACTTCTTCGTAAGATGATAGAGATGATCAGATGTAGCCACTGATTCATCTAGCCATCAGACCCACAAAGGATCGGTATGTACTAACCCCCGCAATGACCCACATAGGATCGATCAGGAAGTTGAAACCATGGCTATAGGGAAACTCCTTCTCCATCAAGTATAGTGGTTATGCCGCTACAACCAAGCGCTTCCTTCTAACCTTGGACTGCTGTAGTACTCCACCTATCGAGTACTGTGGGCCTACTGCTACAACCAAGCGCTTCCCACCATGGGTCTGCTGCTACAGCCAAGCGCTCTCCGTCATAGCCTCTAGAGGTAGTCCTGTTGAGTACCACGAGTTAGCCGCTACAACCAAGCGCTCCTCCGTCGTGGGTTTGCCGCTACAACCAAGCGCTCCTCCATCGTGGGTCTGCAGCTACAACCAAGCGCTCCCCCTCATAGCCTTCAAAGGTACTCCTTCTGTTGAGTACCGCGGGTCTGCCTCTAAAACCAAGCGCTCCTCCGATGTGGGTCTGCTGCTACAACTAAGCGCTTCCCACTGGGCTATCCGTAACACACCGAGTCGTTCGATCAGCAGTCGTCAAGTCTCAATCGGCTATAGGGTTTCCGCACACAGCAAGCTCGTTCCGGGAGGGTCCACTCCACGATCCAAGAGGTCGATGCATCAAATGACATGTAGTCTGGAGTTGATGTATCCCAAGATGTACCGTAGTGGTCACTACTGAAAACACGGAGGATTCTCGTACTATTTTCATCATCGTCGCAGTCGCAGCCAGCTCTAGGGTTCCCGCACACATCAAGCTCATTCGGGAGGGTCTTCTCCACAAGCTAAGAGGCTGATACATCAACTGACAGAAGTCCGGAGTTGATGTATCCAAAAGTTTCATATCGTCATCAGGAACTCAACGCAACAGACGGCACGTCAATCGGACGCTCGGTCTGAGAGTTATTGGCTTTTTCGTCCCAGGGGCCCGGTTGATTTTTTAAGGAAAAACCAACCCGAACGTACTCCACCTACGTCCAATCCTCGGGCGTAGTATGCCAAAAGATCTATCTCACTTAGAGGAATTCAACAATGTCGACAGCACGCCAATCGGACGTCCAGAGCTCAAGCTATGAGTGTTTCCGTTCCGAGGGCCCGGTTGGTTTCGTGGACGAACCAACCTGGCCAAACCCAAAGTATTCTGAAACCTTCAGTGCGATATATCGAAACGACCATCTCGATCCAAGTATTTCATCGCCGCTGGCGGCGCGTCGTTCGGAGGTCCGTATCTCATGTTATGAGCAAAAGACCGAAAAGGTCCGGAAACGGCGGGTCTGGGCCCAGACTGACCCATCCCACCCCCCTGGGTCGGCCCGAACAGGGTCGACCCGACCCGGGTCCGGGTCCAAACCAGTTGGGCGTGACACACCCCGACCAGGGCGGCCCGGCCCGGCCTGAGCGCGACCCGGCTGGCAGGTCGGCCCACCTCGGCTCGGTCGAGCGGCCGAGCAAGGGAACCGCGGGGCGCTGCCCCCGCAGAATGAAGTGTCACGGCCCCGCGTGGGGCCGCGCTGGGTCAGCGGATGTGGCTTTGCCGCGTCCCTTGTGTCACTGGACCCATGCGGTCGTGGGCCTGGTTTGCCACCGCCGCCGGCGCCGCCGGTGGATTCCGCGGGCCACCGGAGTTGCTCCGGTGGTCCGAATCCACTTTCGTCTGCGTCGTAGTTCGTCCCTGGTCCCATTCTTCACTGTTAGGCCCTCAAAATTCCTCTGTGGCCCCGTTCATCATTGTCCGCCAATCCGTGCATCAACGGAAAACTGCGGAGGGTTGTCAAGCCGTGTTTGTTTGGCCCACACCCTCCGCGTTATGTGATAACAATCGGGATTAAATATTCAACACATGAATAACAAGTAAGTCAAAATTTTAATAGAATTAAAATTGAACATTGATCCGCGTTCTTTGTTTTAAAAGAAACAACCATGGGAATAGAGATTGTTCTCAAATAAAACCCCTACCTCATCGAAGTCGTCGATCATGCGTTCTTTTCGGAATTGACCGTCGCGGTAGGAGGTGATCGTCGCGTCGCGGAAGGGTGTCGCGTCGTCGCGGAAGGGCGTAGCGTCGATGATCTCTGAGGGGTAAAGAAAACATACGGATTTAATTTACATGAATTAAATCCATGTCAAGTATAAAATCCACAAAGGAATTAAAAAGTTCTGCAATCTATTACCTCAACGGATGATCGAGGATTTGTCGTGGATGAAGGAACATCGCAGAAGAACATCGCGGGAGAAGAATCGTCGGCGTCGCGGAACATGGCGTCACGTCGCCGAACTCCGAGGGTTCGGCGTTCTTCGTCGCCTTTCGTCGAAGGACGGCGTTCTTCGTGTTCTTCGCGTTCTTCGAGTTCTTTGCGAAGGAGGATGAAGGACTTAAGGTTCTTCCAAATCCTCTCAACGAGCAACACACAAGAAGAAAAAATGTTGGTCTTATTTTATTACATTCCAATAAACGAAAAAACTAAGTTAAGTAATGACCCATTAATTCATAGAATTAATTTCAACGACTAAACTGCCCAATTAATAGTAGCGTTTAATAGATTAAGAAACTCCCCAGTTGACTTTCAATTAATAGGGGTTTTCGCGGGTGTGTTACATAGCGGAAAAGAAACGGCGGGGCTTGTGCGGGACCCACCTCACAAATATCCTACCAAGAGGGTAGGATATTTTGAATTGTACCCTATCCACATTAACTCAGCTTAATCAGCTTTAGGTGTCTTTTTATGTGGCTTAAGTGAAATAAAATAAAGTTTGTCGTACCACGTTATTTTAATTTCTTAACTTAAAGCCCAAAAATTAAAAACCACACCCGAGAAAACGCAACTTCGGAAGAGGAGTTTCTAAGAAAATACCGGCATTGTGATTCCATCGGTGCCCTCGGAATTCGAATCCAAGCACCTGTTCAAAAGTAAGAAAAACCCACTCGTTCGTTCCCTGAACGTACCTGAGCCAAACTTCAGAAATTTATTCCGGGCACACCGGGCCTCAGAATCAGGTGCCGTCTGAAACTGCATTCTTGTAAAATTCCAAAAAAAATTAATAAAAAAAAATTTCCTTGAAATTTATGGGTCTTTACAACATTGGGAGGTTATATTAAAAAATCCCTTGTATATGCATTTTCATGGTCATTGAATACCTCCACATCCTGAAGCTCAGTTCCCATCTATGTATTCTCTGTGTAACAATGTGCTGCGAGGAAATAATCCATGGCATTCTCTTTCACCAATTTCACTGATATGAGTTGTTTTAAGGTGGTTTAGGAATGGTCTCCCATCAAGCCAAACACCATATTAACATACAGAATCCAATAATGTACTTTTGAAAATAAATATGGGATACCATATGGACATCATGGTTCTACAAATGATTCCTCAACTTTGGAACTATGAAGAGGAGTGAAATTATGTTTTTCTTAACATTAGATTATCTGGTATATGTAACAACAATCATTTAGTTGAGTTAGTGTAGACTATTATCATTCCTAGAATAATTTTTCAATTTTAGGAGGGTTCTCATTGATCATTCCATAGATGACAGATACAATATGGTTGGTATCCCATCCACTGATGGAATTAAAACTAGTGGGTGTTGATAGTAGTACTCAAGGAATTTTATGTATTAATGGAATTTATCATTCAATTTATAGGAAATTACCATATTTATTATATTGGTGAAGGGGAATTGTTTTCAAGATGTGATGTTGTTGAATATCTAAATGTCAGTTTGGTTCCCTTAGACCCCCATAGTAATTTGATATTTATAGGGGTGACATTGCAAAACTGGAAAAAGTATTCTATGGTCCGAATATGATTAAATTGTTTCATACCACAAATCCAAGGAGAATCATTAATGTTACCTTGGAGGAAAAGTTTAGTTGATTGATCTTCATAATATCTTTTCAAAGCTTGTCAAATATTGATGGACGGTTTGTGGAGTGATCACATAGATGTCAGGATTTGATCACCTGGTTGTTGATATAATATTTATCCATCTATACCAATATTAGCTTAATGATATGATTCATGAAAAGTTGATAAGTAACACCAGTGGTCTTCAAGAAGAAGATCATGAACTAATAGAAAAATATCCCCTAAGGTAATCTGAAGGTAGTTGCATCCTCAAATTTATGGTCAATGTTTATTTAAGTATACCCTAAGTACATATCCATGAAGGAATGATCTTTGATGAAAATAGTAGGATCGATCCAGCGTTATTGGATCAGAAATAGGAAGTCTTCCTTTTGGTAGTGTTGATTATAGTCAATTAAATTGATGCCCAAACAATTCTACACATTTTTTCTCGAAGGATGATGCGGGAAAGCCACCTATGGTATTCCAATTCATGGGAAAAAGATAAATTTGAACAATTTCCATGCCTACATAATCATTGGTGGTGTAACTGGGTCCATGCTCCTGAGTTACTACATATGTCCTCAATGATCATATGGTAGTTTTAGATTATGTTCATCCACATTCAGATTCAACAGAATAATTTTTGTGTAGTTCCATGTGAACACATATTGGGTTTTCTTCATAAATGTGATGTACCTATCTTTATGTTCAAGGAGAATAGTATAAATAATTATAGTGGGATAAAGGTCTTATTATGTTCCTATAATTTTGTTCTACAAATCATATATGGTATTGGGGACACCATTCCTAAATATGGGAGGGATGTTCATGAGGTCTTCATTATTTCCTTACTTCCCTAAATCTATCAATATATATCTAGATGATGATTGAAATATTTTTGATTCTCTATCACTATTTGGGTGAGAGAGTCTATGAAAAGAGATATTAGCATTGCCACTACATCAGTCAGTGTGACTAGATGTTGGATCAAATTTTCTTCTATACAATCACTTATTCTATAAGGGGCTTTATCTTCTATGGTCATGTCTATCACCTGGACTAGAAATATTTGTATTAAATATGTGCTATTGATAAAATTCTAAAGATTTTTAGTGTATGTACTTAAGTAGTTGTGGGTAAAAATTTTATATCATCATCCACTATTTTTTTTCTCCCATTTTATAGAATAGTCATTAGAATGTGTAGCTCTATAGACTCTAATGGTGGAAAATCACCATATAGTATACTGCCCTCTCCATTAATTGAGTATTCCAAACATTTATGGAATATTGAATGTACCACCAAGTGGTTATGGATATTGGGTTTTCTGGTATTGATATTTTTTTAGCGTCTTATTGGAGAAACCTATAACTAGTTTCATATTTGATATCCCAAAACTAATATTTATTTTTGATCATCCAAGGATGTCTTTGATCATGTTTTTCATTCCCAGGAATGGATAGAATTGTTGAAGATAAATCCTATTTGTTATATCCCAAATTATTTGGAGTTCAAACCGGGATGAGGTTGATCCTAGAACCATTATCAATATGGCCCTTTTGTATATTGAAATTATTGGGTCTTCTATAAACAAATATGTGCATGATGTTCCATTGGATGGCCTCTGCTTGATTGAAGTCAGTGAGCAGGTTGTCTACAAGTCACTCTGCTAACATATTATACAGTTAATAAATATCAGCTACATAAATTCTTATCAAACTCTAATTGGCTTCAAATAACATGGAAAAGTTCCTCCCATAGATATTTTTAAATTTGGAGAGCATCAGGGATTTAAATCCCGGTTGGGACCACAACCACCTATTTCTGAATGTCATTATTTTCATCCATAGTATAGAGCATCAAAATGTGGGGTTTCTCTAAAATTTGTTTCTAATGTGCCAAGGAATTCAAGGTGTATCATCCATGTTCTTGGAAGAGGTTGATGGAGCAAATGTCTAAATAGTTGTAGGTTATGCTAAACACCATTGTTGGCTGGTTTTATCTGATAATTGATCTCCAACATGGAATTCATGCAATAAAATTTGGTCTATATGACAAATGAAGGGTTTTGAGACATATCCAAGACTATTTTATGAATTCTAGAGTTCTTTCCAATGATTTCTAGTTGTATATGTATTTTCCATGTAGATATGAAAGAAATATTATGTGTGGCCATGCCTGTGATGTCCCATGTATCATTAGTTCCAGCACATGCAACCAAGGTTTCCATTTTTATGTGTAGAAAACACGTATTTTAAGGCATATTCATCATTATTGAATGGGATTACCTATCTATAATGTTGATATAATTAATTATAATCTATTTATTCAATATATGTTTCATTTGTTGGGGATGTGCACATCATTAAGTTTTTCTTGGGAAGAATTATTCAATAGGTAGAGATTTTTTGCAGTAGAATATGACTCATCCAATTTGGTTTCATCTTTCTTATGATGGTCACACTCACCTCTATGAGGAATTTGGGATGTTTCCTCAATGGGTGGTGGTGCTATTGTGGGTTTTCAAAACATTTCTCTCATGGTGACAAGAGTTCGGTAATCTATTTTTTGAGTCATCTAGTTGTCGAACATTTCCACAACCTTGGCCAGAACAACCTTCCAAAAACCCTCCTATTTTAGCTAGAAAAAAATTATGTAGGACACATGGTCTTAGTATTTATCATAAAACTTATCTATAATTGACCATTTCATGAATGATATATTTGAAAATAAATTATTCTTGATACTATGACCCAAACATCAATGGAAAGGGAAGTAGTCATCACTACAGGTGAGTTTGAGTTCCTCGGTCATCCTATTATAATATTGTGTGAGTAGTTTGTTGTCCATAACTTCCCAGAAATTACTAGTAACTTGTTCATTTTAGATGGAGTATGCTTTATTTATCTATTCCTAAAATCTGGGTTCCCATGATTTCTCATCGCTTCTGACCGATGGCATTATTGGGTCTCATCCACTCGAAATAAGGTGTTGGGTTGTTCAATACATACTTAAGTGCTTGGACGTGAACTACTACTAGCATGAGTTTGAAAACTATAGGTTATTATTTTCATAACCTTTTCCCTTTTGATATGTTTATGATTCATTATTTCGATCAATATCCTTAAATGGATTGATCATTATGTATTTCCATTTCTACAAACTCACTGAACCCACCTAGATACATCACTATGATATGAGGTTTTCACAAATAATACTATAGATTTTCGACATAGTGTTTACCATTTTAACTAGTGAAATAGTGATTTAGAGTTAATTAACTAAACATTTCCATATATCCATTATGTTAGAAACCCTATCATTTCTATGTTTCTTGTAGTTTTTCAGTTCGATGATCATCATTTTTCCAAAATTTGGTTGAAACGATAATGAAATTAATGAAAAAGGTCTTCCCATATAGTAATAGATCAAACTGAAAGACAATTATACCATTAAAAAGATGCCCATGTCAATGTATTTACTCAAAACATCATCTTACTCACCTCCTATTGATCTTGAGGGACTAACATCAAACCACATATGGATATGAAGTGTGTGAGTTGTTGTTAAAGGTCACATAAATTCTCAAATGTAGGGATGATATGATTTAAAAACAAATTGGAGGTAAATTATCCTCCACCAACTTAGTATATAGATTTATCATAGATTGCATAGGGGTTTGTTTCCCTTCTATGGATTCCATTTGAGTACCAAGGTCACAATAATGTTAGTAATATCTAGAGGCACTCATGTATTAGTTACCTTCCATTTATAGGTAGTAGATAGGGCTCAATTATGTGGTCCCTCATTTTTCTCCCTTTTATTCATGGTTCATCCAAAAAATGAATGTTTACCCTAGAAAGGGGGAAGCTATCACCAAAAATGAAGGGATTTCACTATCATTTTTTACTTACTCATCCATGTAGAATGTCAACCTATATTTGGGGCCAGTCTGATTCTTAGATACTACACTTACTAGATAATCGGTTATGGGAGGTAGAATATTTTCATTAGCTTGAAAATTATAACCATCATGAAAATTCCTTGTCAGTAGCCCTTTATTTATTTTTCTAAGAGGTTGTATATCACTCTCATATTGTAAAACGTGTTCCTCCCTGGAAGGAACCTCACCTCTTATTAGTGGTTATTGGGATGTAGACACAGTTTTTGATTTATATTTTGAAGTGTTATTCTAGGGAAGGGGAGGCTTTGTATTCTAATGTGCTAGATTTTGGATCCTCTATTGGTTATGGGTGTGACATTCCTCAACTGGTACATCCAAATTACCCTCATCTCAGGGCCATTTTTCTATGTTAAAGTCCAATTTAGTTGTGTCTTCATCCAATATATCATTGTTTTAATGGTAAAAATATTCACATAGTCATCGCAGGAAAAGATGGTCATACAATTACATTATTCACAATAGTACGATTCTTCACTTTCTTAATCAGCGTTACTATTTGACCCCCCTTTCATATTAGTCCATTTATTCTTGCAACCCCGGTGCAGTCTAATTGTCTTTTATGTATGCTTGTCCTACCTTGTTCTTTGAATAGTTAATTTTAGGGTATTTATAGAAGTTTTTTCTATGTGGTATCCAACCATTATAGGTTTGTCTTGTTGAATATTGAATGGAGGGAATATTGACTATTTATTTATACCCTCATATAGAAGACTAATTCCTTCTATTGTGATGATGATTATGAAAATTCACCAAGTCTTATGGCCTAGGGATTATTGAGGGCCATATTTTCTATTTAATGGTCATGTGGTCGAGGATAAAATGACTCTCATCATGGATTTGATGATTCTTTGGAAGGGAATTGACATATAAATTCTCATAGACCAATGGGGTTGGGTTTATTTGGAATCATTGATGTTGTCCCCAGGACCCTCTCATGGTATGATGAACCTAGATATTGTTATTCAGATATAAATTTCCCCATCCCAATTTTTTGAGGTTCATTTTTACTTACCACTATTATGTAATTAATCTTTGTAGGAATTGACAATCTAAGAGGTGGAGGAGAGGGTAGATATTAACAGAGCCTTGTGAGCTAGATATTCACATGGATAGTTGATATGGAAGCTCCTATTATGGCATGTATGATTTGGATCAAATTTGACTGTGTATGAGCTATGTTCAATGGAATGTTGTTGTGTGAATCATTCCTTATAGGATGTTTTCAGGTTAATTGAATAATTATTCTCCATGTATGAATATAATTCACATTGCTCTGAGGAGACCAGTTTGAAGTCTTATTGGATATCTAATCCAAAATTTTATGGTGTTTTTTAACCATTGAAATAGTTTTTTTTTGACTGACTGGACTAAGAATTACCCAGTCCCTTTATTTATTTGGAGGATATGATAATAGAGGATGTTGTATTTGAGGGGTGTTACTATTACAGGGTTTTAGAAAAGTGTATGTCTCCATAATTTTCACATCCTCTAATATAAATTGGTGAAGTGACTAATAATATTAGATGCCAAAGAGTTTAGGTGAAATGGTTTTTACCGTGTTGCATATTTTTATGCTCTTTTTTATTTTTGGATCCCATGTCATGGAGTTTGTGTCCATGTCTAGATAACAAAAACTATTCTTAAAACGTTGAAGGTGAACCTCATGCCCTGGATAATAGAGGTCTCTACCATTCATTAAATTATGAGTATTAAATAATTATTTCCAAACAAAAGGAATTAAATTCTTTTCTATAACATATGGGATCTCATATTTAAAAGTACTGATGGTCCATAACATGATTGGGAGATTTATTCTAGCTAACTCTCAGAAAATATCAATGTTGACCTCCCTCCTCATCAGGCGAACATGCCTCGAATTGGTCATACCATTGATTATGAATCTAAGGGTCACATTTGACTGGATTGGAGTTCTTATGAATTTTAATTGGGGAACTATAAGTCTTTTAACCCAATGATTGAAGAACCTATCAAAATGGGGGAATCATATTTTTAGACCCCTCTCTATATAGAGGTGTCATGGAACGGGGATGATTTGGTTTTCGTTGAGATATATCCTAATGGAAAGGTCATCCATAATGGAATTCAAGATTAGATCCCAAATTATCCATCATCGCACTACGACACTAATGACTATCATAGTAATGATCATCATATTCTTCAATTGAATAGTTGAACGAACCATGGGATGTTGAGAATGTGTTTAGAATGTCCACAAGTAAAATAAAAATTGACTAGATTAGAAATATGGGAAATTCATTGTTTCATGGTCAGAATATGATGACATGCCTTTTGGAATTTTTCACAGATATGCTCATACTATCTGACAATTTTTTGTATAAATTTCTGACCTTGCGAGAGTATGAACCCGCTTCAGAAAAGCTTCTTGAACATTCCAATTATTTTTCTCTTTACAAAGAGGATTGTGATCCAATCTCGATCAATGTTCTATTCTCACTTTGGGAGCCTTATTTAATAAAATAATATGATCCTTATCCTTACACTTTATGATATGTCATTGCTCCTTCTTGAAAGGTGTATGAGCTTACCTCGAGGCATGTACCTCTCTCACAAGGTAGTCCACTTTTGGAGATAGAATATGAACTTGGTCCGAATCTAAATTCACAAATATAATATATTGATGGACCTATGGAATAGGGTAAGGGATACAAGAATCCTTATATATTACCTTGTAATGATGATGGTGTAGTAAGTCATCGATGGATGTAAAAATATACGTCTGGTTTATATGATTTGATATAATATTCCAAAAAAGACTCATAGATAGAAATATGATCTTATCTTGAGGCATGTGTCATTCCCACAAGTTTATCCCTTTCCATAATTTGGAAACATTCTTGATTCTTCTCTATTTAAGTATGCCACTGGGGTAATTCAACAGGAATATGAGCTTCTCCTGAGGCATGTTCCCTTATCACTTGTTTAGGCTAATCTAGAACAATAATGTTAGACTCATCTGAGGCCATTGGATATGTAATTAGACATTTTCAACATTCATGATACCCTATCTTATGGCATGTGTTGCACACTTCTGGTGTTCCCCTATTGGAATAGAAGTATTATCCCTATCCAAAATATCTGTGTTTATCAAAATATTCCAATAATAATTTTATATGGGAACAAGAATGTGTTCTTTCTCTAGTTCAACCACTTGTCACGTAGATCATATTTATATGTTTCCCTAGAAGTCGGGGTAATAGTTTTCACCTTTTCCATTATCTGCAACCCTTCTTGAATATTCTTGTAGAGTTCTTTAGATGTTGCTAAAATATATATGGATTCTAGAAAAGTGTGTGTAGTGATATAATAATATAAATATTCTTTTACCACTATGTACAGGTAGATATTTTCTATTGAAGTGAAGGTATGAGGATTCTTATATCCTCCATGGTCCACTAAAGTTTTTCACTTTAATTCTTTCATAGAGGTAGGAATATGAACCTCCCCATACCTGCTGTTGGAATATTCCCACATACGTGATCTGAGTGAGTACGAAAATGTGAATTCTCGATAATGACATCAAGAATATTATAACAGACATTTTCAATGATAGTGGGGAAATGTGTCCTCCCTTTAATATCCATGGGATATGTTTAACAAGGTTTCTTCCTTACTTCTCAAGCATGGGTTTCATAGGTGGATGCATATTAGGTGGTAGCCTCAATAAGATATAGCTGGGTACTGGTGGTATGGAAATGGGGATAGCATTTGTGATGGTCCCTCTAGGGAAGAACCTGAACAAGACAAGAGTCATATTCGGCTCCCTCTTCCAACATCATCTAATATTGAAGTTAGTGATTATCATGCTCTGGGGATAGACTCCTGAAGCGGTTTTTTTGTGGTGATGAGGACCACTGTCTTAGGTACAACATTCCATATATGATTAAAATTATTTAATTTAGTTCTCAGAGACCCTCATGAGTGTTTTTTAGGTTCATAATTGTACCAAGTTGGTGGTACTACCATACCTTCATGTTCTCCACCTAATGTTGAATAACTCAAGAAGATGAGATCATTTTGTGACCACAAGGGTTATATCCATTGGTGATTTACCAAAATGGTAGTTGGATGAAGAAGACATTGTCTTAAATTAGGATTCTATTGAATATATAAGTATCTACATTCATTCATACAACAAGGAACAAGGTTACCGATTAGGTCAATAAATTAGGCATTATGTGTGATATATCATATATGCATGGTTTACACAATTTTCCATTTATTACATATCTGTATATTCTATTCTTTTGTACTTTCCAAAAAAATGATGTGATAATTTCTTGAGAACCATAGTTATGGAGGATCAACATTAAGATCATGTGGGTATTTATAACTTTGTTTGTGTATGATATGAAAAACAATGAGGATTATTGAATGAATAACCATTATTTTTATTTGAAAGATTCACACCATGTTGACAATTTCTGTTTTCATATCGTGTTCATGAAAAATGGATCAATAGATGATAACCCAAGCATTTTTTATTAAGATATTCAAATTAGGTTCAATATTTCTATTTGTGTATGGTTTGAAAAAAGGTTTGATGGATAATAAATCAATTATTTAATAATTGAGAGATTCTTGAGGAGTTAAAAATTTACTTTTTAAATGGAAATGTACTATATGGGAAACCATCATCGATTTGGGTTTGGTTTGGCCCTATGTTTTGTTGTGGAGGGTTTGATTTATTTCATAATCAACAAAATCATGTCACCATTGTCATTTGTAACAGAAACTAAAAATGGTTCTTTCATCTAGAATTGGGTAAATTCCAACCATCCAAAGGTTGTTGATCACTTGGGGCTTCATGAAAAATGTTTCTTAGGGACATTAATTGGTCGAGGGTATGGGAGTTCGGGCTCGTCACAAAATTTTTTGGGGAGTTGCTTCCTCCTATGAGACTATCTTATAAGATTATGATTTGTTCATAAATATCTCCAATATCTCAATATGGGACCAGTTAACATAACAAAATTATTCTAGGCTAAATTTCTTTATATTCAAATGAATGGGGATATCAATAATTAATATATAAATGGGAAACTCATTGGTGAATCCAGATGTATATAGTCAATTTTCATCATATATTTCCAAGTAATGGATTTTTATTTATGTGTTGAAGCCATATAACTAGGAACTTCATAATTTTAAGAAATTTTGGGATGTAGTTAAAATATTTTGGAGATAATTCAGTCATTATGAGTCATTATGCATATCTTATTTATTGATGGAAAGAAAAACCACATTATTTTTTAAACATGTGAAGATTAGTGTAATCTGGATAATATATATGTGTGTGACCTAAGACACCATATGTTAGATTTTGAGCCTCGGGGATACATCCTAAATATCAGGGTAATAGATGGAATCATACTTATAATAGTTTAATCACACCCATGGTTAACTTCCCATGGTAGATGACCATATGTGTAGGGGTGTTCATGTTATACAAAAATATGCACTAAAAAATTGAGTGAGATAAAAATCCTTAGTGGTTTTTCATATCAAGAAAAATGTTGATATGTTGTCCCTTTATCGGTTTTAGAAATAAAATTGATAAATGGATCCTTTATCAGTTCTTTTTTCCACTGATAAAGGACTTATTTATCTAAGATTTTATTTATATTCAATAGAGAGTACATTTATTAGAGTTTATTTAAGTAAATGATAAAATTAACATTTATCACTTCTTTCAAAATTGATGATAAATATAGAATATATCAGAACCTTCTAATTTGATGATATATGGTCCTAAAATAATGTACTAGAATACTATACCTCAGCAGTTGTGCAGAATTTTGTAACTGAAAACCACAACACCAAAAACACCAATAGATATCAAAAAAATATATAACCAATATAATATATAAATGAACTGAAAGTTATAATACAAATCCACTAAAAACATGTTGTTTTAGACATTTGAAACACTGGTTTATACAATTAAAGAAGTATAAATTATTACATACATTCAAACACATCAATGTTCCTTTTTCTTCTGATACTTACCCTAAAAAATTCTATTTCAAAACAATCCAACCAATCTAGAGAAAATAAAAACACTTATATATGAAAAAAATCATATCTCAGTAATAATATAAATAATTAAATTATCAGAAAGTGTTATTATTAAAATAAACATTCACTCTTATGAGGAACACTATTTATCGAGTCGATTAGTGGTTGATTCATAATATTTACACAATCTATTGTTTGTATTCAAGAAAAATCTATAGGAAAACAAATTAAATAAGTATAATAAAAACCCCCAATCCACAACGTATTTGTTGCATGAGTGAGATTTTTTGAACTAAAATGTCGAATTTAAACTGATAATGTGAACTTTCAGTCATACCTAGTGCATCACATATCAATTATTGGTAAAAAATATTTCTACATTAAAAAAATACTCATGTATCATTTCTATAAAATTTCAAAATAATCTGAATGTTTTTTCTCAAAATTAAGTAGTTTATTTTTCCATTTTACAAAAATGATGTCATTTTTAAAAAAAAAGATGCACTCGATGAAATATCAATCACAACATGCATCATATTGAGATGATTATGATTCATACACATCTCAAATTAAATATGGATCATTCTATTAAATTATCAATATTATCAAAGGCATTTGATCTGTTTGGAATCAGCCATTTTTCAATATTACTATAATTGATGTCAATTTTAAATAAAAGGACACATTTGAAATTATATGGGTCACCCCATATGTCATATTGAGGTGTGGATAATTCTTACACATATAAAATGACTTATGGATCATTTTCATATCATATCAAAAAAAATGAACTAGTTTTTGTTTTAGTTTTATGTGTGTCACTTTTTGTTTGCACCAAAATACCATTTTAAACTGGAAACAGACACGTTAAATACTACCTATCACATCGTGTATCAGTTATACATGAATCTAAATTCTACATGTCACAAATGACATCTGAATCCTGTTAATAAATTGTCAAAAAGAAATTATAGTGTGTCCAATCATTTTTTAGTTAGAGAATGTTTTTGAACTAAAATATTGATTCTATACCGATAACATACACTTTGTGTCATATCTGACACACCATGTATCTGATTTGGGTAAGGCTAATTTCTACATATCAAATATGAATTATGGATCATTTTTATAATTTATCAATACCTTCCAACTGCATATTTTCTTTTTTCATTATGTAACATATCTTTTTTTACTATAATATTTTTTAAAGTGGAAACACACACCTTGTCCCAAACTAGTCACATCGTTTATTGGATTGATGTCAGAAAACATACAACAAATAATAAATTGATTATTGTTCTACATTTATATGAAAATAAGATTGTGCTCAATCATTTTCCATTGAGAGATATTTTTTGAATGAAAACATTGCTTTTAAACTGAAAATCGAAAATTTGAGTAAAACATGGAATAATGTGTATCATATTATGGTGAGGATTATTCATACACATCAAAAATAACTTATTGACCATTTCTACAATGTATCAAAATAATATGAATGTGTTTTTTCTATTTTGAGTATGTTAGTTTCTTTTTTTACTAAAATATCATTTCAAACTGGATACATGAACATTGACTCATATGAAATGCATCATTTTTCTAATTGAGGTGAAAAAAATTCCTAGAAATAAAAATGAAAAATGAATATCTGTACAAAATTATTATGAAAATATGTGTGTGTTTGATTCGTTTTCAGTGAGTGATTGTTTTTGAACTAAAAAGTCAATTTAGAACTGATAACGAGAAATGTGAGTTAAACCAGGAAAACTGTGTATTATATTGAGGTTATAATGATTTCTACTTATCAAAAATATCATATATTTAATTTTCTTAAATTATCAAAACAATTTGAATATTATTTCTTTAATTTGAGTATTTCAGTTGTCCTTTTTAAAAAAATTATTATCAATTTTAAATAAAAAGAATCACATGGAGTTGTATTGATAACATTGTATATCGGAAAATGGTAAAAATTGTTTATAAACTTCCCAAATAATTTAACTTTATTAAAAAAAATTATTTTCTACGTAATATGAAAAATAAATAAATAAAGAATTAATATGAAATAATAAATTAATTTAACAAATAATGATTTTATGGTTAAAACATATGTATTACCTCTTTAATTGCGGATAGGTAGTATAGTTTACCTCCATAAAATTAAAATATAGGATTCTTGAAGTAATATTATAAATAAAACACTATAGGAGGGAAAGAGATTTTAGGGAGAAGATGTATGTATATGTGATTGCGCAAAAAGGCATGAAAGAAGGAAATACCACCCCAACACAAACAATAGAATCCACCAGTATAAGAAAAAAAGTATTATGTGAGTAATAATAGAAATAAAAAAAATAAACATAAATATGAAACAATAAATTAATTATATGGAAAATTATTTTACTATGAAAAAAATATTACCTATGTGATTGAGTAGAGACAATGTGGTCTCTATTTCTCTAAAGACATGGTAAATGGATAGAAATATCCTATGAAATAATGAATTCCAATTATATGTCGCATTTGTAGGAAACCTATATAGAAGTAAATATGAAAAAAAAACATATGGTTATTCACTCAATGGTAACGTTCATATTACCAATTAAAATAATGGACATTTAGTAAAATGATCAATGGTTGTATAGGTCAATGATATTCACTCAAACATAACAACACTAATTATAAAACATCAGAACACAGTAATTAATTTCAATAACAAACCATATAATATATGATCATTTATATAACAAAGTTTTAAATAGAATGAAATATGGATGAAAAAAGTATGTGGGCTTCAAAAAGAAAAATTATATATGAGTGTCGTACATACTTCCTCTCATGGTTCATCATTATAGTCTTCCATAATGTGTGGATGTTTTTTGTATCATCGTTGTTTTTTTCAAACTTCTCGATCCATCCTAAAAATAACTTTTGATACTATGAAAAAATGTTTTAATTAAAATCATGTTAATTTTCATTCAACAACATCAAATTTGGTTATATGTTGAACTTGGAACTCATTAAATGGGAAATTTCATGATAATATTCAACTGGACAGTCATTCATGACATGTATGGACTTTAAATTCCAAATAACTATAAAATTACATCCCCTATACAACTCAGGATTTTATTATCTCAACAATTTAGCAAATTCCATAAGTCATGTTGACCTCACAGCCTCACTATAATGAAAATTATAACTCATCTCAGACCAAAATATTAATACATATAAATACATTAATAATATAACATTAAAAACAATGAATTTTCTTACAATTATTTACTCTCAAGAATTATACTTTGTTAACTTTTGGAAAGTGTTTCCATGAGAGTGGCCTGATGGGAATGATGTTAGGGTACATGTTAAGCGGCACCATAAAACTCTGATATTCTTTTCATATTTATCTAATAATTTTATTGTCCCTGGTATACTCCACCGTCATCTATGTGTGAAAATTCCACACTACAAACGTGTGTGAATCCCCACACCAACACTCTGAATCTACAAATTTTAATGGAAAAAACAAATATTATATCAATACATATTATAATGAAAAAATATTATGGTAAAAAATTTACTATGGTTATATAAATAAACTAGATGCAACATGATCGGTGGGAATTAATAGATCACAAGGATCTGAAATAATATCAACCTGTATAGATGTTGTGGGATCAAATGTATACTCTTGGTGCTAAGAATGCATTGAAGAAAAAGTCGAAGGAGTAAGATGGTAGAAGTTTAGGGAGAATGAAGTATAAGGATAATAATATGGAAAGAATGTCTCTTGAGGTTAATATAATTTATGAGTATTAGGAACCATCATCAGATTAGGGAAACATAGAAGAGGATATTCATATGAAAATGGTGATGAAAACATAGGAAGACTAAAAATATTTTTTGTCTCCAAAGACACTACAGATTTAGAAGTTGTGGTAGATGGTATGTTAGGGGATTTAAGGGGTGTGATTTGGTATTCCAAGTAGAGCACATGTCGCTTGTACCCCCCCCCCCACCGCATCATCATCATTAGAACTAGAAATAATAGTTTCTTTAGAGAATAACTATCACCTAGGTTTTGTATCATGATTAATAGTTAAAAAAATTAATCACACGGAATTATATTTTATTGGTATATATTTCAAATAAAATACTCAAAACATGCACAAATGGAGGGACATATAACACTCTCAGTCGACAAATATTGTCTGTCATATTTTTTCTTCATATCTCCTCAGTGTTTCTCATTGTCTTCATTTGAAATATATTTTTTGTTAATAATTATAAATAAATAACTAATGTGTAATATAAACAAGAAAAAAATTGAGACCTGAATTACTTATGGAACACCATTTTTCAAACCAAATATAGGATATGTATTGATTTATCAAAAACATTTTATATATAGAGGGAAGAATATCAAAACACAAAAGGAATGTTTTGTAAAAATCAATACATTCAAATTACAATGTTTTGAATGGGTATTATATAGTTTTATTATATTTCTACTTAGATCCAATTCAATTTTGGTATGGTCTATATGTTCTCTTTGGTCAATTGATTATGTCATTTTTCATTTTTTATTTGTCTTAGGTCATTTGGTTGATTTTGGAAAATTTATTAGGTAATTTGTCAGTTTTTTAATTGTCTGGGCTATTTTATTTAACATTATGGGTTATGTAATTTTTATATTTTTTGGTTCAATAATTATTTTCATTGATTTTGATTTGAATATTAATTATGTTAATATGTCCTATTCAATTCATCTTATTTTTTGTTCAAATTTAATTTTTTATGTTTTTATTTGGTCTGGTAGGTTTCAAAAGAGTTCAATTAAATATTATATAATTAAACTAAAAAAATGAACTATAATTTGTTGAAAATACACATACTAGTCAATTTTGATACAAAATATTTACTTCCAACAATAAATAAATTTGAATATTACTATCTCTAACAACCCAAGTCAAGGTAAACCAATATAACTTATAAAATAAATAGTTGATTCTATATATTTCCCACCACAAATTTAGGCTCACAATCAAATATTAATTTTTTATCTATTTTTTCCAGCATAATTAATAAATTGATTAGGTTTAATTGGAAAATGTTCGGTGGAAATTACATCATCAACATCATCAAAAAAATTTCTTGGGGTTACTTCAATAATGACACCAAATTCATAGAGAGGATGATATTTCACATAAATTATTTTACTCCATTGATCCTAATACATATGGTTAATAAGTAGAAAGATTGAAATTGATGTCAATGAATTTAAATCCACAATCATTAATAAATGGAAATTCCTCATTATTGAAACAAATGATGTGCACTTCATCATAGTAACTCAACCATGAGGGTAATAATATAATATTATTATTTTCTCAATGAATCCATAATAAGATACATTTTCAATTTGAGGACTACAATTAGGTGCACTAGCATAATAGTATTTTGTTGAAATTACCATAACACCATCATGTTTTGTTCCCATATTCATTTATCATTTAGTAATAATAAATCTATACCCATGGATCACAATTGATTTTCAATCACGAACCATAGAATTTGGACTAAAATCCAATGCTATTATTTCCTCAGTGAAAAGGTCAGTAGGAAAACTCATTAAAAGATATATAAATGAATATTTAACTTAAGTTAAATTTAATTTTATAAATTTAATTTAGTAATATTTATTCCTTCAATTTTAACCAATAAGAAAACTCTTTTCTTGGAAAAGCCTCTATATTTATCAATAATAAAAAAGGACACTTTATATTTATAATTAGTTTATGTTCCCTACTAAAAAACAGAAAATGTTTAACAAATATTTAAAATTACATGGTATGAGATAAGATATACAAGTTGAATTTACTCACATGATATTGTTAGAAAAAAATCAAAGTTAAAAAAACAATATGATGTGCCATCTCTCACTTTTCAGTGATTAATGTGCTAAATGTGTATGATATGATAATTCACAATATTTTGGGAAGTGATTGAAAAATCGTTCACATTTCTTATAAACTTCATCATAATTTCTCATTGGTTATTAAAATATCATATCTAGATCATACAAATATATTGAATGTAAATCCATACATTCTTTATCCAAGTAACATTTCATGATAGAATCTTCAGGATGATTCTTATTTCAGAGATAAGACATTAATATGTACATATCTATTTTATTTAGATACATACAATGAAAATAAATAGGTCCTTAAAGAAGTATTTCAGTTGTAGTATTAATACTTAGATGGAACATGCATGTCAAAAATGATGGATGAATTATTTTCCCTAAATCTGTCAAAATTAATTCTTCCTCAACCAACATGTGTTTCCAAAATGACCCAGAAAACTTATTAGCACAATGATATCTATAAATATTGAACAAATGAATAGCTAACACTCTTACATTATTGTACATTAGATGATGGATTTCTATTTTACTTAACTCTTATTGAAAGATGTGATAATCATGAACCTTTAATGATTTCAACATCAACCTTATTCTATTGACCCATTTGGATATGTTTATTTAATTTACATCATCAACATTAATATAATTTAGTACATCCTGAAATATTTATTTTTTATGTAGGTTTCATCACATAAGAAACAAACAGAACTTTCCATTTATATTCTTTGACGCACACATGATGTAATTATTGTACGATGCCACAGTCCAGCATGTCATGGTGAGAATTTAAATAATACTATTTTTCACATGAAATTAAGAAGAATTTAAAGAAACATTTCACAAACATTACATTCCTTGTGAATTTCATATGACATAAAAAATTGGATGACTAATAATAAAATCAATGAAGATGCTTCTCTTATTCCAATTGTAACCAGTTTCAACAAAAAAAAATTCTCTATGTTTTTTTCATCTGAACCTACCTTAATGAAAACAAATCACTCAATTCATTAAGCACATCAGTTCTTCTCATACACTAACGTGTATTTGTGGTCTCCATGGTATTATCACATCTTCGATGATTATTCTTATATGGACGATCCATTGGAATGAATCATCAATGACCAAGAAACTGAAAATATGGTTTATTTAATTATTTTGGTTCATTTATTTTTCTTACTAATAGAAAATCATAGTTTTACCTTCATTCGTAATCCAAACATCATTTCATAATCCGGAAAATCATTGATCATCCAAAAAAATATAACACACATATAAAATATGCCTTTCAAATATGCATTGTATATGCACACACTCACATTGAAATGATGTTCAAATAATTTTATTAATGGTTTCATGTATAAATGTATATCATTTCTATGATCTGAAGGTGAATATATGAGTAAAATCATGAATGTGAATGGATTTCTCATAAACAACCCTTGAGGAATGTCATAAAACTATATCAAAATCATCCATGTTTCGTATAAAGAATAAATCTTTCCAAAAAGATTCAAACTATCACATGATAAACCCAAACTCACATTATTCATGTCAGATATGAAATTAAGATATCATATATCATGGTTCTACCATGCAAATCCATCTATATAATGAACCAACTCATTGTTATCTTTATTTCTCTTAGTGTTATTCGATCTCATTTTTATGGATATTTCATCACACATGAAAATATTAAAGTGTTTTGGAAATAATAGAAAAATAAATATTACATACTTTGGCATAAAATTTAGTGTATTGTAAACATATTTATACCATAATAATGTTCTAAATTTTATACATTCATTTCATTCGTCGGTTTCCTCCCAAAATAAGCTAAAATATTTCAAGAAAACATTAATTTTATTTTTAAAAAATCCATGTTCCTAAACATACTTCCATTGCATAAAATGGTTTGAGGAAATATTTATATCATCTAGAAGTAATTTCTTCAAAGATATAAGAATACAGTTATTGGAATCATTAGAATTTCCCTACACTGTTTTCACTTGAAACATTTGGATTAAAAATTCCATCTTTTACATTTTACCAATTTGTTGATATATTAGACTAGTGGTAGCATCATTAAATTTTTTCATGCTCTCTACATCATCATTTTCATTAAATTAATAATGTGTGATTGTATCAAATACTTCTTGGTTTATCATCCCATCGTTTTCATGATGAAAAATTAACATAAATTGATTATCTCATAAATTATCAAATCTAGTCCTCTCATTTGGATCATGAAATTTTTTGATAATTCATTTTAAACCCATTTTTAAACCATACATATTAGTTTTCTTGAAATCCCCATTTGGTTATATGGTATAAAAACTATTCATGACTCAACCCGATTTCATGAACATACTTATAATAGGGTATGTGTATGTGACCACTATCTGAACCATTATTAAATAAAAAATCTAAAAAACACTCCATGTGGTTATGAAAATCACCTGACATTTGACTATTTTCATACATCCAACATCTATCCATTTTGTAAATAAAATTTATATTTCATTCCATAAAATAAATCAAATAGGATTGAAGTTTAATCGAAAAATATATTTATGGAAACAAAAATGCTTCCATTTATATGAAACCATAACTAACACAGTTGTATACATGAGAATCATAATATAAAAGACAATAAAATAAAATATATATATATAATACTATTAATATAAAACCATGATATTGAATTAAATTATATCAATTATTAATACCTAAACATTATACTACAAAAACATGTGTTTACAGTTGTTTTTTTTTAAATTTTCACTTATTCTATTAATTTTTTAACTAATGTTGTTATTATTCAAAAAAATTATGTATAAAACATTTCTACTTCTATGTAACCATATTATATATAGTATAGTCACTTAATGACTTAATTAGTATTTAGGATAATTTAAAATAAATAAAATAGTTATTATAAATTTTTTAATTAGTCTTTTATTTGTTCGTGGAACGAGATATGGCCACATGGTTGAGGTAAATAAATAGCACACTATAACAAAAATACAAAGCGATGATTAGGTGTTAATTGATGAACAAATTGGTTCACTTATAAAACAAGTAGTTCTTCAAACATAAACTATAGTATTATAAATGTTTTAATATTGATTTTGATATGTGTAGTATCCCCACATTGTTCAATCGGTCCTTTTTTAAATTAATGAATTCTATATTTTATGATGATATATATTATTTTGAATAGAATAATGTTCCAAATCCATCGAGGTTCAAGGACCTAATTATGATATAGTTTCTTAATGAATATTAATACATAGGGGTTTTATTTAAATGGGATTCTAATTTAGTGAATAAATTGATGAGGCATTAAAGATGTTCATATAGGTTACTTAGTGACTCTCCCCTTTAATTTGTTCTGGTTCACATTCATTTTATTCTGTTTCATTTTATTGGATTAAATTTAATTCTATTTGGTTTATTTAAATACAGTTCTTTTTTATTTTGGTTAGGATAGTAATTATTAATTTTGTCAAGTTTTATTTGGTTGGGGTTGTGAATCTTTACTTCAGGTGCATATGGGTTGGTTCAAGATCATTTCTTCAATAAGGGATTGTTTTATTCAAATGGGGATAGGTTTTTTTTCAATTAGTCAGATTTGGTTTAGATCAAATCAATTATATTTTGTTTGGTTAAAATCAATTATAATTGTTTTCATTTGTTGTTGTTTGATATGATTTTGTTTTATTTGGTACATCTTGGTTCTATTCAATTCGGTTAGGTTTGGATTGGTCTAATTCTAATATTATTCTTTCTTGATTTTTTGATAGGGTTGGTTTAGTTTAGGTCATTAATATATGATAATAATCATGGATAAAATGTTTCAAATACTAGATATATGTAAAATTCATCTAACTAAATGTACTAGTCATTGGGTACCATGAAAAGATCCAATTTGATTATGTGAGTCATCTATATTTGACTAATATAAAGGTGTATAAGATGCATTAATGTTACATTTTAGTAATATTTGTCCAAATTATTTAATGTTTCATATGAGTAATCAAAACAACCAACTGATTGACCCCTTTATGAATATTTTAAAATTCTTAAGTTGAATGATCAATATCTAGAATTTATTTTCAAAATATGAAATTCATATCAAATGATTCTTATGTCTTGCTTTATAGATCAAAATATCATAATTCCGTTTACATCCATTATTCAAGATACGATTTGATGACAATTACATGACATGAGTTGTATGATGTTCTCATTTTACTAAACTAGTATTATAAAATAAGAATATATGAAAATAAATATTTGTGAACAATGTCTACAATAATTCAGTTTATTCTTAATATGTTCTAATGTATTTTTAATATCAAAAAATGATATTTTATTACTTTTATAAGAAATATAATGATAATATTCCACAGGATAAAGTTAAGATCAATGTGGGATCTAATGTATAATAATATATAAATAATAAAATTAATAATTGTTTGCTTACCTAAATATAGAAATTAATTATTAATATAATTGTGTAGTTATTAGGATGATTAAATATCAATATGGATTTGCGATCCTTGATGAAAATGAAATAGAACTATTTTGAGGTGTTATATATGTTTTACATACATAATACTGATTCACTAGTATTTTTTTGAAGATTTCATGTTGCAATTAGATGTTCTAAAACCAAATAATGTTGCAACTATATGAGTTTAACATAAAAATATAGAGATTAGATGAAACTAAATAGAACCAAAATGAAGAATAATAAAAATTAATGAAAAAATCCAAAATTTAAATGAACGAACCCAAACCAAACCAAACATGACTGAACTAAACGAAACATACATGAACCAAAAATAAGAAATCCAAAATAAAATGGTATTATTTAGGGTCAAAAGGAATTAAATGTTCACAAAAAAGATATTGTCGTTGTTTTTTAGAAAGAAAAAATAGATAAATTTATAGTTTATATAATACATAAATTAAATGGAGCCCATAAATTTAATATTGAAAAAGAATGAAATGAAATCAAGAAAAGAGGGGAAATCATCATTTCATCGGATTCAAATAATGTGGAACACCTGCATCTACTAGTGTTTTGGAAAAGAACCTGATGGGAGGAAGGGGGTGGCCCATGATACGTTAATAGGAAGAGTTATGCCAACCGTTTTTTTGAAAAACACTAGAATAGATAATGGAAATGTAAATGGGTTTTTAAAATCATTTATATATTCTTAATATAAAAAACCTATTCTAGAATTTTGGCCATACCATTGGGTTAAGGCAGGATATACTAATAGTTATTTCAAAAATTTAGTATAACCCCATATGTATTGACCATAATTATAGTAGTATTAATTGGTGGTTATAAATAGGATAAAATTAAATGTATACAATATATAATGTTTTACTTTTTATACAAATTTATTGAATAATTCTCAGTAATTAATAATTCATTTTCAGTAAATTCTTGTTATGCTTCAAAATCACGTTTTCTTTATAAATGGATTTTTAATAATTTTTTTGAGGGAATATTATAATTATATTTTTTCAATTTTAGTAATTTTCTTGATAAAAGTATATGATTATTCAAATATTTATTTAAAATTTATCTTAAGTTGACATTTTTATATATTTTCGAAAATTTTGATTTTTCATTGAATATGGAAAATTACGAATTCATATAAAACAACCATTAATTTTACATTAAAAATAATTTATTATTTTAATTTGATATTTAATTATCAAAAATAAACTTTATTTATAAATAAACTAAATAATTTTTATGGAATCATCAATATAATTGATTTTGGAATAACATTATTTTTTGGCTTCCAAAGCATTTTTCTAAAATATATTTTTCATTGTCTTATACCTGATTATATTAATATAATTTATTACAATTTTAAAAAATTAAACCTGAAAAAATGTATTCTAAATATGGAATCTTGGGGTTATTTTTTTAAAATGTAAACATTATTTTTTGTCATAACGAATAGTAACTAAGGTAAATATTTCTCACTTTGGAAAGGAGAAATAAGTAAATTGTGGTTAAAAAGAATGTGATATATCTTTTAAAAAATATGTAACATAATACTTATATATATTCAGTGAGTTTATTTTTTATAAACCCTTAATAAATAATAAAATATTGAATATGTGTGTCATTTTTCATTGATAATTATCGTTATATTATTTTAAGTAAAAGAAAATTATGAAATGTCACTCTCTTGCCTTTAATTTCTTTTATATGATCACATAAGGATAATTATATTTTATGAATAAATTATTATGTTTTATTTGGAACTTAATTTTTTTATTTTTGTTATGGTAATTTATTATAATTTTTTAGTAATGGATCAATTACCTTATTGTCTTACCTATCAATGACACAGTTCTTGGGAAAGCATTAGAAAAATAAAAGTAAATGATTTTAAAACATAAATAGTATAAAAAATTATGAATTATGGTATTAAAAAAATTATGAATAATAATAATTTGTAATTTATGGTTGACAATTATGTATTCATGTTAACTACCTATCTTGACATCTTTAAATTCCAAATAATTGAATACTTCTTTTGAGGTTTATTAATGTTTTTTATTTTAAGAAATATATTATGAAATAATTTTAAAAAAATAAAAATAATTAATTAAGAATTGGGAATGTGATAGAGTCTATGATATCACCCATTGACCATTTGGGAGAAAAGTTTTACCGTAAAATTAAAATGATAAACCTTTATTATTGAAAAAATTGTTATGATGGTTTAGGTTAAAATTTGTTAATAAAGAGGTTACACCCAAAGATATTGTTTAATATTCCACATAAACCTATGAAAAATTTATTTGTTGAAACTATTAATGTTTTAAAAAATATTATCTTCATCTTTTGGGAAACATAATTTCACTTTCACAAGAAAACTAATTTATTATATCTTAATCTTTTAAGTAATTCCATGTTTATCCTTTCAATCACTAAGAAAGGACACTACCTCGACTGCATTATTCACACCACCTCGAGGCTCTTATCATGAAAAAACCATATTAATACATGTTCGAAATATCCTAATCTCGGTTCAATAGTTTATGACCTCTTTAAAATACCATCTTTGTGGCCCTTGTGAAAAAATAGAAACGAGGTACCTCATGGATGGGATAATCATTTTAACCGATCTCAATCATTTTACAACTTCTTATTAAATAAAAATTAAATTCCATCCTAAAAGAGATAACAAATCTTAGAATAATTATATAATAAATACTTATAGGTTATTTTGTTAATTTCACAACCTTATTCATCTCCTTTTACATCCAATAGAAAATGATATCATCTTTTATGCATACATGCGGACTAAAACCTTCGTGAAGAGGGGTGTTTCATTTTTCATCGCCACATCACAAGGATAGTTATTAGATGTATCTAATAAATATATATGATATTAATGAAGTTATTATGATTCTATAAATAAATTATATTACTTACCTACTTACCCATCAACTCGTTAATAAATAATAATGTCATTTCTGTGTGCGTATTAAATATCACCTCTATCAAGTGATACGATTCATTTTCCACATCCCCTTTTAGGGGTGATTAAAAAATTGTATTTTATGCATAAAAATGAGAATAATTTCTTGTTTTTTTCTATATATGATGTAATAATATCAACTTTTTCAATTTTCATCATACCATTTTCATTTTATAATTATGAACTGAACACCCTCAAAACATCCAGTGTGGGATGATCCGATTACAGGATTAAATAAATAACTTAAATAAATGAAAGAAATTGTTTAAGGATAGGGTAAAAAACCTATTAAATGTTTTTAAACATGTAAATAATTAATAAACTTTAATATATAGGAAATTAATGTTTATATATATTAGTTATGGAGTTGACGTTAGGGGTTTCTTAAGTGAATTTATTTTCAAAAGGATACATAAATTCATAAATGTATTTTTTATACCAAGATTATGTTTTAGTTTCCTCGGACTATTTTAAGTTTTATTTACTCTTTTTATGAATATTAACAGTTTTTACACATAATCAGTTCACTAATTAATTTTCACTTCAATGTTACGATCTTCGTAAATGCGTCTCATCTCAATTTTTTATTTACAATACATATAAAAAATTCACCATTTATATATTTTTTGTGTTGTTTATACATTCTGTTGTAAATTTTATACTATCAATATGCTTAAATTTATTTTATTTTATGTTTTAATTGATATTATTTCATTTAATGAGGTTCTGATTTAATATTTACTAAAGTGGTAAGGGTTTATTTCTTAATCTCATCATTATTCAGGATTGGTTATATTTATCTTTACATTAGTAATTTTTTTTATATTTATATATTAAACCCCTTCAGAATTACTTTACTATTGTTAATTTTAGTTTTTTTAAATATTAGTTACATTTTTTAAATATTTTTCACTATAAAATGACCAAAGGAATGTTTTATCAGAAAATAGAATTTTGTTTTCAATTCGATCGGGAATCCTTTTATAACATGTTCATGTATTCTTTAAAAAAAATTAATTTTTTTCATATCCTATAAATATTGAATAAATTCATTATTACCCTTGATTTAATTTATATAAAAATCATTAAAAAAGATTCTTATTTTCATTTTCAAATGAGGAATATTTTACCAATGGCTTGAAAAAATTATTATTTTAATTCTTACCACATGGATGGATTTTCCCGCCATCATGACTGATCTCCTCAATAAATATTCCATTACGTATTCAATTTTTTCATTCCAAATGGATAGTTTTTCCTTCTATTTTTTAATTTTTTATATTTTCAAAAAGTGATTCCAAAGTGAAATTGGTATTTTTTCTCAAGAAATGTTCAGGTGATCTTAAAAAGATTTTTCATTTATGCCAATATCTGTTGATGAATATTTCCTTTAATGGGGATATAATATAATGACACCATATACCATATTTATCTAGATGACTGTAATCATTTTTAATGGGGAAATTGTATATAATTCATATACTTGTTCTTATGAAATGGATTGTCATTGATTATTATGGAATATTGATTAAGATTCACTATTTATTCATGTGAGGAATGAATTGGACTTATTTTGTGATTGGAGTGTCCCAAAATTAAATATAATCTTGAGGTATATATTTTTATCATGAGAATATATATCTTGGTAATTTAGAATATACCTCACCTATTTATGTAAGATTTCTAGGAACAAGTTCTCGATGATAAATTTATAATGACTAACATTATGTATTACATCATTATGAAATTATTTATTGATTTCCATGTGATTATTAGAATATTTAGTCCTTCTATTAACATTTTAAAGATCACAAGATTATTTATATTTAATTATTGTATCATCTTCAATTATTTCTATATTTTCCATGCACCATCCATTCAATTTAATGCATTCCCTTACTTACCATCTGAACTCAACCTTTTATTTTTTTTCTTTTCCCCATGATTACAGTAAGTCTACTAAGATTGATATAAATGTTATTCTAGAAGTAATAAAAATATTATAATATATAATATTGTGTTTTTTTATGTTTTCAAATGTAATGCATGATTTAAGCATGAATCTAGTTTCTATAAACTGCTAAACCAATCGATCTTGAATGATGTGACCCCTTGTATCATGCACCAATGTTATATGTAACCATTGGCTCTGTGATTCAAGTATATGGGTTGTTACAGTTTGTATCCGGTAAATTTGACTACAAAATGTGGGAACCATATTTAAAAAAATATTAGATAACAAAATCTTATTATAGATTCTTGGGATAAGTTTAGGTATATTATAATATCATGATGTTTTGGTAGTATAGAGAGTCAAAGGTATTGTAGAAAATAAATTCACTTATGGATACTGGGAAATGGATACTGTGGTGTCATAGATTCACCTAGGGTTTATTTTTAGAAAAGGGGAGGATTAGATATTAACTTAATGATTGTAGATGCTCAATGAGTGGGACTAAGAATACACACCTATCTAGACACTCATGATGGATATTCCTATGTTAATTCAATTTTTTATTACAATCCATTATGATAAATGAGAGGATATTACCTATGGAAATCACTGATATGCTATATTAAAATGGGAAAATATTTAATTTTCATCGGTTGATATGTCTGAGGTTGATCATATGTTTAAAGTCATAGATATCCCTTTTCAGGTATAGAATGAGGATTTAAGATAAATAAGGATATTTTTAGAGAACTTTATTGGAATAAGAAACTATTTTTAAGTATATATTTCTGTGAAAAGTTTATTTGTAGAAGAATAATTTTATATTTTTTTGTAAATAAGTTTAAAGGTATTGATAAATATTAGGTTTAACAAGACATTTGATATTAAAATGGTTATTTGGGATAAAATGGTTATTACATTTTAGGGATATGTGTTTTATCATATATATAACAATGGGATTATGACGTGATTTTGTGACTAACTGGTGAATGTTATTTTTTGAAGGGCCGATCAGGATCAGTTTCCTCCCCTGATAAAGGGGTTAGAATTTGTAGAGGGTAGTTTTTATAGTTTCATTAAAAAAATATAATCCTCTCTGACCTGTTAATGTACAATCCCATCAAAACAAAAAATATCACCCTCACACAATCATAAAGCAAAATAAAGAGTATGAAACAGATATATTTTACAAGTTTCGGATCGAACATAGAATCCTACCCCTTCTCATGGTTGGTTACTCCACCAATATATCTATTATTTTCAACATATACTCAATTGGTATCCTCTTATAAGAATATATGCATCTTCTCACCGCATTCATTGAGAGTCACTTCCAACAACACAACTTCATGTAGCTACAAAAAACATATTTAAAAAATGAAGAAGATCTCCATAAATAAGATTCTTCTTAAAAATTTAATTAATATCCACATAACATTCCTGAATAACTATAATAATGTATCACCCATTGTTAAATATTCAATGAACTATAAAACTATTATCAAAATCAGATTCAATCAAAATAATATAAGAGTTTTATTAGATGTTGATCCCTAAAGAATCATCCTCAGCTTCAAATTCTATAGTTCCCTTAATTTTTTTTCGTCTTACTATCATCTCTCCCATGTGTGTCAACATGATTTATCATTTTTTTACAATATAAGAGACATATACCATTATCTCCATTCTCTCTCCGCTATAATTACATCGATATTTCACTCCGCAATCTCTATAATTATTTTATCACCCTACTATATCTGTGATAGTTAACAAATACTGTGTCTATGTTTTAGTTTAAAAAATATTTCACCTCATTCCAAAATCAACATTTTAATCTCTTTAACAACAATATAATATTATTAAAAACATGATAGAATCACAGCCTAAAAAACAACACATGTTATTACAAAAGAATAAAAAAATTCAAGAATCATTATAATTATCAATATAATAATAGAATTCATAAAACATTTTAAAAATGAATCCATAGGTATCGAGAAATATTAAATCGTTATGTAAAGAATTATAAAATATATATAAATCAGTTATGTGGTTCCCAATATACATCATGTACATAGCATATAAATCTTCCTTCTCTAATTATCCATTCAACAAACACAAGTACCAATAATCACTATGAACCATGGGATATTCATGATTTCTCAAACCTAGACACAAATCCATGGGTTTCTTGAATATATAACTTTACAATTTTTGAAAATAATTTTGATACTCCATTTTTTATTATAAGTTGAAAAACCCATTTTTTTATGATGCAAAAGAACCATTTTAGCATCACTGAGGAGAGAGAAATATTGGAGACCATTGTTTTGATCTTTTGATGTGTCACTTTTCTGAGTTGGTGTCCTTAAACCAACTACTTTTAATTTGATTACCAGGAAATTTAATGTATTATTTCATATTGGTCATTGTTCTACATGACTATGATGTATTAATTTCCTAGAGTATTTGTTACATTGATAAGGTCATTGCAGTTCCCCGGTATTATGAGATCCATGAAATTCTATAACAATATTCTTAAATATAGTTCTATAGTAGGATGACATGCTATGATGGGACACATAGCATGAAAACTGTCAGGTGCGAGTACTCATAAGTAGATGAGGCTTCCTCTCATGATCTTTTCACTTGGTAATCTCCAAGATAAAAGATTATGAGAACAAACATGCTAATAGGTATTTCACATGTTTTGGTGTCATCAGATATTTATATCTGTGAGTATGCTTAATGATCCTTAAACATTAATATTATCATTAATATGTGTCATGACTTACACACTTTGATTTACTGATGAAAATCGTCACACAGACAGTTGGCGAGAAGTAGGGTATGTTCGGTGTGTAACGAGTGGCATGTTATTAATGGATAATCCAAGGAAATATTTGTCCCTTCCATTTATGAATGTTGATATCTCAGCCCTTTTATTGAAATAGAACCATCACGTGAAATTTCATAGACATGGTGTAATGACAAACTTATTTTTGGATGTCAAATAACGGCGTGTCAAGCATAAAAGGTGATGACACAATCATGTAAACTGCTTGATGAGATATTCTGAAAAATGGATAATAGTACACAGTGAGCATTCCTATTTGGATTTCATTGTTTAATCTATGAATTCTTTCCCTTGGGAGAGTTGACCCATTCTTAGACAACACTCTTGGTCTTTAGGCAAGGCCACCTAATGCCAACATGAAAAAAGCCTAAAGGGTCACACGCTAATTTTTATTGGTGGTATCAGTTAAATTTTATTTGAATTTAATTAATAAAATAAATATAATTCCCAAGACCATGGAATAATTATATTCAAGTTAAAATTATCGCATAAATTACATAAAATATATTTAATAATTTTATTGAACATTTAATAAACATTTATTTACAAGTTTGTAAATAAAATATTTACTTAAGAAAATATTTTATTTATTTATTTATTTGAGTTTTCAATAAATGGAAATGGAGTTTGAGTCGAACAAGGTTGGTCCAGTAGAAAAATAATTATTTGCAATATGGTAAATAATTATTTAACTAGTTAGCAAAAATTAATATAACGATGCTATTATTTTGTGATGCAAAATTTATAATTCATGCTTTTCCAAGTTAGAGAACCATAAATAATGACATGGTATTATTGTTTAATACATGGGTTTTTTCAAAGTTCGTGAATGTATTTTATTGTTTCTATGCAATTAAATATTGTAAAAGAAATTCAAAGTATACAAATAGACAAGTATGCCTATTGTGCCACACACCACACAATAATACCGATGAATTAAGAATTGTTGAACTAATAAAATTCTCTCTCTAATCTTCTTCTCTCCCATCTCATGAACGAGAGATGTTCTTCAAGACTGAAGAACAAGTGATCAAGAACAACTAACGCAAGAAACTCACTTTTCCGTGCTAGCACCTGGAGAATGAGCGTTGTCGATCAGAGGCCATCGGAGCATGTGTAGATCACTGCTAGAGAGATTCTTGTTTGGATCATTATAAGTGAAACTAGATAATTTGGAAGGGTCATTCTGGATGATCAACATCATCAATGAAGAAAATACCGAAGATTGAAGTATTATTTTCATTATGAAATTAATTAAATTAATTATAAACCTAATGTGAAATATCCTCTCTATGGTTTCAGTCCTCTTTATTCTTTATCTAAATCTTTGTTTATATTCAATGTAGACAGGCGTTTATCATCGTATTGATCCCGGAATAATCATTGATCAAGGTAAAAATCAAAGTTCGGTGTCACCCCAACCACTCTTCCACTGTGCCTAGAACCTTCAAATGGTATCTGAGTGGTACATCATATTTTATAGTTATTTAAATATTTCATTGATGTCGTACACATTTAATAATTTAGTCTTTTCAATTCATGTTAATCATTCTACAAATCTGAATCTCGAGATCTATTCTCCCTCTTTCATTTCCCGTTTACATTACAGAAATTATATTTTCATTTAATTATGATTAAAATAAAATAGGGGATCACAAATAGAGGTTCCAAAGTTTCCTGGCTTTACAAAACCAGAACACACAGTGTGTATTCAGCAGTACACATCATGTAGTCTATACGCAATGCATCAGACCAGTCTACCAAATGAAGCTGTGTATTGGAGTCTTTCTAAGTCTTAAATGAATTCTTGTGTTGACTAGGAATAGGTGGCACATAGTTTTTGGAGTACACACTATGTGGACCAATGGACATGACGTGTAGTCCATTTAGGTTAGGGTTAGGCCGTGTACCCCATACATGGCATGCCCGGCTGGAGACCATGTAACAAGGAACTACAAGGTGTGTGGCCCACTAGACACACTGTGTACTCTGATGACTTTTCAAGTACACTCACACAACATTTCCCCCGGGCATGTACTTCGGATAGACAGTGAAAATTTTCACAAGCCTTGTATTTGGATCTACACATCGTGTACTCATCCAAGTTATGTAGATTTATGAAAATTTATTATTATATTTTATAGACCCTTGAGTTGTGTACTATCATGAAAGAGTAAATATGTGGCACAACACTTGATAGGTGTTTTATATATATGTGTATATTTTAACATCTGTGTAATGCCCATTTCTACTCATTAGTTAGTTATGAATAGGAATTCACCGGGTTTCCTCCTAGGTACAAGTTACATACACAAATAATTTTAAATTAATTTATTTGATTAAAATTTTGATGGATGAGAATGTCAAGGATATATAGAAAAGGATTTAAGAAAAAATTATTTAATAATTAAAGATGATAATTAATTAATTTGAGCAAGATTTATCTTTAATTATAATGAATAAGGAATTGAATTCTAGTTTTATTTATTCATAAATATCATTGCATGTAAGGATGATAAATATCTAGACCAAAACCTTTTTATCTGGATAGTTTTATTTTAATTAAATTTGTTGGTCTATGAACCTTATACTCATTAATAGGTAGGGTCTGTGTGCCCAAGGCTTCTTTTATATAAAATCCCCTTTTACCCCTCACCAACATATTATATAAAAAAGGGAATATGTTATGGATGGAACTCCCATACTAGTAGATTTGGTTCATGCTAGAGTTGAGATGAAACCAATCATAGAAGATGCATAGGTGGATAGTTGGAAGCTGTAAACATGAACCTAGAAGGTTCATGGTGTTTCTCCCCTATGAGAGGGTTAGTTTATCAACCGATAGATAAAATAACCCTTAAAAAATCCCATTCATAGTACATTTACTTTATTTTATTTCCCTCAATTTTTTTTAACAATATGGATATGTTGTTATGATCCCATAATTAAGGAATAAAACAAATAATTCTAGATGAAACTAAAATAAACCAAACTTATGCGTAAATATTATCAAGACATGGTTGATCACTTAAGTAAGTTCCACCTAATATTAACAATCATGTGATAATAATCAATTCATTCATAAGATATAAATATCCATCAAATGAAATATTAAGTCATAATGAGCCTTCCATTAATTGATTAATGGGAAAACATAATAAAACTATGTGTGTTGAACAACCCTTATTGGGCACTTACTTTTATACAGGAATCCCTTATGAAAGGTTTCGGGTTGACTTAACCAAATTACATAATGAGTAGTATCTCTTTATAGACATGTTGTAATACTGGAGGCAAGAGTGGAGGAATTAAAAAGACATTATTTTAGGATTGGGGAGTCCGCTCAACAGATCATGGAACTGCAATCCCGCAGTTGGCAAAGACCAGCCTAACTAAATATCTTCTAATAGATTGACCAACCCATATTATGGTTATGAGAAGAGGAATATGGATCCTTTCCACTAGAATTTCATGGCATCTAGACATTCTGAGTTCAATGGTGAGGGCCATTGGGACTTGATAAAATAGTGAGCGTCCTAATAAAATTTAATATTTCATATAAAATGTAATCAAGAAAGTACTAAAGATATGCTATTTTAATTGTAGAATAAAAATGTAAAGCTCATAAACCACACTATCCCTATGATAAATTCTAGATAAAGACAACATCCTCACCGGTAGTAACATCCAGGAATGGTATAGATTCCTTCGAGTTATCCTACACTATGAATGGAAGTCTTATATGATGGAGTAAAAATTTTCTGATCTTCCTTCCAAGGAGGAGAGTGATGAGGATTTCTTGGTCTCTGAGAAACATATGAATGACGTGGTTGACATTCAATGTTTGATGTTATCATCAATGTCTAGTGAGATCATGATGTCTCATGAAAACATGGGTTCTTATAACATTCTCAAGCACACCCATAGTCTTTACCCAGAGAGAGCAAGAAAAGAAAAGTTCAAGATCTCTGAGGCACTCTTTTAGAGTAATCTTGGAGAAGGTTCCCAAGCTGGGCATCATATATTCATGCTCATTCGCTACATTGAGCACCCAGAGGTTCTAGGTTTTACACACCCTCAAAGAACAGAGCCTCAATCTCATTCTCACATCACTCCATCAGATATTTACCTACCATTGTTTTCAATTTCAATATGAACAACATTGATATGTCTCTATCTGGTCTTTGTACCATCATTAACCATGTGGACAAAGATATGAAGTGGGAAAATCCTTATATCCTTAGGGTGAATAATAATAAAGGGAAGGAAAAAATCATTAAGTCAAATGCTTCTTCACAACCTTCCATGAAATGGATGATCAAAGGGGAGGTAAGGAAACACGAGGTTGTTTGTTTCACATGTCGGAAGAAGTGACATTGGAATAAGAACAACACCCATCTAAGAAGAAAGGGGAAGCTTCAAGTCCATTTGTTATCAAATGAAATATATCTATTTCTAAAAATTGGGTTTTAGATACATCTTTGGGAGCTTACATATGTATACAAATATATGAACCAAGTATATTCAAGAAGATTGATCGAGGGGAGTTAGATCTACGAGCAGCCAATGGATTCATACTTTCTATTGAAGCTGTCGGGGAATACCACCTCACTATTCCCTCTTCGATGATCTTGGTGTTAAAGGGTTGTTTTTATGTGACTTCTGTAACCAAAAACATAATTTATGTATCCATACTAGATAAAGACAGATTTATATTCAAGATTGGAAATGAATATTTTTTCTTTTATAAAGATAGAATTTGTTTTTGTATGTAACATTTATACAACGGTCTTTTTGTGTTGGATTACACAAACCAAGTAATGGAAATCGATGATAAAGATACTTCACATGACTCATACCATACCCAACATTGATATCACTGGATAGGTCAAGTGAATGAGAAAATCTTGACAAAGTTACATCAAGACGGATATTTAGATTTTTTTTTAAAAAAAACAACTTGGTGTATGCCATGCATGATTACAAGGAAAAATGACCAAAGCCCCATTGGGTGGGAAAGGTGAAAGGGCTAACGAGCTTCTTGAATAGGTTCATACTGATATGTGTGGACCATTTATAGTTGATGAAAGGGGTGGGTACACATACTTCATAAATTTTACTAATGATTTTAGTAGTTATGGATATATCTACTTACTGAGGTATAAGATAGATTCCTTTAATAAGTTCAAGGAATACAAGAATAAAGTTGAGAACCAGCTTGGTAAAAAGATAAAGAAACTCCACTCAGACCAAAGTGTGAAATATCTTAATTAGGACTTTATTGATTACTTACTAGTGTTTGGGATCCTATCCCAACTCACATCACTTTCACACCTTAATTGAATGGTGTAAGAGAAAGGAGGAAATGCGCCTTGTTGGAAATGGTGAGATCAATGATGAGTCATGCAAGTCATACATTATCGTTTGGGGGGTATGTGTTACAATCAACATCACACATACGAAACCAGGTACCAACTATATCAATAAATGGTATTCTATATGAGTTCAAGAGTGGTAGAAAATCCATGTTATCGAATTTAAATGTGTGGGGCAGCGAAGTGTTTGTTAAGGACGCTTAAGGTAACAAACTCACATGACAAGGCACAAAGTGTACCTTTATAGGATACCCTAAAGAAATAAGGGGATATTACCTATACAACCCCTCAAAAAAAAATATTATAGTGGAAGGACATGCCATATTACATGAGAGGGAGGAAAACTTCAACAGATATTGTGGGAGAAAGATAGGGTTAGATGAATTTGAGGCTAAAGGTATATAAGAGTTGGTTCATGAATAGATTCCACAAATCCCCATAGAAGAAGAATCTATTACAGAGACACAAGTACTGTATAGGAGTACATAAGAGGTTATAGAACTAGAACTGTAAAGATTTCTAGTTACTGAGGATGGTGACTCATTATTAGTGGATAATAATTATCTTCTAATCTACAAGGAAGTATTATGTGGCACAAACGTTGCCATGTAGAAAGAATCCATGAATTCTGAAATGGATTCCAAGTACCAAATCCAAGTTTGGATCTTTGCAGATCCTCTAGTTTATGTAAAGCATGTTGGTTGCAAATAGGTATTCAAGAAGAAACTATACATGGAAGTAAAATTTAGTACCTATAAGGCACGACTGGATGCAAAAGGGATTAAACAGCGTCAAGGAATTGACAATGATGAAACCTTCTCACCAATTTCAATGCTGATGTCCATCAAAATTCTACATTCCATTTCCACTTACCATGACTATGAGATTTGAAAAATGGATGTCAAAATTTCATTCCTTAATGGGAACCTTCAGGAAGATTTCTACGTGAAACAACCTTAATGGTTTGGGACTCTAAAGGATGCCAATAAGGTATACAAGTTGCAGAAATATATTTACGTATTAATGAATGCATCCAGGTCATGTAATATTCATTTTGATGAATCCATAAAAGAATTTGGTTTCATCAATAATGAATGTGAGCCTTGTGCCTACAAATGGTTTAGTGGGAGTGCAATAGTTTTCTTCATTTTATATGTTGATGACATATTACTTTTTGGAAACAAGATAGTAGTCTTACAGTCCATTAAGGCTTGGTTGAATCAATGATTATCCATGAAATACTTGGGTGAGGATGTGTATATTCTTGGGATCAAGATCCATCATGATAAATCCAAGAGATTTCTAGGCCTAACTCAATGTACATTCATTGATAAGTTACCGATGAGATTTAGCATGGAACAATATGAAAGGGGATTGTTGATAGTGTCCCATGGCATTCAGCTTTTCAAGAAATGTTTCCTTGGAAAAATGAGGAAAGAATGATAAAGTCAAGGACTATATACACATAGTCAATTGGATCATTCATGTATGACATGCTTTGTACTAGGCAAGATGTCACCTATGCATTGTGTATGGTAGGAAGATATCAATTTGACCTAGGTGACCACCATTAGATTGCAGTCAAGACTGTCTTAATGTATCTAAGGAATACTTAGGATATGTTCCTGGTTTATGGAAGAGATGAGGAACTAGTAATCAGAGTATATGAAAATGATAGTTTCCAGACTAATCAAGATGAAATGTTGTTGCAAAAGGGATACATATTAACATTGAATGGAGGTGCAGTGAGCTGGAAGATCTCAAAGCAGAGTTTGGTCATAGATTCTACAGAGGAGTCCAAGTATATCTCAACTTTTGAGGCAGTTAAAGATGGAGTTTGGATGTGAAGCATCATCCAGGAGCTAGATGTGATACCCAGCAGTAAAGATCCCATGACACAGTACTATGATAATACTAAAGCGGCGGATCTTATAAAAGAGACAAGGTCACATCAGCAGATGGAGAACATACTTTGGAAGTATCATCTCTTAAGGGATTTTTCTCATAGAGGTGATGTTGCTATGATCAATATTTACATAGAAGACAATGTGGAGGACCCCATGACTAAAGCCTTGACGTAGTAGAAATGAGAAAATCATGTGAGGTCTAGCAGACTGAAAGTCATAGGCAGGTGGCTCTAGTCCATATGGGAGTTTGTAAGAGTTGGTGTCTATAAACAACTGGTTTTACTGTGATTACATGGATATTTAATTTATTATTACAGATTGTTCGTTGTTCTGCATGACTATGATATAATAATGTCCTAGAGTATTTGATACATTGATAATGCCCTGGAATTTCCCCGATATGATGCGAACCTTGAAATGATATAACAATATTCTTAAATATAGTTCTACAGTTGGATGAAATGCTATTATGGGACACATAGCATGCATACCTTCATGAGAAAGTACTTAGAAACATATGTGAATTCCTTTTATGAAGTTCGCACATGGTAATCTCTAAGATAAGAGATTATGAGAACAGATTTTCTAGTAAAAATTATGAATGTTTTTTTGTCATCGAATATTTATATATGAGTGTGTGTGTAGTGATCCTTAGACTTTAAGATTATCATTAATATGTGTCACGACATACACACTTTGATTTACAGACGAAAGCTGTCACACAGACAGTTGGAAGGAAGTAGGGTATGATGGGTGCATCACAAGTGGAATGTTATTACAGGATAAGTTGAGGAAGGATTTGTCCCTACCATTTATGGAAGATGATATCTCAGCCCTTTGATTAAAATTGAACAGTCATGCGAAATTTCATGTCCATGGTGAAATGATGAGTTTATATCAAGTAGTCAAAGAATGATGTTTCAAGCATAAAAGATTATGACACAATCATGAAACCATCTAGATTAGATAGTGCGAAAAAGGGATTATATTACATAGTGAGTGTTTGTATGTGGATGTCATTGTAGAAAATTTACGTTCTTTCTCTTGGGTGCCTTGAACAATTGTTAGACAGTATTCTTGGAATTTAGGCAAGCCCGCCTAATGACAACAAGAAAAAATCCTAAAGGGTCACACACTAAGTTTTTTGGTGGTCTTTGTTAAATTATAATTGAATTTAATTAATGAAATAAATATTATTCTAAAGACAGTTGTATAATTTTGTTCAATTTAAAATGTTCGCATATAAAATAAAATTCATTTGTTTATTTTATTGAACATTTAATAAATATTTATTTAGTAGTTTGTAAATAAAATATTTATTTAAGAGAATAAATTATTTATTTATTTATTTGAGTGTTCAATAAATATATGTAGAGTTCGAGCTGACCATGGTCGGTTTGGTAGTAAAATAATTATTTACCAGATGGTAAATAATTATTTAACTAGTTTGAAAAAATTAAAATCACGTTGCAATTATTTAGTGACACAGAATTTATAATTTTTTTTCACAAGATGGCATGCCATAAATAATGACATGTTATTTTCATTAAATGATTGAGTTTTATCTATGTTCATGAATGTACTTCTATGCAATTAAATATTGTAACTAAAATTCCATTTCGATAAATAGGCAAGTAATATTATTGTGCCACACACAACACCATACGCATGGGGAATGACGAATTATTGAGCCAAACAATTTCTCTCCTGGATCCTCTTCTCTCCCCTCACCAGAATGAGAAACATTCTTCAAGTTCAAAGAAAAAGAGACCAAGAACAACTGACACAAGACACTCGCATCACTGTGCTAGCAGCTGAAGAAAGAGTGTGATCGGTCAGAGACCATTATAGCATGCGTGCATCACTACTAGATAGATTCTAATTTGGATCCTAACAAGAGAAATGAGATAATCTGGAAGGGTCATTCTAGATGATCAACATAATCAACAAATAAAATATCGAAGATCCATGTATTATTTTCATTATGAAATTTATTAAATTAATTATAAACATTATGTGCAAGATCCCCTCTATGGTTTCAGGCCACTTTCTAATTTATCAAATTCTTTGATTATATTCCATGGATACTAGTATTCAACATCATATTGATCTCATAATAATCATTGTTCATGGTTAAAATCAATTTTGGCTGTCATCCTAACCTCGCTTCCACTGTGCCCTGAACCATTATCACTACCTTCACCACTATTAAGGATAATAATTTTAAGTCCACTACAAGAACATTGGTGTGATGTTATCTTCCTGGTGGTCTTTATCATGAGTTTCTTCCATGATTTATCATCATTGATAGAACATCTTTAGCATCTCCATATTTATAACTATCAATATAACTTACACTTTCCCTTTATCATACACTACTCTTCCCTTCTAGAAAAAATACAATGGATTGTAGGGGATCACAAAGAAATAGAAATTAAAATGTTTGGATAATGATTACCCAGTAGGATTCAAGTGATAGGAGAAGTATAAACATGATTCTTTAGCCTTAAATCCAAACACCTCTCTCAGGGAGTAGCTTTGCTGAAAATATATGCAATATGATCTTAGGAAAACATTTATTCTAGAAATGTATCTCCAGCCACCATATTTTATTTGATAAAATGATATCTTATATTAGTATGCTTGTATCATGAAAGTATTACTATATTATTAGAAAATCCTATAACACTATTATTATCACAGTAAAATCTCATTTATCTCCCATTTTTATTCTTCAAATATTCAAACTACACTAATATCAAAATCACATGCATACAAGAATGGGATGTTTTTACAAGTTCTTCCTCAATCATTCTCAATTTTACTAAATTTTACTTTGTTAAATTCCAACAAACACAACCCCCCCTAGAAAGAATGTTCCACTTATAATTGATCTTCTATATATAATCACAAGTTCAATCACCATATATATATCCCAAAAATTTAGCCTATAGTTCATAGTTCATTTCACATATAATAGTATTTTCTTAGTATAAAAAGTGAGAATCTTTAGGATCACTCTGAAATAGTTTGTATAAAGTCTCTAATTATGTTATATCTACCCTTTATATTATAAAATAATGTGTGATTCCAATGATTCTTCAAAATTAATTATGGTTAACACATATTTCAACTTAATCCTTTCACAATTTCATTCCATTTAGAGTTGGAGTTTAAAATTATTTTACTTCTTCCATTCTAATTTTTTAGTTATTCCATTGAATAAATATCCAAATATATAGAGATGTAATTTATTATCTAATCAATTTTATATCCCATCTATTATTTCATCTCACCAAGCATGGGCATATCAAATTACATCTTCACCTGCTTAGAGAACTCCTCACCAAGACACTCATTATCACTAGAAAATAAGATGTCATCCACATATAAAATTATAATGAGAGTGAAATTACACATTTATTTCATAGAATGGTTATAGTATACAGTATATTTTTAGTATTTACTATCCCTTAATCTTCGATTCATTTTAGAATATTAGGCATTGGGGGCCTATTTCTAAACATGCAGATCATTCTTGAATATGCATAATATGATTCCATCATTGTCTATGATAAAACCATTAGGTTGTTCAATATAGAGTTCTTTCGCAAGATAATAATTTAGAAAAGAATATTTCATGTGAAATGGATTAAAATTATAAAGCTTGTGATATTAAAATACCTAGAACATTCTAATATTCTCCATTTTTTCTACTGGTACAAATGTTTCTTCAAAGTCATTTCAATAAATTTAAGAATATCCTTTATAGACATGCCTAGATTTTTTACCTAATTCCTCTCCCTTCTTATTTATATTATTTTTTAAATCCCACTTGGGGATAATAAGCTTTTTATTTTTATGTCTTGGAATAAGATCCCTTGTTTAGTTATTCTCAATCAGATCATGTTTCATGTTCCTATATTATATCCACTGCCTTTTCACAACTTCTTCTACCACTGTTTGTGGATAAATGTAAGAAATTAGTTCATTTTGATATTCCATTCTCAATATTCATATATGTAAATAAACATAATATCCATGTAATTTTTTCAATTAAATTGTAATTTTACTAGTATGAAAAAATTTAGGCGCATGATTCTGAGGCCTGGATTTCCCTGAATGAATTTCTAAATAGTTTTTGTATGATTTCAGTAAATGTGCAAGAAAGATTCTCTAAATTTTGAACCATTGCTCAGAATTGAAATATGAGGACACCATTGAACTCATAGCGTCAGTATTCGCTTAAGGAGAATTTCATCTCAACGATAGTTGGTCGAGGATAAATGATATTTTTTGGGTTTTTTTGAAAGAATTAAAAAAAAATTGTGTAACATTTTATTTTATTTCTCTTGGAAATCCCCATGTGGATGTTGAGATGTGTGGACTTCCTAAAGAAAACCTCCCATGTGAGGTTATGGTGGCGGGGACCACCCGATCATAACCTCCCATGTGGGTTATGGTGGTGGGGACCACCCAAGAATTAAAACCCCTTAAACCCCTATGAACTACCTCTCAAGGGGGACAAACCTCTTGATCTCCCCCCACTTAATTATGACATCATTCTCATTTTATTAGTTAATCCAACCAATCAATTAATTAATTAAGCTATTTTGAAATTATGCCTATAAAAGTAATAGATAAAAAGTTTTTTTATGTGGGATACCTTTCATTTTGGTGGAATTGGGGGAGAGAAAAACTATTGGGAGAAAACTCTCCAACGAATAATGCTCACACCGAAGATGAACGTCTTCAATGACGAACGAACCGATGATTGTGGAAACGCCGATGTCACTAATGTCTGTCTATCCCCAATGACATCATCTCCTTCTTCATGGCCTCCTTCAACGAACCTTTGAGGTATGGGTTGTTATTGAATTCATAAAATTCCTCATTCGTGGAATGCATGGTGAACATGGATCAACCCAAATGAATTGATCCACGATTCATATGAAATTGTAAAGTTTGACGATTCTTGATTCATTATTTTGTTGAGATGCTTACCACCACCCTAACACAGAGGGTGAGGGCCAAAAAACATGGCCCAATCCCTCTACCTTTCTTCTTTACTATTGTGTTCTTCTCGATGGTGACGACAACCAGTGTCGGCGGTTGGCACTGGTGGAACTCGAGACCTGCGACGAAGGCGACGAACGAAGGGCGGCCAGTCAAGCATGTTGTTGGCAAAGGAATGGTGTCGCACCGCCCTATGGCACTCCTCCACACATGGCTCCTCGCGTCGCCCCTCGGCCTCACCGCCCACGGCACCCCATGCCGCCCCTGTGACCTCACCACCTGTGCCACCCCCGCCGCCTGCGGCCTTTGCACCTCACGGCGCTCCACCGCTCGCGACACCCCACACGGCCCCATGACCTCACCACCCACAACGCCCCGTGCCGCCCCGTGGCCTCACCGCTCAATGCACCCCGTTCCGCTCGTGGCCCAGCTGCGCCTCCCAGCGGCTCTTCCATCTGCGGCCCCGCTGCACCACCCCACTGCTCCTCTGTCCGCGACCCCACTACACCGCCCCGCGGCCACACGGCCTCTGCCCCACCTATCCAGCCCGCCGTGTGCGGGCTGGGCTAGACCCAATGGGTGAGGCTGGGATGACCCAAATCGGGTCGGGCCAGGCCGGGTCGGGCCGGGTCGATCCGACCGGGTTAGACCGGACCAGGATCCACTATGACCCATTTACACTCTTTTGGCCATAACTTTGGCACCAAATGTCTATTATACAAATATTCAGTGGAACTGGAGGTCTTGGAGCATGACAGTCCCTTCAGTATACCCCACTAGAGATTTGGTTATAGTAGGTGTACGGTTGGGTTGGATTGAGCACGAATCCAACCGGGCCCTCGAGACAAAAAGACTATTTACTTACAGATCGGGCATCTGATTGACACACCTTCTATTCCGTTGAGACCCCTATGATGTTTTACTCCAATGAGATACTTCTTCAGGATACTTCGTCAAAGTTGTTATAATGACTAGTGGATTGTGGAGCGGACCCTCCGAAAGACAAGCAAGAGTAGTGCGGAAACCAAATAGTTGGCTGTGATGAGAAGAATGAAGAGTGATCCTGAGTGGGTGAGAAACTAGCAATCATGTGTGGGTTAGTGATGTTATTAATATTTTAATAGCTTATTATATTCCCCCTTTACTGATTTTATATGAAATGTTCATAATTTGTGTGAAATATTAATGTTTTAATATTAAGTATAATTTTTGAGCATTTTTAGAAGTAGTCCAATTGAGTTAGTTTAATGTTTTTATAATACATGTCACTATACTTATCAAAATTGTGTGGTTCTTGTTTTTTAGGATTCTCATTTCAATATAAAACATTTCATTAGAAGGTACCATGAGCCAATTCTTCCATTTGTAGGGTCATATGGTCCTCACAAACAAGACCAAAGAATCTGTGAACAAACTGGACCAGCCTTGAAGATTGATTTACTGGGCTCAATTCAGAAGTCCAAAAACCTTAACTCTCCACCATAATTCGGGGTACACTACATGGAATCTTGGATAAAAATTTCACGGCCCAAATCCAAGTACAAAGGGCCCAAATAAAGCTTTGAATTCCAGCCCACCATTCTGGACGAGAATTAAAATCAGTATAGTATGCATGACATATCTCATGATATAAGCATAATATCGATATGATATTTTTCAGTGTTAAAGAGGGGATATATGAGGCCTACGTTGTTGAAAAAACCATTCGGAGTTGAAAGCATCTTTATATTCAAAAACCCTTTCACATTATGGACTTCAAAAAGACTGGATTTAAATGGACAGTTTAACTTTTTTTACTCAACCGGCCATAACTTTTGATCCGTAAGTCCAAATGACTCCAAATTTTTATATTAGTCGACCAACATTATTTTCTACAACTTTGAAGAAGGAGATATTTGAATATTCGGCTGTATGAATAGCCAAATTGGCGATGTAAGTGGAGGGACATATTGAGAAGGCAAACAGTCCACTCCTTGGGCTATAAATACTCTCCCCTTCTCTATTTGAGAGGGGATGGAATTTAAGAAGAGAGGAGAACATATTGGAACGACCAAGACCTTTCCAAAGGCTTGGGAGGATCTTCCATACTCACGTTTTCACTTGAGAGACCTTTCCTCCTCTCTTTTTTTTCACTTAATTTCGTGTTCTTCATTTTTGTAATTTTGTAAGTCTCTATCTTTGTAATTCTGTTTTAATGAAAGTTACTTCTTCAATATCTCTTATTCTCATCCAACTTCTGTTGTTTAATATTTATTTTCTTAAAATAGTTTAAATTCAGATGAATCCCCTTCCCTTCTTTTGCTTCCTCATTCAATCGAAAATCCGTTTTTAATTATCATCATCGTTCGTGTGTGTGTGTCGACGTACCACTCTTTTCTAATCCCTTTCTTTTTATTCTATTCTTAATTTATCATCATAATTATTATAACCAGAATATTAAACACCCAAATGGATGAGTAATTATCTCATTTAGTTGATTTATAATTTAGGGATGTTAAGTGATTGAGAGTATTTGCTCGATGAGTATTCGTTAATTTAACATTGTGTATGTTGGACTTAATTTGTCATGGATTAATGACATATTTTGTTTAGCATGTGGTTTCCATTGATTATGGAACTAAAAATACACTACCATAAACAAGTAATTATTGATATTACAATCCTAATTATGTTAAGGCTTGGATTAAAGCTTTAATACTTACGAATTCTAATCGACGTCAACTTGTGAAGTGGGTGTTAATTTAAATGCAATATAAAGCAAAGCTCAAGGATATCACAAGCTTAACTCCCTAATAATAAACTCAACCCAATATTTATCAATTTTTTGAATCAACAATCATCCATAAATTACTTCATAAGCTCTAAAAACAAACACCCAATCAGAATACAATCAACTAAAAACAATCGACTATTACGAAGTACCATCGCCGAGGATTCGACCCGAGTGCTGCTATACACATTAGTAGAGCACTGGAACTTTGACCGGTCGATAGGAGACAATCGGTCGTGCGTTTCAAATGGCGCCATTTCCAGGGATAGTTCGTTAAGTAGCCATTAGTTTCTGGTTATTTTCAAACAAACCCAAAAAAAACCAAATTTTGAAAAAAAAAATTGAAAAAAAAACACAAAGAAAAACCCGTCTTCCTATTAAAAATCATAAACTGAAAAAATACAAAGAAAAACCCATCTTCCTATTTCTTCCAAAATTTCTCTGAATGCCCCATATCCTTCCAAATAATCCCTCGGATTTGTTTGACCCTGCAATTGAGCGAACACTTCGCCAACTTAGGAGGAGCATAAGAGATACTCAAATAATTCAAGAACCAATCCTCTTCCAACCAGTTGAAATTGAAATGGCCAATCATAGGGAACAAAACCTAAAAGAAATCTCTGCCCCTAATATGAATTACCAACCTCTTGGTATTCAATATCCAAACATTGAAGCTGACTTCGAACTCAAATCGGGTTTGATTCATCTTCTCCCTCATTTTCACAGGCTAGCCGGTGAGGATCCACATCTTCACCTTAAAGAGTTCCAAGTAGTATGCTCTACCATGAAGCCTCAAGGGGTTTCTGAAGAACAAATAAAACTCCGAGCATTCCCTTTCTCCCAAGATGACTCTGCTAAGTCATGGCTCTACTACCTTCCTCCTGGTTCCATAAACACATGGAATGACATGAAGTTACTATTCTTAGAGAAATTCTTTCCTGCTTCTCGTACTACTTATATCCAAAAGGAAATAAGTGGTATCCGTCAGTTCCCAAGTGAATCACTCCATGAGTACTGGGAGGGGTTGCAAAATCTTATTGCAACCTGCCCACACCACCAAATCCCTGACCAAATCTTGATCCAATACTTCTATGAGGGGTTATTGTCTATGGAGAGAACTCTCATTGATGCCGCAAGTGGCGGTGCTCTGGTTGATAAAAATCCCACAGCTGCAAGAGATCTCATAAGTAACATGGCTGCAAACACACAACAATTCCATACTCGAGCACATGCTCAAGTCAAACAAGACCAAGATAATAAATCAATTGAGCTGAAAAAGATGACCGAGTAGATGGGTGAACTTACAGGTCTTGTACGACAACTAGCTGTGGCCACCAAACCCCCAACCTCATCTTCTCCACAATCAATGTTTCCTGGACCTGTCAAAAACTGTGGAATCTGCAACTCCCCAGCTCATGCAACAGACACATGTCCACAACTTCAAGAGGATCAGCCCTATTCATCTGGACCAATGGAGCTCAATGCAGCATATGCTCAGCGGAACACCAATCCTCAACTATCAGGTCAGTTTGTTAGAAAATTTAACCAACTTCACTCTGAGCCCTTCTCTTCTTCCTATAACCAAGGCCTTAGGTATGGTAATCCCATATCTCACCCCCCTCAATTCCCTCCTCAAAACCCAAACCAATTCCAATATGGTAAAGGTGGTGGTAACTTCCATCAACCTTATCCTTTTGTTCCTCAACCTCAAAGGAACAATCCTCCTCCTGGATTCCATTATCCTAGTGAGCCATCCCAATTCCAAAACCAATAAAATCAATTTCCCAAGAACCAAAATCAAGGTAATCCCAATCTGGGACAAGCCACTTCTTCCAAGAAACCATGGGAAAGTGCAATGGAAGATCATGCCTCCTTCACCCGTTCTAGCCTTAAAAAAATTTAATCTCAAATAGGTCAACTTGCATCCCACCTGAGCCAGCAATAACAATCAAATTCTTCCCAACTCCTAACTCAACCATTACCCAACCCCAAGGGTAATGTAAGTGCACTTGCACTTAGATCAGGAAAGCAACTTGCTATGCCTCAAGATAAATCCTCAAACCCTCATTTTAATGTTGACCTAGAAAATGAAAAGAAAAAGAAAATTGAAAAGGAATCTAAATCCATTCCATCACCTCCTTCCATTCCACTTAGGAACCCAATTCCTTTTCCTCAAGTTGTTTCTAAGACAAGGAAGTCCTTTGAACCTGATACTGAAATGCTCGACATGTTTAGATGTGTTGAAGTGCACATTGCCCTCTTAGATGACATAAAACAAATTCATAAGTATGCCAAGTTTCTCAATGAGTTGTGTACCCACAAGAGGTAACTTATGACCTTTGATAATGTTTCCACCCAGCAGTCTATTCCCATAAAGTGCAAAGATCCAGGGACCTTTACAGTCCCATTCCAAATTGGAAGTTCCAACTTTGATGATGCACTCATATATCTAGGAGCCTCAATTAATTTCATGCCCAAATATATCTTCTCCAACCTTGGTCTAGGTCCCTTGCACCCAATGGGTGTTGTCATTCAGTTAGCCAATCGAAGCACAGCCAGTCCTGAGGGAATAATTGAGGATGTCTTTATTCGAGTAAATGATCTTATCTTCCCAGCTGACTTCTATGTCCTTGACATGAAAGGTGAGACAACTTCTTGAAAATCTCCTCTGATTCTAGGAAGACCATTCCTTATGACATCTAAAACCAAAATTGATGTCCATGCTGGCATCTTATCCATGGAATTTGGAGACCAAATGGTCAAGTTCAATATTTTTCAATCCATGTGATACCCATTAGAGAATCAATATGTATTCTCTATCCATATTTCTGAAACTCTCTCTGAGAGTGTGTTGAATCCTAATCCATCATGTTCTTCCTATTCTACTAATAGAGGAGTTTGTGAATATTGCATCCTCATTAACCAAGTGATTAATGGTGAAATTGATGTTGACATTACAAATGCAAACTCCATTGATCTAAAGGATCTTGAAAACTCTTTGGAATCTCATGTCACCTATGAACTCCAATGATCCAACATGGATGGTAATGAGGAAAATGATCTAGAATTCTCATTTGTTGATTTAGATCAGATTATCCCAGATTCATCCTTTCCTATCCATGATTCTGAAAATTATGTTATATGTGAAGTGAACCTTGAACCAATGTGTTTATATTGTCCTAATGGTAGTGATTTTTGTGATATTTGTACCCTAATTAATAAAGTGGTCACTGGGGAGGTTGAAATTGACCATTCTTTGGAAAACAACATTGAAATAAAGGATATTGAAAAATTTATTCAGTCATATGACTCCACTGATCCTCATTACTCTACATCGGTAAGTGATGAAATAAATGAGTAAAAAACAATTGGGATCTCATACTCTGCTTTTGTATTATATGATCCTTACATAAATGAACCATCAGAATTGAGCCATATTCCTGAATTTCCAAGAATATAAAACCATCACTTTGTGGATAAAATCATTCCTCAGGTTGAAGACCAAAGTGAGGATAGAAATATTCTATTTCCAACCCCATTGAATTGAAAGCACACCAACAAGGATGGGAAGAAATTATCCAATGAATCATTAGGCCTCCCAAAGAAAAAGTTTTTCTGGAAGCACACTGGAGTTGAGAAAATATGATGGCTACCGTCAGACTATGGGTACTCCACTGCAACTGTCCTGCTGTACACAAAAAAATGCAGCGCTTCTTGGGAGGAACCCATGTTTTCTTTTACTTTTGTGAAATTTCAATTTATTTTTAGTTTTTTATTATATGAGTAATGATTTTTCTTTTTCTAGTAACATCCCACAATCTTGGATCACCCTCGACTTTCACTGGCTCTCCAACTTCTCTAGCCGACCTACCACTAGATAGAGAAGGCGACCCTCCAAATCCAAACCAGGGGGCACCTCTTTCCCTTTAACTCTCTCTCTATCTCTTCATCTCTCTACCTCTTTATTCTTCTTCTTCTTCTATTCTTCATTTTTTTACCACTTTTTTTTTTCAAACCCTTTTTTTCTATTTCTTTTAAGGGTGTGTATTTTAGAAAAACCTTAAAAACTAACAAAAAAACCAAAAAACACAATATCTTAAAAAAATAAAAAAATGAGTCATGCTTACTCACCATCGAGTTTTGAAATTTTGTCCAACCATTTTGGGGAGTTAACAGACAGATTTTCATCTCAAAAATTTCGCATTTTCATCATGACTTTGGATAACGAATTTTGTGTCAAAATCAACAAATTTTGAATGCTCAATTTTTGATTTGTAAAATGATTTTCCCGAACCGTGAGGAACAATATTTGCTTTCATTCCAAGGCCACCTATGGCCATCTTTTCAAAATTTGTGTTTTCACCCCCATTTGTGAGTCTTGAATTTGTGGACCTTCGAGCTGAATTTCTTACCTTAGTGTGTATTAATATGATAGAGGAATTTTCTGAACCACATGAAAATCACAATAGCCAAATAGCCTCCCATTTCCCTTACATTAATCCTCCTTTTGAAATCCCCTTCAAGCCTATGAAAACCTTTTTTTTGATAGCCACATTAAAAGACCAATACCTTATCCCACCCAATATCAACATGGATTTTCATTGCATTAGTTTTTGAAATTTAAGTGTGGGGGGAATGGATTTCATTTTTGGGTATCATTTCCTTAATTTCTGGTGTCTTATCATATGCTTGAGGGCAAGCATCCATTTTAGTGTGGGGGAGTGGTTTTCATTCAGTGGGATTTTGGAATGTATTGTACAAATAATGTTGACAAGTGATAGAAAAAATCAAAAAAAATCAAAATAAAAAAAAATGAAAAAAATGCCTTGTGTCTTGGGTAGGTCAAAAATCACTCTTCCTAAACCTTTGATCTTGTTATAACTATTACAACTAGTTTCGTGAGGAGATCAAACATGGGTTGGGATATGAGTGTGAGATCTGTTTCAAGGTCAACTTTCGAAAAAAAGAAAAAAAAGGAACACTTGCATTATATTCTTATTGGGAGAAGTTTTTTTTTGTTTTTTAAATATTCCATCTTCTCATAACCTTCCTATTATCTTCCTCTATTGTGTCTTTCTTCACACAATCATTCCCTTGTAAATATGTGTTTTCATTTCCTTTCATTTTTTATTTCAAAAAAATGTGCATTGCTTTTTCTATGTTGGTATTTTAACTCTCTTATTATCTCTCTTGGACATTATATTCCTACCATCACATAGCCACAGAAAAACCCATTAAAAAAACCTCTTGATTATTGTGCACATTGGATAGGGATTGTAAGCTGAGATCTCTTTTCAAACTCTAAGATTTTCACTTTTGGTTGGTGAAAGAGTGAACCTCCACAAATAAATTTTTTCATCTTGAGAGGTGTGAGTTTTGAGTGTCCACATTTTCCATTTCTGAATTTGAGCATGAAAAAATGAATTAGTTTTGAATCATTTTCTTTGTAACAAATTGTGGTGGATTTCAAAATGGATGAGTGAAATAGTCTAAACCTCCCCTGATTGGAGAAAACAAAATTTTAATATTTGTTGGTGAGTGAAAATGATTTTTTCATGTTTTTATATTTGTTGCACATGAGGACATGCAAAAAACTAAGTGTGGGGGAGTTGATGTTATTAATATTTTCATGACTTATTATATTCCCCCTTTACTGATTTTATATGAAATGTGCATAATTTGTGTGAAATATTAATGTTTTAATATTAAGTATAATTTTTGAGCATTTTTAGAAGTAGTCCAATTGAGGCAGTTTAATGTTTTAATAATAACTGTCACTATAATGATAAAACTTATGTGGTTATTGTTTTTTAGGATTCTAATTTCAATATAAAAAATTTCATTAGAAGTTTCCATGATCCAATTCTGCCATTTGAAGGGTCATATGGTCCTCACAAACAAGACCAAAGAATCTGTGAACAAACTGGACCATCCTTGAAGATTGATTTACTGGGCTCAATACAGAATTCCAAAAACCTTAAATCTCCACCATAATTTGGGGTACACTATATGTCATCTTGGATAAAAATTTCAGGGCTCAAATCAAAGTACAAGGGGTCCAAATAGAGATTTGAAGTCCAGCCCACCATTCTGGACGAGAATTAAAATCAGTATAGTATGCATGACATATCTCATGATATAAGCATAATATCGATCTGAGATTTTTCAGTGTGAAAGAGGGGATATATGCGGCCGACTCTGTAGAAAAAACCATTCGGATTGAAGGCATATTTATATTCAAAAACCCTTTCACATTATGGACTTCAAAAAGACTGGATTTAAATGGACAGTTTAACTTGTTTTACTGAACCAGCCATAACATTTGATTCGTAAGTCCAAAGAACTCCACATTTTGAAATTAGTCGACCAACATTATTTTCTACAACTTTTAAGAAGGAGATATTTGATGATTCGGCTGTCTGAATATCCAAATTGGTGATGAAAGTGGAGGGACATATTGGGAATGCAAATAGTCCACTCCTTGGGCTATAAATACTCTCTCATTCTCTCCTTGAGAGAGGTTGGAATTTCAGAAGAGAGGAGAACATATTGGAACGACGAAGGCCTTTCCAAAGGCTTTGGAGGACCTTACATACTCAAGTTTTCACTGGAGAGACCTTTCCTCCTCTCTTTGTTTTCACTTAATTTCGTGTTCTTCATTTTTGTAATTTTGTAAGTCTCTTTCTTTGTAATTCTGTTTTAATGCAAGTTACTTCTTAAATATCTCTTATTCTCATCCACCTTTTGTAGTTTAATATTTATGTTCCTAAAATAGTTTAAATTACGTTGAATCTCCTTCCCTTATTTTGCTTCCTCATTCAATCGAAAATCCGTTTTTAATTATCATCATCGTTCGTGTGTGTGTGTCGACGTACCACTCTTTTCTAATCCCTTTCTTTTTCTTCTATTCTTAATTTATCATCATAATTATTATAACCAGAATATTAAACACCCAAATGGATGAGTAAATATATCATTGGGGTGATTTATAATTTAGGGATTTAAAGTGATTGAGAGTATTTTCTCGATGAGTATTCGTTAATTTAACATTGTGTATGTTGGACTTAATTTGTCGTGGATTAATGACATATTTTGTTTAGAATGTGGTTTCCATGGCTTATCGGAACTACAAATACACTACCATAAAGATGTACTTATTGATATTAAAATCCTAATTAAGTTATGGCTTGGATTAAAGATTTAACACTTAGGTATTCTAATCGATGTCAACTTGTGAAGTGGGTGTTAATTTAAATGCAATATAAAGAAAAGCTCAAGGATATCACAAACTTAACTCCCTAATAATGAACTCACCCCAATATTTATCAATTTTTTGAATCAAAAATCATCCATAAATTACTTAATAATCTCTGCAAACAAAACCCCCAATCAGAATACAATCAACTAAAAACAATCGACTATTATTAAGTACCATCGCCGAGGATTCGACCCGAGTGTTGCTATACACATTAGCAGAGAACCGGAACTTTGACCGGTCGATAGGATAAAATCGGCCTTGCGTTTCAGTTATCATAGAGAAATCATGTGTTGATCATCACCTATATATATTGTTTGGGTGAGCACCTAGCGATCTTGTGTGGTTCTGCACCTATGGATCATGTGTGGGGAAACACCGAGCGATCCTGTGTGGGTCTGCACCAAGTGATCCTGTGTGGGTCAGCACCTAGCGATCCTGTGTGGGTTAGCACCTAGCGATCTTGTATGGGTCTGCACATAGTGATACTCTGTGGGTCCACACCGAGTGATCATATGTGGGTCTTCCTCCTAACAGAGTAAGATGATTTTGTAATTACATAAAATCATCTCTACTACTGTACCTAAGTATACCTAGTGTGAGTTGAGTTTGTACCTGAGCGATAGATTCCTTTGTGGTAATACCTTGGCTGTAATCTTCTATCTGGCATACCTGTGTGGTACTTACCTTTGCAGTATTCCTTCCATTGTGGAACAGACGATCTTTGGGCTTTTGAGTTGGACTCTGTGTTTCCTCATGATTGAGATGGGTAAACCTCATAACTTAGGTATATGTATGGGAATATACCTAAGTTGGATTGTCAGTAGATTTCATTCTTTTTTGGATTATCTTTTGTGGATTATTTGAGACATTGAGGGTCTTGGGGTCCCTACTGAGTATTTTTATACTCACCCCTTCACAAGTTATGCCCACACCTCATTGTGATTGCTGCAGACGACGGACATCGTTGTCTGAGGATGAGAGGACCAAGACTGGAGGTAGCTCGGAGGTGTACATTAGATGAGGCATACCATAGAGATGACCATTCAAGATTTGTACCTACCCTTCAGGTGGGATCCTTGGAAGGTGATCGCCAGAGCTATTCTAGTTTACTTTTAATTTCAGTTTCTTGTACATTCCAGTTGGGCTTGTATTCTATCCCCTTTTACTTACTATACTAAATTTGTTTACTATATAGTTTACTAGAGTTCGTATCATTCTGTGTAATTGGTTGGGTGTGTTTACATGTTATAAAAGCAATGCCTTCCTAGTTTTAAGGAATACACCTTCAGTGCTAGTCACCAGCCCCTAGCCTGTGGAAGGCGGGCTTGGGGTAGTCACGACATGGGCCCCGGGGGACGGGTCGTGACAGTATAGTTATAATTACATCCCTTTTATTTGTGATGAAATTTTCAATTAAATCATATTTTTTCTTTTTTCATGTGTTCTTTTATTTCAAAAATCATTACCCTCTTCATACGCATGTTCAGAATCAATATTTGTAGCGATTTACCCCTTTTGAGTTACTCCATCATTCATTTTTTCTAAAATTTTCATTCTGTTTTATATTGAATCTTATAAATATAAATAAACTATTATATATGATTTACTATCTTTTTTTATGTTAATGATATTTCCATATTCAACATGTATGTACATCCATTTATACCAATGTCTATTTCCACATCCATTTGATAGTAAGCCCATAAAAATTCCTTCCTCAGCTTTCTCTTGAAAATTTCCATGATTTATGTTCTATATTTTTATAATGCAAGGGATTCCAAAACCTCTAAAATATTTAATAGTTTATTTCACTCCTACAAAATTTCATATTGTTTTTTTCTATCTAGTCTTAGTAGACACATATTGGGTATGTGTGTGTAACTACATACAACTTCTCTCTTCATATGACATGTTCAATTAATATACTATTACTTATCCCAGCTATGATTCTTCTCTTCCCTTAAACTAGACCGGTTTTTAGATTGTATAGTGTTATATATTGATGATTTATTTCATTTTTAAGGATATATTTAATAATAATCACATTTAATATCTATGTTATTATCTTATATTAGTCTCAAGATGTAAAGACTAAACTCCATCTATACTTCCCTTCAAAACCATTGAAAATTATAATTTTCTCTTACTTGTGTTTTTAGAAATAGAAATTAGTCAACCTAATGTAATCATCAATTAATGTGATTAAATATACATCACATGTGGTATAATATTTTCTCATTAGACCACATAAGTTTATATAAATTATATTAAGTTATTGGGATTATATAATGTCTCCACCTTTATGATAACTTTGTGTTATTTTCCATTTTTGATAGGTTTCATAGATTTTATCACTATCTCTCCCCAACATGGGATGATATCTCAGGAAATCAGGATTCAAAATGTTACTCATACTTTGATGTTAAATATGAGAGTGTGTTTTATTCAATAATGTTTTTCATCATTGTCACTCAGGTAACAATAATCAATTTATCAACAATTTTAAATTCACTGGAATTGGATTTTCTCCCTAGAGTAATGATATTTTTATTCCATGTACTTTTGATGATACATGTATCTTTGTTGAATACCACCTAATGTACATCATCAAAAAATTTATTGACATAGATTAAATTGTTCTCCATTTCATCAACAAATAATACATCATTCGATATAAGATCTTTGGATTCATTCTATGTTAATCCATCACCTTTTATTTTCATGGAACATTCATTTCTTAATGTCATTAATCCTACTTCAATATTTTCATTATTTATTATAATTATTATGCCACCATCCATGTGTGAGGAAGAACCACATTCAACTTTCGATGACCTGGTTTTCCTTTTATCAATCAATGTTACTTTTCGGAATGATGGTTTTTTATTCCAAAACATCCTCTTCTCCTTCTTAAGCGCTATTTTTTTCTAAGAAAATATTATAAATAATGTTTCAACATGTTCACATGTTTTATTCATTCATATTAATATTATTCACTAATAGAGGTATTATACCATTTTTACATTGGATCTATGATATTATTTACATTTTCTTATTGGATGTTTGATATGGGTATGTATTCTTCATCTTTTCCAACATGGACTACTGTTTTACTTTTAGAGAAAATACTCTAGACTCTATTAAAAAATTCAATATTTAGATCTTTTACCTAATTTTTTATTTTGAGGTTTCTTGTAATCATACTCAGGTTTGATAGAATTATTCATTGAAAAATAATAAAAATTATCCAATGATTTCACAGCTGTAACATCTTGTTGGTTGTTTGGACGTTCTATTAAATATTATCTTCATTAATTTTTTTATGAGAAAAATTATTACATTATAAACCTCATCTTTATATTCTTCATCAATGTCACTTTATTTGGAATTTTCATAACATGTGAACTTGAGATTTCTCAAGGAACGAAAATCCACATCAACATTAATATTCTTACTAAATATTGAGATCATTCCCATATAATAAAAAATCATAATTTTTAGTAATTCATTGAGTGTACAATATTCTCTTTCATCCAAAATTAAATTTTTAGGATCAAACATGTAATGAAATTTTCTCATCAATTTTACTATAGATAAAAAATCTATCTATTTTTCTAAACTCTGAATGTTACAAAAAATTACATTTAATCTTTTAAATCTGTTATCAATTTTTTCTTATTTTATCCGTCTTCATATCATTAATTTTTTTTCTCAAAATTTTCAATTCCTCATAGTATACATTCATGTTTCCTTTATCACGTAATTCCAATTTAACAAAAAAATTTCATTGAAATTTTTGTGTTCGATAAACTTTTTGTAAACATTTTATAAAAGAGACATTAAAATTTAATTTTTAACTTTCATGTCACCTTCAATGATTATCTTAAAAAATTTTTATATAATAATATTAATAAATAAGAGGGAATCCTATGATTATAGTTTCTTAACTCCATGTGAAAGAGATAATGGATAGGGAAACATCATATTCTTCTAACTGTGATAGTTCATGCTATCAATTGGATAAACATACCTACTATTGATAGAATTTAGATTATCTATTTTTATTACTTAGGGGATATTGATAGAGGAACCTTCCCTATAAAACCAATTAATGTTCCAGTCAAAATTGGTTTCCTTCACTAAAAACGGGGTTTTATTTAGTGGAGGGAATTTTTTAAAAATTTATGTTAAATATAAATTATAATATATGGATTTTTAGCGTATGATTCAATCAAAACTGCAAATATCATCCCCACACAACTATGATGAAAATGAACGAGAATGGAACAGAAAACATTTATAATGTTTTAATCCAATGTGGATTCATAGTTGTTGTTGTGAGAAATTTCTACCCCTAACCATAGTATCATTTCACTATATCCCCAAGTGAAATCCTCTTACATGAATACAAGCATAATCCTGCTAGACACATTACCGGTCACACCTAATAACATATCTTTAAATTATTGAAAATAATATATTTACAAAAATAATTAAGATCGCCATAAAAACTAGGTTTATTCCAAAAAAAAATAAATATCAACATACTGTAACACCCCAAGACATCATAGCAAGTTATCTTATTAATGTAATTCAATAACTTGCACTACACGCAACAACGAGTTTGAGCGCACCAAGACATACCAAACTAGCTGTTCAAAAAGTGGTTATGAAGAGTATTAACTGAATTTTGATTTTTATATATATCCTACTTAATTTTATAATTAATGTTTTTTGTTTCTTAGACATAATATAAAAACAAAATCAATTTTTCAGATAAATGAAGTATTTTAAAAAAATGCAATTTTATCACTTATTTAATGAATAATTTTTTAAAAAAATATATTTGACACTTTTATATACTCAATTTAATGATATTTCTTTCTTATTTAAAATCAAGACATAATTAATTTAGTTTGGATATATTTTGGGTACTTTTCTGATAACTTTTATATTTTGATGAATAGTGAAAAAACTAAATTTTAATTGAAAACAACATTTTTAATCGAAATAATTTATAGTTTAAAATTATGAATTTCAATGGTTTGTAAGTATAATTAGATTATATTTTTCTCAATTAATACAATGTAGGTAATTATAGGTAATTTCACATTTAAATATGACTGAAACAAATGTCAATCTTTTGATAGTTTTTACTTTTCAAAAACCCGCCTTTTGGTTTTGACAATGGAAATTAATTTTAAATTAGTTAATGAATCTTATATGTTTTGAATTTGGTAAAATAGAATTCATTTTGTAATTTGGAATATGAAAATTATCTTAGGTTGAATATTTGATATTTTTCTGAAAACATTCAATTTTTTATGAATAGTGAAAAACACCGCATTTTTATTTAAAACCATCGTTTTATTAAAATAATTATTTATTTTATTTAAATTTATTTTAATTCAAAATAAATATATAATATCTGTATAATTTCAATGTAATTAATTGATGTCATTTTATAATTAAATTATATGTATATATTATTATGGAACTTTTTACCGTCTTTTACACAACTTCTAGGAACATTTGCTAATTTGCATAAGACATAATTTTACCATTTCTGTTAATTGAATTTTAAAAATCCGAGAGACATAGTTGACATCAGTAAGTAATATGTGGTTTAATAAGATGGAAATAATTTCTGGTGAATAGTAACTTTTGACTTTTATTTACCATAGTTAAAAATAAATAGGATAATTAAGGGTAAAAATGATATTATAATTACCCTAACACATGTCCTACTTATATTGGATAAGTGAAATTTGACCAAAAATGATAGGAATAAAATATTATCCTCTTTGGTCTACATGGATTAGTTTAGAACATTTATTATTATTTTATTTAAGAAAGTGTTAAAAGTGTTAAATTTAATGTTTAATAAATAAACCATTTTTAATATAAGGTTATATATAAAATAAATTTGACTATAAATATTCATTAGAAATATAAAAAGATTTCCTACATCATGGTATTTTATTTATAAATTTTAGAAATTAAATAATTAAATTTATTTATGACACAATGATGATGTTGTAATTACTTTATTAATGAAAGAATCTAATAAATGGTATTATAAATACTAAAATAAATATAATTTCAACGTTTTTATGACATCCAAAAAATTTCTAGAGGAATATGATATGTTAGTATTGTTTAAATGTATCTTTGTTGAATAAATCAAGTTTTGATGAATTTTTCAAAAACCAAATACTAAATAGTGTCAAAATTGACAAAAATGATTTTTCATAACAAATATTATATTATTAAATTATATAATATTCCTAAAAATATAAGATTCAGCCAAAAGGATTAAATAATATTTTATATGTCATTAATAAACCACTTGATATTCTCTTTTAAGTTTAGAGTATTTTTATTAACCATATAGTGTAAGAATACAAGAAGACACGGTAAATGATAAACTATTTAATAGAGTTAAATCTAAAAGATACGGTTAATATAGTGACCTAAACCGGTCTAAAACCTAATGGTTGAGTGTTTGTCGAACCATCCCCACCTTATCATAGAAATAAATCAATTTGGATCTATTAGAAACAGAAATTTATTTTATTATAAAATAATATTTCAAGCTTTTTCAAAAGTGACCCTCACCTCTCTTATAAAAAGGTACTTCTCCTTCTCTCTAAATCACACCTCCAATGACATTTGGCTCAGCCAAAACATTCTCAAATATCCTACAATATTCCATCACTACAACCTAATGTCCTTAATTTGAACATAAATCCATCCTATGGAGTCCTTTTGATCAACTCAAAAGAAAACACCCAAAGAAGAGGTAATAATTTCACCACCCACTTTCATGTTCTTTTCTTCTTCCACATCCTCTTTCTCTGTTGTTTCCACACCAGAATAAAATATCCAGTAACTTCTACATACTATTATGTTATTATAAATATGGTACAACCAAATTCATTATTCTATCCATCCAATAAATGAAAAAGTCACCATACATGCGTGCATACGGCTTACCGTCTCCACGTCGTGGTGTATTTTGTTCTTCAAACACTTCAACATTTGGATGGATATAATAATGAGTATAACTGATGTCAATAATAAATAAAAATTTTAAATATTCTTTATATATGATATAACATCCAATTACATATGATTACACCATCAATATAATGATATTGTCGCCTGTGCGTACGTACGGATTATCGTCTCCACGAATGCGATTAGATTCATTTTCGTCGTAATCATTCAAGAATAATTTATATTTTTTGATTAAAAATAATTTATAAAAACGCAATATCCTTATTTATATTAATCATATAAATCCTATTCATAACAAACATGGCTTATATAACCAATTATATAGTGGAAAACGAATCATTTTACTCCCGAAACGATGATAATACTAAAATATTATTAACATTGCAATATTAAAAGATCATATATGATATCAAATTTATTTATATGATCCTTTTATAATTTAATAACTCTGATTTAACTATTATAAAGGAGGTTAATGTACCCTTGTCAGATGGAAAGTACAAGGGAAGGGTTCATTTCACAGTCTCTTTATTATCCGAGGTTGTTTTTACGTAAATACCTACTGGGACCTCTTTATCATCCACATCTGTGTTTTCTTACAAATTTATTTCAAAACATCATTAATATTTAGTATGATATAGGTTAAAGTCATTTATACCATTATTTTACATTATATGTTTTGAATGAAATCTTTCCTTCATTTTCCAAACAAAGTACGTTATGTCCTTTTTGACAAAATTAAGGTAATAATGTTTTTCTAACTTATACAGTGGGTGTGGCTATTTTCCACCGTTATGACATCATATAAGATTAAATTACAAGATTAAATGAATATTTTCAAGATAAATGTTTTATTTTATAATTTTTTTGACTCTTAAATGATTTCAAACTAGAATTAGATATTTCCCTCAAATATTTTTGATTTCATCTATGTCAACATCCTTTGATAAATTCTACACTTGTTTGAAGTTGACTTATTATGATACTAAGATTCCATATTGTATTTATGGTATTGTGATATGTTTGAATATGGATGAGATATTTTTATACCATTCATTGTTTATGGTTAAAGTATTGACATTTCGTATTCATGTTTTAATACGAATTTTTATGTTTTGTTTCAACCTTTTCATATGAGGAATGTATTGGACTTAATATGTGATGGGTGGAGCCCTATATAGCTAATTGATGCATCGGTAGTTCTCATGAGACAATTAGATGTGGAATTGGACGAGGCATTTCCAAATTTTATATATAGTTTTGGTCAAGGCCTAAATCATTTTTAGACGCCTTGGCCAAGGCCTTGACAAGATGTTTCAAAATATCTGGCATTATACATTCCCTCATTATGAAAATAATATTTTTGGTTCATGTGGTTGTTTGACTAGTAGAATAACCATGTCCATGTTTTATTATAGCATTATTTATTCTTCTCATATTCCTGCAATAATGTATCCATGTTTATTATTTTTAAAGGCATGTGTTTTAAATTTTTCACCATGCCTAATGTTTATGTTATCTTTCAATATATTGCTTACTCTTACTGAGCGTTTGAGCTCACCCCTTTCTTATGTTTTATTTTCCCAGTATTCCTTGAAGTGTATTATGACTGATATATAGGGTTATGATAAAGGGATTAATGGAATTATCAAAGGATCATTTTTGTTGTGTTTTATTGTTGAATGTGTAATGTAACGTTCATGTATTTAATTTAACTTCCAAGACTGCTAAACCGATTGATATTTCAGGACATGATTTCTAGTAATCATGCCAATGTATTAAAATAATGCATCGGCTCTGGGCTTCTGGGGTCGGGGCCTTACAGTTGGTATCAAAGGAATTTTATTAACAACCATGGAAATATATTTTGACAAAATCTAATTATAGAACATTACCCTAAGATAGACTTTGAGGTTTAGTATAGAAGAACTTCTTAGAATTTGGGTAATGTAGAGATTTTATTAATTTTCCATGCAACACATCCCTATCTGGATATGATCAGATAGAGGTTCATCTGGCACATATTTACCTAGGAGTGAAACCTCAAACAGGTGTTTTGAGCTTGAACTGAGGTATCCTAGTACACGACAATTGGCATTGCTACACTCTTGGTTATGACACTCCTTGGTGAAATGCTTAGGGTAATTCAGATTTTCATTAGAAGCCATTATGAAGGATTTAAGAGTAAATAATTCCTCAAAAAAACATTTTATGATTACAGATTATATGCATAATATTTTCAATTTATGTTAGGTATTTTACAATATTGGAATTATGCATTGTGATTCATAAACTAACCTGGGGTATACCATAGTTTAGAAATGGCACATAGTAGAAGGAATGAGAATTCCAGCAATACACATGATCTAAATATTAAGAAGGATCATATATTTCATGGTATTAATCCAACATTTAAAAGGGAAATATTCTCCCACATATTATCATCATACGAAGAAATAATATCATGTTTTAATAAGATAAGTAATGAATTCTTTGTGTTCTATGGATTTTATGGGAATTAAGATAATAAAATAACGTTAGAGGGAAATATGAATAATGGGAACAGGGGAAAGAAGGATTTTACCATATGTGATAACTTTGGAATGAATCACCTTGGTAAATGCTTGAAGGGAATGTGAGTTTGTAATAAGTGTGGAGAAAAAGGAACCAAGTACGTGATTGAAAGGGTAAGAAAAAGGTTTCAAATGTACAATGATTCATCTTCAAGGAGTTGGGACAATACATGAATCAATGTCCAAATCATCAGAGTATACGCCAAATGATGCTATTCGATAATAATCATTATATTATACTAACACATATGAAGAGTAATGAATATTTTAATTATGTTGTCATTAAATAATTGTCTCATTTGAATATTGTATCAATGGTGTAATGGTTATATGAATTATGGAAATAAATATGGATTGTATTGCAGTACTATTTCATTAAGGATTTGAGATTGTATAGTACCATGTAAAGTGACACAGTTTTGGGTTAAACTTCTTTGAAAATACATGGTTGAAGGAAAGGTAAACCATAATTTGGTCCTAATACTGAGGTACTGATTTTCGAATAAAAGGTGGATGATTTGGATAAATTATATTTGATATTATTCACTAACTTTGAATTGATTAATGGTTTGTTTATTCCAACATTGTTAGAATGTTCAAAATTTTTGGATATAAGGAATATATCAAGTATTCTATAAGTAATAAGGGAGAATGAATGTAATCAATACGGTTTTATAGTAATTCAGGGTGTTACCATGATTAAAAATAGTACATGATGAAGGTATTCATGTGTTATTATGTGGAAAAAGAGATCATCATTTTGTTTACCTTCATTATAAATTTTTTAGTGTTAGTTAGGAAAGATGTATTTTAGAAAATCCTAAAGGTTGGAATGGATTAATTTTGACAATGGATAATATTATTAAGGTTAAAGAATTTCTTAAGATTATTTTTGGATTGTTATAAAAAGGACAACCTGGAGATCGGTCCACAACTCATCCCATCTGACCAGGGCGCGAGACATGAACCCACAACTAGAGGGAGACAAGGATTTATGACCTACCGCTAGCCTACAAGAAGTCCCTAGATATTATAAATTGTTTTTCTTCATGGTATATTTTTGGAACCTTATACAATTAGGATAAATATAATAATTTTGAGTTCTCTTATCATATGATGTGAAAGATGAGTTTGTAGAAGAAATTAGTTTAATGATGGAACTCAACTTGTCAAGTATATATTTACATATTTTTTATTACTCTACGAAGAAATTAATTCGTAAACTTTAGTTAAGGGATATTATACCCAAAAATGTGTTATCCTAATACTTTAGGTTTTGTAGAACTGACGATATTTTAAATTGCCAAAGATTATTGGCTTTAAGACCATCAATTTTACACTTGTTTGTGATTTATGACCTCAAAAACTCCCTGTAAATATTTACATATTCCCTCCAATTAGGGGTCTCAAATTGACACCAATGTTCTTCTAATCATGATCTTAATTTGGTGGTGACTTTTTCATTTCCCTTGACATCTTATTAAGACTAAATTTTATTAACCCAATTTCCAATGTGGGGTTTCCCCAAAGGTATTTTTCTATTTTAAAATATTTATTTTTAAAGAAAAATTGTCAAATTATGAGGACACAATTTATTGAAGGATGGGATAATGTAACACCCCCAGATTTCATAGTATGTTATCTCATTTAATAAATTCAATAACTTCCACTACACGCAACAACGAGTTCAAGCGCACCACGACTTACCAAACCAGCCGTTCAAAAAGGGGTTATGTATAGTATTAACATCATTTTGAATTTTATATATATCATATATAATTTTAGCATTCGTTTTTTGTGTTTCATAGACATAATATAAGGACATATTCATTTTTTAGATAAATGAAGTATTTTTCAAAAATGAAATTTTATCACCTATTTAATAGAGAATATATTTTAAAACAAATATTTGACACATTTATTTGTTCAATTTAATGAAATTTAATTATTCTTTAGAATCGGTACATAAAACATTTCTTTGGATACTTTTTTGGTACTTTTCTGATAACTTTCATATTTTGATTTATAGTGAATAATACTATATTTTAATTAAAACAACATTTTTAATTGAAATAATTTGTGGTGTTAAATTTTCAATTTGAATGATTTGGTAGAAAAATTAGATTATATATTTTTTTAAATAATACAATCTAGGTAATTATAACTAATTTCACATTTAAATTTGACATAAACACATGTCAATATTTTGATAGTTTTTACTTTTCAAAAAACCGCTTTTTGGTTTTGACAACGGGAATTAATTTTTAATTAATTAATTCAACTTCAATGTTTTGAATTTGGTAAAATAGAATTCGTTTTTGAATTCAGAATATCAATATTATGTTGGGGTAATGTTTTGGTATTTTTTTTTTGAAAACATTCAATTTTTGATAAATAGCGAAAAACACTGCGTTATTATTTAAAACCAATTTTTTTTAATTAATTATTTATTTTCTTATAATTTATTTTAAGTAAAAATAGATTTATAATACCTATATAAGTTCAATGTAATTCATTGGATTAATTTTATAATAAAATTAGAAGTATAAATTTTTATTGAACTTTTTACCATCTTTTACCCACCTTCTAGAAACATTTTCAAATTTGCATAAAACATAATTTTACCTCTTCTATAAATTTTATTTCAAAAATTTGAGAGACATTGTTGAAATTAGTATGTAAAATGTGGTTCAATAAGAGGAAAATAATTTTAGGTGAATAGTAACTTTTGACTTTTATTTACCATGGTTAAAAGTAAATAGGGTAATTAAGGGTAAAAATGATATTATAATTACCCAATCACATGTACTAATTATATTGGATAAGTGAAATTCGACCAAATAAACCTTAGAAATAAAATATGATCGTCTTTGGTCCACTGAGATTATATTAGGACATTTATTATTATTTTATTCAAAGAAGTGTTAAAAGTGTTAAATTCAAAGTTTAATAACTAGAAAAATTTTAATATTGGGTTATACATAAGATAAATTAGAATATAAATATTAATTATAATGATAAAACGACTTCCTATTTCAAGGTAGTTTATTTATAATTTGTAGCCGTTAAATAATTAAATTTATTTATGACACAATGATGATGTTGTAATTACCTTATTAATAAAAGAATCAAATAAATGGTATTATAAATAACAAAATAATTATAATTTCAATGTTTTTATGACATCCAAGAATTTTCTAGGTGAATATTACATGTCTTTATTGATTGAAAGTATCTTGTTCAAAGTAATCAAGTTATGATAACTTTCACAAAAACCAAATACTAAATAGTGTCAAAATTGACATAAATATGTTTTTAAGACAAATATTATATTATTAAATTATATAATATTTCTAAAAACATAGGATTAGAAAAAGGGATTAAATAATATTATATATGTCATTAATGAACCACTTGAGGTTCTCTTGGATGTTTAGAGTATGTTTATTAACCATATAGTTTAAGAATACTAGAAGACACGGTAAAAGTTAAACTATATAACTAAGAGTTAAATCCAAAAGAGAGAGATAACATGGTGACCTTAAGCTATCTAAAACATATTGGTTGAGTGGTTTTATACCCATCCCCACATTATTCTATAATTAAATCATTTTTGAGCCATTAGAAACCGAAAATTATTTTATTATAAAATAATATTTCAAGCTTTTCTTAAAGTGTCCCTCACTCTCTTATAAAAGGGTACTTCCCCTTCTCTCAAAATCACACATCCAAATCCATTTCTCTCGGCCAAACCCCAACCAAATATCCTCTCATATTCTCTCACTTCATCCTATAGTCCTTACTTGGATAAAAAAAAGCCACCCTAAGGAGCCCTTTTGATCAACTCAAAAGGAAACACCCGAAGAATAGATAATAACATCACTACTATCTTTCAAGTTCTTTTCTTCTTCTACTTCCTCTTTATTTTATGTTTCTAGACCAAAATAATAAATCTAGTACCTTCTATATAATTTTATGTTATTATAAATATGGTACAACCCTATTTTTATTCTATCAATCCTATAAATGACCATGTCACCATACGTGCGTGTGTATGGTTTATTGTCTCCACATCGTGGTGTAGTTTGTTATTCAAACACTTAAATATTTGGATGGGTATAATAATGAGTATAACTGATGTAAATAATAAATATAAAATTTTAGTTATTCTTTATATATGATTTACAATCCAATTACGTAAGATTTCACCATCAATATAATAATATTGTCGCTCGAGCGTACGTACAGATTACCGTCTCCAAGAACGCGATGAGATTGATTATCCATCGTAATCATTAAAGAATAATTTTCATTATATGATTAAAAATAATGTTTAAGAACATAAAATAATTATGGATATGAATCAAATACATCCTATTCATAACAAACATAGCTTATTTAACCAAGTATATAAAGGAAAGTGAATCAGTTAACACCCGAAACAATGATACTACTAAAATATTATTAACAAAGAAATATTATAAGATCATATATGATATCATATTTATGTACATGATTCTTGTATTATTTAATAACTATTATTGAACTATTATACCGGAGTTCAACATACACTCGACCAATGAAAATTACAAGGTAAGAGTTAATTTCACAATTTCTTTATTATCTGAGGTTGTTTTTACATAAGTATCTAATGGGACCTCTTTTTCATACACATCCGTGTTTTCAGAAAAACTTATTTCAAAACATCGTTACTATTTACTAGAGTATGGGTTAAAGTTTTTATTCCTAGTTCTGATGCTTTCACCGGGGCACACCCGTCCGTCTTGTGGGAGGACTGCGACGCTATTTGTTTCCCTGCATTCCTTCTTTCCAAAGGTGGGTGTCATACAATCCTTATTTAGGGACATTTGCTACTTGATCAAAAGAGGATGATGGGATGTCAGTTCTTACATCTATAGATTCCTCCCCATAACTCATCACTTTGTTCGGGTCTCCCATATAGATTTAAGAAATTGTTCGTGAAACTCTTCCTAGTGTCATATATTTATTGACACCAGTTAATTACACTGCTTCTGTCGAAACATTCCAAAGGGTCCAATTAGGGAAGCAACCTTCGGTTAAGGGAGTAGTCACATTTTATATCACTGGCGTGTCTAGATGCAGGGACACCAGCACTTCTGGGTTTCTTCCCCTTATTATAGTGCTTCTCGAGGGTGTGGAAGCCCAAGGCATACCACGTCGAATAAAGGGAATTTTATGACCTAGGCATGTATCTGGGGTTTTCCTCAGCTTCCCATGTTTAACACAGGGTATGCCGAGAGTTTAACATCTAGAAGAGAAAGATCAGACTGATTAGAACACTAATTAGAGTGGATCAGATGGGTGCAACCCATGGAGGTAACACTGATGATGAGGCCAACAGGTTGTTAGCTTCATGGTAGATATTAAGGGGAATGCGGAATGAGGTCGAATGATCCCACCAGGATGTGGCAACCGATGTAAGAATCATAATGGATGATGGATGGTTTACTGATGTTGGTGGATAATGATATGGATTCGACCCAAGGATGATGGTGATGTTGGGATTGATTATCGAAGATACCTCCTACATATCCTCGTGGAAGGGAATCAATGTCCTTGTAGTTCATCTGACGATGGATTACCACCGATTACTGATTAAAATGGCTTACAACCGGATGGTGGATCGCAATGGCTTACCGCTAGTTTGGGTGTCAATGGCTTACCTCTTGATGGGGTTGCGATGTCTTACCACTGGATGGGGTCACAATGGTTTACCATTGGATGGGGTTAAACCTTAGGGGGGATTCCTACGTACCTTATCTTGGAGACAAGCATTAAACCCACTTAGTACTTGTAGGATGGGGGTTGGTGAACCGACAGGGATGAGGACCTAGGGTCTAATGGTAATTGCGCTTGAACATCAAGCATGTTTCATAAATACCATGACTTTCAATGGATAAAAGTCTACATAGTTCGGGTGGGTGCAATGGCTTATCGCTGACTGGGGGAACAAAGACTTACCGCTGACTGAGGTCCACAGTTTAACATCATGCAGGACGGTGGTGAACCGATTAGAAGGAGGACTTGGTGCCCAGATAGATAGTGGGATTTTTCCTTGTGGAGGCTTCCTACATACCCTAACATGGAAGGGATCAAAGACCATGTAGTTCAAAAGGGGTTGCTGAACTGACGTGAGGATGGTCGAGACCAATGGGTGGTGGCCTTGAACCTCAGGGAGGCTTCCTACATACCTTGCCTTGGCAAGCATCAAAGTCCATGTAGTTCAGGTGGCTTTGGTGAACTGACATAAAATGGGTCGTAGCGACTGGGTGTTGGTCTTGAACCATAGGGAGGTTTCCTATGTACCATTCCTTGGCAAGGATCAAAGTCCACGTAGGTCGGGTGGGTGCAACGGCTTACCTCTGATTGGGGGAACAATGGTTTGCCGCGGATTGAGGTACACAGTTTAATGTCATGTAGGACGGGGGTGAACCAATGTGAAGGTGGACCGGGGCCCTAGATAAATGGTGGGATTGAACCACATGGAGGCATCCTAGGTACCCTATCTTGGAAGGGATCAAATTCCACATAGTTGAGAAGGGATTGGAGAACCGACGTGAGGATGGTCGGGACCAGTGGATGGTAGGCTTGAACTTCAGGGAGAATTCCTGTGTACCTTTCCTTGGCAAGGATCAAAGTCCACATAGTTCAGGCGGGTTTGGTTGAACCGATGTGAAGGGGGTCGGAGTGATCGGGGTGTTGGCCTTGAACCTCAAGGAGGCTTCCTACGCACCTTGCCTGGACAAGGATCAAAGTCCACATAGTTCAGGTGGGTTTGGGAGAACCGTTCTGGAGGTGGTTAGAGCAACCAGGTGTTGGGCCTGAACCTCAGGGAGGCTTCCTACATAGCTCACCTTGGCAAGGTGAAAAGTCCACATAGTTCAGAAGAAAAGAAAGGACATGAACCTCAGGGAGGTGTCCAACATACCTTGCCGTGGCAAAGGTCAACATTGGCGTAGTTAGGGTGGGTGTAACAGATTACCACTGACTGGGGGAACAATGGCTTCCCGCTGATTGAGGTCCATAATTGAACATCATGTAGGATGGGGGTGAACCGATGTGGAGGACATGGGGCCTAGATAGTTGGTGGGATTGAACCTTGTGTATGCTTCCTACATGCCCTACCTTGACAGGGATCAAATTCTATGTAGTTCAGAAGCGTTTGGTGAACCAACATGAGGATTTTCGAGATCGATGGATGGTTTTCATGAACCTCAGGGAGGCTTCTTGCGTACCTTTCCTTGGCAAGGATCAAAGTCCACCTAGTTTTGGTGGGTTTAGGAGAACCGATGTGAAGGGGGTCAGAGCGACCGGGTGTTGGGCATGAACTTCAGGGAGGCTTCCTATGTACCTTTCCTGGGAAAGGATCAAAGTCCATGTTGTCCAAGTGGGTTTGGAAAAAACGACATGGAGGGGGATGGAGAAACCGGGTGTTGGGATTGAACATCAGGGAGGCTTCCTACATACCTCACCTTGGCAAGTATCAATGTCCACATAGTTCAGGTGGGTTTGGAGAACCAACGTGGAGGGGCTCGGAGTGACTAGGTGTTGGGATGGAACCTCAGGGAGGCTTCCTACATGCCTCGTATTGGAAAATAACAAAGTCCACATAGTTCAGATGGTTTTGGGGTAACTGACGTGGAGGGGGTCATAGTTACTGGTTGTTTGTCTTCAGCCTTAGGGAAGCTTCCTACGTACCTCGCATTGGAAAAGATCAATGTCCACATAGTTTAGAATGGTTTGGGGCTTACACACTAGGCTACCCTGAGTGGATTTCATGGTCGACGATTTCTCTAAGCCCATGCGAGTCATGCTCAGTGTGAGAAAAACGAGACAACAAAGACCTTACGATCACGTCACAGAAGCTGTGTCCGTGGGAAGTATAGTGTTGATGATGCGTAGGTAGCATCCCAAAATGGAAACATAGGCTTACACGTGGTTCGCAACCTAAAGAGGAAACTGGGGCTTACGTGTGGTTAGATGCCCATAGTGGTGGAGATTGGGCCTTACTCCAGGATGGAGTCCCGGGAGGTGACAAATCCCAAAGGGAGGGGGATTCGGCACCTAGGACGAGTGGAGGAGTAGGGGTGCTGCCTTCAGCAAGGAAAGATAGGGGATTACACCAGGGTGTGTGCCCTTTCCCCATGGACGAACACCGCTCTGATAAAGAGGATTTCATTCCTTGTGAGGAATGATTTCACTCCTGTGGAGACTAGTGGGCATAGATAATATCCAAGGGTGGGCACCTAGCATGTAAAGCACGTGGTGAGGTCACAGTTTAACATCATGTGCTAAGAATGATGGAACTTGGATGTTTACCATCTTGCAGCTCAGATGAGGTCGGTGTACTCCGAACCCCAATGACTAACATAACCAGTACCCACCCTCCCTTGCGGGAAGGAAGGAAAATAAAATGCCTTGGTTGGGGTGTCGAGAGATGATCCCATTTGGGGACCACGTTAGCATGGATATGTGAAAAGTAATAGTCCTTAGCATGCCTATGTGAGGAAGCATGAGGCGAAGCAACGCAATGTAAAGCACCTCCCAATGGACTTTGATGTTGATTCATGAAAACCTAAGGGGTCCCAAAGGAAAAGGAGTTGCATAGCAAAGGGGTTCGTAGGTAGAATCCATGTGAGGCTCTGGTGCTCCATGAAGTGGAGGGGATTCATGAAGGGATGTTCTTCGTAAAGTGAATTCACCAAGACTAGGCATAGGGAATAGGTGCATTTGGGAAGAGCTTCATAACTCAATTCCTCACAAAGCAAGGGTGCCTCATGAAGCAAGTTGTTTTGAAGAAATGTGCTTCACGAAGCACAGTGACCCTGCCTTAGCATGTCATTCGCATGTGTATAGAGGGTGTTTCGCGAATCATAAACGCTTTGCAATGTCCCGAGTCCCCATGGGGATCCCCTTACTTCATGAATGCCTATGGTCTTTGTGAAAGGAATCCCTCTCAGAAGAGGGGTTGAATTAAAGCAGAGGGGGAGGCACATCACAATGACAAAATACCTTGAGGGGAGCATTGAATGTATAGGCAACAGGCACCGAGAAGCAGAGATCTCTTGGCGTGAAGACATATTTTTCGCCACGGCGGGTCGCGAACATCAAATTAGCTCATGGAGGATCCTACCTCCTTGCTCCGTGGAATGATCGTGAACGTCAAATTCATTCATTGAGCGTCCCGCCTCTTTTCTCCACGGTGGGGTCGCGAATGTCAAAGGGGTTCGCGGAGCAGTCTGGATCATTGCTCTGCGGAGGGGTCATGAACATCAAAGTGGTTCGCGGAGCCTCATACAACCTTTCTCTATGGTGGGGTCATGAACATCAAATAGGTTCACGGAGAATCCTACCTCCGTACTCCACGATGGGCTCACGAATGTCAAATTCATTCGCAGAGCCTCCCACCTCCTTGATCTACATCGGGTGTGGGGCTACAGGCCTCTGCAAAAGGTCTTCGCATGGTAGCCTCGTAGAATTCCTTATTAGTATTCTTATTCCCAACTTTTGGAACCAAAAAATTCCCCCCCCCAGACTTTGAGCCGAGGAGAAATCATGGGTCAATGTCTGAGGGTCAATCGCCAAATTCCCTCGGTCGTCCGCGAAGCTGTTTCGCGAAGAGGGCTCGTGAGGTGGATAGTTGATGTGCAGGCTGAGCATGTCATGAACCTCAGTGTGGAATGGATGCACTGTGAATCTCATAAGTTCGTCACCTATAAATAGAAGATCTTACCTCCCTTTGGTCCTTTCTTTCCTCCTGGAATTTTTCTTTTAGCGCTCTCGATTCATGAAGCACCCGCATACTCTGTGATTTCTCTCCGCGAATTATGTCTTCTGCTTCCTGGCATATAGCGAGTCATTGACCTCACATTGGAGCGCTTTTCATCTTGGTGTTGGCAAGCTGGGGCAGGGTTCCATGAATAGTTTTCTCCAACATGCTCCACAAATGAGCTTCTCAAACCAGCTTCACGAACCAAACCCAAAAAATCACCCAAAATCAAAACTGAATGGCTCAGTGAGATGCAGCTAGGGGGGTCCTCACAGAGGCTGTCGGAATGGAGTATATGGGGAATATCTTGGGCCTAGGGGAGTTATTACGGAGTCATTTTCACAATGGTTCGTTGATAGAGTTGCTATCAGAGATCCAGAGGAACTATCCACTGTGAACGAGGTTGCCTTGGTATGGATTCAGGCTTACGGATGACGTGTTCATTCTTGAAGCAAGTTGGGGTGACATAGCATATCGTTTCAGAAGTAAATTATGTCAGAACCAATGGTTCACGGTGACTGATGCCCATTCCCGATAAGACTTCATGCCCGTTAATGTTGACTGCCTGTATTACCACCTGAACAATGTTGATGGGAAGGAACTATAGTTAGAGACATCCCCCCCTCTGTCGCAGTCAATTTTGAAGGACGACTTAATGAAACTGAGGATGGAATGGCTTGAGGAGTGGGACCAGTGCTAGGGTGGCAACTTCACATATGACTGGGCCTGAACCTACTGTGTAGGTGCCTCGTGTGAGGAGTTTGGGGCGGATCTGAGAAGAGTGGGTCTTTGTGAGGCGGCTTTGGCCTTCTAATTAAACATTTACCAACCAAAGCAGCTGATGCCGGAATTGTTGAGTAGGTGGTCATTGAGTACCATTACCTTCTACTAGCACCATGGGGAGGTTGGAATCGGCTGGTGGGGTGTGCACTAGATATCAGGGGTCCCGATATTAAAGGCGATGTATGATGAAATCCTCCGCATTATGGGGGTGTGGGAGGATCGAAAGTAGTTTTTGCTGCTGAAAATGGATTTGATGAGGTTGGTTCCTAGAGAGGACAATGAACCAATGAGGGATGTCTATTTCAGGCGGTGGTTCAGTGAGTTTCTCAATTTTCTGAAAGAGATGCAGTTTTTGGTGAGGCCTCGGATTTGCCCGAAGGGGGATCAATGGGTCATGGAGCACACGTACTGGTGGATTTGGGAGGAAAACAAGTGGAAATCCTGGGGATTTAATGTCAGCACCAAGCAGCATCTGATAGTCAGGTTGACGGCATTTTTCGCAGCTCTCATCTGTGATTGGATCTTGTCAGTGAGGGATACAAACATGGGCGTGAAACCAAGAAAATTCATCCTAGTGTCCATGATGGTGGTAGTTGGGCGAGTTAACATTGGTATCCCAATGCTCTCCAAGAAATTTAAGATGTTGTGGCACATCAGCGAGGGGAAGAGGCCACAGAGGATATGTGAGCCATTCCACCTTCTGTAGGGGTGGATGACGACGCATGATAGGGGGTTTATGAATACCCGAACCCCATTTCACCTTCGGGATAGAACATCCGCCCATCCATCCTGAATATCATGGGAGGCTTTTCAGCTAAGATGACCACATCATTAGTGCAAAACTGGGTGTGGAAGGTGGAGGAATTCCACATTCACCAATTTCTGTTGCCAACAAGTGCTTTTACCGATGAAGACTAAGGAACAGAAGAGAACTAGTTCTATCTGCTGGATTTTCGAAGTGGAGTGCTAGTGGAAAGGGTTGACCATGAGCCCCTTTGCGAGCTATACACCCTGCACCGATTTTCCAGGCACTTTTGGTGTCTACAGCGACTGAACCCATAGGTCTATCTAGGGGTGAACCGTGAGGAACACCCATGTGTGATGAGGTAGATGTGGCTCATGTTCACATAGGAAGAAGGGAATATGTGCAATGAGATACCACCACCTACAGTTGTTTTTGGGCTGACAAAAGAGTATAAACAAAGCTAGGATGTGGCCTACCTATGGTATATGCTGAATCAGCCTACCGTTTGGGTTGGTGATGGTGAGCCTTCCCTATCTCGGGGCTAAGGCTGGAAGGTGGAAAGGGAATCCTACAGTGGTGGGGTTGCTGTGGTGGTGAGGCCCACACCGATTGAGGGGGCAGCAGTGGTAGCAGACTTGGTGGTCCTATAAGAATAGGGTTATCCAAAGGGGAGGTCATCGAAACGATTCCGTAGGGTATCCACCCAGGCTCTGGGGATGCGGTTGCGCCATATAGACATGCCATATAATGTAGTCTTCCCAGAGGCTTGGGACATCTGGGAAGTCAACCGAAAATTACACATTCCATCTAAAATGTGGAAAAACATGAACCATTGTGGGATGGATTTTCTGAGAATATACCCTATCAGGGCCAACTTTGCGGTGTCCCGAGCAATGGTGGAATAATTCCTGGCAGATCTGGAGGACTTTGTGCATTACCGTGGTGCCTCGCATCTAATTATAGACCATGTCAAGGTGCTGCTAGATCGTACGGTCCCTCCACAATTGTCGTCTGTTAAACTAAGATGGAGTTTCCCTCTTCCGAAAGAATCGGACGAGTCCTCCTGGGTGTAAGAGGCCTATATAGGGAGCTTGTTGGAGGAGGGAGAAATCGGCGATCAAGACCCGGATCTTAACGATTTCATAGAGGCCATCCAGGTAAAATCCGTAGCCCCTTCCTCAGTTTTTTCTTCCAGGTCATTCTGGACTCCAAACTAATATTTGAACTACGTAGGAGAGTCTCATACACATAACCTATTCTCACCACTCAACATATACATATGTCGGACCTTCAGGATCTACACATGCGACTGCATTGATTTCCATGTCCGGCGGGGCCCAGACACCTGAGGTGGATTCTCCAGATCTTTCATAACATCTGACCATATACGGGGGGCCAAGCATTGGGGTCCCAACGATGTCAACTGAAGAACGTGTCCAGGAATTTGACCTCTTTAAGTATCCTCTACCAAATTCATGATTGTCACCCATTGACTATGTCAACTAAAATCCTATCCCCTTTTGGTGCACATAGTTCTTCAAATGGCGGGGGTCTCCTTTGAGAGGTTGGTCGGAGCTTCAGGTTGGGTGTTTCCCAGATGAATACTGGTGATCGTGGAGGCAGATACCCAGACTGACCAAGTTGCGGCACTCCCAATCCCTGGTGGGACCATTAGTAGGCCTGAGCTTGAGATTATTGAGGTGGGTTCTAATGATGAGGATCGGTCAGATAGTCTGGGTCTCGCCATACCTGATCAAATGCTAGATATGGACCCTGCTAATGAGTTCCTGGGGGTGTTCCCCACATATGAGCCTTCCAAACATACCGACTGGGATGAGACAACCTCTAATGTAGAAGATAGAAAAATAGTTTGTCATCGATCATGGAAGCTGATCAAGAGCTTCATCAATGACACCCCCGCCCCCAAAAAAATGGATGGATGAGATAGACAGAATTTGCTCATTACTGCGTATACTGTGTGCTGGGGTAGTGGATGCCCATCGTCACCACATTCTCATCCGACATATTATGGTGGAGAAGATTTTTGAGTATGACCGTGGCTTCATTATGGGCTGGCAGTAGTGGAAAGAGGTGAATATTATGACTCTTCAGGAGGTAGAAGATGAAATTAAGTGTCTAAAGGTCTGTGTGGATGAGAACTCATCCTCCTTCAATGCTTAATCAGAGATAATATTACGATTGAAGGACCAGCTAGTAGAGGTCGATGAGCGTATGAATAAAACAACCAATGAGATGACCATCCTCTAGACCGATATAGAGCGGACCTAGATTACAGCTGATGAATTGCATCCCATCTCTACCGAGGAGGAACGGGAGCTGAGCAGGAGACAACAAATCATGGATGCTAGAAGCCATAGGGTGCTGGAGCTGCAACTTTCTTTTGACGGGGTTAATCCTTCCATGGGAGGGATCGACCCTCAGATACTATAATGATTACAAACCCTCAAATTTACATTCATGCTTTGATTGTTTTATCCCAGATGGATGCATGAGTTCTGTTATTTGTATTGGTTTATTGAATTCCCATCATATTTGTGGAACTTCCAATGATCAATCCTTAATATCACATGGGTCAGGCCAAGTTTGAGAAACAAGGGATGAACACCTTATTATTCCACCCAAATGTAAGAGTAAAAACCATGCATTGGGCATTGGGGGTTTGAACAACCAATCCAGATTACCATGAAGAAATGGGAGAGGACCGATTATATGAAGAGGACCTTGGAACAATCGACATGTCATCCTTACAATGTTCTATAGTGAATGATATGTGTAACTCTAGGGGTGTTCGCCTTAATCCGAATATAGGGGGATGGAATGTTTGAATCACGATAACCACAGATCGGAACATTATATGGGTGGTGTGAAAATAAAGGATGTCAATTGACTATGTTTGAAACACAGTATCCTTATTGCGTTAGCTGGGAATGGGAATAAAAAATGAGGGTCGACCACCGACTATGTTCGAAACACAGGTCTTGACTCTAAATGACATCCATTAGCCTTCCAGAACTTTTGCCTAGGATTGTAGGTTAGCCATAGGCTGAGCATCCAAACTGTTAGGGGGTTCTTTTGGGAATGAAAGAGGACGAGGGTCTGAAAAAAGGGTACACAAATCCTGAAGGGTGGAGTGATGGGTTTTTCTAATGGAGTCCAACACTTTTGAAATTATGCCACAATGGTGGAAACACATTAGGTGGCTGTATTGGTCTGATCAGGGATCATACCTACTTCTAAACAGGACCTTTTGGGTAAGGACCTGGAATAACATGTAGTTTTACATCATACCAATGAGTATGATAGACACGTAGTTTAACGCCGTACGGTTAGAATAGTGCACATAGTTTTATGTTCATACTGCATGGACCAAGGTTAACAGTTTAAAGTCATGGTACATCAACTGTAGGCTTCTAATAGAAGGTCATAAAGACTGGAATGTAATTGGGGCCAAGGGGACTGGAGGTTTAATAACCCTTGAGCTGGGCCTGAGGTAAATTTCTCGGTCATTCTTTAAGTATCTCATAAGGATAAGAATCAAGCCAAACGTAGTTATTAAGCATGGTGTGGTCGGGTTCCAACACTGATAAGGAAAATCATCTCTAGAAAGGGATCTGGTGCATCCCATGATTAACATGAGGCATCCTGAACTTGTTCAGGGTAGAACAGCAGTTTAGTGTCATGGGTCAAGGACATAAGGACTCGAGTTGTTTAATGTCATGTGGTAGGATGAATAATGAAAGGGGAGATCCTTGGAAGGGGGTATGTTGTGTGGTAGCTTTAAACATGATGTGAATAAGGACATTAGGAGTTTTCACCACACCATGTATCCCCGAAGGAAATTCTTTAGGTCAAGGGGCCAAAAGTAAAAGTTAGTCTGGACCCAAGGCAATGTGCCTGGACATTATTAAATACCCCATTATGATGGGAATAAATCCATAAATAGTTATAAGGCATATTTTATCATCATGTGTGGTAATGAAAGGCATGTGTGGCATGATTATGCCAACACATGTCCTACCAAAACAACTAAGCGCACGTGAGTCTAGCTCAATGTGGGAAACAAGGAGTAATGATGGGATATTCCTAGAACAGGAAGGCGCATGTCAGGGGTGATGGGACACTAGGTGAATGGAATCCCTATGATGCTGATCCACCTATATAAATCACCTAGATGCATGGAAGAGTGAAGCCGAGTATGTTGAAATGCCACTTGAACATAAGAAAGTGGAAATATGTGAATCATGATGCTCAAGATCTGGACGACAATGATGGTGGCGGGATGATAGGGGATAGATTTTGACCATGTTCAAAGAACAGTATCCATATCACATTATCTTGGAATGGGGACAGATAAATGAGGGTCGACTATTGACAGTGTTCGAAACACAAGACCTGTCGCAAATGCCCTCTTAGATCTTCAGCGATGTTGGCCAAGGATAGTAGGTAAGACAGTGTGGCATGAGATCATGCTAAAATGGGGGTCCCTTGAGGAATGGAAGAGGATGAGGATCCAAATTATGGTCTCATGATGCTTGGACATGGAACGAGCGGAATGTCCCTGTGAAAACTCAATACTTTGAGCTCTTTTCAAAACACTTTAGAATACCACTATAAGACGTATTATATAGATGAATTCGAGTCCCTTCCCCAAAATGACAAGGGTCCTAAGGTTTCATGGTTCCATATTAATGGTCGTAGGATGATCCATTAAGGGGAGATTGATTTAATGGACTGTGCGCATGGTATCAAAGTAGCCAAAAATCCATCGTGTAGTTCCCATAGGGAGATTATAGCTTAGGGTCATAGAAGATGGACTAGGTGCAGAGAAGGCACCGAAGGCAAATGGTGTGGACTTTTCAAAACCCAACATGAATGAGGGAAAAATATCATAAGGTACTCACCACCCCACACGTTCCAGAAAGAGTTTGGGCTGAGGGTCCAATAGAGGGGGGGGCATGATTTTGGATTCCTGGGGCTGGACCCGGAGACAATGTGTCTAGGCATTCCTAGGTATCCCAAGAGGATTAAAATCAAGCCATACGTAGTTATACAAGATACATGGTAGGATACCAGTTTTAGAGATGATTAGGTTGTGTAGGTCTTTCCCTTGCACCGAAATAAGTGGTATTTAATTGATCGTGTTTGTCCTTTAAGATGAATGTGTGTTTTTTTGAAGCGATGGACCTAGGATAGAAAATACAGGTATGCCACATGATTCATGCCGTATGAAATCAATGAAAAATGGTTTGTTGTGTGACCAATACCAAATTTTATGCCTCCTCGAGTGAAGATATCATGGTGTAGTGTCATTTTTCGTTGTCTGGCCAGGACGATAATGTCACTGTTTAGGGTCATGTGATGGGACTAGGCCACCCACTTCAAACATTCTATAGGACCAACACAACAGTTTAATGTCATGTGAGACTAAAAATCATAGTTTAAAATCATATGGGTCAAACATATATAAGAGAGATGAGGTTCTATAATGGATGTGCATTGCGTGATAACGCATACCTAATGTGAATGAGAACGAGGTCCACATTATACTGTGCACGATTCTGAGGAGGAAACCTTGGTCCAAGATTCCAGGAAAGGTTAGAGGATATAGGGTCGGAGAAACTAGCTCCCAGTTGACCTCGACCCAAAGACAAGGTTTCTGGGTGTTCCTACGTATCCCATGAGGATGGGAATCTAGACACACATAGTTTTTGAAGGTTCCTTTTAATGTCGTGCAGGACAACATACAATTTAATGTCATGTGGGGCAGGAAGTAGGGGGGATAACTCTTAAAAAGGGGCATATGAGGTGCAACTAATGAAACCCCAACATGAATGAGGACATAATCCCACACCACTCCATGAGGTACCATAATAGTTAGAGCCCATAATGCAGAACAGAAGAGATAAATTAGTGGAACTCAATATGGACCCAAAGACGAAACGTATAGGCATTCCTATGTATCCCATGGGAATTGGAATAAAGTCATACGTAGTTTTGAAAGAGATCATAGTTTATGGTCATAGAGTGCGGGCCAGAGAGAAGGAAAACTCTTCAAATAGGTGAAGACCTTGATTCAATCCCTAAGCCCACGTAAGTCAAGATCGGTGTTGGAAACAATGACAGAATTGGTCTTGGCAATACCTGGAATGTATGTAGGGGAGAAATCGGTGCAGATCTCTGAAGAATTCCTTACGACAGTTTTTTCCTCCTAGCGTGAAAATGTTCACTGAGGAATAGTACCAAGAGTGTTGAAATTCCTCTATATACATAATGAGGTGGAAAATGATGTGAATCATGCGCTCGATATTTTGGGATTAATGGGTATGGTGTGATGATGGAGGATAATTGTTGACAGTGTTTGAAACATTGTACCCATATCGTCTGACCTGAAATGGGGACAAAAAATGAGCATCAACCACTAATTGTATTCGCAATGCAGGACATGTATAATGTTTTTGTTCAGAACCCACAATGATGTTGGTCTGTAATGGTAGGAGGGCGCTTGGGCTGAGCATCCATGCCATTTGGGGGTCCCTTTGGATGTGAAAGGGGATGAAATCCTTCATAAAGGGGAACATGAAGCCTTGAAAATGGTTGAATGTATGTATAGGTAGAATCTGACACTCTAGGTGCTGAACCAGAGTACTCTTGGACACATTTCTGAATCACTGAAGAGGTTTGAGGGGATCAACGTGAAAGCTGTCGATTTGAAAGGATGAGTATAGAACAAGGGTATCTAGAACTCTTAGGAGAAAGAGGCACATGGTGTGGTTGTTACATACCTGACATGAATGAGGGTGTAAACCCATTCCACACAATATAACCATTTCCCTAGGGAAATGTAGAACATGGGGCCATGATGAGACTTGACCTAAATACTAGACGTTCAGGCGGTCCTATGTATCTAATGAGGGTGGAAATTACGCCGTACGTAGTTTTGGTAGAGGGACGATGCAAATAAGGGCTAGATTCCCTAATGAGGGGAGTGTTGGGCATGGCGAGTAACTAGATGTGAATAAGGAATTCAGTTCATACCGTACAACCCTAAGTGATAACATTGGCCAGGGGGCTGAAAAGGCCAAGGGGCCTGAGACTGGGCCACAGATGGAATGTCCCGACCAGTATGTAGTTTAATGTCTTGCATTGAGTATGATGGAAGGGGTAAGGTATCTCATATGGGGACATGTACAGCATGACAAGTGACCTAACGTGAATGAGAACATAACCCCACACCACACCGTACAACGCTAAGTTGGAACATGGGAAAGGGTCCCAAAAAGGCCAAGGGGTGAGGAAAATTGTTGACCTGATTCACAACACAACATCCATCCTTTCATGATTGGAGGTCTAGGAAAACAATTGAGCATCAACAGTTGACCATATTTGCAACACATGACATGTATCAATTTTTAGCTTGAAATACTCATGGATGTTGTCCCGAGATGGTAGGAGAGCCCTTGGGCCGAGCATTCATTCCAGTCAGGGGTCTTTTTGGAAAAAGAAAAACAGAAACCCAAATGAAGGGGCTCACGAAGCATGGTCGAGCATGTGCTTTTGGATGGGGTGTTAGTGGAGAAGGAACACCTCATGGGGATGTGTGTAGCATATCCAAATATCTTGATGTGAATTAGGATGCAAATCCATACCATATCACACAATCCCGAACGAAAACTTGAGTTGAGGGGCCGAAAGGGTCGAGGGACTGGTGATTTGGCATCCCAGTCAGCCATGGTCGCATAACCTCTTATGTAGGTGCTACCACATCATAGTTCCTAAGCCCATGTGAGCAATTCTCTATGTGGGGAACAAGGGCTAGGACTTCTTGTTCCCCATCATATGAGGGCAAGATAACTGGCATCACCCGAGGGAGACCGCAACTTGAAGATATAGTGGGGCAGAACGATCCACTACACTCAATATTTTGTACCAATGGGAGTGGATTTAATGACAACGGCTAGCTGTTGACCATGTTCGAAACATATCATCCATATCATGTGTCCTGGAATGGGAACAACAAATGAGGATCGCCCGCTGACCACATTCAAAACGCATGCCTCGTGTCAAATTGTTTTTCGAAACCCTAAAGGGCGTTGGCTCGTATTGGTAGGAGGGCCATGGGCTGAGAATCCTTGCCATTTGGGGGCCCTTTTGGACATGAAAGATGATGGAGTCTCAAACAAGGAGCATGAGTGAAGCATAAGTGTGCCCAATAATTTCAACGTCATGTAGGACGGTGAAAGAGGTGGAAGTCTCCAGGGAGTAGAGCGCATGGCAGCGTTACATTGAACTCGACGTGAATTGGGGAAAAATCCTGCACCACACCATATGTCCTGACCCTAGTAGAGAATCTGGAGTTTGGTTCTGGACTGATAAAAAAAATTCTGGGTGTTCCTATGTGTCCCATGAGGATGGGAATCAATCCATACATAGTTCTTGAAGGCCATGTAGTTTAATGTCGTGTAGTGAGGACATGGGAGGATAGAATAATAGGGAGGGGTCACATGGTGCGACCATCGTAATACTAACATGTGTGGTGCTAAAAAATCCTACAATATACCATGAAAGGACCCTACAAGAGGTCTACCCCCAGGGGGGTAGTCAAAGAATATAGTATGGGGGATGGACTTAAGAAATAATGTTTGAGCGTTCTTATGTATCCAATGAAGAAGATAATCAAAGAATACATTGTTATAAGGGTGAAGTATAACATCTTTCACGATGAAATATAATTTAACATCATGTGGGACATTTTATAGTTTAATGTAATGTAGGACTAGATAGTTTAGGGTCGTGTGGGACCAAAGAGTTTAGGGTCATGCTGGACCTGTAGGCTCACACAAAGTATTGATTGCAGAACTTGGAATTGGTGGGAGGAGTTATACGCTCACCATCCATGGTTACCAATGAGTACGCCCCATTGAGGTAAACCTTCTGACTAATGAAAGGTCCTTCCCATTTGGGATCCAACTTGGTTGGTTTCCTGCCAGGTATCATTGGTGTCCTGAGGGCCAACACCAAATCACCATTCCGGAAATAGTGGAGGCGAACCTTCTTGTTGAAGGCTATAGCTATCTTATTTTTATTCCTTTCTTGATTGTGAAGTGCATGAAGCCTATTCTCATCAAGTGATTCCAATTTAGCCAGATGGATTTCATCTACCTTATCTGGCACCTACTGGTCATAGACTATGTTGCATAACAAAGGCAACTGAATCCCGATGTGCAAGAAGTCCTTAGTTATGTACACCAGGGAATGTTGGGTCACCTGGGTGGAATTACAAATAATTGTTCGATAAGCCCAGAGGGTGTTTGAGAGCTTGTATGACCAAATTTTATTATTCTGACCAACCATTTTCTGCAAAATGTTAGTGACAGTTTTGTTGAACACCTCGATTTGTCCATTTTCTAGTGCATGATAGTGGAAGGTATGGTTAGAACAGATGTTTCACTTAGCTTACAACTTATTCATCATAGCTTCTCAGATGTTTTTGCTGTTATTAGTGAGGATGACATGAGAAACTCCAAATCGGTAGATGATGTTTGAACTCAAAAAGTCAACGATGAAATGGGCCTTGACAACTGCCTCTACCCACTTGGAGATGAAATATGTAGCCTTCAGGATGAATCTCCACTGGCGTGCTATCACCGGTTGATATGGTCCCACGACATCATGTCCCCATACCAAAAATTGACAGGAGTACTTAGTGGAGTGGAGAGGCTATAACAGCTGATGCATAATGTTATCATGAATTTGGCATGCATGGGATATCCTAGAAAACTCGATGCATTCATGGATCATGGTGGGCCAAAAGTACCCCAGTCTTTAGATTTGGTGAGATAGTTTCAGCCCAATTTGATTATCCACGTAAAAACTGACATGAACCTCGTGCATGACTTGAGAAATCTTGACTCCATGGATGCAATAGAAGAGAATACCATCAATCCCGCACTTATAGAGGATCTGATAATGACTGGGACTGTCCTAGAAGTTAAACTATAATGTGCGTCATAGGATTTGCTCGTACCTGGCCTGATCAGCTAGGAGATAACCATTTTGGAGATATTCAACAAAGGGGGCTCTCTAGTCGCGAGTCACTTCAACCACTGCATTTGGGGGTCCTCACAAGGAGGCTCCGGCAGTATGATGGCTCACCTAAAGGTTGTTTTCATCATCTTAGTAGACATGAGCAGTGAATCTCTTATGTGCCACGTGAATAATCAGATCATCCAACTCAGGTTCTGCAAGTGATGCAGCCATGTTGTCCAGGGCTTCAGCTTGACCGTTCTGAGATCGAGGAAAATGAGTAACTTTCGACTGAGATGGGAACTAGGCCATTATCTGGAGATTGTGCTACAACAATGGTACAATCTATGGATTTCTCACGACATATTCACCGTTGATCTTCTTAATGACTAGTTTGGAATCCCCTTTCACATGAAAATGGGGCACATCAATCTTCAGGGCTATCTCAAGGCTTGTGAAGAGATCCAGATACTCTGCCTCATTATGTTGAGAAGCCTTCTTAAAATATGAATGTGTATGGTAGAATGGCTTGTGTCGGGTTAATAAAGATGATACCCAAGCCTACCTTGTTGAGCCTGATATCATTGAGCCTCCTTCTAGTGGGGCTTTAGGAAGCACCATCAATGTGCATCTACCAGCATGACATGGCTTGGTTCACCTAGAGGATTGCCTCATCATGAAAATCCAAGTCTAGAGACTGGTCCATGGGGGTTGGATGGGTAGCAAGGAAGTCTGCCAATGCTTTCCCCTTAATAGATTAATAATGGATAAAAATAATACTGAACTGTGGGAGAATCACTTTCCACTGAGTGAGATGACATGTCAATATGGGGTGGTCTTGAATGTACTTCAATGGGTTTACTTGAGATACCAGCTGCACCTCATGGTTCTAGAAGTAATGACGCAATTTCTGTACTACGAATACCAGAGAAAGATAGCTCTTTTTGATGGGGGAGTATCTGGTCTCTGTATTGAGGAGCATATGACTGAGGTAGTAAAGTATTTTCTCCATCACCTCGTTGTTCTTTTGGAGGAGAAGGGTCACAAGAGATCAATCCAGGGTTGCCACATAAAGGAATAATGGATTTTTAGAGATATGTGGCATTAAGACTGGAGGATGGATCAGATACTGCTTGATCTCTTCAATATAAATCTGACACTCCTCGTCCAATTCATAATCGGTGCCTTTCTTCATGAGCCAAGAAAATTTCTTACAATTTCCATCCAGGTTCGTGATAAATTGGAATATGTAGGCTAAGTGGCCTTAGAAGCCTCGCAGCTCCCAAATGTTGCTCATATGAGACATCTATCTAATGTTCTTCATCTTCTCTAGGTCGATCTCAATGCCCCTATATCTTACAACGAAGCAGAGAAACTTTCCAGAGGTGACGCCGAAGGCACACTTCAAAGGGTTGATCTTCAGGTAACAGGAATAGAGGAAAATGAACACTTTCTCAAGGTCTTTGAGATGGTCATGATGCTAGCGGGATTTGACCACCATATCGTTGACAAAGAATTCCACCAAAATTCCATGAATTTACATAAATATGCGATGCATAGCTCACGGATAGGTGGAACCTACTAACTATAAACCGAAGGGCATGACTTGGTCACAAAAAGTACCTTGTGGTTCCCGGAATCCTGATGAATCCTCGTCCTCGGGATCCATTTGGATTTGGTTGTAATAGGAGTACCATTCTATGAAATAGAGGGCTTGGAATCTAGATGTATCATTAATCAACATCTCCATCACATGAAGGGGAAAATAATCTTTCGGATAGTGATAGTTCAGATCCTGGAAGTTGATGAAGACTCTAACCTGTCGGTTCTTTTTTCATGAATGGCACAATATTGGATAGCCATTTGGGTTACTAGACCTTCTTAATGATATTTTCTCTTATGATCTTATCAAATTATGCTTCTATCATGGCATTGTGAGAATGGTGCATCATTTCGGGAGGCTGCTTGAACCCACGAAGATTTGCAAGGAGACGGAGGCGGTGGATGGATACCTGAGGATCTAGTCCTGACATCTCGTCATAACTCCAGGAGGATACATCTCAATTTTATTTCAATAAGTCTATGTAATTTTGTTTCTCCTCGAGGGGCATGGCCACACTAATCAATGTAGGTATCGGGTCTTCCTCGCTACCGAGGTTCACCTATACTAACTCATCAACTCTGGCAGAGACAACCTCTTCAAAGGTAGGAGGAGAATCCTATAAACCCTCTTCTTCACTTGTGGAGGGGGAATCCTTGGCGGGAGGAGTATCATCTAAGTCAGAAGATCCCGACAGGAGTCTGGTACCCACCTAAGTGACAATGGACACCGCATCGGTGAACCCTTGTACTACCGCAACTAGAGCGATGAAGGCGGTTCATCAGATCCCATCGGACCTTCAGCCCAAGGGGGAATGCTTCATGATTAAATAGAAATAATGGCATGTTTTCTTGATCCGGTTAGTTCCATCTTGGTGGAACAAGAACGTATGATGTATTTTTGTTTCCATGGGGTGGATATCTCGATACCTTATGGTGGTAGGAGGCTCTGAGATCAACTGATCATTGTTTTTATAGGAGTACAAGGTAATTTTCTGCCATCGCTTAGACATGGGAATGTGTTCCCCCTTGTTCCAGACACAATGATGAATTATCCAATTTCTGGGGTTTTATCATCCGATCAGTGGATTGTAAAGACATAGGAATCGTATAGATCTATCCATGGGTCAGTCGCAATCGTGGAATGGTCGACATCGTTGGTTTGAATATGATTGTCCATGCTCTTCTAGTAGTTTTCATCTGGATATTAGGCATTACAAGATGCAAAAGGAGATGTGTCACCTTGATGCACACCCAATCGACAATTAATGGAGTACATGAGGCACTGGTGATATGAAGAGGGAACAACCGCATGTCGGTGGAGCCACGACCTTCACATCAATTCATTGTAGGCGTTGTCTTGGGAGACTACCATAAATTCGGTTACAGAATCTAGGCCACCAAAAAGGGTATTAAAATGGATCTTACTAACCGGCGTCAGTTTCGCCTTGTCATAACCTTGGATTATTAGGTCAGAGGGACTCATATTATCTTCTGACAATCCTATCTTTCAAATTTTTCGAGTCGGGATTAGGTTAATTCGATAGCCCATGTCGACAAGATAGCGATGATCCTCCACACCATTGAATTTTCCAGTGATGTACAGTGGGATAATGTTCCCCTATATGGGAGAGCCTCCATCTTTTATAGAGAATGAGATAATGTCCTCGCAATAAGCATTCTTGACCACTTCAGCATGAAAATATTCTTTGGCTGTTATTTCCATCTTAAACTGGAGGGGGCTTCCTAAAGCATTGGCTAGGGCCTGATGCATATCTAAAAATAGGATAAGGTCCTAAAGGATGGATATCATTGCTGGGATATAGGAAAGATTCTCACAAACATCGTACTTTTTCTCTAGGAATGAACATCTACTTGCAGGATGTCTCTCTATGACAAGAGATATGGTGGGCCCTGCCAATAGGTCCGACAGCTAACTGGTATTGGAAACATCCCACATACCACTAGTTGAGGCCCGCAGAGTGGATATGTGATGAGGGTCAGAAGAATGATACTAGCCTGTAGTAGGTTGTTCTAGTCGTGACATGGTCGAGGTGGCTCTTCCCGATCAAGCAACACGAACAGTGGAAAAGGCGGGCCAGATGCCACCATATGAGAGGGTTGTGCATACTGAGCACTACGCTGAGCTTGTTTCCTGGTTTCAGTAGCATGCACATACTAGATGGAAGTTTTGATCAAGGATCTCTGATGGCCCATATCGCTACAGCTCTGTCAACAATGGCGTTGACTGGGGATGTTAGGAAGATTCGCCTGGCGCTCTTCATCGTTTGAAATCATGTAGGGATTTACCAGCTATTGGGTGGTAACTGAGGCATACCTTTGATCATCACTTGAAGTGTCATACACTACTGGAAAGATTCTAGGAGATATCTCCATCTCTATAGGAATGAAGTCACTAATAGTGTGGAATCACGATGGCATCAGAGGGGTAATTTTCTTTCTCTTGTGTCGCTGGTGTTTGCTCTTCTGGGAAGAGGATGGCTGAGACGACGATGCAGAAGTGGTGGCTATAGCTTCTGAAGGCTCTGGCCGATTCAGGTGTTCCTGGATGACACCATGGGCACGAGCGACTATTTTATGATCAATATATTCATAAAACATCTGGGATCCGTGATTGGTAACCTGATTCCACTCACCCTCACTGTCGCTGCTGATGTATGGCCTCACATAGACGGATGCTACCTGTGTTGGGGCTTGGCCCAGCCTGACTATGTTGTTATCGACATGGTCTTGTATCCAGTCTTTGAACACATAGAACTTATTGGGAGTTCCTTAGGATCTGATGATATGGGCATTAATTAGGGTGATCATTATGGTTTGCCTCTTCCAGACTACTACATTAAGGAAAACATACAATCCCCTATTCTAAGGCACTGTGGATGTAACCGTGGACCTGTGTCATGTTGATTGAGTAGGTCTGGTTTCTCCTATCCGGAAAGGGGGCCCTTGGAGCATGACCCTGATGAGGGGCTTGAGGAGCCTATCGAGGAGGTGGTACTCAGTTATCTTGCTTTGGTGGCGGCGACACATTACGTAGGGGAATCCGCCGATTTTGAGGTGGCCGTTGCTTTGTTGGAGGTTGTGACTATAGTGGGGGACCTCTACGATGTTACCGAGGCGGCTCCACTATAATCCACTCTAATCACCTGGGGGCCTCTATTTGGGCCCCTGTGGTGGGCTTAGCGCTGGAGGACCTTCTCGTAGGGATTGTAGGAGGCAACATACGTGATTTCTTAACCAGCTGTAAGGCTTCTTCGAGGCATTGGTCCTTATCATAGTTGTCTCTAAATTCACCAGGGTAGTTATAAGTGATCAATGAGGGAACCAGTTATATCTTAACATTTCCCACACACATCGTCAATAAATGATTCTGATTAAGTGGCATGTCGAAGGGATGTGTCAGTCCTTTCCACCGGGCAACAAAGTCGGTGACGTGCTCATCCGGCCTCTGCTTCCACTTCAAGAGGTCTGGGATACTGATTTCCCGCATGGTGGATCTGAACTTGTAGAGGAATTACATATGTAGGTCCTCCCAGCCAGTCACTAATCCAATGGGGAGATGGTTCTACCAGAAAAACTTAAGGCCTTCCAATGTCTGTACAAAACACTAGATTTTGGTAGATTCCTGCTGCACTGGAGTTCCCAACATGGGGCCACACCTTGAGGTAAAGTGGGACAGGTGATGTGGCGGATCCCATGTCTTGTTAAAGGGGGAGAATGTGGGATTTCCAAAACCCGTGGGTTCTGGCATATCATTTACCCACTCCAGATATGGCATTCCATCATGTGGGAGTGCCACCTGTCGTGTTTCCAATGCCTCAACATGGGAAATAAGTGCCACCATTGGATCATCTAGATGGGGGGTCCCTCTCTTGATATGGGTCCCTAAGTACGAGTGCATTGTCAGGTTCCTCAACATGGTAAGTAGGCCCAGTGGCTTGTGGAGTTGCTAGTGGCATGACCCTCGGGGAAACTGGGGGAACCTGAGCTAGGTCTCTTGGATTATCACATCGTTCTAGAGGTTTTTTTGAGACATAACATGACCTCTTTCCGTATGTTCCAGCATCAACCATGTCTGTGGGTTCATGTTGGTCAGGGTCCCCTAGAGGAAACTCCTAGAGGTGAATTTGTTCCTTCCACTGCTTCCCTGACATAGGATTACCGTAGTCTGGTCGTCGATCTACAGCCCTTTCAGCCATGAGGTCATCGATCAACTTATTATGTTTGGAAAGTTGATGAAGAAATGGGGCTTTTTGGGGTCTTTCTCCGTCGTTTTCACTGAGCCAGACGAGTTGGAGGGTTTTGGGCTCCAAGATGCTCTTTACCGTTACCATGATTTTGGCTAAGGACTAATGCCTCGGTGGGAACAGTGAGACCCAGTAGCCTCCTCTATTGATGAGTAACCCTCTTTTAGGGATCCATTAGTTGTGGAATGCCTTCAGGGGGAGGTCCTCATCCAAAAGCTTCATCTTTTTTCCCTCTTCCAATAGGGTGGCCAGGTTGACCTCAACTCTACCAGGGGAAATTCTTCAATGTCGCCTAGTGAGTCGGGTTATCTTCAGATATAAATGAAGAGGAGGGAAGAATATAGCCTCCAGCCACATATCTGCAGGTGGGGGGAAGCCTCCTTGATAATCTTGCAGAGTATCTTGAATCTTTGAACACATTTCTATTGGAGGGCCCTATGGAAACCTGGTGACTTAGGGCGCTGGGCCAGAGAGAGTGTGGCCAAACCAACTAAATGGTATTTCTCTCCAATTTCTTCAAAATGCGCTTGGCTCCAGGGATAAAAAACTTGCTGATGATGAAGGCCAAAGTGCATCGCCCAAAGGTTTTGACAGAAACAATCAACTTCCTATGGGGCAAGGGATTCCGATGAGAAAAAATTTGGCGCTTCCATGGTTCATAACATCTCCGGGAAGCGGTCCGCTACGAGAATATTCCATAAGCTCCTTGGCTCAGATTTAGGGTATATCCCTTCATTACCTCACTCATCAACTGGAGTCGTCTGAGGATCTGGTAGTGGTGCCGAAGTAGATTACTGGGATGGTAGGCTCGCCGGTGGAGAGTATGAAGAGCGAGCTAATAGACCGCTCAATCATGGGCTATCCTCTGAAGAGTGAATTGACTTAGACATGCCATCGAGGTAAGAAGTGTTGACCACCGCAATTCCTAGAGCAAGGGCTGGGGCTACTGTCAATGGGTCGTGCTACTGCTTTCCCTCCATTGGTCCCCAGAATAGCTCTCTGTGATCTTTAGTCGAGGTAGAGAGTGATTCTGGGGATAACAATAGTGATTGGATGACTGTAACCTATGGGGTTGCAAAATTTTCCTTCATCTGGATATACTTGTGGAAGGAGATTGGAATCCAATGGACCTCGCATTCTGGGAGTACTAGGTTGATGCACCTTGTTCCTGCCCTGACCCTTGACATGGAGGACCTAGGCAAGGGTTCCATCGTTGAGTCTCATTCGGCTTAAAAGTTTTTGAATAAAACCAGTTTGATCTCATTATGAATCTTCTCAGTGTTCCTTTTGTGGTGAGACGACTCTCCCTCCTGCCTGAGGATGGATCCTCCAGACATGGCAGGTTTCGAGAATGATGAGGTCCTTTATCCATACTGAGGCTGGGGTGGGGAGGACTTCTGCCTGAGTAAACCCGGGTGCGAGGTGCACCCGGACCCAATTCAAAGGTGACATGTGGAGGAGCTCCATGGGTAGAGCTGGAGTGGGTAAGTCCTCCATTGTAATCGTTAGAAGCATGGGTAGAACCTCTATGATGGATTCCCCTGGTGACATTAGTATGAGGAGGGTCCTCATACTGGTCGAGCTAAACTCGGGTAGGACCTCCATGTTGGGCGCGGGTGAAGTGAAGCCGACCCTCACTCCTTTAATTTCTAGGGACAGGAGGACCATCGCCAGTAGCTATGAGAAAACGGGGAGCGTCCCCATGTTGGAGAGTGATTGGATGTGCAACGTCCCCATACCAATGGTTTGTGGCGGGAGGAATGACTACATATCCAGTGTAGTGGTAACGAGAGAGACATTTGTACTTAGCATCACCGCTGCTGGGAGGACCCTCATTTGGATTGAAGGTGGCATGGGGAGGACCTAAATGCTGATACTAGAAGTGGGGAAGGCCCACGTTTTCTATGGTAGAGGTACAGGGAGGACCTCTGTATTTGGTGGAATCACTGCGGGTTAGTCTTCTGCGGCCACTGCCAGTGCTGGAAACCAAGAGAGTCAACCCACCCTTCCAGTGGGGTGGTTGGGGCCTCGATCCAGGTCTGGTGTATGAATTAACCTTCTCATCATACATGTTGGAGTTAGTGATATGCGTCAGCAGTGGCTCGGGAAACATTTTCCGCTGATGTTGACGCCCCTTGGTAGACATCCTCTTCGGCATGCGCTCAATATTGGCATCAGGTTAGATGGGACGGAGCCAGTGGTGCAAGTACATGTCTTACCTGCTCCTCAGCTAGTAAGACTTGGTGGCAATGTTGGCATGGCCTGGTGGGAGCCCTTGCTGGGAGCCCCTGGGTTGGGATCCCTGGTGGGATGACACGGATATCCCCTACCTCGTAGGCGTAGGGCAGGGAGTCATCGAGAAATTCTGGTTGGAGGCACCCAAAACAGTTATATTCTAGATTGGGGAGCAGTGACACCCTGCGCGGACATCAGGAGCGGCGTTGAAGACGAGGTGTTGATGCCTCTAAATCCATGTGGGCCATATCCTGAGTCAGGATAATACAATCCTCTACATACCAGCGTACAAGGTCATTGATCACCATTCGTTGGGTGTACTTGGAGGAAGGGATGGGGAAAAGGTACCCAGTGGTCATGGTCATTGAGATTATTGTAGAAGAGGCGGAACTGCATAAGACTGCCATGCTGGTACTACCCCTACTCCTGCGTCGGTGAGCAAGCGATGATCGGCCTCCTGGTACAGCATCATGGTTCTTTGAAGAAGGTAGATTAACTCATCAGTACTGAAAGAAAACTGAAATTGATGACCAGGGCCACAAAAACATTATTTCTTACTTGGATAGTAAGATGGATCCAGACCGATGATGTTGTAGACCAGGATTCCCAACATTTTTACTCCTCCAACATCTGTTGTGTTTCAAGCCAGGCCCAATATTTGCATGGCGGGACCCGACGCCGGATAGCTGGATTTGGTGACACGCTAATCCACTGATGTCTTCAATGCTACTAATCTCCTTATTGAGGAGAAGATCTTCACGTCGGTTTCAGAATTTCTATTTCTGATTCTTTCTCCAGGGTGTGCGCGTCTGCCTTGATGGAGGACAACGACAATGATTGTTTCCCTGCATTCCTGCTTTCCAAAGGCGGGTGACATCCATTCCCTATTTAAGGAGATTATCTCCATGATTGAAAAAGGATGATGGGATGTCAGTTATTCCTTCCAAGGAATTCTCCTCAGAACTCATCACCTAGTCTGTGTCTCCCTTATAGATTTCAGATGTTGTTCATGAAACTCTTCCTAGTGCCATATCTTCATGGACACCTGTTAATTACACTGCTTCATTCATGAAATTCCAAAGGGTCCGGTCAGGTCAGCAACCTTCGATCAGGGGAGTAGAAACATTAGACACCACTGGCGTGTCTGGACACTGGGACACTGGTGCCTCTGGGATTCTTTACCTTATTATAGGGCTTCTTGAGGGCGTGGAAGCTCAAGGCACCCCACATCGAACGCGGGGTATTTTATGCCATAGGCATGTATATGGGTTTTTCCTCATCTTACCATGTTTAACACAGGGTATGAAGCGAGTTTAACTTCTAGCAGGGACAAATCAGACTGATCAGAACACTGATTAGAGTGGATCATATGGGTGCAACCCCTGGAGGGAACTCTGATGTTGGGGCCAACGTGTGGTTAGATTTCTGATTGTTGTTAAGAGGAATGGGGAATGAGGTGGCATGATCCCACTGGGATGTGGCGTCCTAGGTAAGAATCAGGATGGATGATGGTGGGTTTAATGAAGAAGGAGGAATATGAGATGGAGTCGACCCGAGGATGACAATGATTTTGGGATTGTGTCTCAAATGGACCTCATACGTATCCCCGTGATAGGGAATAAAAGTCCTCGTAGTTAATCTAATGACGAATTACCACTGATTGGGGATTTTAACATCTGACCTTTTTATGGTTGATCACAACGTCTTACCGCTGGATGGGGTCACAACGCTTACCACTGGATGGGGTCGCAACAGCTTACCATTGGATGGGGTCACAACAGCTTACTGTTGGATGGGGTCGAACCTCAGGGAGGCTTCCTACGTACCTTATCTAGGAGACACGGATCAAACCATCGTAGTTCATGTTGGATGGGGGTCATTGAACTGACATGGATGACCTAGGGACCAATGGTTGTTGGGATTGAACCTTAGGGAGGTTCCCTACGTACCATTCCTTGGAAAGGATCAAAGTACAAGTAGTTTGGGTGGGTGTAATGACTTACTACTGACTGGGGGAACAATGGATTACCACTGATTTAGGTACAAAGTTTAACATAATGCGAGAAAAGGGTGAACCGACGTGAAGGAGGACCTCAGGCCTAGATAAATGGGGGTATTTAATCTTGGGGAGGCTTCTTATGTACCCTGCCTTGGTAGGGATCAATGTCCACGTAGTTCAGAAGGGGTTGATGAACCAACGTGAGGATGGTTGGGACCAATGGATGGTGGGCCAAAACCTCAGGGAGGCTTCCTATGTACCATTCCTTGGCAAGGATCGAATTCCACATAGTTCACGTGGGTTTGGGTGAACCGACATGAAGGGGGTCTGAGCGACCCCGTGTTCAGCTTGAACCTCATGGAGGTTTCCTACGTAGCTTTCCTAGGAAAGGATCAAATTCCACGTAGTTCAGGTGGTCCAACAGATTACCACTAACTAGGGAAACAATATCTTACCACTGATTGAGTTCTACAATTTAACATCATGCATGACGGATGTGAACCGATGTGAAGGAGGACCTGGTGCCTAGATAGATCGTTGTCTTGAACATCATGGAGGCTTTCTATGTACCCTTCCTTGGCAGGGATAAAATTCCACATAGTTTAGAAGGGGTTTTTGAACCAACGTGAGGATGGTCGGGACCAATGGATGGTGGGATTGAACCTCAGTGAGGCTTCCTACATAACTTGCCTTAGCAAGGATCAATGACTACATAGTTTAGTTGGGTTTGGGAGAACCAATGTGAAAAGGGGGTCGGAGCCACTTGGTGTTCGGCATGAACCTCATGGTGGTGTCCTACATATCTTACAATGGAAAGGATCAAAGTCGACATAGTTCTGGATGGTGCAACAGCTTTCCACTGACTAGGGGAACAATGGATTTCTGATGATTGAGGTCCACGGTTTAACGTCATGTAGGATGAGGGTGAACCGATGCGAAGGAGAACAGGGGGCCCAGAGAGATGGTGGATTTAACCACATGGTGGCTTCTTACGTACCCTTCCTTGGCAGGGAACAAAGTCCACATAGTTCAGAAGGGGTTGGTGAACCGACGTGAGGATGGTTGGGACCAATGGATGGTGGGATTGAACCTCAGTGAGGCTTTCTACATTCCAAGCCTTGGAAAAGATCAGTATCCACATAGTTCAGGTGGTTTTGGGTGAACAGACTTGAAAGGTGTCTGAGTGACCGGGTGTTGGGCTTGAACCATAGGGAGGCTTCCTACGTACCTTGACTTGGCAAGGATCAAAGTCCACTTAGTACAAGTGCATTTGGGAGAACCGACATATAGGGGGTCGGAGTGACCAAGTGTTGGGCTTGAACCTTAGAGATAATTCCCACATATCTCACCTTGGCAAGGATCAAAGTCCACGTAGTTCAGGTGGGTTTGGGTGAACCGACAAGGAGGGGGTCATAGTGACCAGGTGTTGGGCTTGAACCTCAGGAAGGATTCCTATGTACCTCACCTTGGCAAGGATCAATGTCCACGTAGTTCAGATGGGTTTGGGCGAACTGACATGGAGGGAGTCAGAGTGACTAGGTGTTGGGAATGAACCTCAGGGGGACTTGCTAGGTACCTCTCCTTGACAAGGATCAAAGTCCGCGTAGTTTAGAATGGTTTGGGGTTTACACTCTTGGCTACCCGGAGAGGATTTCATGGTCGATGCATGCTCTAAGCCCACATGAGTCATTCTTGGTTTGAGAAACTAGAGAAAACAAATACATGAAGATCATATCGTGGAAGGTGAGTCCATGGGATGTAGTGTGGGATGATATGTAGGTAGCGTCCCAAAAAGGAAATAGGGGCTTACGTGTGGTTTGTAGTCCAAAGAGGAAACCAGGGCTTACACATGGTTAGTAATCTAGGGAGGTGGATATTGGGCATTACTCCAGGATGGAGGCCTGGGTGGTGACAAAGCTCAGTGGGAGAGGGATTTTTCACCCAGGAAGAGAGGAGTAGCAGGGGTGCTGCCTCCAGCAAATAAAGCTAGTGGCTTACACAAGGGTGTTTCCCTTTCCCTGCAGATGTATACCACTCTGATATAGAGGATTTCATTCCATGAGAGGAATGATTTCACTCTCGTGGAGACCAGTGGGCATAGAGAACGTCCATGGTGGGGTTCCCTGCGTGCAAAGCATGAGGATAGGTCACAGTTTAACGTCATGTGCTGATGATGATGGAAATTTTCAATTTAACGTCGTGCAGCTCAGACGAGGTGGGTGTGCTCCGCACCCCTAGGACTTACATAACTGATACCTGTTCTCCCTTTGGGGAAGGAAGGCATTGGCAATGCCATGGTTGGGGGTGTTTAGAGATGATCCCATTGGGGGTCCATGTTAACGTGGTGATTCACAGAAGCATGAGGAAAAGAAACACAATGTGAAGCACTGCCCATGGGACATTGATGTTGCTTCGTGAAAACCTAAAGGGCCACATGGGAAAAGGTGTTGTAGAGAAAAGGGGTTCATATGTAGAAGCACTGTGAAGATATAGTGCTCCATGAAGGGTAGAGGCTTCATGAAGGGATGTTCTCCGCGAAGTGATGTCTCTAAGGCTAGGCATAGGTAATATGTTAATATGGGAGGAGCTTCGCCACATGGAAAGGCATTCACAAAGAAATGCCTCACAAATCAAGGGTGCCTTGAGAATCAATGTGTTGTGAAGAAATGTGCTTTGCGAAGCATAGTGACCACACTTTAGCATGTGGGGCGCATGTTAATGGGGGGTGTTTCCTGAAGCATAAACCTTTCTCAATGACTTGAATCACCATGGGGATCCCATTTATTCAAGAAGGCCTATGGGATTCGCGAAAGGCATCCCTCTCGGAAGAGGGGTTGAATTAATGTAAAGGGGGGGAACTACGCAATGCAAAAGTACCTTGAGAATCTCACAGTTCATAGAGAAAGAAGTTCTTGACAATTTGAAAGTGGAGAAGGTGAATGGTCGAATGATCTGTCCTTTGGGCTCAAGTGGAGACCTATATTTATAGACAAGTGGTGTCATGAAGTAGAGATCGCTCGGTGCAAAGACAGAGTTTGCTCTGTGGTGGGACGCGAATGTCAAATCGAATCGTGGAGGATCCCTCCTCCTTGCTCTGCGGTGGTCTCACAAACTTCAATTCCATTCGCAGAGCATCCTACCACTTTTCTCTATGGCGGGGTCGCGAATGTCAATGTGGTTCAAAGAGCATCCTGCCTCGTTGCTCTACGACGGGGTCACGAATGTCAAAGGGGTTCGCAGAGCCTCCTGCATCCTTGCTCCGCAGCGGGGTCAAGAATTTCAAAGTGGTTCATGGAGTGTCCCTCCTCTTTTCTCCATGGAAGGATCGCGAATGTCAAATTATTTCATAGAGCCTCCCACCTTCTTGCTCCGCAGTGGGCGCATGGACATGGGGCTCCACGAAAGGTCTTCATGAGGCAGCCTCTGAGACATCCCTCTTGTTCTTATTCTTCCCAACTTTTGGCACCAACAATACCCTTATTTGACCTTATATGTTTTTAAAGAAGTCATTCTGTCATTTTCCAAACAAGGTACTTTATGAAGTTTTCAACAAAATTAAGGTAAGAATTGTTTTTAACTTATATGGCAGGTGAAACTATTTTCAACCATTATAACATCATCAAAGCTTCCCTTACAACCTAATAAAAATATTTTCAAAATAAATGATTTCTTTTATAAGTATGGGACTCATAAATGATTTAAAAATAGAAAGAGATATTTCTCTCAAATAGTTATGATTTCATCTATGTCAACATCCATTGATAAAATTTACATTTGTTTGAAGTTAATTTATTATGATACAAATATTCCATATTGTATTTAAGGATTGGCGATATGTTTGACTGTGGATGAGTTATTTTTATACCATTCATATTTTATGGTTAATGTATTAACCGTTTGTAATCTAGTTTTAATACGAATGTTTATGTTATGTTTCAACCTTTTCATATGAGGAATGTATTGGACTTAGTATGTGATGGGTGGAGCCCGCTATAGCTCCTCAATGCATCGGTAGGTCTCATGATAGAATTAGACATGTAATTGGACGTGGCCTTTCCCAATTTGATATACGGTTATGGCGGAGGCCTAAATCATTTTTAAACGTCTTTGACGAGGCCTTGACAAGATTTTTCAAAATGATTGGCCTTGTACATTTCCTCATTATGAAGATAATATTGATGGTTCATGTGGTTATTTGACTAGTAGAATACCCATGACTATGTTTTGTTATAGAATTATTTACTCATCTGATATTCATGTGATAAAGTATTCATTTTTATTTTTTGTAAAGGAGAGTCCTTTCAATTATTCATCATAACTAATGTTTATGTCATCTTCCGGTGCATTGCTTACTCTTATTGAGAATTTGAGCTCACCTGTTTCTTATGTTTTATGTTCCCATGATTTCAAGAAGTTTATTATGATTGATATGCAGGGTTAAGCTAGAGGATTAATGGCGTTATCAAAGGATAATTTATGTTGTGTTTTATTTATGAATGTGAAATGTAATGTTCATGTATGTAATATATTTTTTCCAAGACTGCTAAACTGATCGGTCATTCAGGACATGATTCCTTGTAATCATTCCAATGTATTAAAATAATGCACCAGCTCTAGGCATCTAAGGTCGGTGTGTTACGCATACCATGACATTAAAATATCTTAGAAGGTATTTCCCAAGGTGCGGTCTTGAAATCACTTAAAAACCTTCAAAGAAAAAAATTAAATCAATTGAATAAATTAATTTCATCAGATTATGATTATAGAACAACCAACCTAATCTTTGGGCTTTCCTCCTCATTTTATTTTTGTGTATCCCATTATCATCTATCCACAGTACATCAATAGGATTTAAATTTTTTACCATAAAGGGAACACATCACATGATCTCTATTATCACTCTTCTATAATTATATAGAAATCATGTTCCAGAATATATATTTTTTTTATTTTATATCCCCAACATCTCTGGAGAAGATGAAAAAGAGTGTATCAGTTTCCTACATCAAAAATTAATTTACAGCATTTTAAAATTACCTTTTAAAACTTCTAAAGAACCATTTCTAGATTCACTAATACATTATAAAATCATATCTTTAAAATTACCCATACGATTATAGAATATTATATACCATACAATATTTTTTTTAAATCAATCCTCGTCAAAATATTTGAATTATGATTTCTTTGGAAAACCAATCCATACATAGTGAGAAATTTTTATTATCCACATAATTAATAGTGAACTATGTACCAATAAAATATGTGGTTCTTAATATAAATCAACAACATAACACATTTCCCAATGTGAATCAGCTATAAGAATCATTATTTGGATATTCCATTCATAGAAAATGGGTACATGATTGGAAATGGGTATGTGAATTCAATAATCAACTAGGTAGACCATTCGCAATGTGAAATTTTTATTTATATGGATGAATCATCTAAGTGATTGTAATATGGAGCATAAAAATCTATTTGAATTGGTTATGTGGATTTACCTACACCAAATTGGCTATATAGTGTAAAAATATATTTGAATTACTTATGTGAATTTCCCTATAGTAATTTAGTGATGCATCATAAAATGCTATATGAATCTGCCCATTATGAAATCAGCTATGTGGATTCAGAATCCAAGTGAAATAGTTTAACTTCTTTTAATATCCATAACTTATCAATAAAATTATAGTATCATGAAACTTCTGTAAAGACCCGCAAATTTCAAGGAAATTTTTTTCTTAATTTTCTTTGGAATTTTACAAGAGCGCAGCTTCAGACGGCACCTGATTCCGAGGCCCGGTGTGCCCGGAATCAATTTCCGAAGTTTGGCTCGGGTACGTTCAGTGAACGGACGAGCGGGTTTTTCTATCTTTTGAACCGGTGCCCAGAATCAAATTCTGAGGGCACTGATGAAATCGCAGCGCCGGTATTTGCTTAGAAACGCTTCTTCCGGAGTTACGTTTGCTCAGACGTGGTTTTTAAATTTTGCGGCTTTAAGTCAGAAATAAAATAAATTTGTGCGACAACTTTATTTTATTTCACTTAAGCTGTTTGGAAGCCACTTGAAGCCACTTAAAGGCGGCTTGAACTGAGTTGAACTGGATAGGATGCTATCCAGAAATGTCCTACCCCTTGGTAGGATATTTGTGCGGTGGGACCCGCACGAGCCCCGCCGTTTCTTTCGCTAAGTAACGCACCCGCGAAAACCCGTCAAAGTAACTGAAAAGTCAACCGACGCGTTTTCTTTAATTCTTAACAGACCATTTAATTGGGCGGTTTATTTCGGGAATTAAATGGACTGTTTCTTCGTAAATTAATTGGGTCGTTACTTATGCGTTTTACGTTTGTTGGCAAAATAATAAAATAGACAAACTTGTCTATTTTGGAGGATTGCTATCGTTGTGCAATTCCTCTGAGCCTCCACCCTCTCCGCGAAGAACGCGAAGAACGCGAAGAACGCGAAGAACGCCGGAACCGGAATCCGACGACGCACGATCCGCGACGTCAACAGCTTTTCCGCGACCTTCTTCTTCTTCTTCTTCGGTGCCTCTTCTTCCGCGGCGAACCTGCGATCGGCGGTTAAAGGTGAGAATCGAAACTTCTAAATTCTCCCTTCTTAATTTCAATAACAACGGATTTAATTAATTAAATCTATTTGTTCTTGATCCGGAGATTGGCGACGCGACGCCGGATACCGCGACGACGCGACGATCTCCTTCTTCCGCGACGAGCGATTCCGTGACGACCTCTCGTCCGACGACGACTTCGAGGTAGGGATTTATTTTGGAAAAGTTACCCCTTTTAAATTTTCTCGTGAACGTTCTTGAAAATTTAAAAAGCCGGTTTCAAGCGAACAATTTTATCTTTAAATAAAATTGTTGGATCATGTGTTGATCATCTTATTCTTTTCTCCCGTTGTTTATGATTAACGCGGAGGGAGCGGGTCTAACGAACAAGACCCGGCAACCCTCCGCCGATCTTCCCTTTTTGTGCGGATTTGGCGGACGACGACGAACCGTGCGGCAAGGGCAATCCGTTGTTTCCGCAGTGGAGGACGCGTCCCGGGAGGAACAATGGCGCAGACGGGAGGCAAAACGGGCCACCGGAGCAACTCCGGCGGCCCGCGGAAGGAGGCGGCGGCGCGGGTCGCCGGCGCGGCGGCGCCGGCGACCGGAGGCGGCGGCGCCTGGCGCGCCGCCGTGGAGATCTTCCGCCGCGGCTGAAGCCGCGGCGGAGGCGGCCGGTTCCGCGGCCGCGCGGAACCGGGAACGGACGCGGCGGCCCGGCCGCGTCCGCATGACAGGCGGCCCCCCGCGGGGGCCGCGTTTCTCCAAATGCCGCTGGTCAAACCCGCGGCGGCGGCCTGCTCGGCCGCTCGGCCGAAGCCGAGCCGGCCGGTCCGGTCGGCCGGGCCGCGCCCAGGCCGGACCGGACCCGGCCGAGTCGGTTCGGGCCGACCCCAGGGGGGGGGGGGGGGTCGGGCCGGGTCGCCCCGGGCCCAGAACCCCCGTTTTCGGGCCCTCTTCGGTCTTTCGCCCATATCTTGGGCCTGGGACCTCCGATTGACGAACCGTCAGCGGCTACGCGATCCTTGGATCCAGACGGTCGTTTCGGTATATTATACTCAAGGTTTCGGAAGACTTTGGGTTCGGCCGGGTTGGTTCGTACACGAAACCAACCGGGCCCTCGGAGCGGAAACGCTCATAACTTGAGCTACGGACGTCCGATCGACGTACCGTCAGCTGTGGTAGTTTCCTCTAAGTGAGACGGAACTTTTGGCATGCTCCGCCCGAGGATCGGATATAGGCGGAGTACGGTCGGGTTGGTTTTGCCCTAAAAACCAACCGGGCCCCTGGGACGAAAATGCCAATAACTCTCAGACCGGGCGTCCGTTTGACGCGCCGTCTGTCGCGTTGAGATCCTGTTGTCGATACGGAACTTTTGGATACATCAACTTCAGACTACGTGTCAGTTGATGTATCAGCCTCTCGGCTCGTGGAGCGGACCCTCCTAAACGAGCTCGCTTTGTGCGGGAACCCTAGCGCTGGCTGTGACTTCGACGACAGAGCAGAGATCCTTCGTGGACTGCGACAACGACAGAGCAGAGATCCTTCGTGGACTGCGATGACGGCAGAGCAGAGATCCTTCGTGGACTGCGGCGACGACTGTGCAGAGATCCTCAGTGGACTGCGTCGACTACTGCACTCAGCGATCCTACGTGGATCAGTGCTACAGGTTCTGTGTGAGCCCGATCCTATGTGGGTCCTTACTACCGGTTCTGTGTGAGCCACTGCCTACAGGTTCTGTGTGAGCCCGATCCTATGTGGGTCTTCTGCGGGGGTTAGTACCTATCGATCCTTTGTGGGTCCGACGACTTAGATGGATCAGTGATCATCTTTGACGTCATCTGAAAAAGTATACCTGGTTGAGCTGAATCGTATGTTACTCTCCTTTGTGGATTGTGTTGAACTATCCTATGTGGATTTTACTGTTTACTCTCCTTGTGGATTTGAGTCTTGCTTTCCTTTGTGGATTGAGTTGTTCTTGAGCTCGTGAGCAGAGCTAGAATTGGGGACTTAGGTATATGTATGGGCATATACCTAAGTCGAGTCAGATGTTACTTCGTGATTGCATCTTTCTTTTGTGCTATATCCTTTGTGGATTTCGGGAGACCTTCGGGGGTCTCGGGGTCCTTACTGAGTAGCTTGTACTCACCCCTGCACGGGCTATGCCCGCACCTTGTTGTGTTGGTTGCAGACGACGGACAGCGCTGATCACGGTCGGGGCGTGGAGCAGGACGGTACCTGGAGGTGGACCACTGGGCGGGACGTGCTCGGAGCGGACGTGGGACCCGAGGAGCCTGGAGGCTATCTGTACCCACACTTCAGGTGGGATTGCCAGTGGACGACACGAGGCCACCGTCTTTTCTTCAGTTGCTGTACTTTACTTTTCAGTTGTACTTTACAGTTGGGCTTGTATTTCCGGCCCCTTTACTTTTCTGCACTTTACTTTCCGCTTGCTGACTCTGTGTGGCTGTTACTTATAAAGGCAATGCCTTCCCTGTTTACTGGGATTTTACGCCTTGGTGCTAGTCGCCAGCCCCTGGCCTATGGAAGGCGGGCTTGGGGTAGTCACGGCACGGGCCCCGAGGACGGGTCGTGAAAAATTGGTATCAGAGGCGGTCGGTTCTACCGCAGACTCTGATCGTCCTTTCTTTCTATGTGAAGCAATAGTGTTTAGTGTATTGAGTGTGGTTATCAGTTCAGGGAGCCCAGTGTTGGTGCGGCGGCCGACGTATCCGTACACCAGGACCCTGACTCCTGATTTCCGACTTAATGCATGAAAACATTGATTGCGTGTGTGTCTCGAGTTTTCTTTGTGATTACTTGTGTCAGCTCACCGGGTATACTGATCTGCTTTATGAAAGTCTCAAGTTTTCCTTGTGATTACTTGTGCCAGCTCACCAGGTATACTATTCTGACTGTGGTGCTCTTGTTCTCCTTTTCAGGATGGCCCCGCGACGACTGCCAGCTAGGGTTCCGAGTGTAGGGCGCGACGGCAGCCCACCGAGCGACGAGGCCTCGGTGCAGGGCCCTTTGCCAGCAGTGGCACCGGCGGTAGCTTTACCCGCCGAGCCACCGATGCTGCCAGTACCAGACGCTGACGATGCACGTCGCCTCAGGGCACTGCACAAGTTTCAGGGCCAGCGACCGCCCAGGTTTCGCGGTGAGGCGGACCCCCAGGCCGCCGAGGACTGGCTAGAGGCGGTGGTGCAGACCTTTAGGCTAGTGAGGACACCAGCGGATCTCATGGTGATTCTCACAGCGAGCCTCCTGCAGGCGGCGACAGGACGATGGTGGAGCCTGATGCTCCAGGTTCACGATGAGGCATCCCTGCTCTGGGCGGACTTCGAGAGCCTCTTCCGCTCTGAGTTCGTCCCGGCCACCCTCCGAGCGGTGCGCATCCAGGAGCTTCTCCAGCTGCGCCAGGGCAGCATGACAGTCGCTCAGTACGCGGCGAGTTTCACGGACCTATCTCGCTACTCGACCGACATGGTACATGACCCCTTCTTCCGGGCCCGGACCTTCGAGCAGGGCTTGCGACAAGAGATTCGGGCGTCGCTGATCTCCCTCAGCATTCCGACCCAGGCGGGAGTGCTGGAGCGAGCCCTCCTGATCGAGAGCTTCCTGGCAGAGCCTTCTTCAGCGGCGAGACCTAGCACAGGGCGACAGGTAGCTGAGTCTTCGGCAGCAGGTAGCCGACGGATGACTCTCGGGTCCAGGCAGACCAGACCCCCACGCAGACGGCCTCAGGACACCGGCTCAGCAGTGCGGGGCACACAGCGGAGTGCCAGCCTTCCGAGAGGCAGGTTGTGCTACTCTTGCGGCGGGCAGGGTCACATGGCTCGTGATTGCCCGACTCGCCGACCAGAGGAGCAGCAGACGGTGGAGGGGCCACCCAGGCAGAGGCAGAGGGTCGACCGTGGCGGTCCGCAGGGAGGAGGCGGACGAGGCAGAGGAGCTGGCCGAGCAGCGGGTGGTGGGCGACACTTCCAGGCTCTACCCCCACCACCACCAGGAGGGCCACCTCGACCACATGGAGCTGGCGGGCAGGGACAGGCCCAGCTCCAGGCAGTGGAGGCCTACGACCCCGACTTGCCAGAGATGATTCGAGGTACGATCTGTGTCTATTCCACCCTTGCTGCAGTACTTATAGACACAGGAGCAAGTCACTCTTTCATAACCTCTGCCCTTGTTCGGAGCTCGGAGATTCCGACTGAGCCGTTGGCTCGATCCTTACGGCTAGAGACTCCTACGGGAGCAGACTCGACGATTACGCACTGGTGCCGGCAGTGTGAGCTTACTCTAGGAGGCGAGAGCTTCGGCTGGGATCTCCTTGTAGCGGCGTCGAGGCCTTACGACGTCATCTTGGGCATGGATTGGCTATCCACGGTTCATGCCCAGATCGACTGTTTTAGGCGCAAGGTGCGATGTGTTCGCACCGACGGGAGCAGGTTTACCTTCACCGGCGAGAAGGGAACCTTTGCAGCACAGGATGGACTTCCGCGGAGGAGAGTGCAGCCCATCTCTCATCAGTTGGCTAGCCTCATCCTAGGAGCAGTGGACGTGCGGAGTCGAGCTTTTCCTGCAGTGGTGGACCAGTACGTAGACGTCTTTCCCGACGACGTTCCAGGGCTACCTCCTCGTAGAGAGGTAGACTTTTACATCGACTTGTACCCCGGGACAGCCCCGATATCTACTCCAGCATATCGGATGGCCCCCGCCGAGCTTCGGGAGCTGCGGGTACAGTTGGAGGACTTGCAGAGCAAGGGGTTTATCCGACCCAGTGTTTCACCCTGGGCTTCCCCGATTTTGTTCGCCAAGAAGGCGGACGGGAGCTTGCGACTATGTGTCGACTATCGTCGCCTGAATCAGGTGACGGTGAGGAACAAGTATCCGCTGCCACGGATTGATGACCTCTTCGATCAGCTCAAGGGAGCGCGGTGGTTCTCGAAGATAGACCTCCGGTCAGGCTATCATCAGCTCAGAGATCGAGACGAGGACGTACAGAAGACGGCCTTCAGGTGTCGGTATGGCCATTAAGAGTTCTTGGTTATGCCGTTCGGCGTAACCAATGCTCCAGCAGTGTTCATGAGCCTCATGAACAGGATCTTCCAGCCATACCTCGACCGTTTTGTCGTGGTCTTCATTGACGACATTTTGGTATACTCGACGACTGAGGAGGAGCATGCCTACCACCTGCGAGTTGTGCTAGACACGCTCCGAGAGCACCAGCTTTATGGCAAGCTCTCAAAATGCCAGTTCTGGTTACGTGAGGTCCATTTCTTGGGACACGTCATCTCTGAGGCGGGAGTTGCAGTGGATCCCGCGAAGATCGAGGCAGTGCTAGCTTGGGAGCCACCCAAGAGCGTGACAGAGGTGCGGAGCTTCTTGGGCCTAGCCGGATACTATCGGAGATTCGTGCCGGACTTCTCCAGAGTTGCGGCACCACTCTCAGCGTTGACGAAGAAGGGGAAACCCTTCGTGTGGTCAGACAGATGTCAGCAGAGCTTCCAGGAGCTGAGGCAGAGGTTGACCAGCGCACCTATCTTGAGGTTGCCTGAGGAGGGAGTTGGATACGTAGTTTACTGCGATGCGTCAGGGACTGGACTCGGGTGCGTCCTGATGCAGGAGCGGGCCGTGATCGCCTACGGATCACGTCAGTTGAGGCCGCATGAGCAGAACTACGCCACTCATGACCTGGAGTTAGCAGCAGTGGTCTTCGCTCTGAATACTTGGCGGCACTATCTGATGGGCGAGCGCTTCACTGTCTTTTCTGACCACCAGAGTCTCAGGTATATCTTCTCTCAGAAGGACCTGAACCTGAGACGGCGGAGATGGCTTGAGTTCCTCCAGGACTATGACTTTGAGATAGTCTATACTCCTGGGAAGGGGAACGTGGTAGCCGATGCCCTCAGCAGGAGGACGGGCATTCAGCTACTTGAGGAGGCGACGGAGCAGCTAGCCTCCTTGCAGATATCCTTCGTGGATAGAGACAGAGCAGCCTTTCTTCAGTCTCTCACAGTCTCTCCTCCACTTCTACAGCGGGTCAGAGAGGCTCAGCGTGGGGACGCTGACTGTGAGACCCGGCGTGCACTGATATCCTCAGGTCAGGCGCCTGATGGTTTCTCCCTTGGAGCAGAGCACGAAATCCTTTTCAGAGGACGTACCTTCGTACCAGTCGCTTTACGAGAGGAGGTGCTGAGAGAGTTTCACACTTCTCCCTTGGCGGTGCATCCCGGAGTGGCGAAGATGTACCAGGATCTCAGACGACAACACTGGTGGCCGGGCATGAAGAAAGCTGTGGCTGAGTTCGTTTCACGATGCCTCACCTGCCAGCAGGTGAAGGCAGAGCATCAGGTACCAGCAGGCTTGGTACAGCCCTTGGAGGTCCCGGAGTGGAAGTGGGACGGCATATCTATGGACTTCGTGACTGGACTTCCACGCACTTCCAGAGGTCACGACTCCATTTGGGTGATTGTCGACCGACTCACCAAGTCGGCACACTTCTTACCCATCAGAGAGCAGGGCTCAGTGGAGAGCTTGGGACGTCTTTACGTCCAGGAGATCGTACGGCTTCACGGTGTGCCATCGTCTATCGTCTCCGATCGAGATGCTCGTTTCACTTCCCGGCTTTGGAAGGGGTTGCAGGAGGCGTTCGGGACGCGGCTCTATCTAAGCACACCCTTCCACCCTCAGACGGATGGTCAGACGGAGAGGACCATACAGACACTCGAGGACATGCTCCGTGCATGTGTTCTCGACTTTGGTCGCAGCTGGGAGGACCACCTACCCTTGGTGGAGTTCGCGTACAACAACAGCTACCACTCCACCATCGGGATGGCACCATACGAGGCGTTGTACGGTAGACCCTGCAGATCACTGTTGTGCTGGACAGACCCTGGGGAGTCAGCACTCGTGGGACCAGAGATGGTCCGAGCCACGACAGAGAAGGTCCAGATCATCCAGGAGAGGATGAGGACAGCTCAGAGCCGGCAGAAGTCATATGCTGACAGGAGGCGGAGGCCACTAGAGTTCGAGGATGGCGACCACGTCTTTTTGCGTGTCTCACCTCGACGTGGTTTACGGAGATTTGGCCGAGGCGACAAGTTGTCTCCACGCTTAATCGGGCCTTTCCAGGTCCTCAGCAGGATAGGAGAGGTGGCTTATCGCCTGGCTCTACCACCTCAGTTGCACCGGGTGCACGACGTCTTCCACGTGTCTCAGCTGAGGAGATACGTGCACGACCCGACGCACATCATCGACTTTGGGGAGCTGGACGTGGACGATGGGGCGACTTTTGCGGAGGTCCCAGTAGAGATCGAGGATCGACAGGAGCGGGTCCTACGTGGGCGGTGGATTCCTCTTGTGCGCATCAGATGGCAGCACGGGAACCTCCAGGAGAGCACTTGGGAGCGGGAGGCTCAGATGCGTGCTCAGTACCCCCATTTGTTCCCCTAGTTTTTGATGTATCTTTACGGGGACGTAAAGCCCTGAGGTGGGAGTAATGTAAAGACCCGCAAATTTCAAGGAAATTTTTTTCTTAATTTTCTTTGGAATTTTACAAGAGCGCAGCTTCAGACGGCACCTCATTCCGAGGCCCGGTGTGCCCGGAATCAATTTCCGAAGTTTGGCTCGGGTACGTTCAGTGAACGGACGAGCGGGTTTTTCTATCTTTTGAACCAGTGCCCGGAATCAAATTCTGAGGGCACCGATGAAATCGCAGCGCCGGTATTTGCTTAGAAACGCTTCTTCCGGAGTTGCGTTTGCTCAGACGTGGTTTTTAAATTTTGCGGCTTTAAGTCAGAAATAAAATAATTTTGTGCGACAACTTTATTTTATTTCACTTAAGCTGTTTGGAAGCCACTTGAAGCCACTTAAAGGCGGCTTGAACTGAGTTGAACTGGATAGGATGCTATCCAGAAATGTCCTACCCCTTGGTAGGATATTTGTGCGGTGGGACCCGCACGAGCCCCGCCGTTTCTTTCGCTAAGTAACGCACCCGCGAAAACCCGTCAAAGTAACTGAAAAGTCAACCGACGCGTTTTCTTTAATTCTTAACAGACCATTTAATTGGGCGGTTTATTTCATGAATTAAATGGACTGTTTCTTCGTAAATTAATTGGGTCGTTACTTATGCGTTTTACGTTTGTTGGCAAAATAATAAAATAGACAAACTTGTCTATTTTGGAGGATTGCTATCGTTGTGCAATTCCTCTGAGCCTCCACCCTCTCCGCGAAGAACGCGAAGAACGCGAAGAACGCGAAGAACGCCGGAACCGGAATCCGACGACGCACGATCCGCGACGTCAACAGCTTTTCCGCGACCTTCTTCTTCTTCTTCTTCGGTGCCTCTTCTTCCGCGGCGAACCTGCGATCGGCGGTTAAAGGTGAGAATCGAAACTTCTAAATTCTCCCTTCTTAATTTCAATAACAACGGATTTAATTAATTAAATCTGTTTGTTCTTGATCCGGAGATTGGCGACGCGACGCCGGATACCGCGACGACGCGACGATCTCCTTCTTCCGCGACGAGCGATTCCGCGACGACCTCTCGTCCGACGACGACTTCGAGGTAGGGATTTATTTTGGAAAAGTTACCCCTTTTAAATTTTCTCGTGAACGTTCTTGAAAATTTAAAAAGCCGGTTTCAAGCGAACAATTTTATCTTTAAATAAAATTGTTGGATCATGTGTTGATCATCTTATTCTTTTCTCCCGTTGTTTATGATTAACGCGGAGGGAGCGGGTCTAACGAACAAGACCCGGCAACCCTCCGCCGATCTTCCCTTTTTGTGCGGATTTGGCGGACGACGACGAACCGTGCGGCAAGGGCAATCCGTTGTTTCCGCAGTGGAGGACGCGTCCCGGGAGGAACAATGGCGCAGACGGGAGGCAAAACGGGCCACCGGAGCAACTCCGGCGGCCCGCGGAAGGAGGCGGCGGCGCGGGTCGCCGGCGCGGCGGCGCCGGCGACCGGAGGCGGCGGCGCCCGGCGCGCCGCCGTGGAGATCTTCCGCCGCGGCTGAAGCCGCGGCGGCGGCGGCCGGTTCCGCGGCCGCGCGGAACCGGGAACGGACGCGGCGGCCCGGCCACGTCCGCGTGACAGGCGGCCCCCCGCGGGGGCCGCGTTTCTCCAAATGCCGTGGGTCAAACCCGCGGCGGCGGCCTGCTCGGCCGCTCGGCCGAAGCCGAGCCGGCCGGTCCGGTCGGCCGGGCCGCGCCCAGGCCGGACCGGACCCGGCCGAGTCGGTTCGGGCCGGTTCGGGCCGGGCCGGTTCGGGCCGACCCGGTTCGGCTGACCCCAGGGGGGGGGGGTTCGGGCCGGGTCGCCCCGGGCCCAGAACCCCCGTTTTCGGGCCCTCTTCGGTCTTTCGCCCATATCTTGGGCCTGGGACCTCCGATTGACGAACCGTCAGCGGCTACGCGATCCTTGGATCGAGACGGTCGTTTCGGTATATTATACTCAAGGTTTCGGAAGACTTTGGGTTCGGCCGGGTTGGTTCGTACACGAAACCAACCGGGCCCTCGGAGCGGAAACGCTCATAACTTGAGCTACGGACGTCCGATCGACGTACCGTCAGCTGTGGTAGTTTCCTCTAAGTGAGACGGAACTTTTGGCATGCTCCGCCCGAGGATCAGATACAGGCGGAGTACGGTCGGGTTGGTTTTGCCCTAAAAACCAACCGGGCCCCTGGGACGAAAATGCCAATAACTCTCAGACCGGGCGTCCGTTTGACGCGCCGTCTGTCGCGTTGAGATCCTGTTGTCGATACGGAACTTTTGGATACATCAACTTCGGACTACGTGTCAGTTGATGTATCAGCCTCTCGGATCGTGGAGCGGACCCTCCTAAACGAGCTCGCTTTGTGCGGGAACCCTAGCGCTGGCTGTGACTTCGACGACAGAGCAGAGATCCTTCGTGGACTGTGACGACGACAGAGCAGAGATCCTTCGTGGACTGCGACGACGGCAGAGCAGAGATCCTTCGTGGACTGCGGCGACGACTGTGCAGAGATCCTCAGTGGACTGCGTCGACTACTGCACTCAGCGATCCTACGTGGATCAGTGCTACAGGTTCTGTGTGAGCCCGATCCTATGTGGGTCCTTACTACCGGTTCTGTGTGAGCCACTGCCTACAGGTTCTGTGTGAGCCCGATCCTGTGTGGGTCTTCTGCGGGGGTTAGTACCTATCGATCCTTTGTGGGTCCGACGACTTAGATGGATCAGTGATCATCTTTGACGTCATCTGAAAAAGTATACCTGGTTGAGCTGAATCGTATGTTACTCTCCTTTGTGGATTGTGTTGAACTATCCTATGTGGATTTTACTGTTTACTCTCCTTGTGGATTTGAGTCTTGCTTTCCTTTGTGGATTGAGTTGTTCTTGAGCTCGTGAGCAGAGCTAGAATTGGGGACTTAGGTATATGTATGGGCATATACCTAAGTCGAGTCAGATGTTACTTCGTGATTGCATCTTTCTTTTGTGCTATATCCTTTGTGGATTTCGGGAGACCTTCGGGGGTCTCGGGGTCCTTACTGAGTAGCTTGTACTCACCCCTGCACGGGCTATGCCCGCACCTTGTTGTGTTGGTTGCAGACGACGGACAACGCTGATCACGGTCGGGGCGTGGAGCAGGACGGTACCTGGAGGTGGACCACTGGGCGGGACGTGCTCGGAGCGGACGTGGGACCCGAGGAGCCTGGAGGCTATCTGTACCCACCCTTCAGGTGGGATTGCCAGTGGACGACACGAGGCCGCCGTCTTTTCTTCAGTTGCTGTACTTTACTTTTCAGTTGTACTTTACAGTTGGGCTTGTATTTCCGGCCCCTTTACTTTTCTGCACTTTACTTTCCGCTTGCTGACTCTGTGTGGCTGTTACTTATAAAGGCAATGCCTTCCCTGTTTACTGGGATTTTACGCCTTGGTGCTAGTCGCCAGCCCCTGGCCTATGGAAGGCGGGCTTGGGGTAGTCACGGCACGGGCCCCGAGGACGGGTCGTGACAACTTCAATCTATTATTTTAAATTTCAATCTAACTTGATTCAGAACCATCAAACGTATGAGTTCCTCATATTAGTTTTCATGAAATAAAACACCATATACTCCATACAAACCATGAACTCTTAAATATTTCTCAAACCAAGACACAACTCCATGGGGTTGTTAATTTTTTAAGATGGAAATTAAAATTTTAACCTTATATGATTAAGAAAAATGGAATTTTTTCCCAATTTTTAGATTTTATATGAATAATAATTGTTGATTTATCATTAAGAAGAATATATTATATTTATGGATTTATAGTGATTCACATTATTTGTAGAAACTATTATCATATTTTAGATATTACATGATAGGATGTATACATTTTTTAAATAAGATTTTAGCACTCATTGATGTTTTTTGAGGTAAATATAAAATTGATCTCAGAAGAATATGTGATCAAATATTTTTTATTTCTAGGAATTCATCATGATCTAGAATATTATTGAGTTTTAAAAATATTTACATAATGAATGATTTAAGATAAAAATTAGGTGAGGGAATGGAGATTAATGTATTATTTCCACATATAATGGTTTATTCATGTCAGTTATTATTTTAGCTTCTATTAACCATGTATATTTGGAAAATAATGAAAAAAATCATAATTTTATAGACCTTATTATTAGTTAAAACATGAATTTCATTCATTTCACATAAAAATTCATCTTGATTATTCTTTTCATGGAGTAAGAGATGAGATAGAAGTAGAAGTTGATCGAAGAATAAAAAATGAATGAAATTAAGATTATAAAATGAAAATAAATAATATATTTATTTTTTTCATGTTCAATATCATGATGATAAATGAATCCTTAAATAAATGAAAAGGATGAAAAAAATATCTCATTACCTTGATTTTTTATTTATTCATTTTCTTATTTATCCCTAGATGTTTTATGGTTATATAGCAATTAAGATTCTCATGATCAAATTCTATATCACCCAATATTATTCAGATGACATTATTTCTTCTTTTATTTTTCCAGAATATCACTTCCAACAAATATTTTTCTATTTTGAAACCATGTATTGTGTTTTTCTAAATAACCATAATATTTCCCCTGCCCTTTTTAAAATGGAAATGTTATTAAACCATTTTATGATGTGGGTTCTAAAAAATGTAATATTAAATATCAATCCTCTTAATTACCAATATTAAGTTCAAATTGTGAGGAATAAATTTATAAAGTGGGATAATGTGATACCTCTTATTTTAAATAATGATTTTGTTCGATACCATACACGACACACAACATCGACTATAAAAGAACTCTAAATTAATATTTTTTAAATATGAAAATTATTATATAGTAATTGAACCATATAAAATGAATAAGAGTAACTAAATTATGAAATATTTATAACATGTTACTACTCAATACAACTGAATTGATTAATTTTATGGAAATCTTTAATCAATATTCATTTAAGTAATTTTCTTCATCAAATATACAGTTTTCAATTTTTTTTATAATTTCTTTATTTGAGATAATATTATATTTAATTTTCACAACATTTAAAATAATATTTTATTAAAATGATATCAATTTTTAAATTAGTATATCAATATTTTATTCAAGTTAAATTCTTCATTTTTTTTCAAAATATCAAATTATCATTGAATAGTGAAAAATTTAAAAGTTTGGAAAGCTATAATTTTTATTCACTAAAATGTAAGATAATGTTTTAGAAATTTTATTAAATAAAAAAAATTATACATTTTTTGGAAATAATCCAGTTAATTACAAAGGAATTATTTTTATACATTATTTCAATTTGAGTTCATTTTTTAGCTTAAAGGCACATTTTTCTATAAACTATATTTGTTATGTATCAAGCATTTATATTAAAATGAATTTCTTCCACTTATAAAAAATTCAATATTCAAAAAATAATTAAATATTTTAAATCTGGAGGTTCAAATTTTGTAAATAGGCTATCATTATTTTTTGTAATATTGAATAGTAACCATGGTAAATATTTGTTAACTCAGTATGGATAAATAGGGAAAATAAAGATAAAAATAATGTGATAATTATTTAAAAATATATCTAACACCTATATTATAAATATTGTGTGAGTTTAGTTTGAAAAAAACCATTATATTTTCTAAAATATGAAATCTAGTGAATGTTTTCCTTGATAATTCCCATTATATTATTTTATGTAAAGAAGAAATCCAAAATGCCACAATATTATAATATAAATTATAAGTTCAAACAGGGATAAGAATATATTATGAGTGAACTTAAAAGTTTGTTTTTTAATTTAATTGATAGAAATTTATGATTATAATAATTATTTTAAATTTTTAGTAATGATATAATTACCTTAAATGCTTACACAATTTTGACACAGTTCTTATGCAAGAAGTATAAAATTTATAGTAAATGAGTTTAAAAACATAAAAAATATTAATTTTTGATGAATTATGGTTTCATGGGAATTTTATGTTTTTTAATATTTCGAAATTTATGGTTAAAGATATTATATTATAATCACATACATTTATTGAGGTATTTAAAGTCAAAATATGTGTATAGTCATAAAAATGCATTTAACTGTATTTTATGTTTAATAATATATAACTAAATAATTTAAAAAGATATTAAAATAGGAAAATATGGTGTAATATGGTATAAAATGACATCTATTGACCAGTTATGTGTCAATTATTATATTAGAGATAAGTTGATAACCCTTTAGTATTGAAAAAATTGATACTATGGTTATGTTTAAAATTGGATAACTAATGGATTAAACCTAACGATACAATTTAAAAATCCACATAAAACTATACCAATATTATTTTTTAAAATTGTTTTAGACATTAAATTTATTATACATTCAATTCTGTCCACTTGGATCAACTTTCACTTAAAGAAGAATTTATTATATTTAAATATTTTATGTTATTCTAATTATGTCATTTCCTCCACTATAAAAGTAAACCACCTCTATTATATTATTCACACCATGATGATCAATGTTTCTTGAACAAATCCTACCAAAACTTATAATAAACAACATTATCTTTGTTATATAGGTAATTTTTATGAAAAACAATATTTTATTAAACGTTAATTCAGGATTTATTACATAATAACATATTTAATACAACCCCAAAAGTAAAGGAAGAGTAGTGTCTTTGGAAAATTAGGTACATAAAACAATAATTTCAAACATGGGTACAAAATAATTATTTAAAAAACACCAGATAATTACATTATATTCCTTGGATATTTTAGAATTTCTTGGGATAACATGCGGATGTACATAAGAAATGGGTGAACTATCAATCCCATTAAGGGAATAAACAAAACATAGTATATGGTAAATCAGGCCATGTGTGACATGATTCAAATAAAGGTAACACAATAGGGGATAAAATAATAATATTTAATAATGTTATATGGTATAACATGATAGCATAAATTCAACTTTGGAATGTGGAAAGCATATAAAACATGACATCATAAACATAAGTCAAGGATAAATACAAGGACAACGTGACATAGTGTGCTTTGCATAAAATCTAGTGCATTATACATGGAATATCATGAGAAAAATGAACTACCTGGTTCTTGGTATGGATATATTATTCTTGTTAAAACCTTCACATTCATGAAATATACTTGTATAAGGGTTCCACGTAGATCGTACAACATAAGTAATTCATTAATTTATTTTAAACCCATGATTAATGATTGAAGATTTGATATGAATAAATATCAAATAAATTAAGGAAATATATAAATATTTTAGTACCCTTGATTGGAAATGTGGATGGGTATCCACTAAACAAATGTTTCATATGGAAAATAACAATGTAATTTTATAAGCATAAGGGTTTACATAATGGTTTACTGAAGGTATTAATGAGAGATAAAGTGATATATAATTAGATTGGAATCATAGGAAAAATAAGGGGCATGTGTAAAAACATATCTCAACTATAAAAATTAGAAACAAAAGGCATTCCATAATAAATGTACCTGAATAAAGAGTAGATATAGAGGATCTATTGAATTGAGTGGGTTCTTCTAATTGATTCAAATGATTTTATTAATTGGATGGAGGAAATGAGAGGTATATATAGAGTGAATGAATGATAAAATTTAGGATCTAAGTGTTTTTAATTAAAAGTTGGGGGAGGTGGGGTGTTTTATATTGAAATAGGGAGGGGAATTTATTATTACTTTCTAAACATAGGTTTTATACTCTATATGATAAATTAATCAATACCAAAAACATTCCCATGTTTTTGACCACTTTTTCTACCAAATATAACTGCAATTAATTATTTATATGGTTAATAACCTAACTCATTAAATTAATACACTTGGTTATTAGAAAGTGAATCATGTTTATAATTAATTTATTTTAAACTCTAAAATAAAATAATGTTTTTGGAGCATTCATTATGGATTTATTAAATTAATAATATCACTCAAAAATATTGTTTTAATGGGGAAAAATTATTTGGTCCATCGATACGTTTTATGAAAAATATTTGAACCCTTTTATGTCATTATGATGTCATACTACTCACTATATATCGATATTGAATTTAATTTTTACCCAAAAATTTGTTTGTCTTATAAAATTATGAAAACATAATAATTTTATAAATTTGTCATGTTGGTTTCAAAAATAATATTTATTTTATAAAAATAAATCTCTAAATATGACAATTTACCCGTTTTAATAAATAATTTCATATATAGAAAAAACATATGTTTATTATAATAATAGTTTTTGACCATTGTAAAAATTACATTTGACTTAAAAAAATTATATTTTCGTTTATATTTTAAAAAATAATATTTATTAATAATATTCTATTATTATTTAATTTACTTAAAAAATATTTATTTCGTCTCAAACTGTGTCTTGATTGAAACTATATACTTTCCAAAATACCATTCAAGTTTGATCAAATTAAATTCAAATTTTTATCTGATTTCTTATTTAAACATTTATAAAGTAATGGAATAAATATGATCATTATTTAAAATAAAAATATTTAAATTCATATTATTAGTTTCTAGATACATAACCTCATATTACATTGGTGTACACCCTAAGTGTAAGGTGTGAAATGGTGATTGTTTCTAAGGGTGGTTTGACATAAATGGTTTGGTTCGTGATCTCGATGAGCTGGAAATTATCCCAGAAACTATTTCTCATATTCTATAGTTGTTGAATCTTGGGTTGGGATTCGTGAAGGAAAAAGTCCAATGATGATATCTCTATTGGAATCTCTATTAAATGGGATTTAGATGGTAAGATCCTACTAGTCGAGGACATCTCTCCTTCCCTATATGTCAATGGGATATTGTTAATACCCTTAATATATACTAATCATATGATCACTATATAATGAATATAATATCATTAGTTATGATTCCTTAATTTATATTACATCATACAATATATAACTTATAAGAGTCCATGAATAACCAATGTAATACCTGGGATTTCAATAACTACATTACTTGATATGGTATTTATTAATAAAAAATAGGGAATTTAAATTATAAAATTACAAGTCATTACAATATTCCCCAATTTAGAAATTTAAACCTGTAAATTCTCATTTCTTACTAAAAAAATAGATGATTTTAATTTTGTTTCACCTCCTCATTTGGTTCCCTTGTTTATTTCTCATACTTTTGGTTCTTCCATAACATTTTAACCATGTGAGTTTTTTTGTTTCTTAAATCTTTTTCACTGTCATCTATGATCATCACTACATGATCTCGATATGAAATTTCATTCTCTAATAGTACCACATAAAAATTTATTAAATGTGAGGTGTTTGGTATATACATACTCAATAAGGATATAGTAAACACATCATGAACTTGAGATAGGTTATGTGGGGGCATTGGTCGATGGGATAAAATATCATTGCAATAAAGTACCTCAAATGGGTTTGGGTATCTTGGGATAAGCATTCCCTTTTTCCCAAACTTCATTAATTTCTTCCAAGATGATATAAAAAGGAACACAATATCTCCAACCTAAAACTCCATGTATCAACAATGATTATTTGCATATATTTTCTATTGGCTTTTATGGATTTCATTTATGTAAAATGGTTTGAATATTCTATCTCATTTCATGGAAATGATCATGTCTCATCACCGTATTCTACCCAACTTCATCGCAACATGTTGGAGTCCCCAAACACATCAAATGAAAAGCCCCATTATGTGTCATTTAAATGCCAGAATGGAAGCTTTTGTTATATGATAACTCCATTAGGTGGAGGTGTAGATCCTAATATCTATGTAAATCCATTGAACAAGATATAAACATATCCTACAGAGTGTTAATTGTTTTTTCATATTGACCATCTATCTGACTGTGATACGTAGTGCTAATACTAAGTTATGCATCCAACGCTTACTGAATATATCTCCATAATCTTGAGGTAAAACTCATATCTCAATTTTATATAATAGAGAGCAGTACTCCATGAACTTATAACAATTATCTTATGTATATCATGGTGATTTGGTTGATATAGAAATATTCATATATACAATGAAATATATTGACATGGTATGGAAATCGACCTCCAACAAAATGTTTTCATTACCTTTAGGAGTCAAAATGATTCATATCACAAAATGCATGGTTATGCCTTCACATCCCCATAATGGTATGGGAAATGTTTTTATCATACTCATATACATGCTTCATTCGTCTATGACATGTTGGAATACTAATCATTCTGATACAAACTCCACAATTTCTCTCTTTATGTTATCTTAATAGAGTTTTTTCTTAATGTCTATATTCATCTTTGTAGTTCCAAGATGATTAGAGAAGGATTATTTATATGATTCATTCAGATGTTTCCTCTTATTTTTTGTTTTTATGGGATATATATCTAGGTTCCAAGCATTATAACTCCATATTTAAAAACTTCTAACACTATAATACTCACTTCCATTACCTATAACACCTTGTCATAATCCTAGTCCACCTTGAGCATATCTTGGAAAAATGGTTTAGTTGTTAGTTGATCATGTTAGGATTAATATCCTTTGATTAATGTCATTTTCATCCATGTAAGTCCACTAAGATATGATCCCTTTCAATCCTTGTTATGGATAGGGTTGTAGTATCCTCTTTACTCAAATCATTTGAAACATTTTTTTACCATTCCTTGATGATAATTTATTAGACAATCATAATCCTTGATCATCTCCAACCATAATTATTAGGGAATATTAGACTTATTTTTTTGAATATATAAGTTGTCATTGTATGTTCCATATATAAGTATCACTTTTGTCCATAGATATAGTGTCACCAAATCATTAATGAGAAGATAACCACTTCCAATTATAGATATTTCATTGGGTAGTTCTTCAAATTAATATTTCATTTTCATGAGGCATAGGCTATCTTTTAATCATCTTGAATTAGTATAAAACCTAATAACTTTTAGATGAAATACTGTAGATCCCAAATCCATCCACACTGGTGGGTAATGGGAGAAATGTCTAGTAATAATCCTTTTATTAAACAATTTAATGATATCATATTGTTTATCAATCTATGAAAACCCAAATCCCATCTGATTAAGTTTCATTATTCATATTGAATGTCATCATAAGTTTCTAAATCATTGATTGTAGAACAAAAATAATCAATGGAAACTATAGATCACTATCTTTGATTTCTATTCGGTTCATCCTTCAATCACCTATTTTTTAAATCGATCCATAGATATATCTTTTCTAGTGATAACATACACCAGTAAGGTTACATTATCTATCAAAAACTTACCATTACATTTCATCATAACTAACTTCTCATTCAACAATTTATTCAGTAAATTATTTAAATTTTCTTCACATTCCTCCTTGATTTATAGAGTAGATTAGAATATAATTTATAAAACACCAAAATAAATTCTAAGTAATACCTGAAGATGCTTATTATTAAATCAAGGATGAGTTTCAAATCATTAGTGAGTCCAAATGGGTTCACTATGAACTCATAGTTTCAGTACTTCGTACAAGAAATAAATCTTGGGGACATTATCCCAATTCACATTTAATTATTAATATATCCTCAAATGATCAACCATTGAGAAGTAACAAGATCCATTTAGTTTATTGAACAAGTTATAAATATATGGAAAACGATGCCTATTTTTCATTGTGATATACTTAATCTCAAGATAATCAATGTGGTGGTGCATTGACCCATACTTCTTCTTGATCAAGAAAACTAGTGCATCCCTTGAGGAAGAACTCAGACATATAAACACTTTATCAATATTCTCCAGTAATTTTTTCTTCGTATACCTGAGTTTAAAAATGGACATTCTATATCAAGTCTCCAATATTCTATATTCTCTAGGTATGATATTTTTTGGGAACTCAACCCCATGACTATGAGTAAGACCAATAAATTCATTGGGAATCACATCAGTGAATTCCCTTAAAATGGGATTATTATTAAGCATGAATTTTTGTTTATTTTCAATTAACTTACCTAGATAGAATTTCTTATAAAAATTTATACACATTCATGAGATGTTGGTACCAAAGAATATTTATACTCTTCTTTTACATGAATAGAATTATATGGTAATTACATATATGGAGGGTGATTTCCTTCTGTCGTCAATTTCTATTGGCTTTATAAAATGTAATCAAATCCATTCCCAGAATAGCATCAAATTCTATTGAAGGGACTATCAAAAGTTTATCTATTTAATTCATCCCACAAATTTTGATAGGGTATAAGTAATATTCTTAGGATGTAGTAATTGACCTAATTACTATCTTCATTGGCAACTCAACTTCCATGTTTTGAGTTGGTGTTTGAATATTTGTACTAAGAATTCACGAAATTAAAGAATTAATAAAACAAGAATAAAAATGTGTGTTTAATATCCTTGAATGAATAACTATAATACCTATCACCACTTCACTTCTGGTTTTCACCTTAGAAAATTTCATGGAATAAGCTCTCCCATTATTTCAAGGGCATTGTGGTTCTTGGTGTCAGTTATAATCAATAACCCTTGACTTTTTTATGTTAAATATCATATTTTCCTAATTTCATGTAGTTGAAATATTCAAAAATAGGAATACAGTTTAATAGAGAATTACAAGTATCTATCACATGGGTGGGTTTATCCCGTTGTAAATCGCTACATAAGTTCCCTTAAATTCCACACCCAAATAATTTCCTTGTCCCTTATAGGAAATTATTGGGATATATCTTCCCACACTTTTAATAAGTGGGATGTTGAAATTTAATTCCAGAAGTAGATTACTCCATAATACCTCTATATTTAAACTAAATTTTCAACTTCTAATTCCAGAGAGAAACTTGAGATTCTCTTACCTCCATTTCGACTTTGAGGGAACAATATGAAATTTCCTTATAACTATTAAAGTCCCAAATGGATTAGACATTTAGTAGACTCGTCATTATCCATATAATGAAGTATTAAACTTTAGTTACATGGGTAATGAAAATTTTGGAGGCCTATCATACAAATCATGTGATGTTCTCTTCAAATTCCAAGATGGATTCATCATCATTTTAGTTGAGACTAAATATATATATCTCTATTTTATGTTTAAGAGTTGCCGAAAAATATTTTTCATAATTTTTTTACAAAATTAATTCCACTCGATAAATTTTATCTCCTCCTTATTCTTTATATTCTTGACCGACATCCACCATGGTTCAGCTTCACCTTCTATATGATAAATTACCATTATGACATTCTATTTTTCAAATCATTGAATTATTTAAGGGATATTTTCCATGGATTTGATCCATTGTTCCATGATTAAAGGATCATTGGATCCACTAAAATTAAAATTCTTATGTCACATAATGTTATTAATTGAAACATTCTCTTTATTTGGGAGGGTTCTTCAGAAAAGAAACCTAATTGATGTTTTTATTCAAAATCCGATTCAACTACAAATGTATTTTCATGATGTTTGTAATTTCTACTCCAATGATGTTGGGAATCACATTTGATCAATAATCATATTATCCCTCACATTGGTCATTGAATTAGTTCCCCATATATTTTACATTGACTATAAATAATTGGAAAATTAGGCATGAGTACTTTTAAACTGTTATGCACGTAAATGGGAAACCATGAAAAATAATGGGATAACTCATAAATGACATAAATTCCATAACCTAAGAATTTATTAGTTTTAATATAAATTATCTCTTAAATATTTCAAAAAAATATAGTATTATAAGAATTTATATCCCATTAATAATAGTTCATAATGATATTTTGAATTTAATAAACCATATCCCCAATAGTTTCAATCTACTTGTGTATTAAGGCATGTTGTCATGCACCGAGTGACAATTGAGCCTAACTCAGTGCACCGTTTCAAGGTTATTAATCATTACTACAACTGTGATACATCCACATACCCTTATCATATCTATATTGGGATGTATCTTCCTTAAAAGTACAAAATCTATACATTAAAAGAATTAGGGCTATTTTCTTAGGTTTAATATTATCTATAAGGCTTTCACTGGAGTTTTCTTATCCTAATCACCAAAAATAACTAGTCTTTACTCTAGTAACAAAAATGAATCCCCATATTTTATTATACCTTAATTCATGATTTATTAGATAAATATATACTTAATAAAACCCCATAATATCATAAGGCCTATTGTATTTAGGAAATTTGGTACAAAGAACAATAACTTGAAACATTGGTATAATGTCATTTTTCTAAACTACGAAATAATCCCTTATATTCATTGGACCATAAAAAACTACATGGGATATCCTTAAGATGTATCTAATAAAGGATGAGATATAAGTCATAGTAAAAGAAACATATCAAATGGTAGATAAGTACATGTGATAAAAGAGGCAAATCAAGGTATCAAAATATGTGTGGGAATCATAATCATGAACACTGAGGCATGATATAAAATGGTAACATAATTCTAACATAAGAATGTGCGCACAACATAAAACATGAAATCAGTAAAATAAGTCAATGATAACCATTTAGAAAACATAACATAGTGTTAATAGAATAATATTCCATTCACCAATCAGGTAATATCGTGAGATAAAAACATTTCCTAATGCATTAGAAGGTTGTATGATTATAATCCCTATAGGCACTTTCATATCAAGAACATGCATAACATATCCACATTAATCAAAAAATATAAATCCATATTTCATCAATTTTAACCACATGATTGAGTGAGGGATACATGAGGGTAATTCCACAATAAAATAAGGATAGGTACAACTAGGTGAAAACCCTTGAGAGGAAATGGAGGTGTGTATCCACTATACAAACATTCGACAAGGAAAATCACAAGATAAATTCAGTTCTAAAATGGGTGTACAAATTGGTTTCTGGAATGGGTGAATGAGATTAAAATGAGTTTTTCGTTACTTCGGAATCATAATAAATGTATGAGGAATGTATAATAATATATCCGAATTTGAATAATTGGAAATCAAAATTCATGACATAAATAAGGTTCATGAATACATAGGGGAATGAGAGGATTATTTACCTTGAGAGGGTGTTTCTAAAACCAAGGTAAAAGAATCTTAAGATCAAGGGGATCCTTCTGAAGACCATAAATGGGGTAGGATATAGAAAATTCATGAAAATTGTGTTTTGAGTGCAGATAATTGGGAGGCCTGGGTTTTCATGTAGAATATAGAAGGGGAATTCTTTACTAGTTTCTAAACATAGTTTTTAGACTACATGTGATATCGAAATCAAACTCACCAACCTTAAAATGTTTTTTAACCATGTTTTCAACCAAATAAGATTTATTTTCATTATTTTATAAGGATAAGAACATAAATTATTTAAATAAAACCTCTAGTTATGTGGAAGCGATTCATGATTATAAATAATTGATTTTTACACCATAAAATATAATATAGGTTTTAGATGATTCATTAAGGATATATAAAATTAATCAAATCAATTAAAAACACTTTTTTAATAGGAAAAATGATTTGGGTCATGGATAACGTTTATCGATTATATTACATTTCTCTTGCATTATTATTATGTCATAACACTAATATTATATTTATACTTTATTTAATTATTGTAAAAAAATATTATTATCTCAATAAATTATAAAAAATTCCATATTGGATAATTATGATGTGCTAGTTTCGGTAATAATATTATCTATGAAAAAAATTCTGTAAATAATGTAATTAAGTCTTTTAAATAAAAAAAACCCCATTCATTGAAAAATAATGGTTTTTTGACAATAATAATTTTCTAACACCTATTATAATATAACATACTAAAAAAATAAATTATCATGAATATATAATATAAACTAATTAATAAAATTATTTTATCAAAAAATTATTTAATTCATATATTATGGAATTAAACAAAAATATTGTATTTCTTGAAACTATATATTTTTCAAAAATACCATTCATGTTTCCTTGTATTAAAATCCATTTTTTATAAAATTAATTATTTAATAATTTATAATGTAATGGAAAATATATTTTTTTTTAAAAAATAAAAATATAAAAATTCATACAGTTGGGGTCTAAATACATAATCACCTATTACAATAACATATTCACTCAGGATAGCATGCGAGATAGTGAGATTTTCCAAGGGTGGTTCAATGTGCAAGGTTTGGGTTGTGATATTGATATTCTTGAAATTATCTCGTAAATGATTTAATTTGTGATTTAGTTATTAAATATAATCTTGGTATTGTTCCAGGAAAAAACTCTCTGATGTTATCTCCCATAGAAGCTCTGATAAATGTATTTCATAGGGTATGATCCCACTACTCAATGACATATCTCCTTCCTTCTGTGTCAATTGGAAATCATTATAACCCTTAATATATACTAATCATATGATCAATGTATAATGGCCATACTATTAGTGGTTATTATGCTTAAAGGTATTTGAAATCTGATAGGATATAAATTTTAACAGTCCCTAAATATCCAATGTCGTGTATGTCTGTTCAATAACTAAATTACATGATAATGTATTTATTAACTCAAAAATGGAATTTAATTTATAAAATTATGGATCATTAATATTGTTTCTTTAAAATACCATCCCCAGGGTCCTTAAGAAGAAATCCAAAGAAGGCCTCTCAAAGAGGAAGTAGTCATTATAAATAATATCTTTTATTAAACATCATATTTTATCTCATTAAATTTTGGCTTAAACATTACAATATAATCACATAATTATCTACCATATAATTAGTATTTGTTATATTGATTTCATTGTAATATTTAAATCATTCTCCATCTTATGGGGAATAAAATCATTGTTCATGTGTATGTGCCGATTATTACCTCCTTAAAGTGACGGTTTTTCATCACTACATCACAAGGCATGCTATTATGATGGATTTAATAAATAATATGATATTTATGAAATAATTATTATTATTGGAATATAATATATTACTTACCTTCTTACCTTTCCATCCATTGAAAATGATAATGTCGCTTGTGCATACATGTGGAGTGCCTCCCCCACGAAACGTGATAATTCATTTTTCACCTCTTCCATTTATGGTTGATTATAAAAATGTATTTGATGGATATAAATGATAACAATTCCATGATTATTATTCTGAAAATTATGAAAAATTTACCTTTTTGAACATGGTCAACCTATAAAATCCATTTCCAATTATGATCTAAACATCCTCAAAAAATTCAACGTCGTCTAAACCGATTATGGAATTAAATATTTCATTGTAATAAATGAAATAAATGGTTTAATGTTAACGAAATAAACATGGAAACCCAAATTAATCCAGTAAATAATTAACATAAATCAATTATATAGGAATGTAATGTACGTACATAGAAATTATGTACTCGAGGTAAGGGTTTTCTTATCTAAATTTCTTTTCGTTGGGTTTTATTACATCTTCATTATATATGTTGTGCCAAGATAATGTTGGTAATGAAATAAAAATATTTTATATTTCATTTCAAAAAAATTATATGGATTTAAATTTATTTCACATAATCACTTGTTGTTTTACTTCTGACTTTATTGTTACTACAATTATTAGGGTTTCTTATAACACTTTTGTTAATGTGTTGTATATTCCATATTCAAAACATGTTAACATTTCTGGGTGGTTATAGTTACAATTTTATATTTTATGTCAATAATTTCATTATATTCATGGTAATTAAATGGATATTTAATTTCATTTATATGATAATGGTAATGATTCAAAAGTTACGATGGTGTTTAGGGATTATATTACAATCCTATCCTCATTCAGAAATGTTTCTATTTAATTTTTCATTATTGAAATTATATGATCTATATGTATTTAACCCCATAAATTTTATACTCCTATATTTATTTCTTGTTCTTAATTATATTAGTTTAATGTATACATTGTTTGGAAATAAATAACACTAAATTATAGTTTTTAATGTAAATTTGATTTTTTTTCAATTTGGTCAGGAATATTTTTGTTCTATATCTATATTTTCATTCAAATTTTCTCATTAATTTTTTTACCCTAAAAATAATTATTAATTTTATTTTTACTGTTGTTTTAATTTATTTAAAAATATTTGAAATGAATATTTATAAATTTTTGGAATGTGGCACATTTTATTGAAGGTGTGAATAAAATATTTGTTTTAATTTATACCATATTAATAGATTTTATGACCATTGAAACTTGTATTTAATTTCAATATTACATTATAATGTTGTTTCTGACGCTTTTGTCAGGGCGCACACGCATCCGTCACATAGAGGATCTGTGGCTTGTGGCCTTGCATTCCCACTTTCCAAAGGCGGGCGACATCTGTTCCTTGTTCAGGGACGTCTACTCCTTGACCAAAACCGGGATGATGGGATGTCGGTTCTTCCAATCGTGGATTCCTCCTCAGAGCTCGTCACCTAGTCTGAGTCTCCCTCATAGATTTAAGACGTATTCTAGAATCTCATTCCCAGTGCCATATTTTCTTGGACACCAGTTAATTACACTTCTTCCGTCGAGATTCTCCAAGGGGTCTGGTCGGGGCAGCAACCTTCGGTTAGGGGAGTGGTCATGCTGAGGCCTCGTTGGCGTGTCTTGATGCTGTGGATTGGCATGTCTGTCATTTGTTACTTATTATAGGGCTTCTCGAGGGCGTGATAGCCCGAGGAATCCCACATAAAACACGAGGAATTGCATGCCATAGGAATGTGTCTAAGGTTTTCCTCAGATTTCCATGTTTATCATGGGGTATTCAGTGATTTTAACGTCTAGCAGAGACAGATCAGACTGATCGGAACACTAGCTATAGTGGATCAGATTGAGGAACCCCCTGGAGGGAACACCGATGATGGGGCCAGCACGTGGGAGGCTTCCCAAATGTTGTGGAATGGAATGAGGTGACATGATCACACTGGGATGTGGCGGCCCAGGTAAGAATCAGGATGGGTGATGATGTTAATGGGGCTTGATCATCGTGGAGGTTTCCTACGTATCCCCGTGGTAGGGAATCAAAGTCAGAGTTGTTTGATGATACGGGGGACGCCTAAAAAGGTGACCCGTGAGAATGAACGCGTGGATGGGACCCAGAGGGAGTGAGACCTATGGGCTAGGTCTTGAGCTTTCCTAGGCACGTGGGCTCGGGGGAGAGGTCAGGATGAGACATGGGTGTTTGGCTTGAACCTCGTGGAGGCTTCCTACGTACCATGACTTGGCACGGATAAAATTTCCCATAGTTCGGGTTGGAATGGATGGATGGATGGGGCTTACACTCTAAGGAAGCCCACGGATGGATGGATGGGTGGGGCTTACACATTGAGGCGACCCACAGATGGATGGATAGATGGGACATACACTTTTATGCAGCACACAAATAGATGGATGGATGGGGCTTACACTCTAAGGCGGAACACGGTGGTGGGGCTTGATCCTCATGGAGGCTTCCTACGTACCATGCCTTAACACGGATCAAAATCCCCATAGTTCGGGAGGTGCCAACAAACCGACGTGAAAACGGATCGGGGGTCCGATGGGTATTGGGCTTGAACCTCATGGTGGCCTCCTACGTACCATGCCTTAACACAGATCAAAGTCCATGTAGTTCGGGTGTATAGTTTAACGTCATGCGGGAAGGGGACATTTGGGGCTTACGCTTTGAGGCGGCCCAAGGTGTTAGCGAACCGACGTGAATGGGTCGGAATGACCGGGTGGTGGTCTTGAACCTCATGGAGGCTTCCTACGGACCATGACTTAGCACAGATCAAAGTCCTCATAGTTCGCGGTTCAATGGGGATTACGCAATGAGGCATGCCAAGTGGGGGTGTCATGGTCGATGCTTATTCTAAGACCACGTGATCCATGATCAGTGTGAGAAACAAGAGGCAACAGGGACCAGACAATCACGTCGCGAAGGGTGCGACTGTGGGAAGTGGAGAGGGGCTTACGCGTGGGTGCAGCCCAAAGTTGAAACGGGGGCTTATGCGTGGTTAGCAGCCCGAAGATATTGGGACTTACTCGAGGAGGGAGGCCTGGGGGTGACAAAGCACCGTGGGAGAGGGGTTTTGGACTGAAGAATAGATGGGTCTCACTTCCCGTCATGCTCCCCGCTGGCCCTGGAACTGGGGAAGTACGGAGGTGCATGGGTGCTACCTTCCGCAAGAGAGGATAGGGGATTACACCAAGGAGGTTTCCCTTCACCCGTGGGAGAACTCTACTCCGAGAAGGAGGATATCATCCCACGTGCGGGGTGATCCCATACCCATGGAGACGAGTGGGTGTAAAGAATGCCCGAGCTGGGGGGGGGACCCTACGTGCGAGGCACGGGGCCAAATCACAGTATAACGTCATGTGTTGAGGACGATGTGCTTGGTATTTTAACGTCCTACAGCTCGGATAAGGTGGGTTCGCTCCACACCCCTAGGGCTTACATAACTGGCACCCTCTTCCCCTTGGGGAATAGATGGCATCAGCAAGTCCGTAGCGAAGGGGGTCGCAGAACGAACGGTCAAGGGGTCCACGTTAGCGTGACTATCTGAAGAAGCAATAGCCGTTAGCGTGCCTATGAGAAGAAGCATGAAGAAAAGCAATGCAATGGTAAAAAACCTCCCAAGGGACCTTGAGGTTACTTCGTACGAGCATGGAAGGCCGTACGGGAAAATAGCACATGCTGCGTATGCCCGGTATGTGTGCCCTGGGCATATAGAAGGGGTACATCGAGCGCCTATGCAGGGAGGAACCCGGGGGGCATCAAGGTGAGGGGTCCTAGTGATTGCACACAAATAAATGGTTTGCGCGCAAAACACTGGGATGGTGGGTAATCGGGGGAAGCGGGATTGCGCGCAGCTAGGAGGATCGCACGCAAGGGATGTGAATTGCGCATGAGTAGAAAAGGCCGCACCCAAAGGAAAGGCAGCACCCAGTGAAGGGATTGCGTTCAATTGGACCATTTTGCACTCAACCGAAGAAATTGCACACAAAGGAGGAACATTGAAGGGTTTGAAATTCTGCTTAAGCTAGTGAGATTGCGCGCAAAGGCAGATCCCAGGGCGAGGTGGAACGAAAAGTATCAGTACCTGAAGGACATCTTGTGCGCGTGGAAGTCCGATTTTGCGCACGAGAGCCGGTTAGAATTATGCAACCCTAAAACGGACGGGGTCTCCATCTATTTATAGGCCTCTGACGGCGCAAAATTCTAGGCGGCGCACAAAACATGCACGCCAGAGGCGGCGATGCGAAATGTTAACCGCGTGGGGGCGGGGGAGCAATTATTGCGCTCCTCTAAAGGGGACGCTTCGCGAATCCCGGACCCCATCACGTGGCACACATTTTTTCACGCGCATTCCATATTTTTTCATGCAACACTTCTGGGCCCTCCAGACTAGGTATCTGGGTCGAATATGACTTTCGTTTGTCATTTCAAAAGTTCCTTTAGTAATTACAGACTTTTCGCCGTCTACAAAAGCCCCCTCCCCTCAGAATTGGATCAGGGAGGGGTCGCAACAATCAGATTCCGGGGGAAACACCAAAAAACCAAAGTGTTGCGATTCGTGGGCCCCCTGCGCTCGAAAAATGTTATGGCACGCAAAACATTGGTTTGGCATGGAATCTACTTTCCATGTGGTGCGGATCCCCGACATCGCCTATAAATGGGGTTGTGGGTCCCATGATCTGTACGCAACATTCTTGCGCGATAGGCTCCAAGTTGTCGTGCGCAAAATTTCCTCTACTCTTGTGCATAAAAACCACTTTGGCAGAGCATAATTTTACTATGTTTCATCCGTATTTACACATAAAACTAGGATATTCCGCGCCAACTACTCTGATTTAGCGCCCAACTTCTGAATTTCATGCTACATATCTAGATTTCGTACAACTCATCCAGATTCTGCGCAACTCAGCCAGATTCCACGCAACTCATCCAGATTCCACGCAACGCTCTCCATGCACTTGGCTGGGAGATGATGGACGCAAACCAAGTCGATGAGGGTGGATTCTCCACTCGTAGAGCTAAAATAGAGGAGAACGAGGAGTTTTATGGCGCTGGGGTGGTTGTTTCCAACAACCATACCTTGTTCAACCTGATAACCCCCACCCAGAAGGATTATCCTCTATCCAACAACCTTCTGCTGTGGAACTTCTGCATTTTGGAGGAGGTTCCACTTCCAGGCTTCGAGGTTGACACACCGCAGTCATGGGTGACCCGAGAGGATGACCATCCCTGATACAATATCACCAAAAATGGTCGTCCTGTCAGAGAGACCAGACACATGAATGTATATGACCTAAACCTGAGGACTAGGATCATTACTGGGGGTAGCCCTGTTGTGGAGAGTTCCCCATCCCTCTACGCAAGCACGTTCTGTTAGAGAATCCTGGATGATACTAAGGGATGGCTGCAAGATTGGGATTTGCGGTCCGGAGGCAACCTCACCAGTGATTGGGCCTGGGCGTACTGGGTTCGCCAAACGTGAGACCAATTCGGGGCTGAGATTTGGCACATTGGTTTGTTCGAGGCGGTGTGGAGGTCGTAGTTCAACTTCTACCACCAACCAGAACTCAGGCCAGAGCTCTTCACCCGGTGGTCCCTTGACACCAACACATTCCATCTTCACCATGGGGAAGTTGGTATCCGTATCTGGGATGTCCACTACATCGGAGGTATCCCACTGGAGGGCTATCAATCTGATGAGTTCCTTCCACCAATGAACACCTGGGAGGACAGATTACGGACCCCAGTGATGACATGGCACCTAATGGAGCTGACCAAGAGAGGTTGGGGGTCAAGGACTTGCTGTAGTACATTGACTACAAATACTGGTTCAGCCTGTTCCTGGAGAAGGACCCGGTGGTCAAGATGTCGGGATGGGGAAAACAGTTCCCAACTGCGGCTCAAAGGAGCAATAATGGATCATACTGGAGGATCCTGGAGGTTGGTTAATACCAATGATGGGGATACAGCGTTATTGAGGCCCGAGACCCGAATGTCTAATATGCCGGGTTCCTCGCCACCTTCCTGAGAGGGTGGATCCTACCAGTGTGGGACACAAGGATGGGCATCCTCCCAGCAACTCTGGTGATGTCGGGAAAAATGGCCACCAACAAAAGGTTTAATCTGGGGATCCCCGTGCTGGGAAGGTTGTATTCTATTCATGGAAGCATCTCAAGAGGGGGATCACCTCAGAGGGTGTGTGGCCCCTTCCAGATATTCCATCGCTGGGTGGAGGGTCATCTCCGTGGGTAAACTTTCCCAAATGTCATTTGTCCGCTGGGAAAAGTCCTGCGACCATCTATGCTGAAAATTTATGGGGTCACTCCGATGATACTCAATGAGGAGGGAGTAAAAATACGAATTGGTAACCACCAACTTCAGCCCATTCCCCACCCCGATTTTCCAAATGGTAGACATCAAGCGAGGCTCGTTGGAGGAGCATGAATATTTTCAGAGCATCCAAGGTGGGGTGCTTGTAGGTCAGATTGATGGGAAGATCATCCGCGAGGCTTACATGCCGTCTCGATTCACCATGCAATTTGGGTGCCTCCATCGAATGCCGAAGAGGGTATTCACGGATGTCATGGAGGAGAGGAATCCCTGCTTCCTTCTCTAGATGTGGTTAATGTTCAAAACCTATGGCTCTGGTGACGTCATTACCCTTCCTCCCACCAGGGCCGACGCTAGCCTATCAACCGAGTATGCCAAACACTGGGTTATCGCTTACCATGAGGGGATTTTGCGCAAGCGAGTTCGGAAACTCGAGACTACCCACGTGGAACCCGGGCGACGAGAGAGCAGGAAAGGTGCTGCTAGAAGGGGGGACCAGGGGCACGCCATGAATCGAGGCCTATGCGGGCCGGGACCTCAGCTGCGGGGACATCGCATGTTGTCGCTGTGACCTCGTTGCCTGGAGTAGGGTCACACGTGATGGCCAGTGAGCTGCCCAAGAATCATATAAGATACCTGCTCGAACCTTCCCATGATGCAATATTCCCGGCATTGTGGTTGGCCTGGATGACCCTGCAGCATTGATGAGTGTTGAAGCCCTCTGGCAGAAGATAATGCTAGATGGGATCCAGTTGCCGAATGTCGGGATCATCTGGGTTACCGACCGGGTATCCTTTCATATTCAGCATGCTTACCTGACGGCTATGTACATGTATGCATGCCAACAGGGTTGGCACATGGAGCCATCTCTCTTAGTGAATGTGATGTTTAGTCAGGGGCATGATCTTGAACAAATTCCATCGGAGGAAGATGACAGTGGTGATGATTTGGAGGGATAGGAGAGGATAAGGGAAGATGAAGGATCTCAGGGAGGGTCCCGCCAAGGGAGCATGCAGGAGAGTGGCGAGATCGCAGACTCCGGCATAGACATAACCGAGCTGCTCGAGGTCAGTCCCTATCCTCATTTATCCCCCTTCATTATCTATTCTCTTCAGCAATTTCTAATCCATTTCTCTACCTCCCTCAGGAGCATATAGGCGTTGATTAGTCGTACCCAATAGAGGATGGAGTGGAGGCGCCGGTGGGACAGGGTGGGGCTCCGACACCCATTATCGAACTAACAAGCGCTGAGGGGTCTCCTGCCACGATATCTCTTGTATGGGCCAGAACATTAGAGTATGACGCTCTGGGTTCCTGTAAGTCCCCTGCTTCGCTGTTGGTGCTTAATGTCAGATAACTCAACTAATTTGGATGCTCCCTGTATAGTGATCTCGGCGTTGGAGGATCGTCGGGCTACTGAGCCAGGGCCATCCGTGAGTGAATTAGTGGCGGGCGTATCGCCTCCTCCAGAACATACTTCCCAAACTGAGTCGGCCCCGACAGTTGGGGAGCAGGGGGCAACAGACATCAGTTGTGATGACATTGGAGCGAGGCCGGAAGCTGACGAAGGCACCGCTGTTGTCAGGGTGAGAGAGGAAGGTTGCCCAGACGCTGAGGAACCTATTCCCCAAGAAAACATTGTTGAGGTAGATCCTTCTGCTGACCTTCTGGATATCTTCCCTGCTTACCAGCCGACTGATCCCGAAGAAATAGATGATTCAGATTCGAAAGTGTATGAGTTGATCTAGATGACACTACGCAAAAGATAGAATTGCATCCAGCATTTTCTTAGGAAGCCTCACACAGATTGGATGAGGCGAATGGGATCTCTCCAGACCAGTCTGTGTTTCCTGTGTGATGGAGGGGCTGATGCTCAATGCCTTCATCTGACAGTCCATGATTACATGGCCGAGAAGATACGTGAGTGCAGCCGGCGCACCGACGTTGCCCAGTGTCAGGAAAGATCAGTGAGCACCCGAGCATTCCTAATGGTAGAGCAGCAAGTTCGATGCCTCGAAGAGCAGGAAAAAAAGAAATAGACCTTCATTGCAACATGCGTTGAGCTAATGGAGCAACTGAAGGCCCAACTGGTGGACGCCCAAGAACAACTGATGGAGGCGAGTCACCAGATGACTATGCATCAAATTGAACGGGAAAAAGAACAAGCTAGGATTGGCAATCTACACTCTATGGATGCTGATGAAGAGAGAGTCTTCAGGGAGCGAGAATTAGTCCTAGAGGCCACCAGCCAAAGGGTGGCGGCGTTGGAAAGATCAATCCAAAACATCGATCCTTAATGGCCCTGTTTTGGCCAGCTCATGATCTTTTTTCTTTTACTGCTCATCATTTCAAACCAATGTATGCACAAATCCATTTATCTGTACCTTTGGATTAATACCCTCAACCATAATCCGGAAATAAATAACAATTCATCCCTATGATCATGTGGGCAGTACCCAATGTGAGAAACAAATTAAGCATGTATTATCATTTCATTCGACCGTGGGGGCATCAACCAAGCTTCAAGAATCTGAAATCGATCTCGAATTCTCGAGGATAAGAGGGAGGCCCAGCCGAAGGGAGGGGACCTTAGACCGATCAATGTATCGTCTCCTTAATGTGGTCTAATTCACGAGCAAGGAAATTATGGGGGCATTGGAATCAATCCGAACATAGGGAGATAAAAAAAAGGTGAATCACATTACCCAAATTTGGAACACTATGGGATGGGCGTAACGATGGAGGATAGTTTTTGACTGTGGAAAAAACATAGCATATATATATCATTGGCCTAAAATGGGGGCAATAAATTAGGGATGACCGCTGACCATGTTCGCAGCAAAGGGCCTAACTCAAATATCGTCGATCAGTCTATCAGAACGTTGGCCCATGATAGTAGGCGGTCCATAGGTTGAGCATCCATACTATTAGGGGGTCCCATCAAATGTGACCAGTATTCCAGAACGTTGGCCTAGGACAGAATGCGACCCATAGGTTGAGCATCCATACTATTAGGGGGTCCCATCTAACATGACCAGTCTTCCGGAATGTTGGCCTAGGATAGAAGGCGGACCATAGGTCGAGCATCCATACTGTTAGGGGGTCCCATCAAACATAAAAGGGGATGAATATCTGAATAAAGTGGCACGCAAAGCGTGGAATTTGAAGTGGTGGTTTTTTCAAATAGAATACAACACTCAAAAAATGACGTCACTGTGGTGGAGGCACATTAGGAAGATGTTTTAATCTGGTCATAGATCATCTCTACTTTTAGATAGGACCTCTCTGGTGAGGGAACTGCCGCTTCCCAACATCACTATGGGGCATCCCAAACTTATTCGGGTCTAATGATGCAATTACAAAACACCCTAAGAAGTCATGCTAAGGGGCCAACAGTGTGGAGGGATGAGATTTCGTTATCCCTGGGGCTGGACCCAGGACGAAATGTCTGGAAGTTCCTACGTATCTCATAAGGATGAGAATCAAGCCACATGTAGTTCTAGAAAGGGTCTTAGTTTAAGGTCTTAGAATTTGAACCAAGGATTGGTATGGAGGGCGGGAGATACATGATAAGGTGATTACGAAACCCGCCGTGAATGAGGATGAGGTCCTGCTTACCATGTCTTCCTTGGAAAAGTTTTCCGGTAAAGGGACCGAACATGAAAGTTAAGCTGGGCCCGTGGGGAAGTGTCGGGGCGCTCCTACATATCCCATAAGGATGGGAATCAAGCCATATATAGTTCTTAGGGGTTCCTTTTAACGTAATGTAGGACTAAGAACATGAGGGATAATTCTTATAACAGGGTTCACGGGGTGTGGCTATTGCAAACCCGACGTGAATGAGGATATAATCCCATACGATGTCACGTGGTCCCGTAGAAAAGGTCCCAAAGGTGGTACAGAAACAATGAATTAGCAGAACTCAAGCTGGACCCAAAGAAAAGAGGTTTGGGCATTCCTACATATCTCATATGGATGAGAATCAATCCATACATAGTTCTTGAGGGAGGAATGGCACGGGAAGGTACCTGTGAAAAGGATGAAAGTGGCGTGCGGGTTTATCCCTCGCACCAAAAGAAGCAGCATTTGATATACCTTGTTTGTCCTTGAAGGTGAATGGTGTTTCTTTTATGGAGCAACTGGCATAGGGTAAAAATTCATGGCATTTCCATAATAATCAATCTGTATATGGGCATTGAAAATTGGTATGGTAAATGACCAATACCCATTGTGATTCCCTCTGTGGAGAGGCCATCACAATGCATTGTCATTTTTCGTCATGCGGTTGGGAAGATATCATCACAGTTTATGGTCATGTGGTAGGACCTACCAGCATAGTTTAAGGTTATATGGCTTGGACCGAGGGTGGTGCGCATGATGCAATAAATCATACCCAATGCGAATGAGAACATAATACCATACCATCACATCGTGCGATTCTAGGAGAGGAGCCTTGGGCCAAGGGGCCGACGAGGGATTAAATATCAAGGGGCTGGAGACACTAGCCTCCAGCTGAGCTAGGCCCGAAACACAATGTCTCAACAATCTCTCATTTCCCGTGGGGATGAGGTTCAAGCTGTGAATGGTTCTTAGAGAAAACCCAATCCTATAATCATAGCGCTTGGATTGCGGGAGCCCTGAGAGATGCTGTAACATAGTTTTTTCTTCCTGACGTATTGAAGTGCACTAAGGGTTAGAACGAGGAGTGTCGAGATTCCACTTTGACACGATAGAGTGGAACATAATGTGAATCATGCAACCAACATTTAGGGCCTGAAGGAGTCGTCGACGTGACGACGGAGGATTACTGCTGACCCTGTTCGCAACACAACATCCTGTCGTGTTAGCCTAAAACGGGGACAAACAAATGAGCATCAACTGATGACCATGTTTGCAACATGAGATTTTTATCAATTTGTTTTATGTAACCCTCGGGGGTGTTGGCCCGTGATGGTAGGAGAGCCCTTAGGCGTTCTATCCAGGCCGTTCTTGGGGGTCCCTCTGGGTGTGGAAGATAACGGGGGCCCAAATAAAGGGGACCACAAATCTTTACAAGTGGATGGAACTTGCCTAAGATTAATATGACACTCCTAGTCCTAGACCAGAGTACTCTGAACACATTAGCAGACCATTGAATAGGGTCGAAGGGCTCAGTTTGAGGGTGGCCAAAAGATGGCAGATTCCTGGGAGAAGGGGGCATGGCACCGAAAACCCTATACCACACCTATATATCCCCCTCATGGAGAGGGACATTCCAAGAGGCCAAGGTGACCGGGAAATCGTGGGATCTCTTAAGAGATGGGGTCGGACCTGAAACTTTGGTGTTCAGGCACTCCTATGTATCCCATAAAAATGGGAATCAAGCCATACGTAGTTCTAGTAGACCGGTTTAAAGTCCTGTAGGATGATTAAAGGCATCTCAACCCCACATTCGTATGGCACGGTGAGTAACCCAATTTAAAGGAGGACATAATAACACATCACACCATAAAATCCCACAGGAGAGAGCCCAAGCCGGGGGCCCGAGGCTGGGCCTCGCTTAGGGAGGCCTGACCGGCTTGCAGTTTAACATCATGCAGGACGAGCGTGCAGTTTAAGGTCATGCAGGACCCAACAGTTTAGGGTCATGTTGGACCAAATGAGCCCAGATATGAGACCAAACGTAGTTTAAGGTCATGCAGGACCAATGGGGCTCAGACAAAGTACTTCTTGAGGAACATGGCATTGGTGGGAGGAGTTACACACTCACCATCCATGGTCACCATGGAGTATGGACAATTGGTATAGACCTTATGAACAATGAAAGGTCCCTCCCACTTGGGCTCCTACTTGGGTGGTTTCCTTCCAGGGATCATTGGCGCCCTGAGGGATAGTACCATGTCACCTTGCAAGAAGGAGCAGAGGCAAACCTTCTTGTTGAAGACTCGAGCCATCCTGCTCTGATGCATTTTTAGGTTGTGCAAAGCGTGAAACCTATTCTCGTCCCACGCTTCCAATTCTACTAGAAAGATTTCGGAAACTCTATCCATCGCTTGTTGGTCGTAGACCACTGTGCGCAGTGAGGGAAACTAAATCTCGACGGTCAGGACTACCTCAGTTCCGCACAACAGGGAATATGGGGTCACCTGGGTGGAATTAAGAGTCGTCGTCCGATAAGATCAGAGGGCATTGGGGAGATTATCTGGCCAACTCTTCTTGTTCTGACCAACCATCTTTGGCAGAATGTTAGTGAGGGTTTTGATAAATGCCTCGATCTATCCATTTTCTTGTTGATGATAGTGGGAGGTGTGGTTAGAGCGAATGTTGTACTTGGTGTACAATTTCTTCAGCTCAGCTGCCCGGAAGTCGGTTCCGTTATCCATGAGGATATCTTGAGGTACTCCAAATCGATAGATGATATTGTAACCCATGAAGTCGGTGATAGAACGAGATTTGACTTCCTTGAGCGGAATTGCCTCTGCCCACTTGGAAAAGAAATCCGTAGTGGTCAGAATGAACCGACATTAGTGAACCATTTCCAGTGGGTAAGGCCCTACGGTATCCAACCCCCAGACTACAAAGGGCCAATAATAGATGGTAGTGTGGAGAGGATCTGGTGGTCAATGCACAAAGTTAGCATTAACATGGCACGCATGAAACCTCTTGGAGAACTCAATGCATTAATGGATCAAGGAGGGCCAGAAGTACCCCAACCTCTGTATCTGGTGAGACACCTTTGACCCGGCCTGATGGGTGTCATATGAACCAGCATGAACATCTTGCATGACTTAAGGAATCTCAACTCCTTGAAGGCAACAGAGGAGAACACCATCAAATTCGCGCTTATAAAGGATTTTCTCAAGTCTGTGACCGCTCTGAAGGGTAAACTATAGTGCGTGATGTTGGATTTGCTTTTTCTCTACCCAGTCTAACAGAATATTACCGTTTTGGATGTATTCAACCAAGGGTTTCCTCCAATCAGGAACTATTTCGATCACCGCACCCGAAGTACCCAGCGATCCTGATGTAAGGGATCCGGCGGTGAGATGGTTTATCCGTGGGACACGATCATCGTCATCAGGGGTGTCATGAGATATGACACTCCGGTGGGACACATGGATAATTAACTCATCCTGTACAGGATCTATGAGTGATGCAGCCAAACTGGCCAAAGCATCTGCACCACCATTCTGCGACCGAGGAACATAAGTATCCTCCGGTCGAGAAGGGAGCAGATCCATTAGCAAGAGAGTATTCTCTAACAATGGAACGAGCTCTAGATTCCTGACAACATAATCACCATTGACCTGCCTGATGACCAACTCGGAGTCCCCTTTCACATGCAGATGGGGCACGTCGATCTCGAGGGCCAACTCGAGGCCTGTAATGAGGGTATGATACTCTACCTCATTGTTGGTGAAGCCCTCTGACAACAGAAACGAATATGGCTGGCTGACTTGTTTCGAGTTGATGAAGATAATATCCAGGCCCACTCTATTGTGCCTAGGATCGTTGAGTCTCATACCAGTGGGGCTCCGGGAGGCATCGTCGATGTGTATCTGCTAACATGGGTGGACATGATCGACTGAGAAGATTGCCTCATTAGGAAAACCTATGTCCTGCGGCTGATCTGCAGAGGTTCGGTGGGCAGCTAGAAAATTTTCCAATGTATGTCCTTTGATATCCCTCTAAGAAAAAAACCTGATGTCGAACAGCTGGAGGATCACCGTCCACCACGCTTGTCAGCTAGTCAATATAGGTTGGTTTAGGATGTACTTCAACAGGTCTACCTGAGAGACTAGTTGTACCTCGTGGTGCTGCAAGTAATGCCGCAATTTTTTTACGGAAAAAACGAGCACCAGACATCTCTTCTCGATGGGAGAATATCTGACTTCCGTGTCGAGGAGCATGCAGCTAAGGTAGTATAGGATGTTCTATGTTCCCTTGTTGTTCCTATGGGTGAGAAGTGTGCTGAGGGACAAATCCACGGTGGTCACGTAAAGGACCAGTGGCTTCCCGGAGGTGGGTGGTGTCAAGACCGGAGGTTGGAGCAGATACTTCTTGATTTCATCAGAGGTGGCCTGACACTCTTCATCCCATTCATAGGTGAAATCTTTCTTCATTATCCTAGAAAAGGTCTTACACTTCCTAGCCATATTCACAATGAATTGGTGTATGTAGGCTAAGTGGCTTTAATGACCTCGAAGCTCCCGAATACCGGTTGGGGGAGGCATCTGGATGATGGCCTTGATCTTCTCTGGGTCGATCTCGATGCCTCGGTGCCTGAAAATAATGCCAAGGAACTTGCTGGAGGTGACCCCGAAAGCACACTTCAACGGGTTCATCTTCAGGTGACGGGAATAGAGGAAACCGTAAACTTTCTCAAGGTCCTTGAGATGGTCCTAGAGCTAGCGATATTTGACCCCCAGGTCATCCACGTAACATTCCACCAATGTTCCCAGAACCAGCTTGAATATGCGATGAATGGCCCGCTGATAGGCGGCACTCACATTCTTTAGGCCGAAGGGCATAACCCGGTAGCAGAAAGTACCTTGGGGTGCCCTGAAGGCAATGGACTCCACGTCCTCGGGGGCCATCCAGATCTGGTTGTACCCGGAATACCCTTCAATGAAGGAGAGGGCTTGGAACCCGGTTGTGGCATCAATCAACAAATCTATCACCGAATGGGGAAAATCATCCTTTGGGCAGTGGCGATTGAGATCACGGAAGTTGATACTGACTCTGATTTATCCATTCTTCTTCCAGACTGGCACAATGTTGCCTAGACACTTGGTATTCTAGACTTCCAAAATGAAGTTGGCTTTGATGAGCTTATCAACCTCGGCCTCAACCATGGAACCATGAGAAAGGTGCATCTTTCTGGGAGGCTTCTTGAACCTACGATGGTTTGCTGGGAGACCAAGTTGGTAGACTACTACCTGAGAATCTAGTCCTAGAATCTCATTGTGACTCCAAGTGAACACATCATGGTGTTGTTTGACATATTCCACATACCACAGCTGCTCCTCGGGGGGCATGGCAGCACTGACCAATGTGTACCTTGGGTCTGCCTCGCTACCGAGGTCCACTTGTACCAACTCGTCAACTGTGGCGGAGACTCTTTCCTCAAAGGCAAGAGGGGCTTCTTCTCTGTCCTCTCCACATGTGGAGGGATCATCCATAGGGTGAGATACTTCTGAGCCACCAGACTCTTATGGGAATCTGGTGCCGGATTGAGCGGCATTGGTCATCATATTAGGAGATTCATGCACAACTAAGACCATAGCGACAAAGGTTGTCGATCCAATCCAATCTGGTCTTCGTCCCATGGGGCTGCACTTGATAACATCAAATCAGTAGTGGAGCGTCAGCTTGAGCTGGTAGATTCCAGCCCGGCGGAAGAGACATTTATGACCTACCACTATTACCATGAGCCTAACATCCCGATACAGCACAGGGTAGGGGGTGTTGGGATCACCCGAGCCTGGTTGGTGTAGGAGTACGAGGTGATTTTCCGCCGTTGCATGGACCTGGGAATATGTTTTCCTCTCGTACCCAAAATGACAAAGCATTGCCCCATGTTGGTAGTCGTGGCATCTAACTGATGGATTGGGAAGATGTAGGCATCATCCATACCTTCCCAAGGATCACTTGTGACATGGGTAGGCTTAATTTCACCTGCCAAAATCGTCTTATCCTTTCCCTTGTAATAGTCGGTGTCCAGATAACAGGATTCACAAGAGGAAAAAAGAGATGCATCTCCTTGGATCACACCCACTCGACCATTGAGGGAGTATTTGAGGAATTGGTGATATTATTAGGGGACCACCGCATGAAGGTTGAGCCACAGCCTACCCATCAATGAGTTATACGCGGTGTCCTGGGAGACAACCATGTATTTGGTGTTGGAAATTAGGCCACCAAACTGGGTCTTCAAACAGATTATGCCAACAAGGGTTTTCTCAGTCCTATCATATCCCTTGATTATGAGGTCGGAGGGAGTTAAATCATCCTTAGACAAACCGAGCTTCCACAGTGTCCGAGTCAAGATTAGGTAAATCCCAGAACCTATGTCAACAAGATAGTGGCGGACTTCCACGCCATTGAACTGACCAGTGATGTACAATGGAAGAATGTGACCCTATATAGGAGGGTATTCATCTTCACAAGAGAATGAGATAACTTCCTAGAATTTGGCATTCTCAATTGCTTCAGTGTGGAAGTCTTCTGCAGCCGCTACCTCTGTCTCAAACTAGAGGGGGATCCTTAGGGGCTCGGAAAGCACCTCGTGCATTTCAGATGATAGGAGAAGAGCCTCAAGGATAGAAAGCCTCACTGGAGTTCTGAAAAGGTGCTTCAGGAAATCATACTTCTGGGCCAGACGTGAGCCTCTGCATACAAGAGGCCGCTCTGCGATAGGAGGCATGATGGGCCTTGCCGGATGGTCCGACGCCTGATTGGTATAAGGAATATCTCGCTGTTCAACAGTCGAAACCCAGAGAGTGGATGCTGGATGAGGATCGGATGGCTGGGGTTGGCTGGTGGTAGGGAAAAGCTAGTCACGGCACGACCGAGGTGGTTCTGCGTGTTCCAGCAATACAAACGGTGGTGGAGGCGGACCTGTCGACACCGGATGAAGGGGTCATGTGTGCTGATCTCTACACTAGTCATGCTGCCTAGTCTTAGCGGCGTGCACAACCTAGATGGAGGTGCCGACTGTCGTGCCCCAGAGATTCATGTAACCACGGCTCCAACGACGTTGGCGATGACTAAGGACACTGGGAAGGTCTACCTTGTGTTCCCCATCGTCGGGAATCAAATTGGTATTTACCAACTCTACGGTGTTAACCGAAACGTACCCCTAAATGTAACATGAGGAGGTGTCCACTACCAGGCAGAGTCTTGGAGGGATTCCCATTTCTGGGTGCATAAAGTCACCAAGAGTGCAGGACGACGATGACATTGGCAGGGCGTGTTCTTTCTTCTTACGCCACCGCTGCTTTCTTTTCTAGGAAGAGGCTGGATGAGATGACAATGTCGAAGTAGTAACAACAGCTGCTGAGGTCTCTGACTGATTCAGGCACACACGGATGATGCCATGGGAACGAGAGATTGTCTTGTGGTCCATCCAGTCATTATACTTATGGGACCCATGGTTGGAAGCCTACTGCCATTCACCTTCGTCACCGCTATTGTCATCCGATCTCACAAAGACACATGCCACTTGTGCCGAGGTTGGGCCCAACCTGACTATGTTGTTGTCAATCTGGTCTTGGAGCCAATCCTTGAACACGTAGCAACGCTTGATGGTGTGCCCCAGGATCCGGTGAGAAGGGAATTAGTTGGGGTGATCATTGAGATGTGCCTCTTCTGGATTCCAACACTCAGGCAGCCGCATAATTCTCTGTTCCAATGCACTATGGAAGTAACCGGGTACCTGAGCCTCATCAAATGAGTAGGTCTGATTCCCTCTATCTGAAATGGGGGGGGGATCTATGAGGATGAACCTGATGGGGGGATGGAGGATCATGCCAAGGAGGCGGAACATGATTACCTCGCCTAGGCGGTGGTAGTGTGTTACGCAAAGGTGCTTGCCGATTTTGAGGCATTCGTTGCTAGGCTAGAAGTTGCGCCTGTGGGGGCGGACCCCTATGGGGTTGTGGAGATGGCCTCACTAGTAGTAACTCTAGATGCCTGGGGGCCTCTATCTGGGCCACAACAGCGGGCTCAGCTCTGGAAGATCTCCTTGTAGGGATTACAAGAGGCAGCGGGGTGCCTGACTGGCCTGTTATAGGGCTTCTTCGAGGCGCTGAGCCTTGTCTGAGAAGTCTCGGAACCCTCCGGGGTAATTCTGAGTGATCAGAGAAGGAACCAGCTCTGCCTTGACGTTCCCTACACACATTTTCAGTTATTTCTCCTGAGTTAGTAGCATTTCAAGGGAGTACTTGGGCCTCTTCCACCGGGCGATGAAGTCCGAGACTCGCTCATTGGGCCTTTTCATGCACCTGAAGAGGTATGCGATGTTCATCTTCCAGGTTGTGCAAATGAACTAGTGGAGTAATTTCCGATGAAGGTCCTCCTAGCTAGCCATGGATTTGATAGGGAGCTAGCTATACCAGACGAACGCTGACCCCTCTAATGACTAAACAAAGCAACAGAGTTTGGCGGCCTCCTGCTGCGCTGGAGTCCCTAACATAGGCCCACACGTTGTTTTGACATAGGCCAAGTGTGGTCGGGGGTCTCTGGTCCTGTTAAAGGGGACTAATGTGGGGTTCCCAAACCCTAGAGGTGTTGGAATATCATCCACCCATGCTAGGAACATCTTGTCGTCTGGTGGGACCGCCACCTGCCGAGTTTCCAAAGCCTCTAAGCGGGCGATGAGTGCTTCCATGAGATCGTCTGTACATGGGCTCATATCCTAAAGTGGATCCCTAACCACAAGCACATTTCTAGGCTCTTCAATTCTATAAACAAGCTTATCAACTCGTGGGGCAGCTGGTGGATCAACCCTTGGGGCTGCGGGAGGAACCTGAGTGGGGTCTCTTGGGTGATCACGCCGCTCAGGGGGGTTTGGCGAAACATAATGTGCCCTCATACAATGAGCTCCGGCCACTCCTCTAGCAATGAACATGGCATGATCGAGGATACCGGGGAGAATCTCACCTAGGGGTAGTTGTTTCTGCCCCTGCTACCCCGACCAAGGATCACCGTAGTCGGGTCGCTGCTCTGCAATGCGTTCAGCCAGAATCTCATCGACCAAAATCTTCTACTCAACAAGCTATTGGTGCAGTGTGGCCTTCTCGGGATCTTCCTCTGCCTTCTACACTGAGGTAGATGGGTCGAAGAGCTTTACATCCCCAATGTGCTCTTTACCCATGATGATATTCTGGCTCAGTGTTACTGCCTCAGTGGGTGCGCGGAGACCTAGGAGGTTCCTCTGCTGATGGGTAATCCTCTATGATGGGTCCAGTGGCAGTTTTTCCTCAAGGGTTAAGTCCCCATCAAGAAGTTCTAGACCGTTCCCCTCTCCCGACAGATTGTACAGGTTGACTGTCGCTACCCTCGGGGGCATGTCCTCAAAGCCGTACTGTGAGTCAGCTTGCCGACGAATCACACTGAAGAGAAGGAAAACGTATTTCCCCCATCCATGGATGTGAACATGGGGGGGTGGCCTCCTTGATAACATTGTGAAGTACTTAAAAACTCTAAACGCATTGTTTTTGGAGGGCCCTGTGGTGGACAAGTTACTCGGGGAGCCGGACCGCGGGGAGCGCGGCGAGGTCGACCCGACGACATTTCTCATCGACATCCTCGAGGTGAGATTGGCTCCCAGGATAAGGAATTTTATGATGGAGAATATGGGAGTGAGTCGCCCAAGGGTCTGGCGGAAACATTCAAACTCTCCTGGGGTGAGCGATTTTGGTGTATCAAAATCTGACCCAGCAACCGGCCAAAACTTCTCAGGGAAGTGTCCTACTACGAGGATGGTCCAGAAGCTCCATGACTTAGGTTTGGGATCCAGCCCTTGATGGACCCGCTCTTCAACTGGGAGTGTCCGGGGAACTGGCAATGGTGCCGAGGTAGGCCGTCGGGCCGGTGGACTGGCCGGTGGAGAATACGGCGAGTAGGCTGATTGGCCACCGAATCCAAGGTCATCCTCAATGGGTTTCAGCGTCCTGGATGCCACGTCATGATAGGATGGACCGACGAACAGGCCTCCCGTCACAGTTTCAGTGCTTTCCAGGGGTGTGCTATGTGGTGGCTCTCCCGCCATCGACCCCCAAAAAAGGTCTCTGTCGTCTATGGTCGAGGTGTACGATGCTTCCAGAGAGGCTGATGGTTATTGAATGTTCGATCCCTAGTGGTATTCCAAGCCATTATCCTCCTGGGTATACTTTCGGAGGGAGGTGGGGATCTTATGGATCTCGCATTCAGGGAGTATTAGGCTGACGCGTTGCATCCTCATCCCATCCCTTGACTCAAAGGACTGAGGAGAGGGCTATATCGCCGAGTTGTACTACATCTCAGAGTCTATGAAACCGAAAGGTCTGATTTCTTTCCTTCATTCCATGGAATTTCTCTTACAATGACCACATCCCGGCTTCTTGCCCCTGGGTGGCTCCTTGGGGCAGGGTAGATTTCTGTCATGGGGTCCTCTGGCTGCACTGGTGCTGAGGCAGAGAGGACCGAAGGCCGGGATGGGGAGAGTACCGGGGAAAACGTTGAAAGGGAAATGGGGAAGACCTCCATGTGGGTGAGTGGACGGATATCCAAAGGCTCCATACTCGGGGCCCGCGGTAGGGGAAGTGACCCCGTACCCAGTGAAGTGAGAGCTGGATAGAGCCCCACCCGGAGTGTAACTATAACGGGGAAGCCCCTTACCTATATTGAGTGTGGCGCCAGGAAAGCCTCTGGGCCGAGGTTGGAAGTCGGGATGACCCATAACTTCTGGAATGGTGGCAGGGAGTAGGCCTTCATGCTGGATGGCACTCCACGAATTGGTCTGCGGAGGCCATTGCATGTGCCGGTGACCTGGAGAGTCGACCAAGCTTGCCGGTGGGGCAGTCGGGCCCTCAATCCGGATTGGGTATATAACTTCCCTTTCTTAAAATGTGTGGGGGTTGATGATAGGAGTCCGCAGTGGTTTGGGCCACAGTGCTTGCTGACATTGTTTCCCTGGGGCGAACATCCTCTTCCACTCGTGCCCGACGCTGGCGTCGGGTCAAGTGTACTGGAGCCTTTGGTGCGGGCAAATGGATTTCCTGCTCCTCAGCCTAGGGAGTCAGGAGGAGGCACCGACGTGGCCTAGCGGGGGCCCTTACTGTGAACCCTTGAGGCGGGTCTACGATTGGGCCAACCGAGGCATCACTTACCTCTTCAGCGTAGGGGAGGGGGGTGTCAAGGAATTTCGGGGATAAACTACAAAATGAGTTGATGTTGGGGTGGGGATCAGCGGCTCCCTGCGCGGCCCACGGAGGTAGCATTGGCAGTGAGGTGTAGCTCCATCGTGGTCCAAATGGGCCATGTCCCTAGTGAGAATGACCCCCTCCTCTTTGTACCTACGCACAAGTTCGTTGCTCACCCTTTATTGGATAATTTCTTATGGGGAGAGGGGGCATGAGCGCCTAGCAGTCGTGGAAGTCGGAGTAGTTGTGGAAGAGGTGGAACCACTCTTGGTAGCCGCATCGGTACTACCAATGCCCCTGCGCCAGTGGGCAGGTGGCAATCAAACTCTGGTTGCAATAACATGATTTTTGAAAGCAGGGAGATGAACCGTTTAAAACTGATAGGAAAAAGAAATTGACAACCAGTAGCCCAATGCCATTCTGTCATCCATGTTCGGTATGAGGGATACACACTGACAAGGTTGCAGAATGGAGAGCTCAACGTCCTGACTGCCCCATCCCCTGGTGGGTTTCACATCCTAGTGTTGGGTGCCTGAACCAGGTGACATGCTAATATTACAACGCCCCAACCACTACCAGTCTCCATATTGAGGAGATGAGATTCACGTCGGGTTCACCATTTTCTGTTTTCGACGCTTTCTCCGGGGTGCGCGCACATCCGTCACGTAGAGGACGCGCGACATGTGGCCCTACATTCCCGCATTCCAAAGGCGAGCAACCTCCGTTCCTTGTTCAGGGACGTCTGCTCCTTAATCGAAACTGGGATGATGGGATGTCGGTTCTTCCTTCCATGGATTCCTCCTAGGAGCTCTTCACCTAGTATGGGTCTCCCTCATAGATTTAAGACGTATTTGTGAATCTCATTCTCAGTGTCATATCTTCATGGACACCGGTTAATTACACTACTTCCGTCAAGATGCTCCAAGGGGTCTGGTCGGGGCAGCAACCTTCGGTTAGGGGAGTGGTCACGCTGAGGCACCGTAGGCGTGTCTTGACGCTGGGGATTAGCATATCTATCTTCTGTCCATTATTATAGGTCTTCTCAAGGGAATGGAAGCCCGAGGCATCCCACATCAAACGTAGGGAATTGTATGCCATAAGCCTGTATCTTAGGTTTTCCTCAGCTTCCCAAGTTTAACACGAGGTACGCCGCGAGTTTAATTTCCAGCAGAGACGGATCGGACCGATCAGAACACTATCTAGAGTGGATCAGACTGAGGAACACCCTGGAGGGAACACCGATTTTGGGGTCAACACGTGGGTGGCTTCCCGAATGTTGTGGAGTGGAATGAGGTTACAAGATCCCACCGACATGTGGTGGACCAGGTAAGAATCATGATGGGTGATTAAGTGAAGGGGGATTGAGCCTCGTGGAGGCTTCCTACGTATCCCCGTGGCAGGGAATCAAAGTCCACATAGTTTGATGATACGGTGTGACACCTAAAAAGGTGACCCATGAGAATGAACACATGGATGGGACCCAGAGGGAGTGAGACCTCTGGGATAAGGCTTGAGATTCCCGAGGCACATGGGCTCGAGGGAGAGGTTAGGATGAGACATGGGTATTTGGCTTGAACCACGTGGAGGCTTCATATGTACCATGCCTTGGAACAGATCAAAGTTCCCGTAGTTCGAGTTGGAATGGATGGATGGATGGGGCTTACACTATGAGGTGGCCCATAGTTGGATGGATGGATGGGGCTTACACTCTGAGGCGGCCCATGAATGGATGGATGGATGTGGCTTACACTCAGAGGCAGTCCATGGTGTTGGGTCTTGAACCTCGTGGAGGCTTCCTACGTACCATGCCTTGACACAGATCAATGTCTCTATAGTTCGGGAGGTGACAGAGGACCGACATGAAGATCGACCATTGGTCCGATGGGTATTGGACTTGAAACTCATGGAGGCTTCCTACGTACCATGCCTTAACACTGATCAAAGTCCACGTAGTTCGTTTGTACAGTTTAACATCCTGCGGGATGGGGAAAACTGGGGCTTATGCTCTGAGGCAGCCTAAGCTATTGGTGAACCGACGTGATGGGGTCGGAACAACCGGGTGGTGGGCTTGAACCTTATGGAGGCTTCCTACGTACCATGCCTTAGCACGGATCAAAGTCCTTGTAGTTCACGGTGGCATGGGGAATATGCTCTGAGGCAGCCCATGGGGGGTTTCATGGTCAATGCTTACTCTATGCCCATGTGATCCATGCTCGGTGTGAGAAACAATAGGCGACATGGACCAGACTATCACCTCGCGAAGGGTGCATCCATGGGAAGTGGAGAGGGGCTTACATGAGGGTGTGTCCCAAAGAGGAAACATGGGACTTATGTGTGTTTAGAAGCGCGAAGAGTTTGGGACTTACTCCAGGAGGGAGGCTCGAGGGAGACAAAGAACAATGGGGGAGGGATTTGGGACCGAAGAAAGGAGGGGTCTCACTTCCCATCAGGCTCAATGCTGGCCCTAGCGCTGGGTATATACGGAGGTGCATGGGTGCTACCTTCCGCAAGAGGGGCTTGGGGCCCACACCAGCAAGGTTTCCCTTCCCCCATGGGCAAACACCACTCCGAGAAAGAAGATGTCATCCCACGTGGGTGGTGATCCCATGCCCATGGAGACAATTGGTCTTAAAGAACGCCCGAGCTAGGGGGACCCTGCGTGCGAGGCATGGGGCCGAATCAAAATTTAACGTCATGTCTTGATGATGAGGTTCTTGGCAGTTTATCGTCATGCAGCTCGGACGAGGTGGGTTCTCTCCACACCCATAGGGCTTAAATAACCGGTTCCCTTTGCCCCTTGGGGAAGGGAAGGCATCAGCAAGGCCGTAACGAAGGGGGGTTGCAGAGCGAACCATCGAGGGGTCCACGTTAGCGTGGCTATGCGAAGAAGAAATAGATTCTAGTGAGCCTATAAAAAGAAGCATGAGTCAAAGAAACGTAACAGAAAAAACCACCTAAGGGACCTTAAGGTTACTTCGTACGAGCCTGGAAGGCCATACGGGAAAATATCACATGGTGTGTATGCCCGGTAAGTGTGCCTTGGGCATACAGAAAGGGGACATTGGGCGCCTACGCAGGGAGGCACCCGTGGGCCATCAAGGTGAGGGGTCCCAGGGATTGCGCAAAAGGAAATGGTTTGTGTGCAAATCACTGGGATAACGCATAATCGGGGGAAGTAGGATGGCACACGGCTAGGAGGATCGTGCGCAAGGGATGTGAATACCGTGCGAGTGGAAAAGGCCGCATCAAAGGTCAAGGATGCACCCTGTGAAGGGATTGCATGCAATTGGACCATTTTGCGTGCAATAGAAGGAATTGTGCATAAGGGAGGAACCCTGAAGGGTTTGAAATTCTGCTTAAGCCAGTGGGATTGCAGGAAAAGGTGGATCCTGGGGCGAGGTGGCGTGAAAAGGACCAGTACCTGAAGGGCATCTTGCATGCGTGGAAGTCCGATTTCGCGCATCAGAGCCAATTTGAATTCCGCAACCCTGAAATGGAAGAGGTCTCCTTCTATTTATAAGCCTTCGGTGGCGCGGAATGCCAGGAAGCACGCAAAACATGTGCGCCAGAGGCGGCGGCGGAAAATATTAACCGCGTGGGGGAGGGCGCGCAATTATTGCACACCTACAATGGGGACCCTTCTCGAATCCTGAACCCCTTTCGCATGGTGCACCTTTTTTCACACGGATTCCCCTTTTTTCGTACAACACTTTTGGGCCCTCTGGATCGAGTCTCTGGGTCCGAATATGACTTCTCTTCATCATTTTGAAACATCCTTTAGTAATTACATACTTTTGTTCATCTACAAATATTCCTTGATTCTTTACAAAGAATGTTTTTATATACATTTTCTAAATGTTATTATTTACAATTAGTGACTTCATATTGAAATTACTATTTTTCTGAAAAAAATTCAATGATCATTTAAAATTATTTCCATATATGTCAACATTCATTGATAAATATTATTCCCTACTAGTTATATACTAAACATATATCATAAACTATATTCCTCTAGACGCATTATGATCATTTTTATGGGGGATAGTATTATCATTTCATTTTTTAATTCTTACAATGTCAAAAATTATTGATTAGTATGACATGTTGATTAATTTATATTATTTATTTTTATGTTGAATGCATTTTACTTATTAAATGATGGGTGGAGACTAAAATTACATATCCCATTGATGTATCTGTAGGTCTCCTAAGAAAAAAAGTTATTATACTACATATGAATTGCACATTTATGTAATATGTCTTGGCATGAGACCTCAACTATATTTATATGATTTCTGACATTATGTATTACATCATTAACGATGAAATTATTGATTTTCATGTGATTATATAATTTTTTTTTATACATGCTGAGTTTCAATATCATTTCATTATTTATATGGAATTATTTGATCTAAATTTATTCATATAATATTAATTATTGTTTATTTATTTTATAATATATTTTGATGTATGCATTCTTTTAGTTAATATGATGTATCCCTTTTATATTATTTTCTCTAAATAGGAAATAAGAAATATTAGTATGATTAATATGTTAGAATATACAGGAGGGATTAATAATGATCTCAATAAAAATACTATGTTTTATATATTTTTCTAATATATAATTTGAGAATAAATCATGTATATAGTGTCCCAAGATTGGTAAACTGATCGGTCATGAGTGGTGTGATCCCCTGTATCTTTTATCAATTCAATTACTTTATATGAGTTCTAGGATACTAGGCTTGGGGTTGTTATAATTTCAAAATAGAATACGTGTTTATGATATATATTGAATACTTAGAAAATTCATTTTTTTATTTAATCATTAATAATACGTTGATTAAATTAAATATATAATATTATTATACCATTATAAAATCTTCTATGTAGGATATTTTCATATATGATATTATAAAATTCATATTCAGTGGTATATAAATATGAATAAACAATAGGGCTTTAAAAAATATTCATATACCAATCCCCTGACTTATTTTTTTAGTTTTGTACCTTCTATTTTATGTTTAAAATTTTTTCCATTTAAATTTAAATTATAAAGAAAATGATTAATTTATTATTTCAAAACCCTCATATATTAAAAACACTTTGTTTGATAGTTTATTCGACTCACAACATCGAGCCAAAATGAAAAATGGAATATTATTATTTAAATGTGGTTTTTATAACCTAGTTGTTAAATTAGTGGGTATGGAAATGATTAAATTCTTTATAATAAATTTCTAAATTTCCTACTCAATAAAAATTTATTGATAAATGTTTTTTAAATAATCACTCAATTTTTATAAAATTCATTTTATTCATCAAAAAAGTATTTTTTCCCAAATGGTTTTTATTTATTTTTTTTAAAAAATATTGTTATTAATTTCTGTAACATTTAGAAATTTTATTTTATAAAATCTATATCTTATATGAAATTAGAGTATCAAAATTATGTTATGATTAAATCATTGTATTCATCAAAAATGTTTTATTTTTCAATGAATAATGAAAAATACTAATATATATTGAGAACTTTATTCCCATTTCAAGTATATAAAAATTGATATTTTATTTTTGATTATTTTAAAAATGTGATTAGTTTATTTTTATTAAATATAATCAAATTATGGTCTTTCAAAATAAATTTTATGCTCTAATTTTTTATTAAAAACTTTTAACTATTAAAACAAATTTTTTTGAAGAAAATATTCATTGAATTTTTTGTATTAATATTAAATTAATTTCTATAATATACAAGGATTGAATCTTGAAAAATTGATTCCATATTTAAAATCCTGAGGAACAAATTTTTTAAATGTGTCTATTTTATTTTTGTTCATTGTGAATAGTAACTATAATAAATAATTGATACCATGGTAAGGGTAGATCTGGTAATTAATATTATTAATAATTTGATAATGACTAAAAAATTTCCTGAACACTTACCTTTATACTATTTTATTGGTGAATATTCTTGATGTCAATCCAATTTTTGAAAAATGTGGCATCTTTGGGATATATTTTTTATATTTGGACATTTATATAATTTTTCAAAATGAAAAGTCCAAAATGTAAATATCTTCATATTATTGTCTCTAAATTTTGGATATATAGATTAAAAAAAGGCTATTTTTGGTTCTCAATTTTTAGGATATTTTATATTTTATCATTTTAATTAATTTCAAAACTTTTGTGATTAAATATTTACATTAAATACTTATTAAATACTGACACTATATGTATTCATTTAAAGTAAAAACATATTAAATTATTTTAATATATATATATATATGTTTATTTAATTATTTTGTTCCCAAAATTTTTTAGATAAATATTGCATTTTTTTTATTTGTGAACTGATTAAATTTTAATTCATTTATCACTATTTTGTTTTCAAAGTAACTTAAATGTATAGTGACAAAAATAACAACTATGATATTTTATGTTAACTAATATTTTATTAAATTATTTAAAACTGTTAAAAATCATTAAAAATTTAAATTAGGATTATAAATGGTCAAAAACGTAACCTCTTTTCCATTTATGAGTCTATTTTGAACTCATTATTAAAATTTTAAAACATAAATTTTGATAAATTATTTACCACAATGAGGGATAAAATTGGTTTACCAAGGGGATAATCCAAAATAAAAATTTTAAAATGATATAAAACCCATAAAAGTTTTATTTTATGGTTATATTAATTCTATATAATTCTTATATATTAATCTATTTCATTTTATAACCATTTAAACGAGTTAGAGACATAATTTATTATAATATTTCTTGTAATTCAAAAAATGACAGAAATGATATTTTATAATAAATATTATATTATTAAATGTTTTAAAATTACAATATTATGATAGTTGATTTTTATATGGCTTGAAATATCAACCATTTTAAATTTACAGTCCAATTGTCCTTTTATAGTAACCATATTAAACTCTAAATAAAAAAACATTTTTATCCCCGTCTTTATCACAAAGGTTAACAGGGAGTTAAAACAAAATGATTAGGGTGAAAAACTAATATAAACAAGTCCAATTTTTATTGTATGAAATTATTTTAACTCATCCTAATATTATATTATAATGAAATTAATTTCACTCCATTTTTACTTAAAAATTTATTTATTTCAATGTAATATTTTATGAAATTCCATATATCCCCTCCCCTCTCTTATAAAAGGGAACATCTTCTCTTCCTATCATCACAAATAAAAAACCATTTTGGTCTATCACATTCTTTTCCAAATACATTAATAAAATCCATATAGATATTATAGAGTTCTTAATTAGGGTATAAATCCAAACTAATAGGATTTAAGGATTCATGGAAAAGAGGTTTCTTGACGAAGATGAATGGATTTTTACCAAATGTTTTTCAATTATTTCTTCTTTTACCTCGATAAAATATTATTGAAATGAATTGAAAAAAAAAGAATATTATATAATATATAATTATAATTTAAAATTTTAATATAATAACATATATCAATATCCTCTTCCATTAAATGTTAAACAATACTGTAGTTTTTGTGTACAGTGGACTACCTCTTTATGAACCAATGTAATTTGTTTTCCGATCAGCACCTCTCATGGATGATTATAATGATAAATTTAATGTATATTAATATATATGAATTATTAATAACAGAATTTTTATTTTGGACGGATAATATATCATATAATTGTTTCCTTTCCATCTATTGAAAAATGATAACATCCATAATGTGTAAGTATGGAATACCACCTCCAGAAAGTGAGGTGATTCATTTTTTATAACCACTCCAGCAAGATGATATATATATATTTATATAATAAAACAATTTGGTAATTATTATTTAATACTAATTATATAATTTTAAAATTACACTTACCTTCTTTCCATCGTGATCATTGATTAATGGAAATGCTACTCATACGTATATACGACCTACAGTCTCCATAATTGTAACGTAGTTCATTTTTCATAACTATATTAATAGATGGTTCTAAAATTATAATGTATGAATAAAAATTATAATTAAATAATATTTATATTTATTATTGAGATGATGGATTAATTATATTATTAAACATAGTCAACTATTGAAGTCAATTAGGGCATTAGAGCTGAGTATCATCCAACTACTGATGAAAACTTTGTTGATTATGTGATAATGTATAACTTAGAAAAAATATATTAAATAGAATAATAAAATTTAAAGGGTTCTCAATAAATAAAATAATTAACATTAGTTTATTATTCAATATAAAAAAAAATGTGGTGAGTCTGACAAAAGATAAGGGACACTTTACTTTGAAAATCATGTTTAAATTTTTTTAATGATTTATTTTCTAAATATTAATCATCCTTGAGAAAAATCATAAATTTATTTTATTATTGTTTTTATTTATTATAAATTAATGTTAATTATAATTTTTTCTTTTTTTTCAAATATTTTCTCAATGAATCCTTTTATATATTTTATATGTATATTTTTCATTTTTATTTAAAAAGACAAAAGGAATGTTTTATTTTAACATATATGGTGTCAATAATATTTACCTCCACTTCAACCATAATTTTATTTTATTTATAAATTTATAGGATTCTTTTTTTTATTCAAAAAAATCCTAATTCTTTTTTTTTGGAAATTTATTTTAAAAAAAATGGTTTTAAAATTGTTCTTGTTGAACCAACCTTTTTCAATAGGTTATGACTATTATCCTTATAACTCAATTTTTATCTCCCATAGATGTTATATATTGATTATAATTTTTGTGTATATGTCTCTTAAATGTGTACCTATAATATTTTCCATTATTTACATTGGGGGTAATACATGTATTACCATTATTTTTGATCGTATATTTTTAAAATAAAACCCGATTAATGAGAAATATTTTCCCCCTTAATACATTTACAAAATAGTTATTCGAAGTCATCATTCAAAAATAAATTATATATTTTTAAAAACAATCTTAGGGAATTAGATATTAATTTACATAATATATATTTACTTCTTATCAGTATAATCATTATAAAACCTCATTTGATTAATATATGAGGCAATATTATGAAATATGATTCTTTAATTTAGTGACTCTTGTGTTTATTCCATATGATTTATTTTCTTTTTTTTGGGACACATAATCATGTAATTGTTATGATGGATACACCTTGAGAGAAATCCAATGAATTGGGTAATTGTTTTTGATGACATGTTTTATATGTGATTATGGAGTAAACTATATCCATAATGGGATTTTGTCTACCACGGGATGTTGTATTGGGAATTATATTTCACTTATTCTTATATCATGATCCGTATCTCTACAAAATTTTTGTTATGTGTTTTTTTCCATAAATATTTCTCATTAAATGTTTTATAAAAATCATTTGGTAGAAAATTTTATTTCATGGGTAGTAAAATGATTACTTTGATCCAAATTTTTACTTATTCTAAAGTGGAAAATAAATTAAAAGTACCAATAAAATAGTTGGAATATTGATTTTATTATATTTCCCTTAATGAGATTTTTTTTCTCATCCAATATTTTTTAAAATATATTTGGGTTAATTGATGATTGTTGATAATGGTGTTTTTAGGATGATAATTTTGAATATATGTCATGAAAATAACAATTATTATGTTATTAATGTTTTGTTTTATTGGAAAATGTATACTAGGTAAATTTTTCCACATTTTTATGTCATTTTTATATGTGTTATGATGATTTATTAATATTATAAAACTATAAACCTAAAATATCATTGGGTATATAAGTGATCTCTTATTTCCTTTTGGTGTTTTAATTTTTCTATGGTTGAAATTGGTTCACATTTATTAGTATCAATTCCCAAAATGCGGTGTCTATGACTTCAGAATTTGATCTAGGAGAAAAGTTTTAGGGTTCTTATAGTTAATATCATATTTGGGCTTAGAAAACATTAAATATTATGATTGTTTTATGGGAGGTTATAATAAGATTTAGGGATACCATAATGGGTTTTTAAGTTAAAGGTTGATCGTATGTTGAAAATCATAGACGTCCATTTTTATGTTTTATGTGATTGGATTTTAAAGTGATTTATGACATTTACAGTGATGTTTTATTGGTTTGAGTTATATGTAACATGTATGTTTAAGATGAATTATTGTCTGATTAATAGTTAATATACATTTTTGGACACGATTTTAAAGGTAATGAAAACCATTAGTGTTGTTATGATCAATAATGTTTAGGTAATTATGGGTTATTAAAATTTTGGAACATATGAAATAGCTAAACATGGGATTCAAATGTGACTCGGTGATTGTGGGAATAATGTTATTTTTAAATAAGTACCTTATTTTGGGAAGTATTATATGATATTTTTAAAATAGTTTTTAAATTATATATTTGAAAAAAAATATGATTTTAATGTGGCTTTATAGTGAATAACGATATTTATGGAATTGGCTTGCATATCTTATAGATAAAATAACTACGGTGTATAAATTTTGATATGATACTTTAAGAGTGACTAAATTAATTTGAAGATAAATATTAAATTAGTATCATAAGAATATGTCAAAAGGCTCTTCTTATTTTTGGGTTTCTATCTTATCGATGAATATTTTTTGGAGTTATATTTGAGGCTTTAGAGATTAATGTTTTATTTCATCATATGAAGGGTTATTTATTTTCTTAATTATCTTACCTTATTCTAAGAATTATGGTTTTTGATATTATCTAAATATACTAAGAATATATTTTTAACTTTTTTAGATTATTTCATCCATTATATGTTTATTTTAGGTCTTATTTCATGAAAGAATCATCTTGAATGCTTATTTTTTGGAGAAAAAGATCAGAATATGGTGAAAATTTATTAAAGAAAGAAATTATACTTTTAAAGTAAGTGTATTTCCTTATATTGTTAGTATATATGGTAAAGGAATTTCTCAGCTCTATTTAAATTATCATGACATAATAATATTATATTTTGACCAATATTTTCAATGAATCGATGGTCCTTTTCACACTTCTTTGTTTTACAGGTTTTTGGTTATTAACATTCACATGATCATTCACCTTTTTGTAGTCAATGATCTTTTTCACTCTCTATAACTATTTGGAGATTATATTTTTCATCCAATTCCATATTTTTACTTTTTATTAATGTTCTCCTATTTAGAAACCTATTTATTTTTTATTCCAGATTACCTTCTTATTTCTATTACCCTCTTTTGAGGAGAAGTTTCATTACCCCTTTTTGTGATGTGGTATTTCAAAACCTTGTGTGGAAAAGGTATTTTCAAATGTCCAAAATTTTATTAATGATTTAATGATCATGTATTTGGGATGAAATTTATAAAATTTTTGGACATTTTTACACCCCAATATTATAAAAAAGAAAAAATTGTTTGATAGTGTATGTGGCAAAAAACACCGAGCCTAAATGAACCACGAAATATTAATATTTAAATGTGAATTTTATTTACTAGAAATTAACTATGAGGGTATTAGAATGATTTACTATATACTGATATATATATATATATATATAATATTATAACTAAATATAAATTTTTTAATAACTATTTATTAAATAATCCCTCCATTTTTAGTAAAGTCATTATATTCTTTAAAAATTTACATTTTCTTCAAAATGGGATTTATAGTTTTTGTGATAAAATATTATAATTAATTTGTTTTAAATTTTATAAAAAAATTATTAAAGGGTTATCATTTTATAAATTATCATGTCAAAATTATCTTTTTTTTCTAATTTTAAAAAAAGAATTATTTTTCTATGAATAGTGAAGAATACTAATTTTTATTTAAAATTATATTTTATTTTAAATAGTTAAGAAGATTAAATTATAGTTTGTATTAGTTTTAAAATTTGATTAGTTACTTTTGTTTCATAATATTCCAATTATATTAGTTTTAATGAATACTATATTTTAGTATAGTGTTAAAACATCTTTATGCTTAAAAGAAGTCATTTTTGTGAAAAAATGATTTTCATTTCGATTTGTGTTTTAGTCTTAAATTAATTTCAGTAACTTAGGGAAATTTATTATTGAAAATTTTATTTCATATTTTTAATCACGAGAAAATAGGTTTTTAAATATTTCAATTTTATTTCATTTCATTATTAATATTAACCATAGTAAATAATTATCTCCATTGTAAATATAAATTGGGTAATTAAGGTTAATAATAATATGATAAGACAAAAAAAGATCTGAACTATTCTTTTATAGTATTGGATGAGTGTATACAATCCATTTCAATATAATTTTCTAAAATATGTCAACAGTGTGCCACATTTCCTTGATTTTGACCTTTATATTAATTTATGTAATGAAAAGTCATAAATGCCATTCTCTTTGTTTTATTGTCTCAATTTTTTTTTGAAATGTTGATAAAAAGAGGATATTTTATGTTATAATATGGTTAATTTAAATATAAATTATATTTTAATCATTTTATTTTCTATCCAAATAAATTTATGAAATAGTTTCCTTATATGTTTATGAAAAACTGACTTAGTATTATTTAAATTTTTTTTAAAAAATAAAATTTATGATTTTAAAAATATTAAAAGTTATATAATATAAATTATTTATTTTGATTCAAAAATAATATAAAATAATGTAACATTTTATTCAATTTTTAATGGATTAAATTCAAATTTATTTGTTTTTATGTAGTAATTAATGTTAAATTAGATGAATAGTGCCACAAACTTACAATAGTTGTATCTTATGTTAAATAATATTTATGAAATTAATTAAAAGTCATAACGAAATTAAAGTAAAATTAGAATAGAAGTGGTCTAAAATTTTATCCACATTCCATTTATAATCCAATTGTTACCTTTTATATAATATTATAACCCATTATTATCTCAGAAGTCATGAGTATGATAAAGGTTAAAATTGGTTGAAAATGGAGTTAATCCAAAAAGTGATTATTCAAGTGAAATCCAAACATATAAAAAATTTATTATATAATTATATTAATGAAATATTTTATTTTTATTTGAATACATGGAATTTTGGAACATTTTATCATGAGTTTTGAATGTATTTTATAATAATATATTATGTATTTCCAAAAATGGCAAAAATGATATTTTATAATAAAAAATATTTCGTTAAATTATTTGAAAATCCTAAAAATCGAATTTTTGTACAAACAATATATGTTTTAACATATAAAACATGTTCCATTTATGAGAAAATTTCCTATTTTTAGTAACTATCACAACCTAGATATATTTAAAAAAATTATCATGGTAATAGTTGAAAAGATAAATAAAGGGTTAAAAAAAGGATAAGAGTGATAAAATCACATGACATTTTATAATTTTCATTGGATGATATTATTTATACTAATAATTATATTATATTATAATTATATTAATTTAGATCAATTTTAATATGAAAATTATTTTATATTGATTTAATACATTATGAAATTCTAACAATTCCTCTCCCCTCCCTTATAAAAGGGAAAAAATTATAATCTTCAATTCACACATAAAAATACATTTTTATTATAAAATACCTTCAAAAATACATTACTAAAATCCATATGAACTTTATAGATCAATTATTTGATGAATAAATCCATCTTTAATGGTCTTAAGGTTTTATTCAAAAAATATTTTCTAGAATATTGGTATAGCTTTGTACTCAATGTTTTACTTATATTTATTCTGTTACTTCCTTAAAATATTATGACAACACGGTGAAATAAAGAAACCATAATTTTAAACATATTGATTTTTTATTTTTTTAATTTCATAACATATATCTATCTCATCTTCTATCAAATGAGAAATGAAATCGTCGTTCAGATTTACAATTGACTACCTCCTGGCGAATCAATGTAAATCATTATCCATAACTTCCTCTCATGGATGGTTTTAATGATGAATTATATATATATATAAATAATATTAATTAAATAATTATCATTCTATAATTATGTTATATAATCCAATTTCTAACCTTTCCGAATGTTGACGAATGATAGCATCACTCGTTTGTAGGTGTGGATTACCACCTCCATGAAGTTAAGTGATTATTTTTTCATAACCACATCACATGGATATTATATATATATATATATGTACTTCTGGAAATTATACTATTTTAGTGAAATAATAATAATTATATAATTTTAAAAGAACACTAACCTTCTTTAGATCATGACCATTTAAAAATGGAAATGTCACTCAAGCGTAAATACAACATACTGTCTCTCTGAATGTAACATAGTTCATTTTTCCAAACCATATTTCACAGTTGGTATTAAAAGTATAATTCAGGTATAAAAATGATAATTATTTATGGATTATTATTCTATAGGTTATTTATTAATGATCACATATACCATACTCAACCTTCCAAAGTGATTTTGAACATATAAGCTGAATAACATCAAAACATCTAACAAGAACAAAATTGATAATGTAATTGTTTATAACATTGTAAAAATTAAAATAACAAGAATAATAAAACATAAAAATTAATTAATAAATTAAATAAATAGAAAAAAACATTAATATTCTGAAAGTTAAATAGAATACAAAATGAGTATAGCCTTTGGTAAATAACACTTTACATAAAAACATTATTCTAAATATTTTAAAGATTTATTTTCTAAATATTAATTTTCTATTCTCATATTCATAAAATTATTTTATGGAAATATTAATTATATATAAGGAAAAATATATCTTTTCTGTATTATTTAATTTTTTTTTCAAAATGAATCTTTTTATATATTTTGTATAGAGTGTTTTGTCTATTTTTACAGAAGATAAAAGATAGGTTCTATTTTAAAATAAAAAAAATCAATAGTGTTTCCTACCACATCAACCACTATTTTATCATTTTATTCTAATATAAGCATCTATGTTTTCATCGAATCAAAACCCATAATATCATTATTATGTTAATTTTATTATTGATAATTAGTTTTTAAAAGCAATCTCTATAAACCACCCTTTTTCTTTGAGTTATGACCATTATCTCACTTTCTATCTACCTTTTATGTTATTGATTTCTTATAAATTTTCATATATTTCTATTACATATATATAGCTCATTATCCACTAATTATTTGGGGTGACACATTTCATAACTTCATTTCTCAAAATTACTTCTTTAAAATCAATATCAATTAATATAAATGTTTGTATCCCTTAATCCTTTTATGAAAAGGTCATTTAAGGTATTTATTCACAAATGAACACCTTATTCGGAATGATATTCTTATGAATGTAGTTAATAATTTCAAAAATAATTATTTCCTTCTTCTCATTCTAATATTTATAAAATCTATATCGATTATGAAATGAGGCAAGATGATGAATACCATTTCATTCCATGGGTGACTCTTATATTTAAACCACATGTTTAATTTATTTTTGTGGAACACATAAGAATGTACATGTTATAGTGGGTTCCCTCATAAATTTATCAAATTAATTAGTTTAATATTTTGACTCATGAGCCATTATTTATGGGATTAGGGGGTAAACCTAATCCACTATGGGACTCTTTCTACCATGTGAAGTTGTCTTGGTAGTTATCCTTGACTAACTCTTATGTCATGTTTTGTATTTCTTTTATATTTCCTTAATAAGTTTAATTTTTCACCTCAATATTTATAATGAATTTTTTTAAGAAAATATTTTGCAAGAAATTCTATTTTATCGGTTTTAAAATATTTATTTTCATCAAAAAGATTATTTTTTTGAAAAAGGATAACAATTTCATAGTATTAATAAAGTGGTGGAATTTTTTATCTATTTGTACATCCCTTACTGAGTTTTTTTATGTTCATCCTATGTTTACAAATATTTTTCTTAAGTTTTAAGGATGATTTGGTATAATTATAAGGTCAAGAGTAAAATTTTTACGAAATTTTATGAAAATAAACATTATTATATCATAAAGGATTTCTTTTTTGGGAATAATGGATACAAAGAGTGTGTTTCAACTTTGTGATCTAATATTTACTTCTCTAAGAGAGATGGCCTAATCCACTAAAACTGTAAACATAAAATATCAATTGTTATGTAAGTGATACCATATCATTAATATGATTGGTGATGATTGAATAAATTTATATCATTTTTATTAATGTAGTTATATTCGTTATAAAATTATTATGTACTTTTCTAATTTAAAAGATATTTCATTTAATTAAACTACATTTTGAAAAGGTTTTATTAAATAGATTGAATTCCCAATTTCATAATTTTAATTTTAAAAATTTAACATAATTTTTGCAATTAAATTATCAAAATTAAATTCGGGTGACTTTTTAAATTTTAGAGAAAATATGGTTTTCTAGTGAGTAATGTAAGATACCGATTTTTATAAAATTACATTTTCTTTTCAAAATAATAATTCACATAAAATTATAAATATGTTTTGAATATTATTTAAAGTAAAATATGTATTAATTGGTTATATAAAATCCAATTAAATTATTTTTAATAATATTTATATTGTTTTTGTGTATATGTTTGTTTTTAGGTTTAAACACTATGTTTTTTAACTGTTTTAAAGAGAATAATTTTTCTACATTTTAATTAATTAAAATAATAACTAATAAGGAATATTTCACAAGTAACTTATATATTATATAATATTAAATATTAATTTACATTCATAAAATTATTATTATTATTCATGGTGTTGATATAAAATCACCTTTTTCTCAAGAAATACACTTCTTGAAAACATGTGTTTTAATCCTGTCTTCTGGTTTTGTTTCCAATTATATTTTTCAAATTATGTAAATTTAATTTGTTAAAATTGATTAATTATTTTTAATAATTATAATTTATTTTACATAATAATATCAACTTAATTTTTTTACCATTTTGAATTGTAAAAATAGTAAATCATAATTACCATGGTTAATTTAAAAATGGATTTATTGGGGGTTAAACAAGGATGGTAAGTTGTAAAATGACCTAAAAACATTCCTGGTATCTTTTTAATGGAAATCTTTAGACGTCATCAGATATAATTCTATAAATTGGTCTGTTATCGATTCATTTTTCATGTGAGAAAACATGGTTACACATTTTTATTTTAAATTTTTTTTATTTTTTCCCTCACCTAAAAAATCAAAGGCCACCCCCTCTCCACCACAATTTACATCCTAAAATCCCGACGTATCAAAAAATACATGAAAACATATATTCCTTAATTATAATAAATAATCCTAGAATCCATATTTTGATTAAAAATATATTATTGGAATAATTTTGGTGTAATATTATAGTAGTGGTGTGAGAAGATGTCAAATTCCTATCTACGTGTTTTTTTATTTCATCAAAATCCTTAAAATATTATTAAAATATTTTTATATAATAATAAAAATATATCCATTATATTTATTTTTTGTTATTTTAATTTCATAACAAAAATCAACCTCCTCTTTCACCAAACGGGATATGTAATCACTAGTATGGTGGAATACTGCCTCACGGAAAGATGTCATTTATTTTACACCATCATATCTGATGGATTATTGTAATGATGGATTTAAATTATATAAATGATAATTTTAAAATATTTATAATTTTTGTGTAATTATAACATTGACAATTTCTTAACTACAAATCCATGGGGGATATGATAATGTCACTAGTGTGTACGGTGGACTACTTTTTTCTGAAGCAATGTGATTCATTTTTTACTAATGCTTTACATAAAATATAATATAAATACATTTAAGGAATATATGTGATATAAATTACATCATAGTGATATTCATGATATATTTTTCATTTTTAAATGACAATATATCATTTTCTTTGTTACACTAAAAAATGATAACGTTATTCATGTACGTGTCGACTACTGCCTCCATTAAGCGATGTGATATTTTTTTTCAATAAAACACATGTCAAATTTATATAAGTATATTTAATGAAATCATATTATATTATTGATATTATGTTAATTATTGAAATATTAAATATTTTATAACTACTTTCTATAAGGTTCATTGATAAATAGATACATTACTCAAGTGTATGTACAACTTACCGTCTCTTTAATTGTAAGATAGTACACATTTCATAAGCATAATTCATGATTAGTTTTAAAAAGTTAATTTAAGCATAAATATTATAATTATGTAATTTGTATTATTCATGAAAATTATAATAATTACCTCTTTAACCAATAATCAACTCACCAAGGTAATTCTTGATGCATAATAAAAAAATCATAGAAACACCTAACATAAAATTAATTGATTACATAATTGTACGTAAAAACATAATAAGTGAAATAAAAGGAATAATAAAATAAAAAAAATTTCTCAAGAAATTATATAATTGATATAATATTATTTTTTAGCCTGATAAATAACATACATGAAAATTCAGACTCATGGTAATGGAATTTGGATCCATTTCCTTTCTTTGAGAGATATTTTGATGTTATGAACAAGTATTTTTTTTATAATCTTCATGTATATACCCTTCGATTTAGTATATCGTTAATTTATATATTATAATAATATTTCAATTATTTTAATGTCATTCTAACATGGTGATTGTTATTCAATTGTTTTCTATGTGATATGTGACTTTTCTTTCTAAAAATCACTCATTTAATGTTTTGCTTCCAAATATTTTTATTCCATGTCCATGTATTTAAAATAATTTTGTGAATGTTTTACACGAAAAAAATGATTTCTAAATAACTATATATATATATATATATATTTAGTTAATTTAAAATTATTTCAAAATTAATCTATTTATATGTTTTATATGTATTTTTTTGAAATACGACACAATGAATGTTCTATTTTAATGTATACGGTGACGATGACTTTTCTACCTTCCTAACAATTATTTAAAGTTTGCATTACTTTACAAGATTTTATGTTTTATTAAAAGATATCCATATCCAATTTTTTGTGTCTTTTGGTATTTAAAATAACTTTTCATGGGAAAGTCAGATTTTCGATTTGAAATATGGTTTTCAAAAGAAAGTGGTATTTTGATATATAAAGTGATTTGCTCACGAGATTAAAATAATTATTCTTTTTCTCTTTGATGGGAAATTGAAATAATAAAAACGATTTATTCATAAAATTGTACATGAAAATTATACAATGAAATGGGTGAGCCTTGGTAGCACTGGGAGAGACCATTAAATCTTATATAATGGGTAAACCGAGATAGATCAAGGTGACCTCGATAAAGCTTATATAATGGGTGAGACCATATAGCACTCCAATGACTTGGGTAATGTTCCTTGTCATAATAGGAAATATGGATGGCATTACCAAAGGTTTTTTCTTATATATTTAACAACGATCAAGTTAATTATGATATGGGGTTAAATTGGTTTATTAGTGGGAATCTATAAGATATATAAAAAGGGGTTTAACTTGATTATTATGGGTTTTAAAGGAATTCAATAAGAACAAAGTGTGTGTTTGTTTTATGTGATTTTTTTTATATTCTCAATTATATTTCATAATTAAGGAAAATAATACATTAATATTCATTCTTTTCACTAAAATTATGGTTTTCATTCTTTTTGACACCCATGATAAGATTTTTTTCTCAAACCATGTTTTAAAATGATTTTTATAGGGTTATAATATGGGTAATGGAGAATAATAAGTCGAGGGCCTCGGAGCGACGTCTCCTTCCCATTCTGGGGCGACTAGGGTTTTCCCCATCATCGCGCTCCTTCCCTCTTCGGTTGCCGCCGAATCTCGAGCCCTCTTCACCGGGTTCGCCCCAGCGCTTTGGAGCGCGGCTGATCTCAACACGACGACGACAGCGACTCTTTGAAGTTTGACGATGGAGACGGTTTGGTCCGGGGAGGGGAGGTCTTCGCATCCTGGTTTTTTTGATTTTTCTTAATGGTTGACGGTTCCATCGCTGTGATGGATGCTCTAGGGTTTCTCCCTCTAGTGATGGTTTTTTCTTCGGACCCCTCTGTGATCCCTGCGGTGGTACCGTGGCTTCCTCTCCTGCTGTGGATTTTCGCTATGGGCTGCCGTGGTTGCTGATTCAGAGCTGCGGGTGTAAGACCGTGTTTTTGCCGGTATACTCTCTGGAGTGCTCCAGGTTTGTTCTCATATGTTTCGTTGGTCCTATGGGGAGGTCTCAGCTTCTGCTGTTTGCCACTATCCCACTGTGGTTGAGTTGTTTGAGGATCATAAGTGACATTTCCCAGCGATTGGGTTTTAGACTTTGGATTTTCTGGATCATTTTTCAGTGGTTCTAAGATGTTTGTGAAATCTCTGTTCTTTTCCATGTTTTCTGGTTGATTTGGCAAAGACGGACACCGGTGAAGCTCGCCGGCGCTCCGGTGAATCTCGTCGGTGCTCCGGTGATGTGGTGCTCGAGGCGGTGCAGGCTCACGGCTCGAGGGTTTGGTGATGATGGTGAATAGCATGATGGAGACGTCGGTCCAGCAGACGAGGTGCTCCAGAATGCGTGATGGCGGATGGCGATGGGATTGAATGTTGAGGGTTCTCATGGCTTGAGGTTTCCTCGGGTCCTGTAATTTTTATTTCGAATTGAGCTGTTTTGGTTACCGCTTACCCATAAAGCGGGTTTATTAAAACTCCAAAAAAGAGAATTTTCAGGTGAATAATAAGTCAATTTTAATGTTGTGAATATTTTCCATCAAAAAAATCATATTTTATAATAAATGATTTAAATTAATAAAATATTGATACTAATATGAAGTGTACACTTGGTATTATATTGTTTTTTGTCAATGAGTTATAAACTAATTCTCTAAAATTATAAACCTGAAAAGATTCTCAAAGTAGACTAAAGGTAATTATTAAAAAAATCTCATGATTATTTTATATTTATGGGAAAGACCTTAATGTTTGTATAAAATTATGGTTTATATAAATTTTTTTTGTATAATTTTAATATCATTCCCTTGAAATAGTATAATTCATGGATATGATAAAATGATATTTTATTTTACAATTACCATGTTTTTTCATATAAAATATTTATATCCCGAATTATTTTATATAGTGGAAAACAGGAAGATGTAATGGGAATTCACCAATAGTAATTTTCTTCGAAATTAGCTTCTTAATATGGTTAGAATTGGAATAAAATAGTTTCTTGTAGTGATAGAGTAGATGGAACAAGCTGTAAATGGTGGTGGTATCCATGATATGGAGGAACCTGATCACCCATAATGAAACATGTCTATAGAGGATAATTTCATGGGACAATATACCCAATTATAAATGGATCATTTGACCCAGTGGTAGCTGAATAATGATTAATTACATGAAGAATATATTTGATGAAATGGGATGTTTTGAACGTCAAAAGGAAACTCATTCCGTTTATCATTTTGAATATGAAATTGATCGATGGTGGTATTTTATAGGGAATACCATTGAGAAATGTGATCTTGATTACATGTAATGGGAATCATTTAAGGATCTTTTCCTTGTGAAATATTTAGTGAATTTTATTTTACAAAAGATGCTAAAAAATTTCAAGGAATTGAAGGAGAAAATAATGAATCTATATGTTTATATTAAGAAAGCATCACATGATTATCCAAGTATGGGTTGGATTTTATTTGAGACATTAATATTTAAATTAGTAAATTTTACTAAGGATTTAAACCGTGTTTTTATAGATCATTGGTCACATGAGATTTTAAAAGTTATGAGAATTGGATTCTTCATCATATAAATGTTGAGATGGAGTTTGTTGACATGCATGTCTCTCACGATTAAAATAGTGTGAAAATTTAATGGTTTTAGGAAATAGAGAGGCAACTAGCTATGAAGTCTGGGGGTAAGCACCCAAAATATTCCAAGTGTAAAAAAATTTCAATTAATGTTTGAAAATATCTAGAATGTTTTTTTAGTGTGATCTGTTTGGTCACAGGGCTCTTGAGTGTAAATAAATGGGTCTTGGAGTACCAAAGACTGATGTAACCAATATCAATCCAATAGTGAGGAGTTTTAGTTTTTTTAAAGTTTGGTAATTATGCTAACATTTGTATAATGTGTATTTCTTGGGATATAAATCATCTTGAAAAGAATCATAATGGTTTAGAAAAGTTATTTTATACTACTACAGGTTGTGTTTGATCATATAATGAAGTTGGTATAACGCATATTTTTTAGAATTACTCCAATGCCCTGTTTGACTAATGATCATTCCATTAGTTCATTTTGGAGAAATTTTTATGTAAGTTGAAAACATCACCACAACAAAAGGAGATATTTTTTGGTGAAAATTCTAGGTGGAAGCATCAAGGAAACCAACATTTATAAGAATTTACATATTATCATTAGTGGGATGGTCTTTATTGTAAATCTTATTGAACTTCATAGAGTAGACATTTAATTAATTTTTGGTATGGTATTGATTTCATTTCATCATTATAAGATATATTCCAGAGATCAAAATGATGTGTCCAATGACTTCATGCCTTTGATAAATTACTAAGAAGCTGAGAAATGTTTTAAATACGACATTGAATTTAATATATCCCACATTGCTGTAAATAAAGAAACTATTAAAATTAGTGATGTTCAACTAGTGAATGACTACAGGGATGTATTTGATATTGATTTTCCTTGTGCTGTAATTGATATATAGGTTCAGTTTACAGTTGAATTCATTCATGATGATAATACAATTTATAAACTCCCTTATCTAATGAATTATTCAGAAATTTTATAATTGAAAAATAAATTATAGGAGTTATTAGACGAAGTTTTCATTTAATCTAAAACATCACCATGGGGTTTTATTGTGTTTTTTGTTAAAAATGAATATGGTTCAATGATAATTTTCTTTAACTATAGATATTTTAATAACATCACTATTATAAACATTTATCACATTCATCATATAGATGATTTGTTTGAGCAGCTCAGGGTGACTCAATATTTTTCAATGGTTTGAATAAGGTTCTGGTACCAGCATTTTAAAGTAAAAGATGATGACATTATTAAGACAACATTTTTTACTATAAAAAGTAATTATGAGTTTTTAGTTATTCAATTTGGGTTGTCTAATTTATGCATTTTATTTATGGACCTCGTGAATAGAGTTTTCCATGAATTATTTGTTATTTTTTTGGTGTTTTTTATTAGTGACATTTAAGAATATCCAAAATTTCAAGGGGAATATGAAAGACACATAAGGATTGCTTTTCCAACCAAAATGGAAAATACATTTTTTGAGAAATTAATAAGTGTGAATTTTAGTTGTAGTAAATTACATTCCTTAGACATATTATTTCAAAATATATTATATCATCTGACCCTTATAAAATTCAAATTGTTAAATAATGACCAATACTGCCAAATAAAATAAAGATTCATAGTTTTATTTGATTAGAATATTACTATAGGTGGTTTTTTGAAAAAACATTCTATTTTTATAGAAAACTAACTATGTTAACTCAAAATGTGTTAAATTCATCCAAAAAAATGATATTATTTTTTTAGGAACTAAAAATAAGATTGGTGAATGCTCTAGTCTTGGACCTAACTTCTTAAAATGATGGTTGTTTCTTCTATAGTTATGATTATTTTAATGGAGTTTTTGTGTCGTGATGTAGAATGATCAAGTAATTTCTAATGATTTATGATATCTGAAACATCATTAATTAAATTTCCCTGCACATGATCTGGAATTAAATTTTGTGTTATTTTATTTAAAAATTTTGGGTAATCATTTCTATGGAGTAATGTTTTGAATTTATACTGATCAAAATAAATTGAAGTGTATATTCACTTAGAAATAATTAACCATGTGATAGAGAAGATAACAAGAACTGGTAAAAAATTATTATTTCATTAACCATTATATTCCTATAATATAAAACAAAGTGGTTTATTCATTAATTACAAAAAATAATGCAACATTAACTGAGTTATATTTGGAACATTACTCTTTAGATAACAATTTGGTAAATTTTTCCATTGATGTCGTAGATAATGGGAAATCTGCTATTTTTTCATGTTTCAATGAAATTATATTTCCAATTAATAATTAAGTAGTATTAAATGGAGGATCATTATTTTCATGAAAAGTTATAATTCGTTAATAATGGAAAACTACTTAATTTTAATATTGATGAAGACTATGATTTAAAATTTGGAAAAATATTATGTGTGCCTTGTGATTCCCAACTGAAGAAATATTTGTTGAGTAAAACTCATAGTTATCTATTTTTGATTATCAAGAAGGTTCTAATATGTAAATAGAGATTTAATAGTGTTACTAGTGGGATATAATGAAAAGTGATATTTCTGAGTTTACCATGATGTGTTTGACATGTTACGAGGTTAAAGATGAATGAAAATTACAAAAGGAAATGATTCATCCTTTTCTAGTGTTGATTTTGGAATGGGAATATATACCAATGGATTTTTTCTAGGACTAATAATTACTTCATGAGGTAGAAATTAAATTTGGGTTGTTATTCATATATTAAATAAATCTGTGCATTTCCATACCATTCCAGATGCTATGTATTTGGTTCAATATTATCAAACGTGTCAAATGGAGATAGTTAGGTTTTATGGAGTTCCTATCTCTATATAACATAACATGATCCTAGATTAACAATTTCTTTTTGAAAATACATTAATGAGTAATTACTTAAATTTTAGTATAGATTTTCACCCTCAAACAACTATTTAGTATGAGGGGACGATTTAGATCATAGAATATATTATTCGATCTTGGTTAGTTGATTACAAGGGATTTTGTGACTAACATATTTCTTTGGTTGAGTATTCTTATGAAAATAGTTTTTATTCCCATATATATATGGAACTATTTAAGGATTTATATGGAAAATGATGTAGACCACTATATTTTTGGGATGAATTTGGAGAAATATATGTGATGGTATCAGATTTAGTATACAAAATGGATGAAAATGTGCAGTCTATTTAATAACATATGAGGATATCTTAGATCTGAAAAAAAGATTCATAGATAACTAGAGGAATGATCTCTCTTTTGATATAGGTGATAATGTCATTCTTAATTTATCTCCATGGAATAAATTTATTCATTTCATTAAATATGGAAATGAAAATCCATGGTTCATTAGACTATATAAAATCAAGGAGAATGTTGAATCAGTTTCCTACTGTGTGTCATTATTATTGATCTTATCAAAGGTACGCAAAATTTTTCATGTATCGATATTATAGAAATATATAACAAATTCATCTCATGTTTTGAGCTCAAAAGTATTACAGTTTTAATCGATCCTTTTTTTGAGGAAAATATTGTTCGGATTATCAACCATAGAGATAATGTCTCATGAATTAAGTTGATTCTATAAGTTAATGTTGTATAGAAAACCCTAATGGTTGAAGAGGCATCTTGGGAATTGGAAAATTATTTTGGGAAACGATTTCCTCACTAATTTAACAAGTGAATTAAATTTTGAGGAAGCTATTTCCAAAAGTGGGAAGAATGTAACAACCAAGGTAATGATAGAATAAATCACTTCCATGTTTAATTGTATAGGTTATTCATTATAAAAATATTAAGTACTTTATAAATCAAATATGAAAAAAAATCAATTAAACAATTTTATTATAATTTTTTACATAGAAGATTAAATTTAGAATTTTAGAATTTTAGTTTTAAAAAATAAATATCATTCATTAAATATATATATTAAAATTAAAATAGGGTGATTTTTGTTGAAAATGTTTATTTTTCTGTTAATAGTATAAAATACTGATTTCTCTGAAAATATCATTTCTTTTCAACAAATTGAGTAATTTAAAAGTTCTAATATGGTTTGAATATGATTTAATATAACATAATTATTATTTGGATATATAAAATCCACTTAAATTGTTTTTAATCCACTTGATACTTTATTTTTGTATATGTATGTTTTTTGGAATAAAAAATGAGGCTTTTCAATAACATTTTTAAAGAGCATAATGTTTCTACATTTTAATTAATTAAAATAATACCTAAAAATTAATTTTTTAAATTAAATTTAAATATTATATATCAATAAATATTAATGTATATTCTTATAATAATAATTATTTGTTATATAGATAATATAAAATCATATTTTTCGCAAACAAATATACTTCGTGAAAACCCACTTTTTTGTCAAACTATGGGTTTTGTTTTAATTTAAAATTTTCATCATATTTTAATTGAATTTAGTAAAATGGATAAATTTTTTGGATTCAAAATAACAAAAATTATCTAATATATCCAATTATATTTTTTACAATAATTTTTAGGGAAAAGAGAAAAAATTATTTACCATGGGTAAGAAAAAATGGATTTAGCGGGGGATAAAATAAATATATAAGGGTTAAAATTATCTAAAAAATATTGAAAGTATATTTAATATATTTATTTCTATATTATTATTTATATTTCTCTATAATACTCAAATTTGGGTCTTTTGGAATGGTAAAAACACGAGTTCACATTTTTCTTTTCAAAATGTACAAGTGTGCCACTCACTTCACTCAAAAAATGCCTCTCAATATCCTCTCCTCATAAAAAATTCCAATAAATTTGAATCAAACAATAACTACCCATATTCCATCCTTAAATACCTCCCCTTATCCTGGAATCATTGTTGTGGTCATAAATCTATTCTAGAAATATAATGTTTGTAATTTTAAAGAGATGATCTGAGAAGAGGTAAATTTCTTAACTGTACATTTCTAATTTACTTATTCCTAAAAATATTTAAAATACTATTGAAATATTATTATATGATAAAAGAAGTATCTCTTATGTACTAATATGTTATTTTATTAATGTACTATCTAAAATCAATCTTCACTTCAATCAAATGGGGTATGAAATCATCTTTCGTGTATGTGGAAGACAACCACCTTGCGAACTGATTTCATTCATTTTCCATCATCACCTATAATGGATTATATTAATGGTGAATTAAAAGTATATATATTTTATATTACAGATATTTGTACTTTAATTGTTATTATATCATATACATACATTTTTACATCCATTACTTTGGGTATATGGTAATGTCGCTCATGTGTTCGTTGGACTACCACCTCACGAAGCGATGTGTTTCATTTTTCACCAATGCTTTACATGGAAGGTAATAAAAATTTATTTAGTTAATATATGTGATATAAATGATATATTAATTCAAGTAATAGAATATTTATCATTATGAAAATATAATATATCTATTTCTTTCTTACAATAAAATTGATAACATCATTCCAGTTCATGTGTACTATCACATCCACAAAGCGATGTGATTTTTTTCACCACAAAAAATAGATGATATATTAAATTATAATTACTAAACTAATATTTTATTTATTTTAAAATTATCATTCATAAAAGATAATATATTGCATACCTTCATTTCAAAATTATCATTGAAAAATTGAAACGTTAATCATGCCTAAATGTGATCTACAATCTCCATGAATGTCACACGGTTCATTTTACATAATAACCATCATTCATTATAGGTATTAAAAATTTTAATTCATGTATTAATATGAATTTATTTCATTATAATCAAGATATATACGTTTAATAGTGAACTCTTAGATAAATAGTCAACATACTGATGTAAATTTTCACAAACAATCCAAATATAATTGAAACCCATGACATAATCATAATTGATTAAGTAATTGTATATTATAGGGTGTGAAGTCAAATAAATAGAATAATAAATTTTAAAAATGTTTTCAAGAAAGTAGATAACAAAAATATGTTTATTATCCATGAATATAATGAACATGCATTACAATTCAGACTCAATGTAAGGGACTTCATCTCAATTTCCTTCCGTTGAAGAATATTTTGATGTTAAGCACCTATATTATTTAATAAGGTGTATATACACAACCTATTACTTTTTATATACTGATGTTATCTATTATCCTGATATTAAATGTTTTTTATTTTATTCATCCATGGGGACGACTACTCATGTGTTTCATAAGTGATAAGTGACATTTCTTATTAAAATCCCCTTTTAATGTTTCCTTGTAATCATTTTCTTATCCATGTCGATGTTTTTAAAATGATTTTATGAAATTTTATACATGTACATAAAATATTTATAAATTACATTTCAGGTATATTTTTACATTTTTTAACATTTTTTCAAAAGGAATATTTTTAAATGTTTTATATAGAACATTTTGAAAAATGATAAACAGAATGTTCTATTTTAAAATATAGGTTAACAATTAAATTTCTCCCACCATTACAATTCTAATAAGTTTTTACAACATTATAATATATTTTATGTTTTATTAAAGATAAAACCCCATAATGTTTTTAGTGTTTTTGTAATGAAAATTTTCTATCAAATCAAAATGATTTTTTGGTGTAGAAAATGGGTTTTCAAATGAATATATAATTTTGAAATCAAAAATTTATTTTTTTAATTGTTTTAAATAGTTTTATAAAATTTTGAATGGTTGAAAATTGAAATCGTAAAAATTTTATATTCATGATATGGTACTTGATAATTATATATAGGAAAAGGGTGATCCCAAAAAAATTAGTGATCTCGTTAAAGCTTATATGACCGGTGCACCTGGATAGCATCAGGTAAGTTAGATATAGCTTATACGATAGGTTCCCCCAAATAGTTATCTAATAAATTGGTCAATGTTCCTTTTACTAATATGACATAATGATGGTGCTAGCAAAAGTTTTCTCAGATGGATTTAATTTGTCTCTAGTTACTTCTAGAATGGTATTAAAGTAGGTTGTGAATCTGATCATTTAAGTTTTCAAAAGGGTTTTAAATTTTTTTATGGATTTTAGTGTGTTTATTTGAGAAAAATGTGTATTGGTTTTTCATGTTAAAATGTTTTATTTCATAAAACAAAAAAATATAAAATAATTGTAATTGGTAATATGTTTTAATGTTTTTCACTTTGATAATGGTTTTTATTTTTTTTATACCTTTCTATTCTTTTTGAGTATATCCCATATTTTAAATTTTTTAATAGAGTTTAATAATTGGTAAGGTAAAGGAATAATTCAAGTTGAATGTTGTGAATATTTTCTGTGAAAGTAATCAGGATTCATTTTAAATGATCTTTATTATAGGAAAATGGATTCCAATTGGAAGTTTCAAATTTTTATTGTATGGTATTATTATATATTATTTTTGACCTAATTATTTAAAACACTAAACATGAAATGATCCTTAATGTGAAAGAATGTGAATTATTTAATAAAACTAAAGATCATGTTATTGTTAAGGTCAAAACCTTATAATGTGTTCTTATGATGTTTTATTTTATTTTTGTTAAAAATATGTATCTTTTATTGGTATTTAATCATGAAATATATTTTTTTTATTTTACCACATGATCCAGTAGTGTGTTTTGGTGTTGTTATAAAAATATTTTAATTTCATATAACAATATATGGTTAAAATAAGTTCTTGTTTGGTAATTTTTTGTAAAATTTAACATTACATATACTCAATGTTGGGACATATAAATTTTTGTTAAATTATACTAAAAATTTTGTACAAATGAAAATAAGTTACATGGATTAATATCTTACAAATCAAACTAATTATAAAATTAGGCATTCAAAATTTTTTATCATGAATTTTTTTTACATCTTATTTTCATATTTATTTTACATTAACTTCTATACATTATAAGATTTTTTTGTATTCCATTTTACATTAATTTTAATATAATAACAACGGATAATATTATATTTTGAATTATCTTCTTTACATTTCATCTCACTATAAATTTCGTATTATCCATACATGAATTTTTTTTACTAATTTTTATTTTCCTTTGAGTGGATTTTTAATATAATGTTTTAAAATTTGAAATTCCCAGCTATTAAATATCCATTAAAATAACCAAATTTGGCATCCTTTGCAATCAATAAGTTTCAAAAAATTAAAAAACAATAAATTATTATTTTTATGGTGGCCCATAGTTTGGGAGGAATACTCAATGGATTGAATTGAAATTTTTATATGATGCTTTATAGAACCAATTATGGATATTAGAGAGTAACAATTCTTATTAATATCATCAACACTAGTAAAAACAATGTTATGATATTGAAATGAGATTAGAAATTCGATATATAGATCTTAAAACATAAATACCAAATTAAATGTTTGGGTTTGAGTCTATTATTTATTATATTTTAAAATCACTAGAAATAACAATTTTAACCCATTCACGTGTATAATGAAAAAAAAATATTCAAAAAGAAGTTGAAAAACACACTTTATTTTGGTCAGAGTGAGTATCTCAATAGGGGTTAATTCAGTACCCCAAAAAATTTCAGCAATACATTATTTATTTTTGAAGTCCCCCAAATGTTTAAATATGGGAAAGTTTATCAAAATATGTTATATAATATATATCTTCATATTTCTAAAGATTTATCTAAATATTGATTAATTCTCCGATGAATAATATATGTAATATTATTGAATCCTTTGAAATCAATTAACTCAATAAAAATATTATAAGAAAAATAAATAAGATAATCTATCAAAGTATATATATATATATTAGTTAAAACAATTTTCAGTTTTAAATCTAAAAAAAATGTAAAACAAAATTTATTGATAGAGTAGAAAGATAGAATGCAATAGGTTTAGTCTCAAGTCATGACTTATTCCTCTCCTATTAGTGATCACCCAACACCATGTAGTTTATATAAAATAATCTAGATGATCCACTACCTAGATCGGGTTTCTACAACAATTAACAACTGTCTAGGTCACAAATGACATCATCCCCAGTTATGCATTGAAGAAATACTAAAAAATACACCCAATAACCTCTACCACTCTTATTCTTAGGAAAATAGATATTAAAAAATATTTATGATGATACTAATTATCTTCTAAATTACTATAGGAGATAGTGTGCATATATAAAATTGATCGTAGCAAACGCTGCTCAAAATTAATAAATATAAATTGAACAGATAAATCTATAAGGATAATGTTTCGAAGTGATCGGTATGTTTTAATGAATCATGTGACTCTTTATTTGATTTAGGAATAAATATTGCATCAAATTATATTGAAAAATCCAAGGGCAGCAATTTTTTTGTAGAATCTTTCTTTTGATTAGAGGAAATAACATGATGTGATGATGTAGTTTGACTTCACAGTCGAATTTTTTTAGCAGGTAAGCACTATGTATGTTCAGGCAGTTCAAGATCTCAATTTCGCATTAGTTTTCAACTTCCACCACTACTTCTACTTTTATTTTCATGTATATATATATTCACACTAGTGTGTGCTTCACTTTTACCAATAGCAGTATCAAGAAGAATATTCAGAATAACTGCTACCTCATACTATATAACCTAAAACAATATCCAATGATCTATGTCCATCATGTAATGGAAAAACCTTAAAATATAAATTATCATTAACATCAATAAAAATATATTTTATAATAATATGATTCAAAAATATAATTAATGAATAAATAGTAGTGGTGTCTTAGACTGGAGGGACTCATACTGGTAGTGTCTCAGATGGGCGGTGTAACAGACAGATGATGTCTTGATGAATGTATGAAATTGGAGGAAATACAATGATGGTGTCATAAACTTAGCCAAATTTCCACCTTTCTAGTGGCGTCTCAAATATCAGTGTCTTAGACATATGAAGAATTCATTTTTGATAGCTTGATGTCAGGAGTGATTTATCTAGAGGCATCTCATACATAGCCATATTTGTGTGCTGGCATCGTGACATCATTGTGTTGTATTGAACAATACTGTCTCAAACATTGTCAATATTTCAGTCCACCAATATGATAATATATAGGTCCCAGTAGGGAATCATGAAAAAACGTTGTTTCGAGTTGGTAGTGCCAGCCATAATGGTGTCTAATCCTTAGAAAAATATGGTACCTGTCTGAGAGTACATAAATCATATAGAGAAATATTAATCTCATTAATAATATTATATTCAGTTTTTGTGACCATTAAAACTAAGAGGCCAACAATATACCCAATTTTATGATAACAAATTATGTCATTAATATTATTGAAAAAATATCCATGATATCGAAGGTAGTATAAATCAGATTCTATCATTCCTCAGTAAGAGAAGAGGGTTTCAAAGAGAACAGAGAAAAGTAATAAAATATTAACTATAAAAGATAAATGAATATAAGGATTAGAAACTTATATTATCAAAGATAATATAGAATAAATATTCTAATAAATTAGAAATTCCATAATAAATTCAAATATGGAAGAATTATTCCCCTTTTGGTATTATCAAAATGGTAAAGATGAGAATTATAAAGATATGTATAACAAAAAAAATTACAAAAGATTATAGGAATTCAAAATGATTACCTAATGGTTATTTGAAACCATTTCCCATCAACAAAACAATGTCTTATCCAGTAGAAAATGTTTATGATGTTATAGAGGGGTCCATTGGTTCTTTTCCTTTAGTCTTGGATAATTCGTCCTCCATATCTGAGGAAGCATGCTGAGATCTCGAAAAAATAGAAGGAACGCCAGGGGAGAGTCCAACTATAGTCCACTGATGATATTTTATATTCACAACATTAATGAGTTTCTTTATGGCTGGATAATGAGACATTGTAAATGTTTATAAATGAGTAGTAAAAGGTGTAATTGTTCTCATGTAACTCCTGGACCAAGAGACAAATGAGAAGTAATAGAAAGGGATTTCAAATAAACCACTATGTGCCCATGTATATAATGATATAGATTCATGATACTTATGAAATCTAGTATAATATTTCAACCTATTTCCATTTCACTAATGAAATCTACATTATATTCCATAAAATAGTTCAATACATGGGTCATATCCTTGAGATATCACATTTGTTCTTTGAATGATTGAGTCATAAGAGGCATCTAAATATTATCCACCAAGAATTTGAAATCAGTCTCCACAGCATGATTAGTATAGATCCAAGAAAGATTGAACCTAATGGACTTAGTAATAGTATCTCTGTCAATATTCAAATCTTTTTTATACTATCTGATCATCATATGATCATGCTAGATTCCTTTATCAAACATCAATAGAATTTCTAAAATAATTAAATGTTCTCCACTAGAGAGACCACTTGAGGTTGCTGCAACTTTCTCTCTAACAAACGATCAAATGATATTAGCATAAATAATGGGAGGAGGAGGAGTAATATCACCAATAGAATTATTAGAGGATATATCTATAATACTTGTATAGATTCAATCCAAGGAATATTAAAATTTAGATGTAATTTCTTTAACTAAATACTTGATAGATTCCTGTTGACCACTTATTCTCTTATTCTCAATCTATATCTCATAAATGTGATGCATTATCATTGGAAGGATATGCTGAATTACTAAATCAAATATGTTCCTTGCAACCTTTTCACAAATGAAATTCTTTTAAGGAGGCTGATTATTTAACTTCAAATAAAAATCATACATTAAAAACATTCTAATCGAATCCAACTCACTTTTGTTGACAAATTCAACCGGAACAAGTGCTATAGAAGATTTAGGTGCAGGGGTTCTAAAAAAGAAAAGTTTTGGAAAATACCATTAAACATTACTTTAGATATCAAGGATCCCTTAGGATAACTTATATGTTGAACCTCTGGTTTAAGATGATTTTTTAATATTCTACTACACATTCCCCATTCTTCAAAAATGGGATTAACCCATCATCCAGAAACATGAAATTCTACTATATAATATATAGAAGGGACCACAACAATATGTTCAACAAGTATCTAAAAATCCTCTTATTGAAAAACATTAGTTTATTTACATTCCACATTCTAAACCATAAGATACTTTTCAAAATTTAAATTAATAAGTTCTTTTTTCAACATTCTTCTTATACAAGCTCTTTTATCTCTTACTTGGCAACATGTTGTTCTATACTAGCTATAACACCCATCTTTTCAATCATATTAGAATCTAAAATTCTTTGAACTATGAAAAAATAACTAAAATTGAATTAATAAATAGGTGTCACTTCATGAAAAATTTTATGGAGATTTATCCTCCTCAAAAAAATACATTTGTTTGCTATGGAGGCATATACACTTCTGTTCTTTTGATTTGGACACTACCATCACTTTGATCAAAATATTTATCATATCATCCATTTTTATATTCTTATTAATTTTCATATTCATCATTAGCATAATCATCGCAATCATTGGATTTGGAACTTTTATATTACTCCTCTCATAGGACCTCAATTTCATCTTCATCACTTTTATCTAATTCCTAACTTTTTGGCAGCCTCCTGGGTGGACTTGTAGCTCCATAGGTAATAGTATTATATTTTTGAGAATAATATTGATCAATTAATATATCAAGAGATGATTTCATTCTTATATTTCATCAACTTATTCATCTTCGTTATCCAAGTATTCTACCACCTCATTCGGTTCAAGACTCGGATCAACAACATCTATTGGTCTTATTAGATGATACACTAGGTTAAAATCAACATAAAACTTCTCAACAACTCTAACCCACTATGTCTTCCAAGGGTTCCAACAATTTTCATCCTTTAACAAATTTCCATTGAGATATAGAATCCACCGTATTCAATGATAGTTTCATCATCATCTGAGACAAAACCTTTTACCTCTAACATAGATGAAATTAGTTTTTGTAAAACAAATGAGTTATACCTTGAAGAGGGTTTTACCATACCCTAAAGATAAAAAATGTGATATCTACAAAAGTATATCCTCAGGCCTATTTTCATAAGACAAAAAAAATAAACACCTCGATATCTCAAGGTGGGAAATCACCTTTTTCAAGTGTAGAGAATTTATCCAATGAAAATAAACAACAATGTTAACTCTCAATTTAGTTCTGAATCCACTAGCCTTCAAAATTTCTCATCACCTGTTAGTTCTTCAAGGGATTTTTCATTCACAGAGAAGTCACTATCCTCAAGAAGTACATCATGATTATCATCATAAATTCTTTCATGAGGAAATCCAAATCATTAGACCTAATGTTTTGGAGAAAATATCAATCTATAACTTTTAGGATGTTCTCTCATCAAATATTCTTCCTCATCATTAAATCCAAACATAGAGTAATGAAAAATATGTGAATAAGGTTAGGATAGAAATGAATATTATTTTATGAAAAAGAATATAACTATACTATATCATTTATCACCATAAAAATAAGATACTTACTCAACAACAACCATCTTTATTCAACTTCTCTTTCAATAACAACTACTCTGTTCGCAAGCTCTGGATTCATGATATCTACTAGAGCTGGAATTCTGGTGTTATTCATAAAATATATGATTATTTAGAATTAAAAGAAGAAAACTCAAAATCACACATCATTCTTGGCATTTATAATGAATTGGCAGGCTCAATTGAGAGTAAGTAGAAAGCTTGAAAACTTGAGAAGAAAGTGTTGCACTTGGATCGAGAAAAAGATCAGAGTATAACATGAGGCTCAAGGAATGTTGTAAATAGACACTATGAAATTTTAATAAAATTTTGGATATTATATATTGTAAAATATAAATAATACTTGCACTCAAAATTGAAATATAAGTAAAAATATGGATCAGGTTATAAGTATAGCCAGAACCAGAAAATAAATTGGATGTTCAAATTTTTTTGAGAAACGGAAATGATTGAAAAGGCATGAAATACAATGGAATGACATAGAAATGGTATGAAAAACCAATGGTATAAACACCCAATAGTATGAAAAAATAATGGTGTTTCATCACAACAATATGTCAATTTCAATGGTATTTCAATTACAATGTTATGTAAATTAGATTTTTATGTCAATTGAAATGAAATTTTTAAAAATTTAGTATTCCTATCTCAGGTTTGTAATAATTCATTATTTTAGAATTCAAATCCTTAGTAAAAATATCAGCTAATTGATAATTGTTTACTTTAATTTCAAATAATGATACCCCCTTTTGAAAATAGTCTCTAAAAATGTTATTTCATATATAAATATGTTTCGTTTTAGGATGTGAAATAGGATCATAAGATATTTTAATAGCACTTGTGTTGTCACGGTTTATGGGTACATGTTGGAATTGATATCCACAGTCTAGTAGAGTATGATTTATCTACAAAATTTGTGCATAAAAACTATCTACAACTATTTACTCAGCTTTAATAGTTGATAGTGCCACAATGGTTTTCTATTTATTACTCCATGAGACTAGTGACATTCCTAAAAAGTGACATGTTACAAAGGATATTTTTCTATCTACCTTAAATCCTTAAAAATAAGCATCATAATAACTTAATAAATCATATTTTTGTCCTCTAAGGTAAAACAATCCAACATTTTTTGAATACTTCATGTATAAGAAATTTCATTTAACATTATAATGGTGTGACACATTGGGGATTCCTTGAAAAAGTGAAAACATACACCCAATAAACCTAATATCTGGTTGGCTAGAAGTCATGTAGATATGACATCAAATCATACATTTTTAATTAGTTTGATGAACTAGTTTCTCAACCTCATCCAGATCAAGCTTATAGGTGTTACGAATAAGAGTATAAAATTTTCTAGTGCAATCTAGATTAAAATTTTTTAAATATATTTTATATATTTAAATTGAATCAAAATATTTACTTACTTATATTGAAAAATATAAAATCCATGAAGTAATTTGAGTTCACCCAATAAAATAATTTCAAATACATTTTTCATAAATTTTGATAATTCAATACCTAATAATTTTTTTGATGATCTGAAAATAATATCATTAACATAGATTTGTTTTACTAATACATAATTTGAATTTCATTTTATAAAAATGGTAGAGGCAACTTTTCGTTTGGAAAATCCTTTCAAAATCATAAAATTTTTTAGCGTGAAATACCTAGAACATTGATATTTTTTTAATCCATATAATAATATGGTTAATTTGAAATCATGATTTGGAAAATGTGGTTTTTAAATCCCAGGTGGTTGTTATACAAAACAATAATAACTATAATCCCATTATGGAGTTATCTCTTGACATTTATTTGATAAATTAGGAAATATAGATGTGCTCCATAGGCAAGAAGTACTATTTTGGATTCTTTCATAAAAAAGGGTGAAAATGTTTCTTATTATTAAATTCTTTCTTTCTGACTATAAACATGTGCAAAAAAATATAGCCTTGTTTTTTTCTATGGTTCCAACTCATCCAAATTATTCCTAAAAAACACCTAGTGAAAATATTAAAGGTTTCCTTGAGCCTATCTACAAGTACCCACACTTTCTCCCTTTAGAAATTATTTAACTCTTCTTGAATATCTATTACCCAGAATTCATCACTAATTGCTTCATTGAAATTCTTAGGTTTAAGATGAGAAATGAAATATTGACGATAAACCTATATTATAATATTATCTATAGTTTGGGTTCCACTATCAAGGTCTCCTAAAACAATAGCTAAATAATGGTTCATGAGAGTTATAATACTTATAGATAAGGTTAGACTATTTATTTACTGATTTTAAGGATCTGATTCTATAAGTTATAGAAATTCATACGAATTGGATGATTTTTCTTCTAATTTTAAAGAAAAATAAAATTTTTGTAATTTAATTTCAAAGATGATAACAAATCCCCAATGTTTTATATGGATTTTATAAGATCATGAGGATCAGTTTTATTAAATATGACCAGAATTTATTCTTCCATGATTTGTTTCTTCTTATTAAATACACCAAAGGCTTGTTAAAAATTTAATAACCATGGAAAATTAATTCATCACTTTTTGAAGAATTTTTTTTCAATCTATCCTTAGTGTTATGTATAAAGAATTTGAATCCAAAAACTCTAACGTAATTAACCTTAGGATTTATAATATTCCACAGCTCATAAGTGGTCTTCATAATGATAGATCTAATCAAGACTCTATTAATGATATAACAAGATGTATTAATAGCTTCTATCGATAAATAGATTTGTATTCCATACTAATTTAGTAGAGTTTGGGCTATCTATTTTAAGGCTATATTTTTTCTTTCAATAACTCCATTCTGTTGAGGGGTCCTAATAGTATATAAGTTTTAATTGTAGACATTTTTTTAGGAAAATGATTCAAATTTTTGATTCTCAAATTCATGACCATGGTCCCTTTATATTGTTTTAATCATAAAACCACATATTTTTTCAATAGACATATCATACATGGTAAAGTAAAAGTAGTTATCACTTCTATGATCTAGAAAATATACCCAAGTATTCATAGAGAAATCATCTACAAGAACATAAACATAATTCTTATAATTATGAACTAAAACTCTAGAATTCACTAAAAATCAATGTGAACCAAGTCAATAGGTTGAGAATTCAACACTTATTTATTATTTTGAAATAAAAATTACCTTGATTTCATTTTTAATAGGGATTATATACATTATCAGTTGGGAACTCAAGTTTTGGAAGATCCTTAAAAACCCATTTCCCAGTTAGATTCCATTTTTATTGAATGTTACAATGGCTTAATATATTTTACAAAATACATGAATATTTTTGAAAGGCACTTAAGCTTTATTTTTTTGATACATCAATGTTTTCAAATCTACAACATACACATTTTCATTTTGTAGATGAGTAAAAATTAATGATTTTTTAGAATAAAAAACATTGAAATCATGATTCTCAAACTCAAAATAAAAACTATCATCACATAGAAAAGAAATTATAAGAAGATTATACATTAAACTATCAGTATATAAAACATTATAAATTAAAATAGAATTTTTTTTCCAGTATGGCCTAGGTTGATGATCTATTCTTTGGTATGGTCACCAAAGTGACATGTCCACCATCGACCTTTATTTGAAAACATAATACATGATTAGTCTCTTATCTAAGGTCTTGTAAAACAAAAATCCATGTACCATAGAAATATATAACAGGTCTTTACAAATTTTTCATTCAAAAATAGTTCTAAACATGAAATTATTTTTACACCAAATCAGTTTGGATCTAGAAATGTCAGTAATAAGGTACTTGCAGACCAAAATTTTCCTAATTGGTTTCTTATAATATTATTTAAATATTTTATAAATAAAAACATTATCGAGTCCTTTTGAAAACATATTTTCTTTAGATATTTCTATTTTTGATTTAAGGACAGTTGTACTATTAGATATTCTTCTTTATCCAATACCATATCCTATTCTGGTTACATATTTCGGAGAATCATGATTTCCAAAAAACAATTTTATTACATATCTATAATTTGAAATTTTTTCATGGATTTTGTTCAATTTATTATATGATATTTTATGATTAATGTTTTCTTTGAGTAGTTTATAATTTTTTCTCTTTTTCTGTAGATAGTTTATACTTTAAAGTTACAATTAGATCATACTATATTTTAATACTTTTATAATTATCTTTTAATTTAATAAATATTCTTACTAGAATGATGTAGTATTCAATTGTTGAAATGAAATATCATCCTCATCATGTTTTTCATCGTCAGAATTATCAAACACGTGCACAAGAAAAACACTAAAAATAAAAGGTAAGTTATGTACCCAAATGTATTTAGTCCGTAAGCACATGTATTCTATATATGGTTTTTTACGTGATGCATCTGAATCAATTTAATTATATTCTAAATCATTCCATGTTACCTTCATGCACATTTTTTTATCTTTTGTCATTATATTCATAATTAATTTGTACTTAAGATTTGGATAATTAGATTTTATGTGACCTTTCCTTTTTCATTCAATACAGAAAACTTCATTTTGATCATTATCATTTTTCTTACAATGTTTGATAAAATTTCATATGTTTTCATACTCGTTTGTATAATTTGGTTTTCTAAAAAACTTTTCATTCCAATAGAACATCTTAAACCATTTGGAAGGGTGATCCATTTCCTCATCACTATCAGAAATAGATTCACACTCACTAGAACTGGGATCTAGTGCTTTTTCATTATAGTTTTTTCTTTCTATTTTCTAGGGGATGTGGTCTTGAATGATATTGAACTCTTCTTAGGCTCATCATTATATTCTCTATTATCCTTTATCTCTTATTTATACATCATAAGTTTACTTATGTTCTCATTGTGTGTTAATTTACTGATATCATGGGATTTTATGGTTGACACTGATGTACCTCCCCATATTTCTGGTAATCATCTGAGTAGGAGTATAATATGATACTTGTCTAATACTGGTTTCCCAAGTGATTTCATAGTGTAAAAAATATCATTGAACCTTAGATAAATGTTATAAATGGGATTTTAATGCTTCATATTAAAATTATCATATTTATTAGTATAAGTATTATGCCTCATCTCTTTAACTTTTGATGTTACCTCATATGAAACATATAAAGTGTCCCAAATATCTAACGCATATTTTTAAGTATAAATCCTATTCAATTTTTCAACTCATAAAGCAATGTAAAAGGCACTAATTTCTTTAAAATTTTTATTGTAATCTTACTTTGTTGCGTCATGTCCGGTGCTTCTATTAGAATTGTTTTTTACATATTCATCTTCTATTATAGACTAAATATCAATACCCATGCTATATATGTGAATTTTCATATTTATTTCCCATCTTCCATTATATTTTCCATTGAATAGAGAAGGTATACTTGTAGTAGAACCTTTTTTACGAGTATCCATGTAAAAGAACTGAATTTAAAACTAACAGAAATTTAATATCATTATTGTATAACTAAAATCACAAATAAAAAAAATAAAAAATATTCATACCAAAGAATGAAAATTCATTTGATACCTAATTTTGATCAGAGTGAGTATCTGAAGAGGCGTGTTAATTGATTACCCAATAATTTTTTTTGTTAAAAATGGATTGTTTTAATATCCTCAAAATGTTTAAATTTGGGCATGTTTATAAAAATGAGTATAATGATATATATATTTATCATTATAATGATTTATCTAAATATTGATTAATATTATGATGAATAATATATATAATATTATTTATTCCTTTGAAAAAAATTTATTTGATAAAAATACAATACGAACATGAATTAAGATAAAATATCAAAGTATATATATATATATTATATTTAAAATAGTTTTTAGTTTTAAAGTGTAAATAATGTAAAATAAAATAAAACACATTTCAGAAATATAGAATACAATAGGTTTAGTCTTATGTTATGACATTTTCCTCTCCACTTTTTGATCACCCACTACCAAGGAGTTTATATAAAATAAACTAAATAATCCCCAACATTGGTCAGTTTTATACAATATTTTACAACAGTATAGGTCACCCCAAAACCACTTCCACAATTATGTGTGGGAGAGAATCTAAATAGGCCACACAAGAACCTATACAACTATTATTTGTGTGACAATATAAATGAAAAATTGTTTAAGAATATATCAAGTATTAATAAGTTTACTATAGAAGATAGTTTGCTTATATAAAATATAGTATAACACATATTTCTCAAAAGTAATAAATATAAAAATAAGATAGAAAACTATATCGATAATGTTTTGAAGTTCTTGGTATGTTTTAATTCATCTTATGAATCTTTGTTGTATTTAGAAAATAAGCTTAATTTATATTCTCTTGAGAACATTAGAAATATTTATGTGTCCCAAACTCTTTTTTCTAATTGGAGGAAGGAATATGATGTGATGACACAGTTCAGATTCCCAACATAAATTTTTCATAATGTGATCTCTAAGTGTGTTTAGGATATTTGAGCTCTTATTTTCACATTAGTTTTCAACTTCCACCACTAATTATACTTCTATTTTCTTTTATATCATTACACGAGGGAGTGCACTTCACTTTTTCCAACAATAGTATCAAGAAGAATATCTATAATAGATGTTACCTCATACTGCATATCCTATCAATATATTCAATTCTCTATGTCGATCATTTAATATACATATATTAAAATAGTAAATATCATTAACTATAGTAAAAATATCATTTAGAATAATACGATTTAAATAAATATGTAAATGGGAAAATTGTTGTGGTGTATCTGACTAGTGGTTTCTCAGACTGGAAGTGTCTTGCTAACAGTAATCCCTGGCAGTATGATACTCATGGTGTCATTGACATAATTTTTTTAACTATGTTGGAATCATCTCAATTACCAGTGTCTTATACATAGAAAAAATTCTATGTTGATGATATGATGTTAGTGGTGCTTCATCTAGCAGTATCATATACTTAGTAATAATTTCCTCATAGCAGCATGACATCCTGACAGTTTGTTGACCAGCAGTGGGTCAGATGTTTTTCAAAATTTCTATCCAATAGTATGATAATATAGTGGTGTGACACCCTGGTAGTGAGTCATGGGAAATGGTGTCTCATGTTATTGGTGCCAACCTCAATGGAGTATCATCCTTAGACGAATATCTCACATGTATTAGAGTATAGAAAACATATAGAGAAACATGAAACTCATTAATAATATCATATTCATGATTTTGTTGTCATTAAAACTAGGAGGTTGACAATTTTTTATTATGAAGGTTCTTGAAACAAACAGGGGGATTCTATATTATAAATATCAAGGTTTTTTACTTCCTACTCAAAGAGATAGTAGATAATATGTATAATATGATTATGGAAATCATTAATGAATTGAAGATATTGGGTGTGGATACCATTATAGATAATTAAATAGAGTATAAAATAAAAGTGATATTTATGTGAGAATGGTAATAAAAAATAACCACATTAGAGTATATAAAAAATATAAAAAATATTAATGTAGATGAACTCATAAATAAATAATGTAGTATGAACTTTGTCTCAAGAAATATTATTGGACATAGAAATATAATAAAAAAAGAGTTTCTTATTCTTCTGTAACAATTAAAAAACATAGAATAAAGTAATATTTTTTTCTAAGTGATGATGTGTTTTCTCTATTTTAAAAACTCACTGGGAAAATATTTTGGAGAAGAGTACCTTTGAACATAAATTATTTAAGGGATATAAGAGATCTGTATAAGATTTTGGGTCACTCATATGAACAAAAAGATCAAAATTATGTGATATGATAACAATGTAGAAAATACTGGATAAATTAAACCCTAATTTCCTCAGACTAAGAATTATTATGGGGATATGATAGTGTAAAAAAATTAAATCTAATATGGTTCTGATGGAAATTAACACAAGGCTTGTTAGTTCAGATTTATCCATTTGGAAAGTGAAGATAACTAAAAGATATTTTCATTATTTACAATTACCTCTCAAAATGATGAAATTTGATTCAAGGAAAAGTTTATATAATATTTAACTGTAAAGTATATAAATTCTTTAACATCAGTTGAAATAGTTGACATATGTCTATCCATTTATGAGTTCACTATGAACATTAACCAGTTATAGAATAACTATAAATTAGTTGGAAATAAATATTTGTAAACAAAGGTAGGTCTTGTTACAACTAATGGAAAAAATTTCTATCTTTTTCCAAATTAAAAGCCACAACTACATTTTTTTCCTTGTAAAAATATCAATCAAGTAATAAATGTGAAATAAAATATTTAATTTTTAAAAATGATTGAAGGAATTTTATATTAAGATTAATAAACTTTGAAAAGAATATTTCTTTACAAAAACCATTGATATTTATTTTAATAATATAATATACTTCATCTTATGGATATAATTTCAATAAAAAGGTTTTCTTTTGAAATGTACCCTTATGTTAACCACCTAACTGAAAGTTATTATTAAAAAATATACACTTTAATGATACTATAATATTTTCTTATGGTCATACCTTATATTATTAATTACATATATAGTCACTATCATTAAAGAGTAATGAACATGTTGGTCATGAAAAACCTTTGAGTTTTGAAAATTCTTACCGATATAATCATGTTTTTAAACATATTATGTTAAATTTATGACTATAAAAAACTCTAGGAGTATAGTATAAAATATTATCTAGAATTCTTTCTTTAAAAGATTATATAAATTTAATGGTATATCTAACACTTTTTATCAAAAATGTTTTCATGGCCATTGCAATATTTTATATTTCTTTAATTAATATAATATTTAAATTAAGATTAAAAATACTTGTTGAATGATTATATAAACAAATGAAAATATATTTTGATATTATTGTGATTGATTAATTTATTTTTTCTTCTGGTTTTTATAATTTTAAAAAAATCGATGAAGCTATATCAACTCATATTAGTATAAAATAATTTTATTTAAATGTTTTGGTACTGAAAATAAATCAATTATTATTACTCTAATAAGAACTTATAATGTGTTAGGTTTTAATGATGTTATAAAATGGTTAGAATATAATATTTATGACATTCGTATTGGATATTATATATAATCTTATATTGGGTATGCATTACTGTAGATATGTTTTGTCATATTATTTTTGAATTAAAATTTTACCCACTTTTGTATTTGAATATCTACAACTATTAAGATGAATGGATCTCATACACTTTCAAATAATTTACAACACGTGTAAGGTAGAAATTAAATTTATCACATCAAATGTTATTTTTACCTTTTTTTACTACAATTTGGGAATAGTTTCTTTATTGTGTACAGTTTGAGAAACTTTTTCCACTAATGACTATAATGATTATAATTGATTTAGGAAGGTATCAACTTTTACCCAAGGGTGAGGGAAGGTAGTATACTATATCTGATATTGTTTGGAAGTTATTATAATTTTACTAATAGTGTGGTAAGGTATCATTAATTGTCTATAAGAATTTAGATACTTCTTCCCTGTAGTTTTTAATGGTCCTTAAGTATCCCCAACACACACTCCCAGATCTAGTGCTAAAATAAATTTCATTAAACACAAGATTTTATAAAAAAAAGGTAGCAATAATTTCTATAATTTAAACATTACATCACGAAAATAAACACAAGAACCCAAGAATTAAAAGTTTACTGTATTTGAGGATTAGCTACATAATTACGTTATTTTGTGATAATTGTGAAAAAAATATCCCATAATCAAACCACACTAGACTCTCTTATAGACATATCATTATTTGTACACATCTTTATAACATAGGTTATTGGAACATAAGAAAGTGGTGATCTCAAATGATTGGTAAGAGGAAAAACTCAAAAAAATCAAGGGTTAAATCATAACCATATGAGAAATAAAACGCATTAGGGATATATATTATTCATAATAACATGGGATAATAATATTTTTTCCATAAGACATAATGGAATGGCATGTAGTAAAAAATCATTAAACATATATCATGTCATTGGGTTATAGAAACATAAGATAATAAACTTGAGCTTTGGTTTGATAACATATTTATATAATTTATAAATGTGTTATATGTGAAAGAATATGAAATCATAATCTGTTAGAGTAGGAATTGATGTCTGATTCACATAACATAGTGCACTTACTCTAACAACCTATGTACCATCTTGGTTGTGGGATAATAACCCATGTTCCCTATTATTCTTGGGATAATAACTATATACCATATTGTTCTTGGCATACATCCCATTTATGCTCTTATGTTTTTTCTAACAACATGTTTTCCCTCTTAGAATTGTGATAACCACCCTTGTACCCTCATGTATTTGGGCTTCTACCCATGAACCCTTTTCGGATAAGGTTATAACCCTTGTACCCTATTTTACCTCATGAGATATAAAACCCAAACCATTAAATTAGTGGGAGATGTAGGACCCCACCCTTCAATAATAATCATCCATTCATTTATATGCCATGGTAAAATGAAAACATTCAGATTTAAAACACTATTATTTAAAACGTCACATAATTAATCTGTAGAAAATAGATAAGTTTCATTAAAATTGAAATTGCACATTTCATAATCCTTGCAATGAAAAAAATTAGATAGTGGTATAACAAAAGGTCCCCATCATATTAGATGAATTAGTAAGGATGTTTTCATAGATTACAAATGCATTTTCAAGATCATAGAGTAAATAAATTTGAGAAACGTGATGAAATATAAAATTTTGAGATTATATAAATCCACCATAAATTATCTTTATTTTTAAATGAAATAAATTATACTCAATAAATAATTTTAAAAATTAATCTTCATAACCATATATGGGTTTTATAAAAAAATATCAAAAAAAAAGTTGATTTCAAAAAACATATTTGATAAGGAATAAAAATACTAAATATTAATTTCCTGAAAACAAAAGACATTAAAATACATTTTAAAATCAATAATAATTTATTAAATAACAAAATTTTGATTTTGAAAATGAAAATATGCATTCAATTTATTTTAAAATTACTAAGAATTAAAATAAATTCGATAAATATTTTAAAACATGCAATGAAAGTATCAATATATTGAAGGAAACCAAGAAAGATTTTTTAAGAAAACATTTGTACTATAATCGTAAAATAAGAATTTATATGTCATATTTAATTGTGTTTTTATAAAAATATAGTTTAAATTATTTTGAAAAATAAATTAGAATATATAATAATATTCAATAATGGATCCTTTAAAATACATAATTTTTTTTCAGAATATTTTTTTTTGTGGAAGATAAAAATACAAACATCAGTGGGAAATGCTTCCAATATGATGAAAATAAATTTATTAAAACCCATGTAATAAAAAGGCAGATAAAGCATCTATTTAAAAATTGTCTAGGCGATGTTTTTAAAATAGTAGGAATAAAACATATGAGGATTTAAAAATAATAATTTTGAATATTGGTGGAATTATTTAACATGGATCTTGAAGAAAAAGAGATCATTTGGAGAAGATTAAAATTATTTTTAACATCAATAATTCTTAGGAAGAAAATTATTTATTAATGTGATTATATGAAAATTAAGAATGAAATTAATTATAATTTTATCATATAACATTAGAAAACCATCTTGGAAAACCATTTTCATATATGAATCAATATATATCATAGAAGAAAGTTGATTCAATAAAAACACTTATGACTTAAGAAACATGTTAATAAAAACCACTTCAAAGAGAGGTATGTTAATTGAAATCAATTTACCATGAAAAAATGATAACTCTTGATATTATATATCGAATAAAAAGTCTACGTATCACTGAAATAAAATTATAGACATAAAAAATGTCCCAAAGAAGGGAAATTGAGATTAAACACCCCAATAACTTTTATAACCTTTGATTGAAAATATATTTAAAGAGATAAAATGAAATGAAAATTTAAATACCATGAATAAAGGGAGAATAATATATTAAAATTTAAAATATGAGTAATATATATATATTAGGATCTTAGCCATATAATTACATAAAATACACAAAAAAGGAATAATATACAGTATATAAAAAATATTTTTATAATACAAAACATTTCTCAGAATGAGGAAATTTAGATGAAACACACTTACCTTTAATAACACATATCCAAATTTCATTAACATCTTGTATAACAAAAATAACTGTCTAAATAACCTATTTTAGAACAATATTAATATATACAAAAATTTATAAACATTATTTGTCATAATTTATTAAAATTAAATTTTTAATTTTTATGTTTTTCATAGTCTTATGATATTTGATTTGATTGTTTGTTTAGTACTACTTTCTAAATAGAGGTTTTAGTTATTTTTTATAGATTAAAAGTTTATCATTCTTAAATAAGTTTATGTAATATATTATATGTTTTATAATATTTACAATCAATTATTTCATTAAATAATTACTTTAGTGATGAGTCTTGGTAGTGAATTTAGTGAAGTCAATTTCGATAATTATTAACATCCAAAAGGGAGGTATAATAATAATAAGTTAAATATTAATATATATTTAAAAAATCAAAAAACCAAAAAAACTATATTTTCTTATAACACTAGTAGAATATATTTCATATTCACACTTTATATAAATTTATATCATTGTTTAAGTATATGGTTAAATTTAAATAAACTATAACAATATATAATCTATCGGTGTGTATGGTTATGAAAGTGATTTTTTTGGAACAATACAATTATTATAGAAAAACAATGTTATTATTTATATGTTTTTGATGTGTTGAATCTGTTTTAAATATATTTTCATAAATAATAAAACAAGTGACAAAAAATTAAATAAATCACATTCTTAGAGGCGGTATCCCACACTTATGCATGAACAACACCTTTATTTCCCAAGAACGAAAAAATATAAAAATGGTATATAATATTAGAATATAAATAATGAAATTTAAATCTTATTAAATAAATTAAATATATATTTTTTATCTTATATATATTTTGGTTATAAAAAACGGACCACATCTCTTATGGAGGTGGTTGTCTGCACGTAACACAAGTTACATTTTCTCTTTTTGAATACTTGGGAGGAAGGTGGGAAATTGTTTTACATTAAATATATTAAAATTTTGGAAAATATTTGATATTGATTTAATTATTTCCACATGTATAATTAATATTCAATGGAAGAATAATAATTAGTAAAGGAAATTAAATGGAAAATGTGTCATTGATAATTTTACATTACCCATTCGGAAACCTCTCTTGAAAATTGGGTTAAAGATTTAAAAGGTGGAATTATGAGAATACTAGAAACCATTATGATTTTTAATGGAGTTTTGGAGAGTTATTTAGATAGTTATATATTGAGTATATGTGTATTTTTTCAGTATAAGTTGGGTGGTGATGTTTCCTCTTTGCTTTTAAATTTTTACCGAAATAAACTTTTTCCATTTTAATATATTTTTAATCTCAGAAAATAATTTCAATGATGAAAATTAAAATTTACCTTATTACTTAATTTTAAAATACTAATATTAAGTATAAATAATATTCTTCATTATAAAATTTATTATTCTGAGAAAAATAAATTTAAAAATTACAACACATAAGGCGTAAAAATGGTTTTTGAGAGAAGGTGTATTTTCAAACATAAAATATATGTATATGATAAGATTATATTTGTTTTTTATTTTCATAACAAAAATTGGTTTATTATATAAAACTATATTTATGTTTCATACCAATAAGTTTAAGACTAAATTTGGTAAAATTAATATTTAATTATAATAAAAACCGAGAAACATACGATTACTGGAATATTTGGCTTATCGTAGGATTTCTAAATTCAAAATTTTTTTTAATGAATAGTATTAATTATAAGTTTACTATTTGACAAAATAAATATTTTATAGAATTATAGGTATTCTTTATATAATTATGATGTCATAAATTTCTCAATTTTCTAAAAAAAATTATTTCTTACTATTCACCTAAATATTAATGCTTTCTGAGAAATAGAACAAATTACCCATAAGCTAATTTTGGGATGTGTAATCCCAAAAATAATGTTTATTTTATAAAACCATTGTTCAAAATTGTTTAAATTTTTCTTTTAAATGAAAATACAATATATAGTGAAAAAATCATTTTGTAGAAAAATGATGTCTTAATCATTTAGTGTTCTTAATGTTAGTTCATAACAGTTAATAAATAAATTGATGTTAATATATTAGATTAAATATTATAATAATATTATAAATGTGTTCAATTTAATTTATTAGGAAAATATATGAAATTCCTAAAATAGTTAATTCTTAAAGAAATATCCTTTTTAATATTACATGATGTTAATTATTTATAAATCAATTGTATGTAATTTTTGTTATATAATCTCTTTTAGTTTAGTAGAGGGTTTTTATTATTATATTTTTCTATAAAATATTTATATATCTTTTTGTGGATCAATTCATTTCAATTTTGTATTTGAATAATGATATATGTAACATTCTAAATATGAAGGTACACATATTTTATGTTTTATCACATCATAAAAGTATAAATATATTATTTTAAGGATATTTAGGAGTGTACAGTGAATAAAATGGCTCAAATGATGTATATTTTAGATAAAAGAGTGGTTTATTCCATAAATTGTTATTAACAACATGAATGTATTCTAGGATGAACCCATAAATCCAAATTTATGATGTAAAATATATTTCGGACCTGAAAGGTGATTTCATTTCATGAGAGAACGTTTGGATTTTAATCTAAGTTATTGTGTTTGTGTTTTATCGGCCAAACTAAATGTTCTTGACATGAATTATAAATTCAAACACTAAATATAAGCAATTTTATCAAATTTAATTCCTTGAGCACTCAATAGTTTCTTCATTTTCCTCTTTTCATTTTCCCTAAGCCATAGGATCCCTCTATTCAATTTTGGGCACTCTTATCTCCTTCTATCTCCCCTATTCGATGCTCGTACGACTGTTGGAGCATGTTTCTCCAATATGGTAATTTTTAATTCAATAATAATCAATTATCTCCTCTTATCCTTAGTCAAAATCAATTATATATTCTATAACATGTTTATATCTAAGGGTTTTAGATTGATCTAATGCGGGTTTTTATTATGATTGATAGAATTGATACCCAGATTCAAGGATTTAAATTGTTGATAATACATGGACCAAGACTATTTTAAATTGTGGATCTTCTTTGGATACAGTGGTTCCTTTGTATTTAGATGGTGACCCTTTTCCTAACCATCATTTTTACACTAGATGTAGGATGTTTTTTTTCCTTTAGACTTTGTTTTATATTTGTTGTTTGCATGATTATTTGTGATCGTCTATAACCCCGGAGACCTATGTTTCATGTTTAGTCACTTGTTATATGTGTTTTTATCCATGGAAACTAATTATTCTATTGCATTCATTCACATTGTTCTAGTTGTAATGATTTTTTATTTGATGTTATGTTTGATCTATCATTTGAAACATTTATGATATTATGTTTTTCTTCAATCTTGAAATTTAGTGTACTTTTTGCACCTCTTGGAATATTACCATGAGGGGTTGTTCCAGAAACCTGGTCAGTATAATTCAGAATATCCCTTCAATTGGGATATTTTAGTCTTCTTATTGAACTATCCCATTGAGGGGGATGTGTTAGGTGGATGATCAATGTTCATTTCAGTATGGAGTCGAAGATGGTAAAACCAATCATCAAGGAATTTTCATTTTCTCGTACTTGTGGGATATACTATTATTTATATCTACATCATGTTTTCCTTCCTTTATTTAACTTTTATATCTTATGAACTTATGTTAAGGGCCACTGCATGTGACCTACTGAGTCATTCACTCACTCCCTGCATAAGAAATTCTTTTTCACTTATAGATTTCATTCATATTGATCAATGGAAGGGAAAGGGCCCAGTGATAAACTCTTGAGTTAGTTAATAAGTGTATATAGATAATGTAATAAGAACCTCGATATAGATGTTTTTATTTTTCTTATTTTATTACTTTATATTTTATATATTTTTTAGTTTCTCCATACATATCATATTGATACTACATGGGGTAGATTTATTATAACGGATGCTACTATGATATTTATTTGTTTAATGCTAATTTTTATTTTATTGATTATAATTACTTTTTCTACATTGATGATAACTTGGTATTGAGGGAATATTATCTACATGTTTCTCATTTGTCCAACTTTGCATGTTGGAATCCTCTTTCTTATAGGGAGGTCTGCATGAGGTTGTGTGACACCCCTAGATAAGAATAGTGTTTCTGGTTGTGTTATTATAATGTATTAGAGGGACCTGGTTCACTAACATTTCTCTTCTCTATTCATCATTTTTAAACACAATAGATATAAGATGGGATGTTTTGGACTCCAGTAGGGGAATTATGTTAGTTCATGGGGCGCATTTTATAGTGGACCACTGGGTTTCCATAAAGTGTAAATTTGTGTTATTATATTGATGATACCATTAATTAAATTCACCATTGATGATTCACGTAACGAAAATGTGTTAATTTATGGGATTTGGTGTGAGTCCAGGCATCATGCATGTCACTTAGGTTCACAATCCATAATATACATGTTGACTTCATTAGATATAACCCAAATAATTTAATTCCTATTGAAATTATTATATGTTCTTTTTGAGTATTATTTCTTTCATTATTTAATTTGAGAATGTTTATTATATTCATCAATATATAAGTGTTCATTGGACTAACATGTAGGTCTTGGATTCTATAATTTGGAACAAGGTAGTTCTTAGGGGGAATACCAAGTTCTTGTGAGTAAACTCTAAAGTTTATCATTTCATTAGTCCCCTGAGTGTTCCTATAAAAAAGTTAATGGTTATCTTGTTTAATATATTTATTCTCTATGGGTTGATATACTATTTTTGGAAATGAAACCCCATATAAATCATTCATTTCATGTTCCATACCCTATTTATTAAGTGTATATATCTGTGCATGTTCCTGTAATTTCTCTGGAAGGCAAATAAATAGTTACAGTCCAATAATTACTCTTTAGGATGGTTCTTTGTTCACAGAAGAGGAGACTGTTGGGGCATGCCAATGATTTTCGAATCTACATATGACTTTTACTTCAAGTACCCCATCCTTATAGGCAATCAAAGGCTCCTAGGACACATGTGATATGATATGTGTCCTAGTGAGAATTTTTTACATAATTGATACCCTAGAATATTTGAAGGATAAATTGAAACTTTTATAATTCAAGGTGAAGATGTACGATGGATATATTTCATGTTATAGTCTAGTAAATGGGAAGGGTGGGAATGGGAGACCTTCACAGGTCTCTTGTTTGAGGATATTTTTCCATAAAATATTAATCTAGACTGTACTTATATGTTCATTGTTCTCTAATATGAGATGATCATAGTTTTAACCTAATCACCACACAATACAGAGATGATTCTATTTACTCCTCTTCTCAAAGGGAATTAGTTAAACTAAAAATTGATGTTTGAGGTCTTCCTTTTCCCATAACTAATATGGTATATCATGAACATTGATCTAACAACCTATGATGTGATTGTTTGTAAAGATCATATGATAGAGAAGGTAATAAAGGATGAGAGAGTTTATGGAATTTTTCTTACTATTATCATAATGATAGGTGACTTCTCTAGTGTAGTCTTAGTTTCTCATTCTACGAGAAAGAAGAGGATATCAGAGGATAGATTTTGGGGAAATTATTGGTAGTTAGAGAATAGATGATATTTTTAAACTCTTTATATGGGGAGAAACTCTACTAGATGGTATAATTGTCAGAGTAGAGGACACTTTATTAATGTTTGTCTTGTTCTTATCAAAACTATTCACCTGTGTGGCAAGACTGGTTATCTGAAAGATATTTTTTCAATGAATTTTTGGTTTCACATAGATAAATCAATCCATGGTACACAAATGAGACCACCATAGAAGGTGTAGACCCAATAAGGTTCAGTGAACGAGATGACTCATGAGACACTATGGAATCATGGAGTGGAGGATAGCAAGGCTTATATGGGTTTTCATGACTTAAATGATAATGAAGATAGACCTTACATAGTTCAAGGTATGATCCTAATCTCTTCTACTCTATCAATTTATTTTTTTAACATAGACCTTACACAAATGAAACTACTCATTCACCCTATTTGTATTGGGATAACAACTACCCTTTTTGGCATGGGATACTACCCATGTTCCTTATTTGAGATCATTAGGTATAAAACATCAACCAATTAAATGGTGGGTGATATAGGACCCCACCCTTCAATAAAAATCATACATACATTTATTTTCCAATATAACAAATAAAAATTATTGTTTCAATCATCACTTTATTGAACTATAGAAATGATATGGGTTTCATGAAAAATTCCATATAATATTTCCTAATCCATCCAAAGAAATAACGGGGATGGTGGTATAGGAAGATATTCCCAATGTGAGGGAAGGTGAATTAAGGATATTCTCATAAATAAAAAATACCTATTGAAGATTATTTGGTATATCTCCTTGAAATTTAAAAAGAAATATCCATTTTTAAAATTCTTTAAATCCTCCTTAAGCACAAATTCTTCAAAAAGAAATACTTTTACAATGTAAAATAATTTCAAAAACTCATATTTATACCCAAAAATGGTTTTTAGAAAACGAATTTTAATAAATGAATGATTCGTTAAAAAAATCATTGAAGACTTATTTCATAAAAACACATGCCTATATAATCCATTTTCAAATCCATAATTTCTTTTAAAAAAATAGTACGGTTAAAAAATATCAAAAATAGAATTAAATTTACATAGTCATTAATAATTAAAATCATCTAGAATTTTTTTTAAAACATGTAAATGGAGTCTCATACTGAATAATTAACATAATGGAAAAATAAATTAGAAAATGATGTTTTAGGAAACATTTTTTTACTATAGTCATAAAACATTGAGACAAGTGTCAGATTCAAAATTCATTTTTCAAAATAGTGAAGTGAAATTTTTTTTGAATTTTTTTTATAAAAAAATAATCTTCTCTAATGGAGCTTGAAAAGAAATAATTTTTCACTATTGGAAATTGGGAGATGAAGATAAAAATATAAACATGAGTGGGAAATTATTTTTAATATATTTAAAGTATCATTATTGAAACCCAAATCATTCAAATTGTGGTAAAAATACCGTTAATAAAATTTTAAAATATAAGATTAAATAACATGAAAAATAAATTATATTTTGTTTTCAAAATAATAATGTAGATCAATTTTGTGAATAGTGTACATTAATATGGATGAAAATTGTTTATTTGAAGGCGATGCTAATTTTTCTTACCATCAAGAGATTTTAAAAAGAAAATGATCAGTCAATTTCATTCCATATAAAATAAGGTGTAGTGAAGTTATAATATTATCATATAACAGAAGAAAACCATATATTGATATCATAGTTATAGAGAAATAATTAAGACTTTATAAAAGTCATTGAATCAAGAAAAACCTTTATGGATTCAGATATTTTTTATAGAAACCCCATGAAATAGAGAGATTGAAATTGAATTTAAATAAACATGAATAAAATATAATTCATTTTATTATATATCCAACATGTAGTACACCCATTACTTAAATAAAATTAGTTTTATAAAATAAAACATTCATCAATGAATGAAAATTGAGATGAAACACCCATGCAGATTTTATAATAATTTATTCAAATTATAAGGAATTATATAATAAGACATCAATCTTTAAATACCATAAGAATATACAGAATAAACATATAATACTTAAAATAATTGAAATTGAGATGAAACCCTTACCATTAATCCTGCTTAGTGGAACGTGTTATAACCTACTATATGAAAAAATATATCTTAATCACCTATTTAAGAACTATATTCATACATATAAACTTTTATTAATTTAATTTATAATAATTTATTAAAATATATTAGTTATTTATATTTTAATTTTTACATTGGCTCTTATAATCATAGATTATTTTTTGAATTCTAGTTTTATAATGGTGATATTGATCTGTGTTCATATACTCAATTATCATAATTTATACATCATTTCAAGTATAATAATATATTATTTATAATAATTATTAATGATCTAATTTTATTTTATAGTTATTTTTGATATGATTCTTTATAACTAAGTTAGCGACAAGATCATTTTAGAAATTTTTTCATTAACCAAATTGTGGTATAATAATCAAAGGATATAAATTAATTTATCCTTTAAAGAATAATAAACCAAATTTTTATCATTTATATATAATAACCCCAATTTTCACATTTCCATGGTCATCCATGATAAAATTTATAGCATTGTACAACTGGGTTGTCAAACTGACCCAAACAAGAACGCGATATAATCTATGTCTGAGTATGGGTAGGAAAGAGATTATTTTCTCATAATATCATTATTACATAAAATAATGATATTTCTTATATTAATTTTAGGTCTTTAATTATAATTTAAGGATTCTTGATAAATTAAAAATAGTAAGTGAAAAATGAAATACGTCACTTCATGTAAGTGATAATCTAAATGTATGCATGGGTGACAAGTTCATTTCCCTAGAACAAGAGGAATATAATGAAAGATTTATATTTTCACATTCTTAGTAATTTTATAAATATAATATTAATATATTATATAACAATTTATAAAATCCATGTCATACATTTATTAAAAATGTACCATATCGCTTACGGAGGTGGTAGTATGCGTGTAGCACAAGTGTTTTTTTTGTTTTCTGGATGATTGTGAGGGGGGAGAAAATGGTTATCAAATAATGATAATATCCTTATAATTTATTTAAAATGATGATTTAATTATTTCCAAATTTTTAGATTATATTCAAAGGTGGTATAATAGAAATGAAAGGAAAAAGAAATTAAAAATTATTAATTGAAATTTTTACATTAATCATTAGAAAATATCATTTGAAAATTAGGTTAAGGCTTTGAGAGTTAGAATTATTAGATTATTATTTCCTATAAAATAATTACAAGATTTATGAATAGTTATTTAGGTATATTTTGTTAAAAAATAATATTCATAGGGTGTGAGGAGATGTGGGGTCGAGATGACTGTATATATAAGTAAAGAAAATTTATGTTTTATAAATACTCTAAACTCGACAATAATTTCATGAAACAATTCACGTTAAAATAATATAGAAATAGAAAATAATGGAATTTGTGAAATTTTTTTCTAAAATGTTCTCAACCCTTTTATTTGGGAGAAAAATTTTGAGTTATTTTAATATTTTCACTTTACTTTCAACATTTTTCCGAAATTGACTTTTATCCTAATAATTCACTCATAATATCGGTAATTAATTTTTGTGAAGAAATTTAAAATTTAAAATTTTAATTAATTTTATCACTATATTTTCATATAGAATAATCATTTTAAAAAATCATATTTCTAAGAGTGGAAAAATCTATTTTTAAAATTGTTCGTTTAATTTGGGAAAAATGTTTTAGAGAAAAGAGTATTTTTATATAGGAAATATATCTTTTTGGTAAGGTTATCATTTTTTTATTTTTAAAAAATAATGTTTTTTATTATAAAAAAATATTTATTTGGATTCTAAATAAATACAGAACTGAATTTTTTATAAATAATATTTATTTAAAAGTACAGACTGAATAAATATATTTATTAGAAATTATTACAAATGCGCATAAATTGTAAATTATTGTTTTTCTAAATTTAACACTATATTTTTAAATGTATATATTTTATTCTTAATTACATATTTGACTAATTATAAGTTTTTACATAATTATAGTTCTTTATTATATAATAGTAATGTATTAAAGTTAACAGTTTTCGTAAAAAATGTATTTTTCCCTATTCACCTAAAACAATTATTTAAGAAAAATCTCAAAAAATTAACTGTAATATAATTTTAAAATATTGAATCTAATAAATTAATTTTACCTGATGAAATTAAAATTTGAAAATTTTTAAACATAGCTCTTAAATGATTATTGAAAATTTAAAGAAAATTTTCTTATATAAAAAATGGTGTTTTAAAAAATTAAGTGTTCTTAATATTATTTCATATCAATTTATAATATAATTAATGTTAATATTTTAGATATCAATTTTATAATTTTTTTATTTTAATTTATTAGGATAAAATATATAACAATTTAATAACATATATTTGAGAAAGAACAATCCTTTTCTATATTCAATAATATTAATTATTTGTCCTCTAGATGTATGTAAATATAGTTGAGTGATATAATTTTTTAATAGGTGGTTTATTATTATTATTATTTCATCAATAAAATTCTTTCGATATATCATGAATCGATTTAATATGATGTTTTTTATGAATAAATATATCCAATATATTATTAATTTATGGAAAAATATATTTCAAAATCACATGGTGTTACAATCCACATTCTTAAAAGTTTTTTAGTAAGATCATGGATGCCTTTTCATCCCAATGTATTATTTTCTTCATTAGAAATATAACTTCTACAATCCCACAATGAATATGTTCAATAAAATGCATGTTAGCCATATACTATTGTTAATATTCAAAAGATATACATTTTAAATTAGCTCAACTTATTTCAAACATCCTAACTTATATAAATTAATCACAATCATGATAGTTATCATTTATCATTAAATTATAGTAATTCACCATTAATAATGTCAACTATTTTATGTTCTATACTCTTTATAATGTATGAATTTTTATATTATTAAATAGTCTTTATCATAACTTCAGGTTCTATAAAATCTAGAGTGTCCATAATGATATAATTCAGAGTCATTAGTTTTAGTACCTAAACATTCAGTTTCTCAAATTATAGAATCCCATCACTTATAATTTTGAACATAATGTTCCAATTCCTTCAAAAAAATTATTTGAATTTATAGTTCAACATCCTGAGTTACATTCTACTATTTTTTAATTTTGATGTCTTAAAATAGTAGTCTTACCAATTTTTAATTACTTTTATTATGATCGAATAATGATGTATTTATATCCATTATAGTTTTTTTAAATCTCTATGTGATTCCTAAAAAATATATCCTCTCTTTCATGTATGATGTTGGTGTTCACCAAATACTAGTTCCAAAAAACCTCACATTCACACAATGCTTCCTACCATTTTGCAAGAGTCCTTCCTTTGTGGAAGCCTTCCATTTTAGAATCCTTCAATTGTAGAATCCTCCATTTATTCTATGATAAACTCCAAAATTCCTCCATCATGTTCCCATAACATACATTTTTCATATGTTAACTTAAAATATTTTTGAATTTGTAATGTTATCTTTTAAAAATGCTTTCCAAGATTAAATAAAAGTCCTATATGTATATGGATTCTCCATAAAACACATCAGATCATAACTTCCTTCAACATCTATATCAGTCAATCATACTTTTATCCCATTAATACTTTCATATTTACATAAACCAATGATATATTTATTGTTAATTTATCTTTCATTCAGAAATATTCTTCATGAAGATAATCTTCCCCTTCTAAAATTTCTACTTACAATTCCATGTTTTCCTTTTAGTTCATAATGATTAAAGATAATCATTAACATTTTTTTCTTCATCTGTTATTCTTATAACTTCTAGATACATATATTTTTCAAAACTTTTGAACTTTCTAATTTCTATATACATTTCCTTCTTCAAATGAATTTATATCTAATATCATCCGGAATCATGGACTATTCTCAAACAAAAATTATGTTGGTTATATTGAATGATCATCCAAATAGAATCTGATTTAAATTTCACTAAACCATTTAGAATATCTTCATTATACTTACATTTCATGACAACTGACATTTATGTGACCGTTTTTTTACTCCTATGCATCACGGTGACGATTGAAAATTTTTAATTTTCATCTTCTATGATATCATTATGTATTGGTAAAAGGAACACTTACACAAGGTTTGGGCCTTTGATAATTTATTCATCATGACTAACTTCAAAAATTCATCAAATTTTCTCTCATAAACCCTACAAAAAATCTCAAGTATTCTATATTTTGTTTCCTAGTTTTCCCCCCCAAATTATGATCCAATAGTGTATCTTCTTTGAGTGAATCTTCCAAATATATTATCTTATACTAGTTCATCTTCCATTAGTTTATCTTACATGTTGACTTCATTTAATCTTCCTGAACATAAATTTTAACTTACATAATTAATTTTATATTCTATTCAATGTATCAATAATCCAAAAAAATACTATTTTATTCTGGTTTTCGTCCATGAAACACCCAACAGATCTGTATCCAATGATTTATGGACCTGCTTTCCAAAGGCAGGCGTTCGCTGGATGGCCTAACCAGTGACTCTTAAGAACTCACATTGGTTAATAGGATGGGAAGTCGGGCTCATCATACCCTTTTTTAGGGGAGTTATTGCCTGTTTTGTGACTCTCTTATAGATTTAAGACGTATTCATATGTTCATGAATCATTGGTTTATACCCAAAGATAGTATCCACATATTTAACCTTGGAGGGAAATGGTCAACTGGACGCAAGGGTTCGGAATCATTCATGCGCAACATTTACCATCCCTCATTGGATTAATGACCCCGAATGGTTGGAACTCGCTTGAGGTGGCACTAGGAGTGGCACGGTGAACCGATGTTGGGATGATCAGATCGACCGGTTTTTGTTCTTGAACCTCAGGGATGCTTCCTACGTACCCTGCTTAGGAAGAACGGATCAAAGTCCACATAGTTCGGATAGGTGTCGGGGAACCGACGTGAAGGGATACCAGGTGGTCTGATGGGTGGTGGGCTTGAACCTTGTGGAGGATTTCTACGTACCCTATCTAGGAGGCAGGGATCAAAGTCCATGTAGTTTGCAAATACAGTTTAACGTCATGCTGGACGAGGGTGGAACTCGACGTGAAGAAACGACCAAGTGGTGGGCTTGAACCTCTTAGAGGCTTCATACGTACTGTGGCTTGTCATTGATCAAAGTCCCCGTAGTTCGCTTTCGAATTGGGGCTTACGCACTGGGGAAACCCAGAATGATGGATTGGGGCTTACACTCTGAGGAGGCCCATAGGAGGATGTCATGGTCGATGCTACAATAATCCCAAATGAGTCATGCTCAGTGTGAGAAACAAGAGGTTGCAGGGACCAGAGGATCACGTCACGAAAGGTACGTCCATGAGAAGCGGAGTGAGGCTTACGCATGAGGGTGTCCCAGGGAGATAAATTGGGGCTTACACTCTAAGGATGCCCAGAAGGTCGGGGATTACTCCGAGATGGATTCCCGGGGCGACAAAGCCCAGTGGTAGAGGGAAAAGGGGTGCTTTTGTTCCAATCTCCTCTCTTGCAGTGCATGAGGGCTTCCTTCTTATGGCTATTTTACCATCTCTGAGGAACCCTGAACAAGTGGACGGGCAGAAAGGGGATTCCCGATCTTAGACTCCACATTACCGTGGGAATGTGAACCTAGGAATGCTTCAGAAATCTTCTCAAGGGTCGGGGAAATCCCTTTTACCCTATTTACCATGGGTATGTGAACTCAAAATGGTGCGCTGATGCACCTAAATGTTACACCACGCGGATTTGGTGGTTCTGGCGGAGGCCTCGGCTCGGGGCCAATGAATAGGCCAATGAGGGAGTCATGGAGGACTTGGCTAGATCAGATGGATTTTACCTGGCTCGGGAAATGAGAACACAAAAGTATTTGGTGAGCCACTGAGAGGTATGGGTGGTGGTGCCCTTCGCGTGGAGAAGTCGTCCACGAACCAGGGTGGTCCGTGGACTCGGGTTCAATCCGCGAACCAGTGTAGTTCGCGGAGGGTTCCAGGTGGGTAGTGGCGACCAAGGGCGGCGTCGGTCAGAGGCTTTTCGGTCGGGGCTTCTCCCGCGTAGGAGAGTGCTACTCGGGGCGACGGATGGGAAAAGAGGCATAAACTCCCTGGTCAGCGGGGAAGTCATCCACGGAGGGGTTATGGTTTGCGGTTCTCCTTATATTTGTTATTTAGGTTCACGGTTCACCAAGTTATTATTCATTTTCAAATTCCTTCTTAATTCATATACCTATTGTGGTTCGCGGATGGGAATTTTGCTATTTGCGAAATCCAAAGCCTTCCTTCAACCGACCTTTTTCCGAATCTCCAATCCCTCTGAATCCTATTCTAGTTCTTCGATCCCCTTTTTCTTTCCCCCTTGGTCTCCATTTATAGAGTGGGGAAAGGGATGTATCTGTGGCCACGCGACACCTTTTGCGGAGGCCCACAACCAAATACCTGGTTCACTGCCGATGTGGTCAATCTGCGATTCGCGTTGGGTATTGAACGCCCCCCCCCCTCCGCGAGGTGAACTCACGGAGTGCTCCGCGGCTGCGGAGGGTTCCACCTCTATTCCACGAATGAAAGCGGGTGCGGATTGAACCGGTTGATGTGGTCCATGGTTGGGGCGGTTCGTGATGGTGAACCGGACTGGCGCCAATCCTACCTCGTGACCGCGGAGGCTCTCCATCTCCATTTCGCAAATGACAATTGTTCATGGAAGGGGTTCCTCGCGGTGCTTGGCCACGTCGCGCTTCTATGGGATCGGTTCGCAGACCGGTCCTGTTTGTGTCCCTTCTTTGATTACTTTCCCCAATTCTTTGGGGGATTTGGGTAAAATTTCTTTTATGGATTTTTAAGAACCTATAAATGCCCCCATCGGAATGGGGTCTGATTGGAATGAAGTGGAGGCCATTCTGATGCAAAGTGGTCTTGAAACTGAGATGATTTGCGGTAGAAAGGTGGACCTTGTATGGGACCATGCCTATAAATATGGGGAGCCATCACTTGTCCTTTACAGAATTCTTCATGAAACCAGATCTCCTCCACCACTCTATGTTTTCTCATTTGCGAAGTGCCTCGTCCGCGAACTGGCAACAACCTCCGTGAACCATTCCTTCTTCACGGTTTCCTTCACCCACAAACTACAAATCTATTGATCTTTAAAAAGTATCTGATTCTTCCGAATAAACTCGGGATTGAAATTCCACGGAGCGACTTGGTTCGCGGTTTCCTGGCCAACGCTCCATGAGCCCAGGCTTTGCGGACTGATTTCGTGAAGGGATGGTTCATGGGATGATGTCATCGTGAACCTTCCTCCAAGGCCTCCTTGAATATTTTGATTATGAAGGCTCATTAACCATATATTTGGTTATTTTTCTGCAGAATATTATTCAGGACTAACCAATTGTTGGATTTCATTTTTCAGGGAGAAAATATGGTTCCCCCTCATTCTGCGCTGAGGCCTACTGCAAAGCCCCTCTCAACTGGCTCAGAGAGATGTTCATCTATGATTCATAGAGTGTAGGGCGTCAATGAAGACCCTAGTCGGTCCATCATTCTTGATGATGGTGTATTGAAGAACGTGCTCTCTCCGGAGCTTCTGAGTTATCCATTATCCAATCGGCTCCCGCTCTACGTCTTTAGTCTTCAAGATGATGTTTCTATCCCCCCTACTTTCTCATGTCTCCCTTCTCCTTTCCTAGAAGCGCCGTCAAAATGAATTCAGGCAAACATTACCCAATCCGGGGATATAATCTCTAATTCTGGTCCGAAAAACACATTTATTATGAGGGGCTATGTCTTGACCCAATGTGATCAGTGCAATCAAGACTTTTCTCAGAAAGCTATCCTTAAGGGCTACCCTTCTATTATCAACCTTGATCGAAGGGTTCCTGAAGCTGGGTGGGTACCCAGGTGGGATCTTCGGTATGGAGGGCTCTTCTCAAATGATTGGGCCTGGGCTTTCTGGTTTCATCATCATTGTTGGGAGTCTCCCGAATCACTAGAAGCAGTCAGTCTATACTCTGCAGTGTGGACTTACCAATTATCTATTTACCCACCATCTATGATCCTGCCCGACCTGTTCAGCCGCTGGTGTTCAATTACTAATACTTTCCACCTTGCCCACGGTGAAGTCTGCATTAGTCTGTGGGACATCTACCAGATAGGAGGACTGTCGATTGCTGGTGAGATGTATGACGAATTTTTTCCCACTCCCGACACATGGGACGACGTTGAACAGGTGCCTTTATTGTCCAAGGAGCTGCTAGCCATGGTGGAGCAGTCAATGGGTCAGGCATTACATGCTTGCTCGCTTATTCCTTATAGCACTTGCATAGGGTTATTTCTGAACACCACTGGTCCATCGCCGATGATTAAGCGTCCCAGGACTCATCCTTCCCAACAATCACGAACCATTCAAGGTGCTTACTGGGCGGTTCTGGAAGCAGGAGACTACCTTTCATGGGGTTACGAGGTGTGCCCTGGTGTGTCTCATATGCTCCGGTTGGCCGGTCTGTTTGCTATGTTTTTTAGCTGATGGCTATTTCCTTCCCGGGATGTTAACCCATGTGTATGGACCTACACTTTGAGGATGAAGGCTGAGTTAGTAGAGTTCCGCTTGGTGAATTTAGTCGTGCCCACTTTGGACCGTATCTACGAGATACTAAGCAACATGCCGGTGGGAGGGTCAACCTACCGTCTAAGCGGGCCATTTCTATTTTTGTACGGCTGGGTGGTGGAACATTGTTTTTGTTATGAATATCATCACAACACGACCATCATGCTTCCTACCTTTCATCCTACCCTACTGGATATAGTCGGAGTTCTCTTAAAGTCTCTCAACTCTAGTGAAGTCCTCGAGCTTCTGAGAAACTTCTCCTAGTTCATCTTCACTCCCTACCCCACCCCTTCTGGCAACTTATTTGACAACAACCAGGGGATCCTGGAGGATCACTCTTACTTGATCTTCTTGAAGTATGGGTTTCTATCAGCACGGATCGACAAGGTTTCTTTGTGCGAGTTGTATGTCCCGTGTCACTTTTCTCGCCAGTTTGGGTGCATGCAAGTCCAAGTTTCCCTTCCCCCTTCTCAGTCTCAAGGACTGAATCCTGCCGCACTTTGTCAGTGGTGGCTGATGCTGAAGCGAGAGTGATCTGACTCAAGCGTTCCCCTGCCTGATACGGGCACAGCTGCCGGCCTTCCCATGGAGTATGCAAAAACATGGGTAAAATACTATCCTGATGGGATCCTAGGGAAGGCTGTCCAGCAGGTTCCCAAATCAGGAGGTATGGTGGCTACTGCATCCACTACCCCTTCCTCATCAGTTTTAAGGGAGGTCCGACTAATGGCTCGTCGATCAAAGCGACTCAAAGAACATTCCTCTCCCAACCCTATGGTGGCCGCAGTTCAGACAAATTCATCCTTCTTGTGTGTGGATGAGGATGACCCTGTGGTTTTTGGTCCCAGCGAGACCATCCCAGAGGTTCCACCAGTCGATACCGAGCTTAAAACTTGGTCCCCAAGCCTGAACTGGGGTTAGGGGCTCCAGACCTTCCAGCTTTGGAGTCAACTTCTAGTGAGCACACGTCCGCGCGGGCTGCCATTCCAGACTTTGTTCTCGTGTCGTCCAGCGAGGATACCAAACATCCTCGTACCATGGCGGACCATCGGGCAGTGCGCAGGTGGACCTGGCCCCGAATCTGTGAAATAATCACTGAAACCCCCTTAGAAGAAATGGAAACTAAAACCAAAGCTCTTCGTCAGCACTTCCTGGGTTTGTGGTCGGGTGGCTTTGACTATCGGCAGCTCCATTCTCTTGCTTTCCAAATTTTCATGGCCCACGAGGAAGCTGTCACTAATGAATGCAAGCTTTCTCACTTTGAGACCACTCATTGTGGGGCCCAAACCTTGGAGGAAACCATAACAATGCTCCATCAATTGATATAACGGGAGGTGGTCTCTCTAGATTAGGTGGCCATCCTATCCTCTAAGTTGCATGAATGCGAAGAACGGGCCGCGTTGCTGAGGGATCAGTTATCGACTATGACTGGTCATCTTGAAGTTACCAGAAAAGGGATCAATGATCTCCAAACCACAGTGGAGCGTATCCGTCCGGTGGCTGAGGTTGAAACCAGGGAGAAGGCAGTGTTGGAACAATCCTTCAACGACCTTCTTCGCGTGGTCACTGATCTGGTGGGGAGAGCGAGTCAGGATCCTTTATAACTATCAGAGCTACTTTTGTATCCCCTGTTTTACTTACCCCTCGGCCCCCCTTTTTTTCTTTTTTGTGTGAAGGAGAGACCACGGCTTGTGGACGTCCTCCCTTTTTTATTCGAACGAAACACAGTCTTTGTCAATAACTCGTTGCTGTGGAATTTGATTGTTATGTAGAACAATTGTTGTGAAAATAAAAATTCACTGAATTAGAACTAATCATAACTCAGGAAAACAAGATCTAAATTTTTCCTGGACCATGGCATCCAACTAGCATAGTATGACTATTGCTATGGTCTTATAGAAACCCCCCCCCCCCCCCCACAAACTTTTTTTCGTTTTATTCTTTTAATGCCCTGATTTTTCCTGGGCCCATTCGGTATGGACCCAGCAGGTATAACTCGACTTTTCCTTAGGTCTCCCTTTTCGGGTTTTCATCCTAACAGGCTTTGTGCCTTTTTCTTTTGTGGGCGGTTTAAAGTCCCGCCTTCAAGACTATCACTACTAATGTTTTAGGTCAAACAGCTTTGAGCAAATATGGTGGGGCGAGGTCCCCAATTGGGTTCAACTGATTAAAAGATGTCTCAATACCGTTCAAACTCACATGGGGGAAAACATGTTTGAATTTGAGTGGCATGCAGGGCATGTCTCAAGGCATGGGAGCCGTATCGACATAAAGTGGTAGGAAGAGCATTTCCTAAGGAAAACTTTCCTTTGATGGACGGGCTAGGGGTGATCAATATGCAGAGCCGCTAAGGGCATGGTATGCAAGGTCATACAATGGTGTCCCTAAGTCAAAGACTTATCTATTTCTGAAGGCCAGGGGAATTCATGGAAGTCCGGCTTATGGGATCCACCATGGGTGGCTTGGAAAATGAATGTGTCATCTGATAGTGTTTTGAGAGCATCTGTATCAATCAGGAGTGTGGAAGCAAGGTTCCCATCCTACGCATTTATCTAGAGTAAATGACGGTTGGGGCTTGACACAGTTTAAAGTCATGCAGCTGGGACATCATCTGAAATGGAACAACTTTTCCTGGTTCTCTGTAATCTTGTCGAAGACATTCCACCACATTTAGGTAGGATTGTGGAAGAGGTTGTTAAACTGTATCTCAGAGGGTTTCTGAATCCTGGGATAAAAATGGGGGCTCAGAGGCCAAGAGGCGTACGGAGAGAAGCATTGCCTAAGAAAATCATTCCTTTGTTATAATGGACAGGGGCGATCAATATGAAGAGCTGCTGAGGGAATGGTATGCATAGTCATTCAAAGGTGTCCTTATGTCAAAGACTTTCGACTTCTGATAGCCGAGCAACTTCAGGGAAGTTGATATTTGGGACCACCAGGGGTGGCTTATGAGAGTTCGGATTTTTCTGAGTACATAGTGTGGTATATGATGAGAGGGTGCCTGAATATGGGGTAAATATCTAGAATAAACTTCCTTAGAATGGGTGAAGTAATTCTTTCTCACACTGGTGTGAGGCGGTGGATCGTGCAGGTCTGACCCATGCACAGAAAGACGGAGAAAAGCCTATGTTTCTCGTTGAACCCATGATAAGTATGTCTATGTAGTTTATCGTCATGTGGTAGGGACATAATCTGTGCAGTTTAGCGTCATGCGGCAAGGGCGAGAGGCATTTTTGAAGGTTACTATGCAGTTTAACGTCATGCAGCAAGGACGAGGACTTTTTTTGAGGTATCTATGCAGTTTAACATCATGCAGCGAGGACGGTGGGTATTTTTTCAAAGGCCGCTCTTTATCATAATGTAACTGGGCTTGAATACCTCAACATGACCCAGACATGGGGGGGGGGGGGGTTTATTGTTGTAAATCATGGTTCCAAGGCTTCTTGGATCAGCAGAGATGATATGGGGGCTCTGAGGCCGGTAAGCGTACGGGTCTATGAAGATTATCGCCTGTGGAAATCTTGCCTTTGGTAGACGGGCCAGGGGCTATCAATATGCAGAGCCGCTGAGTGCATGGTATGCATAGTAATGCAAAGGTGTCCACGGGTCGATAACTTTCCACTTCTGATGGCTGGCAATGGTTATGAGGATCTGCAATTATCCAGGCCATGAAGTCTGTCATTTGGCAGGTGAATGTTTGGACATGTCGGGGACATCCGTCCCTGGTTGCTTGTTGAGTTTCAAAGAGCCCCCTACGCTGATATTTTCTCTTCTTTTGTTGTGCGCGTGGGTGTGCCTTCATTCCATGCAGTTTCACATCATGTGGTAAGGACGAGGTACTCCTAGTTTATCGGTCATAGAGCTCGGACCATTGGGTGACTATTGTTGTAGTCACTCGTAGGATAACTGAGTCAACATGTTCTGATATACTTAGAACAAGGTGGGGGATGAACGTTGTAAACTGAAACTTTGAGCTTTCCTAGATTAGGAGGTATGGTGTGGGGGCTCTGAGGCCGGTAGGCGTACGGAGCTAGGAGGAGTACCACCTGAGGAAATCTTTCCTTTAATGGACGAGCCATGGGCTATCATTATGCAGAGCCACTAAGGGCATGGTATTCATAGTCATACAAATGTGTCCCCAGGTCGATAACTTTCCACTTCCGATGGCCATGAATGATTATGAAAATCTGCGATTGGTCACAATGCAGAGTTCGACATTTGGGGATAATGGTGTCCAGGTATACAAGAAACATCTTCACTGCAATTGTTCGTTGAGTCAAAGTAGCCTAGTTATGTCTTGATGTTTGTTGATGCAGGCCTCTATATGATCCACTAACAGACACATAGGCTAGCCAGAGAGGGATACCCTGGAAACACCTGGATGTGAAAAGGGGAATGAACTTGTAAACCACTTCTCCATAAACTTCTGGGTCAGGAGGTATGGTATGGGGGCTCTAAGGTTGGTAAGCATATGGAGCTAGGAAGAGTATCACCCATGGAAATATTTCCTTTGGTAGACGGGCCAGGGGCTATCAATATGAACAGCCGCTAAGGGCATGGTATGCATAGTCGTACAAAGGTGTCCATGGGTCGATAACTTTCCACTTCTGATGGCCATGAGTGGTTATGAAGATCCATAATTATCCGTGTCGTGGATTCTGATGTGTGGATAGGATGCATCCAAATGTGCAAGGAGTATCTCCATCTCGTATCGCCATGTGTCTTGGGTGGGCCGCGATAAAGTTAGTTCAGTTTAGCATCTTTCGGTGAGGATGATGTCCGTGCAGTTTATCATCATGTGGTGAGGACGAAGTCCGTGCAATTTATCGTCACGCTGTAAGGATGAAGATATACACCTCGTGCAAGGCTGGTCTTTACACGGGGGAAGGGGGAATTTTTAACATCATTGTCTGTGCAGTTTAACATCATGCAGTAAGGATGAAGATATACACCCTACGTCAGTCTAGTTCTCACACATGGGGAAAGGGAATTTTTTTCTTTATTCAGGGGGCTGGGCCAGGACTAGGTCTCCTGGCGTCGCTACGTATCCTGCGAGGGGAGGAATCAAGCCGTACGTAGTTCTCTGGAAGAAGTACACCCCGTGCAGGTCTGTTCCATACAAGGGGGAAAGAAGGCATTTTTTTATCTTTTATTCAAGAGGCTGGGCCAATACTGTGGATCCTGGCGTCGCTACGTATCCTGTGAGGGCAGGAATCAAGCCGTACGTAGATCTCTGGAATCTGTTCAGTTTAACGTCATGAGGTGAGGACGAAGTCCATACAATTTAACGTCACGTGGTTAGGACGAGGTTTATTCTTAGATTCTATGCAGTTTAATGTCATGTGGTGAGGACGACATACTCTTAGTTTAAGGTCATTGAGTTTGGACCATTGGGTGCTTGGTAGTTTAAAGTCATGCAGCTCAGACGATGAGTACACCCCGTGCAGGTCTGGTCCATACACGAGGGGAAGGGGCATTCTTAACTCTTGTTATCCGTGCAGTTTAGCATCGGGTGGTAAGGATGGACTCCATGCAGTTTAACGTCATGCGGTGACGACTTGAATATACACCCCGTGCAGGTATAGTCCGTACACGGGGGAATGCACATTTTTGTTTTTATTTTTGAGGTGGCTCGGCCAGGGTGTGGAATTATTGCATCCCTACGTATCCTGCGAGGGAAGGAATCAAGCCTCATGTAGTTCTCTGAAAGATGATATACCCTATGCAGGTCTGGTCCAGACACAGGGGAATAGGGTGTTTTTAAATAACCTTGTCTGTGCAGTTTAACATCATGCGGTGAGGACGGACTCCTTGTAGTTTAACGTCATGCGGTGGGGACATACTCCATGCAGTTTAACGGCATGCGGTGAGGACTTACTCCATGCAGTTTAACGTCATGTGGTGAGGACATACTCTATGCAGTTTAACGTCATGCGGTGAGGACATGAATATACACCCTGTGAAAGTCTGGTCCGTACATAGGGGAAATAATGCATTTTTTGAGGTGGCTAGGCAAGGGTGTGGAATTCTGGTGTCACTATATATCCTGTGAGGGTAGGAATCAAGCCTCAAATAGTTATCTGAAAGACGATACACCCTGTGCATGTCTGTTCTGTACACAAGGGAATAAGGCGTTTTTAAATCACCTTGTCCATGCAGTTTAACGTCATGCGGTGAGGACAAACTCCATGCAGTTTAACGTCCTGTGGTGAGGACATACTCCATGCATTTTAACATCATGCGGTGAGGACATACTCCATGTAGTTTAACGCCATGCGGTGAGGACATGAATATACACCCCTTGCAAGTCTGGTGTGTACAGGGGGAAAGAAGGCATTTTTATGAGGTGGTTGGGCCAGGGCGTGGAAATCTAGTGTCACTACGTATCCTGTGAGGGTAGGAATCAAGCCTCATGTAGTTATCTGAAAGACAATACACCCTGGGTAGGTCTAGTCCGTACACAGGGTAAGAGGGATTTTTTAAATCACCTTGTTCGTGCATTTTAACGTCATGCGGTGAGGACGTACTCCATGTAGTTTCACGTCATTCGGTGAGGACATACTCCATGCAGTTTAACGTCATGCAGTGAGGACATACTCCATGTAGTTTAAAGTCATGCGGTGAGGACGTACTCCATGCATTTTTACGTCATGCGGTGAGGAAATACTCCATGGAGTTTAACATCATGCGGTGAGGACATGAATACACACCCCATGCAAGTCTCTATGCGAAATACTTCTTCAGGAATCTCACATTGGTAGGATCCATGGTTAATTTTCCATCCATAGAGATCAGGGAATATGCTCCATTGGAGTAGACCTTGTGTACAACATATGGTCCTTCCCACTTGGGATCCATCTTTGGAGGCTTCTTGCCGGGTATCATTGGGGTCCAGAGGACCAGAACTAATTCTCTTTCTAGGAAAGACCGGAGGCAAAACCTTTTGTTGAAGGCTCATGTGATCCAGTTCTGGTACACTTCCAGGTGGTGCAGAGTGTGCAGCCGCTTTTCATCTAGCTATTCCAATTCACCTAGCCACTTTTCTGACTGCTCATCGTCAGATAATTGATCAAAGATGGAAAAACAGAGTGAGGGAAGTTGGAGTTCAATGGGCAGGACCGTCTCTATGTCGTACACCAATGAGTATGGGGTAGACTGAGTAGCGGTGCAGATTGTTGTTTGATAAGCCCGCAATGCATGGAGGAGTTTTTCTGGCCATGACTTCTTGTCTTTTTCCACCATTTTCTGGAGGATGTTGGATAGGGACTTGTTGAAAGCTTCTATATGTCCGTTGGCCGATGCATGGTAGCGGGATGAGTGGTTAGCCTTGATACCATACTCATGGTATAGCTTTTACAACTCAGTAGAGCAGAAATTGGTGCTGTTTTCCAATAGTATAGTATGAGGGACACCAAATCTGGTGATGATATTAGTCTTCACAAAGCTGACCATATTTCTTGCACCGACTTCCTTGAGGGGTATGGTTTCTGCCCATTTGGAAGAAAATTTGATTGCCGTGAGGATATACTTCAGTTGTTTGGACATGGAGGGAGGGTATGGTCCCATGACGTCTATCCCCCAGATGGAAAACATCCAAGAGTACTTATCTTGATGAAGTAACTTCGGGGGATGGTATACGAAGTTGGCATGAATCTGGCATGGGTGGAATTTTGCGGTAAAATGATCACAATCTCATGCCACTGTGGGTCAGTAGTACCCAAGCCTTAGAACCTGATGGAAAAGCTTGGTCCCCGGTTGATGTGCTCCATACGCTCCTATATGTACATCAGTCATGACGACAGTGGTTTCTTCTCCATCAATTCATATGAGGAGAACTCCATCAAGGCCCCCTTTGTAGAGGACCTCTTGCGGACCCGTGCCTCCATATAGGACAAAATTGATTTCCCTTCTCAATATTTTTTCTCATTCAGCCCTGTATGATGGAAGCACTCCCCATTGAAGGTAGTTCGCAATGGGGGTCATCTAGCCGGTGGCAGGAGCATATGGCTCAGGGAAAAGACTGACTTCGTGGATCTATTCTATCTTAGCTTGAAAAAATGGTAATAACATTCGACGGTGAGCAATCCTAATGACCATTTAATCCTGGTCTGGGTCAGCTAGGGTTGTGGCCGTGTTGGTTAATGCATTAGCCTAAGCGTTCTAGGACTGGGGAATATAAGTAAATGTTGGTTCTGTGGATAACTCGACCATTAACCCTCGGACATGTTCAAACAGGGGGATTAGCTCCTCTTGTTTAATAGCATAGTCACTGTTTAATTTCTTGATGACCTGCTTCGAGTCACCATTTACCTTAAGGTGTTGTACTTGTGCCTGGAGTGTGAGCTCCAGACCTACAATGAGGTCCTGATATTCCGCTTCATTGTTTGTACATCCCTCTTACAGGAGGAAGGAATACGACAAAACTGACTTTTCTGGGGACACGAGTATTATCCCGGGACCCACTTTGTAGAATCTGGGGTCTTCCATCCTCTTCCTAGTGGGGCTTCAGGACGCACCGTCAAAGTACATTTCCCATGCTGGGAACACCTCTTGAACTGAGAAGATATCATCATTAGGTAGTTCAGCATCCGGTGCAGTGGTCCCTGTTGAAGGTTGCTCTGCCAGAAATTCTACTAATGAATGGCCCTTGATGGGTTTTTAAGGCACAAACCTGATGTCGAATTGTTGCAGAATGACCGCCCATCGGGATAGGCATCTGGTTAGCATCGGGTGACTGAGGATGTACATTAGCGGGTTACTCAGCGAGATCAAATGGACCTCATGATTCTGTAGATAATGACACAGATTTTGAACCGTGACGACCAAGGCTAGACATCTCTTCTCGATATTTGAGTATCGAGTCTCAGCATCAATCATGGTTCGACTGAGGTAATAGAGACTGTTTTCACTGCCGGCTTCATTCTTCTGTGCGAGGAAGGATCCCAATGACCATTCTAGGGCCATCACATATAGAATGAGAGGCATTCCTTTGACCGAAGGCATGAGCACCGGTGGGCTTAAGAGGTACTTCTTCATGTTGTCGAACGCCTCTTAGAAGTCATCCGTCCATTAGTACGTGACCCCCTTCTTCATCAACCTGGTGAAGGGAAAACATTTTCCTGCCAGGTTGGCTATGAACCGCCTAATATTGTCTAGGTTTCCTTGGAATCCCATCATCTTAGTGAGATTTCGATGGGGTGGTAGGCTTAGGATAGCCTTCATCTTCTCCGGGTCGACTTTGATGCCACAATGGCATACGACGAAGCCAAGGAATTTCCCTAAGGTAACCCCAAAGGTGAATTTCAAGGGGTTTATCTTCAATATATGCTGTTAGAGCTTGTTGAATATTGTCTCAAGGTCTTACAGGATATCTGAGCACTGTCTAGACTTGACCACTAGGTCATCCACATAACATTCAACAAATTTCCCCAGGAATGGCTTAAAGATCCGATGCATGGAACGTTGATACGTGGCGCCAGCATTCATGAGACCAAAGGGAATGACCCTGTAATAGAATACCGCATGAGGGGCCCTGAAGGCAGTGGATTCTTCATCTTCTCGGGCCATCCTAATTTGATTATATCCGGAATAGCCTTCCGTGAAGGATAGAGCCTCATACCTGGTTGTTGCATCAATTAACAACTCGGTGATTGGAACCGGGAAGTCATCTTTCGGACAATTCCGATTAAGGTCTCTGAAGTCAATGAAGACATGGATTTTCCCGTTCTTTTTATTGACAGGGATGATGTTGGCAAACCAAATGGGTACTGGACCTCCCTAATGAAGCCTGATTTAATGAGCTTATCATCTTCAGCCTCTATCTTGGTAGTATGTGAGGGGTGCGTCTTTCTAGCATCCTGTTTATAGCCTTGGTGGTCTTCTGGAAGACCCAGGTGATGCTTCACTACCTCAAGATCGATTCCTAGCATTTTCGTGTAATTACAGGAAAAGACATCCTGATGTTGCTTTAGGAAGGAGGTATATACCTCGTGTTCCTCGGGAGACATGGCCGCACTAATGAGAGTGGGCCTCTGGTCTTCTTCAGTACACATGTTTATTTCCCTGAGCTCCTCCACAGTGGTGGAGATACCCTCCTAAAATCCAGAAGGTGAATCTCTGAGATCTTCCCCCTCTTCTTCACCCAATTCCTAATCTACTTTATCTGACAAGGAGAGAGTTTCCGGTCTGAGCCTTCGAGGGTTTGATGGAGAGGCATCGTGGGAATCCATGCTTGAGTATTCGTCCCCAAATCAAGGGTTGGTAGATGTTCCCGCATTATCGTGATCGGCCGTCGTGGATGAAGTCATGAGGACATCTGAATGTGTGTCCGGACATGAACTCCAACTCTCAACATGGCTGATGGGAATGACATAATCTCTACCAAGCTGCTTGAGGGGGTCATCGGGGACCATTTCAAGGCCATTTGAAGCGGGGATCCAGTCGATGTCGTCGACCAAATGCTTATTATTCTTTTTCTCATAGAACCTGATGTCAATGTAATGTGACTCGGAGAGCTCGAAAGGGGCCTTGTCGGCGTGCAACATCCCACTTTTTCCATTGACGCAGTACTTGATACACTGGTGGTAGGATGAAGGAATGGCCACATGCTTATGGAGCAATGACCTTCCCAGCAGGGGCATTGAATGATGTGCTCTTCCGGACCACCAGGAATTCTATGTAGGCTACTAGGTCACCAAAATAGGTCTTTAGCTTGATTTGTCCCATTGGTTTCTACTCACTCTTTTCGTAACCCAACAAAGTTGTGGCTGAAGTAATTAGATCATCCTCACTGTAGCCAAACTTACGGAGTGTTCGTAGGGGAAGGAGGATAACTCCAGAGCCATTGTCTATAAAGACTTTTCATATCTCAATACCAATCAGTGTGACAGACACATATAGCAGTCTGATGTGTCCTTGCATGATAGAATCTTCATCCAGATCGGTGAAGGAAATCACCGCATTGCATTCAGTCGGGCCGATCTCTACTCGGTAAATCTCAGTGGCAGTTACCACGGCTTCAAATTCCTGGGGGATGATCAAAGCTTCGATAAGCACCTCCCTAAGGTCGGCTGACAAACACATGGAATCCAAGATTGACAACTTGGATGGTACTGATGCCAGCTACATAAGGATGTCTTATTTTTTCTCCAGCAGTTGACGCTTCTCCATTGGAGGGAGAGTCATAGCGGGTTCTTTGGGAGCTGGAGCATTTGACGAGGAGGGACCGGCCACGGGGACGGATGTCAATGGTGTTCCTGTGTTTTGAGGGCTTGGCCTGGCCGGTCTGTTTGTGCGCACTAGGCGACCAGACACTTTCTCCTCCTCTGGTGGGTATCACAGAACAACAGGGCCATAGTGGTTGTTTGTGTAAGTGGAGGGGAATTCCCTCTCCTGTTGAGTCCCTTGAAGGGATCTCCCACGGGTTTCTGCAATATTGACGGTCTGGTCCGTGGTCCAACCGTAGGGTTGGTTTCGGTCGCGGCTGCACCTCCCCTGGTATCCTCTACCTCTGCGATTCCTCCACCCGGTTCCTCGTGTAGGGAACTCAGGTTCATAACAATAACCTTTTTCGAGGAATGATTCCATGAGATGGATGACGTTGATAGAACACAAGATTGGCTCTTTATCTTCTGACAGGTCAACCTGGTCAGTTGTCTCTGATGGTGTCGTTTGGTGGGTCGGTGCACGTGGCACCAGATTCGAGGACATAATGTCTGCCAGGGTCGGGACTAACTTTGGCCTCGTCGCGGGCTTATCCTCTTGTGATTGTTTCCTCCTTCAGCTCTGTCCAGATGACCAGATTTTGGAGGGTTGTGAGGCCGATGCTATCGACTCTGCAGTTCCAGGGGCTATTGGTGGCAACGCTGGCTACTTTAGTTCAGCACGGAGTATTCCCTGGGCTCGGTAGATAGTTTTTCGAGTAATCCAGTTGTCGAATTTCTTCCCCTTCTTACTGGTGACTTTTTTCCACCCCTCCTCTTTTTCGGAGTCGGTGGTAGAGATACATGCCACATGTGCTGGGGGTGGTCCCATCTTGACTTGTCTGGAATATACCATCGTCTACAAGAGGTATTTGGAGATGAAGCACTCTTAGATACTATGCCCCAGCATCCGATGGTAGGGGTAGTAATCTGGCCTGTCATCGTGGACAACTTCTTCAGGTTTCCCTGGCTCTGGGAGGCGGAGCAAGTTGCAGTTCATGGCGGCAATGAAGTAGCCAAAGACTTGATCATCTCGGAACGAGTATACTCTTTGTCTTAATTACTCAAATTGTTTCCACTTCGGTCCTCTCTGATCTTACCGTTTAGGCGGGGGCGACCGCTGATATGAAGGGGGCCCTTGACAATTTGGTGGAGGCCTGAGTGGTGGAGCGGGCACAGGGGCCGGCTTGAGTGTGACATCGGACGCTTCAGCTCTAGGGGCCCTTTTCACAGGAGCCTGTGAGACTATTTGTGAATTTGAATTAGTCCGCTGCAGGGAGTCCTCAATTCATTGGGCAATGGCCGAGAGATAGCAGAAGCCAGTGGTGCACTCCACTAGTATGAGCGGTGTTCGCAGCTCATCTCTAACATTATCGATGCATATGGCTAGTATCTCATCTTGAGGCATTGGCCTGTTCAAATAATACGTCAGAACATTCCATTTGGTGATGAAATATAAGACCCTCTCGTTCTCCCTCTGCTTGCAGTTCATGAGGTCAATGACTGTTGTTTTGGGCAACATCGAGCTGAAGTGGAACATGAACTGCTGCCAAAGGTCTTCCCATCTCTTTATTGACTGGGATGGAAAACTCGTGTACCAGACGAAGGTGGATCCTTGCAAGGTCCGCACGAAGTATCTGAGTTTCACTGCTTCTTGCTACTCTGAGGTCCCCATCATAGGGTCGCAATAGGATTTATAGTGCATCAAATTCTGCTCTAGATTGCCTAATCCATTAAATATGGGGAATACAGGGCTCCCAAAATTGGGTGGAGGTGGTGTGTCAGTCACCCAATATGGGTAGGGTTTCCGCTTCAGCTGTATCAGAACGCGTCGACCTTCCATCACTTCAATCGAGTTGTTAGTGCCTCGATGGTGTTGGTGAGTCCCTAGTTTACATCCTCTTGGGCCTGGTCCTGGGCAGGCGTAGCCCGAGGCATTGCCTGAGGATCCGGATTGGCCGGCACCAAGGGTGCATATTCCATTCGGGGTACCCTCAGAGGGTTCAAGCATACTTTCTCCGGTTTCCCCCTAAGTGGAGGGAAATCCTGATATTTATCATCCACGTTTAGGTAGTTGGATGAACCAGGCGCCTCATTGGGTAGGAGCCCTGATCGTGCTTCATTTTCTAGGGAAATCCTTAGCCTTTTAGGTGCATTTGTTGGGAGTGCATGATGTGGCTCTTCTTGGGACGTAATTTCAATAAGGCGGTTCCTCTGGAGTAGCTCGGCAATAAGCTGCCTCAGTTCTTTCACCTCTTCTTACTATCGATTGAACCTCTCTTCGAGCATGAGTGGTCGTTTTTATCGAGAGAGGGGGATGGGTTAAGGGTAACCGTTCCTTTATTCTTATCCTTGTTGGAAGCTCATACGGTAGGCGGATGGAGGTTAGCTGATGGGGCGGCTATATTTAAAGCGGCCCTCTGGTTCTCGGTGTGCACACCTGGGGGTTCGTTGTGAGTCACAGCCTGAACGGAACCATCGTCTCCTGATCCATCCGGATATGCATTTTCTCCAGTGTCACCCGCGGGGTTAGCCTCTATGGCGTTGATGAATGCAGATTGCGGGGTGGAGGGGACGTTACCTTCCAAATCGGAGGAGGATCTCTTGAGTTTCGACTAGCCTTCCCTTTCATGACCTGGGATTGCCCCTTAACTTCTGGACAAAGGGTGACGCGGAGAGTTCTTTGATGCAAACTTACGGTGCGCCTTCCTCTTGGAGGGGGTGATGATTCGAATGACGGGATTGGACGGGAACCTCCTATTTTGATTGTCCTCCCTAGACGAGAGAATACCGACTCTCGTGGGGGAGGTTTTTGTTGAGGGGGTAACAATTCCCCTATCCCTAAGGGATGGGGTTGGCTCCGTTCTCGGGACGTTGAGTCGCTTCCCGGTTTTATTGGTCTTATGGGGGCATTTGTTGTTAAAAACGCCCCCAGCCCTATAGGCTGGGGTTGACCTTGGATTGCGGCAGTGGATGCGGCTATCGCGACCTGCCTGATCTCGCGTGCCCCCATCCAGGGCTGAACCAGATCTGGTGCCGAAGTCACCTTTGGATCAGTCCCTTCTGGGGAGGTAGGCCGAGATCGTGGATTGGCCTCTCCTAGGCGAGAGGCCTGCTGTATGCTCTCAGTGGCCTAATTCAGGAGTTCTTGAATGGATTGTTCCCACTAGGCCTAACGCTTCTAGGACTTACTCAAGACCCTACTCTGTTGGTTGTGTTGCCTTTCATGAACAGGGGGTCCACCTGATTTCCGTCTCACTATGAAGACGTTGCAAGATACCATGCCGATTGGGTTTTTTCTAGGTGGGGAGCAGAGTGAAATGAAGAGCTCTGTGTTCCCCCCATCCCCTGATTTGGACTCCCGTTGGAGTATTGCCAATGAGGCGGCACAGTTTGTGCAGTGCACGGAGGCAAGCCACCTCCATATTCCCTTTGCGCCTCTCGGGGCATTGTTGTCGCGTCGAGGAAAGGGCCTCGAGGTTGATGTGACGCAGGAGGTCCCATATGGCCTTGACATAGTCTACATACCCATCATAGGGAAGTAAGCTCGATTTCAGTCAGCGGAGGGTCGTCCATATATTATGGCAGATGTCGTTCATGCATTCTTCCAACAACTCTCTGGGTAGGTTGAACTGAGAGGTGGTTGTGGGACAAAACATGACTGGTATATCATTCCGGACAAGTCGTTTCCTCAAGTGCAGCATATCAGCATACTCCTCTTCCAGTGATTCTTCTACCTGGTCAGCCCAACTAAGGCGCTCACTGTAGTCGGAGGCAGCGGGATAGGTAGGAGATGAGTCATTATGTGGGAGATTCCAAGGTGGTTCAGAAGATGAACGCAGCCCTGGAATGGCTCTTGATCGAAGAAGGGCGTCTCTTGCGACAGGATAGGAATCTGACATGCTCGATCCCGTCCTTCTGAGTGTCTCAGCATACGGGGGCCTTTCGGTTCTTGATTCAACAGGGGGAGGGGCTTCCTATGGAAATAATATGTCATTGCGGGGAGGACCTTCGCAAAGGCGGCCGTAATGGTGAGGACTACCATTACTGCTTGATGCTTCACTACATAGAGGAATTTTGCAGTGCACACCCTAGGGAGGACCTCCAAGGGATGTCGCTGCAAGAGGAGGACCTTCTGGCTGTGTGGCGTCATTACGGGGATGACCTTTGCAACAACTGCCATCATGGTGATGATGACCATCATGTCTTGGCGTTCGACGCACATCTTGGGGAGGACCTTCAGGACACACCGCGACAAGGGGGGGACCTTCCTGTTGCTTGGGGCCATTGCGGGGAGGACCTTCGAATTGGCAGCCACGGTGGTGAGGACTACCATCACAGCTGTGGAAATGGAGAGGATTACCATTACTGCTGCCAAAGGGAGAATATCTATGGGATACATCCTGGGGAGGGCCTCTAGAATGTACCGCAACGAGAGGAGGTCTTTCTCGTTGCTTGATGTCTCTACGGGGAGGAACTCCATTATTAGGGTGGTGAGGACTACCACCGTGACCTGATGTCTGGCTGCGTGGAGTTACGTTGCAGTGTAACCCCTGGGGAGGACCTTCAGGGTAGGATACGACAAGGGGAGGACCTTCTTGTTGTAATGAGATGTCACTACGGGGAGGGCCTCTGTAGGTGCAACTATGATAGTGAGGACTACCATCACAATCTGTGGTCCCTCTGCTTGGAGAGTGATTGCAGTGTATACCACGAGGAGGACCTTCAGGGTGGACCACAGTAAGTGGAGGACCTTCTTGCTGCTTGACCTTCTGGTCACCTGGAGGGTTTCCGTGACTCGCATCAAGAGAGAATCTCTCGTGACCGATCGTTATATGCCCACGGGGGAGGCTCCAATGGGTGCTCTGGGGAGGACCTTCAGAGCTGCTGGTAGCGACATTGCGGGGAGGACCTTCACAACTACTACTGCCACTCCCATAATATTTTAATGGGTGGGCAGGGATCTTAGCCTTTGATGTGTGCTTAGCGTCATTGGGAACCCCAGCTTCCAGCAGAGCGGAGTCATGAAACCGATCTTTATTCTCCGGCTGCCATCGGTGTGTTTGGGGCGCCCTTTTGTGGGAATTAGGGACCGTCTGCTGTTGACAACGGCCTTCACCTCTGGGTACCAGTCTAATTGGGTCCCATGATGTTGTCAGGATATGCCGACGAACATCTTGACTTTTAGCAGCGATATATGCCTACTCTGGAGCGTCCACTATGATGGATGGGTGTCCCCCAGTTGGAACGAGTGAAGTTGCTCGATCCGGTTGCCCTTGCATCGCATAATATAGCCGGAGACCCTCCTGGAAAGAAGTAGGGATGTAGATCTACTCCGATGTGGCTATCTCGTCTCTTAGATGAGTCGCCTCAATTGGGGAGACGGGCTCCCGGGCCTGAGTCCTTACTGTTTCCGCTGATGCAATTACATGCTGGCAAGTCTGCAAGATATGATCTGGGATCGATACCTGCTCCTCCATCATTTCCAGGATATGTAGAGAGACATCTTTGGATAGAACGGGTATTAAGGCCCATTCCCGTATCGGATTAGGAATATCCTGCTCTGGTCCTCCAGTGGTTAGTGGGTACTGACAATTCTCCTGTATCGGGGCAGGTGAACGAGTCTGTCCCTGTACTGGGAAACGCCGGTTTCTCCCTCCTTTTGCCGCCAGATCGGGGTGGTGGACTTTACTTGCATCCACAGGGATCTGGCCCTGTATATATTGATTTCCCACCGTATCGAGTCGTTGGCCTTTGTTGGCAGGGAGACGTGCCCGCCAATGATTTGCCGCCACATCTGGGTGGCAGACTTTGTTGATCGCCACCATATCAAGCTGGCGGGCGTCTGAAGCAACTGTTAGGAGCTGGTCCTACAGGTGTCGGGTCACCACCATGTCAGGCTGGTGGGCTTCACGACCCTGTGTAGGGATAGGTGCATGAATGGTATGTGTCGTCCTGCGTGAGAGACGAGCTTGATGGAGCTCGGCGGGGATGTGTGCCAGATCGTATGATGCCGCCATGTCTAGATGGTGGGATTGGGAGGAGCTAACGGGTGAGGGTGCCTGTTCGTGGTACGTCTCCGTGGCTGAGCAGCGAAGCTCCTCCTCAGGGACCAGGGTGATGACCAGTCAACAATTGTACGTCTTCCACCCTCTTCAGGTGGTCCGAGGGGCCGGAGCTCGGGGAGAGTGCGCCTGAATCCTCATGGAGACATCCTCCTCAGTGCGAGGATGTTGACTCTTGGTGTGACCACGATGCCGCCTTCCGGTGGGGGCCTTAGAGCGGAACCCCAATTTGATAGGGATGAAGTCCTCAATGTCTACCTCATCTGCCTCCCTAAGATAAGGGAGGTACGCATTGTTCCGTTCCATGGATAGGCTCCTGAAACGGTTGGAGACAGCGACAACGACTATATGGATCCGCCTTTACGGTCGCTGCTAGGCAGGCGACCGGTGAATCTTGACGGATAGGAGGGCGTGCATGGACGCCTCCACCGTTGGGAGAGTACCATTCACGTGGTACTCTTGGATCAGTGTTTTCGAAACCCAGTGTTGAAGACACTGGGTGGGTGACGGGGTCCTCCGTTGTTGAGGAAGTCTCTTCCTTAGGTCGTTGGAAGCGCGCACTTGTTAGTTCCTTTGCGATTCCATTGGATCGAAGGGAGTTCTGAAAGTAGTGCCTGCAAAACATTTTAGAAAATACAAGTAGAAAACCCGTCAAAGTAGCATCTCATAATCTCATGCATAATTAATGACCTTGCTTGGACCTCTATTAGAGCATAAGTTGTAACGACCCAAAATATTGAATAAATCTTGTTTCCTAATTTTGTAAGTTAGTTTATTTTTCATACTCAACAAAACTGTTGCACTCGATAACATGTGTATAATTAAAATGAGACTATTGGGTCTTGACTGTTATATGATCGTTATTCAGTATGACCATTGAAAACGGAATGTTGCAAGTGACCTTGGTTAATTAATATAGATTCGATGGCCTCATGTAGTAGTCTCAGGTCAATCGAAGCCCATCTAATGGAACTTGGGAAGGAGGTAGCACCACTGGGCTTTACTCTGGACCAAACCCAAGACGAACATCACCGTGTGAAGCTAGAATGGAATCGCCTTCGCGAGAAGTTCAAACTGATAGAAATTACTACTCGTGCGATGTTGGTCGAGCCTCTCTCAGATTCTTTCACCTTACCACACCTTACACATAGGTCCCATGCTGGTTTGATAAGGGGATATGTAATGAGACCATAACTGCCTTGTGTAATCCTTTGTATTAAAATAAAAAAATTGATTTCTTCTTATGATGATGTTTATAAATTTTCAAATGTTCAGATAAATATAGTATGCATATTATTGATGAATTTTAGAGAAATGATATTTTAAAAAAAATTTATGTAAACATTAAATAATTAAAAATTTGTAATGATTTTCAAAAAACGTTCTTCTACAATTATGTTCAGTGCGAAATTTCGAGTCTAATAAGATCAACATAAATTATGATGAATAGTAAATTATGAATAGTGATTTTATGCTTAGGATTAGTAATGTGACCAAATGGATTAGTAATCTCACTTAAAGAAAGTATTAATATAATATAGGCACCTTGATTAAGTAATGTGATTCAATAAAATGGTTAAATAACGGTTTCATAAATTATTAGTCAAGTATTAGTTTTTTAAGGTAAATAGTGTTTTTTAATTAAAAATTGAATTAAAAATATTTATAAAAATATTTTTATAAAATGTATTTCATTTTTGAACTCAGAGCATCGATATTATGTTAATGTAATTGTTTGGGATTTTTCTGAGAAAAATGAATTTTCGGTGAATAGTGTATTTATTTTAAAAATTAAATTAAAAATATTTAGATATTTATTTTATTAAAATGGAGTTCATTTTTGAAATCAGAGCATCGATATTTGGTTAAGGTGAAATTTTGGGTTTTTTCTGAGAAAGATGAATTTTCGATGAATAGTGAAAATACAGGTTTAGGGTTTCGGTATATTTAATGACATCATAACTGTGTCATAATGATTTCATGAGATATTTTAAGTCTTGGATGACCAAAGGTTCTGAATTATTTTTGGGGGGACCCATGTGGCCAATACCATGGGCAAATACCATGGGCAAGCCCATGGTTTTGCCAAAACCACCAATGAGTTGTCCCATGGCCATTAATGTCTTGGCCCCTCACTTTCCCTATAAATATCAAGCCATCCTCTCATCCATTATACTCCCAAATCTCCCCCAACGAAGCTCTGGTCTCATTTCCTCCCAAAGAGTCCTCCCAAGGTTCCCCCAAGCCCTCATGGTCCCAAACATTGAGTTTTAAGAGTTACGTTTTAAGGTAAGGGATCTGACCTCTCTCTTTCGTTTCAAGTAATCTCTTTCATGTCATTTCTTTTATGATCCATGTTCTTATGTTGGCGGATGTTATTTTATATTGATATTACTTCCCTTTCCATGTTAATATGATGAGAGACCCCCTCTTTCTATCATCAATTCGTTTTAATAATGTTTAAGTGACGCAGTTAGGCTGCCGCATTTTTAAAGGATTCGTTCACTCTTCTAATTTTTCAAAGTTCTACTTTCATGTCATGTCTTTCAAGTTCCTTTTTATTATGTTGGGGTATGATCTCTATATCTATCATACATATCATTTATGTTCATATTATTAGAGGCCCTATTTTATCTCGTCAATTCATTTTTGTTGAAGTTTAAGTGGCACCGTTAGGCTGCCGAATTTTTAAGGGATTCGTTCACCTTTCTCATTATTCAAAGTTCTACTTTCATGTCAAGTCTTTCAAGTTCCATTTTATTATTTTGGGGTTTGATATCTATATCTATCATAATGAACTTTTATTTTCGTATGGTGATAGTCCCTATTTGATCTCATCAATTCATTTTTGATTAAGTTTAAGTGGCACCGTTAGGCTGCCGATTTTTTAAGGGATTCTTTCACCCATCTCATTTTCAAGTTCTATTTTCTTGTCAAGACTTTCAATATCCTTTTTATTATGTTGGGGTATGATATATATATCTATAATACTGATCATTTATATTCATATGATGAGATACCCTATTTGATCTCGGCAATCCATTTTTTAGAAGTTTTAAGTGACGCCGTTAGGCTGCCGAATTCTCATAAGAGAAATCTTATTTTTTGTCTTCCTTTCAAGTTCTTCGTTTCATATGGTATATCATTCAAATTTCATTACCATGTTCTTAAATCCATTATATTCTATCCCCTACTTTTTTATTTATCATTTATGAGTGGGTGACCCATGTCCCTTCTCTTTTCAATGTTTTCTAAAACCTCGTAACATAGCTGTGATGCTGTAGAATTTTCGTCTCAAATGTCTCTCTCTTATTCTCAAATTCATTTATTTTATTAAGTGAATACTAAAAGATATTTATTCTAAAGTGGTATTCACATATATAACAAAATGTTCTATTTTAAATTCTGGGATTTACATACATGAGACCCTATTTCCCTTTCGTTGGGTTTAAAGTGATATAAAGATCATGTCTTTAAAGCAGTTTTTAAAACATTATGATTATGAAATGAAACCCATTTCTTTTAGGCTATATGTGTTGTTTATGAAATTATTGATGATGATATATGTGGATCCAATGATAATAAAGACATTTCCAGGGTTCTCCCTGATAGCGCTCCAATGCATTGGGTAAAGACTTAATCTCTAGAGATGACTTTTTTTAACAACACCTTGGTGAATAACCTTGGTAATATTTAATGACACCTTGGGGATGGACCTTGGTGAAACAGAAATTATTGTCAATATTAAATGTTGTAGCCACATATTCATGTTATGAAATATGATATTTTTATTATTATATGCCTCATGATTTCATTCTCATGCCTTAAAGTTCTTTTCATGACTTTATTGATGTATCTTAAGTTCACATGTAAAATGTTTCCCTTGTTTCCCTTACTAGGCCTTATGCTCACCCTTTCGTTTGATGTTGGTACCCAGGTTATGAGATATAGAAATGAACCTAGGATGAACATAAGGAGAAGCCTTTCAAGTGTTTAAGAAGAATTTTTTTTTGGTTTCATGTATTAAGTTCCTGGTTTCCAAGACACTAAACCATAAAGATCCTCAGTTTTGTATAATGTAATGAAAGTTTATGTTACAAAAATGATGGATGATATAGTTGGAATCAAAAAATGTTTTAGTTATTTGGGGAAATTAGGATATGAAAACATTAGTAAGAACCCTATAGAAAAGTTTAAATAAAGGAAATCTTCCTGGTATTTTTGTGAGTATTGAGTAAGGGGTTTCCAAGAAAATACATCCCTGTCTGGATAAGAGCATGTAGAGGTGGCTCTGGCACAGATGTACATAGGGGTAAAACCTGAAAACACCGCTTTGAGATAGACTCGAATGGGAACTGGTACACAGCAATAGGCCTTGCTGCACTCTTGGTTACGACACTCCTGGGGGATATGCTTCGGTAAATTCATAAGCTTAGTATGAACCATTATTAAAGGAACAAATATAAAATAAAATAAAGATTCACATAAGAATATATGATCAGGGATAATCTAGTTTGAAACCTAGGGTATCACAAGTTAGGGTATACTTTTCTTCTACAAGTTATCCTTCTATGCTTTTAGTTCCTTTTCATGATTATTGGCTAAGTATTTAAGCCCCTAATTATACTTTATTTTCTTATTTAATGGTGGGAAATGGAAGAACATGTCCCAACAACCAATGTGATAGGAAATGCGACGATTGTCGTATTAATATGACAGAGATGATTAGGGGATTGAAAGATGATTATTATTTTGGAATACGTTCACTATTTTGGGGACCATATACGATCGAGGTAAATAGATTACTACGGTATTTTCGTTGAGGAGTAAATATTGACTTATATTTTGAAGAATTGATGAATTTAAGGTGGACTTATAGTAATTTAGGTTACTTATGGAAATGATTAACCTATCTTGGGTAAAATATTTTTAGGTTACATACTTTTTTTATAAGATGTTAGGAGTGGATGATGTTGTTTGGAGATGAACAATAAAGTTTATTTTGGAAGACTATGTTATAAAATCCTTCTTGTATTTGGGTTCCAATATTAGTTTGGTTTATTTTGAGGAATTTTAAGAATAGTTATTTATGGAATGGTCTATGGTGAACTTTGGGTAGTACTTTGGAACTTTAAAGATTTAAATTATTTTTCCTTCCTCTAGGGTTCTTTCTTTTGGAAGAGTCATTTTATCATACCCTTTCTGTTTTTGGGATAATGTTTAACGATATAAGAAATAGATGGTTAATCTTTGATGGATTATGTGATTCTCTATAAGATGATTCTTGTGCTTTGATGAGAACAAGTAGTTTTGAATTCTCATCGTTTGGAGAAAATATTAGTTTTTGTAGAAACTTATTACAGGATGAAACTCTACTGGAAGTTAGGTAAATTTACTAATGTTTTTATTCTATGAATTCCTCAAAATTATTAAAAAGAACGTAAAACAAAAATGTTGTTGGTTTAAGCTTCCTACTGGGTAATCAAATACTGTTTACAAACATCATAAGTTAGTGATTTTATTGTGGTTAACATTCTCCTAATCATGTTTTGTATCACTCTCCCTCAGAACACGACCCTTTGTTTTTTCTTCCATATCCATGTTTTCCTACATGGAATCCTAGTATGAGTTAATCGGGTGGCCTTTGTACTTCCTTTTCTTTCTTTTAAAGTACTAGTGTTACGGACTCTTTTTCCTATGTGGGACTTTCAATGAAATTTCAAAACCCAATTTTAAAAATTGTGAGTAGGCAATTTCTTAAGGGGGGAAGATTGTAAGTTCTCAAAATTTTGAATAAATCTTGTTTCCTAATTTTGTGTGTTATTTTATTTTTGATACTCAACAAAACTATTTGATTTGATAACATGAGTATAATTAAAATGAGACTGTTGGGTTTTAACTATTATATGACCATTAGTTAGTATGACCGTTGAAAACTGAATGTTTCAAGTGACCTTGATTAATTAATATAGAGTCGATGGCCTCATCCAGTAGTATCAGGCCAATCGAAGCCCATCTAACGGAACTTGGGAAGGAGGTAGCACCACTGGGCTTTGCTCTGGACCAAACCCAAGACGAACTTCATCGTGTGAAGCTAGAATGGAATCGACTTCGCAAGAAGTTCAAACTGAAAGAAATTACTACTCGTGCGATGTTGGCCAAGCGTCCCTCGGATTCTCTCACATTAGCACATGATAAACATAGGTTCTATCCTAGTTTGATAAGGGGCTATGTAAGGAGACTGTAACTACCTTTGTAATCCTTTGGTTTAAAATAAAAATTTTGATTCTTCTTATGATAAAGTTTATGAATTTTCAAATGTCCGAATAAATATAGTATGAATATTTTTGATGAATTTTGGAGAAAGGATATTTTAAAAAATGTTTATGTAAACCTTAAATAATTAAAAATGTGTAATGATTTTCAAAAAATGGTCTTCTACAATTATGTTCACTGAAAAATTTAGAGTCTAATAAGATCAACGTAATTTTTGATGAATAGTAAATTATGAATAGTGATTTTATGCATAGGATTAGTAATGTGACCAAATGGATTAGTAATCTCACTTAAAGAAAGTATTAATATAATCTAGGCACCTTTATTAAGTAATGTGATTCAATAAAATGGTTAAATAACAGTTTCATAAATTGTTAGTCAAGTATTAGTTTTTTCAAGTGAATAGTTTTTTTTTAATTAAGAATTCAATTAACAATATTTAAGAAATTATTTTTATAAAATGGATTTCATTTTTGAACTAAGAGCATCGATATTATGTTAAGCTAATTTTTTGGGATTTTTCTGAGAAAAATGAATTTTCGGTGAATAGTGTATTTATTTAAAAAATAAAATTAAAAATATTTAGAAAATTACTTTTATAAAATTGAGTTCATTTTTGAAATCAGAGCATTGATATTTGGTTACGGTGAAATTTTGGGTTTTTTCTGAGAAAGTTGAATTTTTGATGAATAGTGAAAATACAGTTTTAGGGTTTTGGTATATTTAATGACATCATAACTGTGTCATGATGATGTCATGTGATATTTTAAGGGTTGGCTGACCAAAGGTGATGAATTATTGTATGGGGGACCCATGTGGCCAATACCATGGGCAAATACCATGGGAAAGCCCAGGGTTTTTCCAAAACCACCTACGAGATGTCCCTTGGCCATTAATGCCTTGTCCCCTCAAATTCCCTATAAATACCAAGACATCCTCTCATCCTTTAGACTCCCACCTCTCCTCCAACAAATCTATAGTCTCATTACCTCCCATGTAGTCCTACCAAGGTTCCCCCAATCCCTAATGGTCCCAAAAATTGAGTTTTAAGAGTTAAGTTTTAAGGTAAGGGATCCGACCTCTCTCTTTCTTTTCAAATAATTTCTTTCATGTCATTTCTTTTATGCTCTATGTTCTTATGCTGGAGGATGTTCTTTTATATTCATATTACTTCCCTATTCATGTTCATATGATGAGATACCCCCTCTTTCTCTCATCAATTCGTTTTAATACTATTTAATTGGCGCCGTTAGGCTGTCGCATTTTTAAGGGATTCGTTCACCTTTCTCATTTTTCAAAGTTCTACTTTCATGTCAAGTCATTCAAGTTCCTTTTTATTATGTTGGGGTATGATATCTATATCTATAATAATGATCATTTATTTTCATATTATTATAGACCCTATTTTATCTCGTCAATTCATTTTTGTTGAAGTTTAAGTGGCGCCGTTAGGCTGCCGAATTTTTAAGGGATTCGTTCACATTTCTCAATTTTCAAAGTTCTACTTTCATGTCAAGTCTTTCAAGTTCCTTTTTATTATGTTGGGGTATGATCTCTATATATATCATACTGAACTTTTATTTTCATATGATGAGATACCCTATTTTATCTCGTCAATTCATTTTTTTTTTGAAGTTTAAGTGGCGCCGTTGGGCTGCCGAGTTTTTAAGGGATTCTTTCACCCTTCTCATTTTCATGTTCTATTTTCTAGTCAAGTCTTTCAAGTTCCTTTTTTATGTTGGGGTATGATCTCTATATCTATCATACTGACCATTTATGTTCATATGATGAGAGACCCTATTTGATCTTGTCAATCCATTTTTTAGAAGTTTTAAGTGATGTTGTTAGGCTGCCGAATTCTCATAAGAGAAATCTTATTTTTTGTCTTCCTTTCAAGTTCATCATTTCATATGGTATATCATTCAAATTTCCTTACCATGTTCTTAAATCCATTATATTCTATGGAGGTATTAGAAATCCCATACATGGTTTTTCCATGATATAACCACATAAAACATTCCATCTTGGTAATTTTAGTACATTCTTGATATACTGGAGTTCTGGAATCATCTAATAAATTTTTCACTCTCTCAACATCATAGTCTTCAACATTTTCCTTGTGTGTACTGATATCATTGTCTTCTTGCACCGGCATGTTATCTCTCTCGGAATTCTGCACATATGGAAACCGATCAAATATCAAATTCTCCATGTCACTTTCTTCATTTCGTTTATGAACAGTCGAAGATTGACACGTCTCTCCATGGTGAAACCAAAAAATATAGTTAGCTTGAAATCCAAATTTCATTAAATGGTAACTAACTTATTCTCGTATTAACCATGGTCTTCCAACACAATTATAGCAGGGACACTGTATACATCCTCCATATGACGCATTGTTATATGCAAAATCTAAAAAATTCTCCAAATTACTTTGAAACTCGGTTGAAATCCGATCGGTATGATACATCCAGCTTCTATCCATTCTATAACAAGAAAAAAAATTATCATTCAATCAACAATCTAAATCATATTTAAAAAATTAATTACAACCAATTTTATTATTAAATTAATCAGTGCATATTAGTAGCTAGCAAAACATATTTAATGACAAGAGGAGTCCATGATTGAATAAGTAGCAATAATAAGAATGATCAGGATAAACCATCTTTCCATATTTATTTTCCATGTAAATCTAGAAAGGATCACATTGGATATCATTGTAAATCCTAAACCCGGATAAGAAATCCGAGATCTATTTCCTTTAAGGATAATAAATAATATCTAGCAATAATAAAAATAACAACAAACAAATGATAAATTATATTTAAATCTCAAGGACTGATTAAATTCTATGTAAATGGTTTGGTTGCTTGGCTTAAAAAATCATGCTCTAAACTGTTACATGTTGTTCAATTCACCTTCAAATATAACATTGAAATGTTACATTAATACATATTAAAAAATTTTAAATTTAAAAAAGAAAATTTAACTAATTGTTTTTCATAATTTATAGAACATACATTATCAAGATTTGAAGATGATTTACATGTGTTATTGGTCATAAAATTTAGTATGTTAATTATGAATCATTCCATGATTTGTTTAAGAATTATGTATGTACACATATAATTATGTTAAAAATAAATTATAAATGGTATTTTCAGATAAAGCACTATATATGATCATAATGTGTCTTATATAGTCTATCATGCTTAAACAATTAATTGAGCATGATTTTACAAATGCATTCAACTAAAATGTTATTGTATCACTCAATACAATAATGAATTATTTATTTTTCAAATACAAATGACTGTTAATTTCTCATTATTTAGGTTGTTCAAAATAGGTCAATACAATACAATAAAATTTTGGAGTTTGTTTCAGCTTGGTGTTTAGTGAAAAGTAAGATATCAAAGAGAAAAAAATTTAGAAATAGAAAAAAATCTTGGTGTGTTACAATGAATATTAAATTATTCCTCCCTATTTGTTGTGATCATTATTGGTTTGAAAATCTATTCTCTTAGGATGGTATGAGCTTGGTCTTCCTAGTTTCACATCAGATGGTTTGCAACAGGTCATGACCACATGGAACAGCCCCAAGGGATGATTTAGATCTTTCAGTTCATCTATGCAGTGTTTTTTGGATTTGGTCATTTGAGAGGGTATGGCGTCAGCTATCAGATCAAGACTGTGCTTTGACACAGGACACTTTCTTGTTGAATCACTTTGCAATGGTGGAGAGCTTCATCACATTCAAATGTTGGGGAGGGGCAGTTTTTATGTTGTCAATCTAGTTTTATTTGAATTATTTGTCCCAATTCATGATGTCTTTGGGTTTTCCCATTCATCCCTTAAAATTCAGTCTTATCTTAATAAATATTTTAAGGCCTTCAGGCCATTGGGGGAGGTATGAGCTCGGTCAAGTGTCTTTCGAGTCATCTATTTATTGAACATTTTTTCCACACATAGTTAGTTTTTCTTGATAGTCACCCTCTTCTTCTGGTATGGGTAAAGGTTAAATATGCCACCTATGTTGGGGCCTTCTCTAATATCATGTATCTATAATCAACTGTGCTCTTCAAGAATTTCATTGAAGACAAATCAGCCTTAAACGGTGTGGATCAATCTCCTATAAAAAGAATAGTAGACATGATGGTCTGTGAGGTTGAACTCATTAGGTTTCTTAGGTTTTTTTATCATGATTATGTTATTTTCCATGCATGTGAGTAAATAATTGTAAAAATTCTCCTTTAATAAGTAATACACTTTTTCCATTCGTTCCTCAAGTCATGGGTGACCCAGATCACTTTTTTCTTCCTTTAAAGGGAGAATTTGTTGTTAATGTCGCTCAATGGGAGGTGTCATGTGATTTAGGGCCTTCCTAGGTGCTTGAATTGGAACTACTAATGTTTTTTGGATAATAGAAGTATTATCTACCACATTAATGCCTATACGCAGGGGTGTGGAGACACTTTTCCATTTCATTCAAGTAGGTAGCTACCACATTAGGCTCTTCTTTGGTCAAAATAATGGTAGGAGAAATTGCTCCCCAAAAACCTGGAAGGTTGAAACATCCTCCCGGAAGAAGCCTCCAAATATCTTCATGTTAACCATTTACCCTTAATTCATCCTAGTCACTCCAAGCATCCAGAAATGCAACAATTATTGGGATGACCATCATTGAGAGGTTGGTGTAGTAGAGAGGAGTAGGTTTCGACAACCAAAAATGTTTCCTAGGTGTCCCCACAAGCTTAGGACCTCGAGAAGATAAATTATTAGAAGACGTTGGGTGAAAGTAAGCTTCTTTTTCCACAGTATCCACAATAGGCGAGTCATCAACGTCGTCGTACTCATCACCATTTTCTGGCCGCAACATGGAAAGTACTCAATGCGAGTATTTGAAGTGACCACTTCATGAATGTATGAGGGCATAGAGGTTCCCAAGGTAATGACCCACATTTTCAGGATTCTCAAAAAAAGAAATGACAATGGATACTAACACATAACCAATTATAGTAAGAGAAACTTCCCTAGTTTAGAGGAGCTTCCATAAAGCACTAGGGGACCGGTCGCGAGTGGATGGGTGGGCTTTGAAAAGGTCCCATTACGTCCATGCCATTGGGAAATAAGCCTCAGGGGAATGAATGGTATACTCCCATAAAGAGCTTTAGTAGCTTGTTCGGACTCCCTTGAGGTCATGACCCCATATTTTACAATTTTCCTTGGGGGGGGGGATGAGTGGATTTCAAAGGACTTTTCCTAGACAAGAGTTTCCAACAACTCCCTTTTTCTTATCCTTCAACTTTTCACCATATGCCTTGAAAGTTATCACGAGGGGAACTAGATCAACTAATTGGTCATGGGTATATGATTTAACGCATGCCTCATCATTGCTCTTGGTGAGGAAGGGTACAAAATCCCCAGAGTTCGGATGTTTGGCTTGGCACTGGGTGTCCTCCTGGGTGAACATCAGCCATAATTGACAAGCTATCATAAGATGCTTCTCTTGACAGAAACTGTTGATAGTGGGAGGACACAACTTCAAAACATAGTTAAATTGAAGAATAAATTTATAGGGTGAATATCCTTTTCAAATAAGATCTCCTCCAATATGGGCTACCCAGATGCCTTATCTCAAAGAAAATAAGTAACCTTGGTTGAAAAATTCTTCAGATGCATTATTCGTAATAGTAGCAGTAGTGAAATCATAAGGATGATAATAGAAATGCTAGTAGATTTTGAGATAAGAAATTAATTCCTACTCATTCTTTATAGTTTTCTCATCTTTCTTATCCATTGAAGCCCAAACTACCAACATAACCCCACTGGTACTCTGAAGATACGGTCGGAGGGTGGAATGAAAAATTAGTAAGGATTTCATAATGTTATAACCTTCTATAATCAACCAAGAATCATCGATATCCTCCCATAACATTAATGGAGCATCACAAGTAAAATTAACTTGTTTAAGAGATGTCGAGGCGGAGGCGAAGGCCAGGGGGTCCAGGTTGGGAGCCGGGATGCGGAGCCGGGAGGTGGAGCCGGGACACGGAGCCGGGACGCGGATCTGGGACATGGAGACGGGACGCGGAGCTGGGACGCGGAGCCGGGACGCGGATCTGGGACGCAGAGCCGGGACGCGGAGCCAGGACGCAGATCCGGGACGCGGAGCCGGGACGCGAAGCCGGGAGGCGGAGGTCGGGGAGGGGAGTCGGAGAGGGGAGTAGGGGGCCAGGAGGCGGTGGTCAGGGAGGGGAGGACAAGGCCGGGAGTAAGGGTCGGGAAGGTAGGGTTGAATAGAGGGAGCTCCGAGTGAGGAGGAGCCTGATAGTTTGGGCAGTATGCTGTTTTAATACCCACAGTTTTAATAAAACCGTGACATAAAATCTTAAACTACATCTATAAAGATAATCATTTTCATTTTTAGTTAAAAAAAATATGGGAATGGAATTTAAAGGAAGCTAGTAACATTAAAAAAAATAGTAAATATAAAAAAATTCAAATGAATTAACATGAAATTTCTTAAATTAAAGTAAATTGAAAGCCAAGAACATGGCATATGAGAATACTTATGTGTAGAGGTTGAGAAGACTAGGATCCTTACTAAAAAAATTTCCATATGCTATATTTGTAGAGATCTACAAGGAAGAGTCTCATCATGCCCTCGGGTTCACCATCATGGGCAGTACAAGTAACATCCACTAGTCATGACCTCTCATGCACTAGCATGCGCCCAATGGGAAGTCCAAGTAGCATCCATAACCCATGACCTATCATGCACTTGCATGTTCCCGATGGCCCGTGCAACCAATATTTGTTCGGTTGGGAGGTCCCGTAAACCTAGAGGAGTACTTGTACTAGGATCCCCCATAAATACCCAAGGCTTCCCATGTTCCACTATTTTGGTACAAGTAATCCAAGAAGTTCAACCATGATAAAAGGTACCATCTATAATAACAAAATGCTAAGATTCCTTAAAACTGGTTTTCCTTACATAAAACAAAGTCCTCAGCCCATAATAGACAAAACCATCATTAATTTGGTCAATACTATCCACGTTGGCCAAACAACAGATTTCCTAAGAAATTTCTCTCTAGAATTTTTTTTATAAACATTATAAATCAAGGGTAATCATTCCACTAAAACACAGCCATGTATTTCATGGAAAGTCATATGATGCATTACATCAAACACGTGGTGGGAGAGATGTAAAACCAATGTGTTTTTATAATTTTAAACAACCCTTACACCACAGATTTAAGAAATCAAGAGTGAAAGTATGATTAATATCAATCCTCATGAACATTAAATACCATAAATTTATATTAAAAATTCTTTTAAAATCATCAAGAATGTGTGGTTCGATAAATGACATAAAATAAAAAGAGTCACCTACCTTTATACGGAGCGTGATCAATTTTAGAGGGAATCATCCATGGAATAATACTCTTAAATACCTGCGAAGACATCTTTAACAAATTAGAAACCCAGATACAAAGAATCAAGCAATCTATTGGGACCCTAGAAGTTAGAACACTTACTGACAAGACATGGGTTAAAAGCACCCAACTGGGTGCAGATGACACATATAGGGCTAATCTTACTCCCAAGATCAAAATCCCTATAAAGTTTTGGTCATCGATTGAGTGAGGAAGTCGCTCGACCTATGAGAAATTGCTCAACTTCAATATGTCATCAACTGGAGGAGGGGGGAGCACGCGGACCAGAGTAGGAGGGGGGATGCGCATGGACCGGAGGAGGATGAGGATGGGGGATGTGTGCCGTCTGGAGGAGGGGTGATGATCGCCGACTGGAGGTGGGTAAGGGGATTCAATTGAAGGAAACACTAGGGAGGGACTAGATGGGGGGGAGTTGCGGCCCGACGAGTGAAGGAGATCGAGCTGGGGTAGGGAAAAACATCGGGCCCTCTATTGCGATGGTTGAATAAAAACTGTTGGGGTATAATTTCTACACCCACGGTTATTATTAAACCGTATGTATAGGTTACCTTGAATCAGGCTATTCCAACGGTTTTTTAAACCTTGGGTATAGCTCTGTGGGGATAACCCCTCTTTCCAGTAGTGGTATATCATTAAAATTTTATTACCATGTTCTTAAAACCTTTATATTATATCCCATACTATTTTATGGATCATTTATGAGTGGGTGACCCATGTCCCCTCTCTTTTCAATGTTTTCTAAAACCTCATAACATAGTCGTGATGCTGCAGAATTTCCGTCTCAAATGTCTCTCTCTTTTTCTCAAATTCATTTATTTTATTAAGTGAATACTCATAGCTCTTTCTTCTAAAGGTGTATTCACATATATACCAAAATGTTCTATTTTAAATTCTGGTATTTACATACATGATACCCGCTTTCCCTTTTCGGTGGGTTTAAAGTGACATAAAGATCATGTCTTTAAAGCAGTTTTTAAAACGTTATGATTATGAAATGAAACCCATTTCTTTTATGTTATTTGTGTATTTTATGAAATGATTGATGATGATATATGTGGTTCACATGATAATAAATACATTTCCAGGGTGCGCCCTGATAACGCTCTAATGCATTGGGTAAAGACTTAATCTCTAGAGATTACTATTTTTAACGACGCCTTGGTGAATATCCTTGGTAATTTATAACGACACCATGGGGATGGACAATGGTAAAACAGAAATGATTGTCAATATTAAATTTTGTAGCCACATCTTCAAGTTATGAAATACATTATTTTTATCATGATATGCCTCATGATTTCATTCTCATTCCTTAAAGTTCTTTTCATGACTTTATTGATGTATCTCAAGTTCACATGTTAAATGTTTCCCTTGTTTCCCTTACTGGGACTTCTGCTCACCCTTTATTTTGATGTATGTACCCAGGTAATGAGATGAAGAAATGAACCTAGGATGAACATAAGGATAATCCTTTCAAGTGTTTAAGAAGAATGTTTTTTTTTGTTTCATGTATTAAGTTCCTGGTTTCCAAGACACTAAACCTTAATGATCCTCAGTTTTGTATAATGTAATGAAAGTTTATGTGACAAAAAGGAAGGATGCTATAGTTGGCATAAAAGGATGGTTTAGTTATTTGTGGAAATTAGGATACGAAAACCTTAGGAAGAACCCTATAGAAATGTTTAAATAAAGGAAATCTTCCTGGTATTTTGGTGAGTATTGAGTAAGGGGTTTCCAAAAAAATACATCCCTGTCTGGATAAGAGCATGTAGAGGTGGCTCTGGCACAGATGTACATAGGGTTAAAACCCGAAAACACCGCTTTGAGCTAGACTCGAACGGGAACTAGTACATGACAACGGGCCTTGCTGCACTCTTGGTTACGACACTCCCGGGGGATAAACTTTGGTAAATTCATAAGCTTAGTATGAACCATTATTAAAGGAACAAACATAAAATAAAATAAAGATTCACATAAGAATATATGATCATGGATAACCTAGTTTGAAGCCTAGGGGATCACAAGTTAGGGTATACTTTTCTTCTACAAGTTATCCTTTTATGATTTAAGTTCCTTTTCATGATTATTGGCTAAGTATTTAAGCCCTTAATTATATTTTCTTTTCTTAGTTAATGGTGGGAAATGGAAGAACATGTCCCAACAACCAATGTGATAGGAAATGCGATGATTGTCGTATTAATATGACAGAGAGGATTAGGGGATTAAAATATGATTATTATTTTGGAAGACATTAACTATTTTGGGGACCCTATATGATCGAGGTAAATAGAATACTACGGTATTTTTGTTGAGAAGTAATTTTTGACTTATATTTTGAAGAATCGATGAGTTTAAGGTGGACTTATAGTAATTTAGGTTACTTATGGAAATGATTAACCTATCTTGGATAAAATATGTTTAGGTTAGATACTTTTGTTATAAGATGTTAGGAGTGGTTGATGTTGTTTGGAGATGAACAATGAAGTTTATTTTGGAAGACTATATTGTCAAATCCTTCTTGTATTTCGGTTTCAATCTTAGTTTGGATTATTTTGAGGAATTTTAAGAACAGATATTTATGGAATGGTCTATGATGAACTTCGTGTAGTACCGTGGAACTTTGAAGATTTAAAGTAGCTTTCCTTCCTCTAGGGTTCTTTCTTTAGGAAGAGTCATTTTATCTTACCCTTCCTGTTTTTGGGATAATGTTTAAAGATATAAGAAATAGATGGTTAATCATTGATGGATTATGTGATTCTCTATAAGATGATTCCTATGCTTTGATGAGACCAAGTAGTTTTGAATGCTCATTGTTTGGAGAAAATATTAGTTTTGGTAGAAACTTATTAAAGGATGAAACTCTACTGGAAGGTAGGTATATTTCCTTATGTTTTTATTCTATGAATTCCTCAAAATTATTAAAAGGAACGTAAAACAAAAATGTTGTTGGTTTAAGCTTCCTACTGGGTAATCAAAGACTGTTTACACACATCATAAGTTTGTGATTTTCTTGGGGATAAATTTCTCCTAATCTTGTTTTCTATCACTCTCTCTCAGAACTTGACCCATTGTTTTTTCTTCCATATCCATGTTTCCCTACATGGAATCCAAGTATGGGTTAACTCGGGTGGCCTTTGTACTTCCTTTTCTTTCTTTTAAAGTAATAGTGTTACAGACTCTTTTTCTGATGTGGGATTTTCAATGAAATTTCAAAACCCAATTTTAAAAATTGAGAGGATGCAATTTCATATGGGGGAAGATTATAACAACCCAAAATTTTGAATAAATATTGTTTCCTAATTTTTTGTGTTATTTTATTTTTCATACTCAACAAAACTGTTTCATTTGATAACATGGGTATATTTAAAATGAGACTATTGGGTTTTGACTATTATATGACCATTAGTCAGTATGACCGTTGAAAACTGAATGTTGCAAGTGACCTTGGTTAATTAATATAGATTCGATGGCCTCAACCAGTAGTCTCGGGCCAATTGAAGCCCATCTAACGGAACTTGGGAAGAAGGTAGCACCACTGGGCATTTCTCTGGACCAAACCCAAGCCGAACTTCATTGTGTGAAGCTAGAACGGAATCGCCTTCGCGAGAAGTTCAAATTGATAGAAATTACTACTCGTGCGATGTTGGCTGATCCTCCCTCAGATTCTCTCACCTTAGCACACGTTAAACTTATGTCCTATGCTGGTTTAATAAGGGGCTATGTAAGGAGACCGTAACTACCTTGTGTAATCCTTTGTTTTAAATTAAAAAAATTTGATTTCTTCTTATGATGAAGTTTATGAATTTTCAAATGTTTGGACAAATATAGTATGCATATTTTTGATGAATTTTAGAGAAAGGATATTTTAAAAAATGTTTATGTAAACCTTATATAATTAAAAATGTGTAATGGTTTTCAAAAAATGGTCTTCTAAAATTATGTTCAGTGCGAAATTTAGGGTCAAATAAGATCAACATAATTTTTGATGAATTGTAAATTATATATAGTGATTTTATTCTTAGGATTAGTAATTTGACCAAATGGATTAGTAATATCACTTAAAGAAAGTATTAATATAATCTAGGCACCTTGATTATGTAACGTGATTCTATAAAATGGGTAAATAGCAGTTTCATAAATTATTAGTCAACTATTAGTTTTTTCAGGTGAATAGTGTTTTTAAATTAAAAATTAAATTAAAAATATTTATGAAATTATTTTTATAAAATGGATTTCATTTTTGAACTCAGAGCATCGATATTATGTTAAGGTAATTTTTGGGGATTTTTCTGAGAAAAATGAATTTTTGGTGAATAGTGTATTTATTTAAAATATTATATTAAAATTATTTAGAAAATTATTTTTATAAAATGGAGTTCGTTTTTGAAATCAGGGCATCGATATTTGGTAAAGGTGAAATTTTGGGTTTTTTCTGAAAAAGTTGAATTTTCGATGAATAGTGAAAATACAGTTTCAGGGGTTCGGTATATTTAATGACATAATAACTATGTCATGATGATGTCATGAGATATTTTAAGTGTTTTCCGACCAAATTTCATGAATTATTGTATGGGGGGACCCATTTGTCCAATACCATGGGTAAATACCATGGGCAAGCCCATGGTTTTTCCAAAACCACCAATGAGGTGTCCCTTGGCCATTAATGCCTTGTCCCCTCACTTTCCCAATAAATACAAAGACATCCTCTCATCCATTCGACTCCCAACACTCCCCCAACGAATCTCTGGTCTCATTACATCCCAAGTAGTCCTCCCAAGGTGCCCCCAAGCCCTCATGGTCCCAAACATTGAGTTTTAAGAGTTACGTTTTAAGGTAAGGGATCATACCTCTCTCTTTCTTTTCAAGTAATCTCTTTCATGTAATTTCTTTTATGATCCATGTTATTATGTTAGAGGATATTCTTTTATATTAATATTACCTCCCTTTTCAGGTTTATATTATGTTAGACCCCCTCTTTCTTTCATCAATTCGTTTTAATAATGTTTAAGTGGCGCCAATAGGCTGCCGTATTTTTAAGGGATTCGTTCACCTTTCTCATTTTTCAAAGTTCTACTTTCATGTCAAGTCATTCAAGTTCCTTTTTATTATGTTGGGGTATAATATCTATATCTATCATACTGATCATTTATGTTCATATGATGAGAGACCCTATTTGATCTCTTGAATTCATTTTTGTTGATGTTCAAGTGGCGCCGTTAGGTTGCCGAATTTTTAAGGGATTCGGTCACCTTTATCATTTTTCAATGTTCTACTTTGATGTAAAGTCTTTCAAGTTCCTTTTTATTATGTTGGGGTATGAAATCTATATCTATCATTCTGAACTTTTATGTTCATATGATGAGAGACTCTATTTGATCTCGTCAATTCATTTGTGTTGAAGTTTATGTGGCGTCGTTAGGCTGCTGAATTTTTAAGGGATTCTTTCACCCTTCTCATTTTCAAGTTCTATTTTCTGGTCAAGTCTTTCAAGTTACTTTCTATTTTTTTGTGGTATGATCTCCATATCTATCATACTGATCATTTCTATTCATATTATGAGAGACCCTATTTGATCTCGTCAATCTATTTTTTGGAAGTTTTAAGTGACGCCGTTAGGCTGCCGAATTATTATAAGAGAAATATTATTTTTTGTCTTCCTTTCAAGTTCTTCGTTTCATATGGTATATCATTAAAATCCCATTACCATGTTCTTAAATCCTTTATATTCTATCCCCTACTGTTTTATGGATAATTTATAATGGGGTGACCCATGTCCCCTCTCTTTTCAATGTTTTCTAAAACCTCATAACATAGCTGTGATGCTGCAGAATTTCCGTCTCAAATGTCTCTCTCTTATTCTCAAATTCGTTTATTTTATTAAGTGAATAGTCAAAACTCTTCATTCTAAAGGGGTATTCACATATATACCAAAATTTTATATTTTAAATTCTGGGATTTACATACATGAGACCTGCTTTCCCTTTCGGTGGGTTTAAAGTGACATAAACATCATGTCTTTAATGCAGTTTTTAAAATGTTATGATTAAGAAATGAAACCCATTTATTTTATGCTATATGGGTTGTTTATGAAATTATTGATGATGATATATGTGACTCACATGATAATAAAGACATTTCAAGGGTGCGCCCTGATAGCACTCTAATGCATTGGGTAAATACTTAATCTCTAGAGATGACTATTTTTAACGACGCCTTGCTGAATAACCTTGATAATTTTTAATGACAACTTGGGGATGGACCTTAGTGAAACAGAAATGACTGTCAATATTAAATGATGTAGACACATCTTCATGTTATTAAATACATTATATTTCTTATAATATTCCTCATGATTTCATTCTTAGGCCTTAATGTTATTTTCATGACTTTATTTATGTATCTCATGTTCACATGTTAAATGTTTCCCTTGTTTCCCTTACCGGGACTTCTGCTCACCCTTTATTTTGATGTATGTACCCAGGTTATGAGATCTAGTAATGAACATAGGATTAACATAAGTAAATCCTTTCAATTATTTAATAAGAATGTTTTTTTCTTGTATTATGTTCCTGGTTTCCAAGACACTAAAACTTAAGGATCCTCGGTTTTGTATAATGTAAGGAAAGTTTATGTGACAAAAAGGAGGGATGCTATATAAGGGGGCACTGGGTGATATTAGGTTAAATCCATCATGTTTGGTTAAAGATTCACGTCGGGTTCACCATTTTTTTCGTTCTGGTTTTCGGCCACGAAACGCCCAACGGCTCCGTATCCAATGATTGATGGACCTGCTTTCCAAAGGCATGCGTTCGCTGGATGGTCTGACCAGCGACTCTTAAGAACTCACATTGGTCAAGAGGATGGGATTCCGGGCTCATCACACCCTTTTTGGGGGAATTATTTCATGTTCCAAGACTCTCTTATAGATTTAAGACGTATTCATATGTTCAAAAATATTTGGTTTATACCCAAACATAGAATCCACATATTTAACCTTGGTGGGTAGTGGTCAAATAGACCCAGGGGTTCAGAATCATTTATGCTCGAGGTTTACCATCCCTCATTGGATTAATGACCCCTAAGGGTTGGAACTCACTAGAGGTGGCATTAGGAGTGGCATGGTGAACCGATGTGGAGATGATTGGATCGACCGGTTTTTGGGCTTGAACCTCGGGGAGGATTCCTATATACCCTCCTTAGGAAGCAGAGATCAAAGTCCATGTAGTTCGGATAGGTGTCGGGGAACCAACGTGATGAGAGACCAGGTGGTCTAATGGGTGGTGGGATTGAACCTCGTGGAGGCTTCCTACGTACCCTATCTAGGAGGCAGGGATCAAAGTCCAGGTAGTTCTCATATATAGTTTAACATCATGCTGGATAAGGGTGGAACTCGACGTGAAGAAATGACTGAGTGGTGGGCTTGAACTTCGTGGAGGCTTCCTACGTACCATGCCTTGGCATGGATCAAAGTCCCCATAGTTTTGTTATGGCTTGGGGCTTACGCTCTGGGGCAGCCCTGAATGATGGATTGGGGATTACACTCTGAGGAGGCCCATAGGAGGATGTCATGGTCGATGCTACTCTAAGCCCACGTGAGTCATGCTCGGTGTGAGAAACAAGAGGTAGAAGGGACCAAAGTATCACGTCGCGAAAGGTGCGTCCATGAGAAGCGGAGTGGGGCTTACGCATGAGGGAGGTCTAGGGTGATGAATTGGGGATTACACTATGAGGAGGCCCAAAAGGTAAAGGCTTACTCTGAGATGGACTCCTGGGGTGACAAAGCCCAGCGGGAGAGGGAAAAGCGGTGCTCATGTGACCATATCCTCTCTTGTAGTGCATGAGGGCTTCCTTTTGATGGTTATTTTACCATCTCCGAGGAACCATGAACAAGTGGCGGGGTAGAAAGGGGATTTCCGAGCTTAGAATCCACATTACCGTGGGAATGTGAACCCTGGAATGCTTTGGGAATCTGCTCAAGGGTCGGGGCAACCCCTTTTCCCCGGTTTACTGTGGATATGTGAACTCAAAATGGTGCACTAATGTGCCTGAAAGTTACACCATGCGGATCCGGTGGCTCTGGAAGAGGCCTCGGCTCGGGGCTGATGGATAAGCCAAAGAGGGAGTCGCGGAGGACTTGGCTGGATCAGATGGATTTTACCTAGCTCGGGAAATGAGAACACCGAATTATTTGGAGAGCCACCGAGAGGTATGGGTGGTGGCGCCCTTCATGTGGGGAAGTGCCACACGGTTGGAGAAGTCGTCCGCATACCAGGGTGGTTCGTGGAGGGTTCCATGCGGGCAGCGGAAGCCAAGGGTGACTCTGATCAGAGGCTCGTCAGTCGGTCCTTCGCCCGCGTAGGAGAGTGCTACGCAGGGCGACTGATGGGAAAAGAGGCATAAACTCCCTGGTCCATGTGGAAGTCATCGGCAGAGGGGGTATGGTTCACGGTTCTACTTATTTTTGTTATTTTAGGTTCTCGGTTCACCAAGTTATTATGTGTTTTCCAATTCCTTCTTAATTCATATACCTGTTGTGGTTTGCTAATGGGAATTTTGTTGTTTGCGAAATCCGAAGCCTTCCTTCAACTAACCTCCTTCCGAATCTCAATTCCCTCCGAATCCGATTCTAGTTTTCTGATCCCCTTTTTCTTTCCCCCTTGGTCTCCTTTTATAGAGTGGGGAAAGGGATGTATCTGAGGGCACGCGACACCTTTTGTGGAGGCCCATAACCAAATAATCGGTTCACAACTGACTTGGTCAATATGTGATTCGCCGTGGGTGTTGAACGCTCACACCCCCCTCCGCGAGGCGAACTCAGGGAGTGCTCTACGGCTGTGGATGGTTCCGCCTCTAGTCCGCGAATGACAGTGGGTGCGGTTTAACCAGTCGATGCGGTCCGCGGTTGGGGTGGTTCGTGACAGTGAACTGGACTGGCACCCATCCTGCCTCACGACCGCAGAGGCTCTCTGCCTCCATTTCGCGAACGAAAATGGTTCACGGAGTGGTGACTCGTAGTGCATGTCCATGATGTGCTTCCATGGGACCGATTCGCGGACCGGTCTTGTTTGTGTCGCTTCTTTGATTACTTTCCCTAATTCTCTGGGGGATTTCAGTAAACTTTCCTTTGCAGATTTTTCAGGACCATAAAAATACTTTCATACATCATCTCCATATATTATTAAACCCTAAGTAATTATTTTTTAAGTGTAACATCTAAAAGTGTATCTTTCATTAGTAATAATTTATGATGTATTATTTTGAAAACTAATTTATTAAATTGGATACTTTAACATAATTATTATTTATTTTAACATTAAATTTCAATACATAAACATTGAAAACACACGGATTTATTTTTACAAACATCACTCTGAACATGTGGTTGATAGTTCTCCTAAAACAATAAAACTTTTCATTAATTGACATTATGTTCCTATCAAAAATAATGATATACATAATATTATCATGTGATCACTACTTTTTAATTTAAACAATATAAACTTCATCTTCAATATTTTATTTACGTCATTACTTCAACAAAATGTTCTCGTTCATCATGTCGATTAATCATCAAGACTTTAAATCACCTTCGATGTTATCTTCCAAAAGTAGATCAAGACATTACCTATATTCAAGATTTAACCTCTGAATATATTATTGATTTTTTATTTAAAATTATGTCAGTATTTTTAACTTCTAAAATGGAATAACTAATAAATTTTATAAGGATGACTTAGATATATATTATCTTTAGATATTCATGTTTTATATTCAACTCAAATAATTTTTGTTTACCAAAGTGAGACATCCATTCCATGTATATTTTTTCATTCCAAAAAATCACAGAGAAAAATATCTTTAAAAATTCATATATACCTTCCATACAAATTCAATTTACTCCTTATTGAATATGATTGACACTGACAACAAATACAACACTCTTTATCATGATTAACCTTGGTTCTTTTATCCCACTCTTAGTATTTGGGTCCAGTACCCATTTCAACAATAAATATAATATCATTATCATTTATTCTATTAAATAATATTTCCTTAGTTTCTATCTCATTTATTGATAATAGATAACATAATCATTTATGTCCTTTTTGGGATTACATGTGTAAATTATAGTCTCATGCATCCCATTCTCCAATCATGAATTGAAACTTCATATCCTTCGCTTTGTTTTTATTTGTATTTTATGTAAAAAAATCACTTAATAGAATGATGGAATCACATTTATTAAATAAATTATCCCTACAAAAAATTACACTAATTCTATATAAGAAATCCTTGCTATGGAAAATAATAGAGATTATCATAGGCCTCAATGATATCCATAAGTTTTCCAACATGTGGTACCAGCTCATATATATCATTATAGTGTAAATTCATGTATTTTTACATATAAAAACCACTATTAATCTAAAAAAAATATCAAAAAAATTATATTTAATAATGACTTCCCCATTTCACCTCAACATAGTTTCCCTTAAAAATTAGATATAATTCAAAAAATAAAAGAGTAAAAAAGTGTGATTATTATATTTTATCATTTTCTTTATCAATAAATTGCATATTGATAAAAAATAATAATTTTATAGAAGATTTTTAACTCAACCCTTACTCAAGGTATGAACATATATTACGACCGAGCCTTCGAGGACCCTTTCTAGGTGGATAGTAAGTTTAGGGTGACACCCAAAGTCTACCTACCATTGGCTAGGGGATAGTGACTGGTGTCAAGAATGCATATTATTGAAATATAAGGACATAGCCTAATGTACCTATACACATGCACAAAAATAGATCCATTCAATAATGTAGAGATATAAAAAATATTTAACCATAGAGAGTAAAAAAATCACACAATATACATTAGTAAATACATCAGATTAAAACAAGGGAATATAAAAAATATAATTTGAATAAATACATGTTCAACGAAAAATGAGCTACCGACATGAAAAATACTAGAAATGGAGAAAATAGAGGGGAACTCATCTCAAAATCACCAAGGATGATCACAAAACATGGTCAGTACTATGAACAATAATTCTCCTTCAAAACAATGTACACTAAGATAATTATAAATAAACCATTCACTTTTATAAGACACAAAAAATGTGGAAATTACCCATATAGGGGTGAGTATACAAAAACCTAGCATGATTCACCATAAACCATGAAGGGGATAATATATATCTCAATAATCGTCCCATCTAATAATGAAAGAGGATAAAGAAACCAAGCATCAAATTTTCTCAAAGAAACACATGTGAAGATAGAAAGGGGGGCCTATCATCAAATACAATAATGAATGATGATTTTTTTAAAATACCCAAATATACCATCAGTGATTCAAAACACACCACACAGACTCATAATATACAAATATGAAATAGCACATCTTTCTGTTATGCATTATAGCCCAAGGCGCATTGTCTCTTATCCCAACATCTCGTGTAACCTATCTAGGATGAGTGTAGAGGTCCCATACCTCACAACTGCATAACATAGCAAAGGGAAACTACCCTAATGGTGGACCTTCCAACTGATAGAGCTTAATGGTGGGGATTAAACTCCATAGATATAGGACTCTGACCCTGTATAATGTGGGGAAGTTCTTTCTCTACCTGAATAAAGGTTATACAGACCCACCACCAAGAGCGACAAAAGAGTACCAACCAGAAAAATACACTCATAATAATACCCAATAACTTTCACCAGATAATAATCATCAAAATAAATTCCCATATTATTGAACCTCACATCATACCCATGGTGTCAAAATGAATTCCACCACCATGTTTCATGTGAAAAAACATATAAAGATAGGCTAATTGTGGGCCCAAATTAGTGAATGAGATTGGGAGATACATAATGTAAAAGGTATTGAGGGGAGTATATTATGTGTCCTAATTGTGTACACCATGTTTCCCATGAAATAAAACCATGGTCATGTCTCCTCTCTATACTCGGAATGAAAAAAACAAATTTCATGGTGGGTATGTAGGATCACCTGGTGTGTGTCTCTTTCAGGAAACTTGGGTGTGTCCTATATGGACATGATATGTCTATAAATGAATCTCTATACCATATGTATGTGGATTCACATGGAGTTTATATTAACTGTGTGTCATGGGCGTGTACACACATTACACGTCTATGTTATCCATGTTAATATACATGACTTTTCACTAAGGGTATAGAGTCTGTCCTACCACACGAGTTCTGGGATGTGCGCCTCTAATGGTTGGATTGGCTACATAGGTTCTATCAAATGATATGTGGTACCAACTGCATGGCATGTGATATTTATCTCAAATAAGACCCCAGTCACTATAAGAAACCATAATATACGAAGTGTGTTCTTATAGGATATAGAAGATGAAGTGTTAAATTTAATATAATGATAAGTCTTCCATCATGTGGATGAAAAATTTTCTATATATGTCACATCCTCATATATTTTACTCCCTTTAAATGGATGAATCTGATGTGGTGGTCTCCAACCATCAATTCTCGTACTCTGATGACAAGAAATCAAAACTCGGATTACCTGATCAGTCATCTACGATGCCATTTTACGCTGTTTGGGCTTCTAATCCTTGAATACATCACCAATAACCTGAAATTTTTCTCAACGCATATGAAAAACACAAATCTGATTTCATGTTAATATCTTTCATGAATAGGGAGTTTCAATCACAATCGAATCTGATCCGACAATGTCGAATCGCCAACCTCATGGGACAGTGGTAAATTAAGTGATAAAAAGTGGTGGGAAAAGAACAAGAACAAAGGTAATATAATCATTGGACAGTGAAATCCATGACAATGATCATAATTTTTGGAATCCAAGGGTGAAAAATTGAATTCAAAATAAATAAATTATTATGTTTAATAATAATAATTAAAAACATGGCTCATGAAAACAATATAAATCATGGAAAAGTATGTAGATATGACATTAATGATTAAATATTTATATCAATGGATGTAATTGAAAAAATTGGAAGCTTTAATTTCATATGTATAGGGGATGATTATGATTCAGGGAAACTAAATAAATTAAATAAATAAATTATTTGATTTTCTTATCATGCCTTCCCATGGTCACATAAAATTAAACATCCAAAACCAACCAACATTATGTTTCTCCTAACATAAACCCCACATTTTGGAAAAAACCAAATTCATAGATTTCCCATCCATGGCCCCGATCAAATGGGAAAATATTTATTCTAAAAATATGCATTCATGTTTTTTGAAATATATATATTTTTTAAGAGGTTAATTCTAAGGTCCCACGACACCCAAACATAGTGCCAACTCTAAGGAAAAATCCAGTGATATATCTAGAAATATTAAAAGGATAAAACCAATGAAAGGAGAGAAATTATATTCTCCCCTCATTCAATTAGTTTTACCCCAAAATTCACAACATACAAAAAATGTGGGAGTAGTATACCTCTATATGGATCTCATGATACTAGGAGCTCTCTCACACACTCCTACGCTGCAAGAGAACTCGAATAATAGGAAAGGTCTATCCATAGATGATTCTATCCTTTCAAAAATCAATTTCCACTATGTACCTTGAGAAGGTAATTCTATATAAGGCATCATCCTTAAACATTACATAATCTTGAATTAATTTAATTATTTTAATTTAATTCATACCGAAGAACTTTTTTGGTTTAGATTTGTATATAATTTTCCAATAAATATTACACAATAACTCTAAATTTACAAAGTTGACTCTTCCACTCACTATTAATTTCTTTCACTAAATAAAAGTCCATAAATAAAACATGATTTATTTTCTAGATAAAAAACTTTTGTAATTATTCCTTTATCTTACCCTTCCATATACCCTATGAAAAACATTACAAAAACTCTAGATGAGCATATAAATCTCACAAAGGGATATAAAATAAGGAAAGAAAACATTAGTCAGTGAGTACCTAGAATTAAATGAAATCATACATTTTACTCTTAAAAATAATCTATTTAACACACCTTAAGAAATCAAAAGATTTATGAATAACTCATATAAATAAAAAACAGATATGTAACTTTTGGAATCCATAACATACTTACATTTTAGCTTTCATAGCCACATTTGGGAGTTACTTTCATGGTTATGTTTGGAATACCCATCACAATATATTCCCAACATCTCTTAGGAGAAACCTTACTGTTTAACTCCATCATATTACCCATTACATTGGAGAGCTATCATGAGCTCACCCACCCTTAGTTTATCATGGAACCACTTGTAGACATAATCAATTCCCATGAACCATAACATAATCATAACACATAAACCAAGCATAAAGAAAAAAAATAAAATTTCCACTTTGAAATCCCATTTCATATATACAATATGTTCCCTCATAAATGAAAATAAGTTATTTTAAAATAAATTCATAAACTTGTAAAGTAAATATCAATACATAATAGCTACATAAAAGAGGTAAATTATATTCATGACGTATATATAAATAAACAATCGATGTTTTTGAAATAATCAATCCCCTTTTAAAACACAATTAAAAAATTTTAAAAGAATATTTTTGAATTGAAGTGTCTCATAACACATTAAAAAATTTGAAATGAATATACACATAAAACATTCATGTCCATATATATAAGTCCTTAAAATCATTTGGAAAACATGGAAATGAAATAGAGGTATTTATAATATAAACTCTTTATAACAATTAAAATGATGTTTTAGTTATAGACTCCCTTACCACTTGAGAAAATACTCAAATAAAATTAATTAAATAATAACATTAAAAAACATAAATATCATGCTAATAAGGAGATTCATAAAATAACATGTAAATGGTGAGTATATACACAATATAAAAGTGAATTGGTGTATAACAAAAAATAAGTTCAATGGAATGTAAATTAAGTCAAAATCCCTTACAAAGATCATATCACTAGATTAAGGATAAATAAATGACATAATTATGTGTGGATAATATAAATACACCCAATATATGTGTATATTCAGTGTAAAACAATCAGAATTAAATAAAATATATTCTTTTAAAAACAAAACCAATAACATTGATATTTAACTCAATGAGATGATATTGAGTTAAGATTTCTCTTACAAAGATATTTGGTTAACAAAATTGATCTATTATGTGTATTCACTCTAAATAAACATAATGAAAGTATAAATAAAATATATGATATCAAAATTTATTTCTCACGTAATCATAGAATGACATAATTAGAAAGTCGAATACTAACCTAAAGAATTGAAATTGAGTTAAGAGGTTCCCTTACCTCTAGTCTGAATGGTCTCGTTATTTCTTTATATTCATGAATAATAAACATAGTTTATTATTTACTTGCTTCAGAAAATTTTTCATTTTTATTTTTCATTTTATATTACATATTACCATGTTATTTAAATTAGTTAATTATTTGAGTCCATACCAGGCATCTTATCGATGTTCGATACATGAGTAAAAAATTAAAATGTTATAATTACAAATTGTCCATGTGGTCAAAATTAAATTATCTCTAGAATATTTTTCGTGATTTAAATATCAAATATATTTATTATATATTTATTTATAATAAAACAAAATATTTGGTGACAATAAATAAAATGCACCATTTATGGAGACAGTATGTCATATGTACGCATGATCCTTAATTTCATTTCCTTGTTATTTTAAATGAATAAATAGTAAATGATATATTGATATATTATAATTAAAGTATAAGATATATGTTATATATGTTACATAAGTTCTTTACATCCATCCTTTATATGATCTTTGTATGGCATGAACGTGTCTTATCACTTTGAGGGGGCGGTAGTCCATACTTCCTTAAATGAAATTATCACATTTTCACAATATGGAAAGAATAAAGGTATGTTTTAAATAAAAAGTAGAGAAGATTAAAGAAAATAAAATTATTATATATATCATATATACATATAGTTCAATCTGAATGGCCACGCTGATAGGTGGTAGGATAAAATTAAACAATCATCATTTTTGGAGGCAGTAGTTCGTCGTACACAGAAACAATCTATTTGTATCCATTAGATGGAGGTGTGTGTAAGAGTGATAGAATACTTATCATAAAAATTCCTAGTATATTGAGGATATGGGTTTTTTATGTAATCATAGAATAATAAGATCATAGGGAGCGGAGATAAAAATAAAAGAAATGATCTTAAGAGAAGACACAACCTCTAAATTAGGTAACTCATTTTGATTTGATCCAAATGGATTTCTTGAATTTCATTATTCCCATGTTAAGGCTTATCGGAATAATGAAGGTATTTAGGGAGCTTATTGGAATGTAATTTGGATTATACAGGTGGATTTGAAGGTGTTAGTAAGTGGGTAGAGTTTGTGTCCTTTTATAAGAGGGAGGATGAGCTCTTTACAAAAGCCATGAAATATTATTTTATTATCAATTGATTTTGAAATTATAATAATTTCAAACTGATAAAGATCGAGTATAATATGAGGATTTATATAAATCATCTAAACCAATAGGTTTTATAAATTTTTATTTTAAAAATTTAAACTTATCGTTCAACATTAACCCTTAGTTAGAAACATTAACTCTTACTATGTCTTCTTGTATTTCCATAATATATGTTTACTATAGTTACTATAAAATGAAAATTGAACCAAAAGTGTATCATTAATGAAATATTTAACATTATATAATTCATGTTTCTGAATAAAATATATTTAGGACTATTATATCATTTAATAAAATAGCATTTTTTTTGTAAAAACTCGTTTACCTCAATTTTGACACTATTTAGTAATTGATTTTTATTAAAGAAATAGAAAACTTGATTACTTCAAAAAAAAAGTCATTAAATCACCCCTCACGTGTCAATTTCATCCAAAATTTCTCTTTATGGAATTAAAATATTCTAATTACATTTATTTTAATATTTATATTATCATATATTTGAATTATTCATTAATAAGGTAATCATTGCATCATCATTGTGTCCTAAATAAATATATTATTATAATATCTAAAATTTATAAATAACAAACCATTATGTAGAAAATAACTTTATCTTTCTAATTACTATTTATATTCTAATATATAATTTATATAAACAAAATTAAAATGGTTTTATTTAGAAGATACATGTTTTTGTTATATTTTCCTTTTCTTTAATATAATTATTATAAAAGGTCATTATCACACCCAAGTGGCATCATGGTGTCCAAAAATAGACCCTAGGATTCCAATGCTCAGAAATATATCATAAAATAGGAGTTTGACATGCGTTTGGGTAGTATTATATTATTATAATATTATTACGTTTTACCCATATTTACAAGATTTGCCCTTTCACCATTGTAAATTAAAATAATTACTGAAGTTACAATTCATATTTTCCAAAAATAAAAGTTACATATTTACACAATTTTTAACTTATGATTCCAAATTTGGAATTCATTTTTCCAAATTCAAAGAACATATTTTTTAGAAATTAATTTTTAATTAATTCCCAATTTCAAAACCAAATAGCGGGTTTTTAAGAAATAAAAACTATCAAAAGATTGACATGTGTTTATGACAAATTTAAATGTGAAATTACTACCAATCACCATCATTAAATTAAATAATTAAATAATAATCCAATTACACTTTAAAACTAATTAAAATTAAAAAATATATATAGAAATAAATTTTATGAAAAGGAAATTTTGATTTAAAATGTAGTATTTTTGTACTATTCATAAAAAACATAGATTTTATCAAAAAAATACCAAAATTTTAACCAAAGTAAATTTTGATGTCATGATTCTAAGGAAGAATTTTATTTTATTAAATAAAACATATAAAAGTCACAAGAAATATTTTTTATATGGTTTTTTCATCAAAAGCCGGTAAAATCACCTTTTAAAAATATTAGAATATTTGATGCTTAAAATTGGATTCATTATAGTTTTAAGCATCTATAATTCATTGGATAAATGTAAAAAAACATTTAAAAATATGTGAAACCATAATATAATTATATCTGTTCATTCTTACCAAATGAAATTTCTATGTGTTAACTACCACAATAATATTATTGTTGTATTTTTTGTCAGTATAACAAAGTGTTCTATGCAACAAATGATTTTAGAGAAACCTATTTTTGTGTGTCGAGTGAATTATCAGAAAAAGCATCCACTCTATTATAAAATTCATATATTATTCATACATATTAATAGATATCAAAAATAATTATTCTATAAATACTTAGGTTGTTACATCATTCACCCCATTTGGAAATTGTGTCCTCACAATTCTAAAATTGGGCTATGAAATGTCATTGAAAATCCCACATCAGAAAAAGAGTAAATAAATCTATCACTTTTAAAGAAAGAAAGAGGGGTAAAAAGTTCACCCGACATAACACATATAGGATTACATGTTGTAAAACATGGATATAGAAGAAAAACTAACCATCTTGTTCTGATGGCGAGGGATAGAAAACATGGTCAGAAGAAAGTTAACAACCAGAAAACCATAAACTCATGATGGGTTAAATGGTCTTTGATTTACCAATAAAAAAAACTTAACAAAAAATGTTTTTTTAATATCCTTTTCATAAATTTTGGAATTTATTTATGATATTGACTATGAACACAATGTAGAATACATACATTTCATGTAGATTTTTATCATTTAATAAATTTCTACCATAAACACATCTTTTCTCCAAAACGATGATTATTCAAGATGACTTGGTCACATCTAAAGCGCTAGAATCATCCTCTAGATAATAACATAATCCATAAAAGATTAACAATGTAGTTTCTCTATCATTAGACATTAAATAAAACCAAAATGGTATGTACATGATCAAATAATCCCCCAAGAATAATAATCATTTAAAAGGAGAAGGGGTACATTTAATCATCAAATTTCAACAAACAATGGACCAAGTTCAACAAATTCAATTAAATAAACAATTGTACATAAAATTCATTAAAATACTATAAACTAAGATTGAAACCCCAAATTAAAAATTATTTTATCACATTGTCTTCCTTGATAAATCTTAACATTTATCTCCAAATAACATAGACTAATCTTAAAGTCTCGTATTTAAAATTAATTAACCTAACCACATGTTCTCCATGATAGGGTAATCATTTCCATAGCTATCCAAAATATCCATATGTAAACAATAAAAACATAGATTCGTAAAAAATTAAATTCAATTATTACTCCTCAAATTAAATTTCATAGTATTCTATTTTTCTTAAGAATATAGTATTCCAAAAAATTGAGAACGTCTTCTAAAATAGCTTTTATCACTTAATCACCAAATCATTTTCTTATACTAAGGATATAAATTATATAGAACTTAAGTTCCAAAAACAAACTTATTATTAATGAATAAAATTATTTAACTAAAGAGAATAAGTCATAACAATCCGGGATTTCACGTGTTCTAGTAGTAGGAAATAAATTCCAAATCTCACATCAGTTGTGGGTTCGATCCCTGCAGCTTTTTCTGACACGACAGGTTGTCACACAGTCTGTGTGTTGTCCTTTTTCAAAAATTGTATAATTTTATATAATTACCTAAAATGAGATAAAGTACTCTAAAATAACCATAACATATTTTAACTTCAATGGATAACTCATACCTCACATTTCCCATCCCAAAATAAATAAACCATAATTTCATCAAAGGTGAATATCTCCAAAAATACCATTAGTCACCCTAATATTTCATATCCTAAATCATAAAAGGGGTTTCTAAGACATTAAACCTATGTTATACCTTAAAATTATAAACCCATGATGATATCCCTAACTCTTAAGAAAATATCATAATCTCCAAATATGTCTAAACCTACATTTAATGCCAACTATAGGGCCTCAGCATTAAACATTAGTTAATATTGAGTTAAGTCAATAATTTTACATTAACTCACATCAAGGATATTTTCATGTTTACTATTGTAGATAATTAGGTCATAACTATTACTTAAAAACTCAAAATTTACAAAGTGAACTCTTCCACCCACTATCAATTTTTTTTAAAAATAAAACACCTTCAATAAAACAAGAACAATTTTCATGATACAAATATTCTGGAATTCATCCTTTCTCTTACCCTTCCATATACCTTGGGAAATTTGTTTCAAAAATGTGGGATGAGCATAAAAATATTAGTAAGGAATATAAAATAAGGAAAGGAAACACTAGTCTTTGAATACATACAAATCAATGAAACCATACTTTTTAATTATAATACAAAATCTCATTAACATACCACATGAAATAATAGGATTTATGAAAAACTCATTGAAATCATAAATCATAAAAGTAAATTGCTCCATCTTTAACAGACATACATTATTGCTTTCACAAGTACATAGGGAGTAACCTTCATGGATATGTTTCGATCACCCATCATAGTATATTCCCTTAATGCATTTGGAGAAACCTCAACATTTACCTACATAACGTTACCCAATGCATTGGAGTGAGTCATGGGCTCACCCACCCATGGTTTATCATGGATCCACTAATATACTTAATCAATTCCCAATAATTGTAATATATTCGTAACACATAAACTAAGCATAAAGGAAAAAATAACATTTCCACTTTGAAATCACATTTCATATATACAATACATGCAATAATAAATGATAACATGTTATTATAAAATAATGTGAGAAACATTTAAAGTAAACAAAAATACCTAAAAGTGATATAAATGTGAGAAATTCCATTCATGATGTATATGAAAAAACATTCCAATTTAATGAAACAATTAATCCTCTTTTCAAACACAATTAAAACATTTTAAGAAAAGATTTTGGAATCAATGTTTTCCATAACACATTGAATTTTTTTAATGTAATTTACAATTAAAAAATTTCATATAAATAATACCTTTAATTTTTTTTGAAAACAAGGATTGAAAGAGAAGGATTTAGAAGATTAAATCTTTAGAAAATTTAAGATGATTTTTTAGATAAAGAGTCCCTTACCACTTGGGAAAATAATTGATTGAAACAAATTAAAGAATAACTTTAAACAAAACTTATAATATCATGATTATCAGGAGATTCATGATATAATATGTCAAAGGGAAGTATATGCACCATATAAAAGTGAATTGGTGTATAATAACAAATAAGTCTCAAAGGAATGTAAATTGAGACAAAATCCGTTACAATGATCGTATCATTAGATTAATGATAAATCAGAGACATAATTATGTGTGAAAAATATATGTACACCCAATATAAGTGGATATTCAGTGTAAAAAATCAAAGGTCATTCACACAGATTCTAGGAAAAACAAAACCAAGGATATAGATATTTAACTCAATGAAATGAGATTGAGTAATGATTTATCTTACAAATATAATTTTTTTAATAAAATAGATTCATTATGTGTACTAACTATAAATACACATAAATAAATTATAAATACAATATAGGATACCGAAAGTTATTTTTCACATAATCATTGCATGACAAAATTAATTTGTAGAAGATTAACCCAAATAATGGAAATTGTGTAAAGAGGTTCTCTTCCCTCGAGTCTGACCTGTTCTGTTTATTATTTATATTTATTAATAATAATATTAGGTAAATTTAAACATGATTCAGAACCATTTAGAGTTTATTATTCATTTAATATTTATTATTACCACATTATAGAAATTAGTTAATTATTTGACATCAAATATGATGTTTTGTAGATGTTCGATACGTGAGTCAAAAATGAAATTGTTATAATTACACATTCCATGTGGTGAAAATTACATTATCTCTAGAATATTATTTGCGATTTAAATATAATATATGTGTATTATATATATATATTTATAATAATTCATAATATTTTGATATAAGAAATGAAATGCACCATTCATCGAGACGGTAGGCTATACATATGAATGAACACTACTTTCATTTCTTTGTCAAATTAATGGATTGAAAACTAAGTTATACATAGAAATATTATAATTCTAGTATAATATATATCTTATATATAAAAACCCTACTTTTTATTACCCACTTAAACCCGGTTTATTATATAAAATCTTCACTTGATACAACATAGACGATCGAGAGGTCTAGAGTCTTTGGGGATTATAAACATTACATAATAGCTTAGAACAAAAAACACACAACATATTTGTTGAAAAATTCTTTTACATGACCACCATATTCCCTCGTACTTAGCATTTCATGGGATAACCTGAGGACATGCATAAGAAAAGGGTTAGATATAATGCCCAATAACAGAATAAACATGGAATAACATAAGTAATTAAATACATGTTAGAAAATAGGAATATCAATGTATCCCAAGATAACCATGAACATAAAGGCGTGATAAATAATGATGATCATAACATGGAAATGTGGAAACAACATTTTACGTCGAATTAGCATGAGCCAAGGCTCATTGAACGTGAAGCATGAGTAAACTATCATTGCACTTGAATCGTGATTAAAACCTTTTTGAACATGAATTAGCTTGAGTCAACAACCATTTCACATGACGTATCATGATAATATACTTTACCCAATGCATTGGAGTACTATTAGGGTGCACGCTTCTTAACCATTTCATTTCATGCATAAGTGTTCCACATGGATCATGGAATCAATCAACATCATAATTTCTTCAACGATTAATTAATTTGGAATAAATATATGAAAGTTACATTGAATATCTATATGTTTATAAAGGTGAATTCCCTTGATAGAGACATGGGTATGGCATTCACTACATAATGATCTTGGCTTTGAAAAAAGTGGTGCTATTTCTACAGCATAACAGCGTGACATAAGGATTCCTGAAAATGGTTGATGAGAGAGAAAAGGGTGTATCATAGTATATAAATGAATTGGTCATTAAGATGGTCATATAGATACATGTCCCAACAAACGTAATGGAATTTAGATTCATAATAAAAAATAATTACTTAGATGTAAAAGAGGAGACAGAAATCCCTCACGGAATTTCGGCATGATAACAGGTGTACATGGGAGGCATTAATGAGAGATAAAGGGGTCTCCCATCATCTTAACATAAATAGGACAGTATGGGGGAGGTGAGAAATGATACCCCAATATTTTTAATTGAATGAAAGGGCATAACAACTTAAATAAAATTGGACAAAATGAGAAATGAAGAAATCCCTTACTAGGAAGTGTGATCCCAATGGTCTGGGAGATGCATGAGAGAGTCTTCTTGGGAGATTGGGGCACCTTGGGAGGATTCTAGAGAGAGGAGGGAAGGGTTTGGTAGTACGTTAAAGTATTTGAGTGTAGATAAAGTGGGATATTGTGTTGGTTTATATACAAAATGAGAGGTTATTCTTTATTACCTAGGTTTGGGACACCTCACAATAAACTAATCAAAAACACAAACTATACCTTGGTTTTTTCCCATGGTATTTTCAAAAGGGGAGTGGAAAAAAATATTTTATAAGGAAAATGTCCTAAATTCTGAAAATAATAGGGTTTCTTATGTGGAGGTGAGACACACTCTCAAGGAAAACAATTTAAAAAGACAAAATGTTTTATAAGCCTTGAAAGGTCTGCTAAAGCATTGTAAAATAAATCAAACAAACCAAAAATCCCATTATTTTAATGTTAAAATATATATTAACCGAACATAATGTATATATTATTATATTACATCACTATTAGGTCATTATGATGTTATAAAACACATTATATATTTAAACGGTATTTAATTTTTACCCAAAAAATCGACTGTCTCAAAAAATTATGAACAAATAACCGTTGGATAATTTCGACATCCTGATTCAAAAAATAATAATAGTTTTTTCTAAATAATTTATTAAATATGTGACATTTTACATTTAAAATAGAAATCCACATTTACAAAAAATTCATGGGTTTTGACAACAATAGCTTTAAAACCTTAATGAAAATTACAATTGCATTCATAAAATCATTTGATCATTTATATTTAATAAAAAGTAATTTAATCACAATAATATTTTATTAAAATATTATTTAATTCAAAAATTCATTAATTCATCAAAATATATTTCTTTATTAAATATTAACTAAAAATACTATTTTTCCTTTAAAAAATATTTACAAAGTAACAATAATAAAATGAATTCACATTATTTATACAAAATAATGTACATAGTCATAGTGTTGGGGTCTTGTTACATAACCCCTAATAACACCAGCATAATACCGAATGGAATGGTGTGCGATGGTAACAGACTCTTGAGGTGGCTCGGATAACATCGCTCGGGTGGTAATCTCTATTAACTTCCACTTCTCCCAAAGTCAGTTTCACTCAAATTTAACGTTTTTATGCTCGGATTGGGCTAGGTCAAGAGCGAAGCACAATAACGCCACCTCCTTTTTGATCTCCGACAAATCGGCTTCGTTCATGGAAAGTCTACTGGATGAGGCCATCGTTTCCTTTGTTTCAGTAAATTGGATTTGTTAAAGACCTATATTTATACTAATCTTGTGATCAGTATTCAACGGCTATATTAACAATGGTCACAATTCATAATGGTATTTTAAAATCCATAAACAATAAACCAAGGAAGTTGGAATTTTATATAACCATAATAAACATTTAATTAGATCAAGAAGAGTTTCCATTAATGAAAGTTTGTGTCGTTACAATCTTCCCCAATTGCGATATTTCACCCTCGAAATTTCCTTTTCCTGCTCTAAAACAATGTAGGTAACTCTGCTTCATCACTTCCTATGATTCCCTTGTCGCTTCTTCAAACTTCTAGTTTCGCCACAACACCTTGACGAGGGGAATTGTCTTATTTTGTAGAATGTTTTCTCTATGATCTAATATCATCACTAGTTTCTCCTCATAAAAAAGTTCATCCTCTATCTATACTACCTCTGAAGAGATTTCATGTGAAGGGTTTGGTATTTACTTCTTTGAGAGGGATACATGAAATACATCATGTACTTTGGCCATTGTAGGTGGAAGTGTTAGTCCATAGGCCACTGCCCTAACATGATCAAGAATCATGAAGGGGCCGATGTACCAAGGACTTAACTAACCTTTCTTTATAAACCTCATGACCTTATTCCATGGACATATGCGTAGAAATACCATGTCTCAAACATGAAACTCATGGTCTCATCGATGGTTATCTGCATAACTTTTCTGTCGAATATGGGATGCCTTGATATGCTGCTGAATAGTTTTAACCTTCTCCATCATTTAGTTGACCATTTCTGGTCCTAGTAGCTTCAGTTCACTGACTTCATCCCAGTATGCAGTTGTTCTAAACCTCTTCCCATACAGGGCTTCATAAGGAGTCATTCAAATGATCGATTGGAAACTGTTATTGTACTAGAATTCAACCAGTAGAAAATTTTTGTCCCACCCTCCTTTCAAGTCTATAGAACATTATCTTAGCATATCCTCCATTGTCTGAATAGTTCCCTCAGATTGGCCATCATCTTGAGGATAATAGGCCATACTGAAGTTTAGTTCTGTATCCAGAGCATGTTGAAGACTCTTCAAAAACATATAAGTGAATCTTGGATCTCGATCGGATACAATATATAGTGATAATCCATGTTTCATTATCACTTCCCTGATATATATCTGTTCCAGTTGATCCAATGATAGATCCTCCCAAATTGCAATAACGTGTGCAGACTTTGTAAGATGATCCAAAACAACGCATATTGCATTGTTGCCTTTGGATGTATTCGAATGACTGGTGACAAACTCCATGGTGATGTTTTCCCATTTCTATGCTGGTATGGGCAATGGTTGAATCATCCCCTTAGACTTATACCTCTCTATCATCACTTACTGACACACCAGGCACTTTGGTGTATACTGAGTGATCTCCTTATTTATATTATCCCACAAATAATTCTCTTGGAGATCTTGATACATCTTTGTGTTTCTTGGGTGAATAGAGAAATTTGAACTATGTGCATCACTGAAAAGTTCCATCTTAAGCTCAGAAATGATGGAAACATAATATTTTCCCAATACTAACAATTTATTCTTCATTAACATTCAACTCTGTGGATTTCCCTTTTCTAAAAGCTTTAACTTTCTTCTGAATTCCTACATCATACTTTTGAGCATCTTATAACCATTCCAAAAGAGACAGTTGATAAATAATTTTTGAAAGGATTGATGATGTTGCCTTCATTATAATTCCCATGTCCATATTCATCAAGTCTAAAAATATTGGATCCTTCTCAATTCTCATCAATGATAGAATCGTAGGGTCCTTTCTACTTAGAGCTTCCACCAACTTGTTCACTTTCCGTGGGTGGTAATGGATTGAGTAGTTATAGTTCTTGATTAGCTCTTACCATATTTTTTGTAACATGTTCAACTCTTTCTATATGAATATATACTTGATGCTTTGTGGTCTGTATATATTTTACACTTCTCCACAAAGAGATAATGATGCAAAATTTTTAAAGTGAATATCACCGCAACCTACTCCAAATCATGTGTTTTATAATTCTGATCATGAACATTCAATTCGTTTGAAGCTTAGGCAATGGCTTTTCATTTTTCATCAACACAGAGCCCAAGCCCTTCTTAGAAACATCCTTGAATACCACAAAAAGTTCTCCACTGGTGGGTAAAGTGAGCATGGTCATAGTGATAAGCCTCCTTTTTAACTCCTTAAAGCTTTCATCGCATTCATAAATTAGATAAAATTTTACTCCCTTCCAAGTTATCTTGGTAAGAGTGTTGGACAATCGTGAGAAATTTCTCCCAATTCATTGATAATATCTAACTAAGCCTAAGAAGCTACGGATATCTGTTACCGATGTTGGCCTTTTCCATCCCTCAGTTGCTTCTGTTTTGGAGGGATCCATAGATATGTCAGTTCATGTGATGATATGGCCCAAGAATGAGACCTCCTTTAACCATAACTCACACTTGTTGTGCTTTTCATAAGGATTCTTCTTCCACAAGGTCTCTAGTACAGTTCCTAGAAAATCATCATTATCCTCCTTGGTTATGGATTATATCATAATATCATCTATAAAGACTACCACAAATTTGTCGAGGTAATCCCTAAAGACTCAATTCATCATGTTCATGAATATTGATGGATCATTATTAAGTATGAAAGGAATCAATATGAATTCAAAGTGCTTGTGTCTTGTACGAAAGAAGTCTTGGAGATATCTTCATTCTTTACCCTTACTTGGTAATATCCCATATGCAAATCCACCTTGGAGAAGTATTGCTCTCCATGTAGCTGATAAAACATGGCATCGATTCATGGAAGTGGATACCTATTCTTTACCATGTATTTTTTAAGCTCGCAATAATCGATGCAAAGGCATATTGAACCATCTTTTTTCTTGACGAAGAGGACTGATGCACCACATATTGAATCACTTGGGCGTATAAAACCTTTATCCAGACTCTCTTATCATTGATTCTTCAACTTCTCAAGATCCACAACAGCCACTCTATATGGAGTCTTGGATATTGGCAACGCCCCAGGTATAAGATCAATTGATAATTCAACATCTCTTCTATGAGGAAGACTAGGCAATTCCTTGGGAAACACTTCTGCGAATTCCCTCACAATAGGCATGTCTTCAAGAATGGTTACCTCCTTAGACTCAATAATCTGAGTTAGATATGCATGCTCATAGGGAAGTAATATCCACACATGAGATAATGGTGAAAAAGAAGATTAGTCTTCATCCTTGCACTTGTATAGAATCGGGGGTCCATTCTCAACATGGAGAGTGATTTCCCTCTCAAAGAAATTTATTTTGTCTCTATATAAGGAAATCCAATCCATGCCAATAATTGCATCAAATTCCACCAGAGGGAGTATGGATGGGTTTTCTGTGAAATTCAATCCACAAATTATGATAGGGGAGGAGTTGAATTCATGGGATGCAATGATTACCCCATTTTTCATACTCACCGATATCTTTACATCCATGATTTGTGGTTGGGCATTGATTTTTCTACTAAACATTTAGGATATAAAATAATGCGTAGAGCCTGAATAAAAAAGTACGCTCACTATTCTTGATTGAATAACTAGTGTACCTTTCACCACTTCGTTGTAGGTGTTCACTTTGGTAGTAGTGATGGAAAAACGTCTTCCTTGTTGCCTTGGAGGTTGTTGGTTGCCCTTGAAAGCATTTGGCTTGGGGAATTGATTTGCAAGATTCCCTAGTTCATTGCAGTTATAGAAATGAACTACACTTTGAGGTTCCAATGGAGTGTTCCTCTCCGATGTTTCAACCGTGGTTTTTTCTTGTCGGTAGTTAACAGCTCGGTGCCCTTCTCTTCCACACCTAAAGTATTTCCTTCCCCCTTCAGGAAATTTCCAGAGTGCTTCTTTCCGTAACTTTGGAAAGTGTGGTGATGGATCTTCTTTGCATCGTTGGATTTATCCATCAGACCTCCATTATTGAATTCCACCTTATGCTTCTTATCCACATGATACCCCTGAGATTCTCCGATATCCATTTCGATTTTGAGGGGACATCAGTCAATTTTTCATAGCTACTGAAGTCACAGATTGCCAACGATTTTTGTAAGCTATGTTTCATCCCACCAAAGTAGTGGTCAACCATGCATTCGGGGGCACTGACAAAGCTAGAGTCATATCATGCAAGTATTTTGAGGTTTTCCTCATACACTACGAAATATTCAACGTCTTTTTGCCTAAGGGAAAGAAAGTCCCTTTCAATCTAAAGTCAGAGTGTGTGCGGAAAATATTTATCAAAAAAAATCTTTTAAAATCCTTCTATTCTAATGCCTCGATCTCCTCCTCAGGATTTGTATTTTTAATCAACATCCACCATTGATAAACTTCACCCTCCTATGATATGTAGCAAGGAGAACCTTATTTGTTCAAAACTTTGATGGATAGAGAAATCATTTCAATGGAGTTGATCCATTGTTTAGTGATTGAGGGATTATATGATACATTAAAAGTAAGAGGCATTTGTCTCAGGAATCTCTTGATAAAGTCTTGTTCTTTCTTGGGGGGGGGGGGGGTTGAACATTTCTCTTGACCCATGTTTCTATTCAAAGAATGATTTAGCTAATAGAGATGCATGACAAAGTTCATGATTCCTGCTCCCATCAGATTGGGCATCTCTTTAGCACAGTAATCACATTGATCTTCACATCTGTTGTAATCCCAATTCCTTCTATTGTCGTCCATTGAATGGAATTAGAGTAATGTTAGGGGTAACACATGAAGGGTAATCCAAGGGAAAAAACTGTTAACTTATAAATAACTTTTATTTCATTAACTTATGAATCCATAGGTTTCAATCTGTGTGATTCATGATATACATTCTAACATATATTATTTGAGTCATTTTTTCATTTCTGTGATATGGGTTCATACTAAGCTTGTGAATTTACCAAAGCATATCCATTGGGAGTTCTGTAACCAAGAGAGAATCAAGGCCTATTGTTGGGCACAAGTTTCCATTTAGGTCTAGCTCAAGGTGGTGTTTTTAGGTTTTACCACTAGGATACATCTGTGCCAGAGCCGCCTCTACCAGCTCGTATCCAGACAGGGATGTATTTTCTTGATAAACCACTTACTCCATACTCACCAATATTTAGGGATGTTTTTATTGTACCTTTTATTGTCTCTACATCTTTACAAGGGTTTTCTAATCCTAATCCCAAAAATATCAAAACTTATCCTCTGATACCAACTATAACAACCCTTCTTTTAATTACACACTTAAACATGATTTATTACATAAAATAATCAGTTGATAAAACATAGAAGATCAAGAGTTCTAGTGTATTTAGGGATTAGGAACACAACATAATATCTTAGAACATAAAACGCAAAATATATTTATTAAAAACTTATTTTACTTGACCACTGCATTCCCTCACGAATAGCATTGCATGGGATAACCTGAGGACATGCATAAGAAAATGGTGATATGTAAAGCCCAGTAAGGGAATAAACATGTGATTAAATGATGAATACAATACATGTTAGAAAATTGGCTTATCAATGGAGCACAAAAGAAACATGAACATAAAGTCATGATAAATCATGATAATCATAACATGGAAATGTTGCAACAACACTTAAACATGGAATTAGCATGATCCAAGGCTCATTGAACATGGAGTATGAGTAAGAACTCATTGCACCTGAAGCATGAGTAAAACCTAATTTCACTTTAATTATCATGATTTAACACCCATTTCACCTAACGTATCATGATACTATACTTTATACAATGTATTGGAGCCCTATCAGGGTGCACCCTTCTTACAAATTTTAGTTCATGCATAAGTGTGCCACATGGATCATGAAATCAATCAAAATCATAAGTTATTACATGATTATGTAATGTGGAATAAATACATGAATGTACCATTAAATATGTATATGTTTATAAAGGTTAATACCCTTTATAGAGACATGGGTATGGTATTCTCTACACAATGATCTTGGCTTGGAAAAACAAGGTGCAATTTCGACAGCATAAAGACTTGAAATAAGGATTCATGAAAATGGTTAATGAGTGAGAAAATGGTGTCTCATAATATATACATGAAATGGAAAGTAATGGGTCATATAGATACATGTTCCAAAAAAATGTAATGTAATTTAGATGCATAATACAAAATAATTACTTGGATGTAAAAGAGGAGAGGGAAATCCCTCAAGGAATTTTGGCATGGAAACAGGTGTACATGGGAGGCATTAATGAGAGAAAATGGGGTCTCCAATCATCCAAAAATAAATAGGAAAATATGGGTGAGGTGCTAAATGATACCCCAAATTTTTTAATTTAAAACATAAGGTCATAACAACTTAATGAAAATTGGACAAAAATGATAAAGGAAGAAATCCCTTACATGGAAGTGTGATCCCAAAGGCTTCGGAGAGGCTTGAGATAGGCTTCTTGGGAGCATGGGGAACCTTGGGAGGATTATAGAGAGATGAGGCCAGGTTTTGGTCAAACTCCAAATGCTTTAAGTGAAAATGAAGTGAGAGTTTGGGTGGGTCTATATAGGAAGGGATAGGTAATTCTTTATTATTTAGGTTTGGGACACCTCACATTAAACTAATCAAAACCCCAATCCAGACCATGGTTTTTCCCCATTTTTTTTTCTGAAGGGGAGTGTAAAAAAATATTTTATAATTACAATGGCCAAAAATCTTAAAATAATGGGGATTCCTATGAGTAGGTGAGTCACACTCTCAAGGAAAACAATTTAAAAAGACAAAATGTTTTATAATCCTTGAAGGGTCTACTAAAGCTTTGTAAAATATATCCAAGAAAACCAAAATCACATTATTTTAATGGTAAAACATTTATTGGCAGAAAATAATGTTTATAATATTTTATTACATTACTATTGGGTCATTATGATGTCATAAAACACATTATATATTTAAACGGTATTTAATTTTTACCCAAAAATTCGACTGTCTTAGAAAATTATGAAAATTTCACCATTGGATAATATCGACACCATAATTCCAAACAAAATATTCATTTTATCTAAATAATTTTATTAATATGTGAATTTTTACTTTTAAATAAAAACATACATTTATAAAAAAAATTATGGGTTTTTGCAAAAACATCTTTCAAACATTAATAAAAATTTCAATTTCATTCATAAAATTATATGATAATTTATATTTAATAAAAAGTAATTTAATCATAATGATATTCTATTAAATTATTATTTAATTCAAAAATCCATTAATTGGTCAATATAGATTTCTTAGTTGAATATTAACTAAAAATATTACTTTTTCTTTAAAACCTATTTACAAAGTAACAATCATAAAATGATTGCGCATTCTTAAAAAAATAATGTACATAGTATTAGTGCTAGTGTCTTGTTAAATAACCACATATAAAACCCATATAACACCTAAGGGTATGTTTTGAAATGGTGACAGACTCTTGGGGTGGCTCAGATAACATTTCTTGGGGGGTAATCTCTATTAACATCCAATTCTCCCATATTTGGTTCCTCTCTAGCTTAATGTGTTCAAGATCATCTTGGGAATGGTCAAGAACGAAGCCCAATGATGCCAACTCCTTTTCGAGCTCTGACAAATGGCCTTAATATGGGGAAAATCAACTGGATGAGGCCATCACTTCCTTTTTCTGAGTAAATTGGATTTGTTAAATCCCTATATTTATAATAATCATGTGATCATTGTTCAATAGCTATATTAGAAACAGTCGCAATTCATAACAGTATTTTAAAATCCATAAACATAAAACCAATGAATTTCACATTTAATTTGACCATAATTAACATTTAATTAGATCAATAGGAATTACCATTAAAGAAATTTTGGTTTGTATCATTATATATGTTACATAAGTTCCTTAAATAAATCCTTTATATGTTCCATGTATAGAATGAACGAGTCATATTACTTTGAGGGGGCAGTATTCCATACTTTCCGAAATGAGATTATCGTATTTACACATTATGAAAAGCATAAAGGTTTGTATTATGTAAATTTTATAGAATAATAGAGACAATAAATATATAATATATATAATATAAAACAAATTTCCATTATAATGGCCACCATGAGTGGTGGCAGGAGAAAATTGGACATTCATCATTTCTTGAGATAGTAGTTCTCCGTACACAGACACAATATGTTATTATCCATTAGATGAAGGTGTGGGTAAGTGTGGTTATAATAATTATCATTATAAAATCCTAGTATATTTTGGATATGGTGTTGTTATGTAATCATAGAATAAGAATATCATAGAAAGTTTACAAGGAAAATAATGGAATGGAGTTTGAGAGAAGACGCTACCTCTAAATTAGGTAACTCATTTTGATTTGAGTCAAAAGGATTTTTTAAATTGGATTATATAAATTTAAGGCTACTAAGAGGAATTTAGGGATTACAAGAGCTTGTTTTTGTAGATTTTGTACGATCCAAGGGGTTTTAGATGTGTGATTAATTGGGTAGAGGTGGTGTCCTTTTATAAGAGGGAGGAGGGGCACATTAGGAATGTATTGAAATATTATTTTATTACAAATTGTGTTTAGAATTATAATAGTTTTAAAGAGATAAATTTAGAAGTGAAAATGTTGTTGGGTGTAAATCCTCACAACCAATAGGTTTTAGACTAGTTTATGACACAAAATTAACCTTATCTTATTTTTCATTAACCCCTAGTTAGAAACATTAACTCTTACCATGTCTTCTTGTATTTTCATAATATATGGTTACTATAGTAACTATAAAATTCCAATTGAACCACAAGTTGGCCATTAATGACCTTTTTAAAATTATATAAGTTAGTTTTCCATATATTTTATTATTATTATTATTATAACATTAAATAAAATAGTATGATTTTTAGAAACACATATATGTCAATTATTAAACTATTTAGTAATTGCTTCTTGTTGAAGTCCTAAAAACAAGATTTCAAAAACAAGCAATTAACTCATCACACACATTTCAATTTAATCCAAAAAATTAGTGGATAACAAAAAAATTCAAATTACATTTGTTTTAATATTTATTATATAATTTATTTGAATCTTTTATTAATAAGGAAATCATGACATCATCATTGTGTCATAAATAAATTTATTTATATAATGTATAAAAATTATAAATAAAATACCACGATGTAGGAAATATTTTTTCCTTTCTAATTAATATTTATAGTCAAATATATGTCTTATATAAAAAAACTTAAATTATTTTAGTTAAGAGATATATGTTTATGTTATATTTCAATTTTCTTTAAAATAAATATTATAAAAGGTCATTATCATACCAAAGTGGCTCCATGGGGTCCTAAAATCAACACAAGGATCACCTTGGTCAACTATATCTCATCCAATAGGATTATCACACATGTTAGAGTAGTTATATATTATTATAATATTATTTTTTTTACCCTTATTTACATGAATTATCCTTTAACCATGGTAAATAAAAATTGTCATGACCCGACACTACCGGTCTCGAGCCGCAACTCCCCCAGGCCCACCTCCATAGGCCAGGGGCTGGTGACAAGCACCGAAGGCATAACAATCTCCTGGAAGTCCATTGCCTATGTACCTGTACACACCGAAAAAACCCACTCAATGTAGAAGTGAAGAGTAAAATAAAACCAAAGGACAAACAACTATAACCAAACCACAGTCATGCATCAACCTCTAAATAGAAAAAAGAAAAGTGCAGAAAAGTATTGATAGATACTAAACAGAAAAAGGGGGAAAACACACTCCCAACTCGAAAGATTCCACAACCTGACAACAGTTAAATAAAAGTGAACAGCTGGTGAGTCTCACACCTAAAAGTCCTACCACGTCTACTGAACGCAGCCCAAGCTCCTGAGTCTTCTACGCTCTTCCGTAGTCTTGATCGACCTGTCCGTCGTATGCAAGGGCACACCATGTTTGGGAAAATCATAAGTAGTGGTGAGTATAGGAATACTCATTTGGATGACCCAAAAGCTCGAGGGAGCAAAAAAGGAGGTACCAAAATGGTGAGTATTAGATAGAACAAGGAACAGTGAAAGAGTACAGTAAATAGTGTGCAGTCCAAACCAATAGAAGAAACTGATTATACTCATCCAACCATGAGGAACTAGACACGGAAAGCACATGGCATACCCCGTGTGTCTTTCCCCCTCCTAAAATACGAGTAACTGAACCCAAGGAGTGGGACCAAAAGTAGGGTGTGTGTATATATATATATATGATCAACAAGAAACCTGAACGAGTGTGTATGAGGATCTACATCTCTAAGGTCATCCTAGGATATGTCATCAACGGTTCTAAGGGTAGTCATCACTGATGCCCAAACGGCCTGCATGTCAAAGCTATCTCATTGCTGAATCGTGCATCCCTGGATCCCGCTCCAGTAATCACAGAGAGAAGTCACTGACTAGCCTCATAGAAAGGGCAAAATCTGAAAGAAGTCATCAGGTAACCCACTGCCCAGCCCAACTGGAGGGTAAACCCTAATGTCAATAGGTAACCCACTGCCCAGCCCCGCTGGAGGGTAAACCCTAATGTCAATGGTTAAACCACTTCACAGACCTGTTGGAGCGTAAACCCTAAAAGTCGATGGGTAACCCACTGACTAGCCTCACTGGAGGGTAAACCCTGATATGCCCAAGGGTATCCCACTGCCCAACCTCATTGGAGGGTAAACCTAGAACTGGTCAAATAACTCTGCAATGCCAATGCCATCAATGGGTGTCACTAACATTGCAACCATGCGTTGGGTCGAAGTGCTTCATAGGAACCTCCTAAAAAGGCCCTTTCAGGTTTCCACAATTAATTAGATCCCTAAAGAGTCTCTGCACGCCCAAACAGATTACTCTGTTGTAATCCTTGCAGAAAAACACGTGAGATAGACTACGTAATTGTGGAAATGGAATCCTGAAGAAAAATCTATACAACACCACTTTATGACCACAAGGCTCCTCGTGGGGCCCACACCTCCATCCTGAAAGAGGTCGAGTGCACTTCACCATCGCAGTTCTCTCATAAAAAAAACACCAAAACGACTACTCATTCACCCCGAATGGACATCTGATAAAAAAGTGACAAAACACATCTCACAGCTTAAAAGACGGGCTGTGGGGACCATGCCTCAACTCCGGATTCAATGCCTGAAACCACCCGGGACCACATCGTCTCGATTCCAGGGTCACAATGCCACTGACGGTGACTTAAACAGTCTTTGGGTGTGCTTGCGTCGTCCGAAGGAAGAATCCTGGTGAAGTACTTAACGAGCATGTCGTGCCCCCGAACCCTGGTCTCGAGAATTAAAAATACCCCACACCATCTCAACATATCCGTATCGAGATGAGGTTTTCACTGACGCAAATGGAACGAAAAAGGGACATTAGTACAGGAAGTTACGGGTGTCCGAAGACATGGGGTGAACCCCTTTGGGTTGGAGCGGCCCAGTCTGGCCGGTCCACCCAACCTGGCCCGACTCACGCCGGCCCACAGCTCATCCGTGAGGCCCGGCCGTTGACCCCATGTCCACCATGTGCTGACCGGCCCTCATGGCCATTCTTTGTCTCACACGGAGACCCGCTGAAGGCGGGTCTCAGTCTTCGCATGTGGTCACGTGATGTGACCCCCCGCCACGCCCCGCACCAGCGAGCTCGCCCGCCGCCCCTTCATGGGACAACCCGTGCCTCCTGGGTCTTTCGTTCCACCTGGGTCCACTGTTCCACTGCCCAGGAAGCCGCCACGCCGCCACCTGGAACACCTCGCATAGCCATCGTCGCCCGCCGGACCTCCCTCAAATCGCCGGAAACGATGGGAAATGGCTGGAAAACATCCCAAAGCCACCCTGGATGCCCCGGGACTCGAAAATTTGATCCGGAAGAAAATTAGGAAATCTAGGATTGAGCCATGCACATATATGGTCTTATCTCAATGATTGGACATGATTTTAACGCATGAAATTCAATTCAAGAATGATGTGGAAATAAAAAAATGAAAACACAACTCCTACCTTGCTGGGCGTAGCCCGTCGCTTTGCCGATGATCCGCTGGAGCCACCGCACCTTGGAGAGGTGGAGGAGATGAGCATGGATTTTATTGAGAGGAATCATCCAGGGAGAGGAGCAATGGGTAAGAATGTGGGGGTGGATGTGTTTAAATAGAAAAACACGTAAACCCCCGCCAGTCGGCCCCGTACCGATCTTTCGGCGAGGTCAGGGTTAAGCTTCCCTAGGGTAAAATCTCCATTCTAAGCACAACAACGGTCTCAGAATTTTAATCCAAGCCTCCGTTCAAAAGTGTTAAATTCCACACCCGAGGCCGCTAAATTACTAAAATTCCCCTGGTGGCGTTTTCCACCCAATGGTCTTGCCTGCGAAAGTTACACCCCTTTTAGTGTAAACGGCATGCTCCAGACTCAACGGTGCTATCGATTTTCCCATCTGAGCAACTGTTTAAGAGTTATTCTATTTATTTGGCATGTCCAGTGTGAACGCACTTAAAATTTAATTCCGGCCACACCGGGGCTCGGAATCACACGCCGTCTGAATTCCCTGCTCTAAAATAACATCAAGAAAATTTCAAAGTCTAATAGGCACAAAACACGATTTCATACATCATTTCATCCTACATGTTTTTTGTCCCCGAAAAGCAAAACTATAAAAACAAATTGTGATACAGAGCCCACATCTAGCTCTCCCATTCCCAGGTACTCTCATACACCCTCCCGTGCTTCCACAACACACGAACCAAAGGGATGGTCCTTCCACGTAGTGTCCGCTCCTTCCGGTCCTCAATCGTAACCAGGTGTTCTTCAATGGTGGCCTCATCCTTGATGTCCAGCTCTCCCCAATCGATAACATGCATGGGGTCATGCATGTATTTACTCAGCTGTGACACGTGGAAGAAGTGATGCACCCTCTCCAGCTGTGGCGGTAGAGCAACATGGTGGGCCACCTCAACGACCCTACTCACGATCTCAAAGGGCCAGATGAACCTCGAGGATAGATTGCCTCCCCGGCCGAACCTCCATGTACCACGCCGCGGGGAGACCCTAAAAAATACATGGTCCCCCCTGCTCGAACTCCAAAGGAATGTGATGAAGATCTGCATAGGACTTCTGTTTGCTCTAAGCCATCCTCATCCGCTCACGAATGTGCTGCACCTTCTTCATCATCCCCCGCACAAACTCCGGGCCCACGAGGGAGGTCTCCCTAACCTCCATCCAGCACAATGGTGACCTGTTGGGTCTCCTGTAGAGGACCTCAAAAGGTGTCATGTCGATAGTAGAGTGGTAACTGTTGTTTAACATGGACTCCACTAAGGGAAGGTGATCCTAACAGCTCAGGCCAAAGTCTGACACGCACGCCCTGATCATATCCTCCAACACCAGGATAGTGAACTCAGTTTTCTTATCTGACTAGGGGTGAAATGTTGTACTCATCCGTAGATGAGTCCCAAATTCCTTCTGGAGGCCTCACATTAATCATGATGTAAACTGCGCATCACAGTTAGAGAAGATCGTCAAGAGTACTCCATGAAGGAGGGTGATTTCCAAAATATACAGCTACCCTAGACTCTCTACCGAGCTCTGCTCCCTGATAGTAAGTGCATTGACTTCATGAGTTGGTCCAATATCACCCAAATGGAATCATGGCCCTTCGTTGTGTTTGGATGCCCTGTGAATAAGTCCATAGATATGTCATTCCACTTCTACTTCGGGATATCACGGAGCTGCAACAACCCTGCCGGAACCCGGTGCTATGCCTTCACCTGCTGACAGGTAAGACACTATGAAATTAACTCAGCTACGCTCTGCTTCATGTCAGACCACCAAAACTGCCGGTGAAGGTCTCTTTACATATTCCCCACACTGGGATGTATAGCCAAGGGAGAAGTGTGGAACTCCCACATCACGTCCTCTCACATCTCTACTGGTACTACAACTCGCCCCTTGAACAGGATCTCATGATTCCCTCGTTCAGAATACCCCTTAGGTGAATTTCCCATAGATATATGATCATGCAGTACCTCACTATTGACATCCCCTAACTGTGACTCTCTCATACACTCTTGGATTGAAGGATTCAAGACCATCGACTGCAGAAAATCTATACCCTCCACCTCCACCAAGGTCAGTCGGAGGGAAGCCAACTGCTCTGAAGCTTCCTGCACTAAACGAGCCTGTGACTTTCTTCTAAGGGAATATGCTACAATATTTCCCTTCCCTAGAGTGTAGACTATCTTGAAATCATAGTCCTGTAGAAACTCCAGCCAGCACCTCTACCTCAGATTCATATCCCTCTGAGTGAAGATGTACTTGAGGCTCTGGTAGTCTGAGTAGACCACAAAACGCTCACAGAAAAGGTTGTGTCTCCATAGCCTCAATGCGAATACCACCACTTCCAGCTCCAAATCATGAGTCGCATAATTATTCTCATGGGTCCTCAACTACCTCGAACCATGTGAAATCACATCCCACTACTGCATCAGCACGCACCCGAGACCATCTCATGAAGGGTCACATAACACTATTAACTCAACGCCCTCCTCTGGAAGCCTCAACACTGGAGCACTAGTCAGCCTCTATATCAACTCCTCGAAGGCCTTCTGAAACTGATTAGTCCAGGTGAACGGTCGTCCCTCCCATTTCAATGCGGTCAAAGGGGCAACAATCCTAGAGAAATCCTTCACAAACCTCATGTAGTATCCTTCCAAACCAAGGAATCACCTCACCTCTGACGCGTTCTTGGGTGGCTCTCAATAAAGCTCTACCTCTATCTTTTCGGGATCTATGGTCAATCCCTACTCCGAAATGACATGCCCCAAAAAGTGATCCTCATGAATCCAGAACTGACTGTTTGAGAGTTTCCCATATAGCTGGTGCTCCCGGAGTAAGTCTAGGACCATCCTCAAATGCTCTGCATGCTCCTCCTCCATCACAGAGTATATGAGTATGTCATCAATAAAGATAACCACAAATCGGTCCAAGTACAGCTAGAAGATCTGGTTCATCAAAGCCATAAAAATGGCTGGGGAATTCGTCATGCCAAAGGGAATCACCAGAAACTCGTAATTCCCATATCGACAACGGAAATCAATCTTTGGGATTTCAGCCTCACGACCCACAACTTGTGTTAGCCGGATCGATGATCAATATTATAGAAGCACTTTGCACCTCTCAACTGGTCGAAGAGGATGTTGATCCTCGGAAAAGGGTACTTGTTTTTTATCGTGGCCGGATTCAGGCGATGATAATCCACACAAAGACGCTGACTCCCATATACCTTTTTGACAAACCAAACTAAAGCTTCCCAGGGGGGAACACTGGGCCTGATGAATTCCTTCTCATGAAGGTCCTCTAACTGAAGTGGTAGCTCCCAAAGCTCTGTGGGTGCCATCCGATATGCTGAACATGATATCGGGGTAGTACTCGGGTGCAAGTCAATGCAGAACTCCATATCTCGCCTCAGAGGTAGTCCCAGAACATCCTCAGGAAAGATGTCCATGTATTTCTCTACAACGGTTGGGATCCAGGTGCCTGTACAGTTTACTAATCCGAGAGTCGTGCTCACCAACTAGTGAGAAAAAGGTCGTGGTATCCTGCTAGAGTACATGTTTTCTCTACCATGAGGTCTCGTTCACCTAAAATGGAGAACCTCGTCCCATCAGTGTGATTTCCTCTAACTCATCTATGATGATATTTGATCTAGGCATGAACCATAGAAATACAATTCATGCCCAGGATGATGTTGTAAGGTTCCCTCGTGATGACAAGTAGGTCCCAAGTGAAACTCTCTCCTCCGAACGATAGTTCTCACTGTGTGTAGATAAAGGTAACCAATGAGGTACATCCCATAGGAACCTCGAGGCTAAGTGCAGGTGTCAGCACCTCTACTGGAAGCTCCAACTCCTGTACCAAAAGCAGCGATATAAAGGAGTGGATGGCGCCTGTGACTACTAGTACTGAAGCAAGCATATAGTAAACAAAAAAGCATACCTCGGAACATCTCATGTAATGGGGGGTCACGAACACCCATGGCCTGAAGCTGCTCGCGGCCCCTAACACAAGCTCCTGGAGCCTGGAATGGGTCGCCCGATGGTGGTGGTGGAAGATCCTGGAAACATCTTCTCAGACTTCTATGTCCTTCCTCTCTTCCTGCGCCGCCACCATGAGGACCACCCTTTCCTTCCTTGGGAGATCCCTAGTCACAACACTGCCTCTGCCGCTGCGGTGCGCCCACTGCCTACCACGACTGCTCGGTACTCCTGGTCAAGCAGTCCCATGATAGGTGACCCCGTCCATCACATGCATAGAACCGACTCTCTCTTGACTACCCCGGTGCTCTACGGCGCACTGTTGTGTATGCCCTTACCCCTGATTCTGCCTACTGAAGGGTCTCCTCGACTGAGGATTTCCTCTATGTCGCCTGCATGTTACTGAAGACTCCCCTCTAATGCGGCCACTAATAGGCCCTGCAAGCCGTCGTCCCTCATCCAAGAAGATATCCACCATGATCGCCCGCTCTAGCACCCCGATATAAGTAGGGATGCACAGGGGCCATACACGAGCACAGATCTCCTTGCGAAGACCCTTCTCAAACTTTCGTGCCCAAAAGTAACTGTCGCAGATCATATCCAACGAGTAGCATATCAGATCGGTAAATTGGGCCGAGTACTATGCCACGGTCATCCCCCCTTATTCATCTCCAGAAGCTCCTGAATCAGAACGGAGCATAAACAAAATGGGGAGTACTCCCAGAAGAGCTACTAGTAGCTATCCCACGTGAAAGATGACTCATCATCGATCTACGTAACCAACCTCCACCAACACCCGGTCGTCCCGAGGTAAAGGCTGGTAGATAGGGCTACCATATGGTCTGTTGGTGTCTGTACCAGCCTGAAAAGTCGGTCCACTGACACTAGCCAATATTCTACTTCCTGGGGATCTGGGTCCCCGCGGAACACCTGCAACCACTGATGCTGGAAGTCTTAAAGCGCACTCAACCTGTGCTCAACCTCAGCCTCTTCTGCTGGTACTAACTATCACTCTCTTGGTGGAGGGGCTACTACTAAAGCACTTTGTAGAAGGGGATCACGTGAGGGTCCCTGAACTGACGCCTTGTCGATCTCCAGGTCATCGTCACGAAATAGAGAGGGTAACCTGGCAGGCTGCTATCATGGGGGCGTCCGAAAATTATCATGGATTTCCACGATCAGATGAGCATATATATATATATATATATATATATATAATAGTAATAACAAAGGGTATCTGACTCAAAAAGGATAGTCAAAGACTCAATCCTACTAGATGCATGTTCTAATATTCTCTGCAACAAGTTTCCTAGTGCGTCGAGTCGACATGCGGGTTATTAGGGTCATGGTGAATGGATACATCGGACACCCGTACCATCACAGGACTCCCTAGCCTGAGAGCCACTCTCAAGACACGTCGACACTATTTCCCTAAATCCCAACCAATTCCTTTTTAGGGATGTCCAAACAACGACCCAAGGAACTAACCACCTTTGATACCATTTTTTCATGACCCGACCCTACCAGTCTCGAGCCGCAACTACCCCGGGCCCACCTCCATAGGCCAGGGGCTAGCGACAAGCTCCAAAGGCATAACAATCTCTAGGGAGGCCTTTGCCTAAGTACATGTACACACCCAAATAGCCCACTCAACGCAGAAGAGCAGAGTAAATGAAAACCAGAGGACAAAAAATTAAAACCCAACCACAATCATGCATCATCCTCTAAATACGAAAAAGTAATGTGCTAAAAAGTAATTCCAGATACTAAATAGAAAGATGGGCAAAACCCGTGCCCAACGCGAAAGGTGCACAACCCGAAAACAGGTAAAAAAAAGTAAACCACTGGTGAGTCTCACACCTGAAGGTCCTACTACGTCCACTGAACGAAGCCCAATCTCCTCTAACCTCTATGCTTCTTTGTAGTCTCTATCGACCTGTCTATCATCTACAAGGGCACACCAAGTGCAGACAAAGCCCAAGAAGGGGTGAGTATTAGGATACTCAGTAGGATGCCTCGAAAGCACGAGGGAGAAAAAAGGAGGTACCAACATGGTGAGTAGTAGATAGAACCAGGAATAGTGAAAGAGAACAATAAATAGAGTGCAACCCAACCAAATAGAATAAAGGGCGTAGACTTTTCCAACCAAGAGGAACTAGACACAGAAAGGACGTGGCATACCCCGTGTGTCTTCGCCCCTCCTAGAAGGAGAGTAACCGAACCCAAGGAGTGGGAATAAAAGTACGATGTGTATATATATATATTCTCAACAATAAACCTGAATGAGTGTGTAAGGGGAACTCCATCTCTAAGCTCAGCCCATGATAAGTCACCAACAGTTCTAAGGGAGGCCATCAGTGATGCCCAAACATCCCGCATGTCAAAGATGTCTCATCGCTGAATCGCGCAACCCGAAATCATGCTTCAGTAATCACAGAGAGAAGTCACTGACTAGCCTCATAGAACGGGTTATGTATGAAAGAATTCATCGGGTAACCCACTATCTAGCCCAACTAGAGGGTAAACTGTAAAGTCATGGGTAACCCACTGCCCAGCCCCACTGGAGGGGAAACCCTAAGGTCAACAGGTAACCCACTGCCCAGCCCCGCTGGAGGGTAAACCCTAAAAGTCGATGGGTAACCTATTGCACAACCTCACTAGAGGGTAAACACGGATATGCCATATGGTAACCCACTGCCCAACACTACTGGAGGGTAAACCCGGAACTGGTTCGATAACTCTGCACTGCACGTGCCATCACTAGGTGTCACTAACATTTCAACTATGCATTGAGTCGGAGTGCCTCAATGGAACCTCTGACAAGTTCCCTTTAATGTTTCCTCATTTAATGATATCCCTAAAGAGGCTTCTCATTCCCAAATGTATTACACCATTGTAATCCTCATAGAAAAATGCGCGAGATAGACTACTTACTTAATGGAAATGGACTCCCAATGAAAAAGTTATTCAACACCGCTTTATGCCCACGCGGTGCCTCGTGGGTCCCACACATCTGTCCTGAAAGATGTCGGGTGCACTGCGTCATCTTGATACTATCGGAAAAATATGCCAAAATGACTACTCATTTGCCCCGAACAGACAACTGATGAAAAAGTCACAAAACGTTGCTCACTGCTTAAAAGATGGCCCTTGGGGCCCATGCCTCAACTCTGGATTCACTGCCTCAAACCACCATGGGCCACTTCGTCTCAACTCCAGGGTCACATTACCACTGAAGAATCCTTAAACGGACTCTAGTTGTTCTTGCATTGTCTAAAGGAAGAATCCTGGTGAAGTACTTAACGAGTGTGCCACGCCACAGAACCCTCGTCTCTGGAGTTAAAAATCCCGGAGACTATCTCAAAATCTCCGTCTCGAACCGAGGTTTTTACCTACACAGACAACACACAAAATGGACACCCATAGTGGATGTTACTGGTGTCCGAAGACAAGGGGAGAACCCCTTTGGGTTAGACCGGCCCGGTCCGGCCGGTCCACACGGCCTGGGCCGGCCCGCGCCAGCAGGCCTGGCTCGAAACACTGGCCCGCGGCACATCCATGCGGCCCTACCGTAGACCCCTGGTCCACTCTATGTCGACTGGCCCTTGTGGTCGAATGTTGTCTCGCGTGGAGACCCATCGAAGGCGGGTCTCGGTCTCCGCAAAGGGTCGCGCACCGCAACCCCCTGTCACGCCCCGCACTAGCGAGCTCGTCCGCCGCCGCGGCATGGGACACCTCGCACCACCTTGGTCCGCCACGCCACCAGGTTCCGCCGCGCCACCACTTGGGAAGCCACCACGCCGCCGCCTGGAACACCCCGCGCTACCTCTTTCACCCGTCGGACCTCCCTGGAACCGCAGGAAACCAAGGGAAATGGCCGGAATACATCCCGGGGCCACCCCGGATGCCCCAGGACATGAAAATTCAATCTAGAAAGAGAGTCGGAAAACTCAGATCGATCCCTACACATCAATGGTCTTTTCTTGATGATTGGACATAATTTTGATGCAATAAATTCAATTCAAGGAAGATGAAAAAATAAAAAAAATAAATGCAACTCCTACCACGCTGGGCATAGCCTGTCGCTTCGCCGAAGACCTGTCGGATCCGCTGCGCCTTGGAGAGGTGGAGGAGAGGAACTTGGAGTGTTTTGAGAGGAATCGGCCAGTGAGAGGAGCAGTGGGGAAGAAGGTGGAGGGTGGATGTGTTTAAAAAGAAAAACACTTAAACCCCTGCTAGTCAGCCCCATACCCGAGCATTCGGTGGGGTCGAGGTTAAGCCGCCCATATGGTAAAATCCACGTTCTGAGCGCAACAGAGGTCTCAGAACTTTAATCCAAGCCTCCGTTCAAATGTTTTAAACTCCACTCCCAAGGCCGCTAAATTACAAAAACACCCCTGGTGGCGTTTTCCCCCGAAGGGTTTCGCCTGTGAATATTACACCTCTCCTTGGGTAAACGGCACGCTCAAGACTCAACAGGGCCCTCGGTTTTCCCATCTGAGCAACCGTTTTGGAGTTATTCTGTTTATTTGGCGTGTCCAATGTGAATGCACTTAAAATTTAATTCCAGCCACACCGGGGTTCAGAATCACACGCCGTCTGAACTCCCTGCTCTGAAATGACATCCAGAAAATTTCAAAGTCTTACAGGCTCCAAACCCGGTTTCTTACAAAAATAATTATTGAAGTTACTATTCATATTGTTCGAAAATAAAAGGTGCATATTTAAAAATTTTGGAGCTTATGATTCCAAATATGGAATAAATTTTTCCATATTCAAAACAGAGAAGTTTTAGTAACAAATTTAAAATTAATTCTCGTTGGAAAAACAAGAAAGCGGGTTTTTAATAAAAAACTATTTAATTATTGACATGTGTTTATGTCCAATTTAAATGTAAAATTACTTCCAATGACCATAATTGTATTAAATGATAAAAAAATTCCAATTACACATTAAAACTAATTAAAAGTACAATCTATCTATATAAATAAATTATATGAAAATGCATTTTCCAATGAAAATGTAGTATTTGTCAGTATTCAGAAAAATATGGATTTTAATATAAAAATTCCAAAATGTTAACTAATATAAATTTTGATGTCCCTATTTTAACTAATAAGCTTATTTTATCAAATACAATATATAAAACCGACAAAACTATTTTTAAAATGGTTTCACCTTTAAAAGGTTGTAAAATGGCCTTTTAAATATATTAGTGTAATTTATGTCTAAAATTGGATTAATTATTATTTTAAGCCACTAAAATTAATTGGATAACTATAAAAACACTTAGAAATTTGAAAAATCATAATATAGTTAATTCTGTTCATTCCCACCAGTGCAATGGGTTGGAATTAACTACCATAATAATAATATTATTGTATTATTTTTTTGAATAAATCAGTGTTGTGCGAAACATATGATTTTGAAGAAACACATTGCTACAAGTCAAGTACGTTATTAGACAAAGTGTCCCCTTTAATATAATATTAATATCTTATTCATCAATGTTAATAAATATATAAAGGTATTATTCTATAAATACATGGGATGTTACATTCTTTAATGTATGTAAATCCCCAAATATTGGATAACGTGCTACAGATCATGTACATATCTAGTCACCTATGAAAAATGAATAAAATCATCTATTTAGTTCTAATGTTTCGGTAAGGCCAAGTGACTTGTAATCACACCAACCCTACGAAGAAACTTGTATGACCCAATGAGTTGTTGAAAAATGCATACTCCCCGATCAATACACTATAATATATGTTATGAGGAGACTCTTTATAGAGAATAGTATCCTTATTTGAACTCAAAGGGTATAAGATATTAATCTTCAAAAGCATTCTATTGAAACTGATATATCCTAAACTGCTCTCAAATAACTTTATCCCTTCTCTGATGTTTCTCTATTCAATTTATGACACAACAAGAGAGTTCACACTATCCTCAGTCCAGTACAAGGGTAACCTATAAGGTCTCCCATATTGGTCCTCATATGGTTCTATATTAATAGTGGATTGATAGATTCTGTTAAAATATATTTCCACAAAAGCGATGTGATTCATATTTCTCTAGTGAAAAAAAACATGATGGCTCACAAAATTTTATTTAAAAACATATATGTTCCACTTAGAATGGTCATCTTTCAAGGGTTTGAATGTTTTTCTCATCAATAGCTGGGAATGAAAATATTTTTAAAAACCTCTACAAAATAATTATTTGAAATAATAATCATTATTACAGATGAACATCATTGGTACACAAGAAGATAAATGGTATCTTGCATGAAAATGTTCTCCAAACTCTCCATAAATCTCATCCTACTGATTGTAAATGAATGTGTTGACTTTTTTATGATAGTAAAATATCATCTAGAAAGTTTCAAAGAAAATATCTACATATGGTATTCCTGTCAATAAATCCATTATTTTACAATCCCACATCCATTCATGGATCACAAGAGGTGAAATCAACCATGCTATAACCTGAAATTTTTCGTTTATCTACCTACAGATGTGGCATTGAGAAAATAAATCAACAATACTCTTCTACTTTTTATCTCATAAAATCATTTTTTGAAGGAACCTATACATTTTTCACTATTAGATGGACCACAAATTGGGAGGTATAAAACTCCCTCAACACCTCAACAAGCCACATAAGTCGAACTATTGTATGTTCTTTAAAAGGGATGGCATCCCTCCCACCACCTTTAGAAAATACATCTATTGTGTCTCCTAAAGATATTTAGTCCTGTAAAATACCATTGTTGATATTTCCCAACTATTCTTCTCTCACATGCTAAAGAAGTTGTGGAGTAACTACCATCGACTGAAGATAATATTCAACCCTATCCCCCACCAGGGTCATCTAAAATTAGTAAAACTACTCTAATGTATCCTTCACTAAGAAATTGGGTGATTTATTGATAATTTATTCTACAACCACATTTTCATTACCTATACTATAGACTATAATGAAGTCATAATACTATAGGAACTCTTACCCAAACCTTTTAACATGTTGTCATATCTTTGGGTAAAGGTGTACCTGAGAAATTAGTGGTCTATGTAGGAATTGAAACACTCACCCAGAAGATAATGCCTCTACATATTCAAGGGGAAGACTACCAATTACAACTCTAAGCCATGTGTTGCATAATTATTATCATGGGATCATAAATACCTCCACCCATAAGCTATATATTTTAAAATCTTCATTAATTCACATCTAATACTAACTCTATAGACATAAAAAAACACCACAAAGTCAATTCCCTTTACTAGTATAACCCTAACAATGTAATAAAACTCAGCACCCATGTCATCCTATTGGGTAGTTCCTAAGAAAGTAGTGCATCAATTATCACCATTTTCATATTTACATGATACTTAGAGATAACATTATCGATAAATTAATCCCTTCATATCTCAAACTAACACTTTGAGTGTTTAAACTTAATATGGTTCTCCCGATGTAAATCTAGGACCCCACTCAAATGCTCCACATGGTCCTTATATGATGTAGGTTATAAGATAATGTCAATATTAAAAAAACTCATGGATTAGACCAATAAATTTTGGAGGTTCCAGTTTATGAGATCCATGAACACAATGAGGGAATTTTTCACGCTAAAAATGAATCACTATGAATACTTAATTCCTGTAGAAACATTTAAATTCCTTTTTAAAAAACCTTGTAATACCTAGACCTCAGAAACCTAGAGTTGGTGTATTATTTTATTAAATTTTCATTAGTGAAAGAAATAAAATAAATAAGGACTGATCAATTTAAGAGTATCGAAACACCCTATTATATCAATGATTCCCACAATACATTAGGAAATAGGAGATGAAATAATAATACAAAAAACCATTTCCTTCAATTGTCATTCAAATATTTCTTCTTTATAACCAAGGGAATGTAACCATAATAAGGGTGAGCTCAAATTCTCAAAACTTTTATGTAAAACAGAAGCAATAATGAATTAGTGAGAATAAATCAACATGCAAATGTGATTAATAGAAAATGCATGCCATTAAATAACTATATAATGGAAAATCAAAATGGAAAGGTGATATATAGAAACACATTTCATCTAATAAAAAATGATAATGAAATATATCCCTAAGAATTTAGACGTAAAATATCATGGATAAATATTAATTTAATCTATATGAAGGATATTATTATTTATTGGATGTAATTTTTGAGCGACATGAAAACCTATATAAATATGTCCTTTTATAATACGATTGAAATTTTGGATAGAAACCTGTTAAATTTGGCCAAATTATTCATCTCTTGAGAACCCGTCGATGTATTGAACATCTATATAAAGTGAAATCTCTTCCCATCATTTCCTGTCTAAATAAAAACTCATATAAAATAGTCTGAATAAATAATATTCCTTATGAAATAGACATTTTTAATAAATAATATTGAATTATAAATATAAACCAAAAATAATCCAATAATTATCAAGGTAGACACCGTATGTAAAATGGTATATGTTTTACACATTATTAATATTCATTATATAAGATTATGGGTATTAAATTAAATTTCCAATGAAAAAAATGAATACATTAAAGTTACTATTTCAACAGGGAGTTAATAATTACAAAGTTATGTGAGAATTCAAATATTATCATTAAGAACATTCTTAAGGGGAATAATATTCCAACATTATAAAGTGTCCCATACCACTTTGAAACATTTAAATCACAATCCCCATAGTGGGTTCACTTTAAATGAAACTTATAATGTCATAATAATAATTAGATTCAGGTTATTATGTTTCAAATGTATTATATACACCAAATAAAAGTGAATTGGTTCATGATAACAAATAAGTCTCAATGGAATTTCAATTGAGACGAAATTCCATTACCTTAAACATCATTTTTGTCATGTGGTAATTATCATCCTCTATAGTGGTTTAAAATATGTTAATACTACATAAAATAACTATAATAATATTCATAATTTCGTATATTATCTTCTAATAATATATTGTTACCCATTTCTTATTAATCCTTCAATATTTTCACTATTTCGGGTGTTAATTGCCATGTTTTCTCAAGTATGTTTTGAATGGTTATTTTTTGATCCTATTAATTAGATAATAATTTAATAATATATATAATTTAAACCATGAAAAAATTACCTTATATATTCTGTACATATGTATTTACAGTATTCCATAATATTTGTAGATTAGAAATGAATTACACTGTTCATGGAGACGGTCGATCGGTCGTATGCATGAATGATACTTTCATTTCTCTATTGCATTTAAAAGAATAAAAAGTAATTGAAAAACATGTATATTATAATTCCAGTATAATATATATGTTATATATGACAAATATTTTTATTCAAACCTTCCTTTATACATTTCATGATTATCATGAAGAGCCACATCACTTTGAGGGGGCGAGAGTCCACACTTCGGCAAAAGATGTTATCGTATTTCAAAAAATGGAATATATAGATTTATGTTTTATAAAAGAAATAAAAAATAAAAAATATCATATATAATATTTATAAATATATTCTCCATCATAATGGCTACCATGAGAGGTGGTAAAGGAAAAATGAACAGTCATCGTTTTTTGAGGTTGTAGTTTGTCGTACACTAAAGCAGTATGATCGTTACCCATTAGATGGTAGTGTGTGTATGATTAGGTCAGAAAACTTAAAAAAAACATCTTAAATTATTAAGGATACTATTTTAGTTAAAAAATCAAGAAATAAGATTAGGGACTGTATAATGGAAACAAAACTAGAATCCTTATTGATGTTTTTACCTCTTTGTCAAGTAACTCCTTTTGGTTTCCACCAAATGGATTCCTTGGATTTATTTCTGACCTAGGGGAGATTATTGGTTGAGTTTAGGTATTTTTAGGAGTTATTATTAAAGATATTGGTTGATCCAAATTGTCATGATAGGTGTGAGTAAGTTGGAGGAGATGGTGCCCCTTTATAGTTGATGAGGAGTGGCACTCATCTATATTTTGGGAAAGGGAATTCCACCCACGTTTTTTACATTGAATTTGGATCCAATAATGTACCAAGTAAGATAAAATACAGGACAGGGTCTATATATGTTGGTAAAATGTATCTTTTAAATGTTTCTAGGTCATTTTGGTCATCAAGTTTAGGGTTTGACCCTTTATTATGATTAATTTTACCTTAATCGTTGTAATTAATTTTAATTACAATCACTAATAGTTTTCATCAAAAAATAATATCACCTTATTAGAAATTATTAATTATTCTCATTCCAAATATTTAATCAATTTTCATAAATTGAAATCACATAAGTGGAAGAAAATAATTTAAATTTAATCCCGTAGAAGGGACGACAATGCAGATTTTTAAAGAAAAAATGACCAAAAGTTTTCCATGTTTTTATAGAAATTTCAAGGTGAAATTCATTCCAATGATCTAAATTATATTAATTTATAAAAATAATATATATTTACACTTTAAAACCAATTTAAAATATAATTTAAACTTATAAAAAATTATATGATAAAGAGGTTTTGAACTAAATTTCAGTTTTTTCAATATTCATTAAAAAATTACACTTCACTGAAAAATAGCAAAAAATTACAATAACCTAATTTTTAGGTTTTTATTATATATATGAAGATAATATTGACATATTAAATTTATAAAATGTTCAATATTGTATTTCAAATCGGTTCTCCAATAAAAGGGGGTAAAAATGCAATAATGAAAAATAAAGTATTTTATGCAAAAAAATTGGATTTTTATCACAATCCAATCAAATATATTGGATGAAGAACAAAAATGTTTTATTGAATATAATATATATATATCACATTAATTACACTCACTAATGGGAGTTAATTTAATTTATTATGGAAATACATATTTTTGAGCATAAAAATAGTTTTCTATAAAAATATTCCCTTTATATTTAATTGGTTCTTATACACTTTTATAATTAATTTGTAACCAATGAATTAATTTTATATTTTTATAAATATTATATTTTCATTAGTTATTTGATACTATTTATAACCACTCATTTAACGGCTTTCTTAAGTCTTATTATATTAAATATTTTAATACTATATTTTTTTTGTGAAACTCAATCTTGCGTGTAATGCATGTCATCGAAGAAGGATTCTCTCTCGTGTAATGAATTATAACATGGTATGGAATTAATTGAAATATATAGAATATATCTAATCTATTTACAATAGTTAGTATATTTTAGAGTATAAGGGTATTGTATTCCTATACCCTCTTAGTGTTGCGTGTCATGCACAATATTGAATATAAGGTTACTAATTTAGAATTTCAGGGTGTTACATTCATCCCACATTAAATAAATTTCATCATCATTATTTAAACATCATATCAGTAATAGAGGTATTTAAAATATACTATTTTTGAAATACCCACATCGTAAAAGGGTTAATATAACATCTTCTTAATAAGAGATTAATGAAAGTAAAATAACAATGTAACTTGGATCCCTAGTGGGAGATCCTATGTTGGAAATGGACATAGGGATACAAAAGAAAAATCTAACAATCATGTTTTGATAGAGAGTGATGAAAAAAATATTTTATTGAAATTTTACGACCCAAACACCATAATCTAGAGTTATGAATAAAATCCATTGATATCATAAAAAATAATGACAATAGGACAACATTTTTTGTTTTAAGATCATATTTCATGTAGTTGAGGATGTATTTAACTCTCTAATAATATACATAAATATACTTATTAGAACGTTTCTATAGTTAAAATCTTATCCTTTGGTTATGCGTTGAACTATTTCTACTTCATCCCATAGAACAGGATTCATCATATAATGTTGTAATATATATATATATATATATATATATAAGAATATATAATGTTTAACATAAACCAATTCATAACTAGTAAAAATTTTCAACATATTATGACCCAAAACTTTGGAATGAAGTTCATTGAATTTCCAAACTGAACATATCATTATTCTTCAATAAAAATGAAGTATCTCCTTAATCATCACATACTGAATATGTGAACAATGTCATTGTGAATTCTCTTGAAATATAGTAATAACATGAATTACCATAATATCTTATTGGAAACCAACATTACTCTTTATTCCATTAGTAAGACACAAGTTATTGGATATATTATGTAAATCCAAAACTATTCAATAAACTGACAATGATATCATATACCACTTGTCAATAAGTTATTAATAAATTCAATGGTAGTTAGAACTTATCCAAATAAATCATTTCTTCAACATTATCTCAATATCATGAATATATTAAGGGTTGTATTCTCCTCAATCATTTGTTTTACAATAAAATTAGATTTCTACTGTGTTAATTTTCTTGGTACCGTTTAATATATGATCACAACTTCATTGTGAAAAAGTACTCTAGTATAATATTTATATATTTATTAAATTATATGATGAGAACTACGACAAAACTGGGTTTCTTCTATGCCACCCTATATCATTGCTAAAAAAAGACCAGATAAAGGGGGGCCTTCATCAGTGTTTTTTAGCGCGGTTAAATGGTTCCCCCTTTATCGGTGCTTATTTTAGCAGCACTGATAAGGGGGGTGGGGGCTTTATCAGCCCTTTTTCCTAGCACTGATAATGTTTATATTTCAAAAAAAAATCATGAAAAATAATATATTATTTTATTTGTTTATTTATTTTGATATAAATATAATATATATTTTCAAATATGTTTTAGATAGGTATAAATAGACTATTACATTTAATATATAATAAATTTTGTGAAAATAGATTTAAAATATTTTAATCAATATTATTAATTAACAATTTTCTAATTATAATTGATTAATAATCATTTAATAACTATTTGAAGACACCAAAAATCAAAATAATAATAATAAAAGATCCAAAATAAGATGAAAATGTAACTCAAACTTCAAATGAACATAACTTTTGATCCGGGTATTCTTTTGAACTCTACATCATATCAAATCGGAACTTGTAATGATCTCTACACTCTAGTGATTGCAGGTAACCTTTTGTCACATTTTCGATGCTAAAAAAAGGCCTAGAAGGCCTCCAAAACTATGTTTTTAGTCGGGATACCCTGATTTTTTAACATTCAAACAATTATAATTTCTGATATGGATTCCACTAGGCATGTAAAAAATATGATATAGAATATTGTCTCATTTTCATTGATTTGAATAGTTTTCAAGTTGAAACTGACTTCTATATTAGATGTTATGGTCGTTTTAACATTCTATGGCTTTTCAAATACAAATATATATGGATTTTCAAATACACATATATATGTATTAGATATTATAGTCATTTTACACTAATATATGAATAAATGTATATGTATTAATATATCTAAATATATTTATATTAATATGAATCAATATTAATATAGGAATAAATATAACTATATATATAAATAGGTATTAATATACGAATAAATATATATATATATATATATTAATATATGATTTAATATATATGTATTAATATTACTAAATATATTTTCATTAATATGAATATATATTAATATATGAATAAATATTACTATATATATATATAAACAGATATATCATTAAATAGAGAAAAAAACTAAATAGAATTGTGGTAAATATACAGACGTGCAAGGGGGGATGTCTTGGGTTTGAGTTCGGGTGGAAGCAATGAGGGGTGTGCAGGAAAGTGCGGGATGTTGGAGAATGTGTAGCGTGCGAGAGTGTGGGAGGGGGCCTCCTAACACTGATAAAAGGGTGGGCCAAGTGCTGTTAAAATATTTCATGCATTTTATTTTTTTTAATTGTTTGTACTGTTATCAGCACTAAAAAAGCGCTGATAAAAGGGGTCTTTTATCAACACTAAAAATGGACTGATAAAGGACGTGTTTATCAGCTCTTTTTTTAGCACTGATAAATATGTACTTTATTAGTTATATTTTTAGCTCTGATAAAAGTAACCCCCCTTATGTTCGCCTTGATTAGCCACTCTTTTCTAGCGTTGTTAATTCCCTTTTATAGTGCTGATAAATGTCATATTTGTAGAAGTGGAGAAAATCATAAACCAAATAATTTTACAACATATTTCTTATATAAAAATATATAATCACATTAATAATTCAACTTCATTTGTCTTCATATCATATGATTGAACGTGATCCCTTATCTTCTTCGGAGGTATATTCCTGTGACTCATGGGGAATTAGTTTTCATAATTACCCATATCTTTACAATTGCAACACTAAATAGATGCATTTTCATTCTTCCCTTTTCCTTATTTTTCATATTGAACCTTTTCCTTACACTTCTAAAAAAACTCTCAATGCATTCAAGATTTTAGATGGGAGATTATTTCCACGGTTGTCACAAGTTGGAAAATACTTCTTTCACTTCATCTTATTTAACTCATTCCATTTTTTATGGTTTTCATAATACATCTTCTACTCTTGGATTTCATTGAATACATAAGATCTCAATAATTACTTTTATTTATTGACGGCACATAAAACTATCTCTTCATAGGATGACAAATTCTGAGAAACCAATTCCCTTTATAGATTTGGCATGATACCTTAAAATAAGTGGTCAATATTTAACTCTATATTCTATATATAATATGCATCATACCTCGGTAACCTTGTTAAAGTAGATTTATAATCCCCAACACCTAATTATTCCTTTTTCATTAAACTATGTAACAATCTCTTCATCTCATATTTTGGATCATGAAGGATGTATTTATCAAAAAAACACCTCCTTAAAAGTTATATATTCCATGAGATCTATTTATTCTTCCTCTCTTGCATTCCTGATCAGAGACCACCACTGATGAGCATCACCTTGGAGGTTATACATAAAAACTGTAACCTCTTCCATTTCATTTCATCTAAAGGTCATAAATATCTTCTTTAAATACATAATTCATTTTTCATATTTCATTGGATCATTAGTCCAACTAAATGATGGGGACATCTATCACATAAAGTGGTCAAACATAGAATATTCTCTATGTGTAATATGTTTCTTCATTTGGGAAATGTTATTTTCCATAACATGACTAGGATAACATAATATATCCATAACACGCTTAGTTAAAATACCTGCTACATTGACTTTATCTGCGGGGAAACCTCTATAATGGTCACGATTATTGATACTAATCTTCTATCCAGGGACAATTTTTAGAAAAAATATCATATAATATATTATCTTATTAAGTTATGAACATTTTATAATGCTAAATATGGTATAGAACATAACATAAATTTATTCATATTGGATCCTAGAATCATTAACATTAGTTAATTTGGGGAAATATAAAATTTTAAATCCTTTATAAAGGTAGGAAATGAAAATGTAAATTATACTAAGCATATCCCATAAGATATTGAAACCAATTGTGTATTAAGGACCATTATCATGCACCAAGTTACCTCAAGTTAAGTCTAAGACACCTTTTCGGAGTTGTTACCCCTAAGTACCTCTTTTCTAGAACAGAATCCACATGTAGTATCCATACAATGTTGAATTTATTAGAATAACCATATAATGAGTACCTTACAAAAAATCTTGGATGTTCTTGAATAAATATTCTCAATGTTTATCTTAGGTATTTTCTCCCTAATATATTTTTTATAAATATATTTTCTATTGATTTTGATAAACTTATTTGATACCAAATATAATGCCCTGGCCCCAGAATCCTAGTGCTGGTGCATTATTTTATTACATTGGCTTGATTATAAGAAATTATATCCTATATGACCGATCGGTTTAGTTGTATTGGATAGCCAGATTTTATACATGATATCCATAATATATTGTGAAATTAAAAAATACAACCATGATATATAAAAATAAAATAAACTATGTCCTTGAATGATTATTTAAATATTTCTTCTTGATAACCTGGGGAAAAGAAACATAATAAGGGAGAGTTCAAATTCTCAGTATAGGTAAGTAAAAACTAATCAATAATGTATCAGGGAGAATAAATAATTAGAAAAGGTGATTAATTGAATCCAAATTCCAATCAATAAATAGATAAGGCAAAATCAATATTGAATTGTAAGAAACAAAAACACAATCCATCTTGCCAATAAATTGTGAATGAACTATATCCATAGAAATTTTGACATAAAATATCATGGGAAAATAAAAATGAAATCTATATAAATGAAATGATTATTCATTGGAATACATGTATAAGTCACATGAAAACATATACTATCAATACCATTCATGAGATGTTTAAAACTACAGATAGAAACTCATTTAATTCGGCCAACTTATTTATCTCATGAGAACCTGGTGGTGCATCGAGGATCTATATAGAGTCCAGGATCCTCCCACTATTTCCATCCCAATTCATTTCTCATATAAAATAGTTGAAATAAATAATATTACTTATCAAATATCCATATTGAAATATGAATTCGTAATTATCAGTATATTCCAAAAATAATCACATAACTAGCAGGGTAGACACCGTATGTAAAATTGTATACAATATAGAAAATAATAATATCCATTGCATGAGATTATGGAAATTAATATAAATTAAAAATTAAAAATTATTACAATAATGTTATTAATTCAAGATAAATTTAAAAATAACAAAAGGAAGTTTGATTGAAAAGATAATCATTAAGAACATTCTTGAGGAGAATAATATTTAAACCATTCAATGTGTCCCACACAACATTGAAACATTTAAATCATAATTCCCTTGAATGTATGACATTAAATGTAACTTATAATATCATCAGAATAATGAGATTCATGATATTATGTTTCAAATGCAGTATATACACCAAATAAAATTTTATTGTTTCATAATAATAAATAAGTCTCAATAGAATGTAAATTGATATGAAATTCAATTACCTTAACCTTACTTTTTGTGATGTGGTATTTATCCTTATGTATATTGGTATAAAATATGTTATTAATATATTCCATAACCATAATCATATTAATAATAATATATATTATCTTCTAGTAATATATTATTATCTTTTTGTTAACAATCTTTCAATATTATCACTATTTCTAGTGTTAATTACCTAGTTTTACCAAGTATATTTCCACTTGTTATTTGTTCCACTTATCAATTAGGTCATTATTTCATCATTTGAAAAAATTAATACAGGAATTAATTACCTTATATATTCAATACGTATTTATTTATAATAGTCCATAATACATGGAGATAAGAAATGGAGTGCATCATTCACGGAGATGGTATGTCGTACATACGCATGAATGCTACTTTCATATCAATGGTATATCTAAAATAATGAATATAAAATTATAAATATGTATATTATAAATGCAGTATCATATATATGTTATATAATAAACAATTGTTTTATCAAAACTATCCTTTATACATTCCATTTTTAGCGTCAAAAAGTCATGTCTCTTTGACGGTCCGGTAGTCCTCACTTCCACAAACGATGTTATCATATTTACACAAATTGGAATGAATAATGTTTTGAGTTATAAAAGTTTTAAATTAGCATAAATACATAATAAATATCATATATAGACTTTATAAATATATTTTCCCTCATAATGGCTACTATGAGAGGTGGTCATGTAAAAATGAACATTCATCATTTCGTGAGGCCATAGTCCACCGTACACAGAAACAGTATATTTGTAACCCTTTTGATGGATGTTTGTTTATGTGTAGATAAAACCATTAGTATAAAAAAACCTACAATATTTATAATTTTTTTAGACAATCATGAAATAATAATCTATTTAGTTTTGGACAATAGAAATAAAGCTAAAATGTAAAAGGATGTTTGTTACCTCTTAATCGGGTAACACGTTCTAGTTTGTACTAAAGTAATTCCTTGGGATACTTTATTTTTAGGACCATGATGATGAGGAATGTTATTGTATTCATGTGTTTTCCTTTCTTTTAAAGTAATGTTTTTGGAAATCACATCACTTTGTATCTAGGAAATAATCTTATTAAGGATTGTCTTCAAAATAAACAGATATATGTTTTCAAAATAATTGGATCAACGTTTACAAAATAATTGGACTCATGTTTTCTGAACAATAATATTCATGATGCCCATCATAATGAGGAATTTTTTTTATCTGGGTAGTGATAATCATTCGCATAGAAAGAATCTTGTTGGAAGTAAATGGGCACTGGTTTCACTCTAAATTCGGTGCAAAAGAAGTCAATGTTTTGATAAAGTATCAGAATCTACTAACTATGATAAATTAAATTATTATGATCCATTTCCAATTTTAATTTCATAAAAATCATAAGTTGATTGGAGAACATGTGATTAATGCTTGGTGGAATAAATAGGGAGTAAAGGTGGTGATTATTGAAAAAGGTGGTAGCGATTGAAAAAACGGTTCTGATTAAAAAGGTTGTTCAATTGAAAAGGTTGTTCTGATTGAAAATAATGTGTCGATTGAAAAGGTCATTTAGATTGAAAATATAGGGTTGATTGAAGAGTAATATGTGGTGATGATTGTTTCTCAAAATGATCACATTCAGGTGGAGGATGAAATGAATGTACTCAGAATGATTGTACCAAGTATTATTTATTCATAATGATTGTACAAAGTAAAGATTGTTTTCTAGAAAATTGTATCCCAAAAAATCATACTTAGAAAGATCATACTCTGTAAAATCATATTCTAATAATGAATTTTTTGAGGGCGATGAATGAAAATTGAATGATATAATTAGATCATTAAAGTTTTCAACCATTTCAAACGGGTTAAATTAATTTGTAGGTTTCCAATTGGGTCAATAGAAAAAGAGAAGATTATTTTTTGAATCTCATGTGGGTCAAGAGAAAAAAAGAAATAGACTGATTAATGGATTTTTAAGGGGGAGCAGTACATTCAAATAAAATCTTTTGATTCAAAATGGTTCTAAGAATCATTTACAGAAAATCAGAATGTTATCTATTTCTTCATACATTTGTTTTCAATTGATATAGAGCTTTATATTGAAGAAATCATATTGATAAAAATCAGACTCATGTATTGAAATCATACTGATGATTCAATTTAATTTCTGAATAAAGAGATAACGTTTATAAAATAATTGAAATTCTTTTAGAAGTAATGAAAAAGTCAAAATCCACAAGACATTTTAGGTGAAATTTAGATTAAGGTGAATTTGATTAAGCGGGAAAATTTTTTGGATTCCAGCCAAATCATCTCAATGGTCACCTTTAAAAGGTGAAGTACTTTGTACATTCTGACTATTTATTGGTACTGTTAAATGTAGTAGAGAGTGAAGCTCTATGTTTTTAGTAAGAGAAAGTAGATATTGTATTAGTATTAGTTGATTTTTTTTGAAAGAGATAAGACATACTATAAGTGACAAGATCATAATGTTGTTTTTTAGTTAATCATCATACATAGATTTTATCATAATTATCATATCACCATATTCATTTTGTCAATTGTTTTCGGATGATCATCATATCCGGCAAGATTAATATCCTTTGATATTTCTGTGTTGGGTTTCTCGGAATGATGAATAATCATACTGGGTTTTATTGTACTCAATAATTGAAGTGGTTCTGATTCAATTTTATTTTATTCTGAAATAAAATTGGACTGGAAGAATTTAATTATAGAGAATCAGATTCAGGTTAATCATACTGGTAAAATTAGACTAATGAAAATCTGCCTCATATTTCCATAATAAATTGTAGGAAGTTCTTACCTTATTCTCAATAAGAAATTGAAGAAATATATTTCGATTGAATATATTTTTGGATTTTAAAAGAATCCCAGGTACAATTAATTGTTACAAAATCATTTTATTACCTTATTCCTGTAATGAGGGATCACATGAAATATTGGAATTGATTATATAGTTCTACATAAGTTTAAGGGAATATCCTACTTGTTGTAATCCAAGGATTGATTTCTATTGGATTTTATGGTATTGGATCATTTCCAAAGCATACCAGTGATGTAGTTATTCTTTTTGAATAGTGAACCTTGTAAATATTGGTGTTCCTATGGATTTGTGTTGAATTTTTTTAGCAGTGAATTGATATATTTAATAGGGGGCGGTGGTTGTTTCAATTTGAAAGAAATAAGAATGAAAAGAGTATCACTGATTCACCCCCTCCCCGTCTCGGTGATACAATCACACTGGTTGGGAATATTCATGTGGTGTTAGAGGGTAGGTTCCATTCTATTTTTACTTAAAAATAGAGAATTTGAATTGTGTGAAAGGAAATGTTATTCCACTCTTTGATGGAAATAATTATTATATCTGGAAAGATAAAATGATTCTTTATTTTATGTCTACTAGTTATGATTCTCATGAAGTTGCAACAGGTGGGTTTCATCCTATTGATGATAATTCTCCTCTTATATATATTGATAAGAAGAATCTGGAGAATGATATAAGTGAAAATATTTTTATATTTTCATCACATTTTGAAAGCGAATTCTTGAGAGTTAAAGGATTTGCTGTATCCAATGGTATGTGGGATAAATTGAAAAACATATCTGAGGGAATAAATTGATGAAGGAAAAACTATAAATCTAGAGATTAATATATGAAGATTTGAATATACAAGAGTATGAATATATTGAGGAAATATATATGAGGATGAATGACATTGTGAGTAATATCAGATGTATTGGTGAAAAGATGGATGAATCTACAATTTTTGAAAAGATTTTGAAAATCATACCTGAAAATTTCAATGTAAAATTTTCTCAAGTAGAAGAAAGATATCCTGAAAGTTATCTCTTGATGATTTACATAGAATTATTATCACTTATGAAAGGATATGGGGGAAATCTATGAGACGAAAAACACATGTTCATACATAAATGTCTTTCAAGGCTGCAATAAAGGATATGTCAATGAAGATTCTTTTTGAAGATGAAGATGGTAATTATAACTCTAAAAATGAAGTTTGTAATAATATATATGGTATTTTATCCTTGTTTTATAAAAATGTGACAACGGGTACAATAAAATACAATGGGAAAACATCCCATGAAATGTTATGAATGTGGAATAATTGGTCATTTTTTGGCTAACAGTCCTTAGAGAAAGAAAGAAGATGACACTGAAGAAGAAGAAAGAAATCTCTAAAGATCATGGAATAAATATGGTGATAAAGTAAAATTATATTCTATTGGGAATGATAATAAATTATTCAATTTCAAAAGAATAATATCCTTATCTAAATATGATGAATAATAAGGAAGTGATGTTGAATCTAAAATATCTATTCAATACAGTATTGAAAAAATATTTATTTTAATATTTAATGATGAAGAATTCATAAATAGTAGTTCTCAATAAGAATTAACTCAACATGAACATCATTTTAAGGAACGGTTAAAATAATTTCTATGAAAGAAGAAAATGTGTAAAAAGAAAAAAATGAAAGATGAATCCTCTCCAATAAGAAAACAAGAATGTTTTTTTTATGATAAAGTAAAGATAGAGAAAGAGATTTATGATTTGATGAAATATCATAAAGATAGAAATAATCACAATGAGTATCTAGAATTGAAGGTGAATGAAAAAATAAGATGAGTTGGAACTTGTCTAAAAATAATTATCTAAATCTGAATTAAGTCATAATTGTTTCATAAACTCTACTACTGACGTTGGTGAATGTTCTTATAATAAGATACCTGATAAGGTTCAACAAAAGTTACCTTTAAAGGGTGAGAATAAAGATAAAATTGGTTCTGAAAAGAAGAAAGATGGGAAATTCATGTATGTGGTCAAGACCAATAATGTTAGGAATTTAGAAGTCTCAAAGAAATTTGAATTAATAATAGTTTCAAATAATTTTGATTCTATTATGATTTAAAGGAAAGAGAATATGATATCCGAGAAACTTTCTCGTAACCCTAGCTAGTATGGAAGGTTTAGAAGAAAATATTATTTTTATGGCTATTTCTGGTGTTGTGGGGGATTCAGACACATGACGATTATATGTTGGTTCAACCAATGATATTAAAATTATCCCTTATTTTATGAAAGGTAAATATTGAGGGGAAATTGATTCCCTCAAAACAATAAGACTAAGAAAGTTTCTATGAAGAAGTTTGAAAATAATGGAGTGATGATTGAAAATAGGTTGCAACCCATTGAAACTATTGGTGAAAGATTTGAACTATTTGGAAATCCTAATAATGGATGTCTTGTTTTGATACCAGAATAAAAAAACTATTAACAATACTCACAATTTGGATGTAAATAATGAAAATAAAGGAGAAAATTCACTTACTCTTGAAACTATATAGAAATATTCATAGGGAGAACAACCTTGGATACTATAAAGTGGGTGTTCTTCTCACATGATAGGAGACTTAAATTTGTTATAGAATGGGGATGATTTTAAATAAGGCATGGTTAAATTCATCCATGATTAATCCCTGAAAATAAATTGTGTTGGTTCAGCCATAATAGGGAATGAAAAGATGTTATCCAATAAAACTTTATACGATGATGGGTTAAAACACGATTATCTAATTGTTTCACAATCGTGTGATGAGGGTAACAAAGTTATATTCGGGAATGATGGGTTTTTTGTAAAGGGTGAAGAATGTTGTGAAAATGTTACAAGAGGCCAATGCACAAAAGGAAATTTGTTTAATGTTGTTAAAATAAAAAACTCTTGTTACAAGATATTGGTTAAATAGAATTAGTTGTGGCATAAAATTCTCAGACATATGTGTAAGAGAACATGAGCAATTTATCTAAATAGGACAGTATCCAGTACATTCCTAACATGGTAATAAGTTGAGATTTGTGTTGCACTATCTTCTAGAAAGGAATCATTACAAATACTTTGCATAAGAATGTTTAGATTTGTTCAAAACAACCCTTTGAGCTGATGTATTCTGATGTTTGGGGGGAAATGAGAAAAAAAAATAAAAAATGGAGTAAGTACTTCATTACATTAATTGATGTTTTTTACTTTCATTAATTTTGTTCTGTATATGAAACGCAAATCTGAAGCTTTTAAAATTTTAAATGTTTCATAAGGAAGGATGAAAAAGAATGTGAGTATTTTGTGAAGAAGTTGCAAAGATATAATTTTGGAGAATATAGAAGTTAATATTTTATATACTATCTTGAGAATCATGGAATTAATAAATTTTATAGTTCCCTATATAGTCCCCAATAAAATGGGGTTGCTGAAATAATGAACAAAATCTTGGTGGAAATGGGTAGAACCATGTTAGTTGAACATAACCTTTCTCATTACTCATAGAAGAAATCCATGAGTACTATTATGTATATTAAGAACCATTTTTTATACATTCCTCGATTAGGTATGATTCTATATGAATTTTATTATAGAAAAAAATCCAAATTTTAGTCCCTTTAGAGTTTTTTTAAGTCTATATATTATAAAAAAGAAAGGTGGAATCTATGGTATGTTTGAGAAAAATGATAAAATGGAAACATTCTTGGATATGATCTGGAATAAGGAGGTTATAGATGATTCAAAAATGAAATAGAATGAAATATTAATTTAGTTGATGTGAAAATGATTTAAGGATCTGAGAAATAGAAACATGCTCAGAAAAACAAAGAAGTTGGGAAAGTTAAAGAAAGAAATTAAGATAAGGATAAAAACAATTATAATCATTCTCGTGAAGATGAATCAGAATCAACTATTTCAAGTGATGAAGAAGATAATCATAAATCACCTCCTAGGATGAGGAAGAATATGGAGGCTCAGAACATTATTGTTTATCAACATCAGAAGGTTAAAAAAAGAATAACAACCATTTCAATTACACATAACTCTCTGTATTCAAAATTTGAATCAAATGATGTGAAAGAAGATTTTGAGCATCTGTAATGGGTTTATTCCATGAATAAATAGTTGGATCATGTTGAATTGAATCATTCATGGGAACTTGTACCCAATCAAGAAAGAAAAAACAATATTGGAAAAAATGGGTCTTCTGGTACAAGATGAATGGATAAGGTGTAGTGATAAGAAACAAATAAATATTGGTGTGCAACGGTTATTCAAAAAATATTGGAATTAATTTCGATGAAACCTCTTTTCTAGTGTAAATACATGAAACAATAACAATATATATTTCTATTACTACACAATGAGGATACCGGATCTTACAAATAGATGTTAAATATGCATTCTTGAATGGTGATCTTGAAGAGAAAGTTTATATTGAACAACTTTGTGGATTTGTATTTGGGAAATATGAAAGTTATGTGTACATATTGAAAAGGACTTTTTATAGATTAAAACGATCTCTGAGGGAATGGTATTCTAAATTGGATATATTATTAGGGAAGATGAGTTTTAATAAAGGAATAGTGGATATCATTATTTGTATATAAGAAATACAATATCGTTCCCTCATTGTAATTATTTATGTTTATGATATTATTTTTGCTGGAAATGATGAAAGAAAATGTGAATGATTTTTTAAATAAATTAAGAAGGTATTTGAAACTTCCATGTTAGGGGAAATGAAATACTTTCTTGGGTTAAAAATCATTCAAATGGAGAAATACATCTTTCATTTTCAATAAAACTATGCTAAGGATATTCTTAAAAGTTTCAACATGGAAAACTCAAAGCCTATTTCCACGCCTACTTTAGGGGGAACCAAGTTGATTAATGATGGAGAAGGAAAAGAAGTATATCATAAAGAGTATTATAATCTGATTGGAAGCCTATTGTATTTCACTACATCAAGAGATATCATTATTTATGTTGTTACCGTATGAAATATATTTCAGAGTGCTCCAAAAAAATCAAACATACATGAAGGAAAAAGAATTTTCAAATATATTAGTGGCACAATAGAATTTGTAATTAGTTATTTCATCACAGATTGTATTGATTTATTTTTGCTATTAAGATACTTATTGGGCGGGAAATGTTGATGATAGAAGACCCACATCTTGTGGAGTATTACTTATGGGGAAAATTGTGTTAGCTAGAATTAAATGAAATGTAATTCAGTTTTTCTTAGTATGGATAAATCTGAGTATGTTCTTACCACTCAAGTTGATGCTCATCTTATGTGGATGAAAAATCAATTAGAATAATTAATTGTTGAAGTGAAGTAACCCTTGATCTTAGGTTGTGACAATCAAAGCATAATCAATCTCACTATAAATCTAGTTAAATATTATCATTCAAAAAATATTGATATCTAATATCATTTTATCAAATAGAATGTCAAGAAGAATGAAATTAAGAAAGAATATGTTCTAACATCATAACAAGTGGATGAAATCTTTACAAAACCTTAACCAAATTTATATTTTTTTTAATTGAGGTTGAACATGGATTCCCAACCTATTTCTCTTGATGTTTGAGGTATGTTTTTCTATCCCCACTCCCATATTACCTTTGTATTGTATTTTCAAGAGGGATAATTGTATTGTTTCATAAATCTATTGCATAAAAGAGAGATTTGTGTGTAAGATATGTATTCAAAATTGGTCTGTTAGTGAACTACTCTAGCTTTTTTTTGGAGTGGTTGTAGAAAATAATTTGTTTTTTATTGCAGGAATATCAAATAAGATCCGAGGATTAATGATGAAGATGTTTTCATAATCACAACTTTTGGAGATCATAGATTTTTTTGTAAATGATTCTTTTTTCCCACAAATAATTACCTCACAAAGGCTGAGAATTTTTGAAAAGTGATCCATTCCATGAGAATATAATGTTTTGTGATTTATAAAACATGGTTTACAACAAAATCTAAAGGGGAGATTGGTAAGACCAAGCTAGTGAGGGGGTGATTTTCATCATTTGTTTCCTTTTGATGTCAAGGAATGTTTTTTGAAATCACCCCATTTTATATCTTGTAAAAATTCATATTGTGGATTTTTTTAAAAGAATTGGATCTATTTTTTCAAAATAATCAGATCCATGTTTTCAAAATAAATGGACTCATGTTTTCTGAACCAATAGATTCACTTTATCCTTTGTAATGAATAAATTGATCATTATCTAGAAAGAGATAATCAGTCTCATAGATAATGCATATTGATGGAAGTAAATGGTCATCGGGTTCACTTTGAATTTAGTGTGAAAGAAGTGGTAGTTTCGATGAATTATCAGAGTCTATTGACTATGATAAATTTAATTATGATTATCATTTGACAGTTTGTATTTCATAAAAATCATTAGTTGATTAGAGAACTTATGATGTAATATTTTTTGGATGAAATGGTGAAAAATTTGTTTTCATTTGAAAAAGTTAGTGTCATTTGGAAAAGGAGATGCCGATTGAAAAAGTGGTGCTGATTGAAATTGTGGTGCCAATTGAAAAGTTTGTTCTAATAGAAAAGATTGTGGTGATTAAAAAGGTTCATCCAATTTAAAAGGTGATGTTGATTGAAAATATAGTGTTGATTGAAGAGTAAGAGATGGTGTTTATTGTCTTTGAAAATGATCGAATTCGAGTGGAGGAAGAAATGAACGTACCCAAAATGATTGTACCAAGTATGATTTAATTTAAAATGATCAAAACAAGAAAAGATCATATTCCAGAAAATAAAAAAAATACTAATCATACAAATAAATATTGTACTATAGAAAATCATATTCCAAGAAGGAATTTATTGAGGTTTATTGATGAAAAGAGAAGGAGAGAATTAGATCAATAATGTAGTCCACCATTTCAAAAGGTTTGAATTACTTGGTAAGTTTCCAACTGGGTCAAGATAAGTGGAGAAGATGATGTTTTGAATCTCAAGTGGGTTGAGAGAAAAGTATAAGGAGATTTCTTGATGATTGGTCAAGGGGAATTGTACATTAAAATGAATAATTTTGATTCAAATCGGTTCTTATAATAGTTTTCAACATATCAGAATGATTTAAATTTATTTATAAAGTTGTTTTCAATTGGTACAAATATTTTTATTGAAGAAATATGATTTATAAAAACTAATAAATGTGTATTAAAATCATATTAACAATTCATATAAAATGATAAAGAAGGATATGATGTTTTTAGATGAATCGAGAGGCTTCCGGAAGTGTTCACAAAGTCAAAATTTACATGAAATTTTAGGTGAAATTTATATTAAGTTAAACTTGATCAAGTGGGAAAATTTTTGGGAATCCCACCAAATAATCTCGAGGATCACCTATAAAAGGAGGAGTACATTCTACTTTCTGATTGTTGGTTTTTACATTTCACTACATTAGGGAGAGAATCTCTAATCTTATAGTAAGATAAAGATGATACCATCTTGATCTTAGTTGGAGACGATTCAATGGAGAGAATAGGAGAAGATAAAATATCATAATGTTTTTTCAACTAATAATAGTACTCTAGTTTTTTTGTACTCAATGGATCATCGTATTTAGCTGGTTAATTTAATTGGGATGATCCTCATATCAGGATGGATTAATCATCTTCGAGATTTCTATATTAGGATTCTTGGACTGAGGAATAATAGAACTTAGTTTTATCATACTCCAAAATTGATGTGGTGATGATACATTTATATTGTATTTTGAATGAAAATTGGACTCTATGAATCTTATTTGGGAGAATCAGATTTGAAGGGATCATACTAAGAATATCGGACAAAGTAAAATTGGAATCAATTTTCTATAACAAATTCCAAGAATTTCTTACCTTCTTCTGGGTAAGAAAGTAATGATTTTTATTTCAATTGAATAATTTTTTGGAATTGAAAAGAAGCATAGGTAACATGGGTTGTTACAAAAAAACTTGTATTACCCTCTTTGTTCTAAGAGGTTGTACACACACTATTGTAATTGTTTACATAGTGCTACACAATTGTATGGTTATATCCTACTCATTGTAATCTCAGGATTGATTTCTAGTTGATTGTCTGGTATTGGATCATTTCCAAATCATAACAAGGATGCATGTGTTCTTATTAAATAGTGAACCTTATATATCATTATGTTCTTCTGGATGTGTGTTGAATTTTTCTTAGAAGGGAATTGAAATCTTTAATATGAGATGAATGAATTGTATAGAAACATAAATGAAAAGAGTATCACTAATTCACCCCTCCATCTCTCAATAGTATAATCACACTGAATAGTAACATTAATTTATATCCAATGGATGTAATATAGAATTAGTGTAGGGATGTTGAGGATCAATTTTGGAAGATCTTGGTCGATCGAAAGTGTCTTTATAGGTTTGGGGATTTGTTTGTTGAGGAGGCCCTTTTATAGTGGAGGAAGAGTGGCACTCTTGTATTTTTTAGGAAAGAAATTTTCAACAACGTTTTTTGCATTGAAAGTGGATAAAATTGTAACGTCCCAGATATAGAAGCCACCCAGAGGTGCCCCATACCCGGTTGGTCACATGGCCTCAAGAGCATTTCCCCAAACGCCAGAAGCTGCCAACTATCAGCGAGGGCCTTGGGTGTGATAGTGGAGAAACTATGCCATCATTGACAGAGTAACACAATGGAAGTAAAAAAATGGCAAGAGTGGAAATAGTAATGATTAAATATAATAATAAATAGTGGAAGAATGATAAAGAAACAACTAGAGAACATATATAAACTGATGCATGATATATAGGTCTATGAAAATAACCAAACAGGTCACAATGATGAATACAATATTGATCCAAAGTGGAAAATAAAATCATGTAAAAAACTCCTCAGCATCGCAAACCATAGGTTAACCCTGCTCTTCATCTCCACAGTAATCAAGTACCCGAAGTAGAAGGGTTCTTGCCCATATCTATAACTGCAACAATATAACTTTTTTGGGCCCAAACACATGACCCAAACATGGTGTGAGACTAAATCCCAGTCGAAACCCTCCAAAAGATCTATTCCTAATAGTCAGTGAGTATATAGCAGGTAATATGTAAAAGGAAGCAGTTAACAAGGAAGTACTCAATAGTAAAAATCATACAGTTTTAAAGAATTCAGTTCCACATACCAAGTAAAAATATAATCACAAATAGGTAACTCTATGGGATGTACACACATCCTAATCCCCTCTAGTACTACCTAGCAAACACAAGCAACCCACTTGGAAGTACACATAGTCTAACCCCTATGGTTCAGCTTTAGTATAGAATCTCTGGGGAAGCACTCGCCATAAATTTCCTCTATAGTCTCGTATCGGTTACTAAAAGGTTATCTGGGGAAGCACTTACATCCCATTCCCCCAGTGGCCTGCGTCGAGGATCTACATACACACTGAGGAATCACTTATGTAAATTCCCCATGAGTTCTTGCCATGTAAAATTAAAAAACAGACACTCTAGAGAATCCCTTATGTCCATTCTCCCTATGTTCTATTACACCAGGTTCTCACGGCCCTTTGTAAGAAAAAGGAGAAAAACAATGAAATACGGCCAAAGTAAACCTCAATAACTACTTGGATAATAGTTTATATCATAACATCATGTCAGATAAACAAATACTTCAACTTACAGTACTAGGTATGGTGAAAAACAGGGCAGTCTAACAGGCTAAGCAAGACCAAACAGTCATAAACAAAACATACATGGGAATACACATCCAAAGCATAGAAATTAACCCTATTAACATTTAATTAACCTCTATTCAAGGATACAATCATAGAATAAAATTAATAGGACTAAAATAGTAAATGCGCAATACCCCATTCAAGGGTATTGGGAAATTTTTCACATATAACTCGAAGACATTCAACATAATGGCACAAACCGCCTACCTCGGTGTTGTAGGATCGTTATATGTGAACCTCAAGCCTTGAATCGCCCAATAACTCTATATATCTACCAAAATGATAAAATCTCTAAACCGAAGATAACTTGAGAAGGATGTGGAATCAGGGGACGAAGCTCTAGAAGAAGGAAGAGCTTTCTGAGGTGATCCCAACACAATTGACAACAGTCGATTCAGAGAACAGATGCTCAATCGGGGGCTCAGAGAAGAATCACGGTCGTATAGATTCTCTTAGATAGACTAGGATGAGAAGGAGGTGTTTCTGTCCATCATACACGAACCCAGTACGTTTAATGAAAAAAAAAAGTACTCAGCGTGTACTTTTGAGGTATACAGTGTGTACTTGCCCTTACCGAGCCCCACATTATGCGGTATCCAGGTGACCACACATGGAAATTTTCACTGCTATTACATGGCCTACACACAGATTCCTATGGTAACCGAGTACATGGCATGTACTCATAAAGTACACGGCGTGTACTTCTAAAATATCTGGAAACTCATCTTTTCCTCAAAAATACCAGAAAAAGGAAAACATACATGAAAAGAAGATCTGAGTTCTTACAAAAATGATGTAAAAAAGATGATAAAAGATAGGATAGGTTCAAACGATGGCAAGAAAATGGATATTGTAAATGTTACTAGGTCATTTGGGACATTAATATTAAGGTCTAGTCCATTATTAAGATTAATTTTACCTTAATCGTTGTAATTAATTTTAATTGATTTCACAAATATACTTTGTCAATAACTATGATGATATTATTAGATATTATAAATTATGATGACTCCAAATATAAATTCCATTTTTATAAATTCCAATCTCATAATTAGGCTAAATTAATTTAAATTTAATCCCATGGACCGGAAGACAATGTGGGGTTTTAATGTAAAAATGTCCAAAAGATTCCTTTGTTTTCATAGTCAATTCAAAGTGAAATTGATTCCAATGAACTAAATTGGATTTATTTATAACTATATTATATAATAAACTTTAAAAAAAATTAAAATATGGTGTAACATTATAAATAAATCAGATGAAAAATTACTTTTGAATTAAATTTCACTATTTTCATTATTCATTAAAAAATGAAACTTAAAAAAACAAATTTCTGTAACCTAATTTTTTATGTTTCTATTACAAATACGAAGTATATTTTTACATATTAAATTTATAAATGTTAATAATGTAATAAAAATGGGTTCTCAGTTAAATGGAAGTAAAAATGCCTTAATAAAAATATATTATTATATACATAAAATTGAGAGTGTTTTTATCTCATGTCAATCAAATCTATTGGTTGAATTCAAAAAAATATTTTATTTAATATATAATATATATATCAATTTAATTCCACTCAATAATTTTAATTAATTTAATTTATTCATTTAAAATACCTTTTTGAGCATGAAAATTGTTTTTTATAAAAACATTCCTTTTATATTCAATTAGTTCTTGTATACTTATCTAATTAATTTGTAAACAATGAATTAATACCATATTTTTATAAACCATATATTTTCATTAGTTATTTAATACTAGTAATAATAAAATCATTTAATATCTTGGTTAATTCTTATTATAATAAATATTTTGATAAAATATATTTTTTCGGTGAAACTTATTCTTGTGAAAAATGTAGGCCATTGAAGAAGGTTTCCCTTACATGTAATTCATGCTAACTCGATGTGGTATGAATTGTAATATATATAATATATCAAATATATTTAAAATATTGAATTTTTTTATAAATTATATGGGTATTTTATTCCCTTACGTTCTTGGTGTCACGTTTCATGCATGCTATTGAATATAAGGTTCTTACATTAGCATTTTGGGTTGTTATAAAACCAACATAGAAAACCATCAACTTATGGTAGATTTACCTAAGATGAATCTTCAAAAACCATCTATAACCATTCTAATGATCCAAAGGTTCCTTAATCCTTGAAAATTCTCGTTTTTCATGACAATCACCTCACTCAACAGATGGTAAGCAATGAAAATAATCAAGATATCATCCTCTTTTTTCATGAAAATCTTCAGATCTACAATGGAGAACACATTAGTTATATTAAATAACTTCTTATGAAGTTCTAACAACTTCACCCTCAAATTAAATATCTTTTTTGGGTCTATTTGACATTCTATAGAAGGCATCATTTCAGTTTTAGGGAGCAATTTTATGCTTAATTCAAATTTCCACCCACTCTAACACACTGAAAATACATCGTAGGATCTCAATTCTACTATGAAAATATCCCACAATAAGGTCCCATATAAAATATTCAATTCATGCTAATAAAAAAGAACTATGTTCTCTGAAACTTCCTCTATATGAGTCTTTAGATACAAGGTTCATTATAAAGGCTCTTCTATAATCTCAAATATTTTATCTAGGGATACAACAAGGAAGGACTAACTAGTGCCTCTTTCTAGATAAATTAGAGAATTCATAGGTTATACCATAGATAACTCAATTTCCTTAGATTCATAATTTTCTATTTACTCATGAAATCCTACCATCTCCTTATCAATTCCCCACAACTAGGTTTCTCAATTACACCCTAGAACATTCTTTGTTACCTCAATCATAAAATCCAAGGAAAACACCCACCACACCATGAAATTGTCAACTTTGGGAGGAACTGGCTTGCTTGTATGGCTTTAAATCGCGTCATAAGAGAACGCCTCTCGGTGGGGGAATTTTCTATCTTCCTTACATGCTAAAATCCACTTTAACATGTATCCAACCAATGAATACACATATAAAATTAATAGGTGATAAAGAAAAAAGAACTGAAGTTTAAGGAAAATGGTCATAGATCGTACCTCCAACAATATATGAATCCCCTGTATTAGAAGCCTCTACTTTATGTCCTCCAAATATAACATGATGGGTCTACTTATCCTGATAATAATGACATTTCCATACATAGGAATAGAATCACCCATGTTTGTGACATCTCAATCTTCCACAAGGCTTCTTAGATGAATGTTATTCTAGTTTACTGAGTCCACCATGGGATATTTTTGTTGTATATCGTTGCATCTGAGTCTGAGAATGATTATTCCTCCAAGGATGTGACCCTAATGAAAGATTTTTTCTTGGTACAACAAATTAATTAGCTCTTTGAGGCCAAATTCAATCTCTATCTTCCCAACACTCCCATCAAAGGAATCTCTCTATAGATAAATCCAATGACAGTAATGCATGTACCTGATTTGGGGTTTTGGTGTAGGGATATAACTGATTGGGGAATAGGGACTCATACACCTACCAAGATATTATTTCCTCATCATATGATCGAGTAAGAATCCCCCCCCCCCAAAAAAAACTTCCCATTACACTATGGATTATGTTGGTTGCAAGAGAAACCCTCACATTTGTTAGAATTCATAGAAAATAGAAAACTAAAAATATAGAATCAATCTAAGCCTTGAATGCATTAGGTTCTTTGTCACCCTCAAATCTCAGTGTCCCCCGGTCCTAAAACTCTAAAACCATTATAATTCTATGGGAATCATCATCTTGAAGATATAGAACTAATAGGTAGATCATCATACATTAAACATCAAATTGACCCATTAGAGGTGGGTCCTCTTGATATTCATCTTGTGTAATTGCCTCATTTATTAGATCCTAAACTAGATCCTATACATTTTGTGGGTTGTTAAAGAGACATTACGCTTGGATTCATCACCTAACTAGTCATTTTATGGACCTTGTATCGGTATCCTAGATGGTTTTCAACACAGAGGAATCCTGAAGATTAATAAGACATACCATGGTAAGATGATAATATATGGGTAGTTGACTCAACAATGACATGATAAAAATTATCAATTCAAATTTGTTGCACTTACAATTGGTTACCATGCAACCAATTCCTTTTTATGAAGAGTCGATAAGATGGTAATCAGAGTCTTGGTGTATGGATTCATTAGCCTCTACACCATTACTTGGTTCCCAAGCATGAGTGTTGCACTCAATAATCTATGAAATATTTTTCCTAAGCTCCCAAGAAAATCCTAAATAACTATCCATACCCAAATAATTAATCAATGATACACAAACTTTTATATAACTCTATCTTAACCCCACCCATAGGTACCCCTCCTAGGCTGATAGTAATATGAGGGTGACACTATAAGTATGACTCCAATAGGCTAGGGGCTAGTGACTAGCACCGAGTAGTCATATCGCTAAAATAGGTTACCTCACTATGGTTTACATGTAAACATGCACACAACATGATCCATTAAATAGTGATGTGATAAAATAAAATAATAAAAAATATATAGTATGAAAATATTCATGCAAAAATATCTAATAATTATATTAAAATACAATAATAACTAATAAAATATGTAGAGGGAAAAATAATTATCCAACCAGAATGTGGTCCCATCCTGAAAAATATTGAAAAAAGCAGAAAAATTTAGAGAGAGTGACTCGTAATCTCCAAGGATGACCCCCAAACATAGTCAAAACCAAAAAAAACATTATTCTCCACCAAAACCAAGTCCACCATCCTCACTATTGATCATCTTTCCATATTTATTATACACTATATATGTAGGCATATCAGATGTAAGGGTGATTATATACATACCCAGTAGCCCGCCCCGATAACACATAGGAACACAATAGAAATAAGAATCTCCCATATAACCCAAAAGGAAATAGGGTAAATAATCCCAAAATTTGTAATCTTCAAAAAAAAGAATGAATGGGGGCCTTCATAATCAATGCCATGTAAGCATGAAGAGTCTTACCAGATCTCCAATGATCTCATCACTACTTCCTAACACCCTAAGAAACATCATAAGATAAAAAGTGGGGGGGGGGATTTACCATTAGTAAGGTGATTAAAATATAATAAATAACTATATCCTATCCTAGACCCTCAAATAACATGTCTAGAAAGAATATGGAGGTCCTATACCTCAACACTACATAGCACAACTAAGGGTGCACTACTCTAATAGGGGACTCACCCACTACCTGAGCTCAATAATGAGGAAAATCTGAAAATAGAGGACCATTACCCTATGTAATGTGAATGGGTTATTTCTCTACCAATACAATCAATATAGAAGACCCCCCCACATCATGGTGATACAGGGGAGTAATGACCAAAGAAATAATATAATAAGAATACTTGGTCGATACCAATTTATAAGCATCACAGAAAGATGTATCCCATTTATAAAACCTCAAATCATACCTTTGATTCTTACAATAAGGCCACCATCATGTCCCGCATTAAAGAATACTCTTAATAGGATACTCATATACCCAAATAGAAATCCTAAAGAATGAGATATGTAAGGTAGAATGTTTTGAAGGGAGTACATGGTGTTTCTTGATTAGGTGCATTGTGAATCCCATGAAGACCTACCGTGGTCATGTATCCTTGTTGTACAAAGAATTTAAAAACAAATTACACTACATCTATATAGAGTCACATAATGTGTGACTCTTCCAAGAAGACTAGGTGGGTCCCCTAGAAATGGATTAGATGGTTATGAGACATTACATGGTATATAGGAGAGGTCACATGGTCTGTACATTCACTCGGTGTAACACCCGAGACTTTTATGTGAAATATTTTGTTTTTATGTTATATAAATCATCAAAGGAATCTTTTACTACACACAACACTAGATTGGCTTTCTTTACACGCAATCTCGACCTTCCTCGATAGCTTGCGTTGTACGCAATACCGAGTTTCAGTAAACAACGATATGTTATTAAAATATTATTAAAACTAGCCTTTATGAATAGTAATAACCACTTTTTGAAATTTTATAATTTTTATTTTTAAAATGGACTTCATTTTTTGATTCAGAATGTTGAAATTAGCCTAGGGTGAAATTTTGGTATTTTTCTGAAAACATTCAATTTTTGATGAATAGTGAAACCACTAAGTGGTAGTTAAAAAAACTGAATTCTTCATAAAACTTAATTTTACTGCTTCTGTGAGTGGAATTTCGAAAATCCGAGAGACACGGTTAATATCAAGGACTAAAATGTGGTTCAACGAGATGAAAATAATTTTTGGTGAATAGTAACTTTTTACTTTTATTTACCACGGTTAAAAGTAAATAGGGTAATTAAGGGTAACAATGATATTATTATTACCCTAACACATGTCCTAATTCTATTGGACAAGTTTAATTCGACCCAAAACAACCTTAGGAATAAAATATGACCATTTAGGCACACTTGGATTAGATTAGGACATTTATTATTAATTTATTTAAAGAAGGGTTAAATAGTTAAAATCAAAGTTTAATAAGTAACTCATTTTTAATATGGGGTTATACAAAAGATAAATTCGACTATAAATATTCATTAGAAAGATAAAAATATTTCCTAAATAATGGTATTTTATTTGTAATTTTTAGACATTAAATAATTTAATTTATTTATGACACAACGATGATGTAGTAATTATCTTATTAATGAAATATTGACATAATTGATGTTATAAATACCCAAATAAATGTAATTCGAGACATTTTATGAATTACAATAATTTTCTAGGTTAATATGATATTTTAGTATTGATTTAATTAACTTGGTTCGAACTAATCATTCTGTTATGATTTTCACAAAAATCAATTACTAAATAGTGTCAAAATTGACAGAAAATAGATTTTAAAACGAATATTATATTATTAATTATTATTTTATTCTTAAAAATCTAAGGTTCGGCCAAATGACTTAGATAAGGTTATATATATTAATTATAAATAACTTGGGGTTATTTTGACTTGATATAGTAAGTTTATTAACCTTATAGTATAAGAAAACAAGAAGAGACGGTAAAAGTTAAATTATCTAACTTAGCGTTAAATCTAAATGATAAGGTTAAAATTGATACCTAAACTTGTCTAAATTTTATTGGATGAGAGGATTGCGACCCCTACCCACCTTATCTTCGAAATATATCAATTTTGAGCTATTAAAAACCGAATTTGACATTATAATAAAATAATATTTTTAGTTATTCCAAAGGTGCCCCTCTCCTCCCTTATAAAAGGGAACCTCCTCCCCTCTTCCTCACACCACTTTGAGCCTTAAAAATCAGCCAACCCCTGCCAATGTTTTCTCTCCACATCCCTAGAAACATTCTAGAGGTTCTGGTATTCTTCAAAGACCCATTTTAGTGCCCTAAAAGGAGGACTCAAAGAAGCACTTCAAAGAAGAGGTAATGTCAGTTACTGATTCTTTCATCTTTATTTATTCTTCCACTTCTTATTCTTTTGTTATGAAGTAATAACATAAGTATCACTCATATACTGATATGTTATTATAAGTATGAAACAACCCTATTTCACCATCTATCCATCCTACGGAAAAATAAATCACCGCGTGAGCGTACGTACGGAATACCGTCTCCACGCCGTGGTGTAATCTATTTTCCACCACCACCTTACATGGATGGGTATAATGGTGTAAATAATGACTATATATGACTATTATAAAGTGATACTGATTCTGAAATAGTATACATACACTCAAAGACAATTCCACGATCATAGGAACGATATCATCCCTCGTGGGTACGTACGGAATACCATCTCCACGATGTGATGCGGCTCGTTCTACATGATATTCATTTCATAATGATTATATAAATTAATTTACGGAATTAATATGATATATATTACACTAATACCATTCTGGGAATGAGGTATCTATAACCTAAAGAGAAGAATAAGAATTTATTCGACAAAACACGCATAAGAACAAAAAGTTATAAACACCCGAATAACAAGTAGCAATGAAATATTACTACTAAGAAGCTATGAATATGACCATATATGATATCATAAAAGTATGATTATGGAATTACTCAATAAAATTATTTAAATAATTATACAGGAGGTTCGGACACTTACGAAGAAAAACGGACCTAAGGTAAGGGAAATATCACAATCTCATTTTTATCCGAGATTGTTTATACTTTGGTATTTAATGAGGTGTATTATTTCATCCACATCCATGTTTCCTCAATATGTAATGTTATTTCCATCCACCTAAAATTGTTTAAATCCAATTTTACGCTTTGGTGAGTTTTTAGTAAAAGATATGAAAGGAATCTTTTGTCGTTTTTCGTACGACGTACTTTTTGACTTTTCCGACAAAAGTACGAGAAGAATTTTTTTTTAACTTATACGGCATGAATGGATTTTTAAAACATTATTTCCAAGAAGCTTCCTTTACAAGTTTTCGAGTTTATTTTTAATCAACTTCTTTTAGTTTAAAATTGTATGACATGTTATGAAATGATAAATGTTTTTGAAGTAGAAAGGATATTTTCCTCAAGAATGGAGTTCAAGAGTTTTATCAAAATTATTTTCCATCTAAGACAATATAGGGTTCTGTTTCTATCACTATTATTACATGGATTTGATTATGTTGTGATGGAAATATTTTTATGAATTCCTTTATCTTATATGAATTGTTTTATGATGTCACGATGTTTAAGATTCCCATTTTTATTACATGGGTTATGTAATGATGTATGATTTATGATTTTCTGGAACACATAAGAATGGTATCATTATGAGATGGGTGGGACCTATATCTCCCCCCAATGCATTGGGTAAATATTTTATATCTCATGAGATAGACATGGCTGGAACGGTAGGATATACCGGTTCAGTGAAACAGGACTGAAACGGGGAGTGAACTCGGTTCAGAAAGAGACTTTGTCCACTAAGATAGTCTTGGAAATGTGTCTTGACTAATAAGAAATGATTCTCTATGATTATGTGTGCATGCGACAAAGTTTCATGTTTTAAGTTATGATTATTGGGATTACATTTCACTACTATGATTTATCCCATGTTATGAAATTATGGTCTCTTTTGCAGGTTAAGATTTCCAAAAGATATGTTCTTATGAATATGACGTGATTGATATTTCTTTTATTTACCCTTACTGAGCATTTGAGCTCACCCTTTTGTCTGTTTTATTTCCCCAGGTCAGGAAGAAGTTTATTAAGTAGAATATGCCAAAAAGGGACTCTAGATATGATGAAATAAATGGGAGGCAAAGTAGATGCTTTATGAACTAGGTGTTTATGTTTCCCAGTTTCTAAAGACACTATACCTATACGGTCCTTTAGTGGTTTTGTTATATGTTGTAATAAGTATGCTTCAATTTTGAAGTATTAACAATGTATGTAAAGTATGGGTCGTTATAGTTGGTATCAGAGGAAAGGTATAGTCAACCTTTGGAAACTAGGATGTGAAAGGCTTAGTAAGAACCCTAAGGATAAGTCTAAGCATAGAACACAATCTTAGTGTTTTAGAAATGGCCTTGAATAACCAAGGATAAGACCTTAAGTGTGAAATTTTATTCTTGATTATGTGGTTTTCCTATTATAATTAGTGTTGCTCACACTATTCTTCTTGGTTTTAGTCAATGGTTGGAACCCGACGGAACCGTGTTAATGAAGAATGCGACGGGCAATGCAATGATTGTCCCCCTGAGCAACCAAATGTTATGGGAGCTGGAATGAAAAATCTTGTAGCCATGCTCACACAACTTTCTCAAGCTATGAATCATGAAGGACTTCCAAACGAGCAAAGGAAGGAGCAACATTCTGTTGAATCCTTCATGAGACAACGTCCACCTTCATTCAGCGGGTCTACTGATCCATTAGTTGCTGAACAATGGATTAGTACTACTGAAATGATATTTTCAGTTCTTCAATGTTCTGAGCATGATAAAGTCATCTTAGTAGTGTATCGTTTGGAAGGCGATGCTGATCAATGGTGGAATCTTATTAAGAATACGAGGCAAAGGGATGAAATTGAGTCCATGGAATGGGACGAGTTCGAGAACTTATTTTTCAATAAGTACTTCCCTCTTATTCTCCGAACAAAGATGGAGAAAGAGTTTCTGGAACTGAAGCAAAAGGATGATGAATCTGTTGGTACTTATGAAGAAAATTTTACAAGACTTTCAAGGTACGCTTCTGGTATTATTATCCATCCAGAGAGTAAGATCGATCGATTCTGTAGTGGCTTAAAACCAAGTCTTCGAAGGGCCTTAGCCATAAGGGACTTCAATGTATACGAGTAAATCATTCAATGTGCTCTCAATGTTGAGATGTAGAATGGAGTAACCCATCAGTCATATGGGTTTGATAAGAAGAGGAAAATGGAATTCAAAGGAAAATCTAAAGAGAACACTGAAAAGAAGATGAGCATTCCCTTATGCTCAAAGTGTGGAAAGAAACATGGAGGGAGTTTTCTTAAAGGTACAAGTAAATGTTTCAAATGTGGAAAGGAAGGTCATCGGGCATTTTAATGTCGCGATGATGGGAAAAAGATTTCTATTGATGAAAACAAAGTAAGGGATACACAGAATGAACCTACTAAACTTCAATGTTTCAAGTGCAAGGAGATGGGGCATTATGCCAATAAATGCCCTAATCCAAGGGTTGATGATGATGGTCGACGTCAACAAACTCTTAAGGCTAAAGAAAAAGGAAATTCACATAAAATTTCTATCAGCGATGTGGAGTACGATAACGATGTGGTAAAAGGTACACTTACCATCCACTCTAAAGTAGCAAATGTTTTATTTGATTCTGGATCCACCCACTCTTTTACTTCTGAATAATTTTCTAAGGGTATCACCGTATTACCTCAACAATTAGATGTTGAGTTAGCTGTGACAACACCTAATGGAACAACAGTTGCATCAAAAGTTTATAATTCTTCTCCGATTGAAGTTTGTGGGAAAGTGCTTCCTGCAAATCTTGTGATCCTTCCTATAGTGGAATTTTATGTGATTCTTGGCATGGATTGCCTTCTCTACATAGAGCTCATATCAATTTCCAAAGAAGGGAAGTCACATTTCATATTCCATATCAATCTATGATCGTCTATCAATGCAAGGATGAACATAACGTTCCAGTGGAAATTTCATCCATTTTATGGGTATTGATTCCACTAAATGAAGGTTATTTATCTCAAATGGTTGGTGAGGAACTCATGATTAATAATATGCCCATTTTATGGGAGTTTGATGATGTCTTTCTGGAGGAATTACCGGGTCTTCCACCGAATTGTGAAGTTGGTTTTTCAATAAAACGTGTACCGGGTGCTTTGCCTATTTCAAAGACACCTTATAGAATGGCCCCAATTGAGTTGCAGGAATTGAAGAAGCAACTCCAGGAGAATCTTGATAAGGGATTCATATTCCCCAGTGTGTCACCTTGGGGAGCACCTGTTCTATTTGTTAAGAAGAAAGATGGATCAATGAGACTCTTCATTTATTATAGAGAACTTAACAAGATCACTATCAAGAACAAATATCATCTCCCATGCATTGATGACTTATTTGACCAACTACGTGGAGCTCAATACTTTTCCAAGATTGATCTTCGTTCAGGGTATCATCAATTAAGGGTCAAAAGATAGGATATACCAAAGACAGCTTTCCGTACAAGGTATGGACACTACGAATTTATAGTGATGCCATTTGGTCTTACTAATGCCCCTGCTATCTTCATGGATCTGATGAATAGAGTCTTTAGAGACTATCTTCATCAATTTGTGGTAGTCTTTATAGACGATATTCTTGTCTATTCAAAGAGAAAGGAAGAACATGAAGATCACTTGATAATTATATTGAAGACCCTGAGAAAGGAGAAGCTTTATGACTAATTTACCAAGTGTGAATTTTGGCTTCAAAAAGTTTCATTTTTGGGTCACATAATCTCAAAATAGGGGATATCTGTGGATCTAGCAAAAATAGAGGTTATCGAAAGATGGCCGAGACCAACAACAGTAACTGAGATCCTAAGTTTTCTTAGTTTGGCTGGATATTATCGACGTTTTGTGAAGGATTTTTCACTATTATCTAATCCACTCATCAAGTTGACTCGGAAAGGAGTTAAGTTTGTCTGGACGGAAGAATGTGAAGAGAATTTCAAGGAGTTGAAAATAAGGTTATCTAGTGCACCTGTGCTCACACTGCCTTGTAGTGGAGAAAGGTTTGTGATCTACATTGATGAATCCAAGAAGGGATTGGGGTGTGTTCTTATGGAAAATGATATGGTGATAGCTTATGCCTCACGACAGTGGAAAATACATGAGCAAAATTACCCAACACATGATTTGGTGTTAGGTGCGGTAATCATTGCATTAAATATTTGGAGGCATTACCATTATGGTGAAAGGTGTGATATTTATACTGATCATAAAAGTTTAAAGTATATTTTCACACAAAAAGAGCTGAATATGCATCAAAGAAGATGGTTGGAGCTGATTAAGGATTACGACTGCTCAATCCATTACCACCCTGGGAAAGCAAACAAGGTGGAAGATGCATTAAGTCGACAAGACCATGCTAGTTTATCCATGATGAGGATCACAAAAGATCTAATATTTATGGATTTAAAAAGGATGGTTCTTGGAATTATAATGGAAGGGGAAAATCGTATCTTTCTCAAATGAATGTTCAACCATCTATACATGTGAAGATTAAAGAGGCACAGAACGAAGATGTCGAGTTACAAAAGAAGTTGAGAAATGTTCTTGAATTCAACCTTGATTGTGATGGGATAATAAAGTTCAGGAATCAGGTTTGTGTTCCTCCCATCCCCGAATTAAAGAAGGAGCTTCTGGATGAAGCTCATAGTTAGTTATTCTCTATTCATCCTGGATGCACGAAGATGTATAGGGACCTGAAAGAGTACTTCTAGTGGGATGGCATGAAAAGAGATGTTGCTGAATATGTCTCTCGATGCTTGGTTTGTCATCAAGTTAAAGCTGAGAGATAGAAGTCTAAGAGGATGTTACAACCATTACCCATACCCGAATGGAAATGGGAAAACATCACTATGGACTTTGTCAGAGGACTTCCTAAAACATCCAAAGGCAATAATGTTATCTGGGTCATAGTTGATCGTCTTACAAAGTCTGCACACTTCATTGCTATTATAGAGGATTTCTCTCTGGATCAGCTTGCCATGATATATGTAAAGGAAGTGGTAAGATTGCATGGAGTACCAATTTCTATTATATCTGATCGGGATCCGAGATTTATCTCGAAGTTCTGGAGAAGTCTTCAGCATACTCTGGATACAGAGTTGAGTTTCATCACTACTTATCATCCTCAGACAGACGGTCAGTCTGAGAGAACAATTCAATCTCTATAAGATATGTTGAGAGCTTGCTCTATGGATTTCAAAGGTGGTTGGGATCAACACCTACCTTTGGTGGAATTGTCTTATAATAATAGCTTTCACTCCAGTATTCAGATGGCTCCTTATAAAGCTCTCTATGGAAAGAAATGCAGGACTCCAACTTGCTGGGATGAAGTTGGGGAAAGAAAGCTATTAGGACCTGATCTCGTTGATGAAATGGAAGAAAAGGTCAGATCTATTCAACAACACATAAGAGCATATTAGAGTCGACAGAAAAGTTATGCCAACAACCGAAGAAAAGACCTAGAGTTTGAAGTGGGTGATAAAGTGTTCTTACGAATATCTCCCTGGAAAAGGGTCATGAGATTTGGAAAGAAGGGGAAGTTGAGCCCTAGATATATCGGTCCTTTCGAAATAATGGATCGTGTTGGGAAGGTAGCTTACCGATTGGCACTTCCACCGAATCTCTCTCAAGTTCACAATGTGTTCCATGTATCTCTCCTGAGAAAGTACATACCTGATCCTTCACATGTACTCAGCTTAGAAGTTGTACCGCTGGATCATGATCTTTCTTATGAAGAACAGCCGATAGAGATTCTGGATCGTAGAGAAAAATTCCTATGAAACATGACCACTCGATTGGTGAATGTTTTATGGAGGAACCACCAATTAGAAGAAGCTACATGGGAGCTTGAGGATATGATGAGGGAGAGGTATCCTCATCTGTTTGTTACAATGTGACGAATTTCGAGGGCGAAATTCATTTTAAGGGGGGTAGAATGTAACACCCGAGACTTTTATGTGAAATATTTTGTTGTTATGTTATATAAATCATCAAAGGAATCTTTTACTACACACAAAACTAGCTTGGCTTTCTTTACACGCAATCATGACCTTCCTCGATAGCTTGCGTCGTACGCAATACCGAGTTTCATTAAACAAAGATATGTTATTAAAATATTATTAAAACTAGCCGTTATGAATTGTAATAAGCACTTTTTAAAATTTTATAATTTTTATTTTTCAAAATGGACTTCATTTTTGGATTCGGAATGTCGAAATTAGCCTAGGGTGAAATTTTGGTATTTTTCTGAAAACTTTCAATTTTTGATGTATAGTGAAACCATTAAGTGGTAGTTAAAAAACTGAATTCTTCATAAAACTTAATTTTACCGCTTCTGTGAGTGGAATTTCTAAAATCTGAGAGACACAGTTAATATCAAGGACTAAAATGTGGTTCAACGAGATGAAAATAATTTTTGGTGAATAGTAACTTTTTACTTTTATTTACCACGGTTAAAAGTAAATAGGGTAATTAAGGGTAACAATGATATTATTATTACCATAAAACATGTCCTAATTCTATTGGACAAGTTTAATTCGACCAAATAAAACCTTAGGAATAAAATATGACCATTTAGGCCCACTTGGATTAGATTAGGACATTTATTATTAATTTATTTAAAGAAGGGTTAAATAGTTAAAATTAAAGTTTAATAAGTAAATTATTTTTATTATGGGGTAATAAATAAGATAAATTCGACTATGAATATTCATTAGAAAGATAACAATATTTCCTACATAATGGTATTTTATTTGTAATTTTTAGACATTAAATAATTTAATTTATTTATGACACAACGATGATGCAGTAATTATCTTATTAATGAAATATTGACATAATTGATGTTATAATTACCCAAATAAATGTAAATAGAGACTTTTTATGAATTACACTAATTTTATAGGTTAATATGACATGTTAGTATTGATTTAATTAACTTTGTTTGAACTAATCATTATCTTATGATTTTCACAAAAATCAATTACTAAATAGTGTCAAAATTGACATAAAATAGTTTTCAAAACAAATATTATATTATTAATTATTATTTTATTCCTAAAAATATAAGGTTAGGCCAAATGACTTAGATAAGGTTATATATATTAATAATAAACAACTCGGGGTTCTTTTTGCTTGATATAGTAAGTTTATTAACCTTATAGTATAAGAAAACAAGAAGACACGGTAAAAGTTAAATTATCTAACTTAAAGTTAAATCTAAATGATAAGGTTAAAATTGATACCTAAACTTGTCTAAATTTTATTGGATGAGAAGATTTCGACCCCTATCCACCTTATCTTCGAAATATGTCAATTTGGAGATATTAAAAACCGAATTTGACTTTATAATAAAATAATATTTTTTGTTATTCCAAAGGTGCCCCTCTCCTCCCTTATAAAAAGGCACCTCCTCCCCCTCTTCCTCACACCACATTGAGCCTTCCAGCTCGGCCAACCCCTGACAATTTCTTCTCTCCACTTCCCTAGAAACATCCTAGAGGTTCTGGTCTTCTTCAAAGACACATTTTAGTGCCCTAAAAGGAGGTCTCAAAGAAACACTTCAAAGAAGAGGTATTATCCGTTACCGATCCTTTCATCTTTATTTCTTCTTCCACTTCTTCTTCTTTTGTTATTAAGTAATAACATCAGTATCACTCATATACTGATATGTTATTATAAGTATGAAACAACCATATTTCACCATCTATCCATCCTACGTAAAAAGAAATCACCGCGCGTGCGTACGTACGGAATACCGTCTCCACGCCGTGGTGTAATCTATTTTCCACCACCACCTTACTTGGATGGGTATAATGGTGTAAATAATGAATATATATATGACTATTATAAAGTTATACTGATTCTGAAATGGTATACATACACTCCAATACAATTCCACGATCATAGGAACGATATCATCACTCGTGCGTACGTACGGAATACCGTCTCCACAATGTGATGCGACTCGTTCTACATGATCTTTATTTCATAATGATTATATAAATGAAATGAATTAATTAATATGATATATACTACACTAATACCATTCTGGAAATGAGTTATCTATAACCTAAAGAGAAGAATAAGAGTTTATTCGACAAAACACGCATACGAACAAAAAGTTATAAACACACGAATAACAAGTAGAAATGAAATATTACTAATAAGAAGCTAAGAATATGACCATATATGATATCATAAAAATATGTATGATTATGTAATAATTCAATAAAATTATTTAAATCATTATACAGGAGGTTCAGACACTTACAAAGCAAAACGGACCTAAAGTAAGGGAAATATCACAATCTCATTTTTATCCGAGATTGTTTATACTTTGGTATTTAATGGTGTGTATTTTATAATCCACATCCATTTTTCCTCAATATGTAATGTTATTTCCATCCACCTACAATTTTTTAAACCCAATTTTACCCTTCGGTGAGATTTTAGTAAAAGATATGAAAGGAATCTTTTGTCGTTTTTCGTACGAGGTACTTTTTGACTTTTCCGACAAAAGTACGAGAAGAATGTTTTTTTAACCTATACGGCATGAATGGATTATTAAAACATTATTTCCAAGAAGCTTCCTTTACAAGTTCTCAAGTTTATTTTTAATAAACTTATTTTAGTTTGAAATTGTATGACATGTTATGAAAGGATAAATGTTTTTGAAGTAGAAAGGATATTTTCCTCAAGAATGGAGTTCAAGAGTTTTATCAAAATTATTTTCCATCTAAGACAATATAGGGTTTTGTTTCTATCCCTATTATTACATGGATTTGATTATGTTGTGATGGAAATATTTTTATGAATTCTTTTATCTTATATGAATTGTTTTATGATGTCACGATGTTTAAGATTCCCATTTTTATTACATGGGTTATGTAATGATGTATGATTTATGATTTTGTGGCACACATAAGAATAGTATAATTATGAGATGGGTGGGACCTATATCTCCCTCCAATTAATTGGGTAAATATTTTATATCTCATGAGATAGACATGGCTAGAATGGTAGGTTATACCAGTTCAGTGAAACAGGACTGAAATGGGGAGTGAACTCGGTTCAGAAAGGGACTTTGTCCACTAAGATAGTCTTTGAAATGAGTCTTGACTAATAAGAAATGATTCTCTATGATTATGTGTGCATGCCACAAAGTTTCATGTTTTAAGTTATGATTATTGGGATTATATTTCACTACTATGATTTATCCCATGTTATGAAATTATGATCTCTTTTGCAGGTTAAGATTTCCAAAATATATGTTCTTATTAATATGACGTGATTGATATTTCTTTTATTTACCCTTACTGAGCATTTGAGCTCACCCTTTTGTATGTTTTATTTCCCCAGGTCAGGAAGAAGGTTATTAAGTATAATATGCCAAAAAGGGACTCTAGATATGATGAAATAAATGGGAGGCAATGTAGATGCTTTATGAACCAGTTGTTTATGTTTCCCAGTTTCTAAAGACACTATACCTATACGGTCCTTTAGTGGTTTTGTTATATGTTGTAATAAGTATGCTTCAATTTTGAAGTATTAACAATGTATGTAAAGTATGGGTCATTGTACTCGGGGTCCAAGGTGTGTACACATGGTACGTTACAAGGATATCTATGTAAATATATAGGGTATGTACCTCAGGGTACATGGAATTTCATATCACATGGGGGCCTATTTGTGCGCCTCTAGCCGATAACATTACATCTTAGGTATGATAACATAGTATGCAATCCTTTCCACATGGCATGTGATATTTATCCCTTGTAAAACCAAATCTACTATAAGAACCTCGATTACATGGTGTGTATTCCTCTAGGATACATGGAATGTAGTTTGAGATTTCATAAAAAGTGAATACTTCCTTTACACAGATGTTATATCATTTATTTCCACTATGACCACCAATTTTTGACTTTCCTGAAATGGATGACTCCAAGTGGGACGGTCTCCAATCAACGATTCCTAGCCTCTAGTGGCTGGAAATCAATCCTCTGATTACCTGATAGGAAAGTAATGGTGTCTTCCACCATCATTTAGGGTTATGATCATCAATTATATCCCCAAAATCATGTAATCTACCTCGATCCATATAAAAAATATTTATTACAAGTCATTCACACATCCACCATGAATCTTTGGTTCAATTCCACTCAAATTCTATCTTGAAATGTTGAATCTGAAAAAAGATAGTCCAACAATGAAGAATGCTATGACAGGTGGTGGGGAAAGGACCAGAATGAAGGTAAGACAATCATTAGATGATTTAGTCCAAGAAAATGATCATAAATTTAATAAACTAAGGGTGAAAAAATACACTCATAATAATTAAATAATTAGGCTAAATAACACTAATTAAAAACTAGTATCACTAGAAGAACAAAAATGCCATTAATGAATAAAATATGAAATACATGGTTGAAAATTTAAATCAATGGGAAGAATTCACAAAATAACAATCCCTAACTCAAGAACCTATTGATAATTAGGGAACAATTCATCTCATAGTGATGAAGGCACAAATAATGTTGTGTTCTTTATTCATCATGGGATTATCCTAGATCATAGTTGATGAACCACTTTCCTGAAATCCCTACACCAATGATTCTTTCCTCTACTTATCTAATATCTTAGGGTTATGTAGTTAACAATATAGACTTTCCATAATTATATACATATAAAATATGATTTAGTTTTTGTGAAATTAAAAAAAATTAATAATTAAATTATTTAACTTACATATCATATCTTCCTATGGTCACGGTCAACCAAATACCTAATGATGACCATCAATATGTCATTCCTAGGGTAAACATGAAGTTCTATAATAAATAGTGTTCTCATGTTTCTCATCTGCGGTCTTGAGAAAAAATAAAACCATTTATTCCAAAGAAATATACCCATGCTTGTTTTAAAAAATATTAATATTTTTAATATATTGATTTTGGGGACCTATAACACCCAATTATAGAAATAACTCTTAGAAAAAAAGAACTGGTAAATTAGAAATATTCAAAGGAACAAACCAATGAAACTAAATTTGTTAAAACATAAACATCTCTTCGTCATGGATGATCTTATTTAAAATGATCACAAAGGTTATCCATCCCACACAACTTGAAGTGTTGTGAATTGGTAACTAGATAACATTTAAATCACTCCATGATGGGAATTCATTATAGTTATATGTTATTCAAAACATTCGTTGAGTTATCATCCTATATGTTTCACCTTTAACACCTAGAACATTAATAAAAATAAATAGATATGATAATAAGGTGGGTTAATATTTTTTGTTCTTAATGAGGTAAATTAGCGTAAGATTTATTTCTTATCCTAGAAACCATTTTATTTTCATCTATAGTGTGGTGATAACTCAAAAATAATTCTACTTCTTTGAATTTATAGACATAAGAATTCATGGTCTATATGGGACTACTTCTCTTTTCAAATTTTTTCTTATATGGAATAGGGTTCTTAACATCAACTAGGAAAACAAATTCATTATTTTTTTCTTCTTCCATTCTCAAAAGATTTTCTAGTTTGGTTTGTGATATTATCATACATTCCTTAATAACAATCTTATATTTATTATTTTTTGTAGATAACATCATCAAGAAATAATTTTTTGAATATGAATTCACATATTATTTTTATATCATTCATAACATCTCCTTCTATCTATGTCTCCTTATAATATATTTTTTATGACTATTCCATGTCTATTTATACTTTTCACATAAGTCCGAAGGAATTCTTGGGTCATATTTCTTTGGAAAATTCTAATTTTTTATCATTGTATATTTTTCACCAGACCAATCATTTTTATATTTCTTGAATTGATTTTAAATTTATCTCTAACATGATTTCTTTAAAAAAATTCATGGATTATTTTCAATATTTTATGATATGACATTTTCCAAAAAATATTTTTAAACCTACACTTAAGTTTAAAAAATAGAAATAGATTTTTTAGGATAAGGGTTAACCATTTCATGATCTTGAAGTAGATTTATCCTTACAAATTCAATTGATTCTTCCAACTAGAATGACTCTTTTCAAAAATAAAACTATTTACAAAAAACATCATGGTAATAGTTCTTTTATTAATATTTTGAGAATATTCCACTTGTATCACTTATAAATTTTTCATTTATACCTCCAAATCATGGAATTTTATATTGAGTGTATATTTCTCAAACATGACCAACCTAGTTCTCACTTCCCTTTTTTTATTCCCAATCTGATCAGCCTAAATGTAACTCATTTCATTTATAGAATTTGAAATTCCATCACACTTTCTCCCTTCATCTACATCTATGAATTCTTTAAAACAATGGTTTCTTATTGATTTTACTCAAATTATTAAAGACTCTCTTCAAAACCATTGTTTTTATTATCTTTTTCATGAAATTATTTTGTTTAAATATTATTTATAAGGGGTTGTATTCTTCTTTGTAGAACCATAACTGGTGTTCCTTAGACTCTTTATCCATGATAAAGGTATTTTACTTCTTCATATTTTTATATGATTCCTTTTACATAGCATATTTTTATAACACTAGATGTCATTTTTCATCCTACATATCCTTGATAAATGAAATTATGTATATAAAATATTTAATAAGGATGTTTTTTCTAATGTTCTATAACATTATAGTAAAAGTCACTATGTAATTCAATGTCCATATACTCTTCACATCTAGAACATGATTCTTTTATAGGATAATTCTTGATAAATTTAATAAATGAATAACCACATTGACTTTTTTAAATTCATTTTGAATACTCTTTCTCCATTTAAAACTTCATTAAATTTGTTGAAATATTGGTTTTTCATTGAGGTTTCGGCTGAAATATCAATGTTAGTATATAGAGCGATGGGAGATCTATTTCCCATATGAAAAAATTCATTATATTTTTCAAATATTCAATTAATATACATATATATATATATAGTGAACATAACATGGATCTAAAATAGATCCAATTATTGGTGGAAAATTATGGTCTGATGTTAATTAATGGTCTAAATAGATCTTGTAGTTACACAAAGTGGAGGGGTGAATCAGTGTATACATGTTTTATATAATTATATTCAACTAAAAAATTTACCCCTTCTATATTCAGACCTATTAATCCATTAAAGTGATAGAATATCATATGTTCCAAAATATATTCATTGAAAATTCAAGGTATTAATTAAATGAATCACAATAGATGAAATTCTTATAATGTTTTACCCCAATGTGCGAATATACTCTTTTTTTCAGGTCTAATCCAATCAATATATTTTTACACTAATGTCAATTATTACTATTTTTGGTGTTGGAAGGTTTCATCATTTACCCAATATTATAGAAATGTATCATTCTTTACCTAATAGAGTGGGAAGGTACTTTTCTTTTCCCAATAAGATGAGCAAATATCATCCACTAACCAAGATAGTTTTTTATTTTTTTCACCAGTTTTTAATATTCTTACTTATAAAAAATATCATCAGTAAGCTCTTGGATGTATTTTCATCCCAATATAAGATCTTATTTCTGAAAAATAGGCCTTCAAATTCCACTAAATGAAAAAATTGAACATTATCTATGTTATCCTTAAAATAGTACATATGTTTAAAATATGTATCACTCAAATCATCTAATCATATTTCAGGTGTATTAAATTTTGGAACTTACCTACAATCTGGATAGGGGGATTTCTTAGTTACTTCAATATTCATGACTATTTTAAGTACATAATTTTAAAAAATATGTAGTTTGATATAAGACATGGAACATAATAAAAAAAAAATTTATTTAACTTTTATAGCCTTAACAATGAAATAATTGGGAATCATAAGTTGTTGTTTCTTAAAATATATTTTTTTATCTTTTTGATCCACTCATTAAAACTTATGAAAATAAAATTTATAGTTCCAAAATTTCTTCATCCCAAAAAATATTTACATTTTATAGGTTGGGATCTCAACTTTCACTCAACTATTTTTTATTATTGATTTATTCTCACATTTTTATTTTCTATTCCAAATTATTTTTCTAATTATAGGATTAGGTAGTAATTATATGAATTAATGGTCCTTCATTCATCCAATTTCAATTCAGGAAAACATCCCACATCTCAATTGCATATGACATCAGTGTTTTCCCAGTATAAGTTCCATGTTACCTTACTTGTCTCTGGCTCATTTTACCTTAGTGAATGTACCATTAACTTTTGAAAAACTTATTTTGTGAAATCTATCCTTGTTATCATTATCAATATCAAACTTCCATCATCAAATTTTCTATAAAATAAAAGTTACATGTGTTAGATTATGAACTTATAGAATTTTCCATATTATTATATTAAAATGACTTCCTGGATTAACTCACAGTATTCAAAAAAATGTTAATTTTCAAAAATCCCTTTTTTCATGTTATCATTTAGTATCTAGAATAGTTATTCAAACAATCATTACTAGAAACTTTTATATTTACCTCAAACAAAGTTATGTATATTATTTATGTCTCATACATCATAAAATCTTCTTTCATAACTTCACCATTTTTATTTAGGATTTATACTTCCACTTATAGAAATTCCTTATAGTATATAATTTTTCAATATCATCCATATATTTGGTTGGTTAAGATTCCATTATTCTAAATTCTAGATAAATTTGTTCTACTCAACATTGGGAATTTTTAACTTTTATAAACTTCACTATATCAATATATTTTACTTCCAAACATAGCATGAATGTTTAAATATTATTATTAAAAATCCATGAATATTATTACTTTTAATGATATACATTAAAAAATAAAATTTTACATCTATAAAATATTTTTGGAAAGTCTTCATGATCCTTGAATTTTTTAAGAAATGAACCACACATAAGTGTTTTTTACTCTTATATATCACATTGAGAATAAATACATAATGTTTTTTCCTTAGAAACTCTTATTTATTGGATAAAGGAACCCTTATATAATGTTTTTGACATTAATAATTTCATTAATTTTTTACTACTTTCGTAATTATTTAGGGTTTGGATCATAACATCTTCATATATTCCTAATTCTTTTTTTAAAGATTCAGATAGTTTATGTTTGAATCTTATCTTCTAGAAGTGTATCTTCTATGAGAGCATCAGCTAAATATCTTATATTATACTCCTTCATATTCTAATAGTGTAACTTACATATTAACATCATCCAAACATTATTATCTCATATTTTAACTTCCATACTAATTTATTATTATATTTAATGTATACAACTTATAAAAATTTTGCCTCCATGATTCATCTCTTAGTGTCCCTACATCTTCAGTACTTCTTCTATAAGTGTAACATACCAAAATATAACATTCAAAAGTATTATATCTAGATATAACATTATAGAATCACTTTTCTTATGAATTAACTCCTTTAACACTATCCAAATATAGTTAAACATTCAAGTTCATTATTCATGATTTCCAGACACAAGGATGGATTCATACAAACATCAATACATTCATGTATTTTTCATTTCACTCTGAAACCATAAAGACATTTATTAACATACATTATGCCCAGTTCAATAATCATCTGATACTCCATATACTAATAAGATAGATATCTTTAAATGATATCATTATAAACCACTTCTTTAATCATTGATCAACTTCATACATTTTTTAATCACATTCTCAATTATTATCAGGATTAATCATCTATATATTAAATCACCTTTAATGTTATCTTCTAAAATTATATGTAAAAACTACCTGTATCTAGAGAGTAAACCATTGAAACTCCAATCATAGGTTTAGTTCAACTTATTCCAGGGGAGATAACTGCTTAAATTATATTTGTGTGGACTTTCAAAAGATGCCTTTCAGAACACTTATCTTATATTATTTTGGGTTTTCATTAAACTAAATGTATTTTTTAACCTAAGTGATTCTCCCATTCCATGTATATTTCTTCATTCCAATTAATCACAAGTTTTATCTTATTCTTAAATTCATATAAACCTTTAGATTATATTAAATTTTATCCTTATTTACATAGAATCACATTGAAAACAAATACAACAATATTCAAGATAATAATTTTGGGTTAATCACATTATAAAGGATTAATTTTAAATCTACTTTATTTAATGTAAATTTAAATAAGCATGAGGTTCATTGTATATTTTTTATTCATTTTCAAAATTTTCAAAAGTTTCTTGTATAAAAGTTGTGAAATTATTATTTTTACTTGAATAAAACATGAGACATTGTTTTGTATAATTCTTTTGAGTCATATTTCTATCCTAAAAGTTATTCAAATGATAAAATGGAATGATATATACTAGATAAATGTTAATATTCAAAACATTCCAATTTTTTGTTTTGTCACTCGTGTCATGTTCTAGTAAGTATAATATGTCAGAACTAATATTTGTTATGCATAGTTGTGGAGGATAAAGTACACTCTCAAGGAAATTTGATTTACTTTCACTCATACATCAATTATATATGATAATATGAGTGTCATTCCACTTTTATAAAAACCTATCATGTCACTCATGAGTGAAAAACATTCATTTAATACATCCTTTTATTCATATTCAAATATAACTTTTGGACATAACCATTTAATTAATAGGAATATAAAATTATATTTTTGATATTTTCATGAAAATTTAAATTATAAATGATTTTAGTTAATTACATGAAATATGGTAATGATAAAATTCCAATATTCACATTATGTTTTTTTTATTTATCTTATATCATAAAAAATTCCTTCATGACAGGAGAGTACATATTATTTTTTTATGTTCTATCATCATTTTTAGAATCATGAAAAAATAACTCTGTTGATCAATTGAGAATAATATTCTAATTTATTAATATATACATATATTTATTTAAAAAACTTATATTGAAAAAATAGCCAATAATTTTAATGTCTCATATTTTCTATGTATTATTTTTTGATATTATAAGGATTCATTTCAAGACCAGGTGCCGAGATGGCTTGTGATTTCGAGGCCCGACGTTCCCAGAATAAATGATTGATAAATATTTAATAGCATGCATTTTTGGTTTTATAGAAAATGTTTAATGACTTCTAAAAACATCATGGATCAAAAATATGAGGTAACTATTCTTTTCATAATAGAGGTTTCACCCTAGGAACGACCTAACATTGGTCATCAAGGGTCATTTTGGAAAAATCAATTACAGGAATAAAATGAATAAAATAATTAAATTATTTTATTAATGAATTGTCTAGATTACTTTAAAAGATTCCTTATGTTATAATTGTTTGGTTAGACTCATAACCTTGGAACTTCTAGAGGATTATTAGAGGAGAGTGTTATTGGTGTATGACAATGAATCAGGATCAGATTGTGGATTTTCATGCCAACAGAGTTGGTGGATCTCATCAACGAATGCAACACAAATCCATTCATTGTCAATGATCGTTCTAAACTCAAGTTAAGGAATCTTATTTAATTTTTTAATTCTATATTTTTAATTTCTATAAATAATTAAAATCAATCAAATAACGGATTGATTTTCTGATTGATAACATTGTGGGATGGGTTTTATTCCATTGGATTTACTTCTTCTAGTTTTTTAACCCAAATTCATCGTTGTTGATACTTTCCCATGAAAACATGGAAAATGATGAAAAAAAATTGTTCTTGTGCATCTTCTCTATTCATTTTTTTCATACTTCATATTTTGAACCCTGTTTTCCTGGCATGACGTTTTCGGGTGGGTTAGAACTCAATTGGATCACCTGATTTTGGAGAAATCAACAACCAAGGATGGATTAGAATAGTTCATGACCCAAAGAGTTTTGATCTATGATAATTTCTAATTTTTGGCATTTGAGGAGTTGCAGTGGTCTGCGTAAGGGATCACCATCACAAGACAGTGGTGTCGGGGGGCAGCACACTATAGTGTCCCACCGAGGGGGCGACAGAGCTGTGTGCAGCCACGGTGGGGGTCGCATGGGTCAGAGACCATGGGATCGTAGTGGATGTGGTGGATCCAATGGGGATAGCAAAGTAAGATGTAATGGAAGAAGCAGGAGAACAATGATAGATGTGAAGTGGTCTGATAGGACGAGTTGGATCTGTGGGTCAGGTCAGGCTATTGGGATGGGTTGGATGAGATTCACCTGGGTCATACCCAGGTCGAATTCAGGGTAATTAGGGTATATCCCCATTGCAATTGACCATGGTGATCAATGGAGTGATCCAATCAAGAGGTCAACCAAGGTGTCACAGTAGCTTGAGCTACCACGAGCAAAACAATCGTACAACCAACCCGCAGGCGGTCTACTCCAGTGGCCGATCAGGTGCGACAGGTGGAGTAACCAAGATGGTAGGTCCACGGGCGACTGGTCTGCATAGTAGGTGGACCCACTACAATGTTATGTGGACCAACCATAGTGGTAGGTGGACCGACCAAAGCGTAGCTGGGCCAACGGTGAAGGTAAGTCCATAGGCCCAGGAAGGTCTACTTGAAACTTCCTTCAAACTATCATAACTCCTAAACTAAGATTCCAAAAGACATGTCGTTAGTGGCAGTGTGACCATGTTTTTAATATGGTCAACTCAAGACCAATGTTGGGAAACTTTTTCAGATATTAGGGTATTCCATTTCCTAGTGTGGATATGTATAGGTTTGTTATGTTCCCCTAGTTCTTTCCATGAGGGTAGAGTGAGGTATTACATCCACATCACTAGATTCTAATCCCCTCTAAAGGTCTATACTCAAATAGAGTTGTTTTTCCCTTTTCAGGAATAGATTGTGATCCTCTATCATCTCTAGTGGAGTTTTTGTAATCAGCGTGAACTCCCTGAGTAGGACGTTGATCGGCAATCTTGTGGGATTTATCGGTTTGGTTTGTGGAATCATTTGGCATATGATCCCCTACATTGCATGTTAGACTAGATTGAGTGTGTGGTGTCCCCTAACAGTTTTGGGAATGACCCCCTCTCTGTTTTTCATAGTCTTCATAGTCTAGTGTGTTCTCTATTGGTAGGTCCCAAATGACCTAGACCCCTCTTTCGAGTGTCTCTGATGATAGCATGGATCGGGGAATGAGTTCTCCTAAAATATGCATTTCTTTTAACAGAATCATTTGGATGATAGTTTATTATTACCACCTGATGGTGTGGTGTCTTTCTCGAGTACTGGGGGTCCTATTTAGGTGTCTAATATACATATATTGTTATATATTTTATTGATTGGACTGTACTTTGTGATATGTTTTTAGTGTTTTTGGGGTGTCGTACTATGTATTATTATACTCACCCCTATACCAGCTTCTCCCATACATGTCGTTTCTTGTGTAGACGGGGGCCATTTTGATGGTTTCCTAGGAGGAAAAGGAGTGGGAGGAGAATAATTGGATCTAGGAAGAATGAGGTGTTTAGTGGGATCATATCTGGACATAGTCTTCTCTTATAGAGTAGGTTTGACATACACAGTTTCAGTTAGATTTGTGTTACATAATCTTTCTTGTGGGAATATAATTGGACCTATTTTCATTTCCATTACATCCTTTTGTAATCTAGTTGTGGGACTTAGTTTTATTCATTCATTCTATCAGTTTTTTTACATTTAGTTATTATGTGGCTTGGATATATGTGTGTGTGTGTGTGTGTGTTGGTACTTTAGGCTAATGCCTCCCATTTGTGGGAAATGCCTACTCAGTGCTAGTCACCAGCCCCTAGCCAATCAGAGATGGGCTTGGTGTAGTCATATAATGGGCCCCTCTGGGAGGGGTTGTGATAGATTAGTATTAGAGGAGTTAGTACTACTTTAGTGCCAGAAGTATTTCATGCTGGTTTGGGGAAATAGTGTTAAGTGTTATGTGGTTGGATTCTAGGCCAGGGAATCCAATATTTCTGCGGCGACCAACATATCCATACACCTAGACTATGATCACAAGTTTTTTGACTTTGTATGTGGAAACACTATTTGTAGGGGAAAACAATGTACATTCATCATATAGGAATTGGTTTTTCCATTTTCTTCTTGAGTCAAATCCCTATATATACACTATTCACCATCGTAATTCTTGTTTTATTTTAAGATTCCTCCATGGAGATAGATGGCCAGAATTCCACCACATGATCATGAGGATGATATTATTAATAACAAGGCATCAATACATAGGTTTATACCAAAGATAGAACCTCCTTGTGGTTTACCCGCTATACCACCAACCATTGAGAAGAATTTGTTACCAACACTATTAGCTAAGTATGAATGCATGCTAAGTCTATTTCATGAGTTTTAGACTTAGTGACCTCCCAAGTATTTGGGTGATCCAGACGCCAATATTAATGAGGATTGGTTAGAGGCAGTCACCCCTTCATTTCACCTTGGGAGGAGGCTTGTCAATCATATGGAATTCGTTTCTGTGAGTCTTCTTCGGGGATATACTGGGTGATGGTGGAGATTCATGAGTTAGTTTCACAATAAGATAGCTCTATCCGGGATAGACTTCGAGCATCTCTTCATAGAAGAGTTTTATCCATTAATATTTTGATTAGTATGCATATAAGAGTTTCTTAATTTAAAGAAGGCTTGTATGACCCTGGAAGAGTATTTAGTAAAGCTTGCATGTCTTTCACACTAATCCTTGGATATGGATGCAAAATGAATTGTATCTAGTTATCCAGGGATCTAACCTCCGAGCGGGGCATACACTGAGACATCTAGTAAGCAGTGGTATCCCTTATAATTTCTACTTATGTGGGGGTACATGAGTGAGACCTATTATTGGAATGTTTTTCTGGTTGAGTATACACCAATAGTGGGAGCTTAAAGTGGGTACCTGGTAGCTGAGAACACACAGCAGGTAGCCGACTGTAGTCATAGAGACCCCTCTAGGATAAGTGATTTTGGAGGAAATCCCAAGAATCTGGTTCAGTAGTAAAATGCTACATGGCAGCTTGAATCAGTAAAGGCACATGTGGTGTTTCTTTTTTGACAACCGGGGACATCTAGCATGAGATTATCTGACCCACTGTATATCTAATCAGGAGACAGTTGAGGGACCGCCAAGACAATGATAAAGGTAGGAATAGGGTGGTTTGTAGTGTGGAAGACATTGAAGCGGGGCCCGTAGGGATATAGGATTTGGTCGTACGATTGACCTATTACCAACATCACCCCCATGTGGTCCATGCCAGGATCAGGGAGATAGTGGACAAAAATGAGGCCAATTATAGGCTATAGAGGCTTATGACCCCGAGGCTCTAGGGATGATACGATGTACGATTTGTTTCATTTCTACCATATATATAGTTTTAAAATAAAAATGTTCTATTCATTCTTTTCTATCCAAAAATCATGTTTGAGACTCAGAGATCCTATTGAACCGTTGAATCAGAACTTATTCTTAGAGAATCGTACTAGAGGAGACTTGATGATCAGACAGTAGTGCCGACAGTGAGACCTGACTCTTAGAGGTGATAGTTTTAGATGGGATATCTTACTATAGGTATCAAGTCTTAACATTTTCATTAATATTATGGAATGGTTATCCCTAGTTCATGCACAGATTCATTGTTTATGGTGAAGATTGTGGTGTTCCCACAATGATGGAGGAAAGTATTCCGTTGTTGGTGAATGGGAAATCGAAGAACTGTAGGATGGACTAACACATAAGAGGGTGTTGTCGATTACTCATATATTTTCTAGCCTCTCCCTTAGTGTTGTGGATTATATGAGTTATCAGATTTTTGCAGCAGTGGTGGGTTATAGTGACATATTTCCCAAAGATATTATAGTTTTACCTTCCTATTGGTAAATTAAATTATACAATGATCTACACCCTAGGATGACACTGATATTATCAACTTCATATTAGATGTCTCCTGCATAGCTTTGTGGGCTGAGGGTACAGTTATAGGACTTACAGAAAAAGAGATTCATGAGTATAAGGGTTTCACCCTGGGCATCCCTAGTGTTGTTTTTCAAGAAGGCATACATAAGATTGACATCATGTTTGGATTTTTGGTGGTTGAACTAGGAGACCATGAAGAAAACGTATCCATAACTGATGATCATTGAGCTATTTGATCATTTGAAAGGGGAAAATGGTTCTCAATGATTATCCTCAGATCAGGATAAACCAACTATGAGTATGGGATCAACATATACCTAAAATGGCCTTCAGATATTATTATAGTCACTAGGATTTATTTTTGATTCTCTTTGGAATGAAAAAATCCCCAATACGATTCATGGGACTCATGAACCATATATTTCTACCTTAATTAGTCTGTTTCATGGAGGTCTTCATCAATGACATCCTAGTGCATTCATTTTCCAATAAGGAGCATGTGATGCACTTAAGGATAGTTGTAGACACTCTCAATGAACACCAGCATTAAAAAATCTCTCAAAGTGTTAGTTATGTATTCAAGAGGTTTGTTTTCTAGAACACTTTATCTAAGAGTCTAGAGTTGGATTGGGTATCGTGAAGGTTATGGCATTGGTTTGTTGGGAGAGCCCCAAGAGTGTTACTAAGGTGCATAGTTTAATTGGATTGGAAGGGTACTATCATAGTTTTGTAACTAAATTATCTATAGTGGCATTACCCTTGATAGCTTCGACATTAAAGGGGATGACTTTCGTGTGGACATAAAAGTTCTAGTAGTACTTTCAGAATCATAGGAAATGTTTGAAGAGTAATCCCATCTAGAGGTTACTGGAAGAAGGTCTCAAGTAAGTGGTGCTCTATGATGCATTAGAGATCATACTTGGTTGTGTCTTAATGTAGTGGAAAACAATAAATGCCTATGGTTCATTCTATTTGTGACCACATGAGTAGAACTATGCAAGCCCTGGTCTTGAGTTAGTAATGGTAATCATTGCATTGAACATGTGGTGACACTACTTGATGGTCGATCGGTTTATCATTTACTCTGATCAAAAGAGTCTCAATTATATCAACTCGTAGAAAAATCACTACTTGAAATAGAGACTATGGCTAGACATCCTCAAGGAATATGAAATTGATATTTTCTATACTCATTGGAAGAGGAATGTGGTGGTAGATTCTCTCAGTAGTAGATCCAGTGTTCTATTGTTGAACGAGGAATTAGAGTAGTTTGCCTCATTATTGTTATCCTATATAGATGGATATTGAGTAACTTACCTTCAGTTGGTGGTTATAACCCCACCACTCTTATAGTGAGATTGGGAGGAACATCTTGGGGATACTGATTATGAGACCCTATGTTCTGAGATGTCCATAGGAATAATCCTGATGGATATTCAAAATGTGGGGAGAGTGTTTATCTCTTTATTGGATTCAAGATGGTACAAGTGACATTGTGGGATGAGGATTTCTGTTAGATTAATACATCCCCATTGGTGGTTCATTTAAGTGTGGTGAATATTTACCAGTTCCTTTGATGTCAGTTTAGGTGGAAATGGTTAAACAAGGGAGTTTCAGAGTTTGTTTCTCGACGCCTTACTTTTCATCATGTGAAGGATAAGTACCAAGATCCAGTAGGTTTAGCTCAACCCATTTAGCTTAAAGAATGTAATTGGGATAGGATATCTATTGAATTCATGATAGGCTTACCATATACATCTAGGGGACACAATACCATATGGGTGATCAATGACCAACTCACCAAGTCATCCCATTTTCTACTTATCCAATAGTATATTTTTTAGAGAGAATTGGATAAATCTATGTGTATTAGATAGTTTGAAACCATGGAGTTCCATCGATGGTTTTTTATGATTTTGATAATCAATTGACATCCTATTTGTGGAAGGGATTACAAGAGTCATTTGGGACCCTCTTACACTAGAGCACAATGTTTCACCCATAGACGAATGACCAAAATGAGTGGACCATTTAGGTTCTAGAAGATATGTTGTGGGCTTGCCTATACGGACTTTTCCATAGTTGGGAGGATCACCTATCACTGGTGGAGTATTCAAAAAACAATAGCTACCACTCTACCATTGGTATGTCACCATTCGATGCTTTGTATGGGTGACCCTTCAGGTCACCACTTTTCTGGACATACACAGGAGAGTCAGCACTCAGGTGTCTGGAGTTGGGGTCAAGATACATTAGAGATTATTTATATCATCTACGAGTGGATGAATACTATGCAGAGCATTCAAAATTCTTATTTAGATGGGTGATGGAGTCCTTTGGGGTTTGAGGAAAGAGACTGTGTGGTTCTTTGGGTTTCACCTCGACATGGATTATTGAGATTTGATTGGGGTGTAAAGCTATCTTCGAGATTCATATACCCTTTCTAGATACTTTTCATAGTTTGAAAAGTGACATACCACTTAGATCTACCTCCATAGTTAGATCGGGAACACAATTTCTTCTATGTGTCACAGTTGAGGAGGTATGTGCATGACCCATCGCACGCTATTGATTGGGGTGAGCTGGACATCTAAGATGATGTGCCATTTTCTGAGTAAAAAATGGATATTGAGGATAATTAAGAGAGGATCCTTTGAGAGTGATTACTTCCTTTGGTATGTGTTTGGTGGTAGTACGGGAATCTCTATAAGAGAACTTGGGAGCCGTAGGATCAGATTCGTGCTTAATACACCATCTTTCTGAGTAGCCCTTGTTTTTGGTTTTGAGGGACATAAAACCCGATTATGGGGAGAATACACCATATCATATTTTCTATGAATTTTTTTAGATACAATATGAATTCATTTAGTGAAAATTCACTAAGATGGAGTGAGATTCTGAGGTCCTTGGTGACAAGAACAAATGTTTCAAAAATAAATAAATATTTAATAGAACATACTCGTGGTTTTATAAAAATTGTAATAACATCTATAATAGAGCTCAGATTAAAAATTCGAGGAACCATTGAGTTCAAAATATTTTCATTACCCTGGGGGTGACCTAACATTGGTCGGTGAAGGTTATTTGTGAAAAAGTTCTCATGATCGTCAAATTTATAAAATAATTAGATTATTTTATTAGCATATTGACATAGATAATTGTTTTCTCTAATAATAACCTTATATTAGAATTTTATGGTTAGTCTCATAACCCTAAAACTTCTAGAGAATTGTTTGAGAAGGTCCTTCGATGGGGATGAGAATGTATTAGGATAGGATCAGGGATCTTTACACAAGGGGAGTTGTATGATCTTGTCAACAAACACAACACAACTCCATTTTTCTTCCAAAATCAATCAAAAATCTTGGTAATGTGTGTGATTTAATTGGTTTATTCCCCATTCTTAATTTATACAATGATTTAAAATCAATCGATGAACGAATTAATTTGAAGATCGAAAGATTTGAGGGAAGAGTTTTATTCCATGATATTTTCATGATCAGTTTTTCTAACTCAAATCCCTAAATCATGATCATTGGAAAAAAACTCTTGGCCAACGATCATAATACGTCTCCCATGTTCCATTCCTCTCTCCATTAATCATGTTATTCTTTTTTGGGACCCTGTGGTCCCTGATCGATGTTTTTGAGTGGTTCTAAACTCGATTAGAACACCAGATTTGCAGAAAATCAACAATTGAGGTTGGATTTGGGTAGATCGGGACTAAATGAGCATGTATCTATGATCACTTCGATTTTTGGGAAATGGATGATGTGTGGTGGTTTGTGGAAGGGACCACCAGCATGCGACAGTGCTGGTGGCGCACAGGGTCGACCCACTGAGTGGGCGGTTGACCTGTGAGCCACTACAACCGGGGGCCGCATGGGTTGGAGAACTCGAGACCATGGTGGATCTGGTGGAGCTAATGTGGCCAGCAAATGTAGATGTGGAAGCGTGGTGGCTGGCGTTGAGCGGGCGAGTGGTTTGGGCTAGACTGGTGTTCGGAGTCAAATCGGTAGGCCGAGTCAGGCTAGTGTGTTGGGTCGGATGAGATGGATGTGGGACAGACCTAGGTCAGATATGCAAGAAATGGTTTAGAGAACCATTGTGGTTGACTATGGCAATCGATCTTGGTAGTCAACCATGTTTTCCTGCCAACATGAGCCGTAATAAGCGTAGCGACCATGCAACCAGTTCACAGGCGACCGATCGTGGCAGTTCACCGTAGCATCCTGTCGAGCAAAGAAGTTGGATTGACTGCGATGGTTAGTTCACGGAGATCTGGTCCAAATGGTAGATTGACCGACCCTGAAAGTAGGTGGTCCTGCATTAGAGGTATTTCCAAAGGCCCAAGTAGGTCTGGGGGAAACTTCGTTCAAACGGTCATAACTCATAAACAGAGCTTCCAAACGATGTTCCATCAATAGAAATGAGCCCTATTTTTAAGATGGTCGACTCAACACCTATGATCAGTGACTTTATCAGATATCAAGAACTTTTTCTTCCATGTTTCGACCAATACATATTGAGTGTGTTCCCCTGGTTCTTTCCTCAACTGTATAGTGTGGAATTACATCCACATCACTGGATTGTAATCTACTCTAGAGGTTGAGTTTCAGATAGAGTTGTGGTGTCCCTCCACTTGACTGGGGTGAGATCCTCTATTATTTGTAGCGGTTTTTGTGGAATAATCATGACCTCCTAGATTTGAACATAGATCTGGTATCTAGCCATTCATATCAATATGGTTTGTGGAATCATTGGAAAATGATCACCTATGTAGCGGGTTGATCTAGAATGGGGTTGTGGTTTCCCCCATCAGTTCTGGGCCTGCCCCCCTCTCTGTGTATCATAGTCTTCTCACACCAGTTCATTATCTTTTGGTAAGGCCCCAAGGAGCTATACTTCATCGTCAAGTATCCTTAATGATATCATGGCTCAAGAAATGAGTTATCCTAGAATGAGAATTTCTTCGAAAATAATCCTATTAGAGAAATTCGAATATGACCTATTAATGGTGTGGTGTCTTTTCAAAGTATATTTGTGTTTTTTATTTGTTTCTATTATACATAGATTTTTATATCTTATATTGATCTTACTATACATGGTGCTTCATTTTTAGTATTTTATATTGTCCTACTGAGTATTTTTATACTCAAATATGAACGGGCTTTGCTCTCACATGACATGTATTAAGCAAACAGCGCCCCTTTTGATAGTTTCCTAAGAGGGTGAGGAGCAACTGGAGTATAGCAGGAGCTGGGTAGATCGAGGTGTTTATGGATATCATAGCTTTACTTATTCCTCACCTGTGGGGTAGTTTTGACTACTATAGTTTTATTTAGACTTTTGTTACAAACTCTTTGTGGTGGTATTTTATTTGGATATCTTTACCTTTCCTTTATATCCTCAGGTACATTAGTTGTGGGACATTAGTTGTATGAATTCATTATATCAGTTGGTTTACATTTCAGCATTGTGTAGATTGGATATTTATGCATGTGTATAGGTACTTTATACTGATTCCTCCCATTTGTGGGGAATTCCTAATCGGTGCTAGTCACCATCGCCTTGCCTATTAGAGGAGGGTCTGGGTAGTCACGACATGGGATCCACTGGGTCGGGTCATGAAAATAATGGTAAATTTTTAATGAAATTTTGAAATTTTAATGTTGTATGGGTGTTGAATTCACATTCAATATTTTCTAATTTTTATTTTAAAATAATTTTCTTAAAATTCATTAATATAAAAAATTGGCTTTTTTAATGGTCACCCACAAGTGATATGGGATCATCCTTTTGGATTTTAATATATGACTTGAAGAAGTTTTGATTTCCTATATAAAGATTAGTCAACTCCACTAACATCTTATGATTTCAAAAAATGTATCTCTATAAAAAAACTCCAGATATATTTCCATGTTATATGTTCTCTGCATTTGAGGCTATATAATATTCATTCTATCTTAGACTAGGTCCTATCAGACACATCATTCCCATTGTTATGATAAGAATCCAACAAATGTTCGGATAATAGAAAACATCTATGGATGAATGATTATTTGGAATGGTTTAAAAAATTTACATATCTACTAATGTGATTTATTTAATTTTAGAAGTGGATGAAAATTTACATAGAATGTAAGAAGCCTAATAGTAACTATAATAAAATTATTCATTAGTTTTATAGTAATTTATCTTATGATACTATAAGAGATGATAAAGGGATGAAATTTATATTTAAGTTGCATAAAATTTCAATGAACATAGAATAATTTTACATTTTATTTGTAAGTGTAAAATTAGAAGGAAGTATTCTTTCAACAAACAATCTTCTTGAAATTTAATGATCTTTTAATAAAGAAAACACTGTATTTAAATTTTTTTATAATAGTTAAGGATATTAAATAGATGATTGTTTTATTTTTGTAATCATATACTTTTCAATAAATAGATTAAAATACAATTAGTACCATTAAATAAATATATAAATATAGTAAAATTATATGATATGTATGTACTAGATTTTATAAGATATATGTAACAATTTTATATTATCCAGTTCATGAAGGATTTAAAATAACCTACCGAATATGATATTTTGGGGTTCATAGGTGTTCATATATGATGTAATCACACGATAAATATTTTCATAAGATATTCAAAATCCTGCTCATCTTATCTCATGTATTACCTTTAACTATGAATGCTTCTAATGATTCAGTTCACGTCTTATTCCATCTTTATAATTAATGTTTTTCATACTTATCAATTTATAACTCTTTATATAAATAATCATTGTTTTTTAGTTATGGAAAAATAAAATTTAATTATTTCTACATACATCAAAATTTGTCTCATACATAGAGTACATGAAACCATTCATATAATGGTTGAAAATAATATAGAACCAAAAACTTCTCAAGATATTGTATAAAAAATATTATTTATATGTATACATTCAGCCACATTACTGCAAGTTGTGAATCATGAGAAGATAAAGAATCATATACCAGGTTTTTGATATTCCATTTCCAAAAGTGGGTCGAAAATGTGTGTGTGTGTGGGTGGGTGGGTGGGTGTGTGTGTGTGTGTGTAATTCATTATTACTTCAAGAATAGACCTAAGAATAAAAGACACACCCTGGAGGATTTATTGAGAACTATGGAGATCCACAGTTCATAAATGTGAGAGTTATTATTTTTTGATAATTATTTTTAAATCATTTTGATCGAGTTTCTTCATGATGCTGCTTTTAAATGAGAAAATGGCCATTTTAATATTTAAAATTTATTTTTTGAAAGGATCACACATTAAAGGTGGTGATATGTGTTTTTTTTATAAAATGAATAAATACAGTGGAATAAATTTTGTGTAAGATGAGGTATTCTTAAATATAAAGATTCATTGTTAAAAATTTGATAACCTTTTTCTGTCATCAGAAAAAATGAAAATGGAGGTTAGATAGTTTATTGTTCTATGATTGCATATATTTGAATGAAGATAGTGGAATCAAGGGAAGAATGATATAAAGATACTGAGGGTCTTAAAAGTATCACAAGGTTGACAATGATGATTTAAATGTGCAGATAATTGATATTACCTTGATCGAAAAACCCTTCTTATAAATAAATATTTTAATGTAGGTTAATGGTACTCATTTACACATGATCTGAAAATGATTTTTTGGAAGGATGTGTGCATGAATATAACACAACTCCTCAAACCGTCGCTTGAGCCATGGAATCAGGTTCAGCACTCGAACACATTGTACTAACACCTCTTGGGTCGCACCTCCACGTGATGGCCCATCAGCATTCCTATGAGAGTTTTGTGAAAACCTTATTGTGGGCTTATACACCGTCCACCACATGTCTGCCTATAAATAGTTTTTTAGTTACTCTTCTTCCATCATGGGATGGCCATGGTTGACCTCTCCCACATGGCTGACCCTACGGGTCCCACATGTGGTTTAGGGTCCCTTGATTGGCCTAGTAGCTTGATTTTTTTTATAAAGTATAATTTTAAATTACTTAAAAATTTCTAGTACATAAAACTAGTAGTATTTTTTACTTTTAAGCCATCTTATTACTTTGTAACTATTTATTATCTTAATATCAATTTAGTTTGTTTTACTATTATGATATTACAATTTTCAGACATTTTTTTCATTCTAAAATTATAAACCCAATAATTTATCTAGGGTTTATTGATAATATTATAAACATAATATCTTGAAAACTATAAAATTTCATAAAAAGGGGATTTTCAATAATCATTTTCATTTAAAAATATACATGTATTAATTTATGTTAAAAAATAATGAAATAATTTATTAAATTTACCTATAATAATGTATATTTAGAATTACATAATGTTAACATAACTTAGAAAACATAATTCTGAAATTTACTAAATAATTATTATGTTTATATTTAAAAAAATAAAATACTGTATCTTTAAAGATCAAAGTTATTTTTATGGATTGAATGTGTTATAATCAAAATATATTTTTATTATAGAAAATAATTTAGTTTCTTATAGGGATCCATTAAAACATATTTTTTATGGTTTTAAATTATAAAACAAATAATTTAATGTTTACTAAAATAAAAATAATATGATTAAATTTTTTGGGATGGTACATTAAGAGATTTCCTTTTACTTATATTATAAAAAACAAAAACTACATATACCCCATTGTTTGTATATTATAATTGAGTATAAAACCCAATAGGTAACCAAAAATGACATTTTGTACTCTAAATCAGTCACAAAAACCAGTATATAGGTTTTCAAAAGAGAATAAATAAGTCATACATCATTTATTAAATCCAAATATTTTAATTGAAAAATTGATAATTCCATAAAAAATATTTTTTAATATAAATAGTATCCAGAATTTATTTGGAAATACATCAAAAGATAAATAGAAACAAATAAAATTATTTTAAAATATGTCTCAAAGGAAACATCCATATCATGTAATAATGGAATCTAGGGACTGAATCTATATTTTTCTTAACTGCATGCACCTTTCTAATAGTAATGAAATATTGGTCACTCACCTAAATTTTTTGATATAAGCATGGTTGAGGGAACTCGACTAGTGTACACGGTCTAGGACTAACTAGTTAATATCTTATAAGAAATTTTATCACTATGTAATACTATCCAAAGATGTTTTAAAATCATATAACACAATAATTAATTTATTAAAAATCCAACATCTCTTCACATGAATCTACACTAATAAAAACATGGCTTTTTTCTTAAGAAGCATTCACCTCACATGAAAAATAATTGATAACTTCACATGTCGTTGACATAATCCCAATAATGAATAATTTGATACCAAAAATCTATTAATACATATTTATCCCAAGCCAAACTGTAACACCCTAACCCTAGTTGCCTAGATTCGGTGCATTATTACATATCATTAGCATGATCACAAGGGATCAAATAATGAGAGACCGATCAGTTTCATATCCTTGGAAGTACTAGATACAAACATAATTTTTACAATACAATATAAATGAAAAAAAACAACATTTTTCTCCTTTTAACACAATAATCTCCCTTAAAATATAATGACTTGGGCATAAAACATTACATAATCATGAATTAAATGAATAATTCACATTTAAGATCTTTTCAGGTTAAGAGTTCTAGGGAGTTAGGCCGTAAATATTACATTACATCTAAAAATTACAAAGTAGACACTTATAATCAGTTTCAATTTTTTTCATAAAATAAAAATTCTTGAAAAAATGAGTCATGTCCAGTTCCAGGTTTTAGATATCATGACTTTCCCTTGATCCCATCCTCGACCCTATTCATCTTTATATCCCATGAAAAACATTTAGAAACATGGAATGAGCATAAAAATCTTAGTAAGGGTTATAAAACAAAGAAAAAAACATTAGTTAATTAATACATACATAACATAATAACTTTAACAAACCTCATGAAAAAAGATGATTTATGAATAACACCTTGAAATCATAAATCATAAAGGTAACTTGTGGCATTCATGTCATACTTACATTGTAACTATCACAACTATGTAGGGAGTCACATTTGGAATACCCATTACAGTATATTCCCTAAATCGCTTAGAAGAAACATTCATGTTTACCTCTGTCACATTTCCCAATCCATTAGAGAGCTATATCGGGATCACCTAACATAGTATTATCAAGGAACCACTCGTATACTTAACAATTCCCAAGAACCATAACATATTCATAACACATAAAACAAACATAAATAGAAGATAATATTTCCACATTTCAATCACAATATATCATTTAAATATATTGAAATAATCAATCCATTATCAAAACTATTTTCAAAACCAATATACATAAAAAATATTAAATGGTATTTACATTCCTTTTGAAAACATTACGGCTTGTTAAGGAAGCCAAAGGTCAAATAATATTCGTGGCGGCAGAAAGGTCGGTGTCACCACTTACATTAAAAAGAAACATTATTTTTTTTGTTTTAGTAAAATAAATTATAGAAAAATATTCACTTTTAATGAAATGTAATGTCAAAGTTTTTTATACAGTATATAAAAAAGTCGTGTATAAAACCAAATATTCCCCAATAAAAGGAGATTGAGACGAAGACCCTTACCTCGTGTCCAACAAGACTCGTTCATTATTTAATCCCTTAATAATAAACTAAAGTAAATTTATACTTTCTTAAGAACATTTTTCAAGTTTATCATTCCTTTTAAATCACATATTACGATTTTATAAAAATTATGTAATCATTTAAGTTAATAACGGTCGTTTTGTCGATATTTGGTACTTGAGTCAAAAATGAACTTCTTATAATTACAAATTGTTCACATGGTCAAAAGTTCATTATACCCATAATTATATTCATGATTTAGATATCATATATATATATATATCAGATATATCCTTTATATACAAGTATTTATAACAGTACATAACATTTAGAGGTAAGGAATGAAATGCACTGTTCATGGAGACGGTAAGTCGTATGTACGCATGAACCCTACTTTCATTTCAATTTCATATTTAATGGAATTAAACCATAATGATACATTGGTATATTATAAATAATGTATAATATCATATATAATATCATTAACCCTATCCTTTATACATCCAACAGATGGCATTAACGAGTCATATCACTTTGAGGGGGCGGTAGTATGCACTTCCTCAAATGAAATTATCGTGTTTACCCATACTTTAAACCATAAAGGTATGATATAAATGAAAAATAAAATGAAAAAAGAAAACATAAACATAATATATATCATATATAAATACAGTTCCATCTTAATGGCCACCATGAGACGCGGAAGGAGATAATTGAACAATCATCATTTCATGAGGCGTTAGTTTTCCATCCACATAAACAGTATGTTCATTACCCATTAGATGGAGGTGTGTGTAAGTGTAGTTCGAATAATTCTCGTAAACAAATACTAGTATATTGAGGATACTGGTGATATTATAAAAATAAAGAATAAAAATTTTTTACGGCTGGAGATGTACAATAAAATAAAACATTTTATGATAATCTGTTACCATTAATTCAGGTAACTCCCCTTGGTTTGAACTGAAAGGACTTCTTCAATTGCCTTATTCCTAAGTTAAGGATTCTAGGAGGAAGATAAGAATAATGAGAGATTATTTGGGCATGGGTTGGATGAGACAAGGGGCTTGAGAGGTTTGTGTAATGGGTTATACATGAGGGCTTTTTATAAGGGGGAGTATTGTCTCTTTAGGAAAGTGTGAAATTATTATTTTATTATATAATGATTTTTGGTTTCTAAAGGTCCAAAACATATTAAAGTAAACGATAAGATGTTTCATGGCCAAAATAAAATCATCCAACAAGAATTGGACAGGTTTTGGTTATTATATTAATCATTATAATAATATTTATTTAAATAATTTATTAAGGAGGTAAACACTGAATCATTATTGTGCCATAAATAAATTTATTTATTTGATGTCAAAATATTGTAAAAAAAATTACCATGATGTAGTAAATATTCTTATATTTCCAAATAATATTTATATTCTAAATGATAACTTATATAACCCTATGTAAAAATTAATTTACTAAAAGATATGTGTTTATGTAATTTTTTTCTTTACTTTTAGTTAATTAAAATAAAGTGTCATTATCACTCCCAGTGGCCCCATGGGGTCCCAAAATCGACCCAAGGATTCCTATGGTTGAATATGTATCCAAAAATAGTATTGGGAAACATCTTAGGGTAATTTAATATTATTATAAGATTATTTGTTTACCCTTAATTACCATATTTACCTTTTAACCATGGTAAATAAAATATTTACTGAAGTAAATATTCATAATGTCTAAAAATAAAAGTTACCTATTTACACAATTTGGACCTCCGGATTCCAAATATGGAATCCATTTTTCAAAATTCATAACACATAAGTGGCAAAAATTAATTTAAAATCAATTACAACTATCAAAACAAAAAATGTGTTTTTTAGATATATTAACTATCAAAAGATTGACACTTGTTTACGTTCAATTTCAAACTGAAAATAATTCCAATGAGAAAAATTGAATTAAATGGTAAAAATATAATATAATTACACTTTAAAACCAATTAAAAAGATAATATATCCATATAAATAAATTAGATTAAAAGTCATTTTTGAATTTAAATACTATATTTTTCACTATTCATTAAAAATGAATTTTATCAGAAAAATACCAAAAACTTACCCAATGTAAATTTTCATGTAACTATTATAATAAAAATTTTATTTTGTCAAATATATTATATAAAAGTGACCAAAAATATATTTAAAGAGGGTTCTCCATCATAATGTGGCAAATAAACCTTTTATAGAATATTGAAGTATTTGTGCTTAAACTTTTATTGGATAAATGTAAAAACAGTTAACAAACATGTATAATATTATTGTAGTTAGTAATGTTCATTCCTTCCAATAAAACAGCTAGGCATTAACTACCATTAAAAATAATAATTTTATATTATTAGTGTGTAACGAAAGATTTCAAAGAAACCCGTTGTTGAGTATCATGTACGCCATCGAACATAGAAACCCATTTGATGTAAAATTTATATTTAATTAACAAAATATTAATCAAAATGACGGTGTATTATTTCATTATTTACTTGGGATATTACATCCTTCTCCCATTTTGGAAATTGCATCCTCACAATTTTATTCACTTATCAAATAAATGGGGGTATTTATCCCTTATAGAATTTTCAGATTCCCACATTGCATCTTTAACAATATGGGTTTTCCACAAAACCTTTACCTGATGAATCACCTTATTTCGTAACACTTGCTCACTTTGGTCAAGAATCTGAACTGGTTGTTCCTCGTAAGAGAGATTATCTTCCAACTGAACTACCTTTGGAAACATGAGATGGATCTGGCATATATTTTCTCAACGTTGAAACATGAAAAACATTGTGTACTTGGGATAAACATGGAGGTAAAGCCACATTGTATACAACCGATCAAACATTCTCAAGGATTTTATAAGGTCCAAGGACCCTCATAATCAACTTTCCTTTCTTACCAAAATGCATCACAAATTTCCATGGAGAAACTTTGAGAAATACCTGATCACCTACCTCGAAAGAAATATCCTTCCTCTAATTATCTGCATAACTTTTCTGCCTGCTCTGAGCTGTTCTCATTTTCTTGTGAATCAACTAAAACTTTTATGCGATCTCTTCTACCAATTTTGGTCCCATTAGCCCCCTTTCACCTACTTCATCCCAAAAATATGGAGTTCAACAATGTTTCCCATATAATAAATCAAATGGAGCAATTTGTATACTTGAATGGAAACTGTTATTATAAGAAAATTCAACCAAAAAAGAAGATGTTATCAAATTCCTTGATAATGTATCAAGAAATCATGTAACATATCCTCCAAGGTCTGAATTGTTTGTTATGATTGCCCATCTAATTGAGGATGAAAATTTGTACTAAAATTTAATTCAGTACCCAATGACTTCTGGAGGCCTTTACAAATGTTTGAAATAATCCTGGGATCACGATCAGATACAATGGATAGAGGAACATCATGAAACATGACTATCTCTTAAACATACAACTAATAAATTTGATCTTGAGACAAAGTATATCGAATAGGAAGGAAATGGGCAGATTTAGTCAATCGATCAACAATAACCCTGATTTCCTTATTACATAAAGATGTCTTCGGTAATACCACAACGATGTCTATGGATATATTTTCCCATGTCCACTCTGGCACTGATAAAGACTGGAGCATACCTTTCGGTAACTTTAGTTATGCTTTAACGAGATGAAAAGTCAAACACTTCACAATAAAATCATCAATATCTCTTTTCATTCCATCCCACCAGTAATACTCTCGAAGATCTCTGTACATCATAGTACTGCTAGGATGAACAGAAAACAGGGAACGATGAGCTTCAAATAACAACTCATTCTTCAACTGTGAATCACAAGACACACATAATCTCTTTCCATATATCAAAACACAATCATTATCAACTTCAAAATTATGAACTTACACTTCTGAACCAACTCTACATTTTTATGCAACTCACTGTCTTCCTTCTGCGCTTGCTTATTTCTATCTGATAGAGACGATTTCACTAACACCTAAAATGAAACAAAAGAATTTTCTGCACCAATAACTTTTATGCCAAATTTCATCAAATCCAAAACCAAAGCATCTCATTCCAAACGTACCATAGTTAATAAAGCATTACTTTTTCGACTCAAAGAATCATCCACTTTATTTGCTTTTCCTAGATGATAATGAATTGTGCAATCACAATCCTTGATAAATCCCAGCCATCTCCTATGTCGCATGATAAATTCTTTCTGAGTGAATATATACTTTAAACCATTGTGGTGAGAATATATTTAACATTTTACTCTATAAAATGATTCTCAAAATTTTTAAACAAAAACAACAGAGGATAATTCCAAATCATTTGTAGGGTATTTTAACTCATGAGGTTTCAACTAATGAGAATCATAAGCAATTACCTGATCATTTTTCATAATTATACATCCAAGTCCCTTCATCTAAGCATCACTTTAAATAAAAAACTCACCATTTCTGGAAGGTAGTTCCAAAACTGGATTATTCACCAATCTTCTTTTCAATTCTTGAAAACAATCATCATATTTGTTTGTCCAAAAGAACTTAACACCTTTTGAATTTAACATTGTTAGTGGGATAGATAACCGTGAAAAATTATCAACAATCCTCTGGTAATAGCATGCCAAACCAAGAAAACTACGGATCTCAGTTATATTTGTGGGTCTTGGCCATTCGTCAACAACTTTAGTTTTAGAAAGATCAATAGTTATTCGATTTTTTTAAACAATGTGACCAAGGAAAGAAATTTTCTAGAACAAAAACTCACACTTGTTGAATTTCCCAAATAGTTTCTTTTCTTTTATGGTTTTCAAGATAACCCTTAAAGGAATTTCATGCTACTATTTACATTTGGAATAAACCAAAATATCATCAATGAACACAACCACAATATTATCCAAAAATTCATAGAAAATTCTATTCATAAGATCCATGAATAAATTAGGTGCATTTGTTAACACAAAAGGAACAACTACAATTTAAAAATGGCCATATCTAGTATGAAATGCGGTCTTCATAATGTCTACTTCCTTTACTTTCAACTGATAGTACCCTGACCTCAATTTAGTCTTTGAAAAATACTAAGATCCTAGAGATTATCAAACAAATCATTGATATGAGGAAAAGGATATTTTTTCTTAATAGTGATGTTATTCAATGATCTATAATCAATGCAAAGTCTCATTGAACAATCTATATTTTAAACAAAGAAAACATGAGCACCCCATGGTGATGTGCTATGTCGAATAAAACCTTTATCTAATAACTCCTGAAATTACGTCTTTAACTCTAAAAGTTCAATTTGAGCCCTTCGATAAGGGGGTTATGAAATTGGCTAAGCATAAGGAACTAAGTCAATAGTAAATTCAACATACCGATCAAGTATTATACCAGGAATCTGATCATGAAAAACATCAAGGTACTCATTTACCATTGGCACATCATTAATCTGAATAGTTTCTTTGTTTTCAACAATATGTGCAAAGTAACATTCATTTCCATCTTTTACTAGTTTCTCATCTTCCTGATATGTTATCAAAAGTAAGGATTCATTGTTTTACACAAACTGAAAATATTTCTGAAAAGAAACCTCTTTAGCTGAGCTGTAAGTCTTATCTTGATTAATAGAAAGCCAATTCATACCCAAAATAACATCAAACTCAACTAGATGAAAACAATAAGGTTAATAGGTAGATTCATTCTACTCACAAAGACAGGAAGGTTCTTATGATTTCTTTTTGTTTCAATATTTCCTCCAGGTGTTTTTACAATAAGTTTAGGATTCATAATTTGATATAGAATTCCCAATTTACTATAAAAATTCTCAGAAATGAAAAAATGTGTAGACCTCGAATCAAAAAACACATTGGCATAATCTAAACAAACAAACAGTGTACCTGATACTACGTCATTTAAAGGCCCAACATCTGCTGAAGTATTTGAAAAATAATTCACCACCACTTTCTACTCGTAGTCTGGTTACTTTCCCTCAGTTGAGTTCTTCATTGGACACTCATTTTCATAATGACCCATTTCATTGCACTTAGAACATTTTACAGATTGTAAATTTGATATTGTCTTACCATTACCCTGTGCTTTTTTAATGAAATTATGAGCCTTATGTCCCATTTTACCACATAGGTAACACTTACCAGAATTCAAAAGACATTCCCCAACATTATTTTTACCACAATATTCACAAACTGTAAACTCAATTTTCATACCATTAGAATTTTTAGAAGAGTTCTTCCCTTTCTCCTTCCACCTTGACCTCTTATTCTGTTGTTTTTCAAAGAACACATGGTCATTGGAAAACTCAATTTACACTTTCTCCACAAATCGAATAAGTTTTTTATAACTTTTGAAATCACAAGAAGCTAAAGTCCTTTGATAATTTGGCATTAATCCTGAGTAAAAATGATTGATTTTACAATCAAGATCTCGTATGAAATTTGGATCATATCTTGCCAATCACGTGGATTTTTCTTCATAATCTGCCACTAAGTCATCCTCCTGACTCAATTATATGAAATGTTTTTTTATCCTATGATTAACCACCTTAGGAAAATATTTCTGAAGAAACATACCACTGAATTCATTCCAATCAAGAGCATCAATCTCATCATTATCCCTAATATTTTTCACCATCGACCACCACTGATCAGCTTCACCTTCAAAATGGTAAATAACAAGACTATCATTTTGATGTTCTGAACAACCAATGATATCAAAAAATTTCTCCAGTGCTTTAATCCCCCCTTCATCTAGCACAGGGTCAGATGATCCTTTGAAAGATGGGGGATGTTGCCTCATGAAATGCTCCACTACTAACATTTTCCTCTGTGGTTGATCTAGCTAATCTCATTCATGGATATGACCACCATTAATAGTCAAAGTTAACTATTTCATCACTGTAACAAACTGTTCTATTCTGATTCCGACCATCTCAGGTTGTTGATTTGAAAGGTTGTCTTCTCCGGATGTCATCCCAACATAGCTGCCATGTTTCCTCTATGCAAAACCATTTTGAACACAGAAATATTTTAGGAAAAGCAACATTGTAGTCTATAAATGCTACATCATTTCAATATTAATATAATGTAATTTATGGATATTAATTTAACAATACCCTTACTTCTAATGTTATCTAAACCGACCTCTGATAACAACTATAAATACCCAGCCTTAAAACATTACATAATCTAGAATTAAATGAATTATTCACATTGAGGATCTTTTCAGGTTTAGAGGTTTAGAGAGTTAGGACATAACCGTTAAATTACATTTCAAAAATTAAAAAGTAGACACTTCTACTCAGTTTCCATTTTTTTCATAAAATAAAAACTCTTGAAAAAAAGGATTCATGTCCAGTTCCATGTTTTAGACAGCATGACTTTCCCTTGATCCCATCATTGGCCCTATTAATCTTTATGTCCAGTGAAAAACTTTTTCAAACATGGGATGAGTATAAAAAAGGTCAGTAAAGGTTATAAAACAATGAAATAAAACATAGTTCAACAATACATACATAAATTAATCTCTTTAACATACCTCATGAAATCATAAGATTTATGAATAACACATTGAAATCAAAAATCATAAAGTTTACTTATGGCATCCATATCATACTTACATTGTAGCTATCACAGCTACTTAGGGAGTTACATTTGGAATACCCATCACAGCATATTCCCAAAACCTCATAGGAGAAATATTCATGTTTACCTCCATCATGTTACTCAATGAATTAGAGATCAATCATGGAATCACCCTCCCTAGGTTTATCACAAAACCACCCGTATGCATAACAATTCCAAAGAAACATAACATATTCATAACATATAAAACAAACATAAATGAAAGATGATATTTACATATTTCATTCACAATGTATCATTTAAATATATTGAAATAATAAATCCATTATCAAAACCATTGTAAATACCAATATTTGTAAAAAAATATTAAATGGTATTTACTTTCCTTTTAAAAACATTATGGCTTGTTAAGGAACCCAAAGATCAAATAATACTTGCGGCAGAGGAAATGTCATTATCACCGCTTACATTAAAAAGATTTTTTTTCTATAGTAAAAGACTTCATAGAAAAAGATTACCTTTGAATGAAATGAAATTTCAAAGGTGTTTATACACCGTATAAAAGAAAATCGTGTTTAAAACAAAATATTCCTTAATAAAAGGAGATTGAGATGAAGACCCTTAACTCATGTCCGACATGACACGTTCATTCTCTTATCTACTGAATAATAAACTAAAGACAATTTATAATTTCTTAAGAACTTTTATTATGTCTATAATTCCTTTTAAATCACATATTATCATGTTATAAACATTATCTAATTATTTAAGTTAATAATGGTCATTCTGTAAATATTTTGTACATGAGTCAAAAATGACCTTCTTATAATTACAAATTGTTCATGTGGTCAAACGTTCATTATATCCAGAATTATATTCATGATTTAGATATCATATATATCATATATATCCAGTATATACATGTATTTATAATAGTACATAACATTTGGATGTAATAAAATAAATGCGCCATTCATGTAGATGGTAAGCCGCATGTACGCTTGAATGCTACATTAATTTATATTTCATATTTAACGGAATTAAAACATAATGATACCTAAGTATATTATTATTACATTATTATATCATATTTATTATCATTAACTATTTCCTGTATATGTCTCACATATGGAATTAATGAGTCATATCACTTTTAGTGGGTGGTAGTCCGCACTTCTTCAAAGGAAATTATCGCGTTTACCCATAATGGAAGCCATAAAGGTATGTTATAAATAAAAAATACAAAAGCCTAAAAATCATAAAAATAAAATATATCATATATAAATAAAGTTCCATCTTAATGACCACCATAAGAGGCAGTAGGAGATAATTGAACAATCATCGTTTCAGGAGGTGTTAGTTTTCCATCCATAGAAACAGTATGTTCTTTTCCCATTAGATGGAGTTGTGTGTAAGTTTAGTTCAAATCATTCTCATAAAAACATCCTAGTATATTGAGGATACTGATTTTGTTATAAAATAAAATAATAAAAATATTTTAGGTGTTGGAGAAGTAAAATAAAATAAAAAAATTTAAGAGAAACGGTTACCATTAATTCGGGTAACTCACATTGGTTTGAAGAAAAAGGACTTCATGAAGTGCACTTTTCATAATTTAATGCATATAGGTGGAATAGAGGGATCTTTAGAGATTATTCAAAAAGTGTTTGGACAAGGAAAGGGGCTTTATAGGTGTGAGGAATGGGTTATAGGTGAGGGATTTTTATAAGGGGGAGGAGGGGCTCTTTAGGAAAGTGTGAAAATAATATTTTATTATATAATGATTTTTGATTTCTAAAGGTCAAAAACATATAAAAGTAGAATATAAGATGAATCAAGGTCGAAATAAAATAATCCAACTAGAATTGGATAGGTTTTTTATATTATTTTAATCTTTCTTATATTATTTATTTAAATTATTTAATAATGAGGTAATCACTGCATCATTATTGTGTCAAAAATAATTTTATTAATTTGATTTTCAAAATTATAAAAAAATTACCCTGATTTAGGAAATCATTATATATTTAAAAATAATATTTATAGTCTAAACTATAACTTATTTTACCCTATATAAAAATTAATTTACTAAAATATATTGGTTTATGTCATTTTTGTCTTTACTTTAAGTTAATTAAAATAAAATGTCATTATCACGACCAAGTGGCCCCATGGGGTCCCTAAATTTACCCAAGGTTTCCCATGGTCGGATATGTATCATCAAATAGTATTAGGACATATGTTAGGGTAATTTAATATTATTATAATATTATTTCGTACCGTTAATTACCATATTTACCTTTTAACCATGGTAAATAAAATATTTACTGATGTAAATATTCATAATGCCTAAAATTAAAAGTTACAGATTTAAAAAATTTGGACCTTTTGATTCCAAATATGGAATCCATTTTTTCAAATTAAAAATGCAGAAGTGGAAGAAATTAATTTAAAATTAAATCCTGCAGTCAAAACAAAAAGCGTGTTTCTTTTTGAAATATTAACTATCAAAAGATTGACACATGTTTATGTCCAATTTCTAAGTGAAATTGATTCCAATGACCAAAATTGGATTAAATTTTAAAAAATAATCTAATTACACTTTAAAACCAATTAAAATAATAATCTAACCATACAAATAAATTATAATAAAATGTAGTTTTGAATTAAAATATAGTATTTTAACTATTCATTTTAAAATGAATTTCATCCGAAAAATACAACAAATTTACCCAAAGTAAATTTTTATGTCCCGATTATAAAGAATGATTTTATTTTTTCCAATAGAACATATAAATTTGACCAAAAGTATATTTAAATAGGGTTCATCATCAAAAGGTGGTAAATCAACTTTTTATAGAATATTAAAGTATTTGTGAATAAAAATGTATTTATTCATATTTTAAGCATCTAACTTTTATTGGATAAATGTAAAAACATTTAACAAACATGTATAATCATATAGTAGTTAGTTATTTTCATTCCGGCCAATACAACGGCTAGGCCTTATCTACCATTTAAAATAATAATATTATATTGTTAGTATGCAATGTATGATTTCAAAGAAACTCGTTGTTTCATATCAAGTATGCCATCAAACATAACCCCCTTTAAATTAAAATTAATATTCAATTCACAAAAAATTAATCAAAATAAAAATTAATTATTTCATTATTTACCTAGGATGTTACATAAAAAATCCCTGCAGGTTAGTCATAATATACATCTTAGCATCATAGGAAAAATAAAACATAAAAAGGGGAGAGCTCAGGTGCTCAGTAAGGATAACAATACAGAAAAAACTTTCATAAATAAGCATAAAAATTTAAGGCAGTGTATAAGACTTAAATAGAATCCTTTTAAACTTAAACATAAACATAATCTGAAAAATATATATCAAAAAATGCCATTTACTTGTTCACCTTGATATTCTACTAGTTGAATAATCACATGTAATAACAATATCCAATTTCTTAATGATGGAATTAATAATGCCGGACAGCATAACCCCATAATCAATGCCTCATTCCAAGACTACAAATAAACTAATTCCAAGGACTTGTTCCAAGACACTAGTTTGTCTCATGAGACATACTGATGCATCGAGGATCTATAACGGGCTCCACCCGTCACATACTAAGCCCAATGCATTTCTCATATGAAAAGTTTGAAACATAACAAAAACATTTCTATTAAAACTTGTATACTAAATGTAAGTACATTATCTATAAACCATGAATGGTATATAAATAGCACATCCACAATCAAACATATCATAACTCTTTCAATACATTATGGAAGATTTTATTATAATTAATCAACTTAAACCAAGAGTAAAATTCATCAATGGATGTTGACATAGATGAAATCAAAACTATTTGAGAGAAATATCTCTCTCTATTTTGAAATCATTTAAAAGCCACATAATTAAAAAAGTAATCATTTATTTTGAAATTAATCTTATAATATTGTAAGGTAATCATCGATGGTATTATAACAGCGGAAGATAGTTTCACCCGCCATATAAGTTAAAAAAACATTCTCACGTTAATTTTTCGAAAAGTCCATAAGGAACCTTATTTTGAAAACAACTGAAATATTCCATTCAGAACATTTTATAAAATGTAAAACAAGGGTATAATTGGATTTTACCCATATTCTAGGAAATGGTAAAAATGGTTTGAAATACATTTTTTAGTAACACTAATGTGGATGATAAAGAGGCCCCATTAGATACCCACGTATAAACAACCTCAGATAATGAAGAGAATATTGAACTAACCCTTACCTTGTACTTTTTCTTTGTCGAGGGTATGGTAACATCCAGTATAATGGTGAAATAATTTTTATTAAATTATAAAGTAACCACATACATAAATATGATATCAAATACGATCCTTTAATATTTTGTTGTTAATAATATTGCATTAGTATTATTGTTTCGGGTGTTAACTTATTCATTTTACTTTATATGTTTTGTTAAGTAAGTCATGTTTGTTACAAATAGAATGTATTTGATTCATATCTATAATGATATTAAGTTCGTAAAAATTATTTTTAATCAATAAATTAAAATTAGTATTGAATGGTTACAATGGGGAAATGAATCTCATCGCGTTCGTGGATACGGTAATCCATACGTACGCACGATCGACAATTCCATTATATTGATAGTGAGATCCAATGTAATTGGGTGTTATATCATATTTACGGAATAATTAACATGTTATATTTATTATTTACATCAATCATTCTCGTTATTATACCCATCCAAATAATGAAGTGTTGAACAACAAACAACACCATGACGTGCAGACGGTAAGCCGTACTTACGCATGTAAGGTGACATTGTCATTCATAAGATGTATAGAATAATGAAAATGGTTGTAACATATTTAAAATAACATCACAGTTTGTAGAAGGTACTGGATTTATTATTTTGGTATGGAAACAACAAATAATGAGGTAGTGGAAGAAGAAAAAAACATTGAAAGAGGTGGTGAAATATTTACCTCTTCATCGAGTGTTTCATTTTCAGTTCATCAAAAGGGCTCCATAGGTTGGATTTCTGAACAAATTAAGGCCAATAGGTCAAATTTAGGGTAGTTGGGAGGATATTTTAGTAGGTTTTGGAAATGAAAAATGGCTTGGGATGTGATTTTGGGAGAAGGAGAAGTAACATTTTATATATAGAGGTGAGTGTGGCTTTAGGAAAATCATGGAATATTATTTTATTATACAAACATATTCAGTATATAATGGATCTAAAAGAATTTTTTTGGAGAATATGGTGGGGTTGGGTCGAACACCACTCAACCAATAGGTTTTATATAGGTTAAGGTCACTATATTAACCTTATCATTTAGATTTAACTCTTAGATAAATAGTTTAACTTTTACAATGTATTCTTGTATTATTTTAATAATTTGTTAATATACGTACTATAAACTTTAAGAGAACCCCAAGTGGTTAATGTTGGATATATATAACCTTATCTAAGTCCATTTTCCAATCCATATATTTTAGAGAATATTATATCAACTAATAATACAGTATTTGTTTTAAAAACTCATTTATGTCAATGTTGATACTATTTTGTATTTTATTTTTGTGAAATTAATAACAACTTTATCACTTTGAAAAATATTTATTTAATCAACCCTAATATCTCATTTTAAACTATAAAATGACTGGAATTCATCATAAGTTTAAATTTACATTTATTTGGATATTTATAATATCAATTATTTCAATTTTTCACTAATAAAGTAATTACTGCATCATTATTGTGTCATAAATAAATTTACTTATTTAATGTCTAAAAATTATAAATAAAATACCGTTATGTAGGAAATATTTCTATCTTTCTAAGGAATATTTATAGTCTAATATATTATATTCATAACCCTATATTAAAAATGGTTTAGTTATTAAACATTGAATTAAACATATTTTACTCTTCTTTAAATAAAATAATAATAAAAGTCCTAATCTAATGGAAGTGGAAAAAAAAGGATCATATTTTATTCATAAGGTTTATTTTGGTGGAAATAAACTTATCCAATAGAATTAGGACATGTTTTTGTGTAATTATAATATCACATTTACCTTTAATTACCCAATATTCTTTTAACTTTGGCAAATAAAAGTCAAAAGTTACTATTCACCAAAACTTATTTTCACCTTATTGAAACACATTTTACTTAATGATTTCAACCATGTCTCTTGGATTTTTAAAATTAAATACATAGATGTTGTAAAATTATGTTTTATGGGAATTTGCTAACATGCCAAGAAGGTGGGTAAAAGATGTTAAAAAATTCAATATAATGTTACACATATTATTTTATTATAAAATGACTCCAATGAATTAAATTAAACTTATATAGGTATTATGTATCTATTTTGTCCTAAAATAAATTTAAATAAAATAAATAATTATTTAAATAAATATTTGGTTTTAAACAATAATGTAGTTTTTTCCAATATTCATCAAAGATTTAAAGTTTTCAAAAAAAAATACCAAAAATTCACCCTAAGATAATTTTGATATTCCTAATCCAAAAATGAAGTCCATTTTGAGAAATAAAATTTTTTAAATTTCAAAAAATGGTTATTACAATTCATAGCGACTTGTTTGATTGGTCATGGTATGCTAGAACTCAAAGTGTCTTACATCGCAAGCTATTGTACCATTCAAAGTGAAGCGTATTATGGAAGCTTGGGGTATCGCATTCTTCCCTCCTTCAAATATTTTCAGCCTCTAGCCTGAATGACCCGAAGGCCTTCAATTTTATTGATTTTTGATAACCCCTATTTCAAGGGATGAAGGAGAACCCTTACAAGGCTCGTAGACTTAGAGATTACATGGCCCGTAGGCTTAGGAGATTACTTGACCAGAAGGTATTAGAGAATTCAACCAGACTATATACAAGGAACTGCCCCTCCCCAGCATCTGCATCATTATAGTATCTCTCCACCTTCGCATGGCTGTCTGGCTAGGATTCCCGTGCCAACCCAGGCTGGTCCTGATGGCATAAGCATACCCTCTCATTCTGACAAATCTATTTGGCTCTGCTCTGGTGAGTTCACCTGCTCTGAATCCTCTTCTGGGCTTGCTCCTTTTTTTGAAGTGTGTTTGTGGCAACTGCAAGTGGTCCAATGGACTTGAGGTGGCCCAAAAGGCATACTGACCTGAAGGCTTGGGTGGCCCGAAAGCCTTAAGGACTCCATACACAAATCGATGGCCTAAGGTGAATAGTTCCAGCTGCTACAGTACCGAGAAGTACCTGCTATAGTACAACACAATGTACTGTTCTGCTACAGTACACTCACAGTGTATAGTTCTTCATCATAAGTTTCTTTGGTTCCCAAGTTTCCTTTTCCATCTTATGTTTTCTCCATAAAACTTTTACTAGGAAATTCATCTAGTTTCTCAACACAAGTTCTCTAGTATCAAGAATCTTGACAGTCTCTTCAGAATAAGACAGATCAGGTTCCCATTCTTTTTCTTCATGGGTGAGTACATGCATTGGGTCTGGCTTGTATTTTATCAACAGTGATACATGGAACACATCATGAACATTGGAGAGACTTGGAGGAATTTCCAAATGGTAATCTACAACTTCAATTCATTCTAGAATTTTTAAAGTTATGATATACCTATGAATTAATTTACCCTTCTTATTGAATTGTATAACACCCTTCCATAGAGATACCTTCAATAAAATATTATCTCCTACTTGAAATTCTAAATCCTTCCTTCAGTTATCAGCATAGATATTTTTCCTTATTTTATCTCATTTGATGTGGGTTGGGATAATCTTCACTTTTTCGATTGTTTTCTCAAAAAGTTATGGGCCTAAGAGTTTTCTTTCACCAATATCATCCCAAAACGTTGGTGTGTGACATCTCTTTCAATAAATAACTTCATATAGTACCATTTGAATACATGAATGGAAACTATTGTTATAGGAAAATTCTACCCGGGGTATATATGGATCCAACATTCCATGAAATTATATTAGGTCCACTAGGATAGATACCCTGAGAGGGGGGTGAATTAGGGTATGAAAAATTAAAACAAATGCCCCTTTGACCTTGTTTTGTTGTTAGACAAAACTCTATTATCTCTCTCCATCCCATTTTAGAGTATGAATGAATCTTAAAGCATGCACATGACTCATAAATTTTACTTGGTTCATCCGAACTATGCTATGTCCAAGGAGCATACACTGGTGATGTGATGATGTACCGAATCCACTAAAAGGTCCCTGTTGTTTACAAATTTCAAAGTGTACTCACTATCCCTCATTATTTACAACCAATCGCGATATGAAATCTCACTGCCCTCTCAACTGAAGTGTGATTACTTCTTCTTTAGAAGATCCACTCACATTTTATAGACATGTAGGTCTCTACATTATATAAATGGAAATATGCATCATTAACTGTTGATAGATTCTCTTTTGATGTCCAACTTTCTCCCACAGAGGATTCTCTCTTTACACCGGATGTACTGGGAAACTCCAAATATTTCGTGTAACCCTTATTGTGTATTGTGCACAACTTTAATGCCTTGTGTACAAGATTCCACTTTTTTCGCAAAACACTCCTTTCCTGAAACTTCAATCTTTCGCATAACTACCTAATATTTATTGGCATTCTTGACCCCTGGCGGAAGTTTCCACTTTTTTTGTCCAAGTTCCTCTTCGAGTGGGCAAAATCGCATTCGACGTCACGTAGGGAACACAAGCTTCATTCGCGAAAACCTCATTATTCACACCCATTTTCCAATATTTCTCACGCAACATTCCTTTTCCATTTTTCAAAAAAAATGGACACCATGGTCTTCTCTATCAATAAACACAACATGGAGGTCCTATTTATCAACAAAAACAATCACCTCCAAAATGATTCAATGATACCATGAGGTATTTTTTTCCAATAGAAGTGAGCAAGATCTCAGTATTTATTCTATGGTTTGAATAGTTCGTTCTGATTATACATCATTTTGAGTGTGGTAGGAAGTGCTCAAACGTTGTTCAGTATCTAGGGCTTTCTGAATATTTTTCCAGAATCATTATGTAAAATGGGGATCACGATCAGAAACAATTGATATGGTTACACCATGAAGTCTTATAACTTCATTAATATATAGTCTTTCTAAATGTTCAAGTGGTAAATATTCTCTTATAGAATAAAAATGTGCTGACTTGGTAAGATGATCAAAAGTGAAACATATTTCATCATTCCATCTTGGAGTCATTGGTATCCCCAAGTCAAATTCAATCGTAATATCATCCCATTCCCACTCAGGTATGGGAATAGGTTGCATGACTCTTCTTGGATGTTGTCTTTCAACATTCACTTGTTGAAAAACCATAAATCTTGACACAAAATTAGCAATCTCTCTCTTCATGTTGTCCCACCAAAAATGTTCCTTCAAATCTCTATACATATTAGTCCTACCATGGGGTATAAGTAAATTAGAGCAATGAGCATCATCAAATAATTCCATTTTTAGATCAGGTATATTGGGAACACAAAGTCTTTTCCCAAATTTCAAAATTCGATCTTCACATACAATGTCAATCAATATCCCATCATTCACAGCTTTAATTTTTTTTGAAACTCCTCATCATCAGTCTGAGAAATTTTTATCCTTTCTAGTAAAGTTGGATTGGAAACCATTTGAAAAATTATTGATTTTTGGTCTTCCATAATTAGTCCCATGTCCATATTTACTATATCCATGAACATAGGATCCCTTTCAACTGACATCTTGTTCAAAACTCTATGATCCTTTCTTCTCAAAGCATCTTCCACCTTATTTTCCTTCCCTAGGTGGTAGTGTATAGTGAAATAATAATCCTTGAGTATTTAAATACATTGCCTTTTCCTCATGTTGAGTTATTTCTTTGATAAAATATACTTCAAACTCCTATGATCGGTAAATATCTCTTTTTTTCACCATAGAGATAGCATCTCCATATCTTCATAGAAAATATTTCCACTACTAAATCAAGATCATGAGTAAGATAGTTTTGTTCATGAATTTTTAGTTGTCGTGTTGAATAGGAAATAACACTATCATTTTGTATAAGGACACAACTACGTCCTTTCTTTCAAGCATCACTATAAATGACAAACCCACCATTCCTTGATGGTAGAGTCAAGATAGAATCACCAAATAATCTTCTATTCTATTATTCAAAACATTCTTCACACTCTTTTTTTCCAAAACAATTTAACCACATTACGTGTGAGCTTGGTTAATGGGTTATCCAATCATGAAAAATATTGTACGAAACACTGATAATAACCTGTAAAACTAATAAAACTGCGTACCACAGTTATACTCATCAATGCTGCCCATTCTTGAATTGATCTTGTCTTAGAAGGACCAAAATAGATTCCATCCTTATGGAAAATATGGCCAAGAAAAGAAATCTCATGAAGCTAGAATTCACACTTGCTAAAATTTCCATTTAATTCATTTTTTCTAAGAGTCTTTAGAATATTGTTCACGTTATTTTCATGATCTTTGTATCTTTTGGAGTATACCAAGTTATCATAAAAAAATCCCACTATAAATTCATCATGATATCCATAGAAAACTCTATTCATTGTATCTATAAATACATAGGGTGAATTAGTTAGACCAAAAAGAATTATTGTAAACACTTAATGCCCATACATGGTACGAAATGTTGTTTGGAATATCTCCCTTCTGAAAACACAAATGATGCTATCGATATCAAAGGTCAATCTTTGAAAAATACATACCTATATTAAGTTGATCAAATAAATCATCAATGCGAGGTAGCAGATACTGGTTCTTTATTTTTATAGCATTGATCTCACTGTAGTTAATGCATAACCTCATAGATCTATCTATCTTCTTAACAAAAAGAATAGGGGCTCCCCATAGAGAAACACTAGTGTGAATAAATCCTTTATTACATAATTCCTCTAGTTGTTTCATTATTTCCACTAATTCCACAATGTCCATTTTATAAGGGGTCTTCGATATTGGCCTTGAACCAGGAATTAAATCAATGGAAAACTCAATTTCTCATTCTGGAGGATGTCTATGTAAATCCTCTGGAAACACATCAACATATTCTTCAACAATAGGTGTGTCCTATATATGAACATTCTTTTCCTCACCCATAGTTATTTCATTCTCTTCCTCCATAATAATTGAATTTAGTAGGGCTAATGGGGGTGGATCTAAATAAGAATTAGGTGGTGATGTTTTTGATCTAAAGATAAGGTACTTCTTATCATCATCAAAAATTGTAACCACCTTCTTCTTAAAATAAATTTTCGCATCATTGTCTGAAATACAATCGATAACGAGGATTATATCAATATTAATCACGGGTATAATGATAATATCAGTAGATAAAGAACTTTTATATGCCCTAATGAGAACTGATTCACAAGACATGGTTATAATGATACATCCTTTAGGAGTTTTGACTGACAACTCTCCTGTTAAATCCAATTTGAAATATCTAAATTTCTTAGAAAACTGGGAATATATGAAACAATGTGATGATCCAGAATCAAATAAATCATTGGCTAAATTTGAGGAAACCATTAAATTACCTACCACCACATCATCTGGTGCTTCAACCTCAATAGTAGTGATCACAAAAGCTTCACATTTCTCCCTTGGCATTTTAGGAGGTAAGTTTCCCTGACCCATAGGACATTCATTTTCATAATTCCCCATTTCTCTCAATTTTAGCATTCAACGTTGACAACCTTTTTCTTTCCCTTAAAATCATGAGCTTGGTAGCATTTTTTCACCACACTTGTAACAGACTCTCATTCCCTTTAAGAAAGTACCAGGGTGTTTCTTCCCACATTTACTGTAGGATGGGAATTCAAATTTTCCATTATTCCTCTTATTTCCATTTCTAGAGTGTTCATCAGATCTCTTCTTCACTTTCTTTTCTTTAAAGATGCAATACATAGAGAATTTGTTCTCTATCTTGATAGCACATGAGACTATATCTTCATACGACGAGAAGGATTGCGAGACTAATGCTCAACGGAGAATTTGTTTTAACCCATCAAAGAATAAATAAATCTTACACCATGGGTTTCGTATATAATATATAACATGTTTTTCTATCCTTGTAAAGTTAGCCTCATACTTTGTGACATTCTCATCCTCCTTTTCCCTTAGACTTAGAAATTTCCATTCCATATCTACTCGATGCTCACAAGGAAGGTATTTTTATAATAAAAGATCTTTAAACTCCCTCCATTCTATATTTGATACTTCTTTATCCAACATTGTGTTTTTAATTAATGACCACCATTGATCTGCATCTCTTGTCAGGCGATAAATGGCCATGCAACTTTTTCACTTTCACGACTCCCCAATTAAAGAAATATTTTCCCTAAGGAACTTATCCATTGCTTATATACAATTAGATTTGTAGTCCCATTGAATGTTGGTGGGTTTTTCCTCATGAAGCGGTCTACCATTGATCCTCCATGTTGTGGATTAGGGTGCTCCATATGGGAATAGTTATAATTCATAACCTGAGTGAGTTGTCCTATTATGGTGATAAGCTAATCAACACCAGTTGCATCACCCACTCCCCTATAATTATCTTGAGTAGGAGGGCCAACCCTACATAAATTGCATTCATTGATACAATTTTCATTCCTTCTACTAGGTGGAATTTCTAAATAATGAAATACACTAGATTAGTTTATGAATTACAATACATAATTCCAAACTTGTATAAAATTTAACATAAATTGAATAGTTTATGAATATAATCCATAATCATAAGAAAAAATTTTCATTGAGAAAGTATTTACTCATAAATCCTTCATAATGTCTTGTAATGAAAATGTGAATTATCCTAAGTATATCACCCGAGAGTGTCGTAACCAAGTGTGCAGCAAGACCTGTTGTCATGTACTAGGATCCCTCTGGTCAAGCCTGAAAATCCTTGTCAGAGTTTTCACTCTTAGGTACATTTGTGCCAGAGCTTCCTCTACTTACTCATATCCAGATAAGGATGTATTGCTTGGAAAACTCACTAAATTTATACATTACTAAAATTCTAGTAAGTTCATCTATAATAATCATGAAATTTTATCTTAGGGTAATGTTCTCTAATCAGAGTTTTTCTAAATCTAGTATGCAAGGTTTGTACTAAACTTTCTCTGATACCAACTAGAATTACCTAACCTTACTTACCTAGAGTTGGTGAATTATTGCATTATATTGGCATGATCACAATGGATCAAATCCCGAAATACTGATTAGTTTAGTAGCCTTGGAAGTACTAGATAAAAACATAAGTTTTAAATTACATTATGAAATAAAAAACAACAACATTGTTCCCCCTTTTAACACATTCATCCCCCTTACACTATCCCTGCAGGTCAGTCATAATAAACTTCTTCACATCCAGGGAAAAATAAAACATTGAAAGGGGTGAGCATAGGTGCACAGTAAGGATAATAATATAGAAAAAAGTTTTATAAATAATCATAATCATTTAAGGCATTATATAAGTAAAAAACCAAATCATTTTAAAAATATAATTCTGAATAATATGAGAAATATAAATCAAATAATTCAATTTACTTTTTAAAATCGATATACTACTTGTTGAATAATCACATGTAATATCAATACCCAATTTCATAATGATGGAATGCATAATACTGGATATCATAACCACGTAGTCAATGCCTCGTTCTAGGACTACAAATATTATTTTTCCAAGGCCTTGTACCAAGACACTGGTTTGTCTCATGAGACCTACTGATGCATCAAGGAGCTATAGCGGGCTCCACCCATTACTATGTCCAATGCATTCCTCAAATGAAAATGTTGAAACATAACATAAATATTCGTATTAAAACTAGCATACGAAATCTCTATACATTAACCATAAATCATAAATGGTATAAAAATAAAACATACAAAGTCAAACTTATCATAACTCATTAAATACAATATGGAAGATTTCATTATAATGAATCAACTTCAAATAAGTGTAAAATCCCTTAAAGGATGTTGACATTGATAAAATCAAAACTATTTGAGAAAAATATCTCTTTCTATTTTGAAATAATATAAAAGTCACGTTATTATAAAAGAAATTATTTATTTTGAAAATACTATTATAATATTGTAAGGGAAGATATGACGGTGTTATAATGGTGGAAGATATCTGCACCCTCCATATAAGTTAAAAAACATTATTACCATAATTTGTTGAAAAGGTCATAAATTACCTTGTTTGGAAAATGATGGAATGTTTCCTATCAAAATATTTTATAAAAAGTAAAACAAGTGTATGAATGAAATTAACTTATATTCTAGGATGTTTCAAAAATGTTTTGATGTACATTTTTTATAAATAATGATGGGGATGATAAATAGTTCCCAGAAGATACTCACGTATAAACAACGTCAGATAATGAAGAGATTGTAGAATTAACTCTTACCTTGACCTTTTACTTAGTCGAGGGTATGTTAACCTCCTGTATAATTTTGAAATAATTGCTATTAAATTATACAATAACTATACTAAAATAAATATGATATCATATATTATCCTTTTAATATTTATTTGTTAATAATATTGTGATAGTATTATTGTTTCGTGTGTTAACTGATTCATTTTAATTAATATGTTTTTTTACCCAAGTCATGTTTGTTATGGGTTGGATGTATTAGATTCATGTACAGAATGATATTAAGTATATAAACATTATTTGTTATCATAAAATGAAAATTAGTCTTCAATGGTTACAATGGAGAAATGAATCTTATCACATTTGTGGAGACGGTAATCCGTACGTACGCATGAGTGACAATACTAGTCTATTGATGGTGAAATCATATGTAATTGGACAGTATATCATATATAAAGAATCATTAACTAGTTATAATTTTTATTTAAATCAATAATACTCAGTATTAAATCCATCCAAAAAATTAAATGTCGAATAACAAACTACTCTACGACGTGGAAATGGTAAGTCGTACGTACGCAGACACAATGACTTTTTCATTCATAGGATGGATACAATAATGAATATGGTTGTTCCATGTTTATAATAATATCACAATACATATAATTTTCTGGATTTATTATTTTGGTATGGAAACAACAATTAAAGAGGAAGTGGAAGAAGAAAAAAACATTGGAATAGGTGGTGAGATTATTACCTCTTCTTCAAGAGTTTCCTTTTGAGTTGATCAAAATTGCTCCATAGGTTGGAGTTCTGATTAATGTGTGGCCTCTAGGTAAATGTGAGGGTAGTTGGGAGGATATTTTAGCAGGGTTTGGAAGATTCAAATGGCATTGGAGGTGTGATTTTGATAGAAGGGGGTGTACCCTTTTATAAGCGAGGTGAGGGTCACTTTAGGAAAAGTTTGAAATATTAGTTTATTATACAAACATATTCAGTTTATAATGGATATGATAAGATTTATCTCGACTCTAAGGTGAGGACGGGTCAAAAACCTCTCAACTAATAGGTTATAGATAGGTTTAGGTTTCCATATTAATCTTATCTTTAAGATTTAACTCTTTGTTAAATAGTTTAACTTTTACCATGTGTTCTTGTATTATTATAATAAATGGTTAATAAAATTACTATAAAAATGTCATTGAACCCCAAATGGTTAATTATTGATATATATACAATTATATAAGTCCTTTGGAGGAACCTTATATTTTTAGAAATATTATATAAATTAATAATATAATATTTGTTTTAAAAAAAACATTTATGTCAATTTTGACAATATTTGGTATTTTATTTCGGTGAAAGCCATAAGAAAATTATCACATTGATAAAAATTTATTCAATAAACCCTAAAATATAATATTGACCAATAAAAATAGTGGAATTTATCATAAGTCTCTATTTATATTTATTCGGATATTTATAATATCCATTATTTTAATCATTCTTTAAAAAGGTAATTACCACATCATCTTTGTTTCATAAATAAATTTTCTTATTTAATTTCAAAAATTTATAAATAAAATAAAATTATATAGGAAATAATTTCATCTTTTTAATGAATATTTATAGTCAAATTTATATTATGTATAACCCTATATTAAAAATTGTTTATTTATTAAACTTTGAATTTAAAACTTTTAACTCTTCTTTAAATATAATAATAATAAATGTCCTAATCTAATCCATGTGGGCCAAAAGGATCATATTTTATTCCTATGGTAGATTTGGGTCGAAATACACTTATCAAATAGAATTAGAACAAATTTTAGGGTAATTATAATATCATTTTTACCTTTAATTAACCTATTTACTTTTAGCAGTGCTAAATAAAAGTCAAAAGTTACTATTCACCAAAACTTATTTTCATCTTATTGAACCACATTTTACTTACTTATGTCAACTGTGTCTCTTGGATTTTTGAAATTCAATTCATAGAATTTGTAAAATTACGTTTTATTCAAATTTGCTAACAAGCCTAGAAAGTGGGTAAAAGACAGTAAAAAAGTCAATATAATTTTATACATCTAATTTTATTATAAAATGGCTCCAATTAATTACATTAAACTCATATTGGTATTATGTATCTGTTTTGACATGACATAAATTTAAATAAAATAAATAATTATTTAAATAAAAAGTAGGTTTTAAATAACAATGTAGGGTTTTTCACTATTCATGAAAAATCGAATGATTTCCAAAAAATAAAAAAAAAATCAACCTAATCTAATATTGAAATTCTGAATCCAAAAAGGATTTCCACAATGAAAAATAAAATTTATAACATTTCAAAAAGTGGGTATTACTATTCATAATGACTAGTTTGATTGGTCGTGGTGTGCTAGGACTCGAAGTTGCATACAACACATGCATTTGTACTATTCGAAGGGAAACGTATCTTGGATGCTTGGGGTGATACCCAAACAAGGTGATAGAAAATGAAAATAACTTGAAACTATTATAAAACCCACATGAACACATTAAAATAAAATAAATATTTCTAAATTAATAAGAATGGAATAATCATGATTACATTTTATTACTCTACAGTTTTATAGTACAAAATACACATGAGTGGTTTTTATATAAGATATGTATATTTATATATATTGTTGACATTAAACATATGTATTTTCAAAATTGATAATGGAATGACTAAAAAATAGAATAAACTAAATAATAAAATCTTAAATAATTAAATGGATATATATTTAATGATAATAAGTATAAGGATTTATGGAATGAAGTAGAGGGAGAATAGAATCACTATAAAAAATGAGGTAATTAATTTTATTCCTTCATGAAAGAGTGTATTGAGACTTAGGTGGAGGTTCTCTCACCCTAAAATAAAAAACCACTTTTTTTAGATAACCCATAATCAGATCCCCATGAAAATAAGAAAAGATTATAGAAAATAGAGGGATAATGAGGGAAATAAAAAGTAAAAACGGGGATCCTAGAGTTCCCAACATTGAAGGAACACCAAGAATTTATGTAAAATCACAAAAATAGGTAAATTTGAATAGAATGAACCTAATAGAGTTCTACCTAATATGTGATGATAAAATAGGAAAAAATGGTGGTGGTTTAAGGTTAATAGAAAATATAACTTAAAAATTATGTGTTTTTTAATAAAATTCATGACCCGAATGCATTGTCTTCCAAACCATGCATGAGATAGTATGAAACTCACTACCACGTTTTTCTAACATGCACAGTCTACCACTCATGCATTTACATGGTGCCCTAATAAGGAAAATAATTATTTATAGCAATATATTTATAATGGTGAAAATTGATAAAAAAAATTACTTTTGTGAAAATTTATATCAATGATAGAAGAAAATTTATGGAAAATAATAATAATGGTATCAAGTTATTATTATAGTTAATCAATCTGTTGTGAATATTTATCATGTAAATGCATGTTCTATAACATTATGATGTTATTTTTGATTAAATAAGAAATTTTCATCATAAAAAATAACTAATTAAAATGAATATGATAATCATTCACAATTAATTATTGAATTATATAAACAAATAATTTGGTGGGTTTTTTATGCGATACTACATTTTTCAAGAATACTCTTCCAAAATTAATGATTTTTTAAAATGGAAGGATTTATTTTTGATGAATAACGTATCCAGAAAAATTATTTAATAATAGTGGAGGGTATTTTTAACGGAGGTATCATTCTTCAAAAAAACTCATCACCAAAAATCATTTTTGATAAAAATATAAATCATAAAAAAATGTTAATAATTACGCATTATATAGGTCAAATAAATAGAGATGAGATTCTTTATTTTTCTATCCTACAGCTCCAAAAAACAACTCATTATATATACAGTCGTGTTTGGCTACTCTAATCAATTTACAAAATTATTTCTCTCTTTTTCTGGAAGAGAAAAAGTGTTAAATCATGATTTGACATTAAAGGAATAGTTTTACTCAATTTTTAGACATTCATAAAGTATTTTTCAAAAAAAAAATTTAAATATTTTTTTAAGTAATTTATATTTATTGTATTATGAAATAATTTTCGTAATTTATTTTTTTTGTAAGGTTTATTTTATCAGTTTTAAATTTTATTTTTACTAACATGTATTTTTATTTTTTGTATTATTATTTAATTAATTATTTTTTATTTATTAATTAAAAATTAATATTATCATAAAATAATAAATTAAAAAATAAAAAATAAATATGTATATTTATAAAAGCAGTAAAATATTAAATTACCAAATAATAATTAATTTTTTTTGTAAAATATAATAGTATTACAAAATTATTAATGAAATTGAAATTATAAAATTATATTTAGAATAAAAAAATAATAATAATTTCCTTTGATTATTATAATGATTATTATAATAAAATTATAGCATAATAGAAAAAATTGATAAATAATATAGAAAATTTTTGTTCATAATAAATTATTATAAATTATAAAAAAATAAAATAAATGATTGAAAAATTAAGAAAAGTATAAAACTTATTGATTGTATTAAAAAATGATAAATATTTTTTCTAAATTAATAAACTAAATATGTATATATATATATATATAAATTAAAATAATAATTTTTTTAGTATTTTTAGTTAAGATATTTTTATAATAATTATTTAAAACTAATTATAATAATAGAGAAAAAACAATGAAATATTATGTCTTAAATTAATTAGAAAAATTATAAAATAATAAATAGATTACTTGAAAATAATTCACTATAATTATAAAAAATTATAAAACAGTAAATTATTAGAAATTATTAAAATATGTAAAAATTTGAAAATAATAATAATAAAATATGATTATAAAATTTTTAATTATTAATAAGTAAAAAATAATAAATTAATTGTTTTAAAAAATAACAATTATTTATATAAAAGCATAGAATAAATAAAATTATTAAAATAAATTATTATAAAAGTTGTAAAATAAATAAATAATGTGACATTTTTAAAATGATAATAAATTAATAAATATAAGTACAATATTGAAGATAATAAATGATATTTATTAAAAAGTGTAAAATAAATATTTTCATACTTTTTCATTTATTTAAAAGTTTTTGTATTAGTTATTTAAATTTTACTGTATAAAAAGGAATAATAAATTAAGAAATTTTTTATATTTATTAAAGAAAATTATTATTATAAACTACTTATATGTTAGATTTCTAAAAATTTTATAATGAATGTATTTACATTTTTCAAAAAAATTAGTTGATTAATTTTTTATTTTTTATTTCTTTACATTATTTTTTACAATTTATTAATTTGACCAATTTTTTTAGAACAACATATTTATTGTAATTCATAAAGAAATTAAATCACTATTAGTGAAGATTCACAACTCATTTGTGAAATAAATGTATTTTTTGCTAATAAAATAGATTCAAATATATTTTTATAATGGATTCCTAGTTTACTCAAAAAAAATCTTACTATATATTCTTGGTGATATTTAGTTTCTGATACGTTTAATTATAACCATGTTCTATTTAATGGATTATTTTTAATGAAATTAAGTCATAAATAAGTTTTTGTGATGAATAATTTCTATTTTTGATGGAATGTATCCATCACAAGTGACCTAAAATTTTGTTATATATATTATAACGAACTATAAAATTTCAAATATTTAATCTAGGGTCCTAGAAAAGTAAATTCCTCTTAATGATATCGTGGGTATCCAAATTCTCTCTATCATGTAACTTTATTCCCCCCAAAAGTAATCAATAACCATGATTGAAAAATTGGTGATGTTACTACTCTATATCAATGAATCTTGCTACCATGTTTCAATAAAATTATATTTTTTCATCCAATGAATTTTCACAAGGGGAATATATTTAACTCAATAAAATTTATCCTAATAACTAAGAACATTAATTGGTTAGTCTAAAAAAGTGAAATCATTCTTCGAATTAAACTCTTTCCAATCGAGAATATCATATAGTCTAAGTTGATATTTATTCAACTAGTTGACATAAAATATATTATATATTAATTTTATCTTGGTAGGTAAACCTATCCTATAATCCATTTCATTATATCATTCTATAACATCAAATGGTCCAAAATTTCAGAGTATTAGTTTACCTAGATTCTCGAATCCTGTATATCCCAACCAATGTGAAACTATAATAAATATTGGATCACCAATCAAAAATTCCAACAACCATCAATGATGATCAAGATAATATTTCTAGATATTTTAGGATATTATTAGTCATTTTTAGATTAGTTAAATCTTATCAATTGTCGCATGCATGATTCTTAGCCCACATAGATAAGAATCACCTACCTTTTCCAAATATAATGTTAAATTACATGAGTGGCCATATGAATAATTAAAAGGATACATTTTGATAATTTCATAAAAACTTCTATTATACACAAAATAAAAATATGATAAATATATTCACCCATAATCCATCAAAATATACGAAATAAGCGTGAATATTATTTAGAAAACTGAATAATTCATTCTATCATCATTTTCAGGGTTATATGTCATTCTAAATTTCAAGTTGATTTCATGACATCATGAAGACAATTCCAAAACTAAGATGTGAATTAGGAAATTTGTTATAAATAAGATTTAAGCACCTTCCATTGAACATTATATTGTCTTACTCATATAACATTCCTTGATATTCAACCTTTGGACATTCCTTGATATAAAGTAAATTAGGGAATTTAGTCAACTGGTAAAAAATATCATAGATCACATTTATTCCTTATTAATATTAAGGAAATTTATTGATAATGTTTATTGATACCTCATCCAACTTCTATGTAGAAATGGGTATTTCTAAATAATACATTCATTATATTGATGTTTAACAATCACTTATTTACAAGTGTGGTAAGGTGGAAAAGGTAACCATATTCCTTTTTATTCCATGACACCAATACGGATGTTAAATATCACAATATATCATAGTAACTCTTCAATACATATACCATTATAAATGATGTTATACTTTCATCACCACCAACCTTGGTTAATGGGAAAGTATATGTCTCTAAATGAAATTAATTACTCCATCTATGTTAGGAGATTATTCATAATTTTTTCCCCACAATTTGAAATTCCCCTTAAAAGTTATCATTAAAGATCTATCAATTTATCATGATGAATATGGAAAATAAGATAATGTATGCATTATATATTTGTAATACCATCATATACCACTCACTTGTCACCAATAAATTTCATTATGTAAAGAGAATCATCAATTTCCATCCATCCATAAACAACTTCATTGGTGGTACTATTATTTTCTACTGAGAGAATCATTTATCACATTAATTTTCCATAGAGTATATAAGATTTTTATATCATTGTTTTGAAGATATTTCACTGATCAACTCTATATACGATTCAAGTATTTTAATGAAAAGTTTTAACTTGGACTTTTTTATGAGTATAAATAGTGAATTTCTCAATAAAAAGTACTACAATCAATACTTTAATGGTTACATAAAACTATCAATTCAGGATAATTGGTTGGGTAAGATTTCTAATGTTGGCGTAACCAGTGAGATCTAAAATCCAGGACATGATTTTTTATATAATAATGAAATATAAACCCTTATGTTAAGAATTTCAACAAATGGAAAAACCATCACCATGATTTAAAAAAATATATAATATAGGAGTCGTTACTAATAAATTATTTATTTCTTAAAATTATTCATAACATCTAATGCTCTATATTTACTTTATCCCCATACAAGAAAATATGGTTATAGGTGATGCCAATTTAGAATGGTGTTTTAAATTCAATTTGTAATATCCTACCAAACTAAGGTATCTTTTTCTATCAAAGGCATTCGTCAGGGTCTCCCAATATATTATAACTACAATTTTCATGGAATCCATTGATATTACATGTTCAAAAAATGAACCATCCAATAATTTTACATATTGGATCAAAAAAATACATTTGCAGTAATTTTTTATTCAGTGGTGCTCCTTGAATTCCCATTGTGATCTCTAGATAGTGGTTGTGATCCTCCTTAAATTTATAGTAAATAATAATTTTCCCTTAAACACCATGAGATTTTTTTTTGAATAATGTAGTTTATTAATTCCATAAATATCATCAATGTATTTGATAAACCAATAAAGAATAATTAAATATTCAAAATATGCATACCTACTTCAAAAAAATACCCCTAGAAATGTCTTGCTTCCTAACCCTCAAATGATACTATTTTGAACTGAGTTCAATATTTGAAAATCATCTCTACATTTTTAATTGACGAAAAAGGTTTCTATCAAAAATCATAGAATGCTTATTTTTTGCATTCACCTGGTTGAGCATCAAATAATCAACATAATTTTTAAGACACCCATTTAATATCATGAACACTCCCTCTAAATGTAGTACACCATGGTATAAAATTAAGTAAGAAAGATAGTGACCCCCAATTCCAACATTAATAGTATTTAGGTTGGAAACTAACACTGAGGTTATAAGCATGTAATATATAAAAGTTATTAACCTCATTAGATGTTGTCAGATGAGAAGATTTTTTGAAAATCACCAATAAACTCCATGAAACTAATAAAATATAAAACTTAATCCATCCCCAAATGTATTTATAAATTAAAAATGTAAAAATAGTCTCTAAATAGATACTCAAAAAAATATAACGAAAAAGATCCATTGTTCAAGATAGTAATATCCAGTATGGCCCACAAAGACCGCATGAAAACCTAAAAATTATTTTTATATACATGTGTTTATCATAACATGTATACCGACTAGGATCATAACAAAGGTCACCCATACCCTTGTGAAAATAGTATATTAATGTACCAATGGGAAAACAGAAGAACAAACATGCACCTAAACAATTCGACTAACAGGTTCCAACCTCGCAATGGCACACTCCCCAGATAACACATTTTAGTATAGTTATATAAATATAAGTATATCAATAATGTGTGTCAAACAAAATATACTCACTGATTTTATACTCCCCCACTATAACATAGGATGTTATGGATCTCCCATACCTCATGTATAATCTTATCCAAATACACCTTGGAAATTGCACATTCTAATAACTCCACGGGAAAATGGTCATCACTTCCATATCCATCCATAAACACTATCTTGAAAATGTAATTTTAGGGTTTATTTAACAATAATTACATCACCCTGGTTCTCTCAGACTACCATGCATGATCCACACTATGAACCACTATATCAATCTTTTCAAAGGAAACCATAAGTGCATTATGCATGTAATCTACCATACCATGGTTATAAGAACCATTCCTAGAAGAAATAGTAGAGAATAAGGGGTATCTAGACATCCATCCTCACCATATAGGATGTTAGGAATGCTCCCCAAAAAAATTTGGTTATTAGTATATAGTGTTCGACATCAGTGGGATGTGTATAGAAATCAAAATAAAAAATAGTAAATATTCACTAACATTCCCAAACTGTGGTTTTAATGTAATAATATAATATGATTTCCCAACATCACTAAAAGGAATCACAAACTACACTACATTCACTACCACCTATAAATGCATTACACAACACAAGAAATCCACATTCACAGTCCACATTCATCGTTTCTTTTGAAGTTAATACTTTTTTATTATTATTTAATTACCAACCTACTACATTTATCAATTATATTAATATAATATATAAAAATATCCATGTTAATATACCCACTATTTTAGTTCATGATTTCATTATCACTTCTATCCAATTCCATTTCAATTTCATTATTAATATTACATTCCATCGTTATTGGGGAACTCATAGAAAACCTCACAACACATCAACCCATTCATTCCACATATCAACAAGCATTATGTCTCTATTTCCACATATAAAAACCCCTCATCTTCATAACCACCAAATAATCAACCTCCATATGTCATAACCATCACAAATCACAACCACCACAAACATCACTTTTCATTTTTTAACAAAGGGATTCATCAAATTTATCTTAATATTTTGAATGGAATTCTCACTCAAATCTGATATTCCAAGAGAAATAAATTTATTAGTATAGTATACGTTCATATCAATTTTCATGTGTTGTGTGCTAATAAAATGACACAAAAATTATAAATATAAAATTACTCAAAAAGATTAGTATGCATGCTCAACCATGTAATAAAAATCCTAGTAATAAGTAAATCTTGTGTGATTTTCATCTTCCCCTTTTATTCCAATTTAGCCAAATAATTATAAAAATTTGTCATATTCATACTATCTACCCAAAGGGAAGCTAAATCATGATATATAAACATGTACAAAAAATGTGCAATGATTAAGGATCCCCTACATTGGCTGAATCATTGATGGAAAGACATAGGAACCAAGGGGAAACCACCAATGATCTCAAAGGAATCACCACTAGAATCCTATACACAATAATAAATCATCAAAACACACCCAAAACCAATAAATCACTTCATAGTGAACTCAATTATAGAATAGAATGAAATTAAGGAAGAATGAGGGGTAATTGGGTTACCTCAATCCCAAATAAACAAATCTAAATGATACAAATAAACCAATGCATTAAAATCGCCCAGGGAGTTGACTATATAAGGGTAAAAGTGAAGGGGACATCCAAGAGTTGAGATAATATCTAAAAATCAAAAAAATCGGGTATGTAACCTCATATTTATATGCAAAGCCCACTGGGCTCCACCATAGTGTAAGGAATAGCCAAAAAAATGTGTTGGATCTTATCAATGTGTGATCTAAATCCCTGGAATGAAATCCACATTCAATGATCATTTTAGAAATGAGATTTTACCACCACGATAGCATTGTCTACGTCATGGTGGTTCTTTTATCCTCCCCCATAGCTAGCCAAAATGACTTGGAACCAATCACTGAGTTTTCTCACCCTCAACATGCCCAAGGCTATGGTGTATAGAGACTTTATTTCTAATTTAACATATGGGGTCTACCATACAACCACACCTAGTGTCAAACACCTATCTAACTATTTCCACTTTCCCATGGCATACAAGAAGACTACCACATCAACATGCTCACCACCACGCCCTCCCCAGTGTGTTGTAACATAGATCGTTTTACATATGAGTACAAAAAAGCTATGTCATCCTCCAAAATGGATTTCAAATACATTTCACAAGACGTGGTGTCCCCAAAAAATCCAAAACATCACCTCAAATCTTTGGATCACCACCATACTCCCCCTTAAACATCTAAAAGTCTATAAAAGAAAAAATGAAAGGACTAGAATGATCATCCCATTAAATCAGGTAATGCTTAAAAAATTATAATCCTCAAGAATCAAAACAATCCTAGAATATAGGTGGGAAGGGAAGGGTCTGAACGGCCAGCATGTGAGATACCTCTCAGAGACCTCATTACTATTGAAACACTTTCACCATCTAACACAAACATCAAGATACATCTTTTCAACATATCCATCCACATATACATCCATACAACCATTCTAAACTATACACAACCCAATACACATATTATTAGAATTATGATATGACATGGTACGTAGAATATAAATTATGTAAATCCACCTTTTATATCACGATATTTCCCCTCTTGGTCTACACTAACTACCCTATATAGTTTTAAATCTTATTTAAATATAATCCATCATTATTAAGATGGTGATTTTTCTCAATTACTTTTATTTGTTTTCTAACACATATTTTCTATAAGATAAAAAACCACATGTCATAAATTCATTGATTCAAACATTACACCACAACATAAAACAATTAAATGAAATAATCAAAATAGATATATGTACTAGGAGCATATTCAAATATAATTTTCTCATGTACTCTCATCCAACCCACCATGACTTCACAACACACTAAAAAAGGGAATGGTTCGTCCATATTGAACATTATATAAATGATCATATATCATTATTTGCCACTCAATAGATTTTGCATCATCCCCAATATCTAACTCTCCCCATCCAAAGACATGGGAGTCACTGAGAAGATATTGATTGGAATGAGACACATGGAAGACGTTGTTGATCTTTTCCATCTACATAATATATTATAACAAATATTCACTCCACCAATAGGTGAAAATACCTTGAATGACCCAAAAAACATAGAAAAAATGATTCCCCACTCCCCTGCCAAAGCATTGTATCGATCAATAAGGGGAGTCATTTAATAAAACATGTTTTCAAACCTTAAACTCCAAGGGCCTACTTTTTTTTATTGAAATAATGTTTATATCTTTCCAAAACTACCTTCAACCTTTCATGAACTACACTAACCTTTCCAATCTTGACTATCACTACATCAGTACTCGGATTATATGACTCTTGAAAATTTTACTAGTAAAATAAGGAACAACATATCCTTCCAAAAAAGCCTCAAATTGGGAAATTTTGATGGATGATTGGTTTCTATGTTTATTATAATATTCTATCAAAGGAAAATTATTTTCCAAAGATCCACTAAAATTTTTGACACATGCGTGTAATATATCCTACATTTTCTAGATGGTCCACACAAAATATTCATCAATCTAATGGTGGAATGTATTGTTAGAGAATAACAGAGTTCCAAAATCTTATTTTAATTCCCTCCAAACCGACACGGTAAAATGAGAATAAAAATTGAGATAATGGAAATAAAAACTAAATGTAATTTCATAGCCTTATCCACATACCTCCTTGTTATAACATCCATAGATTCTAAATACTTCATTGATGGGAAGTGAGCCGGATTCGTCATTTGATCCACAATTACCCTAAAAGAATCATATACTCCATCAACCTAAGGTAATACCATGATTAAATCAATCAATATTTTATCCCACTTCCACTTAGTGACATCTAAGGGATAAAAAGGACATCAAGAACATTTTATTCTACCATAAATTGTTGGAAAACTAAACACAAATCAGCAAATGTTTCCACCAACCATTTTATCCTGGACCACCAAAATTGTTCCCTAAATCCATATAACATCATAAACACACATGTTTGAACTATTAAATTGATATATGAAACTCACATATGAATTCCCCATTTAACATCATTAGAATGAACAGCCTATACTAAAACAACATCTATTTCTCACCATCCCTCTAGGGAATCACAATGGAAATCTTGGTCTCGTGTCACCTCTACCTCTGAGACTTCCCATTGAGACTCCAACACCTATTGAATCAGATAATACTATAATATCATTTAAAATAATAAATGTATACCATTAACTGCCACTACACCTAGTTCCAGGGCTACCAAATCCTCCATCGCCCTCCAATAATTGATAAACTCTTGAACATAATACCTTTTCAACTTACTTATATGTCTATAAACCATGAAATTCACTTTTATTGAGGTATATAAGATCAAAATTTCATATTACATGATAAATATCATCCATCACTATTTTTAAATATTCAGGTCACATAGTTTGAAGATATAACAAATCCTCTTGTTATTAATGAAGGCTATAAAACATTGTCTGATGAGGTAATGTCACCATAGCTTCAACACAAACACAACTACCTCTATATCCATATCATTGGTAGTATAGTTATTATTGTGTAGAAGTAAATTCTTAGGGTGATAATAGATCTCCATCTTATATTATGTCAGGACACATACCAATACCGGATGGGAAGTATCACAAAAAACTAAAAATATCAACCCATCCTCTAGACATTATCTAACTAATAATTCTCCCCTTTAGGACGTCAAACATTACATAAAAATAATCAAACCAGATAATTTCCTTGTTATTCATGGTCATTATTTTAAATAAAAATGTAATCCATTAGAAATTGGAAACAAACCTCCAGTGGTAGACTAAAATATCTAGGAAACAACAAACCTATTCCACATTCTTGCGTGCATCAAAAAACATTGGGCTCAGTCTTTGATGTGTCCCACACCACACCCTTCTAGGAAACCACATGACCGTGGAATTACACATCCCATATATAGAAAATAAATATGGATAAAATTCTATATATCTATTTGGGTCGAAGGACCTAGAAGATATCATTGAGATGATCATCATGCTCCTCCTAAAATTTTATGTTGATCAATATGTCATCGATGAACATGACTAAAAACTATTCTATTAACACTGAAAACATAGTGTTCAATAGATACATGAACACATCTAGTGAGATTGTGACACTGAAAGAAATGACCATAAAATCGATGTGCATATACCTACACTAGAAGGTAGACACAGTGATATATTCCTTCACCCTTATCTAATGATATCCAGACTACAAATTTATCATTCACTAAAAATATTATCCTATAAAATGGTTGAAAATTTCATTAGTCCTTTGGAGAAGGTTAAAATTATTGATTGTTACATGATTCTCCATTGGGTAGTTTATACATAGTCATAGACTATAATCTTCCTTCTTGGATAATAACACAGGAACACCCCATGATGAAACACTAGTCCAGATGAAACCTCTCTTTATGAAATAATCTATCTGAATCCTAAACTCCCACAAATATGATGGAATCATATGATATGAATACATTTAAATCGAAGTAGTGTATAACAATAAATATATCCCAAACTCAGTATCACCATAAGGGGGTAGCATCAAAACCTCTTAGAGAAAGATATCTTGAAGTTCCATGAAATGTATACTAGCCTTCACCATCCCAGAACTCACTGGTTCCACATACAACTTTGTCATCAAGTAAAGGAGGGACTCCAAATGCCTACTTCCAAACCAAAAAACAACATTCTACGATGAAATCTAGATGCTGACCATAAACATTCACGAACATAACCTTCCTATGAAAGCAGTATATAACCACATGCTTGGAATATGACCAATAAATGTTGAGGATGATATTGTGCAGTTGTATCAATAACATGAAAGTATCCCACAAGACTAGTGCTTCTCTATAATAATTTTACAGCACTAAAACACATCAAAAAAACTATTCTAGCCCTTATCTGGAATAGTTAACACTAGTTGAACAAGAAGCCTCTCCAAATATAGTCTTCAAGAATAGACTAAGGTGGGTGAAACAAAGGTTGTGAGGCTACTTAATCAAACAAGGCACAAAAAAGGGTAAAAGAAAAGATGGTCAAACATCTGAAAATATTTGGACCCTCTTGTGATGTCACTTCCATAAAATGAAACTATACATTCCCAACTCTCGTACATCACTATTGGTATCTACGTCCATTTCCACACTCATGTTAGGGTTCCTAATTTCAAGGAACATACCGATGTCACCTCCAGCCTACCCCATCTTATTTATATAGAGTATAGGCTTACTAAACCCACTTTTAAATGGCCTTCTTGATTGTTGTTATTGAGGATGATACTAAGCCTCACTACCACCACCATTATGAGCACTAAAAAAACAAGTCCCTAATGGTGATGATGATTATGTCCTTAATAGATATAAAACACTATCCCAAGTCCCCCATGAAAAAAATTGAATCCACTAACCCCAAAAATCTAGAAAGGAATCTCTTGGGGTTGACTCTACACTAGTTAGCACCTTAAAGGCCTTGGTACAAAGATATCCTACTAACTACTCTACCATATAAGGAACCCTTTTGGTTGTCCCCTCTTGGAAACCCTCCTCAGAAGTTCATATTCTCAATCACAATTGTATTTATATGTACATCCAAATAAATTAGAAATTTGAATTGATTGATTTCATACTAGATAAAATGATGTAGTTCCACTATAAGATTCTATGCATGGAACCACTCATCATGAAAAATATTAGGTGATATATGAAATATATACTACAAAATTATCAAAAGATATTTCACATACATACTTCCTTGATAAATATAAAGTATATATTTTCTCTTTAACACACTTATAGTAGATGATAAAAATTCTAAATACAATTCCTTCTATAATTATACCGAAGAAAAATATTCTCCTCAATGTTCCACCATTGATGACTTTCACCCTTCATATTACTATCTACTAATAAACCCAGTAGTCTACTCCAGCCTCAATTGGACTAATGGTTATCTCAACCTCCTCTAACTATCACTATGTATCCAAAAAAAGGTGTCTTATGCATACTTTGTAAGATATTTATATCAAAAGGAATGTAAAACCCTTTACCACTAATTATCCTCCTCAAATATAACAACCCTAGAATGGGAAATAGATTCATCCCAAAAAACCACACCAACTTTATCCAAATGTGGACAACATCATGGAGACACAATTTAATGGGAGAAAAGTATTTCCTAAGACCGTTAGTATGAAATTTTTTGTGGTTAATTAAATTCAATTTAGTTTCCAAAGACCACTAAATTCCTAAAGTAACACAAACAATGATGATTTGTGTTCCTTTCCTGGGTCTATATCCTATAAGTATAACCACCTCACTTGTTCATTCAATAAACTCATATTCCTTTCATAGGATCATTGGGACCACTAAAATCTTGTGTCCTATATAGTATCCAGACAAAAAGTCACACACCAAGATCAACCAGAACTGTTTTTCTACCAACCCAAAAAATTCTCACAATACCTAAATCAAAACATAATATTATATCTCAAAACTCATCTAATACAACCCTATAATGACCCCTACCTCTAGATGTATGCCTCCTAGGCCTGTAATAAAGGAAGAGAGATAATGGTGCTTGAGTCCTACCTTCAGTAGCCCTTAGGTTTGAGACTAGCACTAAGGGAATAAAAATTTTACATATGGAAGGAATTACCCTCATTAAATGATGTCAAATCGAGATATAAGGTAAATAAAATAAATAAAATCTATGAAATAAAAAAATAGATAATGAAAACCATCCCAAAACACCTGAATAAATAAAAAACCATACAAATAATCTCTAGATAGATATAGAAAATAAAGCATAACTCAATGACTTTGTAAAAGCTTCGATGTCCCAGATAATAATGTCCAGTACAGTTCATGATGTCCTCTTAGATACCTACAAAAGTTTATTATATGTGGGTTGATTAGTACATATATACTCTATTTTATCATACCTAAGGTCACTCATGCACATGTAAAAAGAGAATAATAATGTACTAGTGGAAAAACATCAAAAATAGTATTCGCATAAACATGTTAATTTACATGTCCCATCCTTACTATGTCATGATCTCCAAAAAATACATCCTTGTATAATTATATAAAAAGAATCCAATTTATAAATAGCACACCACACTACATTTCCACAGATTTTCCATTCCCAAAACCCAACATTTTATTACTTGGTATTACCATCCCTTCAATATAATCCTTCTTGAAGACACTTGGGTAGCTGCATCGTACCATTAAACCACTGAAATAAAACCAGAATATTAAGGTATCATGAACATGAATGGAATAAACACAATTCCTTCATCCTACCGTGAATGATCCCCACTATGAACAACCTCAATAATCTCATAAAACTAAACCATAAGTGCACTATTTCTATATTTCATCATAACCTACGTGTAAGAACCGCTCTTATAAGATAGAGAGATAAGGGAAGAAGTAATTTATCCCAACCATCAGGGGTGTTGGTAAAACACCCCCAAAACAATTTTGGGTTGGAACATGGTTCTGGAAGAGGGTGGGTTCATATTGAAATCTCATTGAATATAAAATATAATAGTCACAAAAAATTTTAGTCTATGGGTTCTAAGTAAGATAACCATAGAATCTCAAAACATCAACAAAATACCACAAAACCTCCAGTAATTTTTCTTAACACCTCTATATTAATTACACTACACTAGAAAGTCATAACCACAAGACACATTCCTCTTTCATTTTAAGTTAATCTATTTTCATATTTCTCTAACTACCAACCAATTAACTTTACCATTTACTTTTAGTTTAGGTTTAATGATAGCCACAATTACCATAGTTCCCATTTTAGTTCATGAGTTCATTATGCATTCCAACTCATTCCATTTTAATTTAATCATTGAGATTTCATTCCATCACTACTGGGTAACTAAGGAAATGGATCGCAGAACAACACAACCCATTCTTTACACATATCAATAATCCCACCATATCAACCAAAAAATATCATAATCACTCCACATCAAAATTAACACATTCCTTAACCAATTCACTTCACAACCATCACACATGAAAACCACTATACATATCACATTTAATTTTTTAGCAGAGGTATTTCTCATATTTATTTCAATATTTTCATGGGAATTCTCACAGAAATAAAATATTCCATGGAAAACTAATTTATTTCGAGATATATTTTATTTAACATTTTTGAATATTGTAATCCAATAAACAAACACAATAATTCACTACATAAATTAGGCTGCAATAATTACATAAAATTCCCAACTATATAAGCTAAATCACATGAGTAATTAAATCTCATGTGAGTTCCACATTCCCCGTCAATTTCAATTTATACATTAAATTATATTTATTGGGATGATTTATATTATCTACCCAAAGGGAGTCAAATCATGATTTTCCTACATGTAAAAAAATTAGGAAATATGATGGATCCCCTACCTCGATGAAAGATTCAAATAGAATTAAAAAACAGAGATCGATCACCATCGATCACAAAGGAATCACCATCCAATTCATATTTAAGACAAGAGATCATCAAAACTCACCCAAAAGAGAGAATAAATCAAATAAAAATAGAATCCTAGATAAAATAGAATGAAATTAAGGATGAACAGAGAAATAAAATGATACCTCGATCCAATGTAAACCAATTCGAAAAATCTTAACAAACTATGGGGTTTGAATCACTATAGGAGGCGACTAGAGAAGGAGTTAAAGATAATAGGTTGGAAAGGAGTTGATGGAAGATGGAAAATTTGAAACAAGGGGGAATTAAACCTTATATTTATAATATATTATATTAAGACTCTACAATGGAATATATAATAGCTAAAACCCAATAATGTTTCTCCTCAAAGCATAATTTGAATCCCCCCTGTGAGATCCACTTTTTATGGTCCTTTCCAGAATAAAATTTTCCAACCACTAGGGGTTGGGCAATGGGGTATTCCACACTATGGTGGTTCTTCTACCTTTCTCCATGACTAAACAAAATTTACCAGCACCAAGGACTATCAAATTTCACCTAAACCATGCCTATAGATATGGAGTAGTGAGTATTTCATCCCCATTTCACATTATCACTCCACCAAAGAACTTTGAATGCCTCCATACAGGTAAACCACCATACCAGTATTCCAAAAACCACACCGTCCCTAGGATGTTGGAATATATCATATTTGAAATTGGATCTCTTTGAAGACAAAATATTTCTAAGTTATTTTACCAGCCATGGTTCCCCGGGCAAAACCCCACCACAAACATACAAATCACCACCCCCCGGTTACATCTCTAAACCTTGGTAGAAAACAATGGAATGTATGTTGAGTTCGGGTCTATTATATTGACTTTATTTTTTAATAATGTAAGAGGAACACATGGTAACATTCTTGAATAAACCAATACTTTAACCTCAAGAAATTAAAATAGAATATTTAACTCTTGTAGTTCAATATGATCTGTATTATAAGAGGGTATGAATATCAAACATGTCGCTAAAGTTAGAATTATTTATAAGAACACTTTTTTAATTAATAAAAATCAATTAAAGTCATCTTTAGATACCTTAATTAAATTTCATGCTAAGGTTGTAAATTCATTACTTGAATTCCCATGAGTATCTTCTAAAAGATATTAATCCAACCAAAAATATATGTTTCTAAAATCTAAAATAATTTGTCCAATATGATTTAGAAATAGATCCCATTTACCTTGAAATAAATTCTTATTGTCATCAAAGGAAATAAAACTCACCATTTAGTATTAGAAATCAATATGGGCATCGGATTTCATCATCCATTCCATTCCTAAGATCGATTCAAATCATCCATACCGAGGATATAAAAAATCCCATGAAAAATCAACCTCAAAAATCATTATCACACATGAGGTGAATTTAAATATTTTTTCCCTATTCATTCCGAAAGAATTAGATATATCCATGGAATAATTTTTTAGATTTATGGGATATATTAACACATAAATTAAGAAGTGGATATAAATTAGAAACCAGACCGCCCATGACCATCATTAATAAAACCCAAAACCATGTATATATTAAATAAAGAACTATTGTGATGTGTGCCATAAATTGATGATATCCCACATCTTACTTAATTATATATGATTGATAAAAATCACAAGATGTATTAAATATATATCTATACATTATGGTGTACCCTTGATTCATACTGAATCAATAATTTCTTGAGAGGGAATCTCCTCCACCCCTGATATTCTAGTGCCTTGGGATGAAAAATTTATCATATTAAGGAACTACAAATATTGTAGAATCGGTAAGATTCAAACGAGGATAAGATGATAACTATATAATTTTAATTACCTCTTTATATATCCATTGACATATTCCCTATCATTCTATTCATTAACTCATACATTATAAAACATATGTGTTCTGCCCTAGAAACATACTCCTGGATGTGGTTCCTTAACTTCTAATTTTAATACATTCATTGATTTCAGTTATAAAATCTTAGATATAACAAAACATAATTAAAAAATAAAAATAAATTAAATATATTCTATATGAAGGATCATTTAGGTTTAGTGATTTAGATAATTATGAAACGTCACAAACTGAAAAATCTCATGTTATTTCTCAACAATTGGATGTTTTTCACAATATAAGAAAACAACTTAGTCCATAATATGTATTTACCATCACTAAAAAACTGTTCCACTTGAGTTATCCTTCTAAACATGTCACATGTGCTAATTTGCTTCGTAGCCTATGGAAATATAAATATAAGACTATTTGAGCTCGAATGCTTCGTAGTGGAAAACATACAACTAAAGAAATCATGTCCTAAACATGGAATAAATATTATGGAAGAAATAGGTAAACAACATAAATCTTTAATCAAAATGATATTGGGTGCATTTTATATATTTAATAATAAATAAAAACATATATATTGATAAACCTGATCTCATACTGATGCAATGCATAATTTCGGAAATCAAAAACTATTTTTCATGGCCATTTCCTATGTAATTTAGATTTCATTAAAATTTAAATCTAGTCATATTGCTAAATTTGGAAGGAACACACCAAATACCCCATCATCACTTGTTCAAGTCCAATGAATTCACCATAAGAGTTAACAAGTCCTTTCATAAAACTCAATAAGGAAACTCTTATTGAATAAAAACATGGTTATCCATATAATGAATGATATAGAATGCCAATACATAATCAAAATTCATAGTATTCAATAATCATAAAGAATATTAATACTTTTTCCCATGTTAATAAAAGGGATAACATGATCATAACACATCTATAGAAAGACAAATGGTGGTCAACGTTAATACAGTCAACTTACCATTAATACTCTATATGGGAATAAAAATATAAAAAACCACAATACCTTTCCCAATGATAATACATTAACTTTATTTCTAGGTGAACAACCACTAATAGGAATTTGTAAAATGATGTATTCACATAATTATGTGTAATTGTTATATTATTAAGTCGGTGGTGGAATTACATGATCATATGAAATCCATAGAAAAAAGTCAGATTGTATCAAAAAAACATACCTCAATGAAATAAAGGAAAAATAGTATTGTTTGGACATAAATTAAAAACATCCTCACAAAAAATATACATTTAATAATATCACAAAAGAAGTGATAGATAATCTAATTGTTTGATTTTGTGAATTAAATACATCAAATTATAATATATTTATGTGTCTGTGTGTGTGTGAGGATAAATCAAGAAAGCTAAACCTTGTTTTGGTGAATCCCTCGGTAAATGATAGGGGAAATCGAAGGGAAAACTAAAAAGATCTTTTAGAAAACATTTTTACATTCACATAAAATAAAGATTTACTTGATTCTATAAAATGTAACTTCTGAAAAGGTGCTTTCAAATCTATTGAAAAAAAATTCCTATAAAAATTATTTTCAATAATAGAACCTTGAAAATATTTAATTTTTATGTTGGGGAAATTATCTGAGGAATACCAAACTAGGAAAAGTAAAAGGAACCCTCTTTTATGATTTTCAAAATATAATTTTATAAAACCCACATTATAATAATTGTAACAAAACATTAATTTATATTAAAATGTTATTTTTCTAAATAGTATTATAAAATACCATATATTAAAATTTTAGTGCACGAGAACCCGACAATAAAAAATAACTATTTAATATAAAACACTATATATCAAAGAAATATGATTTGAGTTATAAATATCCCTTATATGAAACATACTCTATGAAGCATCAAACAATGGAAATGTATTTTTTTATATTGAAATGTATAAAATAAGAGAATAAGAAATAATAAAATCAATGTTTAGAATATAACCTACATATATGGAATATTTTTCATTGATCGATCATAACACAATGAATGAAAATTAAATTACAATTATTACATGTTTTTGAGGAAAAAGTGAATCACTGTACACTTAAATAAGGGAACATGATTTTCTAGTAAATTATATAGTACGATAAAAATATATCCATGGGTTGTGACTGCAAAAAACAAAAAAAAATATTGAAAAAATATATTCTGTCTCAAAAAATCTAAATTGAGACTAAGAAAGCACTTATAACTTTAGAAACATTTGAATAAAAACACCTTGAAATATAGGGATTTTAATTGAAATTAAAATATAATGAATAAATTATAATACATGGTATTATATCTCAAATAAGCATTATATACACTACAAAAATAAACGTAAGTGCATGATACCAAAATTTTCTCAAAGAGAGGAATTTGAGACAAAAAAACATTACCTCGTTCTTGATCCATTCTTCACATGAAAAAAATTTCTTGAATTATGAAAAAAAGTTAATTAAATAAATACTAAATGAAATTATTAATAAATATAATAATTTATAGTATTTATTTAGAGTCATTTCATATATATTATATATTGGTTTTCATTATTTTCAATTCCAAGTGTATTTAATCTTAGTTGATATAAACTAATTTCATAAATTTTGCTCTAGAATAAATTATTTTAAAAGAAAAACATAATTATTAGATCATAAAAGGTACTAGAATAAATTTAATATTTTATTTTATAAATATAAAAATTATTTCATTTTAGTTTTGGTTACAAACAATGGATATGAAATTGATGATGATCATGTTTCTGTGATTCTTAATGAATGAAATATTTTTTATTAATTAAAGAGTTGCATTTTGATATTACCCTGGTATTAAAAAAATATTTATATACTTATATAATATTATTCCATTAAATAAATTCTCACAATAATTCTTCATATATATGGATAGTATTTTTCAAGGAAGTGGTTAACACCACCCAAATATGAACTTTGCATGATCAATTCAAGATTATGAGGTGGTTTAGTTATAATATCATTATAAAATAATAATAATGATCTTATTCTGTGCTTAGTTGTGTTAATTATTATAGATTTAAATAATTTTATAAAATATTATATAAATTAATCAATTAAATAGAAGAGATCATTTTCCTTATAGTTCACTCATTTTAAAATATTTAATTAAAATTAATCATTTTTATGATTATATTATTAATAGGTCCAAACAATTTCTATAAAAAACCTAAATGATATCATAAACATCATATTTATCCATTATTCCACTTCTCATGATCATATATGTATGGAATTGATGAAAAAAATTATAATAAACTATTCCATGGTTGCGGTAGTCCACATGTACATATGGGTGACAATTTCATTTTCTATAGAATGAGAGAAAGGTGTAATATTTTTTATTATTTAAGAATAATTAAAATGGTATAAATTTCATACTTATTTATTAAAATTCAATTTTTTACTATCCTTTTATGCGTGTTATAGAAAAAACATGTTGTGGTGTGGGGGTGGTAGTCTACACAATGCACGAATTACATTAATATGTTTCTTAACAGAAAAGATAAAAGGATATAATGAACATTACCAGAGAAGAATAACATTAATTATATGACCAATAATTATATAATTACATAATTATTTTAAAATTTCTTTTGGACAGGAAAAATAAAATGAATGAAGTTAAGTAAAAATGATTACTCATATCGATCAATTTGAGATCTCCTTGGAAAATCCCTTGGAAATGGATGTATATGATAATCTATTGTGAATATAATCTCAATATATAGAACTAGTATTATATAGGAAGTAGAGTTGGTAGTTTTCTAGGAGGACACATAATTATTAAAAGTTTCCTGAAGCAGTGGTGAGAGGCCCCTTCTATAAGTGGGGAGAATGGAATTTTTGTACATATTTTAACATTATGTAAAGGGAGAACATGTTAAACATGTAACGTTGCTCAAATATTGAGAAATAATTAATTTGTAAAGAGATAAGGTAGATATATACCACATTTACTCAATTCTAGACATTTTTGTCTCTTTTTTAGGCCCTTTACCCCGTGAATTATATCATTTACCATTTTATATTTTAACATGCTAACTTGTTTCTACAAAGGATAACTTGTAGTCTATGGAAAAAAATAAAGGAATCCATATTAAAAAAATATGAACAGAAAATTATGAAATTTAATTAAATTTCATTTGATCTAATTTAAAAAATTAATAAAAACTAATTTTAAATTAAAAAAAACACTTTAAAAACAATTTTTGATAGAATATTATTTTGGTCTAAAATATCAATTATGGGTTTCTAAATTAAAAATAAAATTTTTCAAATTATAAATGCAGTTATAAAATAAATATTTTTCCATATAAGGTTTTTTTCTTAAAATTATAATTTGTACATACATATTAATAATTTCATCGATCTCCTGATATTTATAAAAACAATAGTTTTCATTATTAACTTAAAAATATATTTTTTAGAAAAATATCAATAAATAATATTGTGTTTATATAAATATTATAAATAAAAAATTGTAATCTTTTTTTTCAATAAAATTTCTCAAATTTTATAATTCAATTTTTATATAAAATCCCAAAATATAGTTGAAAATTATTCATATTGGAAAATATCTTTTTAGAATATTGATTATTATTTAATATAATTTCTTGTCAATTATTAATAAATTTATTGGTAATAATTATTAATTTTGTTAATTTTTTTATTACTATTTAATCATAATAAAATTAGTTTTTTGATATCAAACTCCAATTATAGAAATATATATTTTTAATCATAAAATGATTTTCATAGTTATTTTCACTATTCTAGTTGACTTTCATTCATATTGAAAGTTGCAATTTATTTATTTCTATATATAGTCCAAAAACATATTAATCCTACTAAATTTCTCTAATTCAATAGCTAGGTTTTAATGGTCATGCCGAATATTAATATTTTATCAAAATATATCATGATTTCATTTAGGTTTGGTGTTGTGTGTGATTCCAACAATCATGCTAATTGACTTATTTAATGGTAATAATATATTAAGATCTTCGGGTGTAACATCCCCCCTAAAATAAATTTGTTCCTTAAAATTTTAATTATTACCCATTTAATAATGCAAGCGAGGTTATTCTTATCATATTCATCATTTAGGTTGTAACTTCTAATATGAAATATACCCTACACTATTATTCTATATAAAGTTACTTATCTTTATTTGAAAAATATTATCCATTCTTTTAATCATAAAATAAAGTATGTATACACCCTAATCATATAATATTGATAACATACCTTTCCAAAAATCCTTTGAATCTATGATTCAATAATCCAATGTGATTTTATATATTCCTCCCATAAATTAACTCCCTCTTCAACCCCAAATGGTATTATGAACTAGTTCATACAGTAACACACTTTTCAATTTAAAAAATAATCCAAAAAAAGATAAAAATTACACATGAATTATCATTAATCCCAAGAATATTGATACTACATATCTTAAATGAAAAACCAATCTTTTATTAAAGATATATCAAATATGTACTAAACCTAAAATTTAACTTTCCCTAAATCATGAAATCTTCAATAGACAACTCAAAAAGTGAAACATTTTCATAAAATTATTTTTTAAGTTTGTTGATTCCATTTAATATATGTTTATATACATTTAATGTAAAACTATTGATGAATAATCCTAAAATATTTTAAACAATCTTGATAAATTTTATGTAATACATGAATTTCATTGGAAAATACAACTCCCTAATGTGAATAAATACGATTTTAAAGTTTTAATTTAAATTAAAATATTAATTTTACAACCTTATGTAAGTCTAATAAAACCAAAATTTCCATCAAAATAGGAAAAAAGATAAGATTCTCAACCATTAAAATTTTCTCCCTTATTCCGTTATAAAGCATAGTGGTTTCTAGGTACATAACTTTCTCGACATTTTTTATGTGATATTCTTTCTACTCAATACTAAAACCCAAATAACTAGAAAGCTCAGTCAGAGGAAATCCTCTGACCATTTATTAAAAATAAAAGAAAAGTACATCAAGCAAGTAGAACAAGGTACGAAAGACAGTTACATATCATAAAAATTAGATCCATCACCGCATCCCTGATAAACAACTTCTTATATGATCTTGGCATACTTCCTTCTAAGATTGAGCATTTCCAAATAAAGGAGCTCCTTAGAAGATTATGCAATCCATCCAGCCTTCCCGCTAGAACATCTGGTAGCTATAGGCATTGGAAAGTGAGAATAGTCTTTCCGCATCCTTCTTTGTGGTGGGTCAGTCATCATTTTCTCATTCACAGACACTTTCTTTTTGCACCCCTGAACCATATTGCTATAGCAAGGCTGGACCATACCACCATCATTTTACCTCTCACTATTAGAACAATCCCCCCATTTACCAGGTATGTGCACCACCCAATAACCTTCCCTCACTCCCTGATCCTATTATGTATGATTATCAGCATCCATCATGGTAGGGCAGGGGGAATGGTACACAAAACCAAAACCACCATGCATACCCTTCTTCACAATATAATCTACTACTATATTATACAGCAGTGAATCACTGTACACATTTATTACAGAGCCCTCCTCGGTATTAGAGGACTTCACATTCTCAAATTCTTGTCCACAATTAACAAAAGACATTGCCCTTAACTCAACACCAGCAACTAAAGATGCAGAATTTTTATTAAAGACGATGTATGGTTTCATGGAGTACCACATTAAATTTTACCTAATCAAGATCCAATGTTTTCTTAGAAGTTCTAGTTAAATATTTTGTAGGATTTGGATAGAGTGTTGAGTTTTAGTACAATGTATCATCCTTGTAAAAATTTTAATTCAGATAGAACCATTAAAGAAATAGAAAATATTAATCTAAGGATTTCAAAAGTGTTTAGGATCAGATCCTTCTTCTAGTTTAATTTTTCTATAACAATAGATTTCACTCAATTTTTCAGATGGATTGTTATGAAACCCTCTATAGAAATAACTATAGATTTTGAATGTTCAAGGATAAAGTTAGAGAAATAATGATATTGGGAATTTTTCTATCTAAGGAATGGAAGATAATGTCAGAACCATTCAATAGCACATAATGGAAGCTCATAGTCAGTACAAAAATTATTTAGACCATTGTTTTTATGATTTTGTATTTGACGTTTCTGAGAATATTTTTCTATTAATTTCTCCATGGAACAAAGTTGTGAGATATGGAATGAATGTAAATATAATCCCTATCTATATTTTACCTTTTAGTAATCTCGATCGGGTAGGGATAGTTTCTTATTTCTTGGTGCTTTCACCAAACCTCTCTTATGTTTACAATGCGTTCCATGTATCTTTCCTAAGAAAGTACATAACTGATACATCACGTGAATTAGGCAGAGAGATCATACAACTAGAGTAATATATTTCTTTTGAGGATCAATTGATAGAGAATCTATATCATTGAAAAAAATTTATATGAAATAATACCACTGACCTGATCAAAGTATTGTAGTGAACCCACCATTTTCAAAAAGCTATAAGGGATCCTGAGTATATGATGTTGAAAAAGTATCCTCATTTGATTATATATAGTAACATAATTATTATTGAGAAATTCATTTTAATCAGGGTAGATTGTAACAGCCACTGATTCTATGAAATATTTTTTTCAAATTAATTTAATTGTATTCATAGGATTCTTTACTTACAACACTAAATTTTAACGAATCATATTATAGTATAGCATAATAGCGTAACTAAAAAATTAGTAGGTATAAAAAAGAATAAGTCAATTATGAAAAATATATTCTTTTCAGATGTATGAAATAAATTAATTTGTTATTAATTGACTAGTTGAAAATAAAAATCAGTTGAATGAAAAATAATTGTTCTCTAATAAACTTTTCTTATATGTGAAATGTGTTTTCATCATAATAAATTAAATCGATCACTATTATTTAATGATTTTAATAAATCTATATAATATGTATTTAATAAAATGTTTTATCATCCATCTAATATTATTCATGGGATGGGATATTAATAAATCCAGTATTTTTCTTAACACAATATTTTTATGGAAAATTGTATTTCCATGTTTTGTGCACTTATTTTGAAATTAATTTTTTTTCTTCTAATTTTATAAAAAACTGTAAAAATGAAATTAATTTTTCAAATCGACATGTCAAAATTGTCTTAAAATGAATTCTTTTGAATTTGTTGAAATGATTAATTTCTCAATTAATATGTAAAATATTGATTTTTCTAAAATAATTATCTTCATTAAAATTATTTAAATATAATTTTTTTAAAAAAATTGATTAAGAGTAAAATTAGTTCAATCGTAATATTATTAATCCAATTTAGGTCATTGAAATAAATTTAATGTTGCGATTCTAATTTTAAATTAAAATCTTCCACTTATATGAATTTTATTTGATTAAATGGAATCTATATTTTTAACAATCATTATTACTATTATATAATAAGTTCAACATAATTATTTGTTACAATGAATAGTAAAAACAATAAAACTTAATTGCCATGATTATGGTTAAAATGAGTATATCATATGTTAAACAAAAAGATATGGGTAATTTTTCCCATTAAACTTGTATAAATACTATTTTATAACCATATTTAAACTAATTTCCATAAGTAATCATTTTTTCTAATGGATTTATCAATATTTATTATTTTAGGAAATTATTTTTGGGTTTCCCCGACTTATAAAAGGGCATCCCATCTCCTCTCCTCTCCTTACATAAATATCCTTTTCATTTCAAAAAAACCTACCTAAAACCATTACATACATCCATTATCACATATTATAATCCTTTTTAAATTATTAAACCCTCCTAATAATTCATTTGGGGCAACCAAAAGAGCTTTTTCGAAGAAGAGGTATCATTCTTAACCGAGAATTTTTTTTTATGAATCCTTCAGATCTTCTAAAATCATTCTTATATAATATTATAAGTATATTAAATATATTTATATGCTATTATGTTAATTTTATAACCTATATACGTCTCTGATTCCATTAAATGGGAAACGAAGTCATTGATCATGTGTACGAATGACTACTTCTTCACGAACCAATGTAATTCGTTTTCCATCACTACCTATCAAAGATGGATATAATAAATTATTTAATATATATATATATTATTTATGACGTAATTATACATATTTTATTATAATATCTCATATACCTCCTTACCTTCCAATCTATTAAAAAAAGTAACGCCGCTCGGGCTTACGTGTGGACTACTACCTCCACAAACAGATGTGATATGTTTTTCATTTTATTTTTACATAGATGGTAAAAAGGATATATTTGAGGAATATTTATGAAATATATAATAGAAAAATTATTCTTGAATGTTTAATTCATATTTTATTTTCTTTCATTACATCCATCAAAAAATGAAAATAGTGTACATCTTTACGGATGACCTACCGTCTCCATAAACAGTTAAATTCATTTTTCTGTATATAATTTTTTGGATGACTCTAAATATGTATAAAATAATTTTTTATAATATTAATATAATTATTAACATTATTGATAAAATTTAACCACAATCAAATTATAAGGACCAAAACTATAGAACCAAAACATTCATAAAAAATAAAGTAGTTATCACTCGAAAGAGTGATTTAAATAAGGAATAGTTATTAAAATGTTTATTAAAGGTTATAAGTAAATAATATGTGGAAATATATATTTTATTATTATTATGGAATATATTTGTAATAAAACTATATTTATTATACAAGGGTATCTAATTTGTATGATGAAATTCAAGACCTGAGGTAATGGATTTCCGTATAACTTTTACTTCTATAAGACACATGCCATATTCACCACTTGTTTCATTTATATGGTTTATATTATTCCGATGAATTTATATTATGATTATTATAATGGAAATTATTTTTATATTCATATCAATATATTTTTACCTCCTTTGATAGTTTTTGATTAAAAATTAACAAGGTGGTAATAGTTTTTTATTGCAATCTCATTTTTTATCAACGATCTTTATGGTTAAGATCCAATTATGAGATATTATGATCTATATATAAAGAAACTCATAGATTTACTTTTATAATAAATATTTATATGGAATACATTTTTTACTATAATTTTCCTCACTTTATGAACTAATGATACTGAGATTTTGTTTTCATATAAAATCAACATCATTTCTCTTTTTGTTCGAAGATATTTTCTCTTCCATGCCAATTTCGTCTAAAAATGTTTTAAATAATATTTTTATTATTATCCAATGATTATTTAAAGTAATTTATATTCATGTTTGAATTTATAAAAATTGTTTAAAATAAATATTATTTTCATTTTTTGAATGATTTTTTTTTAATTTTTATAGAAAATTTGAATGGGATCTTTATTTAACTGTACATTAGATGAAGAGAATTTTTGGACTTCATGACAATTAAATTATTTCAATATTCCTTTATATGGTTCCAAAAATATTTTCAAAGAAATTATTTTTGTTAATATTTAGTAAATTTTTTTTAAATATGATATTGCATTTGGAAAAGTATATTTTCTTCAATATTATTTTTAATGGTATTTTAATGGTATTTTTATTCATCAACGAAAAAACCCCTGATTTTTCAAATAGTATATTGGACATATGATCCGATGATACCATAATTATTAATTATATGGATGTTTTATTATTATTTACAAGATTTGTTTGAAACCTAATTATTTTACATGGGTAATATTATGATGAAAATTTGAAATGTTTATTAAAACATTCACTTTCTACTGGTTATTCTAAAATGAAATGATTATGAAACCCATTTCCTTTTCTTGGGTTATGATATAATTTTGTTTTTATGATATTGTTGAACACATATGTATGATTTTTATTATGTTATATATGGTCGTAGAATGATATATCACTCTAATGCATTGGGAAAAGATTAATATATCATTGGATAAATTGTAATGTAATGGGGAGTGAACCTAGTTATATAAGGGATACTTTCTGCTATGATAGCTATGGGAGTTAACTGTGAATGATATTATTGTTTTGGGAGTAGAACCATTCCTCTATGATATTCTTGTCAATGATACTTGACTACTAAGTATATTATTGTATATTCTTATGCGTATGAAAAAAATCCATGTCTTATGCAATTGTTATGATCTCATGGCTTAGGTTCTTTTATTCCTTTATGATACATGTCTTATTAACTACCAAGATTTATTACATGAAATAAGAGTATGATATATGATATTATGATATATGATATAAAGGATATGGTTTTATGGTGTTATTTTCATGTTCGCATACCCATATGCTCATGTTATATTAATATCTCTCTTATTTTTCCTTACTAAGAATTAGAGCTTATGATTTTTTATGTTTCCCTTCCCTGGGTTATGAGTAAATGAATTATGTATAATATGTCTATGAAGGATTTGAGTTATGAAGAATATACTGGGAGACGTTTTAGTTCACTTATGAACTAGTTTTCTATATATCCATGTTTCCAAAGATATTTGACCTATAGGGTTCTAGAATGGAACATTTTGTTATGAAATCAATATTCATATAAAAATATGTATTATCTAATATGTATTTATGAAATATATGGGTAATTATAATATAACTATGTATCACATGCCTTGGAAATAAGGGTATTCAAACACCAACTCCCCGTCAAGAATCTTTTCTCATTAGATAACACCGTACACCATCCTCGCATATCATAAAACTCAATCCTCATCAAGAAATAATCATCCACTATGTGAATGAAATGCAACCAATCCATTAAAAGTATGAAATCATATGGTCATATTTATAGAAAAAATAAATGTACTAATGATTGATGTTTTCCCAATAATCAATTTTCATCCCCGGTACACATCAAATAATCCATCCAGACATCCAACTATTGTGGATAGTACTGAGGGTGTGAAACTGCTCTCTACTCTAGTACCACTACATAGACCAAGGTTAGTGAAAAAAAATATTTTGAAGTTGTAGAATTAAATAAAGTATAAATAATGGTAGATGATAAATTTATCAAACCTTGAACAACCTTTGTGACCTCTGTAACTAGCACCAGTATCACGCACATCTGGCCCCAGTCAAATCCTATACTTTAATATGAATGACCACCGCATCCACACTATGACCTAGGTCCCTGTAGGAAGATGATATCCTAGGATTTCCATTACAAACTCTAACTCTTATTGGATGAGTATATCCAATGAATCAAGATTGTTGTACATGGACATTACATAACTTATTCTGAACACTTAATACAAGACATGAACAGACACCAAAAGACCGTATTAGTTTTGTTCCTTTCTAAACTAGAAAACATAAAAAACTAGTTCATAAAACATCTACATCATCTCATGTTTTACCCTTCATAACTAGAACCCCCTTTTAACACATCTTACTTAATACCCTTCATCAAATCTTAGGGTATAAAACATAAACTGGGTAAGATCAAATTCTTACTAATGTAAACATGGATAACATAAAACAAATCATAAAAAATAATAATGTAAAATCCTGAATATAAATTTTAAATTTCAAAATCACAAGTCATGAAATAAATCTTGGCAGTGCGTAAGGAATAGATCCTAAAAGAACATTAACCATATTAAAATGGAATTGGCATGAAAAATGGAATTATGGAAAACAATTAATCACATAATATAATTTCGCTAGTATCCATGTAATTACTCCCATGACCATCAGAGTGGAAAAGGTCCATTACTGAACTGGGCTTACAAGTCATTCCAGCCATGTATTACTGTACCAGATTTTCATATCATTTCAACCGTGAATTACTAAACTGTATTTACTTTTCGTTCCAGTCATGTATATACCTAGATAAATAAATGTTTAATCAGTTTATTTAAGGGATATATAGGTCCCACCCATCTCATAATGAAATCATTCTTACTTGTTCCACAAAAACATTAATCATTCATCATAGCATAACAAATGAAATAAATTGGGTTTCATAAACATCATTCCATTATAATATATATTAAAAAAATTGATTTCCTAAAAATAATTCCATCATAAACACAATAAAATAAAATTAATAATAGGTATAGAAACATATCCCAATGTCATATTATATTGAAAATAATTTTGATAAAACACTTGAACTTAATTCGTGATGAAAATATCCTTTCTTTTTCAAAAAAAATTTTTGTTATCAAAATTCAACACAATTTTAAATGAATAAAATTTAGTTGAAAATAATCCTTAATTATTTTATAGGAATCATCATGTAAATAATTAGTAATGAAAACATAAAAATCTAGTTATGTCGTATAAGATAAAAAAACATTATCCTCATACTTTTTCCCAAAAAGTCAAAAAAGTTCCTCAAATCGAATAACGAAAAAATATTCCTTTCATACCATTTAATAAAATATCACCCAAGGGTAAAATTAACATTAAAATTTTTTATAAGAATAGAAATAATATTACATAATTTGGAATCATGAATGTGGATGAGAAATATACCCCAGTAAATACTTACGTATAAATAATCTCAGATAAAATGAGATTGCAAAATTATCCATTACCTTAGGTTTGATTTCTTCTATATGTGTATGAAACAATTGTATAATGGGATTAAACATATTATTAACTTGTAACAGAACAATAATAATATTTATTATATCATATATGATTCACTTATGACTTTATATTACCCATTTATTTACCAATTCCATGTTAAAGCAACATTTTGGGTAATAATCCTTTTACTTTTCATATGTGTTTTGACATTTTATTCTTGATCATACTACATAGATGGCGATTTAATAACATAAAAATTGTAAATCATGTTTTATATATCATATATATTCAGTATATAAGTATATATAATAGATAGATCAATGAAATGAAATACACCGTTCATAGAGATGGTAGGTCATATGTAGGGATGTACGTTGTTTCAGTTTCCTTATTGAATTGAATAGAAGAAAGTGAATGATATATATATATATATATATATAAATTAGAATTATTATGTCATATATTTCTTGATTATTTATTATATTTAATTATAATCATTCTTGAATGTTTAACGTGGTGAATGAATCTCATTGCGTCATGGAGACGGTAAGTCTTACGTACGTATGAGGGATGATATCATTCCCTTGATGTTTAAATAGTATGAAATTGGATGGTATGTGAATTGTAATGAAATAATATCATGTTATATTAATTATTTAAATTCATTATAATCATCAATATAACAATACAAATTAATTATTACTGAATAAAAAATTACACTGTGGCATGTAGACGGTAAGTCATACGTACGCACGCATGGTGATATTGTTATTGGTATGATGGATATAAGAAGTTATAAGGTTGTCCCATAATTATAATAATAAATAAGAATGTATTATATACTATATGTATTAATTTATCATGTAAACAACTTAAGAAAATGAATTATTAGAAGAAAATAATTTTGAAATAGGTGACAAAACAATTACCTCATTTTGGGTATCTCATTTTGGTATGCATTAAAGGACTCCTTAAGATGTATTTATTGAAAAGGGTGGCCTTTAAGATGAATTTTGGGAGGTTTGGAGGATATTTGGGTAGGGTTTGGATGAGACAAAGGCCTTTGGAGGTGTGATTAAAATAGATTTAGAGGTTCCCTTTTATAAGAGAGGGGAGGGGCACCTTGGGAATGTCTTGAAATATTAATTAATTATATATGTATATTCTATTTATAATTCTCCAAAACAAATTTATTTATAACAAAAGGTGATTATGGGTTGAAATCCTCTCAACCAATATCATTTATTCATATTTATATTTTATTTTAAACCTTATCATTTTGATTTACCTTTATTTAATCTATTTAATTTTATTTGTGGTAATAAAATTCAAAATATTAAATGGTTATAAATATTTACTTATGTGTTTTAAATTATATATAATCAGATACTTTATGAAACATCCAAACATATAATTTTTACTTTTTAATTTTTTATATTTTTATGATTTTTAAATATTGTAATAGTATGTTTTTTTTTAAAATTTCTATAGTGTCAATTTTGACACTGTTAATTTATTTGAAATTAAACAAAATCCAAACATAAGATAAATTTGAACCAAAATATTTAATACACTAGAAAAATATCATATTGCCCTAAAAAAATTTATCACATAAATTAGTTCAAATGAAATTTATTTTAATATTTTTATTACCATTTATTTGATATTTATAAAAATAAAATAATTTATACATCACTATTATGTCATCTTTAATGGTAATTATTTCGTCTCTAAAAAATCTAAATAAATTCACATGATTTAGATAATTTCATTATATTTCTTAATACTGTTTATTTATGATGTTTTATCATATTTATCACTACATTAAAATGATCATACTTATAAGATATTTGAGAGTGATGTATTGTCAACTTCTTTTGTTTTAATTATAATTACATCACTTTCATGGAACAAACTTACATTAAATGATTCAATTCTGACCCATAAGTGATATTAGTCTACTTTAATTCATATAATAGGATTTTTTCAGGTATTATGGTAATTGTATTATCTTAATCATATTGTTAGTTACCCTAATTTACCCGATTTACCTTTAAATGTGGTAAATAAAAATTATCGTATTTACTACTCATAATATCCAAAAAATAAAAGTAACCTACCAAAATAATTTGAAACCAGTGATTCCAAATATGGAATCCATTTTTCATAATTCAAAACATAGAAGTTTCATTAATTAATTTATAATTAATTCTCCTCGTCAAAACCATAAAGTGGATTTTTTTAGTAGTAAAAACTATCGAAATATTGACAAGTTTTTATGTCAGATTTAGAGGGGAAATTAATTCCAATGATAAAAAGTGGATTAAATGATAAAAAAATAATCCAATTAAACTTTAAAAACAATTAAAAATCTAATCTAACTATATAAATAAATTAAATGAAATGATAGTTTCGAGTTAAAATGCCATATTTTTCACTATTCATTAAAATATGAATTTTATTAGAAAATATCAAATATTAAACAATAGTAAATTTTGAACTTCCTTTTTCAAATAAGAATTTTATTATGTCATGTATAACTTATAAAATATTCAAAAAAATGATTTAAAATTGTTTCTCTATAAAAATAAATTAAAACTATATTTTTTTGAAAAACTGTTCATTATCTGAAAAATTGAATTTGTTCTTATATAATGTCTAGAAAATACATAAGATGAATGTTAATGTTATATAATAAGGAAAATGTTATTAATAATACCCATAATAGCTAGTTTATATCCCATTAAATTATAATATTTCAATAATATATTGTTATTTAGAGAAACTCGGTATTGCGTACAATATAAGCTACAAAGGAAGGTAACTATTACATGTAATGCAATCCAAGTCAGTGTTGCGTTTTTTGAAAGTTCCACTTGGTGTTTTTTATAAAATAATTCAAACATAGTTCTTTTATACATTGAAAAAAATCTACACTTAGTGTTGCGTGAAATGAATTCTATCAAAAGAACATGAAATTGTGTGTCACAGAAGCCAATAATAGTGTTGTGTATACTACAAGCTAATATGGTGTTGTGTATAGCACAAGATAATCATGGTGTAGCAGACAACACAAGACATCTAAGAAATTAAAAAGAATCTATCTCATCAAATCATGGGGTGTTACAGTATAATCCTATTATGAGATACTGATCATAATCTGGAAGGATCTATTGTTGATACTACCATAGTTTAATTTTCTACCCAAAACATACTAGCCCTTTGGGGATGAAGGAAACCAACATTGACAGTGACCACAAGCTCTAAATACAAATCAACAAATGGGAGGTCTCCCAATAGGTACATTATAATTTTAATCCTGCAAGAAATATAAATGCTAACTACTGAAGTTGTCTCCTTACTGATCTAAATCACAAATATGATGACAAATATTACCCTCCATATTATGCCATTTTCAATATAGGCCCCTATTAACTGTCAACTAAGGAATCTCTAGACTACACATTCACTATCTCCAACAACTCGACCTTCTTTTACATCTCCAAATATATAGGTAGTTTAAAGAGGGTGACTATAATACAAACATAATTGCACAAAAAAACCTCTAAGAATATTTCTCAAGACTCATAATTTGGGAAGATAACATGGCCAATTGAAATATGTTCCTTTAATAGAATCCCCAAATTTAAAATTTATATACCCCTCTATGGAATCAAGAGAAAATTAATCCACTTCCATTCCTTTACCATTAATGATAATATATTAGGACTAAACTCTATTTTGATGTTGTCCCATGATACATTGGTCTCATTTTTCTCTATGATATGTATAATCCACCACTCATGCACTACTCCCGCCAACTAGATAACTACTATAGGAAAACAAAAATTGGGCCATGATCAAATTAATCTGAATGTGATATCATAATCCTCTATCTAACATTCCATCTCTATATCAGAGATGTTTCCCTCACACAATTATAGGATCAAACACTATAAGTAATGGAACATAATATTCCACTTCCCATCCTCCTAATCATGATTGACCCTATGATGGTCAAAAGGGTAAACTTGTTGAACATATACAACTCAAACCAAACATGTGTGACAACCTATTGGAATATTTATAAAAAATTAAGATCACATAAGTTTGGTAGAAATTGATTTATTTATATTCACTCAATTAATTAATTTAATCAATCCCAATGAAATACAATTCAAAATAGAACTCAAGAATATATGATTCATGTACCACTCCTATGTTTGTACCCAAAAAACAATGTCAAATTTTTGATACATTTATTGAGATTAAGTTCCTTCCATCAGATTATAGGTGGATCTAAAATCTTGTTCCCTAACTGATCTTTCTTTCTATAATCACATACTACGATTTTACAACACTATTTCATTACCAACTCATGTAGTCCTCACTACTTTCTAACTCCAAACTCTACCCTATATCTTATCCAGCACGACTAATACTACAATTTCATGACCCCCACCCCCTAAAACTCCATTGGTACCCTATATAAGGTTAAAAACAAAGAATATGAGTATCCAGCCTGAGTCTCAATACCAATTGTCCCTCTATTTATTACTAGAACCAAGAGTACGTCACACAAATATGGAAGGTATTACCCTGAACTAACTCAGGAAAATATAAATAATATCACCAACCAATTTTAATGAAAGGTAAATAAAAAATTATATAAAATAAAACCCAAAATGTATGAATATAAAATACATAAAAAGGTCTATAAAATAAGATAATAAAAATGAATCTTTTAGAAGCAACTCTAACATCTCCAAGCTATTATTCCCCATCCTAATTTCTTATGTCCCCCTAGAAACCTAAAATATATTTTCTTTATATGTGGGATGATAATAAATTTTTTTCATATTAGGATCTTATGCATAGTATTTCATGAAAAAAAAGTAAAATAGCATACTAATGCCCCAAAGAAAAATAGAAGAACTAACTAAAAGATACACAAGTCAACTAGATACCCACATCTCCTGAAGGCTCTCTAACTAAATTACGCATCCAAGAATAGTAAAGTAATATCTAAAGAATATAGATAACATATTCCTATAAATACTTCCCTATTTATTTTCTATCCCACCCAATGTGAAGATATACATGGATCTCATCCTTTCCATATCAACCAATGACATCATCAAATATGTATCATGTCTCACAAACCATACCACATATTACATACTATTAAAGTAAATGCATATCTCATATCTCATAACTATAGTAGTATGTTATCATGTCCACATACGTCATTAAACTAATTGCCTCCTCCTACCATGCATGAATCCCACCACAAATCCAATCATCCACCACCAGTATCAATAGTAGTTATTGCTAAAGTGGAATGGGTGATAGGCAATATCCATCAATTTGTATTCTCGTGATCCTTGATTTTGGGTAAAACACATTATATGGTATCTATGTTTTATTATTTTTATCTAATCCAAGAGTGGGGAATAAGAAAAAACATAAAAAAATATAGGTTTATAGTAGTCACACACAAGCCCATGCTTATGGGTTCACACAAGAGACACTTCCACAAGCCCCATCTGCTGTTATTGTCCCACCAAGAGATTCCTCTGATGTAGATAAACCACAACTCCAATAAAAATATTTCTACAGATCAGGTCATATTTCCCATTATTCAACTTAACAATTCATTCAATAAGCATTTCCTATTTAATTATACATTTAAATACACACTAACTAATTCATTAACCCTTATCATATTATTATATAAGATGATATTATTCTATTTCTATTGAACCTCTACTAAGAAACCACCACAAAAAACTACCACTACACAAACAAGACCACCAAACCGCATATAAGAAAATCCACCATGCTGTAAACAACCAAGACCAATAGGACAAAAAACTAAGGGATCCAAGCTAATAACACCTAGATAAGAATTAAAAAAGAATATAAAACTTAGTATCTTTATTTACCATCATTAATTATTTCCCCATTTAAAAGTTATTCCAAAATCAAGACAACACTATAGGTTATAATTCCATAAAAATCATAAATCAAGAAACAACAACCAAATTATCAAGAAGAATAGGTAACTGCATGTGTATCGCACCATTCCCTTCAATTTTATTGGTCTATTTTATTATATTCATTATACCAATTCAAACCTCTCATACAATAGAAATTAAAAATTTGATAACCTCAAAAATTAATGAAAAATATGAGACAAGAAGAATCGGTTACATCAAAAATATCTTTTTTAATCACTATGAAAATCCAAAGATAGAGAGGATAAACCATAGGGACTCAAACACACAAGGGAACCTTAGTCCAATCTGAAATGTAGTGATATCTCGTCAAATTCACATCCCAATAAACTCCCCAAATATAATTAACAATGTTACTATGAATCCTAAAAAAACAAAGAATAAATTTGAGATAAAGAAAATAAGGACTCACATGGAATCACTGATATCAAATATCAAGAATCTAATAATGAACATCAAATATCATAGGCTGATAAGGCTCAAATAATTTCCTAGTAGTAAAGAAAAGATCAAGAGGAAGAATGTTAGAAGAATGTAAATAAGAGAAATTATATACTATGTAGACATCTTGTAAATCACCCTATTCATGGTGTGATGTTCTTGTTCAAGTCTTGGCCATTTTAGAGTTTACATCCCCCAAAAACATGGGGTTTGACCCAAAAAACCCGAGAGGGATTTCACATTAGAAATATATTCTTTTATTTCATGAAATCATTAATGATAGAACCAAATATAACATCATCGTGAAAATCCATCTCATGAAAATAATAATTTTGTAAACTACTCTTCGATAAAAAATCTAGAAAACAGGTCTCCTAAGTCCTAAATCCACCCTAAAAACATAATTCACACTATAAACCAGTGGTTAATGGTTTTATTCACCACTTTTTGTCGAAAATTAATCTATAGATCCTCCTCTTCCTCTCTCAAACTCATCTCAGGGATCTGAATACCCAGAACTCAATATGTAATGTGCTAGAAGGGTTCAGGCTATCACATCAATACAATAGGATATGGAAGTTCAGTGACATCTAATATTTCTCATTATGATATATCTAAACTGTAAACTATGATTTGATAATGGTATTTGTATGTCAAATTATAACATACCCTGATATGGAGAAAAATTTATTCATATGATATATAATAGAAGCATTATATGCGTGTAAGCTTTAGGGAATATATCTTTCAATCTCTAATATTCACTAAATCCTCGTTGAATTTGTTCCATTATACTTTTTATTTTATTATATATAATAACTTTTGAAACTAAATCCAAAAATCAATTTTCATATTCAGAAAAAAATTAAACCTCATAACTTTTATAATTACCTTAATATCTAAAATAAATATCACTCACTAATGATAATATATAATAATAACAAGATTATTAAAATTTCACTCTCAATCCCTTTTTTAAGACTAGAAATGTCACATTTTCCATCATAACTAGAAAATAATAATTTTCTCAAATATTTAAGTATGTCATTGTATTAAGCTATAGGAAATAGTAGATTCTAAGTACATAGCTTTCTCAGATTTATTTTATTGTCTCTATTTATACCAAATTTTAAAACCCCAAATTTTTTTATAATATCCAAAATATGTTTATGAAAACACAAATCTGAATAGTTCTTCTCCTGTGACATAATTGTTTTAATATATGATACTTTCGATCAACCGATCAGTCTCTTTGTTCAATCCATAGCTATTCATGGTCATTTTTCTATTAGATTATCAATATTAACTTGTTAACATAATTATTAAATCATTTATAATGTCTTTTATAATATAATGTTATTAAACTAAGAAAATAAACCATGATTGTAGTGTCTAGTCTGTAACCATAGGCACACTCATCATGCTTTAAAGTGATGATTTATCCAATTATAAACCAACCAATTTCAAGGTGATTACCCCCAACTGCATCTATAAAATATCCACATTCACATTATACTGTCGAGAGAATGATTTATTGATATGAAAAAACACATAATATCTAATTTAAGAAAACTCCATATTGTAATCCAATTATTAGATTTATTACAAGGGTTTTCATTGAATTTTTCTTATCCTAATCCCTTGATAAAATGTTCACTATTACCTTAACATTAAATCATATATTTATCCCAAAGGGTTTCTTATTATCACCAAACATAGTTTATCAACTCTTAAATTATCCTTAACTAAAATTCTAATCTACAAATTTATCTAAACATTTTCTTTGATACCAATTGGGACACCTTAGACACATACTCACAGATTTGGTTCAATAAAAATATACTTCACATACATTCTTTTATACAAATAATAAAATCTATGATACAAGAATCTATAATTATAAAATCAATAACAAAATTGAATCACTTTCACCCTAAGAATATTTTAAGGTTTAGAGCTTTAGAGAATTGGGACAGATCATAAACTAATGAATCTCATGTCTTTATCAAAAAATGGATATTTTTTAACTATATAAATGAAACTACATAATTTATAATAAATATTCAATATCTCCCACAAATTAATCTAAATTTGAAATCTTTATAAACATGTTACATATATATCTTGTCTTCATAACCTAAGTAATGTAAAAACATGAAATGGGTGAGCTCAAATGCTCATTAAGGTAAACATATAACTAATGTAGTCATAGAATAAACATGGAATAAATATTGTGGTAGGAATATGTAAATAACATGAAGCCATAATAAATATGAAACTGGGATCCCGTTATGCCCATGAAAATAAAAGAAAACTTGGATATCAATTATTTTGTTCTCATACTAATGGAATGCATAGGGACAGATATCAAAAACATTTTTTGGGGCCTTGTGCCAAGAAACATTAATTGTCATCAAGACAGTGAGAAAGGCATCCTAATAAATTGGTCATTCATACACTAAATACCCAATTTTTTTTGTACAATAAAACACATCAATCCATTGAGGTGATTTATAATTTTGGGCTCCACCCATCACTCGGTTAAGTCCATGCATTCACTATCAAAGTCAACAAAGCCATTCATACCATTTCTTGAGGAACCAGTTAGTTAATACTACTTTATTGTCCTTATAATGAGAAATATGGAAATTAAACACATAATAAGGTAGTTTTAATATTCAATAATCATCATGAATTCCAATACTATTCACCATGTCAATAAAATGGTTAACATGATCATAAACCATCCAAAGAGAGACATTAGATAGTTTGATAATATATGGTCAAATTTCCATTAGTCATATGTATTTGTAAATATAATACTTTTACACAATTCAATAAAATAATTTACATGATCATAACCCATATGGTGGAATAATTTTAATGGTTAAACAAAAAACAGTCAACTTACCAATAATCATTTGTATCGGAATATCAGTATACAGAACACCATTTTATTTCCCTATGTCAACAGAATACCATTGTTTTTAGGATAAAATCATAGAATTTTAATTATGTAAATTTTTATTTTCACACCATATATATAAATGAGTATATGGTTGATTTAATACTCGAATAATGATATCATATGACATCTAGAGAAAGAAGGTGGTAGTTTCTAAAGAACATACCCCAATATGTGGGAAATATTTTTCAATGGTTTTAGGTGGTAGGAATGTATAAAATCAAAAAAACAATGATATAATACCCCATTATAAAATTAAATTGTATAATATACACAACATATATAAAACAATTTCATGAGAATAATCATAACTCAGTTAACAGAAATTTATTTTCCAAAAACTCTTATATTGGGGAAACAATTAAATCAATATCCATTTGAATAAGGAAACATGAAATGTCTTGTAAATCCATTGAAATACAATGGATACGATAAAAATATATCCATGGGTCGTGAATAAACCATTCAAATAAAACATGGTGTATAAAATGAATTATTTATTAAAGAATCCAAATTGAGACTATAGAAAAACATACAACTTCAGAAACATTTATATCAAAAACCCTAGAAAGTGAGGTATTATAACTGAAATTAAAATACCATGATTATAATATAATTCATGATATTATGTCTCAAAAATGAACTATATACTCTATATAAATAAAATTTCGTTCATAATAATAAATATTTCTCAATGAGATGAATTTGAGATGAAAACACATACCTATTATCCTAAATTTCATGAACGTACCTGGATATTTTATATATCAAACATAGATATCTTAATAATGAAATTAATATAATTACCCATAGAAATTTTCATTTTTACTCTTACTGGATAGTTATTCCGTATAATAATTCTACCGATTTTATATATCAGGTGTCTATAGTTTTGATAGTTTGTAGCAGTTTTATAATAAATTTGTTTTTTGTTTATTCGTAGTTTAAATTTAATTTTTATAGTGTCATTAAGGTAACTTTTAGTGAGTATTTATAATTATTTATAATGTTTAAAAATACTTTCATAAGTTTTTTAGTCATTATCCATGAACATGAAATTGATAACAAGCATGTTTTGGTAATTTTCGATGATTAAAATGATTTTTCTTAATTAAATATTGATATAACATTTAAAAACCAAAAAATAATTATTTATCCATTTTTATAATATTATACCATTAATTATGTCCCCTCTATCATTCATGATATAAATTCACAGTATCATTCAATTTGCTGGTAAAACTGGCCTATGAAAGAACAAACCTTAATTTAATGAATGAGTATGAGGTGGTTTTATTGTAATATAATTATAAAAGAAGAATAAAAATATTATTTTGTGTTAATTAGTTTTATATATCAAAAATTTATGTGACTAATTAAAAAATAATTGATATTATGATATTACACAATTTGAATAAAATATGATCCACTTAGTATGCTTATTTTAAATTATTAGATTAATTATGGTTATTTTGGGTTATATAATTGAGAGGTTTTATAATTTTTCATTCCAAAACCATAATGATATCCTAAAAAATTATTTATCCATTAATATCATCCTTATACCCATCCATTAATTTTGGTGGAGGATAATGAAACATGTTACACTATCGGGGAGGTAGTCCACACATGCACAAACGGCAGTTTTATTCTTCTTAGTGGATGGGGTATTAGTATAAAAATCATAATAAAATTAATATATAAAAATTATAGTATATAAATTGAACTAATATAATTATATTACTGTGGATATATTAAATTTTAAATGTATAGTTAAGAATGATAACTATGTAGTTGATAATACTCACATTGGGGAGTTGAATTTTCCTTTGAAGTCTTCTTGGAAATGAAGAAATTATTCTAATTAATGGTAACAAAAATCATTAAATGTGGTAAAGGGTTATAGGAATTGAAAAATGGTATATTTTCAAGTATATGTTTTATGTAATGGCATGTCTTGAAATGGTGAATCTTTTACCCGTTGATAAGTGAAGGGAACCGTAGTTTTGGGAGTAACCCTTACATTTTCAATAATATAATTTCACTATTCAAATGAAAAGGGGAAAATAGAAAAAATAGGATAGTAAATTGAGTGTGGTTCAAAAATCACCACATCCACTCTTATTTGGAACAAACATTACTTTTTGATGGTTTTTTAATTAAACTTTTTCTGGTTTTACTCAAAATTATTTTTACCATAGTAATAAATTTTTAAACATTATTAATTAATTATAATAAAAAAAATATTTACCATAGAGTTCCTTCCCATGAATTCATGAAAAATAACTATGAAGCTTCTCCCCATTGTATAATTTATGATATCATCCTTATAGCATGAAAATCAATGGGAAATAAGGTCCCCCCTTCCCAACCCATCAACGGGAGGTGTAGGATTTTATCAAAAACATAATTTTTCTTCAGAATCTATGTTGAAGAGCCCTTGTTACAATCCACCACTAATTATAATGAAACAGGACACTCATCACTCTATAACTCATTGAAAATTCCTCCTATGAGAATCCATCATTAATTACCCACACCAAGGTGCCCAGGAGGATGTCTCACCAAGGGAAAAACCATTGAAAGAAGGGACTGGGCTTATAACATCATTACCAAAAAATAATGACTCCATCAACTCATATTGGAAAATAAATAGTAGGAACATATCATGTCTCAACATCAATAATCCGGCCATTATATCTAGGAATAATCAAATAGAGCATTCTGACATATACAGGTAGCATCCGAGTACATATCCAAGATTCAACACATGAGACTTTCTATAATATTATTGCAGTGACGAAAGAGTAAAACCATGTCTCTTCCTTCATCTTCCAAACCTACCAGAATATATTTTAAAAATTATAATTTACCTATTGTAATATTTTGGAAACTGCCAAGGGTAAGTCTTATTTTCATACTCCCACTATCCTCAAGGGATCTCATCGATATATCATGGAAGTTACTCTTGGGTTAGACCCATATTACTACTCCTACCAACATCATGGGATGTCATTGGAATATATTTTAAGCTACATATATGTGGCCCCGTATTCCCTCTCCAGTTTTAGAGGATAATTAGAACTTCCCATTGAGTGATGATGATTAGTGGAAATCTTATATCAAAACATATATTGGAGTTCACTGAAATATCATGATAGATAAATTAGGGTAAGATCATATCAATTAAACTACCAAAAGTTCTTGTTAGAATATATTATAAATTGATCTAGAGTTACCTCATACCAATACTTCCACTAGAGAAGGTTTAAAACACATGTGGAAAAAAATATAAGTTCATTCTTATATCAATGATTGTATATAAAAAGTTCATTGGAGTATTCTAAGGGAACTTACTGAGAATCATGCCTATATTTATCTCATCACCTTGGCATCTTATTAGAATATTTAAATAGTGATTGATCACTAAAAGTGGGTTTATGTTCCCATTATTTTTAGTTCTTTGAAATCACATTGGAAAATTCTGGTAGTCATCCATGGATTTCATTTGAATATTCTGAAGATAAGAAGAAGGTATCTTATGAGGGTTTATTAGAAATAATCATTTTTTACAAAACTAAAAAAATACAGTCATATTTGAGGGTCTGACCCGAGTAACCCATCGGTATTGATCTAAAATATATCTTTATGGGAAATATATAACCTGGGTGAAATCTCATATTCCTACAATAACCAATATTGATATTATTTATTCCCTTCATTATATCTCATTATTATCATATGAATCAATATTATGAGAAGGTAGAACCGATCATTGATGTCCTTGCCGAGGTACAGAAATTAGAAACTCTATAGGTATTCCATAGAGTACCTTCCATGGATTTCCTCCCCATTGAGACATAAAAATAGACCATGGATGTCTTTACTATGGTGTAAGTCTCAACGATTCTCCTCACAACACAAATATCAATAAGAAAGAATCTCTCCCATTACCCATTATAACCAGTGGCTCTAGATGTCCTACATATAGAAACTAAATGGATAACCCTGGAATTCAACCACATGGTACTCATTGTGGAAGTACCAACTATGATGAAATATTATCTCAGTGTGAAGGCCCTCTCCAAGTCAAAATAATCTCTATGAAATCCCCTACATCGATAGGCACTCAATAGGTAGAGGATGATTACACTGGGAAATTCATCATTTAATTTTGAAATATTATACCAGCTAAAGGATGCTCTGAGGGAAAGTTATTCATTTATACCTTCCCCAGATCACTTACCCTTTTAATTAGAAAAGGAATACCATGAACAACCTCACTACCCTTGACATATAAGTAGAGAAACAACCATTATAGTTTTAAAAATTTGAGGAATGTCACTCTGAGTATAAGGATACTTCTGTGGTCAGGTGGAATGATCTTTCTTAAGGAAACAATCATAGTTATATTAGGCCCCATGGTCCCCCCAAAATATTACATTTCAAGGATCTTGAACTAAGAGAGTACACATTATAAAGATAAAAAAATTGTGAATCTTTTCTCTACAAATAAAAAATATCCATCTCATGGGGAGTATTCCACGTAAGTTATGGTAGTGAATGATCTCTACCATCATGTTGACTTTTTTCCCTTCTACTCGGTATAAAACTAGAGTTAGAGAAGTAGTGTAGGGACCTCTAATATGGTTTCCATGTAATTTTAAAGACTCATTACTATATTATTAATAGTATTCCACATGATGTATACATCAGAGGGTGGGGTGAATATAGATCATTTCAATTAACTATGATCAATGGCCCGAAAATTCCCTCAAGAAAGGAAACATACAATTTTATCACCTCAATTAAAGTATTAGGATTGCGTTATTAATATGTTAATTGGTATTTCCAATGAAATACCCCCAACACTAGAGCTAAGAAATGGAATACCCTACAATTGAATTTCATTGATAGCCAATTTTATCATACTGAAAAGAATATAAAATAGTCATATCTCTTAAGTTAAGGAATTCCCATGATCAAAAATAAATCCTCAATGGTGAGAAGATCACACTTATAAAATTTATGAAATCTAAATAAATATTGAATAAAAGTTAGAAAATCCTAAGGTTATTTCATTTTAACATCTTCATCGGTAGTATAGGAGATTACCTAGACCATATGGATGGGTGTATTTTTACCACCACCACCACACTTAATATCCTGAAATTTATTGAAGATCTAGAATTTTATGGTTCTAGAACCGAATCAACCATATCACATAGATCGGGGGGAATTATTACACCCACTTACTCTAAAGAAGTTTTTGTTCTCTAGATTGGGTTCGGCAGAAAAAGTAACACCATCACAATTCCTATCATTATGAAATCAATCTCCTTAATTAAGAGAACATTAATTAAAATTTTTGTAGACACTCTCAAGGTCTCTATCTTCTATGGAAGGTATATGAATCCTTATATGTTTCATAGGTCAAAACAGACCACTGATAAGGTAATGATTGAGGTGGATTGTGATTTTTCCCTCAAGTGATATTCATAGGATGATAAATCCCCTTAATACTCTATAGAAGATATTTATAAGATAACTACTACTTAATTTATGTTTGTAAATTACATGGGAATCAGTTTCATGGATAACCTAGAGCAGGAAACTGATACAGAATAATGTAGTGATGAAACATTCATCCAGTATGTGGTATATACTAAAATCCATGAAAAAAGTGTGTGTTCCAAAAATCATAAATTGTCTCATAATTAGTGAGCTTCACCGAGTACTCAGTTACTACCTCATCAAAAAGATTCTACTGAAGAGAAAGGTAAGGGTGTTTCTATATCCATGAACTACCCACCACCCAAAGAAGTTTGATCTCTTTTCATCAACTATAGATTCTCTTTGATTGAAGTTGAGTTGGTGGAGTTTAAGAGACTCATTTTTTCACTAATTAGAGGTAATATTTAAGGCTTATACAATTATTAGGTAAAGAATATTTCCTATCCTACAGTATATATCCAAAAATAATGAACTGATAAACATGTAAGAGTAGAGTTTAACCATTTGATTATATCTATTTTTAAACCACATGTTTATCAAAACTCAACTTCCAAATATCATCATGAATTTTCTCCCTCGGGGAAACAAATTCCTTTATTTCAATTATGTTACCTCTATCCATCTAAAACTGGAGATCAACAACCTATTAAATTAATTAAATAATATCATGATGTACCCATATCTCCACCTATGTCCTCAAACTAGGGGACTCTACCTTCCAAACTCCTAGATTAAATTTAAACTATCACCACTCGAATAGAATCTATAGAGGGTTGATGAATTCTAGTGAATATGGATTGAAATTTATACACTAATGTGTAGGATTATAGGCCTCCTCCTCATAAATTTTGGAATCATACCTTCCCCATATTCAATATTTTGGGAGACCCAAAGAAGAATCTCATGCTCTACTTGTCTTAGTGTATCTTCATAATGAGGAAAGTAGAGTAACAAAAAGAATCAGAGCTTAGGTGCATTGTCCAAACCCTGAAGGACTAGAATTATCCTAGTATTATAATCTTATAGAAAGATCTTTTACTGACTGGGAATACCTAAATCAATAGTTTCATTATCAATTCAGATCCATGCTGAAGAAGGTGGATGTCCTTAACCTCTCAAACTACAAAGAACACAAGAATGAGTGGTTCATAGACCTCATATCCATGTGGAACGTACTTACTTAATCCTTGAACATAAAGCTTCCATAGGATAAAATGTTGGAGATTTATATAGAGAATATATATAATGAATCATAGACATAGTTAATTCCCATGAAGAAACTCAATGGATTCATAGAGTTTATAGTAGTTACACTACAATTAGAGAATGAACTACAGTGCTCAGAGGACAGGCCTCAACTGTTATCAATAGCTAAATGGAATAAATTTTGTATAGAATATACTACCTTTATCAACAAAATCTAGAAACCATACCAGATCAAGAACTTAAGATCACACGATAACATATGCCGCTTCCCCTTGAACAATAACAACAACAACATTACCTACATCCGGATCAGAAGAGGGAACGACATCATTCAAGGTTCTAGGATTGGAAGAATAAAACATATTCTTTTGAAAGAGAGTAGGTTTCAGGACACATCATCATGACTATGATGAATAACCTATTAAATATTTCAAAGGATATGAATCCCAATGAAATCAGTCTAAATGATATCCCTAATTATTGAACCTTCTATAAAATGCTATGAAAAAAAAATATCCTTGATTTGTTAAACATCAAATATATAGTTTAAAATATGTCTGACTATAGGAACGTAAATTTGGGAAAAAACATAAAAATATAAATTGTTCCTCTTTTATCCCACTTAAGGAGGAAAATTATTGTAAGAAACAAAAAAAATTATACATAATTTTGATGATTATATTACTATAAAATCTATTGTTCAAGTGGATTATATTCTCATGGTCAAATTGAATCATCCGATTGTGGCCCGAAATTCCCCCATTTAATTCTAAGATGATGAATTTTTAATCATAGTATTCAATAGTGAATACAGTCCTTGTTAGGGAAACAAAATATGGGGGGTAGATTCCTAACCAGCACCAAAGCTAGTTCAGACCCTTTCATATATCCTACCTCCATCATTAGGAAGATGAAAACCATGCCACCATACATTAATATAAAGAATTGCAACATTGATCAATAAATTTAATCCAATATGTAGATCCCTTGAATGATGAAGAAATAAAATTTGAACCCAAATTTATCCATCGTCAATATGGGAGGATTTTATAGACACTAAGGAGGTTGAGGAAGATGAAGTTTGTAGTGGACCCAAAAAGTCTAGAAGAGTTTCTACTAAAATCATGTATACAGTTGAAACCCAAAGATAAGCACTTCAATGAGATAAATAGTAATATGAATATACTTTCTAATCTACTAGATCATATTCATATCCAATCATATTTTAGGGTCAACTAACATGTGTACAACTATGTGTTCAACATCAAAATATAGGAAGGCCAGCTCAACCCAATGCAAAAATGATAAAATTGCCCTCATATTCCAACCTTGTATAAGACTCATCAGAATAATAAGACTTCGTACCTAATCCTCGGGCTGGGGAACAACCCCATGAAAAGAACCATATGCCCCTAGTCAGCAATTATGCCATCCAAATACATCAATTCATTTTATGAGACAAAATCTCAATTATATATTCACATCACCTATCAAAGGATCTCTAGGAGGCACTCATTTATTCACTTTTAATCCCTTGTGAACTATAAGTTGAAGTCACTATAGTTTAATTGTATCTTAAAATAATTGGTTATACTAAATTTTACACTATCATTTTCATTATGGAATATGTTCTTGATGTTTTCATACATAGTCATATAAGAACATTATACTTATCAAAAATCAAGATGATATCAATTTATCTTTGTATTTAATTGATATTGGTACTAGGATAAACATCATACCAAATTAAATATTCTCATGTATGTGTTACGGTGAAGCTAATCAAAATACCTCAAACCTGACCATTCGTAGGTATAACTAGAGTTATCGTAATCCACTCAAGAGGGTTAAGCATAGAGATCAATATAGAGATCCCATTTCTAACTCAAAATTCAAGGTGGGTATCCAAGACATATAATTCAATGAATTGTTACGATGTTCATAAATCTATATGCACTTGGAAATTCCATATTCATGTCATTAGTGACACAAATACACTATCAATGTACAAATTGGGGTACTATATTTTGATGATTACCCCTATGATCCAATAAAATATTAGTATATATGTGAAAGATTATAATACATCAAGGTTAATTACTTTTTGGTAGATAATTCTATTCAAATTATTGTTCATAATGGTTTGAAAATGGTCTTTATCAATCCACGGAATAATCTCAATGATGAATATTTGTTAACCATCAAGTAAATTTATTGAAAAATTTTTAATCGAGATGTTATCAACGCATGTAGGTTTTATTTGACAATAACATAAATCATCTAACCAATTTCCTTTCATATTCACTCTAGGATAATGTTCACATAGAGAATCTACCATTGAGGAAAGAGAACACTACTTCAAAATCCATGTGTATCAAATTGGATCAAGAGTTTCTGAACTACCATAAATGTATAAATGGTCTTAACTGTTAAAAAAATGGATATTAATCCTCAAATAGGTGGATATAAATCTCAAGAGAAAAAGGAAATCATGGGGTTTGAGAATGTTTCCCCTAATCTCATGATGTCATTGGAATCATATTTGTAAATCCATGTAAGAAAAGGGATTCTCTATAATGAAAATAATAAATATGAAACTACATCATCTTAGGGATCTAAATAAACCTCTATATCATATACTGGTTCTAAAAATTACTATTAATCAACTTTACCCAATACTTTTTTCATAGAAGATGTGGGAGAGAGAAACCTCATGGATACCCCTCTAGTATTTCAAGTGTTTGGTCCACAGTCGCCTTCTTGTAAATTCACCAGAAGATATTCCACTAGAACATCACATATAGAATCAAAAGCACTGGAATGAAATATTTGATTAATCATTTGAAAATTGGAATATAAATTCACCAAATCCACCACACCATAACATAAAACCACCAAAATAATATAGGAAACACTATTATAAAATGATCAAAATAAAACATGAAAGGTAAAAAAAATATTAGGGATTAGGTGGTTCGGGCATGAGGCCTTATCCATAGGGAAATTATTCTTCAAATATGTAACAAAGTAATATTTTTTATGTATTTTCTATTAAAAAATTACTCGGTTGAATATATTCCACCATAAGAAACACCAAACTAAAATGAAACTATGATACATTTTATTAAGAGAAAATTTTATGTATTAAAATATGACCATTACAATGTATTAGTTAAGTAGGAAGATAAAAAATGTGGTAACCAAATTAAAAATATATATGTGGTGATAAAAAAATATCTTTAATTTTAAATACTAATTCATTGATAAAATATAGTTATTGTAGAAAAATAACTAATTTAATCATTTTAGGTATAAAAAATTTCATAAAATTGTCCTTTTATATTCTATGAATTTTACTATATTATATATAATTAAGATATAAATAAATTTTACTGATAATATATAAAAAAAAGAAGTTATTATCCATATAATAGTTATTACAAGGAAAGTAACAAATTAATTTTATGCTTAAAAGATATATATTTCATAAAATTATTTTATCTGTTAAGTGTTCTCACATTAGAATTGATTTTTATCAATTTAAAAAATTGAATCATAAAAAATTATTGGAATAATTTTATTCATAAAGTTAAATTTATTTAATAAATAAAATATCATTTTTCTTAAATAGTTACCAAGGATAAACTAGTCACCACAATAATGGTGAAAGGGTTATTCTCAAGGAATTATTTTTAAAATTGATTGCATAATTATTATCAAATTAAATAAAGTTGATCTATTTTAAAAAATGAATATGATAAAATTTCTATGTTTTTATAAAAAAATTAATATTTATTTAATTTTCCTTTTATATTAAATTAGACTAAGAACATTTAATATTTTAAAAAGGTATTTTTCTACATAAATAGTTCTTCTATATATTATATGATTTAATTTAAATGTTAATTTTCTTATATTTAGATATTGAATTAGATTAAATAAATTCCAAATTTTCAATCATTGTGTTGTAATTTTTTAATAGGTTTCATCTTATATTTTTACTGAAAAATAATTACCATTTTCGATTTTTGATCTGGGTTAATAATGGTAAAAATGAGTAAAACTGCATGACAAAGTCTTTATTGCATAACTGTTAAATTTATATTATATAATCCTAGATATATAGATTTAAACATTGTAGTGTTTCACCCTATATACATGATTTTTAACTGTGTAGTGCCCCAGTTCCACTAATAAATACCCTAACTTCCATAGATCGTTCCATTCTATGAGACATATCTTTTATATGTATGAGTCAGGTCTATGTAAGAACCATTATAATATGGTTATTTATCCATAATCCAATGATATAACAAAAAATACCATGTTTTTAGGAATTCATTCATAATATTTACACCTTATCATTCCTATTGGACCTTTATTAGTCCCTGTATTTGGATGGAGCAACCACAAGTCCTTTTTGCATGATTTTAAGAAATATGACATATGGGCTAACTATTTAATCCAAAACTAATTAGAATGGTCTATTCTATATGACCTATATCAAAAACTCCCCTCCCCTATGCAAGGGCTTGATCTATATTGGGGACCTTTTTCATTATTTTTGGATTTAATTGATATAGATAAACTAGCTAACATTAATATCATTGTTCACCTAACATATGACTATGAATTACCCATTTTACGAGAACTTCATGTGTCTTGATTCATACTGACTCATGATATGAAGTAATACATCACTATCCTAGCCTCCAGAGACATATATATTCCATTTAAATACATTCACCTACTCTAGTGATGAGGCTTTATATAATTTATATAGGTTTTTCATCCTTCTATCCCCTTAGAGCATTCATGTATCTCTCACCTCTTCTTCTAAGAATGAATCAAATCTATTTGGTGATATTTTTTATCAAAGAGGTATGTGTGGCATGATTCTTGTTATTATGGGATATGAGGTGATTCCAGGATCTCCCATTCTAGACCTAGATAAAAATTCAATCATTTTATAACCCCCTCGTGTATGGTCCCCTCATTCACATTGAGTATTTCAATATTGGTCTATACTCGAGGGTGGTGTATCTTTTACCAGAACAACTTGTGACTCGATTCATGTTATTTCCAGATACATAGTGATTATTATATCCTATATCCAAGCCCCATCTGATAATATTTATATACATTATTCCCCTTATTATCGAAGTGTTCAGGACCTCTCCATTCACACCGTGTTTTCCTAAATGGTTTCAACACTATAACAATTTAACAACAATTTGTATATTGATTCCAAATATTTCAAGTTGCATATTATTACCCAAATAATCTATCAATTTCTCAACCAAAAATTAAAACTAAACATATCACTTCATTCTAATGTTCATACCTCTCTAATTCACACCTTCATAACTTCGTCATCAAGATAAAGTGACTTCATTTTACACATTATCTAGATATTCATAAAACCCCTATTTTAAATTCTTTTTCTTAAAACCCTATATTGCATGAAATTTTAGTCATTATTATGTGATGTTAAAATACATTTCACACATTCCATCTATAATACCTTAAACTTCTTAGATTGGTTGGTCTTATATAACCCAACTTCCCTACATGATATCCATAACCATGTATGGGAACATAGCTTACTATTTTGATCTGAAAACCCATATTAGGGTAAATATTCCCCTATTCCTAGGGAAATTATGTATATATTTTACTGGAAACAATTCTTTTGGGTCCCTCATGTTCCAATTTAAAATCATAAAATAAAAATTTGCATACTCTTCATATGAGATAGATTTGTGTGATGGTATCTTATAAGAACTAAATGTAGCTTAATTCACAATTTTATAGGATATATAGGGATGTTTGGACCATGTATTCTATACCCATCCATAAATCTTCATCCTCCTCTATTTCCCTTAAAAATATAAAATATTGAAACTATGGTTATCTCATTATAATAATTTCTCCATCAAACATTGAATATTATCTTCCCCTAAGCCACACTTCATGCCACAGGTGTTTAAGTAATCATATACCTTCAATGAATATCTGTAATGAGTGAATTTTGATACAATGGATACCTATATATAGTTAGTATATTTGTTCCTTGATATTTAACACTACTAACCAAGAGGAAGATTCCATCCAAATGATAATATCCTTTAATCCCAATAAGCTCTAAAAAATTATTATGGAAATATCATTTGAATATTGGTTAGTGGTAAACGTGAAATTCATTTTCAGTATTATCATCATAATTAAAATAACATGGTTCATGATTTACATCACTATTATTTCAAATTCAAATATACTAGGACAACCTCAGGTCTTGATCTCCATCTAGGTTGTAATATCGCACCCCCAGGGTGTATCTGACCACCATGACCTTAAACTACATAATTCCCCACTAGAGATGGTTTATAATTGAAATGATTTCACCATTCATATTGGGTTTTACCTTTCCCTTTCTATATAAACTATATTCCTCTTCACCTTGAGAATCATGACCCTAAACTATAAAAACCACCCCATAGGGAGGTTGATAATAGCATTTGGATCTCCATTCATGATGGTTCCTACTTCACTCAAGGTATATAGACTGTATCACCCATTAGTCAAATCTATATAACATTAAACCCCATTACCATTTTATTTAATTTATAGGAGATTAATATCTATCCTTAAGTGGTCCAGGTTTTAAGACCTTATACTATAAATGAAAATGGCATAAATACAAGACAATTTGAAAATTCCAACGTGCATGTACCCCAGTGGTAAAGGTTCCTTCTTGGAATTCAAAAGGGCGAGCATCAAATCTGGAAAGGGGCGAATTTCTGGGTACTGTAGTAGCATTGTAGAAGGTCACTGCATCAGTACTATAGTAGTGGAAAAATTGTTTCAATGGTGGAACTATAGAGGTGAAGGCATTGTAGTAGGACTGTAGTAGTAGCAGTATAGTAGCAGGTACTGTAACAACTCGAGTACTGTAGCAATACTATTCAACGAAGGGGCCTTTGGGACAAACAATGGGATTCCAGGACTTTTAATCAAACCACTTAGTCATGGTCTTTTAGGTTATGTAATGGGTATCCCTCTACCCAGTTTCCAAGAGGTCTTTTCTATAAATAATAAATGAGGCTTCGGCCGCAAGCCTTAAAAAAAGGCAATTTGAAAACCCATAAAGGGAGACTTCAGAAACTTCAAGGACTAACTCACTAACTGATCCTATTTTAAATATTATGAAAATTTTAAAGTGAAAATGTAAGGAGATATGTTGTTTTTAGGGTGAACAATATGACCTCAGAAAATAAAATATGTACTCAATGGATCTATTTGTTTATGAAAGTTTTATTGCAGACCTTCTACCTTTTTCTCTACATAATTGTTTGAATAGTTCTATATCATATCCATTTACCCTAATAATGTTTTAAAAACCTGGTAGCATAATCTTTAGGGTTGTTGAACCCTTCGTGGATATCATTTTCTTCATAAACCTACTTATTTTATCTCTTGTTTGATCTATCATAAACATTCCATGATTATTGTTGTTCATTTGGATCTATGGGAAACTTTAACTTGGTAATGATATATGTGATTCTATACTTGACTCTACTAGAAAATAGGCATTATCCAATCCAGAGGGGAATTTCCTGTAATCCTTATATGCCTATGAAACATCATTGTGGAATGCTTTTTTTAATATGGTTAGTGTCCATACCTCACGTACATGTTCCATCCTACCACTTCCTAATTAAAATATCTTGAGTTATGATTTATGTATACAATTTAATAGATATTAATGTTTATTAGAATACCCTGTATGTTATACATTTATTTATGGTCCTCATTTTAAAATTTACGTTATTAAATCCTATTCCTAAACTATTTCTATTTTTTATTGTGTGACACTAAACCACACAATATAATGGTATGATATCTTTGACCTTAAATTTAATTCATCCATCGATGATTCAATTTGAACTAGAATTATGATCCTCATTCACGTTATGTTTTTTATTCCACTAAAAAATAGATTGTCTTATGAATTTTTTCAAATTTTTTTCTCTATAAACATCAGTAACCTTTGGTCCAAGAATCATGACACTAAATTACATACACCTACCCCCATGTTTTTTCCATTCACTAAACTAGGATTTCCTTTCACCTTATGTTCACTATTTTATTTCCAAAACTTAGTGACAATTAGTTTTTTCAAAATAAATGTAATTTATTTATTCTAATGTAACCTAATCATTTTTGAATAAATGAACTTGGGTCATCCATTGTGAATCTGACAATTATTGTTTCTATGTTTATTTTGAGTCAATGAGAACCAGTTATCCAAAGGTAGGATGTTTCTAGGACTTTACAAGCAATTCTTTGGGTTTCACATTGATTAAGAAGATGGGACTTTGGGCTCGTCTCACCCTTCGAGTAGAATTATTTCTTACTTTATGACTCTCATATATAATTAATACATATTTATTAATCTTTACCAATCCAAATTTTGTACTGAGTACCATCGATGTGAAAATTTTTATGTATCAATGGTTCAACACCGATAGGATCATTTATATTTATTTAATGTTCTCAATTAATAGTATTAACTGTATATATAATAGTTTATCCGTCTTTCTCTTATTACCCAGTTATCCTATGGTATAAAGAAGTAAAACATAGTTCTCTAGACTATATATCCATATAGGAATTGGTTATTATAGAGTTTGTATCAGACCCACTATAGGGGCTTCCTACTTATCCCCATGAAAATAATCAGACCCCACACACTTCAATGTTTCTTATTGGGATATTTTATTACTTTTAAGATTGTGTGATAAGAACTAATATGGAACCTTTTGAGTTTGTACAACCATGAACAAGTATCTACAGGTTTTTTCTCTTTTCCTAATGTTAGAGGTGGGTCTCTCATGAAGATGTTTACTGGTTCAACAGGCTCACCTACCTCTATTAATTCCCCTTTTTACAAATTTCTGTTTTGGTATTTTATTCATAACCATACATACCCTCTCTTTTTTATTCAATCACATCATTGAGATATGTCATGTTTTTCATTTTCTCTTCTATTAAGTATATAATGGAGAGATTTTATCTTTATTTTTCTTATGGGGTCAAAGGTTTTCCTTTATCATTAAATGATTTGGAAATGTTACCACACTCAACATGTTCCTCAAAAAATCATACCATACATCATTAACCTTGTGTATGAAACCTTCATTATCTCTTCCTACTTCTCTTGAACAACTTTCACATATTCACCACTTATTTTTCATTGTTCATATTCATTTCCCTATAGTATAATTTAAAAACAATTGTCCCAAGGTAATCAAAATGTTCTCCAGTTTTTTCTATATGGTCAACTACCAATTCATCTTCCTTGAACTTTTTTTCAGTTTCCTTGATATTTATATTAAATAAAATTAATGGACCTTGTGATCATTTACCTTAATCTATATTTTCAATCATTCCCTAGAGCTATTCAAAAATAAGGAACATATTGGTAGTATTTTTCAACCATGGGTCTACCTTGGTAGTCCTAGTAATTGGGAGATCATTCACATGATCAATAATTGATATCATTATATATTTCGTATTGGAATTCATCACACCCATATGAATAATAATTATCCTAGAAATCTCTTTTCTATAACCTCCTTTCAGAATTCTATAACACCCATGAGGTTGACTCATCTTACTGTCTAATATACACCAATGATTATATGATATAATAATATTTTGATGTGTCTTTCATTCATCACACTAGAAATAAAAAGTCTTGTAAAAGGAAAATAAAAAATAAAACCTAAACAAAAACTAAATTTGGTAAAAAAAAATAGGGGAAGAAAATTCTTTGCCTAATCAATCATTATTAAGTCATTTTTTTTGTTTCTTCTAATACTTAGAAATGGTTCCAAAATATTGATAGTTCTTACTAATGTAATTAATTTTAATTGGATACAAATGTTTAGAAAGTTAAATTTCACTAACTAATAATAACAACTAAAAATAGAATAGTGGGTGTATGGGGAAGATCAAATGAGGGGAAAGGAATATGAACCATGATTCTTGACAAAATGTTAGGTCGTTATGACCATATCAGGATCGTTCCACACAATTCAACTAAATTAAATTATCAAACTAAAAACTAAAACTAAAATTATTTTAAAAAAGATGTAATAGATAAAGAGATGGGAATTAGTATCCAATTGAATCTCCAATAAATAAATGACTTTACTAAGCTTTTAAAATAATCAACTCATTAGCTACATATTCAAAAGCATATTCAATATTAACTTGGTCAATTATTATCAACACTATATTATAATCCTGAGCCTCCTGATCTATAATCCCATAATAACTAAAATGAATCAAGAATCAATTATAGAAAATAGAATAATAACTTAACTAGTTATTTTATAATAAATTTTCTCTACCATGAGTGGGTTAGTTCAATATAAAATGTATTAGTTCAATGAATTTATAATGAATAAAATATCGAAATTAATCATAGTGTGATATTATCAAATATAGGAGGAATATAAAAAATAGTTTTGTACATACACCCTTCAACGAATTACATGCTCTATAATGGGTTATCCAATCATTATTGGTGATTTTCAATGATGAATAAACCGTACAGCATCGAATAGATAATATAGAAATGGAGATGAAAAAAGAATTGAGTAACAACAATAACCATTCCCAATTTAAAACCCACATAAGATTACAAAAAATAGATATGATAAAGAAATTAATTAGAAGACCAAGGTATAACACTATCCCAGGTTTGACACCCCTGATTCTACCATGGTCGAGTGATCTACCTCTATGTGGTTAAACTCCCATTTTAAAATCCTTTGAATTGCATCTAAAAACTCATGTTCAAATTGGATCAAAATCCATCCCATATAGAGGAATACCAAATATTTTTAAAATTAATATTTTGTAATCCTTAGGGAATGAAGTAAATATTTTAGTACAAACATCCTAAATAATTTAAATGTTTAAATTCGTATTACTTTTACTTGAATATATCATGTTGTAATTTGTTCCTTGGTGACACAAGTTGAAACATTAATTTTTTATTTTGTCTCTCCCTCTATGATAACAATGAAACATCTTTGGGGTATCAACTGAGATATGTTATTCTTTAACTGTCGATCATGTTCATCATTACATGGTATAGTTGGTCATGGTGTGTATCAACACAATGAAATTGATATTCAACCCTAAAAAGTATCATTAGAATTGTGATTTCCTTAGATGTTTCATGAATCAACCCTAAACAATTCTCCTTGAACCTTACCAGCTTCCCAATACATAGCCAATTCAAGATTTATCGGTTGGGGTAGGACATCATCTATCGTAACATGAATCAGTGTCAGCTTCAATTTGGTCTCCTTGTTTGGATTCATTCATGAGGAAAATCTTTGAGGTCCTGACATCAAATATTTGGTTCCTTTAATCATAATCTAATTTTTTATATGTTTTGTTACAAATATGTTATTAATGGTGAAAGTGAATATAATTGATTCCGAATTTCTCAAGATTTTTTTCATCTCCTAAAATAAAAAATCCTTCAATATTTCATTAAAATTTACTAAATTATGTATAATTAATCTCATCATAACACTGAAAGATACTATAAATATTTTTATTAATTAAAAGTGTCATAATCCCTAGAAACCCACCTTTACCTGAATCACCTACTTGATTATGAATATTTACGTGGAATCTATGTAATACCCATAGTTATATTTCTTACCCCTAGTAGGGTCCATCCCTCTTAAGAAATATAAGCCTTAAATCCTTCCATATTTGTCAATATTCTCCCTGAAACCTATCTTAATGATCTATTTTCTCAATTATCCCATCACACCCCATATTGATTTGTTAATAAAAAAATGATGAATCAGAAGCTCTTTTCCATCTGTGAGTACCACAATAATCACTTCTAGGCACATTTCACCTAGTAGTAGTCATATTCACATGACTTAAATCTATAAAACACATCCATACCACATGATATTAAACTGTATGGTACAGTCCTATTTCACAAACTTAAAATGTATAAAACTAAAATATATGGTATTTTAATCCTATTAACTATTACATATAATATTTTCCATTGATATTTAATATTAACAACCCATAGGCCTTTAATGTTAGACCTTAAAAGTTACTTCACTTTTTCATTGTCTGTCAACCTTAAAAACACCTTGTTGGTCCTTATTACACAATCATAAAATGTATGATGTGTCCCACTAAATGGAATGGAATTATGTGGGTTGTGATTCCCTTCATGAGGATACGTTGGAATCCCATGTCCTAAAATTAATCTTAACTCTAAAATACATATCACTGACCTATATGGTAATAAACATCATAAACTTTAGTTGTAAAACATAAAACTATAACATAACTGACCAATGAAAGAAATATGGAGATCCTCCAATATATAAAAATGGATCCATTGATGGATAACCTTTGATATATTTATATTGTTGTATCAATAAAAAACTTATGATACATATAGATATTCACATCGATATATGTCAATGATAAATTATTAACACATTGGTAACCAGTCGCTCAATAGGATTTGGGAAGGATTCATGAGTATTTATGAAATATATAATATAGTCATATAGTAGGTAAGAATTATCTCTAAAATATTGAGATTAAAACATCCTCATATCATATAGGCCAATTTATAACCCAAAGTGTCACTTGTAAAGTCCTACTGACCACCAACCTATGAGCACCAAGTTTCCATTGACTAAAAACAAACATGGGCAAGGTGTGTGTCAAAATTATAAATACTTATTTAAGATCCTTTAACAAAAAAATTTAATTGACATCAAGAATCAAGCATTAAATTTATTATGAAATTGGAAACATTCACTATGTAGTAAAAATATCCATACAATGTAAAAAACATGTTTTTGCCTCAAGAGAATATTTTTTTTCTTGATATAAGAATTGAACACATTATTAACCTAACCCTTCATCATAACATATAATAATACATTATGAAAATTAGTTGTTGATAACTCAAATTTATAATTTTAGAGGTTAATAAACATATCACTTTAAAATATATATGTCTCCCTATATATATTCAGACAACATGATATAATTATAAAGTATATAGTTCATTTTTTATAAAATCATACATTTTATAATCCAAAACTATATTATGAACATTAAAAAAATCATACATAAGGGTCTATATAACATATCATATATGATATAATTCCAAATTAGCCTTATATTTTATACACTTTTACAGTTTTTCTAAACTCATTATATATCTATGAAATAAGATTCATATATCTATGTTACCACATAATAAATATCCCCCACTAGACTCTATTAGTGAGTAACATATATGATGAAAAAAAGTTTGAATTATGGTGAGACTTAGGAATCATATTCCAAATGATCAAAACATTGAACATAGTATTCAAACTCCTTATATTGAAAACATTAAAATTAATGATGTTAATAAAAACTATTGATGAATAATGACTCTTTGTAAGTACATCATGAACATTCATGAAACCCTTTCCATTAAATATTTCCTTTGAAATTCATATTTCAATTGAAATTATGACTGGTATGATCTTTTATTTGATAACGTTTAACTTCTCTAAGACCAAATATAATTTCAATAGCACCAGATTCTTAGACACTTTATTATTTTCATAATATCATTCTAATATTCAAAAACGTAATTGTGATTAGAATATACCTCTTATTTTCTTTTTCATGAGGATATTAAACAAATAAACTATTGTGTCAATATCATATATGGTGTTCTATGTGTTTATATAATTTTCATTAAATGAATATTATTATTTAAAATATTCAATTAATGGTGGTGGGATAAAATCCCTCATATTTTAACAAACATTTAAATAATTTCTTTTATCGTGGATATGAAATTTGTATCCTTGTCTTCTAATCATAACTTATTATAGAATTCAATGAATCATAAACCATGTGTATGAAATCCATCATTTAATTTTTTTCATAATAAATCTGTATTAGTAAACAACGTCTCCTATCATATAAGGAGAATAAGATGAAAATACAATTTCATTTGAAATTCATCTGAGCTTTTATGTTTCATCCAAACCATGATTTAGTGACCCTCCGTTTCATCAGTTTTATATAAACTAAAATCTACATCAATCATTACCCTTATTTTGAACAATTTATAATTTAAATTAATTTAAATCTATACATTTAGATTCATATACCATTAAAAATTTAAGAATTAATTTCTATAACATGGATATATGATATAGAAATTCAATAGACTTTCACAAACTCTTTCATATTTCATCTAAAAATCCATCATAGAGAAACATTACACCTCATTCCTAATAACTACATTTAGGTTTCAATTGCATTGACTAGCTTCTAAAAGAAACTATATTAGACTCTCTAACTATATTTTCTTATTATGGGTTAAAATTTTATCCAATTTAATTGTAAATAAAGAACCAAAACATGGAAATCACATGCCCGGTTCATATATCCTCTAATTTTTTAGAATATTTAGTAAATTTTCTTGAACTCATAAACATTTCAAAACCATTCAAACACTAGAAATGAATGAATTACATAACAAAAATAGGAATTATGTAAACCCTTAGTAAATTATTTTATGCTTCATTAAGCATCTAGATCCACTTATTCAAAAACATGAATAGTTGGTTACTCATGATGGAGTCTCTCTAACACATAAAATTTCCCCTTTATTAAGAACTTTTCTTAAGTTAATAGTATTTAGAGTTTTAAATATTATGCTTCACCATGTCAATTATTGATCTCGAAGTAAAGTTTGATAATGAAGATTTCATTTATCTACAATGGAATATTTTGTCATTTTAGTTTCATGTTTTACATATTTTTATAAGTAATTTTCTTAAATGTGATCCTACTAAAATGACGACGAATTTTAAATTCATCCAATCCATTTCTTGGAAATTAACCATATTTCACCATGAAATGTAGTTTTTATAACATGAATAGTCTATGAATATATCTTGTAGTCAGTCTTATCAATCAAATAATATATGAATCATGGATTATTTTGCGGAAAACTCATTCTCTAATCCAATATATGGATTATCTAAACTCAATTTCTCTAGTATCATAATGGTTAGGGTTTCTCAGTTAAAAGTCACCCAATGAATATTCCAATAATGGATATGTTAATGGTTAGGGTCACCTCAGCAATTTATTATCTTACGCAAGATAATATAGGGGCACCCATTTATGGCTTATCCTACCTGATTCAATTATCGAGGTTTTGACAATGGTTTCTTTTAAATGAATCTGACAGTTAGTATTTTAATAGGGATTTAATCCCACCATCTAATCTCATGAGTTCCATTTTAAATATATGTGTGGTTATAATGATTTAGATTTGAATCTTATTCCTTCTTCTAAATTAATATATTCATACCATATGGTTTTATTACTCTTAACATAACTTAAATCTTGTGTTATTAACCAAAATTAAAATCCAACTATATTTATACCTGTCCAAATGCATCCCATGTATATGGTGTGTGAAAATATTTCATATAGAACAGTCGATTTGAGGTATGTTTTTTTATTCTTATTATTTTATGATTAATTTCATTGGGATAATTTTTTGGAGGAGTTTGAAGGAATTTATAGAATGAAGTCTATAGTCTAGATATTGGAACTTTTAATACCACGAATTGTGGTTTATGACATGAATGGGTTCTGACTAGATATCATGAGTCCTTTTAAGGCATGAATGGGTTTCTCTAGGTGTATGGAGAAGACCATTAATATATTGAGACACATTCATTATGTAAATGTATTATCTGGGTTTTAACAAGAGGCAATAGCTTGTTAAACGTATGTAGAAACCTAATGATTTTGGATATAAATCCATAATTCACATCATGAATGGGGTCAGGTCTTGACTTTTTTAATTTTTCCTTTTTTTATACTTTCATTGGGTTCCCATTTTTTATCTTTAACTCCTTCGATTCAATAAGAGATTTTATATGATCTCTTCAACCCAAAAAACTGATTCCTTCATATCTCCGTGCTTTGATTCATGGGAATCAATAGATCAGAAATGGAAGTGTAGATAACTATTTGAGATGGTTGGTTTTTTATTATATCCATTTTTTTATAATTTAAAGGATCTTAGGTTACATATAGATTTATCTACTTCTTTTTAATGAAATAACCCTACTGAAACCCCTGAGAAACTTACTCTTACTAGTTAGATTAGAATTTGATTATGGGTTTTTTCCACAATGTGTTTGTTAAATTTAGGAATATTGTTTTATTAAATGAAACATGGTTTTCAAACATGTTCTAGACATAAAGTTTTGGTGTTGATGGTTGGAAATTAATGGATTTGGTTTGTTTTCATGATTGTATTGTGGGAGTCCTTATTAGAATAGAGTTGGGGCTCAGTATCTAATAGAAAGGAAAAATTATACATTCCCACCAAGTGATGTCTTAGTGGAGGATCTATCACTTTCTTTCAGCATAGGGATTTAATTATACATGTCTAGGTATGTTTGTGTGTGATAACATGGATGATTATTCCAAATGGGAAAATTGATGAATTTGTTCTTCTATTGGAAAATAAATCTTGTCTTTCGTTAAACTAATTTTTAAAAACTTCTTCGTATGTTACTTTGTATATTGTGAATACTATTTTCATCTTTTAATAATCTTCCTACCTATTTTATTCTCTTATGATCTGACCTATTCATAGTCTCGATGGCAAGTGGGAACAACATCTTATATATTCCTACTGGGTATGATTGCACACCCCCTACATATGCAATTTCCAAGATATGAAGATGTTATTTTCCATGATACAGGCAAGGGGAAGGTTTATTAATTATCTAGTTGTGCACCCTAATTTCGTTTTTATAGTTTGTAGGAATGGATCTTAGAGTATTTTATGTCATGGTGGGTATAGTTTCACCTTGGCGCCTCGTTCTTTGTTTCTTTTGAGTTGTAGTTTTCTATTTTACTTCAATTTGATGTTACTTTGATGTTGGTATTTTTTTCATTTATTCTTTTATTTTTCTTATTCATTATAGATTTTTGGTGCATATATCATTTATATATGTATGTGGTTTATTTATTTGCTTTTTTCTTGAATCATTTGTGTGTGTGCATATATAGGTTAGAACATTCCCCTGTGTAACTTTTTTTTAAACCCTTGGAATTAATTTCCAAATTTTGGTGTCCTACGAATGTTAACTAAGGTTTTTATAAACCCAATATACTTCCTAGAAAATGGGTGAGGGGTGGTGTTGTGTCCCACCCTATATACCACTTCATGGTGCCCTAAGACGGTTGGCCATAAGACCTCATGTGCATCTCCTGAACACCTGAGGCTGCCAACTAGATGTGAGGGCCTTGGGAGTGTATTTTGGGAGACTATTCTCTCATTTATTAGAGTGAAATGAATATATATATATATAATTTATAATAAATAGCTAAAGCAGTAGGAACAGATATAACCAATAGGCAGTAGTATAATAATAATAATCAAACATACATGGTAAGTAAATGATAAGAGGAAGAAGAAATAAAGAAAATATAAAATATTATGATCTTGATAATGTAGCTACAGAAAAATTAATGTGATAGGGGGAAATGGATACAAGAATATACAACATGAAGGAAAAATATAAAAAATGGGAAAATTTAAAAAATCTAGCATCTTGAGCATAGGCTAAATCCTCTACTCCCAACTCTATCCTACTAATGAAATTCAATTATGCATTGGAAGATGGATTTGTACCAATGTTTATACCTAAAACCATATATTGTACTTGAGTACCAATGGTACCTAAGCAGTGTTTGAGATACAATCTTAGACCCACAATGTCTAGGTCAATCCAAAATGTGCAATTTAAAATGAGTATGGTAAAGTATTAATTTTAATTCAATACATAATGAATAAATGAACACATTGGACAGGGTTCCAATAGGATACCAGTCTAATTACCTACTTTTTCCTAAGTTGGTGAGTCTGAAACAGAGTTTAAGAAATGGTAATGTAAGTGGGGTAATGTTCCATAGGATGGATTGTCCCCAAGCTTGTGATTGTTCATGTATGAAAGGTCCTTACATTTTCAAAACCAATGAATCAATAGTAATTGAAAAAAATTATTTTCCTTTTAATTCATTTAAATTCCATTTAAAAATACATATTAAGACACCTTGATCCTTCCCATTTCAATCCATGGATACATTCTATGTATTTCGTGAGGGGATTGGTAAAAGTACAATGTCAAGGAGTCTGTCCAAGGTGACCCAATGATGAAGTCCAATTTTACACTCCTGGCATGGGGTAATAAAATTCAAGACTAACAGACCTAAGAGTCCATACCTAGTATCACATATAAGGTCCTGAGTCTCTCTCATGGAATGGTATAACTAATCATGCAATAAAATCCATCCAATGGGTATCCCTTATAGAATGGGTGTCACTAGTATTGAGGAAAAAACAGATAACGCATAGTGATCTTATCCCAAGAATAAATGATTTCACCCCCATTATGTTGACAGGGAATTAACAATTCTAACAGAAAGGCACAAGATTCTGATGAAGGGTTCCTTAAGTCTGAACCCCTTGTATCACCCTCGGTACTAAGGTCAAGCATCTAAACAAGATATATATATATATATATATATATATATATAACATGTTTATAAAGGCATAGTTTCTTTGCATCAAGAATTTACATGACCATAGTCATTCTCATTTAATGGTCCATTTATTGCTTAAGTTGAATGGCTTGAGCACTTATCCAATTCATGCATTTCAACCATTTCAATATGTTATTGTTTAAAGATATATAGTTCATGGATCCACATTGAATTCAACTAAATAATAGGCTCAAGGCATTTATTAGGATACCAAATACCTAAAGGTGTGGCAGACCATCTATGATCAAAGGAGAAGATTAGCCTCTAGGGTATAGTTCACCCATTCAGGTGGAACAAGTCAATGTGATCAAACTAAGGGTTTATTATCCACTAATACATGATATAAATGGCATGAGGAATCTATCAATTTAATTTAATAAAACTTTTTGTAAAAAAACTAAAAGGTTCATCTCATAGCATTATGATACATTTTATATAAAGTAATGAAATGTTGGGAAATCACCTAGACCACCCAACTTCACATCATAGAGATTCCCTCATCATGTCTCGGCCTTTTTTTGAGCCATGTTGTATGAAATTGAAGGAACTATCAAAGTACCTATAATGGGGAAATTATATGGTTCCTAGATAGCATAAAATATGGAACAAAAAACATAAAATAAAAGTAATATGATAAAAGATCTTACCTCTTGCCACTTATTACTTCCAATTGTGAGTGAATCAGAGTTCATATGAATGGGGGATATTGAAACCTATGAGGAAGAAGAAATGGAGCTTCATACATGGGAGGGGGAAGAAAATATACTCAAATGAATATTGGGTAAAATGAAAATAGATTTAAATCATTTAAGAGGGGTTAAATTGTAAATTCACCCTTGAAAAAGTGTTCATGGTATGGGCACATAGTTGGCCAAATCGTGCACCATCTATGTTCCGTTATCTTCTTCATGGGGAAATCTCTCAAAGTTAGGTACATGGTTTATCCAACCGTTCAATATGCCACCACCCAATACTAGTAGATGGGAGAATGGGTGTGCACCTGGTATCGCACAGTTTAATAAAAATAATTCATCCCCCAACACCCCACTATCTGCAAATGCACTATTTAGGGAAACATTAAAGCTGGGAAGCATGGTTTCCCCTAACCATGTGGCCAATTCATATCTCCCCATTTTAGGGCTCCAGGCTCTGAACGTGCCCCAGACACAACTTATACCACCTTAAACCATTTAGGCATCATTACCAGGGCTATTTTTAAGGAATTTAAACCAAAAATCATTGGTAAGTACCTTAAGAAAAACCCAGTATACTACAACCTCCCCTCCAAAAGATATCTCATCCCCAAATTTTCCTTTTAAGGGTGGTGAAACATCATCGGAGAAAATGTTCATCCATTGTGCACATACATTAGCTTCCCGCTCCCTAGTATCATCATTTATGATTTTTTTATTCCATTTCACATAGACTAGAGGAACTGACCTTCCTCAAAGAGCCTTTGTGATATGATCAAATATATATATTGGAAGCCCTTAAATGATGCATCTACCTCTAGATCAATATCCTAGGGCTCAAACAATTATGATGGGTCAACATGATACCATAGAAGCTAAGATACATAGAAGACATCATTCATGGTATAGTATCTCTGAGGTAGCTAAAAATGATAGTCTCCCAACCCAAATATCTCCACTGTATCTATAAGTTTGACATACAAAGAAGATAACATTCCATGTCTCCTAATTCATCTTCGGTCCAATCTAGGTGATACACTTTGAAGGACCGGATGTCCCACCACGAACTTTGGCGGCCAACGATGATGATCAGTCTAAGACTTTTTCCTAGACTAAGCTGTAGAAATATAATTTAGAATCATCTAGACTTGATCTTATGTCTCCTGAATGTGATGATAACCCTATAGAGATGTCTCACCTATCTCTACCAATAAAAAATTGAATAACATGTTCTACTATAAAGAGCCTCATATGGATGCATATGAATGGTTTCCTAGGATATATTTCTGTATTAAAACCCAACCATAGGTATATTATTTTCCTAGGAACATCCAAAATCCAGGGAACAAGCTCATATCATATCCTCTAACACCTGAATTGTTTTCTCTGATAGCCCATCAGTCTGAGGGTGATATGATGAATTCAAGAGAACTTTTGAACCCAATACCTTTTTCAACCATTTATAGAACCATGATATGAACCGAACATATCTACATGGAATGATAGAATGGTAAACACCATGAAGTCACACTATCTCTCAAATATGCATCCCTCATATCTCATTAATAGAGAAGGAATCCTTGATCAGTAGGAAGTGCGTGACTTTGGTCAGCCTATCAATGATCACCCATACCATATTACTCCCTCAAGGGGATCTCAACAATCTTATCATGAAGACCACAGTGACATTATTCCATTTCAACTTAGAAATTTATAGAGGCTATAAAATTAAATCAGGTCACTACTACTCTGCCTTCAACTACTAACAGGTGGAGCATTGACTGATAAATGCATGTTATCTTCCTCTTCATACCTGGACACCAATACTGATGACATATATCTCGATACATCTCGGTAATTCTAGGAATAAATTCCCATATATAGGAATGTTATTCCCACATCAACTCTTACGGTGTATATAAAGGCACCCATACAAGTCCACGGAATATCAGGGTCTCACTCACAACCTTAACCCAATCAGGAGGTGGGTTCTCTCCTGTGACACTCTCCCTCAGAACAAGGCCGCCCAAATCTAACAACTTCCTCATCCAAAACCACTCTAGGAGAGTGGATTTTACAGCTAAATCTATTAATACCAGTGTCCCATGTTATTCTGGAACCTCTAGGTTCATCTCAAAAAATATATCCATCAACTTCAATTCACTATTGGAATTCTTCATGGCTTGAATTTGAGTTTTCCTACTTAACACATAATCCACTGCATTTCCTTTTCTATATGTGTAAGAAATATAAATTTCTAATGATTGAAAATATTCCATCGATATGCATTACATGGAATTAAAATGTCGTTTTGTGTAGATGTATTTGTTACTTTTATTATCTGTATTAACAATTTATTTATCACCTAATAAGTAGGTCCTCCAACAGTGTATATGAAAAGCTATATCAACTAGCGTGAGGTCGTGCATACAGTATTAACACTCATGGGGACTTAGAAGTAAAAACATGTATGCTATAACATGATCACCTTGCATTAAAAATTAACCTATCTCGTGTCTTGATGCATCATAGTAAACAATATATCTTCTACATGGATTAAGATGAATCATAATCCAAACTGAGGTGAGTCTTTCATTTAACTCCTGAAAATCATTCTTACAAGTTTCAGTCCTATAAAACATCACACCCTTCTTCTTTAAGAATTAAGGTAGTGTTTCTAGGAGTGAGAAGTCTTGGATGAATTTCCTATAATATCCAGTCATCCATAAGAATTTTTTTATATCAAACACATTCCTAGGATGCTCCTAAGAAACCACTACACTCAACTTCCCACGGTTAAATGATATTCCCACTTCAAATATGATATGAACAAAGAAGTTAATATTATTGATCCAAAAGTGGCATTTAATGATCTTCACATATAGTTGGTTCTCTCTCAGTGTACTCAACTTGATCTAATGATTATTGTCATGGTCATGTATCATGTGTGAGTATACTAAGATGTCTTTAATGAATACTACCACATATTAATCAAGATATGGATGGAATAGAAAATTCATCAGATCCATGAAGACTACTGATGCATTCAAAAAACCATACAACATGACCAGATAGTTGTAAAAGTCATACCTTCTTTGGAACAATGTGCATTGTATATCTGATGGCCTCACAGGAAGACAATGATATCCTGAACTCAAATCGATCTTGGATAAAATTATCGCGCCTTGAGGTTGGTCTAATAGTCCTTTTATCTAAGGAATTGGATAGCATTCCTTTAGCATAACTTGTCTTAGTATGAGGTAATCTACACACAATTGAAGTGTACCATCTTTCATAATGGATAAAAGGACTATTGAACCCCATGTCGATGTGATGGGTCAGATAAAACCCTTATCCTCTAGGAATCCAAGCCGCTTCTTGTATTCCTGGAGCTCTGTAGTGTAGAGAACCCAAACTTGACGTACATGGACATTACATTACTTTTACGGAATACTTAATACATAACAAAAATTGACACACAAGGACCGTAATAGTTTAGTGTCTTTGGAAACATGGAATATAATCTTCTAATCATGGTGAAAGATCTTCAACATCTCCCATAAAGATCTTCCCATTTTGTTTTCTTACCTAAAACCATTATTTATATCATGGGGAAAAAGAAAACATAAAAATGGTGATCTCAAATGCTCAGTAAGGGTAAACATAGATAACATAAAACAATCCATTAACATTTGAATGTAAAAACATGATCATAAAATCTAAATATCAAAATATTAAGAAATGACATAAAACATTGCAGTACATAAGGCATAGATCATAAAGGAACATTAATCATGATAAACTAGCATGGGAATAAAACATATAATTGTGGCATCCATTAATAACATGTTATGATTTCGATAGTAGACAAGGCATTGCTGCCAAGACCATCTTAGTGGACAAAGTCCCTTAGTGAATCAAGTTCACTCCTTGTTCCAATCATGTATCACTGAACCGAATTAACTTGACATTCCAGCCATGTCTGTATTATGAGATATAAATCTTTACCCAATGCATTGGATGGAGATATAGGTCCCAACCATCTCATAATGAAATCATTCTTACGTTTTCCACAACATAAACATAAATCATTCATCATAACCCATAGAATAAAATGGGTTTCATAAACATCATCCCATTATAACATAATCCATATAAAACAAATGGATATCATTCCATTATATGAAAAGTGAAACCATGTAAATCATAGATACATTATACTTAAAACATAATCATACTAAATAATGTCATCTTAGATGGAAAAAAGTTTTGACAAAACACTTGAAATGAATTCTTGAGGAAAATATCCTTTCTTCTTCAAAAATCATTTTCTTTTCACAAAATGCCATGAAATTTTAAAATATAATTATTTTTTTGTAAATAATCATGAAATCTTGTGGATGAATCTTCATGAAAATAAGGTTTTATTAAACTGTAAAAATCCGTTCATGACGTATAAGTTAAAAAACATTCTTATTGTACTTTTTTGGAAAAGTCAAAAAGTACTTTGTATGGTAAACAAAAGAAATATTATTTACATACAATGTACTAAATGTAAAAAATGGGAAAAAAGGAATTTAAACATACATGAATCCATTTATAGAAAATAGGGACATGGATGATAAATATAACCCCAGTAAATACTTACGAATAAACAATCTCGGATAAAAATGAGATTGGAAAAGTTATCCCTTACCTTATGTACGATATGCATGATATGTATCCGAACCTCCTATATAATGATTTAAATAATTTCATTGACTTATTAAAGAATCATATTTATTGTTGTTATATCATATATGGTTCACTTATGACTTTATATTACCCGTTCTTTTGTAAATTCTAATGTTTAAGCAGCGTTTTGGGTAAAATCATTTCATTTAACATACGTGTTTCCACTTGTTGTTCTTGATAGTATTATTTATATCCTAAGATACTTAATTCCAGAATATAAAACCTGATTTATATATAATTTATATTCATCATATAAATATATATGATAGATCGATAAATGGAATGAAATACACCGTTCTTGGAGACGGTTGGTCATACGTACACATGAACGTTGTTTTCGTTTCAATATTGAATTGAAAGGAAACATATATGTACATTAATCCACTATAACTATTATGTCATATATCTCATTACTATTCATTATATAAACTGTATAATCATTCTTGAATGGTTAACATTGATGATGAATCACATCGCGTCGTGTAGATGGTAATCCATATGTACGCACGAGCGATGATATCATTCACATAATTATTGAATGGAATTGGAGTGGATGATATAATATCTCAGAATCAGTATGATGTCATAATAACCATTTATAGTTATTATTTACACCATTATACCCATCCATGTAAGCTGGTGGTGGAAAAACAGATTACACCACGACGTGGAGACTGTATTCCGTATGTACGCACGCGCGGTGATTTCGTTTTTCATAGGATGGATATGAGGTGAAATGGGGTTGTTTCATATTTATAATATAATATAAGCTTATTATTGATACTGATTGTATTAATTTACAATGAAACAAGCAAAGAATAGGAAGATGAAGAAGAAAGAAACATGAAAGAATTGGTATAAGAGATTACATCTTCTTCGACACACCTCCTTTAATCTTCCTCTTAAGATTCTAGAGTTGGTCTTTTGAGAATACGAGAACCTCCAGAATGTTTTTAGGGAAGTGAAGAAAATAAATGGTCAGCGGTTGGCCGAGCATTAAGGCTCAAATTTTTGTTAAGTGGAGATGGAGGAGGTTCCCTTTTGTTAGGTAGGAGAAGGGCACCTTTGGAAACCTCAAAAATATTAATTTAATATAAATTCAAACCGCACATAAAAACATCCAAAGAGACTCAAATTAGGATATGAAGTATGATATGGTTTTAATATCATCAACCAATTAAATTTAGACATGTTGGGAAATTATTTTAAACCTTATCAATTTTATTTATCCTTATTTAATTTATTTAATCTTATTTGTGGTAATAATATTATAAATTTGAAATTTTTATAAATAATTACTTATGTGTTGTGAATTATCGATAATTTTGTAATTTATGAAATTTTAGAACAAATAAATTTCAATTTATAATTTTTAAATATTTATGTGATTTTTAAACAATTTAATAATATGTTATTTTTATAAAATAACAATAGTGTTAATTTTGGCACTATATATTTATTTTAATTTTAATAAAATACTCACAGAGGATGTATTAAAACAAAAATGTTTAATAGATTACTAAAATATCATATTGATCTAGAAAATTTGTGTAGAACATTAATTAGTTCATATAATGTTTATTTTAATATTTATAAAACCATTTATTTGATATTTCTCTTAATAAAACAATTACTACATAATTTTTGTATAATCATTTAATATACTTATTAGTTGCATAAAAATTAAAAATAAAATCTTATGATTAATATAAATATAATATATTTCATAATAATATTTTCACTCTAATTTATCATCTTAAAATCACAACATTTAAATTGTTATATTTATTAACTTATGAAGGTGACATCATTGACATAATTTAAAATAAAATAATATAAATGTCCTAATCTGTTTTATAAGGATCCATATGGTCCAAAAAACAACCCTTGGATGATTAGGGTATATATTTACTCGACCAATAAGTTTTGGTCAAGTTTCTGGTACTTTTTATAGGTATTATTATTTTAATAAAAACTATATTATTGATAAATAATTTCTACATCATTCATGTATAAGTTATTAAGGTAATTAAATATTTCTGAAAAATTAAAAATAAATTACCATGATAATGAAAAACATTTTATCTTTAAAATTATTATTTATAATTGAAATTATATTCTGTATCCTTATATTAAAAATAATCAAGTTATTAAAGTTTGAGTGAGACATATTTCACTTTCATTAAAATAAAATAAATTAAAGGTCGTAATCACATACAAGTGGGTTCCAATGGATTCCATTTAGACCCAAATATTCCTTATGATGAAATATTATCATCCAATTATATTAATACATGTGTTAGGGTAATTTTATAATATTATTTTTACCCTCAATTACCTAATTTACCTTTAACTTTGGTAAATTAAATTTACCATAGTTACTATTCATAATGCCCAAAAATCAAAAGTAGCCAATTAAATTAATTTGTACCCACTGATTCCAAATATGGAATCCATTTTTCCAAATTCAAAACACCAAAGTTACATGAATTAATTTAAAAATAATCTCGTTGTCGAAAAAAACGGGTTTTTGTTTAAAACATTGCAAAAAAATTGAATTGATTTTACTTACGAATTCAATGTCAAATAAATGCTAATGACATAAATTATATTAAATGGTAAAAATATATTATATTTATACTTTAAAATATTTTACTATTATAATTTAACCATATAAATTATCTTGATGAAAAAAAGTTGTTTTTAAGTAAAATTTAGCGTGTTTTTACTATTCATCAAAATAAGAATGTCGTCAGAAAAATATCAAAACTTTATCCAATGTAAATTTTTATATCATAATTAAATTGAAGAAGTTTATTTTGTAAAATTGAACTTATAAAATTGTCTAAAATTGTATTTAAAATGGGTATGCCATCAAAAGGCGACAAAACTGCATTTTTTTAAAAATACTTATTTTTCCCAAATATTTTATTTTGTTCTCATACCATGTTCTAGAAAATGTGTAAGATGAATAATAATGTTATAAAATTACGTATAATACATTCCATGTCAGGGTTCTGTGTAGTACAAGAATCCTTTTTTGTTACGTATAATAGAATCCAACCATATTTCATTTATACATTGAATATATATATATACACACACTCTATGTTGTGTAGAATAACTACTATCAAATGAACTTGAAATTGTGTCTAACCCGATCCAAGAATAGTGTTGCATTTACTGCAAGATAATACGGTGTTGTGTATATAGCAATATAATCTTGGTGTAGTGTACAACAGAAGATATGAAAGAAATTAAAAAGAATGTATCTCATAAAATCTCGGGTTGTTACATTCTACCCCCCTTAAAATGAATTCGGCCCTTGAAATTCTTCGGGGTTATAAAAGGTTTATTACTTGAGAGTTTCATTCATTGAAACCCACATCGTAAAAAGGAATACTAAAAATTAATTTTAAAAAATGAACATTAGAAACAAAACAGATTCCCAAAGTAACTCATCACTTGGGTTCCCACATAGGAGAACATAGGTGAAAATATGGATATAGAAGAGAAATCTCACCGTCAAGTTCTGATGGAGAGTGGTAGAGAATAGGGCTATGAAAAAGACAATATTCACAAAGCCATAAATTTGTGATGATCAAAGGTACCATCTGATTCCTCATATATGAGTGGACTAGAACAACATTTATGTCTTTTAAGATCATTTCCCAAATGTTGAAGAATTTTTGAATTAAAAGAAATACATAGTTGATTTTGGTACAATCTCAATGTTGCTCATGCCTCAAAAAATTTCCACTTCATCTCTTAAAGAAATGAAGTTGAATTTGTCTTTCTTGAAGTTTTAGCAGATCATGCGATAGAATGATAGGTAATTCCTTCTGTCTCAAACATAAGTTGGAAAAAGTTATATACATAAGTTGATCTACGATGTGTTTAATCAGATATGGTTGCAAAATGGAGTTATACTTCATCTATCATCATTCTTCATAAAAAAAACTAGTTTCTACTGACTAGGGACTTCCTGTAGGCCAGTGGTAGGCGATAAAGGCCTATCGAACATCGGTTGTGGGTTCGATTCCCACAGCCTTGTCTGACGCTACGGGTTGTCGCCCGTCCTGCAGGTTGTCCTTTTTCTAAAACAACATTATTATAACCTTCCATCAATAATATCGAAAAAAGTTCTAGCCTTAAACAATACTAACTTATTTCCATCATAATCCATTCCAATCTTTAGGCTTATCCAAAATACTTCTGTCCAATATCATATTATAGTGAAAAACATTACCAGAGATGACATATAACAAGCATGTGAGTGTCATCATTTATCCCCCATATATCATAAGTTATATCATTTTGATCACATTTGAACCATGTGAATACCTTAATCATGTATTCTTACCATATAACCTTAGTGAAAACATGAATTTTGTCAAACATTAACTCTCTCGACATACCAAAATCGCAAAATTTCTACATACTCAAACCATGATATAACTTTGTCCTTATATCAGTCATGAGATCATTTCATTTTCTCTTTATCCCTTCATTATGTGCATATCATATTCATTCGAAAAATATTTCAATCACTTTTCATGGTTACTGGTACCATATAATTATTTAAAATCAATACACAGATATTCCAAAATTCCATGATACTATAAATGAGATTCCATGATACAATTTTGAAATCCCATTACATAAACACTTAATCTTTCCACAACATCATTTTCATACTCAACATCATAAATATTGATCGCATGTAGCTTCCATTTATCCTTTTCTTTAAGAGGTTTCTCATGTCGATCATCATTAACCCTTGTATTATGGCATTGATTAGCATAATGCCCCATTTCCTTGCACTTGAAGCATTGAAGTGTCAGTGGAGCGTTCTCAGTTGTCTTTTCTTTATTCACATCATTAGCTACCTTTTTCCAATTACATCAACAGTCAACTGCTTGAGGACCTTCTTTTCCACACTTAAAATATTTTCTAGTACCTTTTAGACAATCTCCATCATGCTTCTTTCTGCACTTTGAAAATAAAGAAACATTCATCTTCTTTTCACCATTGTTCTGAGATTTCTCCTTGAACTCCATCTTTCATTTTTTGTTCAAACCATGAGATGGATATGTAACACCAACTTCTAGTTCTACCTTGATAGCACAACACACAATTTCGTCATAGCAACTGAAATCTCTTATAGCTAATTCCCTTCGAAGACTTGGTTTTAAGCCACTGAAGAATCGATCAACTTTACTTCCAGGTTGGATGATAAAGCCAAATGCATACATTTCAAGCCTTGTAAACTTCGCTTCGTATATACCAACAGATTCATCATCCTTTTTTTAAAACCAAGGAAAACCTTTTCCATCTTTGTTTGAAGAATAAGAGGGATGTAATTATTGAAAAAAAAGTTCTTGAACTCTTCCCATTCCATTGATTCAATTTCATCTTGGGGACTTTTATTCTTAATTAGAGTCCACCACTGGTCTGCTTCACCTTCTAAACGGTAAACTACCAGAATGAATTTTTCATGTTTTGATCCGTGAGGTATGGAAAATATCTTTTCAATAGTATTGATCCATTGTTCAGCAACAAGTGGATTAGAAGACCCACTGAAAGAAGGTGGATGTTGTCTCATGAAGGACTCAATAGAATATTGTTCCCTTCTCTGCTCATTTGGAAGTCCAGAATGATTCATAGCTTGTGTAAGTATAGTAATAATATTTTTCACTTCATCTCCCATAACATTGGTTTGTTCAGAAGGAAAATCATTGCATTGTCCATTACATTGATCAACATGGTTCCTTTGGGTTCCAGCCATCGTCTAAAACCCCAAAAGAATAGTGTGAGAGGAAAAATCATTCTAGGAAAAACAACATAATAATGGGGGAGTACCTTCAATATCTAACATCTTAGGTTTAATTATAATATCATTACCATAATTCTAAGACTATAACTATACTTATACTTAACCTTAGGGACATCCCTAGACATACCTTAGAAATATCTCTAGGGATCTCACTAAAGTTTTCGCATCCTAGTTTCCAAAAGTTAACTAACCCTTTCCTCTGATACCAACTGTAGAGACCCAAAACATGACGTATATAGACATTACATTACTTTTTTGGAATACTTAATACATAAAAAAACACAAGGACCGTAATAGTTTACTATCTTTGAAAACGTGGAATATAATTTTCTAATTATGGTGAAAGATCTTCAACATCTCCCATAAAGATCTTCCTCTTTTGTTTTCATACCTAAAACCTTTCTTTATATCCTGGGGAAAAGAAAACATAAAAAGGCTAAGCTCAAATGCTCAGTAAGGGTAAACAAAGAGAACATAAAACAATCTATAAACATTTGAATGTAAAAACATGATCATAAAATCTAAACATCAAAATCTTCATCAATGACATAAAACATTGCATTACATAAGGCATATATCATAAAGGAACATTAATCATGATAAACTAGCATGGGAATAAAACATTTAATTGTTTAATCCATTAAGAACATGTTATGATTTCTATAGTAGCCAAGGCATTGCTGCTAAGACCATATTTGTAGACAAAGTGCCTTACTGAATTCAGTTCACTCCTCATTCCAGTCCTATATCACTGAACCGGATTAAATTTTTGTTCCATCCATGACTATATCATTAGATATAAATCTTTACCCAATGCATTGGAGGGAGATATAGGTCCCACCCATCTCATAATGAAATCATTCTTAATTGTGTCACAACATAAACATAAATCATTCGTCATAACCCAAAAAATAAAATGGGTTTCATAAACATCATCCCATCACAACATAATCCATATAAAACAAATGGATATCATTTCATTATAAGAAAAGTGAAACCATATAAATCATACAGACATTATACTTGAAACATAATCATACTAAATAATGTCATCTTAGATAGAAAATTGTTTTGAAAAAACACTTGAAATGAATTCTTGAGGAAAATATCTTTTCTTCTTCAAAAATCATTTTATTTTCACAAAATGCAATGAAATTTTAAAAGAAACTGATTTCGTTGAAAATAATCATGAAATCTTGTGGATAAATCTTCATGAATATATGGTTTTATTAAACCGTAAAAATTCATTCATGTCATATAAGTTAAAAAAACATTCTTCTCATACTTTTGCCGAAAAAGTCAAAAAGTACTTCGTATGGTAAACAAAAGAAGGATTCCATACATACCATGTAGTAAAAGTCAGAATGGGTAAAAAGGACATTAAATATACATGAAACCATTTTTACAAAACAGAGACATGGATGATAATTATAACCCCAATAAATACTTACGAATAAACAATCTCGGATAAAAATGAAATTGGAAAAGTTATCCCTTTACTTATGTCTGATATGATTCTTATGTATATGAACCTCCTGTATAATGATTTAAATAATTTAATTGACATGTTACAGAATAATATTCATTGTTATTATATCATATATGGTTCACCTATGACTTTATATTACCCGTTCTTTTGTAAATTCCATGTTAAAGTAGCGTTTTGGGTAAAATCGTTTCATTTATCGCACGTGTTTCGACTTGTTGTTCTTTATATTGTTACTTATATCCTGATTTATTTAATTCTAGAATGTAAAACATGATTTATATATAATATATATTCATCATATAAATATATATTACATATTGATAAATGTAATGAAATACAACGTTCATGGAGACGGTAGGTCATACGTACGGATGAACGCTGTTTTCGTTTCCTTATTGAATTGAATGGAAACATAAATGTACAAAAATACAGCATCATTATTATGTCATATTTATCATTATTATTCATTATATATACTTTAAAATCATTCTATAATGGTTAACATGGAGAATGAATCTCATCACGTCGTGGAGATAGTAATCCGTACGTACGCACGAGCGATGATATCATTCCCATAATTATTTAATGGGATTGGAGTGGATGATATAATTTCTCAGAATCATTATGATGTTATAATAACCGTATATAGTTATTATTTACACCATTATACCAATCCAAGTGAGGTGGTGGTGGAAAAACAGATTACACCACAGTGTGGAGACGGTATTCTGTACTTACGCACATGCGGTGATTTCGTTTTCCATAGGATGGATAGAAGTTGAAATCGGGTCGTTTCATATTTATAATATCATATCAGTATATTAGTGATACTGACTATATTACTTTACAATGAAATGACTAAATAAGAGGAAGTTTAAGAAGAATGAAACTTGAAATAATCGGTAGAAGAGATTACCTCTTCTTCGACGCACCTCTGTTAAGCTTCCTCTTAAGGAACTAGAGTTGGTCTTTTGAGAAGACCAGAACCTCCAAAATGTTTCATGGGAAGTGTAGAATATAAATGGTCAGGGTTTGGGCAAGGATGAAGGCTCAAAGTGTTGTGAAGAGGAGAGGGAGGAGGTTCCCTTTTATAAGGGAGGAGAGGGGCACCTTTGGAAACCTCAAAATTATTAATTTATATAAATTAAAACCCCACATAAAAACTTCCAAAGTGAATAAAATTTGGATATGAGGTATGTTAGGGTGGTAATCTCATCAACCAATCAAATTTAGGCATGTTGGGAAATTATTTTAAACCTTATCAATTTGATTTATCCTTATTTAATTTATTTAATTTTATTTGTGGTAAAAATATTCTAAAAATTTAATTGTTATAAATAATTACTTATGTGTTGTCAATTATACATAATTGGATACTTTATAAAATTTTATACCATAGAAATTTCAATTTATAATTTTTAAATATTTATGTAATTGTTAAACAATTTAATAATATGTTATTTTTATAAAATAACAATAGTGCTAATTTTGACACTATACATTTATTTGAATTTAAATAAAACCCACACAGAGATATATTCGAACCCAAATGTTTAATAAATTCATAAAATTTAATATTCATCTAAAAAATTTGTGGAGAACATTAATTAGTTCATATAATGTTTATTTTAATATTTATAAAACCATTTATTTGATATTTCTCTTAATAAAACAATTACTACATCATTTTTTATAATCATTTGATATACATATTAGTCACATTAAAATTAAAAATAAAATATTATGATTAAGATAAATATAATACCTTTCATAAAAATATTTTTACTCGAATTTATCATCTTATATCAGAACATTTAAATTGTTGTATTTATTAAATTATGAAGGTGACATCTTAGACATCATTTAAAATAAAATAATATAAATTTCCTAATCTGTTTTATAAAGCTACAAATGGTCCACAAATATACCCTTGTATTCTTAGGGTAAATATATACTCGACCAATAAGGTTTGGTCATGTTTCTGTTTCTTTTTATAGGTATTATTATTTTAATAAAAACTATATTTTTGATAAATAATTTCTACATCATTAATGTATAAGCTATTAACGTAATTAAATATTTCTTAAAAATTTAAAATAAATTACCATGATAAAGAAAACAAATTTATATTTCAAATTATAATTTATAATCGCAATTATATTCGGTATAACCATATATTAAAAATAATCTAATTATTAAAGTTTGAGTGAGATATATTTCGCTTTCTCTAAAATAAAATAAATTAGAGGTATTAATCACATCCAAGTGGGTTCCAATGGATTCCATTTCGACTAAAATATGCCTTAGGAAAAAATATAATCATCCAATTATATTAATACAGGTTTTAGGGTAATTTTATAATATTATTTTTACCCTTAATTACCTAATTTACTTATAAATATTGTAAATAAAATTTACAGTAGTTACTATTAATAAATCCCAAAAATAAACAAGTATCCTATTAAAAAAAATTGTACGTACTAATTCCAAATATAGAATCCATTTTTCCAAATTCAAAACACATAAGTTGCAATAATTAATTTAAAATTAATCCTGTTGTTGAAAAAATAGGTTTTTGTTTAAAACATTGCAAAAGATTTAATTGATTTAACCTACGAATTCAATGTAAAATAAATGCTAATGACATAAATTATATTAAATGGTAAAAATATATTCTATTTATACTTTAAAACAATTTACTATTATAATTTAAACATATAAATTATCTCGACGAAAAAAGTTGTTTTTAAGTAAAATTTAGCATGTTTTTACTATTCATAAAAATAAGAATGTTGTCAGAAAAATATCAAAACATTATCCAATGTAAATTTTTATATCATGATTAAAAAGAAGAAGTTTTTTTTGTAAAATTTAACTTATAAACTTGTCAAAAATTATATTTCAAATGGGTGCGCCATCAAAAGGCGGCAAAATTTCATTTTTTTTAAAAATACTTATATTACCCAAAAGATTTATTTTGTCCTCACACCGTGTTCTAGAAAATGTGTAAGATGAATAATAATGTCATAAAATTCAAATTTTAGTTAATACTATTCATAATGGCTAGTTCATAATAATATTGTAGCTATGTATAATTGTTTAGTGAAACTTGGTATTGCATACAACACACGCTATCGAGGAAGGTCACGATTGCGTGTAATGCAAGCCAAGTCAGGGATCCGTGCAGTGCAAGACTCCTTTGTTGTTGCATATAACAGAATCCAACCATATTTCATTTATACATTGAATATATATGTATACACACACTCAATGTTTCGTATAATAACTACTATCAAACGAACTTGAAATTATGTGAAACATGATCCAAGAATAGTGTTGCGTTTACTTCAAGCTAATACCATGTTGCGTATAGCGCAAAATAATCTTGGTGTAGCGTACAACAGAAGATATGAAATAAATTAAAAAGAATGTATCTCATAAAATCTCAGGGTGTTACATGTATGGTCCATCATATACAGTGGGATGTACATGGGTTCCACACCTAACACATGATCAATGGTGAAATTTATCTCTCTCACATGTGGTAAGCTAGAGAAATCATCAGCGAATATATCCCTAAGTTTATATACAATAAGAGGAAATTCCATGAGCTACATTCCCCAATTTATCATAAAGAGACTAGTCATCTGAGGTGTTATTAATCTTAGAACAGTACACTATATTCCATCTCAGCTGGTCTAAATATTTCATTCAACATCATGGATATACATGTTTCCTTTATATTATTTAAATTACACTCTAAAATTCTAGAATGCCACCTAGGCTTGATATGGCATAAGCAAGTCCTTGCCGAGAATCATTTCAAAGCAAGTCATCTCGAGTATAAAGAAACTCAATTGAAAATGGAACCCACCTACTATAAGGTGGAAATCCTTTCACTGGAATATCCCCTCTACTTGAACTTCTAATAGTGTGTTAATGGTTATAACACCATTGGATTACATTATCACTAATCTCATACTTCTTATAGTTATATAAGATAGAAATGATTGCAATGTACTTTAATCAAATAAGGAAGATACTAGAGTTGAGGCAACCAGAATTGTACATATAACTATCAATGAACTTGGACTCTGATCCTCTAGGGTTGTATTCACTACATTAATTTACCAAGAACTAAGGCCCTGAGTTTCCATTTGAGTAGCCTGAGCAAGTCCACTCTCCAAATGATGGATCTCTGAAGCCTAAATTCCTTGACCATGACCACCTACTTGTCCAAGATAGCTTGTAGAAGACCAAAATTTTTCTTCATGGGATTTCACTAAACCTAAACCTAAAATTGGTGTTGGAATAGATCTTTGTTCTCTTAGAACTGGAAGAAATGGTCATAAAATACACTGGGCGTGACCCATCCTGATATAATCCCGACACTCTATCGGGTTCCTCACACATTGGGGATTTTTATGTCCTGGCTTTCTGCACTGGTGACATGCCACAACTATGTTTGTATGTGACAAGGGGTTGGTATTTTCCATGTGTGTACCCTCAAAGAATCACTTTCTTCCAATGGATAAACCACTTTTCTTTTCTATAAGATGATCTGTCCTTCTTTATGTCAGTTGATTCCCTCGGTTTATAATCGATGATGAGGGCCTGGTTTACTACCTTTGAAATAGTGGTCGACTGAAATTCATTCCCCTATGAGTGAATGGAATATTCAGTCCCATCCTCAAAATTCCCCAAGGTTGTTATCTCATATCTAGTTAGGGTCATTGTAAAACACTACAATTAAATATTGTGAGATGAATTTTCCGTCACTAACATGTCACCTCGCTCAAGGTCCATGAATTCTTGAACATGGTTGGTTCTCAAGGTCTGACGAAGGATGTATTAAAAGAAGGATTTATGGAAGTATTCCTAGACTATAATATGATGTTTACTAGCCTGAGTTAGAATTCACCACCAATGCTTGGAGGAGTCACATTGCATATAGGTTACACGATTGACTCTCTTTTCTAGAGGAATCTTGATATGGTCAAAGATTGACACTATAGCCTCAAACCAAGACTCAATATCCATAGCCCCACCATCTCCTGATAACGTTAGAGGATGTTGATGCTGGAACTCCCTGGTCATATTTCTATATAAGGGGTTGGTTGAGGATCACTCTAAACAGATTGCATGAACTGAATGAAGCTATCATGAAACTGGGAATCGGCACCGAGTGGAATTTTAAGAGGAGTTCCTCAGGTGTGACTATAGGAGGTATCAATGGTGACTCAGAACCCACCACCTCCATAGTATACTTATCACCTCATTCCAAGCATATATAATGAATTCATCGTGGTGGCATCTCTCTACAAATTCCAAGGGTATTCCTTAGAAAAGATCAATAACAAATATAGAAAGAGATAAAGAATGATAGACACAAGGCTATCCTACTAAAGAAAGAACACCCATATGCCTACATCTGGAGATAGGTCTAGGTGAGAATATTGAGAAACATGAGAGAAAAAGGACATATGGCCTACAATGCACTATAAAGGGTCAGTTCAGGTTAAGGTTTTTTCATATAAGGGATCCATTTTACATTAAAGGTTGTTTTAATTTAAATTATTTATGTATTTCGATTTTATTTAAGCAGATGAATTAGATGAGTCATCACTTTCTATTTATAGTGGATCATACACCTTATAAATTGGATAGTGGTGTACCTATAATCCTAACCGTAACATATTCTAGCCCTTACAGCCAATGTTCCAAAGCTCAATGCACTAGAATTAGCAATAAAAGGAATTTTATTTAACCTATGATGGGAAATTTTGTTAGGTTAAGGAATATGATTTAAGTTATAATGGTTTTTTATCAATCCTGAATGGATAATGGAAACATGTTTCTATATTTAACAATCAAGGCACATAAGGCATAACCAAAAAATTGCAAGAAGAAATCACATTCAATGCAGGAAATGGACGCAGAAATATAAATATGGCATGTCATAATGCATGGAATTTCAGATCATATTGTCCCTAGTATAATGCATGATTTTAATATTCCCTAAAATCATTAGGCATAGATCATAAATATCATATCAATACATTAAAAATTAAAAGAAATTGCATCACCAAATGGTGAGATCTGGTGAAATGATGATAAGAGAAAGAAATAATTTCATTCACCCCACTAGGTAATTTGGGTTTCCCATATATGTGGGGTCGCTACTCCTGAAACAGGATCATGGCCAAATTCCTATATCTTGTCTTCTTTATAAACCAAAAAATACAAGGCCAAAAAGAAAATATCTCTGATACCACTTTGTAGCATCCCGCCTAAGATGCCACATTAAGGTTCCACGAGAAGGTGAGCCACAAGACCTCAACTACATCTCCTCGAATGCCAAAGGATGATGACTAGTAGTGAGGGCCTTGGATGTGTCTTCAAAGACACTATTACCTCATTTATCAGAGTAGAGCACAATAATATATATATATATAATGTATAGGAAAAAATCAAAGTAGTAGCAATAAATATAACCAAAAAACATTAGCAGAACAATTATAATCAAACATACAAGCTATGTAAATGATAACTGGATGTTGAAATAATAAAAAGACACAAGATGATAATATTGATAGAGTAACTACAAAAAAATTAATGTGATTGGGGTAGAGGATACAATAATATAAAACATGCTGGAAAAATATATAAAAAACTAGAAAACTTCTAAAACTAGAATCTCAAGCATAGGATCAAACCTCTACTCCCAAATTCATCCTAGTAGTTCAAGTCCATTAAGAATTTGAAGATGGATTCATCTATTTTTTTACCAATAACCATAATGGCTACTCTGGTACTAATGGTGCCCAACCAAGGTGTGAGATACAAACCCAATAAGTCGGCACCCACAGTATCTATGCTAATGTAGAATTTGAAATATAAAATGAGTAGTGTACCACAATAAATTTAATGTAGTACATAATAAATAAATAAATACATTGTACTGAATTCCAATTGGATACCTATCCAATTACCTACTTTGGAATAATCTAGTGAGACTGAATTGAACTTCATGAAATGGTAATGTGGGTTAGAGTGCCATAGGTTGGATTTTCTCCAAACTTGTAATTGGTCTTAGAGGGCACGTCCCCATGTTTTCAAAAAAACAACCATTCGAAAACATTTATTTTCCTTTGAATTCATGTAAAATCCATTTATAAAGATATATTGGGACCCCTTGATCCCATCCATGGTAATCCAAGGAGACTTTTTCTGTATTACTCGAGGGGCTCGGTAAAAGCCCAATGCCAAGGAGTCCATTAAATTTGACCCAAGGATGAAGTCCCTATTATTAATCGTATCATGTTGTGATGAAAGTAAATACTAATAGACCCACAATTACATACCTAGTATCACACAAAGGGGAATGAGTCTCTCTCAAGGGATGGTACAACCAATCATGTCATCGATCCTATCCAAGGGGTATCCCCTAGGGAACTGGTGTCACTCATTTGGAGGCAGAAATAGATAACTCATGGTGATTCCATCTATGGAATAGAAAATATCACCCTAGAAAAGTTTTAAAATAATTTAAAACTATAACTGAAAGTCATGAGAGTCTATCCAAGGGGTCCTTAATTTAGAACCCCTTCTCATTACCCTTAGTACTATGGTAATGTAGAAAAAAACCAATACCTATATTTAATATGTATGACAAGGTGCCATTTCATTTCTTCAAGAATTTAAATTCCCATCGGCATATTGGTCAAGGAATTTCTCATTTAATGGCCAAGTTGTGGCATGAGGTGAAAGGCTTGACCACTTTTCAATACATGTACTTCAACCCTTTCACTATGTCATGGTTTAAAGGGATAAAATTAAAGGTTACGCCATGAATTCTACAAAAAAATAGGTTCAATTCATTGATTAATAGATAACACAACTCAATGGGTGTTATTCCATCTAATATAAAAGGTTAATATTTCAATATAGGGTATATTTCACCCATTAGGGTGTCACAAGTCAAGGTAATCAACCCATGGGATTGATTATCCACTAATACAGGTCACAAATGGCATGAGGAAGCTATCAAATTAATTTAATTAATCATTTAGAGGTGAAACTAGAAAGGTTTAGATCATGGAATGATGAAAAATTTTATAAAAGAAAATGAAACAGTGGGAATGATCATAGACCACCTACCTTAGCCTCGTAGAGCTTCCCTTATCTAGCATTAGCCTTTGATTTGACCTAGGTTGGGGGAAATCAAATGAACCATCAAATTTTATGAAAATGGTGGAAATGGTCTTGTACTAAGATATTACAATATATGGAATGAAAAACGTTAAAGAGAATCAATAGAATCAAATATCTTTCATCTATCCTATCGTTTCTTCTAACGGCGAGTGAATCAGAGATCGTATGGAGGAGGATTCTTGAAAACTAAGAGGAGGAATAAATAGAGGTTTAAGCACGGGAGGAGGAAAAAATATTATAGAATGAAGATAGGGGTAAATTTAATTAGGTTTAAACCATTTAATAGGGGATAAATTGTATACTCTCCCTCAAAAACAACTTTTCAAGGTCTGGCCGCACGGTTGGCCAAATAGTGCACCAACCGTGTTCTATTATCTACTTCAAGGGGCACCTCACACTATTATGTTCATGTTTTATCTAACTTTTTGAAAACCGTCCAATATTCCACTACCCAATACTCATAGTTCGATTCTTGGATGTGTTCCTATGGATGGTCGGTTTTAGATAAACCAGGGTACCCCTACACCCCACTATTTGCAAGCACACAGCATAGGGACACCATGTTGGCTAGGTCTTATGGTTTTACCTAACCGTACGACCCAATATTTTCTCACCATTTTGAGGATCCAAGCTATGAATAATACTTTTGCGCACCTAAGATCTCTTTGAACCATTTAAGAATAATTACAAAGTCAGTTTTCTAGTAATTTAAACCAAAAAATAATGGTTCTTTCGTTCAAAAAAAAGTCTGGATATTATAGGAGGGATATTACAAATGGTATTTTTCTTGGTCAATATATATATTTTTGGGATGGTATTAAGGATATAGGAATGTAATAAATTTAAATTCATATCATAAAATACATATCTAAGCATTTTATGATGAACATAAAGTTACTAGGTCCTTCTGGGTAAAAAATCATTATTAACCACTTCTATGTGCTTTATCAACTCATTATCATGGGTTTAGCCAATGAGTGTTTGCTATCATGCGTTAATAAATATACATCCCACTAGAATTTCATTTTCACAGGGTTATTTTAATTTGATATTATGATATTGTGATTATTTTATTGATATATAAAATTTAGTGGTGAAAATATGAACAGTAAAAGTTTTTAATTATTAACTATTGAAATGGTTTGTAGAATAAAAATGCCACCAATAATGTGAATATGAATCTATTGATAGGGAAAAACTAATAACATGGTTAAACATAAACCATAGGTGATCATATATTTGGTTTATAGTATACTGAAATCATTTTAGGTTGTTGACAAGGGAACTAGAATGGAGGAACCCCATCAAGTGAATCACGTTTCAGAATTTTGATACCAAAACCCACTAAAGTTTCTTGGTAATATTGTACATTAAAATGAAAAGGTATGGATCTGTAGGATGACAATAATTTTTTACTTCGTTGGGAATCCTAATAATGTGATGGTCAAGATGAAAACCTATATACTTGAGGTCCTGGTTCTATCATTGTGAAACATTTCCATTCAATCTAACTTCGATTGATACCTCACTTGGAAAGTATTTCATTGAATTTTTAATAAAAAATTCATTCAAGAGAACTCTCAAATAGAAAATAATAGACTTATTTTAACTGGAATAAGGAAGTATTTATGTGACTGAGTATGATTCAAAATTCACTTACCTTATTCAATTTACATCAGAGGTATTTGTGGGTGAGACATTGAAAGTATATATTTCTAAAGTGGGTATGTTACCTAAGGTTCTCTCAAAGGTAATAATGTTCTATATTACTGAATTTATAGAAATTTTTAATGAGGTTCTGGTTGGAGAGAGAGATAGATAGAGAACATCCAGGGAATCCTACAAGAGGGGACACTTTATCAACCTTGGCACCGGGTAAATAAATAAAAAAGTGAGATTTACCCCTAGGGTAACAGGGTAAGAAAAAATCAATCTATGGGATCAGTCTCTTATCCACCACATTGCTACAATGAACTAGGTTGTTTCCAATGTGTCATGTTTACACATATATATAAGTAATACATTACACCACTAATGAATTTACACCTTTATGATAGTAAAGCTAATCTTATGAATTGATTCCATAATATTCTATGGTCAGTAGGTAGAACTATCTCTCCTCATCCTCAAGCATTGTATGCTCATAAGGAATAGTCCCATAAGACTAGTTCTCATCAAAAAACATCTGTGAACCAAGACACCTCCAAGAACACTAGGGTTTTTTAGTTAACACCTCATTACAGAAGAAAGTGTTATCACATGGTAGATGAGTGATGGTTATATGATGTAAAACATGTTATCTTCATCGGGTAACTAGGTCCCTCAATAGTGTGAGGTACCATCCTTTTAAACTCAATTATTATATACATATTTTTTGATATTAGTGTGTCACATTATTTTCTTAATTCTAGTGTGTGTAAAAAAATAGGATTACATGTGGAAATAAAGCCTAATATCATTTGTATTAGGACACCCCATTGACAAAGGGAGTATGAAGGATTAAAATTTACAGCATGTTCTATTACCATTGATGAAATTCATTTTTCATTGGTATTTTATAGTCCTATATGTGTATTTTTTTAATCTAATCCTTAGGATAGACTCGCTGGTGGAATTTAAATCCCATATTGATTACTACACTCAATATGTTTCATTCACATCCCTATATTGAACTCTTAATGTATTCAAGGGTGATTTAGATATAAATGAAATTATATAAGGGAAATTATAATCAGTCGATGGCACCATATAAGGTTAGTTTCTATTAATTTATTTGGGTGTTATAGATGAAAGTGGAAATGGGACTCTTCCAACTATAGTGGATCGATACCCATGTGTCATTATGAACGTTTTTCAAGGTTATCAACAAAGATTGAAATTAATTTTTCTATTAATCTAAACAAAGGAAAAATAATTATTTGTATCCCATATTTTATAATTGATATAATGGTTTTATATGAATTAATTTTCTATCAATATGAGGTCGATAGTAAAGGCTTCATCAAACCTAGTACAACACCTTGCACTGCACTAGTTTTTTCATAAAGAAAACTGGATATACTCTAGGGTTATGTATTTATTAACATAAATTAAATAATGTTACAATAAAAACAGGTATCCTATTTATTTAATAAATGATCCATTTGATCAATTAATGATATCCAAATGGTTCATCATGATTTATCTACACTCAATATATCATCAACATAGATACAAAAGTGACGATATTTCGAAGACAACATTGTGGAGTGTTATGGATATTATGAAATGTTTTTCATACCATTTGGTATGATTAATTTTCCTAAATTATTCATGTATTTAGTGAATCATACCATCCATGGGTACCTTGATTCCTTTTTATAGTAATTATTTATGATATTTTAGTTTATTCAAAAATCTAGAATTACCACAAGGAGCTCATAGAAATTGTACTAAGAACATTGTGTGATAAACATTTACATAAAAAGTTTTCTAAGTTTGACATCTAGAAACAAAAAATATATTTCCATGGGAATATCATTCTTGAAGAAGTTATATCAATTTATCAAACAAATATTGAATTTTTCCACTCTTGGAATCCACCAAAAAAATGATTTCGAGGTACGTGGATTTCTGGGATCATCTTCCTATTATAGTCACTTCATTTGGAATTTATCCTGGATTACATATTCAATGTCTACACTTACATGAAAGGGAGTTCCATTATCATTTAATTATTACTGTCAAGAATTATTTTTAGAGCTTAAAACTCATCTCACCCTCACATTCATCGTAATATTTCAAGAACTAGGTAAGGAATATGTTATATATATTGATAATATAGGATCCAGTTTTGGTTGAGTTATTATGTAGGAAGATAATTTTGTGGACATATTTTGAGTTTGTGAAGAACTCATGAGAAGATTCATCCAATGCATGAATTGTAATTTGCTACAGTTTTCCATGCCTTAAAGACCTGGCATTATTTCCACTTATAGAAAAGTTAGTTTCTTTCACTAACTATAAGAGTTTGAAATACATTTTCTATAAGTGAGACTTGGACTTGAGGCAAAAAATAGATATGGATTTCTTCCAAATGATTGATTTTTTATTGGGTATACACACCTAGTAATTAGAATTTAATGGAAGATTTGTTGACTCTGAAATCGTATAGTGAAGTGGGCATGGAATCTTATGTTCAATGGTAGTGGATGAGAGTGATTGCTGACATGCATCAATATTGTACTAAAAAGGATTAAAATTAATTTTTCTTCCATGTTAATGTTTTTCCAGACATGGTATATCTTATAAATTAGGATAAAGAATCATATTCTAATTACATCACCGTTAGGTCACACCTAAATGGATTGGTAGACTTTTAATGGCTGGAAAAGGGATAAAAACTCTTTGCTACACTTTAAGAACCAAATTTTAGTACCTATATCATTGTGGGAACAAATTACATCAGTATGTAACCATTTTAAATATTCCATTCATCTATGTATTCTGAAAATGTATAAAGTGATAACAACTCATTTTGAAGGGGTAGTTATGAGACCCAAGATAGTAAATTTTGTTATGATATTTCTAACTAGTCAATCGGTAAAGGATGGAAATTAATTACCCACTATTATGATTAAATCTATGAAAATACTTTTATGGAAGTGGAAATATATTTCCATGAATCTTTACATAGGCTTTTTGAGGATGCTTCAAAATCATGATTCTATTTGGGTGATTGTAGATCAAAACACCATAACGGTACACTTTCTCCCAATGAAAGAGTCCAATATAGTAGTGGATTTGGTGAACTTAAATATTCATGAAGTGGTCAGGTTGTATGGAATTCTAGTTTAAATTACCTATGATATGGCACCTCAATTTAATTCTTGATTATAGTGATCATTGAAATAGGATCTTAGAGATCATTTTTCCATGATCATGACATATCATCCCCATAAAAATGGTTAGTCAGAATGAACAATTCACATGTTAGAGGACACGCTTAGAGTGTGAATCGTAGACTTTAGCACCTCATGGTAATATCATATGCCTTTGGTAGAGTTGTCCTATAATAACAACTACCATGTGATGATACATATGAATCCATTTGGTGCCTTATATAGTTGTTTGTGTCATTCTACATGACATTGGGTGGAAATAGGGGAAACGTCACTAATTGTATGAAGTCTTTTCAATGATAATACAAATAATATCTAGATGATCTAAACGTGGATGGCTATGGATCATATCCAATAGATATCATATGAAGACCTCCATAATTGATCCTATATTTCAATGTGAGTGACCACATCTTCTTAAAGGTTTAATTGAGACTTGTCTACTGACGCTTGTGGAATCAAGGGAAATTGGACGCATGGTATGTTGGACCATAAGATATTATTGAATGAATTATTAATTTTTTGAATAGATTTTCCTTAACTTATATATTTAGTTTTTTTCACATCTTCTATGTTTCTCAACTAAAAAAGTATCAACTATACTTTTGTTATATGATTGTTTGGGATCATGTTACCCTTGATCTTTTTACATCATTTATTCATAAACCAATTTAGATTCTGGATAGATAGAAAAAGACACTAATATGGATATCTATTTCCTTGGTAAGATTATTATGCTAGCATGGTCATATACCTGAAGAAACTCACGAAAGACAGAAGTTTATGCCGGAAAAAATGGCATGATCGCTTAAAAGTTTGCATCATTCTACTATTACTCTAATGTTGCTATTTGTTTCATCATTTATTTTTTTCATTTTTTGTATTTATTGTGCTTGGGATGGTGTATGAATCATTTTTAGAGGTTTATTTATTTTATTTATTTCTATTTACCTTTTCACATTTTTGTTTGTGAATATATAGGATAGATAATTTCCCCTTGTAACATTGTGTGTAAATCCTTATCATTAATTTCCAACCTTTGTTGTTTGAGGAATTTTACATAGGGTTAGTAGAACATATAACTATTTCCAAGAAAGGTGAGCAGTGGGATGTTACATTTCATATAATGGATTAAAATTATATAATATCAACAATCTATTTATGAGTTGTACTGGAGACCTAGATAGTTTACACTCACTTTTCTAGATAAGAAATAGGCCCCTATGACAGTGAGTAGTCCGACCCAAAGTCCCTCTAACTAGGGGTAAATTACCCATGTGAGATCTCATATTCATCTTATTTTTGAAACATAATCTATATAAACTATAATAAAACATATTTATTTAAACTAATTACCAAATACATTCCAAGGAATAGGAAGAATAAAATTTAATCAATTGTCATACATAGCATGTAACTCCTTATATTCATGTATAGTAATATCTATAAGTAGTTTTAAAACCATTAAAATAAATAATACATCACAATTCCTAATATAACAATTATATACGTGAATAAATCAATGAATAACTTTAAAATAATAGAACAATTCACATATTTAAATATGAGATAAACAATTTATAAAAAAATTATTAATTAAAACTAATTATAAATGCATTATATTTTTTTTATAAAATAAGGGAATTACATAATTTAAATTGATATAAAAATTATATATTTATTCCCCATATAAACTATTTCATATTACTCATTATAGGGAATTTAGATATGATATTCCCGTAAATATAAATATCTCATATTTCAATTAATTTTGTAACAATTTATATAATCCAAATACCACGTAGTAATCAATATTTTATCATTGATCAAATAAATCATAAAAAATAATTTTGGTGATGTTTAAATAATTTATCAAATAGGCCATTTCATTTGAACAATTCATATTAAAAATTATGAGTTATTAATTATATTAAACATAAACACTTTTATAATTTTTTCCACATTTTTTAATTTATCAACACATTATATATTACTCTAATAATATCAATATAAAAAATTTATATCTAAATTATATGTTATTCTATATAGTTTAGAAAGGTTATTTTAAGATTGACATTTAATATTTATGGAAAATTTATTTAATTAATATTTCAGAAAAAAATTCATTAATTAATTATAAATACTTTATAAAAAATGAATTGATAGACCCTTCCACAAATTAAATTAATATTCCAGAAAAAATATTATAATTTATAATCAATTGGTATATTATATAATTTAATTCATAATTTAATTTTAAGAATAATAATGTTTCTTAACATATTATATTTATTGATAGGAACATATCATATTTCAAAAAAAATATGAATTGAAACAGAAAACAATTAATAATTATCAATCCTAAAAATGAGATTTGTAATAGGGGAACTAGCTATCATATTTCAAAATATGCCACTGTATATAATTGATTTATTATGCCTTAATATCATAGCTTAGGATATAGGTCATATGTAGAATTAAAACTATTGATGTCTGGGATATAGCTACTTATGATATCTAGTGTATCATATGTTCCATCCCGACCCAGATAACACATATATCTATTCTCTCAAGAGAAATGCAGATAGACCCGAAGGGTGTTCTAGATCCCCATGGGAAGATTATTAGCACATGGGCATCGAACAAAAAAATAGAGGGAACAATTTCACCCAACCAAAAATAAGATACATGGTGCATATACACAGTAGAAAGTAACTAAGGAAGAAATATCACTCAAATAATTTCAATATAAATAATTTAAATCTAAATTATAAGCCATGCCATATAATATAGAAAATGTATTATAATATTAAAATTTGATATATATGAAAAATATATTCAATAAATATTTTTAAAATTTTAATGAATTAGTTATAAATACATTATTAATAATTAATTTATAAAAACTTTTATATATTAAATAAATATCCCAAAAAACATTTCTTATAATTTAAAAAAATTATATTGTATAATTTAATTTAAAATTGAATTTTAAGAATAATTATTTTTCTTGATATATCATGTTCAATTATATACACAGATAATATGCCACAATTGATGGGATTTTGCACTTAAAACAATTAATTGATCTTAATAATAAAAGACGATTGATAATTAGGGAATTGTCTATCTTATTCCATAATATTCCTATATATATTATTGAGTTAGTATACCATGTTATCGCAGCTTATGATATTGATATTGTGTGGAATTAAAAAAATTGTTGTTGGATATGCCTCTATTTATGATATCCAATATATGATATGTCACATCCTGACTTGGATAACCTCTCTATCTGGACATTATACTAAAATACATCCAGACATGAAGGGAATTCCCAATCCTCATGGGATGGATACTAGCACCTGGGTATCGAACAACAAACAGAGGGAATGATTTCACCTAACCTGAACACAGATGCATAGAACATATAAATAGTGAGAATAAATAATGGATGAAAACTAAAAGAAATATATACTATATTGAAGGTGAAAAAGGTGTAGGAATAAAACTCTAAAATATAAGATAAAACCTAAGGTACATGTCCCACAAAACCATAAAGGGAAACTAAAACCAACAATAGCTACCCCATGTGACATGTGGTTAAAGCCCCACCATCTCACCACCTACTACCTAGACCCATCTGATAAGAACCGCATTGCATCACTGCAGTTCCATGCCTTTTCCTACATCAAAATGCATAATATGTTCTATACAACACTGAAGGGGTGTGCAAGTTATGAGATAAACTTGTTGTGTGGGGTCCCACCCTAGTGTTACCTATCAAGTGTCACTATAATAATCATAGTATGCTCAATTTACATAAAAATGAGGCATGATAATAAATTAAATAGTTTTAATCTCAAAATCACTATAAATAATTAAACATTTTTCATAATTCTAAAAACAATTAGGTAAAAAAGTTCATATCATATTACATTTATGAAATCATTTCATCATAACCAAAATATTTCAAACCAAATCATAGGTAAATTATACCATTGATCACTACAGATCATGCTATCAAATGAATTGTACCAGAATCAATGACTTGTGTGAAATCAAGTCCATATAACATAGGCCTAAGGAGTAGAGGAACACCCTATGAGTGAACCCCACAAAAATATCTCTACAAAGTCCCTAGAATAATAGGTCTATATAGAAGTGGAAAAACCATGAGTGAACCCCCAATAATAAATACATTATGTACCTAAGCTACATATTCCACTTGAGTCCCTAAGTCTTCCCATGTTCTTTATTTATCAAATCATTTCCTCAAAACAATGAATTGAAAATAACATTCCTTTTACTAAAATACGGTAAAAGTCATATTTTCTCAGAAAAACATCGAACACCTGTAAAAATAAATTAATTTTCTGAATTAATTTAGAAAATAATTTAATAAAATAAAAGAAATCAACAATTCAAATAACATAGGCTGGAGATGGAACCGCCCACCTAAAAATTAAGTCACTCAACAAAAGTGGAAGAATACACAAGCATGAGAAGGAATAAATATCTAAAAAATAATGCCCTATAAATGGTTCCCATATCATAGAATCATATTCCAAAACAAAAAGGTTTGGTAGAGAGGTTAGGTCATACATACCTCAAGAACTATGAATATTGCACGACAACCAAAGCGAGGACTGACCCTCATAAGAAGACCACATAAATCATCTAGAAAGATCAAAAAATAATAACAATAACATGATAAACTAATCCATACCCAATGAAACAACATTGAAAAATATAAATAAATAAGTGGGAAGGCCTATTACTAAGGGATATATAGAATAACCTCTATAAATATTGATCATCGAACCAAACAATCCAGAAGAGGAAAAATCATCTAAAATTGCTTAGAATAGCCTAGGGTTCAACGAAGGGAATAAAAAACCTTATAGATTATGATTTAGTGTTACATAAAATAAAATCTATGGATCATGATCAATCCATGTCATGAATTACATATTCCGTGCATGAATCCCATGAGTTGGATGTACACTGAAAAAGGCATAACCTTGGGATAGAAAAACTCAAGCGATGGATTCACATATTGAACCCTATTCATGGACTAAATCATTCTCATTATTTGAGAAAATTTATCCTCAGATCAAAAACATATTAATTTTGTGAATTATGTTTAGGATATGAATATTTCCTATAGCTGGTACCAAGAATAGTTCCTATAAAAACACTCAAAACAAAAAAAATCCTTAAAAATGAAAAATGAGATCATAGAAATTAAAATAGTGCATACCATTTATCCAGGATGTTACAATATCCCCAAAATTAAACAATCTATCCCCATGAAGTCATGTGGAATAATTGTGTTCTAGAAAGAGGTGAGACTGTTGCTCTGCCACTGATGATTCAAACTACCAAGTATCATGAGAATTTGATCTATTTCACTATAACAATCTAACTAATAGAATAGACCTCTCATCCAAGACGTTCATATGGGTATCAATGATCTCCAATGATTTCACTACAACCAAAACATCTGGATCCAACTCTATCTCTTCCCAACTTATAACATAGGAAGAATAATGATGTAATTTCTTGAGCTAAGATATGTTTAACATTTCATGTTAACCCATAAACTAAGCTGAAAATGTTAACTAATAAGAAACCTAAAAAATACACTCAATTACCTCAAATGGTTCAACATATCTTAGAGCGAGCCTCCCCTGTTTCCCATTATAACGATGAACCAAATGAGAATTAACTTTCATGAGAATATGGTCACTAATGGAAAAATACAAAATATGAAATGAATGATCCACATAAAATTTATGCCAAGTATTCATTGTAACCAAATGTTGATGTATATAAAAAATCATCATTGATATCTCTCAAAAGATACTTGGTCCCAAAAGAAAGGATTCACCCACCTCTTCCCAATAAAGAGGTATCCTTCACAGGACACCATACAATGCCTCAAAGGGAACCATACATATTGATGATTAGAGACTACCATTGGAAGAAAACTCAACCATTCCTATATGGTTATTTTAATCTCCTATTAAATCTAATACATAGTCATATAGAATTTATTCCAATATCTAAATATCATTCTCTTACTAAACATAAATCAATTGATGATATGTTTTACTCAACCTGGCCTGAGTCCCCATCGCCTCTTGGAGACTCTTCTAGAAGGTGGAAGTAAACCTAGGATCCCTATCTGAAACAATGGTTGAGGGAAACCCATGTAGTCTCATGATCTCTTATACATATAGCTTGCCTATATCTTTAACCTTAATAGTGTTCCTAATCAAAATTATGTGGGAATATTTCATCAACTGATCAAACACTACCAAGATCAAATTATTCCTTCAAGGAGTCTGTCATAGTCAAACAATGAAGTATGTGGACACCTTATCCCATTTCCAAACTAGCACTAGAAGAGGCTGGACAAAACAATAAGGTTTAAAATCATATACCTTTATCTGTTGACTAGTGTAACAATGGGACATAAAATCATCAATTTCACACATCATATGCGACCAGTAAAATCATTATCACTTGTCTTAGTACATACTCATAGTTTTCTTACGAATGGACTGAAATAAATATCAAATTTTAATAGAAATGATCTCATAACTAATTATGGGAACAAAACAAGATTATTAAAAAACATAATGCCATCCGAAGGGAGAGACCAACCAAAAATGTTCTCCCCAACATCAAGAATTTCTCTAATTCCTTTGAACTCATAATCTATCTACTAACTCTACATAATAGACTCATAGATAGATGAAAATAACTAAACACCTATCAAAAACATTCCTTAATCTTCCTCCTCTGTATTAGGATATAGTAAGTAAATACCCCCATAAGGTTCTACTCTTATTTTGATTCCAAGACATCCTACGATTTCACTATCCTATTGAGATCAGGCACAATGACATTCCCCTTCCCTAGGGTGTAGTAGATGTAGAAATAAAACAACTTAAAGTACTCCACCCATCACCTCTCTCTGAGATTCAAGAATTTTGAGAAAATATATAACTCATAATCTTACTTTCATAAAATAATATAAATCTCTTCCCAACAATATTATTCCACCAATACTTGAGTGCATGTATAATTGTATCAAGATCTAACTCATTAGTGGGGTAATTATTCTCATGAACAAAAGGCGATGATAGTTATAGGACACCAAATGATCATAATCCATAAGTAGATCACTTGATCTAGCACCAAAGGCATCATAGTATACCACATAACCCTTACTAGGAATAGGTAAGATCCAAATAACTGTTGATGTTATAATCCATTTCAAATCATCAAACTCAGTATGACACTTAGAATCGTATATGAATTTCACTCCTTTCCTAGTAAGATAAGTCAAAGGTGATGATAGCTTTAAGAAATCCTTGATGGACCGCCAATGGTATCCAAAATTACTCAATAAAATCAGAATTTTGAAGACATTTTTTGGCTCCTCCAATGAAAAGATAGCCTTATCATTCCCATGAGAAACTAGTAAGGCACACTCAGAAATCACAATCCCCAAGAACATCACTTCAAAAATTCAAAAAATTCATTTTGAATGATTTTTAAAAAGTTAGTGGCTCCTAAATATTTCAAAAATTAATTAATATAGTTCTCATTATCATGATCCTATATTGAGAAAACAATAATATCAGCCATAAATACTATGAAAATGGTATTAAGATACTATTGGAATATCTAGTTCATCAAAGCTATAATAACTATATGAGTGTTAATCCTAAAAAATGAATTATGGGATATTCATAATGGTTATACATGCTCATGAAATTAATCTATGGTATGTCAATCTTATAAACCCTAGGTTTATGATAACTCAACTGACGTTCAGTCATTGAGAACCACTTCACTCCCTCTAATAGATCAAAAAAATAATCCCTGAGGGGTAAAGGATTATCGTTCTTAAGTTTCACTTGGGTTAACTTTTGATAGTACTTGAATAGTCAAAGTGTTACCTTCTGGGAAAAGAGAATTTTGGAAACTCGTGGTGAAATACTTTGTTGAACAAAACTTTTCACTATCAAGTCATCCAACAAGATCTCACTCTGTTTCATCTCTTCTAGTTCCTTGTGATATGATGGTATTGAGATTGACTATATACCTATTACCAGATAAATCATAAACTCAACCTACCTTTCTAAAGGAAGACTGGAAAAATCATCTAGGAGGGAATCATATAATTCCAAAAAAAATATGGTAAGATCAACAATAAACGAAACCACATCTGGATTAAAAACAATAGCAGATAGAAAACCCTCTATGCATTAGGTGGTCAAGTCATGTATGACCAGATCTTGGATCCCACTCTCCCTAAAACACTTGATATCTCCCATTAGAAACAAGGAATGTGAATCACTTATGATAACAATCAATCTCGAAAATATAATAAATATTCCAATCCATATTAATGATGATGTTTACTACATCCTAATTGAGAACAAGAAAATTATAGACCAACATTGTGTTAGGAATCAACAGGAAACAAGATGGACATTGAAACTCATACTCTCTCCTCTTTCCATGAGGCATCACAAACTATATAAAAAGGACATGATATCCATTGTACTTTTTATCATATTTACAAAATAGTAATATATATAAAAACATTTGAGGAACCTATATCAAATAAATCTATTGTAATTAATGATTCAATAAAAATGGTATATCTCACTATCACTAGGTAAACATAAATCTCTACTATAAACTCATACACTGGATGAAGGTTCTTGATTCATGAGGTATGTGTCTATAGCCTTGTTTATTTTGAATATTTTTTACTATGTTGTAGTGACCTTCGGATCTGAAGATCCTAGCCATAAAAATATGTGGACATGGCCTGGAATAACCTATGTAGATGTATGTAGCATCCACCCTCATTACACATATTCTCTTGTGTAAAATAAGAACATCAAGTGTTCCCGACCATTCTATATAGAAATAAATTTAAAGGCACGATGTTGGCTTCCACTGATGGTGTAGAGGAGGCCCACTATTAAGAACCACCCCAACCACTCTCATGATGATTATGACACTTCCCCATCCTTCCTTTAATGTTTCTCAATCTTTATTTTTGTGGAAGATAAGGGGAAATATATCCAATCATTCCTTCCATGTTCATCACCCCCACCATATTCATGTATGATGTATACATATAGGTAAAAATATTCAATATGAAAACTTTTGATTGCATGTCTAGTAGAAAACCCTATTGATACTTTTGAGATTTTAAATTATTGTCCTTTATAACCTCTAGAAGAAAAAACATCCTCACAACTCAATTGTTGTACCCCAACACCAAATTCTCTCCCCTACTACAAATAGAGTATCAACAAATACTTATCCATTATCAGTGACACTAGTTATATGTTATGAAAGAAGAGGTTCTTGAAACCCATCCAATCCAATCACACATGCCATTCTTCCTATACCATGGAATCCCACCACCATTTGTTGGGGCCTCAAGCATGAACATCATGCACTTTACCTTTATTGCCTCAGGTGCATCCAATAAGTTTAAAAACCTAAACAATATGAACCATCTATTCCTATTGAGATTCATTCATACCATTAAATTATGGGGTCTTCTCACATAAGAACTCTCATGATCTATCTATAACTCCTCCAACTCATCGATATACCTCAATTATTGGGTTCTAAACTCATGGCACATTCTGGTCCATGGAATGAACTACATGTACAATAGCCCTTATAAAATTCTAATCCATTGGTGGATTCCCTTCAGAATCGTCCACTGCATCCTCATATAGAACACATGGAAGACCTCTTAGAGGCATATTACTTCATGTCAAAAATAGTGAAAAATGATCATATGGTAGAATAATCACAGTTTGAACTAGAAAAACCATAATTAGAATCTAATAATAAGATCAAAATGAAACATTGAAGACACACATCCCAATATCCCATGGTAACATGAGTATTATTATGGAAATATCTATCCAAGAACTCACTAAAACATACCCCTCAAGTCCCTAAAATCATATCTCATTTTTAATATCATTCCCAAGACTGAGCATAACCTCCTCTGATATGAAACTTTCACATCATGGACTAGATAACCTATCTATATAGGATCCAAATTGAAATCCTCAAGAACCTAAGGGAATTATCAATCCCTATGGGATACATACTAGCACACAGTCATTGAAAAACAAATATAGGGAATGATTTCTCTCAACATAAAACAAGATAAATGGAATGTATACATAACAAAAAGAAATGGTGGAATAAAACTAGAAGAAATATATTCTAAAAAGAAAGTGAAAGTGTGGTAGTTATAAAAATCTAAAATGAAAGATAAACCCCAAGGTATGTGTCCAAAAAAACAAGAAAGGAAAACTAAGACCAAAAAGTTTACTCCATGTGACATGTGTGCAAAACCCCGCAATTTGACAATCGGCTGCACAGAACCAACTGACATCAACCTCATTGTCTTGCCATAGTTCCTTGCATTTTATTTCATAAAATGATATAATATAGTTTACACACCACTAAAGGGTTGTGCAGGGTGTGACATAAATTGGCTCAGTGGGATCCCACCTAGGTGATATATATCAAGCCTTTGTACAACAATCCGAGTATGCTCAATTTAAAAAAATGTGGCATGATAAGCAAATAAAGAGTTTTTTATATCAAACACATGGTATTTAATTCCCAATTTTCCAAAATTCTAAAACCATATAGATAAAACTGTTCAAAGAATATCAAATTTCCCAAATTACCTAATCAAATCCAAAATAGTACAAATGAAAGCACAGGAAAATCATGTCGAGGATTGCTATAGTTCAGGCTAGCAGACTACTTGTATTAAAATCAATGACTAGTTAATTGTCATGTCCTTTGAACATAGGCCTAAGGAATATAAAAATACCCAAGAGTAAACCCCAAAATATTTCAATACCAAGTCTCTATAAAAATAATAGAGCATAAGAACACCCCATGAGTGGATCCTCCAATAATAAAATGGATGAAGGACCTTAGATAAAAATTCAACATAAGTACCCTAGGCATCCTATATGTTTCGTTTATAAAATCTTTTCATCAAATCCAACATTTGAAAACCACTTCATAAATATATTTTATAATTTGTGGAAAATTCTTTTCCTTCTAACAGAATAGGGTAAAAACTATCTTCTCTCAAAAACCATCTTACACACACAAATCAATAAATCATGTCGATTCGTTTAGAAAACAATTTAATAAAAAAAATGTAATCAACATTTCACATAATATAGTCTAGAGAAGGAACAACCCACCTCAAACTCTGCTCACACATCAAAGTCAAAGAGAACCATAACCATGTGAAGGAATGATAAATGAAAAATAGAGTCCCTATCAATGATTATCACATATTAAAATAATATTCCATAATAGAAAGGGTGGTGGGGAGGTTAAGCCACACATACCATGTGAACCATGTATGTTTCACCAATGGAAAAGTGAGGACTAGCCCTAGAATAAGATAACAACCTTTTTTAGAAGGATCAAACAAGAATCATCCTCACATGATCATCTAATCCTTGAACACAACCCAATGCTAGAACCTCAACCAATGGAAATGTATAAGTAGAAGGGCCTCTTATTAGGAGATATAAAACACAAACACCACAAAGATCAAGTGGCAAACAAAGTAATTTGGAAGAGGAGGAATGATCCAAAATTTTTTATAAGAGGCTAGGGTTTGGGGCAAGTAAGAAAAAAATGAATGGATTAAGATTTAGGCTTACATCTCATAAATGTTATAAGATCAAAAATGATTGACATAATGAATTATAGATTCACAGTGTGAATCCCATGAGTTTAATGTATACCGAAAATGGCATCAACTCATGTAAAAAACATGTGTGATGGATTCACATCAAGAACCAAGTTCAAATAATAAATTAATTTCTTACTTTGAACCAAATTCATAGAATTGATGTTGTGACATATTCACATCATGAATTATATTTATATTGAGAGTTTTTCTTACATACATCACCAATAATAGTTGTTGCAAAAACTCTCAAAATAACTCCAAATCCCTCAAAACCCGAGAAACAATATTTTAAACTCCAAAGGAGAGTGTACCTTTTATCCAGGATGTTATATCATTTTTATAGAATGATCCTCTATTTTAAAAACATAAACATGCACTATCATCCTTTATGAAATCCCAATTCCATACACTACGAAAAACCAAAATGGAAGGAATTGAACTATTCCATGTCCTATGATCCGTCTTATCATAGTTAAAAATTGTAGCACAACATTTGATATTGTATATCATAAGAAAATACATTGAAAAAACTTCCAATCATTTTTAATGATATGGAATATAACGTTATATTATATCACATTTCATTAAATTTTGAACATGATTTTGTGAATCAAATAACATGGTATGGATATGATGGTACTAATGAGTTTCATGGGATATTTTAAATCTTAAACTAAGTAGAAAAAAATAGAAACCCATGATCGCAACACATGAAACCCGAAACCATGTGTATTTAAAATAAATAACTATTGTGATGTGTACCTTCCACTTATGTGTTATCATATCTTCCTCAATCATATAGGGTTGGTGAAGATCACATTGGGTACCCAAAAAGACAACATGCATCCATGGTGTGTCAATTAATTATACTAAATCTCACGATTATTAGGAAGGGCTATCCTCCAATCGTGACATGAATGTATCATGGGGTGGAAAAGGGAAGAGAATATAGAACAATGGGTATAGAAGAATTAATAAGGTAAAAGGTATTTTTGATTGATCACTATCTACTATTAATTTCCTTCTAATATAGAAATCGATATTTCTCTAATCATTGCATCAATTAACTCATACATTATAACATGTATGAGTTATATATGAAATCTTTTCATGCATTCATCATATGAAGGATTCATTTGATCCTCCCAGGCACTTTATCATATAAAATTATTTATAGTGATGGTAGCCAGTGTAGAAGATTATGACTTCCTATCAAGCAAAATTTTTAGGTTGGATCATACACTCTGATCTTAATGCACTATGACGTACTCAAGTAACCCAATATTACAGGCCATGGTAGTGGATTCGTATTTCATATTTCTCTTTATAGTATACCTAAATTGTACCTTGTGATTAGATGAAGATAGTGACATGTTAACTTTAACATGCCATGTGATATGTCCATATTATCTCATACAATATAGCCTAATAGCATCACATGCATGTTGGATTTAGGGAATCTATCCTTCAATAAGTCATATATTCATATAATAAATTCAATAAATTAACTACTCTTATAGATATAAAATATTTAAAGGCGCCTAAATCAATAATGAACCGACCATAGTTTATGTTATATGAATATTAATATAGACTTTGGAAAGTCTATCTTTTTACTCAGTAGGAACATGCTTGATTTAAAATAGTTGAAAATGTAATGACCCAGACATTAAAAATTTTATTTTCTTCCTAAATAAATTTGTGTTATATTATATTATTTAGTATTATACGCATACAACGCATAGAAAAACCAAAAGAACATTATTTAATTAATGGATATGATTAAATTAGTGAATAAATAAACCCAAAAATTGAGAAATATTACAATGGGAAATATAGAAAATATTAAAATAGGAATGGGAATCATTGGATCATCCCTATTTACTATAATTATCTCCCCTATGAACAACACTATAGAAAAGAAAACAAAATATTTGTAAACCAATCAAAATTTTAGAAATGAAAAATATATAATTTCGGGAGGAAATATATTTAGTGATTAATAAGATAATGTATAGGTATTTATAGGACGTAATATGACCTTTTTAATTTAATGTGATTCTTGGTATAGTATTGTGGCCGTTAGAAATAATAACATGACCTTTGGGAATAGTAACATAATCGTTGGAATTGTAATTTGGCCACAAAATAACAAAATAATATTTAAATAATATTTAAATAATATTTATCGTGAGTAATTTAATAAAATATATATATTTTAATTCCATAAAATATACACCATGATTAAAAACTCAAAAAAATTATAAGATTTTTTAATGAAATATATTTTAATGTGTTTAATACAAATAAAAAAGAAGTTATGTTAATAATTAAAATTACCTTTGATGGAAATTTATTTTGATAAAAATAATTTTATTTTTATAATAGACACATTGAAATTTTTTAAGGGTTATATTTTCAGTTATTTTCTGAAATAATTCAATTTTTTGGTGAATAGTATATATAGAGCTTTTTATAACCGGTGTATTATAAATTACTTCATTCATGATGAAAAAATGTCCAAATAAACTCTAGAAAATTTGGATCAACCAAAAACACATTTAATGATAGAATATTATTCATTTAAATATGAAAAAAATCCTAACCTAAAAATTATTTTCCGAAGTCCAAAGCCAAAAGTATTCCTTTAAAATAAAAACTTTTCATTTTTCCAAATTTCATTTTAATAAAATAATGAATATTGGGATTGTAAAGACTTATTAGTACTAAAATAATTTTATCATATTCAAATATTACATAAAATTTCAATAATATCCCTATTATAATGTTTACCATGAAAATTATATTTTATTTTATATTTTGTCCTAAAAATACCCATGTCCTCAAGTATAAAAAACCTATCACCCCTCCCTTGGAAAACCACTTACCTTCCACTTAAAAAAGAAACATATATGCCCAAATCCCATGTATTATGGTTTTTATCTTCCTTATGTACATTCTTCTATAACTCAACTACAATCATTAAAGTATTTTAGTGTCGTATAAAAGAAGCAACACCAAGAATTGGGTATGTTTTCATCAACACATTCTCTCATTTTTCTATTTTCTTCCTCTTTTTAACTATTCCTATCAGACCCAAATATTATAAGATTAATTTAGTAGTATTCTAACATTATATTTATGATATTAAACTAATCTAATTATTATATATATTAAATACCTATATGTCATAATTCTCTTTCCCCCACTTTTGACAATGTTTCATTAATGGTCAGTTAACCACCTAAGAGGACATTTCCATATATAAAATTATCAAAACCATTATGAATGAGAAAAATAAATTATTAATTACATATAAATTCATAAATAAATGTATTTTTAATATTTTTTAATTAATTTTAATTAATTATAAATGATTGTAAAAAAATATATAAATCAAAACAAGATGGGAAATTATAGGGGAAATATGATATAAAAATATTTCCCCATTATTAATTTGAAATAAGAAATATAAGATAATTATTTTAATTGATCAAGAGTTAAAAAAATAATTTAATTTTTTTTCATGTTTTAAAAACCTTTGTTTCTTTTACAAGATTCATAAATGTTTCAAAACAAATTGAGATTTAAGGTTAGGGGATTCTCGAAACCAATTATCTATTTTTGGGGTTCTCTCTCATTTTACATTATTTTCTATATATATTTTATTATATTGTCCTTAAAATTACCTTCCACTATTATTTCAATTTTATCTACATGTATATTTATGTTTTTACCTTGTCCAAGTTATTTCTAGGCAAAATATAGTGATTTGACAAAAAGACTTTATTTCCAAAAACACCATATTTACTCCTCATGATTTGTTTATTATCCATTAAATAATGATAAAGGTTTATGCCAAAATATTATTTACATTATTTATTTTGGAACTCCAAGTTTTATTCAGGAGGTTATTATTTATCACCGTTTATAAAACTCACTCCTTTCCATTGGTTTATTTAAAGATTGTGATTGTTGTATGTTCTCTTTCCATGTGGCTTTCATAATTGTGATCATTTTATGATTTGATGGGTGGTCCCAAAATTATATAACCATATAAATAATTAGTTAATATGATATATATCAAGATATTATATATATTATATGTGAATGTGATTCTTTATTTGTTCAAAAATATGATGTTATGATTTATGCACATATGTTATGTATGAACATGATGCTAGATTTGTTCACAAATATGTGTGGTATTTTACAACTATGTTATGATGTCTCATTATTATAGGTATTATATATTCAATTCAATTTTATAATTATTATTTCATTATTATGACTTTAATTCTATATTTATGGTTTGATTATGAGGATTAATCTCACACATGTCCTATAGATTCATGCCCATTATTCCTACCATGTTATTCATCCCCTTATTGGGATTTTATCTCCCCCATTTATTTGATATATATTCTCATGTGATTACATTTACTAAGAAGAATTTGAGATATTTTTAGAGGATAAATAAGAATTGTTTAAATAAGTTTTATTTTTTACTATATATAAGTGATTTATAAACATAATTTTTCCATTATGTTAAGCCTTTTTATTCTAGAGAGTATTAATGTTATGTTATTTACCTTCAAAATGATATAATAGTCATGTAATAAAAGTTTTTATTGACATTGTTTGTATTATATCCTGATTTATCTAATTTAGAAATTAGTATTAGAAAAAAAGTAAAAATCATAGGGATAAGTTTTCATTTTAATGGAAACATCCTAATGTTTTGGTAAGGTAAAATTGCTTTTAATTCCTAGGAAAAAAGAATCCATTTTGGATACTATAAGTTGATGTGTCTCTAGTATATATTCACCTAGGAGTAACAACCCCAAAGGTAAATATTGGGTATTAAATTGATTGTCTCTTAGTACTTGAAAAATCGGTTATGTTGCAAACCTGGGTTGACACTTTAGGGGGTTCTTCATCAGTCAATCACAAACTCGTTACAAGACATTATGAAGGACCTAAATATAAATTAATTATTTCATTTAAATTTATAAAATGATTTATATAAATGATCCTAGAAGAATCATTAGATATAAAGAATAGACCTAGGGATCCCATAAGAAATGACATCAAAATTACTATTTTTATGAAAATAAATTATTTATCCATGCTTAATTAACTTATATTTTTTTTAATCCTTTTATATTTTAGAAAATGATCTGAATGAGGACAAACCATACCAACAAATCATACGAGGGACAATACAATGATTTTCCAAACAACATTCCCAATGTGATAGGAGGGGGAGTTCATAACATCATGATGATTCTTACCCAGCATTATTTGTCAATGAATAAAAACCTAAACCATATGGAATATCTACCTTCACCTAAAAAGTATCAACTATCCATATTTCTCCTTATATGGAAATGAACCCCAATATTTAGTGGGTATCTGATTAAATGTTCTGTGGAATTGTGTGTTAAGTCAATGAAGAAGATATATTATATGCTCCATTGTTCTGATAATGAGAGAGTTATGTTGGTTCTTTATCATTTATATCGAGAGTTTATTCAATGGTTGGTGTATATAAAGAATATGAAGCTAAAATATGAAATGCAATAAATGGAGTGGAATACTTTGAGAAGTTATTTCTTAAAAATTGCTTTTCTGATACTATTTAAAAATAGATTAAAACCTAATTTGTTGGGATTAATAAAAATGGAGTTAATATATTAGGGATTATAATGAAAATTTCACAAGTATTATAATAAACACCTCAGGTTTTGTTATCAACAATGATAGAAAATTAGATTGATTATTTAGTGGTTTAAAAGAAGCCCATTAAAGACTCTGGCTGTCATATACTTTGTGAATTACAAATAATTAATTCAATTTTCTCTCAAAGTATATATGTAGTTTGGTGAATATATCCATAGACATAGAGTTAAGAAGATAACAATGGAATTTCAGGATGTCAGATCAAATAAATAAGGAGGAAAGAATATCTAACAATCCAAATGTAAAATAATTAAGAACAATCATCATGGTTATTATCTCAAAGGTAAACATAAATTCTTTTAGTTTGGAAGAGAAGGATACAAATTTCATGAATGTTAAGGAGAAATGAAGAAGTTATCCAATGCGGTCGATGAAAGGAAGGAACCTCGAAATGCATTTTTCATGGTTCAATACTTCAACTGTATGGAAAAAAGCGGAACTATACATGCCAGTGAACTAAACCATAGGTCTTCAAGGGTAATCAATTTCATAAACTACCAAATCTAAAGGATCAATGGAAATATTATTCCATCTCCACCAATGAGGTGGAACATGAAAATAATGGTGTACAAGGAATACAATATATTCACTAGAGAATGGAAAAAATCATTTGATTATAGTTTTACACCTTCCTTTATATCCTATAAGTTTTATATAACTATTAAATCATATCCTTGATACCGTGTAGTATATATATCCATAAAAACACATAGTGGTGTGGTCCTTTTAACCTAGGAGTTGGAATCTTCCTTTGTTACAATTTTTGGGGATTTTATCTTAAAAAATATCATGATTCTTAATTTGGTGGAAATTTATGATATACTGGGCATTTATTGGCTCTCGTTATATAGAGATTACATCAACTATTGAAAAAAGGAAATCTCGTTCTATATTTCGAACTATCCCATTCTCCTATAAAAGTCAAGTAAGATCATGAATCTCTTTTGAAATTTCCCTTAATGATGTGGGTGTTTATACCCAAGGATTATGAATATATTTTATAAATAGTTATGTGAAAGGATAGAACCAACCTTAAGTAAAATCCGATTTTAAGATATTATATCGATGTATTTCGGGAAGTTTTACTCAGCCTTCCAACAAATCATGAGGTGGAGTTTTAAATGAAGCTTATACTCAAATCCAATCCAATCTCCAAATTCCCATATCGGATGTCCCCAATCAAACAAGGGGAGTAAAAGAAGTAGCTAAAAGAGAATTTGGATAAAGGTTTTATACACCCAATTATATTTCCATGGGGTTTTCTAGTACTCTTTGTAAATAAATGAAATATAAATGCATTTGGGTATTGATTAATGGGAGCTCAAAAAGATCATGATAAAGAAAAATTATCCCCTACCAAAGAATGATGACAAGTTGGATCAACTTAGAAGAGCACTATACTTCTAAAAGGTAGATCTTTGTTTTTAAAATCATGATCTGAAGGTGACAAAGGAATATATTCATAAGACAACCTTTTTTACAAATTACTGACATTATTATTTCATTATAATTCCCTTTGGACTTACTAATACCCATAAAATATTCTTGTATTTGATAAATAGAGTATTTAGAGACATCCTTGTCAAATTTATGGTAGTATTTATTGATGATATTCACATTTTATTCAAGGTAAAGGACAAAAATTAAGAGAAACTATAGATTTTGTTGGTTAAATTTAAAGAGGATAAAATGTATGCTGAGTTCATCAAGTTGGACTTTTGGATACAGAAAATCACATTCATGGTGTAAGTGATCACAAGTATGGGGATTTCTATGGACCCTTTAATGGAAAAATAAAATTATGGAATTGGCTATAACCTTATGTGTCTTCGATATATGTAGTTTTCTAAGATTATATGGGTACTACCGACGATTTTTGAAAAATTTATCTTGATTTTCTAGTACACTATCTAATTAACTTGTAAAAGGGTAAATTACATTAGGATATAAAAAAATGAGGAAATATTTAAGGAGATCATGAATAGGCTAGTCACTGAACCTATACTTACTCAACCCTTAAGTGGAAAAGGTTTTGTGATATATAGAAATACTTACAAGAAATTATGGGGTTATGTACTTATATAGAATGATAAAGTGAGAGTCTTAGACTCATGAAAGTAAAATTTCCATCAATAGAACTACATGATGCATGATTTTTAGTTTTCATTTGTGTTCTTTTATTTGAATGTTTGGCACCACTAACTCTATAGTATGAAGTGTGACATACATATAGATCACAAGAGCATAAAATAAATATTTACATACAAAGAGACAAAAATGAATCAATGATAATTCATAGAGTTGATAAATGATTTCAATTTATCAATTCATTACCATCCAAAAAGGATAATAATGTAGTTGATTCTCTTAGGAGAAATGAACCTACTATACTACCCATGCTATGGATTGATAAATACCAACCATATATTTATCTATATGTAAAGGATGTATCTATAAAAAATAACAATAGAGAATAAATCCTACCATTCCCAAATGATTATTTTTCCATCTATCCAAGATATGATCAAGGAGGTACAAAGGGGTTATTTAGAGAAATAAAATAAAGTAAAAGAAATAATGGAAGGGAAACTTCACAAGTTTTAAAACAATTAATATGGAACTATTTAGTTTAGAACATTAATTTGTTTTTATTCTTCAATATAGATAAATAAAAATATATTGGATAATAAATATAGCTAATATTTTTCTATCCATCCTGGATGTAGAAAGATGCATTATGATATTCAATAACACTTCTCGTAGGAAAATATGAATAAGGATATTTCTGAGTACATCACAAAGTGAAATGTATGTTAGCATTTTAAAGTAAGGAAACATAATTTCAAATATATAATGCAACCATTTCCTATACAAAAATGAAAATGGTAGAATATCACCATGAACATTGTCACCGATTTCTCAATAACATTAAAAGGAAGAAATGTGCTATAGATTTTGGTGGATCATCTCACCAATATTTCACACTTAATCCTTATTCAGGAAGATTTACCTCTTCACCAACCTGAAAATATATACCAAAAGTAAGTAGTGAGGCTTTATGGGATACCACTTTCAAACATTTCTAATCATAATCCATGGTTCCCCTATAAAATCTAGAGATTTATTCATTATTATCTCAATACATAATTGAATTTGAATATTTCTTATCATCCCCAATCTGAAGGACAATCTAAAAGGACCATTTATACACTTAATGACATACTAAGATATTCATCAATAAAATTTAAAGGAGGATGGGATCAATATATTTCATTAGATGGGGTATAATAATGAAATATTTTCCTCTCAAGTATTGAAATGGTCCCACATGAATCTCTATATGGGAAGTGATGTAGAACTACTACATGGTGGGATGAAGCTAGTGAACAAAAGAAACTTGGATGTGATCTTATGAATGAAATTATAGATAAATTTTAATCAATACAATAGAATATAAACTTTTCTCAGAATCATCGGAATAGATTTGCTGATAACCATTAAAGAGCCATGGAGTATGATTTTGGAGAAATAGTTTTCCTTAGAATATCTCCACGGAATAGATTCATCCAATTCGGAAAAAAATGAAATCCTAGATAAAGGTACATTAGACCCTTGGAGATCCTTGATTACATAGGATCAGTGGTTATCATCTTTCACTTCCACCAAACATGGATCAAGTACCTGACTTGTCTCATGTATCTCCCATGAGAAAGTTCATACCTAGTCCCTCACATATACTAAATCCAAAGGCGGAACAAATATATGATGACCTCTCTTAGGAGGAGGATATTCTGATGATCTTGGACCATAGAGACAAATTTCAACCCAACAAGAAAACTCACCTTATAAAAGTGTTTTGGGGGAAACATAAATATAAAGAGATGAAATGTGAATAAGGATAAACAATGAAATATAAGTACCCTCATATATTCTCAACTAAGAATTTGTGATGAAATTTTAGTGATGAAATTTATAAAGGGGTAAATGTAATGACCTAAATATTATAAATGATATTTTCTTCTAGAATAAATATTTTCATATTATATTATAAGCTATTAGACACATACAATGCATAAAAAATCAACACATTATTTAATTAATGGAGATCATTAAATTTTTCAAAAAATAAACCAATAAAAATTTCTAATATTACATTGATGAAAAAAAAACAAAAAATAATAACAGTATAAAGGAAAGATTTGGACCATCTATATATGTTATAATCATCACCTCCACAAACACAGTGGAATAAAAAAATATTAGTAAAGCATTAAAAATTTTAGAAATGTAAAATATAGAAACTTGGGTGGAATTTTAGTGAATGTTGGATAAATTAATGAAGAGGTATTTATTGGATGTAATATGACTATTGGAAAGGTAATGTGATTTTTGGGATAGTATTGTGCGTATTATGAATAGTAAGAAGAGTGTCGGGATTAGTAACCTCATTCCTTAAATTACAATTTGACCGAGAAATAATAAAATAGAATATAATAAATATTTATAATTATTAATTTAACCTATAAATATGTTAATGCCATAAAATAAATATCGTCCTTAAAAACTAAAAGAAATTTTATTCTTTTTTAAAATAAACTTTATTTTAATATATTTGGTAAAAAAATATAATTTCTACATTAATAATTATAATTAAATATCATAGAAAATTATTTTTATAAAATTAAATTCATGTTTTAAATCATCAAATAAAAAAATTCTAATGGTTGTATTTTGGTAATTTTCTAAAATGATTCAATTTTAAGGTCAATAGTAAAAATAAAATGTTTTCATAACTACTATAATTTAAATTACATCATTCATGATGAAATAATGACCTAATAAATTCTAGAAATTTTGTATCAACCAAAAACATATTTAATGAGATAAATTATTCATTTAAATATAATAAATTTATTCACCTAACCTAAAAAAATTTAATTCTAAAGTATTCTATTAATATAATAATTTTCTATTTTTAAACATCATTTTTAAAAAAAAATCAATTCAGATTTGTAAAGATGTAAAAGTCATATAATCATTTTATTTTATTCAAATATGATATCAAATTTCAATAATATCACTATTAAAATGTTCACCATGGTAATTATATTTTATTCAATATTTTATCCAAAAAATACTCATATCTTTAAGTACAAATAACCTGTCGCACCTCCCATGAAAAACCACTTACCTTCCAATTAGAAAATATATATATCTACCAAAATACACTCTCCTAATCCACATATAATCCTTATGTATGTTATATTTTCACTCAAATCAATGAATTCATTTATTTTATTGCTGTAGAAAACAAGAAATGCTGATATGAGGGTATGTTTTCCTCAATTCTTTCTCCCATTTTTCACTTCTCAATCTATTTTTCATTCTCCATTTTAGACCCAAACATACTAATAATAATTTAGTAATATGTTAATAATATATTAATTATGTTAACCATTTATAATTATTATACTTTTTAAATATTTATATTTCATACTTCTCATTCACCCACTATTGACAATGTCCCATAAACAGTCAGTTAACCGACCAAGAGGACATTTCCAACTCTCTAATTATCAAAAATATTGTGTACGATTATAATAAATTATTTATGATACACAAATGTATAAATATATGTATTTTTATTTTTTTTTAATTAGTTTTACTTTTTTATAATTGACTAGGAACATAAATAGTTAAATCAAAACAAAATGATATATTTTAATGTAAATATGATATAAAAACATTTCACCATTAACAATGGGAATTAAAAAATATAATCCAATTATTATAATTGATCAAGTGTCATAAAATAACATAATTTACTTTTGGTTCCATGTTTTAATAAAATTATTTTTACTAGAAAATATGTAGAAAAGTGATGAAACAAATCAATATTAATGGTAAGGGGATTCTAGAACCCAAATGTCAGTTTTTTTGTTATATCCTCTTTCACATTTATTTCTTATATGTATTTTCCCATAAGGTTATTAAATTTTAATTCCACTATTCATTCCCAATTATCTCTAGGTATATTCATGTTTTTACCTATTTTATCAGATTTCTGAGCAAAATATAATGATTTTTCAAGGATACGTTAATTTCAAAAGCACCACATTGACTCTGGGTAAGCTGTTTCTTATCCACTCAGAGATATATTTTATGATAAAATATGATTTCCCTTATTTTTTGGGAACCCCAAAAATTATTCATAAAATTTTTCTGTATAAAACAATTATGAATCTCATTCCTTTACATGGGTTTATTTCATGAATACTATTGTTTTATGTCCTCCTTCCATGTGGTATACATGATTATGATAATTTTATGATGTGACGGGTGGGACCATAATTATATTTATCTCCAATACATTGGGTAATGTGATATATGTAACCCCCCAACGTGACTGACCACTTGAACGGTCACCGGGCTGATGGGTCACACAACCTCAAGTAGGCATTCCCATATGCCAGAAACTACTGACAAGTAGATAGTGTCTATGTAGGTAATAGTGGGGAGACAATACCCTCATATCAGAGTATCACAATGGTGTATCAAGAAATAAAAAACAAAAAAAATAGAATTCGTAATAAATGAAAGGCAAATCATTATAATAATAATAATGACTGAATAAAAAAATATTACCAATGCCAATGTACAAAGATTCTTGCATGTCCAAATGTAGATGCATAACTAAAATAGTAGACATACAAAAGGAAAATGATATTGTAAAAGAATACATAAAATAAATGAAAATAAAATACCCAAGGGAAATCTCCATGATCATCAAGAACTCCAACTCAGTCTAATTATCCTAATTAACAAGTACTAGAAAAATAGCACAAGCAATGGTCCATGTCTCGAAAAACATAAGTTACACTTCGATACCCCAGTGTAATGGAGGCCCGAGAAGGGTGTGAGATATAAATCCTAGTATGTTTCCATCCATGTCGTCTACAACTAAATCCATCCCATGAATAAAGTAAATAATTCCATGTAATAAGAATGAATTAATATAACTAAAAATAATAATCAACCAACACACACAAGTTCCTAAAGGACACCTGGTGGCTCTGCCTGCTTTAGCTCACGACCAAAAAAAGATTTCTAATCAGAATATATATATATATATATATTTCATCCACCTATATGGACTAGGTATTTATGTATGTAAGTGGCCATTTATCTGGAATACTAGTTGCTGGATGGACTTGGCATAACTTAGCCATCTGTAACCAGTATGAATGAGCCTATAATACCAACCAAAAAGGTAAATTACCTAAATCCAAATTGATTGTTATATTTCATACATGAAACCTAGGATGGTGAGGGCGACATCTTGTCATCACTCTAAATAGAGAGCATGGTGCCTCTGCCCAACATCGTATATAGTATCATTGGTAAGAAATTTCATTACTCAATACCTGATAAAAGGGAGAATGATTTTCTACAATGATCAACAAATTCCTTATCATAATTCCACATCCTATTCAAGCTCTAATAATATGAAAATAATAATAACCAGATCCATTATGAATTACCATTCATTCTCTATATTTATCAAGCCATTATATCAATGAACAAAAATAATAAAATTTCATATTAGCCATCTAATATAACAAATAGGTGTAGTCATACCACCAAAATAAGTTAAATTTCAATTAAACCAATTAATTTGTTCATTTAAGGTAATAAATCCTGAAAATTCCATTCCATTTAATTAAACAATACATGGAAATTCTTTTATCAAGGATCAATGACGAACATAAAAGATACCATGAGAATAAGGTCATTTAACTACTTGGGGAAGTCCATTAATAAGTCAATCCAATCCATAATTAGTTGCTTGATTCAATATTAATTTTGGAATTAAATGGTCCCATATATGTACTTAGGAGATTTAGTGGTTCTATGAATGTTTATAAAGGGAAAAATCTCTTTTCTAATGCCATTAATGTTCATGTCCTAAAAAATCCATAACACAACAATCACATCAAAGTATAGATTAAGGAATGGAGCACTAATCCTAGCACATCACAAAACACTACCCATCACCTATATTTTAAAAGACATCACACCTTATCTGAGGGGTTTTAATATAAAAATTTGACATTTTTTATAAACAATTAATTTAACACAAAAAAGCTTCATATTCAAGAATCAAAATTCAATTCACCAAAGATGCATTTAAAATAACTACCAATAATGGAAAATTAAATTATTAATCCAATTCAAGCACTAAGAAGGTATTCGGGGCATTCAAACCTTTAATTGTAAGGGGGAAAATTAAGTCTTTATGCCCAAGGGGTTTCTGTGATCGAGATTAGAAACCATTAATTAGTCAAAAATTCTCAACGGGTGTAATATATTGTGTGAATATAAATTTAATATGAAGGAACCAATTATAAAGAAACATATGGAATAGTCTAGAATGTGGTGAAATGATGTTATTCATAAAATGGAAGAAAATTTTGGGAAAATCCATAGACCACCTACCTTATGCTTAGGACATATCACTCATCCAAAATCAAGCTCTAATTTGGTATGGTTAGGAAGTGATCAAAGAAATTGAAATTCACCCTAAAAAATAGAAAATGATCTTACACCTTGATAATTTGATCGAGGGAATATTAAATGAAGAAATATTAAAAGTAATTGATAGCATAATTTTTTGGATCCATAGAGACTAATGGTGATCGATTTGGGAAACATTCAAAGGATATCCATTGATTCCTAGAATAGTGAGAAGAGGAACCCGTGGTTAAAGATGGGAGTGCTCCTGTGGCTAGAGGAGTGGAAGAAGGAAGAAAAATAAATAAGAATAATAGAATATTTCATTAAGGTCAAAATATTATTTTCACCCTAAAAATTGGTTCGCACAGTTTGGCCACACGGTTTGGGCAAACCTTGCACCAACGATGCAGCTTCCTATGCTTAGGAAACCACCTTGTACCATTTCCCCTGCATGGTTACCCTAACCATAAACTAACTAGGTGGTGAATAATGATTTGGAACTACCTATGTTTCAATAAACATGTAATCTAGGAACACGGTTTAGTTAAACCATGTGCATACCATGTGGGGAACTTGTGCTCCTCAGATTTAGGCTGCATGGTCTTCTACTGGAGGCTGCATGGTTTCAGACAAAATGTGTACACTATTGAGAGCACCAAAATGTGATATTTCATATCTCGACACTCCTAAAACTCAATAGTGAACTTGAGAAACCTCTCCAGACTACACCCAAGTCTAGATTCAACACATTAGATTTTAGAAACTCTCTAAATTGTGTTTTGAAGCTCGATTCAAAGAAAAACTCGTATAGTAAAGGCCAAAATTTATATTCCCCTACAATTTCACCTTGGCTCAAAACACAGGTCATTACAACCCCCCAACCATAGAACTTCTTGTCTCCAAGAATCCTTATAGATAAATGAAAAAACCACCATATCATGTTGGGTTATGAAGTCTTATTCAAATGGTTGGGTTGTGTTTCCATATTCCCAACACACTTCCAATCTTAACTTTATCATATGACACTTATGTCATAAAAACCAACAACAATGATCATTTTTTTGAATGAAACACTAAAACAAATCTTACCTGAGGCTATTTAACTAGAGACACAATCATGTCATCATCTTGATAAACCATTACCTGATGGTTCTTCCCACTATGGGTTTTAACATCAGAAGGGGCCAACAACTAACCACAGTACCTCAACCATTGGAATTACCTATAAAGCACACCCCAAGATTTCTAATGACTCTCTTGGTATATTTTGCTTTACTAGGAGAACCTAGTTACATCTATGTCCATAATTGAAACCTCGCTATAATGAAATAGGTGAAACTCAGTTGACTAATCCAAAATGGGACGCACAATATTTCCAGGAAGACACTTATAACCCTAAAATAACACCTGCCTTACACCTACGGTGTATTTTAAAATAGTTCCACTCAACTGTATCCATTGGAAAAGAGGGATAACCACTTAATCCACCTATATCAACTTACCTTGATGGTGATTGACATAAATAACCATCGCTTTACAAAATTAACCACAATGGCTTCCTCTAAGTCATTTCACATTTTCAATGAGAATATTCATAGAAGTATATGACAGGCTTCCTATGAAGATCCTCAATAAATCCATCACCTGACCATTTATAACTATCATGCCTCACCATAAACAAGGGTGTAAACTCGATCCAGATCACTAGAATCATTACCCACTAAACTTCTCTAAGCCCAAAAACGTTTCGGGATTACCTCAGATTCAGTGAACTAGATTCCAAGGATTTGACCCATGGTATTCCATACTCCATGATTACAATTGAGAAATTGGTATAATCCAACACATCCACATCAGATCATTGACTGATCCAAGAGCGGTGTATGCCTATCAGTCATGTCAAATAAGAACGATTGGTGTCCAAGATTCTATCCAAGGTATTCCTACATAGGATCCCAGGTATCACTCAAGACTAACCAATCCTTAATAAAAAGCATGCATCAGTGTTTAGCAATGAAAAACTAACTCAACCAATCCCAAATTCATTTAAATCTTCAGTGTAGAGTAAGATTGATTCTCTCTTAGAGAACCAGGGATTACATCCAGATAAAGGACATGCTCTCATCTTTAAGAAGAGTATACTAAGAGGATTTGAAAAACTTCCAACCAACCAATAAACCCCAAAGAAGAATAGTCTAACCACAACTGGTCATCTTCATAAAAGAAACTTGGCTTCTCCTGCTGACACACTCCATGGATCAAACCATAACGCCTTCACCATCTGAGGTTTTCCACATTCATTCAGGTTTAAAAACTGATGTCCACCCACAACTGAGAACATTTCCAAGGGGTTTCATACACATCCAACCACATCAACGTCATGTTTACAAGTAAGCACATACATGATTTTAAACTTCCAAATCATAAGGGTATTTAGTAAAAAATAACCATTTCCAAATGACCTCTGTAGTCGTATTTCTTCTACATCAAAGAGCATGTTTTACCAGAATGACATGATACTATCCACCATACGAGTGTTTGGAACATCCTGACCCATGTATTTAATGTATTTAATTATTTTTCTACCTTTAAATACTTTTATTGGGGTCTGGGGTGAGTCCGGGATGGAATTTATGAGTTTTTTATAAAAAGTGCGCATTTTGGGTTCGACGTCGTTGGACGCAAGGGAGGAGCGTGATGCCACCCGGCTTTGCCCAGGAAACTGTGTGGCCTTTTTTCTTTGAAGAATTAAAGTGAATAAATAAATGTTAATTTATTATGTCATTTAATATATTTATGGTTATTAAAAATTTTAATATTTTTATTTTAGATGAAAACTAAAATTATTACTTTTATTATTATTGAAATGAAATAAACACTTTTATTATATTTAATTTTTTTATCATGTTATTGGTTTTTATTATTATCATTGTTATTCTAAATATTATAATTAAAATTAATGTTAATTAAAACAATTGTTAGACAATTTTTTATTGTTTTATTAATATTATTGTTATTCTGAATATTATTATTATGATTATTATTATGATTATTATTCCTATTATTAATATCATTTAGGTATTACAACTAATGTTATTATTATTATTATTTTATTTCTATTTTTACTTTTATTATTATGGGTGTTTTTATTATTATTATTGTATTATTGATATTTATAATTAGTTTTTCTTTTATTATAGATATGTTTTTCCTTTTTTAGGGTTTTCGGCACACCCTCCCCCCTCTCCAATATCTTCTCCCCCTTCTCTGTGTGTGTGGAACACATAAGGATAGCCCCCCCCCCAGGGCACCCTCCACACTCGCTCTAGTGCTCCTCCCACCTTGTGTACTCCATGTAGCCTTTCCTACCTCCGACTCTCGGTCGGATATTCCTTGACCATCCACCCAGCCGATGACACTCCCCAGCTCCCTTTGTTGTGTGCGAGTAGGCCAGCATCCCGATGCATCCCAAGCCCACACTGCATCTCTGGTGTGTGCATACTCCTTCTTCCCTTCTAGTGTCGACCCCCCCCCTCCCTCGATCATGTTTCTCCCAGTGCACCTAAATCCATCTCTTGAGGCCAGACACCATCAGCCCCCGCTCTCCCATCGCTACCCCCAGTCCTGCCTCATCCCAGCTACTCCCTACTCCAGTCAGTTCTCTACTAGTGTCGTAGCTCTCAGCCGACCCGTTTCCAGCCACAATCTTCTCCCTTGCTCGATGTATAGCCAGAGCGCACTCCTCCCTACTATTCGGCACACACAGCCCAACCAGACGTCCCTCTAGTCATGATCCCTTCTTCTGGATCCTCACCCTCTCCAGACCAGCACGTGCCTCCCTCATGTCTCCCTCCATAGATGGGTTTTCTACCCGTCAGTATAACATTCTACATCCTACTTTATTTTGTTTTTTATCTTTGTTCTGTTAGGGGTGTTTGTCGATTGATAGTTATTCTTAGCAGAATTGAATGTTTTAGAACTCGCGTGAGGTGATTTCGAGTGGACGTTGTTGTCACACCATGTATTCGAGGTGGGAATTCACTTACACTTTCCATTTTTAATTTAAGAATCTCTAATTCTATGTTTTTTTCACTTTGTATATATGTTAAAAAAAAATTTCAGACTTTTGATTAGTTTTCTGGTATGTGGTCAAAGTTCAAAGTCTTGTTTGATATGGTCTTATTGTGTAGTTAATTTTAAAGTATTATTTTTTTGTAAAATTAGTGTGTTTTGCTGTAACACCTTGTTTTTCCTCTTGTCGTTGTTTTATAAATTTCTCATACTATTATTAAATTATTCTTTGTAGTGTTAATTATAAAAGAGAGTCTTTCTAGGGTGAATATTATTTTAAAAATTGATTTTAACGTGTGGTTTGTTTTGTCAAGTTGTGAACACTGGGTGTTTATGCTGTTATTCTATAATGTTAAAACATTTTTTAATAATTTAAACAAAATTAAGGCATGCAATGGGTGACTATACTTTTTTTTGTATTAGATAAAAATTATTTTGGTAAATATTTCATGCCTTGGGTTTTTTTATATATATAAAATTTTCCATTTAGATTTTAGGAGTAAAGAGTGATGTAAATTAAATTGTTGGGTTTTAAAAATGGATCAACAGTATGTAGAACAATGTTTTTAGTTCTTTCTGTGGTTTCCTAAGTGGTTTGTATTTTACAATTTGTTTTTTGGTTTTAGCGTTTATTTTTATTTTATTAAAAATGGTCATGTCTTGAGTGTGTAGTCTAACTATGTTAAAAAGAGTTTTTATCAATGTTTGGATCTGATAAATGATGTGTTTACACCACCTTTGTAAGTGTGAAAATTGTACCTTTGATAAAAGTGGGTTTTGTAAAATGTGTTTTAAGGGCCCGTTTGGCCAATTCGAAATAAATTATGTAAAATGTTTGTCATAACCCCCCCCCCCCACAGATTTTCCTCATGCCTCATTGATATTGGTTTGTTGGGATGTCCTCAGTATAAAATCCTTGGGTTCCATTATACAGTTCCCTCAGTTTGGAACACTTGGTATCTTTTTACATTAAGTCATGATAGTCATCCATGGGGAGACTCGGGGTGTGTCTGGATGTGAATTTTTATTATAAATATAGATTGTGATTTGATGCTCGGAAGAATCTGATGGCCCACCCCCTTTCATACCTGAGACATTAGAACATGGAATATTGAGATAATTGTCTGAGGCGAGTACTGCACCAGTACATTATGGTACTGACTAGTGGCCCATAGTAGGTAGATATTTTTTCGTTCATTGCTATGGGAATTTCCCTCATCCTACCTGAGAGAGGATGGTCGAGTGTTTTGGAGCATTATATTTCATCGTTTGTGGCATGCTACTTTAGATGGGTTTTCATGTATTAGTGTCTTCTAGATTATTCATGATCTCCTGGGTTCACCTATGGCTAGAGTTTTTTAAGTATTGAACAGTTGCTGAGATACTTGCATACCTATCTACATTGCTCTTGTTATACCTGCCTTGGTACCCTTGTGTGGTATTTTTCATGTAAAGTGACATTTTTTCCTAACTCCTATGAAAGTGTTTTCCAATATAAAATATGTTTCAAACTCTTTTGTTTTGTCTTTTTTTGAATTAAATCATTACATTTCCATTGAAATAGCATGGACACACTTTAGGTTAAATTTTTTTTTTCAAATGATTAAGGGTAATTGTTTGTACTTTGTTTTTAAGTAAAAATTATAGAAATTCATACTTTAATCTATTGTATTTCCAACATGGAATTGATGTTTCTTATTTTTAAAGGTAGTGAATTTGGAAGTAGTATATCCAGATACCCTACTGAGTTTTAATACTCACGCCTATAGTTCTTTTCTGTTTTTTATTCATTGTGTAGGTTATAGATTGAGTGTGTTTTCCTTAGGAGGAATTTGATCGTTGAGTCGGAGAGCGACCCATGATGTCACACAGAGTTAGTTCGGATGTCGAATATGGTTAGATTTATATACTTCAGTTCTGGTTTAGTTGTTTGTTTGGTTTTTTTATTTTGAGATACTCTTTATTTTTTTTTCTATTTTTATTTATATATACTGGGTGAAATCGTTCACATCGTCTCTGTTGATGCCCTAGATCTTGTCGGCATCACGGGAGGATCAGGAATGCCTCTCATGCCTTGCCGTAGATCGGCTCGGGTGACTGATTTAGGGTCAACCTGTGTTGGTTCTTGAAAAAATGGCATAAGAGGAGTTCAGATCTCAGAAGATGTCACTTTTTAAAGTTCCCTTTTTTATTTGGGATGTCAAGGTAGATGGAGTAGAATTGTCGGGACTCAAGGGGTAAGTGTGGGATGAGTGTCGCGAAATCTTTCTCATCCTGGTCCTTGGATTTCCATGGGAATTCTAGTTTAATTAGTTTCTTTGGATTTTTTTTGGAATGTTTTGCGATTGGGATATGACAAATGGAATTGGACTAATAGTCCTCGTGAGCCCGCACGGATAAGAAATTCATGTGGATCTAGGGTTATGGTCCCGAAAGGATCACTATGTTAGTGGTGTGTTCTTCATATGGCTTCCAACTATATGGTCAATTCACCCACAAACACTAGTTCCTTGTTTGAGATGTTTTAGGTCACCTTTGAATTCTAAAATTGGTTTGAATCCGAAAAAATTTGTTTTTAAAAATGGTTGTTTTAAATTACATTTTTAATTTGGGTATTTTTTAAAAGGAAATGGGACAAATGATTTGTTTTTGGAAAACGAATTTTTGTTTTGGACTTCGTGTTTCTATGGGTTCTCACAAGCATAGTGGTATGTTTAAATATAAATAGATGTCTGGTATGGTGGATGGATGACCGGGGTGGCACAAATACATGTATATGAGTGAGACTCTAAAGAATATGGATGGTGATGGTTTAACCCACCAAGCATGTTTTAAATTAAATATATTTTCAAAAAGGAAATTTTTCATGTTATAATAGCTTGTTTTCTTATGTTTATAGATTTTCATCCATACGATGTTTGATTTTGAGGATTTTATTTATTGTGTTGGCCCTGATTGGGTTCTTGACTTTTCTTCTCTAGTGGTTTCCACTTGAAGCTTCGATGGTTGATCATAGTTCGATTGATCAACCTATGGATTTTATAATTAAATTTTAAAAGATATATCCACCTCTCTTTTATGGTCATGTAGACCCTTCTATGGTGGAGGATTGGATGCGAAGGATTGAAAAGGATATTAACCTCATTGAGTTTCCCGATTCGTTGAAGGTCAAGTTTGGAACCGTCATGCTTGAAGGTTCACTATGGATGTGGTGGAAGTTAGTGTCTTAGAAAAATCCCTGTTAAGTGATTACATGGGATTTTTTCAAAACTCTGTTCATTCTTCGGTATTTCTCTAAACAAGAAAGGGTGAGAAATAGGATGGAGATGTTTGATCTACAATAGGGTGACAGATCTATGTTGGATTATTTCAAGCACTTTGTGGAGATAGTTCTTTATGATTCATGGTATTCCGTTGATGACTTAATGAGGGCTTAACACTTCAAGGCGGGTCTCTACCCCGATCTACAATTTATTGTGTTAGAGTCCAACCTAACATTTTTTTCATTATGGAGAGACAATTTTTTCATGTCGAAGATGTAATGGAAGGAGTGATCAACGTATTCCTCCCTCCTTGAATCCCTATGAGTAGTGGTGAAGGTTCTAGAAAGGAGAAGAGGAAGAAATTGAAAGTGGATGGAGCATGTCGTTGAATCAAAAGGCATTGGGATATCTTATCAACCTCTTTGCAGTAAAAGATCCTCATTTGTTATCAGTGTTGCAAGCTTGGTCACAAAAATTCGTCATCTGCAAATGCTCTGAAGCCCTGCCAGGCATGTGGATGCATGGGTCACTTATGGAGATTCTGTTGGGGAGTTGCTATAAAGCATCGTGGGGAAAGTTCTCATAAGTGATGTGCTTTTGGGTTTCTATTTAAAGTTTATTTTGAATGTTTTCTTTTAGTGTAAGGGATCTCATATCATGGAAAGTGTAGATATAGTGTCTTGGGGTTTTGAAATGAATGGGAGTTTCATGGGTCTTTTTATGAACTCTAGTTTTCAATGCCAGCGTGGCTTACATTTCTAAATCATATCCTTTCTCTCGTAAAATCAAAATATGTATATTTATTATTAGGATTATCCGAACCTGACTGTGATGAGGGAGATGCTTCATCTATCAAATCTCCAGCCAAAAGGCCTCGGAATGAAGTCGGTGTGTAGTCGGGAGCCCTTGGGGAATTTTTAAGGAGTTTGGTTATGGTTGTTCCACTATCATGCAGTGAGACAGTTTCAGCATATCTATTTTGGTTCATCGTCATTGTAAATTTCCTCTTGATGCAAAGATTGTGATGGACATATCCCTATTGAAATATTAGTAATTATGACTTTTTGGATGTGAGTTGTCGATCAGTGGCCTTGTGTGGACCACCCATGTGAATCATTTTCGGCTTCGATTTATATCCATCTAGAAGTGATGAGTCGTGAGTAGTTGTTTGTCATAGTTCTATTGATCAAATCCTTGGTCCCTCCCTTCACACCCATGGGTTAAGGATATTTGGGTCATGCAAAGATTTCGGTTCAGCTCTTATCCATTTAAAATGGGAGCGAGTGGTTTAAGTGTTCAAGTTGTGTTTATTTTAGTAGGGGTAAGGCCTGGTTTAGGTCTAAGTTAGTTTTCTATTTGGTTTCTTGTAGGACGGTTCTTCCTGGTGGGGACACTCGCTTAATATTTGGGTTTTCTCTTAAGTCGTTCTCAGATGCTAGTTGAGTTCATATGGTGGGGAGTCCGTTCAGGCCTCCCCTATGCTGGTGATTTATTTTAGAAAATTTAGTTCTTTCCCATTGGTGGTTGAAGGAATGTCCTGGGATTATGAGGTTGTATCATGTTTATGTGGAATCCTTAGGTGTTGGTCAATCGACTAGAAGGTGTTGTGCCTTTCCAGGTGCGGAAAGCGTTATGGTGGGGAGACTTTCCACGCCCTGACTCATGTATTTAATTATTTTAATTATTTTTCTACCTTTAAATAATTTTTCCGGGGTTCGGGTGAGTACTTTTGTGAATTATTATTATAAATATAGATTCTGATTTGATTCTCAGATGAATTTTATGGCCCACCCCCTTTCATACCAGAGACATTGGAACCTGTCATATTGAGATAATTCTTTGAGACAAGTATTGCACTGGTAGGTTATGGTACTGACCATTAGCCCATAGTAGGTGGATATTTTTGGTTCATTTCTATGGTAATTACCCTCGGCCTTCTTGATATAGGATGTATCAGCATTTTGGAGCATTAGATTTCATCATTTGTGGCAGGCTACTGTAGAAGGGGTCGCAGGTATTAGTGTCATCTAGATTATTATCGATCTTCTAGGTTCTCCTATGTTTATATATTTTTAACTATTGAACGGTTGTTGAGATACTTTCATACCTATCTACATTTCCTTTGCTTTACCTGCCTTCATACCCTTGTGTGGGGTTTTCCATGAAAAGTGACATTTTGGTTTTCTAAATCCTATGAATGTTTTTTCCAAAAGAGAATCTGTTTCAAATTCATTTGATCTTTATTTTTTTTGGAATGAAATCTTTACTTTTCCATTTAAATAGCATGTCAACACTTAAGGTTAAATTTTGTTTTTTTAAATGATTATAGGAAATAGTTTTTACATTGTTTTTAAGTAAAAACTGTAGATTTTAATACTTTAATATATTATAGTTCAAACTTAGAATAAATATTTCTTACTTTTAAAGGTTGTGTATTGGGAAATGGTATATAGGGCTAGCCTATTGTGTTTTAATACACACGCCTACAGTTATTTTCATTTTGTAATCCTTGTGAAGGTTACATCTTGGGGATGTTTTCCTTGGGTGGCGTTTGATCGTTGAGTCGGAGAGTGACCTACGAGGTCACACAGACATAGTTCAGATGTCGAGTTTGGTTTGTTTTATATTCTTCAGTTCTTATGCAGTTGTTTATTTGGTTTGTTTATTTTGAGCTGCACTTTATTATTTTCCACTATTTTTATTTATTTATACTAGAGTAAATCATTCCCATCATCTTTGTTGATTCCCTATAACTTATCGCCAGCCTGGGAGGATCGGGAATGCCTCTCGGGCCTTGTCGTGGATCGAATTGGCTGACCAGTTCAGGGCCGACTTGGGTTGGGTCATGAAAATTGACATGTTAATATAAATAATAAAATGAACAGCCACTAATAAGTATGATAGATCATAAAATCTTTAAATTCACACCTTAAACACCTCCCTATAGTGCTCACATTTTTCAAGACATTATACTGGAATACCAAAACCAAATTGACTAGTGCGAAAAACATCTGATCCTCTTGGAATTCATACAAATAATTTCAAGGAACTTGATTCCTTTTTAAATCTCAGGTAACTCTACTACAAAGATTACTATAGAAAGTACTCAATAGATCAAGGCTTAATGAAACCTTTCATCAATTGATGCTCAAAAACATAACTTAGCATGCTATCACAAGTAGAACATGTAGAATGACATGCTAAATAAGCACAGAAGAAAGACATATAATGAAGACAGTCAAAATACACTGGTAGAACATGTTAAATAAATAACCCAAGAATGTTATATATATAATCATTCTAAATAATTACCTTAATAGGTAAAAATCTAAAAATGTTATTAAAACACCTAACATGGCATATAACAGGCATGAAAATAATTTCAATTCATGGTATAAACTCAAGGCACAATATCTTAATCAATAGGAATGCTACCAATGCAACTACATGGCATGGTATATGCATGGAATGAGAATTTCTATGTTCCTATAGGGATTAATGTAGTGGTTCATCCTTTACATGCTAGGATAAGGGTAAAATAATAGAAATTCCATGACTAGGTATGTATAGACATAAGTGGTCATATACCTAGAATACTAGTTGCTGGTTGGACCAAGAAAAACTCAGTCATCCACGACTAGTCTGAATGAGCCTATAATCCCAAGATATAGGGTACATCCCCTATATCAAAATATAGTGTGATATATCATTCATTCCACTAAGGATGGTGAGTGATCCATCATTTCATCACTCTAAACATGGATGGTGGCACCTTAGCCCAATGTCCTATATAGTATCACTAGTGTGAGACACCATGACTCAACACCTGATTTATGAGATCATTATTTTCTACCATTATTAATGAATCCCTTACCATAGTTCTACATCCCATTCAAGGAATAATCATATAACAATAATAATAATTTCAGCAATGAGGCATTACATCTCATACTCTATATTTATTAAGCCATTATATCAAAGAATGAAAATTAAAACAATTAATAAAAGCAATCTAATATAATCAAGAGGCATGGTCATACCACCAGAATTAATTCCATTTCAATTACGAAAATTAATTTATTCAAGGAAAGAAATACATCATGAATATTCTATTCCATTTAATATAATCAATTTAGTTAAACAAAGCATGTAAATTCTTTTATCAAGATTAAATGAGGTACTTAAATTATACCATGAGAAAAAGGGAATTTTCCTATTTGAGAAAATCCAATTATAAGTCAAACTAATCCCTTAGGAGGTTCTTGGTTCAACGGTAATTTAGGTCAGAAACGGTCCAATCCATACACATAGAATATGTATTGGTTAAATAAACATTTATAATGGGAAACTCCATTTTCTAATTTCATTGAATTTCATGTCCAAAACATTCCATACTTCAACAATAACATAATTTATAGGTGAAGGACCAAAGAATTAAGTTATGAACATCAAAAACTACAACCCGTCACTTGTAATTTTTATGACACTACACCTCATCCAAGGAGTTTTATTATAAAAAAAATGAAATTATTCATAAAAAAATAATTTATCATAAAAAAGTATCATATTAATGAATCATAATTCAATTCAACAAAAATGCATTTAAAATAACTACCATCACAGAGAAGTTCTACTATTAATCCTAGATAAATGATTATAAGTCATTACGAGCATTTAAACATTTAATTATGAAGAGGAAAATTAAGTCGACACACCCAATGGGTGTTCTTGATCGATATTGAAAACCTCTAATTACTCAACAATGATCAACTAGTGTAATACAAGGTGTGAAGATTAATTAAATATAAAAGAACCAATTATAAAGTAATGTATGGAAATGGCCGGTGTGTGGCACAATAAATCTATTGATAAAATGATAAAAAAAAATAGGGGAAAATATAGACTACTTACCTTATTCTTAGGATATATCACTCATATAATATCAAGATCTAATTTGGTCTAGTTTAGAAGGCATCTATGAAATGGTCATTTTCCCTAAAAATAGGGAAAATTAGTATGCACCTCGATAACTCAATCGAGAGAAGATCAAACAACGAATGATTAAAATGAATCAAGAGAATACCATTTGGGATCCATAGATATTAACAGTGATCAATTTTGGAAATGGCAAGAGGAGATCCACTGATTCCCATAATAGGGAGGAGAGAAACCCACAATGTAACAAGGGAAAGCTCATGTGGCTGGAGGAGAGGATGAAAGAATAAAAAGAAAGAAAATGAATAAAAATTTTCATTTATGAAAAATAGTAAATTCACCCTAAAAACTATGTCAAGTGTTTTTGTGGTGTAGTTTGGACAAACCATGCACTTATCATGTGGCTTACCCTACTTAAGAAAACACCTTTCATGGTTTTCCCCACATGGTTACCCTATCCATGCACTAACCATGTAGTGATTAATTATTAGGTATTTCCTAATAGGCCTTAATCGTGTGGGATAAGTGCATAGTTTTGTAAAACCATACATAGAACAATCGAGAACCTTTTATCCTTTGATTTAGGTCTCACAGTTTTCTACTTGGGGTTGCAGGGTTTCAGACAAACCATGCACCCAGTTCAGAGCACCCAAACTTGATATTTTGGATCTTGACGCTCCCAATACTCAAAAGAGAACCCAATAAAACTTCCATTTCTTTACCCAAGTCTAGAAAAACACATTATATAGTTTCATCTCTCATAATTACATTTTGATGCACAGTTCAAATAATTACCCCTCCAATAAACCTAAAAATTTAAATTCCATTGGAATTTCACCTTGGCTCAAAACACAGGTTGTTACAATATACCTCATGGGATTATGTGTATTATTATTTAACATGAAGATATATTTTTAAAAAATTATTATTTAATGATTCATGCACATATGTTATGTTTGAACATGATTATGGATTTGTTCACAACTATCTGCAGTATTTGACCATTATTTTATGATGTTTCATTATTATTCATATTCCAAATTTTATTCCCTTTTCAAATGATTCTTCCATTATTATTATTATTATGATCATTTACTTATGATATGATTATGTTTATTATACTCTCTCATGTTCTTTTTAATCATGTCCCTTAATCCTCTCATGTTATTCCTCCCATTATTAGGATTATATATCACCCCATTTATTTAATGTATGTTATCAGGTTATTACATGTACTAAGTAGAAAGAGAGATATTTTTAGAGGATAAATAAGAAGGATTTGAAAAATGTTTATGTTTTACTATTAATATGTGATATAGAAACCTACTTTTCCCCATATACTATTTTTTTATTCTAAAGGGTTTTTCTATTTTACTATTTATCTTAAAAGTAATGTAATAACCATGTAATAAAAATTTGGATCTCTGTATCATATATTTGGGTTTATCTTGATAATTCACACTAAATTAATATTTATTGTTTTCTCGTTTTTACTGATAATAATGTTTAAGAATTCTTATATGATCTTTAGTGTGAGAAACCATAACTTTTAATGAACTAAATTACATTTGGGGTCCTTTTGAGTCATATAACTAGCCAAACTTATCTGTTGAGAATTCATTAAAAATATCCTTTAAAGATAACCCAATTGACCACATGTATGAAATATTTTGGGAGCATCCTGAAATGAGGTTCTAGAGTTAACTTGATTAAATTAATTGTATAATATAGATGGTTTATTCCCTATATGAGCTAAATAAGTGAAAATAGGGTTTTTTTGGGACTTACACTTCTTCCCTACTTGAAATCATCTTACTTAATTGTATTTCTAGATAAATTACGTTTACCTCCACAACGAACAAGAGTTATACTAACCATTTTTGTCATATTTTAAATGTATTACACTTCTATCACAACCTTATTAACTATATCCTCATATGATGTGAGGAAAAACAAAAATACTATTCATATAAAATCATGGATAAAAACCTTTTCAAACATTAGAGCCTTCAGGGTGTCATTTGTGACAAGATCATGTATAAAAAACACTGTCTCAACAAATATGACAGAATATTTCATCATCATCTAACTATCCTACTAAATAAATAATCATCATTCTCCTTCACTAAAATTATTGTTCCAGGATAATATTTCCCATTAAACATGTCCTTAAAGTCCTCCTATGACTGATCCTCATGAAGAATTACATTACGATTGATATCTCACTATATTTTACTCATAACATTAAGTATAAATGCGGTGAATTACACTTCAGTAGGCATAGATGTTTTGTAGAAATAAAATATCCTTTTAATATTCCCAAATCTCTCCTCTTTTTATTAAGGATATTTGTTATCCTAAAACACAATATGATTATACTTATGAAATTAATGAGCTATATATTTGACTTGATTTGGATTAGGATTATCTCTTATTTACAAATATTTAATAGTTTTGGCAATGAAATTTCCCAAAATATTATTTATAAGAGGTTTTACCCATGGATAATTGATTAAATCTCCCTCTCTGTGGTTTACCGAATCTCTTTGGGGAGACATGTTTATATTAATTTCAAAAAATACAAAATAATTTTGAAACAAGTTTAAAACAAAGATCTTATTAAATAATACAATTAAATTTATAACTTGAGAAATTATACAATCAATGTAACATCTTGATATTTTATGATATATTTCTCTATAAATAAATTTTATTTCATTAGTATATTTTTTAAGGAAACATAGAGTTTAAATGTATCATGGTATACTATTAAAATATTATTATTTAATGTGAAAGTCATCACCTAGCCATTGGATTGGTGGGTATGCATATGAATATATAGATTAGGAAAAAAAATGTGTTTTACACAAGTATAAAATTAATTCATTGGTTATCAATTAAATATAAAATTAAATAAAAAACATTTTCAAATGAAGGAGTTGTTTTTCAAAAAAAGGGTTGTGATTTTTTATCTAAATAAATTAAATTAATCAATGTTTAGGAATTATTTTTATAAAATGTATATGATATATATACATTAAAATGTTTTAAAACTCATATAATGTTTTCTCTAGGCATGAGATAGGAATAAATCCTCCTTAATACTTAAAATGTATTTTTCTAAAAAACTATTTTCACTGTGTTTTGAGAACTTATTTTAAAATGAATTTATCCCATATATATAAATTGAATTATAAAATATTTATTCCATATTTGGAATTATGTGGTCACATTTGGAATATGAGTCCCTTTTATTTTCATAAATTATGAATATTAATTGTGATTACATTTATCACCTTAGTAGAGGGTAAATCAAGTTATCTATGGTAAAAACTAAGTGTTACAATATCCATTTTTCTTCTCAATTATTTTTGGATTAAGTTAATTCATCACTTCTCCCATTTTCATTAAAATTTAATTGTTTAAGGGACACTTTTCTATGAAAATGACCTATATAATATTTAATGAAAAGAAAAATACAAAATTTTACACTCTTAGTTTGAATGTCTCTTATGTGTTCACATTGGGGAAATGAGTTCTGAGAAAGAAAATTCATAGTTATTTTTAGAATAATTAAATTATTTTTATCATGGGAATTTATTTCTAATTTTTAGTAATTATAAAATTACAGTAAATTCTTACTCAACACTGACATAATTTATCTTCAATGAATAGAAAAATGAAATATATGATTTTATAAATATTAAAAGTAACCTAATTTGATTGAGTTATAGGTTTAAAAAAATTTATAGATGAATATAACATATTATTTCTATTTTAAAGGATTTTATTCGAATACCATCTTCATATTAGTGTCTTTAGTGTCAAATTAAATGAATAGTGTCAAAAAATGACATTAATGATATTTTATGAAAATAATATTTTATTAAATTATTAAAAAATCCTAAAACTATTTAAATATGACAATGTGAATAATATATTGTCTAAAATTTCATTCAATAGCCATAAATTATCCAATTGTCACCATGTCAGTAAAAGTTTATCCTTTAAATGTGAAAAAAGATGTTTATGTGGTTAAGGATAAAATAGGTTAACTAAAGTGTTAAAACAAAAGATAAGATTTAAAACCCAACATAAAACTATAAAAATTATATTGGTTGATGGGATTTCAACTGAATCCATTATTTTCTACAAAACACTAAGAAATGACCTTTTATCTATTAATCTTTTAAGAAATTCCAAGAGTGCACCTCCCCTCACTTATAAAAGGGCACCCCTCCATTCTCTCATTTGAAATATTTTGGGTCTTATAGCTTGAACAATCCCTTAAAATGTATCTTATAAACATAATCATGCACATTATAGATGTTGGGTTATTCCCAAAATACAAACCCTAGTATCCCTAAGAGGATATCTAAAGGATTTCTTTTTAAGAAGAGGTAATCACCTTAACAAACTACTTTAATTTTTACTTATTATTTTACCTCCAATAAATATGTGGAATTTATAATAAAATAATAAATTCATTATCCTAAAAAATAGTTAAATTTTATTTTTATTATTAATCCTCCATTATCCACCCTTTTCCCCATCAAATGGGAAGTGAAAGTACTATTTATTCATACGTATGACTTACCATTTCCACATAGCGATACAATTCATTTTTCTTCTCCATCTTGTATGGATGTGTATAATGATTTGTTTAATGTTTATAAATTATATTTATTATATAATTATTATTATATAATTATAATATCATATATACCTTCTTTCCTTCCAGTACATTGGAAAAGGATAATGTTGCTTGTGTGTACGTGTGGACTACCACCTCCATGTAGAGATGTGATTCATTTTTCATATACGATTTAAATGGATGGTAATATGGATTGATTTTATGAATATATATGATTTATATTATGTAATAATTATTCATTAAATTTGAATTATTATAAATAACCATAATTCAAATATATATTGATATTTCATATTTTTAGAAGAATATTCATTAAATAATATAACTATCAACGCCTGAATAGTATAGGTCCAGTGCCTTTGTAAACATGGGAACATAAACAATTGGATCATGAGAGTATCCCATTAAGTTATTCTTAATAATATTTTTTCTTATAGAAATCATCTTGAAAACCATTCTTCATAACCTAGGTAAAGTAAAAATAAAAAAGATGAGCTCAAATGCTCAGTAAGGGGAAACAATGGATACATTAGTTATCACATGAGTTTAACATGAGCATAAGGGTTTGAAAACATGATCATTAACATTAATATTCATACCCTACATATCATATATTATAATCTTGGGTCGTTGTTTACAATTAATGTTGGACCCTCAATGATTGATTGTAAGGGGTTGAGTTTCGTGGAATCATTTACGTCGGGTTTACTACTTCTAAATAGTCTCCAACGGGTTTTTTTTGTTTATCCAAAAACACCCAATAGATCTCATATCCATTAAAACTCATGGAAATAATTTCCACAGGAAATTCTACATTGATTAATTTTTCCAATGACACTTAAAAACTCACATTGGTTGAGAATAAGGGAGTTTGGTCTCATCACACCTTTTTTGGGAGAACAATTATATATTCAGTGAATCTCTTAGATTTTAGATATTCTAATGAATAATTTTTTCATTACCAAGTATGTATGCCTAGATCACCCTGAGTTAGCAATGAATTATGAAAATACATGGATTCATAATCATTTATATTTTTCAAAGGTTCTCCAATTATAGGGAAATCTATATATATTTTAGGTCCTCCATCAATGGTATCAATTTATGTAAATATTATAGATTATTTGGTCATTCATTATGATAATGTTGGTTTTAATCCATGTGGTGAGGCACTCTAGATTTTACTTTCATATAGGGAGATTGAAGTTGTTTCAATGTTGGGATCAAATCCATATAATTGGATTCCAATGTATCCTCAAGAAAGGAATCACAACACACGTAGTTAGGTTCCCATTAATAGGACACATCACCTTTTAAGGTCAATTAGAAAAGACCCAACCATGAAGTTTAATTTCATACGATATATAATTATAAGATAAAGGTGCTCAGTAAAGTATGGTGTGGGACTTACATAGAGGCAGCCTGAGGGACTTGGAAAAGATGTGTTCTCTCGTGTGGATAAGACCCTGTCGAGAATGTGACTCGGAGAAGATTATAGTCAATTTGGATGTTGGGTTCAGACCTATGGGATGATTCCTATGTATCCCAGTTAGTTTAGAATCAAATCCCACATAGTTCAGTGATGGATTTGGGCATACACATAAGAAGGAGGCCCATTTTAATTGAATTTGGGGCATACATCTATAGAGAAGGCCTATGTGGTTTGGAATTACACCTACAAGGATTCCCATTTGAAGTTTTTGGATCACTTGGATTTCATGATCTCCACTAACCTCTTATCCCACATGATTCAAGATCGATGTGAAAAATAAGAGGAAGCTACAGATCTAAAGATCACCTGATCCACATTTTCCACTGATGGATGGATGCTTGATCCAAAAGGGGGAGGGAGAGGGATTTGATTGTGCTAGTCCCCTATTTTATTTTGGTAACTAGGATAGACACATATGGTGATCTATCTGGTTAGGTATTGGGCTAACAAAGAGAAGCAATAGTGTCACCTCCTGCAAGAAAGGATATGGGATTACTCCAAGTGGGATTCCTGGCTAGTCCCCGGGGAAGAAAGCAGTGACTAACACTAGTCCTCATAGAAGGGAAAGGATAGTGGTTCCCATCAATCATTAGAACAAGAGGATAATTATAGAACCTTCAAGATTGGAACCCTTTTTACCATGTGAATATAGACTCGAATACATTCTTAGGGTCTTTATTATCGTAGAGGCTAAACAGGTTGAATCTCTTACCGTGGGTTTTGTAAAATAGAGATGATGTGATGATGTTCTTGATGATCTGATCATACAAGCCAAGTGGATTTAGAATATTCCTTGGTCTTTTTCCATTAGCCTGGTTTACGGAGGGTCCAAATGGGGCCTAATGATATGATAGAATGCGGTGATGGGAGGTAGAGATTATAACACACTCGGATTCCCCATTCCATGTAGCATATTTTTATATGAGATAGGGTTCCCTCCACATATAATACTTCTATGAAGGGGTGGGTACGATTCAGGTAGTATCATTTTATGAAGACATGGGTTTTGCCCACGTAGCGCGTAGAATATTTCTATGTGGGTTCAAGTTCATCCTATATTGCATTTTTCTATGTAGTCCATGGTTTCACTCACATATCTTTTTTATATCAGGGGTTCTAGTCTTCAAAGGTTCTTTCCATTTATACCCTTATGAATTGTTTACAGAGGGTTGTATGATTTTTATTTCCACCTTAATTATATATAGTGGGTTTACCTATTAGGAATGAAAGGATATCTCTAAATTATACTATATATTCCCAACTCTATGAATCATCCTCCATTTTATCTTCTATTTTTTTCTTCCTTCTCAATTCGTATTGTGGATAATTTAAAGAATAATAGAGGGACTATAAAATGGCATAGTCGGTCATCTACAGTGGGTCATGGGGATTCATTCACAAGATCCCTAGGAGGATTTCCCATCCCTAAAATTGATTTAATTTTTGGGGGGAATTCATTCATAGAGGTTTAAATAACCATCTGGTCTCACAAACAACTTTTTCATTTTTGAGCTTTGGTGGTACCTTTTATTGCTGTAAACGATTATGTTCATGATGGGTGGTTATTTGGGGGGGTGGAAAACATTGTCAATCCCCAAGAATGACTTGGTTTTATTTATGTTAATCGTTGATTTCTTCCCATCCCTTGAATAATTTCATTCGTTGGGTGCTTCGTGAATTAGATTAATGTCATTCGGAGTGGTTGTCTACATAGTGATTATTACTATGTGTACCCAAACCTTCCTTCATGACTTCATCCCCTTTGAACATTTTTCTTCCTATTATTCTTCTAGGTTTATTTCTACACCTTTTTCAAATCCATGGTATTCTATTCTTCTTATATGTGGAATTTTTCACACCCAAAAAATCCCCACATTGGAATGAGTTCTGATCGGGATGAAGAGGAGACTATTCCAATGTAGTAATTGGTCATGTCTTGAACTAGTTTTTAGCATGCAAGTGGACCCATCATATGGGACTAGGCATATAAATATAGGAAACTTCTTGTTTTTACTATACATATTTATCCCTATGAGCATTATCCCGCCATGAACTCTCAATAGGCTACTGATTCTATATATAATTTCTTCTTTGCGGATGTCATTTCCACAAACTCACAATCTCATCCTCAAATGGTAAGTCTGCTCACCCTCATAGAGGATGGATACTTATTGGATTGATCACACCATGTATCAATGCCTCATAGGCCAATGCTTCACTGTCCAAGGATTTGTGGGATAATACTTTCTGAAATGATGGTTCATGGGAAAATCTCTTCAAAGACTTACGGTTCAAGGTGCTTTATACATTTTCATTTTTTATTAATACTAATCCCTTCTACTCCATAATTCTTTTGAAGAGGAAGGATAGACCCATAATTGGATATTTAATATTTTGGGGTTTCTCTATCCACTACTAATGAGGGGAAGAAATACATGGTTCATTTTTTCAAAGGTAAAACCAAAATAACAATTGAATCATTACATAAATCATTAGTGATACTTCTGAGTGTAAGCCAAAATGGATATCCAATCTCCAACAAACTTCCACTCTATGGATTTGTGATTCTATCTGATGCTATGATTTTAGTGCCACGTACAAAGAGTCAAATTACACCCTCAATAATCAAGAATATAAATATTACCTAGACCATTATCTTAGCAATGGGGTATTCATTTAGGAAACCCATGATACTATGTTTCTTTTAAACTACACTCCTTGGTTGTCAGAGGAAGTCATACATGCACCATATGAAAACACCCATTTTTATTATAGAATCACGTGAAATTTCACAATAATCGAGTAGCTAGGGTGGTCATCAAAGTGTGACCTTTTCCCTAGAGGCTCATTTATCCTAGACTGGGGGTGGACTTTCTGGTTCCTCTATTGTTTCAAGAAATAAAAAGTATATTTGAAGGTGGAAGGTTTGTACAAATATGTCTTAGTTTCGTAGACTTACTCCCGATAAAATCAATTTTTTATCCCATAGCTACTTATTTGATGGATCCTAAACACTAATACCTTCCACTTTGTGCATTGGGAAGTCAACATCAGTCTCTATGAAGTATGGTTGATTTTGGAGTCTCCCATCATGGTTGACATGTGTGATGAGTTTTTTGTTGCATCCTTTAGTTTGGGACAATGAAAAAATTTCCCTACCTTTTTCTAATAAACATATTGACAATTTGAAGGGTCTATTAAAAAGTGACCCTCACCTGAAGTAGGAAATCCCATTTACTAATTGGATTAAAACCTTTACTATGCTATGTTTACAAGATCCGTGAATAACAAGGAAGAGGATTTGAATGGATTTTGGGACCTGAAGGTATATTAGTGCCTATTGGCCCACTCTTGAGTAGGGTTAGTTTAACAAGTGGTGATAGAAGATCATCCCCAATGTCGACTAACTATTTTGACTGACATATTTTATTTCCATGTTTCTGAGTGGATATCTGCAACCAGTTCATGATTCCAGTACTGGGGTTATAGTCACGACATTCATAATGATAGATCAATTGGCCACCTTGAGGTGTATTAACATTATCTTCCCAATGATGGCAAAGATTTTTCATTTTTAGGATAGATCATTGTTGGGAGGCCACTATACTAGCTGGTGGGTCCCTTCCATGTTATTTGGGGATTGGTAGCATCCCATAATGGAAGTTATAGATATATCAACACTCAACTGATCCAAAAAATCTATCATTCAAATGTATATTCATAGCATAAGGGGTAATTCAATCGGACTGGGGTGAGAAGGAAATGATGGATCTCCATAACTATTATGATTGTTTTACCTACATTCCTTATGTTCCCCCTTATTTCACTTTGGTTAATGATGGATCTCAGGACCACTCTGGGTGAGGATCTCTTATCTATTTCAAATAAGAAATCTTAGTTTCTAGGATTAACAAACATATTATATGTGTGGGGTATACACCCTGTAGATTTTCACATCAATTCAATTATGTTCAAGTGATGTGTCCTCCAACCATAAAGAGAGAATTCAAAGAGAAACACCTAATGGTTTCTCAGTAGTCGTGGTTGATGTTTACTCATGAGGACACGTGATTCTAGATTGGGATTCCTCCTTTGGTGGGTTTTAAACTTACACTATGCAAATATTATGCCAAATTCTAGAACTGGTCATAACCCAAAGACCAATAGAAAAAACCATTCCCTATTTCCCAAGTCCAAAACATTCATAAGGATGGAGGGAACCAAAGGGAAAGAGTCGGGTATTCAAGGCCTTGTAGGAATCCAAGTAAATATTTTCATTCTAATCCCCCAAGGAAAATGGTGAATCCATGGGGTTAAACCTCTCATCTTGTTAGTGATACCTCTCAAATTCAATTATCTATCCCTCCTTATTCTGATTTTCTATGAGTTTAAAGTTAATGGGATTCCTTGATTTCACATTTGGCTCACGCTCGATGGTCCTTTATATAGAAGAAATAGGTTACATTGATTGGATATGCCTACATGTTATCGGTCACCACTATCTCTTATGTTGATGACCTGGAGTGGGTGTAATCCTATATTCGAGACCATGATGAATCGACTCCTTCCCTATAGAACTGTCATAGATATCGTTGGTGAGTTCTCTCAATGGTGAGGTCTGAGTTTAATGAAGATTATGAGGATAATAATCGTGCCTCTGAGGGGGATTATGAAGTAAACCACCCTATCGCAACTAGGGTTGGGTAAATTACTCATTCTCATCAGGGGTCCTACAAACACCAATCCCTATTGGGCTCCAAAGAAGCTAAGAATCCCAAAATGAAATTAAAGTGGATGGAACTGGCCCCACTTCCTAGGGATGATCTCCTAGCATTATCCATTATAATTAATATGTCCATCCTAAAGGCTTGGAGAGAGGGGGATACCTTGATAAAAATACACATACCAAAAATATCTAGGAAACTCCTCAGGAAGAGACCCGTATGCTTGCAATATTTGGATTGATCATTGCACCTATATGAATCTCTTCTCGAGAAGATCCTTGTGAAGTGAATATATATCTAGAAGAAATGGAAACCATCATCCACCCATTCAATGATATACCTTTTTGGTTTGATAGGGTAGAGGACATGTTGCTAATCATGATGGGGTGAGATGATGCCGAAGAATAGTTAATATGTTTATTTTTACAAACTCTTCTTTTTACTATCATTACCTTGAACCCCTACTCCTAGTACGTGTAAGAGTATATGAAGATTATGGAACTTGTTTCATCCTTATCATAATCCCTAAGGGGCGCCATAACTGGGGAGAACATCCCTTCAGATGTGGGAGTCTTCGGAGAGGTTTCCCTCGGGGTAATGGAGCATATGGATGTGGTTCTTGCGAATCATACTAGAGCATTTCCACCCCTATCCCTAATCATTGTTCCTTCAAGGGGATCATCCCCATGGAAAATCATGAAGCGTCGATAGGAAATATAGCTGAAGATACATCTACATTCAAGGATAATAGGTGACAACTACATCTCTTTACACTATTGTCGTGTTATGTGTTTCCTTTTGCTGACTACTCACTTCGAACATGAATTGGTGTATAACTGATGAGTCGGTAGGCAATAACCATCAAGGAACATGCAACCCCTTCTTCTTTGGAGACAAACTTGAAACTTCAGGTGGTTAATCATAAACCAGACTGCGAAACCATAAAATTGATACCATTTGGAGGATTCCAAGCCTCAGGTGGAATATATTCATAATGAAATGGCCTCTATCTTAGTAGATGGATATCCTCATAAGTTTTACACTTTGGATGAGCATATTGAAGTTGTTTCTACAAAGAGAATCATCATGGAATAGGAAGTTACTTAAATTCAATCAGAGTTGACTCAAATTTTTCTCCTCATTTCATTATTATTATCTCCTCCAAATTAGTATTAGTGAGAGATATTATTTAGATCACAGAGATGGCTGATCATGATCCGGAATCACAGGTATCATTGGAATAATCCAAAGACAACTTGATGAAAAAGGATGAAACATCCATTTTTTATAGGTGACAGGATGATAGTGGTCAGTAATGCTAGTATCATTGAGAATAAAGTTGATTTATCCACTCTTCTATCTATTCCCCCCTTTTTAAATCATAGGCATTGACTTATTTTCATTTCTGATTCATAAATTATGAGGAAAAGTTTCTACAGTTGGATTCAATGCTTCGACCTTCCCACTTAGTAATATTGCAAGGGAGGAGACTGCTGCATAATAAATCCATGATGAGGTTATTGATTCAAGACACTCTTTGGTGGCACTTATTCATAAATATATTCCTCTATCTAAGTGTAATTATGAGGAGTTCCAAGAGTCTCCACTTGACCTTCAAATTAACCATATGAAAATACAGAAAGTTGTCTACAAGCTAATTTCTTAGACACCCCTAGAAAATTTACCAATGAAGCCATCCAAATTTTGTCATCATTTTTCATTTATAGGGTATGGGATTCTGATTATCATGTCACTCATGACATAGTAAAATAGTGGATTTCTACCAAATAGGGGACTAAAATGCTCTATTATTACCTTCCAAACATAGATCCCATGACCCATATTGATGCAGCCAAAAATATACTTCTTAATGAAGCTGTTGAGAATGTTTGGATAGTCGTAGGTGACAGGGTGATTTTTTTGAGTAAAGGAACTCAGTAGAGAAGTTTCTTCAAGAGGTAGAGAAGTTTAGTAAGACAATAGAGTGGATCAAGTGAAGATTAGCCTGTACTGAGGCAATTATAAATTAAGATAAATGTTTGGTGGAGGATGATGAGAAGGTAGGATTAGATGCGGATGAGAATGGGGAGGAACTATAGTTTGGTTCTAATGCTAAGGCTACAAATTTTTCCAAACTACTCTAATCCATATAATATTCGTATTAGGAACTGCTAAATCTTTCCAAATCCATTTATTATGCAATGTAATTCCAATGTTTTTCTCACATGGAGAGGATCCACACTACAAATGTTCCTCCTTTATCTCTATTTAAATGAAAAAGCATTCCCTGTTCAATGAAAATCCTTTATTCTAGCCTCTTTATTTGTACTGATGAATCATATTTTTCAGAAATTTTGGAAAGATAATACCTTAGATGACTTGAATGGTTTTTTCACTAGATATTAATCTCAATCAAAACCTAGGAAAGTCAAGTTAACATGATCATGTAATGATCTATTTTTTTCTTGAGCCAAGGGACACAATGATCATAGTTCTGACTATTTCTATAGTTACATGAAAAACCCTTTAAACTTTGTGTCTCTTTCATCACCACCCAAATTTTTTCCTATGTTCATTATGGTGTGGTTTAGGGGGCATTACTTGAATTTTTCTTAGGTATACCTTTAAATGTTTTCAACCGAACATGTTTTTTGTATTTTTTTATTGCTCAATTTTTTATTAAACCATGTAAAGTAAATGTTTAGAGAGATGGGACCTGACTTTCACCCAGGGTTCCCTTTGTGGGTTTTAAGCCTAGAGAGTACTATGTCACTTTTTTGAATGCAGTTTAAAATTCTGTAATCTGGACTAATATGATTGGTATTTTAGGTTTAATAGCTTTGATCAAGACATAAAAGGTGATGACCCAATAGGGATAATAGGACAAGAATTTCCAAATATTAATTAGAAGTGAATGGGGGATTTTTGGAGCCTGGTTTTATGATTTTTGAATCCTAGACATGATATGGGGAAAGTAATCTAGGAATAACCATAATAATTCGTCCCAATATGATATTTTTAGGGAACACAAGGATACAATAATCCTCTCTTGAGGATGAATTTTCCTTTGGTTGATTGGCCTTTTACATTAGGATCTTATGTAGATCCAACTTAGGCATATTGTACATAGTCAAACAAAGGTTTCCTTAGGAAACTGACCCTAAATTTCCAATGGATGAGTAATTTAAGAAAATGAATATTTCTCAAGAATGCAGAGGGTTTCTTGTCAATGGAATGATGTCTAAAAATGATGAGTGATTATGTATCATCATTTTCCATGAATGAGAAACCTCTCATAAATGAATTTGGACTATGTAATGAAGTTTTTAATTATCGTAAAATTTAATTTCATGCATCCCATACATGGATCATGTAGTTTAATGTCTTATAGAAAGGATGTTTGAGGTCTGATATTTATCTTCACTTAGCTTTGACTGTAGGATAAATGATTTTCCTTTTCATGGTAATCTTTCCAAGAATGTTTCATTATATTCATGCATTAAGGGGAAAGGTGATAGGTTTTAGTTAGGGGTTATTTAATTTGAGTAGTGGTGTGGGACAAAAAATGTCATTGGGGCATACATAGATAGGAAAATCCTCTCCTAAGGATGAATTTTCTTTTGGTTGATAAGCCTTTGTGTCGGAAACATATCTTGAGCCAACTAGGGAATTTTATCCACAATCAAACAATAGTTCACTTAGGATAATTACCATCCATTTCTAATGGATGTAGAGGTTTATGTGGGTTTGGACTCTCCCAGACATAGAGTTTGTGTTTTCAAAGAAAGGTTCATGAATATTAAAGGATTTTTTCAGGTCAAAATTTCTTAGTAATGTGTATAACTATTTTTGCTATGAAAGTAAAACCCATATGTATGAAGGATTTTTTTCTTTTGATATGAATGGGTCAGATACATAAGGTCTATACATTACTAAGTATCTTATCAAAATTAATTTAAATCTGTAAATAGTTACAAGAAGGTCTTCACAAGCATATATTGAACATTAAAGTGGGTAAGGGGGTTTTCTTTTGAATAAGAACTCACAAGTGGGTTGAGACATGTGTTGGAAACTCTTATGAATATCTAACTCATCTAGAAGATAGCAAGGGAATTTTATTGTGTTCAAACTAGAATATAAAATCTAGGTGTTTCTATGTATCCTATCAAAGTAATAATCATTCTATATGTAGTTCTTATGGGGTTCCCCGCATAGGTCTAACCCATGCCCATGGAAAGGCCATTCTTAACTTTTTCTATGGATAGACCCAATATTTGATGTCCCGGTGTCACTACATACCATGTGGTGGTACGAATCAAGCCACACGTAGTTCTAAACATCATTCATTTAATTTTAATTCGACTAGGATATCGGTCATTCATCTTAACGTTATGAAATGAGGATGGCATGGGGTCTTGTAGATTTAGTTCATATACTCTGGACCATTTTTCATAGAAATGATGAGTAATAGGAATCTCATCGGGCAGAGATTTTCTAACATGACTTGAATATGAGTGGTAATTAGTGTTTAAACCATGATTATAGGGATTATCATATCATGAGAAATGATATGGATAAAAAATCTATTGAGTACTATGTAGATACAAGAGGCCTCTCATAGGGATGAATTTTCCGTTGTTGTGCAGGCCTTTTGCATAGGTAACTTATGAAAATACAATTGGGGAATATTGTGCATAATCAAAAGAGTTTCCCTTTGGATATTTACCCCCCTCATATTCGATGGACAGAAGAAGATTGTGGAGATCCAAAATTCTCTGTGGCATAGAGTTTGAATAATGGAAGGAATGTATCGGGTTACGTAAGAAACATCCAGACCATGATTGTCTATGGAGTGTGAAATTCCCTACATAGAACTAACTCATTTATAGGAGGGGATGTATTTATTTATTTGATGGATCCCTGAATGAGGAAACCCAATTTTAAGATCCCCTATATAGGTATTTTATTGTATACAAGAGGTGGGGACACTTCTATTTTTCATTACCCTATGGCTAAGACAAATATATGAGTTCTAGGCATCACAACATATCATATAAAAATGGAAATCAATCCAAATGTATTTCATGAGGTACCATGTAATTGTATGTTGTATGGAAAGGAAATTCTCCATTAAGTTTAACATTATGTGGTATGTAAATAGGTTCCCTAATGTGAAGAGGATATTTTGTAGTTGGACACAAGATCAAAGACATGGGTTTCTCTATGTATCTTGTGATGGTAGGAATCAATCCATACATAGTTCTTAAACTGGATTTTACCATGCTGTTTAACATCATTTAGTAATGAAAACTATTGTTCCTTTTAATATTTTTTATGATAACCATGGAAACCCTTATTTGGATTTATATGCCTTGATCATGCGGGGATTCCCCTAATGAAACTCTTAAACCCACATAAGCTACGATGAGTGTGAGATACACGGGGTTTAAATGGTTTATTCCACCACACATCAATGATAAAATGAAGGATATTGGGATTTCTCATTTGTAGTGGCCAAACCAGGATGAAAAATCTAGGTGTCTCTACGTATCTCATCAAAATTAGAATCAATACATATGTAGTTCTCAAAAAATCCCTATGTCGATCTAAACCATACATAGGGAGGAGGTAATTTTATCCTTTATTATGGTTGTAGCTGGGATTAGAGAACCATGCATCATTAAATATCCTTAGATGGTAAGAATCAAGACACGTGTAATTTTAAATGGGAAATCTCTACATAGGTCTGGTCCCTATGCATATGGGTATTTTTTTCATCGATTGTTTGATTGTTGTAGACAGACTTGGGATGGGAGATTTAGGTCCACTATATATTCTATATCAACAAGAATCAATCCCCATGTACTTCTAAATGTGTTTCTCCCCACATATATGACTCAGACATTGGGAGAGTATTTTTTACATGAAATGTACCTATAACTAGGACCTGTATTTGAGTACCCAACATCAATTTAGTTTTTTTGTTGGGGAGGGATAATTTGTAATATTATAAATTTGGTCCTAGTTCATGAGGTATAATAATCACTACATATCCTTTATGGTCTAGAATCAAGCCACATGTAGTTCTCTTATGAAATATCCCTATATAGGACTGACCCATACATAGGAAGGGGAATGTTTACTATTAGGGTGGCTGGACCAGGATGTAAAATTATATTGCTTCTACGTATCCTATGTGGATATTATTCAATAAACATTTAGTTATTAAATATGGAATGATAGATGATTGAGGGTGAGGGTGATTTTCTTTCTAGTGAGAACATTATGGTGTTGTGAAATATGACGTCATACAGCGAGGACATTGGTGTCATGCAGTTTATTGTCTTGTGACATGGATGATGTACCATGCAGTTTAATGCCCTATGATTATGATGGTTGTGTCTTATAGTTAAGGGAATTTTGATCTTGTGGACAAGTAAGAAACATAATCCTAATGTGAAAAGAGGCCTTGAGGCCAAATATTGGTAAGAAAATAATCATATGAATGTAGAGAAATTTGCGGTCGAGACTACCGAAATAGGTGTGAGCGTCACTACATATCCTTCAGTGATAAGAATCAAGCCACTCGTAGTTGTTGAATATGTCATGGTAGATGAATGATTCTAAGGTTGATGTTATCTTTTGTGAGAATATTATGTTTTTGTATAGTTTAAAATCATATAATGAGGGGATCGGTGTCATGAAGTTTATTTTCCTGCAACCTAACAAAGAAGACTTACTTTTTAGTGTCATGAGAAAAAGATAGAGTACACAATTTAACATCATTCCACTAGGAATATTTATTGTGCATTTGAACATCATGTTATTAGAATGAAGTACTATGTTGTCTAACATTATATAGTTGGGATGATCGTGTCTTGTGATTACATTAAAAACGTCTTCTAGAACCTTACAATGGTGGGGGAAGTGGTAAGTTTCCTGTCCGTCGAGATCAAATAATATTCTCCATTTGAGTAGAATTTGTGTATGGAATAGGGTCCCTCCCACCTTGTCACTAACATTGGTGGTTTCATTCTGAGTATCATCAGAGTCCTGAGGATCGACAACATCTCTCCCTCGAGGAAAGACTAGAAGTGAATTTTTTGTTAAAGGATCATGAAATCCAGTTTTGGATGACTTGAAAATTATGTAGGGTGTCAAATGTCTTATCATCCATTTATTCTAATTTTTCCATCCATTTATGGGATTTCTCGTATCTGGATAACTGATTGCAGATAGAAATGGGGATAAAGGTAAATTGAACGTTGATGGGTAAGACCTCCTTTTTCTCATATACTAAGGAGTATGGGGTCTATTATGTTGTAGTATGGGTTATTGTATTTTAATCCCACAAGGAATGTAAGATATTTTCCATCCAATACATTTAGACTTTATCTACCATCTTCCAGAGTATATTTGATAGGATCTGGTTGAAGGCCTCGATTTTCTTGTCAGCCACTACATGTACAAGGATGAAGGGTTGGACTTGATTTCATACTCTTTATATTGTTTTTACAATTATGAAAAAAAGGAAATTGGTGTCGTTGTCCATCATTATTGTATGGGGGACACCAAATATGGTGATGGTTTTAGTTCTCTCAAAGATGAAAATGTTCTTTTCCCTAAACTCTTTGAGGGGTAAGACTTTATCCCAATTATAGAAGAAGTCTATTTTAGTGAAAATGTTCTTGAACATCTTGGTCGTAGCTGGAGGATATAGTTCCACAAAATCCATTCCCCATATGGAAAATGGCCTAGATTATTCTCCAATGTGTAGAAACTCTGGGTGTTGGTGAATGATGTTGGCATGAACTGGGATAGAATGACACTTTTTGGTGAATTTAGTGCAGTCCTACATTAGAGTGGACTATTAGTACACATGAATTTGGATTTGATAAGAAAGCATGGATCTTGACTAGTGGTTCCCGCAAGATCTAGTGTGCACTTCCTTCATGATAGTAGTGGTCTCTTCTCTATCAACTCGCCTAAGAAGGACCCTATCAAGGATCCAATAATAGATAACATTTTTTTGATTCATTTATTCATAAAGAACAAAGTTAATTGCGCATCTTCATCTTTTCTCTCCCTCGACTCTATCCATTGGGAGATATCCCTTTTGAAGTTAGTCTACATTGAGTGTCTTCCATATGGTGGTAATACTGTAAGGTTCAGGGATGGGGATAATCTAATATCTCTCCTTTGTGTTAGCTCTAACAAAATGTAAGACCATCTGGTGATGCAAAATATTGATGATTGTTTCATCACAGTCTAGATCATCTATAGTTGTGGTTGCATTTTCCAATGCATTGGCATTGGAATATTATGAACATGGGATATAATTCAATATTATATCAAAGGGGAATTCCACCATTAGTCTATAAATGTGGTTTATTATAAGGATTATCTATTATTTTTTATGGCATAGTCCCTATTGATCATCATGATGACAGGGTATGAATATTCGTTTATCATCAAGTGATTGATTTGTACCAAAAGTGACGTATTTAGACCTATAATGAGATCCTAATATTATGCTTCATTGTTTAAACACTATTCCAGTAGAAGGAATGATTAGGGTAGGAATTCCTTTTCTAGAGATATGAGCATTCACTCAGCCCCACTTTATTGAGACTAGGGTCTTCTATCCTTTTCCCTGTCATACTTATAGATGCATCGTCAAAATAAATCTCATATATCTAGTGTCCCACTTAAATAGAGAAACCATCTTCATCAGGTAGTTCAATATCCAATAAATTCATTTTTGTCAAGGGGTTCTCTATGATAACATATACTAATGTCTAGCCTTTGACCGCTTTCTAAGGCATGAAGTGAATTTCAAACTGTTGCAGGATAACCGACCAATGTGATAGACGTTTGGTCAACATCAGATAACTGAGAATGTATTTGAGTGTATTGCTACATGAGAACAAACAAGACACATAATGTTTTTGGTAGTTCATTAACTTTTGTATTATAATGATTAGTAGGAGACAACTCTTCTCAATATCTGAATAACAATTCTCAACATCAATCATGGTTTGACTGAGATAACAAATGTTTTTCTTCTACCAGTGTCATTATTTTTGTGTGAAGAACGAACATAGTGATCACTCTAAGGATGTCACATATAAAATAAGAGGCCTTCCTTTGAAAGGTGTAATCATCACTAGAAGTATCAAGAGATATTACTTGAGACAGTTGAAATCTTCCTAACAATCATCTATCCACCGGTATGCAACCCCCTTTTTCATCAACTTTGTGATGGGAAATCATTTACCTGAAAGGTTGGTTATAAATTTCTGAATGTTGTCCATGTTTCCTTGAAGTACACTCAACATTTTAAGGTTTCAAGGAGGTGAAATTACAAGGATATCATTTTTATTATTCAGGTCTGCTTTTATCACCTGTTTGTGTATATTAAATCTGAGAAATTTCCCAAAGGTATTGCTGAAAGAAAATTCCAATCGTTTTATTTTCAGACTGTGTTGTCATGGTTTTTTTAAGATAGTTTGGAGATATTCCTGTTGTTTAGAGAATTTTCAACATTTGACCACATGTTTCTCAATATAGAATTTTATAAACATTCCCAAGAAGGGTTTAAAAATGCGATGCATGGCCCATTGGCTCATAGCACTGACATTATTTAGGCCAATGGACATTACCCAATAGAAAAATAATCATAGGGGGACATGAAGATGATGGTTTATTCATCTTTTAGGTCCATTTGGTTTTGATTGTTTATTTAATAGTCGTGCATAAAGATGATATCATAATATATTAGTGTTTTGTTGATCAACAATTTTGTGATTGGGACAGGGAAATAATCATTCCTACAGTGTTGATTAAGGTCTCTAAAATCAATATGGACTCTAATTTTTCTTTCTTTTTCTTTATAGGGAAAATATTAGACATAAATTTGGGATATTAGACCTTTTTAATGAAGTAAAATCTGATGAGGTTGTCAACATTATCCTCAATTTTGGAAGCATGTGTTGTTGCGTCCTTCTGGCATCTTATTTATTGCCTCAATGGTCCTTTGGATGGCCCAGGTGGTGAGAGGCCACCTCGTGATCATGGCCTCGTATTTATTTGTTGTTCTAGGTGAAAACATCCCAATGATGATCTATTTAGGAGTTATATAACTCGTATTCTTCAAAATATATGACCACACTAATCAACATCAGATGTCGGTCTTCTCTTGTACCTAGGTTTATTTATCTATGGTCATCAATGATGGTAGATCTTCTATCATAAAATGATGGAGTGGAATCCCTATGGTCATCCTCCTCTTCATCTTCCTATTGTTATATTAAGGGAGAAACTAGTGGGATATGATCTCAAAAGTCTATGGAGGAGATGATATCTTGGTATTCTGAAAAAGAAGCAACCTCCACTAAACTCAATGCCAATATAAGATTTCCTTGAAACTCTAGAGAGGGTGGAGTGAGATATAGAGAAATAGTATCTTCATTCTATTCGGGTGATGATACATTCTCTTGTACCACATCTAGTGATCCAGGGTCTTCTTGGATCTATGAAGATGGAATGAAGGCGTTTTCCTCCAACATTTCACCTTTGTATGGAGATTCTACAAACATTTAAACATTTTTGGGCTCAGTGGTCATGGTTTAAACCATGAACATTTCTGAATATGTTCATGAATTTGGGCTCATATACTCTACTTTATTGATGTCAAAAAACATACTCTTCACTGAGCTGCTTGAAGGGGTTGTTCAGGATCATTTTGGGACTATTATAGGTGGTGAACCAAGAAATACCATCAACTAGGGGTTGTTTCCCTTCCCTAGGATAGAATATTATGTCAATATAGTATGGATAATAAGATTTTAATGGAGATTTATCTGTGTATAACATCTCAATTTTTCTATTAATGCATTATTTGATGCATTAACTATACGATGAGTGGATTTTTGCATGTGGATGAAACTTGGGACTTCTTATAAAGACGTTCAAGGTCCTGTTATACCAAACCACTAGAAATTATAAGTTTACTATGAGGCCTATAAACCGAGCCTTGAGATTTATTTTTCCAAATGGATTCTTCTTACTTTTTTACTATCCCTACAGTGTTATGGAGGAAGGAACTAGGTTATCCTCATTTCATCTGAGTTAGCAAAGTTTTTGTAGTAAAATGAGGTTAAATTCAGATCCATTATCAATGAAAGCATTTTGGACTTTGACAACATTTATAAGGTTGTACACATAGAGGGGTTGGATGTGTCTTTATATAAAGGCATCTTCATCTTAATCTTGTAAGAGGATAACCATATGGTATTATGTAGGATCAGTCTCCTTCTTATACACCTCATTAGTGGAAACTTCGGTTTCAAACTCTTAGGGGCCTAGCTAAGCCTCTATGAGTGATTCCCTAAGTTATTTTGATATGATAATGGAATCTAGGATTGATATATTGGTTGGTACTAAGGATAACAGTTTCATGATTTCATACATATGGTATAATGGTCTACACTTCCAATTTTGGGGATTCTATTTCACATATTATTTAGGGGATGTAGTACATGATGGGGATAGATTGGCCCTTAAAATATGATTTTGTGGTGATCATGTCCTTGGTGGGTGGATCTAGGTAGGTATTCCTACTCACTAAGGGTTATTGGACACTTATAACCCCACTAATTGATATTCTATAGTGATTGTCTCAAAGCGGCTTCTAGTAAGGGATGAACGATTTTCCTACTCATGTTGGACCTGCTGAAGGGATATTTTGTGACTTTCTACAAAATTGACAGTCTGAGTGGGGAAATGGATAGAATTCAGGTTCCTTCCAGGACTGTGGCTTCCCCAATATCCATGGATCATGTGAAAAATTCCATTGGTTCCACACTCAGATGTGGGAAACTTTATTTCATATCCATACTCATCATCGGATATGGGATCCATTAAATGAATGAAATTAATGGAACCAAAGATTAACTCCACATTTGAGGATAACTTTGTATGGCTGACCATTTCTAGTGGTTCCATTTGGCTGGCCATTTCCATTTTTTTCAAATATATGGTCATAAATTCTAAGAGATTCAGATCCATCTTTTTTCCTTGATGTAGGTTTATCCTCCTATGCTTTCTTTGTATATATCTAACCATTCTTCTTTTCGAAAAGTTTTCTTTTAAAGATTTGGGGGGATGATGAAGTTTGATGTATTAAAATGGAAGTGATTAAGGGGATATTTGATTGTTTCAAATATTATTGGAGAATAACATGAGTTTTTATGAATGTATTTTGAGTCATCCAACCATTAAACTTCTATTCCCTTATGCTAACAACTTCTTGTTACTCACCTATTTCCTTAGGGGAAGTGGTGGAAACATACACCACTTGCACTGGTGGATTTACAAATTTTACCTAAAAACAATATACCATTTTATATAGGATGTATTTGAAGATCAATAAATATAGAATGGTCTGCCCCAACATTCTGTGGAAGGGGAAATAATCTGGTCAGTCATTAAGAAATTTTTGTTCCAGCCATTTAGGTCCTATCAGATGGAGTAAATCATTATCCACAGTGGTTATAAAATAGTTTCATACTTGATCATCTCAAAATGAGTAAAAAATTTTCTTTTTCCCCATGAATTAATTTTTCCTAGTTCCCATATGCTTATCCTATCAAGGCTGGGGGTTTTGTTGGCTCTTTGGGGTGCTACATGATATAGTGTAGGTTTCAAAGCTAGAGCAGGTGTGGATGAAGCCTTAAGTGTGATGGATGTCTCCTACACATTTCCTACTCTTTTTAATAAGAGTGGTGGAGTTGTAGGGGAATTAATCATGACTCAATGTATAGAATATTCCATTATTTGTGAAATGGATTAGAAATCCCAATACCCACTTGTATATTTCACCCGGATGAGTGGCGTTCAAATTTCATGTTGGAGGAATTCATTGTAAAGAGAAAGCAAACATTCTTGGAGAAGTGGTAAGTTTGGGGAGTAGGTCATCCATTTATATCATGAAATAAGATATGATACTCTATAATTTTCCCTATAATCTAAATTCAAAAGGTCATTGATTGTTTTATTTTATCACATTGAGCTGAACTGGAAGAGGAATTTCAAATAGAGATCCTCCCATCTTGTGATTGACCGAGCGATAAAACACATGTACTATACGAAGGTTATCCCTTTCAAGGTTCATATGAAGTATCTTAGTTTCACTACTTCTTGTTTCTTATGATTTCCATTCATGGGATCATAATGTGATGCATAGTGGATAAGTTCTTATTTCGGGTCACCTAAGACACTGAATAAAAAAAATGTAGGACTCTTAAAGTTTGGAGGTGGTGGGGTGTTTCTCACCCAGTTGGGTAAGGTTTCTGTTATGGTTGTACTGTTGCGCGCCGCTCCTCAATGAATTCAAATTGAGCTTACAATGACTAGATGGTATCAATAAATCCTTAATTAGTGTTTGGTTTAATATGATCTTGGAAAACAGTAACAATAGGAAGGACCTAAAATGCTGATTCTTCCATTATTTGTAATTGATATCTAGCATGGGACATCTTTTGAAGATTTTCCTAAATCCACTCCAGTTTTCTCCTTAATGGGGGAAAATCCTAATATCCATCCAAGATCTGATTTAGGTAAATTGAGGGTCCAGGAACTGATTTGGGAAGCTACTATGGCCCTACTTCAATCATCTTGATAATCCCTTGTAGAGGTAAACACTTTTTTAGTGCATATTGAGGCTATTCCCCTGGATCATATTCTGTAGTAATTATACCTTGGAGTAACTCAACATTGAGTTACCTTAACTCTTTCATTTCTTCCTCCTGATGAGATAATTGTTCGTCGATCATAGGGAGATCTTCCTCATTGAGAGGGGGAGGTGGATTGTCTATGGCATGTCCTCTATTCTTGATAGAGATTCAATGAGGAGGTAATATGATATTGATTTAGGGAACACCCAAATATAGGCTGATTCTCTGGTTTCATATACACACACCTTCTTATTTTATCTTTGTTTTGACCATATTTCATATTGATCAATCTTCTCCATTCTCTTTTTCATTTGAATCATTTTTAGTGTAGTTTTCAAGATTTACAACTTTTACATTCACCGATGCATAATCAATTTTGGGTGTTGTACTAACTTCTAATGGATAGAAGTTATTTTTTGTTCTTTACTAGACCACTATATTCCTTTTCAATATCCTCTTCAAGATTCATGGATAAATGTGACTCGGAGGGAACCTCTATGTACCCTAGTTGTTCACCTCTCTTCTAGAGGAAATGGATCTCAAGATGGGTTGAACTAGGAGGCATTAATTTTTTTTCCTCCATAAACTAGAAAATATTGTTTTCTATTGAGGGTGGTTGAGATAAAAAATTCCTTCATCCCTGAGGGATGGGGTTTCTCCCATTCTCTTATTTTCATGCCTCGACCTTAATTTTTTTTTATAAATAGGTATTTTCTGGTAAAAATGTCCCATGTTTTGTTGGATGGGGATAATCATATAGTATGAAGAATGATATTACTATTTCTTCCCTCTTGATCATGTGAATCTTTTGTTCGATTGGGATCTATATATGATGTGCAGAATGCATGTGAATAGCTTTCTTTCTAAGACATTAGAAGTGCTTGATGATTGGCTTACCTAAAGCAAGAATCCTTCTTAATGTTCACAATTTCTCAGTTCTAGAGTTTTTTTTTTGGAATTTCACATCAGTCTTGATGTTTTTAAGGAATATTCAAGAACAATTCTTTTTTGTGTGTGTTATCTTTTCTGGTCATGGGTCCTTCTTGATAGTCGCCTTAGAATAATGACATTACAAGATGTTATATTTTGTGGGTTCTTCTAAATGAGTCATGGGGTGAAATGAAAATATCTATGTTCCCATATCCTTGGATATGAACATTAGGCAAGGAGTCATCAATTATATAGCTCAACTCATGAAAATCATTTTGGTAGGTTATATGGAGATCATTCCACCACTTCTCTAATTGTGGTCTTTGTGCATATGGGAGGGCTTCTAGGTCGATTTGAAATGAATCTCTACTAACACTTTTACTTGGTATGCATACCCATTATAAGGAAATTATTTTTCATTCATGTGGTAGAGAGTTGTCTAGATATTCACACATATTTTTTGTATGAATTATTCTAACAATTCTTCTAGAATATCAAATTGAGAGGATGATGAGGGACAAACATGATGGGTATGCCATCCCTGGACAATAGTATTCCCACAAAAAATATATCCTTTAATTATTCTATAATATACTACTCTACTTTATCATCCCAACATGATATATTCTTAAAATTGTTATCACTAGAAGCGTGGATAGTGGAGGTACCATTGGTATGGGAATAGTTAAGGGTGTCTTGGAGGATGAGCATTTCCATGGACCATTTTCTAGTTGAGAATGGATGAATATTTCCATTGATAGGGTATCTAGAATGTCTGGACCCATCCTTACATGTGCATCATAATAAGAGGGATTCCTCATATTTGACTCTCTATGGTTAGGACCTTATTACTAGAATGAGATGTCACTTTGGGCAGGACCTTTTCAATGAATGTCATCATGGAAAGGACTACCGTCACATCTTGATGTCGGAATTTAGGGAGAATTTTTAGATCATATTCCCTAGGGATGATTTTTAGGGTGGACATAGGTAATGGTAGGATATTCTTGCTAAAATGATATGTCACAGTGGGGAGGACCTTCACAGCGAATTCCATTAGCGAGGGGACTCCCAACATAGCTTGATGATTGATTACAGGGAGAATTTCTATAGTGTATACCATATGGAGTACATTTAGGAAATATTAAATCAAGGGAGGACCTTATTTATTTGTTATCTTCAAGCCATGAGGATGGATACTGTGATGCTTATTAGGAGATAGTATCTTGTGATTCATTGGTTTATGCCCATGAAGGAATCCTCAATGGTAGATTATCTAGAGAGGACCTTCAAAGCTACTAGTAATAATGTTATGGGGAGGACCTTCATAACTACTACCATCACTCTTGTAATTTGGAAGCGTATTGGAAAGATCATGATCTACCAATGTTAGATCTTTGATGTCATCAATAACATTATCTTCTGATAGAGCAGGGTTATAATTCTTCTCTTCATATTCCAGTTTCCTTGGGTTCAATTTCTATTTAGGTGATCTCTTGGGGTTGATTGGGGCTTCTTACTATGAGTGAAGGTATTCACATATGGTTTCTTATTCAAGTGTCTCTTTTGGTGCTTCTATAATGTTATGGTAAGGTTCTAGAATTCTAGATGGGATATATTCCTACCCCAGAGTGTCCGCCAAAGAGAATCGGTGTCCCCCAATTGGAAGGGGTTTTTTTCCAGTCACATTCTCTATTTATCATAGAATATTCTCGATGAACATCCTATATGGGAGTATGTATGTATGTCTTCTCCTATGTGACCACCCTGTTCTGTGGATGAGTTACCCCACTATAGAAGATGGGGGTGTGGGCCTTACTATTAGCTATTTACACAATCTTGATTACATCTTAAAAAACATTCAGGATATGGTCAGGGATTGATATCTGACCCTCCATCATTAATAATACATGTTTAGATATTTACTTATAGGGAACAAAAATATATACCCATTCTGGTGTCATACCAGGAATATATTTCTACTCTGATTCTCCATTTCCTTGTAGTAAGTATTGATAGTCCCCCTATGTGGGGGTCGAGGTATGATTTTATCTCTAATTCACAACCAAGATATGCTAGAATAATTCTAAAATTTCCACCATATTTGAATTATGGCCTTGATGTGAATTAGCAGGGATATACATCTACTCATTTTTTTATATTTTCTAGATGGAATGCTTATGCACCTAAAATATTTTTCATCTTCTCCTAGATGGTTGCTGCCATATTAACCTAGAAGACTTTATTTTCATTATCAAGGATATGCATTTACCTATAATTTTCCATCACATTTTTATAACGGTCTTGATGTGACTAAGAAGAAATTTTCTTCTGCTCGTGGTTTTCCATCATATTTGACTGATGGGAATCATGTGCATTAGTCGATATATGCATCTGCCTATAAATTACCTCCATATTTTCATGGTGGTATTGATGTGAATGATAAATAAATTTCTTTTTTCCATGTTTATTCATCATATTTGAATGAAGTACTTGATAAGAGTGAGACGTAATATACATCTACCCAAGGTTTCCACCGTATTTACTAAGAGGGGTTATTTGGTTGGAATAAAGATGATGAAATTTTTTGGATTGTCTGTTCATCACCCTTTGTGGGTCTCCCTGGGCACCTAGGTCCATTTGATGTTGGTTGGGGCCATGGGGTGGTATCCCTTTCATGGAGAGGATACTAGATTTCACGGTGTTGGTGGTGACGATTACCGCAAGGGCACCTGGGTGGGACCCCTATGTTTCTAGATTGAAGTCAATAGAAACTACTTCATAGGATTACCTAATTTAAAGGAGTAACATGTTATCTTGTTCTAGGGAAAGGCTCCCTAAATATTTTGAGATGGATATCAAGGTCATATAGTTTTGGACCACTTATAATCACCGACTCATGGGGATACATGGATTAGAGGTCCTATCAAACTGCTTTTAGGGTTGGGAGAGTACCATTCTTGTGGTGATATTTTACCAGGGCATTTGAAACCCAATTTTGAAGATGTTCAGTGGGTGATGGCCACCTCTATTTTGTTAAGGATCCAAACTATGTAGTGGATGATTAATGTTTTCATGAAATTTAATGAGATTCCACAAGATTGAATAGATATCTAGTGAAAAGTTCTTGCAATATATGTGAAAAATATGGACAAGAAAACCTTACCAAAGTATAATCTCATGACCACATGTGTAATTGATGGTCTCTGTTATCCCACCTCCATTTTGGATTTAAAAGGGGACTAGTTCTGGGAAACAACGTGCAATTGGTTATTGATTCATGTTGGGTTCAACATTTTGTTTTTTATGAATGCTAGGCACCAGAAAATTGATTACAAGTGGTTGGGTTTTATGAAATCATTTACATCAGGTTTAATACTTCCAAACAGTCTCTAATGGGTCTTGTTCGTGGGGATGGAAAAAACCAATGGATCTCATATCCACATTAACTCATGGACCTACTTTCCAAAGGCTGGCATTCATTGGGTAACTTGGACAATGAAATATAAGAACTTAAATTGGTCAAGAGGATGTGAGTTCGGGCACAACACACCCTTTGGAAATGAACTATTTTTTATCCTAGGAATCTCTTATAGATTTGATCTTTGATCAAGAATCATTTCTTCATTCCAAAGTATGTATACACAAGTCACCATGGGGTAACAATAAATTATGATCATGCATGGGTTTAGAATCATATGTATGTATCTCAGGTTATCAATAGATAGATATATCTATATGTATTTGAGGTTCTCCATCAGTTGAATCCTTTTTTGGATAGATTTTAAATTCTTTGTTCATTTATTAGGACGATGTTGGTTTTATTTCATGTGGTGAGGTGCTTGGAAGTTTTCTATTATCTAGGGAGATAGAAGTTGTTTCACTGTTGGGATCAAACCTGTATAAGGGGATTCTAGTGTGGCCTCATGAAAGTAATCATAACCCACATAGTTTGGTTCCACTTGGTAGGACACATCACCTTTTAAGGTCGTGTGATAAGGACCCAACCATGTAGTTTAATATCATGCAACAATGTTATCCAGGCGAAAGGTTCTTGGTTAAGGATAGTGTGGGACTTACACTGGGGTGGCCTGAGGGACATGGAAGAGATTTTCTCTCCTAGGTGGATGTGACCCTACTAGTAATGTGGATATATGAACATTTGGGTGAATTTTGGTGTTGTGTTTGGACCCTAGGGATGCTTCCTACGTGTCCAAGTTAGTTGTTAATCAAATATCACATAGTTCAGTGATTGATTAGATATTACACCTATAAAGGGGTCCCATTTTAATGGATTTTGGGGGTTATATCTATAGAGAAGACCCATTTGGTTGGGGCTTACACCCAAGGGGTTCCAATTTGAAGGTTTGGGATTATCCAGATGTCGTGATCACCAATAACCTTCAAGCCCTTGTGAGTTACGCATGGTGTGAGAAACAAGAGGATGTAGTATATATGAAGATCACCTGATCCATGTTGTACACTAATGGATGGATTCTAGATCTTGAAGGGAGAGGGGGAAGGTGTTGAGTGTTCTAGTATCCTCCTTTATTTTGATAAACACGATAGACAGAAATTTTGATCTATACAGCTATGAATATGGTTGTCGAAGAGGAGAAAGAGTGTCGAATATGACACGATATTATAGGGGATTACTCTATGAGTGATACTCAGACGGTCTCTAAGGAAGATAGTAGTGAACTAAATAAAACCTCATTAAAGTGAAATTCTAGTTGTTCCCCTCAATCCCAAAAAAGGGGTGTTTTGCATGATAAACTTTAATATCGAAACCCTCATTACCATGGGAATTTATACTCAAAGATATCCTAAGGGTCGGCCTTGTTTCTATGGATAAAAACATGACTCTGCTTACCATGGGAATGTAGACTTGATAGGACATGCTGATGTGCTCGATGGTCTAATCATAAATTCGAGGTGGCTTTGGAAGAGGACTTGTACTGATGTCAATAGACTAGTTCACGAAGAGGTCAAAGTGGATCCTAATGATGCAATGGAAAGGAGTGATGGGAGGTGGAGAGAATAATACCCTAGGATTCCCCATTCTGTGTACCATATTCTTATGTGGGATGGGTATACCTTTATATTAGTTGTTACTAGGAAGGTGAGGGTACCATCCATGTAGAAGTGTTTTATGTGAACTTAGGTTCTTTCTATGTAGAATCTTTCTATGTGAGGCTAGGTTATTCCAGCAAATATTTTTTTTGCTGGGTCAAGTTCTTCCAATGTATTATTTTTCTACATGGGGAAAGGTTTAACCCACATAGAATTTTTCTTTAGGGTGTATTGGTCTACAAAATGGAAGACGTTTTATTCCCTAAAAAATTATTTGTTGATGGGTAGATGATTTTTATTTCCTCATTAATTTTATATGGTGGGTTCACCTTCTTTGAATTGATGGCTCTCTCTGAATTATCCTTCGATGCCCCATCTCTTTGTGTTGTTCTCTGTTTTCATCTCCCATTTTTCATCTTATTTCTCGATTTTCCTCATGGCTATTTTATATAATAATGGAGGGGGTAGATATCGGCATGGTCATTCATCTGTGGTGGTCTATGGGGCTTTGATTGCGGGATCTCAAAGAGGACTCCTCATCCCAAACTAATGTTTTTCAGGGGTAGTCAATTACAGTGGTTCAAATCATCTTTTAGCCCAACAAACAACATGGTTTAATTTCTTGGTGCCAATGGAACCATCTCATCCTTATAATGATTTTTTTGTGGGGGATTATCATTCATGGGGTGGAAATCACTTTTCTGACCTGAAAAGAAAAATCATTCTTTCATTTTTGAGCATCAGCAGTGTCATCCCATCCTATGAATGATTTTATTCATAGTGTGCTTCATTGTGCGTTAGAACACCATATATGGTGGAATTCTGCGTAGCGATTCTTACAATGAGGACCCAAACCTTCCTTCACATCTTCATCCCCTTTGATCGTTTTTCTTAAAATTATTATTTTGGGTTTATTTCCACCCTTTTTCCATGTTCATGGGATTCTCTTCCTCTTGTATGCATAATTTTTAGGACCCAATAGTCTTGGAATAAATTCTAGTAGTTCATAAGACATGAATCGCAAGGGAATCAAACAACATGATACATAAGAATATGAAATTGGAATAATACATGAGTTTTTGGCATAAATATTTTCTTATAACTTTTCCAAAATGTATAAATAGAAATAGGTTCACTAATCAAGTTATAGAAATGAAATCAGGCCATCGCATAAACTTTTGGACATTAAACCCGGTCCACACATATTATTATGGACATGAAATCCAGGTCCACGCATAAACTGGTGGACATGAAAACTAGGTATATATATAATCTTATAGACATGAAAAATAGTTACATGGATGAAATTGGGAGAATGAAATTAGGTTCATGATTATCATATTTACCTCATGAGTTTTCTATATTTAGCCAATGCATTGGAGGGATATATAGGCTCCCTCGATTATATAATGAAAATCATAAATATGAGTTCCATAAGATCATAAAACATTAATCAAATTAAAACCCATTAAAATAAATGGGTTTCATATACATTTCAACATCGTGAAACCATTGTAAATAAAATAATTTACATAAATATTTTATAATATTATCATTGTATAACCCCTAGAAAATAAATGGGTTTCATAAACATCTTGTCATTATAAACATAAACCATCTATATGAAAAATAATGATGGTATTCTCAGATCATATCCTTAGTAAATCTTTAGTTATATCAAGTGTTGTTGTATTTGATGAATATAAATACCATTAGAAGACTATTAAAACATTCAAGAGGAAAAATCCCATTCCATTTTGAAATCCCCTATTTAAAATATAAAAATTTCAAAAATATTATGGAAAATTTTTTATTTCAAAATAAATATAGAAACTTGTAATGTAATATTCAATGTATTGAGTGTTCAAGATGGTGGGAAATTATTTACATTTTGTATAAGTAGAAAAACATTCTTTTCATACTTTTCTAAAAACACAAAAAAATGTAACTCATTCAGAAAAAAGTAAGAGTATTCCATTTAAACCCATTCAATAAAAATTAAAACATAGATAAAAATGAATTCAAAAATCATAGGAGAATATTAAAAAACAATTATAATAAATTTTTCGGAAACATTGATTTAGATAAAAATTATTTTTCGACCAAATAGATAAATAATTTCGATTTATCTTAAAAACCAATTCTTGGTCTCATTGGTACTTAAGGTAAGAAAAATGAAATGAAAATAGTTGTTTTCAAGAAATATTAATAGTAGAATAGAATTAATGAGTTTCTTGAGATTTATATCATAATAATTCATCCTTGGAAACATAATCATAAACAATAATAATAAACAATGATATTGTAACGTAAAACCCTTTACCGCTTTGGTAACATTTGAATCAAAAGCCTCATAAAAGAATAAAACATATATTTATATCTAAATCTCAATAAATTTCATAACAATAATCATAAAATAAATTCATGTGCATTATATACACCACATAAAAGAAACATGTTGTGAATATGGAATGTGTCTCGGGGAAATAAAAATGAGAAGAGAATCCCTTACCTCATGTCTGACTTCCTTCATATGTATAGTGTCTTATGACTTTCATACATAGATATTACATATTATTAGATGAATATTCTATACGTTACATAAACACAAGACTAAGGACAAAAATAGTCTAGTGACATTGTATAATAGATACTATATATTCTAATTTCATATAATATATTCAACATCTCCCATAAAGATCTTTCCCTTTAGTATACCTTAGAAACATACCTTACATAAAAAATTTCATCATAACCTAGGGAAAGTAAAAAAAAATAATGGGTGATATCATATAATCATTAAGGGTAAATAAGGGATATAGGTAATCATAACATGAAAATAAGGGTATTAGAACATGATAATAGTATTTAAAAACCATGACATGCATATCAAGGATCATAATCTTAGTCATGACAAAAATATTCATAGTTTATAAGACATGACTCATAAGGGAATCAAATAACATGATCTGTGAGAGTATAACATTGGAATAAGACATATATTGGTGTCATACACATCAAATTACAACATTTTAAATTTGTATAAATAGATATAGGTTTACTCATTATTTTAGAGGCATGAATTCAAACCCTTGCATAAGCATATGGATATGTAAAAACTCCATTCATAAAATTATACACATGAAATATAGGTCCATAAATAATGATAATAAAATGTAATTAGTTTCATGAATAAAATTTTGAATATGTAATGAAGTTCATGAATATTATTGTGAACACGAAATCAGGATCATGCATAACCTTGTAAACATATCATTTGGTTCTTGCATAACATATTAACTAATGAGTTATCTATATTTACCTAATTCATTAGAGGGAGATATAGGTTATACTAATCACATAATGTAAATTATATGTATGTTTTCATAATATTATCAAATATTCATCATATTATAACCCATGAAATGAAATGGGTTTGATAAACATTTCATCATATCATAAACTATGGAAAATAGATCGGATTCATGATCATTTCATTAATTCATCATAGCATAACACGTGGAAAAAAAGTTGGTTTCCAAAAAAATTTACCATGGTATAACCAATGGAAGAGAAATGGTTTTCATAATCATATTGTCATGATAAAGAATTTAAAAAAAGAATAATAATAGTATCATTGGTTCATAACCCTATAAAATTATAAGTTACATCAAAGGATGTTATATCATATGGAGAATTATAATGAAATATCACTGATAACATTTTTTGAGGAAAATAACTTTTCTTTGAAAATAAATTTTTTAAACAAATAATTCATAAATACTTTGAAAATAATCTATTTTAAAATAACCTTGAAAATAAATAAAGGAAGATTCAAAGTAAATAATGTCCATGATAGCAGAAAATTTCTTTCTTATCAAAGACATTAAAATAAATATTCCTTTCATATTTTCAATAAAGCATTATGGAAAAATGAATCACATTGCTTTGTGAGGTGGTAATCCACCAAACACATTGCTGGTGTTATCGTATCCACTATGGAATGGAAAGTAAAAAAATAATATATGATATAATTAATAAAATGCTATAATTATGTTATAAATATCATATAAATACATAAATCCATTATCATATCCAACCCTAACATGTGGTAATGGGAAAATGAATGACATCTCTTTGGGAGTTAGTAGTCTTCCATACACACGAATGCAGATTTTTTAACCCATTTTATAGAAGTTAGGATGTTTTAGTTTATTAACATAAAATAAAAACATCTCAGTATATTTCAGATGCTGATTTTATTATATAATCATGTTTAAATAATAATTTATGTTGGTGTAGGAGGAGAAAAAATAAAAACCCTCATTAATGAACGTTAACTCTTCTTCGAGTATCCTCGTTTACATCTAATCCCTTCTTGGGTTTCCTTTATGACCAAACTATGGATTATAGGATGATAGGAGGTAATTTTTGAATTGATTTGGTCAGGTATTTTCCAAACCAAAATGGATTGAATGTGTTAAGAGGAGAAGAGTGGGGGTGGCCTTTTATAATTGAGGTGAGTGACACACTTGTAATTTTTAAAAAAGAAAAAGGAATACCAACATTTTCTGCAAGAAAGAAATGTTAAAATGGAGTTTTATAGATATTTATACATTATACTATCAAAATATAGTCATAAAATAGTTTTTATAAAACAATTTATGTCATTTTACCCCTTATCTTTTATGTTTAACCCCCTAAAACCCCATTTTTACATTAACCATGGTAATCAATTTTTAATTTTTCACCATTCATTTTAGTCAAAAAGTAAGTTGAAATTTTTAGATAATATAAAAAAATAAAGATTAAAAATATTAAATCCATTTTTATAAATTTCATTAATATAATTATAAAATTTTAATTTAAAATTAATCTCATAAACGTGATGAGAAATCTAGTTTTTCAAAGAGAAAAATGATCAAAAGTTTATAATGTTTTTATATAAAAATAATATAATAAAAATTATTCCAATTACCTAAATTGGTTTAATATATATATAATTTTACTAATTTTAATTTCAATCCAATTAAAAATATATTTTTTACTTTGTAAATAATTTAAATTAAAATTAAGTTTTCAATAAAAATTGTGTATTTCTCACTATTCATCATAAAATTAATCTTTTCAAAAAATTACCAAAAATTCACCCAATGTTAAAATTTTGATTAAAAAAATAATTATTATTTTTTCAAATCAATTTTCTAGAAGTTTCCTAAATTAAATTTAAAATAAGTTTGAAAAGGCTAAGAATTTTTTTTAGAAAAATACACTTTTTAAGAATAAAATTGGACTTATTCTTATATCTTATCTATAAAACAAAGAGGATGAATATTAAATATTTTATTGAATATATACTATATAAATTTATTTAAAATAATTTTCCAAAATTTATTTTCATAAATTCATTAGGGAAAATGGGTTTGTGTTTACAAAAATAGTTTTTTAGATAATGGTTTCCATTATTTTCAAATAGTTTTTTTTAATTTTAATTAGTTGGTCAATAAAGAATTTATTTTATATACATGTGTAAACCATATATTTTCTTAATTTAGTTAATATTATTCATACCCTCTATTCCAATTGAAATGTGATAACTATCGAAATAATATTTTAATAGTACATCATGATTCTTTTAAACTCAGTGTTACGTGTAACACAAGATAAACTTAGTGTTGTGTGTAATGTGTGATAAACTCGGTGATTCATGTAATGAAATATAAAGTCAGTGATATATGTAAGGAAAAATATCAAAAATATTAAATTCATTTGAGAAATAAATATTTCAAAAAATATCGGGATGTTATATTCTACTGCCTTTAAAATAAATTTATCCCTCCAAATTCATATTTGTCATCAAAGGTTTAACATTTAAAAATTACTTCATAGAAACACACATCCTAAAATGGGTAAATAAAAAAATCGCCTTGAAAAATATAAAGGGATGTGCTAAAGTCATATGTAATAACACATATTCGGTTTCTAAATAGAAGAACATAGGTGGGAAGATAAAACCTGGACATAAAAGAGGGAACTGACACCCCAATACTGATGGAGAGTGATGGAGAACATGTCCAGGAGAATGTTAATGACCCAAAATCCATAAACCAATGATTTATGAAAAAGGATATTTTTATCATCCAAAATAATTATAATTTTACAATAATTTATTTCAAGATCCTTTTCCTAATATTAAAAAATTCCATTTCCATATAGATTTAGAATGGATGAAAATTTACATACTTGATATCTTTTTATCTAATAATCACAATTTAATCCTTTGGTTGTGCCTTGATCAATTTCTACTTCTTATCATACTCTAAGATTTAAATTTTTCATGTCTGAAGCACTAAATTAGATCTATAATAGAATGATGATTCATTCCTTTTATCTCTTGTAAAACAAAGGTTAACATTGGTTATCTAATTTGGACAAATTTTCATATGGTGAAGTAATATGTTAACCACAAAAACATCATCCAAAGTTCAAATTAAATAAATCCATAAATTTTTAACCTTATAACCCTTCCAAAATTTAAAATTTATAAATAAGGTTACTAAATTTCTCAAACAAAACTTAACATTAATCCACCATATATCATAATATTGTTCTTGATTCCCAAATAACAAACATGTAAATACATTCATCATGTATTCTATTTAAATAGGGTAATAACTTAAATTAATATAAAACCTTATTAAAAGAATACATTATTCCCCATTCCTTACATGAAATGTATATTATTGGATATATTCCTTAAATCCAATATTTTTTTAAACTACATAAATTATTTCATAACCCACTTTTTCAAAAAGTAGATAATAATTTATAAGGTAATCTATAATAACCAATTTACTTACTCATATGTAGCATCTCTTTATACCAACATAATTATCTCAACATTTGTAGCATATTAAGTTTTATCATCCCTTAATAAAAATATCACATAGACATTAAATCACTGTTATAGTAAATCAATACCATTTAACATATTTTATAAATTCTCAATGAAAAAATTATACTAAACAGTACTTTTATATTTCATGATTAATATAACATAATACTTGAATACCAAAACATTATTACTTTAATCATCCCGCGTCCGTCTCAAATTAATAACGAGGATTCATCATATTATTACTTAATACCTCTTTCCTTTCATATTTCATTCGTAGTATCTTTATCTGCAATAGAAAAATCATTACTTATAAAACCATTCTCATTATATTAATGATTTATCCTCATAGTACATCAATTTTCATAATTCCCTTACTTTCCAAGTTTAAAACATTTAACAATCAAGGATACCTTATAGAGACCATTATTCTCATCCATTGTTTTAACTGAACTTTTCATTTTTCCTTTGAAATTTCTTTCTTTGTGTCTTTCTTTTCTACACTCAAAATGTCTTCTCTTCCCTCTGAGACATTCCCTTGAATACTTATTCATTCATTATTGACATATATAAAACATAATCTTCTTTCATCCATCGTCTTCACTATCTAAACTCTCAGGAAACTCTGTCCTTCTCTTATTTGGGGAGTTTGAGAGTTGTTTAAGGTGCATATTATTAATCATGTTTCATGTTAGCTGATTAAAAATAATCACAATATCCTTCACTCTGGTCACTATCCAATTAAGATTCTCCTCATCAAATTTTCCATAACATTTAATGTTAACCCAAATGCTTCGGGTTCCCTACATTGACATAAAATAAAAAAATACATTGTGAGAAAGACTAATGAGAGTGAAAACCACATAATAATTAAAAAATAACTTGGAAATTTAAATAATTTCACCTTTTTAATATATGATGCATTGGTTTTATCTTGGGACATTCATAGTCATCATATATTTAAATCTATCATGATGGTTCATAAAGAGTTCGTGAATTTACAAACGATATCCACCGAGAGTGATAAACTAGGTGTATAGAAATTCATTTTTTAGTGCACTAGGAAATGATCAAGTCTATCTCAATACACTATTTTAGAATTAATTACCCTAAGGTACCTCTATTCTAGAGCTACAAACACATGTAGTGTCTAGACAAGGATGTAATTTCTTGGAAACCACTCTCTCTATCCTTTACCAAAAAATCTAGGACATTTCACTACAATTTGACTCATCCATGGACTTATCTTTAGATACTTCCCTAGATATATCCTTATAATTGTCTATAGAGATCTAACTAATGGTTTTTCATCATAGTTTCAATAGGTTAACTAAACATTTCCTCGAATACAAAGTATAGAAACCCTATATTTTTATACATGGATATTAAATCATTTTATATTAATATTCAATACATTATACAAACACATTCATGAAGATCATAATAGTCTAGTGAATATGGAGACTAGATACACTATATTTTAATTTTAGGAAATATCTTCAACATAACCAATAAATAACATTCCCTTTATTGTTGTTCAAAAACATACACTACCTTAAGCCTTTCTTTGTAACCTTGGGAAAGAAAACATAAGAAAGGGTTATCTCTGATTCTCAAAATGGGTAAAAAAGGGAGATATGTAAGAATGACATGAACGTAAGGGTATTAGAACATTAGAATAATATTTGAAGACCATACCCTGTATACAAAATATTATAATCTTGAGTCATGAAAAAAAAATGTAACAACCCGGTTTTTTCTACAAAAGATTTTGGAATATTCTTGATGATATTCCAGAGCAGCGCCCTCAGACGGCATGCGATTCCGAGCCCCGGAGTGGCTGGAATTAAATTTCTGGTGCGTTCACACTGGGAACGCCAAATAAATGTGATAACTCCTAAACGGTGCACCGGATCAGGGATCCGAGTGTACGGATGGGTCTGTAATGGGGTTTTTACCCTAGTAACAACATAAAACTTGTCGGTGTGGGACTTTTGGACCCCTCGCCCGCTTCTGGAACGTTAAATGGATTAATTAATTAATTAATTTGATCGTTTAATGTTGAAATGCAGGCATCTCTTAAACGGTGGCTCGGATTGGAAAATTGAGGGCACCGTTGAGTTCGGAGTGTGCCGTTTACCCTAGGGGTGTATAAGTTTCGCGGGCGCGGGCCATTTGTGAAAAATGGCTCTAGGGGCATTTTCGTAATTTGGCACCCTCAGTCGTTGAGTTTTATAACTTTTGAATGGGGCCTCAGATTAAAATTTCGAGACCACTGTTGTGCTCGGGAGGTGGTGTTTACCCTAGGGGAGGCTTAACCTCGACCACGTCAGGAGTTTCGGATGCAGGTCTTTTCGGGGGCTTTAAATTAATTAAATCTTTAATTGATTTATTTAAACCCCACCCCTCTCCTTCCCCTTCCCACTGGCAGCCCCTCTTCTCCCTCTCCTCCTCTACCTCCGGCGAGGTTTCTCTGGCAAGGCAGCTCCGGCAAGGCGGCGGTTTCGCGGCGAAGCTCCGGGAAACGCCCACGAGGTAGGGTCTTGTTGCGTTTTGTCTTCCCGCACCTATTCTGAACCTAAATCATATGCTCGAATTGTTGTTGTATTTTAGAACGAATCCCATGAATGCGTAGTATACAATTTTACCTTTCCAACGCCTCTATCGGATTCAAATTCCAAGCCTCATGCTGTCGGCAATCATCCGCCGAAGTTGGCGGGTTTTCGGTCTCCGGCGGATTCGAGCGACGGCGCGGCTAGGGCGGACAGCGCGGCAGCGGGGTGTCCGCGGGTGTCCGGTGGAGTGGCTGGGAGAGGACGGGGCACGGTGTGCCTTCAGGCGAGGGCGAGGGGGGCAGCGTCCGGATGAGGCTGGGAGTGTCCATCGGGCGCCGGCGAAGCGCGGCGTGCGGGCGACGAGGCCCCGGCCCTCCTGGTCGGGTTGACGCGGCGACAACGGGGGTGGGGTCCTCGGGACCCCGTGGCAGACAAGACCTGCACGCGGCGGGTCTTTGTGGGAGAAACGCAAGCCAGACCGGCTTGCTTCCGGTCCGAGCGTGGAAGACCGGCCCGCGACCGCGGGCCGGTTCAAGAGAGTGGGCCGGCCGAACCGGCCTGGCCCACTAATGTCCATTTTTTTACAACGGCTGTAAATGTCAGCCAGAGTGTCAGATTCGCGCGCCGTCAGCGGTGACGCGTTCCTTGGGACGAAGTGAATATTTTGAGATGGTTTTGGGAATTTTTAATTCCCAAAATGATAGGCCTCGGAGGCGTGACGTGTCTTTAAGTAAATTTGACGTTTTCGGGGAGTTCTTGTTTTGGACGGCGCGGACGCGTCCAACATCTGTTTTGATCGCCGTCAGTGGAGTTGGGACCTTGGCATCGAGGTGGAGCATTCCAGGGTGGTTTCAGGCATTGAGAACGAAGTTGAGGCGCGGGCCCCACGACCCGTCTTTTGAGCTGCGTATAGCTTTTAGCGACTTTTTCCTCGGACGCCCGTTCAGGGCGTGTGATCAGTTGATGTTGGGTGTTTTTCTGAGAGCATCGCGTTGGCGCAGTTTGCCCGCTGTAATTCCGCACGATGGTGCGAGGCCCGCGAGGGCCGTTTCGGGAGTTGACGGTGATTTCCATCTTTATCACCGGGAGACCATTTTGGACAAGTGAATAGTCCATTTCGTGTACTTTTTCGAGAGGATCGCAACGGTGCAATCCATTCGTTGATTTTCGGGACTGGGATGTGGGTCCCACGTGGCACCGCTCGTGTGCGGTGCGCCGGGATGCAACTTTTTCTCCGGATATCCGTTGCACTCAAGTGAGTAGTGCTTTTGACGTGTTTTTTCGAGGGGATCGTAATGGTGCGATGCGCCCGACTGTTTTCGGGGCCGAGGCTTAGGATCACGGGACGCCGTTTGGGCGTGAGGTGGTGTTGGTGACTTTTCCTCGGATATCCGTTTGAGGCGAGTAAGTAGTCAATCTCATGTGTTTTTTCCTGAGGATTACAACGGTGTGATCTGTTTGGTTGTGCGGAGCCTCTTGCGCGATCTTATTAACAGCGTAAGCATGGAAGGTGCTCCAGTGGTGGTTCTCCGTACCTTTTTTGTAGAGGACCCTTGGCGTTTGATCACACACTCTTGGGAGAGCGATGTAAATGATTCATGAGATGTGGCTGGTCGTGCCTGGTCCTTTGAGGAAGAGTTGTTACGCCACGCCTTCGCGTTGATGCTGGGTGCCGTGTGCACGATAGCCCTTGGGCTGGAGACGTGGTATACTCTGGGAGTATACGAGAGCGCTTGGAGGTACGTCTGGTTCTTACCTGAGGCATTCATGCGCTTGGTTGGGGTTGACTTGGGGCCACAGGTATTGTGGGCTCCATGTGCGTGCCATGTTAAACTTCGCGTACATTGACCTCTCGCGACATAGAGGGTCCCTCTATTTGTTTGTTTGACCAGCAGGGTGGAGTTTCCCTGGCTCTGTGCTCGTTTGTTGACCAGCAAGGTTGAGTGGTCTCCCCCTGGTTTCGTTCTCAATGGATCGGCCGGTAGCGGTGCTAGTGGCACCCCGTGATGGAACAGGCACTAAAACTATTTTGGGAGAGTTGTTCTGCAGTTGGGTGGTTGCGCGATGCCCACTCCGTGTTTGGTTGGCCAATTTTGTACCCTCCAGTAGAGATGGCTAGATCAGTTTTGAGTTCTACCCTCCAGTGGGGCTGGGCAGTGGGTTACTCATCGACTTCTTTAGGTTTACCCTCCAGCTGGGCTGGGCAGTGGGTTGCTCACCGACTTCTACGGTTAACCCTCCAGTAGAGACTAGGCAGTGGGTCACCTAACGCTAATAGGGTCTACCCTCTAGCAGAGACTGGGCAGTGGGTCACCCGACGCTATTAGGGTTTACCCTCTAGCAGAGGCTGGGAAGTCGATCACCCGACGACCTCTTAGATTCTACCCTCCAGCGGGGCTGGGCAGGGGGTCACCCGTCGTCTAGTTCCAGGCCTACCCTCCAGTATGGCTGGGCAGTGGGTCTCCTGTCGACTTATTCTAGGTCCACCCTCCAGCGGGGCTGGGCAGTGGGTCACCTGACGATGTATTAGGATTTACCCTCCAGCAGGGCTGGGCAGTGGGTCACCCGATATCTGGTTATGAATTAACCTCCAGCAGGGATGGGCAGTGGGACACCGGTTGGCATTCCAGACTCAGTCCTCTCGACTAGGCTAGTCTGTGGCTTTCCTCCGTGATTACTGGAGCAGGACCCTTGGTTATACGGGCCAGTGTTGTGACGACTTTACTTTGAGGAGACCTCTCGACTGCAGGGCAGTGACGAGGTGTGGTTTGACTTTCCCTAGAACTCTCAAGTTCGAGGGGAACATTCCCCACCGAGACGAGTTCTTGTAACGCGATCAAAAACTGTGCGGGCGAGTCAGTGACGCCCAAAGCGGATAGTGTCAAGGTGCACTGATTGAGCCCCTTGGCTTGCGGTTTAAGGTAGATGTGCGGGTTGTTGGGCATCGATGATGGGGTTATGTCTGGGACTGTTGGCTAATCTTTCCTTGGGCTGAGCTACGGGACGGAGATCCCCTTACGACATTGTTCGGGCTTCTCTCTGAGCATAAGGATATATATATACCTTGTTCGAGTACCCACTTCTTGGGCTTGGTTACTCTCCCTCTAGGAGAGGCGAAGACGCGCGGGGTATGCCACGTTCTTTCTGTGTCTAGCTTCTCATGGTTGGATGAGTCTACTCTCCTGCTATAGGTAGCGAAGACTCGACAGGAAGTTAATCTTCTCACCATTTCTATCTCCTTGTACCTGGACGAGTCTACTTCCTTTCTCTTGTTGGGTTGAGCTGGACTCTCTACTGTGTTGTTACTCATTACTGCACCCTCGGTTGGTCTCCTTTACTTTCCCCGTTCACTCCACTGCTCTCCCTTTGGTACCTCCTTTGTTACTCCCTCGAGCCTTCGGGGTATCCTATTGAGTATTTTTATACTCACCCCTGCTTGGGCTTTGCCCACACTTGGTGTGCCCTTGCAGACGACGGACAAGTTTGTCGTGACTTCAGTGGAGCATAGGAGTTCAGGAGCTTGGACCGCGTGCGGTGGTCATAGCTGGGTTCCAGGTGGGAGACCTGTCATTTGTCTTTTTGTTTACATGTTTCCGGGTTGTGGCACCTTTTCTGGATGGGCACGTGTTTTGCCCCTTTTTCCTTTTCAGCACTGTACTTTGTACTGTTAGAGGTCGATGCACACTGTGGTATATATATATATATAGCAGTTTCCCTTTGCTTTGCTTGTCTTTACTTTTACTCTGCACTGTTTCATTGAGTTTGATGCGTGTGTGTGTATAGGTACTTAGGCAAAGGCCTCCCTGATTTATTATGCCTTCGGCGCTGGTCGCCAGCCCCTGGCCTATGGAGGCAGGCTTGGGGTAGTTGCGGCTCGAGCCCAGGTAGGGTCGGGTCGTGACAAAAATCAGAGCAGTTCATAAGACATGAATCAGAATGGAATCAAATAACATGAGCCATGAGATCATAACATTGACATAAGACATAGATTTGTGGCATAAACATTAGATAATAACATTGTGAACATGTATAAATAGATATAGGTTCAGTCATTAAGTCAAGGATGTGAAATCATGCCCTCTCATACTTATGGACATGAAACTAGGCCCATGAATAACATTATAGACATAAAAATATGTCCACAGAAAACACTATGAACATGTAATAAGGTTCAAGAATAACATTGTGAATATATAATCAGGTTCACATATGACAATATGAACATTTTATCCAGTTCACACATAACATTATGAACATTTAATCAGGTTCACACATAACAAATTTACTCATGGGTTATCCATCTTTACCCAATGCATTGGAGAGTGATATAGGTCCCACCCATCATATACTGAAAATCATATGTATGTATTCTAAAAGATCTTAAAACATTCAACATATCATAACCCATTAAATGAAATGGGATTCAAAAAAATTTCATCATATTATAACCTATGGAAAAGAGACATATTTCATAATCATTTCATTATTTCATTATTGAAAAACCCATGGAAAAGAAGCGGGTTTCATATGAATTTTACCGTGGTATAACACATTAAAGGGAAACAGGTTTAAAAAATATCTTGTACTGATAAACCATTTAAAGAAATAATAAAAATAGTATCATTTATTCATATACCTATAGAAATATAAGTTATATTAAAGGATATCATCTTAGATGGAGAATGATTTTTGAAAGGACACCTGGTCATTTCTTGAGGAAAATAAAGTTTATTTCAAAACCGATTTTTAAAGATAAAAAATAATAATACAATTTGAATATTGTTTCCCTTAAATAAAACATATATAACATATAAATTAATCTTAAAAAAATTATTGTTATGGCGGTATAAAATCTTGTTTGTGTCATACACTTTAAAACAAATCTTTCGTTCACATTTATAGTAAAAACAAAATGGTAATTATTTTGAAAATGACATGATTATTCCTTTAAAAAAGTTTTAAAAATAAAACATGGGTAAAATTTTATTTATTAAATAATTTGATTAATTTTAAAAACATTTTTGAAGACATTTTTTGAAAACATTGTTTTCAAAGAAAAAGGGTTTTCAGGAAAAGAGGGAAATGAGGATGATTCTTATTAAAAACATATTATCAATTATCTAATGTACTAAAGAGTTGTAAAATGGTACTATTACTTGAAAATATCATGAATAACCAGATTAGAAAAAAATTCATTAGAACTTTGCAAAGATATATTATAAGATATTAACATTGGAGACTTAATCAAAAACAATCCTGATAAATTATGAGATTGTAACGTAAATCCATTACCACTTTGGTAACATTTGAAACATAATAATTATGAATGAGTGATCGTAATATTTATATTTAATCCCCATATTTTTTAAAAGAATAATTATAAAATAAATTCATGGGTAGTATATATGTAACATCCCAAGTAAGTAATGAATAATAGATATTTTTATCTATGTCTATTAATGATGAAGATAGTGTTTTAGAGGCTTAAAATGAAAATAAATACAATCTTATGCATGGAATACACTAATATTCTTAAAAGATTGTTTTACTGCCTTTTGATGGAAAACCCTTTTTAAATCAATCTTTAGACAATTTTATAATATATATTTGTCAAAAAAAGTATTCATTATGTTTTGGACATTGAAATTTACTTTGGATAAATTTTTGGTATTTTTCTGACAATGTTCATTTTTTAATGAATAGTGAAAAATACTGCATTTTACATCATAACTGCTTTTTCTTTTAATTTAATTATATGGATAGATTATCCTTTTAATTGGTATTAAAGTGTAATATGAATATATTTTTACCATTTAATCCAATGGTGGTCATTAGGATTAATTTCACTTTGGAATTGGTCATAAACTAATGCCAAACTTTTCATAGATATTGTTTCAAAAAAAACTCGCTATTTGTTTTGACAATGGGAATTATTTTTAAATCAATTATTGAAATTTATGTGTTTGGAATTTTGTAAAATGGATTAAATATTTGGAATCATAAGTTCCAAATTATTTAATTAAGACTCTTTTATTTTTGGACATTATGAATAGTAACGATGGTAATTATCTTTAATTATCTTGATTAATGAGTAATCATGAAGTTAAAGATAATAAAATGATATCATAATAATACAAAAAGACCACAACATGTGTCCTAAGGCTACTGGTTGTCTCATGTCCGACCATGGGATGCCTTGTGCCAAACTTGGAGGCCCCATGGAATCACTTTTGTGAGAAAGTGACTTTTTATCTTTTTATTTTTATAGAATGTTAAATGTGATAAAGAATGTATCACCTAAGTAAAATATTTTTAATTTTGTATACATGGATGATATTTTAGACTATAAATATTCATTGTAAAGATAAAACAATTTCCTACATCATAGTAGTTTTTCATAATTTTTGAACTTTAAATAAATTAAATTATTTATGACATCATGATGATGCAGCGATTACCTCATTAATAAACGATTTAAATAAAATGAAATGATAATGTAAAATCTATGACCTACACATGTCCAAAACCTATTGGATGGGTGGAGTTATAACCCTTATCACCTTACCCTCGAATTATATCAATGTGGGACCTTTTGAATCCGAAAATAATTTTCAAATAAAGTAACATTTCTTTACTTTCCAAGAGTGCTCCTCCTCTCCTCTTATAAAAGGCCCCCACCTCTACCTCTTTACACACACTCCCAAAGCCTTTGGCTCGGCCAAACCCTGCCCATTTTTTCTCTCCACATCCCTCTATTACTCCTTGAAGCCTCATGTTGGGAAGAAGTCTTCCCAATGAAGCCTTTGAGCTCAAACCAAAGGGAGTTACCCGATTTTATGGTAATGTCTTCACTTGAGCCCTTTTGTTTTATTTTGCTTCTCCAACCCCCTAAACTCTTTTTATTCATTTATTTTGTAACAACTCCAGTATCTTCAATATACTAGGATATTGTTATAAGAAGTATTTGATCTAAACTTACACACAACTACATATAATGGTTAAAGGATATACTGTTTCCGTGGATGGTGAATTTATGCCTCCCGAAACGATGATTGTTCAACATTATTTTAACACCTTCAAAGGTGGCCATTAAGATGTCACTATATTTATATATGATATATAATATGTTTATGTTTTCCTTAAGATTCTGTATTTTTCATTTTGGACATACCTTTATGGTTTCCATTATGGGTAAACGCGATATCTTCATTTAAGGAAGTGCGGACTACCGCCCCCTCAAAGTGATTTGATTCGTTAAATACCATATGTGGGATGTATAAAGGATGGAACTATGATATTATAAATGATATTATACTGGAATTATAATATACCTTTATATCATTATGATTCCATTCTATAAAATACGAAATAGAAATGAAAGTAGCGTTCATGCGTACGTACAGCTTACCGTCTCAATGATCGGTGCATTTCATTTCTTACCTCTAAATGATTATGTAATATTATAAATGCATGTATATATGGGATATAAATTATATATACATCATGATAATAATTCTGGATATAATGGATAAATGAACAACTTGTAATTATAAATGGTTTATTTTTGACTCAAGTACCAATGATCGTTAAAACGACCGTTATTAACTTAAATAATTACATACTGTTCATGACGTGGGAATAAGTGATATAAAAGGAATAATGAACTTAAAAAAAGGTTCTTAAGCAAGTATAAATTAAATCAAGTTTATTATTCAGGACATTAAAGAACGATCGAGTCAAGTCGGACCCGAGGTATGGGACTTCGTCTCAATCTCCTTTCATTGAGGCATATTTTTTTATACACAACCTTCTTTTATATGGTGTATAAACCCCTTTGACTTTTATGTTTATTCAAAAGGAATATTTTTTATACGAAGCGTTTACTAAATGACAAAAGGGAATTTTTTTGTCGTAGGTATGCAGCGACAACGACTTCTCTGCCACCGTGACCATTATTTGAGTTTCGGCTTCCTCTACAAGCCATACCTTCTTTTTAAAAGAAAAATAAATACCATGTTTTACTTTTCTTTTATTTTGGTATTGAAAATGGTTTTCATAACGTTTTTATATCAATGTGTTGTATTGATATCTTGTGATTGAAAGGTGGGAATGTTATGTTTCCTTTATGCATGTTTTATGTGATACGATTATGTTGAGGTTCTTGGGCATTATTATGTAGACGGGTGGTTCTGTGATAAACTAAGGGCGGGTGAGCTCAATATAGCTCTCCAATGAATTGGGTAACGTGAAGGAGTAAAACTTTAAGGTTTCTCCGAAGATATTTAGGGAATATACTGTGATGGGTATTCCAAACGTAACCAAGAGGGTTACTCCCTACGCAAGAATGTTATGAATGCCTCAAGTTACCTTTATGTCTTATGATTTCTATGATTTATTCATGATTTGATGAGGTATGTTAAAGTGCTTATGTTTTATGGGTAAAGTATGATTTCATTATTATGTATATATGTACCCATGTTTCCTTTCCATATATTTTTATATCCCTTACTGAGCTTTTTATGCTCATCCCAAGATTTTTTCAAATGTTTTTCACAGGTCAAGGGAAAGGTACATGATATGATGATAGCGTAAAGAGAGTGTCAAGAAAGAATCCATGTTTTATTTTAAATATGTTTCCATTGATTGGAAAGAAGAATACTATCTTTATGTAACCACTTTGTTTATATGTGGAATGTAATGTAAGTTTTATGATCTAATTCTCTAAAATTCTAAACCCAAAAAGATCCTCAATGTGTAATCTTGTAATAACTCAAGATTAAGTAAGTTTTAAGGCTGGGGCCTTATAATATATACCACATAAAATAAATAGGTGGTGAATATAACATGTTTCTCTTAGAATAAAAAGTGAGATATAAATCTCTTATGGATTTCATAATCATTTGAAAAATAATTACTAATAAATAATAACATAAAACAAAACCATAAATATGATGAAAATAATTATATTAATTATATAATATATAAGAGGGGGAGTATATACACCACATTAAAGAAACGAGTGGTGAAATTTCAAATGTCTCCCATAAATAAAAGAGAGGCTAGAAATCACTTACCTTAAGTATCGACTTCTGTCGTATACATTTGAACCTACTTTATATTAAATATAACTTTATTATAAATATATTATAGGACAAAAATATATATATTATACCATATATTATCTACATAAGTCCATTTATTAATCTTTTTTTAATAATTTCATGTTAAAATTGCAATTCTTGTAATAACCGCTTTATTTTTCATATATGTTTTGATTTGTTATTTTTGATCCTAATAGTTTGATCATATTTAAATCATATATTAAATATTAATCATGATATAATTATCATATTCATACATAAATTATACATTTATGACCAATCATGAAAGATGGTTTTTTGAAAGGATGTACTTTATGGTCATGGAGATGGTAGGCCATACGTACAATTGAGTAACATTTCCATTTTTCAAAAATCATTATGGAAAGAAGGTAAGTAATATTTTATATTCCCATATATATTATAATAACCAAAATACTATATTATTTTTTTAATTGTTCTTATACATATCATCCATGTGGTATGGTGTTGAAAATTGAGTCGCATCTCTATGTGAAGGTGGCAGGACACATGTACACGAACGATGTTATCATTTTTTAGTGAGTGAAAAGGTAATAAAAAAAATGACATATTGTCGTTTAATAATGATAAATATGTCATTAATATCATAATTTTGTCATGTATATCACATATATTCATCAAATATATCTTTATTATCCTTCATATAAAGTGTTAGTGAAAAACGAATCACATCCCTTCATGAGGTAGAATCCCACCATACACACAAGTGACATTATCATATCCCTTATAGAATCCCAATTAAACGAAAGTAATATATGTTATAATGAATCTTGATGTATAATTATGTTATAAATATCATATATATATATATATATTAGATCCATCATCATACCCAACTGTGAGAGGTGGTAATAGAAAAATGAATAACATCAGTTCACAAGGAAAAAATAAGAATTGAAGGAGGTGAAGGAAGAAATAAAAATAAAAACAAAAATTATTTATTCATTTTAAAAAAATTATTTAGGGAGGTGGGGGAAGAAATAAAATAAAATTGAACATTGATGAACGTTTATTCTTGTCGAGTATCCTCTTTAGGTTTTCAATAAAACCATTCCTATGTTGGATATCATCCCAAACTATGAAATATAGAATGAGAATATGGAATTTGGGAAGTTAGTTGGGTAGTTATTTTTTGAAAAAAAAAGGTTTTTATGGTGTGAAAAGAAAAGAAGAGTGGTGGCCTTTTATAAGTGAGGTGAGTGAAACACTTGTAATTTTTGAAAAGGAAAGGTGTGTCCATATTTTTCACATCCACAAGGGTCAAAAATAGAGTAATTTAGAGACATGGAAATTATAGGGTCCAAATATGGACATATAATTGATTTTATGAAAGTATTTTGGTAATTTTAATCCTTATATTTTTATTTCAATGCCTAAGTAAACTCATTTTTACCTTAACTTCAGTAATTAATTTTTATTATTTTTACTATAAGATTTTTTCAAAAATTGAGTTAAATTTTTTAGATAATGTAAATTATTTTGATTCCAAAAATTTAATGAATTTCACCAAATTCCATTAATCTAAGTGAAAAAATTATTTTAAATTTAATCATACAGATGTGATAAGAAAGATGGTTTTTTTAGAGAAAATTTTTAAAATTGTACAATGTTTTTATATAAACAATTTCATTTTAAAATGATTAAAATTAAATAAATTGTATTAAAATATATATAATTTTACTATTTTTAATTTAAAAATTTTAAAATATAATTTAATTATATTATTAATTTAAAAGAAAAAGTTATTTTCAATTAAAATTCAGTACATTTCATTTTTCTCAAAAAATTATTCTTTTCATAAAAGTATCAAAAATTCAACCTAAGATTATTTTTACATTCTGATTTCAAAAATGAAATATTTTTTTTCAAATTAATTTAATAAAATTGTTATATTTTAATTTTAAAATTAATTTTAAAAAGGTGAAAAAACTACTTTTTAGAAAAATATAGTTTTAACCAAAAAGATATATTTATAATTATATCTTTTCTAGAAAACATAAATGATGAAATTTAAAAAAATTATTGAATATACGTTATAAAAATTTCATTAAAATCACTCACTAAAAGTGAGTTTCTTAATTAATATAGGTAAGATACATTTTTTCACATAAAAAAAAGTTTTTTTAGAAAACAGTTACCTTTATTTTCAAATAATTTTTATTTAAATTTATATTTAATTTTTCACAAAATAATTAATTTTATATAAATTTTTAAAAAGTATATTTTCATAATTTAGTTAATCTTATTCATACCTGATATTCTAATGGCTATGTGATGATTATTATAATAATATTTTAATAATATGTAATGTTGTGTTTAAACCCAATATTGTATGTAACATAAGATAAAATTTTTGTTTTGTGTAAAGAAATCTAAAATTTATGTTTCATGTTACCCAAGAAAAACTCAGTTTTGTGTGTACCACAGAATATCAAATATATTTAATTCATTTTAAAAAATATCCCAAAATCACGGGGTGTTACAGTACACATTGGAACCTCCTATATAATAAATATATATTTTAATATGTCTATTATAGAACTATAATCATATATATAATAATTTATATGATTAATTTTTAACCTTTTATCACCATTTTATTAACAATTCTTTATTAAAATCATTATTTCGGGTGGTATTTGATTTGTTTTTCATATATGTTTTTGTTCGGTAGTTTTGGCCCTTTTACTTTGATAATGGTTCTATCATGTCCAGAATGTGAAGATACATATAAATATAATATTTATTCATTATATACATGTTTTTATTCATTTTTAAAATTATAGATATAAAAAATAAATACATTATTCAAGGAGATGGTAGGTCGTACGTACACATGAACACTATTTTCATTTTTCGATAGAAGGAACTAAATAAAGGTAAATAATAACTCAAATTAAAATAATAATTATTACATAATTAATTTCATATATATTAATTGAATCTATACTTATTACCATCCAATTAAAACATAAATGAAAAAGGGAATCACATCGCTCCATGGAGGTGGTAGTCCACACGTACACACGAGAGACATTATCATTTTCCATTGTTCTGTAAGGTAAGAAATTAGATATGATATTATCATTCTGAGAGTATAATTATGTAATATGTATTATATATATATACATTAAACACATAAAAATATGCATCCATAAAATATGGTTATGAAAAATGATTTGTATCGCTTTGTAGAGATTGTAGGTCATACATACGGACAAGTCATACACTCACATTCTATTTGATGGAAAATGTTCAATAAAGATGTTTCCAAAATCATAATAACTTTTTATTTTATTTATGATACTTAATTTATTGTTTTATAAATATTATAATCGATTTATATGAGGTAAAATAAGAATTAAAAAGAAACAGATCTGTTAAGTTGATTACTTATTCTTTGAAATAACTCCTTTAGATCTCCTCTTAAGACCCCTAGTATTGGTACTTTGGGAATATCACCACCTATAAAATTCAAATAATGAATTTTAAAAGGTATTATTTATGTTATTTTCAATATTCAAGTATCTAAGTGGTTTGATTAAGATAAAGGAGAGGTACCCTTTAATAATTGAGTTGAGCGGTACTTTTTGAATTCCTTAAAACATTAAAATAAAATATGTTAATTATCTATCCCAAATGATTCCAAATGGATATTTATTATAATATAAGGTTCTATAGGGGTTAAAATCTGTCAAAAAATAATATTTTTATAGGTCTAAGTGTTTTTTAAACCTTTCTGTTTTGTTTAACCCCTTAGTTAAACTATTTTTACAATAACCACATTAACCTAATTTTAACTCTTAAAATTTTATAATTTTATATATACGGTGAAAAACGGATAATAAATGGCCAAGGGATAAAATTTTAAACCATATATTATTAACCTTTTCTTATTTCAATATTTGTTTTAAATAATTTAATAAAATATTATTTCGATAAAAATCATTAATGTTAAATTTTACACTATTCATTTAATTTGACATGAAGGACATAACGGAAAAGTATTAATTAAATTAAAATTATTTTACACACCACTATATTGTTTTATTTATATAAATAATTTAGGAAACACTATAAATCAATCAAATTATATAATTTTTGGTATTTCTAAAATCATTTATTTTATATTTCTATTAATTAATTAAATATTGCATCATCGGCATATAAGAATTTAAGGTAATTATAAAATCCATAAAAATTAGAAATAAATCTATATCATTAAAATAGATTCATTAATATCAAAATAAACATTTATGTTCATTCATAAATCCCTTTTGTCCCTATGTGGACATATAAGATGTATTTAAAACTATAAGAGTGGCATTTTGTATCTTTCTTTGCTTTAAATATTATATAGGTCATTTCCATATACAAGTATCCATAAAAATAAATTTATTTTATAAGGGGAAAATATCATAATACCCTTCATCAAATAATAATTATAATCTAAAATTATGGCCATATCACTTATTGTTAACCAAAATTAATCTAATTTACCCTTCACAGAGGTTATAGATTTTACCATAGTTATTATTCATATTGAACAAAAATAAAAGGGGAAGTTTATCAAATTTGAAAAACCAAAAAAAATATGAAATCAATTTTATTTAATTCCATACCTATAAGTTTTATAAATTAATTTTAAAATAATCATTCAAAATGTGACAAAAACTACTTTTAAGATAAATACATTTTTAAGCATAAAACATGGTTTATACTTATATCATGCTTAACAAAATGAAGTGAAAGTTAAATTTTTTTTATTTAATATAATATATATATATATATATATATCAATAAATTAATTCAAAAATAGTGATTAATTTAATTTATTAAGATATAAACACATTGCGCGCATAAGACAATTTTCAATAAAATGTTTTTTATATATAAAATGTTTTTATAATAAATTCAAACATAAAGTTGATTCTAATTAACTTAATTGGATTATTTAAATTTAATATAACTAATTTTTCTTTTGAAACCATTTTAAAACAAAATTAAACTTTTTACATTCCTCAAACAAAATATTGATTTTAATAAAAATCTTTATTTTTCCCTATTCACTAGAAAATCAGTTTTTCAAAAAATTATCTAAAATTCATTCTAATATAATTTTGATATGATTATTTTATAAAAAAATATAATTTTATAAAATAAATATTTTTTAAATTGATAAATATTATCTAATAAATGATCCCACAAAAAAGAAATATAAATCAATTTTGAAGGAAATATAATTTTTATGAATAATATAACATTGCTAAAAATTGAATGCATATTTCATATGCATCAATAAATATATTTATATTAAGTATTATATTATAATACACCTCATTAATTATTTAATCATATTCATACCTTCCAATTTATTAAGGTTATAATGGATATATATATTAATAATGGGTCAAAGTTTGTTTAAGTTTAGTGTTGTGTTTTATTTATATTATCAAGCATAATGTTCTTTTTCTAAAATACTATGGTGTTAAATTCTCCCCCTTTAATAAATTGAGTCCTCTAAATTTTAAATTATGAGAAGTAATCAATGGTTTTAGATTTAAAATTCGTTTTTAGAAACTGACATCATAAAAGGGTTAATAAAACATCGTCTAAAAAAGAAAGGGAAATACAATGATTACCTATGTTTATGAATAGGATTAAATTAATAGAAAGTGAAAATATAGAAATGTAAGATAATAATTACCCCTATCTACTAATAGATAGTGATAGAGAACATGTTCATTAGGAAATTAACAACCACAAAACCATAAATCTTTTATGGGTGAAAAGACAACCAATTCATTGAAAATGAAGGAAAAAGTAAAACAAATTATTTTAAAATCATTTTCCTAATGTTAAGGTATATTTTTACACTAAATATTGAGAACATGAGAAAATATAATTTCTTGATTTATTCCCATATAATAATCATAATTTCATTCTTTTATTATGATTTGATCATTTTTTTCACTTTATCTATTACTCTAACAAATAAATTTTCAAGATGAATTTTGTATGCCTGAAAAACCAAAATTAACGTTTAATGGATCATAGAATCCATAAAATAATTAAAATTAATTTATTGTTTGTCTATATTTACCATAATCAAATTATTAGTGCAGGTTATCCAATATAATTATTTATACTTTGACCTCAAACAATATCACCCAAATTTCAGCATAATCTATTCTATAAATATTTAACCATAAGACTCCTCCAAAATGTGTCTGACTAAGATGGAAACAAAAGGATGATTTTTTCTCATATCCTCCCTTGATTTTCATAAAAATAATTTTAATGACTAATAAATTATTATACCTGAATGTATATACCTTGATCATATATACTAATAATTTCAAAAAATAAAGTCACAATAAAATCATATATGCTTCCAAAAGATAATTCACCCCTTATTCCTTAAATAATATCTTATCTGAGCCAAAAATATGTCTATTAGAGCTTTGGATTTATCCTTTCACTAATTAAAAATCAAAGGTTTATTCATATTATCAAATATAATTTCCTTATTCCAGAAATATATATAGAATCATTGTATGTAGATCTAATAAATTCTAAAAATCACATCAAATTTCACTAATGGATAATATTTTCATAGATATTATTGATGAAATCATCAACAAGGAATCCCAAATTAAAAATTGGAGTATATGTGTGGACTAACTATCATGATTCACTTTAATTGTTGTAATTTCATAAGATTTCCATTTTCCTTTTACATTAGAGGTTGTTAGGTATTATTATCTTCATTATCCCGTAGATTAGTTAATTGATTCACATAATTCCCAAACTATTTTCATTTACAGTATAGTAGTGTGAGTTCTGAATTTTATCTGTCTCTCCATTTAATTCAATGGCTGGCCTCTTCACATTACTTCTAAATTCTTTTTCTCAATTAATAGTCTTCTAATACTTGAATCATATTATTGTTCCTTTCAATAATTCACTAATGATCTCCTTCCATCATTTTTGGAATGAATAATTATGAAAAACATTCTTCCATCCATCTGAAAAACAACTATATATTATATAAATCTCTATCATAATTTTATTATCACCATAACCTTGAGGGTTTCCAACTTCTACTTCCACTTTTATTTCACATTGAACAATTTATTAATAGCTTCCAAAATCCATTATGCCTAATTATGTTTGAATACATGGATTCAAATAAATAAATAATTGATCACTTTTTTAGGGGTGATAATTAAAAATGAATCATTCCTCGAAAGTGTTATAAACTTTTCCTCACAAGTACCAATGGATTCCTCGTCCTTCTGTGTAAACTCAATGAATTCCACTTCCATTTTTTTATGTAGGATATGGGGGAATTACTTACTGAAAATATTCCATTAAACTCATCCCATTCCATGGAGTAAATATCATCTTATTTCATTATATTGTTTAAATGATTCCACCAATGATCTTCTTTATCTACCAAATGATAAATAATATGGAAAAAATCATTGTCTGAGAACTAAAAAATGGAAAATATTTATTTCATCACATTAATATATTATTGAAAAACTTGTAGATCAAAAGACCCATAGAAGGAGGGTGGATAATGTCGCATTAAATATTCAATAACATGTTTCTCCCACCTTGGTGAATTCATAATTTCAACATGATGCGTGTTACTACTAATATATTGCGAGAGATGAGTGACAATAGGGAAAATATATTACATCCCAACTCTTAATCCATTTTGTTTCTCATGAGGATAGTCATTTAGTGGTCATAATGCTCATTTTTCATGTAATTTCTCTAAGTTCTGTCCATTTACTAAAACCAAAATTCATATTATTATCAATGTTAATCATTATGGAAAACCACATAATTGTGAAAAAAAATAATTTATTTGATTTCTAAATCAAGACACCTTCTTTTCAATCTATGAAATCTTTGGTATAACCTGGGTCATCCATGATCATTACCAAAACATTGTTATGTTATCTTATACTTATAATTATCCCCAGGGTTCTCACTAATGATTTATTATCCTATTTTCCAATGTTTAACTAAATCTTCATCGAATACCAAATATGAAGAACCATAATTTTTATACATATATATTTCATAATTTTAGATAAATTTTCACTAAATAACATAACTTTCCATACCATAATCATATAGTTCTAGTGCATTTGGGAACTTCTACACATAAAAAATGGTTCATAAGAGTCTACCATTATGTTCTTCATAATTAGCACCCTTCTTCGGCATATCATCCCTAAAACCATACTACATAATATGGGTAAAAGGAATCATAAAAATGGGTGAACACATATGTTTAGTAATGGTAAAGAAGGGATGAATTAATGATCACTTGAGTATATCATGATTATATGGGTATAAGAATATCATCATAACATTTGAAATTCATACACTGTATATCATATATTATAATATTGTGTATTGGAATAAATCATGGAAGTTGATGAGACATGAATTATAAAGGAATCCAAGAACATGATACATGAGAGCATAGCATTGTCATAGTGTATGATTTTTTTTTCATAAACATAAGATTATATCTTTTTGAATGTGTATAAATAGAAATAGGTCCACTCGTTAAGTTAAGGACATAAAATCTGGCCCTCACATAAACTTATGGATATATAACCAGGTCTATGCATAATCTTATGGACATGAAATCTAGGTCCATAAATAAACTTATGAACAAGGAAAATAATTCCACGCATAATATTATGGATATGAAAAATAGTTCCACTAATTAAATTTGTATTCCCGAAATTAGATTTACACCTATCTGATATACCTAATGAGTTATCCATCTTTTCCCAATGCATTAGAGGGATATATATAGGTCTCAGCCATCACATAGTTAAAAGCATACATACATGTGCCCTAAGATTATAAAATATTCATCATATCAAAACCCATGAAAAGAAATGGTTTTCATAAATATTTTATCATATAATAACCTATGTAAATGAAACAAGTTTCACAAATATTTAATCATTTCATCATAGTATAACCCATCGAAAATGAATTGGTTTCATAAGTATATCCACATAATAAACATAATCCATAAAGATTAAAAATAAGTATGGTACTCTTATATCATATACCTAGTAAATCATAAGTGATATCAAGGGTTTTCTTCTTTATTTAGTAGAAATACCATTAGAATATCATTAAAACATTCTTGTGGAAAATACCCTCTCCATTTCTAAATCACTTCTTCATAATTGAAAATTTTCAAAAATATTATGGAAAATATATTCTTTAAAAATAATATAAACTTGTAAATAAATCATCAAATCATTAGGGAGTCTTGATGTTGGAAATTTATGTTCATGCCATATAAGTTAAAAAAATTCATTTCATACTTTTTTAAAAAGTCAAAAAGTACCTCATTTGAAAAAAGACATGAATATTACTTTTAATAAAATTATTTAAAAATTTATACAACTGTAAAAATTACTTGAATACCATTTTATAATATTAAAAACATTCATTAAAATATTTTTATAAAACATGGATATAAAAGGAAAATTATTTTTTAGAGAATAGAGAAATAAGTTTAATTTTTTTACAAGAACATTTTTTGTCTCTTGAGTACATAATGTGAGTCTGATGAAAGGAAAACATGTATTTTAAATAAATTTCCAAATTATTGTAAATTTAATGAGTATCTTGAGAGTTTTATCAAAATAATTAGTCATTGTCAACATTATCGTAAGAAAGATTTATAAATAATGATATTGTAACATAAAACCCTTTACTTCTTTGGTAACATTTTAATCATAAGGCCCATGAAAGAAACATCGATAGATATATAAATACATATAAATTTATTTATAATAATAATAATATAAATTAATGTGCATTATATACACCATATAAATGAAATAGGTGGTGAATATGGCATGTGTCTCACAGAAATTTAAATGAGGAGAAAATCCTTTACCTCAGGTATCAATTCCTTTATAAAAATTGGAACCTAATATATAATAAATATATATTTATTATAAATATATTACATAACCATACTCATTTATATAATACCATATATGTTTTTTTCTATAACCTTTTATGACATGTTTATTAATAATTCTTTTTTTAAAATCAATATTTTGGGTGGAATTAGCTTTTTTTCATGTCTATTTTATTTTGATAGTTTTGGCCCTTATACATTGATATTGGTTATATGATTTTTACATTGTTTACAATGATATAAATATACTATATATTAATTATATACATATTTATATTCATCCATAAAAGTATATTTACAAAAATTAATTACAACGTTCTTGGATACGGTAGGTCATACGTACGAATGAATTTTGTTTTTATTTTTTGATGAATGGAATGAAAGAAAGATAAATAATAACTCAAAATTATATAATAATTATTAAATAATATATATTATACTTATTAATTAAATCCATATTTATTACCATCCACGTAAAATTTAAATTAAAAGAGAATCACATCACTTCGTGGAGCTGGTAGTCCACATGTATGCATGAGTGATGTTATCATTTTCCAATAGTTTGAAAGTTAATAAAGTATATATTATATTATTATTAAAGAGGTATAATTTATTCATAATTATCATAAATAAAAATTAAACACATCAAAATATCAATCCATAAAATATGGTGATGAGAAATTAAATGTATTGCTTCGTGGATATGATAAGTTTTACATACGGACATTCGATTATTTCACATTCCATTTGATTGAAAGAGGGTGAATAGAAGAGTGTTCATAATCATAATAAATTTTAAGTGTATTTTTTACTATTCATTAATTATTTTATGAAAAATAAATCAATTATAGATGTTTTAAAATTAGAATTAAATATGAAAGTGGTGTGTTAAGGTGTTTACCTATTCTTCAAAAAAACTCCTTTAGATCTACCACTTAGGACCCTAGAATTGGTCTTTTGGGGAAACCAGAACCTCTATAATGTGTTTAAGGAATTTTTAATGTATTTATTCAGGGTATTATTGATATATAATTCTTATATTGGTGTGAAGAAGTTATAGGATATGAACCCTTTTATAATTGAGGTGTGGGGTACTTTTGGAATTTCTTAAAATATTAAAATATAATAAATTCATTATATAGCCCAAAATCATCCAAATAGAAAAATATTAGAATATAAGGTTGTATGGGGTTGAAATTAAATCAACCAATAAAACTTTTATAGGTTTAAGTGGTGTTTTAAACCTTATCTTTCGGTTTAACCCCTTAGTTATCCTATTTTAACATTAACTGTGGTCACCGCTGTTTAGTTTTAAAATGTCATAATTTTTCATATATGTTGAATCATGTATAATAAATTACTAATGGAAAACAAATTACCATATATTATCCAAATTACACACTTTAAATATTTTTATGATTTTTAAATAATTGAATATAATACTATTTCGATAAAAATAATTAAATTCAATTTTAACATTAATCATTAAATTGAATTAATGGAAAAAAAGAAAAAATTTGAATTGATTTTATACCCTTCAAAAATCAGTATAATGTTTTATTTATCTAAAAAAATTAACACAATAAAGTGATCAAAATATTTTAATTTTAGTTTTTTGAAATAATTTATTGTATTGTTTATATTAATTAAATTAATACTAAATAGGTCATGTATAAGAATTTGAGGTAATTATATAATTTATAAATAAATTATAAATAAATTTTTTATAATGAAAATAATTTAATTAATCTCAAAATTAACATTTATTTTTTATCATAACTTCCTTTTATCTTTATGTTCATATATAAGAGATATTTAAAACTATTTTAGAAACATGTTGAAATTTTTTTGCTTTAAATATTATGTAGGTCATTTTCATGGAAAAGTTTCAATAAATAAAATAAATTTTGAGACTAAAGTTATAAGGGTCAACTTTAAATCATTCATTAATAATTATGATGAAACATTATGGCCTTATCAATTAGTTTAACCTAGATTAACCAGATTTATATTTACTGAGGTGATAAATTATACCATGGTTACTAATCATATAAACAAAAAACAAGAGTCATATTTACCAAATTTGAACCTCATAATTAAAAATATGGAAGAATAGTTAACATATTAAATACCTATAAGTTCTATAAATTTATTTTAAAATAATTTTTAAAAATTTGATGAAAATCTCTTTTTATAAAAAATATATTTTTAAGCAAAAAACCATGTTTATTGTTCTAACAATCATAGAAAAATATTAAATGATTACTAAAAAATTATTTAATATGTAATATATTTATTTCAATAAATTCATTTACTAATAGTTTTCAATTTAATTTATTAATATAAAAACACATTACATTCATAAAAATAATTTTTCAGGAAAATGCCTTTTATATAAAAAAATTATTTCACAACAAATTGAAACATAAAATTGATTCCAATAAGCATAATTATATTATTTAAAATAAAAGAAAACTAATTTTAATTTAAATCCATTTTAAAATAAAATGTATCTTTTTGAATTCCAAGAACAAAGAATCTATTTTTAATAAAAAATAATATTTCTCACTATTCAACGGAAAATATATATTTTCATAAAATTATTAATAAATCATCAAAAAATAATTTCAATATGATTATTTAAAAAATATGATTAATTTTATGAAATAAATTTTTGAAATTAAGTAAAATATTTTCCCACAAACAGAAAATAAAAAACATTTTTGAAGGAAACCTAATTTTTAAACATAATACAACTTTACCTGAAAATTGAATGTTTATTTCCTAATAATTAATAAATATATTTGTAGTTACACCAACCCTAGAATCATGAATCTAGTTTCTACTACCATTACATTGGTATAAGATAAAAATTAACATATCTCAATGGACCGGAGTCATTTTTAGAGACCATTACGGGGAGGTTGTGATGTGTAGCTATGGTACTTGTGGGAATTCGATAGCCCTAGAAGCGGAAATGATGGCGATCATAAGCGCGGGGGACATTGTTTGTCAACAACATTGGAACAACATTTGGTTTGAATGTGACTCGGCAATGGTGGAACATGCAATAAGAATGGGTCAAACCAGATTGGCATGGAAAAGGGCTGGTAAGTGGATAAACTGCCTTGACAAGCTCTCATCCTTAAATTACATTATAACACACACATTCCGTGAGGCGAAACACATTGTGGATGGCCTGGAGAACAAAGGGGTGTTGGAAGAAAGATGCATCCACAGCAACACCCTTCCCAATGACCTGGAGCCTCTTCTTACCAATGAAAAATGTAAAATTCCTCTCTTCCGAATTGTGTAACTTTTCCTTTATTAATTTTAAAGCCCTCGCACTCACTTTTCTCAAAAAAAATATCTCAATGGACCGATCAATTTTTTAGTCTTGGTAAACTTGATACATACACGAGACTTGCATTACATTTGAATACTCAAACTAAAAAATATTTTTTTATTCAAAGAATAAATTTATAACATCTATTGTATCCATGCATGTCAGTTATAGTAAACTTCATGTAATCTTGTGGGAAAGAAACAATATAAGGGTGATATCGAATGATCATTAAGTCTTGAGTATAGCAAAATCCCCAATGAATCAATGAGAATAATCAATATAGCAATGTGAATAACTAAACACACATGAAATGTAATCAATAAAATTATAGGGAAGTGTGTGAATTATATGGAAAGTTAAATAAATGAAACAAATTCAATTTAAATAACTTTATTAACATGATAAGATGATAAATAATCAATAAGTAAAGGTAAATAACTGAAAACACAGACCATATAATCAATACATAGAGAATGAAATGCATCTATATATTCTATCATAATGAAAATATAATGGATAATAATAACAAAATTCTAAATGAATTCAATGTTTAATATTGTATTTCATGTTTTCCAGGTACCTGAAATCATTACCTTCAATACATTTCACAATATGGTTTAAAAATAACACTATAGATACCTTTCACAATATATTTTAGAACATGATTGGTTACAAATATGACAGGTTTGTTTCCAACTAATATCATCTCATGAGACAACTCATGCATTGAGGGGGTTACTTTAAATAGTCCCAACCTGTTATATTCCATTCCATCACATTCTTTATATATCTAATAATCAATTATTTTATAAATAATGTGACTTATCAAATATCTCTATTGAGTAAAGAATGCAGATTAATCAATATTTCCCCAATTAATCAAATAAATATTATTGTAAACATCGTATCTAAAATGGTATACAATTTAAAAAATAATCATATCCATGATAAATTATATTTATATTTAGGGGTAATTTAATTTCTATATGAAAGTGAATAATTTGAGGTAAAGTTAATGGAAACAATAATGAATTCAGGAAGTAAATGCAAATATTTTCCTTTGTCAAAGTGAGCATAGACCAAAGGAAGACTGAGGACATTATCAATAAAATATATATATCTATTGGGATAAGAATAAAGGTTTATTTTCATTTATTAATATAAATACCATAAAAATGACTTTAAAAACATTCTTGAGGAAAATATCCATTTTATTTTGAAAAACATTTTAAAAATCCTTTTCTTTGAAAATCAGTTTTATAAAATAATATTTCAGAACAAAATTAAAATAAATTCCTTGGAAAATAACCTTTGAAACATAAAATATAATATAGAAAACATTTGAATGGCCATGATGGCTAGAAATTCTATTCATGTCGTACAAGTTCAAATAAATTTTTTATTTCAGTTTTTCAGTAAAATCCAAAAAGGAATTGTTTTAAAAATTTCATAAATATTCCATTGAAAATAATTTATAAAGTGAAAAAAATGGGTGAAACATTCATTAATAAATAATTTTTAAAAGGTTAAAGCATTTTTTAAAATAGTTTTATAATAGATGGTTTTGGAGGAAAACATATTTCTAACTGAAGAGAGAAATAAATTCAGATTTTGGTGAAAATAGTTTCTAAAACATTTTAAGTACTAAAGAGTGGGAAAATAGAAATATTAATTCCAAGAGTTCATCAAAAACTATAGGAATATAAAATTTACAGTTTCATTATGAATTGGTCAATTAATTTCCTTCAATTTATATTCATGAATAATCAATATTGATTTGAATTATATTGTAAAATAAACCCTTAAAATGATCATAACATTTAGGTGAAAATTAATAAATGAATAAAATATTTAAATACACAGAAAAAAATTGTAAATAAAACATAAGATAATTAAAACTCATTACACACATTATCTTAGCATGACATAATCAATGATGTATAATTTTTTCCCAATGAGTGGAAATTAAGTTAAGAAATCTCTTACCTTATGCTTCCTTTTGGTTGAAATTTATTTAACCTAATATATAGTGGTATTAAACATGTTACTAACTGACTCTAGAACCATATTAATAATCATGATATCATATATGATTCTTTATAACATATTATCAACAGTTCATTATTAATCATTCATTTTTTTATTGTTTCGGGTAAAAACTATATTTGAATTCAAGTATGTTTTGACTTGTTAATTTTTTGTTACTATTACATAGATAATTAATTAATAATATCCATAATGTAAACCATTATTTATCAATTTTATATATTCATTATATAATTATTTAGAGTTGTCCATAATATTTAGTGACAGAAAATAAAATACACTATTCATGGATATGATAGTTTATATGTATGAATGAATGATATTTCCATTTTATTGTCATATTGAAAGAAAGATAATTAATTCCTATATATATATTATCATTATAATATAATTTTTATGTAATATACATCACATATGTTTGTGGAAATCATCCTTAATACATTCCATGTAAGGCATGAACGAATCAAATCACATTGTGAGGCGGTAGTCCGTCGTACACACGAGTGACATTATCATATTCTCACAAAATTGAAAGCATGAAGGTATGTGTTATATAATAAATAAATACATAATACATATCATAAATATAATATATAAATAGTGTGTTTATCATTATTCCCAATCCTAATATGTGGTAATGGGAAAATGAATGACATTGGGTCAAGAAGTGGTAGTCCCAAGTACACACAAACAATGGTTTCGTAAAATATTTTATGGAAGTGTGTGTGTTTTTAGGTCTTAACCTTAATATGAAAACATATAATTATATTTAAGACACGAATTATATTATATAATTTTTATAAAAGAATAATTCAATGATGTGGATAAGGAAATAAAATAAAAATGCTTTTAGAAAAACATTAGCACTTTTCGGGTATCCTCCTTAGGTTTAAACAAAAACCTTCCTAAGATTTATTTATTATCAAGATAATTCTTCAATTATTATGGGGGTCACAACCCATCCCGCAGGGCTCAGATGTGACTACCCCAAGCCCACCTTCCACAGGCCAGGGTTGGTGACTAGCACCAGAAGGCTTTTCCCGATCAGGGATGGAATTGCCTTAGAGATCTATAGACACAAAAAAAGGGAAACATAAGTAAAAAACCAACAAAAGGAGGGAATAACCACTAGTTCAACTATAAAATGAAAATAGTTGGCCGTAATACAATCCCTAGAAACTTGAAAGAATGTAAACAGCTCTCACCTTTTCCTTAGATCTCTACCAGGAGGGTAGTAGCTGTAAGTCTGAAGTCGAAGAAGATGATCTCAACTGCTCCCATCGCACCAACATCCACCATTTCCGGATCCTCCAAATTCTACCTTGGAGCATCAGTAGTCTACACTTGACACACACAAGTGGTAAGAGCCCATGTAGGGGTATTATAATAATACCCAATAAGGACCTTGAGACCCCCGAAGGTCTCTCAGTAATCCAAAATGGAAAACACCATTTGAAAACCCACAAAGGTAATATCAAAAGCATGATCTAAATCATTAAGATCAAGGAAAAATAGACACCTCACTCTAACGGTATAACTTCAAGGTTACTAGGATAGGGATAACTAGTCATAAATCCAGATCATCTTATCTATAGTAACTCCACTACTGACACATATAGGTCTGTATATGCGGACTCGTATTGGTTGCTAGGTGTTGACTCGTATTGGTTGCTGATGTTGAACCGTCTTGGTCGCTGGTGCTAACCTATATTGGTTGTTGGTGTTGACCCATATTAGTCGTTGGATCTAACCCACATTGTTCACTAGTATAGAGGTAGGGATGATTAGTCGTATAGCTAGATCATCCCACTATGGAGTTTCTGATGCTGACCCATATCGGTCGCTCTTCTTCTTCCTGTCACAGCCAGCCACTGGATTCACGCATGAAGCATGACTGATCTTTGGAGGAATTTTCTCCTCAATCCGTCAGTCATATTTCAACTGGTATGAAGTCCCACTAAAATCATACCCAAGGTACTGCCCCATCAGAGGGGTCCCAATGTGACAGATGGTGCATCGATCGGACACCCGGTCTGTGAGATATGGGCACTATTGTAAAAAGGGCCTGGTTGGATTTAAATCTGATCAACCCTAAGCTGCATATCAAACTCTGTCAAAAATCATATAGGGTATCTTCAAAGGAACTCCTTGTTCCAAGGCTCCTGATGCCACAGACGGCGCATCGATTAGATGCCTGATCTATTAGTTATACACATTTATGTGAAACATTGGTGATTGCACCTCAGTCTGGCCCGACTCGGTCCGGCCCGCTGGAATAATTCAAAGGGGCCACTTCCCAAAATGTGCCTCAACTCTACTGAAGACATGTCAAGCAAACACCTGGTTCGTCAGTTACAGGCGTTTCTTTATTCGGGGGCCGGTTGGGTTTGGGCCCAATACGACCCGGTCAGGCCAGCTCGATGCAACGAGTCTTGGGATCTACCTGACCCCACCTAGGTCCGGCCCATTAAGGGTTGGCCCGGTTCACTGGGTCTGGCCATCGTGGTCGGCCCAGCTGGTTCGAAGGCCCAGGGCGCGGTTGGCCTGGCCCGTTGGGTGGGGCTCGGCCCACCTGCGCTGGCCCGCTGGGTCGTGGCCCTGCCCCAGCCAGCTGGGCCGGTCCAGCCTATTCTGCCAGCCCATTTCTGCCTGAAGGTAGACCGATTCTCTTAGAATTCCCCACGTATGTGGGTCCATTTCATCTAGCACGACGTGGTGTGGTGCGAGGCCATCCCTCCCTCTCTTGTCGCTGATGGTTACTGTAGGCATCGCCCTTATTCTGCATGTCCGGCTCAGGCCAGCTGCCTCTAGCCACCTGGGCACACGATGGCGTACCACCATCCCTATGCCTATGGCCGATTGTCGTGGGCCTCCTCCGACAACTGCCGGCATGGCGCACCGATGGTTGTTTCTATAGGGCACTGGACATGCTCCAATGGTCCGTTCTTGGGGTCGTCTTATCCTAAGGGCATCCCAGGTTGTCTCCGCCACAATGTGACCTTCTGTCTCGTGTTGCCATCGAATTGGGAAAATAGTCCTCAAATAATGCAATAAAAAACAAGAGGCAGAGGTTCCAGGCCTTGTTCATTTGTCTCACGCCCTCCGCATTAGCTTTATAACAAGAGGGAGGGGATTATTCACCATATTTTAATAATGTCGAACCTCGTTCAAATCCCCCACAAAAACCTCCCACAAATACAAGAATGAGTAATATAATCAAGGGAAATTTTTAAATTAAAAGAGAACCCCTACCTCATGATTCATTAGAAACATCCTAGATGGTGGTGCTTCCACATTCGAGGGTATTGTAGATTATGTAGAAGGTTCGTGTGCATTGGTGTTCGTCATCCGTTGACCTTCAGATCAATCACACAATGGGCATCATCGATCCTCTGTTCTCTGTCAGTGGAAGGCGTGGTATCACTTCATTAGGGGTTACTCACGTGATGAATTTGTGCCAAAACCCCACCCTGTGCTCTATTTAAATAGGAGGTCGAAAGGATAGCAACAACTTGAGAAATTAATGAGGTTCGTTAATTGATGTAATTAATTTGCCTCATTAATTGATGTAATTAAGGTGTCTCATTAATTACGCGAGAGGTGTTTATGCAACAATTGTGTAACCATGCAATTAACACCCCATAATTAAAGGTCTGACCACCTCCATGGTCCCCTCCACTGCCACTCAACAGGTTTTAGGAAAAATAAAAATAAATAAAATAACAATTTATGTTATTTTCTTATTTATTTAAATGTCGTGAAAACTGTCTTTTTCTCCCGAACAACTACAGTTGAAGAGAATCTCCCCTTAAGCGAATCTCGGTGTTGCAGATTCAATGGTTTACTTGGATTTTTTAATCCGAGCACCAGTTCACAATATAGAAAATTTCGCCTGCACGTTTACTACACATACCTGAAAAAAAAATCGAAATTCACTCCGGCCACATCGGGCATCAAAATTACATGCCGTCAATTTTTGCAGACTCACAAAAATTCCAAATAAGTAAAAACAATACATGTATTTTTCAAGGTCTTTACATTCTCCCCATATTAGGGATTTATGTTCCCAAAATCCAAAAAATGATACCCAGACAAAGTGGGGTATTGGGCACACATATGAGCCTCTCGCTCCCATTTGCTCTCCTGGAGATTCCCATGATGCCACAAAATGTGCACCAGAGGTATCGACCACCCATGAAGGATCCACTCCTATCGATCCTCCATCTCCACCGGGTAATCCATAAAATTCACCATGTCATCAATCTTCAACTCACCATGGTCAATGACCTGAGATGGGTCATGCATGTATCTCCTCACTGGGAAACATGGAAGACGTCATGCACCCTCTCCAATTGCAGTGGAAGTTCTAAGCGGTACACCACCTTACCAATCCTTAAAAGTATTAGTAATGGTCTGATAAACCTCAGTGAGAGTTTTCCTCCTCGTCCAAATCTCTGTAGTCCTCGTTGCGGGGAGACTCATAAGAATGTGTGGTCCCCCACCTAGAACTTTAGAGGTCTCTGTCGCCTATCTACATAGGACTTATGTAAGCTCTGTGCAGTCTTCATCTACTCTCAAATGACCTACACCTTCTCAATGGTAGGCTATACCTTCTCTGGGCCCACGACTGTTGGCTCTCTTGGATCCATCCAACATAAGGGTGATCTGCACGGTTGTTCATACAACGCATCAAAAGGGGCCATACCAATGGTTGAGTGTTATCTATTATTGTATGCGAACTCTAAAAAGGGTATGTCGTCCTCCCAACTACGACAAAAATCTTAGACACATGCCTGAAGCATGTCCTCCAGGGTCTGGATGGTCCGGTCAATCTGACCATCTATCTGCTACTGAAAATATCTGCTCAAGCAAAGCTATGTCCCAAAAGTCTCCTGCAATCCATTCCACAACTAGGCTGTGAAGCGTGCTTCACATTATGAGACTATCATTGAAGGTACCCCATGAATTCACACAATCTACTGAATGTAAGATGCCCCAAGCTCTCTATTAAACCATTCACTCATATATCAAGGAAGTGGGATGACTTGGTATGTTAGTCAATGATCACCCAGATGGTATCGTTCACTATGGACGAGCGCGGTAACCCCATCATGAAATCCATCGATATACCTTCCCACTTACACTCTAGTATCTCAAGGGGTTGGGTCAAGACTCTTTGTACCTGGTTCTCAGCCTACACATTCTGGAAGGTGAGGCATCTAGAAACAAACACTGCCACAACTTTCTTTAACCCCGGACATAAGTACTGACATCGGAGGTCCTGCTACATCTTCATCATGCTTGGATGTACTCCCAAGGGGGTTGCATGGAACTCCCTCAACACATCCTCTCATAGTTCCACTGGTACAACTGTATTTCCTTTGAAAGGGATAGCATGCTCCCCACCTTCAGAGTATCTGTAAGGAGCATGGCCTGACTATATCTGAGCACATGAAGTCTCGCAGCTTATTTCTTCGAGTTGAACCTCCTTAGATCACTGATGTAGTGTAAGGGAAACTATCATTTACTAGAGGTAGATTATCTCATCTCTATCCATGTAAGATATCTAAATAGAGGCTAACTGCTCGGAAGCCTAGTTAAGTAGTTGCGGACTCAATCTCCGTCTAAGTACATCTGCCACTACGTTCCCCTTCCCAGGATTATAGACTCTCTCAGAGTCATAGTCCCGAAGGAACTCTAGAAAATGACACTATCTCCTATTCAGAACTTTTTATGTCAATATATATTTGTGACTCTTTTGGTCTGAGTAAACAATAAACCTCTCACTAATCAAGTAGTGTCACCACATCTTCTGTGCAAATACTACTGCTCCCAACTCTAATTTGTGAGTCGCATAATTCTTCTCATGAGGCTTTATATATCGTGAGCCACAAGAAATCACTACATCATCCTATATCAGGATGCAACCGAGTCTAGTCCCTGATGCATCATAGTAAACCACGTAGTCAGTTCCCTCCTCCGGCAACATCAGGTTGGGAGAGTTGGTCAAGCTCTGCCTCCTCTATTGGAAGCTCTGTTGGAATGTCTTTGACCATAGGATGGGTTTCCCCTTCTTCTTCAAGGCATTCCTAGGTTCATTTACCCTAGATAAATCGGATACGAACCTCTGATAATAGCATGCTAATCCAAGGAAGCTATGCACCCCAGTAACACTCATGGGTGGCTTCCAAGAAATTACTGCCTCGATCTTCACTAGATCCACTGAAAATCCAGCTTCTAATATGACATGTCCCATGAAGTGGACCTTTCATATCCAAAACATTCACTTTGAGATCTTCCCATATAACTTGTGCTCCCGGACTGTGTCCAGAACTACCCCTAAGAGTATTGTGTGCTCTTCTTTAGACACTGAGTACACCAACATGTCATCGATGAAGACCACCAAAAAGAGATCGATGTATGGCTGAAGTATCTTGTTAATGATCCCCCTAAACACTACTGGCGTGTTGGTCACGCTGAAATGCATCACCAAGAAATGATAATATTCATACCGACATCTAAAGGCTATCGTTGGTATGTCCTTGTCCCATACCCTGAGCTGCTGATAGTCTGATATGAGGTCTATCTTCGAGAAACACTTCGCTCCTTTCAAATGATCAAACAAATAATCAATCCTTGGAAGAGGATACTTTTTCTTCATGGTCACCTGGTTTAGGCACCGTAAGTCCACATATAGCCTCGAACATCCTTCTTCCTTCTTGGTAAACAACATTGTGGATGCCCATGGAGAAACACTGGGTCTTACAAATCCCTTCCTCTATAAGTCCTCCAATAGTACCCTCATCAACCGGAGCTCTGTAGGGGCTATCCGATATGGTCGTGTAGATATCAGTGATATTTCAGAGTATATGTCAATGCGGGATTCTACCTCTCTACGAGGATGTTGTCCTGGGACATCTTCTAGAAAGACTTCCTCATACTCATCCACCACCACTGGAAAATGTGGGCTCACCTCATCCATCGTGTCGAAGTTCGTATAAGCCAACTGATATGTAATCGGTTGCACCCTCCTGATCACAATCCCATCTTGTGCTGCTCTGTTCTCCTTCTCACCAAAAAAGGAAAACTGGCCTCCATCTCTACACATACATCGCATTGTATGTCTCAAGTAGTCAATATGTGTGTGAACTTATGATATCTAGTCCATGCATAGAATGATGTATTAGGGATTCAACACCACTACTAGAATATCCCATCTAAAACTCTCTCCTCTGAGAGTAAGATCACACTATCGACACCAGTTTCTGACCACTGAATCTCCTCCCATAGGAGTATCCAAATACAAAGTTTGAGCTAAAATCTCAACCGGAATCTCATAGTCCTTAACTAAGTTCGCGATAAGGAAATAAGATCTTGCACCTGTGTCAATAAGCACTACAGCTAATGTAGAGAAGATGAATATCGTACCTCGTATCATCTTAGGGATGTTAGGATCTTGAGCCTCTGCTGTCTGTAGTTGGGCCTGTCCCCATACACCTGCTCCCTGAGCTCGTGGTGGATTGCTTGGGGGTGGTGGTGGTAGTTCCTGGTGACCCAGGCCACCTCTCACCGCTTGTCCTTATCCCCTACCTCATCTATCTCTTGAATGACTCTCATGATCCTACGGCTACCACTACCTCAGAGGACCCTCCACCATCTTCCGATCATCTGCACGGGGAATCAGACAATCACGAGCTCTGTGACCCTATCCCCCCCCCCAAAAAAAACATATCATGCCTCACACCTGTAACCCTGCGTCTTTGAGTCGTCCCCTGAATAGTCTAGCCCGCATGGTCTTCTGCGTCGTCTATCTATTGCCAGCTACAGATGACTCTAACACCTATCATCTGGTAGGGGCTCTCACTATCAGTGCCTACAAAGCAAGAAATCTCCCCATCAGTAAATATCTCTCTAGAACCCCAGCCTACATCGGAATGCTGACATAAATTGCTGTAGCTCTGATATCTCATCGGCGCCACTACCCAAATGTTGGGAACCTGAAGTACGGGTCCCATACCATATCAAGGGAGTATCGAGAGAGGTTAGAAAATATCATTGAGTACTAATCCATAGTCTGTCTACCCTACTACAGATGCAGTAGCTCATGAATACATAGAGAGCATAGTGTCGGTAGCTCGAACTCCTCCCTGAAAAGGTTCTCAATGTCCAGCCAAATGTGGGTCATCTCATCATGAATCTAGAGCGTCGAGATCCACCATCGTCCTACCGAGCCCTTAAGAAATCTAGTGGAAAAGATTTCTATATGCTCATCAAGTGTATCTACTAAGAGGAAGACCCATGAAACCACCACAAACCAATACTATGCTTCCTGGGGGTCTATTGTGCATCATAACCTTGGATGCCTCTATCTCTGGAACTCATGCAATGCGCTCTACCAGCATGCATGATCCTCTAGTAGCATAAATTTCTCAATGGGTGGTGGCGCTGCTATTACACCCCCCGAAGGTTCCATCACTGTGAGTGGTCCCTGAACTAACGCCTTCTCACTCGGTGGGCCACTTTCACGATCTTTGACTGTAATACATGCTAGCTGTCTTCATGGAGGCATCCTTTAGAAAATAGATGTGCCATGGTTTTATGTTATACATGGGGAGCTGACTCAATAAATATCAATAAAACGCTTCAAAAAACTAAAAACAGGTGTTTTTATGTTCTGGGTCAGAAAACAGAATTTAGGGTCCTGGTGTATGGGTACGTTTTCCGCCGCACCAACAATGGAATCCCTGAACTGAAAACTGAACTCAAGAAACTTTACACCATTTCCTCATTAGAATTAGACTTCTAGTTCTTTTGGTTGAACCAATTTCCCTTTGATACCACTTTTTCACAACCCATCCAACAGGGTCTAGACGTGACTAACCCGAACACACCTTCCATAGGCCAGGGTTTGGTGACTCGCATCTGAAGGCTTTTCCCAAATAGGGAAGGAATTGCCTTATAGATTTTTACACACTCAAAAAGGTCAAGAGAAGTAAACAACCAACAAAAGTAATGTATAACCATGATTACAACTGTAAAATGAAAACAGTTGGCCAGAATACAAGCCCTATAAATTGGAATAAAGTTATACATATGTTACCTCAGCTTTGGAGATCTATCTAGAGGGTAGTAGCTATATGTCTGATGTTGAGGAAGTGGATCTCGACTGCTCTCGTCACACCAAGCTCTACTAAGTCCCAAACCTCCAAAGTCTTCCTCAGAGTGTCAGTAGTATGCAACAGACACACAGGTGCGGGCGGATCCCATGCAGGATTGATATAACAGTACCCAGTAGGGATTTTGAGACCCCCAAAGGTCTCTCAGTAATCCACAAAGGAAAACACCACACGAAATACCACAAAGGTAATATCACAAACATGTTCTAAATCATGAAGCACAAAGAGAAAGAGACAGCTCACTATAATGGTATAACATTAATGTTACTGGGATAAGGACAACTATTCGTAAAGCGAAATAATCCTATCAATAGTAACTCCAATGTTGAACTGTATAGGTCACTGTATGCTGACCCAAATTGGTCACTAGGTGCTAACCCATATTAGTCGCTGATGCTGACTCATCTTGGTCGCTGGTACTGACCCATATTTGTCACTGGTGTTGGCCCGTACTATTCGCTAGAGCTGACCCGCATTGGTCGCTGGTATAGAGGTAGGGATGATTATTTGTACAGCTAGATCATCCCACTCTAGAGTTTTTGATTCTGACCCATATTGGTCTCTCATCTTCTTCATGTCACAGCGAGCCACTTGATTCCCTCATGAAGCACGCCTGATCTCCGAAGGTCTCTTATCCTCAAGCCATCGGCCATATTTCAACTAGTACAAAGTCCCTCTAAAATCATACCTAGGGGACTTCCCCATCATAGGGGTCCCAATATGACAGACCGCGCATCGATCGGACACCTGATCTGTGAGATATGGGCACTTTTGTAAAAAGGGTCTGGTTGGAATCAAGTATGATCCACCCTAGGTCACATGTCAAACTTCTTAAAAACTCACTTATAGTATCTCCAAAGGACCGCCTTATCCCAAGGGGCCTTATGCCATAGACGGTGTGTCGATCGGATGCCTGATCTGTTAGCTCCACCCCTTTCCATGAAATGGGGTTGATCACACCTCATTCTGACCTGGCTCGGTCATGCTTACTGGAATATGCCGAAGGGATCGCTTCCCAAAAGGGGTCCCACAGGCACTTAAGTCATGTCAAACGGACACCCAGTTTTTCAGTTATAGGCGTTTCTTTATTCAGGGGTTGCTTGGGTCTAGGCCTGGTCTGACTTGGTCCGGCCGGCCTGATGCAATGGGTCACGTGGTCTACCTGACCCAACCTAGGTCCGACCAATTAAGGTTCATCCTGGTTCACTGGGTCCAGCACATCGGGGTGGGCCCAGCTAGTTCGTGGGCTGGGGTCGTGGTTGGCCCGGCCCACAGGGTCGGGCTCGGTCCACTCGTGTTAGCCCACTGGGCCACAGGTCCAGACTATTCAGTTGGCCCGCATCCGCCCCAATCCTCTTGATCGTAGACCACTTCACCCAGCTGGCCCCAGGGATGAAGGGTTGTTTCGTCTGGTGTGACGCGGTGCGGGGTCGCGCCTCCCCCTACTGTCACAGCCCGTGGGCCGCGGTTGCTACCACCGGCAGTGCCTGTGGGCGCCACCCTTATCCTATGTGGACGGCTCGTATTGGCCACCTCTATCCACCGCGGAATGCGACGGCGCGCCGCCTGCAATCTACCCAGGCCCGGTTGCCGTCGGCATCCTCCGACCCCCGCCAGAAGTTGTCAGCATGGCGCCCTGGCGACTGTTACCGCGGGCCACCGGGCGTGCTCTGGTGGTCCATTCTTGGTGTTGTCTTTGCCTAATGGCCTCCGCTGTCACTGTCTCTATTGTGCGACCTTCTATCTTGTGTTTCCATCAAATTGAGAAAATCGTCCTCGAAGAATGCAACAAAAAAACAAGCGACAGAGGGTCCATGATTTTTGTCGTTTGGCCCGCACCCTCTACATTAGTTTATATCAAGAGGGAGGTGATTATTCATCATATTTTAATAATTTTGATCCCCATTCAAATCCCCCACAACAACCACCCGCAAATACTAGAAACGAGAAAAATAATCCAGGGAAATTGTTTAATGAAAAAACAACCCCTACCCCATGATTCATTGGGGACATCACAGATAGTGTTGCTTCCACACTTGAGGGTATTTTTGATGAAGGAAAAGGTTCTCTTACATTGGCATTCATTGTCTGTCAACCTTTGGATCGATCCTACAACGTGCTTCGTCGATCCTCCATTCTTCGTCGGTGGAAGGTGTGGCGTCACTTCGGCAGGGTTCCTCACTTGATAAAGTCATTCCAAAACCCCACCCCGAGCTCCATTTAAATAAGCGGAGGAAAGGAGAACAACGCCTTGAGAAATTAACGAGGTTCTTTAATTGACGTAATTATTTTGCCTCATTAATTGGCATAATTAAAGTGTCTCATTAATTACGCGAGGGGTGGTTACGAAACCATTGTGTAACCATGCAATAAAACCCCATAATTAAAGGTCTAACCACCTATGTGTTCTCCACCACCGCCTATAAACAGTTGTTAGTAGATATAAAAAGAAATAAAATAACAATTTATGTTATTTTATAATTTCTTTAAAAACCACAAAAATAATCTTTTTCACCCGACCATCTGCGGTTAGAGTGAAGATTCCTTTAAGCGAATCGTGGTGCTGTAGATTCAATGGTTCCATCAAATTTTTAATCTGATCACCAGTTGAAAATATATAAAATGTCGCTTGCACTTTTACTGACTGTACCTGAAAAAAAACTTCAAAAATTCATTCCGGGCACACTGGACCTCAAAATTATGCGCCGTCAATTTTTACTGACACGTAAAAAACCCAAATAAATAAAAACAATTACATGGAATATTCAGGGTATTTACATTTTTAGAAACTTTTTTGAGTGATTTGGGTAGATAATTTATGAACCAAAGTGTCTTGGGAGGTGTGAATATGGGAGAGAGGGGGATGCCATTTATAAGTTGGGTGATTGGTAAACTTGTAAATACTTGAAAGAGTGAATTCCATTAAAAAAATTTCCTTGTAAGGTAGCTCCAATAATTACAAATATAAATATAATAAAAGTTATAATGTTGAAACATTCCCATAAATTTGTTTGTGTACAATTTTATATGTAATTTGGCCCCTTAAGTTTAAATTTTAGTCCCTTGGTAAACTCATTTTTCTATTAATCGCTATAATTAATTTTAACTGATTTCCCTGATTATTTTGGTAAAAATTTAATTTTACCTTATTAAAAATTATAAATTATTCTGATCAAAAATATGGAATCCATTTTTTCAAATTCAAAAAATAAAATTTTGCAAAATTAATTTAAAATTAATCCCACATACGAGATGAGAAAGCTGGTTTTTAAAGTTCAAAAGTTCAAAATTTTACTATGTTTTTTATCTAAATTTAATGTAAAAAATGATTCTAATGAAATAAATATGATTAATACATGTAAAATGGATTTAATTTTAATTTTAAACAAATTTAAATTATAATTTAACATTATAAAATATTTAGATGAAAATTTGATTATCAATTAAAATTCTATATTTTTCACTGTTTGTCAAAAAATGAATCTTCTCAGAAAAATATAAAAAATCACCATAAGAAACTTTTTACACTAAAATTTCGAAAATAAAGTTTATTTTTTCAAAAAAAATTATTTAAAGTTTAAAAATATAGTTTTAAAACAAGTGCTCCATTAAAGGGAGACAAAACTACCTTCAGAAAAATAAAGTTTTTTATGCGTAGAGTTGGATTTATTCTTATATTATTCCTATCAAATCTATTAGATGAATGCAAATTTATTTATAAAATATAAAATATATTTATTTATTTAATATCATTCATTAATATTAAATAATTTAATTTATTAGGATAAATTTTCATTATTGTAGAAAAATAGCTTTTATAAAAATATTTCTTTTATATTCAACTGGTTTTTATATTCATTTATAATTAATTGTTAACCAATGAATTCAACCATATAATTTTTTAAGTTAGTTAATGTTATTTATAACCTCAAATTTATTGTCTAGGATATAACATTCATATTAAATAATAATATTAATAGTATATTTATTTTTAGTAAAACCTGTTCTTGCATGAAGTGCAAGCTATCGAAGAGACTCTCTGCTACATATAACGCAAGTTAACTCAGTATTGAATCCAAAGAATTATATATAATAGATTAAATTTATTTAAAATAGTAAATATATCTTAAAGTCTCTTGTTTTTTATTCCTTTAAACTCTTGGTGTTGTGTGACATACATGCTATTGAATACGATGAGCATATTTTAAAATTTTGGGGTGTTACATTCTCCCCAACTTAAATAAATTGTGTCCTAAAAATATAAACATATATTAGTATAAAGGTTTTGACATTTGAAAATAAAATTGTTCAAAAATCCATATCGTAAGAGATTTAATAAAATGTCCCCTTAAAAAAGATAATGTGGAGTACAAATTTCATGTGGAATAATATATCACTAGGTTTCTGAGTAGAATAATATTAGTTACAAGTGAATATATGGACATGGAGGAAAAGATTAAATATTTATAAGAGTGATTGAAGTCATTGATCACAATAATTGAATGATAAATGAAAATTTTAGGGCCTCATATCTATAAATAATTTATTATTTAAAAGATCATTGATTCAACAAAAATTAAGGTATTAGGAAATTATTTTTTTTAAGACCTGTTTTCATAAGGAATAAAATCACTCTTTAAGAATATAATGAAATATACATATGTGATATGTTTCTATATTATAAAAACTATTTCATCTCTTGGGTTTTCATCGATCAATTTCAAATTCATATCTCACTCCAATAAATTGATATCCAAAAATTATCTTTTATTCCTGATTACCATTTAACATATCATATGATCCATAAAGGAGTAACAAAATATTCCTCATATATTTTCTAAAACTAAAATAGTTTGAAAGATTTATCGAAAAACACCTGATATTCCACTTAATCTATTCCATAAATATTAAACCTTAAAGATCATCCAAAATATGTCTGAACAAATTTAGAAGAAAGTTTCCAAAATAAACATTATATTCCCTAGACAAAATAAATCCTCTCTTAATCATCATGTACTAAACATGTTAATGCCCTCATCATTTATTTTTTAAAAATGTGGAAATATATTGAATTACCATAAAACCATATTTAAAAACATATATGCATCCTTATTCCTTATGTAAAACATAAGTTATAGGATATATTCCTTAAACCCAAATATTATATAAACTCCATAAATGATAGAATAAAAAACATTTTCAAAGAAATAATTAATCATTTCCAATGTTGTTATTAATATCCAATTTACTTTATCCATATTAATAATATTTTTATCTAACCATAATTATCTCTACATCAGAAAATTATTAAGGGTTGTATTTCCCTCAATCTTATGTTTTTTATGAGGTTCAACTTGTCACTAAATTATTTTTCTTGGTTATTGGTATAGTTCAACATGTTCTCTCAAATATTTAATGAAATAATACTTCAGTAGAATTATTATATATTTCATAATTCCTATAACTAGTACATCATTGATAAAAAACTCAAATGACATAATTATTATATCCAAACATGATCCCATTAATCATTCCTCTTTAATTTTATTAATAGAATAAGCTTTTCCTTGATCTATTTTCTTCTTCTAAGATATTTTCCCTTAACATTTTGGGAATTAATTTTCATAGTGCTACATATCTCTAAAGTAGAATAATTCTACATTAGAAACTTTTTTCTTTCCCTTGAAATCAAAATCATGGTGGCCTTTCTCACCACACTCATGGTAAAATACTTCGTTCACTTCTTCCTTTTATCCATGTTTTTCATATATGTATTTACATCTCATTCTACCCTATGAAGACATAATAGTTAGCTAATTATTTCTATATCTCATTAGCATCTTATAATATGTCTTTATATGATGGTAATTTTTGGGAGACTACATCCCTTTGAAATATTGTCTTGAAACCATCAATGAAATGATCAATCTTACCCTTTAGATTACATGTATTGATGTGGTTCACATTCCTTCTTCTAGAACCCATTTCTATATAAAGGAATACACTAGACTAGATCATAAAATTATGAAACATATGGTATAATCCCAATACTAGTGAAATACCTAACATAAATAGAAAATTATGTGTGTGTGTGATCTCATAATCATAAACATGGTTTCCTTGAGATTTTATTATATAATTATCCTCAAATTTTATCATAAGGTTATATTCGTTAATCTATGTTTTCCAAAATCTTATTCCCAATGTTTCTACTAAATATCCTCTAATACTAGATATAGAGACCCAAACCCTAAAATCTTGTAGATGGTTCCTACTACTATTATATTAAAATAATATACATGGAAACATGTCCTGAAGGACTAATCAATTTATTTTTCTTTCTAAAATATATAAATAAACGAGTCTTACATTACATTTTAATAGTCAAATTACAACATGTTTTTCTTCCAAGAATAACTTTCTTACATCTATTATATCTTTATATACCACTCATAGTAAAGTTCATGGAATCCTATAAAAAATATAAAAAATAATTTTGATCTCAAATTCTTGTTAAGTGTTAAGTATATTTGATGCAATAATTAATCAAAGAAAATAGTCAATATGGAAAGGTAAATAACTGAAAAATCATTTCACATAACCAATAAAAAGAGAAATATGTGTGTAAATAATATTGAAATAGTAAATAACTAAAACAACTAAAATTTAAATAGATTTACTAACATGATAATATAAGGAATATTCAATATGGACTGGTAAATAAGTGAAAAAAAAAATCCATTATTCAATAAACTGAGAATTAAATGTATCCATATATTTTTTTCAGAGTGAAAATATCATGGATAATAATAACTGAATTCTAAATGAAAGTACTGATAAAATATTGGGTGTCATATTTCTTATGTAGATGAAACCATTACTATCAAGACCTTTCACAAGATGGTTTAAAACATACTAATGTTAATACCTTTTGAAAGAAAGTTTTAAACATGCTTGGTTATTAACATGAAGGTTTTGTATTCAAATGATTTCATCTCATAAAACTACCAATGCATTGAGGGGCTTCTTTAAATGGTCCCCTGCCCATGTCATACATTTCCAAATGATTTCTCATATATCTAATAATTTATTTAATTCATAAACAATGTGCATTAACTAATATCTATACTAAATAAGGAATATGGATTAATAAATATTTCCCCAGTTAATCAAAAAATATCAAAGTAGACACTGTATGTAAAAATGTTATACATTTTAGCCAATAATCCTATTTATTATAAATAATATTAACATTTAGGGAAAATTTAATGCCCATAGGAAAGTGAATAATTCAAGGAAAAGTTAATGAAAACAAAAATGAATCAAGAAAGTGAATGTCAATACATTCCTTGGTCAAAGTTATAATAAACCATACAAAGGAATATTAAGGATAATATCAATAAAATATATACTTATTGGTGTAAGAATAAATTTTTTTTCCATTGATAAATAGAAATACCCTAAAAATTATTTAAAAACATTCTTGTTAAAATTATGATTTTCATTTTGAAAAACATTTTGAAGGTCCATTTCATTAAAAATAAATTTTAAAAACTAAAATATTCGAAGGAAATTGGAAATAAGTGTTTTAAATGACCATTAAAAATTAAAAAATTATCTTGAACAATTTTGATTGGTCATGACTGTTGGAAATTCTATTCATGTGGTACAAATTAGAAAAAAAACCCTTTCACTTTTTTAGTAAAATCCAGACAGGGTATTTTTTGAAAAACACCATAAATATTCCATTGAAAAAATTTTTTAAAGAGTAAAAATGGTAAATATATCATTTTTGTAATGTTAAAACATTTTTTGAAATATTTTTATAAAAATGGATTTAAAATAAAACATATTTCTGACCGAAGAGAGAAATAGTGTCATATTTTATTGAGAATAGTTTACAAAAATTTAACTACCAGATTATAAAAATGAAACTATTATTTGAAATAGTTCATTAATAAACATAGGATAAGAAAATGGAAGATTATATTTGTAAATGTACATGTATTTTTCTTCAAATAATATTCCAGAATAATCAATCTCAATTAGAATGAGATTCTAAAGTAAACCCTTAAAATGATCATAACATTAGGTTGTGATTTAATAAATGAATAGAATAAGTGTATACACTATTAATCCACATAAAACAAGAGGAAATAAAAAAATATGATAATAAAAAATCATTACACACATAATTTTATCATGACATAATCGATGATGTAGAAGTTTAACTGAATGAGTAAAAATTGTGTTAAGAAATCCCTTACCTTAGGATTCCTTTTGGTTGAACATTATTTAACCATAGGTATAGTTGTTTTAAAAATGTTAATAACTTATTAAAGTACCATATTAATATTTTTGATATTATATATATCCTTTTATAATATCGTTTCCACTGTTCATTAATAATCAATCATTGTTTTCATTGTTTTGGGTCATAACTTGATTTGTTTTTCGAGTATGTTTTGACATGTAATTTTTTTCCCTATTAATTCAATCATGATTTAATAATCTCATGAATTTAAAGATAATGAAAATATAATATATATTCAGAATATATGTATTTATATTAATCCATAATGTTTGATGATATAAAATTAAAAACATTGTCCATGAAGACAATAGGTCGTACATACACATGAATATTGTTTCCATTTTATTATCATATTGAATAAAATAAAATTAAATGATATATATATATATATATATTTTATAATTAAATTATCATTTTTATTTCATATAAATCATATTATTAAAATCATCCCTAATAAATTTCAAGTAAACCATGAACAAATCACATCACTTCGCAAGGAGGTAGTCCACCATACAAACGAGTGATGTTATCATATTCCCAAAAAATGGAAAGAATAAAGGTATGTGTAATATAATAATAATATAAGAATAATGAAATAAAAAATATCATTTATATCATATAAATAATATGTACATAATTATTCCCAACTTGTACAGGTGGTAATGGAAAAACAAATAACATCAGTTTGTGAGGGGGTAGTCTGCCGTCTATATGAATGATGATTTCATAAAAAATTTGATTAAAGTGTGAATTTTTGTAGGGTTTTACATTAAAATAACAATATATCAAAAAATTTAATATAATTAGGTTATTATATAGGAATAATTTACGAATTTGGAAAAGTAAATAAAACAGAAACGCTTTTAGAAAAACAATACATCCTCTTCGAGTATCATCCTTAGGATTTCATTAATTCCTTCTTAAGTTGACTTGATGACCAAGATAAAGATTATATAATCAGGGGATGGATTTTTTGGTTTTATTTTGGTAGGTATCATCTGAAACAAATTGGTTTGAGATTTGTGAATAATAGGGAGAGGAGGATTCCTTTTATAAGTGGGATGAGTGAAAACTTTTAAATTTTTGAAAGAGTGAATTCCACCCATGTTTGTTCCATGTAATGTTTCTCCAATAAATCCCAAAAATTTATGCTAGAAGATAAAAATTATAAATATGTAAAGACAATAATTTCTGGATATGTTTCTTGGTCATTAGGCCCCTTGAGTGTAATGTTTAGTCCCATTGTTAACTTGTTTTTCTCTTAATCGTTGTAATTAATTTTAACACCATTCACTAATAATTTTTATAAAAACATAATTTTAACTTATTATAAATTATATATCATGATTATTAAAAATATTAAATCCATTTTTTCAAATTAAAACCAAATAATTAGTAAAAAGTAATTTAAAATTAATCCTGCAGACGAGATAAGAAAGTGTGATTTTAAACTGATAATGTTCAAAATTTTCCTAAGATTTTATATCTAAATTTAATATTTAAATGATTAAAATTAAATAAATTGGATTAATATATGTAAAATTGATATATTTTTACTTTAAAAATAATTTATAATATAATTTAACATTATAATTTATTTAGAAGAAAAATCAGTTTTCAATTAAATTTCTGTATTTTTCATTATTCATAAACAAATGAAACTTCTTAGAAAAATAAAAAAATCACCAATATATAATTTTCAAATTTAAATATAATAAATTGATTTTATTTATAATTTAAATTTATAAAAGTTTAAAATTTGGTTTTATAACCAGTTCACCATCAAATGTCAACAAAACTACCTTAATAAAAATACATCATTTTATCATAAAATTGGATTTATTCTTATCTTATGTCTATAAAATATAATGAATGAATGTAAGAGAATATGATTGAATATATAATATATAAATTTCATTATTATAATTAACTAATATGGATTAATTTAATTTATTCTAATAAAATCTGTTTCTCACATAAAAATGGTTTTTTATAAAAACATTTCCTTTATATTCCATTAGTTTTATATTGATTTATAATTAATTTGAAACCAATGAATTCATATATATATTTTCATAAGATATATAATAATATTTATAAAAAAAATTAATTTCTAGGAGATAAATTTCATATTAAATAATAATATTTATAGTATATTATTGTTTGGTAAAACATGGCCTTGCGTTTAGCGCAAGCTATTAAAGAGACTCACGGATGTGTGTAGTGTAAGCTAACTCGGTATTGTGTGAATTAAAAATTATAAAATATATTGAATTTATTTAAAATAGTAAATTTTTTAAAATCTCTTGGGTTTCTATATTCCTTTATACGATTTGTGTTTCATGTCATACATGCTATTGAAAATAATGTTCATATTTGAAAATTTCATGGTGTTATAATATTTTTATTGAGTATGATCTTTTTATATATAAAAAAAGGTAGTTACTCGTATTTAAACCCACTAAATTAACGATAAGGTTATAACTATCATATTTAAATAATAATACTTCTTGGTTCGTATATGTTCAGTGGTGTATTTCATATACACTATCGGACATAAGTTTATTCTTCTAAAATATAATGGTGTTAAAATTATTATTTACTCTTTTTCATTCCATCTATAAAAAAGTGAAAATAGTATTCATGTATACATATGACCTATTATCTCCATGAACAGTGTAATTTAGTTATCCATATATAACTTTTATGGATGACTATAAATATATATAATTAATATATATGATATTTATACCCTAATTAACATTCTAGGGATGAAGTAACTATAATCAAGGTATAGGGACCAGAACTACTGAAATAAAATTCTTATGAAAAAATAAAAAAAATTAACACCTATAAAAACAATTTTAATAAGGAATTATTGATAAATGAGTGGTGAAATTTTATAAGGTAATTATATATGAAATTATAATAATCTAATTTTTTTGGAATATAAATACAATAAATTTAAATTTATTATACAGTTTTATATAGAACTTTCAATGAAAATAGAACTCAAGGTAAGGGTTTTATGTTACAATTTCATTATTTACTATGATTATTTTTCATTAATCTTCCGATGATGAAATTTCATGACCTAGATCTAAATAAACTTATGAGTTTTCTCCCCCTATGTTTATTTCTTGATATTACAAGTTTTCCTTTCATTTTCTTCACTTTAAGTACTCAAGAAGCTAAACTAATTTTTTATGGGAAAAATGACTATGTTTTACTGTTAGGTCGGGAATATTTCACTTCTTTTTCAATGTTTTCTTTAAAAAAAATCAGGAATTTTTTCTTATTATCTTAAGAATGTTTCAAGTTATTTTTTACCCATTATATAATTTTTATAAAAGGGATTAAAATTAATCTTTTTTTCTTTTTTCAAATAACCGACTTTTTGATATTTTTTTAAAAAATTGTGAAAGGAATTTTTTCATTTAACATATATGATATGAATAGAATCTTCCTTCATCATGACCACTCAACTATTTGAAGCTTCCATTACAAGTTTTGAGAGTTATTTTAAAAAAACATATTTAATATTTGTCAAGTTTTTATATTTTAAATAATTTATTTTAATATGAAAAGGGTATTTTTCTCATGAAATGTTCCAAGTGATATTTTAAAATAATTTTCTATCAAATAAGGATTATTTTTGTATTTATTAACCTTTACTGAGGATATGATCCAATGATAATATCCTTACACTTTCAATTTATGTATTATGATTATGATGAAAATTTGTTTATCAAACTCATTCCTTTCCATGGGTTATGCTATGATGAATTGATCAAATTTTTTTAAATCCCATTTATTTTAAAAAGGTTATACTAATATGAAATGTTTATTAAACCTATTACTTTTACAGATATTATGATATGGTGAATGCTTTGTGATATTGTGGAAAATATCTGTATGATTTTAATTTGGTGATAGGTGGGATATGAATTATATATCCCACCAATTAATTGGGTAAATATTGATATGTGATTATATAAATAGGCCAATAATGGGAAGTGAACCCAGTTCATTTGGCATATTTTTACATTGCAATAGTCTTGGGAGTGAACCTTAACTATTAGCAAGGATTATGGAGTCAACCCCGTACTCTATTATAGTCTTGGAAGATATCCCCAACTTCTATAGAAATGATATTTTATGATTATGTATATGATACATATCTAAGTCTTATGAAACATTCATGATCTCATGGATCATGTAATTTAATTCATTTATGATTCATTAATTATAAACTACCATGCTTTATTACATGACTCAAGATTATTAACTATGATATGTAAGATATGGGTTTCAAATTTTATGCCCATGTTCTTATGCCCTTATGCTCATGTTTTTTATGGGATCATTGATATCTTATTTATATTCCCTTATTGAGCATCTTATTTCACCATTTATTATATTTCCCTTCCTCGGTATATGATAGATGTTTTTATGTATGATTTTTATAAGAAGGGTGAATGTTTTTAAAGATTAACTAGGAGATGACATAGATCTTATATGACCATTTTTTATGTACCCAAGTTCCAAAAGACACTATACCTATATGATTCCAGCATGGATTATTATGTTTTGTAATGAATATTCATCTAATAAGATGGAATATCTACATAATAAAATTATGGGTCTTTATAGTTGGTATCAGAGAAAGGTTTAGTTACCTTTGGAAAATAAGGTGAGAAAACATTAGTGAGAACCATGGGGGAAGTTCTAAGTATATGATAATATCTTAATGTTTTGGTAATGATCATGGGTGGCCTTGGTAAAACCTAATGTGGCATAGATTGAAGATAATGTGTCTTGATTTAGATATCCAACAAATGATTTTTCATGATTATGTGGTTTCTCTCTATGATTATTATTTCTCACACTATTCTTTTTGGTTTTAGTCAATGGATGGAAATTTAAGGAACTGTTTTAATACTGGATGTGATGGATAATACAAAGATCTTCCACCTAATCAAACAAATGTTATGGGATATGAAATTGAAAATATTATTTATATGATTATGTAACTTTTTCACACTATGAATCATGTTGAGCTTCTAAATGAAAAAAGAAGGGAAAAAAATTATGTGGAGTCCTTCATAACCCAACATCCTCTTTATTTTAGTGGGTCTAGTGATCTTCTGGTATCTAATAAATGTATTAGTACTATTAAAAATATATTTTATGATATCTAATATTTATAACATGAAATATTTATTTATGATTTTTATCATTTGGAAGGTGAATCAAATAATTATTGGAATTTTATAAATAACATGATTCAATGGGAATAAATTTACTCCATTTAGTTAGATGATTTTAAGAGCTTATTTTTTTAATAAGCAATTTCATCTTATTCTCTATATAAAAATAGATAATTAATTTATTTAGATAAATTAGTATGATGATGAATCTATTAGTACCCATGAGGTAAATTTTACAAGACATGAAAGGTTTTCTTCTAGAATTATCACCCAACCTAAAAGTAAGGTTGACCAATTCTTCAGTTTTTCAAAACCATGTCTCTAAAGTGCATTATCCATATGAGACTTCAATAACTATAAAGAAATTATTAGAAATTCTATCAATGTCGAAATTGATATTGGTGTTATCCATCAATCTCATAGTTTTGATAATAAAATAAATATGTAATTCAAATGAAATTATAAAAATCATGGAGAGAAGAATATTATATTTCTTTTATGTTCTATGTGTAGAATGAAAATAGTGGAAATTGTCTTAAGAGGACTGAAAAATGTTTTAATTGTGGAAAGGAAGTTCATTTGGAAATATAATTTCATAGTTATGGGATGAAAATAAATAATTATTGACAGAAAGCACCATATAATGCACCACCAACACTATAGTGTTTCAAATTCAACGATTATGGGCATTATTATAACCACTGCTCAAACCAATGGTTAATAATGATGATCAACATTAGAAACCCCTTAATCCTAAACTCAAATGGGAATATCATTCCAACACTATTATCAATCTGCAGTATGATAATGAAGTGGTTCAAGGTTTACATACCATCTACTCTAGAACTAATAATATCCTACTTGATTTGGGATCAACACACTCTTTTTATATATGAATAATTTTCTAAGGGTATGACAGTATTACCTTAATGATTATATGTATAACTAGTAGTGAAACCCCCTAACGGTATGGTGATCATATCACAAGTATATAATTCTACTCTGATTGAAGTTAGTGGGAATCTGTGTTTCCCTCGGAATTCGGGGATGACCTCCTGGATGGGAGATTCAAACGTTCCGATCGGTTTCTAGCGGGTTTGTTCGTAGAACCGAAAACATCCAATGATTCCACATCCATTTGGACCTACTTTCCAAAGGTAGGCGCTCATTATCTTGTGGACTGATGAGGCTTAGGAATTTGCATTGGTCGAGAGGATGGGAGGTCGGACTCATCACACCTTTTTGAGGGGAATTATTGTCTATTCCGGGACTCTCTTTATAGATTTAAGTTATGTTCGTGAATCCTTATTACATTACCAAGTATAAAATGATCTTTTCCATTAGTTTTGACAATCAATGATTAAATATGTAAGAAATTTAGAGAATATTTTATATGTATTCGAGGTTCTTCATCAATAGAGAATCATCTATATCCATTTAGAGATTCTTGGTCAATGGTAACCTTAAAAACATTCATATAAAAGTCTCTTGGTCATTATGATGACCAGGCTGGTTTTAAAGCCACTCAGTGGGACACTTGAAGTTTATTGTCATTTGGAAGGACATGAATTATTTCAAAGTTGGGATCGAACCCATAGATGGGCTACCTACATATCCTTTGTTTTAAAAAAGGAATCAGAACCCACGTAGTTCAAATAAGGGTATGATGTTTATGATTGATGGCTCAAAGCAGGATGTCACAATTAATTTTACACTCTAAGCTCACGTGAGTCATGCTCGGTGTGAGAAACAAGAGGTATTGGTAAAAATTAGACAATTGTTCCATGAAATATGCAATCATAAGAAATGGTTTGGGGCTTATGTATGTATGACTGCCCAGAGGATTTACTTTAGGGAGAAAATCCAGGAACAGGGTCCATAAAGGTATATGTGCTTCATGGAGATTTGAATACTCTAACTTGGGACTTATTCCTTAAAAGGAAACCCAAATTAGGAGAGGATTGATAATTGGGTTTTACTCGAGAGAAGGAATCCCAGATTAAATGTACATTAGGATTGGTTAAAGAGAATATAAGGGACTTGGGGCTTATTCTTGAAAAAGGAATCCCAAGATTAGGACTGGGACATATTCCTGAAAAGGAGACCCAGGTTAGGGGACTTGGGGCTTACTCTTGAGAAGGAAGCCCAAAATTATGACTGGGACTTATTCCTGAAAAGGAGACCCAGGTTAAGGATTATGGTCTGGGGCTTACTCCTGAAGATAATGCCCATATTTGAGATTGGGGCTTACTCTTAAGAAGGATGCCCAAATTAAGGGACTTGGGGCTTACTCCTAAGAAGGATGCCCAAATTATGGGACTTGGGGCTTACTCCTAATAAGGATGCCCAAATTAAGGGACTTGGGGCTTACTCCTATGAAGGATGCCCAAAATTAATGACTGGGACTTATTCCTGAAAAGGAGGCTCAGGTTAAGGATTAAGGTTTGGGGCTTACTCCTGAAGAGAATGCCCATATTTGAGATTGGGGATTACTCTTAAGAAGGATGCCCAAATTAAAGGACTTGGGGCTTACTTCTAAGAAGGATGCCCAAATTAAGGGACTTGGGGCTTACTCCTAAGAAGGATGCCCAAATTAAGGGACTTGGGGCTTACTCCTAAGAAGGATGCCCAAAATTAATGACTGGGACTTATTCATGAAAAGGAGGCCCAGGTTAAGGGATTTAAGGTTTGGGGCTTACTCCTGAAGAGGATGCCCAAATTAAAGGACTTGGGGCTTACTCTTAAGAAGGATGCCCAAAATTAATGACTGGGACTTATTCCTGAAAAGGAGGCCCAGGTTATGGGATTTAAGGTTTGGGGCTTACTCCTGAGGAGGATGCCCAAATTAAGGGACTTGGGGCTTACTCCTAAGAAGGATGCCCAAATTAAGGTACTTGTGGCTTACTCCTAAGAAGGATGCCCAAATTAAGGGACTTGGGGCTTACTCCTAAGAAGGATGCCCAAAATTAATGACTGGGACTTACTCCTGAAAAGGAGGCCCAGGTTGAGGGATTTAAGGTTTGGGGCTCACTCTTGAGGAGGATGCCCATATTTGGAGGGCTCAGGACTGGGGATTATTCCTGAAAAGGAGACCTAGGTTAAGGATTTAAAGGATGAGGTTGAATGAATGAACTCTCAATCTTTAGTGACATAAAGATATTTAAATCACTAGGTTTTGAGAGATATTTCACTGAATTCCTTTCAAATAAGGAAGGCAAATCAAGAAATCATGCCATAAATGGATTTGAAGAGTGTCTTGAAGACTGAATCTTGAAAAGTAAAGGTGTAATGACTTAAGAGGGGTGAAATGGGCAAGAAAGGCACCCAAAAAGGAAGGGGCGCGCAAGTATTGGTCGTGCAGGTATACCTGCGCGACATGTGTTGTACTTGCGCGATGGTCAACCAGCATTGAAATACTTGAGCGACTCTTTATTAAAGCCTTTAGAATTCTCTTGAGGTTCTTCCAGAAAAGGGACGCGCAAGTGGTACCACTTCCCTTAAGGGCTGGCCACTCAGGCGCGCAAGTGTTGATGAGTTTCAACACTTAATCCTTCCTCCCTCTCTTTGGATCTTCCATTCTAGGTAAGAAATTACCTTAGAAGTGTTCCGGAAGCTTTGAGAAGAGACTTGGGCGTCGGGAGCTTCAATCCGAGTTTCTGGAAAAAAATCCTCTCGAATGGGGGGCCCACAGGGTCTATTTATAGGAAGGAGAAGACCCTGGGCGGTTACCGGGCGGTTATCACTTAGGCCGTGCAAGTCACTTGCGCGACCAAGCGTCACTCAAGTGGACTTGTGCGACAGTGATATAACTTGCGTGGTGAAGTTGCTTTTGATCCTTTGTTCATGCCTTTGTCCATTTTTTGATATTTTCTTCAAAGGTTGAATCACTTTGAGCTCAGATATTCCCCTTTTCCGATTTTTAGATTCTGTGATGAAATGAGCGTCAACAAAATTCCCCCCTCAGAGTTGGATCTAGAGAGAAATGAGGATTTGACTCTGAGGAAATCAAATCCATCCAAAGGAAAAGGGGGCGTGCAAGTCTTCAGGGCACAGAGGTCGGCGTGCAAGTTTGCATCGCGCAGGCCTTAAGCGCACTGGGTACGGCGCGCAGATAGGCTTCCTGGCCTATAAATACACAGCTTTTGGCCGTGTATAACATCTGATCCTGAATTTCTCGAGCTCTTGCCGCGCAAGTCTTCCTCTCCATGCAAGTTTCTTTTTCCACTGTTTCCTCGCTACCGCGCTACTCTCAAGGTAATAGGGCTTGCGTGGTGATACATGCGTGACAGAAACTTGCGCGGCACATGTAACACTTGCGCGACATCTCCATACTTGCGCGCCTTAATGACTTAGCCATTTTTTTTGAATTCTTTCACAAAGTTTGTGAAAAATTAATTCATTTATAAATTAAATTATTCAACTCTGTGTGCAGAATTAATGGCTCTTAGACCCGGATTAATTGATGAACTGGCTAGCAAGCGGATAGATGATATGATGGACATCATTGGCCCTGATTATTATACTGTCAAAGATAGTACTCTTCCAAATTTGGCTAAGTATCTGAAGAAATATCATCTCAACTTTCCTCATTGCACTTATCTACCTTTGTATGGCTATGGTCATCTACAAGAAGTCATTATTCCAGAAGTAAAGAATTATCTTCCATTTTCGTGGTTTCAGAATTATACCAACTTTGCTTCAGCAAATATCTCAGGTGGAGGAGTATTTCTAACTACTGGAACAGTGGAGAAGGCCTATATGATGCATCATAGCCCTTGCACACCAGATCTGAATAAACATACACCTGAGCTTCAACCACATTGTCATCCTTCGATCTTCCGAAATGCTCAGATGGATAAATCCAAAGGCTGGAAGAAAAGTTGGGACTTCCGTCCTGGGGGAGGTGTGAAGCCAACTTGGATGTGGGCATACTGGGTGTGACAGACCTGCGCAGAGTTTATCGAGGATCTGAAGAGAGCTGTAATATATGAGGCTCTCTGGGTTGGGAAAACATATGTTTACCGACATGATAACTTTGTGCTAGAGATACTCAGCCACTGGAGCCCAGCAACTAATTCTTTCCATTTGACTCATGGAGAAGTAGGTATCAGTTTGTGGGATGTCCACAAGATCTCAGGGGCTCCAATTTTGGGCAATATGTATGATGAATTCATTCCTCCCAAGGTGACTTGGAATGATTCAGAGAATACTCCTGCTTTAGCTCAAGAATTATTTAAGATCTTCCACAGGCTCAATAGTTCAGAGACCTCATTAACTCGTTTTAGAAAAGATATTCATCTGGAATAATGGATGAATGTGTTTCTTATTGAGAAGAAAGGGATGGAGCCAAAAGAAAAAGGATCCAAGAAGAAGAAATCCAAGGATACCAAGCCCAAACGTCCTACCACCTAACCAAAACCTGAGAAGAGAGGAGCTCCTGGCACATTCTGGCCAACTCTAGAAGCAGGAGAGTTTGAAAAGTGGGGATATGAAGTGAATCAAAGAATTCCAAAGAAAACTCATCTGGCGGGTTTCTTGGCAATGTGGCTCAGTGTTTATCTCTTGCCGGTCAGGGATTCGAAGGGAGGCGTTAGTCCAGGGACCTTCGTCATTGCGGAAAAGTTGGCTGAGGGAAAAATGGTTCGGTTAACTACCCCCATTTTAGAAAAGATTCACAGGAGTTTACTTCATGTCTTCCTGGGTAAATCTCCTTTAAGAATAGTGGGAGCATTCCAGGTTTTGTGGGGATGGATCGCCACTCACTTCAGGACTTACAATGTACAGAATGGATTACAAATTCCTGGAAGCTCTTTCAGACCATCAGTGCAAGCATTCTCTGGAATTGCTCCATTAGATGTTAATGGTTATGACATGAAAGTGAGGCTGAGCATGTTTAAGGAATTCAACTTCTTTCCCTATGGAAGTCCTCCATCCGGGCGGTTTGTTGATGATGGGACATCCCATTTGGATTTGAGGGCATACATGCTAGCTTGCAGGGATGGTGTGTTAGTAGCCAGGATTGATGGAGAAATAATATGTGAGGCCTATGCTCCATATAGATTTCCACGCCAATTCAAATGTCTGCAACATATTGTTGTATCCCCTCTAGTACATGTCAGGTTAGAACAACATCCGATGCTTGCTCGACAACTATGGATACTGACATCAAGAGAGAAGACTGGGGCAGTATTTGATCTACCAGTTGAAAAAGCGGCACATAATTTGACTACATTTTATGCCGAACATTGGATAGCATCATACCCCAAAGGGATATTGAATCACCCAGTATATCAAGTGGGAAAGAGGAAGAGGACTGTAGAGAAAGAAACCCTTCCTCATGAAGGTGACGCTTCTCCACCTGAAATAGGTTCAACAGACTCCTCTTCTAGAACTGATTCATCGGATTATCATGATGGGGATGATGAGGCACAACCAGCAGCAAAGCGGTTTCGTGCCCGATATAATTTTCCAGCCAGAAGTAAAAGACCCACTCCATCAACTCCTGGTGAGTTGTTTCATTGTATTAATTTCAATCACTGCTACTTTATAAAGTAATAAGTCTTACTTTCTTATTCTCTATCTGTAGCTGCAGGAGCTGGGAAGAAATTAAAATCAAAAATTGTAGGACCTTCCTCACAGCCTTCATATCTAAGACCAGAGGCTGCTCAGCTATGGAAGAGCTTATACTGTGGTACTGAGACCGCCTAGCTAGATTTGTGTGAGGGCCTACAACTTCCTGGAATAAGAAATCTTATAGCTTCTAAAAATCTTCAATACAGAGATAACCCCAATTAAGTGAGAGCTTACATCAGATAGATGGAAATGCTCATATATGCCACTGATGACTCTGTTCCTATCACCAGGCGGGTGAAGGAAATGATTGATCATGGCGCCACTGAGGGGGCTGGTGGTTTTGGAGATGAAGAATGGCAAGAGTAAGTGTCTCCTGAAGATATAAGTTTTCTTTCCTTATTTTCTTTGCAACTTGATTTCAGTTGAAGCTTTGTTACTTAAGGAAGTTATTTTCTTCATCTCGCAGCTTGCAAAGAAAGGAACTGGGGTTCCTTCGCCACAGTATAGCCCTGGTGGTACTACTATCGGGGCTGCTGCTGATTCTCCTCGCGAACCAGGTGAGATATCTCCAGGCCAGCAGGCCATGAATGAGGCGCTAGACATAGCCTTCCATTCGCCAATCCAAGTTCCAATAAGGGAGACTACTGATACTCTGAAAAAACAAAAGAAGCCAAGGCAACGAAGGAGGAAATCCACAGCTAAACGCTTCATTAGTAGCAGTAAGTCCTTCGAATAATCATGAGTTTATACTCATAATCACATGGTTACTCATATTTCTGAGGATTGCAGGGGCTTCTTCAATTTCCCCCTTGAGGGAAGGGACTGACCCTCCTTCAAAGGCCATGGAGGGTGTTGTAGAACAATCACAGACCCAAGCTGACTTGGTTTCTCCTGGAGAAGAGCTACCATCCATTCCCAGTATCCCTCCTACTATTGAAGATGTTGTCTAGCGTCAGGGATTGCAGGACATAAGTCGGCAAGAAGATGTAGTAAATGCTTCCACTGGTGAGACTAACCAGGATTCTGAAATATCATTAGCTGAAATGATGAATCAAGGAATGAATTTCGAAGAACTTTATGATCATGCTAAGTTGTCATGTGATTTAGAAGACCTTGGGCGTGAGTTCTACCCTTCGCCCAAATTTTTTTAAAAAAATTTACACTTCTAACAATGACTGAAAACAATATGTAGTTTCTTCCGTAGAAGCTGTTGAACTGCCAATGCCTGAAGAGGGTGTGGACATTGATGTCAACCCTACCATTTCAGAAACATTAGCTCAAGTAGAGCTAAACCCAATAAACCCTCCTGAGACCCATCTTGAAAATCCTATTGAGACCGGGAAAGATGGGGAGAAGTCTTCTCAGGTTGCTGAACCATCCTTGGGTAAGGGATAACAATATTTGTGATTGTAATTTATTCGCAAGACAATCTATTCTTTTGTTATCCTTTGAAGCTGACTAAATCTTTCAATTAATCATGTAGGACCATTAACTGCAATGACTAGATCCGAAGATGAGGCCTCATACTCTGCCCCAACATGAATTGAAAGTGAAGAAGCACTAATCTGGGGGGGGGAAACAAGACAGGGCACTTCTTTAAGTGCATTAATTCCAGATTACATGCCTCCCTCTGACGATGATGTTGAATCAGATCCAGAAATTCTTAAAGCATTCAGCTTTTCACGATGCAAGGCATGGAACAACATATGGAACGTCATATCTAGGGTGCCTTTAGAAGAGCTACCTTCGAAAATTCCTCGATTGTCATCCCAATTTGTTATACTAGGACTTGGTGGTTTTGGATATGAAAAGATCCATGCCACGGTGAAACAGATCATTTTCAGGAGGGAGCAGGCTCAAAAAAGTCGCGAAGATTTGATCAGAGTGAAACTGTCAATCAACATAGGCGAATTTAAGGTTGCGGTATCCCAAGATGAAGCTGATTATGCTGCCAAGATGAAGGAGCTGAAGCATAAAATTAAAGAAAAATTTGTCCAGCAGGTGAAACTCCAGCAACAGTTAGATGTTGTTATTGGGGAACTTGATCAACTTAATAAAGCATTGGATGAAACTCATATGAATGGCATGAAAGCCATCGTAGATGCTAAGAAGGCACTTCATCAAGTTGAAAAGAGTGAAGCTGGTCAAGTGCATGAGCTTCAAGTAGCTGCTGATAAATCTCAGGATGTCGTAAATCAAATGAAGAGTTATGTTGAAAGCCTCTTGTAATTCTTTGAAAAAGAGAAGAGACTCCAGTCTGTGGATGTTCTTCTAACTCTTGTGTATCAATGAAAAACACTTTCATCTTCAATCATTTGTACCTGCATTCTTTCACTACCTGCTTCAAATTTACTTAAGCCAATGGGCTTAGTAAGCATTGTTTGATTTTTACTAGGATTATTAGAAATAACCCTATAAACCTTGAATCTTTTAATTGCTCAATATTACCTAAATCATAGAGAATGTATGTTTAGTGAGCTGGAACTTGACTATTATGCAGAGTTCTTTTGTCTTTTGTGGGCAGTTTAAAGTCATGCACGTAGGACATAAAGGGGCTAATGTTTAAGGTCGAAATATCTTTGACCAAAATGGATTAAAAAATAATTCAATTCCTTGACAATTTATCTGAAAACATATTACCATACTCAAGTATGAGGGAAAATATGTAAACTATGGCTTAAGAATATTTGAATCTGAGGAATGATATGAAAAAGAGTTAAAAGGGATTAGAAGAAGTATTTTCCAAGAATGAAGTTACTATTATTTGACAAAAAACCCGTTAGGGGGTTGAAATATGCAGGGCCACCTAAGGGAATTGGCTGCATGGTCAAATAAATAGCATCTTTCGGCTGACAAGTCTGTTATGTGGACTGTTTATGCAAGGCCACCTGTGGGCACGTGCTGCATAGTCAGGCAAAAGAACTCTCAGAAATTTACTTTCCTAGTGCTAAAAGCCAGTGAAAGTTTATGGAGATTCAAATTTTCTAAAGTATAGAGTTTGTTGTATGAAAAGAGGTACTTGAATATGGAGAATATATTTCCGAACAAGAATATTGGATAATTGAATGAATATAACTCCTACGAAGGTATAACCCAAACGTAGGGAAAGAGAATATGGAGAGTATAAACCATAGAATTGAATACTTTCAGATCATGAAAAAGGACATGGGACAAATATGTTAAGGATGGCTATTTTTTGCAGATCCCTACATACCGTCATTTAAGACAAATAATGAAAAAAGAGGCATTATTCCCAAGAATGAAGTTACCATCATTTAACAAACCCGTTAGGGGGTTGAAATATACAGGGCCACCTAAGGGAATTGTATGCATAGTCAAATAAATAGCATCTTTCGGCTGAGAAGTCTGTTCTGTGGACTGTTTATGCAAGGCCACCTATGGGCACGTACTACATAGTCAGGCAAAATAATTCTCAGAAGTTTGACATTTTTGTGACTAAAAGTCAGGAAAAGGGTTATGAAGATCTGAAAATATTTAATGTTAGGATTATAACACACAAAGATGGGTATTGTCCAATGTATATAGAGGTACATAGGACAATGATAACCATAATCATGTTGTCGCTAGGTCCTGAATTGAAATTTTGGACTTCACTACGTATCTCATAAGAATAAAAATCAAGCCATACGTAGTTCTTGAAATGCAGTTTAACGTCGTGCAGGACAAAAGTATGAGAGATATTAGTTTAGGGTCATAGAGTTCGGACCATAATAATGAATACACAGTGTGTGTTTTCATGAGTACTTTTCAGCCAAGGGACTGAAAGTGAAATTTGGGGTTAGGCCCAAAAGAATTGGGGCTGGATTCGAGGGATACTCGAACGTTCCCATGTATCCCATAAGGATGGGAATCAAGCCCACGTAGTTCTAGAAATACCCTTTGTACAAATTTGGTTCGTACGGGTGAAAGGGGACTTTAGTGCAATGATGGTTTAACCTGAGACAAAAATTTTAGGTATTACCATGTATGCACGTAGTCTTTTGAAATGAAAACACGATTGAAAAATCAATGTCAATGATAGTTCTCTCTCAAATGAGGAAATCAAATAGTATTGTAGTTTATTGTCGTACCGGACAAAAGTGTTGCATATTTTAACGTCATATAACAAGGACGAAAGTGAATCAATGTAAAGATATTGATTCTAGGGGTGGTTTCACGTATCAACATCATATGAGATGGTGGTGAACCGATGTGAAGAGATTGTTTTTGGGCTTGAACCCTGGGAGGTTGCCTACATGCCCAGCCTGGAGGGCAAGGATCAAAGTCTGTGTAGTTAAATTAAAGAATGAATTAATGATCAAGTTGTTCTTGGGGACAACGATCTAATAAAAAAAATGTTGTTGGGACTTATACATGGTTAGCGTCCCAAAGAGAGTGTTACGGATGAGGTTTTCTCTAAGCTCACGTGAGTCATACTCGGTGTCAGAAACAAGAGGTAACAACAACCTTAACAATTCATAGTTTAATGTCATGTAGGACATATAAAGGGACTATGTAGTTTAAAGTCTTGCAGTTAGGACTATTGGTGCTGTGCAGTTTAGTGTCATATAGCAGGGACAAAATACAATTTAATGTCATGTAGGACATATTATGAATTTTCTGTACAGTTTAGTGTCATGTAGTTAGGACGATGGGGACAATAGAGTTTAACTTCATGTTGGACGAAAGGGGGACTGCTCAGTTTAATGTCATGCAGTAAGGACAAAATAACACACCATTTATGTCATGTTGGACGCATTGGGGATTTTTTTTTCACAGTTTAACATCATGTTGGATGAAAGGGTGAATAGTTTAAGGTCATATAAATGGACTATGGATGGTGTAGTTTAATGTCTTGCTGGACGGTGGTGTTGTTTTAAGGCCATACAGGACCTTTGATGATTTTGTAGTTTAACATCTTTCCGGACGTAAGGGATTTTTATACAGTTTAGCGTCATGTAGTTAGGACGTCACAGTTTAACGTCTTTTTGGACGTAAGGGACTTGCAAATAGTTTAGGGTCATATGCATGGACCGTTGATGATGCAGTTTAAGGTCATATTGGACCTTTTAGGGAACTTTTTCACAATTTAACGTCGTGTGGGACGTATGTGAAAATAATTTAGGGTCATATTCTTAGATCGTTGCTGATGCAGTTTAAGGTCATACTGGACCTTTTAGGGAACTTTTTCACAGTTTAACGTCGTGTGGGACGTATGTGCAAATAGTTTAGGGTCATATGCTTAGACCGTTGTTGTATAGTTTAACGTCATATAGCAAGGACGAACTGGTGTCGTACAGTTTAGTGTCATGTTGCGGGGACAAAATATGAATACTTTGTATTTTATACAAAATATTTCTTCAAAAATATGGCATTAGTTGGAGTAGTAATGAGTTCTCCATCCATCGAGATTAATGAATAAGCTCCATTGGAGTAGACCCTATGTATTGAATAAGGTCCTTCCCATTTTGGCTCAAGCTTGGGAGGTTTCTTTCCTGGTATCATTGGAGTTCTGAGAACTAATACCAATTCTCCCTGAATGAATGAACGAAGACGAACTTTTTTGTTAAAAGATCGTGCTATTCGATTCTGATAGATTACCAAGTAGTGCAAAGTGCACAATATTTTCTTATCTAACCGTTCCAATTCATTCAATCGATTTTGGGATTTCTCATCTGTAGATAACTGATCAAAAATGGCTACTCTGAGTGAGGGAAATTGAACATCAATTGGCAAGACTGCTTTTGTTCCATATACCAACGAATATGGAGTTGACCGCGTTGCATTGTGGGTGGTAGTCCGATAAGCCCATAAATCATGAAAGAGTTTATCAGGCCATGACTTCTTATCTTTATCCTCCATCTTTTGCAGTATATTTGAAAGAGTCTTGTTAAAGGCTTCTATTTGGCCATTGGCATCCGCATGATACCGAGATGAATGGTTGGATTTAATGTTGTATTCTTGATACAATTTCTCCACCTCAAAAGAACAGAAGTTGGTGCCATTTTCCATCAATATGGTATGAGGGACACCAAATCTAGTAATGATGTTAGACTTGATGAAGCTAACAATGCATTTAGAACTGACTTCTTTGAGAGGTACTACCTATGCCCATTTGGAAAAGAAATCAGTAGCAGTAAGAATGTACTTAAACTGCTTGGTCGTAGCTGAAGGGTAAGGTCCCACCACATCCATTCCCCATGTGGAAAATGGCCATGAGTATTTAGCTATATGAAGCAACTCTGGAGGTTGACGAATGAAGTTGGCATGTACTTGACATGAATGACACTTCTTTGTGAAATCAACACAATCTTGTATCATTGAAGGCCAAAAGTATCCAAGCCTTCGAATTTGATCAGATAATCTATGTCCAGACTGGTGGGCACCACAGACTCCTGCATGCACTTCTTTCATGACAGCCATTGTCTCTTCACCATCAATGCATCTGAAGAGAACTCCATCAAAACCACGTTTGTAGAGAATTTTCTCTAGGTGGTTTGGGCTATCATAAAGAGTAAAATTGACCACACGTCACCAGATTTGTTCTTTCTCGGCTCTATCAGGTGGAAGTGTTCCATTTTGAAGGTATTCTCTGATAGGTGACATCCATCCTGTAGTATGACCATACGGTTCATGAATGGGACTAATTTCATTAAGTTCCTCTATTCTGGCTTGAACATATGGTGAAATTGCACGACGGTGGGCAATACTGATGGTTGTCTCGTCCCGATTTGGATCTGCTAGAGCTGTGGCTATGTTAGCCAGTGCATTAGCTTGAGCATTTTGTGATCTTGGGACATAAGAAAATGTCGGTTCTGAAGGGAATTCTGCCATTAACTTTCTAACATAATCATACAAAGGGATTAACTCTTCTTTTCGGATGGCATAATCCCCATTGACTTGTTTGATTACCAAGTCTGAATCACATTTCACTTTTAAGTGATTCACTTGTGCTTGAAGCGCTAACTCCAAGCCTGTGATAAGAGCTTGGTATTCAGCTTCATTATTAGTACCACCTTCCCACAATAAAAAGGAATAAGGTAACAATGCCTTATCTGGAGAAATGATTACAATTCCTAAACCAACTTTGTTGAATTTAGGATTTTCCATTTTCTTCCTTGTTTGACTTTTGGAAGCACCATCAAAATACATTTCCCATGTTTTAGGACTCTCTTGAATAGAGAAAACTTCCTCATCAGGGAGTTCAATATCTAAAGACGTGTCTTCCACTGAAGGATGTTCAGCCAGGAAATCAGCCAGAGCTTGGCCCTTTATTTCCTTTTGAGATACATACTGAATGTCGAACTGCTGCAAAATAACTGCCCACCTTGCTAGACGTCCTGTAAGCATTGGACAACTAAGGATGAATTTGAGCGGATTATTGCGAGACACCAATTGGACCTTGTGATGTTGCAAGTAGTGTCTCAGTTTCAGGACTGCAAAGATTGATGCTTGGCAGCACTTCTCAATACTTGAATACCGGGTTTATGCTTCAAGCATAGTTCTACTGAGATAGTAGAGGCTATTTTCATTCCCAGCATCATTCTTTTGAGCGAGAAAGGCACCCAATGATCGCTCTAGAGCTGTCACATAGAGGATAAGTGGTCTACCTTCAACACGTGGCATGAGTACTGGTGGAATCAAGAGGTATTTCTTGAGAACATCAAATGCTTCTTGACATTCTTCAGTCCACTGGTAAGTGACTCCTTTTTTCAATAATTTGGTAAAGGGTAAACTTTTGCCTACCAAATTGGCGATGAAACGCCGAATATAGGATAAGTGTCCTTGAAGTCCTCTTAATTATTTAAAATTCTGAGGAGGTGACATACCAAGGATTGATTTGGTCTTCTCAGGATCGACTTCAATACCATGATGGCGTACAACAAAGCCGAGTAATTTTCCTGAGGTTACCCCAAAAGCACATTTTAAGGGGTTCATCTTCAAATTATGTTGTCGAAGCTTGTGGAATATGACTTCCAAATCAGCCAAGTGATTAGAACGTTGTTTGGATTTAACCACCAAATCGTCTACATAGCATTCAACAAATTTCCCTAAGAAAGGTTTGAAGATACGATGCATGGCGCGTTGATATGTTGCACCTGCATTCTTTAAACCAAAGGGCATCACCCGGTAACAAAACACACCTTGAGGGGCTCTGAAGGATGTCGATTCCTCGTCTTCTGGGGCCATTCGGATCTTATTATATCCGGAATATCCATCGATGAAGGAATGTACTTCATAACCAGCCGTCACATCAATTAAGAGTTCTGTAATCAGAACTAGGAAATCATCTTTAAGACAATACCGATTAAGATCTCTGAAATCGATGCAAACCCTAATTTGTCTGTTCTTCTTCTTTACAGGGACAATATTAGCCAACCACTTGGGATATTGAACTTCTCTGATGAAGTTAGCTTTGATCAGCTTATCCACTTCAACTTCAATTTTGGAAGCATAGGTTGGGTGTGTTCTTCTCGCGGCTTGCTTAAATCCTCGATGTTCTTTTGGTAAACCCAAATGATGAGTAGCAATATCAGGATCAAGCCTAGGCATTTCTGTATAGTTCCAAGAAAAAATATCTTTATTTTTCTTTAGAAAAGAAATATAAATCTCTTGATCTTCAAGGGTCATGGCCGCACTAATTAAAGTGGGGCGTGGATCTTTATCTATACCCATATTTATTTCTCTGAGTTCATCCACAGTGGTAGAGATACCCTCTTCAAATGCTGGAGGAGCATCTCTAAGATATTCCTCTTCCTCTTCATCATGTGCTATTTCTTCTGTTTCTACTTGCATATTATATGACAAAATGAAATATTCATGATCATAAGGTATGTCAAAATTTGCACATTTTGAAGAAGAAGCTTCTATTTCCGACCCTATTGATGATAAAGGGCCTTCTTTGGGAAGTAAAGAGGAGATGATGGATTGAGAATTGACATCATTATTCACCTCTGATGTTGCAATAACTTCTTCTGGCCTGATTGACGAAGTATAGACCTATTGGATTTTAGCAGATGAAATGAAAACGTCACCACTTGTGCTTTCATCACTGTTTGGTAGGTTACCAATTTCTCACATGTTCTCTGGCTCAACTGTCGTAATTGATATTATGGATCATTCCATAAGAGTATTTTGATTTGGGCCTATTTTTCCAATTTGACTGATAGGTAACACATAATCTGTACTCACAGGTGTAAATGGATTTATTGGAATTTTCTCCAAACCATATGGAGCATTAACTTTGGTAATTTCCTTCATTGTAGATTTTTCTCTTCCCTTCATGTGATAAAATTCTACCTCAATGTATTGAGACTCACATGTCTTGAACGGGGCCTTCTCACCATACAATGTTCCAACTTGACCATTGAAACAGTATTTGAGACATTGATGGTATGATGAAGGGATAGCCACATGCTGATGTAGCCAGGGTCTTCCAAGCAAGACGTTGAAAGCTGAGTCTTGATCAACAATCATGAAATCCGAATTGGTTACAAGATCTCCAAACTGGGTTCTGAGTGTAACTTCGCCCAGTGGTTCTTGTTCATTTTTATCATATCCTTGTAACATCATGGTAGAAGGAGATAAATCAGATTCCGTAAGGCCCAATCGACGAAGTGTACGGATGGGCATGAGGATGACTCCTGAACCATTATCAATGAAAGCTCTTTGGATATCTACACCATTGACTTTGCCAGATAAGTAGAGAGGTTTTATGTGCCCATGCACAACATCATCTTCATCATTATCAGTAAAAGATATCACTGCATGGCATTCTACAGGATTATTCTCTATGTGATAGACTTCAGCTGCAGCAATTTCAGCTTCAAATTCCTGAGGACTTGACAAAGCTTTGATGAGTGCTTCCCGAAGATCTTTTGATAGATTCAAAGCATCCAAAATTGATAACTTGGCTGGTACTTGGGCCAAGTGTTTCAATATATCATACTTTTGATCTAAAGGTCTGTGTTTCCCAACAGGAATATGCGGTTTAGCAGGTATCTTGGAAGCAGATGCTTTGGAAGCTGATGTATCTTGTATTGGGATAGAAGTTGGAAAAATCCTCAGTTTTGGAAGATTAGACCTATTAGATCCATTTACTTGCTGAGATAAAGAAGATGGAATTTTCAATCGGTCTTCCAAAATAACTGTGCCAAGACTGAGTTGACTATTGGCAGAAGAACTTGCTTGTTCTTTTTGAGCTCGCTAAAGGGCTCTACCACGAGTTTCTGTTGCATACACAGTGCTAGCAGGGGTAGAACTGGAGTAGTGGCTTCAGAAAGATCCACGTGTTCCCCTGTATCCTGAACCTCTGGAAGTTCCTCGGATTCCCTTATTTGATACAAGGAATTCAGGCTCATCAAAATTAAAATTACGACTGGAATACGGATCTGTTAATTGAATCATATTAACAGAACCGAAGATTAACTCTTCGTCTAATAAAGAACCTACCTGACTAGCCTGTTTAAGATGTGTCGTTTGATGGGGCGGTGCCCGTTGTTTTGAAGTAGATGGCATAAAGTCTGCCATAGTCAAAGATAATTTAGGATTTGACACATACTCGTCTTCTTCTGATTCTTTTTTCTTCTTTGAATCAAACCATTTCTTTGAGGACTTTCCCTCTGACGAAGAGGGTTTTACCACAATATTCATGGCAGAAGACACAATTGGTTTCTTTAATTGTGTTCGCAAAATGGCATGAGTCTGATTGATTGTCTTTCTGACCATCAAATCATCATACTTCTGTGCATTTCTTCTTTTGACTTTTTTCCATTCACCTTCCTCCTCTGGAACTGTAGCAGTAACACATTCTACCTGAATCGAAGAACCTTTCAACTTGACTTGTCCCAAGTCGACCATCTTTTGCAGGAGGTATTTGAAGACAAAACACTCCTGGATGGGATGCCCTAACATTTGATGAAAGGGACAATAATTGGGACGGTCTTCATCTCCTTCTTTGTTTGGCCTCTTGGGCACTGGTAATTGAACCAAATTATTTTCCAGACCTGAAATGAAGTAACCAGGAACTTTATCATTTCGGAAGGAGTATGTTTTACTCTTCATATCCTCAAATTGTTTTCTTCGTTGATCTCTTTGATCATTTGGACGAAACTGCCTTTGTTGTTGGCATTCAGGAGGTGGAGCCCTTCGAGAAGATGAAGGTTTTGAAGTAGAAATAGGTACAGGTGCTTATTTAAGCATAACTGTAGCAGTTTCTGCTTTACCCATTCTCCTTCCTGAAGCTGATGGAATTACACGAGATTTAACCTTAGCCTGTATAAGGGAATCTTCAATCTGCTGAGCGATTGAAGTAAGGTCTCGAAACCCTCATGTGTATTTCACAGGGATCAATGGCGTGCGTAATTCTTCACGCAAATTTGCCACACAGATTGGCAACAGCTCTTCCTAAGGGAGTGATAAACTAAGGGAATACGTTAATCCCTTCCAGCGAGCAATGAAATCAGAGACTCTTTCATTTTCCCTTTTCTTGAAGTTTGTAAGATCGAAAAATGTCGTTTTTGGCAAAGTTGAGATGAACTGAAGAAGGAATTTTTGGCGAAGATCCTCCCATCCGATGATTGACCGGGATTGCAAGCTTGTATACCAGACAAAAGTTGGTCCTTGCAAGGTTCGCACGAAGCATCTGAGTTTCACTGCTTCTTGCTGCTCTGGAGTTCCCATCATAGGATCACAACAAGACACGTAATGCGTCAAATGTTGTTCAGGGTCGCCTTATCCATTGAAAGTAGGGAAAAAAGTGTTTCCAAAACTAGATGGAGGAGAAATTGAATCTACCCATTCAGGGTAAACTTTCTTTTCTGGTTGAACTTGCGCCTGTTTCCCTTCCATAGTTTCTAACCGAGCTGTTAATGACTCAATAGTAGTTATTAACTTTTGAGAAACATCTGGTTGAATCTGGTCTTGAGTAGGTGCAATGAATGGAGCTTGGACAGATGTGGTGGTTGGTGCTGCAACTGATGGTAGCACTGCCAACCGTTGTTGCGCTTGACCCACGGGATTAGACCTCTAAGGGTGTACTGATAAATGAGGATATTCTTGATCCATCTCAGTAACTGCAAAAAATTCCTACGGCTGTCGGACTTCAGCATTCTTAAGAAGAAGACTACTCTGAAGTAGTTCTTCATTCAACCTTCTTAATTCTTTCATTTCTTCCTCTTGTTGTGCAAACCTTTACTCTAACGAGAGTGATTGACCTTCTCCAGAGGAAGAATATGAAACATGATTCTTTCCTCTCCCTTTGTTGGATACTTTTTGGAGAGAAGGAAGTGGATTACATAGGTTCTGAGTAATCCTTTTACTTCATGTACGCACACCTTCTTCATTTGTATTGGTGCCTACATTTTCTTGAGTAGGACGCTCTTCATCTGAGTCCCCTGAGTGAGTCTCCTCTGGTGGATTAGCAACAACAGCATTGATGACATTGATTGATGCATAATGCATCGCATCCCTTTTATCAACATTTATGTGATATTGTCTTCTTTCATATCTTTGATGAGACATTTCCTTTTGTTGATTCAGTCATTTAGGAACTTCTTGACGAGCTATAATTTGGAGGGAATCTCCTGATAATTTGGATCTTCGTTCCTCTTTGTTCTTCTTCCCTAATTTAAAAAAGACCGACATTCTCTGAGAAGGGGAATGATGATTTGAAAGAGTCCCCAGTCTCGTGAACTGGGGATGTTCCTGCTGATTCCGCTCAACTCCTCGAATCCCATTTGTTGACTCTAAGGGTTGGGTTAAAGGAGTCCCCAGTCTGATAAGATGGGGTGGCTCTTGACATGCTATGTCTGAGACTTTCTTAAAAGCTCTCTTGATCTTGCGAATCTTAGTTTGGAAATTAGCTGGATGCATTAACCTGTATCCACTTTTATCACCTGGTTCAACAGACCGTTGGATGATTTCCGAGACTTCTGTCATTTGATGATTTGTTTTCTCCAGACGAGATGCTTGTGCAATATTCATGCCTGCTTTATGTAAGAGTAATTCAACAACTTGTTCTCTACGTGCTTGATTTTGAGAGGAACTAGTTGAAGCCTGTTCTTGAGCAAGCTTTTGATTATGAACAAAGCCCATTGACTTTGGCCAGCCATGGTCAATAACATTGCATGAGACCATTTTCGGTGGGCTTTAATGACTGGAAAGCACTGTGAAATGTAGTGCTCCGTGAACACCCCATCCTCTGATGTGAACACCAGATGGAGCATTGGCAATTAACTGATGCAATTTTCTTAGTGCACCAAGGCATGAATGTTGAAGGGTTCTCTATTGTTTTTCAGCCTTCGGATACCGAGAGACTGATAGAGATGCCAAATCAATATGATGTTGTAGACCTTCTATTATCTTAAGATGATTTTCATATTCATCATAAGATAATACATTCTTCTTCAATTGACAAAGAGTTTTCCATATGTTGAGATGAATATCATGGGCTCCATCTTCCGTCAACATCTTTGGAATATCATACTGGGAGTCAGCCAAAGGCCAAAACATGACTGGTACTTCACTTTTCGCCAGTTTTTTCCTCATGTTCAGCATTTGCTCTTTATCATTAAATGAATATTCTTCTACCTGTTTTGACCAGAGTTGGTGTTTCCTTGTTTCTTCATCGGATTCAACAAGATTGGTAGAGAGATCGTTTATAAAACTAGAAGATGCATGACTTAGGGGTGGTTCGGAGAATGACCTACACCCTGGGCTATCTTCTGATTGAGACAGTATTTTACTTGCCAGCGATAAAGCATCAGACATGACTGGTTTCGCATTTGTAAGTGCCTCAAGATAAGAGGGCCTTCTCGGCACTACATTGTCCACTGGAGTATTTTCCAGTCAATGTGAATCACTACTGCGGAGAGGACTTTCGCAGCGAAATTCATCATCATGGGGAGGACCACCATAATGGGTTACAACAAAATATGAGATCTCTTGGTCCTTGGTATTCTGACCACACAGAGGGTTCCTGTGGCTCTCATCTGAAGAAGAAACTTCAAGATTGGCCGAATTTTCATGAAGCAAGCCTTCATGAGGAAGTGTCTGTTGAAGACCTTCAGAATTAATGTTCCCGTTATTGGAAACTGAGGGAGTAGAATCTTGAATTCCCACAGATAAATGTGTGAGGGCTTCAAGAACTCCAGCATCGAGCAAGGATTGGTTACAGATTAGCCTTTGATCTCCTGACTGTGCTGGGCGGATCTTTTTCTTAGATGCCTTCTTACTCACTTTAGAAACCACTTGATGACGAAAGTGATTGCTCTGAGCAGGTGTATGTGCCTGATCAGGAAAGATGGCCAGGTTAGGATGACGATCTCCACTCAAATCAGGTGTATGTGCCTGACTTGGTTGTCCGTATGATATGGGGGAGTATTCCCCATAACCCTCTTGGACTGGAACAGATGTGTGTGTCTGTTCCGGAGTGAATCGTTGATGTGTCACTCTACTTCTAGGGAAAGATTTATGTGTCTTTCCCTGAGATGATGATGAAGATGTTATGATATCCTGGCAAGCATCTAGAATATGAGCAGGAATTTGCTTCTGCTCTTTCACCATTGACAAAATATGCTTGGTGACTTCAGCCGCTGGAACGGGAATATACGTCCATTCCAGGTTTGGAGTAGGTGTATGTGTCTTCTCCTATCCTCCTTTTCCTATCAGTGAATCCTGACAGTACTCAAGTGTGGAGGCAGAGAGTTGAGTCTGCCTCCTGTTTGTCGTCGGAGCTTTCTGACTGACTTCTCCATGCGCTACCAAGCGAGACTGTTGGTAGGCTTGATTAGTACTAGCAGGTGTATGTGACTGCTGATTACACTTCGCCAAACGCGGTTGACGAGATCCATCATATGAAGTCAGGCGAGCCTGCTGACTAAATGATGATGTATAAGCAGGTGTATGTTCCTGCCTATAGTACTCCGCCAGAATTGCCTGGCGGGATTGGCGTGATGCTTCCAGACGAGTCTGCTGGACAGCGGAATTAAAACGGACAGGTGTGTGTGCCTGCTCATTTTTTGCCACCAAGTTAGGTTGGTGGACTTCTCCAGAGATGGAAGGGATGAAAACCTGCCCATAGTTAACCGGATTCTGTCTCTGGCGGTTCGTCTTGCCTGCTCGGGTTCGAGGAACCTGAGCTGAATGCCTGGAGTCGGTACCCTCATCATGTTGAGGGCGCACTGCCGCACGAGTCTGGCGGCGATTGATGATGGGATCCCTCGGGAAGGACTCCCGTCTTTTTGAATTAAGGCCCTGAGGGACCTTCTCATTCACTTCCTCAAAGTAAGGGAGTGAATGGAAATTGCGTTCCGGGGATAACGACCCGAAACGGTTGGAGACGGTAGTCAGCACCGCCTACCTCTTGATCAATGGTCATCGTTGTCCGGACGACCTGTATGAGTTGTTCACTTGGAGGGCCTGTCGGGCAGCCTCCAAAGTTGGGATGGTACCGTGTTGACGATACTCCTTAACCAGCGCATTTGATACCTAGCATTGAAGACGCTGAGTAGGTGATGTCATCCTTAGAGCGGATGACGATACAGTAGGAATAGCAGCAAGGGTATTTGCAGCAGCAGTATTCACGGATGTGAATTTGAGAGCAGCCATTATGAAAATACAGAAGATCTTGGAAAAGAGTGCCTGTTTGATATAACAGACGTAATCAAGATAAAATTCAGCCACTTCATCCTTTGGATGAGCACACATGTCAATGATTGTTTTTGTTATCCCTCTTATTGAGTTTTAAATAGGGGCTTAACAAATAGGTAAAACATAATTTTAACTTGGTTAAGGATTTCACATCGGGTTCACCATTTTTTGTTTCCCTCAGAATTCGGGGATGACCTCCTGGATGGGAGATTCAAACGTTCCGATCGGTTTCTAGCGGGTTTGTTCGTAGAACCGGAAACATCCAATGATTCCACATCCATTTAGACCTACTTTCCAAAGGTAGGCGCTCATTAGCTTGTGGACTGATGAGGCTTAGGAATTTTCATTGGTCGAGAGGATGGGAGGTCGGACTCATCAAACCTTTTTGAGGGGAATTATTGTCTATTCCGGGACTCTCTTTATAGATTTAAGTTATGTTCGTGAATACTTATTACATTACCAAGTATAAAATGAGATTTTCCTTTAGTTTTGACAATCAATGATTAAATATGTAACAAATTTAGAGAATCTTTTATATGTATTCGAGGTTCTTCATCAATAGAGAATCATCTATATCCATTTAGAGATTCTTGGTCAATGGTAACCTTCAAAACATTCATATAAAAGTCTCTTGGTCATTATGATGACCAGGCTAGTTTTAAAGCCACTCAGTGGGGCACTTGAAGTTTATTGTCATTCGGAAGGACATGAAATATTTCAAAGTTGGGATCGAACCCATAGATGGGATACCTACGTATCCTTTGTTTTAAAAAAGGTATCAGAACCCACGTAGTTCGAATAAGGGTATGATGTTTATGATTGATGGCTCAAAGCAGGATGTCACAATTACTTTTACACTCTAAGCTCACGTGAGTCATGCTCGGTGTGAGAAACAAGAGGTATTGGTAAAAATTAGACAATTGTGCCATGAAAGATGCAATCATAAGAAATGGTATGGGGCTTATGTATGTATGACTTCCCAGAGGGTTTACTTTAGGGAGAAAATCCAGGAACAGGGTCCATAAAGGTATATGTGCTTCATGGAGATTTGAATACTCTAACTTGGGACTTATTCTTGAAAAGGAAACCCAAATTAGGAGAGGATTGATAATTGGGTTTTACTCCTGAGAAGGAATCCCAGATTAAATGTACATTAGGACTGGTTAAAGATAATTTAAGGGACTTGGGGCTTATTCTTGAAAAAAGAAGCCCAAGATTAGGTTTGGGACTTATTCCTGAAAAGGAGACCCAGGTTAGGGGACTTGGGGCTTACTCCTGAGAAGGAAGCCCAAAATTATGACTAGGACTTATTCCTGAAAAGGAGACCCAGGTTAAGGATTAAGGTTTGGGGCTTACTCCTAAAGAGAATGCCCATATTTGAGATTGGGGCTTACTCTTAAGAAGGATGCCCAAATTAAGGGACTTGGGGCTTACTCCTAATAAGGATGACCAAATTAAGGGACTTGGGGCTTTCTCCTAAGAAGGATGCCCAAATTAAGGGACTTGGGGCTTACTCCTAAGAAGGATGCCCAAAATTAATGACTGGGACTTATTCCTGAAAAGGAGGCCCAGGTTAAGGATTAAGGTTTGGGGCTTATTCTTGAAGAGAATGCCCATATTTGAGATTGGGGCTTACTCTTAAGAAGGATGCCCAAATTGAAGGACTTGGGGCTTACTCTTAAGAAGGATGCCCAAATTAAGGGACTTTGGGCTTACTCCTAAAAAGGATGCCCAAATTAAGGGACTTGGGGCTTACTCCTAAGAAGGATTCCCAAAATTAACGACTGGGACTTATTCCTGAAAAGGAGGCCCAGGTTAAGGGATTTAAGGTTTGGGGCTTACTCCTGAGGAGGATGCCCAAATTAAGGGACTTGGGGCTTACTCTTACGAAGGATTCCCAAAATTAATGACTGGGACTTATTCCTGAAAAGGAGGCCCAGGTTAAGGGATTTACGGTTTGGGGCATACTCCTGAGGAGGATGCCCAAATTAAGGGACTTGGGGCTTACTCCTAAGAAGGATGCCCAAATTAAGGGACTTGGGGATTACTCCTAAGAAGGATGCCCAAATTAAGGGACTTGGGGCTTACTCCTAAGAAGGATGCCCAAAATTAATGACTGGGACTTATTCCTGAAAAGGAGGCCCAGGTTAAGGGATTTAAGGTTTGGGGCTTACTCCTGAGGAGGATGCCCATATTTGGAGGGCTCAGGACTGGGGATTATTCCTGAAAAGGAGACCCAGGTTAAGGATTTAAAGGATGAGGTTGAATGAATGAACTCTCAATCTTTAGTGACATAAAGATATTTAAATCACTAGGTTTTGAGAGATATTTCACTGAATTCCATTCAGATAAGGAAGTCAAATCAAGAAATCATGCCATAAATGGCTTTGAAGAGTGTCTTGAAGACTGAATCTTGAAAAGGAAAGGTGTAATGACTTAAAAGGGGTTAAATGGGCAAGAAAGGCACCCAAAAAGGAAGGGGCGCGCAAGTCTTGGAAGGCGCGCAAGTATTGCGGGGGCGCGCAAGTATTGGTCATGCAGGTATACCTGCGCGACATGTGTTATACTTGCGCTATGGTCAACCAGCATTGAAATACATGAACGACTCTTTATTAAAGACTTTAGAATTCTCTTGAGGTTCTTCCAGAAAAGGGACGCGCAAGTGGGACCACTTCCCTTAAGGGCTGGCCACTCAGGCGCGCAAGTTTTGATGAGTTTCAACACTTAGGCCTTCCTCCCTCTCTTTGGATCTTCCATTCTAGGTAAGAAATTACCTTAGAAGTGTTCCAGAAGCTTTGAGAAGATACTTGGGCGTCGGGAGCTTCAATCCGAGTTTCTGGAAAAAAAATCCTCTCGAATGGGGGGCCCACAGGGTCTATTTATAGGCAGGAGAAGACCCTGTGCGGTTACCGGGCAGTTATCACTTAGGCCGCGCAAGTCACTTGCACGACCAAGCGTCGCGCAAGTGGAATTGCACGACAGTGATATAACTTGCGCGGTGAAGTTGCTTTTGATCCTTTGTTCATGCCTTTGTCTATTTTTTGATATTTTATTCAAAGGTGGAATCACTTTGAGCTCAGATATTCCCCTTTTCCGATTTTTAGATTCTGTGACGAAAGGAGCGTCAACAATTTGTTTCCTATAAATCTCATTATTCTCCCACTAGTTGAATAAGATGTTATTTTGGGAAATGATTGGATTCATTTATATAAAGATAGCATTAGTTAAAAAATATGGTAAGTCGCATTTGATATTATGAAACAACCTATGATCTTCTATCGGTGTGGTGATAAATATGAAATTCCAATGGAAATTACAACTAGTTCATGGGTCATTATTCCTATTAAAATTTTGTTTTTATCATAGTTTGTTAGTGAGAAACTCATCATTAATGGTATGCCTATTGTGCTGGATTTGTTTTATTCCTTCCCAAATGAGTTTCCTAGTCTTCCAAAAAATCTTGATGTTGAGTTCTTAATATAAAAAATACCTGGCGATACACTTATTTCAATGACTTTGTATTGAATAGACCTAACTCAGTTACTATAATTAATGAAGAAACTCCAGGATAATCTTGACAAGGGATTTATTAAGACAAGTGCTTCACCTTGGGGTGAACATATTCTTTTTATTCATAAGAAATATGGATAAATTAAACTCTGTATTAATTATTAGGAACCTAACATGGTCACAATAAATAATAAGTATCCTCTACCCTGTATTTATGAATTATTTTATCAAATACATGGAGATAAAAAATTTCACAAGATTTATCTTCATTTTACATATCATTAATTTATGATTAAGAAGAAGGATATACCCAATATATATTTTGTACAAATTATAGAAACTATTAATATATAGTGATACAATTTGGTCTTAAAAATTACCATTATTTATTTATGGATTTAATGAATAGAGTGTTTAGAGAATACATTAATCGGTTTTTGGTAGTATTTATAAATTATATTCTTATATATTCAACCAGTATGGAAGAGAATTAAGATTAATTAAGGATTATACTAAAGACCTTAAGGAATGAGAAGTTATATGAAAAATTTACAAAGTGTGAATTTTGGTTATAAATAGTTTTATTGTTTGGACATATAATCTCAAGTGAAGGTATATCAATGGATCCATCATAGATAGAAGTTATTTAACATTGGCCCAGACAGATCACTATGAAGGAGATCTGATTTTTTATTGATTTAGATAGTTATTATCAACTCTTAGTGTAGAAGTTCTCACAAATATCTAATCTACTTACCATGTTAACTCGAAAGGGATTGAATTCATTTTGGATAGATGAATAAGATGAAAATTTTACATAACTGAGGAGAGGTTTAGTCAACGCATATGTTGATACATTAACCTATAGTGTAAAAGGGGTTTTAATCTACAGTGATGCATCAAAGAATGTTTCGGGAGACATTCTTATAGTGACCTAAGCTTCTCATACATGGATATTACTTCTTTTTAGATTAATATTAATTGCATTACACACACATATTCTTAAGGCCTATAATAGTTTAGTGCCTTTGAAAACATGGAACATAATCTTCTTAATTCATGAAAGATCTTAAATGTATCCCATAATGATTTTACACTTTAGTATACTTTACAAACATACCCTACATAAAAACATTATTCATAACCTGGGGAAGGAAATATAAGAAAGGGTGATCTCAGATGATCAATAAGGGTAAACAAGGGAGATACATAAGTATAACATGAATATAAGGGTATGACAACATGATTATAACATTTGAAATCCATTAACTGTATATCATAGATCATAATCTTATGTCATGGATGTTCATAAGACATGAATCATAAGGGAATAAAATAACATGATCCATGAGATTATAATATTGGCATAAGACATATATTTTTGCATACACATAGGAATAGAAAATTATTTCTATGGTATTTAATGCTCACTTCCAAGCTTATCATAGTGGAATGGGTTCCCTCCCCAAATAATCATAGTAGTCAAGGTTCACTCCCAATACTATCATAGTATAAAAATTCCCTTACTAATCCAGATTTACTCCCTATTCCTATAATGCCTATCTCATGAGATATAAATATTTACCTAATTAATGGGTGGGAGAAATAGGTCCCCCCAATCACATAATCAAAATATTACATATGAGTTCCACAATATCATAAAGCATTCATTATATTATAACCCATGAAATTAAATGGGTTTGATATAGATTTCATTATATCATAACCTATGTAAAATAGATAGGCTTCATAATCATTTAATCATTTTGTCATAGTATAAAACATAGAAAATTAAGCGGTATTCATAAGCATTTTATCATGGAATAACCCATAGAAGGGAAATAGGTTATATAAACATATTTTCATCATAAACATAAACCATTCTGAGAAAATAATAATAATTGTATACATGGATCATATACCTAGTAAAGAATAAGTGGAATCAAAGAATGTTATTTTAAATGGAAAATTATTTTTAAAGATAAATCACTTGGAAGATTTCTTAAGGAAGATAACCTTTCTTTGAAAAAATCTTTTTAAAACATAAAACATTTTCAAAATCTTTTTCACTCTGATATCATTTATTTAAATGTTTTTAAAATATACCAAATATTATGTAAAATATTTTCATTAAAAATATATTTGAAAACATTTATGCTATTTTTGTAATCATTTAGCGGTCCTGAAAGGGGGAAATATTGTTCATGTTGTTCTTGTTAAAAAACAAATATTCTTTACACATTTTTAGTAAAAACCAAATGGTTATGGTTTAGAAAATGATATGAATATTAATTTTAAACAAACTTATAAAAATTCAGACATGGGTGAAAATTTATTTAATAAATCGTTTTATGAATGAGAAAAAAATTGAAGATAATATTAAAAAATATGGTGTTTTAAAAAAAGGTTTTTCAACTAAAAAGATGATTTCTATTTAAAACAATATTTTTTAACTCTTGAGTAAATAAAGAGAGGAAAATGAAGGTAAAACATGTATTCTCCTAAAAAACCAGAGAATAATAAAATTCATATGTTTTTTAAGATATGGATCGTAATATTCTATCAATGGTAACATAATCATAAACAATACCGATAAATGATGAGATTGTAATATAAAATCTTTACAACTTTAGTATCTTTGATACTTAAGACCCATGAAGGAATATCATTAAATAAAACAAAAAAATATCATAATAATAAAAAATCATTATATTACAGTTTAAAGGGTTGTATAGACACCTCATATAAGAATATAGGTTCATAACATAATTATATGTCTTAGAGAAGGAAAATTGAAACAAAATCCCTTACCGATTTGGTAACTTTTTAACTATAAACCACATAAAATTGAGATATTAACATGGGTATTTAAATACAAATAATTTTAAGTATAATAATCAAAGAATAAATTCATGTATAGTATATACACCTCATAAAAGAAACATGTGGTGAATATGGCATTTGTCTCACATAAAGTAAAAGTGAGATAGAATTCTCTTACATTAAGTCTTTATTTCCTTCATACATGTTAAAACATCATGTATAATAAATATAAGTTTATTATAAATGTTTTATAGAAACTTAATTATATATCTCATACCATATATTATTTAATTAAGTTCTTTTATTATCCATTTATTAACAATTCCATGTTAAAGTCATGTTTTAGGTAATAACTGATTTATTTCTCATATATGTTTGGATATGTTTTTTTCGATACACTTACTTTGATCATGGTTTTTTTGTATATATAATATTAATAATGAAATAATTATCATATTTATACTTCAATTATAATCTTAAGAACAATTATGAGATATTTTTTGAGAAATTAAGTACGTTGCGATCATGGGGATTGTAGATCGTACGTACGCATGAGTAATATTTTAATTTTGAAATGATCATTATGGAAAGGTTGTAAGTAATATATTATAATTTAATAATGATAAAAATATAATAAATATCATATTATTTCTTTATACATATAATCCATTTCGTGTGGTTGTGAAAAGATAGTCACATCGCTTTGTGAAGGTGATATTCAACAAGTACAAGAATAACGTTATCATCTTTTAGTGAGTGAAAATGTAAGAAATAAAATAATATATCATATTTTCAGAATGATAAATATGTATTTATTATCGTAATTAGGTCATTAATATAAAATATATGTATCTTTATTATCTTACATGTAATGATTTATAGAAAAAATAATCACATCACTTCATGAGGCAGTAGTCCGCCATACACACGGGTGATATTATCGTATCACTGAGGGAATGGAAAGTAAAAATATTTATATATGATATAATTAATCAAGATGTATTATTATTTTATAAATATAATATATTTATATATATTATCCATTATCATACCCAACAGTGAGAGGTGGTAATAGGAAAATGAATGACATCGGTTCGCGGGGTGGTACTATGTCGTACACATGAATGATGATTTCATAACCCATTTGATACAAGTGGATATGATTTTAGGAAATTAAATTAACATAAAAACATAAAATTATAATTAATATATGTAATTTAATATATCATATTGTTTTAATAATAATTTAATGAGGTTGATGAATAAATAAAATTAAAACGCTCATTAAAGATCATTACTGCTTCTTTGGGTAATCTCCATAGGTTTTCACCAAAAGGATTCCTAGCTTGGATTTATACCCAAAATAAGGATTCTAATATAAGATTATGGAAGTATGGAATTTATTTTTATAGGTATTTTTTGAACCAAAAGGGTCTGAATGTGTGAAGAATATAGGATGGGGTGGCCTTTTATAAGTGTGGTGAGTGGCATGCTTGTAATTTTTTGAAATGAAAAAGGTGTACTCACATTTTTCCCCCTTTAAAGGATATAAAATAGTGTATTATGGAGTATTATCTATTATACTTTCTAAATATGGTAATAAAATATATTTTGTTAATGTTTTTAGGTCATTTAAACCTTTATATGTTTAGTTTATCCCCTTGGTAAACTCATTTTTTCCTTAACTGTGGTAATTAATTTTTATTATCTTCACTAATAATTTTCGTCAACAATTACGCTGAAATTATTAGATAATATAAATTATACTAATTCCAAATAATTAATACATTTTTTTAAAATCAATTCACAGAATTGGAAAACTTTAATTTAAAAATTACTCACACAAATGCAATGAGAAAGTGGGTTTTAAAAGAGGAAATATTCAAAAGTTAACAAAGACTTTATATCCAATTTCATTGTAGAATTGATTAAAATGACATAAAATGGATTAATATATATATAATTGAACTAATTTTAATTTATAATAAATTTAAAATAAATTCTAGTTTTATAAATAATTTAAACAAAATGGTTATTTTCAATTAAAATTCAGTATTTTCACTATTCATCAGAAAAGTAATCTTTTTAGAAAATTCTCAAAATTTTACACTAATATAATTTTTTTATTCTTATTTAAAATTATATTTTTCATTTTTCATTTTATAAAATTGTTGTTTTTAAGCATGAAATTGGATTTATTCTTATCTCTTGTATAGAAAAAAATTATATGAATTTGAAATAGTTTATTTCATATATAATATATAAAATTTATTAAAATAATTCACCCAAATTGGTTTGTTTTTTATATTTTGGTAAAATTTTTCGGTGTGCATAAAAATAGTTTTTTGAAAAAAAAATATTTCTTTATTTCCAAATAGTTTTCATTTTTATTTATAATTTATTGGTCACCAAATAATAAATTTTATACATATGTGAATATCATATATTTTCATAATTTAGTTAATCATATTCATAACTATCATTCCAACTACTAGGTGATAACTATCATATTAAATAATAATATTTTATAATTCTGTTGTGTTTAATTTAAACTCAGTGTAGCATATATCGAAAGTTACATTTAGTGTTTCATGTAACAAAAGATAAACTCAGTGTTGCATGTAACAAAAAATATCAAAAATATTACATTTATATGAAATGAAATATTTCAAAAAAATCATGGGTTGTTATAGTTATCATGTAAACTGATATCGTTATAATGGATGCCTCGTGAAAATTGAAGGTTCACAAGAAAAATTTCCCAACTCTTGATTGGAATTTAGATTGGTTATTTTTTTAATTAAAGATATAGATGAGTCATATTTAGGGATAAAGATATCATATATGTGATACTCATAAAATTTTAACTATATACATTCACTCAAAAAGAATTTAATTTTACCCAAATAAGATGGATGGAGTTTATTAAATATTATGACTGCTCAATAAATTACCACCCAGAGAATGTGAACAAGGTAGAAGATTCTCTGAGTCCAAAAGATATTTGTAGATTATCATTGATGTGGACAAAAAAATATCGAATACTTTTTTATTTCTAAAGGATGGGTCTAGAAATATTGAATGAAGGGGATAAATATTATCTTTCTTAAATGTGCGTTCAACCACTATCCATGTGATGCTTAAAGAGGGGCAGAAGAAAGATGTGTAACTATAGAATGTCTGATATGTTACTAAGTTAAAACTTGATTTTGATACAATGATATGTTTCATGAACCATGTATGTGTCCTATCAGTGCTATATTTGAATAATGATCTTTTGGATAAATCAAACTACTCATAATTCTCTATTCATTAAAGTAGTAGGAAGATGATATATAGATGTGAAAGAGTATTATTAGTGTGATATCATAAAGAGAGAAATTATAGAATATATACCTCGATGCTTTTTATGTCACCAAGTTAAGGCTGATAGATTGATATATGAGGGGATGTTATAACCATTACCCATTCTAGAATGGAAATAGGAAAACATCACCATGGATTTTAACATCAAACTCCCCAAAATATCAAAAGACCATGATTCTATATGGATTAGAGTTGATCACCTTATGAATTCAGAACGCTTCATTTCTATCAAAGAATATTTCTCTCTTCATCAGCATGTTGGGATATTTATTAATGAAGTGGTAATATTGTGTGGAGTACCATATTTTATTGTATCTGATTGGGATCTGAGGTTTACCTCGAAGTTATTGTGAAGTTTTCAGTGGGATCTGGATAGATATTTGAGTTTCAGTATTTCCCAGCATCCGTATATAGTACTTCATTCTGAGAGAACCATTCCAAGCATAGAGGATATGTTGAGATCTTCTTATCCAGAATTCAAATTTAATTGAGATCAATACCTTCCTCAAGTCAAATTTTCTTACAACAATATATTTTACTTGATCCTTATGATTCATTTTTATGAATCCCTTAATAGAAATAAGTGTATAAATCATTTTTTTGGGGTAAAGATAAAGAAAAAAATATATTGAGATGTGAGACATTTATGGAAATATCAAATAAAATAAAATACATCCAACAACGCATTAAGTAAACTCAAATTCAATATAAAATAAATGCTTGAAATCCTCGGTGAAATAAGAAATTCAATGTTGGTTAGAAGGTATTTCTATGAATTTAGCCATGAAATAAGGTTATGAGATTCAAAAACAATGTAAATATGAGCCCAATGTATATTTTCTCCTCCAAGACTCTTAATCATGTAGAGATGGAAGCTTATCGATTGTCACTTCTACCAAACCTCTCTCGAGTTTATGATGTGTTCAATGTATCTTCCCTAAGGACGTACATCCCTGAACCATCACATGTATTGAACTTAGAGGTTATACCACTAGAGAAAGATCTTTCTTATAAATAAAAATTAGTATTAATCCCAGATTTTAGAGATAAACTTTTAATGAATAAAACTACTCACCAAGTTAAAGTTTTATGGAGGAATCAGAAATTTAAAGAAGCTACTTTGGAACCTAAGGATGTAATGAAGTGAAAGCATCTTCATTTATTTATATTAGGGTGATGCAATTTTGAGGGTGGAATTTATTTAAGTGGGTATAATATAACACCATAATATTTTTTCATATAATTATATTTAAATAAATTTGATTTAATTGATATATTTCTTTACATGAAACTCAGAGTTTAAAAGGACCATGATATATTATTAAAATATTATTATTAAATTTTCTATTTATTTCCTAGCTTTTGGAATGGTGGGTATAAATAAGACTGAATAAATTATATATATAATTAAATCAATGGTTTTCAATTATTTATAAATTAAAATAAAAACCATTTGAAAATAAAAGAGATATTTTTTCTAAAAAATGTTTTTATAGGAATAATGTGTTTTTATAATAATAAAATAAATTAGTCCCTATTGATGAATGATTTTAATAATATATATATAATATTTAATAAAAAATTCACATTAATATATTATTTCTCTATTCATGGGATATGAATAAATCTATTTTTATGCTTAAAATGTATTTTTTAAACGATTTTTAACATGTTTTGAACACTTCATTTAAAGTTAATTTCAACAAATTATAGAAATTTAATTTTGAAAAATGGATTACTTATTTGGAATTATAAGGTCCAAATTTAGTCAGAATTTCCCTTTAGTTTTTATACATTATTAATAGTAACCATGGTAAAAATTATCACCTCGATAAAGGGTAAATTAGGTTAACTTAGGTTAAACATATGGTTGAGGTCACCATTTTTAATCTTAATTATTATTAGTTGAATGTACATAGACCCTTATCACATTGGGAATTAAATTTAATTTTTTAGGGGGCACTTTTCCATGAAAATAAACAATATAATATTTAAAGAAATGAAAAATAAAAAATGACACTCTCTTGCTTTTAATTACTATTATGTGTTCACATAAGGAGGAAAAGTTGTGAATTAATATTAATGGTTAATTTTGAAAATAATTGTAATAATCCCAACTTCCACTGTACGTTTCCCTTTGAATAATATAATAGCTTGTGTTGTAGGCAACTTCGAGTTCTAGTACACCACGTCCAATAAAACTATACGTTATAAATATTAATACCCACCTTTTGAAAATTTATAAATTTTATTTTTCAAAATGGACTTAATTTTTGGATTCTAAATATAAAAATTATCTTACGGTGATTTTTTTGATATTTTTCGGAAAACATTCAATTTTTGGTTAATAGTGAAAAACACTACGTTATTGTTTAAAACTGACTTCTTTATTTAAATAATTATTTATTATATTTAAATTTATTTTAAGTCAAAATAGATACACAATACCTATATTAGTTCAATGTAATTCATTGGATTCATTTTATAATAAAATTTTATGTATAAAATTTTATTGAACTTTTTATCATCTTTTAGCCACCTTCTAGGCACGTTGGAAAATTTCCATAAAACTAATTTTACTACTACTGTGAATTGAATTTCAAAAATCTGAGAGACACAGGTGACATTATTAAGTAAAATTCGGTTCAAGAAGATGAAAATAATTTTTGGTTAATAGTAACTTTCGACTTTTATTTACCGTGGTTAAAATTAAATAGGGTAATTAAAGGTTAAAATGATATTATAATTACCCTAACACATGTCCTAATTCTATTGGATAAGTGTATTTCGACCAAAATCAACCTTAGGAATAAAATATGATCTTATTTGACCCACTTATATTAGATTAAGACATTTATTATATTTTATCAAAAGAATAGTTAAAAGTTATAAATTCAATGTTTAATAACTAAACCATTTTAAATATAGGGTTACATATAAGATAAATTCGACTATAAATATTCATTAGAAAGATAAAAGTATTTCCTACATAATTTTATTTTATTTATAATTTTTAGATATTAAATAATTTAATTTATTTATGACATAATGATGATGCAGTTATTACCTTATTAATGACTGATTAAAATAATTGATAATATAAATATGGAAATAAATGTAAATTGATATTTTTAAAGAATTACCTGAATTTTATAGGTTAATTTGACATGTTACGGTTCATTAAATGAATTTTTTTTGAATTAATAAAGTTTTTAGGACGTTAACAAAAATAAATTACTAAATAGTGTCAAAATTAACATAAATGAGTTTTTAAAACAAATAGTATATTATTAGTTGATATTATATTCCAATAAATCTAAGGTCTGGCCAAAGGACTTAAATAAGGGTAGAAATGTCAATAATGAACCTGTCAGGACCCCCTACACAAAATGTGTATCCCTCCTGGGAAAAAAATTTGAGAAGGGAGATAATGACCCCCGAGTCCCGCCTCCAGTAGGCCCTAGGTTGGCGACTAGCAACGAGGGTATAGTAAACACACTAATTGGAGAAATCACCCTCTAAGAGAAAACATGTGAAAGAGGGAGATAAGATAGACACCAACAAACTCTAACTCAGAAAACAAAATAAATGAAATCCCATGTAGAAAAATGTAATGTCAGCAAAGTTACTACAACTGAAAGAGGAAAAGTGCAAGTACCCAAAAGAAAGTAAAAAAAAGCAGCAACCACAAGCTTGAACAGCTCCCGCAACCCCAAGCTAGTAGAAACCATCGTGATCACCAACCTTCTCTATGTGACCTGAAAATAGTTTATATATACATATGGTGAGTATAACAGTATACGAAGTAGGATCCTCCCCGAAGCCTCTCTTGCAAAAGTAAAGAAAGCATGCTAAATCACAGTGAACAACAAGTGGAACTAACTCGTCACCTAAATAGAAATACTATGTTCCCAGCCTCACCATGGATACTCTATGCAAGCAATGCATACATGAGTATATAATATAATAAAGAATATCAAGGGTACCCCGCTACTACTTCCCCACTGGTTTGCTGATTTTCCCCAACATCGAACGTCCTAATCATCTCTCTCCAAAAAGGCTTGACCTTAGAAACCTACATGAAGCACCACAACATGCACCTCGTGCAAAAAAACCACCATGTCCACACAAGAAAGTAACCACGTAGTTTCTTGGAGCCACCATAGCTCGCAAAATGTGTATCATACAACGGTCATTATACCACAATCCATTATAGCCCACATACTGAGTAAGAATCCTCCAACCGTCACAGCCTATAAGCATTACGCCTATAGTAGTCCATAGGATTTCATATCAAGAATATATCTGTGTGATAACCACAAGAAATTATATCCCTCTACACACATATATAGTGAAAACTAACTGTTGTGCCTACTAGCACAAGTAACTACCAAGAGAAGATAGAAGGTCCAAAGGGGGTAGTCACTCATCCATCCTCCCACATGAATTTTGGGAAACCCCCCCCCCAGGGCTTAGAATCCCCAAGGTGTCAGTTCCCTAACTGACAGGGTGGAGTAGCTTATAGAAACACAAAACGTACAGAATATACTATAGCTCCAAACCACACTATGGGCATAACCTAGTCATAGACTCAACTGCAGCTAATGCCTCTCGGACTCTTGACTTATACTTCTAATACTAGGTATCCTATAATCACACAACCATTTAAAGAGCTTAATTACATTACTCAATTTCCTTTTTATCAGTTTCACTTTACATTAATTAATTCTTTAAACACTAACTAACCATTATCAATTTCCACATTATATTTCATTGCATCACACCCAAAGTCCATTGTCCCTTTAAATTGTAACCTCATCATTGCGTCCCATCAAGCTCCAACCCCATGGGTTAACATCATTTATTCAATTATTTATTTATAGCATTGCATTCCCATATTTCTAGGCATTCTAGAAAAACATTCTATGCTACTAAACATATGGGTGCTCAATACAGTGGGTAGATGAACTACATGTCGTGTATTTTCCGCCTATAACAAGAGCGTAGACCCATCCTCCCTTGAGAAGATAAACACGGAAAGAACATGGCATACCCCGAGAATATTCTCCCCTTTCAGAATTAGGGTAATATATTTCAGTTTCCTTGAGCAATGGAGAAAGTGAAGGAGATAAACAATCCAAGAATCAAAAAGCATCCAAACATTCACATCCAACTCGTTTCATCATCCCTAGTGTCCTCTTTGACACCCACTTGCACAAACCAATGCATCTCGCCACTCTAGGCATTAATTGCTGCCACAACCAGTAGGCCCCCATGCCCCCATATATCAAAACATCCATCCAAGCTCACATCACAATACAAGTAGAAGGAAAACAAACATCATATCAATTGGGCTCTTAGCCCTTAAACAAGAAAGAGGGTAACTCAGAACCCTACAAGGAATTATCTTTTATCAAAAAAACTAGTTCTTTAATCCCCCTTTAGATTAACCAATTTATTATTCGTAGTTTCCAAATTCGGGAACCCTAACCAGTAAGCTATCACAAATAATTAAACATGCTTACAACACTAAATTACAACAAGAAGAACCAGATTCATTTACATTCCTATTTATCTTTAGCCAAACAATTATCGATTGATTATAGCTTTACATTCTTTACCAATTTACATCAAGAACAAAAATCTAAACAAACCAAGAATAGATAACACACTGTCTAGAAAAAACATGAGGCAACAACATACGATTGATATCAATTTATTTATCCAGTTAACATATTTATTAACTCAATTCCATTGTGATATAGTGGGATAAAACATGCTAACCATACAGTTGCAGGTAAAAGAAAATATAATCAATAAATCCCCTACCTCAAGCGGTTCTTGACGTTCTTTATATAAGAATGAGCCACACAACATGTTACGATCTCCTCCCTCCTTGACAACTGTATCCACCCGAGGATGCAAAGACACCACCACACCAGTCAAAACCTAAGAAAATTCAATTAGGAACATGGATATAGAAATCCATAAAATGGAAAGGAGAAACGAATAGAGATGAACCCAAAATAATGACGATAGAACATACCATATATCAGAGATCAATCTATACTGCTTGGTTGCACCAAAAATAGAGGGGAACCAATCCAAGGAGTAATGTTTGAATGAAAAACTCCTATAGGATGGAATGAAAGGGTCAAGTGTCTCACATCCGAGAACAAGGAGTAAGAATTAGGGATGAAGATATCTCATCCCTTTAAAAGATTTAACGGAGGAGTGGTTTATGACACAATGAATTTTCCATTATAAGAGGATCATATTAAACCACATGGTTTGACCAAGTAAAAGCATCACGAGCCTTAGGAAAATTAATATAGGAGTTATGGCCTTTGAATCGACCTTAGAGTCCTTAACACAAGGCTTTAAATGCATTTTAAGTCAACGTAAATGTCAAAGGGGAGAAAATATAGGAAGATGTAAACACTATTCAAAAACACAAAATTTAGAAAGGAAAATAGAGGGTGTAGTTGGAACATCACCATTCTGGAAACACTGTACATAAACCTCACCGTTCTAGAAACTCTATTCATAAACCTCACTATTCTAGAAACATTGTTCCCAAACCTCACCATTCAGGACACACTTTTCATAAACCTCGCCATTCTAGAACATTTTTCATAAACCTCACCGTTCTGGAAACACTCTTCATAAACTCAAAATTTGGTGAGCGAAATATAGGATACCATTAGAACCTCGTCATTCTAGAAACATTGTTCAAGAACTCAAAATTTGGAAAAGTAAATATAGGCTACCATTGAAACCTCGCCATTCTAGAAACACTATTCATGACCTCAAAATTTGGAATGGGAAATATAGGAAACTGTTGGAACCTCATCGTTCTGGAAACACTATTCATGAACTCAAAATTTGGAAAAAGAAATAGAGGCTACTATTGGAACCTCACCATTGCACTGTTCACATAGGGATACCAATGACACTGTTCACATAAGTTCACCATTGCACTGTACACCTAAGGATACCGATTACATTGGTCACCTAAGGAACCGTTGCACTGTTCATCTAAGGATATTGTTGCACTGTTCACCTACGGCTACCGATTACACTGTTAACCTAAGGCTACCGATGCACTGTTCACCTAAGGATACTGATGCACTGTTCACCTAAGGCTACCGATGAAACTATTCACCTAAGGGTACCAATGACACTGTTCACCTAAGTATACCGATTACACTGTTCACCTAAAGATACCGATGCATTGTTCACCTAAGTCTACCGATGCACTGTTCACCTAAGGCTACCGATGACACTATTCACCTAAGGGTACCGATGACACTGTTTACCTAAGCCTACCACCTAAGGTTGTCGATGACACACGGCTACCGATGACACTGTTCACCTAAGGCTACCAATGCACTGTTCACCTAAGGCTACTAATGCACTATTCACCTAAAGCTACCAATGACATTGTTCACCTAAGAGTACCAATGACACTGTTCACCTAAGGCTACTAAATCACTGTTCACCTAAGTATACCAATGAAAATGTTCACCTAAGGCTACTGATGCACTATTCATAGGACTAGAAATTTGGAAATGTATTGGGAATAAGTCACCTTGACCTCCCGGAACAACTCATACACCAGATTTTTTCAATAGAATAGACCAGAGAGATCTGTGTCTTTACATTGGATACCTCTCACAACATTCTCATCCTTGAAAATTTGAAACCAGCCTAAAAGGGAACAAAACAAAAATTCTGAACAACCACCCATCGAGACACCTCTCAAAAGAGTGCTAGCCACAAGAAGCAACCAATGAAAGCCATCTCATAAACACAAAAGGTTTATAACCACAAAAGGGACATCGTTACATGGAAAGTGTTAAACATCATGCAGCTTTGGGTACTGAGCATGTATTTATGACTCACGTTCCTAGGTACTCTCATCCATTCAACCATGTCACCACAAGACACAAACCAGGGGAATAGAATTCCTGGTTAACATCTTCTCTTTGCGGTCTTGGATCACCACAGGTCACTCCTCAAAGGTCGCATCATCATCAACATAGATCTCTCCCCAATCGATGACGTGAGAGTCATCATGAAGATTTTGTTGGAGTTTTGATACATGGAAAACATCATGTATCCATCTCATCTTCGGGGGAAGTGCTGCTCGATATGCCACTGCTCCAACACGAGCTAACACCTCGAAAGGACCAACAAAGTGGGGAGAAAGCTTACTCCCATGACTAAACCATTACTTCCCATGATGAAGAGTCACCTTTAGAAACACGTGATCCCCAAATTCAAATTCTAAGGGTCTCCTCCTTTGATCAGTATATGATTTAAGATGATCTTGCACTGTCTTCATCCTCTGATGAATCACCTGAACCATCTCTGTTGTATTCTTCACTAGTTTCGGTCTAAGAATTGTAGAATCTCCGACCCCAGTCCAGCACATCAGAGAATGGAAAGGTTATCCATACAATGATTCAAATGGCACCATACCGATGGTGGAGTGAAAACTATTGTTGTAAGAGAACTCCACTAAGGTTAAGTGCCTCATCAATGAAACTCCAAAATCCAAGGCAAAAGAGCATAACATGCCTTCAAGATTCTTGATGGTTCGCTCTATCTGACCATCCGTTTGAGGATGAAAAGTAGTGCTAAGGCATAGTTGAAAACCGAAAGAATACTAGAGACATCTCCACACCACAGAGGTAAAATGAGGATCTCGATCAAAAATGATCATCCTTGCGACTCCATGAAGTCTCACCACCTCATCCAGATACTACCTCGACAAAACACCCCATGAGCTTGACTCTTTGATTGCTATAAAGTGGGATGATTTCATCAAACGGTCCACTACCATTCAAATAGCATGATGTCCTACCTGAGCTCGAGGTAAACTAGTAACAAAGTCCATTGATATGTCCTCCCACTTTGAATGGGGAACATATAACGATTAGAGCAGACCACCAGGAACACGGTGTTCAACCTTAACCTTCTGGAAAACCAAACCTTGAGACACAAACTCAGTAACTGCATGCTTCAGCCCAGGCCACCAAAACTAGCATCTCAAGGCTCGATACATCTTCTTAATTCTAGGATGCATCACTAAAGAAGAACTATATAACTTTCTTAGAACTATCTCACACTTCATCCAAGGGACAAATATCCTTCCATGATACAACACTTGGTGTTGTTCATCATCAGACCAACCATCAGGGGCCTCTCCAAAAAAAACTTGGTCTCTCTAGACCTCCACCTCTAAATCCCCCAATTGGGACTCTTCCACCTGTTTCACCAGAGATGACTGCACCATCATCTAAAAAAGACAACCTATTCCCCCAAATTATCCTATATCAAGATTTAATGCTAACAGTTCTTTCATTACATTCCAGGAGTCACCAGATTCACGCACTTCATCACTACGTGACTTCTAACTCAGCACATTAGATAAAACATTCCCCTTTCCATGTGTATATGATATTTCGATGTCGTATTCCTGTAAGAACTCCATCCACTGATGTTGTCGCAAATTTAAGTCACGCTGGGAGTAAACATACCATAGGCTCTTATGATTGGTGACAACCACAAAGTGATCACCATTGAGGTAATGTCCCCACAAATTCAGAGAAAACACCACGGCTGCCAACTCAAGATCATGGGTGGAATAGTTACGTTCATTGGGACTCAAGTGATGAGACCCATAAGAAACAATTGAACTCTAATCCATCAGAACACAGCCTAACCCCAAATGAAAATCATCACAGAAAACATTCAACTAAACTCCCTCAGCTGGAAGACAGAGGAATGGAGCACTTAAAAAATTATCCTTTAGATACTCAAACGCTACCTGAAACTAATCATTCCATATGAAAGCCTGATCCTACATGGTCAAACCTGTCAGAGGAGTTGCATCTTGAGAGAAATTGGCTATGAAACTCCTGTAGTAGCTTGTAAGACCTAGGAAACTTCGCACCTCTGACATTTTATTGGGGGCTGCCCAAGACAAAACTACTTCTATCTTCGATGGATCCACAGCTACTCCCTCGTGGGACATAATATGCCCCAATAAACAGACTTCCCGATCCCAAAACTCACACTTCTACAACTTACCAAACCGCTGATGTTGATGAAGAACTCCCAAAATGACATGTAGATGCTCTGCATGCTCCTCCTCAGATATGAAGTACACAAGGATGTTGTTGATGAAAACCACCACAAACATGTCTAGGAACTCATTGAACACAACATTCATCAATCCCATGAACAAAATTGGAGCATTTTTCATGCCAAAAAACATTTCAACAAACTCATAATTCCCATGATGACAACGGAAATTAGTCTTCGAGATATCCTCCTCCTTCGCACCCATCTGATGATATCCTGACCGGAAGTCGATCTTTGAGAACCAACTTGCACCCTTCAATTGATCAAATAAATCATCAATATGTGGAAGAGGGCAGTGATTCTTTACTATCACATTGTTTAAGTGATGATAATCTACACACACCAGCAAACTACTGTCATCCTTCTTCACGAAAAAAACTAGTGCACCCCATGATGACACACTCGGCCGAACAAAACCGCACTGTAGAAGACCATAATGATGTATACGTAGCTCTCATAAATCAGAAAGGGGTATCCTATATGGAGACATTGAGATAGGAGATGCCCCAAGTTGTATCTCAATCCCAAACTCGATATCTCGTCGAGGGGGTAATTCTATAACCTCTTCTGGAAAGACATTAGGGTACTATTCTACAACCATAGGAAATGTCAACTATTGAACCTATGAAGAACTCAGTATCAGCTCAGCCATCATGGATGATAAGGATATAGCACGCCTCTGACCCATCTGAGGGTCTCGCTCACCAACAAACACCACTGCCTCTCAATCCGCATCGAAGAACACAACTTACCTCCTGAAGAAATCCATGATAGCCTACACTGAATACAACCATTCCATGCTAAGGATGAAATCATATGTTTGTATTTGTAAACATAAGAAATATCTCCATGAGCGGTGCATCCCCAACACTAGCTCACAATCTCTACATACTTCAAACAAGTCCGCTCGACCTCGAACTGTCGTATTCAACGCCAAGGTCACTGGAAGCCTCTCTACCTCAAGTCCCAATCCATGGACAAGGTTAGGTGATATGAAGGAGTGGTTCTCTCCTGAATCAAAAAACACATACACCAAGGTAGAATACAAGAAAAGGGTACCTCGAATGACATCTGGCTCGCCTGGCACTGGCAACGCTAAAGCATGAAGCTGACCACAACCACCTCCACGGCCTCTCTGACCCTGATGACGACCACCACCATGGTCGTGATCTACTCTCTGGGGATAGGGAGCATCACAGGGCTATCCTCTGCCTTCCCCATCTATCATCTGCTGATCTAAAGCTAGTGAAACCTGCTTATGATACCTCTGCTGAAACTACCTCAACGGAAGAACCTAGAGAGGAAAACTTGGGGAACAATGAGTGCTATGAAAGGTCAGGAACTCTCACTGATGATGAACTCGACCACCAAAGTAAAAAAACAAGCACCAGATCCCTTGGAGTAGGCCAGAGAGATGCTGCCTTGGAGAAACGAGATGCTGAGGGCTGGGACTTACCCCTAGCCAAACGAAAACTCTTCTACCTTGAAAACTAAGAACCCCATACCACAGCTCTGCTTCGTGAAGAATCATGACGACTCCCCTCTCGTGAGGATCTGGTTTTGTCCAATGTCCTCTCGATGACCTCTGCCCTAGACAACACCTTAAGATATGTCTTCAGCATAAATGGGGTGACCTGGAACTAGATCTCTGGAAACAAAGCCTCCTCAAAATGCCTCTCCCTAGCCTCCTCATCTGGAAACAAGTCCTAAGCATATCATAAAAGGTTCCTAAAACGGATTCCAAACTCTCGCACACTGGAGCTCCCCTGTCAAAGGGTAACAAGCTCCTAGCGATTGGACGCCTTCGCAGTCAAAGAATGAAACTCGACTCGAAACTTGTCTCAAAACTACTCCCATGAGATCGCCAACTCCTCACGATCCCCAAGAATAAGAACCGCCACTATCTCACTACTCCATGAAGCATTGTAATAGCCAAGGACACCCAGTGCTCCTTCTGAGCATGGATCGAACTGAAGCCTATCTCGACCTCAGCCAACCTATCTTTCATGAATGCATCTAAAACAGATCCCTCGTACTTCTGTAGACTCTGGCGCTGAAACACTCGGAATGGCCTCCTCTAAGTGTTGTCATTGTCAACCTCTACCCTGCGGCGATCTGCTAGCACAACCTTCTTGACATCTTCTATGTGATCCTGATGAGGATGTCGACCTCGAGCCATGCTTGTAAAATAACAAACAGTTAGAGCTCCTAAACCTAGAATATGGAAGACTCGACATTAATTAATTAATTGTTTTCTTTTATTTATTTTAGGATAACATATTTCAAGGTCAACCCATTAAAACACATGAACAGGGAATAATGATGCATGATACTTTCCTAGGTCTCTACCCTACCACTAGTATCAGCTCGTTTAGTAGACATTGTAAACTTAAAGGTCTGCACATTAGATCATAGGGGGACCTAAATGACTATGTCTCAGTGGGTCTCTAGTGTTTACATCACTTGCTAAACATGAATGACATTGTTTGTCTACCAACCCATGCAACCTCACCTGTGCCTAACTCCAAACTCTATCCTATATCTGACCCTGCCTCTAATACCTCTCTTTCATGACCCCCTCCCCCAAAGGTGTACCCCTCCTCGGCTGGAAATATGAGAAGGGAGATAATGATCCCCGAGTCCTGCCTCTAGTAGGCCTTGGGTTGGCGACTAGCACCATGGGTATAGTGAACACACAAATGGGAGGAATTGACCTCCAAGAGAACACATGCGAAAGAGAGAGATAAGATAGACACCAACCAACTCCAACTCAGACAAAAAAATAAATGAAATCCCAAGTACACATATGTAATGTCATGCAAAGCTACTAAAACTAAAAGGGTAAAATTGAAAGTACCCAAAAGAAAGTAAAAATAGGAGCAACCACAAGCCCAAACATCTCCCGCAACCCCAAGCTAGTAGAAACCAGATTGATCTCCAACCAAATCTAAGTGACCTAAAAAATGGTTTATATATAAATAGGGTGAGTATAATAGTATACTTAGTAAGAACCTCCCCGAAGCCTCTCGTGAAAAAGTAAAGAAAGCATGTTAAAGCACAGTGAAAAATAAGTGAAACTAAATCATCACCTAAACAGGTATACTATGTTCTCAGCCTCACCATGGCTACTCTCAACAAGTAATGAATACAAGAGTATATAATATAATAAATAATATAAAGGGTACCCTGCTACTACTTCCTCACTGGTTTTCCTCTTTGTCCCAACATCGCACTTCCTAAGCATCTCTCTCCAAAAAGGATTTCCTGCAGACACCTGGGTGAAGCACCACAATATGAACCTCACGCAACAAACTCGGCACATCCACATAGAAAAGTAACTAGGTATTTTCTGGGAGACACCACAGCTCGCATAATGTGTATCATACGTCAAGCCTTATACCTCAAGCCATTACAGCCCACACACCGAGTAAGAATCCTAAAGAAGCCACAACCTATACGCGTTACGCCTATAGTATTCCATAGGATACTATATCCAGAATATATGTGTGTGAATAACCACAATCCATTACAGCCCTCTACACACATATATGGGGAAAACTAACCATTGTGCCTACCATCATAAGTAATTGCCCAGATAAGAGAGTGGGGCCAAATGCGGTAGTCATCCATCCATCCTCCAACCAAAATGTTGTCGAAAACACCCCCCCCCCCCCATGGCTCAGAATCCCCATGGTGTCAATTTCCCTAACTGACAGGGTAGAGTAGGATATAGAAACACCAAAAGTATATAATAGACTATAGCTCACAACCACACTATGGGAATAACCTAGTCTTAGACTCAACTACAGCTAACATCTCTCGGACTCCTGGCTGCCACTTCTAAAACTACATATCTTATAATCACACAACCATTTATAGAGCTTTATTACATTACTTCATTCAATTTTTATCAGTTTCACTTTACATTAATTAATTATTTAAACACTAATTAACCATTATCAATTTCCACATTATATTTCATTTTCATCACACCCAAAGTCCACTTTCCCTTTAAAATGTAACCTCAACATTGCATCCCAGTAAGATCCAACCCCATGGGTTAACATCATTTATTCAATTATTTATTTACAACATTACTTTACCATATTCTCAGGCATTCTATAAAAATATTATATGTTACTAAACATAAGGGGGATCAACACAGTGAGTAGATGAACTACCAGTCAATTCTTTTCCACCTATAACAAGATTGTAGACATATCCTCCATTAGGAAACTAAACACTGAAAGCACGTGGCATACCCCATCCGTCTTCGCCCCTTTCGGAAGAAGGGTAAGCAAGACCAGCTGCCTTGAGCAGTGGAGAAAGTAAAGCTGATAAACAACCCAAGAATCAGCAAGCATCCAAACATTCACATCCAACCCATTTCATCATCTCGGATGTCCTCCCTAACAACCACATGCATAAACTGATGCATCTCGCCACTCTAGGAGTCAACTGCTGCCACAACTAGTAGGCCTCCTTGCCCAACATATCACAACAACCATCCCAGATCACATCACAACACAAGAACCAAGAAAACCAACATCATATCAATGGGTCTCTTGTCCCTTAAACAAGAAAGAGGGTAACTCAGAACCCTGCAATGAATTATCTTTTATCAGAAAACAAGTTCTTTAATCCACCTTGGATTAACCAATTTATTATTCATCAGTTCCAAATTCGGGAACCCTAACGAGTATGATATCACAAGTAATTAAACATGCTTACTGGACCAATTTTATTAACATCAAATTGCAACATAAAGAACCAGATTCATTTAAATGTCTCTTTATCTTTAGCCAAATAATTATTGATTGATTCCGGCTTTCTGTTCTTTACCAATTTCCATCTAGAACAAAAATCTAAACAATGAAAGCATAGATGTCACACTATCTAGAAAAAACAAGAGTCAATAACATATGATCGAAATAAATTTATTTATTGAGTTAAAATATTTATTAAGTTAATTCCATTATGATCCAGTGGGATAAAGCATGCTAACTATACAGTAGCATGTAAAAGAAAAGAGAATCAATGAATCCCCTACCTCAAATAGTTCTTGACGTTCTTTATATAAGAACAAGCCTCACAACGGGTTACAATATCCTCCCCCCTTGACAACTGTATCCACCTTAGGATGTAGAGACCCCACCACACCATTCAACAGCCCATAAAAGTCAATTAGGAACTTGGAGATAGAATTCCATAAAAGGGAAAGGGGAAACAGAAGGAGGTGAACCCAAAAGAATGATGATAGAACATACTTTATATTGGAGATCGATTGATACTACTTGGTTCCACAAAAAATAGAGGGGAAAGAAACCAAGGAGGAAAGAATGATTGCACAACTCCTATGGGATGGAATGAAAGGTTCGAGCATCTCTCATCTGAGAACAAGGAGTAAGAATTAGGGAGGAAGATACCTCGTCACTTTAGTTGATTTAACAGAGGAGTAGTTAAAGATACGCTAAATTTTCCATTAAAAGCGCATCGCATTAAAGCAGGAGGTTTGACCAAGTAAAAGAATCTTGAGCCTTAAGAAAATTAATATAGGAGTTATTTCCATTTAATCGGTATTAATGTCCTTAAACAAGGCTTTAAATGCATTTTACGTCAAAGGAAATGTCAAAGGGGAAAAATGTAGGAATCTAGAAACACTGTTCATGAACATGAAATTTGGGAAATGAAATAGAGGTTATAATTGGAACCTCACCATTCTAGAAACAATGTACATAAACAACACCATTCTAGAAACACTGTTCATAAACCTCACCATTCTAGAAACACTGTTCATAAACTCAAAATTTGGAAAAGAAAATATAGGCTAATGTTGGAACCTCACCATTATGGAAACACTGTTCTTGAACTCAAAATTGGGCAAAGGAAATATAGGCTTCTCTTGGAACCTCACTGTTTTGGAAACACTGTTCCTAAACAAAAAATTTGGAAAAGGAAATATAGGCGACCGTTAGAACCTCACCGCTCTGTAAATACTGTTCATGAACTCAAAATTTGGCAAAAGAAAATAGAGGCTACCATTGGAACCTCACCGTTGGAACCTCACGATTGGAACCTCACTGTTGCACTATTCACATAAGGCTACCGAAGAAACTATTCACATAAGGTCACTATTGCACTGTTCACCTAAGGCTACCGACGACACTGTTCACATAAGGCACCGTTGCACTATTCACCTAAGGTTAACATTATACTGTTTACCTAAGGAAACTGATGACACTGTTCACCTAAGGCTACCGATGCACTGTTCACCTAAGGCTACCGATGACACTGTTCACCTAAGGCTACCAATGCACTGTTCACAAAAGGTTACCGATGACACTGTTCACCTAAGGCAACCGATGACACTGTTCACCTAAGGCTACGAATGAACTGTTCACCTAAGGATGCTGATGACACTGTTCACCTAAGGCTACTGATGCATTGTTTACCTAAGGTTACTGATGCACTGTTCATAAAAGGCTACCGATGACACTGTTCACCTAAGGCTACCAATGCACTGTTCACCTAAGGCTACTAATGCACTGTTCATGAAAGGCTATAGATGACACTGTTCACCTAAGGGTACTGATGAAAATGTTCACCTAAGGCTACCAATTAACTATTCACCTAAGGCTGCTGATGACATTGTACACGTAAGGCTACCGATGCACTGTTCACAAAATAGGAAATTTGGAAACGTGTTGGGAATAAGTCACTTTGAACTCCCGGAACACCTCAGACACCAGATTTTCACAAAGGAATGGACCAGATAGATCTGGGCCATTACATAACCACTTTGGTTTCTCTTGGAATTTTATAGTAATTTTATTAACCAGATAATATAAAAATACAAGGAGACAAGGTAAATGTTAAACTATTTAACCAAGAGTTAAATCTCAAAGAAAAGGTTAATATGGTGACCAAAACCTTTATAAAACCTATTGGTTGAAAGGATTTAGACCCATCCTCACCTTATCCTTGAAATAAATCCATTTGGAGACATTATAAATTGAAAATTATTTTATAATAAAATAATGTTTCAAGGTTTTCCAAAAGTGACCCTCACCTCTCTTATAAAAGGGTACTTCCCCTTCTCTCAGAATCACACCTCCAAATCCATTTGGATCGACTAAAACCTTCCCAAATATCCACCCAAATACCATCACTTCAACCTAGAGGCCTTAAATTTATCATAAATCCAATATAAGGTGCCCTTTTGATCAAATCAAAAGGAATCACCCGAAGAAGAGGTAATTATTTCATCACCTCTTTCAATGTTCTTTTCTTCTTCCACTTTCTCTTTCTTTGTTGTTTCAATATAAAAATAATAAATCATGTAAATTTTACATATGGTGATTTTATTATAAATATGCTACTACCATATTCACTGTTTTTTACATCCAATGAATGAGAAAGTCACCATACGTGCGTACGTATGGCTTGCCGTCTCCACGTCGTGGTGTAGTTTGTTATCCCACACTTAATTATTTGGATGAGTATAATAATGAGTATAATTGATATAAATAATAAATATAACATATTAATTATTATTTATATATTATATACCATCCAATTACATGTTATTTCACCATCAATAGAATGGTATTATTGCTCGTGCATACGTACAGATTACAGTCTCCACGAATGCGATAAGATTCATTCCCCATCATAACCATTCAAGAATAAATATGATTTTATGATTAAAAAATAATTTTTAAGAACATAATATCATTGTGGATATGAATCAAATACATTCTATCCGTAACAAACATGACTTACATAAAAAAACATATAATGGAAAATGAACCAGTTAACACACGAAACAATGATACTACTAAGATATTATTAACAAAGAAATATTAGAAGACCATATATGATATCATATTTATATATATGGTTCGTGTATAATTTAATAAAAATTATTTAGCTATTATATATGAGGTTAACATACCCTCAACCAAATAAAAGTACATGGTAAGGGTTAATTCCATAATCTCATTATTATCTGAGATTATTTATAAGTATATATTTACTAAGACATATTTTTCTCCCATAACAATGTTTCATAAAAAAAATTCAAAATTAATATTCTATGTTTTTATGGAAGGTATTCTTTAACTTTATCATCATTTTAAATGTATTAAAGATTTATTTTTCTAATTCTATTTAATTAATGTCCTTGTTTCCAAAATTATTTTTAAGGATTTATTTATATGGACATCAATGTTTTAAAATATTAATTCCTTTCAAAAGTTTCAAATTACTTTGGGAAAATTTGATTGAAAAATTTCTTTTAAATGTCTTCCTTTCTAAATTATGTGACTTTTAAATGATTTCATGAAAAATGGGTATTTATCTCAAAGAGTTTTATTCATTATTTTCAACTATGTCAACATCTTTTATTATATCTTATTCTTGATTGAGGTTAATTTACTATAATACAATATTCCATACTATATTGAATAAGTTATGATAAGTTTTACTATTGATGTGCTATTTTAATTCCATTCATGGTTTATGGTTAAATTATTAACATTTCGTATGCTAGTTTTAAAATGAATTTTTATGTTATGTTTCATCCTTTTCATATAAAGAATGTATTGGACTTAGTAAGTGACGGGTGGAGCCCACTATATCTCCTCGATGCATCGGTAGGTCTCATGAGACAATATAGTTTCTTGGCACGAGGCCTTGACTATGTGGTTATGATGTTCGGCATTATGCATTCCATCATTATAAAATTATATATTGATATTGAATGTGATTATCGACTATTAGAATATCCATATGAATAAATAAATGGAATTATTTGATTTTTATTTGCTATATTATGCTGAAGTTTAAGTTTAAAAGGGTTATGTTTTAGCCTTATACATTGCCTTAAATTTTTAGGCTTATTTTTGAATGTTTTGGCTATATTGTTATTCTTACTGAGCATCTGATCTCATCACTTTATATGTTTTATTTTTTCCAGGATGTGAATAAGTATTTTATGGTTGACCTGCAGGGATAGGATAAGGGATATAATTGTTTTCAAAGGGTAAAAAATGTTTTTGTTGTTTTTTTCATGATGTAATGTAAAACTTATGTATGTCTCTAGTACTTCCAAGACTACTAAACTAATCGGTCTTTTAATACTTTGTCTCTTGTGATCATGCCAACATTATGTAATAATGCACTGAATCTGGGTAACTAGGGTTAGGGAATTAAAGTTTGTATCAGAAGATGTTTAGTACAAGCCTTGGGAACTATATTTATAAAAACTCTAAGTATATAACATTACCCTAAGATAGAATTTTAGGATTAGTATTGATGAACTTCCTAGAATTTTGGTAAGTAGATATTTTGTGTAATTTCCAAGAAGTACATCAGTGTCTGGATAAAATTAGGTAGAGGTGGCTCTAGCACAGATGTACCTAGGAGTGAAAACCCCGACAATGAGTTTTGGGCTTGACCTGGGGTATCCTGGTACACGATAACGGGCCTTACTGCACTCTTGGTCACGACACTCCTGGGGGGTATGCTTAGGATAATTCACATTTTATTTTCAAACCATTATGAAGTATTTATGAGTATATACTTATTCAAATAGAACATTTTAATGATTATGGATCATATCCATAAACTATTCAATTTATGTTATGTGTTTTACAAGTTTGGAATTATGTATTGTGATTCATAAACTAATCTAGTGTATGCCATTGTTTTGAAATCGCACCTAGTGGAAGGAATAGAAATTGTATCAAAGCGCGTAATCCATGAAAAGACTCCCCTCCTACTCCAGATAATTATAGTGGAGATGGTGAAGCAATAGGTGTTGATCATCTTATCACCATACCAGGACAACTCACTCAGGTTATGAATAATAACTTTACCCGTATGGAGCTTCTTGATCCACAATGTGGAGGATCAATGTTAGACTGTTTCATGAAAAAAACCACCAACATTCAATGGGACTAAAAATCCATTTGTAGTTGATCAATAGATAAGTTCCTTAGAGAAAATATTTCATACTTTGGGGATTAGCAAAAGTGAAAAAGTTTCCAGGGTAGTTTATTGCCTCACTAGAGATACAGATTAAAGGTGTTCATTAATTCAAACACAATGGAGGATGAAGAGGTATCAAGTATGGAATGGAGTGAGTTTAGATATATTTTCCTAGAAAAATACTATCCTCGTGACCATTGAGCAGATATGGAAAGATAATTTCTGAGTCTGAGGAAAAAGGAGGATGATAATGTCGCAAAGTATGAGGCTAACATTACAAGGTTAGAAAGGAATATTGCAGATTATATACATAACCCAAGGAGTAATATTTATTGATTCTTTAATGGGTTAAAACCATTTCTTTGTCAAGCATTATTCTCACAAACCTTCTCATCATACAAAGATGTGGTCTCATGTTCTATCAAGACAAGAAAATAATTCTCCAAGTCTTATGAATTAAAAGCAAAGTGGGAGAAGAAGATATCTACTGAACACTAAAGAAATGGAAATAAGGGGAAGAAGGGAAAAGTTGAATTTCCATCCTGTAGTAAATATGGTAAGAAACACCATGGTACTTTTCTGATGGGAATGGGAGTCTATTACAAGTGGGGCGAAAAAGGTCACCAAGCTTGTGAATGCAATGGAGGGAAAGAAGTTGTCAATTTTGAATGCTACAATGGTAGAGAAATGGGTCATTATGAAAATGAATGCCCTAAGCTCCAAGGAAACATACCTTAGAAAATTCCATGGGAGAATGTACAAGCTTATGTGATCAATAATGCTGAGGTTAAAGCTCTAAATGTCGTGGTGGCATGTAATTTAATGTTTTCCTCAAATTTAGCGAGTTCTTTATTTCATTATGGATCATGTAATTGTTTCATATCTTCCCATATTTCTAATAAAATTAGATATTTCCAATTTTATTTAACAAGGGAGTTTTCAGTGAAAACTCTTAAGGGAAGTATCATTGTATCAACGTTTGGCCAATCAGTTCCCATTAGGGCATATAAATGTATTTTATATGTTGATCTCATCGTCATACCCGTGATTGAATTTGATATAATCCTCAGTATGGATTGGCTTTCAAACCATGATGTGTAAATTTATTGTAAGAAGAAGGAGGTTACAATTTTTGATGATAATAAGGAGTGCCGTATATTTAGATTAAAAATGTCATCATCCGATTATTATCTAGATCCACCCCCTTTAGCTCTACTAAATTCAATTATTTGGGAGGAATATAGTGAAATAACTATGGGTGAGGAAAATAATGTTCAAATAGAGGATGTACCTACTGTGTAAAAATATTTCGATGTGTTCTCAGAGGATATACTTAGACATCTTCCTGAACGAGAAATTGAGTTTTCTATTGATTTAATTCCTGGTTCAAGGCCCATATCAAACACCTGTTATAGAATGGTCACTGTGGAATTAGTGGAAACAAAGAAACAACTAGAGGAGTTAAGTAATAAAGGATTTATTCATTCTAGTGTTTTTCCATGGGGAGTCCCTATTATTTTTGTTAAGATGAAAGATGGATCTATGAGGCTGTGCATTGACTACATCGAGATCAATGCTATAATAATAAAGAAAAAGTATCCCCTACCTCGCATTTTTGATTTATTTGATCAACTTCATGGAGCTCAATATTTTTCAAAGATTTACCTTCGATATGGATATCAAAAATTGTGTCTAAAGAAGGAATAAATTCCAAAGATAGCATTTTGAACCAGGTACGGGCATTATGAGTTTATAGTAATGCCTTTTGGACTGACTAATGCACCCTCTATTTTTACAGATATAATTAATAGAGTCTTCCAGGAATATCTGGATGACATTGTAGTGGTATTTATTGATGACATCTTGGTATAATCCAAAAGCTATGAAGATCATGAAAATCACTTGCATATTATTCTAAAGACTCTTAGAAGAAATGAATTATATGGGAAGTTTAGAAAGTGTGAATTCTGGATTTAGGAGATTTATTTTCTTAGACATATTGTCTCTAAGAATGTAATCTCTATTAATCCTTCAAAGACCAAGTCAATCCAATAATGTCCAACACTGACAAGTATAACTAAGATATGCTATTTTATTGGTTTAGTGGGATATTATCAGCGTTTCATCTAGAATTTTGCCTGATTGGATAATCCATTAACCAAGCTCACACGTAAAGGGGTTAGATTGGTTTTGACAAAAGAGTGTAAATAATGCTTTGAATAATTAAAGATAAGATTAGTCAATTATCCTATATTAACTCTACCATCGGGGAATGATGGTTTTGTTATTTATAGTGATGCTTTAAAGAAAGGACTTGGTTGTGTCCTTATGTAGAAGGATATAGTTATTTCCTATGCATCATGACAACTAAAAATTCGTGAACAAAACTATCACACTAATGATCTTGAGTTAGAAGCTGTAATATTTTCTTTGAATATTTGGAGACACTATCCCTATAGTGAAAATGTGAGATATATATCGATCACATGAGTTTATAGTATATTTTCTCATATAATTAACTCAACATGAGGCAAATATGATGGATTGAACTACTCAAATATTATGATTGCAATATACACTACCACCCGAGGAAGGAAAAAAAGGTGGTATATGCTTTGAGCAGAAGGGATCATGGAGTTTTGAACTAGATGAGAGTTGAAAGAGATACTATGTTCATGGATCTAATAAATTTGGATATGGGAATAACCATGGAAGGTGAAACATCAATACTTTTTCAAATGGTTTCCAAACCATCTTTACTAGAAAGGATAAAAAAGTTCTCAGGCCGATGATGAGGAGTTTCAAAAGAAAATTAAAGCTTTGAATGATGGGGGGTTGATTGAATTTGTATATGAAAATGGAATTTTGAAATTTTGGGGGAGACATTTTGTTCCTGACATACCTTATCTATAAATGGAACTGTTGGATGATGCCCATAGCTCTAATTTCTCTATACACCCTCTTTTCACTAAGATGTATAGATATTTGAAGGAACATTTTTGGTGGGACAACATGAAAAGGGATATTGCTGATTATGTGTCAAGATGTGTGGTTTTTCAACAAGTAAAGGGTAGAAGACAACATCCTAGAGGATTCAGAAAACCGCTTCCTGTACCTGAGTTGAAATGGGATGATATTACAATGGATTTTGACATGGGGCTTCCAAAGACTCCTAGAAGGAATGATTCAATATGGGTCATTTTTTATTGTCTTACCAAGTCAGCTCATTTTTATGCTATAATAGAAGATTTACCACTTAAACATTTAGAAAAAATATATATAAATGAAGTTTTAAGACTTCATGGTGTACCCCTATAGATATTTTCTGATCATGATCCCCACTTTACATCAAAATTCTGGAAATTTCTTCAGAAGGCCCTAGAAACTGAACTTCATTCAAGCAATGCCTACCACCCTCAAACTAATGGACAATTAGAATAGACTATTCAAACCTTATAAGACATTTTTAGATCTTTCTCACTTGACTTTCATGGTATATGGGATCAGTATTTACCTCTAGTAGAATTTCCTATAACAATAGCTTCCATTCAAGTATTCATATGGCACCATATGAAGCATTATATGGAAAGAGATGTTGCACACCAACTTGTTGGGATGATGTTGGTGAACGAAAACATGTTGGCCTAGAAATTTTTGAGGAAATAATGGAAAAGGTGAAGATTATCCAAACCCACATCGAAGAATCTCAAAGTAGTAAATAGATATATGTCGATAACTGAATGAGGGATTTGGAATTTCAAGTAGGAGATCCTATTTTCTTGAAGGTATATCCGTGGAAGGGTGTTATATGATTCGAAAATAGGGGTAAATTAAGTCCCAGGTATATAGGACCTTTCAAAATTCTAGAACAAATTGGAGTTGTATCTTACCATTTGGAAATGTCTCCAAGTCTCTTCAAAGTTCATCACATGTTCCACGTTTCACTGTTGAGAAAATACATGCCTGACCCAACGCATGTACTCACCTATGATGAAATGGAACTAGAACCCAATCTGTCTTATTGTGAAGATATTATCAAGATTCTTGATACTAGAGAAAAAGTGCTGAGAAACTGAACGACTCGTCTGGTAAAAGTTCCATGGAGAAACCATAAGATCGAAGATGCAACGTGGCAACCTGAGGAACTTATGATGAAGAACAACCTAAATATTTTTATGCAGTAGTATTCTAGAAATTTTGAGGAAAAAATTATTTTAAGGGAGGAATAATGTAACACCCCAAGCTTCCACGGTACGTTTCCCTTTGAATAATACAATAGCTTACGTTTCTATGCAATTTTGAGTTCTAGCACACCACGACCAATCAGACTAATCGTTATTAATAGTAATACACACTTTTTGAAATTTTATAAATTTTATTTTTCAAAATGAACTTCATTTTTGGATTTTAAATATCAAAATTAGATTAGGGTTAATTTTTTGTATTTTTTAAAAAACATTCAATTTTTTATGAATAGTGAAAAACATTGTGTTGTTGTTTAAAACTGACTTTTTATTTAAATAATTTTTTATTGTATTTAAATATATATTAAGTCAAAATAGATACATAATACTTATATTAGTTCAATATAATTCATTGGATTCATTTTATAATAAAATTAGATGTATAAAAGTTTATTTAACTTTTTACTGTCTTTTACCCACCTTCTAAGAACGTTAGTAAATTTGCATAAAACATAATTTTACTGCTTATGTGAATTGAATTTCAAAAATCTAAGAGACACGGTTGTCATTAGTAAGTAAAATGTGGTTCAATAAGATGAAAATAATTTTTTATAAATAGTAACTTTTGAATATTATTTACCATGGTTAAAAATAAATTGGGTAATTAATGGTAAAAATGATATTATAATTACCCCAACACATGTAATAATTATATTGGATAAGTTTATTTAGACCAAAATAAACCTTATGAATTTAATATTATATTATTTTACCCACTAGGATTAGATTAGTACATTTATTATATTTTATTTAAAGAAGAGTTAAAAGTGTTAAAATCAATGTTTAATAACTAAACCATTTTTAATATTGAGTTTCACATAAGATAAATTAGTTTATAAATATTCATTAGAAATATAAACATATATCCTACATAATGGTATTTTATTTATAATTTTTATACATTAAATAATTTAATTTATTTATGACACAATGATGATGCAGTAATTACCTTATTAATGGAAGATTAAAATAAATGTAAATTAGGACTTTTTATGAATTACACAAATTTTATAGGTCAATATGACATTTTAGGGTTGATTAGATAAATTATTTTTGAATTAATCAAATTGTTAGGACTTTTACAAAAATCAATTACTAAAGGGTGTCCAAATTGATAGAAATGAGTTTTTAAAAAAATTACTATATTATTAACTGATATTATATTCCTTAAAATATAAGGTTCTTCCAAAGGACTTTGATAAGGTTATATATGTCAATAATGAACCACTTGGGGTTATATTGGAATTTTATAGTAAGTTTACTAACCATATAATATAAAAATACAAGGAGACATGGTAAATGTTAAACTATTTAACCAAGAGTTAAATCTAAACGATAAGGTTAATATGGTGACCAAAACCTATCTAAAACCTATTGGTTGAGATTATTTCTACCCATACCCACCTTATCCTAGAAATAAATCAATTTGGAGCCATTATAAACGTAAAATTATTTTATAATAAAATAATGTTTCAACGTTTTCTTAAAGTGACCCTCACCTCTCTTATAAAAGGTTATTTCCTCTTCTTTCAAAATCACTCCTCCAAATCCATTTGGCTCTACCAACCCCTACCCAAATATCCTTCCAACTACCTTAATTTAAACTTATAGGCCTTACATTGATCTGAAATCCATCTTAAGGATCCATTGTGATCAAATTAATTGAAATCCCCTGAATAAGAGGCAATTATTTCCTCACCTCTTTCAATGTTCATTTCTTGTTCCACTTCTTATTCCTTTGTTGTTTCCATACCAAAATAATAAATCCAATACCTTATACCTATTGCGATGTTATTATAAATATGTTTCAACCATATTCATTGTTCTATTCATCCTATGAATGACCATGTCACCGTACGTACGTACGTACGGCTTACCATCTCCACGTCGTGGTGTAATTCGTTGTTCAACACTTAATTATTTGGATGGGTATAATAATGAGTATATTTGATGTAAATAATAAATATAACATGTTAATTATTCTGTATATATGATATACCATCCAATTACATACTATTTTACCATCAATAGAATGGTATTTTCGCTCGTGCATACATACGGATTAACATCTCCATGAACGTGATAAGATTCATTCCCCATCGTAAAAATTCAAGAATAAATATCATTTTATGATTAAAAAATAATGTTTAAGAACATAATATCATTCTGGATATGAATAAAATACATCCTATCCAAAACAAACAATACTTACATAAAAAAAATATAAAGGAAAATGAATCAGTTGACACCTCAAACGATAATACTACTAAAATATTATTAACAAAAAAATATCAGAAGATCGTATCTGAAATCATATTTATGTATATGGTTCTTGAATAATTTAATAACAATGATTTACCTATTATACATGGGGTTAGCGTACCCCTGGCCAAGTAAAAGTATAAAATAATTTTTAATTACTCAATCTCATTATTATCCGAGATCTTTTATATGTATGTATTTACTAGGACATATTTACCATCCTTGTCCATGTTTCATAAAAATGTTTTTAAAAGGAATATTTTATGGTTATATGGATGGTAATATTTAACTAGATCATCATTTTAACTATTTTAAAGATTTACTTTTCTAAATCTATTTAATTAATGTTAGTGTTTTTTAAATTATTTTTAAACATTTATTTTTATGGATATGAATGTTTTAAAATGTTATTTCCTTTCAAAATATTCAAAGTGTTATGGGACACTTTGATCCTAAAATCTCTTTTAAATTTCTTCCTTTCTAAATTGTGTGACTTTTAAATGATTTCCTAAAAAAGAGATATTTCTTTCAAAGAGTTTTATTGATTATTTTCAACTATTTCAACATATTTTATTGGACATTATTCTTGATTGTGGTTGATTTACTATAATAAAATCTTCCATACTATATTAAATGAGTTATGATATGTTTTACTATGGATGTTCTATTTTAATACCATTCATGGTTTATGGTTAAAGTATTAACATTTCATATTCTACTTTTAATATTAATGTTTATGTTATGTTTCAACCTTTTCATATGAGTAATGTGTTGGACTTAGTAAGTGACAGGAGGGGCCCGCTATAGCTCCCTAATGCATCGGGGGGTCTCATGAGACAACCTAGTTTCTAGGCATAAGGGCTTGAAAAAAACTTATTTGTAGTCTTGGCACGAGGCCATGACTATGTGGTTATGATGTCTGGCATTATGCATTTCATCATTATGAAATTGTCTATTTATATTGAATGTGATTATTCAACTAGTAGAATATCAGTGTGAATAACTAAATGGAATTATTTGATTTATATTTTCCATATCGAGCTAATTTTTAAGTTTAAAAGGCTTATGTGTTAGTCTAATACATTGCCTTAAATGTTTATGCATGTTTATGAATGTTTCCTCTATATTGTTATCCTTACTGAGCATTTGGGCTCACCCCTTTCGATGTTTAATTTTTCCCAGGATGTGAAGAAGTATTTTATAGTTGACCTATAGGGATAGTTTAAATGATATAAGTGTGTTTAAAGGGTAAAAATGTTATTGTTGTTTTTATTTAATGATGTAATGCAAAACTTATATATGTATCTACTACTTTCAAGGCTACTAAACTAATTTGTCTTTCAATACTTGATCTTCTATGATCATTCCAAGGTTATTTAATAATTCACCAACTCTGGGTAACTAAGGATGTGGCATTACAACAGTAAAAAATTTTATCATGGAAATTTTTTTCTATTATTTTTAATTATAAAATTACCTTAAATTCTTACGTAACAAAAACACATTATTTGATCATTTAATAGAAAAATAAAAGAAATGTTTTTAAAAAATATTAAAATTCATATAATTTGAGTGATTTGTAGTGATCCGAAAACTTTAAAGATGATTATAACATATTAGAGTAATGTTAAATATCTATATTTAAATTCCACCTTTATCTTGGTGTCTTTAGTATCAAATTAAATAAAAAGGGACAGAAATTACATTAATGATATTTTATGAAAATAATATTTTATTTAATTCATTAAAAACATGAAGTATGGAGGGTGGATAATATATCATCTAAACTTTCATCCCTTCTCCATTCATGCGACAATTTTCACCTTATAAGTAAAATTATAACCCATTAAGAGTGAAAAAGATGTTATTGCGGTTAAGGATAAAATAAGTTAACTAAAATGTTAAACCGAAAGATATGGTTTGAAACACCCCTTAAACCATAACAAATAATTGGTTAGTGATATTTAAACCAATTACTAATTTTACAATCTCTTTACATTTGGAAAATTTTTTCTATAGAATGACCTTTTTATATTTTAGTCTTTTAATAAATTCTAAGAGCGCCCATCACCTTACTTATAAAAGGGAACCCTCTCCTTTGTCTTCATTACAGCACTTTGAGAATTGTATTTCAACCAAAACCTCTAAAATTATATTTTAAACATCCTTATCCACATTAGAGTGGTTTAATTCTTCCCAAAATACAAATCTGTGGATCCTTAAGAGGGAATCTAAAGGAGTTCTTTCAAAGAAATGGTAATCACCCTAACCAATCAATTTTTTTATACTTATTATTTTACATCCTCTAAATATATGGTATTTATAAAAAAAATAATTAATTCAGTATCCTCAATATACTGAAATTTTATTTTCATTATGAAACCTCTATTATCCACTTGCTTTCCCATCAAATGAGAAGTGAGTATTGATTGTGCATATGTATGGATTACCACCTCCACATAGCGATACAATTCCTTTTTAATAAAAATAATTTATGGAAGGGTATTATGATGGGGATAATATATGTGTATTATATTTATGATATAATAATTTTTATAAAATTAATGTATCATTTCTACCTTTTTACCATATAATCTGTTGGAAAATGATAACGTCACCTGTGCATAGATGTGAACTACAATCTCTATGAAGCGATGTGACTTATTTTTTGTTTCTAATTTTATTATATGGTAATAAATATTTATTTCATGAATATATATCACGTATATTATATAATAGTGATTAAATAAAGTTCAATTATTATTTACCTTTCACTCGTTCATCCGTTGAAAAGTGAAAATAATTTTCATGCGTACGTACGGCCTACCATCTCCATGAAAAGTGTAATTCATTTTTATATATCTGAATTTTATGGATGAATATAGATATAGATATATATATGTATGATGAATATATATAATATTTATAACATGATTAACATTCTATAGATAATGGAACCATGATCAAAGTATAAGGATGTAGTGACCCTTACCCTAGTGGCCAGGATCTGGTGTATGCTTTATTACATTGGTATAAAATACAAGGAATCACATCCTGAAGGGTTAAATAGCTTATTAGTCTAGGTAAAAGAGATACATACATTAAATTCAAAATAAATTTTAAAACATAAAATACACAATTAATTTTCGGTATAAATTTCATCATTCCCCTTAGTGAATCCCTAATTGTCAATCACAAACTAATTGCTCGTATCCTAAGAAAAAATATAACATAATAAAAGGGTTATCTCATATGATCAATAAGGGTACGTGGATAGTGAAATCTATAAATAAAAAAGGATTATCAATATGGAAAGAAAAATAACTAAAACATGTAATATTTAATCAATAACATGAGCATAATATGACAGGAATAAATTATTATCAAATAATTCCATATAAATAATCACTTGGGATAGAAAACAAAACCATGTATATTCTAGAAAATCAAATAATCAGATTAAATACCGATAAAAAAATTCATAATGATGGATTTCATAATTTTAGACATCTAAAACAAACTTTCATGGATTTTTCCAAGACATCTAATACCGTCACGACTTATGTTAAGACATTTATATAAACTGATAAGGCCTCATACAACACCATATATAGTTTATCTCATTGGACCTTCTGATTCATCGATGGGATATAAAAAATAAAAAAAATGTTAAACATAATCATAAACGATCCAGAGTTATATGGTGAATTGTTATAAAATTGTACATCATTAGTCAAACTAATCATAAACCATCCAACAAAAGAATAAGGATGATATCATTATAACATATCCCCATAGGATCATAAATACAATTAAGGTTTGATTTTATTGATGAAAATAAATACCATAAAAATATCTTTAAAACAATATTTAATAAAATATACTTTTTACTTAGAAAATCACTTTTTAAAACATAATACATTTTGAACATCCTTATATTTGAAATTAACTTTTAAAAACAAAGAATTTACAAAATTTTAGTAAAACAATTTCTTTAAAAGTATTCTTTTAATAATTAAAATTAATATTCAAATGAGTTATGATCATGGTAGAGGGTAATTTTTTACATGTTGTACAAGTTAAAAATAACACTCCTTTTGTACTCTAAAAAGGTTATAAAAGTGTCTTTTTCAGGAAAAAAATAAGATTACTTTCAAAACATTTTGTAAAAGTAAAAAAGTTTAAACATAAATTTAATAAATAACATTTAAGAGTTTAAAAATGATTTTAAATACATTTTCATAAAACATGGTTTTGGAAGAAAACGGATACCCATTCCAAGAGATAAATAAATTCAGATTTTCTTAAAATCACTTTCTCAATTATTTTAAGTACCAAAGAGTGGGAAAATGGAACTATTACTTAAAAAAGTTCATGAATAACTACAGGAGAATAAAATTAAATGGTTTATTAAACAATTATCAAATAATTTCCTTCAATGTAAATTCAAGTATAAATAATCCAATTTAAAATGATATTAGAAAGTAAACTCTTGAAAATATCATAACATTGAAGTGATAACAAACTAATGAATCAGTTATGTATATAAATTATAAATACGCATAATAAAAGTTTTAATACAATGATATATGTTCAAAATTAATTACACACATAATCTTAGGATATCAAAGACAATAAAAGAGTAATAAAATGCATATAAAAGAAATTGAGTTATGAAAGTATTTACCACTTGGTAACTTTTAATTCAAATATAGTTAAATGAAGTAATTTGAATTTAAACTTAAAATACCAAGAATTATTATTTATTAATTATATTACATGTCAAAGGGTCCATATATACAATATATAAAATAAATTACATGCATAACATTACAATGTTCCCCAATGAAATAAAATTGAGACTAAATCCCTTAACATACACTTTATTTCAGTTATGGGTGATTTAAACAATTTTATAATGGTTTTAAACATGTTATTAACTTGTTCAAGAACCATATGATTATTTATAATAATTTTTATGATCCTTTTATAACATCTTATCCCCCATTCATTAATTATCTTTCTCAATTTTCATTTTTTCGGATATTAATTCCCTTGTTTTCTCATGCATGTTTCTCTATGAAATATCATGTTCTTATGAATATTTTATAATTAAATAATATAAATAATAATAATTATGAAATAATTATCATATTAATACATCAATTATACTTTTAATACTGATCATTAATTTTTTTTATAAATTTATTACATTGAAATCATGGAGACGGTACGCCATACATAGGTGGGAATATCATTTCTATTTTTCAATGAACATTATGGAAAGAAGGTAAATAATAATTTATCTTTACAGAATGTTAATTATAAAATATATATCATATTATTTATTTTAATATACATATATATATATCATCCATTAACTTTAGTGATGAAAATTGAGTCACGTCGCTTTGTGAAGGCGGTTGTCCACACGTACATGAACAACATTGTCATCATTAAGTGAGTGAAAAGGTAAGAAATGATATGAAATTTTAGGAATTATAAATATTTCATTAATATTTTAATTATTTAATTTATATCACATATATTTATTATCTTTAACCTTATTAATTTCTATGTAAAGCATTAGTGAAAGACGGATCATGTCGCTTCGTGAGGTGATAATATGTCGTATACACAAGCGATGTTATCTTATCCCCTAAAAAATTGAAATTTAAAATGTATATATGATATAAATAATCCATATATATAATTATGTTATAAATATAATATATATACTTTATATCCGTCATCATAGCCAACTGTGATAGGTGGTAATGGAAAAATAAATGATAGCAGTTCACGAGGTGGTAGTCCGCCGTACACACAAATGATAACTTTGTAACCCATTTAACATAAGTGGGATGGATTTAGGTAATTAAATCATTATAAAAACGTTAAAATATATGTAATATACTGATTTTATTATATGAACTTGTTTTAATAATAATTTAAGGTGGTCGAGAATGAAATAAAGTAATATTGTTTGTTGGAGAACATTACCTCTTCTTCAGGTATCCACCTTAACGTTTCCCTAAAACCTTACTATGTCATATTTATATCCAAAATAAGGCTTCTAGGATCATAGGATGGAATTATTTATGGTATTTGTCTTGTTGTTTTGTGTACCAAATAGTTTTAAGGGTGTTAATAAGAAGGTATAATGGTATCCATTTATAAGTGAGGTGAGTGGCATGCATGTAATTATTTTGAAAATACTCAATCATACCCACATTTTTATCAATAAATAACAATTCAAAATTGTCCATTTTAGACCCTATAATAGTTAATGTCTAAATATTTCCATAAAATGGGTGTTTTACAAGTTGTTAAGTCATGTTTAACCCATATATTATTAGTTTAACCCCATAATAAATCCATTTTTACCTTAACAGCAATACTTACTTTTTATTGTTTTCAATATTTATTCTGGTAAAAAATAAAATTTGACCATATTATACATTATAAATTATTAGTATTACAAATATTTAATCCTTATTTCCAAATTAAATTAAAATAAGTTTAAAATCATAATTTAAAACTAATCTCGCAGACATGATGAAAACGGAGGTTTTTAATGAGAAAATATTCAATTGTGTATAATGTTTTTATATAAAAATTCAATCTAAAGGTTATTAAAATAAACAAAATTGGGTTAATTGATATATAATTTCACTAATTTTACACTAAAACCAAATAAAAATATAATTTAACATTGTAAATGTTTTAAATGAAATAGGATTTTTCAATTAAAATTTCTGGATTTTCACTATTTATCAAAAAATAAAACTTCTCAAAAAATATGAAAAATTCACCCTAATATAATTTTTGTTTTTTTATTTGAAAAATGAAGTTAATTTTATCAAATAAAATTTCTGAAAGTGTTAAATATTAATTTTAAATTATTTTTTCAAGGTGCAACTAAATAGTCTATTAGAAAAATACAGTTTTTCAGAAAACATTTCTTTTTTCCTTTAAATTATTATTATTTTATTTATAATAAATATATAACCATAATTTTCATATTTTATTTAGTGATATTTATACCCTTCCATTTAGTATCTTGGTTATAACAGTATACTATATTATGATTCTTTTTGACTCAGTGTTACGTGTTTCACAAGCCACTAAAGAGATGAAATTTAAAGAAATATATTTAATGTTTTGTTTATGCTCAGTGTCAATTATTACATTTGATATTGAATAAAATTTTATTATTTTATAATTTCAAGGAGTTACATTCTCCCAAACTTAAATAAATATCATCCTCATAGTTTTAACTCTTTCTTGGTAATCAAATGTTTGATATTTGGAACAAAAAATTGTTGAAACCCGACATTGTAAAAATAGTTGATAAAATATCCTTTTAGTAATAGTGAAAAATGAAGTAAAATAGTCATATATAATAACATATATCTAGTATTATAATTAAAATAAAATTGGTGGCATGTGAATAAATGGACATGGAATAAAATCATAAATAATTATAGAGAGTGATAGAGGTCATTGGTCACTGGAAAGTGAATGATCAATGGAAAGTTAAGGGCCTAAAATACATAAATCTATGATGATTTTAAAAGACATTTGTTTAGAATAAATAAATATATTAAGATAAATTTTTTATTTCAAGATCCTTTCCCTAAATTTCTGGATTTTTTTTATTGTTTATGAATATAAAGAAATATACTTACTTGATATGTTTCTATTTCATAATTATAATTTTATCCTTTGGTTATGCTTAAATAAATTTATGATTCATTGATTACTCCATGAAATGAATATCAAAAAAGGAATTTTTTATTCTTAATGAACTCAAATTCAATTTTAATGGATCATGAGGTCTATAAAAGTGTGAAAAACCTTGATTTTTATCTCCAACTATTTTCCAAAACAAATATTGTTGTACAAGTTATCCATTATGTATATAAATTTCTATGATGAAGTAATAATTTAATATCTAAACTCTCATTAAAATTTTAACTTAAAACATTTCATAAATGGTTAACCTTATGACCCTTCCAATAGATAAAGTTCTAAAACATTAGAAATAATTTCACTGAATTTACAAAATGAGCATACCATTAATCAATCCCAAGGAATTTAGTACAATCTAGTTTAATTTATCCATATCAATTATATCTTTATCCCAACATCATTTTCTCAACATTAGAAAAATATTAAGTGTTATATTTCCCTCAATCATTTGTTTTCTAAGAATTTCATCTTTCCACTGAATAACTTTTCTTGGTTATTGGTATCATTCAACATATTCTCTCAAATCCATTGATAGATTTTACTATAATAAAATCCTTATTAATTTATTGATTCTTATAATGATAATTTCATTAATAAAATAATTTTACCACATATTTCATGGATCCAATTACACAGACATAGTAATCACTCCACTTCATCTCTAGTAATAGTATAATCTTGACCTTAACCTTGTAGCTCCTTCTAATGTATTTTCCTTTGAGGCTAAGGGGATTTATTTACGTAGTTACCAATATCCTTATAATGTATGAATTAAACATTTTCATATTCTTTATTTACCTTGAAATCATGAGCATAGTGTCATTTTCTCCACACTTAAATCAAACTCCTTTTCCTTTTAAGCATGTACCAAGGTGTTTCCTACCACAAGTATCACATGTTAGAAAATCATTCTTTCCCTTATTCCCTTAATCTATTTTTTAATATTTTATCCTATTCTTATCATTATTATATTTCTTATCTTCAAAGTCATAATAATTTTGTAATTTTTTATATTTCTTTATAACACATGATATTGTATCATCATATGTTGAGAATGTTTAGGAGACTAGTTCCCTTTAGACGATAGGCTTGAGCCCATAAAATAAATTGTCAATATTTCTCTTTGGATAACATACATAGTTTGCAGCATTCCTTACTGACCTTTTAATGTTTTCTTCATACTTAGCAACATTTTCCTCTTATTTATATCTTATATTCAAGAACATTATTTCCATATCCTCTCTTTTATCATTAGGAAAATATGTTTCCAATAATATTACATTGAAATACTTCCTTTAAATGTTTTTTATTCCCTACTAATTCATAGTGTTTTGAATTAATGACCACAATTTACTTGTATCTCCTAAGAGATGATAAACATCCATGAATACATTCTCCATTTCACTACTTACCATAGTAAAAAATATATTCTCTAGGGAACTTATCCATTGATGAGCTAAATATGGATCTGTATTCCCACTAAATAATGGAGATTATTAATGCATGGAGTGGTCTAACATTGATACACCATGTAGTGGATCATAAGGTTACTCTATATGGGAAAGGTTATTACTAATAAATTGATTCATCTTGCCTAATATGGTTATAATCTGATCAGTTTTATCTATATGTATATAACTCCAGCTTCATTATATTTCTAGGGATGGAAATTCCTACATGAAGTACGTGCATTGATATGGTTCTCATTCCTTTTGTTAGGTTTCATTTCTAAATAATGTCATACTCAAGATTAGATAATAACATTATGAAAAATAGTATATAACACCAAAAATAATGAAAAAAATGAAATAGATGAACTCATAATCAAAAAAATATCTTTTGGAATATCTTTATTTTAAAATTAATAATTTGTAAAGAAAATATGATTTATCCTAGCCATATCACATGGGATTAACAAACTTGGTGCATAGTAAGGCCTGCTTCCATGCACTAAGTGATGATTTTGTCAAGCCCAATGAACCCTTTTTAAAGTTGTTACCCCTAGGTTCCTCTAAGACAAAACCATTTCCAAATATAGTATCCATATAAAGATGTGTTTTCTAGGAAACCCACATAATCTATTACTTATGTAGATACCCAGTTTTCACATTATAATACTTTAAAATATTTCTATATATATTTTTATAGTTGGGCGCTAAGATGGTGTGCAATTTCGAGGCCCGTGGTGCCCAGAATTGATTTCATAAAAAATATTAAGTATATATTATACTATAAACATGAAAAAAATGGGATACCTCTTAAATGATAACTTGTATCAGAAATATGAGGCCACAATTGAGTCTGTAATGTGGCATTTACCCTAAGTGGGGCTTAACTTTTGTCGATGTGGGAATTTTTTGGAAAACTCCACCCAGGGGAAAATCATAATTAAACTAGTTAAAATTAATTATTTTACCCTTGACGCTAAATCAAATAACAATTGAATAGGGACTTGGATTGAAAATATGAGACTGTGTTGAGTTTGGAGTGCTATGTTTTTCCTAGGCATGACATAAAATGAGAGAGTGTGATGGTTTCGAATTTCCACGTCGAGCATGATGTCTATAAATTAAGAGTTAAGTGTTTCATATTAGGGTTTACCCCTAATATATATATATCTAACATCTTAAGTTATCTCCCTCTCTCTCTCTACTATTCTTCTTTATTCTTCATCAGATCGAGGATAAAAATCTTCCAAAACCTCATCAGATCGAAGAAGGAGTGCAAGAATCGCATCACCAATGATGAATGACCAATTCGAGATATAATTGATCTTGTTTTTGGGTTTTGATTCAGTTTTAATTTTTAATATTTGTTTCATTGGCTTGTTCTTCATCGTATAATTGCAAAATCATCTATGTTTGCATGAACACGACCATCAATTTGTGTTAAAATTCATTCTTTGTTCCATTCTTTATGGTTTTCTGCTATAAACTTTTGGGTACATTAATCCACAGATGGATCGATGAATAGAAGTTGGTGTAGTGAAGTCATCATCACAAGGGTCCCCAATATAGTGATGGGATAATGATCAGGTGACCAGATTGAGCCTGGTAGTCTACAAAATAGACTACCAGGGCGCCAACGGTGGCTTCTGGTGGTGGTCTATGGAGCAGCAATGTCACTCTGTCCTAGAAGTGTTGTGATGTGGTGGGCCCCATGGCCTAGCCAGTTGGTTGGGTAGGGTCACATAGCATAACCCAGGTAGCGACCACCGCCGTGAATCTCACATGGCCAGTCAGTCGTGCTGACTCCAGTGGGGACCGGCTCACTGGTCGGGCCACTGTCAGAAGAGGATCAGGCCTCCATGGGCCAACCCAACTTTAGTGGGTTGGTTTAAGCCAAAGGGTCAATCCCAACCCCGATGGGTTATGTCGAGAAAGTGGGTCGGGTTTAACCCGGTGGCTCAGACCCGGGTTAGATTCTGGGTCAACCCTGGTCGACCCCCGCGGTAGGTTGACCGACTGTGAGTTAGTCCACCCACCCTTCGGACCCTCTTCTAAGGTTTCAAACACCCATATCATTTAAATCAGATGTCTGTTTGACATGCTGTTTATGGCAGTGTGACCCTTTCTTTGGGACAGACCTTTGAGGTAAATTTTAGAATTTGAAGTTGGGGTCAGAAAGTCGGCCCCACCTTGACACATTTGGGTGTCTTAGTGTAAAAAGCACCATTTTTACCAATTTCCCATTCTGGTAAAATAAATAGCCCAACCTGTGTTTTTTCTACATAGAATGCAAGGATGATCTCCATTCTAGTTTTTGGGTTTCAAAGAAAGGTGTTCCGAACATGACACTTGTCTAACGATGTTTGATGATGGTAGTGATGGCATTTATGTTTTCAGTATCACCAGAGCAGTACCAACTTACCCTCTAGTGGGGTTGGTCATTAGTGTTCACCAATGACTCTTTCGGGTTTACCCTCCAGCAGGGCTAGGTAGTGGCGTCCATCGATGAGTCTTTCGGGCTTACCCTCCAATGGTGTTGGGCAGTGGCGTTCACTGATTACTCTTTCGGGCTTACCCTCCAATGTGGTTGGGTAGTGGTGTTCACCATTTTTGCTTCAGGATTACCCTCCAGTGTATCACCCATCAAAGGGTATCAGTAATGGTGTTCACCAATCAATTGTGATGAGGCATGTTTTGGCATAAACATGGACTCATAAGTAAGTGGGGTCAATTTCCCCACTAAGATGCATCCTTGCGACACAACTAAAAAACATGAGAGCGAGGCAGATCCACCCAGAGTGGATAATATCGAGGTGTGGTGTTTCATCCCCTTTCACTTTTAGTTTAGGGTATACGTGAAGAATATTGGGTACCAATAGTGGTTACTCCTGGGATTGTTGAAGACTCTTTTCCCAGGATGATCTATGATATGGAGATACCCTTACTCTATCATTGGGTTTCTTTGACTGATCATTTGTGTGTGTGTGTGTATATATATATATATATCCTATAGTAGTTCCCACTCTTTGGGTTCTGGTTACTCTCAGTCAAGGAGAGGCGAAGACGCATGGGGTATGCCACGTGCATTCCATGTCTAGCTTCTTATGGTTGGATGATTCTAATCTCCTACAATAGGCATGGAAGATTCAAAAAGATGGTCACCTTCTCATTATTTTTATCTCTTTGTGTTCGGATGAGGTTACATCACATCCTTATTGGTTTGAGATGCACTCGTTTACTTTACTTTGTTATATTTACTATTTTCCTTTCCTACTGTGTCTCTTATCACTCCCCCTCTTTTTCATAGCTTCTTACTGAGTATGTTTACACTCACCCATGCATAGGATTTTCCCACACATATCCTTATTTATTCATACAAAATACAGGTTTGATTTGGGACATCAGGGAGCTCAGGGTCAGAGGTTCATAGACCACAATTGGTGGTCACCCTTTGGATTCCTAGAGAATGGCTTCCTCAGTAGCTTTTCATTCAGTTTTCTATTAGGTTGGTACATTGTTCTGGTTGGGCATGTATTTGTTTCCTTTTTCCATTCTATTTACATTAGAGTATTTGCACTATTTTAGTGGTCCATGCATGCTTGGATTTAATTTCTTGAAATTTGCATCTTTTACTTCTTTCCCTATACACTTTTCCATTTATTTGTTTGTGTGTGTGTGTACAGATACTTAGGAAAAGGAATCCATGAGTTTTTTGTGCCTTCATTAATATTCTCCACCCCCTGGACTATATAGGTAGGCTTGGGGTAGTTGTGGCTCGAGCCCCGACATGAGTTGGGTTATGAAAATGTGGTATCGAAGCAAGTTAATTATTTGGGATGTTGTTCATACATTTACCCTTAAGAGGATTGGTTGGGTATAGGGGAACATCATCGATGTGTCTCAATGGAGGATCTTAGGGAAGGTAGTCTAGTGATGGTGTGGAGGCTGATGTAGCCATTAACTTGGACCTTGATTACCCTCTTGTTGACTCAGCATGCTGAGACTTTTGTTGCAGGGAACTATGGTACATGCATCATATAGGATTGATTCTTTGACTATCCTTGTTGAGTTAGCTCCAATTAGTTTTTGTTCTTGATATATATATATATATATATACTCAACTAAATGTTTTACTTTTAGATAAATTTCAGGATGCCTCCCTAACGGCAGCCATCCAGGATACCCTCTCCAATTCGTGATGATGACCTCGCAAGTGATTAGGCCTTAGTAAAGGGCCCATCATGTGATCCCCTTCCTTTAGGTGGTCTAGTAGTAGCACCTCCAACTTTTTAGAAGTAGTTAGTACTAGAAGCATAGGTCGAGGATGAGCGCAAGCTGAGTGCACATCATGAGTTCCAATGCTAGAGGCTGTTGAGGTTTCATGGTGATCCAAACCCTCATATGGAAGAGGACTGGTTGGAGTCATCGGTTCACCTTTTTAGGCTAGTGTGGACCCTAGAAGACTAGATGGTGGCATTAGTATCCAGCCTTTTTCTTGGGTAGGCTAGGCATTGTGGGGTTTAGTTACTAAAAAGGCACAACGAGACGACTCACTCATGGGATGAGTTTCAGTAGCTATTTTGCGAGGAGTAATTCCCCTTGTTCTTTCACTCCATCAATATTCAAGAGAATCTAGAGCTAAATCAAGGAGCCATGATAGTGGATGCATATGCATCTAGGTTTACAAACTTTACACTCCACTCCCTATATATTATTTTTGACAGTTACTTACGAGCGTGAAATTTTGAGAAGGGTCTCTACTGAGAGATATGTGCCAGTATAGTAACCTTATGCATCCCTACCTAAGATGGGATGCTGGAGTGGGTTCTTTTGATGGAGATATTCCTATTAGAGGTATTCTAGTCATTTGGGACTGATAGTGGATGCTTCTAAGTGGTGAATTTCATGGCAGTTGGCAGGCATCAGATGGAAGGGCCACGATGCTGGAGACCTTTCCAGGATCAGGCTCAGCTACATGGTTGGATGTAAGTAGGGCAGTGCAAAGCACTATGTCATCCATGAAAGGGATGATGCTATGCCTATGAAAGGAAAGGTCACATAGCTTGAGACTGTCTGACTATAAGAGATGAATATACTGGGCAGGTATGACGTGGACCACCATGATAGAGGTAGCACTGTGAACATGGTGGTCCCCATGGTATTGGTTCTAGTAGAGGAGAAGGATCAGGAGGACTAGGTGGGGGGAAGATTCTATGAGATCCTCCTACCACTACCACTTGGCAACCCACATCAGGCTCAGGGAGCTGGTGGTCGGGTCCGCGGAAAACTACAGGTTATGGATGTCTATGATCCTTCCGCACACAATATGATCTGACGTACACTCTATGATTATTCTACTCATTCTTCAGTATTAGTAAAAATATGGGATAGTAAGTCTTTTATATCATTAATTTGGGTTCAGAAGTTAGATCTCCCAATAGAGACACTATCATAGTCAATTTTTCTCTTGGTTACTATAGGAAGAACCTCTTCTATATCTTTTATCTGCCGATAGTGTGAGAAATCATTTGGAGGAGAAATGTTCATATGGGACCTAATTTTCATCGTGATGAAACCTTATGAATTAATCTTGGGCTTGGATTGGATTTCCATTGGTTGATCCAAGATTTATTGTCATTTCAGGCTAGTCAGATTTATGTACACTAATGGGATGGGGTTCACCTTTCTTGGTGAATGAGGCCTTAAAACAATGAAGGAAAGTACTATAGAAAAGATATTATAGCCTTTTAACCATCAAATAGAGATCGTGACCCTTGGTGTAGCAGACTCCTCAGGAACCTGGGTTCCTTTAGTTATGGAGGATTACATGGATTTCTTCTCCAAAGATGTCATGGGACTACCTCTGAAGCAGCAGTTGGAGTTTTGCATTGATTTGCAACCAGGGACATCCTCGATGTCTTCCACAGTATATCGGATGTAACCCACTATAATTTGGGATCTAGGTTTACAGCTATAGGTCCTTTACAAGAAGTATTTCATCAAAACTAGTGTGTCCCTTGGGCAACTCTAGTTCTGTTTTTGAAGAAGGTAGATGGGAGTTTGTGGATTTTTTTGGATTATCGTCGCATAAATCAGGTCATAATAAAGAAAAATTACCCCTTATCAAGGATCAACAACCTCTTAATCTAGTTGTCAAGTGTGAGATGTTTCCCCAATATCGATATTAGATCTGTCTACCACTATATATGGGTTTGAGAAGAAAATATTCCAATTTTGTCTCCTCATTGTCCCTATGGGCATTACGAGTTCCTAGTGATGCCCTTTGGTGTGAAAACTTCCCTTGCTGGTTTCATGGATTTGATGAACCGGGCCATCTAACCAATCTTGGACCATTTTGTTTGTCTTCATAGTTGACATACTAGTTTACTCAGAATTAGAGGAGTAGAGTACATAGCACTTGAGGATGGTCGTTGATTTACTTCAGGACCACCAGATTTATGGAAATATATCAATGTGTCAGTTCTGGAAACCCAAGGTTAACTTTTGGGGAATGCCTTATATGAAGAGGGTTTATCCATGGATCCCACGAAGATCGAGGTAGTTATTTCCTAGGTTCCACATAAAAATGTGTCAAAGGTGTGGATCTTTCTCGGTTTTCCTGGGTATTACAAGAGATTTGAGGCATAATTCTCCAGGATTACAACCCCTTTTACCACTCTAACGTTAAAGGTTCAAACATTTAAGTGGTCTGAATAGTTCGCAAGGGTATTTGAAGAGTTGAGGCAGAGGTTGAAGAGGGGTCCAGTTCTAAGACTTCCTGAGGAGAGCATTGATTTCATAGTGTATTGTGATTCCATAAGATCTGGTCTTGGTTGTGTTTTGATGCAATGACATGCAGTCATCGTGTATGGGTCAAGGCAGTTGAGAACCCATTAGAAAAACTATGTGAATTGTGACTTGGAGCTCATGGTGGTAGTCTTCTCCATGAGTAATTGGAGACACTACCTCATGGGGGAGATCTTTATGGTTTACTTAGACCACCAGAGCCTCAAGTACATCTTTACCTAGAGAGATCTGAATTTGAGGTAGTGATGCTGGTTGAAGTTCTTATATTATTACGACTTTGAGATAGTCTATACTCTAAGGAAGGGAAATTGTGTATTAGATTTCCTTACTAGGAATCCCCAGGCTTTCTTAGTTCAGGAAGCTTCAGAGCAGTTATCTTCCCTATAGTTGGCCCGGGTAGAGCAAGAGGGTACAACTTTTCTACAGTCGATGGTGATGAATCCTTCTCTCCTTGAGCATGTGAGATAGTCCCATATGGGGGATATCGATTGTTAAGTTATACACAACCAAATAACTACAATAGATGCACCTGATGGGTATTCTGATGGAAGGAATCACAAGATCTTGTTTCAGCAAAGAGTGGTGATTCCAGTCAGGATGCGGTGTTTCCATACTTCTCCCTTAGTTGTACATTCCAGTGTGGAGAATATGTATAGGGATATTTAGTGGCAATTTTGGGGGTTTGACATGAGAAAAAGTGTTTCAATGTTCGACCCATGATGTCTAACCTATCAATAGGTGAAGGCAAAGTATTAGGTCCAAGTGGGGTTTTTTAACCTCTCGACATCCAAGAGTGTAAATGGGATGGCATATCCATAGACTTCACCATGGGGATTCCACACACAGAAAAGGTCCATGACTCAATCTGGGTGATAGTGGGTCGTCTTACTGAGTCCACAAACTTCCTTACTATGAGGGAGCAGAGTTTGGTGTAAAGTCTTAGGATGTTGTACTTATAGGAGATCTTCCCCCTTTAAGGGATACCCTCAATGATTGTCTTCAATCATAAAGTGTGGTAAATGTCACGGTTGTGGAAAGGCCATCCTGAGGCATTCAATACCTAGTTGTATATGAGTACGACCTTTCACCCCCAAACTGATGGGAAGACTAAGTGAACTATCCAGGTACTCGGGGATATGCTGAGGGATTTCGTGCTATATTTTGGCCAGAGCTATGAAGATCACCTGCCTTTAGTAGAGTTTGCATACAACAACAGTTACCAATCTACTATCGGCATAGAACCTTTTAAGGCCATATTTGGGAGACCCTGTAGGTCACCATTGTGTTGGAAAAATGTTAGAGAATCATCCCTCATGGGCTCAGAGTTGGTACGAGCCGTGAAGGAGATGGTACAAGTAATCCATGAACGAATGAAGATGACCAAGAGAAAACATAAATTTCACCTAGACAACCATCAAAGGAACTTGGAGTTTGATCAAGGAGACCACATCTTATGGGTAGTCTCCACATGATGTAGAATACAGAGGTCCATTGGGGTATTCAAAATTTCAGTGAGGTTCATAGGATTTTTTGAGATTGTGCGGAGGGTTTTTGAGGTTTCCTACCAACTTAACCTCCCCCCACAACTGTAGAGGGTTCATGATATCTTCCATGTGTTGCATATGGGGTGATACATTCATGAACCTAAGCACTTCATCGACTAGGGTGAGTTTTACATTGAAGATGGAGCCACCTTCATAGAGCATCAGCTAGCGATCGAGGATCGGTAGGAGCGAACTATAAGTGGATATACCATCACCTTGGTTTGAAAACTATGGCAGCATGGAAACGTGCAGAAGAGTTCTTGAGAACATGAGATCTAGATGTGGTCTAAGTAAACCAAGTTGCATTCCTAGTTTTTTCTTTTTTGGGGATGAAAATATTAAATTTGGGAATTATTTAGAGACTTATATTTCACATTATAATACTTTGAAATATTTATATGTATATTTCCATATTTGGGAACTGAGACAGAGTGCAATTCTGAGGAAAATGTGTGCCTGAAAATAATTTTATAAATATATTATGTATATTTTATATTATGCACATGACAGAAATGAGATAACTCTTAAACTATAACTCAGATCAGAAATCTATGTCCATAGTTGAGTCCAGAACACGGCGTTTACCCTAGGTGGGTCTTAACTTTCATTGGTGTGGGACTTTTTTGAAAAAACGCACCATGGGAGAAATCATAATTAAAATAATTAAACTTGATTATTTATCCCTTACACTAAATCAAATCACATTTGAATGGAGACTCATATTTGAAATCTGAGACCGTCGTTGAGTTCGGAATGGGGGGTTTCCCCTAAGTAGGACATAAAATGAGAGGGTGTGATGGTTTTGGATTTTTGCACCGAGTGGGATGTCTATAAATAGAGATTTAAGTGTTTCAGATTAGGGTTAACCCCTAATCTCCCTCTCTCTCTACCAGCCTAAGGTCTCTCCATCTCTCTATGTTGTTCTTCTTCGTTCTTCATCAGATCAACGAGTAAACATGACCAAAACCTCGGTGGATCGAAGAAGGATTGAAATGATCACATCACCAATGATGAATGACCAATTCAAGTTAGGATTTATCTCATTTTTGAGTTTTTATTTAGTTTTCATTTTGACTATTTGTTTCGTTTCCTTATTCTTCATCGTATACTTGCAAAATCATCTTTGGAAACCCGAACACGACCATTAATTTGTGTTTAAATGCCATTCTTCGTCTATTACTCACATTTTACACCATAAATTTTGGTGCATTAAGCTACCAACCGATTGAAGATTAGAGGCCAACATAGTAAATCCATCATTACTAGTGTCCCTGATCCACTGATAGAATCGTTATCGGGCAATTAGATTGATCTTGGTGGTTCACGGAATGGACTATCGGGGTGCCATCAGCACAACGGCCAATGTCGGTCCACAGAGAAGCGACTTCTTGCAGAATTTTGCAGAGTGGTGGTGGCACTTCAGCCTAGCGGTGCCACACTGTGGAAGGACATGTGGCCCGGTCAGTGTAAATACCCAGAAATTCCATGGAAATTTTTTTCTTAAATACATGGGAATTTTATGAATCCACTGTTCCTGATGGCGCCTGATTCAGAGGACCGGTGTTCCCGGAATCAATTTCTGAGGTTTTGTTCGGGTACGTTCAGTAAATGTAAGTGTGGGATTTTATATATTTTTAACTGGTGCTCAGAATTGAAATCCAAGGACACTGTTGAACTCACAGCGCCGATATTCGCTTAAGGAGATCTTTATCACAGTTGTGTTTCAACGTGAGTGGAAGTTAATTTTTGGGGTTTTCTAAATATAATTAAATAAAAATATGTAGCATATTTTTATTTGAAGGGTAATTAAAATCTCCAAGGGGAAGTTGGTGGTGGGTCCACCCGCACATAACCTCCCTTGGGAGGATGTTATAAGATGGGGCCCACACATGAATCAAACCCCCTTAACCCCCATTTAACTCTTGGAACTTCCCATAAATTTTTGGAGCCTCTTCACTTTCCACCTTCCCTCATTATGGTGCCAACACACTTAGGAATTAATAAATTCCAATTAAGTATTTGGATGTGTTTTTAATTCTTTTGAATTCTTTTGATTGCATGGCTATAATAAAATAATGGTGGAGCTATTATTTTATTTTGGTTGGGGACTCTCTTGGTGGAGCATTGGGAGAACTCTTGGAAGAATGACATCCTCCCAACAAAAAACGCTCCTCATCTCCAAAGAACGATGAACACCGTCCTCGATCTTCAACCAAGCTATAAGAGAAGGAGCCTCCGGCGAAGAACACTGACGAAGCTTCTTCCTCGGATGCTCCCCAACGTCAACGAATTAACACCTCCTATTCCGTGACTCGTCAACGTTCAATGAAAAATATGAGGTATGGGTTTGACTTGAATTATTTTCTTGTTCTTCATCATTCATCCTCGGTTTATTTGTTGGCCAATTGTTATCACCAAATGTAGAGGGAGAAGGCTGAAAAAACATGGCCTGGCCTCCCTCTTTTGGTTCTTGATTGGTTGATGACGACGGTGGAACAATGAAGCCACTGGAAGAGAGATCAGTGGTGAAGCATCAACGGTCGGCGATGGGCCGGCCGCGAGGAAACCGGTAGTGCAAGGCCACTAGAAAAAGGCACGGCATCATCGTGCCATTTGGAGGAGCCACGGGCCGTGGCCAAACCGGGCCACAGTGGAGGAGGCGTGGTGCTTTTGCGTCGCACGGTGGAGCCGAAGGCCGCAGCTAGGTCAGGCCGCAGTGGTGGAGGTGCGACATCATCGCATCGCGTGGAGAGCAGGAGGACCGCGGTGCCGTCGCGCCTCAGTGTAGGAGTGGTGGTAGCCGGCCGGGCCGGCCGCCATGGAGTTGGAAAAGCGGGGCCAGTCGGGTCCCGCAGCCCCTGAACCGGCGCAACTCGCTTGTTCTGTTCGACAAACCGGGGAGGGTCGCGGCACCGCCATCCCTCGCGTGACGGGCTGGGTGGCCACGGCCAGGCTGCCCCTCGACTACGCCGCCCAAGGCGGGGCCGCCCTCGGCCAGGCTGCCCACAGCGAGGTCGCCTTCGGTTGGGCCGTATCTTCCGGTCAGGTCATCCCCTCGGCTCAGGATTCTTCCTCAGACTGGTTCGGACCCGCAGACTGGGTTAGACCCCAGTTCAGACCGGTTATGGCCAGTTCAGTCCGACTGGGTCGGACCGGACCTGGACCCACTATGGTCGTTTACACCATTTAGCCTACATCTCGGGATACGACTGTCTGATGGAGGTACCACCTATGGAGATGGAATTCTTGGAGCAATAAGATTCCATTAGCATACTCCACTTGAGGTTCAGACACAGTTGGAGTACGGTTGTGTTGGTTTGAGCCTAAAAACCAACTGAGCCCCTAGAACGGAAATGCCAATAACTCTCAGACCGAGCGTCTGATTAACGCACCATCTATCATTTTGGGTTCCTTATGATGATTCAGAACTACGGGATACATCAAATCAGGACTTCGTGATAGTGGATGTATCGACACTTGGCTCAAGGATCGGACCCTCCCAGAATCGAGCGTGTTGTGTACGGGAAACCTAGGGCTGGCTTTGACGATACTGTACCAGGATCCTCCATGGGTTCAAAAGCGATAACTACTGTATCGGAATCCTCCATGGGTTCGACAACAATGAATACTTTACTGATATCCTCTATGGGTCCGATAGTTCTGACTTCTATTCCTGTATCCTGTGTGGGTCTGATAGAATAGCTGGTCATGTATCCTGTGTGGGTTCCAATAGCTTAGCTGGTCTTGTATCCTGTGTGGGGCCGACAACATAGATGAATTAGTGACTACATATAATCATCTCTATCACTCTACAAAAGATGTATACATGTGTGAGAAGAGTCTTGTATTTCAGTCATTTTCATTGAGGTGATTGACTTTACTTCCTATGTGGACTGGGTTGTGCTTGGGCTCGAGAGTTGGAGTCGGACTCTGACTGATAACTTTGGTATATGTATGGTAATATACCTAAGTAGGGTTGGTTAATACTTCGTTATTGTATCTTACTACTGTGGTTTATCCTTAGTGGATTCTGGGAGACCTTCGGGGGTCTCAGGGTTCCCTATTGCGTATTTTTATACTCACCCTTGCACGGGTTTCACCCGCACCTTGTTGTGTTCTGTGTAGACGACGGAAAATAGTTATTGAGACTGAGGGTGATGGACGGGAGGCTTCTCGGAGCTGTACTATATGGGACGTACCTCAGGGGCGAGTTGTTCGATTTTTGTACCTACTCTTCAGGTAGAATTCCCCAGTGGACGATCCAGGATCTATTTTCCCTTTTTACTTGTACTTGTTCTTGTTGTTCAGTTGGGTTTGTAAACTAGCCCACTTACTTTTAGCACTACCATTGTATTCAGTTTTACTTAGTGTATTGCTTCTGGTTGTGTACTCTGATTGTGTGTGATTTCTTTTTATAAAGGAAATGCATTCCCAGCTTAGGTATTTAAGCCTTTGGTCCTAGTCGCTAGCCCCTGGTATAAGGAAGGCGGGCTTGGGGTAGTCACAGCACGGATCCTGAGGATGGGTCGTGACAAATTGGTATCAGAGGATTCAGTTCTACCACAGAACATGGACTCTGATTCTTTTAATGGAAATAGTGTTAAGTGTTTTGGGCGTGGTTATCAGTTTAGGGAAACTAGAGTTGGTGCGGCGGCTGACGTATCCATAGAATTGGACTTTGACTTCTGATTTCCAACTCAGTGCATGAAAAAACTGATTGCATGAGTGTTTCCTTTGAAAAGTTTTCTTCGTGATTACTTTTTGTCATCTCACCAGGTATAATGTTTTGAACATAGTGCACCTTTTTCTTTTTAGTACTGCCCCATGAAGGCAGCTAGCTAGGGTTCCGAGTTTTGTACGAGATGGTATCCCACCGAGCGATGAGGCCTCGGTGAAGGGCCCCATTACAGCGGAGGTACTAACGGTACCACTATCCACTGAGCCACTGATACCACTAGCTCCGGCAGCAGAGAGTGCACGCCGTCTAAGTGCATTGCATGAGTTTCAGCTCCAGAGGTAGCCTAGGTTACAGGGAGATATGGACCCACAGGTAGCTGAGGATTGGTTGGAGGTTGTCGTGAGAGTTTTCAGATTGGTAGGGACACCAGCCGACCTCATGGTGATCCTTTCCGCGAGTCTCCTGCATGAAGCAGCAGGCAGATGGTGGAGCCTGATGCTCCAGGTTCATAACGAGGCATCATTACTCTGGACAGACTTTGAGATTATCTTCCGCTCATAGTTTGTTCCAGCCACCCTTCATCCGGTGCTGATTCAGGAGTTACTTCATCCGCATAAGGGCAGTAGGGCAGCATCGCAGAATCTTAGTAATCAGTGAGGTTCACCAACCTCTCGCGCTACTCCACGGATATGGTACGGGGCCCGTTCTTCAGGGCCCGAATCAGCGAAAAGGAATCAAGAATGAGATCAGGGATTCGATGATCCCCCTTAGTATCCCAATGAAGGCGGGGGTGCTGGAGTGAGCCCTTCTAGTGGAGAGTTTTCTTTCTAAGAAGACACCAGCAGTGAGACCCACCACAGGGCGACACATAGCGGAGTCTTCTGTAGCTGGCAGTAGACAGATTTCGTAGAGGTCCAAGTGGACTATCCCGTCAGGAGGGTGACCCCAGGATATAGGTTTGGTTGTGCGGGGCACATGAGACAGATCCAGCTATAGAGGAGAAGGAAGTGTTATGCATGCGGCGGGTAGAGCCACATGGCTCATGACTGCCCGACCGTCCATGTAGATGAGACGCAGACAGTAGAGTGACCTCTCAGAAAGAGGCAGAGGTTCGACCATGGTGGTCCTCCGGGAGCAGGGAGACGTGGTAGAGGTGTTGGCCGAGCAGCGGGTGGTGGACGAAATTTCAAGTCTCTACCACCACCACCACCACTAGGAGGTCCACCCCAACCACAGGGTGCTGGAGGACAGAGGCGGGATCAGCTCTAGGCAGTCGAGGCCTATGACCATGGTGCACCTAAGATGATTCGAGGTACTATCTGTGTCTACTCCACCCTTGTTGCAGTACTTATAGAAACAGGTGTCAGTCATTCTTTTATTGCCACTACACTCGTTCAGAGCTTGGAGACTCAGATGGAGTTGTTGGCTCAATCATTATGACTAGATACTCTTGTAGGAGCAGACTCGATGATTACGCACTAGTTATAGCAGTGTGAGATTACTCTAGGAGGCGATATCTTCGGCTGGGATCTTCTTGTAGCGGCATCGAGGCCTTACGACGTTATCTTGGGTATGGACTACTTATCCACATTTCATGCTCAGATTGACTGTATTAGGTGAAAAGTGCAGTGTATCTACACGAAAGGAACCAGGTTCACCATCACCGGTGCGAAGGGATCCTTTGCAGTGCAGGATCGACTTACACAGAGGGGGGTGAAGCCGATCACACATTAGTTTGCTAGTCTCATCCTCGGATCGGTTGATATGTGGAGTCCAAGTTTTCCTGTTGTGGTGGATCAGTACACAGATGTTTTCCCTGACGATGTTCCAAGACTACCTCATCACAGAGAGGTAGACTTCTATATTGACCTATACCCCGGGACGACATCGATATCTACTCCATCATATCGGATATCTCCCGCAGAGCTTCGTGAGCTGCGGGTATAGCTGGAGGACTCGCAAGGGAATGGATTTATCCAACCCAGTGTTTCACCCTATGAATCCTTGATTTTGTTCGCCAAGAAGGCAGATGGGAGCTTGCGACTGTGTGTTGACTACCATCACCTTAATCAGGGGATCGTGAAGAACAAGTACCCACTACCAAGTATTGATGACCTCATTGATCAGCTCAAGGGAGCACGATGGTTCTCGAAGATAGACCTTAGGTCAGGCTATCACCAGCTCAGAGTTCCAGAAGAGTATGTGAAAAAGACGGCCTTCAGGTGTCAGTATGGCCACTATGAGTTCTTGTTTATTCCCTTCAGCATAACCAATGCTCTAGAAGTGTTCATGAGTCTCATGAATAGGATCTTCTAGCCTTACCTCAATCAATTTGTCGTAGTCCTCATTGACGACATACTGATGTACTAGACTACTGAGTTGGATCATGCCTACCATTTGCTGGTAGTACTAGACACACTCCGAGAGCACCAGCTTTATAGTAAGCTCTCAAAATGCCAGTTTTGGATTTGAGAGGTTCAATTCTTAGGAGATGTCATCTCAGAGGTTGGAGTTGCAGTGGATCCAGCAAATATCAAGGTAGTACTTGCTTGGGAGCCACCCAGAAGTGCGATGGAGGTATGGAGTTTTTTGGGACTGGTTGGGTACTATCGGAGATTTGTTCCAGACTTCTACATAGTTTCAGCAGTGCTTTCAGCTTTGATGAAGAAGGGGAAACCCTTCATGTGGTCAAAGAGATTCCAACAGAGCTTTTAGGTGCTGAGTCATAGGTTGACTAGTGCACCCATCTTGAGGCTACTAGAGGAGGGCATTGAGTACGTAGTTTACTACAACGCATCAGGGACTGCACTCAGGTGTGTCCTGATGCAGGAGACAACAGTGATCACGTATGGTTCTTTGAAGTTGAGACATCATGAGAAGAACTACGCTACCCATGACATGGAGTTAGCAGTAGTAGTCTTCACATTGAAGATGTGGCGGGACTATCTGATGGGCGAGTATTTTATAGTCTACTCTGACCACAAGAGTCTCAGGTACATCTTCTCACAGAAGGACCTGAACCTGAGACGGCGACGATGGCTCGAGTTCCTCCCGGACTATGACTTTGAGAAATTCTATACTCCTGGGAAGGGGAACATTGTAGCAGATGCTCTCAGCAAGAGATCAGGCATTCAGCTGCTAGAAAAGGCGACGGAGCAGCTAGTCGCATTGCATATATTATTTGTGGACAGAAATGGATCAGCCTTTATGCAGTCTCTCACAGTCACTCCTCCACTTCTTCAGTGAGTCAGGGAGGCACAACATTGTGATGTTGACTACGAGGATCAACGTGCTCAGATATCCACAGGACAGGCACCTGATGGATTTTCTGAAGGTGGGGAGCACGTCATTCTCTTCAGAGGACATACCATGGTACCAGTTGTACTTCAAGAGGAAGTGTTGCGAGATTTCCACACATCTCCATTAGTGGTACATCCATGGTGGGTTAAAGATGAATCAGGACCTTCGACGACAGCACTGGTGTCCAGGTATGAAGAAGGCAATAGAAGATTTTGTCTCACAATGCCTCACTTGTCAGTAAATGAAGGTGGAGCACTAGGTTCCAGCGGGCTTGGTTCTTCCCTTAGAGTTCCCAGAGTGGAAGTGGGATGGGATATCCATGGATTTCATGATGGGACTTCCACGTACATACAGAAAACACGACTCTATCTGGGTAATTGTCGACTGACTCTCCAAGTCAGCCCACTTCCTACTGGTTAGAGAGCAGGGTTCAGTAGAGAGCTCCGGATGCCTCTACGTTTAGGAGATCGTACGGCTTCACGGTGTACCATCGGCGATTGTCTCCTATCGAGATGCTCGTTTCACTTCCCAGCTATGGAAGGGGTTGTAGGAGGCTTTTAGGATGTAGCTTCACTTGAGCAACGCCTTCCATCCTCAGACGGATGGTCAGACTGAGAGGACCATTCAGACTCTCGAGGACATGCTCCGTCCATGCGTCCTCGACATTATTCACAGTTAAGAGGATCACTTACCCTTGGTAGAGTTTGCGTATAACAATATCCATGACTCCACCATCGGGATGGAACCATAAGAGGAACTTTACGACCGACCTTACAGATCACCTCTGTGCTGGACTAACCCAGGGGAGTCAGCACTTGTAGGACCAGAGATGGTGTAGGCTACAACAGAGATGTTTTAGATCATCCAAGAGTGGATGAATACTGCACGAAGTAGGCAGGAGTCCTATGTTGATAGGAGATGGAGACTACTGGAGTTCGAGGATGGTGACCACATCATTCTATGGGTCACACCTCAACGAGGTCTACAGAGATTTGGATGAGGCGGAAAATTATCTCCATGATTCATCGGACCTTTCCAGGTCCTTGGTAGGGTAGGCGGGGTGGCTTGCCACTTATCTCTTCTACCTCAGTTGCACCGGGTGCACGACATCTTCCATGTATCTTGGCTGAGGAGATACGTGCACAACCCGTCCCACATCATCGAGCACGGGGAGCTGGATATCGATGATGGGGAAACATTCATGGAGGTTCCAGTGGAGATTGAGGATCGACAGAAATGGGTCCTGCATGGATGGTCGATACCTCTGGTGCGTGTTTGCTGGCAGCACGGGAACCTCCAGGAGAGCACATGGGAGCAGGAGGCTTATATGCGTGCTCAGTACCCCCATTTGTTTCCTTAGTGTGAGTTGTAGCTTATGTGGATGTAAAGCCATGAGGTGGGGATAATTTAAAGACTTTTAAATTCCATGGAAATTTTTTTTCTTAAATACATGGGAATTTTTCGAGTCTACAGTTCTTGACGGCTCTTGATTCCGAGGCCCGGTGTTCCCGGAATCAATTTCTGAAATTTTTTTTGGGTATGTTCAGTTAACGTACATGCAGGATTTTATATATTTTGGATCGGTGCTTGGAATTGAAATCTGAGGACATCGTTGAACTCACAGCGCCAATATTCTCTTAAGGAGACCTTTACAGTAGTTGCGTTTCAACGGGAGTGGAAGTTAATTTTTGGGATTTCAAAATAAAGTTAAATAAAAACATTTAGCATATTTTTATTTGAAGGATAGTTAAAATCTCTATGGGGAGGTTGGTGGTGGGGCCACCCGCACATAACCTCCCTTGGGAGGATGTTATAAGGTGGGACCCACATGATCATCAAACCCCCTTAACCCCCCCCCCCCCCCTTAAACTCTTGGAACTCCCCATAAATTTTTGGAGCCCCTTCACCTTCCACCTTCCCTCATTATGATGCCAACACAATTAGGAATTAATTAATGCCAATTATGTAATTTGAAATGTAACGACCCGAAATTTTGAATAAATCTTGTTTCCTAATTTCATGTGTTATTTTTTATACTCAAAAAAAATGTTTTATTTGATAAACATGATTATAAATAAAATGAGACCATTGGTTTTTGAGTTTTATATGACCATCGGTCAATATGACCACTGTGAACAAAATGTTTCGATTATTGTCTCTAAATATAAGTAATCTTGGTTAATTAATATAGAAAGAAGATTTGATGGCCTCACCTAGTAGCCTTGGGCTGATCGAAGCCCATCTAACAGAGATTGGGAAGGAGGTAGCATCATTGGGCTTTGCTCTGGACCAAATCCAAGCCGAACTTCATCATGTGAAGCTAGAACGGAATCGCCTTCGCGAGAAGTTCAAACTGATAGAAATTACTACTCGGGCAATGTTGACTGAGCCGCCCCAAAATTCTATCACCCTAGCACACCTTACTCTTAGGTCCTATGCTGGTATTATAAGGGGTTATGTAACGAGACCGTAATTGCCTTGTGTAATCCTTTTTTTAAATAAAAATTTGGATTTCTTCTTATGATGATGTTTATGAATTTTCAAATGACCGGATAAATATTGTATGCATATTTTTGATGAATTTTAGAAAAAGGATATTTTAAAAATGGTTGTGTAAACCTTAAATAATTAAAAATGTGTAATGATTTTCGAAAAATGGTCTTCTACAATTATGTTCAGTACGAAATTTAGAGTCTAAAAAGATCAACTTGATTTTTGATGAATAGTAAATTATGAATAGTGATTTTATGATTAGGATTAGTAATATGACCAAATGGATTAGTAATTTCACTTAAAGAAAGTTTTAAAATAATCTAGGCACCTTGATTAAGTAACGTGATTCAATAAAATGTGTAAATAACAGTTTCATTAATTATTATTCAAGTATTAGTTTTTTTGGGTGAATAGTGTTTTTTAATTAAAAATTTAATTAAAAATAATTATAAAATTATTTTTATAAAAATGACTTTATTTTTTGAACTCAGAGCATCGATATTATGTTATGGTAATTTTTGGGGTTTTTTCTGAAAAAATGAATTTTCGATGAATAGTGTTTTTTTTTAAATTAAATTAAAAATATTTAGAAAATTATTTTTATAAAATGGAGTTCATATTTTTAATCAGAGCGTTGATATTTGGTTAAGGTGAAATTTTGGGATTATTCTGAGAAAGTTGAATTTTCGATGAATAGTGAAAATACAGTTTTTAAGTTACGGGTGTTTAATGACATCATTAAATGATGTATTAAGTTTGTAATCAATATGTTCGAATTATGAATAGTGAGATAAAGTATGAGGTGTCCCAAGTGGCCAATACCATGGGCAAATACCATGGGAAAGCCCATGGTTTTGCCAAAACCACTAATGAGGTGTCCCTTTGCCATTAATGCCTTGTCCACTCACTTTCCCTATACATACCAAGACATCCTCTCATCCATTCGACTCCCCACTCTTCCCCAACGAAGTTCTGGTCTCATTACCTCCCAAGGAGTCCTCCCAAGGTGCCCCCAAGCCCTCAAGGTCCCAACCTTTGAGGTTTAAGAGTGACATTTTAAGGTAAGGGATCCGACCCCTCTCTTTCTTTTTAAGTATACACTTTTATGTCATTCCATTTAAAGCTCATATTTATTGTTATTGGGATGATATTTACTTACTTTAATTTTTATTTTAATGTGATGAGAGACCCTATTCTCTCTCATCAATCCATTTTGGAAGTTTTGAGTGGCGCCGTTAGGCTGCCGAACTTTCGTAAGAGATCTAACCTCTCTCTTTCCTTTTAAGTACTCTCCTTTATGTCACTTCTTTTAAGCTACTCTTTGTAATGTTGGGGGGATGTTATTTTATATTCCTCTTGATGTACATTTTATTTTCATGTGATGAGATACCCCTTTCTCTCTCATCAATCCATTTTGGAAGTTTTGAGTGGCGTCGTTAGGCTGCCGAATTTTCGTAAGGGATTTTTCATCTCACTCTTATTCTCGTGAGATTTATGCTACATTTGCCACAAATTCCATTGAGTGGTGTATGTACTGCCCATTATTCTACTCTTTGTGTAATATACTATCGTTTATGAGTATTTACATCAATGATCTATTGTCCTTCTTTCATGGGGTGTATGTTTTGAAAGATACCCAAGTCGGTAAGGGAACCTTTCACCCTCCTCTTTTTAAAAGACTTCTTTTGTTGGGTCTTTTAATTTACATATTGTTATGTTGGTATATGTTCTCATATATCCTTATTGATGTAAATTTTATGTCCAAGTGATGAGATACACTTTTTATCTCTCATCAACTCATTTTGATGTGATGTCGTTAGGCTGCCGAATTTTTAAGTGGTTCTTCACCCTTCTCGTTTTGAAGTTCTACTTTCATGTCAATTCTTTCAAGTTCCTTTATATTATGTTGGGGTATGATCTCTATATCTATCATACTGGACTCTTATGTTCATATGATGAGAGACCCTATTTGACCTTGTCAATTCAATTTTGTTGAAGTTTAAGTGATGCCGTTAGGCTACCGAATTTTCACAAGAGAAATCTTGTTTTGTTTTCTTCCTTTCATGTTCTTCATTTCATATGGTATATTTTCAAATTTCATTACCATGTTCATAAATCCCTTATATTTTCTCCCTCTACTGTATGATGGGTCATTTATGAATGTTTGACCCATGTCCCCTCTTTTCTCAATGTTTTCTAAAACCTTGTAACATAGCCATTATGCTGCAGAATTTTCCCCTCAAAATGCCTCTCTCTTTTCTCAAAAATTATTTTATGTTATAAAGTGAATACTCAATGCTCTTATTTCTACAAGGGTATTCACATATATATCAAAATGTTCCATTTTAAATTCTGGGATTTACATACATGAGACCCGCTTCCCTTTCCGTGGGTTTAAAGTGCCGTAAAGATCATGTCATTAAAGCAGTTTTTAAAATGTTATGATTATGAAATGAAACCCATTTATTTTATGCTATATGGGTTATTTATGAAATGTTTGATGATGATATACGTGGCTCACATGATAATAAAGGAAAATTTAAGGGTGCGCCCTGATAGCGCTCCAATGCATTGGGTAAAGACTTAATCTCTAGAGATGACCATTTTAACGACGCCTTGGTGAATAACCTTGGTAATTTTTAACGACACCTTGGGGATGGACCTTGGTGAAACGAAACGATTGCCAATATTAAATGTTGCAGCCACATCTTCAAGTTATGAAAAAGTTTTATTTTTATTATGATATGCCTCATGATTTCATTTTCATGCCTTAAAGTTCTTTTCATGACTTTATTGATGTATCCCAAGTTCATATGTAAAATGTTTCACTTGTTTCCCTTGCTGGGCCTTCTGCTCACCCTTTCTTTTGATTTATGTCCCCAGGTTATGAGATTCGGTAATGAGCCTAGGGTGAACATGAGGAGAAGCCTTTCAAGTGTTTAAGAATAATTCTTTATGTTGTTTTCATGTTTTAAGTTCCTGGTTTCCAAGACACTAAACCTTAAAGATCCTCGGTTTTGTAAAATGTAATTAAAGTTTATGTGATAAAAAGGTGGGATGTTATAGTTGGTATCAAAGGATGGTTTAGTTATTTGTGGAAATTAGGATATGAAAACTCTAGGAGGAACCCTATAGAAAAGTTTAATATAGGAAATCTTCCTGGTATTTTGGTGAGTATTGAGTAAGGGGTTGCCAAGAAAATACATCCCTGTCTGGATACGAGCAGGTAGAGGTGGCTCTGGCACAGATGTACATAGGGGTAAAACCCGAAAACACCGCTTTGAGCTAGACTCGAACGGGAACTGGTACACGACAACGGGCCTTGCTGCACTCTTGGTTACGACACTCCCGGGGGATATGCTTTGGTAAATTCATAAGCTTGGTATGAACCATTATTAAAGGAACAAAGATAAAATAAAATAAAGATTCACATAAGAATATATGATCATGGATAACCTAGATGGGAACCTAGGGGATCACAAGTTAGGGTATACTTTTCTTCGACAAGTGATCCTTATATGCTTTAAGTTCCCTTTCATGATTATTGGTTAAGTATTTAAGCCTCTAATTATACTTTATCTTCTTAGTTAATGGTGGGAAATGGAATAACGTGTCCCAACAACCAATGTGATAGGAAATGCGACAATTTCCGTATTAATATGTCAGAGATGATTAGGGGATTAAAAAGATGATTATTATTTTGGAAGGCGTTCACTATTTTGGGGACCCTATATGATCGAGGTAAATAGATTACTATAGTATTTTCATTGAGGAGTAAGGTTGACTTATATTTTGAAGAATTGATGAATTTAAGGTGGACTTATAGTAATTTAGGTTACTTTTGGGAATGATTAACCTATCTTGGGTAAAATATGTTTAGGTTAGCTACTTTTGTTATAAGATGCTAGGAGTGGTTGATTTTGTCTGGAGATGAACAATGAAGTTGTTTTGGAAGACTATGTTATCAAATCCTTCTTGTATTTGGGTTTCAATCTTAGTTTGGTTTATTTTGAGGAATTTTAAGGACTGTTATTTATGGAGTGGTCTATGATGAACGTTGGGTAGTACCATGGAACTTTGAAGATTTAAAAGTAGGTTCTATTCCTATGGGATTCTTTCTTTTTGAAGAGTTGCTTTACCTTAACCTTTCTGTTTTTGGGATAATGTTTAAAGATAGAAGAAATAGATAGTTAATCTTTTGTAGATTATGTGATTCTATAGAAGATGATTCTTGTGCTTTTATGAGACCAAGTGTTTTTGAATTCTCATCTTTTGGCGAAAAGATTAGTGTTGGTAGGGACTTGTTAAAGGATGAAACTCTACTTGAAGGTAGGTATATTTTCTTATGTTTTTGTTATATGTAGTAAATGAAATCCTCAAAATTATGAAAAGAAACGTAAAACAAAAATGTTGTTGGTTTACGTTTCCTACTAGGTAATCAAATACCGTTTACACACATCATAAGTTTGGGATTTTCTCATGGTTAACTTTCTCCTAATCATGTTCTCTATCACTCTCTCTCAGAACTGACCCTTTGTTTTTTCCTCCATGTCCATGTTTTCCTACATGGAACCCGAGTGTGGGTTAACTCGGGTGGCCTTTGTACTTCCTTTTCTTTCTTTTAAAGTAATGGTGTTACTGACTCTTTTTCCAATGTGGGACTTTCAATGAAATTTCAAAACCCAATTTAAAAAAATTGCGAGGACGCAATTTCTTAAGGGGGGAAGATTGTAACGACCCGAAATTTTGAATAAATCTTGTTTCCTAATTTCATGTGTTATTTTTTATACTCAAAAAAAAAATTTATTTGATAAACATGATTATAAATAAAATGAGACCATTGGTTTTTGAGTGTTATATGACCATCGGTCAATATGACCACTGTGAACAAAATGTTTCGATTATTGTCTCTAAATATAAGTAATCTTGGTTAATTAATATAGAAAGAAGATTTGATGGCCTCACCTAGTAGCCTTGGGCCGATCGAAGCCCATCTAACAGAGATTGGGAAGGAGGTAGCACCATTGGGCTTTGCTCTGGACCAAATCCAAGCCGAACTTCATCATGTGAAGCTAGAACGGAATCGCCTTCGCGAGAAGTTAAAACTGATAGAAATTACTACTCGGGAAATGTTGACTGAGCCGCCCCAAAATTCTATCACCCTAGCACACCTTACTCTTAGGTCCTATGCTGGTATTATAAGGGGTTATGTAACGAGACCGTAATTGCCTTGTATAATCCTTTTTTTAAATAAAAATTTGGATTTCTTCTTATGATGATGTTTATGAATTTTCAAATGACTGGATAAATATTGTATGCATATTTTTGATGAATTTTAGAAAAAGGATATTTTAAAAATGGTTGTGTAAACCTTAAATAATTAAAAATGTGTAATGATTTTCGAAAAATGGTCTTCTACAATTATGTTCAGTACGAAATTTAGAGTCTAAAAAGATCAACTTGATTTTTGATGAATAGTAAATTATGAATAGTGATTTTATGATTAGGATTAGTAATATGACCAAATGGATTAGTAATTTCACTTAAAGAAAGTTTAAAAATAATCTAGGCACCTTGATTAAGTAATGTGATTCAATAAAATGGGTAAATAACAGTTTCATTAATTATTATTCAAGTATTAGTTTTTTCGGGTGAATAGTGTTTTTTAATTAAAAATTTAATTAAAAATAATTATAAAATTATTTTTATAAAAATGACTTTATTTTTTGAACTCAGAGCATCGATATTATGTTATGGTAATTTTTGGGGTTTTTTCTGAAAAAATGAATTTTCGATGAATAGTGTTTTTATTTAAAAATTAAATTAAAAATATTTAGAAAATTATTTTTATAAAATGGAGTTCATATTTGTAATCAGAGCGTTGATATTTGGTTAAGGTGAAATTTTGGGATTATTCTGAGAAAGTTGAATTTTCGATGAATAGTGAAAATACAGTTTTTAAGTTACGGGTGTTTAATGACATCATTAAATGATGTATTAAGTTTGTAATCAATATGTTCGAATTATGAATAGTGATATAAAGTATGAGGTGTCCCAAGTGGCCAATACCATGGGCAAATACCATGGGAAAGCCCATGGTTTTGCCAAAACCACTAATGAGGTGTCCATTTGCCATTAATGCCTTGTCCCCTCACTTTCCCTACAAATACCAAGCCATCCTCTCATCCATTCGACTCCCCACTCTTCCCCAACGAAGTTCTGGTCTCATTACCTCCCAAGGAGTCCTCCCAAGGTGCCCCCAAGCCCTCAAGGTCCAAACCTTTGAGGTTTAAGAGTTACATTTTAAGGTAAGGGATCCGACCCCTCTCTTTCTTTTCAAGTGATCTCTTTTATGTCATTCCTTTTATGCTCCATGTTCTTATTTTGGAGGTTGTTCTTTTATACTCCTCTTACTGCCCTTTTTATGTTCATATGATGAAAGACCCCCTCTTACTCTCATCATTTCGTTTTAATAAAGTTTAAGTGGCGCCGTTAGGCTGCCGAATTTTCAAGGGATTCATTCACCTCTCTCTTTTTCAAAGTTCTACTTTCATGTCAAGTCTTTCAAGTTCATTTTTATTATGTTGGGGTATGATCTCTATATTTATCATACTGGTCTTTTATGATCACATGATGAGATACCCCATTTGATCTCTTCAATTCAGTATTTTGATGTCTTAAGTGGCGCCGTTAGGCTGCCGAATTTTTAAGTGGTTCTTCACCCTTCTCGTTTTGAAGTTCTACTTTCATGTCAATTCTTTCAAGTTCCTTTATATTATGTTGGGGTATGATATCTATATCTATCATACTGGACTCTTATGTTCATATGATGAGAGACCCTATTTGACCTTGTCAATTCAATTTTGTTGAAGTTTAAGTGATGCCGTTAGGCTACCGAATTTTCACAAGAGAAATCTTGTTTTGTTTTCTTCCTTTCATGTTCTTCATTTCATATGGTATATTTTGAAATTTCATTACCATGTTCATAAATCCCTTATATTTTGTCCCTCTACTGTATGATGGGTCATTTATGAATGTTTGACCCATGTCCCCTCTTTTCTCAATGTTTTCTAAAACCTTGTAACATAGCCGTTATGCTGCAGAATTTTCCCCTCAAAATGTCTCTCTCTTTTCTCAAAAATTATTTTATGTTATAAAGTGAATACTCAAAGCTCTTATTTCTACAAGGGTATTCACATATATATCAAAATTTTCCATTTTAAATTCTGGGATTTACATACATGTGACCCGCTTCCCTTTCCGTGGGTTTAAAGTGCCGTAAAGATCATGTCATTAAAGCAGTTTTTAAAATGTTATGATTATGAAATGAAACCCATTTATTTTATGCTATATGGGTTATTTATGAAATATTTGATGATGATATACGTGGCTCACATGATAATAAAGGCAAATTTAAGGGTGCGCCCTGATAGCGCTCCAATGCATTGGGTAAAGACTTAATCTCTAGAGATGACCATTTTAACGACGCCTTGGTGAATAACCTTGGTAATTTTTAACGACACCTTGGGGATGGACCTTGGTGAAACGAAACGATTGCCAATATTAAATGTTGCAGCCATATCTTCAAGTTATGAAAAAGTTTTATTTTTATTATGATATGCCTCATGATTTCATTTTCATGCCTTAAAGTTCTTTTCATGACTTTATTGATGTATCCCAAGTTCATATGTAAAATGTTTCACTTGTTTCCCTTACTGGGCCTTCTGCTCACCCTTTCTTTTGATGTATGTCCCCAGGTTATGAGATTCGGTAATGAGCCTAGGGTGAACATGAGGAGAAGCCTTTCAAGTGTTTAAGAAGAATTCTTTATGTTGTTTTCATGTTTTAAGTTCCTGGTTTCCAAGACACTAAACCTTAAAGATCCTCGGTTTTGTAAAATGTAATTAAAGTTTATGTGATAAAAAGGTGGGATGTTATATGAAGTGTTTTGAATTCTTTTGAATTCTTTTGATTTCATGGCAATAATAAAATAATGGTGGAGATATTATTTTATTTTGGTTGGTGATTCTCTTAGTAGAGCTTTGGGAGAACTCTTGGAAGAACGACATCCTCCCAACGAAAAATGCTCCTCATCTCTAAAGAACGACGAAAATCATCCTCGATCTTCAACCAAGTTATAAGAGAAGGAGCTACCCGTGAAGAACGCTGATGATGCTTCTTCCTCGGATGCTCCCCAATGTCAACGAATTGACGCCTCCTATTTCAAAACTCATCAACGTTCAACGACAAATATGAGGTAGGGGTTTGAGTTGAATTCTTTGCTTGTTCTTCGTCATTCAACCTCGATTTATTTGTTGACCAATTGTTATCACCAAACACGGAGGGCGTGGGCCAAACAAACATGGCCCGACATCCCTCTGTTGGTTCTTGATTGTTTGACGACGGCGGTGGCGCAATGGCGCCACAGGAAGAGAGAATCGCGGGGGAGCATCAGCGGCCCACAACGGGCCGGTCGCAAGGAAACTGGTAGCACAAGGCCACCGAAAAAAGGAGCAGCACCGTCATGCCACGCGGAGGCGCCACAGGTCATGGCCAAACCGGGATGCGGTAGAGGATGCGCGGCGCCATCGCGCCACGCGGCGGAGCCCAAGGTCGCAGCCAGGTCGATCCACGACGGTGGAGGCGCGGCGCCGTCGTGTCGCGCGAAGAGTAGGAGGAATGTGGATCCGTCATGCCGTGGTGGAGGAGCAGTGGCGGCCGGCCAGGCCAGCCACTGTGGAGCCGGACGAGTGGGAACAGCCGGGTCCCGTGGCCCCTGAACCGGTGCAGCGCGCCTGTTCTGTTCGGCAAACCGGGCAGGGGTGTGGCACCCCCTCCCTCACATGGCCAGCCGGGCCTCCACAGGCTGGGCCACCATGGCCGGGCCGCTCCTTGGTCAGGCCATCCAATGTTAGGCCACCCTCGGCCATGCCACCCAAGATCGGGCCGCCCTTGGTCGGGCCGCCCTCAGCCGGGCCGCCCCCGGCCGGGCCGCCCCTTGGCAGGGCCACGCTCGGGCTAGGTCGTTCCCTTGGCTCAGGTCGCTTCCTCAGACCGAGTTGGACCCACAGACTTGGTCAGACCCCGGTTCAGACCGGGTCGGGTCGGGTCAGTCCGACTGGGTTGGACCGGACCCTGACACATTATGGTCATTTACACCATTTAGCCCGCATCTAGGGCTACGGGTGTACGATTGACGTACCGCATATGGCGATGGAATTCTTGGAGCGAGACAATTCTTTTGGCATACTCCACTTGAGGTTCAGACACAGTTGGAGTACAGCCGAGTTGGTTTGAGCCTAAAAACCAACCGGGCCCCTGGAACGGAAATGCCAATAACTTTCAGACTGGGCGTCTGATTGACACATCGTCTGTTGCATTGGGTTCCTTATAATGAGATTGAACTACGGGATACATCAACTCATGACTTCGTGATAACTGATATATCAAAACTTGGCTCGAGGAGTGGACCATCCCAAAATCGAGCGTGCTGTGTGTGGGAACCCTAGGGCTGGCTACGACGATACAGTACTAGGATCCTCCATGGGTTCGATAACGATGACTACTATACTGGAATCCTCTGTGGGTTCGACAGCGATGACTACTATACAAGGATCCTCTGTGGGTCTGACAGTTCTGACTTCTGTTCTTGTATCCTATGTGGGTCTGACAAAATAGCTGGTCATGTATCCTATGTGGGTCCGAAAGCTTAACTGATCCTGTATCATGTGTGGGTCCGACAACATAGATAAATTAGTGGCTACATCTGATCATCCCTATCACTCTACAAAATTTGTATACCTGTGTGAGCTGAGTCTTTTCTTTCAATCATTATCATCGAGGTGATTGACTATACTTCCTGTGTGTACTGGGTTGTGCTTGGGCTCAAGAGTTGGATCCGGACTTTGAATGGTAACTTAGGTATATGTATGGGCATATACCTAAGTAGGGTTGGTTGATACTTCGTGATTGTATCTTACTACTGTGGTTTATCCTTAGTGGATTCTAGGAGACCTTCAGGGGTCTCGGGGTCCCTTACTATGTATTGTTATACTCACCCATGCACGGGCTTCGCCCGCACCTTGTTGTGTTCTGTGCAGACGACAGACAACAGTGATCGAGGATGAGGGTGATGGACAGGAGCCTGCTCGGAGATGGACTAGACGGGACGTACCTCAGGGGTGATTTTTTCGAGTTATGTACCTACCCTTTAGGTAGGATTCCCTAGTGGATGATCCAGGCGATGTTTTCAATTTTTACTTGTACTTTTTATTTTTGTTCAGTTGGGTTTGTATACTTTCCCACTTACTTTCAGCACTACCTTTTTATTTAGGTATTACTTAGTGTTTTGCTTCCAGTTGTGTACTCTGATTGTGTGTGATTTCTTTTTATAAAGTAAATGCCTTCCCAGCATAGGGATTTATACCTTTGGTGCTTGTCACCAGCCTCTGGCCTATGGAAGGTGGGCTTGGGGTACTCACAGTACAGGTCCTGAGGACGGGTCGTGACAGTCAGTCATCCGAGAAATGTCATGTGGGGCAACCCCATCGGTGACTGCCACCACGAATCTCATATATCCAGTTGGCCTCTTTGACGCTAGCGATGACCAAGTCATGGGCTAAGCAGTTATCATTAGTGGGTTCATCCGCATCAGTGAGAAGGCTAGGCTTCCATGGGATGGCCCAACTACCGTTGGTCGGGCTATCCCGAGCTCACCCAACTATAGTAGGTTGAGCTGAGCCAATGGTCTATGTCGGGTTAGTTGGTCAGGTCTAACCCATCGAATCAGACCCAAGTCAGATCCTGGGTTGATCAATGCGGTAACGTTCATATCACGGGCATGGTCGGCCAATTGATCACAATGGTCGACTGCCACAGTAGGTGGACTGATCAGGAGTTGGTCCACCCAACCCGTGAACCTCTTTTGAGGTTTCAAATGCCCGTATATTTGGAACCAAGTGTCTATTGTATGTGTTGTCTATGAAAATTTGACCGATTCTTTGAGACAGATCTTTTGAGATAAATTTTAGAATTTGAAGTTTGGGGTCAGAAGGTGGGACCCACTTTGACCCGTTCAAGTGTCTTTCGGTGAAAAGTTCTCTTTTCACTGGTTTTCTATTTTGGGTAAATAAATATCCTATCATACTTTTTTTCCACATAGAAATTGATGATGAACTCTGTTACAGATTCTGGGATTTAAAGAAAGGTGTTCTAAACTTGACACTCATTTAGCAGTGTTTGATTACTGTTGTGACAGAAGTTATGTTTTTCAAATCACCATAGAAGTACCATATTACCCTCCAATGGGGCTGGGAAGTGTTATATTCCAATTAATCTTTCAGGATTACGCCTCAATGGGGCTAGGTAGTGGCGTTCCTCGTTTTCTATTTTGGGCTTACCCTCCAATGTATCACCCTTCAAAGGGGATGGGTAGTTGTGTCTACTAAAAAATCATGACGAGATATGTTTTAGTATAAAATTTGACTCATATGTAATAGGGGTACTTTCCCTACTGAGACATGTCCTTGTGATGGGACCTAAAATCATACGGGCAAGATAGACCCGCCTAGAGAAGACTGTATTGAGGTGTGATGTTTTATCCCCTTTCACTTGTAGTTCATGGAAGACAATAGGAATGATGGGTATCGATGGTGGTAACTCTTTGGATATTTGGCAACTCTTTTCGTGGGCAGAACTATGATATAGATATCCCCTTACTCTCTCATCGTGTTTCATTGACTGAAAATGTACATATATCCTTCTGAAGTTCCCACTCTTTAGGTTCTAGTTATTCTTCCTCCAGGAACGGAAAAGACACGTGGGCTATGCCACATGCATTCTATGTCTAGATTCTCATTTTTGGACGAGTGTAATCTCCTACTATAGGTAGTGAAGACTCAACGATAATTTCACCTTCTCACTGTTTCTATCACTTTGTGTTTGGATGAGATTACTTCACTTCCTTATTGGGTTGAGCTACAATCATTTTCTACACTTTATTCAACATACTATTTTCCTTTCCTACTGTATCTCTTACTGCTCCCCTTTATTTTTGGGGTGTCCAATTGAGTATGTTTATACTCACCCCTGTATGGGATTTTCCCACATGTATCATGATTTATACATTTGGAAGATAGGTTTGATTAGGGACATTAGAGAGCTTAGGGTCACAGGTGATTAGACCACGTGTTCTGGTCATAGTTTGGATTCCCAGAGTAGGGATTCCTTAGTTTCTTTACTTTTATTTTTCTATTAGTTTGGGACACTATTCTAGTTGGGCATGTATTTTTCCCATTTTCCTTTATGTTTACATTACAGTATCCATACTATTTTAGTGGTCTATGCATGCCTACGTTTACTTTTTAGTATGTTGCATCTTTTACTTCGTTCCCTCTATATTTTTTTAATTGAGTTGGTTGTGTGTGTTTGTAAAGGTAATTAGGAAAATGAATCCCCTTGTTTTTTGTGCCTTTGGCGCTAGTCACCACCCCCTGGCCTTTGGGGCTGGATTAGGGCAATTGCGGCTCGAGCCCTGGTATAGGTCGGGTCGTGACACATAACGAAAACTTTAGGATATTATACTATACTTATCCTAAAATTTTATCATATAGTTATGTTACCAAATCTTTTTTAACCTAAATCTAGATCATGGGGATTCAACTACACTTCCACTAATACCGACTATAGCGACCTCGACCCCAATAACCCAGAGCTGGTGTCTTATTCAATACATTGTCATAAGATCCAAGGAATTTCTAACAAACCAAGCTTGATATACCTAGAAATTACATTACTTTTCCAGAATACTTAATACGAGTCACAAAAGGATTCCCAAAGACCATATTAGTTTAGTGTATTTGGAAACATGGAATGTAATCTTCTAAATTTGTGAAATATCTTCAACATCTCCCATAAAGATCTTCCCCTTTTGTTTTCTTACAAAAAAAACTTTCTTTATATCCTAGGGTAAAGAAAACATAAAAAGGGTGAGATCAAAATGCTCAGTAAGGGTACACATGGAAAACATAAAACAAACCACAAACATAAGAATATAAAAACATGAACATAAAGTTTAAACATAAAAATATTGAGTCATAAAATAAATCTTGGTAGTATATAAGGAACAAATATTAAAGGAACATTAACCATGATTGAATAGAATTGGCATAAAACATTTAATTGTGGAAAACAAATAAGTACATAATATGATTCCCATAGCAGTCAAGGCATTCTTACCAAGACCATCATAGTGGATGAATTCCATTACAGAACCGGGTTTACTTATCATTCCAACACTGTATTACTGAACCGAATTTACTTGTTGTTCCATCCCTGTATTACTAAACTAGATTTACTTTAAATTCCTATAATGTCTATCTTATGAGATATAAATAATTACCCAATTCATTGGAGGTAGATATAGGTTCTACCCCTCTCATAATGAAAATATTCTTACATGTTCCACAAAAACATAAATCATTCATCGTATCATAACCCGTGAAATAAAATGGGCTACTTAAACATCATTCTATCATAATATCATCCATATAAATTATTTTTCCATATTTAACACAATTAAATCATAGTAATAATAGGGATAGAATCATTACCCTATTTAAAGATCATCATCTTAGATGGAAAATAATTTTGATAAAACTCTTGAACTTAATTAATGAGGAAAATATCCTTTCTTCTTTGAAAACATTTTTTTCTCTAAATGCCATGCAATTTTAAAAGAAAATAATTTTTTTGAAAATAAACTTGAAGCCATATATAGGAGGATTCATGGAAATAAGGTATCATGAAATTTAAAAAAAACATTCATTCCATATAATTTTAAAAAAGTATTCTCCTTTTACTTTTATTGGTAAATTCAAAAGGTACCTCGTATGGTAAATGAAAGAAGTTTTTCTTCCAAACCATGTAGTAGAAGTTAAAATGGGTAAAAATGAATTTAAACATACATATAAGAATATTAAAAAATCGTGAGAATGTTTTTATAAAACATGGACATGGATGATAAATATTCCCTTAGTAATTACTTACGTATAAACAATATCAGAAAAAAATGAGATTGAAAAATTATCCCTTACCTTAGGTCTGATATGTTTCGTATGTATCTGAACCTCTTGTATAATTATTTAAATAATTTTATTGAAATATTATAGATTCATAGTTATTTTTATGATATCATATATGATCATATTATAATCTGTTTGTTAGTAAAATTTCATTTTCACTCGTTATTCGGATATTAACTACTTTATGTTGTTATGTAATTTCTGTCAGACAAGTTCATGTTCAACATATTAGGTTATAGTTATATAATTTAAAAATTAATATTAGAATGATATATATCATATTTATTCATTACATTCATGTATGTAATCGTGGTTTAATGAAGATCATGTTTAATGAATCACATCGCATCGGGGAGATGGTAGGTCGTACGTACACACGAGTGACGATGTCATTCCCATAATTGATGAATGGAATTGAAGTGGGTGGTGTATAATATTTCAGAATTAGTATCATGTTATAATAATCGTATGTATTTATTATTTCCATTATTATACCCATCTAAGTAAGGTGGTGTTGAAAAACATATTACACCACAGTGTGGAGATGGTAAGTCGTACGTACACACGCATTGGGATTTCATTTTTCATTGGATAGATAGAAGATGAAATATGATTGTTTCATGTTAATAATAACATATCATTTTACAATTGATACAGGAGTTATTATGTAATAATGAAACAACTCATGAAGAGAAATTAGAAGAAGAAAATAATTTTGAAAGAGGTGATAAAACAATTTCCTCATTTTTGGGTATCTTCTTTTGGGATGAAAAAAAGGACACCTTAAGATGGATTTCTTCCCAAATGGTGGCCTCTAGGATGAAGTGAGGGAAATTGGGAGGATATTTGGGGAGAAATTTTCGAATCCAAATGGATTTGGATGTGTTATTAAAATAGATGGATAGGCGCCCTTTTAAAAGAGAGGGGTGGGGCACCTTTGGAAATACCCAAAATATAAAATTAATATAAAATAATTTTAAAATTCAAATGCCGCCAAAGTGGATTATTTCGAAGATATGATGTGTTTGGGTTGAAATACTATCAAACAATAAAATTTGGAAATGTTTTGATTTTATTTTAAACCTTATTATTTTGATTTATCCTTATTTAATCTATTTAATTTTAATTGTTGTAATAATATTCTAAATAATAAATGGTTAAATATATTTACTTATGTGTTTTAAATTGTCAATAATTGGATACTTTATTAAATTTAATACCATTTAATTTCCACTTTGAAATTTTTAAATATTTTTGTGATTTTTAAATAATTTAATAATATGATATTTTTATAAAATATCAATAGTATCAATTTTGACACTATTAATTTATTTGAATTAAAATAAAATCCACACAGAAGATAAATTCAAAAGAAAATATTTAATACACTCCTAAAATATCATATTCATCTAGAAAATTTTTCAAAAACATTGATTACTTCATATGATATTTATTTTAATATTTTTAAAACCGTTTATTTGATGTTTCTCTCAATAAAATAAATTCTACCTCACCATTGTGTCATCATTAATGGTACTTATTTAATCACTAAAAATTATAAATAAATTCACATAATGTATATAATTTCATTATATTTGGCGAAACTATTTATGTTTGAAGTTTTATCATGTTTATCATTATATTAAAATTATTATACTTATAAGATATATGAGAGTGACATGTTGTCACCTTCTTTTGTTTTAATTATAATTACATCACATTCATGGAAACAAAGTCAATTAAATGAATCAATTCCAACCCATAGTTGATATTGGTCGACTTTAATTCATCCAATAGAATATTTTCAGATGTTGGGGTAATTTTATTATCTTTATCATATTGTTAGTTACCCTAATTTGCCTGATTTGCCTTTAACTATGGTAAATAAAAATTACCGTAGTTACTATTCATAATATCCAAAAAAATAAAATTAACCCATTAAAATAATTTTTACCCACTGATTCCAAATATTTAATCAATTTTTCATAATTCCAACCACATAATTTGCATAAATTAATTTAAAATTAATTTCTATTTTCAAAATCCAAAAAGTGGGTTTTTAAGAAGTAAAAAACTTATCAAAATATTTTCATGTGTTTATCCAATTTAAATGTGAAATTAAATCCAATAAAAAAAATTGGATTAAATGATAAAAAAATACAATTACACTTTAAAACCAATTAAAAATATAATATAATTATATAAATAAATTAGATGAAAATGTTGTTTTGAAATAAAATGCAGTATTTTTCACTATTCATTAAAATATTAATTTTATCTAGAAAAATACCAAAAATTCAAATAAAGTAAATATTGATATCCCACATCCAAATAAGAAGTTTATTTTGTAAAATATAATATATTAAAGTGTTAAAAACTAGATTTAAAATGGGTGCGCCATCAAAAGGCGGTAAAACTAAATTTTTTGAAAAATACTTCTATTATCCAAGAAAATAAACTTATTCATATCATGTCTGGAAAATATATAAGATGAATGTTAATGTTATATAAAATCAAAAATGTGGTTATTACTATTTATAATGGATAATTTATATTCACTGATAATATTTTAATAATATATCCTTTTTCTGTGAAACTCGGTATGGCGTACAATGCAAGCTATCGAGGAAGGTCACTCTTGCATGTAACGAAAGCCAAAAAATAGTATTGAGTATACCATAAACTAATACAGTGTTGAGTATAGTACTAGATAATATTGGTGTATCGTACAACACAAGACATAAAAGAAAACAAAAATAATCTATCTCATAAGATCTTGGGGTGTTACAGAATTGCATCAGGATGGACTGAAGAGTTTAGTAGTATTGGTAGAATAGATACATACTTGAAATTATTATTACATTTTAAAACATAAAATAAATAAAATAATATTCTCTGATAATATCAGTATTCACCATAGGTTACCCCTGTTTGTAAATCAAAAAATACTTCCTTGTATCTTAGGAAAATATAAAATATAAGAAAGGGCTAAGCTCAACTACTCAACAAGGGTAAGAGTATAGAAAAAGGTGTGAATAAATAAGGAATAATTAATATGAAAAGGAAAATAACTAAGACACATATCATTTAATTCAGAACATGATCATAATATAGAAATAACAAATGATGACCAAATATTTCCCTATAAAATATCACATGATCTGAAAACATAACTCTGGATATTATAACTAATCGAATAATAACATGGAGGCTTGTGCTAACACATCTATATAAAAGGTTAATTCCTGGGAAAAAACCCTATATAGTTTATCTCATTAGACCTATCTATGCATTGTGGGGATGTAATAGGCTCCACCTATCACTTATTAATCCCAATTCATTCCTCATATTAAAGGGGAGAAAAAAAATAAACATAAAAATTAATATTAAAAATTAACAAATGAAATGTTAATACTTACCCCCATGAAATACACAAAATCATAAACCATGTAGAGTAATATGGTGAATGGTAATAAAATTCTACATCCTAATCAAACAGATCATAATCCATCTATAAAAATAATAAGGATAATATCAATACAACATATCCCTAGTGGATCATAATTACAACGAAGCATTGATGCATTTCATTTATATAAATACCATAAAAATATATCTAGATACATTCTTGAGGAAAATATCCTTTTCATTTTTAAAATCACTTTATAAAACATTATACATTTTGAAAATTATTTTCTTCTAATATCACTTTCAAAAACTAATAATTTCATGAATATTATCAAAAAAATTTCCTTCAAAATATCATTTTAAATTTTAAAAGGAATATTGAAAGAAATGATAGTCATGATTGCAGGTAATTGTGTACATTTTGTATAAGTTAAAAAGAACATTCCTTCTACACTTTAAAAAGTATAGAAAAATTCCCTGTATAGAAAATTACAAGAAGATTCCTATCAAAAAAATTGTAAAAAGTAAAAATGGGAAAAAATGCCTTTAATAAATCATTTTTAAGATGTTAAAAAAAATTGAAAAGTTTTTTAGAAAACATAGTTTTGGAAGAAAACGTATTTCCAACTGAAGAGAAAACTAAATTTAGATTTTCTTAAAAACCCTTTATCAATTATTTTAAGTACCAACGATTGGAAATATGGTACTATTACTCAAAAATATCATGAATAACCAGAGTAAAATTAAATTAATGTGATTATTAAACAATGACCAATTAATTTCCAACAATTGAGATTCACCTATTAAAAATCCTGATTAAAATGAGATTGTAAAGTAAACCATTACAAAGATCATAACATTAAACTGAGAATTAACCAATGAATTGATTATGTTTATCAAATTTAAATACACATAAAAAATTAAGAAATAAAAATAAATATATTCAAAATTCATTACAAACATAATCTTATAATATCATAGACAACAAAAGAGTGATATAACCTAATGAAAAGAAATTGAGTGATGAAATTATTTACCACTTGGTAACTTTTAATTCAAATATACTTAGATGAAATAATTCAAACTAAAACAAAAAATATCTTGAATAATAAATTATTCATGATATTACTTGTCAAAGGGTCAGTATATACCCCATCTAAAAGAAATTAGGTGCATAACATTACAATGTGCCTCAATAAAATAAAAATGATATGAAATTTCTTATGTCACGCTTCCTTTCAGTCGAACATGCTTTAAACACTTATATAGTGGTTTTAAAAAAATTATTAACTTATTCTAGACACATATTAACATTTATATTACCATATATGATACTTTTATAGAATCTTATCACTAGTTCGTTAATTATATTTTTAATTTTCATTGTTTCACGTGTTTCACCTAAACAACCGAAGGATTATATTCTTATTACTCATTTTGATAATCCCTTATTTACAGGATAAGGGGTAACATTTATATATTCAATAGACCTAGAATCACTAAGCCTTAATACATGTCCATTATAGACCCAATGATTAAACACCCAACAACAATCCCCACCCAGCTGATACAAATGTTTTGGACCACAGCAACATACCTGCAAACATTCATAGAAAGCAGTCCCAGTGTATGACTGCATGGGCCTAATACTGATGGAAAAGTCATACCCTCTCATACTTCCAAATATAAGAGCATTTATAGTGGTTGTTTCTTGCTCTGGCCTCATCTGGGCTGCACCTCATTATGTAACCCAAATATCTGCTTGAAATCATCTATCCATCAAATCCTGAGTTTTCAAACTCCTTCATCAACAACACCCCACTACTTCCCTACCTATACAAGACCCTACAGAAAAATTAATTACTATGCCACCCTATCATCTCTTATACATCTTTCACTCAAGTAGGCCCCACAAATGCTGAAACCCACCTTCGTAACCCGTATAACCCCCATCGAGCTGTTGCTCGCCTAATCGTGCGCTAAGGCCGCCGTCTAGGGCCTCGACCATCGAATACCCCCCCACCCACCAACTACATCATGCCTACCACACTTTATTTAGTCATTAATCAAACTTCCCTTTGATACTCCCATCACCACTCACGAAGAACCTTCAACTATCACCGACCAATCTGCAATGCTCACACCCCAACCGCAGTCACCTACATGATGCATGACCTATACCACACACCCCTCATCTCCTTAATTATGATCCCCAAAATTTGAGGATACATATATTACATCCCAGGTAGATGCATTATTATTTGGACACCTAATCCACTAGTCCAAACCCCAACGTTATTTTTTCAGGTGTTAATTGCCTTGTTTTCTTATGCGTGTTTCATCAAGAATGATCTTATTATTAAATATATTATATAGTTTCATGATATCTAAGATAATAATAATGATATAATTATTATATTAAAATAGCAATTGTATTTTTGATACTAATCATGAAGGATTGTTTTGAGAACTGAGGTACTTTACAATCATGTAGATAGTAGGTCGTATATACACATGAGTAATGTTTTCATTTTTCAACAATAATTATGGAAAGAAGGTAAGTAATAATTTATCTTTATTATATGATAATAATACCATATATATCATATTATTTATATAAAAATACTTATATATATCATCCATGTGATTTGGTGATGAAAAGTGAGTCACATCACTTCTTAAAGGTGGTAATCCACACGTACACGAACGATGTAGTCATGTTTAAGTCAGTGAAAATGTAAGAAATAGTATTAAATTTTTAGAATGATAAATAATTCATGAATATAAAATTTATTTCATTTGTTTATCATATATTTATTAAATTTAACCTTATTATATTCTACGTAAAGCATTAGGGAAAGGCGAATCACATCACTTCATGAGGCGGTAGTCCTCCATACACACGGGTGACGTTATCATATCCCCTAATGAATAGAACATAAAAAATTTATATATCATATAATTAATTTAGAGATAAAATTATTTTATAAATATAATATATTTGATTTATATCAATCATGATACTAAACTTTGATAGCTGGTGATGGAAAAATGAATGGCATTAGTTCACGAGGCGGTAGTCTATCGTACACAGAAACTACGATTTCATAATCCATTTTATGGAAGTTGGGATTTTTATAGGTCATTACATAATTAAAATACATGTATATGTAAGATAATTAATTTATTATATTATCTTGGTTTAAAAATAATTGGAGGTGGAGAAATAAATAAAATAAAAATATTCATTGGAGAATGTTACCTTTTCTTCTAGTATCCTCCTCGAGATTTCACTAAAGACATCCTATGTTGGATTAAATCACAAATTAAGGATTATAATATTATAGGAGTAAATTTGGGAAGGTATTTTTTCAGGTATAGTCTAAACCAAATAGGTTATGATGTGTTGTCAAGTGAAGATAGGGGGTGACCTTTTATAAGTGAGGTGACAGGCACAATTGTAATTTTTTGAAAACATTCAATCATACCCTTGTTTGTATCATTAAAAAAGATTAAAACATAGTACATTATCGAACATGGAAGATTTAATGTCGAAATATGGCCATAAAATAGGTTTTGGAAAAGTTTTTATGTCATTTTTAACCCTTATATTCTTAGTTTAACCCCTATTAAATCCATTTTTACCTTAACCATGGTAATTAATTTTTATTGTTTTCTCTATTCATTTTGGTCAAAAATTAAGTTGGACTAAATAAAAATAATAAATTACTATAATTCCAAATATTTATTCTATTTTTCCAAATTCAATTCATATAAGTGTACAATTTTAATTTGAAACTAATCCCTTACACATGACTTACAAGAGAGTTTTTATAGAGAAAATATTCAACAGTTTACAATGATTTTATATAAAAATTAAATATGAAAATGATTCCAATTACCTAAATTTGATTAATTTATATAAAATTTAAATAATTATAATTTAAAACCAATCCATAATATAATTTAACATTACAGATTAATAAAATGAAAATGTTGTTTTCAGTTAAAATTTAGTATTTTCCACTATTTTTCAAAGAATGAAAATTCTTTGAAAAATCACAAAAATTAACCATAATATTATTGCGGAATTAATAATTCATAAATTAATTTTATTTTTTCAATTAAATTTTATATAATTGGTAAATTTTAAATTTAAATTATGTGCACAAGGCACGAATAAACCGTTTTTTAGAAAAATATAGTTTTTTAGAAAAAAATTATTTTTAATTTAAATGATTATTATATTTTTATTTTAAATATATAATTATAATTTTAATATTTTATTTAGTAATATTTATATCCATCATTTTAATGGATAGTTTATAATGGTATACTAAATAATGGTTCATTTTCACTCGGGGATGCGTGCCCCCCAAGCTATCGAAGAGATTAAATTTAAAGAAATATATATCATGAGTTGTTTAAGATAGGTGTTGTGTTCCACATATAATATTGAATAAAATTTTATTATTTTAGAATTTATGGGTGTAAAAAGGATCAAAACTACTAAACTAGATTTCTTATGCAAAAAAGTAACATTTAGCACCCATAAACAATGATTTTAATAAGGAATTATTGATAAATGGATGTTGAAATGTTATAAAGAGATCATATATGATATTATAAGAATTTATATTATTATGGTATAAAATTATAATAAATTTAAATTTATTATACAATAGGATAGATCACTTTCAATGTAAGTGGACACATGGTAAGGGTTTTATATTACAATCCCATTATTTTCCAAGATTGTTATGATTATGTATCCAATTCTCAAATTTAATGATCTACCTATCAAAAGGCTAATTAATTTTATTATCCTCTGGTTATTTATAGATTTTTCATGTTTTCATTTCATTTTCCTCTTTTTAATTACTCGAGATACTAGAAGAATACTGTTAATTAAAAACAGATTTTTTTTCGATCAGGAATCTTTCTCTTCCATGTACATGTTTACTTTAAAATGTTTTAACGAATGTTTTCATATTCTCATATGAATTTTTAAAGTAATTATTACCTATGATTGAATTTTTGAAAATGGTTTTAAATGAATCTTCTTTTCTTTTTATGAATGAGGTTCTTTTTCACTATTTTTAAAAAAGCATGAAAGGGGTGTTTTCTTTTAACTTATATAGCATGAACAAAATTTTCCATCATCATAACTGATCAATGAATTGAATCATACTTTAAAAGTTTCAAAGGTTATATTAAAAGAAAAAAATTCATTTAATATTTGGGGAATTTTTATATTTTAAATAAGTGGTTTAAAAGTGAAAAAGGGTATTTTTCTCAAGAAATGATTCAAGAGATATTTTGAAAGAATTTTCCATCTAAGATAACATAGTTTGATGTTTCCAAACATTTATTGGGGATATGATACAATTATAACATCATATTATTTCTTTTGTTTTTTTATTATTATGATGAAAATATTTTTACAAAAATCATTCCTTTGAACGGGTATACTATGATGAATTTATAAAATATTAATTAAAATCTTTTATTTTCCATGGGTTTTATCAGGATGAAATATTTATAAAACTAATTTATTTTTTACGAGTTATGATATAATAATTTTGTGTTATCTTGTGGCACACAACTATATGGTTTTAATTATGTAATATGTTTGATCAAAATTATATATCCCTAAATTTCATTGGGTAATGATTGATATCTCCTAAGCTAAATAGGATTGGAATACAAAGTGAACCTAGTTCAGTAGGGGACTCTATCCAATGTGATAGTCTTGGGTGTGAACCTTGACTACTATGATAGTTTGGGGAGTGAACCCAATATACTATGATAGTCTTGGAATTGATCCTTTTCTTCTAATGAAATTATTTTCTATACTTATGTTTATGTCATAACTTTATTAATTATTCCAATGTTATGCTCTCATGACTCATGTTGTTTGATTCCTTTATGATTCATGTATTATAAACTGCCATGATTTATTCCATGACTTATTATTTTGATCTTGATATAAAGGTTATGTTTTTCATATGTTAATATCATGTTCTCGTACCCTTATTCCCCTATTATTCTTATATTATCCTTGATATCTCCCTTGTTTACCCCGAATAAGAATTTTATCTCACCCATTATTATGATTCCATTCAGTGGGATATGAAGGAAGTTTTTAAGCATGATATGTATAAGAATGGTGAAATTTGTGTATAATTAAGAATGAGAGGACAAATATCTTATATGAACAAGTTTTGTATGTATCTCTGTTTCTAAAGACACCAGACCTATATGATTATGGCATGGATCGCTTTATTATGTAATGAATATTCATCTAATAAGATGTAATATCAATGTATGAAAAGTATGGGTCACTATAACAAACTCATAAAGGCTTATAAAATAATTATAAATAAAATCTTCTCAGATAAGTTATAAATGATCATATATATTATATAAAACCATTAAATAAAATCCCAAAATAAAATATGGTTTTATTAAATTCATGGTTAGAATTATTGGAAATCAAACCATGCATCTGATCATGCATCACCCACTTGAATCCTACAAATTAAATGAATGGTTGGAAGGACCATGCACCAAGAGCATGCAACTTGGTTTTTCCTCTATTTTTCACTCTAAAACATTATATTCTAAAAAATAATCCATGGTAATTATACATAAATCATAATAAAACTATTTAAATACAAATAAATCTTATAAATAATTGATAATACACAACATAAACAAAAAAACATTCATATTTATGACATCTCTAACCTTTTTCACTCTTGAGTAACCGAACTCAGTTGGCTACATGGTTGGAAGTGTGTCTCCCCATAAACCAGAGGCTTCCCAAAAGCATTGATAGCCTATATTGTGTCTATGGGGAGACTATTCCCTCAAGTAAGAGTGTAGAATAGCGGAAATAATATATTAATAAAAAAACAAGTGTATAATAATGAATAATGTATTGGAAACAAACATAAAAATCAAACGATTAAAATCATAAAAATCTATAAATTATATCATATATATCAGATGATGGAATGTCTCTAAAAAAAGAAAATGGGAATACATGAAAGTATGAAGGCAGTATAATACATGATATATAAAGGAATCAAAAGGGTAAAAACAATACAAGTATCATGAGCACTATCTCATTCATCAACTACCAATATCACATCATAAAGCAAGAAGTCAGGTGTCCTGAGAGGGATGTTTCCCCTTGTCCACACCTATGATCATATAATATTCATGGGTAAAAATAGCGGATTGAATATTTTGTGAATTAAACTTAGTAGGTCTCCACCAAAAATGTTTATAAAAATCTAGTCTGTGAATATAAACTCTAATAGTGTGCAGGTATATAAAAGTAAATCAGTACAAAAAATAACTCATACCTACTTCAGCCTCAACTTGTGTCTTTGAACATGAATTCATTTAGTTATTAGACATGGGTTAAGAATTATAATATACTAGTATTGAAGGAGTAATAAAAATGATAAAAATAAAATATAATCCAATTAAAACCATGGAATCCTTGACCTTAGGGGTCAATCCAACTCATATTAGTTACTCATGTAGTCTAGATATAAGGGTCTGAGTGTAGTCCATGGGATGAATAGTAGGTATCATACCAAAAAAGTTTCTAACAGAGTCTGTGGAGCTCATCTACAATAAAACATGGAGAATCTTGATTGGTCCCAATGCGGTGAATCCATGGTGTCGTGTGTCCAAGGACATCACAATGAATCTAAAGAGTGTATACAAGGAATTGTAGTATCCAAAAAAGTTTCATCTAAATCATTGGTATAACATAAAGTCATTCAAATGATAATATAATATCTAGATTTTATGGAGGGTATCTTCCATGACAATCAGATAAATGAATTGTAATGGTGTTGTCTGAGTTCAAAAGGCATTCTATTATGGTTCTAAATCTAGATCATGTTTTAACATTCCTATAAAGATGAAAAAGATATATATTTATTAGGAACCTTGTACTCATTTCATTCATGTATTTATTTCATCATAGTCCATGTAATACCCATGCAAATTTCAATTCATTAGATTCATTCCATTACCTTTCATCATACGTGACAAGGTAAATTAAGGAAATGAAACCAATTATCAATTTAAATAAAATTTTCAAGTCCTAGTGATCTATATATATATATATTATATTTAACAATTTAATGTTTCATTTAATTGTTATGGAACACTTACATTACTAAATGTCAAATTGAGAATACCTAAATAGTGTCCCAAATAATCTCAACATAGGTCATCAATGGAATAATGATAAGTAAAACCTATTTGGTGTGGTAAACATAGAGGTTACAACCCCTAAATACATCATGATGTGTCATTAGGGACTTAGAATACATTCTAGATAAATTAAATTAAAGAAGATGAATTTCTAGAGGCAACTTGTGATGAAAACGGTGTACACACAATGACAACAGTTTATAAAAAGGTGATTCTTAAGGGTAAAGTCATAAACAACCTAACCTATGAATGTAGTAGATTACTCATCTAGTATCAGCCCTTAGTTTGTCCTAGGTAAGAAGGAAATATAATATTATATTAATTCTATGAAAATAGGGAATATGACATCGCACCAAAATAGCATCTTCGAGGGAAACACAAACAACGAAAGGATCCCAAGGAGTGGAGAGCTTATCAGTAAGAATCCAAGAGATGAATGGATTATGATTCATATGTCTTATATAAAATTTATAAAATATCCTAGCATATAAGGGAGGAGGATCACTTCAAGGAAGAATTTATGGGGGTGTATCCAAACCATAAACCTATAGTGAGCTAGAAAATATCCAAAGATAATGTCATGTATAGTTGGGGGAGCATGGTTTTTCCGACCATTCTCTACCTATGTATCCTCCTTTTCCTAGGTAACACGCTCACATAGGTCGTAACGCATGGTTCTGCAAACTGTTTTCATCCCACATACTCCCCTTAGTGGATCCCAATAGCAACCTTCACAATTTATCTAACTAAGTATATTAGGATGCATGGTTTCTACTAACTATGTGGCCAAATGGATTCCTCCAAAATTTAGGGATCTTGGATCTGAACAAGCCTCAGATGCTCCTAAATCCTTCATTAAACCATTGGGTATAGTTAAAAATTAAAATCAATGTTTTAAACTAAAATTAAATGGTTTTTACCTCATATAAATGCCATGTTCTTATAGTCCCCCCCCCCTAAGGGAACTCTTCCCTGAGTTTACCTTCCATGGATGGTGAAACTTCATCTAAGAATAAATCCATCCACTAATCATGTATGCAAGCCTCTGGCTCCAAATTCTCGCCTTGTACATGGTCGTACATCCATAGCACCCATGCTAAAGGGATATACCGTCATCAGATATCCTTCAAGATCCAATCAATGATTCATATGGGATACTCCTCAAAATAATCATCAGTATCCAATTCAACACCATCAGGATCAAAAGTATGAGACAGGTTGGAAAGGTAAAGGTGAAGTTATAAAACATTGAAGACGTCGTTCATGGAAAGATATCTATAACGTAATAGAAACTGATAGGATACTATATTGAATATATCCAATATCTCAAAATTCCTGAAAAAATGAGGAGAAAACCTCCCTTTAATTTATACGTATCTATGACCCAACCAAGGTTGCACTCACAAGAAAACACAATTCTCGACCATGAACTCTAAAGGTCATCGGTGACAATACACAAACAATTTCTCTATAAACTAAATAGTATCCATATTTTTTCTAATCAACTACACCTACTCTTAATTCTCCTTGGCGAGATAAGGACCTAGTATCACTGCCTCTTATGCCTCTAGCTATAACAGTGGTGAACAGAATGGTCTTCCATATAAGACCTCATATGGGTCTATTTGAATTGTTTCCTCAAAGATATTATTGAATGAAAACTCAACAAAAAGTATATGTTTCTCCAAATAAACTCTAAAATCAATGACATATTCTCAAATCATGTCCTCTTACACTTGTATAGTCCATTCTTACTATCCATTAGTCTGAGGGTGACAATATGTACTCAGAATCACCTATGTACCCAAAGCTTTATGTAACCCTTTCTAGAATCTTAATGTGAAATAAGAATATCTATCTGAAATGATAATAAGAGGGACCATGTGTGGGAATATAATCTCACAGACATATATTCATCCCAACTCATCAACTAAGAAAGTTACATGGATATTAAGTTAGTGGGATGCCTTCATCAGTTAATCCTCGACTACCAAAATTGCTTTGCTACCACGAAGTGACCCTGGTTAACTAGTCACATAATCCATTTGGATGTCATCCAATTTAAATTTTGGACTACTAACAACTCTCATAATCCAATGATCCACCGTTATTCTGCCTTCCTCTACTAATAGGTGGAATGCCTAGTGATAAAACCCACAATATAACATTTCACCACAGGCCACCAATACCAGATACGTAAATCACGATATATCTTGGAGATACCTAGGTGCACTTAACAATAAGAATAATGATATTATTGTATTAATTATTCTCTCATGTCAGTATTCAACCATATTATCCCATGTATAATCAAGATGTCATCTCCATCTATAGACCAATCTGGAGGTGGGTCCTCACCAGAAATACATTCTCATAGGAATTGAGCATCGGGATCTTAAAACTTCCACATCTTCACTCAATCTAGGAGTGAAGAGATAATCTCTAAGGTTTCAATAAAAGGAAATTTGTGACTCTATTGAAACTTAAAATTCATCTCAAAAAAAGAGTTTCGTCAACTTCTATTTATCACTAGATTCTTGAATGGCTTGTTCCTAAGTTTTCTGACTCAGCACATCAACAATAGCATTGATCTTTCCATGCATATAGAAAAGATCAAAGTTTAAGGACTGAAGTTATTCGACCCATATTCACTATCAGGGATTCAATTCACACTATATAAATATGTATTTGAGGCTATTTTGATCCTTATACACCACAAAGCACTCTCCCATCGGATAATGCCTCCAACAGCGCAAGTGATAAACGAATATTTCTAGATTGAGGTCATGCATAAAGTAATCATGCTTGTGAGGTCTCAACTAGAGAGACTCATATGCAACAACCTGATCCTTATAAATCAATACTACACCTAGACTGATGTCTGATTCATCACAGAATACTATATAGCTTCTACTAAGATCAGGAAATATTAGAATCAGTTCTAAAATAAGACTTCCTTTTAACTCCTAAATTTTCCTACTGCATGTTTTGTACCATAATAACATCACAAAATTCATAATCATAACAGTAATCGGTGTTGCAAGGAATGAGAATTCTTATATAAAACATGAATAATAAACATATATCCCTAAGAATTTATTTATATCAAACAAGTTATTTGGATTCTCCCAGGAAACAACAACAACTACCTTCTCTAGGTCAATTGATACACTTAATTCTGAGATAATATTACCCAATAAGTGAAGCATGTCGATCTAGAAGAGGAAAATTACGATATTAGTATACAATTGACGCTCTCTCAATGTACTCAATATGATATCAAGAAGTTTTTCATCATTTATCTGCATATGAGAAGGCACTAAGATGTCATCCACCATAACCATGATGAAGGAATCCAAATAAGGGTGGAAAACCTTATTCATCAATGCCATGAAAATAGAAGGTTCATTCTTAAGATCAAAAGACATAACCATGTGCTTATTTAAACCGTACCAACTTCAAAAATTCATAAATGGTATATCTAAAGGCATGACTCACACCGGATGATAGCCATAGACTAGTTTGATCTTCAAGAACACTCTAACTCCTTAGAACTGATCAAAGAGGTCATATATTTTTGAAAACATATACGGGTTATTAACCATAAGAACGTTTAACTATCATTAATACACACATACCCTAAAGGATCCATCCACATTAATGGAAAAAATGACAATAAAACCCCAAGAAGATGTATTAAGTCAGATAAAACCCTCAGATTCTAAAACAAACAATTATCTCTTGTTCTATTGAATCTCAGTATGTATTATCCTGTAAAAATGAATATATACTATAGATGATCCTAGAATTAGCTCAATTGTAAACTATACATCTCTCTTGGGAGGCATTCTATAGAATTATTCTAGGAAAACATCCCTAAAAATCCTACACTAGAGAAAATTATGTTATATGAACCATCAAATCATCCCAAAAATGGGTGTAAATCTAGGTTTTCACTCCATCCATCCCATGATAACCTGGTATGGATCAACATCCTTGGACATCCCATTCTCCATTGTGTACATATATACTACCCCTAAAGTCACCCATTGGTGATAATAGTTAATGTGGTCATGATAATTCATGAGACAATCCATCCCAAGTATGACATCAAACCCTTTCATCTCAAGGATAAAAAAATTCCACAAGAAGTAATAACCATCAATACTAAGAGGAAAGTCCTTTAATTGGCATACACCCTCTGAACATACACCTAACAGTGTTTCTAGGGTCATAACCCTATAAAATAATAGAGTTTTAAGACCATTACTTTCCATGATTGATATAGAGATGAACGGTTGTGAAGAACCTATATCAAAAAAACAGATATGATAGTAGGGGAAACTAGGATAACACCCCTTATAGTATATGGTATTATACTCTGCTCCTTGGGTATCTCTAGTAATGCATTTAAATGGTATAATCTTTGTTTCTAATCTATAACTATAATAAAATAAGTAGGTTTTCTTGGATGGCGTGTAAAATTAAAAATCTAGAAATTCTAGCCATGACCTCAACCTCAACTTATTCAGATAATGCTACTCCATCTTCCTACCTTCCACAAAGCCACTGATCCCGCTTCTGAAGGTGGAGCTAGTATAGGTCCTCTTCTACTAGAAATAGGTGGAATGGTTCAAAAAAACCTCTAAAGATAAAACGTTTTTCCATAATCATGGCAATCTACTTACTCTCTATCTCAGTGTGGCATTACATTCCCCTATCATCTAAACTAATGGAATACAACAAAGTTACCAATATGGATACACAATAATACACTTCCTACATCTAGTAAAACTAATACCCTTTCTTGAAATTAACCCTTTGTTCCCAATACTATCAACTCCCCTTCAGTTTCACATGGTGATAGGATCTTGGTTCATGATCTCATAAATAATAGATAGTCGAAGGATGTTCACCTAAGTGCAGATGGAAATGTTGATCCCATCCCCAAGGAGTCTTGCTTACGATATCTATTCACCAAAAAGAAGTGGTGAAAAGCATTAAATCTTGGTGAAATGATTTTAATTGTCAATAAATGACATAGTTCCCTACTCTATTTTCATGAACTCCCAAGACCAGTAAACTCTAAGTGTCTCATGGAAAAAGTAATCACAGAAGGAAATCTAGAGTTCTACCCAAACCATTCCCTAATGATGACTATACTGGGTAACCATATCCCACTAGATCTTAGAAGAATCACACAAAATATAAGTGGTGATATTTACCCTACTCTCTATATGCATCTCCAAATGCTTGAATATAGAAAAAATGGGTTCTACCTATGAATCAGTAGCTCTAAATATATCATCCACTAATAATATGGTAGGATTCTACTAATAGAACTCATGAGTAATATAAGACATTTTAGGTAAAGGTCATGGAGCACCCTGTATAGACTGCATCAAGTATATGAAACCCTCTCAAAGATAAGATCTAGTAACTCATCTGGTAATAGAAGGTGGTGTTGCAGATGGCACTATTGTAGGTAACACTGTTGGGTCAGTCCCCACCACCAATGGTGTCTATATAAATCTAGTATGTGAATATAAACAGTAATATTGTGAAGGTATATAAAAGTAAAGTAGTGAAAAAATAAATAACCAATACCTACTTCATCCTTAGATGGTTTATCTAAACATGCATTCATTTAATTATTATACAGGTGTTTATAATTATAATATACAAGTAATCATGTAGTAATAGAAATGATGATAATTAAAGAGGATTCAAGGAGAAACTATGGAATCCTTGACCTCAGGGGTCGAGCCAACTCATAGTAGTAACTCTTGCAGTATGGATACAAGGGTATGAGTATAATCCAAGATGTAAACCTAAGGCCTTCCACTATAAAAAGTCTAATAGAGTCTGTGGACCTCATCCACATTAATCTTGGGATAAGCATGACTAGTCCCATTGGTGTGAATCCATAGAGCCACACGTCTAAATTCATCATGATGAATCCAAGGAGTGTATCTATGGAATTACAATATTTGAAAAATCTCCAGGTGAATCATTGATATAGTTATAAGACATTCAAATAATATGAATAGAAAAATATTATATAGTGTGTATCCTCCACACAAATTGTCTCAATGAATAAAAATAGCATCAAATGAGTTCTCAAGGAATTCCCTTGAGAATCTAAGGCTGGATCAAGTCTACCTAGTACAATAAATATTAAAAGGGTCATATGGAGTAGTTACATTATACTCATTTTATTCATGTACTTATGTCATCATAGTACATGTAACACTCATGCCAATTTCAATTCATTGGGTTCATTCCATTACCTTTCATCATACATGATAAGGTAAATTAAGGACATGACACAAATTATCAATTTGAATGCATTTTTGAAGGCCAAATGATATCTATAAATATATAATTTCAATTTAAAAATTTAAAGATTCATTTAATAGTGATAGAGCACTTACCTTATTTAATGTCAAATAATGAAAATCCGAACGACGTACCAAATAATATCAACATAGGTAACTAAAGGAATAATGAGAAGAAAACCCTACATAGGGTTGTCAAAATAGAGGTTACATCCCCCAAATATTTCAAGATGTCTTATTAGGGTCTAAGAAGACATTATAAATAAATTAAATTAATTTAGATAAGTTTTTAGAGGTAGTTCTTAGTGAAACTAGTGTTCCCACAATAGAAATAGATTATAAAAATGTGATACTAGAGGGAAGAGTCTATGAACACCTATAATATTCATGTAGTCGATGCCTAAAATAGTATTTTACCTTAGTTTGTCTTGGATTGGAATAAAAATAAATAATAAATAAATGCCCTAAAAATAGGGTATATCAGCTTTCACTAAAATAGTATCGTTGAGGGAGATGAAAATAATGAAATGAACCTAAAGAGTGAGGAGCATAACCTTAGGAATATAATGAGATGAAAGGATCTTGATTCAGAGGTTTAATGGATAAGTTCTCAAAGAACCTTGCTTAGAAGGGTCAAGTATCTTTTTACTGGAGATATAAGGGTGTGTTGTTCCATATAAATATGGAAAAAGGAGGTAGGGGTAAGTTAAATAGTGTGAGGTGAAAAAACATGAAAACACCAATCATTTATGATGATCATGGTTTGTCTGCACGGTTGGGGTGGCATGGTTTGTCAAATTGTGTTCTACCCATGTGTCCCCCCTACCTAGGTAACACACACACACAAGCTCTAGTGCACAGTTCAACAAACTGTTTACAGCCCGTGTGCTCCCCTTTGTAGAGCCCTAAAGTCCCATACATGGTTTATCTAACCATATGGACTGGTTTTTGTGGTTTATAATAACCGTGTTTCCTGGTTTTTCACCCAAAATTTAGGGATTTAGGATCCAAAAAAGCCTTGGATGCTCTTGAATCATTTCTTAAACCATAGGGTATAGTTAAATGGATAAAATAAAAGATTTTAACTAAAATAACTGGTTATGTACCTCATATATAAGTTAGTTTCTTATTTTATTCCCCATGGTTACTCAATCCTCTTTAATAAAAGTATTGGAAAAACATTTTTTCAAAATATTCCCATTGAATTCCATTAATACTATATTTTATCTACCATGAATTCCCTAATTAACATATTTAATTGAAACTCTAATATTTTTTATAAATGGGCCTAGTATATCATAACCCAATATCCGGGTCAGTTCATTACATGTTCAATCATATAGATGAACTAAATGATGAGGATATGATTTGGTCACATAATAATTTTTTCATGAGGTGATGACTATGTATCGAGGGATTTCTAAGTGGTGGGTTCAATATAGTCAATAAATCTCTAGATAGTGGTGGATTTATAATTATTATCCTATATTAAAATAACCCATGTTTTAGGATAAACCACATTAACAAGTATAATTTTAATGATGATCGTGGTGGTGGTGATTGTGATTATGATGATATTTAGATAATGTGTTCATTTAGGGATTCCCAACTCTTTTATGAGTGGGTTTGATAAAGTTGATAGACCTTTTGATGTTGAAGAGGCAAGTCTTGACTATGAAGAGACATATATTGACTAGTGTTCTAATGAAACTACATGTAAGGGATTTCTAACTTGTTTTAGAGTGGTTTTAGTCCAATTGATAAGTCTTAGTGTTAACTAGAAAATTTTATGAATAATATTTATGGATATAGAGATGGAAAAGGAATTTCTAATCTTGGTTGTTATATTTTATATTATTTAGATTTGATGATCCACCCACCTTTATATCTAATATTACCACTCAGGAATTTGTTTTGAGTGCATCCCAACTTAAATTGAGTTGGGCCTCCAGATCATAAGTTTTTATTGTAGCTTAATATCTTTTGAAGTACATATCATATGATGATGATGGAATTTGTTTCCTTTTTTAAATGGATTATAGAAAAATTAATGAGTAATTCAAAGTAAAATAAATTTATTTATGGGTGTTCTAAAATTTAGTCTTCCAAAAGTAAATCCCTTAAAATATGAAACTATCAAAAGGAATAATTACCTATATTCATATTATACTACTGAAAGATGACAATGATGAATTGGGTAATGATTTATCTAGAAAATATAAAAAACTTGTCACTAAAAGTAATGAATGAAATTTTGGGGAATACTGTTGATAGATAGAGTAAGAATTCAGGGAAATAATATTATTAAAAAAATATCCATATAAAATAAATTATTGTTTGATGTTCTACTTATTTCAAAAAATGTCCAGTGTATATACAATAAATTCACCAAGAAAAACACCCATGATAATATACTTTGAAAAATACATGATTGAAATGTCATGATGAAAATATTTATTGAAGCACATGAAAGTTGACTAGATACATAAATTTGTAATCTATGAAAATACTGGAAGATAAAGAGTTGTGAGAGAGGATTAAATATTATAAGTTTGGAGGGTGATTCCATAAAATTAATTGAATATGTAGAAAAATGTTCATTTTATTATATAATGGGTGTGCGGTGAAAGGGAAATGAATAATGAAACACCATCAGATATAGGAGATCAAGCATGCATGAAGAGCTTCAAGAGAGTATAATATGATAAATGATACAAATGTATCAGAATAGTTTTTTGGATGATGAACACAATAGATTATGCTTTAGAGTAAAAATATAGGAATAATAGGACATGGTATATTATAGCGTATGATAGTGAATAAAACTCACTACCAATGATGTTATCCGATGAGAGTAATATTGTTTCAATAGAATCAAAAATGATATAAATATGAGTATATGTGTGGTTATTAGAAGTTAAATTGTTTTTCTTCTGGTTGATTGTTGAATAAAATAATGCAGACTAAATTCCTAGAATGTTGAAGAACATAAAAAATAGATAGATTAAGTTGAGAAAGATGAAATATGAGGCTAATTTCTTTGTAACTGTGAAAATGATGGTATACGTCAGAAGACCACTCAAAAGTACTACTAGATAACAAAAAAATCATCGTATGAATAATACTAAAAGTATATAGGATGTTTCTAGATGAAGAATTATATTTTCATAGGATGTGACATGTGAAGCTATCAGAAGAATATTTTATTTTGGAAGCTTAGAAAATTGGACGATGAAAACTGAAATCTAAAGAAGAAGACTATTGAAACCCAATATGAGCATGAGAATATATGACCTATTCCTAGCTGAGAATATCTTGGATAAAGATAAAACAATTAATACATGATATGATCTCATGATGGGAAGAATAATATCTAAAGGATGTTGTGTTTTTATACATGTACAACTGCAAAAAAATGTGAGTATGTTGTAAACAGCTTACTATAAATAGATACAATATGTACAAAATATTTTGATTACTGAAAAATTGATCCTTTATGTTTAATTTATAAGGAAGGCTATTGAAAATTTAAATTTTCATAAGGAATATGATTTACATATATAGAAGATAGTTTGAATCATGAGTTTTCCAGAAGATAAGTGTATATGTATTATTAAAGATAAATGATAACATGAAAAATAAATGTGTTTAAATATCATGATAATATTCTTATCAAGATTCATGTTCATAAAAATTTGAAAGCTACTCAAGGTGAATATCTCTGGATGCTAATAGAATGTTTTTTAAACTATATAACATGTAGACTAGATATAATTAATGCTTTTATGAATAAATAGTGTTTACTTGTTTTGATTATATTTAAGATAACTAAAGAATGAGGTGAAATTAGGATATTATATAAAAAATAGATATGGAATGATCAAAGGATGAACTTACCAAAAACATCAAGTGATATTATGGATGGAGAATCATTATCATTGATAGAAAGAATATGATCAGTGTGCATGAAGTCTCAACATATTTTTTACATTATTGGAAGAATAATACCATGGGTGGAGAAGAATTGGTGATCCATAGAAAAACATTATGTAGCATGGAAGTTGGGGTTATAATGATATCAATAATTAGGTAACTATAAAAGATAGTTGTAGTCCTGGTTTGAATAATATTTTTGGAGTAATGATTGATATTTACTAGAAGATCAGGTGTGATATTAGCCTATATTCTAAGATCTGAAGTCTATGAGAAGGTTGAATGCAAAGGTTGAGTGTAAAATAATTAGTTCTGATTAAAACTTATAAATATTAAAGCACTATAAAATAAATAATTATGATGTTGAGGTAGATGTTAAAATTTCAAATATTCATGAAAGGAATATTATGTTATTAGAAAGGGTTTGAAGGAAATTTGATAAGTTAGTTGATTCCACATTTTTTAGAGATTTTACTAGACTCTGATATTTTTTTACGTTTTATTTAAGTTATTTAAAATAGATCCTTAGAGTTCAAATATTTAAAAATTACAGAATTTATCAGGGTAATTTGAGTATATAAAAGTGTTTGAGATCATTCAAAGAAAAATAATGAGAGTGTGTAGATATTTTTTTCATTAATAGAGCTCATTATAATAGAAAATATGGATAGGAAGTAGCAGATGAGGTATTTCAAGAAATATTCTATTGGGTTGAATATTTAAAAAGACCAGAACATAAATTTTTTAAGCATTTGAGTAATGCAGTCAGATTCAGTAGACCAAAAGTTGATATATATAACAATGTCCAGTGAAACTATAAAAATTTATTGATTTTTAAGTTCAATGAAGTGTGAAATCTCTATACTTAATTTTACCAGAAATAGAATAAGTTCTTCCTAGAAATACTCTATTGGAAAAAGAAGTTTTGTTCGAATACATAATCAACTTAAAGGAACATTGTAAATTTATGCGAGTATGTATTATTTTTTTGGAGACATTGTGTTCGGAATTCACATTGTGGGTTAATTATAATAACTTACCACAGCATCTTAAATTTTTAATATTATTTTTTCTGGAAAATATATGACTCAATAGGAGTTGATATATGAGTAGTAGGTTCTCACATATTGGTTTATCCTTATAAAAATAAATGTATGTTTTGTACTTTACATTATCAGCATTGAATAAGTAAAAAGAGATAAGGTCATGTACTTAATATCCATACATCCTATATAATGAAATAGGATTGATCAACTTAAAAGAAGTAAAATTTCAAGTTGAACATAATTAGTAAAATTTGGTCACCAATGGTTTAGCTCCCTCGTAGGGTGACTGTAAGATTATTTGGGACTCTCAACTAGTATTAGAGAATAGGTTCCCTATATTGGATCTACTAGTTTTTTTTTTTTTTGTCACCTATTTACATGAAGTGTAGATTTTCATAATTTGATGAAATAATCACATTGGATGATATAGATGTTATAGGGATGACATTTTTAGATGTTTGGAAAATTTATCTTAATCTGAAGTCAATAGAAGGTATTCTTGGTTATGGTATTATAAATGTTTCTACCAAAACTTTGAAAACCCAGAATGAGAATGAGGCTCATAAGTACCAAGAGTTAATCTCTTAAAATCAATAAATGGATAATTCAATCTTACCAAAAGGAAAAAATGAAAGTTATATTATAAAATCCTTCCAAATTTATCTTTCAGATCAGGAATATACTAGATAAGGTGACTATAATTCTATTGAAACTATTGAAGAAATTTATTATAAAATAATAGTTTACATAAATAATTACTTTTTAGAAGTTTTTGGATACAAACTTTTATATATTGAGGGACAATATGATGAAATCACACATTTAGAATCCAAATATAAAATTATGGAAGATTCACTAGCTTTGAAGTTACACAACTATAAAACTCTCACAAAACTCGTGGGATCCAAGGAGTAGTCAGTGATACTTAGGAATGAAAAATGAATCTTAATCGATGAAAAATTGTATTGGAGTTTTTTTTAGAATTATTTTTTAAGAAATTTATTGAATAACAGCTATATGAATTAGAATCTATTTTTGATATCATGAACTCTCAGATAGAGATCAAAGAAAAAAATAATAAATGAGACTGAAAATTCATTGATAAAAGAAACTGGAACACGTGATGAAAAGATTCAAAAGGTAAAATATTAATGTGAGGGTAAATAAAATGTCTTAAAAATATGAAAAACACTTTATGATTAAAGTTTCTTGAGTTCGAAATAAAATTTTAATACTTATAATACAATCATGTTCAATCTTGAGATGAAATTTAGGAAATATCCACTACTGAAGTTTCTAATAAAAGACATACTTTTCTAAATAAATGATCTAGAAGTATGAAATATATGAGATCATTAGAAGATCCATCTTATGATGATATGAGGGAAAAAATAATCCCATGTTTTGATTCATTTTTATGAAATAATTTCTCTAATTTTAATAGTTCATGTTTTAGTAATATAAAATGATTGGTGAAGAAAAATGAAAAAAAATCCACCAATTTACTAAAGGTGGAAAAAATAAGAAATGGAAGAGGTTTCCCTTAAGGAGTTTGGAAGAAATAAATTTGTGTTTAAGAATAAGAACACACATCCACCAGAAAGAATAATGAAAAAAGTAATAAAATAAGATTTATTGGCTACTATTAGTGTTATGGAATGTTTGGGCATAGGGCTATCGACTGTTATCACAAAATTCCAATATATGAAAAGAAGATAAAGCCATTGTTTTTGGGAGAAAAATAAAAATTAATTTAAATCTATCTAAGTAAAACCAAAACTCATGGAATTAGTAAAATATATTGATATCCAACATATTTTTGTATCTTGAATCATTTATGAAATTTTTCAAAAAATTGTATACAATTATGATAAGTAATGATTTACAACTACCAAAAAAGGTTCTGTTATAAACAACATAAGGGATCCACAAAAGATTAATGTAAATAAAAGGAAGAAAAATTCTATGTCATCCTTAGAGTGTAAAGTTAAGAAAGATTCGAATTATAATTCACCAAAGAAGAAAGTATTAGAGTATATCACAACCATGAAAAGATATTTTTACTATAGAGGAAAGGACGTTTCATTGAAATATACAAGAAGGTCATGAATATTAAAGTTAAATGAAATAATATAAAGTGGAAAGGTGAATCAATACAAGAAATAAACAAGAAAAATTGAATGGTAGAATACATATCTTATGAAGAAGTTAATGTTTAAAAAAAGTTATCACAGAAGGAAAGCTTACTGGAAAAAAAATTTGTGTGGAAGATGTAACTAGGTTAGCCACACTCCAAAAAAATGAATTACAATATTACTAGGGTAGGAAAATTTACAAAGTAAAATAAAGAAACCACTAAAATGAATAAGCAATCTAAAATTTTTTTGTAAATAAATATCAACAAAATAAAAAATCTGAACATATTATGATGGATTTCATAATTATATAAACAAACCCATTGGAGGAAGTAAAGAAGTTGGAAGTAGAAGGAAATAAAAAAGTTTTTCCTTTCTAGAGGAAGTTAATAATAATGATCCATATATAGTAGAAAATGAATATATAAAAAAGGATACCTTTCCACTCAAGGAACTTAATGTTTATAAAGTAAAGATTAAAGGATGAACAAAAAGTAAATGGATTCTCTGGGTTGAAGAAGACTTCATGATCCAATTACTTTAACTGAAAAAGAAATAAATTCCACCTTATTTAATCATTTGTTCTAGAGAACTTACAATGAGAAAGAAATTAAAAGTTAAGGAATATATAGTAATTTTTCCCTAATAATGAAGTTGGTGATTATAAAGACATAATAATTTTTACATAAAGAGAAAAATTCCAAACAACCAATGTTTAAGAAATAAAATTCTAAATTTTAGTAAATTGAAAATTGAAATCCCCAGAGGTTAAACCTCTATTTTATAATGAATATGATTCGGATACATAATATTCACAGATTTAAATTTTTAGTCATCTATAAGGTATGTTGTCCATAATGTCTCATTCTAATATGAAAACTAGTGTTTAAATCTAAAGGGTTAAAATTGATTTGTTGATGAAAAAAATTACAATGGTGGAGAATCCAATTATTTTATACTTGAATGTTTTTTTATCTATTTTTAAAGATGGATGTAAGAAACTAAGATGAATGAAAATATAATGAATTTTCCCCAAAAAGAATATTTCATAAAATTTGGCATCAATTGGTAAATTTTTTGGATATCTTTAATGACTGAGTTAATAACTTTTATATTCTATACTAATAATGACTCACATAGAATTAGATTTTGTTGCTTTGTGGGTTATTACTTTCAAAAAAGGGGTTTTATCCATCTATCAAAAAACTAATTGTTACCATTAAGATCAATAAAAGAAAACAAGAGATGAATTAAAGGTGTTAATAATTTTATTTCTTCTCCATAATATGTCAAAAATTTGTATTTCTATTCAAATCATTAATTGTGGAGAAAATTGATGAAAAAGATATCTCAAATATAAGACATTGAATTTTTTATCAATAAGGGAGAGATAAAATGTACTAACTTTAATGAGAAACTGATATTGGAAACAAATCTAAAGGGGGGATTGATGTACCAAACAGATAATCTTGATGAAAGTGTTGTCTTTTTTTCTAATAGTTTATACAAAAGTCAATGAGTAATTTTAAGTTGAATGAATTTGTCTATGGGTGTTCTAAAACTTAGTCTATTAGAAGTACATACTCTGGAAGATACAACTATCAAATTCAGAAATGGCATTGATGCATATTCTACTATTCTTAGATTACATTGAGGAATTTGTGATTATTTATCTAAAAAATGTAAAACTTGTGTCATCAGAAGTAATGGAGGAATGTTTATTGAATTAAGATAATATATAGAGGGGGAATTCATAGAAATAATATGATTTAAAAGAAGATGTATAAAAAGGATGATTCTTTGAAATTTTATTTAGTTCAAAAACATTCATGTGAGAATAAAATGAATGAACTGACTAAAAAATCATTGATAATATGCTTTGGAAACTATATTTTATGAAAAGTATTGCTAAAAATTGAATGAAACAAAATCAAGGTGACCCTATATTTGATGTTGTGACCTATGAAACTACCAAAAGATAAAGTGATATAGGAGAGGATAAAATATTATAATTCTAGGTGGTGATCACATAAAATTACCAAAATATGTGTATGATTGTTGAGTTATATTGAATAAGAGGAAAATATGTAAAGTGAAATGTACAATGTCATACAATCAGATGTAATAAATCATACATGAATTTAGTGCTTCGTGAGAGTATTATACAAAAAATAAGTTAAATTAATCAGAAAAAAAATTCATAGTATAAAGATAATATATGGAGTTTCAAAGGAAAAATATAAGAAAAAAAAGTCATGATAGATTGTAGTACATGATAATGCATCAAACACACTACCAATTCTACTATCATGTTATAGTAATTTCTTTTGTATATAACCATGAATGAGATAAATATGTGCACATTCAATGTTATTGGATGTTGAAGATTTTTCCTTGTAATGGTATATAGAACAATGTAATGTAGACTAAATTCTTAGGAGGATGAATACCGTAGAAACTAGACAACGGAAGTTAATAAAGATAGATGATGAGGGTGATTTTATTTTAACTGTGTATTATATGGTATATGTGAGAAGACCAATTATAAGTACTAATGGATTAGATATACAAGATCTTAAAAAAGATGACTAGACATGTCTAATATGTTTTCATAAATAAATAATTCCATTTGTATTGGATGTGATATCTATGTGATGCATGCATGAAGAAATTTAGGTTTCTTGTATGGATTATACTGAAGAATATTAAAGTGCATGGTAAATTATTGAGATTATTTAAAAATAGATATGGTGTGATAAAATGATGAACTTACTAGAAACATCAGGCGATATGAAGGCTATCCAAGGTGGAAGACTGCCAGAAGGAAATAATTGATAGAGATTAATTATCATCATAAGGAAGAAGATGATCAATCTGTATGAATTCACTACATGGTTTTTTTATTATTAGAATAAGAATACCATGGTTACAGAAGCATTGGTGATCCATAGTTTAATACTGAGTAGTGTGGATGTTTAGGGAATAATGTGATAACTATGAAAGGAAGTTATTGTCCTAGTTCAAAGTAATTTTTCTTAGAAATGTTTGATATTAAACAGAATCTAATATACTATATCAGTATACATTCAAAGAACAAAAGGCTGTGATAAGGTTGAGTGTAGATTTTGAATTGAGAATAATTAATTTTGACTAAAACAGACAAATATTAAAACACTAGAAAATTAATTATAATGATATTGATCTGAATATTCAAAGTTCTAATATTCATGAATGGAAGTCTATGTTTATATCCATGTTTTGATAAAAATTGAAATTTTTAGTTTATGATAGATTTTATAGATATTTTACTTGACTCTGAGATTTTATAATATCAATTGAAACTTTTCAAAATAGATCCTTAGAGTTTATAGATTTGAAAATCCCCAAAGTTATCAGGGTAATTTGAGTCTATAAAATATGTTGATATCATTCAGAACAAAATGATTACAGAGTTTAGAGATTACTTGTCATTGAGTGAGTTTCTTAGATGAGAAAATGTTTAGAGGAATCATCTGACCATAATTTTCAAGAAATATTATACTATTTCAAAGATTTGAGAAGACCAGAACAATAATTTCTAAAGAAGTTGAGAGATATAAAAAATCAAGTACAACTAGTATAAGCTATAGATATTGAATTTTACATAAGCATGAGAGATCTAGGATTCAGTTTACCGAATGTATAACAAGTCTGACATGCCATTACTCTCTCAGAAGAATAAGTTTCTGTCAAATACCTATTCAACTTGGAGGAAAATTGTAAACTAATAGGAGTCGGTATTATTTGTTGGGAGAATATATGTGTTGTATACACATTATGGGTTAAGTATAAGAACTTTTCACACCACTTTTGATTGATAATAATATTACTAGTGGAAAATTCATGACTCTATGAGGGTCGATAGAGTAAGGAGTGAGTTCTAACTTTGAGGTAAAACCTTATAAAAATCCATGTGTGTTATTTACTTTACATTATCTACATTTAATAAGGGAAAAGTGGTGAGGAGTTATTCTTAAGATCCATATGTCCTAACTAATGATAATGTTTTAATAAAATTAAAGGAAAAAAAATTTAAGTTGAACTTAATTTGTAAAACGTTTTTCACACCTAATTCACCCCCAACCCCCTCAAGGTGACTACTTGATCCCCTTGGACTCTAATGTTTTTTGTAATTTGATCTTCAAGTAAAATAGTGGGGGGTTTAACCCCATAACATGTTACCAACTAAGGGAGCTTGATTTGTAAGGTTCCTCCATGTTGTGCTTTGATGGTGGAGTGTGTGTTGTAGCTGAAAGTTGATGATCTAAAAGGACACTACTTGACAAGGTTATATTTATTTATTTTGAAAAAAAAAATTCATAGTGATATAATAGGTAACTAAATGATGTGTAAAATTTTTATAAGTGTAACACATGGGTTTAATATCATTTTTGATTAGTTTATCACATTGATTATTCTTATCTTATTCTTTGAATTCATGAATTTATTACTAAAATGATATATCCATTGTTTAAGTTCACTAGAACATGTTTTATAGATATAATAGTTCTAAAAACACCCAAATTCTAGATCCTCAAAAAAACAAGGTTTCAAAAAGTTCTGTAACAATTCGATAGCATTGAATGTGTATCCAAAACTAAGAATACATGCAAACATATCCATGCATGCTAGACATTTCACCTTTTAATTATCTCATACATTGACCATAGATATTTTACGTAGAACAATAAATAAATGGAATTATAAGAAATAATCAAAGAAATAATTGGATTTTACATGGTTCGGGTAAAGTCCAAATCCATAGAAAATAACAACTTTACTAGAAGAATAAAAAAGATATTAAAATAGAATGACTACATCCAAATAAAAAACTAATAGAATATAAGGATTAATAAAATAACATCTAGTCATATCTAATATAAAATACCAATTTATAGTATCTATCTTTCAGTAATTCCTATCACGTCCTTAACAAAACATAGTAGAGATAATTACACTTAGATTCAATCATCATTAACACCATATCAACCAGTCATTATAATGAAGAGTAAATACCTCCACAATCTCCAAGATTTTACGTTTATATATCTTCCTAAATTCCCTTATATACTAATAGGATTAAATTTCATACAAGTCCCTTACATCTTCATACATCCACATTAGTTCCAAGCTTTAGAAGTACATCTTCCAACTTTGACACATGCATCCTTCAAATTCACCACCACCACCACTACTAGTTATAGACTTATTTTCCATTGAACTCCAAGAATCTAGTCCCAGTATAAGGTTTATGAACTTAATCCTTTCCAGAAACTCTAGTACTTCTCCAAAAAATAGATTCACACATCAAACCTAACAATATCCAACTTGATAATAATTTTCAAACATCAACACCAAACCCTCTAGGTCACAAGTACTATGGTCCATAAATATATTCATTATTTACCATATTAAATTCTATCAGATCTTATGTGATATTAAGTCTACCTAGTTATCCAAACCCATTAAGGTGAAATGATGCTTCATAATTTCTCAAGATGTATCTTTTTCAGTATATCAGTCATATTCTGATTCCCTTTAAACTTACATAGTTCAAGTACCCCATCCTCCACTAGCTTTTAGATGAAGTGGAATTTCAATTGAATGTATATTTCCCAGGAGTAAAATTCTGGATTCTTGGCTAAATGGATCACACTCTAGATATCATATTACAAAATTCCAAAAAGATTCCATTTTTTAATATCCTCCATTAGACCCTTCAACCAAACCAACTCCTCCCTTGATTCTATAATTTCAATGTACTCAGCTTTCATGGTTGATATTATGACAACCAATTGCAACTAGGACATCCATATCATGGAATTTCATTCAAAAGTAAACACAAAACTATTAGTGATCTTCCATGAATCTATATCTCCCTAAAAATTAGCACCTTCAAGCCCTTATAAAAGATAAACTATTCCAAAATAGAGTGTAAAACTCACTAAATTTTTTAGATACCAAAATATCTACTTGATGGCAAGTTAGTGTTACTTTCTCAAATATTCCATAAATTCACTGACCACATGTACCACTTAAGTAATTTTTATCCTTGTACAAATCATGATATACATTATACCTTCCAATGATGATTCATATCGAACATCCACCATGTACTTATCCTGATTGTTAATTTCATATTCCCCTTTGAAATTTTAAGTTTTACAGCCAAGGGAGTACTCATAGGATTTGAAAAACTCATTTGGAATCTTTACAATACTTTCTTAATTTACTCCAACAAAGAAAGAAACAAAGTTATAGATCCCAAGTCACCTCTAATCCTCATACCCAACTTCCACTATTCAGAAAAAAGATCATTTATCTATTAAAAATTGGATAATTTTCACTTAAAGTCCTCCAACCTCATCTTCCCAAGTGTATCTAAGAGTTAGTCATCAACATATAGAGGATTAATGAAGAAATTGTTGATTAAATGACTAGATTTTTTTTGAAATAAAAATACACTTTATATAAAAATGTTCTGACTTTTTTTTAAGTTGTTATGATTGTGTATACTGAACTTCTAGTAAATAAAATACTGAAGAAATAATATTGTTTTATGAAAATATAGTGATCTGAAGTTTCATGCTAGATTATATTCAATGTATTTAGAATCATTTTAGTGGTTCAAAATAAAACTCATTAGTATGTAAAATAACATATTTATTTCAATAGTAGATGAAGAATCAATTGTCTATGTAGTTACAACTGACTCTGATTTTTGTGGAATATTGAAACTGATGTTTGTTACAATTATGCATATAAATAGATTCTCACTAAGGTGACCCAAGCATAATATACCTCAATATTACATCATTTTAAATGATTATTCGATACATAACAATATTATACACACTTGAGGAATATAATTATTGAGTGTATTTGGAGACTAGATACATAAAAATGTTATTTTATAAATGATATTCAACATCCCCTATGAAGTTATTCTATCATAGTACTCTTCTTAGACTAACCCTACATAAAACCCTTCTTTATAACCTGGGGGAATTAAAACATAATAAATAGTGATCTCAAATGTTTAGTAAAAATAAAAATATAGGATATCAATCAATGATTATATGTGAGTATAAGGGTATGAGAACGTGTTCATAATATAATAATGTAATACCAAATTAATTCATAGATCATTAATCATTATTCAAGGAATAATTATTTGTCATAATAAAACAAAAAATTCCTAAGAGTGGGGAATAAGCCATAATCATCCACGATCCATGAAATAATATCACAAAGAAAGGAGTGTGTAAAAAAACATAGGCTTGTAACATTATAAACATGTATAAATAGTAAATGGTTCTCTCTTTAAGTTTATGATATGAAATCAGGTCCTCATATAAACATATAGATATGAAACAATTTCTACAAATTAACTTATGGATATAAAATCAATTGCAAACATATTTTTTAGAACATGAAATTATCTTCATTCATAATATAGTTATATCATGATTTATCCTCTTTAACCCAATGCATTGGAGGGATATATAATTTTTCGCGCACATATAACATAGCCATAAATAATAAATGTGTCACAAGATCATAAAATCATTAATTAATTCATCATATCATAACCAAAGGAAAGAAAATGTGTTTCATTCCAACATTTCAATCTATCATATCCCTTGGAAAGTAAATAGGTTTCATAAATATTGCATCATAGTGTAGTTAACCCATGGAAAATAAATGGGTTTCATATAATCATCCTTGAATCGTAATCATCATAAGACATCCAAAGAATTAAAGTGGATGGTATCATAAGATCATATCCCTATTAAAACATTTAAATCCTTAAAGTTTAATTACATAAATGAAAAATTCCTTTAAAATATCATTTTAACCTTTCTTGGAAAACATGAGGAAAATATCCTTTTAATTGGATAAAATCATAACTAAAAATTACCATAATTTTAAGAAAAACCTTTTATTTCAAAATAACCATGGGAACATATAAAGAAATTTTCAAATAAAAGAATAGTATTGATGGTGGGAAAAATCCATTAATGCTATATACATTAAAAAAATCATTCCTTTCACACTTTTGTAAAAAGTTATAAATAACATTCTAGAAAATGTTTCATTAAAAGGATTAATTTTAAAACTTTATAAATAAAGTAAAACATAATGAAAATGAACCTTTTAAAATAATTAAATTATTGGTAAAAAACCTATATAAAATTATTTTTAAGAGCATATACATGGAATAAAAATTGTATCGACCAAAAAGGAAATAAGGTCAACTTTTCTTTAAAAACATTTTCTCAATCATTTTAGGTACCAAAGAGAGGTAGATTGTAACAATACAAAAAAAATTATAGGAATAAACATAGGATAATAAAATATATGGGGTTAAAATTATTAAACCTATATAATTTTACTTAATGTTAATTTAGCATAGACAATTCTGAAAAGAAATGAGATTGCAACATAAATCTCTTACTATTGTGGTAACTTCTGAATCCTAACCTGAATGAAAAAAATAACTTCAAATGAAACTTTAAATAGCATTAATATAAATAGATTCATTATATGTAATATAAAATGGTAAGTATATATACCACACAAAATAAATAAATGGTAAATATGGAATATGTCTCATAGAAATAAAATTGATATGCGAAACCCTTACCACTTTGGTAACTTTTGAATCTAATCCCTTTGGATGAAATAATTTTAATTGTACTATTAAATACCATTAATTATAAATTATTAATGAAATAAAATTTCAAATGGAAAGTATATAAACCTCATAAACATAAATAGTTTCATAATATCAAATATGTATCGACGAAATAATATTGTGATGAAGAACCCTTACCTTTCCAATGAACCTATACCAGAGTGGTAAATGCTCCTTCTTGGCATCCAAAAAGACCTAAGATCGAATCTGGGTAGGCCCCTTGGGAGATTTATGATGTTGTGGTGATGCAGGGATGATGAAAGGTTGAGGCGATGCATACATGATGCAGTCAGGGGTGCAGTCCCTGAACATGCTTAGGCAGTAGGGCCTTTGGTCCATAAAAGGATTTCGAGCCACCAGGCCTCTGAGCTATGGTTGAGATCATCCCACACGAATGATAGACCCCGAAGATGAATCATAGTAGTATAATACACTATCAGAGAAAACTATGTTGAAGTAATGAGTGGTTATGCAAACTTCCATCAGTACCAGGCATTGTGCAGCTCTACACAGGGTAGTTCTATCTGATCATCCATGCAAGGTGAGGAGCTACGAACCATCAAAGAAACATATGTTGGGGAGGGGTAGTTCTAGTGTGTTGGGTCTTTGGGCCTTCATGTATTATATTGGGACTTATTCCACTATTCCTATGGTCCATGTAAGGGTTCCCTATCAACCCAATTAAAAAGGTAATTATCCAAAAATAAATAAAAATATAAAGTCCTTTGGGTCGTTCAGAGTATGAACCCTTACCTTAAGTCATGTTTTTCTTCACATGCATTCAAGTATCATGTATAATGAATATAGATTTTTTATAAACCTATTTATGAAAAATAACCATAAATATATCATACCATATATTATTTACTTACAACATATGATCACCTATTTATTAATAATTCATTATTAAAATCATTATTTCGGGTGATAAATATTGCATTTCTCATGAATGTTATGGTTTTGTTTTCCCAATACATGTATGTTGATCATGGTTATCTCATTTCTAGAATATTAATCAAATAATTAGTATTATATTTTTTCATTATATACAATTTTATAACTATTCATTTAAAGAGGTGAGGAAAAATTAATTACATCGCATCATAAAAACGACAGTCTGTATGTACACACAAGTGATGTTTCCACTTTTAGATGGATGGAAAAAAGAAAATTAAATAATAATTCACACTTAAAATAATGTAATAATATCATAAATATAACATATATTCATTAAATCCATCATAATAACCATCAATGTGAAGCGGTGATGAAATAAAATACATCGCTTTTGGGAGGTAGTGGTCCACATTTACGCATGAACGATGTTTTCTTTTCACATAGGATGGTAAGTGAGTGTATAATGGTTTTTTAATAAACATAATAAATATTTATTCTATTTAAGATACTAAATTAATTATTTTATAATATATACCATATATTTATAGGAGTTTAAAAGATAAATAAAATTTAAATTACTCAGTTGAGTGTTATACCTCTTCATTGAGAAACCTTCTTTGGCTTACACCTTAAGCCTTAAAATGATGATATTTTGTAAAAATAAAAAGATCTAGGACATGGGTAAGGAATATAAGATTGTATTTTTTTAGTTATTGGCCAATATATTAGGATAAAACATTTTAAATACGGGGGGTAGAGGTGGTAACCATTTCTAAGTGGGGGAGGGGAAACCATGTCATTACATAAAATATTTAAATATAATAAATTATTTTTCATTTAAAAGTTTTACCGAGTTGATATATTTAGAATATATTATAATAATGATTCTATATCTACTAATCTAATAAAATTTGGACAAGTTTAGGAAATATTTTAACCCTTATCTCTTAGTTTTAACCTCTCGTTAACCCTTTTGAGGATTACTGTAATATCATAGTTTTTTTTCACTTTAGGAGTGATGAAATTTTATATAAATGTACAAGGGACATACAATTGGAAAATGGTTGATATTATACACCATATACCATTCACTTGGAAAAATATATATCTTTAATTAATTTGAAATTATTTAATAAAATATTATTTAATATATGATACCATTAAAGTCATTTATGGGACTATCCCCATAGTTTGACTTTAAATAAAACAAAAAAATAATTAAAATAAAAACTTTTAAAACATCATTAATAATTTATATTTATCTAAAGAATTAATTTAACATAATAAATAATCGAAATTTTATTAATTTTGATATTTTTAAAATAATTTATTTGATTTTTTTACTTGAAAAGTATTGTGTCGGCATTGAATAATAATTTATGGAAATTATTCCATCACTAAAAATTAAAAATAAATTAACATGATAAAAAATTTATTCATATTTCAAATATCCATTTATACTTGAACCTGGCCACTTTTAATCATAATGATAAAATATTAGAGATATTAAAACTAGGAGAGTGATATTCTGTATTCATTATTTATTTAAAATAATGTTATGATCATTATCAAAGGAAAGTGGTAAGAAATTATCAAAACTTTGTAGATGATATTATTAAGGTCAAATGTAACATATATAATGATTGACAAACTAAAAATTAAATTTTTTATTATCAAAACAATTTTAATGGGAAAGTGAGAAACCACAATGTCTAGAATTACAACCCAAAAGACCAAAATAGAACACATCCCAAAAAAATTGGATCTGTCTCACCCCAGTAACTACCTCATGTCGTAAAACCCCCACTAATGCATGACCACTCGGCTAGTTTTACTAAAATCCAAATAAAATGCATAGTTAAAGGCTTTGTGCTCTAAACACCATCCAAAGAAGATCCAAGAAAGACTGGACACATCACCCCAAACGTACTGAAAACACACATGAAAAAACTAATCCAGAAGCAGGCTTCCACCGAACCCGAAACCACCCAAACCAAGAAACAACTTATAGCACTTTATTTAGGGTAATTTAAGAGTAATTTTAAATTATTAGAATCCTTTTCCTTAAACAATTTCCATGAGATATATGTTACCTTGATGCTCGATGTCTCCATCACAAGATATTCAAAAGTAGAGGCCAGCTGGTCCTAGGAATGTATATACTCCTCAATGTTAATCCTCCCCTTATTGAAACCCCAGTTTAAAGAGGTATTTTCTTTAATAATAAATTGAGGCTTCGGCCCCAACCTTTAAAAAAAATTAGTTTCCTCCTTCTTAGTAGCATTAAGAAGCAATACATGCTCTACCACTTCATCCTCTGAGATTAATAGTAAATATAAGTGTTGATCGCCCGGGATTGTAGGTCTCTGATGGTTCACATCCTCATTGTTAATCTCTTTAAAGTTAAACTTCCTAGAGAAATGGGTCTCTAGTGGAGGTGGTAAGGAGGAGTAATCCTTCTGGCCCTTCCTCCTCCTATTACTCTGGTTCCTCTTCAGGCTTGATGTTTTTTCTGCAAAATGGTTGTGAACATCTCCATCGCAAACATTCACGCAACCCCGGTCTATCTCCGAAGGATTAGTATAGACAGAACTCAAACCTTCCTTTGATAATACTTCATATTTTTTTCTCAACCAAATTGAGGTATGGTACCTTGATTATGAACCCCATGACTTCCCACTACTGGTTTGGTTTTCCACCTCCATAGCAGGTCCCTAAGACCCCTTCTGTGGAACACCACTACACGACCCAATAACCTCAGTAAATCCATTATTCGCTATTCCCTTCATTTTCACCACAAAAACCTTACTATCAGTATCCTGAATTCCAACCTAAGCCACAACCTATTGAACCGCACGGTTCTCCATCACACTATGCTTAAGATGCAATGCAGATTGAGGTCTGTCCAGGTCCTGCCTCAGCCAATTGAAGATGTTAGACACTGTCAGATTGACATGAGCCACGAAGGCATTATTCACAGCTGATAACATATATAATCAAATAATGTATAGTTTTTTGGGATTTATAGTCCTTATCCCAAATTTTTAACCATGTTTTACCTATTTGACCCTTACTAAGGTGACAAATATTTACTATGGTTACTATTCATAATGGATAAAATATAAAAAACTCCTTGAAAAAATTGAAAATCCGGATTCTAAATGTGGAATCAATTATCCGTGATTAAATTTATATAATTGTTATAAATAAATTTTAATATAAATATATATAAATAAATGAAAAATAGTTTTTAGAAAAATTCATTTTTAAGTATAAAATTGAACCGATACAAAAATTGAGTATAATATTGATTCCAATTTAATTAATTACATTATATTTAATTAAGAAAGTTTTTTGTTAATTTAAGATCAAATTATGACCATAATGGTACTTTTAATTTACTTGATTTAATTTAATGAAATGGCAGTTTTACTAAAAATGGTATTTTTCACTATTCCTTAAAAATTATATTTTTTTAGAAAAATAAATTCACCCTATTATAATATTGAAATGATAATTGAAAAAATTATATTCAGTTCCTCAAATAAAATTTATAAAAATTTTATAAAATAATTATAAATTTGGGGAACAAAATACAATAAAATCTGTTTTTTTTTGAAGAAAACATATTTTTAAAGCATGAAATGACTTTATTAAAAATTGATTACTTAATTATTATGTATTAATAATTAAATTCCCACTATATAAAACCTTTATACATATTTTTTTATAATTTTTTTATTCTTACTCATACCAACAATTTAAATTATATATTATAATGGTCACATTTAAATTATAATATTTCTATAGTATATTGTAGCTCATTTAAAGATCAGTTTTATGTGTTAAGAAAGATATTGAGCATAGTATTATTTTAAAACAGGTTGTTACATTCTCCCACCGCCTAAATAAATTTATCTCTTGAAATATTTATCTCTATAATCAAAGGTTTGATATTTAAAAATATCTTTGTTGAAAAACAACATAGTATGAAGGGATAATAAAACTTCCTTTGAAAAGGGAACTCAAGTAAAATAAAGGTTATCAGAAATAACACATAATTGAGTTCACTAATATGGATAAAATTATAAATAAGTGAAAAATATTGACAATTTAGGAGAAAAATAGTGTCATATTAATAATATTATGATGGAGAAATTATTTACCATAAAACCATAAATCAATAAGGGATGAAGAATAAAATTAATTCATTAAAAATAAAGTTAAAAGGATGATATGTTTATATCAATATCCTTTTCTCAGAGTTAAGTGATTAATTTACTATCAAGATAGAGAAAATTAAAAAATATACTGACTTTATTTCTTTCCATTTAATAAGTTTAATTTCATCCTTTGTTTGTAATTTGATGAAAATAAAATTCTATAAAATCTCTTAATCTAATAAATGAATATTAAAGATAAATATTTCATGCCCAAATCATTGAAATTAACTTTTAACATATCATAAGATCCATAAAGGAATGAAAATTCAACCCTTCTTTCTCTAATTATTACTAAAATCAAAATGGTTTTCACTAGTTTTTCAATATGGATAAGTCTTTATATGATGAAATAATACATTAATATCTAAAATTTTAAAAAATAACACCCAATGTTTAACTTTAACCATTTCATAAATAGTTATCATTAAGACTCCTCCAAAATATGTTTAACCAAATTCAAAACCCAAAAATCTGAATAATTTGATCATTATTTTGTTCTGATTATTCAACTTTATTATTTATCCCCAAACCACATAAATTGGATCAATATTTCATATACCAATCACGTGAATACTATGATCATGTATTCTCTTAAAACACGATAATCCTTTTACTAAGTAACAATAAAACCTCAATGAAAACATAAATACTTCCAAAATAATTAACTCTAAAAGATTCAATATATTCTATAAATAAAAAATGAAATAAAATTAAAGGTAAATCACTTTGTCATAAAATAAATAATTCATTTCAAGGACAATAATACCATTAATTTTAACATTTCAATAATAATTATCTCTTTATCCTGAGTAAACAATATTATCTCGACATCAGGATAATATTAAGGTTTATTTATCCCTCGACCTTGTTTTTTAAGATATATCAACTTACCACTAAATCACTTTGATAGGTTATCTATACTATTTAACATATATTTTCAAATCCATAAATAAGAAATATTTCAAAAAAATAATAAATATTTCATGATTCTTATATCTAGAATATCATTGATAAAACACTTCTAAGACATAATTATCAAACCCAATACATAAACACTTAAATCATTGCACTCCAAAAATTGGTATATAATATGACCTTCTTTGTTATAGGTGTTAGTCATTAGATTAGGGCATTAACTTTAATAATATCCATGTTCCCCACACATAATTCATTATACTATAAATGGTACCTTTGGATTAACTTTAGTTCCCTCCATTGAAATATTTATTTTTATTTAGTAATTACTTCCAATATTTCCTTCCTCTCCATAAATAAAACACATTTTTTCCTTTGAGACATTTCTCTTGGATATTAATCCCACATTATTTACATGTAGTAAGTTGAATTTTTTCCCACAATGGTCTTCTTGAAACTCTATTTTTATGTTATTTTGATGTTCTAGAAACTCACATATGCTTAGGTCATTAATTATATATTAAGATAGCTAGTATGGAATAATCACAATGTTATGTGTTCCATATCCCATTTTATTTTATTTTTAATGAGGAAAATCATTGGATCATCTGTCACATCCAGGGTTAACATGAATAATTTTGGTTCCATCCATTAACTAAAACCAATAAACATAGTTTGATAAAAATAATCATAGTGATTAATCATATAATCATTAAAAATATTTCATAGGATGTCTAAATCATGAGACCTTATTTTCAATCTATGAAACTTAGGTTTAACCTTGGTCATATGTGGTCATTATCTATTCAAATCCTTCATAATGGTTTACAAAGAAAATGTGAATTAACCCAAGAATATACCTCTAGATTTTCTATCCATGAGTGCAGTATTAGGCTCACAAATTATACACAGGTGACAATCATGTCAATACCCAATATTCCCTCTTTAGAGTTATTATCCTTAAGTGAATTTGTTTCAAAGTTTTATCCACTTTCTACTATCTATATAAGGATTTATTTTATTGGAAAACATACAACCTCTTCTTTACCAAAACTTTAGGATGTTATCATATACTCAGACTTATCCTAGGGATTTTAACTAAAGTCTTCTATTCCTAATTTCAAAAAATAATTGAACCCTACTCTAATACCAACTATAGTGACCTGATCATTTTATACCTAAAAATTCTAACATCTTAGATGAATATTTAATACATAACACAATTATACACGCCTGGGGACCATATGGGTTTATTTTATTTGGAGACTGAATTCATAAATAATTTATTTCATAAATAATATTCAAAATCTCCCAAAAAGTTCTTCTGTCATAGTGTTAATCATAAAAATACCCTACTTAAAACGATTCTTCATGAACTGGGGAAATGAAAACATAATAATGTGTGGTCTTTGTTTACAACACTTTCGTCGGGGTTTATGCATCCGTCTGTTAGAGTACGACGAAGACGTGGTGAATGTTTCCTTGTATTCCTACTTTCTAAGGGTAGGTGGAATCCGTCTCTTATTCATTGATGTTTTCTCCTTGATCGAAATGGGATAATGGGATGTCGGTTCCTCCTTTTGTGTATTCCACATCAGAACTCATTGCCTAGTCTGGGTCTCCCTTATATATTAAGATGTTGTTCGTGAAACTCTTCCCAGTGCCATACCATCATGGATTCTGGTTAGTTACAATGCTTCTGTCGGGACATTCCAAGGGGCCTGGCTAGGGTAGCAACCTTTGGTCAGGGGAGTAGTCATGTTGGACATCATTGGCATGTCTGGACGCTGAAACACTGGCTCATCTGGGTTCTTTCCCCTTATTATAAGGATTCTCGAGGGCACAGAAAACTGATGCATCCCACGTCACATGCGTGTATTATATGTCATAGGAATGTATCTAAGGTTTTCCTCAGCTTCCTATGTTTAACACAGGGTATGCTGCAGGTTTATCGTCTAATAGAGATGGATCAGACTGATCGGAACACTGACTAGAGTGGATCAGATTGGTGTGACCCCTGGAGGAACCACTGATGGTAGGAGGTGAATTGGAATGATCTCACTAGGATGTAGCAACCCTGGTAAGAATCGGGATGGATGATGAATGGTTAAATGAAGCGGATGGAGAATTATATGGAGTCGACATGAGGGAGATTGTGATATTGGTCTTAAGCCTCGAAGATACCTCCTATCTATCCCCATGGTAGGGAATCAAAGTATGCATAGTTAGTGAAGTGATGGGACACCTATGGAAGCAACTCATATGGAGGGGGCCTGAAAGAAGTAGAACCTACAGATTGGGGAATAAAATTGGGGTCTGTACGAAGGACAAAGACCCGATGTCTTGTTGGGTCTTACGCGTGATTAGCGACCTGAGAGTTGGTATGATGCCACTGGGACGGACATGTGGTATGGGTCCCAACAGAAGGGATGACAGTCGCTTACCTCTAGGCTCGGATTGGCAATGTCTTAATGTTGACATGGACTCACAATGTCTTACTACTGGATGGGATCACAATGGATTACCACTGGATGAGGTCACAACGGATTTCTGCTGGATGGAGTCAGAACGGCTTACGGCTGGATGGGGGTCACAACGACTTACCGCTGGAAGAGGTCACAATGACTTACCACTGGGTGGAGTAACAATGGATTAATACTAGATTGGTTCGCAACAGCTTACCACTGGATGTAGTCACAATGGCCTACCACTGGATGGGGTCACAATGGCTTACCGCTGGATGGGGTCACAATTTCTTACCGCTAGATGAGGTCACAAAGGATTACTTCTGGGTGGACTCACAATGGATTACCACTAGATGGGGTCACAATGGATTACCACTAGATGATGGATACAGTTTAACGTTGTGCAGGATGAAGGTGGTCCGACATGAAGGGGGTCAGAACTAGTGGTTGTTGGGATTGAACCCCAGGGAGGCTTCCTACGTACCTTGTCTTGGAATGGATCGAAGTCCATGTAGTTCAGGAGGAGTGGGAACCAATGTGGAGGGGGGTCGGAACCAATGGGTGTTGGGCGTAAACCTTAGGGAGGCTTCCTGCGTACGTTGCCTTGGCAGGATCATATTCCATGTAGTTCAGAAGGAGTGGGAACCGACGTGAAGATGGTTGGGACTAATGGGAGTTGGGATTGAACCTCAGGGAGGCTTCTTATATACCTTTCCTTAGCAAGGATCAAAGTACACATAGTTCGGGAAGAGTTTGGGGCTTACACTCTATGCTGGCCAGAGAGGATGTCATGGTCAGTGCTTACTCTAAGCCCACATGAGTCATGCTCGGTGTGAGAAACAAGAGGCAGCAAAAACATGACGATCACATCATGAAAGGTGTAACCATGGGAAGTGGAGTGGGGCTTACACGTATTTAGTGGCCCAAAAAGTAAACAGTGGCTTACGCATGGTTAGCATCCCAATGAGGAAACAGGGGCTTACGTGTGGTCGGTAACCCAAGGCGATCAAAATTGGTACTTACTCTCGGATGGAGGCTCGGGTGGCGATAAAGACCAATGGGAGATGGACGGGATAACATAGGTCCTGATTCTCATCTCTCGTCGGGTCTTTGTCAAGGAAGAAGATAGAAGGATCATGGGTGTGGCCTCCTGAAAGAATGGCTAGGTGCTTATACTAAGGTGCATGCCCTTTCCCTGCGGACAGACGTCGTTCCGATAAAGAGGATATCATTCCATTTGAGGAATTATTTCACTCCTGTGGAGACCAGTGGGCATTCATGTAGAGACCCGAAGCTTAACGTACATTGACATTACATTACATTTGCGGAATACTTAGTACATAACAAAAACACACACACAAGGATCGTAATAGTTTAGTGTCTTTGGAAACTCGGAATATAATCTTCTAATCCTGTTGAAAGATCTTCAACATCTCCCATAAAGATCTTCTTCTTTTTTATACCTAAAACCTTTCTTTATATCCTGGGGAAAAGAAAACATAAAAGGGTGAGATCAAATGCTCAGTAAGGGTAAACAAATGAAATATCAATCACATCATAAGAACATAACATTTTGAAAATCTTAACCTGCAGAAGAGAGCATAATTTTATAACATGGGATAAATCATGGAAGTGAAATGTAATCACAATAATCATAAATTAAAACATGAAACCTTGTGGCATACACACATAATCATAGAGAATCATTTCTTTTTAGTCAAGACTCATTGCCAAGACTATCTTAGTGGACAAAGTCCCTTTCTAAACCGAGTCACCCTCGTTTCAGTCCTGTTTCACTGAACCGATATAACCTACCATTCCAGAAATGTCTATCTCATGAGATATAAAATCTTTACCCAATGAATTGGAGGGAGATATAGGTCTCACCCATCTCATAATGATACCATTCTTATGTGTGCCACAAATTCATAAATCATACATCATTGCATAACCCATGTAATAAAAATGGGATTCTTAAACAACATGACATCATAAAACAATTCATATAAGATAAAGGAATTCATAATAATATTTCAATCACAACATAATAAAATCAATGTAATAATAGGGATAAAAATAGAACCCTTTATTATCTTAGATGGAAAATAATTTTGATAAAACACTTGAACTTCATTCTTGAGGAAAATATCCTTTCTACTTCAAAAACACTTTTCCTTTCTAAACATGTCATACAATTTTAAACTAAAAGAAGTTGATTAAAAATAAACTTGAAAACTTGTAAAGGAAACTTTTTGGAAATAATGTTTTAAAAATCCATTCATGCCATATAAGTTAAAAAAAACATTCTTTGTACTTTTTTCGGAAAAGTCAAAAAGTACCTCGTAGGAAAAACGACAAAAGATTCATTTCATATCTTTTACTAAAAACTCACCAAAGGGTAAAATTGGAAATAAACTATTGTATAAGGATATAAATATTACATGTTAAGGAAACATGGATGTGGACGAGAAAATACACCCCAGTAAATACCAAAGTATAAACAATCTCGGATAAAAATGAGATTGTGATATTTCCCTTACCTTAGGTCTGATTTGCTTCGTAAGTGTCCGAACCTCCTGTATAATGATTTAAATAATGTCATTGAATTATTCCAGAATCGTATTCAGTGTTATTATATCATATATGGTTCACTTATGACTTAATTTTACCCATTCGTTTGTAAATTCCATGTTAAAGAGTGTTTTGGGTAAAATCGATTTATTTGTCGTAGGTGTTTGGACTTGTTGTTCTTGACATTGTTATTACTTATATCATGATTTACTTAATTCCAGAATATAAAAAATGATTTATATATCATATATATTCAGTATATATATATATATATAATATATAGATAAATGAAATGAAACACACCGTTCATGGAGACGGTAGTCCGTACGTACGCCTGAATGTCGTTTTCCTTTCCTTATTGTCTTGAATGGAAGTAAGTAGATGACATACATATATATATATATACATAAATACAGTAGATTTAACATGTCATATATTTCATTATTATTCATTATATATACTTTATAATCATTCATGAATGGTTAATGTGGAGAATGAATCTCATCGCGTCGTGGAGACGGTATTCCGTACGTACGCACGCACGGTGATTTCGTTTTCCGTAGGATGGATATATGGTGAAATAGGATTGTTTAATACTTATAATAACATATCCATATATGAGTGATACTGATGTTATTACTTCATAATGAAACAACCTAAGAAGAAGAAGTGGAAGAAGAAATAAAGGTGAAAGAATCAGTAACGGAAATTACCTCTTCTTTGAAGCGCCTTTTTGAGACCTCCTCTTAGGGCACTAAAATTGGTCTTTGAGGAAGATCAGTACCTCTAGGATGTTTCTAGGGAAGTGGAGAAGAGAATTTTTCAGGTTTTGGCCGAGCTTGAAGGCTCAAAGTTGTGTGAGGAAGAGAGGGAGGAGGTGCCCTTTTATAAGGGAGGAGAGGGGCACCTTTGGAATTCTTAAAAATATTAATTTATAATAAATATAACCCCCTTAAAAACCTCCACAAATGACTCATATTAGACGATTAGATGATATAGGGTTGTAATATCATCAACCAATCAAATTTAGACATGTTTGGATCTTATTTTAAACCTTATCATTTTGATTTATCCTTATTTAATCTATTTAAGTTTATTTGTGGTAATAAAATTCTAAATTTTAAATTATAACAAATAATTACTTATTTGTTGTAAATTTTCCATAATTGTTTCCTTTATGACATTATATATCATATAAATTTAAATTTATAATTTTTAAATATTTTTGTGATTTCTAAAAAATTTTATAATATGTTATTTTTATAAAATAACAATAGTGTCAATTTTGACACTATTCATTTATTTGAATCTAAATAAAATATATACAGAAGATATGTTCAAACTAAAAGAATTAATATATTAATAAAAGCTAATATGTATCCATAAAATTTGTTTATCACATTAAATAGTTCATATAATATTTATTTTATTATTTTTAAAACCATTTATTTGGTTTATCTCTTAATAAAATAATTACTACATCATTTTTGTATAATTATTTAATATACTTATTTGTTGCATAAAAATTTAAAATAAAATCATATGATGAAGATAAATATATTACCTTTCCCAATAATACTTTTACTAGAATTTATCATCTTAAAATCACAATATTTAAATTGTTATATTTATTAAATTATGAAGGTGACAACTTTGGCATCATTTAAAATAAAATAATATAAGTGTCATAATTGCTTGTATAAGACTCCAAATGGTCAAATATTCGGCCATTGTATGATTATAGTTTCAATTTACATGACCAATAAGTTTTGGTCAGGGTTTTGTGCCTTTTATGGTCACTATTAGTTTAATAAAAACTATATTCTTGATTTTTCACTAGATAAATAATTTCTGCATCACTATTGTGTCACAATTAATGATAACTATTTAATCCCAAAAAAATTCTAAATAAATTCTCATGATATAGATAATTTTGTTAGCTTTCTGGATACTATTCATGTTCTAAGTTTTATGATGTTTATCACTAAGTTAAAATTATTATACTTATAAGATTTAAGAAAGTGACATATTGTCACTTTCTTTGGTTTTAATAATAATTAAATTGTTTTCATGGTCAAAAGTCCATAAAATGAATCTAATCCGACCCTTAGTTGATATGGGTTTACTTTTAGCCATAAAATAGAATTTTGGCATTTGTTAGGGTAAGTTTATAATATTATATTTACCCTTAATTACCTGATTTACCTTTAACTATGGTAAATAAAATTTACCATAGTTACTATTCATAATTCCCAAAAATAAAAAGTAGCCTATTAACATAATTTGGACCCACTGATTCCAAATATGGAATCCATTTTTTAAAATTCAATACACAGAAGTTGAAGAAATTAAATTAAAATTAATCCCGTTGTCGAATAAAAACGGGTTTTTGTTTAAAACATTGCAAAAGATTGAATTGATTTAACCTACGAATTCAAGGTAAAATCAATGCTAATGACATAAATTATATTAAATGGTAAAAATATATTCTCTTTATACTTTAAAACCATTCAATATTATAATTTAACCACATAATATATTATGATGAAAAAAGTTGTTTTTAATTAAAATATAGCATGTTTTTACTATTCATTAAAATATGAAAGTTATCGGAAAAATATCAAAACATTATCTAATGTAAATTTTTACATCCTGATTCAAAAGAAGAATTTTATTTTTTCAAATTGATCATATAAACATGTCAAAAACTATATTTAAAGTGGGTGCGCCATCAAAAGGCGGCAAAACTGCATTTTTTGAAAAATACTTATTTTACCTGAAAAATTTATTTTGTTCTTATAACATGTTCTAGAAAATGTGTAAGATGAATAATAATGTTATAAAATTCAAAATTTAGTTAATACTATTCATAACGGTTAGTTCATGACAATATTATAATAATATATCATTGTTTATTAAAACCCGGTATTGCGTACAACACACGCTATCGAGGAAGGTCGCGATTGCGTGTAATGCAAGCCAAGTCAGGGTTGCGTGTTGTGAAAGAATCCTTCGTTGTTTCGTATAACAGAATCCAACCATATTTCATTTATACATTTAATATATATATATATATATATATATACTAAATGTTGTGTAGAATAACTATTATCAAAATTGTGAGTAACACGGTCCAAGAATAGTGTTGCGTATACTGCAAGCTAATACGGTGTTGCATATAGCGCAAGGTAATGTTGGTGTAGAATACAACACAAGACATTAATGAAATTAAAAAGAATATTCTTCATAAAATCTCGGGGTGTTACATTCTACCCCCCTTAAAATGAATTTCGCCCTCGAAATTCATCGGGGTTATAAATGGTTTACTACTAGAAAGTTTCTTTAATAGAAACCCACATCGTAAAAAGGAATACCAAAACCAATCTTTAAAAACAAAAGTATGAAACGTAACGGTTACCCAAATAAACTAATCACTAGGTTTCCACATAGGTGAAAATATGGATATGGAAGAAAAATCTAACCATCGTGTTCTGATGGAGAGTGGTAGAGGACATGGATATGGAAAATCCAATAATCACAAATCCATAAATTTGTGACGATCTAAGGTACCATATGATTAATCAGATATAAGAGCACTAGGAAAACATTTTTGGTTTTCAAGATCATTCCCCTAATGTTGAAGAATTTGAATTAGAATAATTACTTACTTTATTTTGGTACAATCTCACTGTTGTTCGTGCCTTGAACAATTTCCACTTCATCTCTTAAATAAATGAAGTTGAATTTGTTATTCGTGAAGTGTTAGCAGATCATGTGATAGAATGATGGGTCATTCCATCTGTCTCAAACAAAAGGTTAACAAAAGTTATTAAATATACATAAGTCGTTCTATAGTGAGATTAATCATATATGGTTCCAAAAATGGACTTATACTTCATATATCATACTTCTTAATATAATAAAACTAGTTTCTACTAAACAGGGAGTTCCTGTAGGCCAGTGGTAGGCGATAAAGGCCAGTCGCACTTCGGTTGTGGGTTCGATTCCCACAGCCTTGTCCGACGCGATGGGCTGTCGCCCGTCCTGCAGGTTGTCCTTTTTCTAAAGCTATATTACTATAACATCCCATCAATAATATCGAAAAAACTTATATCCTTAAACAATACTAACTTATGTCCAACATAATCCATTCCAATCTTTAGGTTTATCCATAATACTGCATTCCACTCTCATAATATAGTGAAAACGATTACCAGAGATTTAATACCATCGTTGATCCCCATATATCATAAGATATATATTGTTGGTCATATTCCAAATAGTCGAAGGCCTTAATCATGTATTCTCTTGAAAAATGAATACCCATTGAACCATAGTGAAAACATGAATGCTGTCAAAATTTAACTCTTACCACATACCAAAATCCAAAAATTCTATATACTCAAACCATGATATAACCTTTTCCTTATATCAGTCATGAGATCATGAATACTATCAAACATTTAATTTTCTCCTTATCCCTTCATTATGCGCATATCATCTTCATTCCAAAAATATCTGAATAACCTTTCATAGATACTGGTAGCATTAATCACACACTTTCAAAACTCCAGGAAAGACAACAATGTAACAATCCTTAGATGTCTCTATATTCCTTAGTACCATGAGATTCTTTATACAACATTACACTTGATAAACATGTAATCATTCCACTACCTTCTTAAACCATTGACCGAGCTTCAACAATTATTTCATCTCACATGTCATTTGTAGTCTCTTCATCATCATAAACATAAATACTACCCATACAGCCGTACTGATTCTCTTCATGAGACTTTCCCTTAGGGAATTGGTTTGCATAATGCCCGTACATTCCACAGTTAAAACATTTAACCATTGTTGATGTCGTAGCAATACCATTATCCTCAGCCCTGGTGTTAACTGAACCTTTTCCTTTGCACTTACTGGCTTTGTGTCCTTCTTTTCCACACCCAAAGCATCTTCCAGTTCCTTTGAAACATTCTCCTTGATGCCTCTTCCCACATGATTTACATAGTGAAATTGAACTTTCTTTCCTCTATGATCATCATGAAACTCCATCTTTCTCTTATTAGCCGAGTCAGGAAACATACCAAATTTTACTTTATTGATCATATTATGAGATTGGTGATTCGGCATAATAATGATGTTTAGACTACCAAATCCCATTTCATTGGATTGCTTATGAAGAATATCATTCCATTGTCCATCATATCCTCCATTATCGTGAATCACCTTGTTTCCAGCCATTTTCTAAAACCCAAAAAGAATAGTGTGAGAGGCAAAAATCATAATAAAGGGGGAGTAACTTTAATATCTAACATCTTTGGTTTAATCTAATATCGTTACCATAGTTCTAGGACTATATCCTATACGTATACTTATCTTTAGGGGCATCCCTAGACATACCTTAGAAATATCTCTAGGGATCTCACTGTTGGACGGAGAAAGAGAAGAAGTGATGGCAAGAGGGGGGGTGAATTGCCTTTAAAAAATTAATTAACAAATTAAAATCAAAGTGAAAGTGCAGCGGAAATAAATGAGGCAAGACACAAAATTGATAACGAAGTTCGGCTTAAACCCAAGCCTACATCTCCGCTCCCAACTCAACCGTTGAGAGATTTACTACCGCTTGCTTTTTAATGGTTTTAGCAAGAAACCCACTAGACTTTAAGGTTAGTCTAGAACCTATTATAGCTTGCTTTTGTTGGTTATGCAAGAACCCACTAGCCTTCTTACAGGTGAAGTCTAGCTCACCTATGTCTCAAGCCTTTTAAAGGAAAGGCTTGACCAACCTCTTCACACCTTGAAGGTGGTGTGAAAACCCAAAAGAGAGGATTAGAGAAAGAGATGGGGGTTTGTAGGCACAAACCCAATTTGATGCTCAAAATAAATAAAAGCAATGAAAAACCGTAATGGGGAAGTCTTGGGTGCCAATGGATTGATGGAGCTGATGAAGGGCGCTCCCAAGCTTCTTTGGTGGTGCTCCTTGGATGTGGAAGTGTGTTGGAGCAAGTGGGGTTCCCTTGGAGCAATGCGCCGGAGGTTCGCCGAATGATCAAAATGTGTCCCGTGGGCTTCCTTGGCTTGGTTATGGTTCCGGTATTGATCCTTAGGCTTCCGGGGGGTTCCTAGTCCTTTATTTATAGAGGGGGAACCCTCATATGGCCTTTGGAGGTCTTCGGAGCCGTTGGAAAAGGCTTCAGAGCCGTTGGGAGGCAAGTGGACCAGCCTGGTCAAAGGCCCAACGGCTTGTTTGACTGGCTCCACCGGCTGACCGGTGCATAGCCACCGGTTGGCCGGTGCTTGCAAAAAGGGAGAGGTCTCGGGCTCAGGCACCACCGGCTGGCCGGTGAGGAGGCCACCGGTTGGCCGGTGCTCAGGTAGTGGCTGACACTGTTCTGTCTGGGTGCCACCGGCTGGCCGGTGCTGAGGCCACCGGTTGGCCGGTGGGAAGGCAGTGGGTGTCCCTTCTGCCCACGGTCCATCGGCTGGCTGGTGGTGAAGCCACCGGTTGGCTGGTGGACTGAAAGACAGTCCAATGTTCTTCCATTGCCACTTCTTGCTCCTGAAATCATGCATATTAACAAAAACACTTGAAAACAAGATTAGATAAATAAGAAGGTGATTGTGATCATGAAAATTAAACCACGAGGGGTACGAGAGGTACAACAATCTCCCCCTATTTTGATGATCACAATCACCAAAACAAGCAATGTAAAAATGAAATGAAAGGCATGCTTTAAATTTATTTTTCCCCCAATCAACCAAGAATTTCTCCCCCTTTGTGATTATCAAAAAAGCACGGGGCATAAAACTTGATTGAGGGAAACGTTTGAAAAACAAGATAGAGATTTTAAATCAATTGAAATTTTTGAAATTTGAATTGAAAGTTTTGAATCAAGAATTTTGAAATGAAAATTTTGAATTGAAAGTTTGGAATGAAAGTTTGGAATTGAATTGAAAGTTTTGAATCGAAAATTGAAATGAGAATTTTGAAATGAAAAACGCAAAAAAAACTTAAACAATCCTAACTCCCCCTAAATAAAAATAACAAATCACCGGGGAGAGGTTTTTGAAACCGAGACAAATTTTGGTCCGGTAAGACTCACTAAAAGGGATTTTTCAATCCACACTTGTCTTGTGGCGGGTCTTCTCCTATAAAATTCATCATTAAGGAAAATGGTTTTGGGCCTACCATACCGCGAATTTTTGCAATCGCATTCATAAATTAAGTGCCCGGGTTTTTTGCAATAATTACAAAATTTAAATTGAGAGCTCCCCCTTACAAAAATAGTTGGAGCATGGGAAGAGGAAGCCTGGTTGGAGTAGCCAAGCCCTTTCGGTGGTTCTTGAAACGCGTTGGGAACCAAGTAATTTGGTTAAATTTTGTTCCCCTTGGGTGAATTTGGCTAGGGATTCCCTTAAATCTTTGATAGTTTATTCCATGGAATCAACATCGGGAAGGTTTTGGATTTTTAGGGACAACTCCTCCTTTTCTTTGAGAAGTTGTTCCTTTTCGGAAGAGAGTTTTTTGAAATTCTTTTTTAAAGCAACAAATTTTGAAGAAAGTTCGTGAAAACCTTCCTCCAATTGATCTCTAGCATGTTGGTGATCCTCATAAGATAAATGATTAAAAGAATTGGAAGAACAAGAGGAAGAGGAGTCGGAAGATGTTACCTCATGAAATGCCATTAGGCATTTGTTACCGTTGTCGCTCGAGGAGGAGGAGGAGGATGATGTGGAGCTATCACTCCATGTGGCTTTGAAAGCCTTCTTCTTCTCCTTTTGCTTGGCCTTTTTCTTGTTGAGTGGACAATCGGGCTTGTAATGGCCTTTCTTGCCACACCCGTAGCAAGTTACCTTGGGCTCGGATTTCTCGTTGTGTTTTTCCTTTCGAGCCTTGCGGGATTTCTTCTTTTTGTGCTTCTTCATGAATTTGTGCATTGTCACGACCCGCCCTCGGGGTCCGTGTCGTGACTACCCCAAGCCCGCCTTCCATAGGCCAGGGGCTGGCGACTAGCACCAAGGCGTAAATCCCGGTAAAAAGGGAAGGCATTGCCTTTGTAAAGTAAACAAACACCACAGAGTAAGGAAGTGGAAAGTAAACACTAAGCAAAAGAAGAGTACAACTGAAAGTGCGGAAAAGTAAATGGGCCAGTATACAAACCCAAACTGAAAGTAAAGTACAACTCGAAAGGGAAAACAGCAACTGAAAAGTAAAAGCCGCTACACCGAGCTGTCCACTGGAAATCCCTCCTGAAGGGTGGGTACAGATAGCTCCACTGCTCCATGGGTCCCGTCGTCCGCTCCGAGCACGTCCCGCCCAGTGGTCCACCTCCAGGTACCATCCTGCTCTGCAAGCCTCAGCTAAGATCAACGTTGTCCGTCATCTGCAACCAACACAACATAGTGCGGGCAAAGCCCGTGCAGGGGTGAGTATAAGCTACTCAGTAGGGACCCCAAGACCCCTGAAGGTCTCTCAAATCCACAAGGATAAACCACGAAGAAAGGTACAATCACGAAGTAACAACCGACACTGTTTAGGTATATGCCCAAACATATACCTAAGTCATCAATTTCAAATACGCTCCAACCTCCAAGCCCAAGTACAACTCAGTCCACACAGGAAAGTAAACGTATTCCACACAGGAAAGCAAAACGTAATCCACACAGGATTGCACAACACAATCCGCACAGGAAAGCAACAGGCTTCAGCTCACACAGGTATACTTCTTCAAAAGACGATAAAGATGATCTCTGATCCATCTAAGTCGTCGGACCCCCGAAGGATCGATAGGTAACTAACCCCCGCAAAAGATCCACACAGGATCGGGCCCACACAGGACCTCTAGGCGCTGGTTCACACAGGACCGCTGAGCGCAAAGACCCACACAGGATCGGACCCACACAGGATCGGGCCCACACAGGACCTGTAGCACTGATCCACGTAGGATCACTGAGCACTGTAGTCGTCGTCGTCGAATCCACACAGGATCGGGCCCACACAGGACCTGTAGCACTGATCCACGTAGGATCGCTGAGTGTTGTAGTCATCGTCATCGAATCCACACAGGATCTCTGTACTGTCGTCGTCGCAGTCACAGTAGCAGTAGTAGCAGTAGTAGTCACAGTAACAGTCGCAGCCAGCACTAGGGTTCCCGCACACAGCAAGCTCGTTCGGAGGGTCCGCTCCACGAGCCGAGAAGCTGATACATCAACTGTCACAAAGCCCAGAGTTGATGTATCCAAAAGTTCCGTATCGTCAACAGGAACTCAACGCAACAGACGGCGCGTCGATCGGACGCCCGGTCTGAGAGTTATTGGCATTTTCGTCCCCGGGGCCCGGTTGGTTTTTAAGGCAAAACCAACCCGACCGTACTCCACCTGCGTCCAAACCTCGGGCGGAGTATGCCAAAAGGTCTGTCTCACTAAGAGGAACACAACAAAGCTGACGACACGTCGATCGAACGCCCGTAGCTCAAAATATGAGCGTTTCTGCCCCGAAGGCCCGGTTGGTTTCGTGAACGAACCAACCCGGCCGAACTCAAAGTAATCTGAAACCTTGAGTGCGATAAACCGAAACGACCGTCTCGATCCAAGGATCGCATCGCCGCTGACGGTTCGTCAATCGGACGTCCAGTCTGAAAGATATCAGCCTTTCCGTCTCACACCCACCCTGGGAAACTTCCCAGGAGGTCACCCATCCTGATCACTACTCTAAGCCAAGCACGCTTAACTACGGAGTTTTAACCACGTAGGCTCCCGAAAAAGAAGGTGCGCCTTGAGTATAGTATACCAAAACGACCGTCTCGATCCAAGGATCGCGTTGCCGCAGACGGTTCATCGATCGGAGGTCCGTGGCTCAAGTTATGGCCAAAAGACCGAAGTTGTCTCGAAAACGGGGGGTCCGGGTCCGGGCCGACCCGGCCCGACCCCCCCTGGTCTGACCGGAACCGGGTCGACCCGACCCGGATCCGACCCGAACCGGGTCGGACCGACCCGGTCCGCTGGACCCGGCCCGGCCGGTGGCGGCGCGGCGGCGCGGTCCGGCCAGCGGCGGCGCGGCCAGGGGGCCGCGCATGTTCCGCACGCGGGGGGTAAACCCCCCCTTTTTTCGGATCTCGGCCGGCCTAAGGCCGGCCGTTTCTTTCTCACGCGGGACCCGCGGGTCCCGCCTCCTAACCAAACCGGCGGCCGGCGCGGCCGGCCGCCTTCTTCTTCTCCGCCGTGGCCGTAGCCGCGACTCTTCCCCGATCTCCGCCGCGGCCGTAGGGCCGCGGCCTTCCTGTTCTCCGGCGCCAGCGAGGCCGGCGCCCCTGGCTGCTCCGCCGCGGCCGTAGGGCCGCGGCCCTTCATGATCTCCGGCGCCGGCGGCCCGGCTGGCCGCCGGTCGCCTCCTTGTTCCGCTGCGGCCCGTCTCCGGCGGCGGTCTCTTTCGTAAACAACAACGCGGTGCGTCGGCACCGCGTTTCTTCGTCGCAGCTCGCTCCGGCCATTAATTCTTTTGTTCCTGCACGGTTGCGACGACACCGCGCTGTCTCCGCTAAATTAACACGAAAGAATAGAAGGGGGAGGAGAATCGGCCGTGTTCGTGCTGTCCGGTCTCCTCCCGTTATAACGATATCAGATGGTCAATCGTATAAACACAACAATGAATGTTTCACAATTTTTAATAAAATTTGGAACTATGCCCAACGGATTATTCTTTCATGTTCGAGGGAATGAAAACACGTAATTTAAAAAGGACAAACCCCCTACCTTGAAAATTGACGTCACACGTCGGTTATCGCGGAGGAAGGCGTCGCGGCGTCGGACGTAGATTCCGTGGACGTCGGGGTGCGTCTGAGGAGGGAACGACGTCTCTTCACTTGTCGCTTAAGACGAAGAAGAGAGGTACGTTGTCGTTGGCGATGATTACCACGGTCGGCGACTTCTCCCTTGTCGAGGAGGAAGATGAAGACGGAAGAATCCGGGACGCCGAGTCTCGATGGTCGTGGGATCGATGTTCTTTGTCGGAGAAGAACCGTTCTTCACGTTCTTCGTCGAAGACGAAGAAGATCTTCAAGTCTCTCAACGATTTTCCCAATCCTCTCAAGTAACAAAGGAACTAACCCCAAAAATAAATCAAGCTTACACTTAATTTATTAACACAACCCAACCTTTGGAATTCAAGAGTTTGAATTTCAAAAACTCAAAATTAAACTCACTTATTAATTATACATGAGTTGTATAATTAATTAAAAGTTAAGTTGTCAAGCCTTTAAGAGGGAGAGAGGGGAGTTAGGGAATTTGAGGGGTTTTGGCACATTAAGTGCAAGGGAGTTTAAGGGGGTAGAAGAGATTTAAGGGGAAGGTGAAGGGTTGGGGCTCGTGTGGGCCCCACCTCACCTTAATCCTCACTTGGTTAGTTAGGAACTTGTGATTCCACCCCAACTTCCACACTTAGGATATAACCACTTAAGAAGATAAATAAAATAAATATTGTATAACAAATTTATTTTACTCTTCATTTCATCCACAAAAAAAAAATCTCCTCCTAGGCAAACGCAACTTCGCGAAAGGTCTCCTTAAGCGAATATCGGCGCTACGAGTTCATCGGTGTCCTCGGATTTCAATTCCGAGCACCGGATCAAAAGTTAGGAAATCCCGCTCGTTCGTTCACTGAACGTACCCGAGCCAAACTTCGGAAATTAATTCCGGGCACTCCGGGCCTCGGAATCAGCTGCCATCAGAAACCGCGGTCTTGTAAAATTCCAAAAAAATTAAGAAAAAATTTCCCTTGAATTTTACGGGTCTTTACATTACTCCCACCTCAGGTCTTTACGTCCCCGTAAAGATACATCAAAACTAGGGAAACAAATGAGGGTACTGAGAATGCATCTGAGCCTCCCGCTCCCATGTGCTTTCCTGGAGGTTCTCGTGCTGCCATCTGATGCGCACAAGAGGAATCGATCGCCCACGTAGGACCCGCTCCTGTCGATCCTCTATGTCCACCGGGACCTCCGTAAAAGTCGCCCCATCGTCAACGTCAAGCTCCCCGTGGTCAATGATGTGCGTCGGGTCGTGCACGTATCTCCTCAGTTGAGACACGTGGAAGACATCGTGCACCCGGTGCAACTGAGGTGGTAGAGCCAGGCGATAATCCACCTCACCAATCCTGCTGAGGACCTGGAAGGGTCCGATGAAGCGTGGAGATAACTTGCCGCCTCGGCCAAATATTTGAATACCACGTCGAGGTGAGACCCGCAAGAAGACGTGGTCGCCACCCTCGAACTCCAGTGGCCTCCGCTTCCTGTTAGCATAAGACTTCTGCCGGCTCTGAGCTGTACTCATCCGCCCCTGGATGACCTGGACCATCTTAGGTCCCACAGGAGCTGCAAGATTTCTTCTTTGCCGATAAGAGAAATCTGGTCTCATCCCCTGGATGAACCACATTCTTCGCCTAAAATAGTCAATCCTAACATGGATGATACTAATCCATACCAAGGATGACGTCGTAAGGCCTCGACGCTACTACTAAGAGATTCAACCGTTACTCTCGCCTCCAAGGGTTGAGTCACACTGTCGGCATCAGTGTGTGGTAACTGGGTCTCCTCCAGTAGATGTCTCACAAGTGAGGGTCAGGTCAACAGCCAAAACTGGAACCTCTTAGTAACATCTCGAAAGAGGACAGGAACGAAAATATCACAAAGGTATGCGTCTTTTATTATTGCAGCTTATAAAACAAGACGTTACACAAAAGCAACAAGGAACCAGAAGTACAAAGGATGTATCCACTAGTTCTGCTCCTGTCCACCTGCTCTCGAAGCTCTACTTACTTGTCCACTACTCGGCTGTTGCTCAAGCACTCGCCGCTGCTTCTGTCTCAGTGGCTCCTCTAACACCCGCTGATCAATCGTACAAGGAGTCGGACAGTTGCGTTCCAGGTGACCCTTCCCACCACAGGAGTAACATTGTCTGTTTCTGGCACGCCTGGCTCTGACCCCACCTCGGGTGCCCCGCACCACCTGTCCTAAAACCCGAGATCGTCCAACTTCTAGTCTGGTCCTCCTGGACCTCTGCATCATCTGTCTACTACCCGCAGATGACTCGGCTACTGATCGAAAAACACGCGGCAAAGGCAGAAGCTCCTGTACACGCTCGGGGTGTAGAGCTACTGGAACAAACTCCACCCTGAAGAAGGTCTCAAAGTCTTCCCATGCGAAGGTCATCCCATCGCAGAACTGAAACAAGTGGCTCCACCACCTGCCTACTACTACCTGAAGGAGGCTGGCAGCAAAGATCACCATGAAGTCTGCTGGCGTCCTCACTAGCCTAAACACACGTACCACTGCCTCCAGCCATTCCTCTACTGCCTGGGGATCCGTCTCCCCGTGAAACCTGGGTGGTCGCTGGCGCTGAAACTCATGCAGTGCGCTGAGGCGACGTGCATCGTCAGCGGCTGGCGCTGGAAGCATCGGGGGCTCGGCGGGTAGTGCTACCGCCTGTGCCACTGCTGACAAAGGGCCCTGCACCGAGGCCTCGTCGCTCGGTGGGCTGTCGTCACGCTCGACTCTCGGAACCCTAGCTGGCTGCCGTCGTGGGGCCATCCTGAAAGGAAACAGGTGCGCCACGGTCAAACAGTATACCTGGTGAGCTGACACAAAGAAATCACAAAGAAAACTTTGAAACACACACGCAATCAATGTTTTCGTGCATTAAGTCGGAAATCAGAAGTCAGGGTCCTGGTGTACGGATACATCGGCCGCCGCACCAACACTGGACTCCCTGGACAGATAACCACACTCAATACGCTAAACATTATTGCTTCACATAGAAAAGATCAGAGTTTGCGGTAGAACCGAACTCCTCTGATACCAATTTGTCACGACCCGCCCTCGGGGTCCGTGTCGTGACTACCCCAAGCCCGCCTTCCGTAGGCCAGGGGCTGGTGACTAGAACCAAGGCGTAAATCCCTGTAAAAAGGGAAGGCATTGCCTTTGTAAAGTAAACAAACACCACAGAGTAAGGAAGTGGAAAGTAAACACTAAGCAAAAGAAGAGTACAACTGAATGTGCGGAAAAGTAAATGGGCCAGTATACAAACCCAAACTGAAAGTAAAGTACAACTCGAAAGGGAAAACAGCAACTGAAAAGTAAAAGCCGCTACACCGAGCTGTCCACTGGAAATCCCTCCTGAAGGGTGGGTACAGATAGCTCCACTGCTCCATGGGTCCCGTCGTCCGCTCCGAGCACGTCCCGCCCAGTGGTCCACCTCCAGGTACCGTCCTGCTCTGCAAGCCTCAGCTAAGATCAACGCTGTCCGTCATCTGCAACCAACACAACATAGTGCGGGCAAAGCCCGTGCAGGGGTGAGTATAAGCTACTCAGTAGGGACCCCAAGACCCCTGAAGGTCTCTCAAATCCACAAGGATAAACCACGAAGAAAGGTACAATCACGAAGTAACAACCGACACTGCTTAGGTATATGCCCAAACATATACCTAAGTCATCAATTTCAAATACGCTCCAACCTCCGAGCCCAAGTACAACTCAGTCCACACAGGAAAGTAAACGTATTCCACACAGGAAAGCAAAACGTAATCCACACAGGATTGCACAACACAATCCACGCAGGAAAGCAACAGGCATCAGCTCACACAGGTATACTTCTTCAAAAGACGATAAAGATGATCTCTGATCCATCTAAGTCGTCGGACCCCCGAAGGATCGATAGGTAACTAACCCCCGCAAAAGATCCACACAGGATCGGGCCCACACAGGACCTCTAGGCGCTGGTTCACACAGGACCGCTGAGCGCAAAGACCCACACAGGATCAGACCCACACAGGATCGGGCCCACACAGGACCTGTAGCACTGATCCACGTAGGATCACTGAGCACTGTAGTCGTCGTCGTCGAATCCACACAGGATCGGGCCCACACAGGACCTGTAGCACTGATCCACGTAGGATCGCTGAGTGTTGTAGTCATCGTCATCGAATCCACACAGGATCTCTGTACTGTCGTCGTCGCAGTCACAGTAGCAGTAGTAGCAGTAGTAGTCACAGTAACAGTCGCAGCCAGCACTAGGGTTCCCGCACACAGCAAGCTCGTTCGGAGGGTCCGCTCCACGAGCCGAGAGGCTGATACATCAACTGTCACAAAGCCCAGAGTTGATGTATCCAAAAGTTCCGTATCGTCAACAGGAACTCAACGCAACAGACGGCGCGTCGATCGGACGCCCGGTCTGAGAGTTATTGGCATTTTCGTCCCCGGGGCCCGGTTGGTTTTTAAGGCAAAACCAACCCGACCATACTCCACCTGCGTCCAAACCTCGGGCGGAGTATGCCAAAAGGTCCGTCTCACTAAGAGGAACACAACAAAGCTGACGACACGTCGATCGAACGTCCGTAGCTCAAAATATGAGCGTTTTCGCCCCGAAGGCCCGGTTGGTTTCGTGAACGAACCAACCCGGCCGAACTCAAAGTAATCCGAAACCTTGAGTGCGATAAACCGAAACGACCGTCTCGATCCAAGGATCGCATCGCCGCTGACGGTTCGTCAATCGGACGTCCAGTCTGAAAGATATCAGCCTTTCCGTCTCACACCCACCCTGGGAAACTTCCCAGGAGGTCACCCATCCTGATCACTACTCTAAGCCAAGCACGCTTAACTACGGAGTTTTAACCACGTAGGCTCCCGAAAAAGAAGGTGCGCCTTGAGTATAGTATACCAAAACGACCGTCTCGATCCAAGGATCGCGTTGCCGCAGACGGTTCATCGATCGGAGGTCCGTGGCTCAAGTTATGGCCAAAAGACCGAAGTTGTCTCGAAAACGGGGGGTCCGGGTCCGGGCCGACCCGGCCCGACCCCCCCTGGTCTGACCGGAACCGGGTCGACCCGACCCGGATCCGACCCGAACCGGGTCGGACCGACCCGGTCCGCTGGACCCGGCCCGGCCGGTGGCGGCGCGGCGGCGCGGTCCGGCCAGCGGCGGCGCGGCCAGGGGGCCGCGCATGTGCCGCACGCGGGGGGTAAACCCCCCCTTTTTTCGGATCTCGGCCGGCCTAAGGCCGGCCGTTTCTTTCTCACGCGGGACCCGCGGGTCCCGCCTCCTAACCAAACCGGCGGCCGGCGCGGCCGGCCGCCTTCTTCTTCTCCGCCGCGGCCGTAGCCGCGACTCTTCCCCGATCTCCGCCGCGGCCGTAGGGCCGTGGCCTTCCTGTTCTCCGGCGCCGGCGAGGCCGGCGCCCCTGGCTGCTCCACCGCGGCCGTAGGGCCGCGGCCCTTCTTGATCTCCGGCACCGGCGGCCCGGCTGGCCGCCGGTCGCCTCCTTGTTCCGCTGCGGCCCGTCTCCGGCGGCGGTCTCTTTCGTAAACAACGACGCGGTGCGTCGGCACCGCGTTTCTTCGTCGCAGCTCGCTCCGGCCATTAATTCTATTGTTCCTGCACGGTTGCGACGACACCGCGATGTCTCCGCTAAATTAACACGAAAGAATAGAAGGGGGAGGAGAATCGGCCGTGTTCGTGCGGTCCGGTCTCCTCCCGTTATAACGATATAAGATGGCCAATCGTATAAACACAACAATGAATGTTTCACAATTTTTAATAAAATTTGGAACTATGCCCAACGGATTATTCTTTCATGTTCGAGGGAATGAAAACACGTAATTTAAAAAGGACAAACCCCCTACCTTGAAAATTGACGTCACACGTCGGTTATCGCGGAGGAAGGCGTCGCGGCGTCGGACGTAGATTCTGTGGACGTCGGGGTGCGTCTGAGGAGGGAACGACGTCTCTTCACTTGTCGCTTAAGACGAAGAAGAGAGGTACGTTGTCGTTGGCGATGATTACCACGGTCGGCGACTTCTCCCTTGTCGAGGAGGAAGATGAAGACGGAAGAATCCGGGACGCCGAGTCTCGATGGTCGTGGGATCGATGTTCTTTGTCGGAGAAGAACCGTTCTTCACGTTCTTCGTCGAAGACGAAGAAGATCTTCAAGTCTCTCAACGATTTTCCCAATCCTCTCAAGTAACAAAGGAACTAACCCCAAAAATAAATCAAGCTTACACTTAATTTATTAACACAACCCAACCTTTGGAATTCAAGAGTTTGAATTTCAAAAACTCAAAATTAAACTCACTTATTAATTATACATGAGTTGTATAATTAATTAAAAGTTAAGTTGTCAAGCCTTTAAGAGGGAGAGAGGGGAGTTAGGGAATTTGAGGGGTTTTGGCACATTAAGTGCAAGGGAGTTTAAGGGGTAGAAGAGAGTTAAGGGGAAGGTGAAGGGTTGGGGCTCGTGTGGGCCCCACCTCACCTTAATCCTCACTTGGTTAGTTAGGAACTTGTGATTCCACCCCAACTTCCACACTTAGGATATAACCACTTAAGAAGATAAATAAAATAAATATTGTATAACAAATTTATTTTACTCTTCATTTCATCCAGAAAAAAAAATCTCCTCCTAGGCAAACGCAACTTCGCGGAAGGTCTTCTTAAGCGAATATCGGCGCTACGAGTTCATCGGTGTCCTCGGATTTCAATTCCGAGCACCGGATCAAAAGTTAGGAAATCCCGCTCGTTCGTTCACTGAACGTACCCGAGCCAAACTTCGGAAATTAATTCCGGGTACTCCGGGCCTCGGAATCAGGTGCCATCAGAAACCGCGGTCTTGTAAAATTCCGAAGAAAATTAAGAAAAAATTTCCCTTGAATTTTACGGGTCTTTACAGCATCTTGCGGGCAAGATTCTCCATTTCGGAATCGCCGCTTGAAGAGGAAGATGAGGAGGAGGAGGAGCTTTCTTCTAGTTGAACTTTGAAGGCGATGTTCTTTGGAGTTTTGATCGGTTTGCCTTCCTTTTCAGCTTGCCTCCTCATGGTGATCTCATAGGTCATGAGGGATCCGATGAGCTCTTCGACCGGCATGTTCTTGATGTCTTTTGCTTCTTGGATTTCCGTGACTTTTGGTGCCCATGAGCTTGGAAGGATCCATAGGATCTTCTTGACCATCGTCTCTGCAGACACATCATCACCAACGGACTTTCTCCCATTGCAAACATCAGTAAAACGTGTAAACATTTCAGTAATATTTTCAGATGGATGCATGGTAAAAGACTCAAAATCTTGACGGTACATGTCCAATCGAGTTTCCTTAACTTTGTTGGTCCCCTCATGGGTAACCTCCAATAGTTTCCAGATTTCATGAGATGAGGTGCATGTGGAAACTCGATTGAATTCATTACGATCAAGGCCGCAATGTAGAGCCTTCATGGCTTTGCCATCAAGCTCGAAATTTTTAATGTCGGCTTGGGTCCATTTGGATTCATCGGGAGAAGAGAGTGTAACCATGCATGACAATTTTATAAATAGGGTATCCAATGCTTCTAAGAAAAGTGGTCATGCGGGTTTTCCAATAGTTATAGTCGGTTCCATCAAAAAATGGAGCACGACCCAAAGAATATCCTTCGGGGGCGAAAGAAGTTGAAGCCATCAAAAAAGGATCTTGAATTTGAAACCGGTTAAGGTATTACTCAAATTTTCCTCTAATACCAATTGTTGGACGGAGAAAGAGAAGAAGTGATGGCAAGAGGGGGGTGAATTGCCTTTAAAAAATTAATTAACAAATTAAAATCAAAGTGAAAGTGCAGTGGAAATAAATGAGGCAAGACACAAAATTGATAACGGAGTTCGGCTTAAACCCAAGCCTACGTCTCCGCTCCCAACTCAACTGTTGAGAGATTTACTACCGCTTTCTTTTTAATGGTTTTAGCAAGAAACCCACTAGACTTTAAGGTTAGTCTAGAACCTATTACAGCTTGCTTTTGTTGGTTATGCAAGAACCCACTAGCCTTCTTACAGGTGAAGGCTAGCTCACCTATGTCTCAAGCCTTTTAAAGGAAAGGCTTGACCAACCTCTTCACACCTTGAAGGTGGTGTGAAAACCCAAAAGAGAGGATGAGAGAAAGAGATGGGTGTTTGTAGGCACAAACCCAATTTGATGCTCAAAATAAATAAAAGCAATGAAAAACCGTAATGGGGAAGTCTTGGGCGCCAATGGATTGATGGAGCTGATGAAGGGCGCTCCCAAGCTTCTTTGGTGGTGCTCCTTGGATGTGGAAGTGTGTTGGAGCAAGTGGGGTTCCCTTGGAGCAATGCGCCGGAGGTTCGCCGAATGATCAAAATGTGTCCCGTGGGCTTCCTTGGCTTGGTTATGGTTCCGGTATTGATCCTTAGGCTTCCGGGGGGTTCCTAGTCCTTTATTTATAGAGGGGGAACCCTCATATGGCCTTTGGAGGTCTTCGGAGCCGTTGGAAAAGGCTTCGGAGCCGTTGGGAGGCAAGTGGACCAGCCTGGTCAAAGGCCCAATGGCTAGTTTGACTGGCTCCACCGGCTGACCGGTGCATAGCCACCGGTTGGCCGGTGCTTGCAAAAAGGGAGAGGGCTCGGGCTCAGGCACCACCGGCTGGCCGGTGAGGAGGCCACCGATTGGCCGGTGCTGAGGCAGTGGCTGACACTGTTCTGTCTGGGTGCCACCAGCTGGCCGGTGCTGAGGCCCCGGTTGGCCGGTGGGAAGGCAGTGGGTGTCCCTTCTGCCCACGGTCCATCGGCTGGCCGGTGGTGAAGCCACCGGTTGGCCGGTGGACTGAAAGACAGTCCAATGTTCTTCCTTTGCCACTTCTTGCTCCTGAAATCATGCCTATTAACAAAAACACTTGAAAACAAGATTAGATAAATAAGAGGGTGATTGTGATCATGAAAATTAAACCACGAGGGGTACGAGAGGTACAACACTCACTAACATTTTCGCATCCTAGTTTCCAAAGGTTGACTAAACCTTTCCTATGATACCAACTGTAGAGACCCGAAGCTTAACATACATTGACATTACATTACATTTGCGGAATACTTAGTACATAACAAAAACGCACACACAAGGATCATAATAGTTTAGTGTCTTTGGAAACTCGGAATATAATCTTCTAATCCTGTGGAAAGATCTTCAACATCTCCCATAAAGATCTTCTTTTTTTTATACCTAAAACATTTCTTTATATCCTAGGGAAAAAAACATAAAAGGGTGATCTCAAATGCTCCGTAAGGGTAAACAAAGGAAATATCAATCACATCATAAGAACATAACATTTTGAAAATCTTAACCTGCAAAAGAGAGCATAATTTCATAACATGGGATAAATCATGGCAGTGAAATGTAATTACAATAATCATAACTTAAAACATGAAACCTTGGGGAATACACACATAATCATAGAGAATCATTTCTTGTTAGTCAAGACTCATTGCCAAGACTATCTTAGTGGACAAAGTCCCTTTCTGAACCGAGTCACCCTTGTTTCAGTCCTGTTTCACTGAACCGGTATAACCTACCGTTCCAGCCATGTCTATCTCATGAGATATAAAATCTTTACCCAATGCATTGGAGGGAGATATAGTTCCCACCCATCTCATAATGATACCATTCTTATGTGTGCCACAAATTCATAAATCATACATCATTGCATAACCCATGTAATAAAAATGGGATTCTTAAACAACATGACATCATAAAAAAATTCATATAAGATAATGGAATTCATAAAAATATTTCCATCACAACATAATCAAATCAATGTAATAATAGGGATAAAAACAGAACCCTTTATTATCTTAGATGGAAAATAATTTTGATAAAACAATTGAACTTCATTCTTGAGGAAAATATCCTTTCTACTTCAAAAACACTTTTCCTTTCTAAACATGTCATACAATTTTAAACTAAAAGAATTTGATTAAAAATAAAATTGAAAACTTGTAAAGGAAACTTTTTGGAAATAATGTTTTAAAAATCCATTCATGCCGTATAAGTTAAAAAAACATTCTTCGTACTTTTGTCAGAAAAGTCAAAAAGTACCTCGTACGAAAAACGACAAAAGATTCCTTTCATATCTTTTACTAAAAACTCACCAAAGGGTAAAATTGTATATAAACTATTGTATAAGGATATAAATATTACATGTTAAGGAAACATGGATGTGGATGATAAAATACACCCCAGTAAATACCAAAGTATAAACAATCTCGGATAAAAATGAGATTGTGATATTTCCCTTACCTTAGGTCCGATTTGCTTCGTAAGTGTCCGAACCTCCTGTATAATGATTTAAATAATGTCATTGACTTATTCCAGAATCATATTCACTGTTATTATATCATATATGGTTCACTTATGACTTTATTTTACCCGTTCTTTTGTAAATTCCATGTTAAAGAGTGTTTTGGGTAAAATCGATTTATTTGTCGTAGGTGTTTGGACTTGTTGTTCTTGACATTATTATTACTTATATCATGATTTACTTACTTCCAGAATATAAAACATGATTTATATATCATATATATTCAGTATATATATATATAATAGATAGATAAATGAAATGAAACACACCGTTCATGGAGACGGTAGTCCGTACGTACGCATGAACGTTGTTTTCCTTTCCTTATTGTCTTGAATGGAAGTAAGTAGATGACATATATATATATATATAAATCAAGTAGATTTAACATGTAATATATTTCATTATTATTCATTATATATACTTTATAATCATTCATGAATGGTTAATGTGGAGAATGAATCTCATCGCGTCGTGGAGACGGTATTCCGTACGTACGCACGCTCGGTGATTTCTTTTTCCGTAGGATGGATAGATGGTGAAATAGGATTGTTTCATAATTATAATAACATATCAGTATATTAGTGATACTGATGTTATTACTTCATAATGAAACAACCTAAGAAGAAGAAGTGGAAGAAGAAATAAAGGTGAAAGAATCGGTAACGGAAATTACCTCTTCTTTGAAGCGCCTTTTTGAGACCTCCTCTTAGGGAACTAAAATTGGTCTTTGAGGAAGATCAGAACCTCTAAGATGTTTCTAGGGAAGTGGAGAAGAGAATTTGGCAGGGGTTGGCCGAGATTGAAGGCTCAAAGTTGTGTGAGTAAGAGAGGGAGGAGGTTCCCTTTTATAAGGGAGGAGAGGGGCACCTTTGGAATTCTTAAAAATATTAATTTATAATAAATATAACCCCACTTAAAAACCTCCAAAAATGACCCATATTCGAAGATTATATGAGATAGGGTTGTAATCTCATCAACCAATCAAATTTAGACATGTTTGGATCTTATTTTAAACCTTATCATTTTCATTTATCCTTATTTAATCTATTTAAGTTTATTTGTGGTAATAAAATTCTAAATTTTAAATTATAACAAATAATTACTTATTTATTGTCAATTTTCCATAATTATTTACTTTATAACATTATATACCATATAAATTTAAATTTATAATTTTTAAATATTTTTGTGATTTTTAAACAATTTTATAATATGTTATTTTTATAAAATAACAATAGTGTCAATTTTGACACTATTCATTTATTTGAATTTAAATAAAATATATACAGAAGATATGTTCAAAATAAAAGCTTTAATATATTAATAAAAGGTCATATGTATCTATAAAATTATTTTATCACATTAAATAGTTCATATAAAATTTATTTTATTATTTTTAAAACCATTTATTTGGTTTATCTCTTAATAAAATAATTACTACATCATTTTTGTATAATTATTTAATATACTTATTTTTTGCATAAAAATTTAAAATAAAATCCTATGATGAAGATAAATATATTACCTTTCACAATAATACTTTTACTCTAATTTATCATCTTAAAATCACAATATTTAAATTGTTATATTTATTAAATTATGAAGGTGACAACTTTGGCATCATTTAAAATAAAATAATATAATTGTCATAATTGCTTGTATAAGACTCCAAATGGTCAAATATTCGACCATTGGATGATTATAGTTTCAATTTACATGACCAATAAGTTTTGGTCAGGGTTTTGTGCCTTTTATGGTCACTATTAGTTTAATAAAAACTATATTCTTGATTTTTCACTAGATAAATAATTTATGCATCACTATTGTGTCACAATTAATGATAACTATTTAATCCCAAAAAAAATTCTAAATGAATTCTCATGATGTATATAATTTTGTTAGCTTTCTGGATACTATTCATGTTCTAAGTTTTATGATGTTTATCACTAAGTTAAAATTATTATTCTTATAAGATTTAAGAAAGTGACATGTTGTCACTTTCTTTGGTTTTAATAATAATTAAATTATTTTCATGGTCAAAAGTCCATAAAATGAATCTAATCCGACCCTTAGTTGATATGGGTTTATGTTTAGCCATCAAATAGAATTTTGGCATGTGTTAGGGTAATTTTATAATATTATATTTACCCTTAATTACCCGATTTACCTTTAGCTATGGTAAATAAAATTTACCTTAGTTACTATTCATAATTCCCAAAAATAAAAAGTAGCCTATTAACATAATTTGGACCAACTGATTCCAAATATGGAATCTAGTTTTTAAAATTAAATACACAGAAGTTGCATAAATTAAATTAAAATTAATCCCGTTGTCGAATAAAAAGGGGTTTTTGTTTAAAACATTGCAAAAGATTGAATTGATTTAACCTACGAATTCAAGGTAAAATCAATGCTAATGACATACATTATATTAAATGGTAAAAATATATTCTATTTATACTTTAAACCATTCAATATTATAGTTTAACCACAAAAGATATTATGATGAAAAAAGTTGGTTTTAATTAAATTATAGCGTGTTTTTACTATTCATTAAAATATGAAAGTTATCGGAAAAATATCAAAACATTATATAATGTAAATTATTACATCCTGATTCAAAAGAAGAATTTTATTTTGTCAAATTGATCATATAAACATGTCAAAAACTAGATTTAAAGTGGGTGCGCCATCAAAAGGAGGCAAAACTGCATTTTTTTAAAAATACTTATTTTACCCGAAAAAATTATTTTGTTCTTATACCATGTTCTAGAAAATGTGTATGATGAATAATAATGTTATAAAATTCAAAATTTATTTAATAATATTCATAAAGGCTAGTTCATGACAATATTATAATAATATATCATTGTTTATTAAAACCCGGTATTGCGTACAACACACGCTATCGAGGAAGGTCGCGATTGCGTGTAATGCAAGCCAAGTCAGGGTTGCGTGTTGTGAAAGAATCCTTCATTGTTTTGTATAATAGAATCCAACCATATTTCAATTATACATTTAATATATATATATATATATATATACTAAATGTTGCGTAGAATAACTATTATCAAAATTGTGTGTAACACTGTCCAAGAATAGTGTTGCGTATACTGCAAGCTAATACGGTGTTGCATATAGTGCAAGGTAATGTTGGTGTAGAATACAACACAAGACATTAATGAAATTAAAAAGAATATTTTTCATAAAATCTCGGGGTGTTACAGTGCATAATTTCCAAGGTGGCGCACCCTGCGTATGATGCACAGGGTGGGGTCACAGTTTAACGTCATGTGTTGAAGATGATGGTGCTTGGTAGTTTAAAGTCCTGCAGCTCAAATGAGGAGTGGTGAGATACAAACCCTTATGACTTACATAACTGATACCCACCCACACTTGAGGGAAGGAAGGCGTCAGCGATGCCGTTGAGAGGTGGTATTATGGAGTGATCCATTGGGGGGTCCATGTTAGTGTGGCTATGTGAAGAAGCAATAGCAATTAGCGTGCCTGGATGCTGCTATGGAGCAACCATGGTGCATGGGGATTACGCATGGAAGTTTCCCCAGTGCCACTATGGAGTCACAATGGTGAATGGGGATTACGCATGGAAGCTTCCTAAAAAGGAAACAGGGGATTACATATGGTCTGTAGCCCAAAGAGGAAATAGAGGCTTACACGTGGTCTGCAGCCCAAGACGATAGAGATTGGGACTTACTCTAGGATGGAGGCCCAGGTGGTTACAAAGACCAGTGGGAGATGCACAGGATAATAGAGGTCCTGATGCCCATATCTCCTCTGGTCTTTAGAAAAGAAGAATATAGGAGGATCAAGGGTTCTACCTCCTGCAAGAAAGTCTAGGGGCTTACACTAAGGTGGTTTCCCTTTCCTTGTGAACAGATTTCGCTCTGATAAAGAGGATCTCAGTACATGTGAGGAATGATCTCACTCTCCTGGAGACCAGTGGGCATGCATAATATCCAAGGTGGGGCACCCCGCATATGATGCACGGGGTGGGGTTACAGTTTAATGTCATGTGTTGAGGACGATGGTGCTTGGCAGTTTAAAGTCATGCATCTCGGATGAGGTGGGTTCGCTCCACACCCCTAGGACTTACATAACCGATACCCACCAGCCCTTGATGGAAATAAGGCATCGGCAATGTTGTGGCGAGTGGGTGTTATGGAGCGATCCATTGAGGGGTCGACATTAGTGTGGCTATGTGAAGAAGTACTAGCCATTAGCGTGCTTGGGTGCTACTAAATAGCAGCAATGGTGCATAGGGATTGTGCATGGATGCTTCCTGGGTGCCGCTATAGTGTGGAAATGGTAAATGGGTATTATACAAGGAAGCTTCAAGAAAATTAAATTGGGTCTTACATGTGATCCGCAAACCAAATAGGAAATAAGGGCTTATGTGTGGTCTACTGACCAAGGTGATGGAGATTGGGACTTTCTCCAGGATGGAGGCATGAGTGGTGACAAATCCTAATGGGAGAGGTACAGGATAATAGAGGTCCTGATGGCCATCTCTCATCTAGTCTTTGGAAAGGAAGAACATAGGAGGAGCAGGGGTGCTGCCTCCTGCAAGAAAGGCTAGGGGATTACACCAAGGTTCTTTCCCTTTCCCGATAGACAAACGCCACTTCGATAAAGAGGATATGATTCCATATGAGTAATGATCTCACTTTTATGGATACCAGTGGGTGTGAAGAATGTCCATGGTTGGGCACCCCATGTATTATCCATGTGGTAGGGTCACCGTTTAACATCATGTTCTGAGGATGATGGTGCTTGGTAGTTTAATGTCCTACAACTCAGACGAGGAGTCGTGTCCTCCTCACCCCTAGGACTTACATAACTGATACCCTTCCACCATTGAGGGAAGAAATTAATCAACAATGTAATTGTGAGGGGGTGGTATGAAGTGATCCATTGAGGGGTCCATGTTAGCGGGGATATGCAAAGAAGAAATAGTCATTAGCATGCCAATGTTAAGAAGCATGAGTCAATGCAACGCAACGGAAAATGCTTCCCAAGGGACTTTGAAGTTACATCGGGTGATCCTAGAGGGTCATACGAGAGAGGGGTGTGTGATGTAGATGTTTTTGTCATAAGAGGAACCCGAAGATGATGTCTGGAAGAGGGACATCAAACACTTGTGAAAAAGTACGCACAAGGAAGGAGTCTCACACGCAAATGGAGCAGTTGTGCAGAAAAGGCTGGGGTGAGTGGTCCCAAAGGTTTTCATGCAATTATAGAGGTTTTCACGCAATTGGAATGCAATTGGAATAGTTTCATATAAGAGACCAGGTGTGTGCACAATTGGAGAGGTTTTCACGTAAAGGGGAGCCGAGGTTTTGTGCACAAATTTTAAGAACCCGGACCTTCTTTTCATGTATGTTTTCCTTTTCTGGTCATTTTTGAGAAAAATAGGTTTTTCGGGAGGTTGTGTAGGGGGGAATAGTTGTTGCACAGTCTGAACAAACCATGCGGCCAGCCCAGGAAATTGGGCACCCTTGACAGTGGGCTCCGCACGGGCTGTGCACGATTTATCAGACCGTGTGGGTAAGTCATGCGAAGTCCCTGGGTGAGACAGTCGCAACGGCACGGTTGGCGCACGGTTTGTCAAACCATGAGGGGTAACCATGTAGCCACTTAAAGTTAGGTTTTTTAAGTCTTAAGTCACTTGGTATTTTACTTTCCTCCACCATTCTTCCTCCCACTCATGGCTCACATGGGAGTTGTGATTTTCAGAGGTTAGGGGAGCTCCTTAGCTGATTTTGGAGGCAAATCGAAGGGGTTTCTTGGTGGATAAAAGGAGGTTCTCCTCCAATAAGTCCCTCTTTTGGTTCTTTGAGGTTTTGGGAGGGTTTTCTCTCTCTCTATATCTCTCTCCCTCTTAGTTTCCTAGATCTACAAGGGTTTCATGTAGATCTAGGGTTTTTTTGTCTTTGTTTGTTAAATTTTGACCTTGTTGTTTTTAGGGAAGTGTTTTAGAGGCGGTTTCGAGGAGGCATTCAACCGGTTTGGATGCATTTGGGAAAAGAGGTCGATTTCTCCAAAACCTAAGAGGTAGGTGGTTTGTGACTTTCTGTTCAAAGTATTTGAGTTTTATGTGTAAATTTTCCCAATACCCATTAACGGGGTATTGTGCATTTACCATTCTAGCCCTATTGTTTTTATACTATGTTCGTATGCATGATTAGATGATTATTGATTTTGAATAGGGTGAATTTTTGTGCTCTGTATGTATTTCCATTACTGTTTTTTCTTGTTTTGACCTTTGGGTCTTGTTTGACTGTTAGGATACTGTTTACTTTCCCATGCCTAGTATTTTCAGATGGTGTGATTGTTGTTATTTTATGATGTTGCGATGTATAATGTTATCCAAGTAGTTCATGAGGTTTAGATTGGCCGTTACGCACTGCTACACTTGCTTCACTTACACAGGGCCGTGAGAACCTGGTGTATAGACCATTGAGAGAATTGACGTTGAGGGATTCTCCATAGTGTCTTTATAATTATACGATGCGAGACCATAGGGGGAATTGATGTGGAGTGATTCCCCAGAGTTTATGTAGTTCCTCGATGTGGGCCACAGGGTGAATTGATGTTGAGTTCTTCCCCAGAGTGCCATTAGTACGATATGAGACCACATGGGGAATTGACATTGAGTGCTTCCCTAGAGTGTCTGTAGTTCCTCGACGCAGGCCACAGGGGGCATTGACAGTGAGTGCTTCCCTAGAGGGCCTTTAGTACGATACGCGAATATAGGGGGAATTGAAAGTGAGTGATTCCCCAAAGAGTCTATACTTTAGCTGAACCAGAGGGGTGAGACTATGTGTGCTTTCTAGAGGGTTGATTGTACTTGTTGGGTTGAACCAGAGGGGTTAGGGTGCGAGTATTACCTAGAGGGTTACCAGTTGTGTTTAGCTACTTTCTTAGCTGCTTCTTGATATTGAAACTATGGATTGCATATATTTTTTTGCTGAGTACTTCTTGTTTACTTCTTTCTGTACTTTTACCCTACCATATACTCACTGACTATTAGGAACAGATCTTCGGGTGGTTGCCTACTGGGATTTAGTCTCACACCCTATTTGGGACATGCTTTGGGCCCAAAAATATTATATTGTTTTAGGTATAGACAAGGGCAATCGCCCTTCGACATCAGGTACTTGATTTGCTATGGAGCTGGAGAGCATGGGACCAAGTTGTGGTTTGCGTTGCTGAGGAGTTTATCTGCTTTCTTTTGTACTTGGGTTAGTACTATATTTCAGAATTTTTCTTTGTTTCGCTGCTTTCCTAGACATATGTATCATGAATCATTTTATATATGTTCTCTAGTTTATTCTATCAGTCTTATGCTGTTTATTTTTGTATGAGATTATTACTACTTCCTCTCTTGTATGTATTGGTTTACTTACATTGTGTACTCTAACAATGAGGGCATAGTTTCCCCACTAGCACACCCAAGGCCCTCACTGCTAATCGATAGCCTCTAGTATTTGGGGAAATGCACTTTACGCCATGTGACCAACCGGGTATGAGATGCCTCTAGGTGGCTTCTGAAATCGGGACGTTACAAAGTGGTATCAGAGTGTTTCTTTTCTCTTGACTTACTATTTGGATCCTTTAGCTAGGGATAGGAAGAAATAGGTACTTGGTAATAAGTTGTGCCCAGGAGTAGCTAACCCATGAACAGGGAAGAGACAATCTACCTCGTTATTTCAATTTTTCCAGTTTTTAATTTTACAGTTGATTTGATTCCACTGTTGGGTGATTCACATGTTTTGTGTAGTTACCGTTGATGTTATTGACGTTCTATTTCTGTCGCAACCTAATGAGATGAGGGTATTCCATCTCATGCACCATATAGTAACTTGCTATAAATCACATTTCAAGCATTCTTTCAATACCATCTAGGATGCATTAGAAATTTCATGTTGATGTGATAGATGTTGTGTGGAATATGCATGTTGTGATGTTAGATGCCTTGATAAAAATACCTTCTCTTTGATAGGCTATTGTGGTGTATGGTTTTGTTTAATTGAATGCTAAACTTTGGTTCTTGAGGTGTTATGGGCCCACATGGACCAGAATTTGGTGGATCATTGACTTGTTTACCTTGCAATAACATGTATAAGATGTCAATCTTTGATTCGCGGGGAGTATGGACCCCACGGATCAGAATTTGGCACTTTAAACGTTCGTTTCAGTGTTTTTCTGGATTCTGGGGTAGTTTCTAAGGCTTACTATTCGAAAAAGCCCATAAAACATGTTGTGTAGTCTTGTTTTAGGAGAGTTGGGTGGCTTAACCATGTAGAAGGACTCTGACAGTGAAATATGATTCAAGTACACATTGTGTGTTAAGACAAAATGTTGTGTGTTTGGGGTGTTACATGACCTAAGTTGGAAAAAAGTACACGCCCATGTAAATGACTTAATGGAACATGCCGTGTAGACATGTTTTGTGAAACTTGAATGGTTTCTTTCTCTTTTTCCCTTCTTACACTTCCTTGTTTCAGTCCCTATTAATCTTGATCTAAGGTGTGCGCTTAACCTTGCAAGATGGGTCACCTTCAGCATTTCTGTCAGATCTTTTCACCAGCAGCTAGTGACAGGGGTTCTTCTATGACTCTGTGTTCAGGAGTAGCACCACTAGTTTCTCACCAGTTTGGGAACTAGAGTTCTTCTGGCCTTTTTGGATGAGGTGGAGGTCGAGACTGCGGTGGTCAATCACCAGGCTACCATCGACAGCATGGTGGATTAGCTCCAAGCAGTCAGGCAGGGTCACAAGGCCATGTCATAGGCCATACTTTTGCAGTGGAGTGGACCCAGCAGGAGCAGGATCCAGAACCTTCTATAGATTGAGGTACAATCTTTGTAGCCTCAGTTCCTTAAATACTTTTCAACACAGGGGCTTCTCATAGCTTTATCTCTGTTTCTATTACGGAGAGCCTTGGTCTCTACATCCTTTCTTCTGCTGATATCTTGAAGATATACACTTTGTTGGGTACGAGAACATCTAGTGTGTGTCAGTCTAAGGAGTTCCCTCTTGAGGTTGGTGGGTGTCTCTTTCTGTGGGACCTCTATGTCCTAGAGATGATAGGCTATGATTTCATTCTCTGAATGGACGGGTTAGTTCTCTTCCAGGAAGTCGTCGATTGCTATCGTCATAGGGTGAGTTTCATATCACCAGAGGGTAGAGCGTTTCTTCATAGGGGTGAATGGGATTTCCAGGAAAGTAGAGTGAGTCCAGAGAATCATGGGTTAGGAGGAGTTACAGCCCAGATTGTTAGTCTATATCTGGATGACCATGGGACTTCACAAACAGACTTTCCTCTAGTGGTGGATCTCTTCAGGGATGTCTTTCCAGAGGACGTTTCAGGTTTGCCTCTGGAGCGAGAAGTGGACTTTTCGATTGAGCTTGTTCCAGGAGCAGAATTGGTTTCCATTCCTCCATATAGGATGGCTACACCAGAGTTAGAGGAGCTCAAAAAAGTAGTTAGAGGAGTTTTAGGCAAAGGGTTTCATCCGACACAGTACTTCTCCTTGGGGTTCACCTGTCCTGTTTGCAATGAAGGTGGATAGTACCCTCAGAATTAGTGTGGATTATCAGAAGTTGAACCAGTTGATGGTTAAGAAACGATATCCCTTACCCAGGATTGATGCTCTCTTTGATCAGCTTCGAGGAGCCCGGGTTTTCTCGATGATTGACTTGAGATCCGGTTATCACTAGTTGCATGTTAGACCATTTAATATACCTCTTATATCCTTCTGGAGTATGTATGGTCTATATTAGTATATGGTTATGTCGTTCGGTCTCATGAATGCGCCTGCAGTTTTCATGGAACTAATGAACTGAGGGTTCCATCCATACTTGGATTCCTTCGTGGTTGTTTTTGTGGAGGACATCTTGGTGTACTCTCACACTCGACACAACAATAATACACACCTTGAGATCATTCTGAGTATACTGAGAGAGCATCAGTTATATGCTACGCTCTCAAAATGCCACTTTTAGATGGACCAGATTCACTTCTTGGGACATGTTTTCTCAGAGATAGGAGTATAAGTAGACCCAAATAAAGTGAGAGTTGTAGTTTCCTTGGAGAATCTGAAGAACATCTTTGAGGTGCAGTGTTTTCTATGGCTGTCTAGATACTACAGATGTTTCATACAGGTCTTTTCACGCTTAGCAGCAACACTGATGAGTTTGACTAAGAAGGGTATGAAGTTCTTATGGTCAGAATCTTGTGATTCAGACTTTCAGAAGCTGAATAGGAGGTTGAATTCAACATCGATACTAGTCTTTATAGATCCAGGAAATGCTATACTGTTTATTGTGATGCTTTAGGTATCATTCTAGGATCTGTGCTTATGCAGGGAGATGGAGTTGTTGCGTACGGGTCTCAGAAGTTGAAGCCACATGATAGGAATTACCCAACGCACGGTCTGGAGTTACCAGCTGTTGTTCATGCCCTATACTACTGGAGGCATTATCTTTTAGGAGAGAAATTTATGGTTTTCACCGACCACAAGAGTCTCAAGTACATCTTCACTCATCTTGATCTGAATTTGAGACAGCAGAAGTGGGTCGAGTACCTAAAGTCCTTTGACTTTGAGCTTGCCTATACGCTTGGGAAGGGCAACGCGGTGGATGATGCATTGAGCAGGATGACTCAGATACAGGTAGTTCATGAGTCCAATAGTGAGTGGCATCTTATGGCTCTATTCTCTGAGATGCATTTGGAGGTGCATGACAGACAGGGGAGGAATTTTCTTTATTATGTATCTGTTACCTTTAATCTTCTTGATCGAGTGCGAATAAGGCAGCTATCAGTTTTTGAAGGCCTATTCATGTGGGAAAGTGTGTTAGGAGAGGACCCTATTCATGCGTGGACCATAGGTGAGGATGAGATCTTGTGTTTCCAAGGGCGTGTATGGGTACCAGAAGACATAAGCAGAGATCTAATACAGGACTTTCATTCCTCGGTTTGGGAAGTTCCTCCTGGTGTCACCAAGATGTATCATGATTTACACCATTAGTATTGGTGGCCAGGTATGAAGAGGGACGTTGTAGGTTTCATCATGAGGTGTTCCACTTGTCAGCATGTGAAGGCAGAGCATTAGCGACCAGAAGGGCTTTTAGAGAAGTTACCCATTCCAGAGTGAAAGTGGAATCACATCCTGATGGACTTCGTGGCCGGTTTTCCAAGGTCTCCCTGAGAGAATGATGCAGTATGGGTTGTTATTGATAGGCTTACGAAGTTTTATCACTTCTTTCCGATAAAGGAGACCTTTAGCGTTGATGATCTGGGATGGTTGTACATCCAAGAGATTTTATGTCTTTATAGAGTTCCATACTCCATCGTTCCAAACAGGGATGCGTGTTTTACTTCTCGGGTCTGGTAAGGGCTTTAGAAGGTGTTGGGTACACAGGTACTTTTGAGTACAGCATACCATCACCAGACAGATGGCCAATCTGAGCGTACGATTCAGGTGCTTGAGGATATGCTCAGAGCATGCATCCTGGATATTAGAGGTCCACGGGAGAAGCATATACCTCTTGTGGAATTTTCCTACAATTATAGTTTTCAAGAAACTATACATATGGAACCTTGTGAGGCTTTGTAAAGTAGGCCATGTCGATCACCCTTATGTTGGATGGGGTAGGAGAGGCAGCTTTGTTGGGACCTTGTCTTGTTTTGGATACCACAGAGCATATAGAGTTGATTCGAAAGAGGATGGATACTGCACAGTCTTGACAGAAGTCTTATGTTGATCAGTGGATATGACCTCTGGAGTTCGAGGTCGGGGGTTAGGTTTTCCTACGTGTCACACCTAGGTTGGGACACAAGAGTATTAGAAGATCGGGTAATCTTTCTCTAGGGTACGTCAGGTTGTTGGAGGTGTTGGAGAGAGTTGGGTCGGTTGCCTATCAGTTGCAGTTACCTCAGAGGTACTCTTCTATGCACGATGTATTCCATGTTTCACATCTTCGACGTTACTTTTCAGACTCGTCTCATGTCTTTCAACCTGAGGAGGTTGAGCTCTAAGTGGATGAATCGTTTGAAGATCATCCTATCCATATTTTGGATCGTAGTATAAAGGTTCTCCGTGGCTGATCAGTTCTCTTGGTACGAGTGCTATGGTAGAACGAGCGGGTGTAGGATGAGACTTGGGAGAGGGAGGCCGATGTACGAGGACAGTGGCTGGAACTATTCAGGGCTTCTTCTTCTACACTGCGCCTGGGAAATTTGGGGAAGATTTTTTTAATGGGTGAAGTTTGTAAGAACCCGGACCTTCTTTTTAGGTATTTTTTCATTTTCTGGTCGTTTTTTAGAAAAAGAGGTTTTTCGGGAGGTTGTGTAGGAGCACACGGCTGGCGCACGGTCTGAACAAACCATGTGGACAACCCAGGAAACCATGCACCCTTGACAATGGGCTCTGTATGGGATATGCACGGTTTGTCAGACAGTGTGGGAAAGGCATGAAAATTCCCTAGGCGAAACAGTGGAAACCACACGGTTGGCGCACGGTTTGTCAAACTGTGCGGAGTAACTGTGCGACCACTTAAATTTATGGTTTTTAAGTCTTGGGAAACTCGGTATTTTCCTTTCCTCCACCATTCTTCCTCCCACTCATGGCTCACACAGGAGTTGCAATTTTCATATTTTAGGGGAGATCCTTGGCTTGTTTTGGAGGCAAATCAAAGGGGTTTCTTCGTGGAACAAAGGTGGTTCTCCTCAGGAAAGTCCCTCTTTTAGTTCTTTGAGGTTTTGGTAGGGCTACCTCTCTCTACCTATATCCCTCTTGGTTTCCTAGACCGACAATAGTTGCATGTAGATCTAGGGTTGTGTTTCCTTTGTGTGTTAAAGGTTGACCTTGTTGTTTTTAAGGAAGAGTTTTTGAGGTGGTTTCGAGGAGGCTTTCACCCAGTTTAGGGTGCGTTTGGGAGAAGAGGCCGATTTCACCAAACCCTAAGGGGTAGGTGGTTTGTGCCTTTCTGTTCAAAGTCTTTTAGTTTTATGTGAAAATTTTCCCAATACCCATGAATGGGGTATTGCGCATTTACCATTCTATCCCTATTATTTCTCTGTTATGCTGGTATGCCTAAGTAGATTGTTATTGATTGTGAATAGGGTGAATTGTTGTGCTCTGGATATATTTCCATGCATATTGTTTCCTGTTTTGACCTTTGGGTCTTGTTTTTCTGTTGGCTACTGTTTACTTTCCCATGCCTAGTATTATAGGATGGTGTGACTATTGTTCTGTTATGCTGTTGTTCTGTAGAATGCTAGACAAGTAGTTCATGAGGTTTACCTTTATCGTTATGTGCTTCTACACTTGTTTGACTTACACAGTGCCATGAGAACCTGGTGTATAGAACATATGGATAATTGACGTTGAGGGCTTCTCCAGAGGGTCTTTTTAATTATACGATGCGGGACCAAAGTGGGAATTGACGTTGAGTGCATCCCTAGAGTTTCTATAGTTCCTTGATGCAGGCCACAGGGGGAATTGACGTTGAGTGCTTCCTCAGAGCGCCTTTAGTACGATACAAGACCACAGGGGGGATTAATGTTGAGTGCTTCCCGAGAGTGTTTGTAGTTCCTCGGTGTAGGACACAGTGGGAATTGATTTTGAGTACTTCCCATAACTCCTTTAGTACGATACGAGACTATAGGGGGAATTGACAATGATTTATTCCCCAGAGATTCTATACTTTAGCTGAACCAGAGGGGTGAGACTGTGTGTGCTTCCTAGAGGGTTGCTTGTACTTTTTGGGTTGAACCAGAGGTGTTGGGTTGTGAGTACTTCCCAGAGGGTTACCAGTTGTGTTTAGCTACTTTCTTGGCTGCTTCTTGATATTGAAACTCTGGATTGAATTTTTCTACTAAGTACTTCCTGTTTACTGCTTTCTGTACTTTTACCCTGCCATATACTCACTGACTATTAGGCACATATATTCAGGTGGTTTCCTACTAGGATTTAGTCTCACACCCTATTTGGGTCATGCTTTGGGCCCAAACAAATTATATTTCTATAGGTATAGACAAGGGAAAGCACCCTTCGACTTCAAGTACTTGATTTGTTGTGGAGCTGGAGAGCATGGGACCAAGCTGTGGCTTGTGATGCTAAGGAGTTTATCTGCTTACTTTTGTACTTGGTTTAGTACTATATTTCAACATTGTTCTTTGTTTCACTTCTTTCCTAGACATATATATCATGCATAATTTTATATATGTGCTCCAGTTTATTCTATTAGTCTTCCGCTGTTTATTTTTGTATGAGATCATTACTGCTTCTGCTCTTGTATGTATTGGTTTACTTCCAATGTGTACTCTTCCAATGAGGGAATAGTTTCCCCACTATCACACCCAAGGCCCTCGCTGCTATTTAGCAGCCTCTAGAATTTGGGGAAATGCGCTTGATTCCATGTGACAAACCAGATACAGGACGCCTCTGGGTGGCTTCTGGAACCGGGACATTACACAAAGTGCAGGGATTGCAGGCAAGGAACACTCAAAGTTTTGTGCAAAAGGTGAATGGATTGCGCGTAAGGGTGGTGACTTAAAGTGATTTGGGTGAGGGTTAAAACTGAGTGGTCCTATGTGAAGGCGGACCCCTAGGAGACCTATCGTAAAAAATCTCATACCTGAAATACATCTTTTTCACACGGGGGTGAAGAATTTTGCATGGAGGAGATGGTTTAGATTCTTCAGCCATCAAAATTTGAAGGGGAGGCCTTCTATTTATAGGTTCTCGGGGCTGTTGGGTCAATGTAGAGGTCAGCCCGCGTGAAATATTTCACGCCCGGGTCGGGAGCGCACAAGATTCAGCGCCCGGTGTTAGTGGATCACATGATTCAGTACCTGAGGTCGAGGTCACATAATTTTTTTCACTCGTCTTCTCTTTATCTTTGAAAAACCCTCTTTATGTCTTGGGCATTTTTTGGCATATAAAAATGCCCCCCTTGGAATCGGATTGGAGAGGGAATGCAAAGGTCAAATTCTGAGGGAAACACCTAGATGAAGATACTCTTAGGGTTGGTGTGCGCAAACAACTACTGCTGCATGTAAAACCTCACATCGGCACATAAACCATTTTTTGCGCATGCAAAAACCACGCTCCCCGCCTATAAAAACCCTCACCGACCCCTCAGTCGACTCATATTTTTCTCACGTGATTAGTCATGATCTCTCACTCATGAAAAAAAATCATTCTTGCCTTGCGCATAAAATACTTCTATTGTGCATTATTCCCTGAGTATGGTCGTTGTTTTACATGCAGGATCAAGGATTTTTCACACTGGGGCCTATGAATTTAATGCCACCTCTTGATTTTTTTCATGTAGTAGCGGTCTTTTCATGCTGACTCATTTGGATCTTGCTGGAAGAAGATGGCTACTAATCGGACTGATGTTGAGAGAGAAGCTATGTTCGCCACTCGAAGGGATGATATGGTTTCCAACCCTGAGGTTTATGGTGCCCGAAAGATTGTATCCAGCAACCAAAATCTCTTCAACATGTTGACCCTAGCTAGGAATAAGTATGTGTTGTCTGACAACTTACTGATATGGGACTTTGGAATTTTGGAGGAGGTACATGTGCCACGATTCGAAGTCAGCACACCGCGATCATGGGTGACCCGTGAGGATGACCTCCCTCGGTATAATATCACTAATATTGGTCATCCTACTAGAGAATCCAGATATAAGGATGTTTACATCTTGAACCCCAGGATCTTGACCATTTTGGGAAGTGACCCGGTCGCGAAAGATTCTCCGGCCCATTACAAAAGTACTTTCCGACATATTGTTATTGATGAGACTAAAGGTTGGTTGTAGGATTGGGACCTAAGGTCTAGAGGAAACTTCACAAGTGAGTGGGCCTGGGTGTATTGGGTACGCTAGACATGTGACCAGTTTGGGGATGAGCTGTTGCATATTGGGTTGTTCGAGATCGTGTGGACGTCGCAAATCAATTTCTACAGCTAGCATGAACTCGGGCCAGAGTTGTTTACTTGGTCGTCCCCTGATACCAACACCTTCGATCTCCACCATGGAAGGTTGGTATCATCCTTCGGGACAATAATTGTATCAGGGGTGTCCCTTTGGATGGGCACCAGTATGATGAATTCCTCCCGATGGGGAATATTTGGGGAGACAGATCATGGACACCCATCTTCACATGGCATCTGTTGGAACTGGGCAAAGAGAGTCTGGCGGTCAAGGACTTTCTGAAGGACATAGCATACTCGAAGTGGTTGAGTTTTTTCTACAGAAAGACCTGGACATCAAGATGCCAGGGCGAGGAAGATGATGTCTGACCGTGACACATAGAATCAAAGGTGGCCCGTACTAGAGGATCTAGGAGGTGGGGGAATATCAATCTTGGGGATTCAGTGTGAATGAATGTTTGGATCCAAACATCCAGTATGCCAGATTTCTGGCCACCTTTAAGAGTGGGTGGCTCCTTCCGGTGAGGGAAATGAGGATGGGAGTTATTCTAGAAACATTGGTGATGGTTGGCATTATGGTTGCTAATCAGAGTTCAATATGGGAATCCTTGTGTTAGCCCATTTGTACGCCATTCTGGGGTGAATTTCGAGAGGGGGGTCATCGAGGAGAATCTGCGGCCCTATCCAAATCCTTTATGTTTGGATTATGGCTCATTGCGGTGGGTATACTGTTCCAAACTCCATTCATCCTCTAGGTACCGGTCTGTGGCCCTGCTTGTTGAATATCATCGGGGCCATTCCGCTGATGCTCAATTAATAGGGGGTAAGGATCCAGATCAAAAATCATGCCAATTTTACCTTTAATCCATTCCCTACCCTAGCTAGTCAAATTATAGACAATGGGAAAGGTTTTCTAGAGCAATGGGATTACTTCCAGAACATCAGAGGTGGGGTGCTTGTGGTTTGGGTTGACAGGAAGATCCTTTGTGAGCCTTACCTACCCTCAAGATTTTCCAGGTAGTTCAGATGCCTCCAGCGGATGCCAAAGAAAGTGAATACAGAGGTCTGGGAGGATAGGTACCCATGTGTTCTTTTCCAAATGTGGTTTATGTTCACATCTTTCGGCTCAGGTGAAGTCACTACTTTTCCCCCACAAGAGTGGATGCTGGTCTTTCAATAAAATATGTCGAACATTGGGCTATGGAATACAATGAAGGGCTTCTATGGAAGTGATTCAGACTACTCAAAGTGTCCAGTGTAGATTCTAGGTAGTGGTAGAGCATACAAGGAGTCGTTGGGGAGGAAAGGTCTGGGGCATGTCAGGAAACCGGGCCAGGGTACGCTGGGGCTACAGCAGCGGGAAATTCGCATGGTGTGGATGTTCCTTCAATGTGGAGGGGAAGAGGGGCTTGCGAACAGCCTCTCAGAGCACTCATGGAGCTTCTTAAGAAGCAGATAAAGTACCTTCTTCAGCCTTATGATGATGCAATCTATACTGCATTACGGTCGTCCAGGTTGACCCTGCAGCAGTCGATGGGAACCGAAGTTCTTTGGAAAAAGATAGTACAAGATGAAATCCAGCTACCAGAGGATAGAAACATTTGGATTGAGGATAGGGTGTACTTACATCATATACATGCATACTTTATGTCCATGTACACATATGTACGCTAGCAGGGTTGGCGTGAAAAACCACCTCTCCTGGTGAAGGTCATGCTCGACCAAGAGCATGATCCAAAAAAGATGACGTCTGAGGATGATGACACTGATGAGGAGCCGGAGGGCAGTGAATCACAAGAGGGGGAGAGAGAAGGAGAGGTTTAATGAGAAGGAGAAGAAATGGGGGTATCTTCTGAGGAGTTTAAAGGTGGAGGGTCTCAAGGGATAGACCACCAAGGGAGTCTTTAGCAGAGTTGTAAGATTGTTGGCTCTAATGCAGACATAACTAAGCTACTTGAGGTTTCCCTCAACCCTTATCCATCCATCCCCCTCATTTTTTTATCATAATCCTCAATGATATTTCTTTATCCTCTTCAGGTGTATATTGGCGCCGACCAAGAATCTCCAAATGAAGGGGGGAGGTGCCAATGGAACAAGGTGGGGGGCTGATTCCCATCATTGAGCTAACGAGTACTGAGAGATCCTCTACAATGATGGATCCTAGAGAAACTGGAACACAGGAGGCTGATGCTTTGGGTTCTTGTAAGTTCATCACTTAGACACTGGTATTTATCGTCAGAGATCTCAGCTGATCAGGGTGTTCATTAAGTAATCAAAGCCTTGGAGGCTCATCAGGCCACCGAATCTAGGCTATTCGCAAATTCCTTAGCGACGAGCACATCGACCCGCTCGAGACCCACTCTTCAAGATGAGATAGCCTAAGCACTTGATGAGCAAGAAGCTATGGATAATGGCGATATCAATGTTGGATCAAGGTTAGAAGTTGGTAGGGGAAAAGCTGTCGGGGCTTAGGAAAGAGAGGAAGGCCTCCCACATGTCGGGGATCCTAATCTATCAAGAGTACTAGAATAAGACCATGTAGCTGATATCTTTTATTCTTTTCTCGACTATTGACTTGAAGAACCTGAGGAGATGGATGAATCTGATTTAGAAGCAGCTGATGAAAGATGGATGACGTGTCATAAGAAGTGTAAGTACATCAAATGCTTCCTTAGTCAACCACATGCAGAATGGATGAAGCAGATGGGATCACTCTACACCTGGTTGTGCTTCCTCTACACTGGGGGGGGGGGGTTGATGCCCACTGCTTTCTTCTAACTATCTGTGACTATATGGATGAGAAGATACGGGAGGACATCCAACGCTCTCACATTGTCTGATGCCAGACAGAGTCAAGGAAAACCTAGGCATTCCTAAAGTCGGAGTAGGTGGTCTGACTCCTTGATGGGGAAACGAAGGAAAGGGATGTATTTATCGCAAAATATTCCAAGCTCATTGAGAAACTGAGGGACTAGATGGCAGACGCCCAAGTCCAGATAGTGGAAGCGAGTCACCAAATGACCGAACTTTAAGCTAAATAGGCACGAGCATAGTCTAGGTCCAATGAGATGCACTCCATGGCTGCTGATGAAGAGAGGGTTCTTAGGGGACATACAATGATGCCAGGGGCTACAAACCAGAAGTTGGAAACATTGGAGAGATCCATCCCAAATGATGATCCTTAAGAGTCCTATCTTGGTGAACTCATGACTTTTTTCTCTTTACTTCCTCTTATTCTGAACTGCATGTATGAATAGATTATTTACTTATTTTTTGGTTTAATGAATTCTAACCACAATCCTAAAATAAATATAAATCCATTCCAAAGCTCACGTGGGTCGTGCCTGATTTGAGAAACAAGGGATTCTTGTACTATTACATCGTTTGAATGCAGGAGTACCAATAAAGCTTCGGGCATCCATGCTTTGACCAACCAACCCAGATTTCCAGGAAGAAATGTAAGAGGACCAACTAGAGGAGGAGGAAATTAGAGTGATCAATACACTATCATTCCCATGTGCTCTAGTGCACGAGCGGGGTAATGCCAGGGGCATTTGACTTAATCCAAACATAAGGTAATGGAAAGTGTGAATCATGATACCCAAAGTTTGGAACATTGTGAGGGTGGCCTGACAATAAAGGATGATTGTTGACCATGTTTGAAACACAGTATCTTTATTGTGTTAGCATGGAATGGGGATAAAAAATGAGGGTCAACCGCTGACCATGTTCAAAACACGGGGCCAACTCAAAATTTCATCCATTAGTCTTCCATAACATTAGACCAGGAGAGTAGGTGGGAAATAGGCCGAGCATCCAAACTGTTAGGGGAATTCTTTCAAACATGAAAGAGGATGAGGGTCTGAATAGAGGGCACGTAAAGTGTGGAAGGTGGAGTGATGGGTTATTCAAATGGGGTCCAACACACTTGAAATAACATCACTATGGTGGACACACATTAGGTCGGCACATTGGTCTAATCAAGGATCATACCTACTTCTGAATAGGACCTCCCTGGTAAGGACCTAGAATGAAACGTAGTTTTACGCCATATAGTGATGATGGTGCACATAGTTTAGAGTTCATACTTCCTGGACCAGGTTTAATAGTTTAAAGTCATGTTACATGGACTGTAGGAACCTAATTTATGGTCATAGAGTGTGGACCATGATCCGGGTCGAGGGGCTAGGAGGGTTAATGAGCCTGGGTTTAGGCCCAAGGTGAATTGTCTGGGCGTCGCTACATATATCATAAGGATGATAATCAATCCAAACATAGTTCTAGGGATGACATGGTAGGATACCAGTGCCAGAGATAATAAGGTTTTTTGGGTTTGGACCTTGCACCAAAAGAACCATCATTTGATATATCTTGTTTTTCCTTTAGGATGAATGATTGTTTTTTTGGAAGCTATAGACCTAGGACAGAAATTCAAGGCATCGCCACAAGAATGAAGCCATGTATAGGCATTGACAAATGGTATGGTGTGTTACTGATACCAAACATGATGTCCCCTCGAGTGACGACACCACGATGTAGCACTGTTTTTCGTCGTGCGGCCAGGACGATAATGTCACAGTTTATGGTCATGTGATGAGACCAACCAGGCATTTTAATGTCGTACAGTATGGACGCAACAATTTAAATTTATGTGGGACTAGGAATCATAGTTTAAATTCATATGGATCAAATGTATACAGGAGAGATGAGGTTTCAGAAGGAATGTGCATGGCGTGATAAATCATACCTGACATGAATGAGGATGAGGTCTACATCATACCATGCGCGATTCTGAGGAAGAAACCTTAGGCTGACGGGACAGAAAAGGTTAGAGGATATGGGACAAGAGAGGCTAGCTCTCAGCTGTTCGGGACCCGAAGACAAGATGTTTGGGTGTTCTTACATATCCCATGAGGATGGGAATCAAGCCACGTGTAGTTCTTGAAGGTTCCTTCTAATGTCGTGCGGGACAAAATAGAGGTTAATTTCATGTGGGATAGGAAGTAGGGTGACTAACTCCTAAAAAGGGGTGTACATGGTGCAGCTATTGAAAACCCGATGTGAATGGGGGCATAAGCCCACATGTGCCATGCCACACGGTCCTATAAGATTCAAAGCCCATAAAACAGAAAAGAAGAGATAAATTAGTGGAACTCGAGCTGGAATCAAAGAAAAGATGATTGGGCATTCCTATGTATCCCATGAGAATGGGAATCAATCCATAAATAGTTCTAAAAGAGATGTTATTTTAAGGTCTTCGAGCTCGGACCATGGAGTGGCAGATTCTTTTCAAGTAGGCATAGACCTCAATCCAATTCCTAAGCCAACCTGAGTCAAACTCAGTGTGGGGAATAAGGGCGGAAGAGGTTTTGCAATACCTGAAATACACGCCAAAGGGGAGTCGGTGAAGATCCCCGAATGATGCCTTATCGCGGCTTTGTCCTCCTAACGTGCAAATGGGCACTTAGGGATAGTGCCAGAAGCATCGAAATTCCATTTGGAGATGATGGGGTGGAAAATAATGTGAATCATGTAACCAATCATTCAAGGATTGAAAGGGTTTTCATGATGATGGAGTACTATTGACTATGTTCGAAAAACAAGATCCATATCATGTGGCCTGAAATGGGAACAACAAATGAGCGTCGACCGCTAACCATATTCACAACGTGGGGCTTGTATCGATTTTTTGTTTGAAACCCTTGAGGACATTGGCCCATAATGGTAGGAGAGACCATAGGCCTAGCATCCATGTCATTTGGGGGTCCCTTCGGATGTGAAAGATATTGCAAGCCCAAATTAAGGGGGACACGAAGCCTGAAAAATGGGTTAAATCATGTCTAGGTATAATCTGACAATCCAGGTTCTAGACCAGATTACTCATGGTCCAATTGGTGAATCACCGAAGAGGGACTAGGGACCAAACATAAGGGAAGCCGACATAAATAGATGAGATCATGGAAAGGGAGAAAATGCGGCTCAAGAGAAAGAGGTATGCGGCGTGGTTATTATAAACCCAACATGAATGAGGACGTGAGTCCATACTACTCTGTATACCCCTCTTCTAGAAGAACGTAGTCCGAGGGGCCAAAATGATAGGGAGGTTTCTAAGAGATGGGGATGGTCCCGAAGATGAAATGTCCGGGCATTCCTACGTATCCCATGAGGACGGGAATCAAGCCATACATAGTTCTAGGGGTTTTGTGCAGTTTAAGGTCATGGTGGTAAGAATGAAGATAGGGGAAAGTTAACTCATCCAGGGATGTGTATGGCACGTAAAGTAACCTGGCGTAAATGAGGACATAATTTCATACCACACCATACAATCCTAAGTGAGAACTTGGGCCAGGGATGGAAAGGCCAAGGGACCTGAGGTAGGGCCTTGAACGGAAATTCAGGACCAGCTTGCAGTTTAACGTCTTGCAGTGAGGACGAAGGCGATCTTAGTTTAGGGTCATAGAGCTCAGACCATGTATTCCTATTTTAATGTCATTTTCATGGGACATAGAGGGAGAATCATCATGCCTATGTAAGACCACAAAATGGCAACGATGATAGAGGACCACTGTTGACCAGATTCGCAACAAAATATCCACCCTTGTGTGACCATAATTCGTGGAAAACAATTGAGTGTTGACCATTGAATTTACTCACAACACGGGACTCGTATAAATTTTTCACTCACAATCCCCGAGGATGTTATCCCTTAATGGTAGGAGGGTCCTTTTGGATATAGAAGGTGATGGAAACCCAAATGATGGGGCTTGTGAGGCGTGACAGGACCTGTAAATGCGGGACAGATGATAATTGAAGGGAGGTATGTATCAAGGGGATATGTGTAGCATAGTGAAACTGCCCGACGTTAATGAGGACATAATCCCATATCGCACCACACAATCCTAAATGGGAACTTGGACTAGGGGGCCGAAGGGGTCGAAGGACCTGAGGCTAGGCATCCTGAAAAACTGTAGTCATATGACCTCTCATGTGGGAATTGCCTTTATAGCTCCTAAGCCCACGTGAGCAATGCTCGGTGTGGGAAACAAGGAGTAGTTCTAGGTTCTCCCCATCACATAAGGGTCTGACAGCAGGAATTACACTCCTGCTCGAGGAAGGATGATATTTGGAGAGACAGAGGGGCAGAATGAACCACTACACTCCATGATTTGGACATATGGGGGTGGTGACAATGACAAAGGATAGCTGTTGACTAGATTTGAAACACAACATCTATATCATGTGACCTGAAATGGGAACAACAACTGTTGGACATATTCACAATATTGGACTCGTATCTATTTGTTGTCTAAAACCCTTGAGGGTGTTGGCCCGAAATGATAGGTTATCCCTTAGTCTAAGTATCCTTATCGTTCGGGGGCCCCTTTGGATGTGAAAGATAATGGGAACCCAAATGGTGGGGGTGTGTGGAGCATAAATGTGCCCATGAAATTTCCAATAAAGTCAGACAATAGAAGAGATAGAGATCTTAGGGGAGAGGGATACATGGTATGGTCATGATGAACTTGACGTGAATGAGGGAAAAATCCCACACCACACCATGTGTTTCATCCCAATGGGTGGTCCTGAAGTTTGGGGTTGGGCGTACGGATGAAATGTATGGGTGGTCCTACATATCCCATGAGTTTGCAAATCAATCCACACACAGTTCTTGAAGGGTCACACAGTTTAATGTCATGCAGTAAGGACGTGGTGGGATTAAAAGAACAAAGGAGGGAACATGGTGAAATCATTGTAACCCTAACCCAGGTGGGGCCAAAGAAGCCTATACGACACCATGTGGGGTCCTCCAAAAGAACTATGCCCAAGAGGGGATAGTCAGAGAGGAAACTGGGGCTGGAATCAATATGAGGCATCTGAGTGTTCCTATGTATCCCATGAGGATGGGAATCAATCCATGCATATTTCTAGACATGTAGTTCAATATGTTGAAGGACGACGCATAGTTTAAAGTCATGTAGGACCATACAGTTTAAGGTCATGTAGGACCAGACAGTTTAAGTTCATGTAGGACCGTAATGTAGTTTAGGGTTGTGTAGGACCATCACGTAGTTTGGGGTCATGCGGGACCGTACAGTTTAAGGTCATGTAGGACCGTAATGCAGTTTAGGGTTCTGTGGGAACATCACACATTTTGGGGTCGTGCAGGACCATGGTGAAAAGGGGGGATCGAGAATATTATTGCTTGAGGAACTTGACATTGGTGGGAGGAGTTATACGTTCACCATCCTTTGTAACTAGTGGGTATGCTCCATTGAAGTAAACCTTTTGAACAATGTGAGATCCTTCCCATTTGGGTTCCAACTTGGGTGGTTCCCTACCTGGTATCATTGGATCCCTTAGGGTCAATACCATGTCGCCTTTAAAGAAGGAGTGGAGGTGAAATTTCTTGTTGAAAACTCTATCTATCTTGTTCTGATGCCTTTCTAGATTGTGCAGGGCACGAAGCTGTTCTCGTCGAGTGCTTCCAACTCAGCCAGACGGATTTCAACTACTTCATCAGGTGCTTTTTGATCATTGACAGTTATGCACAATGAGGGAAATTGAATATCGATGGGCAGGATGGCCTCCGTCCCATACACTAGGGAATATGGGGTCACCTGGGTGGAATTATGAGTCATCGTCTGGTAAGCCCTGAGGGCATTGGGGAGCTTTTCCGGCCAACTCTTATTATTCTAGCCCACCATTTTATGCAGAATATTAGAGAGGGTTTTTTTTGAACGCCTTGATCTATCTATTGTCTTGCGCATGATAGCGGGAGGTATGGTTAGAACGGATGTTGTACTTAAGGTACCGATTCTTCACCTCAGCTGCCCGAATGTTCATGCCATTATTGGTGAGGACGGCATGAGGGACTCTGAATCGGTAAATGACATTGGTGCTCACAAAGTCAATGACAGAATTGGCCTTGACCTCCTTATGAAGAGCTGCCTCTACCCACTTGGAGAAGAAATCTATAGCAGTCAGGATGAATCTACACTGACGAGGTATCACTGGTGGATATGATCCCACGACATCAAGTCCCTACACCGCAAATGGCCAACAGTACATAGTGGAGTGGAGAGGCTCTAGTGGTTGATTCATAAAGTTAGCATGAATTTGGCATGCATGGTATCTCTTGGAGAACTCGATGCAGTCATGGATCATGGAGGTCCAAAAGAACCCTAGTCTTTGGATCTGGTGGGATAGTTTTGGCCCGGTCTGATGAGCCCTGCAGTAACCGGCGTGAACTTCTTACATGACCTGAGAAATCATGACTCCTTGAATGCAATAGAGGAGAACCCCATCAAACCCATGCTTATAGAGGATATGCTCATGGTCAGGGCTGTCCTGGAGGTTGAACTGAAACACGCGACTTCAGATTCGCTCATGCTCGGCCCGATCAGTTGAGAGGTAATCGTTTTGGAGATACTCAACAAAGGAGGTTCTCCAATCAGGTTTCACTTCATTCACTGCATCTAAGGGACCTGGGGGTCCTGACGTGGGGGCTTCAGCGGTAAAGTGACTCACCTGCAGGCTGTCACCGTCATCTGGGGTGACGGGAGCAATGACTCTTCGGTGTGCCACGTGGATAATTAGATCATCCTGCTCGGGCTTTGCAAGTGACGAAGCTAAGCTGACTAGGGTGTCAGCCTAACTGTTCTATGATCAAGGGACATGAGTAACTTCCATCCGAGATGGGAACTGGGCCATTAGCTGGAGAGTGTGCTCCAACAATGGTACGATATCTGGATTTTTGATGACATAGTCACCATTGATCTATTTCGTGACTGGTTCATAATCCCTTTTCACATGAAAATGGGGCACATCAATCTCGAGGGATAGCTCGAGATTAGTGATGAGAGCATGATACTATGCCTCATTGTTGGGGTAGCCTTATGAAAACAAGAATGAATAAGGTAGAATTGCTTATGTAAGGGTAATGAAGACGATACCCATGCCAACTATGTTGAGTCTAGGATCATTGAGCCTTCTTCCAGTGGGGCTCTGGGAAGCACCATTGAAGTGCATCTGCCAGCATGACGTGGCTTGTTCTACTGAGAGGATTACCTCATTGGGAAAATAGAGATCTAAGGGCTAGTCAGTAGGAGCCGGATGGGTAGAAAGGAAGTCTGCAAATTTTTTTCCCTTAATAGCATGCTGATGGAAAACCTGATGTCGAACTACTAGAGAATCACTACCCATCGATCTAGATAGCATGTCATCATGCATTGGTTCCGGATGTACTTCAGGGGATCTACTCAAGACACCAACTGTAACCCATGATGCTATAAGTAATGTTCCAGCTTTTGTACTGCGAATATCAGTGCAAGGCAGCTCTTTTCAATATGGGAGTATCTGTTCTCCGTATTGAGGAGCATGTAGCTGAGGTATTAGAGGCCGCTCTCCGTCCTCTCATTATACTTATTGGTTAGAATGGCACTGAGACATCATTCCAGGGTGGTCAAATAGAGGACCATTAGATTTCTGTATATATGTGGAATTAAGACCAGAGGCTAAAGGAGATACTGCTTGATTTCCTTGAACGCAGTCTAACATTCTTTATCCCACTCATAGAGTGTGCCTTTCTTCATGAGCCAAGAAAAGGGCTTAAACGTACCGACCAAATTCATGATGAATTGGTGTATGTAGGATAAGTGGCCTTGGAAACCTTGAAGCTCCCAAATGTTATTAGGGGGAGACATCTGGCTAAGGGCCTTGATCTTCTCTGGGTCTATCTCGATGCCCCTGTATCTGACAATGAATCCAAGAAACTTTCTAGAGGTGACCCCAAAGTCACACTTCAATAGGTTCATCTTCAGGTGGCGAGAATGGAGGAAGCCAAATACTTTCTCAGGGTCTTATAGATGGTCCTTATGCTAGTGATATTTGACCACTAGGTCATCCACATAACATTCCACCAACATTGTGTGGATCGGCTTAAATATGCGATGCATATCCCACTGATAAGTGGCACCCGCATTCTTTAAACTGAATGGAATCACTAGATAACAAAAAGTACCTTGTGGTGCCCTGAAGGTTGTAGACTTGTCATCCTTAGGGTCCATTCAGATCTGGTTATACCCGGAGTACCCATCCATGAAAGAGAGGTATTGGAATCTTGTTGTAGCATCAATAAACAATTCTGTCATAGGAAGGGGAAAATCATTCTTCGAACAGTGACAGTTGAGATCCTGGAAGTTGATGCAGACCTTGATCGGTCCATTTGTCTTCCTTACTAGAACAATATCGGCCATCCATTTAGGGTACTAGAACTCCTTAACAAAATTGGTTCTAATGATCTTGTTAACTTCGGCCTTGACCATGGAACCATGGGAAGGGTGTATCTTCTTGGGAGGCTGCTTGAACCCTCGTCGATTTATCGGGAGACATAGGTGGTGGACGACTACTTGAGGATATAACCCTGGCATCTCATCGTAACTCCAGCAAAATAAATCATAGTGTTTTTTAATGAAGTCGATGTACTGTTGATTCTCCTCGAGGGGCATAGAGGCACTGATCAATGTGGGTTTCGGGTCTGCCTCACTACTGAGGTTCACCTGTACCAACTCGTCGACTGTGGTGGAGACACCCTCTTCAAAGGTGGGAGGATCATATTATAAATCATCTTCTACACTTATATAGGAGGGATCCTCGGTGGGAGGAGTTTCTTCTCAGTTAGTAGATCCTAATGGGAGGCTGTTACCAACCTGAGCGGTAGTGGACACTGCATTGGAGGACTCATGTGCTACCGCAACCATAACGATGAAAGTTATCGATCTGATCCCATCTGTCCTTCGGCCTAAGGGGCCACTCTTGATGATATTGAATCAATAGTGACGTGTCGGGTTGATACGGTTAATTTATTCCTAGCGAAACATGAAAGTATGACGTATTGTCATTTCCATGGGACAGAAATCCCAATACCTTATGGGAGTAGTAGGCTCTGGGATCACCTGAGCCTGATTTGTATAGGAGTACAAGGTGATCTTCCATCATCTCTTAGTCTTGGGGATGTGTTCCCCCCTCATCCCAAAAAAATCTAAGCATTGTACCATGTCCGGGGTCATGGCCCCCAATCAGTGCATTGGAAAGACGTAGGAATCATCTAGATCTGTCCATGGGTCAGTCACAGTCGTGGAATACTCGACCTCATTAGTCTGAATCTACTTGCCCTTTCTCTTGTAGTAGTCGGCATCCAGGTAGTGGGATTTACCAGAGGAAAAGGGAGACTCATCACCTTGAAGCACGCCCACTCGACTGTTAAGGGAGTACTTGAGGCACTGGTGATATGATGAGGGAACGACCACATGCAGGTGGATCCATGGGCTTTCCATCAACGCATTTTAGGTGGTGTCTTAGGAGAACCATAAATTTGATGTCGGGAACTAGGTCACTAAACTGGGTCTTCAATTGGATCTTATTGAACGGTGTTTATTCCATCCCTTCATAACCTTGGATTCTAAGGTCAGAGGGACTCAGATCATCTTCAGACAATCCTAGTTTCTGTAGTTCCCGAGTCAGGATTAGGTTAATTCCAGAGCCTATGTCGAAAAGACATCAACGAACCTCCATGCCATTGAACTGGACAATGATTCAAAATGGGTGAATGTTCTTCTATATGGGAGAGCATTAATCTTCTCCAGAGAATGAGATAATGACCCGGCATTCAGCATTCTCAACTACCTTAGCAAGAAAGGCTTCTGTGGCTGCTACTTCCGTCTGAAACTAGAGGGGGCCTCTTAAATCCTCCGTAAGGGCCTCACTCAAATTTGATGATAGGAGAAGGGACTAAAAGATGGAGAGCCTTGCTGGAATATTTGAAATTTTCTTGATAACATTATACTTTTGTGACATGCATGAACTTATGCTTAAAGGAGGTCACTCTATGACTGGAGGTATGGTGGGCCCTGCCAATTGGGCTAGTTTCTGAGAGCTACTAGGAATATCCCCATGCACACTAGTCGAAGCCTGTGGAATGGCTATTGAATGAGGTCCAGATGACTGAGACCTGCCTACCGGAAGGTGTGGATGGTCACATCATGGTCAGGATGGCTCTTCCTGGTCTAGAAACAATAATGGTGGTGAAGGTGGGCCTGATTCCACCAGATGATAAGGTTTTGCATACTGATCTCTCTGCTGAGCCCATTTCCTGTTTCAGTAGCTTGCATAGCCAGGCTAGAAGTGCTGACCGAGGCACTCTAATGGCCCATATATCCACGGCTCAATCAACGCTGATGATGGATGGGGATGATGGGAGGATCCACCTGGCGCTCCTCATTGTTAGGAATCATGTAGGGATTTACCATCTCTACGGTGTTAACTGAGGTGTACCCTTGACTGTCACTCAATGATTCCTCCACAACTGAACGGATTCTGGGAGAAACCACCATCTCTGGGGGCATGAAGTCACCAAGAGTACAAGATGACGATGGAATTGGCGAGGGGGATTTTCTTTCCCTTGTGTCACTGGTGTTTTCTCTTCTTGGAAGAGGACGGTCGAGATGAAGATGCAGAAGTGGTGGCTACAACTTATGAAGGCTATGGCCGATTCAGGCGTGCAAGGATGACACCATGGGCATGTGTGACTTTTTTACGTGCCATCTAGTCATCATACTTCGGGGACCCTTGACTGGAAACCTGATACCACTCAACCTTGATGTTGCTGCTACTGTCTGGCCTCACGAAGACGTATGCCACCTATGCCAGAGCTGGGCCTAAATGGACTATGTTGTTATGTAACTGGTCTTGAAGTTAGTCTTTGAACTCATAACACTGCTTGAAAGGGTTCCCCAGGATCCAGTGATAAGTGTAGTAATTAGGGTAATCAGTGAGGTTTTCCTCTTCTAGCCTTCTACCCACAAGAAAACGTAGAATCCCTTACTCTAAGGCACTGCTAAAGTAATCAGGGCCTATGCCTCATTGAATGAGTAGATCCAGTTTCTCCTATCCGTAAAAGGGTCCCTTGGATCTTGACCCCGAAGAGGAGCTGGAGGAGCCTGTCGATGAGGTGGATCTTGGTTATCTTTCTTGGGAAGTGGCGGTGCATTGCGCAGGGGGACCTATCAATTCTGAGGTGGGCGTTGTTGGGACGATGGTTGCACCTAAGGTTGAGGGCCTCTATGAGGTTGTGGAGGCGGTTCCACTAGAAACAACTCTAGTCACCTAGAGGCCTCTATTTGGGCCTGTGCGGTGGGATCGGCCCTGGAGACCCTTCTCACGAGAATTGCAGGAGGTAATGGATCTGCCTTCTTAGCTTGTTGTAAGGCTTCCTCTAGGTGTTGGGCCTTATCAGAGAAGTCTCAGAATACCTCGGGATAGTTCTGCGTGATCAGAGAGGGGACCAATTCCATCTTGACATTCCCTATGCACATTATCAGTAGTTACTCCTGAGTCAGTGACATGTCAAGAGAAAATATGATCCCTTTCCACCGGGCGACAAAGCCGGCAATGCGCTCATCAGGCCTCCGCTTGCACTTGAAGAGGTATGTGGTACTCGTCTTTGGAGTGGTCAAATAGAAATGGTAGAGAAATTACCTACTGAGGTCTTCCCAACTGGCTACTGATTTGATGGGGAGCTGGTTGTACCAGAAAAATGCAGGCCCTTCTAATATTTGCACAAAACACAAGATTTTGGCGGCTTCCTGCTACACTGGAGTTCCCAACATGGGGACACACCGTTAGATAAAGTGTTCTAGGTGCTGTGGTGGGTCCCCCATCCCGTTAAAATGGGAAAAGGTGGGATTCCCAAAACCCGGAGGTGCTGGAATATCATCCACCCATGCTGGATATGGATTTCCATCATGTGGGAGCACCACCTGTTGTGTTTCTAATTCCTTGAGATGGGAAATGAGTGTCTCCATTGGATCACCTGGGTGGGGGTTCCTATCTTGAAGAGGATTCCTAACAACCAGTGCATTGGCAGGTTCTTCAACATGATAAGGCGGCCCAATGGCTCATGGAGCGGCTGGTGGAATGATCTGTGGGGAAGTTTGGGGAATTCGAGCTGGGTATCGAGGATTTTCATGTTGTTAAGGAGTATTAGGTGACACATATCGTGCCATATTTCCATAAGTTCTGACCCCAACCCTGACTACATGGGAAGGATGGTTGGGGTCACCTGGAGGTAATTCGCTGAGGGGAAGTTGTGTCTGCCCCTGCTTCCCCATCCTAGGATCATCGTAGTCTGGTCGTCGCTCTACAGTGCGTTCAGAAAGGAGGTTTCCAACCACCTTATTTTGTTCGGTGAGTTGCTGATGCAACGGGGCTTTTTTGGGGTCATCTTCCACCTTCTGCACTGAGCCAGATGGGTCAGATGGTTTGGTGGCTCCGAGGTGTTCCTTTCCCTTGTTGGAATTTCGGTTGAGGACTAGTGCCTCAGTGTTCATGGGAAGACCGAATAGATTCATCTGTTGAAGAGAAATCCTTCATTATGGATCTAAAAAGTGTGAAACCCCCTCGGGGGTAGGTCCTCTACAAGAAGCTCTAGCTCATTCTCTCCCTCTAGTAGGTCATCCATGTTAACCATGACTCTACCTGGAGGCATATCCTCTATGTCGCCTGGAAAATTGGTTTGTCACCAGATAGTACTGAAGAGGAGGGTAGAATACTACCCCCATCCACTGATATGTACATCAGGATAAGACTCTTTGATAATCCTATGGAGTACCCTGAAACTCTGACCACACCATTGCTGGAGGGCCCTACGGCGACCTGGTGACTCAGGGCACTGGGCCACAGGGAGGGTGGCCAAATCAACCAAATGACAATGATCTCCAATGTCCTCGAAATGCACTTGAATCTTAGGGTAAGCCACTCACTGATGATGATGATGGAAATGAGTCTCCCATAGGGTTTGATGGAAACACTCGACTTCCTCTTGGGTGAGGGATTCCGACACACAAAAATTCAGCGTTGAAACTGGTCAAAACATCTCAGGAAAGTTTCGTGCTATGAGGATATCCCAAAAGCTCCTATCATCAAATTTAGGGTTTTTACTTTCATTTCCCCACTCGTTAATTGGAGGCAGCTGGGGAATAGGTAGCAGTATCGAATCATACCGCTGAGACGGTAGGCTAGCCGATGGAGAATCTGGCGAGCGAGCTGAAAAACCCCACATCTCAGGCTATCCTCTAAAGAGTGAAGTGACTTAGCCACGACATCGTGGTAAGACGGGATGATTATCATAGTTTTTGGTGTAGGGACTATGGATGTTGTCGGTGGACCACACCGATGCTCATCCTCCATTGGTCCCCAGAATAGCTCTCAGTGATCTCTAATCGAGGTAGAGAGTGATTCTAGTGATGATGGTGGTGATTTCACGTCTGTAACCTATGGAGTTTCCAAATTTTTGTCCTCTTGAATATACATGTGGAGGGTGGTGATAATCTGATGGACCTTTCATTCTGGAAGTATGAGGCTAATGTGCCTTGTTCTTGCCCTGGCCCGCGACATGGAGGATCTCGGTGAGGGCTCCATCACTAAATCATATTCCACCTAGGATTCTCACAAGAAAATCGATTTGATCTCAATTTGAATCTTCTTGGAACTCTTTTTATGGTGGTGATGACCCACCCTCCTTCCTTGGGATGGTTCTTCAGGGCAGAGTAGATTTCCGACAAGAGGAGGTCCTTCAGTCATACTAGTGCTGGGATGCAGAGGATTCTCGTTTGAGTAAGACATGGTGTGAGGAGTACTGAGACAGATATTAAAGGGGACATGGGTAGAACCTCTGTGGGAAGTGTTGGGGTGGGTAGGACCTCCACTCAAGATGATAAGAACATAGGTAGGACCTCCGTTCTTGTTTCCCCTAGCATCATCAGTGTGAGGATGGTCATCATATTGGTCAAGCCGAACACAGGTAGGACCTCCGTGATGGGTGCTGGTGAAGCGAAGATGGCCTTCACCCCTCTAGTTTATGAGGTTAGGAGGACCTTCGCTAGCTACTGTGAGGACATGGGGAGGCCTCCCATGCTGGAGATTGACCAGGTGTGAGACGTCCCCAACCCGGTGGTCTATGCCAGGAGGAATGACTCCATACCCAATGTAATGAGCACATGAGAGGATTCTGGTCTGGGTTTCACCATCGTGGGGAGGTCCCTCATTTGGATTGAGGGTAGCATGAGGCTAACCTCCATGTTGATCATGGAAGCGGGGAAGACCCATGTTCTCCATGATGGCGGTACGGGGAGGGCGTTCGTACTAGAAGTGGCCACTACCTACACTAGCGGCCGAGAGAGTAAACCCAACATGCCCGTGGGGTGGTTGGTCCTCGATCTTGGATGGGTATACAAGTCCCCCTGCTCAGCATACACAGGGGGTTGATGATATATATTGGAGGTGGCCCGATCCATAGTAGTTTCGGATGTTGATGTCCCTTAGTGTGCGTCCTCCTTGACCTATGCCCGACACTAGGGTTGGGTAAACCGGACTGGGGGCCAATGGTGTAGGTGCATGGATTACCTACTCCTCGACTCATGGGACCGGATGGCGGCACTGTCATGGCCTAGTGGGAGCCCTCCTTGGGGGCCCCTGAAACAGGATCCTGACAGGGTTGATCCATACATCCACAACCTCGTTGGTGTAGGGGAGAGAGTCATCGAGGCATTCTGGGAAGAGGCTCCTAAAATTATTGTGCATTGGAGTGGGGAGCAGTGGCTCCCTGCGCGACCCTTGGGGGTAGTAGTGGTGATGACGCGTAGAAAGCTCCAGATCATAGCAGGCCATATCTCAAGTTGGGATAATCCCCTCCTCCATGTACTGACATACGAGGTTGTTGATCACCCAACATTGAATGAATTCAGATGGGGAGACAAGGTGTGGGTACCCGGAATTTGTAGATGTGGAGATTGTTTCAAAATCAACGGAGTTGTGCAAGACTTCTGCGTTGGCATTTCCCTTTCCCCAGTGTCGGTGGACGGTGGTGATCAAATTCCTGCAGCAGCTTTGTTCCTAAAAAATAGAGAAATTAACCCATTAGTCCTGAAGGGAAAATAATTGATGACTAGTTCCCCAACACCATTCCACCTTCCATGGATAGTAAGATGGATCCACACTGACAACGTCACAGACCGGGATGTCCTATGTTTTGACTGCCCCAACTTCTAGTGAGTTTCACACCAGGACCACTATTTGATCGGTGGGACCCAGCACTGGATAGCTAGATCCAGTGACATGATAATCCACTGATATCTCAAACTCTAATAATCTCCATATTAATGAGAAGATCTTCACGTAGGGTTCACCATTTTGGTTTCTGATGCTTTCGCCAAAGAATGTCCATCCATCTGTTGGGGGACGACAAAGACACGCTGATTGTTACCCCGCATTCCTGCTTTCCAAATGCGGGCAACATCCATCGCTTATTCAGGGACATTTTATCCTCGATTGAATCGAGATGATGGGAAGTCAGTTCCTCTTTTTGTGGATTCCTCCTCATAACTCGTTGCATATTCTGGGTCTCCCTTATAGATTAAGACATTGTTCGTGAAACTCTTCCAAATGTCATATCTTCATGGATGCTAGTTAATTACACTGCTTCTATCGGGACATTCCAAGGGTCTATCCCGGGAAACAGCCTTTAGTCGGGGGAGTAGTCACGTTGGACATCACTGGCATGTTTGGACGCTGGAACACTAGCACGTCTGGGTTTCTTCTCCTTATTATAGGGATTCTTGAGGGAACAGAAGCCTGAGGCATCCCACGTTGAATACATGGATTATATTTCATAGGCATGTATCATAGGTTTTCCTCAGATTCTTATGTTTAACACAAGGTACACCGCATGTTTATCTTCTAGCGTAGATGGATCAGATAGATCAGAACACTGACTAGAGTTGATGAGATGGGTGTGCCCCCTAGAAGAAACATTGATGCTAGGTGAGGAGTTGGCATGATCTCACTGGGATGTGGAGGACCTAGTAAGAATCTATATGGATGATGAATGGTTAAATTAAGTGGATGTAGAATAAGATGAAGTCGACTTGAGGGCGATGGTGATGTTGGGTTTGAGCCTCGAAGAGACCTCATACGTATCCCCATGGAAGATAATCAAAGTCTGCATAGTTCTTGAAGCGATGGGACACCTAAGGAGGAAAACCATATAAAGTGGACCTAAAGAAAGTGTAAACTCTATGTTGGGGCATGAAATTGGGGTGTGTGTGAAGGATAGCGACCTGATGAAATGATTTGGCTTACGCATGATTAGAAACCTGAGAGTTGGTCTGACGCCACTGGGACGGACCAACGTTATGGGTCCCAATAGAAGGGATGAAAGCAGCTCACCACCGGGCTATAATTTACAATGGCTTACCATTGACATGGACTCACAACAGCTTACCATTGGATTGGGTCACAATGTCTTACCGCTGGATGAGGTCACAATGGCTTACCGTTGGATGGATTCACAATGTCTTACCACTAGATGGGGGTTGCAACGTCTTACCACTGGATGAGGTCACAACGGATTACCATTAGGTGGGGTCGGGACAACTTACCGCTAGATGGGGTCCCAACGGATTACCGATGTATGGAGTCACAATAGATTACTGCTGGATGGGGTCACAACGGCTTACCGCTGGATGGGGTCACAATAGTTTACCATTGGATGCGGTCACAACGGCTTTCCACTATGTGTCCTCACAACGGTTTACCGCTGGTTGGAGTCACAACATATTACCACTAGATGGGGTCACAAAGGCTTACTGCTGGATGGGGTCACAACAGCTTACCACTGGATGGGGTCATAACGGCTTACCGCTGGGTGGCGTCACAATGGCTTACCGCTAGATGGGGTCACAACGGCTTACCACTGGATGATGGATGTAGTTTAATGTTATACCGGACGAAGGTGGTCCGACGTGAAGGAGGTAAGATCCAATGGTTGTTGGGATTGAACCTTAGAGAGGCTTCCTATGTACCTTTCCTTGATAAGGATCAAAGTCCATGTAGTTCAGGAGGAGTGGGAACTGACATGAAGGGGGGTCGGAACCAACGAGTGTTGGGATTGAACCTTAGGGAGGATTCTTACGTACCTGTCCTTGGCATGGATCAAATTTCATGTTGTTCAGAACGAGTGGGAACTGACGTGAATATGGTCGGGACCAATGGGTGTTGTGCTTGAAACTTAGGGAGGATTTGTACATACCATGTCATGGAAAGTATCAAAGTCCACGTAGTTCGGGAAGAGTCTAAATCTTACACACTAGGCTGCCTAGAGAGGATGTCATGGTCGGTGCTTGCACTAAGCCCACATGAGTCATGCTTGGTGTGAGAAATAAGAGGCAACAAAAACCTGACAATCACTTCATGAAAGGTGCGTCCATGGGAAGTGGAGTGGGGCTTACACGTATTTAGCGGCCCAAAAAAATATGGTCATATGCGTGGTCAGTAGTCTAAAGAGGAAACAAGGTCTTATGCACGGTCTGTAGCCCAAGGCGATGGAAATTGGGACTTACTCGAAGATGGAGGCCCAGGTGATGACAAATCCCAATGAGAGAGGGACAGGATAATAGAGGTCCTGATACCCATCTCTCCTCTGGTCTTTTGAAAGGAAGAAGGTAAGAGGAGCAGGGGTGAAGCCTCTTGCAATAAAGGCTAGGTGCTTACACCAAGGTGGTTTCCCTTTCCCCGTAGATAGACGGTGCTCCGATAAAGAGGATCTCATTCCTTGTGATGAATGATCTCACTCTCATGGAGACCAATGGGCATGTAGAATTTCCAAGGTGGGGCACCCCGCGTATGATACCAGGGGCGAGTTCACAGTTTAACGTCATGTGCTAAGGACAATGGTGCTTTGTAGTTTAACGTCCTATAGCTCGAATGAGGAGGGTATGATCCGCACCCCTAGGACTTACAGAACTGATACCCAACTTCCCTTGAGGGAAGGAAGGCATAAGTAATACCATAGTGAGGGGGTGTTATGGAGAAATCCATTGAGGGGTCCACATTAGCATGGCTATGCGAAGAAGCAATAGTCATTAGCGTGCATGGGTGCTACTAAGGAGCAGCGATGGTGCATGGGCTTATGGATGGAAGTTTCCCGGGTGCTACTATGGAGTGGAAATGGTGAATGGGGATTACACAAAGAAGCTGACCTAAAAGGAAACAGGGGCTTACACATGGTACGTGGACCAAAGAAGAAATAGGGTATTACATGTGGTTCGCAGCCCAAGGCAATGAAGATTGGGACTTACTCTAGGATGGAGGCTCGAGTGAAGACAAATCCCAATGAGAGAAGGATGGGATAACAGAGTTCCTGATGCCCATATCTCCTCTGTTCATTGGCAAAGAAGAATATAGGAGGAGAAGGGGTGCTTCCTCCTACAAGAAAGGCTAGGGGAATACACCATGGTGGTTTCCCTTTCCCCATGGATAGACGCCACTCTGATAAAGAGGATCTCATTCCATGTGAGGAATGATCTCACTCCCGTGGAGACCAGTGGGCATGAAGAATGTTCAAGGTGGGGAACCCCAGGTATTATGCATGAGGGGTTACAGTTTAACATTATGTGTTGAGGACATACATAAGCGATACCCGCTTACCCTTGAGGTAAGGAAGGCATCGACAATGCCTTGGTGAGGGGGTGTTAAGGAGAAATCCATTGACTTGTCCATGTTAGCAGGGCTAAGCGAAGAAGAAATAGCCATTAGTGTGCATGGGTGATGCAAAGGAGTAGCGATGGTGAATGGGGATTACACAAGGAAGCTGACTGAAAAGGAAACAGGGGCATACGCATGGTCTATATCCCAAAGAGGAAACATGGGCTTACATGTGTTCCGTAGCCCAAGGCAGTGGATATAGGGACTTACTCTAGGATGGAGGCCTCGGTGGTGACAAAGACCAAAGGGAGAGGGACGGGAAAACAGAGGTCCTGATTCCCATATCTCCTCTCATCTTTGGAAAGCAAGAAGATAAGAGGAGCAAGGGTGCTGCCTCCTGCAAGAAAGGATAGGGGCTTACACCAAGGTGGTTGTCCTTTCCTCATGGACAGACGCTACTCTGATAAAGAGGATCTCATTCCATGTGTGGAATGATCTCACTCTCATGGAGACCAGTGGGTATGCAGAATGTCCAAGGTGGGGCACCCCGTTTATGATGCATGGGGTGGGTTCATATTTTAACATCATCTGTTAAGGATGATGGTGCTTGGTAGTTTAACATCATGCAGCTCGAACGAGGAGTGGTGTGCTCCACACCCCTATGACTTACATAACTCATACCCGCCGACCCTTGAGGGAAGAAAGGCATCAGCAATGTCATGGAGAGGGGGTGTTATGGAGGGATCCATTGAGGGGTTCACCTTAGTGTGCCTATGCGAAGAAGCAATAGATGTTATAGTGCCTATGTGAATAAGAATGAGGCAAAGCACCATAACAGAAAACACCACCCAAGGGACTTTGAAGTCACTTCGTGTGAGCCTAGAGGGTCGTACGAGGGAGGGGTGTGTGATGCATATGTTTTGGGCATAAGAGGTGCCCGAAGATTATGTTCGGAAGAGGGACATCGAACACGTGCAAAAAAGTACACACAAGGAGGGAGGCTCATGCACAAATGCAGCAGTTGTGCAAAAAAGGATGGGGTGATTGGTCTCGTAGGTTTGCTTGTAATTATAGAGGTTTGCACACTATTGGAACACAATTGGACTAGTTGCGTGGAAGAGACCCGGTGTGCGCGCAATTCGAGAGGTTTTCACACAAATGGGAGTCGAGGTTTTTGCGTGCAAATTGCAGGGATTGCGTGCTAGGGGCGGTTGAAGTCTTTCATGCAAGGTGAATAGATTGAATTCAAGGGTTGTGACTTAAAGGTATTTGGGAAGGGTTAAAATTGAGTTGTCCTACACGAAGGCCAACCCCTGGGAGACCTGTCACAAAAAATCTTGTACCTAAAATCCATCTTTTTCACACAGAAGGGGGAAATTTCGTGCTGAGAAGATGGTTCAGATTCTTCAGCCATCGGAAGTTGAAGGGGTGGCCTTATATTTATAGGCGCTTGAGGTCATTGGGTTCACGCAGAGGTTGGCCCACGTGAAAGATTACGCGCCATGGTTGGGGGTGTGAAATATTTAGCACTCGGGGTCGGTGGCATGCAAGATTCCACACCCAGGGTCGAGGCACATAATTTTCCGCGCCCGGCATCGGTGGTGCGTAATTTTCTTCACCAATGCAGAAAACTCCCTTGGACCCTTCAGTTTTCCCCACGCGAGATAAGTTTTTTCGCGCACGTCTTGGATTATTCGTGCAGTGCTTCCAGTCCTCTCAAAATTGATTGGTAGGTCGAACTTTGTCTTCTCTCTATCCGAAAAATACCATCTTTAGGCCTTGATCATTTTTGACATCGACAGGATTAGATTCTCTATAATGGAAAACATAGAGGATACCAATCAATGATCATAAGTCAGAATAAGGATATGATAACATGATCATGATATAAGAAATTATTTCCTAATCAACTAATAAATAATTAATCATGATTCAGGGGATAATGATTTTTCATGAAAAAAGAAAAAATTCATAAGAGTTCATAATCATCAATAATTATTCATATTTCACAAGATCATATCATAAACAAATGAATATGTTAAAAACATAATCTTATAAAATTTTGAACATGTATAAATAGTAATAGGTTCACTCTTTATGTTACGTAAATTAACATAGGGCCTTCCATAAACTTATATGCATGAAACCAGGTCCATATATTAAATTATAGTCATGAAACTAGGTCAACACATAATGTTTTGAAGTTGAAATCAGGTTTATATATATAATATTTATCTCATGAGTTTTAAATATTTACATGATTCATTAGATGGAAATATAATTTCAAGTACACCCATCAAGTAATTTTAAATAATAAACATTCCAAAATATCATAAAAATATTCATCAATTCATTATATAAAAACCCATGGAAAGGACACATGTTTAATTCCTTTATTTTATCATAATATATTCCAAAAAAAAGAAACGGTTTTCAAAAATATTTTAACATAAAGTAGCTAAGAAATAAAAAATAAACGAGTTTCATAGAATCATACATGAATCATCATCATCCTAAGATATATAGATAAATAAAGTGGATGGTTTCATATTATCATATCCATAGTAAATCATATAAATCCTTAAATTATGATGACATAGTGGAAAAATACCTTTAAAATTTGATCTGAACATTTCTCTGAAATCATGAGGAAAATATCCTTTTGTTTTTATAAAATTTTAACTAAAATTCATAAAATTTTGAGAAAACCATTTTATTTTAAAATAACAATGAAAAATTATAAATAATGATTCATATCAAATAATATTCCTAATGGTGGTAAAATTCATTCATGTCTTAAACATTAAAATAAAATATTTCTTTCGCAATTTTTATAAAAATTCCAAAAACAATTACTCAAAAAACATTTATTTTAAAATATGACTTTAAAAAAATGTAAATAAATTAAAATTTAATGAAAATTGACATTTAAAAAAATTTAAAATATAGTTAAAAAACTTTTATAAAATAATTTTTAATGGAATGGACATGGAATAAAGTCTTCATTGACTAAAAAAGAAATAAGGTCAACTTTTCTTTAAAAATATTTTCTCTACAATTTTAAGTACCAAAGAGACAGAAATGGAACTAATACATAAAAACTACAATAATAACTAGTATAGAACAAAATATATGGTTTTAAAATTTTAATATCCATATAATTTACCTTAAAATAAATTTATCATAAATAATAACAAAAATAAATGAGATTGTAACATAAATCACTTACTGTTTTGGTAACTTTAGAATCATAAACCTCATGAAAAAAAAAACTTAAAATAAATATTTAAATTCCATTAATATAAATATATTCATGATATAACATATCAAATAGGTAATATAGACACCACATAAAAGAAACAAGTGGTGAATATGGAATATTTCTCACAGAAATAAAGGCGCCATGAGAAACCCTTTCCACTTTGGTAACTTTTGAATAAAAAAATAATTTGAACTATAACATTAAATGCCATAAATTAAGAATTTTCTTTTATTTAACATGTAAAATGGGTATTATATATAACTTATAAACATAAATAGGTTCATGACATCAAACATGTGTCAATAATATAATATTTAGATGGATAACCCTTACCTTAAGTCCAATTTTTCTTCACATGCATTCAAAAATCATGTATGATGAATATATATTATTATAAATATATTAAAAAAATAATACTCATATATATATATATATATATATTTACCATATATTATTTACTTATAAAATCAAATCACCCTTTTATTAATAATTCTTTATTAAAATCGTTGTTCTCAGTGATAACTGCTTTATATTTTATTCATGTTTTTGTTCAGTAGTCCAGGTCGTTGTAAATTTATCTTGGTTATATCATATTAAAAATGTTCATAATGTCCTTAATATCATTTTTAATCATTATATACACTTTTATAACTATTAATATAATTTGGTGATGAAAAATTAATTACATCACTTCATGGAGACTGTAATACGTACATACGCTAGAGTGAAGTTTCCAATTTTCGATGGATGAAATAGAAGAGCATTAAATAATAATTCACCTTTAAAAAATAGTAATATCATAAATATTATATATATTCAGTGAAGATATTAATTATAACTATCAATGTGAATTGGTGATGAAAAATGAAATGCATCGCTTCATGGTGGTGGTGGTCCACACATACGCACAAGTGATGTTTTATTTTCCCATATGAAATAAAGGAGGTGGATAATGGTTGTTCACTTATTGTAATGAAAATTAATCAGATTTAAGATACTGAATTAATTTTTTATATTGGATAAAATATATTTATAGTAGGAATAATAAGGAAGAAAATTTAAAGTACACAGTTAAGAGTTATACCTCTTCATTGAGAAACCTCCCTTGGCATACACCTTAATCCTTGAAAGGATGGTATTTTTAAAATATTAAAAGCTCTAGGATGTGGGGAAATAAAATAGGATAATTTTATGGTAGGTATTGTTAAAGATATATGGTTCAAACATTTTAAATAAAGGATAATAGGAGGTTCCCTTTTATAAGTGAGGGGAGGGGCACCTTTGGAATTACTTTAAATATTTATATATAATAAATTATTTTGCATGTGAAAGTAGTACCAAGTTGATATATTTATAATATATGATGAATATGAGTATAAATACACTCATGAAATAAAATTTACATAATTTTATGATATTTTTTAACCATTATATCTTAGTTTACCCCCCCCCCCCCCCGTTAACCCTTTTTACAATTACCACAAAATCAAAGTATTTTACTCTTTAGGGGTCATGAAAGTTACTATAATATAAAAAGTGACACATTATTGGAAAATTATTGATATTATATACCATATAATATTATATTTTCAAAATATAATATTTTAATTAATTTTAAATCAGTTAATAAAATATGATTGTTTCTCCGATGCTTTCGTCGGGGCGCGCACATCTATCTGTGGGGAGGACGCACTGCTTGTTACCCCGCATTCCCGCTTTCCAAAGGCGGGCATCATCCGTTCCTTGTTCAGGGAAGTCTGCTCCTTGATCGAAACCGAGATGATGGGATGTCGGTTCTTCCTTCCGTGGATTCCTCCTCGGAGCTCATCACCTAGTCCGGGTCTCCCTCGTAGATTTAAGACGTGCTTGTGAATCTCATTCTCGGTGCCATATCTACATGGATGCCAGTTAATTATGCTGCTTCTGTCAAGACGCTCCAAGGGGTCTCGTCGGGGTAGCAACCTTCGGTGAGGAGAATGGTCACGTTGGGGCGTCGTTGGCATGTCTGTCCTTGGTCCCTCATCACATGGCTTCTCGAGGGTGCGGAAGCCCGAGGCATCCCACATCAAATGCGGGGAATATGTATCATCTGAGGTTTTCCTCAGCTTCCCATGTTTAACATGGGGTATGTCGTGAGTTTAACGTCTTGCGGAGACGGCTATGACAAGGTCATGTCTTCTGAGGTTTTCCTCAGGCATCTCATTTTTAACACGTGGTAGGTCGTGAGTTTAACGTATTACGGGGACAGATAGGGTTGAAGGGCCCCCTAGGGGGAACACCGATATTGGGGCCAACACGTGGGCAGCTTCCTAGATGTCATGGAGTGGGATGGGGTGGCATGATCTCCCCAGGATGTGGCGGCCCGGGTAAGAATCAGGATGGGTGGTGGATGGATTAATGAAATGGAGGGGGAATGAAATGGGACCATCGCAAGGGCGACGGTGTAGTTGGGATTGAGCCTCGAAGAGACTTCCTACATATCCCCGTGGCAGGGAATCAAAGTTCACGTAGTTCGGGATGGATTGGGGCTTACGCAAGGGTGCTGCCCAGGTGCTGCTAGGGAGCGGTAATGGTGGATGGGGATTACGCTCTGAGGCAGCCCAAAGTGGATATGGGGTTTACACTCTAAGGCGGCCCAAAGTAGATATGGGGCTTACGCTCTGAGGCGGCCCACAATGGCGGTATGGGGATTAATCTCTGAGGTGGCCCATGGTGGTTGGTGAACCGACATGAATAGGTTGGAACAACCGGGTGGTGGGCTTGAACCTCGTGGAGGCTTCCTACGTACCATGCGCTAGCACGGATCAAAGTCCACGTAGTTCGCTGGGATGGGGCTAATGCTCTGAGGTGGCCCATAGTGGATATAGGGATTACACTCTGAGGCGGCCCACAATGGTGGTATGGGGCTTAAGCTCTGAGGCGGCCCATGGTGGTTGGTGAACTGACGTGAAGAGGTCGGAACAATCGGGTGGTGGGCTTGAACCTCATGGAGGCTTCCTACGTACCATGAGCTAGCACAAATCAATGTCCACATAGTTCGCTAGGATGCGGCTTATGCTCTGAGGCAGCCCATGGTGGTGCCATATTCAATGCGCAATCTAAGCCCACGTGAGTCATGTTCGGTGTGAGAAACAAGAGGCAGCGGGGACTATACAATCACGTCGCGAAGGGTGCGTCCGTGAGAAGCGGAAAGGTGCTTATGCGTTGAGCGGCCCAAAGAGGAAATAGGGGATTACGCGTGGTTAGCAGCCCTTGGTGTCGGGGCTTACTCTAGGGTGGAGGCCCGTGGTGCGACAAAGCACAGTGGGAAAGGGACTCCACTGGCCTTGGTAGGGGGAAGTACGGAGATGCATCGGTGCAGTCATCCGTTGAGAGGCTAGGGGCTTACACTCTGAGGAGGCCCTTCCCCTGCGGACAAACGTCACTCCGACAAGAAGGATCTCATTCCATGTGAGGAAGAGTCCATTCCCGTGGAGACGAGTGGGCGTAAAGAATGCCCGAGTTGGGGGGGACCCTGCGTGCGAAGCACGGGGTCGGACCACAGTTTAACGTCATGTCTTAAGAACGAGGTGCTTAGTAGTTTAATGTCCTGCAGCATGGACGAGGTGGGTTCGCTTCACACCCCTAGGGATTACATGCCCAACGCCCTCTACCCCTTGTGGGAGGGAAGGCATCGGCAAGGCCATGGTGAGGGGGGCCGCAGGGCGAACCACCGGGGGGTCCATGTTAGCGTGGCTATGCGAAGAAGCAATAGCTGTTAGTGTGCCTATGCGGAGAAGCATAAGGCAAAGAAACGCAACAGGAAACACGGCCCAAGGTACCTTGAGGTTACTTCGCACGAGCCTGGAAGGCCGTATGGGAAAAAAATGCATGGCGCGCATGCCCAGAAGGGGAGACATCAGGTGCCGGTGCAGAGGGGCATCCAAGGGGCGTCAATGTGAAGGGTCCTGGGCTTTGCGCACAAAAAAGAAGGTTTGCGTGCAAAACACCGGGACGACGCGCAATTGGAGCAAGGGAATTGCACGCGGAGAGGGAATTATGCGCAGGGTTTTGCATGCACGAGGCACGGATTGTCCGCTAGGCTGGAACTCGGGGAATAGGGAAAATTCACTTAAGCTGGTGGAGTTGCGCGCAAAGGCGAACTCCAGGGCAAGGTTGCGCGAAATGAGGGATTACCTGGAAGTCATCTTGCGCGCGGGGGGATCCGAATTGCACGCACAAGAGTCGCTTCGAATTCCGCAACCCCCAAACCGTTCGGGGTCACCTTCTATTTATAGGCGATGTCCGGCGCGGAATCCAGGCGGTGCGCGAAATCTTCCGCACCGAGAGCCGCCGGTGTGAAAAATCTCACCGCGCATAACCGGGGCGATCAAATATTGTGCACCTCAACAGCTCGATTCCCCAAAACCTGGGGATACTACCCCCGCAGAATAATTTTTCGAGCGGATCTTCCTTTATTTCGTGCACCACATCGCGGGCCTCCGTATCGGGCCTCTGATTCCGAATATGACTTCGCTTCGTCATTTCGAAACTTCCTTCGAGAGTTACGGACCTTTTTTTCGGCGTCAACAAATGCCCCCCCTTGGAATTGGATCGGTGAGAGGTCGCAATGATCGGATTCCAAGGGAAACGCCGAAGTGCTGAGTCTCCTAGTCAAGTTGCGCGCAAAATTCCGATGGGGCGCGCAAAACTACGGACGCGCGCGGAATCCTCTTTCAGTGCGGCGCGGAACCCTGGCCTCGCCTATAAAAAGGGGAACTGGGTCCCAGATCCGTACTTCCGCTTTTTCCGCGTGATAAGCTCATCACTCCCGTGCGTGAAATCGCTTCCGCGGCTGTGCGTAAAATCGCTCTGGCAGCGCGGAATTCTCTCCGAAATTCTGTTGTGATTTCGCACCTAATTGGGATCTTTCGTGCTTCACGTGCCGATTGCGCGCTCATATCCAGGATTTCGTGCAACTCCTTCAGATTTCGCACAAAACTCTCTGATTCCGCGCACTGCATCCTGATTTCGCCCATCTCCCGAAAAATTCGAGATGGCTGCAAACCGAGTTGTTGAGGGGGAAGTCGATGCCCGTAGGACACAAATGGCGGCGAACGAGGAGGTTTATGGCGCCTAGGTGATTGTATCCAACAATCTGACCTTGTTCAATCTACTGACTCCGGCCCAGAAGACGTATCCCTTGTCTGACAACCTCCCGCTCTGGAATTTTGGCATCTTGGAGGAGGTGCCACTGCCGGGATTTGAAGTGGACACACCGTGGTCTTGGGTGACCCGGGAGGACGAAATTACATGCTACAACATCACCAACAACGACCATCCTGCCAGGGAAACCAGACATATGGATGTATTTGTCCTGAACCCGTGGACTAGGACCATTACCGGGGACAAGCCTGTGGCAGAGAATTCTCTGACCCTCTACGTGAGCACGTTCCGTCAGAGCGTCACAGATGACACGAAGGGCTGGCTGAAGGATTGGGACCTATGGTCCGGGGGAAACATCACCAGCGAATGGGCCTGGGTGTTCTTGGTTCTCCATACCTGTGACCAGTTCGGGTACGAACTGCAGTATATCGGCCTGTTCGAGGCGGTATGGACATCGCAATTCCACTTCCACTTCCAGCCTGAACTCGGACCGGATCTATTCACCCGGTGGTCTCCTGACACCAACACATTCCACCTTCATCATGGGGAAGTCGGCATCAGTCTCTGGGACGTTCACTACATCGGAGGTATACCACTAGAGGGTTACCAATACGATGAGTTTGTTGCTCCAAAGAACACCTGGGGAGACAGGTCACGGACGCCTGTGCTGACGTGGCACCTATTGGAGCTGGCCAAAGAGAGGCTGGGGGTCAAGGACCTCCTGAAGGACGTTGCCTTCAAGGGCTGGTTCAGCCTGTTCCTTGAGAAGGATCCAGCCATCAAGATGTCGGGACATGGAAAACGGTGCCCAACCGCGGCTCAGAGGAGCAGGGACGGGTCATTCTGGAGGACCCTGGAGGCGGGGCCATACCAATCATGGGGCTACCGTGTCATTGAGTCCCGGGACCCGAACTTCTGGTATGTCGGGTTCCTTGCCGCCTTCCTGAGCGGGTGGCTCCTGCCGGTGTGAGATGCGAGGATGGGCGTCCGTCCAGCAACACTAGTGATGACGGGCTCCATGGCCGCCAACAAACGGTTCAACTTGGGCATCCCCATACTAGCCAAGATGTATGCTATCCTGGGGTGTATCTCACGAGGGGGGTTTCCTTGGAGAGTATGTGGTCCCTTCCAGATCTTCCATGGCTGGGTGGCGGCTCATCTCGGCGGCTACAATTTCCCAAACGTCGTTCGTCCTCCGGGAAATGGTCTGTGACTGTCCTTGCTAAACATCGCAGGGGTGGCACCATTGACGTTCAATGAGGAGGGCGTGAGAATCCGCATTGGCAACCACGCCAACTTCAACATCAGCCCGTTCCCCACCCCAGTCGGCCAAATGGTGGACAACGGGCGAGGCTCTCTAGAACAGCAGGAATACTTCCAGAGAATTCGGGGCGGGGTGCTCGTGGCTAGGATCGATGGGAAGGTGATATGCGAGCCTTACGTGCCATCCCGATTCGCTAGGTAGTTCATATGCCTCCAACGAATGCCGAAGAAGGTATTCACGGATGTCTGGCAGGGGTGGGGTGCTCGTGACATCATTTTGTCCAACTGTGGGGCATTGACAATGTTTCAGGCGTCCGAAATTGGGCCTGGATTTCTAAGGAGACCTTGGGCCGATTAATGTGTCGACTTCTCAATGTGCTCTAACACATGAGTGGGGCGATTCTGGGGGAATTGAAATCCATCCGAACATAGGGGATGGAGAGGAAGGGTGAATCACGCTGCCCAAATTTGAAGCACAATTGGGTGCAACGATGGAGGATAACTGTCAACCGTGGAAGAAACACAACATCCATATCATGTTGTCCCTGGGATGGGGACAATAAATGAGGTCTGACCGCTAACCATGTTCGCAATACAGGGCCTAACTCAAATATCGTCGGTCAGTTTTCCGGAACGTTGGCCCAGGACAATAGGCGGACCATTGGTCGAGCATCCATACTGTTAGGGGGTCCCGTCAAACATTACCAGTCCTCCGGAACGTTGGCCCAAGACAGTAGGCCGACCATAGGTCGAGCATCGATGTTGTTAGGGTGTCCTGTCAAACATGACCAGTCCTCCGAAACATTGGCCTAGGACAGTAGGTGGACCATAGGTCGAGCATCCATATTGTTATGGGGTCCCGTCAAACATGACCAGTCCTCCGGAACGTTGGCCCAGGACAGTAGGCAGACTATAGGACAAGCATCCATACTGTTAGGGGGTACCGTCAAACATGAAAGGAAATGAGGATCCGAATTAGGGGGGACGCAAAGCGTGGAATGTGGAGTGGTGGTTTGTTCGAATAGAGTCCAACACTCCTGAGATTGCACCACCATGGTGAAGGCGCATTAGGCGGACATACCGACCTGATCCCGGGTCGTCCCAATTTCCAGGAAGGACCTCTTTGGTGAGAGAACTACTGCTTCCCATTATTACCATGGGGCATCCCGAACCTGCTTAGGGTAGATGTCCCGATTACACCACTTCCCATGAAGTCGGGCCGAGGAGCCGACAATAAGGAAGGACGAGGTTCAGTAATCCCTGGGGCTGGACCCAAAACGAAATGTCTAAGTGGTCCTATGTATCTCATTAGGATGAGAATCAAGCCACATGTAGTTCTTGAAGCACAGTTTAACATCATGTTGGACAAAATACAGTTTAACGTCATGCGGGACGGGGAACACATCTCATCTGGGGATAAGCATGGCACAACGAGTAACCCGACATAAATGAGGACATAATCCCTCACCACATCGTGCAATCCCACAAGAGAGAGCGAGTCATATAAATCCAAAGAAATAATCTTTGTTTTAGGTCTTAGAACTCGGACCAAAGGGCGGAAAGAAACATAAGAGGCACACGGTGGAATAACTCAAACACCTGGCGTGAATGGGAATAAGGGCTGTGTACGGTGCGGTGAACAACCCGACGTGAACGATGACATAATCCCATGTCACACCGCACAACCCCCTTGGGAGAGGTTTTAGGTCAAGGGACCGAAAATGAAAGTATGTTGGGCCTGCGGGGAAGTGCCCGGGCGCTCCTACGTATCTCATAAGGAAGAGAATCAAGCCATACGTAGTTCTTGAAAGCGTCTTAGTTTAAGGTCTTAGAGCTTGGACCATCACACTGTTTAAGGTCGTATGGTTTGGACCATCACACATTTTAAGGTCCTAAGGTTTGGACCATCACACAGTTTAAGGTCATAAGGTTTGGACCAAGAGCACAGGTTAAGGTCATAGGGTTTAGACCAACAGCACAGTTTAAGGTCGTATTGTTTGGACCAACAGCACAGTTTAAGGTCGTATGGTTTGGACCAACAGCACTGTTTAAGGTCGTATGGTTTGGACCAACAGCAAAGTTTAAGGTCATAAGTTTTAGACCAACACCACAGTTTAAGGTCGTATGGTTTGGACCAACATCACAGTTTAAGGTCATAAGGTTTGGACCAAAAACACAGTTTAAGGTCATAAGGTTTGGACCAACAACACAATTTAAGGTCGTATGGCTTGGATCATCACACAGTTTAAGGTCATATGGTTTGGACCAACAACACAGTTTAAGGTCATATGGTTTGGACCAACAACACATGCACGATGTGATACCATCACTGCGCGCGATTCCGAGAGAGGAGCCTCGGGCCAAGGGTATGGAGGGGGTCCAACCATCAGGAGGGGGACAGGAGATGCTAGCTTCAAGCTATGTTGGGCCCGAAACGCAACGTCCGAGCGACTCTTAATTTCCCGTGGGGATGAGGGTCAAGCTGCACACAACCTTCAAAGAAGAAACTCAAGCACATACTCTAGCGCTCAGACTGCGGGAGCCCCGAGAGACACTGTTACGCAGCATGGTCTGACTAACGTGTGGGGGTGTACTGAGGGTTAGTACAAGGAGTGTCGAGATTCCACCTTGACACGGAGGGGTGGAACATGACATGAACCATGACACCAACATTCAGGGCCCGGGGAAGCCAGCGTGACGACTGAGAATTACTGCTGACCATGTTCGCAACACAGCATCCTGCCGTGTTAGCCATGGGGACAAACAAATGGGCATCAACCACTGACCATGTTTGCAACGCGGGATTTGTATCAATTTGTTGTTTCAAACCCTCGGGGGCGTTGGCCTGTGACGGTAGGAGAGCCCTTGGGCGTTGTATCCAGGTCATTCTTGGGGGTCCCTCCGGTTGTGAAGGATGACGGGGGCTCGAATGAAGGGAAACACGAAGCTTGGAAAGTGGATGGAACTTTCCTAAGTCAAATCTGGAACTCCAAGTCCTAGACCAGATTACCCTGAGCACATTAGCAGACCACTGGAAAGGGTCAGAGGGTTCAGTCCGAGAGCAGCCAAAAGATGGCGGATCCCTGGGCAAAAGAGGGGGCGCAATGCCAAACACCCTGGCAACTGAGAGATCGTGGGATCTCCTAAGAGATGGGGCTGGACCTGACATCTAGGTATTCAGGTGGTCTTATGTATCCCATAAGGATGGGAATCAAGCCATACGTAGTTCTAGACGTCACCTTTAAATACCATGGGGAACATGACAAAGGAGGGTTAATCCTTAGGATAGGATGCGCGTGGTGCAACTATTGAAAACCCGATGTGAATGAATACATAATCCTATACCACGCCACACGATCCTGCGGTCAAGGTCCCAAAGGCGAGACAGACGTGATAGCAGACCCCAATCTAGACCCAGAGACGAAACGTCTGGGCGTTCCTACATATCCCATTAGGATGGGAATCAAGCTTGACGTAGTTCTTAAAGCACGGTTTAACGTCATGTAGGACGAAATATAGATCTTAGTTTCAGGTCTTAGAACTCAGACCACAGGAAAGGGCAGAGTTTGGTAACTCCTGGGGTTGGACCCGAAATGAATCATCAGGGCGTTCCTACGTATCTCATCAGGACGAGAATCAAGCCACACGTAGTTCTGGAAATACAGTTTAATGTCATGTTGGACGAAATACGGATCTTAGTTTTAGGTCTTAGAACTTGGCCCATGAAAAGGGCAGAACCAAAAGAGGATCTTAGTTTTAGGTCTTAGAGCTCGGACCACGGAGCCCATATGTAGGGCAGAGTGTAGTTTAAGGTCGTGCTGGACCATACAGTTTAAGGTCCTGGAGGACCATACAGTTTAAGGTCATGCTGGACCATACAGTTTAAGGTCATGCTGGACCATACAGTTTAAGGTCATGCTGGACCCTATAGTTTAAGGTCATGCTGGACCATACAGTTTAAGGTCATGCTGGACACTACAGTTTAAGTTCATGTTGGACCTGCAGCAGGCTTAGGCAAAGTACTTCTTGTGGAACCTGGCGTTGGTGGGAGCAGTGATATGCTCACCATACATAGTCACCAGGTAATATGTGCCATTGGTATAGACCTTATGGACAATAAAAGGCCCCTCCCACTTGGGCTCCAACTTGGGTGGTTTCCTGCCGGGAATCATTGGCGCTCTGAGAGCCAGCACCAGGTCACCTTGCAGGAAGGAGCGGAGGCGAACCTTCTTATCGAAAGCTCGAGCCATCCTGCTCTGATGCCTTTCCAAGTTATGTAAAGTGTGAAGCCTACTTTCGTCCAGTGCTCCCAATTCGGCTAGGCAGATCTCGGCAACTCTATCCGGCGCATGCTGGTCATAGACCGCCATGCGCAATGAGGGAAGCTGGATCTCGATGGGCAGGACGGCCTCAGCTCTATATACAAGGGAATACAGAGTCACCTGTGTGGAGTTACGAGTCGTCATCCTATAAGCCCAGAGGGCGTTGGGGAGCTTGTCCGGCCAACTTTTCTTGTTCTAACCAACCATTTTTTGCATAATGTTAGAGAGGGTTTTGTTAAATGCCTCAATCTGTCCATTCGCCTGCGCATGATAGTGGGAGGTGTGGTTATAGAGAATGTTGTACTTGGCGTACCATTTCTTCAGCTCAGCCACTCGGAAGATGGTTCTATTTTCCGTGAGGATAGAGTGGGGTATTCTAAACTAGTAGATGATATTGGAGCTCACGAAGTCGGCGATAGAACAAGCCTTGACTTCCCTGAGCAGGATTGCCTCCGCCCACTTTGAGAAGAAATCCATAGCCGTTAAGATGAACCGACACTAGCGGGCCGTCACCGGCGGGTAAGGCCCTACGATATCCAACCCCTAGACTGCAAAGGGCCAAGAATACTTAGTGGTATAGAGAGGCTTCGGTGGCTGGTGCACGAAGTTAGCATGAACTTGGCACGCATGACACCTCTTGGCATACTCGATGCAGTCGTGGATCATGGAGGGCCAGAAGTATCCCAGCCTCCGAATCTGGTGGGACAACTTCGACCCGACCTGGTGGGCGCCACAAGAACCAGCGTGCACTTCTTGCATGACCTGTGGGATCTACACTCCTTGAAGACAACGTAGGAGAACACCGTCAAACTCGTGCCTGTAAAGGAGCTGCTCACGGTTGGGACCATTTTTAAGGGTAAACTGTGGCGCGTGGCACCGGATTCATTCCCGCTCTGCTCGGTCCATCGGGAGATTGTCGTGCCGGAGATATTCAACCGAGGGCGTCCTCCAGTCAGGGACTGTCTCGATCACCACACCTGAATCCCCAGAGGGTCCTGACGTAGAGGCACTAGTAGTGAGATGGTTTACTCGCGGGCCACGATCGCCCTCTGGGATAACAGGAGCAATGACTCTCTGGTGCGCCACGTGGATGATTAGGTCATCCTGTTCGGGCTCCGCAAGTGATGCGGCCAAGCTGGCCAAAGCATCTGCTCAACTGTTCTGTGACCGGGGAACATGAACGACATCCGGTCGGGAGGAGAACTTAGACATTAGATGGAGGGTGCACTCCAGCAGCGACACGAGTTCTGGCTTCCTAACAACATAGTCACCACTAACCTGCTTGATGACTAGCTCAGAGTCCCCTTTCACACACATATGGGGCATGTTAACCCCCAGAGCCAACTCGAGGCCAGTGATGAGGGCATGATATTCTGCCTCATTGTTGGTGCAGCCTTCTGACAACAAGAATGAATATGGCAGAACGACTTGCTCCTGGGTGATGAAGACGATACCCAGGCCCAGTCTGTTAAGCCTAGGATCATTGAGCCTTCTACCGGTAGGGCTTCAGGAGGCACCGTCAAAGTGCATCTGCCAGCATGGGGTGGCGTGATCGACTGAGAGGATTGCCTCATCAGGAAAGCCCAAATCCAGTGGCTGGTCCGTAGGGGTTGGGTGGGAAGCTAAGAAGTCTGCCAACACCTATCCTTTGACGGCCTTCTGAGGTACTAACCAAATGTAGAACTGTTAGAGTATCACCGCCCAGCGTGCCAATCGGCCAGTCAACATAGGTCGGTTCAGGATGTATTTCAACGGGTCTACCCGGGAGACCAGTTGTACCTCGTGGTGCTGCAAGTAGTGCCGAAATTTATGTACGGCGAATACGAGTGCCAGGCAGCTCTTCTCGATGGGAGAATATCTAATTTTCGCGTTAAGGAGCATGCGGCTGAGGTAGTAGAGGCTATTCTATGTTCCCTCGTTGTTCTTCTGGGCGAGAAGGGCGCCGAGGGATCGTTCCAGGGCGGTCACATAAAGGACCAGCGGCTTTCCGGGAATGGGTGGCATTAGGACTGGAGGTTGAAGCAGATACTGCTTGATTTCCTCAAAAGCGATCTGACACTCTTCATCCCACCCATAGTCGGAACCCTTCTTCATGAGCCGAGAAAAGGGCTTACACTTGTCGGCTAGATTCGCAATGAATCGGCGTATATAGGATAAGTGGCCTTGGAGGCCTCGAAGCTCCCAAATGTTATTCGGGGGAGGCATCTGACTGATGGACTTGATCTCCTCGGGGTCGATCTCGATACCTCGATACCTAACAATGAATCCAAGAAACATTCCGGAGGTGCCCCCGAAGGCACACTTCAATGGGTTTATCTTCAATTGGCGAGAACGGAGGAAACCGAACACTTTCTCAAGGTCTTTAAGATGGTCCTGGAACTAACGATATTTAACCACCAGGTCGTCTACGTAGTACTCCACCAGTGTTCCAAGGATCGTCTTGAATATGCGGTGCATAGCCCGTTGATAGGTGGAACCCGCATTCTTCAGGACGAAGGGCATAACCCGGTAGCAAAAAGTACCCTGGGGGGCCCTGAAGGTAGTGAACTCTTCATCCTCGGGGGCCTTCCAGATCTAGTTGTACCCGGAGTACCCATCCATGAAGGAGAGGGCTTGGAACCTGGCCGTTGCATCGATCAATAGCTCTGTCACGGGAAGGGGAAAGTCATCCTTTGGACAGTGGCGATTAAGATGGTGGAAGTCGATGCAGACCCTGATCTGCCCGTTCTTCTTCCTGATGGGAACAATGTTGGCTAGCCACCTAGGGTACTGGACTTACTTTACGAAGTTTTCCTTGATAAGCTTATCAACTTCGGCCTCAACCATGGCACCATGAGAGGGGTGCATCTTCCTGGGAGGCTGCTTAAACCCGCGATGGTTTGCTAGGAGGCCAAGGCGGTGGATGGCTACCTGGGGATCTAGTCCCGGCATCTCATCATAACTCTAGGAAAACACATCATGGTGCTGTCTGAGGAAGTCTATGTACTATTTTCGTTCCTCGGGTGGCATTGTGACGCTGACCGATGTGGGTCTCGGGTCAGCCTCGCTACCAAGGTTCACCTGCACTAACTCGTTGACCATGGTGGAGACGCCCTCCTCAAAGGCAAGAGGAGCATCTTCCATGTCTTCTTCTCCACTTGTGGAAGGATCATCCATGGAGGGAGCCATTTCGGGGCTTCTCTACCCTGATGGGGAGCTGGCGCCGGCTTGGGCGGCAGAGGTCGTCACGACGGGAGACTCATGCACCGCGGAGGCCATGGCGACGAAGGCGGTTGATCCAATCCCATCCGGACTTCATCCCAAGGGGCCACGCTTTACGACATCAAAGTAGTGGTGATGCGTTGGCTTGATCCAGTCGATTCCGGCCCGTCGAAACAGAAACGTATGACGTACTGCCATTTCCATGAGCCCAACGTCCTGATATCGTACAGGGGTAGGAGGCTCGGGGATCACCTTATCCTGGTTGGTGTAAGAGTATGAGGTGATTTCCCACCGTCGCTTAGACCCGGAAATATATCTTCCTCTGGTATCCGAGACAACAAAGCACTCTCCCATATCGGGAGTCGTGGCCTCCAACCGATGGATTGGGAAGACATATGTGTCATCCAAACCTGCCCAGGGATCACTCGTGACAGCGGCAGGCTCAACCTCATCTGCCAGGATTTGCTTGTCCTTGCTCTTGTAATAGTCAGTGTCCAAGTAACGAGCTTCACAAGAGGCAAATGGAGACGCATCTCCTTGGAGCACGTCCACTCGACCCTTAAGGGAGTATTTGAGGCACTGATGGTACGATGAGAGAACTGTCGCGTGAAGGTGGAGCCACGACCTGCCCATTAACGCGTTGTAGGTAGTGTCTTGAGAGACAACCCTGAATTCGGTATTGGAAATCAAGCCACCGAACTGGGTCTTCAGACGAATCTTGTCGAGTGGAATTTACTCGGTCCTGCCATACCCCTGGATTCTGAGGTCGGAGGGGGTTAAATCATCCTTGGATAACCCCAGCTTTCGCAGTGTCCGAGTTGGGATCAGGTTAATCCTGGAACCTGTGTCAAAAAGACAGTGACTGACTTCCACGCCATTGAACTGGCTGGTGATGTACAGTGGGTGGATGTGCCCCTGTATGGTAAGGTATTCATCTTCACCAAAAAATGAGATAACCGCCTGACATTCGGCGTCCTCAATCACCTCGGTGTGGAAGGCTTTTGCGGCCGCTACCTCCATTTCAAACTGGAGGGGGCTTTTTAGAGCCTCGACGAGCGCCTCACGCATTTCAGACGATAGTTGAAGGGCCTCAAGGATGGAAAGACTTGCCGGAATGTCGGCCAGATGCTTCAGGACATCATACTTTCGTGCCAAACACGATCTTCTGCTTACAGGAGGTCGCTCTGCGATTGGGGGCATGACGGGCCCTGCTGGTGGGACCGGTGACTGGCTGGTACTAGGCACATCCCGATGTTCGCTAGCTGAAGCCCGGGAGGTGGCTGTCATGCTAGGACCAGAAGGCAGTAGTCGTCCAGTGGCAGAGATGGGCCGGTTACGACGCGGGAAAGGCAGTTCCGCCAGATCCAGCAACACAAACGGTGGTGGAAGCGAACTTGTTGTCACCGGGTGAAGGAGCTGCGAGTGCTGCTCTCTGTACCGGGCTTGTTGCCTGGTCTCGGTAGCGTGCACGACCAGACTGGAGGTGATGACTGTCGTGCCCTGGAAATTCACGTAGCCACGGCTCCGTCAACGTTGGCGACGGCTGGGGACATTGGGGAGTTCCACCTGGCGCTCCTCATCGTCGGGAGTCAAAAAGGGATTTACCAACTCTACGGTGTTAACCAAAGCATACCCCTGGCCTTCACTCGATAAGTCATCCACTACCAGACGGGGTCTCGGAGGGATCCCCATTTCTGGGGGCATGAAATCGTCAAGCGTGCGAGAAGATGACAGTAATGGCAGGGCGCGTTCTTTCTTCTTGCGTCGCCGCCAGCTCTTCTGGGAAGAAGTAGGTTGGGACGACGATTCCAAAGCGGCGCTCGCAGACTCCAAGGGCTCTGGCTGATGCAGGTGGGCCCGGATGATTCCATGGGCACGGGCGACCGTCCTGCGGGCCATCCAGTCATTATACTTCTGGGACCCACGGTCGGAAACCTATTCCCACTCATCCTCGTTGTCACTACTGCCATCTGATCTCACGAAGACACCTGGAACCTGTGCCGGGGATGGGCCCAACCTGACTATGTTGTTTTCAATCTGGTCTTGGATCCAGTCCTTGAACACATAGCATTACTGGATGGTGTGTCCCAGGATCCGGAGATAAGGGCAGTAGTTAGGGTGATCAGTGAGACACGCCTCTTCTGGGTTCCGGCACTCAGGCAGCCGCACGATCCCCTGCTCCAAGGCGCTACGGAAATAACCGGGGACCTGGGCCTCACCAAAGGAGTAAGTCTGATTCCTTCTGTCTGGAAAGAGGGCTCTTGAGGGATGACCATGACAAGGGGCCGAAGGAGCAGTCCAAGGAGGCGGAGCCGGATTACCTCTCCTAGGTGGTGGTGGTGCGTTACGCGGAGGCGCCTGCCAATTTTGAGGCGGTCGCTGCTGGGACGGAGGCTGTGCCCATGGCGGTGGACCCCTATGAGCCTACTGAGATGGCCTTATTGGCAGCAACTCTAGTTGTCTGGGGGCCTCTATCTGGGCTACAGCAGCGGGCTCAGCTCTGGTGGATCTCCTTTCAGAGATTACAGGAGGCAACTGGCGTGCTTGACCGGCCTGTTGCAGGGCTTCTTCGAGGCACTGAGCCTTGTCCGAGAATTCCCGAAACCCTCCAGGTTAATTCTGCATGATCATAGAAGGAACCAACTCCTAATTGACGTTCCCTAAACACATCGTCAATAATTTCTCCTGAGTCAGTGGCATTTCAAGGGAGTACGTGAGACCCTTCCACCGGGCGACGAAGTCCGCGACTCACTCGTCTGGCCTTTTCTTGCACCTGAAGAGGTCTGAAATGTTAATTTTCCAGGTTGTGGAACTGAACTGGTAGAGTAATTGTAGGCTAAGTTCCTCCCAGCTAGTCACAGATCCAACAGGGAGCTGGCTGTACCAGACAAATTCTGGTCCTTCTAGTGTCTGAACGAAGCACCGGATCTTGGAAGCCTCCTACTGCGCCGGAGTCCCTAATATAGGCCCGCACCTTGAGTTGAAGTGGGCCAAGTGTTGTGGCGGGTCTCTGGTCCCGTTAAAGGGGGAAAAAGTGGGGTTTCCAAATCCCAGTAGAGCCAGAATGTCATCCACCCATGCTGGGTATGGCTTGCCGTCCGGTGGGATTGCCACCTGCCGAGTTTCTAGGGCCTCCAAGCGGGCGATGAGTACTTCCATCAGATCATCCGGATGCGGATTTCTATCCTGACGGGGATCTCTAACCACAAGTGCATTTCCAGGCTCTTCGATACAGTAGTCGCGCTCAGCGGCTCGCGGGGCAGCTGGTGAAGCGACTCTCGGGGAGGCAGGAGGAAACCGAGCAGGGTCCCCCAGGTGGTCCCGCCGCTCGGGAGGGTTCGACGAAACATATCGCGCCCTCTTGCCATGGGTTCAGGCGTCTCCCCTATCGACGAACACGACACGATCACGGTTGCCCGGGGGAACCTCGGCAAGGGGTGGATGCTCCTGCCCCTGTTGTCCTGGTCTAGAGTCACCATAGTCAGGTCGCCGCTCTACAATGCGTTCGGCCAAGAGCTCATCAACCAGACTCTTTTTCTTAGCCAGCTGTTGGCGTAGCGTGGCCTTCTCGGGATCTTCCTCTACCTTCTGCACCGAGGCAGATGGTTCGGCAAGTTTGACAGACCCGACGGGCTCTTTACCCTTGCCGATGTTTCGGCCCAGTGTCAGTGCCTCTGTGGGTATAGGAAGACCTAAGAGGATCCTCTGTTGGAGAGTAATTCTCCCAGATGGGTCCAGTAGCGGCCTGTCCTCATGGGGTGAGTCCCCGTCGAGGGGCTCCACATAGTTTCCCTCATCTGTAAGGTCAGTCATGTTGACTTCCACTGCCCTCGGCGACATTCCCTCAGGGCCACCTAGCGAATCGGACTGTCGGCGGATCGCATAGAAGCGGAGAGCAGTGTACTTCCCCCATCCGCGGACGTGCGTGTAGGGGGTGGCTTCCTCAATAACTTTGCGGAGTACTTGAAAACTCTAGACGCATTGTTTCTGGAGGGCCTCGTGGTGACCCAATGACTCGGGGTGCTGAACCCCGGGGAGCGCTGCTAGGTCGACCCGACGACACTGCTCACCGATCTCCTCGAGATGCGCTTGGCTCCCAGGATAAGGCGCTAGCTGATAGAAAAGGTGGGAGTGGGTCACGCGGAGGGTTTGGCGGAAGCATTCAAACTCTCCCAGGGTGAGTGACTCTGGCACATCAAAATCTGATTCTGCGACCGGCCAAAACTTCTCAGGGAAGTGGCCCGCTGCAAGAACGGTCTAGAAGCTCCACGACTCCGATTCGGGGTCCAGACCTTGCTGCCTCTGCTCGTTCACCGAGGATGGTCGGGGAACTGGAAATGGCGCCGAGGCAAGCCGGAGGGCCGGTGGGCTGGCCGACGGGGGATACAGTGAACAGGCCGATAGGCCGCCGATCCCTGGGTCATCCTCCAGGGGTTGTAGTGCCTTGGCTACCACGTCGCGATAGGATGGGCTAGCGAATGGGCCTCCTTTCATAGCGTCAGTGATCACTGAGGGTGTGTCGCCTCGCGACTCTTCCGTCGTTCTGTAGAAAAGTTCCCCACCCTCCCTGACAGGGGTGGGAGGTGCTTCTGAGGAGGCCAGTGGCAACTGCAGGTTTGACCCCTGGGGGTATGCCAAGTCCTCGTCCTCCTAGATATACCTTCGAATGGAGGAAGGAATCATACGGATCTCGCATTCGGGGAGTATGAGACTAACGCGCCGCGTCCCCATCCCTGCCCTCAACTCGAAGGGTTGGGGGGAAGGTTCCATCGTCGAGTCGTACTCCGCTTCAGAATCCGAGAAACGGACTGGTCTAATTTCCGTCCGGACTCCCCTGAACTTCCTTCTACGGCGATGACGCCCGGCCTTCCTTCCCCAGGGTGGCTCCTCAGGGTAAGGATGATTTCGTCAAGGGGTCCCCTGGCCACAATAGAGCTGGGGCAGAGGGGACTGAAGGCCGGGGTGCGAGAAGCACCGGGACAGATGTCGAAAGGGACATGGGGAGGACCTCCATGTGAGTGAGCGACTGGATACGCAACGTTCCCATATTTAGGGCCGGCAGTAGGGGGAGTGACCTCATACCCCATGCATTGGGCACTGGAAAGGGTCAGACTCGGAGCGTAGCCGTCGCGACGAAGCTTTCGGCTTTCCAGATCGGCGGCACGGAATGATTCCTCATGGTGGGTGGCACTACCGCGGATTGGTCGGTGGTGGCCATTGCCAGTGCCCGTGATCGGGAGATTCGACCCAACTTGCCTATAGGGCGGTCGGGGTTTTGATCCCAGTCGGGCACATGGCTGCCCATGCTCAACGTGTGTGGGGATCTGGTAGGAGTCGCCAGTAGTGGCTCGAGCCACAGTGGCTGCTAAGATTGGTGCCCCAGGATGAGCATTCTCTTCCGCTTCCACCCGACGGTGGCATCGGGTCATATGGGTGGGAGCCAGTGGTGCGGGCATGAAGATTGCCTGCTCTTCAGCTTGAGAAGTCAGGCGGTGGCGTCGATGCAGCCTGGCGAGGGTTCCTTCCGTTAACCCCTAGAACGGATCTCCAATTGGGTGGACCCGGACATCCCCCACCTCATTTGCGTAGGGGAGGGATGTGTCAAGGTTCTCCGGGGATAGGCTCTCGAAGCAGTTGAACGTCAGAGTGGGGAGCGGTGGCTCCCTGCGCGGCCCTCGAGGGTGGCGATGGTGGTGAGGCGCAACCGCCTCTAGAACCAAACGGGCCATGCCCCTGGTGGGGATGATCCCTTCCTCGTCATACCTACGAACCAGGTCATTGATCACCCTCCGCTGGATGATTTATGACGGGGAGAGGGGGCACGAGCGCCCCGCTGCTACGGCGGTCGAAGTCGGAGCGACCTTGGAATAGGTGGGACCGCGCGGGGTAGTCGCGTCGGTACTGCCCTGACCCTGAGACGGTGGGCAGGTGGCGATCGAGCTCTGATTGCAGTGATCTGATTCCTGGAAGCAGGGAGATGAACCCATTAGCATCAACAGGAAAAGATATCAATAACCAAGGCCCAGCTTCATTCCGTCTTCCATAGTCGGCGAGAGGGATCCACGCTGACGACGTCACAGAACGGAGTGGTGAACGTCCTGACGGCCTCGACCCCTGGCGGGTTCACGTCCCTGTGAGGGTTACACGGACCTGGTGACATGCTAATCTTCCGACGCCCCGATTGCTACCATTCTCCGTATTGAGGAGAAGAGATTCACGTCGGGTTCACCATTTTTGTTTCTCCGATGCTTTCATCGGGATGCGCGCATCCGTCTGTGGGGAGGACACGCTGCTTATTACCCCGCATTCCTGCTTTCCAAAGGCGGGTGACATCCATTCCTTGTTCATGGACGTCTGCTCCTTGATCAAAACTGGGATGATGGGATGTCAGTTCTTCCTTCCGTGGATTCCTCCTCGGAGCTCATCACCTAGTCCGGGTCTCCCTCATAGATTTAAGACATGCTCGTAAATCTCATTCCTGGTGCCATATCTACATGGACGCCAGTTAATTATGCTGCTTCTGTCAAGACGCTCCAAGGGTTCTCGTCGGGGCAGCAACCTTCGGTGAGGAGAATGGTCACTTTGGGGCGTCGTTGGCATGTCTGTCCTTGGTACCTCATCACAGGGCTTCTCGAGGGTGCGGAAGCCCGAGGCATCCCACATCAAACGCGGGGAATCTGTACCATCTGAGGTTTTCTTCATCCTCCCATGTTTAACACGGGGTATGTCGCGAGTTTAACGTCTTGCGGAGACAGATACACCAAGGGCGTGTCTTCTGAGGTTTTCCTCAGGCATCTCATGTTTAACATGAGGTAGGCCGCGAGTTTAACGTCTTGCGGGGATGGATTAGGTTGAAGGGCCCCTAGGGGGAACACCGATGTTGGGGCCAGCACGTGGGTGGCTTCCCAGATGTCATGGAGTGGGATGGGGTGGCATGATCTCACCGGGATGTGGTGTCCCGGGTAAGAATCAGGATGGGTGGTGGATGGATTAATGAAATGGATGGGGAATGAAATGGGACCATCGCAAGGGCGACGGTGTAGTTAGGCTTGAGCCTCAAAAAGACTTCCTACGTATCCCCATGTCAGGGAATCAAAGTCCATGTAGTTCTTGGTGGATTGGGGCTTACGCAAGGGTGCTGCCCAGGTGCCGCTAGGGAGCGGCAATGGTGGATGGGGATTACGCTCTGAAGCAGCCCAAAGTGGATATGGGGCTTACGCTCTGAGGCGGCCCAAAGTGGATATGGGGATTACGCTCTGAGGTGGCCCACAATGGCAGTATGGGGCTTAAGCTCTGAGGTGGCCCATGGTGGTTGGTGAACCGATGTGAATAGGTCGGAACAATCGGGTGGTGGGCTTGAACCTCGTGGAGGCTTCCTACGTACCATGCACTAGCACAGATCAAAGTCCACGTAGTTCGCTGGGATGGGGCTTACGCTCTGAGGCGTCCCAAAGTGGATATGGGGCTTATGCTTTGAGGCAGCCCACAATGGCGATATGAGGCTTAAGCTCTGAGGCGGCCCATGGTGGTTGGTGAACCGACGTGAAGAGGTCGGAACAACCGAGTGGTGGGCTTGAACCTCGTGGAGGCTTCATACGTACCATGCGCTAGCACAGATCAAAGTCCACGTAGTTCGCTGGGATGGGGCTTACGCTCTGAAGCGGCCCATGGTGGTTCCATGGTCAATGCGCACTCTAAGCCCACGTGAGTCATGCTCGGTGTGAGAAACAAGAGGTAGCAGGGACCAGACGATCATGTCGTGAAGGGTGCGTCCGTGAGAAGCAGAAAGGGGATTACGCGTTGAGCGGCCCAAAGAGGAAACATGGGCTTACGTGTGGTTAGCGGCCCTTGGTGTTGGGGCTTACTCCAGGGTGGAGACCCGTGCTATGACAAAGCGCAGTGGGAAAGGGAGTCCACTGGCCTTGGCAGGGGGAAGTACGGAGATGCATGGGTGCAGTCATCCGTTGAGAGGCTAGGGGCTTACGCTTTGAGGCGGCCCTTACCTCGCGGACAAACGCCACTCCAACAAGGAGGATCTCATTCCATGTGAGGAAGAGTCCATTCCCATGGAGACGAGTGGGCGTAAAGAATGCCCGAGCTGGGGGGACCCTGCGTGCGAAGCACAGGGTCGGACCACAGTTTAATGTAATGTGTTAAGGATGAGGTGCTTAGAAGTTTAACGTCCTGCAGCTTGGACGAGGTGGGTTCGCTCCACACCCCTAGGGCTTACATGACCAACTCCCTCTAGCCCTTGTGGGAGGGAAGGCATCGGCAAGGCCATGGTGAAGGGGGGCCGTAGGGCGAACCACCAGGGGGTCCACATTAGCGTGGCTATGCGAAGAAGAAATAGTCGTTAGCATGCCTATGCGGAGAAGCATAAGGCAAAGCAACGCAACGGGAAACATGGATCAAGGGACCTTGGGGTTACTTCGCACTAGCCTGGAAGGCCGTACGGGAAAATAACGCATGGCGCACATGCTCGGAAGGGGAGACATCAGGTGCCGGTGCAGAGGGGCAGCCAAGGGGCGTCAAGGTGAAGGGTCCCGGGCTTTGCGCGCAAAAAATAAGGTTTGCGTGTAAAACACCGGGACGGTGCGTAATTGGAGAAATGGAATTGCGCGCGGAGAGGGAATTACGTGCAGGGTTTTGCGCACACGAGGCACGGATTGCGCGCAAGGCTGGAACCCGGGGAAGGGGGAAAATTCACTTAAGCTGGTGGAGTTGCGCGCAAAGGCGAACTCTGGGGAAAGGTTGCGCGAAATGAGGGATTACCTGGAAGTCATCTTGCGTGTGGGGGGAGCCTAATTGCGCGCACGAGAGTTGCTTTGAATTTCGCAACCCCCAAACCGTTCAGGGTCACCTTCTATTTATAGACGACGTCCGGCGCGAAATCCAGGCGGTGCGCGAAATCTTCCACGCCGAGAGCCGCCGGCGCGCAAAATCTCTCCGCGCACAACCGGGGCACGTAAAGCTTGCATGACTCAACTGCTCGATTCCTCGAAACCCGGGGATACTATGCGCGCTGAACAATTTTTCGCAGGGATCCTCCTTTATTTTGTGCACAACAGCCTGGGCCTCTGGATCGAGCCTTTGATTCCGAATATGACTTCGCTTCGTCATTTCAAAACTTCCTCCGAGAGATACGGACATTTTTTCGGCGTCAACAATGATTTAATATAAGATACCATTAATGTCATTTTCAGGACTATTCACATTATTTTACTTTAAACACAATAACATAGAAATGGAATACAAATAAGAACTTTTTACATAACAATAATATTTTTTATTTATCTAAAAATTCACAAAACATGATAATTCATCTATATTATATTACTTTTAATATTTTTAAAATTAATTATTTTATTTTTCTATTACTTGGACATGTTTGTTATTTGTGTTTCATAACAATTTAAGGTAATTATTCCTTCCCGAAAAATTAAAACAATTACCATGATAAAAAAATAATTAATATTTCAAATAAACATTCATAACCCTATATAAACTATTTATATACCTATGATAGAATATTATATATATTAAAAAAAGTGACTATTGTTTTGTATTTATTCTCTACTTAAAATAATATTAAGGTCGTCATCAAACTCAACTGGAAATAAATTTCGAAAACTTTAAAGATGATATGAATAATGTTTAAATCAACATATATAATTAAATAATGTTAAGTTTTATGGATATTTAAGGGCATTACTCTAATGTTTTTTCCCTGTTTTACCTAGTACATTGTTACTAGGGTGACAAATCTTTACCATGGTTACTATTCATAATGATCCAAAATAAAGGAGACATATTTACCAAATTTGAATGTATTTATACCAAATATGGAATCCATTTTTCAATATTAATGTTATATAGTTGATATAAATCAATTTTAATACAAATGCATAAAACAAAATAAAATAACAATTTTAGAAAAATGTTTTTTAAACCAAAAAATGAACTTATATTAAAATAAAATATAATGATAATTTATATGTAATTAATTAGATTATATATGATTTAGTTAGGATTATTTAAATTTAATATCATATTAAAAACATAATAGTACTTTTAAATTACATTATTTAATGAAAACAAATGACTGTTTTAAAAAAATCAATATTTTCATTATTCATTGAAAAATATTTTTTTTGAAAAATCCAAAAAATTCACCCTAGGATAATATTTAAATACTAATTTCAAAATAATTATTCATTTCATAAAATATAAATTCCAAAAATGGTATAAAATAATTATAATGTTCTTGTAAAAATGCAATAAAACCATTTTTTAAGAAAATGTATTTTTAAAGCGTAAAATGAATTTGCAGAAAATGAGTACTTATTTATTATATGTTAATAAATAAATTTTAATTATATAAAACCTATATACATATTTTTAAAATTTATTATTCATATTCATAATGCAAATTTAACGGGTGGGTTATAATAGTCACATTTAAATAATAATATTTTTATAGTTTATCAAAGTTCAGATAAAACTTGATGTTATGTGTTAAGAATGATATTAAGAATAGTATTATTTTAAAATAATTTTTTTGGGTGTTACATTCATTTTGAGTATCAAAAGTACATTAAGGATCATCTGGATCAAGTATTCAAAAAGTTGTTGTTAATTTTGAAGCATTGTAATTTCATGTTTCTAAGAGTGCTTCAATCAGCGTATTGTTTTTATTTGTTATTATTTATGTTAGGAGTTATCATTATAATGTTTTAATTGTAAATATCATAGAAATTTACATTGTAATTGTTCTTTTTTGAATCTTTTGTGATCAAGGGATTCCAGGGATAGGAAGACCAAGAAATTTCTAATCATTTAGATCAATGGATTATGTGGCTAATAAAATTGATCTTAAGAACCTATAATGTGTGAAAATGAGATAACATAGATAGGTTTAAGAGAGAAATTTCAAGGATATTAAGGAAAACGTCTAATATGTATATAATTGAGGATACCTTATGATAGGTTTGATTTTTTGGATGCCTTAGATCTGGTCTACAGATCCACGTTTCACTTTGGTTCAAAGTTATGGTATTAATAATATCATTTTAAATGATTATTTGATTTTGTAACCAATATTCCGTGTTCTGTATTATAATTGCCTTTATAGTCATTTTTAAACTACCATTGTGTTATGTATTTTATGGGTTACTAAAATACTGGTCACTTTATTTTTGTTGTGATAACTATATTTTATAGAGTTTATATTTTTGTTATTATATTCTTTTATTTAATTAGTATTATAAAAAACCAATCTAATTAGTACATGAATATGATTAAAGTTTATGTCTTTTAAACTAAAATTCACCACACCCCCTCCTGTTTTTTATTATCCATCACACCTTAAGACTATAGAAACATTCATCTCTATATACCTCCTAGTAAAAATTGATTTTCATTTATCCAATCAAAATTCTATTCAACTATGAAGCTATCAAAAATTTAATTCCATTACATTGGTTCCTACATAATCTTAAACTAACTTCACTTGATACTGAACACTATTTTATCATTATGTTTTAGTACAAAACTGTTTGATTGATCCATGTAGATTTATGTCTCTAAATCTTCATAAAGGAATATTTTCTTGACATAAAGTTGTTCAAGAAACAAAAATTATATATAAATTGAGATAATCTCCATAGAAATAATTTTTTCCTTAAATTTAGTAGAAAAAAATCTCACCAAAACCACTCCTTCATATTGTTAAAACCTCTTTACAACCAGTCATGCCTTGTACCAAAATCTATTATATTTTTTTTCTTTATAATAATTTGTTTTAAAGTTCCATATTTCCTTTAAAAAGATCTATTAGCTACCATGTATTAGAACCATGTAGTGAATGTTACTATTCTTTAATTTCTAACTCCCATTACATTGAATCACTCAGGCTTATCACCTCCCTAAGGATTTCGTGTCCCCCCCCCCATTGTGAGAAGTATAAACTTCATTTTGGAATTCAAACTCCACAATGGCATCCTTACCGGGTTAGATTGACTAAAATACTACATTTCATCTTCTTTTATACATATCACTGTTATAAATATACCCCAAGCTTCTTATATCCTTGATTAATCTGGTACATCAAACCCTGATGGTCCTAGAACATGATTATTACATTCCATTACAAAACATGGTTTTACCTTGGAATCAACCTTCTTTTCCCCCTAAATGGTCCAGAACTACCTAATATCAACTTAGTTCAACCTTAGCCTACTCTATTTGTTGATTTTTTTCAATATTATATTCCAACTAGTTTTAATATTTTTATAAGATCTCATCTTTTAATAAGACATTTCAAAGTCTGATAACCTATCACTAACTATTATCCCATAATCTTAAAACAAAGTTTTGATCAATGTTGTAACATTATCTACCTTATGGGTCCATTAAATTGTTGGTTTTTGTTATTGGAGGTGTTTTATAGGAGGCTTGAGGAGGTTGCATGGTGGTTGGAGGTGCAATTGAGCTACTACAAGAAATTCACATTGTGAATGTGTTACACAATGTGAATTGGTGATTCGAGGGTTGCAAAGTCAAAAAATCTATGGATTATGTTTTTATGATATGTTCAGTTTGAAATGGATTCAAATATTTAAATTTGAATTCATAATGTGTAATTAATTCAATATGAGGTTATGTGAATTTCAACAGAATTTAGAAAAACGGGAATTATTATCGTGAATGTTTTAAAAGATGTGAAAGTTTCGAGTTTTACATTATTTCAAAATCCATTTGACTATTTTTCTTTTATTCGATCATTCAAATCTCTATATCATTATGAAAAAACCTTAAAAACCATGAAAAGATATTTTAACCCAATTCTACCTTATTTCAATCCTTGGGTTTTGGTAGATTCCCATTAGAAATTCCTGGTGAGTTTTCCTCCCTTCCCCATGGTTTTTCCTTTTATTATTCCTCATATTTCTTTTTTTGTGGTGCAATTTTGGTTTGGGGAGTGTATGGGTTGTTTTTTATAACCCTTTGGTGTGGTGTATGCTGATCTCTGAGTTCCTTGGGCAATAGTGGTTTTTGGGAAGTTTCTTCTTCACCCTGTGGTGCGCAGTGAGATTGAAAATCTTCCTTGAGGTAGGTGATCCTCATTCTCACTTTTTTATGTGATATACATGATATGGAATGCTTTTTCATACCTTTGGGGGAATTGTAAGGGTCATCATAATGAGATAATTAATTTTCATGTCTAAAATTGATGGGTATGGGGAGTTATCACATGATTTTTTTACTTTCATATATGTTGTTGAAGTATTTATTCATGTATGTTTCCAATTATGAAAATAATGATTATTGGGATCCTTGTTTTTGCTAAGGTTGTTATCCTATAATGACCCTTTCTATGTTTTTGTTTGATCACACCAAGAATAAAAGGTTAAAGAATGTATATTTGGATAATAATTGGTTTCCCCTAGACATATAGTTTGTGTGATAATGCCCATCCTAAATAAAGAAGATATGTCATAGTGGTTATGAATAATTATGGAAGTCAATTTGTGTTGTTATTGTGTGTTTATGCTGGTTGTGTTTCCCCTATGTGGTTTTCGATATTATGGGCTGATGTTAGTGACAAGATAGATTGTGTAGTATGTGGGTTAGTGACATGGAGGTTGGTTATCATGGATGTGATGTGGGTATTTATGTGATGCAGTGCAATGGGTTTGTGGAACAGATGTTGTGGAATAGTGGTTGCGGCATAGTGGTTGTGAAACAGTGGTTATGTCATAGTGGTTGTAGTGTTGTGGTTATGGAATAATAGCTTTGTTTTGGTGTGTGGTGATAGTATTTCATGATGGTTGTGATGAGTTTTTGATATGGTGAGATGTCGTGGGTGATGTGGCATGATGATTATAGTGAATGTATGGTGTTGTGTTGATGGTTTTGTGATTTGGGCTAGTTTTAACATGGAATGGCTGAGATAGTTTCATAATTATCCATGGGAAGAACTATGATGATAAATGAAACAAAATAGGTTGGTAAATAAAAAATGTAGGGTGGAAAAAAATATGTGATAAATGGTTTAAAGTGAATTGAATTAGTGAAAGCGTAGTGTAATGTGAAATCAAATGGATAATAAAAAATTTGGATATACCTATAACTGGAACTGGGAAATGTTGTGTGGCTTGTGTGGTGTCTATGTGGTATTTCATATTGTGGAGGGAGCAATTGAGATAGTTGTTGTGTGGTACGCGGTGGTGTTCGGGCATGTGTCAGTGTTGTTGAAGTGAACCCATAGATGGGTATTGTGTGCTACCTATATATATTATATGTTTATGTTATTTTATTTATTCCCCAATAATTTATATAACCTTACCAACACTCAGTGGTGCTGAGTTATGGGTGTTTTACCCAACATCATGGATAATAGTGATATGGATGGCCAACTACCCTTGCTCCCCAGCTCTTCCTTCAATAGTTGTGATACAGGTTTGTGTTAAAGTTTATCCAGTAGGGATGTGAAGATTAGGTTTCTATGGATGATACGAGATGTGATGTGATGTGCGGACCAGGTGTCTGTAGGTGGTATGTGATATGATGTTTTTTCCAGGTGTCTGCAGGCAGGATGTGATGTGATGTGTATCGAAAGTTTCTATGGGTGGTATGGGATGTGATTTAATATGTGTACTAGGATTCTATAGATGAGATGTGATGTATATGTATGGTATATGAGCATAGGATGTTCGACATTGGGGCATGATAACGGAAATTAGTGGAGAAGAAATAGTGGTATTCCTTGCTTTGTTATAATCTCCATACTATGTTAATATATTGGATGCATGATTATGTGAGTGTGCCGTTGTGAGGCTAGGTTTCATTAGATAAAATTTATAGTTTCTTTTTGGTTCTACTTTTTTTCACTTGTTCTTTAGCCTTCTCTTGCCACATGTGCACTTGAGGCCATGTTTATGTCCCAACTAAGTATAACTGTTATGATCACCCTATATAGATAAACTATTTTTCAGGTTTCCAAGAGGATTTTATTGATTGATATGGACATTACTTGATGGTTTGGAGCTATTGTTGGGTTGCTTTTGTTGACATGTATTTTTTTTATTTACTTTGGAGGATTTCTCTTTGTATCAGTTTCACTTTATTCAAGCATTGTGGAATGATTTTTGGTTTACCTTTATATTATCTAGTGTAGTTTTTTTGCCATTATTTATTGTATCTCTCGATCCTGTTTAATTTATATAGGTTAATTACCCCCATAATATGATATTTATACCCTTGGTTCTAGTCACTAACCATGGACCGACTCTAGATGGGACTCAAGGGGTCATCATCTCTCTCTCTCCTCATTGTGATATCTTTAGTAGTAGGGGGTCATGACAGAGTGGTATCAGAGGTTTAGTTGAGATGTATGATGGATTTTGGATTTAGGAACTAATAGATTTTATGGGTTGGTATGGAAATATCACTAGTTAACCTTGGTACATGACATAGGATAAGGAGACCAACTAAGACACGGGATTTTAGAGACCCCATAATCTTGTGCACAGACTCTAAGATTATTGAACGACCAATTGAGGTGGACCTATTTATAGGGTAGAGACCTAGGATAGGTGCATTTATCATTATTACTTATGTTTACGATTGAATTGGGTGTTTTGGGAAAATAAAATGAAGAAATTAAATAATATTTGATAAAATTCCTTTCAATTAGGATTAGGATATTCTTCTTGTTTTTAGGAATGTATCGTATTCATCATTCATGAGTCGCTCAAGTAGTTTGGATTCAGTAGGTAGATTTGGTTGATTATTGAAGGCTTGACCTGATAGAAGAGGATTATGCCTTGAAGTGGGATTTGCGTGACTTTAAGTGACATAGTTTGGGTAAGTATGAGCGGAGTGTCTTTCATCTGGAGATGAAGAACTATATAGAGGAGATCAATATCACTTTTTGTCTGATCCAAGTACAAGCTGAGTTTTGGGTGCCATAGGTAGTTAGTCAGATGTAGGGAGTTATGAATTAGTGGTGGACATTATTTCTTGGTGACCATAAGAAGGTATATGTGTTATGGTCAAACATTCAAAGGGAGTTTAAATATGAGTTTCTATCATTGATGATGAGGTAAACTAAGTGGAAGGAGATTATCTCCCTTCATCAGGGTATTTTGAGTGTGCAGAATCTTGGGATCAAGTTCAAGGACCTATTGAAATTTGGTTTAGATGATTTTACATATGATGGGTCCAAATTGGGAATTATTAAGGAGGATTTATACCAAGTGATCAACTATTTGATCAATTTTTTTTATATTCCTAACAAATCTTGAGGTTCAAAAAATTGATGGGGTTATTGAGTTGATGAATTCCTTGGGAGGTGAGACTCAATAGGGTGGCTATTAGGGAATTTCAAGGAGCAGAGATTTGGGCAATGGGTAGCAGGTGTTCAAGTAGCTTGGGTTCTATTCGGTGGGGAACTAATCGAGGTAGTTACTTTCCTAACCATCGGGGATGGTTGGTTTCCAAGATCCTTCCATGGGTTTTTAATTTTCATTCCATATCTATGGGAAATATGGACACTGCTGGGATCAGTGTCTAACTTCTTAAGGAGGTACATTTTGGATGGGTAGGTAGGCCCCTTTTTAGCAGTAATAGTTGCATCAAAGGTAGTTTCAGTGATATGGAATGAATGATTTTGTTAAATATCCGAGAGAAGATGGATTTGGTATAGGTAAGATTTGTGATGGTCCCTTTCCATATTAACCTAGGCAATATTACATCCATGGATGCCAATAATGGAGTGGTAAAAGAGTTGGGTTTGGTCAGATTCACATGTTAGAGGAAGCATCACTAGCAAGTCTGAGAGTTTTTTGAGGTATAATTAGTTTATCATATACCCTTTTGTGTGATTTTTTTGATTCAGGAGCCTCGCGCTCCTTTTTTATCCTACTTTAGTCCACATATTTTTACTAAATGTGAAGAGTCTTGCAATTCTCCTAGTGTTATCAACACTATTCAAAGGTTAGGATTATTTTTTTGATGTGTTCTGTGGATGTAAACAGGTGATAGCGTAGCACCAGTCAGTGGGGGACTTCTTATTATAATGGATATATCCATATGATATTATCATTGATATGGTTTGGAAATATTTCATGTGTGTAGTAATTGACTTCTTTCATAGAAGAGTTTTTTTCTTATGTGGAGGACCATCGAGTGATATTCATTGGTGAGCGAGGTTATCAGTTCAGTGGTAGGAAAGTGGTGCCTTTTTTGTTTTAGTTGGTAGATTTGTCAGTAGAAGATAATGATGAAGGTGTTCCCAAGGTTTTTAGGAGTTCCTAGTTGTTTTCCTAGAAGAGTTTATGGTAAAACCTACTCGATGTGATGTTGATTTTGCGATAGAGTTACAGCCCGGAGTGTGTCCGATCTTGAATGCTTCTTATGAAATGGTGCCCATAGAGTTTCATGAGTTGAGGATTCAAGTGGATGACCAGATTTAGAGGGGTTTCATCTGAACTAATGTTTCATCATGGGGTTCTCCAATGTTATTCTCCAAGAAATAGGATGGCAGTCTAAGTTTGTGTATATACTACCAGAGGTTGAACCAGGTAACAATCAAGAACTTTTACCCTCTTCCATAGATAGATGATATGTTCACCCAGTTGAAAGGGGGTACTTGGATCTCTAAGATCGATATGAAGTCTACATATTATCAATTGATTTTTAAATATTTCAATGTTTATAATAATACCTTCAATTGAAGGTATGGGCACTTCGAGTTTATAGTCACGTTGTTTTATGTTAGGAATGCACCTACTATTTTCTTGGGGATTATGAAATTTATATTTTGTGACTTCCTCAACTGATTTTTCATAGTATTCGTTAATTATATCTTGGTCTACTCAAAGTTAGAGGAGGATAATATTGAGAATCTCAGAGTTTTTTTCAGGTCCTTTGACACCACCAGATTTATGGGAAGTTTTCCAAGTGTGAATTCTAGATACATGAGGTGTGTTTCCTTGGACATGTGGTGTTTTGGAAAGGTTAAAAAATAGACCTATTGAAGGTTGAGGGAGTTTTTTCTTGGTAAACACCTAATAGTGTGGTAGAGGTTTCCAATTTACTTGGTCTCATGGTTTATTATTAGATGTTTTTACCCGACTTCTATCGAGTTTCATCCCCCTAATAACATTGACCATGAAGGACCATGTTTTTTTTGGGAAAAATTAGTTCCAAGAAATGTTATTTTCCTTTAAGGAGAAGTTATTCAGTGCTTCAATGCTTTATTTTCCATGATAGGGTGTGTTCTTTTAGATATTATGTGATGTTTCTTTTCTAGGACTTGGATATGTGTTGATCTAGTAGTGATAAATGATCTCATATTGGTCCTAGAAATTACATACTCATGATAATAACTATACCACCCATGATATAGAGTTGGTGGAATTTTTTTTCTAATGTCGTGGAACCACTACCTCATTGGGGAGTGATTTTTGGTCTTCATGGATAAAAGAGCTTCAGGTATATATTTTATTAACATGATATGAATTTTCATTAGTAGAGGTGGATGGAGTTTTTTTGGGATTATGGTTTTGTGATCTATTATACCCCAGGGGTGGGTAATGTAGATGTTGATATTTAGATTCATAATTCCTAAGATGATCTGACTCAGGAAGTTATAGATGTTTATAAAGGAAAGGAAGAGCTTGAAGTGATATATCTTGACATTAGGGAGAAAAGTGGCTGAGTTTATATTCATCATATGATCATAGAGTCTTCTTTGATGTAGTTGGTGTAGGGGTCACAGTGGGGAGACTCAGAGGTAAATGTGATGCGTGATCTTATTTTCAATAGTGATTCTATTGAGGTATGGTTATTGGATGATTAGAACTAGTTGTTGTTCATGGAGATCTTTTTTGTCTTGTGGGTGATGTGTGAGGGAGTTTTTCAAGAGTTTTACAACTTAAATTTAGTGGTAAATTTGGGTGTGACAAATATGTATCATGGATTGAGAATATGGATTTATTGTACAAGTATGAAATGGTTAATAGTTAGGGATGAAATGGTTAGTGGCATAGATTATGGAAAAATATGTGCCTTGTCATCCGGTGAAAGCAGAGCACCATGTTCCAAGATGTTTTTTTACAGTCCTTTGATGTTACCAAGGAAAAATAGGAGGTTATATTGATATATTTCATCATAGGGTTACCCCAAGAATAGGGAGGATGTGATTCGATTTGGTTGATAGTTGATTGAATGATGAAATTGGATCACAACCTGGAAATCTGTGATTCAAGTGTTATAGATGTTTTGAAAAGAAGGTATATGTAAGATGTGGTTAGAATTCATCGGGTACCAAGGAAAATCAACTATGATTTGTATCCTCATTTTAACTCATAAATCTATAGGGGATTGAAGCATTATTTTGGATCCCATTTGTGCCTTAGCACAATTTTCCACCCTCAGATATATGGGAAGATATAGTGAACCATCCATACATTGGAGGATATGTTGATGTCATGCATCTTGGACTATGGTGGATCTTGGGTATGAAACATCCCTTTGGTTTCTTTTTTATATAATAATATCTATCACTTATCGATTTGTATGGCTCTATTTGAGGAATTTTTTAGGTAGTCATTACATTCTCTATTTTACTAGAAGGAGGTTATGGAGTCAGTAGTTCTTGGTCTCGATGTGGTGAAGAGCATGATTGAAAATATCCAATTGGTTCATGGGTGGATGAGGGCAGTGAAAGACTGTTATAATTCATATTTTTATCATAAGTGAATCCCCCTATAGTTAGATTTTGGAGACTATGTGTTCTTGAGAGTCTCCCATTGGCATGGGAAATGAAGGTTTAGAAGGGTGGTAATGTTTCTTTTAGTTTTGTTGGGCCCTATAAGGTGTTGGGGTGTTTTCTTGAGGTGGAATATCAGTTGGAATTTGAACTGTGGATGGAGAGGATCCACAACATCTTTTTCATGTCTCAACTTCATTAGTATATTCAAGATGACTCTCACATTTTTTAATGGGGAGAGTTGGATATTGAGGACAAAGATAAATTTGTGTATCTTCCAGTAGATATCTATGATCATCGAGAGAAGGTGTTTCATGGGTGGAAAATTCCATTACATCATGTGTTATGGAGGCACAATGGCCTGGAGGAGACTACTTGGGAGTGAGATACACATATGATTTCCTAGTACCCCAAAGTTTTTTGATCGTTGGTTTGTAATTTTTTTGGATGATGTGATGTTTGGATCTTGTTATCATATGAGATCTATTGTTTCCCTTAAAGTGTGATGTGTAATAAAACCCTCTTCATATGAAAATGGGAGGACCTTAATCCTAATCGAGATGCATTACACTATGATATGACTAAACCTATGTGGTAAAGTTATTTCCACTCAAATTGGATAGTATCTTGACATGGAGGATGGAATTTTCTGATTTATGTGTTTAATTTAGTGTTGTGTGTTTGTTTTGGTAGTGGTTGGTTTGGTATTTATAGATTTTGGTGTGGTTATGTGGAAATGTGGTGGTAGTGGCTAGTACTGGATGATGTTTGTTGTGCCCAGTGAGGGGTGGTGATGCGAATGTGTAGTATGTTTTGTGGGTGTTTCAGTTGGAATGTTTGGATTGTGGTATCAATTTAGAGTAATGAGATCTTTGAGAGGTATATCACATGGTGGTTTATTGGACCCCTTTTCTTATACTCTTAATTTTTTATTTTGAAGGATGAGAATAATTTATGGTGTATATAATGTAATGGTTTATACCTTCCTAGTCTTTTATGTTTCCATTTTTTGGTGTTGGAGGTGTTTCAAAGGAGGCAAGAGGAGGTTTCATGGTGGTTAGTGGTGCAGTAGAGCTACTATAGGATATTCTTTCCATTAATATGTTACACATTTTGAATTGGTGATTTACTACTTGTGAATATAAAAAATTCATACCTTGTGTTTGGTTGAGGTGTACAGTGTGAAATGGATTAACATTAGGAAAGATCAATTCACGATATGTAATTAATTCACTCTAAGGGGATTTGAATTTTAGTGGATGTTGGAAAATTGGGAATTCGCATCATGAATGTGTTACAATATGTGAAAGTGTTGGGTTATAGGTTATTTTATATAAATTTTTTCTATTTTTCTTTCATTCAACCATAATTCCCTCTCTCTCTCTCTCATTTTGGAAAAACCCTAGGTACCCCAAGGAGATCTTATATCCCTCTTCTCCATTTCTTGGATCCTTCAGTTCTGATGGATTCCCATTGGGATTTATGAGGAATTATCCTCTATTCTCTAAGTTTTTTACTTCCATTTTTATTTATAGATCCACTATGGTGGTGTGATTTTGGTTTGGGGTGTGTATGGGTTACGTTTTTGAAAAACCTTTAGTGAAATGTAGGATGATCTGTGAGTTCCTTATGCGGTAGTGATTTATGGGAAGTTTCCTCTTCAGCTTTTGGTGCTAAATGAGATTGGAAAGCTTCATTGAGGTTAGGTATCCTCGTTCCCACTTGTTTATGTGATATGTGTGTGATCTATATTCTTTTTCTTACCTTTGATAGAATATTAAGGTTTTGTGTAATGAGATAATTAATTGGCATGTATAAAATTGATGGTTATAGGGATTTATCACTTGTTTTACTACTTTGATATATGTTTTTGATGTTATTATGAATGAATGTTTCCAATTAAAAAGGTAATGTCTTTTGGGATCCGTGTTTGTGTTTTATCTTTTAGGTTATAATGACCATTGTTGTGTTATTGTGTTCTTGCAACCTAAATAAAAAGTTAAAGAAATTATATTTAGTTAATAATTTCTTTCCCCAAGAAATCTGGTCTATTTAATAATACCCAAGCTAAATAAAAAAAATATATGTGATAATTCCCCTAAATAATTTTTGAATCTAGTTTGTATTGAGATTGTGTGATTGTTCTTGATGTGTTTTCCCTATGTGGTTTGGGATGTTGTGTGGTGATGTTAATAACCGACTAGATTTTTTAGTACATGGGGTAGTGACGTGATGGTTGGTTAGCATGTCTTTGATGTGGTATTTTGTGAAATGTGGTGCGATGTGGTTGTGGCATAGAGTTTGTGGCACAAAGGTTATGACGTAGTGGTTTTGGATTAGTGGTTGGGGTGCAGTGGTTGTGGTTTAGTGATTATAGCATAGTGATTTTTTTTGTGGTGTGTGGTCATATCATTTCATGATGAATGTGATCAGTGGATGATATAGAGATATGGATTGGGTGACGTGATGTGATAATGATGGGGGATGTGTGGTGTTGTGGTAGTGGTTGTGTGAGTTAGGCCAGTTGTATCATGGAATGGTTTAGATAGTTTCTCGGTTATCCACAAGATGAACTGTGATGATAAATGAAACAAAATAGTCTATTAAATAAACAATATGGAGTGTAAAAATATATGATAAATCGATTAAACTGAATTGAATGATTGAATTATTAGTGTAATGTGAAATAAAATAGCTAGTGATTAAATGTGAAGAAACCTATAACTAAAAGTTGGAAATGTTGTGTGGCTTGTGTGTTGGTTGTGTGGTGTTTCATATAGTGTTTGAATTAGTTGAGATAGTTAAAGAGTGGAAGGTGGTGATGGTGTTTCATTCTCTATTATTGTTGATGTGAACCCATAGTTTGGGTGTTATGTTTTATCTATAAATTATTTTTTTATGTTATTTTATATTCTCCCCAACTTTAAGAACCTAGGATTTGAGAACAGGTCAAAATCCCAACCCTGTTTGAATTTTCACTTGTTTCTGAGAAAACTTGGAAAATCTAGGAAATTCTGGAAATTTCAAGATTACACACAGTGTACTCTAATGTACACAGCATGTATGGTTTAGGCATGTACTATCTGTGGGCTGACCAAGTACATGTTGTGTGGTGACCGTGTAAGAATTTCCTACTACACGACATGTACGGTCACATGACACACCGTGTATGTTCCCTTCTATGGACTGGCTGAGTCTTGGCCATGTGATTGACCCATCTAGTGCATTCATGTCGTGTGGCTACCTCCGCTTAATTCATAGTACGGACAAAGCTACTACACGGTGTGTAGTCCTTAATACATGTCATTTATTTTTATTTTTATTCTCTTAAATAAAAGAGTGACGTGTCTTATTATAGAAAATACCTTATTCTTCCCTGTTTTTAGACCTGGATGCTCTGGGAGGCTAAAAAAATTTCATCTCCTAGATTCATCATCTGAAGTTCGTTCTTCAATTTATCGGTGGCTACGGGATCGCATTAGTAAGGCTAAACCCGCACACCCTATTCCATTCTTGATTCCTTTCCTCACTCGCCAAAGTTTCCATCCGAGTAAAATTTACATGATTTGATGGAAACATAGATCTACCAAGGTTGTCTTTCAATTGGATCTCAATATCAGATGTGCCAACATCTAGGAGTCTTAGGTAGGTGTTTCATACCTTGTTTGGTGTTTTCATAGACATTTGGCAGTTTCATATTTTTAGTGCAATGTGGGTTATTGAGTGAGGCCCATGTTTTCCTTATATGAAATTTATTTTATACTTTATGGGATGTCGTTGGGATTTCCTACACCTTTTAATGCTTCAGCGAGGCCAGATTAGAGGTCATTTCTCATCTGGGGAATTTTGGCCGACGGTGAAAAAATGGGTATAATTGAACTGTTTTGATTAAACTCGAGAGTATAAACTTGTTAAGCATGATTAAGGGAGAACATGTCTAGTGAAATTCAACTCTTTAGTTGTTTTTCCTATTATAAGTATTTCTTTTGATTATATATATGTTATGTGTGATATTTCATATGCTAGAACCTTTAGGTTATTTTGGGCATGGCCTGGGTATTGTTGAGTGATACTGATCACGGGTTGGGCTTAGCCCGGATTAAATTGGGTGGTTCTGACCACAGGATTGGGCATCATGGATGTTAACTTGAGTTAGTGTGACTGTCAGGTTGGTAATGGACTAGGATACATGGATGGTGAGGCCATCGGACTTGAGAGACATGGTTGTAGGGACACGAGGTGTTAGAGATGTTGTGTCTTGGGTACTATTTTGGTGAATATCACTCACCTGGAACTTTGACTAGTGTTCACACAAAGAGACTCTCTGATGAGGTGGTTTTAACCACTCGTCTGGGTAGAGGCCCCAGATAGTTGTGGTTTAGGTACTTTTGGTTTGGGGGTGCTTGTCGTAGGAAGCCATGTGGAATGCTAGGAGCCTTCAGGAGATAGTGATGAGGATATCAGGTTGGGGGATAAGGCTCACTGTGATTGAGGTTGTGGGCCGGGACACTTTATTTGAGAGAAGATATCATTGTCTCTCTCGTTACTCATTTGATGAAAGATATTGTTGTCCCTCTAGTTACTTCTTTGAAGGAAGACATTGTTGTCCCTCAGGCTACTTATTTGAGGACAGACATCGATGTTCCTCCATGTTACTACTATTGGGAATGACTTCAGGACGTTCGTACTTGAGATACGTGGTGTTAGGGGGAACATGGTGTCGGGTTACATGATAGAGATTCTGGTGTTGGTCTAAGAAGGTGACACTCTATGGTAGTTATTGTGCACGAGTGGAGTTTTAGTTTATTAGTGCATTATACTGTTTACTATTTTCCTTATAAATTCATTTCTTCTTAAACACTTATATTAAGTACGCACCCTTGGGTGGTATCCTATTAAGATTCATCTCACACCCTACACGGGGCCTTCAGGACGAGTGTAGATTTTATGGATTTACGTGCTACAAAGCGACCAGCTTCAGGAGTTGGACTATTTTAGCTATCTCATGGATATGTTCGGGACCTTGAGGTCTTGCCTAGCTAGAGTCTACTTTGTTTTTCATTATTTCTTGTATCATCATGCTCACCTTATTTTTCATAGCTACTATTGGTTAGCCATTGGTTCCCTTTTGTGTACCAATATGCTATGGATGCATGCTGGGTTTGTTTAGTAGTTACAAGTGGTGTTCATCATGTTTTTTTTCTACTTCCCACTGCACTTGTTTATGTATTACTTCTTCCGTTTATTGTTATTGATTTTGCTTCTACTATGTGGGTCTGGTTCGAGTCTGCTGAGTCGATTATTTCCACTACATGTTATATGTTATTACTCAAACCAGTATCATTATCATCTTATAAGAGGGTATAGCCTCCCCACTATACCTATCAGAACCTATCTTCTAGTTGGAAGCCTTTGGCGTTCGGGGAGGTACACCTAAAGTATTAACACCCGACCCGTTTGGCACTGTTCAGGTGGCTTTTTTGGTTCCGGGTAGTTACAAAGTGGAAACAGATGAGTTCGTGAAAGAGATTTAGTAGCAGTGTTTTACTGGATACTAATGAAATTGAGACTTCTATTTTTATTTTTTCTGGTTTTACTATTAGGGATATGGTAGACTCGAGATAGGTTGTTATTAGCACTGGGTTTCTAGCTTGTTCTTGGGTACCTATTTCCCCAGGTACGAGGGATTGACCAAGTTACCTTGGGTGGGAATTTCTATTTTTCTTTTTCTCAGATTACAGTTTATATGATTTCCACCTTGGTGGCTCACTTGTTGTGTGATATTATTGGTTGTGATATGTTATCCATGACCTGGTGCGGTAAGGGACAATTTAACATTGGCCCGGTATGGCAAGGCGAAGTTTTCTTGGTTTTTGATAGGAACATTTTAGGGTATCTCAATTTCATAACTGCATGTATGCTTTGTGAAGTGATAATAACATTTGAATAATATCAATTTCCATGATTTGTATGCTTTGAATGGTGAATAGGTGAAATTCCTAATAGAATTTCTATTTTATTTCAATTTATTATGCTATGCTTTATATATTGTGAATTGCCTGTGGAAAGTGATTTGGGACAAGATCTAGTATGAGTAGGAAGATACTAAGGTTGAGTTTATTTTGATCACCAAGATTGGGAGACTAGGTCGTCGGTTTGAGGCAACGTTGGTTGTCAGGACGGGCATGGCCTAAGGTAATTTAGATACTTGGCTCTATTGAGGGTGGGTAAGGAGACCATGAGACTGGGATGTCGTGGGAATGGGTTGGGATAGGGGAGAGTAAGGGTAGTTGTTTTATGTTTCCTCTTTAATTCTTTCCTTATCTATATTTAATATATATTGTTATATATATATATATATATCAGTTGTCTGACCATTTATGGTATTCAGCGGGTTCCTTTTAGACGAATCAGATGGAGCATCAGGCAGGAGATAGTACAGTGCCATAGGAGCAGGATCAGACTCAGGATCCGGTGCAGGTTGAGTATGAGCTATAGGTATAGGCTCAAGGATAGGATCAGGTCTAGGATCTAGTGTAGACAAGACAACAGATGGGTTTGGCAGCGTTTGAGTCATGGCTCGATGAGAAGCTCCGAGCCATCCTGATGCGTGTCTTACAGGGGATCGACAGAGGTGCGCAGGGTATAGAGCCATCTATGGTGTATTTGATGCAGTATTTCCAATCACAAAACTCGCCACTCCTTCAGAGTGAGGGTGGACTGCAAGTGGATAAGAGCTGGATAAAGTGCATGAAAAAAGATCTTTGAGTAGCTTGAGATGCCTCCTAGGCGGAGGGTCAAGATGGTGATGTATATGCTCAGAGGACCGATGAAGCGTTGGTGGGATGTGTGGGTTTGGTCTTGCAGACATGAAAGACTGGCATGGAAGTACTTAAAGGACAGGTTTTTCAAGCACTTTTACCCAGAGACATTGAGGGCCAAGAGAGCTCTGGAGTTCATGAGCCTTCAATAGGGAGACATGTCTGTCATGGACTATGAAAATACTTTCACTAAGATGTCTCACTTTTCACCTAGTATGGTAAGAGATGACTTTCCAAGGGTGAGGCACTTTGAGGATGGATTATGACATGCCATTCGAATCTAGGTTAATATCTTCAGGATGGGTTCATTCTCAAAGGCAGTGAATTAGGCTCTCATAGCAGAGGGAAACTAGAGGGATATGCCCGAGGTTGGCCGAGCAATGGCTTCAGGTGATGGTTCGGATAGTAGGAACTGATGATGGGAAGAGTTCTAGTAGGGCAGTTATGCCATGCGCTCAGCTAGACCATCTCGTAGCAGTTCTTCAGTGGTTTTATTTTAGTGTGGACAACTAGGGCATGTTCATACTTATGGAGATAGGCCTCCAAAAGAGTGTCAGGCCTATGGACAGGTCGGTCATCTAGAGAGGTTCTACAGGTACCCTTCTCAGAAAGCCAATAGGTAGGGATGAGGACATATGGTAGAATTTGGAATTGGTTCATGTTCAGTAATAAGAGAGGGTATCCGAGGTTCAGGTACACATGGAGGACGTGATAGAGACAGCAGGACCCAGCTGAGGAGTCAATGGCCAGTGACTGGAGTAGCACTGTTCAGAGTTCAAGAATCAGTCTGTCATACTTTATGTCGGGTGCAAACTGTTGAGCTTCTAGGGGCCTAGCAGGCTGGTGAACTAACAATGGTTAGAGGCACACCATAGGTTTTGTTTTTTACTTTCTTGTTTCCTCTTTGGCATGACCCATTGATGCATGTTCATTTTGAGTGCACGAGGTGCATAGGATATATGTCGACTGACCAGATGTAGGTCAGTGGGATTGACACCATATCGGGTGTTATATATATATATATATATATATATATATATATATGAGATGCATAGAATCAGGAGCATCAAGGATGCATGTTTCATGAGGTGCCTTGGGCATCGGGGCATCGAGGATGCGAGTTACTTGAGGTGCATTGGGCATCGGGGCATCGAGGTTGCGGGTTACTTGAGGTGTTAGTCACCAGGTTTGTTTTGAGCATCCATGGGATGCATAACCTCATGGAGGCGGACACTGATGTGGTGCAGGATACGTTTGGGTGTTGGAAGAAACACTGGAGAACCAATTAGGTGTAGGGGTGATGATGTGTCACGTGGGGACCATGAGTCTGGAAATAGGTTGGTAAATATTTTATAGATTTGATTTTTTTTGGTTTGAGAATGATTAAGGGAAACCCTAAGTTGGGGAGATCCTTTAGTTATTTTAGCTCGAACCTTTAAGAATAGAATAGTCTGGGTTACTTTGATAGGGGTGGCTATTTGGTGCCATCTCTAGGTTTCGTTTGATAGCTTGGGGATGAGATATATTAAGGTGGGGAGATTATAAGAACCCAAGTTTTTAAAATGGGTCAAAATCCTAACCCTGTTTGAATTTGTACTTGTTTCTGAGAAAACTGGTAAAATCTGGGAAATTATAGAAATTTCTTGATTACACGCTATATACTCTAATGTACACGTTGTGTATGGGTTAGGAGTGTACAATCCATGGGCTGACCAACTACATGTTGTGTGGTGACCATGTAATAATTTCCTACTACACAGCGTGTAGTGTCACTTTATAGGCTATGTATGTTCCCTTCTACAGACCGAATGAGTCCTAGCAGTGTGATTTACCTTTGTGGTGCGTCCAAGCCTTGTGTTTACCTCTACTTAAGTCAGAGTATAGAAAAAGATACTACATGGTGTTTAGTCCTTAGTACACACCATGTATTTTTATTTTTATTTGATTAAATGAAATATCACTGCATCTTATTCTAGAAAATACCTTCTTCTTTCCCATTTTCAGAGCTTTGCGCTCTAGGAGGCCAAAAACGTTTCTTCTCTTAGATTCTTCAAACAAATTATGTTCTTCAATCCGTCAGTGGCTGCAGGATGGAATCAGCAAGGGTAAACCCAAATGCCCTATTCCATTCTTGATTCCTTGCCTCACTCACTACAGTTTCCATCCGAGTACAATTTTTGGGATTTGACGGAAATGTAGATCTACCAAGGTTGGCTTTGAATTGAAGATCGATATTGGACATGGCTATATCTATGAGTCTTAGGTAGGTATTTCATACCTTGTTGCTTGTTTTTTTTAGACATTTAGGGGTTGCGTCATTTTAGCATAATGTCGAGTATTGAAAAAGACATATGTTTCCTTATATTAAATTGATTGTATGTCTTATGGAATGCGGTTTGGAATTCTCGCACCTTTTTATGCTTGAGAGAGGCTGGGTTAGAGGTCATTTCTCATTTGGGATATTTTGGCTGGGGGTACCAAAATGGGTATAATTGAACTGTTTTGACTAAACTAACGAGTATAAACTTGTTAAACATGATTACGGGAGAACATAGATAATGAAATTCAACTATTTAGTTGTTTATCTTGTTAGAATTATTTCCTTTAATTATATATATGTCTTCTGTGATATTGCATATTTTGGAACCTTCAGGTTGTGTTGGGAATGTCTTGGGTATTGTTCAGTGATGCTGATCACAGGTTGGGCTTGGCCCGGATTACATTGGTTGGTTCTGACCACGGGATTAGCCTTCATGGAAGTCAACTTGAGGCAGTGTGACTTTCAGGTTGGGAATGGCCCGGGTTACTTGGATGGTGAGGCCATCAGAATTGAGCGACATGGTTGTAGGGACACGAGGTGTCAGAGATATTGTGGCTTGGGTACTGTTTTGGTGAATACCACTCACCTGTAACTTTGAGAAGTGTGCACAGAGAGAGACTCCATGATGATGTGGTTTTGACCACTTGTGTGGGCAGAGGCCCCCGATAGTTGCAGTTTAGATACTTTTGGATTAAAGTTGATTACTGTAGGAATCCACATGGAAGGCGAGGAGCCTTCAGGAGATAGTGATGAGGCTATCAGGTTGGGTGCTAAGGCACACGATGATGGTGGTCGTGGGTTGGGACACTTCATTTGAGGGCAGATAACGTTGTCCATCTAGTTACTTATTTGAGGGAAGATACCATTGTCCCTCCTATTACTTGTTTGAGAGAAGACATCGATTTCCCCCTAGTTACTTAATTGAGGACATGCATCGTTGTTCCTCTAGGTTACTACTATTGGGCGTGCCTTTGGGATGTCGGTACTTGAGACACGCGATGTTAGGGGGACATGCTATCAGGTTACAAGATAGAGATTCCAATGTTGGTCGAAGCAGGTGACACTCCATGGTAGCTGCTGAGAACTAGTAGAGTCTTTGTTTACTTGTGCATTGTATTGTTTACTATTTTATTTATAAATGTATTCCTTATTAAACACTTATATTAGGTATGCACTGTTGGGTGGTATCCTGCTGATATTTTCCTCACACCCGGCACGAGCCCTTCAGGACGTGTATAGATTTTATGGATTTACGTGCAAGAAAGAGACCAACTTCAGGAGATGGACTGTTTTAGCTATCTCATGTAGATGGTAGGGACCTTGAGGTATTTCTTAGCTAGATTATACTTTTTTGTATTTTCTTTACTGTATCAGCATGTTCACCTTATTTATTGTAGCTACTGTTGGTTAGTCATTGTCTCTATTTTGTGTACTGGTCTACTATGGATGCATGCTTTGTTTTTTTAGTAGTTATAAGTTATGTTCAGTATGATATTTCTTTTACTTCCCACTACACTTGTTTATGTATTTCTTCAACCATTTATTGTTATTGATTGTGCTTCTGCTATGCTGGTATGGTTCGAGTCTACTGAGTCAATTATTTCTGGTTCATGTTATATGTTATTACTGATACCGGTACCATTATCATCTTTTGAGAGGGTATAGCCTCCCCACAATACCTATCAAACCCTTACTACTAGTCAGTAGTCTTTGGCATTTAGGGACGTGTGCCTAAGGTATTAACACCCAACCCGTTTAGCACTGTTCGGGTGGCTGTTCGGGTCTAGGTTGTTACACCAACCAAGTTGGATAACCTTGGAAATGCTTAGAGGTGCTGAGTTAAAAGTATTTTCTCTAATATCTAAGATGTTAGTAATATGAATAGATGGTTACCACCTCTCCCCATCTCTGTCATTGGAAATTTTGATATGTTTTTTTGTTGGAGATTACCCAGCAGTGATGTATGGACTAGGGGTCTATGGGCGGGATGTGATGTGATCTGATGTGTGGCCCAAGTGTCTGTAGGTGGAATATGATGTGGAGTGTGGTACAGGTGTTTATGGGTGGGGTGTGATGTGATGTGTTTCCCTGGTGTCTACAAGTGGGATTTAATGTGATGTGATGTGATGTATGGACTAAGTCTCTGTGGGTGGGATGCGATGTGATGTGATTTGGTATGTGTGGAATGGATGGGATCATATGATGTTCGATGTTGGGGTGTGAGAGTGGAAATGTAGTGAGGTAGTGGAATAAAAACACTTTTCATTGTTATGATTTAGATGATATATTAATATTTTGGATGTGTGATTTGGTGATCGATCCATGGTGAGGTTGGGTTTGGTTAGATGTCCTTTATAGATGCTTGTTGGTTCTACTGTTTGTTCACTGTCACTTTAGTATTCTCTTTTCACATGTTCACTTGACTCCTTGGTTATGTCCCTACTGAGTATATCAATTATGCTCACCCTACATATATAAACTACTTTTTAGGTTTTCAGGAGGATTTTGGGGACTGAGATGGACATTACTAGCTGGGTGGGAGCTGTTGTTGATTCACTACAGTAGAATTGTCTTTTTGGTATTTACTTTGGAGAATTTTTCATTGTATCTATTTTTCATTATTAATTCATTATGAGGTGGTTTTTAGTTTACCTTTATATTGTATGCTAGATTTTTTTGGAGATTTTTATCCAATATAATAATACTATTTCATTTATCAAGGGTAATGTATCCCATAATATGAGATTTTTATATCCTTAGTGTTAGTCACGAACTCGAGACCTACTGGTGGCGGGACTCAGGGGGTCATCATCTATCTCTCATAATTACTGTATCTTTGGTGATAAGGGGTCATGAAAACCTTTTCCAATAGAGAAATATTTCTAGGAATTTGATTCCAACTTATCCCAATCATTGAAATTGATAAGGGTGTATGAGATACACATTAAAACTTTTAGGAAAGTAAAATCCACCTTCCTTTAAAACTAGAGTTCCTCCAGAAGATATTAGACCAATTGTTCAGAAGGCATGTGATTCGCAAGATAACAAACACAATTAAAAATTTCATCCCAAAATTCCTTTGGAAAACCAAAACTAAAACTCATACTCCTAGATATATTTTTCAGAATCTAAAACTTTTAATTCTAGAATATTATTTTAGTATATTTCTCCATGATTTTGGAGCTTAATACTATCTAATATTGTTAAATATTAGTATAAAATTGAATTATTTTTTTGGTAGATATGGAGAGCCTTGAAGGTATTTTTAAATAATTATATTCATTTATGTTGTAAAAAATAGTAATCAGGGAATGGCCAAAAAAATAATATTTTGATAAAAGGAACCTAGGCATCAAATCCACAACCTTGGAACTCTATGTCGTGAAAGAAGTTAAACATAAATTCCATGTTAAAGTTGGAATTGATTCATGTTGTGACACATATATTTCAGATTAGCCATTAAACATGGGAATTATCTATGGCTAACAGGCTTCATAATGTGTAAGGATGTGTCCATAAGGTTCTCAAAGGTTCTCATAAAGTTAGGGGGGAAATTTTGTAAGAAACATTTATATTGTTACTTGGGTTACCACGCGAAGAGATATAATCTTTTAAAAATATTTTGATGTTCATAAAAATAGTTATCATAATGGATTAGGAGTTTTGGATGTGAAGGAGACTTTATAAGGATGATTATATGATTTGTATGATATATTCACACTGTAAAATATGAATTAATGTTATGAAGGTAACTACATATGAGTCATCAAGTGGCAATATAAGAGTCATTAGTTCCCACATAAGCCTAAATTCCTTTTCCAAAATTTTATAATGAGTTCCTATCATGGCCAACCTTATCATTTTTTGATTCCCTATAAAAAAAATAAATTAGGACAATATCTTAGTTGATCCTCTAAAGATCTCACTCCATTATCTTTAGGGTGGGTTTAAATTTATATAGAGGAAATAACCCATAGATCCATGAGTAATATGGTTATATCATGAAATATTTAAATATCCGGGATAAAAATAATAACTATTTTATGGTTCCGAAGGATTATTCCACTGTAGTCTTTGTAATTTCATTATAGATGTTTATATATTTAAAGTATGGTTGGTCGAATTTGAAGTTCCCTTACTTTTCTTTAACTTTTTCACTCATTTTACTTTCCTCTCATGTCATCTATCACTTTTATTTCTTTAGGTACTTCATATATTATAATATTCAATATTAGTTCAAGTAATTTATTCTATTTTTCAATTTATCTTTATTTTACCTTTACTCTTATTTATATATTCACTATGTATGATGAAATTTTCATGTGTGATAGATATTTTCCCTATCATGCATCGCCAGTCACTTATGGGATGAGTGATCAAGAGTAGAAGGTTTTTCAAATTAAACTAATCTTGTTTATGGAAGGTCACGTAAATTAGGAATTGGTTTGGAACATAACTTTATCTTATCACTTTATATGAATCTAATCAAGAGGAGTGTAAAGGGTAGAAATCCAAATTAGTTTAGAATATTTTACTATAAACAATGTTCCACATTCCTCTTCTGCTTTAAGATATAAGAATAATTCTTATAGACTTAGTGTATTTCCTAGACCAAGTGTTTTCACTAGTTTAGGAATAATTAAATAATTTGAGAATGAGAAGTTGGTAATCATAGGATGACTATGCAACCAATTAAATTGGATGGTCTATTAATGACAAAGGTGGAACTTTTAGAAATAAAAAACTTAAAATTAATCCAAAACTCATGATTTGATAAACTATATTTCAACCATAAGACTTTAGTTTTTAGAATTATTAATATGAAGTTTTATGATTAAATAATAGGAGATGCCAACTCTAAAGAATTCCTTTTTATCCTCTTTATGGGATGACCTCAGACTTTTTCTAATTACACTTTTGTAGTTAATGAAGAATCAAGAAACTCTATACCTACTTAGTTATTGTATATCGATACTCATATGTGATAATTATATTTTATTGAATAACCAATAAGTAATACTGAAACATTACATTGATGAATATCCAGGAAGAAGAAATGGTTACTTGTTTCTTTAATTCTGTTTATTGCATTTAAACTTCTATTGATTTATTTTTGATATTCAAAGAAAATAAACTCCTATTAATACCTGTTTTATTGAAGGATGTGGGGAATATTTTTTTGGTGTAACTTTCCATTGACCTTTTCATCTTGTATTCCAATTTTTTCGGTAATAATTAATGATTAATTTGTCTTTTATATTCTTATCATCATCATCATCATTGTATATTTTTATTTTCAAAAGAACCGGAAAAATCCAAAGACAAGGGCAAGGACAAAGAGTACTCAGGATCTAGGGAGGTCTGAAGTAATGTAGGCCAAGGGCATCCCCTCTAATCAGGTTCACCCCCTCTGGTTTAAAACAAGAAATGTTATAAAGATATGTGACCTCAAAAATATGTCCTTCATGAGAAGCAAGGTGGTCTGCTACTTTGTTCCCCTCTCGCCCGGTTTGGGTGACTTTAATATTGTTGGATATGAGTGTCTTTCGCCTCCTAATTATGCGAGCTATCGACCAATGTGTAAATCCTCCTCCAAGAAAGGCATCGTGAATGTTCATTGAGTCAGTCTCCACCTAAGAGAGGTGTACCTGCTTCTTCATGCAAAGAGTGAGTTCGATTAGGACTGCATTGGCCTCGGCTTGTAAAGAGTCCCCCCTGTCGTAGTGGGCCATGAAGGCCAGGACAGTACTTACCAAGTAGTCCCTCACTACAATGCCTCCTCATATGATACCTGAGGAGTAGGAGCTGTCAATATTCAAGTTGATCCCATCCTTCGGGGGTATCCAGCCTATCCAATGGACATGTTTCTTGGGATGAGGGGAAGGTGAAACACCGTGCATGAGCCTGAGTGAGGGTGCGTCTCTCCAACTGCTGATGTGGGTTACCCAGTTGGATAACAGGTTCCTTATGTGCACAAAGATTGATCTCCTAATATACCTAGTCCCCTCGTATCTTGCAGGGTTCCTGGCCTGCCATAAACTCCAACATCCTTCATTGAGGATGATGGTTCTCGCCATTCTTTCCAGTCCCACGTTGTCTTCTCCTCTGTACCAATGCTCTACAAAGGAATCATCATGAAGGTCCCAATCCTGGTATGCATTAAAACCACCGAAGAAATTCCACAGTTTTTGATCCCATCAGCCATTAAAGAATAGGTGTTGTGTGGTCTCCTTGTGGCTACTGCTGCAGTAATGGCATCTTGAGGCCATCTTGATCCCCAATTTTTTAATGTTTTCATCTGACGGGATGGCTTGGTTTCTGATCCTCCATATTAGGAATCCATATTTCATGGGTATTTTCATACAACATACGATCTCATTCCACCTATAAACTTGGGGCTGGGAGGCGGTAAACCATATGAAATCCTTCATGGTGAAGAGCCTCGAAGATAAAGGGGTGATCACGCACCTGTCCGCCTCTAAGTTGAGGATGATCATATCATAATCCTCTTGTTGTTTTTTATCCAGGACCAGCCTGATGAAATGAGGGTGGATGCTCGCCTCCTTGAAGCTGATGTTGGGAGAGGGGCAGTCGGGGAAGCCGATCACGTCGTCGGCCCAGTTTTCATGCCAAAACCGAATGCTCCCCTCTCCAACGACCCATTGGGAGTTCTGGAGAAGGGTTGGGATGAGGCTGCTGACTGAGGACCAGAGGGGGGAACCATGAAGGGGTGCACTATCTGTGCTCCCACCGAGGATACGCATCATGGTCCTTCCCCACAACGTGCACTCCTCGATCACGACCCATGCTAGTTTTGCATGCATGCTGTGGATGTTTACTACCAAACTCTTCATGCTGATACCTCCATCCTGGATAGGGGTTGCCATCCGCTCCCAAGTGACCCAGCATCTCTTTCATTATGAAGCAGCATCCCATATGAATTTAGAGAGCATGTTATCAATGGTCTTAATGAACCCTTTAGGTACATTGGAGGCCGCCAGAGCATGGACAGGTATCGCCGATAGGACACTGTTGGTGAGCGCGATTTGGCCTCCAAATGAGAGGATATAGTTTTTTCAGTTGAGAACATGCCTATAAATCTTGCTTACCACCTGGTCGAAGTCTCGAATCCGCATCCTATCAGAGGATATTGGTGTGCCTACATAATCCATGGGAAAGGCACCCCGCTGCATGCCCAACATGCTACTCAAATGTGCATCCTTCCTGTTGTTATATCTACTTGAGACTTCGGTAAAGGGGTGAAATTATATTAGAATAGGATGTATTTAAATATCATAACCCTCATTTCAATTTACATAGATCCAGTGTAACCATTACATATTCATATCATTGCTTCGTTTTCTCCTTGAAAACCACTCTGAGATGAGAACTCAAGTTATATCATCCACGTCCAGATGTAGTGGCTACAACTAACACTGGAAGTTTATCAAAACATAATGAAATAACTATCACATGCTTTATATATTAGTCTCATGTAAGAATTTTCACCCTCATTACCTGATGTGGTTTAATAGGTGTTGAGGATACTGGAACCTTGAGTTTCCTATATCATAGTACTATGCGCAAGCGCCTGTACTATTCTTGGATACTCATGTGGGTGTGGCCATTTACTTTGTCCAACATTTATCACAGTTTATAAACTTGTGGTATAACTTTCCATTTTTCTACAAAAATAAATTTTAGCAGATTAGTACTTTTTATCTGGATTACCAGTTTAGACAATTTGATTAAATTATTAAATGTCTCCTACTATTTTATCGAATTCCAGAAACCCTCTATACTAGAATCTGAATACTCCGTCACTTGAGTATTCTAGAGGAAAGGATACCTAAACCTCCCCTTATAGTCTACAAGCTATGTCTATGCCACTAATCACAGGGTTTAAGGTAGGCTTTTGGCTGGACAAATGCATTAACTCGTGGTTCCTTGATCGATTGAGTGAAGTCCTAGCTTCTTAAATGAGTACTTGATTTATTCAACACCTGCCTCTAAAATGATATAAAGTTAGTTATGGCTAATCCTTTCTAAAAATTTAGTTAATTCAACCCACCACTCTCATAAGAACATCTAGGTAGTAATAGGAACCCTCATCTATGGCATGACCAGTACCTCAAACACCCGGTTTTGTCCAAATGTGAAAAATGGAAGGTGGTTTAGAGTTAATATTTATTTGAGGGTTTTATTATTTTTAATATGACCAAAGAAATATTTTTATATCTTCTTATCATGTACTATGTGATCACACTCACAACTGACTATGCAAGTAATAGAAAAATTTATCGTGTCACGTGTTCATTTTATCTTGCATTCTTGTTTATTATTACTCTATGTATTCATATTTTAACTACACATACAAAAAATATAATAAACGATGAAAAAATAAAATGATGACCTTATCATGAGCCAATACTAATGGTTGATTTTTTGAGTGAATAACAGAACAACCGAGACCCTAGGGGTAATACCTTGAGTCACATTGCTTGTGACTTTAATTGAAGTGGCTGCCCACCCGATGCATCAAGGTCCTCTCTAGTGCATCTCTATAACTCAGCATGAAGTGTGTCACTCGTCATCTCATCATTATACAATAGTACTCTCACACTGGCGAGGGGAATTGGGAAGTAAAAAAAATAAAACTCTAAAGTGGATGTGCAGGTTCTTATACATATAATGACACTAAGACGATTCACAGCTCGCCTTTTTTAATTCAACTGATTATTAAAAAAATATTGCAATAAATTAATTAAATAAATAAATAAACACACACCAAACATGAATTGGTCGATCCACAGCTCATGACCAGCAATACACATTAAATTGTCTATTTATAAATAAATGTATAATTTAATTAATCTTCCATTAAAATAAACTCGAGAGTATTATAATTGAATTAAAAATTAACCCATATTTTTAAATCAATATTCACATCATCCGGTCCCATTTAATTAATTTAATTTTTAAACAAAAATTAATTTATTTAATTATCACCAAATTAAATTAATAATTCAAAAATATGTTTTAAACCAAAAATTAATATTTAATAAATTTAATTTAAAATTAATTTAATTAATTTAATTAATGTTTTTCTAAATTAAATATACATGGGCCCCAAAAACCCCAGACATGGCCTGTTCGGGTTGGGCTAAACCCACACAGGCCCTTTCGGGTTGGTGCAGACCCTATAAATGGGTGATCTTGGTTGAGCAGGTTTGGCCAAGCACGTTTCGGGCTGGGCTGACCCACCCAGACCTATTCTTGAGAAAAGTAGACCATGTAAGTTGCCTATCTGCTAGGAGGACTAGGTAGTGGATGGATCTGAGTGATTCCAGAGTAGTGGGCACGCCTGAAGGGGAACCAAAGGCAGCGGCCATGGTTATAGGTTGTGGCAGTAGGGAGGAGTGGTTGTTCATGAAGTAGGATATCAGGGTGGCTCAGCCTGCCAGTAGGGTGAACCAGTGGTGGAGATGCTCGCTACTGAGGAGGATCCACACCGGGAGAAGTTCAGCCAGGAGCCAGTAGATGTGGTGAGCCACTTAGATCTGGAAGGTGGTCGGTCCATGAATTGAACTATTGGGAGGAGGGAGATCGTTTTTCTGTTGAAACCTAGACCGGTGGGGTGGCATCCTACTAGAGGAGGGATTTATAGTGTGTTCTGATAGGAAAGACATCTGGCTAGAGAAGCGGTCCAAATATCTTGTGTTTTAACTCACTAGAAGAGGGAAACAAGGAGGAAGAAACAATGGATTATGTGTGATGTGAGTCTCCCAAATAGCGGTTTCCAGATCTGGCCATGGCCAGGCGGTGGTGTAAATCTTTCTTGCTACAAGGGGAGGCAGGGTGAGTCGCGTAGGGAGTAGGGAGAACCAGGAGTTGGGAGCGTCAGGGGTGGTGGTCATCGGCCTGATGCAGCGTGGGGAACTAGCATGGGGTTCCTCAGTTTATAATAAGGTCGTGCGGGGCACCGTTGTGGGAGGGAGGAAGCCCTGCGGGGAGGTAGCCATGTGAGGCTGCTGAGGGTGGATGGGAGGGGGTTGCTCGGCCCCCCAACTAATGAATTTTGTTTTCTGATAGCTCCACCCCCCTATAGTTTATCCCCCCAACCCTTTTTCACTATTCTCCACTTGGGTGATAATGTCATATAAGTTTTCTAATTCTATCATTATAGACTAAAAAATTAAAAATATTATAATAAAAAATTAAAATAATTATTATTATTGAAAATCACCAAAAAACACCATTCTGGTGTTAACAATAGATTTGGATGATTAAAAAATGTTTCATTGACTTAAAACCTTGTATATATATTGATTAAAATCTACTATAAAACTTTGGATGACCTCAAAATGGTTATCTGATGTTCTATTAAAACACAGTCTTTAGTGTTGGGACCGTAACAACGACCTATATAAGGTTTAATGCAAATTTAATTTCTTTTGGCTTAAAAAAATTCATGTGGGCCTTTGATACCAATTGAAGGTACCAGGCACACATCGAAAGCCCCAAAAATCAGTATTTTAAAAATTTTCACTGGTGAATGACATAAACTCATCATCATCAGTGAATTTCTACTCGGTTTATGTCGGGGATCTCACATGAATATGATTAGGCACTAAATAAAAACCATAAAAATACCTACTTTAGATCTGAATATGCGCTTGACATATTCATTTTATTGGATATAAATTATTGAATAATCCAAAGTATATTTTCTCTAGATCATCCACACATGATTCAAGAAACAATTATATCACTGATTTCTGAAATCTGGGCACTAGCACGGAGATCTGATGATGCCTCCGATGCTCTATCGATCACAGCATTGCCTTACTTGTGATTCCAAACAGAGAGATCTCGATATGAGCTCCTGGATCCAGAGCCTCTCTTTATATAAATTTGTAGAGAGAAGATGTGAGAAAAATCTCAGGAATAGTCTCATGTGGGAGGCTCTCCTCTTCTATATATATTGTGTAATTAAAATACTCGATATTGCCTCTCCAACCGTCAAATACTTTACGCACTATAAATGACATGTTATGACTACTAATCAGTGTCATAAATATTATTATCACTTTTCTATAATATATTAAATATATTACATGATAATAAATGATTCATTAACTCAACTCATTATTCCCACAAATATTAATTGAACCTTGAATCTTTTAATATCCATTCAAATAATATTTTTCATGTAATTAATTTAAACTTGTAAGTTCATTTAATAAATAAATTCAATGCTCATTATTCGAAGGATATGAATTTTTTTATTTCATTGGTGATCTTATCTCCTTGGAAAAATCATAGAACCTAGTGGCAGGGCCCACCATATCCAATATACTTAATCAACTAAATAGAGAAGAATCTTGAATATTCTATTGTGTGTGTCCCTCTAGGCCCATATCTTGATAATAGTGAATACTATTCACAAAACAAGAGAGGTATCTAGAAACCCATCATAGTCCCTAAATAGATAAGGATTGTCATAGTAGTGACAACCAACCAACGAACACATACTGTGTAATATAATCTCTTGGTCTTTAATATCTCATAAATAAATATTCACACCTACGTCATTGCCATTTTTCTTTATTATTTTTAATCTAACTAGACAGAATTACCCTCAACTGCCATTGACATGGTTTTATGAAGGTACTACCATCCTAATAAACATGGTTTGAGATATATTACTTTCTTAACCTGGAAGCAAAAAATCCTTTCTTGATCATTCAACCATTGTCATGTCACCAATGACGCACCCAACACAAACTACCTCTCCACAATTTCAATATCATGGTTTTTCTCTTGCATCAATGTACACAATCAAATGGCATGCATTGGTAATAATATCATGTTAAGAGACCATTACACACATATATATATAGGAACATTCAATGACACCCAAAATATGCGGTGTTTCTATTGGCGGGTATATCCTCATGATCTCTCTACTCGAGATCACCAAGTTAGAACTTCATGAGAAGAAGTCTCAATACTTATGAGCCCCCAACACCAAATAGTCAAACATTTATTGTGTCTAGCCAGCGAGATGTATCTAGACCATAGGACCTTTGTTTAAGATTAATTTCATAGGATCTTGAGGTTCTCATTATAGCCTGGGATTTTCTATAACCTTTTAATACGACAATTAATCTTTAGAAATTACCATTAAATATTGGAGGCATAAAAATCTACACCATAATGGTAAGAATAACTCATGTATAACTAACTTTATACACGATATGTAATAAAAAAGACTACATATTTGGGTCTAGCACTATGGGAAAAATGGGTATTTGCGACGGGTTATTTGCGACGGGAATAAATCTCGTCGCAAATAGTCTCGTTAAAAACTTATTTGCGATGGGGGTATTTACCCGTCGCAAATAATTAGGCTTTTGCGACGGGATTGCTTTCCCCGTCGCAAATAGTTTTCCCGCGAAGCGCGTCAAATCGCGGGAAAACTATTTGCGACGGGGATATTTTCCCATCGCAAATAACCGGCGGTGGTAAAAGGTATTTGCGACGGGAATATTCCCCCGTCGCAACTAGTATGTCGGCAGGTGGTTATTTGCGACGGGACCCGTCGCAAATAACATTTTAACCATTGACCGTAACAAATGTTGGCTAAGGTATTTGCGACGGGTACCATCGCAAATAACACTATTTGCGACGGGTACCGTCGCAAATAATCTAACCTATAAATACCCCCATCCGTTTTTTTCAAATCATTCTTATTCTCTATCTTCTCCTGCTCTCAAACTTTTGTTTCTAAAGTTGAGTTTTTCTTCAGTTTAATTTTTTTCTCCGGAGCTGATATTAAAGTTTTGAAGAACGATCAGAGCAGATCAATTTTCAAGGTATTTATGTTCATTTTAATTTAATATTTATTTTTAATTTTTTATTAGTTTCAATTATTCTTAATTAGTTGTAATTTAATTATGTTTACATTGTTTTTTTACTTAATAAATTTAAATTATTAGTATTGTTCATAGTTAATGGTAATTAGGAATAATTAGTAATAATTTTTAATAATTAAGAATAAATATTAATAATTAGTAATAAATACCAATAATTAGGAATAATAACATTATTACATTATTAGTATATTTTATTATTAATATTAAAATAATATAATTTTTTATATATATACAATTCTCTTTTCATCTGTGTGTTTACTGTATTCACATGTATTATTTGTATGTGGAGATAGAAAACGCACAGATGAAAGGAGAATTGTATATAAATCAGAAAATTATATTATTTTAATATTAATAATAAAATATACTAATAATGTTATTATTTGTAATTATTGGTAATTATTCCTAATTATTGGTAATTATTCATTTAATTACTAATAATTAGGAACAATTATCAATAATTATTAATAATTAAGAATAATTAGTAATAATTAGTAATAATTACCAATAATTAGTAATAATTAGTAATAATTAGTAATAATTAGTAATAATTGTCAATAATTAGTAATAATTAGTAATAATTATCAATAAGTAGTAATAATTACCAATAAGTAGTAATAATTACCAATAATTTGGAAAATAATTACCAATAATTAACAATAATTAGTAATAATTAGTAATAATTAGTAATAATTACCAATAATTACCAATAATTAGTAATAATTACCAATAATTACCAATAATTACCAATAATTAGTAATAATTACCAATAATTACCAATAATTACCAATAATTGCCAATAATTACCAATAATTAGGAATAATTTGAAATAATTTGAAATAATTAGGAATAATTAGGAATAATTAGGAATAATTAGGAATAATTAGTAATAATTAGTAATAATTAGTAATAATTAGTAATAATTAGTAATAATTATTTATAATTATTTATAATTAGTAATAATTAGGAATAATTAGGAATAATTAGGAATAATTAGTAATAATTAGGAATAATTAGTAATAATTAGGAATAATTAGGAATAATTAGTAATAATTAAGAATAATTAGGAATAATTAGGAATAATTAGTAATAATTAGGAATAAGTAATACTTACCAATAATTTGGAATAATTACCAATAATTAACAATAATTTGTAATAATTTGTAATAATTACCAATAATTACCAATAATTAGTAATAATTAGTAATAATTACCAATAATTACCAATAATTATCAATAATTACCAATAATTAACAATAATTACCAATAATTACCAATAATTACCAATAATTACCAATAATTAGGAATAATTAGGAATAATTAGGAATAATTAGGAATAATTAGGAATAATTAGGAATAATTAGGAATAATTAGGAATAATTAGGAATAATTAGGAATAATTAGTAATAATTAGGAATAATTAGGAATAATTAGTAATAATTAGGAATAATTAGGAATAATTAGGAATAATTAGGAATAATTAGGAATAATTAGGAATAATTAGGAATAATTAGGAATAATTAGGAATAATTAGTAATAATTAGGAATAATTAGGAATAATTAGTAATAATTAAGAATAATTAGGAATAATTAGGAATAATTAGGAATAATTAGGAATAATTATTTATAATTATTTATAATTATTTATAATTATTTATAATTATTTATAATTAGTAATAATTAGTAATAATTAGGAATAATTAGGAATAATTAGGAATAATTATGAATAATTAGGAATAATTATTTATAATTATTTATAATTAGTAATAATTAGGAATAATTAGGAATAATTAGTAATAATTAGGAATAATTAGTAATAATTAGGAATAATTAGGAATAATTAGGAATAATTATGAATAATTAGTAATAATTAGGAATAATTAGGAATAATTAGTAATAATTAGGAATAATTAGGAATAATTAGGAATAATTAGGAATAATTAGGAATAATTATTTATATCTATTTATAATTATTTATAATTAGTAATAATTAGTAATAATTAGGAATAATTAGGAATAATTAAGAATAATTAGGAATAATTAGGAATAATTAGGAATAATTAGGAATAATTAGGAATAATTAGGAATAATTAGGAATAATTACCAATAATTACCAAAAATTAGCAATAATTAGTAATAACATCATTACATTATTTGTATATTTTATTATTAATATTAAAATAATATAATTTTCTATATTATATACAATTCTTTTTTTCTGTGAGTTTTCTGTCTACACATGTAATATTGGCATTCTTTTTCAAAATTATCAACCTACTCGCCAATGGAGAGGTGAAAGTGAATGCCAATATTACATGTGGAGACAGAATGTTAAACACACAGATGAAAGGAGAATTGTATATAATATAAAAAATTATATTATTTTAATATTAATAATAAAATATACTAATAATGTAATGATGTTATTATTATATAATTAATATTTATGAAAAAAATTATATTAGTATTATTAAAAAAAATAAAAAATCAATATAATATTAAAATTATCAATATTTGTAATAGGTTTTTCTTTATTATCAATATATTCAATCCTTGCTTGAGTGTTTTTTCTAACAAATTATTCAAAACCAGTAATGCTTTTATATTTTATAGAAAAATATGGAACAACGAGGTCGTCAACAGTCATTATTAGATGACCACATATGGATAAATCAACGTAGAAATCCAAATGGTTCTGGTTTAAATCCAGTATATATAGAGGGTGTGGAGATTTTTTTATCATTTGCGGCATCAAATCCAGAATTTGTTTCAGAAGGAAAAATAAAATGCCCTTGTAGAAAATGTGCATTGAGAACGTTTGACACATTTGACAAAGTGGGGGAACATCTCTTGCGTTTTGGTTTTCAAGCAGATTATGTTTTTTGGTATCAACACGGTGAACGCAGTTCCAGAGCAGGTGATACCAACTTGATTCCGGATCTATCCCAGTTTCAAGATTTAGTACATGATGTTGCAGGTTCATCTGTTCAACATACAGAAACTCCGGCTGATATAGCTTCAAATCCTGAGTTGGGACCGTCTGAATTTTATGAGTTGTTGAAGTCTGCTGAGGATGCATTATATCCTGGCTACAAGATGAGCAAATTAGAAGCAGTTGCAAAATTTATGGCTATCAAATCAGATAACGGAATGTCAAACACCTGTTTTGACCAGATATTTTCTTTGCTGAAAACACTGTTACCCGAAGGAAATGTTTTACCTGTAAATTACTATGAAAGTAAGAGGTTGGTTCGAAATTTGGGACTTACGTGTCAGAAGATTCATGCATGTTCAAATGACTCCATTTTATATTCTGGGGAAAATGAGTCGTTGGATAGTTGTCCCACATGTGGGCAACTGAGATATAAAGAAGGACAACGCGGGAAGTCTGGTTTGATTCCTGTAAAACAGTTGAGATATTTTCTGCTTACATCCAGACTTCAGCGTTTATTCATGTCTAAGAATACAACGACAATGATGTCATGGCATAAAGAGAATATTTCAACCGATAAAAGATTGAATCATCCAGCCGATGGTGATTCATGGAAACATTTTGATAGAGTGCATCCATCCTTTGCTTTAGAAGCTAGAAATGTTCGACTGGGCCTTTCCACTGATGGTTTCTGTCCGTTTGGATCTTATGGTAGTCAATATTCATGTTGGCCTGTTTTTTTAACTCCGTACAATTTACCTCCATGGATGTTGATGAAGGAGCCATATATCTTTTTGACTTTACTAATTCCAGGACATCCGAAGAAAAATATTGATGTTTATTTTAAGCCATTGATTGATGAATTAAATTTATTGTGGAGTACTGGTGTCAGTACATATGATGTTGCAACGAAACAGAATTTCATACTGAGAGCAGCATTGATGTGGACAATAAGTGACTTCCCGGCTTATGGGATGTTATCTGGCTGGAGTACACATGGTCAGAAATAATGTCCTTATTGTATGGGAGAGAACAAAGCATTTATGCTCATTCATGGAAAGAAACCTTGTTATTTTGACTGTCATCGCAGATTTCTTCCAGCTGATCATCCTTTTCGCGGAAACAGATCTCATTTCAGAAAAGGAACAGTTGAAATGGATGGACCTCCAAAAATGCTATCAGGTTCGGAGTTAAAATCAGTTGTATTTTCATTACCTCCCATCAATTTTGGTCCCCCAATAAACCAACAGAAAATTTCTAGTTTTGGGAAAGAACACAATTGGATTAAACGTAGCATATTTTGGGATTTTCCATATTGGTCTGATTTGTTGGTCCGCCACATGTTAGATGTCATGTATATTGAGAAGAACTGTTTTGATAATTTGTTTCATACAGTTTTGGATACGCCAGGAAAGAGCAAAGACAATGTAAATGCACGTTTAGATCTTGCCCAAATTTGCAGGCGTCCAGAATTGGAACTATTTGAGAATGTCAGAACAGAAAGGTTACTAAAACCAAAAGCAGCTTATACACTGTCTAAAGAAAATCGTTTATTATTTTGTCAGTGGATTGCATATTTGAGACTTCCAGATGGCTGTGCTTCCAATTTGGGTAGATGTGTAAAGAATGGTCATATTACTGGATTAAAAAGTCATGATTGTCATGTTATAATGGAGAGACTTCTACCCATTGGATTAAGAGGTCTGTTGAATTCTGTGATTTGGGATTCCATAACAGACATGTCTCATTTTTTTCGGGAAATTTGTGCGGCTACGGCAGATTATGATGCTCTAGGAAATCTTGAAAAAGATGTTGTTGTAATTATATGTAAAATGGAAAAAATATTTCCGCCGTCGTTCTTCGACTCAATGGAACATTTGATGTTACATTTTCCATATGAAGCCAAATGTGGAGGTCCGGTACAGTTTCGATGGATGTACCCATTTGAAATATGCATGCAAAAATTGAAAAGAAAAGTACGTAACAAAGCATCTGTTGAAGGATCTATTGCAGAAGCTTATTTGCAAGAGGAAATATCTTTTTTCTGCTCCCATTATTTTGAATCTGAGTATCCTTCAAAACACAACCGAATGGGATGGAACGAGAGGAATATTGATGAAATCGACAATCAATTATCTATTTTCAACCAATCAGAGCTTGGTTTTGGTGGAGTTTATGAACGATGGATTTCAGATGATGAACATCAGAGAGCTCATACGTATGTTCTGCTCAACTGTGAAGAGATGACATCAGTTTTACTGTATGTGTTTATATCACTTATTCTATCATTTATGTTACAATAAATAACTTTGGTTTTTATAGGTTGTATGATAATCATATCAAGAAACAAATTCCACAAATTACAGCAGCTTCTCTCGAAGAACGTCGACTGAAAAATTTCTCTCAGTGGTTTCAAAAACTGGTAACATAAATTCTTTATCTTTTAGAAACTCATTCAATGTATAGTTTACTATATTGATAATTATTTCACAAATTTTCAGGTGTCTCGACATGCTGATAAAATTGAAAAACGGCTGTGTGTATTGAGTAACCCACCTTCCAAACTTGTTAAAACTTATAATGCATATGTGGTGAATGGATTTCGATTCCACACACATGCATATGGGGAATCGAAAAAAACAATGAACAGTGGAGTTAGCTTGAGAGGATCTCATCATCGAGAAAATGAAGTTGACTTTTATGGCATACTTGATGAAATCATTGAACTCTGTTATCTTAGACAACATTACATAACCATGTTCAAATGTCGGTGGTTGGATACAGAGAGAGGCGTGCGTGTTCATCCGACTCATGGAATCATCGATATTAAATGTAAAAGTGTTCTCGCAGTAAATGAACCATTCTTATTGGCTCAACAGGCATATCAAGTTTATTATGCAAAGTACTGTGCAACATCAAGAGACTTGACTGATTGGTGGAGTGTAATAAAAATCAAAATTCGAGACAATCAGTTTAGTCAAAGTGAATGTGCTTTCACTGATGTGCAATGAATTGAAGTTTTCCAAGAGAGTACTCAAAATCAATCTTTTTTACAAAGAGACATGAGTATCGATGACGACACCCCACATTTAAGAGTCGGTGATGACGATGATGTTAATGATGTCACATATGAATTTGAAACGGTAAGAGATGAAGCAACTGTAACTCGAATGGATATCGATGATGTTGAGGAGGAATATGAATATGACATTGACATATATGAAGATGATGATGAAGATGAACACTGATAGCATTTCATGTTATTTATATACAATCATAATATGTATATATGTATATATAATAGTAATTATCAAATATTTTCTAACATTAACATTTTCTGTTTCAGATGGACGAAGCCACATTTCGTGAGTTGGCGGATGCTGACCTGACTTTTGATGCGGATGAGTTGCTGACAGATGACCCTCAGCCTGCAGGCACTCCAGGGAGTATGCGGAGGGGGCGCGGTCTTGCACGATTGATGATTCCTGACCCCGTCCCCGAGCGACGTCCACGTCTTGGGTTTGATCCACGCACACGGAGGTGTGATAACCTGTGTGATAACCTATGGATTTGACTAAGATTTCATTAAGCTATTCACATAATAAATGTTTATTATTTTTTCAGTTTTCCGCATATAGCAGTCGGACAGGGCAGCGCTATTTTGCGCAACTATTTCTCTCAGTCGTGGACCACATGGGAGCAGATTCCCATTGATGTGCAGCAGGCCATGTTCGACCATTGGTTGGTACGTACGTAAATAAATAATTTTTATTTTGAAAATTATTTCATTTCTAACTTGATATTTTGACTTATTTGTAGGGTTTATGGTATCCGATCGAGGATACCATGCGTGACGCCATCCACGAGGCATGGGAGGTGGCCATGCATGATTGCCTTCGTCAGTTTTTGCACAATTTAAGAAAAGCTGCGATGAAGAAAGCAGGAGTGTCAGATTTTGAGGAGTCATGTAGAGCACACCGACCAGAGTATATTTCATCCCATGTATGGGATGGATTATGTGCGCACTGGTTGAGTGGTGCCTTTCAGAGGAGATCATCGGTGGGGAGGCAGAATCGGGGGAGACAGGAGATGACTCATCGAGCTGGGAGTCGTTCTTTCAGTACTCATAGACAGCATCTGGTACGTACATTATTTATAAATATTTTATATAACTATAAATATTAACAGTTTATTTTTTATTCTTATAGGCTGTCGAGCACCCCGATATTACAGAGTACGAAGTATATCGGAGGATGTATAGTGATCCTGCTACTGGGGAGCTCAGAGGTGATCGTCAGCATCACATCGTGTTCAGTATTATTTGTTTTCAAGTTTAAAAATTAACTGCATATAATATATTCATAATTTTAATTTTAAATTGCAACTATAGGAGTCATATGAGGCCGCAGCGGCACAGGCCTGGCCTGAGAGTCAGGCCGAGTCATCAGATCAGACCACTGCCCGTCAGTTTGATGAGGCGGCATGGATGCAGGCCACCCAGTATGCCTTCGAGAAGGGCCGGGTAGTTGGTATCGGCTCTCGACTGACTCCCGGAGATTATTATGGCAGTGCTGCGATGTCGGCGTCCAGCTCGAGAGGAGCTCGTGCATCTTCTTCTACACAGTATGAGGATCAGTTGCGATCTCAGACTGCACAGATAGAGAGTCTCTGACAGGAGCAGGAGCAGATGCGTCAGCAGCATGAGGAGGAGCGTCGACGCCAGCAGTAGCTGTACGAGGAGCAGGCGAGTCGGTGGCAGCAGCAGCATCAGGAGCAGATGGAGTACATGTGCCGACTCACTCATGCTTTAGGGATGGAGTTTTCTCCACCACCATCTGCAGATCCCCCACCTCCCCCCCTTCCCCCCCTCCTTCAGATTAGAGTTTGTATTTCTGTTATAAAATTTGTGAAATCAAAATATTTTTTTTTCTATTCGTAGTTTCTGTCTCATTATAAAATATTAATAATATTATATTTTTAAATAACATTATTAATATGAATAATAATATTATTTATATTTTATTATATTAAATTTTATATATATATTAAAATTTTATAATATTATAATTTAATTATTTTTTTTGTAATACTTGAATTATTTTAATATTTGAATGTAAAATAAGTCTATTATTTTTATATTAATTAAAATAACTTATTAATATTTTTTATTTATGAATTATAATTGTAATATTATTATATTAATTAAATCATTTATTAATATTCTATTATTTTTTATTTTTGAATTATAATTCTACTATTATTATAGTAATTAAAATAATTTATTATTTTCATTTGTAAATTATAATTCTATTATTATATTAATTAAAATAATTTATTAATAATTTATTTTTTTTTATTTTTTTTAGTATTTGCGACGGGATACTATGCCCGTCGCAAATACTAGTATTATTAATAGTTTTTTATTTTTTTTTAAAAAATAGTATTTGCGACGGGTCTCATCGCAAATACTAGTATTATTAATTTTTTTTTATTTTTTAAAAAAAATAGTTTTTGCGACCGAACCGTCGCAAAAGAGATTTGCGACGGGTCCCGTCGCAAAAGGTATTTGCGACGGGTCCCGTCGCAAAAACTATTTTAAAAGTTTTTTACAAAAATACGGAATACTATTTGCGACGGGGAGAATGTCCGTCGCAAAAAAAGGCTTTAGCGACGGGCCCGTCGCAAATAAGTGTAGTTGCGACGGCGTTTTCAGCAACGGGCTATTTGCGACGGGACCCCGTCGCAAATACCTGTTTTTCTAGTAGTGTAGGGAACCCACTATCTCAACTCTAACAGTCACTCATAAGCAAATGGTTCATGGGGAGTCATTATTTCTTTTCCGTTGTCACTAGGGAAACAAAACAACCTTTGGAGTTCAAGATTTTATTGATTAATTCACTCTATTATCTTCTCATTTATTTTTTTCTTGTTTTTTAACATTCATGGTGTGTATTGTTTTTTTATTATGGGTTGAGCAGTGTATAAGAAGAGCACTAGTTACTCAAATAAGGTGAGTAGACTCATGATATTAACTTGAGTATGATCATGAAATCTAGTGGACTATGTCTTCATGGTGTCATCTTTAAATGAAATTTTGACAAAATCATATTTCCCCCAGTCAATTCAATTCAAAGTTTTTGCACCTAAAATAACATAATGGTGTGGGGATGATGGATCTAAAGTTCATCATCATGGATTACAACTTATAGACTTTTAATTGGGAAATGATGAGAAGTTTTCACCTTCCTATCAAAAAAAATAAAAAACAACGTAAGTCTTATCCAATTGATCAAGAATATGGGTCATTTTGGTAGATTTCAATGTGAAGACCTAGACGAGAATCTTTCAAAACAATTAGTGATCTGTGACAACTTTAGGCACAAAAAGTATCTTATGGTGTGATATTAATGTGATTGTTCCCTTTTTTATTGTATTACAAAAAATATAGATTGAAAATCCAACCTGTGGTATAAATTACCACATGGTATGAGATAAATAAGAAGTTTCTGGATAAATAATTTTCTTTGGTGTAGACATTGAAGCTAGTAAGTGGTATCAAAAACATCATCAAGATCAGTGGAGATTCTGATTGGGAGTCTTGGTAAATATTCAAGGAGTTTTTAAGGATGTTCTGAAACCAAGTTCTCATTGTTTCACATCAACTATAGACCTTCTATCATGGATTACAACATGTTTCTAAAGTCATGGTGGACGCCTCATCTGATGGAGGTATGATGATGAAGACATAACATATTGGTCATAACCTTTTCATAAAATTCCCCATATATCCAAATGACATAAAATTAACCTAGGTACCCCAAGAAAAGGGGTTCACATTGTATAATAGATGACTCATTTAGTTACCCAAATAGAGGATCTCACTAAGAAGATAGATTCTTTCTGATTTCAAAGAAAGAAAACGTCACCCCCACTACCCATAGCAGAATTGTAGTCCTATGAGATGTGTATTGGTTCTCACACTTATTAATATTTTAAAGAAGGAATGGAGGAAAACCATACCTTTAATTGTAACTATGTTAGTAGTAATCAATTCTATACGCATTTCTAGAACATATATAACCAATCAAGGAAAATGCAACCCCAACAAATGAAAAAATAGGGGTGGATCCAAAGAAAAGGTGTATATAAATACCCAAGAAATCAGTTCCCACTTTTATATCCACCTATAATTCAATATAAAAGGCCATTAACGTAATTTAAACCTCTTATAGCTCATAAAAACCCACCACAACCACAATTCTAGTATTATTTATTTCCCCAAAAGCAACAGCCATCTTATCCCTAAAATACCTCTCCTAAGAATATAATACTAGTATTTATTCAAAGGTTGTATTAGTAGTTTTTAGGTAAGAAAATTATATTCAAAATAAAAAATCCACCCTCCATAATCTCAAGTCTCATGTAGGGTTGATTACTCAAATTATTTCAAACTAGATGTTAGGTACACTGCATGATAACATGGGAACACATACTTGGGAGGAGGATAAAGTTATTATATTGAGAAGTGGGAGAGATATGGAAGAAATAAATCCATGTGAGGCTCATAAGAGTGTGAAAAAGAAATCATAGTAATAATGTGTATCTGAGGAAGAGAAGTAGGAAATAGAAGATGATAAGGTTGAAGAAGTTGTTGAGAATTATACAAGATGGAATTTAGAGAATAGATATGTTGAGAAATGATGAGGTATAACTAAACCATGGGATAAGTAAGTGATAGAATAATAAGTTTTCAAGGTTTCAACACTATATAATCCCCCTCTCCCATTTCCTAGGAGATTAAGGTAACAAAAATTGGATATTTTATATAATAATTTCTTAGACATTTTCAAATAGCTCCATATAAATATTCCATTTTCAAATGTTATTTCATAAATGTTAGTATATAAAAAGTTTTAAAAAATATAATTTTCAAAAAATATGAAATTTTTAGATTTGGAATTTATATCCTTAAGCCAACATCACCCAGTTGTGGTTTGTAGTAAAAACCCACTAAATATTATAGACCCTAGTAGTTTCTCAATAACATGCACAATAAACTCATACACTTTTGTTAAATCACTTAGTGACTTGGGGGAAAGTGTAAATTTTATGTCGATGAGTATATTTTATAGGATGGGATTAGGTGAGCCAAAACCAAAAAGGGTAATAATGCAACTTGGGGATAGATCAGTGAAGTATTTATTAGGAATTCTTGAATATGTTCTAGTAAAGGTTGAGAAATTTATTTTACCAATAGATGTATTAATCCTAGAAATAGGGGAAGAAGGTTATGTTACTAAAATATTGGTAATATCCTTTCTCACCCTTGATAAAGAAATAATTTATTCAAGCCAAGGAATTAATATTTTTAGATTAAGTGATGAGAAAGTGGTATTTGATTTGGGAAATGCAGTAAAATAAGGGATATATTCTATAGACTTCAAAGTAATTATTTTTGTTGAAGAATGAGAAGTCATCGAAGAGATATCAATAAAAATATTTTAATAAGAGAAATAAGAGAAGATGATGAATCTTGTTAAGGAGATAATGGATAATATTGGGGAGAATATTGAGATTGCAAAGGGCGATAGTAGTTTGGAAATTATCTAGTGGACAAAATAACTAATGCGGTACTCATACTCAGAGTTCATTCCTTTATTTATCAAGACATCAAAATAAGAGTTTAATACACTACCAAGAACCTCTATGTAATCATTTTTGATACAAATAGACTCTAATAGTGATTATAAATTTTTATTTTATGAAGAATTTAGAAGAAAAACAACTATTTGTTTTTAGGAATAGAAAAAATTCAATTTTATACAGTATCGTTGAAATATAATCAATCAACATCATGGTATGAACCCATACAGTAATACTCAAAGAAGGGGAAATGATAAGTTTACAACCATAAAGAAAACTCACCCCTCTAATAAAATAATTAATCAAGAAGTAAATGCATAAATTACTAGAAGTTGGAATCATATTTTCTATTTTATATAGCAAGCGGGTGATCCCTTTACAAGTGGTATGAAAGAAAGGAGTCTTTACCGTGGTAAATAATGAGGAGAGAAATATGATCCCAATAAAAACCATTATGGGATAGATAGTATTTGTTGACTATATAAAATTAAATTAAACCACATGAAAAGATCATTTCCCATTACTTTTCATGAACGAAATACTGGAAAGGTTGACCAAGCATGAGTTTTATTGTTTTCCTGATGGATACTCTAGATAAAATCAGATTCTGGTTGATTTAGATGACCAATATAAGATAAAATTAACTATTCCATTCATTAAATTTTTCTATCATTAGATATACTTTGGAATGTGTAATGCGTCAGCCACTTTTCAGAAGTTCGTAACATACATATTTAATGATACAAATGAGTTTTTAAATATTTTCATGATCAAAATTTTAATATATGGGAGTTATTTTGATATATTCATAAGTAATATTGATTTGGTGCTGAATATATGTCAATAAAAATTCTTAGTTTTTAATTATGAGAAAATACATATTATTTTACAATGTGGTATTATTCTAGGATACAGAACTTCAAAGTAATGAATGGAAGAAGATCATACAATGATCATAGTGATTATAGAGTTACCTAAAGGAGTCACAGTTAAGGAGATTATAATATTTCTTATGAATGATGCTTTTTATTGATTTTTACACATATTATGGAAAAGTAAATACCTTTTAAATTTTATGAGTTATTTTAAGAATCCTTTTCCATTTTGAAGGAGAATTTTTTCCCTCCCTAATAATTGTAACTCTGAGTTGGGATATGGATTTAGAGATTATGTGTAATGCTGATGATTTTTTTGTGGGGGTTATTTTACAACATTGGGATGATTATATGTCACAAAAGAAAATTTCATCATTTATTTTGGTTTATCTTTTTGTTTTTGGATATTCCCTTGAGTTTTGGAGGTTTCAGATTGAAATTTTGAGTTTTGAGATGTTTTCCATCTGTTGCACAATTTATGTGCACGGTTAAGGGGAAACAATTCTACCACCTATGGATGGGTCTATTTCTAGTTACTTTTGAACTTTCAAAGTTTTAGTTTCATGGTTAGTTCATGATTTTATCCAAACCATGCGGGTCCTAAAGTGTCTCTAGTTAATGGTGCATGGACTGAGCATGGTTATCCCAAACTATGGAAAATATGTGTGGCTGGATCTGAAAATTTTTACCAAAACAAGTCACGTGATAAGTGCATAGTTTCCTAAACCATTCAGGTTCTGGTGTGTTTAGAAAGGGGTGAACGTTTGTTGCATGATTTGGGAAACCATGCACCCTAACAGTTCATGGTGCCCAGTTCATTAAAATTGTGATTTTACTCTTTTCCCCTCTCATTTTTTTATATCAAAACACCCCCATTCCCTCTCATTTGGATCATGTGACCCTAGGGGAGATCCTCTCTTATTCCTAAATCCTCGCCTCCCTCTTCCAGTGTGGTTCTAAGTGAATTCCTCATGGTTTTTCGGTGATTTCTTGAGGTATTTTCCTCATCTCTTCCCCTTGTTCCATATTCTTCCATTTTATTCTTGGTTTTTCTTACTTATGGGTTTCATTGGTATAGGGTTCTTATTTATTTGATTTAAAATAGGGTTTTTGCCTTGTTAAGGTTTCTCTTGGGTGTTCTTGCTTCCTTTAGCCCTTGTGGAGACATTTTGAGTTTCCTTTGTCCAAGCACTTGTGGATTAAAGTAGATTCCCCTTTTCATTTTCCCTTTAAATTAAAGAAACATTGTTTTCTTTCTTTTCTCACCTCTCTTTAATGATAATTAGTTATGTGTGATTTTTATAAAAACAATTTTATGTGAAACGAGGTGAAATGGTCTTTGAGTTGATTTTTATGGAATTTTTTTATTAAAAATTTCACAACGAGTGTTTAGTGAAACTTATGTTTGGACCTTATAAGTGATGTACCATTCTTAAAGAATTGATTTTTCTTTATGAACATGTTTTGGTTGATTAAAAAGATTTATAAATGGTATTTGATTCATAAATGGTGTGTTTGATCCTTTTTGAAAATGGGTTTTCACACAAAGGTTCATTGAGGATTGTTTGGAACCTTCATAAGTTGGTCCTCTTTTGAAAACTCCCTAGGGATGGATCTCTTTCCTTGATAGATGTGAATGGGAATGGGAGGTCCTTTCATGGGAATTCCCTCATGTGTTTATGGATGAAGGAAAGGGGATCTTCCGTAGGGTGATTTGGGGGTGATGCTTAGTTGTGTGTCTTATGCTTGTGATTCGAATATGGTAAGTTTTTTTGGAACACCCCCACTTCCAATATGATATGGGAACCATGCATAGATATCATTTTTTATAACATTTTTTGTAGTAGTTTAGATTATCCTCTAGATAGTGGCCCTTCGTATGGACTTTTCTCTACATTGGGATTGTGCCCCTTGGTTAGTCCAAGTAGGGTAAGACCGAGTGTTCGGGAAGATTGATGGAATCGAGTGAAGTTCACCTACATGATAAATTAGGTTTCAGTATGTTCTAGATAATCAACTGAGCTCCTACTCACTCCCATGTCCCCCTGACACTTATTTTTCTATGGTGGGTGATTTACGTGCAATATCTAGTCTAGCCTCTAGAGGTGTGCTTACCATTTCCCTTATTGTGTGATTGTTTCTCCTACTTCTTTTATGGTGTGCCTATATTCTAAAATTGGATAAATGAATCATTAAAAGTATTATGGGAAAAATTTTAGGAATGTTTCACACCATCTTTACCTTTATAAATAAACACAGAATCTCTATTTTCTTTAATTAAATATTAAAGTTCACATGAGCCTCAACCCAATTGGTGAGGACTCGATAAGTGCATCCAAGATATCCGAGATCAAATCCAGATGGAGACATATTTTTGGTACTATAGAAGTACTGTAGTAGGTACTATAGTAGGCACTATTTGGTACTACAGTAGTCAAAACTATTCATCCATCTAGGCCTATGGGACACCAGTTTGGTCCTTGGATCCTGCAAGGCCTTTAGACCATCCATGGATGTAGAGACCCGAAGCTTGACGTACATGGACATTGCATTAATTTTTCGAAATACTTAATACATAACAAAAACAGACACACAAGGACCGTAATAGTTTAGTGTCTTTGGAAACTCGGAATATAAACTTCTAATCATGTTGAAATATCTTCAACATATCCCATAATGATCTTCCCCTTTTTGTTTCCTTACCTAAAACCTTTCTTTATTTCCTGGGGAAAATAAAACATAAAAAGGGTGAGCTCAAATGATCAGTAAGGGAAAACGTAGATAACATAAAACAATCCATAAACATTTGGAAGCAAAAACATGAACATGAAATTCAAACATCAAAATCTTGATCAAAGACATAAATCGTGGAAGTACATAAGGAATATATCATAATGGAACATCAACCATGATAAAATATAATGGGAATAAAACATTTAATTGTGGAAACTGTTCAGAACATGTTATGATTTCCATAGTAGCCAAGGCATTGCTTCCAAGACCGTCTTAGTGGACAAATTCCATTTCTGAATCGAGTTCACTCCTCGTTCCAGTCCTGTAACACTGAATCGGATTAACTTACCATTCCAGCCATGTCTATATCATGAGATATAAATCTTTACCCAATGCATTGGAGGGAGATATAGGTCCCAACCATCTCATAATGAAATTGTTCTTACTTGTGCCACAAAATAAACATACATCATTCATAATAACCCAAAGAACAAAATAGGTTTCATAAACATCATTCCATCATCACATAATCTATATAAAAAAATGGATATCATTTCATAATAAGAAATGTGAAACCATGTAAATCATAGAGACATTATACTTGAAACATACACATATGAAATATTGTCATCTTATATGGAAAATGGTTTTGGTAAAGTACTTGAAATGAATTCTTGAGGAAAATATCATTTCTTCTTGAAAATCATTTTATTTTCACAAAATGTCATGCAATTTCAAAAGAAAGAGATTTTCTTGAAAATAGTAATGAAATATTTTGGTGGAATCTTCATGAAAATAAGGCTTTATAAAACCATAAAAATCCTTTCATTCCATATAAGTTAAAAAAAATTCTCCTCGTACTTTTGTCGGAAAAGTAAAAAAGTACCTCGTAGCGTAAACAAAAAAAAGATTCCTTACATACCATGTAGTAAAATTCAAAATGGGTAAAAAGTACATTAAACATACATAAAAACACTTTTAGAAAACATGGACATGGATGATAACAATAACCCCAGCAAATACTTACGTATAAGCAATCTCGGATAAAAATGAGATTTGAAAAATTATCCCTTACCTTAGGTCCGATATGGTTCGTACGTATCCAAAACTCCTGTATAATGATATAAATAATGTCATTGACTTATTACAGAATCATATTCATTGTTATGATATCATATATGGTTCACTTATGACTTTATATTACCCGTTCTTTTGTAAATTCCATGTTAAAGAGCGTTTTGGGTAAAATTGTTTCATTTTTCGTCCTTGTTTTGACTTTTAATTATTCATATGATTACTTAGATCATGATTAATTAATTCCAGAATATAAAACATGATTTATATATAATATATATTCAGAATATACATATATATAATATATCGATAAATGGAAAGAAATACACCATTCATGGAGACGGTAGGCCATACGTATGCATGAACGTTGTTTTCGTTTCCTCATTGAATTGAATGGAATTAATTGGATGACATACATATATATATAAATAAATCCAGTAGATTTATTATTTAATATATTTCATTATTATTCATTATATAAACTTTATGATCATTCATGTATGGTTAACATGGAGAATGAATCTCATCGCGTCGTGGAGACGGTAGTCCGTACGTACGCACGAGCGATGATATCGTTCCCATAATTATTGAATAGAATTGGAGTGGATGGTTTAATATATCAGAATCAGTATGTTGTTATAATAACCATATATAGTTATTATTTACACCATTATACCCATCCATGTAAGGTGTTGGTGGAAAAATAGATTTCACCACGTCGTGGAGACGGTATTCCGTACGTACGCACGCGTGGTGATTTTGTTTTCTATAGGATGGATAGATGGTGAAATATGTTTGTTTCATACTTATAATAAAATATAATTATATGAGTTATACTTATGTTATTACTTCATAATGAAACAACTAAATAAGAAGAAGTGGAAGAAGAAATAAAGTTGAAAGAATCGGTAACGGACATTACCTCTTCTTTGAAGCGCCTATTTGAGACCTCCTCTTAGGGCACTAAAATTGGTCTTTTAAGAATCCCAGAACCTATAGGATGTTTCTATGGAAGTGGAGAATATAATTTGGTAGGGGTTGTCCTAGCTTGAAGGCTCAAAGTAGTGTGAGGAAGAGAGGGAGGAGGTGCCCTATTATGAGGGAGGAGAGGGGCACCTTTGGAAAAACTAAAAATATTATTTTATTATAAAGTCATATTCGATTTTTAATAGCTCCAAATTGAGTTATTTAGAAGCAAAGGTGGGGATGGGTAGAAATCCTCTTATCCAATAGAATTTAGACAAGTTTATGTTTCTATTTTAACCTTATAATTTAGATTTAACCTTAAGTTAAATAATTTTACTTTTACCGTGTCTTCATGTTTTCTTACACTATAAGGTTAATAAACTTACTATAACAAGCCAAACGAAGCCAAAGTTGTTTATTATTAATATATATAACATTATCTAAGTCATTTGGCAGAACCTTAGATTTTTAGGAATAAAATAACAATTAATAATATAATATTTGTTTTAAAAACTATTTTATGTCAATTTTGACACTATTTGGTAATTTATTTTTGTGAAAATCATAACAGAATTATTTCTTCGAAAAAAGTTAACTAAATAAATTATAACATGTCATATTAACCTATAAAATTAGTGGAATTCATAAAAAGTCTCAAATTACCTTTATTTGGGTATTTATAACATAAATATGTCAATTTTTCATTAATAAGATAATTACTGCATCATCTTTGTGTCATAAATAAATTAAATTATTTAATGTCTAAAAATTATAAATAAAATACGATTATGTAGGAAATAGTTTTATCTTTGTAATTAATATTTATAGTCGAATTTATCTTATGTATAACCCTATAGTAAAAATTATTTACTTATTAAACATTGATTTTCACTATTTTAACCCTTCTTTAAATAAATTAATATTAAATGTCCTAATCTAATCCAAGTGGGCCTAAATGGTCATATTTTATTCCTAAGGTTGTTTTTGGTCGAATTACACTTATCCAATAGAATTAGGGCATGTGTTAGGGTAATAATAATATCATTTTTACCCTTAATTATCTTATTTACTTTTAACCGTGGTAAATAAAAGTAAAAAGTTACTATTCACCAAAAAATATTTTCATCTCATTGAACCACATTTTAGTCCTTGAAATTAACCATGTCTCTCAGATTTTCGAAATTCCACTCACAAAAGTGTTAAAATTATGTTTTATGAAAAATTCAGTTTTTTAACTACCACTTAGTGGTTTCACTATTCATCAAAAAAATGAATGTTTCTAGAAAAATATCAAAAATTAGGCCTAAGATATATTTGATGTTATGAATTAAAAAATGATGTCTATTTTACCAAATTCAGAACATATCAGTTGCATTAATTAATTTAAAAATTAATTCTCATCGTCAAAACAAAGAGCGTGTTTTTAAGAGATAATAACTATCAAAAGATTGACACTTGTTTATGTCTGGTTTAAATGTGAAATTACATCCAATGACCAACATTGTATTAAATGGTAAAAATATATTCTAAATGTACTTTAAAACCACTCAAATTAATAATTTATCATTATTAATTATTTCGATTAAAAAAGTTGTTTTTAATTAAAATTTAGTAATTTTCTCTATTCATCAGAATATGAAAGTTATCCGAAAAGTACCAAAATTTCACCCTAAGATAATTTCGATATTCCAAATCCAAAAATGAATTCCATTTTGAAAGATAAAATTTATAAAATTTCAAAAACTGGGTATTACAATTCATAACGGCTAGTTCATAATAACATTATAACAATATCTCATTTAGTGAAACTCGGTATTGTGTACTACACATGCTATCGAGGAAGGTCTTATTACGTGTAATTCAAGCCAAGTCAGGGATGCGTGTTTTGCAAGATCCTTTTGGTGTAGCGTACAACACAAGACATTAATGAAATTAAAAGGAATATTTTTCATAAAATCTCGCGGTGTTACATTCTACCCCCCTTAAAATGAATTTCGCCCTCGAAATTCATCGGGGTTATAAATGTTTTACTACTCGAATGTTTCCTTAATAGAAAACCACATCTTAAAAAGGAATACCAAAACATTGCTTTCAATACTAAGGTATAAAACGTAACGGTTACCCAAATTAACTCATCACTGGGTTTTCACGTAGGAGAACATAGGTGAAAATATGGATGTGGAAGAAAAATATAACCATCATGTTCTGATGGAGAGTGGTAGAGAACATGGGTATGAAAAATCCAACAATCACAAAGCCATAAATTTTTTATGATCTAGGGTACCATCTGATTCATCGGATATAAGGGCACTAGGAAAACATTTTTGGTTTTCAAGATCATTTCCCTAAACTTGTTGAATTTGAATTAGAATAAATACTTACTTTATTTTGGTACAATCTCACTGTTGTTCATGCCTTGAACAATTTCCACTTCATATCTTAAAAAAATGAAGTTGAATTTGTTATTCGTGAAGTGTTAGCAGATCATGTGATAGAATGACAGGTCATTCCATCTGTCTCAAACAAAAGGTTAGCAAAAGTTAGTAAATATACATAAGTCGATCTATAGTGAGTTTAATCATATATGGTTCCTAAAATAGACTCATACTTCATATATCATACTGCTTAATATAATAAAACTAATTTCTAATAAACAGGGACTTCCTGTAGGCCAGTGGTAGGCAATAAAGGCCAGTCGCACTTCGGTTGTGGGTTCGATTCTCACAGCCTTGTCTGACGTGATGGGTTGTCGCCCGTCCTGCAGGTTGTCCTTTTTCTAATATAACATCCCATCAATAATATCAAAAAAAGTTCTATCTATAAACAATACTATCTTATGTCCAACATAATCCATTATAATATTTATCTAAAATACTTCGGTCCAAGCTCATAGTATAAAGAACACGATTACTTGAAATGTCATCAACCAACCATCATTTATCCCCCATTATCTTGTTGGTCACATTACAATCATGTGAATACCTTAATCATGTATTCTCTTGAAAAATTAATACCCATTAGACCTTAGTGACAACATGAATGATGTCAAAAGTTAACTCTTTCCACATACCAAAATCCAAAAATTCTATATACTCAAACCATGATATAACCTTCTCCTTATATCATTCATGAGCTCATGAATACTATCAAACATTTAATTTTCTCTTTATCCCTTCATTATGTGCATATCATCTACTTTCCAAAAATACTGGTACTATTCATCACACACTTTCAAAACGTAAGGAAAGAAAACAGTGTAACAATCCTTAGATGTCTATTTATTCTATAGTACCATGAGATTACTTATACAAAATTACACTTGATAACATGTAATCATTCCACTACCTTCTTAAACCATTGACCTAGCTTCAACAATTCTTTCATCTCACATACCATTTGTAGTCTCTTCATCATCATCAACATAAATATTACCCATATTACCATACTGATTCTCTTCATGAGACATTCCATTAGGGAATTGGTTTGCATAATGCCCCTACATTCCACATTTAAAACATTTAACCATTATTGATGTCATAGAAATACCATTATCCTCATCCATGGTGTTAACTGAACCTTTTCTTTTTCACTTATTGGCTTTATGTCGTTCTTTTCCACAACCAAAGCATCTTCCAGTTCCTTTGAAACATTCTCCTTGATGCCTCTTCCCACATGATTTACATAGAGGAAATTGAGCTTTCTTTCCTCTATGATCATCATGAAACTACATCTTTCTCTTATTAGCCAATTCACGAAACTTAGAAAATTTTAGTTTATTGATCATATTATGAGATTGCTGATTCGGCATAATAATGATGTTTGGACTTCCAAATACCATTTCATTTGGTTTCTCATGAAGAATATCATTCCATTGTCCATCATATCCTCCATTATCGTTAATCATCTTGTTTCCAACCATTTTCTAAAACCCAAAAACAATATTATGAGAGGAAAAAATCATAATAAAGGGGGAGTAACTTCAATATCTAACATCTTAGGTTTAATTTAATATCGTTACCATAATTCTAGGACTATAACCTATACTTATAATTAACCCTAGGGACATCCCTAGACATACCTTAGAAATATCTCTAGAGATCTCACTAAAGTTCTCACATCCTAGTTTCCAAAGGTTGACTAAACCTTTCCTCTGATACCAACTGTAGAGACCCGAAGCTTGACGTACATGGACATTGCATTACTTTTGCAGAATACTTAATACATAAAAAAAACAGACACACAAGGACCGTAATAGTTTAGTGTCTTTGGAAACTCGGAATATAAAATTCTAATCATGTTGAAATATCTTCAACAACTCCCATAACGATCTTCCCGTTTTTGTTTCCTTACCTAAAACCTTTCTTTATTTCCTGGGAAAAATAAAACATAAAAAGGGTGAGCTCAAATTCTCAGTAAGGTAAAACATAGATAACATAAAACAATCCATATACATTTGGAAGCAAAAACATGAACATGAAATTTAAACATCAAAATCTTGAGCAAAGACATAAATCGTGGAAGTACATAAGGAATATATCATAATGGAACATCAACCATGATAAAATATAATGAGAATAAAACATGTAATTGTGGAAACCATTCATCACATGTTATGATTTCCATAGTAGCCAAGGCATTGCTGCCAAGACCATCTTAGTGGACAAAGTCCCTTTCTGAATCGAGTTCACTCCTCGTTCCAGTCCTGTAACACTGAACCAGATTAACTTACCATTCCATCCATGTCTATCTCATGAGATATAAATCTTTACCCAATGCATTGGAGGGAGATATAGGTCCCACCCATCTCATAATGAAATCATTCTTACTTGTGCCACAAAATAAACATACATCATTCATAATAACCCAAAGAATAAAATGGGTTTCATAAACATCATTCCATCATCACATAATCTATATAAAAGAAATGGATATCATTTCATAATAAGAAATGTGAAACCATGTAAATCATAGAGAACTTATTCTTGAAACATACACATATGAAATATTGTCATCTTATATGGAAAATGGTTTTTGTAAAGTACTTGAAATGAATTCTTGAGGAAAATATCCTTTCTTCTTGAAAATCATTTTCTTTTCACAATATTCCATGTAATTTTAAAAGAAAGAGATTTTTTTGAAAATAGTCATGAAATATTTTGTAGGAAGCTTCATGAAAATAAGGCTTTATAAAACCGTAAAAATCCTATCATTCCATATAAGTTAAAAAAACATTCTCCTCATACTTTTGTCGGAAAAGTCAATAAGTACCTCGTAACGTAAACAAAAGAAAGATTCCTTACATACCATGTAGTAAAAGTCAAAACGGGTAAAAAGGACATTAAATATACATAAAAAAACTTTTAGAAAACATGGACATGGATGATAACAATAACCCCAGTAAATACTTACGTATAAGCAATCTCGGATAAAAATGAGATTTGCAAAATTATCCCTTACCTTAGGTCTGATATGCTTCGTACGTATCCGAACCTCCTGTATAATGATTTAAATAATGTCATTGACTTATTACAGAATCATATTAATTGTTATGATATCATATATGGTTCACTTATGACTTTATATTACCCGTTCTTTTGTAAATTCCATGTTAAAGAGAATTTTGGGTAAAATCGTTTCATTTGCCGTCTGTGTTTTGACATGTAATTATTTATATGATTACATAGATCATGACTACTTAATTCCATAATATAAAACATAATTTATATATAATATATATTCAGAAGATACATATATATAATATATCAATAAATGGAAAGAAATACACCGTTCATGGAGACGGTAGGCCGTACGTACGAATGAACGTTGTTTTCATTTCCTCGTTGAATTGAATGGAATTAATTGGATGACATATATATATATATACATAAATCCAGTAGCATTATTATTTAATATATTTCATTATTATTCATTATATAAACTTTATGATCATTCATGTATGGTTAACATGGAGAATGAATCTCATTGCGTCGTGGAGACGGTAGTCCGTACGTACGCACGAGCAATGATATCATTCCCATAATTATTGAATAGAATTGGAGTGGATGATATAATATATCAGAATTAGAATGATGGTATAATAACCATATATAGTTATTATTTACACCATTATACCCATCCATGTAAGGTGTTGCTAGAAAAACAGATTTCACCACGGCGTGGAGACGGTATTCCGTACGTACGCACGCGTGGTGATTTCATTTTTTGTAGGATGGATAGATGGTGAAATAGGGTTGTTTCATAATTATAATAACATATCATTATATGAGTTATACTGATGTTATTACTTCACAATGAAACAACTAAAGAAGAAGAAGTGGAAGAAGAAATAAAGTTGAAAGAATCGGTAACGGACATTGCCTCTTCTTTGAAGCGCCTCTTTGAGACCTCCTCTTAGGGCACTAAAATTGGTCTTTTAAGAAGAACATAACCTCTAGGATGTTTCTATGGAAGTGGAGAAGAAAATTTGTCAGGGTTTGGATGAGTTTGAAGGCTCAAAGTGGTGTGAGGAAGAGAGGGAGGAGGTGCCCTTTTATAAGGGAGGAGAGGGGCACCTTTGGAAAAACTAAAAATATTATTTTATTATAAAGTCATATTCGGTTTTTAATAGCTCCAAATTGAGTTATTTCGAAGCTAAGGTGGGGCTGGTTCGAAATCCTCTTATCCAATATAATTTATACAAGTTTAGGTTTCTATTTTAACTTTATCATTTAGATTTAACCTGAAGTTAAATAATTTTACTTTTACCGTGTCTTCTTGTTTTCTTACACTATAAGGTTAATAAACTTACTATAATGGTTCTCCCTCTACCCAGTTAAAAGAGGTCTTTGCTTTGGTTTATTAATATTTTATTTCAATTTTGATACTATTTGGTAATTGATTTTTGTGAAATTCATAACAGAATGATTAGTTCAAAAAAAGTCAACTAAATCAATACTAACATGTCATATTAACATAGAAAATTTCTTTAATTCATAAAAAGTCTCAAATTATATTTATTTGGGTATTTATAACATCAATTATGTCCATTTTTCATTAATAAGATAATTACTGCATCATCATTGTGTCATAAATAAATTAAATTATTTAATGTCTAAAAATTATAAATAAAATACCATTATGTAGTCAATATTTTTATCTTTCTAATGAATATTTATAGTCGAATTTATCTTATGTATAACCCTATATTAAAAATTATTTACTTATTAAACTTTGATTTTGACTATTTTAACCCTTCTTTAAATAAATTAATATTAAATGTCCTAATCTAATCCAAGTGGGACTAAATGGTCATATTTTATTCCTAAGGTTGTTTTTGGTCTAATTAAACTTATCCAGTAGAATTAGGAAATGTGTTACAGTAATAATAATATCATTTTTACCCTTAATTATCCTATTTACTTTTAACCGTGGTAAATAAAAGTAAAAAAGTTATTATTCACCAAAAAATACTTTCATCTCATTGAACCACATTTTAGTACTTGATATTAACTGTGTCTCTCGTATTTTCGAAATTCCACTCACAGAAGCGGTAAAATTAAATATTATGAAAAATTCAGTTTTTTAACTACCACTTAGTGGTTCCACTATTCATCAAAAAATGAAAGTTTCCAGAAAAATACCAAAAATTAGACCTAAGCTATATTTGATATTATGAATTCAAAAATTATGTCTATTTACCAAATTCAAAACATATCAGTTGCATTAATTAATTTAAAAATTAATTCTCGTCGTCAAAACAAATAGCGTGTTTTTAAGAGATAATAACTATCAAAAGATTGACACTTGTTTATGTCTGGTTTAAATGTGAAATTACATCCAATGACCATCATTGTATTAAATAGTGAAAATATATTCTAAATATACTTTAAAACCACTCAAATTAATAATTTATCACTATTAATTATTTTGATTAAAAAAGTTGTTTTTAATTAAAATTTAGTAATTTTCACTATTCATCAGAATATGAAAGTTATCCGAAAAGTACCAAAATTTCACCCTAAGCTAATTTCAATATTCCAAATCCAAAAATGAAGTCTATTTTGAAATATAAAATTTATAAAATTTCAAAAACTGGGTATTACTATTCATAACGGCTAGTTCATAATAATATTATAATAATATCTCGTTTAGTGAAACTCGGTATTGCGTACTACACACGCTATCGACAAAGGTATTTATTGCGTGTAATGCAAGCTAAGTCAGGGATGCTTGTTGTGGAAGCTCCTTTTGGTGTAGCGTACAACACAAGACATTAATGAAATTAAAAAGAATATTTTTTATAAAATCTCGGGGTGTTACAATGGCCTTCAGGCCAGTTGTCTCTCAAGACCTTCGGGCCACCTCAAGGCCTTAGGGCCACCCCAAGGCTTTTGGGACACATGAAATTGAAGATACACCTATCAGAATACAAGGGACAAGGCTACAGATAGGGATTTAGGGTAGGAACATTCACCAAAGAGGAGATAAACGAAATAGGATGAATGAGAGGGTATGGCATTGCCATCAGTACCGAGCTTGTGCAGCTCTGCATAGGACAACTAGCCAATCATCCCTATGAAGGTGGAGTAATAATATCATTACATGTTCTAGGGATAAGAAGTTCAAAGTTTTCTTGTCTGGGTGATTCCTTCTAAGACCTAAGGGTCATGTAACTGTCTTTAAGCCTTCAGGCCTTCTAAGGGTTCCACCTCACCCCTTGAAAGGTGGATTATCAAAAAAAATAAGGCCTTCAGGCAATTTGGTATATTAATTGTTAAAGTCCCCTTACCTTGGAAAAAGTAACATGTTTTAAATGAAAAGGTAAATGGGCTGTGATTTCCATTAAAAAGGAATGTGTGAAAAACCTATTTTAATATATTTTATTTCAAAACTAAAATTGAAGGATATTTTATTTAAATGAAATGAAATTGTAATAGACTTTTTGGGAATGTCTACTGAGTTTTACTACTCATGCCTATATTTCCATATTTTTTTAGTCTCAGGTGCATGTTATATAATGATTTTTATTTCCTTGTTGTGTTGTTTTGTTTTGGGTTAAGATGGTGGCCCACGAGGTCACATGGAGATCTATTGGTCATCTACTTTGATTTTGGTTTTATTTCTAGTTTTGCATAGATGTTCAATTTGTTTATTTTATTTATATTGGGTTACTCATTCATTATTTTTTTGCTTGTGTTTATTTATTTATTTGGAGAAATAATTCACATTATCTCTCGTTGATGCCCTTGGAACTTGTCTCCAACCCAGGAGGATTGGAAACACCTCTCAGTCCTTGTTGCATGCTATCTCGGGTGACCAGTTTGGGGTTGACCTGAGAAGGTTTGTGAAAAAAATGGTATTAGATAATAGATGCTTAAGAGGACCTAGATTTCAAAGCCCTTTGTTATTTTGGTTGTCTAGGTAGATGAGTAGGGTTGTCGGATCTTATGGTTTTGGTATTAGTAAGTGTTTGTCCAACACTTTCTATTCTGAACCTTGGGTTACCATGGGAAGTTGGGTTTTGTTTCTCTTTTTTGTTTTCATAGTTTTTTATTGGTTTGGGAAATGAACTGGGAGTTGGGATAGTAGTCTCAATAATCTCATAGGGTCTATAAATACATTTAGATCTTGGTAAATGGCCATAAATACTCACTATAATAGAATTTTGATTAGAACATGGTCACTAAACATGTGGCCAAGTCACCCATTGACACTAGTTTCTCCTTGTGAGCTTATTTTAAGTATTTCCTAATCCTAGAAACCTTTTTAAATCTATTCATTAAATTTTGAAACTACAATTTATAGTGGTAATGTTTTGGTTTTGGGAAAATGGAAAATGATTTCTCATATTTATTTTGAATAATGTTTTAGAAAATGGTTTTTCAGTAAAGTGTATTTTAAAAAATGGGGTTTTAATTAAATGATTTTGATGAAATGAGGGGTTTTCAAAGTTGAGGGTGATAATTTAAATAGAAGAAATTGTGTTTTCATAATGGAATTCATTGATTTTCTATATTTTATGAAGTGGATTGGAATATGGAGTATGGAAAAAATTAGTTTTGAAGTGGTGTTTATAAATCTTTTTTAAGAAAAATGTTTTTGAGAACTTGTGAGTTGGTATTATTTTTCAATTGGAGTTTGATTTTGGTGAGTTTTGGATGATGAGTTGGTATTGATTGAGTTTTATTTTTGTTGTTTAGAGTTCTCCCCCACAAAATATTTGATGGACACTTGGGGTGAAGCTATGGGTGGTTAACAGTTAGTTGACCATCCGGTTGATCAACCTAATGATTTTATCCTTCAGTTTTGAAAGTTTAATCCACCTTTCTTTTATGGTCAAGTAGATGCTTTTGAAGTATAATCATGGATTTAGAAAATAAAACGGTTCTTTAGCTTCCTTGAGTTTCTTGAGTCTCTAAAGGTGAAATTTTGAACCTTTATGATAGAAGGTTCGAGTTGGATGTGGTGGAAGTCGATCAATAGAACAAATCCTCAAGAAGACCTCAAAGGTGAATTCTTCAAGGCTTTGTTCATCCGACAGTACTTCTATGAGGCTATGAAGGTTTCAGAGGCGATGGAGATGGTTTTCCTTAAGTAAGGTGATATATTGGTGTTGGTTTTTTTCTTCATTTCATGTAATTAGTTATTTATCTCTTGGAGTTGATTAAGGATGATTCCCTGAAGGCTCAACATTTTGAGAATGGGCTTCATCCTGATTTGTATTTGAAGGTGTAGGAGTTTTATCTAACCTTATTTTCCATCATGGTGAGGAAATCTATTCAGGATGAATCTGTTTTTGAAAGTGCTCAAGGAAACCAATACTCCTCCAATATATAGAAGTGGTTAAGGGAATTCCATAAGGAGATAGGAAAGATACATGTTGTTGAGTATACTAGTGGTGGGATTAAGAGGCCTTCTGAACTTTTTTAAACTTCTTCTAGGCATAGGACCAAAGTGTTTCATTAATGTGGCAGGATAGATAACAAGAATCCATCATTCCCAAATTCTCTAAATATATATCATACTTGTGGATTCCTAGGTCACTTACAATAGTTTTTTTTGGGGTGTTTCCCGCAAGAGAGATGGAACCAAGTCCAAACCATCAGAGGACACCCCATTCCATTTGCAGTAGTAGGGTGCTGATATGGTTTTGGTTTAGATAACCCCCTTTATGTAATTTTTTATTCTATTGTAATGGGTTTTCCTTGTGGTATCATATCTTGTTTCTATCAAATAGGGATTTTGAGTATCTTTTGAGAGTCTATGTTTTAATAGAAGTGTCTTTTTGGAAATTTTTTATCTTTTCATCTTGGTGGGAAGCATGTTTTTTTGTGAGTCTAGTTCATATTACATATTTTGAGGTTTGTGTGTGGTTGTTCCTATTTAAAGGGTTGGAATCTGGGGGCAAGTGTTGTATAGGAATTTAGAAAGAATTATAAAATTGTGGGGATTCCACCTTTGCCACTTATGTTTATTGATGTAAGACTTTGTTTCTATTTCCCCCCTTACTTGTTTTCCCTAGAAGAGTTGTTAGGTGATTAGCCCTACCATCCAGGGTCACATATTCTTGATTTTTCTTTCTCCTTGGGAAAATGTTGGGATGTTGGAGTAGGAATAATGGATTTGATTTTGGTAAGGTGTTTAGTTGGTGATTTAGGAATTTCATCATTGTTCAATTAATGGTTTTAGTTTTTTTGTTTGTTTCGGGGGGAATTGATTGTATTATTCCTAATGATGGTTGAGTTATTCTTAGTTTGAGTAGTTGGATCATAAAGATGTGTGAACCCTTTTATTTTAACTCAATCATCTTGAAACATTAAGTCTTTTGGGGGGTAAAAATCCTTATAATGGAGAGAATTATCACACCCCGGTTTTTATTTTCTTTTTTTAATTTGATTTTATCTCTTATTCCTAAATTTATGTTGTCACGGCCCATCCTCGGGACCCATGTAGTGACTACCCCAAGCCCACCTCCTATAGGCCAGGGGATGGCGACTAGCACCAAGGCGTAAATCCCAACAAAAAGGGGAAGGCATTGCCTTTATAAAGTAAACAAACACCACAGAGCAAGCAAGCAGAAGTAAACACTCAGTAAAACTAGGTACAACAGTAAGTGTGGAAACTAATTGGGCCAGAATAAAAACCCAAACTGAAAGTAAAGTACAACTGGAAAGGAAATACCGCAACTGAAAGTAAAGCAGCAATGTCAAGTCGTCCACTGGAAGTCCCACCTGAAGGGTGGGTATAGATAGCCTCCTCAGCTCCTCAGATCCAGCCGTCTGCTCCGTGTACATCCCGCCTAGTGGTCCACCCCAAGGTACCGACTTGCTCCACAATCCTCAACCATGATCAGTGTTGTCTATCAGTCTGTATCCAACACAACGTAGTGCGGGCATATCCCGTGCAAGGGTGAGTATATGATACTCAGTAGGGACACCAAGACCCCTAAAGGTCTCCCAGAATACACAAAGGATAATCCACAAAGGAAAGATACAATCACGAAGTAACAACTGACAATAATTATGTATATGCCCATACATATACCTAAGTCATCAATTCCCGTTCGGCTCCAACATCCGAGCCCAAGATCGATCACGTCCACATAGGAGTACAACCCAATCTACACAGGATAACACAACCAAATCCATATAGGAAAGTAAGTCAATCATATTGAAGATATTGATTGAAAGTCAAGACTCAACTCACACAAGAATACTTCTTCGTAAGGTGATAGAGATGATTAGATATAGCCACTGATTCGTCTAATATGGGACCCACGTAGGATACTAAACCAGCTAAGTTATCGGACCCACATAGGATACAGACCATCCAATTTGCCAGACCCACATAGGATAGCAAGAACAGAGTCAAACACTGCCATACCCACGTAGGATACAAGAACAGTAGTCATCGTCGTCGAACCCACAGAGGATTTCAGTACGATCTTCATCGCTGCCGAACCCACAGAGGATTTGAGTGCAGTCTTCATCGCCGTCGAACCCACAGAGGAATTCAGTATAGTCTTCATCATTGCCGAACCCACGTAGGATTTCAGTGCAGTCTTCATCGCAGTCGCAGCCAGCTCTAGGATTCCCACACACAGCATGCTTGATTCCAGGAGGGTCCGCTCCACGAGCCAAGGGGTCCATACATTAACTGACACTTAGTCTAGATTTGATGTATCTCAAGGTTCCATCTTGACAAGAGAAACATAACGTGCCAGACGACGCGTCAATCGGACGCTCGGTCTGAGAGTTATAGGCTTTTTTTGTTCCAGGGAACCAGTTGGTTTTTAAGTCAAAATCCACCCAACTACTCTCCAACTATGTACAAACCTCGAGCGGAGTAACCCAAAAGGTCCGTCTCACTAAGAGGAATCCAACAAAGTCGACGGCATGTCAATCAGACATCCGGAGCTCAAGTTATAAGCGTTTCTGCTCCGAGGGCCCGGTTGGTTTCGTGTTCGAACCAACCTGTCCATAACCAAAGTTCTCCGAAACCATGAGTGTAATATATCGAAACAACCATCTCAATCCAAGGATCGAATTGCAAATGACGGTACGTCGATCGGAGGTCCGTAGCCCAAGATATGGGCAAAAGAACGAACCTGTCTGGTTTTAGGGGGTTTTGGGCCCAGACCGACCCAGCCCGAGACCCCCTGGGTCGGCCCGAACCGGGTCCGGGTCCAGCCCATTAGGGCGCGACATGGCCTGGCCCGGCCGGCGCGGCCCGGCATGGCCGGCGTGGCCCGGCCCGGACAGGGCGGTTGGTTGGCCTGGCGCAGGCGCGACTCGCGGGTGGCCAGCTCGGTGCTGGCCGAGCTAAACGGAAATGGGGGGGGGGAGGGAGGGGTGCTGCCCCACTGATTGAAACCGCGGCCCCCCACGTGGGGTACGCTCCTCTTTCTAGTCGGGGTTACGACCCCCGGTTTCTCGGAAGCTGGCCGACCCGTTCCGGCCGGCCGGTGCTGCTGCCACGGGACCGCCGCGGTCCCGCCCCTCCAAGGTGCCAGCGGCCGGCGGTTCCGGCTACCCCGCCTTGCACCGCCGCGGATTTGAGCCACGGCCTTGTCCGACCAGCATGGTGCGACGTCACCGCACCCCTCCGTCGTTACCCCGCTCCGGCCGCGGCCTCTTCGAGGTTCTCCGGCGCGGCGCGATGGCGCCGCGGCTTCGTTCGACCTCAACGGCGCGGCATGACGGCGCCACGCTTCTTCTCCACATTCCTCCATGTTTCCGCACGGTGTCACTGCACCACGCCGACTTCTTTCGAGCCGCAAAAAACACAACAAACAAGGGGGAGGAGGGTTGGTAGTGTTCGTGCGGTCCAGCCTCCTCCCGTTAAGTTGATAACAAGTGGCCCCAAATCAATGACGAAGAATGGAAAAGATTATTCCACGAACAAAATTAACCCCTACCTCAAGGTGCTATTGAACGAAGGTTCGTCGCGGAAAAAGAATGTCATGGAAGAAGGCATCGCGAAAGGAGGCTCCGTAAGCGTCGTCGGCATCGCGGAGAAGAGAATCGTCGGCGTCGCGGTACACAGAGTCGCATCGTCGATCTCCGAGGATTCGGCATTCTTCGTTGTCCTTCGTTGGAGGCCGGTGTTCTTCTTCAGCGACGGTGCGTTCTTCGCATTCTTCAAGGAGGAAGATGAAGTTCAAGACTTGAGAAAATCCTCTCCAATCCTTCTCGCACAACCCAAACACCCTTAAAGAAATAAGACTTGTCTTATTTAATTAACTCACACAGGCCACCAATCAATTCGAAATTCAGAATTGAATTCTTGAATTAATTATATTGAACAACTTAAACAGTTAATTAAAAATAGAGTTGACTTACAAATTAATTGGTGTGTGGGTGAGTTACAGAATTAAATGCACGTGTGAGGTAAAAAGAAATTTGAAGGGGTGGGGATCGTGTGGGCCCCACTTCACTAATATCCTACCTAGGGTAGTTATGAACAGGTGGGTCCCACTCCAACCTCCCAGCATAGGTTTAAACTACCTTAAATAAAAATAAAATTGGTTGCACAAATTTTATTCTATTCATTACTTAACCCACTATTTTAATAACCACACCCGAGAAAACGCAACTCCAGAAAAGGTCTTCCTAAGCAATTACCAATGCTGTGATTCCTTCGGTGTCCTCGGATTCCGATTCCGATCACTGGTTTAAAAGTTATAAAAACCCACTCGTTTTTTCACTGAACGTACCCGAGCTAAACTTCGGAAATTGATTCCGGGCACACCGGTCCTCAGAATTAGGTGCCGTCAGAAACTACGTTCTTGTAAAATCCCAAAGAAAATTAAGGAAAAAAATTCCTTGAATTTTTCAGGTATTTACATTACTCCCACATCAGAGCTTTACGTCCCCGTAAAGACACATCATAAACTAGGGGAAAAAATGTGGGTACTGAGCACGCATCTCAGCCTCCCGCTCCCAAGTGCTCTTCTGGAGGTTCTCGTGCTGTCATATGATGCGCACTAAAGGAATCGACCGCCCACATAGGACCCGCTCTTGTCGATGCTAGATCTCCACTAGGACCTCCGCAAAATTCTCCCCATCGTCAATTTCCAACTCCCCATGGTTGATGATATGCATCGGGTCATGCACGTATCTCCTAAGCTGAGATACGTGGAAGACGTCATGCACCCGGTGCAACTGAGGTGGTAGAGCTAGGCGATAAGCCACCTCGCCTATCCTGCTGAGAGCCTAAAACGGTCCAATGAAGCGCAGAGATAACTTGTCGCCCCGGCCAAATCTCAATAATCCACATCGAGGTGAGACTCGTAAGAAGACGTAGTCACCATCCGCGAACTCCAGTGGTCTCCACCTCCTATCAGAATAAGTCTTCTATCGGCTCTGAGCTGTCCTCATCCGCTCCTGGATGACCTGGACCTTCTCTGTCATGGCTTAGACCATCTCTGGTCCCACAAGTTCTGACTCCCCAGGGTCTATCCAGCACAGAGGTGATCTTCAAGGTCAATCATACAATGCCTCGTATGGTGCCATCCCGATAGTGGAGTGGTAGCTGTTGTTGTACGCAAACTCCACCAAGGGTAGGTTGTCCTCCTAGCTGCAACCAAAGTCGAGGACACATGCATGAAGCATGTCCTCGAGAGTCTGAATGGTCCTCTCCATCTGACCATTCATCTGGGGGTGAAAGGAGGTGCTCAGACACAGCTGCGTCCCGAATGCGTCCTACAACCCCTTCCAAAGCTGGAAATTAAAGCGAGCATTTCAATCAGAGATGATAGATGATGGCACACCATGAAGCCGTACAATCTCCTAAACGTAGAGACTTCCCAAGCTCTCTACTGAGCCCTGCTCTCTGATGGATAAGAATTGAACCGACTTGGTGAGTCAGTCGACAATCACCCAAATGGAGTCGTGACCTCTGGATGTATGTGGAAGTCCAGTCACGAAATCCATAGATATCCCATCCCACTTCCACTCCGGGACCTCTAAAGGTTGTACCAAGCCTGCTTGTACCTGGTTCTCTGCCTTCACCTGCAGGCAGGTGAGGCATCGAGAAATGAAATCTTCCACAGCCTTCTTCATACCCGGCCACCAGTGCTGTCGTTTGAGATCCTAGTACATCTTCGCCACTCCTGGATGTACCGCTAAAGTGGAAGTGTGAAACTCTCTCAGCACCTCCTCCTGTAAAGCAACCGGTACCATGGTACGTCCTCCGAAAAGGACGTCGTGCTCTCCTCATATAGAGAATCCATCAGGTTCCTGTCATGAGGATATCCGTGCACGCCGCGTCTCATAGTCAGCGTCCCCACGTTGTGCCTCTCTGACCCACTATAGTAGTGGAGGAGTGACTGTGAGTGACTGAAGAAAGGCTGCACCATCTCTATCCATGAAGGATATTTGCAATGTGGCTAGCTGCTCCGTCACCTCCCTGAGTAGCTGGATTCCCATCCTCCTGCTGAGAGCATCGGCTACTATGTTCCCCTTTCCAGGAGTATAGACTATCTCAAAGTCATAGTCCTGGAGGAACTCGAGTCATCGTCATTGTCTCAGATTCAGGTCCTTCTGCGAGAAGATGTACCTGAGACTCTAGTGGTCATAGTAGACTGTAAAGCGCTCTCCCATCAGATAGTGTCACCACATCTTCAGAGCAAAGACCACTGCTACTAACTCCATGTCATGGGTAGCGTAGTTCTGCTCATGCTTCCTCAACTGACGTGATCCATAGGCGATCACCGCCTTCTCCTATATCAGGAAAAATCCGAGTCTGGTCCATGATGCATCGCAATAGACTACATACCCCACTCCATCCTCTGGTAGCCTCAAGATAGGAACGCTGGTCAATCTCTGTCTCAACTCCTAGAAGCTCTGCTGACATCTGTCTGACCACACGACGAGTTTCCCCATATTTTTCAAAGATGAGAGTGGTTCCACAACTCTGGAAAAGTCTGGCACAAATCTCCGGTAGTACACAACTAGACCCAAGAAACTCCGCACCTCTGTCACACTCTTGAGTGGCTCCCAAGCTAGCACTGCCTCGATATTCGCAGGATCCACTGCATCTCCCGCCTCAAAGATGACGTGTCCCAAGAAGTGGACCTCACGTAACCAGAACTGAAACTTCGAGAGCTTTCCATAAAGTTGGTGCTCTCAGAGTGTGTCTAGTAAAACCCGCAAGTGGTAGGCGTGCTCCTCCTCAGTGGTCGAGTATATCAAAATGTCGTCGATGAAGACCACGACAAATCGACCGAGGTATGGCTGAAAGATCCTGTTCATGAGGCCCATGAACACTGCTAGAGCGTTGGTTATGCCAAAAGGCCTAACCAAGAACTCGTAGTGGCCATACCAACATATGAAGGTCGTCTTCTACACGTCTTCGTCTCGAACTCTGAGCTGATGATAGCCTGACCTGAGGTCTATCTTTGAGAACCACCATGCTTCCTTGAGCTGATCGAAGAGGTCGTAAATCCTCGGTAGAGGATACTTGTTCCTCACGGTCACCTAGTTCAGGCGACGATAGTCGACACAAAGTCGCAAGCTCTCGTCTGCCTTCTTGGCGAACAATATCGGGGAATCCCAGGGTGAAACACTGGGTCAGATGAATCCCTTGCCCTGCAAGTCCTCCAACTATACCTGTAGCTCTCAAAGCTTAGCGGGGTCCATATGATATTCTGGAGTGGATATCGGGGTTGTCCTGGGGTATAGGTCAATATAAAAGTCTACCTCTCTACGAGGAGGTTGTCCTAGAATGTCATCCGGGAAAACGTCTGCATTTTGATCCACCACTACAGGAAAACTAGGACTCTGCACGTCAAATGCTACTAGGATGAGGCTAGCTAACTGATGAGTTATGGGTTTTCCTCTCCTCTGCGTGAGTCCATCCTGTGCTGAAAAGGCTCCCTTCTCACCAGTGAAGGTGAACCTGCTCCCATCAGTGCAAACACACCGCACCTTGCACCTAATACAGTCGATCTGATCATGGACTGCAGATAACCAATCCATGCCCAAGATGAGGTCGTAAGGCCTCGAAGCTACTACAAGAAGATCTCAGCTGAAGCTCTCACCTCCTATAGTAAGCTCACACTGTCGGCACCAGTGCGTAATCGGCGAGTCTGCTCCCGTAGGAGTCTCTATCTGTAAGGATCGAGCCAACGGCTCTGTCGGAATCTCCAAGTTGTAAAAAAAGGCAGCGACAATAAAAGAATGACTCACTCATGTGTCTATAAGAACTGCAGCAAGGGTGGAGTAGACACAGATAGTACCTCGAATCGTCTCTGGCACACCGTGGTCATAGGCCTCTGCTGCCTGAAGCTGAGCCTGTCTCTGCCTGCCAACTCCCTGTGGTCGGGGTGAACCTCCTGGTGGTGGTGGTGGTAAAGCCTCAAAGCATCTTCCACCACCTGTTGCACGGCCAGCTCCCTTGCCTCATCCTCCTGTTCTCAGCGGACCTCCATGGTCGACCCTCTACCTCTGCCTGGGTGGCCCCTCAACCGTTTGATTCTCCTCTGCACGGCGGGTCGGGCAGTCACGAGCCATGTGGCCCTGCCCGCCGCATGCGTAACACTACCTGCTCCTCGGAAGGTTGGCTATGTGCCTTGTGCCCCGCACCTCTGAGCTAGTATCCTGAGGTTGTCTATCTAATTGTCCAGTCCGCCTGGACCCCTGTGACATTCGTCGACTTCCAGCTGCAGACGTCTCTGCTATGTGTCGCCCTGCGGTAGGTCTCGCTGCTGGCGTAGGCTTAGCAAGAAAGGTCTCTATGAGAAGAGCTCTCTCTAGTACTCCTTCCTGTGTCGGAATGCAGAGGGAGATCATTGATTCCATAATCTCATGCCTCAGTCCCTTCTCGAAGGTCCGGGCGCAGAAGAATGGGTCTCGTACCATGTCCGTTGAATAGCGCGAGAGATCGGTAAATCTCACCAAGTATTGGGCGACCGTCATGTTGCCCTGCCGCAGCTGTATAAGCTCCTGGATATGCACTGCACGGAGGGTGGTTGGGACGAACTCCAAGTGTAAGAGGCTCTCAAAGTCCGTCTAGAGGAGAGATTCCTCGTCATGCACCTGGAGCATCAAGCTCCACCATCTGCCTGTTGTCGCGTACAGGAGGATCGCTGCGAGGATCACCATGAGGTCAGTTGGTGTCCCCACTAACCTGAAAACTCGCACAACCACCTCCAGCCAATACTCGGCTGCCTGACGGTCCGTCTCCCCATAGAACCTGGGCGGTCTCTGACGCTGAAACTCGTGCAGTGCACTAAGGTGACGTGTACTATCAGTGGCTGGGGCTGGTAGCATCGGTGGCTCTGCGGGTAGAGGTACCGTTGGTGCTTCCACTTTCAAAGGGCCCTGCACCGAGGGCTCGTCGCTCGGTGGGCTGTCGTTTCGCTCAAAGCTCGGAACCCTAGCTGGCTACCGTCGTGGGGCCATCCTAAAAATAAACAGGTCTTCCACGGTCAAAACAGTATACTTGGGGAGCTGACACAAAGTAATCACAAATAAAACTTTTGAAACACACATACAATCAATGTTTTCGTGCATTGAGTCATAAATCAGAAGTCAGGGTCTGGGTTTACAGATACGTCTACTTCCGCACCAACACTGGACTCCCTGGACTGATAACCACACTCAATACCCTTAACACTATTGCTTCACATAGAAGAAAGATCAGAGTCCAGAGTTCTGCGGTATAACTAAACTCCTCTAATACCAATTTGTCATGACCCGTCCTCGGGACCAGTGTCGTGACTACCCCAAGCCCGCCTCTCACAGGCCAGGGGCTGACGACTAGCACCAAGGCGTAAATCCCGAAAAAATGGGAAAGCATTGCCTTTATAAAGTAAACAAACACCACCGAGTAAACAAGAAGAAGTAAACACTCAGTAAAACTGGGTACAACAGTAAGTGCAGAAGTAAATGGGCCAGAATACAAACCCAAACTGAAAGTAAAGTACAACTCGAAAGGAAATACAACAACTGAAAGTAAAGAAGCAACATAGAGTCGTCCACTGGAAGTCCCACCTGAAGGGTGGGTACAGATAGCCTCCTCATCTCCTCGGGTCCAGCCGTCCGCTTCGTGTACGTCCCGCCCATTGGTTCACCTCCAGGTATCGACTTGCTCCACAAGCCTCAACCATGATCAGCATTGTCTGTCATCTGCATCCAACACAATGTAGTACGGGCATAGCCCATGCAGGGGTGAGAATACGCTACTCAGTAGGGACCCCGAGACCCCCGAAGGTCTCCCAGAATCCACAAATGATTATCCACAAAGGAAAGATACAGTCACGAAGTAACAACCAACACTACTTGGGTATATGCCCATACATATACCTAATTCATCAATTCCCGTTCAGATCCAACGTCCGAGCCCATGTTCGATCATGTCCACATAGGAGTACAACACAATCCACACAGGATAACACAACCCAATCCACATAGGAAAGCAAGTTAATCATATCGAAGATATTGATTGAAAGTCAAGACTCATCTCACACAGGAATAATTCTTCGTAAGGTGATAGAGATGATCAGATATAGCCACTGATTCATCTAAGCTGGGACCCACGTAGGATACTAAACCAGCTAAGCTGTCGGACCCACATATGATACAGACCAGCTACTCTACCAGACCCACGTAGGATAGCAAGAACAGAGTCAAACACTACTAGACCCACGTAGGATAAAAGAACAGTAGTCATCGTCATCGAACCCATGGAGGATTTCAGTACAGTCTTCATCGCTGCCGAACCCACGGAGGATTTCAGTGCAGTCTTCATCGCCGTCGAACCCACAGAGGATTTCAGTTCGGTCTTCATCACTTCCGAACCCACGTAGGATTTGAATGCAGTCTTCATCACAGTCGCAGCCAGCTCTAGGGTTCCCGCACGCAGCATGCTCGATTCTGGGAGGGTCCGCTCCATGAGCAAAGGGGTCAATACATTAAGTGACATGTATTCTGGAGTTGATATATCTCAAGGTTCCGTCTTGACAAGAGAAACCCAATGTGACAGACGGTGCATCAATCGGACACCCGGTCTGAGAGTTATATGCTTTTTCGTTCAAGGGTCCCATTTGGTTTTTAAGTCAAAATCAACCCAAAAACTCTCCAACTATGTCCAAACCTCGAGTGGAGTAAGCCAAAATGTCCTTCTCACTAAGAGTAATCCAATAAAGTTGACGGCATGTCAATCGGACGTCCGGAGCTCATGTTATAGGCGTTTCCGCTCTGAGGGCCCGGTTGGTTTCGTGTTTGAACCAACCCGCCCGTACCCAAAGTTCTCTGAAACCTTGATTGTAATATACTGAAACAACCGTCTCCATACAAGGATCGCATCGCAACTGACGATACGTCGATCGGAGGTCTGTAGCCCAAGATATGGGCAAAAGAACGAACATGTCCGGTTTTAGGGAGTTTTGGGCCCGGACCGACCCGGCCTGAGACCCCCTGGGTCGGCCCGAACCGGGTCAACCCGACCCGGTTCCAGGTCCGGCCCATTAGGGTGCGGCCTGACCCGGCTGGCGTGGCCTAGCCCGGCCGGCGCGGCTCGCGGGTGGCTAGCTCGGTGTTGGCTGAGCTGAGCGGAAAGGGGGGGGCACTGCCCCCCTGATTGAAACAACATCCCCCCACGTGGGGGCCGCTCCTCTTGCAAGCTGGGGGTTACGACCTCCGGTTTCTCGGAAGCCGGCTGGTTCTTCTACCACAGGATCGTCTCGGTCCCGCCCCTCCGAGGGGCCGGGGTTCGGCGGTTCCGGCCGCCCCTCCTTGCACCGCGACGGCTTTGAGTCGCGGTATTATCCGACCGGTGCGGCGCGACGGCGCCACGCCCCTCCGCCGTGGCCCTGCTCCGACCACGGACTCTTTGAGGTTCTCTAGCGCGGCGCAACGGTGCCACGACTTCGTTCAACCTCAACGGCACGGCATGATAGCGCCACGCTTCTTTGCCGCATTCCTCCATGTTTCCGCGCGGTGTCGCTGCACCGCGCCGCCTTCTTTCGAGCCGCAACAAACACAACAACCAAGTGGGAGGAGGGTCGGCCGTGTTCGTGCGGTCCGACCTCCTCTCGTTAAGTTGATAACAACGGCCCCAAATCAAAGATGAAGAATGGAAAATATTATTCCACGAACAAAACTAACCCCTACCTCAAGGTGCTGTTGAACGAAGGTTCGTCGCGGAAGAAGAACGCCGCGGAAGAAGGCGTCGCGGAAGGAGGCTCTGTAAGCGTCGTCAGCGTCACAGAGAAGAGAATCGTTGGCGTCGCGGTACATGGCGTCATGTTGTCGATCTCCAATGATTCGATGTTCTTTGTTGTCCTTTGTCGGAGGCTGGCGTTCTTCGTCGGCGACGGTGTGTTCTTCGCGTTCTTCAAGGAGGAAGATGAAGTTCAAGACTTGAGAAAATCCTCTCCAATCCTTCTCGCACAACCCAAACACCCTTAAAGAAATAAGGATTGTCTTATTTAATTAACTCACACAAGACACCAATCAATTCAAAATTCAAAATTGAATTCTCGAATTAATTATATTGAACAACTTAAACAGTTAATTAAAAGAGAGTTGACTTACAAATTAATTGGGGTGTGGGTGAGTTACAGAATTAAATGCACGTGGGAGGTAAAAAGGAATTTGAAGGGGTTGGGATCATGTGGGCCCTACTTCAATAATATTCTACCTAGGGTAGTTAGGAGCTAGTGGGTCCCACCCCAACCTCGAAGCATAGGTTTAAACTACCTTAAATAAAAATAAAATTGGTTGCACAAATTTTATTTTATTCATTACTTAACCCACTATTTTAATAACCACACCTGAGCAAACACAACTCCAGAATAGGTGTTCCTAAGAAATTACTGGCGCTGCGATTCCATCGGTGTCCTCGGATTCCGATTCTGAGCACCAGTTTAAAATTTATAAAAACCCACTCGTTCGTTCACTGAACATACCCGAGCTAAACTTTGGAAATTGATTCTGGGCACACCGAGCCTCAGAATCAGGTGCCGTCAAAAACTGCGTTCTTGTAAAATACTAAATAAAATTAAGGAAAAAAATTCCTTGAATTTTACGGGTCTTTACATATGTTGTGACCTATCACATCCATTTTGTGTGACTCTCATGACACATGACATTTCTCCTTCCTATAAAATAAAATATCCTCCAACCTTTAGGTACCCTTCCATCATTCTCCTCTAGAAAATTTTTAGAGTCTTTCCCCTTTACCTCATCTATTTCATCCCCATTTATCTTGGAAATTTAATTTTCTATCATTTCCCATCCTTTTATTTTGATTCACCCAAATTTAATTTTCACACCCCTCCATATATTTCTACCCACTCTTTTTTAAACACTATTTCTCCATATTATTCATCATTCCTTTTCTATGTATTATTTCAAATATTTGAGCAAGAATCCCTCATCCAAACAATCATCAACCAACTACCGAACCAAGAGCCCCGCCAAAGACAAAATAAAACTCCATCACAAAGCAGCACCCTCACATTCTCTTAAAACATCCACTAGCCCCTCCACCTCCAACTCATTACATTCCTCATATTATTTTACTTCTCATTCTTACACAGGGTAAGATGAACCCTTTACCACTTTTTTCATACAATAAAAATCAAGATCACCTGGTCACGCTCTAAAAGAATTAAATCATGGAGAATAAGGTTGTAGACCCGGAAGTTATAAGAAACATCAATATATAAGTAGAATTTTTGGATACCATTTATTCCAATCACTTGTAGGAAATTCAGTAGATAAGGGATGAGATGTTCAAAGGGGTTTTTTAGAGTTTATTGTCACATTTTAGATTACCCTAATGAGATTTAAATTACATATAGGTCATAAGTAATGGATCCTCTCTCTAAGGGAGTTCAACATGGGTATAGGTATTTATAGTGTTGATTTTTGTCCTCTAAAGAGTATAAGACCTTGATTATTGAACTAAATATAATCGAGGCCCAACTAATGTGTTTGAACATAATAATAGATCATAATAGTAATCATGATCCAAAAATAATAATAAAACACATAAGTTTGGGGTCCTCTACTTAGGATTGTACATGGGGACCTCTCACATGCCTGGTTGGTAAGGGGATATTCTAAGGGGTGATTGGTCTTCATGAGGTCATTTTTCTATTTAATATTTATGAGAGTCATGCACTATACATTACACATAAATATGGAATATATTTTGATGGAAAAGTGACAATTTCTAGAGGGATTACAATTGGTGGAAAATTAATTACCCATTTTCCCAAATATTTAGAAGTTTTTTAGGTTTCTCTTCTTCTATCATCACTGGGAGGACTACAATTGATGGACCATCCCATACTCTTCAATATGGGAATACTAAAGAAATTTTCAAATAAATATGAATATGTTGATAAGTAAAAATTTCTTTACATATATGATAATGATTTATAGGATCAGTTGTAGGTTTTATATAAGGTTGGGATAGCACCTAAATTTTCTAAACTAAGTAATACCCTATACTTTGACAAGATATTTCAACTCCTTTACATTATTGAGGTGTTTTTTGGTTATTTTGTGGTTTACATTAAGTTTTTTATCAAGAATCAGCTGGTGTTTTTTAGTATAGCTGGTGGTCATCTCCATATCAACAAATAAACCCCTTTTATATCCCATTATAGACCTCCCCATTCCTCCCTCCATCAAGTGGATCCACTATAGATCCCCCCCCACCACTTCCCAAAGTGGCATTCTTTAGTTGGAGGGTCCCTAGACTATAGATATGTCGACTAACATTTCCAATCCAGAGGCCTGTCATGCTTTCATTATTGAGTATCATGGGATGGTAAAGGATTATTTAATAACACAAATGAAATAAGTACCATATTTTTTATACATCTACCAAATGAATAAAATCCATTTCTATTAAGAATAATACCATTAAAAAGTAGTAGTCAGTTTAAGCATTTACTGCCCCTACTTAAGATCTTTCCACAGTTGAGAAAATTTATTTGATCATCCAGTTTAAGCCCCATACCCATGAGGATTATCTTAGTTTAGAGTCATGGGATGTTTCTCTAATGTTTTAAAATTTTCTCTATTCCCATATTTTTTTTTATTTTTGAGTTGTCTTTCTATAGGGATTCACCCATGTGTTCTTTTCTATTTTGACATTAATGATTTTTTTACCCTTCTTGAAGGCATTCATGGACCCATATTTTTTACAACACTCATTACTAATCATTATTGTATATTTTTTCCTAAAATCATAGATTTATAAGTGTATTTAATTCATTTTATACATCACTAGTTTTTTCATATCTGAATAGAGGTTTTAGACTCACTATGACTACCTTTTGTAAAGATAATTTCATTAATGTGGGGAGTTTTTCTTTACCTCGTTCTCTTTTTTTAATTTCATTGGATTTAATTTACTTCTACCTACCTCTCTTTATTTCAATAAGTTATGACACTGTTTTATTTTAAGTGTGGGTTGGGGAAATTATTGATCTTACTTTAGAACCGACTTGACTTTTATCATGGAATCATTGATTTGGGAGAAATTTATCATTGGTTGAATTAGTTTAACTTGAGATTTTACCATAGATGTGGGAATAAAAGTAAAATAATTAGGTGGAATTCATTAGAAATTAATTTTTGTTTTAATTATAGGTTGAAATTGGCTATGATTATTGAATTAGATCTAATATCTAGATTAAAATTTTTAAAAATTCTTTTTAATTGGATTATTAATTTGAATTCATATCTTGAGTGGCTGTCTAAATTTTTTAAATTCCATTATCAAGTGGTTTTTTACGCCATTATTATATATTCTTTAATATTACCTCTTTCCTGAGAAAACTTGAGACACACTTCACTACTAGAACTTTTTTTCTATCTTATAAAAACGTAATGATTATGTGACATTTTAAATGATTATGACCATTGATTGAATTGTTTTCATCCTATTTTATCATAATATTTTCCTTACATTTGATCATTTCTGAAACCCATGAAAACCACTGAATAACTTATCAAAAGATACATTACAGTATCATATTTCTATCCTACTAATATTATTGATTATTATTGCATGATTATTCTTTTTGGTAATTTTAAAGAGAGGATTGAGTGTTTTATAGTGCCAATAATTCCATGAATAAGTGTGGGGAAGTCCATTACTGGTCATGTGGGAAAATGGATCACTTTTTCTATTATTATACTATATTAAGTACTCTACATTTAAAAAATAGAAAAACTTAAAGAAAAGAAAAAGGAAATGAAAAAAATGAAGAAGGGGTATTTCCTAGAATAGCATATAACTAGAATCACCTAACTCCTTCTTATGATAACAATAACAAAAAAAATTGTAGGATATTGATGGTGAGGATGATGGTGCTAACCTAGTTTGGATTTAATGGTGTGGAGACTTCCCCACACATATCTCAACAAAACATTCTATAAAATTTTGAGAGAAAAAGAGGATTATTTTTCACTATTTTGAATGATGCTTTTTTAGACCCATGAATAATAGGAGAGGAAAATAGTGATACTTCCAATAGAGGGAAATTATAGAAAGAATCCTTTTATTGAGATTTAATTTAAATCTCATGATATATGCTTAAATAATTCAACCCTCCCCTTAAATACTATGATTTTAATTTTCATATCGCGACCCACCTACCTCTAGCATTTAATTAATTAGAAACTAAATACAAAGTACTCATAATGGTTATGGTTAAATTTATAAGTATATATGTAGATGGATTAAAAGCCTATAGATTGGGTTTGTGCACTATATATTGATTGTAACTCTAGTCTCATTTATCTTGAGTGGTGATTTAAATTATTTCGGAGAGGTAAACCAAAAAATAGACAGGAATGTTTAAGTAAAAATTTCAGAGATGATAATATATGTAAAATGATATTAGAGTTAAATTTTTATAATTAATCATGACTAGGTACCTAAGAGGAATGAATAATTGAAATTCAATGAGATCCCATTAATAATTTTTCATATTAACAAGCTTGGAAGTAATTTTTCTTTGGTCGATGCATGTTTTCCTTATAGATCTCTATTAATATTTTTTTATTAAGTACAAGTAATTGTTCAAGTGTGGAGGAATTTGATTCTAGAAATTTAGGAAGATGTTTTTAGTATCTTTATCTAAAAAATTTGATATTAATACTTCCTAATATATTGAAATTATGGTGTAAAATTGAATAATTTCACTTAGGAAGATATGTTGATCCTCACAGGGGTTTTTAAGGAATTATAGTACTTCATTCTATTAAAGGATTGTTCACAATGAAACTAGTTAAAATCATATTTTTGAGTCGAGGAACCTAAGAATCGAGAACATAACCCTGGATTTTTCACTATAAAAGAACTAGACAAAAAGGTTATATTAAAGCTAATGTTGATTAACATAATGACACATGGATCACAACATGCCTATGAATATTTATAATTAGATTTATCTCGGTAACTTCATAAGATTTATAGATGATTTCATAAGTTTCTCATTGAAACTCATAAGTTTTAGGGGTAAATTTTGTAATATACTTAGCATTGTGACTCATGTTGCCATAAAATGATATGGACTTCCCAAGAATGATTTTGAATTTTTTCAAAATGATTCATTTCATGGATAAGAAGGTCATGTTCTGAAGGATAATTTGTGAGGTCAAATTTAGGATTAATAAGATTGATTAAAACCCCAAAATATGAGTTCATTCCATGAAGGGAACTATATATAAGTCATCATGAAACTATGTTTGAGTCATGAGTGTCCATTTAGGCACAAATACCTTTGAAAATATTTGAGAATTATTTCATTTTGTAACCAACATTATCACAACATGATACCCTAGTGAATAGTCAATGTGGATAATATCTTAGTTGATCCTACAAATATCTCACATCATTATCTTTGGAGGAGATTCAAATTTCAGAAGATGAAAGTACTCATCATGTCCTGAAGAACATATTTACACCAAAATTGACTTGAACGGAAGCGATAAAAATGATAAGTTTTCTATGAGACTAGATGTTTATGTCATTATAATCCTTGTAATTTTTCGATGAGTTTTTTTATTTAATGTATGGTTGGCCAAATTTGAAGATCCATGAATTTTATTCAGATTTTTCACTCATTTCACTTTTATTTAAGTCATTGTGTGGTTTTATTAATTTCCATACTTTATTTTTTAAAATTGTTAACATGATCTCAAGTAATTTCTTCTCATTTTTCAATTGATCATTGTTTTACCTATACTCTACTTTCAATATTTACTGTATAAGATGAATTTTGGATGTGTGATAGATATTTTACCTATCATGTGTTCCTAGTAACTTAATGGGTGAGGGGTCGAGAGTATAATTTTGTGTGAATTAGTGGTTAAATAATATCTTTCATGTAATTTCATGTCACTTAGGAATTGTTTTAGTTCTTAACTTTATAATATCCCTCTATGTGAATCTAATCAATAGAAGTGTGAAGGGATGAAATCCAAATCTGTTAAGTGGATTGTTCAATAAACATCAGTCTATAACATAATGTGTCTAGAATTAATTTATTTCCTTAACCAAATTATTTCCACTAGTTTAAACTAAATCAACTAATTTGGACATAAGAATTAGTTAATCTTAGGATGACTTTGAATCCAATTAGACTGATAAATCCATGAACAAGAAAGTTAGAAACATTGTAAATAAAACCTTTGGCATTGTTCCTGAGATCCTAATATAATCAATAATTTTCAACCTTTAGACTTTATTTGTTAGCTTTTTTTAGGTAAATTTCATTTTTTTTATGATTTAACAATAGGATCCACCAAATATAAAGGATTATTGTTCATCCTCTTCATAGGATGACCTCATAATTTATCTATATACACTCTTTTAGTTAATGAAGGGTCAGGATACTCTATAAATTCTAAACTCTAATAGTGACTTAGGACCTAATTATGATTAGGGATTCATTTTCATCTAGTTCATTCATTCCAAAACACCATCCTGATCAGTTGTTTTAGGCACAATCTTCTCTATCTAGACTCCATTCATCCAATAAAATGAATGGAACTCTATTCCTCTATAATCACCTCAATTATCAGACCAAATTCATTTAAACATTATTCCAGTATCATTTTTCACTATGAATCTTCATATAATAAAAATCTAGAATACATCATACTTTTTTTAGGAAAACCACCCACACCTTCTGTTTAGAGTCATCGATGAAGGTAATGTGTTATAATTCACCCCCATGAGATCAAATTGATGTTGGTATCTATACATCCATATGAATTAGCTCATGATTATTATTATTTCATTTAATTTTTTAAGAATTTAATTAAACTTTCCACACATTTACTTGTTTCAAACCCTCACATGTTTTGTACTCCATGTTATTAAGCTACTAAAATCCTCTAGTATCCAAGTTCTGTAAACCCTTCTCACTAATGTGACTAATGTGGTCATGCAAAAACTTTACTATTTTGGATGGTACTTACCCAACATGTATAATACCTTATGAAACACTATTTGTGTAAAAATTTACATCCTTCACACCTTTATCTAACAACATAAAACCATGTCTGATTTTCTATACACCATATTCCAAAACAATAAAGAATCTTGTATTATCAAGATGAATAATAGAACTTATGTTCTTCCATAAAGTTGGGATGTATTGTATTCCTTATAAATACAGTACACATTTGTTCCTTATTTTTATTTAAAAATATTCTTTTCTAACAACCTCAAATTCGTATCCATCTAGAAGAAAATCCTTTCCAAGGATTCTAAAAACATAATTGAACATGCATTCTATTTCAGAATTTGAATAAAATAATTCTCTAGAATCAAGAATCCATGACTCCATCGAATTATTGACACTTTAAACCCAAGTTCTAATATGCCTTAAGATTATGGGGTTTCTAGATGAAATGAAAGTTTAAATTCCACAATTAATATGTCGCTCCCAAAAATCATTTTGTAAGTTCCCATTCTTTATAGAGTGCCAACATGTTGAGTCATCGGGACTATCCAACTTCCCATTACACTTATCTATTATTTTTCCCACTTCTCCCCTAAATTCTTTGAGTGATGTTTCCAATATATTCTAAATTACATGAACTTTAAGTTTCACATGAATCCACCTTCTTCCATATATCTTAATTCAATATTAGATCATGGATCTTCTCAAAGACCAATTCATTCTTTATTTTTAAATTACTCATAATGGTTAACATTGCATACCATTATTCTAGAAGTGTTGAAAAAATATTTAAGGAAAAAAACTTTAATGAAATTTACACCAACTAACTCTAGTTGACACACATCATACTGGACTCATTCTGAGAATCATTCATTGACCTTCCTTTTGGCATCCTAATACTCAAAATTCACTACAACATGAACATTTTATTCATCATAGAATTATTCTTATAAATATTCAAAATATTTTACATAAATTTTATAATTTTTTTTATCCTAAAATATGCCAAAGGTCATGTTCCATTCCAACATCATCTGGAAAAATCCCATCACCTTCGTAATGAACTATCCTAGGCTGACCTAACCCAGCTCACCACTATTCCTGAAGGGAGTTCCTAATCCCAATAGGGTGAAAACCAGTGAATGGGAAATAAATAAAACTCATTTTATAATTATCCCATCCTCAAATATGAGTTAACATACACAAAGTACCTTTTTTCCAAAATTTGTCCTAGACCAATCATGTATTGGAAGTCCATAAAACATCAATAAACATAATAAAAAATAAATAAAAAATGATAATGATCCAAATAAATTTCATAAACATAAAATGTATCTAAAATAATTATAATGGAGTCACATAAAAAGGAATATAGTGTAATTAGAAACAAACATGTGCTAGTTTGACTTAGCTGATACAAAAAAACATGAACCAAATCAAAAAACCATCTACATGAAACCAAAGTCTGCTTACCACATACCACTCATCATTGATGAAAAAGAAAGAGGAGACCAATACAAAGGAATAACTGGAACATATATATGAATTATAAATTGAATACACACATAAACACATGAATTTATATGAAGGGTTTAAGCTAACAGGATCAGTAGGATCTAACCAAGGAATCTATACAGTTTATTTCATAGGGAAATTCATAAATTCTAGTTTGAAATACAACTTGAAGATATATTTTCAAAATAAAATAATAATAAAAAGTAGGTCCACATATCATTTATAAACATTATTTTTTCTTTCTTATAAATGAAAATAGTCTGTTTGAAAGAGTTTTCTCAACCCATACCATTTTTATCAAAAATACTCATTTTTAAACCAATTCAAAAACCCAAAAGGAGAAACTTTGATTAAAAATAGTTTCCCTTGAAATTTTTGAAAAAATAAAAAAATAAAACAAACCAAATACAAATATCATTACTCACCATGAGGTAGTAACCATGAGTCAAGAGATAAATAATTAAAGTAAACAAGGCAAAGGGTTCCCAAACAATAAAATAAATGGGGAAACAATTAAGAACAGTCTGAGAATCTCTAACATAAACCATCAATCAAGGAATATGTGTCATGGTCTCTAACATAGGTACTAATATGAGATGATAATAGACTTTACTAAACTAAATTAAGACTAATAACTGTCCTATGTTATATCCACCCACTGTTATCCCCTCACATAGACTGCATCAGATTCATCAATATTGACCCCCCCCCCACACACACACACCTAGACATATCTCATGCTAGACGGGTCTATAGAAGTATTTATACCAACTATTGTGTCATAAATATAGATATCTAACTTATTTAACAAGGTCCCCATGACCAAAGAAAAGTGAAGGTGAGTGAGAAATCAAGATAAGATCAATAAACAAAAAAAAATACTAATAAGTCTCCATCGCCTCAAATTCCATCACATAGAACATCCCCTTTCCACATCATAATTCATCACATATAAATAAAAAACCCATAACTAAGGGAAACGCCATGGGTAAATTAATAAGGATCCATCATGAGATAAAATATTCATCTTTTAGGTTCCAAAATGGGACTTTAATGTCACACATGTCATTTGAAATATTCTCTTTAAAAAACATTCCTTGAAATAAAATTTAAAAAAACACACCTTAAGTCTAAATACATGCTTTAAAACATGTTTAAAGCACATCATTATACCAAAAATATAATAAAAAACATCATATCAATTTCAATTAAAATCCTCATAGGAATTTCATAAAGTATTGGAATATGAAAACATTTACTTCACAATAAAAAACACAAAATCCATACGCTAAGCCCTTCATTAAAAGATTAATAATTCAAGTAAAGAATTTGATACACCACATACATATAACATATAGGCATAATTTCAACAAAAATTTATAAAACTCAAGAACACTATCAAATGTAAGAAAATGAAATTGCATAGAGACACCAGCAAAAATAAGTTGAAAATGAGTTCAGAAATCTGAAACTTGTCACCTTTAGTAGTGAACATCTAAACAAGGAACGAGACAATGTCTATAAGCCCTGGGAATCAAAATCCCCAACATTAAGTCCGCCACTAACCCAAAAATGACCAACCAGGCCCCTAGGTTCTAAAGTAGAAGTTGGAACTAGAAAAAAATAGAGAATAAAAAGGGTTAATAAGAGATTTAGAGTGAAATAACATGAGGAATCATGCTCCAACATGGACAGAATCCATGAAACAATCTATGGAGACGGAGAGGAATAATAAGGAGGAATGTTTAGAGGAGGTTGAGTCAAGTGGGGGGAGAAGAGGTGTCCCAAGGGTTAAAATTATGGAAGGGTAACTTAGTAATTTTAAAAAATTAAAAATAGGGAAAATAACATAGTTTTTCCACAAAGTTAGCAGTAATCATCTTCCAACTGGGCAGGCTTACCCTTATATAGTAATCGAGTCACATAGTCTCTTGGGAAGCTTTGTAAAATTGGAAGAACTATATTCTAACCATGAAAAACTACATTTTCACCATTACATCACCCCATCCATGGTTTTCACATGGTTACTCCAAACCATGTTAGCTAATCATGAAACACCCAGAAAAATTCAAAAACATATCATTTAAAGCTTAAAAATTATTTAAACTCAAGTAAATCCAAAATAATAATAAAAATATAATATCCAGCTATGTTAACATGTGGGTGTTATAATTATACCCACCATACAAAGAATAACTGCAACACATACCTAAATATAATAATCCTATGAATAAAGGGAGACCCATTATAGTATCCCAAACATTTATAATTCTTCTAACATTGTGGAACTAAAGGAAATCATATAGAGGTACATCCTCAAGACATATAAACAACCATAGAAAAAATTAATCCTAAAACTATAAAAACTTCCAACCTAAAAGAAAGAAAACATACCATAATAATCCTAAAAGAACAAAAAGAGTACTAACCTTGAGTCATAAGACATAAGGATAACATAGGGTCACAAACTAGGTCACTATCCCATCATGAATCCATAAAGTTCTAATTCAAACATAATCTAAAGAGTAATCTAAACTGGTGAGTCACCCACCCCAGTTACCCAAACATGCACCTAAGGATTTTCCTCATTCTTAGTTTCTAGGAACCTCAAATATCATCAAAACCAACCATCACAAGCCCAAAACACTCAAGTGATATATATCAAAAACAATGAGGTAACTTTAAAACCAACATTTTTAATCATCCAAAAATGAAAATTTCACTAAATACATAATATGAAACTAAAAAATATCAAAACTATCTATATGTTCCATATCCATCAATCCAAAGTCAAAAAATTAGGCAATCATCCACAATAGATCAAAACCAAAACTTCTTTTCATAATCATTATTACAATTTTTTTTAACATGGCCTAAATGGACATAACGAAGGAAAGACCTTGAATATTTAAGACAATGAGGCTTAGAGTTCCCTAGATACCCATACTAGAAGCACACAATATGTCTCTTCTTCTTATTAGGAGGTACATGCACTTCCAATTTGGTTCTATCCCACTTCTTCTCTTCGCCGATTGGTTTACCTTCATTCCCATATAATGGAACCAAGGAATCATCAAGTATTAGTTTTCTAGAATGGTTGGATTCTATTTGAATGGCCTCCTTAATGAACTCCTTAAATGATTTATGGCTAGAAATAATCATAGTTAAACCAAGATCTATCATAAGACTACCTTAAAATGAATATGATCCATTAGAATCTTTTTCATCCATCTCTAGAGATAATACCACCAACTCTGAGAAGTGGTCAACATACTTCTTCATAGATCTTTCACCCTGATGTAGTCTTCTTTAACTAAAGATATCTCTCTGCCTTCAAAACCTAAGGACGCAATCCTCAAAAATCTATATTTAAATGACCTCCCAATACATATTATCATGAAACCGAGAAGATATCATCATGTCCCACCATATTTAGTTACATCCAACAACAAAGATCACAATAACTCTCACTTGTGAATCCTTAAGGGATATGAGAGAATAATGGATTCCCTCAATTCTTTCCAACTGTCCCACCACTTCAATAAAACCATGATCACTGTAAGAGGAAGGTAGATATTGATCCATGAATTTTAAAGATGGTTTCAAGGTAAGATAAGGTTCTAAATATACTAATATATTTATTTTTTAGGTATATTTAGGAACAACAATAACTCTATCGAAATAAAGATAGGATAAACCAAGAGGATCATCCTTGATGATCAACCTTCTACTTTTTCTCTCAACTATTCTAGAAGGAATAGTTGGAATGACACAATAAATAAACATCATCACTCTAAACATAAATAAAATAGTCCCATAATAAACATGGGAATAAATCCAAAAAGATTAAAACACCATAAAAACACATCCTTCATACAATAAAATAAACCTTTACTTTTAAAAATCACCAAATTCCAACAAGTAATTTTGAAAACATGTTCCACATTGGAGTATTCTTAAAAAACTATATATATCTTTTAAAATAATCAACCTTTTGGAATACTCACTTTATTCCATTTGAAAGTTTTATAAAACCATTATAAAAATTCAATCTTCAGTAAAAATCATTTCAAAATTAATTAGAATCATTTTATAGGAATTTTCATGAAATCCAACTTCCTTTGAAAAAAGTTTTTAAACAACATAATTAAATCATCCACTTTATATAACATTTCATGAAAACCAAATTTAAAATCAATCATTTTAATAAATTCTCCCTCTTATCCAAATAAAACTTATAAAACCAAAATACAAAGAATGAACCACATAATTCACTAATAAAATCCATTATAATCTTATCAATGGAAACTACTTTAGAATTAATTTGAGATTAATATTGGTTAAAAACATAAATGTTTATGAAATAGGGTTGTGTATGGTGTGGTCGCATGGGTTGGGAAATCATGCACTAACCATACAATAGACTCAATAAAGGTTATAGACTCAAATGCATGGTCTTTTCATGGTTGGCCAAACCCTGAGATAAAACCATGTAGATAATTTTCCCTTTTATTTACACCCTAAAACCCAAGAGAGTCCCCAAAAATCACTAACATAATCAATGGGCGTCAAACAATCATCACACGACATAAAAATTCATTGAAAATAACCAATAGAAACTCATATTTACATTTAAAAACCCAACTACCCTAGTACCTTGAGAAATGGGATAAGAAAGATCTAGCTAGAGTCTCTCTGTCCTTAATACTCAATTCTCAATAACCCTCATATCTTTCGTACCATGAAACCCCATAAATAACAAGATAGTTATCCAAGAAGCTAGACCCCCTTTTCAAGAACCTAGGCTTTGATACCAATTATAATGAACCAGCTCAGGCTAACCTAAATTGTAACCTGGTCAAGCTCACTACTGAGCCCAAAGGGATTTACTGATCCCCATGAGCTAGAAACTAGTTCCTAGGAATCAATGAAAATTCATTTAGGAATAATTTCTCCCTCAAATAAGATTTAACATACATAATAGATATTTTATGAAAAATTTGGCTTGGAAAGACCATATATTGGATATACATGTAACATAAATAGACATAAACAAAAATAAATAACCAATCCAAATGTTCCATAAATAGATATAATGACAAAACCCATTTTCATAAACATAAAACACCTCCAAAATAAGTGAAAATGAGTTAAATAAATAAAAATATAATTAAATTAGAAACAAACATGCACTTGGCTGAGTTCTCCAATACAAAACAATAAAAAATAAACTAAAACTTAAACCAAACCAAAAAAACATCTCCATGCAACCCAAGGTTGGTCACCACTTCTCACTCACCATTGATAACCAAGTAAGTGGTTACCAATCCAAAATAAAAAATCTATAACCTATATATGAATTAAAAGTTTCATGAAAACATGCACAAATTTATATACAGGTTATGAACTAACATTCCAAATGGAATATCACTAAGGAATCTATGAAATTTATTTCATAAGTCATTTGAAAAATACTAGTTTAAAATACATCTTCAAAATAGGTTTTGAAAACATTAGTGCAAGAAAACCAATATCAAGTCCATGAACAATTTATAAAAATTCATTTTTCTCTTTAAATGGAAACAATTACTTTGAAAGTGGTTTCTCATCCCGATACAATTTTAAAGAAAACATTCATTTTAAAACCACTTTTAAAACACAAAAAGATATTCATGATTCAAAATAGTTTCCCCAACCATCTTTTAAACCATTTAAAATAACATGAACCAAACACAATGGTTATAACACCCCATGAGGTAGGAACTAAAATTTAGGTGAGAAATAGTTAAATTAAACAAAGTAAATGGTTCCAAAAATAATACAAGAAAGGGGGAATAAATCAAGAAAAAACTAAGAATCCTATGTATAAATCACCGATCAAGGAATATGTGTCATGGGATCTACCCAAGGTCATATTGTGAGTTAATTCAATAATTTACCAAACCAAATTAGGAATAACAGTCAAACTATGTTATATCCACCCAACCCAAGACCTTCATATAGTTTTCACCTTCATTATCAAAATAGAACCCCCAAACCTAGTTGTATCTCATGCTATATGGGACACTAGAAAAGTTCATACTAAATGGTGTAACATAAATATAGATCACATACTTAATTACTCAGGTTCCCTTGACTAAAATAAAGTGGTTGTGAATAAAGAATCAAGACATGATCAATAAACAAGGCATAAATAATAACTATCCCACACATCCACTGCCCTCAGAAAAAACAACCCCTATACACATCATACATCCATCAAATATAAATAAACAACCCGTCATAATGTGAAACACAAAACTGTAGTCAATAAGGATCCATTGTAACATAAAACATTCATCTTGCAAGCACCAAATGGGCCTTTAAGGTCAGACACTCCATTTGAAATATTTACTTTAAAATACTTTCCTTGAAACTACCTTTGAAAACAAACACACCCATTAAATCTAAATACACACTTTAAAAAAATGATAAATCCCTTCATTTTAAAAAATTACCTTAGAATTCCACATATTAATTTCTAAAATTCTTCACATATGAAAACAATTACTTTGAAAAATAAAACATAAAATCCATGAGGTAAACCCTTTATCCCAAGATGAGTAATAGAAATATACAATTTAAAAATCCCACATGTATATCACATATCAATATAATTTCAATAAAAACAAAATTATAAAATATAAGGGAACTATGAAATGTAAAATAAATAAATTTTATAGAAACACCAACCTCATAGAAGAGGAAATTGATTAGAGCAAGATAAAAAAATTCTCCTTTAGAGGAAATCACCGAAACAAGAAAAGATACAATGTACACAAAAACTATAAATCAAAAATACACAAAATTAGGTCCGCCCTAAACCATAAATTGTCCAAAAAGACACCATGGGTTTGTGGGATAAGTTAGAACTGATATAAAAGAGAGAATAAAATCAAGAATGATCAATTTAAGGGGGAAATCCTTGAGTAATCAAAATCAAACATGGATGAAATCCATGAAAAATGACTTGTGGATAGAGAGTAATATGGAGGAGGCACATCAAGAGAATGCCAAGTTGAGTGGGAGGCTAGGGGTATGAAGTGTTAAATTTGGAGAGGGGTAACTTAGGGATTTTAAAATTTTTAATAACATGGTGAAGTACATGGTTTGTCCATATAATTAAAGATAACTATGAGAAAACCATGTGGGCTTACCCTTACATGCCAAAAACGTTTCATGGTCTCCTTTGAAACTATTTATAGTTAGAAAACCCATTTTGAAACTATGTGAAACTTCATTGTCACCATGACAACACTCCATGAAAAGTTTTCGTACAGTTACACCAAACCATGTAATCTAATTGTACAACACCCAAAAAACATTAAATGCTTCTAATTTTAATCCTAAATACTAAAAAAATCAACACAACCCAAAATAATATAATATAATATAATATACAATTACCAACTATAGTAAATGTGGGTGTTATATTTATCTTATCAAGTCTTTCGCACTCCATCTTTTCCATTGATTTTTTCTTCTTCTCAACCAATAGAAGATTAAGATCCTTTTTAAATAGATAATACTTCACATGAATATTCCAACAACTAAATTCTAATATATTAAACTTATTTATACTTAGTTTTTTCTACTTCAATATCATCTTTGGAAGAAATAAAAGTCACACTAAATTAGAAAAGGTGTAAAGTAAAAGTAACTCTTACTTTTCAAAAGTCATTGTATGATCTATACATCAGAAATTTGAACCACACATTGATATAACTTTTTTAACTAGATCTAGTAGTTCTAGAACCATCCAAATTATGAAAACTCAAATGTGAAACAATATTACTATAAGGTCTAGAACAAGTCAACTCCATATAAGGTGTTTTTGAAATTGAGAAGCCATGTAAACACAACTATGCACCATGATCACCATAAATTTTTATACTCTCAAAAACTAATAGTAAACATTATAAGTGGAATAAGAAATAAAAAAATAAATTAATGAATAAAATAATAAAAATGTTTTACATGATTTGAAAAAAAAATCATAATCCATGGGAAATAATAACTTCATCCGAAGTGTAAAAACAGAATACAATAGAATAACTAACTTTAAAACACAAGCTATTATAAGCTTAGGGTTAATAAAAAAATATCCAGTTTCACCCAGTATAAATGAGTCCGACACTAGTTTATAGAATCTAACTTCTAGTATTTATAGTTCCACTACCAACCAAAATCTTTATGGAAAATATCACTCAGATTCATTCTTGACGGGCATCACTTCCCTCAATCAAAGGAAACCACTACCTAAATTGGTCCTTCCAAAAAACATTGCATGCTTTTTGAAATTACACTAGTTTACATTTAAATATCATTATAAATAATCTTAAGTATCAACATGATTGAATTTTATGAATATTATTTTCATATTTTGAAACCTGCATTAATTTTAATATTCTAGGACACATCATCTAGTATGACACTTGAATCATTAGGATTCATCGATACAACTATTACTAATTGTGAAATTATAGTTTATCCACTTTCATACATCTAATACCAGTATGAATTTTCAAATGTAACTCCATTCTAGTAGCTTAAATACTTATCTCAAAAACATATCCACACACCAAGCCTAGAAAAACAAGTGTTTTTGTAATAAAATGTGACATGTACTAATTAATGTGATTAAAATTTTATTTTTTTGAAAAAAAAATATTTAAAAGTTTTGTTGTCAAAGTTTAGAATATTTTTTGGGTTATTTTTAATATATTATTATTATTAAAATTAAAAAAATAATTTTAACTTAAATATAATTTTTCTATTAGTTTATATAGAATATTTGGAAATGTTTTAACATGAATGGTATATTCTCTAAATATTATAACATGGGTTTGGGTTGATTCATACGTTACCTTTAAACTTCACTAGATCACTTCACATATAAAACCCCATTCCTTTCGGAGTTGTGAAATTCTAAACAAATTTTATTTTTTGGTTTTTTGAGTTAAGTTTTCATTAAGAACTATGGTTTGTATTATAATTTTGAGTGAATGAATATAAAAAATATATGTTTTTGGATATAAAATAAGGCCCATATTGGATTATGGGTACTCGAGTTGAAGATGGGTATTGTTTGGGTGAGAATGTGGCATGTGGAGGCTCACTACAACATAAGTTATGTCCTAGTGACCTTGGTCTAACCATTTTGGTTGATCATGAGAAACTACACATCGTAGATCTCCCCATAATGAAAGGGGGTAGAAATGGTGAAAAATAATTCAACAAAAATGCTGATGATGGACATTTGGTTGACTATGGTTTTGGATTTCATGACTGATGCACTGTAAGGTGAACAAGGGACCCTTTACATCATGGTCCCCACCCGCTAGTCAGTTCAGATGGGAGACTCCATTGTAATAAAATGAAAATTAGTGAGGGGTATGTGGATTAGAATGGTAGAGGATCTCTTTCTTATATGGGTGTGGTATAGTGGTTTAGATGAGGGAAATGGGGATACAATGTGGTGTTGGCCATTTTGGGTGGTTGAGGTTCCTTTATGAAACAATGATAAAGGGGGTCTTGGTTATGGTTTTGGGTGTATTGGTATTATCAAGGGTTATTTGGTGGTGCATCAAGGCATAGGGAATTACATGGTTCAAGCCATGGTTCACCCTGATTTTTATAAAATGGGGGGAGAAACCCACTTTTTCCCCTATCTATTTTAAAACACCTCACCCCCTTTTCATACTCCTCTCACATGCGTAATATTCAGGAGCTCGTCCTCTTTTCTCACTCAATCCTCAATTGAATGGGGTGGATTTGATGTGATCTTGGTGGAAATTATTTGGTATTTGAGTTGATTTTCCCTCTCCAATTTTAATTTATATTATTTTGAATCATCACTAATTTCACTTATTTAGTTAAGATTTTTGAATAACGATTCCACTAGATCATGGTGGAATCATACTAAGATTATGTGGCTTATGCTCATCATGGATAGAGTGTATTTTTTTTATGAAGAGATCACATTATTTCCCAATTATTTATTGAAATTACATCACCTAGTGAATTAATTTTGGGTTTTAGTTAAAATTAAATTAAATTTGAAATTAAATCATTTTCACCTGTTATGAACTTTTCTATGGTTTGCATCGAGGGTACACTATGGCCTTCCATGAGAGGATGGTGATCATTTTGGTGTGATTAGGTCAGTAGGTCCATTTTTGATAATTATGTCGAATTGATTTAATTTTTAAATTAATTATAAATGTTATAATAAAATTTAATAATTAATTACCAATTCTTATAATTAATTATTCAATGTTATAGCTTAAGATAGGGCCTTAGGGTAATGGATAATGGACGGCTGGATTTGGATGAGCTCGGGTGAGAGTTATTAGGTGACACATTAAAATGTGAATAAGTCTAAATTGATTTAGGTGTTCCCCATTCATTTACCATTATTTTATGATTTTGATATAGATCATGTGATATGTGGTCTCACCACTATTGGTGATTATAATGAACCGAGATTTTAGATCATATAAATACAAACTATATTAAATAACTTTTATCACACACTATAGACAACATAAAAAACATAACATATTAAGAATGAATTTTTAATAAATCTATAATAAACACTAATATGGTTAACAATTAATAGTTATTACCATTATATGGTAAATAATTAATATGAGTAAATATTGAAAAGGTTAGTTTAAATAAAATTAATTTTCATTATAATACGTATTTTCATTTAAATAGAAATATTTTAAAAAATTATCATTTTAATTTTAATTTATTTTTGAATTCCTCACAATAAAATAATCTTGTTTTTTTTATATTTTTCTAAAAAACAGTTTTTAGGTTAATAATAGAAAACCCTGATTTTTCTAATACCATCACTGGTATACGACATAGAATTTTTAAAAATCATGCATATAATATATATATATATATATATTAAAGAATTTAATAATACTATTGTTTTTAATAATACCCATGAATATCATTTTAAAAAATCAAGTAATTTTGTATGAAAACAATTTTTCGTCTGTTTCTTTCATTAAAATTATGCCTGAGGAAATTAGGGTTTGGATTTATTTTAATGTCATGTATGTAACAACCCAATTAATGATAGAATAAATATTTTTTTATATTTATTAATATGAATTATATATTTAAATTTTTTATAAAAATATAATATAATTCCCAGTCAAAAATGATTTTTTTAATTAATCAATTTTCTTATAAGGTTTTAATTAAAATATTAATTTTATAATTTTAGAATAATATTTTTATAAAATTAATATAATTTTTGAAATAATTATTTCAAAATTTACTTTTGGTGAAATTTTGGTATTTTTCAGAAAATTTTAATTTTTCAGTGAATAGTGAAAAATACCAATTTTTGTAAAAAGTCATTTATTTTTAATAAATTTAGTAATTTAAAAGTCTCAATATTTTTTGAATATTTTTTAAAGTAACCTAATTATTATTATTTTATATTTAATACAATTGATTACTTTTTAATAAACTTTATTTTGGTTTTTAGTATATGTTTTTTTAAGTTTAAAAACCGGTTTTTCTAAAAAATGCTTTAAAATGTATAATTTTTTTACATTTTAATTACTTAAATTAATTCATAAGGGGTAATTTTTAAAATAAAATCAATATATTATATATTCTTAATTATTAATTTATTTTCATACAATTATTATCATTATTCATATATTTAATATACAATCATCTTTTTCAAAAACAATTACTCTTTTTAAAAACTTGATGTCTCACCATGCCAATGGGATTAATATTAAATTACATTTTGAAAATTATATTAATTAAATTTATAAAAATTTATTAAATATATTAAATAATTTTTATTTATAATTTCTAATAATTCAAACTTAATTTGTGACCATAAGGATTAGTGAAAACTGTTAAAATTAATTATAGTGATTATGTTAAAACGAGTTTACTTAGTGGTTAAACTTATAATATAAGATGTAAAAATGACCCAAAACATGTAAAACATACATTTTCTGGACATATTTAGACCTTAAACCTTCTAGGATCGATAATAGACCATTATTATGACTCGTTAACATGAAAAAACATGGGTGTAATTCCCTCTTTCAAAACAAATACAAGTGTGCCACTCACCTCACTTATAAAAGGCCACCCTCTATCCTCCCCTATTCACACCTTAAACCCCAATTTTTTAGCCAATCCATGCCAAAATAACTTTTCTAATTCCCTCCTCTCATCCTAGAATCAATATTTTGGGCATAAATATGACCAAGTAAGGCCTTTGGTGGAAACTAAAAGAAGTTACCCGAAGAAGAGGCAACGTTCCCCAATGAGCATTTTTATTTTATTTCTTTATCCACCCCCATCAATTTTTCTTATACCATGATTATATAATAAAATTTTCACATTACATATACTAATATTATTTTATGTTAAGGTTATGACCTAAAATTTCACACACTTCCATCAAATGGGTTACGAAATCATCATTCGTGTATACGAAGGACTACCACCTCACAAAACAATGTCATTCGTTATTCCATATGTTTTTCAATAATGACCTACTTAACCATAGGCAACCTACCAAAGTAATTTTTGACACATAAACTAAATATGGTCAAAAAAATATTACTTAAATTTAATTCATTAAGTAATTATATATAACTTGTTAATACGTGAAATAAAAAACTTGAAAAGGGTTATGAAGTAAATAATTAACATAAGTTTATTATTTTAGAATATAAAGATACATTTGACAAATCAGATACAAGGTAAGGTACTTCATCTCAATTTCCTTTTATTGAGACATATTTTGATGTTATGCACCTATATTCTTTTAAGAGGGGTATATACATCACATTTGGTATGTTATATCATGAATTACTCTATTATCATGGTATTTAAAAAAATTTAATGTTGTTCTTTCATGGGGAAAATGATCCAATTATTTCCAATTGATAAGGGACTTTTCCTTTAAAATAATATTCTTTTAATGTTTTCCATAAAACTCTGTTTCTCTTCCATCACCATGTTTTTAAAAAATCTAAACATTTGTATATGGATATAAAATAGTTATAAAGTACATTTTATGTATTTTTTACTTTACTTGAATTTTTTTTCAAAAGAAATATTTTTACGTGTTTTATAAGGAACGTTTTAAAAAATGACAAAAGGAATTTCCTATTCTTTATGTATATGATGAGAATGGATTTTCTATCGCTGTGGCCATTACATTATTTTTAGAATCCTTTGTAAGATTACATGTTTTCCTTAAATGAAAACCTTTTTCTTTTTTGGGTATTTTTTATTGAAAATGGTTTTTCAAAAGAAAAGGGTATTTTGGTATTGAAAATTGGTTTATAAAAGAAATAGGTATTTTCATATCCAAAAGTGATTTGTTTATGAGTTTAAAAGTTTTTTTCAAAAGTGAAATAATAAAAATGTTTTATTCATGTTATAGTACTTAAACATTATACATGAGAAATGGGTGCACCTATATAACACTGGGTGAGCTAGTTATATCTTATACGATGGGGCGGCTCAGATAGTGTCAGGTGAGCTCGTGACAACTTATACAATGGGGCAGACCAGATAGTGTCAAGTGATTCTGTTATATCATATATAATGGGTGTGCCTAGATATAAATCCAATTCATTGGGTAATGATTATATTGGAAGTATCTATATGTTTATTCTAATCAAAATGGTTTAGAAAGTGTTTTATGAATTTGATGCTCTAAGTCAGCAAAATGGGGTTTTAATCACTTCATATGGGTTTTAATGATTTTCTTTGAGATTTTTTTTTTTGTTTTTCAATTAAAAATATTTTATTTATTATTCTTAAATAAATTTTAATATAAAGGTAAAAATTATATGACATTTTATGTTTTTACCGGACTAATGGTTTTCCTTGTTTTTATACCCTTTACTGATCTTTTCATGCTCATCCCATGTTTTTTAAAATGTTTTTTTCAAGATATTGAAATGTTTAAGGACAGGTCCTTATAGAATAACTCTTATTTAAAAAATTATAATCTTTTTAATATAATTATAATAAATAACATTAATAATTTTATCATATGCATAAACTTTATGCTTAAAATACACTTTTCTAAAAAATGTGTTTTTACACATTATATGCGCTAACGTTAGGATTAGTTACCTATAAATAGAAATTTAATAAGATAAAATTCTCATTATATATTTTATAATAATTTTCATATTATTTAATATAGAAAATTTCATATTTGGTTATAAAATTTAGATAGTTATGATTAATGTTAATTATCGCGATAATGGTGAAACAATTATTTTAAAATTGTTATTTTATAAATATTAGGGAATTTATATCAAATAAAATAAATTTAAATGATTTGAATAATAAATATAATATTATTTATAAACATATTAATATATACATTGACACTCATTTAGTTTTTAATCAATACTAAATAATATTAAGAATCCATAATGGTCAAAATGCCTTTTTTCTACTAAAAGAGTTTCTCTACACATTATATGTTTTAATTTAAATGTTACTTTTAAAAAATTTAAAAACTAAATTCTATTAAATATAGGTTATATTTATTTCCATATCACACAAATTTTTTCATATCAGTTATGAAATATTTTAAATAAAATATAAAATAACTTAGTTAAAAAATAATTACCTCGTTTAAAAGTAAAACACTAAAATGTAAAAGTTAATGGTAAAACCCTATAACATGTTTGATATATGTATGGAAAGAATCTTTTAAGCCTTGATTGATCCCAATACACCCCACACTCATTTAATTCAAATATTTGGATCTATTTACCAAGGATTAGGGTCATGGAATTTATAAAATATAAAGGGTGTTTACAAAAGTTCCCTTTTCACCTCTTATAAAAGGGGATCACTTACACCCTTTCAAAAAACAGTTATATTTATAATTCCTCCTTTAAAATATGAAATTTTTCTCTCCCTTGAAAATTCTCCCACAAAATCAATCCCCTGATAACTCATATTTATCCAAATACTTTCAATTTCATGGGAAATTCTAAGAAAAAATCAAGTCTCAAATGAAAGTATTATCTCTTTCTTAAGTTTTTCTTCTTAATATTACACTTAAAAATATATTATCAAAAAAATAATATGAATAATTATTTATAAAAATTATATTGAAGTTTTATATTAATTTTATAACCCTAATTTATTCATTTCCACCCACTTAGAAAAACACAGTAACTTCAATCGTGCTTGTGTGCGGACTATCACCTCCTTGAAGAATCATTTTTTCATTTTTCTTATAGTTTTTCATTCATTATAAAAATATAATAAAAAATAGTTCACCACCATCAAAAATTAAAAATGATATCATTATTATATTTTTATAATTATATTATGTCAAAATATACTCTACCTTAACTATACTCACAAATCGTGTTAAAGTGAGTTCAAGTTTGGGTCAGTTTAACCACCTACACAAATGATCTATAAAACACTATTATGGATAAATATAGGAACATTAAACTAATATTATTGTAATATAATTATAATATCATTATTTTTATATGCTTCTAGAAATATTATATTAAGTATTTAACTTATTTTTAAAGTATCATTTTTTATTCGCTAAAATCAATGAAATAAGACTGCACTAATTCCATTTTCACACAATGTAACTACTACACTTATGGAATAATATAAGAGACTTATAAATAAATATAATACATATATTAAAGTATATTAAATGATATATTAATTTTGAAATTTGTTTCAAATGATTCTTAATGAAATCAAAATTATAAAATATCTGAAAACAGTTATAGTTATTAACACCAAATGGTTAAAATATGACATAACTAACCAATATAGACATAGAAATAATTATAAATGAGGAGTGTAAAAAATAAAATATATAAATAAGGTTAATGATATATTATTAATGTTGATATTTGTTTTACAAAATTATTTATTTTCATCAACTAAGCAAGGAAACAAGGTAAGGGTTTTCATCTCAAATTCCTATCTTTGAGATATGTTTATGTTATGCATAATGTTTTCATTAAAATAGTTTAAAACCTGACCCTTTGTCTTATTTTTATAATTATTATATGTTTATATGTTATTAAATATTATATTTAAATTCATACCTCTCATGGGGTTTCAATTCAAAAATTACTAAAGTCGTAAGGGATTTTGTCTCAACTTCCCTTCATTGAGACATAGTTTGTATTTATGAACCATTTAGAATATAAGTAGTGTTTATAATAACTTTTTTACATAAAATATCATGAATTATATTTATTTACATTTTATTTTAATTTTAATTCCATGTTATTCATTTTATGGGGTTTTTATTAAATTTTCACCTATGTTGTAAGGGTTTTGTCTCAAAATTCCTTCTTGGAGACACATTTTCTATTATGAACTAGATTCCATTTATGTGGCATATATACTTAATATTTGAGATATTATATCATTAATTAAATTTTATTTATGGTAATATAATGAAAAATTTAATTTATCTCTCTTTTTTGAGGATTTTATTTAAATTCTCCCCATGTTGTGAGTAGTTTTCCTGACTCAAAAACTTTCTTGGGTCATTATCAATTATATTTGTCTAAAACCTTTCAAAATTGATCTATTATAACCCATGAAAGTATTATGTCGTATTTATACCTTATTTTAATGGAAATCATGTTTCATACAAAATTTATGTTCCTACATGATTCTATTGTTTAGTGAAAATTAATTTATGTTAAGAATAATTCTCATATATTTTAATAGATTTTTTTCCATATCCATTTTTTGTCTTCCCAAATGTGTTCTACTTTTACTTAGTGAAAATCCAATTTTTTTATCTTAAATAATAATTTTATCAAATTTTTCATTTTAAAGTAAAGGTTTCATCAATGTTTTAATGATGTGGGTTTTCAATAAGGTTATTTCAAAATACTCAAATGTTTTTTCCATAATTTCAAAATAAAGAGTTTTATCATCCACTCCACATTTTATTTTGATAAAACTTATTTATTTTACAATTTTCCATTTTTAGTGATTCTTTTTAAAAATAAAACTTTTCAAAATATTTTTAATTTCCTTTCTTGAAATCTTTATGTTATTTCTAACTTCCCATTATTAAATATTCTTTTCAAAAGTAAAATTTTTCTATGTATTTTCACTTATCCTCTTTGAAACCTTAGGTATTTTCATGGATCTTTTATTTAAAAATATTTATAAAATGGTTTTCAAAAATAATTCACTTTCTCTTCTCAATAATATTTTTTTAATTAATTTACAATTCATAGTTTATAACAATGTTCAAAAATGTTTTGTGAAAACTTTTGTATTTTCACTTTAATTTTTCTTCCAAGGTTTATCACACATGAAGTGATGTTTTGATCATACAATATATTTTTATGTTATGAATACTTTGGGGAAATTATATTTTTATATCCTATTATTTCTTAATTTAATATTAAGTGATAAGTTTAGTAAACACATTCTTTTTTCATGGGTTATTTAATTTATGAAGAAGATTAATTTTAAGAGGCATAAATATGTATGGATGATGAAGAGTGAAGTCCTATATTAACCTCCAATGCATTGGTTTAAGCTTATATCTCATAAGATAGTCATGTATGAAAAAAATTATTTTGTTAATATATGTATTGGCATGATGGGTTTTCTCACATTTTAGGTGTGGGTATAATGAGTTTGTTCACATATGTGTGAGAATAATGGGTTCTCTCACATAGGTTTTGTTATAATTATATATGTTTCATAATTCAATGTTATTTATAATGTCATGCTAAATTTATTCAATGAATTTTATTTCCATTAAATTCTATATTATCATGATTATGACTTGTTTTTAAAATAATTTATCACTTTTATGTGATGCTCACATATTATATGATTACTTAGATGTGTTTTGATCTAGTTCATATATTTTATGATTCCATAATAATATTTATATTATATTATATTTCTCTAACATTTTAATTATCATCATATTAGATCTTTTGATCTTTTATTATGATATTTAGGTATTCCCTATATTATCATCCATGTTTTTGAACTAATACTTTATGATATGTCTTTTCCTATATTGATAATTTGATCTCACCCAATTCTTATGCTTCCAATACCTAAATTATGAAGATGATTGTGTTATGTGAGATGTATAGAAAGGGTCCAGAGGAGAATGATTTTGTATAAAAGTTAACAAGTGTTGTACAATAATATTTTTATGTAGCTAATATTTAAGGAACCAAACTTTTTGGTCCTTAGGTTGAATAACTATTATGATATGTATCATTTAAATCATGATATTAATGTACTGTTTATTTCAGGTTTATCAGGGTTATATATAGTTGATAACACAATAGGTTTTAGTTATTTAGGAGATAAGTTTTTTAACTTTTTATATTAAGGTAATTTAACCTTAATAAAAACCCTTGAGGTGACTCTATGTAAAGGATAATATCCAAAAATATTGGTAAAATATTGAATAGATGGTTTTCCTAGAAATACATCCATGTATGGATAATACAAGTGTGTGTGGTTTTTTCACAAATTCATCTAGCGGTCATAACCCCAAAATGAGTTGGTTGAGTATATCTCGACCATCATTCTAGTGCATGATGAATAATCCCTTACTATGTATCTGATTTGACACTCCTGGGGGGGATATGATTTGGCTGATCATATCCTCTTTATAAACCATCATAAAGGACTGCTTTTCTAGTTACTATGAGGGATTATGTTGATAGGTGTAAGATAACCTATATTGAAGTAACTGAGGTCAAACTAAGTTTGATATAGGTTTAATATAAATAAATATGTGCCAATTTGATAATGTAAAAGAGTAAAAAATTTAATGTTGAATTCCTTTAATGATTATGATAATATCCTTATATTATAAATTTTTCATCGCATGTGTCAAACCTTTTAGTTTTAGTAATGGAAAGAACTAGAAGTAACTATGGGTGTGAGGGAAAATACAAATATTACCTAAATGAACAAAAAATTGGAAAGGGATTCGGAATGATAAATCTTGAAAGTATGTTGAACCATCTATCACATAATATTATTAACGATGGGTACATATTTGAAGTCCCAAATACATTAAATGAGAGACATATTGAGTCTCATAAATTATTACGTGATGAATATTATAAAGAAAAAAATATGAAATTTTTATATGTTAATTTTTGTAAAGAAGTTTTATGGTAAGTATGTCAAAGAAACTAGAAGATTATTTTATTATGGAAAAGGAGTCCATTGAGAATAAAAATATATATGAAAAATAATGAGTTCAATTTACATAAGGAAAGAATAAAAAACTCATCCAAGGGTACCATTAATAAATAAATGTCTTATGTGGGGAGAACCTGAGAATTATCCAAGCCAATTCCCTAATCAAAGGATTTATAAGGATTAAATGAATTCATTACCTCCTAAACTTGGGGAGCAAGGAAGAACCTATGCAATGACTATTGATGAAGTAGTTAGTAGTAATTAGGATTTTTTACCCTCCAACATGAATTAGTGGATTTATTAAAGTTTAATAAACTATATATTATTTTGGTTGTTTTATAAGGACATCAATTCTGTAACATCCCAAGTAAGTAATGAATAATAGATATTTTTTTCTATGTCTATTAATGATTAAGATAGTGTTTTAGAGGCTTAAAATGAAAATAAATACAATCTTATGCATTGAATACACTAATATTCTTAAAAGATTGTTTTACTGCCTTTTGATGGAAAACCCTTTTTAAATCAAACTTTTGACAATTTTATAATCTATATTTGTCAAAATAAACATATTCATTATGATTGGGGCAATTAAATTTACATTGGATAAATTTTTGGTATTTTTCTGGCAATGTTCATTTTTTAATGAATAGTGAAAACATACTGCATTTTACATCAAAACTGCTTTTTCATTTAATTTAATTATATGGTTAGATTATCCTTTTAATTGGTCTTAAAGTTTAATCTGAATATATTTTTACCATTTAATCCAATGGTGATCATTAATATTAATTTCACTTTGGAATTGGTCATAAACTAATGCCAAACTTTTCATAGATATTGTTTCAAAAAAACCCGCTATTTGTTTTGACAACGGGAATTATTTTTAAATCAATTTTTTCAATTTATGTTTTTGGAATTTGGTAAAATGGATTAAATATTTGGAATCAGAAGTTCCAAATTATGTAATTAAGACTCTTTTATTTTTGGACATTATGAATAGTAACGATGGTAATTATCTTTAATTATCTTGATTAATGAGTAATCGGGTAGTTAAAGATAATAAAATCATATCATAATAATACAAAAAGACCAAAACATGTGTCCTAAGGCTACTGGTTTTCTCATGGCCGACCATGGGATGCCTTTTTCCAAACATGGGGCCCCCATGGAATCACTTTTGTGAGAAAGTGACTTTTTATCTTTTTATTTTTAAAGAATGTTAAATGTGACAAAGAATGTATCACCTAAGTAAAATATTTTTACTTTTTTCTAAATAAATTATCTTTTTTAGACTATAAATAGTCATTATAAATCTAAAAAGATTTCCTACATCATAGTATTTTTTTCATAATTTTTAGACTTTAAATAAATTAAATTATTTATGACATCATGATGATGCAGCGATTACCTCATTAATAAAGGATTTAAATAAAATGAAATGATAATGTAAAATCTATGACCTACACATGTCCAAAACCTATTGGATGGGTGGATTTAGAACTCTTATCACCTTACCCTATAATTATATCAATGTGGGACCTTTTTAATCCAAAAATCATTTTCAAATAAAGTAACATTTCTTTACTTTCCAAGAGTGCCCCTCCTCTCCTCTTATAAAAGGCCCCCACCTCTACCTCCTTACCCATACTCAAAAAGCTTTTGGCTCAGCCAAACCCTACCCATTTTGTCTATCCACTTCCCTCTATTACTCCTTAAAGCCTCACTTTGGGCAGAAGTCTTCCCAAGGAAGCCTTTGAGCTCAAAACAAAGGGAGTTACCCGATTTTAAGGTAATGTCTTCACTTGAGTCCTTTTGTTTATTTTGCTTCTCCAACCCCCTAAACTCTTTTTATTCATTTATTTTGTAACAAATATAGTATATTAAATTTACTAGGATGTTTTTATAAGAAGTATTCTAGCTACACTTACACACACCTACATCTAATGGTTAAAGGACATACTGTTTCCGTGGATGGTGAATTTATGCCTCCCGAAACGATGATTGTTCAACATTATTTTAACAACTTAAAAGGTGGCCATTAAGATTTAACTATATTTATATATGATATATAATATGTTTATGTTTTCCTTAAGCTTCTGTATTTTTCATTTTGGTCATACCTTTATGGTTTCCATTATGGGTAAACATGATATCTTCATTTAAGGAAGTGCGGACTACCGCCCCCTCAAAGTGATTTGATTCGTTAAATATCATATGTGGGACGTATAAAGGATGGAACTATGATATTATATAAGATATTATACTGGAATTATAATATACCTTTATATCATTATGATTCCATTCTATAAAATAAGAAATAGAAATGAAAGTAGCGTTCATGCGTACGTACGGCTTACCGTCTCCATGAACGGTGCATTTCATTTCTTACCTATAAATGATTATGTAATATTATAAATGCATTTATATACTGGATATATATGATATGTACATCATTATTATAATTCTGGATATAATGGATACATGAACAAATTGTAATTATAATGGGTTTATTTTTTACTCAAGTACCAATGATCGTTAAAACGACCGTTATTAACTTTAATAATTACATAGTGTTCATGACATGGAAATAAGTGATATAAAAGGAATAATGAACTTAAAGAAGGTTATTAAGAAAGTAGAAATTAACTCAAGTTTATTATTTAGGACATTAAAGAACGATCGAGTCAAGTCGGACCCGAGGTATGAGACTTTGTCTCAATCTCCTTTCATTGAGGCATATTTTGTTTTATACACAACCTTCTTTTATATGGTGTATAAACCCCTTTGACTTTTACGTTTATTTAAAAGGAATCTTTTTTATATGAAGCGTTTACTAAACGAAAAAAGGGAATGTTTTTGTCTTACGTATGTGGCGACAACGACTTCTTCGCCGCCGTGACCATTATTTGAGTTTCGGCTTCCTCTACAAGCCATACTTTTTTTTAAAAGAAAAATAAATACCATGTTTTACTTTTATTTTATTTTGGTATTGAAAATGGTTTTCATAATGTTTTTATATCAATGTGTTGTATTGATATCTTGTGATGGAAAGGTGGAAATGTTATGTTTCCTTTATGCATGTTTTATGTGATACGATTATGTTGAGGTTCTTGGGAATTATTATGAAGACGGGTGGTTCCGTGATAAAATAAGGGCGGGTGAGCCTGATATATCTCTCCAATGCATTGGGTAACGCGAAGGAGTGAAACATTAAGGTTTCTCCGAAGAGATTTAGGGAATATAATGTGATGAGTATTCCAAACGTAACCAAGAGGGTTACTCCCTACGTAAGAATGTTATGAATGCCTCAAGTTACCTTTATGTCTTATGTTTTCTATGATTTATTCATGATTTGATTAGGTATGTTAAAGGGCTTATGTTTTATGGGTAAAGTATGATTTCATTCTTATGTATATATGTACCCATGTTTCCTTTCCATATTTTTATATCCCTTACTGAGGTTTTTATGCTCATCCCAAGTTTTTTTGAAAAGTTTTTCACAGGTCAAGGGAAAGAAACATGATATGATGATAGTGTCAAGGAAGTGTCAAGAAAGAATCCATGTTTTATTTTAAATATGTTTTCATTGATGGGAAATAAGAATACTATCTTTATGTAACCACTTTGTTTATATGTGGAATGTAATGCAAGTTTTATAATCTAATTATCTAAAACTCTAAACCCAAAAAGATCCTCAATGTGTAATCTTTTAATATCTCAAGATTAAGTAAGGTTTAAGGTTGGGGCCTTATAGTTGGTATCAGAGGTCGGTTTAGATAACTTTAGGTGTTAGAATTCTATTAAATGATTATCCAAAAATATTTTTTTTGGTCAAATTGAAGTGATATAGTATTTGAAGATTACCATGTTGCTTCATCTAATACATGTTTGTTCAGAATGGTTTTCCGCAGAGGAAACAGGGAAGCAGTGCTAGGAAGGCATGCAGAAGGAAATAACCTTCTGAATCAGCATCCTGAGATGGTCGGAATTGGAACTGAACAGTTTTTTGTAGTAATGGCATAGTTGACTCAAGCTATAAATGGCGGTGGTATCCATACACGAGATCAGCCAGATCAACCACAAAGGAACATGTCAGTGGTGGAACATTTCATGAGGCAACATCCCCCATCATTCAGAGGATCATCTGACCCTGTGCTAGCTGAAGGGTGGATTAAAGCACAGGAGAAGATTTTCGATGTCATGGAGTGTTCAGACAATCAAAAGGTTAGTCTTGCTATTTACCGTTTGGAGGGTGAAGCAGATCAGTGGTGGCCGATGGTTAAAAATATCAGGGATGCTGATGAGATTGATGCTTTCGACTGGGATGAATTCAAAGGTATGTTTCTTGAAAAGTATTTTCCTAAGGCTGTTGGACTTAGTATGGAAAAACAATTCTTGGAATTAAGGCAAGAGGAAGACTCAGTGGCTACCTATGAAGAAAGGTTCACTCGATTGGCAAGGTATGCTCCAAATTTTATCCGAGACCTTGATAGTAAAATCAATCGTTTTTACTCAAGATTAAAGCCAAAATATCGAAGGGCATTAGCTTCTCGTGAGTTTAAAAGTTATAAAAAGCTTGTTCGATGTGCTGAGAAGGTGGAAATGGAGTTTTCCGATGATCAAGTGTTCTATAACAACCAGCAGAAGAAGAGACCAACGTGGCAGGAGAAAGGGAAGAATTATTCAAAAAAGTCTGATGGTAAGAAATCTAAGTTTCCATTTTGTGATAATTGTGGCAAAAGGAATGATGGGGGATGTCTTCTGAATTCTGGAAAGTGCTACCGATGTGGTAATATGGGACATAAGGCTCGTTATTTCACTGAAAAAGATCAAGGTGAAGGTAAGACCAAATTTGATTTACAGTTAGTGAAATGTTTTAAGTACAATGAGATGGGTCACTATGCAAACGAGTGTCCGACAAAGAGATTGAGTGATGGGAAGTAGTTAGACTACAAGCAGAAAGGGGTGGTGAAATCCTTTGCAACTACTTCAGCAGATGTCAGGCCATCAAATAAAGTTGTATCAGGTACTTTGTTTGTTTTTTCAAATTATGCCAGTGTGTTGTTTGATTCGGGGTCCACACATTATTTCATCTCTGAAAACTTTTCTAGTAAAATGGGAATACCATCTCAAGAAATGACTCATTAACTTTTGGTAAAAACACCTGGGGGAAATTTTGAGGCAAAAAGAATTTATAAGAATCTTCCTATCCTTATCTGTGGAAAGAACCTACTTGCAAACCTTATTGTTCTACCTCTAGTAGAGTTTGATGTTATCCTGGGTATGGATTGACTCTCTATTTACCATGCTAAGATTGACTGTAGAGCTAAAGAAGTTTCTTTTCAGAAAGACTTTCAGTTTGTGTACAAGAATGAACCCTTACTGTTGATAACATATCAAGAGGCCAAGAAACTTGTAAAAGATGAAAATGAATGTTACCTTGCACACATCGTTGAAAATAAAGGAACTATTCAGATTAATGATGTGCCAGTGGTAAATGAGTATCCTGATGTTTTTCCTGATGAGTTTCCTGGAATAATACCAGATCGGGAAGTTGAGTTTACTGTTGACTTAGTTCCTGATGCTAAGACAATTTCAAAACCCCCTTATCGAATGGCTCAAATTGAACTTTTAGAGTTGAAGGAGCAATTGCAGGATTTATTAGAGAAAGGTTTCATTCGACCTAGCACATCACCATGGGGTGCTCCTGTTTTATTTGTTAAAAAGAAAGATGGTTCTATTAGACTTTGCATTGATTATAGAGCCTTGAATAACATCACTATTAAGAACAAATATCATTTGCCTCATATTGATGATTTGTTTGATCAGCTCCAGGGAGCTCAGTATTTTTCAAATATTGACTTGATATCGGGGTACCATCAGCTGATGGTAAAGGAAGAAGATGTTCCAAAGACCGCGTTCCGTAAAAGATATGGCCATTATGAATTTGTAGTAATGCCTTTTGGCCTAACCAATGCACCTACTGTATTCATGGACTTAATGAATAGAATTTTCCATGAGTTCTTGGATAAGTATGTGGTGGTTTTCATTGATGATATTTTGGTGTTTTCTAAAAGTAAAGAGGAGCATGAAAGACATTTAAGGGTTATCTTGAAAACCTTAAAAGAAAATAAACTGTACGGAAAATTCAGAAAGTTTGAGTTTTGGTTGCAACAAATTTCTTTCCTTGGTCACATTGTTTCTAAACATGGGATAACTGTTGATCCAGCAAAAACAAAGGTTGTGGAAGACTATCCAAGACCCAAAAATGTAACTGAGATTCATAGCTTCCTTGGTTTGGCAGGATATTACCGAAGGTTTGTTAGAAATTTTTCATGGTTATCTAGTCCAATGACTAAGCTAACTCGGAAGGGTGTTATGTTTATCTGGACAAAAGAATGTGATGATTGTTTTCAGGAATTGAAAAGAAGATTGGTGAATGCTCCAGTTTTGGCACTACCTTCCAGGAATGGTGAGTTTGTTATATACAGTGATGCTTCATTGAAAGGACTTGGTTGCGTCCTAATGTAGAATGATCAGGTAATTTCTTATGCTTCACGACAGTTGAAAACTCATGAGGTAAATTACCCTACACATGATTTGGAATTAGCTGATGTTGTTTTCGCTTTAAAAATTTGGAGGCATCATTTGTATGGAGTAAAGTGTGAAATATATACTGATCAAAAAAGTTTAAAGTATATATTCACTCAGAAAGAGTTAAACATGAGATAGAGGAGATTGCTGGAATTAATCAAGGATTATGATTGTATAATTCATTACCATCCGGGAAAATAAAATAAAGTGGATGATGCTTTGAGTCAAAAAAGTAATGCTTCATTAGCAATGTTTCCTTTGGAACGTGATCCTTTGGTTAAGGATTTGATGAACTTTGACATAGAAGTTGTTGGTGCAGGAAGTTCTTCTGTTTTGTTTCAGGTATCAGTGAGATCATCTCTATCAGATAGAATCAAGCAAGCACAGAAGCATGACAGTGAGTTGCAGAAAAAGGTAGAGTTGGTTTAGAAAGGTAAGTTTCCTGAATTCAACATTGATAATGATTGCGTTTTGAGATTTGGGAAGAGATTGTGTCTACCTTGTGATTCACAGTAGAAGAGAGAATTGTTATGTGAAACTCATAGTTCTCCGTTTTCAGTTCATCCTGGCAGTACTAAGATGTACAGAGATCTGCGGGAGTATTACTGGTGGGATGGAATGAAAAGAGATATTGCTGATTTTACTGTGAAGTGTTTGACATGTCAATAGGTTAAATCAGAGAGGTAGTTACCAAAAGGGATGCTTCAGCCTTTACCAGTGCCATAGTGGAAATGGGAGAATATATCCATGGACTTTGTTGTGGGATTACCGAAGACATATCGAGGTAATAATGCAATCTGGGTTATTGTTGATCGCTTGACTAAATCTGCTCATTTACTTGCTATACGAGATACTTTTTCCCTAGATCAACTTTCCCGTTTGTATCTTAAAGCGATAGTCAGGTTACATGGAGTTCCCCTCTCCATTGTATCTGATTGTGATCCCAGGTTCACTTCTAACTTTTGGAAAGGCCTTCAGAAGTCATTGGGTACTGAATTAAATTTTAGTATAGCATTTCATCCTCAATCATATGGGCAGTCAGAACGAAAAATTCAGACCTTGGAGGATATGCTACGAGCTTGTTCGATGTATTATCAGGGAAGTTGGGACCAACATCTTTATTTGGTTGAATTTTCATATAATAACAGTTTTCATTCTAGTACACAGATGGCACCATTTGAGGAATTATATGGGAAGCGGTGTCGAACTCCAGCTTTCTGGGATGAAGTGGGTGAAAGGAAGTTTATGGGACCAGAATTGGTAGAAGAGATGGCAGAAAAAGTTCATATTATTCAGAAACACATGAGAATAGGTCATAGTAGGCAGAAGAGTTATGCAGACAACAGGAGGAAGGATCTAACTTTTGAGGTAGGTGATCATGTTTTTCTCAAAGTCTCTCCATGGAAAAGTGTGATGTGATTTGGTAAGAACGGAAAGCTGAGTCCAAGGTTCATTGGACCATATGAAATTCTAGAGAGAGTTGGATCAGTTTCATACAGAGTGGCTTTACCTCCAAGTTTATCTCAGGTACACAATGTTTTTCATGTTTTGATGCTGAGAAAGTACATGCCAGATCCATCTCATGTTTTGAGTCCACAAGTAGTTCAGCTGGAAGAGAACCTATCTTATGAGGAACAACAAGTCCAGATTCTTGACCACAAGGAGCAAGTGTTACGGAATAAGGTGATTCATCAGGTAAAGGTTTTGTGGAAAAACCACATGATTAAAGAGGCAACATGGGAATCTGAAAATGCAATGAGGGATAAATACCCCCACTTATTCGATAAGTAAATAAATTGCGGGGACGCAATTTTCTAAAGGGGGAAGGATGTAACATCCCAAGTAAGTAATGAATAATAGATATTTTTATCTATGTCTATTAATGATTAAGATAGTGTTTTATAGGCTTAAAATGAAAATAAATACAATCTTATGCATGGAATACACTAATATTCTTAAAAGATTGTTTTACTGCCTTTTGATGGCAAACCCTTTTTAAATCAAACTTTTTACAATTTTATAATCTATATTTTTCAAAATAAACATATTAATTATGATTGGAACATTGAAATTTACATTGGCTAAATTTTTGGTATTTTTCTGACAATGTTCATTTTTTAATGAATAGTGAAAAAATACTGCATTTTACATTAAAACTACTTTTTCATTTAATTTAATTATATGGTTAAATTATCCTTTTAATTGGTCTTAAAGTTTAATCTGAATATATTTTTACCATTTAATCCAATGGTGATCATTAGGATTAATTTTACTTTGGAATTGCTCATAAACTAATGCCAAACTTTTCATAGATATTGTTTCAAAAAAACCCGCTATTTGTTTTGACAACGGGAATTATTTTTAAATCAATTTTTGCAATTTATGTGTTTGGAATTTGGTAAAATGGATTACATATTTGTATTCATAAGGTATAAACTATGTAATTAAGACTCTTTTATTTTTGGACATTATGAATAGTAACGATGGTAATTATCTTTAATTATCTTGATTAATGAGTAATCAGGTAGTTAAAGATAATAAAATGATATCATAATAATACAAAAAGACCACAACATGTGTCCTAAGGCTACTGGTTGTCTCATGTCCGACCATGGGATGTCTTGTACCAAACTTGGGGGCCCCATGGAATCACTTTTGTGAGAAAGTGACTTTTTATCTTTTTTATTTTTAAAGAATGTTAAATGTGACAAAGAATGTATCACCTAAGTAAAATATTTTTAATTTTGTCTACATAAATTATCTTTTGGACTATAAATAGTAATTAGAAATCTAAAAAGAGTTCCTACATCATAGTATTCGTTTCATAATTTTTAGACTTTAAATAAATTAAATTATTTATGACATCATGATGATGCAACGATTGCCTCATTAATAAAGGATTTAAATAAAATGAAATGATAATGTAAAATCTATGACCTACACATGTACAAAACCTAATGGATGGGTGGATTTCGAACCCTTATCACCTTACCCTTGAATTATATCAATGTAGGTCCTTTTGAATCTGATAATCATTTTCAAATAAAGTAACATTTCTTTACTTTCCAAGAGTGCCCCTCCTCTCCTCTTATAAAAGGCCCCCACCTCTACCTCCTTACCCACACTCCCAAAGCCTTTGTCTCGGCCAACCCCTGCCCATTTTGTCTCTCCACTTCCCTATATTACTCCTTGAAGCCTCACTTTGGGCAGAAGTCTTCTCAAGGAAGCCTTTGAGCTCAAACCAAAGGGAGTTACCCGATTTTAAGGTAATGTTTTCACTTGATTCCTTTTGTTTTATTTTGCTTCTCCAACCCCATAAACTATTTTTATTCATTTATTTTGTAACAAATCCAGTATATTAAATATACTAGGATTTTTTTATAAGAAGGATTCGAGCTACACTTACACACACCTACATCTAATGGTTAAAGGACATACTGTTTCCGTGGATGGTGAATTTATGCCTCCTGAAACGATGATTGTTCAACATTCTTTTAACACCTTCAAAGGTGTCCATTAAGATGTCAATATATTTATATATGATATATAATATGTTTATGTTTTCCTTAAGCTTCTGTATTTTTCATTTTGGGCATACCTTTATGGTTTCCATTATGGGTAAACACGATATCTTCATTTAAGGAAGTGCGGACTACTGCCCCCTCAAAGTGATTTGATTCATTAAATACCATATTTGGGATGTATAAAGAATGGAACTATGATATTATATATGATATTATACTGGAATTATAATATACCTTTATATCATTATGATTCCATTCTATAAAATACGAAATAGAAATGAAAGTAGCGTTCATGCGTACGTACGACTTACCGTCTCCATGAACGGTGCATTTCATTTCTTACCTCTAAATGATTATGTAATATTATAAATTCATGTATATACTGGATATATATGATATATACATCATGATTATAATTCTGGATATAATGGATACATGAACAAATTGTAATTATAATGGGTTTATTTTTGACTCAAGTACCAATGATAGTTAAAACGTCTGTTATTAACTTAAATAATTACATAGTGTTCATGACATGGAAATAAGTGATATAAAAGGAATAATGAACTTAAAAAATGTTCTTAATCAAGTATAAATTAACTCAAGTTTATTATTCAGGACATTAAAGAACGATCGAGTCAAGTCAGACCTGAGGTATGGGACTTCGTCTCAATCTCCTTTCATTGAGGCATATTTTTTTTATACACAACCTTCTTTTATATGGTGTATAAACCCCTTTGAATTTTAAGTTTATTAAAAAGGAATATTTTTTATATGAAGTGTTTACTAAATGACAAAAGGGAATGCTTTTGTCGTACGTATGCGGCGACAACGACTTCTCTGCCGCCGTGACCATTATTTGAGTTTCGACTTCCTCTATAAGCCATACTTTTTTTAAAAAGAAAAATAAATACCATGCTTTACTTTTCTTTTATTTTGGTATTTAAAATGGTTTTCATAATGTTTTTATATCAATGTGTTGTATTGATATCTTGTGTTGGAAAGGTGGAAATGTTTTGTTTCCTTTATGCATGTTTTATGTGATACGATTATGTTGAGGTTCTTGGGCATTATTATGAAGACGGGTGGTTCCGTGATAAACTAAGGGCGGGTGAGCCCGATATAGCTCTCCAATGCATTGGGTAACGCGAAGGAGTGAAATGTTAAGGTTTCTCCGAAGAGATTTAGGGAATATACTGTGATGGGTATTCCAAACGTAACCAAGAGGGTTACTCCCTACGTAAGAATGTTATGAATGCCTCAAGTTACCTTTATGTCTTATGTTTTCTTTGATTTATTCATGATTTGATGAGGTATGTTAAAGGGCTTATGTTTTATGGGTAAAGTTTGATTTCATTATTATGTATATATGTACCCATGTTTCCTTTCCATATTTTTATATCCCTTACTGAGCTTTTTATTCTCATCCCAAGTTTTTTTGAAATGTTTTTCACAGGTCAAGGGAAAGGTACATGATATGATGATAGTGTCAAGGAAGTGTCAAGAAAGAATCAATGTTTTATTTTAAATATGTTTTCATTGATTGGAAAGAAGAATACTATCTTTATGTAACCACTTTGTTTATATGTGTAATGTAATGCAAGTTTTATGATCTAATTCTCTAAAACTCTAAACCCGAAAAGATCCTCAATGTGTAATCTTGTAATATCTCAAGATTAAGTAAGGTTTAAGGTTGGGTCCTTATAAATTCACTTCCCTCAGTGATTTTTATTTTGAGGAAAACATTTAGTGGTTTGATTATTATGTTTTTGGAAACAAAATTTATGAAAATCATAATATCCTCCCCTAAAAAATTGATTTTATTTTTGAAATATAATTGATATCTTCACTTTATCACCTTATTAATTTCTATATTAGATAAAAACACATTATGAATCAATTGTGACCATCAATTACTACAAGTCCAACTATGAATTATCTAATAAGAAAATAGAATCCATCAAATGTGACTTAAAACCTTGTTACGGTATATATTTTGTTGAAATAATTTGGGAAAATAAGTATTTTCTAGTCTTCCGTATGATATTGAGGTTAATATCTCATTAGAGATAATATCTTATAGATTTTAAATCCTTATTCCACCTTTATCTATTCCTATAATAAAATGATAATTAAATTGTGAAGATAAAATTTATTTATGGGGGTAGAATATGATGACCCGAGATTTTAGATCCTTTAAAACACATACTATGTTCTATAGCTTTCATCACATGCTACACCCAACATAAATAAACCACAACATATTAAAAATAAATTATGAATAAATATATATTAAACAATAATATGGTAAACCATTAATAGTTATTATATTTAAAAGGTTAATAATTATAATAAGTTAATATTAAAAAGGTTGTTCTCAATAAAATTCGTTTTTAATATTATATATATTATTTTAAAAATTAAAAATTATAAAATTTATAATGTATATTTTAATTGTTTTTTTAATTCTCACAAAAAAATTAGGTGGGATGTATTTTTTATATATTTAAAAAATAATCTATTTTTAGGTGAATTGTGAAAAAATACTCATGTTACTAATTCTATCAATTTTATATGAGTTAGAAGTTTTTGAAACCTTTTTTAAATAAAAAATATATATTTATAAATTAAAATAAATCATATAAAAATACTATTTCAATTTATAAAACCCATGAATATCATTTTAGAAAATTATGTAATATTTTATGAAAATTATTTCTCATTTGTTTCTTTAATTAAATTTATACATAAGGAAATTAAGTTTTGGATTTATTTTAATTTCACATAAATCATATATAAAAAATTATAATCTTTTTAATATAATTATAATCAATATCATTGATAATTTTATCTTATGTATAAATTTTATGCTTGAAAATACATGTTTTTAAAGAAATGGTTTTTATACATTATATGTGCTAATGTTAAGGTTAGTTTTCCTACACATAAAAATTTAATTTCATATATTTATTATTATATTTGAGATAAAAATTCCAAAATTATTTGATATGTATAATTTCATTTTTTTTGGGTATAAAATTTAGGTTTTTGGTATTAATGATAATTGCCACAATAATTGTGAAACAATTATTTTAAAATTATTGTTTTATTAATATAAATGAATTTATATAGAATAAATTAAATTTAAATACTTTAAATAATTAATTTAATATGGTTTCTAAACACATAAATAAGTATATTTACACTCATTTAGTTTTTTTTCAATACTAAATAAGATAAAAAACCCATAATAGTCAAAATGAATTTATTATACTAAAACAATTTGTATACACATTATAGGTTTTAATATAAATGTTAATTTTACAGTATTTAGAAATTTAATTATACTAAATAGATGTTAAATTTAGTTCTATGACACCAGAATATGGTAATATGGGTTATTTCATATGTTTAATAAAACATAAAATCACTTGGTTAAAAACCGGTTACCGAATTTAAAAGTAAAATAATAAAATGTAAAAACTTAATGATAAAAACATTATAAAATGTTTAAAAATGTGTTTTAAGACTTTTTGAGTCTTTATTTACTCTAATAAACCTCAAAATCAATTATTTTAAATATTTGGATCCTTTGACCTTGTAATAGTGTCATGGAATTATTAAAATATAAAGGGTGTTTCCAAAAGTGTCATTTTCTTCTATTATAAAAGGGGATCACTTACACCCATCCAAAAACACACCTATACTTCGAATTACTCATTTAAAATATATAATTTTAATCTCCCTTTAACCCTATCACACAAAAATAAACCCCCACCCCCTACCCCCCACTAACTCATAGTTAGCATAATCCCTTCAATTTAATGGGAACTTCCAAGGAAAAATAAAGTCTTCAACGTAAGTATTATCTCCTTCTTATATTTTTATTATTAATATTAATATTAAAAATATATTATCACCAAAATAATATAAATACTTAATTATAATAATTATGTGGGTATTTTTTTTATATTAATGTTATATTGCTTAATTAATTATCTTCATTACACTATGAAAAAAAGGAACGCCAATTGTGTGTGTGCGTGAACAACCACCTCCATGAAAAATAATTATTTTCATTTTTATTCTAGTTTTTAATTATTTATAAAAAATATTAAAAAATGGTTTTCCATAATAAAAAATTTAAAATAATATTATTAAGATTATATTATAATATTATTATTTTAAAAGAAACACCTCCTTAACCAAATTCACCAATCAAGTTAAAGTGATTTCAAGTTGGTGTCGATTTAACCACCTACATGAATGATGATATAAAACTCTATTATGGATAAATATGGGAACATTATAACTAATATTATTATAATAAAATAATAAAATAATTATTTTAATTCATTTATATAAATAATATATTAAGTATTTAACTTATTATTAATTTATCATTTTTCATTTGCTAAAATCACTGAAATAATCTAGCACAAATTCAATTTTAATTCAATGTAACTAATAAACTTATGGAATGATATAATTAAATTATAAATCAATATAATACATATATTAAAGTTTCTTAAATTATATATTAATGATTAATTTTTTTTCAAAGGATGGGTAATGGCATCAACATTATAAAACTTGGGGAAATGGCTAAAATTATGAACACCTGACGGTTGAAATATGATACAACTAACCAATATAGTGAAGGAAAGTAATTATAAGTTATGAATATAAAAGGATAAATATATTAATAAGTTTTTTTAAATATTTGATTAGGTTAGGTATTTTTTTTCATGAGACTAGATTTTCATCAAATAAACAAGGAAACAAGGTAAGGGTTTTCATCTCAAACTCCTATCTTTGAGACAAGTTTATGTTGGGAAAAATGATTTCATTTAAATGGTGTAAATAAAGAAACTTTTTCATATTTTTATCATGATTATATTTTTTCATGACCTTAAATTTTATATTTAAAATTTCTACCACTCATGGAGTTTTGATTCAAAATTTAGTAAAGTCGAAAGGGATTTCATCTCAATTTCCATTCATTGAGACATAGTTCATATTTATACCCCAATTATTATTTAAGTGATTTTTATACTACCTATTTTATATAAAATATCATGAATTTTATTTTTTTATTATATTTTTTGTTTAATTTTATTCTCTCCTTTTTATGGGGTTTTTATTGAATTTTTACCCAGGTCGTAAGGGTTTCATCTCAAAATTTCTTTTTTTGAGACGCATTTTATTTTTTGCACCTCATTCCATTTATTTGGTGTATATAATACATATTCGAGATATTATATCATTAATTAACTTTTATTCATGGTAATTTAAGTTTAATTTTAATCTCCCTCTTTCATGAGTATTTTATTTAAATTCTCTTCAAGTTATAAGTGGTTTTCAAGGCTCAAATAATTTGTTGGGTCATAATATCTTCACTTTATTACAAACCTTTAACGATTGGTCTATTATAACCTATAATGATGTTATGTTTTATTTACACCTTATTTTCTAGGGAAATAATTTTTCACACTAAATTTTTCTACCTTCATGATTCTAATTTTTTGTCAAAATGAATGTATGTTAAGAATAATTCTCATCTCTTTTAATAGATTGTTCTTCCATATCCATGTTCTTAATTACCAAAAATTTTATCCTTTAACCTAGTGGGAACTCTAACTTTTTATATATAATGATCATTTTATCCCTTTTATTAATTGTAAACCCAAGGTTTCATTATCCTTTTAACGGTGTGGGTTTTCAATAAATTTATTTCAAATTGTTCCAAAGGTTTCGACATCCTTTAAAAAATAAATAGTTTTGTCATCCACTCCATGTTTTATTTTGATAAAATTTATTTATTTTTCAAGTTTACATTACTAATTATTATTTATAAAAGTAAATTTTCTGAATATATTTTCACCTTATCTTCTCAAAAAAATTATAATATTTTCAAGTTTCCATTCTTAAATATTTCTTTCCAAAGTAATTTTTTAAAATTATTCTCACTTATAATTTTTGAAACCATATATATTTATAAGGATATTTTATTTTTTATTATTTATAATAATTTTTTCAAAAATTATTCATTTTATCTTATCAATAATTTAACTTAAAAAGTTATTTACAATTCATCTTTTAAAACAATGTTTAAAAAGGTTTTTTGAAAACTATTTTATTTTCACATCAATTTTTTCCATGTTTTATCTCTCATAAAGTGATGTTTTGATCATACTATATATGTTTTTATCTTATTAATCCTTTTGGGAAATAATATTTTTATATCCTATAATTTCTTAATTTTATGTTAAGTGATAAGTTTAAGAAACCAATTATTTTTACAAGGGTCATTTAAGTTATTATAATAATTGATTTTAAGTGGCACACATGTGTGTGGATGAATATGGGTGGAGTCATATATCACCCTAAAATGAATTATTTGTATCATATATCTTATGATATTTTCATGTACGAACATAATGAGTTTGTTCGCATAATTTTGGGCATGACGGATTTTTTCACATTTAATATGTGGATATGATGAGTTTGTTCACAGACGTGTAGGAATAATGGGGTTTTCTATATATAGTTTTCATATACTCATGTATGTGACTCAATTAAATTTTTTCTATCATCTAATGACAAATTTTCAAGATTCATTTCATTTTCATGAAATTCCATGCTATCATGATTATGCCTTATTTTTAAATTATTATTCACTTTTATTTAATTCTCACATGTTATATAACTATTGGGATATGTTTTGATCTAGCTAATATATTTTATGACTTCTTAATGATATTTATATGATATTATGTTAATATAGCGTGTTTTATGATCATCATATAAGGACTTTTGATATTTTATTATGATATTTATTTCTCCCCTGTTCTCATTCATGTTTATGAACTAATAGATTATGATATTTACTTTTCCATGATGAGTATTTTAGCTCACCCATTTTTTGTGTTTATAATCCCTAAGTTATAAATATGATTTTATCATGTGAGATTTCAAGAACGTTTTTTAGTGGAATATTATTATGTAAAACATTTTTCAAGTGTTGTAAAATAATATGTTTATATAGTTAATCTCCAAGGCAATAAACTTTTTGGTCCTTAGTTTGTGAAACTATAGTGAGATGTATCATTTAAATCATACTATTAATATAATATTTATTTAATTTTTATCATGGTTCGCTATAGAAATTTTCCTATAGATTAAATTAGTTTTCTTATTTAAATTAATTTCCAAGACTGAACAAAGTTTCAAGGGACATGATGTACCCTTGTACACTTGCTGGATTTCCTCATCTGTTGATGGTCAATGTCTTGATTTTAAATTCATTCCAAGTGAAACTTGGAACCTTATGGGTTTATTAAATGAAATGAAATGAATGAGATATAGTAGAATTAATGATAGGTTCACATAGTGACCTTTGAGTGAAGGGGTGTTGGACTGAAGTATTCTTCCTAAGTAGGACATGTGATAACTGTATGATGCATTGGAACTTTTTGGATAGTCAATATGGTCATGGTGATAGTGTTCCTCCCCCAATAAGATGTAATTACCTAAGAAGATAGATCATATGATGATTTATGGATAGGTTGAGTAAGGTGAATGACCAAGGGTTACTTGGGAATGTGATGGGCTTGCGACCATCTCCCTTGTGTGACATTGATATTAGATTACCTTTGAGTCCAATGAGTCCATGTGATGATTATTATGAGCCAAAGGGATGTTATTACATCTATATAATGGGTGTTTTTTTACAGATATTAGACTAAGGCTAAGGAGCCCAGGTGAGGGGTCCATGCTTGATGTGGCCTAGGGGAGCCTAGTGGGTGCCCTGATGATATTTTGACCCTAAGAGGGTGTGTGTGGGTTGGGTATAGATTATTTTGGGTGTCACCATAAAACATGAATCATTTCTGTGATATTAGTACGGCGGTTAAAAATGATAGGTCATGCACTTGATTGGTGAACCTTAGTTTTTTTAGATGGGTTCGGGCAGATGGTCAACCCTTATGAGATGAGTATTATGAGATGGTTAATGTTGGATTCACTTCACACTTAGATTTATTAAGATACATGATATACCTTAGATGTTTTCCTTGGATCTAACATTTATTCCTACAACTATTAGGATTATTTGGGTTAATCACACTTCCCATCGATATATATTGAGATACATGGTATTCCTTGTATGTTCTCCCTGGATCTGACCTTCATGTATGATATTATTTTATGGAAGAGAGGGACATATTTCCCCCATAGAGATGTGTATATGAGATGATATTGTAGGGATTAACTTTCTTATGAGTGAGAATTACAAAATGATATATTATGGGAGATACATACCAAATCATGATGATAGGTATACATGAGATGATTTGGGAGGGATGCACTTTTATCCAAGTGATCGGTATACCATTGGATTCATAGAGCTTTATCTTATGATCCATTTATTAATATTTATGTTATTGTATTACCTAATAATTGCTCCCAATTATCTACCATGGGTCTAATATTGGTTAGCATGATTACATGATGATCTAGGAGACACTTTGGTACTAAGTGAAGTAGGAATATCCAATATCAGGTGCCACATTAAAAATTTAGGATTAATGGCATATTTTTATTTATGCTTTCTCACCATATTGATTATCCAATTGTGCATCTCAAATTAACATAACCTATATTTACTAGTTATATATGGGATCACATCGGTGGTTCCCTACTAAATTAAACTCACACCCTACTCTAGAGTCCATAGAACTTGGGTTCCCAAGCAGCCTTCATTATTCGCAAGTTCAAGTTGGGAAAAGGCTTGATATTAGACCATTAATTTAGATAACTTGAAAAAAATTCTTGATATGGATAATTTGCATCTCAGGGATATCAGTAAATCCTTATAATTTAATTTAATTTGTTTTATTTTTGATCATCCCAGTGGGTGATCATTCATTGTATATTGGTTGGACCAAGAGTATGTATGATTATAGGTTTTTATATTTACATTAGATATAGAATATTTTGTTTTATTTCTTCTACATAATCTAATTTGTTTTTGTAGATAATTTTTTATCTATTTTTCTTTTATTTTTCACTATAATATGGGGTATAATCTCCTGATGGTAACACCCTAGACCCCCGTTGCTATTTGGAAGACTCTACAGTATATATAGGTGCACCTATACTTAAGTAGTTCCTTCTCCGATGAGGGAAAATCATAGTGGTCATGAAATTGGGGAGGATATTATAAAGTGGTATATGAAAAATTATGTGACTAATATCATATAGTGTATTAGATTTTTTATTTTTTCTTTATATTTTAGAAGGTGGTAGACATGTGATCTAAAAATGTGTCAGATTTTGTGATGGATGTTGGACTAGTGTATTGAAAACACCTTTTCTGATGGGAAGCCCACATTTCTAGGGGAATGGGATTATTTTTCTTGATTTTAACATTTATAGTTGATTTTATTATTACTAAAATTGATGTTCGTGTTATTTATTATAGATTTATGTTTTATTTTTAATTATCTTTTATCTCATTGGAATGAATTTGGTGTTTATTTTTCATTTTTTTAATATAGGGTTCATATGAAATATGTTTTCTTATGTGTTATTGGTATCATTGGTGATATAGGGTTTTATTTTTAAAGTGTTAACAATAACTTATAGGTTGTTTTATCATATAAGTTGCTGTTATCCTAAGGTGAATTCATCTAGAGTAAGTTTATTCTAATCTATATTAGCTTCCTTATAAGGCATGTCGAACATAGGGAAATTCCCAATGATGAGTTGATCTAGAGGAAAGTGATTCACCTGGTTTCCAAGTGTTCACATTGTACCAAAAAAATTTATATATCATTGCTTATTTTTTATAAAAGGTGGTTTCTATATCTTCATGTGGATACACCTCAGTGTTATCATGGATTTTTTCAAATGATTTGGTAACTTTGATCAGCTTATCTCATCATGATTCTAAAATGTGGATGTTAAATCTTCTTCTAGTCACTCTCAAAGGGTGGTTCATATCTCTAGATTTTGGGAAATTTGGGATTAACACAATGATACTAGACACTCAAGGTATTGGATGAACCTTCCCCATCTAAAATTAAAGATTATGCAGATGATCTACAAGCTAGATACCCACTGTATAGTTTTTAACCAGTCTAACTTTAATGGAAATCGTGATTGAGATATGTCAGTAGTATTACACGGTGATTGGGTGTCATAAAAGGTAACTAATTTGGGCTTAAATTTTAATAATGATGGTTCATGTGCCCATGGTTTCATGAGAGGAGGTGGCCTCATTTCAAATGGTCATGGATCTATGGTTTTAGCTTTCAGTTCCTACTATGATGAAGTAAATTATTTAATAGATGAAGTGTAGGTTGTGATGAATGGTCTTCTTTTGAGTATACTTTATGAAATAAAACTATCATAAGTAAAAAAAATGACTTTTATTTATAAATTTTTGAAACATGAATCACCCACTCATTGGTCAGTTACATACTTCATCAGGAAATACAAAATTCTTATTGATCAAGAAATAAGAGTATGTCATGCATGGTGTGAGAGGAACAGAGCTGCAGACATCCTAACATCCCAAGTGAATGTGGCTGATTCCCTCCTACCTTTATTTTGTAATGGATCCCTTCCCAATGACTATAACTCTAAGTTTCATAAAGACACTCTAATTCTCCGATACTTATGACCTCTCTAAATTTTCCATATTAATTTTTCATAATAAAATTTTTTATTTATGTGGGGTATTTTCTTATGATGATATGTCATATGTATTCTAAAAAGAGATATTCCTTGATCATGGAAATATAGTCCCACTAATTGAGGGATTTATTTTGATCCCTAGTGGATCGATATAGGAATTTTATGCCTTGGTATTGGTTCTGATAGAAAAAATGGGTTCAATTATTTATAGAGTCAGACAAACCTATATTGTTTTTTATATAACTTTTTTATGGAATTATACATAAATGAACTATCTGAATATAGTATATTCAACACAAACATTCTATGTTGATTTTTGTGTGTGTGTGTGTGTGTTCATCAATGAGATTACATCCCTTGATTGGGTAGTCTTATGTGAAAATTCCCAATGAGGATCAGTTCCCTAGTAGGCCAGTGATTGGGCATGTGATTTTGGTACTATGTGTGTGTGTCTATAACCATATAATGGGTATTTAGGCATGTGATTTACCTTAGGATATTTTAAATGGGAATATATAAGTGTTTTACATGGTCTATGACCTATGAGGTATTGTTTATGGGCTAGGTGGGAGAGCCTAGTGAATATTAAGATGTGATGTGTGAGGGTAACCTAATAAAAAGGGTTATCCTGAATTTTTTGATGCATTATGGTTGAGATAGGTGTATGAGAGGTTCTATTGGGTATATGGTATAGTAACATTATAGGTTCTTGGTGTCGTAGAAGCACCAGATGGGGAATTCCCAACTTGTATTTTTTATCATAATTAATGATTAATCTGATATGTATATCAATGATAAATTTCATGACCATTGAAGTTAAATCACTGATTAATTTATATGATAATGTTTCAACCATAATATAGGATCAACACATATTATTTATATTTAATTTAAACAAATAAAGAATTTCTTTGTGATGAATTCTATCATTGTTGATGAATCTGACAATTTCTCTACCTAATATCATCATTTCATTATATGGATCAAGTATAGATTCCCTCTAGTGATGATCCACATGTTCTCTATGAACCTATGATAAATGGATTAGGAATATCTAGGTGTTATAACTGTAATGACCCTTACCCCAGTATCCCAAATCGGTTTCCTCGATTTATTACATTGACATAGATAAAAGATTTGAATCCCAAAGTACTGATCGGTTTAGTTTAATTGGAAACCAAATTATATAAATTAACCTTACATTAAATTTTAAAACATGAATTACAATATATAAAATCCTTTTAGAATGAAATTATTCTCATATATTAACCTAGTATATTGGTCAAAATGTACTTCATGGAATATAGGGGAGTGATCAAACATAATAAAGGGGTGATCTTATATGCTCAGAAATGGTATAAATATAGAAAAAACTTTCAAAAACATTTATAAATGATTATAGAAAGGTGATTAACTGAAAAATGTGCTATTTAATCAATAACATGAGCATAATATGGTAGTAATGAAAGATAATCAAATAATTCCATATAAATAACCAAATAAGAATGAAACTTAACCAAGGATATTATACTAGTTAAATAATCACATGGAAAATCAATAACAAATATCACAATGGGTGAAAACATAATTCCATACATCATAAACACACCTTCGATGCTTTGGCTAAGACACCATACATAAACTAGTAAGACCCCATCCAATACCCAAACTAGTCTCTCTCATGAGACCAACCGATTAATCAAGGGGCTATAAAGGGTATCACCCATCAATTACTATGCCTAATGAATTCCTTATATGAAAAGGGTGAAAAATAATCAACATAAACACTTGTATTGAAATACTAGCTTATGAAATGTGAATACATTAACCATAAACCATGAATGGTATCAAAATATCGCATCTATAGTCAAACTGATTAAAAACACTTTAATAAAATATGGTAGATTGTATCATAAGAGATAAATCTCAACCAAGCAGAAGATCCAACAAATGATTTTTACATAGATGAAAATATTATAATAAAATCATCAAGAAATTCTTAAGAGAAATACCCTTTTTAGTTTGAAATCATTTATTTAACAGTCATTCAATTATAAAAGGAAAAAATTCATTGAAAAGAACCTTATAAGCATGTAAAGGAATCTTAAAAACATTAACTAATCATAATGGTGGAAAATTATATCAATTCTATATAATTTAAAAAATTATTCCTTCAATATATTTTTGTTGGAAAAGTCACAAAGTGCATTATTCACAAAATGAAAAAAAAATATTTTCAAACAATTTTGTAAAAAGTAAAATATTTTTAAAAATAACATTTAATATTAATAGAATAATACTATTAACCTTTTTGAAAACATTTTTAGAAAACATAGAAATGGAAAATAAATATTTCATAAGGGATACTTAAAATGAAATAATCTCGAATATTGAGGAGATTATAAAATATACACTCATCACATTCGAATTAGTAGAATTATATTTCCCATGAAAGAAAGAAAATTATATGGATATTAAAATACCATAATATTTTTTATATTACTAAAAAAATACATTCACGGCTAGTATATACACCACGTAGAATAAACAAGTAGTGTATAAGGCATGTATCCCATAGAAATAAAAGTAAGACAAAAATCCATTACCTTAAACTTTATATTAGTTGAACATGATTTAGCCTACTTTATAATGTTTTAAATAATGTTATTAATTTATACTAGAACCATATATATATTTATGATATCATATATGACCCTCTTATATCTTTTTGTTAATAATATTTCATTATTACCCTTGTTTTAGGTGTGAACTGCTTCATCTTTCTATACATGTTTTATTATGTAAGTCGTGTTTATTATGAATATTATATATTTATTTAATCTCCATAATTATATTAAGTCCATATATTCTATATTTACTAATTTTTTACATTTTTACAATCATTCTTGAATGGTTAACATGGAAAATGAATCACATCGCTTGGTGAAGATGGTAGGTCTTATGTATGCAAGAGAGATAGTATCATTCCCTTAGTGATGAAAGGGTAAGTAATTTGATGGTATATTAATTATAAAAAATAAATACCATGTAATATTTATTATTTATATCCATTATATCCATCATTATATCCATCCAAATAATGTGATGATGAAAAAAATTTACACCACGACGTGGAGATGGTAAGATGTATGTACGCATGCGCGGTGCTTTAGTTTTTCATAGGATGAATAAAATGTATAATATGGTTTTCCCATAACCATAATAAAATATCAGCATATATATGATACTATAGTTATTACATTATCATGGAAACAATACATGGAGAGGAAGTAGAAAAATAAATTAACTTGAATGAGTTTGTAAAATAATTACCTCTTATTCGGTGGAATTTATTTAGATATCTTATCAATGGATATAGATTTGGTATTTTTTGAATACCATTACCTCAATAACTTGTATAATGAATTTAAGAGGATAAATTGGTAGGTTTAGGTAGAGATAGAAGGCTCAAATTGGTGTGAGGAAGTGATGGAGGGGGTTCCCTTTTATAATTTTGGTAAGGGGCACTTTTGAAAACACCAAAAATATTAAATTAATATAAATTAATTTTAAATTATCGTTGAATCCAAAGTGGTTTATTTCAAATATTAGATGAATATTGTTCAAAATAATCTCAACCAATATTTTTTAGAGATGTTTATGATACATTATTACCCTTATCTTTTGGTTTTAACCCTTATTTAAACCCTTTAACTCTTACTATGACAACATGTATTTTTACTCTTTGAAGGTTAATATAGTTACTATAAAATTAAAAATGAACCTTAAGTGATTTATGGATGAAAGTTTTAACTGTATCTTAATTTTTTGGCCAAATTATATATTTTTATGAATTTATATCAATTTTGATACTATTAATTACATGACTTTTTAAAATATCATAACAACATGATATCTTTGAAAAAAACATTAATACATCCCCAGTATTTTTATATCATCTATAAAATTCATAAAAAAATTAATTATATCAAATTAGATTTATTTTAATATTTTTAATATCATTTATTTGATATTTCTATTGATTAAATAAATATTGTGTCATCATTTTATAAGACTTTAAGGTAATTATTTATTTCTTAAAAATTTAAAATAAATTATCATGATGAGGATAAAAAATATTTATATTTCAATTTAATATTTACAATTGAATTTATCTTCTGTATAACTCTACATTAAAAATGATATAGTTATTAAAAATATGATTATGACATCTTTAATTTCTCCTTAAATAAAATATAATAAATGTCATACTCTCATCGAAGTGGCTTTCAAAGGTTATAATATCATCCCAATGATGATTTTGGTTAATACTCACTTATCAAATGAGATTTGGAAAAGTGTTAGGGTAATTTTATAATATTTATAATATTTTTTTCAATCCTTAATTACTCATTTACCTTTAACTATGTTAATAGAAAAATTACTAAAGTGACTATTCATAATGCCCAAAAATAAAATAAATCTATTTACATAATTTTAACCCACTAATTCTAAAAATGAAATCCATTTTTCAAAATTCAAAACACATAGGTTGTAGTAATTATTTTAAAATTAATCACATTGACAGAATGAGAAAACGAGTTTTTAAAGTGAAATGTTCAAAATATTGAAATGTTTTTATATCCAAATTCCTTGTAATTAGACTTTAAAAAAATAAAAAATATAATTTAACACTATAAATTATTTAAAAGAACAATCTGTTTTCAATTAAAATGTAATATTTTATCAATATTCATCAAAACATGAAACTTATCCAAAAAATACCAAAAAATATACCAATGTAATTTTTTATATTCCTATTTAGAAGAAGAAGTTTCTTTTATCAAAAATAATTTATAAAATTGTAAACAATTGGATTCAAAATAGGTTCTTCATTAAAAGGTGGTAAAACTACCTTTAGAAAAATATAGGTTTTTATGCATAAAAGTGGGTTTGTTCTTATGTTATAACTATAAAATCTATTGGATGAATTTAAAAAAATATTTGATTGAATATATAAAAAAAATATTTCTTTAATTTCATTTAATAATTATAATTTATTTAATTCATTAATATAAAAAACCTTTGGAAGCATAAAAATAAACAAAATCACTTTATATTCAATTGGAATATATTTTTGTTTCTAATTAATTGGTAACCAATAAATTTATATTATATTTTTATAAGTTAGTTAATACTATTTATCACTTTTAATTTTATGGTAAGGATATAATGGTAACATTTAAATAATAATATTTTTTTTGTTTTTTAAGCTTGTTGGTTCATACAATATAAGATATCAAAGAAATTTAATTTAAAAAGATACATACCATAAAAATATTGGGGTACTAAATTATCCCCTATTTAAATAAATTTCATCCTCACAATTTTAAATTTCACTTCAAAAATAAAATATCAATACTTTAAAGTTCCTTTGTGGGAAACCCTTATCTAAAATAGGGTTAATAAAACAACCTCTTAATAAGAGGGACAGGTAAAAGCAATGGTTAACAAAAAATTATTCTTCTGAATAGGATAACATTAGAGAAAAGTGAAAACCAAGACATGGAAGATAAATATAACAATCAAGTTCTAATGGAGAATGATAGAGGATATGATCATTAAAAAGTTAGTCATTAAAAAATCATAAGTCAGGTGATCAGTTAAAAGACCATTGATCTCTTAATAAGAAAATTAAATGGATAATGTTTTTGTTCCAAAATCATTTTCATATAGTTGAGGAATTATATTAATACCTAGAATAAGAACATAATAACATATACTTAATTGAAAATTATTTTTTATCTATTAATCAATTTCCACCACAAATTCATCTTTTTCCCTAAATGATGGGTATTTAGGATGAATTTTTTATGCATGAATAATTTGAATCAAATTATACGAATAAAAAATCCACAAAAGTATAACTATCTATTCCTCATGTATTCATATATTAACCAAAACCAAAATGGTTAGGATAATATAATATAATTCCCCAAAACAAATAAACCTTTAAATGATGAAATACAATTGTAATATTCAAAATCCAACATTAATACCCAATGTTAAACATTAATCATTTAGAAATTAAATATGCTTCCATAAAAATATTCTAGGGTCATATCAGAAGGATTTGTTCATATATCCTTCCAAATAAAATTAATCCCTATTAATTTATTATACCAAAAATTTAATTTCCCTTATCACATAACCTCCAAAATATGCTAGCAATTTCCATAAATAACCCGAATCACCATAATCCCACTATAAAATCATATTTGAATTCAAAATACAATTCAACATTTATTCCCCAAAATATTCTATTTACTTTAATCTTATTGTGATCATATTCAAAAATAAAATGAATCACATAGTCACAAAATCATTTTCCAATCCCAAGGTTATCTATTTGATAAATTTTTTTTACCTAAAATCAAAATAATCATTATCCATTAGATATTTTAACCAAAAAATGTCATTCTAACTAGGAAGTCACATAGGCTAGTGGAAGGCATTGTACCCTTCTCACCCTTCGGTTGTGGGTTCAAACCCAATGGCCATGCTATATGTGATGGGTTATCATCCAGCATATGGGTTGTCCTTTTTCTGAAACTATATTAATATAACCTACAAAATAAATATGATAGATATTCTTGAAATAAGGTTAATCACTAAATATATTTATAACTATGGTTTTAAATACAACCCTAATACATAAATACATTATACATTTATTTCCATATAGGTTCTTCCTTGTACTAGAGATTATCCAATAGAATAGGGCATTGACTCGGGTAATTCTTAGGTGCCCCACATTTAAGTCAGTGAACTAAAAATATATTCTTAGGATCAATTTTATTTCCTTCCATTATACTCTTCATTTTTTCTCATCAATTATTTTCTTTATGACCATTCCCACCGATAAATAATTTCTCTATTCCATTGAGACACCTTCTTGGATGTATCCTTCCGCATTTCTTGCATGATGAAAATAGAGCCTTATTTTTTCCATGGTCTCCACCACTGGGGCTCTTAGAATACTTCATCCTTATATTCTTTAGTGATTTTGGGATTTTGTTAAGGTATATCTTGGTAATCATATTTCAGGAAAACTAATTAGGCATGAACATGATATCATTCAATCCTATCAACATTCCATTTGGTTTATCATCATCACTACCATGTCCATCATGTTAAATATTAACATTACTTTTTTCGGTTCCATCCATTGACTAAAACCATAAATCATAGTGTGATTAACAATAGTCTGAGTGAGAAAAATGCAAAATCATTTTTATAATATCATAACACCTTATTTTCAATCTAAAACACCTTAGGCTTATCCTAGGTTATCCATCATATATTCAAATCCTTCAAAAAAATTTAAATAAAATGTAACTATCCTAATCATATCCCCTAGGAGTGTTAAACCAGGTTCGCAATATGGATCATTGTCATATACTAGGTTACATCAAGTCAGGACCAATACACCTTGTTGGGGTTGTTACCCCTAGCTATATATGTTCCAAAACCACATCCCCTTGTAGTATCTAGATATGGATTTATTTCTAGGAAGACCCACATAATCTTTATCTTACCAAAATTCTTATATTTTTTCTATACTTATCATCAAAATAAATCTTAAGGTAATGTTCCCAAATCTATTTTTTATAAATATATTTTCCAAGGTTTCTACTAAACTTCATCTGATACCAACTATAAAAACCCTAACCACAATAGCTCAGAGCTAGTGCCTCACTTTATTACATTGGAATATATATTATATTTTAACCCCAAATAACCAATTTGTTTAGAAGTTTTGGAAACTTGATTATATACATAAACCTTACCTTTCATTTTAAATCATAAAGTGAAATGTAAAAAATCCTTTGAGAATTCCATTATTCTCCTATCTTAACACTGCATATCAGTCATAATATACTTCTTCAAATCCTTGGGAAAGATAAAACATAAGAAATGGGTGATCTCAGATGCTCAATAAGGGTATACATACAACTAAAGCTATCAAAAACAAGTATAAATGATTGTGGAAAGGTGATTAACTAAAACACGTCATTTAATCAATAACCTGAGAATAATATGTTAGGAATGAAATATGATCAAATAATTCCATATAAATAACCACATGAGAATGAAACTTTACCATGGATATTATACTAGTAGAATAATCACATGGATAATCAATAACTAGTCTCATGATGAGGGAATGAAAAATTATGGACATCATAAACATACCATCAAGACTTTCTCCAAGAAACCATACATAAATTGGTAAGGCCTCAGTCAATGCCCAAAATAGTTTGTCTCCTGAGACCTACTGATGCATCGAAGGCCTATAGAGGGCCCCACATGGAACTTACTAAGTCCAATTAATTCCTCATATGAAAAGGTTGAAACACAATAAAAATAAATACTCATATTAAAATACTAGCTTACGAAATGTGAATACTTTAAGCATAAACCATGAATGGTATCACAATAGCACATCCATAGTCAAAATGATCATAAACCATTAAATAAAATATGGTAGATGGTATCATAAGAGATAAAACTCAACCAATAATAATATCTAACAAAGTATGTTTATAGAGATGAAAATACTCTAATAAAATCATTAAAAATGTCTTGAGATAAATACCATTTTTTACTTTGAAATCATTTATTTAAAAGTCGCTAAATTATAAAAGAAAAAATTTTCTTTAAAAATAACCATATAAACTAGTAAATTAACCATCAAACCATTCAGTAATCATTATAGTAGAAAATTATGTTAATTTAGTATAATTTAAAAAACATTCTTTTAGTTTATTTTTATTAGAAAAGTACCAAAGAGCTTTGTTTAGAAAATGACAAAAAATATTCTTTTCAAACTGCTTCATAAAAAGTAAAACATGGGTAAAAATAACTTTAAATATTAATATAGTAATAACATTTTTGAAAAAAAAATATAAAACATGTAAATAGAATATAAATATTCCCCCAATGGAGTCTTAAAACAAAACAATCTCGAATTTTGTAGAGATTGTGAAATAAACACTCATTACTTTATATTCAATAGAATCACATGTCCCAGGAATGAAAGAAAATTATATGGATATGAAAATACCATAATATTCTTGATAAGACTCATAAAATACATTCATGTTCATTATATACACCACATATAATAAACAAGTAGTGTATATGGCATGTGTCCTACAAAAATAAAAGTGAGACGAAAATCCCTTACATCGCACATTCCTTTAGTTGAACGTGCTTTAACCTCATGTATAATGGTTTAAATAATTTTATTAATTTATTAAAAAACCATATACATATTTATTATATCATATATTATCTTATTATATCATTTTTTTTAATAAAATTTCATTATTACTCTCATTTGAAGTGTGAACTACTTCATTTTCCTATGCATGTTTTGTCGTGTAAGTCATGTTTCTTATACATATAATATATTTATTTAATATTATAAATTATATTAAGATCATAAGTATTATATTTACTCATTATATATATTTTTATAATAATTATTTAATGGTTAACATGGAAAATTAATCACATCGCGTCGTGGAGACGGTAGGTCGTATGTACGCATGAGCGACGGTATGATTCCCTTAATGGTGAAAGAGTAAGAAATTTTATGGAATAATAATTATATAGAATAAATATAACATAATATTTATTATTTATATCCATTATATCTATCATTATATCCATCCAAATATAGTGGTTATGAAAACAATTACACCATGGTATAAAGGTAGTAATCTGTATGTACGCATGCACAGTGCTTTTGTTTTTCGTTGCATGGATAAACTGTGAAATATGGTTGTACCAAAATCATAATAAAAAATAAACATATATATGATACTGGATTTTTTATATTATAATGTAAACAACACATTAATTTTAATTATAAAAATAAATTAACTTGAATGAGTCAGTAAAACAATTACCTCTTCTTCAGTGGAATTTCTTTAGGTCTCTTCTCAAGGGATCTAGAGTATGAATTTTTTGAATATGAGGACCTATAGAACTTGGATATGTATTTTAGGAGGATAAATGGACAAGTTGTTTTTGATATATAAGGCTTAAGGTGTTGTGAGTAAGTGTGGAAGGAGGTTCCCTTTTATAATTGAGGTGAGAAGCACTTTTGGAAACTCTAAAAATATTAAATTAATGTAAATTAATTTTCAATTAAAAATGTATCAAAAGTAACTTATTAGTAATATTAGAATAGTATGGTTTGAAATAATCTTAGAAAATAATTTTTATAAAATTTTAGGTCACATTATTACCCTTAGCTTTTAGATTTAATCCTTATTTGAACTTTTTAACACTTATCGTGACAACATGTATTTTTACACATTGAAGGTTAATATTGTTACTATAAAATTTCAAACTAACCACAAATGAGTCATGGATTAAATTTTTAACTTTATCCCAATCCTTTGGATGAATTTAATATTTTTATTAACCATATATCATTGAATAAAATATTATTTATTTTAACATAAAATTAATGTAAATTTTGATATTATTCATTATTTCACTTTTTAAAAATATCCTAATAAAATAATATATTCAAAAAAATAATACATTATTAATATTTATAGGTCATCTATAAAATTATGTTATGACATTAATTATAAAAAATTATATTAATTTTAATATTTTAATATCATTTATTTGATATTTCCGTTAATGAAATAATTATTGCATCATCATTGTACAAGTTATTAAGGTAATTATTTATTTATTAAAAATTAAAAATAAATTATCATGTTAAAGATAAAAAAAATTTCTTTAAATTAAATATTTATAGTCAAGTTTATATTCTCTACAATCCTATAATAAAAAATGTATAGCTATTAAAAATATTAGTATGACATCTTTAACTTCTCTTTAAATAAAATATAGTAAATGTCATACTCTCATCCAAGTGGCTTAAAAAGGTTATAATCTAGTAAAAGTGATTATTTTTGTCTAAAAAAATTTATCCAATGAGATTTGGACAATTTTAGGGTAATTTTATAATATTTTTTATATTATTTTTACCCTTGATTACACGATTTACCTTTAGCTTTGTTAATAAAACAATTACTAAAATTACTATTCATAATGCCCAAAAAAATAAATTTATTTACATAATTTGGAACCACTGATTCCAAATATTAAATCCATTTTTTAAAATTCAAAACACATAATTTTCATTAATTAATTTAAAATTAATCTCATTGACAGAATGAGAAAACTTCTTTTTAAACTAAAACAATCAAAAGATTTAAATGTTTTTTATATCAAAATTAAATGTAAAAATTTATTCCAATTACCTAAATTTTATTAAATTAAAAAAATATATAATTAAACACTAAAATCAATTATAAATATAATTTAATACTATAAATTATTTATATGAAAAATCTATTTTCAAATAAAATACAATATTTTATCATTATTCATCAAAACATGAAACTTACCAAAAAAATACCAGAAATTAAACCAATGTAAATCTTTATATTCCAATTTAAAACAAGAAGTTTATTTTTTCAAATATAATTTATAAAAGTGTCAAAATTGGATTTAATATAGGTTCGTCATTAAAACGCGGTAAAACCGCCTTTAGAATGATATAGGTTTTTATTTATAAAATTGGGTTTGTTCTTATTATAAACCAATAAAATCTATTAGATGAATATAAAAAATTATTGAATATATAAAAATATATATTTAATTAATTTCATTTACTAATTTTAATTAATTTAATTAATTAAGACAAAATGCCTTTATCAACATAAAATTTAAAATATTTCTTTTATATTCAATTGGTTTATATTTTTATTCCTAATTAATTGGTAATGAATGAATTCATATTATATTTTTATATGTTAGTTAATATTATTCATTGATTCTTATTTAATAGCTAGGTAATAACGGTAATATTTAAATAATAATATTTAGTTGTTTCTAATCTTGTTGTTGTATACAACGTATGCTATCGAAGAAATTAAATTTAAAAAAAGAAATATCATAAAAATATTGGGGTGTTAAAAGAACGGAAAATCTTAATTCTTACAACATTCATCTTTGATCACCATAATAAATTCTTCAAGAAGGATTATCTTGGATCTCTCTAGAATTGAGAGTGGTGGTGGAGGAGGATCACCCTTTATTCTTGAGAGTGTTCATAGAGAAGGGATCTCTCTTAGGCCCTGAGATAATTATATATATGTTATTATTCAGAACCAAAAAAATTGAAACCCCTAAGAATATAATATAATTGGGCTTATATACTTCTAGGTTTATAAAATAATAACTTCACATGAAGCCTTTTATTTCTTTAATCCTTACAGAACCTCATGTCTATAATAATAAAAAAATATTATTATTTCTTAATATGCACAAAACTCACGAATTAATTAAATATTATTTTTCAAATAATATTCAATATATATTATTTGTAACTTAACTATTAAACTCTTTCCATCATTACTTCACAATACTTATTAAGCCTTGAATAATTACTATTTATTTAATAAAGAAATTTCACTACATTATACACTAATAAATAAAAAATATTATATTCACTAAATAAAAAATAAATATTTATTAAATACTCTACCCACAAAATATTCTCTTGAATAACTAGTGATAGAATATTTTCAATCAATAAAACATGAGTAATTACCAAACCACATATGGGAGTAATATTTATTCCACTTGTAAAATAAAAAGTAATATTACTATTAAAATGAGGTTCTGGATACACTTATTATATGACCCTCTAGTCCTCTTTCTCAATTTCATTAGGCCAAGTATCCCAAAGTACAAGGTTGGAATCTATAAACACACCAAGTCACCCATAGAGAAATAAATTAATTCCAAGATGATATAAAACCACATATTGATTACTATGTAATGTAATCCCTTTATTGCGATATTTGTAATCAAGTTGGTTGCATGTTGGTGTCATCAACCTATATGCTCGATATCTCTTCCTTTAGATTTCTAGAAATTGAAATTACCTATATAAATCTATAGACATAGATTTATTTAGGCTATATCATTTCCATTAAAGGTATTGAGATATAAAATTTCATTAAAGAACATAAAGGATAAATCTTTTCTCATATTATTCATTAATGCAATATTACTCATGATGCACCCGATGTATCCTACTTCTCTTGGAATATATGTTCCCATGTTTTTTCCAATAAACGAAAGTATATGACTCATTATATCAATTAATAATAATTTTAAAGTCTAAGAACCAATAAACACATTCTTAGATAGAAACATACAATGACACATATAAATGTAGATCTTCTACTAGTAGGTCTTATTTTTATAATATTCTACACTGTAAATTACCAAGGGTTTAGGCCATGATATGGTTCCTCAATTTCCTATGATTCTCAAACCCTGATATTTTGTATCATTTGTTTCCCTCAAATTATTTCATTCATCTATAGAACATATATTTAAAAATGTTAACATGGAACTTATGGGTTCTCATCATAATAGTGAACTGTTATGACCTTTAGTGTGATAACTACTCTTAGGTCATTATAAATTTTTTTGCAATGTATAAGAACAATCATTAGGTGATTGGTATTTTATTAAAATTAAAAATTGTAAATATAGGTAATCATAAAGTACAAAAAAATGGTTCTTGGACACCAATTACAACACACATGGGGTGCATTAAGATTCCATAGTGTAAAGAACTTGAGGTGAGTTTGGAATCAAGGTGGGTTTAAGAGGATAGGATAAATAGGATTCCTATCCCTAGTGGGTTTAAGTTTGGTTCCTGATGAGGTTTTGTATCACGGTCCTCGATGGTCAAATCTAGGATAGAAAAAGTAACATAGATGCTTTTGGGTTTGAAATGGTCTTGAGTGATGAGTAATCATGTGGTTAGATATGGCATGGGTCAAATTCTTGATTTTGAATAGTAGTGTTGAGGGTGCTCTAGTTAGATGAGACTACCATACATGAGGATCACGGTTAGTGGATTATGTGTGTGATCCTAGTTTTGGTGATGTGTGACTGATGAGATCTTGATTCATATTCTGTGATCGGGTGGTATTGGGGTGTACGCACTTTGGAATTTAATTTTATTGAGGTAGTACACACTATTTACACATGGTTCCATTGATTAATGGATTTTCTAGTGGTCATTCATGAGCCAAGTACTAATGGATTTTATATAATGGTCACTGGTTGGTTTTCCCATTGTTTTTATAAGGAAAGTCACCTATATGATGATGAGGACATCATGGATAATGTGGTGTCATGTATTTAATGTCTAGATGAGAATTTACTAGGATAATAACAAACTGTGTGATGTTGAATATTATTGATATTATGCTTGAGAAGTGGTATAAGGGAATCCATATGTTATGGAGTTCATCATTGGTTACTAGAAGGTGTAACCCTCAATATGAATATAATTTCAGTGGATGCTAATGTTGATGTTCTTATGATTGTGGAAAAAGTAGGATTTAATGTTTTTTATTATCACTTGAGTACGAGTGGTATTTCTATGTTCAATAATTATGTGTAGTAATTGATGGAGTTTGGGGTGTAGAGTAATTACCAGTATGTTTATAGGTTCATGGGTGTGATGAGTATGATCGTTGGACGATCAAGGTGGAATTTGGATGTTGATGTAATGATTAATCCATTTTAGTTAGTTTAATGCTAAATAATAGACTTGGGATTTGAATGTGGCCTTGGATTTAGTATGTGCATTGGAATTTGTCTTAGGATTATTTTGAAATTATATAAGTATGATTCGGATTGGGGTGTGTTGGTGCTCAGGGTGATAGTATGGTTGACAGTTTTGTTGGTTGAGGATCCAACCATAGAATTAAACCAGAAGTTAGGATCATACTTTGGTGTGGGTGTTTAGACTATCTCAATATGACTTTGGGATTAAAGGAATCAATAATACACGATGTGATAGTGTGTTAGAAGGTGAATTCTAGTGTTTTCAGGAAAGGTCAGTCAAAGGAGATTCAACTAATGTCTCTAGGTGTAACCAGGTAAAGTGGGATTAAAACCACATTGAGTGGGTTTATGAATAATTAGAAATAAATTTAAACTGATGATTATTATTGTGGAGAGAATCATGGCTGATAATTTTTATTTATAATTATAGAAATATGTTGGGTAGAACCATAAGCTAGGGGAGAAAGGATTGGTGACACCATGGTTTGTCTGAGATAATTGGTGTTGTTGAGAACCATCTCACTATTGGAAGTAATGATGAGTGATTTGCTTATTTTGGATGAATAGTATTCCTTATGTTTAGAGTTGTTCATCGAAATCTCATTCGTCATTCTGGGATAGAATTTGATGAATTCTTTATTCTTTTCTTATCCTATGAATACATGAATTCAGTATTAAAATGAGATATTCATTGTTTAAGTTCACTAAAACACTTGTTTTTGTTATGAAAGGTGACATGTATTGATTAATGTGAATAAAATTTCATTTTTTTGTGAATGATTTTTAAAATTTAAAAGTTGTTTGATCAAATATAATAATGTTATTCAAGGTTGTTTTCAATAATTATGTGTATTAAAATTGAAAACTTAATTTGAATTGAAATTTAATGTTTCTATTATCTTATATAGTTTATTTTGGAAAAAAAATTCACAAATTGATTTGTAAATATATTTCCATGAAACATTATGAATTTCAAATGTGTTTTTTTATTTTTTTTATGGAATTTAATTAGGTTCTAGATTGTGTTTATATGATGATGAATTGGTTATAGATTATATTTGTCTTTAATGAATGTTGGGTTAAATTTGAACCAAGCAACAAACTTTTTGGTTTAGCTTGAGGGATTGTGAGATTATGGAGTTGGTCCAAGACTCCTTGACAATTTATATTAGCCATTTTATTCTTTAATTTCCATTAATTCATTAGCTTAAAATTATAGTTCAAGGAAATTTAGAAGGGGGGATATCTACTTCGAACAAAAACCATGTCTTATTCAATAATTTAATCCATATAAAATTGAATTTGTAGGTCATTTTAATTCAATACATTTTCATTCAGACATTTAAATTGGGTGATCTATTTAGAGTAGCTGAAGACCTAGATAATTTGACTTGATTCTGATAGTCCATATCGTAAATTTACTCTAATTACAATTATAGGCCATCCAATTTATATTGGACCATCTATAGATGTGATGATAAATCTTGGGAGAGGACTGAAATTTGTTGGTTCATAATTTAAGAGAAGTTAAAACCCATTACACTTGTCTATTTATAATTAGTGTCTATTGAAGAAATTTTTGGGATTAGTGGAAGCTGCTTTTCCATGGATCAACATGAATCTATATCATGAGTCTTCTAATTTTAGTGGAGATCTATATCAAATTGGTGGGATCCATTTTTAATGTGTTATGGTGGTTTAAATCTGAAATAGGAAAAAAATATTGGTGTTTTCTTGGTATTTTGATAGTTTTATATTTTCGAAAATGAGTCAATGCCTGAATCAATCATGATCTCTCTTGCTCACTTCAATACTCAATATTCTTCTTATTGTCTCAGTGTTACACATTTGTTAACTATTTTAAACCCCATTGATTCTATTTTTTATTTTCACACTCAACCCCACTATAAAAATTATTATTTCACATTTCCATTAGTCAACACACATCAAGAAATTGTAAGAATTCATTGAAACACCTAACATCTTTTATGTTCAACCCTTCATTGTTGTATTATGTATAGTAGTGTTGGTTTATAAATTGATATTTTTATAGTTGATAATGGCTTAGTTTGATCACTAGATTTATAAAATCATGAATTTTGGGTTGTTGATACATGTTATATCTCTTAAGATAGATTCGGTTAGTGGTTTCAAGTATAGAGCTTATGATAACTCTAGGTTACCTTGTATGGGATTGATCAAAACTCTTTTTTTGTTGATTTACGTTATATTTTTTTATTAGAAATTTTTATTAATGTTTATCTAGTGGATTATATACCCTTTATATAATCCTACAGAGAATTTCATACCCACTCTCATACATGAACATTTGTATTTTGTTCTTATGTTTTTCTTGTATATTGACATTGGTTGCAGTGTTAGCTGTTGATAACATAGAAAATATCCCATGGAGACTTGATAGTGTAGGTTGTGGGTAGATGTTAATGTGGTTTCTGTGCACTTCTCTTTTATTTTCCCTCGTGTTTTCATTATGTCATCTATTTGGGGTTTTTTATTTCAATTGTTTATTGTTTCTGAATTCTTAACATTCATGAATTATCATTTGATATTATTATTTTGATTTTTTTTATGATAACCATCCTTATGGTTTTATAATTGCATCTAGATTGTGTTTATAGGTTACAATTTTCTATTTTTAGTGTTATGTATCCCATTTCTGTGGTTATATGCTCAATGTTTGTCACAAACCCATGGTCCATTGGATGCAACCTTATAGAGGAACCTACTTAACTATAATTGTTCGATCAAGGTGGGGACCCAAAAAAATCAAGTCATTTCATAGAAACATATATTATCATCAATATATAAAACTCTATTGAACCTTTTCTCTATTGATTCAAAATACATTGAATAGAAAGTTGGACTCTTTTTGATGAGGTAACTTACAACAATATAGCCTTCTACATGAGATTTATTTTTCACAGAAGACTTCAAATAACCTAGATACATATTGAAAAAAGTAAGAAATTAACAAATAAACCATTTAAGTGTTAAAATATAATTTTTAATACATCAATGATAATAAAATAAAATTAAAGTAACTATTTATGGGATATAACCATCAATGATATATTGGTCCTCTAACTTTATATTCCTTCACCAAATGCACAATGAAATGAATTTTCACAAAGAAAAATTACTAGTTAAATATAATATTTAAATAATAAAGTCTCCAAAAAATTATTTCCTATAGTTTATCAAGACCAATTAAAATTAACGTTATATCAAAAATATGTCTAAGAAAGCTACAAAAGTCTATTATAATTGTACTTATTTTTTCATGTAATAAATTATGCATTTTCTAAATTAATAATTACTCCATCAATATAAGTGTGATGAATTTTCAATCCATGTAAATTATTAAGATTCTAATTAAAAAATATTGAAATGTTACTAGAATATTGTGAGTTACCATTATTTCAATGAAGGAAATCCTTATTTTGGTGGGGGGAAATCTTCTAGTTAAGAGAACTATCAAAATCACCTATGTTTATGAGTGTTCCCAAGTCACTTCACCTAAGACCCATAGAATATTCCCATTTCAATTTTCCTTGGTATATTAGTGTGCCCTATTGACTGATCTTGGATCCACCTTCACAATTTTTCTAGCATGCTCACCTCTTTTTCATAACTCGTGTGCACAGGTGCACTATCACACCCACCTCCTTACCATGACTCACCTATATGAACCGCCTTATATTAAAAAATTTTGTGTGCCCTTATCCCTATATTTTTATATAAATTGACCTAAGAAGGCCTCATTTGGACACACATATATAGATAAGAGAGACTCTAATAAGCCATAAGACGCTTAGTGCACCCAGGTCTTCATATCTTCCTCTGGTGGCTTATTAAGTTGAATAAACATGAGGAAATAACCAAAAATTGGGGTAATTGAGTTAACTAAATGTTTAAAACCTTAAAACCTCAGTAGGATACCACTTCTCTCATTGTTCTTTAAGTATAGGGTGAAGGATCCCATCACGGACCATGCACTATAATTCCATATGTCTTGGACATTCTCGGAGGCCTCTAAACTTGAGTGAAAATTCATCCAAGCCTTATCACTTCAGTGATAGCTTACCCAGCTCCCATACTATGATGAACACTCAATCAGAAATATATACTAGGGAGAACCCTCATCTAGGAATTTATAATAGGGTGATCCATCATCCTACCCCATGACATTGGTGAACCATCACACAGGCTTTCCATCAGGGTTATGTATTCACCCTGCCCCATAACTAGGGTGACACTTCTCCCCCCACCACAAAATAGGGTGACACTTCACCTTGCACCACATAATAGGGAATCATATTCTCTCAGGTCCATACTATGGAAAATCTTCACCTGGGCCCTCAACTAGAACAAACATTCACCCTGGTCCCAATACTAGGGTGTGAAACCTCCCCTAGACCCATGGATGAGAACACACTCTCCCAATCCACCTCTATAGGTTCCACCTTTACCCAAGTCCCATTCTTTAGTGCCTACCTACCTAGTTCTTCTCCAGGACCTCTTAAAATTAATGATCAGGTTATGTATATCAGCATTCACCCTATCGATCATTTATTTCCTTAATAAAAGGAATCATCCGAGAAATCATACCCAACCTATAGGACCTTTAGGATAGTAAAGTTCATGTAAAACCTTCATAATTATGGCTCCTATCATAAGGGTACCTACAAAACCTCCCCTAGCTCATGCTTCCCAACTTGGATTGCCCATATCTAGTATTCAGTCGACATGAGAACCCATTGGACCTCTTAGTCCCACTTAATGAGTCAATGAGAGAGAAGGGACCTCATATTAAGTGCAATCCATGGAATACTTCCTTCACTTGAATCACCTACTAGGTTGGTTATCTCTGAGAAACATCAATGTTAGTTTCTCCCAAGCATTGTTTTAGAAACCCATGTGTAAGACTTGAACTTTTCCTCATTGGTCTATATACCACATGTTTTGTTCATCCTTACTTATCCAAAAATCAATATATTGGAAGTGGAATAATAAAATGGAATCCTACTGGGTTTAATCCCTAATCACCCCCTCATTAATGATCTCAACCTGGAAATCTGTTAGTGAGCCACAATAATATGGTCTTCTCATATTTAATCCTGAAACTATTCTCACAATGACATATCACTCATGAAACCTATATCAAAGTTATATATTCCATGAAATATGACCTTTCTCAAAGGTTAATATTCTCAGTGATCCCACCTTCTTCAAAGGTCTATATTCCCTATGAGTCATCATACACTCACTTCTTTAGTTGATAAAAAACAAAAATAGTCAAAAAGTGATGTCCATAAATAATACCCACACCAACCATTATTAGGAACTCTTCTCATAAAAGTCTTAGTTACATGACTTCAAACTATATATCATACATCTTTACCATATTATGTTAAACTATATGGTATTGTCATGTCACATGAACTTAAACTATGCAACTGAGTTATGTGGGATTTGATTATTTTTAAATAAGATATATATGATGCCTCTCTGAGGTTCAATATAAATATTCCTAGTTCATTTACACATGACCTTAAATGGAACTTCACTTGGTCATGGTTTCACAACTTTAAAAGGCATCAAATTTTTCCTTATTGTGACATTTCCCATTAAGTGGCACTGAACTACATGTGTTTTGATTTCCATCATGAGAATATATTGGAATCCCCTTTCATGACCCTGATCCTAACTTCAAAACACTTACCTCCCCCCTTGATAGCAATAAACTCCAGATAACTCAACTATATAGCTTTAAAACATAACATAATCAATTTATAAGAGAAATATAGAGAACCTATAATATATATTTATGTTAACATTAACACATGGTTTTGATAGATAACTTCAATGGTTGTAAAGAGTCTCATGATGAGATTTTGGAAAGAGTCATGAATATGTCTTAAATATATAAGAGATTCCTAAATTTGGTAATAATTTCCCCCAAAAGTTTTATATGATCCCAAAATTCAATCATATCGACCAATGTGCAACCTAAAGTGTTGTTGGTAAATTCATAGCGACCACCTTCCTTTGGAAATTAGGCCTGTGTCGAATCAAAATAAATAAAGACATCATGCACATTGGATGTAGAATGGATGGCATGAAATACTTTTACCAAAAAAAAATTATTGATATTATGCATAAATAATAATGTTTCTCACAAAACAACCAGTGGTTGTTTCAAATCAGAAACAAAATGGTCATGAATCTTTTACTCTTAAGAGAAATTAATCGGCTATGCTCATACATGTTATGTTGCATTTATGGGTTTATCATTTGTGTTTGTTGAATTCTGTACACTTAGTGAACCCTTTAAAATCCCCATTGAATCCAAATAGAAACATCATAGTTTCCACCAGCCAATGCTCGGCACCCTAGACAGACAGATGCCACAATCGTGACAAAGGTTGTGGCCCTACAACCTAGGAGGAAGTTGTGGCCAAATTAATGAATCCAATGCTAGGTGGTGAATGCCCTGGTTTAGGAGTACCATTATAATGACATCATTACCAACATGGATATGATTCCCCATAGATGATTCTATCTCAATTGAAAGACTCTAATGAAAATATTTCTTTATATTACAATCACACTATCTTTTAGGTTTAGAGTTTTATAAATTTGGGAAAGAACATTAACTAATAAAACGCATGTCTTTTTTAAAAATGGATATTTTTCCACTATATAAGAAACTACTTAAATAAAAACAATTATATAACATCTCCCACAAATTCTCTACACAAGGTAATATTCTAGACACATAATATGTATTACTTTTTTAAAAACCCATTGAAAATGAAACATAATAAAGGGGTATCTCAGATACTCAATAAGGGTAAACAAAAATAATAGATCATAAGTGAACATAATATGAGAATATGGGTAAAATTAGGATATATAAAAACATCATACCCAATAAATAATAGATCAGAATTCATGACTCATGGTATAAATCATGGAATAATATAAGACATGAATCAAAAGAGTGTGAAAACATGTTCCAATAATCATGATCCATGAGAGAGTATCATAGATAAAAAATAAGTATAAAATTATATCATATAAATTTAGCATAGCCTAGAAATTAAATTAACCATAGAATTATGGTATAACATGAAAAACAAATTATATATATAGAACAACCATAAATAGAGGAAAACCTTGTGATAAAACTCATTATGCCCATGCATATGAGAATAAACTTATTATATCCATGCATAAAAATGTGAGAAAAATCATTATGATTATGCCTATTTAAAAAACTTATTATGTTTATAATTTAAAATGATATCAAGTACATTATGAACACACCTACGTGAAAAAACTCATTATTTCCAAGCCTAACTATCACATGAGATATCCACTTAAACCAATGCATTAGAGGGAAATATAGTACATCACCCATCATCATCCTTATATATGTGTTTCATAATAAATCAATCATTAATCCTAAATAATACAAGCAAAAAAATGGTTTTTTAAAATTTTCAAATGATATCATATAAAAATAATTTAATATTTTTATCAATTGATACCAAAATTTCAATAATAGTCATAACATGAAAAATACAGATAAAATAAATGGGTATATAATGACATTAAGTAACTATCTAGGTAAATAACCTATAAATAAGATAACATGTAATATTTACACTATATGGATAAAGGGTATATGGTTTATTCAATACTTCCATAATAAATCAATATATGGTTGATCAGCTAAATTCCCTACAATCAAAGGAAATAAAATAGGGTACTCATAGAGGAAATAAATTGAAATAAAATTTATGCTTATTCATGGTGGGTGGTTAGGAAAGAAAAAGGAATCGATGGGTTACCCCTTTGATAGAAAATAACATTTCATAAGTCATACATAGAAATAAATTATATGTTATCATTTTAATAATATTATCAATTAAGTATAATATATATCAAAGGATAATGATTTAGATGAAAAACACTTTTTATGAGTTTTAGAAAAAATCACTTTGGAAATAAGAAATATCTTTGATCTTTTAAAATAATTTTAAAATAAATATTTTAAAAAACTAGGATAAAAATAATTTCTTTTAGAAAACCTTAAAACATAGGGGGAATGTTTTATATAAAATTAAAAATTTATAAGAAAGATACATTCATAACGAAATGATAAAAGAGATTATTTTGTCAATAATGACCTATATGGAAAATTTTAAAATTATTTTCATTTAAAACATTTTTAAAATAAATTAAAGGTAGTTTTGAATAATTTTTCAAATTTTTGAAACAAATATATAAATAATACAAAAATGTGGAGTTGAAGATAAAAAAATGAGTGAAATTTTTTTTCCTTTTTATCATATTATAAATTCCTTTGTTAAAAACTGCATCGCTTAAAAATATTATAGAACATAAAATTTAAAAAAAGGGGGGGAAATAAATATCTCCTAGAAAAACAATAGGGGAAGAAAATTATTGTGATATTGGATAGATATACAATACAAATTCTCCTTGTAGGTTATCACATTTGAGAGATCTCTATTTTAAAATGAGGTTTGGAAATGAAACCTTAATACTTGAGTATCATTTAAATAAAAACCCTATAATGAGAAATAGATTGAAATTAACCTTCCATTTCCATTATAAAAAAAGGTAATTCGTGATAAAATATAATAAATAGGCAGTATATATACTATATAAAACTAAATTGGTGTATAACAAGAAGTAGGTCTAAAGAAATCAGAATTGAGACCAAGAAGCTCTTTCAAGTGACATAAGTTGTGAGGTGAAAATGAGGTTATAAAGAAGAATTATGAAACCAAAATAATTAATGAGGGAATAAAATATAAATTATTAATTAGGTATAATAAATCAAACTTTGAATGATAGATTTCAACAAGAAATCTTGTAACTCAATTGAAAGAAAATTAAGTTAACAAAAACCCTTACAAATTTTGTAACTTTTGAGTCAAACCCCATGAGAGAAAATATGTGGGATAAAAAATTAAATGTAATTAAATATAAAAAAATACTGATATAAAATGAAAATTTATTAGTAAGTACATCATACAAATCACACATTATGGATAACATAAACATGTCTCAAGGAATTGAAATTTGGGAAAAATAACTCTGATCTTTTTTCCCCAATTTTTTGATTGTGCTCTAGCATCCTATAAAAAACATATAAATATTAATATTATATTTAAAACATTAATAATACATATAAACTTGTCTATAATTAATTTATAATCATTTTTAAATGAATATTTTATTTTACCATTACTTATTTTTACCATTGAGTGTTAGTAATTTTGATTATTTCATGCACATTTTATAATGTCAATAATGATAACCATTCATTGATATTAATATTACCATTAATAGATCATTTAAGGTAATAGAATATATCTTTTACATTGATTTATAATTTTATAATATCATTCCATGAGAGTTTTAGTTGTGTTATATTAAAATTGAATCTTTGTTGGCTTATTTTAGTAATTTTAGCGATTAAAGATAATATTTTAATAATATATTAAATAATTGATATAAATTTTTCAGAACCATAAAAAATAATTATTTAATTATTAAATTACAATAATATTATCATTTAAGTTCTCATATTAATCCATGATATTTTTTTATATTATCGTTCTGATATGTGGTTAAACCAACCCAAACAAGAACATGTTATAACTCAATGGGTGAGTATGATTAAGGAAGTGTATAATATCCTTATAAAAATAATAATAATATTAATTATATGTTTATAATTCAGTTAACTTAATAATTATAGGATTTTATAAGGAATTAAAATCAATATGAAAAATGAAAATCATTACTTCATAGAGACGATAGTCCGCACAATGCATAATGCACAATTAAAATTTTCATTTCCAAATCAATGATAGAGAATGAAGGTGGATTATAATTTTTCTCTTCATGATCATAATTATTTTAAATATTACACATTCATTCTTAAATATCATCCTTATATTAATCTAATAGAGGTGGTGATGAAAATAAAAAGTACCACTTCATGGAGGAGGTAGTCCACACAAATGAGCGATCAATGTTCTTTTATTTTTTATAGGTGGATGAGAAGGAACAAATAATGGGTTTTTAATTAATAAAATAACACTTAAGTATACTAATGATATTTATTTAATTATAATATATTGTATTTTGGGTTTTTAAAAGAATTAAATATTAAAAAAACTAAATAGAAATGATACACTTACATGGAAGAATTAATATTATCTTGGAAATCTCCTTGATTTTTCAAGAGGTTAGTAAAATATTTAGGGAAAAAGGATCAATAAAGTGGGAGTTATTTATATATTAGTTAAAATTTTAGTGTTTCAAGAATAAACTTTAATTAATAATGGTGGTATGAATGGGTGGAATTATTCCAATTTTATAAGTGAAGAGAAGGGTGATTTTGGAAGTATCCATTACTTTTCAATAATGGAAAGTTACTATTCAAAGTTAAAAGGTTACAAAATTGTAAAATATGAAGTGGGTATAGTTATTTAGCCTATCCTTCTCTTCACCAATCATTTTCCAAAAAACTTTAAGTTATTTAAGGCTTTTTCTTTTTACTTTATCAACTTTTTCCCTAATGTACTTTTACCTTGATAATAAATTTTTAACCTTAGTTGCTAATTTTAATGAAAAAAATTAAAAATTACCTTATTAAATAATTTGAATTGTTCAATTAAAAACCATTTTTTACCCTAAAAATTTTAATTAAAAGAAATGACTCAAAACTATTTTTATAGTGTAATAAAATGTTACTTAAGTTCATAAAATCTAACATAGATTTTATAAATTCCGAATAATATTTAAAATTTATAATTTAACACCATAAATATATATTTTATTAATTAAATTTTTTAATAAATTTCAAATTCTTTCTTATATAATGATAAATTCATAAATTTACAATTTTCGTAAAAACTAGATTTTCACCATTCACTTAAAATTTAAGTAATTAAGAGAAATATTAAAAAAATAACCCTAAAATAATTTGAATTATTGAATTCAAAAATAAATTTCATTTTTAAAAATAAAATTCTAAAATTTATAAATTAATATTTTAAATGAAAATACAAATATAAAGAAAAATTGTTTTTATTGAAAAATATTCTATTTGAATATTAAGTGTTCTTGATGTTATCCCATACTAATTTATAAATTAATGGATATTAATATATCAATTCATATATAATGATTTTTTAAAATTTTCCAATTTAATTTATTATGAATTAATTTATAAAACATAAAAAGAATTTCTTCAATATTATTGTTATATTAAAAAAAATTACCAAATACCATTTAGTATTTATTATTATAAAAATTAATTTCTTCGATCCATTGGTATTAATATCTTTATTTTTATTTTATAAACACATCTTATAATAATTTAAGAATAATAATGTTAATATGTAACACATGAATATAAATATTTATAATATTTTATAATTATATTTTTATTTCATTATTTATTATTCATGAATTATATTATTTTAAATTTACTACTCACAATACACAATTCTTTCTTGCCTATTTGATACATGTATATCCAAAAATCATATTTACGTTGAGCATATTTATAATAGATATATTTTGTTCCTAACTATATCATTACTAAAATCATTCCTTTCATTAACACTTCTTAAGTCACACTTCTCATTTCCATAGTTTTCATTTTAGATCTCACAATATTTTTTCTCCATTCATGGTGCTCTTATTCATTATAGGTTTTCTTTGGCTATTAGTGATCCTCAAGGGTGAAGATGGTCCAAGAGATATCCAAGTGTTATAGATTTTATTATTTTCTATTTATTTCCCCCTTTTTATATATACACTTTTAAATGATGTAATAATCCATGGTGAGTATTAATACTTAGTTTGTAAAAATTAGTTTCATGTGATTTTCTTGTAATGTTATACTATGAATGAAAAAAGTGCTTTTAGTCTGATTCATATATTGTATGAATTATTACCTAATATATTTAAATTCCTTTAAAAAAAATAAAAAAAAGGTTATAATTATAAACATATAGTTTATGGAAAGAATGTGGTTACTAAAAACTTGAGGTTTTACATCCCCCACCCACCTTAAATAAATTATAACTTTTCAATTTTAATTATCACTTACTAATAACAATACTTAAGGTTATCTAAAGATAATAACGACTCAATATATAGCTTCTAAGAGATACAAACATTTATATCTTATGGAAGACCAGGTAACATATATTTTCCATTATTATAAGAATATATTAAGATTCTCAACCATTTATTCTAAATATACCTTTATAGCTAATTTTTATGAGTTTATAGATACATAACTTCCACAACTTCATTTTTAAGATAATATTTCCAAAAAATATATTAAAACCAAAATGATTATGATAATATCCAATACAATCAGATTAAATGATTATATGAATATGATTGTACAATCCTAATATGTTTTATCCAAAGAAAACTTCATTTCAACCTACGATATGAAGAACCCACTTTTTATTTGAGTTGTATTTTTTTTAATGGTTATCAATGGGTTTCAATTAAATAGTTTTATTTCATTGATGTAAATATATTTAATAGGTTATAAATAAGATAAGAAGTGTTCAAGTATTGTTATATTGAAAAATATGAATGGTGTTCTTGCGTTTGTAAGAGATAGAGATTATCCATTACTTGAATGGTAGGAGTTCTTTTAAGACTTTTAGTTTAGTTATTAAGATTGGTGAGATGGACTAAATGTATCAATAATGAGATTTATGTTTTAAGAAAAAAAAATTATCAATGTTATACAGTTTTCTTTATAAGTTTCTTTAAGTTGTTTTTGAACAAAATGTTACGGGACAGAGAAGTCTGAGCCAAATGGATAGAGAAATCCAAGACCATCAGACTAAGGTAGAGTCCAGCATACTGAGGTGATCAGCCAGAGTTGATAGTAAAAAGGTCTTCTAGAAAAAATCAGTTAATTCTTAGTGATGTGTTCCTTAATTATGTTAAATCATGATTAAATAAAGTTATCATGAACTAAGATTGAGTAAAAAGTTGGGATTGAGGTTCGACTGTATAAATATTATGGTACAAAGTATTATAAATTACACCAGGATGAAATTATCAAACCAATGAGTGTTTTTATAGAGTTAAAAACATGATGTAATGAAGTTTCATGAATCATAGTTTGAGTTTTAGGAATATATAAGATAATTTTGTCTAACTATATAGAATTATGGTTCCTAAATATTTTAAAATTATAATTGAATCTATATGAAGTCAATATTATATACTCATATAAATATCTAGATGTATAGTGGAAAATTTATAAGAAATATGTGATATACAAAGAGTAGTATAAAGTCTATCAGATATAATTGTATAGAGATCAATATGTGAAGAGGATAAACTACAATGAATGAAAAAAAATATTATGTATGATCAAATAAAATTTTCCTAGTAATGTCATTAGATAGAGGAAATATGTGAAGATCATCAAATAGATAATTTTTTGAGGAATCTCCATATGAAAGGGAGTTCAAATAAGTAAATCAAAAAGTTGTTTATGAATGATCAAAAAAATTGAGTCATCATATAGAGAAAAGATTATAAAGGCAACAAATTTTTTTTATGAATCATTAGATAGAATATATTGGACATATAGTTCCTTTTGATCAAGAATAGTATTTTGAGTGAAGTTTTATCAATAAAAGTCTCTATATGAAGTCATTTAATAGAGTTTTTTTGAGTGATGTTCATCAGACATAATATTATAATCTAATTCATTATTGAATAGATGGTTTTGAGTGGATCTATCAAATGGAGGTTTAAGGATATTTGTATCAGATATATTATTGATGGAAAAATAGATTTTATGAAGATTAAATGGAAGAAAAAAATAATAACTTGAAGTTAACTGGTGTAGAAATCTATTGGTTTCATTAGAAAGAAAAAAGTTGGACAAGAATTTCAAGAAATCATCTGACATATGAAATATAGAAAACCTATTTGATTACATTGGGAAAAGTAATACTAAACAGAGGAAGTTGTTACAATTAATTATAAAATTAATAGTTTAAATAAATTTACAAAATATTTTTTACAGTCTAATGAGATGATGTTGAGATGGACGTTCAAATTTTCATTAATAATGAAGGAATAATTTTGATTCTTTCTGATATTACAGGAATATTGAATAAGATAGTTGATGCTAATATTTGAGGAGAGTTCCTATAAATATGGTTGACTCCTATATTTTAAGAAGTTTCAAGGTGGTAAAATATATAATGAATCAAGTAGGATATGCAAATTTTAAAATAAGAAATTAAAAATTGATTTTCTATCTCTCCCTAAGTTTCTAGAAAAAACATCGCTTATATAAAGGGGATTTGATGCATTTAGAAGGTGCGTATGTTACAAGAGTTATTATGGGTATTAATATTGGAGAATAAGTGTCGTATTATAAGCAAGTTCTAACAATAAATCTTGAGAGAAAATATTATTCGGGTTGAAGTATCAAAAGAATATGTATTAGATGGACTCGGGGGAATTATATGGAGTGAAAGCGCTGAATAGATAAATCAAGCACCAAATGACGAAGATAAAAAGTCATTAGATGAGCTGGTAATGGATATAGTTGTAGCATATGGAGGTTACAAGGAAAATATTTCCTATAAATTAGTATCGAACAAGTAAGGTGAAAAATAAAGAATTAAAAAGAAAAAAATCAAGAAAACTACTATCAGATAAATAGGACAAGATGGAAAATATCAGATGAATAAGAAGTAACTAGACAAATATTACTCTATATAGAAGTGAAAAATAATGAAAGAGAATCTTTTTGTTTGTTTTTGTAGAGGATAAAAGTAGTTCGTATGCTATTGTACAAGTAATATAATAGTAATAAGAATAATGTTGCACTATTACTTCCATCATAAGTCTCATTTGATATACGATATTCTTGTTTTTTCAAATAGCTTGGGATAATTTGAAAATTATCTACACAAATAGTATAAAGAACTAATATGGAGATACAAGTTGGACTAATCATTAACTAGTCTAGGGATTAAATATTGTTATCTTATCCCCCCTTCTAAAGTGTAGAGAACCACACTTGGAATTATGATTGTTTTCTACAAAAACCATTGTAAATAGGTATCTCATTATAGTGTAAAATCCATGTACTATTCATCAGCATACATAGCAATAACTATCTACTCTTATTGAGTAGTGAACCTTGTAAAAATAACATGTTCCATTATTTACTTGATTTCATATACATGAATATGATAAAGAAGAGAAAATAAGAGAATCTAGATCCTAAAAGGTCTAATATGTTAAGGTATAAAAAGTTATAATTTGTTTAAAACTCCCAAACACTTATTCACCCCCCCATCCCATTGTTGAGTTATCCTAAAGTAGTCCTAAAAAGTGGTGTCGGATCCAAGGTTCACCTCTATTAGATTATCTACTTTGAAGTTATTCTCTTTTAAATATTTTAGTTTATTTCCAGTATTGATAAGTAAGTATAGTTTTGGTGAAGATTCTATTATCCCAAAAAAAATTGTATTTCTAATTATACCTTGATGAATGATAGAAATAATGAAAAAATGGATCTGAAGAAGCTTTCTCTCTTAATCTAAGAGGAAGAAGGAATTTTAGTATCTCTATTCTATGATAAAAAAGAAGATAGAACAAACTTATAAAGTAAAGAATATATTATTATAATTACCACCAAGGAGAAGGATAAAATTTCTACCTTAAGTGGTGTAAGATCAAGTGATCGTGAGGTATATAAAATCTATATTATAAACACTCCTTAAGAAAGAAAATCATGTAATAAGTGGTTTCCATGATTTATCTATAATTTATGAACATATATCATTTTTTAGATTGAAAGATATTTTGTATTTCATTCTGATGCACTAATATTTTCATAAAATTTTTAAACATATAGTAGTGATTTTAAAAATATTTTAATGTGAATTTCCATAAAATTTAATGATTTATTTGAAAGTGGTAATTTTATAATAAAGAATTAAAATTTATTTAATCAAGTATAATAATAATGAATTATGAATTTGAAATTTATTTACAAGTTTTGGATTTCTATTTTGGTTAAGTGATTTAAAATATTTTTAAGTGTTATTCTTTTTTAGGTTACCAAAAAAAAGCCAATTAATCTAGCCCTCAACCTCAAACATTAAAAAGATACTTGGCCAGGCTAAAGGAGGCCCGACTGACCAAGCCAACCCAAGGGAAGGCCTCCTCAGTGGCAGGATTAGCACAAGGGATTAAGCACAAATAGAGGAGGCCTGCAGGTGGTCAATCCTGTGGGGAGTATAATCTAGGCCAAAGCTAGCACAGACCGTATGTGGGCATAATTAATGTTAATGTACGTAGTGTCTTATGGGAGCATATCCTCACTACATATGTTTTCTATGGTTCTCCCACACCTTTCATTATAAACAGGAGTGCTCCCCGACCTCCATTATAGTGTGGTACAAGAAGTTATTGTCATTTCATCCCTTTAAAAAATCTTTCTCACCCACCTTGGACATACGAGCGTCACTAAATCTGCCATAATTTTCCACTTCCACCTTCATCTTCAACGTCCACCATCACTACGCTCATCGAGAAACTATATTTTTGATGCCCCTGAAACTCTAGGTCGATCCATCCACCACTACCAAGGGCTTCCACCACCATGAATGCCCTGGGAGGCCTTAGATGACCACTATTAAGGAATTTTCAACCCATCTAGCCACCTTGGAGGCCAGATGTCTGGGAGGGATCTTCTCCAACCACTACCATTCCATACAAACCTCTTCCACACCTCCATGCATCCATGAACACCATGTGAGAAGATAGATACCTTGTATTACTAGGTCCACTATAAAATAAGGAAACCTATAGGTATTATGGGTGTTCAAAACATGAAACTCATGCCTCTATAATTGTATTTTTAATGATATATCCCTGAAGATATGGAATAAAACACCAAAGGTTCTCCTTTACTACCTATAAAGGAGGATATAACCTGCTACCTTAGGTGGGATTGGCACCCATATATGGAATCTATCAAAGGAATTCAAAGTTGCACTACCTATTTTTCATTATTCTTTTCTCTTTTATTTTTGTTTTTTGTTTTTGTTTTTGTTTTTTTTTAATTAGTATTATGTAATTGTTTCATTCTCTTTTATTAAAATTAATTAATTCATATTGTTTCTTCAATACAAGTGTTTGACCACATCCCTTCTCCCTATTCTTCTTCTTCTTATTCTTTTTATAATTTTAACATTCATATTTTTATTTTTATTTGTCTATTATTCCCTTTTATTTTATTTTATCTTCTCTCTTTCTCTCTTCTAATTTCATTGTTCTTTTATTTTTATTCTTATTCCTTTATTCTTTTTATTATTCTATTTTATTTTCTCTTTTATTCTTGACAGTATTTTTATTTTTATTCTATTCTTATTTTTTATTATTTTCATTCTTATTCTCTTATTTATATAAACCAAAGTGATATCTTATCCATAGAAATGATGGGACGTCCTGAGGCTTGGCCCAAGGGAGGTCAAGGTGTTCTGGAATTCTTTCTTAAAGTTTATTTTATGTCTGTAGTACATGTGAGTGGAATTCATGTGTATATAAATTATCCCCCCTGACGTACAACTCAAATCAATTTTTATTTTTATTTTATTTATTTTACCTCTCTTCCAATAATTAGCTCTTCACACTATAGATTTTAGTTAATTAATGGATGAAACCGTATTTGATGGAGCTGAGACCTAAAATATATCACACCTTTGACTAAAGTGTTCCATAATCCTTGATTATAGGAGGAGGTTGAATTTATGTTTCTAAAGGAGTTTTATGTTTCACAAAAATGAAATAAAAAAGATAGTTATTCATCATGATATTGCATGAATGGATTTTCAAACTATAATTAAAAAAATAAAGGATAATAATGATGGAACCCAAAACCAAACTCATGACCTAGTTCTTTCTTTCTAATAACATTCTATTTAGCATTGTATGTTAATATAAGTTTAAATTTTCATATTTCATGTCAATTCATTATTTTATAAATTATTCAAAACCAAAATCCATCATTCTTTTCATAAAATAATAAGAACAAAAAAACAATTAGTTTAGGAGAATTAGAATAAGTAGAAAAAATGAGAATCTCTTCAAGTGATATGACCACAGTCAACCTCTGTGCTATATTAGGAAAATGAATTTTCTTTTACCACACCCTACGATAAGAGTTCATCAAAAAAAAAATTTTCCTAGGGATCCAATCATTGTTTGCTTATTTTTTCCCTTTTTCACACTATAGATAGTTTTTCATTATGTTTACTTAAAACCCAATAAAATAATCTTTTTACATGATGATTTAAAATGATCATTTTCTCAATTCATTGAACAATTATTCCCATGTGAAAGAAAAATAAATAGGCTATACTGAAGAGGCCCACCAAATAAGTTCATGTGATTTTATGATAATGTTCAAGCATAAGTATAAAGGCATAGATATAGGACTCTCACTAGAAGATTATATGGGCATGGTCGATCAAATATGAATTAACTTGCACATATTTGAGGTCAAGAAGGAAATTCCACTTGTCTTCCCCAATTTCACTAAACACATAAAGTAGAGGAAAAACTCAAGGAATATCAATATCCCAACCATTTGAGGAACCATATCCAAGATGACCATGATGAGCTAGAGTGGATCCATGATGAGGAAGAACTGCTACCTGAGCTACATGTGGGAGATCAACAAGTTATGAATGACTTCTAGAATGAGTATGAGGTACAACCATATCTCCCTAGTCTCTAAAAATTAGATGATCTATAACCATTACATATTTTTCTATCCATATAGAAAGACACCACTTAGGTGGTGAAATTTGAAGAAAATATGGAGCAGCCTAACTACCTGTCTCCATCCACTAAAATCCAAATCCAAGAGGCACTCACCACTGAGGAAGTGATTAAACCATAAATGACTCAAGTAGATGATCTTATTTTAAATTATTTCATTTCTGACCTTTTTCAATCATATTTGAGTATCACACCTTATTTTTTTGAATTTTCAGATTTAGTCAATCCTTATCATTCCTTAGAGGAAGATGAAAAAAATAACATGTACTTATTGAGGAACACATGGAGCTCCCTGATTATTATGAACATACATTTGAGGAATCCCATGAATAAGTCCAATTATCTAATCCGGGGGAAATCAGTATAGAGGCCAATCATATTGAAAGGGATATATTCCTTATAAATAATTCAAATTGAAATTTTATTCAAGTAAAAATACCTTGATACTTCCCCTTTAAATATTAAATTCATGCAGCCTATGTTCAGTTAGTAGTGGAAAATAAGAAAGATATAGTTTCACAAGTAGAAAACAAGAAGGATAATGATTCATACTTCATCCCAACCCCACTATGTAAGTTATACCTACTTGTGAAGGGGGATGATCTGATATACTCTATCCATGGTTAATTCCTCACTAAGAAAGAAGAAGTGAAAGATGGGAAAAACCACAGGTGGTGGCTAAATTCTAAAAAGATCTACGCATCATCAGACTATGGATAATAATTTGTAATTCCCTATAGAGGTAGTAAAAATTTAGGGACCACTTGGGGGATCATACCAAAACTTATCCTTATATTTTATTTATGGTAATTAGGATTTCAATTCCATTTTTAGACTAGTACAACATGTATCTCAACACTTATTATGTTTTTGAGCTTAAAAGGCATGATCCTTCAGCGGAATTGAGTAAATTTATTTTATAAGTTCCTGATGGTGTAAGGATGTATGAAAAATCAAGATCAAATTTGACTAAGATTCATGTAATAGCTAGTTCATTCTTACAATATTTATTTTCAAAATTTCTTCATTATTATCTAACAACATGTTTTGAGCTTTAAACTGGAAATTACATTCTCATACTTGAATTGTTTCTATACATAACTTATCTAGGATACATGAGTTTCTTGGGAACCTTGTGATTCCATGTTTTATATATCAATGATAATGATATTTATTGATTAAAATAGATAATTTAATGATTTAATTGAAGCATAGATATTCAAATTATTGTTCTTGATTTGAGGGAATTAGTCAATTCATGTAAATGAAATTTCCCTAATATTTTAAATTCTTTGAATTTCTTAAATTTATGTAAATAGATTTGTTATTATTAGTCATGTCATGAGTGATTTTAAAAAATCATATTTACCTTTATCAAGGGAAATTATAGACCAATTACTTCCTATTTTATCTTGAGTATATTTCTTGAGTGATCTTGAGATATTCTACCTTCTAGAACTTTCATTTAAACTTTTCAAATCTACTGACTACGAAAAAAACCTAATTAAAATGATTGAGTCATTTTTCTTTTCTTGATATGAAATTATCCTTAATGAGAACCTTTACATCAATACTTGTTTAAACCATAGAGACTATGAATGAAGTTTTTAGGAATGATCAATGCTTTAATCCATTTATATCCATTTCTACCATACTCTAAGTATTTTCATGATATTTTAATGTTGAAGTGTGGGGTGAAGGGAGTCATAAAGAATAGGATTGTGTACATTGTAAGAAATAATTATAAGGACAATAAATATAGTGATTGATAAAGTTTTATATTAATTGTTCTATTTATTTTTTCCTCTCTTGAAAATATACAATAAAAATTTTCAAAAGAGACAAAAAAATGAAAAGAATGGATTGTGACGTAGAAGAATCCAAAATCACCATCACTGGACCAATGATTTTTATCATATGTAGTTTTGTGTTAGATGTGAGGTTTATTCTAAGAATAATTTTCAAAAAAGAAAAAAAATGAAAAAGTACTTTAAAAATGTATAAAAGTTGAGAAATATTCAAGAGGGTGCACAAATCATTCAGTATGCTTTATCTTGATCAACCTTTACTCTGAGTTTTTGGGGGAGATAGATTTTCTACTTTGAATGGGAGAATGTCAATACACTTTTACATTTGATATAATTCCTTATATTTTAAGAGATAACCTACCCCTTGAGCCATAAATTTTGGAAACATCAATTTATACCAACCTAAAGCCTCAAAGACATTAGAACATTGAGTGAAAATCCTTCATGATTTCATGTTTCATTTGTCTTTATAAAGTGGATAAAGTAGTTACTTTACAAGCCTATGGATAAGGAGTATGTTATCCTGATATTAACATAACTCTATGTGAATTTTATTATGAGAGATGAGTGAAAAGATTCAAAGGTGAGGTAGATCATGATTTGGAATGTTTAATAATAATAAATTAAGGATCATGAATGAATAAAAGGATAAGTTCCACCAATTTCAAAAGAGAAAAATTAAAATAGTTGAATTGATTGTTTCTTTGGAAATTGAATTAATATTTTATGTAAAATTTGAAATTTTTATTTAACTTTGATAATTATTTAACTTTATTGCTTTGGAATTTTAATAATGATGACATTAGTGGCCTCTAAATTCCATTTTTATATTTTATGCTTGAGGACAATCATAGTTTAAGTGTGGAGGTATTTGACACACTAATATTTTTATGAAAATTTTAATCATATTATAGTGATTTTTATGATATTTTAATTTTTATTTCTATAAAATTATATTATTTATTCAAAAGTAAAAAATTTTCTAATAAATAATTAAAAGATGTTTAATTTAGTAGAAAAATGGTAAATTTTATATTTATAATTTATCTATGAATTTTGGATTGGTATTTTTGTTAAGTGATTTCAATTATTTCTAAGTGTTATTTTATTTTCAGTTTAGCAAAACAATAGCTAGCTAAGATGGCCCTCAACCTCAAATGATAAAAATCTCCTTAGCCAGGCCAAAGGAGGCCCAGCTAGCCAAGCCAGCTAGAGGGAAGGATCACTTGGTGGTAGGATTAGCATAGTATATTAGGCTCATGCACTACTGGAAAACCAGGTATTTGCGACGGGCTATTTGCGACGGGATCCCGTCGCAAATAGCCATTTGCGACGGGGTCCCGTCGCAAATAGTCCGTTGCGGAAAACGCCGTCGCAACTAAACTTATTTGCGACGGGACCGTCGCTAAAGCCCTTTTTTGCGACGGGCATTCTCCCCGTCGCAAATAGTATTCCGTTTTTTGTAAAAAACTTTTTAAACAGTTATTGCGACGGGCCCGTCGCAAAAACAATTTGCGACGGTTCCCCGTCGCAAATAGTATTCCGTTTTTTGTAAAAAACTTTTTAAACAGTTATTGCGACGGGCCCGTCGCAAATACCTTTTGCGACGGTTCCCGTCGCAAATTGTTTTTGCGACGGGCCCGTCGCAATAACGTTTTTTTTTAAAAAATAAAAAAAATAATAATACTAGTATTTGCGACGGGAACCGGGACCCGTCGCAATTACTATGAATAGTATTTGCGACGGGACCCGTCGCAAATACTCTTTTTAAAAAAAAATAAAAAAATATTAATAATACTAGTATTTGCGACGGGCATAGTATCCCGTCGCAAATACTATAAAAAAAATAAAAAAAAATTATTAATAAATTATTTTAATTAATATAATAATAGAATTATAATTTACAAATGAAAATAATAAATTATTTTAATTAATATAATAATAGTAGAATTATAATTCAAAAATAAAAATAATAGAATACTAATAAATAATTTAATTAATATAATAATATTATAATTATAATTCATAAATAAAAAAATATTAATAAGTTATTTTAATTAATATAAAAATAATAGAATTATTTTACATTCAAATATTAAAATAATTCAAGTATTACCAAAAAATAATTAAATTATAATATTATAAAATTTTAATATATATATAAAATTTTAATATATATATAAAATTTAATATTATAAAATATAAATATTATTATTATTCATATTAATATTGTTATTTAAAAATATAATATTATTAATATTTTATAATGAGACAGAAACTACGAATAGAAAAAAAAAATATTTTGATTTCACAAATTTTATAACAGAAATACAAACTCTAATCTGTAGGAGGGGGGGGAGGTGGGGGATCTGCAGATGGTGGTGGAGGAAACTCCATCCCTAAAGCATGAGTGAGTCGGCGCATGTACTCCATCTGCTCCTGATGCTGCTGCTGCCACCGACTCGTCTGCTCCTCGTACAGCTGCTGCTGGCGTCGACGCTCCTCCTCATGCTGCTGACGTATCTGCTCCTGCTCCTGTCGGAGACTCTCTATCTGTGCAGTCTGAGATCGCAACTGCTCCTCATACTGTGTAGAAGAAGATGCACGAGCTCCCCTCGAGCTGGACGCCGACATCGCAGCACTGCCATAATAATCTCCGGGAGTCAGTCGAGAGCCGATACCAACTACCCGGCCCTTCTCGAAGGCATACTGGGTGGCCTGCATCCATGCCGCCTCATCAAACTGACGGGCAGTGGTCTGATCTGATGACTCGGCCTGACTCTCAGGCCGGGCCTGTGCCGCTGCGGCCTCATATGACTCCTACAGTTGCAATTTAAAATTAAAATTGTGAATATATTATATGCAGTTAATTTTTAAACTTGAAAACAAATAATACTGACCACGATGTGATGCTGACGATCACCTCTAAGCTCCCCAGTAGCAGGATCACTATACATCCTCCGATATACGTCGTACTCTGTAATATCGGGGTGCTCGACAGCCTATAAGAATAAAAAATAAACTGTTAATATTTATAGTTATATAAAATATTTATAAATAATGTACGTACCAGATGCTGTCTATGAGTACTGAAAGAACGACTCCCAGCTCGATGAGTCACCTCCTGCCTCCCCCGATTCTGCCTCCCCACCGATGATCTCCTCTGAAAGGCACCACTCAACCAGTGCGCACATAATCCATCCCATACATGGGATGAAATGTACTCTGGTCGGTGTGCTCTACATGACTCCTCAAAATCTGACACTCCTGATTTCTTCATCACAGCTTTTCTTAAATTGTGCAAAAACTGACGAAGGCGATCACGCATGGCCACCTCCCATGCCTCGTGGATGGCGTCACGCATGGTATCCTCGATCGGATACCATAAACCCTACAAATAAATCAAAATATCAAGTTAGAAATGAAATAATTTTCAAAATAAAAATTATTTATTTACGTACGTACCAACCAATGGCCGAACATGGCCTGCTGCACATCAATGGGAATCTGCTCCCATGTGGTCCACGGCTGAGAAAAATAGTTGCGCAAAATAGCGCTGCCCTGTCCGACTGCTATATGCGAAAAACTGAAAAAATAATAAACATTTATTATGTGAATAGATTAATGAAATCTTAGTCAAATTCACAAGTTATTACACAGGTTATCACACCTCCGGGTGCGCGGATCAAACCCAAGACGTGGACGTCGCTCGGGGACGGGGTCAGGAATCATCAATCGTGCAAGACCGCGCCCCCTCCGCGTACTCCCTGAAGCGCCTGCAGGCTGAGGGTCATCTGCCAACAACTCATCCGCATCGAAAGGCAGGTCAGCCTCCGTCAACTCACGAAATGTGGCCTCGTCCATCTGAAACAGAAAATGTTAATATTAGCAAATAATTGATAATTACTATTATATATACATATATATACATATTATGATTGTATATAAATACCATGGAATTCTATAAGTGTTCATCTTCATCATCATCTTCATATATGTCAATGTCATCTTCATATTCCTCCTCAACATCATCGATATCCATTCGAGTTGCAGTTGCTTCATCTCTTACCATTTCAAATTCATGTGTGACATCATTAACATCATCGTCATCACCGACTCTTAAATGTGGGGTGTCGTCATCGATACTCATATCTCTTTGTAAAAAAGATTGATTTTGAGTACTTTCTTGAAAAACTTCAATTCTTTGCACATCAGTGAAAGCACATTCACTTTGACTAAACTGATTGTCTCGAATTTTGATTTTTATTACACTCCACCAATCAGTCAAGTCTCTTGATGTTGCACAGTACTTTGCATAATAAACTTGATATGCCTGTTGAGCCAATAAGAATGGTTCATTTACTGCGAGAACACTTTTACATTTAATATCGATGATTCCATGAGTCGGATGAACACGCACGCCTCTCTCTGTATCCAACCACCGACATTTGAACATGGTTATGTAATGTTGTCCAAGATAACAGAGTTCAATGATTTCATCAAGCATGCCATAAAAGTCAACTTCATTTTCTCGATGATGAGATCCTCTCAAGCTAACTCCACTGTTCATTGTTTTTTTCGATTCCCCATATGCATGCGTGTGGAATCGAAATCCATTCACCACATATGCATTATAAGTTTTAACAAGTTTGGAAGGTGGGTTACTCAATACACAGAGCCGTTTGTCAATTTTATCAGCATGTCGAGACACCTGAAGATTTGTGAAATAATTATCAATATAGTAAACTATACATTGAATGAGTTGCTAAATGATAAAGAATTTATGTTACCAGTTTTTGAAACCACTGAGAGAAATTTTTCAGTCGCCGTTCTTCGAGAGCAGCTGCTGTAATTTGTGGAATTTGTTTCTTGATATGATTATCATACAACCTATAAAAACCAAAGTTATTTACTGTAACATAAATGATAGAATAAGTGATATAAACACTTACAGTACAACTGATGTCATCTCTTCACAGTTGAGCAGAACATACGTATGAGCTCTATGATGTTCATCATCTGAAAGCCAGCGTTCAGAAACTCCACCAAAACCAAGCTCTGACTGGTTGAAAACAGATAATTGATTGTCGATTTCATCAATATTCCTCTCATTCCGTCCCATTCGGTTGTGTTTTGAAGGATACTCAGATTCAAAATAATGGGAGCAGAAAAAAGATATTTCCTCTTGCAAATAAGCTTCTGCAATAGATCCTTCAACAGATGCTTTGTTGCGTACTTTTCTTTTCAATTTTTGCATGCATCTTTCAAATGGGTACATCCATCGAAACTGTACCGGACCTCCACATTTGGCTTCATATGGCAAATGTAACATCAAATGTTCCATTGAGTCGAAGAAAGACGGCGGGAATATTTTTTCCAGTTTACATATAATTACAACAACATCTTTTTCAAGTTTGCCTAGAGCATCATAATCTGCCGTAGCCGCACAAATTTCCCGAAAAAAATGAGACATGTCTGTTATGGAATCCCAAATCACAGAATTCAACAGACCTCTTAATCCAATTGGTAGAAGTCTCTCCATTATAACATGACAATCATGACTTTTCAATCCAGTAATATGACCATTCTTTACACATCTACCCAAATTGGAAGCACAGCCATCTGGAAGTCTCAAATCTGCAATCCACTGACAAAATAATAAACGGTTTTCTTTAGACAGTGTATAAGCTGCTTTTGGTTTCAGTAACCTTTCTGTTCTGACATTCTCAAATAGTTCCAATTCTGGACGTCTGCAAATTTGGGCAAGATCTAAACGTGCATTTACATTGTCTTTGCTCTTTCCTGGCGTATCCAAAACTGTATGAAACAAATTATCAAAACAGTTCTTCTCAATATGCATGACATCTAACATGTGTCGGACCAACAAATCAGACCAATATGGCAAATCCCAAAATATGCTACGTTTAATCCAATTGTGTTCTTTCCCAAAACCAGAAATTTTCTGTTGGTTTATTGTGGGACCAAAAGTGATGGGAGGTAATGAAAATACAACCGATTTTAACTCCGAACCTGATAGCATTTTTGGAGGTCCATCCCTTTCAACTGTTCCTTTTCTGAAATGAGATCTGTTTCTGCGAAAAGGATGATCAGCTGGAAGAAATCTGCGATGACAGTCAAAATAACAAGGTTTCTTTCCATGAATGAGCATAAATGCTTTGTTCTCTCCCATACAGTAAGGACATGATTTCTGACCATGTGTACTCCAGCCAGATAACATCCCATAAGCCGGGAAGTCACTTATTGTCCACATCAATGCTGCTCTCAGTATGAAATTCTGTTTCGTTGCAACATCATATGTACTGACACCAGTACTCCACAATAAATTTAATTCATCAATCAATGGCTTCAAATAAACATCAATATTTTTCTTCGGATGTCCTGGAATTAGTAAAGTCAAAAAGATATATGGCTCCTTCATCAACATCCATGGAGGTAAATTATACGGAGTTAAAAAAACAGGCCAACATGAATATTGACTACCATAAGATCCAAACGGACAGAAACCATCAGTGGAAAGGCCCAGTCGAACATTTCTAGCTTCTAAAGCAAATGATGGATGCACTCTATCAAAATGTTTCCATGAATCACCATCGGCTGGATGATTCAAGCTTTTATCGGTTGAAATATTCTCTTTATGCCATGACATCATTGTCGCTGTATTCTTAGACATGAATAAACGCTGAAGTCTGGATGTAAGCGGAAAATATCTCAACTGTTTTACAGGAATCAAACCAGACTTCCCGTGTTGTCCTTCTTTATATCTCTGTTGCCCACATGTGGGACAACTATCCAACGACTCATTTTCCCCTGAATATAAAATGCAGTCATTTGAACATGCATGAATCTTCTGACAAGTAAGCCCCAAATTTCGAACCAACCTCTTACTTTCATAGTAATTTGCAGGTAAAACATTTCCTTCGGGTAACAGTGTTTTCAGCAAAGAAAATATCTGGTCAAAACATGTGTTTGACATTCCGTTATCTGATTTGATAGCCATAAATTTTGCAACTGCTTCTAATTTGCTCATCTTGCAGCCAGGATATAATGCATCCTCAGCAGACTTCAACAACTCATAAAATTCAGACGGTCCCAACTCAGGATTTGAAGCTATATCAGCCGGAGTTTCTGTATGTTGAACAGATGAACCTGCAACATCATGTACTAAATCTTGAAACTGGGATGGATCCGGAATCAAGTTGGTATCAGCTGCTCTGGAACTGCGTTCACCGTGTTGATACCAAAAAACATAATCAGCTTGAAAACCAAAACGCAAGAGATGTTCCCCCACTTTGTCAAACGTGTCAAACGTTCTCAATGCACATTTTCTGCAAGGGCATTTTATCTTTCCTTCTGAAACAAATTCTGAATTTGATGCCGCAAATGATAAAAAAATCTCCACACCCTCTATATATACTGGATTTAAACCAGAACCATTTGGATTTCTGCGTTGATTTATCCATATGCGGTCATCTAATAATGACTGTTGACGACCTCGCTGTTCCATATTTTTCTATAAAATATAAAAGCATTACTGGTTTTGAATAATTTGTTAGAAAAAACACTCAAGCAAGGATTACTAATTATTACAATTTATTACTAATTATTACAATTTATTGCTAATTATTACTATTTATTACTAATTTAGCAATACTTAGCAATACTTAGCAAAAGGAAAACTGCTTGAATAATGAAAGGAAATTTGATAATCATCGTTGTGGAGATGGTTATAAATTTTCCCTTCATTATCCAAGCAGATTTCGTTTACTAATTATTAGTAATAAAAAAAATATTATCAATATTTACGAAAAAACAATATTAATATTATTAAAATAATAAAAAAAATTAAAAAATATTAAAATTATCAATATTCAGAACAAACTTTGTTCTATTATTAACATGTTCAAATCTTAAAGGGTCGTCAATTGTCAATTTTTTGCTAAGTGTTCTTGAGTATTCCTGAGTATTCCTGAGTATTCCTGATTATTTGTGAGTATTCCTGATTATTTGTGAGTATTCGTGAGTATTCGTGAGTATTCGTGAGTATTCGTGATTATACGTGAGTATTCGTGAGTATTCGTGAGTATTCGTGAGTATTCCTGAGTATTCCTGATTATTCCTAATTATTCCTAATTATTTGCAATTATTCCTAATTATTTGCAATTATTGGTAATTATTGGCAATTATTGGTCATTATTGGCAATTATTACTAATTATTCCTAATTAATCCTAATTATTCCTAATTAATCCTACTTATTCCTAATTAATCCTACTTATTCCTAATTATTCCTAATTATTACTAATTATTCCTAATTATTGCTAATTATTACTAATTATTGCTAATTATTTCTAATTATTGCTAATTATTTCTAATTATTGCTAATTATTTCTAATTATTGCTAATTATTTCAAATTATTGCTAATTATTGCTAATTATTGCTAATTATTGGTAATTATTTCTAATTATTTCTAATTATTTCTAATTATTCGTAATTATTACTAATTATTAGTAATTAATACTAATTATTGGTAATTATTGCTAATTATTGGTAATTATTGCTAATTATTGGTAATTATTGCTAATTATTGGTAATTAATACTAATTATTGGTAATTATTACTAATTATTGTTAATTATTACTAATTATTGGTAATTATTACTAATTATTGGTAATTATTACTAATTATTGGTAATTATTACTAATTATTCGTAATTAATACTAATTATTCCTAATTAATACTAATTATTCCTAATTAATACTAATTATTCCTAATTATTGTTAATTAGTCCTAATTATTACTAATTATTGTTAATTATTCCTAATTATTACTAATTATTGTTAATTATTCCTAATTATTACTAATTATTGGTAATTAATACTAATTATTGGTAATTATTACTAATTATTCCTAATTAATACTAATTATTGGTAATTATTACTAATTATTCCTAATTAATACTAATTATTACTAATTATTGTTAATTATTCCTAATTAATACTAATTATTACTAATTATTGTTAATTATTCCTAATTATTACTAATTATTGTTAATTATTCCTAGTTATTACTAATTATTGTTAATTATTCCTAATTAATACTAATTATTGGTAATTATTACTAATTATTGGTAATTAATACTAATTATTGGTAATTAATACTAATTATTGGTAATTATTACTAATTATTCCTAATTAATACTAATTATTCGTAATTATTCCTACTTATTGTTAATTATTCCTAATTATTACTAATTATTGTTAATTATTCCTAATTATTACTAATTATTGGTAATTAATACTAATTATTGGTAATTAATACTAATTATTGGTAATTAATACTAATTATTCCTAATTAATACTAATTATTTGTAATTAATACGAATTATTTGTAATTAAAACTAATTATTGGTAATTATTACTAATTATTGGTAATTAATACTAATTATTGGTAATTAATACTAATTATTCCTAATTAATACTAATTATTCCTAATTATTCCTAATTATTACTAATTATTCCTAATTATTACTAATTATTCCTAATTATTACTAATTATTCCTAATTATTACTAATTATTCCTAATTATTCCTAATTATTACTAATTATTCCTAATTATTGTTAATTATTCCTAATTATTACTAATTATTGTTAATTATTCCTAATTATTACGAATTATTGGTAATTAATACTAATTATTACGAATTATTGGTAATTAATACTAATTATTGGTAATTAATACTACTTATTGGTAATTAAGACTAATTATTTGTAATTAATACTAATTATTTGTAATTAATACTAATTATTCCTAATTAATACTAATTATTTGTAATTAATACTAATTATTCCTAATTATTCCTAATTATTGGTAATTATTACTAATTATTCCTAATTAATACTAATTATTCCTAATTATTCTTAATTATTACTAATTATTCCTAATTATTCCTAATTATTACTAATTATTGTTAATTATTCGTAATTATTGTTAATTATTCCTAATTATTAGTAATTATTGTTAATTATTCCTAATTATTACGAATTATTGGTAATTAATACTAATTATTGGTAATTAATACTAATTAATGGTAATTAATACTAATTATAGGTAATTAATACTAATTATTGTTAATTATTGGTAATTATTACTAATTATTCTTAATTATTGATAATTATTAGTAATAAAATGAATAATTATCAATAATTAGAAATAATTACCAATAATTACAAATAATAACATTATTAATATATTTTATTATTAATATTAAAATAATATAATTTTCTAATTTATATACAGTTCTTTTTTCATCTGTGCGTTTTCTATCTCCACATACAAATAATACATGTGAAGACAGCAAACACACAGATGAAAAAAGAACTGTATATATATAAAAAATTATATTATTTTAATATTAATAATAAAATAAACTAATAATGTAATAATGTTCTTATTCCTAATTATTGGTATTTATTACTAGTTATTAATATTTATTCTTAATTATTAAAAATTATTACTAATTATTCCTAATTACCATATAAACAATACTAATAATTTAAATTTATTAAGTAATAAAACAATGTAAACAAAATTAAATTACAACTAATTAATAATAATAAAAACTAATAAAAAATTAAAAATAAATAAAAAATTAAAATGAAGATAAATACCTTGAAAATTGATCTGTTCTGATCGTTCTTCAAAACTTTAATATCAGCTCCGGAGAAAAAACTTAAACTGGAGAAAAACTAAACTCTAGAAATATGATTCTGAGAGAGAGAGAAGATAAAGAATGAGAATGAAATGAAAAAAACGGATGGGGGTATTTATAGGTTAGATTAGTTGCGACGGGTCCATTTGCGACGGGATTCCCGTCGCAAATAGTATTATTTGCGACGGGTCCCGTCGCAAATACCTTCGCCAACATTTATTACGGTCAACCGGTAAATAGTTATTTGCGACGGGTCCCGTCGCAAATAACCCTCTGCCGACATAGTATTTGCGACGGGGGAATATTCCCGTCGCAAATACCATTTACCGCCGCCGGCTATTTGCGACGGGAATATTTCCCCGTCGCAAATACGTTTCCCGCGATTTGGCGCGCATCGCGGGAAAACTATTTGCGACGGGGAAAGCAATCCCGTCGCAAATGCCTCATTATTTGCGACGGGGATGTACCCCCGTCGCAAATACGTTTTTAACATGACTATTTGCGACGGGATTTAATCCCGTCGCAAATAACCCGTCGCAATTGCTCATTTTTCCCGTAGTGATGCAGCAGTGGCTTGTGGGTGGACATTATCACAGGGAGTATAATCTGGGATGAAGTCAGCATGGTTTGCTTTTGTGAGACCCATATTTTCACATTTATAGGGTCTTGCATAAGTCTATTCCCACTGTAGGCATTTTGGATGGTGATCCGACACATTTAAATATAAATTAGATAACTCCCTAACCACTATTATAATGTGGAACAAGAAGTTATTGTTACTATTCATCCTTTTAAAAAAATCCTTCTTGTCCGCCTCAGACAGACAGGCATTGCCGACTCCACCATGATCCACTTATACTTCCTTCATCTTTAACATCTTTTTTTGTTACTCTCATCAAGAAACTCTATTATCGATGCCCCAGAAGCTTGGGGTTGATCCATCCACCACTTTTGTGGGCTTCCACCATTAAGACTGCCCTTGAAGGGGTCAGATGACCACTATCAAGGAATTTTTAACCCATCCAAATACTTTGAAGGCTAGATGACTCAGTTGGGTATTCTCCCACCACTGTTGTTCTCCCATGCTGCTACCACGGCACCATGTATCCATACACACCACATGAGAATATGGCTACCCCACTGGACTGAGTCCACTATAAAATAATGAAACTTGTGAGTCTCACTGGTGTTTCCAAAACATTAAATTCATAGTTCTCTCGGGGTATTTTTAATGGGAAATCTCTGAAGATATGGTAGACACTGCCAATGGTTCTCCTTCTCTGCCTATAAAAGGAGTATATCACTAACTACCTCAGGAGGGATTCACACCCATGGAGAGAATTAACCAAGGGAATATAGAGCTACAATTCCACTTTTTCTTCATCCTTTGTTCTTTTTTTTATTTTCTATCATTTTGTTTTAGTTTTAGTTATCTTAAAAAAGTATTTTATTCTCTTTTATTAAAATTAATTCATGTATACTGTTTCTTCAACACAAGTTTTCCACCACACCCCTTATCCCTCTCCTTCCTCTTCCTCTTCTTCCTTTTATAATTTTAATATTCTTTTTATAATTTTAATTTCTTTATTATTATATTTTAATTTATTTTATTTTATATCTTTCTATCTCTACTTCTTCCATTTTTATTTTATTTTTCTTCTTCTTACTTTATTCTTTTTATTATCCAATTTTATTCTTGATTTTCTTCTTCTCATTATTTTTATTTTTATTTTATTATCTTGTTTTTATTATTTTTATTCTTATTCTCTTATTTCTATCCACCAAATTGATTTATTACCCTTGAAAATGAGGTGATGATGTGAGTCTTGGCTTGGGGGATGTCAGGATACTCTTAAATTATTTCGTAAAGTTTAATTAATTTTTGTGGAAGATGTGAGTGGTATGCAAGGGTGTGGTAATTTTCCCCTATGACATTCAACTCAAATCTATTTATATTCTTTTATTTTATTAATTTTCCATATATTTTAATGATTAACTCTTCACGCGATGGATTTGAGTCAATCAATGGATGAAACAATATTCGATGGAGCTGGGTCGTTGAAGATGTATCACCTTCAAATGAGGTGTGTCGTCAACCTTGATTACAGGAGGTGGTAGAATTTAGATTTCGTAATGAATTTGAGGTTTCAGGAACACTCAATAAAATGATAGTAATTAATCATGAGATTTCATGAATGGATTATCAAACTAAAATTAAACAAATAAAGTAGAATAATTATTGAACCCAAAACCAAACTCAGGACTAAGGGATTTCTTCCTAATCACATTCTCTTTAGCATTTCACGTTAGTATAATTTTAAATTTTCATATTCCAAGTCATTTCATTTTTTAGAAATTAATAAAAATCAAAATTCCTCATTGTTTTCAAAGAATAATAAAAAAACTAGTAGTTTAGGTGAATTAGATTAAGTAAAAAAATTAAGAATCTCATCAAGTGAGATGACCCCGATCAACTTCTATGCTACATTAGGAAGATAAAAAATCCTACACTCTATGATAGGCATGCATCACATTCCCAAAGAAATAGTTTGTCTTGTTTATGGAGTCTTTGAAAGTATGTAAGAATAAATCTCCCAACTTGAAGAAGAAACTAAAAAATATTGAGAAGTATTTCTATAAAATGTTCCAGAATATATTAATCTCTTCAAGTAGGTTAGAGCCTTTGAGTCCAAGAAGGTGGAACTAGAAATATGCTCCTAAAAATTTGAACATAAATGGATCAATGAAGTTGAAGAGAAATATAAAGTCAACAAGGATCTTAAAGATAATATCCATACACTTGAATAAAAGTTTAAAAATGGCATTAATGTTGGGAATTTAGAATTAGAAGTGAAATCCAATAAGATTGAGGAACTTTAATAATTTTTATAAAACAATGTTAAGGTACATGATGAGGAATTTGATAGAATGGAGAATCATTTTAAAGTGGAGGTGAATTTGATTGAAAATATGTAGAATACCCTCAATATGAGATGTCTAAAATTAGAATTAAAGATTTTTAATCTTGAGAAAACAAATATTGAGTATTCCAAACATAATTAGGTGTTTATTCTACAACTCAAGGTGCAGTGGAAGATTTTAATATTTAAATGCCTCTAACATGTGATAAGAAGAACATGATTTAATTTGAAATTCTATCTCAAGTAGCTGTGAAGGAGTAAGTACCATCCATACGTTCTTATAATAATTTTTCTAAATCTATTTTCATAAATAGAGAAGTTTAGAATACAAAATATGAATAATTATGGATGAACAAAAAGTATAAGAAGTATAGTGCATAACTAGAGTGGATGTGAAAACAAGTATAAAATATGGTTCCCCATGAAGAATCCAAAAAGTTATAAAGAATACCCGAAAATATCATATAAAAGATATAATAACATCAAGTTTTAAGGGTCAATGTTGTTGAAACAATAGATTTTGGGCATTTTGTATTAGATTTTTTGTACAATCCTTTAAATATAGAAGTACTAAGTAAGCTCACTCCAAGGGGGAGAAAACCGTAGATGGAGAAAAAAAATCCAAAGAGTATGAAAAATATGTATACTATAACATATTTATAAATCTATAAAATATATATGATTTATGAAATAGTGATAGTCATAAGGTTGGTTCATGATCAAATCAACATGTATCTGAAGTTGATAAGAAAATTTGATCAGAAAATTTGATTAATAAAGAAGAATAAACCATGGGATGTAAGTAAAGAAATGGTGTATAAAAAAACTTTTCCTAATATGATATCAAGAATAAAAGGTGAGAATTCCTTGGATTCAAAATCCAATGAGATGAATAAGAGTACCACATCTAGAAAGCCTAATAAGAAGATAGGTACTCATAAGAATACATGTGGACAACCCAAACTTTATATCAGTATACCTAATGATATTTTAGTGATCTAGCCATGAGATTTGGAGAGAATAAGGAAAATATAAGATCCATAATAAAAATATACTGTAAAATTATAATAAAAGATTACATATGAATAGGTCAATATTCATCAAATATTTTTAACAAAAAATGACTCTAGTATTAAATAATTTATGTCTGGGAGATGAAAGAAAGCAAGAAATATTATAATTTTTTTTATCTATTCTTCAGTAAAAAGAATAAATCCTTAATATAGTTAATAATATATACTCCATGGTGGTTTTTATGAATAAAAAATCTCCAAACAAAGTATAATAAGTGAAAATATACATGTTTCCCCAAGATAAATTAGAACTGATGTTTAGATGTGCAAGCATGAAGATTGGACAAGATGGAGTAACTTGGTTGAGAAAACTATATCAACCTTGTTTTTCACATTTAAAGTTAATAAAGAGTCATATTATTTCCTTAAAAATTATTTTTTGTTGTTTTCAATTAAAAATATGGAATTGAAGGTGAATCATGATCTCAGGGGGAGAATATGAGATAGTGGGTGGGATATCAACTTTGGATAGCTACGATAAGGAAGTTTCTATCTTGAAATGTTTCTTAATTTGGTACATTGAAAAATATTAAGAGAATGTTGTCCTTGATGAATTTTAATGTTTATTGTTTACACATGATAGAAAAGTAATGAATATCTCATCTGTATTTGACCTTGTTTTCTAAAATCTAAAGGAATATATTGAAAAAGTTTATACTTGTTGAAGATATAGTAATTATCAAAAGACTAGAGAGCCGCATAAGGAAGATCAATTTTGGTGCATTCTAAACATAAATATCCTAAATCATTTCTATTGAACAGATTCATAATTATAAAGATCATTAGGAGTGTATCCTTAAGGGGGAGGCAAGTGGAGTATGATGAAGTTTATACTAGAATCATTACATCATATAAATCTGATTATTTTTGGAATTTGACTGAAGGAGAGTCATTAAAAAGGTATATTTTTTTAATTATTATCTCTTGGTTTTTTAATATAAAAATCCTAATGTGAATGTGGTAAATTTAATGAATTACTAACAAAAGAAAACTAGAAGTACAAAATTATACCAAGACTGGTTATCAATTTTTTTTGTATGTGAATGTTTTTAATATGATTGTTAAACTGGGTGTAGAAGTTTTAGGATGATTTATTCTAAAGACAATTATATCAGTATTGGTGTCTTTAGTCCAGAATATAATTTGATAACCCTTTTATATAATATTGTGAGTTTTGATTTCATGATATATCAAGATCATTTGGTAAAAGATATAATTTTGTATAAATAAAATCCTCTTGTTTTATACACTGAGCATGGATCACTTATAATTTCAGTGGAATGATTGAGGGCGCATTTCTTAATGGTGTATGGATACCCTCTTCCCATGATGTAATATCATTAAGTAACACATAACTAAAAAGTATAAGAAGTATAGTGCATAACTAGAGTGGATATTTAGTAATCATGATGTAATATCATTAAGTAACACATAACTAAAAATTGACAGATTTTTATTAATGATGATCTTTTTCTGATCACCTCATTCTGATAAAATACTTCTGATCACCTTTTCAATAGGGGGGATATATTCACATGTTTATAAGTGATACATCATTCAAAAAAAATCTGTCAATTTTTAGTTATGTGTTACTTAATGATATTACATCATGATTACTAAATGTTTTCATGATCTAAGATTGAGTATAAAGGGGTATATTGAGGTTCAACTATAAATAATTTCATCGTAAAAAGTATTATGAATTACATAGGAATGATGTTATCGAACAAAGGAGTAGTTTTCTAGAGTTAAAAACATTAATTAATGAATTTTTATGAATCAAATTTCGAGTTTTATGAAGATATAAAAGAATCATTCATAACAAAGTGGAACTATAGTTCCCATGTATTGTAAAATACTAATTGAAGATGTATGAATTATACTATATAGAATTGTATAAAGATTAATAGGTGAAGTGAGGAAGTGCTGATGAAACTATGTTTTACTGAGATTATTATGAATTATATTAGGAGGACTTGTACAAGTATTAATATGTGAAGTGAAGATATTACAGTGAATGAAAAAATCTTTCATATTATTAAATATAAGTTTCCTAAAAATGTTACCGGATATAGTAAATATGTGAATACAATCGGATAGAGAAGTTGTTAAGGAATATTTAAATGAAAGGGAGTTAAAATAAGAATAAGTATAGAGATGTCTCTACATTCTCCTGGGGCTCCATGAACTCCCGATGCTCCTTCTTCTTCCCCTTCCTCTTAGGGTTTTTTTGGTTTTGTTCAGTGGTGATGGGTCACCTCACTTATCTTCCCATAAATTTCTATTCGCTAACTCATTTTCTCCTTCTCCCTTATTGACCGGTACTATTTTCTGATGCAGATATCATATGTCTCTCACCACCCATATTTTTTTCTATCCTTGTGCATCATAGATCCATTACAAATCTATTTACTAGTCCTTTAGGTGATTTGGGTTGGCGTCGGTGGTGGAATATATTGTTCTTTATCTCCACTACCCTTATGGGATAACCCATCATTCTTGATCCCATTTTCGTCAGGATTGATGCTGGTTTTGGGACAACTTGGGATGGTGTTAAGGGGGTATGATAGTAGTCTTAATTCATATTCATCATTGGCATTGGATTTTTAATATCCTCTACTTGGAACTTTTTTATTCATCTTTTAGTCTATATTTTCTACCGGGTGATGTGTTACATATTACGGTTGGTATATTTTTTAACTTTTATGGTTTTGTTCGGTTGTATTTTTCTATGTAATGGTGTTTGGAGATTAATTGATTTGTCACTGGGCTCATTCTTCTTCTGAGAGGTAGTGATTTATGGTTATGTTTAATCTGATTGTCTAATAATAGTTTAGTGTTCTGATAGTGGAGCGTCGGTGAATCCTTCTAGTTATCTTCCTCAAAGACGATGATGTGGTCTTAGGTGAAATTTTATTTTGCATTTTGATTTTGGTATGTTGGTAACATGGGACCCTAAAGGTAGGAATGAAGTTCTAGTGAAGGCATGAACCTCTTCTAAGTCCTTCATCTACTCAACTATTCTCTCGCCTCCTTTCTCAATTCCCCCTTCCTAGTCAGTCTAGTGTGGTGGTCTCCAAGAAGGTTTTGGGATGTGTTTTTTAAGCATCCAATGGTATATATAAGGTGAGAATGGAAGAGGGTTTTCCAGAGTTGGGTTTCTACTAGTGATCTTTATTTCAGTTCATTGATGAAGGTTTTTATGTTCTGTGGTGTTCTATTATGGTGTATTTATGGAAGTGACAATGGATTTCAGTGGGCGGTTCTTACCGGTGAACTGGTGTCAACGATGGGTCCGGTTTGTGTCAAGGTGCATGATGTGAGGCAATACGTGGCCCAAAGTAGTGATTATTTAGTTTGAATTTTGAAATTTGAAATTTTATTTTTGGGGATATGTGTGGATTTATATGATATTGTGAATTTTTTTGTAAGGTTACCACTTAACTAAAGGTGGATTTTCAAAAAATAAAAAAAATATATTGAGGAGGAAAGGGAATTTAAAAAGGTAAATTGAATAGTTGTTTCTGAATGATCATATAGAAGTTTTTAATCCATCATACATATAAAATTTTATAAAGTAAATTAATAGTGGTTTCTAAATCATTGGATAGACTCTATCGAATAGAGAGTTCAATTTGATCATAAATAGGATTCTAGGTGAAGTTGTATTGGATAGAAGTATCTATATGAATTAGTCAGACATAGGTATCTAAGTAAAATTCATTAGAAAAATGATTCTAATCTAAGGTTTCATAAATAATATTTTGAGTAGATCGATCAAATAAAATCTTTTGAGTGGAGCTATCGGATATAGGGATAAGGAACTTTATACCAGACAGATTACTGACAGAAAAAGAGATCCAATAAAGAAGAATTGAAAGGATGAAAAATAACTCAAAGTTACAATATAGATAAATCTATTGGGTGTATAAGACATAAAAAATTCATACATGACTTCTGAGAAGTCATCATACATATAAAATAGGACAGACCACCAATAGTACATCGGACAAGGTACTACCACATTGAGGAAATTGTTATGAAGAAGTATCAGAAAAAGAGTTTGAATAACTTTACAATCTTTTTTAAATAGTATATAATGATATAATTTTTATATGAACATTCAAAATTTCATTAATAATGAAGTAATAATTTTGATTATAGCTAATATTATAGGATGATTGAAGAAAACAATTAACACTGAGATCTAAGGAGGGTTCCTATGAATATCATTGACCCATATCTTTTATGAAGTTTAAAGGTAGTCAAAAAATAAAGAATCTATAAATATTTTCAAATTTAAAATATGGAAATTAAAATTTATGTATGTGTCAATACTAATGTTTTCAGAGAAATATCACCTATATAAAATGGAGATGATGCACTGAGAAGGTTTGTATATTACGAAAGTTCTTGTAGTTTTCCATTTTGTATAAGAAGTGAAGTATCATAAGGAATTTTCAATCATGAAATTTGAGATAAAATATCATTAGGATGAGGTTTAAGAATTAATAATATAGGATAGAGTAGGGGGTACTTGATGGAATAAAATCACCAAACAGATCAATCAAGCAATGAATAAAGAAGACTATAACTAATCAGATGAGCTAATAACAGACATAGAGGTAACAGATGTAGGATATTGTACAAATATTTCCTATCAATTAATATCAAATGAGAAAGGTTCAATAAAAGGAGTTGTATCGATATGTATTGGATGAATTGGAATCAGATTAACATGTACTGAAAGAACAAAATTGGATGAACTAGATTGGATGAAAAGTATCAGATGAAGAATAAGTTACCAAACAAACAATATTCTGTATGAAAGTAATGAAGCGGGAAAGAGTATATTTATATTTGTTTTTGTAAGGAATAAGATTTTCTTGAATGCTTCTATGAAAATAAGAAAATAGGATGAACAATAAAGCATCACTGTGATATCCAATATAATTCTCATCCGGTAAAATACTTTATTGGTGTTGCAAATAACTTGGAAGAAGTTGAAAACTATCAACACATACAGTACAAATAATTGGCACATAGTTTCAAGTTAGACTCGGAATTCACCAGTCTAGGGATTCAAGATTTTTTTCCTTATCCTGTATTCAAAATTGTAGGGAACCAAACTTGTTTTTAGGATTTTTTTTCAGCCAAACCACTGTAAATAGGTATCTCATTATAGCAGGAAGTCCATGTATTGGTATTCATTGTACATGAAAAGGATTAGCTATTATTATTGACTGGTGAACCTTATAAAAATATCATATTTCACTATTTACTTTCTTTCATATACTTTTATAACATAATGAGGATAGAATATGATAATAAATATCCTAATAGGTATAAGAGGAAAAGGGATAAAATGTTATAATTGGTTTAAAAGTCCCCAACTCTGATTCACCCCCACCCTCTTAGTGTTGATCATATCCTGAAGTGATCCTAACATTATACTTTTATTTCAACTATATCAAACCTATTTTATCATATAAATATAATAGTTTAACCTAGGTTACTTAAATTTGTTCTCTCTTATACTTCTTAACATGATACTTTAAAGTGATTAAGAAATAAATGATTTCTAATGGATTTTAAAGAGAATGTGATTAACCAAATTATATCACTCAGGAGTATCTATGTAGGTGTACAATCTTAGGATCACTCATAATGCATGAAATTTAAGATTTAGTTGATATTAAACAAGCCATTTTTAGAGAGATTATCCCCAGGTTCATATGTTTCACAGCCACACCCCCTTTCCAGTATCTATATACGGATGTAATTTATAAGAGATCTGCACAATCACTATTTTACGAAAACTTTGAGTTGTTATCCTATACCCAGAATTATCCCTTATACTTATCCCTATATTTTTCACTAAATTTATCATATCATAATCCATAAAATATTAAATATTAGCTAAAATAACCTAATGAGTTATCTAAAACTTATAAATTATGATCAAATATAACTTATTGATCCTTAAATTATCCTCAACTAGCATCCTAACCTATAAAGTTATCTAAACTCTGCTCTGATACCAACTATAACACCCTACATAAGTGATCATCTCAATTACATGACTTTAAATAAAATATATCATTTCAATATAATCCCATGATATTTTAGGTTTATATCATTATATAACTAGAAAATAACATTAACTAACAAAAATCAAGTCTTTTTCAACTAACAAACATTTTTCCACTATATAAGTAACTTCTTAAACCATATAAAGTATTTAATATCTACCAAAAAATCCCCACATAATATAATCTTCAAGATACACCTTATTTATTACTTTTATTCATAACTTATGGAAATGAAAACAAAATAAATGGGTGATCTCCAATGCACAATATCGATTGATCGTAAGTGATCATAAGATGATAAAATGGGTATAATTGTGATACATAAGAAAATCATACCCATTAAAGCATAGACCAAAATTCATGGAATAAATATTGGAATAATATAAGGCATGAATAAAAAGAGTCTAAAAGTATGTTCTAATAATCATGACCCATGATAGTGTGTCTTAGACAAAAGAATAAGCATAAAAGTGTAACATAGAAATATATCATATCTTGGAAATGAAAAACATCGTTGAATTATGGGTAAAAATGAAAAAAAACTTATAAATGTTTCAAAACCAAAATCATAGGAAAATAAATTTTCTTTTTATACACTTGAATATAGGCATGCATCACATTCCCAAAGAAATAGTATCTCTAGTTTGTAGAGTCTTTGAAAGTATTTACGAAGAAATCTCCCAACTTGAAGAAGAAACTAGAAAATATTCAGAAGTATTTCTATAAAATGTTCTAGAATATATTAATCTCTCCAAGTAGGTTAGAGACTTTGAGGCCAAGAAAGTGGAACTAGAAATATGCTCATAAAAATTTTAACATAAATGGATCAAAGAAGCTGAATAGAAAGATGGATTCAATAAGGATCTTAAAGATAAGATCCATACACTTGAAGAAATTTTTAAAAATAGCATTAATGTTGAGGATTTAAAATTAGAAGTTAAATCAAATAATATTGAGGAAATTTTTAAAATTTTATAAAATAATGTTAAGATAAATGATGAAGAATTGGATAGAATAAAGAATTATTATCAAGATTGGGTAAATTTGATTGAAAATATATAGAATACCCTTAATATGATATGTCTATAATTGGAATTCAAGATTTTTAATCTTGAGAAGACACATATTATGTCTTCAAAACATAATAAGGATGTTTATTCTACTACTCAATGTGTAATGGAAGATTTTAATATTGAAATACTTATAACATGTGATAAGAAGAACATGATTTAATTTGGTGATCTATCTCAAGTATCTGTGAAAGAGTAGGTACCATCCACACATTCTTATAATAATGTTTCTAATTTTTTTTCATAAATAGAGTAGGTTGGATTATGAAATATTTATAATTATAGATGGAGAAAAGTTATAAGAAGTATAGTACATAACTAAAGTGTAAGTGAAAAAGAGTACAGAAGATGTTTCCCCATGAAGAATCCAACAAGTTATAAAGAAGACCCAAAAACATCACACAAAAGATATAAGAACATCAAGGTTTCCGGGTCAATGTTATTGACACAATAGATTTTGAGCATTTTTTATTATATTGTTGGTACAATCATTTAAATACAAAAGCACAAAGTAAGCTCACGCCAACGGGGTGAAAACCAAATATGAAGAAACAAAATCTGAATAGTATGAAAAATATGTATAATATAACATATTAATAAATCTATAAATTATCTATGATGTATGAAATAGTGATAGTAATAAGGTTGATTCATTCTTAGCTCAACAAGTATCTGAAGTTGATAAGAAAAGTAGATCACAAGAGTTGATTAATAAAGAAGAATAAACCTTGGTATGTAAGTAAAGAAATGGAGTATAAAAAACTTTTCCTAATAAGGTATCAATAATAAAAGTTAATAAGTCCTTGGATTCAAAATCCAATAAGTTGAATAAGATTACCACATATAGAAATCCTAATAAGAATATAGGTACTCATTAGAATCCATGTGGACAACCCAAACTTTATATAAGTATACCTAATGATATTTTATTGATCTAGCCATAATATTTCAAGAGAATAAAGAAAATATAATAGCCACAAGAAAAGTCTAGTGTAAAATTAGAAGAAAATATTACATATGAAGAGGTCAATATTCATGATATATTTTTAACAAAAAAAAATACTCTTTTATAAAATAATTTTTGTCTGGGATATGAAAGAATGTTGTAAATAGTATAAATTTTGTTTATCTATTCTTCCATAAAATAAGAAATCATTAAAATAGTTAATAATGTATAATATGTGGTGGTTTTTAAGAATACAACATCTCCAAAAAAAAGTATAATAAGTGAAAATATTCATGCTTCCCCAATATAAATTAGAAATGATGTTTAGATGCACAAGAATGAAGATTGGATAAGATGGAGTAACTTGGTTGAGAAAACTATATCAACCTTGTTGTTCACATTAAAAGGTAAGAAAGAGTCATATTATTTCCTTAAACATTATTTTTTTTAGTTTTCACTTCAAAATATGGAATTGAATGTGAATCTTGATCTCTCGGGGAGAATATGAGATATTGGACGGGATATCAACTTTGGATAGCTAAGATAAGAAAGTTTCTATCGTTAAATGTTTCCTAAGTTGGTACATTGAAAAATATTAAGATAATATTGTCCTTGATGAACTGGAATGTTTTTTGTTAACACATTATAGAATAGTAAAGAATATATCATCTTTATTTGACCTTGTTTTCTAAAATCTAAAGGAATATATTGAAAAAATATATACTTGTTGAAGACGTGGTAATTATAAAAAGACTAGATAGCCACATAAGGAAGATCCATTTTGGTGTATTCTCAATATAAAGATCATAAATCAATTCTATTGAAGAGATTCATAATTATAAAGATAATTTTTATTGTATCCTTGAGGGGGAGTCAAGTGGAGTATGATGAAGTTTCTGCTAGAATTATTACTTCATATAAATCTGATTATTTTTGTAATTTGACTGAAGGAGGGTCATTGAAATGGTATGTTTTTTTAATTATTCATTCTTGGTTTCTAAATATAAAAATCCTAACATGAATGGGGTAAATTTAATTAATTAATGACATAATAAAAATGGAAGTATGAAATTATACCACATTTGGTTATCAGTTTTTCTATTTGAATATTTTTAATATTTTTTTAAACTCAGTGTAGGAGTTTTTGGTTGATTTATTCTACAAATTTTTTATATCAGTATTGGTATCTTCATTCTGGAATATAATTGGATAACCCTTTTATAGAATATTATGAGTTTTAATTTCATGATATATCAATATTATTTATTAAAGGATAGAATTTTGTATAAATCAAGTCCACTTATTTTCTACACTGAGCATAGATCACTTATAAATAGAGTGGAATGATTGATGGTCAATTGCTTAATGGTGTACTGATACCCTTTAACCATGAACTTTTTATTTCTTTTAAATAGGGGGAAATAAATTTTAATGATTATTTGAGGTGAAAGGGAAAGAAAATTATATAGATTCACATATTGATATATTTATTTTGAAAAACTTTAAAGGTATTAGAAACAAATACAAATGGGGGTTTGAACATCCCACTTTGTGTGTGAGTTGTATTTGTTTTCAATGGTTATAAATGGTTGATAACGAAATAGAATGATTTTGATAATGTCAATATTCTTAATATGTTATAAAAAATAGAATAAGTGTTCAAGTCATGTTATCTTGAAAAAGATACATGGTTTTATTACCTTTGGAAGAGTTAGATATTATTCATTACTTAAATGGTAATAGTTATTTGAATAATCTAAGTTTAATTAAGATGATTAGTTTTCTGATCTTAATGCCTCAATCATCTGTTTATTGTTTTTAGAAGCATGTTTTCTATTAACATTATGAGGTTTCATTAAGTAGTTTCCAAATATAATGTTACCGGATAGAGAAGGAGGCCCCAAATGGATAGAGAAAGTTATGACCATCGGACCATGGTAGAGTCCATCATACCAAGGTGATCAGAAAGATTTGATCAGAATGAGGTGATCAAAAAAAGGTCATAATAGAAAAAAAAATCCTTCAATGCTTAGTGATGTGTTTATTAATGATATTAAATCATGGTTACTAAAAGTTTTCATGATCCAAGATTGAGTATAAAGGGGTATATTGAGTTTAAACTATAAAAAGTTCTTTGTAAAAAGTATTATGAAGTACATAGTAATGATGTTATCGAACAAAGGAGTAGTTTTCTAGAGTTAAAAACATGAATTAATGAAGTTTCATGAATCAAAGTTCCAGTTTTATGAAGATATAGAAGAATCTATCATAACAAAGTAGAACTATAGTTCCCATGCATTGTAAAATACTAATTGAAGTTGTATGAAGTATATTGTATAGAAATGTATAAAGATTAAGAGGTGAAGTGAGTAAGTGATGATGAAACTATGTAATACTAAGATTGTTATGAATTATATTAGGAGGACTTGTAAAAATATTAATAAATGAAGTGAATATATTACAATGAATACAAAAATATTTCATATTATTGAATAGAAGGTTCCTAAAAATGTTAATATATTTAAGAAATATGTGAATATAATTGGATAGAGAATTTTTTAAGTAATATCTGAATGAAAGGGAGTTCAGATAAGAATAAGTATAGAGATGTCTCTACATTCTCCCAGTGCTCCAAGAACTCTCTATGCTCCTTCTTCTTCAACTTTCTCCTAGGGTTTTTTCAGTTTTATTCAGCAGTGATGGATCTCCTTACTTATCTTGGCATCAATTTCTATTCACTAACCCATTTTCTTCGCCTCCCTTCTTGACGGGTACTATTCTCTGGTGTATATATTGTATGCCTCTCACCACCACCTCTGTTTTCCTATCCTTGTGCATCGGAGCTCAACTTTGGGTCTATGTATTGGTCCTTCAGATGCTTTGGGTTGGCGTTGGTGGTGGAATCTTGTGTTCTTCTTCTCCACTACCCTTACAGGATAACCCATCATTCTTGATACAATTTTTTTCAGGCTTGATGAGAGTTTTGGGACAACTTGGGATAGTGTTAGAGGGGGTATGGATGAATTGTCAGTTCATAATCTTCATTGTAATTGGATTTTTAATCTCCACTACTTGGAACTTTTTTATTATTCTTCTAGTTTTTATTTTCTTCCTAGTGATGTGTTACATATTATGTTTGGTATATTTTTTTACTTTTATGGTTTTGTTCGGTTATATTTTTCTATGTAGTGGTGTTTATAGATTAATTTATGTGTCAATGGGCTCGTTCTTCTTCTAGGAGGTAGTGATTTATGCTGATGTTTAATCTGATTGTCTAATTATAGTTCAGTGTTCCGATAGTGGATTGTATGTGAATCCTTATAGTTCTCTTCCTCAAAGATGATGATGTGGTCTTAGTTGAAATTTTATTTTGAATTTTGATTTATGGTATGTAGGAAACATGGGACCCAAAGGGTAGGGATGAAGTTGTAGTGAAGGCATGGACCTCTTATGATGCCTTCATCTGCCCAACTCTTCTCTGGAATTTGGTCTCAATGCTCCCTTCCTAGTCGGTATAGTGTGGTGGTCTCCAAGAAGGTTTTAGGATGTGTTGTTTGATAATACAATGGTCTATATGAGGTTATAACTTTTTAAGATTTTCCATATTTGGGTATTTACTGGTGATCCTTATTTCAGTTCATCGATGAAAGTTTTTATGTTATGTGGTGTTCTATTTTGGTGTATTTATTGTAGCAATGATGGATTTTAGTGGGAAGTTCTTACTGGTGAACTGGTGTCAATGATGGGTCTAGTTTGTGTTATGGTTCATGATGTGAGGCAGTACGTGGCCTAAAGTAGTGATGATTTAGTTTGAATTTTGAATTTTGAAATTCTATTTTTGAGGATATGTGTGGCTTAATATGATGTTGTGAATTTTTTTGTATGGTTACCACTTAACTAAATGTGGATTTTCAAAAAATTAAAAAAATGGATTGAGGAGGATAGGGAATTTGAAGAAGTAAATTGAATAGTTCTTTCTGAATGATCAGATAGAAGATTCTAATCCATCATACACAGAAAGTTTTATGAAGGAAATTAATAGTGGTTTCTAAATCATTAGATAGACTCTATCAAATTGAGATTTTTGTTTGATCATAAATAGAATTCTAAGTGAATTTGTATTCGATATAAGTTTCTATATGAATTTATCAGACAGAGGTATCTAAGTAAAATTCATTAGAAAAATTATTCTAAGTTAAGGTTCTATTAATAAGTTTTTGAGTAGATCCATCGAATATGCAACACTCTGACCCTAGTTACCCAGATTCGGTGTATTATTTTAACACATTGGTATGATTACAAGGAATAAAGTCCCAAAGGACTGATCAATTTAGCACTCTCTAAAAATAGATTACATACATGAACGTTACATTACACATTCAAACATAAAATAAAATATAAATAATCTATTGTGAATTCCATTATTCCCTAGATTAACCCTTCATATCAAACATAATACACTTCTTGGAATCCTGGGAAAAAACATAAGAAAGGGGTGAGCTCAGATGCTGAGTAAGGATAACACTTAGAAGAAACTTTCATAAATAAGAATAAACATTTAAGGCAATGTATAAAAGTAAAACAAAATCCTTTTAAACTTAAACTTAAACAAAATATGGAAAATATAAAACCAAATAATTCCATTTACTTATTCACATGGATATTTTACTAGTCGAATAATCACATGTAATATCAATAGCTAATTTCATAATGATGGAATTCGTAATGCCATAAATCATAACCACATAGTCAATGCCTCATGCCAAGACTACAAATAAGATTTTGTCAAGTCCATGTACCAAGACAATAGTTTGTCTCATGAGACCTACTGATGAATCGAGGAGCTATAGCGGGCTCCACCCATCACTTACTAAGTCCAATTCATTCCTCATATAAAAGTGTTGAAACATAAAAAAAACATTCATATTAAAACTAGCATAAGAAATGTCAATACTTTAACCATAAATTATGAATGGTATAAAAATAGAAAATTTACAGTCAATCATATCATAACTCATTCAATACAATATTGAAGATTGTATTTATAATAAATCAACCTCAATCAAGAGTAATATACAAAAGTATGTTGACATAGTTAAAAATTATTAGTAAAACTCTTTGAGAGAAAATATCCATTTTTCATGAACATATTTAAAAGTAACACAATTTATAAAGTAAGACATTTAAAATAAAATTTTGAACCAAATTGTCCCATACCACTTTGAAACTTTTGAAATAATTAACATTTTAAAACATTCATGTCCATATAAATAAATCCTTTAAAAACCATTTTGAAAACATTGACATTAATTAGAATGATTTAGAAGAATAAATATTTAAACCATTAAAATGATATTTTAGTTTAAGAGTATCTTAAAAATAATCCTTTTGAAAACTCATTTATCTAACATGGACATGGATAATATATATGTCCGAGTAAATACTTACACATAAACAATCTCAAATAATAATGAGATTGAAGAATTAACTCTTACCTTGTACTTTTCTTTGGTCAAGGGTATGTTAACCTCCTGTATAATAGTTAAATAATTGTTATTAAATTATAAAATAATTACATACATATATATGATATCATATATGATCTTATAATATTTCTTTGTTAATAATATTTTAGCAGTATCATTGTTTCAGGTGTTAACTGATTCATTTTCCTTTATATGTTTTGTTACGTAAGCCATGTTTGTTATAGATAGGATGTATTTAATTCATATACAGAATGATATTAAGTCATTAAACATTATTTTTAATAATCAAATGAAAATTATTCTTTAATGGTTACGATGGGGAATGAATCTCATCACGTTCATGGAGACCGTAATCTGTACGTACGCACGAATGCTACTTCCATTTCATTTTTTTATTTTAAAAGTAAAGAAAACAAAATGATACATAGTTTTATTATTATTATAGTATAATATAATATTTTATATATGTTATATAATTCCATTAATACCATCCTTTATATGTTCCATGTATAGTAGGAATGAGTCATATCACTTTGAGGGGGTGGTAGTCCATACTTCCTCAAATGAAATTATCGTATATATACAACGTGAAAAGAATAAAGGTATTTTATAAAAGATAATTAAATAAGATTATAGATAAAATAAATATCATATATATCATATATAATTATATTTCCATCATAATGGCCACCATAAGATGTGGTAGTAGAAGATTGAACAATCATCATTTCGTGAGGCAGTAGTTCTTCGTCCACAGAAACATTATGTTCTATACCCATTTGATGGATGTGTGTGTAAGTGTAGTTAAAATAATTCTTATAAAAACAACCTATTATATTTAGGATAATATTTTTGTTATAAAAGAATGGAATAAATAGAGTTTGGGGGGTTGGAGAATTAAAATAAAATAAAATAACTTAAGAGGAGATGTTGCCTTTAAATCAGGTAACACCCTTTGGTATGAACCAAAAGGATTTCTTGAAGTTCCTTATGACTAAGGTAATGATTCAAATAGTAATATAGAAATTTAGGGAGATTAATTGGGAAGAGGTTGTATGAGACAAGGGTATTTAGAGGTTTGAGAAATGGGTTATAGGTGAGGTCTTTTTATAAGGGGGAGGAGGGGCTCTTTAGGAAAGTTTGAAAATATTATTTTATTATATAATAATTTTCGGTTTCTAAAAGCCAAAAACTCATTAAAGTGGAATATAATAAGACTCATGATCTAAATAAAATCATCCAAAAAGAATTTTACAGATTTTGGATATTGTTTTAATTTTTATAATCTCATTTATTTAAATCATTCATTAATGAGGTAAACACTTCATCATTATTGCGTCATAAAAAAATTATTTATTTAATATCTTAAAATTATAACAAAAAATACCATGATGTATTAAATATTTTTATCTTACAAATTAATATTTATAATCGAAAATATAACTTATATAACCCCCTTGTAAAAATTGTTTTACTAAAAGATATATGGTTATGTCATTTTTGTCTTTACTTTAAATTAATTAATATAAAGTGTCACTATCACTCTCAAGTGGCTCCATGTGGTCCCAAAATCGACCCAAGGATGACCATGGTCGTAAATGTGTCAACCAATAATAATATAACACATTTTAGGGAAATTTAATATTATTATAATAATATTTGTTTACCCTTATTTACCATATTTACCCTTTAACCATGGTAAATAAAATATTTATTGAAATAAATATTCATAATGTATAAAAATAAAAGTTTCATATTGATACAATTTGGACCTCCTGATTCCAAATATGGAATCAATTTTCCTTAATTCAAAACACATAATTAGAAGAAATTAATTTAAAATTAATTATCATAGTCAAAATAAAAAGTGTGTTTTTAAGAAATAATAACTATCTAAAGATTGACACTTGTTTATGTCCTGTTTAAATGTGAAATTACATCCAATGACCTAAATTATATTAAATGATAAAAATATAATCTAATTATATCTTAAAAACCACTCAAATGTATAATTTAACACTATAAATTATTTCTATTAAAAAAGTTGTCTTCAATTAAAATTTAGTATTTTTCACTATTCATCAAAATATGACTGTTATAAAAAAAGTGCCAAAATTTTATCCAAACTAAATTTTTAAGTCCCTATTCTAAATAATAATTTACTTTCATTAAATTTAATATATAAAAGTGTTAAATATTTGTTTTAAAAAGGTTCTCCATTAAAAGGCGGTAAAATTGCATTTTTTGACAAATATTACTTTTATCAAAATAAAAAATGAATTTGTTATTATATTATATCTACGAAACACATAATATGGATTATAAAATTATATGGAGTATATAAAATTCAAAATTAAATTAATATTATTCATAAACGCTTTTTGAACAGCTAGTTTGGTATGTCGCAGTGCGCTCGAACTCGGTGTTGCGTGTAGCGCAAGTTATTGAATTACTTTGAAGAGATAATGTAATATTAATTATTGGGGTGTTACATTATCCCATCCTTTAATAAATTGCTCCCTCTAAATTTGAAATTTTTCCTTGAAAATAAAAGGTTAAAAATAGAAAAATACCTTTGTGGAAAACCCACATCGGAAATTGGGTTAATGAAATTTAGTCTTAATAAGAGGGAAAGAGAAATGAAAAGGTCACCACCAAATTATGATCTTGATTAGGATAAAATTGGTGGAAATTAGAGAAATATAATTGGAGGGAAAACGTAAATATTTATATGGAGTGATTGAGGTCATGAATTATAAACAAGTGTAAAATTGAGGGCTTCAAAGCTATCAATCTATGATGATTTAAAATATCATCTATTCAAAAAAACATAAGGTATTAGAATAACACATTTTTGGTTTCAATAACCCTTCCATAAAGTTTAAGAATTAATTTATTCATATAATAAGAGGAAAAAATATACTTGACAAGTAGAGTTTCATCTTTCAACTAATTCGTACCACAAACTCATCTTTCACTCAAAAAGATAATAGATTTCAAAATATTCTATTTATCCTAATTGTATAGGGTTCCAAATATAATGAATTTATAATTAATTTGTTAGGATATTTAAAAAACTACATTATACAAACTAGGAAATCATGTAAGCTAGTGGTAGTTGATTACCCTTGTCTCCCTTTAGTTGCATGTTCAAATCTCACAGCCTTGCTAGATGTGACGGGTTATCGCTCGACCTCCAAGTTTTCCTTTTTATGACAATCCAAAAATAATCTTAAGAAATTATTTAACCTTAAAAATAGTATCCAATGTCAAACTTAATCTATTCCAACATTTAGACTTATCCAAAATACTTCTATCCAAACTCACAATCCAAAATTTGTAAGGAAGGTCACATAATATACATGTGAATACCTTCATCATGTATTCTCTTAAAATGTGGTAATAAAATGAATTTCTAAAAAACCATATTTAAATTGTTATGTACTTCCTTATTCCTTATATAAATCATACAATACTGGATATACTCCTTAAATCCAAAAATGTTTTATTCACCAACAATTATGGAATAAAAAATCATTAATTAGTTCCAAATTAGTAAATAATATCCAATATAATTTATCCAAATCAATCATCTATTATTCCAAAATCAATACCACATTATCATGACCATATTAAAGTTTATCTTTCCTTAAACCATGCATTTTCCAAAACGTTTAACTTGTTATTGAGTCACTTTTCTTGGTACCACACAATCTCAAATCCTTAATGAAATAGTACTGCAGTACAATCCTTATATACTCCATAATTATTATAACCAATACATCATTGATAAAACACTCAAATGACATAATTCTTTAATATCAACATAAGAACACTAGTCATTACTCTTCATCTGTGGTAATATCATAACATGATTATTATCCAACAACATCATTTGAGGTATACTATGATGATTGGGACAACGATTCGCATAGTGTCCCAACTTTTTGTAGATGAAGCATTGTACATTTGAAACCTTTTTCTTACCCTTGCAATCACGTATTTGGTGTCCTTTTACTCCACACTTATAACAAACTCTCATTCCCTTCAAGTATTTATCAAGGTGATTCTTTCCATAGATATCACATATGGGAAAATCCTTCTTTCTCTTATTCCCTTTATCTATTTTTCTCTCTACCATCCTTTTCTTCTCTCGATTCCCTTCAAAGCCATAGGAATTAGAGAATTATTTACTTATCTTATTAACACATGATACTATTTCTTCATATGATGATAATATATGGGAGATTATTTCTTTTCTAAATGTTTCCTTAATACCATGAAAGATATGATCCTTCTTACTCTTTGAATCATGCGTATTGTTGGAGTTCCCATTCCATCTACAGGGCGCCATTTCTAAACAATGGCATACACTAGGTTTGTTTTTGAATCGCAATTCATAATTCCAGACTTGTAAAATACCAAACATAAATTGAAAAGATTATGCATATATTCTATAATCATAAAAAAATATTTTCTTTGAGGAATTATTTACTCCTAAATCCTTTATAATGGATTGTAAAGAAAATGTGAATTATTCTAAGCATATCCCCTAGGAGTTTCATAACCAAGAGTGAACTGAGGCCCATTGTTGTGTACCAAGTTACCCCATGTCATTCCCAAAACTCCTTTTTCGAGTTTTCACTCCTTTGTACATTTGTGTCAGAGCCACCTCTACCTGCTCGTATCCAAACAGAGATCTATTGCTTGTAAAATTCACAAAATCTCTACATTACCAAAATTCTAGGATATTATTCTATATTAATCCTCAAATACTATCTTAGGGTAATGTTCTCTAATCAGAATTTTTCTAAATCTAGTTTACAAGGTTATTGTTAAACTTCCTCTTATACTAATTGTAACACCCCGACCCCAGTTACCCATATTTAGGGAATTATTGTAATACATAGGCATGATTACAAGGAATCAAGTCCTGAAGGACCGATTAGTTTAGTAGTCTTGTAAAATAGATTACATACATGAACGTTACATTACAAATTTGAAACATAAAACACATCATAAATAATCCATTGTGAACGCCAGTATTCCCCTATATTAACCCTTCATATCAAACATAATACACTTCTTAGAATCCTAGGAAAAAGAAAACATAAGAAAGGGGTGAGCTCAGATGTTTAGTAAGGATAACAATTAGTGGAAACTTTCATAAATAAGCATAAAAATTTAAGGTAATGTATAAAACTAAAATAAAAGTCTATTAATCTCAAAATTCATCATGATATGGAAAAGATAAATAAAATAATGCCATTTACTTATTCACATGGATATTCTACTAGTCAAATAATCACATGTAATATCAATATCTAATTTCATAATGACGGAATGTATAATTTTGACTATCATAACCACATAGTCAAGGCCTTGTGCCAATAATACAAATAAGATTTTGTCAACGCATTGTTCCATGACACTATTTTGTCTCGTGATACCTACTGATGCATCGAGGAGCTATAGCAGGCTCCACCTATCACTTACTAAGTCCAATTCATTCCTCATGTGAAAATGTTGAAACATAACATAAACATTCGTATTAAAACTAGCATACGAAATGTAAATACTTTAACCATAAATCATGAATGGTATAAAAATATCACATTAACATTATATCATATCATAAATAATTCAATACAATATTGAAGATTGTATTTATAATAAATAAACATCAATCAAGAATAATATCCAAAAGGATGTTGACATAGTGAAAAATGACTAGTAAAACTCTTTGAGAGAAATATTCCTTTTTCATGAAAACAATAAAAAGTCACATAATTTATAAAAGAATATATTTAAGACATTTTTGAATCAAAGTGTCTCATACCACTTTGAAATTTTTTAAATAATTATCATTTTAAAACATTCATGTCCATACAAAGAATCCTTTAAACCCCATTTTGAAAACATGGATATTAATTAGAATGATTTAGAAGAATAAATATTTAAACTGTAAAAATGATATTTTATTTAAAGAGTCCCTTAAAAATAATAATTTTTAAAACTCCTTTATCTAACATGTACATGGATAATAAATATATCCTGGTAAATACTTACTCATAAACCATCTCGAATAATAATGAGATTGATGGATTAACCCGTACCTTATACTTTTCTTTGGTTGAGGGTACATTAACCTCCTGTATAATAGTTAAATCATTGTTATTAAATTATAAAAGAAACAAATACATAAATATGATATCATATATGATTTTCTAATATTTCTTTGTTCATAATATTTTAGTAGTATCACTATTTCGGGTGTTAACTGATTCGTTTTCCTTTATATGTTTTGTTACATAAGCCATGTTTGTTATGTATAGGATGTATTTAATTAATATCCAGAATGATATTTAGTTTTTAAACATTATTTTTAATAATCAAATGAAAATTATTCTTGAATGGTTAAGATGGGGAATGAATCTCACCGCGTTCATGAAGATGGTAATCCGTACGTACGCACGAACACTACTTTCATTTCATTTTTTATTTTAAAAGTAAATAAAACCAAATGATACATAGGTATATTATTATTACAGTATAATATGATATTTTATATACATTACATAAGTTCATTAACTCCATATTATATATGTTCCATGTATGGTATGAATGAGTCATATCACTTTGAGGGGGCGGTAGTCCGCACTTCCTCAAATGAAATTATCGCATATATACAACATGTAAAAAATAAAGGTATACTATAAAAGAGAATTACATAAGATTATAGATAAAATAAATATCATAAATATCATATATAATTACATTTCCATCATAATTTCCACCATAAGAGGTGGTAGTATAAGATTTAAGAGTGATCATTTTTTGAGGTAGTAGTTCGTCGTCCACAGAAACATTATGTTCTATACCCATTAGATGAAGGTTTGTTTAATTTTAGTTAAAATAACTCTTATAAAGACAAAATAGTATATTTAGTATAATGTTGTGGTTATAAAAGAATGTAATAAATATATTTTAGGGTGTTGGAGAAGTAAAATAAAAGAAAATAACTTAAGAGGAGATGTTACCTTTAAATCAGATAATCCCTTTGGTTTGAACCAAAAGGCTTCCTTGAAGTGCCTTATTCCTAAGGTAATGATTCTAAGAGGAATATAGGGATTTAGGTATCTTAATTGGGTATATTTTGGATGATACAGGGGGCTTGAGAGGTGTGAGAAATGGGTTAGAGGTTAGGGATTTTTATAAGGGGGAGGAGGGGCTCTTTAGGAAAGTTTGAAAATATTATTTTATTATATAATTATTTTCGGTTTCTAAAGGTCAAAAACTCATTAAATTATAAGATAATATGACTAATGTTCAAAATAAAATCATCCAATAATAATTGGATAGGTTTTGGATATTTTTTTAATTTCTATAATCTCATTTATTTAAATCATTCATTAATGAGTTAAACATTGTATCATTATTATGTCATAAATAATAATATTTATTTCATGTCTAAAAATTATAAAAAAATACCCTGATGTAAGAAATATTTTTATATTTCAAATGAATATTTATAGTCAAAATATAGCTTATATAACCCCTTGTAAAACTTGTTTTACTAAAAGATATATGATTATGTCATTTTTGTCTTTACTTTAAATTAATTAATATAAAGTGTCACTATCACTCCCAAGTGGCTCCATGTGGTCCCAAAATCTACCCAAGGATGCCCATGGTCGAACATGTATCAAAAAATAGAAATAAGACACATGTTATGGAAATTTATTATTATAATAATATTTTTTTACCCTTATTTACTAGATTTACCATTTAACCATGGTAAATAAAATATTTACTGAAGTAAATATTCATAATGTCTAAAAACAAAAGTTACTTATTTATAAAATTTGGACCTCATGATCCCAATTATGGAAACTATTTTTCCAAATTCAAAACACTGAAGTGGTAGAAATTAATTTAAAATTAATTATCATTGTCAAAATAAAAAAGCATATTTTTAAGAAATAATAACTATCAAAAGATTGACACTTGTTTATGTCCAGTTTAAATGTGAAATTACATCCAATGACCTAAATTATATTAAATGATAAAAACTAAATATAATTATACTTTAAAATCACTCAAATTTATAATTTAACACTTTAATTTTTTCGATTAAAAAAGTTGTTTTCAATTAAAATTTAGTATTTTTCACTATTCATCAAAATATGAAAGTTATCAAAAAAGTACCAAACATTTATCCAAACTAAATTTTTATGACCCACTTATAAATAATAATTTAATTTCATTAAATTGAATATATAAAAGTGTCAAATATTGGTTTTAAAAAAGGTTCGCCGTTAAAAGGCAGTAAAATTTCATTTTTTGAAAAATACTTCTTTTATCTGAAAAAAAATGAATTTGTTCTTATTTTATGTCTAATAAACACATAATATGTATTATAAAATTATATGGAGTAAATAAAATTAAAAATTTAGTTAATATTATTCATTATAGCTTTTTAAACAGCTAGTTTGATAAGTCATGGTGAACTCGAACTCGGTGTTGCGTATAGCGCAAGTTATTGTATTACTTTGAAGAGATAACATACTATGAAATATTAGGGTGTTACAGAATAAAATATTTTGAGTGGAGACATTGGATTGAGGGTTATAGAACTTTATACCAAACATATTATTGATAGAAAAATAGATCCTATAAAGAAGAATTGAAAGGATGAATAATAACTCAAAGTTATTATATAGATAAATCTATTTGGTGTATAAGACATAAAAATTTTATACAAGACTTCTGAGAAGTCAAAATAGATATAAAATAGGGCTGACCTCCATGAGTACATCATACAAGGTACTACCAGATAGAGAAAATTGTTGTGAAGAAGTATCAGATAAAGAGTTCGAATAATTTTACAAAGTCTTTTGTAAATTTTTTATAATGAGATAATTTTTATCAGAACATTAAACATTTCATTTATAATGAATTAAGAATTGTGATTCTATATAATATTATTATAATATTGAAGAATATGGTTAACATTGAGATTTTAGGAGAGTTCCTGTGAATATCATTGACCCATATCTTCTAAGAAGTTTAAAGGTAGTAAATAAAATAAAGAATCTATAAAGATATTCAAATTTAAAATATTGAAATTAAAATTTAAGTATATTTCAATCCTAATGTTTTTATAGAAATATCACCTATATAAAAACGAGTTGATGAACTAAGAAGGTTTGTATATTATGAGAGCTATTTTAGTTTTCCATTTTGTTGAAGAAGTGAAGTATCTTAAAGAATTGTCAAAAAATGAAGCTTGAGAGAAAATATAATTAATATGAGGTTAAAGAATTAAAATTATAGGATAAAGTAGGGGTACCTAATGGGGTGAAATCACTAGAAAAGGCAATTAGGCACCTAATACTAAATATTATATCTAATCAGATGAGATAATAATAGAGATAGAGTTAGTAGATGTAGGGTATTGTAAAAATATTTCCAATCAATTGGTATCAAATGAGTAGGGTTCATTAAAAGTAGTTGTATGGATATGTATTGGATGAATTGGAATCAGATGTACTTATACTGAATCAAAAAAAATGAACTTGATTGGATGGAAAGTATTGGATTGAGAATAAGTTATCGAACAAAAAACATTCTGGATGAAAGTAAAGAAGAATAAAAGAGTATATTTCTGTTTGTTTTTGTAAAGAATAAGAGTTTATTGAATGATTATATGAATGTAAGAGAAGGGGAAGAAGAATAAATCATCACTGTGACATCCAACATAATTATCATCTGGTAAAATACTTTCTTCGTGTTGGAAATAACTTGGAATAATTTGAAAACTATCAACATATGCATTACAAATAATTGGCACATAGTTTCATGTTGGACTAGAAATTCACCAGTCTAGGGATTTAAGATTTTTTCCTTGTCCTGTCTTTGAAATTGTATGGAACCACACTTGGTCTTAGGATTTTTTTTGCCAAACCACTATAATAGTTATCTCATTATAGTGGAAAATCCATGTATTAGCCTTCATTTTATACAAAAATGACTAACTATTATTATTTATTAGTGAGACTTATAAAAATATCATGTTTCATTATTTACTTTCTTTCATATACTTTAATAAGATAATTAGGAGAGAATAAGAGAAAAAATATCCTAATAGGTATAAGATGCAAATGGATAAAACGTTATAATTTGTTTAAAAGTCCCCAACTCTGATTCACCCCCACCCTCTTAGTGTTGATCATAACCTGAAGTGATCCTAACATTGTACTTTTATTTCAACTATGTCACACTTGTTTTATCATATAAATCTACTGGTTTAACCGAGGTTACTTAAAGTTGTACTCCCTTATACTTCCTAACCTAATTCTTTAATGTGATTGTGAAATAAGTGATTTGTAATGTATTTTAAAGAGAATGTGATTAACCAAATTATATCCCTTAGAAGTGTCTATATAGGTGTTCAATCTTAGGATCACTCATCATGCCCCAAAGTGAAGATTTAGTTGATATTAAACCATCCATTTTTAAAGATATTATCCCTAGGTGCATATGTGTCATATCTATACACACTTTCCAATATCTATATATGGATGTAATTTATAGTAGATCCACGCAATAACTATTTTACAAAAAACTTTGAGTTTTTATCCTATACCTAGACTTATCCCTTATACTTATCCATAGATTTTTCACTAAATTTATCTTATGATAATCCCTAAAATATTAAATATTACCTAAAATAAACTAATGAGTTGTATGATCCTTTGAAATTGTGATCAAATATAACTTATCAATCCTTGAATTATCCTCAACTAGCATCCTAACCTATAAGGATATATAACTCTAATATAATACCAATTATAACACCCCACAGATGATATCATTTCAATTACATGAATTTGAATAAAATATTTCATTACAATATAACCCCATGATATTTTAGGTTTAGATCATTAGATAATTAGGAAAAAACATTAATTGAAAAAACTCATGTCTTTTTCAACTAACAAACATTTTTTCTACTATATAAGTAGCTTCTTAAAAGATTGAAATTATTCAATATCTACCAAAAATTCTCCACATAAGATACTCTTCTAGATACACCATATGTATTACTTTTATTCCAAACTTGTGGAAATAAAAACAATCAGTGATCTCAGATGCACAATATCGATAGATCATAAGTGATCATAATATGATAAAATGGTTATGATTGTGATACAAAAGAATATCATACCCAATAAAGAATAGACCAAAATTCATGGAATAAATATTGGTATAATATAAGGCATGAATGAAAAGATTCTAAAAACATGTTCCAATATTCATGACCTATGACAGTGTATCTTAGATAAAAGAATAAGCATAAAAGTGTAACATAGAAATGTAACATATATTGGAAATGAAAAGCATCATATAATTATGAAATAACATGAAAAAAACTTATAAATATTTTAAAATAAAAATAATAGGAAAATAAATTTTCTTTTTTTACGCTCTACGATAGGAATGCATCACATTCCCAAAGAAACAATCTCTCTTATTTGTAGAGTCTTTGAAAGTATGTATGAAGAAATCTCCTAACTTGGAGAAGAAACTAGAAAATATTGAGAAGAATTTATATAAAATTTTCTAGAATATATTATTCTCTCCAAGTAGGTTAGATCCTTTGAGTCCAAGAAGGTGGAACTATAAATATGATCCTACAAGTTTGAACATAAATGGATCAATGAAGTTGAAGAGAAATATGGAGTCAACAAGGATCTTAAATATAAGATCCACACACTCGAAGAAAAGTTTAAAAATGGAATTAATGTATAGGATTTAAAATTAGAAGTTAAATCCAATAAGATTGAGGAACTTTACTCATTTTTATAAAACAGTGTTAAGATAAATGATGAATAATTTGATATAATGAAGAATCATTGTGAAGATAAGGTGAATTTGATTGGAAATATGAAAAATACCCTCAATATGAGATTTCTAGAATTGTAATTCATGATTTTTAATCTTGAGAAGACATATATTGAGTCTTAAAAAAATAATAAGGATTTTTATTCTACTACTCAATGTGCAATGGAAGATTTTAATACTGAAATACCTCTAACATGTAATAAGAAGAACATGATTTAATTTGATGATATATATCAAGTAGATGTGAAGGAGTATGTACCATCTATACATTCTTATAATAATGTTTCTAAATATATTTTTATAAATAGATAAGGTTGTAATACAAAATATGTATAATTATGGATGATGAAAAGTTATAAGAAGTATATCACATGAATAGAGTGGATATGAAAAAATGAGTACAAAATATGGTTCCTCATGATGAATCCAACAATTTATAAAGAAAACCCAAAAACATCATACAAAAGATATAATAACATCAAGGTTTATGTGTCAATGTTGTTGACACAATAGATTTTGGGAATTTTGTATTAGATTGTCAGTACAATCATTTAAATAAGAAAGTACAAAGTAACCTCACTCCAATGGGGAGAAAACCATAGATAAAGAAAAAAAATATGAAGAGTATGAAAAATATGTATAATATAACATATTTATAAATCTATAAAATATCTATAATGTATGAAATATTTATTGTCATCTGGTTGGTGCATGCTCAACTCAAAATGTATCTAAAGTTGATAATAAAAGTCGATCATAAAAGTTGATTAATAAAGAAGAAGAAACCTTGGAATGTAAGTAAAGAAATGGTGTATAAAAAACATTTCTTAATAAGATATCAAGAATAAAAGGTGATAAGTCCTTGTATTAAAAATCCAATAAGTTGAATAAGAGTATCACATCTAGAAAGCCTAATAAGAAGATAGGTACTCATAATAATCCATGTGGACAACCCAAACATTATATTAGTATACCTAATGATATTTTTGTGATCTAGACATAATATTTGGAGAGAATAAGGAAAATATAAGAGACATAAGAAAATTCTAGTGTAAAATTAGAAGAAAATATTACATGTGAAGAGGTCAATATTCATGAGAGAATTTTAACAAAAAAATGACTCTTGTATTAAAGATTATTTGTCTGGGAGATGAAAGAAAAATGGAAATAGTATAAAAGGTTGTTAATCTATACTTTCATAAAAATAAAAAATCATTAAAATAGTTAATAATGTAAAATCCATGGTGGTTTTTAAAAATAAAAAATATCCAAACAAATTATTATATGTGAAAAAATCTATCCTTCCCCAAGATAAATTAGAACTGATGTTCAGATGTGCAAGCATGAATATTGGAAAAGATGGAGTAACTTAGTTTAGAAAACTATATTAACCTTGTTATTCACATTCAAAGTTAAGAAAGATCCATTTTATTTCCTTAAAAATTATTTTTTTTAGTTTTCAATCCAAAATATAAAATTCAAGGTGAAAAATGATCTTAGAGGGAGAATATGAGATAGTGGATGGGATATCAAATTTGGATAGCTAAGATAAGGAATTTTCTATCTTGAAATGTTTCCTGATTTGGTACATTGAAAATTATTAAGAGAATATTGTCCTTAATGAAGTGGATTGTTTATTGTTAACACATAATTGAAATGTAAAGAATATCTCATATTTATTTTACCTTGTTTTCTAAACTCTAAAGGAATATATTGAAAAGGTTTATACTTGTTGAAGATTTGGTAATTATCAAAAGACTAGATAGCCACATAAGAAAGATCCATTTTGGGGCATTCTAAACATAAAGATCATAAATCATTTATATTGAAGAGATTCATAATTATAAAGATCATTGGGACTGTATCCTTGAGGGGGAGTCAAGTGGAGTATGATGAAGTTTCTACTAGAATCATTACTTCATATAAATCTGATTATTTTTAGAATTTGACTGAATGAGAGTCATTGAAAAGGTATGTTTTTTTTAATTATTCATATTTGGTTTCTAAATATAAAAATCCTAACATGAATGGGGTAAATTGAATTAATTAGTGACATAAGAAAATGGAAGTTTGAAATTATACCAAGTCTTATTATCATTGTTTTGTATGTGAATGTTTTTAATTTGTTTTTTAAACTGAGTGTATGATTTTCTAGTACATTTATTCTAAAAAACATTTATATGAGTATTGGTATCTTCCGTCCGGAATATAATTGGATAACCCTATAAGATAATATTTTGAGTTTTAATTTCATGATATATCAAGATAATTTGTTAAAGGATGTAATTTTTGATAAATCAAATCCTTTTCTTTTCTACAATGAGAATAGATCACTTATAATTAGAGTGGAATTATTGATGGAACATTTCATAATAGTGTACTGATACCCTTTTCCCATGCACTTTGTATTTATTTTCAATAGGTTGGATATAAATTGAAATTATTATTTGAGAAGAAAGGGAAAGAAAAGTATGTAGATTCACATATTGATATATTCATTTTGAAAAACATTGAAGGTATTACCAATAAATACAAAGGGGGATTAAAGATCCCACTTTTTGTGTGAGTTGTATTTGTTTTCAATGGTTATAAATGGTTGATAATGAAATAGAATAATTTTGATGATGTCAATATTTTTAATAGGTTTTAAATAAGATAATAAGTGTTCAATTAATGCTATACTAAAAAAGATATATGGTTTTATTACCTTTGGAAGAGTTATATATTATTCATTACTTAAAAGTTAATAGTTATTTGAAGAATATGAGTTTACTTAAGTTGATTAGTTAACTGATATTAATGGATCAATTGTGTGTATAATTTTCATAGAAGCATGTTTACTATTAACATTATGTGGTTTCCTTAAGTAGTTTCCAAATATAATATTACTGATAGAGAAGGAGGCCCTAAATGGATAGAGAAAGTTAAGACCATTAGAACAAGGTAGAGTCCATCATACCGAGGTGATCAGAAAGATTTGATCGGAATGAGGTGATCGGAAAAAGGTCATCATACAAAAAAATCAGTCAATGCTTAGTGCTGTTTTCCTTAATGATATTATAGCATGATTACTAAAAGTTTTCATGATCCAATATTGAGTATAAAGGGGTATATTAAGGTTCAACTATAAAAATTTCCTGGTAAAAAAATATTATGAAGTACATAGGAATGATGTTATCGAACAAAGGTGTAGTTTTCCAGAGCCAAAAACATAAATTAATGAATTTTAATGAATCAAAGTTCATGTTTTATGAAGATATAGAAGAATATGGTATAACAAAGTGGAACAATAGTTCCCATGAATTGTAAAATACTAATTGAAGTTGTATGAATTCTGTTGTATAGAATTGTATAATGATCAAGAGGTGAAGTGAGGAAGTTCTGATGAAACTATGTTATACTGAGATTATTATGAATTATATTAGGAGGACTTGTACGAATATTAATACGTGAAGTGAAGATATTACACTGAATGAAAAAATGTTTCATATTATTGAATAGAAGTTTCCTAAAAATGTCACTAGATATATGAAATATGTGAATATAATGATACAGAGAATTTGTTAAGGAATATCTAAATGAAAGGGAGTTAAAATAAGAATAAGTATAGAGATGTATCTACATTCTCCCAGTGCTCCAGGCACTCCTGATTCTCCTTCTTCTTCCCCTTCCTCCTAGGGTTTTTTCGGTTTTCTTCAACATTGACGGCTCTCTTTACTTATCTTGGAATAAATTTCTATTCACTGACTCATTTTCTCTTTCAGGCTACTTGACTGGTACAATTTTCTGGTGTGGATATTGTTTTACTCTCACCATCCCTCTTTTTTCCTATCCCTATGCATCGGAGATCCATTCCGAGTTTATGTATTGGTCCTTCAGATGATTTGGGTTGGTGTTGGTGGTGGAATATAGTGTTCTTCTTCTCCACTAACCATATAAGATAACCCGTCATTCTTGATCCCATTTTCGTTGGGCATGATGATGGTTTTTGGAAAACATGGGATGGTGTTAGAGGAGGTATGGCAGCAGTCTTAGTTCATATTCTTCATTGGAGTTGTCTTTTTAATTTCATATGCTAGGAAATTTTTTATTGTTATTCTAGTTTGGATTTTATACTGGGTGATGTATTACATATTATGTTTGGTATATTTTTTTGACTTTTATGGTTTCGTTCGGTTGTATTTTTCCATGTAATGGTGTTTAGAGATTAACTTATGGGTCACTGGGCTCATTATTCTTCTAAGAGGTAGTGATTTCTGGTGATGTTTAATTTGATTGTCTAATGATAGTTCAGTGTTCTCATAGTGGAGTGTCGATGAATCCATCTAGTTATATTCCTTGAATATGATGATCTGGTCATAGGTGAAATTTTCTTTTTCATTTTGATTTATGTTATGTTAGTAACATGGGACCCCAAAGGTAGGGATGAAGTTATAGTGAAGGCATGGAGCTCTTCTGAGGCCTTTATCTTCTCAAATCTTCTCTAGCATCTTCTCTCAATGCTCCCTTCCTAGTCGATCTAGTGTGGTGGTCTCCAAGAAGGTTTTGGGATGTGTTTTTTTATCATCCAATGGTCACTGAGAGGTTAGAACGGTATAGGATTTTCTAGATTTGTGTTTCTACTAGTGATCCTTATTTAATTTCATCAATGAAGGTTTTGTTGTTCTGTGGTGTTCTATTTTGGTGTATTTATGGAAGTGATGATATCTTTCAACAGGAGGTTCTTACTAGTGAACTGGTTTCAACAATGGGTCAGGTTTGTCTCAGGGTTCATGATGTGAGGTAGTACGTGGCCCAAATTAGTGATGATTTAGTTTTAATTTTGAAATTTGAAATTTTATTTTTGGGGATATGTGTGGCTTAATATGATGTTGTGAATTTTTTTGTAATATTACCACTTAACTAAAAGTGGATTTTCAAAAAAAATAAAAATAGATTGAGGAGGAAAGGTAATTTGAAGAAGTAAATTGAATAGTTGTTTCTGAATGATCAGTTAGAAGTTTCTAAGAAATCATACACAAAAAATTTTATGAAGGAAAATAATAGTGGTTTCTAAATCATTGGATAGTATTTATCAAATAGAGAGTTATTTTTTATCATAAATAGGATTCTATGTTAAATTCTATTGGATATAAATTTATATACGAAGTTATCAGATAGAGGTATCTAAGTAAAATTAATTAGAAAAATGATTCTAATCTAAGGTGTCATAAATAATTTTTTGAGTATATCTATCGAATAAAATCTTTTGAGTGGAGCCATTGTATTGAGGGTTAAGGAACTTTATACGAGACAGATTATTGACATAAAAAGAGATCCTATAAAGATGAATCGAAAGGATGAAGATGAACTCAAAGTTACTATATAGATAAATATATTGGGTATATAAGACATAAAAAATTCATACAATACTTTTAAGAAATAATCATAGATATAAAATAGGGAATGCCTCTAAGAGTACATCAGACAAGGCACTAGAGGATAGAGTAATTTGTTATGAATAAGTATCAGACAAAGAGTTCAATAAATTTACAAAGTCTTTTGTAAATTTTGTATAATGAGAAAATTTTTATCTGAACATTCAACACTTCATTAATAATGAAGTAAGAATTTTGATTCTAGATAATATTATTTGAAGATTGAAGAAGATAGTTAACACTGAGATCTGAGGAGAGTTCTTATGAAGATCATTGACCCATATCTTATAAGAAGTTTAAAGGTAGTCAAAAAAATAAATAATCTATAAAGATATTCAAATTTAAAATATAGAAATTAAAATTTAAGTATGTTTCAATCCTAATGTTTTCATAGAAATATCACCTATATAAAATAGAGATGATGCATTGAGAATGTTTGTATATTATGAGAGCTCTTGTATTTTTCCATTTTTTAGAATAAGTGATGTATCTTAAGGAATTTTCAAACATGAAGCTTGATAGAAAATATCATTAGGATGAGTTTCAAGAATTAAAAGTATAGGATAGAGTAGGGGTACCTTATGGGGTGAAATCACCCGACATAGAAATCAAGCACCGAATAAATAAGATTATAACTAATCAGATGAGCTAATAACAGACGTAGAGGTAGAAGATGTAGGATATTGTACAAAGATTTACTATAAATTGGTATCAAATGAGTAGGGTTCATTAAAAGGAGTTGGATGGATATGTATTGGATGAATTGTAATCGGATGTACTTATACTGAATGAACAAAATCGGATGAACTTTATTGGATGGAAATTATCAGATAAAGAATTAGTTGTTGAACAAACAACATTCTAGATGAATGTAAAGAAGAAATAAAGAGTATATTTCTTTTTTTTTGTAAAAAATAAGAGTTTATTGAATGATTCTAGGAATGTATGAGAAGTGAAAGAAGAATAAAGCAGTACTTTGACATCCAACATAATTATAATATGGTAAAATACTTTCTTAGTGTTGAAAATAACTTGGAAGAAGTTGAAAACTATCAACATATGCAGTATAAAGAATTGGCACAAGGTTTCAAGTTGAACTAGGAATTCATCGCTCTAGGGATTCAATATTTTTTCCTTATCCTGTCTTAAAAATTGTAGGGAACCACACTTGGTATTAGGATTTTTTTTATCCAAACCACAGTAAATAGGTATCTCATTATAGTGTAAAATCCATGTATTGGTCTTTATTTTACACAAAAAGGGAAAGCTATTATTATTGATTTTTGAACCTTATAAAAATATCATCTTTCATTATTTACTTTGTTTCATATACTTTTATAATATAATGAAGAGATAATAAGATAATGAAGATCCTAATAGGCATAAGAGGTATAGATATAAAACATTATAATTTGTTTAAAAGTCCCCAACTCTGATTCACCCCCACCCTCTCAGTGTTGATCATATCCTATAGTTATCCTAACATGATACTTTTATTTCAAGTATGTCATACTTGGTTTATCATATAACCCTAATGGTTAAACCTAGGTTACATAAAGTTGTACTCTCTCATACTTCTAAACCTAATACTTTAAAGTGATTAAGAAATAAATGTTTTGTAATGGATTGTAGAGAGAATGTGATTAACCAAATTATATCCCTCAATAATGTCTACATAGGTGTGAAATATTAGGATCACTCATCGTGAACCAAAGTGAAAATTTAGTTGATATTAAATTATCCATTTTTAGAGACATTATCCCTAGGTGCATATGTGTCAAAGCCACACCCACTTCCTAGTATCTATATATGAATGTAATTTATAGTAGATCCACACAATCACTATTTTACAAAAACATTGAGTTGTTATCATATACATAGACTTATCCCTTATACTTATCCCCAGATTTTTCACTAAATTGATATTATCATAATCCCTAAAATATTAAATATTACCTAAATAACCTAATGAGTTATCTAAACCTTTGAAATTGTGATGAAATATAACTTATCAATCCTTAAATTATCCCCAACTAGAATCTTAACCCATAAGGTTATCTAAAATCTGCTCTGATACCAATTATAACACCCCACAGATGAGATCATCTGAAATACATGAATTTAAATAAAATATTTCATTACAATATAATCCTATGACATTTTAGGTTTATATTATTAGATAATTAAGAAAACCATTAACTGACAAAACTCTTGTCTTTTTCAACTAACTTTTCTTCCACTATATAAGTAACTGCTTAAACCATAGAAAGTATTTAATATATACCAAAAATTCTACACATAAGATACTCTTCTAGATACACCATATGTGTTACTTTTATTTATAACTTGTGGAAATGAAAACAAAAGAAATGGGCAATCTCAGATGCACAATATCGATAGATCATAAGTGATTATAAGATGAGAAAATGGGTATAATCATGATATATAAGAATATCATACCCAATAAATCATATAAAAAAATTCATGGAATAAATATTTGTATAACATAAGGAATGAATCACAATAGTCTAAAAACATGTTCAAATAATCATGACCCATGATAGTTTATCTTAGACAAAAGAATAAGCATAAAAGTGTAACATAGAAATATAGAATATCTTGGAAATGAAAAGAATCATAGAATTATGGAATAACATGAAAAAACTTCTAGATATTTAAAAACCGAAATCATAGGAAAATAAATTTTCTTTATTTATTCTCTACGATAAGTATCCATCACATTCCCTAAGAATTAGTCTCTCTCTTTTTTGGATTCTTTGAAAGTATGTAGGAAAAAATCACCCAACTTGAAGAAGAAACTAAAATATATTGAGAAGTATTCTTATAAAAGTTTCTAGAATATATTAATATCTCCATGTAGGTTAGAGCCTTTGAGGCCAAGAAGGTGGAACTAGAAATATGCTCTTAAAAATTAGAACATAAATGGATCAATGAAGTTGACGAGAAATATGGAGTCAACAAGGATCTTTAAGATAAGATCCATACACTTGAAGAAAAGTTTAAAAATAGAATAAATGTCAAGGATTTAAAATTAAAAGTGAAATACAATAAGATTAAGGAACTTTACTGATTTTTATAGAACAATGTTAAGATATATGATGATGAATTTGATAGAATGAAGAATCATTGTGAAGAAAAGGTGAATTGGATTGAAAATCTCAAGAATACCCTCAATATGATATGTCTAGAATTGGAATTCAAGATTTTTAATCTTGGTAAGACACATATTGAGTCTTGAAAACATAAGAAGAATTATTATTCTACAAGACAATGTGCAATGGAAGATTTTAATATTGAAATAGAACTAACATGTGATAAGAAGAACATGATTTAATTTGATGATATATATCAAGTAGTTATTAAGGAGTAGGTACCATCCATACATTCTTATAATAATGTTTCTAAATATTTTTTCATAAATTGATAAGGTTGGAATACAAAATATGTATAATTATGGATGAAGAAAAGTTATAAGAAGTATAGAACATTACAAGAGTGGATGTGAAAAAGAATACAGAAGACGGTTCCCCATGAAGAATCCCACAAGTTATAAAGAAGACCCAAAAAAATCATACAAAAGATATAAGAACATCAAGGTTTATGGGTCCATGTTATTGAAATAATAGATTTTGGGCATTGGGTATTATATTGTTGGTACAATCCTTTAAATACAGAAGCACAAAGTAATCTCACGCTAAGGGGGAGAAAACCAGAGATGAAGAAACAAAATCTGAAGAGTATGAAAAATATGTATACAATAACATATTTATAAATATATAAAATATATATGATGTATGAAATAGTGATAGTCATAAGGTTGGTGCATGATCAACTCAACATGTATATGAATTTGATAAGAAAAGTAGATCACAAAAGTTGATTAATAAAGAAGAAGAAACCTTGGGATGTAAGTAAATAAATGGTGTCTAAAAAACATTTCCTAATAATATATCAATAATAAGAGGTGATAAGTCCTTGAATTTAAAATCCAATAAGTTAAATAAGAGTACCACATCTAGAAAGGCTAATAAGAAGATAGGTACTCCTAAGAATCCATGTGGACAACCCAAACCTTATATCAGTATACCTAATGATATTTTAGTGATCTAGACATAATATTTGGAGAGAATAAGGAAAATATAAGAGCCACAAGGAAATAATAGTGTAAAAATAGAAGAAAATATTACATATGAAGAGGTCAATTTTCATGGGAGATTTTTAACAAAAAAATGAATCTTGTATTAAAGAATTTTTGTCTGGGAGATGAGAGAAAGATTGAAATAGTATAAAAGGTTGTTTGTATATTCTTCCATAAAAAGAAGAAATCCTTAAAATTGTTAATAATGTATAATACATGGTAGTTTTTAAACTACTAGAATTTCAGTTATTTGCAACGGGTTATTTGTGAAGGGATCCCATCATAAATAAGCTTTTGTGATGGGGTCCTATTTTAAATAGCTCGTTGTAGAAAACGACATCTCAAATAGTATTTTTTGCGATGAGTTACAACGGTCCCATCGCAAATAGTATTTTTTACGATGGGTCCATCACAAAAAATACTATTTTCCATGGTAAACTGTCATGTTGCAAATAGATCTTCGATTATATACATTATATATATAAGAACTTGTTACGATGGTCCCATCACAAAAAGTATTTACGATGGGTCCTTCATCCCATCAAAAATAGTTATATATTTATATATGTTATATATACCTAAATCTTTTGCGACAGGCCCTTCGTAAAAAAATATTTTCGATAGGTACAAGTACCCGTCGCAAAAACCTTTTAAAAAAATATATATATAAACTATATGTGACGGGGTCCCGTCACAAAAGGTCCCATCAAAAATACTGAATAAAATAAAAATATATATATTTACTAAAATTATGATTAATGAAATAATAATATTAATATTATTAAAATAAAAAAATAATAAAATTCTCAATATTTGAAAAAAATATATGAAAAATCATAAAATATTATTATTATTGTTATTAGTAAAATAGACAAACGTTAAAAAAATATAATACTAATAATAAATAATAAAATAATAAATTATTAAAAAAAATTATGCAATATTCACACCAATATAAAATACAAAAACTGTAAATATTTCATATTATAACAAATTTTGAATTCAAATGTTTTTAACATAATAAAAAATCACTGGGGGATAGTCTTCTGGAGGAGGTGGAGGAGTTGGAGGAGATGGTGGAGGAAACTCCATCTCTAAACTACGATTCAGATGACGCATGTACTCTATCTACTTATGTTGATGATGCTACCATCTATTCATCTCCTCCCCATGTCGCTGCTGCTTCCATCGATGCATATTCTCCTCGTACTATTACTGCTACTGCTGCTACTGACGCATCTCTTCCTGCTGCTTCTGCAAACTCTCAATAAGCTCATTTTAAGCTCACAACTGCTCCTGATACTATGATCCAGAAGATGATTCCTCTCCACAAGCTCCCCTCGATATGGATGAAGACATCGCATCATTACCATAATAAGTCTCAAGAGTCAAATGAGAGCTGATACCAACTACATAGCCCTTCTTGAAGGTATACTGGGTCGCCTGCATCCATGACGCCTTATCGAAATGGTGGGAACTAGTCTGATCAACTATCTCGGTCTGACTCTCAGCCTGTGTCTGAGAGGTCGCAACCTCATATGACTCCTTCAGTTCCAATTTGAAATTAAAATAGTGAAAATATTATATGTAGTTAATTTTCAAACTGAAAAAGAAATAATACTGACCACAGTCCGATGTTGGTGATCACCTATAATCTCTCCAGTGGAGGGATCACTGTACATCCTCCGATAAACGTCATACTCTATAATATCGGGCTGCTCTGCTACTTATCTGAATATAAAATAAACTATTTATATTTAATGTTATGTAAAATATTTAAAAAATATTCTTAGCAGATGCTCTCTATGCATATTGAATGTATGGATATAAGCTCGATATGTCACCTCCTGTCTCCCACAGTTCTGTCGGCCCAATGAAGATGTCCTCTGAAATCCACCAATCAACCAGTGTGAACATAATTCATCCCAAATATGAGATGAAATATGCTCTAGTCAGTGGGCTATACATGACTCATCAAATACTGTCACTCCTACTTTCTTAATGGGTGTCCTTCTCAAATTGTGCAAAAACTGACAGAAACGTTCATGCATAGACACCCCCCATGATGCATGGATAACATCACACATGCTATCATTGATGGGATACCCTATACCCTACAAATAATTTATAATATAAAGTTATTAATGAAATAAATTTCAAAATAAATAATATTTATTTATGCACCAGCTAATGATTGAACATGTTGAGATGCACATCAATGGGAATTTGTTCCCATGTGATCCATGGCTAAGAAAAATAATTGCACAAGATATCACTCCCCTATCCAACAGCTACAAGTGCAAAACTGTGAAAAAAGAATAAGTAATCAAAAAATTGGTATATAAAAAAATTAATGAATGCTAACTAAAATACATAGGTTATTATACCTCTACGTGCATGGATCAAAGCCCAGACATGGACGTCGCTCAGGGATAGGGTCAGGAATCATCAATCATGCAAGATCGTGCCCCTCTACGTACCCCATGAACTACCAATAGGCTGAGGGTCAGATGATCCCAAATCCTCCTCATCTAAAGGTAGCTCAGCCTCCTACCACTCGCGAAGTAGATCGGGGTCCATCTGAAATACAAAATGATTGTTGTTAGAAGATAGTTGAAAATAACTATTATATATAGATATATATATATTAATTATGATTATAACCATCATTTAATTGTGTCAATGTTCACCTTCATCATCATCTTCATACCTGACGTTGTCAATGTCTTCATATTCATCCTCGACATCATCAATATCCATATGAGTTTCAGTTTCATCATCTCTTTCCATTTCAAATTCATTTTTAACATCATTAACATCATCACCACCATTGACCCTTAATTTTGGGGTGTCATCATGGATATTCATGCCTCTTCGTGAAAAAGATGTATTTTGAGTAGTCTCTTGAAAAAATTCAATTCTTTTCACTTCAACGGAACCACATTTAGTTTGAGTAAACTGATTTTCCCAAGATTTCATTTTTATTATGCTCCACCAATCACTTGGGCCGCTTGAAATAGCACATTACTTTGAATAATATATTTAATGTTCCTATTGAGCCAGTAAAAATGGTTCATCTACTGCAAGAATACTTTTATATTTAATATCAACAATTCCATGAGTTGGATTAACATGTAAGCCTCTCTCAGTATCCAACCACCGAAATTTAAACATCATTATGTAATTTTTTCCTGGATAACACAGTTCAATAATTTCATCTAGCATGTCATAAAATTCAACAATAGTTTCTCTATGATGTGATCCTCTCAATAAAACTCCGTTGTTAATTGTTTTTTATTCTCAATATGTACGTCTATGAAATTGAAAACCATTCACCACATATGCATTATAAGATTTAACCATTTTGGATGGTGAGTTACTCAATATACATAGTCGCTGATCAATTTTATCAGCATGTTGAGACACCTAAAAATTTGTAAAACAATTATTAGTATAATAAATAATAAACTTAATTGATATGGTAAACCAAAAATAATTTATGTTACTAGTTTTTGAAACCATTGAGAAAAAAAATTTGTTGGCGTTCTTTAAGAGCAGCTGTTGTAATTTTTGGAAGCCGTTTCTTAATATTATTATCATATAACCTAAAAATAAAATAAGTTTACTTAATATAACATAAATTATAGAATAAGTTATAGAATTAATCACAGTACAAATGATGTCATTTCTTCACAGTTGAGAAGAACATATGTATGAGCTCTGCGATGTTCAACATCTGAAATCCATCGTTCATGAACTCCACCGAAGCCAAGATCTGGCTGATTAAAAAATTATAATTGATTTTCCATTTCATCATCAAAATTCCCCTCATTTTGTCCCATGAGGTTTTGTTTTGAGGTAAATTTAGATTCAAAATAAGGAGAGAAGAAAAAAGTAATTTCCTCTTGCAAATAAGCTTCAATAATTGAGCCTTCAACTGATGCTTTGTTACATACTTTTTTCTTTAATTTCTGTATACATCTCTCAAATGGGTACATCCATCGAAACTGTACTAAACCTACACATTTAGAATTATGTGGAAAATTTAATATCAGATATTCCATTGAGTTAAATAAATCTTGTGGGAAGATTTTTTCCAGTTTTCATATAATTATAACAACATCTTCTTCTAGTTTTCTTAGTGTATTGTAGTCTGTTGTCACAACATAAATTTCTAGAAAAAAAATATGATATGTCTTTTATCGAATCCCGAATCATAGAATTCAAGAAACCTCTGAATCCAGTCAGCATGAGTCTTTCCATTATAACATGAAAATCATAAATTTTTAATCCGGTAATATAACCATTCTTAACACATCTTCCCAAATTAGAAGCATAGCCATCTGGAAGTCTCAAATCTACAATTCACTAAAAATATAATAAGCGACTCTCTTTGGACAGTGTATAAGCTACTTTTGGCTTCATTAACCTCTGTAATCTGACATTTTGATATAGTTCAAGTTCTAGTTGCCTACAAATTTGGGAAAGATCTAATCATGCCTTTACATTATCTTTGGTCTTACTTTGTGTGTCCAAAACTATATGGAATAAATTATCAAAATAGTTCTTCTCAATATGCATGACATCTAACATGTGGCGGACCAAAAAATTATTCCAATATGGTAGATCCCAAAAAAGGCTCTATTTTATCTAATTGTGTTCTTTCCCAAAGCCATGAATTTTTTGTTGGTTTACTGTTGGACCAAATTTGATGGGAGGTAATGAAAATACAACTGGTCATAACTCTGTACCTGGTATCATTTTTTGAGGTTTATCCCTTTTAATTGTGTCTTTTCTGAAATCAGATTTGTTCCTCTGAAAAGGATGATCAATTGGAAGAAATCTGCAATGACAGTCAAAATAGCAAGGTTTTTTTCCATTGATGAGAATAAATGATTTTTGGTCTTTCATACAGTAAGGACATGATTTTGGAACATGTGTACTCCATCTAGATAACATGGTATATGTTGGGAAGTCACTAATTGTCCACATCAATGCAGCTTTTAATATGAAATTTTGTTTCGCAGTAACATTATATATACTAACATCATTACTCCACAATGAATTTAACTCATTAATCAATGGTTTCAAACAAATATCAATATTTTTTTCAAATGTCTTGGGATTAAAAAGTTTAAAAAGATATAGGGCTCCTTCATCAACATCCATGGAGGTAAATTGGACGGAGTTATGAAGACAGGACAATATGAATACTGACTACCATAAGAACTAAATAGATAGAAATTGTCAATAGAAAGACCCAATCGCATGTTCTGGGCTACCGAAGAAAAATATGGATGCAGTCTGTCAAAATGTTTCCATGAATCATCATCATATGAATAAATCAATCTTTTACTAGTTGAAATCTTGGTTTTGTGCCATGACATCATTGACGATGTGTTCTGAGACATAAATAAACACTATAACCTAGGTGTAAGCGAGAAATATCTCAACTATTTTACAGGATTCAATATATACTTCCCCGGTTGAGCTTCTTTATACCTCGATTGTCCACAGGTGGGACAACTATCCAATGGATCATTTTTACTAGAATATAAGATGCAATCATTTTCACATGCATGAATCTTAAGATAACTAATTCCCATATTACAAACCAGCCTCTTGCTCCCTAGTAATTTTGTAGGAAACACATTTTCTTCAGGTAACAGTGTTTTAACCAAATAAAATATCTGATCAAAAAAGGTGTTTGACATTTCATTATCTGATTTAATATAGATAAATTTTGAAACCACTTCTAATTTTATTATCTTGCAACCAATATATAATTCATCCTCAGAAGACCTCAACAACTCATAAAATTCGGATGGTGCCAAATCATGAGTTAAATAAATATCATCTTGAGTTTCAGTTTGCTGAACAGATGGACTTGCAACATCATGCACTAAATTTTTAAACCGTGATGGATCTGGAATCAAGTTATTACTGTCTTCTATAGAACTGTGTTCACTTTTTTTATACCAAAAAATATAATCTAGTTGAAAACTAAAATGCAATAAATGTCCCCCAACCTTTTCAAATGTGTCAAACGTTCTCATAACACATTTTTTACAAGGAAACTTAATTGTGCCTTATAAAAAAATTCTAATTTTGATGATGCAAATGATAAGAAATATTCAACACCCTAAATATATATAGGATTTAAACCAAAACCATTTAGATTTCTATACTGATTTATCCAAGCGTGATCATCTAATAATGACTGTTTTCAACTTCCTTTTTCCATATTTTTCTACAAAATATAAAATCATTACTGTTTTTGAATAATTTGAAATTAGAAAAACACTATCCAAAAAAAGAAGATAAATAATTAAAACTAATTCTTAATAATTACCATTAATTACGAGCGACACAATTTCCAGTGGATTGACATCTACTCTTTTATCTGATGTCTCATTTACTTTCAACTTTCTCACACTGAAATCACAATGAAGAATCTGCTCAGAGGTACGCATATCCATTCTCGTGCATATGATAATGTATAAGCGTACCTCTAAGAAGATTCTTCATTGTGATTTCAATGTGAGAAAGATGCAAGTAAATGAGTCGTCGAACAAAATCTCCCCCTTTTCTTTGATAAATCATCTTCTTGGAACTGTCACTGCCTGAAAACATTATAAAAATTATATCCCTATGAATGCATATCCAAACTCATGCATGCGATATTGGATATGCATATGTATAAGCATATTTTGCATAATGTTTTGAGTCGGTGAGAGTTGAAAGGTGAAGAGTCATCGAGCAAAAGGAGTTTCACCAATCCACTGGAAATTTTGCCAAGTTATTACAATTTATTACAATTTATAACAACTGATTTTATTCCTAATTATTTCTAATTATCCCTAATTATTCCTAATTATTCCTAATTATTCCTAATTATTCCAAATTATTCCTAATTATTAATAATTATTACTAATTATTACTAATTATTACTAATTATTCCTAATTATTCCTAATTATTCCTAATTATTCCTAATTATTACTAATTATTACTAATTATTACTAATTATTCCTCTTTATTACTAATCATTACTATTTATTACTATTTATTACTATTTATTACAATTTATTATTATTTCTTACCAATTGTTATGAATTATTCCTAATTATTGAGAATTATTCCAAATTATTGTGAATTATTCCTAATTATTGCTAATTATTTCTAATTATTACTAATTATTGCTAATTATTGCAAATTATTGCTAATTATTGCTAATTATTTATAATTATTGCTAATTATTGCTAATTATTTCTAATTATTGCTAATTATTCCTAATTATTCCTAATTACTCCTAATTATTGCTAATTATTCCTAATTATTTCTAATTATTGTTAATTATTGCTAATTATTTCTAATTATTCCTAATTATTCCTAATTATTACTAATTATTGCTAATTATTTCTAATTATTCCTAATTATTCCTAATTATTGCTAATTATTACTAATTATTTCTAATTATTGCTAATTATTCTAAAATTTTCCAAATTATTGCTAATTATTGCAAATTATTGCTAGTTATTAGTATTTGTTGCTAATTATTGTTAATTATTCCAAATTATTCCAAATTATTCCTAATTATTGCTAATTATTTCTAATTATTCCTAATTATTCCTAATTATTCCTAATTATTAATAATTGTTCCTAATTGTTACTAATTCTTACTAATTGTTACTAATTATTACTAATTATTACTAATTATTACTAATTATTACTAATTATTACTAATTATTTATAATTATTACTTATTATTAGTATTTATTACTAATTATCAGTATTTATTTCTAATTATTAGTATTTATTACTAATTATTACTAATTGTAACTAATTATTACTAATTATTACTATTTATTACTAATTATTAATATTTATTACTATTTATTACAATTTATTACTATTTATTAATATTTATTACTATTTATTACTATTTATTATTGTTTAGTAATATTTATTAATATTTATTTCTAATTATTATTATTTATTAATATTTATTACTATTTATTACTATTTATTACTATTTATTACTATTTGTTACTATTTGTTACTAATTATTAGTATTTATTACTAACTATTAGTATTTATTACTAATTCTTAGTATTTGTTACTAATTCTTAGTATTTGTTACTAATAATTAGTATTTATTACTAGTTATTACTATTTATTACTATTTATTACTAATTGTAAATATTTATTACTATTTTTCCTAATTATTACTATTTTTTCCTAATTATTACTATTTTTTCCAAATTATTTGTATTTTTTACTAATTATTACTAATTATTACTAATTATTACTATTTATTTCTATTTATTACTAATTATTACTATTTATTACTATTTATTACTATTTATTACTATTTATTACTATTTATTACTATTTGTTACTATTTGTTCCTAATTATTACTATTTATTACTATTTATTACTATTTATTACTATTTATTACTATTTATTGCTAATTATTAGTATTTATTACCAATTGTTAGTACTTATTACTAATTATTAGTATTTCTTACTAATTACTAGTATTTATTACTAATTGTAAATTTTTATTACTATTTTTTCCTAATTGTTACTATTTTTCCTAATTATTACTAATTAGCGTTAATTACTATTAATTACTACAAATTACAGCTAGTAATTACTAGTTACGGCTAATTATTTATATACGTTACTAATTATTGTTAATAATTATTAATTATTACTAATTACTAAGAATTAGTACTAAAAAATTTAATTTATTATTACACATAAATATTGATGACAAAACAATTAAAATCTAATTTAATTACAACTAATCAACAATAATTAAAGTTAATATAAAAAATGAAAAAATACTAAATTAAATAAAACATAAATACCTTTAAACTTAATCTCATATAATTGTAGATGGTTTCACAACTTCTTCGTAAAAAAAACTAACTCAGAAAAATTCTCACTCTAAAATTAGAGTTTATAGAGACGGAGAAAGTATGAATTGAGGGGAATGAAGGAAAAAATGGATGGGGGTATATATAGGTTAGATTAGTTGTGACGGGAATATTTGCGACGGGATACCCGTCACAAATAGTACTTTTTGCAACGAGTCTCGTCGCAAATACCTTTGGTCGCATTAATTACTATCGACGGTTAAAAGGGTATTTGTGATGGGTCTCGTTGGAAAAAGTGACCTACCGACACACTTTTTGCGATGGGACAACATCCCGTCACAAAGAGTATTTACCGTCGTCGGGTATTTGAGATGGGCCTCGTCGTAAATACCCTTCCGCGGGGTTTGGTGTGCAAACCATGCCAAATTGCACGTAACTTTTTGCGACGGGTTGATTCTCTCATCGCAAATAAGCTCTGCGACGAACTATTTGCGACAGGGTTTATTCCCGTCGCAAAAACCTGTTTTTCTCATAGTGTTAAGAATAAAAAATCTCCAAAAAAAGTATAATAAGTGAAAAGATCCATGCTTCCCCAAGATAAATTAGAACTGATGTTCAGATGTGCAAGCATAAAGATTGGACAAGATGGAGTAACTTGGTTGAGAAAACTATATCAACAGTGTTGCTCACATTGAAAGGTAAGAAAGATTCATATTATTTCCTTAAACATTATTTTTTGTAGTTTTCACTTCTAAATATCGAATTGAAGGTGAAGCATGATCTCAGGGGGAGAATATGAGATGGTGGATGGGATATCAAATTTAGATAGCTAAGATAAGGAAGTTTCTATCTGGAAATGTTTCTTAAGTTGGGACATTGAAAAATCTTAAGAGAATATTGTCCCTGATGAATTGGAACATTTGTTGTTAACATGTGATAGAAAAGTAAAGAATATCTCATCTTTATTTGACCTTGTTTTGTAAACTCTAAAGGAATATATTGAAAAGGTTTATACTTGTTAAAGATGTGGTAATTATCAAAAGACTAGATAGCCACATAAGGAAGATCCATTTTGGTGCATTCTCAACATAAAGATCCTAAATCATTTCTATTGAAGAGATTCATAATTATAAAGATAATTATGATTGTACCCTTGAGGGGGAGGCAAGTGGAGTAGGATGAAGTTTCTATTAGAATCATTACTTCATATAAATCTGATTATTTTTGGAATTTGACTGATGGAGTTTCATTGAAATGGTAGGTTTTTTTTAATTATTCATCCTTGGTTTCTAAATATTAAAATCCTAACACGAATGGGGTAAATTCAATTAATTAGTGACATAAGAAAAATGGAAGTATGAAATTTTACCATGGTTGGTTATCATTTTTTGTATGTGAATGTTTTTAATATGTTCTTAAACTGAGTGTTGGAGTTTCTGGTTGATTTATTCTACAAATTTTTTATATCAGTATTGGTATCTTCAGTCTGGAATATAATTGGATAACCCTTTTAGATAAGATTATGAGTTTTAATTTCATGATATATCAAGATCATTTGGTAAAGGATGGAATTTTTTATAAATCAAATCCTCTTGTTTTCTACACTGAGCATAGATCACTTATAATTAGAGTGGAATGATTGATGACGCATTACTTAATGGTGTTCTAATGCCCTTTTCACACGCACTTTGTATTTCTTTTCAATGGGGGGATATAAATATGAATGATTATTTGAGATGAAAGGGAAAGAAAAGTATGTAGATTCACATATTGATATATTCATTTTAAAAAAATTTAAGGTATTACAAACAAATACAAAGGGGGATTGAAGATCCCACTTTGTGTGTGAGTTGTATTTGTTTTCAATGGTTATAAATGGTTGATAATGAAATAGAATGATTTTGATGATGTCAATATTTTGAATTGGTTATAAAGAATATAATAAGTGTTCAAGTCATGTTATCTGGAAAAATAAACATGGTTTTCTTACCTTTGGAAGAGTTAGATATTATTAATTACTTAAAAGGTAGTAGTTATTTGAAGAATTTGAGTTTACTTAAGATGATTAATTAGCTGATCTTAATGCCTCAATCATGTGTTTAATGTTTGGAGATGCATGTTTTTTATTAACATTAGATGTTTCCTTCAGTAGTTCACAAATAGAATGTTACCAGATAGATAAGGGGGGCCCAAATGGATAGAGAAAGTTAAGACCAGTAGACCAAGGTGAATTCCATCATACCGAGGTGATCAGAAAGATTTGATCAGAATGAGGTGATCAGAAAATGGTCATCATACAAAAAAAATAGTCAATTCTTAGTGATGTGTTCTTTAATGATATTACATCGTGATTACTAAAAGTTTTCATGATCCAAGATTGAGTATAAAGAAGTAGATTGAGGTTCAACTATAAAAAGTTCCTGGTAAAAAGTATTATGAAGTACATAAGAATGATGTTATCAAACAAAGTAGTGGTTTTCCAGAGTTAAAAACATGAATTTATGAAGTTTTATGAATCAAATTTCTAGTTTTATGAATATATAGAATAATCTGACATAACAAAGTGATACTATAGTTTCCATGCATTGTAAAATACTAATTGAAGTTGTATGAAGTTTATCGTATAGAATTGTATAATGTTCAAGAGGTGAAGTAAGGAAGTGATGAAGAAACTATGTTATAATATGATTATTATGAATTATATTAGGAGGTATTGTACAAATATTAACATGTGAAGTGAAGATATTACAGTGAATGAAAAAATCTTTCATAGTATTGAATAGAAGTTTCCTAACAATGTTACTGGATATAGGAAATATGTGAATATAATTGCATAGCGAAGTTATTAAGGTATATCTGAATGGAAGGTAGTTCAATTAAGAATAAGTATAGAGATATCTCTACATTCTCTTGGTGCTCCAGGCACTCATGATGGTCCTTCTTCTTCCCCTTCCTCTTAGGGTTTTTTGGTTTTGTTCAGCGGTGATGGATCTCCTCACTTATCTTGGCATCAACTTTTATTCACTAACTCATTTTCTCTTTCTCCCTTCTTAAATGGTACTATTTTCTTGTGTAGATATCGTATGCCTCTCACCACACCTCTTTTTTCCTATCCCTGTGCATCAGAGCTCCATTCAAGGTCTATTTATTTGTCCTTCAAATGATTTTGGTTGGCGTCATTGGTGGAATTTGGTTTTCTTCTTCTCTACTACCCTTACGGGATAACCCATCATTCTTGATCGCATTTTTGTCAAGCTTGATGAGGGTTTTAGGACAACTTGGGATGGTGTTAAAGGGGGTATGGTAGCAGTCTCAGTTCATATTCTCCATTGGCGTTGGCTTTTTAATCTCCTTTACATGGAAATTTTTTATTCTTCTTCTAGTTTGTATTTTCTACCTAGTAATGTGTTACATATTATGTTTGGTATATTTTTTGACTTTTATGGTTTCATTCTGTTGTATTTTTCTATGTAATGGTGTTTGGAGATTAATCGATGTTTCATTGGGCTCTTTCTTCTTCTAGGAGGTAGTGATTTCGGGTGATGTTTAATCTGATTGTCTAATGATAGTTCAGTGTTCTGATAGTGTAGTTTTGGTGAATCCTTCTAGTTATCTTCCTTGAAGAAGAAGTTGTGGTCTTAGGTGAAATCTTATTTTGAATTTTTATTTATGGTATGTTGGTAACATGGGACCCCAAAGGTAGGGATGAAGTTCTAGTGAAGGCATAGACCTCTTCTGAGGCCTTTATCTGCTCAACTCTTCTTTGGCGTCCTGTCTCAATGCTCTCTTCCTAGTTGGTCTAGTGTGGTGGTATCCAAGAAGGTTTTGGGATGTGTTGTTTGAGAATCCAATGGTCTCTAGGAGGTGAGAACGGTATAAGATTTTTTTAGATTTGGGGTTTTACTAGTGATCCTTATTTCAGTTCATCAATGAAGGTTTTGATGTTCTGTGGTGTTCTATTTTGATGTATTTATGGAAGCAACGATGGATTTTAGCGAGCTATTCTTACTGGTGAACTTGTGTCAATGATGGGTCCGGTTTTTGTTAGGGTGCATGATGTGAGGTAGTACATGGCCCAAATTAGTGATAATTTAGTTTAAATTTTGAACTTTTAAATTTTGTTTTTGGGGATATGTGTGGTTTAATATGATGTAGTGAATTTTTTTATAAGGTTACCACTTAACTAAAAATGGATTTTCAAAAAATTAAAAAATTGATTGAGGAGGAAAGGGAATTTGAAGAAGTAAATTGAGTAGTTATTTCTGAATGATCGGATAGAAGTTTTTAATCCATCATACATAGAAAATTTTATGAGGGAAATGAATAGTGGTTTGTAAATCATTGGATAAACTCTATGAAATAGAGAGTTCTGTTTGATCATAAATAGGTTTCTAAATGAAGTTTTATTGGATAGAAGTTTCTATATAAAGTCATCGGACAGAGGTATCTAAGTAAAATTAGCTAGAAAATGATTCTAAGCTAAGGTGTCATAATTTTCTTTTGAGTAGATACATCGAATAAAATATTTTGACTAGAGCCATCAGATAAAGGGTTAAGGAACTTTATACCGGACAAATTATTGACAGAAAAAGAGATCCTATAAAGAAGAATTGAAAGGATGAGGAAGAACTCAATGTTACCATATAGATAGATCTATTGGGTGTATAAGACATAAAAATTCATACAAGACTTTTGGGAATTCATCATACATATAAAATAATGCAGACCTCCAAGAGTACATTAGACAAGGTACTACCAGATTGAGGAAATTGTTATGAAGAAGTATAAACAAAGATTTTGAATAACATTACAAATTATTTTGTAGATTTTGTATAATGAGATAATTTTGAGCAGAAAATTCAACATTTCCTTAATAATGAAGTTAGAATTGTGACTCTATCTAATATTATAGGAATATTGAAGAATATATTTAACATTGAGATCTCAAGAGAGTTCCTGCAAAGATTATTGACCCGTATCTTCAGAGAAGCTTAAAGGTAGTCAAAAAAATAAAGAATCTATAAAGATATTAAAATTTAAAATTTGGAAATTCAAATTTAAGTATGTGTCAATACTAACGTTTTTAGTGAAATATCACCTATATAAAATGGAGATGATGCATTGAGAAGGTTTTTATATTATGTATGAGAGTTATTGAAGTTTTCAATTTTTTAGAATAAGTGAAGTATTGTAATTAATTTTCAAACATGAAGCTTGAGAGAAAATATCATTAGGATGATATTTAAGAATTATAAGTACATGATGGTATAGGGGGTACCTGATGGGGTGAAATCACCAGACAAAGAAATCAAGCACTGAATGAAGAATATTATAACTAATCAGACGAGCTAATTACAGATGTAGAGGTAGGAGATGTAGGATATTGTACAAATATTTCCTATCAATTGGTATCAAATGAGTAGGGTTCATTAAAAGGAGTTGGATGGATATGTATTGGATGAATTGGAATCATATGAACTTATACTGAATGAACAAAATTGAATGAACTCGATTAGATGGAAAGTATCAGATAAAGAATAATTTACCGAACAAATAAGATTTTGGATGAAAGTAAAGAATAAGGAAAGAGTATATTTCTATTTATTTTCATAAAGAATAAGAGTTTCATGAATGCTTCTATGAAAGTAAGAGAAGAGGAAGAAGAATAAAGAAGCACTGTGACATCCAACATAATTATCATCTGGTAAAATACTTTCTCAGTGTTGCAAATAACTTGGAAGAAGTTGAAAACTATCAACATATGAAGTACAATGAATTGGAACATACTTTCAATTTGGACTACGGATTCACCAGTCTAGGGATTCAATATTTTTTCCTTATCCTATCTTCAAAATTGTAGGGAACCGCACTTGGTCTTAGGATGTTTTTTTGAGCCAAACCACTATAAATAGGTATCTCCTTATAATGTAAAATCCATGTATTGGTCTTCATTTTACATGAAAAGGACTAGATAGTACTATTTAGTAGTGAACCTTATAAAAATATCATGTTTAATTATTTACTTTCTTTCATTTACCTTTATAATATAACGAGGATAGAATAAGAGAATCAATATCCTAATAGGTATAAGAGGAAAACGGATAAAACGTTATAATTGTTTTAAAATTCCCAAACTCTGATTCAACCACACCCTCTCAGTGTTGATCATATCCTGAGGTGATCCTAACATGATACTTTTATTTCAACTATGTCATGCTTGGTTTATCATATAACTCTACTAGTTTAACCTAGGTTACTTAAAGTTTCACTCTCTCATACTTCTTAACCTAATACTTTAAAGTGATTAGGAAATAAATGATTTGTAATGGATTGTAAAGATAATGTGATTAACCAAATTATATCCCTCAGGAGTGTCTATGTAGGTGTGAAATCTAAGGATCACTCATCATGCACCCAAGTGAAGATTTAGTTGATATTAAACCATCCATTTTTAGAGAGATTATCCCTAGGTTCATATGTGTCATTGCCACACCCACTTTCTAGTATCTATAAATGGATGTAATTTATAGGAGATCCACGCAATCACTATTTTACAAAAACTTTGATTTGTTATCTTATACCCATAATTATCCCTTATACTTATCCCTAGAGTTTTCACTAAATTTATCTTATCATAATCCGTAAAATATTAAATATTACCTAAAATAACCTAATGAGTTATCTAAACCTTTGAAATTATGATCAAATATAACTTATCAATCCTTAAATTATCCTCAACTAGCATCCTAACCTATAAAGTTATCTAAACTCTTATCTGATACCAATTATAACACCCCACAGATGAGATCATCTCAATTACGTGACTTTAAATAAAATTTTTCATTACAATATAATCCCATGATATTTTAGGTTTAGATCATTAGATAATTAGGAAAAAACATTAACTAAAAAAACTCATGTCTTTTTCAACTAACAAACTTTTTTCCACTATATAAGTAACTGCTTAAACCATATAAATTCTTCAATATCTACCAAAAATTATCCACATAAGATACTCTTCTAGATACACCATATGTATTACTTTTATTCATAACTTTTGTAAATTAAAACAAAAGAAATGTGTGATCTCGTATGCACAATATCAATAGATCATAAGTGATCATAAGATAATAAAATGTGTATAATCGTGATACTTAAGAATATCATACCCAATAACTCATAGACCAAAATTCATGGAATAAATATTGGTATAATATAAGTAATGAATCAAAATATTATAAAAACATGTTCCAATCATCATGACCCATGACAGTGTATCTTAGACAAAAGAATAAGCGTAAAAGCGTAACATAGAAATATATCATATCTTGGAAATGAAAAGCATCATATAATTATGGAATAACATGAAAAAAATTATAGATATTTCAAAACCAAAATCATAGGAAAATATTGAGAGAAAAATCATTATGTCCATTCCTATGTGAACAAACTTATTATGTCTACACATAAAAATGTGAGAAAACTCATTATGTCAATGCCTGTATGAACAAACTCATTATGCTTATGTCTGACTATCTCATGAGATATAAACTTAAACCAATTCATTATAGGGTGATATAGGATCCCACTAATAATTATCCTTACATATGTGTGCCATAAAAAATCAATCATTCATCATAAAGAACCTGTGGAAGGAAAATGGGTTTCGTAAAATTTTCATATGGTATCACATAAAAAGGCTTAAAGATTTAGATAGATTAATACAAAAATTTCAACAATATTCATAAAATGATGAACCTGTGGAAAATAATTGGGTATCCAATGAAATTAAGTAAGTATCTTGGTAAATACCATTTAAATAAGATAAAACATGGGAATTTACACTATGTAGATAAGGAGTATATGGTTAACTCAATGCTTCCACAATAAATCCATGTATAGGTAACTAGGTGAACACCCTTCAATCAAAGGAATTAAAATAGGGTAATCACAAAGGAAAAGAATTGTAAAAAGGTTATACTTATTCACGATGGACGTTCAGGAAAAATGAGGGTAGTGATAGATGACTCCTTTGATAGAAAAGAACATTTCACAATATATCCAATTAAATAAGTTTTATGGTATAATTTGAATAATATCTTTTATTAAGCATAAGATATTTTAAAGGACATTGAATTATATAGAAAATACTTTTTATAATTTTTAGGAAAAAATCACTTAGGAAATAAGAAATATCCTTGATATTTTGAAAGAATTTTAAAAGAAATATTTTATAAAACTAGGAGGAAAATAATTTCTCTTATAAACAATGAAAATGTAGAGGGAAAGTTTTATATAAGATGAAAAATATAGTGTAATGATAACCTCACAAGAAAACACTAAAAGATATTATTTTGTTGAAAAAGACCCATATATAAATTGTTAAAATGATTTTGTTTTAAAAAAATGAAAATAAAATCAAGGTAGTTAAAAATGAACTTTTCTATTTTCAAAACAAATATAGAGATATCCACACAATGTGGATCTGAATAAAAAATATGAGTGAAAAATAGTTTCCTTTTTATTGTATTATAAATACCTTTATTGAAACCCAAATCACATTAAAATATTATAGAACTTCCAATGTAAAACCTGATAAATAGGAAACAAATATCATCAAGGATAACCATATTAGAATAAAAATATTTTGATATTATAAATTAATACTATTAAAATTCCCCAAATGGGCTATCACATTTGAGAGATCTCAATTTTAAAATGAGGTTAGGAAAATAAACATTACGTCTTGAGTAACATTTGAGTAACATTTAAATCAAAAACCTTAAAGGAGAAAGATATTGAAATTAAACTTAACATACAATAAACTAAATATAATTCATGATATAGTATAACAAATAGGTAGTGTATACACCATATAAAAGTAAATTGGTTCATAGTAATAAGTATGTCTTAAGAAATATTAATTGAGACTAAGAAACCCTTTCATGTAACATAATAGTTGAGGTAAGAATAATTTGGTAATGAGGTTATAAAGAAGAATTTTTAAACCTTATAAAAGAAGCAGGAAATTTATTACAAAGTATTCATTATGTAGAATAAATTAAACTGGGAAAAATATAGTTCAATAATAAAGCATGTAACTCAATGGAAGGAAATTGAGTTTGTAAAAACACTTATAACTTTTATAAATTTTGAGTCAAAACCCCATGAGATAAATAAAATGGAATAGAGAATTGAATATCATGAAATATAATATAATCATAATATAAAATTACAATAGGGTGTTAAGTTCACTATAAAAAATAAAATAAGTTTTATAACATAAACATGTCTTGGGGAATTTAAATTTAAGACAATGAATCCTTGCCTTATTTAATCCACTTAGTTGAACATATCTAACATCCTATACAGAAAAAATCACTATATTAATATTCTATTTCAAAACCTTACTCAAACATGTTACCTTTTATATAATTCATTTTTGATCATTTATTAATAATATATTAGTTAATTGTAGCTAATTCTTACCATAGGGTGTTATTAATTTTGATTGTTTTGTATGCATTTTAAAATTTTGATATGGAAACATATTTATTGATATTAATATTATACTTCCTAGATCATTTAATTTATTTTAATATATATTTATAATTTATTTATGAATTTCTTATCTCATTCCTTGAGAGTTTTAGTTATTTTGCGTGAAAATTGAATTGGTGTCATCTTATTTGAGTAATTTTAGTGATCAAATATGATATTTTAATTATAAGTTAAATAATTAATATAACCTTTCCATAACTATAAACCAATGAAAATTTTATTATTAAATTATACTAATATTAATATTTAATTTCCTATATTCATCCACGATATACTTTTATATAATTGTTTATATAGGTGGATAAACCAACCCAAACAAGAACACACTATAACTTGATGGCTGGGTATGGTTAAGGAAGTGTATAATATCATTATAAATGAAGAGTAACGATATTATTTATATATTTTTAATTTGTAGAATCAAATTTTATTATTTTTCTATAATTAATGGGAATCAAGATAAAAAAATTAAAAACATTACTTCATGGAGGTGGTGGTCCACACAACACACGATTAACGTTTTCATTTCCAAATTAATGAGAGGGAATGAAGGAAAATTTTAATTTATATCTTAATAATCATAATTATATTACATATGACACATTTATTCATAAATTACAACCTTATAAACAGTAAAAAATGTGTTGGTGAAAAATGAAACATTTCTCTTTATTGTGGCGGTAATCCGCACCAACACATGATCGATGTTCTTTTGTTTTTTTCATGTGAATGGGAATGAATAAATAATTTTTATTCCATTAATATAATAACAATTTTTTATACTAATTATACTGAGTTTATTATGTTAAGATGTATTTTTTTCCATAAAAGAATAAAATATGGAAGAAAAACTAAAGAGAAGTGAGATGCTTACATGGAAGAAATTAATATCATCTTGGAAATATCATTAACTTTTGAATGGGTTTGTGAAATATTAAGGAAAAAAAGGATCAATAAATTTTGAGAGGGTTATAGGGGAAGTAAAATTTTATATTTTAAAGAATAAATTCTATGTAATAAGTATAACATGAAGAGGTGTAAGTGTTCCCCTTTTATAAGTGAAGATAAAGGTAATTTTGGGAGTATTCGTTACTTTTCAATAATGGAATGTTACAATTTAAGGTTTGAATGTTCAAAAAGTGTAAAATATGAAGTTTAGAAAATTATTGATTATCTCCACCACTCATTTTGGATACAACGTGGAGTGATTTAAGGTTTTTTCTTTTTACTTTTTTTTTGTTTTTACCCTAATTTACTTTTACCATGCAAATAAATTTTTAAACCTGGTAATTAATTTTAATGACCAAAATTAAATATTGCATTATTATATAATTTTAACATGATGATTTAAAATTTTCGAGTAATTTTATAAAATACAATTTCTAAGGGTGATATATTTTAATTTTATAATAAATAAACATAACGCGTAAAAATAGTTTTTAGAAAAAAAATTGTTTTTATTCATAATATTTCTGTGTAGTTTAAAATTATAAATGTTATTAATTTCCATAAAATATATTGGTTTAATATAAAAAATAATTTTTTTCCTTTGAAATCAATCCAAGATTTAATTTCACCATAAAAATTGCTAATTAAAAGAAAATACTCAAAGCTATTTTTAAATTAGAATAAAATGTTACTTAAGTTATAAAAAATAAAAAAAGGTTTTCTAAGTTGAGAATAGTATTTAAACTACATAATTTTACTCCATAAAAACATATTTATTTAATTAATATTTTTAATAAATTTTTAATTCTTTCTTATATAATGATAATGTCATAAAATTTATAATTTTTGTAAAAACTATGTTCTTCAATATTCATATAAAAATAAAACTAATTCAAAAAAATCCCAAAAAAATAACCCTAAGTTTATTCTAACATAATAATTCAAAAATGAATTTCATTTTATAAAATTATAATTCTAAAATTTATAAATTTATATTTTAAATGAAAATAAAAAATATAAAGAAAATTTTATTTTATTAAAATATATCCTATTTGAACATTTAGTATTCTTGATATTGTTACATACTAATATATAAATTAAATAAAATTAATATATTAGTTCATATATAATAATAATATAAAGGTGGTAAATTTAATTTATTAGGATAAAATATATAACACTTTAAAAACAATATTTTAAAAAATATTACTTTTATATTAAATATTATTTACCAAATACCATTAATTATTTATCATTCTAAAAATTAAATTTTATTAATCCATTGAAATTTATATCTTTATTTATATTTCATAAATACATCACATCATGCTTTAATAATGATAATGTTAATATGTAACGCATATATATATATATAATTTTAATATTTTATTTTTATTTCATAATTTATCATTCATGATTTATTTTATTTCAAATTCACTACTAATTATACATGATTTTAGTATACCTATTGGATACATGTATATCCAACACCCATATTTATAATGGCCAAATTTCATTATTATATATTGGATTTCTAAACTCATTCATTTGATTTACACTTCTTAAGTCACACTCCTAATTTCCATAGTTTTCATTTTAGATCTCACAATATGTTTTCTCCTTTCATGATGTTCTTCCTCGTTATAGTTTTTTTTGGATATTGGTGATCCTCAAGGGTGAATATTATCCAATATATCTCCTAGTGTTGATGATTTTATTATTTTCAATTTATTATCCCCTTTTAATTTATGCACTTTAAAAGGATATAATAATCCATTGTTGGTGATAATCCATGGTGTGTAATACTTAGTTTTATATGATTTTCAGTAATGTTTAACTATATAAGAATATATAATTGATAGATTGGTTCTTACTTTTTATGAATTATTACTTAGTATTTTTCAATTCCTTTGAACAAATAGGAAAAATTGGTTGAGAATTATAAACATATAGTTTATGGAAAGAACACACTTCCAAAAATACTAGGAAATTACATTAGAGATAGCATGGTAGAGATACCCATATTTTGAAGCCTCATGGACCATCCCAACAATGGAGGGCCTTGGAGAAGTTAGTGGAACCAGTCACCATATCAAACTGCTTCAAGAGTCAATCCCTAAAGCATGAAAATTACTACCTCCCTTATCTTAGAGGGATATAGGGTGATGTCAACCACATCCTTGTAAGTATCTAGGATCTGTCAAGGAGGGATCCTAATATCCATTGTTTCAACTAACTTCGTATGTCCCTATCCCCTTAGGGATATACTAAATGGGTTCCCTTAGAGATCCTGATCTTGAACACCTAGACCAAGGCACCTAGAAGGAGGTATCGTCAAGGGAGGTGGGAGATCAAAACCCAGGAATAAGCACATATTCATATTCCCATAAAAGAAGCATGTTAGTATATTCTGGTAGCAAATGAAGTATAGTATTATATCCCTTCTCACACCTTCTAAGCCTACTAGTATATCCTAGTAGTGACAGAATATTATCATTGGAATATTTAGGTTTCCATTAGGGGGAAAGTCCATATTCATACTTCTAACAACATCAAGGGATCTCATCATCATATCATGACGACTACTCAGGAGTGAAACCATATCCCTTCTCTCATTTATAAGTATCATTGAATTTTCGGATGAAAAATGAAGATAATGAGTGGGATTATATCTATGTTCCTGCATTTTTACTCTAACATATCCCAACAGTCACTCAGAGGCAAGCTCATATCCCTGCCCCTGTTAGAGAAGATCAATGACATATACTAGTGAAAATATAAGGCCAAGCTTATATTCCTACCTTTGTGTATGAAGATCAATGACATATCTCAATGGAACCCATTGAGGATTAGACTCATATTCTTATCCTCACCCAAGAAGCTCGTTATCATATTCCAATGGTGACTAAAGACTAGAAATAGAATCATATACCCATTCTTATCGATGCTTGCAAAACACAATGGGATATTCTGACAACCATACAAGGGAGTCATCAATATATCCCAAAAATAGTTAGGGTTAATTTAGGAGGGTTTCTGTAAATAATTGATTTTTCTCATACTATGATAATCCAATCATGATTGAGGTTTTGATTTTAGTCACTCATCCATGAAGATCTATAAGGTCTCTTCAAGGGCTTCATACAACCTAGGATTAGGCTTATATTCCTTCCCCAATCAATGATGAAATTATTGAGGCCATTTAGTGTATTTCAATGGTAGATCAAGAAACTACCAAATCCTCATTAGTAAGAGAGAGAAATAATAGTCACAAAAGTTCTCCCCATGGTTCCATGGTCATCAGTTCAACAGGTCCTCCCTGGGGTACTATCCATGAAGTTCCTCCATGTGGTAGTATGAAGATCGACCATGGAGGTCCTCACTATGGTGAAATCTGCAAAGGTCCTCCCCATAAAAGAAATATCAATTTTTAATAAGGTCACCACCATGTCAAGAAATCAATATTCAATAACCATGGAGGTCATCTTAATGGTACTCATTACAATGGTCCTCCCTATAATGACATCTCATTTCTGCCTAAAGGTCCTTCCCATGTCCAAAATATTCCACTGATGACCTCATACTGAGAGGCACTTGAGAATTAGAGGTTCAATACACCAAGTGAAACACCAATGAGTGGTGGTATCTTATCTCATTTTAAGGATAGTTCAAGATGAAAAACATCATATTCATCTCCCTTAGATTGTTTGTCCTCTAATACAAGTGAGGAGATACCAAATGACTCCCCCCTGATAAGGTGGTGGGGAAATGACCACTATGGTCAGATTAGGTGGATGATTCCCTCATATTGGATGAGGATAATTTCATTGTTATCTAGAAGGAATGGGATGAGGAAAATATACTGGTTATGTTCTGGTCCCTTACCACTCCATGATATGAAATTCCAGAATCATTGAAAGAGGTGTGCATACATTATGTACACCAGAACCTAAAGGATACTCATCTCCATCTCAAAGAAAAACATTTTTCTTATAGGGATTACTTTAACCACATCAAGGTAATTATCAATCACTACCATCACTTTGATTTTAATTCCTTCTCAAAGTCTTGAAACCCTAATATTTAGAAGTAGAATGGTTTCCTCTAATAGGGTTTCCATGGTAGCATGGAGGTGATCCACTATATGATCATGGATGCCTCACCCGACATGCATAGTAGAGGGTGAAAAAATATAGATATTTTCACTTTACCTCTCTCATCAGCCAAAAAAATCCACTAAAGTAAGCATCATGGAATTTTATCACCCCAAGATAGGTCTTAGGCCTAGGATTTTTATATGCTAGTTAGTCTATCTAATGGAATCCTATTTCTCCTAAATCTCAAAAGCAACATACTTGGAGGCAGTGATCCATTAGCAGTCTATTGTATCTGGTTACTAAAGAGGCGAATTAAAAATCTCATCTAAGGAAGAAAATGCAAATAACTATATATATTATCTCATTGGAGAGTATCTTACACTTGGTATGTGCTACATCCATATCATTCTTGAGTAAACAAGTGAAAATCCAATAAATACACAACTAACTTATTTTTAGTAGTAGTATAATAATAACCACAACTTGTGGAAATAGGGATATTTTTACCCCACTAGATCATCAAATATATAGTAAATTTGAGATATAATGATGGTGGAATCAATCCAACAATTTATAATAGGTATGGGTCATTATTATCCCCTCCTCCTATAAAAAAATAAATTTTCTCTAGATTGTGATAGACTTCATAAGAAGTGCCCTTTCAGTTCCTCCCACTATATGATTTATATCCTTAATTAAGAGTGAATTTGGTAAAATCCGTTATAGAATCTCTCAAGGTCTCCATCAATAAATGATGGAATATAAATCCTCCAAGGGACTGTAATCCAATATGGTCCCCTAAGAAGGAAAATGAAAAGGAGGATTATGATATGTCCCTTGATGGGTATTCAAAGGGATAAATCTCCTCTTTAAACACTAATGAGGATATAACTCCTGCTTCATAATTCAAATCTGTAATTTTTTTTTGGAAACATAATTTTAGATAACTCAAATCATGACCCTAAAATATAAGAACATGATAAGGATACATATTCTTTAAATATGGTCAACAATGAATCCCCTAAGGAATATGTATTTACCCAACATTAGAGGAAAACTAAAAATATAATAGTTCTTCCAAATATTCATGTTTTACCTGCTTGGAGATATTCTTCCAAAGAGAAAGTAATATGTGTGGCTACATACACACCCCACCCACCACTTAATAAAGTTATACCCTTTCTGTCGAAGAAAGTTTTTCCCAAAATAAAGATTAGTTGGAGGAGTTAAAGTGACTTGATATTGAATTACTTAGAGGAAATAATAATATTTAGTATAGCTCCTAAGAAGAGGATAATGTCTCTCCTCTATTATATATCTAATGTGAAGTATCTTCTCAAGAAATAAGAGAAAATTCCATCCATTTGACCACATTTAGGTCCAAACTGTCAGTTTATCTAAACCCATTGGTTGAAGATTATCAAGAATTACCTCCACTAGGGTAGTAATTTATACTATTAAAGGAAATATAGCCTAGGATAGCTAGAATTTGATATCATCAGTAGACATAGGAAATCCAACCATATCAACCTTATCCTACTACTTTTACTCAAGAATATTCCCATCTGTTATTGCCAATAAAACCCATCAACTCCATATGGTCCCTTTAAAATTGTATAGTATCCATAAAGTGGTGACGTATTCTAGTACAATCTAAGAGAGTTTAGTACTATAATTTGGTGAATGAAACTCCTCCTCCACCCAAATTTGAGAGTTCTACCTTCTCATCCTTCAACGGAATGGGAGATCCAAAAAAACACTTGATACATTATTTGTCTTGATATGGACCTATAATGGGAACACTCAAACAATAAGATATAGTTAATATTAGATTCTTCATACAAAATATGTAGGGACCAACATTCATATTTTATAACAACCTACCAGCTAGGTCTATCACAAACTGGTAATACCTCTATTATTAATTCCTTTATCAATTCAGTTATATTCTGAGAAATATAAAAATCTTAAATCTCTTGAACTAAAAGTATCATGAAAAAGATTCAGTCTCATATTTCATCACTAGGTGGAGGGGCCTAACCTACTGTCTCAATTTGTATCTTTATAAGAGGAACATACTAGAGATATGTATGGAAAATATATGGTATGAATTGAAAACATAGTTTATTTCATTAAAATATATTGGTGGATTTGGGGAGTTCATGATAGTTGCACAACATATGGAAGATTCAATCTGATGCTCTAAGTCCAAATATCTTCCAAAACTAATATCTAAAGAGAAGAAATTTGGTATAGTAGAGATAATTTTCTCCACACTTAAGTTGGCACCGGCACCAGTTCTATCTTCTAATCTCACACAATATCATGTGGTCCCCCCTTATGAATGATTGTAGCATCAATAGATTCCTTATTGGGATGGATAGAATAACCTAGTCCAAAGATTGAGAATTAGGAGAAAAAAACCTATTATTTCCAAAAAAATAGAAAGTCTAGGGGATTTCATCATTTACATGGAGACAAACCTTTTCAAACTATTGTTGTCCATAAAACCTAATTAAGTTTTTCTAAATGGCTTCCCTGATTACTTCTCCAACCATTAGATGTTGGGGCACAGTATTCAAGACTTATTAATTTTCAAGGATATAATCTAGAATATAGTTGAATCTAAAAAATCCAAGTTGAAAAAACCCTTGACTCATGTTACTCATATTTTTAACACTCCACTAAAAGAATAAAGGGAATGAAAAAATCCCATATAAATGTGAATAGAATTTTGATGACTAGATGATTAGAAAATATGTCACTTGGGAAAACTCCATACTCAGGGTGTAACTGAGCCAACTATTTTTGGCCAAATCTCCCCATGTTAATTCCATGTTGTCATATTCATCATCATATTAATCTAAGATTCAGTACAATCATCATTTACCTAACAAGGTATGTTATATAGAGTCCTTACCAGAACTAAATCCATCATTTTCCTTCCCACACATTTTTTCCTCTATCACTGAGAGGATGGGAATCGTATCACCATATGAGACAATGGTAATCACCCCATAAAATGGGGTTCTTATCAAATTAAGTATAATAATATGGATAGGTCAAAGTCATCTACCTGACTGACCACTTATTTGATGGAAACGAAACATATGAACCTGTGTTCCCCATCCATAATCAGGGAAGTGGTCACAAAGGCCGAGGATGCTAAAAAAGATGAGTTTTAAATAGAACTCAATAATCAGGTACTATTTCTATTGGGGATATATATATTATATAATATTGGAGGTAATCACTCCAATGAGCTCCACAGGTCATTGATCTGATCATAAATCATATGGGGCTCATTCAAATCTTGTCATATTAAAGGACCAACACATAAACATGCAGTTGTCTAGTTTTCACCGATATATAAGAAGGAAAACTCTACCTAACCCACAAACAATAAAATTGTACACATATTTTGGCCAAGTAAAGGATGCATCAGTACAATCAACATTGGTTACTAAACCTCAAATCGAGGAACGACCTCAAGGTAGGAAGTGAAGAACTGTGGTCTAGAAGTATGATATCTTGAAGCAGCTTGATATCATTCTATCAAAGATCTAAATCTATTATTCTCTTTATCTCTATATTTAACTTAGGGAATATCTAATCAAGGCACTTTTAATTCCTCAAGAGTTCAAAATGGAAGTTGTTGTATCTGATATGTATTGAGTATATATTGGTCCCACTAAATGTCACAAGGACATTTCCTTCATAGAAAAAATATTAGGAAGTTTCCTTACATGGGTATATTAAACCCTTGTATATATATAGAAAGATATACTACATATATTTATACTAGGATTTAATTAATAATGGTTTATGGATTGAATTTATACCCGTCCAGATCCAATAATGTTTGGATTATAGTGAATCTGACTTATCTCTATCCAATCTGACCATCTAGGGATATTATAAGAGTGAGAAGAAACATCTCAAAATAATCAAGCTTAGAAACTTATTTTAAGATCTCATTTATGAATTTAAATTCATGATGGTTCACCAAGATATGGATTTCAATGCTCTATTAGGGAGGCAGTGGTTCAATATGCATGTGATAGTGCCCTTATCGTACCATTAGTTTCTCAAATACTCTATTAATTAACAAGTCAAGGTATTGCATGGTGATAATACCCCCTTTAAGTCCTATGAATATTAATATATGAATGCAGAGTTCTATAAAAGGGAGGGGAAGATGATGATTATAGATAACTTCATTCAGATAAATTTTCCCAATAGCCTACAAGTTACCCGTGTTAGTCATGGAGTGAACTTAGTGAGTAATACATGTTTCCTAATATTCTAATTAAAGAAGGAAATCTTAATTTGGGTATTCATCAGGTCACATGGGCATCATTAGAAAATAATAAAAAGAATATAATCACTTTTCCTTTATATGATGGTGAGAAAAACTTTCCCATAGATAATCCACTGTTAAGGAAAGAAAAGATTATTTCATGTTCAATGCATATTAACCTAGCACCCAAGAATATTTTCCACCTTACATGTATAAATGATATCCAGTCTCAGTCAACACAACTAAGACTATTTGAAAAATTGGATATGAATCCCAAAAGTATAATAAGAGCATGTTTTTTGGAAATATTTTATCCCATACTCAACTTATTTGTTTCATTAGATGAGTTCATACATTCTGAAGAGAGATGTTATTCCTATATGAATAATAAATATGCCCTTGCATCATCTTTAGGATCTAAAGATATACCCATATTGTCTAAAATTAATCAAAACACCCATCCATATTTGGATTTTGATAGTAGTGATGTGGAAGAATAGGAAGAGTAATATCTTAGAAATGATCCTTCAGTATTCAAGGGAATTACCTCTACCATTATCGATGAACTCGGACCATTTAATATGGGTTCAGAATAGGATCTGCAACTTACATTGATCAGTTCCACCAAAACCCTAAAAAACGAGATACATATATCTCATTCCTAAAATTACATTGATATGTATTATTATAAACTATACTAAAAATACCTTGGCTATATCTTCATATGGATACCCACCATTTAGACTTTCCAAATGACCACTATGGTTTTAAGAAAGCTGTGAGAAGGATGTTTTTAAACTATACTATCAAAGAAGAAGTCAAAATTGATAATCTAATAAAGTCCAACTTCATTTGGGAAGTCCAATACCTAAAGTGTCTTGTCAATATTATGCTTGTTAAGAAAAAGAATTGTAAAATCAGAGGATTGTATCTATTTTAGGGTTCTCAGCTGGTATTATCCAAAGAATGATTTCTTAGCCTTGATCAAGGAACTATTGATTTATGTAATGATTTTCTTCCAAGCTCTTTTCTTTATGGATTGGTATTCTAGTTAAAACAATATTTGAATGGCCACCAAAGATGAGGATTTCACTACCATCAGAGAAAACCAAGGGGTATATTTCTATAAACTAATTACATTTGTCCTGAAGAATGTTGGTGTCACATATCAATGCTCCATGCATTGTATCTTTATGTACTTCCTAGGTAATATCAAAGAGTGCTATGTTGATGATATTGAGGTCAAATATCAACAGTATTTTCATTATATTATAGATCTTGAAATGGTTTTCAATAAACTATGACATCATAGTACAAATGCAAACCCCTTGAAATGTGTTTTTAGGTTAAAATCTCAGAAATTCCTTAGATTCATTATATATAATCACATTTTCAAATGCATCCCTTCAAATACCAAGTAAATCCATAACATGCCTCCACCATGAAACCTCAAAGAGTTGAGTGGACTTCAAGGATTATTTACCTTTATTAGGAGCTTCATAGTCAACATCAACTAAAAATGTATACCCTTCACCAAATTGATGAACAATGGAGTCACCTTTTAGTAGAATGAAAATTTTTAGAAATATTTTGATGACTGAAGTTGTATCTCTGGTATCCACCAATATTGATTTCATCAGTAGAATGGAAGTTGTTCGTCCTCTATGTGGATACCCTAGAGAGATTTATTAGTGCAATCCTTGCTCATAAGAATAGTGTAGGTAATGAAAATAGACTCTACTATCTTATTAGAATAATTTTAGATATTGAGACCTGATACTTTGACATTGAAAAGAACTTTATTGCATTAATCTTCATAGTATAGAAGTTGAGGCACTCCCTACAACACCATTATGACCACCTCATCCCTCATGCTAACCCTCTCAAGTATATCATCTTTTGTATGTTGTTAACTAGGTGTATTGTATTGTGGGTGGTCGTCCTATAGTATTTTGACATCCAATTTGTGTCTTATAAAGGAGTTAAAGGAAAATAATTAATATATTTTCACACAACATACCCCAACCCAGAGAAGTTACTATTAAACATAGAACACCCTAATAAATAAGTATTTCCCATAAATGACAATCCTTGATCATGGAAAACATACTTTGATAACTCTTTAAGGATCTTTATGGGATATAGGATAGAAAATTAAAAAAAATAATAGGAACATATTGGGGATTTTATTTTTCTCCCTAATAAAATTAGTCATGGATTACTCATTTATACCATCAGAAGGATGCACTGATAATGATTTAGAATATAAATCCCTCATTGTTATTCTATAATTGTAAGTGTAGATACTAGTGGCTTCACTAAGTATCAGAGGTGACACAAATTTGGTAATAAAGTAAATTAATGATGAATATTCCAACTAGAATAAAGGTATAATTCAATTTCTTGGTTATGAACAAGGTTTGAAGACTGTGGTTCCCTTATAGCCAACATTATCTTACATCCAGTGTTCACAGAAACCCCAAGATAATGAATTGGCCCATGAAATTACAACCCTACATAATCCAAACCAAGATTATATGTTCAATTTCGTCGCACATCATAGGGTGGTATCACTATTCATCAACAATGAAATGGAGTATATCAATGAGGTTAATTTCATCCTTGATCAAGGTGAGATTATATCCTCATATACAAAGGCCATTATTATATAGACATATCCAATAATGGACTACCTCAAAAATGTAATTATCCCACTTGATTGAGCTAGAAAGGAATAGATATAGTGGAAGACATAAAATTTCATCCTCTATGATGACATAAATTCCCATAAATCCCTCTACAAGTGGGGCTTTGATGAGGTTCTCCTCAGATTAATTGAAGGAGGAGAGACCCTAAACATTATGTAAGAAGTTAATTTCAAAACCTATGGAGCACACCAGTCAGGATCCAAGATACTATATAAAATTAATAGACTTGGATACTTCCAGACATCATTGATGTAAGACTTCATGGATTCGACAAATGAGTTTCATGCTTGTCAGATACATGTCAATTTGATCTATCAATCCCCGTAATTGTTTCACAGCACCAAATTCTATTTTTCATTTTTCATAAGAGGAATATATTTTATGGGATAATATCCCCCAAATACATGCAGATAGTTTAAGTATATCCTTGATGACACTAAATACTTCTCTAAGTGGGACAAGGCTATATCCCACAAGGAATTCAACACAAAGGCTATCATCAAATTCATGAAGACTAATATCATTTCCAAATTTGGTGTCCCTCTCACTATATTGTTGGAAAATGACACCAATTTCTTCTCTTTTAAATTTAACCGTTTTTATCATTAGTATAACATCTATTCCAACAAATCATCATGATACCATGAAGTGGAGGATAGAAAAATAAAGGGTTTCAAAAAAAAACTATATATAATATCCTTTAGAAGATAAAGGATAAGGATAATAAATCATCTTCCAAAAAAATATTGTATGCTCTATGAGATTATCACACCAAAAACTATACCGCCATATATGTTTCCCCATATCACTTGTATATGGAATAGATATAGCCTTTCTTATTCAGTTTCAACTACCCTTAATTTGCATTGCTATCTACATATGAGCAGTCATATATACGACTTGATGAGTTGGAATTATTTGATGAGGAAAGGTTATTTACACTATACAACCTTGAATTTCATCATAATTGATTCATGAGATCATTAAATAATAAGGTTATCCTTCACTTGTTTTTTCAAGTAGAGTTGGTTCTATATTTAATAACTCCTAAGATTCTCATAAAGAAACCTCTAAAAAATGAGTCAAAATGGGAAGTTCATTGTGTTATAAATAAGGGTTACTCCAATGGAGATTAATCCATGATCACAATGGATTGATAGTGTATCATTTTTTTCACAAATGAAAGGTTTCTCAATAAGTACTTTTCATAAATTCACGTAAAGTTCACATCTTTCTCATTGCAATATTTTAAAATGCATAGTTGAAGTTTATTCCACATGAATTTGAACTACTTTGAGAATAACTCATCACATGACCTTAAACTAAAAAACATTACAGTCCTAATATCATGATATAAAACTACATGACATGAGGTTTACTATACATGACCTTTCAAACTATTTTGAATGGTCTATTTGTGAGACCCATTCTCCTTACATGGGAGTCAGATCCATGTAAGAGTTCTCAGTGCATGTTCCTTTTCTCCATTTATCGATCTGCACTAAGATAAAATACACTCACTATATAATAACTACATGTGGATTGATTCTTATTATTATAGAATATGTAGTGACTCCCAAACTAATGGACACATACATAAGTTCAATCCCAATTATCCCCCACTTTGTATTGGTGATTGATACCTTATTCTATTCATATTGGGTCTTCTCTCCTTACTCAACACTAAGATAATGTTATATTATATTTTGAAAAAAACAGATTGGAACAAAACATCCTGAATAAATGTCCTTATCATATAACCCTAAACTATATGAAATCGATGTCCTTGTCATATGGCGTTAAAATTCATAATATATGGTCTACCCTGTATAACCCTAAACTAATAAGGGAGGTATATCCTATTAAACCCAATTTCCTTAGGTACAAACCAGGTCTACATAATAAACCCCTCTAAAATATGTCTCTTTTACGATATACCTACTCTAAGTTAAAATGTTATCCATTTCCCGTTTTAATATTTAGGTCCTCCCATCCACATCAGTACTCCTAATGACCATGCATGTGGATGTAACAGTATCTAAAGTCCTAGATTCATGACTATAAACTACATGGAAGACAATTACTCATTGCACGATGTTAAATTGTATAATATATATTTTATCCCATGAGACTTCAAACTTCACAAAGTAGTATATGTTGCCTTACCCTAAAATACTTTGAAGGGATTTATTCTGTACATACAAGATCAAATTTCCCCTCCCATATACGAGATATGAATCAATATAGGTGTTATTTTTATTTCTTTTTATGATTCAATGGTCCTAGATATTATGGTAAACCCTGGTGACATGGTTCCCCTAGCCTATGACCAAAATAACCCCTTTTCCAATCGTACTATTTGGGAACTTTCCATTTATGTTGGGTTTTATTCAATGGTCTTAAAACTAAGATATTTTCATAATTGTGTGTGGAATGATTATTACTATTGTATAATACATAGTGATACATGTATCTTCTATCCTAGGCCCAACTACAAATTCCAAAAAAAACCCCACACTTTTTCTTGGTGCTCAATCCCTCATTTCATTCACATCGGGTCCTCTCTTATTTCTTTACACTAAGATAAGATTATTAATACACCATATTTTATTGAATATTTAGTTCATAATTATTTATATAATTTCCCCAAATTAATATTTATGTGAATATTTAATGAAAAATTTTATTTTTATTTTTAATTTGAAAATTCTAATTTTTTTTTTAATTTCACTCTATTAATTTTATCATAACATTTTCTATGTGATAAATTTTGACTTGAAATTTTATGGACAAAATTTTAAATAGTTTTCATACATTTTTTATTTTTACCTTTCAAGTTAGATCCCATATTTCAAGGTAAGAAAATGGCCATTAATGTAGAGATGGGCTGGATTAGGCATATTGAACCTTTCCCCACCATTTTGGACATAACGTTTTCATCCAAACTTGGATTGGGATGAAATTTTAAAAAAATTTATAGAAATCATTTTAAATAATTTCATTTTACTATAGTTATAGCTATTTTATGTGGTAACTTTGTTGAAATGTTGGCTCAATGTAAAGTAAATTTTGGAGGCGGAATTATGGATGTTCCCTTATCGACATTTCAAACCCTATCACTCCCCCAATCTATTTAATTGATATTTTCAATCCTTGGGAGGGTTTTAGTGGATTTAATAGAGTTTGGATGAATATAGTTGGATTATATCACTCCTTTATTTATTTGGAAGAATGATGGATTTTGGTAAGGATATCTTCCAAGAAGTCACTCCTTCTCCTCCTCTTCTACTTATCGTTTTTTTATTTTATGCTTGTAATAACACTTTATCTTCAATAAATCTTCTTTTTGTTCTCTTATATTTTTTCTATTGATTATTGGTACCAGAATATAAGAGTGGTATTAGATTGCGATATACCGTTTTAAACCGTTACTTATAAAAATCGTCTCCATGTAGACAATTCCACCCATGAGAGAGTAATTTTTTTATAATTGATACAGCTCTTAATTCCTTAATTAGTTGTTTTAAATCCATGAATTACATATAATTCATAAAATAATATATAATGAAATGGGTTTTTAAAGTTAAAATCACTTAAATGATTGACCCATTGACATGAGGGTTAGGTTTGTGTAAACTATGAGATCAACACTTTAATCATCAAATCTAATCAACATAAGATCAATTAATTAGGTTAAAACTTGAACCCAAAGCTCAAAAAATGGAGTTTTTTTCTTAATTTTCCAAATATAATAAGTTATATTGTAGTCCACAATAAAAGAATTGTGTCGTGATAGGAAGTCTTGAAGTTAACTTAAGGTTCATTTCTTTCAATCTTTATGGTACTGTTTTCTTTTATAGGGTTTAGAGGATAAAAATTAGGTAACCGTAATTGAATAAATTTTATAATAATGGATAATGATTAATTATTAACAAATTAGTATATTATTTTAACCACAGTCATTAATATTGTTTTATTAAATAAATTATGTTCTTTCTTTCCTTTGTTGGGGGCCGAATGTGGCTGGACGCCATGTCCCGGCTGGGTGGTGCACAACCGGCCACTCTAGAAGGTGGTCCCTAGCTAGCGGGCTAAGCCCACAGCAGGTTGAACCTACTCCAGTGGGCCGGACCTGCACCATTCGGGCTGAGTCGCCGGGCGACCCAGTGGGATGGACCCCCAGCCACACCAGGTCGGGCCTAGCGAGGCCTATTAGGCTTGGCCCACTGGCTAGGCCGAACCAGACTGACCCAAACCCAAAAAAGTTCAGGTAGAGTCTGTCTAATTAAACTTGGGTATGTGGTACCCCTGGTCCGGGTTGCTCGGGTCGGTCTGACCGAGTCATACCGGACCCCGTCGTAACTGGCCCCCTGGTCACTAAATCACCTGTATCTTACAAACTATGCGTCTGATTGACGAGTTGTTTGTGGCATTGAGACCATATTGATGAGGTAGATCTTTTGGAATTATTTTTGGTGATTTTCATGGATAAAGATATGTGATGAATGGCTTGAGAAGCGGTTCTTTCAAGTACGCTACGTACGGAACCCTGTGGTTGGTTGAGACCTGAAGACTGCTTGACGATGGCCCAGTGGGAAGCGGATCTGTGTGAACCAGCAGGCCCATGGTGGGGAGCGGCTCTATGTTACCTAGAATAGCCATAGTACTCATTAGGTATTAGTACCATAGTAGTCCATGGTTAGTTGGAAGTGGCTCTGTGTGACACGACAGTCCCACTGTGCTCGACATTGGAGGATTTATCCAGCAGCTGAGGAGTTCGATGACATGACTGATGATGCTACTATCACTACCCTAAAACATACGTGGTGTGAGCTATGTATTTTACTTTATGTTATATATTTGAGATATTTCTTGGTGGAATTATTTATGGGGTATTTTTCCTTTGTGGTGTTTTCCTTCATGGATTATTGAGAGGCCTTTAGGGGTCTCAGGGTCCCTACTGAGTATTGTTATAATCACCCATGCATGGGCTTCACCCGCGTGTGTTGTGTCTGGTGGAGACGATCAATTTTTTGACAGAGGTGCTCAGGGGGACGGGACTATCGGATGCTCTGACGGTGGACTTGGTATCCTATGACTGGGTGGATCCTAGTAGGATAAGGCAGACAGGGCATACTACTTCATCTCCCAGTAACTTCACTACTCTCTCGATTAGGTGGGGTTTTCCATGGATGGCCATCAGAGTTTCCTTTTGTACTTTTCTATTTTTAGTTCCTTGTTGGGTTTGTATTCTATCCAACTTACTTTCACTTGTGCTTTCACTCTGCTTTGTTTTAGTGGTATAATTGTTTCCCACTTTCAGTGTGTTGGGGTGTGGTTGGGTGTGTGTGTTTGTACAGGTTTAAAGGAAAATGCCTCCAACTTGCAAGTTTATTCCTTCGATGCTAGTCTCTAGCCCCTAGCCTTCAAGATGCGGGCTTGGGGTAGTCGCGACATGGGCCCCAGGGTATGGGTCATGAAAAATTTGTATCATTGGGTAGTCGGTTCCCCCTCCGAGACCAGGAGTTTGTGTTTTGTTCTGGAACAAAAATGTTAAATATTTCTAGTTTGAACTTCAGATTCGGGGAGTCCAGTGTTGGTGCAGGGGCTGACGTATCCATACACCAGGACCTTGAATTATTCTTTTCGACTCAATACATGAAAACACTAGTTTCATAAGTGTATCATTATTTTGAATAAAAGTCATATCACTAGGTATAACCTTCTAATTGGGGTACATATTGATCTATCTCAGGATTCCTCCACATCGATGACCAGTCAGGATCTCGATAGGAGGTTGTGAGGACAACCCACCTAGAGACAAGGCATTCGTTTAGGAACTAGTTATAGAGATGGCCCCACCGGGTGGTGCACTAGTGCTACCACCACCCAATGGTCAGCATCTACTACCGTCAGTTTCGAAAGATTATGTAAGTAGACTTAGTTCCTTGAACAAGTTTTAGAGACAGAGACCTCTCAGGTTCAAGGGGGAGATAGATCCTTAGGTCACTGAGGACTGGCTAGAGGTTGTGACGTGGGTTTTCCGCTTAGTGATGACACCACCTGACTAGATGACGATCTTGGAAGAGAGCCTTCTACAAGGCTCGGCAGGGAGATAGTGGAGCTTGACCACCCACACACATGATGAGGCAACCCTCGCCTGGATAGACTTCGAGCAGCTTTTATGAGAGGATTTTTTGCTCATGACCTTGCACTTTGTGTGAATTCAGAAGCTACTTCACCTACAGAAGGGAAACATGACAGTAGCAGAGTACTCAGTGAGGTTCACCAAGATATCTCTCTACTCCACAGACATAGTGTGAGACCCTTTCTTTAGGGCTTGAGCCTTTGAATAGGGACTTGGGTGGCAGATTAGGGCATCAATGTTGTCTCTCAGCATCCTTACCTAGGTCGGAATTATGGATCAAGCCCTTCTTGTGGAGAGATTCTTGGCAGAGAAGGCTATCATAGTTAGATCTTCTAGTAGACCCCAAGCGATGGAGTCTTCAGCAAGTAGAAGAAAACAGACACATGGGCCCAAGTGGGCCAAGTCTTTCATAGGACAACCTCAAGAGTCGGGTTTAATAGTGTGAGGATCCTAGTCCAGGGGGATCTAGTAGGGATCCAAGCAGTACTTCACGTGTGATGGGCAGGGACACGTGGAACGTGACTGCCTGACCCATCGTATAGATGAACAACTGATGGTTGAGGGACTTCCAAGGTAGTAAAAGCAGTTTGAGTGAGGAGGTCTGCAGTGCGGTAGACGTGGCAGGGGAGCTGGTCGAGTGGCAGGTGGTGGGTGATGGTTTGAGGTGTTACTGTCACCACCCTCATGTGGTCCACCCCTACCTTAGGGATGAGGCGGAAAAGGGTGATCTCATCTCCAGGAAGTAGAGTCTTATGACCACGGTGCTCCAGAGATGATCTAAGGTACGATCTATGTCTTTCACACCCTAGATTATGTTCTTATCGACACAGGTTCTAGTCACTCTTTCCTTTCCACAGCTCTTGTTCAGATCTTGGAGATTATGGTGGAGTTTTTGGCTCAATCCTTATGTCTAGATACTCATATGGGAGACAATTCAATGATTACACACTAGTTCCTGCAGTGTGAGCTTACTCTAGGAGATGAGAGCTTCAGTTGGGATATCCTAGTAGCGATGTTGAGGCCTTACGATGTCATCTTGGGTATGGACTTGTTATCCACAGTCCATGCTCATATCGACTATTTTAGGCAATAGTGTGGTGTGTCCATAGAGATGGGACTGGGTTTTCATTCACCGGTAAGAAGGAAACCATCGCAGCGTAGTAAGGACTCTCTCGGAGGAGGATACAGCCGATCACTTATCAGTTAGCAAGTCTAACCCTCAATTTAGTGGATGAGAGTAGTCCAAGATTTCTTGTAGTGGTGGATGAGTATGAGGATGTTTTTCCTAAGTATTTTCTGGGAATACCTCCTCACAGAGAGGTAGAATTTTGTATTGACATGTACCCCTAGGATGGCACTGATATTCACACCGGCATATCGGATGGCTCCCATGGATCTTGGAAAGATGAGGGAACATGTAGAGGAATTTCATGAGAAGGGGTTCATAAGGGCCAGTGTTTCACCATGGGCATCCCCGGTGATTTTTTCCAAGAAGTTATATGGGAGTTTAAGGTTGTATGTGGAATTCTGGAACCTAAACCAGGTGACCGTCAAGGAACAAGTATCCACTGCCAAGAATTGATGACCTCTTAGACCAGGTGAAGAGAGCTAAGTGGTTCTCAAAGATAGACCTCAAATTAGGCTATCACCAGATTCGGGTACCGGATGAGGATGTACTGAAGATAGCATTCAGGTTCCGGTATGGACACTATGAGTTCCAGGTGATTCCATTTGTCATGAATGACATCCCAGTAGTGTTCATGGGACTCATGAGTAGATCTGTCATCCTTAACTTTACTGGTTTTTCGTGTTCTTTATTGATGAAATTTTGGTGTACTTAGCATCGGAGGAGGAGAATGCTACACACTTAAGGATAGTCCTGGATACACTATGAGAGAACCAGCTTTATGGTAAGCTCTTAAAGTTCCAGTTTTGGATTCGGTAGGTCCACTTTCGGGGACACGTCATCTCATAGGCTAGAATTGCAGTAGATCCAGCAATGATAGAGGCAGTTCTTGCTTTGGATCCACCTAGGATCATGATTCAGGTGTAAAGCTTCTTGGTATTGATTGGTTACTATTAGAGTTTTGTACCCGACATATCCAGAGTAGCATCACTCTTATCGGCTTTGTCTCAGAAGGGACATCCCATCATGTGGTTGGAGAAATTTCAATAGAGTTTCCAAGAACTGAGGCTGAGACTAACTAGTTCCTCCAACCTTAAGACTTCCATAGGAGGTCGTTGGTTATGTAGTTTACTGTGACACATCAGGGACTGGACTAGGTTACGTTCTGGTGTAGGATAATGCAGTGATCGCCTATGGCTCATTCCAGTTGTGGTAGCATGAGGATAACTATGCGACCCATGACCCGGAGTTAGCAATAGTGGTATTTTCTCTGAAGATGTGGAGGCACTACTTGATGGGTGAAAGATTTATAGTTTACTCCGACCACAAGAGTCTCAGGTATATCATCTCTAAGAAGGACCTAAACCTAAGACAGTGGAAATGGCTATATTTCCTCCATGACTATGACTTCGAGATATTCTATAATCTTAGTAAGGGGAATGTGGTGGTAAAAACGCTTAGCAGAAGGACCGGTTTTCAACTGATGAGTGAGGCCACGATGCAGATATCCTTTGTGGATGATGATGAAGGATATTACCTTCAGTCGATGACTATTACTCCCCCACCTTACAGTGAGTTAGGGAGGCACAGCTGGTGGATATTGACTATGAGGCCCGATGTTCTTAGTTATCCTCAGGAAGGTCTCCTGAAGAATTTTTGATAGGTGGGGAGAAGGCCATCCTTTTTAGAGTGTGCACCGTAATACTAGTGATGTTGCTGGAGGAGTTGTTGAGGGAGTTTAATACACCCCCCTTGGTAGTATATCTTGGAGTGGTGAAAATGTACCAAGACCTCTGATGTTAGTACTGGTGGTCAAGGATAAAGAAAGTGGTGTCTGAGTTCATTTCACAATGCCTCACTTGTCAGCAAGTGAAGGCTGAGCATCGGGTTTCAGCAGGCTTGTCCCAGCCACTTGAGGTACTAGAGTATAAATGGGACAGTATCTTGATGAAATTTGTGATGGGGTTACCATGTACTTACAGAGTCCATGATTCTATCTGGGTGATCATTGACCGACTCACCAATTTGGATCACTTCCTACCCATCTGGGAGCAGGGACCGGTAGAGGAATTAGGATGCCTCTATGTCCAGGAGATAGTGCGGCTTCACGGGGTGCCTTATATAACCATATCAGATCATGATGCTCACTTTACATCCCAGTTGTAGAAGGGATTATAGGAGTCATTTGGGATATAGCTTCACTTGATCACAACTTTTCATCCCCAGAAGGATGGTCAGACAGAGCGAACCATAGAGACCATGGAGGACATTCTACATGCTTGTATCCTTTACTTTGGTCGTAGTTGGAAGGACCACCTGCCTTTGGTGGAGTTTGCATACAAAAAAAGTTATCACTCCACCATCATCATGGAACCATTTGAGACCTTGTATGGGCAGACTTTAAGATCACATATATACTGGAAAGACCCAGGGGAGTTGGAAATCATGGGTCTGGAGTTGATACGAGCTACCACCGAGAAGATTCAGATCATCTAGGAGAGGATGAGGACTGCACATAGTAGGCATAAGTATTATACCAACAGGATACAGAGACCCTTGGATATTGAGGAGGGAGACCATGTATTCCATCAGGTCTCACCTCGATGAGGATTGCATAGATTTGGCCTGGGTGGAAAGCTATCTATGAGGTTCATCGGACCTTTTCAGATCCTGAGCAGAGTTGGAAAGGTGTCATACCACCCAGCCCTTCCCCCACAGATGCACTAGGTGCATGATGTTTTCCACTTGTCGTAATTAAGGAGGTGTGTGCATGATCTATCGCACATCATCGACTGGGGAGAGATATACATTGATGAAGGGGTGAAATTTGTGGAGTTCCTAGTAGATACAGAGGATCGATAGGAGCGGGTCATACATGGGTGGTCGATTCCTATGGTGTGAGTTCAGTGGTAGCACAGGAATCTTCAAGAGATCACATTGGAGCGAGAGGATCATATTTCTGCTCAATACACCCATATGTTTATTTATCTTTTTTGGATTTTGGGGACATAAATCCCTAAGGTGGTGAAAATGTAATGTCTAAGAAATTTTGTGTAATTTTTTAAAATTATATGGAATTATTTTGAGACCGCATGCTTTGAGAGAATGTGATTCCGAGGCCTGGAGATCCCAAAACGGAATTTTAAACTGTTTCTAAGGTTCATTCAGTAAACATGCAAACAGGTTTTTCTATCTTTTGAATTGGTGATCAGATCAACAATTTGAGGGAACCATTGAACTTGGAGTGTCGGGATTCTCCTAGAAATGACTTACCTTTTGCCGGTAAGTTCCAAACGGAAAAGTTATTTTTTGGGATTTTCAAGAAAAATAATAAAAGAATTTAAAAGAATTATTTTACTTCTTTCTCTCCATTGAGTGGAATATGGAGACTCTACGGTGAATCAATGAGGTGGTGATGATGCACATTAATGGAGGGTCAATAATGGATCATTTGAAACTGTGACGTTGTTATCTTAATGACTCATTAAAGGTGGCTCATTAAATATGGATAATTTAATGATCAGCATTAATGGGAGCAACATCACTGTGGTTTTTGTTTTCTTTTAATAATCCAACATGTGGGGTTTGGGAATTAAACTTGGAGGGTTATTTGATGAAACTCCATAAAATCTCCCCTCCAACGAAGAATGATGAATGCCGGAAAATCTTCATTTTCTTCGATGCACCTCACACAATGGAGCCAGAAGTGACAACATCGATGCCTTGGACTCCTGAGGACGAACACTTTGGCATCAAACTCCAAAGAGGTAGGGGTTTTATTTGATTTTTATGTTCTTCCCCATTCTTTTCTAGAAACGAAGAACACGGATCAACCCACGAACAGGTTGACCCATGCTTCATTCCATTATGCAGGAGGGTAAGACTATTGGATATTTATTTATCCGAGATTAAGATTATTCTTGTATGATCAAACAAAAACCCCCAAGCCTCCCACTTGATTATAAACCTCTAATGCGGAGAGCCCAGGCCGACACGAATAAGGCCTGAGCATCTCTACTTGTGCGTTCTTGGTGGCCGCAATCTCAAAATGATAGCATGGGTGATTTAAAACCTTCATAGTGAATAAAACAAACTCCAGAGGTCATAGATGTAGGTGACATGAATAATGGACAATTGGCATGAATCTGGTGGTCTGCTGAACTATTTGTCATCGCATCGGTCACACATGGTGATGGCGGCATGCATCAGCTGTGTGCCAGTTAGTGGGACTGAGGGTCGTCATCCACGCCAGTGACTAGGTGGAGTAGCGTGCCCATAATTATGCCACGATGACTAGAGATTGTGGCCATCATGTCATATCAGCGGAGGATGCAGTACCAGGAGGGGCACCGTGTGGAGGGGTGGCCCATGACCGGGCCACCCGATTGGCTGGAGGAGCCGCGGTTCGTTTACTGCGACTGGAGGTAGAGGCCATGTGGCATCCCGTGGGGCAGAGGGGGCCAGATGCAGCTAGATGCCGCTTCTAAGCTAGGTTGTGCACCACACTCTGCTCTAGAGGCCAATCCCTAGCTGGTGGGTTGAGCCCCCAGTGGGCTGGGCCGAACCCGTGCCGGCGGGCCAGATCTGTGCCGGTGTGCCGGACCCACGTCGATGGGTCAGACCTACAACGACGGGTTGGACCTACACCCAGAAGGCTGGACCAATGCCCACAGGCCAGACCCATTCCCTTCAGGCTGGGCTGGACTAAACTGGGTTGTCGGACAACCTGGTGGGCTGGACCCCCAGCCAAACTGGGTCGGACCCAACGAGGCCTATTGGGCATGGCTCACTTGTCAGGCTGGACCAGACTGACCCTGACCCAAACTAGGTCATTTTGACTCCATCTAATTAAACCGGGGTATGTGTCACCACTGGGTCGGGTTGGTCGGGTTGGTCCGACCGGGTCGGACCAGGCCTCGTCGCAATTGGTCCCCTGGTTACTAAAATGCCAATATCTTGCGAACCACACATCCAATTGATGAGCCGTTTGTGGATTTTATACCCTCCAAATGAGGAGGATCTTTTGGCATGATTTGTGGTAATTTTCATGGACTAATAGATCTGAAAATGGCTTTAGGATCAGTTCTCTCAAGCACGCTACGTATGGAACCCTGCGGTTGGATGAGACCTAAAGACTGCTCGACGACGGCTCAGTGGGAAGCAACTATGTGTGACCTGACAAGACCACCATGGGGAGCGGCTTTCTGTGACCTGACAGACCCACAGTACTAAATAGAAGGAGTACCTCAGTTTGGCCAAGATGGGAAGTGGCTCTGTGTGACCTGACAGGCCAACAGTGGGGAACGGCTCAGTGTGACCCAGCAAACCCATGGTACTCATCAGGGATGAGTACCAAAGAAGTCCAAGGTTGGTGGGAAGCGGCTCTGTGAGACCTGACAGGCCCACTATGCTCAACAGAGGAGGATTTCTCCAACAGCTAAGGAGTTCGATGACGTGACGGATGATGCTATTATCATTACCCTATAACATACCTGGTGTAAGTTGTGTCTTTTACTTTGTGATATGCGTTTGAGATCTATCTTGGTGGAATTACTTATGGGGTATTTTTTCTTTGTGGTGCTTTCCATTTTGGATTATTGGGAGACGTTCGGGAGTCTTGGGGTCCCTACTGAGTATTGTTATACTCACCCCTGCATGGGATTTTCCCATACGTGTTGTGTCTGGTGTAGGCGATCGATGTTTCAACAGAGGTGTCCAAGGGGACAAGACTAATAGATGCTACGACGGTGGACTTGGTGGCCTAGGACCAGGTGGAGCTCAGTAGGACCATGCAGATAGGGCATACTACTCTAGATCCTAGTAGCCTCACTACTCCCACAATCAGGTGGGGTTTTCTACGGATGGACATCTATGTTTCTTTTTGTACTTTTTTTTTCTGTTCCTTGTTGTGTTTGTATTCAGGACCACTTACTTTCATTTTTACTTGCACTCAGCTTTATTTTAGTGGTATACTTGTTTCCTTCTTTTAGTGTGTCAACTGTGTGGTTGGGCATGTTTGTGTGTACAGGTTTAAATGCAAATTTCCTCCCACTTTCATGTTGATGCCTTTGACTCTAGTCGTCAGCCCCTGGCCTTCTAGAGGCGGGCTTGGGGTAGTCATGACATGGGCCCCGGGGGACGGGTTGTGACAGTTCCAAAGTCACTCAACTCCCCCCCCCCATTTTTTATCCCCCATTTTTATTATTTTTATTTGTTTTCTTGAAAATATATATAAGATTATTTTTATTCAATTACTCCTCAAGATAATGACCTAGGTTAGCCACTATGTTGTACTTAGTGAAAATCATAAATATTTTTACAGTGTGTGTGACAAATATCATCAAATTGGTGTCATGGTTTGGGAGACAATAGTTTTATTAAACCCATTTTTGGGATGAGTTATTTGTATTATCCTCAATTTACCTTCACTCGCTTATAATATCTTCGATTTCTTGTTTTTCATATTACACAACAATACTCAAATTCACAATAGTAATAATTTCTCAATGAAGGATGCAATGATTACCCAATAAATGTCTATGAGTGAATCTAAATGCATGATTCATAGCTGATGTACCAATATGAAAACATATATTATCCATTATAAAAATTACAATAATAACCTAAACAAATAAGTGATGGTAAGTTATGGGAGATATGGATAGAACAACAGGCTAAATTGATTAACCTGAAAAGTCGAAATGTGGAACTGAAGATCCAAATTGCTAAGATGACCACTATTTTCCAAGATTACATGGGTAAAATAGAGAATAAACCACAAAAAATACATAAATATATTTAAGAAAAGGTTTTTTATTTTTTTATGGTGAAATTTTAGTGTTGGGGAATAGTTTTGATTATAAAAATTCAATATCTACCCTTTCTAAAAAAATTTAAAAAAAAGGATTTCTTGAAGAAAATGAGATAATAGCTAAATAATTCAAGTGATATTTAACACACCAATACATGAACTCTTTTAATATTTTCTATTTTAAAATGGAAATCAATCTTCCTTCTTTTGAAATTGATAGGTCAACAGAATTTTTTCATGCCCTGGATGAAAAAGTGGAGAGTAGAGAAGGTGTAATTCATTTGGAAGAAAGGATGAAAGAACACTTTATATTATTTAGTGAGGTAGTTTATGAAGATAGAATACACGTATAATATCATAAGGAACCAATTTTTGAATCCAAATTAAGCTAATATCCACTTCATGGGATTTTCATTCAATAACTACAGGATAATTCCATTCCTCATAATTATGAGAATATGAAGGAACCGTGCATTATCTTTCTACCCCCATTACTATGAAATTCAATCCATGAAGAGGTAAAAATATATTTCATTAAATATTGGTAATTCAAGAATATAAAGGAATTTTTAATGATCATTATAGATACCAAGATGTGGTGGTTTAAATTAAAGAAGTCACACACCTCATTGAGCTATAGATAGTCCACAATTACTATCTATATTTATTCAGTATAAATGATGTGTTTATAGGGAGGCAAACCTAGTTTCTTGTAGTTTTTTATTCCACATTTTAATATTAATTTCCTTCATATTTTAGTAGTAATTTTCATTTATATTTTCTTTAATATATTTTTTATTCCCTCAGAGGAACTTAACTTGGAATAGATTAGAGATAATGATGAGGTTGTTTCCTTTAATCATACATGTATTAATCTTGTACTATTATTTTAATACTTTTCATTTAAGAAATAATGTGTGAGTTTCATTGAGGGAACTATAAAATTTTATGTTTTTGGGAGGTGATCTAATCTTGGGTATCTTCTTTAAGATATCTTCATTATGAATTTTATTTTTTATTTTTCTCCATTCTAATTTTCTTTTCAAAAATTTAAAAAACTTATATAAAAAATTAAAAAAAAAACAAAACAAAAAAAGTCACATGTTTAGTAATAACATGTAACCAATTGAAAATATGTGTTTTATTTTTTAAATATCATGGGAATTGTGTTAAGAATGGACAATTTTTCATCATTGGTGGTTGATTTTAGTGAAAATAGAAGTTGGTCAATGATATAATTGATTGTGACTTTATGAAACCTTTGAGATTTTGACATCATTAATTATGGAGATTTTGTAGGAAATTTGTGTTATTTAATATCTTTATGAAATTTCAATAACAATCATGAATTTTGAGTTTTTATTACTCAATTAAATTTATAAACAAGTTAAGAAATTTTTTAAGTTTAAAATATGGTCATTCTATGAATTTTTTCTCTTATAATAAATTTCTTTATTATATTTAATTGACCTATGATTTTTTACCTGATATCCAATTATTTTATTTCCTAAAAAAAATCTTAGTAAATAGGGGAGTAATTAAATGTACAACATATATAAAATTCTAAGCTGAGAGCTCAAGGTTTTAATTTTGTAAATAATTAAGTGAGTGGATTTTGGAAGTTGATTGAAAATGATTTAAAATGTGTTTTTTTGAAAATAATTGGGTAAGAAGAAAAGTTTTACATGGCATAAATATATTTAATAAATTGTGGAGAGAAATTTTTTAAATTGTTGGTACATACAGACATGGGGAATTTGTGGCATAGTTGACTCAGAAATTGTTTCCACATGATTAATTCTATTTATCCCATTATATTTTGTTTTTATACCATTTATAAGACTATGAATTATTGATTTATTAAGATTAATTTCTTTTTATTTATTCTTAATATGCTAATATTTCTTTCATGGATTGATAAATGTCAAAATTCATCATTTTTTTACTTTTATAAAATAGGATTTTTTATGAGAGTGCAAAGGTGTAAGTGAGGGGGAGTTGAAAAAAACAAAAAAAATCAAATATTAGGTTTTTAATTATTGATATAATTTTTTTTACATTAATATTTATTTTAATATTTAACACAAATTTTTATTTTGATCTTGAATTTGAAAATTCCATGAAAATATTTTTTTCTCTCTCCTAATTTCACTCTAGTAATTTTTTCATAACAATTTATTTCTGTATAATTTTGAATTGAAAATTTTTAAATGTATTCTTAAATAATTTTACTAAATTTTTTATTTTGATATTACAATATTAATCCAACATTTTAATGGAGAAAATTTCCATTGATGCAGAGATGGAATGGATTCGATGGATTGGACCTTACCTTACCATTTGGGCCATAAATGTTTCGTCCAAATTTTTATTTGGATGAAATTTTGAAAGATGTTGGAGAAATAATTTTCAAAAATTTAATTCAACAATATTGATATATGGTTTATGTGGTAACTTAGTAAAAATGGTGGTTTAATGAAGAGTAAATTTTAAAGGCATAATTCTACATGTTCCCTTGTTCGCATTTCAAACCTTAGCACTACTCCACTCTATTTAATCGAGTTTATTACTATTTGGGAGGGTTTTCATATATTTAGGAGGTTTTAAAAAAATTTAGTGTGCTCCTCCCACTACTATATTCATTTTTAAGAATTGTAGATTTTGTAAAGGATCTCTTCTAATAAAGCACCCATCCTCTTCTTTGACTTTTTTTTTACTTGTTTGCTTATAATATCAATTTTTCTTTAATAAAACTTATTTTGTATTCTATTTTCGTATTTATATACTGATTTTTGGAACTATAATATAAAATTGGGGATGGTATTGGGTAATACCCTTTCAAATCATTCCTTATGAAAATCGTCTCCAGGATGAAAATTCCACCCAAGGGTAAGTAATTCCTTTTATGTTTGATCTAATTCTTACCTCGTTTATTAGTTCTTTTTAATCCATGAGCTCGTTATTATTTATAAAATTGTGGATAATTATTTTTTAAAGTTAAGATCACTCAAATTATTGACACATTTATTTCAAGTTCAGGCTTGTGTGAATCGTGAGAGCAACACTTTAATCATCAGGTTTAATCAACTTGGGATCCATCAATAAAATTCAAATATAATCCCAAAAATAAATAAATTCTCATTTAAAAATTTGAGGTAATTTAATAACTATCCAATGATAATAATTTATCTTTTTTAACATAATCAAAGTATGGTTCCATGATTGGAAGTCTTGAAGTTAACTTAAGGTTTATTTCTTTCGATATTTGTGGTCATGTTTTGATCTGTAGGGTCTGGAGGTTAAGAAATTAAGGAAACACAATTTAATTAATTTTATCATAAATTATAATAATTAATTATGGAACACACCAATATCTTAGAGTCTATTTCTCTTTTAATAAATTTTATTTCTTAGATAGCTTGTGTTAAACGCAACACCAAGTTTAAATGAATCGTGATATACTAATAAAATATTTAAAGGTTACCATTATAACCTATCCATTAAAATTAGTGGAATGAATATGAATAAACACTTTAAAAAATTATATATAAATATTTTATATAAATAATATATAGTGGTAAATAAGTACTCAATTTTTAGTAAAGTCTTTACATGCTTTAAAGATATATTTTTCATCAAAAATGTTTTTATTTATTTTTCTGAGGAAATAAAATAATTAATTTATTCCAATTTTACAAATTTTAATTTATAAAATTAACTTAATTTTTTAAATCATTGTTTAAAAATTTACTTAAGGTAAAATATTGGTATTTTTCTAAAAATATTGTTTTTTAGTGAATAGTAAAAAAGACTGATTTTTGTAAAACTATCATTTCTTTTGATTGAAAAATGCCCATAATATTTTAAATTTTATAAAAAAACTAATATAATTAAACTTTAGTTATAAATAATATAATTAATTATATATGAATCAATATTATACATGATCTTGGTATAAAAATACTTTGGCTTGAAAAGACATTTTTTCTAAAAACCATTTTTCATTTTTCTTTGAGGGATACTTATAAAATAAATTTATACCACATATTGAGATTTAATTTAGTAAAATTAATTCTATATTTTTAATAATCAAAATTAATATTATTTAATAAGTTCACCACAATTGTTTTCCATAATGAATAGTAAAAATAGTAAAAAAATCACCACGGTAAAAGGGAAAATTAGGTTAACCTAGGTTAAAACTAAGTGATAAGGCCACCATATTTCATCTTAAATATCATGGGGTTAAGTTATTTATACCCTTATCACCTTATTCTTGATATCTATTATCTTATGGGTTAATTTTCAATGAAAGTGACCTATAAATATTTTATATAAAGAATAATTCAAAATGTCACTTTCTTACTTTTAAATTTCTATTATGTATTCACATAGAGAAAAAGTTATAAAATATTATTAATTATTATTTTGATAATAATGAAATTATTTTCATGAAGGTAATTTATTTTTATTTTTTAGTGATTATATAATAACTTTAAATGATTACACAACGTAGACAGTTCATTTCATTAATTGATAGAAAATAAAATAAATGATTTTGAAAATATTAAAAGAAATATAGTTTTAGTTTTTCATAGTGTTTAATTATTTTTAAAGATTAATATATCAAATAAGTGATGTGTTAAAAGTTTATATTCTACTTCTCTATTTTTCTTGATGTATTTAAAGTCAAATTAAATGAATAGTGTCAAAAATGAAATTAATGTTGTTTTATAATAAATAAAATTTCATTAAATAATTTAACAAAAATAAAAATCATATTCATCTAATATATTGGTATATGTTTAAAAATATCATCTATGGTCCATTTATAGACCGATTTTCCTTTTATATTAACTTTATTAACCCCAAAAGAGTAAAAACATTGTTATCGTGGTAATTTTCAAAAAGGGTTAATGTGGGTTAAAACAAATAGATAAGGGTAAAAAAAAATCTAAACTTATTAAAATTTTATTTTATGATATAATTTTTACCCATAATAATCCAATATTTTAATTATATCATTTATTATACTTTTTTCCATGAAAATTAATTTATATTAATTTAATATTTTAAGAAATTCCAAAATTACTCCTCCCCTCACTTATAAAAGGGCGCCTCCTTTCCTCATTTATTCGTACTTAAAAATACTTATGGTTTAATAAAAACCTATAAAAATCCCTTACTTACTTCCCTTTACACTTCTTAGAGGCCTTATTTTGATTTGAAAACACTCATATGAAGGCTTTTTGTGAAAACCTAAAGAGGCTGTCTGAAAAAGATGTATCGTTCCTAACTGAGTTTTTTGTTTTATTTATTATTCCATATCCATAAAAAATTATTAAACCATAATAATATAATAAAATCAATATGTACAATATAATAAGATGTTATTATTTTAATCTGATAACCTACATCCATCTCCTCTTCCATCAAATGGGAAACGAAATAGTTGTTCATGTGTACGACAGACTAACGCCTCATGAACCGATGTAATTCATTTTCCATAATCATCTATTGTGACTATTTATGACAATAGATTTAATTTATATATATTATATTCATGAAATATTTATCATTCTATAAAATTAATATGTTATATTATTTATTACCTTTCCATTCATTGAATGATGATATCATCATTTGTGCATACTTGTGGACTACCACCTACAGTAAGTGATATTACTTATTTTTAATTATCAAATAACATTGATTGTATATATAAGTTTTTTTCAATAAAAATATAATATTTATTATATAATTATAATTATATTAAGATATAATGACACTACCTTCTTTGTATCACGATCTTTGAAAAATGAAAATGTTACTCATGTATACGTATGGCCTACCATCTCTATGATTGTAACATAGTTCATTTTTCATAACCATATTTCATGGTTAGGTTTAAAATTATAGTTGATGTATAAAAATGATAATTATGTCATGATTATTATTTTGTATATAATGAAATAGTGACCTCTATGATTGTATTCAACTTACCAAATTTGTTTTAGACTTATGATCTAAATATCTTTAAAATTTCAACGTGGACATAATTAATTAAGTAATTGTATATAACATGTAATTAAATAAAATAAACGGAATAATGAAATTTAAAATTTTATTTAATTAATCAAATAATTAATATAATTTTATTATTTAATATTTAAAGAACATAAGTGATGATTCAGACATTAGTTAATGGATTTCATCTCATTTTCCATTCATTGAGTCATATTTTAATGTTATGAATATAATTTATTTTAAATGGTTTTTATATTTACCCATTCAAATATTGTATTATGAATCATTAATATTTCATTTTATTTTATGTTATAATTCATTTTACTTTATCCAAGGGGGTTTTATTTGAAAGTTACCAAAGTGGTTAAGGCTTTATGTTACCATATTCTTTTTTTCGAGATTTTTTATGTTCAAGGTTTCTTTGGGAGAAATAATATACAACTATTTTATTCAACCAGATACCTTTTATTTTCCTATATTCATAAATGTTTTTTACTTGTTTGGTTTCCATTTCCTCCCTTATTGAATAAATAAACATCAAGAAAGTTGTTTGTAAGTAATATCGATCTTATATCTTCTTTTAGATCTAGAATATTTATCTTTCATGTATATATTTTCCTTAAGATATTATAAAGAATTTTTTTAATATTATTCAGTGATTTATTAAATACATTTTTACTCATGTTTTAATTTTTAAAAAATGGTTAAAAATTAATCTTTCTATAATTTTCAAAATGATGTATTTCTTTATTTTTCTACAAAAGTGTGAAAGGAATATTATATTTTAACTTATATAGAATGAATGGAATTTCCCACCATCATGAATGCTCAATTACTTGAATCTTAATTTATAATTTTCCATGGTTCTTTTTAAATAAAATTCTTTCTATAATATTTTGTAAAATTTTGGATTTTAAATAGTAATTTCAAAGTGAAAATGGGATTTTCCTTAAGAAATATTCCATGTGATATTTTAAAGTGATTTTCATCAGCAAAGACAGCCTTTGATGTTATTTATTGATTTTAAATTTTGTATATATGAATATTACATATATAACTATCTAATTATCCATTACTTTTATGGGGTAATACGTTCCCTAAGTTTATTTAATAAATTCCTTATTAATGAAATATCATTTGATTATGACATGGCATAAGATTATGCAGCCCATTTCTTTCCATAGGTAATTCTTATGTATATATATTATGATTTATTTCATTTTTTTGGAACACATAATCATGTACATGTTATTATGGGTGTTCCCGGATATCACTCTAATTCACTGGGTAAATATTTTTTCTCTTGAGACGTTATGTATGGGATTATGGAGTAAACCTAATCTATTATAGGACTTTTTCCACTATGTGATGTTGTCTTAGAAGTTAACCTAGACTTATTCTTATGACATGTTATATGTTTCTTCCACTTTACTTTGTCTCCATGATCTTATGATACTATTTTATTTATGTTATACTCCCTTTTTATTATCCACGAGCCTTCTCATTTATGATATCATGTTATGCCTTATTATCATGTTTACTCCCTTACTGTGATTTATAGAACGCAACTTTATTTTATGTATTCCTCATGTTATCCAATGTTGTTTTAGGTGCTCAAATGGATATAGGATCTCACTAATGAGAACAAAAAAAATATTCTATGTTTTAGTTTCTTTTGATGTTTAATGTACCTAGTCTCGTAAAGGCACTAGGTTTCAGGATATTTTGGTTGTAATTATTGGAATTTATGTTAAAAAATAATGTAATAATATGTTTAAAAGTCTTGGGTCACTATATATGATTAATTAAGGATTCTATTAGGTCAACCATAATCATTAGTATTCTTTTTTTAAAAGAAATTATTTTCAAATTTTCCTTTTTTGTGTCTAAAATCCCTCAACAAAACACCCATATTTTGTATCTTATTTTCATTTATTTTTTTATTTGAACCTATAAATGGTTGTTTTAATAGAATACCTCCTAAATATAATAACCTAGGTTTTCCATTGTTCTACACTTAGTAATAATATTAAATATTTTTTGAGCATGCCTGACAAATCTCAGCAATTATTTATTTAGCACACTAGCCGAATTAGTATAAAACCTCTTATATAAAATCCCTCATCATATCACACTAAAATATATGACATACACATCCTTTTCACATGAAATTAAAATACATGAAATATGGTCTAGTATTCATGATTGTAAAATTCTTATAGTCCCATCTCATGAGACCAAGTTTCTTTAGATATGAACCAGATCTAGTTAATAAACCCCTCTTGAATATGGTTATTTTTTCATAAACCTATACTAAGATAAAATTTATTAAATTTAATATCTTAATAATTGGTTCACATCATCCTTGTTGAATCTCTTAGTTGGATCTGAATTTAGATGGAATAATATACAAAGTCCCATCCACATGATAATAAATTTCATGGAACATGAGTCTTTATTAGAACATTAATCTACATATTTCATGGCACATGAGTTTATCCTTCATAACCCTAAATTTATTAGAATGGATATATTTCATATGACTTTGATCAAAGTTTCCCTCTCCTATGTGAGAGATCAATATACATAGGGGTATTTTTTCTTTCATTGGTAGATTCAACGATCATGGTTATAATGGAAGGCTCTGGTAACATGGTTCAAAAAATATACAACCAAAAAAATCGCTTTCCCCATCCCAATACCTGTGGGATTCCCATTCTTGTTGGTTTTTATTCAATTATCCCAACACTATGACCTTTTTATAACTACGTGTCAATTGATTCTTGTTATCATATGGTATATAGTGATTCCTAGATCTCATATCATGGGCCTAGCTTAAAATTATAATCAAACCCATTCATTTTCATAGTGTTTAAACCTTCATTCATTCACTTGTAACTAAGACAAGGTTATCTAATTTAATACATGACATAGATCTATGCAAAAGACCATCACATAAAGGTATTCATTATATGACTAAAAAAACTTTATAACTTCTAATTCCACTCCATGTGATTCTAAACTACTTAGAATTCGTATATTTTATATGACCCTAAATTTCATGAAATATGAGACCTTATTTGATGAAATTAAACTGAATGACATGTAATTCACCATGCATGACCTTGAACTACTTAGAAATTTCTATCATGTGAGACCTAGCTTCCTTACATACTAGATATGTAATATCCCCACTCTAGTCCATTATAAATAGTTACCATACGAAAGAGTTATTAGAACCTCATGTGCAACTCCCTATACACCAGAGTCTATCGAATATAAACATGTGTCTAAGGTGGTATTTTGGGGAGATTATTCCCACATATCAGAGTAAAATAACAACGTAAATAAAAAACAATTAGATATCATATCCAGATAAAGTATAAAATAGAACTCTTGAAAAGTTATAAAAACTTAATCAACATAACTCATGTTATAACAAATAAACTATATAATAAATGTCAGGTGGACATGCATTAGAAGAAAACATTTACATCAAATCCAAATGACTAAAAAAGGAAAGGAATGGAAATTCCATCAAAATGTTTCTCAGTCTTAGCTCGAACCTTAAACTCTCATGATATACACCATATGAACAAACACACATTAGTCCTAGGGAGCTTACCCTTTCCTAATCCAACAAACATGAAGTGTGATCAGGTACCAACCAAAAGCCTGAGCAGGGTGTGAGTATAACTTAGTAGGCCACCTCCAACAACATCCCTAAATGTCCAGTCTGAAATATAAGTTCAAGAAAAAGTTACATAAATAAAGATGTAAATATAAAATAAATAAATGACCATGATTCCTAGGATTCATGATGACACCTGAGGTGGATCATACCAATTTTGACCAGTGTAGGATGTATTTAAGAGTATAGGGGGATTATTCATACTATAAGTAACCACATAAGGGGAGTAATTCCTACCCTAGAACCAATAACTAATACCATAACTACTTTTAATAGTTTTCAATGTCTATGAATAAGCGGATCAAATCGTTCATATAATAATTTCTCCCTGAGTGTTTATATTTTATAGGATCAATACATCCTCTTGGTAGTTTACATGACCGTTCCATGAGCATTTTCATTTTAGAGTATCAAAACATCCATAAAGGAATTTACATGACTGGTCGATGATCATTTTCATTCCATAGTATCAAGACTACCTCCTAGTCATTTACATTAATGCTCCAAAAGTGTTTTACTTTCACGATATCAAGACATCCACAAGGGAGTTTATATGAACGCTTTATGAGAGTTTTCATTTTAGTATCAAGACCTCCGTAAGGCCATTTACATTACTTCTCTATGAGCATTTGGAATTTATAGTATCAATACCATACAAGGTGTTTACAATATTATGTATCAAGACTACCCCCAAGGGAGTTTACTAATTTCATATTAACAACAATTCATAAATATCCATACTTATTTACCTTTCCATTATCTATTAACTAACTCATCACTATTTACCATTTTTAAAGATGATTCCATTTCTCATTTTAAATATCACTTCTATTGAAAATTCATCACATCATAGAAACTATTACCCATTATATAAAACATGGTTTACCAATTTAACCTATCAAAACTAATTGATAATCCCACCTTTCATTTCATGGGAAGTTATTATATTTTACCTTACTAATAGCCACTTTTTAGTTCCAATTCTAAAATAGGGAATCTCCATGGAATCACTCTTCATATAATTTCTTTAGAAAAATAATAAGTTATTTTAAAATAAGACATATGTTATCAATTACCATTTCACAATATAAATATATACCAAACCCAAAATTATATTTTACCAGTTATAATTTACTCATTTCCAATTCATCATTATTCATTATAGTTTCCCCCTTTACATACTCATTCCATAGGTTCCATAAATTAAGTGAGGCATCCCCTTGGGATCACCTTTTAGTTAATCAATTAGAAACATATTATAGGGTATAGGTACATAGAAATTTTATATTTAAGGATTTAATTTCAATTTAGGATCAATGAAAAAAATGTCAATGTGACCTCACAATGCACACACTTAGAAATTTAAACAATACAATGAGAAAAAATAGGTATCGCCTACCTTAGCCTCATAGATTTAAACACACTCAATATCGGCCTTTAGTTCATGGTAAAATAGAAGAGAATAAAAACGAAAATTAAATCCTTTGAAATAGTTAAAATTAGACATAAATAGTGATAACTTTCTTGGTAGGGAGCGAAATGAATAAGGGGAGGAAAAGAAGTCATATCCTTACCTCTAACTCTATAATGCATCATAAGGATGTCTATTTGTCCATTGGATTAAGGAGATACATCATAGAGAAGAGAATAGGGGGAGGGGTGTGTGTGGGTGAGCGATTGGACAAAAATGAGAGGAAATGAGAGGAATTAGATTATAAAAATCATAATGAGAAAGTGGTAATTTTTAAATTTTTAAGGTTCTTCTGGATTGGATATGTGATTTTATAAACCTTTATCCAACCATGTGGTAGTATTTGTCTCAAACAACCCTTCTCACAAGGTTGGTCCATATGGTTTACTAAATTACGCACTGAACATGTGAATTGGCTTTGCAGCCCTATGTAAAAACTCACATGATTTGTCTGCAGCCATGAAATAATCCCTAGGTCAAAAAAAACACACATGATTTACTATGATATATGCATGGTTTCCTCTAAATTGTGTACTGACTATTCTAGATAACCATTCACTATGAAAATCGAACTGAAAAGCAACCCATGCTCAGATTACTACATGGTTTCTCCTAAACTATGCATACAAAAACCATCCACCAAGGTTAGAAACCTCAAAAGACATCTAAAATTAAAATTGAATATCCATATACTCATCTGAGGAGCCTCTAATACCTCAAACTATATCCAAACACCAACACTCTAAACACTCAAACTCTCAGATTTTTTATCTGAATCTCGATTTTAAAAATGGCTCATCCACTGAACTAAAAAATTAAAGTTCCCCTAAAAACCACACATAAAAGGTTACAGGGTATTACAACCTATCAAAATTAAATCACTTCATCCTCAACATTCACTCTAAGGAAACACCTAGCCTTGATGACAACCAATTTAGGTTATTATGCCTACAACACTGACTCCTACTTCCATGTCTCTTTTGAATATGTCTATACTACAATTACACATGCACCATAAGAAGCATATTTTCATGAAGATCCTTTTTAATATGATCAAATAATGAAAAATAGACTCCCATTAAATTATTAATCATCTTCTAGCTCAAAAACTCACTAATACATGAATCATGGTGATAATCATTCCAAATAAATTCACTATGATGCTTCCCTTCTGGTGGAATTCCTAAATTCCAAACTCTCCAACACCACATCCCATTGGTTAGTTCCATAGACAAGAAAGTTCATTCCCAGGATAATTTATTTATTAGGACCAACAATATTACTCTTAGTATAGTTAAAAACATGAGGTTATCACCAGAGTGTCGATGACTCTCACACCTGATCATATCACTCGACCGTCAACCCGCATCCAGTGGGTATTAAAAACTAAACACACAGATTCCACCTAATTCTCACCAACGGATTCATCACCTAGTCTATAGTGATCCTCGTCATATAGATATACTTATAAAGGACAATTCTATGCTATGGTTCTCCCCACTATTGGAACCTATTATCAAAACAGAAACCATGTGTTCTCAAGATGCGCCCGGTGCAGCTTCAACCTTATCACATCGGACGACACACACACAACTGTTCAGAACTCCTATGGTCAATTTTCCTCAAAATAACTCATCCACACCCATCGATGTTTTATAACAATTTTAATTCCTAATTTTTTATCTCCTAAAAGAATCCTAAGACCATTTTAGCATGAACACCATAGTTTGAACTTGACACCCAATTTCATTCCACAACTAGATCCCCAACCAACCAAAACTTCCATCATGTTGCACTGGTGGCCCACCAAAGGATTTTTCACCACGTTGGTCACACACGGTGACAACGGGACAATCCATCTATGTGCCGGTTAGAGAGACGGAGGTTCGTCAGCCACGGTGGCGGTTAGGTGGAGTGGCGTTCCCATTAGCGTGTTGCGGCGACTAGATATTGTGGCCATCAAGTCGTGGCAGTGGAGGATGTGGCACCAGTTGGGATGTCGTGTGGAGTAGTGGCCCATGATCAGGCCACCCGACTGGCTGGAGGAGTCGCGGTTCATTGACCATGGCTGGAGGTGGAGGCCTTGTGGATTCCCGTAGGGCAGAGGGGGCCGGACACAGCTAGACACTGCATCTCAGTTGGGCGGTGCACCACCATCCGCTCCAGTGGTCGGTCCCCAACTTGCGGGCCGAGCCCCCAGTGGGCCAGGCCGGACCCATGTCGGCAGGCCAGATCCATGTTGGCGTGCCATACCCACATCAGGGGGCTGGACCTATGACAACGGGTTGGACCTACACCCTGCGGGACTGACCCATTCCCTTCAAGCTGGGTTGTACTAAACTGGGTCGTCAAGCAACGTGGTGGGCTAGAGCCCCAACCAAACTGGGTCGGGCCCAGTGAGGCCTATTGGGCCTGGCCCACTAGTCAGGCTGGACCAGACCAACTCTGAACCAAACTAGGTCAGTTTGACTCTATCAAATTAAACTGGTGTATGTGGCACCCCTGTGCCGGGTTGGTTGGGTTGGTCCGACCGGGTTGGATCGGGCCTCATCGCAACTGGTCCCCTGATTACTAAAACGTCCATATCTTGCAAACCGCACATCCTATTGATGAGTCGTTTGTGGATTTGGGACTCTCTTGATGAGGAAAATCTTTTGGCATCATTTTTGGGGATTTTCATAGATGAAGAGATGTGAAAAATGGATTGAGTATTGGTTCTCCCAAGTATGCTTTGTACGGAACCCTACGGTTGGATAAGACCGAAAGACTGCTCGACGACAGCCTAGTGGGAAGCGGCTATGTGTGACCTAACACTACCACCATATGGAGTGGATTTTTGTGACCTAATAGACCCATAGTAATCAAAAGGAGGAGTACCTCAGTTCGTCCAAGGTGGGAAACGGCTCTGTGTGACATGACATGCCCACAGTGGGGAGCGGCTCTATGTGACCCAGCATATCCACGATACTCATCAGGGATGAGTACCACAGTAGTCCAAGGTTAGTCAGAAGAAGCTCTGTGAGACTCGGCAAGCCCACTATGCTCAATAGAGGAGGATTTCTCCAACAGCTGAGGAGTTCGATGACATGACTGATGATGTTACTATCACTACCCTATAATATACCTGGTGTGAGCTGTGTGTTTTACTTTGTGATATGTGTTTGAGATCTTTCTTGGTGGCAATACTTATGGGGTATTTTTTGTGGTGTTTTCCATCGTGGATTATTGAGAGACCTTCGGGGGTCTCGGGGTCCCTACTGAGTATTGTTTACTCACCCCTGCATGGGCTTTCCTCATATGTTTTGTGTCTGGTGTAGAAGATCAATGTTTCGATAGAGGTGCCTAGGGGGATGAGACTAACAGATGCTACGATGGTGGAATTGGTGGGATAGGACTGGGTGGGGCCTAGTAGGACCAGGCGGAGGGGGAATACTACTCTGGCTCCTAGTAGCTTCACTACTCTCACAGTCAGGTGGGGTTTGCTACGGATGGACTTTAGCGTTTCCTTCTGTACTTTGTTGTTTTGAGTTCCTTGTTGTGTTTGTATTCTGACCCACTTACTTTTATTTGTACTTGAACTCATATTTGTTTTAGTGGTATACTTTTTCCCCATTCTTAGTGTGTTAGGGTTTGGTTGGGCATGTTTTTGTGTATAGGTTTAAATACATATTCCTCTCACTTGTAGGTTGATGCCTTCGGCGCTAGTCTTCAACCCCTGGCCTTCGGGAGGCGAGCTTGGGGTAGTCATGACACGGGCCCTGGGGGATGGGTTGTGATAGTTCCAAAGTCACTCAACCACCCCTCCACCCATGTTTTATCCCCCATTTTTGTTATTTTTATTTTTTTCCTTGAAAATATATATAATGTTATTTTAATTCAATTCCTCCTCTAGATAATAACCTAGGTTAGCCACTATGTTTTACTTAGTAAAAATAATAAATATTTTGAGAGTATGTGTGACAAATATCATAAAATTGGTGTCATGGTTTAGGAGTCAACAATTTTATTAAACCCATTTTTGGGATGAGTTATTTGGATTATACTCAATTTACCTTCACTCACTTCTAATATCATTGAATTTTTGTTTTTCATATTGCACACCAATACTCAAATTCTCAATAGTAATAATTTTTCAATGAAGGATGTGATGATTACCTGATAAATGTCTATAAGTGCATCCAAATGCATGATTCATAGCTGATGTACCAAAAGGAAAACATATATTATCCATTATAAAAAGTAAAATAATTACCCAAACAAATAAGTGATGGTAAGTTAAGGGATATATGCATAGAACAACAGGCTAAATTACTAAACCCAAAAAGTCAAATGGTGGAACTGAAGATCCAAATAGTTAAAATGACCACTATTTTCCAATATTAAATGGGGAAAATAGATAATAAACCACAAAAACTACATAAATATGATGAAGAAAAGGTTTTTTATTTTTTCTATGGTGAAATTTTAGTGTTGGGGAATAGTTTTGAACACAAAAACTCACTATCTACCCTTTACAAAAAAAACTAAAAAAGGATTACTTGAAGAAAATGAGATAATAGCTAAATAATTCAAGTGATATTTAACACACCATGACATGAACTCTTTTAATATTTACTATTTTAAAATGGAAATAAATCTTCCTTCTTTTGAAATTGATAGTTCAACAGAATTTTTGCATGCTCTGGATGAAAAAGTGGAGAATAGAGAAGGTGTAATTCATTTGGAAGAAAGGATAAAAGAACCCTTTATGTTATTTAGTGAGGCACTTTATAAAGATGTAATACAATTATAATATCATGAGGAACAAATTTTTGAATCCAAATTTAGCTAAGATCCACTTTATGTGATTTTCATTCAATACATATGGGATAATACCCTTCCTCATAATGATGAGAAGATGAAGGAACCCTGCATTCTCTTTCTACCCCCATTAATATGAAATTCAATCCTTGAAGAGGTAAAAATCTATTTCATTATATGTTGGGAATTGAAGAATATGAAGGAATTTTGGATGATCATTAGATATACCAAGATGTGGTGGTTTAAAATAAAGAAGTCACACACCTCATTGAGCTATAGATAGTCCACAATTACAATATATATTTATTCAGTATAAATGTAGTTCCTATAGGGAGGAAAACCTAGTTTCTTGTATTTTTTTATTTCACATTTTAATATTAATTTCCTTCATCTTTTAGTAGTAATTATTTTTTATATTTTTCTTTAATATATTTTTTATTCCCTCAGAGGAGCTTAACTTTGACCAAATTGGAGATAATGATGAGGTTGTTTCCTTCAATCATACGTGTCTTAATCTTGTACTATTATTTTAATACTTTTCATTTATCAAATCATGTGTGAGTTTCATTGAGGGAACTATTAAATTTTATGTTTTGGGGAGGCGATCTAATTTTGGGTATCTTCTTTAGGATATATTCTTTATGAATTTTCTTTTTTTTCTTCTAATTTTCTTTTCAAAAATTAAAAAAACTTATATAAAAAATTAAAAAAAATAAAAAACAAAAGAAAATGTCACATGATTAATAATTACATGTAACCAATTGAAAATATGTGTTTTATTTTTTAAATATCATGGGAATCGTGTCAATAATAGACAAGTTTTCATCATTGGTGGTTGATTTTAGTGAAAATAGTAGCTGGATAATGATATAATTGATTGTGACTTTATGAAACCTTGGATATTTTGACATCATTAATTATGAATATTTTGTAGGAAATTTTTGTTATTTAATATCTCTATGAAATTTCAATAACAATCATGAATTTTTAGTTTTTCTTACCCAATTAAAGGTATAATCAGGTTAATAAATTTTTTAAGCTTACAATATGGTTATTCTATGAATTTTTTCTCTTATAATAAATTTCTTTAATATATTTAATTGACCTATGAGTTTGTACCTAATATAAAACTATTTTATTCCCTAAAAAATAAAAAAAATCGAAAAATAATTGTAAATATAAGAGTAATGAAATGTACAACATATAGAGAATTCAAAGCTGAGAGCTCAGGGTTTGAATTTTGTAAATGATTAAGTGAGTGGATTTTGGAAGTTGATTGAATATGATTTAAAACAATTTTTGTTGAAAATAATTGGGTAAGAAGAAAAGTTTTACTTGGCCTAAATATATTCAATAAATGGTGGGGATAAATGTTTTAAATGGTTGGTACATACACACATGGGGAATTTGGGGCATAGTTGACTTGAAAATTGTTTCTACAGGATTAATTCTATTTATCTCATTGGATTTAGTTTTTATATAATTTATAATACTATAAATTATTTATTTGTTAAGATTTATTTATTTTTATTTATTCTTATTATGCTCATATTTCTTTCATGGATTGATAATGTCAAAATTCATCATTTTTTTACTATTATGACATAGGATTTTTCCTAAGAGTGCAAAGGGGTAAGTGTAGGGGAGTTGATAAAACAAATATTTTTAAAATATTTGGTTTTTAATTATTGATATAATTTTTTTTACATTAATATTTATTTGAATATTTAACATAAATTTTTATTTTGATCTTGAATTTGTAAATTCCATGAAATATTTTTTTTCTCTGCTAATTTCACTCAAGTAATTTTGTCATAACATTTTATTTGTGAATAATTTGGAATTGAGAATTTTTAAATTCATTCTTAAATAATTTTACTAACTTTTTAATTTTGATATTAAAATATTAATCCCACATTTTAATGGATAAAATGGCCATTGATGCAGATATGGTTTGGATTCGATGGATTTGACATTTCTTTACCATTTAGGCCATAAAATTTGCATCCAAATTTTTATTGGGATGAAATTTTGAAAGGTGCTGGAGAAATAATTTTCAAAAATTTAATTCAACTATAGAGATATACGTTTTATGTGGGAACTTAGTAAAAATTGTGGTTCAATGAGGAGTAAATTTTAATGCCATAATTCTGCATGTTCCCTGGTTCGCATTTCAAACCTTAGCACTAATCCACTCTATTTAATCGAGTTTATTGCTATTTAGGAGGGTTTTCCATATATTTATGAGGTTTTGGAAAAATTTAGTGTGATCCTCCCACTTCTATATTCATTTATAAGAAGTGTATATTTTTTAAAGGATCTCTTCTAATAAGGAACCCATTCTCTTCTTTGACTTCTTTTTATTAATTTTATGCTTATAATATCACTTTTTCTTTAATAAAACATATTTTTTATTCTATTTTAATATTTATATACTGATTTTTGGAACTATAATATAAAATTGGGGATGATACTGGGTTATACCCATTCAAATCATTTCTTATAAAAATCGTCTCCAGGATGAAAATTCCACACATGGGGAAGTAATTATATTTATGTTTGATCTAATTATTACCTCATTTATTAGTTATTTTTAATAAATGAACTTGTTATTATTTATAAAATTGTAGATAATGATTTTTTTTTAAGTTAATATCACTCAAATTATTAACACATTAACTGCAAGTACAGTCTTATGTGAATCGTGAGAGAAACACTTTAATCATCAAGTTTAATCAACTTGGGATCCATAAATAGGATTCAAATATAATCCCAAAAATAAATAAATTCTCATTTAAAAAGATGAGGTGATTTAATAACTATCCACTGATAATAATTTATCTTTTTTTAACATAATCAATGTATGGTACCATGATTGGAAGTCTTTAAGTTAACTTAAGGTTTATTTCTTTCAATATTTGTGGTCATGTTTTAATCAGTCGAGTTTGGAGGTTAAGAAATTAGGGAACCACAATTGAATGAATTTTATCATAAATTATAATAATTAATGATGTAACACACCAATATCTTAGAGTATATTTCTCTTCTAATAAATTTTATTTCTTAGATAGCTTGTGTTAAACACAACTCTAAATTTAAACGAATCGTGATATAATATTAAAATATTTAAAGGTGACCTTTTAACATATCCCTTAAAATTATTGGTATAAATATGAATAAACACTTTAAAAAATTATATATAAATATTTTATATAAATAATATATATTGGTAAATAATTACACAATTTTTAGTAAAGTCTTTAAATGCTTTAAAAAATATGTTTTTCATCAAAAATGTTTTTATTTCTTTTTCTAAGGAAATAACATAATTAATTTATTCCAATTTTACAAATTTTCATTTATAAAATTAACTTTATTTTTTAAATAATTGTGTCAAAATTAACTTAAGGTGAAATATTGGGATTTTTCTAAAAATATTGTTTTTTTGTGAATAGTAAAAAAGACTAATTTTTGTAAAATTATCATTTATTTTCATTGAAAACACTCATAATATTTTAAATTTTATAAAAAACTAATATAATTAAACTTTATTTATAAATAATATAATTAATTATATATGAATCAATATTATACATGATCTTGGTAAAAAAATACTTTGACTTAAAAAGACATTTTTGTTTTCTGAAAACCATTTTTCACTTTTGTTTAGGGGATACTTATAAAATATATTCATAACTCATATAGAAATTTAATTTAGTAAAATGGATTCCATATTTGTAATAATAAAAATTAATATTATTTAATAAGTTCACCATAATTATTTTCCATTATGAATAGTAAAAATAGTAAAAAAAATCACCACGGTAAAAGGGTAAATCAGGTTAACCTAGGTTAAAACTAAGTGATAAGGCCACCAGATTTAATCTTAAATATCATTGGGATAAGTTATTTATACCCTTATCACTTTATTCTTGATATTTATTATTTTATGGGATAATTTTCAATAAAAGTGACCTATAAATATTTTATGTAAAGAATAATACAAAATGTCACTTTCTTACTTTTAAATTTCTATTATGTATTCACATAGAGACAAAAGTTATAAATTATTAATAATTATTATTTTTATAATAATGAAATTATTTTCATGATGGTAATTTATTTTTATTTTTTATTTATTATATAATATCTTTAAATGATTATGCAACATCGACACGGCATTTCATTAATTGATAGAAAATAAAATAAATGATTTTGAAAATATTAAAAGAAATATAATTTTAGTTGTTAATTGTTTTTAATTATTTTTAAAGATTAATATATCAAATAAGTGATGTTTTAAAAGTTTATATTTGAATTATCTATTTTTCTTGATGTATTTAAAGTCAAATTAAATTAATAATGTCAAAAAAGAAAATAATGTTGTTTTATAATAAATAAAATTTTATTAAATAATTTAAAAAAAACTAAAAATAATATATTCATATAATATATTTGTATTTTTTAAAAATATCATATATGGTCCATTTATAGACATATTTTCCTTTTATAGTAACTTTCTTAACCCCTAAAGAGTAAAAACATTGTTATCGTGGTAATTGTCAAAAAGGGTTAATGTGGGTTAAAACAAAGAGATAAAGGTAAAAAACAAATCTAAACTTATTAAAATTTTATTTTATGATATAATTTTTACCTATAATAATCATATATTTTAAATATATCATTTATCATCCTTTTTTCCATGAAAATTAATTTGTATTAATTTAATATTTTAAGAAATTCCAAAATTACCCATCCCCTCACTTATAAAAGGGCACCTCCATTTCTCATTTATTCACAATTAAAAAGCCTTTTGGTTTAATAAAATCCTATAAAAATACCTTAATTAATTTCCTTTACACTTCTTAGAGGCTATATTTTGATTAGAAAACCCTCCTATGAAGGCTTTTAGTGAAAACCTAAAGAGGCTGTCCGAATAAGATGTATCGTTCTTAACTGAGTGTTTTGTTTTATTTCTTCTTGCATATACTTAAAATATTATAAAACCATACTAATATAATAAAAAAAATATATACCATATAATAAGATGTTATTATTTTAATCTCATAACCTACATACACCTCCTCTTCCATCAAATGGGAAACGAAATCCTTGTTCATGTGTACGACAGACTACTGCCTTATGAACCGATGTAATTCATTTTCCATAAGCATCTCTTGTGAATATTTATGAAAATGGATTTAATTTATATATATTATATTCATGAAATATTTATCATTCTATAAAATTAATATATCATATTATTCCTTACCTTTCCTTTCATCGAATGATGATACCATCATTTGTGCGTACTTGTGGATTACCACCTACTCTAAGTGATATTATTCATTTTTAATTATCAAATCACATTGATTGTATATATAAGTTTATTTCAATAAAAAAAATATAATATTTATGATATGATTATAATTATATGAAGATATAATGACACTACCTTCTTTGTATCATGATCTTTGAAAAATGAAAATGTTACTCATGCATACGTATGGCCTACCGTCTCCATTATTGTAACGTAGTTCATTTTTCATAACCATATTTCATGTTTGGGTTTAAAATTATAATTTATATATAAAAATTATTATTATGTAATGATTATTATTTTGTATATAATTAAATAATGACCTATATGATTGTATTCAACTTACCAAAGTTGTTTTAGACTTATGATCCAAATATCTTCAAATTTTCAACGTGAACTTAATTGATTAAGTAATTGTATATAGCATGTAATTAAATAAAATAAAAGGAATAATGAAATTTATAATTTTAGTTAAGTAATTAAATAATTAACATAATTTTATTGTTTAGTATTTAAAGAACATATGAGATGATTCAGACATTAGGTAAAGGATTTCATCTCAATTTCCCTTCATTGAGTCATATTTTAATGTTATGCATCTAATTTATTTTAAATGGTGTTTATATTTACCCTCTTAAATATTATATTATGAATCATTAATATTTCATGTTATTTTAAGTTATACTTCATTTTACTTTATCCAAGGGGGGTTTATTTGAAAGTTACCAAAGTGGTAAAGACTTTATGTTACAATATTCATTTTTTTCGAGATTGTTTATGTTCAAGGTTCCTTTGGGGGAAATCATATGCAACTATTTTATTTAACCACATACCTTTTATTTTCCTATATTCATGAATGTTTTTTAAATGTTTGGTTTCCATTTCCTCTCGTATTTAATAAAGAATCATCAATAATGTTTTTTGTAAGTAATATCAATCTTATACCTTTATTTAGATCTGGAATATTTATCTTCCATGTATATATTTTCCATAAAATATTATAAAGAATGTTTTTAATATTATTCAGTGATTTATTAAATAAATTTTTACTCATGTTTTAATTTTTACGAAATGGAAAAAATGAATCTTTCTATCATTTTCAAAATGATGTACTTCTTTATTTTTTTACAAAAGTGTGAAAGGAATATCTTCTTTTAACTTATATGGCATGAATGGAATTTCCCACCATCATGAATGCTCAATTATTTGAATCTTAATTTATAATTTTCCATGGTTATTTTCAAATAAAATGTTTTCTATAATATTTTGTAAAATTTTGGATTTTAAATAGTAATTTCAAAGTGAAAAGGGGATTTTCTCCAAGAAATATTTCATGTGATCTTTTAAAGTGATTTTCATCAGCAAAGAAAACCTTTGATGTTATTTATTGATTTTAAATTTTTTTTGTATAGGAATATTACAAATATAACTATCTCATTATCCATTCCTTTTATGGGGTAATACATTCCCTAAGTTTATTTAATAAATTCTTTATTTATGAAATAACATTTGATTATGAAATGTGGTAAGATTATGCAACCCATTTTATTCCATACGTAATTCTTATATTTCTATATTATGATTTATTTTATTTTTGTGGAACACATAATCATGTACATGTTATTATGGGTGTTCCCAGATATCACTCCAATTCATTGGGTAAATATTTTTTTTCATGAGACGTTATGTATGGGATTATGGAGTAAACCTAATCTACTATAGGACTTTTTCCACTATGTGATGTTGTCTTAGCAGTTAGCCTTGACTTATGCTTATGACATGTTATATATTGCTTCCACTTTACTTTGTTTCCATGATCTTATGATACTATTTTATTTATGTTATACTCCCATGTTATTGTTCATGAGCCTTCTCATTTATGATACCTTTTTATTCCTTATTATGATGTTTACTCCCATACTATGATTTATAGAACACAACTTTATTTTATGTATTCCTCATGTTATCCTATGTAGTTTTTGGGGCTCAAATGGATATAGGATCTCACTAAAGATAATAAAAAAATATTTTATGTTTTAGTTTCTTTTGATGTTTTATGTACCTAGTCTTATAAAGGCACTAGACCTCGTGATATTTTGGTTGTAATTATTGGACTTTATATTAACAAATAATGTAATAATATGTGTAAAAGGCTTGGGTCACTATATATGATTAATTAAGGATTGTATTAGGTTAACCATAATCATTAGTATTATTTTTTTAAAAGAAATTATTTTCAAATTTTCCTTTGTTGGGTCTAAAATCCCTCAACAAAACACCCATATTTTGTACCTTATTTTCATTTATTTTTTTATTTGAACCTATAAATGGTTGTTTTAATACAATTCCTCATAAATATAATAACCTAGGTTTTCCATTGTTCTACACTTAGTAAAAATCCTAAATATTTTTAGAGCATGCATGACAAATATCATCAATTATCTTATTTAGTGCACTAGCCAGATCAGTATAAAACCTCTTATATAAAATCCCACATCATATCACCCTAAAATATATTCCATACACATCAATATCACATGAAATTAAAATATATGACATATGGTCCAACATTCATGACTATAAGATTCTTATAGAGTGCCATCTCATGAGACCGAGTTTCTTTAGATATGAACCAGATCTAGTTAATAAACCGCTCTTGAATGTGGTTATTTTTTCATGAACCTATACTAAGATAAAATTTCTTAAATTTAATATCTTAATAATTGGGTCGCATCATCCTTGTTGAATCTCCTAGTTGGATCTGAATTTAGATGGAATAATATACAAAGTCCCATCCACAAGACAATAAATTTCATGGAACATGAGTCTTTATTGGAACATTAATCGACATATTTCATGGCACATGATTCTATCCCTCATAACCCTAAAATTATTGGAATGGATATATTTCATATGACTCCGATCAAAGTTTCCCTCCCCTATGTGAGAGATTAATCTACATAGGGGCCTTTTTTCTTTCATTGTTAGATTCAACGATCATGGTTATATTGGAAAGCTCTGGTAACATGGTTCACCAAATATACAACAAAAAAAAGGCTTTTCCCATCCCAATGCCTGTGGGATTCCCATTCATGTTGGTTTTTCTTCAATTATCCCAACACTATGACCTTTTCATAACTACGTATTGATTTATTCTTGTTATCATATGGTATATAGTGATTCCTAGATCTCATATCATGGGCCTAGCTTAAAATTATAATCAAACCCATTCATTTTCATAGTATTTAAACCTTCATTCATTAACTTGGAACTAAGACAAGGTTATATAATTTTATACATGACATAGATCTATGGAAAAGACCATCACATAAAGGTATTCATTATATGACTAAAAAAACTTTATAACTTCTAATTCCACTCCATGTGATTCTGAACTACTTATAATTGGTATATTTTATATGACCCTAAATTTCATGAAATATGAGACCTTGTTTGATGAAATTAAATTGCATGACATGTAATTCACCAAGCATGACCTCGAACTACTTAGAAAGGTCTATTGTGTGAGACCTAGCTTCCTTATATACTAGTTATGTAATATCCCCACTTCGGTCCACTATAATTAGTGACCATACCAAAGATTTATTAGGACCTCAGGTGCACCTCCCTATACACCAGAATCTATCAAATAGAAACAATGGTCTAAGGTGGTATTATGGGGAGACTATTCCCACGTATCAGAGTAAAATAACAATGTAAATAAAAACAATTAGATATCATATCCAGATAAAGAAGAAAATAGAACTCTAGGAAAGTTATATAAAATTAATCAACATAACCCATGCTATATCAAATAAACTATACAATACATGTTAGGTAGACATGGATTAGAAGAAACCATTTACATCAAATCCAAATGACTAAAAAAGTAAAGGAATGGAAACTCCTTCAAAATGTTCCTCGGTCTTAGCTCAAACCATAAACTCTCATGATATAACCCATATGAACAAACACACATTAGTCCTAGGGCACATACCCTTTCCTAATCATACAAATATAAAGTGTGCTTGGGTACCAACCAAAGGCCTTAGTAGGGTGTGATTATAACTTAGTAGGCCACCGCCAACAACATCCCTAAATGTCTAGTTTGAAATATAAGTTCATTAAAAGGTTACATAAATAAATATTTAATTATAAAATAAATAAATGACCATGATTAATATGATTCATGGTGGCACCTGAGGAGGATCATACATGTTTCGACCAGTTTTGGATGTCTTTAAGAATTTAGGTTGATTTTTACTATTATAATTAACCACACTAGGGGAATAATTCCTACCCTAGAACCAATAACTAATATCATACCTACTTTTTATAGTTTTGAATTTTTATGAACAATCAGATCAAATAATTTATATAATAATCACTCCCTAAGTGTTTACATTTTATTGGATCAAGATAGCCTCATGGGAGTTTACAAGACTGCTCCATGAGCGTTTACATTTTAGAGTATCAAAACATCCATAAAGGAATTTACATGACTCATCTATGATCATTTTCATTCTATAGTTTCAAGACTACCTCCTCGTAATTTACATGAATGCTCCATAAGTGTTTTTCTATCATGGAATCAAGACTTCCACAAGGGAGTTTATATGACTACTTTATGAGATTTTTCATTTTAGTATTAAGTCCGCCATAAGGTCATTTACATTAATTCTCCTTGAGATTTTGGAATTTATAGTATCAATACCATACAAGGTGTTTAAAATATTATATATAAAGACTACCCCCAAGGGAGTTTACTAATTCCATATTAATAACAATTCATAAAGAGCCATACTTATTTACCTTTCCATTATCTATTTACTAACTCGTCACCATTTACCATTTTCAAAGATGATTCCATTTCTCATTTTAATCATTTATAATTTACTTTATAAACCTCACTTCTATTGATAATTAATCACATCATAGAAACTATTACCCATTTTATAAACCATGGTTTACCAATTTACCCTGTCAAAACTAATTCATAATATTGAATTTCCTTTCATGGGAAGTTATTATATTTTCCCTTACTACTATCCACTTTGTATTTTTTATTCTAAAATAGGGAATCTCTTTGGAATCACTCTTCACATAAGTTCTTTAGAAAAATAATAAGTTTTTTAAAAATAAGTCATATGTTATAAATTACCATTTCATAATATAAATATATACCAAACTCCAAATTATCTTTTACTATTTATATTTTACTCATTTTCAATTCATCATTAATCATTATAGTTTCCCACTTTAGATACTCATTCCATAGGTTCAATTCATTATGTGAGGCATCCCCTTGGGATCACCTTTTCTTAATCAATTAGAAACATATTATAGGGTATAGGTACATAGAAATTTTATATTTAAGGATTCGATTTAAATTTAGGATCAATGCAAAAAATGTTAGTGTGACCTCATAATGCACACACTTAGAAATTTAAACAATACTATGAGAAAAATTAGGTATCGCCTGCCTTAGACTCATAGATTTCAACACACTCAATATTAGCTTTTAGTTCATAGTAAAATTTCAGAGAATAAAAACAAAAATGAAATCCCATGAAATAGGGAAAATTAGACATAAATAGTGACAACTTTCTTGGTAGAGATAAAAATGAATAAAGGGAGGAAAAGAAATCATAGCCTTACCTCTAACTCTATAATGCATCATAAGGATGTCTATTTGGCCATTAAATTAAGAAGATACACCATAGATAAGAGAATAGAGGGAGGGGTGTGTGTGGGTGAGCTATTGGACAAAAATGAGAGGAAATGATAGGATTTAGATTATAAAAATCATAATGAGAAAGTGGTAATTTTACAATTTTTAAGGTTCTTTTGGATTGGATATGTGGTTTTATAAATCGTTATCCAACCATGTGGTCATATTTGTCTCAAACAACCCTTCTCACAAGGTTGGTCCATATGGTTTACTAAATTGTGCACTGAACATGCGAATTGTATTTGCAGCCCTATGTAAAAAATCACATGATTTGTCTACAGCCATGAACTAAGACCTAGGTCTAAAACAACACACATGATTTACTATGACATTTTCATGGTTTCCTCTAAATTATGTACTGACTATTCTAGATAACTATTCACTATACAAATCAAACTGAAAAGATGCCCATGCTCAGATTACTACATGGTTTCTCCTAAACTATGCACGCCAAACCATCCACCAAGGTTAGAAACTTCAAAAAACATCTAAAATTGAAATTAAATATCCATATACTCATATAATGAGACTCTAGGAACTCAAACTATATCAAAAACCCTCCACTCTATACACTCAACCTCTCGGTTTTTTTATCTGAATCATGATTTTAAATATGTCTATAATGCCACTACACATGCACCATAAGAACCATACTGTCGTGAAGATCCTTTTTACTATGATAAAACATGAAAAATAGACTTACATTAAATTTTTAATCATCTTCTAGCTAAAAAACTCTCTGATCCATGCATCACGGTTCTAATCATTCCAAAGAAATTCACTATGATGCTTCCCTTCTGGGTGGCATTCCTAAATTCCCAACTCTCCAACACCACATCCCATTGGTTAGTTCCATAGCCAAGACATTTCATTCCTAGGATAATTTATTTAAAAGGACCCACAATATTCCTCTCAAGACTATTAAAAACATGAGGTTTTCACTAGAGTGTTGATGTCACTCACACTCGGTCATATCACTCGACTATCAACCCACATCTAGTGGGTATCAAAAACAAAACACACAGATTCTACCTAATTCTCAACAATTGATTCATCACCTAGTCTATAGTGATCCCCATCATATGGATCCACTAAAAAAGGACAATTCCATGCGATGTTTCTCCCCACCATTAGAACCTCTTATAAAAACAGAAACCATGAGTTCTCATGATTCGCTCAGTGCAGCTTCAACCTCAACACATCTGATGAAACGCACACCACCATTCAGACCTCCTATGGTCAATTTTCCTCAAAATCACTCATCCACGCCCATCGATGTGTTATAACATTTTTAATTCGTAATTCCTTATCTTCTAAAGGAATATTAAGACCATTATTGCATGAACACCATAGTTTGAACTTGACTCCCAATGTCATTCCACAACTATATCCCCAACCAACCAAAACTACCATCATGTTGTACTGGTGGTCCGCCAAAGGATTTTTCACCACGTCGGCCTCACAAGGTGACGGCGGTACGCGCCAGATGCGTTCCGGTCTACGGAACGGAGGGTCTTCGACCATGCCAGTGGCTAGGTGGAGCGATGTTCCCGTCAGCACACTGCGGAGGCTAGACACTATGGCCATCAGGTCATAGTAACGGAGGATGTGACACCAGGTAGGGCGCCATGTGGAGGGGTGGACCACGATCGGGCCATCCGACTGGCTTTAGGAGTCACAGTTCGCTGACCGCAGCTGGAGGTGGAGGCCCTATGGTTTCCCTTGGGAAAAAGGGTACCGGACACGGCTAGAAGCCGCATCTCAGCTAGGTGGTGCACTACCGTTCGCTCCAGCGGTCGGTCCCCAGCTGGCGGGCCGAGCCCCTAGTGGGTCGGGCAGGACCCGTCTCGGCGGGCCAGATTTGTGCCATCGTGTCGGAACCGCATCGGTGGGCCAGACCCGCAAATATGGGTTGGACCTGAACCCAGCGGTCCAGACCTGTTCCCTTCGGGTCAGGCCGAAGTAAACCAGGTCATTAGGAAAACCGGTGGGCTGGACCCCCAGCCAAACTGGGTCGGGCCCAGCGAGGCCTATTGGGCCTGGCCCACTAGTCAGGCCAGGCCTGACCGACCCCAACCCGAACAGGGTTAGTTTGACTCCATCTAATTAAACCAGGGTATGTGGCACCCCTGGTCCAGGTTGGTATGGTTGGTCTGTCCGGGTCGGACAGAGCCTCATCGCAACTAGTCCCCTAGTTACTAAAATGCCCATATCTTGCAAACTGTGCATCCAATTGATGGGTCGTTTGTGGTGTTGGGACCCTCTTGATGAGCTGGATCTTTTGGCATGATTTTTGGTGATTTTTATGGACTAAGAGATGTGAAAAAATGGCTTGAGGATTGGTTCTCTCAAGCACGCTACGTACGGAACCATGCAGTTAGATGAGACCTAAAGACTACTCGATAACGGCCCAATGGGATGCAGCTCTATGTGACCCGACAGGACCACCATGGGGAGCGGGTCTGTGTGACCTGACAGACCCATGATACTAAACAGGGGAAGTACCTTAGTTCGACCAAGGTGGGAAGCGGCTCTGTGTGACCTGATAGGCCCACGGTGGGGAGCGGCTCTGTGTGACCCAATATACCCAAAGTACTCATTAGGGTTGAGTACCATAGTAGTCCAAGGTTAGTGGGAAGTAGCTCTGTGAGTCCCATCATTCCCACTTTGATCGACAGAGGAGGATTTCTCCAGCAGCAGAGGAGTTCGATGACATGACTGATGATGCTACTATCACTACCCTATAACATACCTAGTGTGAGTTGTGTCTTTTACTTTGTGATATGTGTTTAAGATCTTTCTTTGTGGGATTACTTATGAGGAATTTTTCCTTTGTGGTGTTTTCCATTGTGGATTATTGAGAGATATTAGGGTTTCTCGGGGTCCCTACTGAGTATTGTTATACTCACCCCTGCATGGGATTTGCTCGTACGTGTTGTGTATGGTGCAGACGATCGATGTTTTGACAAAGGTGCTCATGGGGACGGGACTAAATGATGCTACGACGGTGGAATTGGTGGACTAGGACCGGGTGGATCCTAGTAGGACCAGGAGAATAGGGCATACTACTTTGTATCCTAGTAACTTCACTACTCTCACAGTCAGGTGGGATTTTCAATGGATGAACATCAGTGTTTCCTTTTTTACTTTTTTGTTTTCAATTCCTTGTAGTGTTTTTATTCTGGACCACTTACTTTTATTTGTACTTACACTCAGTTTGTTTTAGTGGTATACTTTTTTCCCACTTTTAGTGTGTCGGGGTGTGGTTGGGAATGTTTGTGTGTACAGGTTTAAAGGAAAATTCCTCCCACTAGCTGGTTGTTGCCTTCGACACTAGTCATCATCCCCTGTCCTTTGGAAGGTGGGCTTGGGGTAGTCATGACACGGGCCCCAGGGGACGGGTTGTGATAGTTCCAAAGTCACTCAACCCCCCCCCCCCCAACGTTTTATCCCCCATTTTTATTATTTTTATTTTTTTTCTTGAAAATATAAATAAGGTTATTTTTATTCAATTCCTCCTCAAGATAATGGCCTAGGTTATCCACTATGTTGTACTTAGTAAAAATCATAAATATTTTGAGAGTGTGTGTGACAAATATCATCAAATTGGTGTCATGTTTTGGGAGACAATAGTCTAATTAAACACATTTTTAGGATGATTTATTTGGATTTTACTCAATTTACCTTCACTCGCTTATAATATATTTGAATTTTTTTCATATTGCACAACAATACTCAAATTCCCAATAGTAATAATTTTTCAATGAAGGATGCGATGATTACACGATAAATTTCTATGAGTGCATCTAAATGCATGATTCATAGATGATGTAACAATACGAAAACATATATTATCCATTATAAAAATTAAAATAATAACCCAAACAAAGAAGTGATGGTAAGTTATGGGAGATATGGATATAAAAACAGGCTAAATTGCTTAAACCAACAAGTAAAATGGTGGAACTGAAGATCCAAATTGCTAAGATGACCACTATTTTCCAAGATTATATGGGTAAAATAGAGAATAAACCACAAAAACTACATAAATATGATGAAGAAAAGGTTTTTTATTTTTTTTATGGTGAAATTTTAGTGTTGGGGAATAGTTTTGATCATAAAAACTCACTATCATCCCTTTCCAAAAAAAATTAAAAAATTATTGATTGAATAAAATGAGATAATAGATAAATAATTCAAGTGATATTTAACACAACATGGCATGAACTCTTTTAATATTTACTATTTTAAAATGGAATCAATATTCCTTATTTTGAAATTGATAAGTCAACAAAATTTTGCTTGCTCTAGATGAAAAAGTAAAGAGTACAGAAGTTGTAATTCATTTTTTAAGAAAGGATAAAAGATCCCTTTATTTTATTTAGTGAGGTACTTTATGAAGATGGAATACACTTAGAATATCATTAGGAACCAATTTTTGAATCCAAATTGAGCTAAGATCCACTTCATGGGATTTTCATTCAATACTTATGGGATAATACTATTCCTCATAATGATGAGATGATGATGGAACCCTACATTCTCTTTCTACCCCCATTAATATGAAATTAAATCCTTGAAGAGGTAAAAATATATTTCATTATATATTGGGAATTCAATAATTTGGAGGAATTTTGGATGATCATTAGAGATACCAAGATGTGGTGGTTTAAAATAAAGAAGTCACACACCTCATTGAGCTAGATATAGTCCACAATTACTATCTAGATTTATTTAGTATAAATTTAGTCCCTATAGGGAGGCAAACCTATTTTCTTGTAGTTTTTTATTCCAAATTTTAATATTAATTTCCTTCATCTTTTATTAGTAATTTTCGTTTATATTTTTCTTTAATATATTTTTTATTCCCTCATAGGAGCTTAACTTTGACCAAATTGTAGATAATGATGAGGTCATTTCCTTCAATCATACATGTAATAATCTTGTACTATTATTTTAATACTTTTCATTTATCAAATCATGTGTGAGTTTCATTGAGGGAACCATTAGATTTTAAGTTTTTGGGAGGTGATCTAATTTCTGGTATCTTCTTTAGGATATCTTCTTTATGAATTTTCTTTTTTATTTTTTCCCTTCTAATTTTATTTTCAAAAATTTAAAAAACCTATATAAAAATTTAAAAAAAATTAAAAAAACAAAAAAAACATGTCACATGCTTAGTAATTACATGTAACCAATTGAAAACATGTGTTTTATATTTTAAATATCAAGGGAATCGTGTTAAGAATTGATACGTTTTCATCATTGGTGGTTGATTTTAGTGAAAATAGAAGTTGGTCAATGATGTAATTGATTGTAACTTTTTGAAACCTTTGAGATTTTGACATCATTAATTATGGATATTTTTTTGGAAATTTGTGTTTTTTAATATCTCTATGAAATTTCAATAATAATCATGACTTTTGAGTTTTTCTTACCCAATTAAAGGTATAATCAAGTTAAGAATTTTTTTAAGCTTACTATATGGTCATTCTATGCATTTTTTTTATCTTCTGATAAATTTATTTTCTATATTTAATTAAACAATGAGTTTGTACCTGATATCCAACTATTTTATTCCCTAAAAAATCATAGTAAATAGGGGAGTAATGAAATGTACAACATATAGGGAATTCTAAGTTGAGAGCTCAAGGTTTGAATTTTAAAATGATTAAGTGAGTGGATTTTGGAAGTTGATTGAAAATGATTTAAAACATGTTTTGTTGAAAAGAATTGGGTAAGAATAAAAGTTCTACTTTTCCCAAATATATTTAATGAATGGTGAAGAGAAATTTTTTAAATGTTTTGTACATACACACATGGGGAATTTGTGGTATAGTTGAATCAAAAATTGTTTCCACAGGATTAATTCTATTTATCTCATTGAATTTTGTTTTTATACAATTTATAAGACTATAAATTATTGATTTGTTAAAATTTAATTATTTTTATTTATTCTTATTATGCTCATATTTCTTTCATGGATTGATAAATTTCAAAATTCTTCATTCTTTTAATTTTATGACCTAGGATTTTTCCTGAGAGTGAAAAGGGGAAAGTATGAGGGAGTTGATAAAAAAAAATTTAGAATATTCAGTTTTTAATTATTGATATAATTTTTTTAAAATTAATATTTATTTTAATATTTAACACAAATTTGTATTTTGATCTTGAATTTGAAAATTCCATGAAAATTTTGTTTTTTCTCTACTAATTTCACTCTAGTAATTTTGTCATAACATTTTATTTGTGTATAATTTTGAATTGAAAATTTTTTAATTTATTCTTAAACAATTTTACTAAATTTTAATTTTGATATTACAATATTAATACCAAAATTTAATAGAGAAAATTTCAATTGATGTAGAGATGGTATGGATTCGATGGATTGGACCTTACCATACCATTTGGGCCATAAATTTTTCATCCAAATTTTTATTGGGATGAATTTTGAAAGATGCTGGAGAAATAATTTTCAAAAATTTAATTCAACTATAAGGATATATGGTTTATGTGGTAAATTAGTTAAAATGGTGGTTCAATGAGGATTAAATTTTAAAATCATAATTTTGCATGTTCCCTTGTTCACATTTCAAACCTTAGCACTAATCCACTCTATTTAATCGAGTTTATTGCTATATGGGAGGGTTTTTTATATATTTATGAGCTTATGGACAAATTTAGTGTGCTCCTCCCACTTCTATAATCATTTATAACAATTTTATATGTTGTAAAGGATCTCTTCTAATAAGGCACCCATCCTCTTCTTTGACTTATTTTTTTTTTACTTTTATGCTTATAATATCAATTTTTCTTTAAAAAACTTATTTTTTATTCTATTTTAGTATTTATATACTAATTTTTGGAACTATAATATAAAATTCGGGATGATATTGGGTTATACCCCTTCAAATCACTTCTTATGCAAATTGTCTCCGAGATGAAAATTCCACCCATGGGGAAGTAATTTTTTTTATGTTTAATCTAATTCTTACCTCATTTATTAGTTCTTTTTAATCCATGAACTCGTTATTATTTATAAAATTGTGCATAATGATTTTTTTAAGTTAATATCTCTCAAATTATTGCCATATTGACCGCAAGTTTAGGTTTGTGTGAATCGTGAGAGAAATACTTTAATAATCAAGTTTAAACAACTTGGGATCCATCAATAGGATTCAAATATAATCACAAAAATAAATAAATTCTCATTTAAGAAGTTGAGGTGATTTAATAACTATCCACTGATAATAATTTATCTTTTTTAATATAATCAAAGTATGGTACCATGATTGGAAGTCTTGAAGTTAACTTAAGGTTTATTTCTTAAATATTTGTGGTCATGTTTTGATCAGTAGGGTTTGGACGTTAAGAAATTAGGGAACCAAAATTGAATGAATTTTATCATAAATTATAATAATTAATGATGTAATAAAACAATATCTTAGAGTATATTTCGCTTTTAATAAATTTTATTTCTTAGATAGCTTATGTTAAACGCAACACCAAGTTCAAACAAATCGTGATATACTGTTAAAATATTTAAAGGTGACTGTTATAACCTATCCATTAAAATTAGTTGTATGAATATGAATAAACACTTTAAAAAATTATATATAAATATTTTATATAAATAATATATATTGGTAAATAAGTACTCAATTTTTAGTAAAGTCTTTACATGCTTTAAAAAATATGTTTTCCAACAAAAATGTTTTTATTTATTTTTTGAAGGAAATAACCTAATTAATGTATTCCAATTTTAAAAAATTTAATTTATAAAATTAACTTCATTTTTTAAAAAATTGTGTCAAAATTAACTTAAGGTGAAATATTGGTATTTTTCTAAAAATATTGTTTTTTAGTGAATAGTGAAAAAGACTGATTTTTGTAAAACTATCATTTCTTTTCATTGAAAAATTCCCATAATATTTTAAATTTTATAAAAAACTAATACAATTAAAATTTATTTATAAATAATATAATTAATTATATATGAATCAATTATATACATGATCTTGGTATAAAAATACTTTGACTTAAAAATAATTTTTTTTTTCTGAAAACCATTTTTCATTTTTCTTTGCGGGATACTTATAAAATAAATTTATACCACATATTGAGATTTAATTTAGTAAAATGGATTCCATATTTTTAATAATCACAATTAATATTATTTAATAAGTTCACCAAAAAAAGTCCATAATGAATAGTAAAAATAGTAAAAAAATCCCCACGGTAAAAGGGTAAATTGGGTTAACCTAGGTTAAAACTAAGTGATAAGGCCACCATGTTTCATCTTAAATATCATTGGGTTAAGTTATTTATACCCTTATCACCTTATTATTGATACGTATTATTTTATGAGATAATTTTCAATGAAAGTGACCTATAAATATTTTATGTAAAGAATAATACAAAATGTCACTTTCCTACTTTTAAATCTATATTATGTATTCACATAGATACAAAATTAATAAATTATTATTAATTATTATTTTGATAGTAATGATATTATTTTCATGATGGTAATTTATTTTTATTTTTTATTTTTTATATAATAACCTTAAATGAGTATGCAACATCGACACGATATTTCATTAATTGATAGAAAATAAAATAAATGATTTTGAAAATATTAAAAGAAATATAATTTTAGTTGTTCATAGTGTTTAATTATTTTTAAATATTTATATATCAAATAAGTGATCTTTTAATAGTTTATATTCGAATTATCTATTTTTTTTGATGTATTTAAAGTCAAATTAAATGAATAGTGTCAGAAATGAAATTGATATTGTTTTATAATAAATAAAATTTTATTAAATAATTTAAAAAAACTAAAAATCCTATATTCATCTAATATATTGGTATATGTTTAAAAATATCATATATGGTCCATTTATATACTGATTTTCCTTTTATAGTAACTTTCTTAACCCCTAAAGAGTAAAACTATTGTTATCGTGGTAATTGTCAAAAAGGGTTAATGTGGGTTAAAACAAAGAGATAAGGGTAAAAAACAAATCTAAAATTATTAAAATTTTATTTTATGATATAATTTTTACCCATAATAATCCTATATTTTAATTATATCATTTATCATCCTTTTTTCCAAGAAAATTAATTTATATTAATTTAATATTTTAAGAAATTTCAAAACTTCCCCTCCCCTCACTTATAAAAGGGCACATCATTTCCTCATTTATGCACACAAAAAACCTTTTGGTTTAAGAAACAACTATAACAATCCCTTACTTACATCCCTTTACACTTCTTAGAGGCCTTATTTTGATTAAAAACCCTCCTAAGAAGGCTTTTAGTGAAAAACTAAAGAGGTTGTCTAAATAAGATGTATCGTTCTTAACTAAGTGTTTTGTTTAATTTCTTCTTCCACATCCTTAAAATATTATTAAACCATACTAATATAATAAAATCAATATATACCAAATAATAAGATGTTATTATTTTAATCTCCTAACCTACATCCATGTCCTATTCTATCAAATGGAAAACAAAATCCTTGTTCGTGTATACGACAGACAACCGCCTCATGAACCGATGTAATTCATTTTCCATAATCATATCTTGTGACTATTTATGACAACGGATTTAATTTATATATATGATATTCATGAAATATTTATCATTCTATAAAATTAATATATCATATTATTTATTACCTTTCCATTCATTGAATGATGATATCATCATTTGTGTGTACTTGTGGATTACCACCTACACTAAGTGATATTATTCATTTTTAATTATCAAATCACATTGATTTTATATATATGTTTATTCCAATAAAAAATATAATATTTTTTATATAATTATAATTTTATGAATATATAATTACACTACCTTATTTGTATCATGATCTTTGAAAAATAAAAATGTTACTCATGCATACGTATGACCTACCCACTCTATGATTGTAACGCAATTCATTTTTCATAAACAAATTTCATGGTTGGGTTTAAAATTATAATTGGTGAATAAAAATGATAATTATTTCATTATTAATATTTTTTATATAATGAAATAATGACCTCTATGATTGCATTCAACTTACCAATGTTGTTTTCGACTTATCATCCAAATATATAAAAAAAATTCAACGTGAACTTAATTGATTAAGTAATTGTATATAACACGTAATTAAATAAAATAAACGGAATAATTAAATTTAAAGGTTTAGTTAAGTAATTAAATAATTAACAAAATTTTATTATTTAGTATTTAAAGAACATATGTGATGATTCAGACATTAGGTAAAGGATTTCGTCTCAATTTCCCCTCATTGAGTCATATTTTAATGTTCTTCATCTAATTTATTTTAAATGGTGTTTAAATTTACCCTTGTAAATATTATATTATGAATCATTAATATTTCATTTTATTTTAAGTTATAATTCATTTTACGTTACCCAAGGGGGTTTTATTTGAAAGTTACTAAAGTGGTAAAGGCTTTATGTTACAATCTTCTTTTTTTCGAGATTGTTTATGTTCAAGGTTCCTTTGGGAGAAATCATATACTACTATTTTATTGAACCACATACCTTTTATTTTCCTATATTCATGACTGTTTTTTATATGTTTAGATTCCATTTCCTCTTGTATTGAATAAAGAAACATCAAAAAAATTGTTTATAAGTAATATCGATCATATATCTTCTTTTAGATCTGGAATATTTATCTTCCATGTATATATTTTCCTTAAAATATTATAAATAATGTTTTTAATATTATTTAGTGATTTATTAAAGACATTTTTACTCATGTTTTAACTTTTACAAAATGGTTAAAAAAGAATCTTTCTATCATTTCCAAAATGTTGTACTTCTTTATTTTTTACAAAAGTGTGAAAGGAATATTTTCTATCAACTTATCTGTAATGAATGGAATTTTACACCATCATGAATGCTCAATTATTTGAATCTTCATTTATAATTTTCCATGGTTCTTTTCAAATAAAATTTTTTCTATAATATTTTGTAAATTTTTGGATTTTAAATAGTAATTTCAAAGTGAAAATGGGATTTTCCTCAAGAAATATTCCATGTGATCTCTAAAAGTTATTTTCATCAACAAATAAAACCTTTGATAGTATGTATTGATTTTAAAATTTGTATATATGAATATTACATATATAACTATCTCATTATCCATTCCTTTTATGGGGTAATACATTCCCTAAGATTATTTAATAAATTCCTTATTTATGAAATATCAATTGTTTATGACATGGGGTAAGATTATGCAACCCATTTCTTTCCGTAGGTAATTATTATGTTTATATATTGTGATTTATTTCATTTTTTTGGAACACATAATCATGTACATGTTATTATTGGTGTTCCCATATATCAATCCAATTCATTGGGGAAATATTTTTTCTCATTTCACTTTATGTATTGGATTATGGAGTAAACCTAATATACTATAGGACTTTGTCCACTATGTGATGTTGTCTTAGCAGTTAGTCTTGACTTATGCTTATGACATGTTATATGTTTCTTCCACTTTACTTTTTTTCCATTATCTTATGATACTATTTTATTTGTGTTATACTCCCATGTATTTATTCATGAGCCTTCTCATTTATGATATCGTGTTATGCCTTATTATAATGTTTACTCCCTTACTGGGATTTATAGGACACAAATTTATTTTATGTATTCATCATGTTATCCTATGTAGTTTTAGGGGCTCAAATGGATATAGGAGCTCACTAAAGAGAATAAAAAATAAATATTTTATGATTTAGTTTATTTTGATGATTTATATATCTAGTCTTATAAAGGCACTAGGCCTCGTGATATTTTGGTTGTAATTATTGGACTTTGTGTTAAAAATAATGTAATAATATGTGTAAAAGGCTTGGGTCACAATATATGATTAATTAAGGATTGGATTAGGTCAACAATAATCATTAGTATTCTTTTTTTTAAAGAAATTATTTTCAAATTTTCTTTTGTTGGGTCTAAAATCCCTCAATAAAACACCCATATTTTTTACCTTATTTTCATCTCTTTTTTTTATTTGAACCTGTAAATGGTTGTTTTAATACAATCCTCCCTAAATATAATAACCTAGGTTTTCCATTGTTCTACACTTAGTAAAAATATTAAATATTTTTAGAGCATGCATGACAAATCTCATCAACTATATTATTTAGCACACTAGCTAGATCAGTATAAAACCTCTTACATAAAATCCCTCATTATATCACCATAAAATATATTCCATACACATCCTTATCACATGAAATTAAAATACATGACATATGGTCCAGTATTCGTGATTGTAAGATTCTTGTAGAGTTCCATCTCATGAGACCAAGTTTCTTTAGGTATGAACCAGATCTAGTTAATAAACCCCTCTCGAATATGGTTATTTTTTCATGAACCTATACTAAGAGAAAATTTCTTAAATTTAATATCTTAATAATAGGGTCTTCTCATCCATGTTGAATAACCTATTTGGATCTGAATTTGGATAGAATAATATACAAAGTCCAATCCACATGACTATAAATTTCATGGAACATGAGTCTTTATTGGAACATTAATCGACATATTTCATGGCACATGAGTCTATCCCTTATAACCCAAAAATTATTGGAATGGATATATTTCATATAACTCTGATCAAAGTTTCCCTCCCCTGTGTGAGAGATCAATCTACATAGGTGTCATTTTTCCTTCTTTGGTAGATTCAATGATCATGGTTATAATGGAAAGATCTGGTAACTTGGTTTACCAAATATGCAACCAAAAAAACCCATTTTCCCATCCCAATGCTTGTGTGCTTCCCATTCATGTTGGTTTTTCTTCAATTATCCCTAAACTATGACTTTTTCATAACTACGTGTTGATTTATTCTTGTTATCATATGATACACAGTGATTCTTAGATCTCAAATCATGGGCCTAGCTTAAAATTATAATCAAAACCTTTCATTTTCACAGTGTTCAAAGCTTCATTCATTCACTTAGAACTAAGACAAGGTTATCTCATTTTATACATGACATATATCTATGCAAAATACCATCACATAATGGTATTCATTATATGACTAAAAAAACTTTATAACTTCTAATTCCACTCCATGTGACTCTAAACTACTTAGAATTGGTATATTTTATATAACCCGAAATTTTATGAAATATGAGACCTTGTTTGATGAAATTATACTTCATGGAATGTAATTTTCCATCCATAACCTTCAACTACTTAGAAAGTTCTATCACGTGAGACCTATCTTCCTTACATACTAGCTATGTAATATCCCCACTATGGTCCACTATAAATAGTGACCATACCAAAGAGTTATTAGGACCTCAGGTGCACCTGCCTATACACTAGAGTCTATCAAATAGAAACATGGGTCAAAGGTGGTATTGTGAGGAAACTATTCCCACATATCAGAGTAAAATAACAACGTAAATAAAAACAATTAGATATCATATCCAGATAAAGTAGAAAATAAAACTCTAGAAAAGTTCTAAAAAATTAATCAATATAACCCATGTTATATCAAATAAACTATACAATGCATTTTAGGTAGACATGAATTAGAAGAAACCATTTACATCAAATACAAATGACTAAAAAAGGAAAATAATGGAAACTCCTTCAAAATGTTCCTCAGTCTTAGATCGAACCTTAAACTATCATGATATACCCCATATGAACAAACACACATTAATCCTAGGCCACTTACCCTTTCCTAATTTGACAAACATGAAGTGTGCTTGGGTACCAACCAAAGGCCTGAGCAGGGTGTGAGTATAACTTAGTAGGCCACCGCTAACAACATCCCTAAATGTCTAGTCTGAAATATAAGTTCATGAAAAAGTTACATAAATAAAGATGTAAATATAAAATAAATAAATGACCATGATTCCTAGGATTCATGGTGACACCCGAGGTGGATCATACCTGTTTCGACCAGTGTTGAATGTCTTTAAGAATTTAGGGGGATTATTCCAACTACAAGTAACCACACCAGGGAAATAAGTCCTACCCTATAACCAATAACTAATAACATACCTACTTTTTCTAGTTTTGAATGTCAATAAACAAGCGGATCAAATCATGCATATCATAATCGCTCCCTAAGTGTTTAAATTTTATAGGATCAAGATAGCCTCATGGGAGTTTACATGACCGCTCCATGATCATTTACATTTTATAGTATCAAAACATACACAAAGGAATTTACATGATTGCTCTATGATCATTTTCATTCCATAGTATCAAGACTACCACCTAGTCATTTACATGAATTATTCATAAGTATTTTTCTTTCACGGTATCAAGACTTCCACAAGGGAGTTTATATGACCACTTTATGAGAGTTTTTATTTTAGTATCAAGACCACCATATGTTCATTTACATTACTTATCCATGAGCATTTGGAATTTATAATATCAATACCATCCAAGGTGTTTACAATATTATGTATCAATACTACCCCCAATGGATTTTACTAATTTCATATTAATAACAATTCATAAAGAGCCATACTTATTTACCTTTCCATTATCTATTTACTAAATCGTCACCATTTACCATTTTCAAAGATGATTCCATTTCTCATTTCATCCTTTATAATTCACTTTAAAAATCTCACTTCTATTCACAATTCATCACATCATATCAACTATTACCCATTTTATAAACCATGGTTTACCAATTTACCCTATCAAAACTAATTGATAATCCCACCTTTCATTTCATGGGAAGTTATTAAATTTTTCCTTACTACTAGACACTTTGTAGTTCCAATTCTAAAATAGGGAATCTCCTTGGAATCACTCTTCACATAATTTCTTTACAAAAATAATAAGTTGTTTGAAAATAAGGTATATGTTATCAATTACCATTTCACAATATAAATATATACCAAACCCCAAATTATCTTTTGGTATTTCTAATTTACTCATTTCCAATTCATCATTAATCATTATAGTTTCCACCTTTACATACCCATTCCATAGGTTTAATACATTAAGTGAGGAATCCCCTTGGGATCACCTTTTAGTTAATCAATTATAAACATTTTAATAGATATAGGTATATATAAATTTTATATTTAACGATTCGATTTAAATTTAGGTTCAATGAAAAAAATGGTAGTGTGACCTCACAATGCACACACTTTGAATTTTAAACAATACTATGAGAAAAATTGGTATCGCCTACCTTATCCTCATATATTTCAACACACTCAATATCGGCCTTTGGTTCATGGTAAAATGGAAAAGAATGAAAACGAAAATTAAATCCCATGAAATAGGGAAAATTAGACATAAATAGTGATAAATTTCTTGGTAGAGAGCGAAATGGATAAGGGGAGGAAAATAAATCATATCCTTACCTCTAAATCTATAATGCATCACAAGGATGTATATTTGGACATTCGATTAAGGAGATACACCATAGAGAAGAGAATAGAGGGAGGGGTGTGTGTGGGTGAGCTATTGGCCAAAAATGAGAGGAAATGAGTGGATTTCGATTATAAAAATCATAATGAGAAAGTGGTAATTTTCCAATTTTTAAGGTTCTTGTGGATTTGATATGTGGTTTTATAAATCATTAGCCAACCATGTGGTCATATTTGTCTCAAGCAACCCTTCTCACAAGGTTGGTCCATATGGTTTACTAAATTGTGCACTGAACATGCGAATTGTATTTGCAGCCCTATGTAAAAAATCACAAGATTTGTCTACAGCCATGAACTAAGACCTAGGTCTAAAACAACACACATGATTTACTATGATATTTGAATGGTTTCCTCTAAATTATGTACTGACTATTCTAGATAACTGTTCACTATACAAATCAAACTGAAAAGATGCCCATGCTCAGATTACTACATGGTTTCTCCTAAACTATGCATGCCAAACCATCCACCAAGGTTAGAAACTTCAAAAAACATCTAATATTCAAATTGAATATCCATATACTCATTTGAGGAGCCTCTTAGACCTCAAAATATATCCAAAAACCCCCACTCTATACACTCGAACTCTCGTATTTTTTATCTGAATCTCAATTTTAAAAATAGCTCATCCACCGAACTAAAAAACTAAAATTCCCCTAAAAACCATGCCTAAAAGGTTACAGGGTATTCCAAACAATCCAAATTAAATCACTTCATCCTCAACCTTCACTATAAAGAAATACCTAGCCTTGATGACAACCAATTTTTATTGTTATGCCTACATCATTGACTCTTACTTTGATGTCTCTTTTGAATACGTCTATACTACCATTACACATGCACCATAAGAACCATATTGTCTTGAAGATCATTTTTACTATGATAAAATCATGAAAAATAGACTCCCATTTAAGTATTAATCATCTTATAGCTCAAAAACTCATTGATCCATGCATCATTGTGCTAATCATTCTAAATAAATTCACTATGATTCTTCCCTTTTGGTGGCATTCCTAAATTCCCAACTCTCCAACACCACATCCCATTGGTTAGTTCTATAGTCAAGACAGTTCATTCCTAGGATAATTTATTTACTAGTACCCGCAATATTCCTCTAAGTACTATTAAAAACATGAAGTTATCACCAGAGTGTCGATGTCTCTCACACCCGGTCATATCACTCGACCGTCAACCCGCATCCAGTGGGTATCAAAAACAAAACACACAAATTCCACCTAATTCTCACCAACTGATTCATCACCTAGTATATAGTGATCCCCATTATATAGATCTACTTAAAAAGGACAATTATATGTTATGGTTCTTCCCACCATTGGAACCTCTTATCAAAACAGAAACCATGTGTTCTCATGATGTGTCTAGTGCAGCTTCCACCTCAACACATCTAACAACACACACACCACCGTTTAGACCTCCTATGGTCAATTTTCCTCAAAATCACTCATACAAACCCATTGATGTGTTATAAAATTTCTAATTCCTAATTTCTTATCTCCTAAAGGAATCCTAAGACCATTATATCATGAACACCATAGTTTGAACTTGACTCCCAGTGTCATTCCACAATTAGATCCCCAACCAACCAAAACAACCATAATGTTATACTGTGAACACCAACGCACCATTGATATGGGTATCACTTGGATCACTAAATTATACCTATATTATGATACTAACATTTAGACTCCAACAAGCACCACATTTAATTTCCAATTTTGGTATCATCTACAGAAATAGATAAAACCAGATTCATATATACACCAATATCATAGAGTCATTTTGACTATCCACCAATCGGTCTTACACTGAATTCTCTACCCACATGAGGGATATACTACTTTATACTAACTTAATAATACCCATCACATGGTTACCTTCATCGTCACTCAATAAAACCAAAAATTTCAAACTACATGATCCACCCTCCATCTATTATCGTACACAATGACCAAACACAATTTCCATGAAATCACATGAGTGACAACATGAAATACTGACAACCACCCATTACCGGATCACTAGGAACATTATCCATGGAATTTAATAAAATATCATTCATAATGAGGGTCACTTCCACAACCATTCAATGGTGCACTCCCTACTTTATGACCTCACTTATATCACTCCTTAAGCGCAACCTCAACAAGTTCCATCTTCAAAACACATGTGTCGCTCCTCCTAAGCCACACTCTTTCATCTGGTTAACCCACAACAAGGGTAAACTTGGATCAACCATTCCACCACAACTTTAACCTTACACATTCTCATTATCACCATTGGAACATCATAATTATCATCCAAAATCCCAAGGATTCTATGCTCACAAGCCTCACATCGAAACCATGTCGATCCCTATCCCACACATGGTTTCTCATGGATTCATAACCTAATAGGAACTATGAATAACCAACATGAATTTCCTTAAAACCATTTAATAATCAGGTTCATGTGCTCTCATATCACATAATCCATACAAAAATGACCAAATGCATCTTCAATGCATTCTTTCCTCCCTGGTCTCATTGAAGTTCAATGATTTCATGCTTCTATGAAACCTAATCATGAAAACTTGACTCAAATTCCATTATGTCGCATATCATAAAAACTAGGATCATGTTTCGAATCCACTATACATTCCTCCAGTGCATTTTATTATCATCAAGTGAGAATCACCCTTGACACTATTTAAAACTGAAGCATCTCCCAAGCCAAAACCATTACATGACTACCCATAACCAGAGCATCATTTTAAAACCTAAAGTGTCGATCTGCACTCTACTCTACCTAGATTTAGCTATATAAGTTCACTATTAACCAACCCATTATAATTCATACTCATAATCGATAAGACTAGGAATTTAAATAATTATTCTCTCCAAAATTGGCCTCGATACCAAAAACACCTAAAGGAATCCATATGCCCACACTCAAAACCCTCTAAGAGCATCCAAAAAAACATGGTAACCTAGGATATAATATTTTCATGGTGCCTAACCCATATTTACCACACACTAAAAAAACTCCCTATGCATTGGTATCAAACTTTATCATTTTCCCATGATCCTTATTCTAAAATCACTCATGTTCTAGGGCCAATCCCTCTCTCAGGTTACCCTCAATCATCAAAAAATCACCAACTCACCACTATCATGAGTCATACCTAAAAGGAAACTAAGATATTTCACCTAGTACCATGAACCAAGTGTCATACACTAGCTCAATTCTAGTTCACTCTTCCCTCTCTCAAGCCAGGAACCAACCCACAAGGCTAACAAATAGTTATGACATCCCAATTTTTTTCATGTAAAAAATAAAAGTTAAAGTCACAACAAGTATAGAATTTTGTTATCCTATACATCACAAATCATAATGGTCTCACAATATGGTCTCTCTCTATCCTCATTTCCCATTATCAAGATCATTTGATACACATTGAACTACATAAAATCAAATTTCTATTAAAATTATCAATACCATAGCTCATGGAAAGTGATAACAGGCACATGCCCCATTATTCCCTATATATCGTATCATATAGATTTCATAACATGGGTGCTATCAACATCCCAAAATACCCATTAGATCCACATAATATATATATTATTCACATTTTTTACACTTTTCATTTTTTATTTACCAAAATTTTCATAAATAAGGCTTAGTTAAAAAAATGTAAATTATAAGTTACAGAGGAAAACACTTTATAAGTTGTAACTTGAATTTTATTTAGTTTATTCCTTGTAATAATTAAATAAATTAATCACATAATATGTATTTATAAATTTATAATATTAGTTAATTAACATACCACCATTCACTTGTACATGAAACACTTTAAAAATGGCTATAAACACTTTAAACAACCAACATGTTTCATAGTCCCAATAACCAAGTAATTAATCATAGGCCATCATGTAAGTGACATATGAATCCTACATTCCTAGTATGATGCATCTACACACATTCTCTTGTTGTTTTAAACAATATACAAAATCCCATAAACCAAAAATCCATAATTAAGTGTGTCGATCTATGTGAAATCAATCAATAGTAAAATCGAAAAACCTGAATAATAATATCATCCCTAGTAATGTGGAATTCTCTCATACGTGGGGTGGTCATTCATAGACACAAGTTTTATAACAAGTTTTTGAAATTCCCTAACTCCTATCTACCTTACCCAAATATTCAACAAAATAAAGATCTATTATACTAATTTGTATTTTCCCTACCACAGTCCACTATGAGAAGTAATCGGAATAGAGATTTATTGGGACCTTAGGCACGCCACTAAATACACTAAAAGTTACTGAATAGAAGTGTGATTATAAGGTGGTATGGAGGGGAGACTATACCCACATATAAAAGTGAAAAATTATCAAAAATAATAAACTAATTAGATATTTCATCCAAATAAATCATCAAATAGACATCCTAGTGAGTACTAAAAAATGAATCAAAATAACCCATGTTATATCAAACAAACTATTCAATACATGTCAGTAATTCATATATCAGTAGTATCCATATACATTAAACTCAAAAGGAAAAAAAATAAAAGACTATTAACTATGTAAAAAATAGTCATGAGTCCTAGATCAACCCCCAAACTCTTATGCTTCATCCCATATGACCAAACATGCATTAGTCTTATGGTTTTACCCTTGTCTAGTCCTACAAACATGAAGTATGTTTGGGTAACAACCAACAGAATAATTAGGGTGTGAGTATAACTCAGTAGTCCATCACCAATGACATCCATAAATATAAAGACCAAAATATAAGTGCATGTTTAAATTAACTAAATAAATTAGGCAATACAAAAGAAATAAACAATGATAATGATTGTGCTTTGTGGTGACACCCAAGGTTAGTTGTACTTACTTAAATTAGTGTTGGATTTCTCTGAGCATGTAGCAGGATCATTCCAACCATAATTAACAACATAGGGGGAAATTCCAACACTATAACCAATACCCAATAGCATACATGTTTTAATTAGTGTCGTATTTATTTGAACAAGAGGATCTAATCATTTGTATCATTACTGCTCCCCAAGTGTTTACATTTCATAAGATCAAGACCTATTCCTGGGTGTTTACTTGACCACTCTATGATCATTTCAAATTCATAGTATCAAAACTTCCATAAGGGCATTTATATGATCACTCTATGAGCATCTGTATTACATATCTTTAATACCACCTCATGGGCATTTACATAACTCCTCCATGAGTGTTTTCCTTTAATAGTATCAATGATTCCACATGGGTGTTTTCATGACTACTCCATGATTATTTTCATTTTATAGTATCAAGACCACCACAAGGGTTTTTACATGATCACACCATGGGAATTTTCATTTTATAATATCTAGACCCCCTAAGGTGTTTACCATATTATGTATCAATATTTAGCTGAGGTCATTTACAAATTTCATATTAGTAAGAATTTGTAACGAGTCATTCCAATTTACCATTCCATCATATTTTTACTAACTCATTATTGTTTACCATTTACAACATTGATTCCATTTCACATTTTAATCATTTTTAATTCAATTTTCAAATATTACTTTAATTCACAAGTCATTACATTATATAATTCATTGCCCATTTTATAAACCATTGTTTACCAATTTACCCTATCAATACTAATTTATAATCTCACCTTTAATTTCATGGAAATTTATTCTAATTTCCCTTACTATTGACCACATTGAGGTTCCAATTATAAACTAGGGAATCCCATTGTAATCACTCTTCATATAAGGTCTTTAGAACATGAACAAGTCAAGTCAAAATAAGTCAAGTGTCATCAATTAACCATTTCACAATATAAATATATACCAAACCCACAACCTCATTTACCCTTTCTAATTTATTCATTTCCAATTCATCATTAACCATTCTAGTTTAATCCTTTACATACTAATTCCATAGGTTAAATACCTCAATAAAGGTGTCTCCTTGGGATCACCTATGAGGTAACCGATTAACACCATATATTAGGTCATAGCGACATAACAATTTCATATTTAAGACATCAATTTAAATTTAGGGTCAATGCACAAAACATCAGAGTGAACATACAATTAACATAGTTAGAAATTTAAATAAGACTATGTTAAAAACTTATGGAACACCTACCATAGACTCTTATATGTTCACTCACTCGATAATATCCTTCAGTTCAAGCTAAAACAATAGAAAATGAAGAAGTAGAAAAAATCTCTATAAATAGGGAATATTAGAGATAAATAGTAAGAGCTTTCTTGATAGTGAGAGAAATTAATAATGGGAGTAATTGGTGTCAAAGGATTTCCTATAGATCACTAATTCCTTATACAGTAGTTAATTCATTCATGGGATCAAGGAGATTCCCCACAGAGAAAAGAATATAGGTAGGGGTGTGCATAGGGGAGCTGCTGGACAAAATGAGAAGAAAAGAAGGTTTTTAAATTAAAAAATCATAAGGGTGAAGATTTAATTTTTCCACTTTTTAAGGGTTTCATAGTTTCACCACATGTTTTTTCAAACTGTGAAGTCATCATTGTCTCAAATACCCCATCTCACATGGTTTAATCACATGGTTTACCTAACCATGCATTGAATGTGTGAATTGGTTCTACAACCTTCTATAAAAATTTATATAGTTTTTTTACAACCAAGGTAAAACCATTCATAAAAACCCATGTCCAAACCAAATCACATGGTTTTCTATAATATCTTCATGGTTTACCCTGAATTGTGCACTAACCATTCCAAATAACCATGCACTATACAAATTAAACTAAAAATCACTCCATGCTCAGGGTGCTACATGGTTTCTCCTAAACTATGCACTCCAAACTATGCACTGAGGGAAGAAACCTCAAAAAAAAATTCATATTAAATCTCCCAAGAATCATCTGAGCACCCAAGGCACCTCTCTAGCCTCAAACCATATCCAAAAACCTATTCTTAGGACACTCAAATCATCATATTTTTTATCCAAATATCAGTTTTAAAAACAGACCATCTAAAAAACTCAAAAATTAAAATTCCCCAAAAAATAACACCTAAAAGGGTAAGGGTTATTACAATCTAAATCTATATAAGAACCCCTATAATATGGTTCTTTATCCATAAACTTATGCTAAATAAAAATTCACTGTGTATAAGAGCTCGCACCATTTTAGAGCTCTATTTCTTCAGAGATGTTATGGAAATTGTTGTTTTTTCCAAATTGAGTGTCATGTTTAACCTAGACCATGTCTAGAATAGTTTCCTCATAAAAATAATAACTACATATGGCTTGATTATTGTTAACTTTGGATACATAGTGAAGCCTAGACTCTCCATCCTAAGCCTAGTCATAACTCTCATTTCTATATTGTTTTTTTCTATGGTGATGAGACCATGCCTAATTCACATTGAGTTTTTATATTTTTTCTCACCAGTGAACTCATACATCCCACCCTTAATTTCCTATACAAGATATAGATTTTTTCAAAGATATTCTATGTCCAAGAACTATGTGTGTTATGATTCCTATTATCACAGGATGCATAGTGATTCTCAAGTCCCCTATCCTGGGCCCAACCATAGATACCAATAAAATCAAACCTTTTCCTAGTGTTTAGGTTTATTCATTCACATTGGTTTTCCTTTTATAGTTCTAGTGTTGAGATTAATCCTTTTCATTTTTTACATGAGTCAGTTCTATGAAAATACCATGTATAAATGTCCTCATTAGGAGGCCAAAGAAGCTTTTGAACACCTAAGTACACTCCATGTGACTCTAAAGAGCTTAGAAATGGTCCTCAACATCCAACCCGAAAATTTATGAAATATGAGTCTTTGTCACATGATATTAAATTATATGACATAAGGTTCACCATGCATGACCCCAAAATACTCAGAGTGGTCGATTCTATAAGACCAAACTTCTTTACATGAGAGTCAACTCCATATAATGGTACCTAGAATATCTTCACTATTCACAAAATTGTGCTAGGGTAAAATTCACCCATTCCTTAGGAAACCTTGATCTCTCATCTTGGCTTTAATCCTTGAAGCTTCATTTAGTTTCAATACCATACTATAAGAATAATAAAAAATGACCCTTCCCTGCATATGAGATAGATCTATGTTTGTTATTCTTAATATAGAGCAATATATGGATTGATTATTGATGCCTCAGGATCCATAGTGATGTATAGACTATTTATTTTTAACCCAGTTTCATATCATCATCCAATTCCATTCCCCTTTAACTTTCCATAACCTTATATTTACAGTTAGTTTAGGACTGGAGTGTTCCAATCACCTCTGGAATATACCACCTCATAAACTAGAATTTATGATTCAATTGTTTCGAATTTCTATAAACCTTTCATGGTTATCCATAATGATTTTATTCAGATCAAAGGTATACCACTTCTTGGTAATGATGTTCATACCACCATATTTGACACTACCACTCTAATCTCTATATGATCTGACAACATTTTCATGAAATCCATCATCAGAATATTGGACAACAGTCACTCTCAACATACTTATATCATCTCATCACTTCCCAATTAAAATAATTAAATTCATGATTTACATCATCATAATTCTCTATTCTAAAGGTGATGGGAACTCTTATATCATGGGTCTCATATGGGTTGTCATACCACATCCCCATCGATGGTCTGAATACTATAACCTTAAACTGTGTGCACCCCTCTTCAAGGAAGCCTGTAATAGTTTTTGCTTCTCCATTCATTCTAGGTGTTTCATTTTCCTTGTTATATATAATATATCACTTTTTTATACAATCAATACAACCTTAAACTATGTGAACCTCACCATTAGGTAGTTGATACAAGCATGGGGTTCTCCATTCACATCAATTTTTCTTCTCCCTAGCTAGATAGACCATCTCACCCATCGATCAAAGTTTTGAAACCTTAAACCCCAGCAACATTCAGTCCAATCTGTGCAACCTTAAACCCCAATAATATTTGAGTAAAGATATGAAACCTTAAACCCTATAAATATTCAATTGAAGTTGTGAAACCTAAAATCTTAGAAGCATTTAATCAAATTTGTATGACTTTAAACCCTAGTAGTTGTTTCCCTCTGGAATTGGGAATGACCTTGTTGATTTAAGGTTCAAACATTCCAAGAAGTTTCTAATGGGTTTCTTCGTAGAACCATAAACATCCAATGATTCCATATTCATTTGGACCAACTTTCCAAAGGCAGACGCTCATTAGTTATGCACTGATGAGGCTTAGGAATTTGCATTGGTCGAGAGGATGGGAGGTCGGACTCATCACACCTTTTTGAGGGGAATTATTTTCTACTCCAGGACTCTCTTTATAGATTTAAGTTATGTTAATGAATCCTTATTACATTACCAAGTATTAAAATGATAATTCTTTTAGATCTGACAATCAATGATAAATATGTATGAAATTTAGAGAATATTTTATATGTATTCAAGGTTCTTTATCAATAGAGAATCATCTGTGTTTGTTTAGAGATTCTTATTCAATGGTATCCTTTAATACATTATATAAAAGTATCTTGGTTATTATGATAACCATGCTGGTTTTAAAGCCACTCAGCGGGGCACTTGAAGTTTATTGTCATTCAGAAGGACATAGATTATTTCAGAGTTGGGATCGCACCCGCAGATGGGCTACCTACATATCCTTGTTTAGAGAAGGAATCAGAACCCACGTAGTTCAAGTAAGGGAGTATGAGGTTTATGTATGATTGATGGCTCAAATAAAGATGTCATAATTACATTTACACTCTAATCTCACGTGATTCATGCTCGGTGTGAGAAACAAGAGGTATTGGTAAAACCAGAAAATTGTGCCATGAAAGATGCAATCATGAGAAATAATGTGGGAATTATGTATGTATGACTGCCCAAATAAATGAATATTAGGATTTACTTCAGGGAAGAAACCCGAAAACAGGGTCCATAAAGGTATATGTACTTTAGGGAGATTTGGATACTCTAACTTGGGGATTACTCCTGAGAAAGATGCCCAAATTAGAAGGGGACTTATGATTGGATTTTACTCCTAAAAAGGAAACTCAAATGAAAAGTAAATGAAGACTGGTTAAGAGAAATTAAGACTGGGGCTTACTCCTGAAAAGGTGGCCCAGGTTAAGGGAAATTAAGACTGGGGATTACTCCTGAAAAGGAGGCCCAGGAATAGGGTTCTCTCATCTTAAAGGATGAGGTTGAATGAATGAGATCTCTAACTTTAGTGACATAAATATGGGTAAATCACTAGGTTTTGAGAGATGTTCCATGGAATTCCATTCTGATAAGGAAGTCAATCAAGAAAACATGCCATAAATGGATTTGAAGAGTGTCTTGAAGACTGAATCTTGAATAGGAGAGGTGGAATGTCATAAGAGAGGTGAAATGGGCAGGAAGGGCACCCAAAAGAAAGAAGGGGGCGCAAGTCCTGGGGGGTCGCGCAAGTCTTGGTCGTGCAAGTATACTTGTGAAACACCTATATACTTGGGTGACGGTTAATCAGTAGGGTAATACTTGGGCAATACTTGACCAAAGACTTTAGAATTTTCCTGAGGTACTTCCAGAAGAGTGGCGTACAAGTTTCAATGAGTAGGTAAGGAGGCGCACATGTGTGTCCATTTCCCTTAAGGGTAAAACACTTAGGCACGCAAGTGTTAGTTAATTCTAACACTTAGACCTTATTCCTCTTGTTTAGACCTTCCATTCTAGGTAAAGAATTACCTTAGAAGTATTCGAAAGACTTGAAGAAGAGACTTGGGCGTTCAGAGCTCTGTATCTGAATTCTGGAAAAAATCCTCCCTCAAATGGGGGGCCCACCGGGGGTATTTATAGGCTGAAGAAGACCCTGGGTGATTTTCAAAGAGGGCGCGCAAGTCACCTGCATGACCATTTGGGCGGCACGCAAGTATACTTGTGTGACCATGCTGGAACTCGCGTGACCTATGGGCAATTTTCTCCTTGTTCATCCCTTTCTCTTTTTTGATGTTTATTTAAAGGATGAATATTCTTTGTTTGAGGTATTTTCCTTTTCATTTCGTTTATACTCTGTGACGAAAAATGAGCGTCAACAAAAGTCCCCCCTCAGAGTTGGATCCAAAAAGGAATGAGGATTTGACTTTGAGGAAAATGAGAAACAAAAGAAAATTAGGGCGCACAAGGTATGGCGCACAAATTTTCTTTGAGCATGCAGGGTCCGGCGCGCAGGGGTACAGCCTCATCTATAAATAGATGGCATCACTTTGGGCAAAGCATCCATCTCTCGCTTTTTTTTGCTCTTAGCACACAAGTGGACTCCCAACTTTTTCTCATTCGCGCTTCTTGTTTCTTGCATCGCTCCTCTGTTAAGGTATTTGGACTTCCGCGGTGATACATGTGCACCCAATACTTGCGCGACTGAAGGAGACTTGCTCACCAACTATGGGACTTGCGCGCCTAAATGCCTTAGCCAATTTTTCAAATTCCTTCACAAATTTTATGAAAAATTAACTTACTTTAAGTGTTAATTATTCAACTTTTGTGCAGATCCAATGGCTCCCAAGAGAATCGGAACAGCTAATGAACTGGAAAGCAAAAGAATTGATGATATGATGGACATCGTTGGCCATGATTACTATTCCACATGCGAAAGTAATCTCCCAGAATTAGCCAAGTAATTGAAGAAGCATCATCTTAATTTCCCGCACAGCATCTATCTGCCTTTGTATGGCCATGGTCATCTGCAAGATGTCAATATTCCAGAGGCAAAGAACTATCTCCCGCCTTCCTGGTTTCATTCATATACCAACTTTTCTTCAGGAAATGTCTCAATCACAGGAACATTTTCTAATGCTGGAACAGTAAATAAATCCTATATAATGCATCATAGCCCGTGTACACCAGATTTGAAACCTCACAAACCTGAGCTACAACCACATTGTTATCCCTCAATCTTTCGAAATTCTCAGATGGATCAATCCAAAGGCTAGAAGGATAAATGGGAATTCCGTTCTGGAGGAGGGGTGAAGCCAACTTGGATGTGGACTTATTGGGTGCGACAAACTTGTGAAGAGTTTGTCGGGGATCTGAAGGGAGCTGCAATTTATGAAGCCATCTGGGCTGGGCAGACGTATGTTTATAGGAATTATAATTTTTCATCGGAGTTGCTTAGCTGATGGAGCCTAGAAACTAATTCTTTTCATCTGACCCATGGAGAAGTAGGAATTAGTTTGTGGGATGTCTACAAGATCTCAGGGGTTCCAATTTTGGGTGATATGTATGACGAATTCATCCCTCCAAAGGCAACCTTGAATAATCTGGAGAAGACTCTGGATTTTGTTCAAGAGTTATTGAAGATTTATCATAAGATCAAAATCTCAAAGACTTCAAAGACTCATTCTAGAAGGGATATTCATATAGAGGAATGGATGGATGTGTTTCTCAAGGAGAAGAGGGGAAAGGGGCCCACCTGTACTCGTCCTACTAGATGCCCTAGAGCAGATAAGAGAGGTGATCCTGGCACATTCTGGCCGACTCTGGAAGCAAGAGAGTTTGAGAAATGGGGGTATGAATTGAATCATAAAATCTTGGAGAAGACCCGTTTGGCAGGCTTTTAGCCTTATGGCTCAGTGTCTATCTTTTTCCAGTCAGAGATTCGAAGGGAGGCGTCAGGCCAGGGACCTTTGTCATTGTAGCCAAGTTGGCTGAGAGGAAGATGGTGGGGTTGGATACCCCATTTTTGGAAAAGATTCATAGGAGCTTACTCCATTTATATATGGGTAAGTCTCCTTTGATATTAGTGGGACCATTCCAAGTTTTATGGGGATGGATCGCCACTCACTTCCGGACATATGTTGTACAGAACGGAATACAGATTCCTGGATGTTCTTTCAGGCCATCTGTTCAGGCCTTCTCTGGAGTTTTTCCTTTGTCCCTCGATGCCTATGATATTAGGCCAAGGTTGGGTATGCATAAGGAATTCCACTTCTTTCCCTATGAGAATCCGCTGACAGGGTGATTTGTTGACTATGGATCAGCCAGCTTGGAACAGAGGTCTTACATGCTGGCCTGCAGAGATGGTGTACTGGCCACCAGAATTGATGGGTAAATTATATGTAAGGCCTATGCTCCATATCTATTTGCACACCAATTCAAGTGTCTACAGACAATTGTTGTATCTCCTCCAGTGCACGTTAGTTCAGAGCAGCATCCAATGGTTTCCCAACAACTATGGTTGCTAATGGCTATAGAAAGGACTGGGGAAGTTTTTGACTTACCAGATGTTGAAGCGGTAAGAAATTTGGCCATATGGTATGATGAAAACTGTATAGCATTATATCTTGATTCAATATTGAATAAACCTATTTATCAGGTGGGGAAGAAGAAGAGAACCATTGAGAAAGAAACAATTCAGGTGGCAGGTGATTCTTCCACTCCTGAAGCTGGTTCACTAAGTTCTTCAACCGAGGCTGATTCATCAGATTCTCAGGAGATACAACATGTGTCAAAGTGTCCATGTGCCGTATATAATCCTCCTGTCAGAATCAAGAGAGCCACTCCATAAAATCCTGGTGAGTTACTTTATTGAGGCAATTTAATTGCGAGTAACTTTATAGAGTAACAAGTTTTCATTCTCTTTTTATAGTTGCAAGAGCTAGAAAGAAATTAAAATCCAAGGTTGTAGGACCCTCTTTGCAGCCTTCTAGTACACCTGCATATCTATGACCAGAGTCCATCCAGACATGGCAGGATGTATACTGCGATACTAAAACTATCTGGTTGGAGCTATGTGAAGGGCTACATCTTCTTGGAATAGGGACTCTTCAGGATCCTTAAAATATTTATTTCAATGATATCCCTGATGAAGTAAGAGCCTATATCAAAGAGTTTTGGACCTATATACATGCCACTGATGATTCTATACCTATCATTAAGTGGGTGAAGGAAATGATGGATCATGGTGCCACTGATGAGGAGTGGCATGAGTACGTGGCTTTTGAAGATGTAAGTTTTCTTTACTTATTTAATTTGCAACTCAATTTTAGTCAAAGCTTTGTTACTCAAGGAAATTACTTTATTTATCCTATAGCTTGCAAGGAAAGGAACTACTAAAGTTCCTTCACCACAGTATAACCCTGGTGGTACTACCATCGGGGCTACTGCTGAATCTCCTCGTGAGTCGGGCAAGGTATCTCTAGGCTAGCAGGCCATGGATGAGGAGTTGGACATGGATTTCCATTCTCCCATTCAGGTACCTATAATGGAGACTGCCGACACTCCCAAAAATCCAAATGGAAAAATCCGTCGGAGGAAGAAGTCCAAAAATAAATGCTTCATTAGTAGTGGTAAGTCCTTCGGATAATCATGAGTCCTAAATCATGAAATGATTGCTCATTTTCCTTGGGATTGCAGGGGCTTCTTCAATTTCCCCTATGTGGGAGAGGACTGATCCTCCTCTGAGGACCACAGAGGGTGTTGTGGAACAAACACAAATTCAGGATGACTTGGCTGCTTCTGAAAAAGAGCCAACATCTATTCCCAGTACTGCTTCTGTTGCTGCTACAAGTAGATAAGAACCTGCTTCTGGTAATTTAACAATGCTTCATAAAATGCTTCATTAAATGTTGAATTAAAACATCAACTAACTTCCGTTCTGTGATATTTTAGGTATAACACATGCACTAGAATCATTGGCAGCCTCGGCAACTGACTCTTCCATCCTTCCTGAAGAAGTTGTCCAGGGTCAGGGGCTGCAGAATGAGGGTCACCAAGAAGACACCTCAAATTCTCCCACTGGTGAGACTAACCAGGATTCTGAAATATCATTGGATGAAATAATGAATCTTGTAATGTCTTTCAAAGAATTTTTTGATCATGCTAAGTTATCATGTGATTTATAAGATCTTGTGCATGAGTGTTATCCTTTTTCCGGTAAATTTTTTTATAATTTACACTTCAAATCATGACTGAAAATAATATACATTTCCATCCAAAGAAGTTGTTGAAATTCTAATGCCTGAAGAGGGTGTGGACATTGATGTCAACCCTACCATTGTAGAAACATTAGCTCAAGTGGATCTAAACCCAATAAACCCTCCTAAGACCCATCTTGAATATCCTGTTGAAACTGGGAAAGATGGGGAGGAGTCTTCTCAAGCTGTTGATCTACTGTTAGGTAATTATTGTACTGAGTTTTCAAGATAGACAACCAAATTTCATTGTTCTATGAAACAAACCATACTTTTAATTGATCAAACAGGGCTATCAACTTCATTGGCTAGATCTGGAGGTGAAGTCTCAACTTCCGCCCAAACAGTAGTAGAATGCGAAGAAACCAGGGTCAGGGGGGAAGGAGCAGAAGGGGGCACTTCCTTGAGTGCATTAATCCCATATTACATTCCCCCCTATGATGATGATGTCAAATCAGACCCAGAGGTGCTTAGGGCGCTCAGCTTTTCACGACGCAAGGCATGGAACAACATATGGAAAATCATATCTGAAGTGCCTCTTAAAGAGCTGTCATCAAATATTTATCGATTGTCACCCCTGTTCGTCATGCTAGGACTTGGTGGTTTTGGATATCAATAGATCCATACCACAGTGAAACAGGTCATCTTAAGAAGGGATCAGGAGAAAAAGTGCCATGAAGATCTGACCAGGGTGAAGCTGTCAGTCAATATCAGCGAATTTGAGGCTGCGGTATCCCAAACTGATGTTGATTATGCTACCAAGATGAAGGAGCTGAAGCATAAGATCAAAGATAAAGTCGTCCAGCAGATGCACCTTCAGCAACAGTTAAATGTTGTTACTGGGGAACTTGACCAACTCAATAATTCACTAGAGGGAGCTCAAACGAATGGTATGAAAGCCATTGTGGATGCCAAGAAATCTCTCCATCAGGCTGAAAAGAGTGAAGTTGGTCGAGTGCATGAGCTTCAAGTGGCTTCTGATGAATCTCGGGATGTTGTAGATCAAATGAAGACTTATGTTGACAGCCTCTTGTAATTTCTTAGAAAAGAGAAGAGACTCCAATATGTGGATGTCCTTCTAACTTTTGTACATCAAATGAAATGAATGCTTTTATCTTCAATCATTTGTGCATGTATTTTCCTGCTACCTGCTTTAAATTTTACCTAATCCAATGGGCCTAGTAAGCATAGTTTGATTTTTTTTCTAGGATTATATAAAAATAACCCTACAAACATTGAATCTTTTGATTTCTCAATATTACCTAAAATCACACAAAATGTATGTTTAGTGAGTTGGAAGTTGACTTTTATTCAGATTTCCCTTGTCTTTTGTGGGCAGTTTAAAGTCATGCATGTCGGACATAAAAAGGCTAATGTTTAAGGTTGAAATAGCTTTGACCGAATGGATTAAAAATTGACTCAATTCCTTGATAATTTGTTTGAAAACATATTACCATATTCAAGTATTGAAGGGAAAAAATGTAAACTATGAATTAATAAATCTTGAATCTGAGTAATGATATGAAAAAGGACTAAGAGGCATTAGAAGAAGTATTTTCCAAGAATGAAGTTACCATTATTTAACAAACCCGTTAGGGGGTTGAATTATGCAGGGCCACCTAAGGGCATTGGATGCATAGTCAAATAATAGCATCTTTTGGATGACAGGTCCATTATGTAGACTTCTTTATGCAAGGCCGCCTAAGGGAACGTGCTGCATAGTCAGGAAAACTAACTCTCAGAAAGTTACTTTTCTACTACTAAAAATCCAGTGGAAGTTTATGGAGATTCAAATTTTCCAAAGCATAGAGTTTGTTGTATGAAGAGAGATACTTGAATATGAAGAAGATATTTCCAAACAAGATTATTTAAGAACTGGATGAATTTCACTCTTATGAAGGTTTGAACCAAACATAGGGAAGGAAAAAATATAAACAATAGACTTGAATATTTTTAGATCATGAAAAAGAGTATGAGACAAATATGTAAAGAATGGCTATTTTTGTGGATCCCTACATATCGTCATTAAGACAACTAAGGACAAAAGAGGTTTTCATCCTAATAATGAAGTTACCATTATTTAACAAACCCGTTAGGGGGTTGAATTATGCAGAGCCTCCAAAGGGCATTGGCTGCATAGTCAAATAATAGCATCTTTTGGCTGACAGGTCTGTTTTGTAGACTGTTAATGCAAGGCTGCCTAAGGACACGTGCTACATGGTCAGGGAAAAGAATTCTCAGAATTTGGACATTTTGTGATTAGAAGTCAGGAAAAAGGGTTATGAAGATCTTAAAATATTTAAGGTTAGGATTATGACACATAAAAATGGATATTGTTCAATGTATGTAAAGATACATAGATCAATGCTAACCGTAATCACGTTGTGGCTGGGTCTTGAATTAAAATATTGGACTTCACTATGTATCCCATAAGGATGGGAATAAAACCATACGTAGTTCTTGAACTACAGTTTAATGTCATGTGGGACAAAATTATGGGAGATCTTAGTTTAGGGTCATAGATCTCGGACCATAATAAGGGAGACACATTTGTGTGTTTGTTATAAACCTGATGAAGACCAGAGTTTTCATATCACATTTATGTACTCATGGGTGGACTTTTCAGTCAAGGGACTGGAAGTGGAATTTGGGGTTAGGCCCAAAGACTTGGGGCTGGATTCTAGGGACACTTGAACGTTCCTACGTATCCCATAAGGATGGGAATCAAGCCCACATAGTTCTAGAAATACCCTCTGTATAGATTTGGTTTGTACATGTGAAGGGTGAAAGGGGACTTTAGTGCAATGATGGTTTGACCCAAGATAAAAGGTTCGGTCATTTCCATGTATGCACGTAGTCTTTGGAATGTAACATGATTGGAAATCAATGTAAATAATTATTTCCTCTCAGGTAAGGGTATCAAAGAATGTTGTAGTTTATTGTCATATAGGACAAAGGTGTTGTACAGTTTAACGTCATATAGAAAGGACAAAGGTGAACCAATATAAAGATATTGATTCTGGAGGTGGATTCACAAATCAACATCATATGAGATGAAGGTGAATTGACGTAAAATAGATTGATTTTGGGCTTGAACCTTGGGAGTTTGCTTACGTGCCCATCCTAGAAGGCAAGGATCAAAGTCCGCATAGTTCAATTTAGAATGAATTATGGGGACACGGTTTAAATTCATGTTGGACGAAAAAGGGGGGGATTGTGCAGTTTAAAGTCTTGCAGTGAGGACTAAGATGAACAGACGTGAAAAGATGATACCATGCAGTTTAACATCATGCGGTGAGGACGAAATAGGGGACTGTGCAGTTTAATGTCATGCAGTAAGGACAACACAGTTTAATTTCATGTTGGACGATAGAGTGTTGTATATTTTAGCATCATGTAGCTAGGACGATGGGAACAATACAGTTTAACGTCATGTTGGACGAAAGGATGATATACAGTTTAGCGTCATGTAGCTATGATGTCATAGTTTAACGTCATGTTGGACGATGGGGAAATGCAAATAGTTTAAGGTCATATGCATGGACCATAACGGTGCAGTTTAAAGTCTTGCTGGACATAAGGGACTATACAGATAGTTTAAGGTCATATGAATGGACCATAATGGTGTATTTTAAAGTCTTGATGGACATAAGGGACTTCTGTACAGTTTAGCGTCATGTAGTTAGGACGTTATAGTTTAATGTCATGTTGGACGTATGAAGGGACTATGCAGTTTAAAGTCTTGCAGTTAGGACTATTGGTGCTGCACAGTTTAGTGTCATGTAGCAAGGACAAAATACAGTCTATCATCATATAGGAGGTATTAAGGAATTTCTTTATAGTTTTGCATCATGTAGTTAGGACGATGGGGACAATACAGTTTAATTTCATGTTTGGACAAAAAAGGGGACTGTGCAGTTTAATGTCATGTAGTAAGGACAAAAGAGGACACAATTTAACATCATGTTGGACGTATTAGGGACTTTTTCACAGTTTAACGTCATGTTGGATGATGGTAATACAAATAGTTTAAGGTCATATGTATGGACCGTAACAATGTATTTTGTGTTTATACAAAATACTTCTTCAGAAATCTGGCATTGGTTGGAGTCGTGATGAGTTATCCATCCATTGAGATTAATGAATATGCTTCATTGGAGTAGACCTTATATATTGAATAAGGTCCTTCCCATTTTGGTTCAAGTTTGGGAGGTTTATTTCTTGGTATCAGTGGAGTTATGAGAACCAATACCAATTCTCCCTGAATGAATGAATGAAGACGAACTTTTTGTTGAACGCTCGTGTTATTCGATTCTGATAAACTTCCAAGTGGTGTAGTGTGCACAATCTTTTCTCATCTAACCATTCCAATTCATCCAATCGCTTTTGAGATTATTCATATGTAGATGACTGATCACAAATAGCTACTCTGAGCGAGGGTAGTTGAACTTCAATAGGAAATACTTCTTCTGTTCCATATACCAATGAATATGGAGTTGACCGCGTTGCAGTGCGGGTGGTGGTTTGATAAGCCCATAAAGTATGAAATAGTTTATCAGGCCATGAATTCTTATCTTTATCCACCATCTTTTGCAGTATGTTTGAAAGAGTCTTCTTGAAGGCTTCTATCTAGCCATTGGCCAGTGCATGATACCGAGATGAATGATTGGATTTTATGTTGTATTCTTGATACAACTTCTTCACCTCGGATGAACATAAGTTGGTGCCATTGTCCATTAATATGGTATGAGGGACACCAAATCTGGTAATTATGTTAGACTTGATGAAGCTAACAATGATTTTAGAACTAACTTCTTTGAGAGGTATTGCCTCTTCCCATTTGGAAAAGAAGTCAGTAGCAGTAAGAATATACTTAAACTGCTTGGTCGTAGCTGAAGGGTAAGGTCCCACCACATCCATCCCCCATGTGGAAAATGGTCGCGAGTATTTTGCTGTATGAAGCAACTTTGGAGGTTAATGAATGAAGTTGGCATGTACTTGGCATGAATGAAATTTCTTTGTAAAAACAACACAATCTTGTATCATTGAAGTCCAAAAGTATTCAAGACTTCAAATTTGATTAGATAGTCTATGTCCAGACTGGTGGGCACCACAGACTCCTATATGCACTTCTTTCATGATAGCCATTGTCTCTTCACCATCAATGCATCTGAAGAGGATTCCATCAAAACCACGCTTATAGAGAATTTTCTCTAGATGATCTGGGCTATCATAAAGAGTAAAATTGACCACATGTCTCTGGACTTGTTCTTTCTTGATTCTATCATGTGGAAGTGTTCCATTTTGAAGGTATTCATTGATAGGTATCATCCATCCTGTATTATGACCATATGGTTCATAGATGGGACTAATTTCATTGATTTCCTCTGTTCTGGTTTGAACATAAGGTGAAATTGTATGACGGTGGGCAATACTGATGGTTGTTTTGTCCCGATTTGGATCTGCCAGAGCTGTGGAGATATTAGCCAATGCATCAGCTTGAGTATTTTGTGATCGTGGGACATAAGAAAATGTCAGTTCCGAAGGAAATTCCTCCATTAATTCTCTGACGTAATCATACAAAGGGATTAATTATTCTTTTCTGATGTCATAATCCCCATTGACTTGTTTGATTACCAGTTCTGAATCACCTTTCACCTTTAAGTGACTCACTTGTGCTTGAAGCGCTAATTCCAATCCTGTGATGAGAGCTTGGTATTCTGCTTCATTGTTTGTCCCGCCTCCCAATAATGAGAAGGAATAAGGTAACACTTCCTTTTCTGGGTAAATAAGTACAATTCCTAACCCAACTTTTTTGAATTTAGAATCCTCCATTTTCTTCCCTATTGGACTTCTGGAAGCACCATCAAAGTACATTTCCCATGTTTGAAGACTATCTTGAATAAAGAAGACTTCCTCATCAGGAAGTTCAATATCTGAAGATATATCTTCTACTAAAGGGTGTTTAGTAAGGAAATAAGCTAGAGCTTGGCCCTTTATTTCCTTCTGAGAGACATATTGAATATCAAATTGATGCAAAATAACTGCCCACCTTGCCAGATGTCCTGCAATCATTGGACGACTAAGGATGAATTTGATCGGGTTATTGCGAGATACCAATTGGACCTCGTGATGTTGCAGGTAGTGTCTCAACTTTTGAACTAAAAATATTAATGCTAGGCAGCACTTCTCAATACTTGAATATCGGGTTTCTGCTTCAAGCATAGTCTGACTGAGATAGTAGAGGTTGTTCTCATTCCCAACATCATTATTCTGGGCAAGAAAGGCACCCAATGATCGCTCTAAAGCTATCACATAGAGGATAAGTGGTCTTTCTTCAACAGGTGGCATAAGTATCGGTGGACTCAAGAGGTATTTCTTGAGAATATCGAATGCCTCTTGACATTCTTTAGTCCACTGGTAAGTGACTCCCTTCTTCATCAATTTGGTGAAGGGTAAAATTTTGCCTTCCAAATTGGTGATGAAACGCCAAATATAGGCTAAGTGTCCTTAAATTCCTCTTAATTCATTCAAATTTTGAGGAGGTGACATACCAAGGATTTACTTGGTCTTCTCAGGATCGACTTCGATACCACGATGGCTTACCACAAAGCTGAGAAATTTTCCTGAGGTTACCCCAAAAGCACATTTTAAGGGGTTTATCTTCAAATTATGTTGTTGAAGCTTGCGGAATATGACTTCCAAATCATCCAATTGATTAGAAAGTTGTTTGGATTTGACCACCAAATCATCCGCATAACATTCAACAAACTTCCCTAAAAAGGACTTGAAGATGCGATGCATTGCACGCTGATATGTTGATCCTGCATTCTTTAGGCAAAAGGGCATTACCCAATAGAAAAACACACCCTGAGGGGATTTGAAGGCTATAGATTATTCATCCTATAGAGCCATTCGGATTTTATTATACCCGGAATATCCATCCATGAAGGAAAGTGCTTCATAGCCAGCTGTTGCATCAATTAAAAATTCTGTAATCAGAACTGGAAAATCATTCTTAGGAAAATGCTGATTAAGATCTATGAAATCGATGCAAACTCTAATTTGTCCATTCTTCTTCTTCACAGGGACAATATTATCCAACCACTTGGGATATTGAACTTCTCTGACGAAGTTAGCTTTGATAAGCTTATCCACTTCAGCTTCAATTTTGGAAGCATAAGTTGGGTGTGTTCTTCTTGTGGCTTGCTTAAATCCTTGATGTTCTTTAAGAAAACTCAAGTGATGGGTAGAAACATCAGGATCAAGACCTGGAATCTCTGTATAGTTCCAAGAAAATATATCTCAATTTTTCTTTAGAAATGAAATATAAATCTCTTGTTCTTCAAGAGTCAAGGCCACGCTAATTAAAGTGGGGCGTGGATCTTCTTTTGTACCCAGATTTATTTCTCTGAGTTCATCCATGGTGGTAGAGATACCCTCTTCAAATGCTGGAGGAGCATCCCTAAGATCTTCCTCTTCTTCTTCAATATGTGTTATTTCTTCCGTTTCTACATGCATAGTAGATGATGAAGCAGAATTTCCATGATCAGAAGAGATGTTAAAATTTGAACATCTTGAAGAAGAGGCTTCCATTTTTGACCTGATTGATGATGAAGGGTCTTCCATGGGTAATAAAGAGGAGATGATGGATTGAGAATTGACATCATTGTTCACCTATGACATTGCTATCACTTCTTCTGGCCTAGTTGGCGAAGTATAAACTTGTTGGATTTCAGCAGATGAAATAAAGACATCTCCATTTGGGCTTTCATCACTGCTTGGTGGCTCACCAATTTCTCCCATGTTGTCTGGCTCGATTTCCGTAATTGACATTATGGATCTTTCCATAAGAGTATTTTGATTTGGGTCTATCTTTTCAATTTGACTGATAGGAAACACATAATCTCTACTCACATGTGCAAATGGATTTACTGGAATCTTCTCCAAACCATATAGAGCATTAACTTTCGAAATCTCCCTTGTTGTGGATTTCTCCTTTCCCTTCATGTGATAGAATTCCGCCTCAATGTATTGATATTCACATGTCTTGAATGGGGCCTTATCACCATACAATATCCCAACTTGACCATCGAAACAATATTTGAGACATTGATGGTATGATGAAGGGATAGTCGTATGTTTATGTAGCCAGGGTCTTCCAAGCAATATGTTGAAGGCTGAGTCTTGATCAACAACCATGAAATATAAATTGGATACAAGATCTCCAAACTGAGTTCTGAGTGTAATCTCGCCCAGTGGTTCTTGTTCATTTTTATCATATCCTTGTAACATCATAGTAGAAGGAGATAAATTAGATTCCTTAAGGCCCAATAGACGAAGTGTACGAATGGGGATGAGGTTGACTCCTGAACCATTATCAATGAAAGCCCTTAGGATGTCCACACCATTGACCTTGCCAGATAAATAAAAAGTTCTAATGTGTCCATGCACGAAATCATCTTCATCTTCATCTGTGAAAGATATCACTGCATGGAATTCTGCAGGATTATTCTCTACGTGGTAGACTTTAGCTACAGCAATTTCAGTTTCAAACTTCTGAGGACTTGACAAAGCCTCAATGAGTGCCTCCCGAAGATCCTTTGATAAATTCAAGGCATCCAAAATTGATAACGTGGCCGGTACTTGGGCCAGGTGTTTCAATACATCATACTTTTGATCCAAATGTCTGTGTTTCCCAATAGGAACATGTGATTTAGCAGGTGCCTTGGAAGTTGATGTTTTGGAAGTTGATGCATCTTGTATTGGGGTAATAGTTGGAAATACTCATGGCCTAGGAAGATCAGACCGATTAGGTCTATTTACCTACTGAGAGGATAAAGGTGGAACCTCCAACCGATCCTCCAGAATAACTGTGTCAGGACTGAATCTATTATTGGTGGAAGAATTTGCTTGTTCTTGTTGAACCCATTGAAGGGATCTGCCACGATTTTCTACTGCATACACAGTTCTAGAAGGGGTAGAATTAGAATAGTGGCTTCTGAGATATCCATGTCTTCCTCTGTATCCCTGACCTCTAGAGCTCCCTTTGATTCCTCTGTTCGATACAGGGAACCCAGGTTCATCGAGATCGAAACTCTGACTGGCATAAGGATCTGTTAATTGGATCATATTAATAGAACCGATGATCAGTTCTTCATCTGATGAAGATTCTTCCTGACTAGACAATTTACGTTGTGCTTTTTGGTGGGACGGTGCTCGCAGCTTCAAAGTAGATGGCATGAAATCTTCTAGAGTCAAATACATCTTAGGTTTTGACACATACTCATCTTCTTCTAATTCTTCTTCCTTCCCTGAATTATGCTGCTCTTTTGAGGATTTTTCTTTTGATGGAGGTTTCAATGCGGCATTTACAGCAGAAGACACAATTGGTTTCTTCAATTGTGTTCTCAAAATTTCATGAGTTCGGTTGATCATTTTTCTGACCATCTAATCATCATATTTCTGCGCATTTTTGCTTTTGACTTCTTGTCACTCGCCTCCTTCCTCTGAATCTGTAGTAGTAACACATGCTACCTGAGCTGAAGAACCTTTCAATTTGACTTGTCCCGAGTCAACCATTTTTTGTAGGAGGTCATTGAAGACAAAAAACTCCTGGATGGGATGCCCCAACATCTGATGAAATGGGCAATAATTGGGACGGTCTTCATCTCCTTCCTTGTTTGGCCTTTTGGGCCATGGCTGCTGAACCAAATTATTCTCCAAGGCTGAAATGAAGTAACCAGGAACTTGTTCATTTCAGAAAGAATAAAATTTTCTCTTTAACTCATCAAACAGTTTACGTCTTTGATCTCTTTGATCGTCTTGATGAAACGGCCTCTATTGCTGATGCTCAGGAGGTGGAACCCTTCGGGAAGATAAAGGTTTTGAAGTTGAAGCAGGTACAGGTGCTTGCTTAAGAATAACTATAGCAGTCTCTGCTTTACCCATTATTCTTCCTGGAACTGATGGAATTGCATGAGATTTAGCTTTAGTCTGTATAAGGGAATCTTCAATCTGCTGAGCGATTAAAGTAAGGTCTTGAAACCCTCCTGTGTATTTCACAGGGATCAACGGCGTGCGTAATTCGTCACGCAGATTTGCCACACAGATTGGCAACAGTTCTTCTTGAGGGAGTGATAAGCTTAGGGAATATGTTAATCCCTTCCAGCGAGTAATGAAATCAGAAACCCTTTCATTATCCCTTTTCTTACAGTTTGTATGATCAAAAACTGTTGTCTTTGGAAAATTTGAGCAGAACTGAAGAAGGAATTGTTAACAGAGATCTTCCCATTTGGTAATTGACTGGGATTGCAAGCTTGTATACCAAACAAAATCTGGTCCTTGCAAGGTTCACACGAAGCATCTGAGTTTCACTACTTCTTGGTGTTCTGGAGTTCCCATCATAGGATCGCAACAAGACACGTAATGCATAAAATGTTGTTCAGGATCGCCTGATCCATTGAAAATAGGGAATAAAGGGTTCCCAAAAACTTGATGGGGGGGGATTGAATCTACCCAATCAGGGTAAACTCTTTTTTCTGGTTGAACCTACGCACGCTTCCCTTCCATAGTCTCTAACCAAGATTTTAATGACTCAATGGTAGTTATTAACTTTTGAGAAACATCCAGTTGAACTTGGACTTGGGCAGGTGCAATGACGGGATCTTGGACAGGTATGACAGTTGGTACTGCAACCGATGGTAGCACTACCGATTGTTTTTTCACTTGACCTATAGGATTAGTCATGTGAGGGTGTACTGATAAAGGAGGATATTCTTGATCCCTCTCAGTAGCCACAACAAATTCCCTTAGCTGACTGGATCCAGCACATTTAGGAGGAAGACTACCCTGTAGTAGTTCTGCATTCATCCTCCTCAATTCCTTCATTTCTTCCTCTTGTTGTGCAAATCTTTGCTCTAATGAGAGTGATTGGCCTTCTCCAAAGGAAGGGTATGTAACTTGATTCTTTACTTTCCCCTTGTTTGATCCCTTTCAGAGAGGGGGAAGTGGGTTACTTGAAGGAACACCCAGATTCTGGGTAAGTCTTTGATTTCATGTACGCACACCTTCTTCATTTGTCTCTGTGTGTATAACTTCTTGAGCAGAAACCTCTTCATCTGATCCCTCTGAGTGAGCCTCATCTGGTGGATCAGCAACAACGTCATTGATGACATTAATTGATGCATAACGCATCGCATCCCTTCTACCAACATTTCTGTGATATTGTCTTCTTCTATGTCCCTGTCGAGACATTACCTTTTCTTGATTTGATCCTTCAGGAACTTCCTGATGAACCGAAATTTAGATGGAATCTCCTGATAATTTGGCTCTTCGTTCCTCCTATGGCTTCTTCCCCAATTGAGAGAAGACCGACTTTCGCTGAGGAGGGGATTGATGATTTGAAAAAGTCTCCAGTCTGGTGGACTGGGGCTATTCCTGCCGCTCAACTCCTCGAATCTTATTTGTTGATTCTGAGGTTTGGGTTAAAAGAGTCCCTAGTTTGGAGATCTGGGGTGGTTCTTGACATGCTATATCTGAGACTTTCTTGAAATATGTCCTGATTTTGCGGACTTTAGTCTAGAAATTAGCTGGATGCATCAACTTTTATTCACTTTTATCACCTGGATCATATGAACACTGGATGATTTCTGACATTTATGTCACTTGATGATGTGTTTTCTCCAAACGATAGGATTGTTCAATATTCTCATTTGCTTGATGTAGGAGTAATTCAATAACTTGTTCTCTGTATACTTGATTTTGAGAAGAACTAGTTGAGGCATGTTCTGGATCAAACCTTTGATTACAAACAAAGCCAGTTAACTGTGGTCGGCCATGGGAAATAACATTGCATGAGACCATCTTCAGTGGGCTTTGTTGGATGGAGAGTACAGTAAAATGTAGTGCTCCATGAACACCCCATCCCATAATATGAATACCAAATGGGGCATTGGAAATTAACTGAAGCATTTTTCTTAGTGCTCCAAGGCATGAATGCTGAAGGGATCTCTGATGCTTTTCAGCCTTCGGATATCGAGAGACTGAGAGAGATGCCAAATCAATCTGGCGTTGTAACCCTTCTATTATCTTAACATGATTTTCATATTCATCATAAGATAATATTTTCTTTTTCAACTGACAAAGAGTTTTCCATATGTTGAGGCGAATATCTTGAATACAATCTTTCATCTACACTCTTGGAATGTCATACTGAGAGTCAACCAAAGGCCAAAACATGACTGGCACTTCACCTTTCACCAGTTGTTTTCTCATATTCAGCATTTCCTCTTTATCATTAAATGAATATTCTTCTACCTAATTTGACCAGAGCTGGTTCTTCCTTGTTTCTTTATCAGATTCAATAGGATTGGTAGAGAATTTACTGATCAAACTAGAAGATGAATGACTCGGGGGTGGTTCGAAGAATGACCTACACCCCAGGATATCTTCTGATCAAGAAATTATTTCACCTGCTAGCGATGAATCATCATACATGACTAGTTTTTCATTTTCAAGTTCCTCAAGATAAGAGGGATTTCCCGGAACTACATTGTCCACTAGATAATTTTCCGGGCAATGTGCATCACTAATGCGGAGAGGACTTTCACAGCAAAATTCATCATCATGGGGAGGACCGCTATGGTGGGTTACAACAAAAGATGAGATCTCTGGATCCTTGGTCTTCTAGCCACACATAGGGTTATTGTAGCTCTCATCTGAAGATGAAACTTCAAGATCAACTGAATTGTCATGAAGCAAGCCTTCATGAGGAAGTGTCTGTTGAAGACCTTCAGAATTAATGTTCCCACTATTGGGAAATGAGGGAGTAGAATCTTGGATTCCAACAGATAACTGTCTGAGGTCTTCAAGAACTCCAGCATCGAGCAAGGCCTTGTTATAGATTGGCTCTTGATTTCTTGACTGTGTTGGGAGGGTCTTCTTCTTAGATGCCTTCTTACTCGCCTTGGAAATCACTTGTTGATGAAAGTGGCTACTCTGAGCAGGTGTATGTGCCTGATCAGGAGAGATGTCCAGGTTAGGCTGACGATCTCCACTCAAATCAGGTGTATGTTCCTGACTTAGTTGTATGTATGATATGGGGGAGTACGCCCCACAACCCTCTTGGACTGGAACAGATGTGTGTATCTGCTCCGGAGTGATCTGTTGATGAGTCACTCATTTCTTTCCCTGTGATGCTGCGGAAGCTATTATAATATCCTGGAAGGCATCCAGAATATGAGCAGGGATTTTCTTATGCGCTTTCACCATTGACAGAATGTGGTTTGTGACTTCAACTGCTGGAACAGAGATATAAGTCCATTCCGTGCTTGGATTAGGTGTGTGTTCCTGCTCCTGTCCTCCTTTTCTTGTTAGTGAATCTTGACATTACTCAAGTGTAGGGGCAGCGAGTTGAGTCTACCTCCTGTTTGTCGCTGGAGCTTTCCGACTGACTTCTCCCAATTCTACCAAACAAGACTATTGGTAGGCTTGATCAATACTAGCAGGTGTATGTGCCTGCTGATTTCACTTCGCCGAACGTGGTTGATGAGCTCCATCATATGTAGTCAGACGAGTCTGCTGACTAGTCGATGATTTATAAACAGGTGTATGTTCCTATCTATAGTACTCCACCGGAATTGCCTGGAGGGATTGGCGTGATGCTGCCAGACGAGTCTGCTGGACAATGGGATTAAAACGGATGGGTTTTTGTGCCCGCTCATTGCTTGCCACCAAGTTAGGTTGGTGAACTTCTCCGGAGATGGCAGAGATGAGAACCTGCTCACTGTTGACCAGATTTCGCCTCTAGTGATTCTTCTTGCCTTCTTGGGTTCGAGGAACCTGAGCCGAATGCCTGGAGTCGATGCCCTCATCATGTTGAGGGTGCACTACCGCACGAGTCTGGCGGTGATTGTTGATGGGATCCCTCAGGAAGGACTCCTATCTCTTTGAATTAAGGCCCTGAGGGACCTACTCATTCACCTCCCCATAATATGGGAGGGACTGGTGATTTTGTTCCGGGGATAACAACCTGAAACGGTTGAAAATAGTGGTTGGCACCACCTACTTCTTGATCACTGGTCGTCGTTGTCCTGACGACCGGTGTGAGTTGTTCACTTGGAGGGCTTGTCGGGAAGCCTCCAGAGTTGGAATGGTACCGTGTTGACGGTACTCATTAACCAGTGCATTTGATACCCAGAGTTGAAGATGCTGAGTAGGTGATATCGTCCTCAGAGCGGACGACGATCCAGAAGGATTAGCAGTAGAGGCATTCACAGCAGAAGTATTCACGGGTGTGAACTTGAGAGAAGTCATTTCTGAAAAGTAGAAGATCTTGGAAAAGAGTGCATGTTTGATATAACAGACGTAATCAAGATAATTCCGGCCACTACATATTTTGGATAAACACATATGTTATTGATTGTCTTGTTGGCCCTCTCATTGAGTTTTAAATAGGGTCCAAACAAGTAGGAAAACTATCATTTTAAATTGGTTAAAGATTCACGTCGGGTTCACTGTTTTTTGTTTCCCTCTGGAATTGGGAATGACCTTGTTGATTTAAGGTTCAAACATTCCAAGTGGTTTCTAACGGGTTTGTTTGTAGAACCGAAAAAATCTAATGATTCCATATTCATTTGGACCTACTTTCCAAAGGCAGACACTCATTAGTTATGCACTGATGAGGCTTAGGAATTTTCATTGGTCGAGAGGATGGGAGGTCGAACTCATCACACCTTTTTTAGGGGAATTATTGTCTACTTAGAGACTCTATTTATAGATTTAAGTTATGTTCGTGAATCCTTATTACATTACCAAGTATTAAAATGATATTTCCTTTAGATCTGACAATCAATGATAAATATGTATGAAATTTATAGAATATTTTATATGTATTGGAGGTTCTTCATCGATAGAGAATCATCTGTGTTTGTTTAGAGATTCTTAGTCAATGGTATCATTTAATACATTATATAAAATTCTCTTGGTTATTATGATAACCATGCTAGTTTTAAAGCCACTCAGCAGGGCGCTTGAAGTTTATTGTCATTCAGAAGAAAATAGATTATTTCAGAGTTGGGATTGCACACACAGATGGGCTACCTACGTATCCTTGTTTAGAGAAAGAATCAAAACCCACGTAGTTCAAGTAAGGTAGTATGAGGTTTATGTATGATTGATGGATCAATGAAAGATGTCATAATTACTTTTACACTCTAATATCACATGATTCATGCTCGGTGTGAGAAACAAGAGGTATTGGTAAAACCAGAAAATTGTGCCATGAAAGATTAAATCATGAGAAATAATGTGGGGTTTATGTATGTATGACTGTCCAGATGAATGAATATTAGGATTCACTTCAGGGAACAAACCCGGAAACAGGGTCCATAAAGGTATATGTACTTTATGGAGATTGGGATACTCTAACTTGGTGCTTACTCCTGAGAAAGATGCCCAAATTAGGAGGGTACTTATGATTGGATTTTACTCCTAAAAAGGAAACTCAAATCAAAAATAAATGAAGACTGGTTAAGATAAATTAAGACTGGGGCTTACTCCTGAAAAGGAGGCCCAAGTTAAAGGAAATTAAGACTAGGGCTTACTCTTGAAAAGGAGGCCCAGGAATAGGGTTCTCTCATCTTAAAGGATGAGGTTGAATGAATTAAATCTCTAACTTTAGTGACATAAATATGGGTAAATCACTAGGTTTTCAGAGATGTTCCATGGAATTCCTTTCAGATAAGGAAGTCAATCAACAAAACATGCCATAAATGGCTTTGAAGAGTGTCTTGAAGACTGAATCTTGAATAGGAGAGGTGGAATGGCATAAGAGAGGTGAAATGGGCAGGAAGGGTGCCCAAAAGAAAGAAGGGCACGCAAGTCCTGGGGGTCGCGCAAGTCTTGGTCGCGCAAGTATACCTACGCGACACCTATATACTTGGGAGATGGTTAACCAGTAGGGTAATACTTGGGCGATCCTTGACCAAAGCCTTTAGAATTATCCCGAGGTACTTCCAGAAGAGTGGCACGCATGTTTCAATGAGTAGGTAAGGAGTCGTGCAAGTGTGTCCATTTCCCTTAAGAGTAAAACACTTAGGCGTGCAAGTGTTAGTGAATTCTAACACTTAGACCACATTCCTCTTGTTTAGACCTTCCATTATAGGTAAAGAATTACCTTAGAAGTATTTGGAAGACTTGAAGAAGAGACTTGGGCGTTCAGAGCTCTGTATCTGAATTCTAGAAAAAATCCTCCCTCAAATGGGGGGCCCACCGGGGGTATTTATAGGCTGGAGAAGACCCTGGGTGATTTTCAAAGAGGGCACGCAAGTCACCTGCGTGACCATTTGGGCGGCGCACAAGTATACTTGCGCGACCATGCTGGAACTTGCACAACCTATGGGCAATGTTCTCTTTGTTCATCCCTTTCTCTTTTTTTATGTTTATTTAAAGTATGAATCTTCTTTGTTTGAGGTATTTCCCTTTTCATTTCATTTAGACTATGTGACGAAAAAAGGAGCGTCAACAGAAGCAATTGGTCAAATATATGAAACTTTAAATTCTATCCCTCACTTTTTCAAAATGAAAGACCTTAAACTAAATTTAAATATATATAAAGTCTTTTTAGGTTGAAATATCATAAAGGGTAGCCTGAGAAAAATTCAATTCATCGCTCTCTAATTCACTCATTTTCATGACTTAGTAAAACATTTGAATGAAAATGAAAGGTATAATGGTTGTAGGTCCCACCATATATCCTTATAAAAAGTAAATATATGCTCACTGGCCCCACTAGTCTAGGAAAAAGTTAGTGCATACCTTCTTCCTCCAACCCCTACATGCATGTCCAAGAAATCACATGTCATATCCCTTCACCTTGAGAATGCATTCAAGAAACCATAGTGTAACCTTCAGGGTGCTTGAAACCTTCTTGAATACTCTTTTATTTATAATCCCACTTCATCTCTTAAATATTTTAATCTTTACATACCTTTCATGGCTATTAGTAACTAGTGAACTTGGCTCCAAGGGTCACCTCTTCTTGGTAATGTTCAGGTCTCTGTATTTAGTTCTACCAACTAGAGGTATGTTTTCATCCTAATAAGGGAATCAAATCCTCCTACACTCAGAAAAAATCATAGTGAAACCTTCCATTTGAATATGGTCAACATTCGTCCCCTATAGTTTTTTTATACCATCATTTCCCAATTTAGATGTTTTGAGCTATGATTTACAAATCCCATAATCCAACTATTCAAGTGGATTAAAATAACCTTGATTTTACACATTCATGCATCATACCCATTTTTTAGTCAAGAATGTGACATCCTATTATTGAACCTTCACCAGTCCTTGTTCTATGACCCTAAAGAACACTATACAGTGGTCTAGGGTTTTTACTCTCCCTTACTAAATGGATTATCTCATCTTTCATGGTAAAATTTTCCATACCACAAACATCAATACCTTATGTACAAGAATTATGCTCTTAAACTACATGAACCTACCCAAGGCTATTTTAGTTCATGGAATTGGGAACTCACTTGTGTTGGGAATTTCTAACCCTTTACACTAAGTAGACTACCTCACCTATTGGTTAAAGTTTCATAACCTTAAACTCCTAGTAATATTTGGTTAAACTTGAAAGACCTTAAACTCCATAAAGAAAGAGACATGGTACTTTCTAGGTTGAAAACCCCAAAAAGGAAACCTATGAAAAATTCAAGTCTATTATTTCTATGAATTCACCTCGTATTCCCTAGTAAAAAATGAGTGTCCAAAAAAGTTACAAATATTGTTAGGTTGAAAATAAAAAAAGGTTTCCCTAAGAAAAAGCCAAGTTATTAATCACTAAATTTCCCAAATTTGAATATTATAAAAACTTTAAGGCTGAAGGAAAATATGTAATGCTTATATGACCTACCACATGACCCTAAAAATTGTTCTATTCTCACTAAATCAATTAAACTGGAAAAAAGTAAGCTCTCCCTTATGATCCTCACATATATTGGTCATATAGTCTATATTAAATACATATCATGGTATTATCAAGATACTCGAGCCCTCTTGAATGTTTGAATCCTCATTCCAAATTCTACCTTTGTGATTTTTATTGTACTAGTTCACTCATATCTCACACCCAAATGTACTAAATTTATTGTATGGTGATTATATATATGCTTCTAGATCTGGACTGCCTATACCCATCCAAGAGAACATGTCTAGTATAATTCCATATATCATATCCAAATGAGATAACCTTATCTTACAATGATGGTATATATGCTTTTATATTCTTCCAGCCTATATCTTTCTAAGTACACATGCCTAGAAGGAGACTGGGTTCTTCATTTCTTTATTTCATGGACTCACCTCGACCGATGGTGATGGTATATACGACACCATATCTGGCATGTCTATATCTGTATGAGGGAAGCATCAAAGAGATAATGGATTGATACATATTTCATGATCATATAAAGAAACTAGAGATTATGATTTACTAGATACATCCCCATAAAATGTTCAAATAGATTCATTTGTCATAGTATTACCTTTTGTTAGTTTCACAGATTATCACTAACTGATTGTTGGAAAATTAAGGAAAATGGTGGAATTTAAAATGATGTAAGATAAAAATTCAATTTCATTAATTGATAAAAATAAAATAGGGAATATGTATATTCTAGAGTCTCACTCTTTATATATAAATTAATATTGAATTAGAAAACTATTACAAGTCATGCTTAGTAGACTCTCAAAGTTAGGTCACTGCTTTCTCAGAGTCATTGAATGCTTAATGCAGTTCAGCTAGTATTACAGCTTCAGCCACTTCACTATATCAAAAAAAATCCCTTGTAAAATCACAAATTCTATACCTTTCAACTTCCTTGATTATCTCTTACTAATCCTCTATAACTTTCTCAGTAGTGACCAACTCTTGGAAAAGTTGGTCCAAATCTTGGTGAAGTCATCCAACCATGGCCCTTCCTTCTCTGATTCCCCATTACTTCTTGACTACCATCATCACATATTGAGAATCTTCTTGAATCATGGAACTCTTGAGAACCTCATATCGAGCCCCCGATTTCACCATTGATAATTTTAGTTTAGATTCTTGATCACATTCTCATTCACAAATAATCTCCTTCACTATAGCATGGATAGCTTGATAATTGAACCCATCATATCCTTGGGTTGTGAGCATATGAAAAATCTGGTGTGTATTTTTATATATTCCCTCAATAGGGGTTTTGGAAATCATTTTCCAAATTCTATTCCATATATGATTTCTAAAATCACTTCATACGTCAAGGGATTATTTTTCTAGATTGGAGTTTTTTCTAGAGGCTAAAATGTATTGTGTAATTTCTTTATTAAGAGGGGATATTGGTAAATCATCCTTTGAGTTTATGGGTCCTAGAACAATCTTACTCTATAAATTCTTCAACGTTTGAGATATTGGAATGTTATCCATCTTTGTGTGTTCCTCTATTTGAGATACTAGTCTACATGTGGAATAAAAAAATGAATACATCATCCAATGAATAAAAAATTGAAGTATAGATATGATAAGTACTCTCCCACTTATGTTCTATTATTATCTTAATCAGTAGTGGAATCATATGCCGACAAAGAACCCTGGACTAATTCTCCTATAAGTGCTTCCTCACCAGTCATGGTAGGGACCTGAACTATTATCACTATCCTACTATCTAGAATTTCTTGGATTTCATCACCTCCTATTACAAATTGATTGGTAATTAGATATTGACCCCCTTCCCTAACAACCACCTATTCAATTTTTTAACATGGGTGTTTGAGTGAGGCGTACCTTTAAGAAAATGCTTGTGGACTACTTTGGATTGGTATGGGTCCACCCTCTCAATTTCTTAGGTTTTTAAATTCTCTATGCAAAGTTGTGATATATTTACAATATATGATTGGAGAACTATCCTTTATCTATTTTTTGTAGACATATTTATATTATCTATAAGTAAAAAATCATAATGTTGTGTGGAGAAATGATTAAATGAGTGTAAGAAAGGAAGACTTTCACTCATCAAGATCCTTGTTAAATTCTTGAAATTCATCAAGGAAGGCATGAATATTTATAGTTTATAAGAGATATTACACCATGTGAGAACTAATTTAGAAATCATTATGAGATCTATGAATAAATATAAAATTATTAAGGTGATGTGAAATATATAAATCACACTCAATGATCATACATGATCCATTAACTTCTTTAATGGTAGAGGTTGTTAGAGTAGTCATTTTCAATTCTCCCTTCACCACCAATGCAAATATTTATATAGTAGGGGTGGGGGTTTACCCCAATGTTTCCCTCTAGTATCCTTTGGTATCACCTAAAATGGATACCTCTTTGAGAGATGATATTATAACCAATGAATCCTAACATCAGTTCTTGGAATCATACATACATATATAAAGAGAAAGTGTAGAATAAGATCAAATATTGACCTCTTTCACCAAACTAGATACATTTCACTAGTATCTAGACATTATACCAATGTCTTATCATGCATGGAGGGGTATTAGGACCCATATTTGGGTGATTGGGTCCCAAAGGTGGGAATAAGGAAAGTGGGTTTAGCCCCTCTGCTTCCTTCATTTCCCTCTGACTAGGAAATATCTCCTCTTTTTCCAAGGTGTTCAATATCACAACACCTTTTGGAGTTACACCCATGGTATACTCTGGAGATTCCATGAGTACCGTCACCATCCACATTATCTATAATAAGGTAAAAATTTGGATACTCATGAATAGGTTGAAAGTTATAGAAAATATTCTTAATGAGGAACCAATTACATGAATTTTTTGAGATTTATGTATTCATCACATTCCTCAATAAGGTATCAGCTGATAACCTATTATATGTTTCCTTGATTCACTAAGTCTTGTTATGAGGAATAAAATATCAATTTCTAATACTATCATCTCCAATTATTGGATACATTTTATGAGCTCAATAGGATTGGTATTGAGTTTGAAGTCCTGGGAGCCTTAATATTCCCAAACTTGGGGAGATGGATTCTACATTGAAGGTAAGACTATAAGCTCATAGGTTCTATATCTAAGTTCTAGTTTTCCCATAAGTTAGTAGCCTCAGGGTATACATGATCTTGGGAGGAATCATTTTACCCCTCCTTTTGGGCTTGAGGAAGACCCATGTTCATTTGAATTCAACTATTTTTTAGGATTCTCAAGAAACATGTGGGTGAGGTTGGTTGAAATTCCTAGAGCTTTCCACTGCCCCTCCCAATGGACCATTGTCCCTATTTATAGAGTTGAGGGTTATATAATATAATGGGAACTAGTATCCAATATCTCATTGGGATATGATGATATCTAGTCTTAGGAATACCCTATAGTCAATTCAATAAAGGCTTATAAGGAGGTTATATTGATCTTATACTAAGTATTATACTAGGCCATCATGACCCACAATTGTATTTCTACTATTGAATAATGTCCCCTTATGACATCCTTCAGGGGTGCACTACTTGATTCTAGATGCATTAGAACTGACATGCAAAGTGATATGGTGCATAAGATTCATAAATGATATTAAAGTCAATCCAGGATTCCCGAATTCAATCCCTCGTGAAAATATTATATGACTACACCTCATAATTTCTACTATAGTCATATACTATCGTGTTAGTGGGAAGGGCATTGTAAGGGAATAATTTCAACTCTAAATACGAGTTTAGTAGTTTCAAAGCCTTATTGACCTTCTACAACAAGGACATAATTCTAGATATAGTCTAGATGAGTGTAAGGAATATACACCTCATCAGAGAAATAAATTTCATTGAAGTATGATAATATCCACCTAAATAATACCTGAAAAACCCCCAATATAATAAACAGATCCTTCCCCTTATAGATGTGCAGTAGACACTGGTAAATTTTGTCTAGTACTGGTACCACTAATCTAATAAGATTCTATTATGAAAATTAGGCCACTACCATAAAGGTACTTTACCATAGTCCATTTTGAGATTCATAGATTGAAATTATGTACCCACTTAGCCACATCATAAGGAAACTGGTGAGTTGAGTTTGAGGGAGGATAAACATATTAACATCATAGCCCCATTACATATATCTGACTATCTCTAACTCTAACCAGAATGTTCCCAAGGGTCACCATTTATTCATTAAGGAGAATCTCATTAGATATTTATAGGTTGTATTGTTACCTCATAGAAATAATAAAATATTCATCCAACTCTTGTAGTCAATGTTCATCTGAGGGAAGGGATCCTTCCCTATGGTAGTAGCGTATTCTATTAAAAATGCATAAACCATTGAGGGAACTCATTAGAGATCTCCCCAAGTATCCTTTGGGGGGATAAAAATGTCATACATGTCTCCATGAATGGGTTACCAAGAGACCTTTTATACATCCTAAAATATGATGACCACTTAATCATGTGTCAGATAGAATGTATTTGTTTGTGGGCAATAGTGGATTAGTAACTATAGGATTGGGCCAGTGTTCTTATATATTTAAGTCTATTAAATTCAAATAATTTCATATACTATGACCACTAAAACTCATTGCGTGTCCATAGAACCCATTATAACCACATCCACTTGATTTTTAAATAACCTCTAGGATGTAGGTTTTGATACTCTACCTAGACTTTAATATTTTTGGATAAATGATAATAAAATGGAAGAGTAGTAGTTCATATGGGGATTGGATATATAAGTGTGGTTATCTGAGGAGGCCTTGGAGTAATTCATTATGTATAAAGGGTTGACTCCCCCTCATTGATATACGCTCTCTTGGATGATATGTTGGCACTCTCCAAGTTATTATACCTAGTAAAACATGATTATGAGAGGATGAAATTAGGGAAAGGGATAACCACACCTATTAGAAGGTCATGCTCATAAAATTGAAGAAATTATAATGTCAGATAACTCTATTGATACTCCCACATGTGTTGTATGGGAACTGGAATGTATGGTTTCTACTATCATGCATATCTTGGCGTAGAATATTGGGTTAGAAAATTTATGTGAGAAAAATCTTTTGCATCACTAATGACTTTCGAAGTGTGGTCTATCTTGTTTATAAAGGAAAAAATTCAAAAGAATCATAAAATTATAAAAGTAATGAATATGGAAAGTGTCAGGGTGAAGTAAACCCAACCTGATCATAGGGTTAAAATTCAATAAATGAAATTTTTTTCATCAGGTTATTTTCACTCATATCACTTTTCCCATGTCATTATCACCCTAGTCACTTCATCCAAGCCTTTTTCTTAGTTTTTTTTCTATTTAGATTTTTTTCATAAATTTTTTGCACTTTTGGAACAATCACTCCATGGTATTAGTGAGGTAATTAGGTTGTGTACTTACCTTGATTAATGTGCGAGACTTAAGAGAACTGAGAGCATGGAGATACAGGGTTTTCTCATGTTTTGTGTGTGGAAATGAATTAATCCCACACTATTTATAGGGAATTTTTTCCCTGTTAATAGGTTTTCTCATTATCCCACATGTAGGTACTAGTGTGTATAACATCCCCCCCCCCCCCCGACGTAATCATAAATATCTCCCTTTGAATAAATTTTCATAATATACTCACAATTACCTTGGAATATGATCATCTTTTTTATGAAATGATCCTATTATAAGGGGAATAATTTATTGGAACTCATTTTTGAAAATATGAAAAACTTGGTTAGGTAGGGATAAAATTCTTGGTGAATATAACAACCAAAAGTGCACATTACCATGAGTACACCTAATCTACTTTTCCCTGCTCCCTAGGAATGTACTCAGGTCAATCTTCATAGTTATACCAGTGTACCCTAGTGATTATGATCGATCCTAGTTGCATGAGTTTTCTAGCACACCCACCTTCTTCATGAAACTTACATGTTCAGGTTCACTAAAACACTTGCCTCGTTTGCATGAATCACCTACATAAACCCACGCAAAACCTCTTTAAACCATGCTCCCCATATTTTCCTATAAATAGATTTAAGGGTTCCTCATTTGGACACACACTCATAGAGAAGAGAGACTCAGATAATCTAAGAAGTCTCTATACCTATACAAGTCTTCTCCTCTCCTTTAGGAGAATTATTTAGTTGAATAAACCTAAGTAAATAACCTAAAATTGGGGTAATTGAGTTACCCAAAGGTTTAACATATTAAAACCTTTGCAAAAGATGACGTATCCCCTAGTTATCTAATACTAGGGTGGAAGTACTCAACCTAGACCATGAATTACGGAACCATGTGCCCAGGTCATACCTGTAGGACTCTACACTTGAGAAACACTTTGCCTAAGCCAATCTACTTAAGATATAGTATGACCAACTTTTATACTAGGGTGAATCCTCTCCCAGGTATCCATAGTATAAAGAACACCCACTTAGGCCTTCATACTAGGTTGAATCCTCACCCTACCTAATAACCAAGGTGAACTATTTCCATAGACTATAATTAGGGTTCTATATTAACCCTACCCTATAACTAGGGTGAATATTTTCTATGCACTTCATATAAGGGAATCATATTTTCCTAAGACCATACTAGGTAGAATGTTTACTCAGAACCTCAACTAGAATGTTCCTTCGCCCTGGTCCCTATATTAGGGTGTGGGACCTCCCTTAGCCCCATGGTTGAGAATTCACTTACCTAAGCCTCCTATATGGATTCCACCTTCACCTAGCTCCCGGGACTAAGTGCCTACCTACCTAGGCCCCCTCCGTGACCTCTTGAAATGCATGATCAGGTTGTGCACATCAGTATTCACCACATCAATAGTGCATTGCCTTGATAAAAGGAGACTTCTAATAAATCCTCCCCAACCAATAAGACCCTTCAGATTGTTAGGATCATGTAATTCCTTAATAATATGGGCTAATATCATGAGGATATCGATAGAACCTCACTTAGATCTTGTTGCCCAATTTGGATGACCTGTATCTAGAATTTGGTTGGCTTAAGCACCCAGTGGACCTCTTTGTCCCACTCAATGAGTTAGGAAGAGAAAAAGGGCCTTCAACTAGGTTTAAGCCTTGAAATCACCCCTTTACATGACTCTCTTGTTGATTGGGGCATCAGTGAGAAACAACCATGTATGTTACTCCCAAGCACAGGTCAATAGATCCACACATAAGCCCCAACCTCTTTCACATGGGTCCATATCCCCCATACATCCAATCGTCTTTCCTTATCCATCCATCAATCAATGATAAGTAGACACATACTAATCTCTCCTTCTATGTGTAATCCCTAATCACTCCCACACTAATGATCACATCCTGATGATATATTAGTAACACATGCCTATATGGACCACCCATGCATGTTCCCCAACTAATCCTCACATGGCCATACCACTCGTAAAACCTATCTCAAAGGGTCATTTTCCCTATGATCCCACATTTCACTATGGACCATATTCACTATAATCCCACCTTCCTAAAAGGTAAATTTTCTCTATGAGTCATCATACCCTCTTATTTTTATTTTTTAAGTAACAAGAAGATCCAAAATGAGTCATACATGTGTAAATTCCAATCCAGGGTCAATGTATCAATGACAGGGGGAGGGGTGAATTAGTGATATCTTTTTCTTTTAAGTTTCCTTTTGAAACAACCTTCACCTCCTATTAAAGATTTATTACATTATTTAAAACAAAAAAAACTACACATCCATAGAAACACAAGTATTTACAAGGTTCACTACTCAACAAGGGTAGATATTTCCTTGGAATGATTTGGAAAAAATAAAATACTACACAACCCACTAGAAAACAATCCTTTTATGTGGATACAACAAGTAGGATATACCCTTAAACTGGTGTCACACCATGATCAATATAATAGTGCACAATCTTATTCAAGCATGAATTATGTAATATAAGTTTTTGTAAAAAGTAATTAAAACATCACTAGTTGTTTCAAAACAACTTACAATGTTGCCTTATAAACTTCCATTAGAAAACCTTCAAAACAAAATTCTTCACTTTCCTGCCTGATATCAGTTAGAAACACATTTTTGGTACTTTGTTATGAAAACATAGTCTAATGGATTAGTTTCATTACCCAGTCTAATTCCTCATTCCATAAAATTGATAAGAATTAATACCCTAGAAAAAATTATAAACCACTTCAAACTTTCCCTATAAACCTATGTCTAATTGATTGGTCCGATCCAGTAACTCTAATAACTATCCTTCCTTATGCTTATTTTATCCAAATATTTTGCTTAGGAAAACTTTTTTGAAAACCTTCTTCTCTCTTCTTATGTTCTCTCACTTTCTTCACACGTGGATATTTTTTCATTGTCAGAAAGTACAATGTACTTTATACTATTTATAGGAGATCCAAAAGTGGTTTGGGTGGGAATCTGAAAATGTTTTCCCACTCAAACAAATTTATAAAACTTAAATTTCATTTATATTTATACTCTATCTTTGACTCTTTCATATTTTCTCAAATCTTCTCGATTCTTCTCAAAACTTCTCAAATATTCTCTAGACATATGCCCTCTTCAAACTCTATAACTATTATTAAGTCTGATACTAAGGTCATTATGATGAAAACATGTGTAATACTGAAAATTTTCATTATTTTTCTCTATAATATATGAGAAAAATGAATTAAATCTCATTAGGATGCTCTGTATTAACTGAATGATATAAAACTTTGAAACCATTCTTCCATAAATATTTTTACAACTTCGTTAGACTACAATTGATTTTATTTTTTCATAAGAATCATTAAAAATTATAAATATATCATTATCCTTTGGAAACACTTCATCTCCAACTTCAAACCCTCTTGAAAACACTTTGATAAAAGCTTCACAATGTTTCACCTTTTATTTTAAATTTTAATAACTTCCTCAGACCTATGATCCTACATCTGATAAAGTATTAATTTTAGCATGTGTCTAATGGATCAGTCTCTATCTCATTATGATAGATCAATGTTAAGGAAATTATGGTGAATCTTGAACCACTTGTAAATAAAATTAGATATTATTCATCTCTTATCCAAAAGGTAATATAACAAAACTTGATGAAAATGGTTGACTTCATTGTTGATCTTTATTCGATTGATAGGTCTCTGATTTTAGTACAATCCCCACAGTTCCAACTTTCTTATTTGTTATTCCCAATACATCCCATTTACTTATTCTCCTAAAACTCACAAAAAAATAATATCTACCTCTAAGTAATCTGTGGCACACCGTGTCTAATGGACTGACATCATCCCTTTAATCTTCCCATACTTTTTTATTCTCCCAGAAACTTCTTATTTTATCATGAATTCTTCATGAGTTTAAGAACTTAAGGATCATTATAGCATCATCTGACTTAGGGTACCAAACATAACTTCTCCCCATTTATTTCATAAGTTTGGCATCATAAGTTTCTCATATAACTTATGATATTTGAGAATTAATCAAATAGTAAAGCATCGTCAAATTTAATATGGATACATTTAGACTCTGATATATTTTTCATACTGATTGAAACTTTCTTTCCAGACATAATGTGATTCTAAAAAAATTATTTCACAAAACATATTCAGTACATAAAATTGAAACTCATTAACTTTATTGTAAAAACTACGATTGATTTTCTTATTATTATGCTTCCTTTCATTCCTATCATCCAATCATAAAAACATAAAAAGTTATGTGATTTCTTTTTCTTGATAATAAAAGACAAAATAATCATCACAAACTTATTTTAGCATCCAAAAAAACATCCATCTAAATTGGTCCAAAAAAATATCCCTCTTTTGATTTTGTTTTCAACCAAGGTTTAAAAATCATTAAGCTTTGTAAACTCAATAAATGGGTTACTTATCAATAATTCTAAGCCTACGTGATAGAACTCATTGTAGGAAACTAGAATCATTGATAGAAAAACCATGTTGTCCAAAAGTAGTGACTCGTGAAACTTCTTTCACTTTCTAAATTTTATTCTCATATTTATTCACTTATTTCTTTACTTCATAAACTTACCTATAAATACAAGTTTCCTGTATCTATTCCAAAAAAATATTATAATAGTTTAGACATTTACATACTGATTTCACAGCTTACCCACAACCCCTCCTACAAACATGCTTCCTTAAAAGGTTTAGCATATACCAATGGATAAATTTATGAAACATTTCTCCCCCTTGGAAATAACTATCCAATGAAAATATGATATAGGGAACAAAGACATGTACCTTTACCTTGGAGAGAAATAGGTTTTACACCCATGTTCAACCTTAGTTTGAAATATGATTCCGTTGGTTAAGGTTTTGTGAATATGTCAGCAACTTGTTCTAATGTAGGAATATACTCTAGTTTGAGTTCATTATTCTCCACATTCTCATTGATAAACTGATATTTGATATCAATATGTTTTGAATTAGAATATTTTAATGGGTTTATTTTAAGTTTTATGGAACTCTGATAATCACAAGCCAAGAGAAATGGTAACTTTACATCAACAAGTAAGTCTTCCAACTGATTCTTTAGCCATATAAGTTGGGTAGAAGCTTGACTATAAGTAATATTCTTAGCTTCAGACCTGATAAGAGTTACTAAATTTTGTTTCTTAGTATGCTAGATTACACAGATTTTCCCAAAAAAGAAAGCTCCACCAGATTTGTATCTTCTATAATCAATACTTCCTACCCAATCATTATCTGTATATCCAACCAAATTAATACTTCCAGAGCTATCATACCTTATTCTGAAAACTATTGTACCTTTTATATATTTGAGAATCCTTTTTCTAAAGAATATATGGGATTATTTTGGAGAACTTTTTAATATTTCACATAATGTAATATCATAAACAATGTCTAGTCTTGAGGTAATCAAATACACTAAACTTTCAGTTAGCTTCTCAAACTCTTTTGAGTCAACTTTTTTACCTTCTCTATCTTTTTTCAACTTGGTTCCCACTGAATTGGTGTGGAAACTAGTTTCTAATTTTCCATGTCAAAACTATTAATGATTTCCTTAGTATATATTTATTGTTAAATAAATACTTGTTTATTACTTTATGAGATTTGTAATCCAAGAAAGTATCCCATTTCTCCAAGCATGTAAATTTCAAAAAACTTTTTCAATTTTTCAGAAAACCTTTTGCATGTTCTTTCATCATTCCCAAAAAATATAATATCATCAATATATACAATTAAAATGAGGGAAATCTCATTAATTTATTTAATATAAAAATTACTCTCAGTCCTTCCTTTCATAAAACTCAACTTTCTTAAGAATGCATCCAATTTGGAATACCATTCTCTCAAAGCTTGTTTTATCACATACAAGGATTTATTCATCTTTCAGACATAACTCTCATCCTTTTCAATAAAAAACCCACTAGGTTGATCAAAATACACTTCTTTATCAAGTTATATATTAGAGAATGATGACTTCACATACATATGAAAAAAATTATAACTTCATTGGGCAGTAATAGTAAGAAAGATTCTAATTTTTTTTAACCTTGCCACTGGAGAAAGTCTCATCAAAATCATTTAATTCAATCTGTTAGTAACCTTTTCACACCAATACTTCTTTTTTTCTTATCACTTCACCATATTCATTCAACTTGTTTCGCAAAAACCTTTTTATACCATTAAAATTTTTTTCATCTAGTTTAGGAATGAGTTACCAAGTATCATTATTTTCAATCTGATCTAACTCTTCATTCATAGCTTAAATCCATTCAGAATACTCAAAATATTTTTTCACATAAGTGTTTTAAACTTTTAGTTTTATCATAAAACATTTCAAAATGATACATATCATAATTTTTCTTATATAAACATAATTTTTCAATATAAATAGTTGTGGTTGTGGCTTACCTTCAAAAGTAATGATAAAGAGAATGTACATGTAACATAGTATAACCCATTCCAAGTAAACTTCTATTATTTCTCTTAGTATCCCCATTTTGTTAAGGTGTGTAGGGTGTACTAAACTCTTTTAGAATTCTATGTTTTTCAATATAACTTTTGAACTCTTCATTCTTATACTCACCAAAATTGTTAGTTATCAACTTCTTTACTGAATACCCACATTCCTTTAGAGATATTCTCTTGAAACTCTTAAACATATTTATGGATTCTGATTTATCTTTAAAATACATAACACAAGTAATGTGAGTTAAATAATCAATTAAATAAATGAAGTAATTATCTAAAAATGTTGATTGTTTGCTCATCGGCCTACATATATCATAATGAATAAGTTTCAGGGGTCGAGTTGAATGTATATCAACTTTATTATTCAAAATGTTTGTTATCTTTACCTTATGAAAAATAGAACAATGCCAATATATTCTTATTGACATATTATAAATATCTCAGATGTTATTTCACTTTGATAACTTGATCATGTTTCTCTAACACATATGTACCAACCTTTTATGCCACAATTGATTTTATTCATTCATTCTTAGGTAACATGATTTTTAAACTTCACCAATTTGAAATAAATTTTATTTTTTGTGTTGTCCTTTTGTATCAAATTTCCTCACTTCCTATATTTTTTTAAAAAAACCATATTTTCTAAAAAAAAACTTTATTTCCTTCATCAAAAAGTTGTGAAACACTTAAAAAGTTGTGTTTAAACCCCTCAACAAACAAAATTTTATTTGATTTTATCTTTTATTCCCCAATAATAATGGATCTAGCACCTTTTATTCTGATGGATTTATCATTTCCAAAAATCATTGTTCCTTATTTGAAATCTTTCACATTCTTCAAAAATTTAAAATCTCCTATCATATGAGAAGAACACTCACTATCCAATATCCAGGGTTTTTCTCCTTTTTCAACTTTGAGTGTGTTTTCTACAACAAGAGATTTTTTCTTCCCTTTATCTTTCTTTAAATTTAGATTTTGGGGATTTTTAAAAAATTATTGTTGTGACAGTAATAAAACAATACAACTTTTTTCAATATTTCTAGGTTGTTCACATATTTCACAAATAGTTTCCAAATTTTCAAACCTGTTTTCAACTTTCAAAATGTCCTTATCAGATTTCTTCAAATCATTCTTCTAAAATTTCTTCCTTTGAGAGGATTGACTCCCCCTTGAGATTTTATTTCTATAACTCATGGAATAACTGTAGTATTATTGATTGTACAAACACATGTTTTTTGTATACCCAAATCCACCAAAATATCGGAATTACCCATAGAATGAATAATTTCCTCTATAACTTCCATATTTTCTAAAATTTTGAACATGTTTATTAGCAACTTTATTATATTTACCATCAGATTTTCTTGTTCCCAAAATAGTTTATTATCACCTGGAACCTTCTTCTTCAATTCAAATTTCTTTCCAGCCTTATCAAAAGTATTAAAAAATTATTTATGACTTAAAATTTTTAGAAACATATGAACTTCCAACTTTATTGGTTTTAGTAATATACATGGTTTTATCAACCTTATTCTTCTTAGGAACAACATAAACTTTATTCTCAACCTTTGAAGTTAACTTTTGATCCTTCTTAGGTTCACATTTTCTAAAATGTTCACCAAATTCATAGATAGAATTATTGAAACTTATAACTCCCTACTCAACTTTAGAAAACAATTTTTGAAAAAGTTATAACTCTTCTCTTTATCTTTAAAAGTTAATTCAAGATTTTCATTCTAAGTCTTTTCTTTCTTAAGATACTTATTCAAGTAATAAATATCTTCAAGTAACATAGATTTCTATTTAGGAATATATTCTATATTTTTGTTGTGGGGCTTTCTTTATTAAACTTCTTGATCTATCTTTCAAGTCTAACAATATTTCTCAGAAATTCTTTCAGTTATCTTTTTAGATGAAATTATAATTCAATATCTGCATATTCATAATTATTACTTTCAAATTATTTATAATTAACTATTGAAATGTAAGTAAATTATCCAGAAACTTCAGTAAAATTTTTTGTCACAGTTTCATTGGATTCTTCTTCAGCATCCTTAGAAAAAAATTCTTCTTTTGGATTTGGATAACTTTATATATTTTCCCTTGGAATAATATTTTGGATTATAATTATATTTCTTCCAAGATCTTATTTTACTTCTATCATATTCATCACTATCTTTCTCATTATTTATACAAGTACAATTAACCACAAAGTGACCAATGGATCAACATTAAAACACTTCAAGGGAAGTTTCCTTTTATACTTTCATGTAACGCTTTTCACATTTTTAGAATACAATGATAAAAATTCATCAATATTGTTACATACCTCATTTTCATATTCAGAGTCACCAGCATCTTCATCTTTAAGAAACTTCTAAGACTTTTATTTCTTGGCATCCTTGAAGGACATTTCTCTATCATATTTTGTTTTTCCTTATAAAAATTCATCCCTTATCATTTTATAAGTAATAAGAGTACTATAAAGGTCATCCATAGATAGAGTTTTGGGATATATATCTTCAGAATATGAAACTTTATCATCAAACTTATCAGGAATAATTCTCAATATCTTTTTAACAATAGTTTAGTCTTCCAACTTTCCACCAAGACATCTTATGGTTTAAACAATATCATTCACCCTTGTAAAGGAGTCACCAATAGATTCCTACTCACCCATTTTAATATCTTCATATTTCATCCACCATATTTTTAGCTTATCTTTCTTCACCTTTTTATTTTTTTCATAAATGTTCTTCAACTTTTCCCAGATACCTTTGGTAGTATGAAATCCTTCCACTCTTATAAACTCACTTTTAGAAAGTGATGAGAGTAAATAAATCTTAACACTTCCATCATTCTCAATATTATTCTTATCCAAATATTTAAGGGGAAATTTTTCATCAAGATAATAAAATTCATCTATAGTAGCTTCCAAAACTTCATACCCAAGACACATAAGATATGACAACATTCTATCTTTCCAGATTTGATAGTTCTTTCCAATAAAGACTATAATCCTTTTATCATTCACACAATTTATATTCTCCATAATAACTTCTCTTCAAAAACATCAACAAAAATTAAATAAAGGGAACATTGCTCAGATATGAATTTTTAATACCCAGCTAGGATTAATGTATCACTAATAGTGGTAGGGGTGAATCATTGATATCTTTTCATATTAATTGAATGATTTAAAACTTTGAAACCATTCAGCCATAAACATTTTTGTAACTTCTTTATAATTCAATTTATTTTATTTTTAAAAAAACTTCATCACAAATTTTAACTATATCATTAAGATTTGGAAACACTTCAACACCGGATTCAAACCCTCTTAAAAGAACTTTGATAAAATCTTCATAGTGGTTCACCTTTTCTTAACAAGTTCAATAACTTCCTTTGATTAATGATCCTACATATGATGAAGTATCAGTGTCATCATGTGTCTGACGGATCTATCTCTATCTCATTTCAGTGGATCGGTATTAGGGTTAGTCTAATGAATCTTGACCCACTTGGAAAACAAATCAGATCTTCTTCCTCTCTTGAACTAAAGGTAATATAATTCAAATTGATGAAAATGGTTGACTACATGGATCCTATGAGTGGTATCTACCTCTTTAACTCTTGATCAAGGGTTCCCTTGGCAGCGGTGATTTAGAGGGTGAGTCCTGATATTTGTCTCATCTCCCCTTCCTTCACTTCTTCCTCCTCCCTCCCATATCTTTATTGGTGTTCTTCCCACTTGGTGATGGCTTCAATTTCTATATTTGGTGGTTTTGTTGAGGTCAAGTCTCTCTAGTAGCACCCAAATCTGATTCAAACATTACTCTTGCTTCATGAACCTTCGCGGCTCTCCCAGTAGATCTACATAAATGATTTCAAGGAGGTTATGGGATGTGTTTTCTATTTGGTCGATGGTGTTTCAGGAGGTTCATCCATCATTAGTTCTATTTTGAGTCAGGGTTTTTCTTTCAAATTTTTTTGCATCGATGGTGTGAGATTTGGTGTGCGTTTCTCGGGTGAAGTTCCTTTGATTCTGGAAGGTTTTATGGTTCTATCATGGTCGTGTTTTTTGGAAGCTATTTCTAGTTTCGTTGATTTTTGTTTATGGAGTTTTGGTGATGAGTGTGAAGCTATGACATCATGGGTGGTTTTTGTGATGGATGAAGTGGTGGTATGATCTCTGGTGGTTCACTCCGGTGATGTGATGACATCAGGGGGCACGAATCAAGGTAGCTCATAGCTCTGGTCCTGAGATGATGGGATGCACGAGTAAATACAATTTTGAGTTTCAAATTTGGGTTATGGTTTGTTGTTTTTGAATTTTAAAATGTAGTTTTGTGTGGTTTAAATTAGTTGAATGTGAGGTTCCCACTTACCCATAAAGTGGATTTTGGAAAATAATAGAAAAATGATTTGGAGGAAAATGGTTGGCTACATTATTGATATTTTTTCAATTGATAGGTCTATGATTTCAATATAGTCCCAACAATTCCAATTTTCTTATTCATTGGTCCCAGAATATCCTATTTACTTATTCTTATAAAACTAACAGAACAATTCAGATCTTCCTCTGATGAATCGGAGGCACACCATGTTTGATGGACCAGTATCAGCACTTCATCAACACTTAAATCTTCCTAGCCTTTCTTCTTCCAGAAACTTTTTCTTGTAACAAGAATTATTAATGACTTTTAGAACTTAAGGACCAACATATCATTGTCTGAAATAAGGTACCAAACATATCTTCTCCCCCTTTCATTCATAGACTTACATCACAAGTTTTTTATAAAACTTATGATATTTTAGAATTAATTGAATAGTAAATAATCATACGATTTTGTATGAAGACATTCAGACTCCAATACATTTTCTCATACGGATCGAAACTTTATTTCTGAAAAAATTTGAGTTTAAAAAATAAATTCTTTCACAAAACTTATCCAGTAAAGAAAAAAACCTTATTACCTTTCTTATCAAAACTATGTCCAATTTTCTAATTACTATGCTTCCTTTCATTCTTATCATCTGATAACCAAAACTTACAAAGTAATTTTATTTCCTTTTCTTAACAAAAAAATATAAAACAATCAACATGAACTTATTTTAGCATCCAAAAACAACTTCCATCCAACTTGGTCCTAATAGTATTCCCATTGAATTTTTTTCATCCAAGGTTCATAAATCACTAAACTTTGTAACCTCAAGAAATGGATTAGTTATCAATAACTTTAGGCCTACATGAGTGAAATATTTGTAGGAAAAAATAATCATTGACAAAAAAACCATGTTGTACAAAATTAGTGACCCATGAAACTTCTTCATCCTTACAACTTTTCTTAACATGTTTATTTAATTTTTTATTTACTAATTTCACTTACCTATAAACACAATTTTTCAACAACCACTCCAAAAAATTATTATAATAATTTATAAACTTACATTTTGATTCCACAACTTACCCACAACTCCCCCTACATACATTCTTCCTTAAAAATTTTAGCATATACCAATGAATAGATTTATGAAACATTTATCCCCCTTTGACAACACTATACAGATACAATATGAGATAGGGGAAAAAGACACATACCTTACCATTAGATATAAAGAGGTTTGAAACCCATGTTCAAACTCATCTTGTAAAATGATTTATTTGGTAAAGGTTTTGTGAATATGTCAACAACTTTTTCTGATATAGGAATATACTCTAGCTTGAGTTCATTATTTTCCACATGCTCTTTGATAAAATTATATTTGATATCAATATATTTTGAACAATAATGTCATACTAGGTTTTGTTTAAGGATGATGTGACTCTAATTATCACAACCCAAGAGAAAGGGTAACTTTACTTCAATAAGTAAATCTCCTAAATGAGCCTTCATCCACATCAGTTGGGTAGTATCTTGAGTGGCAGAAACATACTCAGATTCATCCCTAATAAAATTTTCTGAATTTTTTTTCTTAGTATACCAACTTACATATCTTTTACATAGAAATAAAACTCCACCAGATATAGATATTCTATCATCAATAATTCCTACCCAATCAGCATTTGTATTGCCAAACAAATCAATACTTTCTAAGATATCATACATGATTCTGAAATCTATTGTGACTTTGATATATCTGAGAATACTTTTTCCATTCAATAGATGCAGTTATTTTAGATAACTTTGGAATCTTTCATATAATGTAACAACATAAACAATGTTTGGTATTGAGGTGGTTAGATACAAAAAAAACATCCAATCAGTTTCTGAAACTCTTTTGAGTCAACTTTCTTACTTTATCTATCTTTTTTAAACTTGGTTCTCACTGAAATTAGTGTGGGAACGGTTTCAAATTTTCCATGTCAAGATTATTAAGAAGTTCCTTAGAATAATTCTCTTGAGAAAGAAATGTGTGTTTCTTATTTTTTGATATTTATAATCTAAGAAAGTATATCATTTCTCCTATCATGGAAATTTCAAATAACTTTTTAATTTCCTCTACAAACCTTTCACATGTTCTTTTATAATTCCCAAAAAAGCTAATATCATCATCATATACAATTACAATGAGGTAAATATTATGAATTTCTTTGATATAAAAATTTTTATCAACCCTTCCTTTCATAAAGCTCAACATTCTTATGCAAGCATCCAATTTAGAATATCATGATCTTGAATCTTTTATCCCATAAAAGGACTTATTCAACTTGCACACATAACTTTCATCCTTTCCAATAAAAAGTCCAATGTTTTCTCAACATACACTTCTTCATCAAGTTCTTCATTCAAGAATACTGACTTCAAATCCATTTGAAAAAATTTATAACATCATTGTTCAGTAATAGCAAGAAAGAAAATATTTTTTCTAACCTTTCTGCTAGAGAAAAAGTCTCAGAAAAATCAATGTCATCAATCTATGAGTAACCTTTTCACAATAATCTTGTCTTGTTTCTTATTACTTCACCATCGTCATTAAACTTATTCCAGAAAACTCATTTTGTAATAATAACATTTTTTTCATTTGGTTTAGGTATGAGTTCCCAAGTATCATTCTTTTAAATCTGATTCAACTCTTCATTGATGAAGTAAATCCATTTCAAATGCTCAAAAGCTTCATTCACATATTTTGGATCAACTTTTGAATATACAGAAATATGTGTAATAACTTTTGATGTTGTTCTTGTCTGAACATTTTGATGTTGATCACCAATAATTTTTTGAGCTTCAACTTTCATCCTTATCCTAGGATGAGATGTTTGAAATTCTTCTTTATCATTGGAAATAGTTGAATCTAGTTTATAATCATGTCTTGTATCACAATTTTTTACATCCTTATCAGGTTTCATAACAATAATTATTTCATCCTCTTCATCTTCCTCATCTGTATGAGAATTTGAAACATCTTCTTCACCTTTTTCAAGAACTTTTACATCAACTGAATCAACTAATATTCTTGTCTCTTTGTTGAAAAATATATAACCTCTTTCATCTGAATCATAGAAAATAAAAATTCCATCTTCTCTTCTCTGATCAAACTTCATAAGGTTTCTACCTTTGTTCTTTATAATTCATGGACTCCAAAAAAACTCTTAAGTGTTTCAAACTTGGAGTTTTATCACAAAACTTTTCATAAAGAATCCTATTGGAATTTTTCTATAGAAACATCAATTTTGAATATAAATAGTTGTTCTCGTGTATTTCCTCAAAAAGTAATGAGAAATATTATGTTAAATTAACATAGTATGTCCCATTTTAAATAAATTTTTATTATACCTATCAGCAACCCCATTTTTTTAGGTGTGTAGAGTGTACTGAACTCATGCCAAATTCCATGTTTTTCAAGATAAATTTTGAACTCTTCATTCTCATACTCACCAAAATTTTTAGTTCTAAACTTACTCACAGAATACCCAAATTCCTTCTCATCTCTTATCCAGAAACTCTTAAACATATTTAGATCTTCTTGTTTATGTCTCAAATAAATAAGACAAGTAATACGAGTAAAATAATCGATGAAATAAATGAATTACTTATCTTAAAATGTTGATTTTTTTCTCATCAGCCCAAAAATATCAGAATGAATAAGTTATAGGGGTTGAGTTGAATGTATATCAACTTTCTTATTCATGGATTTTGTTATCTTCCCCTTTTGAAAAATTGAAAAACACCAATATCTTCTTCTTGACATATTAGGAATATCTCATACACTTTCTCGCTTTGATAACTTGCTTATGTATCTCTAAAACATATTTCCCAAACTTTTATTCCACAACTGATTTTATTAATTCATGTTTAAGTAACATGAGTTCTGAAATTCACCAATTTGAAACAAGTTTCATTTCGTGTGTTGTCCTTTTATAACAACTTTTACATCTTCCTATACTTTTACAACAAAACCATGTTTTCTGAAAACCAATTTATCACCCTCATCACAAAGTTAAGAAACACTCAATAAGTTGTGTTTTAACCCATAAAAAACAAATATTTCTTTAATTTAAACTTTTCTTCCCCAATAATAGTGGATCTAACACCCTTGATTTTGAGGGATTCATCATTTCTAAATGTCACTGTTACTTCTTTGAAATCTTTCACATTCTTCAAAATTTTCAAATCTTCTATCATATGAGAATAACGCCTACTATCCAAGATCCAGGGTCATTCTCCTCGTATATATTTGAGAGGAGTTTCTACAACAAGTGATTTTTCCTTCCTTTTATCTTTCTTCACTTACATATTTTTAGAATTGTTAAAAAAAATTGTTCTGTTGGTAACAGAATAGGCCAACCTTTTCCAAGATGTCTAGGTTGTTCATATATTTCATAAATATTTTCTAAAGGTTGGAACCTATTTTCAAATTTCATAACATCCTTCTTAAATTTATTCAAAATACCCTTCCCAAATTTCTTCTTTTGAGAGGATTGACTCCCCCTTGAACTTTTCCTTCTATAACTCATTGTTGTGGTATTATTGATTAAACTAACACATAATTTTTTTATACCAAAATAAACCACAATACTAGCAGTACCTATTTAATGAATACTTTACTCTATAACTTCCATACAACCCAAAATTGTGAACATTTTTCTTAGTAACTTACTTATATTTCACATCATAATTTTGTTGTGCCACAAACTTTTTGTTATCACCTAGAAACTTCTTCTTTAATTCATATTTTTTTCTATCCTTATTAGAATTAGTAATAAATTTTGTTTCAGACTCGGAATTTTAAAAAATTATAAAATTAAAAATTTGTCGGTTTTAGACATACACATGATTTTATCAACTTTATTATTATTATAAAAAGTATAAAATTTATTTTCAACCTTTAAAGGTAACTTTTTATACTCCTAAGTTTAAAATTTTCTTGAAATTTTACAAACTTCAGAGAAAGAATTTTTGAAACTTGTAACTCCCTACTCAACTTTAGAAATATTTTGTTTAACAAGTTCCAAATCTTCCTCCCTATATTTTAAATTTACTTCAAGATGATCATTCATATTATTTTTTTTCTCAAGATACTTGTTCAGATAATCAATCTCTTCAAGTAAATAATATTTCTCCTTAGGAATAAATTCTTGATTGTTTTATGTGGGAATTTATTTCTTCAACTTCCTGATATCTCTTTTATGTATAAAAATATTTCTCAAATATTCATTCATTTAACTTTTCATATGAAATTATTACTTGGTCTCTTAATCTTGAGAAATACTAATTCCAAACTCTTCATGATTAATTATTTTAATGTAAGTACTTTCTCCAGTAACTTCAAAAAAATCGATCTGAGATTCATTGTCTTATTTTTCTTTATCTTTAGACAAAAAGCTTCTCCTTTTGTATTTGGAGAACTTTCTATGTTTTCCCTTGGAAAAATATTTTTTATTATCACCCTCTTTCTTCCAATATCTTCTTTCCCTTCTATCATCTTATTCATTATCTTCCTAATTCTTTCTTCAAAGAAAATTGGAAGAAAGTGTCCAATGGATCCACAATCAAAAAACTTCAAGGGAAGTTTCACTTTATATTTTCTTCTGCCACTTTTGAAATTTTTAGAAAAAAAGGGTAAAATATTAATAATATTTTTACATAAATTATTTTCATATACAAATTCACCAAAATCTACATCTTCAAGAAACTTATTTAAATTTTCATTCTTGGAAGCTTTGAAGGAAATTTCTATATCATATTTTTTTCCTTACATAACTTCATCCCTTATCATTTAATAAGCAATAAGAGTACTGTGAATTTTATAAAAATATAGAGTTTCAGGATCTATATCTTCCAAAGAAGAAACTTTGGCATCAAAGTTATCAAGAATAATTATCATGGTCTTTTCAACAACAATTAAGTATTCCAACTTTTCACCAAGACATATTACAGTGACAAAAATATCATTCCCCCTTATAAAGAAGTCGCCAACTAATTTATACACACCCATTTTAATATCTTCATATTTCAACCTTCAAATATTTAGCTTGTATTTATTAAACTTTTTATTTCTTTCATAAATGTTCTTTAACTTTTCTAAGATAACTTTGGTAGTAGAAAATCCTTTCACTTTTAAAAAATCACTTTCAAAATGTGATGAGAGTAAAGCATTATTATCTCTTCCATCATTCCCAAGATTATTCTTATCCACATATGTGAGAGGAACTTTTTTATAAATAGGATGAAATCCATCTGTAGAAGATTCCAAAACTTCATACACGAGAGATATAAGATATAAAAATATTCTATATTTATAGATATGATATATATTTCCATTGAATACTGGAATCCCCTTAATTTTCACACAATTCAGATTCTCCATAACAATTTCTCTTCAAAAATTTCCAAAAAGAGTAAAAAAAAGGGAACCTTTCTTTGATACCAATTGTTAATTATCGTCTTGGATCAATGTATCATTGAGAGGGGGAGGGGGTGAAATAGTGATATATTTTTCTTTTGAAACAATTTTCACTTCATGTTAAACATTTTTCACATTATTGAAAACAAAACAATCACACATACATAGTAACATAATTATTAACAATATTCACTACTCAACCAGAGTAGTTACATCCTTGTCATGCTTTGGAAAATAATCCAATACCACACAATACACTAAAAACAATCCATTTGTGTGGATATAAAAAGTAGTATATACCCTTACACTTATGTCGTACTATGATCAATACAATAATGAGTTGTCTTCTTCTATCCCCAATGATGTAATAAGTTTTTTTAACAAGTAATGAAATCTTCACTGATTGGTTCAAAATAAGTTACAATGTTTCCTTATAAACTTCTACTAGAAAACATTCAAAACAAAATTCTTCACTTTACTACCCAATTGTAGGTAGAAACAAAAAAAATACTTTGTTATGAAAACCCAGTCAGATGGATCAGTCTGATTCCCCATATGATTCCTCGATTCATAAAATAGATACGAATTAATACCCTAGAAACAATATTTAACCTCTTCAAACTTTCCCCATACTCATTCATCTGATTGATCGGTCTGATCCGATAACTTTGATTACTATCCTACCTTATGATTCTTCAATATAGAGATGTTTATTAGGAAACATTTATCCATAAACATTATTTTCTATTCTTCTGTGATCTCACTTTATTCTCATGTAAACAGCACGTCATTGTTAGAGAGTACAATTTACTTCCTACTTTTTATAGAAGAGACAAAAGTTGTTTGGGTGTGAATCTAAAAAAATCCTGCTTAACCAAGTTTCTAAAACTTAAATTTCATTTACATTTTGACATTATCTTTGAATCTTTCAATTCTTCTCAACTCTTCTCACTTCTTATAAAAAATTATTGAATTTTCTCTAGAAATAAACTATCTTTAGACTTTCTAACCATTCTTTATTCGGAACCAAGGTCATTACAATTAAAACATATATAAGACTGAAAACTTTCATTATATTTCTCTATGATATATTAAAAAAATGGATGAATTCTCATTATGATGCTCTGTATTAACTAAATGATATAAAATGTTGAAACCATTATGTCATAAATATTTTTAAAATTTCATTATACTTGAATTTATTTTATTTTTTCATAAAAATAATCACAACTTCAAAATATCAACACACTTTGGAAACACTTCAGCACCAGATTCAATCCCTCTTGAAAACACATTGATAAAAGATTTCAAACATTTCACCTTTTATTTACAAGTTCAACAACTTCCTTAGACTGATGATCATGCATCTGATGAAGTATCAATTTCATCATGTGTCAGATGGATCAGTTACTATCTCATTCTGATGGATCGATGTAAGGGCCTATCTGATGAATATTGAACCACTTGGAAAACAAATTATAGCTTCTTATTCTCATGAAACAAATGCATAACAGTTCAACCTGGTGAAAATTGTTGACTACATTATTGATCTTTATCTGGTTGATAGGTCTATGATTTTATTGTGGTCTATAACACCCTGACCCTAGTTACCCAGAGTCGGTGCATTATTACATAACATTGGCATGATCATAAGAGATTAATTTTGAAATACCAATCAGTTTAGTAACCTTGGAAGTTCTAGATACATACATAAGTTTTAGATTACATTATGAAATAAAAAAATAACATTGTGTACCCTTTGAACACACTCATATCCCTTATCCTATTCCTGCAGGTCAATCATAATATACTTCTTCGCATCCTAGGAAAAATAAAACATAATAAAGGGGTGATCTCAGATGCTTAGTAAGGATAACAATATAGTAGAAACTATCATAAATAAGTATAAATATTTAAGGCAATGTATAAGGCTAAAACACAATCCTTTTAAACTTAAAATTCATCATAATATGGAAAAGATAAATCAAATAATTCCATTTACTTACTCACATGGATATTCTACTAGTCGAATAATCACATGTAATATCAATAGCTAATTTTATAATGATGGAATGCGTAATGTCGGACATCATAACCACATAGTCAAGGCCTTGTGCCAAAAATAAATAAAAAAAATTTCAAGGACTTGGGCCAAGACACTAATTTGTCTCATGAGACCTACAAATGCATCGAGGGGTTATAGTTGGCCCCACCCGTCTCTTACTACGTCCAATGCATTCCTCATATGAAAATTTTGAAACATTTTTATTAAAACTAGCATACAAAATGTTAATACTTTAACCATAAACCATGAATGGTATAAAAATAGCACATTCATAGTCAAACATATCACAAAACCTTAAATACAATATGGAAGATTGTATCATAATGAATCAACTTCAAACAATTATAAAATACAACAAAGGATGTTGACATAGATGAAATCAATCCAAAAACATTTTGAGTGAAATATCTCTTTCTACTTTGAAATAATTTAAAAGTAAAGAAAAAATGTATTTTGAAAATATTCATATAATATTTTAAGGTAATATTAAAAGGTATTATAATGGCGAAAAATGGTTGCACCCACCGTATAAGTTAAAAAAACATTCTTTCCTTAATTTTTCATAAAGGTAATAAAGTACCTTCTTTGGAAAATAACAGAAAGATTCCTTTCAAAGAATTTAATAAAATTTAAACAAGGGTATAAATAACTTTAACCCATATTCTATGAAATAGTAAAAAAATGTTTTGAAATACATTTTTAAGAAACATGGATGTGGATGAGAAAGAGGTCCCAGTAAACACTTACGTATAAACACACTCGGATAATAAAGAGAGATTGTAAAATTAACCCTTACCTTGTACTTTTCCTTAGTCGAGGGTATGTTAACCTCTTTTATAATGGTTTAATCATTGTTATTAAATTATAAAATAACCATATACATAAATATGATATCATATATGATCCTCTAATAGTGCTTTCTTAATAATATTTCAGTAGTATCGTTGTTCCGGGTGTTAAATGATTTGTTTTCCTTTATATGTTTTGTTATGTAAGTAATTTTTGTTATGGATAGGATTTATTTAATTAAAATCCATAATGATATTAAGTTCTTCAAAATTATTTTTAATCATCAAATGAAAATTATTCTTGAATTGCTATGATGTGGAATGAAATCTTATCGCGTCATGGTCGTACGTACGCACGAGTGACAATATCATTCTATTGATGGTGAAATCATATGTTATTGGATGATATATTATATATACATAATAATTAACATGTTATATTTATTATTTAAATCAATTATACATCATAATTATACCCATATAAATAATGAATTTTTGAATAACAAACTACACCATGATGTGGAGATGGTAAGTCGTACGTACGCACGTATGGTGACTTTGTCATTCATAGAATGGATAAAATAATGAATATGGTTGTACCATATTTATAATAACATCATAGTATATATAAGGTACTATAGTTATTATTTTGGTATGGAAACAACAAAGAAATAGGAATTGGAAGAAGAAAAGAACTTTGAAAGAGGTGATGAAAAAATTACTTCTTCTTCGAGTGCTTCCTTTTGATTCGAACAAAAGGGATCATTAGGTTGGATTTCTGATCGAAGTAAGGACTCTAGGATGAATTGAGGGTATTTGGGAGGAGATTTCATCAGGTTTTGGCCAAGACAAATGGATTTGGAAGTGTGAATTTGAGAGAAGGGGAAGTACACTTTTATGAGAGAGGTGAGGGGCACTTTAGGAAAATCTTGAAATATTAATTTATTATAAACTAATTTTAGGTTTCTAATAGATCCAAATGAAATTAGTTCGAGGAGAAGGTTGTTATGGGTCTAAATACCTTAAAAAATAGGTTTTAGACAAGTTTAGTTCACTATATTAACATTATCTTTTAGCTTTAACTCTTGGTTAAATAGTTTAACATTTACCATGTCTCCTTGTATTTTTATATTACATGGTTAATAAACTTACAATAAAATTCCAAGAGAACATAAAGTGGTTGATTAATGACATATATAACCTTATATAAGTTCTTTGGCCGAATCTTATATTTTTATGAGTATTATATCATTTAATAAAATAGTATTTGTTTTAAAAACTCATTTATGTCAATTTTGACACTATTTAGTATTTGGTTTTTGTGAAAGTCATAACAAATTTTTTACTTCGAAAAAATACATTTAATAGACCCTAACATTTCATATTCAACTATAAAATTCTTTTATGACATCAAAAGTTTCAATTTATATTTATTTTAATATTTATAATATCAATTATTTTATTATTTCATTAATAAGGTAATTACTGCATCATCATTGTGTCATAAAAAAATTTAATTATTTAACGTCTAAAAATTATAAATAAAATTCCATGATGTAGGAAATATTATATATTTATAATGAATATTTATAGTCTAATTTATCTTATTTTTAATACTATATTAAAAATATTTTAGTTATTAAACATTGAATTTAACACTTTTAACTCTTCTTTAAATAAAATATAATAAATGACCTAATCTATTCCAAGTGGATCAAAAATGATAATATTTTATTCATAAGGTTTATTTTGGTTGAAATACACTTATCCAATAGAATTAGGACATGTTTTGGCCTAATTATAATAATATTTTTAACTTTAATTACCCTATTTACTTTTAACTGTGGTAAATAAAATTCAAAGGTTACTATTTACCAAATATTATTTTCATCCTATTGAACCACATTTTACTTACTGATGTAAATTGTTTCTCTGGTATTTTTGAAATTTAATTCACAGAAGCGGTAAAATTATTTTTTATGTAGATTTGCAAATGTGCCTTGAAGGTGGGTAAAAGACATTAAAAAGTTCAATGAAATTTTATATATCTAGTCTTATTATAAAATGACTCCAATGAATTACATTGGATTAATATAGGTATTGTGTATATATTTTTACTTTAAAATAAATTTAAATTTAAAAATAATTATTTAAATAAAAAATTGGTTTTAAACAATAACACATTGTTTTTCACTATTCATCAAAAATTGAAAATTTTTAGAAAAATACCAAAAAATTACCCTAAGATAATTTTGACATTTTGAACCCAAAAATGAAGTCCATTTTGAAAAATAAAATTAATAAAGTTTCAAAAATTGGGTATTACTATTCATAATTGCTTTTTAAACAGCTAATTTGATTGGTCGTGGTGTGCTAGAACTTGAAGTTGCATACAACGGAAGCTATTGTATAATTAAAAGAGAAGCATACCATGGAATATTGGGGTGTTACATTCTTCCCTCATTCAAATAATTTCATCCTCTAAATTTCTAGAATATTACTACATAGAAATATTTGGGTGGTTATTCATCATAAGTTCCTTAGGTTCCCGCGTTGCCTCTTCCATTTTATGGTTTCTTCAAAGAACTTTTACCGGATGAGTCGTTTGGTTTCTCAACACTTGTTCTCTAGTATCAAGAATCCTAATAGGCTCTTCACAATAAGATAGACCGAGTTCCAGTTCTATTTATTTATAGGTGAGTACATGCATTGGGTCAGGCATGTATTTTCTCAACTGTGATACGTGGAACACATCATGAACTTTGGAGAGACTTGGCGGCATAACCAAATGGTAAGCTACAACTCCAATTTTTTCTATAATTTCAAAAGGTATGATGTACCTAGGACTTAATTTTCCCTTCTTACCGAATTGTATAACACCCTTCCATGGAGATACCTTTAAAAAAATGATCTCATACTTGAAATTCCAAATCCTTCCTTTAGTTATCTAGGGCTTTCTGTAGAATTTTCCAAACTCTTGATGTAAAATGGGGATCACGATCAGAAATAATCGATATGGGTACACCATGAAGTCTTGCTTCCTCATTAATATATATTCTTGATAAACTTTAAATTGGTAAATCTTTTCTTATAGCAAAAAAATATGTTGACTTGGTAATATGATCAACAATGACCCATATTGCATCATTCCTTCTAGGAGTCTTTAGTAGGACCATGAAAAATTCCATCTTAATATCATCCCATTTCCACTTAGGTATGGGAAGAGGTTGAATGAATCCTCAAGGATGTTGTCTTTCAACCTTAACCTATTGAAAAACCATACATCTTGACACATAATCAGCAATCTCCCTCTTCATGTTGTCCCACCAAAAACGTTCCTTCAAATCTCTATACATCTTAGTGCTACCAGGGTGTATAGATAAATTGGAGATATGAGCATCATCCAACAATTCCCTTTTTAGATCAGGTATATCAGGAACACAAAGCCTTTTCCCAAATTTCAAAATTCCATCTTCATATATGAATTCAATCAATCTCCCATCATTCAAAACTTAAATTTTCTTTTGAAACTCCTCATCATCAGTCTGAGAACTTTTCATCCTTTCTAGTAAAGATGGTTTGGAAACCATCTAAAAAGTATTTATGTTTATCCTTCTATGATTATTTCTATATCCATCTTTACTAGATCCAAGAACATAGGATCCCTTTTAACTCTCATCTTGTTCAGAACTCCATGATTCTTTCTTCTCAATGTATCTACCACCTTATTTTTCTTCCCAAGGTGGTAGTGTATAGTGCAATCATAATCCTTGATTAGTTCGAGCCATCACCTTTGCCTCATGTTGAGTTCTTTCTATGAGGAAATATACTTCAAACAATTATAATCAGTATATATCTCACATTTTTTACCATAGAGATACTGTCTCCATATCTTTCGAGTAAATATTATAGCTACTAACTCAAGATCATGAGTAGGATAGTATTTTTCATGAATTTTTAGTTGTCGTGATGCATAGTGAATAACTCTATCATTCTGCATAAGAACACAACCAAGTCCTTTCTTTGAAGCATCACTATAAATAAGAAACCCATCATTCCCCGATGGTAGAGTCAAGATAGGAGCATTGAATAAACTTATCTTCAATTCTTCAAAACATTATTCACACTCTTTTTTCCAAACAAATTTATACCCTTTACGTGTAATCTTGGTTAATAGGTTATCCAATTGGGAAAAATTATGGAAGAAACTCTGATAGTAACTTGCTAAACCAATAAAACTATGTACCTCAGTTATACTCACCGATGCTGGTCATTCTTGGATTACCCTGGTCTTTGAAGGATCAACAAAGATTCTATCCTTAGAGACAATATGGCTAAGAAAAGAAATTTCCTGAAGTTAGAATTCACACTTTCTAAACATACCATATAATTCATTTCTTCTAAGAGTCTTTATAATAGTGCACAAGTGATTTTCATGATCTTCGTAGCTTTTGGAGTATACCAAGATATCATCAATAAATACCACTAAAAGTCATCAAGATATTCCTTGAAAGCTCTATTCATTATATCCATGAAAACATAGGGTAAATTAGTCAGTCCAAAAGGCATTACTGTAAACTCATAATGCCCATACCTAGTTTGAAATGCTACCTTTGGAATGTCTTCCTTTTTCATGCACAACTGGTGGTATCCAGATCGAAGGTCAATATTTGAAAAATATTGAGCTCCATGATGTTGATCAAATAAATCATCAATACGAGGTAGGGGATACTTTTTATTTATTGTTGTAGCATTGATCTTTCTGTAGTCAATGCACAACCCCATAGATCCAACTTTCTTCTTAACAAAAAGAACAGGGGCTCCCCATGGAGAAACACTAGGGTGAATAAATCATTTATTACTCAATTCCTCTAATTGTTTCTTTAGTTCCACTAATTCCACAGTGGACATTCTATAAGGGGTCTTCGATATGGTCCTTGAACCAGGAATTAAGTCAATGGAAAACTCAATTTCCCATTCTGGAGTATTTTTAGGTAAATCCTCTAGAAACGCATCAACATATTCTTGCACAATAGGTACGTCCTCTATTTGAACATTACTTTCCTCACCCATAGTTATTTCACTCCCTTCCTCTCCAATAATTTAATTTAGTAGAGCTATATGGGGTGGATCTAGATGAGAATCATATGGTGACGTCTATGCTCTAAAGATAATGTATTCCTTATCATCATCAAAAATTGTAACCTCCTTCTTCTTACAATAAATTTTCGCATCATGGTCTGAAAGCCAATCCATACTGAGGATTATATCAAATTCAATCATGGTTATGACAATAAGATTAGAAGATAAAGTATGTTTATATGCCATAATGGTAACTGATTGACAAAACTTTGTTACAATGATACTTCCCTTATGATTTTTGACTGACAACTCCGTTGTTAAGTAAAATTGTAAATATCTAATTTTCTTTTCAAACTGGGAAGATATGAAAGAATGAGATGATCCAGAATCAAATAAATCATCACCTAATTTTGAGGAAATGATTAAAGTACCTTCCACCATGTTATTAGTAACTTGAACCTCAGCAGTAGTGATCGTATAAGCTTTGTATTTCTCCCTTGTCCTTTTATAAGGTAAGTTTCCTTGGATCTTAGGAGATTCATTTTCATAAAGCCCCGTTTATCTAAAATTTTAGAATTCAACATTGACATCAACTTTCTTTTTCTTGAAATCACGAGCTTGGTGGCCTTTTTCTTCACACTTGTAACAAACTATCATCCCCTTCAAGAAAGTACCAGGGTTTTTCTTCCCACATTTATTGTAGGGTGGAAAGCCAACTTTTCCCTTCTTTCCCTTATTTTCTTTTTCAGAATGTTCAGAAAATATCTTCTTCTCTTGCTTCTCTTTAAAGTCATAAGACTTATAGAATTCATTTTCTATCCTAATAGAACATGAGACTATATATTCTAACGATGAGAAGGATTGTGACACTAATGATTGACGAAGAAATGGTTTTAACCCATAAAAGAATCAATCAATATTACTTCTTGGGTTACGTATATAATCTGTAACATGCCTTTCTAACCTTGTAAAGTTAGCCTCATACTTTGTGACATTCTCATCCTCCTTTTGCCTCAGACTCATAAATTTCCTTTCCATATCCGCTCGATTTTCACAAGGAAAGTATTTTTCTAAGAAAATCTATTTAAACTCCCTCCATTCCATATTTGATACTTCTTCATCCTCCTTTGTTTTTTGAATTATTTACCACTATTGATCTACATCTCTTGTGAGGCGATAAACTTCCATGACAACTTTTTTCTTTTCGCTACTCCCCAAAGAATGAAATATTTTCTATAAGGAACTTATCCATTAATCATATACAAATGGATTTTTATTACCAGTGAATGTTGGTGGTTGTTGTCTCATGAAGTAGTCTAACATTGATCCTCCACATTGTAGATCAGGGTGCTTCATACGGGTAAGGTTATTATTCATAACCTAAGTGAGTTGTCCCAGTATGGTTATAAACTGATCAGCACCAGTTGCATCACCAACTCTACTATAATTATCTTGAGTATGAGGGTAATCCCTACACAGATTATGTGAGTTGATAAAATTTCCATTCCTTCCACTAGGCTCCATTTATAAATAATGAAATACACTATATTAGTTTATGAATCGCAATGCATAATTCCAAACTTGTAAAATAATTAACATAAATTGAACATTTTATGTATATAATTCATAATCATAAAAATGTTTTAGTTGGGGAAGTATTTACTCATAAATCCTTTATAATTTTTGTTAGAGAAAATATGAAATTATCCAAAGCATATCCCCTAGGAGTGTCAAACCAGGTGCACAATAAGTCCCTTTTTCATGTACCAGAATACCCCGAGTCAAGCCCGAAACTTCTTGTTAGAGTTTTCACTCATAGATACATCTGTTCCAGAACCACATTCACTTGTAGTATCCATACAGAGATTTATTGCATGGAAAACACACATAATATCTAAATTAGAAATTTTTTTGGATGTTCTTCTATACTAATCCTCAAATTCTATCTTAGGGTAATGTTCTCTAATCAGAGTTTTTCTAAGTCTGATTTCCAAGGTTTGTACTAAATTTCATCTAATAACAACTACAATGCCCCAACCCTAGTTACCCAAAGTCAGTTCATTATTACATAACATTGGCATGATCACAAGAGATCAAGTCTGAAAGACCGATCAGTTTAGTAGTCTTGGAAGTACTAGATACATACATAAGTTTTACATTACATTATTAAATTAAAAAAACAACATTGTGTCCCCTTTTAACACACTCATATCCCTTAGCCTATTCCTATAGGTCAATCATAATATACTTATTCACATCCAAGGAAAAATAAAACATAAGAAAGGGGTGAAATCAGATTCTCAGTAAGGATAACAATATAGCAGAAACTATCATAAATAATCATAAACATTTAAGAAAATGTATAAGACTAAAACACAAGCCTTTTAAACTTAAAATTCAGCATAATATGGAAAATATAAATAAAATAATTCCATTTAATTACTCACATAGATATTATATTAGTCAAATAATCACATGTAATATCAATATCTAATTTCATAATGATAGAATGCATAAGGTTAGACATCATAACCACATAGTCAAGGCCTCATTCCAATAATAAAAATAAAAATTTTGTTAAGGCCTTGTACCAAGACACTAATTTATCTCATGATACCTACTGATGCATCGAGGGGCTATAGCGGGTCCCGCCCATCACTTACTATATCCAATGCATTCCTCATATGAAAAGGTTGAAACATAACATAAACATTCATATAAAAACTAGCATACAAAATGTTAACACTTTAAACATAAACCATGAATGATATAAAAACAGCACATTCATAGTCAAATATATCACAAAACCTTCAATACAATATGGAAGATTGTATCATAATGAATCAACTTCAAAAAAAAACATAGGATATTGACATAGATGAAATCAATCCAAAAACTATTTGAGTGGAATGTTTCTTTATACTTTTAAATAATTTAAAAGTAAAGAAAACATTTATTTTGAAAATATTCATATAAGATTGTAATGGAAGCTTTGAAGGTGTTATAATGGCAAAAAATGGCCGCACCCATCGTATAAGTTAAAAAACATTCTTTCCTTAATTTGTCTAAAAGGTCATAAAGTACCTTCTTTTGAAAACGATGGAAAGATTACTTTCAAATAATTTTATAAAAGTAAAAAAAAGGTATAAATGACTTTAAAACATAGTCTAGAAAATAGTAAAAATGTTTTAAAATACATTTTTATGAAACAAAGTTGTGGATGATAAAGAGGTCCTAGTAGACACTTACGTATAAACAACCTCAGATAATAAAGAGAGATTGTAAAATTAACTCTTACCTTGTACTTTTCCTTAGTCGAGGGTATGTTAACCTCCTCTATAATGGTGAAATAATTGTTATTAAATTATACAAGAACCACATACATAAATATGATATCATATATGATCCTCTAATATTTCTTTGTTAATAATATTTCAATAATATCATTGTTTTGGGTGTTAACTGATTCATTTTCCTTTATATGTTTTGTTACATAAGTCATTTTTGTTATGGATAGGATGTATTTGATTAATATACAGAATGATATTAAGTTCTTAAACAGTATTTTTAATCATAAAATGAAAATTATTCTTGAATGGCTATGATGGGGAATGAAATCTTATCGCGTTGTGGAGACGGTAAGTCGTATGTATGCACGAGCGACAATATCATTCTATTGATGGTGAAATCACATGTGATTGGATGGTATATTATATATAAATAATAATTAACATGTTATATTTATTATTTACATCAATTATACATGATTATTATTTCCATCCAAATAATGAAGTGTTGAATAACAAACTACACCATGATATAGAGACGGTAAGTCGTACGTACGCACGTATGGTGACTTTATCATTCATAGGATGGATAGAATAATGAATATGTTTGTACCATATTTATAATAACATCATAGTATATATAAGTTACTTGATTTATTATTTTTTTATTGAAACAACAAAGAAAGAGGAAGTGGATGAAGAAAAGAACTTTGAAAGATGTGATGAAATAATTACCTCTTCTTCAGGTGCTTCCTTTTGATTTGAACAAAAGGGCTCATTAGGTTGGATTTCTGATCAAAGTAAGGCCTCTAGGATAAATTGAGTTTAGTTGGGGGGATATTTGATCTGGTGTTGGCCAAGCCAAATGGATTTGGAGGTGTGGATTTGAGAGAAGGGGAAGTACCCTTTTATAAGAGAGGTGAGGGGCACTTTAGGAAAATCTTGAAATATTAATTTATTATAAAATCATTTTCAGTTTCTACTAGCTCCAAATTAATTTATTTCAAAGATAAGGTGGGTATGGGTATAAATCATTTCAACCAATGGTTTTTAGACAAGTTTAGGTCACCATATTAACCTTATCTTTTAAATTTAACTTTTAGTTAAATAGTTTAACATTTACCACGTCTCCTTGTATTTTTATATTATATGGTTAATAAAATTACTATAAAATGAAAAGAGAATATAAAGTGGTTCATTAATTACATATATAACCTTATATAAGTCCTTTTTCCTAATATTAGATTTTTAGGAGTATTATATCATTTAATAAAATAGTATTTGTTTTAAAAACTCATTTATGTCAATTTTGACATTATTTAGTATTTGGTTTTTCTGAAAGTCATAAAAAAATTACTTCAAAAAAAATACATTTAATCAACCCCAACATGTAATATTAAACTAAAAAATTCTTGGTTGGCATAAAATGTTTTAATTTACATTTATTTTAATATTTATAACATCAATTATTTTAATCTTTCATTAATAAGGTAATTACTACATCATCATTGTGTCATAAATTAATTTAATTATTTAATATCTAAAAATTATAAATGAAATATCATGATGTAGGAAATATATTTAGATTTCTAATGAATATTTATAGTCAAATTTATCTTATGTTTAATCCTATATTAAAAATGTTTTAGTTATTAAACTTTAAATTTAACACTTTTAACTCTTCTTTAAATAAAATATAATAAATGTCCTAATCTAATCCAAGTGGATCAAAAAGGATCATATTTTATTCATAAGGTCGATTTTGTTCAAAATACACTTATCCAATAGAATTAGGACATGCATCGGGGTAATTATAATATCATTTTTATCTTTAATTCCCTACTTACTTTTAACCGTGGTAAATAAAATTAAAAAGTTACTATTCACAAAAAATTATTTTCATTCTATTGAACCACATTTTACTTAATGATGTCAACTATGTCTCTCATGTTTTTGAAATTAAATTTACATAAGCGGTAAAATTACGTTTTATGTATATTTGCAAATGTGCCTTGAAGGTGGGTAAAAACGTTAAAAAGTTCAATAAAATTTTATATATCTAGTCCTATTGTAAAATGAATTTAATGAATTAAATTGGATTAATATAGGTATTATGTATCTATTTTGAATTTAAAATAAATTTAAATTTAAAAATTATTATTTTAATAAAAAGTCGGTTTTAAACAATAACGTAGTGTTTTTCACTATTCATCAAAAATTGAAAGTTTTCAGAAAAATACAAAAAATTCACCCTGAGAAAATTTTGAAATTTAAAACCCAAAAATAAAGTCCATTTTGAAAAATAAAATTAATAAAATTTCAAAATGTGGGTATTAATATTCATAACTGCTTTTTAAACAGCTAGTTTGATTGGTCGTGGTGTGCTAGAACTCGAAATTGTGTACAACACAAGCTATTGTATTATTGAAAGAGAAGCATACCATTAATGCTTGGGGTGTTACATGGTCCCAATAATTACAAATTTCTTATCTATTGGTCCCAATATCTCTCATTACTTATTATACTAAAACTTAGAGAACAATTCAGATTTTCCTCTAATGAATTGGTGAAACACTATGTCTAATAGACTGGTATCTACACTTAATAAACACTTCAATATTCCTAGCCATTATTCTTCCAAATACTTATTCTTGTATCATGACTTCTTCATGACTTTTTGAAATTAAGGATTAGCATAGCATCATCTGAATTGGGGTTCCAAACATATCTTATCCCCCTTTCTTTCATAAGGATTTCATCACAAGTTTTTCACACAGCTTATGATATTTGAAAATTAATCGAATAGAAAAGAATAATTAGATTTAATATGGATACATTCAGACACTGATACATTTCATCATACTGATCAAAACCTTCTTTCTAGACACAATGTGAGTTTTAAATACATATTCTTTCACAAAAACTTCTTCAGTAAAGAAAACTGAAACATATTAGCTTTCTTATCAAAACCGCATTCAATTTTCTGATTACAATGCTTCCATTCATTCCTCTCATCTAATAATCAAAACTTACAAAGTAATTTGATTTCCTTTTCTTGACAAAAAAATACAAAATTAGCAGCACAAAATTCTTTTAGAATCCAAACACTTCCATCAAACTTGGGCCCAACAATATACCCCTTTGTATTTTATTGTCAACCAAGGTTCATAAATCACTGAACTTTTCAACCTCGATCAATGGATTACTTATCAATACATATATTCATACATGATCTAACTCTTTGTAGGAAACAAGAATCATTAATAGAAAAATCATGTTGTCCGAAATTAGTGACTCATGAAACTTATTCAACTTTACAATTTTTCTTCACATATTCATTCACTTATTGATTTACTTCTTCCACTTACCTATTAACACAATTTTCCTAAAACCACTCCAACAAACCATTAGAATTTTTCAGACACTGACATGCTGAGTTCAAAGATTACCCATTACTTCACCTATATATAAGCTTCCTTGAAAGGTTTAGCATATACCAAAGGATATATTTTTGAAAAATTACTCCCCCTTTGATAGAACTATCTAAATATAAGATAAGAGAGATGAAAAGGACACATACCTAAACCTTGGAGGGAAAGAGGTTGAACACCCATGTTCAACTCATCTTGAAAAATACTTCCTTTTGTAAAGGTTTTGTGAATATGTCAGCAACTTGTTACGATGTAGGAACATGCTCTAGTGTGAGTTCATTCTTCTCCACATTCTATTTGATAAAATGATATTTGATATCAAAACATTTTTAATAATATTTTTGTACTATATTTCTTTTAAGGTTGATGGAACTCTAATTATCACAACCCAAGATCGAGGGTAACTTTACTTCAACAAGTAAGTCTTCCAACTGAGTATTCATTCACATAAGTTGGGAAATGTATTAAGTGGTACCAAAATTATCAACTTCAAACATGCTTATAGTTACTGAATTTTGTTTCTTAGTATGCCAACTTACACAGATTTTCCCTAGAAAGAAAACTCCCCTATATGTGGATCTTATATCATCAATACCTCCTTCCCAATCATTATCTTTGTAGCTAAAAAATCAATACAATATAAGATATAATACATGATTTTGAAATTTTTTGTACCTTTGATATATCTGAGAATCCTTTTTCCAGACAATAGATGTGATTATTTTGGAGCAATTTGGAATCTTTAATATAATGTAATAGTATAAACAATGTCTATTCTTTAGGTATTCAGATACAAAAAACTTCCAATCATATTCCAAAACTCTTATAGTCAACTTTCTTACCTTCTATATCTTTTTTCATCTTGGTTCCCACTGAAATTGGTGTGGAAAATGGTTTCAAATTTTCTACACCAAACTTATTAAGAAGTTCCTTAGAATACTTTTCTTAATGAAGAAATATGTGTTTCTTCTTTCGTGATATTTTTTATCCAAGAAAGTATCTAATTTCTCAAAAACATGGAAATTTAAAATAAATTTTTCATTTCTTTTGTAAACCTTTCACATATTCTTTAATCATTCTCAGAAAATATAAAATCATCAACATATACAATTTCAATGAGGGAAATATCCTGACTTTCTTTTATGTATATATTACTATCAACCCTTCTTTTCTTAAAACTCAACTTTCTTAAGAACATATCCAATTTGGAATATAATGCTCTCAGAGCTTATATTATCCACTATAAGGATTTATTTAACTTTCACACATAACTTTCATCCCTTCTAATAAAAAATCTACAAGGTTTCTCAATATAAAACTTCATCAATTTCGACATTCAAGAATACAGACTTCACATCCATCAAAAAAAATTATAACTTTGTTGTGCATTAATAGAAAGAAAGATTCTAATTATTTCTAACATTTACAATAGAGAAAAAGCCTCATCAAAATCAATGTCTTCAATCTATGAGTAGCCTTTTCACACCAATCTTTCATCGTTTCTGATCACTTCACCATCTTCATTCAACTTATTCCATAAAACTCATTTTGTATCGATAAAATTTTTTTCATTTGGTTTAGGTATGAGTTCGCAAGTATCATTATTTTAAATTTGATACAAATATTCATTCATATCTTGAATATATTATGGATTCTCAAAATCTTCATTCTCATATTTTGGCTCAACTTTTAAATATAAATAGGTATGTGAAATAATTTTTTATGCTCTTATTGTTTGAAAATTTTGATGTTGATCACAAATAATTTTTTGGGCTTTAACTTTCTTCCTTATCCTAGGGTGAGATGTTTGAAATTCTTCCTCATAACTAGAAAGAACTGAGTCTGATTCTTCCACCTATCTAGTATCAAAAATTTTTGCATTCTTATTAGGTTGCTTAATAAAAATTCTTTCATCCATTTCATTTTCTTCATCTGCACAATATTTTGAAACATCTTCTTCACCTTTTCCAAGAACTTTTACATCAACTAAATCAAATAATCTTCCTATCTCTTTGTTGAAACATCTATAACCTCTTCCATATGGAGAATAACCAATAAAAATTCCATCTTCTCCCCTCTGATCAAACTTCCCAAGGTTTCCCTTTTTCTTTATGATGCATGGACTCCCAAAAATTCTTAAGTGTTTTAAACTTGTAGTTTTATCAAAAAACTTTTTATACGGATTCATATCATAAATTGGATTATATAAATATAGGTTTTGAATATAAATAGTTGTGCTCATGGATTTCCTCCATGAGTAATGAGAAAGAACATATTCAAGTAACATAGTCCATCCCATTTCAAATAAACTTCTATTCTTCCTTTCACCAATCCCATTTTGTTAAGGTTTGTAGGGTGTACTGAACTCATACCTAATTCTATGTTTTTCAAGATAAATTTTAACTCTTCATTATTATACTCACCACCATTTGAAATTCTCAAATTCTTTATATAATATCCACATTCCTTCTCAACACTTATCCTAAAACTCTTAAACATATTTAGAGCTTATAATTTATGTTTCAAATACATAACACAAGTAAAGTGAGTTAAATCATCAATGAAAGAAATTAAGTAATTATCACTGAATGTTTATTTTTTGCTCATCGTCCCATAGATATTAGAATGAATAAGTTTTAGGGGTCGATTTGATCGTATATCAACTTTCTTATACATATAGTTTATTATCTTCCCCTTCTGACAAATAAAAAAACACCAATGTATTCTTCCTGACATATCAAGAATATCTCAGACACTATCTTTATTTTATAACTTTATCATGTTTCTTCAACACATATGTCCCAAAATTTTATGCCACAACTGATTTTCTTCCTTCATTCATAAGTAACATGAGTTCTGAACTTTACCAATTTGAAACAAGTTTCCTTTTATGCATTGGTATTTTGTAACAAATTTTCCATATTCACTTATTTTTACAAAAACCATATTTTTTTTAAACAGATTTATTTAATTTATCAAAAATTTATGAAATAATCAACAAGTTTTGTTTCGACCCCTAAAAAACAAAGTTTTATTTGATGTCAACTTTTCTTCCCCAATAATAGTGGATCGAACACCTTTGATTATGAGGGATTCATCATTTCCAAACATTATTTTTTATTCTTTAAAATCTATCACATTATTAAACAATTTCAAATATTCTATCATATGAGGAGAACACCCACTATCCAAGATCTAGGTTTGTTCTCCTTTTGTAATTTTGAGAGCAGTTTCTACATCAACATAATTTTCCTTCCCTTTATCTTTTTTCACTTCCGAATTTTGATAATTGTTAAAAACTTGTTGTTGTGCACATAATATAACAATAAAGCCTTTATCAATATGTCCAGTTTGTTCACATATTTCAAAAATAGTGTCCAAATGTTTGAAACTATTTTCAAATTTCAGAACATCTTTCTCAGATTTCTTCAAAACATTCTTCTCATATTTCTTACTTTGAGAGGATTGACTCCCCTATGATATTTTCCTTCTATAACTCAAGGAATAATTGTAGTATTTATGATTTAACCAACACATATTTTTTGTATTCCAAAATACACCAAAATACCAATAGTACCCATAGAATGAATACTTTCCTTTATAACTTTTATATTGTCTATAATTGTGAACATGTTTCTAAGAAAATTTCTTATCTTTCACATCAGAATTTTTTTGTACCCCAAACTTTATATTATCACCTAAAACCTTATTCTTCAATTAAGATTTCTTTACAACCTTATCATAAGTAGTATTAACTTTTTTTTCAAACTCAGCCTTTTTAGAAACTTTTAAACTTTCAACTTTGTTGGTTTTATGAAAATACATTATTTCATAAACTTTTTTCTTCTTAATAACAACATCAAATTTCTTCTCAACCTTTTAAGGTATCTTTTGATCATTCTGAGGTTCACATTATCTAGAAATTTTACCAAATTCAAAGATATAATTATTCAAACTTGTAACTACCTGCTCAAATTTAGAAAAAAATTGTTGAACAAGTTATGAATATTCCTCCTTATCATTCAAATTTACTTCAATAAGTTCAATCTAATTCTTTTCCTTCTCAAGAGACTTCTTTAGATAATCAGTCTCTTCAAGTATTTTATCTTTCTCTTAAAGAATAAATTCTTAATTTTTTTCTATAGTAATTTCTTTCTTAAACTTATTGATCTCTCTTTCAATTATAACAATATTTATTAGATGTTATTTTAGTTCTCTTTCTAGATGAAATTATAACTCAGTCTCTTCATATTAATAACTACTACTTCCAAACTCTTCATGATTAATTGTTTCAATGTAAGTAATTTCTCTAGAAAATTAAATAAAATTTTCATCCTCAACTTCATTTTATTCTTATTCATTATATTTAGACAAAATTATTCTCCTTTTGGATTTGGATAACTTTCTATATTTTTTCTTGGAATAAGATTTTGGTTTATCACCCTCTTTCTTCCAAGATCTTCTTGGCCTTCTATCATATTCATCACTATCTTCCTTATTATTTATTCAAGGAAAATTGGAAGCAAAGTGTCCAGTAGATCCACATTCAAAACACTTCAAGGGAATTTTCCCTTTATACTTTCATGTACCTCTTTTGACATTTTAGAAAAAAGGATAAAAATTCATTAAGATTGTTACATACCTCATTTTTGGATTCAACATAATCAGCATCTTCATCTTCAATAAACTTCATAGAGTTTTCTTACTCGGTAGCCTTGAAGTAAATTTCTCTATCATCTTTTGTTTTTTATTTCCCAAATTTATCCCTTCTCATTTCATAAGTAATGAGATTGCTATTAAGGTCATCCAGAGATAAAGTTTCTTGATATCTATATTCAAAATATAAAACCTTAGTATCCATATTACCAAAATAATTCTCAAGATATTTTTAACAATAGTTGAGTCTTATAACATTTCACCAAGACATATTATAGTGTTAACAATATAATTCACCCTTATAAATAATTCACCAACAGTTTCATACTCGCATATTTTAAGATATTCATATTTTAGTATCTAGATTTGTAGCTTGGATTTATTCACCTTTTTATTACCTTCATAAATGTTCTTAAACTTTTTCTAGATACCTTTGGTAGTAGCAAATCCATTAACTCTTATAAACTCACTTTCAGAAAGCGATGAGAGTAAATAATCCTTATCTATTCCATCATTATCTAGATTCTTATTATCCATATATGCGAAAGGAAATTTTTCATCAAGAGGAGAAAATACATATGTAGCAGCTTCTAAAAATTTATAACCAAGAGACAAAAGATAAGGAAACATTTTATCTTTCTAGATATGATATCTCTTTAATTGAAGACCTAAGTCTCCTTACTGATTACACAATTCAGATTCTACATAAAAATTATCTTCAAAAACATTATCAAAGAGTAAATGAAAGTAACCTCACTCAGATGCCAATTATTAGTGTCTATCCATGATCAATGTATCACTAAGAGTGGAAGGGGTTGATTCAATGATATATTTTTCTTTTAAGTTTCCTTTATTTTGAAACAACGTTCAACTCCTATTAAAGATTTATCACTTTTCTTAAAATAAATCAATCACACATCCACATGAATATAAGTATTTAAAATTTTCACTACTCAATAAGAGTATCTACACCCTTAGCATGGTTTAGAAAAAATAAAATATTACCCAATCAAATAAAAAACAATCATTTTGTGTGGATACAACAATTTGGATATACCCTTACACTTATGTCACACTATGATCATTACAATAGTGCATGTACTTCTTCTAGCATGAATGGTGTAATAAAAATTTTTGTAAAAATTAATGAAATAGTTACTAGTTCGTTCAAAACAAGTTATAGTTCTGCCTTATCAACTTCCATTAGAAAACTTTCAAAATTCAATTCTTCACTTTCATACCTAGAATAAGATAGAAATAAGATTTCTAGAATTTTTTATGAAAACTCGGTCTAATGGATCAGTTCAATTCCTCGATCTGATTCCCCAGTCTAGAAAACATATAATAATTAGCACCCTAGAAATAATCCTGAACCTCTTCAAATGTTACCTAAAAACCTATGTCTTATTGATCAGTCCAATCTCATAAATCTGATTATTATCTTTCCTTATGCTTATTCTGTCTAGAGATATTTTCAGGAAAACTTTGTCCAGAAACCTTATTCCCTCTTCTTTTATGCTCTCACCTTCTTCACACATAAATAGTACTTCATTGTCAGAAATTACAGTGTAATTATTACTATTTATAGGAGATCCAAAAGTAGTTTGGGTGGTAATTTGAAAATGTTTTCCCACTCAACCAAATTTTTGAAACTTAAATTTAATTTTCATTTTGAATTCATATTTGACTCTTTTAGTGTTTATCAAATCTTCTTAATTCTTCTTGAAACTTCTTAAATCTTCTCCATACACCTTCCCTATTCAAACTTTCTAATAATTATCCAGTATAATACCAAGTTAATTATGATGAAAAAATATTTAAGACTAAAATATTTCATTACATTTCTTTGTACCAGCTGAAAAAAAAAAGAATGAATTCTCATTATAGTGCTCTATATTAACTGAATGATATAAAAATTTGAAACCATTCTTCCATAAACATTGTTTCAACTTTGTTATACTTCAATTAATTTTATTTTTCCATAAATATCCTTATAACTTCTAAATATATCAACATCATTTTGCAACACTTTAGAACCAACTTCAAACCCACTTGAAAACACTGTGATAAAATCTTCATGACATTTCACCTTTTCTTCACAAGTTGAACAACTTCCTAAAATCGATGATCCTATGTCTGATGATGTATCGATGTCAGTATGTGTTGGATGGATCGATCTATGTCTCATTCCAATGGATTTGTTTCAGGTCCAATCCGATGAATCTTGACCCACTTGGAAAACAAATTAGAGATTCTTCTTCTCTTGAACCAAAGGTAATACAATTCAACCTAATGAGAATGGTTGAGTACATTTTTAATCTTTCTATAGATGATAGGTATCTGATTTCAATATGGTCCCAATAATTCCAATGTTCTTATTCATTGGTCCCAACATATCCCATTTACTTATTCTTCTAAAACTCATAGAACAATTCATATATACCTCTGATAGAATCAGTGTCACACCATGTCCAATAGAATGTCATCATCACTTCATCAACACTTCAATATTCCCAACCTTTCTTCATCCAAAAACATCTTATTATATCATTAATTCTTCATGACTTTGAGAACTTAAGGGTTGGAATAGCATCATTTGACTTAGGGTACTAAAAATATCTTCTCGCCCTTTCTTTCATAAGACTTGCATCACAAGTTTCTCAGACAACTTATGATATTTGAGAATTAATAAAACATTAAAGCATCATTAGTTTTAATATGGAGACATTCAAACTCCAATAAATCTTCTCATACCGATCGAAAATTTCTTTCTTGACACAAAGTGAGTTTGAAAAACAACTTATTTCACAAAACTTCTTCAGAATAGAAAACTATAATTTATTAACTTTCTTATCAAAATTGTGTATGATTTTCTGATTAATATTATTTCTTTCATTCCTATCCTCTGATCATCAAAACTTATAAGGTAATGTGATTTCCTTTTCTTGAAAAAAAGACAAAAAAATCAGCACAAACTTCTTTCAGCATAAAAAATCTTTCATCCAACTTGGTCCCAACACCGTGAATAAGTCTCACACAAACCATTATTGGGTAACTTTCACTTAAAAGTTCTAACTATAAAAATATAAAATGCATAGCATACATCTTTACCACATTATGTCAAACTGTATGGTATAGTCTAATCACATGACTTTAAACTACTAATTAAAACTATGTGGTCTTCTATTTTTATTAATCGGGATATGTAGTATTCCTCTCTAAGTTTAAATCCTAATATCCATAGTTCATGGATGCATGACCTTGATAAGTGCTTCAGTAGTTCATGGATGCAAACCTTAAAAGTAACATCACCCATTCACAGTTTCATGAACTTAAAAGGAACCACATTGGTTCTCGTCACATTACCTTAAAAGGGTATGATGTATCCTGATAAGTGGCACCAAACTACATGAGTTCTAATTCCCTTCATGGGGATACATAGGAAGCCTCTTTCATGGGCCCTATCCCAACTCCACTATACCAACCACCTCCCTGGATAGTGGTAAACTACAGATCACCTAGTTATGCATATTTAAACTATAACATAATCAACTAATAGAAGAAATATAGAGAACCTATAGTGTATATAGATGTTCGCATTAATACATGGTTTTGATCGATAAATTGGACGATGGTAATCATTCCTACACTGGGATTTGGAAAGGATTCATGAATATGTCTTAAATCTATAAGAGAGTCCTGAAGTAGGCAATAATTTCTTCTAATAGGGTAATATGACCCCAACCTCCCATCCTCCCAACCTATACATAACTCAAAGTACCGCTGATAAATTCCCAATGTCCTCTTACCTTTGGAAATTAGGTCTTTTTTGACTAAAAATAAATGTGGGCACCATGCGCGTCAAAAGAAGAATAGATGATGTGAAATCATTTGACCAAAATTGGTTGAGTGATATTAGGAATCATATATTACTTCTCCCATGACACATACAGTAAGTTTTTTATGTCATAAAAAAATACCCATCAAGTATATTCATATTATTTAATCTTTGAAGGAAAATATATTTTTTTTCTAATTTTTTGATGTAAAAATTATGGTAGAATGCTTATCATTGTCATTTTCCTATATATCATGTCTAATAATTATTTTTTATAAGTATTTATGGGTATTTAGAAAATCCTTTTATTTTTTTCTCATTTATCAATATAAAATACACTTTGTCACATATGCTTCTCAATTTTATAGAATCAAGATTGTAAGATAAAAAACTGAAATTATTAATATGAAATTTTGAATAATATAATCCTTTTATCCCATTGGTGTGTTCTTTTTTTATTTAATGGAGTGAAAACTCATTTCAAACCTCTATTAAAATAAAAATCTTTTCCAAACTCGATACCAATATTTTATAATTGTGAAAAGATTGGTGATACAAATAATAATTTTTATGAAACCATCCAAAAAAATTTGCATTGAATTATAACTTATTAAATATAAATATATGATATGTGCCTAGGAATCAATGATGATACATGAAATACTATTTTTTTAATATGTTCATCAAGATTCAAAAATAAAAATTAAAAACTAAACAAGACAAACTAGTGTGAGTTTTCTGGCCAAAAAAATTCTTAGTCTAGGGATGTCACTAATGATTTGTTAAAAATATGTACTAAAGTTAAAACTACGACATGTTATTCTTAACCACTTCATAGTTTATTACATGGTAGTAGATATATTATGAATTAACATTTGTTTCTCATACTCAAGTTATTATATATCAGTTTATTATTATGAGATTTAGATTAAGAGGAGATTTTATGATGGAATATGAAATGTTTAAGGAGTTAAATATTTCATTATTTATTGGTTGAATATTAAAAAATGTGTATAACATTAATATTTATGATCAAAAATTTATGAAATTTTTAGAGACTATATAAAGAGTTCTCAACCTTGTTATGGTTTGTATATGACTCCTATTAAAGAAACTTCAAGTTTAAAGCTATTTTTAGCTCTCATTTCCCTTTATCCTTCAATGATAAAAATCTATCTGGTTTTTGATACAATGGATTCCTTCCTAAGAATTAGGAGATTCAAAAAGTTAGTGGATACACTAGGGGGAAGGATTTTGTTATTTTTTTGTAGTGATCTCTATGAAGATAATATGGAGAATCTTGGAAAGATAGGATCAACAATGAAAAAGTAATGTGTTCTTCATTAATTTTATTCATTCTAAATGAATAGAAAGATATTGCAGAGCACATCAATTTTAATTTATTATTTATACTATTTTTGGACAAGGGTTTTCCCCCTAAACCATTCATGGTTCATGTTAGGGAAACATGCATTTTAAACATTTTTTTAGTAGATGCATCTTATGTTTTTACATAATTGTTCCATAACCCTTGAAATACTACGATAATGGGATGAGGGTATACACTGATGTCACTACCATACTTTTTTTTCAATAATGTTCATTAATATGGTGAATAAATTTTATTTCATACACATCTATGGAGATATATTATAAGGGATAAAAACTAATGACCATATTCTATAAATGATATTTAAAGTCTTGTAGTGATATAATCCATCTACTAATAATCTTAAACACACATTTATAATATTATAATATAAATAGTTATATAATAAATTAAATATTTTTAATGATTTTTAATTTCTTGAATGTCTCATGAACCCATCATTCTTATTATCCAAATCATGAAATTTCATATTCTCAGTGGTTTTATATTACTTGAATAATATTTTAAATTATGGTTTTAAGGGAATATAACCTAAAATATTTACAATATTTTATTTCAACTTATTAGTGGTGGTGCATTGATTTATAACTACATAATTAATTGTTGGTTTCCATATATAATCACATAAGATTTTTCACTCTTCTATATTCAAATATTATACCAAACATAGCATGAAATAATTGGAACATTGTTATTTCAATAATTACACATAGACACTTGATATGGTATAGATTTATTAGAAAATAAAGTTTTAAATACTAAAGGATTCTTAGTATCCCCTATTTATAATCTCTTTATGTTCCTACTTATCCTCACATTATAGCTATGTGTAAGTGGATTCACTAAAATCCATCATCAGTTGGCCTTAAGAAAAACACAAATAGATCTTGTCTAGATGGGGTCATGCATAGAGATGGGTTGGTGAGAGACCCACTAGGATATATTTTTATGGCCTAAAACATATCACTTGGAAATATGAACTCATTTATCATAGAATAACTTGACTTCAATCATGGTCAAAAAATTTTCAAATACAGTAGGCTATCATTAGCCTCAATTGAACTAGACTCAGAAATTTTTATCAAGTATTTAGCCACTCCCCTGACTACTTAAAGGAAGGTGTCCTACATCATCAAAAGATTCAAAAAACTAATTGAGGAAAACACAATTATTCAACACACTATGCAAGAAGTTAATGTGTTAGTTGATTCTCTGGTCATGAACGGTGATCATTACAAGGTTTTTGGATCTTCTCAGGCATTATTTATCTTCCCCCTATTTGTAAAAAAAATTCTATGTTTATGCTTTGATCCTCTGGTACTTCATCCCTCCTTATTAGAATTTTTTTCTCTTCTACAATTTAAATTTAATAAAAATTTAATTTATAGTGAAAAATTGACACATCCTCTATGAGATTCTTTATTTTCATCTTTATCTAATTCAAAAAATTAATTATTTCCTAGTTAAGGTTTACCTTCTATTTTTCTCTATGGTATCATCTACTAATATGTTATAATCCTTATCGGGTTTTCTTATAGTTCTAACAATATAATTTATCTATTTATTATCTATAACATTAATAGGAGTATAAAATAATGTATTATGATGTTGATGATGTTTACCTATAGTGTCAAAAGAATAATTTATCAAATTTAGAATCTAATTTACCTCTATCTGGGTTATATCTTGTTTATTTGGATGGTGGACATAACTGATCAAACTTTTTGTAATGTTTGATTCCCCATACCAAATTTTCCATATATATTGAATAGGAAATTGTCTTAATATAAATTTTTCATTTACTTCATGTCTCTCCAACAAATTTTTGAATTTATAATTAGGATATAAATATTTTATTCTTCCATCCATGGATTGGTTTTTACTTGAAAAATCCCAAAACATATTCAAACCCTTAACATACCAAGATGTGTTTTGGGGAAATGTAATATAACTTTTATTTATACATAATCAATTTTATACACTTTCAAATAAAAAAAGTTATATATAAGTCATTAGGATTAAAAAATACATCTTAATTGAAAATTTAAGATGATCCTAAATTTTGAAATTATTAAAAAATATTAAATTTTAATTTAAATAAAAAAATTAAATTTAAAGTAATAAATTTAAATATAATTAGATATTGAAATAAGTAAAATTTTAATTGAGATATTTAAATTTAAATTTAAATTTTGAAATTGAAATTAAAATTTATATTGAGATTTAAATGAAAAATAGAACATAAATTTATGATGAAATTTATAAATTGAAATGTAAATCAGAATTGAAATTTAGAAATGTAATTTAAAATAGAAATTTAAAACAATAAAATGAAATTAAATAGAGAATCTAAAACTTGATTTAAAATTAAAATTATGATTAATAAATTAAAATTTAAATCCATATCCAAATTCATATTCAAATTTAAATTATATAGAAATCCAAGATATAAAAATTTATTGGTGAAAACATTAGAATCCCAATAATACAGGGAAATAATAGGTTTTGGGAAAGAGAGGATGGAAAATAAAGCCTAAAAATAATCAAATATAAATAAATTAATCTATAAGAATCAAAATAAATGGTTATAGTTAGAAAAAATATTTTTATGAAACTTAAATTTGTGTTTGGAGGTCATCTCAAAAAGATTATCTTGCGTAACTGAGGGCTAAGGAGTGCATAGGATCTAGAAGGATTGCCTAGAGTGAGGTTTATAGGGATATGTCACAAACAATGAGATATAGTCGCAGGTGTCTGTAAGGGAAAAATATTTCCATCAAGGGGGATTAAGTTTTATTTTTTTACAAATATAGTGATAGTTTTATTAAAACTTCCACTAATTGATCTATTTAATGAAAATTTTGAAAATCACCACTAAAAAATATCCTGAAAAAAATAATAATACTCTTAATCATGGTTTTAGAAACCACCACTAAAATCCCACCACTAATTACCTATTTTCTTGTAGTGGATTAATTTGATAGGGCTCTCCTTGATGCGATTTTATAGTAACTCTAAGTTTTTGACCATACAGTGGAATAATTTGACCTCGTTATTTTGGTTTGTTTTCATTATCTTTATTACTATAAAAAAATTATTTAGGTTTATTAAGTAGGGTGTATTACTTTAAGAATATATTATTGTTTATTTTATACTCACTCTTGTACAGACACACTTGCATGTCATTTTTGTTCCATTATTTTATTTTTATGTTGTTTTTGGTGTTGGGTATTGATAACTTTGGTGGTTCCCCTTAGATCCATGATAGTGTAGGTTGTGTTTGGAAGTTACTGAGGGTTTTATGGGTTTATATTTTCTACACCCTTAGGTTTTCCTTATGGAATCTATTTGGGGGATTTTTTTCATATCCTTTATTTATTTTTTATGAATATTTGGCATTCATACATTATTATTTGATATTTTTATATTAATTTGTGGTCATGATCATAAAAAATCTTATTTTTTAATAGTAAATAGATTGTGTTTCAATTTTGTTGGTTTCTATTTTAAACGCAGTGTCTCCTTATTTGTGCAATTATGCTCTCAATGTTTTTCCCCAACCCTTGGTCCATTAGATGTGACCTTGAAGAGGTGCCTACTCAACCTTATTTTTTGTCCCAAGTCAAGGTCCTAACAGAATCAGTTCATTTCATGAACACTTTGATTTTTTGGTTTCTATCTAGTAAATAACTTACAATAACTGTATTTTTTATCAATTGTTATTATTCATCAATTATAGTTTTTATCTTGTGTATGATCATTTTAATATTCATTATTTTGTGAACAGATGTTGAAGGTTCCTCTAAAGGTGTTTGTGTTAAAGTGGTTGAATTTTGGTTGATGGTCAGGTGGGTATAATTTATGACTAAGGGGTTAGATTTTGTATTCAAATCAACAGTTAATATATGATTCATACTAAAACTCAAGTGTATTTGGACAATTCATATAATGTGAATACAATTTGGATGTTTTGAAAAGATTATAATAATATTGGAGTTGAAGAGTGGAGAGTTTAGAGAATCTTTGGTGTTAATGATATGATCACACTACAAGGGATATTGTCACATTATTATGATCCTATTTAAGATTTAAGTTTAATGAAATCAGAACACGTCATGCCATAATGCACATGGATCAGGTTTTGGTTTATTACTTAATTATGAATATGATTGATTTGTTTTTTCATGAAATGAAGATCATGCTTTAATGGGTTGGATAGGAAATTTCATGTTATTTATATTTAGTGTGAAGAAAAGCATTATACTATGAGGGAATGAAATTTCATCGAGAAGCCATTGGTCATTTTATAATGTGTTAGATCATTTCATAATGGTTCCTAGGTAATGAATTAGTTTCCATGGGAAAGATAAGGTTGCACCTTGAATGGTAATATTTCACCATGAAGACTCGTAGTCATGTCTCAATATAGGTTGTTATGAAAAATTATTTCTCCTCGAGATTGAATTTTTGAGAGGTCATGTCATAATGGAGACTGGTCATGTCAAAATACTCTTAGGAGTTGAGTAGTTAAAAGGGAACCCGATTTTGGAAATTTTTAAGTCAGATTATAGTGTACCATATTTCAAATTGTAAAACATGGTCAGGAAATAATTTTCATGGTCATGTCAGTATTGGTTCCAGAAACACCTATCACGGGGTGGTGAAAAATATTATTTATATTTTTCCTTATACAACACAGTGGCTAATGAGGGTCATATCTCTTGAGGATCCTTTAGTGTCAATAAATCATTAAATATTATAATCATATTATTATATTTTGGTTATTTTATATTTTATGAAATCAATAAAATCATAGGGTTTTTAATATGAAAAAATTCATGTAAATAAAGGAAATTAGTAAAAACTAAATGAGTGTTAGTAAGAAATACCTCAGTCCTAGGGTCGGTTACGCAGGTTCCTTCATTATCCACCATTATTTTCAAAATTATATTTGATATTTAATCTCAATATACATGAAATATATCCCCTTAATTTAGTGAAAAACTTATCATGCCTAAGATATATCTTCAGCACACCAAATCTCACATCCTTTAATAGTAAATAATGATGAACACACCTCAATCGAGAGTGTGAAACCATCCAAGGCCCAACTCCATCATATGTCATTTCTTCTCTCGAAGAAACTCAACTACATCATATAAATTTATTTACTAATAAAAGTTATGGAATTTATTTTTGGTGGGAAATATAATAAAATAGTGCAAAATATCTTAGAAATATGTAAAATCATCACATCATCCATTAACACACCCTGTCATGAACCAGCCCGAGTCGACCCTCAACCGGTCATAAGGGCCAGCCCGCAACAAGTCCAGAGAGGCATTCTCGATCCTCCCATGATGGAGACAAGAACCAAGGGAATAATTAGAGTACATAAGGGAATTATTTCACCCATATATAAATAATCAAACAAATAGTGGAAATAAATGGACATCCCAAAATACATTTATATAAAAACTGAACTGAACATTATTAGTACAAGAAAATGAAATTACAACTAAATCAAAAACTCAACTTACCAAACCCAATAACCAACTAACTCCATGTGACCCTACTGGTCACTCTCCAACATAATGATCACACATTACCCAAGGCAATCGAACTCAATCTGAAACCTGCACAAGGGCTAAAAATAGAAGAAGACTATAGGTGTGAGTATTAAAACTCAGTATGTTAGCCTGATATTCTATTCCCAATGCACATCCTTAAAAATAAAAGAAACTTCAATTTCAAGTTTTAAATACAAATATAAAGGTATGTTTTCCAAATGAAGTCCCATGCTATAAAAAAATTACCAGACAAAAAGTTGCATGTTTTATAAACAAGAATGCTAGTAACAATTTTCAAATAGGTGCAACTTCAAAATGAAAATAGTTTTCAAGAGGGAAGATTTAAATAATTTACACTTTTAAATAAATCACACACACTGATGAATTCATAAACCAAACACACTGTATGCCGGTGGTGATTATAAAATAGCCAATGAGCACAACTCATGGGAACACCCCTAGGCACTAGTTAGTTGTGAGCCCCAGGCACATCGTATCTCGGTGAAAGTAACCATAATAAATATTCATTCTCGTGCACACAAGACTCTATTAGGGAGAATACCCATAACCTAGTGGCCCCCCAAAATCATCATCATCATAGTTTAGTTAGTGTTTTCATCATCAAACTTGCTACGTGAAACAGGGGCCAAACCCCACGGGATCACTAACATACTAGTACACGTCCACCCACCTAGATACCTGGGATTCCCTTTAGTGCTCAATCAAGTTACACATATTATAAAATAAACTTTTCACATCAAAATTCCTTTACCAAACCATAAACACACAAAAATCATGCAAATATGCTTCATAATTTTTTCAAGAATCAATAAACCACTAAAAATTTTTGTAAAATAATTTCAAGGAGTATAACGAGGCCTCGAACATAAAATCCATTCAAAAATGATCTTTTTAAGTCCAGAAACACATAAATAACATAACAAACTAGATTTTCCATCCCCAAAAACAATTAATAAATCACTTTCATGGACCATAAAATGGCCCCAAAAGATAGAACATGAAATACAGTTGGAAACAATTTTTACAAAAAAAATGTCAAACATGCCTTTAATCCTTTCTCAAAACTAATATTTGACCAAGGTATGCATTTCAATTTTATTAAGGAGGTATATAAAAACAATTAAAATCATCAAACCACATTCATAAATCCCTTAAAACACTCAGGTTACATATTGAAAACACAACCATTTTCATAAGGATGTGAAACGGGTCATTTTCAAACAACTCGGGCCAAAACATGTTGTAAACCAAAACCCATTAGTTTGTAAAACCAAATACAAATTGGAAATACATATAAGAACCCAAAAATACCATTTATAATTCTACCAATTCATTTATAAATCCAAAAAAAATAATTTTTAAATCACACATCACACATAAAATCCAACCGGGCAACTTATCGAACACATGACATGCCCTTTTTAAACAAAACAATTTATTTTAAGAACTTGACAAGGAATAAAACACCAATTTCATGCCATATTTTATTATATATACTATAAAATATTAAAAATACCATAAAAAAGGTTTTAAACCTCAAAAAAAAGTTGTGAAATATAGCGTAACTTTTAAACAAACACTTGGTGTGCACTTTTATGACAAAACAACTCTCCCTTTCACAAAACAAGGATTAAACAACCATTTTTTACACCAAGAAAATTATCCAAAGGATGAAAAACAATAATAAACATATATATAAGATTTTAAAAATAATAAAATTATGAAACTTTAATGATAAATTCATGTGCAAGGGATATCCTACCTCAAATCCTTAGCGTAATGGAAACGCACACCCAATATCACCATCTGAGGGTTTATAAACCCTAAACCTACGACGACCAGCCCCAAATTCACAAAACCCCCATAAAAAATCATGGTATAATAGAACCCTAGGTCTAAAATGACTAGGGGATAATATAAAACCAATAAATAATGAAAGGAGGAGGAAGAGGTAGGAGAAATGAGAAGGAATCTCACCTTGCCACCTAAAAAACTCTTCGTCTCCCATTAGATATGCACCCTTAGAGACAATGGAATGGCTTGTAACTTCTTGGAGATAATCATAATGTCTGGAAGAACCAGGGAAAGAATATTTGTGGGAAAAAATAGTACTAATTGAATGATTTGTGTATGAAATAATTTACCTTCTCAATTCTAGATGTTTTGAGGAAACCTGATAACTTTCGCCCTAATATTCAATTAAAATGACCTCCAAAGAGGTAAAATCGATAATGGGGGATAGGATAGATATATGGTATTATAATGGGAGGTGGAATCACCGAAAAATATTAAAAAATGAAAAATATATAAAAGAAACAAATTATATTTTAAAACTGAAAATGGGCCCACGGGCTGGCCCAATACCTAAATAAGTAACCCAAATTCACCATGATTATTAGTTATTAATGGGTTAAAAAGGATATTTAGGCTTGAATATGTCAGGGGATGAAAAATAGGAAGTGTAATGAGTCGAAAATTATAAAAAATGAATGAGTTATAAAAGAAACAAAATATCTTTTTAAATATGGAAATGGGCTCATGGTTTGGCCCAAATCATGAAGTAACCACCCTTTCTACAAAAACTCCAAAAAAATAATTGAGGCACCCAAAGATGAATGATTATATATATATGAAACTTCAAAACTCAAAATTAATATCACCCAATACCCAGGAAAACGATCAGGATTTCCAATGAACTGGATCAAAACAAAGACATGAAAAACTAGGTGTGACAATTCTCCCCACCATTAAAGATTTTCGCCCCCAGAAAGACATAGCACATTCTAGCTGATTGATCAACACCTAAGTATTCTTTATCAATATGTTCCATATTCCTAATACAATTACACACCATCAACCATTAATGGAACTTAATCCTCTTATCTCAACCAAAACACCACTCTCAACCACTTCCTAAGAATCAACTGAAAGATCGAGTCACTACCTCCACAACCAAACCAAGAACCCGGTTGTTGGGCCTTCTACCAATAAACCCAACAATCACCCAAACCAAATATAATTCATGAAAACCAAATATTCCATTGGATTACGGGATGGACTCTCCCCCCCCCCATTAGGAAACAACCAGAACTAGATAAGTTCTTAGGAGGAAAATTTAACAAGACATGTGGTGGGTATCCCCACCATTAGAACCCAACTTGCAACAAAAAAACAATAATTAAACGTGAGCTAGAATCATGCCTCACTCACACAAGCCCACCAAAACTCTCCTTAGATAACCAACCAACCCAAGTTGAGAGGAACACAACATGAACATTTAATCCACCCATTCTTGAATGGAGGCGGCAAGAACTGGGCCAACACTCTCTGCACGGATCCAAACCCCCACCAATTAGGGAGGGGAGGGAAGGGGACCCAATAATTGGGCCATTTAAACCAAAAAATAAACAAAGTAAATACCTCACTAAAATGGTAGAGGTATGATCTTAGAAATACTACCCACAATCCTAGGACTCCTAACTACAGTCCAACTTCACTCTGAAACCTATGGATATAGCTCTAATGGATGAAGCATCTCGAGACTCACAGTCAGGATTTGATAATCCCCAAATTTTACTACATCCCTTATTTCCACATAGTACCATATAACACTCCCAAGAAGAAACAACAGATCAAGAGACACCATGAAACACTCTTCCCCAACAACACATTTTTATCCAAACAAGAACATGGAGATACACAACACTATTTTCTCTCACTCCGAACGAGGAGCAGAATGAACAAGGCACACAAAAACACCCACTGAACATCACTGAGAACAACTACTACAACCGAGAGAATCACCATAAAGGGAAGACACTTTAAATCGATCCCAAACATCTCTCTATTTCAACAAACAGGACAAGGTATCATTCTAAGAGGTAGATTTATCATTTGAAACAAATCCTTAGGTTGATCAATTGGAAATCATGCCAATGGAGAACCAATTGTGGCCACATCACAACATCCAAAAAATCTTTAGAAACCCATTCAATATTACCCCAAAACTGAGCCACCAATAAGATACCATCTCAAGATGCAACAAGAGTATGAATTATAGATCATAAGGAAGCATACCAAATAAACAACACTTATAAGACATGGGATAAAAAATCCACATAACCATCATTTCATAACAAACATCACAATTTTTCAGCTCAAAACACTTTTAAAAAACAAATAAACTAACTTGGTGGTTTTTCACATTCACCAATGGTGTTTCATCAAGTCTCACCTATGTGAACATTTATGTGCCACCCTGGGCACTCAAATACCATGCCATACCAGCCATTCATCCATATATCCATAAAACCTTTCATGTGAGAACCCATGAAAACACTGAATGAAAAAAACAAAACATCATCATTAAAAAATAATTGTGTACCATCCAAAGGCACATTAACAACCAAATCAAAAACCATTTTCAGATTTCACAAGACAAGACACGCTTCATCAAGAAACATTTGATTAAGAAAACAATCCATTTCATTTAATAGAACTTATAAAAACAAAAACTCTATTCCAAATATCCCTTTACCATTTTTTAAAAAAATAGCAAGGTCTATTTTCATAATCTGACAACCAAAAAGGCCAAAACCCCTTTCCAGAAAAACACTAACCGATCAAAACCAAATCTCCAAAACCAATTAATCATATTCAAACACTTTTCAACAGGCCAAAACACCCCATTTAAAATAAAGTTTCATAATTACTTTAAAATTATTCACACTTTCAAAACATTTTATTTCAATAAACCACAAGTTTATATTAGGGAAAATCGAATCCTATTAAATCATTTCCACTTCCTCCCAAAAATTTGTAAAAAAACACAACCTTCCAAAACCATTCTTATATTTAATTTTTGAAAACCCCATTTCCCCTTTTCAAAATAAAATCCTTAATTTAAAACCCATTTCCATAATTCCCACATAAGTATTTTCAAAACAAAAATTAAGAATTCAAGAAAGGTCCAAGAAACCCAGAAAAGTGAAATAGTGTCGGTGGGTGACTTGATCATATAGTTGGCGTCCATATGTCAAACACAACACCAAAATAGAAAGAGTTATTAGGACCATACCCCAGCTCCACATAGCTTTCCAGACCCTATGAGCTCACGGAGGCCATTATTCAGACTCCCCTTGTCATATCCCAACAACTAACAATCAACAAGAACAAAGGAAACTAATAAAACTGGACATCCTGTGGAAACTCGAGGATCAGAATGAGCAAGAGTTCACGACGCTCTTCTCACACTTACCCCTCAAGTTCCAACAATCCTACTCCATCTACCTTGACATCCCCCAAATAACAATGGTTCTTTAAAAAAGGTATGCTAAGATTCGACCTCCTCTGATACCATTTTTCCATGAACCAACCCAAGTCGACCCTGAACCAGTCACAAGGGCCAGCCCGCAAAAAGTCCCGAGAGGCATTTCTGATCCTCCCGGGATAGAGACAAGCACCAAGGGCATCAATATAGTACACAAGGTAATGATTTCACCCATATATAAACAATCAAACAAATAGTGGAAAGAAATGGAAATCCCAAAAGACATTTATATAAAAACTGAACTGAAAATTATTTGTAGAAGAAACTGAAAGTACAACTAAACCAACAACTTAACTGACCAAACCCAATAACCAACTAACTCCATGTGACCCTACTGGTCACTCTCCAACATAATGATCACACATCTCCCAAGGTGATCTAACTCAATCTGAAACTTGCACAAGGGCTAAAAACAGAATAAGACTATAGGTGTGAGTATTAAAACTCAGTAGGTTAGCCCGATATTCTATTACAAATGCACATATTTTAAAATAAAAGAAACATGAATTTAAAGTTTTAAATAAAAATATAAATTTATGTTTTCCAAATTACATCCCATTCTATAAAAATTTACCAGACAAAAAACTTTCATGTTTTATAAACACGAATGCTAGTAACATTTTTCAAATAGGTCCATCTTCAAAATGAAAATGGTTTTCAAGAGGGATGATTTAAATAATTTAAACTTTTAAATAAATAACACACACTTATGAATTCATCAACCAAACACACCATATGTTTATGGTGAGTACAAAATAGCCAATGAGCACAACTCACAGGAACACCCCTTGGCACTAGTTAGTTGTGAGCCCCAGGCACCTCATATCTCGGTGAAAGTAACCATAATAAATATATGTTCTTTTGAACACGAGCCTCTAATAGGGATCATACCCATATACTAGTGGTCTCCCAACATCATCATCATTATAGTTTAGTTAGTGTTGTCATCGTCAAACTTGCTACGTGAAACAGGGGCCAAACCCCATGGGATCACTAGCATACTAGTACACGATCGCCCACCTAGATACCCGGGATTACCTTTAGTGCCCAATCGAGTTATACAAATTATCAAATAAAATTTTCACATAAAAATTCCATTACCAAACCATAAACACACAAACATCCCTTAAACATGATTCACATTTTTTTCACAAATCAATAATCCACTAAAAAGTTTCGTAAAACAATTTCAAGGAGTATAACGAGGCCTTGCACATAAAATCCATTCAAAAATGCTCTTTTAATGCCAAAAACACATAAATAACATAAAAAAATGCATATTTTGAAGCCACGAAACCAATTAATAAATTACTTTCATGGACCATAAAATGGTCCCAAAATAAAGAACATGAAATACAGATGGAAACCATTTTTAAAAAAAATGCTAAACGGGCCCTTAAGCCTTTCTCAAAACTAACATTTGACCAAGGTATGCATTTCATTTTTTTAAGAAGGTGTATACACACCATTTAAATCATAAAAACACATTCATAAGTCCCTTAAAACACTCAGGTTACATATTCAAAACCCAACCATTTTCATAAGGATGTGAAATGGGTCATTTTCCAACAACTCGGTCCAAAACATGTTGTAAACCAAAACCCATTTGTTTGTAAAACCGTATAAAAATTGGAAAGCCATATAAGGACCCAAAAATACCATTTATCATTCTTACAATTCATTTATAAATCCAAACAAATAAATTTTAAATCACACATCACACATAAAATCCAACCGGGAAACTTACCGAACACGTGACATGCCCTTTTTAAACAAAACAATTTATTTTAAGAACTTGAAAAGGAATAAAACACCAATTGCATGACATATTTTATTATATACACTATAACATGTTCAAAATATCATAAACAGGTTTTAAACCTCACAAAACAGTTGCGAAAGATAATGGAACATTTAAACAAACACTTGGTGTGCACTTTTATGACAAAACAACTCTACCTTTCACAAAACAAGGCTTAAAAAACCATTTTTTCACAACAAGAAAATTATAAAAAGGATGAAAAATAATAATAAACATATATATAAGATGTTAACAATAATAAAATGATTAAACTTAAATGATAAATTCATGGGCAAAGGATATCTTACCTCAAATCCTTGGCGTAATGGAAACGCACACCCAATATCACCATCTGAGAGTTTATAAACCCTAAACCTACGACGAACAGACCCAAATTCACAAAAAAACCATCAAAAATCATGGTATAATAGAACCCTAGGTCTAAAAATACTAGGAGATAATAGTAAACCAATAAATAATGAAAGGATGGGGAAGAGGTAGGAGAAAGGAGAAGGAATCTCGCCTTTCCACCTAAAAAACTCTTCGTCTTCCATTAGATATGCACCATTAGAGAAAATGGAATTGCTTGGAACTTCTTGGAGAGGATCCTAAGGTCTAGAAGAACCAGGTAAAGAATATTTGTGGGAAAAGGAGTACGAATTGAATGATTTACGGATGAAACAATTTACCTTCTCAATTCTGGACGTTGTTTAGGAAACCTGAAAACTTTCACCCTAATATTCAATTCAAATGAGCTCCAAAGAGGTAAACTAGATAATATGGGTGAGTATAGGTATTTGGGATTATAATGGGAGGTCTAATCACTGAAAAATATTAAAAAATGAAAAATATATAAAAGAAACAAATTATATTTTTAAAACTAGAAATGGGCCCACGGGTTGTCCCAATACCTAAATAAGTAACCCAGATTCATCATGATTATTAATTATTAATGGGTACAAAATGATATTTAGGATTTAATATGTCAGGGGAGGAAAATAGGAAGTGGAATGAGTCAAAATGATAAAAAAAATGAATGATTTATAAAATAAACAAAATATGTTTTTAAATCTGGAAACGAGCTCATGGTTTGGCCCAAATCATGAAGTAACCTCCCTTTCTAAAAAAACTCCAAAAAAAGAATTGAGGCACTCAAAGTTGGATGATTAGATATAGATGAAACTTTAAAACTAAAAATTAATCTCACCCAATACCCAGGAAAATAATCAGTATTTCCAATGAACCAGATCAAAACAAAGACATGAAAAACTGGGTGTGACACACCCAATACCCTATTACAAACTGAAAATAAACTTTTAGATTGCAGAGCAAGGATTTGGGAACATCAATAAAACCTACCCCAAGGATAAGGATATGGTTAGTTACTCCCAGAATATTTCCATAAACTAAATATGTGATACTTTACCATAAAATATAAAATTTTTTGGGATAAAATTAGTGAATTACAAAGTAAAAATAGTGAAAAAATAAGCTTTTCAATGAAACAAATATATATTTGAGTGTTTTTTATAATGTATCTTCTTAGATGATTCAAAGGATACTCAAACTATATCTTTAAATTAAATAAAACACATCAATGGTGACTAGATGGTATGGATTAATCCAATTTTTTTATTTAAATAGGGAATCAATGAAGTAAGTTTTTCCTTGGAATTTGAATTGTAAATTCATATTTCTATCAAAATAATAAGTGTGGGTGTTGTGTAAGAGTGTGAAGAGAAGTGAGGAGAAAAGATACTTCCATGAATTTTTGAGTGTGTAATAGAGGATGAGGGAGAAGAAAACAACCAAAAAGAGTAGAGAAGTGTATATGATATTTATCTTCCCATGTTTTTAATTTTAAATGCTTAGAAGTAAATATTAAAGATACTCTTGAATAAGAAGTGGAAAACTTCAATGTATTCAATGAAGTTTTGAAATTATTTTTATTAACTGAAGTTTAGAGGCAGCTATTTCATCAATATTACTCAATCAATAAGTGAATAAAGTATTAATTTGTTAAATATTATGATTACTCATTTTTTATAATGGGATCAATGTGTGAAAAATAGAAAAGGAGTTAGTACTCATCTACAGTAAAGTGGAGTATCTTATTAGAGGTTAAAGATCATTTTTTTGTATATATTAAATATTATATATTTTATGGGGTGGGAGCACATTACATCAATAAATAGAGATTTCATATATAACATGAGTTTAAGGATAAATCTCTCTCATTTATATCCTTGATTATTAGTGGATCGTGTGATGTTAGGTTTCTATGGATCACGATAAGGATGTAGACATTCTTTTGAGTGTTAAACCTTGTAAATTCAAAATTCCCATTGTTTTTGTGTTTCTTGAAGTGGTAGGAAAGTGATAACAGTATACAATTCAATCACTTTAATAGGTAATATAGGTTTTTAGTGGTGAAACATAAAATAAGATGAATCACTGATTCACCCTCTCTCTCTCGGGGAATATCTGATTACTTTAATACATATAGGTATCTAGTTATCCTTGAATGTTGGTATCAGAACACTATTCCAATATTTCTTCAAATATGGAAAGTTATTTGATGTTTGGAAGTGATAAGTGTCCTCTATTTTTTAAGTGGAGTTAGTTTTGAATTTTATGGCCATAAAGGATCATGTCAATTCAGTGAATAATAAGGGGTTCTAATATTTTATGGTAAGAGATATCATATATGGAAGGATAGGATGTTTCAACACCTATTATCCTTTGATTTGGTGTGCATAAAGTGATAAAAAATGTGTATTTTCCTTGTGTTGAAAATGTTTCTTGATTAATCAAAACAACATTGAGAATGATGGTCATTCTCAAAATGAAATTATTTTATCACTTTTAGAGAAGGAGACTATTAAAGTAATTGGGATTAAGATAAAAAAATAAATATGAGATATGTTAGAGATAATTTTTGAAGGAAATGTGAAGGTGAAAGAAGTTAAACTATATATTTGGAATGAAGGTGTTTGAATGCACAAAGATGAATTTTTTATGACTTATTTACAATGTTTAATGTGGTAGTGAGCATAATTTGAGGTCTTGGTGAGACTCTTGAATTGTAAGATCGCAGATCTTAGAAATGTATGTTCACATTTAATTTTTTGTTTGAATACCTTATTTTTTGTTAAAATAATGTTTTCTGGTAGTTTAAGGATCTTTAGAGGTGTTCCGACAGTTCAGGACACAAAAGGAAGGGAAGTCGGGCCAAATAGTGTTGGGCGCATGGTCTGCGCATGGCCTAGAAAACTGTGTGGCCTTCCCGATAAAACCATACACCCCTGAGACAGAGGCTCATGCATGGCTTGTGTGTGTTTTAAAAACCGTGCGGCCTGCCCAGGGAAACCATGGTGCCTATTTTCCCTTGGACAGTGGCATGCGCACATTTTGCACACGGATAGGAAAACCGTGCGGCCAAACCTTACAGCCTAGTAAAGTTTGGAAAATTTACAAAATTATCCCCTCTAGGATTTTAATACCTAACTTGGGATTTCCTCCCCATTCTCCCCTCTTCATCCTAGGAATGAACCAAATCTCCCAAGAGCTATAAGAGATCAATCTCCCTCGTTTCTAAGGCGTTTTTGGTGTCGTTGGTTGCAGATTGAAGCTCCGGGTAAGGCTAATATCATCCTTGATTATCTTTAGAGTTTAGAGTTTGTATCTTCTTATCCTCTATTTACAAAGCTCTAAAACCTTACTCTTAGGGTGAGATATAGGTTAAACCTTCAAGGGTTGGTTAAAGTGGAATCTAAGGGCTTGATTAAGAGTTAATTCACCCACATAATCAAGGTAGGTGGTCTACAAGTTATATCCCATGGTTTATTTTTAGATTTGTGCATGTTTGGTTTTTTTCTTGGGTGTCTCTTGGTATATTTTGATCACCCCTAGCATGTTTAGGTAAAATGGTCATTAATAAGGTAAATGGAAACCCTCGCGATCCCTATGGGATGCATTGAGGGTGATGAGACTAATCTAGGGCCACCCATGGGGTGTTCCGACTTCCCAGCACCTAGGGATTTGTGAATAACAAGTTAGATTGTTGTGTATTTATGTATATCCCATGATAAACATGTTGATGTGATTTATTGTGTTGGAGTAGAAGATAAGTGATGCACCTAGGATTAATAATAACAGAAGCGATATTGGGTTAACATGGAAGTGGTTTATATGGGTCGAACATGGTTATACTAGATGAATTGTGAATATTTTTTGAATGAGTAAATGGGTTGACATATGAGAATGATGAATGGCTAAATGGGTTAATATGTGTAAATGATTAGATACCATAATGGAATGGATTATGAGCCTGGTAATTAATCCTAGTGAGTTAAGTATAATGAAAAAAGCCTAGTGAGATAGGCACAATGAATGAATTCTTGGTGATATAAGAGTAATAAAAGGGAATTGGGCTAAATGGCTAAATGATGTGAAATGCGGTAAATGTGTTAATGGGTTAAGGCATGGTGTTAACTCTCATGTTATTGTTATGGTTTATGTTTTCCTTGGGAAATGGATGTGATGTTGTGTGAATGGTTAATGGATATACATATATATATATATATAGAATGTGCACATAGCTTGGTAGAGTGGGGTATTTACTTTAGGTTCTATGCCCACGGGTCGAGTTGGACTGAGACTCTAAACTCCACCCCTAATGCATGGGTTAGTTAATGGAACTGAGGCTTTGTTTCCCTAACAATTGCATTCACCTAGACTGAGGTTTAAAGGTGAGGATATGGTTTACAAGAGGAAGTTATTCTTAGTGATATAGGATAACAGTTTGTTTTTCCTCATGCATGTGATTGTGTACTTTAAGCCCGTGTAACTTGTTGTGTTTGATGAACCCATGATAAATGCATTGGAAATGGTAATTAATGGGAAGTGGGATGAAATGGTAAGATAAGTAAATGTTAATGAATGTTGGTAATGGACTTAAACTGGTTAAGGGTACTTAATCCTTTATTGTTATTTATTATTCATTTCCCTATTTCATGCACAATTGTTTATACCGGATATTTTGTAGACACTGTTGGTGGTGGCCTACTGAGTTTTACTCACACCCTGCTCAGGCCTCCATTGGGTACCTGAGCAGACTTCATGTTTGTAGGTCAGGGGAAGGGAAAAGGCTCTTTCTAGGGAGTTGGTTTGGCATGGGTTTGTGTGGAGGAGGACCCAGACTTAGTGTTGGGAACATTTTGGGGATTTTTCTATTTGTCTTTATTTTGGGTTTTGTTTACTTTCTCACTTATAGAATGACATTGCATATTTACTGTTGGACATGGTTGTATCTATTTTGGGGAATGGTTGTTTATGCATTCTCTTGTATTATTGGTTATTATTCCACTATTTTTTTATCTTGTATTGTGGATTACACTGATAAAAAGGGGGTATAGTCTCCCCAATTGACCTTTTGGACCCCCGCTGCTAGTCGGAAACCTTTTTCATATAGGGAGGCGTGCTTAAGGTCATGTAACCACCTGGCTTGGAGCACCGGTTTTATGGATTCTGGGTCAGGGAAATTGCAAAGTGGGTCAGAGGAGGTCTTTCTTATCCTTCTCTGGAATCTTGTTATTTTGGATGGTAAATGGGAGTTAGGATGTGTCGGTCCTTGGTAATGAGCTCCTTCTTGGGAGTAGTTAACCCATGTACTAGGGAAAACCCAAGTCATCTAGGGTGGGAATTGTTGTTCTTGATTGTGCGATGTTACAATTAATGATATTTCACCAATGGTTGATGCACATGTTGTGTGATTTGATGGTTTTGTGATATTTTTCTTGTGTCATCAATGTCATGAGGTTGTGTATTCATGCATCATTATAGGAACCAAGAGAGATAGGTGACATGCATCATGGTAGGCACACACGGGTTGGGTTTGTGAGGCATTAAGGATGTGATTCACCTTGCATCCTGATAATTGAAAAGGGAAAATGTTGTAAATGAAACAATGAAAGTGGGTGAAGATAAAATAATGATAAGTGATGATTAATGAAATATGTGAAATTAAGGGTTTGTAATGAATTGAAAATGTTGTTTGTAACATGTTTTGTGAGCCTTGTGGTGGTGTATGGTTGTTTACCCCATGTGCACCATGGCCTATTGTAGGGATGGTCAGTGTGATGTTTTCAGAATGTTAAGGTTTGTTGGGATGGTGCATGTATAGTGGGTTGTTGTGGCTAGTTAAGACCCTTCTTATTATGAAGTTGTGAAAGTTTTATGGTATGTGTTCTAAACCTAGTATTTGGAAATATAGAGAAATGTCACCATGACATCGAGCACTGATTGGGAAACAAGATGATGTTGCTGAGAACACTCCTCCAATAAAGGATCAATATAATGTGGTGATCTAGGAAAGTAGAGAAGAGAAATTTTGAGAGAACTTGGATCATTTTATACAAATGGTGGATCAGGACCCAGGGCGGGTTGCATCGAGTATGTTTGAGATGACCATAGAGTTCCAATTACAGAACCCTCTGACCTTTACCGGAGAGGGTGGGCAAGAGGTAGCAGAGTTCTGGATAGAGTATGTCCAGATGAAACTTTCTCATCTGGAGACTCTTGTTGGGAAGCGAGTCAAGTTGGTAGCTTATATGTTTCGAGGACAGGCAAAGCATTAGTGGGACATCCTGGCTCAGACTGATAAGTCTTAGGGGATGTTGTGGAAAGATTTATAGGAAAATTTTCTAGAGAATTTTTACCCATAGACTTTGAGGCAAGAGTGGGCTCTAGAGTTTAGGATCTCGACTCAGGGATCGATGTTGGTGATGGAGTATGTCGGCCACTTCACTAACTTGTGACTCTTTGTTATGGCATTGTCAGGGGATGAGGTAGTAGTTATGAGGCGTTTCCAAGATGGGATGAGACACAATATCAGGTCTCAGGTGAATATCTTTCGCTTGAATAGGTTTACAGAGGTAGTGGATCAAGCACTGATCTTAGAAGGGAACCTGAAGGGAGCTTCAGGTAGTGGGATTGTCGTACCAGCTGGGCAGACAGGTGGTGCAGCTTATGAGGGCCAGAAGCGTCGTTTTGGAAGTTTTCAGTAGGGTGGAAGTGTTCAAGGTGGTCAGAAGAGAGGTTCAGCCTCTCAGGGTGGTGATCAGGTGTTCTACTACTAGTGTGGCAGGTCGAGGCACATGTGTGGTCAGTGTCCTCGACCTATAGTTGAGTGTCAGTCGTGTGGAAAATTAAAACATGTGGAAAGGTTCTACAGGAACCCTCAGTAAGTGAGAATGAATGTTGGTGATAGGAAGATGCCAAGTGAAGGCAAGGGATCAGTTTCTCCATATCAAAAACGTAGTTGGAGCTCCACGGGTCGTACTAGAAGTGGTGGTGGATGTGGAACTCTGGGGTATGATCACCCATGTCAGTAGGGTAGTGTAGTGCAGGGCATGCAGGTTGGTGCCCATGGTAGAGGGGTAGGTTAGCTTCATGTAGTTCAGTCTGCACTTGTTGATGGAAAGGCTGAGCCATCGACTATTCGAGGTAGTATCCTTGTAGCTTCTATGATTTCTAGTGCATTGTTTGACATTGGTGCCACACACTCTTTTATTTATTCTCATATTGTGGTAGCTTTGGGTTTTCCTATGGAGAGTGTGTGTGGGGTTATGTCGATTGACACTCCGTTGGGGGTGTGAAATGAAGATATCAAGAAGTGTAAAGGATGTGATTTGGAAATCGGTGGGTATCATTTCCTATGGGAATTGTGCGTTCTCGAGATGTTTCGATTTGACTTGATATTGGGTATGGAATGGTTGGTTTTGTATCAGGTGCATGTAGACTGTTACTATCATAGGTTATCATTCAGGTCACTTAAGGGTGACACTTATGTCCATCGTGGAGAGTGGGATGTTCGAGCAGGTTATGCGGGACCATTTTTTCTGCAGTTGGGTAGGATCACTGCTCAAGTAGCTTGTCTTGTGCTTGATGATGAAATAGGGGAATAGGTTTTCTTCCCTCTAGTAGTGTATTAGTTTCAGGATGTGTTTCCTAAGGATTTCTCGGGTTTTCCACCTGAGAGTGATGTTGAGTTCACGATTGAGTTGCTGTCGGGAGTGGAGTTAGTTTCTATTCTTACATACCGAATAGCCCTAGCAGAACTCCAGAAGTTAGAGGTTTAACTTTAGGAGTTGGAGTGTAAGGGGTTCATTTGTCCTAGTACGTCTCCTTGGGGATCTCCTATGCTTTTTACAACAAAGGCTGGTGGGTCGTTAAGGTTGTGTGTTGATTTTCGGAATTTAAATCAGATGACAGTTAAAAATCAGTACCCTCTTCCTAGATTTGATTACATGTTTGACCAGATGAGGAGTGCATCGGTGTTTTCTCAGATTTATCTAAGATCTTTTTATCACCAGTTGAGGGTGAGGCCTTCTGACGTACCGTTGATAGCTTTAAGGAGTCGGTATGGGTTGTTTGAGTTTGTGGTGATGCCTTTTGGCTTGACCAATAGATCGGCAGTGTTCATTTATTTGATGAACCGAATCTTTCATACTTATCTAGATCATTTTTTGGTTGTCTTTGTTGATGACATCTTGGTGTACTTGAAAACTCATGAAAATCATGCCCAACATCTTGACATTGTTCTGAGTACACTAAGAGAGCATCAACTACAGACCAAGCTATCAAAGTGTAATTTCTAGATTGGAGAAGTTCATTTTCTAGGCCACATCTTCTCAGAGGAATGTGTGTCGATGGATATAGAGAAAGTGCAGGTTGTTGTGTCTTGGGAACATCCTAATATTTTTTCAGATGTTCGAAGTTTTCTAGGTTTAGTTGGGTATTACTGGAGGTTCGTATAGGATTTCTCTCACTTGTCAGCACCACTGGCAGGCTTGAACAAGAAGAGAATCAGGTTTGAGTGGTCTAAGGATTGTGATAATTCCATTCAAGAGTTGAAAAAGTGATTGACGACCACACCGATCATGATCTTACTTGAGCTAGGTAGGATGTATGTCCTATTTTGTGATGCATCTAGTATCGGGATTGGGGATGTGTTGACGCAAGATGAGCGGGTTGTGGCTTATGGGTCGAAGAAATTGAGACCCCATTAGTGGAATTATCCCACTCATGATCTTGAGTTGGCTAAAGGAGTGTATGCCTTAAAGTGCTGGAGGCACTACTTGTTGGGGGAACGGTTCACGGTGTATACCGATCACAAGATTCTAAAGTATATCTTTTCATAGCGGGATTTTAATCTTTTTAAGTGAATATGGGTTTAGTATCTCTAGTATTTTGACTTTGAGATGGTATAAACCGGATAAAGGGAAGAGTGTTGTTGATGCTTTGAGTAGGAAGGCTCAAAACCAGGTGGTTCAAGAATCTAGCACTGAGTGGAAGGTGATGGATTTGTTAATGGATATGCGCCTAGATGTGAGAGATGAAAATGTCCAAGTGATTCTTGCTTTCATGGCGGTTGATTCGACACTTTTGAGTCATGTTAGGGAATGTCAGCTTAATAATCCAGAATTTTTTGCCAAGAAGTAAAGACCTAATGGTGGGGATCCACCTTCTAGTCGGGTCATTAGTGTGGACGGGGTTGTTTGTGTTCATGGTCGTGAGGTTGTGCCAGTATTCATGTGGGAATATTTTATGTGTGAGTTTCATGCATCAAAATGGGTACTTTATCCTGGTTTGACCAAGATGTATCGTGATCTCCGTAGGTAGTTTTGGTGGCTGGGAATGAAAAAGAATGTTGTGAGCTTTATGGCATGGTGCCTTACATGTCAGTAGGTGAAGGTCGAGCATCAACACCCAGGTGGTTTGTTACATCCATTTCCCATTCCATAATATAAGTGGGATGATGTGACGATGGATTTTTTGGTGGGTCTTCTGAGGATGCCTCAGAATAATGTTGCAATCTGGGTGGTTGTGGATCGGCTAACAAAAGTGTCTCATTTCTTACTGATTCAGGAGACTTACACAGTTGATCAGTTGGGTGAGTTGTATGTTTGGGAAATGGTACTGCTTCTTGGTGTACTATGGACTATCGTTTCGGATTGTGATCCTCATTTTACATCACGCTTCTGGAAAGTGTTGCATAAGGTTCTTGGTACATAGGTACTTTTGAGTACGGATTTCCACCCATTGATGGATAGGCAGTCAGAGCATACAATTCAAGTGTTAGAAGATGTGTTGAGGGCTTGTGTCTTGGATTTTGGGGGTTCCTAGGATAATCACCTGTCTCTTGTTGAATTTTCCTATAACAATAGTTTTCAGGATATAGTTCAGATGGCACCGTTTGGGGTTCTCTATGGGAGGCCATGTAGATCTCCGCTGTGTTGGTTGGAGGCCGGTGAATCTAAGCTGTTGGGACCGATTCTCGTTTAAGAGACTTCAGATAAAGTTAAGTTGATTTGGGAATGGATGGAAATGGCTCAGAGTAGGAATAATTAGTATTAGGATCAGAGAAATCTTGAGTTCTAGGTGGGTGATTGTGTGTTCCTTCATGTTTTGCCAAGGTTGGGTCACTGACGGATTCAGAAGTAGGGAATTTTAGCACCCAGGTATGTGGGTCCATTTGAGATTGTGGAGAGGATCAGGCTGGTGGCATACTGATTAGATCTTCCACAATGTTATAGCAGGATTCATGATGTTTTTCATGTTTCATAGCTTTAGTGGTATCAACCAGACCCAAATCACATGGTAGATGTTGAGGATATTGAGCTTGAGGTTGATGCGTCCTTTAAGGAGCATCTGGTTTGTGTGGTGGATTGTATTGAGAAAGTCTTGTGGGGAAAGGTTATTCCATTATTGTGAGTACTATGGTAGCATGGGAATGTTCAGGAAGAAACTTGGGAGCAAGAATCATATATGCAGGCTTAGTAGACCAATTTCTTTTCCTTGTAAGTGTAATGAATCTTGGGAGCTCAGCTCGAGGATGATCCATTATAAGGTGGGGAGGTTGTAATATCCTAGATCTTGGAAAGGTATGTTCTCATTTCATTTTTGGTTTTAATACCTTATTTTGGTTAAAAGAATGTTTTCCAAAAGTTTAAGGAGCCTTGGATGTGTTCTGGTGGCTCGGGACACGAAAGAAAGGGAAACTGGGCCAAACAGTGTTGCGCACACAGTCTGCGCATGACCCGGAAAACCGTGCGGCCTTCCTGGGAAAATCGTGCACCCCTGAGATAGAGACTCACGCACAACTTGTGAACAGTTTAAAAACCATTCAACCTACCTATGGAAACCATGTGGCCTATTTTCCCTTGGACAGTGTCATGTGCACGGTTTTCGCATGGTTTGGAAAATCGTGCATCCAAACCGTACGGTCTAGTAAAGTTTGTAAAATTTAAAAAATTTCCCCTATAGGATTTTAATACCTAACTCGGGATTTCCTCCTCATTCTCTCATATTCTCCCTAGGAACGAACCAAATCTCCCAAGAGATTAAAGATATTGATCTACCTCATTTCTAAGGTGTTTTGGTTTTGTTGGTTGGGGATTGAAGCTCCAGGTAAAGCTAATCCCATCCTTGCGTCTCTTTTGAGTTTAGGGTTTGTATCTTCTTCTAATCTCTTTCCAAAGCTCTAAAACCCTAATATTTGGGAGATATATAGGTTTAAGTTTCAAGGGTTTGTTAAAGAAGAATATAAGGGCTTGATTAAGAGTGCATTCACCCCCGGAATCGAGGTAGGTGGTCTACAAGTTATATCCCATGGTTTATTTGTGGATTTGTGCATGTGTGGTTTTGTTCTCAGGTGTCTCTTGGTATGTTTTGATCACCCCTGGAATGTTTAGGTAAAATGGTTATTAAGAAGGTGAATGGAAACCCTCATGATCCTCATGGGATGAGTCGAGGGTGATGAGACTAATCTAGGGCCACCCATGGGGTGTGCCAACTTCCCCGGACCTAGGGATTTGTGAAGAACAAGTGAGATTGTTGTGTATTTATGTAGAGATTGTGATAAACATGTTGATGTGGTTGATTATGTTGGATTAGAAGATAGGTGATTCGCCTAGTCTTAATAATAACTTAAGGTATATTGGGTTAACATGGAAGTGGTTTATATGGGTCGAACATGGTTATGCTAGATGAATTTTGAATAGTGTCAGAATGTGTAAATGGGTTAACACATGAGAATGATGAATGTATAAATGGGTTAATATTTGGAAATGATTAAAGATCATAATGGAATGTATTATGATCCTGGTAATTAGGCCTAGTGAGTTAGGCATAATAAACGAATCCCGGTGAAATAGGCACAATGAATGAATGCTTAGTGATATAAGTGTAATAAAAGGGAATTGGGATAAACGGCTAAATGATGTGAAATGTGGTAAATGTGTTAATTGGTTAAGGCATGGTGTTAAATCTCATGTTATTGTTGTGGTTTATGTTTTCCTTGGGAAATGGTTGTGATGTTGTGTGAATGGTTTATGTATATACATATATATATATATATATATATATATCATGTGCACATATCTTGGTAGAGTTGGGTACTGACTTGAGGTTCTACGCCCACGGGTCGAGTTAGACTGAGGCTCTAAACTCCACCCCTAATGCATGGGTTAGGGAAGGAGATTCAGGCTTTGTTTCCTTAAGGTTTTCATCCACCCAGACTGAGGATTCGAGTTGAGGATATGGTTAAAATTTGGAAGTTAGTATTAGTGAGATAGGATAATAGTGTGTTTTTTCTCATTCATGTGATTGTGTACTTTAAGCCCATGTAACTTGTTGTGTTTGATGAACCTGTGATAAATGTGTTGGAAATGGTAAGTAATGGGAAATGGGATTAAATGGTAAGATAAGGAATTGGAAATGAATGTTTGTAAAGGACTTAAACTAGTTAAGGTAACTTAATACTTTCTTGTCATTTATTATTCATTTCCATATTGCATGCACAATTTTGTAGACAACCTTGGTGGTGGCCTACTGAATTTTACTCACTCCCTACTTGGTCTTCTATTGGGTACTTGAGAAGGCTTTATGTTTTTAGGTCAGGGGAAGGGCAAAGGCTCTTTCTAGGGAGTTGGTTTGGAATGGGTGTGCGTGGAGGAAGACTTGGACTTGGTGTCGGGACCATTTTGGGTATTTTGTAGGTGTCTTTATTTTGGGTTTTATTTACTTTAACACTTGTAGCATGACATGGAATATTTACTATTGTACATGGTTGTTCTCATTTTGGGGAATGGTTTTTTATGCATTCTCTTGTATTATTGGTTATTATTAAACTATTTTTTATCTTTTTTTGTGTCTTACTCTGATAAAAAGAGGGTATAGTCTCCCCAATTGACCTTTTTGACCCCCACTGGAAGTCAGAAACCTTTTTCATATGAGGAGGCATGCTTAAGGTCATGTAACCACCCAGCTCGGAGCACCGGTTTAGTGGCTTCCAGGCTGGGGATGTTACAGGAATATTCTTTAACTGTTAAAAATATACTACAAATCTTTTTAGACAAATTTGATTCCAAGTTATCAACTCTTAAAGATGTATATTCTAACACACCTCCATTGGATTACATAGCATATTGATTACTTATGAAATGAAGAAATAAAGTTCTCTCAAGAGTAAGTGTAAGGTCAAAAGGGAAATATTTTTTAAATTTGTGAAGTAGGATAAGTATCAAAAAAAATCAACAATGAGGAATAGAATTATGAATATGAAGAATATGTAGAGAAAAAGTTTTAAAATTTATGTCATTCATCTTAAGAAGTATTTGGAAAGATAAAGTAAGGTGTTGAGGAAAGCTTCAACTAAAATGTTTCAAATGTGGATCTATTGTATATCTTGTATCCAATTGTCCAAAACTAAAAGAATAAGAAATATTTTATGAATTTGAGTTATAAAGGAGTTCTTCAAGGAAGAAAACTTTAAAATTTAAGAAGCATAAGTTTCTCTCTGAGAGAAAGGATAAACATTTATATAAATTAAAAAAATATAAATTTATTATCTAAGTTGGATAATGAAGAGAGTTGTAAATATAAAGTAAAATATAAAAATTCAATTAAAGGGGAGGAAAATTCATTGATTAATAAAGTGAATTATGATAAGTTCATTGATGATAAATATGGTAGCGATGAAATTGAAAAAAGAAATGGAGATGAATCTTATTATGAAGTAAGAGTTGAAGGAGTGTATTTCCTAGATATTAAATCTTGATAAAGATAAACAGAATATGAATAAATGAACTCAAATATCTAACATAATTGAATCTTCCCATTCTTTTAAAAAAGTTTGATGATTTGAAGGTGTTACATGCTGAAGAGAAGAGGCTAATGGTGGTTATGGAAGAGAAGGTGAAAGAGAAAGAAAAATAACTTGAATGTTTCAAAAAAAAATATTAGAAGAAAAAATTCAAGAAAACAAGTTCAAAGTTAACTTCGATAAGTCTATTAAAGAAGTAAGAGAATTTTTTAAAAAGAAAATAAGTTCCAAAAAACTATAAATTTTAAAAATTTCAACCAAAATAAAAAAAAATTATAAATTATAGGCTGAAAAATTCAAGAACTCTAATAATCAAAAGAATGTGTTTTGAGTGCCCAATATATTTAGTTGAAAAAAATTAATTGAATTTATAGGTCAAAATTTAAATGGATGGTAGGTGATAAAATTTTTATAGAAAGTTTTTTATGGAGTAAAATTTCCATTTTATTAATATTTTTGTTGTTGAGGTGGCTTTAGACATATAGTGAGGAGATTTTTTTTCAATAAATGGTATCTATATAAACCAAGAATTTTTGGAAGTTAGAATTTTATAGGTAATTAATCTTATCAAAGAATATAAGTTTAGAAAAAAGGATAAATTTATGATGTGAATACAAATAAATAGTTTCAGATACTAAAATAACTCTATATAATATGTGATGATCTGATAATTAGGTTTAAAATTATCATTATATCTTTCCAACACAATTCATTATGAATTGTAATGTTCAAAAAATTTAGAAGAAAAGGGAAAATGAAAGTATAAATCACTTATTATATAAGTTTCATTGAAATCTTTTCAAAATGAATGTTCATGGATTTTGGAGAATGGGTTTTCATCACATATGATATGTAATATGAAGTTTCTCAGGGATTTTGAAAATTGAAAGTAAGGTTCATTGTCATTCAAGAATTATGTGTCAATTAAAATAAAAGGATTTTTCTACATAGAGATTAGAGATGACATGAATAAGTGAAAGAATACATTTTATGTTTATGGGTTAAAGAATAATTTTCTTCATGTATCTCAACTTTGTGATAAAGGTAATAAAGTGATTTTTCAAAAGGATGGTTACATGGTGAAAATGTAAAAGGATGACCCACATTTTGACTAGAGTATAATGAACAGAAGGTAATTTGTTTCAATTAGTCTGTGTGGATAATTCTTGTTATTTGAGCTTAAAATAGGATAAAAAAGTTGTGGAATTGAAAAATTTGTCATCATATCCAAATAAACATAAATAGACTTGTGTTGGGTTTCAGATGGATGTCTAATAAATAAAATTTAGAAGAATAATAAATCCAAATCCTCATTAAACCCATAATATATTGATACATTTAGAATGATTATAAAAAAATAACAATAATGGTGTGCCTTACACCTCGGTACAACCTATTAAAACTCTTTACAAGAGTTTGATTGAGATCACTGAGAAACGGCTGAAAGACTAATTTTTGTAGAGGCATCCATAAATGGTGTGGATATTCTAATTATTTGGAAGGATCTCTCTTAAGCCATAGTCTGTTATAATGATGGGTTTAAAGGAAGGAGATAAGAAATAATAAGTAATGAACTCAATTTCAATGAGTTTTAATGATAATCTCAACTCAATAGAATTGAACACTATAAGAGGAATGAACCATTTTATATAATCCAAAAAATCCAAAAGACCCAATTTCAAAATTGGGCATGGGTGATTTCTCGAGTTACTAGAGTAGGGAATTGTAGCACTACTATAACAACAGTGGAATTGTAGCAGCATTGGAACTATAGTGGTGGTGGTACTGTATCAAGTACTATAGAAACTAGGGTATTGTAGTAGTATTATTCACAAAAGGGTCCTTTGGGCCAAAAATGGGATTTTAGGACTAGAATTAGGGGTTTTAATACTGAGGGCCTTCCGGACATGTTCATGGGCCACTTGTACTTGGTTATATGGGTTGCGTAATGGATTTCCCTCTAACTAGATATAAAGAGGTTTTTTCTTTCATAATAAAAAGAGGATTCTATCCCAAATTTTAAAAAAAATAGTCAATCAAAAACCCCAATACATTCATCATATTCATGGTATGCTTCATAAATGTTCAAAATATTTAAACTCATTTGAAATTCATAGATCAAACACTTAATAATCATTTAATATTTAAACAATTATATAAGTTATTCAAACTCCTTAAATTAATCATCACATGATGAATAATAAAATATAATATAATTTAGACTAAGATAATGAGGAATCCATTATTATATCATTTATCATGATAATTCTATGACAGTGAAATACAGTGTGGTGATACTCACCAGGTTGTGGTTTATCCTAAGGTAAACCACAACGTGGTCTAAACCACCACATTTTGGTGGTGCCTTTAGTGAAAATTCCCAACAATATTCCACTTAAACTAAAGCCTTATAGACATAGTAAACATTCTCATTCTGTAACATCATATGAAAAAACTTACGAAATTATATTTAAACCTCCTTTTGGAAAATATATCATCAATTCACCATGTATCGCATCATATGAAATATGTTGTAAATATTGATTCATAACTTCTTTCAGGTATCCTCCAAAACACTTTTAGGGTGTTTCTCAAAGATTTATAAACTTGAACCTCATTTTCACAATCATAAAGAATGACCCCATGGGCCTTTACATCATTGAAAACAAATGTGAATTACAAAATTCATAAATTTAATCAAAGAGTAGTCTCTTGTAAAGAACCAATTTTATTCAAGATGCAATGGTATATGGCATGATCGTCATCAAACACATGTATATCTATACCTATATACACCAGTTACATAATATTAAAGTATGAATTTTTATAAGATAATTTTTTCCAAGACATTAAGTAACCATGTGTGTAACACCCTGATATTTTAAAATAACAGTGTGCTTGGTATCTTTCTTAACATGCAATGTCAAGCTTTAAGCAAATTGTGATCTATTATAAAAATATTATTATTTAAATGTTACTCTTATTACCAAGACAAAAAATTAAAAGGAACAAATAATAATGAATACATTGTGAAAAATATGTAAAAAAGTTTTATATAATCCAATTTTATTGATTAATTCATAATAAATAAGTACTAAATGTTTAGTAATTTCATTTTATGCTTCAAAAATACATTTTTCAAAAAAACGTTTTTATTTCTTGTCATGAGAATATATTATATATAATTTATACCCATTTTATAAAATTTATTTTATAAATGAACTTGATTTTTTAAATCATCATATAAAAATTATCTTAGGATAATATTTTTTAATTTTTCAAATAAAAAAATTATTTTTAATGAATAGTGAAAAAATACTGATTTTTATTGAAAACTGTCTTTTCATTTTAAATATTTACGAAGTTAATTTTTTTTAAAATAGTTTAAAAATAAAATTAGTTAATTTATGTTATTAATAATCCAATTAATTTCATTTGTATCAATTTTATACTTGATTTTAGTATAAAAAATATATATTTAAAAAGACATTTTTTCTGGAAAATCGATTTTCATCATGTTTTACACATTTAATTTTAAATTAATTTCTGTCAATCCTATGAATTGAATTTTATAAAATTTATTACATATTTTTAATCATCATAAATACTATTAGGGAATAATTTCAACTTAATTTTTGGTCATAATGAATACTAATCATAGTAAATATTTGTTACTATAGTAAAGGTAAAATTGGTTAATTATGGTTAAAACTAATGTGATAAAGCTTCAAATTCATTCAAACACATGAATTTATTTAATTTTTTGAGTATATTTCATATATTATCATGAAAAATTTTAATATATGTCATTTTTTCCATTTATCTTTGATTATGACCATTACATTATTTTAGGTAAAGGAAAAACAATATCACTTTCATTACTTTAATATCTATAATATATTGTGACAGTGATAAAAAAGTTTATTATATATTATAAATTTTTATTTAAAATATTGATAATTTTTTTATAATGTTAATTTATTTTAAATTTTTAGTGATTAAATAATTACATTAAATACATATGCAACATCAACAAAGTATTTGTACAAACAGTAGAAAAATAAACTAAATGATTTTAAAAAACATTATAAGTAATATAATTTGGATGAATTATTAAGTTAAAATAATTTTATAGATAAATATTAATTATTATTAATGTTTAAAAAGTTTATATTCTAATTAAATTTCTATAGTAATGTCTTTAAAATCAAATTAAATGAATAGAGTCAAAAATGGAATTAATGATATTTTTTGAAAAATAATGTTGTATTAAATTAATTAAAAATCATTAAAATATTTAAATGGAACAATTGTGATGGTAATTTGTATAATATATTATCCCTTGATCATTTTTGTTCAAATTTTTAACTTATAAGTAAATTTATAACCCTTTAAGATTGAAAAGGTTGTTACTGTGGTTAAGGTTAAAAATAGCTAACGAAGGGGTCAATCCAAAATATAAGGTTTAAAATGATATATAAACCTATATAAATTTGTTTTATGATTATATAAATACAATATTTTACTTATATTCGAATTCATTTCATTTAAGATCCATTTTACATTAGTTAGAAATATATCATATTATAATATTTCATGTATTTCCAAAAATGTCTCTCCCCTCACTTATAAAAGGACACCCCCTCTCATCTCTTTTTCATGCCTCAAAGGCCATTTGTTTTAGAAAATACCTATCCAAATAACATTATAGAGTACCTCCCTACATCCTATAGGTATTATTTTTTGTATAAAACCAAATTTAGGGGGCTTAATCTGTAAATAAATGGTGGTTGTCCAACGAAGTGGTATAGCTTTTAACCTAATGTTTTAGTTTTATTTATTATTATACATAATTAAAAACTATTATAACCATTGAGATATAAAAATTAATTATCTTAAATATTCTTATATGTTATTATGTTTATTTATTAATTTTAATCTATATTCTTCTTAGTCTAATGAGAAACAAAATAATCGTTCTTATGTACGGTGGACTACCACCTCACGAACTGATTTAATTTGTTTTCCAACACCACCTACCAAAGATAGTTATAATGATTAATTTAAAGTATATATATGATATTAATTACATTATAATATTTATATAAATATAAAATTATACTTACCTTATTTCCGTCATATTTTTTTGAAAAATGGAAATGTTACTTATGTGTGTGTAAGACATACTATCTCCATGATTATAACGTAATTTATTTTTCATAACCAACTTATATAGTTTGTTATAAAAGTATAATAAATATATAAAAATTATAACTATTTTATGATTATTATTATTCTAGGGATTATTTAATAATTACCACTTTGACTATGGTCAACATACTGAAGTCGTTTTGCAACTATGAACTAAATGCCCTTAAAATATATGATGTAAACTTAACTGATTAAGTAATTAAATATATCATTTTAATAAATGAAAAAAATAGTTTAATAATAAATTAATAAATGTATAAAATGTTCTTAAATATTTATATAATTTATATAAGTTTATTATACAAGATTTAAAGGGCATATATGGAAAGTTTGAACTCGATGTAAGAGATTATGTCTCAATTTTCCTTCATTAAGGAATGTTTCAATATTGTACACCTAATTTCTTTTATATGGTTTATATAATACCATTTTTCATGTTATATAATTAATCCTTCATACTTAATGGTATTTTAAGTTGATTTTATGTTATTTCATCCAAGGGGTTTTGATTCGGAAGTTACCAAAGCAGTATGGGATTTTATAACTCAATTTCTTTTCATTGGGTTATATTAATTATTCATTGTATAAGTTATTCCAAGATTTTGTGTGTAATGAAATATGATTATTTTATGTTCTATTTTTACTTATTTTATTTTAATTTACATTTTTTAAATAAAATTTTTCCACTAATTAGTCCTCAATTCAATGATATGATCTATATAAGGGTTATTCATCAAAAAAATTCTTTCTTTGGGACATACATTTTGATTATTCACCAATATTAATTTATGAGGTGTATATACTACTCATTTGAAATTTTATATCATTAATCTCATTATTTTCATGATATTTAATGATTCATTTGAAGTTATTCTTTCATGGGGGTAGTGATTCAAAAGTTATTAAAGTTATAAGAGGTTTATCTTTCAATCCAATTTTAATTAGGGTTATTTATACTTGAATTTAAATTGAGGAAATTATATGATACTTATTTGATAAATCCATTTAATTTTTTTTACTCTGGATATTTTTATAATTTTTTTCTTAAGTTCCAATTTTCTCTCTTTGTTACTCAAAATGGTTCAGAAAATGTTTTTAAAAAAGGTGACCTTATTTATCCTCTTTGGGCCAAAAAATACTTTTTCTTATATATCCATGTTGATTTCAAGAAATATTTTGACTGTTATTCAAATTTTTTTTAAGTTCATATTTACCCATGTTTTAATTTTTACAAAAATGTATAAAAATCATCTTCTTGTAATTTTTTTATCATTTTACTTTTTACTAACGATGTGAACAAATTATTTATTTTAAAAATTACGAAATAAAAAAATATAGCCTTCATGACCACTCAATGCTTTGAAGATTTCTTTAAACTTTTCCATGGTTTTATTTAAATAAAAAAATCCATAACATTCTATAAATTTTTCATTTTTAAAAGTGATGTTCAAAGTGGAAAGGGTATTTTTCTCAAGAATATTGTTAATGATATTTTTATGGTACTTATATTTATCAACAAAAAATACCCTTGATTTTACTTATGATGCACTATGAATACATTGTAATGATAGAATAATTATTCTTTCTCTAGATAGATTATGATTGTTTTAAAGAGATTGTCATGGAACTTGTACTTTTCCACATTCAAATCAAGGTATAAAAGAACAATAGTTATTTTTATGTTAAAAAATAAAATTTTACAAGTGCTATGATTATGTTATGGTTCTTGGAAATTTTTTATTATGATGTGTGATCCTTACATATCTCATGAAGATGGCTGAGCCCGTTATAGCTCATGATGATGGGTGATCCCGATATGATCTCCAATGCATTGGGTAAAAGGATAGAGTCAACTATTTATAGGTTTATCCTAAGAGATTATTGTAACTTACCAGGTAGGTTATTCCATTTTTAAGAGTGATATAAAAATGATTTTACAAGTTACCAACATGTTCTCTTTATGCTTTCATCATGTTCTAATGAATCCTTTATTTAAGGATTATTTTCACATTGCTCTTGATATTTGAGTTATTTGAGTCTTGTGTTATGTTAAATTTCTATGCCATGTTTCATTATTTATGATCCATTTTTTGATGTGTGTGAATTATATTGTGTTATTATCATTAATCCTACCCTTATTCTCATCTTATTCTCAATAATTACATTCAATTGTTAATTCTTATGGTTACCCTTATTGAGAATTTGAGCTCACACTTCTTATGTTTTCAATTTCTATAAGTTATAAAGATTAATGTTGAATTAATTATGTATAGAAAGGTTTCATGTAACAATAATTTTATGGAACATGTTGAAGATTTAATTTGATATAACAAAATTAGGGAATCATGGGGAAAATACTCACTTGAATACATGGGTATTGTTATGTAATATTTTATCTCAATTCTCAAAAACTCTAAACTCAAAATGTCCTCAGGTATGTAAGTGATACAATATTTATATTTCCTGTTTTAAGTTTAGTCATTTTAAATTGGGTCACATTTATTGGTCTCAAGCTCAAAAATGTAAAGATTGTGGTTTTACAAATGTATCCAGGAGTAAGGGTTTAGGACTGTTATAATTGGTATCAGAGTAGGGTTTAGATAACTTTAGAGATTAGGATTTTTCTTATGTGAGGTTAACCTAATAGTTATGGATACCATCATGGGTTTATAAGTTTAAGGTTGATCATAAGTTCAAAAAAATTAAAACCCATCTTGAGGTTTTAAGGGATGGTATTTTTTACTAATTAATGATATTTCGGGAGACATTTATTTAGGTTAAGGTATATGTAACCCTTAGATTTAACATGAAGGACTATTTTAAAAGAATGTTGTTACATTTTTTAGTAATGTAAGCTAAAAGGTATGAGACAACCATTGAAGTTAAAAAATTATATAATGTTTAGTTTATTAAGGTTAATTGAGCTATAAGGTTATTTATTTATGAAATGATCTATGTTGAACCTTTTGTTTCATTATTTAATTTTGTTTATTAATGTATTATTTCTTAATATGAAGGTTTATATATTTTGGATATTATCTTACTCTATTCTAACTATTTCAGTTTTTGTTAATATCTAAACATAGGAAAAATATATTTATATCATTTTATTTATTATGTGATCTATTAAAAGTTTATTTTAGTGATTTAGGCATGAAAAAATTATCTTCAATACTCATGATTTAGAGAAAATAATGATATTGTGGTGGGAATTTTTTAAAGGATGAGATTATACTTTCTAAGTAAATAAATTTTCTTATGTTCTTAGTCTATATGGTAAAGGAATTTCTTAACTCTATTAAAGTGGTCTTGAAAAAATATTATCATGTTACCTTCATAACGGATGAATTGATGGTTTTTTTACATCTCACCTATTTATGGTTTTTTGGTCATTGACTTTCTCATGATCATTCACTTTCTTATGATAAATGTTCTCTATCACTCTCCATCATTATTTGGATATTAAATTTTTCCTACATGTCCATATTTAAAACTTATCAACAATTTTCTCCTATTTTTAAACCAAGTTATGTTTTATTCTAGGTGGACTTCATATTTCTCTTTCCCTCTTTTCAAAAAGAAGTTTTATTAACCCTTTTTACGATGTGGGTTTTCAAAAAATGTACTTGAAAATGTTAAACCCTTGATTACCCAACTCAAGTTAAAATATGAGGATGAAATTTATTAAATGGGGGAGAATGTAACACCATTATATTTTATAATAACACTATGCTTGATAGATTTCTTAACACACAATACCAAGTTTTAAGCAAATTGTGATATACTATAAAAATATTTTTATTTAAATATGATTGTTATTACCTATCCATTAAATTTGAAAGTATGAATAGTAATAACCAAATTATGAAAAATATGTATAAAGGTTTTATATAATCCCAATTTATTTATTAATTCATAAAAATTAAGTACTCAATTTTTAGTAAAGTCATTTTAGGCTTCAAAAATACATTTTCCTAAAAAATGATTTTTATATTTTTTTTAGGAGAAAATATTATAATTAATTTCTGAAAATTTTATAAAAATTATTTAATAAAATGAAATTAATTTTTAAATCTGAATATCAAAATTAACTTATGATTATTTTTTGTAATTTTTCTAAAAAGGTTTATTTTTTAGGGAATAGTGAAGAAATCCCAATTTTTATTGAAAACTGCCTTTTCATTTCAATTATTTACAAAATCACATTTGGTTTCAAAATTATTTCAAAATAAAATTAGTTAATTTATATTATTAATAATTTAATTAATATCATTTTTATCAATTTTATGCAAAATTTTTGTATAAAAAATTATACTTAAAAAGACATTTTTTCTGAAGAACAGTTTTTCATCATATTTTATAGGTTTGATTTTAAATTATGTTTTTTTAATTATGTGAATTTAATTTGATAAAATCTATTTAATATTTTCAATCATAATAATTATTATTAGTTAATATTTTTAACTTAATTTTTTTTCATAATTAATAATAACCATAGTAAACATTTGTTACCATGGTAAAGGTAAAATTGGTTCATTAGGTTTAAAACTAATGTGATAAGGGATTAAATTCATTCAAAAACTTGTATTTATTTTATAATATTATTTTATTTCATCCATAATCATAAAAAAATTGAAAATATTACCTTTTTTTACCATTTAGATTTGATTATGACCTTTATATTATTTTAGATAAAGAATAAATAAAAAATGTCACTTTAATTACTTTAATATCTATAATATATTATGAGAGGGATAAATAGATTTTTTTCAGTTATAAATTGTTTTAATTAATTATGTTTATAATTTTAATTTATTTTTAATTTTTATTGATTAAATAATTATCTTAAATACTTATAGAGCACCGAAAAAGTGCTAGTACGAGCAGTAGAAAAATCAAGTAAATTATTTTTAAAAACATAATAAGTAATATAATTTGGATGAATTATCAAGTTATATGAATTATTTAGATAAATATTACATATTATTAATCTATAAAAAAATTATATTCTAATTACATTACTATATTAATTTTTTTAAAGTCTAATTAAACGAATAGTATCAAAATAGAATTAATGATATTTTATAAAAAATAATATTGTATTAAATTATTTAAAAATTATAAAAATATTTAAATAGGACTATTTATATGTTAATTTGTATAATATAGCAACCATTTATCATTTTTGAGCCAATTTTTACCTTATAAGTGTATTTATAACACTTTAAGATTGAGAAAGTTGTTATCGCGGTTAAGGTTAAAAATAGTTAATGAAGGGGTTAATTCAAAAGATAAGGTTCAAAATGTGATGTAAACATATATAAATTTTTTTTATGATTATATTAATACCATATTATCATTATATTATAATAAATGTCATTTTGGAACCATTTTACATTAGTTATACATGTATTATATTATAATATTTCATGTATTTCCAAAAGTGCCCCTCCCCTCGCTTATAAAAGGACACCCCATATCCTCTCTTATTCACACTTTAAGAGCCATTTTGATTATAAAATACCTTAAAAAATACCTTTATAACATCCCTATACATGTCTTATAGGTCTTATTTTGTGCATAATACCAACCTTAGAGGGATTAAGGTGTCATGAAAAGGTAGTTGTCTGAAGACGAGGTGTAGCTTTTAACTAAATGTTTTAGTTTTATTTCTCCCTCTACCTCCTTAAAAAAATACTAAAAAATTTTATATAATAATATCAATATATATCATATAATTATATGTTATTTTTTATTTCTTAACTATAATTTATCTCATTATTTATTTAATGGGAAACAAAACCATCGTTCATGTGTATAACGGACTACCGTCTCGCAAACCGATGTAATTAGTTTTCCACCAATTCCTCCCATGTATTGTTATAATGATGAATTTAAATTATATATATGATATTAATGACATAATTATAATTATTTAAAGATAAAATTATATTGACCTTATGTCTCTCATGTTCTTTGAAAAATAGAAACATTAATCATGGATACATACGACCTACTGTCTCCATTATTATAATGTAATTCATTTTTTATAACCTTATTAAATAGTTAGATATAAAAGTATAATTAAAGTATAAGATGAATAATTATGTCATGATTATTATTATGGATATTATGTAATAATGATCTCTTTAACCACAGTTAACATACCAATTTCTTTTTTCAACTATGAACTTAATTTCCTCAAAACGCCCAACATAAACTTAAATGATAAAGTAATTAAATAAATAATTGTAATAAATGAAACAGATGATTTAATTATAAATTAAATAATCATTAAAAGGATCAAAATTAGGTAAATAATTGATGTAATTTTATTATATAGGAGTTAAAGGTCATACATGGAAAGTCTGAACTTAGGGGTAAGGGACTTTGTCTCAATTTTCCTTCATTAAGACATGTTTTAATGATATATACCAAATTTATTTTATATGGTTTATATAATTCCCTTTTACATGTTATATCATGAATATTTCATACTTCATGTTATTTTAAGTTTAGTTCGTGCTATTTCATCCAAGGGGTTTTGATTGAGATGTTACCAAAGTAGTAAGATATTTCATAACTCAATTTATTTTCATTGGGATGTATTACTTATTCATTATCATTTTATTCCAATATTATGTGTGAAATAACTAATTATTTTTGTATTTTCACGTATTCATCTAAAATTGTCTTTTGTTAGGACATGTGTTTATGTTATGAACTTATCTTATTTTATGAGGTGTATATACTAAAAATATGACATGTTATATCGAAAATCTCATTATTTTCATGATATTTAAAGTTTCATTTGATGTTACTCTTTCATGAGGCTTACGATTCCAAAGTTACCAAAGTGGTAAGAGATTTATGTTTCAATAAAATTTTAATCGAGATTTTATATGATTGAATTTAAATTAATTAAACTATTACATATTATTAACTTTAAAAAAAAAATTAATTCTATTAATATCTTCATGTCTTTAAATTGAAATTAAATAAATAGTGTTAAAAATTACATTAATGATATTTTATGAAAAAAAATATTGTATTAAATTATATAAAATCATAAAAATGTTAAAAAAAAGACAATTGGGATGGTGAGAGATAAAATATATCATAACTTGAACATTTTTTAGAAAATTTTTATCTTATAATTAAATTTATAACCCTTTGATAATGAAAACGTTGTTACTGCGGTTAAGGTTAAAAATAGATAATGAATGGGTTAATCTAAAAGATAAGGTTTAAAATGATATCTAAAGCTATATAAATTTGATTGTATGATTATATTAAGACCGTATACTAATTTTATTCAAATCCATGTAATTTTTGACCCATTTTAAATTAGTTAGACACATATTATATTATATTATTTCATGTATATCCAAAAGTGCCCCTCCCCTCACTTATAAAATAAAATCCCCTCTCTTCCCCTATTAATACTACAAGATCCATTTTTTATTCCAATAACTACCCAAATCCATTTATAACATCCCTAAATACATCTTGGAGGTCTTATTTTTTTAATAATACCAATTTTACAGGGACTAATCTGTAAAGTATAGGAGGTTGTCCGGATAAGAGGTATAACTTTTAACCAAATGTTTTAGTTTTGTTTCTCCTTATACCTCCTTAAAAACTCTTATACCCAATATGATATAATAAAATTAGTATCTATAATATACTAATATTTTATTGTATTTATGGATTAACATCAACCCATATCCTTCTACATCTAATGGGAAACGAAACCACCGTTCATGCGTACGGAAGATTACCTCCTCACAAACTGATGTAATATGTTCTCCTTCAATGAATCTCACAATTAGTTATAATGATGAATTTAAATTATATATATGATATTAATTAAATAATTATCAATTTTTAAAGATAAAATGATAATTAACTTATTTCCATCACATTTTTTGAAAAATGGAAATGTTTCTCATGTGTACATAGGGCTTACCTTCTCTATGATTATAACTTAATTAATTTTTCATAAACTTATTATATTTTTTTTTATAAAAATGTAATTAATATATAAAAATTATAAAAATTTAATGATTATTATTTTATAGAATATGTAATAATGATATCTTTAACCACGATCAACATACCAAAGTCATTTTTCAACTATGACTCAAATGCCCTTAAAATTTCTGATGTAAACATAACTGATTAAGTAATTAAATATGTCATTATAATAAATGAAACAAATGGTTTAATGATAAATTAATAATGGTGGAAAATTTTCTTAAATAGGTAAATAATTTATATAGGTTTATTATACAAGAGTTAAAGTTCATACATGGAAAGTCTGAACTTGAGGTAAGGGATTATGTCTCAATTTTCCTTCATTGAGGAATATTTTAAGGTTATGAACCTAGTTTATTTTATATGAAATATATATTTACCTTTTAAAAATTATAACATGAATCATTAATACTTTATGTTATTTTAATTTTAGTTCATGTTATTTCATCCAATGGGTTTTGATTCGAAAGTTAATAAAGAAATAATGGATTTCATAAATCAATTGTTTTTCATTGAGTTATATTACTTTTTCATTGTATAAGTTATTTAAATATTATGTAAGGTATGAAATATGATTATTTTATATTGTATTTTAACTTGTTTTATGTGAATTTACATTCATTACACATAATCACTCCATTAATTAATTCTCAATTCAATGGTATGATCATTGTAAGGGTTATTCATCTCAAATTGTTTTTATTTGGAACATAATTTTATTTTATGCACCTATATTATTTTATGATGAATATATAATTCTAATTGGAAATGTTATATCATGAATATATTTATTTTCTTGATATTTATAGTTTCATTTGAATTTATTCTTTCATGTGTATTACAATTCAAAATTTACCAAACTGGTAAGGGGTTTATGTTTCAATATCATTTTAATTGGGATTTTTATACTTGAATTTCTATTGAGGAAATTATAACATAATTATTTTATACAACCATTTAATTTTTATCCTACTCTAGATATTTCTGGAATTTTTTTGTTAAATTTCCATTTTTCTCTCTTTAGTACTCAAAATGGTTCAAAAATGTTTTTAAGAAAAGTTGGCATTATTTATCCTCTTTTAGCCAAAAAATCATTTTCTTCCATATCAATGTTTTTTAAAATGATTTTAATAATATTTTTGAATATTATAAAATTATTTTCAAGGTCATTTTTTCCATGTTTTACTTTTTACAAAAATGTTTAAAAATAATCTTCTTATTGTTTTCTGAACAAGGTAATTTTTACTAAAGGTGTGAATGGAATATTTATTTTAACAATTATGGAATGAATGAAATTCCACGCTATCAAGACCATGAAATTATTTAAAGATTTCTTTACAAGTTTCCATGGGTATTTTCAAACAAAATCTTAATATTTTGGAATTTTTTAGTTTTTTAAAGTGATTTCCAAAGTGGAAAAGGTATTTTCCTCAATAATTATTTTAATGATTATTTATGGTATTTCTATTCATAAAAAATGATTTTAATTATTATACAATAGGGATATATTATATTTATAACAAACTTATTCTTTATTTGTATGGATTGTGATTTTTTCAAAGATATTTTCATGGAACCTATTTCTTTTACATAGGCAAAACAAGCTATGAAATAATAATGGTTATTTTTATGTTAAAAAATGAAAGATTTCATGTGTTATGATTATTTTATGGATATTGGATATAGTCTACTATTATGGGTGAGACTGATATATCTCATGATGATGGGTGAGCCTAATATATTTCTTAATGATGGGTGATCCTGATATAGATCTCTAATGCATTGGGTAAAGGGACAGGGTTAACTGGTTATAGGATTCTCCTAAAGTATTATTAGAATTTACTCAGTAGGTTATTCCATTTTTAAGATTGATATGAAAATGATGTTCCAAGTTACTAATATATTTTATTTAGGCTTTCATCAATTTCTAATGTATCATTTGTTCAAGGATTGTTTTCACGTGGCACACGATTGTTGACTTATATGACTCTTGTCTTATATTAAATATTTATTCCATGTTTCATGATTTATGATCAATATTTTTGTGGGTTTAAATTTTATTTTTTATTCTCATACACTTGTATTATGTCATGATATCCTTCTTCTCATATTATCCTCACTAGTCCCATTCAATTGTTAATGCTTATGTTTACCCTTATTAAGTGTTTGAGTCACCCTTCTTAGGTTTTACATTTCCCTAAGTTATGAATATTTATTTTAAATTAATTTTGTCTAGAAATATTTCATGTGTAATTAATTTTATGGTACAATTTAAAGATGTAATGTGAAATAAGAAAAGAGTGAATAGTGAGAAAATGCTCACTTGAAGACATGGGTATTGTTATATAATAGTTTATCCTAATTATATAAAACTCTGAACCAAAAAAGGTCATTGGGTATGTAAGTGATCCAATATTTCCATTTGATATCATACTTTTGGATAGTTGAAATTGGGTCATGTTTATCAGTATTGAAGTCAGAAATATAAAGATTATGTTTTTAGCACAAGATATGGGAATATGGGTTCAGGGCTGTTATAGTTGGTATCAGAGTAGGGTTTATATAAATTTTTATATTAATATTTTTTCATGTGAGGTTAAATTAATTATTATGGATACCATCATGGGTTTATAAGTTTAAGTTTGATCATAATTTAAAAGGCATAAACACCCCTTTTGAGGTTTTAAGTGACGAGATTTTGAGGTGATTAATGATATTTTGGGAAATATTTTTTTTCTTGAGATATATGTAAACCTTAGGTTTAATATGAAGTATTATTTTGGTAGAATGTTATTACATTTTTGGTGATATAAGATAAAAGTTATGAGATAACATTTTAGGTTAAGTCATTATTCAATTTTGAGGTTAATTAGGATAAAGGATATTTATTTAAGGAATGATATATATTGAACTTTTGTTTTTATTGTTTAATTTTGGATATTAATTTATTATTTATTTATATGAAGGTTTTTATGTTTTTAATATCATCTTACCTTGTGCTAACCATTTTATTTTTTATTAATATATAAATATATAAGGAATATATTTTTTCCCTTTTGTAGATTTTGTGACTAGTTAGAAGTTTATTCTAGTGCTTCAGGTATGAAAAAATCTTCTTCAATACTCAATATTTGGAGAGAAATGTGTTATTTTCTTGGGAATTTGATAAAGGGTGAGATTTTACTTTCTATGAAAGTATATTTCATTATTTTATTAGTATAGATGGTAAAGAAATTCCTTAACCCTATTAAAATGATCATGAAACAAAAATGTAATCTTATTACCTTAATTTATGATGAATCGATGGTCATTTTCATATCTCATTGATTTATGGTTTTGTGGTCATTGACCTTCTCGTGATCATTCACTTTATTATGAACAATGTTCTATGACACTCTCCATCATTATTTGGATATTATTTTTCTCCTACATGTCTATATTTTCACTTCCCACTAATGTTATACTATTTGGAAACCTAATTATGTTTTATTCCAGATGACCTTTATATTTCTCATTCCTTCTTTTTAAAAATAAGTTTTATTAACCCTTTTTCATATGGGTTTTCAATAAAGGTACTTTAAAATGTTAAACCCTTGATTATCAAGATCAATCTAAAATTTAATATAACCAATTTATTTAATGAGGGATAATTTAACACCCTAGTATTTTAATAAAAAAATGTACTTGATATCTTTCTTAACACACAATACCAAGCTTCAAGAAAATTGTGATATACTATAGAAATATTAGTATTTAAATATGATCATTATTACCCAGCATTTAAATTGGAATGTATTAATAATAATAAAAAATATGAAAAATATGTATGAACGTTTATATAATCCAAATTTATTTATTAATGGATAACAAATATGTACTAAGTTTTTAGTAAAGTTGTTTTATTCTTCAAATTTTCATTTTTCCTAAAAAAAGTATTACAATTTTTGAGAAAAAATTATAATTAAATTTTGAAAATTTTAGAAAATATAATTGATAAAATGAAATTCATTTTTTAAATAATCATATAAAAATTATATTAGGAATAAATTTTTGGATTTTTCTAAAAATAAATATTGATTTTTCAGTGAGTAATGAAAAAATACTGATTTTTATTGAATTTTTTTTAGTTTAAATTATTCACAAATTTCTAATAAAAAATGAATTTAGTTCACTGTATGATTCTATTTTTTAAATAATCATCCAAACTTCTAAAATATAACCTTTTTACCATTTATCTTTGATTATTACCTTTATATTATTTAATGTCACTCTCATTACTTTAATATCTCTAGTATATTTTGATGGGGATAAAAATAGTTTTTTAGGTTATAAATTTCTATTTTAAATATGAATGAATAATTTTTATAATTTTAATTTTTTTTAATTTTAGTTTTAAAATAATAACCTTAAATACTTACACAACACTATTAAAGTATGTGTACAAGTAGTAGAAAAATAAAGTAAATGGTTTTAAAATCAATATAAGTAATATAATTTGGATAAATTATTGAGTTTAAAGAATTTTTTAGATAAATATTACACATTATTAATATGAAAAAAAAAATTATATTCTAATTTCATTACTATATTCATATCATTAAAGTCAAATTAAATGAATAGTTTTAAAAATGAAATTAATGATATTTTATGAAAAAAATATTCTATTAAATTATTTAAAAAACATAAAAATATTATAATAGGACAATTATGATTTTAAGTGGTCTAATATATCATCACTTGATCATTTTTATCTAATTTTTAACTTATATGTAAATTTATAACCCTTTAAGATTGAAAATGTTGTTAACACCATTAAGGTTAAAAATAGTTAACGAATGGATTAATCCAAATGATAAAGTTTATAATGATATATAAACCTTTATAAATTTAATTTAATGATTATATTAAGACCATATCCATATTATATTCAAATTTATATCATTTTGGAACCATTTGATATCATTTAGACACATATTATATTATAATATTTTATGTATTTCCAAAAGTGTCCCTCCCCTTACTTATAAAATTACACCACATATCCTCTTCTATTTGCAATTAAAGATTCATTTTATTCATACAATACCTTACCAAATACCTTTATATCATCCCTTAACACGTCTTAGAGGTATTATTTTGGGTATAATACTAACCTTATAAGACTTAAGGTGTAAAGAGAAGGAGTTTGTACGAAGTAGAGGTATAGATTTTAACCTAATGTTTTAGTTTTATTTCTTCTTCTACCTCCTAAATAACTTCTATAAATTTTGATATAATAAAATAAATATATTCCATATAATGATATTTTATTATGTTTATGTATTAAATTTAATCTATCTCCTTCTTTATCTACTGGGAAACTAAACCATCATTCATGTGTATGGCGAACTTCCGCCTCATGAACTGATGTAATTCGTTTTCCATCACCGCCTCCCATGAATGGTTATAATGATGAATTTAAAGTATATATATGATATTAATGAAATAATTTTCATTTTAAATAGTTAAAATGGTACTTACCTTATTTCTCTCATGTTTATTGAAAAATAGAAATGTTACTCATGCGTACGTATGGTCAACCGTCTCCATGATTATAACGTAATTCATTTTTCATAATCATCTTACATATTACTTTATAAAAGTATAATTAATATATAAAAATTATAATTATTTCATGATTATTATTTTTAGATGATGTAATAATAGACGCTTTGTCCACAGTCAACATACCCAAGTTATTTTGCAACTATGAACCGAATGCCATTAAAATATATAACATAAAATTAACTGATTAAGTAATTAAATATGTCATTGTAATAAATGAAAAAAATAGATTGATGATAAAAAAATAAACTAGTAAATGGATCTTAATGGTTAAATAATTAATATAATTTTATTTTAAAATATTTAAATAACATATATGGAAATTATGAACTCGACGTAAGGGATTTCATCTCAATTTTCCTTCATTGAGGCATGTTTTAATGTTATACGCCTAATTTATTTTATATGGTCTATATAATTACATTTTACATGTTACATAATAAATAATTCATATTTTAGGGTATTTTAATTTTCTTTCATGTTATTTCATCCAAGGGGTTTTGATTTGAAAGTTATCAAAGCGATAAGGGATTTCATAACTCATTTTTTTTCATTACGATATATTACTTATTTATTGTATATGTTATTATAAGATAATGTGTTTAATGACCTATGATTATTTTATATTTTATTTTCACTTGTTTTTTATGATTTTTATTTCATACACAAAATCTATCCATTGATTAATTCTCAATTCAATGATGTGATCTTTGTAAGGGTTATTCGTCTCAAATTTTCTTATTTGAGACATAAATTTATGTTATGTACTTATATTATTTTATGAGGTGTATATAATGTCTATTTGAAATTATATATCATTTATCCATGTATGTTAATTATATTTAAATTTTTATTTGATGTTATTATTTCATGGGGCTTACAATTCATAAATTACTGAAGTGGTAAGGGGTTTATGTTTCAATCCCATTTTAATCGATATTGTTTATACTTAAATTTACATTGAGGAAATTATATGATACTTATTTTATGATCCCATTTCTTTTTTTCTCCTCTAGATATTCCTAGATTTTTTTAAGTACCATTTTTCTCTCTTTGGTATTCAAAATGGTTAAGAAATTTTTTTTAAGAAAACTTGACATTATTTCTCCACTTTTGGAAAAAAAATAACTTTTCTTCCATATCCATGTTTTATATAATATTTTAAATAATTTTTTTTGAATATTATAAAATTATTTTTTAAGGTCATTTTTACCCATTTTTTTAATTTTTACAAAAAAAGTTTAAAAATAATCTTCTTATTGTTTTATAAACAAGGTACGTTTTTCTGAAGGTGTGAAATGAATATTTGTTTTAAAAATTACTAAATTAATAGAATTTCACACTATCAGGACCACTCAATTATTTGAATCTTCCTTTACAATTTTCCATGGTTATTTTAAAATATAATTTTTTTTAATATTCTAGAAATTTTTAGTTTTTAAAAGTGATTTTCAAAGTGGGAATACTATTTTTCTCAACAATGTTTTTAATGATATTTTTGTGGTATTTATATTCATCAATGACAAAAACCCTTGATTTTACTTATGCTATAAATGGGATATTTTGTAATGATACCATTATTATTATTTCTCTGGATATATTATGATTGTTTCAAAGTAATTTTTATAGAACATGTTTCTTTTCTACAGGTAAATCAAGATATGAAAGAACAATTGTTATTGTTATGTTGAAAAATGAAAACCTTTATGTATTATGATTATATTATGGTTCTTGGAAATTTTTTATTATAATTATTGATCCTGATATATCTCATGATGAAGGGTGAGCCTAATATATATCACAATGATGTTTGATCCTTATATAAATCTTTAATTCATTGGGTAAAGTGACGGAGTTAACCAGTTATAGGTTTCTCCTAAGAGATTATTTGAATTTACCAGGTAGGTTATTCCATTTGTAAGAGTGATTATAAGAGTGACATAAAAATTATTCTCTAAGTTACCAACATGTTTTCTTTATGATTTCATGAATTTATAATGTATCCTTAGTTTAAGGATTGTTTTCACATGGCTCGTGATTATTGACTTATATGACTCTTGTATTAAGTTAAAGCTTTATTCCAAGTTTCATGATTTATGATCCATGTTTTGATGGGTATGAATTCTCTTATGTCATGCTCATTCACTTTTATTTTTTTATAATACCATTATTCCAATATTATTCACACTAATAACATTCAATTGTTAATGATTATGTTTGTCATTACTAAGAATTTTATCTCACCCTTATTATGTTTTATATTTACTTAGGTTATAAATATTAATGTTAAATTAATTATGTATTAAAAAGTTTCATGTGTAAATAATTTTATGGGATGTGTTGAAGACATAATATGAAATATGAAAATTTGGGAATAGTGGGGAAAATTCTCCCTTGGATACATGGGTATAGTTATATAAGAGTTTGTCTTAATTATCTAAACTCTAACCTAAAATGTAATTGGGTATGTAAGTGATCCAATATTTCTCTTTGATGTTGTAAGTTTGGATGGTTGAAATTGAGTCATGTTTATTATTATCCAAGTCATAAATGTAAAGATTGTGATTTTAAAATCAGATCTGAGAGTATGTGTTTGGGGATATTATAGTTGATATTAGAGTAGGGTTTATATAAATATGGAGATTAGAATATCTTTATGTGAGGTTAACATAGTTATAGATACCATCATGGGTTTATAAGTTTAAGGTTGATCATAAGTTCAAAATAATAAACACCCCAATTAAGGTTTTTAGTGATGGGATTTTGTGGTGATTAATGATATTTTGGGATACATTTTTTAGGTTGAGGTATATGTTACCCTTATTTTTAACAAGTAATATTATATTGGAATAATATTATTACATTTTTGGTGATGTAATCTAAAATGTATGAGAAAAAAATTGAGGTTTAACATTCTTTAATGTTGAGGTTTTTGATGTTAATTAGGATATTGGGTTATTTATTTATGGAATGATCTATGCTTAACCTTTGGTGTTATTATTGAATTTTGAAGATTGATGTATTATTTAATTATATAAAGCTTTATACATTTTGTATATTATCTTAAATTATGCTAAACATTTTATCTCTTGTTAATATCTAAAGATAGGATGAATATCATGTTATCCTTTTATGGATTATGTGATCTGTTTAAAGTTTATTATTCTAGATGGTAAAGGAATTACTCAACTATAATAAAATGATATTCAAACAAAAATGTTATCCTATTACCTTCATTTATAATGAATTGGTGTTCTTTTCAAATATAATTGATTTAAGGTTTTGTGTTCATTGACTTTCTCATGATCATTTTCTTTCTTGTTATCAATTTTCCTTACCACTCTTGTCACAAACCAACCTGGTTCAACCCTGAACCGGTCACCCAAGTCGGTCCACAGCATGGATCGAAGGGCTTTCCTAAGTCCCACGGGCTGGAAACTACTATCGAGCATCAAAACTAAACAAGGGAGAACAATTTAGCCTATAAATGAAATAAAAATAAATAAATAAATAACTGAACAACACAGATAATCACTAATAGTGGAAAGAAATTAAACTACACATACCTCTATGTGACCTCCTAGGTCACCACCCAACTCAGAGTTAAGTTCACTCTGAGAGTGATCCAACACTAGAGGACCTTAAAACTGAAAGGATAAAGTATGGGTGAGCATTGAGATTCTCAGTAGGAAATCATCATAGAATCCATGTGTTTGCTTTTCCAAAAACATTTCATTAACACAAGTTTGAAATATAGTCATAAAAAAATAGGGTTTTCACTTTTTATTAAAAAAATGTAGTCTTTCTATTTTTAAAAGGCCAATGTATTCCACACCATTATTTCAAAACAATAATGCCATTTTGAAACCAAAACCCAAGCTGTCAAAAACTAGGCTAATATGTAAATAAATAAATAGTGCAGGCTGAAAACTAAAAGCAATGGAAGTAAACAAGTTGATAGAGACAATGACCATGGGTGATCCTAAACATCCCTATAAGACCCCTGAACATACCCGGTTTGGAACCACCTATCAGTGTATGGTGAAGCCCCTAAGTCAATAACCAACTAGCTACCCTAACCTGGCCTCACTAGTGGAACATCCCTCCTGGCCTATCTATAACTCATGGAGGGTATTAACCCATTTAATTAGGGCTAACAAGAAACTGTCACTCGATTATCTAAAATATTCCCAGGAACTCATAGTAAAAGTAAACTGTGTAAGAGGGAGGCCCTCAAACGCGTGACTCGCCTTACCTGTCGTCATTTCACTTGCTTACCCCAAACACGAACATCACTTGTGAAATAACCCATAAGGGAGATCCTAGATAGGGGTGACCTAAAAATATATATATATATATATACGTGTGCTTATATCATATCAAAAAAAGTTCCAATCGGGTCGTCGAGTTATTTAGACATTTAAATCATTTCATGAAACATTTAGAGTTGATTGATGGATTTTAGTTTTACATAACCAAATGTCTTTTCCAAAAACATTTACAAACTTATTCTAATTAAACATCAATATCATTTTATAAAACACCTTGAGTTTCCAACTGGGTCATCACATCACATTGCTTCTAAAACATACCTCAACACGTTCAAAGATTCCAATCGGGCACACACATTTTCCTAACCAAATTCTTTTAAACATGCAATGAAAAATGGGCCCTCAAGCTTTTTACATTCTAAATACATTTACCAAAAACACTTTAAAATTCCTTTCCAAAAACAATATCAAACATCACTTTTATATTGACATTTTAAAATGGGCCTTTAAACCAACCTTCACTCACACACACCTCAATCACCAAATGATCATTTCCAAAACTTTAGTAAAAACGTGCAATTTAATAAAATGTGTCAAACATTCCCTTTACATAAAGCCCCACTTTTATTCCCCAACAAGATAAAAACATGCAATGCACTTAAAGATGATAAATGGGCTTGCCTTTTGAGATTTCATTTTTAAACCACTTTTGGAATAAACCCAATAGAACCAACATTATTTGAAAATACAAGGACCATAATTTCAAAAATCACAGGAATTCAATACTTTCTTTTCAAAACCAATTTAAATGGGGGCCTATATTTTTTCCAATTAAAACAAGAGACCACAAATAGTTGACATGCTTTAAAAAAATACAACTTCCCACACACATCACCAACTCAGTATCCAAAATGTCATCATAACTCAAAAGAAACCACACACTTTACAAAACATCCAATTGCATTTTTTTAAGTAACACATAACAATTCAACAAACACTCAAACACACACACTTAGGCAATAATTAAGAATCATCTCAAGGACTATCTTTAACAAATTTTACAAACTTTAAAACACTCTTAAAACTAATCTAGTGCATTAATAAGGTGTGTATCATATTTAGAAGTTATAAAAATAGAACTTGGCATTTAAGTAAACACATTTGACACATATAGGTATAGGTAAAAATTAAAGATTCATGTCAAAATTCATTCTTAAAAAAATTATAAAATTTGAAAAATACACTACAATAGTCTAGGCAAACAAATTACAAGCATATGAATCGAGTTTAAAGAATTAATTAAAATAATGAAGGTATTAACAGAATTATTTGGAAAGAAAAATATGTGAATCCACCTACCTCAAACATGTGAAAACATGACGATGCCTCAGCGGAAGGAAGAGCACACCCAGAAGACCTATCCACCTACCTGAGACAATAACGAAAATCAAAAATCTCTATACCCAAAACCCTAGGGTTCAGAAAAATTGAAGAAAAACACAATTCAAAGGGAAACACACTGAAGGGGGGAAACCATGCGCAGGATAGGAGGTGGTTGGGATGGTTTCTGCTGGTGAGGGAGGTACCGGACAATGGGGTCATGCTAGTAGTGTCATTAGAGGAGAGGATACACCGCTAAGGAGATGGTCTAGCTGGAGAAGGGGAAATGCATAGGGAAGCTAGAGCAAGGGGGTTCACCGGGAAGGGAGGTATGGCCAAGGGAGTTCTCCTAGAAGGGAGGTCCAGCTGGGGAGATCGCACCGTTGGAAGTCACATAGGTAGTAGGGAGGGGTTGTGCAGATTAGGGGGTGCATCGTATAAAGGAGGAAACTAGGGGTGGGTTTGTGTCGTGGGAGGAGGGTAGAATTAGGGTAAAAAAACACACATAATAAGATTATATTAATAATAATAATAATAACTACAAAAATAATACTAAAAAATAATTTTTTATTCATCTCATTTTAAATAATAATGGTATTAATAAAAATTGAATAATATTTATATTTATAACAATTTTTAATAATAAAAATATTTTTTATCTAAACAATAAAGTTATTATTATTATTTCTTAAACAATAAATTTATTTTATTCTCATAAAAATTATTATTTTAAGTAATGGGCAACCACACGGGCATCGGGGTCGACTGTACGGTTACCGCCAACCGTTCAGTGCCTATGAACTGGTTCGAAATGCACCAAAATCATCAAACCTTGAAAATTTTAAGTCAGGATCTGAACTTGAACTTCAACCAAAGATTTGACATTGAAAAAAAATTAAAAAATAATAGAAACTCGTGGTCAAGGTGTGAAAATTCTCCCCACCACAAACACTTTCTACCTCTAAAAAGTCACCAAGACAAATTATAACCAAAAATTAATACCATGCCCAAAAAACAAAAAGAAACAATGAATTTTCAGGGTGACTATTTATTCCCCAAGTCACACCCAACCGATCTAGACAAAACCACAACCAAAAACAAGGGGATAACATGAGTGGGTTATCCCCACTATAAGGATTAGACTAGCACAAAAATCAATACCCAAACATACCACCCTGAGGAGGGGGGGCCATGTGGGAACTCCCAACCAATCCAAACCAGATTCTATAGAAAAAGTAAAACAATTCCACCATTAGAACTAGGATCTTTCCTCGCACCAACTAAACCCCCAATATTAGGGGAAAACTCACAGAAAGAAACTCTAACTAAAAAATGGATCAGAAACACCATTCACCTATCTCAAAAAACCAAATCATCCCCAAACAAGCACCACTAAACTGAAACCACCCCATACAAGGGACAAACACACTTTAAGAAAAATGCATGATCTTATAAAACCATATCCAGACAAACCGGACTGTTTGGATTAAAAAATAATAAGTTAATCATAATATCCCAAGGAAACTATGGACTTACAATAGAGGAAAAACCTCAATAGAGGGAAAAAAATAATGAAAATTCTTGAAACATTCCAATCCCAACATGAAACTCAAAACCCAGACCGAGGCTTCACACCCCTAGTAAATCCTAACTGTGCACGATATTCACCCTGAGACCTATGGATGGGGAACTGACATCCAAAGAATCTCCTACCTCATAGTCAGGTATGAGCATACCTCAGTTATAACATCTTCTTCAAGTGATGCTTCCTGCAAAACTTCTCCAAATAAACCAGACAACCGCAACTATGGTGTGTTTTTGGAGGGATGCAACATGATGGCTTCGAGTGCCTGAACCATCCACACTAGTGTGACACAATCGAATGATATGAAGAACTGGAATCCATAACTAATGAATATGACTCCTTAGTAATAGGTTCCTTCAGCATATGCTTTTTTCATATGGGAAACATTCATGATCAATTGGATATGCTGAATTGTCAACTGTCTGCGCTTCAGGAACCAACTCAGCTAGGAATGCTTCATCCACCATCTTATCAAAATAAATGTCCTTATAAAAGAGGACCCACTTCTTGATCTCTGAATGAAGACCCCTAATGGAGAGATAAGTCTTCATCGGATCCTGCGATGCTACCTCCAGATAAAAGGAAACCAATTCCTTAAAGTGGTTAATATAGGCCTTCACTGACCATTGGCTTTGTTGGATACCAACAAGTTCTTCTCTTTTCTTCACCATCACTTATTTAGGTATGAACCATTGAATGAATACATACTTAAACACATCCCACGTCATCCCAACTTACATTGATTCTGGGCCAAACAACTCCCATTCTTCCAAATCCATACCTTCAAATAATCCCAGGATAGCTCGAACTCTGATAGCCTTGGGAGTTACCAACATCCTGAAGACGCGCTTTACCTATTCAAGCCTCATAACTAACTCTAACGGACCTCGATCACCTAAAAGAATAGTCAATGTCCGAGAAGGACCAAAAATTGGGCATGAATCATTGGCAACTTTGGATATCATTCTGGGCCTCATTTTCTAAAAAAATATAGAACACAAATACAAAACCAATATCAAGCCGAAGCAAAATCAATAAAAGAATCTTCATCCAAAAAAACCAAACAAATATAAACGCAACCAAAACATTTCTTGTAAAAGCACCACTTTCATTTAATTTTCAAAACTGCCTTCTTCCAAGGCCAATTTCCAAAAACCAAACCCCACTTTAACAATTTATGACTATTTAAAAGAATAATTTCCATGTAAAAACTATTTTCATCTTAAGAAGATCACTTACACCAACCAAAACCAAGATAAGTCACAACTCACACCAAATTACTAGAAAAAGGGACTACCATCTATGCCTAACTCAGTGACATGGTAGTGGGTCATGCCCCAATTAAGTCATAATGCTAAGAGAGACATGAACTATACACTTGGACTCTACATGGGTCACTACTCTATGTGAGATCACAATGTGACGCCATCTTTCCTCTGTTGTCATCCCTCAATCCAAAAAAAGGACAAAAGACTGAAATCCTGGACTACCCTTGGTAACTCAAGGACCAGTGTGAGCAAGAGTTCGTGACACTCTTCCTGCACCTACCTCCTGAGTCCTAACAGTCCAAATCTCCATCTACCAAACACTAAAAATAACAAGGGACTCCTCTGATACCATTTTTTCATGAACCAACCCGGGTTGACCCTGAATTGGTCACCCGATTCAGTTCAAAGCATGGACTGAAGAGCATTCTCGATCCCCATGGGCTAGAAACTAGTGTTGGGAATCAAAACTGAACATGTGGGAATGATTTTTCCCATCAATGAAATACAAATAAATAAAAATTAAACAACATAGATAATAACTAACAGCAGAAATAAATTAAAATACACATACCTCCATGTGACCTCCTAGGTCACCACCCAACTCAGAACCAAGTTCACTCTAAGAGTGGTCCAACACTAGAGGACCATGAAACTGAAAAGATAAAGTAGGGGTGAGCACAGATATTATTAGTAGGAAATCATCAAAGAATTCATGTGTTTCCTTTATTGAAAACATTCCATTAACACTAATTTGAAATACAGTTATAAAAAAATAGGGTTTCAATTTTTATTGAACAAACATAGTGTCTCCATTTTTAAAAAACCAATGCATTCCATGCCTTTATTTTCAAAACAATATTACCATTTCGAAACCAAAACCCAAACCAAAACTCAATTCATCAAAAACCATGTTGATATATAAATAAATAAATAGTGTAGGCTGAAAACTAAAAGCAATATAAGTAAACAATTCGATATAGACAATGACCATGTGTGATCCTAAACATCCCTATAATACCCCTAGACGTACTCGGTTCGGAACCACCTATCGTCGTATGGTGAATCCCCTAAGTCAATAACCAACTAGCTACTCGAACCTAGCATCACTAGTGGAACATCCCTCCTGGAATGTCTATAACACCAAGAGGGTACTAACCCGTCTAATTGGAGCTATCAAGAAATTTTCAATTGATCATCTAAAAGATGCCTAGGAACCCATGGTAAAAGTAAACTATGTAAGTATGAGGCCCTCGCACATGTGACTCACCTTACCTGCCGCCACCGCACTTTCCTACCCCAAACTCGGATATCACATGTGTGATAACCCATAAGGGAGATCCTAGATAGGGGTTACCTATAAATATATATGTGTGTGTGTGTGTGTGTGCTTATATCACATCAAAAAAGTTCCAACCAGGTTGTCAAGTTATTTAGACATTTAAATCATTTCATAAAACATTTTGAGTTGATAGAAGGCTTTTAGTTTTACACAACTAAATGTCTTTTCCAAAAACATTTACAAACTACTTCTAAGTCAAAATAAATATCACTTTATAAAACACCTTGAGTTTCCAACTGGGTCATCATGTCACATTTCTTCTAAAACATACCTCAATGTGTTTAAATTTTCCAACCAAGAACACACATTTTTCAAAACACATTATTTTAAACACACAATGCCAAATGGTCCCTCGAGATTTGTAAATTCCAAATACATTTACCAAAAACACTTTAAAAGTCCTTTCCAAAACAAGATCAAACATCACTTTTATATTGACATTTCCAAACAAACCATTAAACCAACCTTCACTCACACACACCTCAATAACCAAATGGGAATTTCCCAAATTTTAGTAAAAATTTCAATTTAATAAAATGTGTCGAACATGACCTTTACATCAAGATCCACTTTTATTTCCTAATAAGATAAAAATATTCAACACACTTAAAGATTTCAAATGGGATTGCCTTTAGATATTTCATTTTTAAACCACTTTTGGAATTAACCCAAGAGAACCAACGTTATTTGAAAATCCAAGGACCATAATTTCAAACATCATAGGAATTCAAGAAATTTTTTTTTCAAAACCAATTTGAAAAAGGGCCTACGTGTTTTCTAATTAAAATAAGAGACCACAAATAGTCGACATGCTTTAAAAAAATACAAATTCCCACACACATCCCTAACTCAATATCCAAAACTCCATCATAACTCAAAAGAAATCACACACTTCATAAAAAACCAATTTCATTTTTTTAAGGAACATATAACAATTCAACAAACACTCAAACACACATTGTAAAGACCTGGAATTTCCATGTAATTTTTTTAAATAAATGGGAATTTTACGAGTCCACGAAACTTAACGGCGCATGAATCTGAGGCCCAGAGTTCCCAGAATGAATTTCTGAAATTTATTTCAGGTATGTTCAGTAAACGTACGAGTGGGTTTTTATAACTTTTTAACCAGTGCTCGGAATTGAAATCTGAGGGCATCAGTGAACTCACAGCACTGGTATTCTCTTAATAAGACTTTCACCTCGACGGTAGTTGGTCGAGGGTGAAAGTTAATTTTTGGGTTTTTTATGAAAATAATAAAATAAAATATTGTATGAAACATTTTATTTTATTTTGTTTTGAAAATTCCATGTGGAAGTTTCACAGGTGGGGACCACCTGAATTAACCTTCCATGAGAGGTTATAGAGGTGGGGACCACCAAGCCTAACCTCCCATGAGAGTTTATTGTGGTGGGGACCACCCAAGGCTTGAAACCTCTTGAACTGCCTATTAAATGTGGGAGAGCTTCTTCAACTCCTCTGATATTTAATTATGTCACCCTCCTTTAATTAATTTTGTGCCAACCTCATCAATTAATTAAGTGGAGCCAACTTAATTAATCCAATTTGAAATTGTGCCAACAATTAAAAATTCGGGAAACACAATAATTGGCCATTTTTATTTTGGGGAAAAGGCTTGGCAAAGGGGAGAGTTCTTGGAGAAATCCCACCAACAAAGAACGCCAATGAAGAACGCCGACCTCAACTTCGACCTTCTTCCTCGATATATCCTCTAATGGTGGAAATCTTCAACAACGAATAATCACCTCCATCGAAGAACTTTAATCCGACAAATGAACTTGGGATCGGAGGCATGTAACGGGCATGACGAACGTCGACAACTTCGACTTCTCTCTTCATCGTCAACAATCAAACAAGGTAGGGGCTTATTTCTATATGTTTATCACTTCCCATGTACTCCCTTATATTTCTTTTGCGGGTTGGGAACAATCATTAGGGAAATTTAGGGTTTTATGTTCATTGTTCATGTTCTTGATGAGCCATTTGCTACCGCTCTAACACGGAGGGTTCGGGCCAAACAAACATCGCCCAACCCCTCCGTCATTCATCTTGAATAGTGTAACCTTTGAGAAGGAAGAAGACGACCTTGGTGATGGAAACTAGAGTAGGATTTTGGGAACCAATGAGGCATGAGAACGGCAGTTGACAACATCGTCGGCCGCAACGAAGGCGACGGTGCAACAGCACCACCCCACGGTCGAACCGCCACCTCGTGGTAGGGCCGCCGCTCCACAACCGAACCACCCCGTGGTCGAGCCGTCGTTTGCAGCTGAACCCAGCAGTCGAGCCATGCCACCGCGGCCCTCCGAGCCACCCCACAACCAGGCCGCTCCGGCTGAGCCTCCCCACGGCTGAACCACCCCGCGGCTGAGCCGTCGTCCGCAGCCGAACCCGGAGGTTGAGCCGTCATCTGCAGCCGAACACGGAGGTCGAGCCGCACCGCCGCAGACCTTCGATCCACCCTGTAGCCCCGGGCCCCTCCGGCCAAGCCTCCCTGAAGCCTCCACCATCCCAGCCTAGCCGCCCCGGCTGAGGCGCCCTACAACCTCACGACGTCCGCGGCCGAACCTCCGCGGCCCCTCGAGGCTTGCCAGACCACCCAGTGAGTTGGGCCACCCATCACGATTCGGGCCGAACCCAACGGGCTGAGCCACACTACGGTCCAGGCTGACCCGAAACAGGCCGGGTCGGGCCTGGTTATTCTGACTAGGTCGGACTGGACCAGGGCCCACTACGACCCATTTACTTCCTTTTGGCCATAACTTTGGCACCGGACGTCCGTTTGACGAACCGTCAGCGGCACTAGAAATCTTGGAGCGATAAAGTCCCTTTGATTACACCCCACTGGAGTTTTGTATTAAGATGGGGGATGGTCAGGTTGGATTGAACACGAATCGAACCAGGCCCCCGGGACTAAAAGGCTAATAACTCACAGACCAGGCGTCTGATTGACACGTTGTTTGTTGCATTGAGACCCCTATGACGTGGCAGACCTTTGAGATGATTATTCATGGGACTTCGTGGAATACGGATTATCGAACAGTATCTTGTGAAGAGGATCCTCCCAAATACAAGTGATCATAGTACGGGAACGTATTAGTTGGTTGAGACATGACGACTGCTGACCATTTCGACTCGGAGTGACTTGACATGCCCAGTGGGGAGCGCCTCTGTGTAATGCGGCAGGCCCATGGAGGGGGGAATCTTTATGTGATGTGGTAGACCCATGGTACTCGACAGGTGGAGTGCCTCAGTAGGCTATGAGGGGGAGCGCCTCTGTGTGACACGGCAGACCCACGGTACTCGACAGGTGGAGTACCTCAGCAAGTCACGAGGGGGAGCGTCTCTGTGTGACATGGCAGACCCATGGTGGGGAGCTCCTCTTTGTGACGTGGAAGACCCATAGTTCTTGAAAAGATGAGTACCTCAGTAGTCCAAGGTTAGTGGGAAGCGCCTTTGTGTGACGCGGTAGTCCCATTATACTCGATAGAGGAGGGGTTCTCTAGCAGTCGAAGTGTTCGACGATGTGACTGGGAATGTTACTTGTTACTACCCCTAAAATAAATCTTGGTGTGATCTGAGTCAGTACCTCTATGTTTTCCTCATTATTGGGATGGATTACTTGATAACTTAGGTATATGTATGGGCATATACCTAAGTAGGGTTATCTGTTGATTTCAAACTTTTTGGTTTATCCTTTTTGGATTTTGTGATACCTTGAGGGTCTCGGGGTCCCTACTGAGTATCGTTATACTCACCCCTACACGGGTTATGCCCGCACTTCATTGTGTTTGGTATAGACGACGGACAGCGCTGACTGAGGACGTGAGTACCAGGACTGGACGGTGCCTGGAGGTGCACCATATGGCATGTCGATACGTGGAGGAGACAGACAGACGTGGAGTGCTGAGGAGGCGATATGTACTTACCCTTCAGGTAGGATCCTCAGAGGATGACCCAGCAGCTGACTTTCCCTTTTCTTCAGTCGTATTTTATCACATTTGTACTTGTACTTTCCAGTTGGGCTTTTATTCTGGCCCTTTTTATGTACCGCACTCACTCTATTTACAGTTCAGTTTACTTGTGTTCCTATCTTGTTGTGTGCTTGGTTTCGTGTGCTTACAGGTTATAAAGGAAATGTCTTCCCGGTTTTAGGGAATAAGCCTTCAGTGTTAGTCGCCAGCCCCTGGCCTATGGAAGACAAGCTTGGGGTAGTCACGGCATGGGCCTCGGGGGATGGGTCGTGACACACACACTTAGGTGATAATCAAGAATCAGCTCAAGGACTATCTTTAACAAACTCTAAAAACTTTAAAACACTATAATAAACTAATCAAGTGAATTAAGAAGGTGTATATCATATTTAGAAGTTATAAAAATATAACTTGGAATTTAATTAAACACATTTGACAGATTTGTGCATAGGAAAAAATTGAAGATTCATATCAAAATTCATTTTTAACAAGTTCTAAAAATTGAAAAAAAAACACTACAATAGTCTACCCAAACAAATTATGAGCATGCGAATCGAGTTTCAATAATTAATTAAAAGAACTCAATTATTAATAGAATGCTTCAGAAATAAAAATATGATAATTCACCTACCTCAAACACACATAAATGCAACGATACCTCGTCGGAAGGAAGAACACACCCAGAAGACCAATCCGCCTACCTGAGACAATGATAAAAATCAAAATCACTATACCCAAAAACCTAGGGTTCAGACAAATTGAATAAAAAACAATTCAAAGGGAAACACACTGGATGAGGGAAATAGCGCACCGGAGAGGAGGCGGTTGGGGTGGTCATAGTTTGTGAGGGAGGCATTGGAAAATGGGGGCCTGTGTCGTTAGTGTCACCAGAGGAGAGGATGCGCTGCTGGAGAGATAGTCCAGCCAGAGAAGGGGAAACGCACATGAAAGCTAGATTGGGGGGGTTGCTGGGAAAGATGGTCCATCCAGGAGAGTTTTCACCACTGTAAGGGAGGTCTGTTCGGGGAGCTCGTGTCATTGGAATTCACGTAGGTGGTAAGGAGGGGTTGTGCAGATCGGGGGGTGCGTTGTGTACAGGAGGAAACCTGGGGATGGGTTTGAACCATGGGGGGAGGGTAGAATGAGGGTAAAAAAACACAATAATATTATATTAATAATAATAATAACAACAATAATACTAAAAATAATAATTTTTTATTCATCTCATTTTAAATAATAATGATATTAATAGAAATTAAATGATATTTATATTTATAACAATTTTTAATAATAAAAATATTTTTTATCTACACAATAAAGTTATTATTATTATGTCTTAAACATTTACTTTATTTTATTCTCACAAAATTTTAGTAGTTTAAGTAATGGGCAACCGCACTGGTACTGGGGCCAACAACACTGTTACCGCCAACCGTGTGATGCCCGTGCACCATTATAAAACCCACCAAAATCATCAAACCTCAAAAATTTTAAGTTGGGATCTAAACTCTAACTTCAACCATAGATTCAACATTGAAAAATAATATTTAAAAATAAAATAAACCCATGGTTGGGGTGTGACAACTCTCCATCATTATTTGGATATTACTTTTTTCCTCCATTTCCATATTTCCAGCTCCCACTTTGTTCTTATATTTGGAAACCTCTTTATGTTTTATTCCATATGATCTTCATATTTCTCTTTCCCTCTATTCAAATGGACTTTTTATTAACCCTTTATTTATGTGTGTTTTCAACAAAGGTAATTTCAAATGTTAAACTTGTGATTACCAAACTCAATTTAAAATAGTGAGGATGTACTTTATTAAGGGGATATTTTAACACCCTAATATTTTAAAATAAAACAAAGCTCAATATCTTTCCTAACATGAAATACCAAGATTTAAGGTGATTTTGATATACTATAAAAATATTAGTATTTAAATGTGACCATTATAACCTATCTATTAAATTGTGAGGTTTCAATGGTAATGACCACATTATGAAAAATATGTATAAAGGTTTTATTTAATCCAAATTTAGTTATTAATTTATAACAAATAAGTACTCAATTTTTCTTAAAGTCATTTTATGCTTTAAAAATACATTTTTCCTAAAAAATGATTTTCATTATTTTTGTGATAAAATTTTATAATTAATTTCAACTAATTTTATAAAATTTATTTGATAAAATGAAAATCAATTTTTAAATTATTATACAAAAATTATCTTAATATTATATTTTTGAATTTTCTAAAAAGATCTATTTTTTAATGAATATTGAAAAAATACTACTTTTTATTAAAAAAAATGTTTTTTCTTTTCAATTATTTAAAAAGTTCCATTTTTTTAAAATGGTTTCAAAATAAAATTTTTCCATTTATATTATATATAATATAATTAAGGTCATTGGTGTATTTTATTCTTTATTTTGGTATAAAAAAAATTTATACTTAAGAAGACATTTTTTTCAGGAAAACCCCTTCTTATCGCATTTTATAAGTTTAATTTTAAATTAAGTTCTATCACTTATGTGAGTTACATTTGATAAAATGGATTATATATTTTTAATAATAATAATTACTATTATCTAATAAGCTCAAATTATTTTTTGGTCATAATTAATAGTAACCATGGTAAATATTTGTTACCACGGTAAAGGTAAAATTGGTTAATTATGATTAAAACTAATGTAATAAGGATTCAAATCCATTCAAACACTTTAATTTATTTCATTGAATGAGTCTATTTTATATATAATCATCCAAAATTAAAAAATATGACCTTTTTTCTATTTATTTTTTATTATTACCTTTATATTATTTTATGTGAAGAATAAATACAAAATGTCACTTTCATTAATTTAATATCACTAATATATTTTGATAGGGATAAAAAGAGTTTATTTTCAGTTATAAATTTTTATTTGAAACATGAATGAATTATTTTTATAATATTAATTTATTTTTATTCTTTAATTATTAAATAATTATCTTAAATAATTACGCAACACTAACAAAGTGTTTGTACTAACAGTAGAAAAATAAACTAAATAATTTTAAAAACATTATAAGTAATATAATTTGGATGAATTATTAATTTAAAAGAATTTTTTAGATAAATATTACATATTATTATTGTTTAAAAAGCTTATATTTGAATTCCATTACTATATTCATGTCTTTAAATTCAAATTACATGAATAGTGTAAAAAATGACATTAATGATATTGTATGAAAAGAAATATTGTATTAAGTTATTTAAAAATAAAAAAATAGAAATAAGACAATTTAGATGGTAATTTTTCTAATATATCATACCGTGATCATTTTTTATCCAATTTTTACCTTATAAGTAAATTTCTTACCCTTTAAGATTGAAAAAGTTGTTACCATGATTATGGTTAAAAATTGTTAATGAATGGTTTAATCCAAAAGATAAGATTTAAAATGATATCTAAACCTATATAAATTTTATTTTATGATTATATTAATATAATATCCTCCTTATATTATAATAAATTTCATTTTGAACCATTATACATTAGCTAAACACATATTATATTGTAATATTTCATTTATTTCCAAAAGTGCACATACCCTCACTTATAAAAGGACACCCATTATCCTCTTCTATTATCACTTAAATCTCCATTTGGTTCGGCCAATACCTATAAAAATACTTTGATAACATTCATAAAAACACCCTATAGGTCTTATTTTGGGTATAATACCAACATTATAAGGATTAAGCTATAAAGAAAAGGTGGTTGTCCAAAGAAGAGGGATAACTTTTAACCAAATGTTTTGGTTTTATTTATTCTTCTACCTCCTTAAAAACTATTCTAAACATTATGATATAATAACATAATTATATCAAATATACTAATATTTTATTATTTTTATGTATTAACTTTAATCCATATCCTTATTTATCTAATGGGAAATGAAACCACAGTTCGCGTGTTTGGCAGACTACCGCCTCGCAAATCAATATAATCTGTTTTCCATCACAGAATCCTAAAGCTAGTTATAATGATTAATTAAAAGTATATATATCATTTTAATCACATAATTATAATTATATAAAGATAAAATTATACTTATCTTCTTTCCCTCATGTTCGTTGAAAAATGAAAACTTTTCTCATGCGTATGTACGGCCTACCGTCTCTATGATTATAACGTAATTAATTTTTCATAATCATCCTAAATATTTTGTTATAACGGTATAATTAATTTATAAAAATGATAATTATTTCATGATTATTATTCTATATATTATGTAATAATGACCTCTTTTACCATGGTCAATATACCGAATTCGTTTTTCAACTATGAATTGAATGCCCTCAAAACATCTAGTATAAACTTAACTGATTAAGTTATTAAATAAGTCATTATAATAAATTAAAAAAATGGTTTAATATTAAATTAATAAATCTATAAAAGTTTATTAAATAGTTAAATAACTTATATAAGTTTATCATATAGGAGTTAAAGAATGTAAATGGAAAGTCTAAACTCAAGGTAAGGGATTTCATCTCAATTTTCCTTCATTAATGCATGTTTTAATGTTATACCCATAATTTATTTTATAAGGTGTATATAATACCATTTTAAATTTTATATTATTAATCATTCATAATTCATGGTAATTTAAGTTTAGTTCATGTTTTTTTGTCCAATGGGTTTTTAAAATGAAGTTACCAAAGTAGTAAGGGATTTCCTAACTCAATTTCTTTTCATTTGGTTATATTACTTCTTCATTGTCTATATTATTCAAAGATTATTTTTTAATGGACTTTGATAATTTTATGTTTTATTGTCACTTGATTTATGTGAATTTACATTTTTTACACATAATGACTCCATTTTCTTAATTCTCAATTCAATGATATGATCTTTGTAGTGGTTATTCATCTCAAAATTTTCATTTATTGGGACATACATTTATGTTATGGACCTGTATTATTTTATGAGATGTATATACTGACCATTTGACATGTTATATCATGGATCTTATTATGTTCATGATATTTAAAGTTTCATTTGAATGTATTCTTTCATGGGGCTTATGATTCAAAAGTTAATAAAGTGGTAAGGGGTTTATGTTTCAATCCTATTTTTTCAGGATTATTTATGCTTGAATTTCAATTAAGGAAATTATATGATCCTTATTTGATAAACACATTTAATTTTTCTTCTTATTTGTATATTTATGGAATTTTTTCATTTAAGTACTATTTTTCTCTCTTTATTACTCAAAATGGTGAATAAAATGTTTTTAATAATAGTTAACTTTATTTCTCCTCTTTCATCCAAAATAGACTTTTTCTTCTATATCCATATATTCTAAAATGTTGTGAAGAATTTTTTTTACTATTTTTGAATGATTTTTTAAGGTAATTTTTACCCATGTTTGACTTTTTACAATAAAAATTACAAATAATCTTCTTGATATTTTATGAACAAGGTATTTTTTACCAAAGGTGTGAATAGAATATTATTTCTAACAATTACGACATAAATCAAAATTTCCCTCAATCATGACCGCTCAATTATTTGAATATTCCTTTAAATTTTTCCATGGTTATTTTCAAAGAAAATGTTTTTCCTAATATTTTATAATTTTTTATTTTTCAAAAGTTATTTTCAAAGTGGGAAGGATATTTTCTTCAAGAATGTTTTTCATGATATTTTTATGGTATTTCTATTCATAAATGACAACAACACTTGATTTTACTTATGCTACACTAGGGATATGTTTTACTGATACCAAGATTATTCTTTATCAGGATGGATTATAGTTCTTTAAAAGATATTTTCATAGAATCTGTTTCTTTTCCACAGATAAATCAAGCTATGAAAGAACAATGGTTATTATTATGTTGAAAAATGAAATATTTCATGTATTATGATTATTTTATGGTTTTTTGAAATTTTTTATTATAGTGGATGATCCTGATATATCTCATGATGATGGGTGATCCTGATATAGATCATAATGATGGGTGATCCTGATATAGCTCTCTAATGCATTGGGTAAGGGTATGGATTTAACCAGTTATAGGTTTCTCCTAATTTATTATTAGAATGTAATAGGTGGATTATTCTATTTGTAAGAGTGGTTGTAATAGTTATATGAAAATGATGTTTCAAGTTACCAACTTTTTTTCTTTATGATTTCATAAAGTTCTAATGTATCCTTTGTTCAAGGATTATTTTCACATGTATAATGATTATTGACTTAAATGACTCTTATATTATGTTAAAGATCTATAATTATGATCCATGTTTTTATGGGTATGAATTATCTTATGTTATTCTCATTCACTTTGATTATGTAATCGTACCTTATGCTCATGGATGACATTCAATTATTAATGATTATATTTACCCTTACTGAGCATTTGACCTCGATATTCTTATGTTTTTCATTTCACAAGGTTATAAAGATTGATGTTAAATGTATTATTTCTAAAAATATTTCATGTGTGAGGAATTTTATAATCAATTTTGAAGATGTAATACAAAATAATAAAAGTAGGTAATAGTGGTAAAAATTCTCACTTGAAGACATGGGTATTATTATGTAAGAGTTTTTCCTAATTCTCTAAAACTATAAACCTAAAAGTTCCTTTGGTATGTAATTGATCCAATATTTCTAGTTGATGTTGTAAGTGTGGATGGTTGAAATTGATTCATATTTATTAGTATCAAATTCAGAAATGTAAAGATGATGTTTTTAGCATCGGATTCAAGAGTGTAGGTTCGAGGTTGTTATAACGGGACATGGAGAATTTAAATCCTATATATCCACTCACACATTCCCAATTATCTGAGTAAAATTAACCAGGTCAATGAATATATCTCATGTTATTCATCTTTATGGATGAGCACATCACATTCGCCACACCTGATAGATAATCACATTATATGTACCATCAAGATATGATCATAAACTTCCTATTCTATCTCAATTGAGGTACCAAAGGACATACTTGTTACATGAGAGGAAAAATTCTATCTTGGTTAAGCTCCAACTGATGACATGGTGAAAAACATGCCTAACAACCCCTTGATTAGCTAATACTCAAGGCTTACATAATAAATTCATCAAAGTATAAAGGTTATAATGCTAAGTATCTCACTAACCCCAAGTATGAGGATTGAAATATTAACCATTCACCCCTAGTATACCAAATACATAGTATATTTCACTCCATGTGGTATATACTTAGTGGGTTTCCAGTGTACAAAACCAGTTTTTGCCTCATAATCATATTTTATATCTCGATATAAGAATCCTAATCACACTAACTTTAAAATTTTTTCACAACCTATAATAATCCATGATGAATATTGGTTAGAGATAACTCATGGTCTTATTTTGAGTGGTAAATTATCTTCTCACTTCACGATGTGTGTGTATATATATACAACATAAAAGAATGATAAAGTGGAGATCATAATTTGTATAACATGATACATTTTATATTCTTAAACTCTTTTAAGAACACTTAACAAAACTATATATAAGCACTTGTATAACATGTCATATATTAAGGACTACTAAATTGGCCTTATTTTTGCTTCACTTTTTAGGTTTTATTAAACTCATTACATATTTATGTAATTCCTACTATATATCTATGTGACCATCTAATAAAAATATCCCATTAAACTCTTTAATGAGTAACATCTATAAATAAATAAAGTTTGAATAATGGTGAGACTTAGGAATCATATTCTTAATTATCAACTCTTTCAATAAGTATTTGAACTCCTTTAAATAAAAATATCAAATGTTACAATGTTAATAAATTATTTTTTTAAGCATAGAACTCTTTCTAAGTACATAATAATCATCGTTCTTGGAAAATTTTCCTAAAAGTTTTCCTTAAAATCTTATGGTAACTAATGTAATTATTTAAATTAATTTTTTTACTGACATTCCCTAAACTTATTAGGATATTAAATGACATTCACTTTATATTTTCAACTATAATAATATTTTAATTATTATATTTGAATTTCTGAAAGTCAAAACATACTCCCACTAGTCTCTTAGACACTATATTCTCTTCAAAATATCTTTCTAAGAAACACAAAATCGTTTTTTTCTATGAAATAACACATATTTTCTTTAGTGGGAAGAACAAATAAACCATTGTATTCACATATTATATGGTATTCTATGTATTTTAAGTATTATTTTAAATATAAGTATTTACTTTAAAATATGCCACTAATAGTAGTGGAATCATATTTCTTATATTTTAACAAATATCTTAGATAAAATCTTTTATCCAAGATAAAACTATTTTTTATCCTTATCTTCTTTTCAAGTATGTTATAAAATATGATGAATCATAAGCCATATGTGTTAAATAAATTATCTCATATTGTTTAGAACAACTCTTTATTAATAAACAACTTCCCTTATTATTTAATATAAATAAGATAAAAATACACATCATTTACTAAGATCCATATGATCTTGAAATTTTCCTTTTTATTTAAATATATGATACAATAACACTTTATTTCATCATTCAAATGAAAAATACAAGATCTATAAATTATTTCCTTGATTTTGAACTCATGTATATTCACAACATTTGTAAATTATATATTTGGTATCACATACCCTTCAAATCTAAGAATTTATTCCTATAACACTAATATATGGAATGAAGTTTCCATGAAGTTTCTTAAACTACTTTAATAATTATAAAAAAAATCATTTTATGGAATCATTAATCCTTCTTAATGAAGCCTTGTTTAGGTTTTAGTGACCTTGGTTGGCTACTCAAAGAAACATTGTGGGATTTCCAAACTAACTTTTCTTCTTTTGTTTTGAAATTTTACCCACTTGTACTGTCAATATTACACTAAAATCTAGACATAAAATGTATAAGTTCATCTTTTCTCAACACTTTTAGAAAAATAGGGTAAAATTTTCTTGAACTTATTCACGTTTTCAAAACATTTCCATCAATGAAAAAAGAATTAATTTTATTTCCAAGCCATTACATAAAAGAAATAATCATTCTCACTAAGTAATTAATATCCTAGATCATATTGAACATATGAGTGGAGAATAAATTTCATCTTTTCATCTTGAATATAATTATTTTGAAACATTGAGTGAATAATTTTATGCTTTTCATAATCATCTGGATTCAAGTATTGAACAACTTCAATATTTGGTTTCTTGGGATGGTGATACTTTAACACGTAAAATTTTCTTCTTGATTAAGAATAGTTCTCAAGTTTTTTATTGGTCTAAAGAGTTTCTTGCAGTGAGATTCTATTTTATAAACATTGACTACAAAGTTAAGTTTGATGATGATTCTATTTATCTAAAAAAAATCTTTTATCATATGAGTTTCATTTTTTACAATAATTTTAATAAGGATTTTTATTATATGAACTCCCACTAAAATTATAACCCCTTTTTAAATTCAGCATATTAATAATTAGGACCATATCTATATTTCACTAAGAAAATTACCCCTCTTTTAAATGAATATCACCAATCAGTTATTTAGGTAGTACATTATGTCTATTGTATCATTTTTGAATCTTGGATAGTTGATCAAACAACTCTTTGTCCAATCCATCATATGGATAAACTCAACACCATTCCTCTAATAACCTAACTCTTAGAGTTTCTCATCAAAGTGTAACCCAAATCAAATTCTAATAAAGACTCACTTAATTATTAGAGTTAAATTATTACTTTATTTAATTATATAACAATGATTCACCTATCTTGGGTACTTTCATGAAGAATGAACCATTTTATATAGGCCACTGAGAACCTCAAAACATTCAGCCTATTCATGGAACATTCCATAAATGTTCTAAATGTTTCAACTCATTTTAAATGCATGGATCAACCGAATTAATAATTTTTTAATGTTTAAATAATTATATAATATGTGAAAAATCCCCAAATTAATTATCACATAATTTATAATAAAACATGATATCATTTGAATCAAGTAAATGAGGGATCTAGTACACTATCGAATATCATGATAACTCTGTGAAATTAAGCTATGGTGTGGTGACACTCACCATAACGTGGTGTGTCCTAAGGTAGAACATGACGTGGTGGTACCTTTAGTGAAAAATTACAATAGATTACTCATGAATAAAATGATTTTTATGTTTATATATTAAAAATATAGAGATAGATATTGGATTTGTTTCACTTTCTAAAATGGTAAGATTGTAAACTACTCACACAATAAAGTGGAGATTCAAATTTCCCATCCATTAGAGATTATTAACTTTAATTTTTATGGTCCCATGAAATTGAAATCAATGAATAAAGATAAGTACTTTATCTCTTTTATTGATGAATTTACTCATATTACACATATTATGTTCACAAAGAATAAATCATAGGGAGAAAATGGAGTCACATGGTTGGGTGTCTAGGGGGAACCCTAGTTATGACGATCCTAATCCAAGTGTGATGAAGGATGTTGATTCCTTGTCTGGTAATGCTTCATCAATTGGTAAAAAATTCCATTGTGTTAGTCATAAGGAGATGTTTTGATGTGTGCCTTCAAAGCAACCCGTGGATGCTTCCTTTTCTGAAGCATCAGGCCTGAGGAAGTTTGCGGATGTTCTGAAATTGGCTGGTAAGTTCTCTGAGTTTGATTGTCCTCCACCTGGGAGGATCATAAAAAGGGGCGTGTTGCCCATGTTTATGTTGATCAAATTTCTTTTGAGGAACGCGTCAATCTTTGTCGCTTCTCGATCATCTCTCAGGTCCTTCTTCTGAAGGGAGGATCTCTTTGGAAATTTAATGATCTTTCTCAACAAATCTCACAGATTTTGGGGTTTGATGATTGGAGTATGATCTCTATGGGTCGTGGTTACTACCATGTTATTTTATCATCTAAGTAATCAAAGCAAAGGGCATGGAGCTTCGGGTCTGTTTCGTTGAATCCTGTTGTTCTTCTAATTCAAGAGTGGGTTAGAAATTTCAACCTTGAGAATTTCAAGGATACACATGATCAGGTTTATATTCATATTATCAAGTTGAATTGGATTTATTAGAATCCTAGGATTATATGGGATATTTCCTCATCGGTTGGAAACCCCATTCGTATGGATAAGCACACTGAAGATCCTAAATTAGAAAATTTTATGAGAGTTCTGGTGGAAGTTGACATGGATTCGATGCTGGTGGAGGATGTTGTTCTTACAACCAAGGATGATCGTTTCAATCAGGAGATTCAATATGAGAGGTGACTGAAGTTCTGTCTCACTTGCCACTTCTTTGGTCACATGGAATTTGAATGCAACAGGAGCATGGTTTTTAGTCTGTGCAAGTTTAAGGTCCATTCTGATGACTTTTGTAGGAAGGGCAAGAAAAAAGTTAAATCCTCTGATCATGTTGTTGGGCCGAGTAACCCCATTACTAGGATGAATAATCCCACTAATGAGAAGGTTTCTGGTGAGGGTTCTATTCACATTTTTGAGTCTGTTCTTCAGGGCCGAGTGTAGAAACCTGCCACTCTCCCTCTTGTTGAGCAGATTTTTAATGGCTCTGTACAGGTAAGTGGTGTTGAACCTACTACTCAGGTGGTAGTGTAGGGCCATTCAGTGGCCTCTCATACAGTTTATCTGGATGCCCCTCGAGATTTTGTACAGCGTACTAGCACTGATTCTACTCAGGTCTCCTTACAGGTGCAGACTAAATGTATTGAGCCTCCTCAGGTCTCTGTACAGGTGCCTAAGAACCTAAATATTTTTGTCATTGAAGTCATTTCTTAGGTTGTAGTGCAGGCTTAGCCTGTTCCCTTTCATCCAGTTAATTTTGATGCCTCTCGGGATAGTGCACAGGTAAGTGATGTTGAACCAGTTACTCAAGCAGTGTAGGGCCAGTCGGTGGCCTCTCATGCAGTTCACTTGGATATCCCTCAAGATTATGTACAAGGTACTGATGCTAAGCCTTCTTGGGTCTCCTTGTAGGTGCATACTAAATGTTTTGAGCCCTATGTTGAGCTTGCATTGCAGGATTCAGTGTCAGATATTGTTGAGTCTATTACAACACCTAAAGTTTATTTGTTAATAAATTTGGGTATGGAGTCTGGTGGTATATCTAGACAGGAAAATGAGGTTGTTCTTCATATTGAATCTCTTATACAGGAGCAGGTATAGGATTTTTCTGAATCTAATGGGTTAGAAATTGTGAAGTCCCTGGTTCCTCAGTCTATTGAGAATGATAAGAGTAGTGATAAAAATTCAGTTGGGTCCTTCTCTCAGGTCCCATTGTCTAAGGCTATGAGGAATCCTATGTTGCAGACCAGTGAGGATCCAGTTAGTTCCTTGAATAAGTTTACACCTTTGAGTGGTGTTTTTTGGTTTGATGATAAGGAGGACACTGTTAGTGAGGAGAAACCTCAATATTTGGAAGGTTCATCCCCCATTAATTTCTCACTAGTTGTTCCAGCTACTGCTTCCTCAGAAGTTATTAAGGGTAAGAAGATGAGGAGTGAGAAGCAAGCTAAGTTAGTCCAATTTCAATGGGATGGCGGGCCTCACACCAGGTCCAAATCCTCTCTCTCATGAAGATTTTCTTCTGGAATTGACAGGGGCTTGGGAATTCTCCCATAGTCACAACCCTTAGGCATTTTATTGTGGCCAATAATCCGATCCTTATTAGAATTGTTGAGCCTTGTATGTCCTTCTGTAAATGTAAATCCTTCAAATGGTCAACCCTTGGGTACTCTTTGGTTTCCCATAATGCTGGTTAGAATTCCTCATAGTCTCTTTGGGTTTTGAAACATGATAGTGTCTCCTTAAAATCTTCTTTAAATGATCAGTAGTTGATTACTCTCTCTATTGAGATAAGTGGTTATGGTATTCCGTTACTTTTGTTTATGATTTAAATCTGTATATTGGGAGATTTTTTTGTGGTCATCTTTGGAAAACATATCTCTTGAAATGAGACAAAGTTGTGTTATTATTGGTTATTTTAATTCGGTACTTCGGCCTGAGGAAAAGACAGGAAATCTCTTTAATAGGTTGGCTACTACTAAATTCTCTGCCTGTATTGATGCTTGTAATCTGATTGAGGTTCTAATCATGGGGGATGATTTTACCTGGTGAAGATACACTTTAAATGGTTTACAAGCCAGTAATATTGATAGGTGCTTCTGTAATGTGGATGGGGGAACTTGGGATTTTTCTATGTCTGGTATAACTCTTCTAAGGGCTAATTCTGATCATAATCCTCTTTTAATGGATTTGAGTCTCCATATCTTGAGATCTTATCCTTTACCTTTTAGGTTTAATAATGTCTGGTTATCTATTCAAGGTTGTAGGCCAATTGTCATTGAGGCTTGGGAAACCACTTTTATTAGAAGTCCCTTTCATATAATGGTTATGAAGTTGAAGGCTGTGAAGGTAGAGCTCAAAGAGTGGATTAAGAAATCATTCGCATTCCTTGATCATGATATTCAAAGTGCTGAGGATAATCTCATGCACTGTCAAAGGCTTAATGAGGGTCAGGATGTGATATCTAGGGAGGTGTTGCTTTCTCTTTCTAAATTTAATGAGCTCCTGGCTTTAAAGGAAAGTCTTTCTTGGGCTCAATATAATGTTAGGTGGTTGAAATATGGGGATATAAATACAAGACTTTTTCATTTCTTGCACAGGTAAAAGAAGGTGAAGCGTGGCATGAATTCTCTCATGGTTTATGGAGTTTTTTTCAACTCTGAAAATGATTTTTCCTGATGTTTCTTGTAGATATTTTGGAAAGATTTACACTGATTCAAGGCATGATAATACTCATAAAATGTTTAGGAATATTTCTCCTTAGTTTGAGGCCTCCCAGAATGATATGTTCACTAATATACCCTCAGCGGAGGAAGTTAGAAAGGTGGTGTAATCTATGAATGCTAATAGTGTGGCAGGGCCAGATGGTTTCTCCAATAGGTTCTTTATGGATTATTGGGATATTATTCACACAGAGTTTGTTAATGTGGTTAGAGATTTCTTTTATCACTCTTATTTCCCTTTTGGTGCCAATGCTAACTTTATTGCTCTGATTCCAAATAAGAAGAATGCTCTTGATATTCGGGATTTTAGGCCTGTGGCCATAGGGAACACTATTCCAAAGGTTATCAGTAAATCCTTGGTGAATATATTAGGAAGTATTTCTAAGGATTTTATTTCTACGAATCAATTTGGGTTTGTTCCTGGAAGGAACATTCAAAATTTTTTGTATACGGCGTCTAAATGTGTTAATGTTATGAGGAAAAAGGTGAAGTATGGGAATATGGCTCTGAAAGTTGACATTTTAAAGGCTTTTGATATGATTAAATGGAGCTTCATTTTTGCGATGTTAAGAATTCATGGCTTTTCCAATGGCTGCATCAATTTGATTAGATATATCTTAAGAGTTCTATGCTATCTATTCTTATTAATGTCTCTACTATAGATTTCTTTAAATATTCTAGGGGATTGAGGCAAGGAGATCCCTTATCTGGCCTTCTTTTTACTATTGCTGAGGATTACTTGAGTACATGTCTTTCGGATCTTGTGCATGTTGGTTTGTACTAGAAAATGACTGTTGGTAGAGGTCTCTTTGCTCCTTCACATATATTTTATGTGGATGATATTCTGAAGTTTGGTAAGGCTGATGGAATTACTATCTGATATATTAAGGCAGTTTTTGAGCATTATGAGGCTGTTTCTGGTCAAGTTATTAGTTGGTAGAAATCCTCTGTGTTTTTTGGGGAAGGGGTTATTATATCAAATAAAAACAGATATCCCCGGAAGATTGGGTTTAAAATAGGGTCTCTACCTTTTAACTATCTTGGGGTTTCCCTTTTCTGGGGTGTTATTAAAAGTTGTAACTTAGAAAATATATATCCCATAATTCTCAATCAAATGGATACCTGGAAAGGTAAATCTATGTCTTAGGCTGGGCATGTCTATCTTGTTAATTCTATGATTACTTCCATGTGTGTCTATGTTTTTTCCTTATACAGACGGCCTAAAAATCTTCTTAAGGATTTACAACGGCTAATTCGGAATTTTATTTGGACTGGTTCAATTTATGAGAGGAAGCTTTTTTCAGTTTCTTGGAGTGATTGCATTCGGCCTGTTGACATGGGTGGCATGGGGATTAAGGATCGTAAGCACTTTAATGAATCTCTTATTAAAAAGTTTACTTGGTCACTTTTGACCTCCAGTGATTTTTCTCTGGATTTTCTGTGTAATAGATTTGGATCCAAGCTGTTAAATGGGTATTATCTTTATATCCCTTCCTCGATATGGCCATCAATTAAGCATGATTATTTCAGCCTCTCACTATCCTCTAAATGGGTGGTTTTTCGAAACTCCTCTTTGAACTGCTGGAATACTGTTTGGTTATCATGTACCATTGCTGAGGATACTAAGATTCCTTCTACTTTGAAGGATCTTTATATTGCTGAATTTCACAATAATATCATGGCTTAGGGATTTCTTTCCTATCCTCTAAAAATAGAGTTGGGACATTATCATTATTCTATAATGGATACTTTGATTTGGTTTCCCAGTCTTACTGGAACCTTCAACACTAAGGAGAATTATAGATTCATGTGTGTTGAGCCTTTGTTGGTTCCTTCTTGGCTGCTTATGTTCCATTCTACTTTTATTCTACTGGCTCAATATTTGCTTATGTGGATGATTTGGAAGTGTATACAGCCTTTGCAATGGATGATACAGCGATTTGGATTTTCTCTTGCACCTATTTTCTATCGTTGTCTTGCTGCAGATGAAACTGTTGATCATTTATTTATATCTTTTTGTTATTCATCTAGTTTATGGGATTATTTGCAGGGTGTCTTTGGATTCCATCTGAATTTGGAGAGTTTTGGATAGCTTATGGATTCTATTTACCGAGCTGATTACAGCTCTCAGGTGAAACAGTTTCTCCTCTCTGTAGTCTCAATGTTGGTTTCTTTTATTTGGAGAGCCCGAAATGCTCTTGTCTTTGAGAATAGAATTACACCAATTTACGTTGGTATTCAGGAGCTTCATATTGGTGTTCTTGCTACTACACAGGCTCGAATTGGATTCATGCGGAATGATGTTTCAGATCTAGTTATATTGCGAACTTTGGGTGTTTCTGGTAGATGTAAGAAGCTGATTATGATGAAGCATATTTGGTGGATCCCTCCGACCGCTTGGTGTCTGAAAGTTAATGTGGATGGAGCGGCTTCAGGTGCAGCGGGGCCTTCAGGCTGTGGTGGTGTTTTTTGCACTTATAGGGGCTTTGTTAAAGGTTGTTTCTACCACTTTTTAGGAAATAGCTTGGTGATTGAGGTGGAATTATGGGCTATGATTAAGGCTATCCAGTATGCTTATTTTCATGGTTGGATGACCTTATTTATGGAGTCTTACTCAACTTTGGCAGTTGATATTCTTAGAAACCATTCAAGAAATGTCCCTTGGAGGATGCTTTCTGCCTGGGATGACTGTCTCAAACTTGTGGATCGGATTTGTTTGGTTGTCACCCATGTTTATAAAGAGTCAAATCAGGATGATGATGCTTTGTCCAAGCGTGTGATAGATGAGGTTTTCTCTTTATGGTCCTTTATTACACCAACCTTATATTGTGGTTTGGTTGATGTTGATGCGCGTGGTGATGTGTACACGCATTTTTGTTGACCCCATGTTTCTCCTCTTTTGATGTCTTTACTTTTTTATTAATAAAATTTTTCTAGGAGTGGGCTTTCCAGCTCCTGAGTCTTCTAATTAATAAATCATAGGCCTTAAATATGTTTAAAAGTTTCAGAATAGGTGTATAAGAGGAGTGTAGATTCTCTTTAAAGAGAATTTGAATGAATAATGGAGTTGAGTATACAAATGGAAAACTTAAAGCTTATTTGGAAAAGTATGGTATCTGATAATATTTTAGTGCACCACACACACCAAAATAGAATGGTGTTACTGAATAGAAGAATGGAAGCTAGATAGACATGTATTGAACAATGTTGGTGGAGCACAATACTTCACAATTTTTTAGAGGCAACCAATTGAGATAGAATGCATATACAAAATCTATGTTTATATCACCCAAATTTATACATGTATCCATTCGAAATGAATTAAAATAATACACCCAACATGAATTACTTAAGGGTTTTTGGTATCCCTTGTTTTATCAAAGTGAAAGTAGAAAACATTATAAAGTTTGAGTAGATACATATTGATGGAATTTTCCATAGATATCCTCAAAATGGGAGGAGGTATTACTATTTTAATAATGAAAAGAAGAAAATTGTTGATAACACTAATTTGAAGGTTTTATAACACTCATTAAATGAGTGTAAATAGTGAATAATATGTTTTAATAGTGATGGAGATTAAGTAAAAAAATTGGGCAACATACTGAAAATGCAAAAGATTCTAGTGATGTTCATGAAAAATAATATGATTCAACATTATATGGTGATGTAGAGAAATTAAATTCATTTCATCCAAGGGTGATAAAGTAAGTAGAAGTTTAGAATATAATTGGTTATCATGAATAATTACTTCAAACAAGGAGGACTTTAAGGAAACAATAGATGCCTCATTGATTTCTCAAGTCAAACAAAGAAGTTTGGATGAATCAATGAAGCATCTATAATGAGTAGATACTCTTAATAAATAATTAGACCTAATATAGAAAAAAAAACTTCGTATTTAGTACTTAATTCAATGAGCAAAAAAATTATTAGAATAAAGTGGGTGTTCCATAATAAGTTGAATGAAAAGGATGAAGTGATGAAGACATAAGTAAGACTCGTTTGTAAAGTTTATTTAGATATCAAAGGGATTGACTTTGATGATAAATTCACTTTGATTTCAAGGCTTGGGATCATAATTATTTTTATTTCTATTACCATTAAAATGTTATAAAATATCTTCTAAATGTATATTAATACATCTTTACTTAATAGTGAACTTTAAGAGGAAGTTTATTTAGATAAACCTAAAGTATTCTTATCTGGATATGATAAAATAATAGTTTCTATATTGAATAAGGAATTTTATGTGATAAAATAAGATTTAATGGAATGGTATTAGAAGTTTTAATCATGTTTGAAAGAATTTAATTTAAAGAAAGGAAGAGTGGAAAACAACCTATACCTCAAGGAAACTAAAGATATATCACTTATTTTTATTTTATTTTTTGATGATATAATATTTGTAATGAACTGGAATGGGTCAACCTACCACATCACTTGATCCATTCTACTATAAGGCTTGAAGTGCATTCACAATCTCTATGGGATGGAAACAAGCATTGAGGGTATCAAACACAAATAATGTGAATTATTTCACACTCAAAGTCACATAAATCACAACATGAACTCCACCCATAAATATTGCATGAGGTATCCATAACTTGGACATCCATGCACATAAATAAGTAGTTTCAATAATGAGAAACAAACCAAACATAGTATAACACCAAATAAATAACTAGAAACCAACCATAAATTTTTAAACCAAAAGTAAAGTGAGGTATAACCATAATCATATAAACATGATTCTAAGATAAAGAAAAGGTCAGAATGGTCGATATATAAACAACCCCAAAATCATCATTAGAGGATCCCCATATTATTTATATGATCTAACTCCTCATAACCCACAATCACCATTGATCGCCATAATAAGAAGTAGGAAGAGGAATCAAGAAACTATACCATAATATGTGTATTATTTCCCTTTATCTATTTCTAAAATTATCAAGTCTACATACACCCATAGGATATACATAGGGTGTAAATCAAAAGACCGGTAGGATACCACCATGAATATACATAATATCTTTCATAATGGAAACTGGTAGTACTATTTTGAAAACACTATTTTGAAAACATCTAGTTGGTTTTGTAAAAAATAGATTTGGAAATCTCTATGTATATATTTGGTCTTAATCAAACAAACTAAAATTTAAAATCATACAATAACATAGCCAATATGAAATATGAATGAGTAATACTATGTAAACATCAATTATCAACATGAATAAATACAAATCTCAACAATACATTACATACCTCCCATGGGATCTAACCTATGGGTTAAGTAAAATAACAATAAGTGGTTAACTTGGGAACTCACTTGTAGAACACTTGGTCAACTAATGTGGACCTAACATAAACCCAAACCCTACTTACCATCTTGACCTTGATGGGTGACATTTTCTAGCTAGGGAATGGCATACACTAAGGACACCAATATAGAAAAATCTAGAATAGTGTATACCTTATTCAATTTACCCAAACACATACCCAAGGTTTCCCAAGTGTAACTCATACAATAAAACTCAAAAAACATGGCTAACATCATCTAAAAATCTCAAAGGGAATATAAAGATAAATAAGGCATGTTCTTAACAATATAAACAACATTAAATTCATAAATCAAATAAACAAACAAGACTTTACATAAATCTAAGGATTAAAAATCAAGGGAACATGATTTATGAAATAATCCCATTTCAAAACATCATTTTAAAATCTTTTTGAAGTTATGGAACTTTTTAAAACATCTTATAAAACACCTTATAGGTATAAAACTAGTTTAAAACAAACAACCCATGAAGTCCACGGAGAACCTTCACTTTATCTAACATAAAACCAAGAAACACAATTAATGAATATAAATTACTCCTAAAATACTCATATCAATCATAACATGGTAGAAAAATCCATATAAAACTCTAGAACCAAAGGTATGCCAAGTTAAATATTCACTATGTAGAGACACCTACCTCACACACATCTTAACCTCATAATCTTATTTAAATACCAATAGATTTAAGAGAAGGGATCCTCACACACTATAAAAACAAAGGGATTAAAAATTTAAAACCATACATATCCATAAACATAGATTTCATGGTCATATAGGATATAATTTCTAGGATAAAATTGAGGAAAATGAAACTATATAAGAAGGGTAGGAGAAAACCAAGAGAAATCAAGTGTTACCTTGAAGAAAAACACTTCAATCGATTGGTGAGAACCAAGGGAGATATGAATATGAGTATCATGTATAGAAATAGTTTATAATTCTTATAAATAGGTAGGATGAAGGATAAATGAATTTAAATTATGTCATATAAAAGAGGTAATTTTACTTTTTAAAATCCTAGGATAGTTTCACAGTTTGGCCACATTGTTTGGGAAACCATGCGCCAACCATTTAGTTTTCTATAGGTGGAACCCTCCATATGTAAGGTTCAATCACGTGGTTTTTCCACATAGTTACCCCTAACTATTTTCCAACCATATTCCTTACTCTTATGTATGAAACAAGGTTGTGCAATTTGGTTTCCTAGTATGGAGAATCATGCTCCAATTATGAACACTGCATTAGAACAGCCCCTTTCCCTATGCATGGTTTGGGTGCATGGTTATCACTAATCGTGTGCTAACCATGCACCCCATACAATTTTCCCTATTTCCAAACTCTCAAACCTTCTACTCTAAAAACTCCCAAAACAGATAAATAAAAGAAATAATCAAATTAAATACAAATCACCGACCCGGGGTGTCATAATCCTCCCCACCATGCCACTTTATTACCCAAAATATTTTTAGCACTCTCTATTAGAGGATAAGTGAGGTAATTTCTCTCTCATCAATGCCTCACACTCCCAATTCTCATAGTTATCATTGTTAGGTTTTTATAGAACATGTTCTAACAGAATAGATTTACCCTTCAATGCTCTATCTTGAAGATTTACAACACGGATAATATAATAAACCACAATGGTATCTGATTCCAAATCCATATCCTCCCACTCAACTATGTGAGATAGGTCTAGATGATGCTTCTTCATCTGGGACATGTGAAACACATCATGAATATAAGTAATATAAGATGGTAAGGCCAGTTAGTGTGCAACTTTTTTTAGATGTTCCACTATCTTGAATGGACTGACATAATGTGATGTAAATATAACTTTATTTCCTATTATATGATATCCCAGATGAGGAGAAACTTTAAGAAACACCCAATAACTGATAGAAACTTTCAAAATATGATAATGATAGTTGACATAATATTTCTGTATAATTTGAGCTTTAGACAATATTTTCTCAATAAGATTAACCTTATTATACATATTTTGAATAATTTTTATCCCTAAGAAGTAATTCTCACACAATTTCAACCAATAAATAGGTGACCTACATGTTCATCCATAAATATATTTTAAGGGAGGCATTTTTATAAACACTTGATAACATTTATTATAAGAAAAATCAACTAATGATAAATGTTTCTCCCATGAGACACTGAATTCAAGAATACAAACTTGAAGCATATCTTATAGAATATGAATAGACTACTCATTATTACCATATATTTTCCAATCATAATCCATGATCAACCTCAACTAAGTAACCATTTATTGTTGAATACCCTTCTAAAAATAGGAAACTAAAACATGGGTCCCAATCAAAAACAATAGTTGAAGTCATGCCATGAAGCTTAACAATCTATTAGATGAATGGATGTATAATATATTCCACTATCATCAACTAATGAATGGTAATAAAATGGTTTTATTTCATTAACCAAACAATAATCACCCATATATAATTATTCCCACTAGTAGACCTAGACAAACCAATCAAAAATTCTATAGAAATATCATCCCACTTCCAAATAATAATAGGAAGTAATTGAAATATTATCACAGGATTATAATGATCAGATTTGATTCTTTGATAGGTAAGGAAATGATACACAAAATCAAAAACTGCCTAATTCATCTTGGGACATCAACACCAGTGTTTGTTATCATAAAACTTATTGGTATCCTTGGGGTGAACTACCCAACTAGAAAGGTTCCCACCTTTAATCACTTCCTGTTTTGGGGTTAGAGGAATTGGTAACATCTTCTTGAAAAAAAATTGAATCATTATGAGACCAATACCAGTAACCCAAGGTCTCCCCACTATTTAAAATTTTACTAATATGCCAAAAATCCATATTCACTACCTTCTCTAGTCAAATATGATCATCCAAGGAGGATTTTACTTTCACACTAACCAGGAATATATGATCATACTCCTCTTTCATATCCATATGTAACTCAACAAATAATATTATAAAAATCCACTCATTCTCTAATTCTTTCACTGGTTTAGTCAAAAACTTCCAACTCAAGGAATTAGCCACTATATTCTCTTTTTTAAGGGTGTATGATATATAAAATTCAGAGGCCTGTAGATATTACACCCAGAGCCTCTATGAAATATTTAAATTCCTTTGGGAGAAGATACACTTCAAATATTTATGATCAAAATATACAATAAACTCCTTGGAGAGATAATGGATTCATGTCTTCAATGCATGCATCACTGCTGCCAACTCTAGGTTGTGGGTGGGGTTGTTCTTCTTATGAGGGAATAATTATCAAGATTCATACACCACAACATGGTCATGATACATCATAAAACACCCAAAATTCATACCATAGGAATCAAAATAAATTTAATAACCCTCATTGGGATCTAAAATAATTAGAATGGGAGATGATGTCAATCTAGATTTTAACTTATCAAAGGATTTATGACATTTATCATCCTAATAAAATCTCATTAACTTCCAGGTCAAAGTCTGTAAAGGATATTCCATCTTGAATAAATATAGGAAAAATCATTTAATATCTAGCTAGACCCAAAAATATTATGATCTTGAAAATATTCATATTTTTTTTCTAAGATATTACTACTTGGATATTCTCTGGATCTATAGGAATTCCTTTATCTGATACCAAATGACCCAAAAACACTTCTTGTATCCAAAATTGGAATTTATTCATCTTGGTATATAGAAATTGATCCCTCAGGGTTCCCCAAACAATATCTAGATGGTCAACATGGTCTTATTTTATCTTGGAATAAACCAAGATATCATCCAAAAACAACACTATGAAGGTGTCGAGGTACCAGTAGAAGATTTGGTTCATCAAGGCCATGAAAATAGTAGGGGAATTAGTAAGTACAAATTAATTAACATAATACCCATAATTACAATTATTTACCCTAAAATAAATCATAGGAATATTCTCCTCCTTCACTCCCATCTGGTGGTATCCTGATCTAAGTTTAATATTTGAAAATCATATCGCTTCTCTAAGTTGGTCAAAGAGGTCATCAATCTAATTAAATGAGTACTTATTCATGATGATATCTTGATTTGGATTCTGTTAAGTTATTAAAACTTAGAGACTTCCTTATACCTTCTTTGTAAAGAGAATTGATTATTCTCATGGTGGCGTGCTATAATGAATAAAACCCTTTCCCTCAATATTTTCTAATTTGAAATTCTATTCCTTTAAATCAGAAGAAAAAAATTTGATAATATAGAATGGGAATGAGTCTAGTTCCATAGAGTATATCAATAGATAACTCTACCTACCACTCTGGTGTAAATCTAGAGAAATCATCAGGGAAAACCACAGGATATTTATCCACCACCATCAAAAATTGACCATCTAAACCACACTCAACAACATTGAAAAAAACTGGATATTTGATATGAAATTGATCCAATATTTGGGATAACATGTCCTAACCAACCTAATATTTGATCCCACTCGCCATGGAAGACATGAGTGTTTTTATTAATAAAATGGAACAAAACCTTCTGATGGAAACAATAAATATGAAATTAAGATCTAACCACTCAATCCATTCCAAAAAAAATATAAAATATATCTATATCAAGAACAAGAAAAACCCACACAATCTCAACATAATAAATGATCACATGACACTGAGGGAACTTGAAGCCTTGATTTCTCCTCTTTACCAAAGGAGTGGAAAGATCCATCACATATGGAATCAACTCAGATCATAATCCCACATCATCAATCAATTTATATGAAATAGAGTAATGGGATGCACCTATGTCAAGTAAAGACAAGTCTATAGAAGAAGAAATAAACACCATACCTATAATGATTACTAGCTTGACATCAAATTCTTCACGCATATTCTCTACTACATATAAACACCCATATTTGGGCCCACTTTGATAATTCTTAGTAGTATAAGAATATCCTCTCATTTGTGGATGTGGTCCCACTCCCTTAGATATATTTGAATTCACCAGAGAGACTCTAGTATACAAAGACAAAACCTTGCTACTTAGAGTAGGTTTCCTACAAAATCGTTACAAATACCTAAATTTCCCACACTAATGACATATTTTGGGATCCATTTTAAAATCTAGTTTAGTGTGGAACATATTTCCACATTGGAATTATTCCAGTGGCTTGTGCCCCAAAGGTTTCATGGGAATGGAATCAGAAGGATGATAAACCTCCCACTACTACCTCATTGATATTCCTTGTGCTTCCTCTTCTAACCCAATAAGGAACTCAGATTCCCTCCTACATCCATGGAGGCACCACTTGCACTAGTTAACCATGTCATATTTGTCTCATCCATCACTTTATTATCAACCACCTCAGCATAGGTCAATAGACAGAAAAGAATATTCCTAGATCTAATTTTTCGTCTCAAGCCCATCTCAAACTATCAATCCTTAATAGAGTCATTCTTGAGGAGATTAGGTGAAAAGTGGACCAACTTGTAAAAGTGAGAGGCGTACTCCATCAATCAATGAATTCCTTACTCCATAGTCATGAATTCTCTATCCTTCACCACCCTCAAAGTATTTAGGTAAAAATGATGGTTGAACATCACTTTAAATTTTTCCTAGGTGAGTTCCTTATACATATTATACTGCATGATGGATTCCCACTATTTATGGCACAATACCTCCAGGATATAAGTGGAAAACCCAATATTATAGGTCTTAGGGGTCTAGAGAAAACTAAATATGTGATCAATCTTCTCAATCCATTATTAGGGTTCCTAAAAGCCTCAGTCACCATGGAAAATGGGCATATTATTCTTGGTGAACTCCTTTATATGATCCACCACTCAATCTTTTCCCTTCTCTCCTTATTGAACTAAATATTTAATAGTCCCAATGATAGGCTCAATAAGGATAAGGTCTATATGAGGGTTTTAATGTGGTGTATTCTACATAGATCCCATTCTATGATTCGTTTAAGACTTTCTAAGAAGATTTTTTATAAAACATGAAGCGTATAACTCAATCAATACATAATTAAACTTAAAAAGGAATGGGTAAAACAAAAAAAAATTACCCAATTAATTATAAACTAGTAATAATAGTAAAAATGATAATGTGAAATACCAATGGGGGAAAACAAAAAAAATCATCATTTAATCACTACACATAGTTTGGTGAACCATGTAACAACCATATGAGTTCTACTTAAAGGGTGTAGGGCCTAATGGCATAGTCACCATATAGTTTTCCAGATAGTTTGTTTAACCTATGTGCCTCTGGTTTTCTTCCCATTTACACCCTGAAACTCAAAATTTCCAAAACTGACTCATGATATTACCTTGAAACTTATAATAATAATAAACCACATTACATCATACCAAAATAAGAGATAACAAATCTCACATCCAAGACACAATCCCTGTCCACCCATAGTAAATCAAGGCTCAACATGAAGAAGAGTTATCGAGACACTACCCACACTCACCTCTCAAGTTTTTAGAGTCTTATATCTATACTACCAATACTCCCCAAAATTATCAAAAGGGCCATGTTTCTATTTTGTAACAATCTGGACCATGAAAACACTCCATGTCGCCAAATTCCTTCTACCACAAGCCCCAAAGCATGTTTTTAATCACCACGGGCTGGAAAGAAGTGTCAAAGGTATCAAAAAAACTGATGGGAATGATTTCAACCTCAAATTCTCATAAACCAAAACACAGACCCCACCCAAAAATATGGCATGAGGTATCCATAACATTAACATCCATACACACAAATAAGCAGTTTTAATAATGATAAAAGCCCAAATAGAGTATAATGCAATATAAATAACCAAAAATTCAACCATCACTTTATAAATTGAAAGTAAAGTGAGGTACAACCATAATTATATTCACATGAGTCCAAAATAAAGGTAATTATGAAATGGTTAATACAAAAATAACACAAAAATCATTATTGAAGGATCCCTAAAATGATCCACACACACCAACTACATGTGACCCATGGTCACCATTGATCACCATACCAATATGGACAACAAGGAATCAAGGAATTTCACCATGAGATAGGTATATTTTCCCTTTAACTACATAAAAAATAATCAAGTCTACATACACCCATATGATGTATGTAGGGTGTGAATAAAAATCTCAGTAAGATACCACCATGAATCTATATAATATATTTCACAATGAAAATCATTATTACTAGTTTGAAAACACCATTTTGAAAACATTCAATTGGTTTTATAAAAAAAGTATTCAAAAACACATACATATATATTTGGTTTTAATAAAACAAACCAAACTTTAAAAGTAGACAAGAACAAGGAAATCATGAAATATAACTGAAATTAATTCCATGTAAACATCAAGTATCAACATAAATAAATACATGTCTCAAAAATACATCACATTAGCTCTAACATGTGGTTCAAGTAAAATCATAAGAAGTTTTTAACCTAGTACCTCACTCATGGAACACTTGGTCGACTAGTGTGGACCAAACAGAAACCTATCCCTGATTTACACTTTGTGCCCCTCTGAATGACATCCCCTGACCAAGGTGTGGCATACACTAGGGGAACTAGAAGAGAAAAATATAGACTAGTGTATAAATTATCCAATTTACCCAAACACATACCCATGGTTTCCCATGTGAAAATCATACAATATAACTCATAAAACATGGATAACATTGTATAAACATCTCAAATGGTGCATCAAAATCAACAAGGCATATACTCAATAAGATAAACAACATTAACTTAATTAATCACATAATTAAATAAGTTATTACATGAATCTAAAGCTTAAAAATCAAGATAATATCATTTATGAAACATTATCATTTTAAAATATCCTTTTAAAAAGTCAAGGAACTATTTAAAACTTTTTATTAAACATATTATAGGAATGAAACTATTTTTAAAACAAATAGCCCATGAATACCATATATAACCTTCACTTTATCCAACATAAAACCAAGATACATGAGTAATGAACATAAATAAATACTCAATAACTCATTTTAATCATAATATGGTAAAATAATCCATATAAAACTCAAGAACCAAAGGTATGTGAAAGAAAATATTCATTATAGAGTCACCTAACTCAAGCAAATTTTAACCTCATCTCCTTCATTAAATAATAAGATATTGAATATGAGGTATCCTTACACACCCTAAAAAACCCAAACATTCAACATATAAAACCATCCTTAGCAATAAAATTTTCATACATGTCTATATAGGGTATAATAAGTAAGAAAAAATAGATAAAGATAAAACTAAATGGAGAGTGGAGGAGTAAAACAAGATAAATCATCTGTCACTTTGAATAAATGCACCTAAATTAATGGTTGAACACCAAGGGAGCTAGTAGGAAGAGTCTCATGATCAAGAAGAGATTCTAGGTTTTTCAAATGGGTAGGTAAAAGGATAAATTAATTTAAATAATATAAGGGAAAAGAGGTAATTTCAATTTTTAAAATTTTGGGAAAACTGAATGGTTTGGGAAACTGTGTTCCAATGGTGTGGATTTTACTAGAAGGAACCCCCTATACATAAGAATCAATCACATAGTTTTTCTGCACTGTGTCCCCTAACTATTCTCTAGTCATGAACCATACTCTTACATATCAAACAAGGATATAATATTTAGCTGCATGGTTTAGAGAACCATGCACCAACCATGCACACCTCACTAGAACAACCCCTTTCACTATGCATGGTTTAGATGCACATTTAGCACTAAACATGTGTTGATTGTGAACCCCATCTAGTTTTCCCCAATCCAAATTCTCAAACTTTCAACTCCCAAAAACTCTCAACAATTGGATAAATAAAAGAAACAACCAAATTAAATATATATCAATGACCCAAGGGTGTCACATTATTTTTTGAAAATGAATAATGTGTTTTTAAATAGTTTTCCACTCAAATAAAGAAGTTTTTTGAGATGTTGATGTAGGGAGAGATTATATTTTTATTGGTTCTTAAAATTCCTCATGAAGATGATTATGTTTTTATCTCTCAATAGAAGTATTACTAGGAACTATTTAAGATGTTTTATATGGATAAATCAAAGGTAATTTTTACTCTAATTATAAAGGGAATAATTATTTATAAATATAATAAAGGTAAATGGGTGAATCAAACAAAGTTAAAAAACTAATCATGAGTTTACTCTATTTGTATAATTTAATACTAGATATTGTATTTGTAGTCACATTTTGTGAAAGGTATCAAAATTAACTGAAGTAATATCACTTAATAATAATGAATAATATTATAAGGTATATCAAAGGTACTCTTGAATTTTCACTTGCATATCACAATAAAAAATATTGGATCTATATGGATATAATGATGTGGATTGGGTTGGAAGTGTTTATTATGGGAAGTCTATATCCAATATAGTATTCTTCTTAGGAGATATATTTTTGAATTTTAATGTTTATTATAAAAGTAACATTACATTAAGTACAAAAAAAAGTAGAGTAGATTTCAGTAACTCAAGTAACAATAAAATTGATGTGGATGATAACTCAAATTGAAGGTCTCAAACTAAAATTGAATTTTTCATTGCTTGGGAGTTATGATAATTAGAGTGTAATAAAAAAATTTAAGGAACTCATTTCAATATCATTAATCGAAGAACATATAAATCAAGTACTATTTTATAAAAGAAATGTTTGATAAATGAGTGTTAAAGTTGGAGTTTGTTCATTATAAGGACAAAATGGAATATGTGTATACCAAGTCACCACCAAAAGATACATTTCATAGGCTTAGGTATTTGATGAGAGATCAACCTCGTTATTATTAAGTATAAGGTATGATGTTATCATACCATAGATTCTTGTCTTTTTATTTTTTTCCAATAGGGTAAATAATAATATAAATTCAAAGAATATATTTTTAGAAAGGGTGAGAAAAAATTTAGGTGTTTTTTTAAATGGTAAAAGATGTGAATTCAGTATGTGTTTGTTGGTTAATGTGTGAACTATTTGAATTTTTTTTTTTTGATTATTTTTGCATGAATTATTATTTATCACAAGTATAAAAACATTTTTTATAATAGAAATTGAAAATATAAGTGGGAGATGTTATTTGGAAGTGGATTTAAGACATCCTAATGGACAACATTGATAATTTTATTCATAGTTCTTCCTATACTAATTTTTATCATGTAGGCTTAGAATAATTGAATGATGATTCATTATTATGTTTAAGGATGATTTATATTTTATGGTTGAAAAAAATATATAAAGGGGGTTTATTTTGAATAATAAACCATTTGATGTTTAAGGTGTTGGTTTTGGTGTTAGAACTGATTTCTATGTTAAGTGTTAGTAGCACCAGAAGTTTAGTCATCAAAAGTTACACTTGATGAACTATATTAAGATAGTACACCAGAACCATGGTGTGTACAGATTCATTAAGTGAAAGTCATTTAATTAGAATTTATAGTTTTATTTGAAAAATAGTTCTTCTAGAGCCTTAAAGTATCAGATCAACGGAAGGACATCAGACAATGAAATCGCCATATGGTGATTCTAGTGAAGGAAACTAAACAGATGAGTTCCATGGATAGAGCACAGTGGAGTCTGAGTGTGAAAATGAAAAGGTGGATCATATGGATTATCACTTGTAGGATTTGGTCATATTTTTACAGAATCATTGATATAAATAAAAGGGATAACTTCATAATGTAGAACATGTTCTAGAGATAGTGAAGGTTTTACTGAATTCATGATGAGAAGGAATTGAGAATGATGTATTAAAGATTTCCTTATGAGTTTATGGTAAATTAAATATTATAGGAGAATCATAAATGTAGATTATAAGATAGTGTGAACTATTTATCAAGTGTTTGTGGTTATAATGTCAATTTATATAGGGAATCAATAGTATCATAAGTCAGTGGAGGTTCTACCATGAATTTTTTATAGCGGTGATGACTGGATGACTAGCTAGGCCCACTATATAAGTGGGATTATTCCACGTGTACCAAACAACTAATTTATCATTGATGTGGAATGATATGAGGCTACGGTGGATTCAAATGGATAATATGTGGTCACATCCAGGTGTTAGTGGTTGAATTTCCAAAGACAAAGGTTGAAGTCTAGAAAGACAGAGACTGGAAGGAGCATAGGGGTGATGAAACTACCAGATGGCTATTGGTGAAGTTTCTATTGTTCCTTTGGGTAGGGAACCGATATATATGGTTTTTCTTATAACTCAATACACTCTATTTCTATTATAATGAAAATGATATTTAATTATTCTTCTGTGTATGTAAGACACAATATATGAACCATATAATCCTTTTATGTACTATGTTTTTGTTGTTTTTACTTTCATGTGTGTGTTTTTCATTTGATTGTTCACTTATGCATTTCTCAGAAGGGAGCTCATGAGGTGATTAGAACTAGAGGTGGAGGATAACTCAACATGGTGGATAGGGTGTCTGGACTTCTAGGTTTTGGATATTTAATTCATGGGGTATGTTTGATCGGAATATGTATCTTTTGATGGTTGATGTTTTGTTGTTATAGAGAACTAAAAGAAGGAACTTCTAGTGATCATAATATGCACTCTCATCCCCAAAAATTAGTATCAGGGCTTGGTTGTGGTGCTCGATGGTAGATAATGGTATCAGAGTGTTTGGTGGAGCAGTTTATTGAGGAATCAAAAGAATGTTACTAAAAGATATTGGTATCTCCCTAAGGATTCTTAGATATCCAAAATTATCTTGATCAGCCTGAGTCTTGGGTTCCATTATATTGTTGGTGAATTTTAGAGTATGATGGAAGACTATTGGATTCTCACAATCATGTGGTCGATTAGGTTACCATAAGTATTTCACTGTAAGATGGTGCTAGTACCAACAATATTACTGGGAATATTGAAAGTCCATTTGGCCACAGATGTCATACAGAATGTTCCATTCATTGGGGTCACATTCAGAACTTGATGGGAGGATGATATAAATTTTGATAAAATATGATGATCCCTTACACCATTTGGATTAAGTGGGGGTTCTATTTTTGGGGGATGGTTTTGTAATGAGTTAGGTACAAGTTTGATGATCTGATGGTGGAAGTTGTGGATCTTGGAGGGTGCTGGTGTTGCTACTCCTAGACGGTTTATAGTTCCATTGGATGGAGAAGTTGATCGGGAGAAAGGATGGCAGGATGGGAAGGTTGTGACAACAATCATAGAGATTTTTCTAGAAGTTTTAATCATAAAAAATGATGTATGTCCCTATAAGTAGTTGTCTGAAGAGGATTCTATCATTGATTCAGGTCGAGGACAATCTGTAACGACCTAAGTTTTAGTAAAATATTCCTCATTAAATAAACATTATGTTTGATAATTTTCTCAACACACAATATCAAAACAAAAAAAATATACCATTATAAGGTATCTATATAATTAGAAGGTATAAATAGTGGTAATGGAATTATGAAATATATAAAAATATATTAATAAAAACAAAATGAAGTTCACATTAAATTAAACTCAACTAGTGTAGCAAAGAAACTAATAAAATATTTTCTATAAAATTTAATTTTTTCAAGTATAATATAATTTGGTATGAATAAAGGATTAAAACTAGTTTAATTAGTGGTTTATAAGAAATAAGAAAAATATTATTTAATATACTAAAAGTTTTTTTCCTATAAAAAATATTTTATTGTGATATTTTATATTTTTAATTTAAAATAAAAATTATAAATTATAAGATGATAATTTAATGAAATTAAATTAATTTTTGTATTTTTAATTTCAATGATATCTTAATATTATTTTTTATATTTTTCTAAAAAATATATATTTTTAGGTGAACAGTGCAAAATACCATTTTTACAAATAACATGAATTTTATGAAATTATTAATATATAAGTATGAATTTTAAATTAATTAAACCTTTTTATATAATTAAATATGTATTTTATAAGTGAATTTAGGATTTTAAAAATGTTTTTTTAATTTATAAACCCGTATTTTACATTTCAGAACTTAAGTTATTTTTTTCAAAAAATTGTTTTTAATGCACTATACAATTTGTATTTTAAAATTTATTTTCATAAATTTTAGAAAATTAATATGATAAAATTGATTTCAAATTTTGAATCATTATTTCTAGATTATTTAATAAATATCATTTTATTTTCAATCATAATGGGTAAATTACTTTTGGAAAAATCTAGTTATAGTGGTAAAAGCTAAAATGATAAAAGTTAAAAACTAAGAGTAAGTAACCTCAAAAATGTTTAAAACATGTGTGGTAATGTGTGGTTGATGAATTTATAAAACTTATAACTTATACTATCCATTATTTCCCAATTTTTGAGATACTTTCTTTTATAGTGACTTCTCATTGTTAAAAGGTTTTAGGTATTTACAAAAATGTCATCCCTTTTCACTTATAAAAGGAGCACTCCTCTCCTCACTTACCCTCACACCAAAATCCCCTAAGTTCAGACAAAACTCTACCCAAATATAGCCTTAAAATTCTTATAAACTTTAAATTTGTTTTTTTTTCTTCTCAAAATACTATCCCTCAAAGTCCTAAACCCCATTGCAGAGGAGATAATCCAAGAATTAATGTATAAATTTCTAATTACTCATTTCTTTTTATTTGTGTGCACTTATTCTTCTTCAAATTCCATCAAACCATATTAAAATGATAACATCAGTTTCATTAGTATATTGGTATTTTATTATTATTATGATATAATAATTAACCACATTTCCCTTTTCCTTTAAGAAAAATGAAAATGTGAATCGTGAGTACGTGTAGATTGTTGCCTCCATGAAGAAACATGTTTGATTTTACTTCAATAAATAACTTGGATAGTATAAAAGTGAAATTAAATAAATATTTATGATATATATATCATATTTAACTTTCTAAAATGATAAACCATGTTACTTATTTCCTCTTACCTCTAAAAAATGAAGTCAACATCTATGTGTGTGTATGGACAACCACCTCCATGGAACGATGCATTCTGTTTTTCACTACCAATTTTAGGATTGGTTTTAGTTTATATTTAATTATTATATATGATATATATATATATATAATGTATATCATGAATATGGTTCTTTTTAGATAACATAAAAATTAATTATCATTATAAGGTAATCCATCGATATTGGTAAATAACCTGAAACTAGTTCATCGTCATTTTCATATTCACAAAACATGAATAAAACTCTCATGTAATTGAATTATAACATTATAGGTATTTATAAAAAAAATTATTATAATAACTTTAATGGTTTTTAAATGATAATATTTAGGTGAAAATGGAATATCGACACTGCTTTTATGAACCTAGTTCAAAATAGTTAAGATTATTAATTTATGATGTTGAAAAGAGATTATAGCAATAAAATACATAAAGATAAATGTTATTAATGAAGAGTATAAAAGGAAATGTATATAAATAATTTTTTTAAATAGGTAATTAATATTTTTATCTTTATGACACATGAGGTTAAATAATTTCTATGGAAATCAAGGGTAAAGGTAACAAACTTGGAAACTCAAAATTATTTCTTTGATTTATACAATATATTATTAAACTTAATTATTACAAGACTTTCCATTTTCAATGATGTTAGTAATTTTATTTCAAGGTAAAAATATTTTTTAATATAATTCTATTTCTATGAAAGGTTTTATTTTCATTTTTTTTAAACAATGGATGCTTTTTGAAAAAAAAACTTGTAACTATGAATTTTACAATGTTGAATAAAAAATGTTTTAAAAAATCTCTTTTAATGATTTGGTTTTCATTATATTCAAATGATCTATATCCAATAGAGTTTTGTTTCATTTTTTACTCTATATTTTCCTTTTATTATGTGGTTATTTTGGGAGATCAAGTTTTTGGTCTCAATCTATTTAATTCATGATGTTATTTCATACCATTTCAAAGTTTTATAAAACCCATCTTTATTTCCATGGGTTCATTATAAAATATGAATGATTTTCATTTGTAATTTTTATGAAAACAATTTTTATTTCCATGGTTTATTTATAAAAACTTAATTATTTATATTTATATATTTTATGAAACAAAATTTATTTACATGGGTTCTTTATGATGTGAAAAGTGAATGGTTTTTAAGTGGCGTGAATAAGTATGGATAAATGATGGGTGGGGTCCTATATCTCTCTCTAATTAATTGATTAATAGTTTATATCTCATGATATAAGTATTCATGAGTACATTTTAGTTTCTCATAAGCATGATCACTAATGTTGTGGCTCGTGAAAGTAATGTTTCCTTACTCTAATGTTTGGGAAATAGTTAAAGAATGTTATTCATTGTGATCTTATACTCTCATGATTTAAGGTTAATGTTAAATGTTTTAAGCTATGTTATGGATATTATGTTTCCTTGTTAATATTTATGGATTTGAGTTCATATTCTATGTACTTTGAAGCTCATATATCCTTTATGTTTATCACTCATGATGTTATGATATTTCCCTTATGATCATGTTTTTCACTTATACATATGAACTCATCCTTGGTGAAATGTTCATTAACCCCTTACTTAAGATTTGATCCCACCCCTTATATTTTTATTCCCTAGGTTTTTAGGATTATATTTACTAATGAGATTTTTATAAGATGGTCAAGTATATTATCTTTAAGGAGAAATGATTGTGAGTTTTGTAAATAAATCTTATTATGTAGTTAGTATCCAAGTATATTGAACCTATGGGTACTTGGTATATTATTATTTATGAAATATAATGTCTTAAATCATGTAAAATATGTAAAATAAAGGAATTTTTAACTTGGTTTGCTATACAATCATTTGGGACCGAAAGGTATATTCTTGAAAGAATCAAAATTTCATAGTTTCTATAAACTAGTAGCTAAGAGGGGGTGATTGAAATGTTTTTGAGTGTTCACCAAAGCCCATCTTGAGTTAGTTCAGATGACTCTAGGGTCTTATCACTCAATTTTTACGAAGGTGGAGAAGGTTTTTTATTCTATAATCCTCGTGATTGTTGGAAAAGTGGTGCTTCCAATCAGAGGATGAATGGAATAAAGTGTGGTGTGGCATGATCACGATTCAACAGAAGATGATCAACTAGATAAAAAGAGAAATCGTGTAAGGGTGTATTAATTTACATTGGGGAGGCTTCATGTTTAAGGAACATGTGTACAAGCTTCAATTTCCATTCAGAAATGTCTAGAAAGAGTGTTGGAATACTAGTTATGAAATGAATTGAATATAGATTCTAAGAAATGGTTTTCATGAGCACGTGGGAGTGAGAAATAAAGAAGGATTAGGATCATGAGTCATGTAAAGATTTACTAGAACTCAGTGGAAATTAATGAAATATTTAGTGGTTGTAATTCGTGTTCATGTTTCAGTTGTTTCTCTCATGAAATCCATTGTACTTCAAAGTACATTCATCGATGAATTGATAAGAAATGTGATGCAAGTGGACTAGATATTGTTCTAGAAGATGGTAGATTTAAGAGAAGGATAAATTAATTTCAAAAGGACTATTGGATATGTTTTACTAAGTTTAAAAATACCATCCTAGAACACCCAAATAAGGGTGTCATGGAGATAATTTCTATTTGGGGTAGTATCTTTCAAAGGATACTCTAGACAGCTGAAAAATGGACAAGTGTTATTCTATCATCTGAAAATTCTATAAAAAAGTGTTTACTTTGGTTTTGTTAAGGATGGAGGAAGGACATCCCCAAGTCCCAATGCATGTTTCTTTTAAAGAGTTTCTGACTCAGTGGAAATGATCATCATAATATCAATAAAACAATGGATGGACCTCTGGAATGGAGGTGGGATCCTCTTAGAGTCAAAAATAAGGTTTTATTTAGTGATAGAAAACTACCACATATGTATTGGTTGCATTGAAAGAAGTTTTAGTAGGATTTTTTCATGTTAATTACATCATACTTTTTTAAGTTTTAGAAAAAGGTAATTTTTTGATTATGTTGTTGGAGTTTGATGTACTGTTAATATTTCAAATTATATAATCTTAGGAGATCATAGTATTGAAAGTATATGTCTGTAAAGATTAGGGCCATATACTTAGTGCATTGTGTAAGAACATGGGTTTTCGTTTGAGGTATGTATATTTTTTGTTTTCAGTTTAAATTCTTAATTATGGACTAATGTGAATACCCTTTGAGGTCACGGTCATTTTAGGTGTGTCTGGAGCTTGTTCGAAGCCCAAAACCCAGATTTTGGGGAAAAATATGCAGGCCACACAATAAGTAGAAATTGTGTGGGGCAGGTTGCACAGTTACTAAAAATCATGTGAGGCCTAACAATGAGATGGAAGAGCCTGTACAGTTTGAGAAACCATGCAGATGGAGGCACACTCCCTTGTGGGAGTACCTATAGTTTTTGACAGTGGGCTGAGACATGGTTTGCGCACGGTTAATCAAACTATTCATGCAAACCATTTTAGGTACCCCTCCTTAAAATAGTGTGCACGTGGTTGGTACGTGGTTTGGATGACTTTTCAGTCCATTATTTTGGGTAAAATTATAAAATTTACCTTAATTAGTCTTATAACTTAAACCTATTTTCCTATTTATTCCTCTATTAGAAACCATGGGGTTTGAGAGCTTCTTTAACACCTAAACTAGGATTTAGGAGATCACCTCCATCTAGACTCATAGTCAAGATTCATTCATCTCATTGGATCCATTTCGGTGTGTACTCAATTCCTTTTTTTGTTCTTTTTTCTTCTTGGTATTAGTTGCACTATTTTGGTGCAAGCTAATTTTCCCTATTTTTCAGGTTCTTCATTCATTCTTCATTTTTCTTCTAATCTAAGTCGAATCGGAAGATGATACTATATTAGCACTCTACTATGAACTTTTAGTGGGTGGTATATACTTTTCTTGAGTGATTTGGTGATTTACAGAGCTAGTTTCCATTATGTCTCCCTACGTACTTTTTGACATGGACCCAAAATTGAATTGATCAATTGAATTAAATGAAATGGAATCTGTTAGGGATTCCCTTTAGTTCCCTTGATACTTTTTGGAGGTTCTTTCCCCAACTGAGGTCACCCATGGGGTTTGCCTTTGATACTTCATTTGTTAAATCACCAATGGGGTGAGTGTTTGTGATTTCCTAGTTAGAGTAAGACCATATATAATTGATTTCAATTGAATTGGTTAAATAGAAGATGGTTTTTATCCTTTTCATGTTGATGCTTTTGTTTAAATGGGTTATATGGTACTTGAATTGCTTAAATGGATTATTTAGAAATCATGGAAATGAGTGGGTAAACTCATGAAATAGAATTGGATGTGAATTTTTATATGATTGGGTATACTCATGGAACTTTAATGTGAAATGATGAATGGTTATAGAGGATTCCATGTGTGTGATATTCCATGGGTCATGGAAATGTTAGATAATGCCTTGGACCTGTATGCTCCTTAGATTCTGATTTGATGGGATCCCTTGGGACTTACTACCCCTTAGATCCAGTTTTTCTTGGGCTCACAGTGGACATGGTCGGTAGACATGCTCCTTGGACCCAAACTCAATCCTAAAAGAGTTTTTATTAGGATTCTCATGGGACTCGATGAGGATGACTTGGTCCACTATACCTTGGATTCATCCTTACGGGGTCTGACACTATGATTATACATCACAGACATGGTAAATGTGATATACTTGATTATATAACTTAGTCATGGATTTTATAACACTTCTGGTTATACAGAATGGTTGTGGTTTTTTGATTTATTGATTATATGGTAAGGTCTTGATTGACATGATACGTATGGATATATGGTGAGGCGATGTTAGTTATTTCTGTAAAACTTGTAGCTGCCTTTTTTTAAGAGATTGATCCATATTTGTAGGGAGCCATGTTAGGCTATACAGTATCACTTGATTTATAGATTATAAACCATGGGCACTTTACTTTTATTTACTGCTTACCTATTATATGTATTTCACTTTACTTTATCTTGTTATATTTCATATCCAAGACTTGTTATAGACCTTTGGGTGGTTACCTACTAGGATTGTATCTCACACCCTATCTAGGTTATCGTTGGGTACCTGGACAGACTATTTGGATGGAGGTAGGGAACATAGAAATCTCACACAGTTAGATGCTTGACTTTGTGTCATGCTTAGGAACAAGAGAGCACAGGACTGAGCCAAGGCTTGTGATACTATTCCTAGATAGCGCTTTTTTGTCTTTTTTTATTTTCTTACATGTATTATATAGGTTGTTTTTATACCTATTATGGATTATTTTTAGACACATTAAATGATAATATTTTGTATATGAGATTCTTTCTGGCATAGTTTATATATTCTTTCCATGTTTACTTATCTTCTATCTAATTGTTATGTCTGTTTCCACTATTGACTTTTATTTTTATTCCACTATGTTACACTCTGGTAATAAGGTCATATTATTAACATGGACACACCCTAATCCCTCTCAACTAGTCGGAAGCCTCTGTATTTTGAGAATATGTGCATGAGTTCATGTATCCAACAGGGCTTGGGGCACTATTGATTGGAATCTGGGTTCAGGGTATTACAAAGTGGTACTAGAGTGATTTATTTTTCTGGTTTATTAATTGGAGACAATAGACAGGGATAGGAAGGTATATGAATTTGTTAATTAGTTGTGTTTGGTCATAGCTAACCTACATACGGGAAATATCCAAATCGTCTTGAATGAAAATTGATGTTTTTATGGATTTTTACTGTTACATTTGATTTGATTCCACCATTGGGTGATGCACTTGAATTTTGATGATATTATTGATACAATTGTGGGTTCTATTTTGTTTCAACCTGATGAGATGAGGGTATTCCATATCATGCATCATTTTAGGAACTTTTAATAAATCATATTCTATGCATTACTCCATTCCATATAGGAGGCATTGCTTGTTTGCATGATGTTGTGATAGGTGCCATGATAGAAATGCCTATTGTTGTGATGGAATTTTGTGAATAGAATTAAGTGTAGGTTCCGAGCACAGCGGAAGCACATTGGTGGGTCAGCCCAACTTTAATTTTAGCGTTAACAACAATAAATCCAAGATCTGTCACGATGTAAAATGTTGGATCATTGGAATAGAACGAAGAACGAAAAACAAAAGAGGGAGTCCCATAACTATAAAGATAGGATCATCATATGTTAGTTATAATTAATTTAATTAATTGACAAGAATTACTATGATGTAATTCTTTCTTTGTTGATGTATCTGATCATGATCCGGTGTGATCCGTCATTGCGTTGTAGAATCCAAGTGTAAAATTTCTCTAGATTTGATCCACACTTTCACCACGTATCTCTGGACGTCTTCGAAGGGATCTCCAGGTGCTAGCATAGAAGAACATTCTCTTGCAATGTCCGCCTTCGATCGCCTTGATCTGGTGGTGGTGGATCTCTCTCAGTCTTGAGGGCGTTCTTGGAGGAAAGAGTTCTTTCATCCTTGAGAGAACTCTCCAGAATTGTTGTGCACAACGATTGGGGAAAATTGTTGGGGTTGTGAGGATATTTATAATCAGGTTTGAGGTTATAGAGTTATAACAATAAATAAATGCTTTACGCATTTTATTTATTTCATTAACTCTTATTGAAACCCCCCATGTCGAATGATTAATTCCTTGATATGCTCTCATGCTGATTATAATAAATATCATTTAATAAAACGATATTATTTCCTCAAAATCCCAACTAGAAAAACTACACATCGTGTAATCATTAATACACAGTGTGTACTCTTTTTCCATAAAACTACACGCCATGTAATCATTAATACACGGCGTGTACTTTTATTTTCAATTTTTCTTTATTTCCTTCACCACATTTATTAGTCCTTGAGTAATGGCTATTTATTTCTTAAATAAATGTAACTGCATTACTCGCTAATAAATATATATTATTTCGTCCATAATATATTCTCTTGAATAACTATTGTTGAAATAAATGCGATCAGGAATCCTTAAATAATTATTAAACCATAGTCAGGAATAATATTTATTTAACTTGTTAAATTAGTATTTAACTGAGATACATGGACACACTTAGTGTGTGACCTCCTAGGCCTCTTTCTTATTGGCATTAGGTGGGCTTGCCTAAAGTCCAAGATTACTGTCTAGAAATGGGTCAAGGCACCCAAGATAAAGAAGTTGACGCCGCATTGACGTGTCACCTCATACGAACACTTACCGTGTAATATAATCCCTTTGTCACGATATCTTGAATCAAGCAGGTTTCATGCTAGTGTCATCAACCCATGTGCTCGATTATTAATTCTTTGAATTTCTTGAATTGAACTCGCCCATACCTTACCATGACCATGGATTTATTTAGGATATATCAATTCAATCAAAGGTCCTAATATATCTACTTCGGTTATGGAACAGAAGGGACAAATCCTTTCTCGCATTATCTATTAATGCAGTATTACTTGTGATGCACCCAACGTATCCTACCTCACTACGAATAGTGTGTCGTCATAGTTTTCATCAATACATCTAAGTGATTGAGTTGTAATACCCATTAATAATAATTTTAAAGTCTAAGGACCAATACACACATTTGCAGATAGGAACATCCAATGACACTATGAAATGTAGATTTCCTACTGGTGGGTCTCGTTCTCATAATATCCTCCTGGATATTACCAAGGTCGCACACCATGAGAAGGTGCCTCGAAGTTTTATGAGTCCTCACCCCTAATGGCCTATATTATTTGTGTCCCTCAAATAACATCATCCAGACATAGAACATGTATTCAAGAATAGTTTTATGGCACTTCTGGGTTCTCATCATAGTAGGGATCCGCTATGACCCTTTAATGCAACAGCTATCCTTAAGACATTATCACATTCATTGTCACGAAGAAGAAAAATCAAGATGTGATAAGGCTTTTATTAATGAATAAAGTACAAAGTATTTGGTTCTAGGACACCAACTCCAACATTAAAAAACATGGTTGGTACTTAGAGTGATTTTCATAACTTAAGTATTATTTTCATGATTAGGCTACAGTAGACACCCTAATAATCTAATTATTTCATTTTGAGTCATATACCATGAGTTGCATAAACTGGAACATGTTATGGTGTGGATTAGGTGGAAACCATATTTTGGTTTATGAGGAGTATGGGCCCTAATGGATTGAAAATGTTGAACCATATGGTTCAACCATTTAAGATGAAATGTGAAATGGATATGAAAATGAAATGTAAATTTAAATTTTGAAATAGAGAACTTGACCTAGACCTAGCTTTTGAGTGGGGAAGAGGCAGTGTTTCTAGTGACTTTTGTGATTGTTTTTTTTACCAATCTTGGCTTTAGGATCATCCTGGGTAGTATGACCTAGTTATAGGAAGGTTTTGACCTGTCCTATGATTTTAGCTATGAACTTTGATATCATTATTTCCTGATGCATGTGTTTGGAATTGTAGAGGCATGCCACTATGACAACCTCTAGTCATACACCATGTGGGTGGTGACGACCATGATTTGAAGGTGGTGGGACATAGGCTACTGGTGAATCCTATTTTTGTATAGCTACATCACCAGCTATTTTACTAGACATAGGTTCTAAGGCATAGTTTTTTAGGGGTTTTTATGCTTTATGCATACTTTTCAGGGAGTAAGATATGGTTTGGGTAGATTCCCAAATGAGGTTTTATGACTACTTTTACCCTAAGACTTTGGGGGTAGATCAAGCTAGTGAGTCTATGAGTCTGGAGTAGGAAACTATGATGGTTATGGAGTAATCGACACACTTTACGGAGTTATAGTGTTTTTCACCGATGTATCTTGATGAAGAGATATCGAGATAGAGATGCTTTGAGGAAGGTATCTGAAATGTTTTTTGATCTTAGGTTAATGTTTTTATATTTTTCTCTATTACTGAAGTTGTTAATCATGCACTAATTATAGAGAAAAACCTGAAGGAATATGGGGGCACAGAGTATAGCAGTATAGTCTCTCAACCTATAAGTTTGACTTCCAGTGGCAAGAAGTAACATTTTGAGGCTTCTCATGAGATGAGTATCAGTCAGGTCACTAGTACAAATGGTGCAGTTTTCTATCATCAATGTGTAAAATGGGGAAACATGAGGAATCAGTGTGATCATGACCCATTCAAGTGTCTATCTTGTGGTAGTATGGGCCACATGTAATTCTTTTGCAGGAACTTTCCTCCATCAGTGAGTGGTAGGGGGTCAGCTCTGAAACCAGGTTTAGGAGCAGGTTTATCAGCTTTACATCAAGTAGAGAGATAGAGTAGTATTATTCTATCAGACCAAGGTGGTGGTGGTCATGGATGAGGCATCTAGACACCAGTTTCACTAAGATAGCAGAGTGGTCCTACTACAGGTAGTGAGGTTGTGTCATAGGGTCGCGGTACAGGCCAAATAAATTCTGTACAGCTTACCCCCAAGTTGAAAGGTATCAAACCATCTATAGTGATAGGTGAAATATTAGTATACTTAACTCTTGTATCTACTCTTTTTGAAATATGTGTGTCACATAGTTTTATATTTGTGCCTGTGGTGGAAAGCCTTAGGATTGTTGTTCAATTTTTTTAGGGCATTATGACGCTAGAAAATCCATTGGGAATTATCAAGAAGGATTTATGTTAGTGTAGGGAGTTCCCCCTTGAGGTTAGTGGGTTTTACTTCTTAAAGTTTTGGTAGATACACCAATATCCATTCCTCCTTACAGGATGGCTATAATGGAGTTACAGGAGTTGAAGAAGAAGCTATAGGATTTAGAGGCGAACGGTTTTATACGACCCAATACTTCTCCTTGGGGTTCGCTGCTCCTTTCTTCAAAAAAATGATTGTAACCTTAAGATATGTGTAGATTATCATAAATTTAACTATATAATAGTTAAGAATCAATATCCCTTTCCACGGATAGATGACCTGTTTGATCAGCTCTGAGGATCTCAAGTGTTCTTGAAAATTTACTTGAGTTCAGGATATCACTAGGTACGTGTTCGACCTACAGAAATACCACATAAAACTTTTCATATTAGGTATGGTCTATATGATTATCTAGTTATACCATTTGGTTGCACAAACACACCAGTAGTTTGTATGGAATTGATGAACTGAGTTTTTCATCCTTATTCGGATTTGTTTGTGGTGGTTATTGTGGATGATATCTTGGTGTATTCTCACAATCTACACAACCATGCCAAACATCTTAATATCATTTTGGATACACTAAGAGAGCATCATTTATATGTTAATCTCATAAAGTTCCACTTCTGGATGGATAAGATTCACTTCCTAGATCATATTATCTCAAATATAGGAGTATCAGTAGACCCTGATAAGGTGAGAGATGTAGTTTCCTAAGAACAACCCAAGAACATCTTTGAAATATAAAGCTTCTTGGTGATATCAAGGAATTATAGGAATTTAATTCAGGACTTTTCATGATTAGAAGCACTGATGATGGGATTGATTAAGAAGGGTGTGAAGTTTTTATAGACAAATACCTATGAGATAGCCTTTCAAGAGCTGAAAGGGAGATTGGCTTCAGCACCGGTCCTGATTCTAATAGAGTAGGGAAGAAGCTACACTATGTATTTTGAAGCATCAGGTATCAAGCTAGGAGAAATGATAATTTAGGGAGATAGGGTTGTGGAATATGGTTCTTGATAGTTGAGGCCACACAAGTAGAATTAACTTATACATGATCTTGAGTTAACTATAGTTATTCAGGTTTTGTGTTGTTAGAGACATTATTTACTGGGAGATCATTTTTTGGTTTACATAAACCACAAAATCCTTATGTAAATTTTTACACAACATGATCTAAATTTGAGGCAGTGAAGGCGGGTTGAGTACCTATGATATTTTGAATTCAAGATTGACTACACTTTTAGGAAAGGCAATATAGTGGCTGATACACTAAATAGGTTGACCCAGATATAGGTAGTTCAGGAGTCCAATAGTGAGCAGAATCTTATGGATTTGTTCTCTAAGATTCACTTGGAGGTGGTTAGGGACATACTTTTCTTTCATCCTTAGTTGTGACCTCTACTGTATTGGATAGAGTGAGGATAAGGTAGCTATCAAATTCTGAGGGCCTAGTCCTAAGGGAGAGTGTAGAAAGTGAGGACCCACCTCCTGGTTGGACTACAGGTGAGGATGAGATCCTTCATATACATGGATGTGTTTGGGTTCTAGTGGATATACATGAGGATATGATGTGTGAGTTTCATGCCTTGGTTTGGTTAGTGCACCCTGGTGTCACCAAGGTGTACCATGACTTACATTGTTAGTACTAGTGTCCAGGTATGAAAAGAGAGGTATATGGTTTTTTTATGAGGTGTTCCACCTATCATAAGGTGAAGGAATAACATCAGTGACCAACCATACTTTTACAGTAGTTTCCTATTCCCAAGTAGAAATGGTATAATGTCGAGATGGATTTTGTGACCAGTTTGCTGATATCACCTTAAGGTAGTGATTTTTTGTGGGTTTTTTTTGACAGGCTCATGAATTATTCTCATTTACTACCAATCAAGGAGACCTTTAGTGTTGATGAGATTATAAATTTGTATATCTATGAGATAGTATGCCTTTATGGGGTCCCGTGCACTATCATTTCAGATAGGGATTCCCAGTTTATGTCACCTTTCTAATAGATTTTGTAGAGGTCATTAGGTAAATAGGTGATTCTGAGCATGGAATTCCACACTCAGATTGATGTTCAGTCATAGTGTATGATACAGGTGCTTGAGGACATTTTGAGAGAATGTGTCTTGGATTTTAAGGGCTCTTGGGAGAGGCGCATCCCCCTGGTTGAGTTCACCTAGAACAATAGCTACCTTGAAATGATATAGATGCCACATTATGAGGCTTTATAAATTAGGTCATGTTGATCTCCCATGTGGTGGTTAGAGGTTAGTGAGGTAGCTTTACTAAGACTGCATCTCATGAAAGAGACTTATAAATATATCCATTTAATTCTGAAGATGATAGATACTACACAGTCTTCATAAAATCTTTATGCCAGTCGACATAGATGACCTCTAGAGTTCAAGGTTGGAAATCAGGTCTTTTTACATATCTTAATGAGGCTGGGACACAGTTGAATTAAGAGAAAGGGTAAGCTTTCACCACAATATGTTGGGTTGTTTGAGATTCTGGATAGTTGGGATGGTAGTCTATTAGTTTCAATTACATCATAGGTACTGAGCCATGCATGGTGTCTTCCACATATCTCATCCATGTCATTATCATTCAGACATATCTCATGATTTTTATCCCAAGGAGTTTGATTTATAGGTTGATGTTTCCTTTGAGGAGCATCCTATTCGTATTGTTAACAAGAGAAAAAAGTTTCTTTGAGGTTGGTCAATTACTCTAGTATGGGTGTTATGGTAGCATGTCTATTTATAGGATGAGACTTGGGAGTAGAAGGGATACGTACATTCTTAGTGGCTGAATTTGTTCTCATATGAATCTTGACCACCCTTAAGAGGGAAATTCGAAGGTGAATTGTTTTAAGGGGGATATTGTAAGAACTTGGATTTTTGTATGAGGTATGGATATTTTTTTTGTTTAAATGATTAATTACAACCCTATGTGAATACCCTTTGAGTTCACAGGTGTATTGGGGGTGTTCAGGGATTTTTTTGGAGCTCGGAACCCAGCTTTTGGGGAAAAATAGATAGTCCTCACAATTAGTAGAAACCATGTGAAGTAGGTCACATGGTTACTACAAACCATGTGAGGTTGCATAGTGGTATAGAGGATCCCACATAGTCTTAAAAACCATACAGATAGAGGTGAATGCCTATGTGATAGCACCTGTAGTTTTTTACAATGGGATGAGACAAGGTTTGCACATTGTTAGTCAAACCGTGTGTACAAACCATACGAGGTTCCCCTCCTTACAACAGTGGGTGCACAGTTGATGCACAGTTTGGCTAACCATGCAGCCAAACCATGTGGCCTAGTATTTTGGGTAAAATTGTAAAATATCCATTAATTAATCTTATAACTCAAACCTATTTTTCTATTTCTTCCTCCATTGGCAATCGTGGAGTTTGAGAGATCCTTTGATGCCTAAACTAGGATTTGGGAGATCTCCACTATCTGGAATCAGAATCAAGATTCATTCATCTTGTTGGATCCAAATCGATGAGTACTCAATTAATTTTTTGTTTTTATTCATTATTTTTTGTATCGGTTTTTCTATTTAGGTGCAATATAATTTGACATATTTTCTAGGTTCTTCGTCCATTCTTCATTTTTATTATGATCTAAGTCAAATCAGAATTTGATATTAGATGAGCACTCTACTATGGATCTATGGTAGGTTTTCTATACATTTCTTGGGTATTTTGGTGCTTTATAGATCTATTTATTATTGTTACACCCACTAGACTTTCTTGGGAGGCCCGAAAAATTAATTGATCAATTGAATTAAATGAAATAGAACCTTTTGGTAATGCCCTTTAGTTCCTTTGAGACTTTTTGGAGGTTGTTGTGCCAACCAAGGTCACCCATGGGATGTTCTTTTGATACTTACTTTGTTAAATTACCCATGGGGTGAGTGTTTAGGATTTCCTAATTAGATGAATCTCATATATAATTGATTTAAATTGAATTGGTTGAATAGGAGATGGTTTTCCTCCTTTTCATATTTATGATTTTGTTTGAATGAGTTATATGGTACTTGAATTGCTTAAATGTATTATTTATCAATTGTGGAGATGAGTGGGTAAACTCATGAAATGTAATTGGATGTGAATTTTTATATGAGTGGGTATACTCATGGAACTTGAATGTGAATTGATGAATGGTTACATAGGATGTCATGTGTGCACTATGCCATGGGTTGTGGAAATGGTAGAAAATTCCTTGGACGTGTATGCTCCTTGGATTATGATTCCATGGGATTCTTTAGGCCTTGCTACCCCTTGGATCTAGTTTTTCTTGGTCTCATAGTGGACATGATTAGTAGACATGCTCCTTGGACCCCACCTCAATCCTAACTGAGTTTCCATCAAGATGCTTTTGGGACTTGATGAGGATGCCTTGGTCCACTATACCTTGGATGTGGCCTTATGGGGCATGACACTATGATTATATGGCATGGCCATGGTAAATGTGATATTATTGATTATACGGCTCAGTCTTGGATGTTCTGACACTTATGGTTATACGGCGTGGTCATGGCTGTTTGATTTACAGATTATACGGTAAGTTCATGGTTGACATCATACGTATGGATGTATGACAAAGTCATGTTAGTTATTTTTGTATTGTTTGTATATGAATTGTTATAGGATCTTGAACCATGTTTTTCAAGGATCTATGTTGGGATATACAATATCACTTTCTTTGTAGTACACATACCATGGTCACTTTAATTTTATTTACTATTTAACTATGATATGTATTGAACTCTACTTTAGCTTGTTATATTGCACAGCCAGGACTTCTTATAGACCTTTGGGTGGTTACCTACTGGGATTGTATCTCACACCATGTTTGGGCCATCTTTGGGTACCCTGAAAGACTATTTGGATGTGGTTAGGGATCGGGTAAAATTACCATGGTTTGATGCTTGACACTGTGTCATGCTTAGGAGAAGGAGAGAATGAGACTGAGTTGAGTCTTATGATGCTATTCAGAGATAGAACTTTTTGGTATTTTTTTGTATTTTGTTACATTTATTCTATAGGTTGTATTAATACCTATTTTGGATGCTTTCTAGACACATTACATGATCATATTTTTTATATGATATTTCTTTTGGAATAGTTTATATATTCCTATCATGTTTACTTATCTTCTTTCTGATTGTTATATCTATTTTTTATTAACTATTATTGTTATTCCACAATGTTACACTCTACTATTCTTCCCATGGACACACCCTAGGCCCTTTTTTCTAGTTAGTAGCCTCTGGAATTTAGTAATATGTGGTTGAGGCCACATAATCAATCAGGATCGGGGCACTATTGAGTGGCATCTGGGTTTAAGACATTACACACAGCACAACCAGTTGATGGAAATTAAAAAATAAAGGATGGAAGCTTGGTTCCTTTTTTTGAGATAACCCATGGAAGAATTTATATGAGTTCCATGTATATATAAAAATATTATATCATGGTTTTGAAGATCTCGGTGGGGAATTCTTTTAGTGAGATCCTGGACAATTGAAAGTAGTATAGAGGAGAACCATATGGGTTCTATGGAAGGAGGGTGAATAGAATCTGGTTGTTGGGAATTGTTTGTGATCATAAAAATATACTTTGAGTGGGAGATTATTGGAATCATACAATGAAAATAATTCTCGAGTGGGATATTGTTAGGTTTGGTGTGAGAACCACTTCCTAGGTTATGTGTTGGAAGATTTGGAAGTTTAGTCATGAAAATTTGCACTTGATAACTATGATGGAGATAGTACACTAGCACCATGGGATGTTTGTATCTAGGTAGTAGAAGTCAATTCAATATAAGTAGTAATTTTAGTTGAATGAAATTTGGTCTCGATCCTCAAAGTGTTAGCTCAACATAAGGATGTCGAATGGTGAGATTATCAAAAGGTGAGTCCAATAGAATCAGTTGGATGGATGAGTTTATAGAATGGATCATAGTGGATTCTAAGTGTGGAAATACAAAGGAGGGTTATCTATAGTATCACTTGGATGAGTTTGTCATATTCTAGAAGAATCAATGATTCAGAAAAAGAGGAATCTTATAGGTGTAGAAGATGTTCTAGAGATAGGGAATATTGTATGGAAATTATGATGATAAGGCACTAAGGATGATGTGACAAAGCTTTCCTCGTAGGTTTACAATAAATTAAATTTTTTGGGGGGAATCATTAGTATTTATTGGAATACGATGTGCATTGTTCACTAGGTGTTGGCAGTCAGAGTGTTGATTATTACTAAGAATTGATAGTATCTCTAGTCAATGGAGGGCCACCCATGAATGTAAAATGGTAGTGATGATTAGATGATTGGTTAGGATCTCTATATAAGTTTTATTATTCTATGTGTGTTGAACAAATGATAGAGTGATAATGTAGCTTGACATGAGGGTGAGGTGGACTTTAAAGAATGATTAGGCGTATCTAGGTGTTAGAGGATAAATTACTAAAGTCTAAGTTTGAAATCCATAAAGATAGGTACCAAAAGGATTGGAGGGGAGATGAAACAACTGAAAGATAATTGGTTATACTTCTTCTATTACTTTGGGTATAGCATTGATACATGGTATTTTCCTTGTAACTCAATATACTCTGTTTCTATTGGAATGAAAAAAATATGTCATCATTATCCCATTGATATAGGTCACAATGTTCGAACCACATAATCCTTATATGCATTATTCTTGTGTTGTTTTTTCTTGTATGTGTGTGTTTGTAGAGTGATTGTTTACTTTTTTGTTTCTCGGAAGGGAGATCATGAGGTAATCAAAACTAGAGGTGGAGGAAAACTCAACATGGTGTCCAAGGTTCTTGGAATTCTTAGTTCTAAGCATCGAAGTTGTGGGGGATATTTGATCAAAGGATATATCTTCTAATTTTTTATGTTTCACTACACTAGAGAACTGAAAGAAATAACTTATGGTGATCAGAACATGCACTCTAATACCCAATAGAAGGTTCCCATAAAGGTTTTTATGTAAAAGGGGGAAACTATTTTTTGATGGTCAAGTGGGTATGATTTATGAATTTGGTGTTGGATTTTGTACTAAACTCATAAATAAATATATGAATCATACTTAAAATCAAGTGTATTTGGATAATTCATATGAGTTGAATACCATTTGTATGTTTTGATGATATTATAAGAATATTAGAGTGAAGTTTTAAGAGTTTGGAGAAGCTTTGGTGTTAAAGATACAATCATATTGTAAGGGATTTTGTCACTCCATGAGGGTTCGGTGTATGATTTATTTTTGGTTAAATCCAAAAAAAATTATTCCACAATTTACATGGATAATGTCATGATTTGTTTCTTAATTGTAAAGATGCTTGAGCTGGTATATAATGACATGAAGGTCAAATTTTAATGGGTTGGCTATGAAATTTAGTGTTCTTTCTATTTGATGTGGGAAATAAGATCATGTTGTGAGGGAAGGAAACTATTAAATGAAGAAAATAATCACTATAAAATGTGTAATATCGAAAAATAATGGTTCTTGAATGAAGAATCAATTGGTATGATTAAGAGAAGGTTGTTTCAGAAAGGGTAATATTGTGTCATGAAGTCATGCAGCAATATAGGATGTTGTTAAAACATCCCTAGAACTTTCACTGATAGTCATCCCAATTTGGAGGTGTTATGTGACCTCAGACATGCCTTCTTATACATCATAGGTTGTTTACTAGTATGGAGGGTTTGATAAACCATATGAGAAGACTATAACCTCTAGTATCATCATAAATAATATCAAAAAATAATAGAAAAATATATAATAGGTATCACATTAGAGAAAAAATGGTGGAATTTTAACAAAAATAAAACCATAACAATGACATAACCATGGCATAATAAATGTAAATACAGGTCATACAGTCATACATCTCAGTGAGATCACCCAATGAGTCAATCATAATTAGTAGAGAAATAAAGATGAAAATAAAAGAATACCCAACCACTATCCCCACAATCACCACAAACCTATCTCCATATCCCCATTGAGATTCTTTATCTCATCCGCCAATACTAATTCCATCACTCAAACATTCATGTCAACCGAAAGAATTGTTCATGAACCAAGATGCATGTGTAGGGTGTGAGCATAAAACATGGTATGGCACCACCAATAGTTTCCCTCAATAAAAACTAGTATATATTTGCATGTATTTAATTAACAAAATTTAAGTCATAAACATCACATTTATTAAACTTTTCAAGTCATTGGGTACTCAAGAATCCACCCTAATGGTCAACTCATACATGCTTCAATGAGTGCCAATTGTGTCTTGTCAGTGGCATTACCTCCATTAAGGTTAGTTTTTATAATGAGTAACTCATCTCAACTACTGGGTGATAGTACATCAAACCCAAAAAATAATATCCATACTCAAGGGAAGTACATACCACCTAGAATACTCATTAATCTTGGGTGGTGTCACCTCTAACCCATATAATCAATATATTAGAATTCATCATGTTTAACCCACATCACAATCATTTTAGGAGGCATCACTTCCAGCTCACATCAAAACCATGTCAGGAGGCAATGTGTCTAACCTATAAAACAACTATCTTAGGAGTCATCACATCCAATTAATATAATTAATATCTTGGATCACATTTAATCCACATCACAAGCATATTGGAAGACATCCCATCTATCTCACATCATAACCATTTTGAGAGTCATCACATCCAACCTATTTCATAACTATCTCAAGAGGAATAAATCCTAACATGCATCACAAATATCTTGGGGGAATCACATCCAACCCATATCATAATAATCTCAGGATTCATCACATCCAACCCATATCACAAATCATCTCAAGAAGAGTCACATCTAACCAGCATCAAAATCATCTCGAGATAGATCACATCTAATGTACATCACATCCATCTCAGGTGGCATCACATCTAACCCATATAAAAATCATCTTAGGAGTCATCATGTCCAAATCACATCATAATAACCTTATGAGGAATCATGTACAACCCACATAAAAATCATCTTGGTAGAAATCACGTATAACCTACATCACAACCACCTCAGATGGAATCGCATCTAACCCATATGGTCAATATTTTGGGAGGCGTTGTATCCAACCTTCACCACAATAATATCATGAGGAATAATTTTCATCTCATATAATCAACATCTCATGAGGAATCACATCAAACCTGACATACACATCAAATCCCATATGGTAGCACGTCCCACCTGACATAATCAATAAATCTCAGGGGAAATATCCCCACCCCCAAACAATCAATCAATAAAAACCAACTAGAAGACATCATTTATAGGGTATCATACATCATCACAGACATAATAAGGTTGTATAGATAAATATATGAACCTATAATATCCAATAATATAAATATACACATGGTTAATGGTTCATCTCCATAAGCGTTGGTTCATCTAAACCCAAGCTACTCACTAGGATACCCACACCCATGGCATGGAACACCTAGAACTCATGCATCATGATCGACCTCCTATAACTTTTAATTCCATACGACTACCCATTTCTAAAGGGTGTCACTATAATATTCACTCTTTATACTAAAGTATAATCAGAAAGGCTGCCTCACCATTTTTTAACCAATACATGAGTTACTATCATTATGAAACCATCAAGAACACTATAAAAGGATCTCCACTCAAGTTAGGGGTAAGGAAACCCCGCACAGTTCCATTCCCTAGGTTTATTGAAAATTTCATGTGGCAATGTGACCCCTATAAGTCATGTGTTTAATATATATGGTTTCAAGGAACTATCCCAATTTAGATAAACTATGTCAATTTCCCATAAATCAAGGAAACCACATTTTGTTCCATCTTAGGTCATCCTCACATACCTTCCTATGCATGCATGCCATGAAAAAATTGCTAAGAAAATCCATAGGATCACCCCTAAATATCAATCTAACAGAATATCACATATTAAATGAGACCTCGCTAGGTTGATAGAGAAATAGCTCAATAATGGACTCCTACCTTGTATTACACTCACTTTAACTATGCTTCTCACATAGGAAAGATATCCATCAATAACTATGTAAAAATTCACAATATATAAGGACTCACCAAGAGTCTAATCAACTCACTGTCCCTATCCCACACAAAGGAACCCACCTATGGTTTCATCTCTGGTCACTCTCACCCGCTTACCCATGCTTACATATCACATAATATATGCACAATTATATAATAGGTAGATCTCACCGAGTGATATATCCTCACTGAAACCATGAAAAATAGGGTGTGATTCACTCTCAACACAACCTTGAGTCCACTTCCAACCAAATCCCTAACACTTAACACCAAAATAATACCTATTTCATTAAAATTTGGTATAAAATCAAACAATAATTAAGAAAATGACTTTTCTCTAAGAAACAATATGTAACCACATGTGATCACTTCCTTGAATCCTCCTATAATATCCACCAATTGAATCCCTATTGAATCAAGTAAATTCCTCCATGATATAATGAAATCTCCATCAAACCCCTAATCCTAATCACACCAAATCATAGAAATAAGTAGAGTATGGTAAGAGGAGAAATAAAGAGGGTGTAAAACACCTTAATTGATGAATAAAAACATCTAGGGTCATAAAGGATTAATAGAAAATGAAGGGTAGTGAGATAAAAAATAGTATCTTTCCCTTTTATTGGTCAGATGGAGAAGAAAACGCATGAGTGAGGTGTTCAGATAAAGTGGGCAGAGATACCATTATGCTTCTCTTTTAAAAAAACAAAATGCAGGTGTTACTGGGTACCCGGTGCACTTGAACCTACCACTTAATGGCCCAATTGAGGGGGAGAACTCTATATAACCCCCACTAGGTACCCAGTTCCACCCAATTAGGCACTTGTTGGATCTATACAGGCACCATTCTCCACTTTCCATCCCCCATGAATGCCTTGAAATTCATTTTGGGTATCTTTCACATAAACATCCACCTCAAAAACATTCATTACATAATTTAAAACATATATATGAACACCAATTATTGATATAAATTTAAAAATTTAAATCAACCCTAGTTCCACATTCATTGGAACATAATGACTTCCTGACTCCATTAATATAAATTAGTTAAATCCATTACAACCTCATCATCATAACACTTATCATCCCTGAGAAGTACATTGTGAATCTCTCATGATCTTAATTGGTCACTGTGGCCCAATGAATTCTCTTATTCTTGATCTTATATATGTCATGTTCATGCCCAAAACACACTCATACCAGTGGAATAGCTCAATACCCAACACCTTAAGTTCGGTTCATCACACACTCCAATCATCCCATGAATTATGTACTTTAATAAATTCCCAAGTTATAATACTTGATCACACACAATATGCATTAATCAACACCATATTTCATTGAATTCCTATAGAAACTCAACATTCTATGCACTGTGGTGACGAATCACTCCACCAACTTCATAAAGATTCTCCACTCCTAATAGCATTTATGAAATTCTAATTCATTGATGTTATACATGAATAATTGATGTCACTAGTATAAACCTGACCATCGTCCACTTGGTGCAATACCCAAGAACTTCCAATACATTCAAGCTTCAAACCTACATTCTTACACTTGATACCCAACCATATCTCAAAGCCTCACTTCATTATACAATTCATCATACTCTCTCAAAATTATCAAAATTTTAAAAACCTAGTTACCTCACCAATTTTTTTCAAAACCTCATACTTGGTCATCACAAAAAACCAAAACTCATCATTCATATTTATTAGTTATGGAACAATTTACTTGGAATAGTTATCATGGAAGGATTCTAGTATCTAGATATTTACCATTTACTATCCATAACTCGAAAGTGTACACCCAAGCACTATTATGAAACAAAAACCAACCTCCATTTAGTTTTATCATACACTTCACTATCGGTGTTCAATTATGTCTCACCTAAATGAAAGGTTAGACTCTGTGGTATAAAATGGTTTACTCCCCACCATAGTAATTCTCTTATTAGTGGTCAAAATGCATTGGATTAACCATATTCTATCATCATACAAATATTAATGTTCATGAGCCCTACTCTTTCCATACTAATAAACCCATCCCATGAGAGTTTCTCTAGGGTCTATGAAATCACAGTGATCTATTCCACTTCTTCCAACATTACATAATCATTCTTTTCCATGACACCTGTAATGACCCACATCATTACAAGTTATAAAATTAGGGGAAATTTGAATTGTTGGTCTTAGAGCAGGGTAAATTTCAAGGATCATTATTATAAGGGTTAGAACATATTGAAGATACGTTTTTGGATGTGATAAAAGTCCTGATAGGTGTTTTGAGTGCTTGGGTGAATGTTGAAGCAAAGTTGGGGTGACCCTACAGCTGAATTTTTTGTTTTAGATGGCATGTTATGCCTTGGTGGGAGGAGGTAACATCATGACGAGGGATATCCAAGGATCCATATTAAAGCTAGAGAGGTTCCACAACATGAAATATGGATCTCACATCATGATTGGTGTGTGTTATGACATGGTGGAGATGTAAAGTCTAGGTTAGAATCTATGGGTATAGGGGTCATATCTTTACCAGTGGGTGTCACAACATAGAGGGATTTTTATGGGTTTTCACATAGGAAAAGACCCTTGTGCATTGGGTCACACCATGGATAGGGATCCATTTTGTGATGGTGAATTTTACATATAGGTTCGAGGAATCTAACATTTTTCCTTTCCAATTTTAATATAATAAAGGTTGGTCACACTTTGGCTAGGAGGATCATTCAATAATGACTTTATCTATGGAGACATCATAGTGTGCAAAACAAAGGTCATTTTATGATATGGGAAGACAAACTAAGGAGGATTGGGCCTAACCTAAGAGTGGTTTTTCATGAAGCAACCAAGAGGGGTCACATTGTGATGGTTCCTTGATGAATGTAGTCACGTCATGAATCACAAGGGTCATGTAGTGATGGATGGGAAGGGATGTTAGGACCTCTATCTGGGGGTGGTCACACCGTGAATTGGATGGTGAAACATCATGACCTTCCCTATCATGGAGGTTTCACAGTGTGACCCTTATAATCACCCAATGACTTAATTTTTTCCTAGTTTTTAAAATATGGAAAAAAATTATTTTTAGGGTTGATCCCATTTTGGTTTTAGGTCGAGCGATCATGTGGGGGGAATTTTGACTAGATCCTCCCCCATTAATCTCTCAATTCCCCTTATCATGGTATAATTATTAGGTGTTATCATGGTGTATTTGAGGTGGGTACTTCTTCTTTCTCCCCATGTTCTCTTCCCCTTTAATAACAACTGATTTTAGTGTCTCTAGATAGGGTTTTGGTGATGATTTCATTAGTGCATGGTATAAATCATTCCAATCTAAGAGGATTTTTCATGCAATGGATTGAGGATTCCCCAAGATAATGAACACATAGGGTTTTGTGCGGTTTTGGTGGTGCTACATTTCTTGGTGAGTTTTTTGTGATTATGCCACTTTTTTTTAAATTAAATAATTAATTATTTGGATATTGTGGATTGAGATAGGGGCATGGGTGTTGGTATGATCTTATATGATCCATGGATGGGCTTGTTTCAGTACAAGTAGAGTATCATGAGGATGGTAACTCTATGTTTTAGGTAGGTGGTCCCTTTAATACAAAACCATGTGCTTTTTGATGCATGAATATGTATTCTTTCATGTTGTGTTTGAATTTGAATATAAGGGATATGGACTAAGATCACACCCTAAATAAAGTAATATGATGGATTTGAGTATCCTAGTGTAGGGATAAGTCCACCCTTAAACTTGGGGTATTTTGGGATCACCCTAAGACTATATCACCAAAAGTACAAAGGTGTGTGTTGAGTTATCGAGAGGCTTGGGGTAAATTTTTTGAGAAGATATGAGTCATGGATAGCATAGGATGGTTTCCTAGGGTTGGTTGTGAATACATGAGATGATTAGTCCTAGTGTGATGGGTAATATAGTCATACATCTCATGGTTTATTGGGAACACCCTCTTAAGGGTGGAATAAATATTTGATGTGTTATTTGATTGGTTTAAGTCTTTTAGGATAAGATGTGGTGTGGAATGAGTTTTTTCTCAAAATTATGGGCTTGGGAGCTCTCCTAATGGATATGTGATTTGATACCCAAGTATGGTTCATGGGAGTTGTCTAGATGAGTTAGAATTATGTTTCCAAGAGACTTAGGGAGAGTATCTTGAGATTGTCCCTCGTTAGTGGGACTGATCAGTGGTGTATGATTTTGATGTGATTTTGGAATGTCCTCTTAAGATCAGGTTCGGGAAGAGAATATGGGTTTTGAGATCATCATGGGGTGGTGATTTTGGCTTGGTGATGATGATTAGATACTGGGATGGATTTGATGACCCTAGTGGATGCCCTCACTAGTGATATGATAATTTCAATGGGTTTAGTGTGATATTATTATGTGACCAAGATGGTCTTGAGAGGATTGACCTATTATTCTAGATGGATGATGATATATGCTTCAAGATGTGGGTATAGTTATTGTGTGACTAGAGTCTAAGTTTTGAACTTATGAGCTTGTGGGATGGGAAGCATGCCCAGTTTGTGGTTTCATGCATGTGTTGGATGTATGCATGATGGATGATGAGACAAGTTGGTTGGAATCACCTCGAGTGAGAAGGTGTTAGTAAGTAACATACCTTGAGTGATAAGGTAGTGGTTGACATATGGTATAGGCCCCTACCATGAGTAATAAGGTAGTGGTTATGATGCAACATAGGACCCTACATTGAGTGATAAGGTAATGATTAGGATGTGATATAGGACACTACCTTGAGTGATATAATAGTGATTAGGATGTTAGCCTCACCTTGAGTGAGAAGGTGTTTCCATGGACCCTACCCTAGTAATAAGGTAGTGGTTTTGATGAATATTATGGACCCTATCTTGAGTGAAAAGGTAGTGGTTAGGATGTGTATGTTGGCCTCACCTTGAGTAAGAAGGTGTTTGAATAGACCACCTTGAGTTACAAGGTTTAGTTTAGGATATGGTAAGACACCCTAAGATATATGTTAATGGTCAAGACTTAGTAAGATTCACTACCCTACATCTTAGTCTATGGTTCATGGATTTATATGGAATCTTTCCTAGATTAGTTTGGTATGGGATTGGGATATGTAGAATGAGGTTACTCTTTTCCAACATAAGATAGAGCAGGTATAATCGGGTTCCATCATGGCATGGTTAACTTACAATGACCTGACATGTATATTGATTTATTACATTTACTTTACTTATGAATACACATGTATATGATGCAATATATTGGGGGTTATTCATGAGACCCTACTGAGATTTATTTCTCACACCCTACATTGGCACTCTAATGCACTTGTAGACCTTGTTTTTATTATAAAGGCTTGAGCATAGATTTTACAGTGGATCAAGCTAGAGTAACTTGATGGGGATTGTGGGTGATGAGACAAGGTGAGGCTCAGGGATACAAGTATATCCTTTTTGTATTTTTTTTGTTTATTTATATATGTTATTTTCACAATTGGTGATCAATTGAGATGTATTCTTGTATGACCACATTGCATTTGTTATAGCATAGTTTTTTTATTACTTCTACATGATCAGATGTTTTTTGTGAATGTTGATTACTTATTTATTTATTATTAATGTTTATAGTATCAATATAATAGTATCCTTGGTGTATGATTTAGTTCCTCACTTTTAGTCGGTAACCTTTTTCATATGGGAAGGTGCATTGAGATTATGTGGCTCTTCAACTAGGACAATGATGAGTGGTTTCAGGGTGGGGACTTAAAAATGGTATCATGGTATATTTTCTTTTATATTACTATTTGGGATATGGTAAATAGGGAATAGGGATGTATCAGAGATTTTTATGGACCTTATATTAGTGATTCATGAACATATTTTCGATTGGGAGTCTAGGTTACTAGGGTTACAGGATATCTATTCTTGTTTTTCACTATTATAGTTGAAATATTAATTCAAGTATAATGCATATATTTGAGTTTTTTATTTATGTTTTAGCTCTTGGCCTATGATGGAAAGGGTTTGGTGTATATGAATTATATTTGACATGTTGGATTAACATGACATGCATGTACTTTCATGTGACTGATTTCACTGATAAAAGGGGGTTTAGTTATTTAAAGTTGTAATAAAAACTTATATGTGTTTTCTCATATAAATTGTTGGTTTAATTCTATTCAAATAAACCAAATTTTTTTTAATGGTGTGTAATGAAGATATTACAGTGAAATGTGCTTCGATAATGGATATATAGTCTCTCATTGAAAGATATGTATAGTGAAATTTGGTGGGTCGGTTCTGGCATTGGATACCTCTTGATGGTTTGGTGTAAGTGAGGTATAATTAAGAGATGATATGAGGATGGGAATGGGTTTCCTTGAGAACATTGGATACCCTTGAGAGGGATAGGGAAATTCATGGGATATTCCTTTAACTTTCATGATTTAAAGAATTTAGAGGGATTTGGTATTGAGTCTGGGTATAGATATTGGGACAGGTTAGAAGCCAATCCCCATTGATTTCAGGTGTGATTCTAAATGGTATGGTGGATTGAGATCTTGGATGGTTGGATCTAGGATATATATGGTGTGGTTAGACACTTTTGGTTTCATAATGATGCATAGGTGGTGGGTAATCATGTGGTTGGACTTAGAATGAGTGGGATGCCTTAGTATTATTGAAAAGGAGGCAACAAACATGCTTATGTCTAGATGATATTGGCATGTAGAAGAGCATGGTTGGTGGTTTAGGAGGGTGAGCCTAGGTTCAATGGGACATGAATCATTTAATCATGAGTTTGGTTATGATACTAGGTAATACGGGAGCGTATGCTCATTGGGTTTGAATGAGATCGAGTTAGATCATTGGTAAGAACCTGTGAGGGGTTTATTCAGGTGGTTTACTCTACCTAGGATAAGGATATTATGGTTTAGCATGGATTTTGTGAAACCCCTTGATGTATAAGGGTAAGTGTGTGTTTGATACACACGGTGTCTTTTAGTTTCTAGATCATTGAGTATGATGTGTGTGGTTCATTGTGAATTTCCCAAGTTTTGGGTAAACTAATGGGTTTAGTAATATTGGTGTGGAAATGAAAACCCCTTAGTCCTGATTTCTTAGAGTATAGTCGTGAGACTTTAATGGGTCTCAGTTGAGGGGGTTGCCCTTAGAGTGAGGTAACCAGGGTGATCAGTGATATGCCTTTAGGCATGGATACCCATGATTTTTTTGATAATTACTCGTGTTTACCTATGATAGGTGGTGAGATTGGGGGTAGATTGCGGTACCCTGGTATAGTCAGTCCGAGCATAGTCCTTGACAAGGGTTTTTGGGATGGGTGAGTGTGGCTCAATAAAGAGAGACACATGTGTGATGTTGTAATTTTTTGGGTGTCTCGCTCAAGGAGAGGTGTAAGAGAATATATATATTAGGAAAAACACCATTAGTTATTGGTGGGTGTAACCCTCATTGAGTAAAAATTTCAAGGAGTGTTGAGGATGATGTTCCTAGTAAGTTGGGAATGGGTAAGGGGCCTCTGAGCAGCGGTGTCACTCCCATCTCCCACGACTAGGGTTTCCCCGAGTTTCCATCTCCTTCCCTCCTTCGGTCGGGTTCGTTCTCCAGCATTGCTTCTGCATCGATCACGGCGGCCTCATCCTTGACTCTACGACTCCTGGCGCAGATTTTCGGCATCGAGTGTCTCGATCTCGGATCGTCACTAGATCTGGCGTGTATCTGGTTCAGTGGGTTCCTCCGTTCTCAGCTCGGCGTTAGATCCAGCATGCAGTAGTTTCCAGGTAGTGGCTTCGGATGTTGCAACAGACTGGTTTGGTTCCTTCTGAGGGCTCGACATTGAATTCTTTGGGTAGGTGTTGGTGCGGTCCAGCGAGTTCGTTTCCTTCTGGGGGCTTGGCTTCGGCTTCTTTGGACCGGTGTCGGTGTGGACCATCGTTGTTTCTGGGACGGCATGTCTTCCGTGGGTGGCCCGGCGACGGCTTCGGAGTGGTTGAAGGGGATAGTTTCTGGTTTTATTATTGGTTTATTTTCTTGGTTTAATCTTGAATTATGAGTGGTTTTCTTGGAAGTGTGATGAAGTTCTTGCGGCATCCTTTTCACCGGAGCTTCCCTTCTCATTGGCCCTTCGATTCTCGTGGTTCAGTCTTTGGGAAATACGGGGAGGGTTCTTCTGCAGCCTTGATCTGGCCAACTTCATGCTCAAATTGGCGCTGTTGGTTCAGATTGACTCGGATCCCCTCAATGGCGATGCTCCATCGATGTGTTGTTTGGTCTTCCAGTCCTGGGTGACAAAGAACGGACTTCACGCTCTTTGGCTTGTCTTTCTCTTCGATCTTCTATGGTTGTGGCGGAGGTGCCTTGCGAAGTGGAGGGGCTTCTCTGATTTTGATTCCAGCAGTGGTTTCTCATTTTTGTGGATGATTATGTTTTGTTGTGTGTAATGCTTTTGGGACTCAGGATCAGAGACACAGTCAGACGTGATCACAAGGTTCAGGCCCTATGAGGTTTCAGAGCTGACGTTTCACCTGTGCAGGATTTACGGATTTTGATGTTTGGAGGGTATGGTGATGCCATCAGATCAGGCCTATGCTTTGTCACTAGACACTTGTTTGCTGTACAGTTCTGCATTGGGTGAGAGATTTATCATGTCTTAATTTCTGGGGAGGGGTAGTTCTAAGTTGTCAGTCTGACTTTTTTTTTCTATGATCTTCATGTTGGTTAATGTGTTATGTCATGAAGTCTTTCTAGTTTCCCCCTTCTTCCATTAAAAGGGGCTTATTTTCAAATAATAATAATAATAATCTAAGGCCTTTGGGCCATTGGAGGAAGTTGGGAATGGGTAGTGATGGGTGTTTCATGATAGCACTCAGATATGAGTGGGACAATCACATCTATTCATTGGGTATTATAATAGATAGATAATAGTCCATGGAGATTAGGAATTTTGGTCTAGAAAATCAATAATAAGGATACTCCTATAGTGGTTTATTGGTATTTTTATATAGAATTGGGTGTGGTGAGGTAGAAAGTTCATTGTGTGCATCATGTTGAATATGATTGGCATGTTTCGATGATTGAACTAGGATTTTGGAGAAAATATAGTGTTTTCTAACATAGTGTTGAGTTGGGGACTTGTGCCCAATTTAGTTAAAGATTAGGAATTAGGATCTATATTAGATTTCAATTGATGGATTTTAATTCTCAAGATGTTCTAATGGATGAGAATCATTTTGGTAGAGATTTTGTAATGACCTATGTTATTATGAATTGTTAAATTAATGAGAAATTTGAATTTTTTTCCTAAAGTAGGGAAAATTCCAAGGATCGGGATTCATGTTGTGGTTTTTAGGGTTGAAACATCTCAAATATATATTTTTTAGGTGTGATTAGAGGCCTGAGAGGTGTTTTTGGTGCTCGGGTTAACATCAAAGTAGGGTCAAGGCAGCCCTACAGTTGAATATTTTGTTGTAGATGGCTCATCACATTATGACAGGCATAGGTCATACTGTGAAAATGGATGACTGAAGAGTAATTAAAAACTAGTGAGGGGACACATCATGAAGGATGAAGGTCATTACATGACCAGTGGGTGTTATTTCATAGTATAGACTTGAAAGATGGATTGAAATTCATTCATAGAGAGGTCATGCCATAACCAATGGGTGTCATATCATGTCATGATTTTTGAGGGTTTTTACTAAGGAAAAACCCTTATGTATTGGGTCATATCGTGGATGGGGTTTCATTCTATGATGGTGTATTTTACATATAGGGTCTAGAACTCTTATATTTTTCCTTTTTGATATTCCCATAAGAAAGGTTGGTCATGTAGTAACCAGGAAGGTCAAGTTTTTATGGCTTACCATGAGGAATTGTAGTGCCACAACGGTGCTTGAGTGAGGGTAGTCACACCACAACCCACATGGATCACACTATGATGGAGATAGATATGAATGTCATGTACTCTATATGAGGGGAATCACACTGTGATCTAGAGGGGCTACACCACAACCAACCTGGGTGTGGAGGTTTTATGGCATGACCCTCTTGATCACATCATACACTATATTTTATTAGCTTTTAAAACAAGGTAATACTCATCATTTCATGGTTTTCCCCACTTTTTGTAATGACATGTGTTATTTCAGACTGTGAAATTTAGCAGAAATTTGACTTTTTGCTTTCAGATGCTCATGAGGGGTAAAATGATCATTTTACCCTATCATATGAACTTTGATAATTTTTCTAACCACTCCATTGGTCTCAAAATATATTGTTTACCCTAGTACAAGAGTTTGGTGTAAATCTGAGTCATTCAAATTTTCATGGAATAATTAATATTTAATATTTAATTAAAAAAATATTAATTTATTTAAACATGTTCGTTTAACTATATATTTTGGATAAATTATAATATTTAGATTTCATCTCATCCATTGAGTCTATAATGGGGGGTTTCCTAGTCGAGGTATAAACTCATATCGGGTATCAGGGTCAGGCTTGGACCCCTTTTTCCTTTTTTTTCTTTTTCTTCCTTTTCATTTTTCCTTTTTTATTTTCTATTTTATATTATGTATTATCACACACTTCCTTTTTAATTATAAATATAGTATATGTAGAGGAGTATATATAGAGAGAGATATAGATAGATATAGAGAGGAAGAGAGGTGTCGTTGCGGAGCTCAAAAGGAGTCAGATCATCCTGTGGCAGTGGTGGAATGCAGATCAGTATGAAGCTTCGGTAGATTCCACCCCAAGGTGGACTATTTTTTAAGTTTTTTCCATAAATACTCATATATTTACCAATTTCTAGTTTTAAGTCCTTTTATGATTTCTAAGGATCCCTTTTGGGTCGATCTATGCTTAACCGGGAGAAAAATGATGTTTTAGGCCGATTGTTGGGGTTGTCATTTAAGAAATCATAATCACACAGCATGTGGTTCTATAAACACACACCATGTACTCTTCCTATTCAGGGAAGATGAATTTTTGTAAGTACACATAGTTTAATTGTAGTACACACCATGAAGAGGTACTTGGTCATGTAGCCAAGTACATGGTAAAATGCAATTTTCAGAACTCGGCATCATGTACTAGGGGTACAGACTATGTAGTCATACTTGGTGGGTTACACGCTGTGTAAATTACACAGCCAGGCCCTGTGTGGGTTACACGCTATGTAGAAGTACATGGCCAGGCAAAGACACATAGTCAGTCCATGTAAGGTACATGGACAGGTAACACATGTATGGTACACTCCATGTACATGTTTTACATTCTATGTAATTGGTTTTTACATACCAAGTCTATCTAAAGTACACTCCCATGTAGAGATTTGAGAGCACATGTTGTGTAATTAGGTATACACACCATCTACTTCTCCCTTTATATCCTTTTGAGGTTTTTCATGTTTTAACACCCTGGAGTCATAATTGGACGCATGATTAGTTTATATTGATATTTTTTCTATGTGGATCATTATTGTGGGATCCTTGGGGTGTTTTGGGTCTTTTTAGAGTCGTTTTGGGGTGATATACTCAATGGAGAGGTTCTTCCTCCTGTATATGAATTCATATATCTTCTATGAGTGAGACTTTGAATGAGGCCCAATTGAGGGTTGTAATAAATGGTTAGTGGACTTGTCATGGGTTCACCAAGGTTCTTTTTAGATGTATCTGGGAGATTACTTAGTTAGTGGGGCTGAGACATGACTTTATGAGGAAGTTTTAGTTGGAAATTTAGGATAACCTAGAGTGAGACCATGATATGAGATGGTCCATGATCCATCTCTCTAGACCAATGTTTTAGTATATTTTTCCTCATGGACATATCACATATGAGATGTTCCCTTCTAGCCCAGGTGGTCATGAGATTTTAGAGATGGTATTATGGGATTTGTTTACCCTAAGATCTTAATCCTCTGAGGACCTCATGTAGGATGCCTCTACTTACTATTTTTGAGGATCCCATGTAGGATTCCTTCACTTACACCTTCTAAGGAACCTGTGTATGATACCTCTACTTACTCTTTCCAAGGATCTTGTATAGGATGACTCTATTACTTTACTATTTCAAATGACCCCATGAGGGATTCCTTTTCTTACATGATGACTTAGAGGATCCCAAGAGTGATGCCTTGGATTATGTGTTGACCTCAAGGATCCCAAGTAAGATACCTCTCTATTTTATTCACTTAAGGGGCCTAGTGGGTACCCAATGTTTGACCAACCCTGAGCTAGTGTGTTATGGTTTTAGGTAGAGATGGTAGTGGGTGTCACCTTAAAACCCATACCAAACTGGTAAAACCAAGTGGTTATAGAAATAGTGATGGGTTTAGGTGTTTTTCTAACCTCACTCCTCACTTATGATTTCACATGTTTATTCTCGATGTAGCTATGATTACTAGAGGTACTTCCTGGTACTAGTCCAATAGGCTTGATGTGATGCGGAATATAATGGGGATGCTCAAGATGCTTCCTAGGATCTAGCTATTGAGACTTCCTATTTGACTGTCACTTTATTAGAATGCCTAGAGTTACTTCCTAAGACCCAACTTATGAGACTTTTTATTAGATGTTCTTTATTATGATGCCCAAACATACTTCCTAAGATATATATTTTGGGACTTACTGATTGAATGATATTAGACATGGTTTTCCTCATCTTTATTTGAATGTGATTAGACATGGTTATCTTCATTAGTGGACATGGTGTTCCACATATATGATTATGATTATTAGACGTGGAATTACTTATTAGTGGACATGGAGTTCCACTATTGAAATGGTGTTCCTCATATATTATTGAGATTAGTGGACACAAAATTCTATAGGGGACATAGTATTCCATGGTTATTATGGAATTATATTGTGCATTGGGTGAAACTTGGATTCCATATACAAAATTCCTTGTATGGGATCATAGGGATAATGGATTTATATTATGCCTTGAGTGATACTTGTGTTCCAACTCAGAATGTCTTAGATGGGCCCATAGAATAAATGGAATTATTCTTATGCTTATTTATCATTATACATAGTCTCTTTAGTTACATACCTCAGGTCCTAGTTTTATTTATAAAATTTAAAAATGCTTAGAGACTTTTTTGGTGCTTGTCGAATTAGGTATTATCGATTGAGATCACAGACCTACGGATCGAAAGTGGGTCTTTTTTATTTATTTATTTATTTTATTTGTGTCTTAAGTAGGTTGAGCATATTGTATGAGCATTCACTTATGATTTCATATTATAGGTTCACCAATAGGGGTGGCCCACTGAGATTTATTTCTCACCCCCTATACGTGCACCTTGGTGTGCATGCGTACCTTATTTATTCTTTCAGGTTGATCACAGATGTAAGATGGATAGGGCTGAGGCCCAAGGTTGCATGATCAATCAAATCCAATCATGTGGATTTTTATGATCATGCTATAGCATCTCGATGGTGTCATGGATACCAGGTATGTGGTTTGGATCAAATTTAGCATTAAATCCATGTACTTTTATTTTAGTTTCTTTTATTTAATCATGTATATAGGATCGACTTAGTGGGCGATCAGCTATTATATATATGGAATATTCATCTGAGATTTTACTTTATTTAATTTATTATTATAGACTTGTTACATTTATTACTTCCACGCTCTGATTATTTACTTATATGGAAAATGATTTGATATCTTTTTCTGGTTGCTTACTCTAATATGAGGGCATATACTCCCCACAAACACACCCTATAACCTCACTGCTAGTCAGTAGCCTCTAAAGTATGGGGAGGAATGCTTGAGATCATGTGGTGAAATGGTTTGGGGCATAAATTTAGTGTCATCCAAGTTAGCACGTTACAAAGTGGTATCAGAGCTATTCCTTTCTCATTTTATTACTATTTAGGATTTGGTAGAAGAGAGTATTGGGAATGTGTTGGAACCTATAATGGATGTCAGACTAGTGAGTTGAGAACACTTCTCTAGTAAGAAGTCCTGACTTCTAAGGATATGGGATTATTATTTCTAATATGTGATGTTATAGTTGTATATGATTTTTTCTTTGAGTGACACACATGTGATGTAGATTTTATGATTTATTATGAATTTATAGATCTAGACCCATTAGAAAGAGGCCAGTGATTTATTTTTACTCCTGGATGGAAAATCCAAGAGGTGTGTCATGCATCATATTTGGAACATAGGGTCCACATGTTATAGGCATGTTGTTGTGTGGTTTTACTACTAATGATAGTGGCCAATTGTTTAAAGTTTCAATAAAAACCTAAATGGTTTTTCCCTTATAGGTTCTTGGTGTAATTCTACTCAATTAGACTAACTTGTATATATATTTCCTTATAATGGAAAGGTATGTAGATTTATAGTGAGATATTTAATAATGAGGCTGATGAATTAGTCCTTATGAATGGGAGGTATAGTGACCCTAATAGATCAATAGGTCACATAGTGACCAATGATGGAACCCTATTAGGGAATTTTTTATTATGTTTGGTTACTTAATGTGTCAGTAACAACCTATATGGTGTTTTTTAATATATCTTGGAATGGAGTTATACTTAACCAAACCAAGTGTGTATTGTGCAACACAGATTGTTGAGATGATGTTATGAGATATTGTTAACCCTAATTGGTCAGCATTGATAGTTTATTCCCTTTCAGTATACCCATGTCGGTGTATCATTTTTAGGTGTGGTTAACTAAATATTTGGAACAACCTACATAGAGTTATCCCATCTATATTTCTATGATATTTTACTTAAATATCCTTCATTTATGGCTATCTAATATTATCCTCTAGTGAGATAGTGATATGTGACTAAAAATTTATAGTGAATTAGGACCTTGAGGGGGTATTACAATATACAGATTCTTAGTGACTTTTAGTTCATTATCTTTCTTATATTCATATCAAGAACCTTTAGGAAGCAGTTATTTATTAGGATTCTCGGAGTGGATGGTGGTTTAATGTTAGCTAGGTGATGTTTTTATAAATCCTTTCTTAAGTTATTAGTTACTAATGGGTTTTAATTAAATGGTTTTCCAATTACAACTTAAAGGGTGTTTTACTCTATAACTTGAAATTGAAAACATGTATAACTAAACCCATGTTGATAGGTTTTGACCCGAGTAGGTCGATTTTATCCTTACCTCCCTTAGAGAGGGTTGATAGGTGTGATAGATGTCTTTCATTGGTATGGGTGCGTGGAGGAAACCATGTGGGATGTGACCTTGGGGAGAGGTTTGACTTATGGGATAGGTGGTAGGACCTAGTTCGCCTATTATGAAACTTGATTAGTAGGACAAGGTGGGAGACCTAGAGGCCTATAGTTAGAAATCAAACCCTCATAGGTTAATTTTTTGTTTGATTGAGGGAAACCTAAAATAGGGGTTGGCCTAGTTTTATAAATTCCTTTTGAGGTAGTGATCATGGTTGTATGGTTGTGTAGAGACTAATGCATGGTAGGTGCTTGGGTTTTATGATATATACATGATGATGCCTTTGGTTTATGAGGAATCACCTAAGGTGGTTATGTATCAAGACTAGATTCCATGGGGAGGACTGTTTGGGTTCCTGGCTCGATCGACCAGTGGTTGTGTGATTGTCACTTTAATTTTAGAAAATGATGCCATGTGATGGGCGGTCATGGATTAAACCATGGCATAAGTGAGGTTCTCAATTTTGAATAGGATTTCTAAGGTATCTTCTGGATTAATGATACTAACATGAAGTTTATCTTGGTTGGTTTGGCCTTAGTAATGGATGACTCGCTAAAGCATGAGTCAAAATTTGAACTATGTGATATGGGAGTGTATTCCCATTATGTATGGCAAGTTTAGTTCACATTGGTTTCATATGGTAACCGGTTGAAATGGAACATCGGTGATTGGCTAGGTATGGGATGAGGATCAATGGTTTAAAATACGATGCTTATAGTCATGGAAACCCATACCATTGGTTAAATTAAAAGGAGTGACATTATAAGAGATACCTTGGGAATGAAATGGGAGTTGTGAGGCGATTGACCTGTGGTTGGACCTGGGAAAAAAATTTCAGGAGGCATGGTGTCAGGAGTTGGTTAAAGGTATATATAGCCTAGTTTTATGTGAGTGTGTAATGGGTAGATCAATGCATGCCTATCAGTGAAATCTTAGTGTACTTTTAGTTTAGAGACAATCATGTCCTATATCTTGACATCATCTTGAGTACACTGAGAGAGCATCAACTATACATCGATATTTTTAAATATCTTTTCTAGTTTATGAATAAAATCATTGGGAGTTCCACTCAATGAGAGTTTCAAGGTAATCTATATGGTGTAGAGTCTACCATTATCCATTTGAGTGTGGTGATACTTGTTATAATTTGAAATTCGGTGTTGTCGTGGGAACCATTATCGGGAAGTGGGAACTAGAGATGTTTTTATGTTGTAGGTTAGCACTCAGGGATGAGTAGTTTTGTTCATGATATTCATCACATTCGGTGATGTATGGAGTGTGAGAAAGTGATATTGGAGCTTGATTTGCGAGGTCATGATAAGGGTACTCCTATGGTGGGTAGTATCAGATCGTTCATGGTTAAACATATTCCTTATAGGAAGAGTTGTTAATGCTATGAGACTGGTTATTGGATGGTCAAGATAATGTAGTTTTATAGATTCTAGGATGGGAGCTGGATATTGTTTGATCACCAAGGCTTCTTGGGGACAAGAATAGTTATAGTGGGGAGGTTTTAATGACCTATTTTTTCTGGACTATGAAATTCAGAAGAAAAAAAATTGATTTTTTGCTTTCGGATTCTCATGAGGGGTAAAATGGTCATTTTTTCTACCATATGATCTCAGATAATTTTTATGACCTCTCTTTTGGTCTCTAAATAGGGTGTTTACCCTGGTATAGGAGTTTTTTGGAAATATGAGTCATTCAAAATTTCATGGAATAATTAATATTTAATATTTAATTAAATAAATATTAATTTATTTGAATTCATTCATTTGGATATATATTTTGAACAAAGAATTGGATTGAGATTCCATATCCATTGTTGAATCCAAAATGAGGGGATTTACCTAGTTTATATATAAATTCATGTTGGGCACCGGTGCTGGACCCGAGCCCCTTTTTCTTTTTCTTTTCTTTTTCTTTCTTTTCTTTTTCCCCTTTTTATTTTCCCTTTACCCCCCTAGATTATCATGAATTCCCCATGTGGGTTTCCTTCACCATGGTCAAGATGGGAGGGGGATATGGGTAGAGATAAAGATATAGGGAGAGTAAGAGAGGTGTCACCGCGGAGCTCGATAGAAGTCGGATCATCGTGCGATAGTGGTGGAATGGGGATCGATACTAAATTTTAGTGAATTACACCCAAATTTGGTCTATTTTTTAAGTTTTTTCCATAAATATATGTATATTTAACACTTTATAGCTTTAATTCCCTTTTATAACTACTAAGGAGCCCTTGTGGGTTTATTTATGCTTAACCGAGAGAAAAACAAGGTTTCTGGCTAATTGTAGGGGTTCCCATTCGAAAAATCCTGATCACATGGTGCATGGATCTATAAACACATGTCCTGTACTCTTTCTATTTTGGAAAGATGAATTTTTAGAAGTACACTCTGTGTACTTGGAGTACACATCATGCAAAGGTACTTGGCCATGTAGCCAAGTACATGGGCAATTGCAGTTTTCATAACTACACAATGTGTACCAGGGGTACACGTCATGTAGTCATACTCATCCATGTAGCTAAGTACATGCTCAGATAGCATGTGTATAGTAACATGGTCATGTAGGGAACATGGCTACACCCCATGTGGGTTACACACCATGTAAAAGGACATGACCAGGTGAAGACACATGGCCAGGCCTTGTGAGGTACATAGGTGGGTACCCTGTGTAGGGTACACACCATGTACATATTTTACACATCATGTACTTGGGTTTTACATTCCAGGTATGGCTGAAGTAAACACCCATTTGGATATTTGAGAGCACATGTTGTGTACTCAGGTATACACATTGTGTACTTCTTCCTTGCTACCCTTTTGAGGGTTTTTCATGTTTTAACACCCCATAGTCAAAATTAGATGTATGAGTAGTCCATTTTGAGAATTTTTTCATGTATATCATGATGATGGAACCCTTGGGGTGTTTTGGGGCCTTTTAGAGGTATTTTGGGGTAATAGACTCAATGAATAGGTTCTTTCTCTAGTACATGAATTCAGTTGTCTCTAGTGAGTGAGGCTTGGAATGAGACCTAGTTGAGGGTTGTGAAAAATGGTTAGTGGACTTAGAATGGGTTCTAAAAGGTCCTTTTCAGATGTATCTCAGAGATTCTCTGGTTATCAAGATTGATACATGACTTGTTGAGGTAGTTTTTATTGAGAATTAGGCCCAACCTGGACTCAGATCATGATTTGAGATGGGCCATGAGCCATCTCTCTAGACCAATGTTTCAGTATCTTTTTCTCATGTAAATATCCCATGTGAGGTGTACCCTTCTATCTCGGGAGGCCATGATATGTTAGAGATGGTGTTATGGGATATTTTTACCCTAATATCTTACTCCTTCTGAGGATCCCATATAGTATACCTTTGCTTACTCTTTTTGAGGATCTCGTGCAGGATGCCTTTGCTTACTCCTTCTGAGTAACCCATGTATGATACCTTTGATTACTCTCTCTGATGATCTGAGTAGGATGCCTCTGCTTACTCTTTCTGAGGAACCTAAGTAGGACGCCTCTGTTAGATTATTATTTCTGAGGACCCCATGAGGGATTCCTTTTCTTAAATGTTGATATAGAAGATCCCAAGAGGTATTCCTTCACTTATGTGTATAACTCTAGGATCCCAACTAGTATTCATTTCCAATGTCTTCACCTCAGGGACCTAGTGGGTGCTTGATGTTTGACCAAACCTGAGCTAGTTTGTTATGGGTTTGGGTAGAGATGGTAGTAGATGTCACCTTAGAACTCATACCAAACTGGTAATCCCAAGGTTTTTTTGATGTAGTGATGGGTTTATGCATTCAACAAACCTCACTCCTCACTTATACTTTCACATGGTTACCCTCAATTCAGGTATTATTTTCAAAGTTTCTTCTTGGTACTAGGCTAATGGGCCTAATTTGATGTGGCATATGATGAGTATACCTATAGTTTCTTCTTGAGATACAACTATTGAGCCTTCCTATTTTACTATAAATTTATTAGGATGCCTAGAGGTACTTCTTAGGATCTGACTTCTGAGCCTTTTTATTAGATTTTATTTATTGGTATTCTCATACGTACTTCTTAGGATCTGGATTTTGAGACTTACTAAATAAATTTTATTATACATGTTGTTCCTTATATTTATTTGAATGTTATTAGACATGGAGATCATTATTATTGGACATGACATACCACAGTTATGATTGTGATTATTGTACATGGCATTCCTCATTAGTAGACATGGCATTCCACCATGGGCATAGTGTTCCTTAGATATGATTGTGATTAGTGGACATGGAATCCCATAGTGGAGATGGATTTACATGGTTATTATAGAATTATATTGTGTGTTGATTGATACTTGGATTCCTTATAAATAATTCCTTGGATGGACTCATAGGGCTAAGGGGTTTATATTACGCCTTGATCGATACTTGGGTTTTGACCTGAAATTCCTTAGATAAGCCCATAGAATAAGAGTAATTATTCTTAAACTTGTGTATCATTATACATGGATGACTTGGTTATGTGGATCAGAAATTAGTTTTATTTATACAAAGTAGAAATTCTCAGAGACATTTTTAGCACTGGGTTAAGTAGGTATTATCGATTAGGATCATAGACCTAAGGATCGATAGTGGGTCTATTTTATTTATTTATTTATTTAGTTGTGTCTCAGGTAGACTGAGTATATTTCATGAGCATTCCATTATAGAATAATATTATTAGTTCACCATTGAGTTTGACATACTAAGAATTATTTCTCACCCCTATACATTCACCTTGGTGTGTGTTCATACCTTATGTCTACTTTCAGGTTGAGCATAAAGGCACGATGGATAGGGCGGAGACCTGAGGTTGCATGATCAAGTTGAGACGCTCATGTGGATTTTTATGATCAGGTTGTAGCAGCTCAATAATGCCATGGATACTGGGTATGTGGTTCAGCTCATAGTTAGAATTTATGTACTTTTATTTCAGTTTCTTTTATTTACTCATGTATATAGGATTTTCCCAATGGGTGATCAGCTGTTATATGTATAACATATACATTTGATATTTTACTATATTTCATTTATTATTATAGGCTTGTTGCATTTATTCCTTTCACACTCTAATTATTTACTATTATAGATGATGATTGCTTATTTCTTTCGGTTTCCTACTCTGATATGAGGGAATAGTCTCCCCACATACACACCTTAGACCCTTGCTACTAGTCATCAACCTCTAGTGTATGTGGAGGCACGCTTGAGGTGATGTGGTGAACTAGATTGGGTCATTGGTTTAGTGGAATTTGGGCTGTAATGTTACACTTTTGGTTTTAGTTTGATTGGCCAAGCGTGGAGGACTATCCCCCCCCCCTCCTTTCTCTTTTAATCCCCTTTAGAGAGCGATAATTCTTGGGTGTTTCCATGACAGATTTAAGATGAGTTATTTTAAGTTCTCTATTTATTATCTTCCCCTTTCATAGTTTTTGATTTTAATGTATTCATCTAGGGTTTTAGGGACTATTTCACTAGATCATGGTATAAATCATACCAATCTATGTGGATTTTTCATGTGATGTGTTGAGGATATCTTGGGTGAACAAACATGTAGTGTTTTGAATAGTTTCAATAATAAAGCATTGCCCTGTGATTTTTCATCAATTATGACTCTTTGTTATAAATTAAATAATTAATCAGAAATTTTTATAATTAATTATTTTGATGGTGTGGATTTAGATAGGGTCTCAGGTGTTGGTATGAGCTTAGATGAGGCATGGACAGGGTTGGTTGAGGATGATTGGAGCATCATGAGGCTAGTAACTTCATTTTTGATGTAGGTAGTTCCTTTAATAATAAAAATCATATACTTTTTTAGACTTGGGGTATTTTCTAATTTTCTGATGACTATGACACCAAGGGGGTGAAGGTAACAGTTGAGTTATCATTAGATATGGGGTAAGACTCGATGTCAAGATGATTTATGGGTATCCTAGGTTGGTGTTTCAACCCAAGAGACCCTAAGAGGGGAGGGATGAATTAGGGTGTTAAATTTTTCTTTTCTTCTTTATCAGATCTTGTATGTTAGTAGGAACAAATTAAACTTGTATTTGTTAGTATCACATCCACTATAAAAACAAATAAAGAAATAACAACAAGGCCTAATATTTTTACTTGGTTCACTACTAAGTTCTCGTTTAAGGATCATATACATGTTGTTATGTCAGTGTTCCAAAATCCACTAAACTTCACTAGGTAGGTGGATACAATTCTTTGGCTATAGACACACTATGTGAGTCTCATTTCCTTTACAATGAATTCAAGTATAGAACGTTGACTCTCATAGATCACCTCCATAATCTTATCCTTTATCACATATTTAGATGAATACTTCCTTATTTTAATGAATTAAAGGTAACTTCTAAATTAATATGAATGATTTTTGAGAATTACATCATTAAAGTCTAAGTTTGATGCTCCAATATTCCCCATAATATTCACTCAGATTTGTCTGCTTTGATTAAGTCCACTTCACCAAATTAAGTTTTCCCAAGTTCTTATCTTTTTCCTAGGTATAGGTTTTCTATATACCATTCATAAAGGTCCCTTAACTTAGATCAAATTCATAAAACACCTATGCTCAGGTCTTACTTTACACAACTCCAGCACTCAGGTCCTTATTCATGAAACTCTTATGCTCATATCCTTCTTTGTGCAACTCATGCACTCAAATTTCTTTACTCAAGCGTCTATCATGAAAGTACTTAACTTTAACCTATTTACATAAATATTTTCACACAACCTGCTTCACTCATCCTATTCATACTACCCCCTTTTTCTCAGGTATGTTCACTCAAGTATCGCTCATGGAATTCTCTTCACCCAGCTTATTTCATCCAGATGTTTTTCCCAAGTCTAGTTCATGTAATTGAATTTTCTCAGGTGATACTTTCATGAATGGATAGCCTCTAATTCTCCTTAAAATATTCATTATTTTCTAATTAGGGTTTAATCCAATATTTATAGCCAAACTCCGACCTTCACACAACTCTTCATGCTCCAACTTTCCCGATGCATCATTCATGAAAGTTTGTTTTTATAATACCTTTGATTAGAATGCATAATCAGACTAACACAATTACAAACTAGAAATATTCCAAACTATAATGATTTTCTTAACTTAGCATGACACTTGACCCATCTAGCATGGAACTTATTGACTAGTATGAATTCACTTTGACTAGTTTTAAACTACTTCCACTAGTGTATATGTTCTTTGACTAGCGTGAAATTCATGCCTTTACCTCATAATAAAATTTGAACCTCCTATGATTTTTCACACCCAAAAATTTAGCAAACATTTGAAAAAAAATTCATTTCCTTTAAAACATATCCATTAATCTTCAAACTCCTTCATCAGCCTAAAAATGAATTTCCAATAAACCCAACATCAATCTCCATCTTGGATCACCTTGGTTATAATAGTTGGTTTCCTAGGGATAGTTGGGTATGCATTAGAGGATTGGGACTAGTGTGATGGCTGAGCTAGTCATACATCTCATTCTTGATTAGGAACACCCTCTTAAGGGTGGGGTTAATCCTTGATGTGTCTTATGAATGGGATAAGTCCTCTAGCACTATATGTGGTATGATGGGAGGTTTTCCTCCAAATAATGATCTTGGGATATTTCCAAAGTGATATGTAAGGCTAGATATAAGTATGGGTTATGGGTATTATCTAGATGAATTGGCATTGTGATTCCCATGGAATTAGGAAGAGTATCTTGATATGGCCCCTAGTTAGAGGGAACAAGCCATAGTTTTGGATTTTTATGAAGTTTTAGAATGGAATATTGAGTACAGGGATGGGAATAGCCCATGAGTTGTGCGGTCATTATGGGGTGATGAGTGAATCTTGGTTTCAATGAACAGAGACTGAGATGTTTCTAATTACTATAGTAGACTCCCTCATGGGAAAGACGAGATGGTTAAAGATTTTTGCATCATATGTTTGCATGACCAAGAGGATCTTGAGAGGATTAACCTATAAGGGTGGATGGATGATGAAATGTGCCTTAATATGTGGGTCTAGGTCTTGAGTGACTAGTGATAGGGTTGTGAATTGATGAGATTGTGGTAGGAGTTTTATTCCCTATTTGTGGTTTCATGAACATTCCAGATATATGTGTGTTGGATGATGAGACTATCTTGCTGGCCTCACCTTGAGTGAGAAGGTGTTGGAATACACCCTACCTTGAGTGATAAGGTAACAATCATGATGTAGTACAAGACCCTTCCTTGAGTAATAAGGGAATGTTCAATATTTGATAAAATACCCTACCTTGAGTGATAAGGTAATGGTCAGGATGTGATATAAGACCCTACATTGAGTGATAAGGCGGTGTTCCTGATTTTGGCCTTTCATTGAGTGAGCAAGTGTTAAAATGGAACCTACCTTGAGTGATAAGGTAGTGGTCAAGATAAAAATGATAGAACCTACCTTGAGTGATAATATGGTGGTTAGGATGTGGATGTTGACCTCACCTTGAGTGAGAAATTTTTGGCATGGACTACCTTGAGTGATAAGGTTTGGTCCATGATATGGATAAGAGACCTTATGAGAGAGGTTAGTGGTTGGGACTTGGTAAGACTATTTGGACCAAGTTGTGTTTTGGTTGTATTTTTTGTCAATCGATCAGCATGCTAAAGAAAGAAATGATGTTGAGAAAGATGATGAATGAGAATTTGGATTGAAGGGGATTGAAAGAAAGAAGAAATATATTATGATTCATTTTGTTTTTAGAAAAAAATTGTATTGGTTTCAAATAAATTGTATCGAGGATTGTTTTGAAAGGAATCAGATCCATGTTGTTTTAAAAGGAATCAGATCCATGTTTTGAAAAGAATCGGATCCATGTTTTTCAAAGAAATAGGAATCACTGTGAAATTTCATTGTAATGAGAAGAAGAGTATTTGAATGTAAAAACATATTGCTGGAATTAGATGGTCATCAGATTCACTCTGAATATGATGAGAAAGAGGTTTTTGTTTTGCTGGAGAATCAAAGTCATTATGACTATAATTGAATTAATTGTGACAATTTTTTGCTGATTTTTATTTCATATAAACCATAATTTGGATTGAGAACTTGTGATAAAAGATTTATGAAATAAAGGGGGAGTGAAGGAGATGCTTCCAATCGAAAAATAATTGTATTAATATTGTTTTTCAAAACAATTAGAAAAGAAAGCAGTGGTGCCTATTGTTTTTCAAAACAATCAGAAAAGACTGTAGTGGTGCAGATTGTTTTTTAAAACAATCAAAAAACAATCATATCTAGATTGTATCGATTGTCTTTCAAAACAATCGTATCCATATTGTATCGATTGTCTTTCAAAACATTTGGATTTTGGGTGAAAGTAAAATAAGTGATACCAATTTTGTTTCAAAACAATCAAAGTGGTACCGATGGGAAAAGTGATGCTGATGGGAAGTGGTTCCAATTGAAGTGGTTCTGATGAAATAATTGATGTTGATTGAAGATGATACATCGATTGTTTTTCAAAACCAATCATATTTGGGTGGTAGAAAAGGAAAGATATGTTTTCAATTGAATCATATTCAGATTGTATTGTATTGTATCTAGGAAGATCATCCTTATCATAGTGATTGTATCGTATCTGGGAAGATCATCCTTATTAGAGTGATTGTATCATATCTGGGAAGATCATCCTTATTAGAGTGATTGTATCATATCTGGGAATATTATCCATATCATAGTGATTTTATCGTATCCGGGCAGATCTTTTCTTTCATATTGTATTTGATCATGTCCAGTAATCATAACCAGGATGATCATATTTAGAATGATCATAACCAGAATGATCGTAATCAAAATGATTGTGTCCAGCATAATCATAACCAGAATGATCATATCCAGAATGATCATAATCAGAATGAATGTATCCAGCATGATCGTATCCAGAATGATCGTAACTAGAACGATCGTAATCAGAATGATCGTATCCATCATGATCATATCCAGAATGATCATAACCAAAATGATCATAACCAACAATCGTAACCAAAAAAACGTATCTAGAATTATTGTATTCAGGATAATAGTATCTAGAACATTTGTATTCAAAAAATATCATGCTTGGGTTGAGATGAAAAGAAATAAGAAGGAATGAATGGAAAGTTACAATACTTTTCAATTAAATTCAGACGATGCTAAATCCGATCCTCGATGATTTAAAATTCAGGAGGGTAGTCATGATACAAGAACATGTTGGTGAATAAAGTGTGTTTTCTCATGTGGGTAAAGAGAAAAGAAAATAAAGTGGATATTGATGAATGAATTATCAAAGGGGGGACTTTCATTTAAAATAATGATTGTATCTCAAGTGGAGAAGTGAATTTCTTCAAACATGTTCAATTAGTATGGTATCAAGCATTGTTTTTAAGAAATCAGTATGAGAGAATCGGATTCAGACCCATGTATTGCTCATCAATTGTAATTGTATTGAAATTTGAAATGGGAGTCTAGAAAAGAAGAGATGAATATTGTAGAAGATTCGATAAGAATCAATAAGCGTTGATGAAGTCATAATTGCTCTGATATTTTAGGAGAAATTTATATTTGGGTGAATTTAAGTGAGCGGGAAAGTGTTTTGGGATTCCTGCCTAAACATATTTTGGTTCACCTATAAAAGGAATTAAGTACATTGTACTTGTGTGACTTGTAGAAGAGATAGAAGCTATGGGTTTTTAGAGAGAAGAAGAGATCAATTTCGTTCTAATTGACAATTATTTTAGGTGGTACCAATTCATTCATATTCTATTCAGCTCAATAATTTTATTTGGGAATTGAAGTGGTGTCTATTCTAATCTATTGTTTTCTATCAGAAAATCAAAATTGGAGATTTGTTTTGAAAGAATCATAATGGGAGATTTTTATTGAAAAAATCAGACTGGGAGATTTGTTTTTAAAGAATCATAATGGGGGCTTTGTATTGAAAAAATCATATTGGGAGATTGGTTTTTAAAGAATCGTAATGGGAGATTTGTATTGAAAAAAAATCAGACTGGGATATTTATTTTGAAAGAATTGTACTCAAAGAAGATCATACTCGGTGCTTCATAACAAAGTCTAGGTGGTTCTTACCTTTCTTCTGGGTAAGGAATTGATGAATTTTATTACAATTTGAATACATTTGTTGAATTGAAAAGAATCACAGGTAACGTGAGTTGTTACAAAACAAATTATATTTCCCTATTATGCTAAGAGGGTGCACACGCACTAGAGGGATTGTTTCACAGTGCTACATGAGTGTAAGGGTATATCCTACTCATTGTAATCCAAGGATTGTTTTCTTAGTGGATTGTATGGTATTGGATCATTTATGAACCATACCAAGAATGTAGCTATTCTTATTGAATAGAGAACCTTGTAAATCATTGTGTTCCTTTGGATGTGATTTGATTTGTTTCTTAGCAGGTAATTGAAATCCTTAATAGGTGAAGAAGGTTGTTTCAATTGAAAGGAAACATAAAAGAAAATCGTATCACTAATTCACCCCCTCCCCCTCTCAGTGATACAATACTCCGACTGGGCACTTTCAATTGGTATCAAAGGAGGTTCCCTTCGTTATTCTTTGCTGATGGAGAATGTGAATTGTGTGAACATTAAAGGTATTTTGGTATTTGATGGAAATAACTATCATATATAGAAAGATAGATTTATTACATATCTTATATCTATTAGTTATGATGTTCTTGAATCTTCAACAGTTGGGTTTCCTCCAATTGATGATAGTGCTCCACTTACACCTGTTGAAAAGAAGTTTCTTCAGAATGATGGAAGGGCCAAGAATGTTATATTATCATCACTTTTTAAAAATGAATTCTTGAGAGTGAAAGTTGTTTCCATAGCTAAAGGTATATGGGATAAATTGAAAAACATATACGAAGGCAATACAAAAATGAAGAAGGTAAAGTTACAAATATGGAGATTGAAGTATGAAGATTTAAAGATGGGTGAGCATGAATCTATTGGGGAATTATTTACCAGGGTGAATGAAATTTTTAGTACTATTATATGTCTTGATGAAAATATGAAAGACTCTATAGTTGTTGAAAATATATTGAGAATCCTACCAGACAAATTCGATGCAAAAGTTTCTTCATTGGAAGACATAGATCCTAAAACATTATTTCTTGATGATTTACATAGTACTCTTATCACTTATGAAATGATAATAGAGAATTCTATGAAGAGAAAAACAAAGTTTGACAGACAAATTTCTTTCAAGGATTCTAAGAAAGAAAAGAAGATCCTTAAATAAGAAGAAACTGGAGATTCTGGATCTAAAAATGAGTTATGTAAAAATATAGATTCAATTTTGTCCTTGCTTTCTAAGAATGTGAAAAGAGGTATAGGAAGGTATAAAGGGAAACTTTCCTTAAAGTGTTTTGGATGTGGATCCATTGGGAATTTTGTTTCCAATTTTCCTCAAAGAAGAAATGAAGAAGAAAGTGAAGACGAAGGAAGAAGGCCAATAATATCTTGGAAGAAAAAGGGTGATAAGGAAAAAATTTATTCCAAGAAGGAAGATAAGAGTTTATCCAAATATAAAAGGAGAATATTTTTGTCTAAGGAAGATGATAGTTAGGATGTTACAAATGATGGTGAAGACAACAGGTTCATTGTAATAGTTAATAAAAAATGTTCTTCCATTAATGAAAGTAGTTGTTGTAACATTCCGGATCCGGGTGCCACACAATGGGTGCCTCAAACCCGGTTGGTCACATGACCTCAAGAGCATTTCCCCAAATGCCAGAGGCTGCCGACTATCAGCGAGGGCCTATGTCTGATAGTGGGGAAACTATGCCCTCATTTGTCAAAGTGTATTGTAGCAGATAAATAAAAACATACCAAAAGCGGAAGCAGTAAACAATACCAAGCTGAAATGGACAATGGTACTGAAGTAAAAGATGACCAATAGTCATATATAATGATGCAATATGTCCCTAATTCTAAGAAAGCAGCCAAAACAGGATACACTACAATCTAAAACAATACACCACAAGGTACGAGTATAGTAAAGCAAAAAAAACAGTGCAGCAAGAACTCAGTAGCATCGCAAGCCTAAGCTCGGTCTCATGCTCTCCTACTCCTCTGAAACAATCAAGTACATGTATAGGGACTCTTTCCCTTATCAACACCTGCAGCAATATAATCTATTTGGGCCCAAGACATGACCCAAACAGGGTGTGAGAAATAAATCCCATTAGGCAACCACCAAAGGCTCGTGCCTAACTTTCAGTGAAAATGTGCAACAGTAGTATGAAATAAAGAAATGCAGTAAGCTAGGAAGTACTCAAAAGCATCTACTCCTACCAGTTCCATTACTATTTAATTATTATTTAAAAATTCAATATAATTGAATTATTTGTTCCTGAGACCCGGCCTCGACTGACAATCTCCTATACAGTGCCACAGTAAAAACCACAATAGGCTATCTAACAAGTAGAAGGTAATAACAATACCAATCATGTGCTTTATCTTGGTAGGTATAACATGAGAAAACACCATAGTGATTATTCAAGTAACATTATCCTCAGACATACAAGTCCTTACCCTCAGGAAAGCTGAAACGAAACCCTTAGGTGAATGTCCTCATTCATAACGAATATTTCCCTCAAGCATACAAGATATCACCCTCAGGCATAGAAGCTACTTCCCACAGGCATAAGAAAAGTTTCCCTTAGGCTAAAAGAAACACTACCCTCAGGATAAGAAAAACACTTCCCCCAGGATAAGAAAGTAACTAGGACAAGCCCAACATATAAGCAAGCAATTTATATTTATTTTCTCTTAAGAAAACTCACACTACTGGAATTCATAGATATACCAACACTTTGATGCCAACGGTTTGAACAAACCATTGGCATAGGTGGACTAACCCAACGATTTGAACAAACCATTGGTAAACTCCCATTATTACCAGCCTTTCCCAATGGTTTTCCCGAACCGTTGGGAAATGCCTCCTTTTCCCCAACAGTTTCAATGAAACCGTTGGTTAAATTCCCATTACAACAACCTATACCAACGGTTTTTAAAAACCGTTAGTATAGAATACATTTCCCAATGGTTTTTAAAAACAGTTGGGAAAGGTTTCCCCAAAAAAACAGCAGCCCCAATTTTCCTCTGTCCGCGCGACTGCAGCCCTAAAAATGAAGATCTGTCGAAGCTCTATGGTTACCCAGGCTGGGAAAATCCTTCCATCCTCTTCAATCGACATCAAACATTTAAGTCCTAAATTAATTTTAATGTTCTTAATCTGTTTTTTTTTTTATTCTCTGTTTTGATTTGGCCTAAACGAGAGGGATTTCTCTTTACCCAGGCCAGGAAACTGCTTCCACCCGATAGATCCATCTTAAATAAAAAAAAATTAGTTCTACACTCCAAATCTGTAATTACTACCTTAGTTTTAATGTTTTGAATCTATTATTTTTATTTTCTATTTTTATTTTGTCTAAACCATGTCGTGATGTCCCTAGAATGACATAACTAATAAGTGAACTTTGATTTGTTTTCTATTTTTGTTCAACACTTAAGTGTCATTATTGTATAGATCAACTTTTTTTGAAGTCTTCATAGACACTCCTTCTGTGTAGTTAGTGAACCATATGAACTAATGGAGTTGTTGGTGAGATGTATCCCCACTCAAAGATGGTAAAGGATTTGTTTAGTCATATTGTGTCGAGGTGGGTAATGGATATAAGGATGGTCCATGTGAAGTGATTGGGGACGGTTGGGGTAGTGGCATAGGTGGTTTCCATTTCTTTAGTGGGGTGATAAGGTAGTTTCTATGGTCTTTAGTTTAGTTGAAAATTGGATTTGGATTTTGTTTTTATGTATTTGTTCAAGGAATAATGGTAAGGGTAGTGATATTGAGGATGAATTGGTTGTTGGATGGGTGATTGATTGGAATTTTGATGTTGGTTGGATTGGGTATAGTTAATTTTCAAATTATTATTTGGGGATTGCCTCCCTTGAACACCACCCAACCCCTTGGACCCCCACCCCCTAGACCCCATCACCCCCTGGACCATGGACAGCCCCCACGATATAAACAATTTATTTTAAATGGATTGTGTTGATACTTTAGGACAATGATCCATGGGTCATTTGTGATGTGTATGAGTCAACCCTGCTTCAATATAAGGCACATTGTGGACAGTATCACTCTAAGTGTCTCTTTTATTTGAAATGGACATGATTTTAATTGAAAACAATAACTGGAATATGGAAAACTGACCAAACACATTCAGATTGTGTTGATACTTTATAAAAACCATTCATGAATCATTTTTGACGTGTACCAATCAACCTTGCCTCAATTCGAGGCACGGTGTGGTCAGTATCACTCAAAGTGTCCCACTTTTATTTGAAATGGACAAGATTTTAAGTGAAAACAACAACTGAAATTATGTGTTGGTTATAGGATATTCTGAAATCTTTATCTTCTATATGATTTGGGTCTATTTAATTAGAAATCTCAAAACCCTCTATAAAAATCCTACTTCGAACACTTTAATTTTCTTTTCTAAACCCACCTACACTACTGGAAAACGAGCCTATACCAACACTTTGTTCCCAACGGTTTAGAAAACCCATTTGTAAAAATAACCTATACCAATGGTTCTAGTAAACTGTTGGAATAGGCTGTTATATGTTGGGTTTTCCCAACGGATTAAGAAACCCATTGGGAAAGAAAACTATTAACCACGGTTTTTATTAACCGTTGGGAAAAATTATACCCAATTTAGGGCTACCTCATGACATTTCATCCCTGCGCACTCCTCCCCTCCCCAACCTCGACCTCCTCCCGGCCTCCGCCTCTGCCTCCCGACCTTCGCCTCCGCCTCCCGGCCCCCCTCCCTCTCCTCTAGAGACATTCCCCTTCCCCTCTCGGCTCCTTCACCGACAACGACGTCCCCCTCCCCTCTCGGATCCCAGCAATGTTCCCCCCTCCCCTCTCGTCTCCCTCTCTTGGAGACATCCCCCTTCCCTCTTGTCTCAATATCCTCCTCCAATGTCCCTTATCCCCCTCTCTAGTCGCATGCAAGACCCCCCATGGTCGAACACCCCACGGGACGTCCCCCTCTCTCAGCTCCCTCTCCTCCCTCCAGGGTTTTTGATGGGTACTTCTAGGTAATAATTAGCCTTCTTTTTTAAAAAATGAGGCAACAAGGAATGCATTGTTAGGTTCATAGTTAGGATAACCATTCATATTAATCGTGCATTTTCTAGAGTTTTGGGTAGTAACCAACTCATGGTATGGTGAATTATTGGGTAAATTGTAAATTTTTTCAAAATAGAGTCTTCCAGAAATGTAGGGTTAGATTCATAGGCTGTATTCCATTCATTCGAACAGTACATTCAATAAAAAGTTCATGATTTTTTAAAAACCTAATATTTTCCTCTATAGACTCCTATTAGACCTTATACTATGTTGGATTTTGTTTGTCAATCATGATATATATGTGATGAGGTTGTATCGTCTTTAAGATGTGCAATGATGTGGGTTAATTAGAGGTGAGTGATGCTATATGAGATTTTATGGGTTGTTGTGAGGGGTTTCTTTCCCTTTAATCGATTGGTTCATAAAACATAATTTGGTGCTGCATATATTATGTAATTTGAATTGGTAAAGTAAAATGTTGGTATCGGATTTCAGAGTTGGTTATTTGGATGGTATTCTCTATCAAAAGTGGGTATATCTCTATTGACTATGGGTGTATTTTCCAATTGACTAATGTATTTATTAAACTGACCATGCAATACACATTTACCACAATACGGAAGCACCACAAAAATCATAGATACTACACACCACAAGACACCCATGGGAGACACCCATTGACATCTACAGATAGTTAAGGGGCCATTAACTTAGGAACTGAAGTTTATTAGCACTCAAACCTTGATAAATTACCATTGTTGGTAGAAAATATACCAAAACCTTTATTCTTAGTATAGTATAATGAAATGGTTTACACCCTCATGACCAAGTAGACCATTTGGTTCATGGACTAGTGCCCAACCAGGTTCAAGAGTAGGATCAACTACTAAACATTGATTATGGTCCCTCTGAGATTCTTTCCATAGTGAAGAGGGTTATGTGCACAATATTCAACTCAAATAATGTATCATAGGTGCATATTCAATGGCTAAGTTTACTAGTATGGTGTTTCCAACAACGTGTTGTATAAAGAACATAATGAAAAATGAAGAGATTATTAAATGGAACTATTTCCCCATTTCTTGCAGGAACATGATTTGACCCATGGGGTGTTGTGGTTCTTATATATTGGGCGATGACATGTATAGTTACAAGATACAGATATGTTTTTGTTTAGTTTTTATTTTATTTTCTTTATCGCATTGGCCACTTAGGTATTTTACTTCTTTCTATGGACGGAGGGTAGTGATGTTATCCTGACTAGTTGACATAGATCACTTATATACTGTAATACCATGAGGCGTGAGTGTGAGGAAACATTGGAAGATAGAGGAACCTTGGGGTCTTCCATGAGATGGAATTGTTTTTCTAAAACATTTTGTGGAAACATTTCTGGAGTATGTTGGACTCATGAAATAACCCCAAGTGTCTCCATGAGATAGCATAAATAACCCCAAGTGTCTCCAAGTGTCTCCATACATCGTATCATCCTCGCATGGGTTGGCCACTCAGCCAATCCTATCAAACCTATCCTAGTATATCCTCTTAGTAACATAGTCTAGACTCATCTCTTGAGGATTATTCCATGCCTCGATGCACATCTCATCATCCAACTAGAAAAATAGGATTATTCACCTTATGATTGTCCTAGTCACAAAAGCACACCATGTCGAACCCATCTACATTATATTCTCAATAATTCGGTCAAGAACCTCATCAAAATCATGTATTATAACCCATCCCCACTAACCAGGTTCCATTCTAAGCTAAATCACACCAAGCCTCTTGGAATTATAATGCCAATCTGTCTGAAAATACCCAATACCCACACTAGCATCTCATCCTTCATCTCTTTAGTTGAACTCTTGAATCATTAAATGGAGTAAAACCATTCATAATACATTTTATATACTCATAGGGACCATCCCACTCTAATAACCTACCAAGATTCCAATCCATCCTCATAAGTAATTCCTCATCAAACGCTAGATGTACAATTGCCACACCTATCACTACTTGGCCCAATCCTCTTAGGAATATTTTACTTGATCTAAATCCTCATCGTTAGTGACATCAATCACATTAAAGCGCATAAATGTCAACTGAACCCTACATTCCAAGAATTATTCATGTGGACAGGCCCCATGGAAACAGGCTAAGAACTAAAACCATAAATAATAATGCCAAATACATGCATCATTTTTAAATAAATATCTCAAGTGTAAACATAAAAACCAAGAATAATAATATCTCATACCTTGTATCGAACAAAACCAAACTAAGTTGAAACTCGGGCCAAATTGATTATATAACATTAATAGGAAGAGTAATTGTTAATTAATAGGAATTTACTATTTGATATTATCATTTTAAAACATTGATCTATTTCCCCTTTGCTTGCAGGAACATGATTTGACCCATGGGGTGATGTGGTACTTATATATTGGGCGGTGACAGGTATAGTCACAGGAGACAGGTATGTTTTAGTTTAGTTTTTATTTTATTTTCTTTATCGCATTGGTCACTTAGATCTTTGACTACTTTCTATGGAGAGAGGGTAGTTATATTCTGCAAAGGGTTCCAGAAGGAGTTCATATTGATTCAGTCCATCGGCTTTGATCTGAGGTAAGATTATATGGTTACTACTTGTCTCGCACCTCATGTATTTGGGGATTTAGTGTTTTTTACTCCATATTATGTTTTCGGTAGGTCATTGGATCGTTTCGTGTTGGTTCGAGTGGATTTGATTCTGCATTGCCAATCTAGGTGAGGCTTTAATGACATTGGTTGGTTTCTCACAGGTTATATAGTGTCCTTCATGTGTTTCAAGGTTCTTAATATCCTTTGTGTAGTGCGTTGATCCATGCTCGTTGGTTTCGAGTCGCCAAGTCAAGGGCGACTCGCCTGCGTGTGCATAGGTAAGTAAGTATATGTATGTGGGTTCCCCCATTACATTTATAGTCACCCATGGTAGTGAGTATGCACATATGGGGCTAGGTGTGACCATGTAAATATATATATATATATGCATACACAGGTGAGTGGAGACTGATATATGCATATAAGCATATGTTCAAGGATCCCCTTGCACATGCCCATGGCCACGCTGGTGTTTGCATAGGGGATAGGTGTCCTTGCATGTGTGTGAAGGTGGGTAAACCCAGTAGAGGAGCAGCAGCTTTTAGTTAGAAATCTCCAAGATCTGAAGTGGATGGCTTGGTTCCACCTTTAGGTAGAGTCCCTCTCGTAGCCTCTTTAATTTAAGAATGCTTTAAATTGAATTTAGCTTCTTTCTTAATTCTGCTTAATTATATTGAATTGAATATCTTGAATACGTGTTCTTTAATATAATTGTTTCATTTGATAAATAAAGTCATGTTTTTATAATAAAACCCCTCCAATGGAGGTACGTTGTCTATGAAAACTCACAGTGATAGTTTAGGGTGTATGATTATTTTCTGTCGTTTCATTTCCCTTTAGATGTTGTGTCATTCTTCCACTCACTACAACATTTTGACGATCCCTTGTTATAACATATTAAATATTTGATTTGTTCTATCATGTCTTTTGTGACCTTATCTTATGGAGAAACCCATTTCGGGTGTTTACCTGGCCTCTTGGCCACCCCTTATGGTGTTTACCCGAGCCTATATATCTAAAAACACTAATGGTATCATTGTTTAACACCTGTCAATATTATAGTTCTCCCCACCATAAGCTTCATCTTAACACTGTTTGGGGTGTTTATCTGGCCTCGATGCACATATAATTTTTTACATATATGAATTCTCCCATAAGATTTGTATTGCATCCTGAGATGTTAAAACATACTCAAATTCTATTATTCTCAAGGTGACTGAAGTTTTATTATTATAGTTCCAAGAAATGCATATACCATTGATAAGAAATACACCTTCATAATTTGACTCTCAATCAGTAGTTTCAACTACCTAGTACCACTTTTAAAAACAACGAATATAAAATATATATCTTTATTATACCACAATCCTGAATCAAGAGTCTGTTTTTTATAACATAAGATCAATTTCTATAATGTGAAGGATAACTACATAGGATTTATTTGGAATCTTGGCCGGAATATGTTGCCCCGGAGATGTCGCTGGACCGGGACAACACACCACGGTCACACCGCGATCACGCCGCGGTCACGCCGCGGTCACGCCACGGTAATGCTGTGATTTGGCCCTGCGCTAGGATGACACCCTGCAGCGGTTCTCAGTCCTGTCGGAATTCGATGTATGATACCTAGATAGATTTTTAGATACATTACCCATCCATAGTTAATGGGGAGGGAGGTGATGGCCGGAATGTTGCCCCATTTCCTCCCACTCCCTTCTCTCCTGGCATGAAGATGTTGCCCTGTGGATGTCACTGGACCGGGACAACACGTCACGGTCACGCCGCAGTCATGTCGCGGTCACGCTGTTGTTACACCACGGTCTTGCTGTGGTCATTCCGCGGTCACACAGCGGTCACGCCGTGGTCACACTGCGGTCATGCCGCAGTCACACCATGGTAATGCCGTGATTTGGCCCTGCTCCCGGACGACACTCCGCGGAGGTTCGCTGTCCTGTCAGAATTCGATGTATGATACCTAGATAGAGTTTTAGATACATTACCCACCCATAGTTAATGGGGAGAGAGGCGATGGTCGGAATTTTTTCCCACATCCTCCCACTCCCTTCGCTCCTGGCCAGAAGATGTTGCCCCATGAATGTCGTTGGACCGGGCCAACACGTCGCGGTCATGTCGCGGTAATGCCGTTATTTGGCCCTGCTCCAGGATGACACCCCGCGGTGGTTCGCAGTCCTGTAAAAATTCTATGTATGATACCTAGATAGAGTTTTAGATACATTACTCACCCATAGTTAATGGGTAAGGAGGCGATGCCAGGAATGTTTCCCCGCCTCCTCCCGCTCCCTTCGCTCCTAGTCGGAATATGTTTCCCCACAAATGTCACTAGACTGGGCCAACACGCCTCGGTCACGCCTCGGTCACACCTTGTCACGTTGTGGTCACGCCGCGGTCATGCCGCAGTAATGCCTTGATTTGGACCTGCTCAAGGAAGACACCCCGCGGAAGTTCGCAGTCCTGTCGGAATTCGATGTATGATACCTAGATATAGTTTTAGATATATTACCCACCCTCCTTCCTGGACCCCGGACAGCCCCCCCCCCCCCCCACCCTCCTCCCTGGACCCCAGACATCCCCCCGGATAGCCCCTCCAACCCTCCTCCCTAGACCCTGGATCCCAATCTAATCTCTCTTTAAGATTCACCCTAAATCCCAATGGAAAAGAGGGTTTTAGAGCTTCGGAAGAAGATGAGAGAAGAGTGAAAACCCTAATCGAAAAGTGGAATCAAGGAGAGGATTAGACTCACCCAGATATTCAATCCTCACTTGAAGGAACTCAAAACACCCAAGTGATGTGTATGATTCAACCCCGCCTCAAACCAAGGCATGGTGTGGCTGGTACCACTCAAAGTGTCTCACTTTTATTTGAAATGGACAACATTTTAAATGAAAACAACGACTGACATACAGAAAACTAACCAAATGGATTTGTATTGTGTTTATACTTTAGCACAATGATCCATGATTCATTTGTGGCATGTATGAGTTGACCTCGCCTCAATTCGAGGCACGGTGTGGCCGATACCACTCAAAGTGTTTCACTTTTATTTGAAATGGACAACATTTTAAGTGAAAACAACAACTGGCATACGGAAAACCAACCAAACACAATTGGATTCTATTGATACTTTAGGAAAACAATCCATGGGTCATTTTTGATGTGTACGAGTCAACCCCGTCTCAATCTGAGGCATGGTGTGGCCGATATCACTCGAAGTGTCACTTTTATTTGAAATGGACAACATTTTAAGTGAAAACAACAAGTGGCATACAGAAAACCAACCAAACGCATTCAGATTGTGTTAATACTTCAAAACAATGATCCATGGGTCATTTTTTATGTGTAAGAGTCAACACCACCTCAATACGAGGCATGTTGTGGCCGGTACCACTCAAAGTGTCTCACTTTTATTTGAAATGGACAACATTTTAAGTGAAAACAACAACTGGCATACCGAAAACCGACCAAACGCATTAGGATTGTGTTGATACTTCAAAAAAACGATCTGTGGGTCATTTTTGATGTGTATGAGTCAACCTAACCTCGATCTAAGGTGTGTTGTAGCCAGCACCACTCAAAGTGTCTCACTTTTCTTTAAAATGGACAACATTTTAAGTGAAAAGAACAACTGGCATACGGAAAACCAACCGAATGCATTCATATTCTATTGATACTTTATGAAAAGGATATATGGGTCATTTTTGACGTGTACGAGTTAACCCCACATCAATATGAGGGACGGTGTATCTGGTACCACTCAAAGTGTCTTTCTTTTGTTTAAAATGGATACGCTTTTAAGTAAAAACAACTGGCATACAGAAAACCGACCAAACGCATTCTGATTGTGTTTATACTTTAGTAAAATGATCCATGGGTAATTTTTGACATGTAAGAGTCAAACCCACCTCAATCCAAGGTGTGGTGTGTCCAGCACCACTCAAAGTGTCTCTCTTTTGTTTCAAAAGGACATCATTTTAAGTGAATACAACAACTAACATATGGAAAACTGACCAAAGGAATTCAGATTCTATTGAAACTTTAGGAAAACGATACATGGGTCATATGTAACGTATACGAGTCAACTATGCCTCAATACTAGGGTCTTTGTGGTTTTCACCACTCAAACTGTCTCACTTTTATTTGAAATGGATAGGATTTAAAGTGAAAACAACTGGCATACGGAAAACTGACCAAATGCATTCATATTGTGTTGATGCTTTAGGAAAACGATCCATGGGGTCTTTTTTATGTGTAAAAGTCAACCCCACCTCAATCTGAGAAGTTTTGTGGCCGACACCACTCAAAAAGTCTCTCTTTTGTTTAAAATGGACATCATTTTAAGTTAAAACAACAACTGAAATACGGAAAACCGACCAAACACATTCGAATTCTGTTGAGACTTTAGGAAAATGATCCATGGGTCATATGTGATGTGTACGATTCAACCCCGCCTCAATCCAAATCATAGTGTGGCCAACACCACTCAAAGTGTCCCTCTTTTGTTTAAAATGAACATCATTTTAAGTGAAAACAACAATTGACATACGAACAACCGACCAAATGCATTAGGATTCTATTTAAAATTTAGGAAAAATATACATGGGTCATATGTGATGTGTAAGAGTTGACCCTGCATCAATCCAAGGTGCAGTGTGGCTGAAACTACTCAAACTTTCTCTCTTTTGTTTAAAATGGACATCATTTTAAGTGAAAACAACAACTGACATACGGAAAACCAACAAAATGCATTCGGATTCTATTGAAACTTTAGGAAAAATATCTATGGGTTATATGTGACGTGTATGAGTCAACCCCACCTCAATTAGAGGTACGGTGTGGTCGGTATCACTCTAACTGTATCTATTTTGTTTAAAATGGACATCATTTTAAGTAAAAACAACTGGCATATGGAAAACCAACCAAACGTATTTGGACTATGTTGATACTTTAGAACAATGATCCATGGGTTGTATGTGATGTGTATGAATCAACACTGCCTCAATCCGAGGAGCGGTGTAGCCGACACCACTCAAAGTGTCTTGCCTTTATTTGAAATGGAAAACATTTTAAGTGAAAACAACAACTAGAATACAGAAAACTGACCAAACACATTCAGATTCTATAGATACTTTATGAAAACGATTCATGAGTCATCTGTGATGTGTACGAGTCAACCCCACCTCAATCCGGGGCACGGTGTGGCCAGTATCACTCAAATTGTCTCTCTTTTATTTGAAATGGATAGGATTTTAAGGGAAAACAACAACTTGCATATAGAAAACTGACCAAACGCTTTCAGATTGTATTAATACTTTAGTACAACGATAAATGTGTCATTTTTGATGTGTACGAGTCAACCCTTCCTCCATCCAAGTCACGGTGTGGCTGGTATCACTCTAAGTGTCTCACTTTTTTTAAAATGAACAACATTTTAAATGAAAACAACAACTAACATACGGAAAACTGACCAAACGTATTTGGATTGTGTTGATACTTTAAGACAATGATACATTGGTCATTTTTTATGTGTATGAGTCAACCCTGCCTCAATCCGAGGCACGATGTGGTGGAATCCTACTATGATCAATAGATCGCACCATACTTGTACCATTTAGTTTTCATAGCCTTAAGAACATTAATATTATTCTCACTAAGGTCAATAAACTTACAGTTCCATTCTTCTAGACCATAACAAGTTGAACTTCTGATCATTTCAGTTCTGCCTAAATTTTAAATCAAGTAAAGAGTTCCATACTTTACTCCTTTTGTAACGACCATGGAACCATGGGTCAGTTTCCATACCCCATTTTCAAATTTAGTTTCATAGCATGCATCATCAAACTTTCTCTTTAGATTTAAGAAGAATAAAACCACTCCTAGGTAAAATCCATTTTAATACATTTTTCATTTTCTATAAATGTTGCTTTTTTTTAGGATAGATCATATTTGGGTGTTCTTTCGTTGCCAAAAGATCTTATTATGATCCTCAAAAACCTAAAAATTTCAAAAATTTAGGGGTTTTATTTCACAACATCAAGAAAGTGTAGCGAGGGAATATGCTACCACTTGTCAAAAACCTATGGTAGGATGGTTGTGTTAAAGAGGGTATTTCGGGCATGATTCATTTGGATCCAATTTTTTTTAGGATATTATGTGTCGTCACTTTTATTCTCACTATTAAGCATGAGAGGGTCTCATCAATTATTTTATCATGGAATAAATAAGTGTTTCCCTTACATTAACCAGTAGTACACCATGTATGACTATAACCCATCCTAGAAGGGGACTATTTTTTGTCAACCTCATATGCATCACGACACACTATGGATTAGAAACATGTTCAACATCCACTTATTCAACGAATTTGTACATGATCACTATGCGTATAAAAACCAATACCCAAGTATATTATGTTATTACCACTATAGATTCTACCAACAAAACCATTACCATTCACACAATATCTAACATTAACACCCCTACCTCATTCATCTTCTTTCTTAGTGCATCAAAACTGACATTTCCTTTACAAAGAAAATATTCCATTTCAAATTTGAACATCTACATGTATTTTATCCAACACATCTGAAAATGATTTAGTTCACATTAGAATAAATTATATTACTATGATATTCAGTTTGTATATATAACATGTCTCTAATCAAAGAGGTGGTGTCTCTGAAATTTACACTCATCAACGATAGTCACAAACTCTTTTTCATGAGTTGGGTAGTTTCACCCATGGGGTCATAAGTGATGAGACTCCTAAGAAAATACCTTTTCACCATATATTATAAAAAATACAAGTTCAATGAAAAATTCATCACAAATCATTACATACCCAAATCTAGGATCAGAAAAAAAAAATGGGATTTGAGCCAATTTCAAACTCTTATTCAACTCTAATAAATATTTCTCACACTATTATGCCTATTAGAATTTGATGGGGAGGTGGGGGGCTGTGCTAGTTAGGGGGGGTTTTCAGGGGTGAGGTGAATTACTACTGGAAGAGTGGTTGTCATATGAAGATTAAAATGGGTGTAAATAATATTTGAGTTATTGAAACCGTTATTCAACTCTACTGGAAGATTGTTTTTATATGAATATTGAAATAGGGAATTGTATTACTTGACATGGTTGGAAGAGTTTGATGGTTTTATGTGTTTTTTTTGTGCTATTGCAGGTATTTTTTATGCTATTTTAAGTTTTTTTGTATGTGTTTTTTGTGCTATTTTTTATGAAGGTGTATACTAGAGGGGCTACTGGAGGGGTTGTTGTGCAATAGTTATGGAATTACACAATACCAATGGTTTTAAACCATTGGTATACTTTTAGAAAATTTTAAAAAACTATCCCAATGGTTTTAAAACCGTTGATATAGTTTTAGTCTTCAATATATACCAACGGTTTCATTGAAACCATTAGTAAAAATGCTATACAAACATATATCAATGGTTAGCCTATAACCGTTGGTAAATCAATACATACAGTGGCCTATACCAACGGTTTAGATCAAACTGTTGGTATAGGGCTTTCCTCACGGCTTACTGCCCTATGGTTTGGAAAATCATTGGTATAGACTATACCAATGGTTTTCCAGCCTATACCAACGGTTTAGAACCATTGGTATAACCTTTATTTCCAGTAGTGTCAAAACATGCTATAATCACGGCATACCCACGGGTATCCTATCCAAAAAGCTAAACAAGGTTAATGCACCCATGGGGTGGCCCTGGATCAAGGTAATGATCCCAAATAGTCGTTTATACTTTTTCATTAAATAACCTATGCAATTATAGATACCTTAATAGTCAAGGCATCATCCATATGACACCCCAAACATGGGCGCGTAGTACAACGGTGCACAAAATCAACTCAATAGTTGGAAATAAACACCATACCACCTACCTCGATCTCCTGTGATTGATATACGTGAAATGCACCTTTTGAAACAACCAAGAATGGTTTAGATATGAGATAAAAGATTACCCATTCAAACCCAAATAACTTCCTTTAGGGAAATAATTGGAAGGAGAGGTCCAATAAGAGAGAAGATCTCACACGCATAGTTCAAATGAGATCCACGGCGAAGGAATCGGAGTCTCGGTGTGCGATCGGGAGCTCTTCCAAGTCCTGACCTCCTCTCTCGTGGCTCCCATCGAGTTCTATTTCTCCTCTACCAAATAAGAAGGATACTGGCTATTTTTATCGAAAAAACATAACTACACGTTGTGTACTCTCAAGTACACGGTGTGTACTTTCTTTTTAACTATTCACTAGTGAAAAATCTCCACCGCCTTACTGTTCATCTGCCAACTGATTACACGGTGTCTATTACTAAGTACATGGCATGTAGTTAGTTTTTACACCCTGAATCACCGACAAGCCTACACACCCTGTATTCTCATCCTACACGGCCAAAGTACATGGCATGTGGAAAAGTACATGGCGTGTACCCATAAATTTTGTATTTTTTTCTCATTTTCCTTATTTTCTCAAAAACATTAAAGGAAAAGGAAAAGAAGAAACTCGTACCTAAAGAATAAGAACCGGGTTATTACAGTTGTGTTGAAGAAGAAGAAGAAAGTGAAGCTAAATCTGAAAATTCTATTGAGAAAGTTGGGGAAAATAATTTTATTGAAACAATGAATGATGATGAATTCAGAAGCATCAGTCCTGATGAAGAAGAAACTCAGCTTTAAATTCATTTGAAAGAAGAGTTTAAAGAATGTCTAAGAAAGATCAGAAGACATGAAAAGAAAAAAAAAAGTGTAAGATTAATACTCAAGAAACCAAGAATGTTTTGCTGGTGAGAAAGAAAATATGGCTAAAGAGATTGATGATTTTAATAAGTCTTTTGAAGATTAAAATAATCATTATTTTTATTTGGAAGAGAATCTAAATACAAAAGAAGAAGATTTGGAACTTTTCCAACAAAAACTCTCTAAAGCTAAAAAAGAAAAGTCTGAGTTTCGAAAACTCTATCACTAAAGTTGGTGAATATTCTCATAATGAGAAACCTGAGAAGTCTCAATAAAAGTTACCTTCAAAGGGTGAGAAGAAGGATGGAATTTTTTTTGAAAAGAAGAAAGTTGGGAATGTTATGTATGTTTCCAAGACCAACAAGGTTGGGAATGTTTTGAAAAATTCTGAATCTGGAAATGTTTAAAATACTTCTAGTTCTAATAATTTAGAAAAGAAAAGGAAGAATCTGATTGATAACAGAAAGGTTGGTGGATTGGAAAATAAATAGAAGAAGGTGGTTGAGAAACACATTCAAAATTTTAGACAGTATCGAAGTTTTAGTGGCAAATACTCTATTTATGGATATTGATGGTATTGTGGTAGATTTAGACATACAGAGAATATGTGTTGTTTCAACCAAAAACACTACTATTATTCCATAGGTTATGAAAGTCATGGTTTAAGGGGGATTCAATTCTCTCAAAATAAGAAGCCTGAGAAGTTTGTGTTGAAGAAATCTGGGAAGAATGAAGTAAAGATTGAAAATAGGTTCCAACCACTAGAAACTATTTGTGAAAGGTGTGAGAAACCTGGAAACCTTATGAAATGGTGTCTTGTTTTGTTATAGGAACTACAAATGATTCTTGAAAATTCTCAGAATCCAGATGTTTTGGACGTTAATAAAGATAAATATGCTAAATTTCAAAAGAAAGAGTGCTTAATAATTTGACCAGAACACATTGACCTAGATAGAAAATTGGAGGAATCGCAAAAGAATGTGAAAGAAAAAAGGAAGAAGTGGACTTCTGAAGATATGAGAAATGATGAAAAAAATTTATCCACTAATGGTGAAGATGATAAAGAAGGGCATGATATCAAAGCATGTCCAACTATATTTCCAGAGAAAAATCTAGGAATGGAACAAATTGATTGTAATATGGATGTTCCTAAAGATGAAGAAATGTTGACATCATCATCAGAAGATTTGAAAGATAAGAATAAATATGTTATAAAACTCGAGAAGTATGAATAGAAGAAAGAAAACACATCCAATGAAAATCCAAGAAGAAAAAGAAGAAGGCAAGACTGAGAGAGGACTCTCAGCCCGATTGTTGTTTCTAACAAACAATTGAGGTTCCTCCTTATTCTCAATATCTTTATATACTTGTACTAACATGTAGGGAATTGAAGGAGTGTAGATAAGGAAGATGAAATTTATTAGTCTCTTACTTTTCTTGAAAAATAAAGTAATGAGGATGAGAAAATTTTATTTTGATAAGTTGTGTTTCTATACATATGAACTTTCTGATGTGTTTGTTGAGATGGGTACAGGTTACTTTTGTCTTAGAAAAATTCCTTCAAGGTTTTCCCCCAATCATGATAATGTTGAGAGAAGTATGGAAAAGGTATTACATGAAAGTTTTTTAAGGAAAAAATTGATCACCATGGTTATACACTCTTGTTTTCTACACTGAGTTCACCCACGTAGACTTAGATTTATTTAGTTAAAGGTTCTTTGTTAAGAAAATCATGTGATACCCATGTCAAAGAAAAGTCCCAAACTCTATAAATGAAGATCATTTTCAAATCAGGGAGAAACTTATCATGATGATCCCTTTGAATTTGATTGTCAATAAGGGGGAGAGATAAGAGAAAGGGGGAGAAGAAAAATAGGGGGATCAAGAAACAAAAAAAGACCACTTATTTTTTTCATGTGGTTGAAGTGATTGAAGTGGGTATTGACAACAAATACAAAGGGGAGATTTTTTGGACCAAGTTTTGTTTTGGTTGTATTTGTTGTCAATCAATTAGTATGCTAAGTAAATAAAGTATATTGAGAAAGATAATGAATGGTAATTCAGATTGAAAGGGATTTAAAGAAAGAAGAAAGGTATTATGATTCATTTTGTTTTAAGAAAAAATTGTATTGGTTTAAAATCTATCATATTGAGGATTATTTTGAAAGGAATCAAATCCATGTTGTTTTTAAAGGAATCAGATCCATGTTTTGAAAATAATTGGATCCATGTTTTTCAAAGAAATAGGAATCACTGTGAAAGTCCATTGTAATGAGAAGAATAGGATTTGAAAGTGAAAACATCTTGCTAGAAGTATATGGTCATCAGATTCACTCTGAATATGATGAGAAAGAGGTTTTTGTTTTGTTGGATAATCAGAGTCATTATGACTATGATTGAATTAATTTTGATGATGGTTTACTGATTTGTATTTCATATAAATCATAAGTTGTATTGAGAACTTGTGATACAAGCTTTATAGAATAAAGGGGGAGTGAAAGAGATGATTCCAATCAAAAATTAATTGTATTAAGATTTTTTTTCAAAACAATTAGAAAAGAAAGCAGTGGTGCCTATTGTTTTTTAAAACAATCAGAAAAGAAATAAGTAGTGCATATTGTTTTTCAAAACAATCAAAAAATAATCGTATCTAGATTGTATCGATTGTCTTTCAAAACAATCATATCCAGATTGTATCAGTTTTCTTTCAAAATATTTGGATTCTGGGTGAAAGTAAAATAAGTGATACCGATTATGTTTCAAAACAATCGAAGTGGTATCGATGGGAAAGTTTATATTGATGGGAAGTGGTTCTGATCGAAGTGGTGCTAATGGAAGAAGTGATGTCGATGGAAGATGAAACACCAATTGTTTTTAAAAACAATCGTATTTGGGTAGTAGAAAAGGAAAGAAATGGTGTCGATTGAATCATATTCAGATTTTATTGTATCATATCTGGGCATATCATCCTTATTAGAGTGATTGTATTGTATCTAGGTAGATCATCCTTATCAGAGTGATTGTATCATATCTAGGCAGATCATCCTTATCAGAGTTATTGTAGTGTATCTGGGCAGATCATCCTTATCAGATTGATTGTATCATATCGGGGAAGATCTTTTCTTTTAGATTGTATTTGATCATGTCCAGCAATCATAACTAGGATGATCATATTCAGAATGATCATAACCAGAACAATCATAATCATAATGATCGTATCCAGCATGATCATAACTATAATGATCATATCCAGAATGATCGTAATCAGAATGATCATATCCATCATGACTGTATCCAGAATGATCGTATCTAGAATGATCATAATTAGAATTATCATATCCAGCATGATCATATCTAGAAATGATCATAACCAAAATGATTGTAAACAGTAATCGTAACCAACAATCATATCCAGAATGATTGTATTTAGGATAATAGTATCCAGACCATTTTTATTTAGAAAAGATCATGCTTGGTTTGAGATGAAAAGAAAGAAGTAGGAATGAATGGAAAGTTACAATACTTTCCAATTGAATTCATATGATTTTAAAGCTAATCCTCAATGATTTCAAAGTCATGAGGGTAGTCATGATACAATAAAATGTTGGTGAATGGAGTGTGTTTTCTCATGTTGGTAAAGATAAAATAAAATAAAGTGGATATTGATGAATTAATTATCAAAGGGGGAGCCTTTCATTTAAAAGAATTATTTTATGTCAAGCGGAGAAGTGCATTTCTTCAAACACATTCAATTGGTATGGTATCAAGCATTGTTTTGAAGAAATCAGTATGAGAGAATCGGATTTAGACCCATGTATTTCTCGTCAATTGTAATTGTATTGACATTTGAAATGGGGGTCTGGAAAAGAAGATATGAAGATTGTAAAAGATTGTATAAGAATCAAGAAGCATTAATGAAGTCATAATTTCTCCAAGATTTCAGGAGAAATTCAGATTTGGGTGAATTTAAGTGAGTGGGAAACTATTTTGGTATTCTCTCCTAAACATGTTTTGGGTCACCTATAAAAGGCATAAAGTACATTTTACTTGTGTGACTTGTAGAATATAGAGAATCTCCAGGTTTCTAGAGATAAAAAGATATCAATTTCATTCAAATTTACAATTGTTTTTGGTGGTTCCAATTCATTCGTATTCTATTCGGCTCAACAATTATATTTGGGAATTGAAGTGGTGTTGATTCTACTCTATTGTTTTCTATCATAAAATAAGAATTCGAGATTTTTTTTTGAAAGAATCATAATGGGATCTTTGTATTGAAAAAATAAGACTAGGAGATTTGTTTTGAAAGAATCGTAATGGGAGCTTTTTATTGAAAAAATCAGACTAGGAGATTTGTTTTGAAAGAATCATAATGGGAGCTTTGTATTGATAAAAAAAATTACACTGGGAGATTTGTTTTGAAAGAATCGTACTCAGAGAATATCGGACTCAGTGCTTCATAACAAAGTCTAAGTGGTTCTTACCTTTATTCTGGTTAAGGAATTGATGAATTGTATTACAATTTGAATACATTTATTTAATTGAAAAGAAGCATAGGTAACATTATTTGTTACAAAACAAATTTTATTACCCTATTTTTCTAAGAGGGTGCACACACACTAGAGGGATTGTTTCACAATGCTACATGAGTTTAAGGGTATATCATACTTGTTATAATCCATTGATTGTTTTCTTAGTGGATTGTATGGTATTGGATCATTTCCAAACCATACCAAGGATGTAGATATTCTTATTAAATAGTGAACCTTGTAAATCATTGTATTCCTTGGGATGTGTATTGATTTGTTTCTCAGTAGGGAATTGAAATCCTTAATGGTGGAGAAGGTTGTTTCAATTAAAAAGAAACATAAAAGAAAAAGAGTATCACTGATTCACCCCCCCCCCTCTCAGTGATACAATACTCCAATTGGGAACTTTCAAAGACACCCTACCATACATCTCTAGGTATGGTTCATGGATTGATATGGAACCCTACCTAGAGTATTCGAGTATGGGGTTGGGATATATGGCATGAGGTGACTATTTTTTTGATATAGTCTAAATCAGGTAAGGTTGGATGTCACAGTGTTTTAGTTAGCACATGATAACTTGACACACATGTTGATTTATATCATTTACTTTACTCATAAATACACATGTATATGATGGAGTATATTAGGGGTACTTTTTGAGACCCTACAGAGATGTTTTTCTCATACCCTGTACAAGCACTATGGTGTGTGTGTAGACCTTATGTTTACTACAAAGTTCTAAGAATAGGTTGTGTAGTGGATCGATCTAGAGTAACTCAGTGATGATTGGGGGTGATGAGATGTGGTGGGGCATGAGGATGGTAGTAGAGTCTACTTGTACTTCATTTTCATTTTTTTTATTTGTATATTTACTCAAAACGAACATTGATCAATTGATATGTATGCTTGTATGACTAATTTAAATTTGTTGCGGCATGGTTTTCATTTATTGCTTCTATATATTCTTGTGTTCTATTTTAGATGTTTTTAATTATTTATTTGTTATTGATGGTTATGATATTGAGGGAATAGCCTACTAAGTGTATGATTTAGTACCTTTTTTCTAGTCGACAACCTCTATAGTATGGGGAGGTGTTCTTGAGATCATGTGCCACCCTATCCAGGACACTAATGAGTGGTCTCGGGCTAGGGTGTTACAACACACGACCTTGACTGACCACCACCACACAACTCTCATGTTTCAATAGTTTTGAACCACACATCATACCCACTAGAAATTAATAACTCTTTGGTTCCTAACTCACCATAGTTGAGTCACTCTTTCAATACCTCAACATTCTCACAGATCCATTCATCCCCTTAGCAGCTCACAGGACCTAGCGGCCAATATATTGCATTTCACACTCCTCAAAAGGTTGCAACTCATTTATCAAATAATCTAACTATTTAAGTATAATCACAATTCACATTAACCCTTTTTATTTCACCATTACACCATAGATTCCTCACCTCCCACATTGGTCATATCTCAATGCACTGGTTATTATTAGTCAATCCACATTTGACGATACTTAGAGAACCTCCTACTCAACCAGTATACCATAAATTTCATCAAGCTAACTCCTTTAGCCGTGTTTTAATTGACCCAAGGTGTTTTAAAATATTTTAAGGTTCGTCTAAACCTGATCACATCCCAAGCATGATCATCTATTGAATGACACAAGACCCCCATGACCTAGCACTGAGTAGTTGGGGAAATAAGAAGTCCTAGTATTCATCATGAAACAAAGGCACATATCAAGGTATAACGCCCCATATAAGTCTCAAATAATCGAACACACATCTAACTTTACCTAACCCATACTATAAAGGCATCAACAATAATCATCATTCATTTCCAACCATCATCATGACTTAACCCCAGGGTTCATGTGACCTTCAAAACTCAATCTCCCTATCTTATAGATTCTACCAAAATCCACTCAGTAGCATATCCTACCTGTTATCCAAGGTTGGTTGTTCCTAACCAACATTAATCTCACCGGACCATGATCGGGATTATATTATGCTATCCTGCATACCTCGTATCCCATCAGTCTTATACTTACATGACTAATCAATAGTTGACCATGCCTCCTATGTATTTCAGACCCATACCTCACAAAAAAACACAATCCATGCATCAATCCCATGACATGGATAATTTGTCTATGTTTTCCATTAATTAAGGCATACACATGCCCAGTCTAACCTGTCACTCATGGGATACCCCCATATTTCACAACACATCTCAGGAAGTAATAGGAAAACACCCTGCTACTCAACTATAACACTCGACTCACCAACATCTTGTATGATATCTAACATGCACTAAGCTCTCCCACCTAGTCTATAGGTCATACCCTCACTAGTCATAGCTCGTAAAGCAACAAAAATTCTCCTATCTGAAATACTATAAGGAAAATCACATACCAATACACCCATGCCAGGGTTCTTATACATATCAAGTATCCCCATACCCACACTACCCACTCTAGGGTACTAATACGAATCGATCATCTATACACAAGAACCCCCCCCCCCCACCCACTAAAGGATCAAAATCACATCCATGTGCAACTCGATGTCATCACACTATCGTTATTCATATCAAGGAATTTGTAATCATTAAGTTTGGTTAATCATAATGTCATCAATAAGTTATTGTGGGAAATATCAAATAATTTATCATTGATGCTTTAAATAATCAAATCCCTTTTTGAGAACCATTGTATCATCCACATACAAGCATGTATGTGTCTTGTAAACCTATATGATAAAAATAATGCATGAATGCATGCTTATTTCCACCTTGGTCCAAGAACAAAACCATAAATCAATAAACCATAACATAATGCTTGGAAAGAATCAACTTAGTTTTAATAATGAAAAATAAGAACAATAATCCCAACTCCCTAATAACTTGGATTTCAGCTCATGCAGGAGCTGGACAAACACAAGTGTAGCTTCCATCCAAAGTCCTAACTAGTCCTATCATTGTCTGCAATATCAAAAAAAAGTAATAAAAATAAAAAAAAATATAATATCACTTTGTAATGTCTATGACCTAGTCGTTGATGGTCATCCTGATCTAGAGGCTCTATGTGATCTCATATGAACCTCCCTATATAAAATAGGTTTTTGACTAGAATTGAGGGTCTGATAAACCATGTGGGGAGACTATACCCTCTAATATAATCACAAACAATACTCACCAATAACAAAAATATCTATAACATTTATCATATCAGACAGTGGATAATGGAATTACAGTGGAAAACAAACCATAACAATAACATTTCAATTATATAAAAAATGTATATGTTGCTCATATAATCATATATCTCGATGAGAACACCCAATGGTCTGATAAAAATTAGTAAAAAAATAAATTTAAAAACAATAGGAGAGACAACCACTACCTTCAATATCACCTTGAACCTATCTCCATTTCCCCATTGAGCTCTTACAGTTCATTTACATGTACTAAGGTCATCGTCTGAACCATAATGCCAGCCATAAGAACTGCATGCACACCAAGGTTTCCATGCAGGATGTGAGCTTAAAAATTATTAGGGAACCACCAAAAGTTACCCTAATAAAAACCATTATATATGTGAATGAATATACTAAATGAAAGGAAATTTTTAAACATCACATACATTGCACTTGTCAAGCCAGTGGTTACTCAAGAAGCCACCACAACAACTGACTCATACCTGTGTTAGTCAATGCCAGTTGTGGTCTTTCTATGACACTACCTTCACAAAATAAATTTTAAACTCTAAGTAAATCATATCAACTATTGGGTGGTAGTATATATAACCCAGAAAGAATACCCACACTTAGGGATGGTACATCCCATCTAAAATAAAAGATTATATCAGAAGGGATCACTTAACCCATATAATCAACATCTCAAGAGGCATCACATAAAAAACACATCACAATCATCACTGGTAGAATCACATCCAAATTGAACCATAATCATATCAGGAGGAATCACATCCAACCTATATAATAAAAATCTCAATAGGAATCACATCTAACCTCCATCATGATTGTCTTGGGAGGAATCACCTACACCCTTTATCACAACTATCTCAGGAGGAATCATGTATATCCTACATCACAATCATCATGGGAAGATTCATATCCAACTCGCATCACAATTATATGAGGGGGAATCACATCCAACCCACATCATAACCATATTAACAAGAATCACATCCAACCAATATCATAACCATCTTAGGATACATCATGTCCAACCTGTATCACAACCATATTTTGAGGTATCACATTCAACCCGTATCATAATAATATTGAGATACATCACATATAACCCAAATCACAACCATATTAGGAGGAATTATGTATAACCCACATCAAAATCATCTTGAGAGGCATTAAATCCAACCTGTGTCACAATCATCTCAAGAGGCATCACGTCCATCCTATATCACAATCATCTCAAGAGGCATCACGTCTAACCCACATCACGACCATCTCAGGTGGCATCACATACAACACATATCACAATAATCTTAAAACACATCACATCCATCCCATATCACAATCATCTTGGGAGACATCACATCCAACCCATATCATAATCATCTTAGGAGTTACCATGTCCAACCTGTATCACAACCATATCAAGTGGAATCACGTCCAACTTACATCACAATCATCTCAAGTGGCACTATGTATAACCTGCATCAAAATAATCTCATTTATATCACATAAAAACCATATAATAAACATATTAGGAGGAATAACATCCAATCCACGTCATAATCATCTTAGATGGAATCACATCTAACCCATATAATCAACATATCAGGAGGCATCACATCCAACCTGACGTACACATAAAATTCTAAGGGAAAAAAATCCCACATGACATAATAAATTAATCATAGGGGGAAGTACATCACACCTATAATAATAAATAAATGGCCACTAACTATAAAAACATCATGTATAAGGTGTCATACATCATCATGGTCACAACAAGGGTAAACAGATAAAAAAATGAACCCATAACATCATAAAACGTAACTATACCCATGGACAATGGTTCATCACCATAGGTGATATTTTATGTGAACCCAAGATACTCACTAGGTAACCCACACCCATGGTGTTGAGAACTAAACACTCATGTATCATGCCCAACCTACCATAACTTCAAGTTTTATACGGCTACCCATTTCCTAAGGGTGGCATTGTTGTGAAAGTGGGTGCCCTAAACCCAAATTGAGTGGTACATTTTGATTACCATGTAATGTATATAGAGAGTTATACATTATGTTTTATTACAATAATAGTGATAATACTTCCTTATACATCGTTTACATGGTAATTTCATTGTATTTCATGTTGTATCAATAGGTTATAATAGTTCCTAGTTGTAATGAGAACTTCAAGATACTATGGAAGTGATCTTAAACATATATAATATGATCCAGATACATTATATTGACTGGAAACATATGATGTATGAATATCATGTGTTGGGGGCTCATAATAATTGAAACTTATTCTCATAAAGTTCATACTTAGTGATCTTAAGTAGAGGATATCATGAGGAATGATCTTCCAAAAAGAACACCAAATGTTATAGGTGTCATTGGTTGTTACTATTTATGAGAATGTGTGTTGGTCTCTTGAATTGATATCATTATCAATTTGTACTATTTGATCACATTATTTGATAAAAAATGAAAACCATAACATTTATATTTATGGTGAGGTAGCTTGGATTGGGTTCACCATTGGTGGTGTGACATTGATTGAATGTTAAAGATAGGATTTTTCACTTTTGAAAGGAAGAGATATATCAGGCCCAATTTACCAAGATGGTAGTATTTTACTAAATCCATGTATGTGGTTGAAGAAGGTAGGTCTATCCAATTTGGTCATGAAATGATAAATTAGGGAAGGATGGTGAAACAAAGTGTGCATTCTGTTTTATGAGATATCATGAGTAAAATATATTATATTACACGGTGTGTGTGTTTGTAGGAGGTTTTTGTTGTTATAATTAAACCTTATCTCCTTATAGTTAATGATACGTTACTAGATACCACTCTTAGTTTGTGAGTATGACTTCCTATTATCAAGATAAAGTCCAAGAGGTTCATACACAAAGAGTATTCAGACACTTAGCCAATTCTAGTAAATTAGAGTTTAGGACAGAGTGGTTCCCACATTGGGGGCTAGGATATGTTTGAGTTTGAATGATTTCAAGAAATAAATAAATTAACTTTTATTTTATTTTATGATAATAGTAAGTAAATTTATTTTCTCAATGTACCTGTAAGGGTTAAGTCAATACAAGAAATAATATTTTATGGACAAATATTTCTATTCAAGGTTTGTTAAATATTTTAAGGAGATAAGGGTAAAAATAATGGCTCTTATTTTACCATATAACATAGTTTTTATGTTAAAATTAAGTGAAAAAATATTTATGACATTTGTGACATGTTGATTACATCATATATAATGATTATGGTTTGTTTTAAAGGGTTTCATTTATAGAATGTCCAAAGTGAAATTTTCATAAATGAAACTCACATATTTAAAGAAATTAAATCCACTATTTACGATGATTATTTATCATGTGATTTTTTAGAGATTATATCCCTTTATTCCACTGATTTCTAGAGAGATGAGAGAGTAATTAGAGCACCTTGATCCAAGTTCCCCTCCTGAATCGAAGGTATGGTGCTCCAATGATTTCTTGAATGTATAAGGAACCATTGATTCTCTATACTAGCACCTGAAAATTGACAAAGAAACATATGAAAGCATATGGAGTGTGCATGGATAATCTAGATGGATCTAACATTGGTTCCTTTGAGCAGCAATAACTGATGATGAGTGGAACATGTCTATATCTTTAAATCGAATAAGGTAACAGCTCGGTTTTATTTTTATGCTTGTTATTGATCACACAGGATCCTTAGGTTGTTTACTAGGTTATGATTTACTAGAGACAATGTTGAATTGGTGATAAATTTTTTAAAATTCCCTATTTCATGCTTCCATTGTGCACTCGGTACTAACATGTGGTATCAGAGCTTTCATGTGATTATTTAAGCTAAATTAAAATTGATTTTTTAATTAATTAGAGTAGAGGGTGTTGATATGGTCTCAATGTCATGAACAAAACTTTGATATGATGTCATATGGATGATTTGTGGTCATTTAAAAATTGAAAAATTTATTTATCATGCTTAAATTTTGAATAAATGATATATTTTTTTTATATTGTGTGTGTGTACATGCATTCACTAGATGTGGGTCATCGATAGTGGTTCGTCACACCGGTGGGAGTTTCTTGGCTAGAACTATATCAGGTTGGGGTGTAAAATATTCCACACATTTGTGGAAGAAACAAAAAATGATTCTTGCATAACCTTTGGGAAAATAGGTGGGATACCACATTCCAGGTGGTATTGAAGAAAAAAATGAAAATAAATAATATTAATAATAATAATAATAATATACCATTTGATTTCATACTTTATGCAAGATGAAAACCATGTAATTTATGTTTATGTTGAGTTAACTTTCATCAGGTGAATCATTGGTAGTATGAACTTGATTAAATTATTAAGATAAGATTTTTCACTTTTGAAAGGAAGAGATATATCAAGGCCAGTTTACCAGGATGATAGTACCTTAAAAATATATGGCTAGAGTTGAAGATGGTAAATACTTCCAGTATAGTCAAGATGTAATAAATCAAGGAAGGATGATGACACAAAGTGTGTGTTCAACTTTATGAGATATCATAAGAAAAAAAGATTATATTACATGGAACATGTTCATAAAAGGTTTTCATTAATATGACTAAACCTTATCTCCTTAGGGGTCATGATGTGTTGATAGATACTACTCTTGGTTTATGAGTATGACTCACTACTATTGAGATAATGTCTTAGAGGGTTACATGCAAAGTGTATCTAGATTCTTGACCAATTATAGTGAATTGGAGTTTAGGACATGGTGTACCCACATCAGGTGCTGAGATATATCTGAGTTTGAACTACCATAAGAAATAAATAAATTCACATTTATTTGATTTTATAATAATAGTAAGTGAATTTATTTTCTCAATGTATTCACAAGTGTTAAGTGAATATGAGGAATAATATTTTAATAACCAATGTTTTTATTCAAGGTTTGTTAAATATTTTAGGAGAGACATATTAAGATAACAGCTTCTATTTTATCACATAACATAGTTTAGATGTTACAAGTAAGTGATAAAATATTTATGATGTTTGTGGCACATTCACTATATCATACACATCAAATACAGTTTAATTCAAAGGGTTTCATTTATAGAATGGTCTAAGTACAATTTTCATTAATGAAACCCACCTATTCAAGGAAATCAAAGTCAATATTTATGATAACTATTAATTGCGTGATTTTTAAAGATTTTATCTCTATTATCATGAACCATAGAGAAAGGAAGGAGTAATCAGAGCACCCCGATCAAATTTCTCCTCACAGGTCGAAGGTATGGTGCTCTTATAATTTTCATAACATAAAAATAATCATTGATTATCTATTTTATCACCTATAAATAAATAATATATGAATCCACAAGCATCTAGAGTGTGTTTGGATGATCTAGATGGATCTAGAATTGATTCCTTTGAGCAGTGATTGCTAAAGATGAATAGAAAATGCATGCATCTTAAAATAAAATGAGGTAATAGTTTGATTTTATTTTTGTGATTATTCTTAATCATTCAAGATCCTCATATTGTTTACCAGGTTTTCTTTCACCGAAGACAATTCCATGACATCGAATCAGTGATAAATTTTTTAAAATTCTCTATTTTACACTTCCATCGTGCACCTAGTACCAATATAAACTATAGTGGTGACTCATTATACTAAAGTCTAATCACAGAGGATGTATTACCAATTATCCTAATTAATACATGATTTCCTATCATTAATGAATGCTTAATAACACCATAAAAGTTTCATCGCTCAAGTTAAAGACAAGGACACCCCTCACGGTTCCATTCCCTAGGTGTATTGCCACTTTCTCAAGGAAACATGACCCTCAATGATTACGTGTTCAACACATATAGTTTAAAATAACTATATTGATTTAGATGGTTTTTATCTATCACTCAAAAACCAATTAAACCACATTTGGTCCCATCTCAGGTTATACTCACGTACTTACCTATGCATGCTAACTATGTGGCCTTCACCAAGACAATACTTAAGATCACTCCTAAATATCAATCTAATAAAGAATCACATATCAAATGAATCCTCCCTAGGTCTATAAAGTCATGGATAAATAATAGACACCCACCTCAGGTTCCACTCACTCTAACCATGCCTCTCATATCGGTGATATAGCCATCAGTGACTATGTAATAAATACATAACATGTAAGGACTCACTAAGAGTATAACTAACTCACTATCCCTGCATTACACAATGGGAATCATCCATGGACCCATATTAGGATACTCACAACTACTTATTCATTCTTATATTCCACACAATGTATGCACAACCATATAAGAGGTGATGTTAGGTAACACCTTCCTAAACATTGGAGTTAAACCCTTAAGATGATCCCACTCCATGTATAATGGTTTAAACCTTACCAAACTTTACCTTATGGTTTCCCAAGACTTGGTGGTGATGAGGAGAAGTTTGGAGGTATTATAGAGGCTAGGAGAGGGACTTGGTCCATTCCAGGGGTCATCACACCCCGGTGGTGGGCGTGGTGGAGGTTGCTTTGTCTAGGAGTTATCCTTGTGTAAAAATGAGAAAGTGGAAATTCATAGTATAGGGTATAATATAGGGTGGAGTTCCTTGGAGGACCACCAGTAAAAAATAGGGAAGATGTGCTCACTACATCATGGACTTGGGCATGGTGAGGTTAAAATGGCTAGGTAACTGGCGCTAGGTTGTGGTTTCTGGACATAGAAAACACCAAAGGAACCAACACAACTTGGAACATACAATGTTCTAGTCTATGGTAGTGGTCAATTTTTTTAAAAAAATATGTATAAAATGTCAGAAAATGGTTGGGGGTTTTAGATCTCACTTTTACCTGACCCAGTATGAGTGTTTTGGATGTTCACCATATTATGGTGGATTCCAACGAGCTTCCCCTATAAATTGGAAGTTTTCCCTTCCTTGGTTCAAAATTTTTGCCCTCCTCTCAAACCTTATTTGACCTCAGATACCTTTAGCACCACTTGAAAATTAATTTTAAGGACTTTAACCCCTTGTATAATTGGATCAAGTCTTGTGGATTGAGGTGTGATCACCCCTCTTCACTTTTCTCTTTATTATTAGTTTCTTATTTTATGAGAGGATATAAGCAATGGGATGCCCCATTCTAGGTGTTATTTGGATGTGGATTGGTAATGGATTGTTTTGGATAGGTTTTAGTGAGTTCTTCTTTGAACTTAGTAGATTTTATATCTTATTTTCTTTTGTTGTGAGCGGTGGTTCTCTTTGAAGCTTTAATCGAGGTAGGGGGTCCTTTATTTTCTCTTTATTTAGATGTACATGTGGGAATATCATGATTTTGTTTTTCTTTGGGTAAATGGTATGTATAATCTCAAAAAGATAATTAATCAGATTAATTGAAATTAAAGGGGGGATAAATCACATAGGTTTTACATGTTCTTGTGTTTTTCCTATATATTTAAGCATACTTATTGCTTTTTCAATTTGACTTATGTTAAGATAGTAATATTGTTATAATTGTTGAAATTTGTGAGCCTCATTGTGATTAATTGATTAAACTCACCACTCATGAAAAAGGATAAGAACATATATCCAACTAATAAATTAGTTGCCCATGGAATCTAGGATTTGTGTGAGAATACCCATGAAAATAATGAATTTTGATGAAATATATTTGTTAAAACTAAAGTGGCGATGTGTGGTGGTTAAGATGTGTAGTGGTTATGGTGTGTGGTGATTATGATGTATGGTGGTTGTGAATTGGGGTTCTTTAGTGTGATGTGGATGGGTTGTTATGTGTTTTGTTTTATAATTTCCCTATAGCTATGGAATGAACTTGAAATATTGACATGGGAACAAACGTGGTGGAAATTAACGTGTATTAAATGAAGTAATGTATGTAATGGATAATAAATGGTATAGATCTAAATATGAAATGAATTTCTTAATAAATAGATATGGTTGGTAATTAGAAAATCTATAAATTTGTTGTTTTGAAAAGAAAGATGGAATATAGCATGTGTGTGGCTTTCTTGTGTGGTGTGATGCATTTAAAGGTTGAAACGATAGTGCCGGAGGTTGTAAGACCTTGTAGTGATGTGGTGAGATATGTTTGTACCCTTATTATGAACCCCTAGGTTGGGATTGTGTGTTATTTTTCTATCATTTAATTTTATGTGATTTCTATACACACCCCCACTGAGTCATGTGTTTACATCGACGCCCAAAGTTTTTGGGTTCTGAGTGTTTTTTCAAAACATCCATAATGGTGAGGATAGATGGCTGGATACCCCATATTCCTTACTCTCTCTTCCTTGAGATATTGATATGCATGGGTTGTGATGGCCAGAATTCAAAAGTGCACTTGAGGTGGCGATTTAAAGGAGGATGAGGTGGTTCATAATGGGGTTTATTCATGGTAGGAGGAGGGCATGAGGTTGATGTCTTTCATGTTCATGATACCCTACTATTTTGGTTTTATGCCAGTGATTATGGGATGATGTGGATATAATGATATGTTGCATGGGATTCATGGTACAATGTAGTTTCCTAGGTGTCTTTGTGTGGGATGAGATGTGGTTTCCCAGGTATCTTCATACATGGTTATTATAGAAAGGATATAAGCACCAATATGTATGAATTTGGGGCATGAGAGTGGAAAATAAATGGTAAAATGGTGTGGGGTACCCTTTATTGATATTCTTCTTAATATGTTACTATATTATATGTGTTATTTAGTAAGAATTTCATAGTGAGGATGGGATTGATCAATTAACCTATTTAAGTGCATATTGGTTATACTATTTGTTCATGGGTGCATTAATATTCCCTTTTCACATGTGCATGAGAGACCTTGGGTATAATATTTCTGATTATACAAGTTAGTCTCACCCTACATATACAAACTATTTTTTAGGTTTCCAGGAGGACTTTGAGGACTGATCTAGACATTACCATCCCAAACATTAGAATTGTTGTTGATTTGTTTCCTTGGGACTTCTTTTGGTATTTATTTAGAGACTCTATTTGTATTTTTTTACTTTATACATGAAGCATGGGATGTTTTTTTATTTTACTTTTCTTTTATGAGATGGATTTTATTGGTGGTTTTTATTCTATCTCCCAATCCTTATTAAATAAATTAAGGGTGGTGCCTTCTATAAGTGATATTTTTATACCCTCAGTTCTAATCACCAACCTGGGGCCTAATGAAGGTGAGACTCAGGGCTCATTATCTCTCTTCCTTCATTTTCAACCCATAAGGGGTACCTTTGGTGGGAGAGGTTCATGACAGAGTGGTATCAAAGGTTTAGGTTGGGAGATAGGATAGAGTTTGGAGTTAGGAACTGTGAGGATTGCATGGGTTGGTAAGTAAATAATGTAAATTGATCTTAGTGCACAACATAGGCTAGGGATACTATCTAGGACACAATATTTCTAGGTTATTTTCCTAAACATCCATGATAGTGAGGGTAGATGGCTGACTACCCCCTCTTCCCCACTCTCTCTTCCAAGCAAGATTGATACGCACGGGTTGTGATGGTCAGAAGTCAAAAGTGAACTACAAGTGGTGATTGATAGGAGGATAAGGTGGTTCATAATGGGGGTTGTGCATGGTAAGAGGAGGGTATGGGGATGATTTATTTAATGTTCACAATACCCTGGTATTATGGTTTTATTGAAGTGGTTATGGTGGGTGTGGATGTGATGATATGTTTCATGGGGCACATGGTACGATGTGGTTTCCTAGGAAACTTCAGGTGAGATGCAATGTGTTTGTCTAGGTAACTTTAAGAATGGTTATTATAGAAGGGGTGAGATTGTCATGACATATGATGTTGGGTCGTGAGAGTAGAAAATTAGTAGTAAATTAGTGTAGGGTACCCATTATTGATATGATTCTTATTATGTTACTATATTGGATGTGTTATTTAGTGATTGTGTTATTGTAAGAATGAGATTGGTTAGTTGACCTATTTAGGTGCATTTTAGTTATGTTGTTTTTTCACAGGTGCATTGGTATGATATTTTCACATGTGTATGAGTGCCCTTGGGTATGGTCCTACTGAGTATACATTTTATTTTCACCCTATGTATACAGACTATTTTTCAGGTTTTGAAGAGGTCTTCAGAAAACTAACTGGACATTACTAGCCTAGATATCGGAGTTGATATTGAGTCACTTCCTTAAGACTTATTTTGGTATTTATTTGGAGACCCTATTTGAATTTTATTCCTTTATATATGAATCATGGGATGGATTTTTGTTTTCCTTTTATTTTATAATATGTATTTTCTTGGTGGTTTTCATTCTATCTCTCGAGTCTTATTAAATAAATTGAGGTTAATGCATTCCATGAGTGATATTTTTATATCTTCAATGTTATTTTCCAACCTAGGGAATACTAAAGGTGAGATTCGGGGGTCATTATCTCTCTTACTTCATTTTCAACCTAGGGTGGTTACCTTTGGAGGGACTGGGTCATGATAGAGTGATATCATAGGTTTAGGTTGAGAGATAGTATGGGGTTTGGAGTTGGGCACAGTGATGATTGAATGGGTTTAAAGGGAAACAATATAAATTGATCTCAGTGCATGATATAGGCTAAGGATACCAGCTAAGAAATGGGATTTTAGGGCCCCATGATCTGATGTAAGTATCTTGAGTCTACCAAAAAACCAAGTTAGGTGGTTCTACTTGTAGGGAAGATACCTAGTAGAGGTGAATGCATCATGATTGTTTGTGTTTGTGTTTGAATTTGGTGAGCTTTGGGAAATTAAAATTAATTAATTTAATACACCTTTATAAAATTCCATTCTATCTGGATTAGGGTTTTTTCTTTCTTTTTAGGTATGTCTCCTAGTATTCATCTTCATGAAACTTAGGCAGTAGAGGTTTAACAAGATGATATGGTTGATCATCGAAGGATCAACCTGACAGAGGAGGAAGAGGCATGGTAGCGATCATTGTATGCTTTTTAGTAGTAAGGATTGGAAAATTATGGGGGTGGTATCTATAATTTAGAAACCAATATCCAATTAGAGGATATTGAGAGTACTTTCGGTCTAATCCATGCTAGGGATGAGTTTTGAGTTCCATTGGTAGTCAATCAAATGAGGAGTGTTTCATGTAAATAGCGGATGTTGTATCTAGGTGATCGGTAGGAGGTGGATGTTTCTTGGGAATATTTCCAAAATGAGTTCCAATAAGATTTCCTATTATTGTCCATGAAGGCATTAAAGAGGTAGTAGATGATTTATCTATAGTATGGGAGTATGTTTGTGTGAGAGGTTAGGATCAAGTTTAAAGATATTTTGTGTCTCGGCCCTGATTTTTTTCTAATGGGGATTCCCATGTGTGGTGTCATGAGGAGGAACTCCACCCATTAATTCAGTATGTGGTTACTCCATTTATGTGTTCAACATATTTGGAGGTATAAAGTAAGAAGGATATGATCGATCATATGCACTCATAAGGAGGGATATCGTAATAGGTGGGCCAATATGGTTCCTCAAGGAGTATAATTATTAGTTGTGGGTCTCATATACTAGGTCCTTTGTGGTTTTGGATAATAGGGAGTTGGTTATAGACTTCTGATTTACACTTTTCTAGGTCCAGTGGTTCTGAAGAATCCATTGGGGGATTTCTATTTGTGTGTTATACCTATGGGGGTTATGTCCACCATCAAGATTAGTGCCTGAATGATCAGGGAGGATGATTTAGTTTAGATGGTTAGGCCTGGTCACAACAACAACATAAGCCACCATCAATTGTTAACCAACTGAGGGGATATGAAGCTGGTATAGGTTAGCCTTGTGATGACCCTCATCCTAAGGACCTAGTCCAGATCATAGTCATGGAGGTAGTATTCAATAGGTAGGTAGAGGAGTTGGGCATGGAATGTTACATAACATATAGATATCATCACCAGAGGATCCAGTGACCATCATGGGTATGATTAACTTATCGTTTAATATTTTTTATACCTTGTTTGATTCAAGAGACTCACACTTATTCATAGAACCCACCTCAGTCTATGTAGTGGGAATGGACATGGAGAGGCTCCTCATGCCCCTGGTGTTGACTAAGCCAGTCAAAGGCTAGGCCTTATTTTTTATGTGTTCTCGGGGTGTAGGATGACGATGGGGAAATATCAGTCATGTGGGGATCTCTTATTTCTATATATACAACCATAAAATGTCACCTTCAATATTGATTAAATATATTATATGCATATGGTTATCGATTAATTCCAAAGGAGGATCTCGTTTTCTGATGTGGATGGTCGGTGTGTATTTTTCATCAGCGAATAAGATTGTCAAATGGGCAGTATGTGTGTGGATCCCCTTCTTTCCCTGATAGAGGAATTGTCATTAAAGTAAATGGGTGTTGGGATAGTGGAAACTTATAGAGTTATTGAGGAATTTATGGATGTATTTCCTAAGGAGGTTATGAAACCACACCCTTTATGTGATTTCAAGTTCGAGATAGATTTATAGTCAGGCGCTTCTCTGATTTCAATGAAGCTTTATCAGATGACACTTTTGCAATTGTGAGAGTTGAGGATCCAAATAAATTATCTGATGTAGAAGGGTTTCATTCAGCCTAGTGTGTCATCATAAGGATCTCCAGTGTTATTCATCAAGAAGGAGGATGGTATTTTGAGGTTGTGTGTAGACTATTGAAGTCTAAACTAGGTAATAATCGAAAATCATTAACCTCTTTTAAGGATTGGTGGTATTTTTTATCAGTTAAGAGGGGTTATTTGGTTTTCTATGATCTATTTGTGGCCTAGATATCATTAGTTGAGGGAAAATGAGGAGAGAATATTGAAGACTACTTTCCAGTGTAGGTATGGGCACTTCAAGTTCTTATTCAAGACATTCAGTGTTATGAACACACCAACTGTGTTTATGGGGATCATAAACTCTATTTTATGTGTGTTCTTGTGTAACACCTCAGTCTATATAGTGATACTAGACATGGAAAGGCTCCTCATGCCCCTATTGTTGACTATGATAGTCAGAGGCTAGACCTTCTTTTTTTATGTGTGTTGGGGGTATAGGATGACGATAGGGAAATATAAATCATGTGGGGATTGCTTCTTTCTATAGATGCAACCATAAAATGTCATATTCAGTATTGATTAGATATATTCCATGCATACAGTTATTGATTACTTCCAAATGAGGATCTCATTTTTAGATGTGTATGGTCAGTGTGTAGTTTTCATTGGGGAATAAGATTGTCGAATGGGCAGTAGTCGTGTGGAGCCCCTTATTTCTGTGATGGGGGAATTGTCAGTAAAGTCAATGGGTGTTGGGATAGTAGAAAATTTTAGAGTTATTGATTAATTTATGGATTTATTTTCTGAGTAGTTTATGAAACCACCCTCTTGATGTGAAATCAAGTTCGAGATAGATTTATAGTCATGCGCTTCTCTAATTTCAATGGATCTTTATCGGATGAAACTTTTTCAATTATGGGAGTTGAGGATCCAAATACATTATCTAATGTAGAAAGGTTTCATTCAGCTTTTTGTGTCATCATGAGGCTCTCCAGTGTTATTCATCAAGAAGGTGGATGGTAGTCTAATGTTGTGTGTAGACTAATGAAGTTTTAACTAGGTGATGATCAAAAATAATTACCCTTTTTAAGGATTGGTGATATTTTTTATCAGTTAAGAGGGGATATTTGGTTTTCTATGATCGATTTACGGTCTGGATATCATCAATTAAGGGTGAAGGAGGAGGGAATCCTAAATACTACTTTCCATTGTAGGTATGGTAACTTCAAGTTCTTATTCAATCCATTCAATTTCATGAACACACCAACTGTATTTATGGGGCTCATAAAATCCATATTATATGATTTTTTGTGTAACACCTCAAAATTTTAAAATAAAACTATGTTTAATAGCATATAAAACATGAAACATCAAGCTTAAATGAACCGTGAAATATTATTATTTAAATATGATCATTATAAACTAGATGTTGAATTATAAAATAGGATTAGAGTTATCTAATTTTGAAATATATATAAAATGGTTCTACTCAACAAAAATGAATTGATTAATGATTAATAAATAAGTACTCATTTTTTAGTAGTCATTTTATTCTTCAAAAATAATTTTTCTTAAAAAATGGTTTTTATTGTTTTTTTTGAGCCAATTTTTACCTTAGAAGTAAATTTATAACCCTTATAAGATTGAAAAGGTTGTTACCATAGTTAAGGTTAAAAATGGTTAGCGAAGGGGTTAATCCAAAAGATAAGGTTTAAATGATATCTAAACCTATCTAAATTTGATTGGATTTTTATATTAATACCATTTCCTTCTTATATTTGAATCCATGTAATTTTGTAACTATTTTATATGAGTTGGACACATGTTATTTTATAATATTTCATATATTTCCAAAAGTTCCCATTCCTCACTTATAAAAGGACACCCCCTATCCTATCATGTCCACACTTATGTAGCCATTTATTTCATACAATACCTATAAAAATCCCTTCTTAACATCCCTCCCCATGTTTTAGAGGTCCTAGTATCACCAAAATCCCAAACCTAGAAGTATTAAGGTGTAATCCAAAGAGGTTATCCAAGGAGATGTTATAAGTCCTAAATGACCTATTTCAAGTTTATTTATTATTCCACCTCCTTCAAATAATCTTTAACCATGATGAAACAATAACATAATTATATTCCATGTACTAAAATGTTATTATTATTATGGTATAACCCTTTTTTATCTCCTTTTCATCCTGTGGTAAATGAAAATATCGCTTGTGCGTACGTGTGGATTACCACCTCCACAAAGAAATTCCTATAATTTTCCACCACCACCTCCTATAATAGATGTTTATAATGATGAATTTAATGTATATATATGATATTAATAACATTATTATCATTTTTTAATGATAATATATAATCTAATTTTTTACCTTTCCATCTATTGGAAAATGATAATGTCATTTGTGCGTACGTGTGGATTACCACCTCCAAGAAGTGATGTGATTTGTTTATCATGTATGCATTTCATGGATGGTTATATAATTGTTTTTAATGTATAAAAATTATATAATGATTATTATTTTGTATATTATTTAACAAATATCCATTTGACCATGGCCAACATACTGAATTCATTTTGAAGTTATGAACCGAACATCCTCAAAACGTCTGACGTAAAATTGACCAATTAAGTAATTAAATATGTCATTGTAATAAATGAAACAAATGGTTTTATGATAAATCAATAAACCTGGAAAAGGTTCTTAAATAATTAAATAGTTTATATAAGTTTATTATATATGAGTTAAAGGACATGTATGGAAAGTTTGGGCTCGAGGTAAGGGATTTCTTCTCAATTTACTTTCATTGAGGCATATTTTAATGTTATACACCTAATTTATTTTATACAGTGTATATAATAACTTTTTACATGTTATATCATAAATAATTCATACTTCATGGTATTTTAATTTATAATTCAAATTATTTCATCCAATGGGATTTGACTTGGAAGATACCATGTGGCAAGGGTTTGTTAACTCAATCTTCTTTCATGGGGTTATATCACTTTATCATTGATTATATTGTTACAAGATTATATATGAAATGAATTTTGTTTGATTTATGTTTTATTTACACTTATTTTTCTGGATTTACATTTATTACACATAATCACACCATTTATTAATTCTCAATTAAATGATATGATCTTTGTAAAGGTTATTTGTATCAAGTTTTGTTTCTTTGGGAAATATGTTTATATTAGGCACCTATATTATTTTATGAGGTGCATATACTAAAAAATTTAAATGTTATATCATGAATATAATTATTTTTAGGATATTAAAAGTTTAAATTAAAGTTATTCTTTAATGGGGATTATGATTCAAAAGTTACCAAAGCTGCAAGGGTTTATGCTTCAATCCCATTTTAATCTAGATTGTTTATGCTTGAATTTCCATTGATAAAATTATATGATCCTTATATTATAAACCCATTTCATTTTTATTATCCTCTAGATAAATATGAAATTTTTATGTTTTAGTACCATCATTCTCTCTTTGGTACTCAAAATGGTTTAGAATTGTTTTTTAAGAAAAGATGGACATAGTTATCCTCTTTCGGACGAAGAACCTTTTTCTTACATATCCATGTTTTCTAAGATGTGTTTAGTAATGTTTTTTAATATTATTAAATTAATTTTTAAATTAATTTTTTCCTATGTTTTAATTTTTTAAAAGTTTTGAAAAGAATATTCTTTTTTTCTGAATAAGGTACTTTTTACCAAAGGTGTAAACAGAATCTCTATTTTAATGATTATGGCGTGAACAAAATTTCTCATTGTCATAACCAATTAATTCTTTGAATATTCCTTTACAAGTTTCCATGGTTCTTTTCAAAGAAATTTTTTCCCTAATATTCTATAAATTTTTAGTTTTTAAGTGATTTTAAAAGTGGAAAGGGTATTTTTCTCAAGGATTTTTTTAATGATCTTTCATGGTATTTATATTCATCAATGACAACAACCATTGATTATACTTATGATCTATTAGGGGTATGTTTTAATGATACTATCCTTATTATTTATCTATATGGATTATAATTGTTTCAAATATATTGACATGGAACTCATTTCTTTTCCACAAGTAAATCAAGTTATGAAAGAACAATAGTTATTGTTATATTGAAAAATAAAAGATTTCATGTGTTGTGATTATGTTATGGTTTTAGAAATTGTTTATAATGATATGTGACCATGATATAGCTCATGATTATGGGTGACACTAATATAGATATTTAATGCATTGGGTAAAGAGATAAAGCTAATTGATTATAGGTTTCTCCTAAGAGAATGTTAGAATTTACTGGGTAGGTTATTCCATTTTCAAGAGTGATTATAAGAGTGATATGAAAATGATGTTCCAAGTTACCAACATGTTTTCTTTATGATTTTATCTATTTATAATGGATCCTTTATTCAAGGATTGTTTTCACATGGATCATTATTGTTGATTTATATGAATCTTGTCTTATGTTAAATCTTTATGCCATGTTTCATGATTTATGATCTATGTTTTAATGGGTATTAATTCTCTTATGATATGCTCATGCACTTTGATTATGTAATCATACCCTTATGTTCATATTATTCCCAATGATGAAATTCAATTATTAATACATATGTTTACCCTTATTGAGCCTTTTATCTCACCCTTCATATGCTTCCTTTTTCCCAGGTCATAAAGAATGATATTGAATGATTTATGTCTAGACTAGTTCATGTCTAAAGAATTGTATGGGAGATATTGAAGACTTATTATGGAATAATAAAATATGGGTATAGTAGGAAAATGATCACTTGAAGACAAGGGTATTATCATGTAAGAGTTTTTCCTAATTCTCTAAAACTATAAACCTAAAAATTATTTGGGAAAATAAGTGATCCAATATTTCAGTTTGATTTTATATGTTTTTTAGGGATAAAATTGTTCCATGTTTATTGGTGTCAAATCTAGAAATATAAATATTATGTTTTTAGTGGTGGATTCAAGAGTAAAGGTTTAGGGCTATCATGGTTGGTATTAGAGGAGGGTTTAGATAACTTTGAAGATTATGATGTTTACATGTGAGATTAACTTAAAAGTTATGGATATAATCATGGGTTTATATTTTTAATTTTTATCATAATTTCAAAGATATAGACACCCATTTTGAGGTTTTAAGTGATGGGATTTTAAATTTATTAATGATATTTTTGGGAGGATTTTTATTAGGTTAAGTTATAAGTAAACCTTAGGTGTATCGTGTGTTTCAACGTGAAGGAATTTTTGGGAAGAATTCTATTAAATTTTTGGATACATAAGTTGAAGTGTATGATATAACCTTTTAGGTTAAAATATTATTTAATGTTGAGGTTATTGAGGTAATTTTGGAAATAAGGTTATTTATTTATGGAATGATCTAAGTTGAACCTTTGGTGTTATTGTGTAAATTTTGGAGTTAAATGTATTATTTCTTCATATAAAGGTTTATACATTTTTTATATTATATTATCGTATTCTAACTATTTCAGTTTTGGTTAATATCTAAAGATATTAGAAATATATTTCTATCCTTTTTTTGACTATGTGATCTTTTAGAAGATGATTTTAGTACCTTAGGCATGAAAAAAGCATCTTAAATACTCATATTTTGGAGAAAAGGATGAGATTTTGGTATAAATTGATTAAGGTATGAAATTATACTTATCAAGTAAGTATATTTCTATATGTTCTTAGTCTAGATGGTAAATTAATTTCTCAAACTATAGGAAAAGGTTCTTGAAATAAAAATGTTATCTTATTACCTTCATTTATTATGAACTGATAGTATTTTTCACACCTCATTATTTTATGGTCTTATGGTCATTTTATTTATCATGATCATTCACTTTCTTGAGATCAATGTTCTCTATCACTCTCCATCATTATTTTGAAAATACTTTTGTCCTCCATGTTTATATTTTCACTTCCCACTAATGTTCTCCTATTTGGAAACCTAGTTATTTTTTTATAAAAAATAACCTCTAGATTTTCCTTCTTCTATTTTCAAGAGGAATATTTATTAACCCTTTTTATGGTGTGAGTTTTTAATAAAGGTATTTTTAAATTTCAAATCCTTGATTACCGAGCTCAAGTTCAAATTACGAGGATGCAATTTATTAAAGGGGAAGAATGTAAGACCCTGAAATTTTAAAAGAACACTATGTTCAATAGAATATAAAACACACAACATTGAGCTTAAATGATCCAAAAAAATTATTATTTAAATATGACCATTATAACATAGTCTTTGAATTGGAAGATTTGAATAGGAGTAACCAAAGTATGAAATATATATAAAATGATCCTACTTAATAAATATGTATTGATTAATGCTTAGGAAATAATCACTCAGTTTTTTCATAAAGTCATCTTATTCTTCAATAACACATTTTCTTCAAAAATGGTTTTTATTTCTTTTTGTGAACCAATTTTTACCTTATAAGTAAATTTATAACCATTTAAGATTGAAAAATTTGTTAATGCGGTTAAGGTTAAAATTGGTTAATGAAGGGGTTAATCCAAAAGATAAGGTTTAAAATGATATATAAACCTATATAAATTTGAATGGATTATTATATTAAGACCATATCCTCATTATCTTCAAATCCATGTCAATTTTGGAACTATTTGACATGATTTAAACACATATTATTTTATAATATTTCATGTATTTCTAAAAGTGACCCTCCCTCGCTTATAAAAGGATGCCCCCTATACTCTCCTATTCATGGTTCAAGAGATTTTAGGTTCATCCAATCCTAAAAAATCCCTTCATAACATCCCTCCCCACATCCTAGAGGTCCTGGTCTCACTAAAATACCAAACCTATAAGGCTTATGGTGTAATCCAAAGAGGTTATCCAATGAGAAGTTATAAGTCCTAACCAACATATTTCAAGTTTATTTCTTATTCCAACTCCTTAAAATGATATTTAAACGTGATTAAATAATAAAATAATTATTTTTCATATACTAAAATTTTATTATTATTATGGTACAACACTTTTTCATCTCCTTTTTCATCCTATGGGAAATGAAAACATAGTTTGTGTGTACGTATGGATTAACACCTCTATTAAGAAATGTGTTTTGTTTTCCATAATTTCCACTAATGGATATTTATAATGATGTATTTAATGCATATATATAATATTCATGTCATTATTATCATTCTAGAAATATAATATATCATCTAATTTCTTACCTTTCCATCTGTTGGAAAATGATAATGTCATTCGTGCATACATGTGGATTACCACCTCCATGAAGTGATGTGATTTGTTCCTCTTGTTTGCCTTTAATTAATGGTTATAAAATTGTTTTTAATGTATAAAAATTATTATTATGTCATGATTATCATTTTTATATGATGTAATAAAGATCCATTTGACCACAGTCAGCGTACTTATGAACCGAGCATCCTCAAAATGCCTGACGTAAACTTAACAAATTAAGTAATTAAATATATCATTATAATAAATAAATAAAAGTTTAATGATAACATAATAAACTTAAAAAAGGTTCTTAAACAAGTAAATAATTGATATATATAAATCCCTAAACCCATGCTTCAGAATTTAGTACATAAAAATTTTGTGTATTATATATATATATATACATATAAGACAACTAAAAATACACAGAGCATTTTACACTTCATGACCTTTTTTGGTCTAGGTTTTGGAGAATTAGATGTATACATTAAAAATTAACAAAGCTCTAAAAAATAAAATAAAATATCTAAATTTCTTCATGCTAACTCTGTAAGTTAAGAAAAATCCTTCAGAAAAATTCTACTTAACCCGTGGAAAAATAATTTGAAACAAAGGGTGAGAATAGTTTCCTGGAAAAGGTTTTTCTAAAAGACTAGTGAAAAATAACTTTGTAAAATACCTTTATAAAATATTATAATACTTTGAAAATAATTATACTTTGAAAATGATTTAAAAATAATACAGTGATTTTTTTTAAACATTAAGAAAACTTTTGAAAACAAAATCATGAGGCTACTTGAAACATTGAAGGTTGTTTGAGCCTACCCAATTTCCTGAGGGATGGGTTCACTCCCCACTCCCTATCATGTTTACAATGTCCAAGTACCAATTTTTATAAAAACATTTCGAGATTTCCTTACATATATATACATTTTTCACTAGAGTTTTTGATTTAGAAATATAATCATGCATTAAATACATATACACACTATTATTTATATATAAATATACATATATATTTATGAACTTTCATTGGAAATCACTTGTGAGTTTTAGTACAACCCAAAACTCATGTCACTTAGTCTTTTCATGGACTATTAATAATAATGAACATTTGTGTATTCAAACTTTCATTCATCAATTCATGAAATGAATTTTATATTTAAGTGATAAATTATATCATTTAAAAACTCAATCTTGAATAAAAATATTAAAGGCGCATTGGCTTAATTGATTTTATGCATAAAATAATGACATAAAGGTATAGACCCTTCACATAAAATAATAGAAACTGTAAATTGTAATTCACATAAAATAACAGATATCTTATTTTGATTTCTTATAATAATAATAGGCATAATTATATAATACACATAAAATTATAATAAGTGATATTTTTAAATAAAAAATTTATTTCTGAATAATTTAAAAATTATCAAATTAAGAAATATCATAACCTAAATTTATGGTGAATTATCATGCATATGAAATATTACTTAATTCAAACCATGCAATGATAATTAATTTCACACACACACACATGTATGGACTTTCATTAATAGTTGATAAATATATCCATAAATAAGATCACAAATGACATATATGTAAAATGATAAATTGAAATAATATGATTCCATTGAATGAGAATAATACATAAAATAAAAGATCTTGAAAATATTAAGTTTTGTAGATAATACCATGTAATCATAATTTAAAATTATAATAATAAATTATATGTTTAAAACATTATAACTCTCTATTGAAATTTAGAAGTCTTATAAATAAATTTACTTGGAAATTAAATATAACATATGTATAAATATTTTTGAATATTATTATAACTTGAAATCTTGAAAATAATATATTTACTTATATGTGTACACCCTTACTTAATTTTATTAAAACATAATTTCATTATAAATTTTGAAAATAAACTCCTTAATAGAGAACTTTTAAAATAGAATTTTAGAAAAACATATATACATACATATTAATTTTGAAAATGATATTGTTTCCCTTACAAATAAATTTGAACAAAAAGAATCAAATATAAATAAGTTATTAATCCCTTACCTTTTAAATTTAGACTGACTACCAAAACTTGGAAACACCATAATCAAATAAAAAGGGTGTAGAAGATAGTGTAGTTCTCAAGTAAGGTGTAGAACTTGATTAAGGTGTGCAGAGCTCAAACAAAATAGATTAACAGATAGTAAGAATAAAACAGCCATTTATAAACTTCAAATTTATTATTTATATAATATTTATATATAAAAAATCACACCACAAAATGAGTATCAGGGAAGTTTTGGAAACAAAACATTAATAAATATGATGCAAAGAAGAACATACCAAGATATTTAATCAAATTTAGATCAAAATTTCAAATGAAACAATCATATATATATATATATATATATATATATATATATATATATATATTATGCTGCCTGAGAAGTAGTCAATGAACCAAAATAAAAAATCCTCTGTTCATAGTCAGATTTTCCAACCAAAATTAAGGTAACAAATACAATTAATGGACCATAACCAATTGAAAAATCAGTATAAAAAAGGAGTCAATAATGAGAAAAAATCTGCTATTAAACCAAATCCATATTCAAATCGGGCATAAACATCAAGTAGTCCATAAAAATATAACAAAAATGATGAACAAGAGATAACCGGGCAGCGACAAAAATCCAAGAAAAAAGAAAATAATGAACATACAAGTTATCCAAAAAATGAATCTTCAAATAAGATTCAGACATGTATAAAATAAAACAAAAAACTACCTCACGTAGATATGAAGAAGAAGAATATAATGTATTCCTTTTTGACATCTGAAATCCTAACCACGAATGAACCACCTTTAGGAAATGCTTGGCCTTTAAAATCCCTCGTCAGTGGTTGAAGCTCGCTCAGACTCCTCATCGGCAGCCGATCTCCCTCAGTCAGAACCCCACGGTGCTCAACCCATCTATGACCCCATGAGTATAACTATCCTACCTAGGACTTAGAGTAAGAATATATGGTCCATGTTTGATGTTGTGGAAATAATATATCTTTAGAAAAATATATATTGTCTATTATGACCATAAGATCCTCTTCTATATATTCCCACACTGGGATTTTAATTCGAGGCAGAGTTGATGGGTACCATACCAGATGACATTTTTCCTTGATATGGCCTATGAATAGGTAAATTTTACACAATTATATATGCTCTTAGATATAAGAAACATGTAGTTCAATAGATTGGTAAACGACCTTGAGATGAATGGAGGTGCATGATGAGATTTTTGGTTGACTAGGGGAAGAATGCTTTAAAGGACCAGGGATCGATGACTTGTGCCATATCAGTGATCATATATTCATTATTATACCTATTAAAGGATAATAAGAAATTTTATCCAAATTGTACAATGATGCGATAACTCATAGTAGGTGGTGTCCTGTTACCTGGTTGATTTTTTAATTATGATGATGTAATGCTAGTATATGAGAGGGTTATAGTCTCTGGTTCTATTAGGGAAGAGTTGATGAGATATTTATATAACTAAAAGTAGGTGGTGCATCCTATAGATAAATAGATATACTATAAGCTATATCCACAGTTCCAGCTGGCCATGGTGCATATTGGCGTGGCTATAGACTTATTTTCATGATTTTCCAAAGCATGGTTATAGCCCCCATAGATGTCCATCATGGCAGTTGGGTTATATCCACGGTTTCCCACCATGGAAACAGGGCTATATCCATGGTTTTCAACTGTGTCTATAGCCTAAGTAAACCATGGATACAACACAAAAATAATGTGCATCCACCCAGATTCGATCTATGTACCTCTACTATGTGCACTAGCCACCTTTCCACTACACCAAAGATGCCTTTGGGTGTGTGTGTGTGTGTGTGTGTGTCTAGCGTATAAACCGTGGATATAACCCTTCCTGCCATTTTTTCATGGGTTAATTTTTTTCTCGTGCAAGGGAGGGAGACCTATAGCCACAGTTTTGAGGAACCTTGGCTATATAAAATGAAAAAAAATACTTTATATCCATAGTTTTAAACAAACTGTGGCTATAGACCATGAAAAAAATACTCTACAGCCACGGTTTTACCAAAACTGTGGCTATAGCCCTTTGAAAAAGACCTTATAGCCACGGTTTACCAAAAATATGGCTATAGCCCTTGGAAAAAGACCCTATAGCCACGGTTTTACCCAAACCGTGGCTATAGCCTTGGTAAAATGAACCTATAGCCACTGTTTACCCAAACCGTGGCTATAGCTCTCGAAAAAAAAATCTTATAGCCACAGTTTAGTGAAACCATGGCTATAGCCTTCAAAAGAATACCCTATAGCCACTATTTTATGTAAAATCATGGCTATAGCCTTTGTATAAAAACCTATAGCCACAGTTTTGGAAAATTGTGTCTATAGACCAGTTTTTTAGTAGTGCTCCATCACGGCTTCACTCCAACCCTCTCCCTCGGATGCGCTTGACTCCCCTTACCCAAAACAAACAAACACCCCCTTTATCCCTTAATTTAAGTTTTTCTCTTTTCATTATATTCATTTTATTTTTTTATATAAATGAAATTTGTTTTTTTATAATAATATAATTATTTGTATTTAATATTTTATAAAACAAGAATGATAATATAATTTCATATATTTATAAAATATATTATCTTAAAAATAATAATTTTCTTTAAAAAATATGTTTTATCCTTAATTATTATTATTATTATTATTATCATTTCCTTTAATAATTTTCTTTATAGATTTTATATAAAAAGTTACTAAAATTAATTTATATGAATCCAAGTATTTTAAATCGTCGCTTTTTAAAAAAAAGTTATCTTATTATTCCTATAATGTTTATTTATATTAAAATAACTTTTCTATAAAAAACAAATTATTTTATTAAAAAAATATTTCTTTTGTAAAATTATATGTTAACCAATTAATGCTGACCATTTTAGTTTCAAAGATAATTTATTACATTAAAAAAATCTCTATTGTAATTTAAAATAATTATTTGTAATAATTTGATATATTTTAAATATATTAAAAGTATTCTTTTAAACAAAATAATACCACATAGGAAAAACAATATTTGTTTATGATTTTTTTTTTAAATGAATCGAATATTATTTCTTGAAAATAATAATTTATTTATAAATATTATAAGGTTTGAAAACAATAATAACAACATAATTGATATTAAGTACTATTATTTCAAAGTTTTATTATATAATTTTAAATATTAAACCTAATAAAATTTTATAAATACTTAGTTTATTTAAATTATAAAACAATTAATTTATTAAACACTTTTTTAATATTTCAAAAAAATTGTGATGTTACATTCTTACCCTCTTAAAAGAATTGCGCTCTCGCAATTTGTTCATCGGACTAAAAAATCTGAATTTTTTTCTTTTGAATTAAGAAAAACTAGAACTTGTAAACTTCTACACTCTACTGATAACATCTAATCTTCAAAGTTGCCAAGATCATTCCTCTGATACCAATTATAATACTCTAAACTCATGCTTTTGGATTCAGTGCATAAAAATGTCGTGTATTTTTTAAATATATATATATATAAGACAACTAAAAAATACACAGAGCATTTTACACTCTAGGACCCTTTCTGGTCTAGGTTTTGGAGAATTAGACATATACATTACAAATTAACAAAGATATATAAAAAATAAAATAAAATAACTAAATTTTTTCATGCTAACTCCATAAAAAAGTGAACGCCTTCAGAAAATTTCTACTAAACTTATGGAAAAATAATTTAAAACAAAGGGTGAGAATAGTTACCCATTAAAGGGTTTTCTAAAAGGCTAGTGAAAAATACCTTTGTAAAATACATTTATAAAATATTATAATACTTTGAAAATAATTATACTTTGAAAATTCTTTAAAAATAATCCAATTATTTTTTTAATACATTAAGAAATATTTTGAAAACAAAACCATGAGGTCACTTGAAACATTGAAGGTTATCTGGACCTACCCACTTTCTTGAGGGATTGGTTCACTCCTCACTCTCTACCATGTTTATAATGTCCAAGTGCCAATTTTTATAGAAACATTTCAAGATTTCCTTCCATATATATACATTTTTCACTAGATTTTTTACTTTAGAAACATAATCATGCATTAAATACACATGAACATTCTTATTTATATAAAAAAATTTATATAGTTATGAACTTTCATTAGAAATCACTTACGAGTTTTGGTACAACCCAAAACTCATGTTACTTAGCCTTTGCATGGACTATTAATAATAATGAAAATCCATGTATTCAAACTTTCATTCATCAATTCATGAAATACATTTTATATAAAGTGATAGCTTTTATCATTTAAAAACAAAATCTTTAATAAAATTATTAAAGACACATTGGCTTAATTGATTTTATGCATAAAATAATGACATAAATGTATAGACCCTTTACATAAAATAATAGAAACTATAAATTGTAATTCACATAAAATAATATATATCTTATTTTTCTTTCTTAGAATAATTATGGGCATAATTATATAATACACATAAAATTATAATAATTATTATTTTTAAATAAAATATTTCATTTCTGAATATTTTGAAAATTATCAAATTAAACAAGATCATAACCTAAATTTGTTGTGAATTGTCATGAATATGTAATATTACTTAATTTAAATCATGCAATGATAATTAATTGTATACACACAAACACACAAGTATGGAATGTCATGAATGGTCAATAAATATGGCCATAAATAATATCATGAATGACATGTATGTAAAATGATAACTTGAAATGATATGATTCCATTGCATGAGAATAATACATAAAATACAAGATCTTGAAAATATTAAGTTTTTTAGATAATACCATGTAATTATAATTTTGAAATTATAATAATAAAATATATGTTTAAAACATTATAACTCTCTCTAGAAATTTAGAAGCCTTATAAATAATTTAACTTGGAAATTAAATATAACATATGTATAAATATGTTTGGGTATTATTATAACTTAAAAATATTGAAAATAATATATGTACTTATATGTACACACCCTTACTTAATTTTATTAAAACATAATTTCATTATAAATTTTGAAAATAAATTTCTTAATAGGGAACTTTTAAAATAGAATTTTAGAAAACATATATACATACATATAAATTTTCAAAATGATATTGTTCCCCTTTAAAAATAAATTTGAACACAAAGAACCAAATATAAAGTAATTAATCCCTTACCTTTTAAATTTATACTGACTTCCAAAACTTGGACACACTAGAATCAAAACAAAAGGTTATAGAAGACAATGTAGTGCTCAAGCAAGGTGAAAAACTTGAGCAAGGTGTGCAGAGATCAAAAAAAATAGATCAATAGATAGGCAGAATGAAATAGTCATTTATAATCTTCAAATTTACTATTTATATAATATTTATATATATAAATTCACACCACATAGTGAGTATTGAATAATTTTTGGAAACAAAATAGTAACAAATATGATGCAAAGAAGAACAAACCAAGATATTTAATTAGATTTAGCACAAAATTTCAAACAAAACAATCACATATATAAATATTAAATACTATATGAGAAGCAATCAACGGACCAAAATAAAAATGCCTTTATTTATAGTTATATTTTCCAACCAAAATTAAGGCAGAAAATATAACGAATGAACCACAACCAATTTAAAAATCAGTATAAACGAGGAGTCAACAACGAGAAAAAATTCGCTATTAAACAAAATCCATATTCAAATCGGGAATAAACATCAAGGGGTCCACAAAAATACATATAAATGATGAATAGGAGATAATCGGGCAACGATAATGATCCAAGAAAAAAGAAAATGATGAAATTCTTGATTACCTCAAAAAGGACTCTTCAAATGATATTCAAACACTGATGAAATAAAACAAAAACCTACCTCACATATATCTGAATATGCAGAACAATATGCCTTCCTCATCGACATATAAAACCCTAACTGTGAATGAACCACCTTTTGACAATGCTCGGCCTTCGAAATCCCTTGTCGGTGGTCAAAGCTTGCTCGGACTCCTCACTGGCAGCCAATCTCCCTCGGTCAGAACACCCCAGTGCTCAACCTCTATCACTGCTCTACTCAAACCCTCTCCCTTAGATATGCTCAACTCCCCTTACCCAAAATGAATTCACACCCCCTTTATCCCCCAATTCACGTTTTTCTATTTTCATTATATTCATTTCATTTTTTTATATTGTAATGGCCCGGACCTCTCCGGCCCATTCCTTTGTCAAAAAGAAGGCTACAAGTGTTCTGGAGGGTAAATTGGACTTTTCCCACACTTTCCAAAATTTTGAAACTACACGCCGTGTAGTTTGAGTACACACCGTGTACCCCCTTCCTGGGTATACCCCGTGTTGCAGACTGTGTCCTTGCCATGTGCAATAAATGGGTGCACACTGTGTGACCAGTTCTACACGCCGTGTAGTCCTTCCCCGCGTATGCGTTACCTTCAAACCGTGTGTTGACCAGTTGTCGGCCGTGTGCCGCGTTGGAGTTGTGTCCTTGCCGTATGCAATAAATGGGTGCACGCCGTGTGTCCAATTTACACGCCGTGTAGTCCTTCCCCGCGTATGCGTTACCCTCAAATCGTGTGTTGACCAGTCAACGGTCGCGGAGCCGCGTTGGAGGCCGCGTGGAGACCGTGTGAAAACGGCCAAGTACACATCGTGTACCATAAGTACATGCCATGTACTTTTTATTTTCACTCCTATAAAAGGAGGGGTCCCCTCCTCCTTTCAACTCACACCTCTCCTCCCCTCTCCTCTGAGCAGAGCTCTCTTAAGAGACTCAAAGGCTCTTTCTTCCATAACTTTTCTGTCCGAGCTCTGATTTACGATCCGTCAGCGGCCACGGGATCATAACGATGAGGTGGAACTTCCGAGACTGGTTCCGTTGTTTTTCCTTTGGCCTTTTCTTTCCGACTTCCACCTGAGGAGGTTCTGCCGGGACCCGACAGAAGTGACGGACGCCGACAGACGTCTTCTAAAGTTGATCTGGGGGAGCGTTGTGACCAGAACTTGTTGAGGTATGGATTTTACCTTCGTCTCACTAATTTGTGCGTCATGCAGGGTGGGTGTTCTCTTGTTTATGTGAAACACTTTTGAACCAGTCTAATGAAGATAATAACTAGCTTATTTAACGGGGCATGGGAAGTTTGTGATTGTTGTTACTTTACCTTTTATATCATGTGATATTATGTTGTGAAATGAATAGGCTCATGCCTACTGAAAATCACGGTCGTTGGGGGCCTTTGCTTGCACAATTAAATGTTGCCCTATCTTTCTAGACCGTTTTTGTGAGTGGAACTTTTTTGAATGTGGAAATTGGATAATCATGTAAAGTTGTTTGTTTAAATGAAAATATGGAACCCTTGTGTGGTCACCCCGGTTAAACAAAATGGAATAATGAAAATGTGGATGTTGGCTTGGTTACGTGGCCTTGTGTTGGGGGTGTTTTGTGGGTTGTTGTGGTTTGGGTGAGCAGCGGGGCTGCGGTTGACTTGGTTGTGGGAAGGTGTGAATGTTTAATGTTGATGGGCAGCGGGGCTGCAATAAATGGTATTAAAGGGATGATGATGTGTGGTTTCGGTGCGGTTGTGGTTATGGCGGTTAGCAGCAGGGCCGTAGGGTTGGGTTTTAATGTGAATGGGTTATGGGTTGTGTTTAATAAATAATAAATGTGGAAGAGTTAATGAATGATGGGGATTCATAATGAAACGGGAATAATAATCAATGGGTTGGTTGGTTAATAACAAGGGACTTTCTATGTTACTGTGTTTTCCTAACTTGCCTTGTGGATGGCAGGGATATGTTTTACGAACGTTTGAAGTGGTTGGTTGTGGATAGTTTCCCAGTAGTTAAGGAACTAAATAAGCTAATTTCTGCTGAAACGTGAAAACCTTAATGGGGTTGGGATTGTTTGTTGTAGGCATGCTTCGTGATAGAAGTGTCGAGGCATGTGCTCAGTTTCTCTTTTTAGAAGCCATAGGTTGGGATGAGTGGTTGCTATATATATATATATGTATCTTTTGTGTTTTATCGCACCGCACCCATGTTGAGCACATAGTTCCGAACACTCCCATTTCATGGGAGAGGGTGTTTTCCCATAGTTACTAGCTCCTTCGTGCTCCTTCTCCCCTAGGTTGTGATGGCTTGAGGTGACCTTACACCCAAGACTCTTCGGGTAGGTTTCGATTAGGGTGATTAGGCCCAAGACTCTTCAGGCAGGCTTATAGGATGTGATGGCTTGAGGCGACCTTACACCTAAGACTCTTCAGGTAGGTTTCGATTTCAGGCCCAGGTGTCTTCGGGGGAGAGTTCTGTTACTTTTACTGTTCCCAAGAATCTTCAGGATGAGGCCCAGGTGTCTTCGGGTGGGGATGTGGTTGTGGTTGTGAGGCCCAGGTGTGTGCGGGCGGGATACGTGGTGGTGGGGCCTAGGTGTGTGCGGGCGGGATGTGTGGTTGTGAGGCCCAGGTGTGTGCGGGCAGGATGCGTGGTTGTGAGGCCCAGGTGTGTGCGGGCGGGGAGAGTGTGACAGCTTCAGGACGTTCAGCTAACTAATGGGAAATGGTGCGGGGTACCCAATACTCTTGTTCTTATACTACCACTACTTGTTGTGCTTGTGTTTGAGTGAGTTTGGCTGGTGAGGTTGGGTGGATAGAATTCCTTGCTAGGTTTCTTCTGTTGTTCTCACGGGACATTAGGGTGTCTCCCCACTTGTGCACGAGAGCTTTAGGTTTCCCTACTGAGTATACTTGTATGATCACCCTACGTTTACTTTCAGGTTTCTAGGAGGACTACCAGGGTCGTGCAGGACCCTACTAGTCAGGCAGTTGGAGTTGTTGCAGTTGTTGTTATCTTGTTTTCTTTTGGTATTTTACTTTTGAGCTTTCTTGTACTTGTACCTTGTTATAAAATTGTTTAAACATGCATGTGGGAATGGTTTGGGTTTATTTCTATACACTTGTTCTTTTTCCTTTTGGTGGTTGACTTGTCCTATTTCCCAATCCTAAATAATAAATAAAAATGTTAATGCCTCCCATATTGTGAAAACTCATACCCTTGGTGCTAGTCGCCAACCCAGGGCCTACTGGAGGCGGGACTCGGGGGTCATTATCTCTCTTTCACCATTGCCAGCTCAGGAGGGGCATCTTTGGTGGGAGGGGGTCGTGACAGAATGGTATCAGAGGTGATGGTTGAGAGATAGGATGGAGTCTGGAGTTAGGCACAGTGAGGATTGCATGGGATGGTAGGGAAACAGTGTTAGTCAATCTTGGTGCGTGACATAGGCCAGGGAAGACCGGCTAGGACATGGGATTTTAGGGCCCCCCGTGATCCGATGCAAGGACTCTAAGCCTACTGAACGACCAAGTGAGACTACATTGATTGTAGGGTAGAGACCCTAGGGAAGGTACATGCATCATCATGATTGTGTTTTACGTGATTTGGGTGTTCTGGGAAAGAAATTGAAATAAAATGATAAATAAAACCTTGAGTTTTTCCTTACTACTTGGGCTTAGGTGATCCTTGTTTACCGTACAGCTATGGCACCTAGACGTCGTCCCCGGGTGGCTCAGATGGCCGAGGCCCAGCAGATCCAGGCGGTCGATCAGTTGAGGATTGACCGGGAGGAGGAAGATATCCAGTGGAAGAATACTCTCCGTTATTTCCAGCGGCAAACCCTCAAGAAGTACGAGGGTAGTACTTCGGATACGGAGACAGAGGGGTGGCTTGAGGAGCTAGGGATCGCTTTCACCTTGATCCGTGCTCTGAGGGAGTACTGGGTTCCCCTAGCAGTCAGTCAGCTGAGAGGTGCGGCGCGAAAGTGGTGGACGCTCTACCTCGGAGAGAGGATAGAGGCAGAGGTTCCATGGGATGACTTTGAGAAGGAATTCCGAGAAGAATTCCTTTCTTCCATGATCAAGGTAGAGAAGCGGCAAGAGTTACTCTCCCTTCAGCAGGGGAGTATGTCGGTACGAGAGCTAGGGATCAAGTTCAAGGATCTCCTGCGCTTTGCTCCAGATCTCTTTCCGGATGAGGAGTCTCGAGCGAGATGTTTGGAGGAGGCGCTTCGTCCTTCGCTCCAGTATGTTGTCACCCCCTTCACCCTTCCGACGTACTTGGCGGTGCAGAAGAAGGCAGAGGTCGTAGAGAGGATGCACTCACTGGGAGGTGCACCGCGTGGGGTGTTTCAGCCAGGTTCGTCGAAGGGGAAGGCAGTCAGCAGCAAGTCTCCTGCGACAGGACCTTCCAGGTTCAGGCCAGTGGGGAGCAGGCCCCAGCAGTTCCAGTTCAGATCTTCGGGTCCTCGTCCCTTTTCCACGATCCCAGGACCGAGTTTTTTTTCTTGTGGAGGTTTTAGGCACATTCAGAGTCGGTGCCCGACCCAAGCTCCGTAGAGTGGAGGTGGGCAGGTTCAGCGCCCACCGCAGCAGCACCAGTTGCCGGTGAGGCCCTTCCAGCAGCAGCAGGACCATGCTCCTCCGAGGGCAGACTTTGCGGGAGGAGGCTGACCTCAGGGTGCTCCTCAGGGACCTCGACCAGGGCGTGGTCGGGTAAGTGGACGACATCAGAGAGTAAGAGGAGTTGGGCATGGACAGTTGCACGCAGCAGAGTTGGAAGCTCCAGCAGGACCAGAGGTGGTGCGAGGTACGATTTGTTTGTTCAGCACTCTTGTTTCTGCTTTGTTCGATTCGGGAGCCTCGCACTCTTTTGTTGCACCTAGTCTAGCCCATGATTTGGGATTAGACATAGAGAGACTTTCTGTGCCACTAGTACTGAGTACACCAGTTGGGGGCCAGACCAGCGTATCTTGTGTTTTCCGGGGATGTGGGATGACGTTGGGACCACATCGATCTAGTGGAGACCTTATTCTGTTACAGATGCAGTCATACGATGTCATCCTAGGCATCGACTGGTTGTTTTCTGTTAGTGCCGTTATCTACTGCTTCCGGAGAAGAGTCGTGTTCTCCGACGTGGATGGGAAGCGCGTATCTTTTGTTGGCGAGAGGATCTATCAGGCGGGAAGCCGGCGCGTGGAGCCTCTCCTTTCCTTGTTGGGAGGGTTATCAGTAGTTCCAGCTGATATAGATATGATGGATGTCCCGGAAGTTGTTGGGGAGTTCCTCGATATTTTTCCTGTGGAGGTTGTGACTCTACCCCCCCCCCCCCCCCGACGAGACGTTGAATTCGGGATAGACTTACAGCCTGGTGCCCGTCCGATTTCGATGGCCCCTTATCGAATGGCACCTTCAGAGTTGCGGGAGTTGCGGATTCAGATTGAAGATCTGATGGAGAAGGGTTTTGTTCAACCCAGTGTGTCACCATGGGGTGCTCCAGTTTTGTTCATGAAGAAGGCAGATGGTGGTCTCAGGCTATGCATAGACTACCGAAGGCTGAACCAGGTAACGGTCAAGAACAGTTACCCCCTTCCAAGGATAGATGATCTCTTCGACCAGCTGAGGGGAGCAGGTTGGTTTTCTAAGATTGATCTACGATCGAGATATCATCAGCTGAGGGTGAAGGACAGTGATATCTCGAAGACATCTTTCAGGTGTAGGTATGGACACTTCGAGTTTGTAGTGATGCTGTTTGGAGTTACGAATGCACCAGCTGTGTTCATGGGACTTATGAACTTTGTCTTCCGAGAGTTTCTGGACCGGTTCGTCGTTGTGTTTATCGATGACATCCTGATCTACTCAAGATCAGGGGAGGAGCACGTTGAGCATCTCAGGGCAGTCTTGGAAGTCCTTCAACACCACCATCTTTACGGGAAATTGTCGAAGTGTAAGTTCTTGACACAAGAAGTACACTTCCTTGGGCACGTGGTGTCTCAGCATGGAGTATCGGTGGACCCGTCGAAGGTGGAGGCAGTTGTTTCTTGGGCAGCACCCAAGAGTGTGGTAGAAGTTCGTAGTTTCCTGGGGTTGGAAAGTTACTATAGGAGGTTCGTTTCGGACTTCTCTCGAGTTACTGCTCCATTGGCAGCTTTGACTAGGAATAATCAGGTCTTCCTATGGAGTGATATCAGCTAGAAAGCTTTTTGACTGCCTGAAGGAGAAGCTGGTTAGTGCTCCCGTGCTCAGGTTGCCAGAGGAGGGGTTGTTGTATGAAGTGTTTTGTGATGCTTCTGGCCTTGGTCTGGGGTGTGCGCTAATGCAGAAGAAGGGCGTTATTTGTTATGGGTCTAGGCAGTTGCGCCCTCATGAGCGTAACTATACCACCCATGACCTGGAGCTTGTAGCAGTAGTGTTTTCATTGAAGTTGTGGTGACATTACCTCTTTGGGGAGCGCTTTGTGGTTTTCTCAGATCACAAGATCCTATGTTATATCTTCTCCCAGCGTGACCTGAACTTATAGCAGCGGAGATGGGTCGAGTTTCTCCAAGAATATGACTTCGATATCTCTTACACTGAAGGTAAGGGAAACGTTGTGGCTGATGCCCTGAGCAGGAAGTCGCATCAGGAAGTGGTTCGGGAATCTGCTGATGCTTGGAAGGCAATGGGAGAGTTGGCTGCCTTGCACTTGGATGTAAGGGTAGAAGGTGTTAGAGGCTGTTTGTTTCAGATGATGATGCAGTCCTCCTTGTCGCGGCAGGTGGAAGAGTCTCAGTGGGGGGACTCTGAGGCAGAGGTGATGCGGGATCGTGTCGATCAGGGGAATGCTCCAGAAGGATGGTCAGAGGACAGCCGACATCGGATGATTTTCCAGGGAAGGTTTTTTGTTCCAGAGACAATGCATGAGGGAGTTCTCTATGAGTTCCATAGCTCAGCCTTGGCGGTACATCCAGGAGTTTCAAAAATGTACCGAAGCCTGAGGGATCAGTTTTTGTGGCCCGGGGTGAAACGGGCAGTGGCGGAGTTTGTGGCTAAGTGCCTAGTGTGTCATCAAGTGAAGGCTGAACACCATGTTCTAGGTGGTTTGTTGCATCCTTTATATGTCCCCGAGTGGAAGTGGGATGACATCTCAATGGACTTCGTCACAGAACTACCCAGAGCTTAGGGTGGTTATGATGATATCTGGGTAGTGGTGGATCGTCTGATGAAATCAGCTCACTTATTAGCAATCAAGGAGTCGGGCCCGGTGAGTACCTTAGCACAGAGGTACGTAGACGAGGTGGTGCGTTTTCATGGAGTTCCGAGTACTATCGTCTCAGATCGGGATACTCGGTTTACCTCACGAGTCTGCAGGGGGTTACAGCATGCTTTTGGAACCCAGCTACGCCTTAGCACTGCTTTCCACCCCCAGACCGACGGGTAGACGGAGCGGACTATCCAGACGTTGGAGGACATGCTGCGAGCATGCGTTCTGGATTTCGGAGGATCATGGGTGTGGCACTTGCCTTTAGTAGAGTTTTCCTACAACAACATCTTCCACTCTACTATTGGCATGGCACCGTTTGAGGCTATGTATGGAAGGTCATGTCGTTCACCCATTTGTTGGGAAGAGGTTGGTGAGACAGGTGGTCTTGGGCCAGAGGTAGTGCAGACCGCCACGGAGAAAGTCCAGCTTGTGCGTGAGAGGATGAAGGCGGCTCAGGACCAACAGAAGTCTTAAGCCGATCTTCGGAGGAGGCCCTTAGAGTTTGAGGTGGGAGACCATGTGTTCTTGAAGGTTTCCCCTCGATAGGGGAAGCAGAGGTTTGGGAAAGGGAGCAAGCTCTCACCCAGGTTCATCGGACCTTTTGAGGTGTTGAGGCGAGTTGGCGAGGTGGCATATCAGCTGGCCCTGCCACCTCAGATGGAGAAAGTCCATGACGTCTTCCATGTCTCCCAGCTTCGTCGGTACTTACATGATGACTCTCACGTTATCGACTAGGGAGAGTTAGATATGGGAGATGACGCGACCTTCGAGGAGCGACCAGTCAGAATCGAGGATCGCAAAGAGAAGGTGCTTTGTGGACGAACCATTCCCTTGGTTCGTGTGTTGTGGAGTCATGGCGGTCTCGAGGAGAGCACTTGCGAGCGGGAGACCCAGATGTGTGCTCAGTACCCGGAGTTGTTTTGACTTGTGTTTTTTCCCTTGTTCTTCTGAGCTTTGTGCTGATGTTGTACTCTGTACCTTTGATATATGGAATGCCTGGATTGTCAGTTGTGAGACCTTTTGTTTCCTTGTTCCCTGGTAATGTGTAACATGTCCAAATGTGTGGGAAGGGGGAAAACCTGACCCTTAATCGAGATGCATTAATGCGGATGTGATTGAACCCGTGCGGGCGAGTCAGTGCCGCCTAAAGCGGATAATATCTTGACATAGGAGAGGTATTTTTTCAGAACCACGTGTTCAGGCAGTTTGAGTTGAAAATCCTAATGTATGGAAGTGGGAAGACCCAATTCTTAATCGAGACGCATTAATGAGGATGCGATTAAACCCATGTAGGCGAGTCAGTGCCGCCTAAAGCGGATAATATCTCGACATAGGAGGAGGAATTCCTAACACATATGATTAGGGTTGTTGGTTGGGTTCTTGTTATAATGAGGACCTAAGAGGTATCTTGTTGGGTTCCCCTGGGTTGGTTTTTGAATTCTCGGGGACGAGAATGTTTTAAGAGGTATCTGATGTAATGGCCCGTACCTCTCTGGCCCATTCTTTTGTCAAAAAGAAGGCTACAAGTGTTCTGGAGGGTAAAATGGACTTTTCCCACACTTTCCAGAATTTTGAAACTATAGGCCGTGTAGTTTGAGTACACGCCATGTACCCCCTTGCCGGGTATACCCCCTGTTGCAGACTGTGTCCTTGCCTTGTGCAATAAATGGGTGCACGCCGTGTGACCAGTTCTACACGCTGTGTAGTCCTTCCCCGCGTATGCGTTACCTTCAAATCGTGTGTTGACCAGTGGTCGACCGTGTGCCGCGTTGGAGCCGTGTCCCTGCCGTGTGCAATAAATGGGTGCACGTCGTGTGTCCAATCTACATGTCGTGTAGTCCTTCTCCGCGTATGTGTTACCCTCAAACCGTGTGTTGACCAGTCAACGGCCGCGGAGCCGCGTTGGAGGCCGCGTGGAGACCATGTGAAAACGGCCAAGTACACGCTGTGTACCATAAGTACACGACGTGTACTTTTTCTTTTCACGCCTATAAAAGGAGGGGTCCCCTCCTCCTTTCAACTCACACCTCTCCTCCCCTCTCCTCTGATCAGAGCTCTCTTAAGAGACTCGAAGGCTCTTTCTTCCATAAATTTTTCGTCCGAGCTCCGATTTACGATCCGTCAGCGGCCACGGGATCGTAACGACAAGCCGTAACTTCCGAGACTGGGTCCCTTGTTTTTCCTTCGGCCTTTTCTTTCCGACTTCCACCTGAGGAGGTTCTGCTGGGACCCGACAGAAGTGACGGACGCCGACGGACGTCTTCTAAAGTTGATCTGGGGGAGCGTTGTGACCAGAACCTGTTGAGGTAGGGATTTTACCTTCATCTATCTAATTTGTGCGTCATGCGGGGTGGGTGTTCTCTTGTTTATGTGAAACACTTTTGAACCAGTCTAATGAAGATAATAACTGGCTTATTTAACGGGGCATGGGAAGTTTGTGATTGCTGTTACTTTACGTTTTATATCCTGTGATATTATGTTGTGAAATGAATAGGCTCATGCCTACTGAAAATCACGGTCGTTGGGGGCCTTTGCTTGCGCAATTAAATGTTGCCCTATCTTTCTAGACCGTTTTTGTGAGTGTAACTTTGTTGAATGTGGAAATTGGATAATCACGTAAAGTTGGCTGTTTAAATGAAAATCTGGAACCCTTGTGTGGTCACCCCGGTTAAACAAAATGGAATAATGAACATGTGGATGTTGGCTTGGTTATGTGGCCTTGTGTTGGGGGTGTTTTATGGGTTGTTGTGGTTTGGGTGAGCAGCGGGGCTGCGGTTGACTTGGTTGTGGGAAGGTATGAATGTTTAATGGTGATGGGAAGTGGGGCTGCAATAAATGGTATTAAAGGGATGATGATGTGTGGTTTCGGTGCGGTTGTGGTTATGGCGGTTAGCAGCAGGGCCACAGGGTTGGGTTTTAATGTGAACGGGTTGTGGGTTGTGTTTAATAAATAATAAATGTGGAAGAGTTAATGAATGATGGGGCTTCGTAATGAAACGATAATAAAAATCAATGGGTTGGTTGGTTAATAAGAAGGGACTTGTTGTGTTGCTGTGTTTTCCTAACTTGCCTTGTGGATGGCAGGGATATGTTTTACGAACGTTTGAAGTGGTTGGTTGTGGATAGTTTCCTAGTAGTTAAGGAACTAAATAAGCTAATTTTTGCTGAAACGTGAAAACCTTAATGGGGTTGGGATTGTTTGTTGTAGGCATGCTTCGTGGTAGCAGTGCCAAGGCATGTCCTAAGTTTCTCTTTTTAGAAGCCATAGGTTGGGATGAGTGGTTGCTATATATATATCTGTATCTTTTGTGTTTTATCGCACCGCACCCATGTTGAGCACATAGTGCCGAACACTCCCATTTCATGGTAGAGGGTATTTTCCCATAGTTACTAGCTCCTTCCTGCTCCTTCTCCCCTAGGTTGTGATGGCTTGAGGCGAACTTACACCCAAGACTCTTCGGGTAGGTTTCGATTGGGGTGATTAGGCCCAAGACTCTTCCGGTAGGCTTATAGGCTGTGATGGCTTGAGGAGACCTTACACATAAGACTCTTCAGGTAGGTTTCGATTTCAGGCCTAGGTGTCTTCGGGCGAGAGTTCTGTTACTTTTACTGTTCCCAAGAATCTTTGGGATGAGGCCCAGGTGTCTTCGGGCGGGGATGTGGTTGTGGTTGTGAGGCCCAGGTGTGTGCGGGCGGGATATGTGGTGGTGAGGCCCAGGTGTGTGCGGGTGGGATGTGTGGTTGTGAGGCCCAAGTGTGTGCGGGCGGGATGCGTGGTTGTGAGGCCCAGGTGTGTGCTGGTGGGGAGAGTGTGACAGCGTCAGGACGTTCAGCTAACTAATGGGAAATGGTGCGGGGTACCCAATACTCTTGTTCTTATACTACCACTACCTGTTGTGCTTGTGTTTGGGTGAGTGTGGCTGGTGAGGTTGGGTGGATAGAATTCCTTGTTAGGTTTCTTCTGTTGTTCTCACGGGACATTAGGATGTCTCCCCACTTGTGCACGAGAGCTTTAGGTTTCCTTACTGAGTATACTTGTATGCTCACCCTACGTTTACTTTCAGGTTTCCAGGAGGACTACCAGGGTCGTGGGGGACCCTACTAGTCAGGCAGTTGGAGTTGTTGCAGTTGTTGTTCTCTTGTTTTCTTTTGGTATTGTACTTTTGAGCTTTCTTGTACTTGTACCTTGTTATAAAATTGTTTAAACATGCATGTGGGAATGGTTTGGGTTTATTTATATACACTTGTTCTTTTTCCTTTTGGTGGTTGACTTGTCCTATTTCCCGATCCTAAATAATAAATAAAAAGGGTAATGCCTCCCATATTGTAAAAACTCATACTCTTGGTGCTAGTCGCCAACCCGGGGCCTACTGGAGGCGGGACTCGGGGGGTCATTATCTCCCTTTCACCATTGCCAGCTCAGGAGGGGCATCTTTGGTGGGAGGGGGTCGTGACATATATAAATGAAATTAATTTTTTTATAATAATATAATTATGTATATTTATGATTTTATAAAACAAGAATCATAATATAATTTCATATATTTATAAAATATATTATCTTAAAAATAATAATTTTCTTAAAAAAATAAGTTTTATCCTTAATTATTATTATTATTATTATTATTATTATTTCCTTTAATAATTTCCTTTAAAGATTTTATATAAAAAATTAATAAAATTAATTTACATGAATCCAAGTATTTTAAATCATCTCTTTTTAAAAAAATAACTTATTATTCCTATAATGTTTATTTATATTAAAACAACTTTTATATAAAAACAAATTATTTTATTAAAAAATGTATTTTTTATAAATTTATATGTTAACCAATTAATGATAACTATTTTAGTTTCAAAAACAATTTATTAAATTAAAACATATCTCTATTATAATTTAAAATAATTATTTATAACAATTTGATAGATTTTAAATATATTAAAATTATTCTTTTAAACAAATTAATACCACATGAAAAAAAACAATATTTGTTTATGATTTTTTTTAAATTAATCAAATCTTATTTCTTGAAAATATTAATTTTTTTAAAAATATTATAACTTTTGAAAACAATAATAAAAACATAATTAATATTAAGTGCTATTATTTCAAAGTTTTATTATATAATTTTAAATACTGAACTTAATCAAATTTTATAAACACTTATTTTATTTAAATTATAAAACAATTCATTTATTAGGCACTTATTTAATATTTTAAAATTTTCGGTATGTTACAATATAAGTTTATTATACAAGAGTTAAAGTACATATATGACAAGTCTGGTCTCAAGTAATGGATTTCGTCTTAATTTCCCTTCATTTAGGTATATTTTAATTTTATGCACCTAATTTATATTATATGGTGTTTATACTATCTTTTTACATGTTATATAATGAATCCTTAGTACTTCATTGTATTTAAATTTATAATTCAAATTATTTCATCCAAGGGGATTTGACTTGAAAGTTACCTACTGGTAAGTGTTTTTAACTCAATCTTATTTTATTAGGTTATATCATTTATTCATTAATTATATTGTGATAATATTATGTGTGAAATGAATTTTTTTTGATTAAAATTGTATTTACAATTGTTTTATGTGGATTTAAATTTGTTACACAGTCACTCCCTTGATTAATTCTCAATTTAATGATATGATCTTTGTAGGGGTTATTTGTCTCGAATTTTATTTATTTGGTACATACATTTATGTTATACACCTATATTATTTTATGAGGTATATATAATTCCCCTTTGACATGATATATCATGAATATAATTATCTTAATGATATTTAAAGTTTCATTTGAATTTATTCTTTCATGGGGTTATGATTCAAAAGTTACCAAAGTGGTGAGGGGTTTATATTTCAATCCCATTTTAATCGAGATTGTTTATGCTTGAATTTAAATTGTGAAAATTATATGATCCTTATTTGATAAACCCATTTAATTTTTTTTCCCTCTAGATACTTTTAGAATTTTTATGTTCTAGTACCATCTTTCTCTCTTTAGTACTCAAAATGGTTTAGAAAATGTTTTTAAGAAAAATAAATCTTATTTCTTTTCTTTTGATCAGAAAACCTTTTTCTTCTATATCTAGGTTTTCAAAAATGTTTTCAAGAACGTTTTTTACTACTCTTTAATGATTTTTTAAATTTATTTTTACCCATGTTTGAATTTTTATAAAAAGGTTTAAAATGAATCTTCATTTCCTTTTCTAAATAAGGTACTTTTTACCAAAGGTGTTTAAAAAATATTTATTTTAACAATTGTGACATGAATAGAGTTTCCCACCACCATGAATATTCAATGATTTTAATATTCCTTTATAATTTTTCATGGTTCTTTTCAAAGAATTTTTTTTCCTAATATTTTGTAAATTTTTAGTTTTAAGTGATTTTCAAAGTGGAAAGGGTATTTTCTTCAAGAATGTTTTTAATAATATTTTTATGGTATTTATATTCATTAATAACAACAATCCTTGATTTTACTTATGATCCACTGGGTACCATCCTCATTATTTCTCTGTATGGATTATGATTTTTTCAAAGATATTTTCATAGAACTCATTTCTTTTTTATAGGTAAATCACGCTATGAGAGAACAATGGTTATTGTTATGCTGAAAAATGAAATATTTCATGTGTTATGATTATGTTATGGTTCTTATACATTATTTATGATGATGGGTGAGCTCGATATAGATCATGATGATGGGTGATCCCAATATAAATCTCCAATGCATTGAGTAAAGAGACAAATTTAACTAGTGATAGGTTTCTCCTGAGATATTGTTGGAATTTACGAGGTTAGTTATTCCATATGTAAGTGTGATTGTAAGAGTGATATAAAAATGATGTTCCAAGTTACCAACATGTTTTATTTATGCTTGAATCAATTTCTAATGGATCCTTTGTTCAAGAATTGTTTTCATATGGTTCATGATTGTTGACTTTTATGAGTTTTATCTTATGTTAAATCTTTATGCCATGTTTCAAGATTTATGATCCATGTTTTGATGGTTATGAATTATCTTATTTTATTATCATGAAAATTTATTATGTCATCATTCCCTTATTCTCATCTTATACTCACTAATTAAATTCAATTGTTATTTCTTATGTTTACCCTTACTGAGTGTTTGAGATCACCCTTTTTATGTTTCATTTTCCCTAGGTTATGAAGAATAATATTAAATTATTTATGTATATAATGGTTTATGTGTGAAGAGTTTTATGGTAGATGTTTAAGACTTATTTTGGAAAAAGAAAATATGGGTATAGTAAGAAAAATGATCACTTAAATACATGAGTATTGTCATGTAATAGTTTTTCCAAATTCTCTAAAACTCTAAACCTAAAAAGTCCTAAGGTATGTAAGTGATCCAGTGTTTCATTTTGATGTTATATATTTTAGATGGCTAAAATTGGGTCACATTTATCTTTATTAAATCTATAAATGTAAATATTATGTTTTTATCACTGGATCCATGAATATGGGTTTAGGGATCTTACATCTTGGACCAGTTTGTAGTCATTTTCATCAATGACATATTCATCTACTTGAAGTCTAAGGAGGTGCATACTGATCATATCAAAGTTATATTGTGTGTCCTTAGATTCCACCAACTCTATGGGTTATTGTCTAAGTATAAGTTTTGGATATGGTGGGTGTGTTTACTTGGGAATATAGTATACAGCAGGGTGTGGTTGTGGACCTGTTAAAGATTGAGGCAGTTGTTTCTTGGGAAACACCTAATAATTTGGTAGAGTTTTGTAGTTTTCTAGGTCATGCGGACTATTATTAGAGGTTTGTGTATGATTTCTCATATATTATGTCCCTATTGAAAACTCTGACCAGGAAAGACCAAGATTCATCTAGATTGATCAATGTTAAACTATGTTTGACTACCTAAAGGGGAAATTGATCAATGCTCTGGTGTTTTGAAATCTAGGAGAAGGGGTGATGTTTGATGTTTTCTATGATTCATCCTGTATAGGCTTGGGAAGCATCTTGATGCAGAAGAAAACAAAGATCTCCTATGGGTTTAGGTAGTTACATCCTCATGAGCATAACTATGCCACCCAAGATTTGGAGCTAGTAGCAATTGTGTTTGAACTGAAGTTATGGTGAAATTACCTCATTGTAGAACGCTTTGTGGTATTTACCAATGATAAGATCCTAAGGTATATTTTCTCTCATCATAACCCGAATTTGTAACAATGAAGGTGGATTAATTTTCTTAAATCCTACGACTCTGAGATCTCTTACACCTTGGGGAATGGGAATTTTTTGGATGATGCATTGAGTAGGAAGTTGCAAAGGGATGTTTTTAAAAAATTGGGGATATGATTGGAGGGTGATGGAGGATTTGGCATTCATGCACCAAGATGAAAGGATGATTGGTGGTAGAGGTTTCATGTTTTAGATGAATATTCAGTCTTCTTAGATGAAAAAAATGGAGGATTCTTGGTGGGAGACCTAGAAGAAAAGGAAATGTATGACCATGTTGTCCATGATGATGACCTAGAGGAATAGTTGAAGGATGGTCAGAACTAGAATTTATTTCAGGGAAGGTTGTTTTTCTTGATAGAGATGTGTGGTGGAGTCCTTCGTGAATTTCACACCTCACCTTTAGAGATGCACCTAGAAGTATATAAGATGTATTGTGGTTTGGGGATTTAGTTTTAGTGGCCTGGGATGAAACATGTAGTGATAGAGTTTGTGTCTCAGTGTTTGGTTTTCCAACAGGTGAAGGGAGCACATCATGTTCCTAGTGTTTTGTTGTATCCCTTGGACATCTTTGAGTAGAAGTGGGATGAAAAATCAATGGATTTCATCACAATATTACCTTAGGCTCAATGGGAATATGATGTCATATGGGTAATCATGGATCGGCTGATGAAGTTAGCTTACTTCCTACCAATCAAGGAGTCAAGCATCGTGGATGTTTTGGTAAGGAGGTATGTGTATGAGGTTGTGTGGATGTATGGAGTTTTGAGATATACTATTTCATATTAGGACTCTCATTTTACTTCATAAGTCTAGAGAGGATTGTGACGTTATTTTTTCACTTAGTTATGCCTCAACACTGCTTTTCACCCTCAATCTGACTGAAAAATTATAGAGATCGGGTTTTTTTCTTGTAAGAATTTTGAATATTTCTATATATATTTTTATAGTTAGGTGTTGATATGGTGTGCAATTCCAAGGCCTGGTGTGCCCAGAATTAATTTTATAAAAATATTAAATATATTTTATATTATGCATGAAAAGTTTATTAAAGAAAATGAGATAACACTTAAACGAAATCTCAAATTAGAAATATGAGGTCACAGTTGAAACTAGAACATGATGTTTAGCCTAGGAATGACCTAAAATAGGTCGATGAGGGGCCTTCAAATATCACAACCATTGGTGCTGAATTCAATTGGTCAATTAAATAATTGGTTTAATTAATTAACTAATTAACCTAATTTTGTTTTCCCTTAAATACATCACTATGGAAATTTTCTAGGGTTAGATGCATAAACCCTTGGATAAGTGAGAGCATTCTTATTCTCCTTATATTGGATAATCGAATCAGATGACGATGAGACTCTGGATTGAAGCAGATTGAAGCACAGTGAATGCAAAGACTCCTCTCAATCATTAGTGAGCATTTTTTAACAATAAACAATATAATCTCTAGGTAGGACTCGTCATTTGTGGATTCTACCTCATTTGGTTAAATTGTTGAGAATGATCAATCCCTTTCTTTGATCTGTTCCAATTGTGGACAATTTCATGCACCCACATATTGAAATTAAATTGATTATTCAATTGTTTTCTAACCTTGGATCTTTCAATTGTTTTCATTGTCCAAGAAATCTTGGCCAAAGATTGTTAAAAAAAATTTGTGCCTTCCTCCCACCAATTCTTAACATTCTTCACTAATCAGCCTACAGGATATTGGTTCAACATTGCCAGATGGGACTTAGCCCGATCGGACCCCTGGATTCATGATGGATTTGTGTGTGAGGGATGAATCGATGGATCAGGGATGGTTTTAGTTGGATTGTGGGTTTTGGGTGATTTTTTTGATGATCAAAATCCAAATCATCAAGGTAATAAGAACTAGATATGAATGAGGTGTGTGGGTTATGTGCAGAAGAACCGAGTACCAATTTCTAGCCACCGGATGACTATTATTGCTAGCTGGAGTTAGATCCACCTTTTTTGGGAGGATATGATCCCAGATTTGAAGTGGTGACGCCATATCTGGATGTGTGGGCATAGATTTGGATTTCTAGGAAAAATGTGACTACGCATCATGTAGTCCCAAGAACACATGGTGTGTAGGGCCTTGGCTGTCATGGCTAGGGTTTTTCAGAATTATAAGTATCAAATGTCATGTGGGACCCTCACACGCCATGTGACCTTGTACTGGAAAACTCTGCATGTACTTCGGGAGTACGTGGACACAGGAATGGCCAAGAACACGCCATGTACCGGGGTATGTGGACATGGGTAGGGACATGGGTAGATAACCATGTGGAAGGGCACATCGTGTACCATAGTACATATACAGGGTAAAAGTACACAGACACGATCAAACAACACAGGAAGGACCCTGGGTGGCTCGGACATGTCGTGTAGACCCTCTACACATCGTGTATGGTTACATGGGTTGTGATTTGTGTGCATGAAGGTACATGTCCAAGATATTGAGCAGGACCACATGTCATGTGGGTCCCCTCACATGTCGTGTACCCCGTATTTTCTTTTGAAGGAAATTCAACCTCATGTATCTCCTTCATTTGTACTGAATTTTACCCTACGAGTAGCCTATCCTGAGATTTTTTCCTATGTAAAACGCGATGATGGCCTCCGTAGTGGATTTTGAGATGTGATGTGATATGTTCTGAGTGTGAAACTTATTTAAGAAATGTTCGATGATGACAGTGATCACATATGATCACCATAGGCACTTAAGTGGAACCCCCCTGATGGATCAAGGTGTCGGTCCTCTATCTACCAAGTGGAACCTCCCAATCTGATAGGGAATGGATCCTTGTGACACTAGAGTGGAGCCCCCCTAACTGACTAGGGAATGGTTCCTCTATCTACTGAGTGGAACTTCCTATCAAATAGGGTGTAGGTGCCCATGACACTAGAGTAGAGCCCCCCTAATGGACTAGGGAATGGGTCCTCTATCTAATAATTGGAACCCCCTTATCAGATAGGGCACAGGTCATCATGACACTAAAGTGGAACCCCCCTTACGGTCTAGGGCATGGGTCCTCTATATACCGAGTGTAACTCCCTATCGGATAAGTTGTAGGTCCTCATGACACTAGAGTGTAACTCCCCCCCCCCCCCCCAATGCACTAGGGTGTGGGTCCTCTACCTACAAAGTGGACCCCCCTAACGCATCAAGGCATGGGTACTCTACAGATACTTATCAAGTGGAACCCCACTAATACACTAGGGCATGAGTCCACTACTTTGAGATTGTTTCCCCTTGACTATGAGACACAGTAGTGATGTGTTTCTTGGCTTGGATGTTTTATGCTGGGAAAACACATGAGATGTTGGGCATCATTGATGGACTTCAGGAACTGTCGACACTCTTTTCCTAGGATGGGTTGTAAGATGTAGATATCATTATCTCTTGTTTAGGTTTCTTTGTCTTGGGCATATATATATATATATATATATATATATATATATATATATATATATTATCCATGTGTTGGATTCTGTTTACTCTCTTGCTTTGGGTTGAGATGTCTATTTTCTTTCTATTCCTATTGTGTCTCTTACTACTCCCCCTTCAGATTTTGGGGTGTCCTACTGGGTATGTATATACTCACTCATGCATGGGATTTTCCCACACGAGTCGTGTCTTATTTGGACAAAGAATAGGTTAGCAGTGACTACATAGGAGCTTAGAGATACTTGGTGCATTGGATTATGTACGGTGGTTGGAGCTTGGATATTAGGATTTGGGCACTCTCAACACTTTTACTTTATATTTTTGTTAGGTCGGGACATCTTTCTAGTTGGGCATGTATTTTTTCCCTTTAATTTTTAGTTTTCACTATTGTACTCTTGTACACCCTGGAGATTTTGCATGCCTGGTTTATATTCTAGATGTTGCATATTTTTATTATTATTCCTTTTCACTTCTATATTGATATGATCAAGTGTGGGGGGTACATTAGTAAAATTCCTCCCATTTAGGATATGTCTTTCGGTGCTTGTCGCCACCCCTTAACCTATGGAGGTGGGCTTGGAGTAGTTGTGGATCGAGCCCTATTTGGGTTGGGTCATGAAAGATTGGTATCATAGTAGTTAATTACTTGGTATTATGTTTAAATTAGTCCCCTTATGTGTATTTGGTTGTAATTTAGGTAAATAGTGTCAAAGTGCCTTGAGTGCGGCTCTCAGGACAAGGAACCCAGTGATGGTACGAACAACCGATGTATCCATTCACCAGGACCTTGATTACTTACTTATCGACTCAGCATACCAAGGAATTGGTTACATGTATCAATGTTATGTGCATCATATATGATTGATTCTTTTACTATCCTTCTTGATTCTACTCCCCATTATATATACATAAGTTCATCTTATTGTGGCATGTCTTGATTAAATTTTCAGGATGCCTTTGCGATGACAGCCAGCCAGGATACCAGTTCTAGATCATAACGATGATATGATGAGTAATGAGGCCTCATTTTATAGTCCATCCCATGAGATCCTTCCTCTAGTTGGATAGGTAGTATCACCCCACCTATTGAGCAGCATATCATACCAGCAGGACAGACTAAGGATGTGCACATGATTAGCGCACTCTGTGAGTTTCAGTGCCAAAGGCCACTAAGGTTCTATGATGAGCTAGATCCCTAGGTAGCAGATAATTGGCTATAGTTTGTGGTTCATATCTTCATTCTTATTTAGACACCAACAAATCATGCGGTTGTGATACCATCTAGAATTTTCCATAAAGTAGCTAGGTGCTGGTGGAGTTTTGTTACCCAGATGCATGATAAGTCGACACTCTCATGGTCTGACTTCCAGTAGTTATTTCATGAGGAGTACTTCCCATCCTATATGCACTCGGCTATGATTCATGAGCTTATGGATATACCGAAGGGAGGGATGACAATGGCTAAGTATGTGGAAAGGTTCACGGACCTTTAACAATATTTTCTTGACATGATTTGGGATTGTTACTTTTGAGCACAGAAGTTTGAGCATGGAATCCGTAGAGAAATCTATGTCAGCATGGTGAACTTGTACATTACCACCTATTCTGGGGTGTTGGAGTAGTCACTGGTGATAGAGATATTCCTATCAAAGGTATGTTAGGTAGATGGATTTGGCACTGGGCATTACATGGATGAGTCGTATATGGTAACTAGCATGCACCAATCAACAGGATCTTAACGTAGGAGACCTCTTTGTGATCAGACTTGGGCATGTGGTCATGAAGCATAGAGATAGTGTAGAGGAGGATCAAGGTAGCCTATAAAGGGGTGGTGTAATGCTTGTGACGGGCGAGGTCACATGGTGAATTATTTCCCGACCCGATGTGCTGAGGAGGGTAGGCAAACAACTGATGGACTACCACAGAAGAGATGGTGTTATGATCAGGGATCTACTAGGAGAGGGAAAGGGGGGCCTAGGGAGGAAGATATGGAAGAGAAGTAGGTGTATATTCAGGAGGAGGAGATATGGGTGTCAGACGATGCTATGAGATCCTTCAACCACCACCACCAGGCAGCCCATGCCAGGATCAGGGAGCTGGCGGTTGGGGACGTGGACAACAGCAGGCTATAGAGGCTTATGACCCTACAAAACACAAGATAATAAAAGGTATGATTTGTGTTTATTCTACTCATTATTCAGTATTAGTAGACATAGGTTTGATTCATTACTTCATCTATTTACTCTTGGTGTGAGATTTGAAGGTCCCAGTTGAGACTTTAGCCCAGCAGCTTCATCTTGAGGTTCCTATGGGGAACACTTATTATGTATCTTTTATCTGCCAATAGTGTGATCTATAATTTGGTAGAGATAAGTTCAAATGGTAGATTTTGGTCATCATAATGGAACCCTATGACATAATCTTGGGCATGGATTGATTATCCACAACCTAATCCCATATTGACTGTCACTATAGACGAGTCATATGCCTTCGCACTGATGGGACGAGATTATCCTTTATGGATGAGAGAGATCTCATGGTGACATTAGTGGGTTCTTTGAGTAGGAGGCTCCATCCCATCACCCATAAATTAGTGAGTATATCCCTTGGAGTATTAGACTCTTCAGGAATCTGGATTCTTTCAGTCATGTAGAATTACATGGATGACTTCCCCAAGTATGTTCGAGGACTATCTATGAGGTAGGATATGGATTTTTGTATCGAATTTCATCCTAGGACCACTTTATTATCTTCTACAGCATATCATATGGCCCCTACCAATATCCGAGAGTTGTGGTTGTAGTTAGAGGACCTTCGAGATAAGGTCTTTATTAGGCCTAGTGTGTCCCCCTAGGCAGCTCCAGTGTTGTTCATGAAAAATACGAATAGGATCTTTGTATTTGTATGGATTATCATTGCCTAAATTAGGCCATGATAAAGAAAAAGTACCCATTTCCAAGGATTGATGGACTCTTTGACTAGTTTTGAGGTGTGAGATGGTTCTCGAAGATCGATCTTAGGTCCAGTTACCACCAGTTAAGGGTTCATGAGGCTGATATTCTGAAGATGTCATTCTAATTTCACTATAGAAACTATAATTTCTCAGTGATTCCCTTTAGTGTGATGAATTCCCCCTTTGTGTTTATGACTTTGATGAACCAAAACTTCAAGCCATACTTGGACCAGTTCGTGGCTACCTTCATTAACGACATACTCATATATTCTATATCATAGGAGAAGCATACAAAGCATTGAGGATAGTGTTTTATTTTCTTTAGGATCACTATATTTATGGTAAGCTCTCGAAGTTCCAGTTCAGGATTCATGAGGTTCACTTTATGGGGAATGTCATTTATGAGCATGGTTTAGTTATGGACCTAGTAAAGATCGATATAGTGATTTCTTGGGATCCACCCAAGATCGTGTCAGGGGTGCAGAGTTTTCTTAGTTTGGAGGGGTATTATAGGAGGTTTGTGGTAGAATTATCTAGGATTTCATCCCTTTTGCCTATCCTGGCATGGAAAGGGAAGTATTTTACCTGGACTGAGCAATTCTATAGAGCCTTTAAGGATTTGAGGATGAGGCTAATGAGTGATCCTGTTTTGATACTACAAGAGGAGGGTGTGGAGTACGTAGTGTATTACGATGCCTTAGGATCTAGGCTCGATTTCATGTTGATGTAGTGATGCGCAGTTATCACATATGGGTCGAGGCTGTTGAGAGACCATGAGAAGAACTATGTGACTCGCGACCAAGAGCTGTCAGCGGTAATCTTTTCCCTGAGGATGTGGTGGCACTATCTTCTAGGAGAGCGTTTTTTGGTTTACTCATACCATCAGAGTCTCAAGTATATATTCATTCAAAGAGACTTGAACCTAAGATAACAGTTCTATTTGGAGTTCCTACAGAACTATGACTTCGAGATAGTCTATACTATAGGGAAGGAAATATGGTAGCATATTCCCTTAGAAAGAAGTCTTCAGCTCACTTGGTGTAGGATGATTTAGAGCAGTTTGATTCTTTGAAGTTGACCTCGATCGAGTAGGAGGGTGTATCTTTTCTTTAGTTGATGGTGTTGACTCCTCTGCTCCTTCAGCATGTGAGAGAGTCCCAGTTGGGAGATATTGATTATGAGATCTTGTGTGACCATATATCCATAAAATATTCACTATATGAATATTATGAATTAGGGAATCGCATCATCCTTTTCTAGGGATAGATGGTGGTCTTAGGAACAATACGGGAGGAGGTGATGTGAGAGTTCCACACTTATCCTTTAGTTTTATATCCTAATGTGGGGAAGATATAAAAATACCTTTAGCAGTATTTTTGGTGGTCCAAAATAATATGGATCGTGGCTGAGTTTATCTCCCAGTGCCTTTCCTATCAACAGGTGAAGGTTGAGTACCAGGTTCTAGTAGGTCTGTTGCAGCCCCTTGAGATATCAGGGTGGGAGTGGGATGTCATATCCATGGATTTTTTTATAGGTATTCTATAAAAATCGAAGGGTCGTGATGCCATCTCGGTGATATTTTACAGACTCACAAAGTTTTCACACTTTCTTACTATCAAGGTGTAGAGTTTAGTGGAGATTTTGGGGAAGATGGACATATGGGATATTGTTTGCCTTCATGGGGTTCCCTCGACTATTGTCTATGATCATGATTCATGGTTTATTTTGTGATTATAGAGAGACTTAGAGTAGGAATTTGGGACCCAAATTAGGATGAGTACAACCTTTTACCCCCAAAAAGATGGGTAGACTGAGCACATTATCTAGGTATTAGAGGATATGTTTAGGGCTTATGTGTTAGACTTAGATAGAATTTGGGAGGATCACCTTCCCTTGGTAGAGTTTGCATACAATAATAGCTACCACTCTATTATCGGCATGACACCTTTTGAGTCCCTCTATGGGAGACCTTTCAGGTCACTCTTGTGTTGGATAGAGATCGTCGAGGCATCTATTTTGGGTCCAGAGTTGGTACAAATGACAACGGAGAAGGTCCAAGTCATATGTGAGATGAAGAGAATATCCTAGAGCAGGCATAAATCTTATCCATATCACCATTGTAGGTCCCTGTAGTTTGATAAGGGATACCATGTTTTCCTAAGAGTCTCGCCACGATGAGGATTAGAGAGATTTAGTCAGGGAGGCAAGATGTCTCTGAGATTCATTAGGTCATTCAAGATCTAGTAGAGGGTTGGGGAGGTTTCTTACAGCCTCACCCTACCCCCATAACTGGAGTAGGTGCATTATGTCTTCCACATGTTGCAGGTAAGAAGATACATGCATTACCCTATGCACGTTATTGACTAGGGAGAGCTAGACATTGAGGAAAAATCTAATTTTGTGGAGAACCCAATGGCAATCAAGGATCGATATGAAAGGACCCTGCCTAAAGGGATCATCCCCTTGGATCATATGTTGTGGTAGCACGGGAACGTGCAAGAGAGTTCTTAGGAGTGGGAGAGGCTAATGTAGACTCAGTATCCAAAGATATTTATTTAGTTTTTATTTTTGGGGAAAAATCTTGAAGGAGGGAATGATGTAAAGACCCAGTTTATTCCTCATAAGACTTTGGAATATTTCTATATATATATTTAGAGTCATGCGTTGAGATGACATGTGATTTCATGGCCTAGCGTGCCCAAAATTAATTTTATAAAAATATTAAATATATTTTATATTGTACGGACACATTTTCTTAAATAAAATGGTATAAATCTTAAAATGAATCTTAGTTCAGAAATATGAGACAATAGTTGAGTCTGAAATGCGATGTTTACCCTAGACGTGACCTAAAATAGGTCAGCATGGGGTGTTTAGATATCTCGGTCATTGGAGGTGTGTTCGGTTGGTCAATTAAATAATTAATTTAATTAATTAACTAATTAACCTAATTTGGTTTTCCCCTTAAATACACCACTATGAAAATTATCTAGGGTTATCTTCATAATCCTTGAGAAAATTGATAGTGATCTTCTTATCCTTCCATTAGAAAATCGAATCAGATGATGATGAGACTCTATATCGAAGTAGATCAAAGCGCAATGAATGTAACGACTCCTCTCAGTCATTGTTGAGCACGTTATTCTATGAAAAATGATTCAATCTCTAGGTAGGACTCGTCATTTATGGATTCTGCCTCATTTGATTAAATTTTTGTGCATAATCAATCCCTTTATTTGATTTGCACCAATTATGGACAATTGTATGTGCTTGCATACTAAAATTAAATTGATTATTAAATTTTTTTTTTCTAACCCAAGATCTCCCAATTGTTTTCATTGGTCAAGAGAACTTAACCTATGAATGTTAGACCTTTTCTTGTACCTTCCTCCCGCAAATTCATTTCATTCTTCACTGATTGGCCTACGGGGTATTGGTTCGACGTTGTCAGGTGGGACCAAGCCCAATCAAACCCCCAGATTCATGACAGATTCACATATGAGGGATGGATCAAAAAATTAGGGAAGGATTCAATTGGAGTGTAGGTTGTGGGTGATCGTTTTGATGATCGAAATCCAAATCAACAAGGGAAGAATAACGTGATATGCACAAGGTGTGAGAGTTACATGAAGAAGAATAGGGTGCCAATTTTCGGCCACTGGATGACCAAAAATCATCATCTAGAGTTAGATCAACCTTTTTTAGGAGGAGACAAGGTTAGATTCGAAGTGTCGAATCCATATCTAGACATGTAGGTATATATCTGGATTTCTAGGGAAAACGTAACTACACATCATGTAGTCCCAAGAACACATGGCGTATAGGGCATTGGTTTCGGTGGCTAGGGTTTTGAGGAATTATAAGTATCACACGCTATGTGGGACCCCCACATGTCGTGTGACCTTGTGCTGGAAAACTCATTATGTACTCTAGGATTATATGGACACAATAACATCCAGGCACACACCATGTACCGGAGTACATGGACATGGATAGGGACATGGGTGGAACCCCATGTGGAAGAACACACCGTGTACCATGGTACACAGACATAGGAAAAGTACACTGACACATCTAAAGAGCACGGGAAGGACCCTGTGTGGCTTGGAAATGCCATGTAGACCCTCTACATGTCATGTATGGTTACATGAGCTGTGAGTCATATACCTAATGGTACACGACCAGGAAATGGAGTGGGACCACACAATGTGTGGGTCCCCTCACATGCCATGTACCCCTTGTTTCCTTTTGAGGGAACTTCAAACTCTCATATATTCTTCTTTTGGACTCAGATTTTGGCCCACGGGTAGCCTATCCTAAGTTTTTTTCCATATAGAACATGATGGTGGCCTCCCTATTGGCTTTTGAGATGTAATTCAAGATGTTCCGGGTGTGAAACTTATTTAGAAAATGCTCAGTGATGACAGTGATCATGCAGGATCACCAAAGGCACTAGAGTGGAACCCCCTTGATGGATTAGGGTGAAGGTCCTCTATCTACTGTGTGGAACCCCCTATATGATAGGGAACGGGTCTTTATGACACCATAGTGGAACCCCCCTAACTGACCAGGGTGTAGGTCCTTTATCAACTGAGTGGAACCCCCTATCAGATAGGGTGTGGTTCCTCATGACACCAGAGTGGAACCCCCTTGATGGACCAGGGCATGGGTCCTCTATCTATTGAGTAGAACACCCTATTGGATAGGGTGTGGGTCCTTGTGACACCAGAGTAGAACCCCCCTGACAGACCAAGGTGTAGGTCCTCTATCTACCGAGTGGAACCCAATATCGGATAGGGCACGGGTCCCCATGAAAGTAGAGTAGAACCCCCCTGATGCACCAGGGCATAGGTCCTCTACCTATAAAGTGTAACCTCTAGATGCATCAGAGCAAAGGTCCTCTATGGATACTTATTGAGTGGCACCCCCTAATGCACTAGGGCATGGTTCCTCTACTTCGAGATTGTTTCCCCTTGATAGTGTGGCATAGTGGAAAGGTGTGGATTGACTTGGATATTTTTTTCTAGGAATACACACAATATGTTGGGCATCGTTGATGGAATTTTGGAACTATTGGAATGCTTTTCCTAGGTTAGGATCTAAGATGGATATCCCCTTCTCTCTCATTTGGTTTTATTTGGCTTGATAATATATATCTATCTATATGAATCCATGTGTTGGATTCTATTTACTCTTTTTCTTTGGGTTGATCTCTCTACTATATTTTTATTTCTATTGTATCTCATATTGATCCCCCTTCATCTTTTTAGGCATACTACTGGGTATGTAGATACTCACCCCTGCATGGGATTTTTCTCATGTGGCGTGTCTTATGTATACAATGGATAAGTCGTTAGTGACTATAGAGGAACTTAGGGATACTTAGTGCATTAGACCATGTATGGTGGTCAGAGCTTGGAGATCCAGAGTTGGGCTCTCTCATCACTTTTACTTTCCATTTTTTTAGTTTGGAATATCTTTATGGTTGGGTGTGTATTTTTTCCCTTTACTTTTCAGTTTTCACCATCATGCTCTTGTGAACCATAGAGGTTTTTCATGCTTGGTTTATATTCTAGCTATTGCGTCTTTTTATTATTATTCCTCTCCACTTCATTATTAAGATGGTTGAGGGTGTTTGTATGGGTACATTAGGTAAAGGCCTCACATTTAGGATATTCCTTTTGGTTCTTAATGTCACCCCCTACCCTATGGAGGTGGGATTAGGGTAGTTGCGGCTCAAGCCCCTGTTGGGTCAGGTCATAAAAAAATCAAGCAGACTGTCTAGGATTTGGAGGATATATTGTGATTGTGCATCCTATATTTCGATGAATCTTAGGAAAAGCACTTACCTTTGATTGAATTATCTTATAACAACATCTATCACTCATCCATTAACATGGATCCATTTGAGGTGTTGTATGAGAGGTTGTGTTGATCCCCACTATGTTGGTTTGAGGTTGAAGAGTCATCTATTATTAGTCCTGATGTAGTGCAATGTACGACCGTGAAGGTCCAGATGATTCGTGAGAGGATGAAGGCGGTGTAAGACCAATATAAATATTATGTTGATCACAGGAGACTCTTATATTTCAAATATGGGGACCATATGTTCTTAAATTCTTCCCCTCATTGGGGGAAACAAATGTTTGGTAGGGGGAGTAATCTTTCTCCCTAGATCACTGGACCCTTCAAGATGTTGGATCATGTTAGTGTGGTGGCATATTGATTGGCGCTGCCACCATGGCTGGATGAGATCCATGATGTTTTCCACGTGTCCTAGCTCCATCAATATCTTTATGAATAATACCATGTCATTGACCGGGGAGAGTTGGATATTGAGGATGATGAATCATTCATGGAGTGACTAGTAGAGATCCAAGATCATCAAGAGAAGGTGTTGCATGGATAAACCATTCCTTTGGTTCGTGTGTTGTAGAGGCATGATGTAATACCTCGATATTTTTATGAATTTTTTTTCAAATAAAATTAATATTTTTGATATATTTCATCACACGAAACACTGATTTTATCTTACATTACATGAAACACTAATTTTAACTTGAGATACACACAACATTGAGTTAAAATGAAATGTGGCGTACTATTAAAATATTATTATTTAATATGATAGTTATCACCTAGCTGTTGGAATGATGGGTGTGAATAGGACTAAAAAAATTATGAAAATATATGGTCTACACATGCATATAAAATGAATTATTTGGTGACCAATTAATTATAAATGAAAATAAAAACTATTTGAAAATAAAGGAAATCTTTTTCTGAAAAAAAAATATGCAAAAAAACAAAATTTACTTAAATAAATTAATCAAACCAATTTTTTTGAATGATTTTATTTAAATTTTTATATTATATATTCAATAAAATGTTTAATATTCATCTTTTTTTCTAGATAATAGATAATAATAAATCCAATATTATGCTTAAAAACTGTATTTTTCTAAAAAACAGTTTTGTTTCCTTTTGTACGCTTATTTTAAAACTAATTTATGACATTGTTATAAAATTTATTTGTAAAAATTGAGTTAATTTTTGAAATCATCATGTTAAAATTATCTTAGATTTAATTTTTGAGAATTTTCTAAGAAGGTAAATTTTTTGATGAATAGTGAAAAATTGGTTTTTATTAAGAATCATCATTTATTTTAAATCTTAACTTAAAAATTGTTTTAATATGGTTTTAAAAGAAAAAATTAGTTAAATTATATATCTATTAATCCAATTTAGTTCATTTTATTCATTTTTATATTGAATTTTGATATAATTTTTTAAAAACTTTTAAATATTTTCTCTTTGAAAACCTGCTTTATCATCACGTATGCAGGATTAATTTTAAATTAAATGTTGTCAATTATGTGAATGGAATTTGTAAAAATTTATTACATATTTGGAATAATAATAATTTATATTATCTAATAAGATCAAATTAATTTTTTTCTATAATTAATAGTAAAAAAAGTAAAAATTATTTATCACGGTAAAGGTAAAAATGGGTTTACCAGGGGTTTAATTAAAAAGATAAGGGTTAAAAATGAACCAAAACTTATCTGAAACCCATTTTATAGAAATATTTAAACATTATATATTTTATTTTCAATAATGGACCATTTTTAATCCTTTTGTAATGTGAAAAATGTGGGTACACCTTTTTCTTTTAAAAAAATACAAGTGTGTCACTCACCTCACTTATAAAAGGTCACCCACTCTCCTATCCTATTAACACTTCAAAACCCATTTGGTACAGACAATACCTATCCAAATAACTTCCTTAATTCCCACTTATCATCTTATAATCCTTATTTTGGTCAAAAATGCAACCTATAGATCCTTTTTATGAAAACCAAAAGAAGTTTTCCAAAGAAGAGGTAACGTCCCTAATCAAGCATTTTATTTTATTTCTTCCTCAACCTCCTTCAATTATTATTAAAAAATTATGATATAAAAAATTCATTATATTAAATATACTTATATTTTATTATTTTAATGTAATAATTTAAATCCTTCTCCTATTCCATCAAATGGTTTACAAAATCATCATTTGTGTGTATGGCGAACTACCGCCTTGCGAACCGATGTTATTCGTTTTTCATCACCGCCTATCATAGATGGATATAATGATAGATTTATTATTTATATATTATATTTTTTATATTATTATTATTATTTAATCATTATATTACATGTTCTTTCTTACTTTCCATTCCATGAGAATACGATAATGTCGTGCGTGTGTGCGATGGACTACCGTCTCGTGAAGCGATGTGATTCATTCACACTTTACATTAAAGTTAATAAGAATAGTTTTAATGAAAATATGTGATATATATGACATAACAATGATTCTATAATGTTAATATATTATTTACCTTTATTTATTTCTTTTCTTTGGGAAAATGGAAACAATATTCATTCGTATGTATGACCTATCATATCCATGGATGGTGTATTTCATTTTTTATCTCTAACTATTATGGATCACTATAAATACAAGTAGACTGAATATATATGATATTGATATCATTTTTATAATTCTTTAGATTATGTAACCATGATTAAAGTAATATGACCATAAATAAAAATCAAAACATACACGAAAAACAAAGCAGTTATTGCCCGAAATGTGACTTTAACATAGAATTGTTAATAAATGGGTAATAAAGGGTCATAAGTAAATAATATATAGTATGTTATATATAATTATGGTTTTTAATAGATTTATAATAAACTTATATTTATTATATAGGAGTTTTGAATGTGCATAATGAATTCGAGACTTAAAGTGAGGGATTTATGTCTCGCTTTTATTTTTTGTGAGACACATGACATATTCACCATGTGTTTAGTTTATGTGGTGTATATACTAACCATTAATGTATTTTATTATTATTATCCTAAAAATTATTTTAATTTAAATATCTATTTTATTATTTCTCTTTCATGGGGTTTATAATTCAAAAGTTACCAAATCGGTAAGGGATTTTTGTATCAATTTACTTTCTTTGAGACATATATTATGTTATGAACCTGTCTTCTTTTATGAGGTGTATATAAATACCCTTTGGCATGTAATATCATGAATTTATTTATTCTCGTGATATTTTAAGTTTCATTTAATTTTATTCCTTTATGGGGCTTACAATTCAAAGTTACCAAAGTGGTAAAGATTTTATGTTACAACCTCATCATTTATCAAGATTGTTTATGATTATGTTTTTGATAATAAAATATTATGATCCATATCCCAAGAAACTCATGAATTTTATTATCCTATATTTATTTCATGAGAATACATTTTTTCCCTTCATTTTCTTCTCTTTATGTACTCAATAGTTCAAAAGAATGTTTTTAATAAAAATCATCTTTATTACTCTCTTCAGTTGAAAACACATTTTTCTTCCAAAACCATGTTTTCTAAAAATGTTTTCAAAAATGATTTTAACATTATTAAAATGGTTTATTAAATATATTTTTAACCATGTTTTAATTTTTACAAAAAAAAATTAAAAGGAATCTTCATGTCATTTTCCAAACAATGCCCATTTGGGTTTTACTAAAAATGTTAAAGGAATATTTGTTTTAATATATACGGCATGAATGGAATTTCCCATCATCATAACCATTATTTTATTTTAATATTACTTTATAATTTTTCATGGTTATTTTCAAAGAAAATTATTTTCAAAATGTTTTATATTTTTTAAAAAATAAAGAGTAAATGATATTTTCCTCAAGAAATGTTTTAAATGATCATTCAAAATCATTTTATATCTAAAATGACATCCATTGATGTTTTATATTCCTTAATAGGGATATGATCTAAGGATAACATTCTTATTTTTTCTCTAAATTGTTTTTGTTTATGATGACATGATGTTTATAAAACTTGTTTCTCTTACACATGTTACATTATTAGGAAATTATTATGAAACCCACTTATTTTCATGAGTTATACTATGATGAAATAATGAAATAATTATGAAACCTATATCTTTTACACAGGTTATGATGTGATGAAATTTTTATGAAACCCATTTCATTTCATGGGTTATGATATTATGAATTTTTTATTATCTTATGTCACACATACATATAATTTTCATTATGTGATGGTTGGGACCTATATCTACCTCCAATATATTGGATAAAAATATATATATCATGATATAGATTGGAATGGAATGGGGAGTGAACCCAGTTCAGTAAGGGACTTTTTCTATTATGATGGTCTTGGAAGTGAACCTTGACTACTATGATGGTTTAGTGAGTGGACCCATTTCACTATGATAGCCTTGGCAGTGAGTCTTGACTATTATGGAAATGATTTTCTATGATTATTTGTATGCCAAAATTCTATGTCTTATGTCAATATTATGCTCTCATGACTCATGTTCTTTGACTCCCTTATGATTCGTGTCTTATGAACTGTTAATCTTTATATCGTGACTAAAGATTATGATCGTTGATATGCAAGGTATGGTTTTCAAATGTTATGTTCATTTCATACTTATGTGATCATTAATATCTCACTTTATTACCATTATTGATCATATGAGCTCACCCTTTATTATTTTCATTTCCCCAGATTATGAAGACAGGTTTTAAGTAAGGTATGTCTATGAAGAGTACTAAAGGGGAAGATCTTAATGGGATATGTTGAAGATCTTTCACTAAATAAGAAAATTGTGTTTTTGGTCTTTAAAGACACTAAACTATTATGGTCCCCAGGCATGTAATTTGTAATGTATTGAATATTTATCTAAAAAGATGCAATATTTATGTATGAAAATTCTGGGTCACTATAGTTGGTATCAGAGGATAGGTTTAGTTAACCTTTGGAAACTAGGATGAGAAAACTTTAATAAAATCCCTAGGTATATTTCTAAGGATATGTCTAGGGATGTCTTTAAGGATAAGTATAAGGATGAGTCAAAGTATAGGAAAATTTCTTGGAATTTTGGTAAAGGATAGATCAAGTGGTTTCCAAGAAATTAAATCTCTATCTAGATACTATAAGTGGATGTGGATCTAGAATAGAGGTACTTATAGATAATAAATCTGAAAATAGAACATTGAGTTGGAATTGATCTTCACCTGGTTCACAACAATGGGTTTTTTGTACACCTGGTTTAAAACTCTCAAGGGATATGTTTTGGAAATTTACAAACTCTTTATGAACCATCATAAAGGATTTAAATAGATAATGACTACAAATAAACTAGGATAAACCTATGGTGTTATGATTTAGACATCCTATATGTAATTTTTCATGATTAGGTGGTTCCCTTATATAATTATTGTTGTTATCACTATGATTTTTAGTTTTAGTCAATAGATGGAACCCGAAGGAACCGTGTTAATGCTGAGTGTAAAAGATAATGAAATGATTTTCCTCCTGAGCAGCCAAATGCTATAGGAGATAGTAGACAAAATCTCATTTCAATACTCATGCAACCTTCTCAATCCATGAATCATGCTAAAGTTCCGAATGAGAAAAGGGGGGAATAATGTTCTATTAAGTCCTTCATTAGTAAAAATCCACCTTCCTTCAGTGGATCCATTGATCCACTAGTTTCTAAGCAATGGATTAGTACCAATGAAAAGATATTTTCTATTATCCAATGTTCTAAACATAAAAAAAAATCATTTTGGATGTATATCATTTGGAAGGTTAAATAGGTCAATTGTGGACTCTCATCAAGAATACAAGGTAAAATGATGAAATTGACTCCATGGATTGATATAAGTTCAAGAACTTATTTTTTAATAAGTAATTTCCTTTTATTCTTAACAAGAAGATGGATAAGGAGTTCCTTGAGATAAATACAAAGTATGATGAATCTATTGTTACCTATGAGGAAAATTTTACAATACTTGCAAGGTACGCTTCTGGTATTATCATTCAACTTGAAATTAAGGTCGATCAATTCTTCAGTGGCTTAAAACCAAGTCTCCAAAGGGTATTATCCATAAGAGACTTCACTTGATATGGAGAATTTTTTTGATGTGCTATCAAGGTGGAAATAAAGGTTGGAGTTATGTATCAATATCATGGTTTTGATAAGAAGAGAAAAATGGAATTCAAAGGAAAATCTAAAACCCATGGTGAAAAGAAGATGAGATTTCCTTTATGCTCAAAGTGTGTGAAGAAACATGGAGGAAATTATCTTAAGGGAACTATTAAATGTTTTAAGTTTGGAATTAATTAGGCAATCGAATGAAAAAGTGATGGTAATAAGTTAGCTAATAATGAAAATAGAGAGAAAGTTATATAAAATGCACCACCCACACTCCATTATTTTGAGTTCAAGGAGTTTGGGAATTATGTGAATCAATGCCCCAATACAAGGGATAATGTGTATGATAATCCAAAACAACCTATGAATACAAAGGAAAAAGGGAAATATTGTGCAATCAAAATGAATGAATTGAATTGTGATGAATTGAATTATAATGATTAGGGAACATTATCCTCCCAACCTTTATTGGGAATTTCATGTTTTATTTGGTATGAATGTGCCCTATGAAAATATTATTGTTTATATTTTAGTGAAATTTCATATGATTTTGATAATTGATTATCTCCCTCTACGTGTATTTTGGAATAGTAAAATCACATTTTATATTATATCGGTACAAGGATAAACCCAAGATTCCAACGAAAATGTTTTTGCATAAGAGCTTATATAAGGAATAAAGGTTGAATTAACTTTTGGAAGCTTATATGTCTCCATGTAAAATTAACTTAAGAGTTATGGATACCATCATTGGTTTATGAGTTTATGTTTGATCATAAGTTCAAAGTCATTGACACCCCTCTTGAGGTATTATGTGATGAAAGTTTATCAAGATTAAGGATTTTTTTGGAGACATTTATGGAAATATAACCCTTTGGTTTTATATATATTTTAGTGAAAAAGTTATTTGAGGAGGAATACCTTTAAACTTTTTGGAAATATGATTAAAGGTACTGGTAACATTTATAGTTTATCTTATCTTTGATGTTAAGGTAATTATGGGTTGTAGTCGATCACCTTATGAAGTCATCACACTTCATTTCTATAAAAGAATATTTCTCTCTAGATCCTCTCACCAGAATATGAATGAAGGAAGTGGTAATATTTCATGGAGTTCCACATTCAATTGTATCTGATTAGGATATGAAGTTTATATTGGTATTTTTTTCAAAGTCTTTAGTAAGATCTTGATATAGAGTTGAGTTTCAGCACTATGTATCATCCTCAGACAGATTTTTAGTCTGAGAGAACAATTCACACCCTAGATGATATGATAAGATCTTGTTCTATAGATTTCAAAGGTTGTTGGGATAAACACTTTCCTCAAGTTTAGTTTTCTTGAAACAATATCTTTCACTCAAGCATTCAGATGACTCCTTATTAAGCCCTTTATGGAAATAAGTGTAAAACCCCTATGTACTAGAATGAAGTTTCAGAAAGAAATATATTGGGACCTAATTAAGATTATGTAATGGTAGATAAGGTTAGATATTATAAGGTCCCAGATCCATGTGGATCGACCCTTTGCGTGTTTCTGAGGCTTGAGGTTCTCAGAGGAGGCTTGGAGGAATTCTGGATGAGTTCGACTACTGAGAGATGGAATCAAGGGAAGGATTTCACGTTGTGAAGATTTACATGAAGTGAAATTGGGTTTCACATTATGTAATATATCGAAGTTTGAAAAATAAAATAAAGTGAAGAGGTGACCCATTTTTCAGTGGAAACCGAACCTTGAGAATTACATGACGTGAAAAATGATTACACATCGTGTAATTTACCATTTTTGTGTGTTTTAAAACATTTTTAGCCGCTCGGTTTTTCAAACCCTACAGCTGCTCTCATTTTCCAGTGTCTGATAGCCCTCTCCTTCATCGTTTTGGATTCCCTATGAGGGGGGATCGATCTTTGGGCTTTCTTCTTCGATCTGTGGTGATTTGTGGTGATCCAAGGTGTGTTCTTCCTTCATTTTCCAATAGTTTCTCTAAGTTTTATCTCGTTTCCTCTTGTATCTTCACATCATGATATGGTGTTCGCTTACCCATGGTTCTAATGAGTTTTCTCTTGGTTATTGTTAGTGTGGTTGTGCCACAGAATCCTCGGATGGATGTAGTTATTATGGGAGGAATGATCAGAGATCCATTTCATGGTCTATTCTCATGTGAAGAACATCGACAACCTTTTTGAGGTAAGAGATTTGTTTTTTCTCTATTTAATTGTGTGGAATCATAGAGTTATCATGATTTAGCCCCTTGGATCACAAAGAAATTAACCTAACAATTATTTGAACTGGATTAAAGAATTGGTATCAATCGCATAGCGATGTTTCTACTTTGTACCATGATAATGGTTTGCCTTGTGATTTGCTAGATATTGTGATATATATGCCTTACTTAGATTATCATTTTGTTCTTGATGAAAATTGGTAAAGAAAATAAATCCAAAATTAATTGGTAATTAATTGTTTAAAGGAATTAAAGAGTCATGTTTAATGAATCTAGTTGTTGTTGGTGTAATTTTATGATAATAAAATTGATGCAGGAATGCATGTTTAAGTGAATTGGTTAATGAACATGAAGCATGTTAATGCTTGTTGATAAAATAATTAAATAAATGTTAAATTAATTTTTTTAATTAATTTGTGATAGATTGTGATAGTTTGTTTCTTAGGTTCCCTGTAGTTAGAACTTGTGAATAATGAATCGGTTAATTCAAGATGGAATAATAACTGGTTGTGTGATAAAATACAATTCTTTTATAGGTCTTGAGTTGTGTGTTTGCTTGTAAAGGTCATGTGCCTTGTGATTTGGAGTCGTGAGAGCTTGTTGTGTGTGAAGGTTGGATGCCTTGCTTTAGGGCCAAGATCCCAGTTGCTCTGTTTATTTCCTGATGCTTGTGATGTGATCCTAGGATAGCTGATCTTGGAGGGATTTTGTGGTATGTGGGGTGGGGAGTCCTGGATGTGTTGTGAGCCTGAGATGGATGATCTTATAGGGATCTTATGGTATGTGGGTCTAGGAGTCTTGGATGCGTTGTGAGCCTAGGATGGCTGAGCCTAGAGGGTTGTTATGGTATGAGGGGTGGGAAGGCCTAGTTGTTGAGGCATTAGTTGATGAATAGAGTGTAGATATGCATTGGTATGTGCATGTGGTGTTAGGGATGACACCAAAGATAACGAAATGAGTTAAAGTTGGGCTTACCCATTATTATGAAATTTGGATGCTTGTTTGAATCATTTTCTTGGCCGACATCCATATTGTTGTTTATCTTCTTTCCTTTCCCCACTGCTTGAGGCAAATGGTTTTATTTACTCTCCTTCCAAGAGAGGAAAATATTTGTGGAGTATGTCATGTTATTTCCATGTTTATCTTCTCATGGTTAGATTAGTCTACGATCCTACTATAGATGGCGAAGACTCAATGGGTAGTTCATATACTCACTGTGTTAAACCCCTTGTGTTTGGTATCTTAGAATGTTTTCCTAAAACACCTGATAATATGGAAAGTAATTTTGTTAATAAAATAATGAATTTTTAACCCTTGGGGTTGGAACTTGTTGGAATTCAATGATGAGGTTGTAATTCTGAGAAGCCAAGGGCTTGGTTTTCTTATTCCTAGAGGGCATGGATATTTATTGTGATGTTAATGTAATGTAATGTGGAAAATGTTAATCATTAATTAATGGTTAAAGAATTAATTAATGTAAAGTGAAACTGATGAAAAAGAGATAAAACAACTTAATATAGCTCAGGATATCTGGTCTTATTAGTGGCAGTCGAGAGTTTGAGAGAAATTAGCTGCAGTTGAGTTTGAGAATAGGATATTCCCATGGTGTGGTTGTGAGCTATATTATATCATTTACTTTTTATGTTTTTATATGCTACTCCACCCTATTGGTTAGGGAAACTGACACCCTAGGGATTCTGAGCCCGGGGGTGTTTTCCCCAACATCTCAGTGGGAGGATGGATGGTTGACTACCCCATTTAGCCCTACTCTCTTCTCCTGGTAATTAATTGTGTTGGTATGTACAACGATTAGTTTTCCCCATATATGTGTGTATAGGGATGTAATGGATTGTGGTTATTTCACACACATGTATTCTGGATATAGTTTCCTAAGGACTACTATAAGTGTAACATGTATAGGCTACAATGGATTCCAATCCTTACTTAGTTTATGGGTTGTGATGACTTGAGGTATAATACCTGATGTATGGTATACATTATGTAAGATGTGGTGGCTCCTAGAAACTACCTGGTTACTTTTGGTTACATGGACGTGGTGGTGTGTTGTATGAGGTTAATGTTTTGGTGCTTCACCCAGGTGTATACAGGATAGACTTTTGGAGAGAGATTCTTAGGACAAGTGACATTGGGGTAGAGCGAAAAAACAATAGGGAAGTGGTAGCGGGATACCCTTAATATTATTTATTATATGTCCTTGTATGCAATACTTGGTGTGGTTATCCATGGTGAGGCTTAGAACTTAGTATACTTGTTTAGGTGATGAGTTAGTTTCACTTGTTTTTCGCTATGCTTTAGTATGATTTCTTTACCTTTTTCATGAGAGGCTTTAGGGAGGATCCTACTGAGTATACTGTTATTCTCACCCTATATATATATAAACTATTTTTTAGGTTAGTTGTAGTAAGTTGTAGATAAGTCTAGTTACTACTATCTTAGGTTTTTGTAGGAGCTTTTTGGGCTTTGTGGTCACTATAATCTTTACTTTACTTTTGGTACTTGCAGTTTTACCTTTGAATTATAGTATTTATTGCATGAAATTACATTTTTGTACTTGGGTTTTCTTTTAAGCTGGAGTATGAGTAGGATTTGGTTGGTGTCTATCTTATCTCTCTCTTTCGAATGTGTTCTCTTAGAGGGTAATGCCTCCCATCTTCATTTTTATTATACCCTCGGTGCTAGTTTCCAACCTAGGGCATACTAGAGGTGGGACTTGGGGGATCACTATCTCTCTTCTCCCATTTTTAGCCTAAGAGGGGTACACTATGTGGGGTGGGGGTCATGATAGAGTTGTATCAAAGGTCTAGTTGAGGGATATGATGAAGTTTAGAGTTTGGAACAGGTGAGGTTTCATAGGTTGGTAGGGCAATAGTGTTAGCTAAGTTTAGAAAGTGTTGTAAACACAGGAGACCGGCTGAGTCATGGGTATTTAGGGCCCCCTTTGATCTGATGAAGGTACCTTTAAGCTTATAACAGCTACTAAATGGGGTGATACTTGTTACAGGGTAGAGACCTAGGAAAGGATCATGCATCATTCTTCTTTGTGCTTGTGTTTGAATGGGTAGACCTTGGGATAGGTTAACCTAAAATGAATAAAATAAAAAAATTAATTAATGTTAAAGTCTTCCATATTATATGTTTAGAAGATATAACTATTTTTTGTTTTGTAGGCAAGGCTCCAGGTTGGCGTCCTTGTCAGGTTCACACAGAATATATTTAGTAGGTTTCACCAACAGATCACTACATAGTAGAGGTTAATGATGGAAACACTTAAAGGAGGACACTTTGAGAGTTTCAATTCCATAGTATACAAAAGTACAAGGGATCTATTTCATATATAGTCATAGAAGATTGGTTGGAGGAGGTTGAGATATCCTTTAGTTTGATCTGTGCTCGGAAGGAGCACTGGGTATCATTGGTTGTGACGATGCTACGTGGGGTAGCGAGGTAGTGGTGGTTCTTATTCCTTGGATATCGTGAGGAATTGGTAGTCTCGTGGGAGGAGTTCTGAGGCCAGTTCAGAGCCTAGTTTATTTCTTCAACCACAAAGGTGTACAGTCGCTAGGAGTTGCTTACCCTTTGGTAGGGGAGCTCCAGTGTGTGAGATTTTGGGATACATTTCAAGAACCTTAAACGATATGCTTCAGACCTATTTACAAATGAGGAGGCTAGGGAAAGGTATTTCTAGTAGGCTTTTCATCTAGAGATCTAGTTCCAGGTCACCCCATTTATACTAAAGACGTATCTCAAGGTGTTGTAGAGAGAAGAGGTCATCAATAGGCCATTATCCCAAACCGGGTCATCACCGTAGGGGAGTATTCACGATTCTCCATGAAGCATAGCTATGGTCTGGGGTTCCTGGTTTTCAGTACAGAAGAGATTCTAATCATCCAGGGGTAGGTCCCAACCCTCAATGTCTTGTTTCTTTAGGGGGGGCTCTTAGGCCTATTCCAAGGGATTAGGTGCATGTTTTTCTTGTGGAGTTAAAGGTTATTAGTAGTGAGAGTACCTGAACTTTCTGAGTAGTCAGTGTGTTCCAGTTGTTCTGCTTCAGGTTCCTCCATTATTGTAGTTTCATCCAAGGCAGTGGTAGTAGGTTGCTCTAGTTTGAGATTATTAGAGAGTAATTAGGGAAAGTAGAGGATAGCCTTGGGATTCTCCCCATCCTCAGAGAGAAGATCGCAGCTATGGAGGTGGTCATCAGCAGGGTTAGAGAGGTCATGGAGTAGGTTGTGGTTAGCTTCATGCTTTAGCGTTGCCAATGCTAGGAGATCCAGACATCATTTGAGGTACCCTTTTCTTTTTTTCTACTTGGGTGTATGCCTTGTTTGATCCAGGAGTGATGCACTCCTTCATATCACCTACCCTTGTCCATGCTTTGGGACTTGAGGTAAAGAGACTTCTAGTGCCCTTGCTGTTGACTACGCCAGTTAGAGGTCACCCTAACTTGTTTGAAGTATATTGAATTATGAGCTAGTGTTGGGGTAGCACCGCTCTTGGGGATATTTCCTATGTTTATAGATACAACCATATGACATCATACTCACCATGTATTGGTTGTATTCGGTGTAGGATATTTTGTATTGCTTCAAGATTCAGTTTGTGTTCTTCGATGCCGATAGAGAGCCAGCAGTTTTTTTTTGTGAGAGAGACCCTTAGATGAGTCAAAGGCGTGTTCCATCCTGATCATCCTTGATGGCTGAGTTGATGCTGAGTTTGTTAGAGTTTCAGTAGTTGGTGTTTCCTACGGTCATAGAAGAGTACTCTGATATCTTTCCATAGGAGGTTTTAGCATTACCCCCTCAATGAGAGATCGAGTTCGAGATCGAACTACAGCCAGGTGTGTCTCCTATCTCGATGTATTCATATAGGATGGAACCTTCTGAGTTGTAAGAGATTCATATATAGCTCGGATCTCTATTTTAGTGTAGTTTTTTTTGGCTAAGTGTGTCACCATGGGGTGTACCAGTTTTTTTTATAAAGAAGGATGATGACAGTTTGTGGTTGTGTATCGATTATCATCGCTTGAACCAAGTGACGGTGAAGAACAATTATCCTATTCCATGAATTGATGATTTATTCGATTAGCTGAAGGGTGAAAGTTGATTCTCAAAGATCTATTTTCATTAGAGATATCATCAGATGTATGTGAAGGATGAGGATATCTCAAAGACTGCTTTCCATTGTTATCATGGGCATTAAAAGTTTGTTGTGATGTCATTTGGTGTGATGAATTCTCCAGTTTTGTTCATGGGGTTAATGAATGTTTTGTTTCATGAGTTCCTGGATAAGTTTGTGGTGGTTTTCATCGATGAAATCCTTGTGTACTCTACATCCAAAGAGGAGAATGCAGAGCATCTACATGCCATTTTGTAAGTTCTTTGATGTGAAAAGTTGTTTGGGAAGTTGTCTAAGTGTGAGTTTTGGGATCAAGAATTTTTTTTCTTAGGGAATATTAAATCCCAACAGGAAGTAGTTGTGGATCCATTGAAGATAGAAGTAGTTGTATCTTGGGAATCCCCCAAGATAGTGGTAGAGGTGTGAAGTTTCTTTGGTCTTATAGGCTATTATAGGAGGTTCATAGCCAATTTTTATTGGGTTGCGACCCCTATAATAGTGTTGACCAAAAAAGATCAGGCATTCTTATCGACTGATCAGTGTCGGGTGGATTTTGAGTATCTGAAGGAGAATTTGGTCAGTTCTCCAGTTCTTTGTCTGCCAATAGAATGAGTTCAATTTTTGGTTTTTTTTTTATTCTTCACATCTAGGGTTGGGATATGTTTTGATGTAGTAGAGATCAGTCATTTCTTATGGGTCTTGTTAGTTAAGGCTCCATTATCGTAATTATGCCACCCATGATCACAAGTTGGAAGTGGTGGTGTTTTCCCTAAATTTGTGGAGACATTACCTCATAGGTGAGTGTTTTGTGGTCTTCACTGATCATAAGAGCCTAAGGTATGTTTTCTCCCAATGTGACTTTAACTTGAATCATCGTCAGTGGATGGATTTCTTATAGGGTTACAACTTTGAGATTTTTTATACACCTATAGAGGGGAATGTTGTAGCTAATGCGCTAAGTAGGAATTTGCACAGTGATGCAGCGAGGAAATTAGGTGATTCTTGGAGAGTAATGGAATAACTTTTAGCATTGCACATAGATATGGGATAAGTTGGGGGGAAAAGGTTTTCTTTTTCAGATGATGATGAAGTCATCTCTAGTCTAGAAAGTTGAGTAATCCTACTTGGGGAATCTTAAGGTGGAGGTTTGGAGAGATTGAGTTGTTTGTGGTGAGGCCCCTGATGGTTGGTATGAGGATGAACAACAATGAATGTTGTTTCAGGGAAGGATTTTGTTCCTTTAGTAATGTTTGGTATGGTTCTTAGAGAGTTTCATGATTCCCTTTATTGGTATATACTGGCATAAAAAAGATGTACTGAGATTTGAGAGGTCAATTTTGGTGGCCTGGTTTGAAGAGTACAGTTACAGAGTTTGTGTCTCGATGTTTGATCTACCATAAGATAAAGGTCGAGCACCGTGTTCCCAGTGGATTTCTCCATCCGTTAGATATTCATTAATGGAAATGAGATGGCATATCGATGTACTTTGTTACCAGTTTACCTTAAGCTCAGGGAGGCTATAACGCTATATGGGTGGTAGTGGATCATCTGACAAAATCAGACCATTTTATAGCAATCAAGGAGTCGAGCTCGGTGGAGGTTTTATTGAGGAAGTATCTGGAGGATTTGGTGAGACTCCATGGATTCCCAAGGATAATCATTTATGGTCAAGATCCTCATTTTACCTACGGGGTGTAGAGAGGTCTCCAACATACTTTTGGTTATTAACTATGTCTTAGCACCACTTTTCATCCACAGAAAGATGGCCAGACAGAGCAGAACATCCATACTCTTGAAGACATGTTGCGCTCTTGTTTCCTAGATTTTGGAGGTTCATGGATGAGGCACCTACCCTTGGTAGAGTTTGCTTATAATAATATTTCTTACTCCACCATAGGTATGGTGTCATTTAAATATTTTTATGTTTGACCTTTCCATTCTCCATTATGCTAGTCTAGGGTCAGAGAGTCAGCAATTCTTAGGCTAGAACTGGTACAGAATATGATAGAGATGGTTTAGGTGATTCGCGAGAGGATGAAAGCAGCACAAGATCATCATAAATCCTATGTCAGTCATAGGAGGAGACCTCAAGAGTTAGACATTGGGGATCATGTGTTCTTGAATTTGAATCCCTTTCATGGGCAGCGAAGGTTTAGTTGTGGGAGTAAGCTTTATCCCAGGTTTTTTGGGACTTTTAAAGTGTTAGAGTTGGATCCATAGCATATAGGGTAGAAATTCCCCCACATATGAGCTGGATACATGATGTTTTTCACATTTTCCAACTCCGTTGGTATATTCATGATGTCTCTCACATCATTGATTGGGATGATATTGATGCGGATGATGATACAACATTCGAGGAGAATCCTGTAGATATCCATGACTGCCAGGAGAAGGTTTTATGTGGGAATGCTATCCCCTTGGTTCGTGTCTTATGGTAGCATGGTGGCATGGAGAAGAGTACCTAGGAACATGATTCGTAGATTTGTGCTCAATACATTGAGTTGTTTGATATTTATCTCTTCTCTTTTAATGCTATTTGTTTTGTGGTTTTAGACCTTTTCCGGTTTGTGAGATGGATTTCTCTTGTTGCTTGTGGTGGCTTTCTCTCTTTTGAGAGGTATCTCCCCTGAGAGAGTGTCTAGGAGATGGTTTTGGTTGTTTCATGGTTTTTCATTGTTCCCCTGGTGTGCTGGTTGATCTCTTATGGTGACAAGAGCTTTGATAGGTATCTCATGGGGTGGCTATTCAGATGACCCCTTTATGTTTATCTCTGAGTTGGTTTTGGATTCTTGAGGATGAGAATGTTTTGAGAGGTATCTAATGTAAGGGCATGGATCCATGTGGATCAACCCTTTGCATGTTTCCAAGGCTTGAGGTGCTCAGAGGAGGCTCATAGGAATTCTAGAGGAGTTCAACTACTGAGATCTAGAAGCAAGGGAAGGATTTCACGTCATGTAATAGATCGGGGTTTAAAAAATAAAATAAAGTGAAGAGGCGATGCGTTTTTTGGTGAAAACTGAACCCTGAGAATTACATGATGTGAAAGGGGATTATACATTGTGTAATTACCCACTTTTGTATGTTTTAAAACATTTCTGGTCGCTTGGGTTATCAAACCCTATGGCTTCTCTCATTTTCCAGCATTCACATGCCCTCTCCTTCATCATTTTGGATTCCCTTCAAGGGGGGTCAATCCTTGGGCTTCCGTCTTCGATCTACGGTGATATGTGGTGATCCAAGGTGCGTTCTTCCTTCATTTTCTAATGGTTTCTCTTGGTTTTTCTCTTTTCCTCTCATATTTTCTCATCATTCTATGGTCTTTGATTAACCATGGTTCTAATGGGGTTTCTCTTGGTTTTTGTTGGTGCGTTTGTGTCGCGAAATCCTCGGATGGATGCAGTTCTTGTAGGAGGAGTGATTAGAGATCTGTTTCATAGTTCATTCTCGTGCGAAGAACGTCGATGACCTTTTTGAGGTAGGATATTCATTACTTCTCTATTTAATTACATTCAATTGTAGAGTTAGCATGATTTATCCCCTTGGATCGCCATGAAATTAACCTAATAATTATATGAATTAGATTAAAGAATTGGTATCGATCATATAACGATGTTGTTGCTTTGTACTATGATAACGGTTTACCTCTTGATTTTCTAGATGGTGTGATATTTATGCCTTGCTTGGATTAGCATGTTTTTTATGGAAATTTGTAAATAACATAAATCTGGAATTAATTGGTAATTAATTGGATAAAGGAATTAAAGAGGCATGTTTAATGAATTTGGTTGTTGTTATTGTAATTTTATGATAATTAAATTGATATAGGAATGCATGTTTAATTGAATTGGTTAATTAACCTGAAGTATGTTAATGCGTGTTGATAAAATAATTAAAGGAATGTTTAATTAATTGTTTAATTGATTTGTGATAGCTTGTGATAGCTTGTTGCTTAGCTTTCCCATAGTTGGAACCTGTGAATAATGAACCAGTTAATTCAAGATGGAATAATAATTGGTTGTGTGAGAAAATATAATTTCTTTATAGGTATTGAGTTGAGTGTTTTCTTTTAAAGGCCATGTGCCTTGTGCTTTGGAACCATGAGAGCTCATTGTGTGTGAAGGTCGGATGCCTTGCTTTAGGGCCAAGAGCCCAGTTGCTCTGTTTGTTTCCTACTACTTATGATGTGAGTCTGGGATGACTGATCCTAGAGGGTTGTTGTGGTGTGTAGGGTGAGGAGGCCCAGATGTGTTGTGATTCTGGTATGGTTGATCCTAGAGGGTTGTTATGGTATGTGGGGCAGGGAGGTCTGAATGTGTTGTGAGCCTGGGATGGATGAGCTTGGAGGGTTATTGTGGTATGAGGGGTGGGGAGGCCTAGTTGTTGAGGCAGTATTTGACACCTGGAGTGGTGAGATGTGTCTAGATATGCATTTGGTGTCAGGGAGGACACCAGATATGACAGAACAGGTTGAAGCTGGTCTTACATGTTGTTATGAAAGTTGGATGCTTGTTTGAATTAGTTTCTTGGTTGATGACCATGTTTTTGTTTATCTACTTTATTTTTTTCAATACTTGGAGCATATGGTTTTAGTTACTCTACTTCCAAGAGAGGTGAAGGTGTGTTGGTTATTCCATGTGCTTTCTGTTTTTATCTTCTCATGGTTGGATAATTATACACTCCTGTTATAGGTGGAAAAGACTCGATGGGTAGTTCATCTACTCACCATGTTGATCCCCTTGTGTTTGGTAGCTTATAATATTTTCCTAGAACACCTCGTAATATGGAAATTAATTTTTTTAATAAATGAATGAATGTTTAACCCATGGGGTTAGAGTTTGTTGGGATGCAATTCTGAGGTTGTAATTCTAAGAATCCATGGGCTCAGTTTGCTTATGACTGGAGGGCATGGATCTTTGTTGTGATTCTAATGTAATGTAATGTGGAAAATGTTAATGGTTAATTAATGGTTAAATAATTAATTAACGTAAAGTGAAACTGATGAAAAATGGATAAAATAACTTAATGTAACTCTTTAAATGGTTGTGTACTTATAAGATGTTTGGTCTTAGCAGTGGCATCCAGGAGTCCGAGAGACGTTAGCTATAATTGAGTCTGATACTAGGATATTCTTATAGTGTGGTTGTGAGCTATATTATATCATTTAATTTTTTGTGTTTCTATATGCTACTGCACCTTTTCAGTCAGGGAAATTGATACCCTAGGATTTTGAGCCCTAGGGAGATGTTTTCCCCAACATGGTAGGAGTAAGGGTGGTTGACTACCCCCTTTGGCCCCTCTCTCTTCTCTTGGTAGTTACTTGTACTGGTATGCATGACGGTTAGTTTTCCCCATATATGTGTGTAGAGGGCATTAATGGATTGTGGTTATTTTACACACATATATTCTGGATATAGTTTCATAAGGATTACTATAGGTGTAAGTGTATAGGTTGTAATGGATTGAGGATCCTTACTCAATGTATGGGTTGTGATGTATTTAGGTATAACACCCGATGTATGATACACGTCATGTGGGATGTGGTAGCTCTCTGAAATTACCTGGTTACTTTTGGTTACATGGATGTGGTGGTGTGTTGCATGAGGTGCATGTTGTGGTGCTTCACCCAAGTGTCTGTGGGCTAGCCTTTTTGGAGAGATATGCTTAGGACGTATGATGTTAGGGAAAAGCAACAAACTAGTGGGGAAGTGGTGGTGGGGTACCCTTGATATTCTTTATTATATGTCCTTGTATGTGATGCTTGGTGAAGGTAGCCATGGTGTGTTTGGGAACTTAGTATACCTATTTAGGTGATGAGTTAGTTTCATTTATTGTTCACTATTCTTTAGCATGCTTTCTTTACCTTTTGCATGAGAGGATCTGGGGAGGATCCTACTCAGTATACTATTATACTCACCCTATGTATATATAAATTGTCTTTCAGGTTAGTTGGAGTAGGTTGGAGATTAGGCTGGTTACTACTAGCTTGGGGGTTTTTTAGGAGCTATTTGGGCTTCATGATCACTATCATCTTTACTTTTATTTTGGTACTTTCAATTTTTCTCTTTCAGTTGTAGTAGTTCTTAAATGACATTACATTTGTGTACTTGGGTTTTATTTTATATTGGAGTCTAATCAGGAGTTGGTTGGTGTCTATATTATCTCTCTCTTTCACAAGTGTTCTCTTAGAGGGTAATGTCTCCCATATGCATGTTTATTACACCCTAGATGCTAATCGCCAACCCGGGGCCTACTGGAGGCGGGACTCAGGGGTCACTATCTCTCTTCTCCCATTGTTGGATCGGGAGGGGTAGACTATGTGGGGATGGGGTCATGATAGATTCATTCAAAAACATGTAAGTATAATACAAAGTTGATATAAATTTTATGTTGATAGTCATCAATGTGATCTAGAATTTGAAGTTGCTGATAAGGTCTTTCTATGAATTTCTCTATAGAATAATGAAGGGAAAACTAATCCCTAGGTATATCAGTCCCTTTGAAATACTTGACCATATCGGGAGAGTATATTATCATTTGGAACTTCCACCGAACCTCTATCAGGTCCATGATATGTTCCATGTACCTCTCTTGAGAAAGTACATACATGATCCTTCATATGTGCTAAACTCGTAGGTCATACCACTAGAGCACCACTGGAGCATGATATTCATATAAGGAAAAATAGGTTGAGATTATGAATCATATAGATAAATTGCTACAAAAAATACCACTCACCTAGTAAATGTTTTATGGTGAAACCACCAGCTTGAGGAAGCTATATGGGAACTTGAGGATGTAATGATGTAGAAGTATCCTCAGTTTTTCGTACCAAGGTGATGAGTTTTGAGGGTGAAATTCATTTTGAGGGGGGTAGGATGTAACACCCTGAGATTTTGTGAATTTTTTTTCCAATAAATTTAAAGTTTTGGATATATTATGTTACATGAAACACTAATTTTAGATTGCAGTGCTACACTGAGTGTAACTTGTAATACACGCAACACCGAGTTTAAATAAAACATGACATACTATTAAAATATTATTATTTAATGTGATAGTTATCACCTAGCAATTAGAATACTGGGTATGAATAGGATTAACTAAATTATAAAAATATATGGTCTACAGATTCATATAAAATGACTTATTTGATGACCAATAAATTATAAATGAAAATAAAAACTATTTGAAAATAAAGGAAATTTTTTTCTGAAAACATATTTTTATAAAAACAAACACATTTTAGCTCAATAAATTAAAAAAACACTTTTAGAAAATAATTTTAATTAAATTTATATATTATATATTCAATCAAATTTTTAACATTCATCTTATGTGTTTTCTACACAAGAGATAATAATATATCCAATTTTACGCTTAAAATTGTATTTTTCTAAAAAAACAGTTTTGTCGCCTTTTGTACACTTATTTTCAAACTAATTTTTTTTGATTTTATAAAATTTATTTGAAAAAAAAATCACTTCTTAAATCATCATGTAAAAGTTATCTTAGGGTTTTTTTGAGAATTTTCTAAGAAGATAAATTTTTTAATGAATAGTGAAAAATACTGATTTTTATTAAAAATCATCATTTATTTTAAAGATTTTAAGAACTTAAAAATTATTTTAATATGGTTTTAAAATAAAAAATAGTTCAATTTTATATATTTTAATCCAATTTAGTTCAGTTGAATCATTTTCATATTGATTTTTTATATAAAAAATTTTAAAATTTTTAAACATTTTCTCTCTGAAAACTTGCTTTCTCATCACATTTGTAGGATTAATTTTAAATTAAAATTTTCTGATTATATGAATAGAATTTGGAAAAATAAATTACATATTTTTAATAACCATAATTTATATTATCTAATAATTTAAAATTATTTTTTACCACAATGAATAGAAAAAATAGTAAAAATTATTTAACATTGTTAAGGTCAAAATGGGTTTACTGGGGGTTAAACCAAAAGGATAAGGGTTAAAAATGACCCAAAACTTGTCCATAAACTATTTTATTTTCATATTTAAACCTTAAATCTTATAGGTTTGATAATGAATCGTTTTTTAGCCTTGTTTAATGTGAAAAATTTGGATACACCTTTTTCTTTTCAAAAATTACAAGTGTGTCACTCACCACACTTAAAAAAGGTCACCCACTCTCCTCTCCTATTAAAACTTCCAAAACCATTTGGTTCAGAAAATACCTACCCAAATAACTTTATTACTTACCTAATATCATCCAATATTCCTTATTTTGGTCAGGAATCTAATCTAAGAAGCCTTTTGGTGCAAACCAAAATATTTTTCCAAAGAAGAGGTAATGTCCCTAATCAAGCATTTTATTTTATTCCTTCCTCCACCTCATTAAATTATTATTAAAGCATTATGATATAAAAACTAAAATATCTTCCATATAATTAGTTGTTATTATGTTAATTTAATAACCTAAATCCTTCTCCCCTTCCATCAAATGGGTTACAGAATCATCATTTGTGTGTACGACGAACTACCGCCTCGCGAACCGATGTTATTCATTTTCTATAAACATCTCTCACAGATGGATATAATGATGAATTTTTTATTTATATATGATATTTATGATATTATTATGGTTATTTAATCATGATATCACATGTTCCTTCTTACTTTCCATTCTGTGGGAATACGATAACGACATTCGTGTGTACGACAGACCGTTGCCTCACAAAGCTATGTGATTCATTCATGATTTACATGGAAGGTATTAAGAATAATTTTAATGAAAATATATGATATATATGACATAATAATTATTCTTTAATAGTAATATATTATTTACCTTTCTTTCTTTCTTTTCGTCATGGAAATGGAAACAACGTTCATGTGTATGTATGACCTACCATCTCCATGAACGGTGTATTTAATTTTCTATCAATAATTATTATGGATCACTCTAAATACATTTATACTAAATATATATTATATTTATATAATTTTTAAAATTATTTATATGATTTAATCACAATAAATTTAAGAGGACCAAAAATAACAAATCAAAACATACATAAAAAACAAAGCAGTTATTGACCGAAATGTAACTTTAACATAGAATTGTTAATAAAAAGGTAATAAAAGGTCATAAGTAAATAATATACGGTAATAAATATATAATTATTTTTATTTAATATATGTATAATAAACTTATATTTATTATACAGGAGGTTTGAATGTGTATGAAGTAAGTAGAGACTTAAGGTAAGGGGTTTTTGTCTCACTTTTATTTTCTATGAGACACATGCCATATTCACCATGTGTTTCATTTATATGGTTTAATACTACCCATGAATGTATTTTATTATTATTCTCCTGAAAATTATTTTTATTTACATATCCATTTGTGTATTTACCTTTCATGGGGTTTACGGTTCAAAAGTAACCAAATCGGTAAGGGGTTTTTATCTCAATTTACTTTCCTTGAAACATATATTGTGTTATGATCCTGTATTCTTTTATTAGGTGTATATATATATAATTTGACATGAAATATCATGAATTTATTTATTCACGTGATATTTTAAGTTTCATTTAATGTTATTCCTTCATAGGGATTACAATTCAAAATTACCAAAGGGGTAAAAATTTTATATTACAATCTCGTCATTTATCAAGATTGTTTATGATTATGTTTCCAATGATAAAATATTATGATTCATATCTCAATAAATTCATGAATTTTCTTATACTCTATTTATCTCATGACAATACATTTTTTTCTTTTCATTTTCCTATCTTTATGTACTTAATAGCTCAAATGGATGTTTTTAAGAAAAATTGTTTGTATTTCTCTCTTAAGTCAGAAGCCTATTTTTCTTCCAAAACCATGTTTTATAAAAATGTTTTTAATATTAATAAAATTATTTATTAAATAAATTTTTACCTGTGTTTTAATTTTTACAAAAAAAATGAAAGAAACCTTCATTTCATTTTCTAAACAATGCTCATTTTAATTTTACTGAAAATGTGAAAGAAATATTTGTTTTAACGTGTATGGCATGAAAAAAAATTCTCGTTGTCATGAACATTATTTTCTTTGAAGATTCCTTTATAAGTTTCCATGTTTATTTTCAAAGAAAAGTATTTTCAAAATGTTTTATGTTTTAAAATGTGTTTTTCAAAGTGGAAAAGATATTTTCCTCAAGAAATGTTTTAAATGATCGTTCAAAATCATTTTCCATATAAGATGAAATTTTTTGATGTTACCTATGTCTTATTAGGGATATGATCTAAGGATATAATTCTTAATCTTTCTCTGAATGGTTTTTGTTTATGATAACATGATGTTTATGAAACTTTTTTCTCTTCCACAGGTTACACCATAGGAAATGCTTATGAAACCTGTTTTTTTTTTTCACGGGTTATACTATGATGAGATGATGAAATCATTATAAAACATGTCTATTTTCCATAGGTTATGATATGAGGAAATGTTTATGAAACCCATTTCATTTCATGGGTTATGATATGATGAATGTTTTTTGATATTATGGAACACATATATATGATTTTCATTATGTGACGAGTGGGACCTATATCTCCATCCAATGCATTGGGTAAAAATTTATATCTCATGTGATAGACAGGACTAGAACGGGGAGTGAACTCGATTCATTAAGGGACTTTATCCACTATGATGGTGTAAAGATCTGGAATTTCCATGTATTTTTTTAAAATATATGGGAATAATTACGAGTCCACCCTCACGGAACCCTCGCGGCCTATCGGGCCGAACCCAGTGGGTCGGGCCGCACTGCGGGCTGGGCCAGACCCAACGGGGTGGACCGGGTCGGACTAAACTCGGGCCCACTACGACCCAATTACATTCGTTTGGCCATAACTTTGGCACCGGACATCCGTTTGATGAACAGTCAGCGGTGCTGGAAATCTTGGATCGAGATGGTCCCTTTGAGTATACCCCACTAGAGTTTTGGATTAATATGGGGAACGGTCAGGTTGGATCTAGCACGAATCCAACCGGGCCCCCGGGACTAAAAGGCTAATAACTCACAGACCGGGTGTCTGATTGACGTGCCGTCTGTTACGTTGAGACCCCTATGACATGGTGGACCTTTGATATACTTCTTTGTGGTACTTTGTGGCAGTTGGAGTATCGACCAGTAGTTTGTGGAGCGGATCCTCCTGGAGACGAGCGAGTATAGTGCGGTAACCCAGTGGCTAGCTGAGACTTGACAACTGTTGACTGTTTCGAATCAGAGTGACTCGACAGGCCCAATGGGGAGCGCCTTGGTGACGCGGCAGACCCACGGTGGGGAGCGCCTTGGTGACACGGTAGACCCATGGTACTCGACAGGAGGAGTACCTCAGCAGGCCATGAGGGGAAGTGCCTTGGTGACGTGGCAGTCCCACGGTGGGGAGCGCCTTGGTGACGCGGCAGACCCACGGTACTCGACAGGATGAGTACCTCAGCAGTCCAAGGTTAGTGGGAAGCACCTCTGTGTGATGCGGCAGGCCCACTATACTCGATAGAGGAGGAGTTCTCCAGCAACCAAGATGTTCTACGTTGTGATTAGGAATGTTACTTGGTACTACCCCTAGAATAAATCCTGGTGTGAGCTGAGTCAGTAACTCTGTTTTTTCCTCATGATTGAGATGGATTACTTGATAACTTAGGTATATGTATGGGCATATACCTAAGTAAGGTTGTCTGTTGATTTCATACTTTTTTGTTTATCCTTGGTGGATTTTGTGAGATCTTAAGGGTCTCGGGGTCCCTATTGAGTATCGTTATACTCTCCCCTACATGGGTTATGCCCTCACCTTATTGTGTTAGATGCAGACGACGGATAGGGCTGACTGAGGCTGAGAGTATCAGGACTGGATGGTGCCCAGAGGTGTACCATACGGCGTGTTGATACGCGGAGGAGATGGACGGACATGGTGTGCTGAGGAGGCAATATGTACCTACCCTTCAGGTAGGATCCTCAAAGGATGACCCAGCAGCTGACTTTCCCTTTTCTTCAGTTGTATTGTATCACAGTTGTACTTGTACTTTCCATTTGGGCTTGTATTCTGGCCCCTTTTACTTACTACACTCACTCTGTTTACAATTCAGTTTACTTGTGTTCCTATCTTTATGTGTGCTTGGTTACATGTGCTTACAGGTTTTAAAGGCAATGCCTTACCAGTTTTAGGGAATATTCCTTCGGTGCTAGTCACCAGCCTCTGGCCTATGGAAGGCAGGCTTGGGGTAGTCACGGCACGGGCCCTGGGGGACGGGTCATGACAGATGGTCTTGAGAGTGAACCTTGACTACTATTATGGTTTGGAGAGTGAACCCATTCTGTTATCATGGCCTTAGCAGTGAGGCTTTACTACTATGGAAATGATTTTCTATGCTTATTTATATGCCATAATTCTATTTCTTACGCCCGTGTTATGTTATCAGGGCTTGTGTTCTTTGATTCCCTTATGATTCATGTCTTATGAACTGCCAATATTTATTCCACGACTCAATATTATGACATTTGATATACAGGGATTGGTTTTCAAATGTTATGCTCTTTATCATGCTTATGTGATCATTGATATCTTACTTTCTTACCCTGACTGGGAATATAAGCTCACCCTTTCGTATGTTTCATTTCCCCGGGTTATGAAGAAAGGTTTTAAGTAGGGTATGTTTATAAATATTACTAAAGGGGAAGATCTTTATGGTAGATTTTGAATATCTTTCACTAAATAAGAATATTATGTTTCTAATCTTCAAATAAACTAAACTATTATGGTCCTCAAGCGTGTACTTTTGTAATGTGTTGAATATTCATATAAAAAGATGAAATATTTATGTATGAAAAGCATGGGTCATTTTACATGTTACCTTGGAGATTACTTAGGAGAGTGAGATGCAAATTCATGCCCAATACCCTGATTTGTTTTGAGTTTTGCCTTGTTTTTTTGTTTTGATGATATGATGCTTGGATCTTATTGATTTATGAAATGTACCTTTTCCTTACTTATGGTGTTTGTTTTGGATTCTAGTATATAAATAAGGGAACATCCCTTCTCAATAAATATGAATTATGTTTATGACATGTTTTAAAACTGTATGGGTGAGTCAGTGCCACCCAGAGCTGACAATATCATGATATGGAGGGTGGGTTTCCTCGATTTTTGTGTTTGGAGTAATTTTGTGTGATGGTTGTGGTGGTTTTCGGATTAGTCTATGTAGTGGTTGAAATGGTGGTGTGGATGGTTGTATGGGAGATAGGTGTCTTGAGGTTGTTGTAAGATGGTGGTAGTGTTTCAGTTGTAACGAGAACCCTGAGGGGTGTCTCATGGGATAGTTGTTTAGATCCCCCTTCTTTGTTATGTTTTAGGTTCAGTTTTGATTCTCAAGGATGATAATTATTTAATGGGTATCCGATTTAATGGTCCAAACATTTCCAACCTTTCCCTTATGGTTTCCCAAGGCTTGGTGGTTCTGAGGAGGATTTTGGAGGTGTTCTGGAGTTTAGAAGAGAGTCTTAAGCCATTATGGGGGTCACCATGCCCTAGTGGTGGGTGTGGTGGAGGCCATTTTGGCCAGGAGGAGGCCCTATTTAAAATGGTCATGTAGAAATTCCCAGTAGATGGAATGTTGCCTTGTGGACCACCTATCTAAAATGGGTAAGGGGAGCTCACCATGACATGGACTTGGGTATGGTTAAGGTAAAATGGCTAGGTAACTCGCAACAGAATGTGGTGCCTGGATATGGAAAACGACGAAAGAACTGTCACAACTTGGACCATGTCATGGTCTAGGCTATGGTGGAAGTCAAATTCTATTTTTAAAATGGGAGTAAAAGAGGGGTAAATAGTTGGGGGTTTTGAATCTCACTTTGACCAAACCCGCTACATGCATTTTGGATGTTCACCATGCCATAGTGGAGTCCAATGAGCTTCCCCTATAAATTGGAAGCCATCCCTTCCTTGGTTCAAATTTTTGTCCCTCCTATTGAAAATTGTCTTACCCCAGATCCCCTTGGAACCTCTTTAACATTATTTTTTAGGACTCTAACCCCTTGGATCATTGGATCAAGTATTGTGGATCGAGGTATGATCACCCCTCTTCTCTTTCATGTTCGTAGTTTTTTCTTTTCTCAGAGGATCGCAACAATGGGAATCCCTATTTAGGATATTCTTTGGATTTCGGTTGGTAATGTATTGATGTGGATAGATTTTGGCAAGTTCTTCTTTGAACTTGGTGGGGATTAATCTCTTGCTTTCTTTCTCTATGAGTGACGGTTTTATTTGAATATTTAATTGAGGTAGGGGATCCTTCGTCTTCACCTTTTTTAGATATATATGTGGGAATATCATTATTCTATTTTCCTTTGGGTAAATGGTATGTATTAGTTTAATAAAGATAATTAATCAGATTAGTTGAAATTTAAGGGGGAGAAGAAATCACATGAGTTGTACTTATTCTTATGTTTTTACCTATATAGTTGTGCATACTTGTTACTTTACCAATTTGACTTGTGTTAAGATTGGTGTGTTGTTGTGATTGTTGAAATTTTTGAACCTCATTGTGATTGATTGATTAAAATCACCATGCATGAAAAATTCTAAGAACATATATCCAACTAATAAATTGGTTGCCCATGGAATCTCATATTTGTGTGAGAATTCCCTTGAAAATAATGAATTGTAATGAAATCCCTTTATTAAAACTAAAGTGTTAATGTGTAGTGTTTGAGATGTGTGGTGTTTTTGGTGTGTGGTGATTGTGATGTAGGGTGGTTGTGAAGTAAGGTTCATTCACGTGAGATGGATGGGTTGTTATGTTTTGTTTTGTGTAGTTTCCCTGTAGCTATCTAATGAACTTGAAATGTTGACATGGTAAAGAATGTGGGTGGAAATTAATGTGAGGTAAATGAAGTAATGTATGGAATGAATAATGAATGGGATGAATCTAAATATGAAATGAATAACTTAATAAATGGAGATGGTTGGTGATTATAAAATCTAGAAATGGGTTTTTTTAAAAGAAATTTTGGAATATGGATTATGTGTGGCTTACTTGTGTGGTATAATGCATTTAGAGGTGGCAATGATAATGACAGAGGTTGTGAGACCTTGTGGTGATGTGGTGAGATATGTTGGAACCCTTATTATGAACCCTTGATTTGTGATTATGTGTTATTTATCTATCATGTACTTTTATGTGATTTCTATATTCACCCCACTCAAGTCATGTTTTTACACCAACGCCCAGAGGTTTTGGGTTCTGGGTGTTTTTTCCAAACATCTGTGATGGTGAGGACGGATGGATGACTACCCCCTCTTCCCCACTCTCTCTTCCAGATTTGATTCATATTCATGGGTTGTGATGACCAGAATTCAAAAGGGCATTATATGTGGTGATTAACAGGAGGATGAGGTTGTTCATAGTGGGGTTCATGTATGGTGTGAGGATGGAATGAGGTTGATTTCATTCATGTTCATGATACCCTACTATACTTGTTTTATGGTAGTGGTTATGGGAAGATTTGGTTGTGATGATATGTTGCACAGGGTGCATGGTACAATGTGGTTGTTCAGGTGTCTTTGGGAAAGATGTTATTTGGTTTCCTAGGTGTCTTCGCACATGGTTATTATGGAAGGTATGAGAGCACCAGGACCTACGATGTTGGGGTGTGAGAGTATAAAATTAGTGGTAAAATGGTGTATGATACCCTTTATTGATATGTTTCTTATTATATTGCTATATTGGATGTGTTATTTGATAAGTGTGTCATGGTGAGGATGGGATTGGTTATTTGACCTATTTAGATGCATGTTGGCTCTGTTGTTTGTTCATAGGTGAATTGGTATACTCTTTCTACATGTTCACAAGAGACCTTGGGTATGATCATATTGAGTATACATGTTATGATCACCCTATACAAACAAACTATTTTTAGTTTTCCAAGAGAACTTTGGGGACCGAGATATACATTACTAGCCCGAACATTGGAGTTGTTATTAATTTGTTGCCTTATGACTTATTTTGGTATTTATTTGGAGACTCTATTTGTATTTTTCTACTTTATACATGCATCATGGGATGATTTTTTGTTTTCCTTTTCTTTTATGAGGTGGATTTTCTTGGTGGTTTTCATTCTATCTCCTAATCGCTATTAAATAAACTGAGGTTAATGTCTTCTGTAAGTGATATTTTTATAATCTCGGTGCTAGTCTCCAACCTGGGGTCTACTGAAGGAGGGACTCAGGGGTCATTATCTCTTTTCCTTCATTGTTAGCCTAGGAGGGGTACCTTTGGAGGTAGGGGTCATGAAACCATCCTTGGCTAAGCATCACCCAAACATCATCATCATCCATGATCCCATAACTCATTCAAAAGGTCCCATGATTAATTACTACCAACATATAATCAACCTACACATTTAATTTTTCATTTTTCATTTTGTTATAAACAAGTTAAAACTCATCAGGCGATGTATCCTTAATGAAAACTTGAGTAATGGGGTGTGGCTCACTCCTGACACACCCTTGAGGGCATTGTCATCACTCAGTGCATCATATAAAGAGAGCATTGTTTCCATACATGAATCAAAAACCATAGAGGCCTCTAATGAAAGCAATGGACATAAAATTGTCATAGATTTCAGGAACTTCTCGATGACCATTTTACCTCTTTCATGCCCCTGAATAGCTATTTTTTAGCCTCATCTACTTCTGCATTAGAATTCTGTGGCTTGGTGTTTTCATAGATTTGAGAGGTGCTTAATGAGGGACAATAATTATTGGGGATGATGCTCTTCCAAGGTCAACATAAGACTCTCCCCTAGTTATCCTCACCTAATACTCTTCTCAAATGATTATTTGGCCTAAAGTTGTCATCTTCTTTCTCATCAAGGGACTCCAGGGCACACTGTTGAAAATATAAATAAGATATTTAATTATGAATTACATATCAAATTTTGAAATTTCAATAAAAATACTTACAATCTTTTCTTGTGTTTTTTCATTTACATCACTTCCATCTTTTTTCATCCACCTCGAGCAACATAATTTTTCTCGAGGCATAAAACCTTCAATGCTCAGTGTTACTTGTTACAAATGACATCAATTACTATAAGACTATATTATTGAATAATATGAAATTAATAAACAAAACCTAAACAAATTCAAATAAATTTCAATGAAATTTGATTACCTTTTTTGAGGGATATTAAAATTAGTTTTATTAAATTTTTTATTGAGTGAGGTTGGATTAGATATTTAATTTAGTTTTAATCATTTTTATTTATTTTGTATTAATTTAACTAGGTTTGAGTAAGTTCAGTTTAAAGGAACATTTTTTAGGATGATTTAACACTTTTATATCTAGATGAATTAAGTATAGTTCAAATCTTATCAATTTAGTTCAATATAGGTAATTTCATGTTTTTTTTGTTTCATCTTAATTCAATTAGATTTGATTTTATTTTATTTAGTTTTCTTTGGTTTAGTTTTTTATGTGTTATTTGGGTTCATTTCCATTAAATTCAATACAATTTAATTTGAATCAATTTCATTTAGTTTGATATACATTGAGTTGGATTTGTATAGTTTTTTATGGTCTGATTCAGTTATTTTTCATATAGTTTCATATTATTTGGTATTGTTTAGATCTAATCAATGTGTTTTTCATGCCTTATTCTTAGTAAGATTCATTTCATTTACCTTTCATTCATTTCACAATGATTTAATTTATCTAATTTTTAATTATTTTAGTTATAATCAATATAGTTTACATTATTTCACTTTCATTCAATTTACATAAATATAGTTTTATTTAGCTTGATTTTGTTTGTAGCAAGCTAGTTTGTTTTAGATTGGTTTGACATAGTTGAGTTATGTTTGGGTCATGTCAATTTGATTCATTTAGTTTAATTGGGTATTGTTCTATTAGGAAAAGGATCATAGAGTTTTTTATCTTCAGTTTGGTTTTATTCCATTTAAATTGATTAAGATATATTTAGTTTAGTTCAATATTTTTTTGGTCTGTTTGGTTTGGTTTGGTCCAACTCATTTTAAGGTGGGTTTCATTGGACATGATTGGTTCAATTTTGATTATATAAGGTTTATTTGGTTCAATTAGGATTGATTCTATTTTATTTTAGTGGGTATTATTCTATTAGGAATATGATGGTTTAGTTGGTTGTGTAAGTTTTGATTCTATTTCATTTAATTCGATTAACTTCAATTTACTTAAGTTCAATAAATATTTGGTTTCATTCAATTTTGTTAGTGCCTAGTAAAAATTAGTTGGTCATAAAAAGTACCTCTTACCTCTCATGCTCTTGCATTGTCATGTTCCCCAAAGTGTTCAAATACTTCATAAAATCCTTTTTCTTTTTTTTCTTTTTTACACATCCTAAAAACAAAAATTCAATACAATTAATAAGAGCTATTTTTTTAACAAAAACCATTAAATTTTAAGAATGTCTTAAAATCATTACTCTTCTGATAAAGAATCATTTTTTGGTATTGTGTATATGTAAAGTCATTAAAGATTGGTACATCCTATAACTCAGTGTGGACTCTAATCTCCCAACCAATATATAACTCATCTTTATTTGATTTCCACAATTCTACAAGTACTATCAACCATGCCACCTTTGCAGATTGACTATCGGTAAAGTTAAATCTACGCTGCAATGAACGTGTTAATTCCTATAAATAAAATAATAATATAGATTTCAATTTAAAAAAAAATTACCCATATCTCCTCCCATGAATTCTCCATGATTTTATTATTGATATGCCTCTATGAGATTGGTTTCACTAGAATTATATCAATGTACTTGGCTAATGTTTTCATAAAACTTCTACATTGTCTGGAATTTTTACCTATTATTTGACTATCTTCATTATAATCTACCATTATTTATGTTTGATGGTTCCAGGATTCACACATATAGGTACACCCATGTTTCCCATTATAAGATCCCACTAAATAATATAAAAGAAAAAAATAGAATTAATTCATAGTACAACTAAAAAAATGATGTGATATAATTTGATACACTTATAAATATAAACATGGTCCATGTTGGTCATTAGGATCTAATGGACTTGTGGGATGTTTTGGATTGATAGTCTTTGAAGGATGTGCCTATTCCAATGCATCTTATGGGTCATCTACATGCGGAGGAGTAGAAGTTGAAGGAGCGCAATCATCAAATCCCAGATGGATAGGAGTAGGAAATAGAGGTGGCATAAACATGGTAGGATAAGGATAGAAGGGTTGGAGATACATCACAGGATATGGAAATGGTATATGAGAAGTAGAGTCTAAATAATATGATGATGGGGGCATAGTTGGGAACATACCTGGAAGCTCAATTGGAGGATGAAAAAGTGTGGTAGATGGGATGTTTGTTGGTGGGTTTGGGTGAGAACGGGTACGACGAGTGCTTCGTGTAGCTCTAGTAGCAACCCCGCTCGATTGGCCATGCTACTGACCCTACTAGTAGGTTGAGTCGAGTTCAACTCTAGTCTATATGAATATACCTAAAAGAAATTTTATAAATAATAAGAATATGGAATTAAATGTAACGCAGAAGAAAAATATTACAATTATTATACTCATTAAGGGAACCAGAGTAGGTAGTCCTAGGTAGCATAACTGTCGATCATTATCAAACAATATCTTTGAATTTATTCAATATATTTCATAATCAATATAATAATGAAATGTATATTTTCTAAAAATAGTTTTTAAATATTATGCGTACAAATTAGAAATCAAAAAGACATAAACAATATCATAACATCCTCATGTATACACCCGGTTTAAAATAGTTTTAAGAACCTGGTGTAAACCTTTTTTGAAAAAGTGTTTTAAAATAGTTTTAAAATACTATTTTAAAGATGTTTATTTAAGAACATGTTTTAGAAACTATAATTTAAAACCAACATATACATGTTTTTAAAAATATTTTTAAACTTGGTTTTATGAATTGAAATAAATCTAATTAAATGAAACAAAAACTAAAAAAAACTAAAATAAACATGCCATTCCAAACTAAAACCAAATTAAAGTAATTATAGTAGTGCCAACCTGAGAAACTCACATCAAGATAAACTGAATGAACTGTGAACATGTATGCTTGATTCTATATATTTCCCACCACTACTTTAGGTTCAATGTCAATTCTCACAATTGAACAATTTGAGTCATCAAATATAATATTTTGGTTAACACCAATGGAGGAATCAATGGTGTCAATTTCATCTCTAACATCATCAAAAATATGTATTGGAATTACTTCAATAATGAAACTGTAATCGGGTCTCATATGACCATTCACATAAAACACTTTTTTTTCATTGATGCCAAAATATATATTTTATCAGTATCCAGGAAGCAAGTCATGTCAATAACTCTAAATAAACAATAATAAATAAATTTTCTATGTAGCATCATTGAATCAAACCAAATTCATTTCATTACAGTGACTCGGCCATGAGAGTAGTGATCCAATAACAATATTTTCCCAATAACTCCATAATAAGACACATTTTTATATCAAGACCTACTATCCGATGCACTATCACAACAGTCTGTTGTTGCGGTTAACATAATTTCATCATGTTTTGTTTTCATATTCACTACTTGATTAGTTGTAACAAATTTATACCCATTAATTATTAAATATTTTCATTTACAAACCAAAGAATTGGGACCAAAATTCAATGCTATTAATTCTTAAGAGATAGATTCAATAGGTAAAATAAATACCTGAAATATATATGAATAATATAATTGAATGAATATATATATTTTAAGTTTATTAAAGTAATGTTCATACCTTTGATTTCAACCAAGCAAGAAACTCTTTGTTATGAAAAGTCTCTCTTCTTCTCAAAGGCAAAGAACAATGAACTCTACTTATATTTTTTTTATGTTTCCCACATAAAATGATAATAAAAGTTTAAGGTATATGTGAAATTATGTATTATGATATAACATATACATATTAAAATTACTTATCTGATATAGTCATCAAGCAAACCATAGTTAAATAAGACCGTGCGATATGACATATCCTACTCTTCAAGGCTCAATGTAGGCAATGCATATGACCTGATAATTAATCCTTTTGGGGGAAGATATGGAAATGAGGGCTCAGTTTCCCCATATTTCTCATTGGATGGTTATGTCTTATGCTCACATCAGACAAATACATTGAACAAAAATTCATATATTCTTGAGCCAGATAACCTCTCACAATGGAACCTTTAGGATGATTCTTATTCTAGACATAGAGCTTCATTGTACACATATTTATTTCAGTATAATACATTCACTTAAAAGAAATGAGTCTCATGTGTAGTTGTTTCAATTGTAAGATGAGTTGTTAAATGCAACATGCAAGTGAAAACTGATGGAGGAAAAATTTTCTCCAACTCACACAAAATTAATGGTGCCACTTGTTGAATTTTTATCAATAAATACTTAGATAACCTTTTATCACAAAGGTATCTATAAAAATGGTACAATCAAATCATTGTTACCCTTACATTATTGGATAGTAAATTCTAGATTTCTATTGGAATCAATTCATGAAAAAGGATGTGATAATCATGAGTTTTTCAGGATTTTTGTTTCAACTCTCTTTTGTTGACTCTTTTAGATATGTTGCTTGAATATACATCAAGAACCTTGATTTTATCCAATACTTTTGAAAATTGATTTTTCAATAAAGGTGTCATCACATGATAATCATAAGGAACTTTCCATTTATTTTAACCAATACACACACGATGCAGTTCTAGTCGAATACCTCAATCCAATAAGTCACGCTAAGATTGTGAGTCATCTTTAGTCTTCCCATTGATATTTAGAATAATTTAAAGTAGTATTTAATATATATTTTCTCAATGTTCATTACATATAAATAATGATGTAACAAATTGGTTAACCAATATACCAACTCATAAAAGATACTTTTCTTTTTTCAATTTTAAGTGCATTCGATGCCAACATTCTTCCTCTTTTTAGATTTCATCTTCCCTTTCCCTAATAAAAAATTTACATCTTACAATTCATTAAGCATGTCATTTCCTAACATATGTTGAGGTGGCTTTTTAGTGTCAACAGTATTATCAAACCTTTGGTGATTCTTCCTGTATGGATGATCTATTGGAAAAAATCATCGATGCCCCATGAAACTGAAACTATTATGATATTTAAGCCTTTTAGATCATGTATTCTTAATATAAATAGGACATGATAGTTTTATATTCATTATCCAACCAGAAATCATTACATAATCAAGGAAATCATTTATATTCCATAGAAGGGCAACACACATCTAAAATATATTTTTTGAATAAACATCGAATGTGCACACACCCACATCCCAAAGTTGCTTTAACTCTTTTATTAAAGGTTGCAAGTAGAAATATATATCATTTTTAGGATCATAAGGTATAGATGTTATTATACTCAAGAAATTGAATGGTTTTTTTATATACATCCATGAAGGAGGATTATAAATATGAATAAAAACTGGTCATGTGCTATGAGAAGTAAGCATATGATGAAACAAATTAAAACCATCACAGGAAAAACTCAACCTAAAATTATGAACCTAAGATTCAAAATTAGGATATTATGAATCAAATTTACATCATGATAATACATCTGTAGGATGAATCAACTCATAATTATTTTTAATTTTCTCAGTATCATTCCATTGAATATTTTTTGAGATTTCAGCAGATATGGATAGATTTTGAAGCCTATGAATCAATAGAAATGTCAGATGACTTTTTTGGCACACGAGATAATGTTCCATCTTCGTTTGGCTTATATCGAGATATAACGCATTATTTACATTCATTAAGTTCTGTTGTTTCCTCCCATAATAAACTGTAATCTTTTTGGGAAAACATAAATTTTATTAATAAAAAATCCAAGATGGTTAATTAAATTCCATGACATATAATAATTTGAGAAAATATTTGAATTATCAATAATTAAGTCCTTAAAAAAGTTAAGAATATAATCAATGGTGGTATTAGACATTTCATACACTATTTTTTCATGATATAACTGCATTAAAATTTCCAATTTTGTTATTTTTGTACATTCCTGATGTACCAGAGTCCTAACATCATCCATTAATTTTTTCACTCTCTAAAAATCATCATTTTAATTATTTTCCTCATGTGTGTTTATATCATTGTCTTGTTTCACCAATGTACTATCTTTTTTGTGATGATGCACAAATGGAAACCAATCAAATATCAAATTCTCTATACCACTCATTTCATTTCATTTCATTCATAAGTAATAGAAGATTGTCACTTCTCTTCATTGTGATACCAAACATGATAGTTTGTTTGAAATACAACTTTTTTATATGGTATCTAACTTCTTCCTAACATAACCAAGGTCTTCCAATATAATTATAACACGAACAATGTATAAGACCTACATTTGAAGCATTGTTAAATGAAAAATCTAAAAAAATTCAAATTATTTTGAAACTCGGTTGAAATATGATTAGTATGATACATCCATCTTTTATCTATTCTATTATAGGTAAAATTATATTAAAATAATCATAGTAAACCATAATTACAAAATTCATTACAACCAATTTTAATATGAAAGTCATCAAAGCATACTTGTAGCTAACTGGATAAAGAATAAGAGAGATGGAATATGTTATAATCAATGCATACAATTAACAAACCGAACAAATTATAAGACATGTAATAAGAGACAACTATTACATAATACAATTAAATACATGTATTTATAATACAATTTTTTTAAAACAACTTCCTTGTTTTGAAATTAAAAAACCAAAAAACATGGTATAATAATATAATGGAAATTCTGCCATAATTGATATAAATATAAATAATCATCTGATTTTAATAACATAGAAACTAATATTTATACAACAATACAAATATATCCAAAATTTGATAAAGGAGATGGAATCCTAAAGTCGTATGATATATGGAATGCAATACAAAATTTGTTAGAAAAAATTACCCATCTCCAAGTGTAAAGAAAAAATACACCACTTGTCTCCTTCCATATGCCCGAATAATATTCAATGATCATCCACTAACTCAAACAATAACTTTCCACTACCGAAATCAAAGTAAATTGGGTCTACATACATATAGAGTGTGAATATATGGTGAAAAAATAACTTATACTAGGATTACACTAAATTCTTCATTCTTAAAAATTATAATATAATCCATGCTATGCTAGTTTGAAATAAAACTATTAAACTAAAACTTTAGTTTTTAATAAAAAATACAAGCATCAAAGAAGGAAATTTTCTATATCTCTTTGAATACATGCAAGTTATCAACTTCTATAACATATATTCCAATTTTTTTCCTTATATTTAATGAAAGATGGGCATATAAAGGAATTAAATTTAATTTATGAGGAGTCAAAGTGTCTTTTAAAGAAAAATTTCATGAGGATAAATTAATATCAAGAGATAAGGATCAAATTTTAATTCATATAGAAACAGCTTTGGGCTAAATGGAAATAAGAATTTAAAATAAAACATCACCTTATAACCAATGAACATGATTATAAAAAATGAAAATGCCTTTTAAATTCCATTGCATATTCATACATAGTGAATATAAAATATAGAGGAATTAGTAATCAACAATACCATTATGATGAACATAAGTAACCAAAAATAATAATGAACAATCATATTATATGAGAAGAATTAGATGAAATAAGGACATATTAAGTGAATAACTCATGATAAAGTTTCGCAATAAGGATCATGGGTAAGTACCAAAAGATATGAGGTTGGGAAACATTTGATATCTTTTAGAGCATCATGTACTTGTGCTATATTTCCATGGGAGAATCATGTCCACATTTTTCATTTTATATAGGAGTTCCATATCATTGAGGTGTATTTTCATGGAAGCACCATGTCTATAATTATTTACTCCGTGGGAGTGACATCTCCTCATAAAACTCCATATAATAATTTAAATCATATCAAACCCAATTTCACATAGATGACTAGCTGGGTATATATCCCAAGTTCCCACCAAAGTATCCAGGTTCTCTTATGTAAATTATTCTATATAATCATAGGACATATAATAACACCCTAATACATTAACCCCCTAATACATTAATGGGTTAAAATAATTATATGAATAATTTTATAACCCCCTAATATATTAAAAAACAAAAAAATTACTATAATAATAAATTACATAATTAGTTAATATATATTATAAAAAACATTATATTGGATTTATGTAAAAGTAGTGAATAAATAAACTGAAAAAAACATATATATCTACTAAAATAACATTTATTATGCAATACTCTGACAAAAATAATCTAAATAAACCTTTTTCTAAGAATCGTTAAGAATCGTGACCTGAAAGAATCTCGGTTAGGTTTTGATACGTAGATAAAAATGAAAACAATGCTCGATATAAGAGATGAAGGAATTGGAACTCACTAAATTAATGTTGAAGAAGAACAGAATCAAAAAAATCCATGAATGAGGGGGGGTCACTGGGGAAGAAGAAAAGGGAGGTCGTCGCTTGGGTTAGGGAAGATTAGGTATCATGGGTGGGGAGGGGAGGAGGGGTGGCCAAGGATGTTATGTGAAGATCTTATACTAATGTTTTTTTTAAAAACCATTGGTATAGGTTGCTCTATACCAATGGTTTGTAGAAACCATTGGTATAGGCTTCTATATACCAACGGTTTGTAAAAACCATTGGTATAGGCTACTGGAAATGACTCTATATCAACAGTTCTAGAAAACTGTTAGTATAGAGGTGTGGGTATTGCCTAAAATTCTATTAGTGTGGTGGACCCATCCAGGGGTAACCACCTTGGAACCCCCACCGGGTACTTGGTGCCACCCAACTGGGTACCTAGTGGTTCATTGTAGCCACTGCCATCCACTTTCCATCCCCCCAAAAACACCTCGAAATTCATTTGAGGTCTCTTTCATTTAAACATCCACCTCAAAAAAATCATTTATATTATTTAAAACACATATATAAATTCCAATTCTCGATCCAAATTCCAAAAATTCAAATAAAACCCAGTTCTACATCCATTGGAACTCGAAGAATTCTCAATTCCATCTACAAGAACCGATGTGGTCCATTATAACTGTGAAAAATTGGTGCTCCTCTAGATTAAAGGTTTCAAAGGTCGCACCACAATAGAGATTGGTCACGTTGTAATTCCCTCATGAGTTGAGTAGTTGAAAGGTATCGGTTTTTGGAAACCATCTTGTCTTTCTGCATTATACCTTGTTGTGTCATGAAAACATGTTCAGGTCGTGATGTTCATAGTCACACTGTGATTGGTACTAAACTCTAGTTTCAAGTGTTTTTTATTTCATGCCTTCTTGGATGATTCAATGGCTACTCAAACTTGATCCTTGATGTCTCTGGAACACACTAAGGGTGATTGTATGATCTGGATTGAGTTAACAACTCGATTTAAAGCATGGGAAGTTTAAGGAAGCTAGTACTTGAAATTTGAATTTGAAATAAAAATTTATATTGGAAAAAAGTGTGGGTGTTGTGCAAGAGTGTGAAGACTAGTGAGAAGAAAAGAGATTTTTGCAGATTTTTAAGTGTACAAGAGGAAGAGGAAGAATAAGACACTCAAAAAGAGAATAAAAGTGTAAATGATCTTCATCATCTCGTGCCATGAAGTTTAATTACATGGATGTGAAGATTGAGGACACTTTTGAAGAATAAGTATATAGCATCCTGCCTTTTTATCACATAAACTTTCATTACATTATACAAAACTGCGGATCTTTAAGGTTTAGTGTCTTGGAAACCGAGAACTTAAAACATGAAAACATAAAAAATTCTTCTTAAACACTTGAAAGGATTCTCCTCATGTTCATCCTAGGTTCATTACTGCATCTCATAACCTGGGGACATACATCAAATGAAAGGGTGAGCAGAAGGCCTAGTAAGGGAAACAAGGGAAACATTTAACATGTGAACTTGAGATACATCAACTATGTCATGAAAAAGAACTTTAAGGCATGATAAAAAAAATAATGTGGCATATCATAATAAAAATAACATTTTTCATAACTTTAAGATGTGGCTACATCATTTAACATAGAAAATCATGAACATATCACCAAGGTCCATCCCCAAGGTGTCATTTGAAAATTACCAAGGTTATTCACCAAGATATCGTGAAAATTGTAATCTCTAGTGGTTACATCATTACCCAATGCATTGGAGCACTATCAGGGCGCACCCTTAAATTTGCCTTTGTTATCATGTGAGCCACATATATCATCATTAAACATTTCATAAATAACCCATATAGCATAAAATAAATGGGTTTCATTTCATAATCATAACGTTTTAAAAACTGCTTTAAAGACATGATCTTTACGTCACTTTAAACCCACGGAAAGGGAAAGCGGGTCTCATGTATGTAAATCCCAGAATTTAAGATAGAACATTTTGATATATATGTGAATACCCCTGTAGAAATAAGATCTTTGAGTATTCACTTAATAACATAAAATAATTTTGAGAAAATAGAGAGGCATTTTGAGACGAAAATTCTGCAGCATAACAGCTACGTTTTGGGGTTTTAGAAAACATTGAAAAGAGAAGGGACATGGGTCAAACATTCATAAATGACCCATAAAACAGTAGAGGGACAGAATAAGAATGATACATGAACATGGTAATGAAATTTCAAGGACATACCATTTGAAATGAAAAACATGGAAGGAAGACAAAAATTAGATTTCTCTTATGAAAATTCGACAGCCTAACGGCGTCACTTAAAACTTCTAAAAATGGATTGAAGATATCAAATAGGATCTCTAATAATATGAACATAAATGATCAGTATGATATATATAGATACCATACCCCAACATAATTAAAAGGAACTTGAAAGACTTGACCAGAAAATATAACTTGAAAAAGAGAAGGGTGAACGAATCCCTTAAAAATTCGGCAGCCTAACGACGTCACTTAAACTTCAACAAAAATGAATTGATGAGATCAAATAGGGTCTCTCATCATATGAACATAAAAGTTCAGTATGATAGATTTAGAGATCATAACCCAACATAATAAAAAGAAACTTGAAAGACTTGACATGAAAATAGATCTTGAAAATGAGAAGGGTGAAAGAATCCCTTAAAAATTCGGCAGCCTAACGGCGCCACTTAAACATTATTAAAACGAATTGATGAGAGAAAGATGGGGTATCTCATCATATGAACATGAAAAGGGAAGTAATATGAATATATAAGAACATCCTCCAACATAAGAACATGGAGTATAAAAGAAATGACATAAAAGAGATTACTTGAAAAGAAGAGAAAGGTCGGATCCCTTACCTTAAAACGTAACTCTTAAAACTCAAAGGTTGGGACCTTGAGGGCTTGGGGGCACCTTGGGAGGACTCCTTGGGAGGTAATGAGACCAAAACTTCATTGGGGGAGAGTGGGGAGTCGAAAGGATGAGAGGATTGCTTGGTATTTATAGGGAAAGTGAGGGGCAAGGCATTAATGGCCAAGGGACACATCAAAAGTGGTTTTCTCAAAAGCATGGGCCCTCCCATGGTACTTCCCATGGAGTTAGGCCACATGGGGCCCCCAATACAATAATTCATCACCTTTGGCCGATCATCACTTAAAATATCTCATGACATCATCATGACACAGTTATGAGATCATTAAACATACCGAAAACCTAAAACTGTATTTTTACTATTCACTGAAAATTCAACTTTCTCAGAAAAATCCCAAAATTTAACCTTAACCAAATATCAATGCTATGATTTCAAAAAATGAACTCCATTTTATAAAAATAATTTTCTAAATATTTTTAATTTAATTTTTAAATAAATACACTATTCACCGAAAATTCATTTTTCAGAAAAAATCCCCAAAAATTACCATAACATAATATCGACGCTCTGAGTTCAAAAATGGAATCCATTTTATAAAAATAATTTTCTAAATATTTTTAATTAAATTTTTAATTAAAAAACACTATTCACCCGAAAAAACTAATACTTGGATAATAATATATGAAACCGTTATTTAACCATTTTATTGAATCACATTACTTAATCAAGGTACCTAGATTATATTAATACTTTCTTTAAGTGAGATTACTAATCCATTTGGTCACATTACTAATCCTAAGTATAAAATCACTATTCATAATTTACTATTCATCAAAAATTAAGTTGATCTTATTAGACTCTAAATTTCGTACTGAACATAATTGTAGAAGACCATTTTTCAAAAATCATTACAAAATTTTAATTATTTAAGGTTTACATAAACATTTTTTTAAAATATCCTTTCTCTATAATTCACCAAAAATATGCATACTATATTTATCCGGACATTTAAAAAGTCATAAACATCATTATAAGAAGAAATCCCAATTTTTATTTAAAACAAAGGATTACACAAGGCAGTTACGGTCTCCTTACATAGCCCCTTATCACACCAGCATAGGACCTAAGTGTAAGGTGTGCTAAGGTGAGAGAATCCAAGGGAGGCTCGGCCAACATCGCACGAGTAGTAATTTCTATTAGTTTGAACTTCTTGCGAAGACAATTTTGTTCTAGCTTCACACGATGAATTTCGGCTTGGGTTTGGTCCAGAGCAAAGCCCAGTGGTGCTACCTCCTTCCCAAGTTCTGTTAGATGGGCTTCGATCGGTCCAAGACTACTGGGTGAGGCCATCGAATCTTCTTTATATAATAATTAACCAAGATTAATTGTATTTAGAGACAATAATCAAAACGTTTAGTTTCCAGTGGTCATATTGACCAATGGTCATATAATAGTCAAAACCCAACGGTCTCATTTTAATTATACTCATGTTATTAAATGAAACATTTTTGTTGAGTATAAAAATAAAATAACACATAAAATTAGGAAACAAGATTTATTCAAAATTTCGGGTCGTTACAATCTTCCCCCCTTAAGAAATTGCGTCCTCACAATTTTTAAAATTGGGTTTTGAAATTTCATTGAATGTCCCACATCGGAAAAGGAGTCAGTAAAACTATTACTTTAAAAGAAAGAAAGGGAAGTACAAAGGTCACCCGAATTAACCCACACTAGGATTCCATGTAGAAAAACATGGACATGGAGGAGAAAACAAAGGGTCAAGTTCTGAGGGAGAGTGATAGAAAACATGATTAGGAGAAAGTTAACCATAAGAAAATCCCAAACTTATGATGTGTGTAAACGGTCTTTGATTACCTAGTAGGAAACGTAAACCAACAACATTTTCGTTTTATGTTCCTTTTCATAATTTTGAGGGATTCATTTACTACATAGAACAAAAACATAAGAAAATATACCTACCTTCATGTAGAGTTTCATCCTTTAATAAGTTTCTACCAAAACTAATCTTTTCTCCAAATGATGAGCATTCAAAACTACTTGGTCTCATCAAAACACAAGAATCATCTTCTAGAGAATCACATAATCCACAAAAGATTGACTATATATTTCTTCTATCTTTAAACATTATCCCAAAAATAGAAAGGGTAAGGTAAAACAGCTCTTCAAAAAAAGAAAGAATCCCATAGGAATGGAAACTACTTTTAAATCTTCAAAGTTCCATGGTACTACCCAAAGTTCATCATAGACCATTCCATAAATAACGGTCCTTAAGATTCCTCAAAATAAACCAAACTAATATTGAAACTCAAATACAAGAAGGATTTGATAACATAGTCTTCCAAAATAAACTTCATTGTTCATCTCCAAACAACATCAACCACTCCTAACATCTTATAACAAAAGTAGCTAACCTAAACATATTTTACCCAAGATAGGTTAATCATTCCCATAAGTAACCTAAATTACTATAAGTCCACCTTAAATTCATCGATTCTTCAAAATATAAGTCAACCTTACTCCTCAATGAAAATACCGTAGTAATATATTTACCTCGATCATATAGGGTCCCCAAAATAGTGAATGTCTTCCAAAATAATAATCATATTTTAATTCCCTAATCATCTCTGTCATATTAATACGGTAATCGTCGCATTTCCTATCACATTGGTTGTTGGGACATGTTCTTCCATTTCCCACCATTAACTAAGAATAGAAAGTATAATTAGGGGCTTAAATACTTAGCTAATAATCATGAAAATGAACTTAAAGCATATAAGGATAACTTGTAGAAGAAAAGTATACCCTAACTTGTGATCCCCTAGGTTCTCATCTAGGTTATCCATGATCATATATTCGTATGTGAATATTTATTTTATTTTATCTTTGTTCCTTTAACAATGGTTCATACTAAGCTTATGAATTTACCAAAGCATATCCCCCGGGAGTGTCGTAACCAAGAGTGCAGCAAGGCCCGTTGTCGTGTACCAGTTCTCGTTTGAGTCTAGCTCAAAGTGGTGTTTTCGGGTTTTACCCCTATGTACATCTGTGCCAGAGCCACCTCTACCTGCTCGTATCTAGACAGGGATGTATTTGCTTGGCAACCCATTACTCAATACTCACCAAAATACTAGGAAGATTTCCTATATATAAACTTTTCTATAGGCTTCTTCCTAAAGTTTTCATATCCTAATTTCCACAAATAACTAAACCATCCTTTGATACCAACTATAGCATCCTGCCTTTTATCACATAAACTTTCATTACATTATACAAAACTGCGGATCTTTAAGGTTTAGTGTCTTGGAAACCAGGAACTTAAAACATGAAAACATGAAAACATTCTTCTTAAACACTTGAAAGGTTTCTCCTTATGTTCATCCTAGGTTCATTACTGCATCTCATAACCTGGGGACATACATCAAATGAAAGGGTGAGCAGAATGCCCAGTAAGGGAAACAAGGGAAACATTTAACATGTGAACTTTAGATACATCAACTATGTCATGAAAAAGAACTTTAAGGCATGATAAAAAAATAATGTGGCATATCATAATAAAAATAACATTTTTCATAACTTTAAGATGTGGCTACATCATTTAACATAGACAATCATGAACATATCACCAAGGTCCATCCCCAAGGTGTCATTTGAAAATTACCAAGGTTATTCACCAAGATATCGTGAAAATTGTAATCTCTAGTGGTTACATCATTACCCAATGCATTGGAGCGCTATCAGGGCGCACCCTTAAATTTGTCTTTGTTATCATGTGAGCCACATATATCATCATCAAACATTTCATAAATAACCCATATAGCATAAAATAAATGGGTTTCATTTCATAATCATAACGTTTTAAAAACTGCTTTAAAGACATGATCTTTACGTCACTTTAAACCCACAGAAAGGGAAAGCGGGTCTCATGTATGTAAATCCCAGAATTTAAGATAGAACATTTTGATATATATGTGAATACCCCTGTAGAAATAATATATTTGAGTATTTACTTAATAACATAAAATAATTTTGAGAAAATAGAGAGGCATTTTGAGACGAAAATTCTGCAGCATAACAGCTACGTTTCGGAGTTTTAGAAAACATTGAAAAGAGAGGGGACATGGGTCAAACATTCATAAATGACCCATAAAACAGTAGAGGGGTAGAATAATAAGGATACATGAACATGGTAATGAAATTTCAAGGACATACCATTTGAAATGAAAAACATGGAAGGAAGACAAAAATTAGATTTCTCTTATGAAAATTCGGCAGCCTAACGGCGTCATTTAAAACTTCTAAAAATGGATTGAAGAGATCAAATAGGGTCTCTAATAATATGAACATAAATGATCAGTATGATAGATATAGATACCATACCCCAACATAATTAAAAGGAACTTGAAATACTTGACCAGAAAATATAACTTGAAAAAGAGAAGGGTGAACGAATCCCTTAAAAATTCGGCAGCCTAACGACGTCACTTAAACTTCAACAGAAATGAATTGATGAGATCAAATAGGGTATCTCATCATATGAACATAAAATTTCAGTATGATAGATTTAGAGATCATATCCCAACATAATAAAAAGAAACTTGAAAGACTTGACATGAAAATAGATCTTGAAAATGAGAAGGGTGAAAGAATCCCTTAAAAATTCGGCAGCCTAACGGCGCCACTTAAACATTCTTAAAACGAATTGATGAGAGAAAGATGGGGTCTCTAATAATATTAACATGAAAAGGGAAGTAATTTGAATATATAAGAACATACTCTAACATAATAACATGGAGTATAAAAGAAATGACATAAAAGAGATTACTTGAAAAGAAGAGAGAGGTCGGATCCCTTACCTTAAAACGTAACTCTTAAAACTCAAAGGTTGGGACCTTGAGGGCTTGGGGGCACCTTGGGAGGAATCCTTGGGAGGTAATGAGACTATAACTTCGTTGGGGGAGAGTGGGGAGTCGAAATTATGAGAGGATTGCTTGGTATTTATAGAGAAAGTGAGGGGCAAGGCATTAATGGCCAAGGGACACCTCAAAAGTGGTTTTCTCAAAAGCATGGGCCCTCCCATGGTACTTCTCGTGGAGTTAGGCCACATGGGGCCCCCAATACAATAATTCATCACCTTTGTCTGGCCATCCCTTAAAATATCTCATGACATCATCATGACACAGTTATGAGATCATTAAACATACCGAAAACCTAAAACTGTATTTTTACTATTCACTGAAAATTCAACTTTCTCAGAAAAATCCCAAAATTTCACCTTAACCAAATATCAATGCTATGATTTCAAAAAATGAACTCCATTTTATAAAAATAATTTTCTAAATATTTTCAATTTAATTTTTAAATAAATACACTATTCACCGAAAATTCATTTTTTCAGAAAAAATCCCCAAAAATTAACATAACATAATATCGACGCTCTGAGTTCAAAAATGAAATCCATTTTATAAAAATAATTTTCTAAATATTTTTAATTAAATTTTTAATTAAAAAACACTATTCACCCGAAAAAACTAATACTTGGATAATAATATATGAAACCGTTATTTAACCATTTTATTGAATCACATTACTTAATCAAGGTGCCTAGATTTTATTAATACTTTTTTTAAGTGGGATTACTAATCCATTTGGTCACATTACTAATCCTAAGCATAAAATCACTATTCATAATTTACTATTCATCAAAAATTAAGTTGATCTTATTAGACTCTAAATTTCGTACTGAACATAATTGTAGAAGACCATTTTTCGAAAATCATTACACATTTTTAATTATTTAAGGTTTACATAAACATTTTTTTAAAATATCCTTTCTCTAAAATTCACCAAAAATATGCATACTATATTTATCCGGACATTTAAAAAGTCATACACATCATTATAAGAAGAAATCCCAATTTTTATTTAAAACAAAGGATTACACAAGGCAGTTACGGTCTCCTTACATAGCCCATTATCACACCAGCATAGGACCTAAGTGTAAGGTGTGCTAAGGTGAGATAATCCAAAGGAGGCTCGGCCAACATCGCACGAGTAGTAATTTCTATTAGTTTGAACTTCTCGCGAAGGCAATTCTGTTCTAGCTTCACACGATGAATTTCGGCTTGGGTTTGGTCCAGAGCAAAGCCTAGTGGTGCTACCTCCTTCCCAAGTTCTGTTAGATGGGCTTCGATCGGTCCAAGACTACTGGGTGAGGCCATCGAATCTTCTTTATATAATAATTAACCAAGATTAATTGTATTTAGAGACAATAATCAAAACGTTTAGTTTCCAGCGGTCATATTGACCAATGGTCATATAATAGTCAAAACCCAACGGTCTCATTTTAATTATACTCATGTTATTAAATGAAACATTTTTGTTGAGTATAAAAATAAAATAACACATAAAATTAGGAAACAAGATTTATTCAAAATTTTGGGTCGTTACAAAGTAGACTACTTTGATGTATGTAGTGAAATTTTGAGATTATTATTGTTGTTTAATAACAAGATCAATACATAAAGAATAGAGGGGGAGTTGGTACTCATCTGTAACAAAATGGAGTCTCTTATTGGAGATTGAGGATTCTTCTTGTTGTATCCATTGAAGATCATTTATTTGATCATGTGGAGCACGTTACATCAATCAGGAGACATTTTGTATGTAACACAAGTTCAAGGATAAACCTTGCTTGTTTGTATCCATGATGATTAGTGGATCATGTGATCTCAGGATTTTCTAGATCATGACAAGGATGCAACCATCAGTTTTTAGTGGTGAACATTGTCAATTCACTATGTCATTCATGTTTTTATTTCTTGAAGTGGTGGGAAAGTGATAGCAGCATGCATGTCTGTCACTTTAACAAGTGTCATAAGTTGTTCAGTGGTGAAATATAAAAGAAGAAGATTCACTGATTCACCTCCTCTCAGTGAATCCATGGAGATCCTAATACCTATTGTGCTATCTAGGTGTCCTTAACACATTATAACAACCAAAACTTTTAAAAACATTTCTTTTAGTTGTGTTCACTCTGGGAAATATGTGTGAAGCACTTTGATAAAAACTATATTATTTTATAGCAAGAATTCATTTTTTTTTGGTTGCAAGGAAACTAAAAATCAAATTTGTTTTTTGTAACTTGTACACTACTACCACAATGAGATCACATCCATACATGAAATGTGAAATGTTTCTCTAACATGTCCACATAAATTATGTTTTTTTAATACAATACTAAATGAAAATCTATTATATATACTAAAGTTGGGTAGTTTATAGCATATGTGTCACTTCATCCTTGTGTCACATCACTCCACCGATTCTTTCTAATCTATTTTCAAACAAATCTACCTCTCCCGCTCGTGAATTTCATTCATGCTCCTAGGGTTACCGCTCAGCTCCCTCCGCTGCTCCGGCTCTACTTACTCCCCGTCCGGCTGCTCTGCCTCGAGCTCCCCCACCTTCGGCTTCTCTACCTACAGATCCTCCACATTCGGCTGCTTTGTATGCACCTACTCCACCCACGGTTTCTCCGCCTCCACCAACTTGGACTCTGGTTGATCCGCCTTCAACTCCTCTGCCTCCACCTCCGACTACTCTGCCTCTGACTACTCCACCTATGCCTGCTTCGTCCCCTCTACCTACGATAAACCCTCCTTCTTTACAGTTGTAACCTCCACGCACTGCAAAATCTCCTTCAGCTTGCAATTTCCATCCCCTCTACCTACGATGACCTCTACAATTTTACTGTTGTATCCTCCACCACCATAAAATCCCCTTAAGCTCGCAATTTTTGTCCCCTATACCTGTGGCAAACCCTACATTTTTACTGTTGTAACCTCCACGCACTGGAAAACCCCCTATGGCTCGTGATTTCTGTCCCCTCTACCTAAGGTAACCTCTACATTTTTACTGTTGTAACCTCTACATTTTTTATAGTGGTCCTTTCTTCCAGTAAATTGCATGGGTATATCCACATGTAATAATTCTTTCTTTCACAATTGTGTGACCATTTATGGTATTCATCATCATTCGATCTCAGGTAGGCGTTGAAATTCATGTTGTTGAGTTTTTTTGTCATGTCATCTATTGACAACAACATGAATATATTCAGCATGAACTAGGGTCGTACATTAATACATATTATATCACTTATCTTTTTGAATGAGAAATCTAGAAACAATGAAGTACTTATCTTTTGTGATACATGTTTTCAGAGGTATTTTGGTAAGTCCTTCCAAATTGATCCTTACTAACTTGTAGGAATTGGGGTCCCAATAAGCATATAATGATTGGATATGTTTCTTGGCTACAATATGGTAGATAGCCGGTTCACCATGGGATAATATTTTGACTGATTTTGTGTTTTTCAGTGTCCAGATGTTTGTAATAGAGAGGTTGAAGCATGGGAGTCTATGTAGAGTTGGAACTTATACAGGTTGTGGTTCTAGGTCATCTGATAGAGGTTAAATTAACACAGGCCTTCTTTCATTTTTTCCATTTGTTGTGTTCATTGTCTCTCATTCTGGATTTGTATCTCAGTGTTGTTGTTTCATTATTTGATGCATGTTTTTCCCCTCCTATAATGTTCTTTTTTGGCACTACAGCTGGTATCACGGGCTCAGATTTTGGTTTTGATCAGAGTGACATTAACATATTATTTTGTTGCCATTTAGTTTTCCAAACATAAAATATAAATTTAAGCATGGTTTTATGGTTGCAATTCTGATGTCTTTTTTATGAGATGAATTCTGCAATACTCCTCAAATGTTGTGCTAGACATCATTGTATCACCTTCTTTATTCGCTAAATGCATTTCAATTCTTTTTTACATAAAAATATGGCTTATCATTTTATGTACTTAACATTAATTGTTCTCTGCAAAAAATTGGCCTATCATGCAGTATTAACTAAATTATTTTAATAAACATGGGCTGATTAAATGTAAATATTAGATGACGCATTGTTCTGATGACGATCTGTATCATTGCAGATGCTTCAGGGTTCTATTTCTAATGATGCTACTACTGTAGAATATGTTGGTGTAGAAAATGTTGGAGAGAACAACCTACTGGTGTGTGTATTATAGGTCAATTGGTTGTTCTTTTATGGGTTGTTCTATTTTTGATAGTTCTATAGAGTTCTGGATTATTTTTTCCTATTTGTATTTTTTTTTGGGTTTCTCCAATCCTTTAACACTGATTATTGTGTTCTCTGCAAATCTGTTATCTCTGTGTTTACTGATCTTCGTTAATTTTTCAACATTGCCTTACCATTCTATTTAAGTTTCCATATGTATTGCACAAAAGATGTTTTATAAGCTTATGTATCTCTTTGAAATGATAATTTTTTATGTATCCTTTTTGTATTTGTATAACCCTGATTTTTTTTGTTTCTTGTACTTTCCAGGTAAAGAACCCTTCTGCTCTATCGTTGGTTAGTTTCCATTCCGTCTTTCGTGATACAAGAACAACTGAGTTTGAATACATCCAATTTACTTCCAACAAATGAATCTCCAATTCATTTTGAAACATTATGTTTTTACAGGTTATTCCATTACTTTCTCTTCTATATCGTTATTTTATTTCTTTTTTTTCTATATTATTTAAATTAAATTTTTAATGCATATTCCAAAATTTTCGCAATCCCTTTTTCCTGATGTTGGTGTCGACTACATGCTCCCTAATGCAACATTTGATTATTCTGTGAATTTTAAAGAGTTAATATTAGCATTGAACATAACCAGGAACTACTGTTTTTAATTTCTCCATTAATTTTTTTTAGAAAACAAACACCACCTTATTGTAATATTCATTTTATCCCTGCATGACAGGAACATCAACACTGACACTGGATTTGTTACAACAAGTACAAATATTTCATCTACTCAGGTATATGTTCTTTATCTTCACTGAGTGTTACTTTCTTAACATCATTGGAACTAACAAAACTTCATTTTTTCATGTCATTTGCATATTTTCGATGATTAATACATACAATGCATTTCTTCTTCTCAATTGGATAATGTTGTACATCAAATTTCCACTTCTATGATTTTAATTGCCAGTAAAATTTGTTACTTAATGACAAATGTCAATTCTTTACGTGGGAATATATGTTGAGTGAGTTTGATGTTGATGATGCACTCCAAATAAATGTTACAATGTCTTGAGACTCCGCAACAACAACAGTAAATACCAATGAACTGGGTCCCCGTATGAAGGAAAACATAAACAAAAAGATTGAAGAATATGATTGAATTTTTTTGGTGCAATGGAGAGGTAATACTGGAATGTGAATGCTTTTATTCTTTTCAAATTATCTATTCAATTTCTATTTACAGTATGGACTCTTCATTTCAATTTAAGAAATCCTGTTTGAACACGTTTTTTTCCACACCTTTTTAGTTTCTGGTGACTGTCCCCTGTACACAAAACAGATTACAAAGTTTCTTTTCTCACCATTTTTCACTGTTGAACACTGTGAACCCAACATCCAGGATAGGAGCTGCACTGCAGCAAGTATTCACACCACTGTTGGATGACTTTTCTTTAAATGGATTTCCTTGACAACGTGTCTCTGACGAACACAACACATACTATTTAGAACAATGGTCGTAATTTTTTGAAATGTAATCTAATATCATAGGAGATTTTCTTATTTCCATGTTCTTTTATAAAAACATAACATTTTGTTACATAACTCAACATTCTTTTCACAAACTCTTCTTTGTAACATAAACTTATCTCAACAACAATTTTTTATATTTTGTTGGTTTCAAACTATCTCTTTTATGTTGACATTCAAGATACCAATACTCAAATTTCAATATTCAAAATTATTTTATGTTATTAAAATCGTAGGTTAACTCATGTTTTCGGTTTCTACATGCTCAAAATATACTATCATTCCTTTATATTAATCATTAATGTTTTCTACTTTTATGATGATGTCTCATGGTTCTCCAAATGTTTCAATATTATCTACCGCTAATTTGTATTTTTAACATATATTTTTTTAATGTTCATTAACCTTTTAAAATATGAATCCATTTTGAAAATAAGAGTTGATTTACAGTGTCGTGTGAATGCACGAGCGAAGTGCTAATCTATTTTAAACGTAAGTGAATCACGATCACTTGTTGGTTTAATGAATACCCTTTTTATTGATTCACATATACATCTTAAGAAATAAATAGATATATTTATAATCATAAGATAAACATCTAAATCCATATTCAATCCATGTCATGTGAAGTTTAAGACACAGATAAATAGACATGAGAAATGAAGAGACATCGAGCATTAACATACTCATAATATATCAAATATGTTTTCATGATCATTCAAAGTAATTAAAAAAAACGAAACATTTATTCATAAATTCATTTTTTAAATCTATTTATTATTATATCAAATTGGTAGTTCATAAAAATAATTTTTGTATGCAATACTAAATAATTTTAAAAAATGAAACCAGGAGTTAGAAAAAAAAAAAAAAAAACAATAATAAAGGAAACAAAAATAAATTATCGCCACCGCGATCTAACAAAACACCCATCGCCGATAATCCAAACTGATCCCTTGTTTCAACTGAATTCTTTCCGCCCTCTCTGGGGACTTCTGAACTCTCTGGGTTCAGGGCGATGGAGCCAGACGTCAGCATCGAGACGAGCTCCATGATTCGGATCGCCGTTCTGCCGATCGGGGAGGTACCGCCCGCAATTCTTCGCGATTACGCCTCTATGCTAGCCCGGCAGCGTAGGGTGGAGCTCTCCGGTATCAGCCCCTTCTACAAGGCGGACCAGAAGAGTCCCTTCTCTCACCAGCCTTGGGATTCCGGCAGCTTTCGGTTCAAATTCCTGCTGGGCGGAGCGCCTCCCTCCCCTTGGGAGGATTTCCAGTCCAACCGCAAGACGCTCGCTGTCATTGGCATCTGCCACTGCCCTTACTCCCCCGATCTTGACTCCATCCTCGATCAATTCGCTGCAGCTTGCAGGGGCTACTCCTCTTCCCTGGTTCAACGTTGCTTCGCATTCTGCCCCAATGATTTTCAGGTCCGATTCCAATTTTCTCCTCCTTTTCCTCGTTTTTGCCCTTACGCAATATAGGACTAGGTTGAATGTCCATGCTCGGAACATAAAGTTTAATGGGACCTTACTGGATAAAATGATGTTTATTTATTCAGTAGGTTGTACTACATTGCCGCAAAGACAGCTGCTTCATTCTGGTGATTATCGCCATTTGGAAATTCAGTAATTTAATACGTGATGAAACTGACTTCTTCCATGCACAAACACGCGGGATAATTTGATGAGTGTAGTCTAGGGTTGTATTCACTGGCTTGGTCATATCAATGGCAGTAAACGGCATGGTTTCACGCAGTTTTAACGATGGGAGTGCTTTTTTATCTGTTCACCTGCTAAAATAGGTTTTTTTTTGGGGCAACGACAGTTGAGGACCAAAACAGGGCTCCGATTCCAGTCAAGGACCTGCATTATTTTAGACTATAGTTAAATCTCAATTCAATTTAAAATTCATAATGTATTCGGTCCTTCGTTGGAGTTTTCCATGTTTTTTGACCAAAATTGGTATTAAGTGACTGTTTTGGTCCTAAATCGTCACTATCCCTTTTTGTTGTCACTTGTCCTGCATTTTAATGCATAAAACATGTTTGGCTGATTCTATTATTCCCTTCACTTTCCATGTTGCAGCTAGAGGATGGTAGTAAAAAAGGGTCTAATTTGATTTTGTTCCCCCCCGGTGATCGACAAAGTCAGGAACTCCACTTGCAAACAATGATGCAAGATATTGCAGCATCATTGCTGATGAAATTTGAAAAATGGGTTCTTAAGGCTGAATCTGGTGGAACAATACTCAAAACCCCTTTGGATTCTCAAGCTAGTCTTAGCTCAGAAGAGGTTTATGTTTTAGGTGTTCTAAGGATGTTAGCATCCTTCTCTCTTCCATTCATTCATTTGACCTTTAATCCTTATTCATCATTTTTTCACTATCATAGCATACCTAAAAGGTTCTGTTGTACAAAAAATGCAGGTTATAAAGGCAAAAAAGCGGAGACTTGGTCGTGCACAAAAAACAATTGGAGATTATTGTTTGTTGGCTGGATCTCCAATTGATGCAAATGCTCATTATTCTACTGCATTAGAACTTGCAAGGCTGACTGGTGATTTTTTTTGGTACGGCGGTGCACTGGAGGGCAGTGTTTGTGCCTTACTGGTAGGTGTGCAATGGATTTAGACAATCGGATGCCAGTTATATTACTCCATGAGTGGGCATCTTTTAGGTTTCCCTTAGTGAGTTGAGTTTATTTATAATCTGCGGTCTATTTTGAAAAGCAATAAATTTCAAGAAATCACTGAATGTAAAATTTTAGAAGGATGCATCTTTTGACATTAAGAATAAATGATTATTTGAGGTTTCTGCAATTTATAAAAAATAACAAGAAATACAGGCTTCATGGTTATCTTTGGGCATTATCATGGTTAACACCATTGGGTTAATTTATTAATGAAACAATCTGATTCTATACAAGAAACTGGGTAATTAAGGTTTCCATGACTGGGCCTGAGGATTTTTAATCCAATCAGTGTGTTTTTTTGGGTTTTCTCATTCCTTAGCAAACCAAACTTTAGTGAAGAATGCGACGCACTGGACTGATATGCAGAAGATAGAAAAATTGTTATTTTCTATTATTTTTGACGAAATCAAAAAAATAAGAAAACATCACATGTAAGCTCACATCAGGACCTGATGTCGTATTTTTCCACCATTGATAACTTCATATTAAATGTGGATGGTAGTTGGTACAAATGAAAACTAGTTCGCACTTTTTTATATTAGAAAAACTGAGCGGGATTGTAATTGGTGTTGAAAGTTGTTGGGGCTGGCTGGGTTAATAAATAAAGGTCAGGGGTAGAATTGTAAAGGGGCTGGGGGTAGTTAGGCGGTGGGATGGGTATTAAATTGGGCGGTCGGGGGCAGTCAGGGGGGACAAAAGTATTTGGTTAGAGCAGCTAGGCTGTCCGGAGGGTTAGGCCTCAGGCTTCGGGGAGCGTCCTCGAAGATTTCTTCTCCTCCCTCTTCTATTTTCTCTTCTCCATTTCTTCTTCTCCTCCTCTGTTTCCTGCAATTCCTGTCTACTGTTGCTGTAAATCTACAGAATTCCTATGTTTCTCTCTCTTGCACTTATCATTTGGCGCTTTCTTTGAGAGAAGATTTAGACAGAGGAACTCAAGAAGTGACCCACTGAGGCATACACATTTGATGCGGCGGGAAATTGATCGGTTGGTTTTGAAGTTGACGCACCAGAAGGAACACCTTGCTGACGCTGGAAGTTTTTCTTGATTGTACTTGATTGGGAGTTTTTGATGATGTCACTATAGCTTGGCCTTCACAACAGTGGAAAAAAAAACATCACACAACAGCAGACACACTAGACGCAGGAGTTCCTGATTCGTGCTATGCACCTAAGGCAGATGCACTATCTGGAAGAAGATTCTTGATTGTGAATATTTGAAGGTGACACAACAACTATGCACTCGCAACAATGGAGTCCCACGTGCAGCAGTGAAAACCGATCCCAGAAGTGGAATCTGGAACCAATATGATCACGCGCATGGAGACGTGAGAAGCTGTGTTGGAGTTTTCAAGAGATGGACTCGAACAGATGGTGCAGGAGCTTACAAAGCTTAGAAAGCTGAATCGTGAGTCTAGAAAGCTGAACCGTGAGTCACTTGATGCACTGCAACGATTCTCAGACCAAGTTCGGCCATTAGGAAGCGAGCAACGACCTTAAGAGACGTTGAAACCTGCAGAACAGGATGTGATGCAAGAGCAGATTGGTTCCATTCCAGTACGGCCAATGGAGGTAAAATTCAAAGCTAGTTCTAGTCTTGAAGAACACAATGAAGAGACTACGAACATGTATCCAGTTGAAGTGCTGCCTGAAGTGTTTGAAGTTGCAAACGTGGGAGAAACTGCAGTCCGTGCAAGCACCAACACTGGCTCTTGTTGAGAATTCTGTTTGACGACGGCATGCAAAACCAATGACCAGTCCGAAGTTGCAAGGAAGGATGCTAATTGAGCTGTTGGATCAAACAGAGGCAAATGTTGAAATGTTGAAGCGACTGAAATTTCTGGTTCGGTCTGAAAAGAAGCTAGAGTTGGCGGTTTTGTTCGTGCTGAGCATGCCATCTGGACAGGCGCTGCTGATGCGCAGGACGGGAGTCAGGGAAGACGAGCAGCAGAGAGCTGCACACAACTGCCAAGAGTATCTGCAGAATTTGGGGTCCGTATTCCTGAACTACCACATCGAAAGGAGACTGCACGGGGGTGGACTGCCAATGACAGCTCGAGAGGCTGAAGGCTCTTGCGATATAGCCAAGCTGCATGGTTGGCAACAATACTTGAGGATTGAAACTGCTACTGAACAAGTTGCATGGTTGCCAAGGCCTCCGCCAGAGCCTCCGCCAGAGCCTCCGCCACAAAGATGTCTTTGTGGGGCTGTTTCATTCCCGTTTCCAGAAATTCATGAAGTTTCCTCAATTTGAGGACTGGGTGGCTTTTAATTGGGCGGAATTGATAGGAATGTGAGTTTAATAACCCGCCAGGGGCTGGATTGTAATTGGTATTGAAAGATGATGGGCCTGGATGGATTAAGATATAAAGGCCAGGGGGTAGAATTGTAAAGGGGCTAGGGGTAGTTAGGCGGTGGGATGGGGTATTAAATAGGGAGGCCGAGGGTAGTCAGGGGGGACATATGTATTTGGTTAGAGCAGCTAGGTTGTCCGGAGGGTTAGGCCTCAGGCTTCGGGGAGCATCCTCGGAGATTTCTTCTCCCTCTTCTATTTTCTCTTCTCCATTTCTCCTTCTCCTCTGTTTTCTGCAGTTCCTGTCTAATGTTACTGTAAATCAATAGAATTCCTATGTTTCTCTCTTGATAATTGAAAAAAGTTAGGGGTTGGATAGAGGTGGAATGGTGGGATGGGGTATTAAATAGGGAGGCCGGGGGCAGTCAGGGGGGCAAATGTATTTGGTTAGAGCAGCTAGGTTGTCCGGAGGGTTAGGCCTCAGGCTTCGGGAGCGTCCTCGGAGATTTCTTCTCCCCTCTTCTATTTTTTCTTCTCCATTTCTCCTTCTCCTTCTCTGTTTTCTGCAGTTCCTGTCTAATGTTACTGTACATCAATAGAATTCCTATGTTTCTCTCTTGATAATTGAAAAAAGGTAGGGGTTGGATAGAGGTGGAATGGCGCATCATGTACTGATACCTCTTTCCACCATGATGTAAGACGTCATGATCTTCCTCACATCACATGGAAATACACTATAAACTTTGCACGTGCCATGCAAGGAATTATAAATGATTCACCCTTGGCCCAAAAAATTGATCCAAACTTTTTTGTAATTTTCCCATCACATGATGATAGGAATGGGAGCAGCTGCTCGTGTGAGTGGGGTTTGCTCGTGTAAGTGGGGTGGTCTTGTGAGTGGGGTGGTTACTGCCAGGGCAGAAATGTCATTTCCTTTAGGTTGGGTTGCTGGGGTTGTTGGAGTTGTTGGTGGGGGAGGAGGTGAGATTATTCTTTTAGTTTTGGCTATCTGATCACGGATAGAGGAGGCCTTGGCTTTGGCTTCGAGCAACGCCTCAGAGAGTCTTCTTCTCCCTTTCTCTATTTTTTTCTTCTACTCCAGTAATCCATACTGTAAATCTTTCGCTGAATAATAGAGAGCTTCCATTTACCTATTGTTTGCACCTACGATCTTATCATTTGGTGCTTTCATTGAGAGACTTCTTGAGTTAGATGATCACATACGAGTGGAGGAATTTGGGAGCTGCTGAAGATGACGACAATGAGACGCCTGATTTTTCGATAGATTTCGCAAGAGTTGGATTGGAGTTGAAACGGCGGATGCAGCAAACACTTGCAGCAGTGTCGCAGAAACTTCAGACGCCAAGAGAAGACCAGGCTAGGGAACATGCGGCGATTCTGAAACATCATTGCGCGATGCTGACTATTTTGCAGGACTGGAAAGCTGTTAAGGAGGAAGAAATATCAGATGAAGTTCGACCAGAAGAAAACCAGTGGAAGCCACTGGTGTTGCAGCAGTCCATGCAGGACGGGAACGGAAAAGAGGAGCTTCCCATTCGACACGGAACTCCTGTTCCATCCGAACCTTTTGCTGCAGAAGAAACGAGTGTTGTACAGGAATTGCAAGGTACAGAAACATTATCTTCCCCTTCTGCCTTCCACGACAGGGAAGATCGTGCCTCCTTCAGCGCGGAATATGAAAATTGAGGTGAGGAGAAAGATGTTTTAGCTCCGGAAGCTTGATTTCCAGAAGTTAAGCGAGGCAGAAGCAGGGAGTAGAGCCTGCGGTACAAGTCAAGTCAGTTCCGCGGGTTGGACCAAAATATCTTGCCCTGGAATCTCTGTAGGTCAATTTACTCTTGGATTATTGGAGCTAATGCATGAGGTGTCCAGCTCGAGGCAGCAGTGCGAGATGCCAGTTGTGTTGCAGGAGCTGCGGGCGATGCTGCAGTTTGCACGGGCACATGCATTGTATCATGCTGAGCAGACCGATGGGCAACTTACTTCTGCTCCTGGATTTCCAAAACTTAAGCATGGCGAGGCCGGTCTGGAATGTCCATACATGTATTCTCCCTCGTGTGAGGTTGATTCCTTGAAACCACCGTCCATGGTGGTAATGAGACCGAATCGAGATGAACGAAGTGAGGTGAAGGTTGGGTGTAATGTCTGTAGTGCTGCTGTATACGCTTTGGAACGGCTGTGCCACCAAAGCCTGCTCAAGCGTTGTCTCTGGTTGGAGTAACAAAGGACAAAGGCGATAGTGGGGCGCCAATGCAGTGAGGTTGTCAAAGTTGCATGGCTTACCAGCGGGGTTGGTATTTAACACGCGTAGCAGAAGTATACTGGGGAGGCCGTGCATTTATTCTGAAGTTAAAGAAGAGGAAAACAGATGCCAGCGAGACTGAGAAGCTCATGGGGTGTGGTGATTGTGAAAATCTGAGCCATTGTATTACAGTTCCAGTGTCTACTGTTGTTGCTGGTGCGCTTCAAGGGCTCTCAAGGCAGTTTTTGGGGTTTTTCTGCATTGAAGCTAAGGACATATGTGGCATTGGCCTGCATGTTACCATGCTTGAAAGTGGACAGAACTCTTTGCCAAAGTAGCTTGCCCGTGCTCAAAAGAAAAGCAATCTAATGTCACCGTTCTGCTAAATGAGAGGGTTGATATTGGTTTTGATGGGAAAATGAGCAAGCTTTGCAGTGATTTAAATTCAAAATCAGTTTGAAAAGGCAGAAGCTTGTCTGTAGCTGAAGCATCTTCTCCCCTACACTTTGTATCTCCTGAAGTCGGCACTCTGTATTGGCTTCCAAGAAAGGGGTTGACCAGAATGTCACTTGGAACTCAGCCCCATGATGTTGTGGACACTTTTCTATTCCTTCATCTTGAGGACAAGGTGGTTTTTAGAGCAGACGGAAATGATAGGAATGGGAGCAGCTGCTCGTGTGAGTGGGGTTTGCTCGTGTGAGTGGGGTGGTCTTGTGAGTGGGGTGGTTACCGCTGGGGCAGAAATGCCCTTTCCTTTAGGTTAGGTTGCTGGGGTTGTTGGAGTGGTTAGGGAATAATAAATAAGAGTTGTTGGTGGGGGAGGAGGTGGGATTATTCTTTTAGTTTTGGCTATCTGATCACGGATAGAGGAGGCCTTGGCCTTGGCTTCGAGCAGCTTCTTGGAGAGTCTTCTTCTCCTTTTATCCACTTTCTTCTTCTACTCCAGTAATTCATACTTTAAATCCTTTGCTGAATAATAGAGAATTTCCATTTACCTTTTGTTTGCACTTACGATCTTATAACATGACTTCATAGAAAAGATAGAAGAGTAATGGCTACCAGTCAAATCTGGATTGTGCTTCGGCTGCCCCATAAACTACCTAATAAATGTGATCTTGGGTTGGTTTGGATTTTCTAGTTGGGGTTGATTACTTGGTTGGTTGGGTAGAAATTGAATGTGCAATGACTGGAATTGTTAGTTTTCATATGATCAGCATTATTATACGCCAATCGTTTAGAGTATGAAACTTCAGAAACAAAAAGGTCAATTATGAACATTATAAATCTGAAAAATTCAAACAGGGACTCCTACTTAATCCAATGTTCAAATTTTTCTGGCTGGCTGGACAGAATTAAGTCACATTTGATGCTCTCATATGTGTCTTCACTCTTGGGTCTTCAATCTTTCACCTTTTACTGTTGCTGTATATTATACTTGCATACATCACATTTGATGTTCTCATATGTGTCTTCACTCTTGGGTCTTACACTGTTTCACCGTTTACTGTTTTTGTATATTATACTTGCATAAATCACACTCAACATGCATATGGATTATTTTATATAATGAAATCATGTGAAACCTGTGACAAATTTTCTTATGTTCCTTACCCAACTAAACTGGGAATAGTGAAACAAATTAAATTGGCTTCTTTAATTTGATTCATTTCGGGATTTTTTTGTTGTTGCAGTTCTATGCACATCCCCATCGTCTGTTTTTGATAAAATTATTGACATAAGTTGGAGGTTTCAATAAATGTCCATTTTTCTACTCTTCTACCCTTGGGAGTACTTGTGTTTCTAAATTTTGTGTTTTTTTGGGTCTCAGACTATTATATTCCTTGAAACAACAAGGGTAAGCCTTAACTAATTTTACTGTTCATATGCACATTTTTCCTCTTTATGTACCATTTTAGATCTTGGATTTTAATAATCTAATTGTAGAATCTGCGCTGAGTGCGTGAATATCCGAGGAATATGCAGCGGAGGGATTTGGGAGAGAGTTTGGAGAGGCCGGGACGAGTGTCACAGACATAACAGAGACATCCAAATACACGGAGTGGAAGTGAGTGAGGAGGGAGAAAGGATAACAGAGTCCGAAAAGGAGTCTCCCCCCGAAGGATAGAAGAAGGGAGTCGGTTTAGGAGGTAGGTGGCAGTCAAGATGACATCGGTCCAAAAGCGGAGTGGCACCTGCATGTGGAATAGGAGGGCACGAGCAGTCTTCAGAATATGTCGATGTTTTCGCTCCGCCATTCCATTATGCTGAGGCGTATCAGGACATGATGTCTGATGAATGATGCCGTGATCTTTGAGAAACTGCTGAAAGGAAGTAGATAAATATTTCCGTCCATTGTTGGAGCTGAGACATTTGATGGAGGTGGAGAATTGAGTATGAATTTCATTGTAAAAGGTCTGAAAGGTAGGAAATACTTTAGACCGATCACGAAGCATGTAAAGCCATGTCATGCGGGAGAAGTCATCAATAAAGGTGATATAATAGCTGTACCCAAGCTGGCTCGGAACCTTGCAAGGACCCCATACATCGGTATGAACAAGATCGAAAGGATTCACTACACGTGGTTCCCGTCGAGGAGTATATGTTACCCGATGATGTTTAACAAACTTGCAGGATTCACAATGGAAGGATAGATGAGAACTGAATTGGGGGCACATTTTATATAGGATGGAAGCTGGTGGATGACCAAGATGGGAATGTGGGTCAAGAGCATGGGCCGAGGTGGATGAGCAAGCGAGATGTGGTGGGGTATCGAACATGCACACCCCATTCCGAAGATGACCTCGACCAAGCTCCTGATTCGTCGTCTGCTCCTGAAAAACAACACCAAAAGAAGTAAAAGTAGTAACGCAATTTAAATCTTTGGTGAGTTTGATGATGGAGAGAAGATTAAATGGACTTTGAGCAATATGAGCAACTGAATCCAGGTGAATAGGCGGGGTCAAGTGGCATGTGCCAAATCCGACGATGGGGATTGTTGATCCATTTGCTATAGTAATTGTAGAGGTATCAGTGTACAAATGATAGGTAGTGAACATACCAGAGTCTCTTATGAGATGTTCCGATGCACCAGAGTCTAGCATCCATGCTGTCGGTTGTTGAGATACACAGGCGGTAGAGCCGTCAGTCTGAGCAATGGGAGCTGGAGAAGAGGACGGTGACACAGTCGCCCGTCCATTTTTCTGTCGAGAGTGTTGTTCTGAAATTGGGGCTGGATGAAGGGGAACTGCTGTGCGGCCGAACTGATGACATAGTAGGGGATAACATCTCAAGTGGCCGTACAGATGCACAGATGAAGCGTGGTGTTGTTGGTTGGAAAGACCGACACAACGAAGAGTCGGTGGGTCGGGAAAACGCTGAGTAGGGCGGGGGCCAGGACGGCGCCGCACGAGGCGGGTTAGGAATGCCTAGCAGGGAAGAGCCGGGATGCATCGTCGAAGGCTGGGGCAGTGGGGGCTGGGAGTCGCCAAGAGGAGGCGGGCTGAGATGTGATGCAGGAGCTGCTTCGCGCAGGAGCCGTGAGCCGCAGAGAGTGAGACCGGTATGTGGTTGAGGCCGGGATGCCGCGGGGAGAGGCCGCAAGGAGGCGGGATGCCGCGGGGAGAGGCCGCAAGGAGGCGGGTCCGGTTGAAGTCGGGAGGTCGAGCCGGATGAAGCCGGGATGCGCCGCTGTGAATGCCGTCGGGGAGAAGGCCGGCGTGGAGTGGTGCTGCTAGGATGGCGAGCAGAAGGGCACCTGGACGAGCAGGCGGGAGGCTGGGCTGGGTGCAGCGAGTCGGGAGCGCTGCTGGGAGAGGGCCGCGACGGGAGTTCTGGTCGGGGAGGGGCGCCATAGGCGAGGCGGGAGCCGGGAACCGTGAGAGCCGGCAGGTGCGGGAGCCGCGAAGGGCGGCGCGTAGGGCGGGAGCCGCTGTAGGCGAGCCGGGAGTCGTGACTGGACGACGGGCCGGGAGTCATCGGGAAGCCGCAGGAGAGGCCGGCTACGGGGAGAGCGATGCCGCGGGAGTGAGGGGCCGCCTAGAACGGGTGGGAAGGAGGGGCCGCCGGAAATGGGCGGGTGGGAGTTGATGCTGGGCGCCGGGAGAGCCGCTGGAAAGCGGGAGCCGAGAGCGTCATCGGGACTGCCTTAGAGGAGCCGGAGGGCCGCGGATGGGAGGAGCCGCGAGAGGGCGGGGTGCCGTCGGGAGGGACGGGGGCACCGGGATGCGTAGCGACGGAGGGGCGCAGGGAGCCGGGAGCGGCGCAGAGCGGGAGCCGAGGCGATGGGAGCGGGAGCCGCGCAGAGCGGAGGAGGTGGGGTAGGCCGCAGGGGAGGGGCGCCGTGAGAAACCGCAAAGAGGCGTTGAAAAATAAACGGATCGGGAAAAAAAATTTAATTTCCTTCTGATAACATGTAGAATGGGAAACCGCCTTACCTCAAGGTGAGGCGGAGACCTTCTTTTGTAGATTGAGAAAAAAGGAATACATACAGGAGTATTCCGATGTGGGACTCGGAAATATCCAAAATAATAGAGGGTTTAACACTAATAATTAAATAATACAACATTTGTGAACAAACTGACATTTTCAAAATTTCGCTTTCCATGCTGATTATATCATCTTCGGATGGAATTGAAAGTTGATTATCAATGGCAAGTTCTAGAAACAACAGAAACCAGGCTGTCATTATTCTGAAATACTGAATTATTGGCATTCTTATGGTAAAAGTAGTAGACCATGTAGTTATTATCTTAAAAATAAGCTGTTGAATTCATTGTTGCTATACATTGTCTTGGAATTAGAGCATGGCCTTCTTGATATGTGACTTGTAGTTGTCCAGAGACAGAAAATTTTATTTTCCTTTTCTTAGTTGATTATATTCTGGGTAGTCACATATCATCCATATGCTTCAAAGATCAACCATATACAACTGACGGTTGAGACTGTTTTCCAAGCTTTAAACTCTGACGCATCCAAGATATACCATGCATACATTATTTATTTTTTTGTCTATAATTATTATGTCAGATAGATCGAATGGCCCAGCAGGATCCTGTATTAGAGGATGAGGTTAGGTATCGATACAGCAGTGTCATCTCACACTATAAGAAGTCATCTATTCAAGATAATGTCCAGAGGTAACTGACAACTGATGTCTATTTCAGATCTACTGTTGGTTCTTTTTTAATTGTTGGAATATTTAGTATCGTATATTTTTTTTTAATGTTATGCTTTGAATAGAATACGTTTCTAGTGCATAATACTTTAGGTTTATTGCCAGCTATTATCCATTTGTTTGCTACATGGTCGAGTGACAGTCTCATCACAATTATGTGTTTGTAAGTGGGTAAATTTATTTTTTCTTTGCTAGAAATTTTGGACAAAGAAGGTACCTGTCCAGGTGCAATTTATTTTAAAGCCTTTTACGCTTCCCATCGTATTTATTTCTCCCCTCTCTCTTGACTTCTTCATTTGTAAATGTGTTTGGTGTGTCGTTCTTTTTTCTGTTTCCATTAAACCCATGACAACTCATTTTGATTTATTTCTCAAATGCAGAGTTTCACCCTTGAGCTTTGAATTGGAGGCTACCTTGAAATTGGCGAGATTTCTTTGCAGGTAATCGTTATTTAAACTTATCATTATTTGTTTTATTTATATTGTTGGAGTCTGTATCCCACATCGGACTTGATGTCCGGTGTGGTCTTTACCATTTATTATAAATACACCCCAAGGGCTCCTTAGGAGAAACACCTTGGGGGTTCGGTTCCTTTCTTTTAACCTCCTACATGGTATCGAAGGAGGTTTTTTGAACCCCCAATCCCACCCTTCCTATTTTTCTTCTTTCCCCTTCCTTTAGGGTTTCCCGTCCGGGGGGCGGCGGCCTCCAGGCCTTACCGCCGCCGCCCCTCCGCCTCGTCCCAGCAGGCCTTCGCCCGGCGCCCGCGGCCCTCCCTTCCCGGCCGGCCCTCCCTCCCGTCCGCCTCTCCCTGGTGCGCCTCCACCTCCCGGCGCCCCTCTGCTCACGGCGGTCCTCCATCCTGGTGCGCCTCCACCTCCCGGCGGGCCTCCTCCCCGGCGCGACGCGGCTCCCTGCGCGCCCTCCCTCACGGCGACCCGCCGCTCTTCCTCCCCGTCGGCGGCCCTTCATCCACCCAGCGGCCCTCCAACCTCCCGGCGGGCTTCCTGCCTGACGCGGCCCTGCGCCTCTGCCCTGCGCGGCGCGGCTCCCCGGCAGGCCCTCCCTCCCGGCGCACTCCTCCTCCCTGCGCAGCTCCCCGGCGCGACGCGGCTCCCGACGCCTTCACCCGCGCGCCCCGCCGGCGGCCTCCCGCTGCTCCCGGCGGCCTCCCGGCTGCTCCCGGCGGCCCTCCTCTGCGCGCTCCCTCCCGGCGACCCCTCTCCAGCCGACGACCCCTCTCCGGCCGGCGACTCCTCTCCGGCGGCCAGATCCGTACAGCTCCGGCTGAATCCGGCCGGATCCAAAGATTTCCGGCCAGATCCAGGCTATTCCGGCCAGATCCGGCAAGCTCCGGCCAGATCCAGAGATTTCCGGCCAGATCCGGACAGCTCCGGCCGGATCCAGCCGGATCCGGTGATTTCCGGCCAGATCCAGGCTACTCCGGCCGGCTCCGGCCTGATCCAGCGATTTCCGGCCAGATCCGGGCAGATCCGGACTGTTCCGGGCAGATCCGGGCAGATCCGGACTGTTCCGGCCAGCAACCGGCCTCCACCCGTGCTGGCCGCTCCACGCAGGTGGCCTCCTCCAACTTCCAGCGCCGTCTTCCGGCCTCCTGCACCCTCGCCGGCCTCCTCCTGCGGCATCCCCGCCTCGCCGGCATCTCCCGGCACCTCCCGGCAGCCGCATCTATCTCCGCCGGCACGTCCATTCGCTGGCGCAGTAGCTCGACATCCTCGGATTTGGGCCCGTTGGCGCCGCCAGATCCCGCAACGAATTCTGCGGAATCCCCGCCTCCCGTCGCCGGCCCCGCAAGTGCGGTTTTCCCGGTGCTAGTTTGGATTTCCCGGCGTTTCAACGACCGGCCCCACTAGTGCGGCATTCCTGGCGTTCCGTCAACCAGCCGATCTGAGTGGTTTCATCTGCTGCGCCCGCAACATCTTCCATCCATCATCCTGCGGAGGAGCTTCGATTGTGAGGGGGAGCAGCAGCCTTTGCAGCGTTCTTTTTATTTCGTCTGGTTTTGTAATCAAGCTGGGCATGTCCAGCTTGAGGGGGAGTGTTAGTGTCTGTTTTTCTTGCTTTCTTTTCATTATGTGTCCAAGCTAGGTACACCTAGCTTGAGGGGGAGTGTTGGAGTCTGTATCCCACATCGGACTTGATGTCCGGTGTGGTCTTTACCATTTATTATAAATACACCCCAAGGGCTCCTTAGGAGAAACACCTTGGGGGTTCGGTTCCTTTCTTTTAACCTCCTACATATATGTTCTTAAACCTCCCATCCCCCAAACATGAGCTCATATTTGCATGGGCAGGATTGTTTTAGTATTCTTGGCATTTACAATCAGCCATTGTTGGGTGGAGTAACTGCATTCAATAGATGACGTGGAATTGTTATTTTCGCAGTTTTAACTTGGAGTGGTTTAAGCCACTAGCTTGACCATTCAAAGACTTCTCAAATCTAATATTGCTTATTAAATATTTTATAGCTGTAGAATGAAATCCAGTATTTCAATAAGAGGTGGGACCTTTTATTTATAGATAGATCAAAAAGACACATCATAGGATAAATCCGATGCGGGATTCTAATAACATAGCACTTTGACTCAAGCCTAACCTAACTGGTTCCAATACCCCCCTTCAACCTAGGACATATCCAGCTTGAAATACAAGATTCCCATAAAAAATGAAGAGAATAAGCCATACCCTCCCTCATGGTGTGTTGTAAATGTTGTGCATTTTCAGTTTGGTGCAAAGAAATTTCATTCTAGGGCCAAGTAATCTTTTAGTGAAGATGCCAATAATTTGATTTGCAGTGGTAATGTAGCGGAAGGTGAGATGGTTTTGCTCAAAAATGATGCTAAAGGAAGTGATAGTTCGCCTCAATATGCTTGGTGTGTTTGTGGAATATCGGATTGGTAGTAATTTTCATGGCGACCTGGTTATTACCTTAGAGATTGTTGGAATGGTGTAGCCTGATTTGTTTGGAAGAAGTTGGGCCGAATGCTAGCGGCCTAGACTGTACACTAGACCGCAATTCTGCGGTGAGATTATCGGGGGTTGCAGGGGGCAACGCGCCCCTACTTCGGGGTTTGAAGGCTCCTGATCCAAATTTTTGGAAATGTAACATCATTGATCGACGACACCGACAGGGCACTGTAGTAGTGTGGACTTTGACAGGACACTGTAGCAGAGCTAACTAGGCGACACCGACAGGACACTGTAGCGTTTCGGACTTTGGAGATCGTGGTACTGTTGCTCCGCGGACTTCTGGCCACAAACACACATATGCAAACAAAAAGTACAAATACAATGCACACAAGGATTATGTGGGTTCAGATTTTTGTCCTACATCCCTGGGAGAACAATGACTTCACTTTAATTCCATCCAAGATAGAGTACATCCGAGTTACAAGGTTTACCAACTTCCGACAAACCTACTCAGACTATCGGAAGAAGGCCCACCAACGCCTTAGCTGTTGCATCTTTCGACACTCTTCCTCCCAATTTTCCGCCTTTGACATTTCAGCCCCCGATACCTGGATGCGCCCGGGTGTCTTCCTTTCGCTGCCACCTCTGCCTTCGGGTCAAGCCCTCTCAACGTCTGTTGGTCGTTGTACACCTTGTCAGTGCCTTTTCAGTCTCTTTATACATGTGGACCAATCCCACTTATATAGTGGTCCTAGTCGGTCATCAAGTCAACACCGCCAACTGAATTTTGCGGGCATCCCACCGCTGACTCGAGCAACTTCCGATTGCCTGTAGCTTTCATTACTCTGACCGCCAACGACTGGTGAACAGTGCACGTCATCTCCACATTACTATAATGACTTCGGATGAAACTCATGAACTCCCGCACTTGCTTCACTTGCTCCGGACTTCCGTTCGGCTATCGGAAAATGCCCTTTCCGTCTGCCTCATTGCATCCTCCGGATCGCGACCGACTCCTCAAGTACAAGCATCGGATGATACTCCTCAATATTCCCGCACTCGAACTTCCACTGTGCTGCATCCGTTGGATTGAATCCGTCCATCTGCTTCCACCAGACTCACCTTCCGGTGAACTCACATCGTCCATCGTACTTCCATTGACCTGACACCTTGAGGTTTTTGTCGAACTTCCGTTCAATTGAAATTGCCGTTTCCGGTGAACTGACTTTAGTTGCCTGAATCCGAACATCCCACGGTGGTGGTGTACTGTCTCCATCTAGGCTTTCCCAAGCGCTACTTCCGGTGATTGAATTTCAAGAGCTCCGACACTCAACCAAGAAAACAGTTCTCACACCAAACCCAACAATACTCCTTGGATTGAGAGTGGCTAGGGATTGGGAGACAATCTGGTGGGGGCAAATGAAGGCTATGATTGGGAGAAAGATAACATGTAAAATGAAATTTCGCACCTCAATAAAAGGTGAAACCCTTTATTTATAGATAGATCAAAAAGATACATCATAGGAGAAAGCTGACTTGGGACTCTATTCCATCCTCTGCATTATTTTGTTGACTGGATGAAAATCACAGCGTTACTTAGTTTCATGGTGGTTTTGTCATTTTATTCTTATTCTAATTCTTTGTAAAATATGATATTCAAGAAGTGTTATAGAATTTGGAAACCAGCAGCATGATATTTTGAGCTTTCAGTTTTATCCCAGTAATTTTCATGGAAATCAGACCACTCTTGGCATTCACTAGTACTCATATTCTTAATTAATTATTTGACATTGCCAGTGAGTTTAAAATTGAAAATAAAGAATTTACAAAGGCTGTGTGCCTGTTCGCACCTAGTTAGGCTGATCATACGTGTTAATTTATAATTTATAATTTTGCATTTAATTACATGAGGTTCTATAAATTTGAAACACTTGAAGTTTTATGTTAAAAGAATTATGTTTTTTTAGTCCAACTGTCAACGGTACTAGGTTGGCCAAATTTATGAGTTGCATTTGATATTGTTCTTTTAGATCCCACCACGGGAAGTTTTAAAGATATGAAACGTTTGAAAGATGATCATATTTCCGATTTTCAAGCTAGGCAAATCTTATGGCAATTTTACTTATCAATGGTCATTTAATAATACATTTTCATGCTTTAACAGAAGAGAGCTGGCTAAGGAAGTAGTGGAGTTATTAACAACTGCTGCTGATGGGGCAAAATCCTTGATTGATGCAAGTGATCGACTGATACTATATGTTGAAATAGCACGTTTATTTGGGTTTCTTGGATATCGACGTAAAGCAGCCTTCTTTTCAAGGCAGGTTGCACAATTATATCTGCAGCAAGAGAATAGATTAGCTGCTATTAGTGCAATGCAGGTCTTGGCAATGACTACAGAAACATATCGTGTTCAAAGTAGAGCTTCCCTTTCCAAAGCTGCCCTTCTTAATGTGAGTATGATGCCTAGGGTTTGTTTGACAACACTTGATGAAATCTCTAGGCGCCATTTGACAATGCTTATTGAAAATTGCTTATAGCTCTCATCACTTACGATAAGTGTTTATGTGCAAGTCTTTCTAGACTGCAAGTGTTTTTTTCAGAAACAGAACTAGCACTAATTCCTTCAAACTGCTTATCATAAGCGATAAGTGCCATCAGCAGTTTTCAGCAAGTGATGTCAAACTGAACTTTATAGCACTTATCACTTATCATTTATGATATGCGCAAGTGTTTTTTGGGAAACAGAACGAATGCCACTTATTTTTTCAAACACAGTACTAGCTATAAAAAGACTTAGTTCAGTTCAGAAATCACAACAAAACAAATATTGATGTGCAAGTGTTTTTTCAGTAACAGAACTAACTTCATTTATTTTTTCAAATTGCTTATCGTAAGTGATAAGATCTATAAGCAGTTTTCAATAAGTGCTGTCTAATGGACCCTTAATTTCAATGTTTGTTTTGTTGTGATTTCAGAACTGAACCAAGTCTTTTTAGTTAGTACTGTGCATGAGCTCTAACTTGTTATTCTTGTAGTAGCCATTATGTCATGTAATTGCTGCACTCCTCAGGATCACTACTAAAATTTTCTCGGCTCCTCTCATTTTGGGAGGGAATGGATCTTCCTAGAGAAAATGGATTAAATGAAAAAATATCATAAATTGTTATATTATTATATATTAAATAAAAAAAAATATTATTATTTTTTAAACTAAAATGATCCATTTTATTATATTTCATAAGTAATCATACTAAGAAACAATTATTTTAATATATTTTATTATTGCTCATAATTAATACTAGTTATTTTATTTTCTCATACGCTTTGTTTGGATCATCGTTGGGGATGCGCAAAACACACATTTCCACTATTCTTCATTTCCACTTCTCTGTTGGGGGGGGGGGGCGACAGCATTTGGTTTTGCTGCCCCCAAACTGATATCGAAACAAACCAATAATAGGTGCATTAATCATTTTATATTTTTCTTTCTTTTTCATCATTGTTGTCATCCGACCAAACATAAATTGATGTGCTGAACAATCTTATTTTCCATTAAATACCAAATATATATTTTTCCTTTTCCTCTCCCCTCCTCTCCATTCTCTTTATTTCCTTTTTTTTTTCTAATTTACTTCACCAGACCAAACTTGTTTTACACAGTGAGAACATTTTATAACTTTTACATATTTTATGTTTACTATTTTTATTACTCAAAAGAAAGACATTATCTCTGTTAAAGACTTTTCTGTTTTTCTTGCGGCTCAAGCGGGGGCCTTAAGATACGTAGGTGCAAACACAGACAGGGCTCAAAAACCATGATGTCGGGGGAAAGGTCCTACACAAGAGACTCGTTTTGATAGGGAGGTGAATGGGGTAATGAACAATTTAAGATTTTCTTAATAGATTTCTCTCTTTAAATAGTCTTATTCCTAAGTTGTTAGGAACACACTTTTGATTCAGATCTGTCCAGCCACTAGCACAGTTACAGCAGAAAATAAACCATGCATCAAGACACTGTTGCTGCATACATATAATTGTTCCAACTAAATATGTTATTGCAAAATTTAGGATTGACTCGCTCTCAATCCCAATGGTCTTTCCCTCTTTTTGATCTTGACTCATTACCAAAGATCAAGGTAATGCAAAAGAAACAAAATCCTTTTATAGAAATAAGATAAGAAAAAAATTACTCCAATAACATATTAAGTGTATCAGTTTCGTCCAGGAGTTCTTCCTTTTCTTCCTCCTTTGGTGCAAGGATTTCTTCATTGATTTTTCTTTGGGATGCTGCAACAGATTTTGCAATTTGAATACACATAAAAGCTATACAAGGATCTTGGTTAAAAGATCCTTAAATACCCTCTTGATTAGGGTTAAATCAGATCCATAAATCTCCTCAAATCTTTCCTGAAGTATAAACATATTTAATTGTCCTTTAAAATGTTTCAATAACTGAATTTGAGGTGATGGTCCTGGAAGGTATGCAAAAGGTATTCGAGGGGGGGATGAATTGAAGAATTAAAAAGTTAATGACAAAACCTCTCTAAAACCGACAGCAAGAAAATCAGAGTAGATAAGTTAACTCTTTGAAATTCAGATAGTAGAACTTTAGAGATTAGCTAGGCACAACAAAAAGTAGGATTGCCAAGTAATACAATAGAATCAAAATTGTGGAAGCCTTTATATATAAAACAAGTACTTGAAAATAGTAAGATCAATAAGCTTATATCAGGAGATGAGTTATCTCCGAAAAATATAACTTCCGGTGCTTGAGTATCAGGGAATAAAACTATCGATAAGCAAACTACTGTTAAAGAAAATACTTAGTATAATTCTTAGGATGATGAACTGTAGAAATCAATCCCGTAAGTAAAGAATCTGAAGTTAAATGACCATTCTGGGTATGTACATGCAGAGCAATCATTCAAAGCACTGATGTAAAGCCAAAACATAATTCAGAAGTGCAAGAAGTAAAATATGAATAGTAGGCATAGAGAAATCTTAAAGAGGTTCAGGATAAACAATTCCGACCCCCCTATAAAATATAGTAAACAAACAGTTTTCATTTATCTGTACAACGAAAGATCAAGTCCTTATCCCTAGATTTTCTTCGTTCTATACACAGAACGAAAGGTTTTCGGTAAGAACATGGGTAGATGGATGAATGAAGGTGGATTACAAAGTTTGATCGCGGCCATGTTTTGCTAAATATCTAAAAAGATTGTGATTCGGTGATAGAGAGTGGGTGACACCACTACAGCCTGGAAAGCACGCATTCCAGGAGGGGCGAAAGGGTCTCTGCGGGAGAAAATAGAACACTTAGTCTAACTAACCGGGCTGTTTGTTATGGTCCCCACAACTGTTTGTGAAGGATCTCACGTGTGGAATAGGGGGGCAAGAGGTGGTTATTGGGGGAGGGGAATGGGAGAGAATGGCATTAGAGAAGATTCTGTGCAACGGCCTAGAGGCTTGGGCAGTAGAGAGGGGAGCCTCCTCTTGTGTTCTCTTTTCCTGGTCCTTTTCCCCCCTTTCTTTATACTGTATTTATCATACTGTTTACACAGAGTTCTCTGGATCGTGTGCTTATCAATTGGTTTGTCTTGCTGGATCCTAGAGGAGGAGAATGAAGACACGTCATCGGGCTCAAATGGAGGGATTGGAGTAGTGAATGGGTATCGCAGAGACAGCGCTTCCAGAACTATCAGCAACAGCGGGGGTCGTAACCCAGGGGCAATAGAGGTTGGATCAGGAGATGGAGTAAGTTGAGTTCCACAAGTACATTGCGAGCTTGGTGCATTGAATGAAGAAGAGCATCCTTTGTCGATGTCTGAAGTGTCGGGTAATCGTATGGGGGAGACCGGTGATAAGGGGAAACAAGGTCGGGATGCTGTTGTTATTAAGGGCACGCAAATGGATGGGTCGGTTTGGTTTAAAGATAAATCTCACCCGACCCATATAAGGCGGGTGAAAAGAATTTCAACCCACATTCAAGACCCCTACATACGGTTTTCTATAAAACTCAACGTGGTGAGTTGAGGCGGTTTGGGTTAGAAAAAAATTATAATAATTCATTGAGGCGGTTTGGGTTAGAAAAAAATTATAATAATTCATAAAAATACATTTTTTTTAATTCATGACAATAAATAATGTTTCAACTTCAATAATTATTTCTAATATCATACTATAAAAGTAATTGTTTTTTAACACCCCCATATTTAACTCATCATTCAATAAAATAATATTTTTCATGCATAAAATTTGTTTTACTTGGTTAAATTTTATAAAAAAGGATAAAATTGAGAGTATGAAATATTTATATACTTAGGGTTGGTGGGTCAGGTCAACCCAACTAAAAACATAATAACCTTACCTTGACCCGACTCAAAGAAAAAAATTGATCCACCATGTCCGAGGCGGTTTTGGGGTTTTGTGGATGGGTCGAATTGAGTTGTGTTGGTTTTGTGGTTTCATTGCACGCCCCTGGTTGTTATGATGTCTAATTTGGTCGGAACCATGACCCAACTCAAAGAAAAAAAATTGATCCACCTTGTCTGAGGTGGTTTTGCGATTTTGGGGTTTTGCGGATGGGTCAGATTGAGTTGTGTTGGTTTTGTGGTTTTATTGCACGACCTAGTTGTTATGATGTCTAATTTGGTCAGAACCACGGATGATCTACTCGCAGCAAAAAGACGGGTCGAGATACTGGTTTTTGATGGGATGGATCCGATGGGGTGGATCACGTGAGTTGAGTTGTATTTCCGGTTCAATCAGATGATAGAGGGGTCAAAGGTACCTCTTGCATTGGTGAGCATGGAGGGCGCTGTGATCCTTTGGTTCACCATCTTAGTAGAGGCGCATCTTGAGTTGACAAGGGTTGTGTTCAAGGAGGAATTAATAGAGCTATTTAGTGGCCTGGAAATTCAGATTTCATATGAGGAGATTGCAGTTCTGTAGCAAAAGGAACAATCTAGGAATACACTGAGCACTTTGAATATTTGGCGTCGCTACTCCCACATTAACTCGAGCAGCGGTACACGGGTTATTTTCCTCAATGGGTTGCGAAAAGAGATTCACAACTCGGTTCGAATACACAATCTGGAAACCCGATTACAGGCGATGCGCCTGGCCAGACATGTTGAGTTAACACGGGCGAGAAGGAGTGGGTCCCTAGTTTCGCGGAGGACCACGCAGCTTACACGGGTGAGAAGAAGGCACGTGGCAACAGACCTCGCGACCCTGTTAACAACAACAGACATGACCCTGACAAGATATAAGGATGGAGAGCGTTACAGGAGGAACTAACCAGGAGACACTGAAGCAAATAACGCAAGGGGCAAGAGGGGTACAACACCTAATGCCCTAGGAGTGGGAGGAAAGGAGGAAAAAAGGGGAGTGTTTCAGGTGTGAAATGCCTTATAGCCCCATGCATAAGTGTGGTGACCCAAAGATGTGGGTGATTCTATTGGGTGAGGATGAGGCGGTCAATGAGGACGGAGAAGTGCTGGTGGCAGAGGAAAGTGAGCATGAGGTGTTGGAAATACAGGAATAAACAGAATTTAAGATGCTGGAGTATCAGGGCATGGACACTTTCTGTCAAACCTAGGGGTAGAAAGGAGATTTGATTTTTATGAAGATTGAGGGATAAGTGGGTGGAATTACCATTTTACTTCTGGTGCATGGTGGTGCAACCCACAACTTCATATCTCCAAAGGTGGTTTTTTTTTTTTGAGAGATATATCTCCAAAGGTGGTTAAATCGCTGGGATTGGCGATTCATGAAACTAGGAGGATGAGTATTAAATTAGGTGAATAGGCATAGGTTGTGGTCTCAAGGCAATAGTCTAAATTAGGTGAATAGGCATAAGTTGTGGTCTCAAGCCAATAGTCATGGGAGACCATGCTTGCTGGCTTGCTGGCTTGCTGCTCACGTTTTGGATATTGGTGGTTTAGATCTTATATTGGGGATTGCATGGCTGCGTACACTGGGGGAAGTTGGAACCAATTGGAAGTCAATGACTATGAAGTTCCAGGCCCATGGACAGGAGTGCACTCTTCAAGGAGCAGCCCAACCAAATCAAGTAGTTACTTCTTTGCACAGTTTGACGAGTAAATCTCATACGAACAACAATCAACGAATCAAGACGGAAGGGAAACAAAATAGCAGGATGGATCCAACCCCCTAAAGGGTAGTTTAACCGCGGAATCATTTTTAATGTAAGAGTTTATATGGATCCAACCCAAAATCTGGGCTATATTAGAGTGGCGTGCGCCAGGCGTGCCATCGCGCCATGGCTAGCGCTAGGCACCGCTGCGCCACACAACGACTGCACCATAGCGTATTTGAGATGACACACCGTGGTGCGCACAATGTTGCGCTATGGCGCGTGCCATTGTGCCCATCCGTTTTTTTTCATCGTTGGTAGCGACCTTTCCTCCTAGACGCTACGCACCCAGTGACCCTCAATTTCTTCCTGCTATTTTTTTCTTTTGTTTTTAAATAACTATGTGTGTAAGTCATCTATCTCTTTTCTCCCAACCCCGATGCCTTGCAATGCAGGAATTGGTGCAACGACCGACTGCAACTTGCAACCCACCCACCCACCTCGACCTCCACCTCCTTCCTATGACGAAGAGCAACAATCCAGTCCAAAACCAATCACACCATTGCTTCCAGCTCGGGGTGTCACACCCTGACCTACCTGATGCGCGACTTGCGTGCGAGTTATAAAACGGCGCGGCAAGCACGCATCTTAACCCTATATGCGGTCAGTGCTGGGTGGCACGGTTCGAGCGCGGTTCGCCCAACCGCGTGCGCGATGTTTAAAATAAATAAAATATTTTGTTATTAGGGTTGTTAAATTGTTATTATTATTATTTGCATTATTATTATTCTTATTGTTAATAAATTTTATTAATATTATCTTTATTATTGTTATTTTTATTATTATTAATTATATCATTATTATTATTATCATTTTGGTATTATTATTATTATTAATATTACTAATAATATTATTATTAATATAATAGAATGAAAAAAAATAGCAAACTCTAGCTACTCGGCCACCCCCCCTTTTTCCCCTATTCCGCGTCGCGAGCCCCCCCTCCCGTCTTCTCCCCTCAGCGCGCCCTGGCACCGCCGTCCAGCTCGCACCCCGACATCGCCGTCTCGTCCTGCTTCCGCCTCCCTGCCCTCTGCGCTCGTCCGAGACCCCGCACCCCTGCCATTTCCGGTACCCGCCACCCAGTCTCACGCCAGCTCCGACCCTCTGCCGCGATCCGCCCCCCTGCTCGCCCCCTCCGGCTCGCCCAGCCGGCCTCCCATCTCGGCAGCGCCACCCCCAACTTCGCCCAGCGCCGGCTTCGCCCCGCCTCGCTGCACCAGCCGCCTCCGACAACCCCGCCTCGCTGCACCAGCAGCCTCCGGCAACTCCGCCTCGCCTGCGCCGCGCTTCCTGACCGCCGCACCTCCGGCGAGGTTGTGCCCCGACCTCCCGCGGTCCGACCAGCCCACCTCCGGCCTCTAGCCTTCCGGCCGACCCACCTCCGACCAGCCCGCTTCGCCATACCGTGTCTCCGGCCTCCCGCACTCTCGCCCTCCACCTTGCGCCGGCCAGCAGCGCACCCGACAATCGGCGCGCGGCCCCCCGGTGGTCTCCCTTTCCGGCGCATGCCCCTGCTCGCGACCCCCCTACCGCGGTTTGCTCCTTTTCCCTTGCTTTTGGGTGTTTTTCTTCAAGGTGACCAAATCCTAACGTTTCGGGTGTTGGTTTGGGCGTTTTGCTAGTTGTTTTAGGTGCGCAGTTGGTCCGCAACAGGTTGTTCCTCCTTCCGCTGAAGTTTCGTCGCGCCCGCTCTGCTTTGAGGTAGGCGAACCCATGTTTCCCTTTCCGATTAAATCCATTTAATGCTTGACTGATTTTAGTTGAATCATTGACTTGTTTCGCAATCTCGAAATGCACTTAGTTAATATGTTATGGTGTTTTCAAAGTTTATTGGTTTATTAGTAATAGTTTTGAAGTATTTTCTCTAGTTAACTTTATATGTGAGTTTTCTAGATTTGGGTAACTTATTTGACCTGGCTATGGAATCGTTAACAAATTGTGTGGTTTGCTTATACAGATTATTTATGTATTGTTTGGTCTGCTTATGAAAATTGTTTAGAATTTTGTTTGCTAGTTCATAAAAGTGTTTGCAAACTGGTTGAGTCTTGATAGCATTTTATAAAATTGTGCAGTCGGTTTATCCAATTGTGTGGAAGTTGCGAAACTTATTTGGGTAGGGATTTGGTGTGCGTTTGCTTTCAAAAGAGGATTTTGAGGGTGTTCACTTTGGTGGTTATGACATAGTGGCTGTGTTAAAATATTTTGAGAAGAGATTGATGTTTCCAATATGAGGGTTGGTGTTATTTCAAATAAGGGGAGTGGTTGATTTTGATTTAAAAAAAAAATGGTTCTTGGATCCCAAGGGATGGAGGCTTCTTTTTGTGTTTTCAAAGAAGTGGTTTTAAATGTATTTCTCAAGGATTTGGCCCATTTGGCTTTATAAATTTAAAAGCGGTATTGGTAAGATGTTTTGGGTAAATGAATTTAGACATGTCAACTCAAAGGCCCATTTGGCACTTTCAATGCAAAGGTGATGTTTGGGTAATGCTTTTGAATACTTTGGACCTAAAGTCCCGTTTGGCTCTTCCAACTCATGGGTGGAGTTGTGTTAACTTTTAGAATGGTTTGTGTTTGGATGTTGTGTGTGTCAGGTCAGAGTTTTAAATGTTTTTTTAGAGAAACGATTTCGACATGGATGTGACGTGATGACCCGTTTGACACTTTCAGCTTTAGTGTAATGTTTGTGTTGATTCTTTGAAATGACGACGCTTTGATTACTATATGTCCATTTAACAACTTTAATATTTTGAAAAAAGTATCAAATGGTTTTAATTATTTCATGGCATGACGGCCCGGTTGGCACCTTTGATGATATGATTTATATATATATATATATTTTGGGCACCTCTATAGGGGGGATATCCCTTATGAGTTATCGTATGAAGTGTCCGTGTTTGGGGTAGGCAAGTGCGGTGAGATGAGTCACGCGTGCGACGGTCTCCCACTTACACAATATTATTATAACCACCATGAGTTCCTGGGCGTCTTTTAGATGACCGAGTGACGGTTGCTGACCAACCCCGATTAGACGGGTTGGTACCCCCTGGATTTGTTGTTAGGCCAGGCGGGCTTTGCCACTGGATTGGTCAGTTAGGGCGGCCAGTTGGTTATAGACTCAGGAGCTTCACCATACGCCGACAGGTGGTTCCGAAACCGAGTACGTCTAGGGGTATTCTAGGGATGTTTAGGATCACCCATGATTACTGGATTATTTTAATTGCTTGTTTACTTTCCGTGCACTAGTTTATTTTCAACTTGCACTCTTGTTTTACTCTAGCACAAAATTGGTATATTCTGTTTTGGATTTTATTTATCAAATGACAAATGATTTTGGAAAATGGTATGTAGCGTGTGTTGGGTTTTTTTAAATGGGGAAAACATGTTGCTTATTTTCAAATGTGAAAATCCTACTTTTATAATTGTATTTCAAACTTGTGTTAGTGGATTGTTTCGGGAAGGGAGACGTTAGATTCTGTGGTTTATCTTGACAACCCTACTGAGCATCTTTAATACTCACGTCTATCTTTATCATTTCAGTTGCAGGTTTCCTTGCTAAGTTGTTCGTTATTTGAGCAAGGTCGGCCTTTGGTTGGGAGGTGACCTGGAAGGTCACGTGGATGGTATGTTCGGTTCTACCTTCGTTCCGTTGCTAGTTTTATTTTTGTCGTCAGTTTTTTATTTATTTATCTGTCTGTCTTTTGTTCATGGGCCAAATCGTTCCCAACGATTAAATTTTGATGCCCGACACTGGTAGTAGTATTTCCTGCATGTTTATTCTTTTTTCTTCTGTTTTTTGATTTTGCTCTATTTTTTTATTCGATTATGTATTTTATTTTTTGTTTTGTATTCTTATTTTAGTACTGTTGAATGGAAACCTCACCTCACAATGAGTCAAGAAACTTTATTTATAGATAATCAAAGGAATACTGTCACGACCCGTCCCCCAGGGCCCGTGCCGTGACTACCCCAAACCCGCCTTTCATAGGCCAGAGGCTGACGACTAGCACCGAGTAGACATATCCCAAAAGGGAAGACATTTTTCTTTAAACTTGTACACACACACAAAACTCAAACTGCGGAAAGTAAACACAAAGTAAACCACAACTGTCACTGTGGCAACTACAAAGAGTACAATACAAACTGAAAGTACAAAGGGGTCAGAATACAAGCCCAAAACTACAAAGGAAGGTACAACCGCCACGGTTCGTCCGCTCGAGACCCTACTTGAAGGGTTGGTGAAGGGTGGCTGCTTGTAGCCGTAGAAGTACGCCGTCCATCCCGTCTCACTAAGCACCACTTGGTCTTGGACCACTAAGGTCTCCGTCGAAGCGTCGATCATCTGCATGGGACACGACACGTGCGGGCGAAGCCCGTGCAGGGGTGAGTAACACAATACTCAGTAGGGGCCCCAAACCACAAAGGAAAGATCACAAAGCAAGGACCACACAACAAAACCACAAAGCAAAGACAACTCACACCGGGTATAACTCAAAATATAGAAAGTAAGATTTATCAGTCGTAGAGCTGAATCATTTTGTACTGCTGAGGGACTCATCCCTGATGAGCCACTGAGGTTTGCTCGTCTGCTGGACCACTGAGGTCTGCTCGTTTGCTGAACCACTGAGGTACGTTCGTATGCTGAACCACTGAGGTACGCTCGTATGCTGAACCACTAAGGTACGCTCGTATGCAGAACCACAAAAGAAGGTATGCACAAGGTACTGTCAGCTCACGTAGGTATAATCTAAAGTATGGAAAGCAAGACTATCGGTCGTAACACTGAACACCTTGAACTGCTGAGGTACTAATCCCTGATGAGTATCGTGGGTCTGCTGGGTCACACAGAGCCGCTCCCCACTGTGGGTGTGCCGGGCCACACAGAGCCGCTCCCCACTTAGGCCATCATAGTTGGTCCACACAGGGCCGCTTATAGCTGGTTCACACAGAGCCGCTTGTAGCTGGTTCACACATGTGGCTGGTTCACACAGGGTCGCTTATCATCTAGGCCTGCAAGGTCACTTAGACCTACTCATCAGCAGTCTTCGGTTCTCAACCAGCTGCAGGATTCCCGCACGTAGTGTGCTTGATTCCGGGAGAATTCACTCAATCCATTCGTCGAATTTCAACTTCCATGAAAGCCTCCTTAGAGCATGCTAAAAGAACCGCCTCGTCCGCGAGGGTTCCAACGCCACAGATGGCTTGTCAATCAGACGCTTGGTCTGAAAGATATTGGCGTTTTAGTAAACATGGGCCGGTTGTGTCCGGACCCGGTCCGAATTGGTCGGATCGACCCAACCAACCCGGCCAGGGGGTCCCGCATGGCCCGGTCCTTTTTGGCCGATCCGACCCGGTTGGGTTTGGATCGCCCCGGTCCGGCCTGGCCCATTGGGCTTTGTTGGGCTCGGCCCAGTTCGACCGTGGGTCCAGCCCGCCGGGTCGCCCAGCGACCCGGTCCAATTCCTTTAGCCCGGTCAGACCAAGTCGGACCGGTACTGCCCCGTTGGGCCGCCCAATGGCCCGATTTTCCCATTCGGCCTGACCCGCATTAGCGGGCCGTTTTTTCCTCCAGCCGGGCCGCCCGAGCGGCCCGGTTCTATCTCAGCTCGGCCCGGATGGCAGGCTGGCTTGGAACCAGCTCAGACGCCTGCGCTGGCATCCGGTTCAGTAGCACGCGACCGACCGCTCCTCCGCACGCGACCCCCAACCGCGTGCCACGTCGTTCTCACGGTCAACCCGCGGGTTGATCGGTCTGACGCGGCGCCCCTCTGGCGCGCCGTGCCTCCTCCGTCGCGGCTTGGGATGGTTGTGGCCTCTGCCGCCTCGGCGCGCTGCCGGGGCGCTCTGTCGGGGCGCGCTGCCTCCCGCCTGCTGCCGCCAGGCCTGGGTGCCGTGGCCTCTTGCCGATGTCGCGGGTGTAAGGGTTGGTGTCCTGAGAACCAACTGTTTTGTACTTTGATTACATAATTATACACTTATTATATATTGTTCATTGTTCTGCATGACTATAATATAATAATGTTCTGGAATATTTGTTGCATTGATAAGGTCATGAAAGATCCCCGTTATGATGAGAACCTTGAAATGTTATAACAATATTCTTAAATAAAGTTCTACGGTTGGATGACATACTATGATAGGACACATAGTATACAGACCGTCATGTGCGAGTACTCGTAAGAAGACGAGACTCTCTCTCATGGAGTTCGCACTTGGTAATCTCTAAGATGGGAGATTATGAGAACAGACCCGCCAGTAGCAATTCCGCATGTCTTGGTGTCATCGGACATTGCTATCTATGAGCGTGTGTAATGGTCCTTAGACGGGAAGATTATCATTAACTCATGTCATGACTCGCGCACTTAGATTTGCTGACGAAAACCGTTAAGAAGAGAGTTGGTGGGAAGTAGGGTACGTTGGGTGCGTCACGAATGACATGTTGTTAATGGATAAGTCGATGAAGGATTTGTCCATTCCATATTTATGGAAGTAGATATCTCGGACCCTTTGATTGAAATAGAACTGTCGAACAAATTCCATGGCCATGGTGACACGACGAGTTTATTTCTGGAAGTCAAAGAATGACAGATCAAACATATAGGTTTATGACACTGCCATGAAACCTGCTTGATGAGATATTGAGACAAAGGGATTAAATTACACAGTAAACGTTCGTATGAGGTGACACGTCAATGCGGCTTCAACTTTTTTTTCTGGGGTGCCTTGACCCGTTGCTAGACAGTAATCTTGGACTTTAGGCAAGCCCGCCTAATGCCAACGAGAAAGAGGCCTAGAGGGCCACACACTAAGTGTATCCAAGTATCTCAAGTAGAATAAAGATTATTCCCGTACGTGGTTTAATAATTATTCAAGAAAGCCTAAATAGTTTTAATGTTGGAGGAAGTCTAAAATGAAAATAAGTACACGCCGTGTATTAATGATTACACGCCGTGTAGTTTTTATTTTGAAAACAAGTACACGGCGTGTATTATTGAATGTACACGCCGTGTAGTTTTCATTTTGGAAAGGAAATGAATAAATGAAAACACGATATACACGTCGTGTAGTTTTCAATGAAAAACAAGTACACGCCGTGTAGTTTTTCCAGTCAGGATTTTGAGGAAATAATATCGTTTTATTAAATGATATTTATTTAATCAGTGTGAGCGCATGTCAAGGAATTAATGACTCGACATAGGGTTTTCAGAAGAGTTAATGAAATAAGTAAAACGCGTAACGCGTTTATTTATTGTCATAACTTTACAACCTCAAACCCGATTATAAATATCCTCACAACCCCAACTCTTTTTCTAAGAGAATCGTTGGGCACAACAATTCTGGAGAATTCTCTCAAGACCGAAAGAACTCCGTCCTCCAAGAACACTCTCAAGACCGAGAGAGATCCACCTCCACCAGATCAAGGCGATCTAAGGTGGACAACACAAGCAAAGACTTCTCCACGCTAGCACCCGAAGATTCATTTGGCGACGTCCAGAGATACGTGGTGCACGTGTGGATCACCGCTAGAGGAAGTCTACACTTGGCTTCTGCGACGCAACGACGAATCACAACGAAACGTGATCAGAAATATCAACGAAGAAAGAACGCCATAAAAGATACTTCTTGTCAATTAATTAAAATAATTATAATCAACATGTGACGATCCACATTTATGGTTCCGGGACTATTCCTTTTCTTTGTCTATTTCTGTGATTCGATCCGTGGAGTCTGACGTTTATTGTTGGATTGATCCCGGATTGATCATTGCTAATGACAAAAAGCCAAGTGGGCACATCCACCCACGAACTTCCGCTGCACCCGGGACCAACAGCAGCCCGCCTGGCCGTGACCTTTCTCGTTTGGCGCCGTGGGCCGATGCGTCGCCGATCGTTGCGCCACAAAGAACGGGAAGAACGCAAAGAGAGGAGAGGGGAAGGAGTCGCACATAAGAACACCCAAAGAATGATCCAGGTCTTTGTTTGTATAGATCCAGATACGTTCTTGTTAGCAGGATCACGAACCATAAAAGGCAGAATAATCACTAAAATAGATATCCCCTTTTTTCCCGTATCATTAACCATCCCACATGAACGATCGATCCGCGGCTTAACTTGTTCGTGAGTTAACCTGCGTTCATCGTTTAAAAGAGAGAACGGGGAAAAACAATTCACATAGAAAAACAACAAACCCCTACCTGGTAAAGGCGATTGCTCGAGGATGATCGTTCGTCGTCGTCCGTCGATCTCTGGTTTCGAATCCGCTCTCCAAGGGTGCCGTCGCCGTCGTCCGATTCGCCGGCGTTCATCGTTGGAGAGGTTGTCCTTCGCTGTTCGTCGTCACCACCCACCAAAGCCTCAGAGCAATTCCAGGATTGTGCCAATAATCCTGCATTGCTTGTTAGGCTATTAATTGATGAAACGCGAATCGGCGTTTCTGTTATGTTGTGTTGCAGCGTCGTTACGCTGACTCATTAATGAGGTTCATTAATGAGATTCATCGTTGCCTCGTCGCTGCACCGCAGCGCTGGCATGCCACTGCTTATCGATGGAGAAAACAATTAAAATAACTTTTTAAGTTATTTTATTTTTATTCCAAAAAGTTCGAAAATGAACTTTTTTCCTCGACTCGCGCCGGTCAAGGTTAAGTCCTGTTTAAGGAGAACATCTCATTACAAACTCAATGGTGGTCTCAGATCTTTGATCCGAGTTACCGTTTGTGAGTTATGAGGATTCGGAAATAAAATAAATTTTATTTAAATTATTTTATTTTAAGGTTACGTCCCAAAAACCAACTTTCACAGCCGGCCCACGCCGGTCGATGTTAGGCTCTGCCTAAGGGAAGCATACCCTCACGAACTTAACGGTACTCTCGGATTTTTCAATCCGAGTTACCGTTTATGAGTTATAAAGATTTGAAAATAAAATAACTTTATTCAATTATTTTATTTACGGTCAAAAACTATTTTCTACTGTTAATCCGCGCCTGTCAATGTTAGGCTCTGCCAATGGAAAGCATACCCTCACGAGCTCAATGGTGGTCTCAAATTTTCAATCCGAGTCACCGTTTGTGAGTTATAAGGATTTGAAAAATAAAATAATTTTATTTAATTATTTTATTTATGATTATGCCATTTTTGGGTTTTCTCACCGGAGGCCCGTGCCAACTAAACTTAAGTCGCGCCTAGGGTAAACCCGCCATCCTGACCGCAACCTTGCTCTCAGATTTCTGATCCGGACGTCCGTTTAAGTGTTATTTTACTTTTTCAGGAAAATCGCTTACGGGTGCTATTTAAAACTTAACGCTTTTTGACGGATCATTCCTGACACACCGGGTCTCGAAAAAATCCCATTTAATTTTCAAAATTTTTTTTTCATGGAATTCCGTGGTATTACAAATACAATGGAGGTGTGAAACCGATGTGGGACAAAATATTAAAAATATCTAAAAAAATCTAATACTCAAACATTCCCCCCATGCTGGGACATATATATTTATAGCAGCACTAGTATAGGGATGATAGGTAGTAAGCAACATCAACTGTGAGATGATCAGAAGCACCGAAATCAAGCATTCAAGCTGTCGGTCGACGAGATACACAATTGGTAGGGCCCCCAGTATGAGCAATAGAGACTAAAGAGGAGGTAGGTGGCAAAGCAACCTGATGAGAGTGTAAGCGCAATCTCAACCATAGAGAGTTCCGAGTTGGAATGGATATTGTATGGTGGCGAGGATGATGCCATGTTTGGAGGGAGATGTGGAAGTGACTACAAGAAATCACTCAGCAGGAATAGCCGGGTCAGTAGCATCAAGGCGTGTAGCAACAACGCAGCCGGACACAAATCGGATGTCCGACAGTGACACCCAGAATAGTGCGGCGAGACAACAACAAGGGCTGAGCGAGGAATTCAACAGGAATAGTCGGAGATGGGAAATCTGGCCTCAACATGAAAGGTAGGGTCACAACAATGGTAGGAGGGAACTGTGAGCACGGTCTGATGATGTCATGATGTCGGAGAGAGACGTCATAGGTGAGCAGGGGCGTTGGGATGCCGAGACTTGGAGCGTTACATGTGTCCAGCAGGTCGGATTTGGAATCAGGATCCAGGAATGATGCCGACATTAGGAGGTGCAAAGGCGGAGGCGCAGTCGCTAGGGGAGCGACATGGGTGGCCGTGTGCACCTGGGAGAGGCGATAGGGTCATGCTCAGGGAGGAACGTGCGCTCAGTGAGGAACGCGACTAAGGATGTGGCGTTGAAGAGAGTGTGGTGGGACATAGAAGGGAGGAGCGACTGGCCAAGTGATGGAGCAGAGGCTTAGGAGGGGCCTTCGCGCAGGGTGGGGCGATGCGCAAGGCGACATCGTGGGGGGGTGTCTTACAGGTGATGGTCTTACAAGTGATGCGGGGCGCATCAGGGGGTTTGAGAAAAAAATGGGGGCCGAGTAAAAACACAGGTAGAGAAGGGTTGGGTTAGACCTCTTCTGATACCATGTAGAACCACACTCCTTAGCTTAATGAGAGGCGAAACCCTTTATTTATAGATGGAGGAAAAAGGAATATAAGAGAGCAAACCGATGTGGGACTCTAAAATACACATAACTGGGTGCAACAGAAATGAAATCGATTTTCCTTAAAAACATATTTTCGGTCTCGAGTACTTAAGGCGGGGGAAATGAAAGGAAAACATGTATTTTCAAGAAATAATCAGAGGAGAAGAAAAGTCATGAGTTTTTTTAGAAATAGATCATAAGATTTCATCATTGGAAACTTAATCATAAACAATCTCGATAAACAATGAGATCATGACATAAAATCATTACTGCTTTGGTATCATTTGAATCGTAATCTCCATGAAAGAACGAACCTTAGATGGATATGTGAACCCATAAATTTCAAAAGAAGCATCATAAAAGACATTCATTGACAGTATATACACCACATAAAAGAAACAAGTGGTGAATATGACACGTGTCTCACAGAAATAAAAGTGAAACGAAAATCCTTTACCTTGAGTTCCACTTGCTTCGAAAGCGTTTTAACCTCTTCTCTTTCGGGAGACCTCCTTTAGATCATTTTTTAAGGAACTTAGGTTTGGTCATTTGGGGAGATCAGCACCTCCAAAACTTGGCCAAGGATGTTGAGAAGACAATTTGGCAGGGGATGGTCGAGTTAGATGACTCAAAGTGGTGTTAAGAATAAAAAGAAGAGGCGTCCTTTTATAATAGAGGGAGATGACACACTTGAAATTTCTTAAAAGATTAAATTATAATAAAGTCATTCTCAATTCAAATGCTTCTAAATGACCTATAAATGGACAAATGATGACATTGTTGACCATATCTTATCCCCTTTGTTCTCTTTTAAGATTTTTATGATTTTCAAGTAATTTAATAAAATATCATTAATGTCAATTTTGACACTATTCATTTTGACACTATCATTAATGTCAATTTTTGACATTATTCAATTTTGACACTATTCATTTAATGTCAAGTTTTGACACTATTCATAAAGAAGTTGGAATTTGAATCCAATTTTTTAACATAACACTAATATGTCATATTTATCTACGAAATTCGTGGAACAAATTAACTCATTCAAATTATATTGCTCTTAATATTTTTAAAACCATTTATTATATTTTTTTATTAATTGGAGGAATACCGCATCGATGTTGCATAAGCATTTAAGGTCATTATATAATTACTAAAAATTAGAAATAAATTTCTATCATGAAAATAATTTCATTAAGCTCAAAATGACTGTCAAGATTCGTTCATAACTAGTTTTTGTCCCTATGTGAATACATAAAAGATATTTAAAACTACGAGAGTGGCACTGTAAGTTTCTCTGTTTTAAATATTATAAATGTCATTTTCATGGACAAGTGTCCATTAAACAAATCAATTTCGAGCCTAAGGTGATGAGCGTCGAATTCCATTCATCCAGTAAGAATTTAGATGAAAAATTATGGACTTATCACGTAGTTTTAACCTAGATTAATCCGATTTACACTTTACCGAGTTGATAAATTTTACCGCAGTTACTATTTATATTGATAAAAAATAAGAGTCCTATTTACCAAAATCTGACATCTTTATTCTAAGTACGAAATTCATTTTATCAAATTCAATACATATAAGTGACATAAATTATTTTTTATGTAAGTGAGCAAAACGCGACAAAAACCGTTTTTTCGAAAAATATTGTTTTTAATCATAAAACCTGATTTATTTTTATCTCATGCCTATTAGATGAATGCTTAAAACATTTGATTGAATATATTATATATAAATTTTGTTAAACCCAGTTTACTGTATTTCTGGGTAAAGGGTTTTTTCCAGTCCTACATCGGATTATTCCGATTTGTAAATCTTTTCCTCTATCTATTAAAGAATGTCTTCACCTCAGGAGAGGGGAATTTACCATTCTACATGGTATCAAAGGGTAACTCCCAATAATTCTTTTTTTCCCTCTCATTCGCTACGCTCCGCCCTCCAGCGCGGTTCATCTCCAACGCTGGCAGAACCCTCCCTGCGCGCTTCGCCTGCGACACTCCAGCGCGGTTCCTTTTTCCTGGCAGAATCCTCTAGGAGGAACCCTCCCCCCGCCTCCCTCCATAGCTTCCCGGCCCGCCTCCCTATGCGGCCTCCTGGCCAAGCCTCCCGCTGCGGCCTCCCGGCCCCGCCTCCCGCAGCAGATTCCCAACCCCGCCTCCCGCAGCGGCTTCCAGGCCCCGCCTCCCGCTGCGGCCTTCCAGCCCCGCCTCCCGCTTCGGCCTCCCGACCCCGCCTCCCGCTGCGGCTTCCCGGCTCTGCCTGCCTTCTGTGCGGCTAGACTTCCAGATCTGGCCAGCGATTAGAGATCCTCTTGCCGTCCGGCCTCTTGTCACCCTCCCGCATCGGCATCACCCTCCCAAGAGGCTTCCCCCTTTGTGCCCTAGCCTGATCGCGCGCCTCCTGCGGCAGCCCCATCTCCTGCGGCCTGCCTCCCGCGTGACGACCCTCCGACGGCTCCCTCCCTGCGCGTGACGACTCTAGGCGACCCTCTCTGTGTGCGACGACACCTGACCGCCCCGCCTCCTTCGGTAGCCCCACCTCCACGCCAGCCCGTCCACGCTGTTGCCGCCCCTCCATCGGCGGCCTGATTCATCGGCTGCTCCCTATGCAACAACGTCGCCCTCCTGTCTCTAGCGTCTCCTGTGGTTGCTCCGCGCCCCTCTTCATCGACATCATCCCTTCCCGGCGCACCATCGACCGGCCTGCCTCAGCGGATTTCTCGGCGCATTATTGACCAGCTTCGCCTGTGTGGATTCCTGACTCTCCAATGGCAGACTCTCCTTCCTCAGCTGATCACCGCCTCCACTCGCTTTGTTGATGAGCGGCTTGATTCAACAAATTTTTCTGTCTGGCGGAAGACGATCTTAATGTCTCTCACCGGCATGGACCTCGACTCACAACTAAATGCTTCTCCGCCGCCACTGTCAGATCCAAAATACAGGGTCTGGAAGCTTGCTGACAACAAACTCTTTGCTTTGCTTGTGAATTCTATGGATCACTCGGTAAAAGATGTGATTTGGACGACAAATACGGTTAAGGAACTCTGGGACTCCTTAAACCTTATGTATTCCTAAACAAACAATTTGGCTCGGGTGTCAGTGGTTCTTCACCGCTCGTCCATTATCTGCCAACAACACCATCCTTTTCCGACATACTTCATCGAGTAGAAAGCCCTCCGTGACGAATTATTTGAGTTGTGGCCCATTCCTCAGACTCTTTAGGCAGCTTTGGCCTAGTAGAACCAATCATGTCGCTTTAGCCTTCTATATGGCCTTGATCCTGGATATGCAACAACGACCACCGAGATGCTCGCCGGCCCCTCCTCGCTTGAGATTCTACTGGTATATCATCGCCTTGGCAAAGCTAATCGGGTTCTCCCCCCCCCATTCACAATATCGATCCTACTGCCATTCTGGGCCGTGGTAGTGGACATTCCTCGGGTGCTCGTGGATGTGGCCATGTTGAAGGACGTCCTCGTCCTTTATGTCCGCACTATGGAAAGCTAGGCCATCTCATCGAGCGATGCTGGGTTCTTCATGGACGACCGTCTTAACCACATCGTTTGGGTCAGACTGCGGTACTCGATTCTTCCCCGTCAGCTTCTTCTCTTCCTCCCACTCTGGACCTTTCCATGGATGAGCTCCAACTTATTCACACTCATTGGCCCGCCTCGCTACTTGGTTCTTCTTCGGCATCTATTGCCCAATACTGGTGACCCTCTGCCTGTGTCACCTGCTTGGATGCTTAACTTAGGTGTATCCGATCATCTCACAGGTGATGCATGTATGCTATCTACTTACCGTCCGTATACTGGCCCCACAACCATCACTGTTGGTGATGAATCCACTATCCCTATTGCGGAATTTGGCGCCTGCTCCTTGAATTTATGCATTCGCCTGCCGTCTGTCGCACATGTTCCTCGAAGTCCTTTTAATCTTTTCTCTATCAGTATGCTCACAAAGGACTTCGATTGTATTGCTATTTTTATATCATATGATGTTGTGTTTCAGGAGCGGATGACGAATCGAGAACTTGGTTGAGGTCAGCTTCGTGACGGGGTGTACGTGTTCGATGGCCCGACATCCGTGTTGCGGAATCATCGAGAGATGCAACGACAGTTTCGAGAAAACGAAAGAAAGAAAGCAACAAGGACACAACGATTTACGTGGTTCGGGAATAATCCCTACGTCCACGGGAGAGGCAGAATTTCACTATATCGGGAGCACAAATTACAGAGGGTTTTTTCAGTTGTGACCCTAGCCTGAAAATGAGCTATAAAACAATGGAGAAGACGATCACTGTTTGAAAAGTGAGTCCGCGTCGCTACAGTGAACGACGACCAGCTTTGTCAAAAGCGCTACAGTGGCTGCCGGCTGGAAGTCAAAAGTTCTACGGTCCAGTTGACCCTGAAGTCCGCACTGCTACAGTGCCTGTCGGTGTCGGTCGGTCAGCTCCGCTACAGTAGTCAGAGATGCTACAATGCCGAAAAATTGGGCCGGAGACCTCCGGCCCCCGGACCCCCGGAGCAGGGGCGCGTTGCCCCCTGCAACCCCCAACGAGCTCACCGCAGAGCTCGCCCTGTGTGAGTTGCGGTTAGGTGTACAGTATCGACCGCTAACATTCGGCCCAACATAATCCAAACGAATTTGGCTACACTAATCCAACAGAAATGGTATGTATGACTTATAGAACCTTGCATATGAACATTGTCTTTGCCAAATTTCAATGCACATGTTACGCATGACTTAAAGGCCATATGCATGACTTTGCTGATCTTCAGCCCTGATGATTCATTTGACTTCAAAGTCATGTGTATTTTTTTACCTAGTCAGAATTCACCACTTTAACAAATATTCTTCTTACAACTTCTTTAATCAACTTCTTCAAGCAACTTCTTCAACCATTCCAACTGTTTTTTGCAATGACGAATATTGAAGAACATTTATGTTGAGCGCATGCATATGAGAAGGGTGATAGATGCAAATTAATTTCTTTAGTGCAGGATAAGGCATGAAATCGAAACTGTAAAATGATAAAATGACGTATGACCCGAATCCCCAAGGTGCTCTTTAAAGGAGGCCTTGAGGTTCTTTTATAATGAATAATTAAGACCACATTGGATCATAAGTTCGATGTGGGATACAGACTCCAACACTTCCTCTCAAGTTAGGTGTACCTAGCTTGGACACATAAAGAAAAGAGACCAAAACAACGACAATACAAAACAAACATGAAACGCTGCAAACACTCCCCCTCAAGCTGGACATACCCTGCTTGATTACGAAACAAGATGAAATAAAAAGAAACAAGCGACGATCGTAGCTCCCCCTGAAGATCGTAGCTCCCCCTCAGGATGATGGATGGATGAAGATGTCGTGGGCGCAGCAAAGGAACCACACAGACCGGGCCAGTTGATGGAGCGCCAAGTCATCCGCACTAGCGGGACTGGTCGATGATACCACGGGAAAGCCACACTAGCACCGGGAAAGCCGCACTTACGGGGCCGGCGACGGGAGGCGGGGATTCCGCAAAAATCGTTGCGGGATCTGGCGGTGCCAAAGGGCCCAAATCCAAGGCGGTCGATGTGCTGCGCCACTGTGGAGGAAGCACGAGGACGTGCCAGCGGACAAGGAGTGCACAGAAATGGTTCTGCCGGGAAAGGGAGGCGGTTGCCGGGAGAGCAGCGCAGGAGCTGATCGACTTGGAGGCAGAGCTGCCGCAGAATGCACCGACGACTGGATGTGGCCGGATCTGGCCAAATCTAGGAGGGACCAGCGACGGATGACCGGGACAACGAGGCGCAGTAGCTGTTGTGCAGGGAGCCGGTGCTGCTGGAAGCTGGGGGGCGGACAGAGGATGCACAATGGGACGTCACGTTAGGAGAAGGCCGTCGCCCAGGGAGGGCGACACGCAGGAGGTTGGCGACGGGAAGGACGCACAAGGAGAGAGCCGCCAGGGGCCGACGTGTGCCCAGGGTTACCGACGGGAGGAGCAGGCTGCGTATTTGCGAAGGAGGCGGGAGCCGCGTCGGGATCTGGTGTTCGGATGGGGAGGCACGCGCTGGAGGGTCGTCGCGCGCTGGAGGGCTGGTTGTCGGAGGAGCCCCGCGTCGGACGGGAGGAAGGGGTTATTGGGATCGGGACGCCGGGATCTGGCGTCTGGCCGTCAGCCGTCGCGCGCAGCGGGAGAACCGACGTGAGAGGTCGCGCGCGGGAGGGAGCTGTGGCGCGGGAGCCGCGTGTTGGATGGTTCCTCCGGAGTCGTCGGGAGGGAGCTGCCGCAGGTGGCGGGATGCCGTCGGGAAGGAAGCTCGAAGGACTGCCGCTTGGGAAATGAGCCCGGAGGGGGCGGCGACTGAAAAAGAATACCAACCCTACTGGCGATTTGGGGGGACCGTCGCCCCCCAAGGGGGAATTCTGGAGAACTAAGGCAGGGAAAAAAATAAATGGGTGAGAGGGTTCGGGTTTAAAGACCACCCTAAAATGATAAAATGAGGTATGACCCGAATCTCCAAGGTGCTCTCTAAAGGAGGCCTTGATGTTCTTTTATATTGAATAATTAAGACCACATCAGACCCTAAGTTTGATGTGGGATACATACACCAACAGAAACGATTGGGTCGGCCCAACACATCGACAACCTCGTCAGGGCCTAACGTCATGGCCTCAACCCCAGATATGTTCAGCATCCTGGGACGAAATAAGGCACCGGGGATCCCGGTGGTATTGTAGTGTTCGTAGCAGTAGAAATGCTCTCCTATCAAGCCAAATAAAAACTGGAAAGGACCACTGATCCTATAGGGGATGCCGCCCTGCTGGATATGGCCCAGTAGCTGGTAAAGGCGTGCAAGTATCTGTACCGCCAAATTGAGGCGCCGTTCCTTTGCTAGCCGTGCTCCCATCACCAGACCCAGATTCATGAGCGTGCATCCCCAGCCGGGAAAAGCCACCCGTTCAGGCACATGCCCATGAAGCCCGCCAGCCTAAGGCTTGGTGATATATCTGACTTCACTCATCTTCATAAGGTATGATCCCCGACTTCCAAAATGGCCCAATACGAACCGGCGCTATCACGAACCTGCTGAGAAGGGCACTGATGGAGGCATATAGCAGTCGGTCAAGCTCCGCTATGATAAATGAAAATGTTAATTCAATCTTTGAAAGAGATGAGCGAGCACATAGTCAGCTTTTTTCTCAACTTTTCCTTTACGATGTTGAGCATGTCCCTTGCCAAGACTGGAGTTTGCAAAGGGTCATCCCATACATTTGCGGCAGGAAGAAATTCGTCATACATCTCTCCGAGTGGGGGTATCCCACCCAACTGATAGATATCCCAGAGGCTGATACCTACCTCGCCATGAGACAAATAGGAATGAGTTGGTGTCAGGCACCAACGACTAACCAGTTCTCGAAGAAGATCAGACTGACGGTAAGCAATGAATTGGGAAACTCATACAGCTTCGTAAAGATGGACAACGTATAACTGGTCGGCAAACTTTAAGCAGCTTTGCAACGCCCATTCGTCAGAAAAGTTGCAACCATGAAGATCCCATTTCGAGCTCCATCTGCTGTCCGGGTTGTTCAGAGGAGACAAATATACTCGAATAGCTCTGAGCGATGGGCTGGTGATCAAAATCACAGCTGTCTGGACCCAGGGGAGAGTTTGCCAGCATATAAGACAACCCCTGGGATCGAGCTGCGATCAGTCGGTCATCCTTAGAAATTCCAGAAGCTTCATGTGAATCACATGAATCATCAAAGGGATTCACGAATCGCTTGGATCATGAAGATCTTGAGGATCGCATAAACCCGCAAAACAACATGCAATTGCAAGACCCGCCATTAGACTCACGATCGTGTGACCTTGATGTAATCCGGCTATTCTTGCCAGACATCCGATTAGTGTCAAATCGCATGCTGTTCCAGCATGCCAAGATGCTCCTAACCCGACCATTCCTGTTGAGGCTCGATCCGGCTATTCCTGCTGTTGCAATCCATTTCCAGCTTTTCCTACTGGTTCCACATGACGGACATTGGTTCTTGGCCGACACATCTTTTTCAGCAGCATCGTCCACCATTTTTCTTCTTGGGGGAGCAGCCATGATGATTTATATTTTTTTGTGTTTTATCTTGAGTGTTACAGTGTTTTTTCTTCACTTTGTTTTCTTTAATTATATATCCAAACTAGGTAGACCCAGTTTGTGGGAGAGTGTTGGAGTGTGTCCCATATCGGATTTGGGTGTTTTGTTATCATTATAATTTTTTATAAATAAACTTCAAGGCCCCTCTTAAGAGGTATCTTGGCTATTGGGTCCACTCTCCTTCATTTCAACAAATACCATGGTCTGATATGTATCGGGATGAAAGCTACTGTTGTGTTACTTGAGATGATGATGATTGTTGTCCCTGTTTCTTCTGTTTTGTATTGCAGACTCCAAATTTCTTTGTAAACACTCACACAGTAGGTTCTTAATGTTCTGGAATATGATCATTAAGCTGACCTCTATTTGTGCATTGTCATACTACCATTTTATGAATGGCACCGTGTAGAGAACTCCATTAAAATTAAGCATTCCTTTTGTTATGGGAGTGCCCATGTTGAGGACGCGAGCTCTCCTCACATTTTGTATTTTTGTTGTCATTTGGAATTTCAGATGTATAAAAAAGAAAATAAAGTAAATAAAATAAAACGAGACTAATTGGATTTTTATCTCATGAAAGGAAGTGGGGTCAATTCAAGCTGATGGCCCGAAAATCCATCACCATTCAGTAGTATCATTATATGAGTCCCAGTGGAGCACCCTGCAGATGGTCGTGCTAAGAGAGATACTGTTGTCTGCTGTACGCGCAGGAGATCCCCTAACTGCATGGAGTGCTGCAGCACGTTTACTTAGATCCTATTATCCTCTAATTACACCTGCTGGGCAAAATGGCCTTGCTACTGCTCTATCAAACTCAGCAGAGAGACTGCCCTCTGGAACTCGTTGTGCTGATCCTGCCTTGCCTTTCATAAGGTATATATGAGCTTTTACAAACGTGTCTTGTTGCTGCAAATTTGAATTAAATGCCATGTGTTCTGCGTAGAGTCTTTCCTTAAGACTTTCTAATGCCCTATTTTCACTTATTGCATGCCTAGTTATCTAATTCCTTCTTCCATTTTTGAGAGTTCTTTGTGATATTTATTCATACTGAACTACTAAACAACTGATGCAAATGTGTTGGCAATTTAGATTTATGTGTTCAGTCCACTTTGCCTCTTTAATGGGTTCTTTTCTATGTTTTTTGTGATTTAAACATTGCATTTGTTGGCTGAAAGCGAGTGTAGGGGATCAATTTCATGTTTTCAAAGTGAAAAGACTACCTGGCGAGAGAGTGAAGCTCTCTAATATCACACGGGTTTAGCCAAGTGCTTTGAAAATAAATTGAAAAGAGGAATCAAAGTAGTGACAGTTGAAGTAGCATATTTAAGGTTGTTGTTATAGTTTCCTCCCGAGAGTGTTGCCAAAATCTAGTAGTAGAATAACAAGTTCCTAAGTATTGATGTCTGCTCGCTACATGCTTTGAGGATGTTTCGGGTTGCTCTCTGTTTCTTTTCTTCTATATGCATGTTTTGCTCTCTTTGTAGAATGGTGAAGTCCCTACCTCAAGGAGAGGTGGAGACATTCTTTTATAGATGGATGAAAAGAATTACAAGAATAATCCGATGTGGGATTCGAAAATACCCTTTACCCATAAATAAAATTAACCGGGCTAGTACATGATTACTTGGAACAAGAGTCCCACAAAAAAAAAGAAGACACCAAACAAGACCATACACACTCCCCCTCACGCTGGGTCACTGATGTTGTGGATGCTCAACTTGGTACAAAGAGAGTCTAGTTGAGCTCCCGGGAGGCTTTTGGTGGAGATGTCGGCAAACTGATCTGCCGTCGGTATGTGGCTGAAACTGACATGATGTTGCTCGAGGTGATGGCGGAAAAAGTGGCAGTCCATCTTGATATGCTTCGTGCGTTCATGGAAGACGGGATTGAAAGCAATCTTCGTGGCTGTGTGATTATCACACCAAATATGAGCAAACGTTTGTGGCGGGAAACCAATCTCATGGAGGAGATGACTAAGCCAAAAGATTTCAGTAGTGACCGTGACCATCGCACAGTATTCAGACTCAACACTGGATCTGGAGACGACAATCTGTTTCTTGATTTGCTTTGAGATAAGGTTACCTGTTTGGAAAACGACAAACCCAGAAGTAGACTTTCGGTTAGCAAAGCAACCAGCATAGTTAATATCACAGAAGACCTCAATATTCAGATGATTGTGATGTGAATACCGAAGAGCACGAGTAAGGTCTTTCTTAATGTATTTGGCAATGCGAAGGACAACATTCCACTGAGATTTTGTTGAATGTTCCATGAATTGGTTAACCTTGCTGACAACGCATGCAATGTCTAGACGAGTCATGGTGAGATAATTGAGTTTTTCGACAAGATGACGGTACCTCTTTGGGTGAGAATATGGTTCCGTGTTGTCATAAAGAGACCGTTTCCTGGGCTCAAGAGGAGTGTCAATGGCAGTTGCTTGAGTCAAATCAGCATCTTGCAAGATATCCGGAACATATTTCCGTTGACAAAGAAAGATGGTGCCCGGAGAATGGGAGACCTCAATGCCAAGAAAGTATGTCAGAGGACCCAAATCTTTGGTTTGAAAGTGGTTTTGAAGATGCCCCTTTAGATGTGCGATTCCATTTGAGTCGCTCCCAGTGATAATGATATCATCAACATAGACAACCAGCATGATACAGTCGGAGGACGTCGTGCGGTAGAAGACAGTGTGGTCCTTTATACTATGAGATATGCCAAATGTAGTGACGACTGTTTAGAATTGTTGGAGTCTGTATCCCACAGGTCCGATGTGACCTTTATCATTCATTATAAAAGAACGCCTCAGCCTCATTTTGAGGTAAGGAGGCAAGGGGGTTTCCCAACCTACAGGGTATCAGAGGGAAATTAATCTCAAACCCTCCTCCCTCCTTTTTTATTTTCCCCGTCTAGGGTTTCTCATATCTCTCCCCCGTGGGGGGCGGCGGCCACCCTTATGTAGGGCTGGGTTTATTGTCTGCCGCCGCCCCTCCGGGCCTCCTTTTTTTCCCCGGTGGATCCCTCCCTGGTCGGTCTCTGGATTCCCGGCTCAAACAGGCGCCTTTCCTCCCAAGCGCGACACTCCCGACGCGGCTCCGTTCGGCTCCCGCACGCCCTTCCCGGCGACTGTGGCTCCCACGCCTCCCGTCGCTTCCCGTCGCGGCTCCCTCCCGGTGATCTCCTCTTCCCTCGCGCGACACATCTGCCCGCGGCCCCTCCGGGCTCGTTTCTCCGGCGGATCTCCCCTGCTGGCGCCTGCTTCCCCGACACCCCTCCCCGCTGCGCGCGCGCCAGCCCCTTCATCCCGTCGCGATCCCGACAACCTTTCCCTACCGACGTCGCCCTCCTCCCGCTGTCCGCGCGACTCCCGACGTCCCGATTCCGACGACCCTCCAGCGCGCGCGACGACCTCGTCCAGGCGACCTCTTCCGACGGATCCCGGCTCCGCCTCTTTGTGTCGCGGCCCTCCGCCCCTCTGAAGCAGATCCCCTCCCGACGGATCCCCCCTGCCGGCTATCCATCTCTAGGCGGCGGATCTCTCCCAGCTCTGCCGCGTTCCAGTTCCTCCCGCGGCGCTTCTCCAGAGCGAGCCTCCCGCAGATCCCATCGACGGTTCTTCCTGGCGGCCCTGGAGCCCGTCGCCTCCCGTCGTCGTTTCCAGACGCAACTCCCGGCGCCTTCGCCCCGACGTCTCCTCCCGGTTGCGTGCATCGGCCCCGTCAATCCGAGCGCGACCCTCCGTCGCGGCTCCTCCCGAGCGCGACCCTCCGTCGCGGCTCCTCCCGAGCGCGACCCTCCGTCGCGGCTCCCTCCTAGCGCGCTGGTCCGACGACCTCGCCCGCGGCCTTCTTCGGCGGCCTCCCTTCTTCGGCTTGCGGCTCCCATACCTCCCGCAACTCCCGGCTCGTCTCCAGCACCGGCCGGCTCCCGCCTCTCCCGCTACGCACGAACCGCCCTCCAGTTCAAGCGGTTTCTGGCGCCGCCTCCCTCCCGATCCCGTCTCCTGCTGCGGCTTCCACAACACCCTTCCGGCAGACTCCTGGTTCTGCCCAGCGCCTGCCCTACTTCAAGATCCGGCCAGATCCGGTCCGCACGCACAATTGCTTCGACTCTGCCTCCTTGCGTGATGCATTGACAATTTGCTCTCTCCATGCCGGCCTCCTCCTGCTTCCTGTGGAATCCCCGCCTTCCTGCCCGGTGCCTCCTGCGGAATCCCCGCCTCCCTGCCCGGCGCCTCCTGCGGAATCACCGCATCCCATCGCCGGTGCCTCCTACGGATTCCCTGGCGCTTTGATGACCGACACCGCCATTGCGGATTTCTCGGCGCTTTGACGATCGGCCTGACATTGCGGATTTCCCGGCGCTCTGACTGACCGGCCTGTAGTGCGGATTTCCCGACGCTCTGACGACCGACCCACTAGTGTGGATTTCCCGGCGCTCTGTTGTCCGGCCCCGCACTTTTTCGGCATTTACCCACCCTTTTTCAGCGGCATCATATCAACATCGTCAGGGGGAGCAACAATGTTGAAGCTTTATCTTTTTTTATGTTTTGTCTTGTTTTTGTCATCAAGCTGGGTATGTCCAGCTTGAGGGGGAGTGTTTGCAGTATCTTTTGCTTTATTTTTTCTTTATGTGTCCAAGCTAGGTGCACCTAGTTTGAGGGGGAGTGTTGGAGTCTGTATCCCACATCGGACTTGTGGTCCGATGTGGGCTTTATCATTCATTATAAAAGAACGCCTCAACCTCACTTTGAGGTAAGGAGGCAAGGGGGTTTCCCAACCTACAAGAATCTTCCAAACCATGCACGATGATACTGCTTGAGTCCATAGAGAGAGCGATGAAGTCGACAGACATGAGAATCGGCTCCTAAGGCACGAAAGCCAGGAGGTTGTTGCAGATATACCTATTCTTCAAGAAAAACATGTAGAAAAACATTTTTGACATCAAGTTGATGAAGGACCCAATGATGATGAGCGACAAAAGAGATGGATAATCGGACAGATGGTATTTTCGCAAATGGAGAGAAAATATCAAAATAATCGACGCCATATGTCTGAGCAAAGTCTTTTGCCACAAGTTTGACTTTAAGGCGATGAAGAGTGCTATCTGCATTGAGGCGGACCGTATAAATTCATTTGCTGCCGACCACCTGTTTACCTACTGGAAAGGGGACCAAATCCCAAGTATGATTGTCGTCCAAAGCCTGCAATTCATCCCGCGTTGCTTGAAGCCACCCATGGTGAGTTTTGGCGTCGCCAACCGTGTGAGAAATAGATATCGTCTCTAGAGCAGAAAGACCTCTGTATGAGGATGTGTAAAGAGGAGTATTCTGACAAGAACGAGTACCTTTTCGCAATGCAATGAACAAGTCGTCTATTGTCGGAACAAGAGTGTCAGACAAAGCGTGGGAGATGATGTCCTCGGCCTGAACCGAGAACATATTCGATGGGCGACGAGAGTAGACAGTGCCAAACCGGTGATCAGCAGAGTGGAACACCTGAGTCAGAGGTGGGTGAATGATGAGAGGAAGACAATCATCGATGACGATGTCTGGATGGGAAGAGGGAGGAGAGAAAAGAGAGCTCTCAACAAAAGATACATCAACAAAGATGATATAACGCCATAAGTCTGGAGAGAAATATCGGTATCCGTGCCGAGTGCGGCAATATCCAAGGAAGATGCAACGGAGGTGTTACGTGTCCGAGGTGTGTGTGTGAATTCGAACAAGGAATGGTACAGGCGTAACCGTATAAAGCAACTGATATTACCAGTTTTGCAGAATTACAGCAATGGAGATGAGAGATACACAGAGGGAATTGGAGAGTCCTCCTCCAGAAGATCCGCCTGCTGCATCTGGGATGGAATCAGGAGCCTGCCCACAGCCTCCTGCCTTTTCTGTTCCAACAGAATAAGCACCTTCTTTCTAACTGCCTTTCCTCCAGCGCACTACTCCCCTACAAGTACTGGCCGAACGGCCTACTGGGCCCCGCCTGGATTCCCCCCCTTCCCACGATCACATGGGGACTTCCCCTTTTTACCCTTTCGCTGGTAAGTGTAGAGGATAGGCGGGCGGGGGCATAAATGGGATGCACCTCCTGGGTCGGAACCCGAACCCGTATTGCTAACAATTTCCCCTTCGTCAATTGGCACCTTGTCCTCAAGGTGCAGGTCTGGGAACTGGGCCATAATGTGTTCAGCATCCTCCCATGTGGCCTCTTCCGAGGGTCTACCTCGCCATTCTATTAACCAGAGTCCTTGCGGATGCCCAGATGCTGGCTTGGCGGCTAGAATTACTGCTGGGAGGGGAATGTTGGGAGGAGCGCTGTCCCAAAAAGCTGGCAGTTCAGAGTGCACTGGTGTGGTTCCTACGGCCTGTTTGAGTTGGGAGACATGAAAGACTGGATGTATCCGAGTTGCAACAGGCAACTTGAGTTTGTAGGCCACCGTACCGACGCGAGCTTCAACCGGAAAGGGGCCGTAGTAACGGGCTGCTAACTTAGGAGTGGACTTGTGCATTCGGGAAGACTGGACTGAAGGTCGAAGCTTGAGAAACACGAGATCGCCCACATCATATGTAACATCCCTGCGGTGTTTGTTCGCTGCCCGAACCATGATTTGTTGTGCTTGGGTGAGGTTATGCCGAAGCTGTTCTAACATGAGGTCACGTTCAGCCAGGAGAGTAGATACCGTATCAACCGGAGTGGTGTCCCGAGTAACACGCTGTATAACAGGCGGTGGACGGCCATAAACTGCCTCAAAAGGAGTCATCTTGGTGGAAGAGTGGGAGGCGGTATTGTAACAATACTCAGCCCAAGGCAGCCACCGGTACCAAGCGTGAGGGCTTTCGGAAGCAAAACAACGAAGGTAAGTTCCGAGGCACTTATTAACTATTTCTGTTTGCCCATCCGTTTGGGGGTGGTATGAAGAACTCATCTTAAGTGTGGTACCCTCCAGGCGGAAGAGTTCCTTCCAAAAGTTACTGACAAAGACGGGATCACGGTCACTCAAGATGGAGCTAGGAATACCATGTAAACGCACCACTTCTTTCACAAATAATTCTGCTACCCCCTTGGCAGTGTATGGATGTTTTAGTGGCAAGAAATGGGCGTATTTTGTGAAACGGTCAACCACAACCAATATCACCGTATAACCGTGGGATTGTGGCAGGCCAGAGAGAAAATCCATCGAAATATCATCCCAAACCTGTGCTGGAATTGGAAGGGGTTGGAGAAGCCCGGCTGGAGACAAGGCTTCGGTCTTGTGGCGTTGGCAAACACCACATTCCTTCACAAACTGCTGAATCTGCTTTGTCATGCCCCTCCAGAACAGTCCCGCAGCCAGCCGTTTATAGGTCTTATGGAATCCGGCATGGCCACCTACCGGCGAAGTGTGATAGTATTGTAGGAATTTTGGTATTAAGCTGGATGTCGGAGATAAAACAAGCCGATCCTGGAAATAAAGCAGGCCACTGCGCACCGAGTATCGAGGCCGTGAAGTGGGTTGTTCCTGGACAGCAGTAATAAGCCCTTTAAGAACTGGGTCACGTTGAAGCTCCTCTTTAATAACATCCAACTCAAGCCAAAGAGGTTCTGAAACTGCAGAACCCAGGGTGACAAATTCTGGTCTGGTATCGCGAGCATCCGCTGCCTGGCGAGACAGAGCGTCTGCAACTTGATTGAGCCGTCCTGGTTTGTAAATAATGTCGAAATCATAACCCAAAAGCTTTGCCTGCCAATCCTGTTGGTTCGCCGTGTGGAGCCGTTGGCTGAGAAGATGCTTTAGGGCTTTATGATCTGTATAGACAGAAAAATGTTTACCAACCAGATATTGTCTCCAATGTTGCACTGCCAAAACAAGAGCCATGACTTCCTTCTCATACACCGGCTTGGAGAGGTTAGCATCAGACAAGGCCTTGCTAAAATAGGCAATCGGTCTTCCGGCTTGCTTGAGAACTTCCCCTACTCCAAGACCCGAAGCATCACATTCAATAACAAAGGATTGCTGGAAATTTGGCAAGGCGAGAAGAGGAGCTGAAACCAGACACTGTTTGAGTGAGTTGAAGGAGTGTTCAGCTGCCGTAGTCCAATGGAAATTATCCTTTTTGGTCAACGCTGTAAGAGGTTTAGTGATCTTGCCGTATCCTTTTACAAATTTCCTGTAGTACCCGGTCAGCCCCAAGAACCCACGGACTCCCTTAACGGTGTGAGGCCGCGGCCAGCCGAGTACACAATCAATTTTCTGCGGATCCACTGAGACTCCTTTGGCGGAGATGACGTGCCCCAAATATTCCACCGATTGTTGGGCCAAGAAACATTTCTTTTGGTTAAGGTGGAGCTGATTTTTCTGAAGTACTTGAAAAATGATTTCCAAATGATGCAGGTGTTCCTTCCAAGTCTTGCTAAAAATCAAGATGTCGTCGAAGAATACTAAGACAATTTTCCTCAAGTACTCCTTAAACATTCGGTTCATAGTAGATTGGAACGTGGCAGGAGCATTCATTAAGCCGAATGGCATGACAAGAAACTCGTAGTGTCCCTCGTGAGTTCGAAAGGCTGTTTTATGTACGTCTGCCATTCAGAGTCGAATCTGATGGAATCCAGACTTCAAGTCCAACTTGGAAAAGTAGGTCGCCCCTTGCAACTCATCCAGCAATTCCTCGATAATAGGAATAGGGAACTTGTCCGGAATAGTAAGTTTGTTGAGCGCCCGATAGTCAACACACAACCTCCAACTCCCATCTTTTTTTTAACAAGTATGATAGGACTAGCAAAAGGGCTGCAACTATGCCGGATTATTCCTTGCTCCAGCATGTCTTTGATTTGTCGTTCGACCTCATCCTTCAGGCTATGGGCCAATTTGTATGGTCGGATACTAACTGGTGTTGCTCCTGCCTCTAGTGTTATGGCGTGATCCGTCTCCCGCTGTGGAGGTAAGCCCCGGGGTTTACCAAAAATAGAATGGAATTTGGATAGAACCTCCCTCAACTCCGTCTGGCTGGGAAAATCGACTTCTGCCGCATCTGCTGGAAGTCGTAGACGCGCTAACCAGGCCCATCCCTCGATCAACAGAGTTTGTGTGTGTACCTGGCTTTGCTGCTCCCAAGGGTTCTCAGTGCTGATCAGTTGACCCTGCAGTTTGATCTCCTGTCCTTGCCACAGGAACTCCATTGTCTTGTATCCCCAGTTGGTAATCACATTGCCTAAGCTCCTCAGCCACTGCATCCCTAGAACCACATCTGGTCCCCTGTATCAAAGACGAAAGCATCGATGACAGCAGTAAAATTTTCTATATTGAGCTGAATCTGCTTGCATTGCCCTTGAGAGAGAGCTCGGGAACCATTGCCGAGGGTTATACCAAACGGTTTGGTAGGATGGACACGAATTTGTGCAAGATTGATGATTCGCCTCGAGACAAAATTGTGGCTGGCCCCGCTGTCCACTAACACCATAACTGGAACTTCAGTGATATACCCAGCCAGCAACATTGAATCAGCCCCAAATCCACCCATGTTACGCAGCTGTACTTGCTCCCCTATCCGCGCTCCTGGCTGCCCATCAGGTACGTCATCTCCCTCCTCCAAACCTTCGCCTTCTGCTTTCTCCACGTTCTCCTCATCTGGCGGCCTCTCGGGTTCTTCATATTCCCAAACCAGCACCCGTAAGTGCTTGTCTGGACACTTGTGCATTGGCCCAAAGGGCTGTGCACAACGGAAACACAGCCCCTTTTGCTTTCGCTCTTCCCGTTCCTGTCGACTGAGAGCACGCACTCCTCCCCACCGGTCTTCCCCCACAACTCTCCGCAATTCTTCATCTCGACGTGTGCGATCATTAACCGGACGATTTGTCGGTTGGGTGGTGGTGGAAATCCCTGGATGTCTATGAATAGGTAGCCCCAAGGATCGTGGTCGAGCTCCCCGCAACACCCCTTCGCTGATCAATTCTCTCTCCACCTTCCTCGCCAGAGTTATCATGCGGAATTTGTTGATCGATTCATGTGTGGAAATGCGATTTTCGATCTCCGGGCGCAATCCTTCCATGAATAAACTCATATACCAGGCCTCAGGAAAATCCGGCAGCCTTAGTGCTACCTGTTCGAACTCCTCTATGTACTCATCAACCGAATTCTTTTGTCTCAAATTCTTCAAGAACCTCAATGGATCCCCATCTGTATTTCTGCCATATCGGTCCAGCAGAGCCGACTTGAAGGAATTCCAAGTTGTTCCTGGTGTAACATTGTACCAGGATAAAAACCAATATAAGGACGTACCTTCCATGCAAATTTGTGCATAGTGCAATTTCATTTCCTCCGGCGTCTGATAAATCAGAAAATAAGTTTCAGCCTTCGTAACCCATCCCAGGGGATCCTCTCCGGAGAACGTTGGGAGTTCCACTTTCCTCGCGACTCCTCGAAGCTCCTCCGACTGATCATTCACTGCAATATTCGGACAATTCCGCACACGCCTCCCAAACTCCGTACCGCCAGAACCACGGCTCTCACCAATCTTCAGCCCGCCGAGATTCTGCTTTCCACTCCCTGAACCGCGCTCCCCGACTTGTGTCCCCATTCCTTTCAACCTTTCTGTGGTAAATTCCTCCAGAGCACGAACCCGAAGCGATACTCGTTCCTCCACTTGTTGCGCTACATCAAGGACTACCCGCTGGCTATCGTTCTGCCCTCGCATCACTTTCTCCATATTTTCCTGTATAGAAATCAGAGCAGCCTTGATGCCTTCCACTGACGATTCGATCGAAGCTACCCGGTGTTCCATTTGAGTTCAAAAATAAGCTTCCCTTCCCACAGACAGTGCTGCAACAAAAAGAGAGTAACAGGAGTAGATTGCCCAAGCTCGGCGGCGCTTACCCCGGACCGTCTCTTGATGGATATCCCCAGCGGAGTCGCCAAAGTTGTTACGTGTCCGAGGTGTGTGTGTGAATTCGAACAAGGAATGGTACATGCACAACAGTATAAAGCAACTGATATTACCAATTCTGCAGAATTACAGCAATGGAGATGAGAGATACACAGAGGGAATTGGAGAGTCCTCCTCCAGAAGATCCGCCTGCTGCATCTGGGATGGAATCAGGAGCCTGCCCACAACCTCCTGCCTTTTCTGTTCCAACAGAATAAGCACCTTCTTTCTAACTGCCTTTCCTCCAGCGCACTACTCCCCTACAAGTACTGGCCGAACGGCCTACTGGGCCCCGCCTGGATTCCCCCCCTTCCCACGATCACATGGGGACTTCCCCTTTTTACCCTTTCGCTGGTAAGTGTAGAGGATAGGCGGGCGGGGGCATAAATGGGATGCACCTCCTGGGTCGGAACCCGAACCCGTATTGCTAACAGGAGGGATTTGGAAGAAAACTTTGAGAGGTTGGGACGAGTGGCACAAACATAACACAAACACTCAAACAACGAAGTGGAAGTGCGTGAGGAGGAAGAAAAGAGAACAGAGTCCGAAAAGAAGTTTCCCCCTGAAGGATAGAAGAATGCGATTTATGAGGTATGTAGCAGTAAGGATGACATCCCCCAAAAAAGAAGAGGCTGCATGTGGAATAAGAGGGCACGAGCAGTATCCAGAATATGACGATGTTTACGCTCGACCACTCCATTCTACTGAGATGTATTGGGGCATGATGTCTGATAAATGATGTCGTTATCCTTGAGAAACTGGTGAAGGAAAGTGAATAAATATTCTCGCCCATTGTCTGAGCAGAGACATTTAATAGGCTTCGAGAATTGAGTGTGAATTTCATGGTAAAAGGTTTTGAAAATATCACACACCTCAAAACGATTACGAAGTAGATATAGCCATGTCATCCAAGAGTAGTTATCAATAAAGGATACATAATAACTGTATCCAGATTGGTTAGGATCCCTGCAAGGACCCAATACATCATAATGAACAAGGTCGAAAGGATTTTCTGCACGCATTTTCAATCGAGCAACACACGTCACCCGATGATGTTTAACAAACTTGCAGGATTTACAATGGAAAGAAAAGTGTAGATTGAATTGGGGGCAAAACTTATGTAAGACAGAAGCCGATGACCAAGACGAAAATGTCGGTCGAGGGCATGAGCAGAGGTGGATGAGCAAGGGATGGTGGGGTATCGAACTTGTACACCTCATCACTAAGATGACCTCTACTAAGCTTTCGATTCGTCAACCGCTCCTGAAAAACAACACCAGAAGATGTAAAAGTAGCAATACAATTTAAGTCTTTGGTGAGTTTATTTATGGAGATAAGATTAAAAGGACTATGAGGAACATGAGCTACTGAAACCAGACGAATAGATGGGGTCAATGAGCATGTGCCAAATCCCGCAATGAGGATTGTAGATCCATCAACAATAGTAATTGTAGAGGCACCAGTATACGGATGATAGGTAGTAAGCATACTTGAATCTTCTGGGAGATGTTCAGACGCACCAGTCAAGCATTCAAACTGTCGGTTGATGAGATATACATGCGGTAGGGCCACCAGTATGAGCAATGGTGGCTGGAGAAGAGGAAAGTGACAAAAACAGGCCGATAAAATTATATTAATGCAATCTCCTCCTTCGAGAGTGCCGGTTTGTAACGGATATTGGATGATGGTGAGGTTAAAGGCATGTCTGGGTATGCGGAGTGCGCCAGGGAAGGGGGAATGCTGGAGGATGGAGCGTGGGGCTGCCGTGCGGGAATGCCGACAACCGAGGCGAGGGGCGGCCGCGCAAAAGTGCCGGCGACTGGAGGTGCAGGGGGAGACATGCGAGCGTGCCGGTGATAGGGGCACGGGGGAGCCTTGTTGGAGAAGGGTCACCGACGGTCCGCAGGAGTGCTGTGTCGGAGGGATGTGCGTGGGACGGGGCGCATAGGGCCGTCAACGGGACAGGGGGTGCCGGAAGTGCCGACGACGGGAGGGGGTGCAAGAGGGGAAGTCCGCTCGCTGGTTCAGTTCTGGAAGGCCAGACCGCCCGAGGAGGAAGACAACCGGGGCACCGCGCGGTGGAGATGGCCTGGACCAGGGCCGACGAGGAAGATCTGCCGACGAGAGAGCCGCATCTGGAGAAACGGGAGGCGTCGCTGTGGGATCTGGCGGCGACGAGCGGGAGGGCCGGTGAAGAGGTCGTTGTGCCAGGATGCAGTCGTGAGGAGCGACGCTGTTGCGCCGAGTGCAGCGAAAGAGCCACACATATAGGCCGGTGAGAGGGCGCGGGACTTCCGCACAGGAAGAGCCAGCAACAGGGGTTGCCTCGATAGCCATACAGGGAGGCGGGGTCTGAAGGAGGGAGGCGGGGCCGGGAGGCCGTAGCTGGAGGCGGCGCTGGGAAGCCGCAGAGGGAGGCGGCGGGAGGGTTACGCCCGAAGGAAGGAACCGCGCTGCGGGCAAAGCGCGCAGGGAGGGTTCGGCCGGCATCGGAGATGAATCTCGCTGGAGGGCGGAGCGCTGCGGATGGGAGGAGAAAAAAACTATCTAGAGTTACCCTCTGATACCACGTAGAATGGTGAAGCCCCTACCTCAAGGAGAGTTGGAGACATTCTTTTATAGAGGGATCAAAAGAATTACAAGTTGGAATAATCCGATTAGGGATTCGGAAATACCTTTTATCTGGAAATACAATTAACCTGTTTCAACCGTCTTTATGTCTTTCTTGGAGATCCATGCTGTGTGTAGAACTCTTTACGAGTTTACTCCGTAGCTGTGATTTTTTACCTGAATTTCCATATAATCTTCCTTTTTAAAGCCTTTTAACTATAAAAATTTAGTTATGTTTTCTTTAGTGCTGTGCTTTTGTTTTAGAATTATATTTTCGGCTAGTGATGAAGAAAATGATAGTGAAATAATGTGGGACTTAAGATGTGGGTTTCCTGCGTGATTTTTTCCCTCTTTTAGATCCCTAATCAAGTGGAGATTTAAAGGGTTAAGAATGAGGGTGACTTTTGTTTTGTTGCTTTCAGATTACATTCTTTCCCCTTTCATCCCTCCCAAATGGACATAGTAAAACGCAACCCAGCAAGAGAAGATTGGTGGGCAATATCTGCTCCTTCAGGGCCATTTATTTATACACCATTCAATAAAGGAGAGTCAAATGATAGCAGCAAGCAGGAGATGACCTGGATTGTTGGAGAACCAATCCAGGTTTTGGTCGAATTAGCAAACCCTTGTGGTTTTGACTTGATGATCGATGGTCTTTATCTCTCAGTGCAATCTGGAAATTTTGATGCCTTTCCAGTTGGTGTAAATCTTCCACCAAACTCATCCAAAGTGATTATGTTATCCGGGATTCCAACATCTGTGGGCCCAGTAACTATTCCTGGCTGCACTGTCCATTGTTTTGGAGTAATTACAGAACACCTTTTTAAGGATGTTGATAATCTTCTCCTTGGGGCAGCTCAAGGCATTGTTCTATCTGACCCTTTTCGCTGCTGTGGGTCTGCTAAATTGAGAAGCGTGTCAGTCCCAAATATCTCTGTTGTACCTCCACTTCCGCTGCTCGTTTCACATGTTATCGGCGGTGATGGTGCCATCATTTTGTACGAAGGTGAAATCCGAGATGTCAGGATTAGCTTAGCAAATGCTGGTACGGTTCCAGTGGAGGAAGTTCATATTTCACTGTCCGGAAGGAATCAAGATTCTATCATCGCACTTGATGATGAAACACTAAAATCTTCTCTTCCGTTAAAGCCTGGTGCTGAAGCGACTCTGCCTGTAACCTTGAGAGCCTGGCAGCTTGGATGCATGGATCTTGATACTGCTGGTGTGGGCAGGAGTGCCTCTGGAAGCACAGTGAAGCAATCCAAGGATGTGGCAAGTCCTATTTTGATAATTCATTATGCTGGTATGGGTTCGGCTTTAATTTTTGAATCTTTTAATATATCTTTCCCGTATATTATTGATCATTTTTTTTTTAACTTTATCAGGGTCATCGGCAGTTCCTGGAGAACCACAGGCGAGTTCTGCGGTCCCCCCTGGCAGGCGTTTAGTTGTTCCATTGCATGTCTGTGTCTTGCAGGGCTTATCTTTTGTCAAGGCCCGTTTGCTGTCGATGGAAATTCCTGCACATGTTGGCCAAAACCTTCAAAATGCTGCCTGTACCGAGAATGAAATGGAGAGATTGGTAAAGATGGATCCTTACCGAGGAAGCTGGGGGCTTCGCCTTCTCGAGCTTGAGCTGTCTAATCCAACTGATGTTGTATTTGAGATAGGTGTTTCAGTCCTTTCTGTTGAAAAAGACGATCCTGAGATTCGCTATCCTAAAACAAGAATTGATCGGGATTACTCGGCTAGGGTACTGATCCCTTTGGAGCATTTCAAATTGCCCATTCTTGATGGATCCTTTTTAGTTAAGGATTCACATTCGGGTCTCTCTGAGAAAAACATAAAGGCGGAATTAGACGCTTCGATAAAAAACCTGATTTCTAGAATCAAGGTAAGGTGGCAATCGGGGCGTAACAGTGGTGGGGAACTTGACATCAAGGATGCAACACAGGCCGCCCTCCAGTCATCAGTGATGGACGTATTGCTTCCGGATCCATTGACTTTTGGTTTCAGACTGGCCAAACATGGCACTGCAGGTAAAGGTTGCGTGGTTGCACATGACATGACTCCCATGGAGGTTCTGGTTCGCAACAACACGAGGGAAGTGATTAGAATGAGTCTCAGTGTGAGCTGCAGAGACGTGGCGGGGCAGAACTGCATGGAGGGCAAGAAGACGACTGCCTTGTGGGCAGGTAAGGCTGTAGAATTTTGCCGTACATGTAGTATTTCTAATGAGCCGTGGGTTGTGTTTAGGCGTTCTTAATGGGATCAAGATGGAGGTGCCGCCCCTCGAGGAAACCACCCATTCGTTTTCCCTCTACTTCTTGGTGCCGGGCGAATACACGCTGCTGGCTGCAGCAGTGATTGTCGATGCTAATGAAATCCTCCGGGCCCGGGCCAAGACGGACATGGCTGATGAACCGATCTTTTGCCGAGGGCCCCCGTTTCATGTTCGGGTGAGTGGAAATGCGTGATGTATGGTCGAAGATGGTTGAAGCCAGAATGGTATGGATTCTTATTGTTAGTGTGGAAAGGTATGTTTATGTACTTGATGTTTGCAATTTGAGGGTGTGAATATGTATTGGTGGGGCAATTTTTCCTTGTTTGATTCCTAATATTAATCCGTTTCCGGGCCCCATGTTGCTATGCTGGTGATTTTGTTTGTATATATAGACACACATGTTTTGCTATTAAAAAAAACAAATAATAATCACCAAACATATTCTCATTGAAAATTAAAAAAAAAATGTAGCTCAATCTCCTCTATCCTGATTGGTGAGCACCATCTAAGAATTTCAAGATTTGATTCCCAATAACTATGTTCTTTTGTATTATTGTATGGAGAATTGTGCTTTGTAGCAAAACTATATGAGTACTATAGTGATACTGGACTATACACTATAGCCGTGAGTTTTCTCGATCTCTTTTAACCACCTCTTCCAAGTTGATCTTTGGACCATTCTCAAGCGGCTCTTGGTCATGTGGGACTTCTAAGTCATCCTCAAATGAACCCGATCTCAAGTCAGTACCATTAGGGCTTATGAGCCCATTCCTCACAATTGTCCGAAGGTCACCCCTGAAAAATATAAAACCGTTGCTCAAATGTGACGTCTTTAGGTGGCTTCTCAAATGTTACATTTGGACCAGCCTTAAATACAACGTTTTCGAGTCATTGCTATAATGTTAATGGTCTTCAAGTCCCCTAAAGCCACCGATAAAAAGTAAAAAATAAATAAATAAATGAAAAACTAAAATGTTCTATTCAAAACCATAAGAGAAAAACACAAAATATTTCTTTTATCATTAGTTCTATATGAAAATATATTAATAAATGAAAAAAAATGTTTCCTTATAACAGACTATCAAAACATTATCACAACATATATTCAACCATTAGTTTCATGTTAGTTTCTTTGTTTGGAGTTTGTAAGATTCTAGGGGAGGTTGGGGGGATCAGTGACACTCATTTTATGAATTTTATTTCCTTTAAAATTCAACTTTTTGAATTGTTTAAAGTTTTCGATCCACTCAATAGAATCTCTCAATTTCGCCTCATTTGCGGTAGTAAAATAAGAGAGGGCACCACACGACATTTACAAGGTTTGGCATAAATGCATACTTCTTGCCATGTTGGTTAGACCATTCAACATGGATTCTCTTCACTATCTCCACAAGTGAATACAACTTGTTAGACATCTCAGTTACAATCTCTTCGTAATTGGTGAGACATCCCAATTGCAAGCCTCCAGTAGCTGGTTAGACACCCCATGTAAGATCCCAGACTTTGTGGAGGTACGTTCTTGTTTAAATTTTGGTTTGAATCCCTTTAAAATTGGCGAATTAATTGTTTATCGGGAGTATGAGGAAGCTCGGGGGTGTTCTGGGGGTTCGAGACACGAAAGAAAGGAATCATGTCATCCTGTGCATGTCGCACGATTGATGCACGATTAGTGTAAACCATGCAAGGTGGAAAACTAAACCGTGTGACCTTGGAAAAAGACATTTGACATGGTTGACGCACGGTTTGTCAAACCGTGAAGGATTCCTAGGTAACCGTGCGACTTGGACCCCTCTTGGATAGAGGCAGACACACGGTTGGCGTACAGTTTGGCAAACTGTGCCCCCCATTAAAAAGCGAGAAAGTACCATTTTGCCCCCTCAGGATTTTAAGTGTTTCACCTGATTTTCCTTCCCATTCTTCCTTCTCCAACCCTAACGACGAACCAAAGCTCCCAAATCTTCCCAAGGGCCGATCTCCTTCATTTCTAGGCTGTTTGGAGTGCCGTTGGATGCAGATTGAAGCTCCAGGTAAGTATAACGCTCCTCTTGCTTCTCTTTTTCGGATTAGGACTTGTGGTTTTCTTTTTCTTCTGAAACCCTAAAACCTTCTTTTTCCAGTGGATCTTAGGTTGGGGCTTCAAGGGGTGTTTGAATCTGAGTCAAAGGCTAAGATTAAGCGTGCAGTTGTCTTCAGAATCTAGGTAGGTGGTCTACAAGTTATATCCCATAGTTTTGAAATTGATTTGTGCATGCGTGGTTGTGTTAATGGTTCTCTCTTGTTGTGCAATTGATGCCTTTCAATGGATTTGGTAAAATGGTCGGCTAAATGATGAATTGAACCCCTCATGATCCCTGTGGGATGCATTGAGGTTGACTTGCCCGACTTAGGGTCACCCATGGGGTGTCCTAACATTCCCCAACATTGAAAATTACAATGTTAAGCATAGAGTTGATTTGTGTTGAAATAGAGTCAATTACAAATATGTTGAAATGTTGGTTTGAGTTATAGAGACACCAATGGTAGTTGTGTCTAGTTGTTGGCAAATGACATAAAAGACCGTTTGACATAATATGAGAAAAGGGTTGAATGAATTAATGTGAATGTGTCAAATGGCTTGTCAATTTGTAATGGAAATGCGTAAATGGATTAAGGCATATGAATTGATGAATGTGTCAAATGGGTTAATACACGGGAATTGCTGAATATGCTAAATGGGTTAATGTTTGAGAATTGTTGAGCATTCTAAATGGGTTAAGGCTTAAAAAGAGAAATGGGTTAATTGGGCTATGCTAGGTAAATGATAAATATGCTAATGGGGTTAAGGATTCATATGTTGTATGGAATGTGAATTGTAAATGTTATGTGTATTGATTGTGTATGGTTTGTAATATGGTTTATGTGGTAAATGGATATATAAGCTTGTGCACATGGCTTGGTAGTTGTGGGGTATTGGACTTGAGGATCTACGTCTACAGGTCGGGTTAGACCGAGGCTCTACACCCACCCCTATAACGCATAGGTTAGGGAAGGGGACTGAGGCTTTATGCCCCTAACGACTGCATTTGATGAGACTACCTGAATCGAACTTGAATATTGTTAACTAATGGAACTCGAGATGTCTTTTGTTTACCTTGTCATTTATTTAGTACTTGCATGCACTATCTATTTAGACATGATATTTTGTAGACACCGTTGGTGGTGGTCTACTGAGTTGTACTCACACCCTGCTTGAACTGCCATTGGGTACCTGAGTAGATTTCATGGTTGCAGGTCAGGACAAGGGCAAAGACCCTATGTTAGGGAGTTGAGTTGGGCTTGGGATGTGCATGGTTGAGGATCCAGACTTGGAGTCAGGACCTGTTTTGGGGTTTCAGTTGTTGGTTTTTATTTTGGGTTTTTTCCTTCACTTTTGGCACTGTTAGCATGACATGACATATTTATTGTTTGGTTGTGGTTGTACCCTGTTTGGGAATTGGTTGGTAATGCATGCTTTTGGTTTATTACTTATTGTTCATTTATTTTTATATGTTATCTACTGTGATTTACTCTCGTAAAGAGGATATAGTCTCCCCACATGATTTATTAGACCCTTGGTGCTAGTCGTCAACCTATGACGTACGAGAAGATGCACTTGTGACCATGTGACAACCCGACTTGGGGCACCGATTTAGTGGCTTCCAGGCCGGGGATGTTACAAAGTGGTATCAGAGGAGTTCTTTTCTTTTTCCTTACTATTTGGGGATGGTAGACAGAAGATCAGGAAGTGTCAGGCCCTGGCAACGAGCTTGTGCATGAGAGTAGCTAATCCATGTACGAGGGAAAACCTAAGAACCGAGGGTGGAAATTGTTGTTCTTGATGTGTGTTGTTATGGTAGGATGATATTTCACCATTGGGTGATGCAAATATTGCGTGATGTTACTGTTTTATGATATTTTACTCATAGCTGAAGTGGCATGAGTTTGTGTATTCATGCATCATTATAGACACCTAAGGATATAGGTGGCATGCATTATGATAGGCACACACAGGATGGGTGTGTGGGACATGAAGGGTAGGATGCATCTTGCTTTCTTAAAAATTTGAAGAAAACAGTGTCCAATAAAGATGATGCAAATGGGTAAATGGAAAGAATGTTAAAGATGATTAAAGAATTGTGTGTAATGAAATGTTGTAAATGAGTTAAAATATTGGTTGTAATAAGTTGTGAAATGAGAAACGAGCCTAAGAGAAAAATATTTTCATTGTGAAGTTGGAAATGTTTTAAAAAGGTGTCTCATGAAAGTCTCGTGACTATGTGAGTTGGTTTACCCCATGTTGACCATGACCCGTGGTAGGGATGGTTGAGGGTAGTGTTCTATATGTGATGATATCCATTGGGATAGTGTATGCGAAATGGGGTTTTTATGGCTTTTGGAGAGCCTTCTTTTACGTAAACTATGGACATTTTATATTAAGTGTTTTGAGATGTGTGTTTGGCATTGTAGAAAAATACCACCATGATGACAGGTGTCGGTTAGGCGACATGAGGATATCGCTGAGAATGCTTCTCCAAAATGGGGTAAGAAATCCCAATGGTTTTGGGTAATAGGGGAGAGGAGCAGTTCTATGAGAACTTTGCTCGTTTTATGTAGACGATGGAACGAGACCCTGGGTGGGTAGTGCCGAGTATGTTTGATCTAACCAGAGAGTTTTAGTTGCAGCACCCTCCAACTTTTGCCAGAGAGGGTGGACCTAAGGCAGAAGAGATCTGGATAGAGTCCATCTAGACGATATTGGATCACCTGGAGACTCCTCCCGAGAAGAGAGTCAAGTTGATGACTTATATGTTCCGAGGGCCCGTATAGCGTTGGTGGGATATTTTGGTTCAGACTCAGTAGGCTGATGGTATATTATGGAATAACTTCCAAGAAAATTTTCTAGAGCATTTCTATCCAAAGACCTTGCGGTAGGAGTGGGCTGCATAGTTTATGTGGTTGACCCAGGGGACTATGTCAGTGATGGATTATGCTGGCCGTTTCACAGACTTGTAACATTTTGTTCCAGCATTGAAAGGGGATGAGGCCACTACGATGAGATGCTTTCAGGATGTACTTAGATATGAGATTAAGTCTCAGGTGAAAATATTTCGTTTAAAGAGGTTTGCAGAAGTGGTGGATCAAGCCCTTATTTCAGAAGGGAACTTAAAGGAGGCTTCAAGTAGTGGATTTGTGGTTCCAGTTGGACGGACTAGTGTGTGGCTTCCAAAGGCAAGAAGCGTCGTTTCAAGAATCTTCATCGGGGTGGAACTGTGCAAGGTAATCAGAAGAGAGGATCAACCTCTCAAGGTGGTGACCATGTGTTTTTCTATTAGTGTGGTAGGCTGGGGCACATGTGTTGTCAGTGCCCCCAACCACCAGTTGAGTGTCGAGCGTGAGGCAGAATGGGGCATGGGGCATATACAGAAGTTTTGCAGGAACCCTCGATAGTTGGGCACAAATAGAGGATTGAGGTCGATGACGAGTGTAGGTAGAGGGTCAGTTACCCCATACCAGGCAGGCAATTGGATCTCTACTGGCCATACCAGTAGTGGTGGCGGGCGTAATACTCCGGGACGAGAGCGTCCATACCAACAAGGCAGTACAGAACCATGGATTCAGACTGGGGCCCAAGGCAAAGGGACATGTCAGCTTTATGTAGTTCAGTCCACACCTGGAGGTGGTGAGGCTGGACCATCAACTATTTGAGGTACGATCCTTGTATCTTCCATGATCACTAGTTCTTTATTCGACATAGGTGCCTCACATTCTTTTATTTATCCTCAGTTTGTGGTTATGTTGGGTCTATCAGTGGAGCGTTTGTATGGGGTTATATTGATTGATACACCGTTAAGAGTGCAAGCAGAAAATATCGGGCAATGTAAAGGGTGTGCTCTCGAGGTTGGTGGGTACCGTTTTCTGTGGGACTTGTTTGTGTTTAAAATGTTAGGTTTTGATTTGATTTTGGGTATGGATTGGATAGTGTTATACCAAGACCATATTGATTGTTACCATTGTAGGGTAACATTCACATATCTTGAGGGAGACACTTATATTCATCGTGGAGAGTGGGATGTTCGGGTAGGTCGTACAGGGATAGTTTGTTAGTAGTTGGGTGAACTCACAACCCAAGTGGCTTTCCTTATTCTTGATGATGGGGGAGAAGAGAATATTTTCTTTCCTCCGGTGGTGGATCAGTTTCAGGATGTGTTTCTTGAGGACTTCTCAGGGTTACCATATGAGAGAGATGTTGAGTTCACGATCGAGTTGCTACTGGGAGAAGAACCAATTTCCATTCTACCATATAGAATGGCATCGAAAGAAATCTAGGAGCATTAAAATTATTTGGAGGAATTGGAGAATAAAGGGTTTATTTGTACTAGTACGTCACCGTGGGAATCACCAGTGTTATTTGATAAGAAGGCTGATGGATCATTGCGATTATGTGTTGATTATAGGAAGCTAAATTAGATGATGGTTAAGAACCGACACCCTCTTCCTCAAATTGATGATCTTTTCGAATAGTTGAGAGGTGCCTCAGTGTTCTCCAAGATTGATATAAGGTTAGGGTTGTAGGTTCCGGGCGCAGCGGAAGCAAGGTTGGGTCGGTGCCCAAATTTTAATTTTACCATGATCAATGATTATTCTGGGATCAATACGATGATGAATGCCAATATCCATGGAATAAAATCAAAGATTTAGATAAAGAAGAAAGTAGCCTGGAACCTTGAGAGAGGATCAACATATTTTGTTTATAATTAATTAAATTAAATTAAAGAAATACCTCCAAGGTTTTCTTTCTTCGTTGATGTGTCTGACCACATATCTACGGTGAGCCTTTTGTTGCTTTGTAGAGATTAAGAGTATATCTCCTCTAGCGGTAATCCACATGTGCTCCGTGAATCATTGAACGTCGCCGAATGAGTCTTCAGGTGCTAGCACAGAAGGTCCTTTCACTTGCGTTGTTCGCCCTCAATCACCTTGAGAGCCGCTTCTAAAGCATTCTCTAATCCGGTGGAGGATGGCCGTTCTCGTTCTTGAGAGCATTCTTGGAGAAAAAGGAGGCTCTCGAGGCTTGAGATATTTTTCTCCAAAATGTTGTGCACAACCAAAATTAGCTCTCTTACCTATGGGTTTCCCCCTTGGTTAATAAGAGAATAATATGTAACTGAGAATTTAATTTATTATGTAATAATAAATAATTAGCATAAGTGCCATTACTTATTTTTATTATTCCATGTGAAACCCCAAATATCAAATAATAATAGCAATACCATTATTTCCATGACATGTGCTTAGCTTGCAAGTTACAATTAAATATTATTTTAATCAAATAATATTTAATATTATTTTATCATTGGACCCTTTAACTCAGTCTGCCCATCCTATGAAATATTTATCGGACCTTGAATAATGAATATTTATTTATTAAATAAATAAATAAATCTAACTGTATTATTCACCGATAAATAAATAAAATGTGACTAGGCATACCTGAATAATTATTAAACCACAACCGGGAATAATATTTATTCAACTTGTTAAATAATAAATTATTTAGCTGAGATTTCGGATACACTTAGTGTGTGACCCTCTAGGCCTCTTTCTCAGTGACATTAGGTGAGCCTACCTAAAGTCCAAAAGTTATCATTCAGCAACATGCCAAGACACCCATAAAGAAAGAAGTTAATGTTGTAATGACATGTCACCTCATACGAACACTTATCATGTAATATAATCCCTTTATCACAATATCTCTAATCGAGCAGGTTGCATGCCAGTGTCATCAACCTATATGCTCGATAACTCGTTCTTTGACTTTCTTGAAATAGAACTTTCCCAACATACACCATATCCACATATTTATTTAGGCTATATCATTTCTATCAAAGGGCCTAAGATATTTACTTCCATTAATGAACAAAAGGGATAAATCCTTTCTAGCATTATTTATTAATGCAATATTACTCATGATGCACCCAACATATCCTACCTTGTCACGAGCATATGTCATCACAATTTTCACCAATACATCAAAGTGTGCAACTCATAATATCCATTAATAATAATCTTAAAGTCTAAGGACCATTACACACGTTCGTAGATAGGAACATCCAATGACACTTATAATGTGGATTTCCTACTGTCGGGTCTCATTCACATAATATCCTACTGGATATTAGCAGGGGAATACACTATGAGAATGTTCCTCAAAGTCCTATGAGTCTCTACCCTTGATAGCATGTATCATTCATGTCACTTCAAATGATACCATTCAGCCATAAAACATTTATTCAAGAATAATGTCATGACACTTCTGGGTTCTCATCACAGCAGGGAACTGCTATGACCTTTTAGTGAGACAATTACTCTTGGGACATTATCACATGCTATGTTACACAGAAGAATAATCATTATGTGATGAGGAATTTATTAATATTCAAAATCATGAATGTAAGTTTATCATAAAGTACAGAGAAGTTGGTTCTAGGGAACTAATTTCAACAGACTCCCACTTGCACTAGAGAAAATTGCTAACAACCTTCAATCTGCTAGCTCTCACATGATATTCATGCTTCTGTTGAGATTGACTTTTAGTCAAGGGGTCCACCACGTTCTCCTCTGTGGACACTCTGCTCACTGCAACTTCACCCCTCTGATGAAAATCCCTCAAGTGGTGATACTTTCGGAGTACGTGCTTTGTCTGTTGATGTGACCTTGACTCCTTTTCAAGAGCCACCTCTATAGTATTATCACAATACAATGTGATAGGGTCTCTACTGCTAAGCACTACATCAATATCCTGGACAAAATTTCGAATCCAGAAGGCTTCCTTGGCTGCATCAGAAGCCGCTATATATTCAGACTCCGCTGTAGAACCAACGACAACTTGCTGCTTTGAACTCTTCCAGCTCACAGATCTTCCATTGAGATATAAAACATATCATGATTGTGACTTTAAATCATTCTGGTTTGTCTGAAAACCATCACCAGCATACCCTCTGATGACAAGATCCTCGTCTTCTTCATACACTAGGAACATATCCTTAGTTCTTCTCAGATACTTAAGGATAGCCTTAACAGAAGTCCAATGCTGTTATCCTGGATCTACTTGATATATGCCCACCATGCTCATTGCATAGGAAACATCAAGTATAGTACATATCATGGCATACATGATTGATCCTATCGTCAAAGCATATGAGATCTTACTCATTCTATCTTTCTCCTATTGTATCTGGGGACACATTTTCTTAGAAATATATATTCCATGTGACACTAGAACCAATACCATCTTGGATTGTTCCATACTAAATCTATTTAGTATCTGGTCAATGTATGTACTCTGACTTATCCCAATCAACCTCTTGGATCTATCACAGATGATCTTGATCCCTAGAATGTAGGCAGCTTCTCCTAAGTATTTCATAGAGAAGTACTTTTTCAACAAGTCCTTAACAAATTGTAAGACTAATATTTCATTTCCAATAAGTAATATGTCATCAACATATACTACTAGGATAACAACCTCATTCCCATTAAACCTTTTGTAAAAATATGGCTCAAATTCATTTTTAATGAAACCAAATTCTCTTATGGCTTCATCGAATCAAATGTTCCATGACCTGGATGCTTGCTTCAATCCATAAATGAATATATGCAACTTGAAAACCCTTTTGGAATCACCTGGTGTCACAAACCCTTCCGGTTGTGTCATATAGACATCTTCTAGAAGGTTACCATTAAGGAACATGGTTTTGACATCCATCTACCAAATTTCATAATTATGATAAGATACTATGAAAAATATGATTATGATGGATTTAAACATGGAAAATGGCAAAAAGGTTTCATTGTAGTCAATTCCTTGATGTTGTTTAAAACCTTTATCCACTTTCCTTTCTTTATAAGTACTTAATTTACCTTCCATGTCTAGTTTCCTATTGAATACCCATTTACATCCAACATGCTTTACACCAACTAGCGCATCGACCAAAACCCAAACTTGGTTATGATACATAAAATCCATCTCAGAATTCATATCTTCTAGCATCTTGCAGCTTTTGATCTCTCTACTTCCTCTTTTTAGGAGAGAGGTTCATCATTCTACAATAATAACGAGTCACCATTCTCGGTGACAAGAAAACCATCTCCCTGGTTCCCTTACCTCTCTTACACTCCTACGCAATACTTGTGTTTTAGGAACTAATTCTTCCATGGGGACCTGTGGAACTTGTTCCTGTACCAACTCCTGTGTATCTTGAGCATCAAATTCATCGAAGTCAATATTGTTCCCACTATCCTTTTTGCGGATGTTCTCCCTCTCAAGAAAGATAACTTGTCTGGAAACAATCACTTTCTTGTCTGAAGGGTTGTATATGTATTATCCCTTTGTTTCTATAGGATACCATATAAAGATACACCTTGTGCCCCAGGGTGCTAGTTTGTTTCCTGAGAAATCCTTAACAAACACCTCACATCCTCAAAACATATTTCTTTCCACTTCGTAACTCGAAAGGGATTCCATTTTCCTCCTTAGTTGGTACTCGGTTTAATGTGTATGCCGCAACTTTTAATGCATATCCCCAAAAGGACAACAAAAGATTTATATGAATCATCATCGACCTCACCATGTCTAACAAGGTATGGTTCCTCCTTTCACTAACACCATTCCACTGTGGTGTATACGGTGGAGTGAGTTTAGATAGAATCTCAGACTCTTGTAAAAGGTCGATGAACTCTTAGTTAAAATATTCTCCACCTCAATTTGATCTAAGCTTCTTTATCTTCTTACCAAACTGATTCTATACTTCATTATTGAATTCCTTGAATTTCTCAAAGGACTCAGAATTATATCTCATCAAGTAAATATATCCATAGCTACTCAAGTCATTAGTAAAAGTTATGAAGTAAGAATATCCACCTCTAGATTCTACTGGAAATGGTCCACACACATCAATGTGTACCAATCCTAGAAGCTCTATGGCCCTTTCACCCTATCCACCAAATGGTGGTTTTGTCATTTTCCCTTATAAACAAGCATGACATCTATCAAGTGGTTTTATCTCATAAGAGTCTAAATAACCATCTTGATAGAGCTTTATCAGACGCTTCTCATTTACATGACCAAAGTGGTGATGCCACAATTAGGAGTTATATGAGTTATGTGAACTTGATTCGTTATCAATTTCCAACACTTGGTTTTCATAATTTAATATATACAAGATGTTATTTAAATGTTCCATATCATAACATATGTTGTCCTTATAAAAGAAACAACTTTTATTTCTGAATTTGAAAACAAACCCATCTGTATCTAAACTTGATACAAAAAATTATGTTCTTCGTAACACTTGGTAAATAATAACAGTCATGTAAAACCAAAATCATCCCAGTCAGCAACGAAAGGTGGTAGTCACTAATGGCAAGAGTAGCTCGCAGATCCATCTCTCCTCTAACAATTTTCTGAAATCTACTTGGTTCTTGCATTTGAATACAGACGTGAGCACCAAAAGTTGTATCTAATACCCAATGCATAGAAATGGAAATATTGCACTCGATAACAAACACACCTTTGGATTCCCCTTGCCTATGGGTGTAGTTCCTCTTCCAGTGGCCTGATTTTCCACATGCAAAGCATACTGCCTCTTTTTCCTTACCTTGCTTTTGGATATTTTTCTTCTTGCTCAGACGGTGCTCGAGAGATTTAGACTATTTATAAATCTTAGTCCCCTTTGTATTTTCCTTCCTCTTCCTATTCACTATAAGGACTGCGGGTTTGTCACGCCCCATGTCCTTATCCACTTGGTGAATCAGGGTCAGAAGTTCTGATAAGCTCTTCTCATTATTGCTCATATTATATATCACAATAAAACTAAATAAGGCCTTAGGAAGTGATGATAGTATGAGATCTGTACACAACTCATCTGAGAATTGAATCACTAAGATGTACAAATGCTCAATGTAGCCAATAATCTTGACAACATGTGGTCCAACTGGCACAAATCTCCAAGATTAGTAGTGAACACAGCGTTGGAGATATCATACCTCTCTTGTCTCACCTTCTCTTGATAGAGACCCCGAAGGTGATAAATCATGCTATAAGCATCCATTTCCTCACGTTTCTTCAATATCTCATTGGTTATGGATGATAGTATGAGGCACTAGACATCTGTAACATCATTCAGATATCTCTCATACACAGAGATCTCCTTATCACTCGCCTCATTCCCAGGCGCAACTGGTAAAATTTCTTCTAACACATATAGTTTCCTTTCATGGTTAAGGATGAACCAAAGGCGCCTTTGCCACTCCTAGAAATTAGTGGAGGTGAGAAGGTTTTCCTTCTCGAGTATGGATCACAAAGATATATTTGATTTCATTTTTAATGTTTTTTCTACAAATAAGATGAACAAAGTTTTAGTACTTTATTTGATAAAATTAAGATAAAATAAATAAATAAATAAGTATTCATTAGTATCCCACTATTTTATCGAAATATAATATCCCTAAACATTGGATTCAGAATATCCCATTGCTTGGATATTCTAGTGGAAGGGATCCATATTCCATTGTCATCACCCCAACTTTGGCTGGTTAGGAAACTTGAATGGTTTTAGGTAAGAATTCCAAATTCCAACTACATTAACTCATAACTCCTTGATCCGTTGAGTGGACTCTCCAATCCTAAAATCTTTATTTTAGATTTCATCAACCCTTGCCTCTTAGTTACACCAAGTCCTACTTTTTCAGTCAACCCTTGATGTAAACCAAGTTAAGTCAACCCAAAAAATCAAATTAGAATTCCCTGATAATTGAAAGCACCCCAACTTTGGCTGGTCAAGCACTTTGAACTATTGGTTCAATTCTAAATGAAGTAATGGAAGACTATATCGACTTAATATTTTATTTATTGATTCTATCATTTGTGTGTAAATTGCATCTTATTATCTTTTCAAATTATTGTTAATATTAAGTGGGATATACTTAAGTGATTAACCGTGCCTTGATAATATTTACATATAAGCCATTTTATTCTAGTTCCATCTCGCATGTTTGTTAATTCATTAATTATGTGATCGTGAAAATTCATCCATAATGAATAAGCATGCAACTGATATAAATAAAATAAAGGGTATAATCATGAGCTTTTATAATGGTTAGTTTATCTAGCAGTTGATAAACTAACCCTGACCTAGGGGAGAAACACCTTGAACCTTTTAAGGTTCATGTTGACATCTTTCCACCTGTCCACCTTTGTATCTCCTTGGATTAGTTTCAATTCAACTCCTAACTTGAACAACCTCCACTAGCTTGGGAGCTCTATCCATTACATATGATTTTAACTCACATGTAGGTGAGGGGTAAAAGGGGTTTTACATAAAAGAAACCATGGGCATGCAGACCCTACATATTAATGAGGAGAAGACACACATGCCGGCAATTTTAATTTAACAAATAAATTAAAAGGAAACCAATCACATACAAAGGTCTGGTTTAGCTCATGATCATCTACAAACATGCAACGAATTACGCATTTAATAAAACTAGCATTCAATTATTTAATCATTCTTATTAAGATAAATCACACTAAAATTGATTAATTATTATATTTAATTAATCAATCCTTTTATCTTAATCTGTTTTCTAAATTTATTTAAGATTCTCATCCATTATAATTTTAAACAAATTAATAAATTCATTTAAAATTAATTGTGTACATAATTTGTACCTTGGAGGCAACCCGGTGAATACCCATCCAAAACTACCCAACATGTATTATACTTGTATACACTTTATTCTTTGTTCCATGTAGCATGCACACATAATTATAATTTTAATACAAATCATACATGATGTGAAGATATTTGAACATTACACAGATGTTAATTAAACACACACACACACACACACATCAAACACCTATCACATGTTGTGTCCCAGCTTTACACCCATATGAAGGTACATGTCTCAAGGGTTACATAATATAATAATAAATTTTAAATTTGTGTAATCTGAAAAAAGTACACGGTGTGTAGATTCAACTACACGACGTTTACCCTCCTCACCATCCATCCAAAGTACATGCCTGGGGAAATGGCGTGTGAGGTGTACTTTAGAAATATTTGGAGTACATGGCATGTCCAGTGGGCTACATGCCGTATAGACTCTGCGTTACACGATCACCAGCTGGGAAAGCCATGTATGGGATACATGAATTGACCCTAACCTGAAGGGACTACACACCATATCCAGTGGGCCACACAACATGTAGTCCAGCTAACTGTGCGTTGGTCTATCCTAGTCAACACACAATGTAAGAATTAACTACACCATGTGTCATTAATGCACACGGCTTGAGTAATTTCCAAATTACTCTTGGCGCATTGAACACAACTATAGGTGTGTAATCCGGATTACACGGTGTGTGTGGAAGATTACATGATGTGTAATTCCAAATACACAGTGTGTACTGTCATGTTACCTAGACAAAATCATCAGTGCCACCTAATGAGATCCTCAATGTAATTTTATTCAAAAAATTATTCATTTCTGTTAGATCTATGAAAAACTAAATAGGAAGAATATATCTCAAAATTTAGATTACAAAAATGATTAAACATGAATTAAAAACTAAATTATTAAAGCGTAAATCATCAATGAATTATTTAAAAAATTATAAAGAAAATATTACCAATTTGATACCACTTGAAGGTTCAGGGCGCAGTGGAAGCACAGTTGGGCCGACACCCAACTTTAAATTTTACCGTGATCAATGATTATTCCGAGATCAATATGACAATGAATGCTAGTATCCACAAAATAAAATCAAAGATTTAGATAAAGAAGAAAGAGGCCCAGAACCTTGAGAGAGGATCGACATATTTTGTTTATAATTAATTTAATTTAATTAAATAAATACCTATATGGTTTTCTTTCTTCATTGATGTGTATGACCACATATCTATGGTGACCCTTTTGTTGCTTTGTAGAGATCAAGAGTAGATATCCTCTAGTGGTAATCCACACATGCTCCGAAAATCTCTAGATGTCGCCGAAGGAGTCTCCGGGTGCTAGCATGGAAGGTCCTTGCGCTTGCATTGTCCTCCCTCGATCACCTTGAGAGTCACTTCCAAAGCGTTTGTTGATCCGATGGAGGATGGCTGCTCTTGTTCTTGAGAGAATTCATGGAGAAAAAGGAGGCTCTCGAGGCTTGAGATATTTTTCTCCAAAATATTGTGCACAACCAAAATTGGATCTCTTGCCTGTGGGTTGCCCCCTTGGTTAATAAGAGAACAATATGTAACCATAAATTTAATTCACTAGGTAATAATAAATAATTATCTCAAGTGTCATTACTTATTATTATTATTCCATGTGAAATCCACATATCAAATAATAATAGTAATACCACTATTTCCATGACATGTTTTTAGCTTTCAAGTTACAATTAAATATTATTTTAATCAAATAATATTTAATATTATTTTCTTACTGGACCCTTTAACTCAGTCCACCCATCCTCCAAAATATTTATCGGACCTTGAATAAGGACTATTTATTTATTAAATAAATAAATAAATCTTACTACATTATTTGCTGATAAATAAATAAAATGCGATCAGGTATACCTGAATAATTATTAAACCAAAAACAGGAATAATATTTATTCAACTTATTAAATAATATTTATTCAACTTATTAAATAATAAATTATTTAACTGAGATTCTAGATACACTTAGTGTGTGACCCTCTAGGACTCTTTCTCAGTGGCATTAGGTGAGCCTGTTTAAAGTCCAAGGTTAGCGTCTAGAAACACATCAAGACACCCATAGAGAAATAAGTTAATGCCTCAATGACATGTCACCTCATATGAATTCTTACCATATAATATAATCCATTTATCATAATATCTCCAATCGAACAGGTTGCATGCCAGTGTCATCAACATATATGCTCGATAACTCATTATTTGACTTTCTAGAAATAGAACTTTTCTAGCATACACCATGGACATGGATTTATTTTAGCTATATCATTTCCATCAAAGGGACTGAGATATTTACTTTCGTTAATGAACAAAAGGGATAAATCATTTCTTGCATTATTTATTAATGCAATACTATTCATGATGCACCCAACGTATCCTATCTCTCCGTGAGGATATATCATCACGATTTTCACCAATACATCAAAGTGAATGACTCATAATATCCATTAATAATAATCTTATAGTCTAAATACCATTACAAATGTCCACAAATAGAAACATCCAATGATACTTAAAACATGGATTTCCTACCACCAGGTCTCGTTCTCATAATGTCCTACTGGATATTACTAGGGGCGTACACCATGAGAATGTGCCTCAAAGTCCTATAAGTCTCAACCCTTGATAGAATGTATAATTCGTGTCCCTTAAAATGATATCATCCGACTATAGAACATTTATTCAAGAATAGTGTCAGGGTACTTCCGAGTTCTCATCATAGCAGAGAACTGCTATGACCTTTTAGTGCGACAACTACTCTTGGGATATTATCACATGCTATGTTACATAGAATAATAATAATTATGTGATAAGGAATTTATTAATATTCAAAACCATGAATATAAGTTTATCATAAAGTACAAAGAAGTTGGTTCTAGGGCACCAACTCTAACAAGGGTATCATTAGTTAAGGTTGAGACCTTCAGATGTACCACGATCTGCCTTCAAAAGCAGGTACGGGTTGGATGAGTTTGTTGTGACGATGTTTGGGTTGAACAATGTGCTGAAAATTTTTATGGCCTTAATGAACCAAATCTTTCACCCTTACCTGGATCAATTTGTTGTTTTCTTTATTGATGACATCTTGACATACTCTAAAACTCATGAAGATCATGCCAAACCTCTTGATATCATCTTGAGTACACTAAGTAATCATAGGATTTATGCCAAGCTATCCAAATTTCACTTATGGATTGAAAATGTGCATTTCTTAGGTCACATAATCTTAGAGGAATATGTGGAAGTGGACCCAAAGAAAGTGTAGATAGTTGTGTTTTGGGAACAACCCAAGAATGTTTTTGATGTTTGGAGTTTTTTGGGTCTGGATGGATATTACTGAAGGTTTATCAAAGATTTTTCCCATTTGGAATCACCACTTTTGGGGTTGACCAAGAAGGGTATCAAGTTTGAATGGTTTGGGGCATGTGAGGATGCCTTCAAAGAGTTAAAGAAGCGGTTCACAACCACACCGATTCTGACCTTACCTGATCCTAGTAAGTGGTATACCTTGTTTTGTGATGCGCTTATTGTTAGACTTGGGGAAATGTTGATGCAGGATGATTGAGATGTGGTGTATGTGTCATGATAGTTGAGGCCTCATAAAAGAAATTACCCTACTCATGATATTGAGTTGGACGTGGTGGTTTATGCCTTAAAGTGTTGGCATCACTACTTGTTGGGAGATTGGTTCACAGTGTATACAGATCATAAAAGTATTAAGTACATCTTATCTTAACATGATTGATTCTTAGGTAGTGAAGATGGGATAAGTATATGCAGTATTTTAACTTCAAACTGGTTTACATGTCAGGAAGGGGAAACAATGTTGTAGATGATTTTAGTCGAAAGAATCAAAATTAGGTGGTTGAGGAATCCAGTTCTGAGTGGAGGATGATGGAATTTTTTGCTGAGATGCATCTAGAGGTGTAGGATGGACAAGGGAAGATGACCCTTGCATCTTTGGTAGTTGAGTCCATTCTTATGATCCAAATCAAGGAGAGGAAATATGATAATCTGAAGTGCTTGTCTTTGAGGGAAAGTCTTAAAGTTGGAGAGTCACCTTCTGGTTATACAGTTGGAGATTATAAGATCATTTATGTTTGTGGATGTGTTGTTGAGTCAAAATGAATGTGAGAAGAGTTGACGCGTGATTTTCATGCATTGAAGTGGGCAATGCATGATGGTTTGACCAAAATGTATCATGATCTTCATAGGCAGTATTGGTGTCTAGGGATGAAGAAAGAGGTTACAGGTTTTGTATCGTGATGCCTTACCTGACAGTAGGTGAATTCTAAGCATCAATGTTTGGATGGTTTGTTGCATCCATTTCCCATTATGGAATGGAAATGATATGATGTGAAGATGGATTTCATGGTGGGTCTCCCAAGGATGCCTCGAAAGAACAATGTGATCTAGGTAGTTGTGGATCGGTTGACTAAGGTGGCTTATTTCATGTCAATTTGAGATACTTTCACCATGGATCAGTTGGGTGAGTTGTATATTCAAGAGATAGTGTGGTTGCATGGAATACCTCAGACTATAGTTTTGGTTCGCGATCCACATTTCACATCACGCTTATGGCAGGGATTACATAGGGTTCTTGGTACCCAAGTGTTTTTGAGTACGGATTTTCACTCACAGACGGATAGGAAATCAGAGCGTACTATCCATGTGTTAGAGGAAATGTTGAGGGCATGTGTCCTAGAATATAGTGGATCATGGGAAAATCACCTAGCATTAGTTTATTTTGCTTACAAAGATAGTTACCAGGCTACGATTCAGATGGAACCATATGAGTTACTTTACGGTAGACCGTACAGATCTCTGTTGTGTTGGTTATAGGTTGGAGAATAAGAGTTGTTGGGAATGAGTCTCATGCAAGAGACTTTAAAACAGGTTCAGTTGATTCAGAAATGTATGGAAATGAGTTATAGTAGGAAAAAGGTGTATGCAGATTGGCATCGTCGACCTCTTGAGTTTGTGGTGGGTGATCGTGTGTTTCTTCGGGTGTCACCAAGGTTGGGTCACCATCGGATTCAAAAACAGGTTAAGTTGGTGCCTAGGTATGTGGGGTCATTTGAGATTTTGGAGAGGATCATGTTGGTGGTGTACTGATTGGCTCTTCCACAACAATATAGTGGCATGCATGATGTTTTTATGTGTTACAGCTTCAACAATATCACCCTGACCTATTTCATGTGATTGATCTTGAGGATGTTGAGCTCGAGGCTGATGCGTCCTTTGATGATCATCCAGTTTATATTATGGATCATAGTGAGAGAGTATTTTGAGGCAAGACTGTACCTTTGGTTCAAGTTTTTTGGCAGCATGGTAATGTTCAGGAATAAAATTGGGAGAGAGAAACAGATATGCGAGCTCAGTGGCCAAATCTCTTTGCTTCAGAAGCTCAGTGATGCTTAGAATTGCGACTCGAGGATGATCCATTATAAGGTGGAGAGGTTGTAAGATCCCAGACTTCATGGAGGTACGTTCTTGCTTAAATTTTGGTTTGAATCCCATTAAAATTGGATAATTAAATGTTTACCGAGAGTATGAGGAATCTTGGGGGTGTTCCGGGGGTCCAGGGCATGAAAGAAAGGGGAATCGGGCCATCCTGTGCATGTCACATAGTTTTCGCACAGTTAGTGAAAATCCTGCAAGGTAGAAAGCCAAACCATGAAACCTTGTATAGAGGTAGGCACACGATTCGCACACGGTTTGGAAAATCATGAGGCCAAACCGTGCTCCCCATTAAAAAGTGAGAAATTACCATTTCCCCCCTTGTGATTCTAAGTGTTTCACATGATTTTCCTTCTCATTCTTCCTCCTACAACCCTAGTGATGAACCAAATCTTCCAAATCTTCCCAAGGGTTGATCTCTTTTATTTATAGACTGTTTGGAGTGACGTTGGGTGCAGATCGAAGCTCCAGGTAATTCTAACTCACCTGTTGCTTCTCTTTTCCAGATTATGGCTTGTGGTTTTTTCTTCTTCTTCTGAAGCCCTAAAACCTTTTTTCCAATTGATCTTATGTTGGGTATTCAAGGGGTATTTGAATCCGAGTCAAAGGCTAAGATTAAGAATGTATTTGTCTTCAGAACCAAGGTAGGTGGTCTACAAGTTATATCTCATAGTCTTGAAGTTGATTTGTGTATGTGTGGTTGTGTTAATGGTTCTATCTTGTTGTGAAATTGATACCTTTAAATGGATTGGTAAAATGGTCAACTAAATGATGAATTGAACCCCTCATGATCTCCATGGGTTGCATTGAGGTTGACTAGATAGACTTAGGGCCACCCATGGGGTGTGCCAACATTCCCGAACATGAAAAATTACAATGTTAAGCATAGAGTTGATTTGTGTTGAAATAGAGCCCATGAAAAATGTGTTCAAATGTTGGATTGAGTTATAAAGAGACAAAAATGGTAGTTGTGTCTAGTTTTTGGTAATGAAATAAGGGATCATTTGACATAATATGAGAAAAGGGTTAAACAGATTAATGTGAATGTGTCAAATGGATTGTGAATTGGTAATGGAAATGTGTAAATGGACTAAGTCATATTAATTGATGAATGTTTCAAATGGGTTAATACATAGGAATTGATGAATATGATAAATGGGTTAATGTATGAGAATTGTTGAGCATGCTAAATGGGTTAAGGCTTAAAAAGGGAAATGGGTTAATTAGGCTATGCTAAGTAAATGATAAATGTGATAATGGGTTAAGGATTTATGATGATTCATATGTTGTATGAAATGTGAATTGTAAATGTTATGTGTATTGATTGTGTATGGTTTGTGATATGGTTTATATAGTAAATGGTTATATAAGAATGCACACATGGCTTGGTACACAACCACAACAAGGGGGTCCCTTTTATCAGTGCTAAAAAAGACCTTTATCTGTGCTAAAAAAGTACTAAAAATCAAAACACTATTAAAAGGGGGTCGCTTTTATTAGTGCTAAAAAAAGTGCTGATAAAAGGTTCCTTTATCAACGTTTTTTTAGTGTTGATAAAAGTTAAAAAAAAATTAAAAAAATTTCTACAAATCCAAGGATTTTAACAGCACTTGACCCCCTTCAACAGTGCTATGAAGTACCCTACCCACACACCCTAGCCACCCTTGCATGCCCCAGCCACCCCCAAACCTTTAACAGTGCTAGAACCACCCTTCACCAACCCACGCGCTCACCCCTACCTCCCCTAGATTCGAACTCAAGACCTCTCCCATGCACGTCTGGACCCTTTACCACTCCTCCATGTTGTTTTTCTCCCCATTTAATGATATATATATATATATATTTATATTAAAACATATATTTATATTAATATATATATATATTGAATATTAATATATATATATATTAATATTAATATATATATGTATATACATATATAGTTATATTTATATATTTATATATCTATATATCTATATATCTATATATTTATTCATATATTAATATATATTTATAAGATTGGTTTTAAATACATTTATAAAATATGTTTTTTTGTCCGTGTTTATAAATAAATAAATAAATAAATACATATATACAACATACATACATGCATATATATATATATATATTTTAAATATGTGTATTTGTAAGTATAATTATACATATTTATATATATTTACAAATATTATATATTAATATGAATATACACATGTTAGAATATGTAGATAATATATATCAGTCTATTAATAGAGACACACACAAATACACACACACACACACACATTATATAGGTATATAAATATTCATATATTTTTATTTTAAATAAAATGGATATTAGTTTTTATTTAGACAAGCTTATATAATGAGAAATATATTTTATATATAAATATGTTTAATTATTTATTTATAAAATTAAAATTTCATGTGTGAATATATAAAAAATATGTATATATTGTTATATATTTGATTATAAATAACAATACATTATAAAAAATGATAAAATTTCAAACCCATAATATTAATATGAATGTAATCCCTCGGAATAAATTTATTACCCACTGAAAAAGGGAAAAATACCCCCTTAAATGAGGTTGAAATTCCATCAAATGTTAAAAAATTTGGGTATCCCGACTAAAAATTTAGTTTTAAAGGCCTTATGGGCCTTTTTTATCCATGAAATATATCACAGAAGGTTCCCTTGTGTCACCAGCATATAGAGCTCATTGCAGGCTTTGATTTGATATGTGGTAGAGCTCAAATGGACACCCGGATCAAAAGTTATGGTCGTTTGATATTTGAATTACATTTTCAACTTATTTTACATCTATTAATTTTTTTTTGATTTTTTGTGTCTTTAAATTGTTATTAAATGATTATTACTTGATGATAATTAGAAAATTATTAATTAATAATAATTTTAAAATATTTTATAAGCCATTTTCATGATATATCTTATATATCAAATGTAAATGTCTATTTATACTTATATAAAACATATTTAAAAAATATATATTATATTTATATCAATATAAATATATTTATATATCTATATATTATTTTTAATGAAATATTTTTTTTGAAATATACCCTTTATCAACGCTAATAAAAAAAGTGTTGATAAAGACCCCCTTTATCAGGACTACAAAAAAAGCACTAATAAAGGGGGTCCCTTTAACAATGATAAAAAAATCACTGATAAAGGGGGTACCTTTATCAGTGCTAAAAAAGTGCTGATAAAGGGGAACTTTTAACGGCGCTTTTTTAGCGCTGCTAAAGGGTTGCACCGTGAAAATCCATTTTTTTTGTGGTAATGATAGTTGCAGGGTATTGGAATTGAGGATCTACACCCACAGGTTAGGTTAGACCAAGGCTCTAATCCCCACCCTATAATGCACGAGATAGGGAAGGGGACTGAGTCTTTATGCCCCTAACAGTTTCATTTGATGAGACTACCTAGACCAAGTTCCAAGGTAAGTGTGATGTATTTGTTTATGAAAAATTTAACCCTAGTGAGATAGGGAACTTGACTTATCCCCATATGCATGGTAATTGACTATCTTAGGTTGTTTTGTAAATGATGTAAATTCCCAACCCATGGAACAAGTGATGAAAATGGATTTAGTGATTAAAAATGGTTTAAGTGAATATTGTTAACTAATAGAACCTGAGATGTCTTTTTTTACCTTTTAATTTATTTAGTACTTGAATACACTATCTATTTAGACTGGATATTTTTTAGATACCATTGGTGGTGGCCTATTGAGTTGTACTCACACCCTGCTCAAGCCTTCATTGGGTACCAGAGCAGATTTCATGGTTTCAGGTCAAGACAAGGGTAAATGCCCTATGCTAGGGAGTTTAGTTGGACTTGGGATGCACATGGTTGATGATACGAACTTGAAGTCAGGACCTATTTTTGGGTTTCTTGTTGGCTTTTATTTTTGGGTTTTCCTTCACTTTTGGCACTATTAGCATGACATGACATATTTATTATTTGGTTATGGTTGTACCCTGTTTGAGAATTGGTTGGTAATGCATGCTTCTGGTTTATTTCTTATTGTTCCTTTATTTTTATATGTTATCTACTATGGATTACTCTAATAAAGAGGGTATAGTCTCCCCATGTGATCTATTTGACCCTTGATGCTTGTCAGAATCCTCTGACATACGGGGAGGTGTGATTAAGGTCATGTGGCAACCCGAATTGGGGCACTATTTTAGTGGCTTCTGAGTTGGGGATGTTACACCCCAGCTACAACCTTCCTCTTTAATGTTGTTCCAGAGTTAGAAAGATCTTCTTCACAGATAGTATTTCTCCATAAGAAATATGGATGCCCTTTTCTTGTTTACTTCCTCAATAACTTTAGCAATACTAGCCACGAGACTCCTTTCAGATCATGAATGATCTGAATTCTCTTCTTCAAATTCGCGGGTACATGTAATCACCTTCTTTAATGATTACCCAGATTTGTCTCACTCTCACTTCGATACAAAGATGTATCAGTTTCTCAAAATAATCTTGCAATTCTTCTCTAAAAATTATTCATCTTCTATATGCACAATTTATTCATGACAAAACCATAATTGTGCGTGTGATAATATCTCATTATTGCATGATTTAAAATACCTCATTTAAATCTTTATTTAGATTTTTATGAATAAACTCATTTATTCTCCTTATCCAAATATGAATACCCGTTGGCAGTTTGATATTCATTTCCTCACTCATATTGAATACCTGAAGATAGTGTGGGTATAATTCTATCTTCATGAAATGCATATACCCAAGGGGTTTGGGTATACACTTCTACTCACATGATATCATCCTTCGTAGCTCAACCTTCATGCATGTATCTGTTTGTTCATGTGGATCAGCCTCCGTGACTCATGCAGTATTAAACAACCTATTTTCTTCACATGGGATATTCATTTATTGAATATCCGTGACTTCTCACACAACTTCATCACTCAATAATGAATACTTGAAATCTCAGGCTCTCTCTTTGTTCTTTACGTGGTATCTAAAATACCACATCTCATCTTCTCCGGTTAATGAAATAAAAAAACATGAATTTAATTCTCATTAAAATACCCGACAGATTTGGGCTTCACCATTTTAATGATTTGCGTGCATGAATCCAGTAGCTTTCTATTTTATCACATTGTATCTAAAAGCCACATATCCTCTTTTCTCACTTCTTCAGTACACTGCAATTTCCATATAGCAACATGATCCCCACTTTATCATTCAGGTACGTGACACATTCTCAAAACTCATACATAGAAATTGGCTATATGAAATCCCTATGTAGCATAAATGGCTATGTGAACTCATTTGGTTACGTAGAAATATAGCTATGTGGATCTCTCTTCAAAGCGGCTACATCATACAATCTCATCCAGGACCTTCATTTGATCTAAATGCATTCAAGTGTAACTACATGCATTTCCATTCATTTTAGATGTACCTAGTGTATTTATCTTGTGTTAACTTTGTCAATAGGCTTTGCTTCATCAGGCAATGACAAGTCTCCGCTTCTTCGATGCATGAAAAAATGTGTGTAACTTGTATCTTGGACTCACTTGGTTCATAGGAGATCATTCATTTCGGCCTTCTTTAATTCAGAATATGCCTTTGATTCAAAGATCTTGAATCATCAATGGCAGATAACCCACTCGCTGTAAAATCTTTATGTAAGGGAAGAATACACCAATCACAGGAAGAGATTAGACAACTCATATTAGCCTCATTGTGAAACCCATGTTATTTTCATATCATTAAATGTGGAGGAGAAATAACCCAAAGTTCCATGTCCCGCATCGATCCTATGTTCTTCCCGACACTTCCTTTTATTACAAATCACCATACTAACTCGACATATGTGAGCAATGGGGTCCGCCCCCAAACCCCCTTCGACACCGACCCGTGCCAGCTCTTTGCACCACCATGCTTCCCTGTATAGTTCCAATTCTCTATTCCCATTCACCTTATGTGTGCAAATTCTTTCCTTACTCCATTCACCATACTGCGATCGACTTTAGTTATCACCTTAGCAGTGGTTGCACCTGAGTTTCCCCAGTTTTCTAGTTGGCTGGCTTCTTTTTTAAATGAAGTCCAACAAATATGTTAAGACAAATATTCAACCAAATTCCATACTCACTCTAAATACCAATCCATATTCTTCATGAAAAATATAAAAAATATATTTATATTTTCATGGATTTATTCAGTCATTATGTTGTAAACATTATGCAAACTCCTTAACATGTGCCTTTGTTATTTAAGATCAGCTTCAACAATAATCACATTTGAATATATAAAATTATCCAAGAATGACATCCAATGCCATAAATTGAATCCATAACAATTCTCCAAGCATCACCACTTCACATATTGACCATTGACAACAAATGAAACAACTAGGATTAGGAATCTCCCCATTTTTCTTTTGTTATCAATATCCCCAAACATCATAAAATTCAGTATGTGGAAACTTATTTTATCCCTCTTATTAACAATAAAATGCAAAGGGTAAGTGGGGTCTTCTTATCTACCATTTTCTCTTATAAAAAACATATTCTACTTTTTTTAAACAAAGGAATGATATCACATGATTCCTGGAAAAATTCCTTTAATTAATCAACTCTAAGTCTATGTGGGATAACCTGGTATATAAAACAAGGTTGATAAAATCAAGGTTTTCTAAGCTGACCATAAAATACTCACATGTGAAATCATTGCTCAGAAATCCTAAAATCTCATTTAAGGGTTTTCAAATAAACATACTAACCAATGAAATGAAAAATCTTGTGCACACTTCAATAAACACATCATAAAGTTTAGGTACACAAGAATAAATCCCCCTTTATTTCATATTTTCATCAACCAAGCACCACCCATTAATAAATACTATTAAAAAAACAAGGATGAGACTGTGATTGACATACCTTAAACCTCATGTAATATCCCCCTCAAGGGATGCACTAATCAACATCATCATGGAAATTAATGAAATCCATTATGGACAACACTTATCCTTCAATTCCCTACATGTTATCTCATAAAATATAAAAAATAGGGAATAAGGAGGAACCTCTTATTTATTTTGAAGAAACATTCAAGGTGAGAGTTTTATCTCATCCTTGCTTTCTTCTTATTTAAAAAATCAGCATGGTATGTGCTTTCTTTCTTGTTGGCATTCTTCAATAGTTGTGCACATATTTTATTGCTTTGAATTTCTTCTTTTTGTGGAATACATTTTTCCACCTCCTTCAAAACCAGTACGACCTCTTGTTTTTTATTCTAAATTTGTCTTGTTTTATTCTAAGAGTGTTTTTGTGAGTGCTCAAATTTTGGTGTTTGAAACACCCTTTATTGAAGATCATTTTTATTCTCTAAAACATTAAACCTATTTTCTAGCTTAATAGGTCATTTTAAAGGATAAGTTTCTTCCTTGTAAGTCATAGAAGTAGAGTGTCTCCTTATGGATTATTTAACCTTACATGAATTCCTCCAAGTGAAATTATTTTCCGTACCGAGGTTAGAACAAACGAAACATTTACAAAAAAGTTATAACTCATTTAGTATCTCCTTGATTGAGATATTAAAAATGATATAGTTCTTCTAAAATCTTTGGGATTATTGGCTTCGAAACATCTACTCATGATGAGCCCAAATATTCCACAATAAAAAAACTTTGGTGATTTTATATTTTATGGGACCACTGTTCTAGATTTTACATGGGACAACAATTTACTTCCAGATTTCAGATCTGGGTTCCTCTTTGTTGCTACACATGTTGAGATTTCTTTTGGAATGATCTTTATTTTCTATTTAGAGGCATTCAAATTCTCTTAAAGGTCTATTATTTTCATATATTTCTCTTTTAACTTAGAAACCATTACTTTCATATTTGAAGAAGCATCCATACCTAATTGTTTCCTTTCTTCAAGTTGGGTTTTAAGAGATATGATGCTAACCTTCAGATCCTTTTCCATGGCCATTTTATTTATAATCTCTTGGGAAATATATTCTATTATATATCTTTGCTCCTTCATCTTGGTTCCCATTTCTTCAAGTTGATATTAAAGGAAACTTTTTCTATTCCCAATTTTTTATTTTACAAGGTTAAATATTTCACCATTTAATAATAAACTTCATGCATGATTATCAATTAGTCTTCTTTTTCATTGCATGGGAATTCCTTGAAATAAAAACTTGATGTTCTTACCTCATCATCACCAAAATCACATTTTTTTTAGCTCCAAGAGTTTGAAAATTTTCATCCTTTCTCCAGAGGAGGCTTAGAATAAAAAATAACATCAGGTTCAAATTTTACCTTGACTAGAGAGTAACTTTTGGGATGGATTCTTCTTATTCTTTTTATAAAAGGAAAAGAGATTGATTCCATATTTCAGTTGGGATGAAAATGATGAATCAACTTTGTTCTCTCTATTGCCTTCCTTCTTCACTTTACCTTATTTGAACCTCCTTGAAATAAGGTCTTTGATCACATTGAATTCCTTATCAGATTCCATCTAAAAAAACTTGGATATTTAGGGGATACCTTCCCTTTGATACTAATTGAAGTGCCTAGGGACCGATTAGGTGCCACTAGGGGGGGGGGGGTGAATCAGTGGTACCCATGTTTTATGAATTTTACATCCTTTTAAATTCAACCTCTTGAACTATATAAAGTTCACAATCCACTCAATAAAATCTCTAAATATTACCTCTTATGCATTAGTAAAATAAGATAGGCCAATACATGGTATTTACAAGGTTTGGTATAAAGGCCTACTCCTTGCCATGTTGGTTAGACACCCCAGCATGGATTCTCTTCACTATCTCCACAAGTGAATATAATTGGATAGACACCCTATTTGAAATCTCTCCGCAATTGATTTGAAACCCTAATTGAAAGCCTCTAGTAGATGGTTAGACACCCTAGATACAATATTCCTCTTCAATGTTGTTCTAGAGATAGAAATATATACTTCACAGATTTTATTTCTCTATAAGAAAGATGGATGCCCCTTTCTTGTGTACTTTCTCAAGAACTTCTACAATACTGTTCTCGAGTATCCTTTAAGATCTTAAATGATATGAATTATCTTATTCAAATTCTTAGTTACATATAATCACATTCTTTAAGAATTTATTCGATTTGGATCACTCTCACTTCAATACAAAGATTTATTAGGTTCTCAAAATAATCTTGAAATTCTACTCTTAAAATTCTTCATCAACTGCTTGCACAATTTATCTACCATAAAACCATAATTGTGCATGTGATAATATCTCATTATTACATGATTTAAAATCCATCATTTAAATACTCATTTAAATGTGTTATGAATAAAAACATTTATTCTTGTTCTTTAAATATGAATACATATTGGTAGTTTGATATTCATTTCCTCACTCATATTGAAAACTTGAAGATAGCATGGGTATAATTCCATTTTCACGCAATGCATCTACTTGAACGGTTTAGGTATACACTTATCTTCATGTGACATCATCCTTCATGGCTCACCCTTCATGAATGTATCTATTTCTTCACATGGATCAGCCTCTGTGACTCATGCATTATTAAAAAATCTATTTTCACCACATGGGATATTCATTCATTGAATACCCATGACTTCTCATGTGTCTTCATCACTCAACAATGAATACTCAAAAGCTCAGGGTCTCTATTTATTCTTCATGTGATATCTAAAACATCACATATTATATTCTCCAGTTAATGTAATATAAAACCATCATTTAATTCTCATTAAAATACCCAATAGATTTGTGCTTCACCATTTTAATGCTTTGCGTGCTTGAATCCTTCAACTTCCCATTTTATCAAGTATATCCAGAAGCTGTATATCCTCTTTTATCACTTCATCAGCACACTGCAATTTTCAAATGACTACATGATTCTCACCTCAACATTCATCTATGCGACACCTTCTCAAAACTCATACATAGAAATCGGCTATGTAAAATCCCTATGTAGCATAAATGGCCACACAAACTCATTCAGTTATATAGCAAAATGGCTACATGAATTTCTCTTCAAAGAGGCTATATCGTTCAATCTCATATACGACCTTCATTTGATCTACATGTATTCAAGTGGGACTATGTGTATATCTATTTATATCAGATATAACTCATGTATTTATCATGAATTAACTTCATCCGTAGACTCTACTTCATCAGGTGACAACATGTATTAGATCCTTCTGTTCATACATGACAGATGCATGAAAAACTATGTGCAAATTGTATCTCATACTTGAATATTTCATAGTAGATCATTTTGAACTTATTTAATGTGGAATAAGCCTTTAGTTAAAATATTGTGACTCATAAATGGAGGATAACCCACTCGCTGCAAAACCTTAATGTGAGGGAAGAATGTGGCGATCTCTAGAAGAGATCAGATGACTTAGATTAGCCGCATAGTGTAGCCCATTTTATTTGTGTATCATTAAACATAGAGGAATAGTAACCTAACATTCCATGTCCCACACAGATCCCAAATTATTCATAGTTATTCATTTTATTACAACTCTCCCTGTTAACTCAAAAGATGCGAGTAACATGGTCCTCTCCCAAACCTCCACAGGCACCAACCCCAGCCGGCTCTTTGCACCACTGTACTGCCCTGCACGATGCCACTACTGTATTCCCATGAAATAAATGTGTGTGCATGATCTCCTACCACCACTTAACATGCCTCAATTGAATCTAGTACCCACCTTAGAAATGGTTTCACCTGAGTTCTTCAGTTGGATTCCTTTTTAAAATAATTCCATTTTTTAAGACAAAATATTCAACAAAATTCCATACTCACTCTAAATACCAATCCATATTCTTCATGAAAAATATAAATAATATATTTATATTTTTTCTTGGCTTTCTTCATTCATTATGTTGTAAACATTGTGAAAACTCTTTAGTACATGTCTTTTCCATTTAAGACCAACATAACCAATTGTCACATTTGAATATGGAGACTTTTCCAAGACTGAAATCCAACGCCATAAATTGAATCCATTACAACTCTCCAAGAATCACCACTTCACATATTGACTATTAATATAAAATGTAACAATTAGCCACAACATGAACCCCAAGGGAAAAATAATATTTTAAATCGTGTTGGTGATCTTAGAATAAGGTGTTTCTATTGAGTTCAAGGCTTATGATATTCTAAGACAATTAATTTTTAGACCACTTAATTAGACTCAAGTTAGTTAGAAGATTAAGTTTATAAATTCATCACCATTACTAAATTTAGGTTTAATCTATTCATTTGTTGGGAAATGAATAACCCTAATCCTCCATTGTTGAAATATTTTTTTACTAGTTGTGATCAATAATTTTTGAAAGATATATGAGGGAGGAGTTTTAATTCCCTTATCATTATTCATAAAATATTTTATTCTAATGATATCTTTTTATTTCCTTCATCAATTCTTGAATTTTTTATTGAAATTGATCTATTTCTTCCCATAAATTCATGTTTTTAATTCTATAATATCTATTTAGATTAAAAAAACATTTTGATGGTTAAATTTTATGATTTTTTTCTTTGTAATTGATTTTTTCCAACATGGAAATTCATGTTTTCGATTCTATAATCTATTTTTAGATTAAAAACACAATTTGATGGTTAAATTCAAATTTAAAAGTGGTTTCTAAAATTTTCAAATATTTTTTCACAAAGAAACTTTTTTTATTTGAACAAACTATTTGATATAAATTATGAGAAAATATGAATTAAAACCATGGTGATTCCTAGTTTATTAACCTTGATCTAATGTGGTGTAGTTTATTCATATTGTTTGAGTGAATTATGATTTTTTGGTTTAACCCTTCATATTTGGTGTTGTTCATTTTTATTTTTTGGGTTTCTAATTATGATAAAATCTTGTTAGTGATGTTTCTAATATTTTAATAGTGGCTGGTGGTATGAAATTTGGTTTCATATGGATTGGATGTGGAGGTTTTCATCCATTCTTGTTTTCAATCAAAGAAAGGTGGGCACCTTATGGGTCACTAGCGAGTACCCAATGACTTTTCTGGGATACTTCCCTTACCAGCAGATGACTAACTTTAATTGATGACCTAATATTGTAAAATTTATTTAAATATTAATTTTAATATAAAATGATCACATCACTTCCCAAATTTACACACTTCTAATGATTTAGGGTAGAATTGAGTTTTAGTATGAGTTGAGAGAATTTTGGAAGAGTTTGAAGACATCGAATGAAAAACCATGACATGTTTCATTGAAAACACATCATGGTTGTTGTAAAATCCTGTTACCATTTTATTAGGTATGCCCTTAACCTCATCATGGTTTCCCCCTTCATTGATATTGGGAGGATACCGATAATGGTGAAGTCAAATATTTTTTAGATATTCAACTTTAACCAGCCTTTTCTGTAGGATGTAGAAAGATTTCATGCCATGTAACTGGGTTACACATCGTGTAATTTCTGCTAGGTACAATATGTGAAATGGTATTCACACTGTGAAATATTACATACCGTGAATGGTGGTTTCATGCCTTGAATTGTTTAAATAACATATTTTTAATTCGAGGTGACAGATTTTTCGGCGTACTTGTACACCATAGATTTCACAACATGTAACTATATTACACATCATGAAATGGCCCACATCTAGTTTTAAAACATGTGTTTGGTAGTTTTTCTTGGTCCTTTCTTTCTAGACTCCTTTACCCTCAACCTAGGGTCTCTCCCAAATGTTTTTCAAAGACACATTTCCTTCCAGATCGTTACCTTTGATCACAATATCACCATTGGGTGACATGTTTGGATCTGTTGAGTTAATATGGTGTTTCTTCTTGGTTTCTTCTAGATCCATTGTGCAATCTTGCTCTGAGGGACTTTTCCTTTATCGGTCATGGTGTGATAGGAATTCATTCTTGAGGTATGTAGGTTTCTTCCTTTTCACCCACACCTTGTGTTTAGATATGGATCAATCATGAGATGTGGATTGGATTATAGGGCCTTCGTTGTCATCATTGGGTTTTCGTTGTTGGTGGATCTCATTGCGGGCGTGTGCAACCCAAGATTTGAGGTAGGTGATTCTGTCTCTAGAATACAATAATAAACCTTCTTATTTTTCTTTACAAAATAATTTATAATGAATGATTGGCATGATTGTTTTGTGTGTTTTGAGAAGAGTTTTCAACGAAAAATGGGTTTTCCCTTATTATTGATAAATGGAATGGAAAAAGGGGTATTTTAGAAGTATTGAAAATGGAATTTTGAAATGGTTTTTTTAAAGCACTGAAATGAATTTTGAAAAGAACACACAAGTTAACTTGGGTAATTAGGTAGAAGGTTTAGCTTGGGGCCACCATCCATTGTTTTCTGATTATCAAGGAGGTTTGTCTTGGGGATTTCCTCTATTTCCTAGGCCCATTATTCTAGGGGATCGATATTGACATTGTTGGGGGGTTTACTCATAAGGTATTTGTAACGACCCAAAGTTTCATTATTGGAAATCCCTCTTGATCTAATTAAATGTCTCTTTATGTAAAATTTTTATATAAAATGTCAACTTCTTTGGTTTTATGTTAAGAATTGTGACCATTGTTTTTATATCCATTGAATAGTGATCACATGATTAGTATAAATATAGGGCTTTAACAAACCCAATTTACTCAGACAAAGGAAGCGATGGACTCATCCAGTAGAATTGATCCATATGAAGCCCATTTGTCAGAGCTCAGAAAAAGGTGGCATCTTTGGGCTTCGATCTTGACCAAGCCCAAGCTGAGCATCATCATGTCAAGCTCGAACAAGACCGTCTACGGGAAAAGTGTAAGTTGATAGAGATTACCACTCGAGCGATGTTATCCGAGCCACCCCAAGAGTCTGTCACCATCGCACACCTTACCCTTAGGTCTTATACAGTTGTTTTAAGGGGTTATGTAACACATCTCTAGTACTATGTTCATGTAAATTATTTTTGTATATAATAATGAATATACTTTCTTGTCATTATTGATATATTGTAAATAGTTTTTAAAGTACAAATAGTGTTTTTAGTTATTATTTAATTAAGAAATCTGTTTTATTAAGGGATTTTTGAATTAAATAATATTTTAATAAATTATTATTATTATTAAATTAATTTTATTATATATAAATGATCATATAATTTTATGAATGCAATTATAATTTTTATTAAGGTTTGAAAGCCATTTTTGTCAAAACCCGTGAATTTTCGATAAATATCGGTTGTTATTTTAAAAGTGAAAATTAAAATATTTAGAAAATTATTTAGATAAAATAAATGTTATTTCTATAATCAAGATGTCTAAATTATTCAACGGTGATTTTTTCATAATTTTCTGAGACAGTCAAATTTTTGGGTAAAAATTAAATACCGTTTAAATATATAATATGTTTTATGACATCATAATGACCCAATAGTGATGTAATAAAATAATATAAGATTTATGTTCGTCCAATATATGTTTTACCATTAAAATAATGTGATTTTGGGTTTGTTTGACTTATTTTACAAAATATTAATGGACCCCTCAAGACTTATTAAACATCTTGTCTTTTTAAATTATTTTCCATGGGAGTGTGACTCACCTCCACATAAGAAACCCCATTATTTTAATAAGTTCGGACTTTGGCCTTATAAAATATTGTTTTCCTATCCCCTTTTCTAAAAACCATGGGCAAAAACCATGAGCTGATTTGTGGTTTGGATTAGTTTAATGTAAGGGGTCCAAAACCTAAATAATAAAGAATTCACTCACTTTTCCTATATAAACCCACGCAATCTCCCACTTCCTCCTCAATCAAAGACTTTGGAGTTCATCCAACCTCTGCCCTAATCTCTCTAGAATCCTCCCAAGGTTCCCCAAGCTCCCAAGAAGCCTCTCTCAAGCCTCTCTCAAGCCTTTGGAAGCACACTTCCAAGTAAGGGTTTTTCTTCCTTTCACATTTTTGTCCAATTTTCTTAATATTGTTATAACCTTTTAATTTCAATTATAAATGATGAGGTATGGTTTCTAACCTCCCCAATACTTCCCTCTTATTGTTTTAATGATGGGATACCCATTTCTCTCTCATTAAATACCTCCAATGTACACCCGTTACTATGCTGAAATTCCGAAAGGAACTTCTCTCTCCTCATTTACATTCAAGCAATACTTTTGTATCATGAATCTAAATTCCATTACAATTGTTGGGACATGTATCTACATGACCCCCCTTACTTTCCATTTCATGTAGATATGATGAGACACCCATTTATCTCTCATCAACCATTTTTATGAATTCTTATATCACGCCGTTATGCTGCCGAAATTGCACCAATTTTCTAAGCCAATGCCATTGTGTAGTGAATACCATGCCCATTTATCCATCAAGGGTATTCAACTTCATGAAAATTTACTTATTTATTATAAAGTTTCATTCCACATTCCTTTTTTTGGAATAAATGATTATGTTTTATGAATCCATGTTTTATGATCCATGTGGCACACTTATGCATGAAATGAAATGTTTAAGAAGGGTGCGCCCTTATAGAGATCCAATGCATTGGGTAAAGTATAGTATCATGATACGCTATGTGCAATGAGTGTTGAATCATGCTAATTCAAGTGCAACGAGTGTTTACTCGTGCTTCATGTGCAATGATGATTTACTCATGCTCCATGTGCAATGAGCCTTGGCTCATGCTAATTCCATGTTAAGTGTTGTTGCCACATTTCCATGTTATGATTATCATGCTTTATCATGCCTTTATGTTCATGTTTCTATTATGATCTATTGATATGCCTGTTGTCTAACATGTATTTTACTCCTCATGTATTCCATGTTTATTCCCTTACTGGGCTTCATAGCTCACCCCTTTTCTTATGCATGTCCTCAGGTTATCCCATGCAATGCTAAGTACGAGGGAATGTAGTGGTCATGTAAAGGAAGTTTTCAATAAAGATGTTGTATTTCATGTTTTAAGTTGTTATGTAATGATACTAATCCCTAAAGACACTATACCTCTCGATCTTCCATGTTGTATCAAGTGAACAGTTTATGTAATAAATCATGTTTAAGTTTGTAAAATAAACAGGGTTGTCATAGTTGGTATTAAAGGATATGTTTAGTTATTTTTGGGATTAGGATTAGAAAACCCTAGTAAAGCCTTAGAGACATGACTAAGTATAATAAAAACATCCCTAAGTTTTGGTAATTACTTAGTAAGTGGTTTATCAAGAAAATACATCCCTGTTTGGATACGAGCAGGAAGAGGCGGCTCTGGCATAGATGTATCCTAGGGGTAAAACCCGAAAACACCGCTTTGAGCTAGACTCAAACAGGAACTGGTGCATGGCAACGGGACTTGATGCACTCTTGGTTATGACACTCCTGGGGGATATGTTTTGATAAATTCACAAGCTTAGTATAAACTCTTATTAAGGGAATTTAAAAAAAAATGACCCTAAGAATATATTTTAGAAAGTAGATCATGAAAAGCCTAGATTGAAGACTATAGACTCATGAGTTAAGGAAATAAAAGTTTATTTATAAGTTATCAACTTTTTTCTTTGTATTACCCTTTATGTGTTACCCCCTAACTTTCCTTTTATTCCAGCCAATGGCCGGTAATAAGAGGACTCGGGCTAACAACCGATGTGAAGATCAGTGTGATGACTGTACTAATGAGATGTCCAATCCAATGGGAGCGGGAATCGCAAACTTTGTCATGCTTCTCTCTCAGCTAACTCAATCTTTGAATAGAAAAACGGGTCAAGAGAAATTTCCAAACCCCCCTAAGAAGGAACAAGTCTCTATAGAGAGCTTAATGAAACAAAGGCCTCCTGCTTTTAGTGGATCATCTGATCCCACGATCGCTGAACAATGGATCAACTCCATTGAAAAGATATTCTCCATCCTTCAATGTTCTGAACAAGAGAAGGTTCTCTTGGTGTGTTATCGTATGGAGGGTGAAGCTGATTAATGGTGGACTTTGATCAAAAATCCAAAGCCTGAGGAGGAGATCGAGGTGTTGGAATGGAAGGATTTTAGGAAGATGTTTTTCGATAAATATTTTCTGCGCACCCTCCGTCTTAAGATGGAAATGGAATTTCTTTCCCTCAAGAAAAAATAATAAGAATCTGTTGGAGAGTACGAGGAAAACTTCACAAGGCTTGCACAATACGCTTCCGGCTTTATCGTTACCCCCGAATGCAAGGTTGACCGCTTCTTTGGTGGGCTGAAGCATAGCCTGCGGAAAGAATTAGCGATCCGTGACTTAGACAACTATGAGGAAATTGTCTGATGTGACCTCAAGGTCTAAATGGAGACCAGGGAATCACAGGGGTATCATGGGGACAAGAAGCATAAGGTGGACTTCAATTCTGGTGGTCCGATGGATAAATCCAATGGTGCTAAGAAGATCCAGCACCCCACTTGCCAAAAGTGCAGAAAGAAGCACCTTGGAAATTGCCTCATGGGGTAGAGGAAATGATTTAGTTGTAGAAGAGAAGGGCACCTAGCTGTTAAATTTCGGCAAGAAATACCCACAGCTGCGACAGAGGAGAGGAACACTCCGTTCGAACCTCAACGCGTTGTTCATTGCTACAACTGCAAAGAACTGGGACATCTTGCAAATCAGTGCCCTAATCCAAAGGTTTTTAGAGGAAACCAACATCCTCCAAGGCAACAAGGAAGAGATTTTTCCATCACTTCTGCCGAAGTGAACCCCAAAAATGAAGTGGTTACAGGTACCCTAGTTATTCATTCAAGAATAGAGAATGTACTTTTTGATTCAGGTTCTACACATTTTTTTATATCTCGAAAGTTTAGTAGAACAATACCAGCACCACCACAAATCATGGAAGTGAAGATGTCGGTGAGTACGACTAATGGGTAAATCATTTCATCCCATGAATATAAGTCCTCCCCTATTATAATCTATGGATTGAATTTCCCAGTGAACCTCTTCATACTCCCTATGGTGGAATTTTATGAAATTCTTGGCATGGATTAACTTTCCTTATATAGAGCCAACATAAATTGTCGGGAGAGGGAAATCACACTCTGTATGGAGAATCGATTCCCGATTCTTTAAGAGTGTAAGGAGGAAGATGGATCTCATTTAGCTCCATCATCTCAAGCATGGATATTAATTCCCTATGAGCACACGTATCTGGATAAGATGATTGAGTCCAAGGAAGAAACCATCCTTGAAGAAATGCCTATTGTGAGGGAATTCACTGAAGTGTTTCCCAAGGAACTGCCTGGTATTCCTCCTAGAAGAGATGTTGAATTCTCAATTGAACTTATACCAGGGGCGCTACCAATATCCAAGAATCCATATAGAATGGCCGTCGTGGAGATTGAATAGATGAAGAAACAACCACAAGAGAATCTGGATAAAGGGTTTATACCCCCAAGTGCTTCACCTTGGGGTGCACCAGTCCTCTTCGTCAAGAAGAAGGATGGGTCAATGTGGATTTTCATCGATTATCGTGAACTTAACAAAATCACGATAAAGAACAAGTATCCTCTTCCACAGATTGATGACTTGTTTGATCAGCTGCGTGGAGCACAATACTTCTCCAAGGTAGATTTGCGGTTGGGATATTATCAAATAAGGGTGAAGAAGGAAGATGTCCCCAAGACTGCTTTTCGTACAAGATACAGGCACTATGAATTCATAGTAATGCCTTTCCGACTCACTAATGCTCCAAAAATATTCATGGACTTGATGAATAGAGTTTTTAGAGATTACCTTGACAAATTTGTGGTAGTCTTTATAGATGATATTCTAATATACTTTAAAACCAAGGAGGATCATGAGGAGCATTTAAGAACTGTACTAGAGAATTTGCGCAAGGAGAAGCTCTATACAAAGTACAAAAAGTGTGAGTTCTTGTTAAAGTAAGTCTCATTCTTGGGCCATATCATCAAAAGCAATGAGATATCTATGGATCCCTCCAAAACAGATGCAATTGAGGGATGGAAGAGGCCAACATCGGTAACAGATATCCGTAGCTTCTTGGGGTTAGCTGGATATTATCGACGATTTGTGAGAAATTTCTCACAATTTTCCAACCCTCTTACCAAGCTAACTCGAAAGGCATTAAATTTTTATTGGAGTGATGATTGTGAAGAAAGCTTCAAGGAGTTGAAAAGGAGGCTTATCACTGCGCCCATGCTCACTTTACCCACAAGTGTGGAAATTTTTGTGGTATTCAGTGATGCTTCAAAGAAGGGATTAGGCTGTGTGCTGATGCAGAATGATAAAGTGATATCCTATGCCTCAAGGCAGTTGAAAATACATGAGCGAAACTATCCAACACATGATCTGGAGTTGGCGACGGTGATCTTTGCCTTGAAAATCTGGCAGTATTATCTCTATGGGGTGAAATGTGAGATATATACTGACCACAAGAGTCTTAAATATATATTCACACAGAAATATCTTAATATGCGCCAGAGAAGATGGATAGAGCTCATTAAGGATTATGACTATTCAATACATTACCACCTTGGGAAAGCGAACAAGGTGGCAGATGCCCTAAGTAGAAAGGACCCAACGATTCTATCAATGAAGAGAATTGAGAAGGTTCCAATCTTCTTAGACTTGATGAATATGGACATGGGAATCATAAAGAAGGGAACATCATCAATCCTTTCACAAATTATTTCTCAACCGTCTCTTTTGGAAAGGTTAAAGGATGCTCAAAAGGATGATGTGGGAAATTTGGAAGAATTAGAAGCTATCGAAAAAGGGAAATCCTTGGAATTTAATGTTAATGAAGAAGGAATTGTGCGATTTGGGAAAATACTATGTGTTCCATCAAGCCTGGAGCTGAAGAAGGAACTTTTGGATGATGCACATAATTCAAATTTCTCTATTCACCCAGGGAGCACAAAGATGTATCGAGATCTCTGAGAAAACTTTTGGTGGGATAATATGAAGAAGGAGATCTCTATATATACATCAAAGTTCCTGGTGTGTCAGAAAGTGAAGGCAGAGAGGCAGAAGTCGAAGGGGATGATGAAACCATTGCTCATAATAGAATGGAAATGGGAGAACATCACCATGGACTTTGTCACTGGACTTCTGAGGACATCCAAAGGTAACAATGCAATCTGGGTTGTGGTGGATCGTCTTACAAAGATTGCACACTTCATTGCTATTCGGGAGGATTTTCCATTGGATCAACTGACTCGAATATATATCAGGGAAGTGGTAAGGCTGTATGGATTACCACTATCTATTGTGTCTGACCGAGATCCAAGATTCACCTCTAAGTTTTGGAAGAGTCTTCAACATGCTCTGAATACTGAACTGAACTTCAGTACGACCTATCATCCTCAAACTGATGGCCATTCCGAGCAGACTATCTAAACACTTGAGGAAATGTTGAGAGCATGATCAATGGACTTTAAAGGAGGATTGAATCAACATCTTCCTCAGGTTGAGTTCTCTTATAATAATAGTTTCCACTCGAGCATCCAAATGGCACCTTATGAAGCCCTGTATGGGAAAAGGTGCAGAACACTGGAATGTTGGGATGAGGTCGGTGGACGTAAGCTGCTTGGACCAGAAACGGTCGAAGAAATGGTGGAGAAGGTGAAAACCATTCAACAACATATCAAGGCAGCCTAGAGTTGACAGAAGAGTTATGCAGATAACCGTCGACGAGACCTTGAGTTTAAAGTTGGATACAAGGTTTTTCTATGCATATCTCCGTGGAAGAAGGTAATGTGGTTTGGAAATAAAGGGAAGTTAAGTCCAAGGTACATCGGCCCCTTCGAGATTCTTGATCGTGTCGGGGTTGTGGCCTATAGACTAGCACTTCCACCTACCATGGCCAAAGTACATGATGTCTTTCATGTATCCCTCTTAAGGAAGTACATACCGGACCCTTCAAATGTACTCTCTTTTGAGGTGGTATAGTTGGAGGATGATCTTTATTATGAGAAGCAACCAGTGAAGATCTTAGATCGTAGAGAAAAAGTTCTACGAAATAAGGCAATGCCCCTCGTCAAGGTGTTGTGGCGAAACCACATGTTTGAAGAAGCAACTTAGGAATCAGAGGAAATGATGAAGCTGAGTTACCCACATCTGTTTTATTGTGGGAAAAGGAAATTTCGAGGGCGAAATTTCTTAAGGGGGGAATATTGTAACAACCCAAAGTTCATTATTAGAAATCCCTCTTGATCTAATTAAACGTATCTTTATGTAAGATGTTTATATAAAATGTAAAATTCTTTGGTTTTATGTTAAGAATTGTGACCGTTTCTTTTATAGCCGTTGAACAGTGATCACATGATTAGTATAAATATAGGGCTTTAACAAACCCAATTTACTCCGACAAAGGAAGCGATAGACTCATCCAGTAGAATTGCTCCATACGAAGCCCATTTGTCAGAGCTTGGAAAAGAGGTGGCATCTTTTGGCTTCACTCTTGACCAAGCCCAAGCTGATCTTCATCATGTCAAGCTCGAACGGGATCGTCTACGTGAAAAGTGGAAGTTGATAGAGATTACCACTCGAGCGATGTTATCCGAGCCACCCCAAGAGTCTATCACCATCACACATCTTACCCTTAGGTCTTATGCAGCTGTTTTAAGGGGTTATGTAACAAATCAACAGTACTATGTTCATGTAAATTATTTTTGTATATAATAATGAATATACTTTCTTGTCATTATTGATATATTATAAATAGTTTTTAAAGTACAAATAGTGTTTTTAGTTATTATTTAATTAAGAAATATATTTTATTAAGGGACTTTTGAATTAAATAATATTTTAATAAATTATTATTATTATTATTAAATTAATTTTATTATATATAAATGATCATATAATTTTATGAATGCAATTATAATTTTTATTAAGGTTTGAAAGCCATTTTTGTCAAAACCTGTGAATTTTCGATAAATGTCGGTTGTTATTTTAAAAGTGAAAATTAACATATTTAGAAAATTATTTAGATAAAATAAATGTTTTTTCTGGAATCAGGACATTGAAATTATCCAACGGTGAATTTTTCATAATTTTCTGAGACATTCAAATTTTTGGGTAAAAATTAAATATCGTTTAAATACATAATGTGTTTTATGACATCATAATGACCCAATAGTGATGTAATAAAATACTATAAGCTTTATGTTCGGCCAATATATGTTTTACCATTAAAATAATGCGATTTTGTGTTTGTTTTACTTATTTTAAAAAGCATTAATGGACCCCTCAAGACTTATTAAACATCTTGTCTTTTTAAATTATTTTCCATGGGAGTGTGACTCACCTCCACATAAGCAACCCCATTATTTTAAGAAATTCAGAATTTGGAATTATAAAATATTGTTCTCCTCTCCCATTTTCCAAAAACCATGGGTAAAAACCATGAGCTGATTTGTGGTTTGGATTATTTTAATGTAAGGGTTCCCAAACCTAAATAACAAATAATTCACTCACCTTTCCTATATAAACCCACCCAAGCTCCCACTTCCTCCTCACTCAAAGCCTTTTGAGTTTATCCAACCTCTTCCCTACTCTCTCTATAATCCTCCCAAGGTGCCTCAAGCTCCCAAGAATCCTCTCTCAAGCCTCTCTCAAGACTTTGGAAGCACACTTCCAAGTAAGGGTTTTTCTTCCTTTCACATTTTTGTCCAATTTTCTTAATATTGTTATGCACTTTTAATTTAAATTATAAATTTTGGGGTATGGTTTCTCACCTCCCCCATACTTCCCTCTTATTTTTTGAATTATGGGATACCCCTTTCTCTCTCATTAAATTCCTCCCATGTACACCCGTTACTATGCCGAAATTCCGAAAGGAACTTCTCTCTCCTCATTTACATTCAAGCAATACTTTTGTATCATGAATCTAAATTCCATTACAATTGTTGGGAAATGTATCTACATGAACCCCCCTTACTTTCCATTTCATGTAGATATAATTAGACACCCCTTTCTCTCTCATCAACCATTTTTATGAATTCTTATATTACGCCGTTACGCTGCCGAAATTGCACCGATTTTCTAAGCCAATGCCATTGTGTAGTGAATACCATGCCCATTTCTCCATCAAGGGTATTAACCTTCATGAACATTTACTTATTGATTATAAAGTTTCATTCCACATTCCTTTTTTGTGGAATAAATGATTATGTTTTATGAATCTATGTTTTATGATCCATGTGGCACACTTATGCATGAAATGAAATGTTTAAGAAGGGTGCTCCCTTATAGAGCTCCAATGCATTGGGTAAAGTATAGTATCATGATACGTCATGTGTAATGAGTGCTGAATCATGATAATTCAAGTGCAACGAGGGTTTACTCGTGCTTCATGTTCAATGAGGATTTACTCATGCTCCATGTGCAATGAGCCTTGGCTCATGCTAATTCCATGTTAAGTGTTGTTGCCGCATTTCCATGTTATGATTATCATGATTTGTCATGCCTTTATGTTCATGTTTCTCTTATTCTCTATTGATATGCCTATTGTCTGACATGTATTGTACTCCTTATATATTCCATGTTTATTCCCTTACTGGGCTTTATAGCTCACCCCTTTTCTTATGCATGTCCTCAGGTTATCCCATGCAATGAGTACGAGGGAATGTAGTGGTCATGTAAAGGAAGTTTTCAATAAAGATGTTGTATTTAATGTTTTAAGTTGTTATGTAACAATCCTAATCCCCAAATACACTAGACCTCTCGATCTTCTATGTTGTATCAAGTGAACAGTTTATGTAATAAATCATGTTTAAGTTTGTAAAATAAGCAGGGTTGTCATAGTTGGTATCAAAGGATAGGTTTAGTTATTTTTGGTCTTAGGATTAGAAAACCCTAGTAAATCCTTAGAGACAAGACTGAGTATAATAAAAACATCCCTAAGTTTTGGTAAGTACTGAGTAAGTGGTTTATCAAGAAAATAGATCCCTATCTGGATACGAGTAGGTAGAGGCGGCTCTCGCACGGATGTATCCTAGGGGTAAAACCCGAAAACACCACTTTGAGCTAGACTCAAACAGAAACTGGTGCATGAAAATGGGCCTTGCTACACTCTTGGTTACGACACTCCTAGGGGATATGTTTTGATAAATTCAAAAGCTTAGTATGAACCCTTATTAAGGGAATTTAAAAAAAATGCCCCTAAGAATATATGTTAGAAAGTAGATCATGAAAAGCCTAGATTGAATCCTATAGACTCCTGAGTTAAGGAAATAAAAGTTTATTTATAAGTTATCAACTTTTGCCTTTGGATTACCCTTTATGTGTTACCCCCTAAATTTCCTTTTATTCCAGCCAATGGCCGGTAATAGGAGGACTCGGGCTAACAACTGATGTGAAGATCAATGTGATGACTGTACTAATGAGATTCCCAATCCAATGGGAGTGGGAATTGAGAAATTTGTCATGATTCTCTCTCAGCTAACTCAAGATTTGAATAGAAACACGGGTCAATAGGAATGTCCAAACCCCCCTAAGAAGGAACAAGTCGCTATCGAGATCTTCATGAGACAAAGGCCTCCTACTTTTAGTGGATCATCCGATCCCACGATCGCTGAACAATGGATCAAATCCATTGAAAATATCTTTTCCATCCTTCAATGTTCTAAAAAAGAGAAGGTTCTCCTGACAAATTATTGTATGGAGGGTGAATCTGATCAATGGTGGATGTTGATAAAAAATACGAAGCCTGAGGAGGAGATCGAGGTGTTGGAATGAAAGGATTTCCGAAAGATGTTTTTCGATAAATATTTTCCGTGCACCCTCCGGCTTAAGATGGAAAGGGACTTCCTTTACCTCAAGAAAAAAGAAGAAGAATCTGTTGGAGTGTACGAGGAAAACTTCAAAATTCTTGCACGATACGCTTCCGGATTTGTCATTACCCCCGAATGCAAGGTTGACTGCTTCTTTGGTGGGCTAAAGCCTAGCCTGCGGAAAGCATTAGCGATCCATGACTTCGAAAACTATGAGGAAATTTTCCGATGTGCCCTCAAGGTCGAAATGGAGATTGGGGAATCACATGGGTATAATGATGAAAAGAATCATAAGGTGGACTTCAATGCTAGCGGTCCGATGGATAAATCCAACGGTGCTAAGAAGATCCAGCACTCCACTTTCCAAAAGTGCGGAAAGAAGCACCCTGGAAATTGCCTCAAGGGGATGAGGAAATGCTTTAGGTGTGGAAGATAAGGGAACCTAGCTATTAACTGGTGGCAAGAAAGACCCGCGGCTGCGACATAGGAGAGGAATGCTCCGTTCTAACCTCAACGCATTGTTCATTGCTACAACTGCAAAGAACCGGGGCATCTTGCAAATCAGTGCCCTAATCCAAAGGTTTTTAGAGGCAACCAACAACCTCCAAGGTAGCAAGGAAGAGCTTTTTTCCATCACTTCTTCCTAAGTGAAACCCAACAACGAAGTGGTGACATGTACGCTATTTATTCATTCAAGAATAGCGAACATACTTTTTGATTCAGGTTCTACGCATTCTTTTATATCTCGAAAGTTTAGTAGAACAATCCCAGCACCACCACAAATCATGGAAGTGAAGATGTTTGTGAGTACAGCTAATGGGGAAATCATTGCATCCCATGAATATAAGTCCTCCCCTGTTATAATCTGTGGATTGAATTTCCCAGAGAACCTCATCATACTCCCTCTGGTGGAATTTGATGCAATTCTTGGCATGGATTGTATTTCCTTATATAAAGCCAACATAAATTGTCCGGAGAGGGAAATCACACTCCATATGGGGAATCGACCCCCGATTCTTTACAAGTGTAAGGAGGAAGATGAATCTTATTTAGCTCCATCATCTCAAGCATGGATATTACTGCCCTATGAGCATGTGTATCTGGCTCAGATGATTGAGTCCAAGGAAGAAACTGCCCTTGAAGAAATGACTATTGTGAGGGAATTCACTAAAGTGTTTCCCGAGGAACTGCCTGGTCTTCCTCCTAGAAGAGATGTTGAATTCTCAATTGAACTTATACCAGGGGTGCTACCAATATCCAAGACTCCATATAGAATGGCTATCGTGGGGCTTGAAGAGTTGAAGAAACAACTACAGGAGAATCTGGATAAAGGGTTTATACGCCCAAGTGCTTCACCTTGGGGTGCACCAGTCCTCTTCATCAAGAAGAAGGATGGGTCAATGCAGATTTTCATTGATTATCGTGAACTTAAAAAAATCACGATAAAGAACAAGTATCCTCTGCCACAGATCGATGAATTGTTTGATCAGCTGCATGGAGCACACTATTTCTCTAAGGTAGATTTGCGGTCGGGATATTATCAAGTAAGGGTGAAGAAGGAAGATGTCCCCAAGACTGCTTTTCGTACAAGATACGAGCACTATGAATTTATAGTAATGCCTTTCAGACTCACTAATTCTCTATAAATCTTCATGGACTTGATGAATAGAGTCTTTAGAGATTACCTTGACAAATTTGTGGTAGTCTTTATAGATGATATTATAATATACTCCAAAAACAAGGAGGATCATGAGGAGAATTTAAGAAATGTACTAGAGACTTTGCGCAAGGAGAAGATCTATGCAAAGTACAGAAAGTGTGAGTTATGGTTGAAGGAAGTATCATTCTTGGGTCATATCATCACAAGCAATGAGATATCTGTGGATACCTCCAAAACAGATGCAATTGAGGGATGACCGAGGCCAACATCGGTAACAGATATCCGTAGCTTCTTGGGGTTAGCTGGATATTATCGATGATTTGTGAGAAATTTCTCACGATTGTCCAACCCTCTTACCAAGCTAACTCGAAAGGGATTAAAGTTTTCTTGTAGTGATGAATGCAAAGAAAGCTTCAAGGAGTTGAAAAGGAGGCTTATCACTGCGCCCGTGCTCACTTTACCCACAAGTGGGAAAAGTTTTGTCATATTTAGTGATGCTTCAAAGAAGGGATTAGGATGTGTGCTGATGAAGAATGATAAAGTGATATTTTATGCCTCAAGGCAGTTGAAAATCCATGAGTAAAACTATCCAACACATGATCTGGAGATGGAAGTGGTGATCTTTGCCTTGAAAATCTGGCGACATTATCTCTATAGGGAGAAATGTGAGATATATACTGAACACAAGAGTCTTAAATATATATTCACATAGAAAGAGATTAATATGTTCCAAATAAGATGGATAGAGCTCATCAAGGATTATGACTGTTCAATACATTACCACCCTGGGAAAGCGAACAAGGTGACAAATTACCGAAGTAGAAAGGACCCAACGATTCTATCAATGATGAGAATTGAGAAGGATCCAATCTTATTAGACTTGATGAAGATGGACATGGGAATCATAAATAAGGGAACACCATCAATCCTTTCACAAATTATTGCTCAACCATCTCTTTTTTAAAGGTTAAAGGATGCTCAAAAGGATGATGTGGGAATTCAGGAAAAATTAGAAGCTATCAAAAAGGGAAATCCTCAGAGTTAAATGTTAATAAAGAAGGAATTGTGAGATTTGGGAAAAGACTATGTGTTCCATCAAGTCCTGAGGTAAAGAAGGAACTTTTGGATGATGCACATAGTTCAAATTTATCTATTCACCCAGGAAGCACAAAGATGTATCAAGATCTCCGAGAAAACTTTTGGTGGGATAATATGAAGAAGGAGATCGCTGTATATACATCAAAGTGCCTGGTGTGCCAGCAAGTGAAGGCAAAGAGGAAGAAGTCTAAGGGGATGTTGTAACCATTTCCCATACCAGAATGGAAATGGGAGATCATCACCATGGAATTTGTCACTGGACTTCCAAGGACATCCAAAGGCAACAATTCAATCTGGGTTGTGGTGGATCGTCTTACAAAGACTGCACACTTCATTTCTATTCGGGAGGATTTCCCATTGGATCGACTGGAATGAATATATATCAGGGAAGTGGTAAGGCTGCATGGAGTACCACTATCTATTGTGTCTGACCAAGATCCACGATTCACCTCTAAGTTTTGGAAGAGTCTTCAACATGATCTGAATACTGAACTGAAATTCAGTACGGCCTATCATCCTCAAACTGATAGACAATTCAAGCAGAATATACAAACACTTGAGGACATGTTGAGATCATGCTCAATGGACTTTAAAGGAGTATGAGATCAACATATTCCTCTAGTTGAGTTCTCTTATAATAACAGTTTCCACTCGAGCATCCAAATGGAACCTTATGAAGCCCTGTATGGGAAAAGGTGCAGAACACCGACATGTTGGGATGAGGTTGGTGAACGTAAGCTTCTTAGACCAGAAATGGTCGAAGAAATGGTGGAGAAGGTGAAAACCATTCAACAACATATCATGGCAGCCCAGAGTTGACAGAAGAGTTATGTAGATAACCATCGACGAGACCTTGAGTTTAAAGTTGGAGACATGGTTTTTCTACGCATATCTCCATGGAAAAAGGTCACGATATTTGGAAAGAAAGGGAAGTTAATTCCAAGGTACATCGGCCCCTTAGAGATTCTTGATCGTGTCGGGGCTGTTGCCTATTTACTAGCACTTCCACCTACTATGGCCAAAGTACACGATGTCTTTCATGTATCCCTCTTAAGGAAGTACATACCAGAACCTTCACATGTACTCTCTTCTGAGGTGGTACAGTTGAAGGATGATCTTTCTTATGAGGAGCAACCCGTGAAGATCTTAGATCATAGAGAAAAAGTTCTACAAAATAAGACAATGCCCCTCCTCAAGGTGTTGTGGAAAATCCAAAAGTTTGAAGAAGAGACTTGAGAATCATAGGAAATGATGAAGCTGAGTTACACACATCTATTTTAGTGTGGGAAAAGGAAATTTCGAGGGCGAAATTTCTTATGGGGGGAATATTGTAACGACTCAAAGTTTTATTATTGGAAACCCCTCTTGATCTAATTAAATGTATCTTTATGGAAAATGTTTATATAAAATGTCAAATTCTTTGGTTTTATGTTAAGAATTGTGACCTTTTATTTTATAGCCGTTGAACAATGATCACATGATTAGTATAAATATAGGGATTTAACAAACCCAATTTACTCAGACAAAGGAAGCGATGGCCTCATCCAGTAGAATTACTCCATACGAAGCCCATTTGTCGGAGCTTGGAAAAGAGGTGGCATCTTTGGTCTTCGCTCTTGACCAATCCCAATCTGAGCTTCATCATGTCAAGCTCGAACGAGACCGTCTACGGGAAAAGTGGAAGTTGATAGAGATTACCACTCGAGCGATGTTATCCGAGCCACCCCAAGAGTCTGTCACCATCACACACCTTACCCTTAGGTCTTATGCGGCTGTTATAAGGGGTTATGTAACAAATCTCTAGTACTATGTTCATGTACATTATTTTTGTATATAATAATGAATATACTTTCTTGTCATTATTGATATATTGTAAATAGTTTTTAAAGTACAAATTGTGTTTTTAGTTATTATTTAATTAAGAAATCTATTTTATTAAGGTATTTTTGAATTAAATAATATTTTAATAAAATATTATTATTATTATTAAATTAATTTTATTATATATAAATGATCATATAATTTTATGAATGCAATTATAATTTTTATTAAGGTTTGAAAGCCATTTTTTTCAAAACCCGTGAATTTTCGATAAATGTCGGTTGTTATTTTAGAAGTGAAAATTAATATATTTAGAAAATTATTTAGATAAAAAAAATAATTTTTCTAGAATCAGGACGTCAAAATTATCCAACGGTGAATTTTTCATAATTTTCTGAGACAGTCAATTTTTTGAGTAAAAATTAAATATCATTTAAATATATAATGTGTTTTATGAAATCATAATGACCTAATAGTGATATAATAAAATACTATAAGCTTTATTTTCGGACAATATTTGTTTTACCATTAAAATAATGTGATTTTGGGTTTTTTTGACTTATTTTACAAAGCATTAATGGACCCCTCAAGACTTATTAAACATCTTGTCTTTTTAAATTATTTTCCATGGGAGTGTGACTCACCTCCACATAAGCAACCCCATTATTTTAATAAGTTAGGACTTTGGACTTATAAAATATTATTTTTCTCTCCGCTTTTCCAAAAACCATGGGCAAAAACCATGAGCTTATTTGTGGTTTGGATTAGTTTAATGTAAGGGGTCCCAAACCTAAATAATAAAGAATTCACTCACCTTTCCTATATAAACCCACCCAAGCTCCCACTTACTCCTCACTCAAAGCCTTTGGAGTTTGTTCAACCTCTGCCCTACTCTCTCTAGAATCCTCCCAAGGTGCCCTAAGCTCCCAATAATCCTCTCTCAATCCTCTCTCATGCCTTTGGAAGCACACTTCCAAGTAAGGGTTTTCTTTCATTCACATTTTTGTCCAATTTTCTTAATATTGTTATGCCCTTATAATTTCAATTATAAATGTTGGGGTATGGTTTTTCACCTCCCCCATACTTACCTATTATTCTTTCAATGATTGGATACCCCTTTATCTCTCATTAAATGCCTCCCATGTACACCCATTACTATGCCAAAATCCCGAAAGAGACTTCTCTCTCCTCATTTACATTCAAGCAATACTTTTGTATTATGAATCTAAATTCCATTACAATTGTTGGGACATGTATCTAAATGACCCCATACTGTCCATTTCATGTATATATGATGAGACACCCCTTTCTCTCTCATCAACCATTTTTATGAATTCTTATATCACGCCGTTACGCTGCCGAAATTGCACCGATTTTCTAAGCCAATGCCATTGTGTAGTGAAAACCATGCCCATTTCTCCATCAAGGGTATTCACCTTCATGCACATTTACTTATTGATTATAAAGTTTCATTCCACATTCCTTTGTTGTGTAATAAATGATTATGTTTTATGAATCCATGTTTTATGATCCATGTGGCACACTTATGCATGAAATGAAATGTTTAAGAAGGGTGCGCCCTTATAGAGCTCCAATGCATTGGGTAAAGTATAGTATCATGATACATCATGTGCAATGAGTGTTGAATCATTCTAATTCAAGTGCAATGAGGGTTTACTCGTGCTTCATGTGCAATGAGGATTTACTCATGCTCCATGTGCAATGAGCCTTGGCTCATGCTAATTCCATGTTAAGTGTTGTTGTCACATTTCCATGTTATGATTATCATGCTTTATCATGCCTTTATGTTCATGTTTCTCTTATTCTCTATTGATATGCCTATTTTCTAACATGTATTGTACTCCTAATGTATTCCATATTTATTCCCTTACTGGGATTTATAGCTCACCCCTTTTCTTTTGCATGTCCTCAGGTTATCCCATGCAATGCTAAATATAAGGGAATGTAGTGGTCATGTAAAGAAAGTTTTCAATAAAGATGTTATATTTCATGTTTTAAGTTGTTATGTAATGATCCTAATCCCCAAATACACTATACCTCTCGATCTTCCATGTTGTATCAAGTGAACAATTTATGTAATAAATCATGTTTATGTTTGTAAAATAAGAAGGGTTGTCATAGTATTCCTCTGCCTCCTAGGCCCGTTGTTCTAGGAACTAGTTTGTGCACTTGACTATCGTGGTACGAGTAGTCTATGATCTGGAATTGTAGTATTCCTTGGTGTTGCGAACCTATACTTCTATTTTGTATTGCTTATATTTCTTAGTTATCCTTGATATTCATGATCATGCTTGTGAAAAATGATATGGAAAATGTGCTTTGAAATTGATATACCATATTTTGTTTAGAATTGTGGAAAAAGGAAAATGTTTACCATATTTTATATAAAATTATTTACTGCTTATCATGCCATGTTTTTACTTAAAATGAGCATACATGAATTTTTATATAGAGTATTGTTATGGAACACCTGGGTGGGATCTTACTGAGCCCGTTAGCTCACACCCTACGCACCTCTTCGGTGGTGCGTAGACCTTTGTTTGTCTTCCAGTGCAGAGAAATCCAAGGCACTATAATGAGGCGGTGAGGTTCATGTCAGCTGGTTGGGTAGCTAGTGGTGAGATGGTGGGAGCTGTTCATGCCATCATTTGGAGTAGCTGTTTGGATTCACTACTAGAAATGAAGGTTACACCAATGGTTCTAAACCATTGGTATAGGCTGAAAAACCGTTGGTAAACCCTATACCAACGGTTTTCCAAACCGTAGGGAAGTAAGATGTGAGGAAATCCCTATACCAACGGTTTGATATAAACCATTGGTATAGGCCACTATATGTATTGATTTACCAACAGTGTAGGATAATCATTGGTATATGTTTGTATATAATTTTTACCAATGGTTTCATTGAAACAGTTGGTATATTGAAGACTAAACACTATACCAACGGTTTTAAAACCGTTGGGATAGTTATAAAATTTTTCTCAAAGTATACCAACGGTTTAAAACCATTTGTATTGTGTATTTCCAGAACTATTGCACAACAACCCCTCCAGTATCCCCTTCAGTATACACCTGCATAAAAAATAGCACAAAAAAGACATACAAATAGACTTAAAACAACATAAAAAACACCTACAATAGCACAAAAAAAACACATAAAACCATCAAACTCTTCCAACCATGTCATTTACTAAAATTCCCTATTTCAATCTTCATATGACAACAATCTTCCAGTAGAGTTGAATAATAGTTTCAATAACTCAAACATTATTAACATACATTTCAATCTTCATATGATAACCACTCTTCCAATAGTAATTCACCTCACCCCTGCACAACCCCCCCAACCAGCACAGTCCCCACCTCCCCATAAAATTCTAATAGGCAGAATAGTCTGAGAAATACTTATTAGAGTTGAATAAGAGTTTGAAATTGGCTCAAATCCCATTTTTTTATCCTAGATTTGGGTATGTAATGATTTGTGATGCATTTTGCATTGAACTTGTATTTTTTACAATATATGGTGAAAAGGTATTTTCTTAGGAGTCTCATCACTTATGACCCCATGAGTGAAACTTTCCAACTCATGAAAAAGAGTTTGCGACTATCGTTGATGAGTGTAAATTTCAGAGAAACCACCTATTTGATTAGAGACATGTTATATATACAAACTAAATGTCATAGTAATATAATTTATTCTAATGTAAACTGAATCGTTTTTATATGTTTTGGATAAAATACATGTAGATGTTCAAATTTGAAATGGAATATGTTCTTTGTAAAGGAAATGTCAGTTTTGATGCACTAAGAAGGAAGATGAAGGAGGTAGGGGTGTTAATTTCAGATATTAGGTGAATAGTAATGGCTTTGTTGGTAGACTCTATAGTGGTAATAACATAATATACTTGGGTATTGGTTTTTATACGCATAATTATCATGTCCAAATTGGTTGAATAAGTGGATGTTGAACATGTGTCTGATCCAAAGTGTGTCGTGATGCATACGAGGTTGACAAAAAATAGTCCCCTTCTAGGATGGGTTATAGTCATACATGGTGTACTACTGGTTAATGTAAGGGCGAAACTTCTTTATTCCATGATAAAAATAATTTATGAGACCCTATCATGCTTAATAGTGAGAATAAAAGTGATGAAACATAATATCCTCAAAAAAATTAGATCCAACTGAATCATGCCCCAAATACCCTCTTTAACCCAACCATCCTACCATAGGACTTTGACAAGTGGTAGCATATTCCATTGCTACAATTTCTTGATGTTGTGAAATAAAACCCCTCAATTTTTGAAATTGTTAGGTTTTTGAGGATTATAATAAGATCTTTTGTCAACAAAAGAACACCCAAATATGATCTATCCTCAAACAGAAGCAACATTTATAGAAAATGAAAAATTTATGAAAATGGACTTTACCTAGGAGTGGTTTTATTCTTCCTAAATCTAAATAGAAATTTTGATGATGCATGCTATGAAACTAAATTTGAAAATGGGGTATGGAAACTGACCCATGGTTCCATGGTCATTACAAAAGGAGTAAAGTATAGAACTCTTTACTTGATTTAAAATTCAAGCAGCACTAAAATGATCATAATTTCAAATTGTGATGGTCTATAAGAATGGAACTATAATTTTATTGACCTTAGTGAGAATAATATTAATGTTCTTAAGGCTATGAACACTAAATGGTACAAGTATAGTGCGATATATTGAGTGGTGCTGGCCACACCATGCTTTGGATTGAGGTGGGGTTGACTCGTACACGTCACATATAACCCATGGATCATTTTCCTAAACTTTCAACAGAATCTGAATGCGTTTGTTCGGTTTTCCGTATGTCAGTTGTTGTTTTCACTTAAAATGATGTCCATTTTAAACAAAAGAGAGAAATTTTGAGTGGTGTCAGCCACACCGCACCTTGGATTGAGGTGGGGTTGACTTGTACACATCACAAATGACCCATGGATCGTTTTACTAAAGTATAAATACAATTCGAATGCGTTTGGTCGGTTTTATGTATGCTAGTTGTTGTTTTCACTTAAAATCCTTTCCATTTCAAATAAAAGTGAGACTATATAAGTGGTGCCAAAGAAACCGGCCCTTGGATTGAGGTAGTGTTGACTCGTACACATCACATATGACCCATGGATTGTTTTCCTAAAGTTTCAATAGAATCTGAATACCTTTGGTCAGTTTTCTGTATTCCAGTTGTTGTATTCACTTAAAATGATATCCTTTTGAAACAAAAGAGAGACACTTTGAGTGGTTCCAGCCACAACTTACATTGGATTGAGGCAGCATTGACTCGTACACGTCACAAATGACCCATGGATTGTTTTCCTAAAGTATAAACATAATCTGATTGCATTTGGTCGGTTTTCCGTATTCCATTTGTTGTATTCACTTAAAATGATGTCCATTTGAAACAAAAGAGAGACACTTTGAGTGGTGCCAGCCACACAGTGCCTCAGATTGATGTGGGGTTGACTTGTACACGTCAAAAATAACCCATGGATCATTTTCATAAAGTATAAACACAATCAGAATACATTTGGTTAGTTTTCCATATGCCAGTTGTTTTTACTTAAAAGAGTATCCATTTTAAACAAAAGAAAGACACTTTGAGTGGTACCGGACACACCGTGTCTCGGATTGAGGTGGGGTTGACTCTTACACATCAAAAATGACCCATGGATAATTTTCCCAAAGTATCAACAGAATATGAATGCGTTTGGTCAGTTTTCCGTATGCCAGTTGTTGTTTTCACTTAAAATGTTGTCCATTTCAAAGAAAAGTGAGACACTTTGAGTGGTCCCGGACACACCGCACCTCGGATTGAGGCAGGTTTGACTCATACAAATCAAAAATGACCCATGAATCGTTCTGTTGAAGTATCAACACAATCAAAATGTGTTTGGTCATTTTTTCGTATGCCAGTTGTTGTTTTAACTTAAAATATTGTCCATTTCAAATAAAAGTGAGACAATTTGAGTGGTACCAGCCACACCGTGCCTCATATTGATACAGGGTTGACTCATACACGTCAAAAAATGACCCATGGATCGTTTTGTTGAAGTATCAACACAATACGAATGTGTTTGGTTGGTTTTCCATATGCCAGTTTTTGTTTTCACTTAAAATGTTGTCCATTTAAAATAAAAGTGAGACACTTCGAGTGATATAGACCACACTATACCTCAGATTGAGGCATAGTTGGCTCGTACACATCAAAAATGACTCATGGATCATTTTCCTAAAGTATCAATATAACCTGAATGTGTTTGGTCGGTTTTTTGTATGCCAGTTGTTGTTTTAACTTATAATGTTGTCCATTTCAAATAAAAGCGAGACACTTTGAGTGGTAACGACCACACCGTGCTTCGGATTGAGGCGGGGTTGACTTTTACACATCAAAAATGACCCATGGATCATTTTTTTGAAGTATCAACACAATACGAATGTGTTTGGTTGGTTTTCCATATGCCAGTTGTTGTTTTCACTTAAAATGTTGTCCATTTCAAATAAAAGTGAGACACTTCGAGTGATACCGGCCACACCATGCCTCAGATTGAGGCGAGGTTGACTCGTACATGTCAAAAATGACTCATGGATCGTTGTCCTAAAGTATCAACAGAATCTGATTGCATTTGGTTAGTTTTCCGTATGCCAGTTGTTGTTTTCACTTAAAATGTTTTCCATTTCAAATAAAAGTGAAACACTTTGAGTGGTATCGGCCACACCGTGCCTCAGATTGAGGTGGGTTGACTCGTACATGTCAAAAATGACTCATGGATCATTGTGCTAAATTATCAACACAATCCGAATCCATTTGGTCAGTTTTCCGTATTTTAGTTGTTTTTTTCATTTAAAATGTTGTCCATTTCAAATAAAAGTGAGACACTTTGAGTGGTACCAGTCACATCGTGCCTCGGTTTGAGGAGGGGTTGACTCGTACACATCACTTGGGCGTTTTGAGTGCCATTAAGTGTGGATTGAAGATCCGGGTGAGTCTAATCCTCTCCTTTCTTCCTCTTTTCGATTAGAGTTTTCAATCTTCTCTCATCTTCTTCCGAAGCTCTAAAACCCTCTTTTCCATTGGGATTTAGGATGAATCTTGAAGAGAGATTAGATTGGGATCTGGGGTACAGGGAGAAGGGTTGGGGGGGGGGGATTTCCGGGGGGCTGTCCGGGGTCCAGGAAGGAGGGTGGGTAATGTATCTAAAACTATATCTAGGTATCATACATCGAATTCTGATAGGACTGAGAACCGCCGCGGGGTGTCATCCTGAAGAAGGGACAAATCATGGCATTACCGCGGTGTGACTGTGGCATGACCATGGCGTGACCGCAGCGTGACCACGATGTGACCACAACACGACTGCGGCATGACCTCGGTGTGACCGCGGCATGACTACGACATGTTGGCCCAGTCCAGTGACATCCACAAGGCATGATCTTTCAGCTAGGAGCGAAGGGGGTGGGAGGAGTCGGGGCAACATTCCTGCCATCACCTCCCTCCCCATTAACTATGGGTGGGTAATGTATCTAAAACTATATCTAGGTATCATAGATTGAATTCTGATAGGATTGTGAACCGCCGCAGGGTGTCATCCTAGAGCAGGGCCAAATCACGGCATTACTGTGGCGTGACCACAGCGTGACCGCGGAATGACCGCGGCGTGACCGCGGCGTGACCACGGAGTGACCGCGGCGTGACCGCGGCGTGACCGCGGCGTGGCCGCGACGTGACCGCGGCGTGACCGCGGCGTGACCGCGACGTGACCACGGCGTGACCCCGACGTGACCGCAGCGTGTTGACCCGGTCCAGCGACATCCGCGGGGTAGTATCTTCTGGCCAGGATTCCAAATAAATCCTATGTAGTTGTCCTTCACATTTTGAATGTAGGGTTCATTTGACATTTATGCGCTTTAATGTGATTGATTTCACTAATGATGAGGATTTAGATCAAGTAAAATATTCCTAAGAGGATTGGGCCTTGTAGTGATAAGTGTGGAAATTGTACATCTAGCGTTTGATGAGGAAATACTTATGAGGATGGATTGGAATCTTTGCAGGTTCTTAGAGTGGGATGGTCCCTCTGAGTATATAAAATGTATTATGAAAGGTTTTAATCTATTTAATGATTCAAGAGTTCAACTAAAGAGATGAAGGATGAGATGCTAGTGTGGGTATTGGGTATTGTCGGACAGATTGGCATTATAATGCCAAGAGGCTTGGTGTGATTTAACTTAGGATGGAAATTGGTTAGTGGTGATGGGTTATAATACATGATTTTGATGAGTTTATTGACCGGATTATTGAGAATATAATGTATATGGGTTCAACATGGTGTGCTTTTGTGACTAGGACAATCATAAGGTGAATAATCCTCTTTGTGTAGTTGGATGATGAGATGTGCATCGAGGCATGGGATGATCCTTGAGAGATGAGTCTAGAGTATGTGATTGAGAGGATAGACTAGGATAGGTTTGATAGGATTGGGTGAGTGGCCAACCCATGCGAGGATGATACGATGTATGAAGACACTTGGAGACACTTGGAGACACTTGGGGTTATTTATTCTATCTCATGGAGACACTTGAGGTTATTTCCTAAGTCCAACATACTCCAGAAATGTTCCCACACAATGTTTTAGAAAAACAATTCCATATCATGGAAGACCCCCATGCTCCTCTATCTTCCAATGTTTCCTCACACTCACACCTCAGGGTTTTATAGTATACAAGTGATCTACGTTAACTAGCTAGGATAGAATCACTACCCTCCGTCCGTAGAAAGAAGTAAAATACCTAAGTGGCCAATGCGATAAAGAAAAAATAATAAAAACTAAACAAAAACATACCTGTATCCTATGAATATACATGTAACCGCGCAATATATAAGAACCACACTGCCCCATGGGTCAAATCATGTTCCTACAAGCAAGGGGGAAATAGTTCCATTTAATAATCTCTTCATTTTTCATTTTGTTCTTTATATAGCATGTTGTTGGAAACACCATACTAGTACACTTATCCATTGAATATGCACCTATGATACAATAGCTGAGTTGAATATTGTGCATATAACCTTCTTCACTATGGAAAGAACCTCAGAGGGACCATAATCAATGTTTAGTAGTTGATCCTACTCTTGAACCTGGTTGGGCACGAGTCCATGAACCAGATGGTCTACTTGGTCATGAGGGTGTAAACCATTTCATTATACTATACTAAGACTAAAGGTGTTGGTATCTTTTCTTCTAGCAATGATAATTTCTCAAGGATTGAGTGCCAATCGACTACAGTTCCTAAGTTAATGGCCCCTTAACTATCCGTAGATGTCAAGGGGTGTCTCCCATGGGTGTCTTGTGGTGTGTAGTGTCTATCTATGATTTCTGTGGTGATTTTGTATTATGGTAAATGTGTATTTCATGGTCACTTTAATAAATACATTATTCAATTGGAAAATACACCCATAGTCAATAGATATATACCCACTTTTGATAGATAATACCATCCAAATAACCAACTCAGAAATCCAAGACCAACATTTTACTTTACCAATTCCAATTACATAATATATTCAGCACCAACTTATGTTTTATGAACCAATCAAAATATAAAATAGAAATAACAGATACAAAACATTAAAACTAAGGTAGTACTTATATATTTGGAGTGTAGAACATTTTTTTTGATTTAATATGGATCTATCAGGTGGAAGCAGTTTCCTAGCCTGGGTAAAGAGAAAACCCTCTGGTTTAGGCCAAATCAAAACAGGGAAGAAAAAAAACAGATTAAGAACATTAAAAGTAATATAGGAATTATAGATTTGATGTCGATTAAAGAGGATGGAAGGTTTTTCGTAGCTTGGGTAACCAGAGAGCTTCGACAGATCTTCATTTTTAGGGCTGCAGTCGCGCGGACAGAGGAGAATTAGGGCTGCTGTATTTTTAGGGAAACCTTTACCAATGGTTTTTAAAAATTGTTGGGAAATGTATTCTATACCAACAGTTTTTAAAACCCGTTGGTATAGGTTGTTGTAATGGGAATTTAACCAACGGTTTGATTGAAACCGTTGGAAAAAAGGACGCATTTTTCAACGGTTTGGACAAACCATTGGGAAAGGCTGGTAATAATGGGAGTTTAGCAACGGTTTGTTCAAACCGTTGGGGTAGTCCACCTATGCCAATGGTTTGTTCAAATCGTTGGCATCAAAGTGTTGATATATCTATAAATTCCAGTAGTGATTGAGTGCTTTGCAGTTGGACTTGTCCTTTGGAGTTTTTAGCTACTTTTGTTGTTGTCTATTTCCACTGTTTTCTTACAGTTATAAAATATATATCTTCTTATTATTCCATTGTTCCTTTTTGTTTAGTACATATATTCCATGTGGTTGTTCAGTTTGGGTGAAAGAATTCCCTTTTTTGTGTTGTTCGATGCCTGAGTGCTTGTTGCCAGCCCGTGGGGATCAAGAATACCCTTCGGGTATGTGATGGAATGGGCCGGGTGCTGGGTTTGAGGGAAAATCGGGCCGGTTCATTACATTTTGGTATCAAAGGAGGCCTTTCCTTAAGATTAATTATCTTGGGACATCTGTTAGACTGAAGATAGGATTGTCGGGACTTGAGAGGTATGTTGTGATAAGTGCTTGACCAACTTTTATCATTACGAGACTCAAGTTTTCATGGGATGTTGGGATGTGTGTCTCTAGTGTTGGGTTTTTGTTTTAAAATCTCAGTTTCTTCTTATGAGTTTTCTAGTTTGAACTGAGATTTATTCTTTTGTCTGATTGTTCTTATGTTTCAGTGTGCAATAGTATACCTCCAAGATTTCTTCCATGAGTTCCTCTGGAATGTGTAGATGATACTCCTCAAGGGAATCCACCTATAGATTATAATCTCATCGAGACTATCATACGGGAAGTCCATGCTATTAATCAAGACACACCAAAAGTTTAGAACGTAGTGGTTGAGGTACAACCAGGATATGGAGGAGAGATAGATTGATCATGGGAGTTATTACGTGAGAAGCCACCATACTTTAAAGGGACTACTGAAAATCAAGAGGTAGAGGATTGGATGTAAGGGATTGATCAAATATTCAACTTTTTGGAGACACTTTAGAATATTAGGGTAAAGTGAATGGTGTTTAGTCTTGAAGAATCCGGTAAGAGATGGTGGGATTCTATGGTCAAAGCAGACAAATACATGGACTTGGATTGGAAGGGTTTCAAAACTCTATACTTTCAATAGTTTTTTCTAGAGTCACTGATGCTGGAAAAGTCTCTAGAGTTTTTGTCTTTACAATAGGGATAGAAATCATTGTTGGTATACACTAACCATTTTTCTGATCTTTTCTATTTTTTACCAGATATAATGAAGAATGACCATCTAAAGGCACAAAAATACCTGTAGGGTTTGTACCGGATATCAGATCACATATGTTCATGTTGAAACTTTATACCTATGTGGAGATAGTAGACAGAACTATGATAGAAAAAATGAATATAGAAAGAAAGGTTGGATTTTCCACCTCTTTTATTCCATCAGGTGGTAGCTTCAGTGGTGCACATAGAAAGAAGAGGAAGTAAAAAGACCATCACAGGAGTAGTGGAGGTGGGTCTCAATAGTGAAGCTCCTCTGCACTATCTTTTGTAGCCAAAAATATACCTCTAACTTGATATCAGTGTAGAAATGGAGGACACACCAGACATTCTTGTCCTATGCCTACAAGGATATAAAATAGTTGTGGATGCATTGATCACTTACAGTGCTTCTGTCAGGATTTGACTACACCTCGTTATGGTCAGGGTTTGTCATCTCCAAAGGATAATGTGTCATAGTTAGAAGCTTCAAAGACTATATGGATCTAGTTAAAGGCCTTACGAGTGAATCATTTTCATGCAGTATATGAGTGTCTAGTGAAAGTTGATGCAGGTCCAACAACAGTAAGAGGTACTATCTTTATTTTACCTTCAGTAGCAATTTCTTTATTTGATACTAGTTCCTACCACTCATTTATATCTATATTTTTTTTGTTTATATACTTAAACTTTTAACGGAACTTATGTCCTTTAAAATAGAGTTAGTGACACCTCTTGGTAAGAGGAAAGAGCAGGAATTTATGTGTCCTTATTTTTCATTAATGATAACTGATATGGAGTTCGTCTGGGATTTTATCATTCTTAATCTAAATCTATTTGATGTCATCATCGGTTTGGATTGGCTTGTCACTAAATGAGATGAGGTTGATTGTTATAATCTATGTGTTTCATTTCTTGATGCCAATGAGAGATCTCATGTGTTTTAGGGAGAGTGAGACCCAAGGTCAGGTCGTGCAAGACCTTCCCACCCATATCTCAGAAGTTTTCTATCTACTGTTGTGTTTGATCATGATGACATCTTTCTTGTTGTTGATTTTACCATTGTTGTTTGAGACTTTCCTGATGTTTTCCCTGATGAATTATTCGATCTTCCTTTAGAGAGAGAGGTAGAGTTTACGATTGAATCAGTGCTAGGTATGTAGCTAATATCAATACCTTATTATCATATAGAAATAGAAGAGCTAAAATATATCAAGAATCAGTTGGAAAAATTGTTGGAAAAAGGTTTTGTTTTCCCTATAATTTCACCATGGGTAGCCCCAATGCTCTTTTCTAAGAAAATATATGGTTCACTTCGGTTATGTGTGGACTATTAGAAGTTGAACCGAGTAATGGTTAAGAAAAAATATCCTTTTCCTCGTGAGGATGATTTGTTTGATTAGTTAGAGGGGGAAAATTGGTTTTCAAAGATAGATCTTCAGTCGGGTTATCATCAGCTTAGAGTTCGGGTGTTTGATATACCAAAGACAGACTTTAGGAGAAGGTATGACTATTATGAATATCTTGTGATGAATTTTGGTATGACTAACTATCTTTTAGTTTTTATGGCTTTGATGAATAAGATATTCCATCAATATCTTGACACTTTTGTTCTAGTGTTCATGGATGATATTCTGGTTTATTTGAAATATGATCATGAACATGAGCACCATCTGAGTTTGGTTCTAGAAATTTTAAAAAATAACCATTTGTATGAAAATATTTCGAAATTTTGTTTCTGGATTCAAGAAGTGAAATTATTGGGGAAAATAATTTCTAAGCATGGCTTATCATTTGACCCAGATAAGGTGAAGGCTGTTTTTTCATAGAAGGAACCATGGAATGTATTTGATATACGAAGCTTCCTCGTTCTTTCTGGATACTACCGACATTCATCAAGGATTTCTCTAAGATAGCGTCACCTTTGAAGGATCTTTTTAGGAAAGTGATGAAATTTACATGGGATGTAAAGTTTTATTCTTCTTTAGATGAACCGAAAAGTCTTCTGACATCATATTCTATTCTAATCTTACTTGAGCCCGGTAAGGTGTACATGGTGTTTTGCGATGCTTCTGGTGCTGGTTTGGGATACGTGCTTATGTAGGATGACCATGTGGTAGCTTATAGATCTCTTCAATTTCGACCACATGAAAAGAATTACCCTACTCATGATTTATATCTTGCTGCAGTCATGCATGCACTCAAATATTGGCGGCACTATCTTTTTGGGGAGAAGTTCAAAGTATTTTATGATCATAAAAGGCTGAGCTATATATTTTCTCAGAAGTAATTTTATCTCATATAAAGACGATGGGTATAATACCTTCAGACATTTAAATTCGATATCCCCTACACCCTGAGGAAGGGAAACGTTTTTGAAGATTATCTTAGTAAGAAATTACCATCACAGGTTGTTCTGTAATCGAAGGAGGAGTGGAACCTTATGGGACTTTTCACTCAGTTACACTTGGATGCTCAGGAGGATGTTTTAGGTATGGTTATGACCCGAGTTCAGCTATCATCATCTCTCTCAGAGCCTATTTTTTAGATTCAGTTGTAGGATGATGAGTTTAGTAAAGTTTGATAAAGCCTCTATGGCGGGGAGACCATTTCTGGTTGGTCTCTTTCTTCATATGGTATGCTCCACTTCAGGAAGCGGGTTTTTATTCCAGTATCTGTAAGAATTTTTGTCTAATTAGATTTTCACAGCTCTCCATGGTATGTTCATCTAGGAACTATGAAGATGTATTATGACATGAGGCAGCAATTCTGGTGGCCGGGTATAAATCATGACATCGTGGAGTTTGTGTCTCACTATTACACATGCCAATGGATAAATACAGAGAACTTGAAACCTTATGGTTTGCTTTATCCTCTTCCGATGCTGATCTGTAAATGGGATGAGGTGTCCATGTATTTTGTTATTGGATTTTCATGGACTACCCAAGGGAGGAATACTATCTGGGTGGTTGTTTATCGGTTGATGAAGTCTTCTCATTTCATTCCAATCAAAGACACCACTAAAGTTGAAGATATGGGTAAGCTGTATGTGTAAGAGATTACGAGGTTACATGGGAGTCCTTTTGTCAGTATTTTAGATAGGGATCCTAGGTTTACCTCAAGGTTCTGGAGGAGTCTTCAAGGGTAAATGAGAACTCATGTCAAGTTGAGCACATCTTACCATCCATAGAAAGATGGTCAGACGAAGCATGTGATTCAGATTCTAGAGGATATGCTCCATTCCCGTGTCTTGGATTTCATAGGATCATGGGATAGCCATCTGGGACTAGTTGAGTTTATTGACAACAATAGTTATCTGTAGTTGATAATAACGAAACCCTTCAAGGCATTGTATGGTTGCCCGTGTAGATCACCTATTTGTTGGGTTGAAATGGGTGAAGTATCTCTAGTTAGACCAAGTTTGGTTCAAGATACATCCACAAAGAATTAAGATGTACATAGATGTCTGGTTATGGAACATATTTGAAATAAATTGTATGCAGATCGGTGACATCGACCTTTGGAGTTTTTCATAGGTGAATGTGTTTTCTTGAATGTTTCTCCTTAGTTGGGTCACCTTTGACTTGGATAGCAGGGAAAGTTCTCTCTGAGATATGTTGGACCATTTGAGGTCACTGAGCGGCTCAAAAAATTTTCTTATCATTTAGTATTTCTAGTTTAGTTGATAGGTATTCATGATGTATTCTATATATCTAAGCATAAAAAGTATCACCCTGACCCCACTCACATTTTGAGTTGGGAAGAAATTGATCTAGAACTGAATGCTTCTATTCTGTAGAAAATAGTTGAGATTGTTGACTCTCAAGAGAAAGTATTTCATGGGAAGTCAAATCTGTTAGTCAGAGTGTTATGGGAACAAGGACCAGATTCTCATGAGACTTGGGAACACGATTCGTTGACGAGGGAGCTGTGGATTCATCTTTTTTCCATGGATTACATCTTCCACATGACTTCCCAGGAATGGAAAGTATTTATGGTGGGGAGTTTTTAACATCTCATTACCATTTTATCAGTTATGTCCTTAACCTCATCATGGGTTTCCCCTACTTTAATATTGGGAGGATACCTATAATGGTGAAGTCATATATTTGTTGGACTTTCAAATTTAACCAGCCTTTTCTACAGGATGTAGGAAGATTTCACACTGTGTAACTGGGTCACACATTGTGTAATTTCTACTGGTTACAAGATGTGAAAGGGGATTCACGCTGTGAAATATTACATTTTGGGAATGGTGGTTTCACATCATTAATTGTTTAAATAAAGTATTTTTAATCTGATATGAAATTTTTTAGCGTACTTGTACATTTTGGATTTCACAGCATGTAACTATATTATACATCGTGAAATATCCCACATTAAATTTTAAAACATGCACTTGGAAGTTTTTCTTGGTCATTTCTTTCCAGACTCCTTCACCCTCGACCCATGATCTCTCCTAGACATTTTTAAAAGACACACTTATTTCCAGATCAATCCGTTCGATGTTCGATATCCATTTCTATTGTAGTGCATCTCTCTGGGTAAGTTTTCTTCTCGTTTCTTCATTACCTTTGATCATGATATCACTATTGGGTGAAATTTTCAGATCCATTGGGTTAATATTTCATTTCTTCTTGGTTTCTTCTAGATCTGTTGTGCAATCTTGCTATAGAGGCCTTTTCCTTTATCGGTCGTGGTGCGGTGGGAGTTCATTCTTGAGGTATATAGGTTTATTCCTTTCCTCTGACCCTTTGTTTTCATATTTCGATCAATAATGCTATGTGGATTGGATTCTTTGGACTTTATTTTCATCATTGGGTTTTATTTGTTGGTGGATCCCATTGCGGGTCTGTGCAACCCGAGCATTGAGGTAGGTGGTTCTATTTCTATCCTATAATAATAAACCTTATTGTTTTGATTTACAAACTGAATTATAATAAAATATTAGAATCATTGTTTTGTGAATGTTAAGAAGAATTTTCAATGAAAAATGGGGTTTCCCTGGTAATTGATAAATGGAATGGAAAAATGGGTATTTTAAAAGTATCAAAAATGGATTTGTGAAATGGTTTTTTTCAAAGAATTGAATTGAATTGTGAAAAATAGCACATAGGTTACCTTGAGTAACTAGGTGAAAGGTTTATATTGGGGCCATTTTCTATTGTTTTGTGATTATCAAAGAGGGTTGTCTTGGAGATTTCCTCTATTTATTAGGCCTGTTGTTCTAGGGGACCGATATTGACATTGTTGGGGGGTTTACTCATGGCCTATTCCTCTGGTTCCTAGGTCTGTTGTTCTAGGAATTGGTTTGTGCACTTGATTATCGTGGAATGTTTAGTCTATGGAATGGACCTATAGTATTACTTTGTGTTGTGATGCATATGCTTCTATTTTGTATTTCTTGACTTTATGAGTTATCCCTGATATTCATGATTATGTTTGTGAAAAATGATATAGAAAATGTGTTTTGAAACTAATATACCTACTTTTTTTAGAACTATGGAAAAAGGGAAATGTTTACCATGTTTTCTATAAAACTGATTTACTTATTATCATTCCATGTTTGTACTTAAAACAATCATACCAAAATTGTTAGACAAAGTCTTATTAGGGAACACCTGGGTCGGATCCTATTGAGCCTATTAGCTTACACCCTGCACACCTCTTCAGTGGTGTGTAGACCTTTGTTTACCTTCTAGTGTAGGGAAAGGAAAGTAACAACAGTGAGGAGGTGAGGTTCATGTCAGCTAGTTGGGAAACTAGTGGTGAGATGGTGGGAGTTGTTCATGCCATCATTTGGAGTAGCTGTTTATCTTGGGTCCTTTGCAGTTGGACTTGTACTTTGGAGTTTTTATCTAATTTTTTTGTTGTCTATTTCCGCTGTTTTTTTATAGTTATGGTATATATATCTTCTTCATCTTCCACAGTTCCTTTTTTATTAAGTAAATATATTCAACATGGTTGTTCAGGTTGGGTGAAATCGTTCCCTCTATTGTGTTATTCGATGCCTGGGTGCTTGTCACCATCTTGTGGGGATCGGGAACACCCATCAGGTACGTGACAAAGGGGTTCAGGTGCTGGGTTTGAGGGAAAACCAGGTCGGTATGTTACAGTAGCATATATAATTTTAAGCTCTAAATTACATAGATAATACAAGTCATGGAGATGGATTAACTAATGAGGTGATGATAAAAAGTGACTAAATAAGTAAACCGAGATGCATTACTTGAAAACACATCATGGATAATTTGGGGATGAGAAGATATGAAATGAAAATTTTCATAGGTTATAGGACACATGGCTCAAAAATCTTGTCATTTTAATCCATTTTAATTGAAGTTACATATTAAACATGATGTTATTCTTTGAAACATGCCATAATGAAGATCAAATTGACATTAAAAATAATATATTTTTGGAAGCTGGATAGATGCAAGGAAGGAAGAAATTGGGAGTTGAGGAGATAAACTAAACACAACGCGTCTATAACTTACATGTTTTGGATTTCTAGGAATTATTTAAATGTTTTATTTTATAAATTTAAGGATATTTTTATCACTTTTTTTCTTTCTTAGTATAATTTTGAAGACTAATAAAACATATTATATTATTTAGAACCAAGTTTTACTTGAGTGATATTTTTATAACTTTATTTAGTGATTCTATTATACATCTATTTCTTTCTTGTTTTTTATTCCATTTGAGATGAGTTATTTACTAACGATTGATTAGCTACCAATTATGGGAGGCTAATTATATCAAAGGATAAAGAAATTACATCATTTTAAATCAATACTTTATTTTTATTTTCTCAATAAAGTTTGATTAAAATTTTTTTTTTTTTTCATTTTAAATGTCCATTCATATTGATTTGAAAAAAATGAATTGTTACACTTTGGGATGTTGAATCCTCATGGATTCAACAAAATATTTCTACTTTACTATTTTTTTTATCATAATATTAAAAATATGACTCATAAATTCTAAATTTTAATTATCTATAAGAATTATCCATGCCTTTTAGGTGGTTAAATTTTTGGAACTAATACTAGGTAATTTAAAGAAGTAAACACTAGAAATTCATTAATTAATTAGATTAAGTATTTTCTTATATTTTTTTATGTTTTTACTTCTTATCCTATTACACTTAGTGTGTCATTCCTTTATCTTTGTAGATTGTAGATGCATGAGAAGAACTCATACCATTTTTCCAATGAGATCTGAAATCAACAAACCTTTATAATACTACCTTTATATTAAATGGTATATATTGAGTCTCCAATGATCATAAATGGAATAAAAAAATTATACCATATAAAATTAAAATATTATTGGTTAGTTCCTTGAGGATGTTCCACATGTCAGTGCTCAAAAAGAGATAATAAAGTTGTTTATCATGGACTATGGACTTATGTGCATCGAAAGAGATACCCCAAGAATATTGAGAAAAATGATAAAATCCAACAAATTTTAGCTGAATAAAAGTATCCTTTAGATGATTTTTAATGTTGTATAGTTTGGTTTCATAGAACTTGAAGACCCATATAACCATTTATCAAACTTTTTAGAGATTTAAAACACCTTCAAGAATACAAATTCCATAAACGATACAATATGACTAAGATCCTTTATTTTATTACATAATGAACGCACTAAAGATTTCTTGAATGGATTAATAGTTGTATCAATTACTAAATTAGATAATTTTTCATGGTTGTTTCTTGAGAAGTACTTCTCACCTATAGAAATGTGAATCATCAGAATAATATCGATAATTTTTCTCAACAAGATAGGAAATAAACTTTTGAGGATTCAAAATGCTTTAAATATATTCATAGAAAATTCCATCATCATGAGGTAATACTTTGGATACAATTTCAAATATTTTACTTCATTTTACAACTAAATTCTAGATCCATCATTGATGCTATTTCCAGTAGAGATTTAACAGAAAATACACCAAAATTTGTTTAAGAAATCTTAGATGATCTATTAAGAAATATATTTTAATGGAAAGGTAATTTAGACCTTAAAAGAGACAAATTCATTAGATAGAGGTTAATAAAAAGATATCTTCTCAAGTGGAAATTTTTTCAAAAACAATTGGAATATTTTTTATCCATTCAAAGTATTTGAGCACTACCCAAATCATAACATGCTTTATAAAAAATGTAAGGAGGGACACATATTTTACAAGATCTCAAAATAGGATATAATGATAATAAACCCATGGAAGTCAAATTTATGGGATATCATTAACCTTATTATTGTAAATTTATACTAAAGCATAAACCATGACTTGGTGAGAGTCACCACACCATGGTTCATGTTATGTTGTGGTTATTAATACTATGACACAATATTAATGGTGAATGATAATGGATATTATTATTATTACAAATCTACTATAATGATTATCATGCTATTTTTACTTATGAAACATCATGTGATGATGTGTATACTTATTATTTATTTTTAAATGAGTTTAAAAATCACATTACATTAATGAGGGACCATTGTAAATGTTATAGTAGAGGATTCAAATAGTTGGCTGTTTTATAATGTATGAAATGATTTGTACTCTAATAAGATCCTTACATTGAAAGAAATATGCATTTTAAAGACTCTAACCCTAGTAACCTAGAGTCAGTGGTTACTTTATTAAATTGGCACTAGATAATAAGGAATCACATCCTGAAGGTCTGAATAGTGTAGTAGTCTTGGAAAACTAGATACATACTTAAATCTCAAATTACAATTTAAAACTTAAAATACGAGATAGAATTTTCTTTGAGAACACTATTATTAACTCTATCATATCTCTTCATATCAATCATAATACACTTCCTAGAATTCCAGGGAAAGGAAACATAAGAAATGGCTGAACTCTAATACTCAGTAAGGGTATACATACAACAAAATCTATCATGAATACATAAGGAATAATTAATATGTCAAGGTGAATAATTAGAAACACATGAAATTTAATCAATAACTTGAGCATGAATAATAATATAGCATGAAAAATAATAATCAAATAATTCCCTATAATAATAACATGATCTTGAAACTTATCCAAGGACATTCTAACTAATTGAATAATCACATGTACATAAATAACTAATCCCATAACATGGGAATGCATAATTCCAAACATCATAAACATACCATCAATGCCTCATGCCAAGACATATTACATAAATGGGTAATGTCTATGAAAAATACCCAAGATAGTTTTTCTCATGAGACCTATTGATGCATCGAGAGGCTATAGTAGGCCACACCCATCACTTACTAAGTCCAGTGCATTCATCATATGAAATGGGATAAACATAATCATGTAAACATTCATATTGAAAAAATTGCATAAAAATTGTTAATAATTTCCCTATTCAATAAAAATAATCAACATAAACATTCATATAGAAAACTAGAATATGGAATGTTAATAATTTCCCCAATCAATAAACATAATCATAAACCATCTAGATTAATATGGATAATGGAATCAAAATAATACATCCCCAGTAAAACTAATAATAAACCATCTATAGAAATAATAAGGATGGTATCATTACAATATATCCTCATTGGATCATAAGTAAAATAAGGATTTTTTTATTGATGAATATAAATACCAAAAAAATTTCATTAAAAACATTCTTGAGGAAAATTCACTTTTCACTTTGAAATCACTTTTAAAAACTAAAAATTTACAGAATATTATGAAAAAAAATTCCTTTGAAAATAATCATGTAAAATAGTAAAGGAATATTAAAATTAATGAGTGTTAATTATTATGGGAATTTTTTTATATTCCGAGTTTGTTAAAACAAATATTCCTTTTACATTTGTGGTAAAAAGTAAAAAAGTACCTTATTTGGAAAACAACAGGAATATTCCTTTAATTTTTTTTTGTAAAAAGTATATCATGGGTAATTTTTTTTAATAAATCATTTGGATGGTTTTGAAAAAATTATCAAAAATATTTTTAGAAAACATGGATATGGAAGTAAAAACATTTTCAATCAAAAAGAGAAATAAAGTTGACTTTTCTTAAAATAATTTCCTCAATAATTTTAAGTACCAAAGATAGAAAAATGGTGATATTACTTGAAAATTTCATTATTAAACATAGTAGAATAATATATATCAGGTTTAATATATAAATATCAAATAATTCCCCTAGTAGAGACTTAAACATAAAAAATCCTGAATAATGATGAGATTGTGAAATAAACCTTTACCACTTTGGTAACTTTTGAATCATAACTCTCATGAAAGAAATAAATTTAAATGGAGATTTAAATACCATTAAGATAAATAGATTCAATATATAAAATATAAAATGGGTATTATATACACCACACAAAAGAAATAAGTGGTGAATATGATATATGTCTCATGGAAGTAAAAGTGAGACGAGAAACCCTTAACTTAGATCGATTTCCTTTGTACATGTTTGAACATACTGTATAATAAATATATATTTATTATACATATATTTTGGAACCATAATCATATATATTATACTATATATTATTTTCTTATAACTTTTTATCACCCGTTTATTGACAATTCTCTATTAAAAACACTATTCTAGGTGATAACTATTTTGTTTTTCATGTATGTTTTGGTTTAGTAGTTTTGATCCTTGTACTTTGATCATGGTTACATAATATAATTTTTTTAACCATGATATAAATATTATATATATTAATTATATAATATTTTATATATTCCATAAAATTTAGAGATAAAAAAATGAGTTACACCGTTTAAAGAGACGATAAGTAGTCCGCACACATGAACGCTGTTTTCATTTTTTTGATGGATGTAAGAGAAGAAATGTAAATAATAATTCACATATATAGAATCAATAATATATCATATAAATAACATATTTTTATAAAATATATCCTTATTTTCATCCATATAAAAATAAAATGAAAAATGAATCACATCACTTTGTGGAGGCGGTAGTCCACACGTACGCACGAGCGACATTATCATTTTTCAATGGATTATAAATTAATAAGATAGATGTGTTCTTATAATTAAATAAGTATAATTATTTCATAAATATCATATATTTTTTTTAAATAAATCATTATATCCCACCATGAGAGGTGGTGATCGAAAATAAATTACAACGGTTTGCGAGGCGGTAGTCCGCCGTACACACGATCAACAGTTTCATTTCCCATTTGATGGAAGAGGAGATAGATATAGGTTATTAAATTTAAATAACAACATATTAGTATATGGTAGGTAGTTATTATTATTATTTTATCATAGTTGATTAATATTTTAAGTAGTTATAAGTTGAAATAAAATGAAAATGCATTGTTAAGAACTATACCTCTTATTCAGACAACCTCTTAGATTTATAACTAAACCATTCAAAAAATGGTTTTATGGTAAAAAAAGTTACTCTAGGTAATTTTTATGGATGTAATTAATATATTTTTATATTTATTGGTAGAAAAAATTTCTTTGGAAGTGTGAAGGGGAGAGGAGAAGGGGTGTCCTTTTATAAGTGGAGGGAAGGACACACTTGGATTTTTTAAAAAGAATAAATTATACCTACATTTTTAACTTTTCACAAGGATCCAAAATGGATCATTATCTTACCTTAGATTATATAAGGTTGAAATATAAAAAATAAGAAATTTACAAGTTTTTAGGTCATTTTAACTCTTATATTTTTAGTTTAACCCCCAACAAACCCATTTTAACTGTAACTGTGGTAATTAATTTTTATTGTTTTTACTATTCATTATGCAAAAAATTTAATTTGAAATTATTATATAATATTAATTATTATTATTCAAAATATTTAATCCATTTTACCAAATTAAATTCACAAAATTGGTAGAATTGAATTTAAAATTAAACCCACAGATGTGATGAAAAAGCAGTTTTCCGAACAAACGTTTTCTTAAGTATAAAAAGTTTTTATATTAAAATTAAAATTTAGATTGATTAAAATGACCTAAATTGTATTAATAATAATATTATTTAACTAATTTTACTCTTAGTACATTTTAAAATAAAATTCAACTTTGTAAATTCTTTAAACAAACATGAAGTTTTTAATAAAAATCAGTATTTTTCAATATTTTTTAAAAAATTAATCTTTTCAGATTATTCTAAAAAATTCAATCTAAGATAAACTTGACATGATTATTTAAAAAGTTTATTTCATTTTTTAAAATTAATTTTCTAAAATTGGTAAAAATTAATTTAAAAATAAGTGTGCAAAAAGTGATGAAACCACTTTTTAGAAAAACACAGTTTTAAGTATAAAATTTGGTTTATTCTTATCCCATGATTAAAAAAATATTTGATGAATAATAAATAATTTTATAAAGTATATACTATATAAATTTCATTAAAATCATTCACCAATAGTGATCAATTTTATTTATTAAGATAAAAACACATTGCGCGTATAAAAATAGTTTTTTTATAAAATAAATTTATTTTACTTTCAAATTATTTATATTTTAATTTATAATGAATTTATAACCAATAAATTTATTTTATACATGTTTAAACCATATAATTTTCATAATTTAGTTAGTCTTATTCATACCCTCTATTTTATCAGCTATGTTATAAGGTCATATTTAAATAATATATTTCATGGGTTATTTAATCTTGGTTCTACGTGTTATATATGATATTAAACATAATAATATTATTTTAAAATCTCTGGGTGTTACATTAGCCACACATTCAATAAATTTAAACCTAAAATTTTTAACTTGTGCTCAGAATTCAAGGGTTTGACATTTGAAAATACCTTTCTTGAAAACTCACATTGTAGAAAGGGTTAATAAAAACTCCTCTTAGTAAGAGAGAAAGGGAAGTATGAAGGTCATCTAGAATAAAAAATAATTAGGTTTATATATAGGAAAACATTTGTGGGAAGTAAAAATATGAATATGGAAGAAAAATTTAAATAATTATGGATAGAGGTAGAGATCATTGATCAAAAGAAACTACATCATCAAGAAAAATTCAACAACCAAAAATCTATAAATTCATAATGGGTGAAAGAACAATTGATTCATTGTAAATAAAGATAAAACTATAAAATTTTATTTAAATATTATTTTCCTAAATTTAATGTATTATTTTACTATTAAGATAGTGAATATGATAAAATATACTTACTTGATTTCTTTCAATATACTAAAAAAAATTTGATCCTTTGGTTGTGATTTGATCAATTAACGCTTCATCTCTTACACCAATAAATGAATATTTGAGATGATTTCTTCATGTCCAAAGCACTAAAAAAACTTATAATAGATCAGATTATTCCACAAAAGGATATAAAGATGTTCCTCCTATCTTTAGTTATTAACCAAAACCAAAAAATACTAGTATATAGTAAGATAATTCTCAAAATTAATAAACCTTCATATGAATAAATAAAATATGAATTTCTAAATTCTCAAAAATTACACCCAATGTTCAACTTAGATCATTTTATAAATAACTAAACTCAAAATTTTTCAAATTTGTTCCTACCAAGTTTGAAACCCAAAAATTAGAAGGATTTGATGACATATTCTTCTGATAATAATTAAAAATTTATCTCCAATCAACATTACTCACTCATAAAGTCATATACCCAAAAATGTATATGCCTTAATCATATACTCTCTAGAATATGCTAATCATTTACATAAATAACCCTAATCACCATAAAGACACATTAAAATCATATTTTCATCCAAATATATTTCAACCTTCATTCCTCAAATAAATTCCCATTATGTTTTGTTTAACTTAATCATATAAGGTTCTAAAGATAGTGAAATTATTCCAAAATAACATTAATTACCTAATCACTAAATCACTTTTCGTCCCCATGGTTAACTATAAGGTAAACCATATATCATTAAATTATAATAACCCACAATTACCTCAATATGAAAGATTATACAATCCCTAAAGGTTCTTAATACCTTTACACTTATTTCCAAAAAATTTAAAGTAATTATTCCTCAAATAAAATTTAATTAAACACAAGTTAAACTTAAAGGTTATATATACCTCAAACATTTATTAAGACTCAATAGATGTCTATTAAAAATTATCACCTTTTTTCTATAACACTTTAAAAAGGTATCGATTCTACTATATGTTTCCAAATTTTGAAAATAAAATCTACTATAGAATAATCCTAAGTATTTCATGATTCTCATAATATTTAGAATATATTGGAATATCATTGATAAACACATCCTTCATTCAACTTCCTTCTTAAAACTATAACTATAATTTGTTGTCTTATACCTTAATAATTCATTCCTACAAATCAAATATATGAAATATATCCTTAGGGTTCATCAATATAGCATCCCCAACCCGATTAACCACCCTAACAATGTTATCAAGCTGGGTGCCACTAGACTTAGGTATGCCTCGCCATACGCTAAAGGATGACAACTAGCAGTGAGGTTGTAATTTAATAAATTAGGGAGACTATACCATCTAGGGATAGATAAAAATACTAATTTGAGTAATAATATATAACATTCATTAGAAAGAAAGACTCAGGAAAATCAAACCATACTTGCAAGGTGAAAGCACAGTCAAAAACAGACAAATAGAGGAAGAAATAAATAAACAAAAACAACAAAAAGTAAATAAACAAGATAGCATGCCAAAAAAACCACTTGTAGAAACTAAACATAACAAGCATGCATATGAAAACAGATCATACATACAATATCCAAAAAGAAGGGTTTCCAAAGGGCTGACCATAGTACAATACATATATATATACAAAACATCATGATGATACAGGAGTAGAATCTAAACAAAAGAGAAACTCTAGTTAAACACGACATCAAGGTCCCGTGCTAAACTCAATGCAGTCAACTATGAACCAGATCCTAAAGTTGATCCCTTACCTGAATGGAAATTCATAAAGTCTAAACATGTCCCAAAGGACCCATGTAGGGTGTCAGAACTAGTATCAATAGGATACCACCCAATGGTGCATAACTAGAATATGTGATTAAGAAGGAATGTAATATAATAAGTATAAAATCTTGATGAAATAAATAAACAATCAAACTTCTATGGTGCTCAAAAGCCACCAATAATTTTTCACATGCTTTAGCCTACACCAGAAATCTTAGAAGTAGAGAGGGTCCTTGGGCCATGACCCATGGTACCCCTGATATCATATAGCTCAGGTGAACCCTAAGGTCCTACCTTAATCAAGTAACTCGGCACCTCATGCCTCCCGACACCTCGTGTCTTCATATATTACCGACGTCCCAAAGGAATACCCAAAAAATAGTAACCTGGTCCCACATACCCTAGCTCAAAATCCCTCGTCAGCCTGAGGCCCGATGTCCAGAGGCATAGCGATACCTTTCCTCAAAATAAATCTAGTCCCATGACCTCAATCACAGAGAACCTAAACCCCCAACCGATATCCTCACTGATATCAAATGAAATCTCTTCACCTTCCACATGGCTTTCTATGATAATAACCCCTAAACCATTTCCTAATACGCACTATTTGGGGCCTCTACCCACTCAAGTGGTCAAAACCAACTCATGAACGGAGTCAACCTATGTACACATGACTCAATTAGGCACTTTGGTCATTATGGGTGAGTGGTAATCACCAATATAATAACCTAATCCACACAATAACTAGAACCTCATGCCCCTATGACCATGTCACTCAAAAATGATGACCTTTCAGTCCCAATATCACGACCTTTTCGCCTTAAACGACATCCTCATTGGCCAATCCTGTGGTCAAACCACTCAAATAATCTAGGCCAATCCAAAACAGTGATCAACAACACTCAATATTGATGTCCTAGCCACCTCAACCTCAAGCCAATCCTGTCACGACCCCATGGGCCTCAACAATATATCAAAATAAATTATATATATAAAAAAGCCACTTTCAAATATCAAGTAATCCAATAAAATTGAATTACACATATCCAATTCAATATAAATAGAAAATCCAATTTAATACCATTTAATTACATCATCTAAATTAACACAACAATTTAGTATAGAGGTATTAAATGACTCAAATTGGATTAACCGAAACAATTCAATTAAAACAATCTAATTTAATGAATTTAACACTACTGACCAATTTACCTAAGGATCCATGACCTATAACTCGACCTCGCTCCTGAAAAAAAGGTATGAGAATTCCCATCATCATCCCACGAGTCATACAATCAATTCAATACCAAGCAGAAAGGATCTTTCTCACTTTCCCAAAGGCACGCTAAAACCCGCACCTCCAAAATAACCACAAAAAAAAAACAAATCAAGATATGCACCACCTTCCTTCGACCTGTAGACATAGGAATGTATGATATTGATCTCCAATTCAAAGCATATTGGCATAGATCTGAGTTTTCTTCCAACTCCCTAAAAATTGGGCGAAACATATTTAACATATTTAGCACTTTGTGAGGTGTAAACAAAGAAACAAGGAAGAAAAAGAGAGGTTAGCCTTACCAATGCGGTCCTATAGCCTCTAACAAATCGAAGAACAGATGACCAAGGAAGAGATGGGAGAAAAATAAACTAGAGTAGAGGAGGAGGAGGTTTTCCTCCTACTTTGTGTGCAACCAAGGAGAAATAATGGAAGAAATAAGAAAAAATAAAGAAAATAAAAAATTAAAAAAACCACCCTGTACAGGCCGCACAGTTTACCCACACGGTTTTCCAAACCGTGCGGTAATGGTGTGGGTTACAACGCTAAGCTACTACAAAAAGGGAACCCTCACATGGTTCGTGCAATACTTGACCTAATCGTGTGAAATACCTCTGCAACAATTGTACATAACCTCACACAACCATGTTCATCCCTTACATGGTTTACAAAAACCATGTGTCAGTTCAAAAACATTCCACATGGTTACCTGGAAGGGGCCGCACAGTTTACCCTAAACCGTGCGCCCTGACCCGCTATTCTAAAATAGTCCATATGGAATTTGAAAATCCTGAAACCAAACCAAAATACCCAAGGAACTCTCCAAGATTCTAAAACAACCTAAAAACACAATATAAAGTAGATGAAACTCTCTGAATTGAGTTCCGATCATTATATTAGAAAATGGCATAGACACTATTTCAAAAAATAAAAAAGGGGAGGTTTTCAACCAGATTCAAAAACCTAGGATGTTATAATCTCCCCACCTTAACATAACTCATCCTATAGCTATAAAATAAAACTTGGATATGGTACCAAACATACCCATCTTAGTAAAACAAACCTAGACTACCCCAATCTCATGGGTATAGACCAATTGCCTCAAGAGGGGCTCCCCGCATTAGGAATTACCTAACCCAGTCCATTCTGACCCAAATATAAAATCAATCAAAGGTCCAACAACCTATTTCTAGACCCATGGTCATCCTATGATGCATCATCACTCCCACACCACATCAAGTTCTCCCATTCCATTCCAGAGACCCAAACACATCCCGCACTGCATTGGTGCCCACCTTGAGCCCATGTCACATATGGCACTACGAGGTACCACATCTCAATAGATTATCAAATAAATCTAGGTGCCTTGTACCTCAATATAGTACTGAACCTTTATAGTTCCTAGACGCTTTACACCTTATGTAACCCGCATCCTAAATGCTTCGATTCCAAATCACCTCAGAATCTCACATCCAACGATGATCAATTTCAAAACCTGGTGCCACAAACATCATATATACATATCAAACATATGATATGATGACAAAATACTGACCGAAGTTTGGTCAGTCCATATAAAAACCATGCACCCAGTGCACCAAAATAGACATTCCTCAACATTCCATGCCAAAAGACAACAAAAAGAATATCACGACCATGGATATGACATACCTCTAAGTGTCATCATCTCACCAGCCTGCTCAACCCCTTGTAGCTCCACTATATACACCTGGCCTGAAGCATGAATACCTAGATACTGAACTGCCTAAGGCGTTGCTCCATCCACCAGTCAATGATCCCAATGATGGGTCCCACTGTCTCTAACATGACCTCCGCATGCAGCTAAACCTCAACTACCCTCACTTGGTACCAATCAAGAACTGACCTCAGAGGTATGAGTCTACCCCTAAATCTAATCACCAACTAAATGAGAAGGCCTCCTATATAATCCCTTGAGATGCTAGACCTTTCTACATGCCCAACACTCCTTTTGAGACCACTTGCATTGAGTCCGAACATGTCATGGTTTTCCACACTAAAAGAAAACCATAGAAGACCCACTTTGAGGTGGTTTTGTTAATTCCTTGGCCCGACTGCCCTACTAGAACTCATCTCAGCCTCACTTACTACCCTATGAAGTGTCACCACTGAAGTCACTTGAAACTGATACCAAACTCGAGTACAACCTATCTTTCAGGTTTCCCTTAGCTATGAGTCCCATGTTTACTGCCTCATAGAATGAGGCCAATATAAATATGTTTACTTTCACCTGAATGGTATGGCGTAAACCATCCTTCAAGTGACTCACCCTGGAGGTGTCATCATTCACCATACTGGGTGAGAAGTGAGATAGTTTGGTGAACATCACTGTATATTCCATGACAGACATTCCACCCTAATCAAGTAAGGGTGAAGAAGGAAGATGTCCCCAAGACTGCTTTTCGTACAAGATACGGGCACTATGAATTCATAGTAATGCCCTTCAGACTCACTAATGCTCCAGCAATCTTCATGGACTTGATGAATAAAGTCTTTAGAGATTACCTAAATAAATTTTTGGTAGTATTTATTGATGATATTCTAATATACTTTAAAACCAAGGAGGATAATGAGGAGCATTTAAGAACTGTACTAGAGACTTTCCGCAAGGAGAATCTCTATGAAAAGTACATACAGTGTGAGTTATGGTTAAAGGAAGTCTCATTCTTGGGCCATATCATCACAAGAAATGGGATATCTGTGGATCCCTCCAAAACAGATGCAATTGAGGGATGGTCGAGGCCAACATCAGTAACAGATATCCGTAGCTTCTTGGGGTTAACTGGATATTATCGACGATTTGTGAGAAATTTCTCACGATTGTCCAACCCTCTTACTAAGCTAACTCGAAAGGGAGTAAAGTTTTCTTGGAGTGATGAATGCGAAGAAAGCTTCAAGGAGTTGAAAAGGAGGATTATCACTGCGCCCGTGCTCACTTTACCCACAAGTGTGGAAATTTTTGCGGTATTCAGTGATGCTTCGAAGAAGGGATTAGGCTGTGTGCAGATGCAGAATGATAAAGTGATATCCTATGCTTCAAGGAAGTTGAAAATCCATGAGCGAAACTATCCAACACATGATCTGGAGTTGGAGGTAGTGATCTTTTCCTTGAAAATTTGGCGGCATTATCTCTATGGGGAGAAATGTGAGATATATACTGACCACAAGAGTCTTAAATATATATTCACACAAAAAGAGCTTATTATGCGCCAGAGAAGATGGATATATCTCATCAAGGATTATGACTGTTCAATACATTACCACCATGGGAAAGCGAACAAGGTGGCAGATGCCCTAAGTAGAAAGGACCCAACAATTCTATCAATGATGAGAATTGAGAAGGTTCCAATCTTCTTAGACTTGATGAAGATGGACATGGGAATAATAAAGAAGGTAACATCATCAATCCTTTCACAAATGATTGCACAACCATATCTTTTGGAAAGGTTAAAGGATGCTCAAAAGGATGATGTGAGAATTTAGGAAAAAGTAGAAGCTATCGAAAAAGGAAAATCCTCGGAGTTTAATGTTAGTGAAGAAGGAATTGTGCGATTTTGGAAAAGAATATGTGTTCCATCAAGTTCGGAGCTGAAGAAGGAACTTTTGGATGATGAACATAGTTCAAATTTCTCTATTCACCCAGGGAGCACAAAGATGTATCGAGATCTCTGAGAAAACTTTTGGTGGGAAAATATGAAGAAGGAGATCGCTGTATATACATCAAAGTGTCTGGTGTGCCAGCAAGTGAAGGCAGAGAGGAAGAAGTCTAAGGGGATGATGAAACCATTTCCCATACCAGAATGGAAATGGGATAACATCACCATCGACTTTGTCACTGGACTTTAGAGGACATCCAAAGGCAACAATGCAATCTGGGTTGTAGTGGATCGTCTTATAGAGACTGCACACTTCATTGCTATTTGGAAAGATTTCCCATTGGATCAACTGGCACAAATATATATCAGGGAAGTGGTAAGGCTGCATGGATTACCACTATCTATTGTGTCTGACCGAGATCCAAGATTCACCTCTAAGTTTTGGAAGAGTCTTCAACATGCTCTGAATACTGAACTGAACTTCAGTACAACCTATCATCCTCAAACTGATGGCCAATCCGAGTGGACTATCCAAATATTTGAGGACATGTTGAGAGCATGCTAAATGGACTTTAAAGGAGGATGGGATCAAAATCTTCCTTCATTTGAGTTCTCTTATAATAACAGTTTCCACTCGAGCATCCAAATGGCACCTTAGGAAGACCAGTATGGAAAAAGGTGCAGAACACTGGCATGTTGGGATGAGGTCTATGAACGTAAGCTGCTTGGACCAGAAACGGCCGATGAAATGGTGGAGAAGGTGAAAACCATTCAACAACATATCAAGGATTCCCAGAGTCGACATAAGAGTTATGCTGATAACCATCGACGAGACCTTGAGTTTAAAGTTGGAGACATGGTTTTTCTATGCATATCTCCGTGGAAGAAGGTAATGAGGTTTGGAAAGAAAGGGAATTTAATTCCAAGGTACATCGGCCCCTTGGAGATTCTTGATCATGTCGGGGTTGTGGCCTATCGACTAGAACTTCCACCTACCATGGCCAAAGTACATGATGTATTTCATGTATCACTCTTAAGGAAGTACATACTGGACCCTTCACATGTACTCTCTTCTGAGGTGGTACAGTTGGAGGATGATATTTCTTATGAGGAGCAACCAATGAAGATCTTAGATCGTAGAGAAAAAGTTATACGAAATAAGACAATGCCCCTCATCAAGGTGTTGTGGCGAAACCACAAGCTTGAAGAAGCGACTTGGGAATTGGAGGAAATGATGAAGCTGAGTTACCCACATATGTTTTAGTGTGGGAAAAGGAGATTTAGAGGATGAAATTTCTTAAGGGGGAATATTGTAACGACCCAAAGTTTCATTATTGGAAATACCTCTTGATCTAATTAAATGTCTCTTTATGTAAAATCTTTATTTAAAATGTCAACTTATTTGGTTTTATGTTAAGAATTGTGACCGTTTCTTTTATAGACATTGAACAGTGATAACATGATTAGTATAAATATAGGGCTTTAACAAACCCAATTTACTCCGAAAAAGGAAGCGATGACCTCATCCAGTAGAATTGCTCCATACGAAGCCCATTTGTCAGAGCTCGGAAAAGAGGTGGCATCTTTTGGCTTTGCTCTTGACCAAGCCCAAGCTGAGCTTCATCATGTCAAGCTCAAACGGGACCGTGTATTTGAAAAGTGGAAGTTGATAGAGATTACCACTCGAGCAATGTTATCCGAGCCACCCCAAGAGTCTGTCACCATCGCACACCTTACCCTTAGGTCTTATGCGGCTGTTTTAAGGGTTTATGTAACAAATCACTAGTACTATGTTCATGTACATTATTTTTTATATAATAATGAATACACTATCTTGTCATTATTGATATATTGTAAATAGTTTTTAAAGTACAAATTGTGTTTTTAGTTATTATTTAATTAAGAAATCTATTTTATTAAGGGATTTTTGAATTAAATAATATTTTAATAAAATATTATTATTATTAAATTAATTTTTTTTATATATAAATGATCATATAATTTTATGAACGCAATTATAATTTTTATTAAGGTTTGAAAGCCATTTTTGTCAAAACCCGTGAATTTTCGATAAATGTCGGTTGTTATTTTAAAAGTGAAAATTAACATATTTATAAAATTATTTAGATAAAATAAATTTTATTTATGTAATCAGGATGTCAAAATTATCCAACGGTGAAATTTTCATAATTTTCTGAGACTGTCAAATTTTTGGGTAAAAATTAAATGCCGTTTAAATATATAATGTGTTTTATGACATAATAATGACCCAATAGTGATGTAATAAAATACTATAAGATTTATTTTCGTCCAATATATGTTTTACCATTAAAATAATGTGATTTTGGGTTTGTTTGATTTATTTTACAAAGCATTAATGGACCCCTCAAGACTTATTAAACATCTTGTCTTTTTAAATTATTTTCCATGGGAGTGTGACTCACCTCCACATAAGCAACCCCATTATTTTAAGAAGTTCGGAATTTGGACTTATAAAATATTTTTATCCTCTCCCCTTTTCCAAAAACCATGGTCTAAAACCATGATCTGATTTGTGGTTTGTATTAGTTTAATGTAAGGGGTCCCAAACCTAAATAATAAAGAATTCACTCACCTTTTCTATATAAACCCACCCAAGCTCCCACTTCCTCCTCACTCAAAGCCTTTTGAGTTCATCCAACCTATGCCCTAGTCTCTCTAGAATCCTCCCAAGGTGCCTCAAGCTCCCAAGAAGCCTCTCCCAATCCTCTATCATGCCTTTGGAAGCACACTTCCAAGTAAGGGTTTTTCTTCCTTTCACATTTTTGTCCAGTTTTCTTAATATTGTTATACACTTTTAATTTCAATTATAAATGTTGGGGTATGGTTTCTAACCTCCCCAATAATTCAATCTTATTTTTTTAATGATGGGAGACCCCTTTCTCTCTCATTAAATTCCTCCCATGTACACCTGTTACTATACCGAAATTCCGAAAGGAACTTCTCTCTCCTCATTTACATTCAAGAAATTCTTTTGTATCATTAATCTAAATTCCATTACAATTGTTGGGAAATGTATCTAAATGAACCCCCATTACTTTAAATTTCATGTAGATATGATGAGACACCCCTTTCTCTCTCATACACCATTTTTATGAATTCTTATATCACGCCGTTACGCTGCCGAAATTGTACTGATTTTCTAAGCCAATGCCATTGTGTAGTGAATACCATGCCCATTTCTCCATAAAGGGTATTCAACTTCATGCATGTTTACTTATTGATTATAAAGTTTCATTCCACATTAATTTTTTGTGGAATAAATGATTATGTTTTATGAATCCATGTTTTATGATCCATGTGGCACACTTATGCATGAAATGAAATGTTTAAGAAGGGTGCGCCCTTATAGAGATCCAATGCATTGGGTAAAGTATAGTATCATGATACGTCATGTGCAATGAGTGTTGAATCATGCTAATTCAAGTGCAACGAGGGTTTACTCGTGCTTCATGTGCAATGAGGATTTACTCATGCTCCATGTGCAATGAGCCTTGGCTCATGCTAATTCCATGCTAAGTGTTGTTGCCACATTTCCTTGTTATGATCATCATACTTTATCATGCCTTTATGTTCATGTTTCTCTTATGATCTATTGATATGCCTGTTGTCTAACATGTATTGTACTCCTCATGTATTTCATGTTTATTTTCTTAATGGGCTTTATAGCTCACCCCTTTTCTTATGCATGTCCTCAGGTTATCCCATGCAATGCTAAGTGCGAGGGAATGTAGTGGTCATGTAAAGGAAGTTTTAAATAAATATGTTGTATTTCATGTTTTAAGTTGTTATGTAATGATACTAAGCCCCAAATACACTAGACCTCTCGATCTTCCATGTTGTATCAAGTGAACAGTTTATGTAATAAATCATGTTTAAGTTTGTAAAATAAGCAGGGTTGTCATAGTTGGTATCAAAGGATAGGTTTAGTTATTTTTTGGGATTAGGATTAGAAAACCCTAGTAAAGCCTTAGAGACAAGACTAAGTATAATAAAAACATCCCTAAGTTTTGGTAAGTACTGAGTAAGTGGTTTATCAAGAAAATACATCCCTGTCTGGATACGAGTAGGTAGAGGCGGCTCTGGCACAGATGTATCCTAGGGGTAAAACCTGAAAACACTGCTTTGAGCTAGACTCAAACGGGAACTGGTGCATGACAACGAGCCTTGCTGCACTCTTGGTTACGACACTCCTGGGGGATATGTTTTGATAAATTCACAAGCTTAGTATGAACCCTTTTTAAGGGAATTTAAAAAAAATGCCCCTAAGAATATATGTTAGAAAGTAGATCTTGAAAAGCCTAGATTGAAGCCTATAGACTCATGAGTTAAGGAAATAAAAGTTTATTTATAAGTTATCAACTTTTGTCTTTGGATTACCCTTTATGTGTTACCCCTAACTTTCCTTTTATTCTAGGCAATGGCCGATAATAGGAGGACTCGGGCAAACAAGCGATGTGAAGATCAGTGTGATGACTGTACTAATGAGATGCCCAATCCAATGGGAGTGGGAATCACGAAATTTGTCATGATTCTCTCTCAGATAACTCAAGATTTGAATAGAAAAATGGGTCAAGAGGAACTTACAAACCCCCCTAAGAAGGAACAAGTCATTATCAAGAGCTTCATGAGACAAAGGCCTCCTAATTTTAGTGGATCATCCGACCCCACGATCTATGAACAATGGATCAACTCCATTGAAAATATCTTCTCCATCCTTCAATGTTATGAACAAGAGAAGGTTATCCTGGCATCTTATCGTATTGAGGGTGAAGCTGATCAATGGTGGACGTTGATAAAAAATACGAAGCCTAAGGAGGAGATCGATGTGTTGGAATGGAAGGATTTTTGGAAGATGGTTTTTGATAAATATTTTTCATGCACCCTCTGGCTTAAGATAGAAATGGACTTCCTTTCTCTCAAGAAAAAAGAAGAAGAATATGTTGGAGCTTATGAGTAAAACTTCACAATCCTTGCATGATACACTTCCAGCTTTGTCGTTACCCCCAAATGCAAGGTTGACCGCTTCTTTGGTGGGCCGAATCCTAGACTGTGGAAAGCATTAGCGATCCGTGACTTCGACAGCTATGAGGAAATTGTCCTATGTTCCCTCAAGGTCGAAATGGAGATCGGGGAATCACATGGGTATCATGGGGACAAGAAGCGTAAGGTGGACTTCAATGCGGGCGGTCTGATAGATAAATCCAATGGTGCTAAGAAGATCCAGAACCCCACTTTCCAAAAGTACAGAAAGAAGCACCCTGGAAATTTCCTCAAGGGGACGAGGAAATGCTTTAGGTGTGGAAGAGAAGGGCACCTAGCTCTTAAATGTCTGCAAGAAAGACTCGTAGCTGCGATAGAGGAGAATAACACTCTGTTCGAACCACAACGTGTTGTTCATTACTACAACTGCAAAGAACTGGGGCATCTTGCAAATAAGTGCCCTAATCCAAAGGTTTTAAGAGGCAACCAACAACCTCCAAGGTAGCAAAGAAGATATTTTTCCATCACTTATACCGATGTGAACCCCAACAATGAAGTGGTGACAGGTACGCTAGTTATTCATTCAAGAATAGCAAACGTACTTTTTGATTCAGGTTCTAAACATTCTTTTATATCTCGAAAGTTTTGTAGAACAATCCCAGCACCACCAGAAATCATGGAAGTAAAGATGTCGGTGAGTACAGCTAATGGGGAAATCATTGAATCCCATGAATATAAGTCCTCCACTATTATAATCTGTGGATTGAATTTCCCGGTGAACCTCATCATACTTCCTCTGGTGGAATCTTATGCAATTCTTGGCATGGATTGACTTCCCTTATATAGAGCCAACATAAATTTTCAGGAGAGGGAAATCACACTCCATATGGAGAATCAACCCCCGATTCTTTACAAGTGTAAGGAGGAAGAGGAATCTCCTTTAGCTCCATCATCTCAAGAATGGATATTACTGCCCTATGAGCACACGTATCTGGATTAGATGACTGAGTCCAAGGAAGAAACCACCCTTAAAAAATTCCTATTATGAGGGAATTTGCTGAAGTGTTCCCGAGGAACTGCCTGGTCTTCCTCCTAGAAGATATGTTGAATTCTCAATTGAACTTATACCAGGGGAGCTAACAATATCCAAGAATACATATAGAATGGATATCGTGGAGCTTGAATAGCTGAAGAAACAACTACAGGAGAATCTGGATAAAGGGTTTATACGACCAAGTGCTTCACCTTGGGGTGCACCAGTCTTCTTCGTCAAGAAGAAGGATGGGTCAATGCGGCTTTGTGTAGATTATCATGAACTTAAAAAAATCATGATAAAGAACAAGTATCCTCTGCCACGGATCGATGACTTGTTTGATCAGCTGCATGGAGCACAATACTTCTCCAAGGTAGATTTGCAGTCGGGATATTATCAAGTAAGGGTGAATAAGGAAGATGTCCCCAAGACTGCTTTTCGTACAAGATACGGGCACTATCAATTCATAGTAATGCCTTTCGGACTCACTAATGCTCCAACAATCTTCATGGAATTGATGAATAGAGTCTTTAGAGATTACCTCGACAAATTTGTGGTAGTATTTATAGATGATATTCTAATATAATCCAAAACTAAGGAGGATCATGAGGAGCATTTAAGAAATGTACTAGAGACTTTGCGCAAAGAGAAGCTCTATGAAAAGTACAGCAAGTGTGAGTTCTGGTTGAAGGAAGTATCATTATTGGGCCATATCATCACAAGTAATGGTATATATTTAGATCCCTCCAAAACCGATGCAATTGAGGGATGACCGAGGCCAACATTGGTAACAGATATCCGTAGCTTCTTGGGGTTAGCTGGATATTATCGATGATTTGTGAGAAATTTCTCATGATTGTCCAACCCTCTTACCAAGATAAATCGAAAGGGAGTAAAGTTTTCTTGGAGTGATGAATGCGAAGAAAGCTTCAAGGAGTTGAAAAGAAGGCTTATCACTGCGCTCGTGCTCACTTTACCCACAAGTGGGGAAATTTTTGTGGTATTCAGTGATGCTTCAAAGAAGGGACTAGGCTGTGTGTTGATGCAAAATGATAAAGTGATATCCTATGCCTCAAGGTAGTTGAAAATCCATGAGCGAAACTATCCAACGCATGGTCTGGAGTTGGCGGCGGGGATCTTTGCCTTGAAAATATGGTGGCATTATCTCTATGGAGAGAAATGTGAGATATATACTAACCATAAGAGTCTTAAATATATATTCACACAGAAAGAGCTTAATATGTGCCAGAGAAGATGGATAGAGCTCATCAAGGATTATGACTGTTCAATACATTACCACCCTGGGAAAGCGAATAAGGTGGAAGATGCCCTAAGTAGAAAGGACTCAACGATTCTATCAATGATGAGAATTTACAAGGATCCAATCTTCTTAGACTTGATGAAGATGGACATGAGAATTATAAAGAAGGGAACATCATCAATCATTTCACAAATGATTTCTCAACCATCTCTTTTGGAAAGGTTAAAGGATGCTCAAAAGGATGATGTGGGAATTCAGGAAAAAGTAGAAGCTATCGAAAAAGGGAAATCATCGGAGTTTAATGTTAATGAATAAGGAATTGTGTGATTTGGGAAAAGACTATGTGTTCCATCAAGTCCTGAGCTGAAGAAGGAACTTTTGGATGATGCACATAGTTAAAATTTCTCTATCCACCCAGGGAGAACAAAGATGTATCGAGATCTCCGAGAAAACTTTTGGTGGGATAATATGAATAAGGAGATCGCTGTATATAAATCAAAGTGCCTGGTGTGCCAGCAAGTGAAGGCAGAGAGGCAGAAGTCTAAGGGGATGATGCAAACATTTCCCATACCAGAATGGAAATGGGAGAACATCACCATGGACTTTTTCACTGGACCTATGAGGACAACCAAAGGCAACAATGCAATCTGGGTTGTGGTTGATCATATTACAAAGACTGCACACTTAATTTCTATTCTAGAGGATTTCCCATTGGATCAACTGGCATGAATATATATTAGGGTAGTGGTAAGGCTTCATGGAGTAACACTATCTATTATGTCTGACCGAGATCCAAGATTCACCTCTAAGTTTTGGAAGAGTCTTCAACATGCTCTGAATACTGAACTGAACTTCAACATAACCTATCATCCTAAAATTGATGGCCAATCCGAGCGGACTATCCAAACACTTAATGACATGTTGAGTGCATGCTCAATGTACTTTAAAGGAGTATGGGATCAACATCTTCCTCTGGTTGAGTTCTCTTTTAATAACAGTTTCCACTCGAGCATCCAAATGGCACCTTATGAAGCCCTGTATGGGAAAAGGTGCAGAACACCGACATGTTTGGATGAGGTTGGTGAACGTAAGCTGTTTAGACCAGAAATGGTTGAAGAAATGGTGGAGAAGGTGAAAACCATTCAACAGCATATCAAGGCAGCCCAGAGTCGACAAAAGAGTTATGCAGATAACCATCGACGAGACCTTGAGTTTAAAGTTGGAGACATGGTTTTTCTATGCATATCTCCGTGGAATAAGGTCACGAGGTTTGGAAAGAAAGGGAAGTTAAGTCCAAGGTTCATCGGCCCCTTCGAGATTCTTGACCGTGTCGGGGCTGTGGCCTATCAACTAGAACTTCCACCTACTATGGCCAAAGTACATGATGTCTTTCATGTATCCCTGTTAAGGAAGTATATACTGGACCCTTCACATGTACTCTCTTCTGAGGTGGTACAGTTGGAGGATGATCTTTCTTATGAGGAGCTACCTGTGAAGATCTTAGATCATAGAGAAAAAGTTATACGAAATAAGACAATGCCCCTCGTCAAGGTGTTGTGGCGAAACCAAAATTTTGAAGAAGCGACTTGGGAATCAGAGGAAATGATGAAGCTGAGTTACCCAGATCTGTTTTAGTGTGGGTAAAGGAAATTTCGAGGGTGAAATTTCTTAAGGGGGGAATATTGTAACAACCCAAAGTTTAATTATTGGAAATCCTTCTTGATCTAATTAAATGTCTCTTTATATAAAATGTTTATATAAAATGTCAAATTCTTTGGTTTTATGTTAAGAATTGTGACCGTTGCTTTTATAGCCATTGAACAGTGATCACATGATTAGTATAAATATAGGGATTTAACAAACCCACTTTACTCAGAAAAAGGAAGCAATGACCTCATCCATTAGAATTTCTCCATACGAAGCCCATTTGTCGGAGCTAGGAAAATAGGTGGATCTTTGGGATTTGTTCTTGACCAATCCCAAGCTGAGCTTCATCATGTCAAGATCGAACGAGACCGTCTACAAGAAAAGTGGAAGTTGATAGAGATTACCACTCGAGCGATGTTATCCGAGCCACCCCAAGAGTCTGTCACCATCCCACACCTTACCCTTAGGTCTTATGCGGCTGTTTTAAGGGGTTATGTAACAAATCTCTAGTACTATGTTCATGTACATTATTTTTGTATATAATAATGAATATACTTTCTTTTCATTATTGATATATTGTAAATAGTTTTTAAAGTACAAATAGTATTTTTAGTTATTATTTAATTAAGAAATCTATTTTATTAAGGTATTTTTGAATTAAATAATATTTTAACAAAATATTATTATTATTATTAAATTAATTTTATTATATATAAATGATCATATAATTTTATAAATGCAATTATAATTTTTATTAAGGTTTGAAATCCATTTTTGTCAAAACCCGTGAATTTTTGAAAAATGTCGGTTGTTATTTTAAAATTGAAAATTAACATATTTAGAAAATTATTTAGATAAAATAAATTTTATTTCTGGAATCCGGATGTCGAAATTATCCAACGGTGAATTTTTCATAATTTTCTGAGATAATCAAATTTTTGGGTAAAAATTAAATACCGTTTAAATATATAATGTGTTTTATGACTTCATAATTACCCAATAGTGCTGTAATAAAATACTATAAGCTTTATTTTCGGCCAATATATGTTTTAAAATTAAAATAATGTGATTTTGGGTTTGTTTGACTTATTTTAAAAAGCATTAATGGACCCCTCAAGACTTTTTAAACATCTTGTCTTTTTAAATTATTTTCCATGGGAGTGTGACTCACCTCCACATAAGCAACCCCATTATTTTAAGAAGTTAGAACTTTGGCCTTATAAAATATTATTTTTCTCTCCCCTTTTCTAAAAAACATGGGCAAAAACCTTGAGCTGATTTGTGGTTTGATTAGTTTAATGTAAGGGGTCCCAAACCTAAATAATAAAGAATTCACTCACCTTTCCTATATAAACCCACCCAAGCTCCCACTTCCTCCTCAATCAAAGCCTTTGGAGTTTGTAAAACCTATGCCCTACTCTCTATAGAATCCTCCCAAGGTTCCCCAAGCTCCCAAGAATCCTCTCTCAAGCCTCTCTCAAGCCTTTGGAAGCACACTTCCAAGTAAGAGTTTTTCTTCCTTTCACATTTTTGTCCAATTTTATTAATATTGTTATGCCCTTTTAATTTCAATTATAAATGTTGGGGTATGGTTTCTCACCTCCCCCATACTGCCCTATTATTTTTTGAATTATGAGATACCCCTTTATCTCTCATCAAATGCCTCCCATGTACACCCGTTACTATGCTGAAATTCTGAAAGGAACTTCTCTCTCCTCATTTACATTCAAGCAATACTTTTGTATCATGAATCTAAATTCCATTACAATTGTTGGGACATGTATCTATATGAACCCCCTATTTTCCATTTCATGTAGATATGATGAGACACCCCTTTCTCTCTCATCAACCATTTTTATGAATTCTTATATCACGCCGTTATGCTGCTGAAATTGCATCGATTTTCTAAGACAATGCCATTGTGTAGGGAATACCATGCCCATTTCTCCATCAAGGGTATTCAACTTCATGCACATTTACTTATTGATTATAAAGTTTAATTCCACATTCCTTTTTTGTGGAATAAATGATTATGTTTTATGAATCCATGTTTTATGATCCATGTGGAACACTTATGCATGAAATGAAATGTTTAAGAAGGGTGCTCCCTTATAGCGCTCCAATGCATTGGGTAAAGTTTAGTATCATGATACATCATGTGCAATGAGTTTTGACTCATGCTAATTCAAGTGAAACGAGGGTTTACTCATGCTTCATGTGCAATGAGGATTTACTCATGCTCCATGTGCAATAAGCCTTGGCTCATGCTAATTGCATGTTAAGTTTTGTTGCCACATTTCCATGTTATGATTATCATGCTTTATCATGACTTTATGTTCATGTTTCTCTTATGCTCTATTGATATTCCTATTGTCTAACATGTATTTTAATCCTCATGTATTCCATGTTTATTCCCTTACTGGGCTTTATAGATCATCCCTTTTCTTATGCATGTCCTCAGGTTATCCCATGCAATGCTAAGTACGAGGGAATGTTGTGGTCATGTAAAGAAAGTTTTCAATAAAGATGTTGTATTTCATTTTTTAAGTTGTTATGTAATGATCCTAAGCCACAAAAAAACTATACCTCTTGATCTTCCATGTTGTATCAAGTGAACAATTTATGTAATAAATCATGTTTAAGTTTTTAAAATAAGCAGGGTTGTCATAGTATTCCTCTGCCTCCTAGGCCCGTTGTTCTAGGAACTAGTTTGTGCACTTGATTATCGTGGTACGGGTAGTCTATGATCCAGAATTATAGTATTCCTTGGTGTTGCGATACTTATAATTCTATTTTTAATTGCTTATATTTCTTAGTTATCCTTGATATGCATGATCATGCTTGTGAAAAATGATATGAAAAATGTTATTTGAAATTGATATACCATATTTTGTTTAGAATTGTGGAAAAAGGAAAATGTTTACCATGTTTTCTATAAAACTTATTTACTGATTATCATGCCATGATTTTACTTAAAATGATCATACATGATTTTTTATATAGAGGCTTATTATGGAACACCTAGGTGGGATCTTACTGAGCCCGTTAGCTCACACCCTGCGCACCTCTTCGGTGGTGCATAGACCTTTGTTTGTATTCCAGTGTAGAGAAAGCCAAGGCACTATAATGAGGCGGTGAGGTTCATGTCAGCTGGTTGGGTAGCTAGTGGTGAGATGGTGGTAGCTTTCCATGCCATCATTTGGAGTAGCTGTTTGGCTTCACTACTAGAAATGAAGGTTATACCAATGGTTCTAAACCTTTGGTATAGGCTGGAAAACCGTTGGTAAAGCCTATACCAACGGTTTTCCAAACCGTAGGGAAGTAAGCCGTGAGGAAATCCCTATACCAACGGTTTGATCTAAACCATTGGTATATGCCACTATATGTATTGATTTACCAACAGTGTAGGCTAATCATTGGTATATGTTTGTATAACATTTTTACCAATGGTTTCATTGAAACTGTTGGCATATATTGAAGACTAAACACTATACCAATGGTTTTAAAACCGTTGGGATAGTTTTTAATTTTTTCTCAAAGTATACCAACGGTTTAAAACCATTGTTATTGTGTATTTCCAGAGCTATTTCACAACAACCCCTCCAGTATCCCCTCTAGTATACACCTGCATAAAAAATAGCACAAAAAACACATACAAACAGACTTAAAACAGCATAAAAAACACCTGCAATAGCACAAAAAAAACACATAAAACCATCAAACTCTTCCAACCATGTCATGTACTACAATTCCCTATTTCAATCTTCATATGAAAACAATCTTCCAGTAGAGTTGAATAACAGTTTCAATTACTCAAACATTATTTACTTACATTTCAATCTTTATATGACAACCACTCTTCCAGTAGTAATTCACCTCACCCCTGCACAACCCCCCCAACCAGCACAACCCCCACCTCCCTATAAAATTCTGTTAGGCATAATAGTCTGAGAAATACTTATTAGAGTTGAATAATAGTTTAAAATTGGCTCAAATACCAATTTTTTTATCCTAGATTTGGGTATGTAATGATTTGTGATGCATTTTGCATTGAACTTGTATTTTTTATAATATATGGTGAAAAGGTATTTTCTTAGGAGTCTCATCACTTATGACCCCATGAGTTAAACTACCCAACTAATGAAAAAGAGTTTGCGACTATCGTTGATGAGTGTAAATTTTAGAGACACCACCTCTTTGATTAGAGACATGTTATATATACAAACTGAATGTCATAGTAATATAATTTATTCTAATGTAAACTAAATCGTTTTTATATGTTTTGGATAAAATACATGTAGATGTTCAAATTTGAAATGGAATATGTTCCTTGTAAAGGAAATGTCAGTTTTGATGCACTAAGAAGGAAGATGAAGGAGGTAGGGGTGTTAATGTCAGGTATTGGGTGAATGGTAATGACTTTGTTGGTAGAATCTATAGTGGTAATAAAATAATATACTTGGTTATTGGTTTTTATACGCATAGTGATCATGTCCAAATTGGTTGAATAAGTGGATGTTGAACATGTGTCTGATTCAGAGTGTGTCGTGATGCAAATGAGGTTGACAAAAATAGTCCCCTTCTAGGATGGGTTATAGTCATACATGGTGTACTACTAGTTAATGTAAGGGCGACACTTCTTTATTCCATGATAAAAATAATTTATGAGACCCTATCATGCTTAATAGTTAGAATAAAAGTGATGGCACATAATATCCTCAAAAAAATTAAATCCAACTGAATCATGCCCCAAATACCCTCTTTAACCCAACCATCCTACCACAAGACTTTGACAATTGGTAGCATATTCCCTCGCTACAGTTTCTTGATGTTGTGAAATAAAACTCCTCAATTTTTGAAATTGTTAGGTTTTTGAGGATCATAATAAGATCTTTTGACAACAAAAGAACACCCAAATATAATCTATCCTCAAACAAAAGCAACATTTATAGAAAATAAAAAATGTCTGAAAATGGATTTTACCTAGGAGTGGTTTTATTCTTCCTAAATCTAAAGATAATGTTTGATGATGCATGCTATGAAACTAAATTTGAAAATGGGGTATGAAAAATGACCCATGGTTCCATGGTCATTAAAAAAGGAGTAAAGTATGGAACTCTTTACTTGATTTAAAATTCAGGCAGCACTGAAATGATCATAAGTTCAACTTGTGATAGTCTAGAAGAATGGAACTGTAAGTTTATTGACCTTATTCAGAATAATATTAACGTTCTTAAGGCTATGAACACTAAATGGTACAAGTATAGTGCGATATATTGAGTAGTGATAGCTACACCATGCTTTGGATTGAGGTGGGGTTGAATCTTACACGTCACATATGACCCATGTATCATTTTCTTAAAGTTTCAATAGAATCTGAATGCGTTTGGTCAGTTTTCCGTATGTCAGTTGTTGTTTTCACTTAAAATGATGTCCATTTTAAACAAAAGAGAGACATTTTGAGTGGTGTCAGCCACACCGCACTTTGGATTGAGGTGGGGTTGACTTTTACACATCACAAATGACCCATGTATTGTTTTCCTAAAGTATCAACACAATCCAAATGCGTTTGGTCAGTTTTCCGTATGCCAGTTGTTGTTTTCACTTAAAATCCTTTCCATTTCAAATAAAAGTGAGACAGTTTGAGTGGTTATGGAGAAACCAGCCCTTGGATTGAGGCGGGGTTGACTCGTACATATCACATATGACCCATGGATTATTTTCCTAATGTTTCAATAGAATCTGAATGCCTTTGGTCAGTTTTCTGTATGTCAGTTGTTGTATTCACTTAAAATGATATCCTTTTGAAACAAAAGAGAGACACTTTGAGTGGTTCCGGCCACAAATCACCATGGATTGAGGCATGGTTGACTCGTACACGTCACAAATGACCCATGGATTTTTTTCCTAAAGTATAAACAGAATCCGATTGCGTTTGGTCGGTTTTCTGTATGCCAGTTGTTGTATTCACTTAAAATGATGTCCTTTTGAAACAAAAGAGAGACACTTTGAGTGGTACCAGCCACACCGTTCCTCAAATTGAGGTAGGGTTGACTCATACACGTCAAAAATAACCCATGTATTGTTTTCCTAAAGTATCAACACAATCAGAATGCGTTTGGTCAGTTTTCCATATGCTAGTTGTTTTTACTTAAAAGAGTATCCATTTAAAAAAAAAGAAAGATACTTTGAGTGGTACCAGCCACACCGTGCCTCGGATTGAAGCGAAGTTGACTCGTACACGTCACAAATTACCCATAGATCCTTTTCCCAAAGTATCAATAGAATCTGAATGCGTTTGGTCAGTTTTCTGTATGCTAGTTGTTGTTTTCACCTAAAATGTTGTCCATTTCAAAGAAAAGTGAGACACTTTGAGTGGTGCCGGCCACACCGCACCTCGTATTTAGGAAAGGTTGAATCATACAAATCAAAAATGACCCATGGATCGTGATGTTGAAGTATCAAAACAATCTAAATGTGTTTGGTCATTTTTCCGTATGCCAGTAGTTGTTTTAACTTAAAATGTTGTCCATTTCAAATAAAATTGAGATAATTTGAGTGGTACCGGCCACACCGTGCCTCTAATTGATACAAGGTTGACTCATACATGTCAAAAAATGACCCATGGATCATTTTGTTGAAGTATCAACACAATCCGAATGCGTTTGGTTGGTTTTCCCTATGCCAGTTGTTGTTTTCACTTAAAATGTTGTCCATTTCAAACAAAAGTGAGACACTTCGAGTGATACCGGACACTCCGTGCCTCAGATTGAGGCGGAGTTGACTCTTACACATCACAAATGACTCATGGATAATTTTCCTAAAGTATCAATAGAATCCTAATGTGTTTGGTCGGTTTTCTTTATGCGAGTTGTTGTTTTAACTTATAATGTTGTCCATTTCAAATAAAAACGAGACACTTTGAGTGGTACCAGACACACTGTGCCTCAAATTGAGGCGGGGTTGACTCGTAAACGTCAAAAATGACCCATGGATCATTGTGTTGAAGTATCAACACAATCCAAATGTGTTTGGTTGGTTTTCCATATGCCAGTTGTTGTTTTCACTTAAAATGTTGTCCATTTCAAATAAAAGTGAGACACTTTGAGTGATACCAGCCACACCGTGCCTCAGATTGAGGCGGGGTTGACTCGTACATGTCAAAAATGACTCATGGATCGTTTTCCTAAAGTATCAATAGAATTTGATTGCGTTTGGTTAGTTTTCTGTATTCCAGTTGTTGTTTTCACTTAAAATGTTTTCCATTTCAAATAAAAGTGATGCACTTTGAGTGGTATTGGCCACACCATGCATCGGATTGAGGAGGGGTTGACTCGTACATGTCAAAAATGACTCATGGATCGTTCTGCTAAATTATCAACACAATCCGAATCCATTTGGTCAGTTTTCTGTATGTTAGTTGTTGTTTTCATTTAAAATGTTGTCCATTTAAAATAAAAGTGAGACACTTTGAGTGGTACCAGCCACACCGTGCCTCGGTTTGAGGCGGAGTTGACTCGTACACATCACTTGGGTGTTTTGAGTTCCGTTAAGTGTGGATTTAAGACCCGGGTGAGTCTAATCCTCTCATTGCTTCCTCTTTTAGATTAGGGTTTTCACTCTTCTCTCATCTTCTTCCAAAGCTCTAAAACCCTCTTTTCCATTGGGATTTAGGATGAATCTTGAAGAGATCTTATATTGGGATCCAGGGTCCAGGGAGAAGGGTTGGGGGGGATTTCCGAGGGGTTGTCCGGGGTCCAGGAAGGAGGGTGGGTAATGTATCTAAAACTCTATCTAGGTATCATACATCGAATTCCGATAGGACTGAGAACCGCCGCGGGGTGTCATTCTAAAGAAGGGACAAATCATGGAATTACCGTGGTGTGACCATGGCGTGACCATGGCGTGACCACAGCGTGACCACGACATGACCACAACATGACTGCGGCGTGACTGCGATGTGACCGCGGCGTGACTACGACATGTTGGCCTGGTCCAATGACATCCGAGAGGCAGGATCTTTTAGCCAGGAGTGAAGGGGGTGGGAGGAGTCGGGGCGACATTCCGGCCATCGCCTCCCTCCCCATTAACTATGGGTGGGTAATGTATCTAAAAATATATCTAAGAATCATAGATCTAATTCTGATAGGACTGCGAACCGCCACAGGGTGTCGTCCTAGAGCAGGGCCAAATCATGGCATTACCATGGCGTGACCCCGGAGTGACCGTAACGTGTTGAACCGGTCTAGCGACATCCGTGGGGCAGTATCTTCCAGCCAGGATTCCAAATAAATCCTATATAGTTGTCCTTCACATTTGGAATGTAGGGTTCAGTTGACATTTATGCACTTTAATGTGATTGATGTCACTAACGATGAGGATTTAGATCAAGTAAAATATTCCTAAGAGGATTGGGCCTTGTAGTGATAAGTGTGGGAATTGTACATCTAGCGTTTGATGAGGAAATACTTATGAGAGTGGATTGGAATCTTGGTAGGTTCTTAGAGTGGGATGATCCCTCTGAGTATATAAAATGTATTATGAAAGGTTTTACTCCATTTAATGATTCAAGAGTTCAACTAAAGATATGAAGGATGATATGCTAGTGTGGGTATTGGGTATTGTCGGACAGATTGGCATTATAATGCCAAGAGGCTTGGTGTGATTTATCTTAGGATGGAACTTGGTTAATGGGGATGGGTTATAATACATGATTTTTATGAGGTTATTTACTGGATTATTGAGAATATAATGTATATGGGTTCGACATGGTGTGCTTTTGTGACTAGGACAATCATAAGGTGAATAATCCTCTTTGTCTAGTTGGATGATGAGATGTGCATCAAGGCATGTGATAATCCTCGAGAGATGAGTCTAGAGTATGTGAATGAGAGGATAGACTAGGATAGGTTTGATAGGATTGGGTGAGTAGCCAAACCATGCGAGGATGATACGATGTATGGAGACACTTGGAGACACTTGGGGTTATTTATTCTATCTCATGGAGACACTTGGGGTTATTTCATGACTCCAACATACTCCATAAATATTCCCACACAATGTTTTAGAAAAAAAATTCCATATCATGGAAGACCCCAAGGATCCTCTATCTTCCAATGTTTCCTCACACTCACACCTCATGGTATTACAATATACAATTGATCTACGTCAACTAGACATGATAGAATCACTACCCCCCATCTGTAGAAAGAAGTAAAATACCTAAGTGTCCAATGCGATAAAGAAAAAAGAATAAAAACTAAGAAAAAACATACATGTATCCTATGACTATACATGTCATCTCCCAATATATAAGAACCACACCGCACCATTGGTCAAATCATGTTCCTGCAATCAAGGGGGAAACAGTTCCATTTAATAATCTCTTCATTTTTCATTTTGTTATTTATATAGAATGTTGTTGGAAACACCATACTAGTACACTTATCCATTGAATATGCACCTATGCTACATTAGTTGAGTTGAATATTGTGCACATAACCTTCTTCACTATGGAAATAACCTCAGAGGGACCACAATCAATGTTTAGTAGTTGATCCTACTCTTGAACCTGGTTGGGCACCAGTCCATGAACCAGATGGTTTACTTGGTCATGAGGGTGTAAACAATTTCATTATACTATACTAAGAATAAAGTTGTTGGTATCTTTTCTACCAGAAATGGGAATTTCTCAAGGCTTGAGTGCCAATGGACTACAGTTCCTAAGTTAATGGACCCTTAACTATCCGTAGATGTCAAGGGGTGTCTCCCATGGGTGTCTTGTGGTGTGTAGTGTCTATCTATGATTTCTGTAGTGCTTTCATATTATGGGAAATGTGTATTTCATGGTCAGTTTAATAAATACATTAGTCAATTAGAAAATACACCCATAGTCAATAGAGATATACCCACTTTTGATAGAGAATACCATCCAAATAACCAACTTGGAAATCCAAGACCAACATTTTACTTTACCAATTCCAATTACATAATATTTACAGCACCAACTTATGTTTTATGAACCAATAAAAATATAAAATATAAATAATAGATGCACAAAATTAAAACTATGGTAGTACTTACAGATTTGGAGTGTAGAACAATTTTTTTTGATTTAAGATGGATCTATCAGGTGGAAGCAGTTTCCTGGCCTGGGTAAAGAGAAATCCCTCTGGTTTAGGCCAAATAAAAACAGAGAAGAAAAAAAATAGACTAAGAACATTAAAATTAATTTAGGACTTACATATTTGATGTTGATTGAAGAGGATGGAAGGTTTTTTCCAGCTTGGGTAGCCAGAGAGCTTCGACAGATCTTTATTTTTAGGGCTGTTATCGCACGAACAGAGGATAATTAGGGATGTTGTATTTTTGGGGAAACCTTTCCCAATGGTTTTTAAAAATTGTTGGGAAATGTATTCTATACCAATAGTTTTTAAAAACCATTGGTATAGGTTGTTGTAATGGGAATTTAACCAACGATTTCATTTAAACCGTTGGAAAAAAGGAGGCATTTCCCAACAGTTTGGTCCAACCATTGGGAAAGGATGGTAATAATGGGAGTTTACCAATGGTTTGTTCAAACCCTTTGGGTATTCCACCTATGCCAATGTTTTTTTCAAACTGTTGGCATCAAAGTGTTGGTATATCGATAAATTCTAGTAGTGATTGAGTCCTTTGCAGTTGGACTTGTCCTTTGGAGTTTTTAGCTACTTTTGTTTTTGACTATTTCCACTGTTTTCTTACAGTTATAACATATATATCTTCTTATTATTCCATTGTTCCTTTTTGTTTAGTACATATATTCCATGTGGTTGTTTAGGTTGGGTGAAATCATTCCCTTTTTTGTGTTGTTCGATGCGTGAGTGCTTGTCGCTAGCCCGTGGGGATCAAGAATACCCTTTGGGTATGTGATGGAATGGGCCAGGTGTTGGGTTTGAGGGAAAATCGGGCCGGTTCATTACATTTTGGTATCAAAGGAGGTCTTTCCTTAAGATTCATTATCTTGGGACATCTGTTAGACTGAAGATAGGATTTTCGGGACTTGAGAGGTATGTTGTGATAAGTGCTTGACCAACTTTTATCATAACGAGACTCAAGTTTCCATGGGATGTTGGGATGTGTGTCTCTAGTGTTGGGTTTTTGTTTTAAAATCTCAGTTTCTTCTTATGAGTTTTCTAGTTTGAACTGAGATTTATTCTTTTGTCTGATTGTTCTTATGTTTCAGTGTGCAACAATATGCCTCCAAGATGTCTTCCACGAGTTCCTTAGGAAGGTGTAGATGATGCTCCTCAAGCGAATCCACCTATAGATTAGAATCTCATCGAGACTATCATACGGGAAGTCCATGCTATTAATCAAGACACGCCACAAGTTTAGAACGTAGTGGTTGAGGTACAACCATGATATAGAGGAGAGATAGATTGATCATGGGAGTTCTTACATAAGAAGCCACCATCCTTTAAAGGGACTACTGTAAATCAAGAGGTAGAGGACTGGATGTAAGGGATTGATCAAATATTCAACTTTTTGGAGACAGTTGAGAATATTAGGGTAAATTTAATGGTGTTTAGGCTTGAATAATCTGGTAAGCAATGGTGGGATTCTATGGTCAAAGCATAAAAATACATGTAATTGGATTGGAAGGGTTTAAAAACCTTATTCTTTCAATAGTTTTTTCTAGAGTCCCTGATGCTGGAAAAGTCTCTAGATTTTTTTGTCTTTACAATAGGGAGAGAATTCATTATTGGTACACACTAACCATTTTTCTGATCTTTTCCATTTTTTACCAGATATAGTGAAGAATGACCATCTAAAGGCACAAAAATACCTGTAGGGTTTGCGATCGGATATCAGATCACATATGTTCATGTTGAAACTTTATACCTATGTGGAGATAGTAGACAGAGCTATGATAGAAAAAATGAATATGGAAAGCAAGGTTTGATTTTCCACCTCTTTTATTCCATCAGGTGGTAGCTTCAGTGGTGCACATGGAAAGAAGAGGAAGTGAAAAGATCATCACATGGGTAGTGGAGGTGGGTCTCTATAGTGAAGCTCCTCTACACTATCTTTTGTAGAAAAAAATATACCTCTAACTTGATATCAGTGTAGAAAGGGAGGACACACCAGACATTCTTGGCCTATTCTTACAAGGATATGAAATAGTTGTGGATGCATTGGTCACTTATAGTGCTTCTATTAGGATATGACTACGCCACGTTGTAGTTAGGGTTTGTCAGCTCCAAAGGATAATGTGGCATAGTTAGAAGCTTCAAAGACTATAGGGATCTAGTTATAGGCCTTATGAGTGAATCATTTTCACGCAGTATATGAGTGTCTAGTGAAAGTTGATGTAGGTCCAACAACAGTGAGAGGTACTATATTTATTTTATCTTCAGTAGAAATTTATTTATTTGATACTAGTGCCTCCCACTCATTTATATCTACATTTTTTGTTTATATACTTAAACTTCTAACAGAACTTATGTCCTTTAAAATGGAGTTAGTGACACCTCTTGGTAAGAGGAAAGAGCGGGAGTTTATGTGTCCTTATTTTTCATTAATGATAACTGATATGGAGTTGGTCTGGGATTTTCTCATTCTTAATCTAAATCTATTTGACGTCATCATCGGTTTGGATTGGATTTTCACTCAATGAGATGAGGTTGATTGTTATAATCTATGTGTTTCATTTCTTGTTTCTAATAGGATCTCTCATGTGTTTTAGGGAGAGTGGGACCCAAGGTCAGGTCATGCAGAACCTTCCCACCCATAGCTCAGAAGTTTTATATCTACTATTGTGTTTGATCATGATTACATCTTTCATGTAGTTGATTTTCCCAATGTTGTTTGAGACTTTCCTGATGTTTTCCCTGATGAATTCTTCAATCTTACTTCAGAGAGAGAGGTAGAGTTTATGATTGAATCGGTGCTAGGTATGTAGCTGATATCAATACCTTATTATCATATGGAACTAGCAGAGCTAAAAGAGATCAAGAATGATTTGGAAAACTTTCTGGAAAAAGGTTTTTTCCCCTAGAATTTCACCTTGGGTAGCCCCTATGCTCTTTTCTAAGAAAATAGATGGTTCACTTAGATTATGTGTGGACTATCAGAAGTTGAACTGAGCAATGGTTAAGAAAAAATATCCTTTGACTTGTGAGGATGATTTGTTTAATCAGTTAAAGGGGGGAAATTGGTTTTCAAAGAACGATCTTCAGTCAGGTTATCATCAGCTCAGAGTTCGGGTGTTTGATATACCAAAGACAGACTTTAGGAGAAGGTATGACCATTATGAATATCTTGTGATGCCTTTTGGTATGACTAACTCTCTTTTAGTTTTTATGGCTTTGATGAATAAGATATTCCATCAATATCTTGACACTTTTTTTCTAGTGTTCATGGATGATATTTTGGTTTATTTGAAATCTGATCATGAGCATGAGCACCATCTAAGTTTGGTTCTAGAAATTTTGAAAAATAACGATTTGTATGAAAATATTTCGAAATTTTGTTTCTGGATTCAAGAAGTGAAATTATTAGGGAAAATAATTTCTAAGCATGGCTTATCAGTTGACCCAAAGAAGGTGAAGGCTGTTTTTTCATAGAAGGAACCATGGAATGTATTTGATATACGAAGCTTCCTCAGTTTTTCTGGATACTACTGACGTTCGTCAAGGATTTATCTAAGCTAGCGTCACCTTTGAAGGATCATACTAGGAAAGTGATGAAATTTACATGGGATGTAAAGTTTTATTCTTCTTTAGATGAACCGAAAAGTCTTCTGACATCAGATTCTATTCTGATCTTACCTGAGCCCGATAAGGGGTACATGGTGTTTTTCAATGATTCTGGTGCTGGTTTGGGATACGTGCTTATACAGGATGACTATGTGGTAGCTTATATATCTCTTCAATTTTGACCACATGAAAAGAATTACCCTACTCATGATTTATATCTTGCTGTAGTCATGCATGCACTCAAATATTGGTGGCACTATTTTTTTGGGGAGAAGTTCATAGTATTCTCTGATCATAAAAGGCTGAGCTATATATTTTCTCAGAAGGACTTATATCTCAGATAGAGATGATGGGTATAATACCTTCAGAAATTTGAATTCGATATCCCCTACACTCTGGGGAAGGGAAATGTTATTGAAGATTATCTTAGTAGGAAATTACCATCACAGGTTGTTCTGTAATCGAAGGAGGAGTGGAACCTTATGGGACTTTTCACTCAGTTACACTTGGATTCTCAGAAGGATGTTTTAGGTATGGTTCTGACTAGAGTTCAGCTATCATCATCTATCTCAGAGCCTATTTTTTAGATTTAGTAGCAGGATGATGAGTTTAGTAAAGTTTGATAAAGCCTCTATGGTGGGGAGACCTTTTTTGGTTGGTCTCTTTCTTCAGATGGTATGCTCCACTTCAGGAAGCGGGTTGTTGTTCCCGTATCTGTAAGAATTTTTGTCTTGTTAGATTTTCACATCTCTCCATGGTATGTTCATCTAGGAACTATGAAGATGTATTATGACATGAGGAATCAATTCTGGTGGTCGGGTATAAATCATGACATCACGGAGTTTGTGTCTCACTATTACACATGCCAATGGATAAATATAGAGAACTTGAAACCTTATGGGTTTCTTTAGCCTCTTCCGATGCCGATCTATAAATGGGATGAGGTGTCCATGTATTTTGTTATTGGATTTCCATGAACTACCCAATAAAGGAATACTATCTGGGTGGTTTTTTATCGGTTGATGAAGTCTTATCATTTCATTCCAATCAAAGACACCACTAAAGTTGAAGATATAGGTAAGCTATATGTCTAAGAGATTATGAGGTTACATGGGAGTCCTTTTGTCATTATTTCAGTTAGGGATCCTAGGTTTACCTCAAGGTTCTGGAGGAGTCTTCTAGGGGAAATGAGAACTCATATCAAGTTGAGCACATCTTACCATCCACAAATAGATGGTTAGACGAAGCATGTGATTTAGATTCTAGAGGATATGCTCCATGCTTGTGTCTTGGATTTCATAGGATCATGGGATATCCATCTGGGACTAGTTGAGTTTATTTACAAAAATATTCATCTGTAGTTGATAATAACAAAACCCTTCAAGGCATTGTATAGTCTACCGTGTAGATCACCTCTTTGTTGGGTTGAAATGGGTGAAGTATCTCTAGTTAGACCAAGTTTGGTTCTAGAGACATCCACAAAGAATTAGGATGTACATCGATGTTTGGTTATGGAACAAATTTGAAATAAATCGTATGCAGATCGTTGACATCGACCTTTGGAGTTTTTCATAGGTGAATGTGCTTTCTTGAATGTTTCTCCTCGGTTGGGTCACCGTCAACTTGGATAGCAGGTAAAGTTAGCTCTGAGATATGTTGGACCATTTGAGGTCACTGAGCGGCTCAGAAAATTTGCTTATCATTTAGCATTTCTTGTTCAATTGATAGGTATTCAGGATGTATTCTATATATCTAATCTTAGAAAGTATCAACCTGACCCAACTCACATTTTGAGTTGGGAAGAAATTGATCTAGAACTGAATGCTTCTATTCTGGAGAAAACAGTTGAGATTTTTGACTCTCAAGAGAAAGTATTTCACGGGAAGTCAAATCTGTTAGTCAGAGTGTTATGGAAACAAGGACCATATTCTCATGAGACTTGGGAACATGATTTGTTGATGAGGGAGCTGTGGATTCATCTTTTTTCCATGGATTACATCTTCCACATGACTTCCCAGGGATGGAAAGTATTTATGGTGGAGAGTTTTTAACATCTCATTACCATTTTATCAGGTACGCCCTTAACCTCATCATGGGTTTCCCCTACTTTGATATTGGGAGGATACCTATAATGGTGAAGTCATATATTTTTTGGACTTTCAAATTTAACCAGCCTTTTCTATAGGATGTAGGAAGATTTCACACTCTGTAACTGGGTCACACACTGTGTAATTTCTACTGGTTACAATCTGTGAAAGGGGATTCACGCTGTGAAATATTACATTTTCTGAATGGTGGTTTCACATCATTAATTGTTTAAATAAAGTATTTTTAATCTGAGATGAAATTGTTTTAGCGTACTTGTACATTGTGGATTTCACAGCATGTAACTATATTATACATCGTGAAATATCCCACATTAAATTTTAAAACATGCACTTGGAAGTTTTTCTTGGTTATTTCTTTCCAGACTCCTTCACCCTCGACCCATGATCTCTCCTAGACATTTTTAAAAGACACATTTATTTCCAGATCAATCCGTTTGATGTTCGATATCTGTTGCAATTGCAGTGCATATATCTGGGTAAGTTTTCCTCTCGTTTCTTCATTACCTTTGATCATGATATCACTTTTGGGTGAAATTTTCAGATCCATTGGGTTAATATGGCATTTCTTCTTGGGTTCTTCTATATCTGTTGTGCAATATTGCTATAGTGGCCTTTTCCTTTGTTGGTCGTGGTGTGGTGGGCGTTTATTCTTGAGGTATATAGGTTTCTTCCTTTCCTCTGACCCCTTGTGTTCAAATTTCGATCAACAATGCTATGTGGATTGGATTCTTGGGACTTTATTTTCATCATTGGGTTTTCTTTGTTGGTGGATCCCATTGCGGGTGTGTGCAACCCGAGCATTGAGGTAGGTGGTTCTATTTCTATCCTATAATAATAAACCTTATTATTTTGATTTACAAAATGATTTTTAATAAAATATTAGAATGATTGTTTTTTGAATGTTAAGAAGAATTTTCAATGAAAAATGGGGTTTCCATGGTAATTGATAAATGGAATGAAAAAATGGGTATTTTCAAAGCATCAAAAATGGATTTGTGAAATGGTTTTTTTAAAAGCATTGAATTGAATTGTGAAAAATAGAACATAGGTTACCTTGAGTACCTAGGTGGAAGGTTTAGCTTGGGGCCATTTTCTATTGTTTTGTGATTATCAAGAAGGTTTGTCTTGGGTATTTCCTCTATTTCTTAGGCCTGTTGTTCTAGGGGACCAATATTAACATTGTTGGGGGTTTTACTCATGGTCTATTCCTCTGGTTCCTAGGCCCGTTGTTCTAGGAATTGGTTTGTGCACTTGATTATCGTGGTATGCGTAGTCTGTGGCCTGGACCTATAGTATTACTTGGTGTTGTGATACCTATGCTTCTATTTTGTATTTCTTGACTTTATGAGTAATCCCTGATATGCATGATTATGTTTGTGAAAAATGATATAAAAAATGTGCTTTGAAACTGATATACCAACATTTTTTAGAATAGTGGAAGAAGGGAAATGTTTACTATGTTTTCTATAAAACTGATTTACTTATTATCATTCCATGTTTATACTTAAAACAATCATACCAAAATTGTTAGACAAAGTTTTATTAGGGAACACCTGGGTTGGATCCTATTGAGACTATTAGCTTACACCCTGCACACCTCTTTAGTGGTGTGTAGACCTTTGTTTGTCTTCTAGTGTAGGGAAAGGAAAGAAACTATAGTGAGGAGGTGAGGTTCATGTTAGCTGGTTGGGTAACTAGCGGTGATATGGTGGGAGTTGTTCATGCCATCATTTGGAGTAGCTGTTTGTCTTGGGTCCTTTGCAGTTGGACTTATACTTTGGAGTTTTTATCTAATTTTTCTGTTGTCTATTTCCACTATTTTCTTATAGTTATGGTATAAATATCTTCTTCATCTTCCACAGTTCCTTTTTTATTAAGTACACATATTCCACATGGTTGTTCAGGTTGGGTGAAATTGTTCCCTCTGTTGTGTTGTTCAATTCCTGGGTGCTTGTCACCAGCTTGTGGGGATCGAGAACACCCTTCAGGTATGTGACAAAGCAGTTCAAGTGCTGGGTTTGAGGGAAAACCAGGTCGTTCTATTATAGTAGCATATATAATTTTAAGCTCTAAATTACATAGATAATACAAGTCATGGAGATGGATTAACTGATGAGGTGATGATAAAAAGTGACTAAATAAGTAAACTGAGATGCATTACTTGAAAACACATCATGGATAATTTGGGGATGAGAAGATATGAAATGAAAAATTTCCCAGTTTATAGGACACATGCCTCAAAAATCTTGTCATTTTCATCCATTTTAATTGAAGATACATATTAAACATGATGTTATTCTTTGAAACATGACATAATGAAGACCAAATTGACATTAAAAAGAAGAGTTTTTTGGAAGCTGGATAGATGCAAGGAAGGAAGAAATTGGGAGTTTAGGAGATAAACTAAACACAACGCATCTATAACTTACATGTTTTGGATTTCTAGGAATTACTTAAATGTTTTATTTTATAAATTTAAGGAGATTTTTATCACTTTTTTTCTTTCTTAGTAGAATTTTCATGACTAATAGAACATATTATATTATTTATATCCAAGTTTTACTTGAGTGATATTTTTCTAACTTTATTTAGTGATTCTTTTATACATCTATTTCTTTCTTGTTTTCTATTCCATTTGATATGAGTTATTTACTAATTATTGATTAGATAACAATTATGGGAGGCTAATTATCGCAAGGTATAAAGAAATTCCATCCCTTGAAATCAATCATTTATTTTTATTTTCTCAATAAAGTTTGATTAAAATTTATTTATTATTATTATTTTTTTATTTTAAATGTCCATTCATATTGATTTGAAAAAAATGAATTGTTACACTTTGGGATGTTGAATCCTCATGGATTCAACCAAATATTTCTACTTTACTATGTTTTTTATCATAATAATAAAAATATGACTCATAAATTCTAAATTTTAATTATCTATAAGAATTATCCATGCCTTGTAGGTGGTTAAGTTTTTGGAACTAATACTTGGAAATTTCAAGAAGTAAACACTATAAATTAATTAATTAATTAGATCAAATATTTTCTTATATTTTTTAATGTTTTTACTTATTATCCTATTACACTTAGGGTGTCATGCCTTTATCTTTGTAGATTCTAGATGCATGAGCAGAACTCATACCATTTGGCCAATGAGATCTGAAATCAACAAACCTTTATAATACTACCTTTATATTAAATGGTATATATTGAGTCGCCAATAATCATAAATGGAATAAATAAATTAGACCATAAAAAATTAAAATATTATTGGTTAGTTCCTTGAGGATGTTCCACATGTGAGTGATCAAAAAGATAAAATAAAGATGTTTATCATGGACTATGGACTTATGTGCATCGAAAGAGATACCCCAAGAATATTGAGAAAAATGATAAAATCCAACAAATTTTAGCTGAATAAAAGTATCCTTTAGATGATTTTTAATGTTGGATAGTTTGGTTTCATAGAACATGAAGACCCATATAACCATTTATCAAACTTTTTAGAGATTTAAAACACCTTCAAGAATACAAATTCCATAAACGATACAATATGACTAAGATCCTTTATTTTATTACATATTGAACACACTAAATATTGGTTGAAAGGATTACTAGTTGTATCAATTACTAAACTAGATAATGTTGCATGGTTGTTTCTTGAGAAGTACTTCTCACCTATAGAAATGTAAATCATCAGAATAATATCGATAATTTTTCTCAACAAGATAGGAAATAAACTTTTGGGGATTCAAAATGCTTTAAATATATTAATAGAAAAGTCCCTCATCATGAGGTAATCCTTTCGATACAATTTCAAATCTTTTACTTCATTTTAAAACTAAATTCTAGAACTATAATTGATGCTATTTCTAGTAGAGATTTAACAGAAAATAAACCAAAAGTTGTTTAATAAATCTTGGATGATCTATTAAGAAATATATTTTAATGGAAAGGTAATTTAGACCATAAAAGAGACAAATTCATTAGATAGAGGTTAATAAAAAGATATGTTCTCAAGTAGAAATTTTTAAAAAACGATTGGAATATTTGTTATCCATTAAAATTATTTGAGCACTACCCAAATCATAACATGCTTCATGCAAAATGTAAGGAGGGACACATATTTTACAAGATCTCAAAATAGGATATAATGATAATCAACCCATGTAAGTCAAATTTATGGGATATCATTAACCTTATTATTGTAAATTTATACTAAAGCATAAACCATGACTTGGAGAGAGTCACCACACCATGGTTCATGTTATGTTGTGGTTCTTAATACTATGATACAATATTAATGGTGAATGATAATGGATATCATTATTACAACTCTACTATAATGATTATCATGCTATTTTTACTTATGAAACATCATGTGATGATGTGTATACTTCTTATTGATTTTTAAATGAGTTTAAAAATAACATTACATTAATTAGGGACCATTGTAAATGTTATAGTAGAGGATTCAAAGAGTTGGATGTTTTATAATGTATGAAATGATTTATACTCTAATAAGATTCTTACATTGAAAGAAATATGCATTTTAAAGACCCTAACCCTAGTAACCCAGAGTCAGTGGTTACTTTATTAAATTGGCACTAGATAATAAGGAATCACATCCTGAAGGTCCGAATAGTGTAGTAGTCTTGGAAAACTAGATACATACTTAAATCTCACATTACAATTTAAAACTTAAAATACAAGATAGAATTTTCTTTGAGAACACTATTATTAACTCTATCATATCTCTTCATATCAATCATAATACACTTCCTAGAATTCCAGGGAAAGGAAACATAAGAAATGGGTGAACTCTAATACTCATTAAGGGTATACATACAACAAAATATATCATGAATACATAATGCATAATTAATATGTCAAGGTGAATAATTAGAAACACATGAAATTTAATCAATAACTTGAGCATGAATAATAATATAGCATTAAAAATAATAACTAAATAATTCCGTATAATAATAACATGATCTTGAAACTTATTCAAGGATATGCTAACTAATTGAATAATCACATGTACATAAATAACTAATCCCATAACGAGGGAATGCATAATTCCAAACATCATAAACATACCATCAATGCCTCATGCCAAGACATCTTACATAAATGGGAAAGGTCTATGAAAAATACCCAATCTAGTTTTTCTCATGAGACCTATTGATGCATCGAGAGGCTATAGTAGGCCACACCCATCACTTACTAAGTCCAGTGCATTCATCATATGAAAGGGGATAAACATAATCATGTAAACATTCATATTAAAAAACTTGCATAAAAATTGTTAATAATTTCCCTATTCAATAAAAATAATCAACATAAACATTCATCTTGAAAACAAGAATATGTAATGTTAATAATTTCCCCAATCAATAAACATAATCATAAACCATCTAGATTAATATGGATAATGGAATCAAAATAATACATCACCAGTAAAACTAATAATAAAACATATATAGAAATAATAAGGATTGTATCATTACAATATATCCTTATTGGATCATAAGTAAAGGGTTTTTTCATTGATGAATATAAATACCATAAAAATTTCATTAAAAACATTCTTGAGGAAAATTCACTTTTTACTTTGAAATCACTTTTAAAAACTAAAAATTTATAGAATATTATGAAAAAAATTTTCTTTGAAAATAATCATGTAAAATATTAAATGAATATTCAAATTAATGAGTGTTAATGATTATGGGAATATTTTTTATGCCGAGTATGTTAAAACAAATATTCCTTTTACATTTTTAGTAAAAAGTAAAAAAGTACCTTATTTGGAAAACAACAGAAATATTCCATTAATTTTTTTTGTAAAAAGTATATCATGGGTAATTTTTTTTAATAAATCATTTGGATGATGTTGAAAACATTATCAAAAATATTTTTAGAAAACATGGATATGGAAGTAAAAACATTTTCAATCAAAAAGAGAAATAAAGTTGACTTTTCTTAAAATAATTTTCTCAATAATTTTAAGTAACAAAGATAGAAAAATGGTGATATTACTTGAAAATTTCATTAATAAACATAGTAGAATAATATATATCAGGTTTAATATATAAAGATCAAATAATTACCCTAGTAGAGACTTAAACATAAAAAATCCTGAAAAATGATGAGATTGTGAAATAAACCTTTACCGCTTTGGTAACTTTTGAATCATAAATCTCATGAAAGAAATAACTTTAAATGGAGATTTAAATACCATTAAGATAAATAGATTCAATATATAACATATAAAATGGGTATTATATACACCACAAAAAATAAATAAGTGGTGAATATGATATTTGTCTCATGGAAGTAAAAGTGAGACGAGAAACCCTTAACTTAGATCGATTTCCTTCGCACATGTTTGAAAATACTGTATAATAAATATATATTTATTATACATATATTTTGGAACCATAATCATATATATTATACTATATATTATTTTTTATAACTTTTTATCACTTGTTTATTGACAATTATCTATTAAAAACACTATTCTAGGTGATAACTATTATGTTTTTCATGTATGTTTTGGTTTAGTAGTTTTGATCCTTGTACTTTGATCATGGTTCCATAATATAATTTTTTTAACCATGATATAAATATTATATATATTAATTATATATTATTTTATATATTCCATAAAATTTAGAGATAAAAAAAATGAGTTACACCGTTCAAAGAGACGATAAACAGTCCGTACACATGAACGCTGTTTTCATTTTTTTGATGGATGTAACAGAAGAAATGTAAATAATAATTCACATATATAGAATCATTAATATATCATATAAATAACATATTTTTTAAAAATATATCCTTATTTTCATCCATATAAAAATAAAATGAAAAATGAATCACATCACTTTGTGGAGGCGGTAGTCCACACATACGCACGAGCGACATTATCATTTTCAATGGATTTTAAATTAATAAGATAGATGTGTTGTTATAATTAAATAAGTATAATTATTTCATAAATATCATATATATTTTTTAAATAAATCATTATATCCCACCATGAGAGGTGGTGATTGAAAATAAATTACAACGGTTTGCGAGGCGATAGTCCGCCGTACACACGATCAACAGTTTCATTTCCCATTTGATGGAAGAGGAGATAAATATAGGTTATTACATTTAAATAACAACATATTAGTATATGTTAGGTAGTTTTTATTATTATTTTATCATAGTTGATTAATATTTTAAGTAGTTATAAGTAGAAATAAAATGAAAATGCATTGTTAAGAACTATACCTCTTATTCAGACAACATCTTAGATTTATAACTAAATCATTCAAAAAATGGGTTTATGATAAAAAAGTGACTCCAGGTAATGTTTATGGATTTAATTAATATATTTTTATATTTATTGGTAGAAAAAATGTCTTTGGAAGTGTGAAGGGGAGAGGAGAGGGGGTGTCCTTTTATAAGTGGAGGGAAGAACACAGTTGGATTTTTTGAAAAGAATAAATTATATCTACATTTTTAACTTGTCACAAGGTTAAAAAATGAATCATTATCTTACATTATATTATATAAGGTTGAAATATAAAAAAAAAATTTATAAGTTTTTAGGTCATTTTAACTCTTATATTTTTAGTTTAACCCCCAACAGACCCGTTTTAACTGTAACTGCAGTAATTAATTTTTATTGTTTTTACTATTAATTATGTCAAAAAATTAATTTGAAATTATTATATAATATTAATTATTATTATTCAAAATATTTAATCCATTTTACCAAATTAAATTCACAAAATTGGTAGAATTTAATTTAAAATTAAACCCACTGATGTGATGAAAAAGATGTTTTCCGAAGAAAAGTTTTTTTAACTATAAAATTTTTTATATTAAAATTAAACTTTAGATTGATTAAAATGACCTAAATTGTATTAATAATAATATTATTGAACTAATTTTACTCTCATTACATTTTAAAATAAAATGCGACTTCGTAAATTCTTTAAACAAACACGAAGTTTTTAATAAGAATTAGTATTTTTCAATATTTTTTGAAAAATTAATCTTTTCAGATTATTATAAAAAATTAAATCTAAGATAAACTTGACATGATGATTTAAAAATTTTATTTCATTTTAAAAAATTAATTTTCTAAAATTGGTAAAAATTAATTTAAAAATAAGTGTGCAAAAAGAGATGAAACCACTTTTTAGAAAAACACAATTTTAAGTATAAAATTTGGTTTATTATTATCCCATGATTAAAAAAATATTTTATGAATAATAAATAATTTTATAAAGTATATACTATATAAATTTCATTAAAATCATTCACCAATAGTGATCAATTTTATTTATTAAGATAAAAACACATTATGCGTATAAAAACAATTTTTTCATAAAATAAATTTATTTTACTTTCAAATTATTTATATTTTAATTTATAATGAATTTATAACCAATAAATTTATTTTATACATGTTTAAACCATATAATTTTCATAATTTATTTAGTCTTATTCCTACCCTCTATTTTATCAGCCAGGTTATAAGGTCATATTTAAATAATATATTTCATGGGTTGTTTAAGCTTGATTCTACATGTTATATATGATATTAAACATAATAATATTATTTTAAAATCTTAGGGTGTTACATTAGACACACATTCAATAAATTTAAACCTAAATTTTTTAACTTGTGCTCAGAATTCAAGGGTTTGACATTTGAAAATACCTTTCTTGAAAACTCACATTGTAGAAAGGGTTAATAAAAACTCCTCTTAGTAAGAGAGAAAGAGAAGTATGAAGGTCATCTAGAATAAAAAATAATTAGGTTTATATATAGGAAAACATTATTGGGAAGTAAAAATATGAATATGGAAGAAAAATTTAAATAATTATGGATAAAGGTAGAGATCATTGATCAAAAGAAACTGCATCATCAAGAAAAATTCAACAACCAAAAAGCTATAAATTCATAATGGGTGAAAGAACAATTGATTCATTGTAAATAAAGATAAAACTATAACATTTTATTTCAATATTATTTTCCTAAAGTTAATATATTATTTTACTATTAAGATAGTGAATATGATAAAATATACTTACTTGATTTCTTTCAATAAACTAAAAAAAATTTCATCCTTTGGTTGTGATTTGTTCAATTAACACTTCATATATTACTCCAATAAATTAATATTTGAGATGTTTTCTTCATGTCAAAAGAACTAAAAAAACTTCTAACAGATCAGATGATTCCACAAAAGGATATCAATATGTTCCTCCTATCTTTAGTTATTAACCAAAACCAAAAAATCCTAGTATACAATGAGATAATTCCCAAAATTAATAAAGATTCATATGAATAAATAAAATATGAATTTCCAAATTCTCAAAAATGACACCCAAAGTTCAACTTAGATCATTTGATAAATAACTAACCTCAAAATTTTTCATATTTGTTCCTACCAAGTTTGAAACCCAAAAATTAGAAGGATTTGATGACATATTCTTATGATAATAATTAAAAATTTATCTCCAATCAACATTACTCACTCATAAAGTCATATACCCAAAAATGTATATGCCTTAATCATATACTCTCTAGAATATGCTAATCATTTCCATAAATAACTTGAATCACCATAAAGACACATTAAAATTATATTTTCATCCAAATATATTTCAACCTTCATTCCTCAAATAAATTCCCATTATGTTTTGTTTACCTTAATCATATAAGGTTCTAAAGATAGTGAAATTATTCCAAAATAACATTAATTACCTAATCACTAAATCAATTTTAATCCCCACGGTTAACTATAAGGTAAACCATATATCCTTAAATTATAATAACCCACAATTACCTCAATATGAAAGATTATACAATCCCTAAAGGTTATTAATACCTTTACACTTATTTCCAAAAAATGTAGAGGAATTATTCCTCAAATAACTTTAATTAAACACAAGTTAAACTTAAAGGTTATATATACCTCAAACATTTATTAAGACTCAATAGATGTCTATTAAAAATTATCACCTTTTTTGTATAACACTTTTAAAAGGTATCGATTCTACCATATGTTTCCAAATTTTGAAAATAAAATCTACTATAGAATAATCCTAAGTATTTCATGATTCTCATAATATTTAGAATATATTGGAATATCATTGATAAACACATCCTTCATTCAACTTCCTTCTTAAAACTATAACTATGATTTGTTGTCTTGTACCTTAATAATTCATTCCTACAAATCAAAGATATGAAATATATCTTTAGGGTTCATCAATGTATCATCCCCAACCTAATTAACCACCCGAAAAATGTTATCAAGCTGGGTGCCACTAGCCTTAGGTATGCCTCACCATATGATAAAGGATGAAAACTAGCAGTGAGGTTGTAATTTAACAAATTAGGAAGACTATACCCTCTAGGGATAGATAAAAATACTGATTTGAGTAATAATGTATAACATTAATCAGAAAGAAAGACTCAGGAAACTCAAACCAGACTTGCAAGGTGAAAGTAAATTCAACAATAGACAAATAGAGGAAGAAATAAATAAACAAAAACAACAAAAAGTAAATAAACAAGATAACATTAAAAACAAACCACTTGTAGAAACTAAACATAACAAGCATGCATATGAAAACAGATCATACATACAATACCCAAAAATAAGGGTTTCCAAAGGACCGACCATAGTACAATACATATATATATACAAAACATCATGATGATACAAGAATGGAATCTAAACAAAATAGAAACTCTAGTTAAACACGACATCAAGGTCCTGTGCTAAACTCCATGTAGGCAACTATGAACCAGATCCTAAAGTTGACCCCTTACCTAAATGGAAATTCATAAAGTCTAAACATGTCCCAAAGGACCCATGTAGGGTGTCAGAACTAGTCTCAATAGGATACCACCCTATGGTGCGTAACGAGCATATGTGATTAAGAAGGCATGTAATATAATAAGTATAAAATCTTGATGAAATAAAAAAACAGTCAAACTTCTCTGGTTCTCAACATCCACCAATAAGTTTTCATATGCTTTAGCCTAAACCAGAAATCTTAGAAGTAGAGAGGGTCCTTGGGCCATGACCCATGGTACCCCTGATATCATATAGCTCTGGTGAACCCTAAGGTCCTACCTTAGTAAAGTAACTCGGCACCTCATTCCTCCTGACACCTCATGTCTTCATATAGTACCTACGTCCCAAAGGCATACCCAAAAAATAGTAACTTGGTCCCACATACCCTATCTCAAAATCCCTCGTCAGCCCGAGGCCCGACGTCCAGAGGCATAGCGATACCTGTCCTCAAAATAAATCTAGTCCCACGACCTCAATCACAGAGAACCTAAACCCCCAACCGATAGCCTCACTAAAATTAAATGAAATCTCCTCACCTTCCACATGACTTTCTACGATAAGAACCCCTAAACCATTTCCTAATACGCACTATTTGGGGCCTCTACCCACTCAAGTGGTCAAAACCACCTCATCAACGGAGTCAACCTATGTGCACATGACTCAATTTGGAACTTTGGTCATTATGGGTGAGTGGTAATCACCAATATAATAACCTAATCCACACAATAACTAGAACCTCATTCCCCTATGACCATTTCACTCAAAACTGATGACCTTTCCATCCCAATATCACAGCCTTTTCACCTTAAACGACGTCCTCATTGGCCAATCCCGTGGTCAAATCACTCAAAAAATATGGGCCAAGACAAACCAGTGATCAACATCACTCAATATTGATGTCCTAGCCACCTCAACCTCAAGCCAATCCCACCAATACCCCATGGTCCTCTACAGTATATCAAAATAAATTATATATATAAAAAATCCACTTTCAAATATTAATCCAATAAAATTGAATTACACATCTCCAATTCAATATAAATAGAAAATCCAATTTAATACCATTGAATTAAATCATCTAAATTAACACAACAATTTAGTATAGAGGTATTAAATAAATCAAATCGGATTAAACAAAACAATTCAATTAAAACAAGTCAATTTAATGAATTTAACACTGCTGACTAATTTACCTAAGGATCCATGACCTATAACTCAATCTCGCTCATGAAAAAAAGGTATGAGAATTCCCATAATCATCCCACAAGTCATAAAATCAATTAATTACCAAGAAGCAAGGGTCTTTATCACTTTCCCAATGGCACGCTAAAACCCACACCTCCAAAATAACCAAAAAAAAAAACAAATCAAGATACGAACCACCTTCCTTCGACCTGTAGACATAGGCATGTATGATATCGATCTACAATTCGAAGAATATTGGCATAGATATGAGTTTTCTTCCAACTCCCTGAAAATTAAGTGAAACATATTTAACATATTTAGCACTTTGTGAGGTGAAAACAAAGAAACAAGGAAGCAAAGGAGAGGTTTTCCTTACCAATGCGGTCCTATAGGCTCCAAAAAATCGAAGAACAGATGACCAAGGAAGAGATGGGAGAAAAATAAACTAGAGTATAGGAGGAGGTTTTCATCCTACTATGTGTGCAACCAAGGAGAAATAATGGAAGAAATAAGAAAAAAAAAGAAAATAAAAAATTTAAAAAACCACCCTGTACAGGCCGCACAGTTTACCCGCACGGTTTTCCAAACCGTGCGGTAACGGTGTGGGCTACAACGCTAAGCTACTACAAAAAGGGGAATCCTAACATGGTTCGTGCAATAATTGACCTAATTATGTGAAATACCTCTGCAAAAACTGTACATAACCTCACATGACCATGTTCCTCCCTTACATGGTTTACACAAGCCATGTGTTAGTTCAAAAACATTCCACACGGTTACCTGGAAGGGGCCGCACAGTTTACCCTAAACCGTGCGCCCTGACCTGCTATTCTAAAATATTCCATATGGCATTTGAAAATCCTGAAACCAAACCAAAATACCCAAGTAACTCTCCAAGATTCTAAAACAACCCAAAAACACAATATAAAGTAGATGGAACTCTCCGAATTGAGTTCCGATCATCATATTAGAAAATGGAATAGACACTATTTCAAAAAAATAAAAAAAGGGGAGGTTTTCAACCAGATTCAAAAACCTAGGATGTTATAATCTCCCCAGCTTAACATAAATCATCCTATAGCTATAAAATAAAACTTGGATATGGTAGCAAACATACCCATCTTATCAAAACAAACCTAGACTACCTAGGTCTCATGGGTATAGACCAATTGCCTCAAGAGGGGCTCCCAGCATTAGGAATTACCTAACCCAGTCCATTCCAACCCAAAGATAAAATCAATCAAAGGTACAACAACCTATTTCTAGACCCATGGTCATCCTATGATGCATCATCACTCCCACACCACATCAAGTTCTCCCATTCCATTCCAGAGACCCAAACACATCCCACACTGCATTGGTGCCCGCCGTGAGCCCATGTCACATATGGAACTACGAGGTACTACATCTCAATAGATTCTCAAATCAATATAGGTGCCTTGTACCTCAATCTAGTACTGAACCTTCATAGTTCCTAGATGCCTCACACCTTATGTAACCCACATCCTAAATTCTTCGATTCCAAACCACCTCATAATCTCACATCCAATGATGATCAATTTCAAAACCTGGTGCCACACACATCATATATACATATCAAACATATTATATGATGCCAAACTAATGACCAAAGTTTGGTCAGTACATATAAAAACCATGCACCCAGTGCACCAAAATAGACATGCCTCAACATTCCATGCCAAAAGACAACAAAAAGAATATCACGACCATGGATATGAGTTACCTCTAAATTTCATCATCTCACCAGCCTGCTCAGCCCCTGGTAGCTCCATGATGTGCACCTGGCCTGAAGCATGACTACCTAGATACTGAACTGCCTAAGGTGTTTCTCCATCCACCAGTCAATGATCCCAATGATGGGCCCCACTGTCTCTAACTTGACCTCCACATACAGCTAAACCTCAACTACCCTCACTTGGTACCTATCAAGAAATGACCTTAGAGGTATGAGTCTACCCCTAAATCTAATCACCAACTAAATGAGAAGGCCTCATATAGAACCTCTTGAGATTCCAGACCTTTCCACATGCCTGACACTCCTTTGGAGACAACTTGCATTGAGTTCGAACATGTCATGGTTTTCCACACTGAAATAAAACCATAGAAGACCCACTTTGAGGTGGTCTTGCTAATTCCTTGGCCCGACTGCCCTACTGGAACTCATCTCAGCCTCACTTCCTACCATCTAAATTGTCACCACTGAAGTCACTTGAAACTGCTACCCAACTCGAGTACGACCTATCTTTCATGTTTCCCTTAGCTATGAGTCCCATGTTTACTGCCTCATAGAATGAGGCCAATATAAATATATTTACTTTCACCTGAATGGTATGCCGTAAACCATCTTTAAAGTGACTCACCCTGGAGGTTTCATCATTCACTATACTGGGTGAGAAGTGAGATAGTTTGGTGAACATCACTGCATATTCCATGACAGACATTCCACCCTAATGAAGGCTTAGGAAATTTCAATACCTTTTATCCCTCAAAGTCTCCAATAATAAATTCTAAAAGAATATTGCCTCTAAATCCTTCCAGGCCAAACCCTCACGTCGGCCATGTAACGCCCCAACCCTAGTTACCGAGAGTCAGTGCATTATTACATAACATTGGCATGATCACAAGAAAGATCAAATCTCGAAAGACCGATTGGTTTAGTAGCCTTGGAAACACTAGATATATTCATAAGTCTTACATTACATCATAAAATGAAAAACTACTACAACAACATATTGTCTCCATAAACCACACTCATATCCCCACATAATATCCCTGCAGGTCATTCATAATTTACTTCTTCACTTCCTGGGAAAAATAAAACATAGAAAAGGGGTGAGCTCAAATGCCCAGTAAGGATAACAATATAGCGGAAACTTTCATAAATAAGAATAAACATTTAAGGCAATGTATAACTAAAACAAAAGCCTTTCAAACTTGAACTTTCAACATGGTATGGCATAAATAAAATGAAATAATGCCATTTACTTATTCACATGGATATTCTACTAACCGAATAATCACATGCAAAATCAATAACCACTTTCATAATGTTGGAATACATAATGACAGACTATCATAACCACATAGCCAAGGCCTCGTGCCAAGACTACAAATAAGATTTTTCCAAGGCCTTGTGCCAAGACACTAGTTTGTCTCATGAGACCTACCGATGCATCGAGGAGCTATAGAGAGCTCCACCCGTCACATATTAAGTCCAATGCATTCCCATATGAAAAGGTTTAAACATAACATAAACATTCGTATTAAAACTAGCATAAGAAATGTCAATAATTTCACCATAAACTATGAATGGTATAAAAATAGCACATCCACAGTCAAACATATCACAAAACCTTCAATACAATATAGAAGTTTTGTATCATAATAAATCAACTTCAAATAAGCGTAAAATCCATCAAAGGATGTTGACATAGATGAAATCAAAACTATTTTAGAGAAATATCTCTTTTTTTGAAATCATTTTAAAAGTAACATAATTATAAAAGAATAGATTCAATTTGAAAATATTCTTATAAGCTTTTAAGGGAAGCTTTGATGATTTTATAACGGCGGAAAATAACCGCACTCGCCGTATAAGTTAAAAAAAACATTCTTACCTTAATTCTGTCGAAAAGGTTAAAAGGACCTTGTTTTGAAAACGACGGAAAGATTCCTCTTATAAAAAGTCAAACAAGGGTATAAATGAATTTAACCCATATTCTTGTAAATAATAAAAATATTTTGAAATACATTTTTAAGAAAACATGGATGTGGATGATAAAGAGATCCCAGTAGATTATTACATATAAACAACCTCGGGTAATGAAGAGATTGTGAAATAACCCTTACCATGTACTTTTCCTTGGTTGGGGTAGGTTAACCTCCTGTATAATGGTGAAATAATTGTTATTAAATTATACAAGAATCATATAAATTAATATGATATGATCTTTTAATATTGATTTGATAATAATATCTTAGTATTATCGTTGTTTCGGGTGTTAACTTACTTGTTTTCTTTTATATGTTTTGTTACGTAAGACATGTTTGTAAAGGATAGGTTGTATATTATTCATATACAGAATGATATCAAGTCCTTAAACATCATTTTTTAAATCATCAAATGATAATTATACTTGAATGGATACGATGGAGAATGAATCTCATCGCGTTCGTGGAGACGGTAGTCCGTACGTACGCACGAGCGATAATATCATTCTTTTGATATTAAAATAATATATAAATGGATGGTATATCATATATAAAGAATCATTAACATTTTATATTTATTATTTACATGAGTTACACATCATTATTATACCCATCCAAATAATATTATATTGAATAACAATTACACCACGACGTGGAGACGGTAAGCCGTACGTACGCACGTATGATGACATGTTATTCAAAGGGTGGATAGAATAATGAATATGGTTGTACCATATTTATAATAACATCACAGTATATATATGATACTGGAGTTATTATTTTAGAATGGTAACAACAAAGGAAGAAGAAGTGGAAGAAGAAAGGAACTTGGAAAAGGGTGGTGAAATCATTACCTCTTCTTCGGGTTCTTCCTTTTGATTTGATCAAAAGGGATCCTTAGGTTGGATTTCTGATAAAACTAAGGCCTCTAGGTTGTAGTGAGGGAAGTTGGGAGAGTATTTGGGCAGAGTTTTGCCGAACCAAAAGGCTTTTAAGATGTGAATAAATGAGAAGGAGGAGTACCCTTTTATAAGAGGGGTGAGGGGCACCTTTGGAAAAGCTAGAGATATTAGTTTATAATAAATTAATATTCGGTTTCCAATGGATCCAAAGTTGATTATTCAAAGGTTAAGGTGGGTATGGGTCGAAAAAAACTCAACCAATATAATTTAGACAGGTTTGGGTACTTATATTAACCTTATCTTTAAGTATTAACTCTAAGTTAATTAGTTTCACTTTTACAATGTCTCTTTGTATTTTTATATAATATGGTTAATAAACTTACTATGTACATCCAAGCGACCCCCAAGTGGTCCATTAATGATGAACTTATCATGTTATAAGTATCTTGGCCGAACCTTAGATTTTTAGGAATTTAATATCAATTAAAAATATAATATTTGTTTTAAGAACTCTTTTGTCAATTTTGACACTATTCAATAGTTGATTTTTGTGAAACTCATAACAGATTGATTACTTCTAACATAGTCAATTAAATCAATCCTAATATATCATATTATCCTATAAAATTATTTTAATTCATTAAAAGTTTCATATTATATTTATTTGAGTATTTATAATATCAATTATTTTAATTTTTCACTATTATAGTAATTAATTCATCATCATTGTGTCATAAATAAATTAAATTATTTAATGTCTAAAAATTATAAATAAAATATAATTATGTAGGAAATATTTTTATCTTTCTAATGAATATTTATAATCTAAAATCCAACATATATAACCCTATGTAAAAATTGTTTTGCTAAAAGATATATGCTTGTGTCATTTTTGTATTCATTTTAACTTAATTAAAAAAAAGTGTCCCTATCACCTACAAGTGGCACCATGGGGTCCCAAAATCGATCCAAAGATGCCTGTGGTCGAAAATTTATCAACCAATAAGTCTAGGACACGTTTTAGGGTAATTTAGTATTATTATAATATTATTTTTTAACCCTTATTTACCGGATTTACCCTTAACCATGGTAAATAAAATATTTACCGCAGTAATTATTCAGAATGTCTAAAAATAAAAGTTACCTATTTACACAATTTGAACATCCTGATTCCAAATATGGAATCCATTTTTCTAAATTCAAAACACAGAATTGGTAGAAATTAATTTAAAATTAATTCCCGCTGTCAAAACAAAAAGCGTGTTTTTAAGAGATAATAACTATCAAAAGATTGACACTTGTTTATGTTCGGTTTAATTGTAAAATTATGTCCAATGAACAACATTATATTAAATGGTAAAAATATATTCTAAATATACTTTAAAACCCTTCAAATTCATAATTTATCACTATTAATTATTTTGATTAAAAAAGTTGTTTTTAATTAAAATTTAGTAATTTTCACTATTCATCAAAATATGAAAGTTATCCGAAAAGTACCAAAATTTTACCTTAGACTAAGTTCGATATTCTGAATCCAAAAATGAAGTCCATTTTAAAATATAAAATATATATAATTTCAAAAAGTAGGTATTACTATTCATAACGGCTAGTTTGATTGGTTATGGTGTGTTAGAACTCGGTGTTGCGTAAAACACACGCTATCACATTATTCAATGAGAAGCGTACCGTAGAAGCTTGGGGTGTTACATTCTCCCCTCCTTTAAATAATTTCATCCTTGAAATTTCTAGAATATTACTGCATGAAAAGACTCAGGTGGTTCTTCATCATAAGTTCCTCGGGTTCCCACGTTGCCTCTTCCATCTTATGGTTTCTCCACAAAACTTTTACCAGACGCGTCGTCCGGTTTCTCAGCACTTGTTCTATCGTATCAAGAATCTTGACGGGATCTTCACAATAAGACAGATCGAGTTCCAGTTCTAATTCTTCATAAGTGAGTACATGCGTTGGGTCAAGCATGTATTTCCTCTACAGAGATACGTGGAACACATCGTGAACTTTAGAGAGACTTGGCGGCATTGCCAATCGGTAAGCTACAGCCCCAATTCGTTCTAGAATTTCGAAAGGTCCGATGTACCTGAGACTCAATTTACCTTTCTTACCAAAACGTATGACTCCCTTCCATGGGGATACCTTCAGGAAAACATGATCACCGACTTGAAATTCCAAATCCTTCCTTCGATTATCGACATAGATCTTCTGCCTACTTTGAGCTGCTTTGATGTGATTTTGGATTACCTTCACCTTTTCCATCATTTCCTCCACCAGTTCTGGACCTACAAGTTTTCTTTCACCAACGTCATCCCAACAGGTTGGTGTACGACATATCTTTCCATATAACGCTTTATATGGTGCCATCTGAATACTCGAATGGAAGCTATTGTTATAGGAAAATTCTACGAGAGGTAAGTATTGATCCCACATACCCTGAAAGTCAAGTGAGAAAGATCTCAACATGTCTTCTAGGGTTTAAATAGTCCGTTCTGATTTTCCATCTGTCTGAGGGTGGTAAGCAGTGCTCAAATGAAGTTCAGTATCCAGGGATTTCTGAAGACTTTTCCAAAATCTTGAAGTAAAACGGGGATCACGATCAGAAACAATTGATAGGGGTACTCCATGAAGTCTCACAACTTCATTAATATATAGTCTTGCTAGACGTTCCAGGGGTAGATCTTCTCTTATAGCAAGAAAATGTGCTGACTTGGTAAGACGATCAACAATAACCCATATTGCATCGTTCCTTCTAGGAGTCTTTGGTAGCCCCATGACAAAGTCCATCATAATATTGTCCCATTTCCACTCCGGTATGGGAAGAGGTTGCATGACTCCTCCAGGCTGTTTCCTTCCAGCTTTCACTTGCTGACAAACCATACATCTTGACACAAAATCAGCAATCTCCCTCTTTATGTTGTCCCACCAAAAATGTTCCTTCAAATCTCTATACATTTTGGTTCTCCCAAGGTGTATAGAGAAATTGGAACTATGAGCATCATCCAGCAATTCCCTTTTTAGATCAGGTATATCGGGAACACAAAGTCTCTTCCCAAATTTTAAAATTCCATCTTCATACACAAAGTCTCTCAATCTCCCATCATTCACAGCTTTAATCTTCTTTTGAAATTCTTCATCATCGGTCTGAGAACTCTTAATCCTTTCTAGTAAAGATGGTTTGGAAACCATTTGAAAAAACATTGATGTTTCACCTTCCCTGGTTATTCCCATGTCCATCTTCACTAGATCCATGAAAATTAGATCCCTTTCAATTCTCATATTGTTCAAAACTCCATGGTCTTTTCTACTCAAATCATCTTCCACCTTGTTTGCTTTCCCCGGGTGGTAGTGTATCGTGCAATCATAATCCTTGAGTAATTCAAGCCATCTACTTTGCCTCATGTTAAGTTCTTTTTGTGAGAAAATATACTTCAAACTCTTGTGATCAGTATAAATCTCACATTTTTCACCATAGAGGTAGTGCCTCCATATCTTCAAAGCAATGATCACAGCTGCTAACTCGAGATCATGAGTAGGATAGTTTTGTTCATGAATTTTCAACTGTTGTGATGCATAGGCAATAACTCTATCATTCTACATAAGGACACAACCAAGTCCTTTCTTTGATGCATCACTATAAATAACGAACCCATCATTCCCCGATGGTAGAGTCAATATAGGAGCATTGACTAATCTTCTCTTCAGTTCTTCGAAACATTCTTCACACTCTTTTGTACAAAGAAATTTAACCCCTTTACGTGTGAGCTTCGTTAATGGGTTATCCAATCGGGCAAAATTCTGGACGAAACGTCGATAATAACCTGCCAAACCAATAAAACTACGTACCTCAGTTATAATCATAGGTGCTGGCCATTCTTGGATTTCCTTGGTCTTAGAAGGATCAACAGAGATTCCATCTTTAGAGACAATGTGGCTAAGAAAAGAAATCTCATGAAGCTAGAATTCACACTTGCTAAACTTTCCATATAATTCATGCCTCCTCAGAGTCTTCAAGATAATGCGCAAGTGATTTTCATGATCTTCTTAGCTTTTAGAGTATACTAAGATATCATCAATAAATACCACCACAAATTCATCGAGATACTCCTTGAAAACTCTATTCATCAGATCCATGAATACAGAGGGTGCATTAGTTAATCCAAACGACATTACAGTAAACTCGTAATGCCCGTACCTGGTTCGAAATGCTGTCTTCGGAATGTCTTCCTTCTTCACACACAACTGATGGTATCCAGATCTAAGGTCAATCTTTGAAAAGTATTGAGCTCCATGCAGTTGGTCAAATAAATCATCAATGCGTGGTAGGGGATACTTGTTCTTTATTGTTATAGCATTGATCTCCCTGTAGTCGATACATAACCTCATAGATCCATCTTTCTTTTTAACAAAAAGAATAGGGTCTCCCCATGGAGAAACACTAGGGCGAATAAATCCCTTATTACTCAATTCCTCTAGTTGTTTATTTAGTTCAACTAATTCTACAGTGGCCATTCTATAAGGGGTATTCGATATAGGCCTTGATCCAGGAATCAAATCAATGGAAAACTCAACTTCTCGTTCTAGAGGATGTACAGGTAAATCTTCCAGAAATACATCTACAAATTCTTTCACAATAGGTACATCCTCTATTTGAACATTCCTTTCCTCACCCACAGTTATTTCATTCTCTTCCTCCCCAATAATTGAATTTAGTTGAGCTATTGAGGGTGGATCTAAATAAGAATTAGGTGGTGACGATTCTGCTCTAAAAATAAGGTGTTCCTTATCATTATCATCAAGAATCGTAACCTCTTTCTTCTTAAAATAAATATTCGCATCATAGTCCGAAAGCCAGTCCATACCGAGGATTATATCAAACTCAATCATAGCTATGACGATGAGATCAGCAGATAACGAACATTTATGTGCTCTAATGGGGACTGATTCACAAAACTTTGTTGCAATGACACTTCCCTTAGGAGTTTTAACTGACAACTCCCTTGTTAAATCAAATTGGAAATATCTAATTTTCTTAGCAAACTGGGAAGATATGAAACAATGCGATGATCCAGAATCAAATAATGCATTTGCTAAATTTGAGGAAACCATTAAATTACCTGCCACCACGTCTTTCGGAGCTTCTACCTCAGTAGTAGTGATAGCATAAGCTTGGCCTTGATCCCTTGGCCTTTTCTGAGGTAATTTCTCCTGACGCTTAGGACATTCATTTGCATAATTCCCCATCTCCCTGCAATTGTAGCACTGAACGTTGGTAGCTTCCTTATTCCCCTTGCAATCACGAGCTTGGTGGCCTTTTTCACCACACTTGTAACAGACTCCCATTCCCTTCAAGAAAGTACCAGGAAGTTTCTTCCCGCATTTACCACAAGATGGATATTCAACCTTTCCCTTCTTCCCCTTATTTCCATTCCCAGATTGATCAGCAGGTATCTTCTTCTCTTTCTTTGCTTTAAACTCATAAGACTTAGAGAATTCCTTTTCGGTCTTGATATCACATGAGACAATGTATTCGTACGATGAAAAGGATTGTGAGACTAATGCTCGACGGAGAAATGGTTTTAAACCATCAAAGAAACAATCAATCTTACTTCTTGGGTTACGTATATAATCTCCAGAATACCTTTCTAACCTTATAAAGTTAGCCTCATACTTTGTGACATTCTCATCCTCCTTCTATCTCAAACTCAGAAATTTCCTTTCCATATCTGCTCGATGGTCGCGAGGAAAGTATTTTTCTAAAAACAGATCTTTAAACTCCCTCCATTCCATATTTGATACTTCATCATCTTCCTTCATGTTTTGAATCAATGACCACCATTGATCAGCATCTCCAGTGAGGCGGTAAACTGCCATGATAACTTTTTCCCTTTCACTGCTCCCCAAAGCCTGAAATATTTTCTCTAGGGAATTTATCCATTGCTCAGCTACTAAGGGATTTGTACTCCCATTGAACGTTGGTGGTTGTTGCCTCATGAATCGATCTAACATTGATCCTCCATGCTGTGGATCAGGATGCTCCATACGAGTAAGGTTATTATTCATAACCTGAGTGAGTTGTCCTAGTATGGTGATTAGCTGATCGGCACCAGTTGCATCACCAGCTCCACTATAATTATCTTGAGCAGGAGGGTAATCCCTACATGGAGTGCATGCATTGATACTGTTTCCATTTCTTCCACTAGGCGCCATTTCTAAACAATGGCATAAACTAGATCAGTTTATGAATCAAAATACATAATCCCATACTTATAAAACACTTAACATAAATCGAACTATTTATGGATATAATCCATAATCATAAAAATGTTTTCTTTGAGGAAGTATATACTCATAAACCCTTCATAATGATTTTTAAAGAAAATGAGAGTTATCCTAAGCATATCCCCCAGGAGTGTCGTAACCAAGAGTGCAGCAAGGCCCGTTGTCGTGCACCAGTTCCCGTTCGAGTCTAGCTCAAAGCGGTGTTTTCGGGTTTTACCCCTAGGTACATCTGTGCCAGAGCCGCCTCTACCTGCTCGTATCCAGACAGGGATGTATTGCTTGGAAAACTCACAAAATCTCTACAATACCAAAATTATAGGAAATTCTTCTATACTAATCCTCAAAGTTCATCTTAGGTCTACGTGATCTAATCAGAGTTTATCTAAATCTAGCTTCCAAGGTTTGTACTAAACTTCCTCAGATACCAACTGTAACGCCTCGACCCTAGTTACCCAGAGTCAGTGCATTATTACATAACATTGGCATGATCACAAGAAAGATCAAATCTCGAAAGACCGATTGGTTTAGTAGCCTTGGAAACACTAGATATATTCATAAGTCTTACATTACATCATAAAATGAAAAAATACTACAACAACATATTGTCTCCATAAACCACACTCATATCCCCACATAATATCCCTGCAGGTCATTCATAATTTACTTCTTCACTTCCTGGGAAAAATAAAACATAGAAAAGGGGTGAGCTCAAATGCCCAGTAAGGATAACAATATAGCAGAAACTTTCATAAATAAGAATAAACATTTAAGGCAATGTATAAATAAAACAAAAGCCTTTCAAACTTGAACTTTTAACATGGTATGGCATAAATAAAATGAAATAATTCCATTTACTTATTCACATGGATATTCTACTAATCGAATAATCACATGCAAAATCAATAACCACATTCATAATGTTGGAATGCATAATGCCAGACTATCATAACCACATAGCCAAGGCCTCGTGCCAAGACTACAAATAAGATTTTTCCAAGGCCTTGTGCCAAGACACTAGTTTGTCTCATGAGACCTACTGATGCATCGAGGAGCTATAGCGGGCTCCACCCGTCACATATTAAGTCCAATGCATTCCCATATGAAAAGGTTTAAACATAACATAAACATTAATATTAAAACTAGCATAAGAAATGTCAATAATTTCACCATAAACTATGAATGGTATAAAAATAGCACATCCACAGTCAAACATATCACAAAACCTTCAATACAATATAGAAGTTTTGTATCATAATAAATCAACTTCAAATAAGCGTAAAATCCATCAAAGGATGTTGACATAGATGAAATCAAAACTATTTTAGAGAAATATCTCTTTTTTTGAAATTATTTTAAAAGTAACATAATTATAAAATAATACATTTAATTTGAAAATATTCTTATAAGCTTGTAAGGGAAGCTTTGACGATTTTATAATGGCAGAAAATAACCGCACCCGCCATATAAGTTAAAAAAAACATTCTTACCTTAATTCTGTCGAAAAGGTTAAAAGGACCTTGTTTTAAAAACAACGGAAAGATTCCTCTTATAAAAAGTCAAAAAAGGGTATAAATTACTTTAACCCATATTCTTGTAAATAATAAAAATGTTTTGAAATACATTTTTAAGAAAACATGGATGTGGATGATAAAGAGATCCCAGTAGATTATTACATATAAACAACCTCGGGTAATGAAGAGATTGTGAAATAACCCTTACCTTGTAATTTTCCTTGGTTAGGGTAGGTTAACCTCCTGTATAATGGTGAAATAATTGTTATTAAATTATACAAGAATCATATACATTAATATGATATGATCTTTTAATATTGATTTGATAATAATATCTTAGTATTATCGTTGTTTCGGGTGTTAACTTACTTGTTTTCTTTTATATGTTTTGTTATGTAAGACATGTTTGTAAAGGATAGGTTGTATATTATTCATATACAAAATGATATCAAGTCCTTAAAAATCATTTTTTTAAATCATCAAATGATAATTATACTTGAATGGATACAATGGAGAATGAATCTCATCGCGTTCGTGGAGACGGTAGTCCGTACGTATGCATGAGCGACAATATCATTCTTTTGATATTAAAATAATATATAAATGGATGGTATATCATATATACAGAATCATTAACATGTTATATTTATTATTTACATGAGTTACACATCATTATTATACCCATCCAAAAAATATTATATTGAATAACAATTACACCACGATGTGGAGACGGTAAGCCGTACGTACGCACGTATGGTGACATGTTATTCAAAGGGTGGATAGAATACTGAATATGGTTGTACCAAATTTATAATAACATCATAGTATATATATGATACTAGAGTTATTATTTTAGAATGGTAACAACAAAGGAAGAAGAAGTGGAAGAATAAAAGAACTTGGAAAAGGGTGGTGAAATCATTACCTCTTCTTCAGGTTCTTCCTTTTGATTTGATCAAAAGGGCTCCTTAGGTTGGCTTTCTGATCAAACTAAGGCCTCTAGGTTGTAGTGAGGGAAGTTGTGAGAGTATTTGGGCAGAGTTTGGCCGAACAAAAAGGCTTTGAAGGTGTGAAGAAATGAGAAGGAGGAGTGCCCTTTTATAAGAGGGGTGAGGGGCACCTTTGGAAAAGCTAGAGATATTAGTTTATAATAAATTCATATTCGGTTTCCAATGGCTCCAAAGTTGATTATTCAAAGGTTAATGTGGGGATGGGTCGAAAACAACTCAACCAATAGAATTTAGACAGGTTTGGGTACTTATATTAACCTTATCTTTAAGTATTAACTCTAAGTTAATTAGTTTCACTTTTACAATGTCTCTTTGTATTTTTATATAATATGGTTAATAAACTTACTATATACATCCAAGAAACCCCCAAGTGGTACATTAATGATTAACTTATCATGTTATAAGTCTCTTGGCCGAACCTTAGATTTTTTAGGAATTTAATATCAATTAATAATATAATATTTGTTTTAAGAACTCTTATGTCAATTTTGACCCTATTCAATAGTTGATTTTTGTGAAACTCATAACAGATTGATTACTTCAAACAGAGTAAATTAAATCAATCCTAATATATCATATTATCTTATAAAATTAGTTTAATTCATTAAAAGTTTCATATTATTTTTTTTGGGTATTTATAATATCAATTATTTTAATTTTTCACTATTATAGTAATTAATTTATCATCATTGTGTGATAAATAAATTAAATTATTTAATGTCTAAAAATTATAAATAAAATATCATTATGCAGGAAATCGTTTTCTCTTTCTAATTAATATTTATAATCTAAAATCCAACATATATAACCCTATGTAAAAATTGTTTTTCTAAAAGATATATGCTTGTGTCATTTTTGTATTCATTTTAACTTAATTAAAAAAAAGTGTCCCTATTACCTACAAGTGGCACCATGGGGTCCCAAAATCGATCCAAAGATGCCTGTGGTCGAAAATTTATCAACCAATAAGTCTAGGACACGTTTTAGGGTAATTTAGTATTATTATAATATTATTTTTTAACCCTTATTTACCGGATTTACCCTTAACCCTGGTAAATAAAATATTTACCGCAGTAATTATTCAAAATGTCTAAAAATAAAAGTTACCTATTTACACAATTTGAACATCCTGATTCCAAATATGGAATCCATTTTTCTAAATTCAAAACACATAAGTGTCAGAAATTAATTTAAAATTAATTTCCGCTGTCAAAACAAAAAGCGTGTTTTTAAGAGATAATAACTATCAAAAGATTGACACTTGTTTATGTTCGGTTTAATTGTAAAATTATGTCTAATGACCAAAATTATATTAAATGGTAAAAATATATTCTAAATATACTTTAAAACCACTCAAATTAATAATTTATCACTATTAATTATTTTGATTAAAAAAGTTGTTTTTAATTAAAATTTAGTAATTTTCACTATTTATCAAAATATGAAAGTTATCCGAAAAGTAGAAAAATTTCACCTTAGGATAAATTAGATATTCCGAATCCAAAAATGAAGTCCATTTTAAAATATAAAATATATATAATTTCAAAAAGTAGGTATTACTATTCATAACGGCTAGTTTGATTGCTTATGGTGTGTTAGAACTCGGTGTTGCGTACAACACACGCTATCACATTATTCAATGAGAAGCGTACCATAGAAGCTTGGGGTTTACAGACCAGCCTCAATCTGCACACCCCACAAGTGTTTAGCCGATCCTATGATCATGTACATTGCCAGATTGAATATCCACCTTGGAGGCATCTAGAGATTCTCGAATATCATCTGCATGCTCTCAAACCGGTTCTTAGCTTCCTGTGGACCACCTTCACCCTAAAAAATGGTAGGTGTTGCGACTGGAAATCCCCGTCAGATATTCCATTGATATATCTGCTCCATGAGAACCCCAGTCGATGCCCTAAAGGACCCACAATAGGCTCACTCAAAGATTCTCATCGAACCATATCCTAAATGCAATGAAATCTAGTGGTTGTCCTGTATGCACTAGAAACTGATGATGTCCTTGAGCCTGTACCTGTGGCTCGTGCTCTGCCTGACCCTCAGGGGTTTGAACCTTATCATGATCCTAAGACAATATTCCATCACCCACCTGACACTCTATCCAATCCATCTAGGAGGAACCCTTTGAATACCATAAATGTTCAGACAACCCATATATAACACACACACACACACATATAACTTAGATATGGAAAGCAGTAAAAGGAAGCACATCCCCACTACCCTTACTCTCTCCCACCACCACCATGCCACATGTAATCCCATCCTCATGGCCTCCTTACCCACCATCAACATATCCATGTATCATATAATCCCCAGGCTATGCTCGTCTTGACAACCATTTTGCCTCAAATCGATGACCAAGTCACCCAATACTAGTGATCAAAATCACCTAAACCACAGTACCTTCCTGATCCTATAAGATCTAGGACCATTTCACATCTCACATACCATTATCTATATATATATATATAAACACATGGAATATAAAATTTCACATATTAAATAAATCTTATCATGGAATTTCAATTTTTTACACGGAATTTGATATTTATCGCATGGTATAATCATTTTAAAAGGCATACATGAATTTATAAATTTGCAACCATAAGATGTGTCTATTAAATTCCAGAAAAATAAGAAATCACAATCACACCTTTACATATTGGGATAAGGTTCCAAATTCTCCCTTATCTAACTAGGTCAAGGGTCACATATCACAACCAGTAACATCAAATTCCAAGTGAGACACTAAGGTGGAAATCATATAAACTATAATTTGGAAAAAATAGAACAATATTTTCTACCCCTGGTAACTTGACTATCCCTCATACATGGGGCTGCAGGCACCCAAGCATGAGTTTGAAATCCAGTTCTGACCACAAATTAATCTCTATTCTACCGTAACCCAAATAGTAAAAAAAGAGGTAAAAGGAAAACCTTTGATACCAATTTTAGCATCCCTGGCCCGATTAACCACCCGAACAATGATATCAGGATGGGTGCCACTGGCCTCAGTCACCCCCCCATACACCAAAGGCTTCCGATGAGTAACAAGGGTGTAATTTAACAAGTTGGAGAGATTATACCCTATGGGGATAAATAATAATACTGGTTTGAGTAATAATGTATAACATGCAGCAAAAATAAAGATTCATCATACTCAAACCAGACCCGCAAGGAAGAAGCATAGTCAATAATAGAAAAATAGTGAAAGTAATAAATAAAAAAACAATGGAAAGTAAATAAAAAATTCAACATGCCAAACACACCACTTACATCAACTAAACAGAACAATCATGCATATAAAAACAGTTCGTACATATAATATCCAAAAAGAAGGGTCACCAAAGGTCCGACCACAGTACAATATATATATATACACACAAAACAACATGATGATAAAAGAATGAAAGCTAAAAAAAGATAAAATAAATCTATAAATTACCTCAAGGTCATGTGATAAACTCCATGTAAGAAGCTACAAACTATCTACTAAAGTTGATCCCTTACCTGAACATAAATTCATAAAGTCTACACACATCTCAAAGGACCCATAGAGGGTGTGAGAACTAGTCTCAGTAGGATACCACCCAAAGATGAATATCTAGAATATGTGTTTAAATTGGTGTTTAATATAATCAATATAAAATCTTTATGTAATAAATAAACAATCAAACTTCTCTAGTGTTCAACAGCCACCAAGAAGTTTTCACCTACTTTGACTTATGCCAGAAATATTAAAAGTTGAGAGGCTCCTTGGACCATGAACCAAGGTACCCATGATGTCATATATCTTAGGTGAACCCTCAGGTTCCACCTTAACCAAGTAACTCAGCACCTCATGCCTCCTGAAACTTCATGTATCCATATAATACTGACTTCCCGAAGGCATGCCCAAAAAATAGCAACCTGGTCCCACAGACCCTAGATCAAAATCCCTTATCATCCTAAGGACCAATATCTAAAGGCATAATGATACCTATCCTCAAAATAAATTCAAGCCCACGAACTCAATCATAGAGACCTCCATCCCCTAACCGATAGTCTCACTGCTATCAACCGAAGGCTCCTCAACTTTCACTTGACTTTATACAACAATAACCTCCAAAAAAATTTCCTACGACACACTATTGGGGGCCTCTACCCACTCGAGTGGTCAAAACCACCTCATCAATGGAGTCAACCTATGCGCACATGACTCAATTTGGAGATTTGACCATCACATGTGAGAAAAAATCACCAATATAATAACCTAATCCACTCCATCACTAGCACCTCCTACCCCTGTGACCATGTTGCTCAAAACTAATGACCTTACCATCCCAATATCACATCCATTCCCAACCTGATGGTCTTTCCACATCAAATGATGTCATCGAAATCTAATCCTATAGTCAAACCACTCAAAAAATCTGGGACAAGCCCAACCAGTGATCAACATCACTCAATACTGATGGCCTAGTCACCTCAACCTTAGGCCAAGCATGTCTTGACCCCATGGGCCTTAGTAGTAAATCACAAGAAATTATATATATAAAAAAATCACTTCCAAATATCAAGCAATTTAATGAGATTTAATTGAACATCTCCAATTCAATATAAATAGACAATCCATTTTAATACCATTGAATTACATCATCTAAATAAACATAAAAATTCAGTATATAGGGCTTGAATGCCTCAAATCATATTAACCAAAACAATTCAATTAAAATATGTCAATTTAATGAATTTAAATCCTTCGACCAATTTACCCAAGGAGTGAAAACCTCTAACCCAACCTCGATCATACAAAAAAAGTAAGGTAATTCCCAAAAACATCCCATGGATCATACAATCATTTCAATACCAAGCAGTGGGGGTCTTACTCACTTTCCCAAAGGTATGCTAAAATACACACCCCAAAAATGACTTCGAAAACACAAATCATGATATGAACCACCTATATTAGACCTATATATATTGGCACATATGATATTGAGCTGAAATTTCAAGTGGATTGGCATAGATCTTATTTTCCATCCAACACCCTGAAAGTAAGAAAAAGCAGCTCTAATATATTTAGCACTCAGCGAGGAAAAAAAGGAGGAGCAAAGAAAAGGTGATGTTATTCTTACTGATTCGGTCCTATAACATCTTATAGATCAAAGAATAGACAGCTGAGGAGAAGATGGGAGAAAAATCTATTGGAGGATAGAAGGACAAGGTTTTCCTCCTGTTGTGCGTGTGACCAAGGAGAAAGAAGGGAAGAAATAAGAAAAAAATAAAGAAAATAAAAACTTAAAAAAACACTATGTTCAGGCCTTATAATTTACCAACATGGTTTTCCAAACCAAGCGATAACCGCACATGCTACAGTGATGAGCTACTTCCAAAAAGGGAACCCTCACATGGTTTGTACACGACTTGACTTTAAGAACCCGTATCTTCGTTTCAGGTATGTATTTCCTTTTCTGGAGTTTTTGATAATTTTTGGAGTTTCTGGAAATTTTTGAAGTACACACCGTGTACTTTCTGAGTACACATAGTGTACTCTTTTTCCGCTCGAAACCGTGTACTGGCCGTGTCTGGACCACACACACGGTGTGTAGGGGTGACGTGGAGGCCGATTTTGTAGGAGTACAGAAAAACCCACTACACGCCATGTAATTTTCTTTTTTTTCACTAAACAGACCAGGATCGCACCTCATCGTCATAAACGTCTTCTTCTAGGTCTGGTTCATTCGAGAGCGACCCGTACGACTAGATCTTCATCGAGCCCCCGCCTCTCCATCCGTTCTTCGATTCGAGCACGGTCCATTGCGTTGGAAGCGCAGCGGTGAGTTCTTCCTTCTGCTTGAGCCTTGTTTTCCAATTCTTCCTCTTTCTCAAGTTATCTAAGGTTGAACGTTTTGTATGTTTTCTCATATCTACGACGTTATAGGGAGAATCATCCATCGTGGTTCAAGTATATAGATATCCTAAGATCGAGGTAGGTGGTTTGTGCCTTTCTGTTCAAAGTCCTTGAGTTTTATGCACAAATTCCACCAATACCCGTGAATGGGGTATTGCGTGTTTACCTTTTTGACCCTATTGTTTTCCTGCCTTGCTTGTATGCTCGTGTAGAGGTAAATTGAACCTGTTAGAGGATAATTGTTGGGCTTGGATGTGTTTCCCTTGTGTTTTTCTGTTTACGACCTTTGGGTCTCGTTTGCCTTTGGCTACTACACCTGTTTCATGCCTTGTGGTTATAGGTTGAAGTGGAACTTATGACATGCTTATTGACTTGTAGACTGTTTAGCTAAGTAGCTCTATAGGTGTACTTTGGTTAGCCAAGTAGCTCTATAGGTGTACTTTAGCCTTATGGCATTATTATTCACTGACCGACATGAGGCTGAGAGAACCTGGTGCTATAGACTATAAGGGATAGACTGAGTGAGCTTCCCAGAGAGTCTTAGACATTATAGACTATAGAGGGGATGAACTGAGCAATCTCCAAGAGTGTCTTGGATTTTATAGACTACAGGAGAGTAGACCGAGTGTTCTTCCTCAAAGAGTCTTATCTTGTTGGAATCTCTTTAAGAACCTTCCCAGGCTAGAGGAGGAATTGACCGAGTGAGCTTCCTCAGAGAGTCTGTGGTATACCTGAGGCTATAAGAGGAATTGATCGAGATAGCTTCCTCATAGAGTCTCTAGAACTTGGGGATAAGAGGGTTAGAGCACGTGATCTTCCTCAATAGAGTCCCTGACTACCCTAGACTATAAGGGGAATTGACCGAGTGAGCTTCCCCAGAGAGTCTCATAAATGCGTATGACCAAGCCAGAGGGGTTATGCTGAGTGCACTGCCCAGAGGGTTGTGGTACTTCTTAGATAGGAGAAGAGGGGATGGCTGCGAGTACTTCCCAGAGGGTTTTCGGCTTATTAGCTATTTTTCCACTGCTGTTGATTGGTTGAGAATTGTTTTCTACTATGTATCATGCTGCTTACTGCTTACTGTCACTACCTATTGCTTGTTGTTGTTGTTTACTGCTTATTGTACTTTTACCTGCCATATACTCACTGACTGTTAGGCACATATCTTCGGGTGAATTCCTACTAGGATTTTATCTCACACCCTATTTGGGCCATGCTTTTGGGACCAAGTAGACTATGTTGCTGCAGGTATAGACAAGGGCAAGTGCCCTTTGACTTCTGGAACTTGATTGCTTGGAGCAGGGGAGCATGGGACCAAGATTTGGCTTGCGATGATGAGGAGCTGTTTACTTTTATTTTGTACTTGTATTGGTAATGTAGTGTTTTCCAGCATCGTGACTTGTTTGGCTGCTTTCCTAGTTATGTATTATGCATCACTTCATATATATACATATGTGCTTCAGTTTGTTGATTTAGTCTTCCGCTATTTATATTGTTGGCTATTACTGCTTACGCTATTGCATGTTTATTTTTCTTATGCTGTGGACTCTGCCAACGAGGGCATAGTTTCCCCACTATCACACCCAAGTCCCTCGCTTCTAGTCGGCAGCCTCTAGATTTTGAGGAAATGTGCTTGAGGCCATGTGACCAACCGGGTATGGGGCGCCTCTGGGTGGCTTCCAGAACCAGGATGTTACAAAGTGGTATGAGAGGACTTTATTTTCTCTTGCTTTAATATTTGGAGACTTCATCTAGGGATAAGACGGATTCAGTACTTGGTAATAATCTGTGCCCGGGAGTATCTAACCCGTGTATAGGGAAAAGCCATACTACCTCGTTTATTGCAGTTTTCTGGTTTTGAGATTTTATGGTTGATATGATTTCACCTAGAGTGATTCACATGACTTGTACTATTATTGTTTCGATATTACTGTTCTATTTTTGTCCCACCCCGATGAGATGAGGGTATTCCATCTCATGCATCATATAGGCACTTGTAGAAATCACATGACATGCATTCTTGCCATGAAATTTAGGGTGCATTAGCGATTGCATGCTGTTGTGATAGAAGTTGTGTAGATTATGCATGCTATTGTGATAGATTCTTGATATAATCTCTACTGCTTGTTAGAGAATTTTTTGTATTGTACTTTGTTTAAATAAATGCCAAATTTTGATTCTTGAGGTGTTATGGGCCCTCTTGAATCGGAAATTGGTGGATCATGATCCTGTTTTCTCTTGTACATGACTGTAGGGGATTCCAAGCTTTGATTCACGGGGAGTATGGGCCCTCACGGATTAGAATTTGGCACCTCTTTACCTTGTTTTCTGTGTTTTTGGGATTCTGTGCAGTTTTTGAGCTACTGCCCAGAAAAACCCAGAATACATGACATGTACTTTCTGGTTACACGCCGTGTAGTTTTTAGGCCGTGTTACCGACTGTGTGTGCAGGAACACGGTGTTGTAAAAATAACGTCAGGAGCACGCCGTGTACGGTATGTATACGCCGTGTAGTGTAGAGCCTTGTACACGGCCGTCTCACTAACAACACGGGTCGGGGAAGCTCGAGTAGAACACACCGTGTTGTAATGGAACACGCCATGTAGTTATGTCCAGGTACCCGGCCGTGTCACGAAAAACACGGGTCGGCATGATCTTCTCTAAGACACGCCGTGTTGCTTTTAAAACACGCCGTGTAGTCTTTCCCAGGTACCTGACTGTGTCATGAACAACACGGGATGATGTCACATTCTCCTATACACGCCGCGTTTGTTCAGAACACGCCGTGTAAGGGCCAGCCGTGTAGATGGCCGTGTAACTAACCACACGGGCCGCCAAGTCAGTGTCCAGTACACGCCGTGTCCATAGGGAACACACCGTGTAGTCTGAGGTTAGTTTGAGCCATGTGAGTTAGCTGTGTAAAGAGACTCGGGCAAGGGAATAGTCTTCAAGTACACGTCGTGTGTTGGGTCTACACGCCATGTAGTTTGGGGTGTTACATGACCTGTAGGGCAGGGGTACACGTCCATGTCAGTGGCTTAAGTAGACATTCCGTGTAGTTTTTATACACGCTGTGTAGTCGTGTTTTGTAAACTTGAGTGTTTTTCTTCCCCTGTTCCTATTTTGTACTCTTGTGTTCTCTGTCCTTGTTTTTCTGGTCTAAGGTGTACTTTTGATCTTTCAGAGATATGACTCTGAGACGTCCTCCGGTTGTACGTCTATCTTCAGGCAGTTATTAGACGCCATATATGGCTGATCAGGGGATTCCTGCCGATCCTCCAGTCGAGCCAGCCTTGGCACTGAATGTCATACCAGTTGCAGGTGCTGATGCGCAGTTCAGGGAGGAATTCCTGAGGATGATGCAGACCTTCTAGGGAGGGACGCCTCCTGTCCCGTCGATGGTTGAGTTTACGCGGGTTTTCCAGCAGCAACATCCTCCTACTTTTTCAGGGGATGGAGGACCTTAGGATGCATAGTCGTGGATAGAGGCCAAACTGACCATCTTTGAGCACCTAGAGATCCCTCCAGAGAAAAGGGTAAAGATGGCTACTTATATGCTCCAGGACACCGCCAAGAGGTGGTGGGAGGTGATCTCACGGTCAGGGCGTCAGCAGGACATGTCTTGGGATGAGTTTCGACACACCTTCTATGACTACTTCTATCTGGAGACCCCGAGGGCCGATCGAGCCTGGGAGTTTATGAGTCTGAAGCAGGGTACTCTTTCTGTTATGGAGTAATCATCTCGTTTCACTGAGCTGCAACATTTCACACTGATCCCAGCAGGTGATGATTTGTTCCTTGCTAGGAAGTTTGAGGATGGTCTTAGGCAGGAGATCTGTTCCCAGGTGAATATATTCCAGTTGACTTCGATATCGTCCATCGTCAACCAGGCGCTGATCACTGAGCGCAATCTGAGAGATTCTGGAGCAGTGAACCAGGGCGGTTCGATATCCAGAGCTGGTGTTCCTCCTACGGATAGTAGGAAGCGTCGCAGAGAGTCTTCTCGAGGAGATCGAGGTTCGCGGGATGCGTCTTCTGGCAGCCAGGTTGTATGCTACCAGTGTGGTAGGAGTGGGCATACTATGCCTCAGTGCCAGAGGGTTCTGATGGAGTGCCGGTCTTGCGGCAATATGGGACATCTTCAGCGTTTCTGTCACATATTTTCACCTTCAGATGGTGGTATGGGTTCCTTTATGACCTCGCGTTCTGGAGATGCTTCGCCAGTTTCCCACTAGTCTGGGAACTAGAGTTCTTCCGGATGTTCAGGCCGAGGTGGAGGTCGCGACTTTGGTGTTCAGTCACCAGGTCATCAGCGACAGCAGAGTGGATCAGCTCAGAGCGGTCAGCCAGGGGCGCAGGGCTGCGGTGCAGGCCAGTCTTTCGCCGTGGAGCAGACCTATCAGGAGAAGGATCCCAACCCCTCTATAGTTCGAGGTACGATCTTAGTAGCATCGGTTTTATCTTCAGTTCTTTTCGATACTGGTGCTTACCATAGATTTATCTATGTTGCGGTTTTGGAGATCCTTGGGCTCTGTATCTTTTCGTCTGCCGACTTGTTGACTCTTGACACGCCGTTGGGAACGAGGAAATCTAGCGTACGACAGTGCAGAGAGTTCCCTATCGAGGTTTCGGGGTGTCATTTCTTATAGGACCTCTATGTCCTAGAGATGATGGGCTATGACATCTTTCTCGGGATGAACTGGTTAGTTCCTTTCTAGGCAGTCGTCGATTGCTATCTCCGCAGGGTGAGTTTCATGTCACCAGAGGGCAGATCCTTCCTTCATAGAGGCGAGTGGGATGTCCAGGCGGGTAGAGCTGGACCAGAGCATCACGGGCTAGGGGAAGTTACATCCCAGATTTCTAGTCTTTATTTGGATGACTAGGGGACTTCACAGTTAGACTTTCCTCCAGTGGTGGATCGTTTTAGGTATGTCTTTCCAGAAGACTTTTCAGGTTTACCTCTGGAGCGTGAGGTATACTTCTTGATTGAGCTCATGCCAGGAGCGGCACCAGTGTCCATTCCTCCTTATAGGATGGATACACCTAAGTTGAAGGAGCTCAAGAAGCAGTTGGAGGATTTGCAGGCAAAGGGTTTCATCTGACCCAGTACTTCTCCATGGGGTTCGTCTGTCCTGTTTGTGAAGAAGGCAGACGGTACCCTTCGGCTTTGTGTGGATTATCGGAAGCTGAACTAGTTGACGGCCAAGAACCGATATCCCTTTCCGAGGATCGATGAACTCTTTGATCAGATTTGAGGATCCCGGGTGTTCTCGAATGTAGACTTGAGGTCCGATTATCATCAGTTGTGCGTTAGACCATCAGATATACCTCTAATAGCTTTCAGGAGAAGGTATGGTCTATTCGAGTATACAGTCATGCCGTTCGGTCTTATGAACACGCCTGCAGTCTTCATGGAACTGATGAACCGAGTGTTCCATCCTTACTTGGACTCCTTTGTCGTGGTCTTCGTGGACGATATCTTGGTGTACTCTCACACTCAAAACGACCATGCCACACATCTTGAGATCATTCTGAGTACACAGAGAGAGAATCAGCTATATGATAAACTCTTGAAGTGCCACTTTTGGATGGATCAGATTCATTTCTTGGGTCATGTTATCTCGAAGATAGGAGTGTCAGTGGACCCAGAGAAAGTGAGAGATGTAGTTTTCTGGGAGAAGCTGAAGAACGTATTTGAGGTGCGGAGTTTCCTAGTATTGGATGGATACTACAGACGCTTCATTCAGGACTTCCCACGCCTGGAAGCACCGTTTAAAGGTCTAACCAAGAAGGGGGAGAAGTTTTTATGGTCATATTCTTGTGAGCCAGCCTTTCAGGAGTTGAAAGGGAGGTTGACGTCAGCACCAATACTAGTCTTGCCAGAGCCGGGCAAGGGATAAACTGTTTATTGTGATGCTTCTGGTATCGGACTAGGAGCTGTGCTTATTCAGGGAGATGGATTCGTTGTGTATGAGTCTCAACAGTTGAGGCCACACGAGAGGAATTACCCTACGCATGATCTATATTTGGCAGCTGTTGTTCATGCCTTATGCTGTTGGAGACACTACCTTCTGGGAGAGAACTTTGTGGTTTTCACCGACCACAAGAGTCTCAAGTACATCTTCACTCAGCGTGATCTGAATCTGAGATAGTGCAGGTGGGTCAAGTATCTTCAGTCTTTTGATTTCAAGATCGCCTATACGCCGAGAAAGGGTAATGCAGTGGCAGATACGTTGAGCAGAAGAACTCAGATTCAGGCAGTTCAGGAGGCCATCAGTGAGTGACAGCTTATGGCTCTGTTCTCTGAGATGCACTTGGAAGTGCACGACAGACAGGGTCAAACCTTTCTTTCTTCTGTGGCTGTTACCTTTACACTTCTTGATCAGGTACGAATGAGGCAACTGTCAGACTCAGAGGCCTTGGTCCTATGGGAGAGTGTGTCAGGAGGGGACCCTCTTCCTATATGGACAATGGGAGAGGATGAGATCTTGCATTTCCAGGGACGCGTATGGGTGCCAATAGACATACGCGAGGAGCTGATGCGGGATTTTTATTCCTCAGTTTGGGAAGTTCATCCTGGCGTCACCAAAATGTATTGGGATCTTCATCGCCAGTACTGGTGTCCAGGTATGAAGAGAGATGTTGCTGGTTTTGTCATGAGATGTTCTACTTGTCAGCAGGTGAAAGCAGAGCATCAGCGACCAGTAGGGCTCTTACAACAGTTACCCATTCCAGAGTGGAAGTGGAACGATGTCGCGATGGACTTCATGACCGGGTTACCGAGGTCACCTTGGGGAAGTGATGCTGTTTGGGTCATCATCAACAGGCTTACGAATGTAGTACACTTCTTACCGATCAAAGAGACCTTCAGTGTTGATGATCTGGGATGACTGTACATCCGAGAGATTGTATGTCTATATGGAGTTCCACACTCCATTGTTTCATACAGAGATGCGCGCTTTACCTATTATTTTTGGCAGGGACTTCAGGAGGCTTTGGGTACACAGGTACTTTTGAGTACAACATACCATCCCCAGACTGATGGCCAGTCCGAGCGCATGATCCAGGTGCTTGAGGATATGCCCTGATCTTTCATTATGGACTTCAGCGATTCTTGGGAGAAGCATATCCCTCTTGTGGAGTTCTCCTACAACAACAATTTTCAGGTGACTATACAGATGGCACCATACGAGGCTTTGTACGGTAGGCCATGCCGATCACCCTTATGCTGGTTGGAGGCAGGAGAGGCATCTTTTCTAGGACCTCATCTTGTTTTGGAGACCTCAGAGAAGATAGAGTTGATTCGGAAGAGGATGTCTACAACATAGTCTCAACAGAAGTCTTATGTTGATCAGCGGAGATGACCTCTAGAGTTCGAGGTCAGAGATCAGGTTTTCCTACATGTCATACCGAGGTTGGGACACAAGAGGATTTGGAGACAGGGTAAGCTTTCACCGCGGTACGTCGGGTCGTTTGAGGTTTTGGAGAGAGTTGGGCCGGTTGCCTATAAGTTGCAGCTACCTCAGAGGTACCAGGCTATGCACGACGTCTTCCACGTCTCTCAGCTCCGACGTTACTTTTCAGACCCATCTCATGTCTTCCAACTCGAGAAGGTTGAGCTTGAAGAAGATGCGTCGTTTGAGGAGCATCCTATCCGGATTGTCGATCGTAGTACGAAGGTTCCCTAAGGCCGGTCTGTTCCTCTGGTACGAGTGCTATGGCAGCATGGGCGAGTACAGGATGAGACTTGGGAGAGGGAGGCCGATGTTCGATCACAGTGGCTGGAGGTGTTCGAGGATCCTTCTTCTACACTCATCTAAGGAAATTTGAGGATGACTTTCTTTAAGGAGGTAATTTTGTAAGAACTCGGATCTTCATTTCAGGTATGTCTTTCCTTTTCTGGAGTTTTTGAGAATTTTTGGATTTTCTGGAAATTTTTGAAGTACACATTGTGTACTTTCTGAGTACACGCCGTGTACTCTTTTTCCACTCGAAACTATGTGCTGGACATGTCCAGACCACACACACGATGTGTAAGGGTGACGTGGAGGCCGATTTTGGTGGAGTACGGAAAAACCCACTACATGCCGTGTATTTTAAAAATACACGTCGTGTAATTTTTTTTTTCACTAAACGGACCGGGGTTGCGCCTCATCGTCATAAATGTCTTCTTCTAGGTCTGGTTCGTCCGAGAGCGACCCGTACGACCAGATCTTCACTGATCCCCCACCTCTCCGTTTGTTCTTCGATTCGAGCACGGTCGATTGCGTTGGAAGCGCAACGGTGAGTTCTTCCTTCTGATTGAGCCTTGTTTCCAATTCTTCCTCTTTCTCAAGTTATCTACGGTTGAAAGTTTTGTGAATTTTCTCAGATCTATGATGTTCTATGGATAATCAGCAGTCATGGTTCAAGTATATCGATCTACTAAGATTGTGGTAGGTGGTTTGTGCCTTACCATTCAAAGTATTTGAGTTTTATGCGCAAATTCCACCAATACCCGTGAACAGGGTATTGCGTGTTTACCTTTTTTCCCCTGTTGTTCTCCTACCTTGCTTGTATGCTTGTGTAGAGGTAAATTAACCCTGTTAGAGGATAATTGTCGTGCTTGGATGTGTTTCCCTTGCTTTTTTCTTTTTACGACCTTTGGGTCTCGTTTGCCTTTGGCTGCTACACCTGTTTCATGCCTTGTGGTTATAGGTTGAAGTGGAACTCATGACATGCTTGTTGCCTTGTAGAATGTTTAGCTAAGTAGCTCTATAGGTGTACTTTGGTTAGCCAAGTATCTCTATAGGTTTACTTTAGCCTTATAGCATTATTATGCACTGAACGACATGAGGCTGAGAGAACCTGGTGGTATAGACTATAAGGGATAGACCGAGTGAACTTCCTAGAGAGTCTTAGACATTATAGACTACAGAGGGGATGAACCGAGTGAGCGCCTAGAGAGTCTTGGATTTTATAGACTACAGGAGGGTAGACCGAGTGCGCTTCCTCATAGAGTCTTATCTTGTTTGAATCTCTTTAAGAACCTTCCGAGTCTAGAGGAGGAATTGACCGAGTGAGATTCCTCAGAGAGTTTGTGGTATACATGAGGCTATAAGAGGAATTGACCGAGATAGCTTCCTTAGAGAGTCTCTAGACCTTGGGGCTAAGAGGGTTAGACCACGTGATCTTCCTCAAGATATTCCCTGACTACCCTATACTATAAGGGGAATTGACCGAGTGAGCTTCCCCAGAGAGTCTCATAAATGCGTATGACCAAGCCAGAGGGGTTAGGCTGAGTGCACTGCCCAGAGGGTTGTGGTACTTCTTGTATAGGACCAGAGGGGATGGCTTCGAGTACTTCCCAGAGGGTTTCTGGATTATTAGTTATTTGTTCCACTACTGTTGATTGGTTGAGAATTGTTTTCTGCTATGTATCATACTTTTTACTACTTACTCTCACTGCCTATTGCTTGCTGTTGTTGTTTACTGCTTATTGTACTTTTATCTACCATATACTCACTGACTGTTAGGCACAGATCTTCAGGTGAATGCCTACTGGGATTTTATCTCACAACCTGTTTGGGCCATGATTTTGGGCCCAAGAAGACTATGTTGCTGTAGGTATAAACAAGGGCAAGCGCCCTTTGACTTCTGGAACTTGATTTCTTAGAGCATGGGAGCATGGGACCAAGCTTTGGCTTGCGATGCTAAGGAGCTGTTTACTTTTATTTTGTACTTGTCTTGGTACTGTAGTGTTTTCCAGCATCGTGACTTGTTTGGATGCTTTCCTAGTTATGTATTATGCATCAATTCATATATATACATATGTGCTCCAGTTTGTTGATTTAGTCTTCTGCTGTTTATATTGTTGTCTATTACTGCTTCCGCTATTGCATGTTTATTTTTCTTGTGTTGTGTACTCTGCCAATGAGGGTATTGTTTCCCCACTATCACACCCAAGGCCCTCGCTGCTAGTCGGCATTCTCTGGCGTTTGGGGAAATGTGCTTGAGGCCATGTGACCAACCTAGTACGGGGCACCTCTGGGTGGCTTCCGGAACCGGAACGTTACATTGAACTAACCATGATCAAACCATAGAAATAAATCTACAAAAATTTCATAGAACCTTGCATGTTCGTGCACCTCCCTCAAATGGTTTACAAAAACTGTGTGGCAATTCAAAAACGTACCGCGGGTTACCTGGAAGGGGCTGCACGGTTTACCCTAAACTATGAACCCTGACCTGATATTCAAAAATAGGTCATTTGGCCTCCGATGATCCTAAAACCAAGCCGAAACACTCGAGGCACTCTCCAAGACTATAGGACAACCTAAAAACACAATATAAATCTAATGGAACTCTCCAAATTAAGTTATGATCATCAGATTAGAAAATAGCATAGCCACTATTTCAAAAATTCAAAATGGGAGAAATTTTCGACTTGATTAAAAAACTTGAGATGTTACAATAAATATCAAATCAATAATTTTTTATACTTAGAATATAATAAAATAATTCATACCTTAAATCCAGACATCAAGTTATTTTTTTATGCCGTTGATATCCCATTTAACTTTTAGCATGAAGTTCTTATCTCTAGAAAAAAATTAGTCAAGTCCTTAGTGGTATTTCCACTGAAAAAATGAGATGTATGAGTTTATATTTTGAAATCAAATAAAAGATATTACATGATCCATAGAAATTTTGGAGAAATGAGTAGGTGTTGGATGGATCAAATAGATTCTTATAGGTGATTTTAATTTTTAAAAATCTTTTAAAATAATTTGAACAATATTTTTCGATGATAGTGATGATTAAATCATCTAAAAGGGACAATAAGGTTGTGTTAGATCCTTTTTCATTCTTATTAATAAATAATCCTTAATATATATAAAATAAAATCATTAAAACATGAAATTAATTATTTCATGTTAAAATAAAAATGGTCCTTGTAAAGTCAATACCTATAGAAATTCTGTAATACATTAACCTTAAAATTCTAAAAAATAATCTAAATAACTTCAAAATTAAATAATGTTTTAACATAAAAGGTTATCTCATACATTTCTTCTTTCATCACAAAAAATTTAACAACATTCTTCTGAAATAATCCTTTATGTTAAACCTAAGGGTTACATATACTTCTCAACCCAATAAAACATCTCCCAAAATATCATTAATCACCTTGTAATCCCATCACTTAAAACCTAAAAGGGGTTTCTAATAATTTGATCATATGATCAACCTTAAACTTATAAAGCCATGATGGTATCTACAAATCTTAAGTTAATAAAGAAATATATGCTTCCAAAAATTAACACAATCCTTAGATGTCTCATGATTCTTATAACAAAAATACCATTGGTAAAAATTATTCTACAACACAATTCCTCTATACCAATACATAAATAAATAAACCCTTTTTACTTAAATTTTTGTTATAATATATGTCATTTATTTTTCTAGGAGCTAACCCTTAGATTAGGGAAATAACTCAAATAATGTCCATGTTTCCATTCCTTCCATCAGGTGACATTTATAAATTATAGAATACACTAGATTAGACCATAACATTACGAAACATAATGTATAATCCCAAAACTAATGAAACACTTAACATAATTTGAAAAATTTATTCATAGTTAATCTCATAATCATAAACATGGTTTCTTTGGTAAAGTTTTAAAATCATAAAAATATTTTCAAATCCCTCATAATGGTTTGTAAGGAAAATGTGAATTAACCCAAGCGTATCCCCTGGGAGTTTCAAACTAGGCGTGCAACAAGGCCCATTTTCATGCACCAGGTGATGATCAAGTCAAAGCCTAATGTTTCCTTTTTGGAGTTATTACCCCTAGGTATAATTGTTCCAAAGTCATATCCACTTTTAGTATCCATATAGGGATGTATTTCTAGGAAACCAACATAATCTCTACCTTACTAAAACTTTAGGATTTTACCATATTCTTAAAATTATCTTAAAAGTAAATCACAGGGTTATGTTCTCTAATATATGTTTTATTAAATATAGTTCCCAAGATTTCTATTAAAATTACTCTAATACCAACTATAAATACCCTAAACCTAGTAGCTCAGATTTGGTGGTTACTTTATTACATTGTTACTAGATATAAGGAATCACATCTTGAAGGATGAAATAGTTTAGTAGTCATGAAAAACTAGATATATACTTGAATATCATATTAAAATTGAAAACTTAAAATAAAAAATATAATTTTATTTGAGAACCCCATTTTTCCATTTATCACATCCTTACATTCAATCATAATACACTTCCTAACATCTTGGGTAAAGGAAATATAAGAAAGGGGTGAGCTCTAATCCCCAGTAAGGGTATGCCTACACAAGAAGATATTATGAATACATAAGGCATAATTAATAAGGAAATGTAAATAACTAGAAACACATGAAATTTAATTAATAACTTGAGCGTAAAGAATAATATGGCAGGAATAAGTGATGATCAAATAATTCCATATAAATAATCACATGAGTTTGAAACTTATCCATGTATATTTTAACTAATCAAATAATAATATGTATATAAATATCTAATATCATAAAGAGGGAATGCATAATTATAGACATCATAAACATACCTTTAAGTCCTAATTCCAATATATATTGTATAAATGGGTAATTCCTCAGACAAATACCTAATATATTTTATCTAATGAGACCTACCAATGTATCAATGGGAAATATATAGACCCACCCATCACTTACTAAGTCCAATGCATTTCTCATATGAAAGGGGAGAAACATAATCACATAAAAATTCATATTGAAAAACTATCATATGAAATTTTAATCATTTCCCCATTCAATAAAAATAATCAATGTAAACATTCATATTGAAACTATCATACAAAATGTTAATAATTTCATAAATCAATAAACATAATCATGAATCGTCCATTGTAATATAAATAATGGTATAAAAATAGTACACCCCTAATAAAAATGATAAAAAAAATCTAGATAAATAATATGTATGGTATCATTACAATATATCTCCAGTGTAGAATAAGTAAAGTAAGAGTTATTTTCATTGATGAATAAAAATACAATAAAAATATCAGTAAAAAAATTATTGAGGAAATTACCATTTTCAATTTGAAAATCACTTTTAAAAACTATATTTTTCTAGAATATGAGGGAAAAAATTTCATTTGAAAGGAACCATATAAAATTCCAAAGTAAGATTCAAAGTAATGAGTGGTCATGAGGGTGGAAAATTCTGTTCATGTTGAGTCCTTTAAAACAAATATTCCTTTTACATTTTTGATAAAAATTCAAAAAAGTAATCTGTCCAGAAAACAAAGAGAAGATTGCTTTTATTTTTTTATAAAAATTATATCATGGGTAATTTTTTTAATAAATCATTTTTAGGATGTTGAAAACATTCTTGAAAATATTTTTAGAAAACATTGATATAGAATGAAAATCATTTTCGACTGAAAAGATAAATAATTTGGCTTTTCTTAAAACCATTTTATCAATAATTTTAAGTACCAAAGAGAATAAAATGGTATTATTACTTAAAAATTTCATGAATAACTAAAGGAGAATAAAATATATTGAGTTTAATATATAATGACCAAATAATTCCCTTTATGGATCCTTAAACATAAACAATCCCAAATAATGATGAGATTGTGAAATAAACTCTTAAAGCTTTGGTAACTTTTGAATCATAACCCCAATAAAATAAATAACTTAAAATAAAAATTTAAATTAAATTTATATAAATATATTCATGATATAAGAGATCATAGGGGTAGTATATACACCACACAAAAGTAATAAGCAGTGAATATGGCATATGTCTCTCAGAAGTAAAATTGAGACGAGAAACCCTTACCTCAAGTTTGATTTCCTTAGTATATGTTTAAACCACATGTATAATAAATAAATATTTATTATAAATCTATTAAATAAACATAAAAATATATATTATAAATATATTATTTTATTATAAAGTTTTATCACCCATTTATTAAAAATTATTTAATAAAAACACTATTCTGGGTGATAACTGCTTCGTTTTTCATATATGATTTGGTTCAGTAGTTTCAGTCCTTGTAATTTGATCATGGTTAAATTATATATATAATTTTAAACATGATATAAATATAATATATATTCATTATATAATTATTTATAATAGTGTATAAAATTTAGATATAAAAAAACGAGTTACACTGTTCATGGAGACGGTGGGCCATACGTACACATGAATGTTGTTTTAGTTTTTTAACGGATGGAATAAAAGAGTTGTAAATAGTAATTCACATTTAAATAATAATTATTATATTTTATAAATCATATATTCTAATAAAATCCATCCTTATTACCTTCTATGTCAAGATAAAATAAAAAAGGAATCACATTACTTTGTAGAGGTGGTAGTCCATATGTACGCATGATCAACGTTATAATTTTCCAACAAATTGGAAGGTAATAAGATAGATATGATATAATAATTATAGAAGTATAATTATGTCATAAATATAATATATATATTTTAAATCCATCATTATATACCACCATGAGAGGTGGCAATGGAAAACAAATTAAATCGGTTTGCGAGGAGGTAGTTCGCTGTACACACGATTGAACGTTTTATTTCTAATTTGATGGAAGAATAGATGGATATAGGTTATTAAATTGACATAATAAAATCTAATTATATATTAGATACTTGTGTTATTATTTTATAATATTTTATGAATATTTTAAGTAGTTCTAAGAATAAATAAAATTAGAATTCATGGTTAAGAACTATACCTCTTATTCGGACAAACTCTATAGGTTTATAGCTAAAGCCATACTAAAATGGTTTTATGATAACAAAAGGGATTCTAGGTAATGGTTAGTGATTTAAGGAATATATCTGGGTAGGTATTGGCCAAACCAAATGGATTTGGAAGTGTGAAGTGAAGAGAATAGGGGGTTTCCTATTATAAGTAGGGGAATGACACACTTGGAATTCTTGAAAAGAATAAATCATACCCTTATTTTTCACATGAAAAAAAGATTTAAAATGGATAATTTTAAAAATAAGATTATATGAGGTATATATATGGATATAAAATAGGAATTGGAAAAGTTTTTAGTTTATTTTAACCCTTATCGTTTTAGTTTAACCCCCGATAAAACTGTTTTAACCTTAACTGTTATAATCAATTATTACTGTTTTTACTATTCATTATGAAAAATATTAAGTTTAATTTATCATATAATATTAATTATTATTATTAAAAATATTTAATCCATTTTACCGAATTCAATTAAAATAAGTGGCAGAATTTAATTTAAAATTAACCCTGTAGACGTGAGGAAAAAACAGTTCTCCAAAGAAATTTTTTATTAAGTATATTTTTTTATATTAAAATATAACTTTAAATTGATTAAAATGACCTAATTTGGATTAATAATAAAATAATTGAGCTAATTATACTTTTAAAATATTTTATAACAAAATGAAACTTTGTAAATGATTTAAAAAAAGTAGTTTTTAATATAAATCAGTATTTTCCACTATTCATAAAAAAATTAATCTTTTTATAAAATTAACAAAAGTTAACTCTAATATAATTTTAAATTATTGTTACAAAAAATAAAGATCATTTTTAATTTTTTTTTAAAATTGGTAAAAATTGAAACATTTGTAAAGAAAGATTTGAAAAAACACTTTTTAAAACATAAAACATTTTAAAAATACTTTCCCTTAAAAATGAGATTAAAATATAATTTAGAAACATCTTTAAAATATTTTTAGAAAGAATTGTTTTTAAAGAACATAGATTTCTAATCGAAGAGAGGAATTAAGTCATAATTTCTTAAAAACACTTTCTCAAACATTTTAAGTACCAAATGGAGGAAAAAATGGTAAAATTAATTTAAAATATCATTAATATCCACATGATAATTTATTTCATAATAATTATAAGATTTCAACATTGGATACTTAATCATACACAAATTCGATAAATAAAGAGATTGTAACATAAGACTCTTACCATTTTGGTAACTTTAAATAAAAATCCCCATGAATAATATCCTTAAATTAAATTTAGAGTATCATTAAAATAATTAGATTCACGATATAACATGTCAAATAGGAATATTATGCACCTTATAAAATAATATAGATGTATAAAATAACTTACGTCTCAAAGAAGGCAAATTGAGAGAAAAATCCCTTAACACTTTGGTAACATTGAAACCTTAAACTACATGAAAGAGATATTCTAAAATAGATATGTAAATATCAATAAATTTATGGAAAATAATAAAAAATACATTCATGGGAATTATATACACCACACAATAGAAATTAGTTGTGAATATGATATATATCTCACAGAAATAAATCTGAGATGAGAAAAACCCTTACATTGAGTCTGATTTGTCATGACTATTCTTTATATTTAGGAATAATAAACTTATATTAATTATTTACTTTCTTAAGAAAGTTTTAAAGTTTATTATTACTTTTATTTCACTTAGAAAAAATTTATATATAATTACTTAATCAATTATGTTTATGTCAGATGTTTAGACCATATTCGGCTTATGTGTCAAAACTGACTTTGGTAGGTCAACTATGCTCAATGAGGTAATTATTTTAAAAAATATAAATAATAATAATGAGATAATTATAATATTTATATGTAAATTACACTCTTAAAATCAATCATGTAATATTTTTATGAAAAATGAATCAATGTTATGATCATGGAGACGGTAGGCCATACGTACGCATGAGTAACCTTACCATTTTTCAATGATCATTATAGAAAGAAGGTAATTAAAATTTATTTTTATAGAAATATAATTATATCATAAATAACATATTATTTAATTATATATACTTATATATATCAATCTTGTGATGTGGTGATAAAAAAAGAAGAATCACATAGCTTTGAGGAGGCGGTAGTCCACATGTCCACGAATGATGATATCACCTTTTCAGTGTGTGAAATGGAAAGAAGAAAATGATATAATATATGTAAATAAAGATAATTATGTCATTAATTTCATATTTATGTCATGTATATAATATATATTCATTATAGGTACCCTCATTATCTTCTACGTAACACGTTAGTGAAAAACACTTCATATTGCTTCACGAGGTGGTAGTCAGTCGTACACATGAGTGATGTTATCTTATTCCGTATGGAATGGAATATAAAAAGTTTCACACCCATAATCCTGAAATAACTTTATTTTATTATTTTATCTATCTTTTAAATATTTTTTCGAGGTTTGGGTTGAGCCCATTTGAATTTTTTTGCATTTTTGCTGATAAATGAATATTTTGGCCTTGACATCATCTAGCGCATGGGAAGGGCGTGGTCAAAGCCGCACCAGTTCACCCAGGGCACAATGTGGCCTGTTTGATGTTCAAGATAAATAAACAAAATGAAATGAAAAATAAAATGAGGATAAAGAAAAATAAGAAAAGAATAAAATAAATTTTAATGAATTATTTTAATAATATTAAAAATAGTAATTTATTATTATTATTATTATTAGTGTTAATAATATTAATATTATTATTGTTATTAATAATATTAATATTATTATTAAAATTATTAACCTCTTATTATTGTTTTTATTATTATGATTTATTATATTATTATTATGAATATAATTAGGATTAAAAAAAGAATCCCAATTTTTTTTCTCCCCCACCATCGCACCTCACCACCTCCCCTTACCCTAATCACATCACCCCTATTCTACCCTTATCCCCAACTCGTCACGCCCCTCCCTGTTTGAGCCCCTTGCGTAATGCTTCTTCTGGAATTCCTTCCCTACTCCGCCCCTTGCATCACCCTTTCCTTCTTCTCTGGAACGCACGACCTGACACCCTCCAATCGCGATCCCCTCCTACATCGTGTACTCGAGAAGTACGACAACCCCCACTTGGATGGACCCACCTCGCCAGTGGACATCTCTCCTCTGACACACGTGTCTTCCCCCAGGTATACCCCTCTTCCTCTTAATTAGGGTTTTGGTTCTTGTTTCTTTGAGGATTTAAGTTTTCTGTGGGTATGGTATCAAATTAGGGTTTAATATTTGTGTTTGGTTAAATTTTACCTGGTTTAGGGTTCATCTTGGCTCCCTTGTGGTGCGGTGGAGGTACGGATGGACTCTACACCATTTTTCTAGCAATTTCTTAATAATTGGTAGGTGAATCCATGTTTATTCATTATTTGATGAATTTTAATATGTTTGTTTAAGTTTATAAATATGTTCATTGGTTTGTTTATGTGGTGTGTATGGTGTTTTTGAAGTGGTCTATGTGTTTATAGGTTGGAAATGGATTTTTAATAAAGGGAATGGCTATGTTTTTTCATGTGGTTTGGTGTAATGTTTCTAAAATGGATTTCAATGTTCGTTTAGTGGGTGTGAAATGTGTTTTGAAGGAACGTTAGGTATGTGTGTATTTAAAAGAGATTTTTATAGGGAAAAAAATTATTTTTGGCATGTTAGCCTTATGGTACATCTTGATTTTAAATTGTAAAATGTTTAAATGCTGTAAATCTTGTTTTTAAAATTGTTTAAAATCATGAATGATTTTATGAAGGTTGCTAGAACCATTGTCTTGGTTGGCCTTTATTGTGTGTGTTTTCTTGTGTTATAAAAAGGGAATTTGAGAAACTATGTAAGTGGTGTGAAATTTATTTTCAAATGGTTTTATTGTGAATTTGAGTTTAAAGAGTTTTTTGGTGTAAATTTTTATGGTTTTAACTTTGAAGTGTTTCACAAATTGTTTTATTGATTTATTAAGTTATATGTGTAGTTTGTGGTCCCCAATTGGTGGTTTCGAGTCACCGAGTCTAAGGTGACTCGCTTGCATGTGCATAAGTAAGTATATATATATATATATATATATATATATATATATATATATATATATGTGGGTTCCCCCATTACATGTATAGTTATCCATGGTAGTGAATATACATATATGTGTCTACGTGTGCCTATGTATATATATGAAAATTCATATATAGGTGAGTGGTGACTAGTATATGCATATTAGAATATATGTAAGGATCCCCTTGTACACATTCATGGCCATAAGGGTGTGTGCATAGTGGATAAGTGTCTTTATATGTATGTGAAAGTGTGTATGCTTAGTGGGGGAGCAACAACTCTTAGTTAGAAAGTGCCAAGGGTCAGATGTTTGGTTTGATTCCACCCTGAGGTTGGTCTCTTATGCCTATACCTTTAAATTTAATTCCTTAATTGGTTGATTGTTTTAAAAATTATTTTTTTATTAAATATTATATGCGTGCTATGAAAAGTGATGATGATTCTTGATTTTGGTCTTTCCTTCATTTTTCAGGTTCACTTTGAGTGTTGACATGTGTATTTTTCATTTAAATATGATCCCAAGCTTGTTTTAGAATTATTAACATTTTAAATTCTTAAAAGTAGTTTGTAAAATGGTGTTGGGTGTGTGGAAGGTATTTTTCAAAATTTTTGTGTGTATATTAGTTGTGAAAGTTGATTTAAATGAATATGGATTCTTGTGTGATTTTAAAAAGGGGAATTCCACGATTTGGTAAGTTATAAATAGTGTATATCCTTTGATATGAATTCAATTTTAAATAGTGATTTACCTCTCCTAAATGGGTTGCTTGGATTTAAGCATGGTTTCAAGTTGTTTTAAAATATGTGAAGCCTTTGTTGTTAATTGTAATTTCAAATGTCTTTAGAACTTGATATTATTGGGTGAACGTATTTTCTAAAGTGAAGTTATTCTTTCTGAATTAATGAGGCCCATTTGGCACATTGAAAATGATTTGAAAATATGAAAAATACCTCTTGAGGCATGCCCCATTATTTTAGAAACATCATGTGTATGTGAAATGTGTGATTTGTGATATGTGTGTAGTGAAGAGGCTTATGCCTTATTATGTGACTTATAAAGGGGAATGAGCTAAAGGAGGGAGATCAGTGGTGAGAGGTTGGATGTGTTTTTTAGTAAATAAAATTAAAAGTTCATATATGTTTTCTTGATAAAAACTCACCACCACTTGAAATGGAGCACTTGGAAAACCTAGGTATCTAGGTGAGAATACTAGGACTAGTATGCTAGTTGATATTGATGTGGATCATTCCAGTTTCTTCTAGCAGGATTGATGCTTATAACACTAACTAAACATAATGATGATTGATTAGAGACCACTAGGTTATGGGTTTGTTCCCTACTAGTGGCTTGTGCTTGAGAATGTAATTCATTGTGGTTAATATACCATGTTTCACTAAAGTGGATCCTAGGTCCCCAACTAACACTAGGTACTTAGGGATTTCCCATGGTTCTTGTGATATGATTTTCAATTCAGTTGTTTCATGCTTGTTTTATCTTTTGTGAAAACCATATTTTAAATCTAAATTTGTCTCATTTAATTTTGAAATGTTATGGCATGATTGGAACCTATTTTGAAAATGAAGTGGAAGAGAAATTATTTTCTAGAAAATGAAAGCTTGTTACTTGAATTTTAGAAGAATGGAAAACATTATTTTATTATGTTTTATTTTCAAAATAGCACATTTTTGGGTTTATTTTTAACGGTAAGGGAATAGGGAGTTTTTTACTCTAGAATTCCTACTGAGCATATCAGTGCTCACATATAATTTATCTTTTTAGTTTTAAGGTCTAGTTTTGGATCGATCTTACAGCGAGTGTGGTTTATGTTCTATGGTGACCCATAAGGTCACTTAAAGGTATGTTTAGCTGGAAAACTGTGTATTATTTTTAACTGCTAGTATTGACCTATTTTTCTCAGTTTAAATTTATTTATTTATTTATTTTGTTGTTCATTTTTGGGTAAATCATTCCCAAAAATTAATTTGATACCCGATCAGTTATGACAGCCTGTGGGGATTGGGAATTCCCATCAGGCCTTGTTGTGGACCGTGTCGGGCACTGGGTCAGATGGAGACCTAGTTTGGTTTGTGAAAAAATGGTATTAGAGGAGCAGAACTCTTTTGGGTATTGTTTCTTGGGAAAGGGTCATGGTAGACCAGAGATAGAATTTTCAGAAGTCGATGTTCTGATTATGAGTAAGGTTCCCGACCAACACACCTCATAGTGGGACTTGAGTTACCATAGGAAGTAGATTTCAAGTGAGTCTGTTGGTCCTTTCAGTTCATTGATATTTGGGAAATAAAAATAAATTTAGGTTAATGGTCTTCAGGAGCTCACAGGTCCTCGCAATCCATGCGGAGCCATAGACATTATCCAAGAGCACTCTCTGTGATAGTGGTGTGACCGACATATAGATTCAAACCATATGTCTGAGTCGCCCATCAACACTAGTTTCCACCTGAACCATCTTGTGAATTCTTCGGTTCAGAAAAGTGTTTTTGAAAAACCTTATTTTAAAATTGTAGGAATTGATTTTTAAAATAGAAATGGGTTGATTTTCAACAAATGAAAGATGCATTTTCAAGTTTGTTTTGAATAAATCATTTGAAAAGTAGACTTTCATGTAATGGTTTTGAGTGAACGGGGTTGAGTTTATTTGGATTGGTTTTTCATAACCTATACTTGTGGTTTCATTGTTGTTTTGAGATGTTGGTTAGAGGCCTTTTCTGAGGAGTGTTTGGGGAGCTATAATGGTGGTTCCCTTTGTGTGTTTTGGTGATAGTTTGTGGAATTGTTGGCCAATGGACCTGTTTGATTGGGTTCTTGGGTCTCCTAATCAGATTTTGTACACCCACATAAAGAGTTATTTCACATTAAAGTGCAGCCATAGGTGTTTCTCCATCGTAGGATCCTTTAGTTGATCAGTGTAAGAACCTTATTCTTCTTGAATGTCGAAATACGAATCCACCTATCTTTTTTCACTCTAGTGGATCCTCTCACAGGGAGAGAGAGTATGTGAGAGGAGTTGGAAGAAAATTTGTTCTCTTGTGTTTCCTGGGTTGTTGAATATGGATTTCTACATCATTAAATTTGTAAGACCAGTCTCAAAGTGGTGAAAGAAATTTCAGTGGGGAAAAACAGAAGCAATCTGGATTTGTCGGTGCGGGATACTGTTTTAAAAAGGTTATTTGGGTCTTTCATCGGTTTTATTAGAGTAAGATATCACTTTAAGCCACCCAAGTGGAGAATATAGTTATAAGAGATGGTTATGTCTTCTTTTAGTAATTATATGTTATTGCAGAATTAGGTTAAGGTCCCTCTCTTTGAAAGGTCTCCATCAGTTTCAAGGGTCATGTTTGGTGACACTTTGCGGCATTGTGTTCTCATTTGATGACAGAGGTGAAGGTTGTGCACCCTCTTGAGAACCTCAGTTATGATAAAATAATGTTTCCTTTAGAAAATATTGAGCTTCTATATTTTAGAGGAAGGTTCCTTCCATGTGTCCTTTATTTTGGTGAAGTGTTGTGTGGAAAAAATGGATGCCGAAGCATGCTACGTCTGATGGTGCTGTTTGGTTCATGGAATGATCATTTATAGAACTCAAAGGATAAGTTTTGTTTGGGGGGGGGGGTTTAAGCCTGACTATGAGGCATGGGATATGCTTCAATCATCAGATCTCAAAACATATGTCTCAGAGTGAATCTGTCACATAGTCAGGAGAACCCCAATGGTGTGAAAGGTTTGGATCTGAGTTTTGTTCTCGGTGTGGGAGATGGAGATAGTTTAAGCCTCTGGTGTAGTTGTTTTGTTTTAATTATTCCTATTTAGAGAAAGGAGGTTGGAGGACCTCATTTCCACATTATGACCCGTTTTGGTGTAAGAGTTTCTCATTGTTTATAAGAAGGTATAATTGTCTTGTTTCCTTAGAATCTTAGTGGTTTTGTTCCACTAAACGTGAGTCTTCTTTTAATGGCCCCTGTGTAGAACATGATTATCAATAAAGAGTAGTTGGATTTGTGTTCTTTTGGGTTAAATAAACCATTGGGATGTGTCAGTGGTGTTCCTATTGGTCCATTGGATGAGCCCCTTCCCTCCCCTCCCCTCCCCTTATAGTGGGGGTTCTTGGTCCGTATAGAGAAGTACTTGAGTTTGAATAATTTGACTAGTTTTTATGGCGGGGAGACCCACTGTGGGTCTTTCTTAAAGTTCCACTGAAACGAAATGGTGTTATCCTATTCCTCACGGTGGGGATCCTGTCTGGGCCTCCCCATGTTGGTGTCCTAGTTCCGTCTCAAGTGTAGGTTGTTTCTTGTGGTGGGGACTCTACTCAAGCCTCCCCATGCCAGTAATCTAATTTTTTTCCTGGTATTGGTTTGATGGTTGGTAGTCTCGTTTAGAGCTATCCAACCCTAATCCAACTTCTTGACTTTTGGTAGTGGGCTTCACTTGGTGAGGAGTCCATTCTGGATCTTCTAAGTCTATTTTTTAAGTCTTTTATCCTTGTTGATAGTGTCCTTGCTTCTCTATCATTTTTTGTTTGTTGGAAACCTCTTTGAACTAAGATGGTGTACTTGTTCTGTGCTTTAAAAAAACTTGGGATGGCTTTCCGGGGGTGAAAAGCTTTATGTTGGGGAGAATTTTCACACCCAGACTTCTAAAATAAGTATATATTTTTTATTTTACCTAGATTTGAAATATTTTGTCAAGGTGAGGGCTGAGCCTAATTGGATTTTTTTCATTTTGTTGATAAATGAATGTTTTGGCATTGACAACATCCAGCACATAGGCAAGGCACAATTGAGGCCGCATAGCTTCACTCAGGGGCATAGTGCGGCCTACCTGATGTTCAAGATAAATAAATAAAATGAGGATAAAGTAAAACAAGAAAAAATAAAATAAAGTTCAATGAATTATTTTAATAATAATAAAAATGGTATTTTTTTATTATTAGCATTAATAATATTAATAATATTAATAATATTAATATTATTAATATTATTATTGGTATTAGTAATATTAATATTATTATTAAAATTATTAACCTCTTATTATCATTTTTATTATTATCATTTATAATTTTATTATTATGAATATAATTAGGGTTAAAAAAAGAATCCCCCATTTTTTTCTCCCCCACCATCGCCCCTCACCCCCTCCCCTTAACCTAATCCCATCACCCCTATTCTTCCCCTCTCCCCAACTCGTCACTCCCCTCCCTGTTTGATCCCCTTGCGCACTGCTCCTTCCGGCATTCCTTCCCTCCTCCAACACCCTCACACTACCCTATCCTTCTTCTCCCACACACACGACCTAGTTCCCTCCTCTCATGACCCCCTCATGTAGTGTGTACCTGCGCAGTGTGGAGATCCCCTCTTTGCTAGACCCCCCTCACTGGAACCCCACTCTACTCCAGCGCACATGTCTTCCCCCAGGTAGACACTTTTTACTCATTTTGGGGATTTTTTCCTTATTTCTTTGAGGTTTTAATTTTCCATGGGTTAGGGTATCAAATTAGGGTTTACTCTTGGTGTTTGGTTAAATTTTACCTTTTTTAGGGTGTGTCTTGGATCCACTATAGTGCGTTGGAGGTGTGGATGGACTCCGCACCATTTTTCCGGCAATTTCTTCATAATTGGTTTGTGAATCCATGTTTATTCATTATTAGATGAATTTTAATATTTTTGTTTAAGTTTATAAATGTGTTCATTTGTTTGTTTATGTGGTGGTTATGGTGTTTTTAAAATGATTTATGTGTTTATAGGTTGTAAATAGATTTTTAATAAGGGGAATGGCTATGTTTTTGGGTGTTCTTTGGTGTAATATTTCTAAAATGGATTTCAAGGGTCGTTCGGTGGGTGTGAAATGTGTTTTCAAGGAACTTTAGGTGCATGTGTATTTAAATGGGATTTTCATTGGAAAATAGATTGTTTTTGGTATGTTATCTTTGTGGTGCATCTTGAGTTTAAATTATAAAATGTTTTAATGGTGGAAAGATTTTTTTAAATTGTTTAAAATCATGAATGATTTTATGAAGGGGCTTAACCCATTTTATTGGTTGTCCTTTACTATGTGTATTTTATTGTGTTATAAAAAGGGAATTTGAGAAACTATGTAAGTGGTGTGAAATGTAATTTCAAATGATTTTAGTGAATTTGGGTTTAAAGAGTTTTTTGGTGTAAATTTTTATGGTTCTAACTTTGAAGTGTTTCATAAATTTTTTTATTGATTTATTAAATTATATGTGTAGTGTGTGTTCCTTGCTTGGTGGTTTCAAGTCACTAGATCCAAGGTAACTCGCCTTCATGTGGATAATTAAGTATATATATATATATATGGGTTACCCTGTTACATGTATAGTCATCCATGGTAGTTAATATACATATATGGGGCTAAGTGTTCCCATGTATATATATGAAAATTCATATGTAGGTGAGTAGCGACTATTATATGCATATAAGCATATATTTAAGGATCATTTTGCACATGTTCATGTCCATACAGGTGCATGCATAGAGGGTAGGTGTCCTTATATGTATGTGAAAGTGAAAATGCTTAGTGGGGTAGCAACATCTCTTAGTTAGAAAGCTCTAAGGGTAGGATGTTCGGTTTGGTTTCACCCTGAGGTAGGTCCCCTATTCCTATACCTTTAAATCAAATTCCTTAATTTCTTGAGTGTTTTAAAAAGTATTTTTTTTATAGTATATGTGTTCTATGAAAAGTGATGGTGATGCTTGATGTTGGTCTTTCCTTCATTTTTCAGGTTCACTTTGAGTGTTGACATGTGTATTTTTCATTAAAATATGATCCCAAGCTTATTTTAGAATGCTTAACATTTTAAATGATTAAAAGTAGATTCTAAAATGGTTTTCGGTGTGTGGTAGGTATTTCTAAAAATTTTGGTATGTATATTAGTTTTGAAAGTTTATTTAAATGACTATATATTCTTGTGAGATTTTAAAAAGGGGAATCCCATGGTTTGTTAAGTTAGGAAAAGTGTGTAGCCTTTGATGTGAATTCATGGTTAAATAGTGAATTACCTCTCTTAAATGGGTTTGTTGGATTTAAGCATGGTTTCAAGTTGTTTTAAAATGTGTGAAGCCTTTGTTATTAATTGGAATTTTAAATAGATTTAGAACTTTAAAGTGTTGGGTGAGCGTGTTTTCTAAAGTGAAGTTATTCTTTGTGAAGTAATGAGGCCCATTTGGCACCTTGAAAATGATTTTCAAATGTGAAAAACCCCTCTTGAGGCATGCCCCATTACTTTAGAAACATGATGTTTATGTGAAATGTGTTATTTGTGACATGTGACTAGTGAAGAGGCTTGTACCTTGTTGTGTGACTTATAAAGGGGGATGCGCTCAAGAAGGGAGATCAGGGGTGAGAGTTTGGATATGTTTTTGAGTAAATAAAATGAGAAGTTCATATATGTTTTCTTGATAAAAACTCACCACCACTTGAAATGGAGCACATTGGAAACCTGTGTATCTAGGTGGGTAGAATAGGACTAGTACGCTAGATGATATGGAAGTGGTTTAACCCAGTTTCTTCTAGTAGGATTGATGCTTATAACTCTAACTAAACATAATGATGATTTATTTAAGACCACTAAGTTATGGGTGTGCTCCCTACTAGTTTCTCATGCACAAGAACGTAGTTTGTTGTGGTTTCTATCCCATGTTTCACTAAGGTATGAGTATCCTAGGTCCCCAACTAACACTAGCTTCTTAGGGATTTCCCATGGTGCTTGTGATACTATTTTTAATTCATTTGTTTCGTGCTTGTTCCCTATTTTTGTAAAAACCATATTTTTAATCTAAATTAGTCTCATTTCATTTTGAAATGTTAAGGCATTCTTAGAACCTATTTTTAAAATAAAGTGGAAGAGAAATTATTTTATTACAAATTCAAGATTGTTACTTTAATTTTAGAAGAATGAAAAAAATTATTTTATTATGTCTTATTTTCAAACTAGCATGTTTTGGGTTTCTTTTTAAAGGTAAGGGAATAGGGAGTTGTTGTACTCTGGCAATCCTACCGAGCATCTCAATTCTCACACCTAATTTATATTTTCAGTTTCAGGATCTAGTTTTGGATCACTCTTGCAGCGAGTGTGGTTTATGTTCCATGGTGACCCGTGAGGTCACTTAGAGGTTTATTTAGCTGGACAACTTTGTTTTATTTTTTATTGCTAGTATTTACCTATTTTATTCAGTTTAAATTTATTTATTTATTTATTTTATCATTCGTTTGTTGGTTAAATCATTCTCAAACATTTATTTGATACTCAGGCACATGTGCTAGCCCGTGGGGATTGGGAATGCCCCTCAGACCTTGCCAAAGACCGGGTCGGGTACCAGGTTAGATGACGACCCAACATGGTTCGTGAAAAAATGGTATCAGATGAGGTGCACTATTTTAGGTCTTGTTTCTTGGGAAAGATTCATGGTAGAATGGAGCTAGAATTTTCAGAACTCAATGTTCTACTTATGAGTAAGGTGTTAGGCCAACACACCACGTAGCGGGACTTGAGTTACCAGAGAAAGTCAGTTTCAAGTGAGTCTTTTGGTCCTTGTAGTTCATTGATGTTTGGGGAATGAAAATAAAGTTAGGTCAATGGTCTTCAGGAGCTCGTAGGGCCTAGAAATCCATGCAGAGCTAGAGACATTTTCCTAGAACACTGTCCATGATGGTGGTTTAATTGGCATATGACCACCAACCATATGTCCAAGTCACCCATCAACACTAGTTTCCACCTGAATCTCCTTGAGACTTCTTTAGTTCTGAAAAGTATTTTTGAAAAACCTTGTTTGAAAAGTTTAGGAATTTAATTTTAAAACAAAAATGGGTTGATTTTAAATGAATGAAAGATGGGTTTTCAAGTTTGTTTTGAATAAAGACTTTGAAAAGTATACTTTCATGTAATGGTTTTGAGTAAATGGGGTTGATTTTATCAGGATTGATTTTTCATAACTTAGACTTGTGGGTTTATTGTTGTTTTGAGATGTTTATTAGTGGCCTTTTTAGAGAAGTTTTTGGGGAGCCTTAGTTGTGGTTCCCTTTGTGTGTTTCGGTGATATTTTGTGGCATTATTGGCCAATGGACCTATTTGATTGGGTTCTTGGGTCTCCTTTATAGCAAGTGTATTCCCCCATAAAGAGTTAGTGCACATCTAAGTGTGGCCACTAGTGTTTCTCCATGGGTGGATTGTCCAGTTGATTAGTGTAATAACCTTCTTCTTCTTGAACGTCAAAATACGAATCCACCTATCTTTTTTCACTCTAGTGGATCCTCTCACAGTAAGAGAGTGGGTGTGAGAGGAGTTAAAAGAAACTTTGGTCTCTTGGTTTGCCTAGATTATTGAGTATGGAGTTCAACATAGTTAAGTCTGTAAGTCTTGTTTGGAAGTGGTGAAAGAAATTCCAGTGGGGAAAAACAAAAGCAGTCTAGATTTTTCGGTGTGGGATATTGTTTTAAAAAGGGTCTTTGGGTCTTTCATTGGTTTCATTTGAGTAAGATATCATGTTGATCCACCTCATGTGGTGAATCTAGTTATAAGAGGCGGTTATGACTGCTTGTAGTAATTGTATGTTGTTACTGACTCAGGTTAAGTTCCCTCTCTTTGAAAGGCCTCCATCGGTTTCAAGGTTCATGTTTGGTGACACTTTTTAGTGTTGTGTTTTTGCTCAACGGAAGAGGTGAAGGTTGTTAACCCTTTTGAGAATATCAATTATGATAAAATAATGTTTCCTTTATGAAATCCAGAGCTTCTCTATTTTATAGGAAGGTGCCTTCCACATGTCCTTTATTTCAGTGAAGTGCTGTGTGGAGAAAACAGACACCGAAGTATGGTACGTATGATGGTGCTATTTGGGTCGTGGTATGGTCATTTATGGCACAATAAGGATAAGTTTTGTTCAAGGGGTTTCTGAATCCTAACTACGAGGTAGGAGATGCTTCAATCATTAGAGATCTAGCCATAGGTCTTGAAGTGAAGCTGACACATAGTCAGGAGAACCCCAATGGTGCGAAAGGTTTGGATCTAAGTTCTGTTCTCAGTGTGGGAGATGGAGATAGTTTAATATTTTAATGTAGTTGTTTTGTTTTAATTTTTCCTCTTTAGTGAAAGGAGGTGGGAGGACCTCATTTCCACGTTATGACCCATTTTGGTGTAAGAGTTTATCATTGATTTTTAATAAGGTATAATCGTCTTGTTTCCTTAGAATCCTGGTGGTTGTGTTCCACTAAATGTGGATCTTCTATTAATGGCCCCTATGTGGCCCATGATTATAAATACAGAGTAGTTGGATTTATTTTCTTTTGGGGGAAATAAACCATTGGGATGTATTAGTGGTGGTCTTGTTGGTCTATTGGATGATCCCCTTCCCTCCCCCTCGTGGTGAGGGTTCTTGGTCCGTATGGATAAGCACTCGAGTTTGAATAATCTGACCAATTTTTATGGTGGGGAGACCCACTGTGGGTCTCACTGAATGTTACACTAAAATGAAATGGTGTTAGCCTATTCCTCACAGTGGGGAGACTATTCGGGCCTCCCCATATTGGTGTCCTGGTTCCACCTCAGGTGTAGGTTGTTTATTGTGGTGGGAACTCTGCTCAGGCCTCCTCGTGTCAGCAATTCAAATTTGTTCCTGGTATTGGTTTAATGGGTGGTAGTGTCATTCAAAGCTATCCAACCCCAAGCCCCTATCTTGATTTTGTAATTGATTTCTGGTAAAATGTGTGATCCCCATTGGGAATGTTTGAGATGTTTTATCTTGGGATTTTGAATTATACATTTTGAGAGTTTCTATCTTTCGATTATCAACTAGAGGAGTCTTGACTTTTGGGGGTGGGCGTCACTTGGTGAGGAGTCCATTCGGGATCTTCCGAGTATATTGTTTAAGACTTTTCTCCTTGTTGATAGTTTCCTTGCTTCTCTCTTGTTTGTTGTTTGTCGAAAACCTCTTTGAACTAAGATGGTGTACTTATTCTGTCCTTTAAACAATCTTGGGATGGTTTTTTGGGGGCGAAAAGATTTATGGTGGGGAGAATTGTCACACCCATACTTCTGAAATAAATTTATTTTATTATTTTATTTGTCTTTGAAACATTTTTCCGAGATGTGTGCTGATCCTGGTTGAAATTTTTGAGTATTTGCTGATAAATGAATGTTTTGGCCTTGACAGCATCTGATGCACAGGCAGGGCACGATCGAAGCCACACAACTTCACCCGGGGCACCATGCGACCTGCCCGATGTTCAAGATAAATAAATAAAATGAAATAAAAAATAAAATGAGGATAAATTAAACTAATAAAAAAAATAAAGTTTAATGAATTATTTTAATAATAACAAAAGTGGTAATTATTATTATTATTATTAGTGTTAATAATATTAATATTATTATTGGTATTAATAATATTAAAATTATTATTAAAATTATTAACCCGTTATTATTTTTTTATTATAATTTATTATATTATTATTATGAATATAATTAGGGTTAAAAAAATAATCCCCTCTTTTTTTCTCCCCCACCATCGTACCTCACCCCTCCCCTTACCCTAATCCCTCCACCCCTATTCTCCCCCTCTCCCCAACCCATCACACCCCTCTTTATTTGATCCCCTTGCACACTTCTTGTTCTGGTATTCCTTCCCTTCTCTAGAACCCACACACCACCCTGTCCTTCTTCTCCGGAACGCACGACCCGACGCCCTCCACTCGTGACCCCTCCTGCAGCGCGTACCCGAGCAGCGCGACGACCCCCCCTTGGCCGGACCCCCTTGATAGCACCCCACTCTCCTCCGGTGCACATGTCTTCCCCCGGGTAGACCCTTCATCCTCATTTATAGGGTTTTGGTCCTTGTTTATTTTAGGTTTTAAGTTTCCAACGGTTATGGTATCAAATTAGGGTTTAATCTTGGTGTTTGGTTAAATATTACCTTATTTAGGGCGTGTCTTGGCTCCCCTGTGGTGTAGTGTAGGTACGAATGGACTTTGCACCATTTTTTTGGAAATTTCCTCATATGTGGTAGGTGAATCCATGTTTATTCATTATTAGATTAATTTTAATAAGTTTGTCTAAGTTTATAAATGTGTTCATTGGTTTGTTTATGTGGCGGGTATGGGTTTTTTGAAGTGGTTTATGTTTTTATAGGATGGAAATTAATTTTTAATAAATGGAATGGCTATGTTTTTATTTGTACTTGGGTGTAATGTTTCTAAAATGTATTTCAAGGTTCATTTGGTGGGTTCAAAATTGGTTTTCAAGGCACTTTAGGTGATTGTGTATTTAAATCAGATTTTCATTGGAAAATGGATTATTTTGGAATGTTAGATTGGTGGTGCATCTTGAGTTTAAATTGTAAAATATTTGAATGGAGGAAAGCTTGTTTTAAAAATGGTTTAAAAGCATGAATGATTTTATGAAGGGGGCTAGACCCATTATCTTGGTTTCCTTTATTGTGTGTGTTTTCTTATGTTATAAAAAGGGAATTTGAGAAACTATGTAAGTGGTGTGAAATGTATTTTAAAATGGTTTTAGTGTGCATTTGGGTTTAAAGAGTGTTTTGGTGTAAATTTTTATGGTGCTAACTTTGAAGTGTTATAAATTTGTTTATTATTTAATTAAATTATATGTGTAGTGTGCGGTCCCTACTTGGTGGTTTCGAGTCGCCGGGTCTAAGGTGAATTGCCTGCATTTTCATAGGTAAGTGTATATATATAGTTATATGTGGGTTCCCCCGTTACATGTATAGTCATCCATGGTAGAAAATATACATGTATGGGGATATGTGTACCCATGTATATATATATATATATGAAAATGCACACGTAAGTGAGTGGTGACTAGTATATGCATGTAATAATATATTTAAGGATCCCCTTACACATGTTCATAGCCATGTAGGTGTGTGGATAGGGGCTAAGTGTCCTTATATGTATGTTAAAGTGTGTATGATTAGTGGTGGAGTAGCGACTCTTAGTTAGAAATCACCAAGGGCCGGATGTTCGGTTTGGTTCCACCCTGAGGTAGGTCCCCAATGCCTATACCTTTAAATTAAATCCCTTAATTTCTTGTGTGTTTTAAAAATTAATTTTTTATTAAATAGTATATGCGTGCTATGCAAATTGATGATGATGATTTTTGTTGGTCTTTCCTTCATTTTCAGGTTCTCTTTGAGTGTTGATATGTTTATTTTTCATTAAAATATGATCCCAAGATTGTGTTATAATGATTAACATTTTAAATGATTTAAAGTAGTTTCTAAAATGGTTGTGGGTGTGTGGAAATCATTTCTCAAAATCTTGGTGTGTATATTAGTTTTGAAAGTTGATTTAAATGAATATGGATTCTTTTGTGATTTTAAAAATGGAAATTCCACATTTTGGTAAGTTAGGAAAAGTGTATATCCATTGATGTGAATTCAAGATTAAATAGTGATTTACCTCTCTTAAATAGGTTTCTTGGATTTAAGAATGGTTTCAAGTTGTTTTAAAATGTGTAAATCCTTTATTGTTAGTTGGAATTTTAAAGGAATTTATAACTTGAAAGTGTTGGGTGAGCATGTTTTCTAAAGTGAAGTTATTCCTTGTGAAGTAATGAGGCCCATTTGGAACCTTTAAAATGATTTTCAAATGTGAAAACCCCTCTTGAGGCACGCCCCATTGCTTTAAAAACATGATGTGTATGTGAAATGTGTGATTTGTGATATGTGCCCAGTGAAGAGGCTTGTGCCTTGTTGTGTGACTTATAAAGGGGGATGCACTCAAGGAGAGAGATCAGTGGTGAGAGGTTGGATGTGTTTTTGAGTAAATAAAATGAGAAGTTCATATATTTTTTCTTTATAAAAAATCACCACCAGTTGAAATGGAGCACATGGGAAACCTGGGTACCTAGGTGGGTAGACTAGGATGAGTACGCTAGATGATACAGAAGTGGTTCATCCCAGTTTCGTCTAGTATGATTAACAATTACAACACTAACTAAACATAATAATGATTGATTGGAGATCACTAGGTTATGGGTGTGTTCCCTACTAGTGGTTCGTGCTTGAGAACTTTGTTCGTTGTGGTTTCTATACCACGTTTCACTGAGGTATAAGGATCCTAGGTCCCCAACTATCATTAGCTGCTTAGGTATTTACCATGGTGCTTGTGATATGATTTTCAATTCAGTTGTTTCATGCTTGTTCCCTATTTTGTGAAAACCATATTTTTAATCTAAATTGGTATCATTTCATTTTAAAATGTTAAGGCATACTTGTAACCTATTTTGAAAATGAAGTGTAAGATAAATGGTTTTCTTGAAAATTTTAGCTTGTTAATTGAATTTTAGAAGAATGAAAAATATTAATTTATTATGTATTATTTTCAATCTAGCACGTTTTGGGTTTCTTTTCATAGGTAAGGGAATAGGGAATTTTTTTACTAAGAAATTACTACTGAGCATCTCGGTACTTACACATACTTTATCTTTTCAGTTTTAGGGTCTACTTTTGGATCGCTCTTGCATCGAGTGTGGTTTATGTTCCATGGTGACCCACAAGGTCACTTAGAGGTATATTTAGCTTGATAACTTTGTTTTATTTTCAAATTATAGTATTTACATGTTTTTCTCAGTTTAAATTTATTTATTTTGTCATTTTTTGTTAGGTCAATCGTTCCCAAATGTTTTTTTGACACCTGGGCACTTGTGCCAGCTCGCGGGGATCAGGAACACTCCTCATGCCTTGCAGAAAACCGAGTTGGGAACCGGGTTGGATGGAGACCCAGCTTGGTTCATTATAATAAGGGTGTATATGATATAATTAATTTAAAGGTATTATCATAAATTTTCTATATACAAAATATTTCCATCGTTATTTCCAACCATGATTGGTGGTAATGGAAAAACCAACGACATCATTTTGGGAGGTGGTTGTCCACCGTACACATGAATGATGATTTCGTAACCTATTTAATTTAAGTGTGTAGGGGTGTAGGTAATAAACTTAACATAAAAAAATATCATTATATTTAGGATACTTATTTTATTATATAATCCTAGTATAAGAATAAAGAAATGAGGTGGAGAAAGAAATAAAATAAGAATTATTTTGGAAGAACATTACCTCTTCTTTAGGTATCCTTATTAGGATTGCACTAAAAACTTGAGAGGTTTTATTTATACACAAAATAAGGCTTTTAGGATGATGAGAGGGAAATTTTTGGGTGATTTAGTCAAGTTTTGTATGATCCAAAAGGCTTGAGAGGTGTGTATAATTGGGGAGAGTGAGTGCCTTTTATAGTTTAGGAGGAATGGATTCTTTTAAATGATCAAAATTATTCACTATTAGAAGGTAAAAATTACCTAAAGTGTCTCCAAATTTGATAATTAAAGGTCGGGAGGAATTATATTTTCATGAAAAACCTCCACCACACAGTGAAACACATCTTTTAAACATTTTTTTTCCTTAACTCCTAAGTTTTCTTATTTTTTTCATTTTGTTTTTTCATTAAGGTATCTAGTTTTATAATCCAAGGAATTTATCCATTAAGAATAGATTAAATTCTTAATTATTAGATAATTTATACCCACCAATTATAACTTTTAAATATAAATTATAAAATAAAAACTCCACGTGTGTTGGAAATTAATTTTAACAGAAGCGCATGTAACATGAAAAAACACTATTTTAACCAGAATCATGCTAACAATATTTTTACTATTTAAGGGTAAATATATTAATTATAAAAGATAAATAGGTCAATGAATGAACCATATTTCAATTTATTAACATTTAAAAACCAGTTGGCTTATGATGATATTTTTAATAATTTTAAATAATTTAATAAAATATCATTTATTATGAAAAAACATTAATGTTAATTTTGACATTATTTATTGAATTTGAATTTTAAAATTACAAGACAATGATAAAATTTAAATATATTATGTTAAAAACTTTTTATCATGATATATTAATCCAAAAACAGAATAATTTAAAACAATAATTCTTTTAATTTACTTTACTTTTAATATTTTTATTATTGTTTAATTTATTTAATTATTAATTAAAAAATTACAGAGTTGGATTTTCTTAAGCATTTTAAGTAACAAATTCATCCCTAAAAATTAAAGATAAAATATTATGATAAAAATAAGTATTTTATTTTTCAAAATAAGGTTTACAACCGAACATTTGTTGTCTTTTGTCCCAATTCAATTCTTTATAGAAATTAAAAGGAAAAAGGGTTTCTTTTTGTCATTTTCTTTAGTTAACTTATTATATGGGTCACTTTCATTTAATAGTGTCCCACAAACTCATAAATTTAGATACTAAGGTCATAAGGGTCAAAATATATTCAAAAAATGTGTGTTGGAAATGTTTTGGGTTATTTGTTCTCCTTATATCCTAAGTTTGACCAATAAGTAAACTCATTTTTACCTTAATCACTATAATTAATTTTAATTGTTTTTACTAATCACTTTGGTAAAAAATTAAGTTAGACTCATTTGACAATATAATCTATGATTATTCTAAGTATGGAATCCAATTTTCCAAATTCAACTCAAATAAATGGATTAATATATGTATAATTGATCTAATTTTACGTTAAAAACAATTTAAAATATAATTTAATATCATAAATTATTTTGATGAAAAGTCATTTTTCAATTAAAATGTAGTATTTTTCAGTTTTCATTAAAAAATAAAACTTCTCAGAAAAATAAATAAAATTATCCCTAACATAAATTTGAATTCACAATTTAAAAAAATAATTTTATTTTTTCAAATAAAATTTAAAAAAGTTTCAAAATTTATTTTGAAAATAAGTGTTCCATTAAAATTTGGAAAAAATCTATTTATAAAAATATAGTTTTTAATACATAAAATAAGATTTTTTCTTGTCTCCGGCCTATCAAATCTATTGGATGAAATTCAAAATATTTGATTGAATATATATTATATAAACTTCATTAATATCATTCACTAATAGATTATTTTAATTTATTATGATAAAAAGAATTCAATACATTAAAATAGTTTTCTATAAAAACATTTCCTTTATATTCAATTGGTTTTCATATTCATTTATAATTAATTTTTCATCAAATAATTCATTATATACACATGTGTCAAAAGTATTTTCATAATTTAGTTAATACCATTCATACCCACCATTCCAGTGACTAGGTTATAATGGTAATTTACATCATGGGTCGTTTAAGTTTAGTTTTGCACGTTGAATACACTATTGAACATAAAAATATCGAACTTTCATATAATGAAAGATAAATTGAGTTTTGTGTGTAATAAAAGATAAACTTAGTGTTGTGTGTCCTTTATGATATCGAATATAATTTTCTTTTAAAATCTCAGGGTGTTACTAAAGTTTTTATATCTCATATTAAACATTTAAAATTTTCATTTATTTAGGAAATCCATATATAATATTCATGCATAAAATTATTTATATAATGAATGTTTTATAATTTAGTTTTAACCATTCAAACCAATTCTAATAATTTTCATGTCAATTATATAAGTGTTACATGAAAGTTATGGCATAAAGATTTAGTTTTCATTCAACCAAGACTATGATTTTTTATTTTTTCTATAAGTTAAATAATAATGGTTGATTATGATTTATACATACCAGGAGTCATATTTTTTATGGGAAGATTGGTTTCTATTGAGTATTTATCAATAGATAGTGGGATTTTGGATTATAATTCTTATAGGTCTTAGGGTTTATATGTTTTCTAGAAAAGTGTGGATTGTCTACCTATCACACCATATTTTATCTTGTGAAGATTTTGATTATGTATAAATCTAAACCTTTACATAAAAGGGTTTCATGTACCTCATACACGAGATATATTTGGATATGTATGAATATATTTATCTTTTATTATTGGGTAAGAAAAAAATATTATAAGATTTATAAGGTGTTATTGTAACACCCCAAGAATTTCAAATATAAATTTTATCTTAACTAATTATTTATATTGTTTATAATTTAAATTAAATATTTTTAATAAAAATTTTATGAATTAAAGGTAAAGATAATAAAAATTAATGGTATACCAAAATTATTTAAAGAAATTTATTGTTATCTTTTTTTATAAAAAACTGTATGCATTATGTGAAGTTTTAATTATTTTAAATTTGTTTTATAATTTTTAATTTGTGTGAATTATTACATTATTATTATTAAATTAAATTAATATATTTTATTATACATGACCTATAATTTTGTTATGAATATATTAGTATTATAATTATTTAAATTCTCAATTTAAAATTGTTCAATATATATATATATATATTTTAATTTATTTATAAAAAACGAAATTTATATTATAATTATATGTTAAATAAATGGTGAAATAAGGATAAAAGTAATGATAATTAAATATATTACAAGAGTAAACATTACATGACATAAAAAAATGATAATATAAAATTTTCAATTACCATATGAAAAAAATAAAAGTCAAAAACGTGAAATATAAATCAAATATGAAAGCATTGGTTAAAAAAAGGTAACACTAAAAGAAATTTAAGAGGATAAAAATAATAGATGTATGTTTTTTATTTAAAAAAGGTGTGAAACGAGTCAAAAAAGGGTGAATAAAAGGATAAAAAAAATGATAAAATGAAATAGATGTAAAAACGTGGGGGTAGGATGATTGAAAGGTGGAATGATGATTGAACTATTTGAAGCATGAATCACGCAAAATAAAAAAATTTGAAAATCAAGTAAAGCTTCGAAACATGGATTTTTGATAAATAAAATACGAATTTAATATATAAGTTAATTATTGATTTATAATAATAAACAAAAAAAGTAAATCTCAACATGATATATAATAATATATAATTATAAAAATAATTATTAACTTTGACAAAATTAAGATAAGAATAAAAATAGTGAAAATTGTGACTCCTAAAGAAAGATAGAAAAAACAATATAAAAATTAAAAAAAAGAATACCCATTGTTGAGTCTCTTTTGGGTTTTGTTTTGTCTTAAAAAAATAATAATAAAAAAATACTAAGATTCTGATAGAATCTTAAGAAACCAATGGATTTATATATTTATTCAAGACTCAGGAGAACCCCTCCTCCTTGGTGAGAAGTCCCGAGCCAAACCTCTCCTATGGTTCCAGTTCTTAAGTAGACAAATGTTTTCCTCCACTTTGGTTTTCTCTATCAAGTAAGGGATTTATTATCAAATATATTTTATAAGGGATATATTTTATAATTTACATTTGGTTTTGTATATATATATATATATACATATATACATATATATATTTATATGTATGTATATAAATGTAAAACCATATCTTTCTAATCCAAACTCCATAAGTGATAATTGTTCTTGATTTAAAAGATCTATTTTTAAAATTTTATAGTTATAAGTGTCTAATTTTATTTAACATGTTATGATATTTATTCAATGTATTACACATATATGTGTATATACATGCATATATACACATATATGAATTAATATTTTCAGTATAAATGTATATAAATAGGTAAAGGGTTTCCTTGTCTAGAGTTTTATTTCTAAGAACTTATATATATTTGGGATTATCATGGTTTTCAAATTTTGATGATATAAGGGTGATGTATATACATATATTAACAAATATGTGTATATATGGGTATATGTGTGTTCCTGCATGCAAATAAACTCATAAACTCATATTTATCAGCCCTTTTGGTGGAGTTCACATAAGAGGATTCTTGTTTTAAAATCTTGAAAGAGTTTTGTGAATACAAACCACAAAAAAATACATATATAATTAGATATATATATATAGTTATATATACATATACATATATATGCAATTGAGTATAAACAACTTTAGTATGGTTGTTCAATCTATTTTATTTAGAAATTATAAATTGTGTTTTTAAATCTCTAAACTAATGTTTTGTGTTTATAAAATCTTATAAACAATTTTTTTTCTCAAATTACATAAGATAAATTTTATCATTTTATGTGAAATTAAGAAACATGTTATCATTTCATGTGAGAACTTGTAACTGCATCTTATGTCATGTCATGCATAGATAGATATGTCCATCATCTAGTTCATATTTGACATTCATAGCATTTTGTGAACTTTTATGAACTTAAATACATGTATCATGTAGTTAATTTTTCAAGTAATAATGGGTTTTTCATATCATAGGATTCTCCCAAAAATTATTTTAGAATATTTTCAAAAATTTTTGATGACATGTGATTAGAATTATTATTTTCATCTAAAGAAAATAATAATATGTATGTATATTTGAAATGTTTTAGGTAAGAGATAAGAAAGGCAGGTTCATGGGAAAATGTTTTTGAATAGTTGGCACTAGTATACTTTATGAAATTATGGGGAGTGAACTCGTATGTCTTAGATATGACTAGTGGACTTATGAGAATATTTTAGACATGGTCTGCCAAGTATTATTAATGACCCACAAAAAATTAATATTTTAAAAGGAGAATTCCCAACAACCTTTCATGTATAATTACTTTGTAAAAAATGATTCTCTACATATATATATTTTCAAGTTTTGTGAAAATCTATCTTAAGTATGGATATTTATTTACAAGAAATGTTTTAAATAATTTATTGGTTGTTTTAAAACCCCTTTTTGGGCATTTTATGACCACCCTACATATTATAAATAATTTTTCAGGTTTAGCATACTTGCTGCATTGAAACTCTATTATGGAAGCAACACATTGAAGGATCATTGTTTTCAATTTGTTTATTTTTTTTTTGAGATGTAAGTCATGCATCTAATTTTTCAGAACCTTGACCGAAAAAAGGTCCTATGTTGTAAGAAATTTTGTGTATTTATTCAATTTTCCTTTTATAAAAAACAAATTACATAGTATTTGTAAGGGCTGAACATGGGTTTCGGGTTTGGGTATTTAAAATTGGTATGAGAGGAAGAGTCTAGATAATTTTGGAAAATTAGAATGAAATTAAAATTTTAAATACGCCTTCTATGAAAAATTATTTTCTATGAGTGTATGAAAGAATATAGAGGACACATTTTTTTTGAGGGGGGGATAATGTAACACCATATGAATTTCAAATAGAACTTGTATCTTAATCAATTATTTATATTGTTTATAATTTAAATGAAATACTTTTAATAAAAACTTTTATGAATTGAAGGTATAGATAATAACAATTAATGGTAGACCAAAATGTTTTAAAGAAATTTATTTTTATTATTGTTTTTAAAACAAATAGTATATATTATGTGAAGTTTTAATTATTTTAATTTTTTTATAATTTTTTTTTTGAATTATTAAATTATTATTATTAATTTAAATTAATATATTTTATTATACATGGAATATAATTTTTTTATGAATATATTAGTATTATAATTATTTAAATTCTGAATTTTAAATTGTTTAATATGTATATTTTTTAATTTATTTATATAAAAAAAATTATATTAAAATTATATGTTTAAAAAAATGTTGAAATAAGGATAAAAGGGATGATAATTAAATATATAATAAGAGTTATCAATACATGACATAAAAAAATGATAATATAAAATTTTCAATTATGACATGACAAAAATAAAAGTAAAAAACGTGAAATGTAAATAAAATATGAAAGCATTGGTTAAAAAAATGTAATGCTAAAATAAATTTAAGAGGATAAAAATGATAGATGTATGTTTTGTATTAAAAAAGGTACGAAACAAGTCAAAAAAAGGGTGAATAAAAGGTTAAAAATGTTAAAACAAAATAGATGTGAAAATATGGGGTAGGATGATTGAAATGTGGTATGATGATTGAACTATTTGAAGTGTGAATCACGCAAAATACAAAAAAATTGAAAATCAAGTAAATCTTTGAAACATGGATTTTCGATAAATAAAATATGAATTTAATATTTAATTTAATTATTGATTTATAATAATAAATAAAAAAAAGTGAATCTCAACTTGATATATAATAATATATAATTAAAACATAATGATTAACTTTGAAAAAATTAAGATAAGAATAAAAATAGGGCAAATCTTGACTCTTAAAGATTGATATAAAAATAATATAAAAATTTAAGAAAAGATTACTCATGGTTGAGCCTCTTTTGGGTTTTGTTTTGTTTAAAAAAATGATAATAATCAAAAAATACTAAGCTTATCATAGAAGCTTAAGAAACCATTGAATTTATATATTTAAGCAAGACTCAGGAGAACCCCTCCTCCTTGGTGATAAGTACCAAACCAAACCTCTCCTTTGGTTCAACTTCTTAACCAGACATATGTTTTCTCCACTTTAGTTTTCTCTATCAAGTAAGGGATTTATTATCAACTATATTTTTTAAGGGATATATTTTATAATTTCCATTTGGTTTCGTAAACACACACACACACACACATATGTATATAAATGTAAAACCATATCTTTCTAATCCAAACTCCATATGTGATAAGTTTTCTTTGTTTAAAAGATCTATTTTTAAAATATTATAGTTATAAGGGTACTATTTTATTTAAAATGTCATGATCTTTATTCAAAATATTACACATATATGTGTATATACATGCATATATATACATATATGGCTTAGTATTTTTTGTATAAATTTATATAAATATGTAAAGGGTTTCATTATCTTGAATTTTATTTCTAAGAACTTACGTATATTTGGGATTATCTTGTTTTTAAAATTTTGATGATATAAGGGTGATGTTTATACATATATTAACACATACATGTATATTTGGGTATATGTGTGTCCCTGCATGCAAATAAACTCATATACACATATTTATCAACCCTTTTTGGTGTAGTTTACATAAGAGGATTCTTGTTTTAAAATCTTGAAAGAGTTTTGTGAATACAAACCACAAGAAAAAATACATATATAAGTAGATATATATATATATAGTTATATATATATACACATATATATATAATTGAGTATAAAAAAATTAAGTATGTTTGTTCCTTCTCTTTTATTTAGAAATTATAAATGGTGTTTTTCAATCTCCAATTAATTTTTAGTGTTTATAAAATCTTATAAACACTTTGTTTTCTCAAATTGCATAAGATAAATCTTATCATTTTATATGAAATTATGAAACAAGTTATCATTTTATGTGAGAACTTTCAACTGTATCTTCTTTCATTTCATGCATAGATAGATATGACCATTATCTAGATCATATGTGACATTATTAGAATTTTGTGAACTTGAATACACATAAATCCATGTATCATGTGATTATAGTTTTCAAGTAATAATGGGGTTTTCAAAGCACGGGATTCCCCCTAAAATGATTTTAGAAAAGTTTGAGAAAATTTTGATGACATGTGATAAGAATGATTATTTTATTTTAAATAAAATAACAATATGTATGTATATTTGAAATGTTTTGGGTAAGAGATGAGAAAGGTGAGTTCATGGGAAAACATTTTCAAATAATTGGCACTAGTAGACTATGTGACGTTATGGGGAGTGAACCCGTATGTCTTTGATATGACTAGTTTCCTTTTGAGTAGATTTTTGGAATGGAATGCCAGGTATTATTAAAGACTCACAGAAAATTAATATTTTCAAAGGAGAATTACTTATAGCCTTTCAAGTATAATTACTTTGTAAAATACCGATTCTATACACATATATATATATATTCAATATTTGTAAAAATATATCTTAAGTAGGGATATTTATTTGTAAGAATTTTTTTAAAGAATTTATTAGTTGTTTTGAAACCCCTTACTGGGCATTTTATGCTCACACTACGTATTATAAAAACTTTTCAGGTTTAGCATAATTACTGCATTGAAACTATATTGTGGAAGCAATATGCTGAAGGATCATTGTTTTCAACTAGTTTTTTTTGTTGAGATGTAAGTCATGCATCTAATTTTTCAGAACCTAGACTGGTAAAAGGTCCTCTGTTGTAACAAATATTGTTTATTTATTCAATTTTACTTTTATAAAAACAATTACACAGAATTTTTAAGGGATGAACCTAGATTTCAGGTTCAGGTCTTTATAATCCGTATGAGAGGAATGATCTAGATAATTTTTGAAAATTAGAATGAAATTAATAATTTTAAATATGCCTTCAATGTAAAATTATTTTTCATGTGTTTATGAATGAGTTGTGAGGATTCTATTATTTTGAGGGGGGGGGGGGATAATGCAACACCCAAATAATTTCAAATAGAAAATTTATCTTAAGTAATTATTTTTATTATTTATAATTTAAATGAAATATTTGTAATAAAAAATTTTATGAATTGAAGGTCAAGATAATAAAAATTAATGGTAGATCAAAATGTTTTAAAGAAATTGATTGTTATTATTATTTTTTAAAAAATTTGTATACATTATGTGAAGTTTTCATTATTTTAAATTTTTTTATAGAATTTTTTTATTTACATGAATAGTTAAATTATTATTACTAAATTAAATTAATATATTTTATTATACATGACCTATAATTTTGTTATGAATATATTAGTATTATAATTATTTAAATTTTGAATTTTAAATTGTTTAATATATATATATTCTAAATTTATTTATAAAAAATGAAATTTATATTTTAATTATATGATTAAAAAAATGTCGAAATAAGGATAAAATGGATGATAATTAAATATATTATAAGAGTAATCATTACATGACATAAAAAATGATAATATAAAATTTGAAATTATGATATAACAAAAATAAAAGTAAAAAATGTGAAATGTAAATCAATTATGAAAGCATTGGTTCAAAAAAAGGAAACACTAAAAGAAATTTAAGAGGATAAAAATGACAGATGTATGCTTTGTATTGAAAAAAGGTGTGAAACGAGTCAAAAAGGGAGAATAAAAGGATAAAAAAATGATAAAACAAAATATATGTGAAAACATGGGGTATGATGATTGAAATATGGAATGATGTTTGAAATATTTGAAGTGTGAATCACTCAAAAGACAAAAAAATTAAAAATCAAGTAAAGCTTTGAAACATGGATTTTTGATAAATAAAATATGAATTTAATATTTAAGGTAATTATTGATTTATAATAATAAACAAAAAAAGTGAATCTCAACATGATATATAACAATATATAATTATAACAATAATGATTTACTTTGATAAAATTAAGATAAGAATACAAATAGTGAAAATCGTGACTCTTAAAGAAAGATAGAAAAACAATAGAATTTTTTTAAAAAAATAATACCCATGGTTGAGTCTATTTTGGGTTTTTTTTGTTAAAAAAAAAGATAATAAGAAAAAAATACTAAGATTCTCACAAAAGCTTAAGCAACCAATGAATTTTTATATTTTTTACAGACTCAAGAGAACCCCACCTCCATGCTGAGAAGTCCCAAGCCAAACCTCTCCTTTGGTTCAAGTTCTTAAGAAGACAAATGTTTCCCTCCACTTCGGTTTTCTCTATCAAGTAATGGATTTATTATCAACCATATTTTGTAAGGGATATATTTTATAATTTCCTTTTGGTTCCATAAACACACACACACACACACATATATATATACATACATACATATACATATACATACACATATATACATACACACATATATACACACACACACACACACACACACACACACACATACATATATATATACATATATATACACAAATATATACATATATATACACATATATATACACATATATATATGTACATAAATTTAAAACCACATCTTTCTAATCCAAACTCCATATGTGATAAGTTTTATTGATTTAAAAGATCTATTTTTAAAATCTTATAGTTATAAGGGTGTGATTTTGTTTAACATGTTATAATATTTATTCAAAGTATTACACACATATGTGTATATACATGCATATATACACATATATAACTTATTATTTTCAGTATAAATGTATATTAATATGTTAAGGGTTTCCTGGTTTGGAATTTTATTTCTAGATTCTTATGTATATTTGGAATTATCATGGTTTTAAAATTTTAATGATATAAGGGTGATGTATATACATATATTAACACATATGTGTATATATGGGTATATGTGTGTTCCTGTATGCAAAATAAACTCATATACGCATATTTATCAACCCTTTTTGGTGCAGTTCACACAAGAGGATTCTTGTTTTAAAATCTTGAAAGAGTTTTGTGAATAAAAACCATAAACAAAAATAGATATATAAGTAGATATATATATATATTTATATATATATACATATATATGAAATTGAGTATAAACAACTTAATTATGGTTTTTTCTTCTCTTTTATTTACAAATTATAAATGGTGTTTGTCAATATCCAAACTAATATTTAGTGTTTATAAAATCTTATAGGCACTTTGTTTGACCAAATTTCATAAGATAAATCTTATCATTTTATGCGAAATTATGAAACAAGTTATCATTTCATGTGAGAACTTGCAACTTCATCATTTTTCATGTCATGCATAGATAGATATGGACATCATCTAGCTCATATGTGACATTCCTAGAATTTTGTGAACTTACATGCACCTAGATCCATGTATCTTGGAATTAAAATTTTCAAGTAATAATGGGTTTTTTCAAAGCATGGGATTCTCTTTAAAATTATTTTAGAATATTTTGAGAAAATTTTGAAAACATGTGATAAGAATTATTATTTTCTTTTAATGAAAATAATAACATGTATGTATATTTGAAATGTTTTGGGTAATAGATGATAAATGTAGGTTCATGGGAAAATGTTTTTAAAAAATTAGCACTGGTAGACTGTGTGACGTTACTGGGAGTGAATCCGTGTGTCTTAGATATGACTAGTGGCCTTATGAGTGGATTTTAGACATGCTCTGCCAAGTATTATTAACGACCCACATAAAATTAATATTTTCAAAGGAGAATTCCCAAATACCTTTCAAGCATAATTACTTTGTAAAATACTGACTCTATATATAGATATTCATGTTTTGTGAAAATATATCTTAAGTATGAATTTTTTATTTACAAGAAATATTTTAAAGAATTTATTGGTTGTTTTGAAACCCTTTACTAGGAATTTTATGCTCACCGTACGTATTATAAACAATTTTTCAGGTTTAGCATACTTGCTGCATTGAAGCACTATTGTGGAAGCAACACGCTGAAGGATCATTGTTTTCAATTTGTTTATTTTTTTGAGATGTAAGTCAGGCATCTAATTTTTCAGAACCTTGACCGGTAAAAGGTATTATATTGTAATAAATGCTGTTTATTTATTCAATTTTACTTAAAAAAAAAATTACACAACATTTGTAAGGGCTGAACATGGGTTTCAGGTTTGGGTCTTTATAGTTATACCCTATCATGTTTAAAAGACATTAATTTGGTAGAAAAAATACGATTCAAAACTAAATTTCTAGAAGCATGCATGCATATATGGATTACATGAGATGTAAACATTAAATATGATATAAGTTACATGTGATATATATATGATTCATATTGAAATGTTGAGACCTAGAAAACCCTAGAAATACTAAGTGTTATATTTCTTCCAAATAAAATACATTTCAAGACTTCAATCATCCAAATGGGTAGGTTCTGGTAAAGTAGGGTTCCCATGGATTATCTTGTGCATGTCATGGTGGATGTGTCTGACCCTAAGAGTTTGGAAACCTTGTACCAAAATGATATTTGGGATACACATAGCTAGTAAACCCTAAGAGTTAGAATACTTAAGGAAAGTAATTGAGTTTATCAGTATAATGGATTTGGATAAAATTTTATCCACTCAATTATCTAGGAATCATATATGATATGATTGACATGATGACATGCATAAATAGATAAGTGTTGAGAGGAATTCCAAACTAGACTAAAAAAATAGTGAAATATAGATATTGAATCACTAAAATATAATCATGTATGAGGTCATAATTTTAATGGGATTGAGTTCAATAAAATTTCTTATTAATATAAAAGATAAAACTCACTCAATATGTATTATTATAGATTATGGCATGCGTCATGAATATCATTTTTCAATTTTCTATAGGTTGGATATATAGTTTAATAGATTAGTATCCAAGGTTAAGAATTATTATCAAGGAGAATCGTTCTTATCAAATATATGTTAATGTTATTGAAATCAATTTATATAATTTTGACTCTTGGTTATTAGATAATGGGTTCACATCACACATTTGTGATGATAAAAAAATGACTTAGAAATAAGAGATAATTGATGAATGGAGAAAATTATCTATATGTTGGAAATGGGAAAAAATTTACTACATTTTAAGTTGAAACATATGACATATGTCTACCTAGAAGATTAATTCAAGAATTGTAAAATTATCACTATGAAATTTGATTTCTATTTCTTGTTTATTTAAGAAAATGTTTTCATTTATGATCAAGAATATGAGTTATTCTATATACATGAATGAAATTTTTTATATAATTGGAAATATAGTAAATTATTTATAAACAATTTAAAAAATGAGGATATTTATTATTAGGAATAATGACTAAATCACATTTTAGTGGAAAAGGTGGTAGGTCTAGAGGGTTATTGGATCTAATACATAGTAATGTATGTGGTCCAATGAGTATAAAAATTATTTTTTGTTATAAGTACTTTGAAACCTTCACTGTTGACTTATATTGTATGGTTATGCATTTCTTATGAGACAAAAATTTAAGATCTTTGAGAATTTCAAAGTGTTCAAGATTGAAGAAAAAAAACTTGGTAAAAGTATTAAGATTATCTAATTAGATTAGGGTGTTGAATACTTGAGCATAGAATTTACTAATTATTTTAGAAATATTAGAATTGTTTTAAAAATAACTCCTCATGGAATGAATTAGTGTAATGATGTGTTTGAGAGGATAAATTATACCTTTTTATACACAGTTTGATTGATGACGAGTCATTGTGAACTTCATATATCATTCTAGGGATATTCTATAGAAACTGATGTATTCCTACTTAACTGGATTCCCTCTAAATTAGTCATAGAGACACCATATTAGATTTGGGCTAGGAGACATCCCAATGTTTATTTTATGATTATTTGTGGCTATGAAACATATGTAGAAAATTTTTATTATAATAAACATGACTCTAAACAAAAAAGTACTTAATTTTTGGTTATCCTAAGGAAACTAAGGGATACTATTTATATAATCATATTGAACAAAAGTTTCTGTAACTCCCCAACCTTAGTTACCTAGAGTCGGTGCATTATTACATAACATTGGCATGATTACAAGGAATCAAGTCCCGAAGGACCGATCGATTTAGCAGTCTTGGAAAATAGATTACATACATTAACATTACATTATAATTTCAAACATAAAACACAACGTAAATAGTTATTTGAGAACGCCATTATTCCCTTTAGCTTAATCCTATATATCAATCATAATACACTTCTTGGAATCCTGGGAAAATGAAACTTAATAAAGGGGTGAGCTCGAATGCTTAGTAAGGGTAAATAATATAGTGAAAAATGACATAAATATTAAGCATGGTGAATAATTGAAACCACATGCCTTTACCAATAATAAAAATTAATACTTTTATGTAAAGAATATGAAATGAGTAAATAATTCCATAATAAAACATAATAATGGGTATTATACTAGTCGAATGACCACATGAACCATCAATATTATTTCCATAATGAGGGAATGTATAATGCCGGACATTCTGAAACATTTTGTGAAGGCCTCAGCTGAGACGTCTAAAAATGATTAAGACCTCAGCCAAAACCATAAATCAAATTGGGAAAGGGCCTCAGCCAATTCCACATATAGTTGTCTCATGAGACCTACCGACGCATCGAGGAGATGTACCAGGCTTCACCCGTCACTTACTAAGTCCAATACATTCCTCGTATGAAAAGGTTTAAACATATCATAAACATTCGTATTAAAACTAGCATACGAAATGTCAATACTTTAACCATAAACCATGAATGGTATAAAAATAGCACATCCACAGTCAAACATATCATAACTCATTCAATAAAATATGGAATATTTTATTATAATAAATCAACCCCAATCAAAAATAATATCCAGCAAAGGATGCTGACATAGTTGAAAATGATGAGTAAAACTATTTGAGAGAAATATCATTTTTGTAAATTCATTTAAAAGTTACACATTTATAAAGGAAGTAATTTAAAAGAGATTTTTGAATCAAAGTGCCCCATACCACTTTGAAACTTTTGAAAAGAATTATCATTTCAAAACATTCATGTACATATAAATAATTCCTTAAAATCATTTTGAAAACATGGACATTAATTAAAAAGATTTAGAAAGATAAATCTTTAAAACATTTAAAATTATGGTCTTGATAAAGAGTAACTTTCAAAAATCCTTAAAATATTCATTTTGAAATAATTTTTATGAAAAATGGACATGGATGATAAATATGTCCCAGTAAATACTTACACATAAACAATCTCAGATAATAATGAGATTGAGGAATTAACCCTTACCAATTTGGTAACTTACAAAACATACACCCCATGAAAGGAGTATAATACAATGAATATGTAAATACATATAAATTAGAGTGTATTAAAAAATTAATACAATTATGGGCAGTACATACACCACACAAAAGGAAATAGTGGTAATATGGCATGAATCTCACGGGAATAAGGAGTGAGATGAAAACCCCTTACCTTGCACTTTCTTTTAGTCAAGGGTACATTTAACCTCCTATATGAAGACTATAGTATGTTATTAAATTATACCATAACCATATTAATATTTATGATATCATAAATTATTCAATTATGAGTTTATACTATCCATTTAATAATAATTTCCATGTTATATTTATATTTCGGGTAATAATCGCTTTCTTTATCGTACGTGTTTTAACTTGTTAATCTTGATTGTATCACTTAGATCATGATTTAAATAATTTAATAATATAAAAAATGATTTATATATCATATATATTTATAATATAAATATGTTTAATAGACATATATATGAAATGGAAAACACCGTTTATGGAGACGGTAGTCCGTACAAACGCATAAACACTGTTTATTTTTCATATAGTATTGAACGGAAGTATGTGAATAATATATATGTAAGTACATAAATAATTATATATATAAATATATATATCTTTAGTAGCATTATTATGTCATATATTATATACTTATTAGTAATATATATTTTTATATTCGTCAATGAATGGTGAACTTGGAAATGAATCTCATCGCGTCATGGAGATGGTAATCCGTACGTACACACGAGTGAAAATATCATTCTTTTGATATTAAAATAATATATAATTTGGATGGTATATCATATATAAATAATCCTTATCATGCTATATTTATTATTTACATCAAATAAATATCATTATTATACCCATCCAAATAATAATGTATTGAATAACAATTACACCACGATGTGGAGACGGTAAGCTATACGTACGCACGTATGGTGACATGTCATTCAAAGAATGGATAGAATACTGAATATGGTTGTACCATATTTATAATAACATAAAATTATATATAAGATACTGTATTTATTATTTTAGAATGGAAATAACAAATAAATAATAAGTTGAAGAAGAAAGAATCATGAAAGAGGGTGGTGAAAACATAACCTCTTCTTCGGGTTCTTCCTTTTGATTTGATCAAAAGGGATCCTTAGGTTGGATTTATGACTAAAGGGAGGCCTCTAAGATGAAGGTAGGATAGTTTAGAGGGTATTTGGGCAGATTTTGGCTGAGAAAAAAAGCTTTGAACGTGTGAATTAGTGAGAAGGGGGAGTTCCCTTTTATAAGAGGGGTGAGGGGCACCTTAGAAAGTACTAGAAATATTATTTTATAATAAATTCATATTCAGTTTTTAATGGCTAAAAAGTGTATAATTTAAATTTTAAGGTGGGGATAGGTCTAAAAACACTCAACAAATAGATTTTATACATGTTTGTGTCACTATATTAACTTTATCTTTTTGATTTAACTCTTAGTTAAATAGTTTGACATTTACCATGTCTCTTTGTATTTTTATATTATATAGTCAATAAACTTACTATAAACTTCCAAGATACCCCCAAGTGGTCTATTAATAATACACCTATAATTATATAATTCATTTTTCTAAAACTTAGTTTTTTAGGAATAGAATATCAATTAATAATATAATATTTGTTTTAAAAACTCATTTATGTCAATTTTGACAATATTTAATAATTGATTTTTGCTAAAGTCTTAAAAACTTTATTAAATAAAAAAAAATTAATTTAAGCTATCCTAACATGTCATATTAACCAATAAAATTCGTGGATGACATTAAAATGTTCAAATTATATATATTTTAACATTTATAATACTAATTATTTGATTCTTTCATTAATAAGGAAAATATTGCATCATTATTGTGTCATAAATAAATTTAATTATTCAATGTATAAAAATTATAAATAAAATACCATTATATAGAAAATATTTTTATATTTCTAATGAATATTTATAGTCGAAAATATAACATATATAACCTTATGTAAAAATTGTTTTTCTAAAAGATATATGCTTAAGTTATTTTTGTATTTACTTTAACTTAATTAATATAAAGTGTCATTATCACTTACAAGTGAATCCATGGGGTCCCAAAATTGACCCAAAGATGCCCATGGTCGGACATGTATCAATAAATAGGGTTAGTACACATTTAAGGTAATTTATTATTATTATAATATTATTTTTCACCCTTATTTACTGGATTTACCCTTTAACCATGGTAAATAAAATATTTACTGAAGTAATTATTCAAAATTTCTAAAAATAAAAGTTACCTATTTACACAATTTGGACCTCCTGATTCTAAATATGGAATCCATTTTTATAAATTCAAAACACATAAGTGGAAGAAATTAATTTAAAATTAATTCCCGCTGTCAAAACAAAAAGTGTGTTTTTAAGAAATAATAACTATCAAAAGATTGACACTTGTTTATGTCCGGTTTAAATGTGAAATTATGTCCAATGACCAAAAATTGTATTAAATGGTAAAAATATATTCCAAATATACTTTAAAACCACTCAAATTCATAATTAATCACTACTAATTATTTTGATTAAAAAAGTTGTTTTTAATTAATATTTAGTGATTTTCACTATTCATCAAAAATTGAAAGTTTTCAGAAAAATACCAAAAATTCACCCTAAGATAATTTCAATATTCCTAATCCAAAAATGAAGTCCATTTTGAATGATAAAATGTATAAAATTTCAAAAAGTGGGTGTTACTATTCATTACGGCTAGTTTGATTGGTTGTGGTTTTTGTTAGAACTCGAAGTTGCGTACAACACACACTACTATATTATTCAAAGAGAAGCATACTGTGGAAGCTTGGGGTGTTAAATTCTCCCCTCTTTCAAATAATTTGGTCCTCGAAATTTGAAATTGTTTTTCAAAAATAAAAGGTTGAAAATAGAAAATACCTTTGGAAAACCCACATCAGAAATTAGCTTAATAAAATTTAGTCTTAATAAGAGGAAAAGAGAAATGAAAGGGTCACCACAAAATTATGATCTCTATTAGGATAACATTGGTGGAAATTATAGACATATAATTAGAGGAAAAACGTAAATATTTATAGGTAGTTATTGATGTCATCAATCAAAAAACAAGTGTAATATTGAGGGCCTTAAATTCATCAATCTATGGTGATTTAAAATACCATCTGTTCAAAAAAACATATGGTATTAGGATAAAATTTTTTTGGTTTTAAGATCCCTTCACTAAAGTATAAGAATTAATTTATTCATAGAATAAGAGAAGAAGAAAAATATATACTTGAAAAGTATAGTCCCATCCTTTAACTAATTTCTACCACAAAATCATCTTTCACTCTAAAAGATAATAGAACTTAAAAATAATATTCTATTTATCCTATTCATATAGGGTTAAAAAAAATGAATTTATAATTCATCTACTAGATTTTGTTTTAAAAAAACTACATTATTCAATCCAGGACATCACGTGGGCCAGTGGTAGGTGATACACCCTTGTCGCCCTTCAGTTGCAGGTTCAAGTCTCACGGCCTTGCCGGACGCGACGGGTTGCCGCCCGACCTCTGGGTTGTCCTTTTATGGCAATCCAAAAAAATCTTAAACTATAATTATCCAAAAGACTTATGTCCAAACTCATAGTCCAAAATTTATAAGGAAGGTAAACACAATGAATATCCTTTTTTCCATTTAATAACATGTGAACACCTTCATCATGTATTCTTTTAAAACAACGCAACATCTTGAATTACCATAAAACCTTATTGATTACATTCATGATCCCTTATTCCTTATAGAAAACTGGATATACTCCTATCAAAAAATGTTGTAAACTCCAACAATGAAAAATCATTAATCAGTTTCAAGGTTTTCAAGAATATCCAATATAATTTATTCAAATCAACCATCACCTATTCCAAAATCACTACCTCGGTATCAGAACCATATTATGGTTTATCTTTATCTCAACCATATATTTTCCAAAAATTTAACCTGCTATTGAGTCACTTTTCTTGGTTCCAAAAAATCTCAAGTCCTTAATTAAATAGTACTGCAGTACAATCCTTATATACTCCATAATTATTATAACCAATACATTGTTGATACAACACTAAAATGACATAATTATCTAATAACAACATAAGAACTCTAATCATTTGTCCTCATTTTTTGGTAGTATCATAACTTGATTATTATCCAATAACATCACTTGGGGCATACTCTGATGATTTGTACATTGGTTCGCGTAGTGTCCCAACTCCTTACAGATAAAGCATTTTACATTTGAAACCTTTTTCTTACCCTTGCAGTCACGTACATAGTGTCCTTTTTCTCCACACTTATAACAAACTCCCATTCCCTTCAGGAAATTTCTACGGTGTTTCTTCCCACAGCCATCACATATGGGAAAATTCTTCTTTTCCCTCTTCCCTTTATCAATCTTTCTCTCTTCCATACTTTTCTTCTCTTGCATCCCTTTAAATACACAGGGCTCAGAGAATTCTTTACTTATCTTATTAACACATGATACTATTTCTTCATATATTGAGAAAACATGAGAGACTATTTCCCTTCTAAATGTTGGATCAATACCGTGGAATATATGATCCTTCTTACTATTTGGATCATATGTATTGCTAGAGTTCACATTCCTTCTACTAGGATCCATTTATATACAATGGAATACACTAGGTCAGTTTATGAATTGCAATGAATAATTCCAAACTTGTAAAATACCTAACTTAAATTGAATAGTTTATGGATATAATCCATAATCATAAAAATGTTTTGTTTGAGTAAGTATATACTCATAAGCCCTTCATAATGGTTTGTAAAGAGAACAAGAATTATCCTAAGCATATCCCTCAGGAGTGTCGTAACCAAGAGTGCAGCAAGGCCCGTTGTCGTGCACCAATTCTCATTCGAGTCTAGCTCAAAGTGGTGTTTTTGGGTTTTACCCATAGGCACATCTGTGCCAGAGCCGCCTCTACCTACTCGTATCCAGACATGGATGTATTTCTTGGAAAACTCACAAAATCTCTACAATACCAAAATTCTAGGAAGTTATTCTATATTAATCCTCAAAGTCTATCTTAGGGCTATGTGCTCTAATCAGCATTTATATAAATATAGTTTCCAAGGTTATTTCTAAACTTCCTCTGATACAAACTATAATGCCCCGACCCTAGTTACTTAGAGTCGGTGCATTATTACATAACACTGACATGATTACAAGGAATCAAGTCCCGAAGGACCTATCAGTTTAGCAGTCTTGGAAAATAGATTACATACATTAACATTACATTACAATTTCAAAAATAAAACACAACGTAAATATTTCTTTGAGAACTCCATAATTCCCTTTAGCTTAACCCTACATATCAATGATAATACACTTCTTGGAATCCTAGGAAAATGAAACATAAGAAAGGGGTGAGCTCGAACGCTCAGTAAGGGTAAGTAATACAGCAGAAAATGACATAAATATTAAGCATGGTGAATAATTGAAACCACATGCCTTTACCAATAATAAACATGAATACTTTTATGGAAAGAATATGAGATGAGTAAATAATTCCATAATAAAACATAATAATGGGTATTCTGCTAGTCAAAAAACCACATGAACCATCAATATTATTTCCATAATGAGGGAAGGTATAATACCAGACATTCTGAAACATTTTGTCAAGGCCTCGACCAAGATGTCTAAAAATGATTAAGGTCTTAGCCAAAACCATAAATCAAATTGGGAAAGGGCCTCGGCCAATTCCATTTTTAGTTGTCTCATGAGACCTTACGATGCATCGAGGAGCTATAGAGGGATCCACCCGTCACTTACTAAGTCCAATACATTCCTCATATGAAAAGGTTTAAACATATCATAAACATTCGTATTAAAAATAGCATACGAAATGTCAATACTTTAACTATAAACCATGAATGGTATAAAAATAGAACATCCACAGTCAAACATATCATAACTCATTCAATACAATATGGAATATTGTTTTATAATAAATCAACCCCAATCAAAAATAATATCTAGTAAAGGATGCTGACATAGTTGAAAATGATGAGTAAAACTTTTTGAGAGAAATATACTTTTTGTAAATTCATTTAAAAGTTACACATTTATAAAGGAAGTAATTTAAAAGATATTTTTGAATCAAAGTGTCCCATACCACTTTGAAACTTTTGAAAAGAATTATCATTTCAAAACATTCATGTACATATAAATAATTCCTTAAAATCATTTTGAAAACATGGACATTAATTAAAAAGATTTAGAAAGATAAATCTTTAAAACATTTTAAATTATAATATTGATAAATAGTACCTTTCACAAATCCTTAAAATATTCATTTTGAAATCATTTTTATGAAAAATGGACTTGGATGATAAATATGTCCTAGTAAATACTTACACATAAACAATCTCGGATAATAATGAGATTGAGGAATTAACCCTTACCAATTTGGTAACTTACGAAACATACACCCCATGAAAGGCGTATCAAACAATTAATATGTAAATACACATAAATTAAAGTTTATTACACAATTAATACAATTATGGGCAGTACATACACCACACAAAAGGTAATAGTGGCAATATGACATGAATCTCACGGGAATAAGGAGTGAGATGAAAACCCCTTACCTTGCACTTTCCTTTAGTCGAGGGTAAGTTTAACCTCATGTATGAATACTATAGTATGTTATTAAATTATACCAGAACCATATTAATATTTATGATATCATAAATTATTCATTTACGAGTTTATACTACCCATTTAATAATAATTTCCATGTTATATTTATATTTCGGGTAATAATCGCTTTCTTTATCGCACATGTTTTAACTTGTTACTCTCGATTGTATCACTTAGATAATGATTTAAATACTTCAAAAATATAAAAAATGATTTATATATCATATATATTTAGAATATAAATATGTATAATGAACATATATATGAAATGGAAAACACCGTTTATGGAGATGGTAGTCCGTACGTACGCATAAACGCTGTTTTCATTTTCATATAGTATTGGACGAAAGTATGTGAATAATATATATGTAAGTATATAAACACTTATATATATAAATATATATATGTCCAGTAGAATTATTATTTCATATATTACATACTTATTAGTAATATATATTTTTATATTCGTTGATGAATGGTGAACTTGGAAATGAATCTCATCGCGTCGTGGAGACGGTAATTCGTACGTACGCACGAGCAAAAATATCATTCTTTTGATATTAAAATAATATATAATTTGGATGGTATATCATATATACATAATCCTTATCATGTTATATTTATTATTTACATCAAATACACATCATTATTATACCCATCCAAATAATAATTTATTGAATAACAATTACACCACGACGTGGAGATGATAAGACGTACGTACGCACGTATGGTTACATGTCATTCAAAGGATGGATAAAATACTGAATATGGTTGTACCATATTTATAATAACATCACAGTATATTGAATATACTGGAGTTATTATTTTATAATGAAAATAACAAAGAAAGAAGAAGTTGAAGACGAACAGAACTTGAAAGAGGGTGGTAAAAACATTATCTCTTCTTCGGGTTCTTCCTTTTGATGTGATCAAAAGGGATCCTTAGGTTGGATTTATGACTAAAGTGTGGATTCTAGTATTAATGTAGGATAGTTGATAGGGTATTTGGGCAGAGTTTGGATGATCCAAAAGGCTTTGAATGTGTGAATTAGTGAGAAGGGGGAGTGCCCTTTTATAAGAGGGGTGTGGGGAACCTTAGGAAAAACTAGAAATATTATTTTATAATAAATTCATATTAGGTTTCTAATGGATCCAAAGTATAGTATTTAAATGTTAAGGTAATGATAGGTTTAAAACCACTCAACCAATAGATTTTATACAGGTTTGGTTCACTATATTAACTTTATCTTTTTGATTTAACTCTTAGTTAAATAGTTTGACATTTACTACGTCTCTTTGTATTTTTATATTATATAGTCAATAAAAACTTACTATAAACTTCCAAGAGACCCCCAAGTGGTCCATTAATAATACACCTATCATTATATAAGTCCTTTGGCCGAACATTATATTTTTAGGAATAGAATATCAATTGATAATATAATATTTGTTTTAAAAACTAATTTATGTCAATTTTGAAAATATTTAATAATTGATTTTTTTTAAAGTCTTAACAACTTTATTAATTCAAAAAAAAATTCATTTAAGAAATCCTAATAAGTCATATTAACCAATAAAATTCGTGTATGGCATCAAAACTTTCAAATTATATTTATTTTAACATTTAAAATACTAATTATTTGATTCTTTCATTAATAAGGAAAATATTGCATCATTATTGTGTCATAAATAAATTTAATTAATCAATGTCTAAAAATTATAAATAAAATAAAATTATGTAGGAAATATTTTTATCTTTATAATTAATATTTATAGTCTAAAATATAACATATATAACCCTATGTAAAAATTGTTTTGCTAAAAGATATATGCTCAAGTCATTTTTGTATTTACTTTAACTTAATTAATATAAAGTGTCATTATCACTTACAAGTGGATATATGGGGTCCCAAAATCGACCCAAAGATTCCCATGGCCGGACATGTATCAACCTATTGGGTTTGGACACGTTTTAGGGTAATTAATTATTATTATAATATTATTTTTTACCCTTATTTACTGGATTTACCCTTTAACTGTGGTAAATAAAATATTTACCTAAGTAATTATTCAAAATGTCTAAAAATAAAAGTTACCTATTTAAACAATTTGGACCTCCTGATTATAAATATGGAATCCATTTTTCGAAATTCAAAATACAGAAGTGGCAAAAATTAATTTAAAATTAATTCCCGTTGTCAAAACAAAAGCGTGTTTTTATGTAATAATAACTATCAAAAGATTTACACTTGTTTATGTCCGGTTTAAAAGCGAAATTACGTCCAATGACCAGCATTGTATTAAATGGTAGAAATATATTCTAAATATACTTTAAAACCACTCAAATTCATAATTTATCACTATTAATTATTTAGATTAAAAAGTTGTTTTTAATTAAAATTTAGTGATTTTCACTATTCATCAAAAATTGAAAGTTTTCAGAAAAATTCCAAAAATTCACCCTAAGCTAATTTCGATATTCCGAATCCAAAAATTAAGTCCATTTTTAATGATAAAATGTATAAAATTTCAAAAAGTGGGTATTACTATTCATAACAGCTAGTTTGATTGGTTGTGGTGTGTGTTAGAACTCGAAGTTTCATACAACACACACTACTGTATTATTCAAAGAGAAGCGTACCACGGAAGCTTGGGGTGTTACAGTGTCCCGATTTGGTACAATCCTTGAAATGGAACCTATAAATTGAAGTTTTAGTGAGAGGAAAGTAAAACATTGAGAAGTGCACAACCAATAAATATAAATGGTTCCTAAGATAGAAAGTGAGTTAGTTTGAAAAGATGTTTTAAACATAGAACCAACTCATGTTATGCAAGAAACTAAATGGTTTAATAAGATCCATTAAGAGTTTTTGAGAGATATATTTCTCAAGGAAAATGATGATGAATTACCATTCATAAATGATAAACCTACTACTTACTAGGAGGCTATTAATAGTTTTGATTCCGAGAAATGGTTATATGACATGGACTCCATGAAAACTAACAAAGTTTGGAACTTGGTGCATGAACTTAAAGGGTTGAGACCCATATAGTGAAAGTAATTTATTACTAATAAAATTGACATGGTTGATAGAGTGTAAAACTATAAAATTTTATTGGATACAAATATTTATAAAAAAAATTATAGTATTGGATATGAAGAGACCTTTTCACCACTAGAAAGGATAATTTTAATTTTCATGTTGCATACCACAGTAGATCATTATGATTATGAGATATATCAAATATATATAAAACTGACTTTTTTAATGAAAATTTAGTTAAGGATGTGTATATAATAAAACAAAAAGGATTTAAAGTTCTAAAATATGTTACTAAAGTATGAAAACTGTATCTTCCTATTTATTAACTGAATAGAACTTATCATAGTTATAATAATTGGTTTGATAATTCAATCAAATAATTTGGTTTAATAAAGAAAGTGGATGATTCTAGTGTATAAAAGTGGTTCAATGAGAGTTTTTTGGTATTTATGGTGTTTTATGTAGATGACATACTACTCATCGAAAATAATATCCCAACTTTATATCCTATAAAGGTATGGTGGGAAAATGATTCTAAATGAAAGATATGGGTGAAGCATCATATATATTGGGTATGAATATATATAGAGATAAATATAAAAAGATACTTGAATTGAGTTAAAACACTTATATCAAAAAATTAATAAAGAGGTTTAGCATGGAGAACTCCACAGAGTCTTTACCAGTGTTACATAGAATAATTCTTTTAAATATTAAATGTACTTCTCAAGATTTTAAAAAATGAAACATGGATAATATTCATTATGCATCCATCATAGGATCAATCATGTATTCTACACTGTATACTCAACTCGATGTATATTATTATTTGAGTATAACTACTATATACCAACCCAATCCTAGTAAGAGTTATTATATTTATATGAAGAAAATCATTAAGTATATTAGATGAATTAAGTATTCATTCTTGTTCTTTGGAGTCAAGGAAGATCTAATTATAAGGAGTTACGTTAGTGTAGATTCTAAATTGAAAAAGATAATATGTTATGTTAATTTGGTTTCATGTTTTCCCTCAATAGCGGTGTTATAAATGAGAAGAGTTCTAAATAAACCATCATGGAAGAATTGATAACAAAGTAAGAGTTCATCACAACATTAGGCACTGTGAAAGAAACAATTTAGATCAAGATGTTCATTATTAAAATTTGGGAGATTTATTAAAAGTTTGGGATAAATTAAACATTATTTTGACAAAAATGGATCTATTTCTCAATCTATGGTTGCCTCGTCTCACTAAAGGACCAAAAAAATCCTTTATAAATACCAAATTATTTGAGAAATCAATGAGAGGATTGATATAGGGATATTTTAGGTAGCTAAAAAGGAAAATGTGACAAATTTATTAAAAAATTAATTAATATAGGAAAATCATGAGTTTAATATAGATTCATTAGGTATTAAATATATGAGAGACTAGATGTAACAGTTGTTGAAAATGTAAAGTTATCATGGTTTTATAATTAAGGAAATAATTATTTATTATTCATTCATGTAATATGTGTATATTAGATAAACAATGTAATGATAAAATCCCCAAAAAGTTTCACTTTCAGTTGTTTATAATCAATGATCATCATGAATTATTATGGATTGGGATGACATGATAATATTAACACGAGTATAATATTATATATGATACCGAGTAGAATCATGAGATAATAAGTCAAAAATTATTATCTAGATTTTCTCATCAAAGTATGATGCATGGAATATCATAAATTTATTGACATACTTAGAAGTGTATTCTTAATATTAATCTCTATTACTTTTAACTATTCTCTTATATGAAAAGTATTTCATTTGGGTCATCAATTGAATTTTACCAAAGAAATACATGGCCATAGTTAGTTGAGTGTCATGTGATATGCTACACTATTTGGATTAATGATATGTGATACATTTATTCAATTTGGTTAGTCTATTTTGGATAATTAAAAACATATGAGTTAACCTATACTATATTGACATATTCCATGTCTAGTGTCCACTCAATGTCTTAGAAAATAGTATTATATATGTATTTATATGTTGTACAAATATATATACTATGGATGATATGTTCATGTTGAGATATGATTGTGTTTGATTGAGATAAATCTATTTTTTAGTTTGACTAGTAATGCTGTTTTTATATATGATGACATTTTCTTATAATTATATATTTGGGAATTTATAATTTTTTTAATGCTATAAAGTCCTGTAAAGTCACATAATTGACAATGTAATAAGGATTAATTTTAATATAATGTTTTTATATAAAATTTGAGAGATTTTATATGTAAATACCCCGCCCTAGTACCCAAAGTTGGTGGTTAATTTATTATATTGGCATAAGATATAAAGAATCACATCTCAAAAGACCGAATAGTTTAGTAGTATTGGTAAACTAGATACATATTTGAAATTAAAATTACATTTTAAATATAAAATACAAAATATATTTTCTTTGAGAACACCATTATTAACCTTAGTGTAACCCTACATATCCAATATAAAACACTTCCTAGTATCTTGAAAAAAATAAAACATAAGAAAGGAGTGAGATCAAATGCTCAATAAGGGTTAAATAAAATAGAAGCTATAATAAATCAATAATTATAATCAACATGGAATGGTAAATAACTAAAACACATTCCATTTAATAAATAAAAAATAACGAAATGAATCTAGAGATAATATCATAGTGAAAATATCATGGATAATAATAACTAAAATCTTGAGGAAGTAAATTCTTAATTATTGGACACCATGATCTCCAAAATCATGGTATATCTACCATCCCGACATTTCACAAGATTATTTAAAAATAATGGTTAAAAACTAATTAGTCTTGGAAAACTTAATCTCTACTATCAAGACATTTCCTAAGACAATTTAAAACTAATGGGTACAAACTGATTAGGTTGTGCCAACTAATTTATCTCATGATACATACCGATGCATCTTGGGGCTATCTATAATTGTGCGCTACCCATTTATTTCATGTCCAAAGAATTCCTCATGTGAAATAGTGAAACATAATATATATAAAAATTCATATTAAAATCTAACATATGAAATGTTAATAATTACCCCAGTCAAATGAACATAATCATAAATCGTCTAGAGTAATATGGTGAATGTTGTCAAAATAGTACATCCTCAGTTAAACTAATCATAAAAATTTTACTAAATTATGGAATATGGTATCATAAGAGATCAAACTTAATGAATAATAAGATTAAAAAAAGGATGTTGACATAGATTAAAATACTTTAAATGATATCAATTTTTTTTGAAGAAAATACATTTTTCACTTTGAAAATCACTAATGTTTAAAATAAAGCACAATTATAGAGGAAACAATTTTACTTGAAAATAACCATTTAAAATTTTAAATTAATATTTAAATCATTAATGATTTATGATTATGGGAATATATTCTGATTCCATATAAGTTAAAAAAACATTCCTTATGTATTATTGTAGGAGAATTCTCAAAGAACCTTGTTTAGAAATTGAAGAAAATATACCTTTAAAAGAATTTTTTAAAAATTAAAAAATTAGTATAAATTACTTTAAACAATCATAGGATAATATTTAAAAAAAATTATAAATTTTTTGAAAACATGGTCATGGAAGAAAATTAGAGGATTAAGGAAAATTTTAAAAAGATATTTTTTAAAGGAATGTATCTTAAAAATATCATATCATTGAAGTGAGAATAAATAAAATTGATAGATTATGTGTATCCACTTTAAATACACTTTAAAAAGTGTAATTACATTATAAGGTAATCGAAAAATCATTTCACACACAATCTTAGTATACTAAAATCAATAAAGTAGATGTTTAACTCAATGAATGAAAATTGAGTTAAGAAATACCTTACCACTTTGTAATCAGTCGAATAATATACCCCATAAAAGTAATAATTATCAAATGAGACACTGAATACCATGAATATAATTATATTATTGATATTATATATCAAAGTAAAGTATATATGCCACAAACATAAGAAATAAGTGGAGAATAAGGCATATATCTCACATAAGTAAAAGTGAGATGAGAAACCCTTACCTCACATTTTCCTTTAGTGGTGCATAATTTAACCTTAGGTATGATGCTTTAAATAATGTTATTATTTAATTAAATAAATATAATAATATTTATAATACCTTATATTTTAATTTTATAACATATTACTACTCATTAATTAATAATATTTCATTATTTTCATTGTTTGGGTGCGTTCATTTCACAGTTTCATGATCAGTTCATTTGTGTATAATTATGGATTTTCTTATCAAATAGAAATAAAACTCCAGAAGTGAAATGAAATTGTATTCATGAACTTAAATAAGTTTAAATGGTCCCATATATCATTTTTATTTCTCACATTTGGATAATTCATTTGATAAATTTTTTATCATAAATGTTTAGGTTATTTAGGTTTTATGACCATCACAAAATAGTTTTATTTTATTTAATATTATGTATATATTTTAGTTATAAAAAATTAAATAGGTTATATTATACATTTTAAAATCTGATTTAACCATAATAATACTTTTATTACCAGCATTGAAAGTGGTAATGAAAAATAAAAAATCATTATTCACGGAGACAATTAACCACCATAATTTGGAAAATGGTTTCGTTTCTTTGAATAAGAGGAGGTAATAAAAGGGATGGATATAATATATTAAATTATAAACATAAAATTACTGTATTTAAATTATTATGGAGTTATTATGTCTTGATGGATGAAGTAGGAGAGGAAAAATTAGAATAAGAAAAGAAAATAAGAGAGGTAGTTTGAGGAAATTACCCCTTGAATCACTACCACAAAAACAGTTTTTCGCAGCGCCCCCCTTTATCAACGCTAACGAAAAAGTGCTAATAAAGGGGGGTGCCTTTATCAGCGCTCAAAAAAGATCTGATAAAAGCACCCCTTTATCAGTGCTTTTTTTAGCGCTGATAAAGGGACCCCCCTTTACGAGCGCTTTTTTTTTAGCGTTGATAAATGGACCCCCTTTATCAACGCTTGTTTAGTAGCACTGATAAAGGGGGGGGGGATTTATCAGTGATTTTTTTAAAAGCGTTGATAAAGGGTCGTATTAAAAAAAAAAATTAAAAAAATATATTAATATATAAATATAGTTATATTGATATAAATATAATATATAATTTTTAAATATATTTTAGATAAGTATAAATGTACATTTACACTTATAATATACTTAATATATAAGATATTTAGTGAAAATGGCTTCTTAAAAAATTTAAAAAATATTTTTAATTAATAATTTTCTAATTATTATGGAGTAATTGTCATTTAATAACAATTTGATGACTAAAAAATTAAAAAAATTAAAAAAAGATCCAAAATATGTTGAAAACGCAACTCAAACTTCAAACGGCCATAACTTTTGATCCGGGTGTCCGTTTGAGCTCTACCACATATCAAATCGAAGCCTGAGACGAGATCTACATCGATGTGACCATGGGGGACCCCGATAAAGGGATTTTCGAGGCCAAAAGAGGCCCATAAGGCCTCTAAAACTGAGTTTTTAGTCGGGGTACCCCGATTTTTTAACATTTTGTGGATTTTCAGCCTCATTTAAGGTGGTATTATTGGATTTTTTTGGTGGGGTCTGAATTTATTCCAAGGTATTAAATTCATATTGATTTTATGACTTTGAAATTTCATCCTTTTTTATAATTCATTACTATTTATAATCAAATATATAACTCTATGTACATATTTTTTATATATTCACACCTAAAAATTTAATTATAAATATAAATAATAAAATATATTTACATATAAAATATATTAGCTTTATCTAAGTAATAACTAACATCAATTTTATTGAAAATACAAATATATGAATATTTATATACCTATATATTAATCTAACTATATATATATATTAATCTAGTTATATATATATATATATTAATCTAATAACTATATATATATTAATATAACTATATATATATATATATTAGTATTACTATAAATATATATATTAATATAACTATATATATGTTAATATAACTATATATATATATTAATATAAATATATATTACTATACGAATAAATATAACTATATATATATTAACATAACTATATATATATATTAATATAACTATATATATATATTAATATAACTATATATATATATATTAATATAACTATATATATATATTAATATAACTATATATATATATTATAATATAACTATATATATATATATTAATATAAATATATATTACTATATAAATAAATATAACTAAATAACTAAATATATATATATAGATATCATGAATTGGAAGACAAATCAAAATAGAGTAGTGGTAAAGGCTTAGGCGCGCAGGGGGGAGGTCTCGAGTTCAAATCTTGGTGGAGGCAGGGGCGCGCTCGCATGGGGTAATATGGGAGCAAGCACTGTTAAAGGGTGAAGGGGGTGCATGAGGTGCTGTACAGGGGAGAAAAGCACTGTAAAAGGGGGGGCTTAAGCGTTATAAAAGCCCCCCGATTGGCAGTATTTTTTAAATTTTTTTTTAATTTTTTTACCTTTTATCAGCGCTTTTAAAAAAGTGCTGATAAAAGGGGTCCTTTATCTGCACTAAAACAAAAGCACTGATAAAGGAAGCGCTAATATAGGGGTCTTTTATCAGCACTAAAACAAAGCGCTGATAAAGGACCCTTTTATCAGTGCTTTTCAGAGCGCTGATAAAGGGGAACCCCCCTTTATCTTCACCGGCTTTATCAGCACTTTTCTAGCATTGATAAAGGCCATTTTTTGCACTGATAAAATCCATATTTGTAGTAGTGAATATCACCTCCTTGATGGATCCATTAAAGACCTTATAATTGGTATTTTGGTGATAAAAACAACAATTGTACGTGGGGAGAGTGGGTATTATAGGTTTTTATAGATACATTAGGAGATTCAAGGCTTGTGTGGAGAAAGGGGGTGGTGAGGAGTGATATTTATACTTGAGGAGATGTGGTTTTAAGTGATTAAATATTGATTATTTTATATTTAAAGACAAAAAAATTTAGGTGGAATTAATTCCAAGAAATTAGATTTATAATTAATTTTTTAAAGTATTTTTATGGCCGAGAAACACATAAACCACAAATTTTAATTCATATTTTTTAGGTATTTTAAGATTTTACCTTTTAACTTTAACCCATTTCATTATTTTATCTATATTGCGGTAAATCATTTTTTTACCACAGTAACTTTTTTATGCCTAAAAATGAAAATGAAATTAAAACCTAATATGTACCTTATGATTCTAAATATGGTATCAATTTTAACAAATTCAATTCATAGAATTGGAAAAATTATATTTAAAACATAACCCATAGACGTGATGAAAAATCAGGTTTTCTAAAAGTGTATTTCTAAGAAAAAAGGATTTTATATTAACATTATGACTAATAATTATCATTGTATGAAAATAAATTAATATTTAATGATATATAATATAAAAATTTAATTTAAAACATTCCCTATTAAGTATTATTCTAATTTCTTAAAAAGGAGAAACATTATGTATATTAAAATAGTTTTTTAGAAAAAATACTACTTTTTAACCCAAAAATAAACTTATTCTAAAATAAAATATAAATTTGATTCAAAAAAATTTAAGTGGATAAAATATAATGAAATAATAATTATGTTACTTTAAACCATATTCAAAATATAATGTTACTTGTAAATTGAACAATTTATTGAAAAAATGATTTTTTTACAAAAATCAGTATTTTTCATTATTCTCTAAAAAATCAATATTTTCAGATGTTCATAAAACTTTAAACCTAAGATAATTATAAAATTATGAATCCAAAAATTATGTTCATTTTATGAAATAAATTTTTTAAAATTTTCAAAAATCAATTATATTTTTTATATAAAAGAAAGAAATAAAAATCTATTTTTGAAGAAGACATATATTTGAAGAAAAAAACAACTTTACTAAAAATTAAGTGTTTATTTACTAAGAATAAGTTTATATATTAACAATTATTTTTAAAATTATATATTTTATAAAGTGGTTAATACTATTTATTCTCTCCAATTTAGCAACTAAGTTATAATAGTCGTGTTAAAATAATGGTATTTTGGAGTTTGTTTAAGTTCGGTGTTCTATGAAATGTAAGCTATTGAACATAATGTTCTTTAAAAATATTGGGGTATTTCATTCTAAAATTCTTCAATAAATTTATTCCTCACAATTTAATCTTGTGATCGATAATCATGAATTTGACATTTTAAAATACCCTTGTAGAAATCCCACAACATAAAAAGGGTTAATAAAACCTCCTCTTAAAAAGAGGGAAAGGAAAATGAAAAGGCCAACAAAAAACTAGGATTTCATATTATAGAACATTAGTGGGTAGTGAAAACATGAATATGGAAAATAAATATAACTATCAAGTTCTAATAGAGAGTGACAGAGAACATGGCCAAGATAAGGTTAATGACCAAAAAACCATATACCAAATTGGTCTGAAAAAGTTCATTAACATCATCAAGAATGATGATAACATGACAAAATTTTATTTCAAAATCCTTTGAGAAAATATAGTTACTTTATTTCATTTAATTAGTGAAATCTCACTTTTTGGTTGTGACTCGATCAATTTTTTCTTCATTTCTTACTCCAAGAAATCAAGTTGAAATTGTAATGCTTGAAGAACTAGTGGATCCTAAGATCAATAATGGGATGAAAAGTCATTCATTTTTCTCTCTAGTTATAATCATAAAAAAATGGTTAGTAAAGGTTATCCAATTAGTATGAATCATCACATGGTTAAGTATTAATCTCTAAAACCTCATACAAAGTTCAACATAAAAAATTTCATAAATGGTTAACCTTATAAATCTTCCAAAAGGTCATAATATAAAACATTAGAAAAAAGATTACTAAATTTACAAAATGAACTTACCATTAATCTCTCAAGAAACATTAAGTAGATATTAAACGTCACATACCAAATGTGTAAATATCATGTATTCTCTTGAAACATAGAAATAATCTAAATTACTATAAAACCTTGTTGAAAAAATACAAGCTTCCTTATTCCTTAAGTAAAACAAAGATTATTGGATATTTTCCTTAAATCCAAACATGTAGTAAACTTTACCAAAGATAGAATAAACCACCAAATCACTAACCAATTTCATGGTCACCAACGTTATCACATAATTATCTATTTATTATTATCTCAAATTTGAGAATCAAAACTAGAAAATGAAGCTACTTCCACGAACCTATAGACATGGTTTTAAAACCGTGACTATAGGTGGCTATAGCCAGGGTTCTGTGACCTATAGACATGGTTTTAAAACCATGGCTATAGGCCTATTTTCTAGGGCCTATTGCCATGGTTTTCAGAAGCGTGGCTATATCCCATGGCTATAGCCATGGTTTTGTGTCCTATTGCCACAGTTTTCAAAAATGTGGCTATAGGCCAATTTTTTTGAATCCCTTTAGCCATGGTTCTCCAAAACCGTGGCTATAGGGTTCCTTCACTTCCACGGGAACAAAATTCGCCACCAAAAATTTGGCGAGAATCCCTTCCACCATTGTTTTGAGGCTATTCCCATGTTTTTTATTAACATATATATCATTATATATATATAGACACACACACACACAAATTATAGCTCAATGTAGTGGTTAGTATGCTGGATCGCAAAGGGGAGGTGAAGGGATTGAAACTCATGGGTGACATTTTTTATTTAGGCTATTTCTATGGTGGACTATTTTGAAGCCTATTACCATGATTTTCAAAACTATGGAAATAGGATGGGAGCTATTACGAGGACTATAGTGACCAAAGTTTTCCAAAACCATGGACATAGACTAAGGCCACAGTTTTAGGGCCTATTGACATGGTTTTAAACCATGGTAATATGCCTTTTTTCTAGTTGTGAATGTATTAAGTTTTATCCTCCCTCAGACACGTGTTTTAAAAAAGATCAAATTCCACTAAATCATTTTTCTTTGTACCATTAGACACATGATTTAAAATCCTTTAAGAAATAACATTATAGTTCAATACTTAAAAGTTTCAAGAATATCATCAATAAAATACTTTTACAATATATTTCTTTGATCCAAATACATAAGAAAAGTAATCATTCCACTTCAGTTGTATCAATATCATAAGATTGAACTTGATAAGTTTGTTTATTTTGGGGTATATTCCATTTATGCTTGTAGAATTCATTTTCATACTACACCATCTCCTTACTATTAAAACATTTCCTAGTTTCTTTCTTTCCTTTGCAATCATGAGCCTGGTGGCCTTTCTCTACACACTTGTAAAAAACTCCCATTCCCTTTAAACAAGTACCAGGGTGTTTCTTTATATAATTTTCAAATGTGGGAAAATACTTATTTCTTTTCTTCTCCTTATATATATTGTTTTCTCGTCCGTACTCTTGTTAAATTTATTTCCTTTAAAACCATAAGACTTAGAAAATTACTTCTCCATCTTAACGACACATGATACTATATCCCCATATGATGGAAATGTTTTTGAGACTAGTTCCCTTTGAAGTATTGGTTTAATCCCATCAAATAAATGTTCAATATCAATCTTTGGATCATTTATGTAGTTTATATAATTCCTTTATAACCTTGTAAAGTTGGATTCATACTTAGTAACATTCTCATCCTTCTTTTTTCTTAGACTCAAGAATCGTATCTCTACATCCAATCGATATTCGTATAGAAAATATTTTTCCAAGAAATTTTTCTTAAAATTATTTCACTCAATGTTTTCTATTTCTTCCTCATACTTTGTGTTTTGAATCAATTACCACCATTGATATTCATATACTGAGAGATGATAAACTACCATGATAACCTTATTCCTTTAATTACTTCCCAAGGTGATAAATATATTTTCTAAGAAACATATCCATTGTTCAACTACAAATGTATTTGTAGTTCTATTAAATGATAGAGGTTGCTGATGCATGAAGCAGTTTAACATTGTTACACCACATTGCGGATCACCAGGTAGTTCCATATGGGCATGGTTATTTCTCATAACCTAATTCAGCTGTTCTAGTATAGTTATAAGTTGTTCATCTCCTACTATAGCTTCAACTTCATTCTCTTTCCTAGGAGGGAAATACCAACATGGATTACATGGATTTATAAAGTTCCCATTCCTTCCGCTAGGTGATATTTATAAATAATGGAATACACTAGATTAGATCATAAAATAAAGAAACATAATGTATAATATTAAAACTACTTAACATAAATTGAAAATTTAAGTATAACGAATCTCTAAATTATAAGTTTGGTTTCTTTGGGAGTATTTACAAATTCGGTCATAGAGTTTCATTCACTAATCTATGTTTTCCTAAATCTAGTTCCTAAGGTTCCTTCTAAAATTTCTTTAATAACAACTATAAATTCCCCACTATATTATTCTAGAGTTGGTGGTTACTTTATTACATAGAAATAATATAAAAGGAATCACATCTCAAAGGACATAAGAGTTTAGTAGGTTTGGTAATCTAGAGACATATTTGAAATTAGAATTACATTTTAAACATAAAATACAAAAAATATTTTCTCTGAGAACACCATTATTCCCCTTAGTGTAACCCTGTGCATACAATATAAAACACTTCTTGATATATTATAAAAATAAAACATAAGAACGGGGTGAGATCAAATGCTCAGTAAGGGTTAAGTACAATGGAGAATATCATGAATCCATAAGAATAATAAATATAGTAAGGTAAATAACTAAAAAACATACCATTTAATAAATAAATAATAATAAAATTCATATAGATATAATATCATAGTGAAAGTATCATGGATAATAATTACTGAAATCTTGATGAAGGTAATGATTAATTATTGAATTCCATGATATTAAGAATCATAGTACATCTACCATATATATCTTTCACAATTCAGTTTAAAAATACTAGGTAAAAGTATATTAGGTTTGGAAAACTTAATCTATAACTTCAAGACCTTTATTTTGTGATTTTAAAAAGGGAAATTCCTCATTTTGGTAAGTTAAGAAAAGTGTATATCCTTTGATGTGAATTCAATGTTAAATAGTTATTTACCTCTCTTAAATTGGTTTCTTGGATTTAATAATGGTTTTAAGTTGTTTTAAAATGTGTGAAGCCTTTGTTGTTAGTTGGAATTTCAAATGTATTTAGAACTTGAAAGTTTTAAGTGAGTATGTTTTCTAAAGTGAAGTTATTCCTTGTGAAGTAATGAGGCCCATTTGGAACATTTAAAATGATTTTTAAATGTGAAAACCCCTCTTGAGGCATGAACCATTGCTTTAAAAACATGATGTGTATGTGAAATGTGTGATTTTTGATATGTGCCTAGTGAAGAGGCTTGTGCCCTGTTGTGTGACTTATAAAGGGGGATGCACTCAAGGAGGGAGATCAGTGGTGATAGATTGGATGTGTTTTTGAGTAAAGAAATTGAGAAGTTCATATATGTTTTCTTGATAAAAAATCACCACCATTTGAAATGGAGCACATGGGAAACATGGGTACCTAGGTGGGTAGACTAGGACCAGTACGCTAGATGATACAGAAGTGGTTCATCCTAGTTTCGTCTAGTAAGATTGACACTTACAACACTAACTAAACATAATGATGATTGATTGGAGACCACTAGGTTATGGGTGTGTTCCCTACTAGTGGCTCATTCCCTAGAACTTAGTTTATTGTGGCTTATATACCACATTTCAATGAGTTAAGAGGATCCTAGGTCCCCAACAATCACTAACTGCTTAGGTATTTACCATGGTGCTTGTTATATGATTTTCAATTCAGTTGTTTCGTGCTGGTTCCCTCTTTTGTGAAAACCATATTTTTAATCTAAATTGGTCTCATTTTATTTTAAAAATTTAAGGCATGCTTTTAACCTATTTTGAAAATGAAGTGGAAGAGAAATGGTTTTCTTGAAAATTCAAGATTGTTAATTGAATTTTAGATGAATAAAAAACATGAATTTATTATGTATTATTTTCAATCTAGCACGTTTTGGATTTCTTTTCACAGGTAAGGGAATAGGGAATTTTTGTACTCTAAAATTACTACTAATAATCTCAGAACTTACACATACTTTATCTTTTCAGTTTTAGGGTCTACTTTTGGATCTCTCTTGCAGCGAGTGTGGTTTATGTTCCATGGTGACCCATGAGGTCACTTAGAGGTATGTTTAGCTTGAAAACTTTGTTTTATTTTCTACTACTATTATTTACATGTTTTTCTCAATTTAAATTTATTTATTTATTTATTTTTTCATTTTTTTGTTAGTTCAATCATTCCCAAACTTTTTTTGGACACCTGGGAACTTGTGCCAGCCCGTGGGGATCGGAAACACCCCTCATGCCTTGCTGCAGACCGAGTTGGGAACTGGGTTGGATGGCGAACCAACTTGGTTCATTATAATAAGGGTGTATATGATATAATTAATTCAAATGTATTATCATAAATTTTATATATACACAATATTTCCATCGTTATTTCCAACCATGATAGGTGGTAATGGAAAAACCAACGACATCATTTTGGGAGGTGGTAGTCCACCGTACACATGAATGATGATTTTTTAACCTATTTTATGTAAGTGTGTGTGGGTGTAGGTAATAAACTTAACATAAAAAATATTATTATATTTAAGATACTTATTTTATTATATAATCCTAGTATAAGAATAAATGAAGGAGGTGGAGAAGGAAATAAAATAAGAATGCTTTTAGAAGACCATTACCTCTTCTTCGGGTATCCTTATTAGGATTTCACTAAAACCTTGAAAGGTTTTCTTTATACACAAAATAAGGATTCTAAGATGATGAGAGTGAGTTTTTAATGTGATTTAGTCAGGTTTTTTATGATCCAAAAGTCTTGAGAGGTGTGAAGAATTGGGGAGAGTGAGTGGCTTTTTATAGTTGAGGAGGAATGAATTCTTTTAAATGCTCAAAATTATTCACTATTAGAAGGTAAAAATTACCTAAAGTGGCTCCTAATTTGATAAATAAATGTGGGGAGGAATTAAATTTTCATGAAAAACCTCCACCACATAGTGAAACACATATTTTAAACATTTTGTTCCCTAACTCCTAAGTTTTATTATTATTTTTTCATTTTGTTTTTTCATTAAGGTATCTAGTTTTATAATCCTAGGAATTTATCCATTAAGAATAGATTAAAGTCATAATTATTAGATAATTTATACCCACAAATTTTAATTTTTAAATATAAATTATAAAATAAAAATTCCACATGTTTTGGAAATTAATTTTAACAGAAGCGCATGTAACATGAAAAAACACTATTTTAACCATAATCATGCTAACAATGTTTTTACTATTTAAGGGTAAATATATTAATTATAAAATACAATATAGGTCCATGAATGGACCATAATTATATTTATTAAAATATAAAAATAAGTTGGCATATGATGATATTTTTAATAATTTTAAATAATTTAATAAAATATCATTTATTATAAAAAACATTAATGTCAATTTTGGCATTATTAATTGAATTTGAATTTTAAAATTACAATACAATGATAAAATTTAAATATATTATGTTAAAAACCTTTTATAATGATATATTAATCCAAAAAAATAATAATTTAAAATAATAATTATTTTAATTTACTTTACTTTTAATATTTATATTATTGTTTAATTTATTTAATTATTTACTAAAAAATTATAGAGTTGGCTTTTCTTAAGCATTTTAAGTAACCAGTTCATCACTAAAAATTAAATATAAAATATTATGATAAAAATAATTAATTTATTTTTCAAAATAGGGTTTACAACCGAACATATGTTGTCTTTTGTCCCAATTCAAAGCTTTATAGAAATTAAAAGGAAAAGGGTTTATTTTTGTCCTTTTCTTTAGTTAACTTATTATATGCATCACTTTCATTGAATAGTGTCCCAAAAACTCATAAATTTAGATAATAAGGTCATAAGGGTCAAAATATGTTCAAACAATGTGTGTTGGAAATGTTTTGAGTTATTTGTACACCTTATATTATAAGTTTAACCAATAAGTAAACTCATTTTTACCTTAATCACTGTAATTAATTTTAATTTTTTTTACTAATAAATTTGTTAAAAATTAAGTTGGACTCATTATACTATATAATATATGATTATTCTAATTATGGAATCCAATTTTCCAAATTTAACTCAAATAAATGGATTAATATATGTATAATTGATCTAATTTTATGTTAAAAACAATTTAAAATATAATTTAATATTATAAATTATTTTGATGAAAAGCCAGCTTTCAATTAAAATGTAGTAGTTTTCAGTTTTCATTAAAAAATAAAACTTCTCAGAAAAATAAATAAAATTATCCCTAAGATAAATTTTAATTCACAATTTTAAAAAGTAATTTTATTTTTTCAAATAAAATTTAAAAAAGTTTTAAAATTTAGTTTGAAAATAAGTGTGCCATTAAAAGTTGAAAAAACTTTATTTATAAAAACATAGTTTTTAATACATAAAATAAGATTTTTTTCTTATCTCACGCCTATCAAATCTATTGGATGAAATTAAAAATATTTTATTGAATATATATTATATAAACTTCATTAATATCATTCACTTATAGATTAAATTAATTTATTATGATAAAAGGACTTCAATGCATTAAAATAGTTTTCTATAAAAACATTTCTTTTATATTCAATTGGTTTTCATATTCATTTCTAATTAATTTTTCATCAAATAATTCATTATATACACATGTGTCAAAAATATTTTCATAATTTAGTTATTACTATTCATACCCACCATTCGAGTGACTAGGTTATAATGGTAATATATATCATGAGTCGTTTAAGTTCAGTGTTGCGTGTTGAATACACTATTGAACATAAAAATATCGAGGTTTCATATATTGAAAGATAAAATGAGTGTTGTGTGTAATAAAAGATAAACTTAGTGTTGTGTGTCCTTTATGATATCTAATATACTTTTTTTTAAAATATCAGGGTGTTACAAAATTTTTCATATCTCATATTAAACATTTAAAATTTTCATTTATTTAGGAAATCTATATATAATATTCATGCATAAAATTATTTAAATAATGAATGTTTTATTCTTTAGTTTTAACAATTCAAACCAATTCTAATAAATTTCATGTCATTTATATAAGTTTTACATGAAAGGTATGGCATAAAGATTTAGTTTTCATTCAACCAAGACTATGATTTTTTATTTTAGTTATAAATTAAATAATAATTGTTGATTATGATTTATACATACTAGGAGTTAGTTTTTTTATTGAAAGCGTGGTTTCTATTGAGTATTTATCTATAGAGAGTGGGATTTTGGATTATAATTCTTATAGGTCTGAGGGTTTATATGTTTTCTAGAAAAGTGGGTATTGTCTACCTATCACACCATAGTTTCTCTTGTGAGGATTTTGATTATGTATGAATCTAAACCTTTACATAAAAGGGTTTCATGTACATTATACATGAGATATATTTGGATATGTATGAATATATTTAGCTTTGATTATTGGGTAAGAAAAAAATATTATAAGATTTATAATGTGTTATTGTAACACCCCAATAATTTCAAATAGAACTTTTATCTTAACTAATTATTTATATTGTTTATAATTTAAATGAAATATTTTTAATAAAATATTTTATGAATAAAAGGTAAATATAATAAAAAATAATTGTATACCAAAATGATTTAATGAAATTTATTGTTATTAATTTTTTTAGAAAAATTAGTATGCATTATGTGAAGTTTTAATTATTTTAAATTTGTTTTATAATTTTTTTATTTGTGTGAATTATTACATTATATTTATTAAATTAAATTAATATATTTTATTATACATGACCTATAATTTTGTTATGAATATATTAGTATTATAATTATTTATATTCTGAATTTAATATTGTTTAATATATATATATATATATATTAATTTATATATAAAAAAAGAAATTTATATTATAATTATATGTTAAAAAATGGTGAAATAAGGATAAAAGGGATGATAATTAAATATATTATAAGAGTAAACATTACATGACATAAAAAAATGATAATATAAAATTTTCAATTATGATATGATAAAAATAAAATTAAAAAACGTGAAATATAAATCAAATATGAAAGCATTGGTTAAAAAAAGGTAACGCTAAAAGAAATTTAAGAGGATAAAAATGATAGATGTATGTTTTTTATTTAAAAAAGGTCTGAAACAAGTCAAAAAAGGGTGAATAAAAGGATAAAAAAATGACAAAATAAAATAGAAGTGAAAACGTGGGGTATGATGATTGAAAGGTGGAATGATGATTGAACTATTCGAAGCATGAATCATGCAAAATAAAAAAAATTGAAAATCAAGTAAAGCTTTGAAACATGGATTTTTGATAAATAAAATATGAATTTAATATATAAGTTAATTATTTATTTATAATAATAAACAAAAAAAGTGAATCTCAACATGATATATAATAATATATAATTATAAAAATAATTATTAACTTTGAAAAAATTAAGATAAGAATAAAAATATGGAAAATTGTGACTCCTAAAGAAATATAGAAAAAACAATATAAAAATTAAAAAAAAAGAATACCCATGGTTGAGTCTCTTTTGGGTTTTGTTTTGTCTTATAAAAAAAATACTTAGCTTCTCATATAATCTTAAGTAACCAATGGATTTATATATTTATGAAAGACTCAGGAGAACCCCACCTCCTTGTGAGAAGTTCCGAGCCAAAACTCTCCTTTGGTTCAAGTTCTTAAGCAGACAAATTTTTTCCTCCACTTTGGTTTTCTCTATCAAGTAAAGGATTTATTATAAAATATATTTTATAAGGGATGTATTTTATTATTTACATTTGGTTTCGTAAAAAAAAATATACATATATACATATATATATATGTATGTATATAAATGTAAAACCATATATTTCTAATCCAAACTCCATAAGTTATAATTTTTCATGATTTAAAAGATTTATTTTTAAAATTTTATAGTTATAAGGGTGTAATTTTGTTTAACATGTTATGATATTTATTCAAAGTATTACACACATATGTGTATATACATGTGTATATACACATATATGGCTTAATAGTTTTAGTGTAAATGTAAATAAATAGGTAAAGGGTTTCTTTGTCTAGAATTTTATTTCTAAGAACTTATGTATATTTGGGATTATCTTGGTTTTCAAAGTTTGATGATATAAGGGTGATGTATATACATATATTAACACATATGTGTATATATGGGTATATGCGTGTTCCTGTATGCAAATAAACTCATATATGCATATTTATCAACCCTTTTTGGTGCAGTTCACATAAGAAGATTCTTGTTTTAAAATCTTGAAAGAGTTTTGTGAATACAAACCACAAAAAATACATATATAATTAGATATATATATATATAGTTATATATACATATACATATATATGAAATTGAGTATAAACAACTTTAGTATGGTTGTTCCTTCTATTTTATTTAGAAATTATAAATTGTGTTTGTCAATCTCTAAACTAATGTTTTTTGTTTATAAAATCTTATAAACAATTTGTTTTCTCAAATTTCATAAGATAAATCTTATCATTTTATGTGACATTAGGAAACAAGTTATCATTTCATGTGAGACCTTGTAACTTATTTTTCTTTCATGTAATGTATAGATAGATATAACCATCATATAGCTCATATTTGACATTCCTAGAATTTTGGGAACTTTCATGCACATAAATACATGTATCATGGAATTAAGTTTTCAAGTAATAATGGGTTTTCATAGCATGGGATTCTCCCAAAAATTATTTTAGTATATTTTTAGAAAATTTTGATGACATGTGATAAGAATGATTATTTTCATCTAAATAAAATAATAGTATGTATGTATATTTAAAATGTTTTAGTTTAGAGATGAGAAAGGAAGGTTCATGGGAAAATGTTTTAGAATAGTGGGCACTAGTAGACTTTGTGACATTATGGGGAGTGAACTCGTATGTCTTAGATATGACTAGTGGACTTATGGGTAGATTTTAGACATGGTCTGCCAAGTATTATCAATGACCCACAAAAAATTAATATTTTCAAAAGAGAATTCCCAAAAACCTTTCAAATATAATTACTTTGTAAAATACTGATTCTTTACATATATATATATATATTCAAGTTTTGTGAAAATCTATCTTAAGTATGTATATTTATTTACAAGAAATGTTTTAAATAATTTGTTGGTTGTTTTGAAACCCCTTACTGGAAATTTTATTCCCACCCTATGTATTATAAACAGTTTTTCAGGTTTAGCATACTTGTTGCATTTAAACTCTATTGTGGAAGCAATACACTGAACGATCATTGTTTTCAATTTGTTTATTTTTTTGAGATGTAATTCATGCATCTAATTTTTCAGAACCTTGACCGGTAAAAGGTCCTATGTTGTAATAAATGTTTTGTATTTATTTAATTTTCCTTTTATAAAAAACAAATTACATACTATTTGTAAGGGCTGAACATGGGTTTTAGGTTTGGGTATTTAAAATTGGTATGAGAGGAATAGTCTAGATAATTTTGGAAAATTAGAACGAAATTAATAATTTTAAATATGTTTTTTTATGAAAAATTATTTTCTATGAGTGTATGAAAGAATATAGAAGACACATTTCTTTTGAGAGGGGGATAACGTAACAACCTATGAATTTCAAATAGAACTTGCATCTTAATTTGTTATTTACATTCTTTATAATTTAAATGAAATGATTTTAATAAAAACTTTTATGAATTGAAGGTAGTGATAATAACAATTAATGGTAGACCAAAAGGTTTTAAAGAAATTTATTTTTATTATTTTAAAAAAAAAGTAGTATACATTATGTAAAGTTTTAATTATTTTAATTATTTTATATATTTTTTTTTATTTTTGTGAATTATTAAATTATTATTATTAAATTAAATTAATTTATTTTATTATACATGGCCTATAATTTTTTTATGAATATATTAGTATTATAATTATTTAAATTCTGAATTTTAAATTGTTTAATATGTATATTTTTATTTTATTTATATATAAAAAATTATATTAAAATTACATGTTTAAAAAAATGTTGAAATAAGGATAAAAGGGATGATAATTAAATATATTATAAGAGTTATCATTACATGACATAAAAAAATGATAATATAAAATTTTCAATTATGAAATGACAAAAATAACAGTAAAAAACATGAAATGTAAATCAAATATGAAAGCATTGGTTAAAAAAAGGTAATTCTAAAGGAAATTTAAGAGGATAAAAACAATAAATTTATGTTTTGTATTAAAAAAAGGTGCGAAACAAGTCAAAAAAAGGGTGAATAAAAGTTTAAAAGTGATAAAACAAAATAGATGTGAAAATATGGGGTAGGATGATTGAAATGTGGTATAATGATTGAACTATTTGAAGTGTGAATCACGCAAAAGACAAAAAATTGAAAATCAAGTAAATCTTTGAAACATGGATTTTCGATAAATAAAATATGAATTTAATATTTAAGTTAATTATTGATTTATAATAATAAAAAAAAGTGAATATCAACTTGATATATAATAATATATAATTATAAAAATAATGATTAACTTTGAAAAAATTAAGATAAAAATAAGAATAGGGAAAATTGTGACTCTTAAAGAATGATAGAAAAAAATATAAAAATTAAAAAAAAATATTACTCACGGTTGAGTCTATTTTGGGTTTTGTTTTGTTTTAAAAAATAATAATAATAAAAAATACTAAGCTTCTCATAGAAGCTTAAGAAACTAATGAATTTATATATTTAAGCAAGACTCGGGAGAACCCCTCCTCCTTGGTGAGAAGTCCCAAGCCAAACCTCTCCTTTGGTTTAACTTTTTAACCATACATATGTTTTCTCCAATTCAGTTTTCTCTATCAAGTAAGGGATTTATTATCAACTATATTTTGTAAGGGATATATTTTATAATTTCCATTTGGTTTCGTAAACACACACACACACACATGTATATAAATGTAAAACCACATCTTCCTAATCCAAACTCCATATGTGATGAGTTTTCTTAGTTTAAAAGATCTATTTTTTTAAATCTTATAGTTATAAGGGTGTTATTTTATTAAAAATGTCATGATCTTTATTCAAAATATTACACATATATGTGTATATACATGCGTATATATACATATATGGCTTAGTATTTTCTCCATAAATTTATATAAATATGTAAAGTGTTTCCTTGTCTTGAATTTTATTTCTAAGAACTTATGTATATTAGGGATTATCTTGGTTTTAAAATTTTGATGATATAAGGGTGATTTATATACATATATTAACACATATGTGTATATATGGGTATATGTGTGTCACTGCATGAAAATAAAATCATATAAGCATATTTATCAACCCTTTTTGGTGTAGTTTACATAAGAGGATTCTTGTTTTAAAATCTTGAAAGAGTTTTGTGAATAAAAACCACAAGAAAAAATACATATATAAGTAGATATATATATATAGTTATATATATATACAAATATATATACAATTGAGTATAAACAAATTTAGTATGTTTGTTCCTTCTCTTTTATTTGGAAATTATAATTGTGTTTTTCAACCGTCAATTAATGTTTAGTGTTTATAAAATCTTATAAAAACTTTGTTTTCTCAAATTGCATAAGATAAATATTATCATTTTATATGAAATTATGAAACAAGTTATCATTTTATGTGAGAACGTTCAACTGAATCTTCTGTCATTTCATGCATAGATAGATATGATCATTGTCTAGCTCATATGTTACATTCCTAGAATTTTGTGAACTTGAATACACTTAAATCCATGTATCATGTGATTATAGTTTTCAAGTAATAATGGGTTTTTCAAAGCACAGGATTCCCCCTAAAATGATTTTAGAATATTTTGAGAAAATTTTGACGACATGTGATAAGAATGATTATTTTATTTTAAATAAAATAACAATATGTTTGAATATTTGAAATGTTTTGGGTAAGAGATGAGAAAGGCAAGTTCATGGGAAAACATTTTCAAAAAATTGGCACTAGTAGACTATATGGCGTTAGGGGGAGTGAACCTGTATGTCTTTGATATGACTAGTGGCCTTTTGAGTGTATTTTAGAAATGGACTGCCAAGTATTATTAAAGACTCACAGAAAATTAATATTTTCAAAGGAGAATTACTAATATCCTTTCAAGTATAATTTCTTTGTAAAATACAGATTCTATAAATATATATATATTCAATATTTATGAAACTATATCTTAAGTATGGATATTTATTTGTAAGAATTTTTTTAAAGAATTTATTAGTTGTTTTGAAACCTCTTACTGGGCATTTTATGCTCACACTACGTATTATAAAAACTTTTCAGGTTTATCATAATTATTGCGTTGAAACTCAATTGTGGAAGCAATATGCTGAAGGATTATTATTTTCAACTAGTTTTTTTTTGTTGAGATGTAAGTCATGTATCTAATTTTTTAGAACCTAGACTGGTAAAAGGTCCTCGGTTGTAATACATATTCTGTATTTATTCAATTTTCCATTTATAAAAAAAATTACACAGAATTTTTAAGGGATGAACCTGGATTTCAGGTTCGGGTCTTTATAATCCTTATGAGAGGATTGGTCAAGATAATTTTTGAAAATTAGAATTAAATTAATAATTTTAAATACACCTTCTATGTAAAATTATTTTTCATGTGTTTATTAATGAATTGTGAGGATTCAATTATTTTGAGGGTGGGGGGGGGGGGGGGGTAATGTAACACCTAAATAATTTTAAATAAAAAATTTATCTTAATTAATTATTTTTATTGTTTATAATTTAAATGAAATATTTTTAATAAAAAATTTTATGAATTGAAGGTAAAGATAATAAAAATTAACGATACACCAAAATGTTTTAAAGAAATTGATTCTTATAATTTTTTTTAAATTTTTTTTTACATTATGTGAAGTTTTAATTATTTTAAATTTTTTTATAGAATTTCTTATTTGCATGAATTATTAAATTATTATTACTAAATTAAATTAATATATTTTATTATACATGACCTTTAATTTTGTTATGAATATATTAGTATTATAATTATTTAAAATTTGAATTTTAAATTGTTTAATATATATATTTTAAATTTATTTATAAAAAATAAAATTTATATTTTAATTATATGTTTAAAAAAATGTTGAAATAAGGATAAACGGGATGATAATTAAATATATTATAAGAGTAATCATTACATGACATAAAAAATGATTATATAAAATTTGAAATTATGATATGAAAAAAATAAAAGTCAAAAATGTGAAATGTAAATCAATTATGAAAGCATTGGTTCAAAAAAAAGTAAACACTAAAAGAAATTTAAGAGGATAAAAACTATAGACGCATGTTTTGTATTGAAAAAAGGCGTGAAACGAGTCAAAAAAGGGAGAATAAAAGGATAAAAAAAATGATAAAACAAAATATACGTGAAAACATGGGGTATGATGATTGAAAGATGGAATGTTGATTGAAATATTTAAAGTGTGAATCACTCAAAAGAAAAAAAATTGAAAATCAAGTAAAGCTTTGAAACATGGATTTTTGATAAATAAAATGTGAATTTAATATAAATTTAATTATTTATTTATAATAATAAACAAAAAAATTGAATCTCAACATGATATATAATAATATATAATTATAACGATAATGATTTACTTTGAAAAAATTATGATAAGAATACAAATAGGGAAAATCGTGACTCTTAAAGAAAGGTAGAAAAACAATATAATTTTTTTTAAAAAATAATACCCGTGGTTGAGTCTCTTTTGGGTTTTGTTTTGTTTAAAAAAAAGATAATAATAAAAAAATACTAAACTTCTCACAGAAGCTTAAGAAACCAATGAATTTCTATATTTTTTCCAGACTCAAGAGAACCCCACCTTCTTGCTGAGAAGTCCCAAGCCAAACCTCTCCTTTGGTTCAAGTTCTTGAGTAGACAAATGTTTTCCTCCACTTCGGTTTTATCTATCAAGTAATGGATTTATTATCAACCATATTTTGTAAGGGATATATTTTATAATTTTCTTTTGGTTTCTTAAACATATATATATATATATACATATATATACATACATACATATACATACATACATACATATATATATATATATACATATATATACATATATATACATACATACATATATATATATACATATATATATACACACACACACACATATATATATGTACATAAATGTAAAACCACATCTTTCTAATCCAAAATCCATATGCAATAAGTTTTATTGATTTAAAAGATCTATTTTTAAAATATTATAGTTATAAGGGTGTGATTTTGTTTAACATGTTATGATATTTATTCAAAGGATTACACATATATGTGTATATACATGCATATATACACATATATAGCTTAGTATTTTTAGTATAAATGTATATAAATATGTAAAGGGTTTCATTTTTTGGAATTTTATTTCTAGGAACTTATGTATATTTAGAATTACGCTGGTTTTAAAAGTTTGATGATATAAGGGTGATGTATATACATATATTAACAAATATGTGTATATATGGGTATATGTGTGTTCTTATATGCAAAATAAACTCATATAGGCATATTTATCAACCCCTTTTGGTGTAGTTCACATAAGAGGATTCTTGTTTTAAAATCTTGAAAGTGTTTTGTGAATAAAAACCATAAACAAAAATACATATATAAGTAGATATATATATATAGTTTTATATATATACATATATATGCAATTGAGTATAAACAACTTAAGCATGGTTATTCCTTCTCTTTTATTTAGAAATTATAAATGGTGTTTTTCAATCTCCAAACTAATATTTAGTGTTTATAAAATTTTATAAATACTTTGTTTGATCAAATTGCATAAGATAAATCTTATCATTTTTTGTGAAATTATGAAACAAGATATCATTTCAAGTGAGAACTTACAACTTCATCTTTTGTCTTGTCATGCATAGATAGATATGGCCATCATCTAGCTCATATGTGACATTCCTAGCATTTTGTGAACTTGCATGCACTTAAATCCATGTTTCTTTCGAATACAATTTTCAAGTAATAATGGGTTTTTCAAAGCGTGGGATTCTCTTTAAAATTATTTTAGAATATTTTGAGAAAATTTTGACAACATGTGATAAGAATTATTATTTTCTTTTAAATAAAATAATAACATGTATGTATATTTGAAATATTTTGGGTAAGATATGAGAAAGGCAGGTTCATGGGAATTTTTTTTTAAAAAATTATCACTGGTAGACTATGTGATGTTATGGGGAGTGAACCCGTGTGTCTTAGATATGACTAGTGGCCTTATGAGTGGATTTTAGACAAGGTATGCCAAGTATTATTAACTACCCACATAAAATTAATATTTTCAAAGGAGAATTCCCAACTGCCTTTCAAGTATAATTACTTTGTAAAATACCGACTCTATATATATATATATATATATTCAAGTTTTGTGAAAATCTATCTTAAGTATGGATTTTTTATTTATAAGAAATATTTTATAGAATTTATTGGTTGTTTTGAAACCCCTTACTAGGAACTTTATGCTCACCCTACATATTATAAACATTTTTTTAGGTTTAGTATACTTGCTGCATTGAAACTCTATTGTGGAAGCAACATGCTGAAGGGTCATTGTTTTCAATTTGTTTATTTTTTTAGATGTAAGTAATGCATCTAGTTTTTCAGAATCTTGACCGGTAAAAGGTCCTATGTTGTAATAAATGTTGTGTATTTATTCATTTTTCCTTTTATAAAAAAAATTACACAACATTTTTAAGGGATGAACATGGGTTTCGTGTTTGGGTCTTTATAGTCATACCCTATCATGTTTAAAATACATTAATTTGGTTGAAAAAATAGGATTCAAAACTAAATTTTCAGAAGCATGCATGCATATATGGATTGTATGAGATGTAAAAATTAAATATGATATAACTTACATGTGATATATATATTATTCATATTGAAATGTTGAGACCTAGAAAACCCTATAAATACTAAGTGTTATATTTCTTCCAAATCAAACACATTTAAAGACTTCAATCACTCAAATGGGTAGGTTCTAGAAAAGTAGGGCTCCCATGGATTACCTTGTGAATGTCATGGTGGATGTTTCTCACCCTAAGAGTTTGGAAACCTTGTACCAATATGGTCTTTAGGATACACATAGCTAGTAAACCCTAAGAGTTAGAATACTTAAGGAAAATAATTGAGTTTATCAGTATAATGGATTTGGATAAAATCTTATCCACTCAATTATCTAGGAATCATATATGATATGATTGACATGATGACATGAATAAATAGATAAGGTATGAGAGGAATTACAAACTAGACTAAAAAATTAGTGAAATATAGATATTGAATCACTAAAATATAATCATGTATGAGGTGAAAATTTTAATGGGATTAAGTTCAATAAAATTACTTATTAATATAAAAGCTAAAACTCACTTGATATGTATTATTATAGATCATGGCATGCATCATGAATATCATTTTTTGATTTTCTATAGGTTAGACATATAGTTTAATAGATTAGTATCTAAGGTTAAGAATTATTATCAAGGATAATCGTTCTTATCAAATGGATGTTAATGTTATTGAAATCAATTTATATAATTTTGAATCTTGGGTATTAGATAATGGGTGTACATCACACATTTGTGCTGATAAAAAAATGACTTAGAAATAATAGATAACTGATGAATGTAGAAAATTATCTATATTTTGGAAATGAGGAAAAATTTACTACATTGAAAGTTGGAACTTATGACCTATGTCTACCTAGAATATTAATTCGGGAATTGTGAAATTATCACTATGAAATTTGATTTCTATTTCTTGTTTATATTAGAAAATGTTTTCATTTATGATCAAGAATATGAGTTATTATATATACATCAATGAAATGTTTTATATAATTGGAAATATATTAAATTATATATAAGAAATTTAAAAAATGAGAATATTTATTATTAGGAATAATGACTAAATCACATTTTAGTGGAAAAGGTGGTAGGTCTAGAGTGTTATTGGATCTAATATATAGTAATGTATGTAGTACAATGAGTATAAAAATTACTTTTTGTTATAGGTACTTTGAAACCTTAACTGTTGACTTATATTTTATGGTTATTTATTTCATATGAGACACAAATTTGAGATCTTGGAAAATTTCAAAGTGTTCAAGATCGAAGAAAAAAACTTGGTAAAAGTATTAAGATTATCTAATTAGATCAGGGTGTTGAATAATTGATCCAAGAATTTACTAATTATTTTAGAAATTTTAGAATTGTCTTAAAAATCACTCCTCGTGGAATGAATTAGTGTAATGATGTGTTTGAGAGGGTGAATTGTACCTTTTTATACACAGTTCGATTGACGACGAGTAATTGTGAACTTCCTAGATCATTATAGGGATATTCTATGGAAATTAATGTATTCCAACTTAACTGTATTCCCTCTAAATTAGTCATAGAGACACCATATTAGATTTGGGCAAGGAGACATCCCAATTTTTAATTTATGAGGATTTGTGGCTATGAAACATATGTATAAAATTTTTATTCTAACAAACATGACTCTAAACAAAAAATTACTTAATTTTTGGTTATCTTAAGGAAACTAATAGATATTATTTATATAATCATATTGAAAAAAAGTGTCATGATTTCGTACAATCCTTGAAATGGAACCTATAAATTGAGGTGTTAGTGGGAGGAAAGATAAAAATTGAGAAGTGCACAACCAATAAATATAAATGGTTCCTAAGATAGAAAGTGATTTAGTTTGACAAGATGTTTTGGACATAGAAACTACTCATGTTATTCAAGAAACTAAAATGTTTAATAAGATCCATTAAGAGTTTTAGAGAGATATATTTCTCAAGGATAATGATGATGAATTATCATTCATAAAAGATAAACCTACTACTTAAGAGGAGGATATTAATAGTTTTGATTATGAGAAATGGTTATATGATATAGACTCCATGAAAACTAACAAAGTTTGGAACTTGGTGGATGTACTTAAAGGGTTGAGACCCATATGGTGAGAGTAATTTATTCCCAATAAAATTGACATGGTTGATAGAGTGTCAAACTATAAAATTTTATTGGTTACAAATATTTATAAAAAAAATTATAGTATTGGATATGAAGAGACCTTTTCACCAGTAGAAATGATAATTTTAATTTTCATGTTTCCTGACACAATAGAGCATTATGATAATGAGATATATCAAATAGATATAAAAAATGACTTCCTTAATGATAATTTAGTTAAGGATGTGTATATAATAAAACAAAAAGGATTTAAAGTTCTAAAATATACTACTAAAGTATGAAAACCATATCTTTCTATTTATTAACTGAATAAAACTTATCAAAGTTATAATAATTTGTTTGATGATTCAATCAAATAATTTCGTTTAATCAAGAATTTGGATGATTCTTGTGTATACAAGTGGTTGAATGAGAGTGTTTTGGTATTTATGGTGTTTTATGTGGATGAAATACTACTCATCGAAAATAATATCCCAACTTTATATCCTATAAAGGTATAGTGGGAAAATGATTCTCAATGAAAGATATGGGTGAAGCATCCTATATATTGGGTATGAATATATATAAATATAAATCTAAAAAGATACTTTAATTGAGTTAAAACACTTATATCAGAAAAGTATTAAAGAGGTTTAGAATGGAGAACTCCACAGAGTCTTTACTAGTGTTATATAGAATGATTATTTTAAATATTAAATGTACTTCTCAAGATTTAAAAAAAAAGAAACATGGATAATATTCCTTTTGCATCCATCATAGGATCAATCATGTATTCTACATTGTATACTCAACTCAATGTATATTATTATTTGAGTATAACTACTATATACCAACCCAATCCTAGTGAGAGTTATTATATTTATATGAAGAACATCATTAAGTACATTAGATGAATTAAGTATTCATTATTGTTCTTTGGAGTCAAGGAAGATCTCATTATAAAAAGTTATGTTGGTGTAGATTCTAAATTAAAAAAGATAATATGATATGTTAATTTGGATTCATGTTTTCCCTTAATAGTGGTGTTATAAATTAGAAGATTTATAAATAAAACATCATGGAAGAATTGATAACAAAGTAAGAGTTCATCACAACATTATGCACTGTCAAAGAAACAATTTAGATCAAGATGTTAATTTTTAAAATTTGGGAGATTCTTAAAATTTTGGGATAAATTAAACATTATTTTGACAATAATGGATCCATTTCTCAATCCAAGGTAGCCCGGTCTCACTAAAGGACCAAAAAAATCCTTTATAAATACCAAATTATCTAATAAATCATTGATAGGATTGATATAATGATATTTTAGGTAGATACAAAGGAAAATGTGACAAATTTATTAAAAAATTAATTAATATAGGAAAATCATGAGTTTAATGTAGAGTCATTAGGTATTAAATTTATAAGAGACTAGATGTAACGGTTGTTGAAAATGTAAAGTTATCATGGTTTTAAAATTAAGGAAATAATTATTTATTATTCATTCATGTATTATGTGTACATTAGATAAAAAATGTAATGATAAAATCCCCACAAAGTTTCACTTTGAGTTGTTTCTAATCAACTATCATCATGTATTATTATGGATTATGATGATATGATAAGATTAAAATGAGTATAATATTATATATGATACAGAGTAGAATCATGAGATAATTAATGAAAACTTATTATATTTATTTTCTCATCAAAGTATGATGCATGGAATATCATAAAGTTATTGACACACTTAGGAGTGTATGCTTAATATTAATCTATATTACTTTTAGTTGTTCTCTTATATGAAAAGTATTTCATCTGGGTCATCAATTGAATTTGAACAAGGAAATAAATGGCCATAGTTAGTTGAGTGTCATGTGATATGATACACTATTTGGATTAATGATATGTGATACATTTATTCAATTTGGTTAGTCTATTTAGGATAATTAAAAACATATGAGTTGACCTATACTATATTGACATGTTCCATGTCTAGTGTCCACTCTATGTCTTAGAAAATAGTATTATATATGTATTTATATGTTGTAAAAAGATATATACTAAGGATGATATGTTCAAGTTCAGATATGATCGTGTTTGATTGAGATAAATCCATTTTTTAGTTTGAGTAGCAATGATGTTTTTATATATGATGATATTTTCTTAGAATTATATATTAGGGAATTTATAATTTTTTTAATGCTATGAAGTCCTGTAAAGTCTCATAATTGACCATGTAGTAAGGATTAATTTTAATATAAAGTTTTTATCTAAAATTTGAGAGATTTTATATGTAAATACCCTACCCTAGTACCCAGAGTTAGTAGTTAATTTATTACATTGGCATAAGACATAAGGAATCACATCTCAAAGGAATTAATAGTTTAGTAGTATTGGTAAACTAGATACATATTTGAAATTAAAATTAAATTTTAAATATAAACTACAAAATGTATTTTCTTTGAGAACACCATTATTACCCTTAGTGCAACCTTTCATATCTAATATAAAACACTTCCTAGTATCTTGAAAAAAATAAAACATAAGAAAGGAGTGAGATCAAATGCTCAGTAAGGTTTAAATAAAATAGAATCTATCATGAATCAATAATCATAATCAAAATGGAAAGGTAAATAACTAAAACACATGCCATTTAATAAATAATTAATAATGAAATGAATCTAGAGATAATATCAAAGTGAAAATTTCATGGATTATAATAACTAAAATCTTGAGGAAGTAAATTCTTAATTATTGGAAACCATGATCTCCAGAATCATGGTATATATACCATCATGACATTTCAAAATATGATTTAAAAATACTGGTTAAAAACTAATTATGCTTGGCCAACTTCATCTCTACCATCAAGACCTTTCATAAGACAATTTAAAACTATTGGGTACAAACTGATTAGGTTGTTCCAACTAATTTATATCATGAGACCTACCGATGAATCTAGGGGATATCTATAATTGTACACTACCCATTTATTTCATGTCCAAAAAATTCTTATGTGAAATAGTGAAACATAACAAATATAAAAATTGATATTAAAAACTAACATATGAAATGTTAATACTTACCCCATTCAAATGAACATAATCATAAATAATCTAGAGTAATATGGTGAATGTTGTCAAAATAGTACATCCCCAGTCAAACTGATCATAAAAAATTTAATAAATTATAGAATATTGTATCATAAGATATCAAACTTAATGAATATTAATATTAAAAAAAGGATGTTTACATAGATGAAAATACTTTAAATGATATCAATATTTTTTTGAATAAAATACCATTTTCACTTTGAGAATCACTAATGTTTAAAATGAAGAACAATTATAAAGGAAACTATTTTAATTGAAAATAAACATTTATAATTTTAAAGTAATATTTAAACTGTTAAGGATTTATGATTATGGGAAAATATTATGATTCCATATAAGTTAAAAAAACATTCCTTCTGTATTATGGTTGGAGAATTCTCAAAGAACCTTGTTTAGAAAACAAAGAAAATATACCTTTAAAAACATTTTGTAAAAATAAAAAATTTAGTATAAATTACTTTAAAAAATCATAGGAGAATATTTAAAATTTTTTTATACAATTTTAGAAAACATGGTCATGGAATAAAATTAGAGGATTAAGGAAAATTTTAAAAAGGTAATTTTTAAAGGAATGTCTCTTAAAAATATCATATCATTGAAGTGAGCATTAATAAAATTGATAGATTATGTGTATCAACTTTAAATACAATTTCAAAAGTCTAAATAAATTATAAGGTAATCATAAATTCATTTCACACACAATTTTAGTTTACCAAAATCAATAAAGCATAAGTTTAACTCAATGAATGAAAATTATGTTAAGAAATACCTTACCACTTTGTAATTTGTCGAATAATATACCCCATAAAAGTAATAATTATCAAATGAAACATTTAATACCATGAATATAATTATATTAATGATATGATATATCAAAATAAAGTATATATGCAACAAACGTAAGAAATAAGTGGCGAATAAGGCATATATCTCACATAAGTAAAAGTGAGATGAGAAACCCTTACCTCATATTTTCCTTTAGTGGTTCATAATTTAACATTTGGTATGATGGTTTAAATAATATTATTAGTTAATAAATAACTATAATAATATTTATAATACCTTAAATTTTAATTTTATAACATATTACTACCCATTAATTAATAATATTTCATTATTTTCATTGTTTTGGGTGCGTTCATTTCACAGTTTCATGATCAGTTCATTTCTGTATAATTATGGATTTTCTTGTAAAATAGAAATAAACTCTAGAAGTGAAATGAAATTTTATTCATGAACTTACATAATTTTAAATGGTCCCATATATTATTTTTATTTCTCACATTAGGATAATTCATTTGATAATTTTTTTATCCTAAATGTTTAGGTTATTTTGGCAGTTTTTCTGACCATCACAAAATAGTTTTGTTTTATTTAATATTATGTATATATATTAGTTATAAAAAACTAAATAGGTTATAATATAAATTTTAAAATATCATTTAACCATAATAATTCTTTTATTACCAGCATTGAAGGTGGTAATGGAAAATATAAAATCATTATTCATTGAGACAATTAACCACTATAATTTGCACAATGGTTTCATTTCTTTGAATAGGAGGAGGTAATAAAAGGGATGGATATAATATATTAAATTATAAACATAAAATTACTGTATTTAAATTATTATGGAGTTATTATGTCTTTATAGATGAAGTAGGTGAGGAAAAATTAGAAGAATAAAAGAAAATAAGAGAGGTAGTTTGAGGAAATTACCCCTTGAATATCACCTCCTTGATGGATCCATTAAAGACCTTATAATTGGTATTTTGGTGATAAAAAAAAAATTTACGTTGGGAGAGTGGGTATGATAGGTTTTTAAAGATACATTATGAGATTAAAGGCTTGTGTGGAGAAAGGGGGTGGTGAGGAGTGACATTTATACTTGAGGAGAGGTGGTTTTAAGTGATTAAATATTGATCATTTTATATTTAAAGACAACAAAATTTGGGTGGCATTAATTCGAAGAAATTAGATTTATAATTAATTTTTTAAATTATGTTTATGGTAGATAAGTACATCAACCACACATTTCAATTTATATTTTTTTAGGTTTTTTAATCTTTTACCTTTTAACTTTAACCCATTTAATTATTTTATCTATATTGCGGTAAATTATTTTTTTACCACAGTAACTATTTTATGCCTAAAAATGAAAATGAACTTAAAACCTAATATATAACTTATGATTCAAAATATTTTATCCATTTTACCAAATTCAATTCACAGAATTTGAAAAATTATATTTAAAACAAAACCCGTATATGTGATGAAAAATCAGGTTTTCAAGAAGTGCATTTTTAAGAAAAAATGATTTTATATAAACACTATGACTAATAATTATCATTGTATGAAAATAAATTAATATTTAATGATATATGATATAAAAATTTAATTTAAAACATTCCCTATTAAGTATTATTCTAATTTCTTAAAAATGAGAAACATTATGTACTTTAAAATAGTTTTTCATAAAAAATCCAATTTTTTAACCAAAAAATAAATTTATTCTAAAATAAAATATAAATTTGATTCAAAAAAATTTTAGTGGATAAAATATAATTAAATAATAATTATTTTACTTTAAACCATATTCAAAATATAATGTTAGTTTTAAATTGAACAATTTATTGAAAAAACGACATTTTTACAAAAAATCAGTATTTTTCACTATTCTCTAAAAAATTAATATTTTCAGAAGTTCATAAAAATTTCTACGTAAGATAATTATAAAATTATGAATCCAAAAATTATGTTCATTTTAGGAAATAATTTTTTTAAAATTTTCAAAAATCAATTATATTTTTTTATAAAAGAAAGTAATAAAAATTAATTTTTGAAGAAAACATATATTTGAAGAAAAAAATGACTTTAATAAAAATTATGTGTTTATTTTATAAGAATATGTTAATATATTAACATTTATTTTTAAAATTATTTATTTCATAATGTGGTTAATACTATTTATTCTCTCCAATTTAACGACTAGGCTATAATAGTCGTGTTAAAATAATGGTATTTTGGAGTTTGTTTAAGTTCGGTGTTCTATGAAATGTAAGCTATTGAATATAGTGTTGTTTTAAAATATTGGGGTATTTCATTCTAAACTCCTTCAATAAATTTAATCCTCACAATTTAATCTTGTGATTGATAATCATGGATTTGACATTTTAAAATACCCTTATAGAAATCCTACAACATAAAAAGGGTTAATAAAACTTCCTCTTAAAAAGAGGGAAAGGAAAATGAAAAGGTCACCACAGAACTAGGATTCCATATTAGAGAACATTAGTGGGTAGTGAAAACATGAATATGGAAAATAAATATAACTATAAAGTTCTAACAGAGAGTGATAGAGAAAATGGCTAAGATAAGGTTAATGACCAAAAAACCATAGAACAAATAGGTCTGAAAAAGTTCATTGATATCATCAAGAATGATGATATCAGGAAAAAATTTTATTTCAAAATACTTTGAGAAAATATACTTACTTTATTTCATTTGGTTAGTGAAATCTCACTCTTTGGTTGTGACTCGATCAATTTTTTCTTCATTTCTTACTCCAATAAATCAAGTCAAAATTGTAATGCTTGAAGAACTAGTGGATCCTAAGATCCATAATGGGATGACAAGTCATTCATTTTTATCTCTAGTTATAATCATAAAAAAATGGTTAGTGAAGGTTATAAAATTAGTATAAACCATCACATGGTTAAGTATTAATCTCTAAAACCTCATAAAAAGTTCAACATACAAAATTTCATAAATTGTTAACATTATAAATCTTCCAAAAGGTCATAATCTAAAACTTTAGAAAAAAGATTACTGAATTTACAAAATGAACTTACCATTAATATTTGAAGAAACATGAAGTAGATCTTAATCATGACATACTAAATGTGTAAATATCATGTATTCTCTTGAAACATATAAATAATATAAATTACCATAAAACATTATTGAAAACATAAAAGCTTCCTTATTCCTTAAGTAAAACACAAATTATTGAATATTTTCCTTAAATAAAAACATGTAGTAAACTCTACTAGAGATAGAATAAACCACCAAATCACTAACCAATTTCATGGTCACCAATGCTATCACATAATTATCTATTTATTATTATCTCAACTTTGAGAATCAAAACTAGAAAATGAAGCTATTTCTATGAACCTATAGCCATGGTTTTAAAACCATAGATATAGTTGTATATAACTAGGGTTATGTGACCTATAAATATGGTTTTAAAACTGTGGCTATATGCCTATTTTCCAGGTCCTATTGCCATGGTTTTTAGAATCATGGCTATATCTCATGGCTATAGCCATGGTTTTGTGTCCTATTGCTACAATTTTTAAAACTGTGGATATAGGCCAATTTTTTCAAATCCCTTTAGCCACGATTCTCCAAAACCGTGGCTATAGGGTTCCTTAAATTCTATGAGAACAAAATTTGCCACAAAAAATTTGGCAGGAGGCCCTACCACCATGTTTTTGAGGCTATTCCCATGGTTTTTATTAATATATATATCACTAGACACACACACACACGAATTTTAGCTTGGTGTAGTGGTGAGTATGATGGATCGAAAAGGGGAGGTGAAGGGATCGAAACTCATGGGTGACATTTTTTATTTAGGATCTTGCTATGGTGGCCAATTTTGAGGCCTATTGCCATAATTTTCAAAACTGTGGAAATGGGATGGGAGCTATTTCCACGAAGATAGTTACCATAGTTGGCCAAAACCATGTACATAGACCACGAACACATTTTTGGGGCCTATTTCCATCGTTTTAAACCATGGTAATAGGCCTTGTTTCTAGTTGTGAATGTATTAAGTGTTATCCTCCCTCAAACACGTGTTTTAAAAAAGATCAAATTTCCACTGAATCATTTTTCTTTGTACCATTAGACACATAATTTAAAATCCTTTAAGAAATAAAATTATTGTACAATACTTAAAAGTTTCAAGAATATCATCAATATAATACTTTTTCAATATATTTTTTTGATCCAAATACACAAGCAAAGTAATCATTCCACTTTAGTTGTATCAATATCCTAAGATTTAACTTGATCAATTTGTTTATTTTGGGGTATATTCCCTTTATGTTTGTAGAATTCATTTTCATACTACCCAATCTCCTTATTATTGAAACATTTCCTAGCTTCTTTCTTTCCTTTGCAATCATGAGCCTGGTGGCCTTTCTCTACACACTTGTAACAAACTCCCATTCCCTTTAAACAAGCACGAGGGTGTTTCTTTCTATAATTATCAAATGTGGGAAAATACTTCTATATTTTCTTCCCCTTATATATATATATTTTTCTCTTCCATACTCTTTTTAACTTTATTTCCTTTAAAACAATAAGACTTAGAAAATTCCTTCTCCATCTTGATGACACATGATATTATATCCCCATATGATGGAAATGTTTTTGAGACTAGTTCCCTTTGAATGATTGGTTTAATCCCATCAAATAAATGTTCAATATAAATCTTTGGATCATTTATGTAGTTTATATAATTCATTTATAATCTTGTAAAGTTGGATTCATACTTAGTAACATTCTCATCCTCCTTTTGTCTTAGACTCAAGAATAATATCTCTATATCCAATCTCTATTCGTATAGAAAATATTTTTCCATGAAAATTTTCTTAAAATTATTTCATTCTATGTTTTCTATTTCTTCCTCATACTTTGTGTTTTGAATCAATTTCCACCATTGATATGCATATACTGAGAGATGATAAACTACCATGATAACCTTATTACTTTCATTACTTCCCAATGTGATAAATATATTTTCTAAGAAACATATCCATTGTTCAGCTAAAAATGTATTTTTAGTTCTGTTGAATGATAGAGGTTGCTGATGCATGAAGCAGTTTAACATTGTTACATCACATTGTGGATCAGAAGGCAGTTCTATATGGGTAAGGTTATTTATCATAACCTAAGTCAGTTGTTCCGGTATAGTTATATGTTGTTCATCTCCTACTGTAGCTTTATCTTCATTATCTTTCCTAGGAGGGATTTCCCTACATGGATTACGTGGATTTATAAAGTTCCCATTCCTTTCTCTAGGTGATATTTATAAATAATTGAATACACTAGATTATATCATAAAATTATGAAACATAATGTATAATTTTAAAACTAATTAACATAAATTGAAAATTTAGGTATAACGAATCTCTAAATTATATGTTTGGTTTCTTTGGGAGTATTTCCAAATTCTGTCATAGAGTTTCATTCTCTAATCTATGTTTTCCTAAATCTAGTTCCTAAGGTTTCTTCTAAAATTTCTTTAATAAAAACTATAAATCCACCAACCTTATTATTCTAGAGTTGGTGGTTAATTTATTACATTGAAATAAGATACAAGGAATCACATCTCAAAGGATATAATAGTTTAGTAGTTTTGGTAATATAGACACATATTTGAAATTAAAATTACTTTTTAAAAATAAAATACAAAAAGTATTTTCTTTGAGAGCACCATTATTCCCCTTAGTGTAACCCTGTATATACAATATAAAACACTTCTTGATATATTAGAAAAATAAAACATAAGAAATGGGTGAGATCAAATGATCATTAAGGGTTAAGTACAGTGGATAATATCATGAATCAATAAGAATAATCAATATAGTAAGGTAAATAAATAAAAAACATACCATTTAATAAATAACTAATAATGAAATTCATATAGAGATAATATCATAGTGAAAGTATCATGGATAATAATAATTTAAATATCAATGAAGGTAATGATTAATTATTGAATTACATGATATTAAGAATCATGGTACCTTTACTATCAATACCTTTCACAATTGTTTTTAAAAAAACCGGGTAAAAACATATTAGGTTTGGAAAACTTAATATATAACTTCAAGACCTTTCACAATATAGTTTAAAACTACTAGTTAAAAAATTATTAGGTTTGGACAACTGATTTGTCCCATGAGACCTATCGATGCATTAAGGGGCTATCTATAATCAGGAACTACATGCGCCTTTCATGTACAAATCATCCCTCATGTGAAAGGGTGAAATATAATCAACATAAAAATTCATATTAAAAACTAACATATGAAATGTTAATACTTACCTCAATCAAATGAACATAATCATAAATCGTCTAGAGTAATATGGTGAATGGTGTCAAAATAGTACATACCCAATCAAAATGATCATAAACCAATTTATAAAATGTGTAAGATGGTATTATAATAGATAAACCTTAAATAATCATAAGATTCAACAAAGTATGTTTATATAAATGAAAATTATTTTAATGAGATAATTGAAAAATCCTTGAGGAAAATACCATTTTCACTTTGAAAATCACTTATGCTTAAAACTCCAAAAAATTATAAAGGAGAAAAAATTATTTGGAAATGACAATGAAAACTATTAAAGTAATATTTAAAAATTATAGAATTATGATGGCAGGAAAAGCTACTCACACTGTATAATTTTAAAAAATCATTCCTTTTGTATTATTTTCAGAGAAGTCTCAAATAACCTTGTTTAGAAAAAAAAACATTCAAAACGTTTAAAAAAATTAAAACATGAGTATAAATGAATTTAAAAAAACATAGGAGAATATTAAAAATATTTTTGGAAACAAATTTAGAAAATATGGTCATGGAATAAAAAGGGAGGTTTAAGGAAAGTTTTAGAAAGATAATTTTTTAAAATAAAGTCTCTTAAAAATATCATATCATTAAAGTAAGAGTTAATCAAATGGATAGATTATGTGTATCCACTACAAATAAACATAACACAAGTGGAAGTACAACTTAAGGTAATTAAAATTCATTTCACACATAATATTATCATGATAAAATCAATGAAGTATAATTTTAACTCAATGAATGAAAATTGATTTAAGAAATCCCATACCACTTTGTAATTAGTCAAATCATATACCCCATACAAGTAATAATTATAAAAAAAAATCATTTAATAACATGAAGATAATTAAATTCATTATATTATATATAAAATGGTTGTATATATAAACCTCACACAATAAATAAGTGGTGAATACGACATACATCTCACAAAAGTAAAAGTGAGATAAGAAACCCTTACCCCACACTTCCCTTTAGTGGTACACACATTAAACTCTTTTATAATGGTTTAAATAATGTTATTAATTCATTATATAACTATAATAATATTTATAATAACTTATATTATTCTTTTATAACATCTTACCACCTATTCATTAATAATATTTCATTATTTTCATTGTTTTGGGTGCGTTTGTTTCATGGTTTCATGATCACATCATTTATGTATAATTATGGATTTTATTATCAAATGGAAATATAAATCTAGAAGAAAAATTAATTGGTATTAATAAAATTACTGAATTTTAAATGTTCCCATATATCATTTTTATTTCTAACGTGAGGATGATTCATTTGATAAAATGTTAATAATAAATGTTTCGTTTATTTTGACAATTTTTCCGAACATTATGAAATAGTTTCATTTAATTTATTATTATGTACATATATTAGTTATAGAATAAGAAATATGTTATAATAAAAATTTTATAATATTATTTAATTATAATAATAATTTTATATCCAATCTTAAAGGTAGTAATGAAAAAAATCATTATTCACGGAGTTGGTTAACCACCATAATTCAGACAACAGTTTCATTTATTTGAACAACAAGAGGTAATAAAAGGGATAGATATAATAAATTACATTATAAATAATAATTTTAAATTATTTACATGATTATTTATTTATTATTACTTGATGGATGAAGGAGGTTAGGAGAAAATAGAAGAAGAATAGAAAATAAGAGAGGTGGTTTGAGTAAATTACCTCTTAAATATCACCTCCTTGAAGGATCCCTTAAAGACCTTAGAATTGGTATTTTGTTGAGAAAAGAACTTGTAAATTTTTAGAGTTATTAGTATAGTCTTTTGTATATATTTTATGAACTTCAATTATTGTGTAGAGAAAGGGGGTGGTGAGGAGTAGTATTTATACTTGAGGAGGGGTGGTTTCAAGTGATCAAATAATGATTATTTTATATTTAAATCCAAACACATTTGGATGGAATTAATTCCAAAAATTAGATTGATAAATAATGTTTTAAAGTATTTTTCTGGTCAATAAACACATCAAACACCCATTTAAAGTTTCAAATTTTAGGTATTTTAAGCTTTTACCTTTTATCTTTAATTCATTTCATTATTTTACCAATACTACAGTAAATATTTTTTTTACCATCATAACATTTTTATGCCTGAAAAAGAAAAAAAACTTAATTTTTTTTAGATCTTTTGATTCCAAATATGGAAACCATTTTACTAAATTAATTATAAAAAATTGGAAAAATTATATTTAAAACTAAACCCACAGACGTGATGAAAAAGTGGGTTTTCAAGAAGTGTATTTTTTCAAGAAAAAATAATTTTATATTAACTCTATGACCAATAATTATAATTGTATGAAAATAAATTAATATTTAATGATATATAATATATAAATTTAATTTAAAAAATCCCCAATTAAGGACTATTAAAATTACTTAAAAAAGAGAAACATTATGTACCTTAAAATAGTTTTTAGAAAAATCTATTTTTAAACACAAAATAAACTTATTCTAAAATACTATATAAAGTTGATTAAAAACAATTTAGGTGTATTAAATATAAAAAAATAATACTTATGTTACTTGAAACCATATTAAAAAAATAATAGGACTTTTAAATTTCTTAATTTATTAAAAAGAAATGACATTTTTACAAAAATCGTTATTTTTTACTATTTACTTAAAAATTATTCTTTTAAGATGATTACCAAAATATCACCCCAAGATAATTTTGACATGATGAATCAAAAAATTATTTTAATTTTATAAAATTAATTTTCTAAGAGTTTCAAAAATCAATTATATTTATTTTCTTAAAGAAAGCAATAAAAATAGCTTTTTGAATAAAACATATATTTATAGAACAAAATGAATTTGATAAAAATCATGCATTTATAACCTAATAATAAGTTAATATATTAAAAATTAGTTGGAAAATTATATATTTCATAATTTGGTTAACTATATTTATTCCCTCTAATTTAATGGCTATATTATAATGGTCATATTAAAATAATGATAATTTAGAGTTCATTTAAGCACAATGTTTTGGGAAACGTAAGCTATAGAACATAGTGTTATATTAAAATATTGGGGGTGTTAAATTACATGATAATCATATCCAAATTGTTTTTAATGGATGTATATAGAGTTGTATAGTTTTTTATATGATCTATGGAGATTTTATTAAAATTGGATATTGTTATAAATATACACTAAACCATAAACCATGAAATGGTGAGAGGAATAATGACATGGTTTGTGTTATGTTGTAATTATTAATACTATAAATTGGTGTTATTGGTGAATGGTATGGGATATAATTTGGACAACTCTCTTATAGTAAATATCAAGAAATTTTATCTTATAAAACATCACTTGATGATGTGAATATGGTTTATTTATTGTTAAAAAAGTTTAACAATCACATTAAATTAAGAAGGGAATATTGTAAATATAAAAAAAGGATCTAAAGAGTTAACCATTTCATAATTTATGAAATGTTTTAACTCTAAATAGATCATTTATTTTATAAAAAAGTTCTATATAATGGAGTTCGTGGAAATTATTTTTGTTTAGTGGAGATCAATCTCAAAATCTAAATCTCTCTCAAACTATTCTATTCATTTTCATTTGTGGAGAAGGTTATCACACACATTTGATAGATAAGAGGATTTACTAAAGCATTTAGTGATTCAATCAACTGGTTTATACCTTTGGATAAAAGAAACTATTGATAATTACTGGGGGATATCAATAAAACTCAATGTTTTAAAGGATGCAACATGAAAAGTGAGGAATGAAAAAAGTCCATGTCTAATATCCTATCATATTCTCATAATGAACTAATGATTTGTTTTTCTAAAAATATAGGGAGGTTTATGAAGTTATCAATTTAGATAGGAATAAATCCTTCATAGGTTAGTTTATGTAAAAATCAATGAAAATTACTATTCCATGAATATCACATGCTAATGGATAGTAGGTTTGGTGGAATACTCCTTGGTATCTTTGAAAATTTAATACATAGGGATCTTACATAAAAAACAACATGATAGGGGGTGTTCAAACTTAAAGAACAATGTTGGTGAGATTATTCTATCCTTTGTAGAATGTTTTGGTCTAGGTTCTCTTCTCCCCGTATAAGAAAAGTGGCGATCCTTAGATTTTCCCTTTGTGTTTATAAATACCTCATTTCTAATATAATTAAACTTGACATGGTAGTTGTTATTAGAAGTGTCAAAAAACCATCCAATTCACTGTGTATGGTTTCTTATCTGAATTTTTAATGTATCTTTTAACCCATGGACCAATGATACTTTACACACAGAGAGTTGAAAAACTACTATGGATACTATTGAATCTTTGGGTAGTTCTCTTGAAAGGATCAAATCCGTTAGGGGTGATAAATACCCCTAGATACTTGTAAGAAAATTTCTCACATAGACACCCTTGACATTCATTTTTTTAAACCTCCTTGAATATTTTTGTACTTTTTTATTTTAATTTTAATAAAAATTGATGATGATGATGAAAAGAATAGTGAGGTATAATTTGTTTGATGCTTTTCATTTCATTTTATCATTTCCTCTCCTGGTAGATCTTGTGGATGTGTTTTCATTCTTTCCTCTATTGCATTTGGGTATAGATATTTCCTATAAAACCCTTATTTATAACCATTTTTGAATCTATATAGTGAATAATGGAATGTAACATCCTAGCCAGACTGACCACTAATACAGTAGCTGGACAGGTGGGTCACATGGCCTCAAGAGTGCCTCCATATACACCAGAGGATATCGACTAGTAGTGAGGGTCTAAGGAGGTAACATTGGGCAGACTATACCCTCATATCAGAGTAGCACATTGGTATATCTGAAGGTAAATAATAGAAAATAGTGGAAGAAGTGATAAATTAAATACATAGAAGTGTAAGAGTAATATAGAATGAATATAAATATGGTCGATACCAATATATAATAATGAATTCATGTCTAAATAAGAATATATAAACTGAAACAGAAGACATATAGTAGAAAAATAGATGCATTACAATTCAAAAATAAGGAAAGAAAATAAAATTAAATCCCCAAGGGAGATCTATACAAGCATCCTGAGCTCTAGCTCGGTTCTGTTCTCTTAAATCCTAAGTACAAAAAAAATTCCATGGTCCTACGAACATAAGGTCTACTAGGGTACCCTAGTGAAATCACGACCCAAACAGGGCGTGACATATAAATCACAGTAGGTTCCAACCCACGATGTCTATGACTAAATCCATTCCACTAATAATAAGTGAATTAATGTGAAGGCATTATGAATAATAAACAATACTGAAGTAAATAAACAACAACCCGCTCAGTTTCCTAAAGGAAATTTGGTGGCTCTACCTACTTCAGCTCATAGCTGGAATAAATGTCTGATTAAGGACTATATATATAGTAATAATATATATATATATATAGTATAGTTATATATTTATTCCACCTATATAAACCAAGTAAATATGAAAGTAAGTGGCCATATACCTAGAATACTAGGTGCTAGATGGACCAGGCATAAATCATACATCCATAACCAATATAAATGAGCTTATAATATCAGGAAATAGGGTATATGACCTATATACCAATAGAGTGTGAGACATGATGTATGACTCTCAGGATGGTGAGTGATCCATTATGTGAACACTCTAAACAAGTAGGGTGGTGCCTCATCCTAACATCCTATATAGTATCAATGGTGTGAGATGTCATGAACTCAACACCCAATGTAAGGGAGTGTGATTTTCCACTATGATCAATAGATCAATTACCATCATTCCACAACCTATATCAAGGAGTAATCATATAATGTAACAAACCATATTTTTAATGAAGTTATAACTAATTAGTTTTTCATTTTGAATACCTCAAATGGCCCTAATTATGAGTCTTAATAAAGTTGTGGAGGTCACATGAGTGTCCAGGGCTCATTCAAAGCCCAGAGTTCTTGAAAATGGGCTAAGTGACTGGGCCACATAGTTTTTCTAAACCGTGAGACCTAGGGAACACACTCATGAGGTTACAAACAAAAGCACCTGCAAGTTCACACAGTTTGTCTGCAACTGTGCAGGACTAGGCACACAGGAGGGACCAAGCACACAGTCGTGTGGAATGCTGCAATTTTGGGATAAAGATTTACTGCAAAGTTTGCACATTGTTTGAAAACTATGCATCTAAACCATGCAATACTAATTTTTTGGTAAAATAAACCCTTTCACCCACTTATGTTTTAAGTTTCTTTTTTTCCTCCTACCTCCAGTGGCCAAAAACCAGAGGGACCCTCCCCTTTGAGCTCCCAAACCCTCATAGCTAGGATTTGAGCTAGAAATCCCACCTATTGACTGATCTAAAATCCACCAGAGGCATTTTATCCCTTTATATAAGCTATCTTAGTATCTATAATAATATCAAGGTTCTTATTTCTATATACTATGCTATTTAGATACATTCTCATTTGACTAGTTTTCAGAGCATTGGACATGAACTCAAATATCTTTCAACCTACATCAAATTTGAGGTCGATATCAATCAAGGCATCATCTACAGCCATAAGGTAGGTGGTTACATAGTTTTCCATTTGATATTTGGTCATTTAATATTTATTATATTGTGCCATGTGTCAGACTTTGTCAAGAAGATCATTTGTGTTGGTTCCTACATGTCTAGATGACCCTAGTGCCCAAAAATAGGTTAATTGGTCTTTTTTAGGGTTTTAGAAATCACTCATACCCTACATGGACACCTTTAGGTGTGACACCTTAAAATTGGTAATTTTGGTCAATTGAATCAAAATAATTGAAACATAATTTGTCTTATGGATTGAATTTTTAATGAAATTTCCCTTTTCTAAAGTGTGTTACATTAAACCCAAGACAACCCATGTGTTTTTGGCATTACTAGACCTAGGATTTCCTAAGTGGGAATTTGTGTTGTTTCCCATTTCTTCCTCTTTGACCCTTGAACATTTGAATTGGTTTTGCCTTGCCTTTTGAATTAGATTCTTTACCTATGGTAGATGGGTTTAGTTAAATGGATAGTTCAAGATGGTAGTATCCTTTTAAATATATTGAACATGATCCCTTCCTTGGAACTTATGCCCTATTAATTCAATTTTCCATGTTTAGGAAAATTGAGTGAGATGACCTTGTATAGGATGGATCACACAAAATTGGATGCTTTTAATTAAATAGATCAAATGGTTTTAAAATTAAATGATACCTTGGGATGGTAATACCATGCTCCATATTATTCTTTATAAAATGCCTATTGTGAAATTTAATGTTTTAAATGGAATTGAACATGGTTAAAGGATCGCGTGAGAGATTTTTCCTTATGTTTCATGTTATATACTTGATCATTCCTTGGTTATTTGAAAGGCCCGATGACATGACATACAAGGTAATTCCTTATAAACATCTTATTAAATTTTAACATGCTTAAATGATTATGGATGGGAAGTAAATCCTAATTATATTTATACTTATTATATTCCTTTATAGAGGCTGAGAATGATGGAAAAGGACTCAGTGAGGCATGATGACCCACGCTCCCCTTACATCGGTGTTGGGAATAGTGACCCTCACCAGTGCTTTGATATGGGTGATTGGATTTGAGGTGCAAGTTCCATATAGAGTGTTTCTATGGAGTTCACACTCACCATCCATAGTAATAAGCGTGAAAACCCCCACTCTATCAGGATATAGGATTTACTACCCCTTGAGTAGATCTTATCAGCTCGTAGAGTGGAGTTGGATTCCTGCGTGTTACATCCCAGTCCACTCCAGCAAATATATATGTATATATATGTATGTATTTATTTATACTATATATATAGTGACATGACCATATATACCAGCCATAAGATGAAGTAGGTGAACCCACCAGGTTTCCCATAGAAAATTGATTAGGAGGTTATTTATTTTTCAACATTACTTTACTTTCCTATATATACCTTCACACTGTTTATTTACAAGCATCAACTCAGATTACATGTAGACACCGTTGGTAGTGGCCTACTGATATTTTTATCTCAAAACCTAATTAGGATGACCATGGAACCTGAGAAGATTATATTTTTATAGGTACTAGTAAGGGTAAAGACACTTCTATAGTTTATTTATTTGTGTACTTAATTTGAGCTTAGGAGTAAAGAATCAGGCTTAGGCTCGAGATTCTCATGGAGATGTTTTTGTCCTTTTGTTATTTTTTATTACTACGTAGAATGATTGTATCTAATCATTCATTTTTGTATCATTATCATTCCATGAATTGTTTTAATAGACACCACCTTTGAGGCCTTTTGTATATACATATATTCCAGTTGTTCAGTTACATTTTTCTTCCGCTGCTTGTTCCTTTCAATTATATGTTAATTCTTTATATCTGTTGTATTATGATTTTACTACTATTTACAATTTGTATGTATCCACTGTGATATAATGATAAGAGGGTATTGTATCCCCAATGTATTACCCTTACACCCTCACTACTTTTCGGCAGCCTCTGACATACAGGGAGATATACCTGAGGTAATGTGGCCAAATGAGCTCAGGGAACATGATAAGTGAAATCTAGGCCTGGGACATCACAGAGTGGTATTAGAGTGGTTCCTTTCTTTTATTACTATTTGGAGACAATATATTGGAGATTGGGAAATGCTTGGGACTTGGTCACAAGCTGTGCTTGGGTGTCACGAATCCATATACGGGGTAAAAACCAAGTTGCCTAAATTAACATTGTTTTTTTGTTTCTAACTATTATTATTGATACAATTTCACCTTAGGGTAATAAAAATGACTTGTTATGTTATTGATAATTATTTCACTGAAATTACGATTTCCTTATTATCACCTGATGAAATGAGGGATCTATATTGGATCATGCATCACTATAGGCACAATATGAATAGGCCATGCATTTTTCCATGTCACATTTAATTTTCAGTGAGCATTGCTTGTTGCATAATTATTGTTCCTTGTTATATATATATAGTTGTGATAAAACATTTTACAGTTTTGGATTTCATTATGGTGTGATGTTAGTGGGTGCCATATTTTGATTCATAAGGTGTATGGGACCTTATGGATCAAAAAATGACATTCCATCTTGCTCAACCATTCTAAAGGGAAATGAAATCCATGTGAATTCCAAGTTTTGGTTCATAAGGTCTATGGGACCTTATGGACAAGAAATTGGTAAATCGTTGGATCTAGTTATTTAAAAATTCTTTAAATATTTAAATGAGTTTTTTAAAATTTAAATGGCCTATAACTTGAAAAAAATCATCTTATACATGCATAACATAGAAACTTGACCTGAGTCTGACCTTAGTAGTGGGTAATGGGTGTTACTTCATTATTATAACATATTAAGGTCATTTCTATCATCTTGACATGGATTTTGAAGTAGGAAGAGAGGAGTGTTCATTCTTATAGGAATGTATTAGTACCTTTTCTAGTATCTTTGATGCAATTTTATAAATTTATTGAATCTCTTCTAAGACATTCGTTTGGAATTATAACATTATGCCACCAGGACATCCTCGAGCTGCACACCATGAAGGTGATGAGGATCATATTACTAAGGTGGCGAGCCTTGATCCTACGATCATTACTCTTATTGATCCACCTTTGGATCCTATTCTTATTCCTAATATAGGCACCAAATCCCAGTTTCGAGAGGGTTTCTTGTGTATGTTTTAGAACATTAATGGAGAAGTGTGACCTTCTCCAAGTATGGTAGAGTTAAGTTATGGGTTTCAGTAGAAACATCCTACCACCTTCTTAGGGGATGGAGGACAACTTTCTATGTAGTCTTGAATTGATGAAATATTATCTATTTTCGAGCACCTAGATATGCCTCCATTGTGGAGGGCCAATCTAGTTGCTTATATGCTTCAGGACTCAGCTAAGAGGTGGTGGGATGACATCACCCAGGAAGATAGATATAGAGAGATGGTTTGGGATGACTTTAATACCATCTTTTATGAATAATTCTTTCCCTAGATTTCGAGGGATGATAGATCTAGAGAATTTATGAACCTAAAGTAGGGAACCATGTTAGTTATGTATTACTCATCCCATTTCACTGAGATATATTAGTTTTCTTCTTCTCTATATGTTTATGATTTGATTACTACTAGACGATTTGAGGATGGGATATGTTATACCATCTAGTTGCAGGTCAACATCTTCAGGTTGACAACCATATCTGAAATTTTCAACCAAAAAATAATTACAGAGCATAATCCGAGGGAGGATGATGGTGCAAGCTAGGATAGTTGGACACCTAGGTCTTCTAGTGGATATTATTTTGGTAGAAATAGATGCTTTGAGTAATCTCATAGAGATACTAGTAGTTAGGCTCCTCTCGTAGATAGATCTATTATCTATCACCAGTGTGCAATGCTAAGGCATGTCAAAATGCAGTTTCTATGAGAACCAGTTGAGTTTAAAGGCTACGGAAGGATGGTTATTCTCCATCATTTCTATAAAAATTTCCCTCTATTTCTAAGCAAGTGGGGATCTTCACCCCTCCTTGTTCAGGAGCGAGATCTATAGGATCACGATAGTCAAGTAGCTAGAATACCACTGGTCTATCAGGCTGAGGTGGTGGTCATGGAAGAGGAAGTCAGACTTTTGATTCTAATTTCTAGTAGAGTGGGTCTACTTAGTGCAGTCAAGCAATGAATCAAGGTTACGGTGCATGCCAGATACATGCAATCCAATCTACATTGTTGGAGAAGAACACTAGACCATCTACTGCATGAGATACCATTATAGTTACCTCAACATTAGTGTTTGATTTGTTTGATATAGGTGCATCTCCCTCATTTATATATGATATAATCACTGGGAGTTTGGGAGTCAGCATCAAATACTATCATGGTGTTATAAATCTAGATGTACCCTTAGGTATCTGTTCATAGGGTGTTTGCCACTATCAGAATTTCCCCTTGAGGCAGAGGGTTAGATTTTTGTGTGGAACCTGTACATCCTCGACATGTCAGGATTTGATGTAATCATTAGGATGGACTGGTTAGTTCCCTATAAAGCCCGTATTGAATGTTATCATCGGAGGGTTATGTTTACATCATCATAGGGTGTTACACACATGCATAAGGAAGAATGGTATCCTAGCGTGACACGAGTAGGACCTAAGTATCCAAGGCTAGGTAGTGTTTCAAAACATATTTCCAAATCTTTTTCTCAAGGACCAAGGGTTACAACCCTCTGCCTTTCCTCCTATAGTGGATCATTTTAGAGACGTTTTTCCTAATGAATTATCTATTCCACCTCTAGTGCGATAGGTAGAGTTTACTATTAAGTTTATTCCAAGAGAAGAACCTATAAAAATTCCTCCATATAGGATGGAACCTAAGGATATTTTGGAGATAAAGAATAAGTTGTAGGATCTGGAGGTGAAATAATTTATATGCCCCAACACTTCTCCTTGGGGTTCTCCAGTCCTCTTTTCTAAGAAAGAGGACAGTACCCTTAGGCTTTGTGTGGAATATGATTGGTTGAATAAGATAACTATTAATAATCGGTATCTACTTCCTAGAATAGATGACCTATTTTATCATCTCTGAGGAGTGAAAGTGTTTTATAAGATAGATTTGATTTTAGGTTGTCATCAGTTGCATGTCAGTACTTCAGACATACCTCAAACAACTTTTAGGAGTAGGTATGGTCTCTATGAGTACCTGGTTATGTCTTTCAGACCCACGAACACACCTAAAGTCTTCATAGATCTTATGAATCAGGTTTTCCACCAATATATAGATTCATTTTTCATTGTATTTGTAGAAGATATCTTGTTGTATTCATGCTCCAGACACGACCATGAAACCCATCTCGAGATCATGCTAAATAAAATGAGAGAGCATCAGCTCTATTCTAAGATCATTAAATGCCACTTCTAGATTGATAAAGTCCACTTCCCATGTCATATCATTTCGGAATTGGGAGTTTTAGTTGAACCTGAGAAAGTGAGAACTGTGATTTATTGGGAGTATCCTAACAACTTATTTGATATTTAGAGTTTTTTTGGGATTTACGGATACTACATATGCTTCATCTAGGATTTCTCACGCCTTGCAACACATCTTATGGGATTAACAAAGAAGTTTGTGAAATTAAAATTCTATGAATATTTTAAAGTAGCCTTTTAGGATTTGAAGGGAAGATTGACTTCATCACCAATACTAATTATATTGGATCCAGGCAAGGCCTATACAATTTATCGTGATACCTCAAGTGTTGGGCTTGGAGCTGTTCTAATGCAAGATGAGCAATTTGTTTCATATGGTTCTCATTTGTTGAGGCCTCATGAATGGAACTACCCAATGCATGACCTCAACCTCACTCTAGTTTTTCATTCCTTATGCTGTTGGAGATTGATGTAGTTTTTATGATGTACACTGACCATAAAAGCATCATATACATCTCCACACAATGGGATCTAAATATCATGTAGCATGGGTGGGTTGAGTACCTAAAATCATTTGATTTCAAGCATACCTACACTCCTAGTAAAGGGAATTTGGTAGCCAATAATTTGAGCCAAATGACTCAGGCACAGGCAGTTTTAGGAATCTAGTGATGAATGGAAGCTTATAGCCTTATTCTTGGAGATGCATATTGAGATTTAGGAGGACCATGGTCAGACTATAATATCATCCCTAGTACTAACATATACTCTTTCAGAACAATTAATGTAGATAAATATATCTGATACTGAAGGAATTTTCCTACAGGAAAGTTTCTCAGATGGCGATACATCTTTTGGATGGAAAATTGATAGGGATGACACTATATATATGGGTGTGTATGGGTCCCTACAGACATCATAGAGGAGATGATGAGGCATTTCCATGACTAAACATGGTTGGTTCACCCTGAAGTCACCAAAATGTATCGGGACCTACGAAACCAATACTGGTGGCCCAATATGAAACATGAGATAACCAATTTCATCACTCGATGTTCCACTTGTTAGTAGGTGAATGCAGAGCATCAGTATCTGAAGGGGCTTCTTTAGCTATTTTCCATTACTGAGTGGAAATGGGATGATGTTTCGATGGACTTCATGAATGGTCTACCTAGATCACCCCGTAGAAATGAAACAGTGTGGGTTGTCATTGATTGTCTGACAAAGGTCACACACTTCTTACCTATGCGAGAGACCTTCTCAGTAGACAAGCTCATATGTTTTTACATCAAGGAGGTGGTACGTATTCATAGAGAACATCATTCTATTTTTTCTAATAGGTATTATCATTTCATTTCATGGTTTTATAAGGAGTTTCATAAAACCTTGGGTACACAGATACTTCTGAGCACGACCTATCACCCTCATACCTATGGACAGATGGAGTGTACAATTCCAGTTCTGGAGGACATGCTTAGTGTATATGTTCTCAACTTTGGAATTTATTGGGAGAAAAAAATCCCCCACCTAGTTTTCTTATAAAAAACTTCTAGGATACCATTGAGATAGATTGCTACGAATCCTTATATCGAATGCCTTGTCTCTAACCTCTATGCTAGCTAGAGGTAAGGGAAATAACTATGCTTGGACCACATCTCATATAGGAGACTTCAGAGAAGGTTTGGTTGATCAGAAATCATATGTTGACATCTCAGTTAGACGACAATATTATGCTAGCATTCATGGACGACCACTTGAGTTTGAGGTCAGATACTGGGTTTTCTTGCGAGTCTCACCCAGGTTGGGGCATAGACGTATTGAAAAGTAGGGTAAGGTATCACCGTAGTTTGTTAGACCCTTCAAGGTAATGAAGCTAATCAGACCAGTGGATTACTAGTTGGAACTTCCTTAGAAATACCAGTCTATGCATGATGTATTTTATATATGTTAGCTTCATCGATACTATCCAAACCTATCGCATGTCTTTCAGCCTGATGAGTTTGATCTGGATATGAATTCTTCCTTTGAGGAGTATCCAGTGTGTATTGTTTATTAGAGCATGAAGACACTCCAAGGAAGGTTCATTCCTCCTGTATGGTTACTATACAAGCACAAACCGGTACATGATGAGACCTAGGAGCGAAAAGATAATATATAATCACAATGGATGAAACTCTTCACTGACAATATCTCTTTACCCTCAAAATTCCAACTCAAGGATGAGTTGCTATAAGAAGGGGAGGTTGTAATGACTTGTATTTTTTTAAAAGGTACTCATCATTATTTTTTCGTTTTTAATACCTCAAATGTCTCTAATTATGAGTCTTAATCAAGTCATGGAGGTCATGGGAGCTTTTGAGGCTTATTTAGAGCCCGAAGTTCTTGAAAATGGGCTAAGTGACTAGGCCGCATGGTTTTTCTAAATTGTGCGACCCCGGGTGCATGATCGTGTATCTCTAGAAAGGGAACTTGAAATTCCACAAGGTTTATCTACAACCATGCTAGACCGGGTGTATGACTGTGAAAACTGCAACAATATTGGGACAGATCCTTACCACATTATTTGAACACAATTTTCACACTGTGCACCTAAACTATGTGTTCCTAATTTTTGGGTAAAATGAACCTTTCACCCACTTATGTTTCAAGTTTGCTTTTTATTTCCTCCTACCACAAGTGGCCAAAAACCATAGGTATCCTCTTATTTTAGCTCTCAAACCCTTCGAGATAGGCTTTGAGCTAGAAATCCTATCCGGTGTACGATCTTCAATCCATCTATGGTGTTGGATCACTTGAGGTAATATCTCCCAGTCTCTCTAATCCTATCAAGGTTCTTCTTTCCATCTATTGTGATATTTATATGTAGTCTCATTCACCCTATTTTAGGTTATTAGATTTGAACTCAGATATCTTCCAACCTACATTAGATCTGAGCTCGATATCGAGTGAGGTACCGTCTACAACCCTAAGGTAGGTGCTCATGTAGTTTTCCATTTTATATTTAGTCATTTTGTATTTATTCTATTGTGCCATGTGCCGACGTTTTCTGAGAAACTCATTTGTGTCGGTTCCTACATGTCTAGATGATCCTAGAACCTAGATATAGGCGAATTGGTTTTTATTTAAGGGTTTAAACATCACTCATACCCTACAAGGACACCTTTAGGAGTGCCACCTTGAAATTAGTAATTTTGGAAAAATGAATCAAAATGATTGAAACATAATTTGGATTTTGGATTGACTTTTTAATGAAATGGACCTTGTATCAAATGTGTTAAATTAAACCCAAGACACCCCATGGATGTTTTGACTTACTAAACCTAGAATTTCCCAAGTGGGAATTTGATTTGTTACCCATGAATTCTTCTTTGACCCTTGAACCTTTGAATTGTGTTTTCCTTGTATTTTGAATTAGATTATTTTCCTATGGTATATGGTTTTGGTTAAATGGCTAGTTCAAGATGGTAGTATCCTTTAAATTTGTTGAACTTGATCCCTTCCTTGGAAATTATTACATATTAACTCAATTTTCCATGTTTAGGAAAATTGAGTGAGATGGTCTTGTATAGGATGGATCACACCAAATGGAATGATTTTAATTAAATGGATAAAATGGTTTTCAAATAAAATGATCCATTGGGATGTTAAGACCATACTATCTATTATGACTTATGAAATGCCTCTTGTGAAATGTAATGTTTTAAATGGGATTAAACATGGTTAAATTAACACATGGGGGGGTTTTTCCTCATGTGTCATGTAATATACTTGATCATGCCTTGCTTATTTGAAAGTCCAGATGACATGACCTAAGAGGTAATTCCTTATGATCATCTTATTAAATTTTAACATTCTTATATAATGGAATATATATAAATGAGTATGAATGGGAGGTAAATAACCATTCTATTTATACATATTATATAACTTTATAGAGGTTGGGAATGATGTAAAGGGACTCAACGGGGCATCAAGACCCATGCTCCCCTTACATCAGTGTTGGGCATGGAGACTCTAAACAGTTCTTTGATATGGGAGATGGGATTTGAGCACGATGTTCCATATAGAGTGTTTCGATGGAATTCACACTCTCCATCCCAAGTGTTGGGTGTGAAGACCCCCACTCTATCTAGATGTAGGGATTACTACCCCTTGAGTAGAGCATATCAACTCATAGACTAAAGTTGGATGCCCATGTTTTACTTTCCAGTCGACTCTAGAATATATATATATATATAGTGACATGAACAAACATACCAACCCTGAGATGAAGTAGTTATACCCACCAAGTGTCCCTTAGGAACCTGATCGGGAGGTTATTTTTTTCATCATTGATTTACTTTTCTGTATATACCTACACACTCTTTATTTATGAGAACCTACCTGGATTACATGTAAACACCATTGGTAGTGTCCTATTGATATTTTTCTCTCACATACTATTCAGGCTTCCCTTAGCACTTGATAAGATTATAATACTGTAGGTACTAGTAAGGGAAAAGACCCTTCTATAGGTTGTTGACTTGTGTACTTAGCTAGAGAGCATAGGATCAGGCTTAGGCTCAAGATGCTCGTGGAGTTGTTTTTGTATATTTTTTTTACTATTGTGTATCATGATTGTATCTACTCATTCATTTTTATATCATTATAATTCAATGAATTATTATAATAGACACTTACTTTGAGTCCTTTTGTGTTATATATATATATTCCAGTTGTTCAATTACCTCTTTATTCCACTATTTGTTCCTTTTAGTTATCTGTTTATTCTTTATATATATTGTATTAAAATTCTACTATTCTTAACTATTTTTATGTATCCACTGTGCTACTCTGACATGAGGGTATAGTCTCCCCACTCTATTACCCTTACACCCTCACTAATAGATGGCAGGCTCAGGCATACGGGGAGATGCGCCTGAGGTCATGTGGCCAACTGGGCCTAGGGCATGGGATATGTGGCATCCGGGTCCGAGACATCACATATAATAACATTAATAACTAAATACATGATTAATTACCTCTAATTACATAAATTTAATAACCTCATTCATAACTAAGTGAATTTCATTTATAACAATTCAAATAATCTATTTAATATAATCAAGATTCATGGTCGTACCACCCAAATAAAATTTAATTTCAATGAATTCATTTTATACATTCAAGGACATAAATCCATCATGAACAAGATAATTAAATAAATACATGCCATTTAAATATCTCAAAACATGGAAATTCATTTATCAAGGCTCAAGGAGGTAATTATAAGATACCATAGTCCAATTGAGAATTATCGACATGGGAAATCCAATTCATTAAGAAATCCAATCCCTTAGAAAGTGATTGGATCATTAGTTGATTATAGTGGAGTGGACAACTCATACAATTAGAAGGTGCATTAGTTCCATGAAAATTTATAAAGGAAGGGGGAAAATCCATTTAATAACCTCAAAGGGGTTATGTAATAACACACCACATATCAAACACTGTCACAAAGGCACATGGAAAACTCAATCCATAAGACATGCACAATATGAATAACAAATTACCACTTTGTAATTTAGGATAAAAAACACCTAATTCATGGGGTTTTATTATAAAAACATGAATTTTTTCTTAAAAAATTCACATAACATATTTAAACATTCATTCCAAATGCATGTCTCAATTAATTAAAAGAAGCATTTAAAATAACTAACACATATGAAAAAAAAATTTAAGGGTTCAAATGGAATTTACAGGGTTCCATTATCATTTAGAAAAGTTCATACAAGGGAAAAATACATTTATAGTCTAATAATAATTCTTATAAGGAATTCTGGGTATTTAAACAATTAATTATAATGGGAAATTCATGCTGACACACCCACGGGGTGTTTGTGATCAATGTTTGAAACCTCAATCTACTAAAAAATGATCATAGGGAATGTATCTAGGTGCGATTATCAGTTTGATATGAATAAATCAATAATGAGGTGATTCTCGACAAAGGATAGCACACGAGACAATGAAAGAATTCATATTTCAATAGAAATTTAGGGAAAAAGGCATAAACCACCAACCTTATACCATGGATGATCTACTCATCTAATATCAAGCTATGATTTGATCTTGTTTGGAAAAAATAAAAGAAATGGACATCCACCCTAAAAATAGGGAAAATTAGCTTTCATGTTGATAAATCATTCGAGATAAAATTAAACAAAGAATGATTCAAAAGGAATCAAGATATTACCAATGTATATCCATAAACATTGACGATTATTGTTTCCAACTTCAAACAGAGGAGATCCAACATAGCCTAGGTGAGGCTTGGGAGACACCCATGATACCAATGAGAGTAGGCAACCACTGGAGGAGGATCAAAAAATAAAGAAAAGAGAAAACTTAAAATAATTAATATAAAAATAATAATTTCACCCTAAAAACTAGGTCGCACGGTTTGGACGCATGGTTTGGAAAAACCATGCAACAACTGTATGACACCCATTCCTTAAGAAACCACCTCCCTTGGTTTTTCCTTCATGGTTAACCTAAACGTACATCAACCATGCAATGAATAATGATAGGTTACTTCCTAAGTGGAACTAACCATGTGGAGCCTATGTAGGAACATATAATACTATGATAAAGGCCATAGAATTTTTTGATGAGGGCCACATAGTTTCAGACAAACCATGCGCCTCTGTCAGACCACCCAAACCTCATTATTTCAGATCTCAACACTCTAAAAACTCAACATAACACCCAAGGGACCCCTAAAGCCTTTACCCAAGTCCAAAAATAACACATTAAATTTTCCCAACTCTCAGAATTTTATTATGAATCTTGTTTTAAATAATGAATCATCCAGTAATCGCCAAAAGTTAAAATTCCCTTGGAATTTCACCTTGTCTCAAAACATGGGTCATTACCACCTACCCACCTTATAACTTCTCATACTCGATAATCCTTTGGGAATAATGAAAACATTAACTGACCTATAAGGGTTTTGAAGCCCCATTCAAATGGTCGCGTTGCATTTCCAAACACCCAACTCACCTCTAAGCATTCACTTAAGCATACGACACTTAATCCATCAAAACCCGATCCAATGTTTATTTACCAAATGAAAAGTCAAAACATATATTCCCTGATCTTGTTTAACTAGAGACATGAACATGTCATCATCTCATTAGACATCTATCCAAAGGTGCTCCCCACCTTAGGATTTAAAATTAGAAGGGTCCAATTCCAAACCACAACACCTCCACCATTAAAATTTTCCTACAAGCATGACTCTAAGTGTTCTATCGATTCCCCCAATGAGATTTATTAAACTAAGAGAAAATGATTACATCTAAGTACATATCAAGGACCACACTAAAAAGAAGTGGTCAAAACCTAATAGACCAAAATAAAACTAGTCATGAAAGATTTCCAAGAATACACTTCTGACCCTAAAGTGACACCCGCCTTACCCTAGCGATGTGCTTTAAAATGGTTCCATTTAACCATATTCATGAATAAGATGTGTAATGAGTCAATATACCTCTAACTGACCATTCCCACAATTCCCAGCTTAGAAAAACTATGTAAACCAAATAAACCACAACACCTTCTTCTAAGGTATCCATGTTTACCATAAGCATGTTCACCAAAGCCCATACCTGACTTCTAGTGATATTACCTGGTCAAACCATCATATAAACATTTAATATGTCATTCCTCATCACAAAAAAGGTTGTAACTCAGATCCATCCCACTAGAATCATCACCTTTTAAAGAATCACCCCAATCCCAACAACAAGTCTAGGTAACCTCAGATTCATTTAACTGTAGCCCAAAAAACAAACCCAAATCATTCCATACTCTATGTTTACAAAATAGACACTGGTACAAGGATAAGACATCCACAATAGATCATTGACTGAGCCCAGATCGACATCCACCTAGAGTCCATGTTAAGAATAATGGATGGTGTCTAAGAGTCCACACAAGGCACACCTATACGGGAATATAGGTATCACTCAGGACTAACCACACCTGAAAGAAAACCATGCATCCAACGTGAAACTCTGATGAGGATTACTTATCAAGCACAATAGATTTTAAAACTTTAGCATGGTGTAAGGACAATGATCACTTAGTGCATCAAGGATTAAGTAATGATACGGGATATACTCGTCTATTAAAGAATAATACAATAATTGTATTTTATTGGTTCCCAACCAAATAAGAAACCAAAATAATAAATTTCAAACCAGTACTAGTCAAATTATTGAAAGAAGATCAACTTCACCTATCGACGCATATTCATTAACAGATCACAAGACTTCAACACCTAAGGAATCTTGTGATCACTCAAGATTAACCACCGAAGTCCATCTAATAAAAATGATGTTTCTTAGGGTTTCATACATAGTCAACCATCTGAAAGTCAGGTGGTCGAGAAAGCACTAACACAATTCCAACTTTTAGGCCTCAAAACCATTTGATAAAAATTGACCATTTCCAAATGGTTCTTTTCAGTTGTGTTCCTTCTACTTGTAAGGGAACATATTCACCAGAACTGATGTGATGTGCCACACCTTAGGAGCATCCTAGTCATCAAATAAAAGAGATTGAACATCCAATCCTAAATTAACTAGAACAAAACCACCTTAAATGCACACATGTCACTCCTACAAGTCACAATCATATACATTAAAACATTAGAAAGGAAAACTAAAAACAAACTAACCAGCATGTCAAAACACCAAATCCTATTGGAATTCATCATGAGCATTGTGATGAAATTGGTTCCTTAAAACCCTAGATCACTCTATTCCAGATATGACCCAATAATGTACTCAACAATACAAGGCTCAATGATTACACTGAACTCAACCAGTTTGTTACACCATTTAGAAACTAGATGAACTCCTCATGTATGAGCACACACTACCCCAAGGTTTCAGAAGAAAACAAAACATCCTAAATACTAACCATATACTTTTCATCCCTATACATTCAAGTATCTGATGGAACATAGGGAAATTGGATCAAAAGTACATTATCCCATATGACTATAAAACAAAATGATGAACTATTGAGTCTCCCAAGGAAAGAGGAATGGTTCACAAGACCTAAGAAGTTACTGACCATTCCCTAGGAATGTCTAACCCATTGAAACCGAGCATTAATCGATGCTTAGTCCCATTACAAGGGTCAAAGAAAACATGTCCAATCGTCTGAATAAGGGCGTCATTATGAAATAAAAAGTCCTACAAGGGACAACAACACCCGAATGATACCAAACGTTAGAAATATCATAGAAATTATCAAGGAAATGAAGATCTAAGGGTGATACCTATCATGATGTATCCCCTTATGAAGTATAGACATAAACCCTATCACTAGGTCACGCCAACCTAAAAGCCACTATGTTGAAGAGCCTATCTATCAAGACATTTCTAAAAAGAAGAAATGCCGACTGAAAATGCTCATATCTCCATTCCAAGGAAACTCAAAAGAAAAGTTAAACTACCCTTGCATGAGGTTTTAAATGAAGGAAACCACTTTAGGTTCCATTTTATGTTATTACCGGGATTCATATTCAATCTTTAAACATTCAAAAAATTTAAAATTGAGAATCAAGTAACATTTATAAAATTTAAAACACTTGGTACCTGATTTAACTAACTACTCAAAGAAAAATAGGAAAGTTATATAAACTTACTTATTTAAACATTTAAAATTTATTGACATGCCATCAGAAGTAGGAAATTTATCATATAAATTACTTTTTAAGTTTTAAAAGATAAGGAAACCTACAAGGGTCCCATTAAGCCAACCTGGGTTCATCAGAATGAAACCCAATAGAAGTTTCTTAATTACTAATCTTTCAAAACACACATAAATGGTTATATCATATGATACATGCCCCAACTGACCTACTTGGGTCCAGTTTTGCATTTATAAAGTTAACCATATGGGTCATTATGCCAGAGTAATAAAGGTAAAATCCTTAATAAGGCAACCAATTCATCTTAACTCAAAATTAATCATCATTTAAATTTATAAACATTTAAAAATACATAACATAACCATATATATGGCTCAGTTATTTTGGTGGCCATATACCAATCCATAAATCACCCATACACTTTACAGGTTGGAATTTTTCTCCCATTAATTGCAATCAATTCACTTTAGCATTTATAATTTAGCATCGTTTTTCATTTTAACAGAATACTATAGATACATACATAAGTTCCAAAGATGGTTTGAATATACAAGTTAACTTTTCCAAATTATAAGGTTCCCATACACCTTACAATTGAAAACTGGTTCTTGTTTAATTGCAACCAATAATTTCAACTCATTCAACAAATTACATCGAGACAAAACTAACTTTCTACCACAATAAATAAACTATAAAAACATGATAATAATCAAATATCATGATACATAACACAAAATATTAAATAAATATATTTCATTTCATATGATTAACTCATTCTGGAATCAGTTAACCATTATAAATAAATAACCCAAGCATTTTATATACATAATTATGCTAAGGAAAATTAGCTAAATATGTAAAAATAATCATTGTTATTAAAATACCAAACATGGAATATAAAAACATGATAATAAATATAAGTTATGAAATACACTCAAGGAAAAAAAATCCAAATCAATAACCTATAAATGCAACTACATAGAACGACATATGCATGGAATGTGAATTTCTATGTGCCTATAATGATGCATGTAATGCTTCATTATTTCCATACTTGGACAAGGGTAATTATTATAAACTTCATAAATCAATAAGAAGCATAAGATACACCAATAACTCAAAGTAATATCACAATAAACTATAATAGAAAAAATAAGGAACATTAATCCCAACCCTAGACACTTAGACTTTTCCCTGTGGGTGGGGTGATCAGTCCCAAACATGACTATTTACCAAGCACCGACAGATTCTTAATATCCTATATACTAGACCAAAATAGTAAGAAAAATAAAATTAAACAACCTATGATAACACTTTTTAATTTCCTAGCTAGACTGAACACTAATACAATAGTCGAACTGGTGGGTCACATGGCATTAAGCGTGCCTCACCATACACCAGAGGTTACTGACTAGTAGAGAGGGTATAAGGAGGTGATAATAGGGAGTCTATACCCTCATGTAAGAGTATAAATATGGTATATATGAAGATAAATAAAAGATAAAAATAATGTATATAATACATGAAAGACATAGCTGTAAAAGAATAATATATTCTGAATATAAAAGATGGCCAATGCCAGTGTATAACAATGCATGTATGTCTAAATAAGAATATATAAACTGAAACAACATACATTCAACAGGAAACCAGATAAAATAAAATACAAAAATAAGGAAATAAAAGAAAAGGAAATCCCTAATGGATATCTTTATGTGCATCCTAAGATCCATCTCAGTCTGGTTCACCTAACTCCCAAGTACAAGAAAAATCCATGGTCCTACAAACATAAGGTCTACTTGGGTACCCCAGTGCAATGGAATCCTCATAAGAGTGTAAGATATAAATCCAAATTGGTTACCACCCATTATTTCTATGACTGAATCCAATTCCTGAATAATAAGTAAAGTAGTGTGCATGTAGTATGAATACTAAACAATATTGAAATAAATAAACAATATCCCGCTCAAGTTTTTAAAGGACACCTGACAGCTCTACCTGCTTCATCTCATAACTGGAATAAATGTCTAATTAAGAACTATATATATAGTAATAATATATATAGTTTTTTATACATTTAATCTACCTTTATGAACCAACTATGTATGGACATAAGTGTCCATATACCTAGAATACTAAGTTCTGGCTAGACTAGGCGTAACCCAGACATCCATAACCAGTCTAAAAAAGATTATAAGCTCAAGTAATAGGGTACATTACCTACATACTAATAGAGTGTGAGACATCAAGCATGACACTAGGTATGGTGAGTGATCCATCATTTCAACACTCTAAATAGGGAGTGTGGAACCTTAGACTAACATCCTTCATAATATCAATGGTGCGAGACATCATGAACTCAACACCCAATGTAAGGGAGTGTGATTTTCCTCCCTGATCAACAGATCCCTTACCATCATTACACATATTATACCATATAATAATCATATAATAACATTAATAACCAGATCCATGAGGTATTACATATCATGATCTATATTTAATAATCCCATTCATAACTAAGGTAATTTCATTTATAAAAATTCATATATGTAAGCTAAGCCCTTAAAATGGGCTTGGGTCATTAGTTGATTAGAGAGGAGTGTGAAATTCATTTATCAAGGCTCAAGGAGGTACTTAGAAGATACCAAGGTCTAATTGGGAATTACTGACATGGGAAATACCATTAATTAAGAAATCCAAGCCCTTAGAAGGGGCTTGGGTCATTAGTAGAGTATAGTGGAGTGGATAAGTCAAGCACTTTGAAGGCACATTAGTTCCATGATTATTTATAAAGGAAGGGGGAATTTTATTTAATAACATCAAAGGGGACATGTATTAAGATTCCATATATCAAGCACTATCACAAAGGCATATGGAAAACTAAATCCATAAGACAAGTATGATATGAATAAAAAATTACCACTTTGTAATTTAGAAGATATCACACCTCATTCGAGAGGTTTTATTATAAAAACATGACATTGTTTATAAAAAATTTATATAGCATATTTAAAAATCCATTCCAATGTCATGTCTCAATTCATCAAAATAATCATTTAAAATAACTACCACACATGAAAAAACAAGTATAAGGGTTCAATTGTAATTTAGAAGGTTCTATTATCATTTATAAAAGTTCATTTAAGGAATAAATACATTTATAGTATAAGATAAATTCTTAAAAGGAATTATAGGCATTTAAAAAATTAATTATAAGGGTAAATTCATGTTGGAACACCCATGGGGTATCTATGATTGAGTTTGGAAACCTAAAAATACTAAAAAAATGATCAAATGGAGTGTATATAGGTGCGATGATCGGTTTGATATGAAGAACTCAATAATAAGTCAATGCTCAGAAAAAGGAAAACACACAAAAAAATTAAAAAAATAAAATTTAAATAGAAATTTAAGGAAAAAGGCATAGACCATCTACCTTATACCATGGATGATCTACTCATCCAATATCAATCTCTGATTTGATCCAGTTTGGGAGAAATATAAGAAACTAACATCTTCCCTGAAAATATGGCAAATGAGATTGCACCTCAATAACTCAGTCTAGATGAAATTAAACAAATAATGGTTTCAAAAGAATAAATATCTTACCAATTTAGATCCATAGAGACCAATGTTGATCGATTTTGATTTAGGATAGAGGAGATCCAATAAAGCCTAAGTGAGGTTTGGGAGACACCCATGACACCAAGGAAAGGAGGCACCCATTGGAGGAGAAGAGGAAGATAATGAAAAGAGAAAAATTAACCTCATTAAGGAAAAAATAGTAATTTAACCCTAAAAGATAGGTTTCACAGTTTGGCCAAACTGTGTGCCGACCAAGTGACACCCATTCCTTAAGAAACCACGTCACATGGTTTTCCCCACACGGTTACCCTAACCGTGCATCAACTCTGCTATGAATTGTGAGAGGTTACTACCTAAGTGGAACCAAGTGTGTGGGATAGGTGAAAAATTTGGGAAAACCATATGTAGACCATGTGGGAACTTTTTCTCCTTTGATATAGGCTTTACGATTTTTTGTGGAGGGATGCACGATTTTAGACAAATTGTGCAACTCTGTTAGGCCACCTAAACCACGATATTTCAGATCCCGATGCTCCCAAAACTCAATATGACACCCAAGGATCCCCTCAATCAGTTACCCAAGTCTAAAATCAACACATTAAAGTGTTTCAACTCTCATAATTTCATTAAAAATTTTGGTTCAAAGAATAGACCGTCCAATAGTCACCAAAAGTTCAAATGCCCTCAGAATTTTTCCTTGGCTCAAAAACATGCGTTGTTACATAGAGGTTGAATAATCAAAATTTCTAGTGGAAGAAAGTAGGTATTGATTGAAATTTTAATCAAAATGAATCTCTTCATGGGTTTCCTTAAGAATATTCGGATCCTCACTATTTTTATCATCAATATCAAAATCTTAGACCTCAATCCAATCAAACCCAATCTCAATTTTAGTAGCAACCAAAAGAATAAAAAACCATTTTATGAAGAGATACTCACATAATATATTAAGAATAATAATAAATATTGAACCAAGTGTAGAAAATTATGAAAAATATTTAAACCATCTTGATTAAACATAAATATTATATTTGAAACATAGAATATAACATGGGATAGATTTTGATGAAGCTTTCCATGTGTCCTCATAGTTGACTATTATGAGACACCAAAGTTTTGATGGAAGAGGATAATTAATGTGAAGTAGATATGAGCTTAAAGATAAAGCACCTTAAGGAAAGAATACCAATAAAACTAATGATGATACTTAAGCGATGGATATAGAGGAACTAATGAAACATTCATAAAAGAATGTAAGTGAAGAAAATAGTTCCAAAAAGATAATATAGATAAAAAACAAAGAAAAATCATAATGTGTTTCCCTATAAGAATCATCTTTCATTATCTAAGATTATGGGACAAAGGAAAGTGGAAGAAAAATGTAAAAAGTTAATAGAAAGTTTTTAAATAGATGCATATAAACATCCCATTTTCTACGGTTATTTTATAAATTCTGTCATACATGAAATTTATCAAGGAGATCCTAATAAATAAGAAGAATACATAGGATTTTTGAGTGACATCCCTTAGTGAAGAGTGCTCAGTTGTTGTGAAATGAAAGATCATTTTAAAACTTCAATATATGGGAAGGTACTCCCTCCCTTAAACCTAGTTTCTTGCACGATTGAAAAATCTCTTTTTGATTTTGAAAAAATTATTAATTTGATACCACTTAATTATTTTTAGAAACTTAGATAAGTTAATACAATGATCATGAGAGTCTCACTTCAACTTATTGACTGATTTATGAAGTATCCAATTGCCCTTCTTGATGATTTCATTATGAAAGTAGATAAATTCATTTTTATCCCCGATTTTATCACTCTATAGATATACAAAGATAGTGAAGTACTAATAATACATGAATATCCTTCCTTTACATGATTAAAGTGATTATTTATGTGAACCAAGGTATATTAGTCTTCTTGGTTTGTGAAAAAAACCATATTTAACTTAATTAAGTTAGTAAAATATAAATTTGAATTTAAATGCTATCATGATATTATTTCCACCAAGGAATATGTTGAACCCATAAATATAAAATTGGAAGAGTAGAAAAAAATAATTAAATTTTTTTATGAAAACGTGAATATAGTGAAGAAAATAAATTAGTAGATGAAAAATTGAATTTAAAGAAGTTGAACATTTATTTTAAGTTATATGGGCATACTGAGATACTCATTTTTGGGAGAAAGTGAAGACTTAACAGTTATAGTTAGTAAAAAATTGACCAAATAATAAGAAAATCGACTCATTTAAGTGTCAAAGATAAGGTTAAAAGGCCATTTCATGGGGTATAATTGATATTAAGGGTACCATCCATTATTTTTTCACTTATAAATTACTCTTTGAAGAAGATATCAACCCAAATAGAAATCACAAAGAAGGTTGAAACCTCACATGAAAGAGGAAGTGAAGAAAAAAATATTTAGATATAATTAATGTGGTTATAATATATCCTATATTTAATAGTGGGTGGGTTATAACATTCCAATTTATATAAAATGAACATGGGATGATAGTGATTAAGAAAAGTGAAGAGTTGATTTCACCTGATATAATAAAATGTTATATAGTTTCAATTGATTACCAAAGAATTAAATTAAGTGACATGAAAAGATCAATTCCCCCACCCATTTATTAATCAAATTGTGGAAATTATATTTTATCATGTAAACAACTAATTCCTAGATGGATAATTTGGGTATAACCAAATTCCATTGGCTACCAAAGAGCAATGAAAGATGAATTTTAATTTACTAAATGAAACCTTAACCTATTGATGAATGTATGTTGGTATGTATAATAAATACACCATTTTTAGTGGTGTATGGAACATATATTTCATGGTATTATGGAGGAGTTTCTAGAAGTGATTATGGATTAATTTTCTATTTATAGCTAATCATTTGATGTGTTTATAAGGAATCCTTACAAGGATTTGTAATGCTATGAATAGACATGACTTGTACTCAATTTGGATATGTTCTATTTTATGGTAAAGAAAGGTATTTTGATTGTCCAAAACATATATAATATATAATTAAAGCATATATGATAAATATTAAAGTGATCCTAGAGTTACTGGTTCCCTCATTGATACATGATAAAAAATATATTTAAGACATGCCATTATCTTTATAAGGTTTATCAAAATTTTTCTTAGATTTTTCATTATTTCACCCATATATTGGAAATATAAGTTTTTTTATCCTTTGATGATAAGTGGAAGAATAATTCAACACTATAAATAAAAATTTAGTGATAACCCTCATTGTGGTACCTCTTAATTATGAAAAAATTACTCAAGTGAGAAATGAGTGATTATGATATGTGAATAGACAAGAAAAATGAGATGAATGAATTTTAGGCCAATAAACTACGCAATTAAAAATCTCCTAGATGTTTATAAAAATTACACTACTGCATAAAATAATTTCTCACCATGGTATATTATTTTTAAATATTTAGTCATTACTTTATGATATCTAAAGCGATAGTCTGAATAGACCACAAAATCCTGAAGTATTTGATCTATAAAAGTGATGTTAAACCATGATTGATATGATTTATTCTTATAATATAATATTTTGATATAAAGATAAAGTATATTAAATGATTTTATAACCAATTCACCAAAAAAATATCAATATTAGATAAACCTTATTTTAATAATGATCAAGTGGTTGAAATCAAATATGAATTATCAATTGAACAATGTTTTAATGTGGATTTATCATCCCAAACATGGTTTGAAGATATTTAAAACTAATTAGTCACTATTATAATTTTCCCTTACTTCACTTATAAAAATAGGAGGATATTTTTAGATGAGGTTCAATTTTACTTTTATAAACATATTCTATAATTAAAGAAATACAGGATGAAATAAGTCACTGATATATACCCAAATATAAAGTAAAGAGAACTCTTGAATTATTTTATTAATCACCAACTATGAGACATCATGGATGAGATCTAAAAGTGTCAAAGATGATTCAAATTGATTATTTTTTTTCCAATAATTCATTGCAATACTATATTTTTTTAAATTTAAATCATTATCAAAGAATTGATAATATAAGTAAGAGAAATGAGACACCACAATAACTAGTACTTGAGGCTAAGGTATTTGATATGTGGGGTATAAAATTCATAAAAATACTCCTAAATAACTTTTTCTACACATAAATCATAGTATACATTGATTACATGTCAGAGGGTAGAATCTAAATCCATTTCCACAAATACAATAAAGTTTGTGACAAAAATTCAAAAGAGAAAAATATTTTCTTGGTTTATAGTTTCAAAGATACCAATCAGTGATCACGACACCCATTTCAATAACAATTTTTAAGAATATTTATCAACAAACATAGAGTAAAAAATAATATTATAACTCCATACCATCTATAAATGATTTTATTAGTGAAGTTATCTATGATTTTAAATAATATATCACTTGAAAAGGAAGACTATTGTAGATAAATTACTTATAATAGATCTATAGAGACACATATTCCAATAATTCCATTTATAAAGATAATATTATGAAATTAAAATGGTAAATGAAGAATCATTGAAGTTGAATAGACAATACCTCAATCACTATATAGACCACTCTCAGACTAGGAACATGACCTCTTTGAAATTCCATTAAGGTGGAAAAGATATATAGATATTTATAATTAAAGTAAAAAACTAACTAGAGGAAACTCAAGTAAGTATATATAATTTTTAAAATTTTCATTTAATTTTTATTAAAAATATGCTAAGATTTGTTAGACAAAGTGTTTCATGTTTTTGGTGACTCCCTAGAAGAAACATTGGAATATTCTATAGAACCCTTTAAATATTCTATCTATTGAGGTAAAAAGAAGTATACAGTTGTAGAGAATTTGGGAGTCAAAATGAAAAGGAAATTTTTTATTTTTTTGAGGAGAAAATAACTATGGCATTGTTAATATAGACATGCTATGATTATTTTCACTATTACCCTTCTAAACCAAACTAAAACTAGCCTTAAACCCAGAACCTCATGTTTTTGAGACTGAGTTGACCAGGGTTAACTTAATTTATCCAACCTAAACCATACCTTCATTCCATATAATTTCATTTATATCATGTTGAATAATATCAATACCAATTTTTTCCAAAGATAATGAGTCCAAAAAATATATTTTGGTCCCCAACTTATGTTGCCTTGGGGAATCCAATTTTTTCTACTCAAACCATGAGTAGGAATCACAGTGTATATTTTATCCAATATTGGATATTGGAGGTCCCAAATATTTTCATGTCAAGCCATGCCCCAGTCCATTCCGAGGATTGGGATTTCCTTAGACATATACATATATCTCCATAATAAAAAATTAACCATAACACATTATCATATAATCAACACTTAAATTTAAATAAAAAACCTAAATATAAATTAAGAAAGTTATTATCATATCAAAATAACAAAATCATTACACCATCACTCAATATCCACTTAACCCTTTTTAATTAAACAATGTTGTTTATTCATAATACTCACTTTTCCATTATTTTTCATAAAATTCCAACTCACATATGATTCTTAAATATTTCTTTATTTAATCCAAATCCTTATTTAATCATCTCATCATATATTAAAACCATGAAATTATTTGGAACATTAATTAGAGAAAATTTAAACAAATTAAAGCATAAAAATCCATTCAAAATTTCATACTTATTTCCCATTAAACAATATTCCCACTTATCATTATCATATATTATTAATTGTAAACATATACACCCAATATTATTCATTAATTAGATAAACCCATAAAATGAAATCATTTTTTTCTTTGCATTAAAATAACACATTTCCCATTTATTTTATCATAAAAGTGATGAAAAATATTATCATTTAATTAGTCTAGTTTAATAATTATAAGCATGATTTATAACTATTACAAAATATTCTACATTACATGAATTTTCCTAGCAAAATTCCATTATTAATCATCAAATTCAAAATCACCATTTTTAAAACATTAATGATTAGTAAAACACCCATCACACCATTTAAGAGTTAAAAAATAATTTCGAACAAAATAATATCTTGAAAATTACCCCATGGTTTCATTCAATTTATTACTAAGTGAAATTTTATATGCATATCATAAGTTCTCATTTTCAAACCAAATACCTATAACATCTGGACCCGATTCACTATAAATATTAACCAGACTAGTGGTTTAATATGACCTCATGAATTCCTCCTCCTATGTCAGAGGTTTCTGACTAGTAGTGGGGTTCTAAGGTGGTACTGTGAGGATACTATACACATTATATCATAGTGAAAAATAACTAGATAAATAATAAAAATATCGAGAATATCCATGACATTAGAGTATAAATGATAATAAAAATAGAAACATGTGATAACATAATGAGATACAATCATATAAGCATATAATACTGACCACCTATTGGGATGATCACATATAAAAAATGATTAGAAGAAATAAAAGTACCAAAGTCTCTACTGAAACTTTGAGTCATACATCATCCCAAGTTCCATATCATATTCAAGAAACTTTAGGTCGATCAAGAAATACCAACCCTTAGCCCAACCTATACCCAAAAAAAGTAAGGGATGATTGGGTACTGAAGTTTAATGGAGTCTTGAGAAGTTTGTGAGTACAAAATTCAGTAGAGAACCACCAATAGGGCCTCATACATAACCAGTAATGCAGTGATATGTGTAGGTTAAATGATATGGATAAATAAATAAATGGATGAAAGTAAATAAATCAATAATAAACCACCACCACTCATCAATTTCATGATCTTGATCAACCATAACTACTTATCTAGTGCTATAGTATCTTTTAGCATGTTACGATGACCGTGCCAACCCATATAAAATCTCAGGGGTTTTTCACCACAATATATAGTTAGCAACCTGGGGGATACACTCACCCCATTATATAGTAAAACAACTCATGGAATGCTCTATCCCAATATCACAACCTAGGGAATGATCCACCCCAATATACAATGGTTCCTGATAGATGATCCTTAATAGTCTAGAAGGGTTGACCATGCCCACAAAAGAACCCAAAATCCCCCAAAATCTAGCACATCATAGGAATGTCTCCCTCTACCTGAAACCAATACTCTTGACTCCAAATCCATGGAATCCCATATATTAGTAACAAAAAACCTCCTCGGAGGGTGTTTTCATGACCTCCCCATAGGGAGTATTCATGATCAACCCATAGGGAGAATTAACTACCACCCATAAGAGTGTATTCTATTCCAAACAATATAACCACCACCCAAAGGGAATTTTCCATATATCACAACCACCACGAGGTGTCAGGTATAGTCACATAATAATCACCTATAAGGTGTATTCTATAAGTCCATGACCTCCTCATAGTCATTTTATAAATCCTTTATATAGGAAAAAAGTATAAGGTTCGTCCAAATTGTAGTTGGGGGCTTACCTGAGTGGTAAAAAATCCCTGTAATCCTGCACCATACTTGGATTCAAATATGGATGGGAGTGAATTTCTACAGGTAATGTAGTGTCACTATAGCAGTGTGGGTACTATAGAGAGGTTTTATAGCAGTAGAACTATTCATACCTAATGTGATTTCATTCCATAAATTATAGCCTTTGGGCCACTCGGCCTTTGGGCCATCAATAGGGTGGTGACTTTGGCATGATGTGGGAAGGCGGTGATATAGACATGATGCAAAAACGAGTTTGTGGGCCATTAAATGAAGGGTTATTTGGTCTATACAATGGTGGGCCTACATGCCATGCACTAAATAAAGGGTCTTCAGACCTATATATGTATGTAATAAAAAAGTGCTTGATGGATAGGATATCCTTTGGGGGGAGAGGGCTATGACCTACCTTTCTGGCCTATTCATGTGTGGTGTGTGTGTTTTTAGTTGTAATTATACCCCATAAGCACCAAATATATATATAAGGTTTTTCCAAATGATAAAACCCAACATTACTATTCACATCCCATCAGCTCACATGTAAGGTATGGGTTATAAGTTGACACCTGTAACCATATTTACCCATGGCCAATACACCTGATTAGGGTCATTCCATCTATTAGAACCAACTTGGGACCCCTAGGTCAAACAAAATGGAGGTACCCAACTTGGATTCATTGGCCTCGCTCAAGTCTCGAGTCATCACCATCTTTTAGAGGGAATCATGCTCCTCATTAAATTCATTAATAGAAAATGTACTCACATGCCTCATGGGGTACACCACATTGACAAATGTCAAAGGAGATGGATCATGGTCCATCTAAAATTTAAAGTTCATCCTACATCAGTCTGTTCACCCAACCTAATCCCATCCTATATATGGTCTATATTTTTAGGCTAAATATATATCAAGGGGCATCATGTGGATTAATAGGGCTACTAAATCAAGTCATCTCACACCCCCTCTTGGAGTTTTAAATGGTTAAAGGAAACCATTTGAATCATAAACTCTACTATCTATGGTTGAGGTAAATAAACTAGTGCACAAAGGGCAGCATGGCCTTGGGAATTTTTTTAGTTCATTTAAGGAACAAAATTTAAATCATGCACTCAATTTAATAAATAAATTTAATTAATTAATTAAACTGGGACAATGATTTCCATTTATTAACTACATATCCCATAAACCATACTAAGTACCACTTAATTATTTTACAAATCTTTCCCATTTAACATGACATCCGACATCTTCTACCCAAGCCCATTCTAGCCTCATATCCTATCAATCAACTATCATCCATCACCTAAGATCGAAATCATTCCAAACATCTAAAAAATATTAATTATTACAATTATAATTAATTTTTAACAATTTATTCAAAATATTCATAATGCCTAAATTCTCATCGGGTGTTCAATGATCATTGATTCTTAAAATAGTGGATGATGACCATGCCTAGAGCACCCCAAACCTATAAAAATCCAAATTTCTAACACAAGATTCCATTTACATAATTAAATTAAATTAATTTTAATTAAAAACCAAGTAAAACTCATAGAGTGATGTACCTTCACCAAAATGTTGTGCCACCACATGCAAACATCATTATAGGATATCCTCTTCCTAGGAAGAGCCTAATATCCATAATACTTGGATTATTCCACCGTGATTTAGTGGAATTGGAATCAAATACCTATTAATATGAAGAAGAAAATTAAAATAAAAGATGATATGAATCATGGAGATCATCATAGTGTATAACTCACCTGAAATCACCCTAAAAAATTCTAGAAAAACACCCTAAAACCATGGGTGTTTTAAGTTGGGAGGGGAGATGGACCCTTATCGTATGCTATAACTAGAGAAAAGTTTGTGTGGGGGGAGGGATTCCCACTAAAACGTTAGGTGGGAATAATTTTAACCCCCCCCCCCAAAAAAAAAATTTCCACTGGCTCGTTGGTTGCCAATTAGGGCCACCGAACCTACAAACAGCCCACCATCTAGCCAACAGACTATCACGGGCTAGCCAGTGGCTGTAGACTGTAGCCCAATATGTCCATTTATCCTCTAAAACTCTCCCACAGATATACCAACCACTTAATTCCCATATAATAATCATTTCATTTCCAAAATACATATTTTGGGACACTCTAAGCCTCAAAATTATATTTCAAATCTCAAATCAAAATCTGAACTTTCAACGGGTAAAAATTCAAAATGCTTCTTAAATTATGGGCCCGTATAGACAATGGGAATTAAAAACATTCCACCATAATAGTTATAATCCTTGAAAATTCCCATTGGTCATCCACCCTTCCATTCTAATGTTCTAGGGTTGTTAATTCTGAACCAAATGTTTTCATTCCATCCTTGAATGATTGACATTATTCTAAAGTGTAACCTTGAATTCAAGGTTCATAAGATATAAAAATTGAGCAAATGATCATAACCCACCACAGAAACACTAGAATGGAACTTACCCAAAATTTTCCACCTCGATACATTATTGTTTCATCACTAAATTAATCAACTATCCTATGGTTCTACCTACCATATGACATAACTCACAGGGCCAATTCTTATCCATGGTGCCTTCTCACCATCAGAATTTCCTACAAAAACACACTATTAGAAATCCAATGACACACTCTGTAGGATTCCAAATACAATACCATTCAAGAAACATGGGAAAAATTGTTAAATGTTGATACTAATCCTCAATTCATAATTACAAGTCAAAATAGACATATACCCATTGTCCACAGAATGAGCTTGAATACACTATCATTTCCATGAAAATCCTAGGCTAACACCCAAAAATTACCTATCATGTCTAAAATGAAATATATGATGTGGTATCTAGCCCAACATATCCAATTGCACATAAGAATGATATCCATACCTCATTTTTCAATGTTCCTCAAAAGTACTCTACTTCCACTTCCAATGCATCACCATAAAACCCAATCCAATTTCCTTAAATACCATAGGAATCTCATGATCATTCAAACATGTTCACAAAATCCCATTCAAAAATATCAACGACACTATATGATTGGATCCTCAACCAAATGTAAACCACCATCATGACATACCATGATCATAGACACACTACAAACCTAAATCATGTTTGTATCACCTCAAGTTCATACCGAGCCTGATGACAACACTCAAACCCCATTCAACATCATATTCAAACTCATACTTGTTATTCACCAAGGAATCCACATCTAATCGAGTTTACATGTTCAAATATATCTAGTACCATCTTGAAAGTCCACTGGCCAGTCTCCCACATCCATGACCCTTCAAATACGAGGGTTATATGCTCATGAATAATGTGACACACCCCACCATAGGTGTTTACTTACCATTACTCTACTAGATAAAAATATTGATATCAATAGAATGCCTCCCATATATCTCCAAAAATAATTACCATACATGGCCAAAATTCTCATACCCGAGCGCTAACACAAAACACCACCCACTACCCATTCCCTGCTCATAGGAACACCATTCTCAGTATTTACTGAAATTTACCCAAAAGTGAGGATCATACCCTCTATCAAACTATAGTGGACTCCCCACCATGTGGATTTACTTATATTGATTCTTGATCACCTATTAAATGGATCCTACAATTAACACATGCATTCCACTCATCTTGAGTAATGTTCATCATATCCTATCAGATTTATCAGCACTCAGCTCCAACAAAAACACTATCAATTTCAATTTTAACTAGTCCACATCTAATAACATGTGTTATCTAAATATAATGAAATCTTAGAGGTCACACGCTCTACTATGACCAATTAAAAAATCTGACTCATGAATATGCGAGTCTTACACCACCAAAACCAGGCATACCATGCACTATGTCATGAAAACTCATCAATATAGAAGCACCCTTGATTATCCTCTTCAAAATCAGGAATAACTTATAAAAAAAGCATAACCACATGCCTATATTCCACCCAATGATGTAATAAAACTAAAATCATCTATCCATTCTTGAACCTCGCTTCTAAAGTGAATCTGAATACAATTGGTTAGGCACTCAACTGGTCCCGCCGCTTAGAAACCAACCTCAAACCATAGCTCTACTATTCAAGATAATATTCCCATAAAAACCAAAGGAATCATAACCATGCCTATGTCATATAATCAGTAGAACCTAGCATGAACTAAACTCAAATAAAAAAACATACTAAAACCCATATTTCTAAAACATACCTCGAGTTTCTTTCATACACAACACTAGGCTCTGACTCTCTAAAATATTGAGTTGTATTTCAAAAGTCACTAGGTTTCCCACCTAGCCCTATTCATATAGGACATAACTCAAAGAAAGTCATCAACACTCTGTCTCATGAAACACATGACATCAAATGTGCCAACTAGCCACTCCAGTTTTTATTATATACATAAAATGGTATAAAGTTCCAAAAAACCCACTAAAGGGTTCCAATATAATTGTCTTAGGAATCACATGCTATATCATCCACACAATATGGGATTTATTCTCACAAATAATCCATATACAGGACCACCCCATCGAGAATCCAAATCTCGGGATAATCCTCACCAGGACTACACACACAAAATTCACCCTCTCAAGGATCACAAATCATCCAAGTATACACATATATAATTACATAATCCAATAAGATATATGCCAATAATCCCATAGTTATAGGGTCTGGTTAAGTATAACTCTATTCCAAGATATATTATAAAACATCATATAGGTTGTTACTGACACTTTAAATAACCAAACCCAAATAAAAATAACCCACTAGGTGTTTCTTACTAAGGAATCACACGATTTTACTATCCTACTAATGTCACTACATATACACTATTAGAGGGACTTCACCATTGAAATTTCCAAAAATCATCTCACAATAAATCCAAATGACCTACCATTATAATAAATATATATATTTCAGTCCAACTGAGTTGAATTCCAATAAGAAATTATATGGGAAAACTCCGTATGAGCTGTTATTGAAACTTTAAAAAGATAAACCTCTATCTTCAGTGATAAAAATCACCCTATAAATACTATATATTATTTTAATCCTACATTAATAACATGATGCATGAGATGTGTCTTTCCACAATGGACAAGTGACAAAAATCCCAATAACCGGCCTCTTTTCGATGATCTAAGAGCTAAAAATCAAACAAATCATACATCTAAACACCATGTGTGCCACACAAGGTGAAATAAAAAATATTCATAATAGGAAAAACTAAGAACATTAATCCCATACCCATGATAAACTATAATTCCAACTGAAAAGTTTTTTATGATGCACTAGTCATGGTTCTATCACAAGGTTTGAAACATTCGCATGCCTACTTTCCACTATCTCCCCAAATAGTAAAATATAATAAAAATTGCTCTGATATCACTTTGTAACATCTTGACCTTTCTCAATATGAACATTAACTAGACTGGTGGTGGAACATAACCTCAGGCACACCTTCTTGTATGCCAGAGGCTGCTAACTTGAAGTGGGGGTCTAAGGCAATACTATGAGGACACTATAACCCCTATATCAGAGTGAAATAATAGATAAAAGACCAAAATATTTAGCACACCCATCAAATTAGAGTATGAATGATAATAAAAATAGAAAAATCCAATAATTTAATGGGATGTAATCATACAAGAATACAAGACCATTCGACCACTGAGCCGATCACATATATTGAATGAAAAAAAGAAAAAAATATAGAAGGATATACTAAAACTCCGAGCCGTACCTTATCCCCATATCCATATCCCATAAAAGCTAATTCATCTTGACAAAACAATACTAGGGCTCAACCCCACTTGGACCTAAAATAAGTGGGGTATTATCTGGTACCCAAGTGTAATTACAGCCTCAGCAGGGTATGAGTGCCTAACTCAGCGGCACAACACCAACACAGTCCCATACATATCTAGTAATGCAATGACGTGTTCATGTGAAATGATATGAATAAAAGAAATAATATCCTAAAAGTAAATAAATCAAAAATAAACCACTATTTATCCTCAGGTCTATGACCCTGATCGACCATACCTACTTCATCCTGTGATGGAGTGTCTTTGAGCACATTGCAATGACAATTCTAACCCATATAAAAACCAGGGGGTCTTTCAACCTAGTATATAAATAATTAACTAGGGGATACGATCACCCTAATATATAATATAATGACTAAGGAAATGCTCCATATTAGTATCAAAACCCATGGAATGATCTATCCTAGTATACCATGGATCCTTGAAGATGAGCCTTGATGGTCCAGAAGGCTCGACCATGCTTTCTGAAGATCCCACAAGCCCCTGACATCTAGAATATGGTAGTAATTACATCATCATACAAAAACCAATAATCCTATATCCAAATCCATGACAACCCCTCTAATAGTATCAATCCCCCTTCATAAAGAGTTATCATGAACTTTACATAAGGAGAATTCATGACCACCCCATAGGGAGTATTCAAAAACACCCATAATGGAATTTTCAATTCCAAGAAATATAACCACCACCCTGAGGGATTTTTACATATATATATATATATCACAACCACCATGAGGGAATATGTTAAGTCACATCATAACTATCTCCAAGGTTTTTTTTATAGGGCCATTACCACCTTATAGGAATTTTCCAAATCTTTTATAAAGACAAAGGTACAAGGGTTTTCTGAATGCCAAAACCCAACATCACTTTCAACATCCCATCAACCCAGATACAAGGTATGGATTCGTAGATGACACCAGTAACCATCTCTACCCATGGAAAATGAACTCGATCAGGGTTGGTTTATTACCAAGTACCAACTGGGGGACCTTAGAAAAAACAAAGAGGAGACACCCCACTCAGGGTCCTTGGTCTCGATCAAGCCCTAGTTCATCACCCATATCTCAAAGGAAATCATGCACCTTGATAAATTCATAAATAGGAAATGGCCTCGTAGGCCTCAAGACATATGTTTCATAGAAAAAGTAAAAAGGGGATGGATTATGGATCATCTAAAAGAAAATGGTTATCCTTGGATGGTCCTCTCACCCAAACCAAGTACATATCTCCCATGGTCTATCCACCTAGGATAAATATATATCAAGGGGACTCATGTGGCCTAATAGGGCCGCTGAACTCAATTATTATCACACCCCCTCTTGTAGGTGTATTATTTCAAGGAGAACTATTTGAATCACAACCTCATTAATCATAGGATAAGGCAACAAGTCAGTGCACAAAGGATAACATGGCCATGACACTTTTTTCCATTCATTTTTGGCATGAAATTTACATTACAAACTCAATTTAATTAAGCAATTCAATTAATTAATTAAAGTAGGTCCACACCTTTTTTGGATTGACTACACATACTATGTACTATAAATAACATTCATTAAACCATAGGGAAAGTACAAAGGACTACCAAAATATTTTACAAAGCTTTCCCATTTTGCTCGACAATTTAAATATCCTTCATAAGCCCGTTAGAGCCTCGTACGAGATCAATTGAATATCTCCCATAAATCATATGCTCTAAAACATGCAAAAAATTACCAATATATTAATTATAACAATTATAATTAAATTTAAACAATTTATTACAAATATTAATAATTCCTATATTATCATAGAGTATCCAATGATCACTGATCCTTCGACCAATAGGGTGACAACTATCTAAGATGCTTCCCAAAACCCACACTAATCCAAATTTCCAACACATGATTCCATTTACTTCATTAAATTAAATTAATTTTCATTAAAAACCATGAAAAAATTCACGGCATCATGTACCATCAGAAAAATGACATTTCATCACATGCATATAGTGTTATAGGATGTCCACTCCCTAGAAAAAGTGAAAGCCCCATGATGCTCAAATATTTCCACCATGATCTGGTGGAATTAGTATCAAATACCTAACCAGAGGATGAAAAAAATTATAACAAATGAGGAGAGGAAGAGTGGAGATTACCTAAGGGAGTAAGTCACCTCGAATAAACACCAAAAAATGAAAACAAAATTATAAAAACCATGGGTGTTTGAATGTGGTAGGTTGTCACGACCCGTCCTCGGGGCCCGTGCCGTGACTACCCCAAGCCTGCCTTCCATAGGCCAGGGGCTGGCGACTAGCACCAAAGGCGTAAATCCCGATAAACTGGGAAGGCATTGCCTTTATAAAGGTAAACAAAACACCACAGAGTACAAGTGGAAGTAAAACACTAAGTACAAAAGGAAGTACTGAAAATAAGTGGGCCATAATACAAACCCATCTGAAAAGTGTAGCTACAACTGAAAGGAAGTACAACAGAAAAGACTAACAGTTGGAAGAAAATTAGTAGCTCCTAGGTCGTCCACCTCAGATCCTACATGAAGGGTAGGTACATATATCCTTCCCAACGCTCTCGCCCGTCAACCCCTCCGAGTATCGTCTTGTCGTGAAGTCCACCACCGGGTACCGTCCAGTCCTCGAACACTCGGCCTCCGTCAGCACTGCCCGTCGTCTATAACCAACACAACAAGGTGTGGGCATACCCCATGCAGGGGTGAGTATACGATACTCAGTAGGTACCCCGATACCCTCAAGGTCTCTCTAAATCCAACAAGGATAACCACAAAGCAGAAACTCAATAGATAACTCTTACTTAGGTATAAGCCCATACTTATACCTAATTCATCAGTAACCCATCTCAATCATGAGGAAACACAAAGGTTATGAAATCAAAGGATAACCACTACCCAGTTATATGCCCATACATATACCTAAGTTATCAAGTGAACCATCTCAATCATGAGGTAAACACAAAGGTCATAGACTCACCTCAAACCAGGATTTTATTCACGATAAAGAAACCACGGCTGCTGGAGAACTCCTCCTCTGTCGAGTACAGTGGGCCTTCCGCTACAACCAAGCACGTCCCACTAACCTTGGACTACTAAAGTACTCCAACTGTCGAGTACTGTGGGCCTGCCGCTGTAACCAAGCGCATCCCACCATGGGTCTGCCGCTACAACCAAGCGCACCTCCACCGTGGGTCTGCCGCTATAACCAAGCGCACCCCAATGGGCTATCCGAATCACTCCGAGTCGATCGATCAGCAGTCATCAAGTCTCAGTCACCTACTAGGTCTCTGCACTCTACTAGCTCGTCTCTGGGAGGGTCCGCTCCACGAGCTACTGGTCGATACTCCAAGTATCACAAGTCCCATGAAGAAGTATTGCAAAGTACCGCCTCATCATAGGGGTCTCAACGCAACAGAAGGCGTGTCAGTCGGACGCCCGGTTTGTGAGTTATTAGCCTTTTTGTCCCAGGGCCCCGGTTGGTTTTGTGTGCAAACCAACCCGGTCATATCTCTATTGTACCCCAAAATCTCATAGGGTATGCTCATAGGGATCGTTTCTCAACGTGATCACCAACACTACTGATGGTTCGTCAAACAGACGTCCGGTCTGAAAGTTATCAGCTTTTCCGTTCCAGAGGCCTGGTTGGATTTCAGATACAATCCAACCCAGACATTATCCAACTGCATCCAAAACTCAGGCGAAGCATGCCAAAAGCTTTGTCTCATCAAGAGGAATCCAACAAAGTCAACGACATGTCAATCGGACATCCGGAGCTCGAGATATAAGCGTTTCCGCTCCGAGGGCCCGGTTGGTTTCATATCCGAACCAACCCGGCCATACTCAAAGTTCTCCGAAACCTTTAGTTTAATATACCAAAACGACCCTCTCGATCCAAGGTTCACATCGTAACTGACGGTGTGTCGATCGGGGATCCATAGCCCAAGATATGGCTGTTTGAACGAGAACTGCCCGAGAATAGGGGGTTCGGTCCCGGACCGACCCAGCCCGAGAACCCCCCTGGGTCGGCCCGAACCGGGTCAAACCGAACCGGGTCCGAGTCCGGCCCAATAGGGCATGGCCCGACTCGGCCTGGGCACGACCCGACCCGGCCGGTTGTCCTGTCGCGCTGGCGCGGTCGCGTGGCCGCTCGGCTGTCCGGCTGAGCGGAACAAGGGGTGCGGTCGCCCCCTTGAAAGAAACGGCGGCCCCCATATGGGGGCCGATCCTCCCCAACGGATGCGGCCTTGTGCTGCGTCCCCACCTCCTTAGTCTCGCGCGGTCGCGGGACCAGTAGCCTACCCCCGGCGCCGCCGTGCCCGCGAGGCGCGCCGGCGGGGTTTTCCACGGACCACCGGATGCGCTCCGGTGGTTTGTTTTGCCTACCGTCTTCGCCAGTGGTCCTCCCGGGACTGACTCTTCACTGCGAAGACCTCAAAATGCCCTTGCGGCCTTCTTCGTCATCGCCCGCTGATCCGCACACCAAGAATGAAAAAATGGTGGGTTCAGACTTGTTCGTTGGTCCGCACCCACCGCGTTAGCGGTTTAAACGGCTTCCGACAAATTTTAAACACAAGCCGAGGATATAAATCACATAGATTTAATTGAACCAAAACCCCTACCTCAAACGTCATCGAGCGAGGGTTCGTCGCGGAATTGCATGTCGCGGAAGAAGGCATCGCGGAAGGGGGATCGTCACGTCGCGGAGAAAGGATTCGCCAGAGGTCGGCGTTCTTCGCGATCTCCGAGGATCCGATGAATCCTTTCTCCGTGACGCGACGATCCCCCTTCCACGACGCCTTCTTCCGCGACGTGCAATTCCGCGACGAACCATCGCTCGATGAAGTTTGAGGTAGGGGTTTTGGTTCAATTAAATCTATGTGATTTATATCCTCGGCATGCGTTTAAAATCTGTCAGAAGCCGTTTAAATCGCTAACGCGGTGGGTACGGACCAACGAACAAGTCCGAACCCACCGTTTCTTCATTCTTGGTGTGCGGATCGGTGGGTGACGACGAAGCATGCCACAAGGGAATTTTGAGGTCTTCGCAGTGAAGAGCCAGTCCCGGGAGGACCGCTGGCGAAGATGGCAGGCAAAACGGACCACCGGAGTGCGTCCGGTGGTCCGCGGAAAACCACGGCAGCGCACCTCGCCGGCACGGCGGCGCCGGCGGCCAGCACCAGCCGGCCGCCGGGTGGCGGCAGCGCCCGGCGCACCGCCGGGAAGGGCTGCCGCGGCTGAAGTCGCGACAGCAGGTTTCTATTCCCGCGACCACGCGGGACCGAGGAGGCGGGGACGCGGCGCAAAGCCGCGTTCATTGGGGAGGAGCGGCCCCCACGCGGGGGCCGCAGTTTCTTTCAAGGGGGTGACCGCACCCCCTGTTCCGCTCAGCCGGACAGCCGAGCAGCCACGCGACCGCGCCAGTGCGGCAGACCAACCGACCGGGACGCCCAGGCCAGGCCGGGCCGCGCCCAGGCCGGGCCGGGCCGCACCCACCGGGCTGGACCCGGACCCGGTTTGGGTCGACCCGGTTCGGGCCGACCCAGGGGGGGTCTCGGGCCGGGTCGGTCCGGGTCCGAACCCCTTATTCTCAGGATGTTCTCGTTCAAACACCCATATCTTGGGCTACGGACCCCCGATCAATGCACTGTCAGTTGAGATGTGAACCTTGGATAGAGACGGTCGTTTCGGTATATTACACTCAAGGTTTCGGAGAACTTTGTGTACGTCCGGGTTGGTTCAGATACGAGACCAACCGGGCCCTCAGAGCGGAAACACTTATATCTCGAGCTCCGGACGTCTGATTGACGTGCCGTCAACTTTGTTGGATTCCTCTTGATGAGATGAAACTTTTGGAATGATTCGCCTGAGTTTTGGATGTAGTTGGATAATGTATGGGTTGGATTGTATCTGAAATCCAACCGGGCCCCTGGAACGGAAAGGTTGATAACTTTCAGACCGGACGTCCGTTTGACGAACCATCAGCGGTGTTGATGATCACGTTGAGAAACGATCCCTATGAGAATAACCTATGAGAGTTCGGAGTACAGTTGAGATACAGCCGGGTTGGTTCGCAAAGGAAACCAACCGGGCCCCTGGGACGAAAAGGCTAATAACTCACAAACCGGGCGTCTGAATGACACGCCGTTTGTTGCGTTGAGACCCCTATGACGAGGCGGTACTTTGAGATACTTCTTTGTGGGACTTATGATACTTGGAGTATCGACCAGTATCTCATGGAGCGGACCCTCCCGGAGACGAGCTAGCAGAGTGTAGAGACCTAGTAGCTGACTGAGACTTGACGACTGCTGATCGATCGACTCAGAGTGATTCGGATAGCCCAGTGGGGTGCGCTTGGTTGTAGCGGCAGACCCACGGCGAAGGTGCGCTTGGTTGTAGCGGCAGACCCGCGGTACTCGATAGAAGGAGTACCTCTGTAGGCTATGAGGGGGTGCACTTGGTTGTAGCGGCAGACCCATGGTGGGATGCGTTTGGTTGCAGTGGTAGACCCACAGTACTCGACAGGTGGAGTACTTTAGCAGTCCAAGGTTAGTGGGATGTGCTTGGTTGTAGCGGAAGTCCCACTGTACTTGACAGAGGAGGAGTTATCCAACAGTCGTGGTTTCTTTATCGTGAATAAAATCTTGGTTTGAGCTGAGTCTATGACCTTTGTGTTTACCTCATGATTGAGATGGGTCACTTGATAACTTAGGTATATGTATGGGCATATACCTGGGTAGTGGTTATCCGTTTATTTCATAACCTTTGTGTTTCCTCATGATTGAGATGGGTTACTGATGACTTAGGTATAAGTATGGGCTTATACCTAAGTAAGAGTTATCTGTTGAGTTTATGCTTTGTGGTTATCATTGTTGGATTTAGAGAGACCTTGAGGGTCTCGGGGTCCCTATTGAGTATCATATACTCACCCCTGCACGGGCTATGCCCACACCTCGTTGTGTTGGTTGCAGACAACGGGAAACACAGACGGAGGCCGAGTGTTCGAGGACTGGATGGTACCCGGTGGTGGACATCATGACGAGACGATACTCAGAGGGGTTGACAGGCGAGAGCGTTGGGAAGGATATCTGTACCTACCCTTCAGGTAGGATCTGAGGTGGGCGACCCAGGAGCTGCTACTTTTCTTCCAGCTGTTAGTATTTTCTGTTGTACTTCCTTTCAGTTGTAGCTGCACTTTTCAGATGGGTTTGTATTATGGCCCACTTCTTTTGAGTACTTCCTTTTGTACTTAGTGTTTTACTTCCGCTTGTACTCTGTGGTGTTTTGTTTACCTTTATAAAGGAAATGCCTTCCCAGTTTATCAGGATTTACGCCTTTGGTGCTAGTCGCCAGCCCCTGGCCTATGGAAGGCGGGCTTGGGGTAGTCACGGCATGGGCCCCGAGGATGGGTCATGACAAATTGGTATCAGAGGAGTCGGTTCTACCGCAGAACTTATAACTCTGATATTTTCTTCTGTGAAGCAATAATGTTAAGGGTACCGAATGTGGTTTTTAGTTCAGGGAGTCTAGTGTTGGTGCGGGCGGCCGACATATCCCCACACCAGGACCCTGACAACTGATTTCCGACTTTGTGCACGAAAACACTGATTGCGTGTGTGTTTTTAAAGGTTTTCCCTTAAAACAGCTCAAACCAGGTCAGCTCACAAGGTGCACCTTCCTTTTCGGGAGCCTACCTGATTAGAACTCCACAGTTAAGCGTGCTTGTCCTGGAGTAGTGATCCAGATGGGTGACCTTCTGGGAAGTTTCCCAGGATGTGTGTCAGTGAGGACAAAGCACACTAAAAAGGACAAGTGTTGGCCTGTGGGGACTGTCATTAGTCAGATGACTCGTTCAGGCATGTGGGTAGACCCTGGGGTGGGCCCCACGTGTCTGCGGGGAAACTGGTGGTACCTGGTGGGCCAGGACCCGACGACCATGTTAAGACGGGGTGGCTATGCTGTCACCGGGGCCCAGTTGTCACATAGGTGGGGATAAAACCCCTTCCCATGTATGACAATAAGAGAGGAGGGGGGGGGGGATTCTCTCTTAAAACTTAAGGGGGAGGAATTTTAAATTTTCTCCTAAAAAGGCCAATTGGATTGCCGATGTCCACTTGGGGCCACCAAGATTACTTCCTGACCACCAACTAGCCAGTGGGATATCACTGGATAGTTGGTGGCTACAAGTCATATCCTGGTAACCTAATCAACCTCCAACATTTTTTTATATCTCCTACGAGTGCTCAAACCCCCATTAAAGCCCTATTTCACATCCAAAATACATATTTTGGGATGATTTAAGCCTCAAAATTCTATTCCGAATCTCAAATAAAAAATCAACCCTCTAACAGATGAAAATTAAAAAACCCAAAAAAATTATATTCGCATACAAACAAGGGTCATTAAATTACCCAAAAATACTACTCTGAGAGTCATTCCCTCCAGTATTACATTCAAAGACACCCTTAGCTATTTAAATTATTATTTATAGTTTATATCTCACACCATTTCTGTTAATTACCATCTCTTTTTTTCCTTAAATAATCATATAAATTGAATAAATTATTTTGTAACATATATGTGAGTTAAAGGATCCATAAAATAATTTACGATAAATATTTATAATTTCTTGAACATAACATAATAAAAAATATCATATAAAACTCTTTTATGTGTCCTCACTTATGCCACATTAACAATCTAATTTCTATTGTTTTAATTCCATACATGATATATCCATTTAAAAAAATGTTATATAAGTCATTATTAAACCATTGTAGCATTACAAACATACTTTTCACCCTAAAAAAAATAAAGTTATTTATATATAATGTCATTTATATATCCACTAAATCAATTAATGATTTTAAAAAATAATTATGTTAAATAATGTTTATAGTTTCCCCATAAAACTTAATTAATTTCTCAATTTAGTACTTTTAACTAAATTTTATCACATGTTTAATGAATAATAGATATTTTATTTAACTATGAATATTTATTCCTTTTTTATTACCATTTAATCAGAAGGTATGATTATTATTTAATCAATAATAAATTATTCACAGTAGAATTCCACATGTAATTCACTATAATAATTGATAAAAAACCATTCATTAATTATTTACAAAATTTATGTTTTGTTCCATATTAAACAAATAAAAGATACTTCAATTTAAGAATTATATTAATCAAAATGCACAAGAACACTGATTTAGAACCACATATAAGGTTGATACCACCTACCTCAGGCAATGTAAATAATATTCACAAGGACTGGATGTATAATTTATCCCATTACATTTAATTAAAACAATTCACTCAAAACCAAAAGGAAAACATGAATTAAAATAATAAAATAAATAAAATCTCAATGCCTTTAAAAAAATTATAGGTATTACAATCCTCTCATTGTCTCAGTTTTAATATAAAAAATGGGTCATTGATCTATTAAGAAAAAAAGAATAAATATTTATAGGAAGTTTAAGGGAGAAAATGAGATATTAAAAAGAATAAATACTAGTCTAATTACTTTTGGATAGGGAAGTCGTGATTAAATTCCTAAACCCCATGAATATAAAATTAGAAAACTTACCTCATTAAAAAGGGCCTCAAAATACACTAGGCACCCAATCGAAAACATTCAAACACTCAATATCAAGCATTGATCACTCGATGGTCAAACTTGAGTAAAACCCCTTCCTATATCTCAAATAATGAGTACCTAGTGCATTATACTAGTTACTCTATGGATTATACTACTAGATTCTAGTAAACACAACCTTGACCCATCCCTTTACTCACCCCATTCACCCATAAATTATAATTTAAATTTAAATTTAAATCTCTTAAACTCTTAAAACACTATATTCAGACTTTTAAATCTAACTAGGAAAACTAATATAATGTCCATGACCTAAATTATAAAATGGTACCTAGTTTAATCCATCAAAATTCCTCAGATTAACCTCTTAATTTCCAAATACTAGAATAAATTATGGGGTTTAGGTAGTATAAGTTATTATGGTAGATTTTTTCCCCTTTGATGATGGAATGTATCACTTGAGGCCCATACTTATGAGCGGGATGACCCATATATATATACCAATTAAAAACATAAGTGGTAAAACATAAAATGATATAAAATGTATAAAATGACATGTATACAAATTTATATAGATTACTGGTCAAAAAAATAAAAAATATAAACAAATATTATGATATATGGAAAAAACTATATATACATAAGTGGTGAAGTCTAAGCATATATGAAGTGACATAAGTGGTGCTACCATGTGTGTAGCATGTATAGAAAGATCCAAGGAGAACCTATATTCCACCCATAAAGAGAAAGAATGGAATATTCTACGTCTACACACTCATCTTGAAGATAAATTCTATTTTGGGTGCCTTTTCCTTACCTAGATCACATATAAAAGAGTCTGCATGCATCCTGATAGAAGATCATACAAGGAGTGAGCATGAAAACTTAATATATGGTTGTCACCCCATTCCTAACAACTCGTCATATGCTAGAGTGTATTCCAGCAACAATACCAAGCTATAGGATAAAAAAATTAACAAGAAATTCATTATAAGAAGTAAATTACACATGATTATCGGTATTAGAAATGCAAATCCATAATAGGGGGGATACTTACTTGAATAAAAACTTTTAGCTTAACATTGAGATCTGAGACAATTCATTAGTTCCATTCCTCTAGAATAAATAATTCTTGTACTTGTAAATCCACCACACATGTATATATATATGCATTGTGAGCCCATACTATAGAAACCACTTGTTTATCAACACGTGCATACTTTATTAAGCTTATATATGAAAATATACATATGTTTCTATGTGCCAATACAAGAAAATAATCCAAGAAATAGTTTGAACAATATTAATAATAATCATGGAATTAATTACCAATTAAGACTAACATAACCAATAATGGATAGAAATGTATAAGTCTAATGCACTCCTATTTTGTTCTTTCTTTGATATAATCAAACATTAGGCATGCTAATAAATAATCTATAGAATATAAGTTACACAAAAAAATTTAACAAGCATGATAAAAATAACAAATATAGCCCGGGATAATATAAAAAAACTGCTTTACCCATTAAATTTTAGAAAAAAAATATATATTTTAAAATTTAAATATTTGATTTTGTTTTGGTTCACTTGGATTTATTCCATTACCTAGTAAAATATTTATGGGAATGATAGGGTAAATGGGTACACATACAAATTTAATTTGAAAATAGTTGTTCAGGTTCCCAATGAAGAGGAGGGATTCCACTTAAAAAGCTTAGCCTAAACACCTAACAAGGGTTTGGAATAAGGTCAACACCACTGTGATTTAGGAAGAGAATAATTGGGAAGAAAATCCATGGAATTACCTTTTATTCACCTATTCTAAGACTTTATAGAAGTTATCATGTAAGGAATTAGAGGGATTTATAAGATCCCACATTCCCTAGAGAGTGATAATAGAATATTACACATGTTAGCATCCTAGAAAAAGGATGAAAGGGATGATTAGAGGAAGATAGGGATTTATTTTACAAAAGAGAGATTCTATGATTGATCAAACCTCCTAGATCAAGGCCAGAATAGATTTCTCCTTTAGATAAAAGGTAGATGAGAGAAATATTTAGAGAGGCTCTAATAAGGGTGGATGAAGATAAAATACCAATACCCCCTTTAAGCGGGGGTTAATTTAAGGGATAAATGGAAAAAATATCCTTTATTAATGGAGTTAAATCCAACAATATATTAGGTACTGGTTATAGGCCACTGGGTACCCAATGGTACATTACAGTAACACCTACACCATTAGATCCCCATCTGGTACTTGGTATTACTAAATTGGGTACTCAGTACATGCTATACCTCACCCTTTCAACTTTTCCCTCTAAATCCTCATAAAACCCCATAATACCCCTTAAACTTAAACTATATCAAAAATGAACTAAAATTTCCTAAAATTAAAGAGTATTATCTATCCATAGGGGTTAGGGTATTCACTATTGTACCAAGGATATAATAATAGAGTAAATATAAGAGGGGGGGGGGGTGAATTATAGTTTTAAAATAAACTCACAATTTTATTCCTCAATAAATTTAAAGTTGATTAGATTGATGAAATACTTATTAATTCATAATTAGTGTAAAATAGTGTATTCTAAAGAAATATATACCTTATGAAATAAAAATAGCACATTGTAAATACATCAGTTAGAAGTTTATGAAAATATGATTACGGTAATATAAGTAGTGGAAATAGAAAAATTTAAATCCGTAAAATTTTATGAAAATATTATTATAGTAATATAAACAAAAAAATATAAAAATTTAAATGAGTGTAATTTTTAAAACTAAAATAAGAGTATTGGTTTACAAACCAAATACTCCTTTAAAGGATACACTAAAAACAAATTTTTAAACCAAAATGTAATGTAAATAATTATTCTAGAACTAATGTATCCACAACTTTTAAACCTTCATTATGTTTCCCCAATTTTATAGCCTATCATAAGTTTTTCCTTCCTAACCCCAAAATTACCCGACTTAACCCATCGTTAGTAGCTCACTTTCATTTATTGGAAGTTTCTGAGCTCTGTATTACCAAAAATAGAATCCCTCAATCCAAATCATTATAAAATCCTATGTCTTCCTATCCCCATAAAATTTAGATCACATAATATTGGTGAAACAATAATTAAAAGTAAATTTCAAAGATATTAAAAAAATATTATAAAGATAGATTTAAATAGAGACACTAAAAAATAAAAATATTATAATGATAAAAATTGATCTCAGAAATAATAAATTGAAAATATTTAAAATAATAAACTTTCATAACTATTGATGTGTAATCAATCATCACACTTATGACACTCAATGTGAGACTTTATTTATAGATATCATTATAAAAAACTTTAATGGTTATATTCCAAAAATCTAAGAGTTAATTGTAACTCCATGGAAAAAATTTATTCATATACCAATGAATTTTTCTTGCTCCATATATTGATGAGTTTTATTATAATTACTATAATGAAACTAAATCCAATGGATGTTATCTAGTATGTAAGTTTAGATAACCATATTTTCATAAAAAAAATTTAGTTCTATGATATTTTAGTTCCCATAAGTTCATTCTACAAAAACATAAAAACTTAAACAAAAATTAATGTTAGATCATTTTCATATAAATTGTGTTGTGATTTTCAAAATAAATAATGAAAGTGAGACATTGACTCAATAATATCCCCCTTTGTGGAAGGCGTAATAAAAGTAATAAAATTTGAAAAAATAATTAAAACTAAAAATAAAGCTTCCTAAAATCATTATAATCAAGAATTTACCCTGCCTTGATTTGAAACAAAATTAAATAAATTTAATTATATAAAAAAAGAACTCCCCCTTTTGAAAATATTGATCAGACTAATAATCATATCGAAATTTTTTTCTCTTAAATTCCCCCCTTTATGATTTCAAAAATAAATACATAGGAAATAAAAATATAATAAAAAATTATAAATTTAATTCTATTTGAGAATTCTCAGTCATATGTTTTGGATATTTCTAATTTTTTAGATCTTTTTATCTTCAAGAAAATTCATTTTAACATGAATGATGTAATCATATTTTTTCTACATCAATATAGTTTCAAACATGATTTAAAATCTAACAAGATATTCTTACAAATTGAGTTCAGGTTGAACTTATCATTCTCCACTATTCTTAAGGATATTATTTGGATTCTCTATGTAATACTATGCACGATTCAGTATTATCAAAATCTAAACTTCACTTTCTTCTCTATTGATAATCAAGAGTGATTCTGCTACATACGATGCTCTTACTACTTTGGTAAAGTAAAATTTAATCTCTATAGATGAATTTATGGGTTTCATTAGATGAAATATTTTAAATATACTTTTGATGGAAAAATATTCAGTAAAAATAAAATATAAAACCATGTGAAACAAAAATTCTTGAGAATATAGTCATTATACAGGCATTTAGGATTGCTATTGTCCATTAAAGCAAGATTGGTCCTCAAATATTCACAAGGAAGTGAAAGGCCAAAACATATTCCATAAAAATTATTTTAATAATTAAATTTAAAATTTATTTGAATGGGAAAAGAAAAGTTACATTTTCGAGAAACAATAAATACCCCCATAAAAATTAATTATGAAATAATATAAGAAAAAAACCTTTAATCAATTTTGATCATCTTCCTATATGGTAATCAATAAAATAACAAGAATATTAAAATAGTAAAAGAGATAATTAAAAAGATTAAATATTCCTAAAGGTATGTTACAAAAGTAATTGAATATTCATTTAAATATAAAATATTTTTTTTGAAAAATCAATAATATTAAAAAAATGATATTGTTAAAAAAGAAATAATATTTAAAAACTGATAAATGTTTTATCCTTTTTTTAATTGAGTAGTTTTTAATGTAAGTATATAGATGAAATTATAAGTGGATTAAAGATCACCTTAGGTTTATAATTCCCAGCTCTTGTTTAATAAATTTGAATCTATTCGAATTTAAATGTTATGTAAATATATCAGCAATTTATTTTTTTGAGTGATATATTAGGTTATTAGTTAAATAAATATTATTAGTATTATAAAAAATAATTTGAGTTTTAGTTACACTAAATACAAAAATTCATGAGTGTGTGTTGCATGTAAAAAACATGAGTACAACAACTTTAGGCTTCTATATATTCAGATTTAGCAGTGGGAAGTGCTGCAAAATTTTGTTTCTTTCTTGACTAGGAGACTGAATATTATACTAATAAATTACATTTTCTATAAGTATATTTCTATCTAATATACATCCTCTAAAGTCATAATATGATTAGATTTTGTGGAAAAAATTATTTATGGAAGAATAAAACAAACCAAGTTCTGAAGTACCTTTAAGATATTAAAAAAATAGTTTTACCACATTGAAATGTGATTCCTCTAGGTTATATTGAATCCTAACACATAAATATATTGAAAAATAATATCTAGATGACTTTCTTTATGATAAAGTAAAATTAAAATTATAATTATATAAAGTTTTTGATCTACCATTTTACTAGATTAATCAAGATCAAGTTTTATATAAGTTTTAATTGAAGTAATTATAAATGATGCATTGTCAAAACCAAAAAAATTTATTAATTATTTGATATATTTATGTCAAGTTCATATATTTTCTTTCGGTTTTTGAGAAATTTGACAACTGAGGAAAAATTTAAGTTCTCCCATAATTCTCATTTCAAACTAATTTTTCGGAGGTTTAGAACAACTAAGAAAAAGATATTTTTAAGTTGAAAAAAATAATGGCATCAACATAAATTTAAAAAATTATGGAATCATTAAAATAATTTTTTTAAAAAAATATTTGGATCAAAACTTCCTTTAAAAAATTATTTTGATGTAAATATCGGGTAAGTCTATCATAATTGGATCTTGAGGATTGTTTGGATTCATAAAGTGATTTAATAAGTTTAAAAACATTTTTTTGGAAATTTATTGTCTTTAAAACTAAGAAGTTTTCAATATAAAATTTCAATTGAATGTATCTGTTAATAAAATATTTTTTTGAAATCCATTTGAAATAAAATAAAATTCAAGCATGTTGAAAAGTCTAGTAAGATCTTGATAGATTCTATTCTTGATATCGAGGAAAAAATTTCACCATATCCTATGTATTCTTATTGAAAATAACCGTAAATAATAATCCTTGATTTATTTATAAAATTTTTGACTCCAAATACCAGTAGATATTTAGGTCATTCAACTAAGATATAAACTTGATTCCTTTTAAATTTATTGATATATTCTTACATATCCCCTATCAAACTTTCATCACCAAAGGTATCATATGCTATTTATGTTCAAATGGTGATAATAATGCATGATGATCACATTGATTTCTTTGGGATACTATAATTTTGATTAGTTAAATTACATTAAAAATAATATTATCAGTAGGATGAATCCTTAAGATCAACTAATTTTAGTTAAAATAACAAGTTGGTTATTAGTAATAAGTTTTATATCTTCTATTGAATTTAATTTTAGATATTGATATTCCAATTATCTAACTTACATAGGATTTATAATCAATAGTTGTATATGAAGTTATAATAAACTATATGATTGTTTTCAAAAACCTCACCTAAAGGATGCACTTCTTGAGGTTTTGAAAATAAGAAAGGATCAAATTCATCAAACTTTATGAACCATTTCTTAAAAAAATTAGTTATATTATTAAAGACTCTATAAGACTTAATAGTTATAGAATAAAAAATAAAAATTCCTTCATTAAACTTTGAATCAAATTTACATAAATTATATTTAGTATTCAATATGAATACTTTATACCCAAAAGTATTGAAGTAATAATTTTTTTGATTTATTATGGTCCACAAATCATAAAGAGTTTTATTAAGAAATGGACAGTTTAAAACTCAATTTATAGTATAAAGAGTAGTAGTCATCGCCTCAAACCAAATTTTTTAGAAACAACATACTCAATTAGAAAAGTTTGTGTAATTTTATAAAGAATTATATTTATTAATTCAACTACACCATTTTTCTATGGAATTATAGGTGTTGAAAAATTACGGGCAATACCTTTTTTTACCAAAATAATGTTTTAAAAAACGATCACTCTAGATTGTAACCAAATTTAGTTTTTCTCATTTAAAAAAAATCATGAAATAATTTAAAATGATTAAGTACACTAGATTTTCAAGTGAGAAAATTAACCTATGTAAATATTGTATAATCATCAACTAAGAAATTCACATAGTGTTTTCCTAGAATACTTTTAGTTTGTGTATAACTAAATAAATCCATGTACAATAACTATAAATCTTTATAAGTCGAAACGTAACTTTTAGATTTAAAACTAGGATTATGTTTCTTACCAAATTGATAAGGACTACAAACTTTGGTTAAATTAAATTTATCTTCAAGTAGATCACTAACATATCCTTTCATAGAGAGTTTAGATAAATTTAAAAAGTTACAGTGTCCTAATACCCTTTTCCATAACCATGATAAGTATTTGGTTACACTTAAAAAGATATATTTTAATGAATTAATTCTTCTATGTCAAGAGTGAAATCATTATCATTCCTATCAATAGATAAAATGAAAGTACCTTCCAAACTATGAATAGTACATTTATCATTCCTCAAGTTCAAAAGATCTCCATTATCACATAACTTAATGATACTGATAAGATTGTTCTTAAGACCTAAAACATATAAAAAATTTGAAATTAAAGTTTTACTGAGAAAATAATTATCACTGATTTTGATGATTTCACCATATGTATTATCTCCAACCGTGACCTATCCTCCATTCAAAATTTTAATTTCTTGAAATTAGACTTGTTTTCTATCATATGTTGAGAAAAAATACCAACCATTTACCATTTAGTTTGGTTTTTATTATTCAACCTATTTTCCATAAAAAGATAAAACTAGGTTCTTAGTACCCAAACTTTCTTAGGTCTAGTTACATTAGCAAACAAAATGTTAGGAACCCACATCCACCCAACTATTTTATATTAAACAACTCCTAGTTCTTTAGAAATAAAATATTTGTGGAAACCAAAATATCAAAATTTATTTAAATATAAATATTTATTCCACCGACCACCTATCTGACATTTAGTACAAAAAGGTGAAATTTTGGGTAAAAAATAATTTTATTGAGAGTGAGATTTACAAGAAGTAAAACCAACTCTATTATAAGTTCTACATTTTATTTTTTGTTTATAAATTTTATTAAAATTTCATTTCTTATATTTAAATTTTTATGAAAGTTTCTTTAAAGTATGGAATTAAGATTTGAGTTTTACATTCTAATTCCGATTCTCTAAATTCTGATCATCAAAATTCAAATTACTAATTTTATAATCAACTAAATTCAAATATTAGTTAGTTTTTTATTTTAATTTAGTTTAAAGACTAGAAATTTTAATAGTTAATTTTGTTGAGTTGGTTTCTTTTTCGTTTTCTTTTTATCTTTCTTTTTCTACCTCATATTTAAAAGTATTTACTATTTCATCATCTAATGGATTATCTTTTTTATCATATGATGAAGTTGAATAATAATATTTATAAACTTATAAAATTTTAGAATCTAAATTTATATTTTTAAAAGATTTAGGAGTTAAATTTACCATGTAACATTTTTCATTCTTCAGAATATTCAAATAGAATCCAACAATTTTCTAACTTTTAGTTCAACCATAATCCAATGAAGTATCAAAATATGTATCACTTTATCTAGAACTTTATGTTTATAAATTTTTCAATATTTTCTTTAATTTTATTTTAGAAAAACTTCTTTACTTTATATATTTCTTCTTCAGTTTAGGAAATTCATGTCTAATATGTCACACCTTCTCACATTAATAGAAAATCTCTTCTTATCATTATTTATTGACATGTCTATATTTCATTTCTTTCTAATAATAATTTTAGATATTAATATTATCTATATTATTAGTCATTCTCTTTGAAATTTTATCAAGTTAATTGAAATTGTTAACTAAACTACTTTGATATGAATAATTGGATTTCCTTTTTGAAACATGAGATTTAGAAGTATTGGTACAAAATTAAAATTACCAGAAATAATATTAATCTATATAGAATCAAATAATACTATATTATTTACCTTCTATTTCTTATAATCACTTTTGAGTCTACTTTCATATTGAATTAATGTACTAATTAAGCTATCCAGACTCAAAATTTTCAAATACCCATTATCATATATGGATATCCGCTTAGTATCCCACTCTTTAGGAATAATTTGATTAATATTTTCAATGATTTAATCTTCTAATATATATTTATCACCTAAATATTGTAAAATATTTATGATAGTTATAAAATATTGGTGCATTTGAGATACTATTTTTACAGGCAAGAAATTTACGTTTTGATAATTAGCTCTCAACATAGCTATGTGATTTTTAAACTATTTGGAAGTTCCAAAATGTGTAACTTATAGCTTTTTAGAAATTAAATTTTCCATTTAAAAAATTATATCTATATATATATATGTTTCTGGTCATATAATATAATAAAGTATTACAAAATTTATTATTTAACTCATATTTAATTTGTCTTCTAAAAAAATGAACAATCTATCTATTTGGAATTTTATAATTTCCAAAAATCATGATAAAATTTTCAAATATAGTATTAATAATATAGAAAATATTGTGATAAAACTAGTAATCATAATTTTCTCCATCAAATATCAGTAGTCTAGTTGGATTTAAGTTTTTGAGTGTTCTAACTGGTACTCTGACCATCAAAAAATATCTTTCCTATACCAACACAGTTAGTGTTAGAATATTGAAATGAAATTTTTATAAAATAATAAAAATTAATAATTAAGTAAATCTGAAAACTAGATAGAGAATCCATTTGATATAAATTTTTTTCCTAAGGATATAAAAGTAGAGTAAATATAATGGGGTAGGGGAGAACTATAGTTTTAAAATAAACTCACAATTTTCCTCCCCACAAAAATTTAATATTTATCGAATTTATGAAATATTAATCAATTCAAAATCAAAGTAAAATAATGCATGTAGTGGAAATATATACTATATGAAATACAAATAGTATAACAAAAGTAAATCAATCATAAGTATATGAAAATCATATGATGGTATTATAAGTATCAGAAATATAAAAATCTAAATCAGTGGAAGTTTATAAAAATATGATAATGGAAATATAAGTGGCGGAAATAGAAAAATTTAAATAAGTGAATTTTTTAAAATAAAACTCTGATTACTGGTTTACAAACCAAATACTCCTTTAAAGTCTATATTCAATCCAAAATTTTAAACCAAAGTGTAACATATATATTTATATTAGATCTATGGTATCTATGATTTTTATCCTATCACAAGGTATCCCCAATTTTATAACATATCAGAAATTCTATCTTCATATCCCTAGAATCCCTTAAATTAACCTATTGGTAGAAACTCACTTCTATACACCAAATTTTCTTAAGGTCTGTTATCCCTGAAATCCCTTAATCATACAGGATCAGTTACATAATAATTAAAATATAAATTTCTAAGAAATTTATAAATAAAACTATATAATAATCACTCTTAATATAAATACTCAGAAAAGAAATATTACATAGAACACAAGATCTATCATTAATAAGAAATTGAAAAATATTTAAAATTGTTTTTTATATTCCTTAATGTGTAATTGATCATCATAAAAGGTGAAACTATACTTATAGACATCATTGTAACAAATTTCAGGGTTAGATTCCACAAATCATAGATTCATTTGTAACTACATAGATAATAGATTCATTATCTACTAATTAATTTAGAATGATATATCTTCTAATTAGTTTAATCATAACCACTATAGTGCTTCTAAATATTATAGATGTTATCTGAAATGGAAGTTCAGATCACTAAATTTTCATAAAGTAGTTTTAGTTCTGTGGTATTTCAGTTACCAGAAGTTCATTGTACACAAACATAAGAACTTAAACAAAAACTAAAGTTATTTAGTTTTCCTATTAAGTGTATTATTATTTTAAAAATAAATAAATAAATAATTTCATTGGATTAACATTCAAAAACTCCCCACTAATAGAATTATCACCTTTTAAAAGCTTCAATCAACTTCTTGAGGGAACATATTTGTCTATCTAATCTTTATATTATCTTCTCACTACCATGTTTTGTCTTGAAGATTTACATGTCATGAACTAACCTAAATAAGATAAATCACCTTTCCCTATAGAACATTTTGAATCTAATAAATGATACAAACATATTTTTCCATATAGGATGCATCAACCATAAGCTCAACATCATCATGATAAATCACGTGGTGTAGGGTTTAGTATATACTTCCTAAATTGAGTGATGGGGAATTTATTATGAATAAGACTGAATTTAAAAGGTTGATAAAGATGATAATACACCTTTTCAACTAGGGAAAATAGTTAAAAGGGATTAACATACCTAAAATTCATCTCTCCCTACTTGATCATTCATCAGTAACCCAACCTTGGTGAAACATAAAGGAATACCTAGTCACCAACCTTAAATTACAAAGGATGTTTATATTGGTTGGAATAATAATTATATTATCTTTGAGTAGTTATGAGTTACTTTTAAATAATATTCATTAGCTCAATCATATCTTGGACATTTCTAGGTCTAACCACAAAGGGTTTTCCTTTCTTCGTTCAACCCAAAGGAGAACCACATGGTCACCCATATAGAGATTAAAAGTGTTCCATATAAGTATATTATTTGTATCTATTACTTTATTATAATTAAGAATATGAAATGTGATCTTACCATAGGCCACAAAAATCAAGAATAAATTCTCATAGTATATCCTTGAGAATAAAAATGGCCTGCTCAGATAGACCATCAGTATATGGGTGTAAAGTAGTACTCAACTTTACTTATGAACCCAATTTCAATTATATCCATTACTAGAACTGATACATAAATATAGGATCCCTATTAGAGGAAATTATAGTTGGTATGATATGAAGTTTTATAAAATTAATAATATATAGAATCCTAAGATTATCAACTTTAGAGGGATATTTGATTAACAAGAAGTGAGTTGTCTTGGTTAGATAATCCACAATCACCCACACTATATCCTGAGAGCTTAGTGTTATTTTGAGAATAATCATAAAATTCATCATAATAATATCCCATTTCTATATTGGTAGTGAACATTTTGGAAGATTACCCACTGGAATTTTATGATCTATCTTTACCTATCAACAAATAAGGCATTTATCAAAGAACTTCATAATATACTTTTTCATGCTAAGCCACCATAATCAATGATGAATCTCCTGATGAAACTTCATGATCCTAGGGTTAATATCCCTCCAAGAGGAATGATATTATTTTATCATACATTATATGATTCTATTTTTGATAACCTGTCATCCATGGATATATATAAAGAATGTAGAATCCAAGAACAAACCATCAAGTATCTTCCTAACATCAAGTCTCTTTTGAATATTAATAAAATATAGATGAGATATCTAGGAGTCCTTAGCCTACTCCACAAGTGATTATGTGAATTATATATTTCATAAATATATTCCACTATGATCATTGATCATATAAAAGTTATATTTAGCTATAAGAGACATCAACTTCCATTCATCCTTTGCTTCCATCACCCTTTGAGGGTGAACTTCTATCTAAGAGAATATAAAACTACATTGATATTAATATGAGAATATTATATATTGAAATCAAATGACTATAGGTATTACATTTAGTAAAATTCATAGGGATTCAATTATAAATGAGAAAATTTGAATTTTAGCCTTTTGTGGTATATGAACACCATAAAACATTCATAATATAGATATTTACTTTAGCACTTCAATACATGAACAATGGTGACTAAATCTAGATCATAGGTGATGCAGTTTCTTTCATGAGGACACAAATTCCTAGAACCAAATTCCCCTTCTTGGTGAACTTTCATAATAACACAATTAAGGATCACCAAATAAGAATTATAATGCACCTCAAAACCCTCAATTATACGAGGTAAGATAAGAATTAATGTTTTGATTAAATAATCATTCATCTATTAGACAACCAATTCACATTTATCTAACAAAGTAAATATTATCCCTTTCTTGGTTAAGGTGGTAATCAATGCTGAAATCTTGAAAAAAAACCTGAATAAAACGAAATTAATACCTGATAATACCAAGAAATATTTTGATCTTGAAGATGTTCATTAGTAATTTGTAGAAATTTAAATTCTCAGATCCATAAAGAACATCTGGATAACTTTGTAAGAGATTATGATCCTATAAGGTTTCTAGAATGATGAAAAGTTTTTTACCATGATCTACATGAGACTTCAAGTAAATGAGGATATCATCCACAAAAACCACTACAGAAGTGTTAAAAAATACATAAAAAATCATGTTTAGTAACTCTATGAATATAGCGGGAGCATTTTTTAGGCCAAAGAGAATTATTGGGTATTCAAAATTTCCACATCGGCTTTATATTTCCATCATTGAAATAGAATCTATCCTAACTTGAAGTTGATGGTAACTTGAGCATTGGTCAATCGTATAAAACCAATTCACCCTTTTAACCGATAAAAAGGTAATAAATTTTTGGAAAGGGTAGTGGTTCTTAATCATCACCTAGTTTAGCTTTTGATAGTTCACACATAAGCATATACTCCCATTATATTTCTTTTAAAATATAATTGGATAATTCTAAGGGGAATTGTTCAGTTTGATGAGCCCTTTAAATTCAATATCCTATAACTGGATCTTTAACTCATCCAATTTAGTTAGATAAATATGATATAGAGGAATTAAAATCAGTTCTATTGCTAACACTAAATAAATAGTAAATTACACTTCTCACTTAATATTAAATCCTGAAAAGTATCCTAGGAATATGTTTGGATATAAACCATAGGAGGAGAGTATTTCTACACCTTAGTAAAAACCACTATAAGAACAAGACTAGCTATCTCTATTGTGTTTGTTGATACCTACAATTGATCCAAACCTGATCAACCATATTGAAAATACTAATCTACATGAAGTGTGTATTGGATACCAATAGAAGATGAATAATACACTTTATTATTATAGTAGTCTATACAAGCACAAAATTGGGTTAACTAACCCATGTCTAGAATGACATCCAAAGTTTTCATTTTGAAAACCTTCAAATCCCAAAGATTCTGGAATGATCCCACTATTAGGGAAGAAGATGAAAAATTATAGGTATGCTCTACAATTTTTCTAAAAGAAGTATAAAGGTTTATATATAAAGGTAAAACTTATACTTTAATATTGAGAATTAAGTCCAATTTATAAGAAATAAAAGAATAAGAAACACCTACATCAAATAAATCACATGCTAAAATAAAGAATAATAGGATAATATCTCTCATAATATAAGGTCAAAATCTAACTTCATATATAGATTACTATATGGAATATATACCAATAAGTTATTCATAGTGAAGATGAGACATAAAACCTGATCGATGTTCTGAATAACAACTAGTAATCCTTAAAAATTGCATCAAACACCTTGATTTGATCATGTAGAGAGTTTTAAAATTTAAAATATAGACTTAATAATAGGCTATTATTTATAGGTAAATTTTAGATTAGGATATTTTCTAATAATATCTAACATGACTTGATGATAGAACCTATGAAGGTGACCATACTGGTTATAATAGTGGCACTACTTTGACTTAAAGGTAGAACTGAGCTTGATGTACCATAATCATCTATATTGATGGAACTGAATATAAAGTATTCTTGAGTCTAGTGATTAAGTAACACTACTACCCTAACTTCCTAAGTATGTTCCACCTATTCTCACCTCCTCTCACCATCACTTCCTACCTCCAAAAGAGCTATCACTTGAGGTTCATCTTGGTAGTGGGACACATGATCCTGAACCAACTTTATATTATTTCTCTATAGGGATGAATTTATTTCTTACTTCCATGAATGTTTTCATATTAAATAGAATAAAATATATTTTCAAAGGCTTTTTGAGGATGATTTAAAAATTTCTCACCTTATTTCAGGGCGGGATTAGATTATGCAGTGCAGATCATCCTAAATCCATAATAATATTATCCTCTTTGGTGTTTATGTAAAATTTCACAATGAATACCTCTTAAATAATTGTGAAGGTGAGGACCTAGTAATTATTTGCTTCAAGAATAATGTCCCACCACCAAAGTTCCAACCCTTCTTGTATAATGGTGGCTATCCAAACCTGGTGTTTCTTGGATGTCTTGATGCTCTTAAATATACAATGGAGAAAATTAATCTACTACTCATCCTACCAAAGATACATGCCAATATTAAACATTAGAGGATGGTGGAACTAGAAATACCTCATGATACTTGAGTCTATGGGTTGATTTTCGAGAGCTCCTTGACCAGCTGCCTAAAGAAAGTGAGCATGCCCCACTAAGACCTATTAGTCAACTAAGGGTCAAACTGGAGATTCATTCTTATCCACCCCCTTTTGATTAATAAGAGGTGGTCATGTAGGCGGTAGCCTCTACAATGAAGTATAAAATGATATTAATACTTTCTTATTAAAAGAAAAAACCCTAAGACTTTAACTACATTATATAGGTCAAGTCTAAGCTTGTTCCTCTCTCCCTCACTTCCATTTATCAAAACACTTTCAGTTTAAACACCCTTTATAACCATTTTAAAATAGTTTCAGATTTTTAGTGAATTATTTTAAAAAATTAAAGGAATGATCTAGGAATAGCATAAAATAATATTTCCGTCGCCAATATATAAAAAGTATATCAATAAAATGGATTAATTTTTAACCCATATAAACCCAATCATTAACAATAAATATATGGGAAATCACCATTAATTTATTTTGAATGTTTTAGTAATATGATTCATCAACTAATCCAAATAGAATATAATAAACAAAGAGATTCAAGAACATAAAAAATATAAACACATCACTCATTCATACCTATTAATTCCTAGAATGATGCATGAGACCTAAGTACATAGGATAGACTTAAAAGAGAATTGAAAAAGAGATCTCAAACTAACCCTAGTAACTCAAGATTCTATAATAATTATCATGTAAAAACATATTTATGGGTTTCTTTCTAAATCTATATGGTCCTTTCTTATAGATACACTAAAGTCCCATACCCGTAAGCCCTTAAGGTGGGATCTAATACCATTTATGTAATTCCCTTAACTTGAATGCCCAAGTAATACCCAGATCAAAGAATCACAAGACCTAATGAGTGCCTCCTGATTACCAAAGGCTAACATAAAATCTAAGGGTGTAAAGACCTGGAATTTCCATGATTTTTATAAATATAAGAGAATTTTACGAGTCTGTGAAAATTAATGGCGTGTGATTCCGAGGCCCAGAGTGCCCGAAATGAATTTATGAACTTTTGTTCAGGTACGTTCAATAAACGTGTGAGAGGGTTTTCCTAAATTTTAAACCATTGCTTGGAATTGAAATCCGAGGGCACCGTTGAACTCGCAGCACCCATATTCTCTTAATAAGACTTTCATCTCGATGGCAGTGGATCGAGAATGAAAGATTGTTTTTGGGTTTTTCATGTATGAATAAAATAAAAATAAAATTGTGTGAGATTTTTTATTTTTATTTTCAACACCCATGTGGGTGTTGGGAGGTGGTTTCCACTGGAACAAAACCTTCATGCAGAAGTTAGAAGCGGGGATCACCAGACCTTAACCTCCGATGAGAGGTTATGGTGGTGGGAACCACCCAAACTATAACCTCCCATGAGAGGTTATGGTGGTGGGGACCACCTGGGATTAAACCCCCTTGAATCCCCCCTTTAATTAGGAGAAACCCTTAACTCCCTAATAAATGTGGGGGGAGCCTCTTCAACACCTCCACAATTTTTATTGTGCCAATACACCTTATTAATTGTGCCAAACCCCCCTTAATCAATTAAACCATTTTAAATATTATGCCAATGACTTAATAGATATTATAATCTATTATCTTAGGCTGACTTTTCATTTTTGGTGGAATTGGGGAGAGGAGGAACTTGGGAGAAAGCTCCCAATGAAGAACGCTCCACCAACGAAGAACATCTATGAGGAACGCCTTCGACTATGAAGAACGAACTCGACTTTGACCTTCTTCCTCTAAACTTCCTTCAACGTAGGACATGTTCATCTACAAAGAATCGATGTTCACCTCTTCATGCCAATGTCAACCAACAACGAACATGGTAGGGGTTTAATTCTACTTGTTTATCACTTCATAAGTACACCCCTTATTTTCTTTTGCGGGTTGGGAAGAATATTTGCGGGAGGGTTTGATGTGATTTGTTCTTGTGAACCTCTTGCTACCACTCTAATGCAGAGAGTGCGGGCCAAACTAACATGGCCCATCCTCTTCGTAACCCTTGTGTTGATTTGTGGTGTCCTTCGAAACGGAGGAAGGCGACGAAGGAGACGAAGGCAACGACGCCACCACCCGCGACCTCTGCAACCCACGCCACTACCGGCCGAACCGGCTTGGAGCCGCGCTGCACCCCAGCTATGCCAGGCCCCGGCCGTGCCACACCCCAGCCACCCACCGGTCGTGCGATCCGCCGACCAAGCTACCCCGGCCGCTCTGGCCTCCTGGCCGAACCAGCCCCGGTCACGCCACACGCTCGCCGAAACGACCTAAGCCGCGCCACCCCGGCCCCAGGCCGAGCCGCCCCGAGCCACCCCGAGCCGTACCCCCACTCCCTCCGAGCCAAATTGGCCCTGCACCCCCAATCAAGCCACCCTCGTGGCACCCTCGGGGCCGAGCCACACACGCAGCGCCCTCCGGTCCGAACCACCCTCGTGCCGACCCACGACCGGTCCGCGTCCTCACGGCTCTCTGCGGCCCCTCATGGCCTGCTGTGCGGGGCCCAATGGGCTGGGCCATACCAAACGGGTCAGGCCAGGGTGACCCAAACCGGGTCGGCCCAGACTGGTTCGGGTCGGGTTGGGCCGACCAGGTCAGACCGGACCTGGGCCCACTACAACCCTTTACTTTCTTTTGGACATATCTTTGGTACCATACATTCATTTGATGAAACTTCAGCAATGCTGGAAATCTTGGAGCGAGACGGTACCTATGAGTATACTCCACTGGAGTTTTGGTTTGAGATAGGAAATAGTCAAGTTGGATTGAGCACGAATCCAACCGGGCCTCTGAGACTAAATGGCTAATAATTCAAAGACCGGGCATCTGATTGATGTACCGTCTATTGCGTTGAGACCCCTATGACATGGTGGACCTTTGAGATACTTATTTTTGAGACTTCATGACAATTGGAGTATCGACTAGTATCTCATGGAGCAGATCTTCCCATAGACGAGTGAGTGTAGTGTGGAGACCTAATAGCCAGCTGAGACCTGACGACTGCTGACCGTTTTGACTTAGAGTGACTCTACTAGCCCAGTGAGGAGAACCTTAGTGTCACGGAAGACCCACAGTGGGGAGTGCCTTGGTGTCATGACAGACCCATGATACTCGTCAAAAGGAGTACCTCAGCAGGCTACGAGGGGGAGAACACTTGGTGACGTGGCATACCCATGGTAGGGAGCATGCTTGGTGACACGGCAGATCCACGATACTCGACATGAGGAGTACCTCAGCAGTTCAAGGTTAGTGGGAAGCATTCTTGGTGTCGCGGCACGCTCACTGTACTCGATAGAGGAGGAGTTCTCCAGCAGCCGAGGTTTCAACAATGTGACTGGGGATGTTACTTGATACTACCCCTAGAATAAAATCCTGGTTTGAGTTGAGTTAGTTTTTATGTGTTTTCCTCATGATTGAGATGGATCACTTGATAACTTAGGTATATGTATGGGAATATACCTAAGTAAGGTTATCTGTTGATTTCATACTTTTTGGTTTATCCTTGTTGGATTTTTTGAGACCTTGAGGGTCTCGGGGTCCCTACTGAGTATCATTATACTCACCCCTGCACGGGATATGCCCGTACCTTGTTATGTTGGTTGCAGACGACTGACAGTGCTGACAAAGGCTGAGAGTACCAAGACTGGACGGTGCCCGGAGGTGGACCATACAGTGTGTCGGTACGTGGAGGAGACATACATACGCGAAGTGATGAGGAGGCTATATATACCTACCCTTTAGGTAGGAATCCCATAGGATGACCCATTAGCTGCTTTTCTTTCTCTTTCTTCAGCTGTATTGTATTTCAGTTGTACTTGTACTTTCCTGTTGGTCTTGTATTCTGGCCCCTTTTACTTTCATCACTCTTTTTTATATAATATTATTGGTGTTTCGTATCTTTCCGTGTGTTTAGTTGCAAGTGTTTATAGGTTATAAAGGTAATGCCTTCCCATTTATAGGGAATTACGCCTTTAGTGCTAGTCGCCAGCCCCTGGCCTATAGAAGGTGGACTTGGGGTAGTCACAGCACGGGCCCCGGGGGACGGGTCATGACAAATTGGTATCAGAGGAGTCAGTTCTACCACAAAACTTAGGACTCTGATCTTTTCTGTGAAGCAATAGTGTTAAGTGTGGTGAGTGTGGTTTTCAGTTCAGGGAGTCTAGTGTTGGTGCAGTGGCCGATGTATACATACACCAGGACCCTGACTTCTGATTTTTGACTCAGTGCACGAAAAAACTGATTGCCTGTGTGTTTTAAAAAGTTTTCTTTAAGTCAGATCACCAGGTATAACCTTTTAACCGTGGAACACCTGTTTCTTTTAAGGATTCCTCCACGCAGATATCCAACTAGAGTTCTGAGAGTTATAGACACAGATAGCCCACTGAGCGATGAGGCCTTTGTGTAGGGCCCTTTTCTAGTAGAGGCACCAGCATAGGTACTGAAGGTACTATTCCCCGTTTGGCCACCAATTCCACCATCCCCAGCAGTAGAGAGTGCAGGCCACTTGAGTGCATTGCACAAGTTCTAGCACCAGAGGCCACCCAGGTTTAGGAGAGAGATGGACCCGCAGGCGGCTGAGGATTGGATGGTGGTTGTGGTGAGATTTTTACAACTGGTAGGGACAACAGCTGAACTCATGGTGATTCTTACTGCCAGCCTTTTACATGAAGTAGCAGGAAGATGGTGGATCTGGATGCTCCAAGTTCATGATGAGGTGACGCTTCTCTGGGAAGACTTCAAGAGCCTATTTCGGGCATAGTTTTTCCTAGTGACTCTTCGCACAGTGCGTATTCATGAGCTACTTAATATGCAGCATGGAAACATGACTATAGCTCAATACTCAACGAGGTTCACAGAACTCTCATGCTGCTCCACCGATATGGTGCGAGACCCATTATTCAGAACCCAGACCTTCGAGTAGGGACTCAGGCGGGAGATCAGGGCTTCAGTGATCCCACTCAGCATCCTGACGCAGGCAGGGGTGCTAGGGAGAGCCCTCTTGGTGGAGATTTTCCTTGCCAAGCAGTCACCAGTAGCGAGACCCACTAGCAGTCATCACGTAGCAGAGTCTTATATAGCTGGTAGCAGACGAACGTCACATAGGTCCAAGAGGACCAGACCTATAGGTGGATAACCGCATGACTCAGGATCGGTTGTGTGGGGCACTCGAAGTAGAGACAGACATGCCAGGAGTGGGAAGTGTTTCACATGCAGTGGGTAGGGTCACATGGCTCGTGACTGTCCGACCCTCCATTCGTATGATCAGAATATGGTCGAAGGACTTCCCAGGTAGAGACATAGATTCGATTGAGGTGGTCTTCAGGGAGCTGGAAAACGTGGAAGAGAAGCTGGTTGTGTAGCTAGCAGTGGGTGATGATTCGAGATGTTACCGCCAACACCACCAGGAGGTCCACCCTGACCACATGGAGTAGGTGGATAAGGGAGATCTCATCTCCAGGCAGCTGAGGCCTATGACCACGGTGCTCCGGAGATGATACGAGGTACTGTCTGTGTCTATTCCACCATAGCTGTAGTACTTATAGACATAGGTTCTAGTCATTCTTTTATTTCCACTGCCCTCATTCGAATCTTGGAGATTTTGATGGAGCCGTTGGCTCGATCCTTATGGCTATAGACTCCTATTGGAGCAGATTCGATGGTTACGCACTGGTTCCATTAGTGTGAGCTTACTCTAGGAGGTGAGAGCTTCAGTTGGGATCTCCTAGTAGTGGCATCAAGGCCTTACGACGTCATCTTGCGTATGGACTAGTTATCTATAGTCCATGCTCAGATTGACAGTATTAGGCGCAAAGTGCGGTGTCTCCGCACGGATGGGACCAGGTTTAAATTCAACGACGAGAAGGGAGACATTGCAGTACACGATACACTTTCTCGGAGAAGAGTGCAGCCGATCACTCATCAATTGGCTAGCCTTACCCTCAGAGCTGTTGATGTGGAGAGTCTGAGTTATCCTATAGTGGTGGACCAGTACACAGATGTTTTCCCTGATGATGTCCCAGGTCTACCTCCTCAAAGAGAGGTAGAATTTTACATTGAATTGTACCCTGGGACGGAACTGATATCTACTCCAACTTATCGGATGGCTCCCTCGAAGCTTTGCGAGATGTGGGTACAACTAGAGGACTTGTAGGGGAAGGGGTTCATCCGGCCCAGTGTTTCACCTTGGGTAGCCCCGATTCTGTTTTCCAAGAAGCCGGATGGGTCTTGAGGCTTTGTGTTGACTACCGTCTCCTGAACCAGGTGATCGTGAAGAACAAAGTACCCACTCATGAGGATTGACGACCTCTTTGATAAGATGAATGGAGCATGGTGGTTCTCAAAGATAGACCTCAGATCAGGCTATCACTAGCTCGGAGTTCGAGACAAGGATATATAGAAGACAACTTTCAGATGTCGGTATAGCCACTATGAGTTCTTGGTTATGCCATTCGGCATAACCAATGCTCCAGAATTTTTCATGGGACTCATGAACAAGATATTTCAACCATACCTTGATCGATTCATAATAGTATTCATCGATGAGATTCTGATCTACTTGACTACTGAGGAGGAGCATGACTACCATTTGTAGGTAGTACTGGACACACTCTGAGAGAACCAGCTTTATGGTAAGCTCTTGAAGTGCCAGTTCTGGATCTGAGAGTTTATCTTTCTAGAAATGTCATATCGGAGGCTGGAGTTGCAGTGGATACAACGAAGTTTGATGTGGTACTTGCTTGGGAGCCACCCAGGAGTGTGATGTAGGTACGAAGTTTCCTGGGTTTGGACGGATACTACAAGAGATTTGTGCTATATTTCTATAGAGTTTTAGTACCACTATCAGCCTTGATGAAGAAGGGGAAACCCTTTGTGTGTTCGGAGAGATTCCATCAGAGCTTTCAGGAGCTGAGGCAGAGGCTGACTAGTGCCCCCATCTTGAGGCTTCCATAGGAAGGTGTAGGGTATGTAGTTTACTACGACGCATCAGGGACCGAGATCAGATGTGTCCTGATGCAGTTGCAAGTAGTGATCACATATGGTTCCAGATAGCACGAGAAGAACTACGCTTTCCATGACCTAGAGTTAGCAGCAATGGTCTTCGCCTTGAAGATGTGGTGACACTATCTGATGGGTGAGAATTTTACTGTGCACTCTGATCACAAGAGTCTCAAGTATATCTTCTCTCAGAAGGACCTTAACCTAAGACTACAACATTGGTTTGAGTTCCTCCAGGACTATGACTTTGAGATTGTCTATACTCCTGGGAAGGGGAAAGTTGTAGTAGATGCACTCAGTAGGAGGTCTGGTATACAGCTGCTAGGTGAGGCAATGGAGCAGCTGACCACTTTTTAGATATCCTTTATGAATAGAGATAGAGTATAATTTCTACAGTCTCTTACAATCACTCCCCCACTTCTTCAACGAGTCAGGGAGGCGCAGCGTGGGGACACTGACTGTGAGGCTCGACGTGCTCAGATATCCACAGGGAAGGCACCCGATGGATTTTCTGAAGGTGGGGAGCACGTCATCCTCTTTAAAGGACGTTCCATGGTACCAGTGTCACTTCGGGAGGGAGTGTTGAGGGAGTTCCACACATCCCCTCTATCGGTACATCCAGGAGTGGTGAAGATGTACTAGGACCTCCGACGACAGCACTGGTGGTCGGGAATGAAGAAAGAAGTAGCAGAGTTTGTCTCTCGGTGCCTCACTTGTCAGTAAGTGAAGGTGGATCATTAAGTACCAGCAAGATTGGTTCTGCCTTTAGAGGTCCCAGAGTGGTAGTGGAATGGGATATTCATGGATTTCATGATAGGAATTCCACGTACATCCAGAGGTCATGACTCGATTTGGGTGATCGTCGACCGACTCACCAAGTCAGCCCACTTCCTACCAATTAGAGAGCACGGTTCAGTAGAGAGATTGGTATGCCTCTATGTACATGATATTGTGTGTCTACATGGAGTAAATTTTTTGATTATCTCCAATTATGACACACGATTTACTTCCCGGCTATGGAAGGGGTTGCTGGAGGCTTTCGGGACACAATTTCGTTTGAGCACCGCCTTCCATCCTCAGACGGATGGCTAGACTGAGCGGACCATTCAGACCCTCAAGGAAATGCTGCGTGCTTGTGTCATAGACTTCGGTCATATCTAGGAGGATCACTTACCTTTGGTGGAGTTTTCATACAACAACAAATATCACACCACTATTGGGATGACACCTTTTGAGGCGTTGTAAGGGCGACCTTGCAGATCACCTTTGTGCTGAACTGACCCAGGGGAGTCAGCACTAGTGGGACCAGAGATGGTATAGGCTACCACAGAGAAGGTGTAGATCATCTAGAGGCAAATGAAGACTGCATAGAGCAGGCAGAAGTCGTATGCTGATAGGATACAGAGACCTCTGGAGTTTGAGGATGGTGACCATGTCTTTCTACGGGTCTCACCCCGACGAGGTCTACGGAGATTTGGCCAAGGTGGAAAGCTATCTCTGAGGTTCATTTGACCTTTCCAGTCCTCAACAGAGTTGGTGAGGTGGCATACCGCTTAGCGCTTCCACCCCAGCTGCACCGGGTGCACGACGTCTTCCACGTATCCCAGCTGAGGAGATACGTGCATGAACCTTCTCACATCATCAACCATGGCGAGCTGGACGTCAACGATGGGGTGACTTTTACGAAGGTTCCCATAGAGATTAAGGATCGACAGGAGCAAGCCCTTCATGGAAGGCTTATACCTTTTGTGTGCGTTCGTTGGCATCACGAGAACCTTCAGGAGAGAACAGGGGAGCGATAGGCCCATATGCGTGCTCAGTACCCCAACTTGTACCCTTAGTTTGATTTATAGCTTATAGGGATGTAAATCCCTAAGGTGGGGAGAATATAAAGACCCAGAATTTCCATATAATTTTTTTTAAATATATGTTAATTTTACGAGTCCGCGAAAATTGACGGCGCCTGATTCTGAGGCCTGGGGTGCCCGAAATGAATTTCTGAAATTTTATTTTGGCACGTTCAGTAAACGTGCGAGTGGGTTTTCCTAACTTTTAAACCAGTGCTTGGAATTGAAATTCGAGGGCACCTTTGTACTCATAGCGCTGATATTTGCTTAAGAAGACTTTCATCTTGACAGTAGTGGGTTGAGAGTGAATGATAGTTTTTGGGTTTTTAGTGTAAGAATAAAATAAAAATAAAAGTGTGTGACATTTTTATTTTTATTTTCAACACCCATATGGGTGTTGGGAGGTGGGGTCTACCAGAACTAAACCTCCATGTGGAAGTTGGAAGTGGGGACCACCATACCTTAACCTCCAATGAGAGGTTATGGTGGTGGAAACCACCCGAACCATAACCTCCCATGAGAGGTTATGGTGGTGGGGACCACCCAGGATTAAACCCCCTTGAAACCCCCCTTTAATTGGGAGAAAACCTCAACTCCCTAATAAATGCGGGGGTGTCATCTTCAACACCTCCACAATTTTAATTGTGCTAATGCACCTTATTAATTGTGCCAACTCCCCCTTAATCAATTTAACCATTTTGAATATTATGCCAACGACTTAATAGATATTATAATCTATTATCTTGGGCTACCTTTTAATTTTGGGTGGAATTGGGGAGAGGAGGAACTTGGGAGAATGCTCCCAACGAAGAATGCTCCACCGATGAAGAATGCTCCACTGATGAAGAACACCAACAAGGAACACCTTAGACTACGATGAATGACCTCGACTTTGATCTTCCTCCTCAGAACGTCCTTTTACATAGGAAATGTTCATCTACAAAAAATCAACGTATGCCTTCTCGTGCCAACGTCAACCAACAAAAAACAAGGTAGGGGTTTAATTATATTTGTTTATCACTTCTCAAGTACCCCCGTATTTTATTTTACGGGTTAGGAAGAATCTTTGTGGGAGGGTTTGATGTGTTTTGTTCTTGTAAACCTCTTGCTACCGCTCTAATGTAGAGAGTGCGGGCCAAAATAACATGGCCCGTCCTCTCCATAACCCTTGTGTTGATTTGTGGTGTCCTTCGAAATGGAGGAAGGTGACAAAGGCGAAGAAGGTGACGAAGGCGATGAAGGTGATGAAGGCAACGACGCCACCATCCGCGACGTCCGTAACCCGCATCTCCACCCACCAAACCAGCCTTGAGCTGTGCTGTGCCCTGACCACCCACCGGGCACGCCATCCACCAGCCGAGCCACCCCAACCACTCTGACCTCCTAGCCTAACTGGCCCCGGTCGCACAACCCGTTGGCCGAACCGGCCCTGGCCGCGCCACCCTGGCCCCCAGGCCGAGCCGCCCCGAGCCACGCCCTCGCTGCGCTCGCAGCCCTCCGAGCCGAACCATCCCCACAACCCAGGCCGAGCCGCCCCCGCGGTGACCTCCGAGCTAAGACGCCCACGCGGCGCCCTCCGGGCCGAACCACCCTCGCACCGACCCACGGTAGGTTCGCGCCCTCATGGCCGGTCTGCACCCTCACAGCTCTCCGTGGCCCCTTGTGGCCTGCTGGGCTAGGCATAGTGGGATGGGCCAGACCCAACGGGTCAGGCCAGGTCGACTTGAACCGGGTCGGTCCGACCAGGTCGGACAAGACTCAGGCCCACTACGACCCTTTACTGTTTTTGGCCATATCTTTGGCACTAGACATCCATTTGACTAACTGTTTGTGGAACTGGAAATCTTGGAGCGAGACGGTCCCTATGCGTATACTCCACTAGAGTTTTGGTTTGAGATGGAAAATAGTCAGGTTGGATCGAGCAAAAATCCCACCAGGCCCCCGGGACTAAATGACTAATAACTCATAGACTTGGCATTTGATTGACGCACTGTATTTTGGGTTGAGACCCCTATGACGTGGAAGAACTTTGAGATACTTCTTTATGAGACTTCATGATAATTGGTGTATCGAATAGTAGCTCGTGGAGTGGATCCTCTCGGAGACGAGCGAGCATAGTGCGAAGACCTAGTAACTGGCTGAGACTAGACGACTGCTGACTGTTTTGACTAGGAGTGACTCTACTAGCCTAGTGGGGAGCGCCTTGGTGTCACAGAAGACGCAAAGTGGGGAACACCTTGGTGTCGCAGAAAACCCGTGGTACTTGACAGGAGGATCACCTCAGAAGGATATGAGGGGGAGCACACTTGGTGATGCAGTAGACCCATGGTGGGGAGCGCGCTTGGTGATGCGACAGATCCACGGTACTCGACAGGAAGAGTACCTCAGCAGTCCAAGGTTAGTGGGAAGCATGCTTGGTGTTGCGGTAGGCACACTATACTCGATAGAGGAGGAGTTATCCAGCAGCCAAGGTTTCGACAATGTGACTGAGAATGTTACTTGATACTACCCCTAGAATAAAATCCTAATTTGAGCCGAGTCAGTTTTTCTGTGTTTTCCTCATGATTGAGATAGATCACTTGACAAATTAGGTATATATATGGGCATATAACTAAGTAAGGTTATCTATTGATTTCATACTTTGTGGTTTATCCTCATTGGATTTTTTGAGACCTTGAGGGTCTCAGGGTCCCTATTGAGTATTGTTATACTCGCCCTTGAATGGGCTATGCCTGCACCTTGTTGTGTTGGTTGTGGACGCTGAACAATACTGACTGAGGCTGAGAGTAACAGGATTGGACGGTTTTCAGAGGTAGACTATACGACGTGTTGGTACGTGGAGGAGACAGACAGACGCAGAGTGCAGAGAATGATATCTATACCTACCCTTCATGTAGGAATCCCAAAGGATGACCTAGTAGCTGCTTTTATTTCTCTTTCTTTAGTTGTATTGTATTTTAGTTGTATTGTATTTCAATGGTACTTGTACTTTCCAGTTCGGCTTGTATTCTGGCCCCTTTTACTTTCAGCACTCTTTTGTTATACAGTTTTCTTGGTGTTTCATATCTTTTTGTGTGTTTAGTTGTGTGTGTTTACAGGTTATAAAGGCAATGCCTTCCTAGTTATAGGGAATTACGACTTTGGTGCTAGTCACCAGCCCCTGGCCAATGGAAGGCCGGCTTGGGGTAGTCAAAACATGGTCCCCAGGGGACGAGTCATAAAAAAGGGTTAAGTAGTTAAGTGTTGATGGGAATTGGGTTTTTCTTTGATGATTAAATGAATCAATTGGGGCCCATACCTATAATTATCTAGAACCATGTTTATTTACTAATTATAAATGGATATAGGTGAAAGATAAAATGGAATAGATGTTATAAAATTACATTTACATAAATTTGAATACATAATTAGTCTAAAAACATCTAAAAGATATACAAAGTATTTGAGAAAATGAAAAAAGCATACACACATAAGTGGTGGAATCCAATCATAGCCCAATTCCTAAAAGTAACATTCATTGTGTATAAACTCTCTAGAAAGATCCAAGGACAACTCACATGCCACCAATCTGACTAACCATAATGATAAGAAAATGCATTTTCTGTCTCTAGGATCCTCATGAAACTAAATTCCATTTTTGGGAGCCTTTCCCTTATCTGGATCAATTATAAAATAGTCTACACATGTCCTGATAGAGGTTTGTGTAGGGAATGATTATGAAAACTCAGTATACAGTTTCCACCCTATCCCTAACAACCTATCATAATCTAGAGTGTATTCCAAAAAAATAAAATTCTATAGGAATAACAATATAAAATGTAATTTGGAATAATAAGTGAATTTAACATGGTTATTGGCATTAGAAATATAACTCCCTAAGAGTGGATGATCCTCACCTGTATGCTTACTTTGATCCTTGACTTAGGATTTGGGACAACACATCAGTGCCATTCCCTTAGGGGGAGGGAATGATCATACTTATAAATCCACCACACATGTATATATATACACCTAAGAATATAAATAGATTCGTTTAATAAAGCTGGGGCCCCAGTGACTCATCCTTCTTGGGAAAAGGAAATCAGGTATACCATCTTAGGGAAATCTTAAAGCCCATACCTTAGAAAATAGAGGAATGATTATAACAAGTAGGGGCATTGTGAGACCTTCATTTACCAACCACTTATTTTGCAACATGTGGGTACCTTGTCAAGATCATATATCATAATAAACATATGTTCCATTATGAAAAAACCAGAAAATAATCCAAGAAATATGAAAAATAATACTAACAATAGGTATGACTTGAATTACCAATTAATATTAATATAAACAATAGTGGAAAACAATGATAAAGCCAAAATACTCTCATTTCATGTTTTCCTTGACATAATAAAATATTAGGCATTATAATAAATAATAATATAAAAAAATTTATATAAAAAAATTAACATGAAAGATAAACATGAAAAATATAGATATGGGTAACATAAACAAACCACTTTAACCATTTTTTAAAGAAAAATCATTAGTAAATTTAAATAAGCAATCAAGGTTAGGTTAACTTAGCACCATACCATTATCAAGTCAAGTCTTTCTAGGTATGTGAGGGTGAATTGGCACACGTAGAAATTTAATTTGTAAACAGCCATTGAGGTTCCTAAGGAAGAAGAGGGATTCTACCAAAAAATATTATCTCCAAAACCTAACAAGAATTTGAAATAAAGTCAAAACCATTTTTATTTAATAATATTATAATCAGAAAAATATATATGGTGTTAACTTTTATTCACCAATGTTAATAATACTTCATTTCTATCTCGTAAGGGATCAAAGAGATTTTTAATATTTTAAAATCCTTAGAGAGTGAGAGGGGAAGATTACACCTTCTAGAATGACATGATCCAGAACATCAGAACCCCTATTGGGTGGCAGAAATCCATGTTTTCCAACCCAATATATCATCTAATAGGCTAAGAGTTGATGACTAGTATTGAGTAGGCATATCACAAATAATGGGAGGACTTAACATAATGCACTTTTACACAATTCACTCCTTCACATAGGAAATAATAATGAAGAATAAATAAAAGTAACTAACTATAATATATATATATATATAATTCATGAAATGGGTACTAAGGTACACAAGGGTCAAAAAAATATAATCCATAACAAAAGAAGGGAAAGATACACACCTAACAACTGAAAATGGAAAAACCAACTGAATAACTAAGGTTGAAAGGTCCCTAAGAAAAATAAGATCAAGATATGATCATTGACTACTACCACCACCTCCAAGTACTTATATGCTCTACTAACGTATGGTCTACAAAGGTCACTAATAAAATTATTTTTGTCTATATGAGACACGACACATGTGATTGACGAAACCCATAAAGGAGTGAGTATATACATACCCAGTCAGACACCCCAAAAAACATAAAGGAAAATAATGAAAATATGTTAGCTTAGAACCATATGACCAAAAGGGTAGACGTAACCCATCAGAAATGAGTCCATATATTCTCTAAAAGAGTATACCCAAGACTTAGAAGAATGTACAATTCTTCATAGCTAATTACAAGTGAAATAAACATACATATCCAAGAATCCAAACAAGCCAATCAAGCAACCCATATAAGCTCTCTGAAACTATAATGGGGTACCCATGCCTCACTGAAGGATAAGCATCAATCATGGGAGAACTATCCCGAATGAAGGACCCGCACCTTGCCTTAGATCTTAGATGGGGGAAAAATACCTCCTTTGATAGAGGATCCACATTCTATGAATACGGGGGAGTACATAACCTTATCCAAGATGGGGAGGACCTATTCCCTAATATAAATACACCATTAAAAAATTATCAACCCCAAGAATACTTCGATCATCACACTCAAACTCCGTCATCGACCTCACTGAGATAAATCCTAAAATTAACTATATCACCTTAAAAATATCCTAATATGAATAAATAGGCCATTCCATTATGATATCATGAAAAATACATATGATAGAATATTTTTTTTTGAAAACTGATATTTAGTAAATAAGTTATGGAAAATGCCACATAGGTGAAGACTAAGAGACATTGTGGCCTCTAAGAATTCCATGCGATGAACTAGTAGGGGAGGGGTGGGGCACACATGTGGTGGTGAATAAGAACATGGTTCTCATGTAGACCATGTTATACATCTTCCAACTGGGTCAATTTGGAAGAATTGACCCTCCTTTTCCACTCTTCCATGGGTGGGTTGATCCACCTAGGCCTACAAGTTGGGGATTATTGGGATAGTCAATTGAACTTGAAACATGGGTTAGGGACTACTAGTCCAAAATTCAAGATCATGTCCACACAACCATTCCCCACATGTAGGGTTGACCTAGGTGGAAAATATCACATGTTACCTAACCCAAAGTTTGGGCTAGCCCCACCCATGTTGGTGGGTCATTCCCCATTAGTGGGGTCTCTCTATAGAGGCCAAGAGACCAACACCTCCCTTCTCTATGATAACTCAAGATGGATATATCCTTTATATAGTGTGGGCCACATCACAATTAGCTTCTATCATGTAACATTATATGCTAATATAGATGACCTATTCCACTTCATGCCATCCCCATCATACCACCTCCCCCTATGAACCATCCCCATCATTAATCCTCTTCCCCAAGCTACCATTCCCAAGATACATCATAGGGAATCCACCCCTCATCCCTTCTTCTAGCCACAGTTAGGAATAGTGACCTATTCATCTAAACATGATAAGGAGAGATAGAGAGAGGGTTCATAAATGAGTAAAGAGAGAGAGGGAGAGAGAAGAGTGAAAATAGGGGAGAGAGAAGAGATAAAGTATTTGATAATTTCTTTCTTCATCAATCTCTAAAGAATTTTTGTAGTCATAAAGAATAATGTTAGGGATAATAATTATACCCTAAAGGTTCTATGGTGTAGAGATTAAAAATCCAAATATGGGGATTTAATAAATAATAGTATGGTTAGAAGAAATGAAACAATTTTTCCTTAATGAATTACAAACAATAGGGGTTTTATATATATCTTTAATATGAAATCCATGAAAAATGGAGAAATAAAAATCACAAATCCCAACCATGAGTTTGGATTGATCATTGATGAGGATCACGTCTGCATCAATTTCCATTGGTGTTAGTAATGATAAATTATTATATTTCATCGATTCTCTATATTCTCTAAAATAATATCTAGATTCACTTCTCTCTATTTGTCTCAAATTATAGAGTTCTCTATATCTAACCATATAATATTTAGAAAAAGGGATTTAAAGAGGAGAAGACTTAAGTTTTGTGGTATTTTATTAAAATACCTGCCAATTGGGTTGGTTCTAGGAATAGTTGAAAAGAACTCAAATTATAGATCTCCTAGGGTAAAACACAAGTTCAGAACTCAATAAAAAGCTTCTTTTTTTCTATATGAGTCTATGATTCAAAGTAAAGAATTATTTCCATGAATTCATATGAAAAAACTAAAATTAATATATTATTATTAATACCATGGCTTCGTATTTACCAAAATTTTATGCTAGTTTCACAAATATTACCAAAAATATTATTTAATGTATTATAGGGGTTTGAAAAGAAAAAACCAGATCCATTATATCCTCCCCACTTTCCAGGATTTTTCACACCAAAAATATCAACCTACTAAAAAATGTGAGGGTATTGAGCCCACATCGGGTGTCACACTACCATGAGAAAGTGTCACCATCTTCTATGTCCAGCTGACCCCAATGAATGGAATATAATGGGTTTTGTACATATCTATTCAACAGTGACATGTGAAAGAATTCATGCACTCGGTCTAAATATTGGGGCCACCTTAGGTTGTAAGAAACCTCTCTCACCCTACATAGGATCTCAAATGGACTAGTGAATCTTGGGGATAACTTGAATCCCTAACCAAATATCCACAAACAATGTATTGGAAAGACCTTATGGACCACACAATCTTCCTCCTAAAACTCCAAAGGTATCTATAATCATCCTATTTAGGAATTCTGATTGCTCTAAGTGATACTAATCCACTCATTGACCACCTTAAACTTCTCTGTCTTCTCAACCACAAAATCTATCCCCATTATTGGAAACTCCTCTACCTTCATCTAACATAGGGGTGAACTCCAATGTGACCTATATAGGTCCTCAAAGGGTACCATGATGATATTGGGGTGGTAGGTATTATTGTATGTTAAATACCCTAAAGGAAAGTGATCCTCCCAACTCTTATCAAAATACAACATGCATACCATCAATATATCCTCAATAACATAAATGGTTATCTTGGTTTGATCATCCACATCAGAGTGAAACATTTTACTCATTTGTAACTAGGTCTTGATTGAATCATACAAGCTCCTCCACAATTATGACATAAGTTGAGTGCCACATTCTAAAATGATCTTCAAAGGAACACTATGTAACTAGGTCATTTACTTTATATACATGAACCCCAAATGATACACCAAAATCTACTCCTGAATAAAAAGGAAGTGGAATGAATTGGTTAGTTGGTTGATGATCACCCAAATAGCATCATGAACTCTAATTTACTGAGGAATACCCATCAAAAAATCCATTTATATGCCATACCACTTCCACTCTAGAACATCTAGGGGTTGGTTGAAACTTATTGGGACCTGGTTCTCCATCTTCAATTGTTGGTAAGTGAGGAACTGTGAGATAAACTCAGCAATACCATGCTTTATACTAGCCTAGAAAAATTAACACCTAAGGTCATGGTACATCTTAATTACTTCATGATGTACCACTAAGGGTGAAGTATGGAACTCCCTTAGAAACTCCTCATGAAATGTGTCTGGAACCACTTTCTATCCTCAAAATAGGATGATATTCTCTGGGAATTTAGAATATACATATTGAGCATCACCTAAGAATATCTAGTCATGAAAAACCTCACAATAGATGTCTTCCTGCTGAGCCTCGCTCATGAAATAAATAAGTATAGATGACACCACCATCAAGTGAAAATAATATATTTCTCTCTCATCCACTAAGGATAGCTATAGAAATGATATATTCTCAAAAATATCTCCAAAAAACTGAGAATGGGACTTTTTTCTAGGAGAATCTGCCACCATTTTCCCTTTGCAAAAGTATAGACAATCTTAAAATCGTAATCTTGTAGGAACTCTAACCAATGTATCTTCCTCAGGTTAAGATCACTTTGAGTAAAATGTAAATGATATTATAATGTTTTTTATATAAAATTAACCACTAACCAATAATATTATTCCATTAAACCTTTAAGGAAAACACTACCACTGAAAACTAAAAATCATAGGTTATGTAGTTTAGACTGTTAAGTCTCAACTACTTGGACCCATAAGCAATAAATTTTTACCTATGTATTATCATAAAACCATGTATATATCAAAAGGTATAAAATAATACCACATACTCAAATCCCACCTTAGGAATATTTAGATTAAAACACTCCTCAACATATTCTCTAGCTTCTTAAAATCTATTTAGTGCCACTATGACCAAATGAATGGTTACCCCTTTCGGGATGGGGAAGTCACAGGGTCCATAATACTAGATAATTATTATATAAATATATTAAAATACCCCACCAACCTAAAGAAACTCCACACCTCGAACATGATCTTGGATGGATTCTAATCTAGCATTGCCTCGATCTTTACCAAGTTTACAGTTACTCTTCCCTCTAAAATGACATTCCCTAGGAAGTGGACCTATCAAATCTAAAACTAACACTTAAAGATCACTTCCTATAATTGATGATCCCAATGGAAGTCAATGATAATACTTAAATAATTCACACGATTTAACTCTAATTATGAATAGATAAGGATGTATTCAATTAATAATGTTTTGAACCAGTCCAAGATAGGCTATAATATCTAATTCATAAGTCCCATAAACATACACTACTGGAAAATTATTCTATACCAATAGTTTTAAACTATTGGTAAAGGCTGGACAACTGTCGGTATAACCTGTACTAACGGTTTTCCAAACCATTGGCTTCTCAGGTGTGGGGATTGACATATACCAATACTTATTGAATAAAAAATGGTATATTGGAATAGAAAGAACATTATACCAATGGTTTATAGTAACCATTGGTATAAAGTTTTACCAATGGTTTGATACCGTTTCAATAGTCAAACTTTTAGGTCTACTGCAACGGTTTTCAAATCATTGGAATAGACTTTTACCAACAGTTTGATGTAAAATGTTGGTAAAGATTGAGTTCGGTCTATAATAATGGTTTGTAAACTATTGGTAAAGACTTTTACCAATGGTTTACATGAAACCATTGGTATAGATTCAGTTTTCACATATATACCAATGGTTTTTAAACCATTTCTATAGAATTCCTACAATTCCAGCAACAGGCAATGACTTGCCTCCCTCTATGGAATTACCTGCTAGTATAACACATACAGAATTCAGAATTCAGAAAGTAATTACCTACAATTAACTATGAAATTGCAATACATTGTACATAATTTAGTGGTTCATGTTAGTGTTACTCATTACCACAATGATATGTGGGTGTATTTGATCAATGTCATGTGCTTGTCTAAAAAAAATTTATGGCATTGAGAACTAGTAAAATACATTAGGATTGGACTAGGATTCATGATTCTTAGTTTCCCAATAGCCTGTAGTTGTCTCATTGAAATTCATTAGGATGATCTTATAGACCTTTTTCAATCCCAATGGGATAGGTGGAATCGTGTAAAAATGTGAATTGGGAAAGGTCTTACCCTCAGGAAAGTAATAAGAAATCAAGTTAATTACAAGACATCCTATGGGATAGAGTGGTTCTATAGCAGGAATATGGGGCTTGGGTGATAAAATTTTGATAGTATGGGGTAGAAGAAGCTTGGGATATCATGAAGTTCAGACCCAATTATATAGTTTGGGATGAATCTATGAATATGAAATTAGAATATTCAATGGGTGAAAATGAGTGGGTTATGATAGAAATCTATACTGGTTGGTGCTCAAGGATATTTTGTGAGTGTGTTAAAATTGTGGGGATCACACCATAAAATGATCAAGTGTATGACCCATGGTTTAGAATAAATTTGGTGAACATTGATTTAGGCATAGTTGATAGATAAAACCAAATACATATTATGGTTTTATGTTATTTCTTGAGTCATCATAGGTGATTAATTCCATGTTAAAAAATTTAGAATCACACTAGATACATATGATAGAAATTTGATAGGGATTGTAAACCATACTAATGTGGAATGCGATGAGGTTGATCATATATTGATCTATGTTAGTAAATGAACAATTTTGTATTTATAACTTAGAGTAAGGTTCTTGGATACTTCAGGCATGTATATGGAATGATGATCTTCAAGGGTTATCAGATATTTGAGTATGACCCTAATGTGAGATAAGTGGTAGTGATTGTGTAGATTGACTTGTATAGCTAACCCATCTAGTTAGTGATTGGAGTTTTTAAGTTGGGGATAGATGTGGAAATTATGGGTCATATCTAATTCATTGAAAATACTAAATTTTATGATATATCTATGGTAATTGGATACGATCTGTGTTCTAGGGTGACTAGTGAGGTATAGATTTTAATGAATGGATCAAGTACAGATCAAGATGTAGATACACATTTTTCAAAATAATAATATAAAAATAGGGTCATTAATAGAGGTATTATATAGATGGTAAAATGAATCGTGATAACCCCTATATAAGGAAATCATGTTTCAGGTTTTGAATATGGAATTTTATTCATAGGCTTGGGTGATTTTAGATGAATTCAATGTGATTGAAGATTTTCTAATACTTTTCACATGTAATTAGATATGGAAATGGATAAATGAAAAATTTTCATTTTCAAAAATCATGGATTCATAATTGGGATTGAATCTAGACTTTTCATTGAAAAATTTGTTTAATGGGATTGATTTTGCTGATAGACCAATTATCCCTCATTTACAATCATGAGAAAATGATGATATAGGATTTTAGTTGATGGGATTGAGATTGAGATATTAGTATACATTATTCTCAAGGATTAAATGTTTTATAGTTAATATTTTGTTACTAATCACATTGTTATAGGTTAGTATAATTGAAAAGGCATTGTATTTTTTAGAGTCATAACCATAGTGTGTTTAAATTTCGAATTCTAATGTAATCCATAATTATTTTACATGAAAATGAGGATTATTTTTTCATGATCATGGGTTCAAGTGGAGTGTTATAAATTTGACTAGGGTTTGGAGTAGGGTGGTGTTTCTTCCAAGTGTAACAGACACCACTGAGTACCTAGAGTTAATAGAAACGGTACCTAGTGAGGTCTAGGTGGTCCTAAAATTCCATCATCTTACATCTGGAATATAATGGTGGGGTATCAATTAATTGACATTTTGGACCATTTGGTGACCTTTCATGGCTTTCCATTAGGTACTCGGGGGTATTATAAATGGTACCCAATGTGGTTTAAGATTTTTTTTATAAATAGAAGCATGGCCGAAATTTAATATTTATCCCACCTTTAATTTTATGAAGTTATGGAACAACGTGGAAGTCCATTTGAATAGATCCTCATATTCCTCTTTATCTATTAAATCTTTCATGATTAAGGATTATTTTAGTGGTGTGTATATGGAATTTTTAGGTATGAATCCTCCTAACCTCCCTCAATTTCACTCTCCCCCAACTTCCCTTTGATTCAGTGGTTGTAGATTTAGGAACTATATGAACATTACACCACAACATAGTGCAACCAATAAAAGAGGATGAGGATTTTTTAATGATTGATAGTGAAAGTATGAAGATGATGAATACTAAAGGTTTATAAATTCCTTAGATAGAGTAAATACCTGAAGTGACACATAGTGGGTTGATAGTGATGATATCATTACTCTATGGAAAGATTCAAAGGATTTTATAAGTTAATTTATAAACATATGAATCTATGTTCAAGTGAATGGACTAGGGCCTAAGGGAATAGTGGTGAGTAATATTTTCTAGACCTGGGGAATATTTTACCATGAAGTATGATATGATATTATCTTAGTGGATGGGATTTCTTGATTCCAATGTGAAACATTGATTTAATAAAACCTATGGGTTACAGAATCTAACCTAAAGGGGTTAAAATTATTGTGAGGTGAAATTATATATATTTAAATTCATTGATACAATCATGGGTGGGGTATTTTGGTGATGTGACCAACATAAAGGTGTCTATAAAAATATAATTAATGAATAAGGTCTTAGGAGGACAATATAGATTCATGTGGGATGGTTTTACTTGAAGGAAATGTGATAGTTAATAGGTTTAACTTTTATGATTGATAAATTAGTGGCGGGGTTTTCAAAGATTCCCAGAGTGGTGTGCCGAGTGATGGGGTTAATATTTAAATAGAAATTGTTATGGTAGCAATGACTAGATCTAATTATGTGTTATATTTGGCTATATGAAATTTCTATGTATTGGAAATTCTTACATGAATCTAGAAAATTACATATTTCACTCAAATTCACTAATATCCTCTCTAGATGACTTCCATCCAACCTCAAAAACAACTTATAGGATCATGAAACATTATACCACGATATATCCATATAAACCAGATCAAGAAGATTCACAATTTTTTCAGAAAATCAAAATATTTTTGGTGACAAATATGACAACAAAAAGTATAAAGTACAAAATGATATGTTAATGAGACTAGATAAAAAATGGTTTCCCATAACATAAAGAATTAAAATACAATTAATCAGTGAAATATGACTAAGAATTGGTATAATGGAAACAAATAAGCTCAAGTTCTTCAGCCAAGAGTTTGAGTGTATGTAAAAAGATAATTGTGAAATATATTTGATACCATGTAAAAAGATAATTCATAGAATCCATACCTCCATGTAAAGTAAAGTTTTATTATTTATAGATAAAGAAATAAAGATAATGTGACCTACCTAATCACACATATATTCAGTCACAACAAATCATCAAACATCAAATCTCAGTAATATCAGTAAAAAATGTAACAGATAAATCTGTCCCTCATCACCATCACTATCATCACCGTCATCATAATCCTCATCCTCATCCTCATCCCTATCCACATCATCATATCTACCCTCATCCCCACCCTCATCCCAATCCTCATCCTCGATTTCCTCCTCAGCCTCCCCCTCACCCGCATCCTCTACCTCGGCCTCCTCCTCGCCCTCATCCTCAACATCATCCTCACCCTCAACCTCTTCCTCACTATCACCATCACCATTTCAAGGAACCATATCATCTAGACCACCATGAGAATTTCCACTTGATGCAATATATAATGAATGCATCTACGACACATATGCATCACAAGCCGCACTAGTCTCTGGTGGAAGTAGGGATGATGTCAATTCCATCATCATCATCATCAAAAACATGCTTTGGAATTACTTCAATAATGACACAAAATTTAGGTCGAAGATGATCTTTGACATAAAAACATGTTTCTTCATTGATTAAAATACATATGGTTCATCAGTAGAAAGAGTGCGAGTCATGTCAATAACTCAAAATCCATAATCATCAATAAAGGTTCCCTGACTCATCATCGAATCAAACTACTGGAATTTCATCATCAAGACTCGACCATGAGAGTAATAATCCAATATTATTATTTTCTCAATGACCCCATAATAAGATACATTTTCAAAATGATGTCTGATATCCGATGCACTGACATAACAATATGTTGTGGCAGTTACAATAACACCGTCATGTTGTGTTCTCATGTTATTTTCTCGTTTAGTGATAATAAATCTATACCCATTGATCACAATTGATTTAAATTCATAAATCACGATATTAGGACCAAAATACAAAGCTCTTATTTCCTAAAAAATATATTCTATTGGAAAACCTGATACATAAAATAAAATAAAATATTAAATTTAATTAAATATTGATTTTAATTATAAATTACAACAATATTTCTACCTTCAATTTTAACAAAGTAGAAAAATCTTTGCATTGAAAAGTCTCTCCCATTCTTAAAGATAAAGAATGATGCTTTATATTTATCATTTCTTTATGTTCCCTATAGATAAAAATAGAAATATTTGTATAATTATAAGATAGGATATAAGATATACATGTTCAATTTACTTACTTGATGTAGTCATCGAAGAAATCATTGTTGAAAAACACTGTGCAATTTTCCATATCCCGCTCTTCAAGGATTTATGTCGTCGATATATATGATATGATAATACCTCCTATTTGAGGAAGTGATGAAAAAATGGTTTCAATTTTCTCATAATTTTCTTCTTTATTTATCATTGGTTTGTTCATTCTTGTAGTAAGATAAGACAAATACATTGAGAATAAATCCATACATTCTTGAGAAAGTAACCATTCATGATAAAACCTTTAGGATGATTCATGTTCTAGACATAATATTTCAACATGTACATATTTATTTTACTTGGATACATCCAATTGAATTCAAAAGGTCCCCTGAGAAGTATTTTGGTTGGAAGAAGGATATTCAGATGCAACATGCATGTGAAAAATGATGGAGGAAATATTTTCTCTAACTCACACTAAATTAATGGTGTCTCTACAAGAATTTTTTTACAAGAAATAATTGGACATATTTTTTAACACAAAGATATCTAAACAAATGGAACAAATGAATAACTGAAACCCTTGCATTATTGGACAAAATAAGATAGATTGTTATTGGAATCAACTCATTCAGAAGGACATGATAATCATGAGTCTTCAAAGATTTCAGCTTCAACTCTCTTCAGTTGACCCATTTTGATATATTTATTGAATAGCCATCAAGAACTTTAATATTATCTAATACTTCCCAAAATTGATTTTTTTTCGGTAGGTTTCATAACATTAGAAGCACATGGAACATTCCATTTATTTTCACTAATACACACATGATGTAATTATGGTCTGATTCCCCAATCTACCAAGTCACGCCGAGATCATAAATCAACTTTTTTCTTTCCCTTTACATTTTGAACAATCAAAAGCAACATTTCACATATATATTATTTTCAATGTTAATTATGTATTAGAAATGGTATTGCAAATTGGTTGACCAATATAGTAACTCAAAGAAGATACTCATATTCTTCCAATTGTAACATGTATCATTGGAAACATTATTTCTCTTTTTAGATTTAATTTAACCCTTCCCAAATGAAAATTGAAATATTTCAATTAATTAAGCACATAAGTTCTAGACATATGCTGAGGTGGATTATTAATATCCATGGTATTGTCAAATCTTTGATGATTGTTTCTATATGGATGGTTTATTGGTAAGAACTGTCAATTTACCATAAAACTAAAACTACAATGATATTTCAATCTTATGGATCAAGTATTATTCATAAAAATAGGACATGACATTTTCCCCTTCATACTCCATCCATACATCATTTCATAAGTAGGAAAATCATTGATTATCTACATAAGTGCAACACACATATGAAATATGTCTTTTGAACATGCATTGTATGTGTACACACCCACATCCCAAAGAAGTATTAATGATTTTAATAAAATTTTCATGTATATGTCTATATCACTTCTGGGATAATAAGGCCTAAATATAAGTATACTCATGAAAGTGAAAGGGTTTTTCATAAAAAACCATGGTGGAAGGTTATAAATGTGTATGGAAACTGGCCATGTGCTGTGCAAAGTAAGCATCTTCCCAAACGGATTAAAACCATCACATGAAATACCCAACCTCACATTATGCACGTTAACCACAAAATCAGGATATCGAGCATCAAATATTTTCCATGAAAATCCATTTGCAGGGGGAACCAACTATTCATTATTCTTCTTTATCTTGGTATCATTCCATCACATTTTTATTGATATTGTATTATAAATGAAAAGATTTTGGAGTCTGGGGATCAATGGAAAGTGACACATTTCTTTTTATGGAACATGAGATGGTGTTACATTAGATTTTAGCTTCCATCGGGATGTTATACATTTTATACAATCATTTATTTCAGCAGTTACTTCCTAGAATAAGATGCAATCTTTTAGGAAAGCATGGATTTTGTTTTTTTGAAAATCCATGTTCTTCAACTAACTTCCATTCCATATAGTGATTTGAGGGAATATCTGCATCATTTGCAAGTAAGTCCTTCAAGAAGTTAAGAATGTAATCGATGGTAGTATTAGAATTCCCACACATGTTTTTCCCATGAAACAATCAAATTAAAAATTATAGATTTTTCATTTTACTACATTGCCGATATACTTGAGTCGTCGTAATATCATTAAATATTTTTCACTTTGTCAATATCATCATTTTCATTGGATGCATCATGTGTGCTCATATTGAATTCTTCTTCAGTCGACATAATTTCATTCTCATAATGACGAATAAATGAAAATCGGTCATATATCAAATTCTCCAATCCATTCCTCTCATTTAGATCATCATCATTTTGAGATTCCATTTTCTCCCCTTTATGATACCACTCATAATAGTTTGTTTGAAAACCATATTTGGTTATATGGTAGCTAAATACTTCATGGAACAAACAAGGTCTTCCAACACAATTATAATATAGGAAGTGCATGTGATCACTATCTGAAGCATTGTCAAATGAGAAATCTAAAAATCTCTCCAAATTGTTTTGAAAATTTATTGAGATCTCATCAGTTTCATATATCCAACTTCTATCCATTCTGTAAAAAATTTTAATCATTTATTTTGTGAAATAAATTCAATAAGATCGAATTTTAATTGAAAATATATTCAACTAAATGATAATTGTTCACTTTATATAAAACCATCTCCAACAAAATATTTAGATACATGTTGAACCATAGAATTGGAAATTATAGTATTGTATCAACATCGATTTTAGACCATGTAAGAGAAAACAAAATGGCACATAGTGGAATTAAAAAAATAGGAGGTTTAGTTCCAATATAGAAGATAGTTCTCTCCACATGATAGTAACCCACTACTAAGAAAATTTATTTTAAAAAATAAAATGAACCATAACATGGATCAGGTTTTACATTAAATAACTACATAGTAGGAAGTCCGAGATACAACTAGCCTCTATTGTAGTTATTCATGTGAAAAATATGTAAAAAGAAGGAACAAGAAGTATCAGAGTAAAACATTTTAAATAATAAGATAAGTGATAAGTAAATATATATTAAACATATGCACAACTCAAATGTAAAATGAAACATAGAGGGTGAATAGTGTATTGAGTTTTTGTTTCAAATCGGTATTAGATCAACTTTGGTTGATGAATTATCTTTAAATATATACCTCATATAATATTAAATGATCCAATGAATCTTTCTCTTAGGTGTGGTAATAAATATCATAAAATAAAGTTTTATATAGAGAATTAAGTAATATAGTACCCTTATATGTTCCATACACCCATTTCATTTGAGGATTTATCAAATTTATTCTCAACTACTAAAAAATTATCCACTGAGGAATAATCATAATTAATTAATCATATTAATAATATTTTTTAAGTATTAAATGATAATATATTCATTAAATGGTAAGATATTCATTAATCATGTTGACACTATACATAGTGTAAGTTGATAAATTTTCCAAAAATAAACTTTTTCTATAAAAAATAGAATTCCTTGGTAATAAAATAATCATTATTTTGAATCATTAAAATAAAAAAAAATTAGGTTGTAGTTTAATAAACCAACATGGTTATTGTTGTGTCTAAAATCACCTCATCTTTTTGGTCTTAAAATAAATTCTCCTAGATGAAAAACATGAATCACTAGATTTTGAGTGTATTAGTGAAGGTCTAAGTTCATTATGGTATAAATAAAATAATTAACCTACAAGGTAAATGAAGGGATAAATATATGAATGTTAGATTTACTCTCCATGATAATAAATAAAAATTTAATAGAGGTCCACCACATTGTAATAAAGAAACCAATGACCATAGATATAATCCATATGGTGAAAGATAAAAATGATCCGTAATTTTAAGTGGGTTGGGGGGGGGGAGAAGGGGTGCCAACATTTTTATTTTTAGTAAAGACCTTTTTGGCTTGGGTGAGGTAAATTTCGTCTTCTCCTATGGTTCTCTCTATTTTATCAGTTTAATTTTTTTCCAATTTTACATCTGGCTATAAAGGTTATCACTCCTTACTCAAATATACTCCAACATATGTTTGTATTTAACTTAGAGAACTAACAATTTTGAACCTACTTTAATGGGGAATACACCATCTCTCAATCTATAATCACCATCTTGAAAGTAAAATATGATTAATTTATCTAAAAAATAGAGGTTTATATTTATCCTACAGTGGGCATAGAAATATATATGACTATCATATATGCATATATATATACAAAAAAATATATGGAGAACATGTATAATTATGATCCCATAGGTTTGATAATTTTTAAAAAAAAACATATGGGTAATATCATATAGAGTTTATATGATAAAATCCTTACTCAACTGAAGGATCCCATAGGCATGGGGAAAAATAATATAGAGTAGGATATGGGTCATAACATGTTACCTAAAGTCCCATGGAGTATATAATGGAAGAGTTCAAGTCAAGATAAAATCTAAAAAATCATATGGGTAGATAGAATTAATATGCATGAGCTAAAATAGGAAAAACACATCGGTCATTCCTCTATCTATAAAAGATAACTACATTAGAAGAGGTTATAAGTGAAAAAACATGTCGATAATCGATAAATGTCATCCCTTGAAAAATCGCAATGGTATGAACCCACCTTGAAGAACAACATCCAATAATATATAAGCATAAGGTATAGTGGTAAAACTCACTAGTTGATGATATATGAATGGAGAAATCCAATACTAAACATTACATTTATTATTTAATTAATCTTGACACATAAATAATAGGTTGATATGTGGTAACCTATAAAGGTTTTAAAACACAATTGCAATGACAACACAAAAATAGGTCCATGGAAGGATTATACAGTGTAGGTAATAAAGGAGATATATTAAGTAAATATAAAAATACTCACACTGTTAGTGGTAACTCCCAAAACTAGTTGGAAAGGTAAAAATCCACCCCCTCCTATAGATAACAGTAGTTATTTTTTAAATTAAAGAAGTGACATTTTACACATACCCAAAATATTATGGGAACCTATTTTAAATGTCACATTTATGTTGGAGGAAGGATATCTGATCATCCAGGCTACAGAGTCTCTGGGTTGGCACCAAGGGTGGGTATCCAAAATTTAAGAAGTACGGGTAACATAGGTGTTTGGGAAATTTCACACCGGGCACAAGCTAACTAATTTTTATTTAGTACATAAAGTGATGAATGGATAGATCCTATTGCATACACAGTCTGGAAGTTTCTATAAATATTGATAGATGAGAATTCTCCCTAATTTTAATCCAAACAAGGGATTCTATTTTTGAAAATATAGATGTCTATATTATAGAATAGAAACACTTCTACTAAGAGTCACTCCTAAATCCAATACTAGTATTACCGGATGTTATGTAATTAAATTATAACAACATATTTATCCAACGGATTCATTAAGAAAAAAATAATCATTGGTACATTTATTGAAACATTTAATCCTGTTGAAGATAAATATTCCAATGGATGTAAAAGAATATGATGAATTACCACACGGATTTTCATTTAGGCCAAATCAAAACACAAAAAAAATGGATGCAGAACATTAAAACTAAGTAGAACTTACCAATTTGAAGTCTAGAACAAAAAAAATTACTTGATTGAATATGGATTGATCGATGGAAGAAGTCTCACAGTCTGTGGAAGAGGGAGCTTCAGTTTAGGGAAGCAATCGCTCAGAGGGGGAAACCGAAGTCCCAATCTGAATTTGGGGGAAAACATTACCAATGGTTTTAAAAAACCATTAGTATATATTATATATCCCAATGGTTTATAAAAACTTTTGTGATATATTTTTAGATGGGAGTATATCCCAACGATTTAATAAAACCATTTGGATATGTTGTGTCCAAACAGACTATACCAACGGTTTGTACAAACCGTTGGTATAATCTCCCTATACCAATGGTTTTTTCAAACCATTGATATAAAAGTGTTGGTATAGATCCTATTTCTACTAGTTATAGTTGGGGTGTTAATCATGAAAATGAGAATAAAAAAAAAGTAATGGTCATAGTGGAATCAAAATTCCATATTGAAAATATACTCCTTAGAAACCCAAAATATAATGATACCTAGACCTAATGTGAATATTTAAAAACCAATTTTCACCCTTCAAAAGTCTAAGAGGTCATTGATCCTTAGTATAGGATAATTTTTCTTGACTTTCACCCAATTTAGGTGTTGAAAATCAATATCAAACCTCAAGATCCCATTTAAATTCTTCACAAACAACACTAGCGCTACCCAATGAGATACTGTAGACCTGATTAAACCACTTTCTATTTGATCTTTCAACTGTACCCTCAAATCCCTAAGCTCATATATGTAATAATAAGTTATGAAAGATATAAAAGTGGTCTTGAGGTGTAGATCGATGTAGGAGTTGACCTCTTAAAAAGGGGGAAATCCAATCACATCCTTAGAAAAAGACATTATAGTATTACCCCCACCACTGTAAGAACTTAATTATCCAAGGATTCTATAAAAAATAAAGGAAATCTTGTTAATTGGTGTATTATTGATATATAATATTCCCCAAGAGTGTGTTTCAACACTAGGGGTGGGTGAATCAGTGGTAATTTATTTTATAATTTCTTTCACTTAAAATCAACCTCTATGATTTATTAGGATTTGATTCACTCAAATATCACTCTTATTATTACTCAAATTCAACATAAAATAAAATATTACAAGTCACACATAGTTTTTACAAAGTTTCATCTCAATATGGGAACCTAATCCTTATTGTTATTGGGGTGAGTTTGATTCATAGATTTTCTAATAATAATGAATCACTAATTAAAAGTGGTTAATAAGGAATCACACTATAACTAGGTGTGTTTCCAAAAATATACCCAATATCGCACTAGAAATAGACTGAATCCTTATATTATGAAATTTATTTAGACCAGAGTGACTAATATCATAAGATAACTTGGTTTGATTCAGCAACTGATGATGATATTCCTATTCAAGACTTCAAGATACAATATTCGAATATACTCATATATTCAAGAACCTAAAAATCAGATATTTAGTATTAAAATTAGATTATTCATCTTTACTATTTTCATATTTTCAATGATTTAATTCTCAGTATCAGTTCACTAAATTCTAGGACTTTGATGATTTTCTTCACAATTCTCGATTCCTAGTTTTATTTTTTGTTCATATTTTTCTCTCAATTATCTCAATATTTCATATTCTTGGAAAAATTTCTCCCTCACTATTCTTCACTTCCCAGTCAATCATTTTTTAATTTTCTATAAATAATTAAATTCTAAAAAACAATTCTAGATCACCTTTCAAATAATTTTCTCAATATAATAAAACCCCCTATGTGTTTCCTCCATCAATTGATCACATAGAAATTCTCCCTCAATCACTTAATATTAAATTCTCATTTAATTAATTATCACTTGTGAAATTACAACAATACCCTCCTACTCATTTCATTCGATAAATAGAAAAAGTTAGGTGTTTCTATAACAATGATTTCTAGGAAATAATTCAGAAATATTCACATTTGAGAATTCTAGAATGTTTGATAAGTGATCATCTCTTTTCATTTCTCAAAAATTCAAAGAATAAAATTCATCTGGTAAATCTCTATTAGTTTTGTTTTAGAGCATAAAATATATCATTATGGTGAAATTTCATTAATACATAACTTGAATAAGAGAATAGGCATTAGCATATTATTATTTGAATTTTAAAACAACATAACATCATCCCATTGAAATTTATAGACTTAATTTCTATAACTTCATCTTTTATGAATGTTCACTAAGTATTTGAATCTTATTATCCTCCCTATAGATACCTTTTTATAAGATTAAAATGACTCCAATATTATCATCTACAGATTATTTAACTTTTTTTCTAGGAATTTCTAGACGAATCTTATTAAAATATATTTAATCTTATAGAATCTAGACTTTGTTGTATTCTGGTAAAAAATCCCATCATAAGGGTAAATAAATCTCATATAATCCATAATAACCCTTAAAATATTATCAATTACTCTTAAGTAATTTCCATGAATATTATAGAATGTAAAACCAATCTTATGAAGTATCAAATGAAACTTATATAAATTTCAATTATCCAAATTGAAATTCAAATGACTCGTACATATTTCATCAGATGAATCTTACACAATAATTCCATTATTTTTTTTATTCTTGTGTGGAAATGAATCATATGTATTCTAGAATGACTCATATGAAATTTTTATTCCTTTTAAAATTATCCACTCTAGAGTTGAAATTTATATTACTAAAATAATATATAGTTGATTTTATCCACAATTGTTAAATATAAAATTGATACATATATTGCTAAAAAATTCTTAGAAACACTTCAAAAATCCACATATCTTCTAAAAAACATTTTCAACATATGAAGGTCAGCCTCCACAACTTCGAATGATTTTAATTCAATTTTGACAACAAAGACAATTTACCTTCAACAATTTCATTAGGCACTTCAATATCCCCCTTTGGATCTGTTTCTATTTCTATTCAACAATCAACTCCATAAAACCTTTTGAAACTACTTTTTCATATCCACTTACTATTTTCAATAACACAAAAATTTGGACTAGAATCATCAATTCAAATCCCTTTATTTAATGAGATGAGTCTTAACACCACACCATTGAATATGGTAACATGTATGAGATAAATCCAGAACCTGGTGATAAGAAATTTTAGACACGTGGCTTAGATTTTCTCTCCCTCATTACATATTTACATATCTCCCCCATTTAACAATAACCACAACTCTATATTAACAGATAAAAAAAGAGTTTTAACCGCCCCTTTGAAAAAGAAGAGTACAATATCTCTTCATCTTTGATAAGATAACCTAAAGTATTGTGTAAGTTCATCCCAAACATCCTTAAGTGAGGGGTAAGGCTGAACATATAGTTTTATCCTTAACATAAAAAATATCTCTCTTGGAATTTATTTTGTGAATATAATTATAATTTTATTTTTTTACAGAAATGTGCTCCAATTTAACATATTCATTTTCTATTTTTTTCGATAAAATTATACCTAGTATTAATGTGTTTTGATCTTGAGTGATCAGTTGGTTTCTTTGATAGGCCAATGACACTATTATTATCACAATAAATCCTTAGTGGCTTCTCAACTTCTACTTTCATATCATCCAGATAAACTCTCATCCACAAAATCTTTGTACAAGAATGAGTTTTTTTAGTATATTATGCCTCAAATTTTCTCAAATAAACTAAACTATTCTTCTTACAATGCCAACTCACAAAAATTTCACAAAAAAGAAAGTGCCAATAGATATAGATTTCCTCTCATTATAGCCTCCTTCTCTATCTGTATTTGTGAAACTTAGTAGATTATAATGAATCCAACTATAGTAACCAAGAGACGATGGTCATTTTAATACATTTTCATAGATAAAAAGGGTTCTAACCCTAATTGAATAACCATTTTAGTATGTTTGGAGAACCAGATACATTTATGATACCAATTTTACATTGGTAATAGAATATAAAACTTAACAAATGAAAATGATCGGTATTCTTAAAACTCATTCAAAGAATTCATCTTCATATAATGGGGAAATGAAAAAAAGGATGGTATCAAATTCTAAATAATATAAACAACATAATATATCATAATTAGATAATGCACAATCGATATGGTAAGTTAAATAACTGAAAAAACACGCCATTTAATCTATAAATTGAGTAAGAAATGCATCCATGGATAATATCAATGCAATAAAATCATGGATAATAATAACTGAATTCTCAATGAAGGAAATTATTAATATTATATTTCATGATATCAAACGTAATGATATCTATATCTTCAATACCTTGTGTCAAGATAGTTTAAAACTATGGGTAAAAACCCATTTAATTTAGATAACTAATTTGTCTCATAAGACCTGTCGATGCCTTGAGGGTCTATCTATAATCGGGCCCCACCCATCACTATATTTCCAATTAATTCCTCATATATTTAATTATAAATTAAATTCATAAATTATATTCATTATTAATAAATTTATATATTGAATAAAGAATATAAAAAATAAATATTTCTCAAGTCAATCAAATAACTTTCAATGTAAATCACAATATGTAGAAATGATATATGGTTTAATCAATAAGAATATCCATGATAAATAATATATATATTAAAGATAAATTCAATTTCTAATGATCAAAAACAACTAATGTTTCAATAGGAGTTATAACCTCAAAATTATTAAGGGATAGGAGATGACCATGGGTTTATCAGGAATATAGGTTTTGTTATAAAATCATGTCCTTTGTAAGAATAAAGTAAACTAAAATTAAATATTAAAATAATATTTGATTAATTTTTTTGTTTTTTAAAACCATTTAAAAAATATATAAGAATTTAATTTTTATTTAAAAATGGTTATGGTGGTGGGGAAATCTTTTAACGTCGTATCTGTTAAAATAATTCCTTTACACTTTCTATAAAAAAAGTTGAAAGTGACCCTTTAGGAGAACATTAGAAATATTTTTTCATAGATTTTAAAAATTCAACGATAAATTAAAATTTCCTTAATAAATTATTTGTATTGTAAAAAAGACTTTTTTAAAATAATTTTGAAAAATATAAACATGGAATAAAAATTATATCTAATTAAAAGAGAAATAAAACCAGTTTTTATTTAATTTTTTTTACTTAATTCAAGTCGAAAAGTGAGGAAATGTTTGAATAAAATATGGAAACTCCTTAAATATCTGAAGGAAAATAATATTTATAGAGTTTTATAAGTATAAGTTATAATATTTCTTTAAATAAAATAAGAACAATCAAAAAATTAAGATCATAAAACAAATTATTACCTATTTGGTAAATTTTAAATTACAACCACTTGAAATAATAAAATTTAATTGAAACATCAATCATTTTGAATAAATAGTTATTCATTATAAATAAATAAATGGGGATGTCAATACAAAAAAAGCGATGGTTATTGGATGTTCTAGTAACCGATATGAAATAAATATGATTAAAATAATAATAATAATATAGAAGTGGTTTCATAAAACTTCCATTATATATATTTTTCTATTAGAAATGGTTTCATATATACTACCACTAAATGTTTAAAAAAACCCTAATCCCTCCCCCCTCCTCTTCTCCCACTCTTCAACCCCCACCCCCCCACTCCACCACCCCAACCTCCTCCCCTCCTATCCCGAACTCTGTTCCTAAGCCTGTGATCCATTTCACCCCACCCCTTCTCATCTCCTCTCCCTGACAGCAAACCTGAGCCCAAGCCCAAGACCCCCGACCCCTCTGACCCCCCAAACATGACCCCCTTATGACCCCCTATGATCTCCTATTTGATCGGCTTTCCTGTGACTCCATCCCCCCCATTGGCCTCCCTCACCCCATCTCGGTTCCCCTCTTCAGTGGAAACATAGACCCCCCTCCGAGCTCCCTCTACATGGCTTGAATCCCCTCCTTAGCAACAATACATACCCCACCTTAAAGACTGGATCATCCTCACCCTAAATTTATTATTGAGTATCATTAAATGGAAAATCATGGGTTATAAAAAAAATATAAAATTTGTTTTTTATTCATTGGATAATAATTATAAATGTAATTTTGGTTGATGATGTGTTATTTAGATTTTTCATTTAGTTGTTTGGAGTTATAATAATCATTAATTTTTATTATGTTGTATTAAATTTAAAAAATAAATATATTTATGATATATGTTGGTTATGGATTCTAGATCATTCATAATATCATGGGTTTTAATTTGATATTAATGAATTAAACTATGTTCTATCTATGTTAATGCCTCTAATTTTTGATAGATACATAATTGAGGATATTTTATAACTCATGACCAATTGGTGGTAGGGTTTGGGGCCACACATGGTTTCATATCCAACCTTGGTAAGGTATCTGAGGATAAAGGCATTCAAAATGAGATATTAGACCCTTTTTAAATTTATCCAAATCCTACACGTTTTATGAATATGTGAGGAATCATTTAGTTTAATAGAATCTATTAAATAATGATAGAGTATTTAGGGTTAGTTTTTACATGCATGATAATCAATTATTTATTGTGGTAACTAGAACAACCAACATAGTTTCATTGATTATATTTTAACTAACATGATTTTTAAAAGAACTAATTATAGTGTGTAGTTTGTTTTTTGTTGAGTCAAATGACTAATTTTTTGTCATTTTATTTGAAAATCACAATATAAATTATTAAAATTTATGTTAACATCATGTTTTTATATTTATCTCAAATTGATAGAACATCTGATTGGATGTTATGTAAACAGAGTTGATTTATATAATTCATGGAACAACATAAAATCACACTAAACTAGTTCAATATAATATAGACATATAGAGTTTAATATTTTGGGTATGCATGATATATAGTGATATCCAAATAAAGTATACTTGCCTACATATTTTAAAGGGGTGCTCGTTTTCTTAGTTAGATCATTAGAAATGGTTCAGACATTGATCAATGTAGTTAATTTTTTAATGGAATGAACCCTGTTTAGTTACAACACTAAGGTAGAATACACCATTATATTTTATTTGATTCATCCCATTCATCTTTGTTTATGATAAATAATAATTTATTTGATTCATATTTTTATATTATAAGTTTAGTAAGAAAAAGTTCATTATTTGATTCATCCCATTTTCCTTTATAGTTTTTATGAAAGAGTCAATGGTAAAGTTGGGTGATATTTAATTTTGATTTTTTCTTATTTGAATAAACATTTATATATTTATATCTGAATGTATATATAGAATAAATTCCAACACCTATATATAAAAGTTAGATTAATTTACCTCAAAACACACCTCGATATTCCAAGGGTTTGGATGAATTTTTAGATTATGTAATTGCAAACTGATCAGTGGATGGTAGAATTAAATATATGTGTCCTAATTATAAATTCAAATGATGGTTGAATAGAAACAAAGTATATGATAATTTTATATTGAAGTAGTTTCTGGATCGATATGTATGTTGGATTTTTCATGGTGAATCAAATTTTATGGAAAGTCAAAACAATGACAATACTATCAACGAAATACAAAGTGAACTAACAGTGAAGAATTTAGTTTGAAATTTCATAAATAATAAATTTGGTTTTGTATAATGCAATGTGAAAGATTCCAATAGATCAACATAACCTTTAGTTGATCCTGATCAGGTTAATCTTGTTCAGAACTTTAGTGACCAAAAAATGATTTTTATGAATTATTTGAAGACGAACAATAGGAACTGTATGAAGGGTGTTCCAAGTATTCAAATTTGTATACTTTACTTAAGTTGTATCATATCAAGTGTATCTGTGGAATTACTGAAAAAGCAATTTCCATGATTTTAGAGTTTATTCATGATGAATTTAGAGATGCTAAGATCACTAAATCATTCTTCGAGATGAATAAATCCGTCAAAAAACTTGGACTTGATTATATAATGATACATGCATGCCCTAATTATTGCATGTTTTACTGGGGATAAGATTCCGATAAATAATAATGCACTATATTTCATACAAGTATATGCAAGTCAATGAACAAAAATGTGAGTATAAATCAATGCAACCCCAAGAAGAAACAAGAGAAGAAAATTTATGCAAAGGTATTGTTTTACTTTCCTCTAAAAACACACATTCAAAGATTATTCATGGCATCTAAGACTACATATGAATTAAAGTGCTTTATTAGGATAGTAAAAATAAATTTATAAGACATAAAAGTGATTCAAAATCATGGAATATGTTTGATTATCCATATTCAAATTTTTATTTGGATCCTAAGAATGTACACTTGTGATTAGATTCTGATGGTTTTAACCATTTTAGTAGACCAATTACTAATTTTAGAATTTTTCTAGTTGTTTTGATCCCCTATAATCTACCCCCATAGATTTGTATGAAAAATTATTCTTTTATTATTTTGATAATTATTACTATAAATCAAATGCCTAGAAATGACATTGATGTATACCTTCAACCTCTAATCAAATATTATTGAGAACTATAGGATGATGGCATGGAAAAATATGACGCTTCAATGAGAAAACTATTCAAAATTCATGCTTCTTTAATGTGGAAAATTAGTGACTTTTTTGGACTAGGAAATTTATCTCGTCGAAACACTTATATTGGATTGTATTTTCCCGTTTGTAATTTTGATTTTTGTACCTCAATGATTACCTCATAAAAGAAAATAGTGTTTTATGTTTCATCTTCAATTTCTTGATGCTTTTCATAAATTCATGTATAAAAAGACATGATTCAATAGATATTTGAAATGAGAAAGTCAATAATGGTGTTACATGGTTCATAAATATTAGGTCAATTAATGTATGTTATTGAATAATTTGGAAAATGTCATCAGTTTAAAGAAGGGGAAAAGGGTACAAGTTACAATATCCAAAGAATCTGGAACACAACAGTGGAAGAAAAAGTGTATATTTTTCAAAATTCTTTATTAAGATTTTAATTTGATACATTATAATATTGATGTAATTCATATTGAGAAGAAAGTCACTGGTAATATAATTTTTATAGTGCTTCAAGAGCAGGGAATATTGGAAGATCACCTTAATGCTCATAAGGATTTGATGTCATTGACTATAAACCATGGTTTGTAGTAAAATGAGAATTGAAAGCATCCTTTAACTATTTTTACACTGATAAATCATAATAAATACATATTCCTTTGAAATTTAAAGAATATAAAAGTTCCAGATGGATATTCAAGTAACATATTAAGGTATGTTGACTTAAAACATCAAAAGTTACATGGATTGAAAAGTCTTGACTCGCATATTTTGATGGATTAGTTGTTTCTATTGACATTGTATAATAATTTACCTGAAAAATAAATTGAGGTTATAGTTGATTTTTTTACCTTTTCTAGATAGATTTGTGGAAAAACTCTAAATCCAATTGATCTTGTTAAACTTCAAGAAATAATTGTTTTGACACTATGCCATTTGGAGATGTTATTTCTCCCTTAATTCTTCACAATAATGATTCATTTGACAGTTCATTTGGTTGAAGAAGCTAAAATTGGTGATCGGTACACTATTGAGGGATGTATCAAATTGAGATGTATGTTGATATTTTTTTTAATTTTCATTGGCGAATTAAAATTTATCAAATCACTGGGTAATTTTTTAAATATGTTTCTTATATTTTTTCATCAGATACTTAGGTCATTTGAAATCATATGTGAGGAATAAAGATTAACCAGAAGGCTCTATTGCTAAAGGTTAGACAGATGAAGAGTGGTTGACCTTATGTTCTAGGTATTTAGATGGGATTGAGATTAGATTAAATCATAATGGATGTGTTGGAGATATATCCACTAATTCTAGTTCATAGAAGTTATCATAGATATTTCCAACTATTGGATGACCAATTACAAAGGGGTCAAATTTTACACTGACTGAATTGGATTTTCTACAAGTACATAGATATGTTCTACTTAATAGTGTTATTGTAGATCCATTTATTGAAGAATTGTGACTAAAAAAAAGAGGTGACTAAGGAGTTGAGCTTTAAATGAGCTGGAATTAAAAAAAGATATTAATAAGGAGCTTGTCTAATGGTTCACCTATAGTGTAAGTATATACTCATATTCATATTATTGACATGTAGTTATTTTGACTATATTAAAAGTAACAACTTATAACTTTTTTTATAGATAATGAATGTTGTCAATCAAGTTGAAATATAGAATGATTTGAAGTTTTTGGCTTGAGGTCCTCTAAGGAAGTCCAATAGTTACGATGCCTACAATATTCTTTGCTTTACGTTTCATACAATTTATCCTAAAAGAGACATGAAAACTCATAATAGTGGTGTATTTAAATTTGTAGAGGTGGGATGCTATGTGAATATAATTGATATAATTGAATTAAACTATCATGGCCTGTTTTTAGTTGTATTATTCAAATGAAAGTTGGTCAACATTGATAGGGGCATAATGAAAGATTCGTTACATTTAATTTATGTTAACTTCTCTTACTAAATGGATACCGGTGATCATGTATAGTGTGATCCATTTATCTTGGTTTCATAAGAAAATATGGTTTATTATGTAGATGATGATATTCATGAAGGTTGGAATGTTGTTGTACACTTAAATCAAAGAGACTTATATGATATGGGAGATGAAGATCAATTGGTGCTTTGTGACAGTGAACCACATCAACCACAAAATATTGAATAGTTTTTTCCTAAGAATATATAAATGGTAGAACTCACAAGAGAGGGTGAAAATTAAGGACTCATTGTAATAGAGGTTGATAATAATAAAAATAATGAAGATGAAGATAATTTAATGTATAAATTGGTAATGAAATTATATTACAATTTATCTTCGATAAGTGATTCGTACATATATACATTATTCTAGTTTTTCTTTTTTTATTTATAAAAATATTTTAGTTTTTTAGTTTTATATATTTAATATACCTTATCCATTTGAAATACAGGAATTCCATGAACAAAAAAATTTCAGGATTCTAGCTGATTAACATCTCGAAGAACACCAACACTTCCATTATCTTATATGGATCCTAGTGAGTTTGTTGCACCTGAGACTCCAAGAGAGCTAGTCATTTCTAACAATTTCTTTGGTATCCCACTGTCTGATTCACCTATGGTGATGGAGTAGTTGGTCACCCCTCAATCTAGGGGATATTGGCGATTTACCATTACTGATATGTATGTCATTTTAAAAAAAAGTATATTTTATTAATCATTTAATTCATTTATAAAACAGATAAAGACAACCATAAAAGGGATATAAATATGACCACAATAGATGAATGGGACCTAAAGTACATTAAGATTATTATTCAATTTTATGAGTTTGGGATGACTACTGGTGATTCTGTCAGAATATATGGGTATATTCTTAGGGATCTTTCTTGTGAAATAGTGAGATTTCCCATTAATTATAAAGATTAAAGGCATATTCCACCAACTTGGAAAAATGAGGTCTTTGGTACTTAAGTAAAGGATATATTAATTTAATATTCCTTGATAACTATTTTAAAATACATGAGTAAATTTTTTTAATATACTTATAAAGTTTTATGTTTTTTATTTCTATATATTTTTTCATTTTGATTTCCCTTACTCTATTTCACACCCATGAACTTTGAAAAGAACACATATAACATCCATAAAAAAAACTAAAATGAAAATTTTATATAAAAAAACTTGAATTTCGATTTATAATGAATTCATCTTGTTCTAGATTTATGTGTGTTTTATTCCTACACATTAAAAATAAATTATAGATCATTATCCATATGTTTGAAAACAATTCGAGATTTTTTGCTCAGTTTTGACTCAGTAAACACTTATGAAAGGTACAAAAGCCTTTAAAAACAATTTTCAGTGGGTCAAACATCTTGAAATAAAGATACAACCACTTTATATTTAATTTTGAAATATAGTAACTGAGGACAAATCATTCCGAATGACGGTTTTCCTATTATGACCATAAACACATTTTTAGTGTTTTAAAACACTAAAAGATGTGTGGAATGGTCAAAACCAAGAAAATGATGTTGTATTGTCCTTAAATCATGAGAAAATTATGGTAGGTTTAATTTTAAAATTTAGGAACCATGAAATATCATTCCAAATGAAAATTTTCCCATTATGGTCATCAATATGTTTTTAGTGTTTTAAAACACTAAAACATGCATGTAATGGTCAAAACTAGGCAAATGATATCAGATTGTCTAGAAATCAAGTGAAAATGACCATATCTTTAATTGTGAAATATAGGATCCAAAGACACATCATTCCGAATAAAATTTTTCCTATTATGGTTGAAAACATGTTTTTAGTGTTTTAATTCACTAAAACGTACATGGAATGGTCGAAATAATTGAAAATGAAATCATATTGGTGTGAAATCATGGGAAAACCACCTATTAGTTGTTTTTGACATGTACATGCATAAAACACATCAATTCAACGTGTGGTGTGGTTGAAATTACTTGGTAAAAACTTATGAAAGGTATAAAATCCTTTAAAAACAATTGTAAAGGGGTCAAAACCAGGAAAATGATGCCGGATTTCCCTAAAATTAGGGAACAATGACTATATATTTAATTTTAAAATCTAGGAACTAAGAACACATCATTCTGAATGACTGTTTTCCTATTATGGATATAAATGAATTTTTAGTGTTTTAAAATGATAAAATATGTGTGAAATAGTCAAAACCATGTAAAGGACATCGAATTATCCAAAAAGCAAAGGAATCCCACTAATTAGTTGTTTTTTTACATGCACGCATAGACAACATGTCAATTCAACATACAGTGTGATTGGAATTACTCAGTAAAAACTTATGAAAGGTACAAAAGCTTTTAAAAACAAGTATTGGGGTGTAAAAAGAAGGAAAAAGACATCATATTTCCCTAAAATCAAGGGAAAACGACTGTATATTTAATTTTAAATTTTATGAACAGATGAAATATAATTTTGGATGGTAGTTTTCCTATTATGTCTGTAAAAGGATTTTTAGTGTTTAAAAATCTAAAATGAGTGTGGAATAGTCAAAAATAGGAAAATAATGTCAAATTATACTAAAATTAAGGGAAAATTACCATAGATCTAATTTCAAAATATATAAATTGATGAAACATCATTCAGATATACAATTTTCCTATTATGGACATAAATAGGTTTTTAGGGTTTTAAAACACTAAAACATGCATGTAACATTCATAACATGACAAATGATATTAGATTATCCTAAAATAAAAGGAAAATGACTATAGATTTAATTATGAAATATAGGAACTGACAACACATCATTTTGAATGACAGTTTTTCCATTACCGTTGCAAAGGTGTTTTTTGTGTTTCAAAACACTAAAACATGAATAAAATGTTCAAAACCATAGAAAATGAAATCAGATTGATGTGAAATCATTGGGAAACCCCCAATTAGTTATTTTTAAAATATTGTACATGATATGATATATAAGTCTTTAATTTTTTTATTAAATAAATTTCAAGCACACCACGTCACTTTAAAAATAAATTAGAATATTTAATTATCCCTTTTTAGTTTCAAGTATTGAATATTATCTTAAATAGGTATGTTTCTATTTTCTAAGTTCTTTTCATTATATATTATTTGTTTTATGTTAAAATTCCTTATTTTTGATTAACAAAATTTCATGTTTTATGTGAAACATTATGAATAAATTCTATGTATATTCTCTGTCAAATTTCTTTTCCTAAATGTTCCAGTTTTCATTATAGGTGGAAGATGCCAGAAGCAGGTAAGAGGTTGACCATTCTGATCCATGAAATTTTTTAGAAGGTAGTTGTGAAGATTATTATTTTCCATGGTATGTTAAAATTTTATCAATTATTCTACTATAATTCTTATTTATTATGTTTAGTTTTAATTTTTGTTTCATTTTTTGTTACATCTAATGCGATGACATGGTCTGTTTCAATTGATGAGATGATGTAGAGGTAAATTGATGTAGTGAAGGTTGTGGGATAGATGTATATTAGGGATGGGTTATTGTTGGATATATTTTATATGTATATATTGATGACTGAGGTTTTAGTTAATGTATGGGGTGACCGAGACTTATGGGGTGACCGAGACTTAGGTTATGATAACCGTAGACGTTTTTATATGACTAGATGCATGATGTATGAATGATGGATTTATCATATATTTATGTTTTAGTTTATAGTATGCCGGTATTTTTTATATTTATTTATTTTTTATTAAATATTTATAAAAAAATAAAAACATATTTAGATGTGGTCTGCAGTAACTAATGTTAAACTTATCATATTGAATGTATTTAGCGGAGTTTCAGCATAATCGCTGATAAATGATGTGCAAAAATTAATTGTACTTTATTTATATTCCTAGTGGATATTTTTCTATTAAGAAACTACCACTAATTAAATAAAAAACTACTACTAAATTCTCAAAAAATGAAACTTAAAAAAACCATTGTGAAATAAAATAAACAACCGCTATTTGACTAGTGACCTTGAAATACATAGTGGTTTTAGGAACTGTCGCTAAACAATTAGAAAAGTGTTAAATGGCCTCTAGACCACTGAATAACCACCGATGATGAAACTTTATTTTTTAGTGAGTATATACATCACATAAAAGTGAATAGGTTGATAATAAAAAATATGTCTCAATGGAGTGGAAATTAACACAAAATTTCCCCAATCTCATGACTCCCTTTAGTTAAACATATGTTAAACTTCTATATAATGGTATTAAACACATTATAAATTTATAAATTAATCATATTCATATTAATAATATGATATATTATCATCTTATAACATCTTACCACCCATTCATTAATAATATTTCATTACTACCATTGTTTCATGTGTTAACTGCTTCGTTTTATCATGCATGGTTTGTCATGGAAGTTCCGGTTCTTGTGAATAGAATATAGGTACATCATCTAAATAATTATATTAATTTTATAAATATAAAATGTATTCATTAAATACCTTTCTATAACCATTCTTGAAATTTGGGCATGGAAAATGAATCACATCACTTTGTGGAGATGGTAGGCCGTATGTATGCATGAATGACGTTATCATTTCCATAATAGGTGAAAGGGTAAGGAAGTGAATGATATATTAAATTTAAATAAAATATATCATGTAACATGTTTCATATATATATATATATATTCATTATTTATATCATTATCACTATCTAGGTGAGATGGTGAAGGAAACCAAATTTTTTCAGTTCGTGAGGCAGTGGTCCGTCGTACACACGAGTGATGACTTTGTTTCGAATTTAATGGTAAACAAGATGGATAAATATTATGAAATAAACTTAATAATATCTCATTATATCTAATATATTGGTTTTAGTGTATTTTAATTACTAATATATAATTTAATGTGGTAAAATAAGAATTAAAAAGAAAGGGCTAAGCGAATACAATTACCTTTGCTTAGAAGAACCTCATTTGGATATCTTCTTAAGGACCCTAGGGTTGATATTTTGGGAATAAAAACACCTATATAATGTGTATAATTATTTTGGGGATATATATTTATATTTTTTGGTCAAGATAAATTTCTTGATAGGTGTGAATAAGTAAGGGGAGGAGGTGCCCTTTTATATTTGAGTTGAGTGGCACACTCATAAGTTTTCAATATTTTCCAACAATTTCATGTAAATTTCTCAGAAATATGGATATAAAATGGATTATATTAAAATAATACCATGGTAATGTCAAAATAAAACCAAAAAATTTGGTTTTGAAACTATTTAGGTCATTTTGACCCTTATCTTTATAGATTGACCCCCCTCATAAACTTGTTTTTTTCCTTAACCATGATAATTATTTTTTACAATTTTTAATATTCATTATGACCAGATATTAAGTTGAACTTATAAACTAATATTAAATATTATGATTCATAATATTTAAAACATTTTAAAAAATTAAATTTATATAATTGGTATAATTTAATTTAAAAATAAACTCATAAATCATGTCAAAAAACAGGTTTTTAAGAAAGGCATTTTTCATGCATAAGCTGATCTTATATTAACTACATGACTTATAAAAATAATTATATGAATTTAAAATAATGTAGTTATATGCATAATATATAAATTTCATATATATAATTCATCATTAAATACTATTTTAAATAATTAAAACAGATAGACATTATGCCTTCTCAAACAAAAATAGTTTTATGAAAAAAATGTTTTTTGAAAAATACCCCTTTTACAAAAAAATGATCTTATATTTATTTATCTCAAATTTATAGTTAATAAATAATTAATTATACATATTATTACACATTATTATAAATATAAGGTATAATATTTAAATACCATTTTTTTAATTTTTTATAAAATTTTATTTCTAAGGAAAAGTTTCAAAAATTAATTCTAGGCCTATTCTGATCAAGTAAGTTAAAAATAAATATTCATCCTATCAAATTAGAATTTTTATACCATAAATTATTAAAATGTTCATTTTTTATAGTTTTATTATGAAATAATGTTCACTTACTATAATTGAGGGGAATGTTTTACATTCTCCCCATCTATAAAAATTTCATCATTGAAATTTTTATGGATATTACTTTGTAAAAAAACTAGCGTGGTTATTATTCATAAAATAATCTAGTTACCACATCAATTCCTCTATTATCTTATTTCTCCTACGTAGCTTTATAGTTGAGTCATATTATTCTTTTATACTTTCTCTCTAGTGTCAAGAATCTAGATAGACACTTCAATGTAAGATAGATCATGTTGCAATTCTATTTCTACATAGATGAGTACATGTGTTGGGTCTGGAATGTACTTCCTTATCAATGATATATGGAACACATCATGTAATTTAGAGAGGCTCTATGGAATTTCAAATTGATAAGTCATAAATCTAATTCTTTCCATAATTTCAAAAGGTCTGCTGGGGCTCAATTTCTCTTTCTCCCCGAATGTTATAACACCCTTCTAATGAGACAATTTCAAGAAAACATTATCACCCTATTGAAATTTCAAATCTTTCATTTGGTTATTAGTATAACACTTTTCTTTCTTTGATCTTCTTTAATACGAGTATGAATAGTCTTTACCTTTACCACTGTTTCCTCAATAATTTATAGGCCTATAATTTTATTTTATCAAATTTATCCCAACAAGTTAGAGTATGATATATATCACCATATAATGATTCATACAATTTCATTTGAATACTTGAATTTAATATATTTTTATAGGAAAACTCTACCAAAGTTAAATACTAATCCCACATACCTTTAAGGTTAGGTGATAAATAATTTAATGTATATTTCAATGTTTTAATTGTACTTTCAGACTATCCATCAGTTTGAGGATGATTTGTGATGGTAAAATGAAGCTCAATATGAAAATATTTCTAAATACTCTTCTTCAATTTCTCTGTAAATCAAGTATCATGACCAGAAACAATCGAAATAGGTACACTGCGAAGTATTAAAACTTTATTAATATAGATCCTTGAGAGAAACTCAAGTGGTAATTCTTCTCCTATAGAAAACAAATGTGAATATTTGGTTATACAATCAATAATAACCCATATTGGGTCATTATTTCTAGGATTATTTTATAGTAATGTGAAAAATTACATAGCAATTTCATCTTATTTCTACATAGGAATAGGAAGAGTGTTCATGACTTATCTAGGATTCTTTTTCTCCACCTTTATCTATTGAAAAACCAATAATCTTGATACATTATCAAAAATTTATTACTTCATTTTATCCTACAAAAAATGTTCCCTGCAAATCCATATGCATCTTCGTGCTACTAGGGTGTATAGATAAATTAATGTGATGAGAATTATCCAACAATTCCGTTTTTATCTCAAATATATATGGAACAAATAGTCACTATCCAAATTTCAAAACTCCATCTACATAAATTAATTCTATCAATTTATCATCATTCATGACTTTAATTTTTGTATGAAAATTCTCATTATAATATAAGGAACATTTTATATTTTATAATAAATATGTTTTCACAATCATTGGAAAAGGGGTGTTGTATCCCCTTCCTTAATAATTCTTATATCCATATTTACTAGATACATGAACATATGATCTTTCTCAATCCTCATTTGGGTAAAAAATCCATGATCTTTCCTTCTCAATGCATCATTAACCTTATTTTCCTTCATTGGGTGGTCGTTTATTGAGAAATAATAATCTTTGAGTATCTTGAGCCACCTCCTTTACCTCACATTGATCTCTTTTTTTTGTGAAAATATATATTTTAGGCTCATATGGTTTGAGTATATCTCACATATTCCTCTATAGAGATAATGTCTCCATATATTTAATTAAAAGTTGATGAATTCCAACTCAATATCATGGTTTGGATAGTTATATTCATGATTATTTAGTTTCCTTGATGCATAGGTGATAAATTTATCATTATTTATAAGGACACAACCAAGTATCTTCTTTTAAGCATCACTATATATAAAAAACCCATCATTTCCTGATGGTGGAGTGAAAATTGGAGCATTGAACAATCTCCTATTCAATTATTCATAAAATTCTTCACATTATTTTATCCATATAATCTCAACCCATTTACGTGTAATCTTAGTTAACAGGTTAGGCAATAGGAATTTTTTTTTGAACAAATAACTGATAATAACTTATCAAACCAATGAAACTACATACCTCAGTTATATTCATTGGTGTAGAACATTCTTTGACTACCTTTTTCTTCACAAGATCAACTAATATTCCATCCTTAAATACAATATAGACAAGAAAAGAAACTTCCTGAATCCATAATTCACACTTGGTAAATTTTCCATATAACACCTTTTCTTTGAGAGTCTCAATAATCATACCCAAGTGATTCTCATGGTCCTCATAGATTTTATAATACAACAAAATATCATCAATGAACACCCTAATGAAATTATTAAGATATTACTTGAATAATATATTCATTAGATTCATAAAAATAGATGGTGCATTATTTAATCCAAATGACATTACTATAAAATCAAAATGTCTATACCTCATTCGAAATTATCTCTTTAGAATATCTCCCTTATTTACTCACAATTAATGATATCCAGAGTGAAGGTCAATATTTGAAAATTATTGAGCTCCATGAAGTTGATCTAATAGTTTATCAATGTGAGGAATAAGATACTTATTATTTATCGTAATAACATTGATTTTCTAATAATAAATTCACAAAATCATGGATATAAATTTCTTTTTAATGAAAATAACATGGGATCCACATAGTGAAATAGTAGTGAGGATATATCCCTTATCACACAACTCCTATAATTATTTATTAAACTCCACTAGTTCCACAATGGCCATTCTATATGGATTATTTGACATTGGTCTTTAATTAGGGATTAAATCATTGGAAATATTAACTTCATACCCTATTGTATGTTGTCACAAACCATCCCAAAGGGGCCCATACTGAACTCCCTAAGCCTACCACCAATAAGCCAAGGGCTAGTGATTATTTCTGATTGGGAATATCACTAACATGGCATGACTTAGCCTAAAGTACATGTATACACACACACATCTCCAAGCCCATACAATGTTAAAATTTGAAACAACTAAAAGAAACCATGCATGCATATATCTAATCCCACAACCAAAGTAGTATAATAAGTAATAGAAAGTAAACAGGGTGAAATAAAATCCCACCATAAAGAGTTTGAAAAAAATTCCAATCTAAAATTAAAGATAGAGACAACTCTCAAGATACCACAGGAACACACCCCAGTCTGTCTATATCACTAAGAACCACTTGGTCTTGGTCCCCAAAGGACTCTTTCAAAATGTTGGTCGTCTACACAAGAAATGATACATGCAGGAAAAGTCTGTGCAAGGGTTAGTATAACAATACCTTGTAGGGCCCCCAAAACCACAAAGCATATAACAAATTAATAATAGTCAGATCTACACATGTATACTTATACAACACACACAATAAGAATATATAGATATATACAACAAAGACCCATAGTATCAAGGTAAGGTCACAACTGTAAATATAACCTTGGATTCTAGATCGAAGGTTTCACAAAGTAATCATCCAAGAGAACACACTCCATGAGTCAGTAATGCTGATGAAATCCATCTGAGAGGTAGCTCTCATCATGTCTCACCATAGGAAGTATATTCTATAAAGATGAAGAGATACAATTCACAGATGAGGATGAAATGAAGGTCCATGTTGTATACCAAAAAATAAATCTAGATTAATACTCTATGTAGAGGATCGACACCCACATAGTGTTGGTCTTGAATATACCAAGAAATCCACTTAGGGAAAGAAGATGATATAAGATCTCACTTTGGGCATAATAGATAGATTCCAACAAATCTATCCAATAAGTCCTACTAAAGGGATCACCATCATATGAGTAGGACTCAATTCCATACTAACCCCCAGAGAATGGATATAGTAAACACACCCTAATAAAACTTATCCAAGATACAGAGGAAAAGGGCACTAAGCCAACCTTGAAAGAGTACATGATGTGTCCCTTTGGCACTAGGTCCTGCCTGTGTAAACAAACCATGCTTGTGACCTTGTAAAGTTACATGGTGTTCCCATGCTCATGTACTTATGAACATGTGTAGGTACATGACTATACCTATGTAAACCTATCATGGTTGTGTCTGTGTGGGAGTACACAACATTCCCATGCTAGTGTACTTCTGGATGTGTCCATTTACCCTCCCAGGTATATGCCAAGATAACTGGAAATGGGTCACACATCATGTGAAAGGGGTCACACGCTGTGTGACATGGGTCACACACCATGTGACATGGGTCACACAAAATTTTATCTTTAACTTCATCCTGAAACCCTAGACACTACTGAGACAGCCCCACATGGCATGTATCTTTGCAGTACAAGTCGTGTGTATCGGGATTTTCTAGATTCCCACTGTTCTTCACACTTTTTCTCTTCACGCCATCATATTTTTCAAAAAAAACTCTCATGGTTTATAAATATAGGACAAATGAGGATGTTATTTATCAGAGATATGATTTAAGATGGCCTTTTTTGTTTAAGAAATATTCCAAACCTCTACTATAACCATGTGGCCAAGAACCATTCCCATGTGTGGATGATCTAGTCACAATCTACTCAAAACTGCCATTTTTCATGATCTATGAACAATACAGATTCTAGATGTACAATATTGAATTGTTGTGACAATAAATGGATGCAAAATGCTCAATTTCTTAGTATTTTTTGAACCATGATCCAAGATATTTGGTCACGATGAACAAATAAAATAAGGTAGAAATGAATAATCACAATCATGAGGAAAAATACTTTTCCAAAGTTGGTTTTGGTCTCAATCCATTTCCATTAAAATGATGAATGAAGGGAAAAACAAAAAACATGAAGCAATTCCCCCGAAAAGATCCCCATAGACAACCCATCCCACAAAATGACCGATCAAAAAATTAATCTATTGCTCAATTGATTTGGTTTAATCATAGAAATACAAAATGGGAAAGAATCCAATGAAAACAAATGTCCTACCCCAATTTTGGATCGATCACTAATGAAGAATGAAGCTACATAATTTTCATTGGTGAGATCCTTCAATTTTATTACACACCGATCAGAGACCCTCAATCTGGTTTACGTTCATCAACAGATCTTCCACCACAATCTCTAATGGATCTCATTGATTTGTAGGATTATGCAGATAACCCTAAAAATCTACCATAAGTGTATTAAAAATGATATGAAATTAGTTCACTGTGTTAATGAATAAATAAATAAATAAATCTAATTTATTTAATTCATTTTTAACGCTCGCGATGACTTTTTCCCAAGTGCCCTGCACCAAAAAGGTTATGTCACACCTAGGGTAAAACCCACATTATGAACTTAATGGTGCCTTCAAGTTTCTGATATGGGCCTCCGTTTAGAATTTATTCCACTGTATTGATGCATCATCACCAAGGGGGTCATACTTTTGATCCTAATTCTGAATCCTAGCTGGAATATGTCATAGAGGCATCATAAAATAAACAATATGTACCATAGTCAATGAGTATATCTAGAGAGATAAATCAAGAAGGTAATGAAAACTATAACCCATTCCTACATGATTCATGTACCATTTTTCCCTCCAACCAATGTTCTAATGTACTGAGTTAAAAAGAAGGTTATTAAAGTCCTTATGCATAGATACGTTGACCAACACACCAACACTGGAGTCCCTATCCTAAAATATGAACTTGAAACACTTAAAATTTTCACCGAAAACAATCTAATAGACTATAGTATTAAGGTAGAACAAAATTATCTTATACCACCCTGTCAGGACCCATCTCAAAGGTTCCCATGCCTTGAATCTCCAAGAATGCCTCTAATGGGATAGGGGATGGTGACTAGTGCTGAGTAGGTATATAACAAACATGATAGACCTTATATTAAAGTACCTATACACACCCAAACATGCCCAAGACTATAAAATACTAAAATATAAAATTATTGAAAGAAACCCTACATGTATACATCTAATCCCACAACCTGAGTACAATAAAAAGTAATGGAAAATAAACAAGGTCAAATAAAATACCACCATAAAGAGTCTGGAAGAAAGTTCAACATGAAAGTAATGACAGTGAATGATTCCAAGATACCATAGGAACACACCCTAGCATGCCTGTCTCACTAAGAACCTCCTGGTTCTGGTCCCTCTATGACTCTATCAAAAGGTCAATTTTTTACACAAGACATGACACATGTGGGAAAATCCCATGCAGGGTTGAGTATTACAATACCCAGTAGGACACCCTTAAATAACAAAGCATATAATAAAATAATAATAGTAAGATCTACATAGGTATATATCTATAGAAAACATAAAAAGAATATCCAGATATACTAAACAAAGACACATAGTCTCATGGTATAGTCAAAACCAAAATTCTAACCTAGGATTCCTTCTTGAAGGTTTCACATAGCACTCATCCAAAAAACATATAATAAAATATTAATTGTCAGATCTACATAGGTATATATCTATATAACACATAATAAGAATATCCAAATATACTGAATAAAGACACATCATCTCATGTTATGGTCCAAACCGAAATTCCATCCTAGGATTCTTGCTTGAAGGTTTCACATAACACTCATCTAGGAGAACAAACTCCACAATTTAGATAATGTTGATGAAATCCATCTAAAAGTTAGTTCTTATCAGGTCTTTCTATATGAATTATATTCTATAAGTCTAAAGAGATATGATACATAGATTAGGATCACACCTAGGGCCATGGGGTATGCCAATAGATCAATTTGGATCAATTCAAAAAGTATAGGATCAACGCCCACATAATGTTAGTCATGATGATACCATGAAATCCACCTAGGGAAACAAGATGACAGAGTATCTCACTATGTGCCTCATGGAAGGATTCCAAAAACTCTATCCAGTAAGTCCTATTGAAGGGATCACCATCCCAAGTGTAGGATATGATTCCATACTAACCCTCATAGAATGGATATAGGGAACACACCCTAAAAAAACTATCAAAGATACAGAGAGAAAGGTATCTAAGAAAACCTTGAAGGATTAATTTTTCCCCTTTAAAACTGGGTTATTCCCATGTAAATGGAATGTGTCCATATATGTGTAAAAGTACATGGTGTGCCCATGCCTGTGTACTTATACCCATTTCCAAGTACATGTCTATTCCCATGTACACACAGACTAGATGTGTCTATGTGGGAGTACACGGTGTGCTTGTGCCTGTATACTATTGGAAATGTTTGTTTACCCTCCAAGGTATATACCTTTCTAACTTGAAAGGGGATACACATCGCGTGACAGGGGTCACATGCTGTGTGATCCTTAAATTCATCCCGAAACCCTAGCCGCCACTAAGTGGGACCCACACAACATGTAGTTTTGCATTACACGCCATGTGTATTATGATTTTATATAATCCCACTATTCTTCACATGTTGTCTATTCACATTGTGAGATATACCACAAATCACTCCCATGGATTGTGGATCTAGGTCAACTGATGTCATTCATTAATGAAGATATGATTTCTGGCTGCCTCGTTTGTTTGAGAATCGTATCAAACCTCCACCATCACCATGTGTATAAGAACCACACTTGTACATGACCAACGTGACCCTGATCCACTCACTACTACTATCATCACATGATCCCCACACCATACCGAGTCCAAATCAGTGATATAAAATTTTTGTGATAAGAAACGAGTGTGCAATGCTCGATTCCTTAATATTTTTAAAACTGGGAGACAATGGATTTTCCCATGATGAAAAAATAAAACAGGGTAGTACTACATAATAACAATAAAAAGGAAAAAAACTAGGAAAATATTAATTTTTTCCTCAATATGTTGTCGTTATAATGATGAAAGAAGAGATAAACAAATAAATAAACACAAAGCAATTTCCCCAAAAGATCCCCGTAGATAACCCATCCTACAAAATGATTGATCTGAAAATCAATATATAGGTTTATTGATTAACATTTTTCATATAAGTAAATAACAGGGAAAAAATCCAATCAAAATAAATTTCCTACCTCAATTTTGGACCGATCACTAAGGAAGAACGAAGCTATGCATTTTTCATTAATGAGATCCTCTGATTCCGTTGCACACTGATCACGAAACCTCGATCCAGTTGTCATTCATTAATGGATATTACTCTACACTCTCTATAAACTCTCCTTGATTTTATAGGTTATGAGAATAAGCAAGAAAATATACCATAATAATGCTTAAAAAGAAACAATATTAAGTTTCTTCTCAACAAATAAATAAATAAATAAATTTAATTTAATTTATTCCTTTTTATGCCTGCGATGACCTTTTCACAAATTCCCCACATCTCCAAAGTTTATGTCACACCTTAGGGTAAAACTAAAATTCTAAACTCAATGGTGACATTAGATTTCTGATTTGGGACTATGTTTAGAAGTTATTATACATTTTTAGGAAAACTACACACATGTTTTATTTAAACATATTTTATTCATTTCAAACATTTCTTCTTGGCACACCATGACTCAGAATCACATAAAATTTAGCACCTAGTCGAAAAAATAATCCATCCAATATCCAAAAACAATACATGGAAAATCCGAGTCATTACAAATGTCTTGGCAATTCCTCAGGAAATACATCAATGTATTCTTGTACAATAGTTACATCTTCAATTTGAATATTACCTTTTCCATCTGTAGATTGTGTTTTCTCTTGTTCCCCAAGAATATCATTCATAAATACTACTATTTCTAGATTTATACATTACTTAAATGATGAAGTCTCTGCTCTAAAGATAAGGAATTCCGCATCTTCCTCAAAAATAATAATTTTATTCTCTTTATAATAATTTTTCTAATTTTATTTTGAAATCCAATATATACTAAGGATTATATCAAATTAAACCATAATCATGACAATAAAGTTATAAAATAGAGTATGTTAATCTTTTATAATGGAAACTACATGAAACATCCTTATTATAATGAGACTTACACTAGGAGTTTTGATGAAAAAAATCCCATATTAATGTGATAGAAAAATATATAATTTTATTGGAAAACATGGATGATATAAAGAAGTGAGAGGATCTATAATCTGATAAATCATTAGGTAAATTTGAAGAATAGATTAAATAACCAACCACCATATCTTTGGGAATTTCAACCTTAGCTGTAGTGATTGTATAAGCTTAGCCTTCTCCCCTTAGCCTTTTCTTTGATAAATTCCCTTGATGTTTGGGAAATTAGTTTGAATACTAACTCATTTGTTTATAGTTGAATCACCAAATAATAATGGTCTATTTTTCCCCTTGTATTCATAAGAAATATTTCCCTTATCACTGAACATTTAACAAACTCCCATTCCCTTCATGAATTTTCTAGGATGTTTCTTTCTATAATATTCACATGATAGAAATTTCTTTTTTTCTTCTTATTTTTTGATGAATTACCTTTTTCTTGGTATTCATATGACCTATTATTCCCTCGATTCTCCTTGAATATATAGGATCTATAAAATTCCTTCTCTTTTTTGATTGCGCATAAAACTATTTCATCATATAATGAAATTTTTTGAGAAACCAGATCCATTCAGAGACTTAGATTAATACCTCCAAATAAATGGTCAATATTAAATTTTTTATTTCTTATGTAATCTATCGAGTACTAGGATATCTTTTAAAGGTATCCTTATAAGCATCAACACTTTATTCTTTATTTTTATTTAATCTAAGAAAATTTATTTTAATTTCAGTTCATTTCTCATGAGGGAAATATTTTTCAAATAATGTTTCTTTAAAATCACTCTATTCCATAATCTTCCTTCCTAGTATTATGTATCAACAACCACCATTGACCAAAATTACCCTTGAGAAATATATTACCTGTATAACCTTTTCCTTTTCATTGCATGCTAAGTCCATAAATATCCTTTCAAGGGATTTAATCTATTTCTCACCTACCATAGGATTAGTAGTCCCACTAAATTATGGGGGATTATATATTATAAATTGATCCAACATATTAGAATCATTATTTGGAACAGTAATTTTCTCCATTAGATAAAGGTTATATATTATAATCTGATTAAGTTACCCTAATATAGCCATGATCTTCTTAGTTTCAATACCCCCTATATTGGATTTGTTAGTAGGGGAATTTATACATTGAACATGATTTTTGATACTATTATTTCTTACAAGTTATATTTCTAAACAAGGGTATAGAGTAGATTAGGTCCTGACATTATGAATTTTAAATAATAATACATAATTCTGAATCTGGTGTAACACTTAACATAAATAAAAAAATTGTTCATTTTTAATATCAGGATTATAAACTTGGTTTAATTGGGAATATCTTTAAATACTAAAAATATTTTTAATTCTTCATAATGGTTTGTAAATAAAATTTGAATTATCTTAAGAAAATCCCATAGTAGTGTCAATCCAGGTGTGTAGTGACGACCATTTTCATTCACAAAGTTATAATTTAGTCAAATACCATTGAGCCCTTAAAATAGTTGTTATCCCTAGGTACAACTATGACATAACCACATCCACTTGTAGTATCCATACATAGACGTGTTGATAATAAAACCACATAATCTATTCCTTATAAAACAATTAGGATATCATTCCATAATTTTACATATCCTTAAAGTCTATCATTGTGTAATGTTTCTTAATTTATGTTTTCCTTAATTTAGTTCCCAAGGTTTCTACTAAACTTCCTTTCATACCAATTGTAACAACCCCAACATGAGTAAACAATATTTAAGGGTTATTTTATTACATTTTAATATATAAAGGGTTCTAATAATAAAGGAATACTTAGTTTAGTAATTTTGGAGAACCAGATACATACATGATACCCATTTTACATTTGGAATAGAATATAAAACATAACAAAATAAAATTCTCCACATCCTTAAAATTCATTCAAATAATTTATCTTCATATTCAGGTGAAAGGAAAAAAATAAAGGTGATCTAAAATTATCATTAAGCTTATTTAAATTGGAATTTTTCATGAGTAGATAAGGAATAATCAATATGATATGGTAAATAACTAAAAACACATGTCATTTAATCAATAACTTGAGGAAGAAATGAATCCATAGATAATATTAATGCAATAATATCATGGATAATAATAACTAAATTATCAATGAATTAAATTATTAATATTTTTCATAATGATCTCAATCATCATGAAATATATATACTGTCAAGACCATTCACTAAGGCAATTTAAACATATTGGAAAAAACAAATTTAATTTGGCCAACTGATTTGCATCATGAGACCTGTTTATGCATCATGGGGCTATCGATAATGGGAGTCCCACCAATATATATATACTAAATGGATTAATCATATATTTAATGATCAATTCAATTCATAAATTACATACCTTGTTAATAAATTATAATTTTGAATAAAGAATAAAAAATATCAATATTTATTGAGTAAATATATTTCAATGTAAAACACTATATGAAGAAATGATATACGATTTAATAAATAATCATATCCATGATAAATAATATTGATATTTAAGGGAAATTAAAAATCTAATGATCATAATAAATTGAATGCTTCAATAGGAGTTATGAACTCAAAATTATTAAGGGATATGATATTACCATCGATTCATCAGGAATATAGGTTTTTTAATGAAATAAATACCTTTAAAAGAATAAAGTAAATAAAATAGAAATATTAAAATAAGATTTAATTTAATTGTTTTCTTTTTAAAATAATTGAAAATTCATATAAGAATCTAAATTCCATAAAATTTTTATGATGGTGGGGAAGTCTGTACACACTATATATGTTAACAAAAATTCTTTTTGAATTTTTGTAAAGAAAGTTAATAGTGAAACTTTTGGAAAAAAAACAAAGATTCATTTCATAGATTTTTAAAAGTTAAGGAAAACTTATATTTCCTTTAATAAATCATTTGAGTAATAAAAAATTACTTCAGTAAAACAATATTGAAAAATATGGACATAGAAGAAAAATATATCTGATTAAAAGATAAATAAAATTACTTTTTATTTTAAACATGTATTTACTTGATTCATGTAAAAAATATAGGAAAATTTGGAATAAAATATGGAAACTCTTTAAATATCCAATTAATAATAAAATATATGGATTTTAAGAAGTATATGTTATAATATTCCTTTAATGAAAATAAGATAAATTTAAAAAATTAGTATTGTAAAACAAATTATTACCACTTTGGAAACTTTTAAATTACAAACCCTTGAAATAATAAAAATGAATTGAAAAATTAATTCTAATTAATAAGAAATTATTCTTGTTAGATACATCAAATGGGTAGTATATACACCACATAAAAGTGAATAGGTGCATAATAACTAATATGTCCCAATGGAGTATAAATTGAGACGAAATTCCCTTACCTCACACTACCCTTTAGTTGAATATGATTTGAAATCCTGTATAATGGTTTTAAACTTGTTATTAATTTATAAAATAAACATATTCATATTTATAATATCATATATGATATGATTCTAACATATTACCACCTGTTCATTAATAATATTTTATTATTACCATTGTTCTAGGTGTTAACTGTTTCATTTTCTCATGCATGTTTTTTCATGAAAGTTCTAGTTTATTTTAATTGGATATAGATATATCATATACATAATAATATTAATTTTATAATTATTACACTTATTCATTATATTCCTTCTCATAACCATTCTAGAAATTTAGACATGGAAAATGAATCACATCGCTCCGTGGAGACGATCTGTCATACGTACGCACGAGCGATGTTATCATTTCCTTAATAGGAGAAAGGCTTTGTAAGTGGATGATATATTAAATTTAAAAAATAAAAATAATTTCATAATAATCATATATATCAACTATTTATATCATTATGAATATCCATGTGATTTGGTGATGGAAAACAAATTTCATTGGTTGGTGAGGCGGTAGTCCACTGTACACACAAGCGATAGATTTGTTTCGCATTTGATGGGGAAGAAGATGGATAAATGTTATTAAATCATAAAAATATCATATCAGTATATATAAGATAATGGTGTTTCTATATTGTAATTATTAATACATAATTTAAGGTGTTAAGAGAAGAAATAAAAAATAAATATCTTAGTGATTATTATTACCTTTACTTAGAAGAACCCCCTTTAGATATCTTATTATGGACCATAGGGTTGGAATTTTGGGAATAAAAGAACCAATATATTGTTTATAAGTATGTTTGAGATATATTTTTATAGGTTTTTTACAAGATAAATTTATTTAGAGGTGTGAATAATTGAGGGGATGAGGTTCAATTTTAAAATTGAGGCGAGTGACATGCTTGTAAATTTTTTTAATTTTTTTTAATAATGTCATGCCATTTTCTTGGACATATGGCTCAAAAAAGGATTTTATTCAAAGGATAAAGGATAATTTATAAACAAACCAACCAATGGGTTTTAAATAAGTGTTTAGCCCATTTTTTACCTTATATTTATAGATTAACCCCTAAATAAACCCTTTTCTACCTTAACCGTGATAATTTTTTTCTTCTTCTATTTTTAGTATTCATTATGAAAAAAATTAATTTGAACATATTACCAAATATTTATTTTACTGATTAAAAATATTTAATCCATTCTATCAAATTCAATTCAAATAATTGTAAGAATTTAATTTAAAAATAAACCCCGAAATGATGTCGAAAAATAGTTATTCAAGAAATGAATTTCTCAATCATAAGATGATCTTATATTAACAATATAACTAGTAATAATAATTATATGGATTTAAATTAATATAGTTAGATTTATAATATATAAATTCCATTTAAATAATTATTCATTAAATATTAATTTTTTAATTAAAATGGATAAATATTATTCCTTTTTAAGAAAAAATATTTTTATGAAAAATACCTCCTTTTACCTCCAAATGATCTTATCTTTATTTATATCAAATTTATAATTAATTTAATACCGTATGTTTTTATAAATTATTTTTTTCTTCAAAAAATTAAATTTATTTTATGGTTTGAGTTACATGAAACACCAAGTTAATATTATGTTATTTGAAGCACCAAGTTAAGATTTCACTACACATGACACTGACTTAGCTTGTAATACACACAACACTGAGTTTTAACAACACCATGATATATTACTAATTTAATTTTTCAAAAATAACCATTATAAATTAGAAGTTAAACTTAGTGATATAAATAGTAATAATTAATTTTTAAATAATATCTACAATTTCTATTTATAAAGAAAACATGTTTATAATAAATACTTAATTTTTTTGTAAAGTATTTAATCTTTTCAAAATACTATTCTCTCAAAATATTCATTTTTTTCTTTTTTTTTGTGAATAATAATAAATTTTTTTTTGAAATTTTTATAATATTAATTTTATAAAATAAATATAATTTTTGAATTTATAATGTCAAAATTATCTTAGGGTGAATTTTCATAATTTTTCTGGAAAGGTTCACTTTTTGATGAATAATGAAAAATATTGAATTTTAATTGAAAACAACCTTTTCATTTAATTGTTTTTATAAATTTAAAATATATTTTAAATTATATTTAAATTATAATTAGTTAAATTATATATATATACACATATATATACATTAATACAATTTATTTCATTGGAATAAATTTCATATTGAAATTGGATATTAAAACTTTGTAAACTTTTGACCACTTTCACTTTAAGAACCTAATTTCTCATCATGTCTGTAGGATTAATTTTAATTTATTTTTTTCCACTTTTGTAAATTGAATTTGGAAAAATAGATTCCATATCTGTAATGATAATTATTTATATTATCTAATAAGGTGAACTTAATTTTTGACCAAAATTAATAGTGAATGTAGTAAAAATTAATTACTACGGTTACAGAAATAATTGATTTACCAAGGTGTTGAACTAAAAATATAAGTGTAAAAGTAACCTATACAATTTTATAAAAACCATTTTTTGGAAATATTTCAACCATGAAACCTTTAAGGTTCATTAATGGTATATTTTTGACCCTTTTTACATATGAAAAACATGGGATCAATCAATTATTTTCAAAAATAATAAGTGTGTCCTTGCCCCTAGAAAATTAAACCTAATAAGAAAATTAAAAACAACATTTATGTGTACATATGACCTACCACCTCCAGGAATAATGTATTTAATTTCCTATCACTAAATTTTATGGATTAATATAGATACCTATATACTTAATATATATGATATTTATATCTTGTTTATCATTATGGATATTAGGAACCATGAACAAATTAATAGTGAAAAAAATAAAACAAATCAAAACTTATACGAAAAACAAAGCAGTTATTACCCAAAAAGAAACTTTAACATGGAATTGTGAATAAAAGAGTAATAAAAGGTTATAATAAAATAATATATGATATTATATATATGAATATGTTTATTTAACATATTTATAATAAAATTTTATTTATTATACATAATTTTTGAAGCAGTACAATAGAAGTTAAGACTTAAGGTAAGGGAATATTATCTCAATTTTCCTTCTTTGAGACATACATTATGTTATGAACCTATATTACATTAAGAGGTTTATATATAACCCATTTTATATTTAATACCATGAATTTATTTATCCTCATGATATTTTGAGTTCTATTTTATGTTATTCCTTTATGGGGATTATGATCTAATGTTACCAAAATAATAAAGATTTTATGTTAAAATCTCATCATTTATAGAGATTGGTTATGATTAAGTATCCAATATTGAAATCTCATGATATAAATCTCAAGAATTATCATTAATTTTATTCTCCCATGGTTATTACAGATTTCTTCAAATAAGGGTACCATTTACCCACTCTTTGGTAATTAAAATTATTAAAAAAATGTTTTTCAGAAAATCAATCTTTATTTCTCTCTTCGATTAGAAATTGTTTTTCTTCCAATTTTTCTTTCAAAAAATGGTTTAGAAATTTATTTATTAATCCCTTATCATTTTTAAAATACATTTTTACCCATTTTGACTTGTTATAAAATATTTTTAAATGAATCTTCATGTCATTTTCCAAACATTGTTAGGTTTGATTTTACTGAAAATGTGAAAGGAATCTTTGTTTTAACATGAACAAAATGAAAAAAAATTACGATGTCATAACCAATCATTTCTTATAAAATTACATTATATGTTATCAAAGTTATTTTATTATAAAAAGTTTTTCAAAATGATTTATGTTTTTAAAATAGTTTTTCAAAGCAAAAAAAATATTTTCCTCAAGAAATGTTTAAAATGATTGATCAAAATTATTATCCATCTAAGATGAATTTTTTTGATGTTACCTATAAATTACTAGGGATATAATCCAATGGTACCATTATTATTTATTCTTTTAATGGTTAATTTTTGTATAGACAAGTTGTTTATAGAGTCTATATAGAAACCTAGCGTTTTTACACACTACTATCACATCATTGAGAATATAACAACATAATAGTATTACAAAATGAGGATACAAAGGTTTAGTTTCTTTGAAATAATAGTACTATAAATAACATTTACAACATAAAATGTAAATAGTTATTTAATCCATTCTTCTCCAGCTACCTATTATCCCTTGAAAACTTCTTAGTACACATAATCACCTGAGGATATACATCAAAAAGGGGTAAGATAAAATCCCAATAAGAGGATAGATATGAACAATATAACAATGGGTGAGCACAATCATAACATATTCAAATTACCATGAACATGATAGGAATCATTAATAAAAGACTTGAAATGTGGAAATTCATAAAAATGAAATATCATGTCTTAGTAGTCAACAACCACACATAGTTGTGAACAATGATAAAATCATGTTCACAGATAAGTTCCCTTTAAATAATGATATTCATCACTTTACCCAATGTATTTGATCATTTTATAATTCTGTGTGCACCTTTCACATCATAACATTCATATTGCGCTATATAATTCTGGGTGCACCCGTCACATCATAACATTTTCATTATCATGCATGCCACATAGAATATATGTCAAACTTAAACATAAAATAACCCATGGAAAGTGATGGGTTTCACATAATAAAGAATACATTAATAAACATTTTTCTCCCAAATTAAATAGGGGACAACATTCTTAACATAGAACAATCAACGATGAGTGAAGTAGAAACAATCTTTGAGAAGTAAAAATAGGGTGTTTATTTGTAATAAGAGTTCATTTGGAATAACATTGGGTTTTATCATAAAATAAATTATAAAACATTTATATCCCAGAATAGGTAATATTATGATTAATAAATTATTATTAATGCATATCCATACTGAAAATGGGTTGAAAGAGGAAAAACCCAAAGTATGAGAGTTGGGTTCGAGAATTTCACCTTACCTTGTATCTGAACACTTTATTCAATTTAATGTCTTGTATAACCACATTATATTCATTAATTAAAAATTAAATAACCTTTTATACATAAATAATATTCATTAAGGTTTTATTAAGTTAATTTATGGGATTTTGGATGAGTTATAGAGTTTAAATTTATTGTTTGGGAACGTTCATTTTTATAGTTTTCTTGAAAGGTTCACTTTTATTCATGAATGAAAGTTCATTTAAAAATTGATAAACTTCCAGAATTTTAATTATATGTTATTTATGATATTAAAATTTTTTAAATGATCTTATAAATAATTTTTTTATATACCATGAGAATGAATCATTAGATAAGAATTTAATGTTGATCATTTAGGTTAATTCAGGTGGTTTTTCGACCACAATGAACTTGTTTTATTTAATAATTTATTAATATGTACATAAGTTAGTTCAAGAATATTAAATATTATATAATAAATATATCATAATCTTTTCAACCATAAAAATGGTTTCAAGACCATATCTTACAGTGGTAAAGGAAAATGAAAACATGTTATTCTTGAAGGTGATAAATTAACACCTAACGAACAAAGTTTTCCTTTATAAAATAAATAGAAAAGGATAAGGGGTTGGATTATATATTATCCTATTATTATCATAAAATTATATTATATGTAATATAATGGATTTACCATACCATGTAGATGATGATAGGTGTGGATATATTAAGAAAAACAACTTGAAATTGAAAGGAAATTAAAGGAAATGGGAGGGGAATTACCTCTTGAATCCTCCTTATGGAACCCTATATCGGTCTTTTGATGAGACCATAAGATCTTGAAAGTGGGGGAGGGGCTAGGGAAGATGTTTGGGTAGAGTTTAGACAAGGATTTAAGCTTGATATGTGTGATAAAATGAGGACGTGAAGGGTGGTATTTATAGTGGAGGGGAGGAGTGTTTTCCAAATATTTTAATCATTAGTTTATTAATTTTACTCAAGATAAGAAATGGTGAGTGTTCCATGAATAAATAAAGTAATAAGGTCATGTGAGTTCAAACCAATTGGGCTTTCATCAGTATAACATCACCCATGACTCTATAATTCATGAATTTAACTTATTTTTTCAATTATAGTATTTAATTATTCATAAAAAATTCAAGTATTTCATAAAAATCCCAAAAAATCACCTTAACAATTTTTCAATGTATAGAATCAAAAAATGAACTCAATTTTTCAAAAATAATTTTCTAAATATGTTAAATTAAATTTTTAAATAAAATAATAGTTTATTAAAAAAATACTAATTTAAAATCATTTATTTACTTTCTCCAAGATATATGTATATCATACTTTCACTTATATATACTATCATATGTAAGGTTACTATTCATAAGGGTAGGTTACTATTCATAAGGGTATATTACTATTCATTAAAAAAATTATGTTTATTCTATCAGACCCCAAAAATCATCCTGGACGCAACCTTGTATGTCTAGTTTTCAAAATTCAAAACATAGAAGTGATAAATTTATGTTTAAAGGTCACATAGTATTTAGTGTCATTATATTTAATTGTGTTTCCTAATGTGATTATACTTTAAGGCATGATTTTGATAGGGGATTTCCATAGACAAAAATTTTGGTCATTATAATCCATTTCTTCTCCACTGGTTATAATATGAAAAAATTCTTATTAAACCCACTTCATTTCATGGGTTACTCTATGATGAAATTATTCTGAAACCCATATCTTTTCCATGACTTGTGATATGGTGAAATATTTATGATTCACCTTTCATTTCATGAGTTATGATATAACGAATTTTTATTATCTTGTGGAACACATAAATATAGTTTCCATTATGTGATGGGTGGAATAAATATCTCCATATAATGCATTAGGTAAAGATTTATTTCTCATAACAAAGATAGTGATGGAATGTCGAGTGAAACTGATTTAGTAAGACCAGACTAGAATAGGAAGTGAACCCAGTTTAGTAATACAAGGTGAGAATGGGGAGTGAACCCAGTTCATTAAAGGAATTTGTCTGACATGATGGTCTTGGAATCAGGCCTTGAATAATATGGGAAATTATTTTATATGTGCATGCGTATACCACAAATTCCATGTATTGTGCCACTATTATGCTCTCATGGATCATGTTCATTGATTCCATTATGATTCATATCTTATGAACTACCAGTCTTTAAGACATGACTCAATATTATGATCTTTGAAATGAAAGGTATGGGTTTCAAATGTTATGCTCTTATTCCCATACCCTTATGTTCATGTTATTCTTATGCATCTCCCTTTTTTCCCTTACTGATCATATGAAATCACCCTTATTATGTTTTCTTTCCATAGGTTATGAAGATATTTATTATATATGATATGTCTAATTTTTCTAGTTGTGAAGAACATATTGAGAGATGATGTAGCTCACATATGGACCAGTGTTTATGTTTCCAGGTCTTCAAAGGCACTAAACTATTATGGTCCTAAAGAGTGTGTTTTTATAATGTAATGAATATTCATAAAAAATAATGTAATATCTATGTATGATAATCTTGACCTTTTATAGTTGTTATAAAGGGATAGGATTAGTTAACCTTTAGAAAATGGGATGAGAAAACCATAGTGAGATCCCTAAGGGCATGTATAAGGATAAGTCTAAGGATGAGTCAAAGTATCGAAAAATGTATTGGAATTTTGGTAAGCGATAGAGTGAGTGGTTTCTTAGAAATACATTTCTACCAAGATACTACATGTGGATGTGGATCTGGAATAGATGTACCTAGGTATAACAACCCCGGAAACACCATATTGATCTAGACTCGATCATGAACTAGTGCATGACAACAGGAGTTTCTACACACCTAGTTTGGAACTCCTATGGGATATGATTTGGTAATTCACAAAATCTTTACGAATCATCATAAAGGATTTAAATAGTTTATAACTATTAATGACATAGGATAAACCTAATGCGACATATATTAAAGAAGGTTTCATTATTTAGACATCCTATAAGTGGTTTTCATGATTATGTGGTTCAACACTATGATGATTGTTTCTTACTCTTGGATTTTGGTTTTTGTCAATGGATGGAACCTGAAGGAACCATGTTAATGCAGAGTGAAACATAAAATGAAATTATTTTCCTCTTGATCATCCAAACATTATGTGAGATGGAGTGAAAATATTGTTTACATGCTCACACAAATTTCTCATTCTATGAATCATGCTGGACTTTAAAATGAACAAAGGAGGGAGAAATATTATATTGATTCCTTTATTAGAAAACATCCACCTTATTTTAGGGTGGTCTTTTGATCTATTAGTTAATGAAAAATGGATAAGTAGCATTGAAAAAATATTTTCTATTATCCAATGTTTGGAAAATGAAAAATTCATTTTTGATTTCTATCGTTTGGATGGTGAAGTGGATCAATGGTGGAATATTATAAAAAATATGAGGCAACATGATGAAATTGAATCCATGGATTGGGATGAGTTAAAGACATTATTTTTTCAATATGTACTTTCCACGTATTATTTGTATGAATATGGAGTAGGATTTCTATGAGCTAAATAAAAAGGATAATGAATCTTCTGATACCTATGAGGAAAATTTTTCAAAATTTTTAAAGTAGGTTCTTGGTATTATCATCCAACCTAAAAATAAGGTTGATCGATTCATCAGTGGATTAAAACCAAGTCTCTAAAGGGAGTTATCCATAATAGAATTTAGTAGCTATGAAGATATTTTTTGGTGTTCTATAAAGGTGGAAATAGAGGTTGGAGTTACGTATCAATCTCATGGTTTTGAAAAGAAAAGGAATATGGATTTTAATGGGAAATATAAAAACCATAGAGAGAAGAATATGATATTTCCTTTATGATCAAAGTGTAGGAATAAGAATGAAGGAAATTGTCTCAAGGGGACTAGTAAATTTTTTAAGTGTGGAAGCGAAGTTCATCGAGATCTTGATTGAAAAAGTGATGGGAAAAAATTATCTAATGATACGAATAGAGAGAAAGATGTATAGACTTCACCTACCACACTAAAGTGATTAAAGTGTAATGAGAATAGGAATTATGCTAACTAGTTCCCAAACCCAAGGGTTAATGATGATGATCGACAACATGTCATGACCCACATTCATCGAGATGAGGGAAGGGACAACAAACTATCACACCCTTCCTTCCTCAAATTTAAGGAGAGATAATAACTATTGAGTCCCAGCTCTAATAGGCCCTGGAGTGGTGACTAGAACCAAGGGTATATAATCACACGTAACATGGAATGTATTAACCATTTTATTTAGTAGGATCCGAAGATATGATAGTAAATCCCAACAACACCAAAACTGGATGTAAAAGTGAAGAAAAAAACAATCTATTCCCAAATGCATGTTTCAATATAAAGTTCTAGAAGGTACAAGAAAAATCCAAAGGGAAGTACTAAAGAAAAGAAAAACAACAACACCAGCTGTCCCAACGTCTGAACTAGTAGATTCCAGCATGGTCCTTGATGTCCTCCTGGAAACCTGAAAGCATTTTTATATATACGTAGGGTGATTATAAAAGTATACTCAATAAGGAAATCCAAAATCTCTCATGCAGAAGTGGGGAGGCATTATAATGGACCATGAGAAAAGGAGATAGCCAAAGCACCTATCAAGGAAACTATCCACCCAAACCTCACCAAGTAACACTCCCCAAATAACACAAGTCAAGTAAATTAATAGTAATAACACATCAATGTTTGGGTACCCCGCACCACTTTCCCACTAGTTATTGAAGACATCCTACATGTCAGAACTCTTCATCCATTCTCACCACAGTCCCACTACCATACCCCACCCGCACATACCTGGGCTACCATGACCACACATCCCACCCACAAACACCTGGGCCACAAAAACAACACCTTACCATTCCCGTAGACACCTTGTCTAGAAAAAATACTACCACGCATGTAGAAAACTAGGCCCGAACAACTACTGCCACGCCCAAAGACACCTGGGCCTCATCCCGAAGACACTTGGGAAACTACCTACTCGCACACACTTGTGCTAACGACCCCAACATACCCTGCCTAAAGAATCTTGGGCTATAATGGACCTCAGGCCATCACAGCCTTCATGAAGAGTCTTTGGCTACTCGGGAAAGGGAGAAGAAAGGATCTAATAACCAACCACTCATAGGACTATTTGAAAAAACACCCTCCCCCATGAAATGGGGGTGTTGGGCATTAAGTGCTCAACTTGGGTGGGACACGAATAAGGAACATAAGATCTAAATTATACATATAAGTAAAAAATCACCAATCCCAACCTAGGGGTTTTAAAACTATCCCATAAACAAACACCCTCATTACTATTCATTTATAAAAAGCACAATAGCTACAACCAAGTCACAACTCATTTCCAGAAAACAATTCCCCTTTTAACCCATTCTTATTATCACATTCAAGTGGTTCCATTTAAATAATTCTTCACTATCAGGTGACTAACATGCATATCCCGAAGCTAAGGAAGGAAAAATAGCCAAGCAACTAATTAATCATTCACACCCAGTTCTCTTGCAAAGTCACAACAACAAAAGGGATCCGGGAGATCCCTCAAAGTAATAGAACCAAAACAAGATTCAACATACAACCCCACATGGCCTCAAATCCACAAACCAACAACTGCACCACAACAGGGGATCCCATCCCCATCCACGTCACCCCACAAGCATCAAGAAGAACAACCGCACATGTCACCAAGACAGAGTAAGGAAGTTTTCAGATTCAAACACAATATTCATTAAGTTCATTCTTTCTATTTGGTTAACCTGGGTGATCACACGAGGATTATTGTTTACTGGAAATCCATTTAATCAACCGGGATTATGTGATTAACCAATTTTCATGTTACATCCATTCAATCATCACAGAATTATCTAAAAAATAGAGGTTCATTAGTGAGAAAGAAAATACCACCAACAACCATGATTTTTAGTGGACATAAGCCCATATAATTCACAACATATAAGCAATGGTAAAAGAGTATAAAATAATCACTAAACACACCCCTTCATTATTTAAAAACCATTTATTATCTTTGTTAAGGTTTGGTTTTATCCATCCCCAAAGGAAACATTATCATACACACCCTTCAAGATACACAGTAAGAGAGAAGAAGGAAAAACCATACCTAGATGATCAATGATAGAAGTTTTTCTCCACACACCAAGAACTGGGGATGTGAGACTTGTAGGGGAGAAACTATGAGGTCTCCAAGAGTGAGAAGGAAAGGCTCCAACATAGGCATACCACTATCCTCGAGAAGGGTGACTCTAAATGCACCAAGGAAAGGAAAACAGACCAGCCCAAAATAAGAAGAATGAATATTGTGTGATAAAATGTGAGATCCTCAAGTTATGGGATATGAATTTTGAATGCATTAAATGGAGGATCATGGTTTTACCATGCAGTTGGGTGGTTACACACAATGGAATTAATTTTTATTTAATAATTATCATTAAGGAGGTGGCCACAGCAGTTGTGAGTTAAATGATTTTTTTTAAATAGGGGAAACGTGTAACATGGAGGAACTGGAAAGTAATGGGAAAATGGTGTGACACTGAGGAAAAATCCACTCTTTTTGGTATTTCGAGGGTCACCCAGATCTTGGGGTATTTTAGATATCATTTATGGGCTTTAAATGGATTTGAAAGGGGTATTAGAATACTTTTCTTGTCAAAAGATACGTTGCAGGATCAGAACTGGAAAAGAAACAAAGGGTGGGACACCATTTGATGAGACACTATAACGGTGCCACAGTCACGATGCCACCATAAAGGTGCCACCGTAAGTGGTGCCACCTTCACGGTTCCACAGTAAGAGGTTCCACCCTTTTGGTGTGCAACCGTGGCGGTGCGACCACTACGGTGCCACCAGTTTGGTGGAACACTATAAGCAGTGTCATTATTTCAGTGTGTGGCCCTGACGGTGCGACCACTATGGCGCCACCGTCATGGTGCCTCCATCATCATTAGACCGTGATGGTTCCACCATCATGGTGCTGTAGTGACCGGTACCATAGTCACGGTGCTACTGTGACCGGTGCCACCATCACAATGTCGCTGTCATGGTGTTGTCGTCATGGTTCCACCATGACCGGTGCCATCGTCATGCTACTGCCATGACCGGTTTCACCTTGACTGGTGCAACTATTTTGGTGGAATCGAGTTTTTGGAAAACTTCTTAATGAGTCACTATCCAGGCCATTACATCAGATACCTATCAAACTATTCTCGCCCTCGAGAATCGAAACTAGATCAGATGAAAAGAGAGGGGTACGAACAACCACCTCAAAAGATACCACTCAAGAGTAAACCTACTTGACTTCTAGGAACACCTATCCCTTAAGCAACCACAAAAACACGTAAAGGTCATTCCATCCAATAATATGGATCTGAGAGTCCTTTCTTCCATGTCAAGATACTATCCGATTTGGGCAGCACTAACTTTCCCACACAAGTTTAATCACATCCACCTTAAGGCGTCTTGATTAGGGATTAGGTCGTCCCCTATCCACATCCAACAGTCTTCACACACATTCAGAGGACAAGGAAAACAACACATTTCATAGTTAACATGGTCAAGTAATAAATCAAAATGAAATACGAAACAAAATAGAACAAAACTCAAAACAGCTCTAGGTACTGGGCAGGTATCTATACCTCCCGTTCCCAGGTACTCTCCTCGAGACCACCATACCTCTATAACACACGAACCAAGGGAATGGTTCATCCACGAAGAACCTTCTCCTCATAATCATCAATCATCATTGGTTTCTCTAAAAATGTCACATCTTCCTCGATATCCAGCTCCCCCTAGTCAAGGATGTGCAAATCATCATGTAGATACCGATGGAGCTGAGACACATGGAAGACGTCATGCACCCTCAGTAGTGGCGGTGGTAGTACCATCTGATAAGAAACTTCACTGACCCGCCACAACACCTCAAAGGGACTGAAGAACCTAGGATAAAGCTTACTTCCCCTACCAAAACCCCATTTCCAACATAGAGGGGAGACCTTCAAGAACACGTTGTCCCTGACCAGGAATACCAAGGGTCTCCTCCTATGATCTACATTTGACTTTTTCCGATCCTGATCTGCCTTTATCATCTCCCATATAAGTTTAACCTTCTCCATCATGCTTTGAACCACCTTTGGGAAAATAACACCTACTTTCCCGACCTCTATCCAGCACACGAGTGAGTGACACAACCTTCCATACAAGGCTTCAAACGGATCCATGTCAATGGTAGAGTGATAACTATTATTGTAGGAAAACTTTACCAGAGGAAAGTGTCATACCCCCGATCCCCCAAACTCCAAAACACATGCTTGTAGCATATACTTCAATGTCTAGATGGTCCTTTATGATTGCCCATACGTATGGGGGTGGAAAGAAGTGCTGAGACATAACTGAGTGAAAAAATAATGTTGCAATCCTATCCAGACCCGTGAGGTAAACCGTGTATCCCGATCTAAGACTATAGACCTTGGAACTCCATGCAACTGCACCACCTTGTCCATGTACCTCTGTTATAAGGAATCCACCACACTCAACTCCTTTATTTCTAGGAAGTGACATGATTTCGTCAGCCGGTCCACCACTATCCATATAACATCACAACCCCCTTGAACTATGGGTAGACCCGTGAATAGATCCATTGAGATGTCATCCCACTTCTACTCCCGAACACCTAAAGGTTGTAACATACCTCATGGGATGCAATGTTCAGCCTTCACCTACTAACACAGAAGGCACTTTGCCACAAACTCTTCTACTACCCACTTCACCATGAGCCAACAAAACTGACCCCTCAAACCCAGGTTCATCTTGGAAACTCCTGGGTGTACCACTGGGGGTGATTTATAGAACTCACCAAGAACTCTTTTGCACATTTCCACCGAGACAAACAACTTTACATGAAACAAAATTTGATCCTACCCATCTTCCAACCATCCCTCTAGAGCATCACCCTGTGACGACATCCTTTCGTGACTTCCTGCTCAAGGTATTGGCCTCACAAATCCTACATTTCCTTGCAATCATCTTCTGATTCTTGAACCACATCCTTCTGTGACTTCCTGCTCAAGGTATTGGACACCACGTTCCCCTTTCTTGAGGTGTAGGAAATTTCTAAGTCATAGTCCTGAAGAAACTGCATCTATCTCCACTGCCGCAAGATTAGGTCCCACTGGGAGAAGATATACCTCAATATTTTGTGATCGGTGAAGACCATGAAGTGATCCCCAATGAGGTAATTCCGCCAAAACTTTAGAGAAAACACGACAGATGCAAGTTCCAGATCATGGTTGGAATAATTACACTCATGGGGACATAACTGCCTAGACGCATAAGATATCACCCCCATTGTTGCATCAGTATACACCCCAAGTCTTGGCCTGAAGCATAAAAGAAAACCTAAAATGTCACCCCTTCCTCAGGAAACCTCAATATTGGGTCACTAACTAGCTTCTCCTTTAGATAACTAAAGGATGCATGAAACTCCTCACTCCATATAAAAGCATGGTCTTTCTTAGTCAAAGCTTTCAAAGGTGCTGAAACTTGGGAGAAGTTGGGCACAAATCTCCGATAGTAACCTGCTAGACCCAAGAAACTACGAACCTTTGCCACATTCTTGGGTGCTTCCCACGAAACAACTGCCTTGACCTTCAATGGGTCCACTTCTATTCCCTAATCATACACCATGTGTCCAAGGAAGTGCACCTGTCGTGTCCAAAAATTACATTTGGACAAATTCCATTAGAGTTGGTGCTGTCAGAGGACCCCTAAAACCATTATCATATGCTCGACATGACCCTACTATGATCTTGATTAGATCAGGATGTCGTCAATAAACATGACTATGAACCGGTCTAGATATTCCTGGAATACAGAGTTCATGAGCCCCATGAACACTGTTAGTGTGCTCGTAACTCCAAATGGCATGACCGAGAACTCAAAGTGCCCATATCTGCACCTGACGGTATTATTCAAGATGTCACCCTCCTTCACCCTCAACTAGTGATATTCTAAGAATAGTTTGATCTTGAAGAACCATCCTGCCCCCTTAAACTGATCAAAAAGGTCATCGATCCTGAGGAGGGGGTAACAATTCTTTACCATCACCTGGTTCAGCCTTCGGTAGACTATACACAGCTTGAGACCACCATTTTCCTTCTTTATGAACAAGACTGGAGCACCCCATGGTGACACTCTTGTTCGAACAAAACCCTTCTTCATCAGTTTGTCAATATGATTCCATAACTCTCAAAACTTAGAAGGCGCCATCTGACAGGGATCCATCAAAATCAGATGAACACCGAGTTGAAACACTACCCCGAACTCAACATCACATTGAGGGGGTAGAGTCACCACCTCTCCAAGGAAGACATCCATAAACTCACTAACGATCCCTGTGACTTCCACTATCTTTGTATCTGCTGACTCCACTAACAACTTATCTAATAAGGAAATAAGGTTCTCCACTCGCCTACTGCCTTCCTGGAAACCCTGCTCGCCGAAAAAAGCTACACGTTGACTGCCCACATTTGAAAACATGACCCTTATTCGGAAGCATTGAATAATGTAACACATATAGAAAATCTAGTCGATGAATAGAATGACATTATATAGCTGCATCTACATCAAAAGGAGGTCCCCACTGGAATGATGTGGTCCCAACATCAGTCTACATCCCTAGAAAACAAGAGACAAGCTGGTCTCTGCATCTAGACACAAATCATGGGCTAGAATGGGTGAAACGAAGGAGTGAGAAGCTCCTAAATCAAAAAAAGAACATGCAATAATTCTAAACAAGATGATTATACCTCGAATGACTTCTAGACCTATTGGAACTGCTTCCCCTACAACGTGCAACTTCCCACACCCATTTCCTCTACCCCTTGGCTATCAGCCACCTCCCTGACCACGCCCTAGTTGAGGTCCCTAAGGAGCACCCTGAGGTCGGATTCCTCCCTCAATGTTTTCTCTTGGAGGAGAGAGAGCTCACTATCCCTGCTACTGCTACTAAAAAGGCCTGGCTGGAAACTACTGCTGCTAAGGTGGGCGCTGAACCTGCCCACGCCCACTATACTGCACTCGGTCCATGCACTGATTTGGAAGATTCCCACGACTTCCACAGATGAAGCATCTCGTTCCTAGGACTACAAATAAGGGGTGAGGAATGGGATATCAAAATTGGATCTTCTAGGGCCTACTCCCCACTGGCCAAAACTTGGAAGGCCCTGATGCTAGAGGTCGGCTGCTGACAGCCTTCCCCTTTGATGAGCCCAACTAGCTCACCTCTTGTCACACACCTCCCAATGTGTGCATCCTCTACAACACTTCATCCTTCTTTTAGACCTCCAAGTATGTTAGTAGAGTGAAGGTAGTAACAACATACTGAAGAGAAGGTCGGAGAACCTCCTCTAAACGTCTTGCCCGAGTCTCCTCATCTGGAAAGAGGTCTGGAGAAAAATGAAGGAGATACTTGAACTTGATCCCCAATTACCTAAATGACATACTCCCCTAATGAAGGGAGAGTATCACTTTCATATTCTTATCCTTCATCATGGAATAGAGGAATTCTTCCTGGAACTCCCTCTTGCAGTTAGTCCATGAAAACAAAACGTCCCTATTCTCCCCAAGATAGAGAGTCCACCACTGATTCACCGCTCCTTGCATCTGGATCATAGCTAGATGAACCCAGTACTCTATCAGAGCCTAGATCAAGACGAAATATATCACCAGATCCTCAAGATATCTCTCTATCTCCATATCCAATATGCTACCCTCGTACTTCCCAAGGGTCTATCACTGAAAGGCACAAAACATCCTTTTCCACTAGTCATCCTCCTCCTCTCGATCATCCCTCTGCTGATTATCCAAACCAGCCTATTGGGCCTCGATCACCCGTAGTACCCTTGGTTGTTGTCTGAGTGCCATAGCTGCAAAATAAACAAGGAATGCCTAAGCCTGAGTAGTGTAGAAGATTGAAAATTTTTCTTGGACATTTTATTTATTTTAAATCCCAAAAATACCCAAGACACACAAGAACACAAGTCATTATGATGCATGTACCTTTCCTAGGGTCTCTACCCTACAATCAATGTAGCCTCACTTGGTCATTCGATAGGTCCAGAGTCCATGCATCAGATCACGGGGGGCCCTAACACCCCACCTCCTAGTTGGTATTCTCTAGCCTATTTCATGCACCAAGATTGCCTAACACTATTTCCCTACCATACCATGAAATACTCACTGTTCCTAACTCTGAACTCCATCCTATCTCCCAACCAACACCTCTGATACCATTCTGTCACGACCCTCCTTCACCAAGATGATGGAAGGGACAGAAAACTACCAAAAACTTCCTTCCTCAAGTTGAAGGAGAGATAATGAACCCCCTGAGTCCTACCTTCAATAGTACCTAGAGTGGAAACTAGCACTAACGGTATAGAATGACATGTAATATGGAAGGAATTACCCTTTTTATTTAGTAGGATCGGGAGACAAGATAGTAAATCCCCAAAACACCAAAACTGGATGTAAAAGTAAAGCAAAAAACAATACATTCCCAAATGCATGTTCCCAAATAAAGTGCTACAAGGTACAAGAAAACTCCAAAGGGAAGTACCAAACAAAAGAAAAATAGCAACAACAGCTGTCCCAATGTCTGAACTAGTAGGGTACGTCACTATCCTCGAAGTCCTCCTAGAAACCTGAAAGAAGTTTTATATATAGGTAGGGTGAGTATATAGGTATACTTAGTAGGTAAAACCAAAATCTCTCATGCACAAGTGGGGAGGCATTATAATTCCCCGTGCGAAAATAAGATAACCAAATCACCTAGCAAGGAATATATCCACCCAAACCTCACTAAGGCACACTCTCCAAATAACACAAGTCATGTAAAGTAATAGTAATAACACATCGATGTTTGGGTACCCTGCACCACTTTCCCACTAGTTATTAAAGACATCCTATGCGTCAGACCTCCCCTTCTATTCTCACCTCAGTCCCACTGCCATACCCTGCCCGTACACACATGGGATACCACAACCACACATCCTGCTCGCAAACACCTAGGCCACAAAAACCACACCTAACCACACCTGCAGACACCTGGGATAGAAAAACTACTTCCACGCTTACAGACACTTGGGCTTGAACAACTATAGCCACACCCAAAGACACCTGGGCCTCATCCTAAAGTCAATTGAGAAACAGTTTTCCTGCACACACCTAGTCCAACCACCACAACGTACCCTGACCGAAAAATCTTGGGCTATAAAGAAACTTAGGCCATCACAACCTGCTCGAAGAGTCTTGGGATACTCGTAAAAGGGAGTATAAAATGATATAATAACCATCCACTCGTAGGAGTGTTGAAAAAAACACCCTCCCACATGAAATGGGGGTGTTCGGCATGAAGTGATCAACTTGGGTGGGGTGAAAATAAGAAAAAAATAACTAAATTATACATATAGGTAAACAAGCACTCATCTCAACCTAGAGTTTCTAAAACTATATCATACACAAACAACCTCATTACTATTCATTCATAAAAAGCACAACAACCACAACAAAGTCACAACTCATTCATCGAAAACAATTCCCCTTTGAACCCATTCTTTTTATCTCATTCAAGTGGTTCCATTTAATTAATTATTCACTAATGGGTGACTAACAGGCATAGACACAAGACAAGGAAAAATAGCCAAGCATCAAATTAAGCATTCACACACAGTTCTCTTGTAAATTCACAACAGAAAAAGGGATGTAACGCCCCGACCCTAGTTACCCAGAGTCGGTGCATTATTACATAACATTGGCATGATCATAAGAAAGATCAAATCTCGAAAGACCGATTGGTTTTGTAGCCTTGGAAACACTAGATATATTCATAAGTTTTACATTACATCATAAAACGAAAAACTACTACAACAACATAATGTCTCCATAATCCACACTCATATCCCCACATAATATCCCTACAGTTCATTCATAATTTACTTCTTCACTTCCTGGGAAAAATAAAACATATAAAAGGGGTGAGCTCAAATGCCCATTAAGGATAACAATATAGCGGAAACTTTCATAAATAAGAATAAACATTTAAAGAAATGTATAACTAAAACAAAAGCATTTCAAACATGAACTTTCAACATGGTACGGCATAAATAAAATGAAATAATGTCATTTACTTATTCACATGGATATTCTACTAATCAAATAATCACATGCAAAAATCAATAACCACTTTCACAATGTTGGAATGCATAATGCCAGACTATCATAACCACATAGTCAAGGCCTCTTGCCAAGACTACAAATAAGATTTTGTCAAGGCCTTATGCCAAGACACTAGTTTGTCTCATGAGACCTACCGATGCATCGAGGAGCTATAGCGGGCTCCACCCATCACTTACTAAGTCCAATGCATTCCCATATGAAAAGGTTTAAACATAACATAAACATTCGTATTAAAACTAGCATACTAAATGTCAATAATTTCACCATAAACTATGAATGGTATAAAAATATCACATCCACAGTCAAACATATCACAAAACCTTCAATACAATATAGAAGTTTTGTATCATAATAAATCAACTTCAAATAATCTTAAAATCCATCAAAGGATGTTGACATAGATGAAATCAAAATTCTTTTAAATAAATATCTCATTTTAATTTGAAATCATTTAAGATCCATATAAAATAAAACATTTTCTTTGAAAATATTCTTATAAGCTTGTAAGGTAAGCTTTGAAGATTTTATAACGGCAGAAAATAGCCGCACCCGCCGTATAAGTTAAAAAAACATTCTTACCTTAATTCTATCGAAAAGGTTAAAAAAGACCTTGTTTTGAAAATGACCGAAAGATTCCTTTATAAACCACTTATAAAAGTCAAAAAGGGTATAAAGGACTTTAACTCATATTATAGTAAATAGTAAAAATGTTTTGAAATACATTTTTAAGAAACATGGATGTGGATGATAAAGATATCCCAGTAGATTATTACGTATAAACAACCTCGGATAATGAAGAGATTGTGAAATAACCCTTACCTTGTAATTTTCCTTGGTTGGGGTAGGTTAACCTCCTGTATAATGGTGAAATAATTGTTATTAAGTTATACAATAATCATATACATTAATATGATAACATATATGATCTTTTAATATTGATTTGATAATAATATCTTAGTATTATCGTTGTTTCAGGTGTTAACTTACTTGTTTTATTTTATATGTTTTGTTACGTAAGACATTTTTGTAAAGGATAGGTTTTATATTATTCATATCCAGAATGATATCAAGTCCTTAGACATCATTTTTTAAATCATCAAATGATAATTATACTTGAATGGATACGATGGAGAATGAATCTCATCGCGTTCGTGGAGACGGTAGTCCATACGTACGCACGAGCGACAATATCATTCTTTTGATATTAAAATAATATATAAATGGATGGTATATCATATATACAGAATCCTTAACATGTTATATTTATTATTTACATGAGTTACACATCATTATTATACCCATCCAAATAATATTATATTGAATAACAATTACACCACGACGTGGAGACGGTAAGCCGTACGTATGCACGTATGGTGACATGTTATTCAAAGGGTGGATAGAATACTGACTATGGTTGTACCATATTTATAATAACATCACAGTATATATATGATACTGGATTTATTATTTTAGAATGGTAACAACAAAGGAAGAAGAAGTGGAAGAAGAAATGAACTTAGAAAAGGGTGGTGAAATCATTACCTCTTCTTCGGGTTCTTCCTTTTGATTTGATCAAAAGGGCTCCTTAGGTTGAATTTATGATCAAACTAAGGCCCCTAGGTTGTAGTGAGGGAAGTTGGGAGAGTATTTGGGTATAGTTTGGCCGAACCAAAAGGCTTTGAAGGTGTGAAGAAATGAGAAGGAGGAGTGCCCTTTTATAAGAGGGGTGAGGGGCACCTTTGGAAAAGCTAGAAATATTAATTTATAATAAATTCATATTCGGTTTATAATGGATCCTAAGTTGATTATTAAAAGGTTAAGGTGGGGATGGGTCGAAAACAACTCAACCAATAGAATTTAGACAGGTTTGGGTACTTATATTAACCTTATCTTTAAGTATTAACTCTAAGTTAATTAGTTTCACTTTTACAATGTCTCTTTGTATTTTTTTATAATATGGTTAATAAACTTACTACATACATCCAAGCGACCCCCAAGTGGTCCATTAATGATTAACATATCATGATATAAGTCTCTTGGCCGAACCTTAGATTTTTAGGAATTTAATATCAATTAATAATATAATATTTGTTTTAAGAACTCTTTTATGTCAATTTTGACACTATTCAATAGTTGATTTTTGTGAAACTCATAAAAGATTTATTACTTCGAACAAAGTCAATTAAATCAATCCTAATATATCATATTATCCTAGAAAATTAGTTTAATTCATTAAAAGTTTCATATTTTATTTATTTGGGTATTAATAATATCAATTATTTTAATTTTTCACTATTATAGTAATTACTGCATCATCATTGTTTCATAAATAAAATAAATTATTTAATGTCTAAAAATTATAAATAAAATATCATTATGTAGGAAATCACTTTATCTTTCTAATGAATATTTATAATCTAAAATCCAACATATATAACCCTATGTAACAATTGTTTTACTAAAAGATATATGCTTGTGTCATTTTTGTATTCATTTTAACTTAATTAAAATAAAGTGTCATTATCACTTACAAGTGGATCCATGGGGTCCCAAAATCGACCCAAAGATGTCCATGGTCGACAATGTATCAACCAATAGGGTTAAGACACGTTTTAAGGTAATTTACTATTATTATAATATTATTTTTTAACCCTTATTTACCGGATTTACCCTTAACCATGGTAAATAAAATATTTACCGCAGTAATTATTCAAAATGTCTAAAAATAAAAGTTACCTATTTACACAATTTGAAAATCCTGATTCCAAATATGGAATCCATTTTCCTAAATTCAAAACACAGAAGTGGCATAAATTAATTTAAAATTAATTCCCGCTGTCAAAACAAAAAGCGTGTTTTCAAGAGATAATAACTATCAAAAGATTGACACTTGTTTATGTTCGGTTTAATTGTAAAATTATGTCCAATGACCAACATTATATTAAATGGTAAAAATATATTCTAAATATACTTTAAAACTACTAAAATTCATAATTTATCACTATTAATTTTTTTGATTAAAAAAGTTGTTTTTAATTAAAATTTAGTAATTTTCACTATTAATCAAAATATGAAAGTTATCCGAAAAGCACCAAAATTTCACCTTAGGATAAATTAGATATTATAAATCCAAAAATGAAGTCCATTTTAAAATATAAAATATATATTATTTTAAAAATTAGGTATTACTATTCATAACGGCTAGTTTGATTGGTTGTTAGAACTCGGTGTTGCGTACAACACACGTTATCGCATTATTCAAAGAGAAGCGTATCGTAGAAGGTTGGGGTGTTACAAGGGATTTGGGAGATCCCTTGAAGTACTGGAACCAAGCCAAGCTTCAACCTACAGCCCCACACGGTCTCAGATCTACAAACCAACAACTACACCACAACAGGGGATCCGATCCCCATCCACGTCACTCAACAAGCATCAAGAAGAACAACCACACATTTCACCAAGATAGAGCAAGGGTTTTTTCAGATTCAAACACACCATTCATTAAGTTCCTTATTTTCGTTTGGTTAACCAGGGTGATCACACGAGGATTCTTGTTTACTGGACATCCATTTAATCAACCGGGTTTATGTGATGAACCGATTTCCATGTTACAACCATTCAATCATCATAGAAGTATACAAAAAAAAGAGGTTAATTAGTGCGTAAGAAAAAACCACCAACGACAATGATTTTCAGTGGACATAATCCCATACAATTCACAACATATAAGAAAGGGTAAAAGAGTACAACCACATCATCAAAAACACCCCTTCATGATTTAAAAACCATTTATTATCTTTGTTAAGGTCTGGTTTCATCCATCCCCAAAGGAAACATTATCATACCCACCCCACATGATACATAGTAAGAGAGAGAAAGGAAAAACCCTACCTGGATGATCAATGATCAATGTTTTTCTACATGCACCAAAAACTGGGGATGCACGACTTGTAGGGGTGGAATTTCGAGGACTCCAAGAGTGAGCAAGAAAGGCTCTAGCATAGATGTACCGCTATACTTGGGAAGGGGGACTCCAAACGCACCAAGTAAAGGAAAATAGACCATCATAGTAGAAGAAGAATGAATCCCGTGCAATAAAAGGTGAGATCCTAGAGTTACATGATATGAATTTTGAATGGATTCAAAGGCGGATCGTGTTTTCACCACACGGTTGGGTGGTTTCACATGATGAAATTTATTATTATTTAATAATCCTCATCGGAGAGGTGAAAAAAAGGGTGTGAGTTAAATTATTTCCTTTAAACAGGGGAAAATGTGTCACAGGGACGAAACTAGAAAGTACTGGAAAAAGGGTGTGACGCTAAGGAAAAAGCCATGTGTTTTGGTAAGTCAATGGTCAACCGAATATTGGGGGATTTTAGATTTCATTTATGGGCTCTAAATGGATTTTAAATGGGTATTAAAACACTTTTACGTCAAAATATACATTACAGGGGCAGAACTAGAAAAAGAAACAAAGGGTGGGACACCTTTTGGTGAGACACCGTAATGTTTCCACGATCATGGTACCACTGTCACAGTGCCACCGTAAGCGATGCCACCATTTCGGTGTGTGACCGCGACGGTGCAACCACTATGGTGGAACTGTCACAGTGCCACCAGTTTGGTGGAACATTGTAAGCGGTGCCACTATTTCGGTCTGCGAATACGACGATGCGACTACTATGGTGCCACCATCACAGTGCTTCTGTGACCAGTACCACCATAACAGTGCTACCATGACTGGTTCAACCATCATGGTGACAATGTCACAGTGCCACCATCATGATGCAGCTATGATCGGTGCCACTATCATGCTTCCACTATGACCAGTTCAACCATTTCGGTGGAACCATGTTTTTGGAAAACATCTTAATGAGTCACTATTTGGGCCATTACACATCAACAACCTCTTAAGCTATGGGACAAGGGAGAATCTTATGCGATTACTATATCTGACAGGGCTTGTTATAATGATGTGGTGAAAGGTATACATACAATCCACTATAGAACTTCAAATGTATTATTTGAATCTAGATCTACCCATTCTTTAATATTTGAAGAATTATCTAAGGGTATCAAGATTCCATCAAAATAATTAGATATTGAATTATCATTGAAAATACCTAATGGCATGATGATCACATATCAAGGACTTGATTCCCCTTTGGTTAACATTAGTTGTAATGTGCTTCCTAAAATTCTCTTCATTCTTACTATGGGGGGATTTGATGTCATCCTAGGCATGGATTGGATTTATCCACATACAAACCTCATCAATTATTGAGGAAGGTAGTCCACATTTGATATTTCTAACCAAACTATGATCATCAATCAATGTGATGATAAGTATAAACTTTCTAAAGAGATTACATCCATTATATGGGTCTTAGTTCCCATTCATAAGTGGTGTTTATCTCGATTGGTTGGGGAGAAACTTGAAATCACTGATATTCCAATTTTGCAATAATTTATAGATGTATTTCCAAAATATTTTCATAAACTACCACTAAAACATGAAGTTGAGTTTTGAATTTAAGTCATACCTGTTTCCACACCAATTTCAAAGTCTCCCATTAGAATGACCCTGATTGAGTTGAAGGAATTGAAGAAACAACTCTAGAAAAAACTTGAAAAGGAATTCATTTGATCAAGTGTGTCACCTTGGGGTGCACCAATTCTTTTAAAAAAAATGAAATATAGATAGATAAAACCCTTCATTGATTATCCAGAGCTGAACAATATCACAATTAAGAACAAGTATCATCTTCCCCTTATTGATTAATTGTTTGATTAACTACACAAAGCTCAATAATTTTCCAATATTTACTTTCATTCTAGATATAATCAATTTTAGTTCAAGAAGTAGAATATTACCAAGACAACATTCCATACAAGGTATGAATATATAGTGATTCCATTAAGTATTAAAAATTCCCCTACTATTTTAATGAATCTAATTAATAGATCCATAGAGATTACCTTGATCATTTTGTGGTAGTATTTATAGATGATACTCTTATCTATTCAAATAGTAAGTAAGATCATGAATATCACTTGATAATTGTACTAAATACCCTAAGGAAGGATAAAATATATTAAAAACTTACAAAGTGTGAATTTTTTCTATAAGAGGTTTCATTTTTGGGTTATATAATCTCAAGAGAGGGTATATCAGTAGATCCATCTAAGATAGAGGCTATTTAATGTTGGCCTAGACCAACCACAATAACTGAGATCCATTGTTTTCTTGGTTTAGCTGGATATTATTGGTGGTTTGTGAATAATTTCTCATGGATATATAATCTAATCACTAAGTTAACTTATAATGGAGCCTAGTTCACTTGGATAGTTGAATGTGAGGAAAATTTAAAGGAACTAAAGATAAGATTAGTCAGGGAACCTGTGCTTACATAACCTTTTAGTGGATAAGGGTTTTTAATCTATAGTGACACATCCAAGAAGTGATTTGGATGTGTTATTATGAATAATGATATGGTTATAGCTTATACCTCATGAAAATAGAGGATTCATGAGTAAAATTACCCAACTCAAGATTTGGAGTTAGCTATGGTAATTTTTTCATTAAAAATATGGAGGAATTATCTTTATGGAGGAAATTGTGATATATATACCAACTATAAAAGTTTAAAGTATATATTTACACATAAGGAGTCTAATATTCACCAATGAAGATGGGCATATTAATTAAATATTATGAATGCTTAATACATCGCCACGTAGGGAAAGTGAATAAGGTGGCTGATACTTTGAGTCAAAATAATCCTGATAACTTATACATCATGAGGATCATAAATAATCCATTGAAAAGGATGGATATAGAAATCATGAAGGAAGGGGAAAAATCTTATCTTCTTCAACTGAATATCCAACCATCCATCCAAGTGACGATTAATGAGGCACATAAGGAATATGTAGAGCTAAAAAATAAGGTTAGAAATGGTCCTAAGATTAACCCTAATCACAATGGAATGACAAGGTATAGGAACCGTGTATACGTTCATTCCATACTAGATTTGAAGAAGGATTTGTGAAAAGAAGTAGATAGTTCTGCATTCTCTACTCATCATAGAAGTACAAAAATGTATAGAGATTTGAAAGAATAATTCAGGTGGGATAACATGAAGAGAGATATTATAGAGTTTTTATCTCTATGATGAATATGTTAGTAATTTAAGGCTTAAATAAAAAAGATTAAGGAGATGTTGAACCCATTACCCATACCAGAATGGAAATGAGTGAAAATCACCATTGATTTTTTCATTTAACTCCCTCAAAAATATAAAGGGCATAATTATATTTTTGTTGTATTCAATCACCTAACTAATTCATCAAAATTCATTTCTATCAGAGAATAATTAAATCTAGATCAACTTTCTGTGATATACATTAATTAAGTGGTAAGGTTGTATAGAGTACCACATTCCATTGTGTCTGATCAGAATCTGAGTTTTACCTCAAAGTTATGGAAACTCCTTTAGAAATATCTTAATATGAAGTTGATTTTTAGCACTGTATATCTTCATCAAATATATGGTTAGTATAAAAGAGAAATTCAAAACCTATAGGATATGTTGATATCTTGTTCTTTGGATTTCAATGGAGGCTCAGATTAACACCCTCATCTTGTAGAGTTTTCTTACAATAATAGGTTTCACTCAAATGTTCAAATGGATCATCAAGAATCACTATATAGAAAGAAATTTATAGATCCAACGTGTTTGAATGAAGTTGGAGAAGGAAAGATATTAGGACATTAGGTAGCTGAAGAAAGGGTAGAGAAAGTTAGAGCCATTCAGAAGCACATCCAGACATCCCAGATTCGATAAAAAAATTATACTAACAACCACTGATGTGATTTAGAACTTATAGTTGGTGATAAGTTGTTTCTAATAATTTCTCCATGGAAGGAGGTTATGTGACTTGGGAATAAAGGGATACTAAGACCTTGGTATATCTGTCCCTTTTAAATTCGTGATCATATTGGGATGGTATCCCATCACTTGGAACTTATACTAAACCTCTCAAAAGTCCATGATGTGTTCCATGTATATCTTCTAAGGAAGTTCATACTTGACTATTAGTATGTATTGAACTTAGATGTCATATCACTGGAGTAAGATCTTTTTCTATGAGGAATAACCAGTGAAGATTCTAGATCTTATAGAGAAAGTTCTACGAAACAAGACCACTCACCTGGTCATTTTTTTGTGGAAAAACCACATGTCTAAGTAAGCTACATGGGAACTTGAGGATATTATGAGGCATATATATCCTATTTTTTGTTTTATAATGATGAATTTCAAGTGAAAAAATCATTGGGGGGGGGGGGTAAATGTAACACCTCAAGTTTTTATGAATTATTATTTTTTTGAATAAATTAAATTTATTTGATGTCTTATTCTATGCAAAACACTAAATTAATATTATGTTATATGGAACCCCAATTTATTCTTGTGTTACATGCAACACCGATTTAGCCTACATTGCACACAATACCGAGTTTTAATAAAACCATGATATATTATTAATTTTTGAATTTAAATGAGACCATTATAACCTTGAAATAATATTAGTGATATGAATATTAATAAATAATTTTTATATATAATGTACAGTGGTTTTATAAAAAGAAAACTTATTGATAAAAAAATATTTAATTTTTGGTAAAGTCTTTATATATTTCAAAAATACTATTTTCTCAAAAAATGTTTTTGTTTATTTTTTTAAATAATAATAAAATTATTTTTTTACACTTTAATAAAATTAATTATATAAAATAAAATTAATTTTTTAATACATAATGTCAAAATTATCTTATGGTTATTTTTTATAAATTTTCTAAAAAGGTTCATTTTTTGATGTAGTGAAAAATACTAAATTTTAATTGAAAAATACCTTTTCATTAAATTTATTTATAAAGTTAAATAAAATTTTAAGTTGGTTTTAAATTATAATTAGTTTAATTATATATATATATATATATATATTAATAAAATTTAGTTCATTTGAATAAATTTCATATTGAAATTTATTATAAAAATTTTATAAACTGTTGACCATTTTTACTTTAAAAACTCACTTTCTCATCACATTTGTGTGATTAATTTTAATTTTTTTTACCAATTTTGTGAATGGAATTTAGAAAAATAGATTAAATATTATGAATCAGAATAATTTAAATTATAAAATAATTTCAACTTAATTTTTGACCAAAATTAATGGTGAATGTAATAAAAATTAATTACCGTGTTTAAGGTAAAAATGAGTTTATCGGGGGTTTAAACTAAATAGATAAGGGTAAAAATAACTTATAAACTTGTAAAAAAATTATATGGACATATTTAGAACATTCCACCTCTACATTTTTATAAGGGTCTATTTTGGATACTTGTGAAATATGAAAAACGTGGTAGCACTCAATTATTTTCAAAAATACTAAGTGTGTCCTCTCCCCTACTTATGAAAGGTCGCCTCCTCTCCTCTCTACTTCAAAACATAAAAAATCTTTGGGTATGAAAATAATTACCCAAATAACTTACCAAATTACCTTCCCTCATCTTAGAAGACTTATTTTGGATAGAAATCAATCTTAGGAAGGCTTTTAGGGAAAACCTAAGGAGGATACCTGAAGAAGAGGTAACATTCACCAAAGAGCGCCCTTGATTTATTTATTCCTCAAACCCATTAAATTATTTTTATATCAAGATTATATAATAACATTATAATATTAAATATAATAATATGTTTTTAAGTTATGGTTATTACCTTTAACTATCTTCACTTCTATCAAATGGGTATAAAAACCATCGTTCGTGTGTATGGTAGAATACTGCCTCGCAAACCAGTGTCGTTCATTTTTCCATTACCACCTATCAAGATCGGTCATAATGATTAATTAATTGTTTATATATAAAATATATGATATTTATGATTTTATTATTATTATTGAATTATTATATCACACATACCTTCATGATTTCCATTTTGTGGAAATACGATATCGTTGTTCGTGTGTACGGAGGACTACCGCCTCACGATACAATGTGTTCCATTAATGCTTTACATGGAATGTATTAAGGATGAGTTTAATAAAGATTCATGATATATTTTAAATAAACATGATTTTTTAATGATAATATATATCATTTAATTTTATTTCATTGAACCCAACAAGAAAATGAAAAACAATGTTCATGTGTACGTGTGGCCTACCATCTTCATGAATGATGTATTTCATTTCCTATGACTAAATTTTATGGATTACTATAAATAAATATATACTAAACATATATGATATTTATATCATTTTTATAACTCTTGATATGATTTAATCATGATAAAAGCAAGAGGACCTTAAACATAAAAAAAATCAAAACTTATATGAAAAAGTGATTATTACTCAAAAAGAAACATTTACATGAAATTGTTAATAAATGAGTAATAAAAGGTCATAATAAAATCATATATGATACAATATATATGAATATTGTTCTTTAATATATTTTCAATAAACTTTTATTTATTATACAATATTTTTTAATGAGTACAAGAGAATCCATGACTTAAGGTAAGAGAATTTTGTCTCAATTTTCTTTATTTGAGATGTACGTTATGTTATGCCCCTATATTCCTTTACATGGTGTATATAAATACCCTTTGACATGTAATATAATGAATTTATTCATCCTCATGATATTTTAAGTTTCATTTTATGTTATTCTATCATTGTTATTATGATTCAATGTTATTAAAGCAGTAAAGATTTTATGTTACAATATCATTATTTATTAGGATTGGTTATGATTAAGTCTCTAATGTTAAAATATAATGATCCAAATCTCATGAATTCTCATAAATTTTCTTATCCTATGGTTATTCATGATATATTAAAATAATGGTACCATTTTTCTACTCTTTGGTACTTAAATTCATTAAGGAAATGTTTTTATGAAAATCCAAATTTATTTCTCTCTTCGATTAGAAATCTATTTTCTTCCAAAACCTTATTTTCAAAAAAGGTTTTCAAAAATGTTGTATTACTCTATCATGATTTTTAAAACACATTTATAACCACTTTTTAATATTCAATTTTTTTTTTGAAATTAATCTTCATATCATTTTCCAAATAATGGTCCTTTGACTTTTACTGAAAATGTAAAAGGAATATTCATTTTAACAAGTACAAAATAAATAGAATTTTATTATTTCATGAACAATAATTAGTTCAAAAATCATTTATAAGTTTTCAAATTTATTTTCTAAGCTTTTAATTTTCAAAATAAATTATTTTTAAAAATATTTTTTTAAAGGGGAAAGGATATGTTCCTCAAGAATTGTTTTAAATGATTGATCAAAATCAATATACATCTATGATGAAACCCATTGATGTTACCTATGACTTATTAGGGATATTATCCTAGGATACCATTATTTTTATTTCCTATAATGGTTTATATTTATGTGGAAAAGTTTTTGATGAAACCATTTTCTCTTCCACGGGTTTTACCATGATAAAATGATTATGAAACCCACTTATTTTCACAGGTTACTCTATAATGAAATGAGTATGACAACTATGTCTTTCCCATGGGTTATGTTTTAATGAAATGCTTATGATACCCATTTCATTTCATGGGTTATGATATAATAAAATTTTATGATCTCATTCAACACATAAATATGGTTTTCATTATGTGATGGGTGGTACCTATATCTCCATTAAATTAACTGGGTAAAGATTTATATCTCATGAGATAGATAAGGCTCGAATGGAGAGTGAACTTAGTTCAGTAAGATATGGATGAAATGGGAAGTGAAACCGATTTAGTAAGACAAGGATAGAACGGGGAGTAAACCCAGTTTAGTAAAGGAATTTTTTTTTCTATGATGGTCTTGGAAGTGAGCCTAGAATAATATAGAAAATGATTTTCTATTCTTATTTGTATGCTATAAATTACACATCTTATGCTAGTATTATGCTCTCATGGATCATGTTCTTTGATTCCATTATGATTCTTGTATTATGAACTAACAATATTTATGAAATGACTTAATATTATGATCTTTGATATTCTGGGTATGTTTTCAAATGTTATGCTCATGTTTTCATACCCTTATGTTCATCTTATGATTATGTATCTCCCTTGCTTACCATTACTGAACATCTGATCTCACCATTTACTGTATTTCCTTTACCCAGGTTATAAAGATATGTATTACGTAGGATATGTACAATAAATGTACTAGTTGTTAATAATATAGTGGGAGATGATGTAGTTCATGTATGTACCAGTGTTAATGTTTCCAAGTTTCCAAAGGAACCAAACAATTACAGTCCTTAGGCGTGTATTTTAAAAATGTAATGATTATTCATAAAAATGATGTAATATCTATGTTTCATAATCCTGGGTCTCTATAGTTAATAAATTGATAATTATACATATCAGTACACATATTTATAAATAAAATTTGGAATATTTAAATACTATATTTCAATTTGTCTTAAAAGCTTATTTCTAATAGAAAATTACAAAAATTCAGTCTAGGATTATTTTTACCAAGTAAGTTCAAAATAAATATTCATACTATCAAATTAGAATTTTTATTCCATGAAATATTAAAATATGAATTGATTTATTTTTTTTATTAAAATAGAATGTTCACATACCATAATTGAAGCTCAGATGTTATATATATTCAATTATATAATTATTTTATATAGAAGACCATAGTTTAGTATGCCTTTGACACATCTGAGAACTATTTTTTCTACAGACTCATTAGGATTACTATGATACCTTTCACAAAGAGTCACTACATACACTATGTATGTACTTGTTTTTATTAGATAAAGTAGACTTACAATAATTCTACTTAAGTATTTTTAATTCATATAAGTTCTTATTTTATCTATGCTCATTTTTTTCCAACTAATATGGTAATTGAAACTTATTTAGAATATTTAATGCCTAATTTATTCAATAATAATTTTAAATATTTATCTTTGTATAATATAATGTAATTTTATTTTTTTGAAATCTATTATCTGAGAAAATAATTCATTTCACTCAACATGGATATCTCAAAGTGTATCTTTATCTTCTTTGAAAACTCCTCAAATATTTAATCTTTGTTACCTATAAATAATATATCATCCATATAAAATATAAAAATTTGAGTACCAATGAAAATTTATTTCACATAAAGATTATTTCCAACCACTCCTTTAATAAATTACATTTTTAATAGACAATTTTCTAACTTAGAATACCGGGAAATAAGGGACATTTTTTTAACCACAAAAGTATTATTCATCCAAAATACCATGTTTCCATCTCTTTGCATAATGAACAATTTAGGTTTTTCAATGAATAATTATTCTTATAGGTTTATATTAAAGAGTAAATATTTTACATCCATATGATATACTTTGTAGTGTCTACAAGATTCTATAATAAAAAACTTTTTGATTTCCTCTAGTCTATCTAATGGTGGAAATATCTATTCAAAATAAATTCCTTCCACTAGTTAATAACCTTTTCAAACCAATATGGCGTTGTTTTTTAATAACATATGTTTTAATTAATTTTGTTTATGAAAACCCACACTAGTCACATTTTTATTCATAGGTTTTTGTATAAGTTCCCAAGTAAAACTCTTCTCATTATGATCTAGTTCCTTTTTCATTGAATTAATATTATCGTTATTCCTAACTATCTTTTAAATTTTTTGAGACTCAACTTATGGAATGAGTGTAATTTTATTTTCAATCTTTAACCCTTCTCTTGTTTATACTATAGATTTTTGATTACTAATGATATTTTATGAATCAATATGATTCTTAAAAATATAATATTTTAGTTTCTTATTTTTTATTACTTCATCCTCATCAATGGTTTAGTTAGAATCAATTTAAATATAATTCTACTCATATATGTCTTCTAATTATTTCTATTTTTATATAATTTAAATGTTATTTCCTTCCTAATTTTCTAAATCTATTTCAACAGTCACATCTGATTTAATATAAATTTTAAAAATATTCATATAAAAACATTCAACTATCTTGTGAATCCATTTATTCTATTATTTATATCACATTCCATTAGATAAATAGAGCATGAATTTACCTTCTTCATATTTCTCTTCAAACATTCCCAGATTTTAATTTTAGATTTTCATTGGTTGTTGAGCCCCACCAGTGGGGTCGCACCATGGTGTCTAAGAAACTTATTCATCCCTTAATTATGATGGATTGTGATTACCACTACCTCCATGAAAGGATGTATTCATTATATTCAGTCTCCGTCATATGAATATGTCCTTCAACAAGAATGAGATTCTTTACCTCGCACCATCCACATCATGCTGCCTCCCCCTATAGACTATCCCCATCACACCACCTCCCTCCTAAGCCTTGCCTCTCTCCAGAAACACCATGCTCAAATTTTTTTTCTACCTTTCACATAAATAGAACAATTCTTCTTATCACTTCCACTAGGCATGACTTGGGACGACATTCCCATCATTCTCACATGAGAAGGATGGAGAGAGAGAGATAGGGTTCACAATATAGGGGTGATATTGAGAAGAGAGAAAAGAGGGGAGTGAGAAGAGTGATATGTTATGAGCACCAAAGAAATAACATCGTGATAAAAAATAATTTTAGGTATACTAATTCAATAATAAAGGTTACATGGAGTAGATATTAAAAATAAAAAGATGAAAATTTGATAAATTATAGTGGGTTAGAAAAATAAAATAATTTATCCCGAATCAATCAAGAAGGAAAAAGGTTCAATATATAAATTTAATATTAAATGCATGAATAATTTATTAGTGAAAATAAAAACTCCATACCTTGAGTTTGGGTTGATTGTTGATTAATATCACTTCTGTGTCAGTTTCCATTGGCATTGAAAATGATACATTCTTCTATTTTGTGGATCCCATAGAGTCTCCAAAATATTCTTAGATTTTATTCTATATATTTTTCTAAAATTATAGAGTTATCTACAAATAACCCTATAATTTTTATAAAAAGAGATTTAAATAGGTGAAACTATATGTTTCATGGTATTTTATTAAAATATCCATCAATAGGGTCAGTCCCAAGAACACCTAAAGTGAACTCAAATTATAGTTATGTTAGTGTAAAACCCCCATTCCAAGCTCTATGATGGGATAAAATTTTCCACACGAGGTTCTTATTTGATGGAAAATAATTATTCCAATGAATTCACACGCACACAGTAAAATTAATATATTATTATTATTCTATTAGAATCCTGACACCATAACCCTCATAATTTCACATTTTTTTCTTAGAAAATCACAAAAAATATTATTTAAAATATTCAACGGTTTCAAATAAAAAAATAGATCTATTAGATTTTATTCTAGAGTGAGTAATAAATGTAATATTATAGGAAGAATGGGGATTACCTTTCTGAAAGATAGATTCCATGACCAATATGACGTTTTGGATAAAGGATTGAAGGGAGATCACCTTAAGATGATATCAATAGGAGACAATTCTTAATAGAGGCATCAATTTGGGTAAATAAATATAAGATCTCAAGAACCCACTTAATTGGGGTTTAGTTTACGGGTTTAATGTAAAAAATTTCTTTATTAAGGTAATTAAACCTAAGAACCTACAACGTACCCAGTAAAATCCACTGGGTACCCAGTGGTTCATGAAAGAGTCTCGACACTCTTGGATCCCCACTAGGTACCCGGTACTAAGCCATTGGCCACTCAGTGCTTGTCAGCCCTCAACCCTTACCCTTTTTCTCAAACTTTTAAGGAATACCCTAAACATAAAATTTATAAAAAATGAACTAAAATGGACATAAATTAAAGAAAATTACCCATTTATAGGGATCATGATCTGTATAATCTTGTTCATTATACGTGTGCTATTGGTGGAAATTTTTGACAAACACATTCTTATTTGATTAGTGACCCAAAACTTGAGTTATTTAGTGATTGTGGAATTGAATGAATATATTTTATTATTAAATTAGAAAATTTATAATTAGTAATTTGTTGGAGTAATTAAAGTATGGATTAAATGAATAAAATTTCAATTTATTCTTAGAAACTTAGTTGAAAATATTTTTTTGAAAATAAAAATAAGAAATTATTGAAATAGAGGATCTTAAAATAATGGAATTACATTGATAATTACTTATATCAAGATAAAATCACCTTTTATTTTCTTATGTGATAATAAATCCCCACTAGAACCCATCTTAGGATGGTAGTGGAGACAAGTGTGACCCCCCGAATCTCACGCTGAAGGTTGGAAACTTACATGAAGGGTAAAAAATGCACACATTGGATACATTTTCCTAATAATACTAGGAATAAAATAATAAAAACACTAATAAAATCCAACTAAATAATATAAAATAAAACCAAGATCTAAAAGTGTATATAATATAATACACAAATAAATAGAAATTCCAAAAATAAAACTAGCTCTTATAATAGTGACTCCAACTTTGAAAATCACCATGAAGTAGTAATTTCGAGATCGATGACTATGTTTATCCTCAAAATATATAAAAACTAGACATAATATAATGTTATGCATAAAAATATACTAATTAAGATATTTCACAAAAAAATATCATAAAAATTTAAAATATAAATACTAAATCCTCTATGAATAAACATCAAAACAAACGTGATACCTCAACAGTTTATCCACCACTCGATCCTCACAAAGGCCCACTCACCAAATCTACACACAAGTATAATAGTCTAATATCATGAAAAATATATTGTAAAGTTACCCAAAACAACTTACCCACTAATTTAGTCACCTTTATACCCTATCAACATACATTTCATTTCTCTGATACCTTTCATATCCATATAAACACATATAACATAACCACAACCTTATACAATATAACACAACTATATACCACATAACATAACTGAAATCACATACCACTACATAACTACATAACTAACTCATCATTATATCACCTATGAAAACCATATATCATTACCTCATTCCATCACAAAATATACTATGTATGGAAGAGAGAGAATGTAACAAGGAATAGTTAACCATCAATATCACCCACATCGTGGATGTTGGGGGTTTACCAAGAGTCCATAACCTCATATAGGAATTAGTCACCTTACCCAACTTATTTGGTGGTGCGTAATAATTTATAAAAAGTTCAATGAATATAATATAATCACACAAGTCTATCCTAGTTGTCAACTCCCTATATCAGAACCTTAATAACCACTTTCTTTCACCATACCTTTGATGCTACAACAAAGACAATAATTGTTTCCTCCACTAGGCACACAATAACCAACACCACTGGAGAAAGAGAACATCAATTCCTCATAAGAAATAATTTTTCCTATTTTTTATTCTTTATTTAAATATTCATTATTCATAATTACAATAATAATATCCAACCCCAACTTCATCACATTATTACATTGTAATTTCCAAACATTATTCTACACTTTTATTTCATTTATTTAACACTAAATAGAAAATTATATATTTATATTAAATACATAAATTATTTAACCCAACCCATTGTCATGCTCATTTTCAATTATTTCAATATATAATTATTTTCAAATCATGAGGAAACTCTAACACACTAACCACAACAACCTCATCCGACCATTATATTATCAAACCATTCTAACAACCTCTAAAAACATCATTATCACCTCCACATCAACAACAAAACTGTCTCACATAAACTAAATCAACTACCACTACAACAAAATTCTACGATATCTTCCTCTCAAATATAAAACCAACCACAAAAATCACAATAGAAAATGAAAAATAGCCTCATTTATTAATGCATCACTACTTTCAATAATTCATACCAATAATACCGAACATTAATATTATATTTACAAATCCTCTTTCATTAGCATATTTATATTATTTAAATAACTTAAACATGATATAATATATCAATAATAACATAAATCACAGTCACATGCTACCATAACAATCAATCAAAAAAATATCAATAATTACAAATAAGTATGTAAAACATACTCATATCATTTCATAAATTACAATATCATATTCAAATTATTGTATCTATTAGGTTAATTTTAACTTTATCAAAATAATATATAAGCATGATAATTCCAAATTTAACATAAATCAAAGATAAAGATTCTAAATTCGCTACCACTTACTAAATATTTAATAATTGCAACACCAAGATGAGTTAAAAATGAAAATAAAATGAAACCAAACTCATAATAATTTATCATAAAACTTATACACTACAATAATCTATCTATAATTTGACCAAAAATAAAAAATATGAAGACAATTGTATTATATATCATTATGAAAATAAAATATAAAAGAAGAATAAAGTAAAAACGTAAATAAATGCGCATTAAATATCAAGAGATCAATCTAATGAAGCTAAGGGTTAAGATAAACCAAGAGACGACCAAGAGAACCCAAAATAAAACAATAGAGGTATAGGGTTTGAAATAATAGGAATATAAGTAAATAAGTGATTATGGTTAAATAAAATTATATTAATAAATTAGATTACTACACTAGAATATAGTGAGGATTAGACCATGTCATGGTGAATCTTAGTCAAAGGATATCTGAATTTTTTAGATTTTGAAATGCATAAATTACTTTATAAACACTATCTACTATATTTTTAAAGATTTATTTCACCACTACCGTTACATAATGGTATCCAATATTTCATGACACTCACACTCTCCTAAATCAAACCATCAACCACTACAGTATAATTCTTTCCATTTTCATTTTTTCTATCCTACCTCCACACCACCGCCAAAACATAGTGTTCTCTTGAACATGGTATAAATCACCAAAAAATATAAAATAAGAATTTAAAACTACCCATAGTAGATATATATTTAAATATATTACTATGATCACTAAAAAAATACTACTATTCTATAATCAAGCACCATAATATTAATCTATATAATATAGTCCCAAAAAACTAGAGCTGCACAAACCTAAAACATGGTTAATCTACTATGTTCACAGCTAAGATATGAATAACCTTATAATTTCCATAACATAGTGGATATTAAACACACCATGGTTCCCAAAAATAAACTTATCAATCTCTATTCACATCTAAACTACCTTTGAGCACCACTACTACACCTCTAACACCCCCAAGATACAAGTTATTTAACCATGAAAACACATACCTATACTTTTGGTATATCTTAAATGATTCTTACTTTTGATAATAAAAAAAATTTAAAATGAAATAAATAAAACCTCAAGACAAAATAAACCATGAGATAACTCTCAAATAAGAATATATCTGTTAGAAAAAATCAAAACATTAAATAGAGAAGAAAAATATTTAATCATATCAGTGTAAAATCAATCTCAACATCATTATGATATTCAAAACCTAAAAATAACTTAGGGGACTTATTTCAACCATAATATGTAATGTTGATTTTTTTTCAATTATAAGATAATAGTTAGTTATTTGATGGATTTTTAAATATTTGAATATGTTTAGAGTCAATTTGAGATGGCTAGAGATATACTCTCAAGGTTTTGAGATATACTATAAAGGTTCTAGATGTTTTAGGAATAGATCATGGAATGAGTAAAAGGATCACAATAAGAGTAGAGCTAAAAACTTCTAATAAAAAGGAAAATTCATACAAAATAAGTTTTTAAATACATATAGTTTTTAGAGTTTCAAAATTAAGTGTATTTTTGAGTTTTAGTGTAGAAAAATGGAAAATACCTATACATAATTTTTTATGAATGTTATGTAAGAAGATCTCTAAGTAAATTAGTGATTTAATATAAGTACCATATAGGAACTACTCCCTATAGATACCCTTTACCATGATGTTAAGTGAGCCTTAGGGAAAAAAATCCCTAAAGAAATGATCTATAATAGAAAATATGTTTCATGGAGAGATTACATGATCTGTTAGCCTATTTCTGGTATCCCAATGGTGAAGTTTAAGTGTTGTTTTATTAGATATCAAATTAGTGTAGATGGGTTGAATTTTTTTATTATATATTTATTAAATACATTATTATAAAAGGAGTTATGAATTTTTTGAAGACTATAAGTTATCAAGGATTTTTATTTTTGGAAGTTGTAAGGTAGCTGGAGATTTGAAAGTCATGATGAACTATGTATATTAAAGAAGCTAAACTAAATAAGTTTAGAATTTATCCAAAAGAATCATAGATTTTAAAAAATTTTGATAGTTTAAATAGTTAATAAGTCAAGAGTGGTATGAATATTATTGGGTAATTAGAAGTTAGTCATGAGTATTTAGTTATTATAAAAGAAACATCAGATTAGAGGAGTTATATTTGGAAGGATTGGATTAATTCAAGAGTTTTGGGGGTGTATTTTAGAAATTTTATAAAAGAATTTGGTTTTCACTGGTTTATACGAATATATATAATTATTGTGAATAAAGGTCATTATATCTAAACTTAATAGTAAGTCTTGGAGTATTTAGAGAAAAATTGACAAAGACCCAAATAATCTTACCTATATTCATAAGTGTAATATATGGAAGTGGCAGTGAAGTTCAGAAAAGGCATGTAATTTTATGTTTCATCCTTAAAAACATAAGATTCATTGCTTATATAATATTAAATAAATGTAAATGGAATTACATCACCCTATATGAATAAAGTTAACTATAATGAAGCATAATAGTCATTTTTTGTAAAAGGGGGAAATGTAAGGTTCATTACCCTTGATCATAAGAATTATTTCATGAAAAAGGGTGAAATATATGTGTCATTGGACAACTGTGTAATAGTTTTTATGATAAAATGGAAAAATCTAAGATTCATTTCATAGAATAAGAGAATTTTATAAGGGTCATAACTCTTTTCATTTTAGGAGAAGGCTGGACCATAAAAAATTAAAAATATATTTTATTAGACATAAAATATGATTAATATTTTGTCCAACTATGATGGATAAAATATTAAAGAAATTAAAGGAGGATTATTTCACGGTATTATAATGATTTAAATTCAATATTTATGTAGATTTCATATATTTGGTATTTAACAAAGTTTTAATTCATGAAGGAAGATGGAACACTATGGTGAGGATGAGTTAACTAGATTTATTATCCATATTTTCTATCATTATGAAAGGAAAATATGAAATTCATTCTAGGAATATTAATTTTATTTAAAGAATTATGTTGGATGAAATTTCACATGATATTCATGAAAGTATCATGGATATATATGATTAGAAACATGGAGAATTTCCCTATAAATTGAGAGAAGTATTTTTAGATGGTGATATTTTTGAAGATATTTTTATCTATAACTATTAGAGTCTAAAATGTTTTAGAGAAGAATAGAAATATATATTTATTGATATATCTAAACCTATGAAGGGATATATTCCAAAACATAATAATATAGTCATATTATTTCAATTAATTAAGAGGATGATCATTCATATATCAGATATTGAGAGAGGAATTAAAGAAGAGAAAAGAAGAGGTAATTTTATATTGATAATAGAAAAAAGTGTAGATATAATTGAAACTCGGTAATGATTATTCCTAGAAAGAAGAAGGTGGAGTTTTCTCTGATGACTCATTGAAAAGTGGTGATGTTTTTCATAGAGATATTCACAACTTGCCTATAAAGGCATAACTCGTGAAGATCAAAGTGCACTAATCTAGATCTAGTGAAACAATAATAGTGGTTATACTACTTTCATTAGATTAAATGATAAAGTAATTTTCCTTTCTTAGAGTAGTAATAAAAGATATTGGAGTAAAGGGAGTGACACTTGAGATGTAGTGAGATGTTCCTAAAACTTATAAGTGGAGTGATACTAGTATTTAGAGTTATCTAGTCCAAACCCACCACCAAATAGTGTATTTAATGAATTCTAGTGCATCAACACCGATGAAAACACTTTTTGTTTGAGTTATATCTATTTTCAATGAATGAGGAAACTTTCATGATGTCAATTTGAGATGAATAAAGAAAAATTGGAAGGAAATTATATAACCTAATCCCATTGAGAATATTTATGAAGTTCCTATATAATGAAGCTTAAAAGTATTAGTTGGTTTCTACCATATGGAAAAAATAAACATTGGAAGTTCTTATAATATATATATATATATTAAAGGGTAAATATTCTTATTAAAGCTCATATTTAGAATTTTTTTAATGAGATAATAATCTAAAGTATATGCTATTGAAGAGAGTTTCTTGAATATCCATTCACATGGAAAAGATCAATTAGAATCTAAATTTTTTACTGCTCGGTATTTTACAGTAATATTTGGTTCGAGAAGAAATGACTATGATAATAGTGCTATCAATTTATTGTTATGGTTCCAATCACTTGATAGAAAAGGAAGTAACTTCTATCATCCTTGAATATCTGGTCAGATAGCTTCTCGGTAGCAACATTTAAGTGTGAAAAATGATGTTCTGATGTTAGTAGAGATATGATGAGTACTATAGAGCTGCGATAATTATATATAATAGTTTGGAACAAGTTTGATATGTGGGTACTATTAATATATTCAAGATCTATTGGTTATATCATTTAAATATAGCTTGAATGGAAGATAGATGAGAAAAAGCTTTAAAGTTTCCATATAAGGAATATTGAACTTAAAGTACATGATATATATTATTTGGATGTAGTTTTTAAGTGATTTAGAATGGATGACGTCACTTTTAAGAACCATGGAATTGATTTTTCAGAAAATATTGTGCCAAATAAAAAAAATAAATTTATCTTATGGTGAGGGTTATGTATGATGTTTTGGTGCTACATATGATAATTTAACTACATGAGTAAAAATGGAAAATGAAATTATTATATGAGGACCCACATATGATGTGTTAGAGCCACATACAATAATTTATCTAATCATTCCTAGAGAAGAAGTTTTAAATTTTAAAAAGGCATTTATTTTGTGTAAGATATTTTGAACAATGTAAGATATTTTTTGAATCCTATATGATAATTTATCTTATATATTAAATACTCAAGAAGTAAAATAAGACATTTGAGTTATGTGAACAGTTCATAAGATATTTCAGTAACATAGAGTGCATAAAATTATCGGATTTTTTATATTCTAAGAACTCTAAATCGAGACTTGTGTGGGATAAAATTAAATGAGATATATTTAGATTTAAATATTTTGATAAAAGGTAATTTGAATTATATGATTCAATTGTTATGTTCTCCCTAGATCATAAATCTTGAAAAAACTTATGATCAAGACTCAAGTTGAGTTCAAAAGGGAAAAACCAACAAAGGGAGAAGATGGTAGTGCTTAAATGAGATCTCCACATCACAAAATATGGAGCCATGTCACAACACATACAACCACACTAAAGGATAATTCAATACCACATACTACAAGAGCCACATCACCATGATTACATGAAAATATAAAGCGATCTAAAAGGAATAAATTTCAAAAATGGAATAATCCCATGATATTTTAATATCATAAGAAGTAAACAAGATAAGACTAAATTTAGAATTTCATGAATAATTTGAATATTTATTTGACTTGGAGATCTTGATAATTAAAGGTTGATATTTGAGGGAGTTAGATTATGAGAAAGATCTAAAACTACCACAACTATTATATATATATATAGGTTGAAGAAAAAACATTAATAAGAGACCCTCAATTGACAAAACATTGAATATATTATATAATTCACAATAAAGAGAGATAGATTCTCAACTGCACATATATGTGATTATAATTTAGGTCAAAACAAAAAGAAAGAGATAAGAAATGAATTTTCTATACTGAAAATTATCCGAGTCGACGAAAGAAGGTGTTCTGGTGCTATAAAAATTTATTCAAAATTAATAATAAGAAGAAGTAGAATATTGAGAGAGAAAACCTACAACAATTATTCATTGTGTAATCCTTAAGAATAGATGGCTCCAATGTTCTATTTCTGATCAAATTAAAAGACAAAGCTCTGAGAGATCCCACCAACAACATCCTACTATAGAAGTCTATATATCATTGATACAACTCTTCTAAATTATAAAAGTGATGAATAAGACCATAGATATAGTCTAGGAGGGACTAGATTCATCATAAGTGATATTATTTAAAATGAAGTATAGGATGATTCTCTTTTATAAAGGGCCCAGAAGACCTATCTTGTGTTATACCTGGTTCGTTCCAAGATTATAGGTTTAAGGTCATACCTTTACCTAGTATTATTTTGAAAATCATAATTAATTGACGAATTTGATATAATAACCATGTTTCACTAGTAACATTTTCATTTGAAAAGAGGATAACTTGATTAACAAACCCTAGTATTCTCTACTGTTTCTTTCTTATTCTATATCTGTATATCAACCAAATGAGAGATAGAGTGATATAAATTCACTGATTAAGTGAGGGGTAATTAAGGGATAAAACTGAAATTGTATTATAATTCACACTACACCAATTCACCCCACTTAGTGTGGACATATCTGAAAGTGATCCTAATAATTGGTATCAAATCCTAGTTCAAACCACTAATGTATTCTTATATTTGAAGTTCTATTTGAATAATTGAATTATTATTTTCAAAAGGCTATATGAAGTGAATATTTGAAGAATCCAATGAATACCCTATCAAAGTAATCATGGAATATATGTTTGTCAGGAAAATGAAGAACAAGAAGATAATACAAGAAATGATGTTAAGAAAGGTATCATCAAAGAAAAACAACTCTCCAATATTCAAAGGTAATAATAGTGGAAGTAACTATAATACATATATTATTGATCCTCCTCTTAAATATGATGATAATATACAATTATTAAGAAAATAGGAAGATATATTATTCTCCCCATGCAGTAATCCCGATCAAGAAAAATTAGGTATGTACGATAAAGATTTGGTGGCTGAATCCACCACAAATGAATTGGGAAACAATTCAGTCTCATGCAGTCTATCATATCTACACAGAGAAGGGGAACCTAAACTCTCTTGTAAAAATTTTCCTACTGAAGAACCATATATATCTGAGGATGATCATAGTTATGAGGATTAAAAAGACAAAGCAATTGATTATATAATAGATATCCTATATAACTGCCCCAAATAAATTATCTCATATATCTATGGAATTTTTAGAAGTATGAAAGAAGAGATCACCTACCAAGAATATGAAAATGAAATAATGGGGAATTATGTTTAATAAAGTATACAAATATATTTTATTCTCTCTAAAAAATTTTGAGTCACATGTGAAACTAATGGGGAGATTGAGGAAAGATTATTTGGATTTGAAGATGAGTGACTCAACACAATTCAAGAAATAAATATTCCATGAAATGGATTGAGGAGAAGATCCATGAATTAAAATAAGTATCCATTTTTAAATATTATCAATTAGATATTAAATCTAAAATTATTAAAGTTATTTTTCAATCATTAAAATGAAAGATAAAGATACATGAAGAGTATGATAAAAAAATGAGGAAAGAATGTGAAGATAGAATGAAATTATTGGAGTATGATAATGGAAACCTTAATATGAAAGTCATAGAGCTTAAAATTAAATTAAATAATCTAGAAACAATATAATATGGACCATCACAACAAGTTGAGAGAAGATATGCGACCACACAAGACATTGTGGGGGATTATTATAATGAAATACCTCTATGTAGTGGTAGGAATATTCACAATGCTATATAATGACCAGTCTAAAGAAAAAAAGGGAAGGTACCATAAAATTTTGGAAATAATATCTATAATAAACCCACTTTTTTAAAGTGTTTAGACTTCAAGTACAAATCTATTGAAGGATTAATGAAGAAAAGTGATAGGAATCCTACCATGACATAAAGGATGGATAAAATAAGTTTTTTCAGAGATGGTTCCCCAAATGAATCCCAAATGACTATCACTACAGATAAGGAACAAAAAAATACATATTCTGGAAAGCTAGGAGAACATAAAGTAAAAAAAAATAAACCAAGGTTTTTTATTATTTTTATTGTAGCATATTAAGGAATATGGATATAGACTGATGGTATAATATATCATCCTATAATATAAAATGAGTGCCTATAGTGAGGGGGAGGAAACATTAGAATACAAAACATCTATAGCATATGAAGAAAAATATATATACAATAAATATATTTTGAATAATTGAAAAAATATATGTTATTTTAAATAGAAGTGGTCATAAAGAAAAAGATTACAAGAATAAATTATTAAATAATGCAATGAGAATAAATGAGAAAATAAAACCATATAATATAAATAATGGAGACAAGTTTACCTTAGGAAATAATTATAAGAAAAATTATGAAAGAAATATTCCTAATAAGTCAATGAATAAGGATGGTGAGTTATTCTTGGGTAAAAAGTAGAATAAAAATATGAAAGTTCATAGAAATCCCAAGAAGTCAAAGCTGGAAGCTGAACCAAAAGGGAGAAGATATTTATTTTCTATAAAAATTGGACACATCATAGACACTTGTTAATAGAACTATAATGTAATAATTGAAGAAAAAAATCTTGGATAAAATTTATGAACAATACAAGGGAGAAAAAATGAGAAATTTGTTGAAATTCACATCTAAAAACCATTTGGAAAATTCAAAAGGGTTGAGAATATTTCTAAGGTACGTTTGGAAATATGTCTAACTAGTTTAGACAAGGAAAGAAAATTATAATCCTGATAAAATATGAAATAAAATATTACACATGAAGAGTAAATCAAATTTTATGAAACATTTTCACAATAATATAACCTATAATATCAAGAGGATCTATGTAGAAGGTGAAAGAAGGTTGGAAACAATTAAAACAATTGTTTAACATTTATTCCATACTAAAAGGAATCCTTGAAGAACATGAAATTTATACCAGGAGATGCATTTTCCTTGATGGATCATGTTAAAATAATGATCCCACACAAGGAGAGAAGAAAAGAAACCATGGGTACCAATGAAAAATCAAAGTTGAAAAATGATTATGTAATAATTAAGGGTGTATCTAGACATGGATTTAAATTGAAAAGGGTGTGTTGATCAAGAATAAATTCTCTAGATAAATTCTCAAATTTATGAACCTGGAAGTTCCACCATATTACCTTATTATTTATATTGTACTTATATACTAACCATACATGTAATTAATGGTGATAATGGTTCTTAAATTAATAACTAATTAAATAAAGTAAGCTAGAATAACTATTCTATATTTTAAGAATATTCCATATTGGTATAACTTATTAAATGTAAGTATAAAAAACATCCAGAGAAAAGAAGAACCGTGATGAAGGAGAAGAGGCTATAAAAATTGGAAAATCCAAATGATAAAAGTGCCCATCTTGGTAGCAATAGATTATATGACATCCTTAAGAAGTATTTCAAGAAGTGAATCTACCCTGATGAAGAAACTACGAATATAGACATCTTGGTGTTCTCCCAAAAACTATAATTATAAAGGTTTATTGATTATGAGATCACTCTTGATGATATAAATATAGAGTTCATCCTTTGAGGTGGAGCTTCATGAGAAGATTCTAGATCATTCGATTAATTCAAATATGGGATTTTTAAAGGTACATGAAAACTAATCATTTAAAAGGTACGAATTACTATTCTATTATCCTTGTTTCTCAAATAATTAGTCATAATATTAATGAGGATAAATCATTTTTATCAATGATAAGAAGTTTATAAAACTTGAAATTATTTAAAGCTATATGAAATCAAAATATATTGGTCACAAATAATTTTTTTAATCTCTATTTTAAGTAAGTGCAAGAAATGTAGGTTGAAAAACGTTTAAGAACATTTCTATCAATTGATATCAACAAGTATTATAATCCTATATATAAGTGAAAAACCATTGAGAAACATAATTGAAAAAGATAATAGTTGGAATAATATTTTGTTTATTATGGACAAACATGATATCTAAATCAAACCCTCTATTTTTCGACATCAAGCATGACTTAAGTAGACTTTAAGTGGATTGATTAATGGTAATTTTCTTAGTTAATAAATGATACAATTCTATATCACATTATTTGAATTATTTTCAATATTGGGGAGAGAGAAGAAAATGGGCTCACTAATTTACATGTCATTTTTTGAGCATTAATATTGAAAAAAAATAAAAAGGAAGAGACTGATGAACTCACTTTGAATTTGATTTGTATTTGTTTTCAATGAACAATACAATATGCACAATTTCAATGTGATATGAAGAAGGATATATTGGACGGAAAGTATAAAACCCAAGCCTATTGAGAAGATAGATGAAGATCCTAAGAAATGTAGCTTATAATTATCAGTTGGTTACTTCCATATAAAAAAGTAGAAATGTTGTATGTTTTTCCATTATACATATAGAAAAGGGTAAATAAAATTATTAAATTTTATATGAAGAATCTATTGAAGTATCTGAGCTAATAATCTAAATTATATTTTTATAATGAGAGTTTCTTGAAGATATGTTTTCTTAAAAAAATAATTTTGAACCTATATGTGTTACTACTTGGTATTTCACATTCGTTTTTGTTCAAGTATAAATTATGATGATAACAATGCTTATATTGTATTGTTAAGTTTCTAATCACTTGATGCAAAAATAATGAACTACTATTTTTCTTGAATATCTATCTAGACATATTCTAGGTTTCAGCCTTTAAGTGTGACAATTGATGTGCCAATCTAAATGGAGATATGATGAGTGACGTGTAGTCGAGAGGAATAATGATAATAATTTAGAATGGGTTTTTTGTACGTCTATAGTGAATAGATTTGAGAGCTATTTGTTATATAATTGAAAGTTATCTCGAATGAAAGATAGATGATTTGAATATTTGGAGTATCTATTGAAGGAATGTCAATATTGAAGAACTCTATGATGATTATTTAGATGATTTTATAAAGTGATTAATAATGGTTGAAGTCACTCTAAATAATCTCAATGTTGATTTTAAGAATTTATGGAAATTCTTTACTGAAGCTAAAAAATAACAAAGGAATTTATCTTACAGTGAAGTCCATGTATGATGTTTTGGTGATGTGTAAGATAATATATCTATGCGAGTAAAAATGGAAAAGGTCATTATCATACGATGACCCTCATATGATGTTTTTGTGCCATGTATGACAATGTATCTATATGTACATGGAGTATGAGTTTGAAATTTGGAAAAGTCATTCATTTTACATAAGATATTTTGGGTCACATATGATATTTTATAAAGTTCACAAGATAATTTATCTTATGTACTAAATACCTGAGAAGGCCCATAAGATATTTGAGTTATGTGAACAATTCATAATATATTTTAGCTACATGGAGTGAGTGAAATGATGAACGTTTTGATATTATGAGAACTCTAGATTGAGACTTTTGCTGGCTAGAATCAAATGAGATATATTTAAACTTGAATATTTTTATAAAAGGATTTTTGAATTAGACGATTCAAGTGAAATTTCTCATGGATCAACTGTCTTGATCAAACTCATGACCATGAGTCAATATGAGATCAAAAGGGACAAACCATCTGATATAGAAACTAGTAGAGTTCATATGAGATATCCACACTGTATAAGATGGTGACATATCAAAAATTGTGTGACAATATTGAAGCAGAGTTTAAAACCGCATGATACTGGATCCACATCACTATGTTAATGTGGAAATATCAAAAAATATAAAAGGTGTAGATTTTAAAAAAAGGAAGAAACTTTTGATATTTTAATATAAAAAGATAGAGACAAGCCTAGTCTTCAGCTAGAATTTTCTGAATAATTTGAATAATATGTTGAATCATGTGTCTTGATAATTGAAGGCTGATATTCAAGGGTGTTCAAATATGACAATGACTCAATCCTACTACAACTATTTATCTCTCTATCTATATATATATGTAGTAATAAGAATAAAACACTGATAATAGACTCTTGAATGAGAGAACATATAAGATAATTTTCAAGTTTAAAGAGGGAAAGAGAGATTCCCAGTTATTTATACCTGTGAGTATACTATAATCTAAAAGAATAAGAGAGAGATAATAATTGGATCTATGCATGTTGTAAATTATCTAAGTCAATAAAATAATAAGGAGTATAGTGTCATAGTAATTCTTGCACACTAAAGAAGAAGAAGATAGAAAATATCGAGAGATATATCCTATAACCTTTACACTTTTTAGAAACCTAAATAATATAGATTTCATATGTGATATTTCTGATCACATTCCATAATGACGTCACAATATATCCATACTAAAATATCCTACTATAAATTTCAAAATAACATTGAGGCATCCCATAGAACTGGTGAAAGAGAGGAAAAATATCATACATATAGTCCATGATGGACTCTATCCATCACATGTGATATTGGTTTAAAGGAAATATAATCCTGTTTTGTTTGGATAATAATTATCATGCATAAGGGATGTAGTCTTCTGAAAGGAGGAGAACCTCATTTACAAACCTCGATGTTCTCCTATGTTTATTTCTCATTATTATCTATATTTCATCCAAAAGATAAATAGAGATAGGGAGATCCATTTATTGAATAAATGAAGAATAAATTAAGAAATAAAAGTGAAATTATATTAGAAGTCACACCACACTAATTCAACCCCCTCTCAGTGTGGCAATATTCCAAAGTGATCTTGAAAAGCACATTTCCAATTGAATGCTCCTTAGATTAATCCAGTGCTGATGAACCAAGTAAAATAATTGTATCCTATACACATTATTTTGGATATTATGAAATAAATAATTGGTTAAAGTGGGTTAATTAATCATTAAAAAAACTGATTAGAGACTTAATACAAGAAGGGTAACAATCATACCATCATCTAAAGAAGAGAAACAAAGTAACCCTACTAATAATAAGTTCAATATTAGTTTATTATGTAAGGTTTTGCGGAAAAGTTGTTTTAAGTGGAATGATTTTCAAACCATGATTCACCCCCCCTCTCAGGGTATCTCTCACTTGAGTCTCTAATGGGAATAACCGTTGATATTAGAGTATATGTTCCTTATGTTTGATTTTTTTATACCTAATTAATTTGATTATACCTTAGAATTGAATTTTATTTTTATCCTATATTCATTTGAAGTCATAGAAGTAATAAATCATAAGCGGATTCCAATATTTGGTGGAAATAACTTTAAAATATGGAAGAATTAGATACAAAAATACTTCTAATACTTAGGCATGGATGTGTACACATCTTACATTCATGGTATCTTTACCATTACAGATAGTGGAGAATTATCAGAGAGATATCCCAATGAATTGAGTGTTGAAACAAAATTAATCAACGTGTTATAGGAAGCATTATCCAATAAAATATATATGATAGTGATGTCATGTAAGTCCTCACACAACATCTGGTAAATGGTACTCAATATATATTAATGGGACTCAAAAGTATAGGAAAATAGATTACAAGTTCTATGGAATAAGTATGAGTGATTGAGGATGAACCAAGATAAATCTATTGATGAATTATTTTATCAATACATGTAATTGTGGAGGATAATCATGGAATCATAGTAATCCTTAATGAAATTAATATCATTAAGTGAATCATGAAAATTATTCCACCACAGTTTAATCTAAATGATTATATTCTTGAGGATAAAGACCAAAATTTTATGAATTTATACAATCATCATAGTACTCCAGTTACATATGAAATGAGGAATGATGAATACAATACTATTGAAACGGTAAAGTATCAGGAAGTGGAATTCAAGGCATTGAATAATATTTCCATGATGAGTGATTATTTTGATAAGGTAATTTCATTCCTTTATTCAAATCAAATATAGGAAAATAAAAGTTTAAGAGAAATATTACACTTGCTTTATTCTAGAGTATAAAGGTTGGAAACCTTGTAGTAAATTTTCAAAATTGAAATTAGGATAAGGGTGAAGATGATGAAATTTCATTGAAGAAATATGGTAAGGAGTTTAAAAGCTAGAGAACAAGGTGGAGTTTCTTAAATAGGAAGAAATTACTTTCAAAGAAAGGTCAAAATGCTGGAGAATCAGATGAAGAAAAAATTGTGGTCCGTAATGACCTCAAATAAGATGTTATCATGGCTATTTTAGTTGAGTAACAAAATAATAATGATGATGAAGGATAAGTAGAAGGAATATTTGATCTATATGATGAGTTAGATTCTATACTCATTGAGATGAATGTTTACAATGTCAAAATAATAAAATATGATTTAGTGGTTCATAACGTCATACTCTACATGAAACATTAGGAATAAGAGAATTATAAGTTGAAGGTGAAAATTTAAAATAAAAAATTTGAAAAGATAAAAAATGAAGAAGGATATTAAGTAAAATAAATAGATCTAATAATAGATATATATTATCAATGGTTTGAATAACATAGTGTAAGACTAAGGGAGATGTATTAAATAGATTTAGGATGAATTTATTTGTCTACATTGAAAAATTAAATATTAGGAAAGACTCTTGAATCCCAATATGACATTGGAAAATAATGTCAAACAATTTATATATAATTTCAATGAGGTGAATGGGGAATCTATGATACTGTTAAAGAATTGTTAGTATAAGAAAAAGGTATATCAAAAAAATAAATTTAGTAAGGCAATTGAATGTAAATAGAAGCTAGTAACAATTTATGTCAAGTCACAACCACCCACTCTAAAGATAAATGTTGAATTTATTATTAATCAGAATCAAAACACTCAAAAATACCCAAATAAATATATGGGAAACATTAAAAAATACAATAATACACCATGGATAACGTGTCATAATTTTGGAAATATGGGATATACTCAGAGCATGTATTCCATATCTAGAAGGTACTAAAAATAATTATAAGAGTAAAAAAATCCAAGAAGAATTAAATATTATTGATATGATTTTGATGGAAACTATTTTTAATGTGGGAGATATGGTAATATGGCTATGTATTACCCATCAACAATGCATAAGAAGGTGACTTTGAATAACCCAAGCGGATGAACATAGTAAATTAGGGAGTCATAAAGGGGTTTTAAAATTAAAGATAAATTTTCAAACTTATAAGATTAAAGTGGTATATTATATTTAGAGGAGGAATAAATATATTATTAATAACCTAATGTGAAGTTAAGGACTTTGAATAAATCTAGAAGCAAATGGTTGGTTCAACATGACCTACCAAATTCCTTAACATGAGAAAATATAATTCCCCTATCCCCATATATTTAATTATTATAACAATTGGTTAAATGATGTGGGTTTTAGGAGATATATGGTCCATGTTGGAAGTACATTAAAATATGTAAGTGATATTATGAAATTATTTGAATTTATAATTGATTATTAGAGTAATAAAAGTGACATATTATTGAATCTAGAATTATAAATAAATTGGTATAACTAGATTCATCACATAAGTAAACATTGGTATCTTAATGGTATCAATGTTTAATTGAAGTTTTTTGTATCAAGAGAATATATTATTAATTAAAATAATACCTTTAATATGGAATAATATAACATGATAAAAAAGAAAAAATATTTATATGATTTATTTATTTTATGATAACATGTGATATCAACTAATTGATTTCAGAACCTCAAAGGATAATTGGTGGATGAATTTCAAAATGAGTATTTATTCTATATTTAATGACAATGTTAAAGAAATTAATGGAGATTTTGGGTATGAAAATTGAAATATAGTATCCCCATAAACCAAGGAAATAAACCTAATGGATGGAGGAAAAATATGGTTTAACAAGTGGAATCTATTTTGATAAAGTGGTATCAATTTGTTTTTAAAATATGGAATCAGGTTTTGTGTATAGAGTTGATTAGTAAAGATAAAATTTGGTATACATCACACACAATGTAATTTTTGAATATTCAATAATGGTTTTGTGAAAGTGTGGTTGTGATAATATAAAGAGTTCCTTGGTAAAAGTTAAGAGTTATAACTGCTTAAAATTTATTTAAGTAGGTGAGTGAAATGGACAACAATGGGGTTATTATATTAATATCTTTTTTCCTATACATACTTCCAACTCAGTTGGCTTAGAGGTTTTTTGATAGAACACCACTAAGTGGTAAGATCACTCATTGAAGGAATTTTAGTATGTAACCATAATTTATGGAATTTAGTGAGCTTGAATTTCAAATATAAAATTATGGTTAACAAGTGAATACACTGTTAAAATTTTTAGAAGTATTAAATTATTTTTTAATATGGAGAGTTTATTATCTCTGTATTTTGTGGATGGTATATCTTTATAAATGGAGGGAAAATTTATTAAAGTGATATCTATATTTTTCATAGTAGAATACTTATATGAAAGCAATGATGGATTCAATATCCTAGAAAGTTAAATCTAGTGCTATCCCATTTTATAAAGTATCAAAGAGTTGAAGCCTATGTCATTTTACATGAAGAACATATTAACATGTGGTATTTTCTCATAACAAGTGGTATGATTTACATTTGACGCCAAAGGGGTAGAAAAAGGCATCAGAAATCTACATATTATTTGAGACAAAATACCATTAATATAAATAGTTTTTATAAAGGGATATAAGATATCATCTAAGTTATTTTTGAAGTACATGAGTGGTATAATGATGTTTGGATAATATTGGATTAATGATAGATGATTTCAAAATATACAAACGGGGATATTGCCAGTATCCCAGTGGAAAAGTTGAAGTTTTGGATTAATTAGTAAATCATTAGTGGTTTTATTAGCTAAAATAATAATGAATATAGGTTAGAGTTTTTGGTTCTAGAGTCATTATAAACATTATTATAGACGAAGTTATGAATTTGGGTAATTTTGGTGGTTATCAAGGATTTTTAGTTCTAGAATTTGTAATAAAACTAGATTTTAAAAATTCATGACAAACTATGGATATTCCAAAAATCTAAAATGAATAAGTTGGTAAATTATCTAAATTATTTTTAGAAGTATGGAAGTTTTGAAGATTGAAATGGTTTGGAAATTTATATTTGTAAGAGTTTTCTTAGAGAACCAAAAATTATTCATGAGTAATAAGTTTTTTAAAACAAACTTAAAATCCTGAAATCCATTTTTGAAATGATGGAATTAATTAAGGAGTTTTTATTGGTATTTTGGAATCATTATAGAAGAAAAAGGTTTTTAATAATTTATATAGATTTCTATAAGTATTTCACACAAGGTTCATTAACTCAAAACATTAGAGTAAGACTTAGAGTAGGCAGAGAAAAATTAAAAATGTATCAAATAATCCCACTTATATGTGTAAGAGTAGTATATGGAAGTGGTATTGAAATTTGGAAAATGCATGGAAGCGTAAGGGTCATAATCCAAAACATAAGAATAATTTATGATATAATATTGAAGAAATGTAAAATTCATTTCATCACCCTGTATATATAAAGGTAACCAACATGAAACATAAGATTTATCTCACTACAAAGGAAGAAAATTTAAGGGTCATCACTTATGTGTGTAAGAGTAATTTCATGATAAATGGTGAAATGTAAGGTTCATTGGACCATTTTTTTTGAGTGTTTTCTATTACAAAATAAACATAAAAGAGTCATTTAACTATAGATAATAAATTCATAATAGCTACGCCCTTTTTAATTTTAGGAGAATTTTGGCCCAGATTATATTTATAATATGATTTATTAGTTATAAAATATGATTAATATTTTTTCCTGTATTGATGGATAAAATCATGGATAAATTATAGGATGATTATTTATATTTATTATATTTATTTAAATTCATAAATTTAGTAGATTTCATGGATCAAGTATTTAAACAAGATTCACTCCAAAAAAAATAAGTTGACAATTAATGATCAGGATGAGTAAAAAAAATTCCTTATTTTTATTTCATTACTTTTATGAAGTAAAATATGGAATTAAATAAAGGAATTATACCCAAATATAAAGAATAATGTCAGATGAAATTTATCATGATATTCATAAAAGGAAACCTGGAGAAGTTCTAGTTGAATTAGAGATAAGGGATTTTAGAAGGTGAGATTTATAGAGATATATTTTCTATAAATATTAGAATCTATAACGATGTAGAGAATAAAATAAATAATGAATTATTTAAATATCTAAAATTGAGAAGAGATATGTTCTATAATAGAAGAAGAGAGGGTATTTATATAGTTCAGAAATATGGGGATCATTTTTATATTTGATATGGGGAGAGGAATTCCAGAATAAAAGAAAATAGGTAATTCTATATTGATAGTGGAAATAAGTGAAGATATAATTGGTACTCATTTAAGATTATTCCAATGAAAAAGAAGGTGTATTTTTTAATGATGAATCATGGAAAAAAATATGATTATATTTTTATATATTTTCAAATCCAACCTATAAAGGATTATCTTTTAGTGATCAAGGGGACCCAATATAGATTTGGTACAACAATAATAGTTTGGATACTATTTTCATTATCCTGCATGCCAAATGAGTTTTCCTTTAATAAAGTAGTAAGCATAGAGAGAGTAGTTATAAGGACCCGACCCTAGTTGCCCATAGATAGTTCCTTATTTTATTACATTGGAATATAAACAAGGAATAAGTATCTTGAAGGACCGAGTAGTTTAGTATTATTAGAAACAAGATACATAAATAAGTTCAACTTTACATCATGAATGGAAATACAACACTAATTTATTCCATTAGAAATATCCATGCCTCCTAGATTATGCTTGAAAGTCATGCATAATTTTCTTCTTCATATCCTGAGAAAATGAGACATAAGAAAGGGATGATCTCAAATGCTTAGTAAGGGTAAGAAATATAGTGGAAGATAACATAAATATTAGACATGGTGAAAAATTTAAAACACATGCCTTTAAAAATAAACTTGAACATAATATGGAAGGAATATGGGTTGAGTAAATATTGCCATAAAATAATCATGGGTATTATACTAGTCAAATAAAAACATGATATTTCAATTAATCACTTTATAATGAGGGAAGTTCATTTGTCAAATATTATGAAACATTTTGTCATGGCCTCAGCCAAGACGTCTAAAAATGATTAATGCCTTGGCCAAAATCCATATATCACATTGGGAAAGGCCTCGACCAATTCCACATCTATTGGTCTCATGAGACCTATCGATGCATCGACGGGCTATATCGGGCCCCACCTGTCACATAATATTTCCAATTAATTCCTCATATTAGTTATTATAAACATAAAAAACATATACATTCATATTGAAACAATCATATGAAATGTAACTAACATTCCCCAATCATTAAACATAAAAAACTAACCATTCTGTTTAATATGGTGAATGGTTTTAGGATGGATAATCCACAATAAATTTATTCATAAACCGTTAAATCATGTATGGTAGATTACTTCATAAATAATTAAACCCAATAATACGTAATAATCAACAAGAGTTTTGAATCAGACAGAAATACTCTTATAAAATCATTAAGCAATTCTTGAGATAAATACTCTTTTATTTTGAAAAGAAGAGTTATTTTGGAAAATTATTTGCATAAACCCATAAGTTAAGTAAAAATGTTTTTTCATAATAAAATTATTGATTTTATAAATATAACGGTTTCCAAAAACAGATTATATGGTGCCCTTGAAAACAGGTAAGAATTCGAGTAATTCCCTTGAATCAGGCTTGTATTTTGGAAACAATTTTGAAAGTTACTTTTAAAACATGTAACTATCCATAAAATAAGGATGGGTTATGGTTGGTAAACATATATATAATACTCATGCATAATTTATTAGAAGTAAATAACAATAAATAAGAATTTTATTGAGGTAATTAGACAATGGAAGTAACCCGGATGAAAATGGAAGTTTGGGTGAAAAAAACCTTACCTTAAGTCCGAACATGTTACACTCTTGAGATTAATCTCCTGGAATATGAAATTAGACATATTAATAACTTATTTCATAACCTATTATATATTTATTTATTTTATCATAATTACATTTAGTTCATTTATGCCCTTAGTGATAAGTTATTACATTGAATTTTTTCATTCTAGAGTGTTCGTTATCTTTATTTTCATAATCGGTTCACTTGTTCTTAAGTAATGGAGTGGAATGGATGTAAATATCCAGAATTTAAATTAAATATAATTTATTAACATCACTAAATGTTAATGTTCATTTATATAATTTGGTTACATGGAAAGATTATGAATCATTAGATGAAATATTTTTGACATTCACTTAGATTATTTAGTGGTATTTTGATTATTTGGAACTAGTTTGGTCATATGATTTAATAATATGTACACATACTGGTTCATGAATATTAATTAGGTTATAATACATATATAAAAAACTTTTTCAACCATCAAAATTATTTTATTCCTAGTAATTAAGGAGAATTTGAAGAATGAAACTTCATCATCCACGAAGGTTATAAATTGAAACCTCATGGACGTTGATTTCATTTATAAAATAAGAGAGAGAGAGAGAGGATATTGATGATGGTTCTTACATTCACATGATATAATTCCAGTATATAGATAATACTAGATATATCATGGTCATTTGGATAGATGAGGTGAGGAGAGGATTACAAAATAAAGGAACTTGAAATGAAACTAAACGAAAAAGAAAGGTGCTTTACCTCTGGATATAACCTCCTTGGGAACCTCCTTAAGGGAAGGAGTTTTGGTCTTTTAGAAAGACCAAGACTTTCTGAACGTGGGGAGTGACTAGGGAAGGCTATTTGGTCAGACCTTTGAGGATATTCAAGGCTTAGAGGAGTGAAGAGAAGAGGTAGTGGTGGGGAGTTTTTATAGTGGAGGAGATGAGTGAATTTTGAATATTTAATTCCTTATTTTATTATTTCCCTCAAGACAACCAATAGTGTTGTTTCATGTGACCCCTAATAGAAATAAGTGCATGTGAGTACTAAAAAAGTGGCCTTAAATCACTTATGATGTCATAAATAGTGTATTTAACTGATAATTTGTATATACGGTATTTTACCGTATTTCACTATTCATCAAAAATTTAGGAATTTCAGAAAAATCCCAAAAATTCACCCCTACCATTTTTCGACGTGTAGAATTCAAAAAGGAACTCCATTTTTCAAAAATAATTTTATAAATAATTTTAATTTAATTTTTAAATAAAATCATAGTTAATTCTAAAAATAACAATTTTAAGGTATAATTAGTTTTATATCACATTGAAAAATCAATTAAGATCTCATTATCTTATTAACTTAAGAAAAAAAAATAATATCATTATTTACTACTAATAAGGGGCATATTACTATTTATAAGGGTATGCTCCAATTCACCAAAAATATAGTTTGTTCTAACAGACTCCAAATGACTTACTGGTCACAACTCTAGTTAACTGTTTTTTGAAAATCAAAACATAGTAGAGGAAAATTTGTATTTAATATCTAGATTATAAAATGAATTTATTTTCAAAACCTTGGGGTGTTACATTCTACCCTCATAAAAATTTTTTCCTTGAAATTTAAAAAATGTTTCCTAAATATATTTGGGTATGTCTTCATCATAAGCTCCTCAGCTCCCATGTTGATTCATCCATCTTATGGTTCCTCCAAAGAACCTTCAGCAGACGAGTTGTATGATTTCTCAATACAAGTTCTCTAGTATCAAGAATCTTGATAGGCTCTTCACAATAAGACATATTGGGCTCAAGTTCTACTTATTCATAGGTGAGTACATGTGTTGGGTCTGGCATGTATTTCTTTAAAACTGATACATGGAACACATTGTGAACTTTGGAGAGACTTGGCGGTATTGACAACCATTAAGCTACAAATCCAATTATATTTAGAATTTCAAAAGGTCTGATGTACCTCAGAATTAATTTTTCCTTCTTATAGAATTGTATAATACCCTTCTATGTTGATACCTTTAAGAAAAATTGATCCCCTTCTTGAAATTCCAAATCCTTCCTTCGGTTATCAATATAGCTCTACTGCCTACTTTGAGCTATTTTGATATGGGTTTGGATAATATTGACATTTTTTTGTTGTTTCTTCAACAAATTCTGGGCCTTCGAGCTTTCTTTCACCAACATCATCCCAACAAGTTGGTATACGAAATATATTTCTATACAACACTTCATATGGTGCCATCTGAATACTTGAATGGAAGCTGTGGTTATAGGAAAAATATATGAGAGGTAAATAGTGATCCCACATGCCTTGAAAATCAAGTGAACATGAACTCAACATGTCTTACAAAGTTTGAATAGTCCGTTCTGATTGTCCATCAGTTTGTGGGTGGTAGGCAGTGGTCAAACAAAGATCAGTATCTAGGTCATTCTAAAGACTTCTCCAGAATTGTGATGTAAAATAGGGATCATGATCAGAAAAAATTTATAAGGGTACACCATGAAGTCTTACAACTTCATTAATATATAGTCTTGCTAAACATTCAAGTGGTAAATCTTCTCTTATATCAAGAAAATGTGATGATTTTGTAAGACGGTCAACAATGACCCATATCACATCTTTCTTTCTTAGAGTCTTTGGTAGCCTCATGAAAAAGTCCATTGTAATATCATCCCATTTCCACATAGGAATAGGAAGGGGTTGCATGGATCCTCTAGGATATTGTATTTCAGCCTTCACCTATTGACAAACCAAACATCTCGACACATAATAAAAAATATCCCTCTTTATGTTTTCCTACAAAAAATGTTCCTTTATATCTCTATACATATTTGTGCTAACAGGTTGTATAAAGAAATTAGAGCTATGATCATCATACAATAGTTCCCTCTTTAGCTCAGAAATAGCGGGAACACAAAGCCTCTTTCAGAATTTTAAAATTCCACCTTCATATATGAAGTCGATCAACTTCCCATCATTTATAGCCTTAATTTTCTTTTGAAACTCATCATCATCCAGAGAACATTTTATCCTTTCTAGTAAAGATGGTTTGGCAACCATTTAAAAATTTAGTGATGTGTTACCTTCCTTTATAATTCTGATAACCATATTTACTATATCCATGAACATAGGATCCCTTTCAACTCTCATATTGTTCAGAATTCTATGGTCCTTTCTACTCAAAGCATCTGATACATTATTTGGATTCCTCGGGTGGTAGTGTATTGTGAAATAATTATATTTGAGTAGCTCAATCCATCTCCTTGTTCTCATGTTGAGTTATTTCTGTGAGAATATATATTTCAAACTCTTATGATCTGTATATATCTCACATTTTTCACCATAGAGGTAATGTCTCCAATTTTTTAGAGGAATGATTACCATTGCAAACTCAAGATCATGAGTTGGATTGTTTTTTTCATGAATTTTTAGCTACCTAGATGCATAGTAAATCACTCGATCATTCTGCATAAGGACACAACCAAGTCCTTTCTTTGATGCATCTCTACAGATAAAAAAACCATCATTCCCCAAGGGTAGGGTTAGGATATGAGCCTTCACTACTCCTCTTAAATTCTTCAAAACATATTCACATTCCTTTTTCCATACAAACTTAACCCATTTTATTGTGATCTTGGTCATTGGGTTGGATAAACAGGCAATGTTCTGAACAAAATGTTGATAATAACCTACTAAACCAATAAAACTGCGTACCTCAGTTATGTTCGTTGGAGTATTCCATTCTTGAACAGCCTTTGTATTCTTAGGATCTATAGATATTCCATCCTTAGCGACAATGTGGCCCATAAAGGAAACTTATTAGAGCCGAAAATCACACTTTCCAAACTTCCCATATAATTCATTTATTCTAAGAGTCTTCAGAATAGTGTGCAAGTGATTTCCATGATCTTAAAATATTTTAGAGTATACTAGGATATCATCAATAAACACCAGAACAAAGTTATCAAGATATTATTTGAAAACTCTATTCATTATATCCATGAAAATATATGGTTCATTAGTTAGTCCAAAAGACATTATTGTAAACTCCTAATGCCCATATCGGGTTCTGAATGCTGTTTTTGGAATGTCTTCATTCCTCAAAAGTAATTGATGATATCCAGACCAAAGATCAATCTTCAAAAAAATTTGTGCTCCATTAAGTTGATCAAATAAATCATCAATTAGTGGAAGAGGATACTGATTCTTTGTTGTAATAGCATTTATTTCCCTGTAATCAATACACAACCTCATAGACCCATCTATCTTCTTAACAAAAAGAACATGGGCTCCCCATAGAGAAACACTAGGGTGAATAAATCCTTTACCACTTAATTCTTATAGTTATTTCTTTAGCTCCACTAAATCCATAGTGGACCTTCTATAATGGGTCTTTGATATGGGCCTTGAACCAAGAGTTAAGTCAATGGAAAACTCAATTTCCCACTCTGGACGATGTCCAGGTAAATCCTCTGGAAGGACATCAATATATTCTTGCACAACAGGTACATCTTCTATTTGACTATTCTTTTCCTCACACATAGTTATTTCATTCCATTACTCCACAATGATTGAATTTATTAGAGCTACTGGGGGTGGATCTAGATGAGAATCATAAGTCTAGGTCTCTGATCTAAAGATATGGGATTCCAAACCATTCTCAAAAATTGTAACTTCCTTCTTCGTGCAATAGATATTCACATCATAATTTGATATCCAATTCATATAGAGAATTATATCAAAGTCAATCATTGGTATGATGATAAGGTTATCAACTAAAGCACGTTTATGTGTCATGAGGGGGACTAATTGACACACCTTTGTTGCAATGATACATCCACTAGAAGTTTTGACTGATAACTCCTTTATTAAATTAAATTGGACATATATTTTTTTTTTGAAAGAATGGGAAGATATAAATGAATATGACGATCTATAATCAAATAAAGCATTGTCTAAGTTTGATGAAATGATTAAAGTACCTACCACCACATTATTAGTAACTTCAACATCAGTAGTTATGATCTCATAAGCTTGTACCTACTCCCTTGGCCTTTTCTATGGCATTTTTCCTTGATGCTTTGGATAATAATTAGAATAATGTCCCATATCCCAAGAATTTTAGCATTGAACATTAATAGTTTATTTATTTACCTTGAAATCACCAGTAAGATGGTCTTTCTATCCACATTTTTAGCATACTTTTTTTTCCTTTATGCATGCACCATGGTGTTTTCTTCCACAATTATCATAGAGTGGAAATTCAACTCTTACCTTCTTCCATGTTTCATTGTTCCCTTTCCTAGAGTTTTTAGTATCCCTATTCTTCTCTTAATTTTCCTTAATGTCAAAAGAATTATAGAATTCCTTTTCTTTCTTGATAGCACATGAAACTATATCCTCATATGATGAAAAAATTTGGGAGACCAGTGCCCGCCGGAGGAATGGATTTAGTCCATCCAAGAATCGATCAATCTTGCTCCTCGTATTTTGTATGAAGTCCACAACATGCCTTGCTAACCTTGTGAAGTTAGATTCACACTTGTCAACATTATCATCATCCTTTTTCTTCAAATTCAGAAACTTTATTTCCATATCTGCTTGTTGTTCATGAGGAAAGTATTTCAATAGGAATATTTCCTTAAAGTCCCTCCATTCCATCTTTTCTATTGCTTCCTCCTATTTTGTGTTTTGGATTAATAACCACCACTGATCTGTATCTCCCGATAGATGATAAATTTCCATGAAGAACTTCCCTCTTTTATTACTCCCCAATGTGAGAAATATCTTCTCTAGGGAACTTATCCACTACTTAGCTTCAAATAGGTTTGTATTCCCATTGAACGATGGAGGCTGTTGTCATATAAAGAGATCTAACAAAGATTATCCATGTGGTGGATCTGGATACTCCATACGGGTATTGTTATTATTCTTAAATTGAGTAAGTTGTTCCAGTATAGTTATATGTTGCTCAGCACCAGTCACAACACCAAAGCCAACATCATTATCTTGCATTGGAGGGAAATCCCTTCAGGGTACACATACATTCATGTGGTTTCCATTTCTTCCACTAGGCACCATTTCTAAATAATGGCATACACTAGATTAGGGTATGAATCATAATGTATATTATTAACTTAACAAAATAATTAGCATAAATTGAGATCTTACACATGGCTAATCCTAAAATCACAAAAATGATTTCTTTCAGGAAAAAATTACATTTAAATCCTACATAATGGCTTGTAAAGAAAATTTTAATTATCCTATGTATATCCCCTAGGATTGTCATAACCAAGAGTGCAGTAAGGCCCGTTGTCGTGTACTAGGATACCCCAGGTCAAGCCTGAAACTCCTTGTCAGAGCTTTCACTCCCAGGTACATCTGTGCTAGAGCTACCTCTACCTGCTCGTATCCAGATAGGGATGTATTTCTTAAAAGATCCACATAATATATTCCTTACCAAAATACCAGGATGTTCTTGTATTTTTATCCTCCATGATTATCTTAGGTACTTTTACCTAATCTATGTTTTCTAAATCTAGTTTCCATGTTTTCTACTAAACTTTCTTTGATACCAACTATAAGGACCCGACCCCAATTTCCTGGAGCTGGTGACTTATTTTATTACATTGACATATACACAAGGAATAAGCATCCCGAAGGACCGAGTAGTTTAGTATTATTGAAAAATAGATACATAAATAAGTTCAAATTTACATCATGAAAGGAAATAAAACACTAATTTATTCCATTAGAAATATCCAAGCCTCCTAGATTATGCTTTCAATTCATGCATAATTTACTTCTTCATATCCTGAGAAAATGAGACATAAGAAAGGGGTGAGATCAATCACTCAGTAAGGGTAAGAAATACAACGAAAGATAATATAAATATTATACATGGTGAAAATTCGAGAACACATTCCTTTAAAAATAAACTTGAACATAATATGGCATGAATATGTGCTGAGTAAATATTTCTATAACATAATAATGTGTTTTATACTAGTCGAATAACCACATGATATTTCAATTATTAGATTCATAATGAGGTAAGTGCATATATTGGAAATTCTGAAACATTTTTTCAAGGCCTCAGCCAAGACGTCTAAAAATGATTAAGGCCTTGGTCAAAATCCATATATCACATTGGGAAAGGCCTCTGCCAATTACACATCTATTTGTCTCATGAGACCTACTGATGCATCGAGGGGCTATAGTAGGCGCCACCCGTCCCATAATAATTCCAATTCATTCCTCATATGAGTGAGGATAAACATAAACAACATATACATTCATTTTGAAACTATCATATGAAATGTAACTAACTTTCCCTAATTATTTAACATAAAACACTAACCATTACAAGTAATATGGTGAATGGTTTAGGATAGATCATCCACAATAGATTTAGTCATAAACCATTAAATCAAGTATGGTAGATGAATTTATAAATTATTAAACCCAATAATACAAAATAATCAACAAGAGTGTTGAATTCGAAGAAAATACTCTTATAAAAACATTAATTAATTATTGAGATAAATACAATTTTATTTTGAAAAGAAGAGTTATTTTGGAAAAATATTTGTGTAAAACCAGAAGCAAAGAAAAATAGTATTTTTATAATAAAATGAGTTATTTTATAAAGATACTGTTTTCCAAAAACAGATTATAGAGTGCCCTTGAAAATTGGTAAGAATTTGAGAAATTCCATTGAATCGGGATTGTATTTTGGAAACAATTTTGAAAGTTCCTTTTAAAACATGTAACTATGCATAAAACAAGGAAGGGTTCTGGTTGGTAAAAATATATATAACACTCAAAAGTAATTTATGATGAGTACAAAACAATACATAATAATTTCATTAATGTAATTAGACAATGAAATTAACCCGAATGGAAATGGAAGTTCGGGTGAAAAAACCCTTACCTTAAGTCTGAATGTGTTCCTCTCTTGATATTAAGCTCATGGAATATGAAATTATAATTATTAATAATTTATTTCAGAAACTATTATAAATTTATTTAGTTTATCAAAATTCTATTTAGTTCATTTATGCCCTTAGTGATAAGTTATTTTATTGAATTTCATCATTCCGAAGTGTTTGTTTTCTTAATTTTCATAATCGGTTCACTTGTTCTTAAGTAATGGATTGGAATGGATGTAAATATCCAGAATTGAAATTACATATTATTTATAAACATATATAAGTGTTAATGTTCATTTTTATCATTTGGTTACATGGAAAGAGGATGAATCATTAGATGAAATATTTATGACATTCACTTAGATTATTTAGCAGTATTTTGATTATTAGGAACTAGTTTGATCATAAAATTTAATAATAAGTATGTATAATGGTTACTGAATATTTATTAGGATATAATAAATATATTAAAGTCTGGTTCAACCATCAAAATGGTTTCATGACCAGTAATGAAGGAGAATTTGAATAAAGAAACTTCGTCGTCCATGAAGGTTATAAATTAGAACCTCATGGATGTTGATTTTGTTTATAAAATAAAATAGAGAGAGAGAGAGAGAGAGGATATTGATGATGGTTATTCCATTAAAATGATATAATTCTTGTATATAGATTATAATGTATCTATCATGGTCATTTGGACAGAGTAGGTGAGGATAGGATTACAAAATAATGGAACTTGAAATGAAACTAAATGAAAAAGAAAGGTGCTTTACCTCTTGATATAACCTCCTTGGGAACCTCCTTAAGGGAATGGGTTTTGGCCTTTTGGAGATACCAAGATATTCTTGTACGTGAGGAGTGACTAGGGAAGGAAATTTGGGAAGAAATTTTAGGAGTTTCAAGGATTAGAGGAGTGAACAAAAGAGGGAGTGGTGGGTGGTTTTTATAGTGGAGGAGAGGAGTGAGTTTGGAATATTTAATTCATTATTTTTATTATTTCCCTCAAGACAACCAATTGTGTTGTTTAATGTGACCCATAATAGTAATAAGTGCATGTTAGTTCTAACCAAGTGACCTTAAATCACTTGTGATGTCATAAATAGTGTATTTAACTGATAATTTTATATATGATATTTTACCGTATTTCACTATTCATAAAAAATTCAAGAATTTCAGAAAATTCCAAAAAATTCACCCCTACCATTTTTCAACATGTAGATTTCAAAAATGAACTCATTTTTTGATGAATATTTTTCTAAATATTATTAATTTAATTTTTAAATAAAATCATAGTTAATTATAAAAATAACAATTTTAAGGTATAATTAGATTTATATCACATTGAAAAATTAATTAAAATCTCATTATATTATTACCTTAATAAAATAAAATAATATCATTATTTTATATTAAAAAGGGTCTTATTACTATTCATATTACTATTCATAAGGGTATGTTACTATTCACCAAAAATCAATTTTGTTCTAACAGACTCCAAATGACTTACTGTTCACAACTCTAGTTTACTGTTTTTAGAAATTCAAAACATCGTATAGGAAAAGTTGAATTTAATAGAAAGATTATAAAATGAATTAATTTTCAAAAACTTGGGGTGTTCCAATTGTGAAGGGATTAACCCTTAGGTAGTAGTGATCTATCCATAAACCATGTAAGAGGAGTGACCCTAGACCTAGGATTTCCCTATCATAAACCCACCACAAAATAGTTCATTTAGTGGATTCAAGGGGGTCAACACATTTCAGATTGCATACTCCTTATATTAGAAAAGTTTAGGTGAACCCTGTAAAATCCTTAGGTTCCGTGAGAATGTTTTCCTATATTATACATGATATATTTGGTTAATGTGGGTTAAATAATCACTAAACATACTAATAAAAATATTTTAACTTGGTTTGTGAAAAAAATGTATACTATGAGGAAATGTACACTTTTTATTAAAGAATTTTATATGTAAGGGTTTTTCCTAATTCTCTAAAACTATAAAACTAAAATATCATGGGAACATAAGAAAGTTAAACCCTTATTATTAAATAATGAATTTATGGTTTTTCAATTTATGGGTCATTATATTTGGTATCAGAGCAATGGAGTGGATCTAATACCTGGAAAATATTCCATGTAAACATTGATATAATAATGAATCTCTTCCCAATGGATTTATAAAGAAAGGGTTTACATTGGGGATAATTCTATATGTCCCTCCCAATAGGTGTAGAAACCCATTGAGTACTTTTATAGGTGTCAAATATAACCCATTGGGTATGTGACTAGTCCAATATAGTTGTCATCAGATAATAATTTTAGATACATTTGTAGGTTAGGAGGATTAATATGAGAATATTTTAAGAGTTATTGATTCTATATTGGCTTAATAATTCTAAGTTTGATCATATACTTAAATCTATAAATACCCTTGTGAGGCTTTAAGTATTATAAATTTGATGTGATTAAGGTTATTTTGGGATATAGATTATTGAGGTAAATTCCACCATTTTATTTAAACACGCGATTTATAGTGACAGATATTTGGGAATAATTCCATTATGTTGGGGGATAAAATATTTAAGGTAAAGATAACCCTTATGGATGAAATGATCTGTGATGTTGAGGTATTATAGTTAATTTGGATAAATATTGAGTTAGATTTTGGTAAAATATATTATTTTATTATGGTTTTATGGTGATTAAGGCTATTTATGGGAATTATTAGTATATTTTGGATAAAATATCATTTAGGCATATAAATTTTTGGTAAGTGACTTTGAGAGTAATTCATGATGTTTGGAGATAAATATTAATTTGATTTTGGAGGAATATGTGATTAAATCATTTTAGTATTTGGGTTTCAATTTAGTTATGCATATTTTTGAAGAGTATTATGGTCACTTATTTTTTTAGTAATTTAATTATAACTTTGGGTATTATTTTGGATTTTTTTAGATTTATGATGGTTTATTCATTTTGGGTATTATATTATCTTGTGTTAATAATTTGGGTTTTATTAAAAATAGAAAGAATATATTATCACTATTTTATGGATCTAATGATCTATTAGAAGCTATATTTAAGGAGAATTTCTCTTCTTAGACATTTATAAATTTTGTTATGGGATGAAAGAGAGGTGGAAACTGATAGAAGCACACAACCAAAGGAAAAAATTGTGTGTATAGATTTGAAGAAAAGAAGTAAGTATATTTTCTGATATTCTATATCATAATGGTAAAATAATTACTCAAATATTGAAAATAGATCTTTAAAATGACAATGTTATTCCATTCCCATAATTTATGATGAATTTATGGTATCTTATATCTTTGGGGAAAATTATATTTTAAATTCAAAGCTTCATCCTTGATGAAACTTTTTTTGTTAAAAGTATAAATTTTTTGAGAATGATTCCCATAAATTTTAGTAGATATTTTACCTCTATATCCACATTCCAACTTCTTTATAATGTTTTCTTTATTATTTGGGAAAACATTTTGTGTTATTCTAGGCAACCTTCATATTTCCCTTTTCTTAATTTGAAAAAAACATGTTTTATTATTCATTTTTACATAATGGGATTTCAAATAAAGTATTTTTACTTTAATTATTATATGTTTTATACTTAAATATATATTACCTTTATAAAAAAATTAATTATTTTTTAATGGTGTCTCTATTGGGTTTTATTTTGAAAATTATTTCATCCAAAATCCTCTTTCACCATTTAAAATTGATTTTAATTAATTTTAAAATCATTATTTATTGTGGAAAAGATAAAATTGGGAGGAAAAAAATTATTTAATTTGGGGATAATGTGGAATCCACATATTTTTTAAATGAATATATGTTTCAATCATAATTTAATTTTATTTATAATTTTTTTTCAAATAAAAGGGCATCCTGCAGGATAGGGTGACAACCCGCCACATCCGACAATGTAGTGGGGCTCAAACCCATGACCAAAGTGTGACAAGGTCACAATACTTACCAATAGACTATGAAATGTCCAATTTAAACTATTTTTACATTTATTAAATAAATAACATCATGAAATATAATCATTATATAGTCAGAATTATCATATTTACTTCATTAATAAAAAATATGTTTTATTTACAGGTTACACCTTTTCTCTTCTCATGGTTTATATTTTTTCTATGTAAATAATTATGTAATTATTTAAAATTTTATATAAATTAAAATTTATGTAACATTTTTGGACTTATTTTTCATAAATACTGTTATCATGGTAAAGAAAAAAAGCATGGTTTTAATTTGAAAAAATGTTGTTGTTTTAAATAAATTGTTATTCCACGAATTATATGGGTTTATTTAAAAGTTAAATTTAAAAATTTTAGAATCATAATTTGATAAAATGGAAATTATTTTTTTATTCACCATTTCAATTTTATCATAGGATTATTTTTTGGAAATTTTCTAAAATAGTTTATTTTTTGTGTGAATAGTGAAAATATAGATTTTTCAAATACTACCACTACTATGAAATTATTATGATATAATCATGAATTAATAAGTTTTTAAACATTTTTAATAACCAAATATTTTCTCAAGAAGTTAAAAAATTTATTTTAAGACTTTATTTTAAATTTGGAAACTCAAAATTTACTTTAATGAACATAAGTTATAATTTCATGAAATTTAATTTTTTTGGGTCTTTTCATTTAATGGTATGGATGAATGATTAAATATAGTTTTTTCTTCATAAAAAAGTCTAAAAACCATATTTTTTTAAAATTACCAATTTTTTTTGAATATTATTTTTTTACTTGATTTAAATGTAAAATGATTTTTAGGCTTAAACCAAGTATTTTCCTAAAAAATATTTTTCATAAGTTTTTTGTTCTTATATTAGATATAATTTACACCAATTATAAAATATTAATATGATAAAATTTATTCAATATTTTTAATTTGATTAGAATTATAATTTAATTTTGGCTATAGAAATAAGTTTTAATGGTAAAAAATAAGTTATTGCAGTTAGGGTAAAATTGAGTTTAATGAAGTTTAACTAGAAGATAAGGCTTAAAATGTATCAAACATGATTGGTACCAGGATGGGAAGTAGAAGTCGATGGGTCAGGAAATTAAATTTTTTTCATCACCGGAGCGACGTAATGTTGTCAACTCTAGTGATTTTATATGAGTACGGTCCAAGACCACACGTGAATTTAACATAGAAAACTATAAAATTCAAACATGTACCTCATTCGAATATGATGTGTGCAAGTTCGTCGCATGATTCTATCAATCGTTTATCGAAGAATCTAATGTTAAATCCCTCTATATCATCCACACACGCCTCTTAAATCTTCTCATGCTCTATTCATCAAAATTTGTGTGTTAGCATGGTACACCGATGAAACCTTCGATGAAGCGATGATCACCGTAAGCAAGCATCTCCGATCCAAGAAGAAGGAACTTGAAGATATTTCTTTCTTGAGAGAATCTCTATCTAGAATTTAGGAGGAGAGAGAGTCTGTCAATTCCAACAAATGAATAGTTAAATGGGATGAGACTCTATCTTACTTACATATGGGATATCTAGAATACCTAGTATGGGTTTTTGACCCCATGTAATAAATATTCCCATTATAAGTATTATAAATATTTATTTACGATAAATTAAATTACTCCATAAATAATATTTATAATTTTATCACTTACTTAAATATATATTGTGTGATAAACTTTAAGTCTTTAACTCGAATCATGTCTCCTGATAATATTTAATGAACCTGGGATATTTAAATCCATTCGAATAATATTTTATCCTTGTATTTACTTATTCACTTGTAAATACATGTTATAAGTAAATTCAAGGAATTATTTCAAATTAGAATAATTAAAGAATTTCTTTATTACTTGGTGATCCATAGAACTTGGATAATACTCATACCCTGTGGTGGGGCCCACGAAGTTCTATATTCCCATTCCACAGAATAGAGAAGATTCTCAAAGTGCTATAGTGTGTGACCCTCTAGGCCCTTACCTCAGTAGTAGTGAATAATATTCACTAACCAACAAGGGGGTCTAGAAACCCATCGAGGCCCCTATAGAGATAAGGAAAAAGTCAAATAAATGACTACCTTCCAACAGACATGGTCTGGGTAATATAATCTCTTAATCATCAATATCTCAATAAAGCAGAATGCACCCTAGTGTCATCATCCTTTATCTTGCTTTATTTTATTTGTTGATATATTTGGGAGACTTTACATTCGACTACCATAGACATGGATTTAATGAAGGCGTTACCATCCTAATCAACCAGGCTCAAGATATCTATTCCTGAACTCAAAAGTGACAAATCCTATCTTGATCATTCAATCAATGTCATGTCACCAATGACACACCCAACACAAACTACCTCTCTATGAATTTATTTCCATGGTTTTTTCCTTACAAAAATTTACAAAATTAAATGAAATACATTGATAATGATATCATGTTTGGAGATAATTACACATGTCCATAGATAGGAACAAACAATGACACCTCAAACATGTGGTGTTCCTATTTTGCAGATCAGTCCTCATGATCTCAACAACTATAGATCATCAAGTGTGAACTTCATGAGAAGAAGTATCAAGTTTTATGAGCTCCCCCCCCCTCCCGCACCTATTAGTTGCACATTATCTTTTTTCCTTTCAAAATAATGTAACTGGACCATATGAAATTACTTTAAGATTAATGGTATAGTATCTCAAGGTTCTCATTATTACATGGGATTTGCTATAACCCTTTGATATAACAGGTAACCTAAGGAAATTTCCATAAAAAAAGTGGACAAGGATGTATCTACACTATTATGAAAAGATAAAGACATTCATATTTAACAAACTACATACATGTTGTGGTAATAAAAGTACATCAAAAGTTGGGTCAAGGTAACCCACTTTCCACACTCCCACATTCACTAGAGCCAACTGCTAACAAGTCTCAATCCGCTAGCTCTCACATGAGAATCATGCTTTTTCTGAGAAATGGATTTATTCCGCGGGTCTACCACATTGTCCTCTCTGGCTACTCTATTAACCACATCTTCAGCTTTTTGAGTAAAATCCCTCAAGAGATGAAACTTATGAAGAATATTCTTTGTCCTCTGGTGAGACCTGGGTTCCTTGGAAAGCACCACTACAACAGTATTGTCGCAATATATTAGAATAGGGTCTGCATTTCTAGGAACAAAACTAATGTATGAGATAAAGATTCATATCCAAACTTCTTCTTTTGTTGCATTAGAAGCTACAATATATCTAGACTCTACTATAAAATCAGCAACCACAACTTGATTCAGGATTTTCTAGCTCACTGCACCACCATTCAGGAAAAATATGTAGCCTAATTGTGAATTCAGATCATCATGATATGTCTGGAAACTAATATCAGTTTGTCCTCTCACTGCTAGTTCCTCATCTCCTCCACACACCAGGAACATATACTTTGTACTCCTCAAGTACTTTAGGATAGTTTTAACAGCTTCCCAATACAGCTCTCTTAGATTGGATTGATATCTACCCACCATGATTAAAGCAAAGGTGACATCAAACATAGTACATAGCATGGAATACATGATAGAACCCACTAGTGAGTCATAAGGGATTCTACTAATTCATTCAATCTCCTCCAGTGTTTGTGGATGCATTTTTTTAGAGAGATTAATACCAAATGACATAGGTAACAAAACTCTCTTAGATTGTTCCATATTGTAACTTTTGAGTACCTTGTCAATATATGTACTTTGACTTGGCCCAAGAAGCCTTTGATATCTATCTCGATAGATCTTGATCCCTAGAATGTAGGTTGATTCACCTAAGTCTTTCATGGAGATACATTCATCTAACCTAGTCTTAACTGACTGTAAGACTTACACCTCATTTCCCATAATTAATATGTCATCAACATATAATACTAGGAAAATAATGGAATTCTCTTAAACCTTTTTATAGAAACAAGGATCACTTTAATTTTTGAAAAAACCAAATTCTCTTATGGCCTCATCAAAATGAAAATTCCATGATCGTGATTCCCGCTTCAACCCATAAATGGATCTCTACAACATGCATACTTTACTGGCATTCTTTGGCTTGATGAAATGTTCGGGTTGAGTCATATAGATTTCTTCAGCCGACTTCTCTTTTAGAAAAGCAGTTTTGACATCCATTTTCAAAATTTCATAATCATGAAAGGATTCTATTGTAAGAAATATCCTTATTGATTTAAGAATTTATATTTGTGAGAAGGTTTCATCATAGTTGATGCCTTGATGTTTTCTAAAACCCTTTGTAACCAGTCTTGCTTTAAATGTATTAACCTTACCATCCATGTCCAGCTTCTTTTTGAATACCCATTTGTATCCAATGGGATTTACATCAGTTGGAAGGTCTACCAAAATCCAAACTTGATTTTGGTAAAAAGACTCTATATCGAAATGCATGGCTTCTTTCCATTTGGTAGATTTTTTTCCTTCTACTGCTTCCTTGATAGTTATAGGTTAATCATCCTCAATGAGTAATGTGTCACATGACTTAGTGACAAGAAATCCATAACACTCTAGTTCTCTAACCTCTCACATAGAACTATGTAGTATTTGTGTCTTAGGAACAACTTCTTCTTCCACTTGCTCTTATGGAGATTATTCTCGTACCAACTCTTGTGAATCTGGAGCATTAACTTCATCGAATTAAATCTTTCTCCCACTATTTCTAATATAAATGTCTTCCCTTTTTAGAAATATAGTGTGTCTTTCCACAATAACTTTTCTATCTAAAGGGTTATATAGGTAATATCCTTTTTCTCCCTTAAGATAACCTATAAAGATTCACTTCGTGATTTTGGATGCTAATTTTTCACTTGGTAAAGTCTTAACAAATGCTTTGCACCCACATACACGTATGTGTGTTAGAATTGGTTTCTTTCTATACCAAAACTTGTATGAAATACCATCTATAGCTTTAGTTGGTACTCAGTTAAGGGTATATGTTGTTTTTTACAAAGCGTATCCCCAAAAGGATAATGTAAGAGTTTCATAACTCATCATTGATCTGACCATGTCAAGAAAGGTCCTATTACTCCTTTCACTAACACCATTCCATTGTGGTGTATAAGGAGGAGTGAGTTGGGATACTATCCCACACTCATTAAATTTATCAATTAAAGCTTGGTTAAGATATTCTTCACCTCGATCTAAATAGAGTGCTTTATCTTATTAACAAGTTTTTTTTCTACTTAATTTTGGTATTTCATAAATATCTGAAAGGAATCAGACTTATACCTCATTAAGTAGATATATCCATACCAACTATAGTCATTGTTAAAATTTATGAAGTATGAAAAACCACCCCTTTCCTATATTGGAAATGGAACACATACATCAGTATGAATTAATTCTAGTAATTCATTGGCTCTTTCTCCCTTCCTAGAGAAAGGTGCTTTGGTCATCTTTCCTTGTAAACAAGATTAACAAACATCCAAGGGTTCTAACCATACCGAGTCTAAATACCCTTCTTGATGCAATCTTCATAATCGCTTCTCATTTACATAACCTAGCCTGAAGTTCTATAGGTGGGTGATATATGAGTCATGTTGGCTCGTTTTGTCATTAATTTCCATTACAAGGTTCTAAAGTTCAAGCATATATAAAACATTGTTAACATTTACCACACCATAATAGATTTTATCCCTATAAAAGAGACAACATTTACTTAAAAACATGAAATAAAATCCCATAGTGTTTAAACTCGACATAGAGATTATGTTTCTAGTTACATAAGGTGAATAATAACAATTTTTTAAAATAAGAACCAAACCACTTGGCAAGGTTAAGTGATAGTCTCCCACTACCAAGGCTTTCAGACTTGCACCATTTGCAGCTCTGAGATCCACTTCACCTTTTCAATATTCCTGAACCTACTTGGTTTCTGTATATGAATACAAATATTTGATCCATATGTTGTATCCAATACTCAACTTGTAGATAAAGATAGCACATGAGTCTCAGCCTAGTTAGTGAGGACTCTTAAGTGCACCCAGGTGACTCGGGATCAAATCCAGGGAGAGGCACAATTTTCGGGGGGTACTGTAGCAGGAACTGTAGTGGGAACTATGCAGTACTGTTGTATGTACTGTATCAGGCACTATTTGGCACTGTAGCAGCCAGGAATTTCCCCCCGTTTGGGCATTCGTGCCACCGATTTGGTCCCCAAGTCCTTTAAGGCCTTCGGGCCACCCAAGCCTTCAGGCCAATAAGGCCTTAGAGCCACCCAAAGGCCTTTAGGCCATCTTTAGTGCAGATGCAAACCAGATAACCTACAAAGAACAAGCTCTGTAGGAGGATGAGAAAAGAGCATTCACCACAGCAGAAGCTACACAAATTGCAAGAATGAGAGGGTACAACACCCGCCATCGGGACAAGCATGTGCATGCATGGGATAGCCTATCTGAACAACCATGTGAAGGAAGAGAGCTGATTTCATGATGGAGATGCTAGGAGGAGCAGTTCCAAGTAGTTAGTCTGGGTTGTATGTATGTTTGAAGCCTACGTGGAATGAATTTTTCTAAGGCCTACATGACCATGTAATACTTACGCCTACAGACATTTTAAGGGTTCCACATCACACCTTGAATGGTGTATTATCAAAATAAATAAAAAATAAAGGCCTTCAATCCATTGGATGGTAGATAAAGATAAATTACATTCAACGATAAAAATAAATGAAGTAGTAGTATCAATTTGAATCTTCTTCCAAGTTCTACAATTCTTCTTCCAATATCCTTTCTAACCACATACAAAGCATAAAACCTCATGCTTATCACTTTACCTCTAAATCATCGTCTTCCTTGTAAGATGATGCATTGGTGTATTCAGCCTTGACTTGGCCTTAGTACCCTTTTCCTTGCCCCTATTTATTTTGTTCACCATAAGGATAGATGAATTGGTAGTTTTCATATCCTTGTAAATTTTGAGAACTAAATCCAAAAAGGTCTAGGAGAAAAGTTTTCATATCATTCATGTTATTATTGATAATTAAAGTCAAGAAGTTTGGCGGTAAAGAGGAAAGAATGAGATCCACTGCTAGATCTTTGTTCAATTTGAACCCAAGGGCTTCAAGCCTCTCAATATACCCAATCATCTTGTGTAAATGAGGACCATCTTGGTTCCCTTATACTACCCTACACTTATATAGGGAACTAGAGATCTCATACCTTTCCTTCCTGGTCCTCTCCTGATATAATTCTTGGAGATGTGAAAACATCTTGTAGGCATTCCCATCCTCATGCATTTTCTGCAATTCTCTAGACATTGATGAAAACATGATGCATTGAACATCAAGTGCATCCTCTACATGATTTTTTCGTTTATCTATTTCCACCTTATTTTCTCCCTAAGGAGGCTCAGTAGGAACTAAGGATTCCAGTATATAAAGCTTATTTTCTTGGCGTAGTACTATGAACAAGTACTTGTACCACTCCTAAAATTTATTTCCGGTCATGATATTTTCTTTATCTATAATTTATCATAGTAATAATTTACTTTTGTTGTTAGTGATTTCCATTTTAAATGTACATTAGATAAAAATTAGTAGTTAATAATTTATCTTGATTACCCTTTCACATTTATGATCAATTAATTATTATATCATTTTAATGTCTCCCAGTATTTTGATGAAACGTAATTACCCCCAATATTAGATTCAGAATACTTTGTGGATTGAGTATTATAGTGGTAAGGATCCTCAAAACCACCCCCATAGTCTATAATCTATAGCTATGCCACTACTTAGAGGGTTTTAAGGTAGGCACTAGGCTGGCCAACCGCTTAACTTGTGGTTCCTTGTACTATTGAGTAAAGTCCCAACTTTTAGAATCCCAACCTGATTCCCCCAACATCTTTCCTCTATAGTAATAAAATGTTAGCTAAGGATAGTACTTGACTACTCACTTTAGTTAAGTTGACCCAATTCTCTCAAGAAAACAACCTGGTAGTAAAAGTCACTCTCTACTATGGATGATGAGCACCACAAACACCCAGTTTTGTTCAAATTCAAGTAATATAAGGAATCGAGGCTTAATATATCATTTAGGGATTTTGATATTTATTAATGAATATAACCCCTTTATATTTATATGTTTAAACTAGATAGTCACTCTTACAACTGAACATTCAATAGAAATATATTAATCACATCTTTATGCATTTTAATCTTGTTTAATATTCTATTTGATCAAGAAATAATCATGCACTCACATAAAATAATAAACAATGCATAAAGGTAAATCATGAAATATGACCGGTCTTGAGCATTAACCTATGATCAATCCATAACTAATCAATCTTGACCTATGGGGTTCCATACCTGAGTCGAAAAATGACTCGTATCACTGCTTTCCCTCAGTGCATAGTGTTTGGATCTAGTCTGAATTTCCACCTCAACTTGGTAGGGTCCATGTCTTGAAATATGATCGTCTTTTAACAAATATACTTGCACAAATTTTAGGGGGTCTTGGGGTACAAAATATAACAGGTGCATTGGACGCGCATACCCTTATACATATTTGAATTAAAAGATGATTCAAAGACCGTCATTTATCTAATTAATTATAACAATCATCGCACACATTGAATAAATAATTAAATAAATAAAACCATACATGCACAGGTCAGTCACTAGCTCAAGACCAGTCGGTATATATAATGAAAAATTAAAATTAAACCACATTAAATATAAGTAGTATGAGGGTTTTATAATAAATTAAATGAATTTAACTAAATTCAATTAATTTATATATCAGTTCCAATTGTTTAATTTAATTTTAATTCCAAAAATTAAATGAAACCCTAATTTATTTTTTTTTAATTCCAAAAATAAAATTAAACCATTAATTTAATTTTATCTTAAATTAAATTAAAGTTTCAGATTCTATTTAATTTTAAAACACAAAATTAATTCTAATTAAAAATAAATAAATAAAATCCATTTAAAAGGGTTACCTCTGACTGAGGAAGGAGTCCGGCCGGACTGAAAACTTTTGTGAGGGTGAATAATCGGAGTTAGGCCGGACCACGGTGTGACTGCGACATGACCACCCAGTCCAGCAACACCACCACAGTGGCATTCGTGGGAAAGGGAGGTCCACACCGGTTCTAGATACTAATGAGGGGCGACCAAAAGGGAAGTGATGTCAGCATCCCGTGGCTTCGGTGAAGCATGGAAGAATGGCGAGTGGGTTAGAGGAAGGTGCACGACCTGGATGGGGCGGCATAGGAGAGATCCTAAAGTGAGGCAAGGCAGCAGCTTGAGGTGTCCTCTGAAGAGGCAAAACCAACTGTAGGTAGAAAACACATGGGAGGCAGCATCAGGCTCTTGCAGCGGTGGCAGTTGAGGGTGGCGTGTAGATCTAATCGGTGTCATGGTGAGGGGAGGATGGGGTGGCGTGAACTCTCGGTGAGCTTAGAGGGAATAATGGGGTGCGATACCTCCGGCTAAGAGAGAGAGAGAGGAGACGTGACACCTTTGGTCAGTCCAGACCAGTAGCGACCGAGAACTGGGTAGGCACAGTGGTGACAAGCTCATCCGAGCAGTGTGCTCGAAATAGAGGAAGGTGGATCAGGTGCTAATTCGGCCATGATCAAGGGGGGAGGGGAGCTATGGCCAGGGTTGGGGAGGTGATCCATGTGGGACAAGACCCAAGGTATTGCCTATTATTTTTTTAATAAAATTTCTATAGTCTAGAAGAATTAAATATAAAACACTTTCCAAAAGTCAAATAGATTTTTTTTAAGAAAATAAAGACTTGACCAAGCTAAACATAAATTTCTATTTTATTGAGGAAAAATAAAATAAAATTATAATATAATATATTTTATTAAAATCATAAAAATTAATGTCAACCAGGATAATTCTGGTGATCAGATTCTAGCCCAAACATGGCCAGATTCTGGTAAATTTGAAGAACTCAAATAAAAATTAGAAATTTGTGTTCTGCATAAAAAACTGAAGAACCTAAATCTGATGACGTCGATCTAATTAGAAATTTTCAAATGACCATTACTTGGCCATTCAAAAATGGAACGACGTGCAGTCGGATCCGATGGAACCATTTTAATACCCGATAATTAAATTTAATGCAATTTAAAATTTTATTATAATATGAAAAACCACATGCTCCATTTGATACCACTATTAGGAACTGGGATGGGAATCAGAAGCTGATGGGCATAGAAATTAAAAATTTTCCATCATCAGAGCAACGTATCATTATTGAATCTGGTGATTTTATCTTGGTATAGTCTTAGGACCACACATAGATTTAACATAGAACAAAATAAAATTTGAACATGTACCCCATTCGGATCTGAAGTGTGCAAGTTCGTCCCAAGATGCTGACGACCGTTGCTCAAATAATCGGACATCAAAGTCCTCTAGATCATCCATACACACCTCTTAAATCTTCTTATGCATCATTCATCAGAATCCAGGTGCTATCACGGTACACCGACAACTACTTAAATGCAGTGATGATCACCCCAAACAAGCATCTTTGATCCAATAAGAAGGAACTTGAAGATCTTTCTTGCTTGAGAGAATATCTCTCTTGAATTTAGAAGGAGAGAGAGACTCTCAATTCCAACAAATGAGTAGTTACAAGGGATGAGCCTCTCTCGTACTTATATAAGTAATATTTAAAATACCTAGTATGGGTTCCCAGCCCCATGTAATAAATATTCTCAGTATAAGTATTATAAATATTTATTTATGAAAAATTTAATTATTCCATAAATAATATTTATAATTTTATCACTAACTGCAGTATATATTGCATGATAATATTAAGTCTTTAACTCGACTCACGTCTCCTGATAATATTAAATGTACTTGGGATATTTAAATCCATTCAAATAATATTTTATCCTTGTATTTACTTAATCACTTGTAAATACATGTTATAAAAAAATTCAATTAATTATTCCAAATGGGAATAATTAAAGAATTTTTTTTTACTTGGTGATCCATAGAACATGGATAATAATCAGACCTCATGGTGGGCCCCACCAAGTTCTATATTCATATTCCATAGAATAGGGATGATTCTCAAAGCACTATATTGTGTGACCCTCTAGTCCCTTATCTCAATAGCAATAAATAATATTCACCGACCAAGAGTGGGGTCTAGCAACCCATCAAGGCCCCTATAGAGATAAGGACCAATTCAAAGCAATGAATTCCTTCCCACGAACATGGTATGTGTAATATAATCTCTTCATCATTGATATCTCAATAAATCTGAATTCACACTGGTGTCATCATAATTTATCTTGATTTATTTTATTTGTTGATCTATATAGATGGCCTTACCTTCGACTACCATGGCCATGGATTTAATAAATGTGCTACCGTCCTAACCAATCAGGATGGAGATATCTCTTCCTTAACTCAAAAGTGACAAATCCTATATTGATCATTCAATCAATGTCATGTCACCAATGATGTACCCAAGACAAACTACCTTACCATGACTTCATTTCCATTTGAATCAAAGTACACAATTAAATTAAATACATTGATAATGATCACAAGTCTAAAGACCATTACACATGTTCATAGATTGGAACGACCAATGACACCTGAAACATGTGGTGTTCCTAATTTTCAGGTCTGTCCTCATGATCTCAATAACTAGAGATCATTAAGTGAGATCTTAATGAGAAGAAGTCTCAATTATTATGATACCCCATCACTTGATAGTCGCACATCATATGTGTCTTTTCAGGATGATTTAATTGGACCATAGGACATTGGTTTAAGATTACTGTCATAGTATCTAGAGGTTCTCATTATAGCTTGGGATATGATATAACACTTTAATTCAACATGTAACCTAAGTGCATTACCATAAAAAAGTGGATGCAGAAGTATCTACAATATTATGGAAAGATAAACACATGTACATTTAATAAACTGCATACATGTAGTGGTAATCAAAGTACAATACTAGTTGGTTATAGAGAACCCAATTTCAAAAAAAAAAAAACACTTGTATAAATTTTATTTGATTATTCTTTAACATAATATAACATATTATTTATTAATTTGGGATTCCTTTGTTCCACTAGACTATGAATTATCCCTTTTATTATTTTAAAACTTTGAATAATGACAAGAGTGCCACTCCCCTCACTTATAAAAGGGAATCACTTATCCTCTCTAATTAAAACATATTGAGACAATTATATCAATAAGTACATACAAACCTACATTAATATCATACCTACACATTTTATATATTATTTGGTCTCAAAAAAAGTCCAACCTAGAAGGTTTATGGGGTTAGCCAAAGGTGATTTTCCGAAGAAGAGGTATAACTCTTAACTGGGTATTTTTATTTTATTTATTCTTATACATTATTAAAATATTATACAAACATGATCATATAATAATATAATTATATTAAATAGAATTAAATTTTATAATTATATAGTAAAAACTCTTATCCATCTCATTTTTCATCCCATAACCAATGAAAACATCTTTTACACTTATGTGTGGACTACCACCTCCTCAAAGCGATGTGTTTCATTTTCATTTACTGTCATTCATGGATGGTTATAATGATAAATTTGATGTCTATATAATATATTCATAGAATAATTATCATATATTAAATGTAATATATCATAATTTTTCTTTCTTTTCCATCTTTTTGAAAAATGATAATGTCATTCTGGCATACGTGCAGATTACCACCTCCACAAAGCAATGAGATTTTTTTCATCAATTACTCTCATAACCTATGTTAAATATAGAATTAATGAATTAATATTTTACTTATAAAATATATATTATTATGTAATGATAAAATATCATTCAAATTTCATTTATTTTTACCATGAGTAAATGAAATCAGCATTTATGTGTACATACTAACTACCATCTCCCTAAACAATGTATTTCATTTTTCCATTACTTAATTTCATGGATGGTTATAAAAATTTATATAATTAATATATATTATAATTATTTAATTACTATTTTTTAAATAATTAAACCATGACTTCTTTGATCACAATCAAATTATCGAATTCGTTTTGAGATTGTAAACATAACATCCTCAAAACATCCGACATGAACTTAATTGATTTAGAACTACAAAAGGAATGGTAATACATGAAATAAAAGGGAAAATTATAAGGGAATAAATATTAAAAAGGTTCGTAAACAATTTAATAATTATCATATTTTTACAATAAAATATTTAAGGAATGTACATTGAATGTCAGACTCAAGGTAATAGACTTTATTTTAAAAATATGGTTTTGAAGTTTTCATTCCAATTATTTTTGTTCCATGCGATGTTCTTTTAAATTTTTCAATAATTTACATAATTAGGATTCAAATGTTTATTAATTTCATTTTATATTATTTGTTAAAATCTTTACCAAGTGTCAAAATGTTATTTTTGAACATTTTCTATATGGGTTATTTTTGACTTTTTACAAAAGTGAAAAAGAATGTTTTTAACGTATACCGCTTGATCGATTTTCACACCATCATAGTAGTTAACCTTTTTAAATATTCCTCTAAAATTTTCAGTTTTCATTTTCAAAGAAAATATTTCTCTTAATATTCTGGTATTTTTTTTAATTTTTAATTTTTTTAATAAAAAAGAAACGTTTTCTCATTTTTATGAGATAACTAAAAGTTTTACAACCTATGGGTTTGAATGAAAATTAAATTTAGTTTTATGATTAAAGTGATATATATGTGTTTTATTGATTATATGGTTTTTGTACATATTATATGAATGATAGGTGATGTTGATATAACTTTGATGGTGGGTGATCCTAATATGGATCTCCAATGCATTGGGTAAAGTGATGGAGTTTACTGATGACAGGTTACTCTTAAGAGATATGAGAATTATCCAGTTAGGTGATTACATTATAAAAGATATTGTAAGGGTGGATGTAAGGATAATTTCCCAAGGAAAATACATGAAATTAATCCTATATTTTTAAAAATATATATTTTTTCAAATGTAAGAAAAATGAATTATGTTTTTGGCCTTTTTAATAAAGGTGGAAGGATAGTTTTCATGGAAAGGTATCCATCAATTTTATCTCTACCTAAGAACCCCTAATGATTATTATTTTTCCTTGAATAAATTTTTATGAATTTTATTATGAAAAATATTAATAAATTATTTTGATTACATAAATATGAAAATAAATATTTCATCATAATGTTTTATTATGAAAAAGAAAACTTTATTATGGTTTTCAAGGGTTTCAAATAGACTAACAAGTTTCTATACATTTTTATCCATTATTGAGATTTTTTTTCTCATCACATGGTTTTAAAATATTTTTCATTGGTCTTAAGGATGATTTGAAATTTTAATAGAGTTATAGTTCTATATATGATAGTTTCATTGAATAAAAAAATTGTGTAATTGTAAAGATCTTGTTTTTTTGGAAAAACAGACATTATGTGGAAATGTACACTTTTTATTGTAAATATTTTTTATTTAAGAGTTTTTACTTATTATTTATAGCTATAATCGTAAAATATCATGGTAATGTAATAAATTTAAACCCTTATTGTTAAATCATATATTTATGTTTTTTAGTTTACTTGTTGTTATAGTTGGTATTAGAGTAAAGGAGTGAATCCAATCCTTAGGAACTCTCACATGTGAATATTGGTAAAAGTGTGACTCTATAAACTAGGGATTCACGAGGAAAGAGATTCCACTAAGGATGGTGGTAAGTGTCCTACCTAGGAGGTGTATCCACCCATGGAGTTCTCTAATCAGTATCAACTATAGGCAAATGTGTGTGGGACCAGACCATTATAGTTTGTGTTATATAAATTTTATAGATAAATTATGAGGTTATGATGATTAATATGAGGATATTTTAATATTTATGGGAACTATATTGGTTTAGTAAGTATAAGTTTGTTCTTATTCTAAAAGTAATTAACACCATTTTGAGGTTTTATGTGATGTAATTTTAAGGTAATTAATGATATTTTGAGAGATAAATGATTGAGGTAAATGTTACCCTTATATTTAAACATATTATTTAAAAAAAATATTAGTTGGGGAATAATATTATTTTTTGGGGGATAAAATTTGTAAGGTAAAGATAACCTTTAGGGTTGAAATAAACTTTGATGTTGAGGTATTATGGTTAATTGAGATAATTATTGAGTTAACTTTTGGGAGGATATATGATTTTATTATAGTTTTATGGTGACTCAGTTTATTCATGGAAAATAATATTATATTTTGTAATATATATTATTTTGGCATATAAATTCTTGGTAAGTGAGTTTGTGAGTAATTCATCAAAATTGGAGATTAATGTTAATTTTATATTGGAATAATATGTGATCAACTAATTCTAGTATTTGGGACTAAATTTAGTTTGGAATATTTTATCAGAGTCTTATAGTCACTTTCATGTGAAATGATTTAAGTTTAAATTTGGGTATTATTGTTTAAATTTCAGATATTTATGAAGGTTTATTCATTTTGGGAATTATATCATCTTATTATAATCATTTTAGTTTTTAATAAAGATAGAAGGAATATATTATCAATATTTTTTAGATATCAAATTCCCTTAGAATCTGAATTTTATGAGAATTTATCATCTTAGGTATTCATAATTTGGGATAGGGTATAAAACATAGGTGGATATCCATATAAGAAAGAAACCAATGGCAGAAATTGTGTCTATGGATTTGAAGAAATAAAGTAATTATATTTTATCATATTCTCTATCTTCAAGGTAAATTAATCACTTAATTATAAAAAAATATCACTTGGATGATTATTTTATCCCATTACCATAATTTTGGATGAATTAGAGGTCCTTTATCACTTAGGGGAAAATTTCATTTTTAATTTGAAACTTGGTCCTTGATGAAACATTTTCTCTTAACAGAATAGAATTATTGAGAATAATTAATATTCATTTTAGTGGGTATTTTTACTCCATATACATATTTCCACTTCTCCCCAATGTTACATATTTTATTTAGGAATGCGATTATGTTTTATTCTAGGTAACCATCATATTTCCCTTTTCTTCTTTTTAAAAGGAAGTTTTAATTATTTCTTTTTACAATGTGGGATTTCAACAAATATATTTTTTCTTTCATGATCATATGTTTTATATTTCATTCCAAATTTAATTGGGATATCCTTTAAGTATTTTTAAAGGTTACACTGGTGAGTTTTATTTTGGAAATTATTACATCTAAAGCCCTATATAACCTTTTGATTTTTGGAATGTTTTAAATTATTGTTTTTCTGAGGCCAAGATGAAATTACAAGGATGGAATTTCATTAATAGGGAGGTAATTTAGCATCCTAATATTTTTAAATGAATATATTTTTCATTAATAAGGGTATTTTATTTATAAAAATGTTTCATCTAAATTAAAGGGCAGCCTGCAGGACACAGAGACAACCCATCGCGTCCGATAAGGCCACGAAGCTCAAACCCACAACCGGAGGGTGGTAAGGGCACAATTACTACTAATAGACCATGATATCTGCTATTTTAATATTTTTAAATTTATTAAATAATTTATATCATGAAACATACTCATTATATAGTTAAAATTATTATTCTTGCTTCATGATAGAAAATATTGTTTTAAAGGATATACATTTTCTCTTCTCATGGTTTATATTTTTATTTATATAAAGAATTATATAATTATTTGATATTTTATATAAATGAAAATTTATTTTAAATTTTTTGTATTTCTTTTTCATAAATAATTTTATCAAGGTAAATAAAAAAAGTTCGGTTTTAATTTGAAAAGTGAAATAGTTGTTATTTTAGCTAAATTTTTTTCCATGAATTAAATGGTTGTATTTAAAATGTACATTTGTAATTTTTTTAATTAAAATTTAATAAATATGAATTTATTTTTGGATTCATCATTTCAAATTTATATTAGGGTACATTTTAAATATTTTTATAAAAAGTGATATTTATGTGAATAGTGAAAATGCTGATTTTTTAAATACTAACACTTTTTTGAAATTATGATGATTTAAGAATGAATTAATAATTTTGAAAACCTATAGATCAACCAATTATACATTTAAGGAGTCAAATAATGTTTTCTATAACATCATTTTAAATTCATGAACTGATGCTTGAATTTTGTGAACATAATTTATATTTTAATCAAATTAAAAACTATTTTTGGGTATTTTCATTTAATGGAATGGTTGGAAGATTTAATTTGGTTTTGGATAGATATTTTTTAAAAAAAAACATCATTTTTTATTATAAAACAAAAACAATTTGTGCAAATCCACCTTTTAGTTGATTTCAATGTAATACAATTTTTTATGCATAAATCAAGTATTTTACTAAAAAGTTTTTACATGGATTTTGTGTTTCTTATATTAAAAGTAATTTATTACACCTACATAATATTAATTAAACATTTTGAATTTGGTTATAAGTCACCTCTAATTTTTGGTTACAGAAATATTTTATCATGTTAAAAAGTTAAGTTATCACGATTAAAGTTAAATTCAGTTTAATGGGTTTTAACTCAAAGATAAGGACTTAACTATCACAAACACTTGTATAAATGTGATTTATTTAGTTTTTAGACCCTATAAAATATTATATACGAACTTTTTGTTCTTTTTTTTCCACTTTACCATGAATAATACCTTTTAATATTTAATAACTTTGAAAAATTACAAGAGTTTCACTACCCTCACTTATAAAAGGGAACAACATATCCTCTCCTGTTCACACGTATTGAGAAAATTATATCAAGAAATAAATATAAAAATACCATCAAAAAATTTCTCCCTATGACTTAGATAATCTTGTCTCACCAAAATACCAACTATAAGGCATAAGGTTAAGATGAAGGCGGTTTTCTAACGAATTATAACTCTTAACCGAGTATTTTTTATTCTATTTCTTCTTATAACTCCTTAAAATATTATATAAGAATTATCATATAATAAAATAATTATATAAAAAATAATTAAATCTTATTATTATTTAGTTAAAACCCTTATTCATCTCCTTTTCTATCCTATGGCCATTAAAAACATCATTAATGCGTACTTGTGGACTACAACTTCCCTGAAGAGATGTGTTTCATTTTCCATTACTGCCTTTCATGGAAATATATAATGATAGATTTAATCTATAAATATAATATTAATGACATAATTATAATTCTATAAAAATAATATATCATATTTTTTCCTATATATTCATTTGTTGAAAAATTATTACATTGTTCATGCGTACATATGGACTATCATATCCACGAAGCGATGATCTTAATTTCTCATCACCACCTGTCAAGGATGGTTATGATAATGGAAATAATTAATTAATATGATAATTATAACATATATATTATTCTTTAATGATAAAATAATAGTTACCTTTATTTTAATCTTACCATGAGATAATGCAAGATGTGTTCATGTGTATGTACTGACCACCGTCACCATGAACGGTGTATTTAAGTTTTATTTTACCACCTTTAATATATTGTTATAAAAATATATATAATTAATAAATATGATAATTATATCATTTTTATATTCTATATATGATGAAACCATAACCTCTTTGACCACATTCAACCCACTGAAGTCATTTTGATATTGTAAACCGAATGTCCCCAAAACATCTGACTTGAACTTATATGATTTAGTAACTAAACAATAAATGGTATGAGATTACATAAAATGGTTAAAAATATGGGAATAAACTTGTTATAATTTACTAAATAATTAAATAATTTGCAAAGGTTTACTATATAATAGTTAAGTAACATACGTGGAAAGTTGGACTTTATGCAGGGGACTTTCTTTTAAAAATCTTATTTTGATGTTTTCCTTTAAACTAGTTTTCTTCAACATTAAGGTTATTTTAAATGTTTAAAAAATGTTATCAATTTTAATCCAAAGGTTTATAAAGTCTATTTTAAATTATTTTTGAATTTATTTACCAATTATTAAAAATGAATCTTTTGAATATTTTCAGTATGGATTATTTTCAATTTTCTTTTAAAAAATACGAAAAAGAATGTTTGTTAACATATAAATTTTAACCAATTTCTCCCACTATAATAGCAATAATTCATTGTAAATATTCTTATAAAATTTTCCATGTTTATTTCAAAAGAAAATATTTTTGTTAATATTCATGGAATTTTTTGTTTAAAAATTTTCTACTAAGAAAACTAAAACTTTTTCTTCTATTTATGAGATAATATCAATGTCAATGGTTCAAAAATGTCCATAAAGATATAAATGGATAATAAATATGAAATAATCAAGTGGATATTCATCATCGATGTGCTTCTAGGTTTAGGTATCTCTCTTTGGGACTATGACTTAATTTTCAGGCGTTTCTGTTCCACATGGCTAGCAATTCGCTTCATGGGAAACAATTATGGCTTCTTAAAGCCCATTTGTGGGATGAGACATGGTGATCCCATATCCCCAAGCTTGTTCATCATCACCCAATATGTTTTAAGTATCCTTATCACTAGGAAAATTGAGAGGGGTAATATATTGCCTTACCAATGTTGGAAATTAACCAATTTCATATCCCATATTATGTTTGAGGAGAATAAGAACATATTAATGAATAATAAAATGAGATCTATTTGTGGAATTAATAAGGTACTTGGATATTATTGTCATTGGAGTGGAAAAATCACCAACTAGGTAAAATGAAACATTCATATCTCAAACAGATTCTCAGAATGGAGGATCAGTCTCATGGATATCAATACACATATGAAGAGAGGGATCCTCCCCATCGAATACCTGGTTGCTCCAATATCTTAAAAAAGGTTGTGCATCCATAATTTTGACGATATTGTTGGAAGGATCATAGTTCATGTGTTGAATTTGAAAAACCGGTTTCTATATTTCAGAGGAAGGATATACTTGGTTAACAGTGTTCTTGCATCCATCCCAATGCATTCTCTCTCAGCCATCAAGTTATTAAAAGAAGTGATATTGAACATTGATAGTATTCAGAACTCGTTTATATGGGATGAACACTTAGAGGGAAAGCGACAAAGGGACTCTTGGGAAAAGATGAAAAAACCCATGCAAGAGGGTGTTGTTAATGTGATAAGTTTATCTACAACCTTGAAATGAATTCATGCAAAGCTAGAATGGGAGGTAATTTATGAGAGGAATATATAGGGTATATGTATAGAGATTAAAAGCTGCAGGAATAAGAGAATGATAGGTTGTATCTAATCCTCATTATGAACAATGATTCTTCCCCACCTTGTGACACTTCAATCACACACTAGATGGATCATCATAAGAGGGTGAATTTGTTCTAGCACCACAATTGGGCATACACTGAACTCAATTTTCCAAGCTATCCCATTCCATACATTTCATTTCAACATGAAAACATGCATCCTTTTTTCATTAAAACCATTCTGGACAAAATCTAGTTGGATATTGTTGAACTTATTGATATTTGTAATGAATCAGATAGGTGCATCTTCACTGCTTCTAATTCAAGATATTTTTCTATGAAGGACTATAATAAGAGGATGGATGACAGATACAATGGTGATGTCTAGGGTGAAAAACTACAGTATAAAGAGATCCCTATCAGGTATAACTTTATTGTGTGGAGAATCCAAAACCATGCAATACCCACAGATGAAAATGTGAACAGAATTTGAATTTACATGTCATCTAGGTGGCATTATTGAAAAGAGAGTTAGGTGGATATCTCAAACCACTTTTTATTCAAAGGTGAATGGGTGTGTTCTATTTAGATATTCTTTAGAGTCTTCTATGGCCTTCATCTTAAAAAGTTATCAAAGTCACCATTTCTGGTGCTCTGCTTCCATGGTGTGGGTGTTGACATCCCCAAGAAATAGGCATGTGCTCCAGTGATGGTCGCATGGTACTGGTGTATATAGAAAGCTTAGAATATGACTCACCATGAGGGGATCCACTAATCTGGGATGACTCTGATCACCTTAACAAGGAACCTTTTTCTTGACTTGTACTGACTCATCAAGGATTTTCTGGACACCCCCACCCTCAGACTGATCATACTAGACAACCTATATGGTCCTCCCACTCTCACAAAGAGGAAGGGTCACTGGAAATCCCATCCCTATAGACCCAAACTAAATATGGATGGCTCGTGTAGCATGGAAATAATGAGAGGAGGAAGAGTGGTTCGTGACACTAAGGGTTCAGTCCTCCTTGCATTTGCAGTCATCTTTGGAGGTTTTCACTCACTTCAAGGTGTAACAATAGAAATTTTTACTGGACTAAAACTTTGTAAACAAATGCACATTGATCTTGTAGTAGTGGAAACTGACTCAAAAATTATTTTTAATGCACTACAAAGCAAAGGTACCATTCCCTTGTCAATATTATATGTCATTAGAAGAAGCATTAGTCATCTAAGAGAAAATAGGGAGATACTACATACCTGGAGGGAGGATATAAAATTTTATGACCAATTATACTCCATTTTATTCCAAGGTACTTGTGTTAAATACTTTACTAGTGTGGAATCTATAACCCCAAAGGGGAAGGATCTTGTGGGAGGGGATTCCCTCACGCTTCATTATTTCAGACCTGTGTAGTCTTTTTATATTTTTTTGTACATTAACTTTCATACTTTTTTAATAAATATAATGATGGTGATGATGATGCCATGTGTTTTATTCATTATATTTTTCTTTTACATTTCATATGAATTATGGGTGAGCTTGATATAGCTCTGATTATGGTTGGGCCCAATATTCCTCTCTAGTGTATTGGGTAATGTGTAAAAGTTTACAAATGATATGTCACTCCTAAGAAATATGAGAATCACCTAGTTATATGATTCTATTATAAGGACACCTGTAAGGAAATATTTAAGGAAAATTTCCCATGGTACCTAAACCACATGATTTCTAATAATTTTAAATGAATTTTTTTTCTTGAAAAGGTAAGAAAAATATATTTAGTTCTTTTCCTTTTAAAAAAGGCGGGAGGATTGTTTTCATGGAAAGGTATTCATGAATTTTATGTCCTCTTAAAAAAACACATGATTATGATTTTTTCCTTTTATAATGTTTATAAAATGTTTTATCAAAACTATTTAGAAATTATTTTGATTCTATGGATATTAAAATAAATATTTGATCTCAAAGTTTTATTATGAATAGTAAAACATTCTTATGGTTTTCTTGGTTTTTAAATGGACTAAAAGTTTTATTTACATTTATATACCTTAGTGATAATTATTTTAATCATCCCATGTTTTCAAATAAATTTTCATAGGTCTTAAGGATGAATAGAATTGTTAATAAAGTCTAATTTCTAGATATGGTAGTTACTATGAACAAAGAATGTGTGTCTTTATAAAGGGTTTTTTTTAAAATGGATATTTTATGGAAATTTTATCTTTTTATTTTTAGGATTTTATATGTAAGTGTTTTTCCTAATTCTATAAAACTATAAAAATAAAACATCATTGGAATGTACAAAAATTAAACCCTTATTATTAAATAATGTAATTATGGGATGTTTAAGATTCAATTCATTATATTTAATGAATGTCATATTCATGAGATTAGGAATTCATTTTATTTTTATAGATATAAATGGTAGGTTTCATCCTAATATGTTCTAGGTTGTATCGGTGTAGTGGGATGATCCAGTTGACCTTAGGAAGACTAACCCTAAGGAGGATGATTCTTAGAGAATGACGCTATGGGAGTTTTAATATTAGAGACTGCCAAAGTATGATGGATATGTTTCTTGATTATGAGATAGAGTGATGTATAGGAAAGAATTAGATTTATTTTAGTTTAATCCAAACTATGTACTATCGTAATATTTTGTTATCTATTAGATTTTTATGGGCCACTACTCATTCATGATGGGTCTTATTGTTAGGGATTGCGAGGAGTTGAAAGTGTCATGAGAGAAGTTCTATAGTCAGTTTAATGTAGATATAATTTATTAAAACTTGAAAGTGATATAATGGTAGGGGTTTATTTCTATTTAATTAGGGATATTATGTTTTCAATAGTTTTTAAATTTGGTTCAAGGATCTTTTTTTATAATTTTGACCTTCTTCCTGATGATAGGGCATGTGAAAAATCCTTACGAATCATCACATGTTGAGATTGATCACCAGGTCACCCAATTTATGTTATTGATGTATCTTCAGGTTTTGTGGAAGGATAAGGTCACATATTAGATAATTAAATGTGAATATTTATCTATAGTGGGAGGTTATTATAAATTTTTAAAGAGTAGGGTTGTAGATGGAGATTCTTAGTTATCTATATAGTTAAAAGTTTAGCCTATAGGGAGTTGGTATCTAGTCTTCTATTCTCATTACTATAGAGTAAGTAGTTCTTGAAACTCTATTTAGAGTCATAGTGTGGTTTTCATTTCTTATAGAGGTTTTGAGTATCAATTGTTTTAGTGTTTAAACTTCCTTGGTGGTCAACATTGGTATGGCTATTTACATCAGGTGTAGCCTTTGCAATCGATACATCTAAGACCTTATCAAAAATAATAGGAGGTTCAATATCTATTTGGATAATATAGAGGAGATAGATTAAGTAGAGGGAAACCTCATTATTTCCCCCTTCCTTAGGTATATAAGGATAAAAAAAGTTATAGAGGTGGTTATTATTAGGGGTAACGAGGCAGAGGAGTAGAGCATAATCATATGCATGATAATAATTACTATATCTAGGAAGATTATAAATTATTTGAGGTACAATTTTATTATCTTCCACCATATTTTATTATTTTTTATATTTAAAAGATTTTGAATTAATTTTTTCACATGTCTTGGTCCAAGATCTAGATATCAATGTAGAGAAACTACCAGTACCTTTGGTGTTGACTACACCACTTGGAGGCCAATCTATATATTTTTTAATTTTTTTAGGGTTCTGAGATAATTATAGGGAAACATTAGGGAATTGGATATTTTTTATTATTAAAATTACAACCATGTGATTTCATACTTTGTATGGATTTTTCATATTTAGTGTAAATTATTATTGATTTCTTCTACAAGATAGTTTTTTTGGATGTGGAAGGTAATTGACAGTATTGATTTGTCAGTGGGATTATTAGATGTTTTATAAACAATTTGATCATCTTTCTTCTCAAATAATAGAATTGTTTTTAGGATTATTTATGGTTCAAACAATGTTATTTTTAAGGGTTTTTATATAATTTCTAAATATTTTTTCAAAATAGGTTATGAACTTACCCCCTTGAGGTGATATTAATATTGGGGTAGAGTTATAATTAGTTTAATTTTTTGATAATGAGGTATCCATATATAATGATGCCTTTTATTTGTGGGAGTTTCATATTTAGATCAATGATCAATTATAAAATGGTTTCATCCTTCCAAATGTGTCCCCATGGGGTGCTCTGGAGTTTTTCAAAAATAATTTTGATTATAGTTTAAGGTTGGGTATTGAATACCATAATTTGAATTGGGATACATTAAATAAATCCTAATCTATCAAAATGATTTATGATCTATTAAATACATTTAAATGATTTATAAAGTTATCAAAGGTCAATCTGTGGTATGGATACCATTGAACAGGGTTAAAGAAGGAAGATTTCCTAAATATTTCTTATAGTTTCTTTATAGACACTTTAAATTCATTATAATTCCTTTTGATGTCATGAACACCCTATATATTTTCATGGGACTAATGAACTCAATGTTTTGTGTGTTCCTGGATCTATTTTTCGTAATTCTTTTTTATTACATTCTTATGATTTGAGGTCTATGTAGGATCATGTTAATAATTTAAGGGTTGTTTTAATAGTTATTTCACCAAATTATATATATGAAGAGATATCATTGTGAATTTTCTAGATGTTATAGGTGATTTTTATAGTCATTTTATATCTCATCAATTCATGGTAGTGGATCATTTGAATATTGAATTAATTATTTATTGGGTTTCTCATGAGAATGTTGTAGATGTTTGAAATTTTATTGGTATCAAAATATTTTACAATAGTTTAGTTTATGATTTGTATTAGATTAATTCTCTTTTAATATCCTTTATTATGAATGATTAATCCTTCATATGGACATATCAATGAAAAATAGTGTTTTAGTATATGAAGGAGAAGTTGATCAGTGCTACCGTTCTTTATTTTTTAGAATAAGGAATAAAATTTGTGGTATTTTATATTATTTCTCTTCTTGGTCTAAGTTATATTCTGATATAGCAGAGGGTGGCGATCTTCTATGGGTTTTGGTAATTACATTTTAATGAGCATAATTATGCTTCCCATGATATTGGTCTTATGATGGTGGTGTTTTCTCTAAATATATTGCATCACCATCTTATTAGATTATGTTTTACGGTCTATAAATACCATGAAGCCTATAATATATATTCTCTTAGCATAATTTGAATCAATATCAATCATGGTGAGTTGAGTTATTATAGTATTATAACTTTGAGATCTTATATAAAATGTGGAAAGGAAATACAGTAGATGATTCAATATCTAATAAGTTATGTAGATATGATTCTTAAAATTTTGTATTTACATAGAAGATAATTGAGTAGTTGGAATATTTTTATCTTCATACAGAGGAGGATGATCATTAATTTTTCTTGTATCAAATGAAAGTAATTTATTCCATGGTGAAACCTGTGTTGGAGTCTCACCTAGAAGATCCTAAGGTGTAGGTGTTGAGAAATCATATTTTCATTGGTGTTTATGATGAGTTATGTTCATAGGATGATTAACACCAGGTGTCATTTATAGGAGGCTTTTCATTCAATTATAAGTGCATGATATGGTTCTCTATGAGTTTCATAGCTCACCTTTCATATTTAATACCTATAAAAGAAATACATATCATGCATTAAGATTTCAGTTATGGTGAATGGGGGAAATATGTTGGTGGATGAGTTTGTGGATCTATGTTTTGTCTATTAATGGGTAAAGGATCATTATCAGGTTGCTACTAGTTTTCTATATACATTGTATGTCATTTAGTTGAAGTGGGAAGATATTTTTATTGATTTTATTACAAATTTTACTTGGGACCTGGTAGGATTTGAAATAATCTAAGTGATTGTTGATCAATTAATGAAGTTGGATAATCTATTAGTAAAAAATTAGTCTTTCAAGGAGGGTGATTTGATATAGTTTTATGTGTGAGGAAGTTCTATGGATTCATGGGGTTATGCGGATGATTGTTTCGAACTAAGACCCTCATTTCTCTTAATGTGTGTGGAGGATTATGCATCATGATTTTGGATCTTAATTATTCCTTAAAACTTCTTTTAAACCAAAAATATATGACCAGACATAGTTGAATGTCCCTAATTTCTAGGACATAGTAAACACATGTTCTCTAGATTTTAGATGTTTATGGGTGAAAATACTACAATTGGTTGATTATTTTCTATAATAATATCTATCATTCATACATTTTCAGGGTTCTATTTTAGGTTTTATATGGTTAACAATATTATTTATGCTTGATTGAGGTTAGAGAGTTAGTGATTCATGGAATTGATATGGTATATAGCATGACAAAGAAGGTGAAGGTGATTTATGAGTAGACAATGGCTACTTTGGACCATCATAAGTCTTATATAGATCAAAAGAGAAGACATATGGAGTTTAAGGTCAGAGATCCTATGTCTCTAGAGTTTTCTCCTCATCATAAGTAGGGGAGGTTCAGTTAAGGTAATAATATTTCTTCTTGATTTATTATACCTTTCATGGTGACAATGTGTAATGGTGAGGTAGTGTATCTATTCAAGCATCCACTTTAGATTGATCAGATTTATAATGTTTTTATGTATTACAACTTTTTTGGAATCTTCATGATGAATCTAATTTCATTGATTAGATGAGTTTAATATTTATTATGATGAAATATTTTTTAGATAATCCCATTGAGATTCAATATTATCAAAATAATGTTCTATATTAGTGTGTCATTCCTCTATTATATGACTTATATTAACATGGTGTCTTGTAAAAGTGTAAATGGGAATTTTAGTCTCAGATGTGTTCTTAATATATTTAATTGTTTGATGTTTGGATATTATTAAGGTATTTGATTTTTTATATTGATATTATTTTATTTATTTCCTCATTTATTCTACAGTTGTACTTTTGATTATGGAAAGACTCTAATTTCAAAATTATCAGATAGGTTTCTTGGTTTCATGGTATATTTTTTCACTCTATAGGTTTTGTTTTGATTCTCAAGTATGAGAATCATTTGGGAGGTATCTAATATAGAGGCCCAAATTTTCATAGACATCAAATTTATTTTTTTGGAGTGTTGGAGGTGTTTTAGGAGATCTTAAAGGTTTCTATAGAAGGAAAAGTAGTGAAAATGTGTTTTGGGATCCAATATAGAGATAGTTAAATCCATTATTCCACAATGGATGTGGTGGTCTAGCTGTGGGATTAGTAGTAAAACCATTTTCCTAGTTTAAGTGCATTTGGATGGTCTACAACTATTTTGATGATAGGTTATGCTGTGGTTATATACTTTACCATGTATGTAGTAATTTTGGTGGGCATAGTGCTTTGGTGGAATTACTGTGAACTATAGGGAGTGTGTAAGAAATAATTTTCTATACCATGGTGCATTATTCCACATTTAATGGATTTTTGTGCAATGTTAGAGTCATGAGTTTGGTGGAAACAACCATAGTCCTTGGAATTATACCATGGTGGTTTATGAATCAATTTGGATGCATGAAATCAATGTGGTGTGGTGATTTTCCCTACACCATAGTAAAGTTCAACCATACCTTTAATGGTTCTATCCTTGAGAAAAAATGGATATTCCATTTTGAATTCCAGGAATCCCAGATCTTCTTTTGAACAAACTCATCTATGGTGTGGTGAGTCTATATATAATTTAATTTAAATTTTACATTCCACTTTCTTCAGCATGATCGTTTTGGCCTCCTTTAAGCCCTAGAAAGGCTTGGGTTTTAGTTTTGATAGTCAATGATATTTTTGGTGGGTCTCAGGCCTTATTATTCACATGAAATATTCCTTCTTTATTCAAGTTTCTCTTCCCTCCTTTCACCCCCATTCCTTGTATATTTTATTCATTTCTCTTATATTCATCTTTCTTATGAGGTAATGGTTGGAGATTTTGTTTCTATTAGTTTTAGTCTGGGTATTGATAAATATTGATGTGTCATAGGTTGTTGATGGTTCCTCTTGGGATCTTGGTGATGTTTGGTTATCATTCACTTATCTTCCTTTTGAAGTTGTTATTGAATCTTTGTTTGAGGTAAGGGATAAAAAATATATCTTATCTTTCTCAGGTGTGTATATCAAATTATGGTTCCTTTTTTAATGAGTAAATATATGGAATTATCCTAATAAAGATAATGAAATGTATTAAAGTAAATTAAAATGGGGGAATGTCAATCACATTTGTTTAATTTGATTTCTATAGTGTTTCTTATGTAATATTTCTTTAGATGATTGATATAATTATATTATCACATCATTATTATTTTTTATACAATTAACCAAGTTTATAATTTATTAATAATTTAAATATGGTAGTGGAAAGTATAATTATAAAATTTGGATATAATATTTTATGTGGTTGTGTACGAATTATTGAATAAGTATTGAGTAATTAATGTATGAAGTTTATTTTCATTCTTTATTATAGTAATTTTATTTTTTTACTAATATATTTTTTTGGTGATTTATTCTATTATTATAGTAGTCTTATAATGATTTATTGTTATGATTAATAAAGGGGTGGTAATATTTTGTTGTTGTGGTAGTGGTTTGATGTGGTTGTTGCATGGTAGAATTAATGATGTTGTGGAAGTGGTGAAATTGATACTGTGGATATTAGCATTTGATGGTGATGTTTTTGATATGGTGATGTGGTGAGGTTTATATGGTATGTGTCATAGTTTCTTAAAAAAATAGAATGGTGTTGAAATTATAGAAATGATTAATTGGAATGAGCTATGATAATATGGAATGATGTTGGAATAATTAAATTAATTAAGTGGTTATTTGAAATTGGAATGGGTTATTGTGGAATAATGATATATTACAAATAATTTATGAAGTGTTTTATGAATGGTATATAGTAAAATTAATTAATAATTTATGAATAGGAGTGAATATATGAAATTTAATTGGTTAGAAATATATGCAACATAATTAATGTCATATGGTTGGTAAATGATAAAGTGGAAATTAAATCTATAAACAAGAGAGTAAATGATGAAATATAGAATTGTATGTAAATGATAGAGTGGGATTATTTACAAGATGTATAATGGGAAGTTATGTTGATGTGGCCTAGTTATTGTGTGATAAAGATAAAAATACTTAATTTAGTTTTTATAGGTGATAATTATGTTAGCATGAAGAGGAGATAACAATTAATAAGTGTTATGTGTTAGATATTTGACCATAGGTTAGGCATGTGGGCTATTATGTATTCATTGTAGTTGAAATTATTTCTTATAAAACACCTCCCGAGTCAAGTAATGCGACTGATGAGCATATTATATTTTGGGTGTTTTCTCCAATGTGGAAACTCAATATTTATCTATTCCTATTTTTAACTTGTATGTAGATTTTGATCTCACTTTTATGTGTTTAGAGGTATTCTAGAGGCATTAAAGGGGTTATTAATAGGTTTGGATAGGGTACATGGATGTTACAGTAGCCCCACTAAATAGTTGGTGAGACTCTTGGGAAGAGATAATTCTACCCAGAAGCCACCAGCCAACCAGTGTTGTTCCTAAGAAGAACTATATCTTCCTAGTGGACATGAGGTAGATGGTGGAGGACACCATCTATTTAGTGGTGTCCAAAGTATCCTAGTGAGGATTCCTGATATGTATTCATTTTTCTTAGAACCTAACCCCTTCTCATCATTTTTTATTATCTCTTTCTCTATTTAACTTCCTTCCCCCATGATAATACTCTTTGGTAATTTTTGGATGATCTCCCTCCCTCTTAAAACCTTTATTCATTTCTTGAATAATGAATCGATCATGTTCTTCCAATCCGATGAGTCCTTACTTATTCTATAATTATAATATTCTCTTATCCTTAGTAAAAATAATTAGATCCTAGTTTTTTTATCATATCTAAAGGTTTTGGCATAGTATAATGGGGGTTTCATTGATCATTGATAGAATAAACACTTAGATTTAAGGAATTATCTTTTAAAAATCAATCATACCAAGATTATTATCAGTAGAGGATCATCATGGGTATTTATGACCTTGAAATACCTTTAGGGTGTGGTTTCTTTTCACCCTTAATCCTAGTATTATAAAACATGTCTATTTGGGAATGGTTTTAGGATCTTTTTGTGCTTTGGAATTGGAAGGTGACCCTTTCTGTTAATCATTATTATGCCTGAGGTAGGAATCTCTTGACTTTACCATATATTTTTATGGTCTCTTTTAATGATAGTTCACATGCATGAATATCCCATTGAGACCTTTGTTTGATGCTTGGTCACATGAGGTCTATGTGTGCATCCCTATTGAGATCTATGTTTGATGTTTTTCTCACATGTGTATTTTAAGGGTTTAGGATATTTTATCAATACAACATTATTTTAATCTATCATTTTCATCTTTTATCTTATTTCCTATTCTCTATCATCTACAGTTGAGTGTGTAGGTTGAAAAAATTGGACTATCCCCCCCAAGAGGGATGCGTCATACATTGGTTGTTATATACTTAGACTATACCTACTAGAGGGAAGTATCCCACATATTTTTTGGCTATCCCATTGAGGAGGATGTGTTATGAGGATGATCTAGGTACCTTATAGAATGACGTCAAAGTAGGTAGAACCGATCTCTAAGGACATAACATCTATTTTGTGCTTGTTTGATATAATTTTTGTTTATTCACGTCATGTTTTCCTTCATGGAATGCGCCAATATATATTATGTAATTTTTTTAATGTCTATTGGTGGAATCCTATCGATTCTTATACTCACACCTTAATCTATCATTTTGGTATGCTTATATATTTCATGACTAGGGATCTGGAAAAGTGAAATGGTCATATAGTTGATAGTTGAGAAGGTTACCAAGAGGATGATGAACATTACTAGATAAGGTTTGGATTGGATGTCTGTGGCTTTTTTTTGAATGGACATAACTTGTACTTTGGATCCTTCTGGTTAGTGTTTTTTTATGTAGCTGACATTCCATATAAATATTGAATAGTTTGGTATTTATTATTTATGTTGGTACTCTGATGCTTATTTATTTATTCATTGTATATTGATTATTGGTTATCACTACCTTATTTATACTCTGATGTTTAACTCGTATCAAGGGCATAGTCCCCCTATGTAGTTTTGTAGGCCCTCACTAATATTTGACAACCTACTGCAAATAGATAAGTTCACATGAGGTTGTGTGGCATCCCATATCAGACCAGGTGGTTCGAGTCAGGGTATCAAAATATTTTATTTGAGGCACTAGGTTCATTAACATGTTTATTATATTTTCCTTTATTTGGGATAGGGGTGATAAGAGTTAGTATGGTTAGGACTCAGGTAGTGGAACTATATTAGTTCCTGGATGACACTTTATAGTGTCCCTATGAGTTTCCATGAAAGTGGAATTTTATTCTCTTGTTGTTTCCTGTTTCCTTTGTTTAAAAATCACCCAAAGTGATGCACATGATTTGTTTTTATTTATTTATGAGATTTTTTGTTCATTCATGAATTATTTTAGGAACATAATATCACATTATATATACATATCACTTGCATTAGATATATCCCAAATAATTAAATTCTTTTTGAAGTTGTGATATGTACTTTTGGTGCATTATTTTCATGAATTATTTTATTGGATGTTGCGAAATCTATTCTTGAGTGTTTATATGTGTTTGTGACTAAAATGAATTTACTAGAGTATTGGATCGAGTTATGGGTAGTGCTTAGGGTGTTATCCCTTTTTCTTTTGAGTAACCTCTTATATTGAAATTTTTTGTGAACCCTTGTGCATTCCTATGTTATATAAATGGTCTTCTTATTTCAGATGCTGGTTTCTATGATGTTTATTATATAATTTAGGGAAATACCACCATGTATATGTATCATATAAAAATTATCACCACCTTTTTTATAAAATGATTCTGCTGAGCATGCTCCCTTTGTTTCTCTAGTGGATCAAGCAATAAAACCGGTCCAACTGATACTCTTTTGACTAGTGACTATTCAAGGTGGAGGAACCCACTGGGGTAGGCTAGAGATTGATGATTATAGTTATGAATTATATCTATATCACCCCCATTCATCCTGGGAACCAGAGTCCCCTAGGATATAGAGGAATGCATACAGGTCATTAAGAGGATTATCAATGTGGTAGAGACCCAAGAAAAATGTAAGTTTAAACTTGTGACCTTTATTATTTAAGGTGAAAATAGATGATGGTGGGTTGTCATGTTGTAGGATGGTTGATGTGAAATGATGGCATGGAAAACCTTCAAGGATATATTCTTCATAGATTTCTTTATAGATACACTAACAATGGACCGTGTATAGGAGTGTATGGAGCTCCAATAGGGGATAATGATAGTGTTTTCTTATTTAGAACACTTCACATAGATTATCCACTTTACTCATCGTCTAGTGTGTAAAAAGGTATAGAAGTTCAAGAAGTTAATAATTGGTCCTCATCTAGCAATAAAGAAATAGGTCAGGAACATTGATCTAGGAAAAAATGTGGAATCTTTACATAAAATTATTGATGCTAGGGAGGGGAATTTCTTTGTAATCTTGATCTGGTTTGATTATGGCCTTAAGATTTTAGGACCATTAGGGCATGGTTTTTGTATTTATTCCCTTGATTTCATGTTGTGTTTCCCCTCATCCCTTAAAATGGGGTTTATGGTAATAAAAAAATTAATTTTTAGTCAAGAACATTGATATGATGACCAATACAATAGTGCTTTGTAAGTCATTGATGACTGAGAATGGATTTGAGGAATATAGAGTTATAGGTCTCCTTCCAGTTTCTAGTGGTTTAACATGTATCTTCTAAAATAAAGTCCCAATTATTTATTCTTTAAATAATAAGAGGAGGTTAGAATATGGATTCTATAGTGGTGGTTATCAATTAGACAAAATCATAGGTTTCTCGACTCCCTCTATGGGAAATGGCTCTGCTAGGTGCTACAACTGTGGGAGGAAGGGAAACTTCTTCAAGGAATATACCTATTATCTCATGGCCTATGAACGACGTGGAAAGATATGGTATATAATGTGGTTATATGATAAGGATTAATTATTACACATGAAAAGGGGAAGCACGATACCTCGGAAGTATGTGCATACTCAATAAGGTTCGGTGAACTAGGTGACTCATGAACCTTTAGGGTATTAAAGAGTGGTTGATGGTATGAATTATGTGGTTGATCATGCTTTATAAGATGGTGGAGAGGTACATTCAATAGTGTGATGTATGATCCTAATTTCGTCTACACTATATTTTTCTTGGTTTGATATTGGTGCATTCTATTCATTCATATTGGCCCAAGTAGTTGATGGGTTAGATTTCTTAGTTAATTTATATTCTAAGATGTTGTCTATCTATACACACATATAAAATAAATTAGATCATATTTATATCAATCAAAATTATATGATGGTGGTTTCTATCTTTGAGCATGTTTGGACCTTCAAAATTATGGAGATGAAAAGTTTCGACGTGTTCGCTTGAATGGACTTGTTGACCTACTACCATGAAAAAAAATCGATTGTTATCAGAGACGAGTAACTTTCATGTCACCTATTGGGGAGAATTTCATGTTGAAAAGTGTATGGGACATCAAGGAAGCTATAGTGGGACTAGATCCTATTCAGAGAGAATCATTTTCAACACATGTGGATAATATGATTATTTTAGTACATCAAGCAGTGGCTCCCTCATCATTTCCTCCAGTGGTCGAACTATACCAATATTTTTTTGTAGATGATTTCTCAGAGTCACCTTCACATATGGGATTTGAATTTTAGATCTTGATTGTGCCCAGTGAATGAACAATATCAATTCTACCATATCTTTTAATACCAATTGAGTTGAAATAGATCATGGTGAATCTTGATGATCTTAAGGTTAAAGGCTTATTCAAACTGAAAACTTTACATCAGGATGCTCGAGTGATGTTCACTAAGAAGGAAGACAATAATATTTGAGTTTATGTAGACTACCGAAAGTTAAATTAGATCACTATGAAAATTATGACTCTTTTCCAAGAATTTATGACTTGTTTGATCAATTGTGGTGATCCCAATGGTTTTCAAATATTTATATACATTCTAGATACCATCTTATTTGGGTTAGATAGGAAGACATACCTGTGTTTGTTTTTAGAAGAAGGTATGGGTTGTATCAGTATCTTGTTATCAATTTTGGACTGAAGAATGCTTCAACAATGTTCATCACCCTCATGAACAAGGCATTCCACCACAAAATGGACTATTTCATCATTATGTTCATCGATGAAATCCTAATATATTCGAAGACATAACAATAACATGCTATAAACCTTTATATAGTAATGAGCATGCTTAGAGAACATCAGCTTTATGCCATGTACTTGAAGTGTCAATTTTGGATATAGGAGGTGTACTTTCCTGGGAACTTGGTTTCCTAAGAAGGAATATAATTTTAAATATATAATGTTGTGTGATTCATGTATTGGGAATGGAAAAGGAATGTGCTTCTGATTCAATGTTTTGTCGAGTTGGTTTGATACTAAAATATTTTTATTTGGGACATTTCTAACATTGTAGCACCCATGGACACACTGAATAAGAAGGGAGTCAAGTTTTAATGGATAAAATAGTGTGAAAAATTATTCTTAGATCTCAATAATTGGTTGATGTTGTCTCTAATCAAAATTATTCATAATATTGGAGTTGGCTATGTAGTGTATTATGACGCATCTGGCATTGTCTTGGGATCAGTTCTAATAGAGTGTGATAAGGTAATTTAATACAAGTCTCATCATCTATAAAACCATGAGTAGAACTAAACTAATAATGAAATAAAGTTATATTATTTGCTTCATGAATTTCAATGTTTATGAAAACACCTATTAAGTGAGATATTTTTCATGTATACTAAAAATAAGAGTTTGTGTTATATCTTTTACCAATGTGACCTAAATCTTCATCATATGTGTTCGGTAGAGTACTTGAAGAAGTTTTATTTTGAGATATAGTTTGCTTTTGGGAAAGGTAATGTTGTTGAAGATGTTTTGAGTAGGATGATAGAGTATATTTTTGATTGAATTTCATATGATGAGGGGAATGTCATGGAATTGTTAATAGATAAGAAAGTAGTCATAACTGAGGATTTAGGGGTAGTGGATTGTGAACCCTTAGTATCCACATCCTTGTTAGTGGAATGAGTGAAGGATAGTTAGTTACATGAAACAGAGTGTTTCGTGATGTGTGAGAGATTGGAATGAAATGATTCCATTCTATATTGGGATTTAGATAGATGTGTAGTGCTTCTAGTTCAAGGAAGGGTTATGTTTCCATCTTCTATGAGAGAGGAGATGATGATTTCCACTCATGATTCATATTGTAAAGTAAAACTAGGGTTGATGAAGATATATCATGATGTTAAGAGGTAGTTATAGTGTCCCAACATGAAGAGAAACATTTTAGTCTTTTTTTCCCATTTTATGACATGTCAATAGATCAAGGATGAACATGAGAGACTGGAGGGTTGATCTAGGAACTTCTAGTTACTATGTAGATATGGGATTTGGTGAAAATAGACATTGTGATAGGTTTTACTAGAAAATTGAGAGGTCTATACACCTTTTGGGTGGTAGAAGATTAGTTGAAAATTGTGGATCACTTTATACCAATATGAGAGATGAACTTAATAGATGAGATAGGTAATATCAATATTCAAGTGATCATGTGGATTTATGGAGTGACTTTAAGTGTTTCATTTGAATGAGATTTTAGTTTTATCTTTTTTTTGGAATGACTTACAAATGGTGATGAGTAATTAGTTGAAGTTGAGTACAACATTTCATCCTCAGACTGATGGGCATTCAGAAAGAGTGATATAGACTTTAGAGGATATGCTTTGAGCATATATTCCAGATTTTAGAGGTTCTTATAATGGTCAATTAGATCTAGTGGAATTCACTGATAATAAAAACATCAATTATTCCATTTAGATGGATTTTTTTAATGCCCTGTATGGGTGGCCATGTCATTCCCCATTATACTGGCATAAGGTAAGTTAATCGTTAGTTTTTGGGCCGATCATGGTATGCGATACCTTATAGTGGGTGAATTTGATTAACTAATATATGGTTACAACTTAGAATAGGAAAAATTCAAATGTTGAACAAAAGATATAACCCTTGGAGTTTTCTATGGGAGACAATGTCTTCTTGTAGGTGTCCCCTTGGTTGGGGAATATTTGATTTAGGAGGAAAGAAAAGTTGGTTTTAAAGTACACTGGTCTTTTCAAGATCATTTAATTACTCAAGATAGTGGCATATATGTTGAAACTTCCTCCATGGTATCAAAGTACGCATAATGTGTTCCACATGTCTCATATTTGGAAGTACATTCCCAATCCTATGCATGTTCTTGATTGCAAGGATGCTTAGATAGAGCATGATGTATCTTTTTTGGAATCACCTATTTGGATAGCAGAAAAAGTGAGAAAGTTATATGATGAAAGACCATTCCTCTTGTTCAGATTCTAGGGTAGAACATGTGTATTTAGGAAGAGATGTTGGAATGTGAAGGAAAAATTTAGGCATAGTGGATCAATCTATTTGAGAAGACCTCCATGGATACTTCTTTAGGACTAAAACTCACAAGATTGGGAGAATTGTGATACCTGTAATTTCATGTATGCCACTTTTCAATTTTCAGATAGCTCCTGAGATCACTTTTAAGTGTTAAGATGTGGGTTGAAGGAACTAAATGGGTTAGAAATGGGATGAGGCAGGGCAGGTGGATGTGCTGTAACATGAAAAGTTATAGTAGTTCCACCAGACAACTAGTGAGGCTATTGGGAAGATGTAATTCTTCTCAAAAGCCACAAAATAACTTATGGAGACCATTGACCAAATGGTGGTTATCCTGAGTAGAACCAGATTTTCACAAAAACCATAGAGTAGCTGGTAAATTCCCCTGAATCTTAGTGAGGACACCACATTTATAAGAATTTTTATTAAACACTAGTGAACAAATGTGTTTTCCACATCTATTTTTGGGGTTTTAACATTGATTACCACATGAAGTTATTGAAAGAAATATTTTAAATATGTTTTTACATTGGTTACTATTAACTAATTTGATAAAGTATTTTTCACAACGGTTTTTTAAAAATCATCACAGAAACTACCCTAAAACTATAGAATTTGAAGCATTTTTCACATCAGTTATATAAAAACTAATAAGAAAATTTTTATTTTATGAAATTTTGATATTGGTTATACAATAAGCGATGTGAAAAATGATTTTTTTAAATTATATTTAAATATTTTATCCTAATACTAAAACATCAAAACTAGAAACCAAAAAAAGAGTACAATAACCAAAATAATCATAAGAGCAGTACAACAATAGAACCAGAAACAGAAAACATCATCATAATATATATTAGAATTTGAAAAAAAATAATCACAAATTCAAATAATTTTAACTTTATAATTTAAAATTTAAAATTTACATTATATATTTCATATAAAATAAAACCTAATCAAACTCATGAAATAATCAACCCTTTTTCTTTATATGTGATTTAACTATTATTTAGTATAAGGGAGATGGTCATCAAAAAGACACAAATTAAAATGAAATCATTAAACATTTATTATTAATATAATTATATGATAAATTAAAGAATTTTTTATAGTAATATCTAAAATTTTGGAATTTTATAACTTTTTTGGTTAAAATTACTTCAAACATAAATATTTGAAAATAATATAATTTTTTTACTCTTTATCAAAGATTACAATTTTGTTTCAAAAGAAATTTTCAATTTAAAGTAAAATTTTCAGTACTTGAATCTACAATCCAAAAATTATAAATAAAAAAATACCTTTACTTTTATATATTTTATCTTTTCAATATTATTTCCTATTGTATCTCAAAATTAATCCCACGCGTTGTTTGAAAATAATATGTATGAGATAAAATTAGAAGTCGTTATAATAAACAAGTATTAAAATAATCAAACTTGCACATTAAATAATTTTCTAAAATTTTCAACACATCACCATTATAGAGAATAACCGGTAAACAATATTCTCTTTTGGATAAAAACACACAATATATAATAGAAACTAATATATAAAAAATATATTGTAAGTTTTTATTCAATTAATAGAAATATAATATTAATAAATTTAAGTTCTTTACCCTTCAAGATAAGGAATAATCCAACACTAAATTGATTTATTTTTAAATCTTTCATCAATATATATTGTTATTTTTGTTTCTTTTATTTTCATAGATATTTGTGAAATAAAATTTGGGCCCAAAATTCCATATATTGATGTCGAAACATACTAAATACAATGTGTATAAAGATACCTAATACAAAAACCATAAATATTATTTTTCAATAACTTAAAATAACTAAAAGATATATTATAATCAACTTACATGAAAAATAATTTCATCACATTGATTCCCAAACAATATTCAGTTACAAGATTGATGATATATTTCCTGAAAATAATTGTAGTAATTTCATGCACACTAATGTTAGCACCCATCAGAAGATCATAAACTTACAAAAAAATATTAATATATTGATGTCCTATTAAGTTCAAAAGAAGTAGAATCTAAAGTCATAGAACCCTGTAGTTTTTATTGTCTTTACTATATGCCTTTACCTTTGAAGTATTACAATAAAAAAAAGATAAAAATAAAAATTTTAAAATGTTAGAAATTTTTAACATCAATATGAATTAATGGATATAATCTATACATACCTCAGTTGTCAATTTTCAGACAAGTCTTGATGTCCAAAACTAAAAAATGACAGATACTTTGTCCAACTATAGTGAACCCGTTTATGGTAAATGTTACTCTTGCTGATCAATCTATAATATCTTACATGGTGAACCTAATATACTTCATCTCTATCTGTTGATGATGAATGATATACACAATATAATATATACTCCCATATGCAATAATATGATATTGTGGATCACCAAAATACAATTCACAATTGATGAGAAACTGTAGAGGAGGAGGTGTATATGTTAGATATGAAGGTGGATGTGAAGGATAAGGATCTACAAGAAAATGTGGAGGAGTTGGATCTGTAAGTGGAGGTGGAGGAGTGGGATCTATAGGTGGAGGTATATGGGTTGGATCTATAGGTGGAAACTATCTTTGAATTTATACAAACATCTATAATACTGAAGCTGAAATCATTTCCTTCACCATCTCAACCATATCTTAAAATTTAGCTCTAAATATTTTATTTTCCTTTTATATACATCCTCATTTAAAGAATCCCTAGAATGACTAAACACTTTTTTTATCAATACACATGCCACATATCATCGTATGGGACCTAAGTGTTCTGGATTTCCCAATGTAATAGCTAAAATACCCTTCATACCCTCAGGTATAAAGGTATCATATACGATCTTCTCCTCAATGGATTTCTGTATAAAATATTTGGAAAATTCATTTTTGAATCACAATATATAAGGATTTAATTCAACTTAAATACAAAAAACTAAATTAAATAACTACTTATAATCCTCTCATCTACATACCTTGAATCTTCTATAAGATATTTTTACCTTTTTATCATTTGGGCCCTCTTCAATTTTACATGTCCAGATGGGGGGGGGGGGGGTCAACCTTTTTAGAGCCTTAAGACCCAGTTCTCTTTTAAAAAAAATCGACCATAATTTTTTCTTCCAATAATGTATTCCCTCTATGAGATAAAGTATGAGGGTATACATTTTTGTACTGGATCTCCTAATGAGATATCCTCTTTTGTTTTGAGAATTAAGAATAAAAAAAATAAATATGATTATTAATATAAAAAAATTATAAAATATAATATTTCACTCATCAAAATAAATTGTTTTCATATACTTTAAATAAACCAATTGAATGTTTCTTTATATTTAAAAGGATATATATCAGAGGGTTTTTTATTTTTCCTTTAACCAAAAATTAAATTTGATGTGAGGGTTGATTTAAAATCCATCCATCTCCTAGAAACCAAATCTAAACATTTATTATTAACTTCTCTAGTGTTAGTTCTGTTATATATCATATTATAATAAGTAAAAAAACCTATATTAGTAAAAAAAGTTCATGATAAGTAGAATAATAAGAAATTATTTACAAATATTATCTCCCATAATTGATATATTGTCAGTTTTTTGACACTTCTCAAATTATAAATCAAAATAAAAACTTTGGATCGAGCTTGAAATAAAAAATAAGTCTTAAATTGTTTTGAATTTGTACCCCTAGGAATATCCTTATCATACAACTCAACTAGTATCCTCTGGTCCCAGATACATGAAACTGATAATTTTGGTAAATGTGTACTGCCATGTTTACTAACCTTATAAGTGTTATATGCATTTTTGGAAGTAGATGGCTCATATATAGAAGGATAATAATGCTCCTCAATAGAAGTATGTGAATGGTCCTCCCTATAATCTTGAGGTGAATCATATATTTAATCTGATATTATCATATAAATAAATGTAGTAAATCAAACTAATAAATAATCAATATACAAATATATAAACAAACTATTATAAATAAAATTAAACAAAAAATATAAAATGATCCTAATAAAAGTAAACTAAACTAAACATATTTTTATTCATATTTGTTAATGTATTCAACTAAAATGATAAAACATTAATGAGAGATGAAATTATATAATAAAAATAAAACAAATCCAATTGCTACATAAAAAATTAAACCACAATTTTAAAATTATATAAAAAAATCAATAAATAAATAAATAAATAAATAAACCACTTTTATCATATTTATTAGAGTAGATAAAAATAATGTTAAAAATAAATCTGAAAATTTTATTTATCTTATTCATTAGTATTTAACAATGTTAAATTAATACTCTCAATATTTTTGAAACCTAAAACAATGTAGATAAAAGAAAAAAATATTAAGTAAAATCTTTTACAAATCCAACAGTTACATAAAAATTTAACAATTGAAAAATGATACAAAAAAAATTCATATAAAAAAATAATGTATTTTTTTATATTTTTTTATTTTAAGAAAAAAAATATAACATTTTATGAAATTTTAATTAGTAAATAAGATATAAATATAAGTTTCTTATAATATTAGAAAACTGCTAAAGATTTTTTTTCTATATTCCTTCCTCATGATCGTTCTTTATGAATAAACCATGTATATGACATGGTCACTGGTATTCTCTGTTAATATTTCTATGGAAGTAGGGATCTCACATAAATAATCATTATTGTCAATTTTTTCAAAACCAAAATACTATTTTCCTTGTTTTCTTTAAAGGATGGGGCTGAATTATCTTTTTATTATCAAAGTAAATACCAATTTTTTTAGTGTAGAGGGGGACCCATTACATAGCCCATATGCCTAATGCCAAGTGCCCCATGAACATTGACTGAAGGCTCATTGCAACATCATGCCAGAATTATCCTTCCTGCATCAACAATTATGCATCATGCCGGCATCACCACCTTCCCACATCATGCCTATGTCACCACCTGCACCGTAAATCCTCCAAGGGGATTTCTATTATTCGAACCAAAGTCTTTTGGAATCAAGATTATAGGGTTTACTACTCAAGAACCCCCAACAAAAAAATGTGTGTATGGGTTATGATCGACCCCTAGTGAGGGGCCTCAACCAAGCCCAGAGCACTACACATTCCCCATCTAAGAAATGGCTTCAAATCAACCAATGCATAATGTGTACAATATATGAGTTTGGTGGGACTCAAGCCCATACTAGTTCCCATGGAGAGCAAGGGGTTCATCCATTGGGTACCACTCAACTAATAACCCATATACTTTCCCCCCTATAAAATGATAGGCCAAAACATATTTTATGGATCAAGAAAAAATACATTTTATTTTACTTGTGTTTCCATGATAAAATGCTCAGCAATATATTCCAATCAATTCATATTAACTAATTTCATACTGAATGTTTCATTTTTTACACTATTGTTACCGAAAAAGCACTGGAAGTTAAACAATGGAACTCAAAATTTAATATAATCATACCCATAACATGTTATCAAATTTAATATTAGGCCACCCACTGACCATCTCATTGTTTTTGATGAATCTGATATACCATGAAAGGTCTCCTTAAACCAGGGAAAAAAAGTTTTATTATGCTCATTCAAAATCCACAGATCCTTATTCTTTGGATAACATTTTCTTAACACATTAATATGTCATACGGTATATGTATAAGCATCATCTAGGTTATGGAAGATGTATATATGTACTTTAATTATCTATTAACCTATTAATGATTTTACATTAAATCTTTGGATCCCCTTTACCCTATAATTTACTCATTCATGGTGAGATGTAGGCAAACCTATGTGCTCCACTGTAGAAAACTAGCTTGTACAAAACTCTGTAACTTCCTTAGAAATATACATATCAACAATGGTGGCTTTAGGTCAATATAGATTCTTAACATATCCCTTCAATATCTTTATATACCATTTAAAAGGATACAACCAATATAGTTGTGTAAGTCAAAAAATATTTATTTATCACACCAAATGAACAATTAAATGCACAATGATATCAAGAAAATATAGAGAAAAATACATTTTCAGTTTATAAAGTATATAAATTGCATCAACCTCCAAATTTCTCAATGAATTTAGATCAATCACTTTGTTACAAATGAAACTAAAAAGAACATCCCTTCACGATATTTATTATAACCTGGATGAGAAATATTCCAAGCAGTAAAATTGGTAGGATTGATTGCATCCTGATTTTAAAATCATGAGATTTCATTTCATCCAGTATCAAATATTTTAGTGACACAATTTTTTTACATTTGAATAATAACCCGAAGGCACTTTGAAACTATGGATACACTAACAAAAATGAATTTTATCTCTCTTTGATAATGTATTACAAGATAAAGGTTGGTATCTTCATCTTCAATTAAGAGTGGTAGCTAACTCCAAATGTATTCCCATTGGGTGTAAGTCCAATCTTACATTCATCCCATATTTAGTATTTATTTTATCATATAGTAATGTTCCAATAAAAATACCATATATATTCTTATTAATATGTATGAAATCAATGTTATGTTTAACCTCATGATATATCCAATATGGAATCTCAAAAAATATTGATTATTTATTCTAATTTTTTTTATCATTACCAAATTTTTGTGTCTTTCTGAATATGACATCAATATTTTCCACCCTATAAAACTACTAATAATCAGACAAAGTTTTTGGAGCAAGATCAAATTATTGTAATCCATTTAATTCCTTTTTTAATATTTTATAGGATTTAACAAATTAAAAAAACTCCAATGAATCGTGTATACTATTTTGATTTCATTTTTACTTGATAATATGTTGTATATTGTTCAAAAATTAGAGAAGATTTATTTTCCTGAACCAAGCCAGGTCGCTATCCGACCTGGAACCCAACCCGATCTGTGATAAGGCTCAAAGGGAATTTACGATCCCCATGGGCTAGAAAAAAGTGGCCAGCAATAAAAATAAATCTTGAGACAGATTTTACCAGATTACATGAACAATAGAACCAACAATTTAAAATAAACCTAAAATGAAAATTCCCAACCAAAAAAGGGACAACAACTTTCCAGAATTGAAGTTTACACTTTAAACAAAACCCCAAAATACTACAGTAGAAAGGAAACAAAAAAACTACCATGAACCTCTATGAAATGAGAGGAGAAACATCCTCATTCCACCACCACCATGATCCACAATAGGGATACCACTATGAACCCAACCACCAACAAGAAGCAAACAACCTTTTCTAGGAATACACATAGCACAAGATCTACATACACCCAAAGGTGTTTGTAGGGTGTGATCCAATTCCCAGTATAATTCTACCAAAGAAAGAGTTTCCATTCAAAAACATTAGTAAAATAATCTAACAGGATCATTTAAATAAATACTTAAAAATATTCTAGGAAATAATTTCTGAGTAATTTTTTAAAATAAAATAAACCACCTAAAAACTAAACCAATACATAACTATTTTCTTGAAAGAAAAAGGGATTTATAAAAGTTCAAACACACACTTCCACACTCAAGAGGTCCACCATATGATGACGGATGTCACCCCATCATATAAGGTAGATCACCATGGGTAAATACCTAGGGTAAAACTAGATCATCTGGGATTATAGGAACCTCATTTCTCAATGAAACATGGCTTAGAAACCATGAACATCAACATTATCATGCACAAGCAACTAGTAGGGGACACACCCATAACCTAGTGGTCTCCAATCATCATCTATGTGTTGTTAGAGTTGCCAAAATCAATCTTGATAAGTGAAAATAGGTCATAACTACTTTTGTATCACTAGAAAACTAGTCCTAGTCCATCCACCCAGTTACCCGAGATTCCCTTGTGGTGAAGTTTATGTTCACATGTCAGACACATTACTAATTTAATAAACCAAAGCCAAGTATTTCAAGAAAATAAACAATTTTCATAAAACAAATTATTTTCAATTTTACTATACCAAAACCTCTTTTCAATGCATTTATCATTACTTGAATAATTTATAGATTCCCCTTTTTATAAAACACAAGAAGAACACACCATTGATCATCCAATTCCATGGGCCAAGCCCGTTAGTAAAATCAAAATCAAACCAAGATCATTTTATAAACATGATTTTCAATACTTAAATTATTTAAAATTTAAATTCAATGGTGCATAACAAGTTCAACATGCCAAAATAATAAATATTTCCTTCAGAATATAATTTTCAACACACTCACACATTATGTTTCCTATAAAATATGATACAAACCTTTCAAAAAATTCATTAAACATTTCCCAAAAACATAACACCAAAATACTCACACAAAATATAGCCAATTTATTTTATAAAAAGAAAACTGCCCACACAGGCAAGCCAAACCCTTCAATAAACATATTCACATCCCTAGAACAATTTGAAAAACCATTTACGCAATTTATAAAAGAGTACCAATAAGAACAACAAGAATTTACACCTAAAATACACACAATTTTGTGTAGAAAAACCATTTCCAAACCAATTGTTCATCAAATCCCTTCAACACCCACTTTCTCATCCCTAAATCATATTTCAAGGTTATCAATAAAATAAAAAATTCAAAAATAATTTATCTTCTTTTGGAAAACCTATTTTAATCACACTCTCACCTCAAGTTCTTTTGAAAATACATTTTTCATATCGTAAACAATTGATTGAACACCTGCAAAAAAAATTCACAACAAGACACATGTAAAAGACAAGGAAATTTTCTTTATAAAATCCAATGATTCATATACACATGAAAAAATATACCCAAAAAATAATTTTCAGAACAGAATTTATGTATAGAACATGTGAAAATTAATTAAAAAAAATTAAATAATCTAAAAATGTCAGGGCATATAACCACCTACCTCACATGAAATAAATTTCAGAAAACATTGTGAAACCACAACCACACCTTAAACACACATTTGAGGAGAAATATCAAGTCCTAATCAACAAGATCAAACCTTATTCATAGAGAACTAACACTAAATTGAACCCCATAAAAATTTATGAAAACTATAGAAAGGGGGAGAATCTTACCCAGAGTTGTGAGAGGGAGTGTGGGGGTGCTGATCAGGGTCACAGTCACTGGAAGAGGGACCAATGGGGTTGTGGTAACCAGATGACAAAATCTGGTGTGGTTGCGGTCATTGGAGGAGGGTTAGTTAGTAGGGGTGAGTAAAGGGTGCCATAGGTGAGGGCATCGACAATAGCTCACCGGAAGGGAGCCAACCAAGGTGGGGGGATTTGTAGCACTGTACATAGAGGGAGAGAATTGTGGTAAGGGGGTTGTGATGGGTTGGAGAGGAGGGGAGGGAGCAGAACCAAAAGTCCTAATTAATAATAATAAATTAAGAATAATAATAATAATAATAACATTTTTAATAATAATAATAATGAATTAATAATAATATTAACAATAATAATAATAATAATAATAATATTCTTAATAATAATAATATTATTATTTTAATTAAAAAAAATTCATTAAATTCCATTTTATTTTTTCTTATTTTATTTTATTCTCATTTTATTTTCCATTTCATTTTATTTATTTATTTTGGACATCGAGTAGACTGCATGGTGACCTGGGTGAAGCCGTACGGTTTCCAAACCACACTCTGCCCGTGCGCCCGATGCTGCCATGCCCAAAACACACATTTTCTATAAAAACTAAAAAATTCAAACCAGGCTTCAACACAAACCTTGGAAAGGATACCCGTTGACAAAAGAATTAATAAAATAAATTAATTTAAAAAGGTCGAGCGTGAAAATTATCCCCACCATAACACTTTCTTCCCCTGGAAATCCATTCCAAGTTTAACCCAAAAGAAAAAACCAACACTCTTTTACAACATAAGAAGATTACCAACTAATGTAAAATGATAAGAAGACTAGAAGTATAAAAATAAAAAAGTGACTTGTAGATCAAACTTAGGAGACAAAAATGGACTCAACGCTTTGTGACACATGCCCCCAAAAGATTAACCACCTTCCATTAATCAATCAAAAGGAAAGAATTCACACAATGCACAATCCAACCCATTAAACCTTAAAAACTCAGACATTATCAACAAATCCCTCACCACTAGATTGAAACAAGAAAACATGATCACCCATTACCAAGCCAACATCACAAACACAACTAGGTCACCAACACAAGATGCCTGAATAGAGACCTCACCCTAATAGATAGGTTAACACTGATTTACTTTAGAGGAATTCCAGCGAGACCCATGGTGGATTTCTCTACCATAAGAACCAACATACCCTCCTAACTTTTGTAGGCTAGGATGGGATATTGACATGGGAATACTTGAGAATTACCCACACCAACCAACATATAATGAAAAGAACACCCAACACAGATCAAACTCCCCACCCAATGGGTCCAATGAAAAAGAATCTGAACCAAATGGTAATGACCACATGATTCAGTACTCCTGTGGGGGATCACCATCCTCAGACGAGCCCAACCCAGAACAGAGGTTGATCGACAAGGTTGACCACACAAGGACCAATAAATAGAGGTTCATATTCACAAGGGTATAAGCACCAATGTTCAAGAAAAAAAGATAACTACAAATAATTATAACAAAGTAGTAACTCTTCCACCCATGCAGAATGTAATAAAGAAATAGGGTCCCCATGTCCCTTTTAACCAAATGAGGCCACTCAGAATGAGAAAACTACATAGGATGTTTAAACTGTCTCCATTTACCATACTAAAGATGGAAACTAATCCAATTTCCTTTACACCCCTTGGTAGTTCTTGACTACATACTAGCTTTACTCTGGGGCCTATGACTGGAGCCTTAATGTTTGAGGCATCTCTTGCCTCGCAGTTAGTCCATGAAGACTCCTAAACAAAACTTTTCATTCTGGTTCCACATGCAACCACACCACAACAAAAAAACAACAATAGAACACACACATACCAAGACTCACTTGGTTTCAACATGATACTTCACTGTACTGAGATCTTAAAGGATCACCTCTTTAATTCCAAATAATAAACAATGAAAGAAGGGACACTTGGAAGGAACCTTCATTTAGAATAGTGAATTTTAGATATTCCCGAAAGAGGAACATGTTTTTGTTAAAACAAAAGCTCTCAAAAGGTTTCACAACATCCACCTTTTGATCTAAAAGAGAACATAACTCAGAAAGACACCACCAGACATGACCCTTGGAACTGATAGAAACATTACAAGGATAAGGACCTTAAAAAGAGTCCCAAGTAGAAAATGATTCCTATATACTTCCATAATAGTCTCTTATGACCAAACTTGCTACACTGGTGGCCTAGAAAGAAACCAAGATTAAACGAAACCAATGAAAATTCCAAATACCATTTAAGATAAAGACCTGAACCATCAACCCAGACAGATTTCCACTAGCCATATTGGAATTCCCTTCACTGCTAACTTTAAGATTAAGTATGAATGATTTCACCTTTTTCGATTCAAGAAACTCAAGAAATTATGATTTCTTACAACACCTTTCGGATCCACTCTTTTGCTGCAAGAGGATCTTCTTGATCTGAAAAATAAGAGAGATAAACTTAGCCCTTAAACCTGATCAACTTGAGGAACTTACAATAAAGAATCACCCATGGTCAGATTTTGAATATGCATCAACTCTTTATGGGGGAATACACTAGATAATGAAGAAAACCAATGACACAATAAAATTTATCCATTGGAAAAATGTTCCACAAACCAGAATTGAACACATGAGGGGAACCGCCACAAGGATTCTCGAAACACTTCTCAAAAAAGGAAACTAACCTTCACTTCAAACCAACTTACTGTTGAAATGAAAACCTGAAACATCATTTAAAAAAGAGGGTTTCCCAACTCAAAACACCCAGCAATAAAATTCCAAAAAAATACAAATACACACCAAAATCCTTTTTCAAATACATTTTCAATTCATAAAACTCCATTTGGAATGACAAAAAAGGCACACAATAGCTTACTCAAAACCATGGGTTAAGACCCCATATTTTAATCCACACATAAAACATGTTCCTTACCAAAATAAGCTTCCCATTGTTTAAACAATTCATAACTCATACTAAAAAGTGCACAAAAATGATCTACATGCCAATAATAATCAATTTTTTATATCTTTTGAAAATCAAACCATTTCCACTTTAAAGTACAGATTCCTTAAATATTCAAAAAACCGTTTCCAGGTTAATTTTCAGAACCCAAGGAGACACATGAAAAATAATGAGGAAATTAGTGATGGTAGGTGTCTTGGACATATGGTTAGAGGCCATACGCCAATCACTCCATCATCACAGAGTGTGTTATAAGGAAACTTTCCATCCTTCACATGGATTTCTAGGACTTACGAGCTCACTGAGACCATTGGTCCAACTCCCATTTCATTTCCCAAGAAACAAAGACACAAAAGGATAAAACGATTTGAATGAAACCCAATTTCCCATGGTGACATGAGTTCCATCACGAGGTGTTCTGTCTAGGAACCATACTTGTAACTAGAACATCAAATCATGACAATCCTAGCTCTGTTCTAGCTAGAGTATTCCCTAAGGAACACGACCCAAAAGACCATAACCTCCAATGATAAAATTTTATCATGAACAAAGTTGGGTCACCATCTGACCCAGTGCACGACCTAGTATGTGGTAAGGCCCAAAGGGAATTCCCAATTCCCACAGGCTGGAAACAAGTTCATAGGTATCAAAATAAAACATGGGAATTATTTTACCTGATTGAATGAACAATTGAACCAACAATTTAAAATAAACCAAAACTAAAATGCCCAACCAAGCAAGGAATAAAAACTTTCCAGAATTGAAGTTTACACTATAAAAAACCCCAAAATACTATAGTAGAAAGGAAATAACAAAACTACCCCAAACCACCAAAATATGAGAGGAGTTACATCCTCAAGCCACCTCCACCATGATCCACAAGAGGGAGACCAATAGAAACCCAACTTCTAGTACAAAGAACCAAGCCTTTACCTATAATACACATAACACAAGATCTACATACACCCAAAGGTGTATGTAGGGTGTGAGCCAAAGCCCAGTAGGATTCCACCCAAGAAAAAGGTTCCATGGTAAAATATTAATAAAATAATCTAACATGATCATTTAAATAAATATATAAAAAAACATTTCGAGGAAATCATTTTTGAGTAAAGATTTTAAAAGAAAAGAAACCACTTACAAAATAAACCAATAAATAACCATTTGATTTAAAGAAAAAGGGATTTCCAAAAGTTCACACACACACTTCCACACATAATAGGTCCACCATATTTTGTTAGAGTTGTCAATGTCAATCCTTCTAAGTGAAATTGGGCTATATCCACATTTGTATCACTAGAAATCTAGTCTTATTCCATACACCTAGTTACTTAGACTTCCCTTATTCTCAAATTCATGTTCACATGTCACATACAAAATCGCTTTTATAAACCAATTCCAAGTATTTCAAGGAAATCAAAAATTTTGATATAGTAAACTATTTTCAATTTTTCTCATAACAAAAGCTATTTTCAATGCATTTATCATCAATTTCATAATTCAAAGATTCTCCTTTTTACATAACATAATAAAAACACATCATTGATCAAACAATGCCATGGGCCAAGCCACTTAGTAAAATCATACTCAAACCAAGATCATTTTTAAAACATGATTTTCATTACTTAAATTATTTAACATTTAAATTCAATGTTTCCCAACAAGTTCAAAATACCATAATAATACATTTTTCCTTAAAAATATCATTTTCAACACACTCACACCTTATGTTCCATAGAAAACATGATTCACACATTTCAAACAATTCATAAAACATTTCCATAAAACGTCACACTAAAACACTCACACAAAAAATATAGCTAATTTATTTTATAAAATGAAAACCAACACATATGCATTCCAAACCCTTTAAAAAACTTATTCACATCACTAGAACAATTTAGTAAACCATTTAAACAATTTATAAAAGAGTAACAATAATCACAACATGACTTTACACCTAAAATACATAGAATTTTATGTTGAAAAATCATTTCCAAAACAATTGGTCATCAAATACCTTTAAATACCATTTCCACACCTCTAAATCATATTTCAAGGTTCTCAATAAAAACCAACATATGAAAATAATTTATCTTATTTTGAAAAATGCACTTTAATCACACTCACATTTCAAGAGAATTTTAGAACACATTTTTTATACAATAAAAATTGACTGAACACCTCCAAATTTTTTTCACAATAATACACATGTAAAATAAATGGAATTTTAATTTATAAAATCCAATTATTCATATACAGATGCAAAAAATTTCCCAAAACATAATTCATATCACAAAATTTATATATATAACATGTTAAAATTAATTAAATAGACAAATTAAATCATCTAAAAATGACAGGGCATGGAACCACCTACCTCACATGAAGAACCTTCAAAAAATGTTGTGAAACCAAAACCTCACCTTAACTGCACCCTCTATGGGAAATATAGATCCCTAATAAATAAGATCAAACCCTATTCATTGAGAAGTAACCCTAAATTTAACCCCCTAAAAATTAACGAAAAATATAGAAAGGGGGAGAAGCTTACCTGGTGTTGTGCGAGGGAGAGCGGGGCACTGTACGTGGTTGTGATCACTAGAGGAGGGGCCGAAGGGGTCACAGTCATGGAAGGAGGGAGGCTAGTGTGGTCGTGGTCACCAGAAGAGGGAGGCCGGAAGGGTTGGGGTCATTGGAGGAGGGAGGCTGATGAGGTCCCGATCGCCGGAGGAGGGCTGACTAGAAGGGGGAGCGGACGATGTTGGAGGTGAGGGCGTCGACAGTGGCTCACCAGAAGGGAGCTGACCAAGGTTGGGGGGGGGGGGTCAGTGTTCCACGTAGGGATGGAGAGAAGGGGGGGATGGGGTCGTAATGGGTTGGAGAGGAGGAGAGGGAGGAGTACCAAAAACCCTAATAATAATAATAATAAATTAATAATAATAATAATGAATTAATACTAATATTATCAATAATAATAATAATAATCTTAATAATAATAATAAAATTATTATTATTGTTAAAATAATTTCTTAAATTTCATTTTATTTATCTATTTTGGGCATCAAGCAGGCCACACAGTGACCTGGATGAAGCCATACAATTTCCAGACAACGATCTTCCCATGCACCCAATGCTACCATTCCCAAAACATGCATTTTTCAAAAAAAAACTCAAAAAATTCAAACTGGGCTTCAACCCAAACCCTGGAAAGGATACTTGATGCCAAGAAAATTAATAAAATAAAATAATTTAAAATGGTCAAGCATGAAATTTATGCCCATTAACATTGTATTAAATTTTTTTCCATATTATGGGAATTCATTTATAAGGAATCAAACCAATTCATGAAATTTATAATGTTCTATTTTATAATAATCATACAATTTAATACATTTCTCCCAAAAAAGTTTAAAATGATCAATTAATGGTGATAAGATAATTTCAATGTCATTTATGGATGATTTCGTCAAAAAATCATTAAAATCAAGATGATATATTTCTAATTCATATAAAATTCAAGAGATAAGTCATAAATTACAAATAAAATAGGACATGAACTATGTTTGATACTAAGTCTTCGATAGGAAATCATTCCATATTTCACATCCCATGTTTGATATTTTTATCATTATTTTAAAATATAAGAAACTATTGATCAATTTTCTTCCTCTAGGGACAATCAAATGGACAAAATAAATTCCCATTAGATATTCTCTCATATACATTCCATATTAACTTTTGTTTTCATTATTTTAATTTGAAAATAAAAAATTCAAATGAGGTGTAACGGCCCAATGTTTTTCAATGGAAATTACCTTCTCAAAATTATGTCATAAAATCCAATGAAAACACAATATAATGAACTACTAAGTTCTCAGTGAAATTTAAACATAGGGTTTTCACTTATGTGTTTGGAATTTTGAAAATTTGACGTACATAGTTATGACCGGTAAGTTATTTGGAGTCTGAAAAACAATTAATTTTTTGTGAATATTAACCTACCCTTATGAATAGTAACATACCCTTATGAATAGTTATATTCCCTAATTAATAGTAAACTTACCTATGAATGTATTAAAATAATATCCATGTCAAATTATGATGTACCTGTATTTTAGAATAAGTAAACAGATGTTTTAAAGTTGGGTTTTAATAATAAATTATGATTTTAATTAAATATTACATTAATCATATTTAGAAAATTATTTTAGACAAATGGACTTAATTTTTAGATTCTACATGTCGAAAAATGGTTAGTGTATATTTTTTTGGGATTTTTCTGAAATACTGGAATTTTTTATGAATAGTAAAATCTGATAATTCACAATAAATGCTAAATAATGGATTAATTGAGTCATTGATGATGATATTATGATGTAATACCAATTGGTTAGAAGTCACATACATTTATTACTATTATTGGTCATATAATACTTACTATTTCTTGTCTTGTGAAGAAATAATAAACTAAAGATTAAAAAATTATGAAAACCCTCATCCCCTCCACTATAAATACCACCCATTCTTACCACTTCTATTCACTCCTATCAAGCCTTGCTCCATGAAAATATTCTGTCCAAATATCTCCCCAATCTTCTCTCCCACGTCCAAAATCCCCTATCCTCTTCAAAATACCAAAACATCTCCCCTTAAGAGGATATCAAAGGAGGAAGTTTCAAGAGGTAAATTCCTCTTTCCAATTCCTTATTTCCTTTTATATTCTTTTCTTTTTGTTTGTTTTCTCACCTCCCTTCACCAAAATAGTATGATAAATCTTGTAACATAAATGTACTAGAATGTTTTTATGCTAATGGGATATTTCATTATCTTCTCTCCATTCCCTACCTTTTATTTGAAAGGAATGAAAGCACCGTTTGAGATGTGCTAATTTAGCACATTCACAGATGTCAATTTATCAATTTATATTATCATATTTAAATTTGGTCATGAAACCATTTTTGTTATAGTTAAACAATATTATAAATATTTAATATATCCTATTTTTATTCTGTAATATTTTTTTACAAATGGTATTAAGTTATAAATCAAAACATGTTCTTTGTAATCAAACCCACCAATTAACAAAAACGGTTGTCACATTGGTTTTATATTAAAGTTTAACTTCAATCTAAGTAACCAAATTAAATTTAAAACAATGTAATATTCTGTATGTTCACTAATATAATATAACTTCAACTTTGTACAACCACTTTCATCTTACATACTTATCCAAACATAAATATAAGTGAACCAGACATTAAAATCAAGTAAACAAATGAGCCCGAACAATGAAATTGAACCTCATAACCAATCAAAATGGTTATGAATGAACTTTAAATAATTATTCTAAAACAATTAAATTTATAATGGGTTTTGGAATTATTAATTAATAAACATAATTTTTTTATTCAGGTGTTTAATAACAAGTGGAGAATACCAACATATTTAAGGTAAGGAATCGTCCCCATTTCACTTTTATTTCAAGATTGTCGTATATGTTATTCCATTTTATGTGTGATACCTAATGATGGGGTATTATTTCACACCTTATCCATACTGTACTCATGATTTAAATGTTATTATAAACCCATTATCTCTCAAAAAATCCCTTTTAGGTACACACGATATCATGCCAATAATCCGTAATGAATTCTACCCGAACCTCCATTACTCCTTCATGTTTCCCTATATTTATTTTTACCCAAATGAAGTTGTCTTTTATTTTTATGTACAAATTCAACATATAGTTTATATGAACCAAAATCATGTTCCAGGATCCATCCCTCATTCTCTTTTGGGGATATACATGATTTTTTAATGATTCCCACCATGATAACCCCCGATAAGCAATCATGTTTTAAGGGAACTTCCTGAATTATTACCCGATTTCAAGTGTACTATATCTTATGTTTTAATCCACCATTTCCTTTATAAAATCATTATTTTTATTAAGAAAACCTTTTTTGTTCACTTCTGGTTTTATATAAAATATTGTTTTCTTTACTATTTTAAAATCGTCATAGTATTTTCCTTAAAACCACACCAAATGTTTTAATGCATAATTTCCGAAATACATTTCTTACAAGTTGTCACTCCTTTTTGACACCACGTACCATGATATATGCCTATTTAATTTCTATTTATAATTCCTTTCTTTCCAAGAAACTTTCAGGATACGCCCATTGGTTATGATTTATGTCATGGTTGTGGTACCTAATTCTTTACATGGGTACCCTTATGTTTATGTATGGTTGATTATGTATGATTATGGGTGGGAAAGATTATTTATGTGGTAAGAATATTCATGAAAATTTTGATATGGGTACACCCGGATAGTGCTCTAATGCATTGGGTAAAGTTAAGTCTCATGAGATGCGATGTGAAACGAGATTGGCGGTTAGCCTTGACCCATACTAAAATGGGAAATGGGATTGGCAGTTAGCCTTGACCCATACTAAAGAAATGTTTTATGATTCTTCCACATTTATATGATTCCATGTTTATATGATCCCATGCATATATGATATGATTTCATATGTTCTATGAATTTTTATCATTATGTGATTCCACCTAACTCATGCACTTAAGATGTATCCTTATGGTCATTACCTTACTGGGATTTTTAGATCATCCATTTGTTCATGTGTTCCCCATGGTACCCTTTGCATATGTAAGGGATCAAAAGAAGTTAGGATCTCTTTATGGATATTAAATAAAGAAATGTTTTTTGGCCCCATGTTTTAGGTTTTATGTACATAGTCTTCCAAGACACTGGACTTAATGATCCTTGGATTGTACTCTGATGTATAATTTTGCTTAAAATCATGTAATGTTATATATAAAAGGCTTGGGTTGCTATATTTGGTATCAGAGGATGGTCTAGTTATTTTTGGAGATTAGGAATAGATAACCTTAGTGAGAACCTTAAGGATGAAGCAAAGTATAATAAAACATGCCTAAATTTTGGTAAATATAGAGTAAGTTGTTTATCATGAAAATACATCCCTGTATGGATACGAGTAGGTAGAGGCAGCTCTAGCAAAAATGTACCTAGGAGTGAAAACTCCGACACGGATTTTCGGGCTTGACCCGGGGTATCCTAGTACACAAAAAAAGGCCTTGTTGACCTCTTTGTTACAATACTCCTGGTGGATATGCTTTGGTAGATTCATGAGCTTAGGACAAACCATTATTAAGGGACAAAAAAGCCCATAAGAATATAAGTCAAGAAATAGATCGAGGATAACATAGATTTAAACCTAAGGAATCCCAAGTTATGATGAACTTCTTATTTATAAGTTCATCCATTTATGTTAAAAGTTTCTTTTTTATTCTCAATATCTAAGTATTAAAGACCTCTAATTATATGTTATTTTTCATAGTTAATGGAGGGAAATAGAAGAACACACTCCAACAACCAATGTGATAGGCAATGTGAAGATTACCCTAATGATATACCTGATATGATGGGAGCGAGTGCTCAAAAATTCATGACAGTACTTTCTCATCTCGCTCGAGTTATGAATAATAACTTGAATCGTACGGAATACCCTCCCCTTTAAGGAAATGTAATGTTCCCATAGAATCCTTCATGCGGAAAATGCCTTCCATGTTTAACGGATCTTTTGATCCCCTCCTCACAAAATAATGGATTAACACCATTGAAAAGATACTCTCCATCCTCTAGTGTTTGGAAGAAGAGAAGGTTGTACTGGCAGTATATCGTTTTTATGGGGAAGCTGATCAGTGGTGGAAAATGATCAAGAATACAAAGCCCCAAGAGTAAATGGATTCCATGGATTGGGAGGAATTCAAGAATATGTTTTTCAGCAAATATTTTTCTTGAAACCCTCTTCTTAAGATGGAAAACGAGTACCTCAGACTCAAGAAGAAGAAAGATGAGTCCATTGGGGTGTATGAAGCAAACTTTACAAGGCTTGCAAGGCCCGCCTTTGGCTTTTTCATGAACACTGAAATCAAGGTGGATTGCTTCTTTAGAGGACTAAAGCTAAGTCTATGAAAAGAAATGATGATTCGAGACTTCGACAGTTATGATGATATTGTCCGTTATTTCCTCAAGGTTGAAATGGATATTGGAGAATCTCAGTGGTCTTGTGGGCATAGTGACAATAAGAGGAAAATGGAGAACAACATGGGTGGTTCATCAAACAAATCCCATGATGGAAAGAATCCTGACTTTTCCCCTTGAAAATTTTTTCGGAAGAAGCATCTTGGTAACTATCTGAAGGGAACCAAGAATTGATTCAAATGTGAAAAGTTTGGTCATCTAGCCAAGAAATGCCGAAGGGATATGAAAAATCCCGCTAACGTTGAAGAATAAAGGAAGGTTCAGATCAACACTCAGCCAACAGTGTAGTGTTACAATTGTAAGGATCATGGGCATTATGCGAACAATTTCCCTAAGATGAGGGTTGTCGAAGGCAATCAACAACAACCTCCAAAGAAACAAGGAAGGGATTATGCTATCACTACTGCTGAGGTGGAGATGTAAAATGATGTGGTTACAGGTACGCTAGTTATTAATTCAAGAATAACGAATGTATTATTTGATTCTGGTTCTACACATTCTTTCATATCTTTCAAGTTTAGTATAACTATTCAAACACCACCACAAAATTTGAAGGAAATTTTATCTGTGAGAACAACGAATGGGGAAATCGTTGCGTTCATGGTTTATAACCCCGACCCAGTTAATGTTTGTGGATTGAACCTTCCAAAAAATCTCATCATACTTCCTTTAGTAGAGTTTGATGCTATCTTGGGCATGGATTGGCTATCCTTTTACAATTCAAACATAAAATTTCGAGAAAAGGATATTACTTTTTACATCTCGAATCATACTTTGATTCTTTACAAGTGTAAGGAGGGAAATGAGTCTCCTTTAGAATATTCATCTCAAGTGTGGATATTATTGCCTTTTGAGCAAGCATTTCTACCTCAAATAATTGAGACAAAATAGAGAATCATGCTTGAATACATGCCCATTGTGAGGAATTACATTGATGTATTCCCTGAAGAGTTTCCCGGTCTTCCTCCTGGCTGAGAGGTTGAGTTCTCAATTGAACTTATTCTATGATCTTTGCCTATATAAAAGAAAACTTACAGAATGGCAACTATAGATCTGGAAGAACTAAAAAAGTAGTTACAAGAGAATATGGAGAAGGGTTTTATATGCCTGAGTGCCTCACCTTGGGGTATGCCAGTCCTCTTCATCAAGAAGAAGTATGGATCAATGCACCTCTACACTGATTATCATGAGCTCAATAAAATCACGATAAAGAACAAGTATCCCCTTCCACATATAGATTACTTGTCTGATCAGCTTTGTGGGTCCAGTTATTTCTCTATGGTGGACCTTCGGTCGGGATATCATCAATTAAATGTGAGGAAGGAAGATATTCCCAAGATTTCCTTTCAAACGAGGTATAGAAACTATGAGTTCATAGTGATTCCCTTCGGACTCACTAATACTCTAGTAATTTTCATGTATTTAATGAATAGTGTATTTAGAGATTACCTTGGAATTTTTTTGGTAGTCTTTATTAATGATATTATGATATACTCTAAGATCAAGGAAGAACATGAGGAGTATTTGAATACTGTGTTAAATACATTGCGAAGGAAGAAGTTTTATGAAAAGTACAATAAATGTGAGTTCTGGATAGGGGAAGTATCATTATTGGGGAATGTTATCACCACTAAAGGGATATCTGTGGACCCTTCCAAGATGAAGGCAACTGAAGAGTAGCCCAAGACAACATCCATAATGGAGATCCTTAGCTTTTTGGGTCTAGCTGGGTATTATCGATGATTTGTGAAGAACTTTTTACGATTGTCAAACCCAATGACCAAGCTAACACAGAAGGGGTAAAGTTTTTATGGACAAAAGAATGTGAGGTAATCTTCAAGGAGCTAAAGAGAAGTCTGATCACTGCACCTATACTCACATTACCAAAAAGTGGAGAACGTTTTGTGATATATAGTGATGCTTCAAGGAAAGGCTTGGGTTGTGTACTCATGAAAAATGATAATGTGATAGTCTATGCCTCATGGTAGTTGAAGATACATGATCAGAACTACCCAACGCATGGTCTAGAGTTGGCATCCATGATTTTTTCGGTGAATATCTAGCGGCACTACCTTTATGGTGAGAAGTGTGACATATACACCAACCAATAGAGCCTAAAGTATACATTCACACAAAAGGAGCTCAGTATGCGTCAACAGAGATGGTTAGAGATAATCAAGGATTATGATTTCTCTATTCACCATCATCCTCGAAAGGTGAACAAGGTAGCTGATGCTCTAAGCAGAAAAGAACCTACTACTCTATCCATGTTACGGATTGAGAAAGACCGTATCTTCTTAGATATGCAAAGGATGGATTTAGAAATCATAAGGGCATGGGATACATCCTACCTTATCAAAATGATTGTGAAACCATCCATTCAATAGAATATTAAGGAATCACATGGGGATGATGTGTATTTACAATAGAGGGTGAATTTAATAAAGGAAGAGAATATTAAAGAGTTCCATATCAACGATAATAGTGTGATTTGGTTTGGAATGCAGCTTTGTGTGCCTTCATCCCCCAAGATAAAAAAGGAGCAATTAGACAATGCACATATCTCAAAATTCTATATCTATCCTTGGAGTACCAAGATGTATTGTGATATTCAAGAACACTTCTGGTGGGATAACATGAAGAAGGAGATTACGGAATATATATCAAGGTTCTTGGTATGTCAGCAAGTTAATGTAGAGTGAAAAAATTCCAAATGGATGATATAACCATTACCTATACCCATGTGGAAATGGGAGAATCTCACTATGGACTTTGTCACGGGTCTCCTGAAGACGTCAATGGGAAATAATGAGATATGGTTTTTGGTTGACCGACTCACCAAGACTTCCCATTTTATTGCTATTCGGGAAGACCTATCATGTGAACAACTTGAAAAAATGTATGTGAATGATGTGTTGAGACCGTATGGTGTTCCACTCAAAATTGTCTCTGATCGTGATCCAATGTTCACATCTAAATTCTAGAGGAGTCTTCAACATGCTTTGAGTACGGAATTAAATTTCAGCACAACCTATCATCCCCAAACAGATGGCCAATCATAAATGACTATTCAGACGCTTGAATATATCCTAAGAGAATGCTCTATAGAATTCAAAGGTGGATGGGATCACCATATACCATTGGTTGAGTTCTCATACAAAAATATCTTCCACTCGAGTATTCGGATGGCTCCGTATGAATCTCTATATGGAAAGTGATGTAGAACTCCAACCTGTTGGGATGAAGTTGGAGAAAGAAAGTTACTTGGACCCAATCTTGTGCAAGAGATGTCAGTGAAGGTTCAAGTCATCAAGAAAAACATCAAAGCTGCTTAGAGTTGGCAAAAGATCTATGTTGACAACCATTGAATGGACTTGGAGTTCGATATTGGAGATAATATCTTCCTTCTAATATCACCATGGAAGAGAGTCATGTAGTTTAGAAAGAAAGGGAAGCTAAGCCCAAGGTACATTGGCCCCTCTGAGATCCTTGACTACATAGAAGCCCTAGCCTATCAGCTTCCACTTCCACCAAATATGGGTTGAGATCATGATGTGTTTCATGTATCACTCCTGAGGGAGTACATACCTAATCCCTCACATGTACTGAACCCAATGGTGGTGTAGTAGGAAGATGATCTCTCTTATGAGGAGTATCCAGTGAAGATTTTGGACCGAGGAGATAAGGTCCTACACAACAAGACCACCCACCTTGTCAAAGTGTTGTGGAGGAACCAAAAGTTTAAAGAAGCTACTTGGGAACCATAGGAGGCAATGAAGGATAAGTTCCTCACCTGTTTAAGACTGAGAATGTAAAATGAAATTTCAAGGGTGATATTTCATAAGGGGTGAAGAATATAACGACCCACTATTTTTCAATGGAAATTCCCTTCTCATAAGTATGTAATAAAATCCAATGAAAACACAACATAATGAACTACTATGTACTAAGTGACCTTTAAACATAGGATTTTTCACTTCTGTGTTTGGCATTTCGAAAATCTGACATACACAGTTGTGACTAGTATGTTATTTAGAGTTTGATAAAAAAACATAATTTTTGGTGAATAGTAACAAAACCTTATGAATAGTAACATACCCTTATGAATAGTGAAATACCCTAATGAATATTAACCTTACCTATGATAGTATTAAAATAATATTCAAGTGAAATTATGATGTACCTGTATTTTAGAACAAGTAAACGAATGTTTTAAAACTAGGTTTTAATTATAAATTATGATTTTAATTAAATATTAAATTAATCATATCTAGAAAATTAGTTTTGAAAAAATGGACTTCATTTTTTGATTCTACAGATAGAAAAATTCTTAGGGTGAATTTTTGGGATTTTCTGGAAATACTGGAAAATTTAATGAATAATAAAATCTAATATTTCACTATAAATGCTAAATAATGGATTAATTGAGTCATTGATGATGATCTGCTGATGTAATCCCAATTGGTTCTAAGTAACATGAATTTATTACTGTTCTTGGTCATGGAATAGTTACTATTCCTTGTCTTTTAAATAAATAATAAACTAATGATTAAAAAATTATGAAAACCATCCTCCCCTCCACTATAAATGCCACCCATTATTACCTCTTCTCTTCCTCCTCTCAAGACTTGTGACTTGCCATTATTCTGCACAAATCTCTCCCCAAGCTCCTCCCTCAAGTCCAAAATCCCCTATCCTCTTAAAAATACCAAAACCTCTCCCCTTAAGAGGTTCTCAAAGGAGGATGTTTCAAGAGGTAAATTCCTCTTTCAAATTCCTTCTTTTCTTTTACGTTATTTTATTTTTGTTTCTTTCCTCACCTCCATTAACCCAAATAGTATGATAACTCTAGTAACATATATTTACTATAATGTTTTAATTCTAATGGGATATTTCATTATCTTATCTCCTTTCCCCACCTTTTATTTGAAAGGTATGAAAGCACCGTTTGAGATGTGCTAATTTAGCACATTCAAGGACAACGGTTTATCAATTTCTATTATCATATTTAAATCTGGTCATGAAACCATTTTTTTTTATGTTTTAACCAGATTATATATATGTAATATATCCTATTTTTATTCTGTAATATTTTTTTACAAATTGTACTAAGTTATAAATAAAAACATGTTCTTTGTAATCAAACCTACCAAATAACAAAAATGGTTCTCACATCGGTTTTATATAATAGTTATACTTAAATCTAAGTAACCAAATTAAATTTAAAACCATGTAATGTTATGTATGTTAAATAATATAATATAACTTCAATTCTGGACAACCAATTTTATCTTACATGTTTATCCAAACATAAATATAAGTGAATTGGTCATTAAAATCAAGTAAACAAACGAGCCCAAACTATGACATTGAACCTCATAACCAATTAAAATGGTTAATAATGAACTTAAAATGATTATAATAAACCAATTAAATATATAAGGGGTTCTGGAACTATTAATTATTTAACCTAATTTTTTATTCGGGTCTTTAATAACAAGTGGATAACACCAACATATTTAAGGTAAGTGGTCCTCCCCATTTCACTTTTATTTCAAGATTTTCCTCTATGTTATTCTATTTAATGTGTGATCCCTAATGATGGGGTATTATTTTTCACCTTCCCCATACTTATCTCATGATTTATAAGTTATTATAAACCCATTCTCTCTCAAAAATCCCATTTAGGTACACCCGATACCATGCCAATAATTCTTAATGAATTCTACCCAAACCTCCTTTACTCCTTCATGTTTCTCTATCTTTCATTTCACCCAAATGAAGTTTTCTTTTATTTTTATGTAAAAAATATAAATAATTTATTTATTCTCCAAACTCATGTTCCAAGATCCATAACTCATTCTCTTTTGGGGATATACATGATTTGTTAATGATTCCCACCTTGATACCCCCATATGCCATCATGTTTTAAGTGAACTTTCCGAAATATTACCCAATTTCAAGTTCACTCTATCTTCTGTTTTAATCCACCATTATCTTCATAAAATCAGTATTTTTATTATGAAAACCTTATTGGTTTACTTATGGTTTTATATAAAAGGTTTTTCTCTTTTTTATTTTAAAATCTCTATAGTATTTTCCTTAAAACCGCACAAAAAGTTTTAATGAACCAATTTCCCAAAATACATTTCTTAAAAGTTGTTACTCATTTTTGACATCACATACCATGATATATGCCTATTTAATGTCCATGTATATTTCCTTTATTTCATGTTCACTTTCATGATACGCCCATTGTTTATGATTTATTTCATGGTTGTGGTACCTAATTCTTTCTATGGGTACCCTTATGTTTATGTATGGTTTATTATGTATGATTATGGGTGTGAAAAGATTATTTGTGGGGAAATAATATTCATGAAAATGTTTAGATGGGTGAACCCGTATAACATTCCAATGAATTGGGTAAAGTTATGTCTCATGAGATGCGATGTGAAACGGGATTGGCGGTTAGCCTTGATTCGTTATAAAATAAGAAACAAGATTGGAAGTTAGCCTTGACCCATAATAAATAAATGTCTTATGATTCTGCCACATTTTTATGATTACATGTTTATATGATCCCATGCTTATATTATATGATTTCATATGTTCCATACTTTTTTATCATTATGTCATGCCTCTTAACTCATGTTCTTAAGAGGTATCCTTATGTTCATTCCCTTACTGGGCTTTTTATCTCAACCCTTTGTTTATGTGTTTCCCAGGGTACCCTTTGTAGATGTAAGGGCTCAAAGGAAGTTAGGAGCTCTTTATGGAGATTAAATAATGAAATGTTTTTGATCCCCATGTATTATATTTTATGTACCTATTCTTCCAAGACACTAGGCTTAACGATCCTTGGCTTGTACTCTGATGTATAATTATGCTTAAAATCATGTAATGTTATATATAAAAGGCTTGGGTCGCTATATGAGGAATTATATGATGATACCAAATATCTTTGGTATGAGTATTTATAACTGCTAAATCATCTTGTGAATTTTATTTCAACTTATATATTGATGTACTATATTTAGGACACTCTGACAGACCATCATATTCTTTCCTATATAACACACACTAATTTGTGCATGCATATATCTTCTTGAACCTAAAAAACATTAGGCATAGTATTTTATTCACATTATAATGGGAATTTGGAAAATCATTATCTTTAGGAAGTATATGATTCAAAAACCTTATCAACATTGTAAAAATATTATCACTCCATTTATTTTTCCCCTTCAAGTTAATAAATCTTAACATCATTGATAAAACTTTAAATTCCATAAAACCAAGATACAATGGTTTTCCAGCATCACCAAATAGATTCTAAATTATTGATTATTTTCTAATTGCATCTAGTTCTCTATCATGAATCATTTCATTAACAAGATCATACATATCCTCTTGAAAATAATCATCATCAATAAATCTTGAATTATTCCCAATTCCACCATTGCAAATCCATGGTCAATAACTTAGATTAAATCCCTAAGAAATTAGATGTTCTTTGATTTATCTAATTTTCAACTTTTTCATATTTAAACATCTCAATTAGGGAATGAAAAACAGGTCACTATTTAGAACATTTAGTTTTGAAATAAGTTAATATGTTTTGAAATAAGTTAATACATTTGTAAATTTAATTTTAAATTTTCATTTAAAAAAAATATAAAATGTTTCAAACATAAAATAAATAAAACATATTTGATAAACAAAAGCATCACATTGATCATATTTCATTATCATTATTTCATAAAACATAAAAAACTGTGATCCAACCAACATAATTATCTAAATATGTATCAACAATAAATATTATACAAATCCATAATCCACTATACCATCAAAATTACCATTCACAATGCCAGAAAAAAGCATACAGTAGACACCCATTAATAAGTAATTTAACATTATTTATCACACTAATTCATAAAATAATCATTTAATCAAAACATAATCTCTAAAAAATCATCCATTAGTTACAAAATATATTAGATGCATGAATAATTATAAATTCAAATAAAATGGAAAAGAGATGTCAAATAGAGGTAGTGATAGAGATCATTCAAGAAAATAATCCCAAAACAACATTCATTAATTAAAACATACATTTGATGCACGAGAAATAGAAAAAATAAAAATAAAATTCAAATGATTATTGGAAGGGGAAAAATGAGAAGGTGATGATAATGGAATAATGGAATAGAGAGAGTGAAAGTGATGAACTATGATGGATGTGAGTGGATGATAATGGCTAATGGAAGTTTAAAGATATTCCAGGAAACAATATTGAAGAATGATGGGTTAGAGTTCACCATGTGAGAGAAAACTAATTGATTTAATTAGAATGAATGAACACAAAATGACTCATCTGGAAGTTTCAGATTTTTTTATATGTTTTTTGATGTTTATTATTTAATATATTATGTGAAAAAATAGTTTTCACATCCTTTATTTTATAACTGATGTGAAAATTTATTTATAATGTTATTTATAAATAACTTATGTGAAAAATGTTCCATCTTAAATTTATTTTCACTAGTGAAAACATGACTCCAACACACCTTTTCTCATTCTCTCTTGAACTATTAGACTCCCATCCCCTAGAAATCCCCTCCTAAAATTTTTGGGTGCTCTCCCTCCCTTCCAACACCTCCATTTTATTCCGGAATGATAAATTTATCATGTGCTTCCAATCTAGTGAGTCCTTCCTTATTCTAGAATGACACTTTTTTGATACCTAAATAATGAATTAATCATGTGATTCCAATAAAGTGAGTCCTTCCTTATTCAGGAATGAAAATATTATATTCTCATTGATAAAAATTGATTATATCATATATATTTTATTATATCTAGAGGTTTTTTCATGGTCTAATGAGGGTTTTGTTGATCATTGATAAAATTGGAACCCAGATTGAGGGAATTGGTGTATGCACACTAATCGAACCAAGATTAGGGTCGACAGTGCATAATCTCAAGTATGTTTGACCTTTTCCTACGTTTAGGGTATGTTTTCTTCTCACCATTGATCCTAGGATTCTAAAATGTTTCAATTTTGATAATGTTTCTAGGATCAAGTAGTGATTTTTGACTTTGATGTTGAACCTTACTATCAATCATCATTGTACTTTTCTATAGGTTTTTGGAATGATTTTTAGTTTGCATGTGTAGCCCAGTGAGACCCATGTTTGATGATTGATCATATGAGGAGTGTAAGTGTATCCACTTTGGTATTTGTAATTTATGTTTTTATCACATGTGGATTGTTAAGTATTATGATTGTTGCTTGATATGACATGATTTTGATCTTTAATTGGTGTATTTTGTCACATGTGTTTTTTTCTATCATCGATAGTTGAGTGTTTAGGTTAATACTATTGGAATATCCCTTAAGAGGGATGTTTCATACATTAATTGACATGAACTTGGACATTCCCAACTAATAAGATGTGTTACACATGTTTTTCGGCTATCCCATAAAGGTGGATGTGTCAGGTGGATGATTGAGGTTCCTTGTGATATGGAACAAATGTAGGTTGAGATGATATATAAGGACCCATCATTTTTATTTTTCTTGTTTGATATACTATTTATTTATCTATGTTTTACGTACCATTATGGAATGCACCTTTATATTATAATCAGTTTTTAAGGGCCTTTAGTGGTTTCCTTCTGAGTCTTATACTCTCACCCTACTCGAGTATTTCAGTACACTTATAGATTTCATGACTAGAGATCTAGCGAAGGGAAAAAGATCTATGGTGGATAGTTGATAATGTTAGTAAGCAGAAACAAGATTTTGTTGGACAGAGTTTGGGTTGGATTTTTTTCTAATAATTTTATTTAAATTTTTTACATCATAACTTGGATCTTTTTTTTTAGTTTTGGTTTATGTATTCAACATTCCATATTGATATTTCCTGAGTTGATATTTATTATTTATGATGATACTCTAATGATTATTTATTTATTCATTAATTTTTGATTATTAGTTATTTCTTCCCTATTTGTACTTTGACGTTTACCTTGTACTGAGTGAATAGTATGCCCATGTTGTTATGCAGTCCCTCTCCACTACTTGGAAACCCCTTTTATAGGGGAGGCACACATGATGACATGTGGAATACTAGATTAGACTCGGTGGTTTAGGTTGGGGTGTTAAATCCAATATCATGGATAAAGATGATGTAGATTTTTGATTACATCCACTTACATGATCTGTCTTATAAATATTACAATAATTTTAATGGCTTGAGGTTTTAGTATGAAGATATGTGGTTGTGATGTGGTTTCATGTTGGAGACATACATGGGAGTAAGAATGCATGAGGTTGATACCCTTCATGATTATATTCTATATTGTGATATAATATACAAATGTAGTAGTGATGTTCTTGAGTGGATATATGTTTTATGATTATTGTGTATAGATGTGTCTATGTTATGAATATGTGGTTATATAGTTATAAGTATATTAATGGGATATAGAACCCAGACATATGATGCCAGGGAATGAGGGTGACAAGTTTAGCGGGGAAGTGGATATGAGGTACCTTTAAGAAAACATTATTTTTATTATTATGAAACTATACTTGTGTGTAGTTTTGGGTGAGTGATCCTTGGTCAGGGTGGGTAACTTGATGATCTAGTATAGGTAATTATCCAGTGTTGATGTTTATTCATCAAGGCATTAGTATACTTCTTCCACATTTTCATGAGAGGTTGGGGGGTCCTACTATGTATACTTGTATGATCACACAAACAAACACACACACATCATTTTTCTATAGGTCCATGGGATGGAGTTGGGGATCAAATATGAAATTACTAGCTCATAGTGAATGTTGGATTCCAATTTGTCATAACAGTTTCTTATTTTGGGGGTTCATTTAGATACACTATTTTATGAGAGACATAACATATATTGTGTGATTAGTTTTGTTTATATTTTATGAAGTTTATTAGTGGTTTTATATTTTGTTAGTGATATTTATGAGGTTAAGTTATCCCATATATGTGTTTTATACCCTCAATGATAGTCACGAACACATGACCTATTTGAGGCTCCTGGGGTCACACCTGTCTTCACTACTGGCCTAAGAGGATTTTTAAAGGGGGTGAGTTATGATAGTCTTGTATTAAAAAACCACCCAATTCATTAAAATATCAAGTTCTAGTATATATTTAGAAATGAAATGGAAAAGAAAATTCACCTCATATATCCAAAACTTACACGTAGATATCTTCATATACAACTGATGTTGCTAAAGGGATTCCAAAATAGTCCTCGAGTGATTAGAATGACCCAAATTGGATTTTGAATAAATGAGAATTCCATCAATAAACAATAGCATAAAATGATCCAGAAATATACAAAACACTAATTTCATCTATCCAATAAAGGTAGTCGTGGAATTTTTTACACTAAAACTAATCAACAAAAACTCAAAATTCCCATAACTACACTTGAAGGAAATATTTACAATATCTCCCTCCTTCACCATCATCTGATGATATCTTTATCTAAAATTAATATTTTTGAATAAGATATATATGTTAATAAAATTAAATAAATATTAAATACTTGATAGGTGATAGTGGCTATTAACAATCAAATGATTTAATAAATAGATTTTGATGCATTATCACAAATTACAACCCACCTTCCGTGTGTACGTAACTGGAGAAGTCTTTGATGATGCATTGGGGATGATAAAACCCCCTTTTTAAAGAAATATGAGAATAGAAGCACTAATATTGAAAAATCGAAGAGTTACACAATACAGAAAGAGGGTATTTTACATTTATCCTAGAGTATAAAATGAATCAAGTCATTAGGTATAATTCTGAGTCTCATGCATCTTCCTTCCAAGATACCTTTGTTGAAAAGACCATTCAAAATATAATTCCCTTCCCGAAACATGTGCGTGACAATGCGATTCATGTTGGCAAGCCTTTCCAGGATGTTGATCTATTTGCCAGTCAGTTTCCATGATAGTTGATACTGATTCACCCAAATCGCCTGCATGAGTACCTCTGAGTCACACTTTAACCAGATAGTATTCCAATGGTTTTGGTAAACAATGTCAACCTCCTTGATGAACACCATCATTTCAGCCTCCAATGCAGTATCATGCCCACAAGGGCCATATAAACATCCACAGCCTCACCTTGGGAGTCCCTGAAGATCACCCCAAAGCTAGATGGTCCTGGGTCCCCGTGAGAGGTGCCATCTATGTTAAATTTAAGCCATCCATTGAAGGTTGGTGACCAAAGAACCACCATTGTTTCCATTGGATTCGATAAGGACCCGGTGACCTGCAACCATCATAAAATCAGGATCTCCCTCACCGAGTTGTAGTAGTTGTCACTAATCTTTGTGATGGACACCTTAATTGCCACTGAAATGTCTATAAGAATTGAGGTTTCATGGTGCTTTCCCTGCCAATTCACAATGATGTTACGTGCCCCCCAAATTGAGTGAATGAGTTCAGCACAGTCAACCCGTAACAATGCACTCAGTTTTTTGGACTGCTATATATCAAACTGCGCTTGCATGAATTCTAGAAGTGAAGCAGTGTTGGGAAAAGGCAGATCAAATGTGCAGAGAACAGATTTACATAGGGAGGAAGAAGTATTTAATGAAATTAATAAATTATGAACATCCTCATCGTCTTGGTGGCATAATGCACACATTGAGGACAGATAGATCCCATCATTCTGAATAGTTTCATCCATTGGAATCCTATTGTGAAAATTCCTCCAGATTAGTGTAAATTTGGATGGGAGAAACCATTTTCTATTAAAATCACCAATCCATTTTTCATCACCCTACATCAGACTCTTGTAGAAGAAGTTAGAATCCATCACACCACTCGACGAACCTTCCCATGACAGCATGTCGTCCTGATTAATAAAGTCATAGTTCATAATAATTGATGTGATCTCTGAAGGAAGGTCCTCAAGGTGTTCAATATGTTCTCTGATAGAAAGAGTGTTGTGAATATTGTGTTCATCCACATTGATCCATTCATTAATAGGGGCTCTGATACAGTTGGAATTCTAAAACTGAAGTGAAGAATTCTTCTTGACAACCCAACGTGAAATTCTCGTTATGCTTTGAAAAATAGAACACAAACCATGCCAAATCAAAGAATCCAGATAACCCTACTTCCCTGAGATAATTCTTGAAATAATCCTATTTATTAGAAAACCATAGAGGCAGAGTTCTTGTGAATGAGTTTCTAGAGAAACTTTTCCTGCAGTGCTTGATTGAAACAACTATGGTTCTTTATTCCCAAACCACCTTGCTTGGTAGGCATACAACATTTGCTCCACTTTTCTGTGCTAAGCTTCTATTCCACGAGACTTCCACTCTAAACGAAGTTCCCCATCATTGAGTTGAGAGTCTTGACAACAGATGCTGACAATATTTACTCCATGAATAGATACACGATTTGTGAAATAATGACTTGTTTGATAAGGAAAACATGTCCATCCATTGAAAGAGACTTTCCCTTCCAAGATGAAAGACTTTTCCTAACTTGGGTCAGGACCTATGAGAAGTGAGATGCCCATGGATTTCCCCAAAGCATTGGAACTCAAAGATAAGTGAGTAGAAGATATCCATCCCAAAGACCAAGAATATTGATGAGTTGATTCTTTCAGGAATCAGGAAACCTTTTGCCAAAATATATTAAGGACTTTCCCCAATTGATTTCTTTTCCTGAAACACTCTCATAATGATAAAGAACCTATTTGAGATTAGCCATGTTTTTTCTATCACCCTAGTTAAAAACCACAATATCATTAGCAAAAAATAAGTGAGAAGGGGTAGATGTACTGCTAGCCGCTCTTATAGTGGAGTGCTTCCCCTCATCCACCATACCGATAAGGATTCTTCTCAAATAATCCTCAGCAATTGCAAAAATAATGGTAGAGAGGGGATCCCCCTACCTCACACCCCTTGATAAAGTGAAATATCCCTCTAGAAATCCATTAACTAGAATGGAGATACACACTGACTCCATCAGCTTTTCCGTCCACTGAAAAAACACCGCATTTAAACCTAATCCATGAAGGGCTAGAATAATGAATCCCCAGTCCATCGTATCAAAATTCTTTCGAATATCTATTTTAAGAGCCACATTTCATCCCCTCGATGTCTTTTTGAGGAGATTAAAACATTCCAAAGCAGTGAGAAGGTAGTCTTATATGCTCTTACCTTTAACAAAACCAAACTCGTTCCGAGATATGATTTAATAAAACCATTTTTTAATATATCCTCAATTAGAATATTTAAATTCCAAAAAAATTTAATGTTTCATCCTATAAGGATAGATGGAAATAAAAAATATGTTCGGTTATAGATCTATCTCAAATTTATTACTAGGTCAAGGGGGTAGCATCACAATCAATTTCAGAAAAACATTAGAAAAATCCTCCATAACTCTTGGAAACACAAATAATTTACAAATGAAAATTACAACATAATATCTACCATTTGAGAAAAAATAGGCTCTAAATATTTACGATCTATATGATGATCATGATTGTCAACGAACACTAAATGATCACCTTTCACATCAATCAAAACAAATCTCCTTCAATATAAATCTATGATATCCTGCACTAAATATAACCAACCCATGATAATGATGAAATTATATATATATATATCCATAATAAGAAATAATCCTTGATTAAATAATGTTTCTGTATAATCAAATGAAAAACCCATACTAACCTCAAAAAATATAGAGTAACCTCCAACTAGTGTAGTCTACACAAAAGGAATTGGAAGTTATTCCACCTTAACTCTAAGATCTCGGACCTAGTAAAGTGTAATAAAGGAGTTTAAATACATTGAATTGAAAAAAGAATGATATAGAGTGTAATACAAATAGACGGTACCTCAAAAAATGTATTATATTACTGGAGATAGAAACTTTATAGAATGCATCTTTCCACACTTTTCTATTCTACCTTGCTAACCCTGATGATGCTCACCTCTATGACCATTCTCATCCCTAGGTCATTGAGGATGGTTAATATCATGAGGTAATAATACCATTGACACTACAACAAATACAACTACTATTTCCACCACTAGACACACAATAACCAATACCACTATAACAAAACCCTATTGCTACCTAAAAAAAATCGTCATCTTATATAATTGTTATTCATTTAAACACTCATTATTTATAATTACCATATTAATATCCATCCAATACTTCTTAAATTTTAATTTCCAAATATTATTTTAACCCTTTCTTTAAATTATTTAACACTGCATCATTACCTCTCTATTTTCACTCAATAATTCACTTCTATAAGACAACCCATTCTTAAAATAGTTTTCAATTAGTTTATAAGATAATTATTTTTAAATAACATGGAAACTGAAACAAACTAACCAAAATAAACTCATCCCACCATCATATCAAAAAAATATACTAATAATGCACAATACCATCCCTATAAACTTTGTATCAAAAACTAAACTCTCATGAAAATCACATCAACTACTACTAAAAAAACACTACCATCCCTTACTCTTCTACAAGAATCCAACTACACCAATTATAATAGATAACATAAATAAAATTAATTCATTCATAAATCACTATTAATTAAATAATTCAACTAAAAATACTAATAATTAATTTCAAATTTATACTTCATCTTTTCATTAACATCTTTATGTTATTTTACCAATTTCAATATGATAAATATATTAATGAAAATACAAATCACAGAAGTATTAAAGGATGAAAATCAATCAATAAAAGAAACCATTAGTAATAATGAAGCATCTAAAACATGCTCGTATCACTTCCCAAACTCAAATTTCACAATATATTTATTATCTTTATGAAGTAAATTATAAATATTTTTTCAAATAAATCATAATCAGGTTAATTTTATATTTAATATAAATAAAATATAGAAATTACAAATACATTACCTCGAACCAAATCTTCAACCACTGCATTACAATTATGAGAAGAAAATGATGATAAAATTCTACAAAATTCAAGATATTTTCCCAGAAAAACTATACACAAGAACCCTGTATCGAAAATTTAACCAACATAAAAAATACAAAGCGAAAATTTTTTTGCATCTAGAATAAGAACTAAAAAATGAAAATAAAGGAACATTACATCTTATGAAATAAATCTCACAAATCAAAGGATGAAGATAAACTGTGGGATAATCAAAATCACCAAAAAATGAATTAAATATGGACTAGGGTTAAAAATAATTAGTTTATAACTACGTAAGAAACAAAGGTTGACTAAATTTATAATAAATATTTATGTGAATGTACCATGGAATTGTGAAGAGTTGACCACATCATGAAAAATCTCAATTTAAGTTGATCCAAATTTATTATATTTTAAAATAAATTAATACCTCCTTAAAAACGTCTTATTGTATTTTTAAAAATGGATTTGAGACTTTCCATGAAATAGTGTTATAAATCATGTCATGGTTCCACCACTCACGCAACTTGAACCATAAGACACTATGGAATAACACCCTCTAGCCTCATTAGTTCCATTCTACGTCCATAATTTTATAATGAAATAATTCCTTCTTGGACATGAAATCAAGAAATAAAACACATAAAATGGTTATTTCAGCCTTCTCTATAGTAGAAAAACATTTCAACATCTAGCTACGACCACTGAAATTACCCCCACTATACAATAATCGACCACCGTGACATAACCTCCCCAAAACAGATAAAAATTAATTTGATCTCTACAAACCCATAAAAATATTAAAGCCACTATACCCATTTCTAAACCCTGACCAACGTAAAACTCTTAATGAAATAATGGAGATCAAAACACACCATGGTTCCCTTTAAAAATACCAAACAAATATATTCACCTCCAAAATACCTTTAAGATCCACTCTAACACCTCTAACACCCCCAAAATACAAAACATAAGAGAATGAAAATGTAGGAATCTATATTATATTCTTATGAATTGATTATCATAATTGAGAATAAAAAAACTCAATAAGGAAAGAATATAAATTTCAAAAGAAGATTCCCCACATGATACCTCTCAAACGAAATATCACCACCGTAAAAGAAAAATCACAATATAAAATAGAGACTAATATTATTTATTCATACTAGTATAATATCAATCTCGACATTACTATATAAATCAATACATAAAAATATCTCATTTTAATAATCATGAAATTATAAATCATGCACCCACATACATTCCTTTAAGACAATATGCCCCCACAGGACATGAACCAAAAGAATGATATTCCCATTAAATACCCTCTTCTAATGATCTGGATTATGAATAATTCATTCCATAAACACCACATCCTTCTCAACATGTAACTCACCCAAATCAATGACATAAGTTTAATCATGAATATATATATTCAAATCTAAAACACATGTAAAATGTTCGGAATATGATTTATCTATAGAGGAAGATATAACTGATACACCACCACATCGATACACTCTAACGCACTAAAAATTCTGATGAACCAATGAGAAATATTACTAACTCAACCAAACATAATTTACCCATGATTAAGAGAAACCTTAAGATAAACATGATCACTAACCTCAAATTCTAAAGGTCTCCTCCTCTAATTAGTATAATACTTATAAAGATATTGAGTTTATTTATTTTTCTAACGAATCACTTGCATATTAGCTGTAATTCTCTACACTAAATCAAGTATAGGAATTTATAAATATTTAAAATTAGACCAATATAATGTAGAAATATAAAATTACCCATTAAAAACCTTTTATGATGATGAAATACGTGCTCTATGAGAATATTCAAGGAAGTCATGGCCGGTTCAGAGCGAATACGAGCCCAAAAGGCCCCAAAATTCCTCTAAGGGGCCTATTTTCAGAAGCCTAGCTCCTTCATGAATTGATGGATATTAAAAATATCCATGGATGAGTGTTTAGTACATGGCCTATGAATTATTGACAATAACCTCCACACGATGACATTTGGAGTTGTGGACCACTTCATGAATGCACGAAGGGTTGATGGTGATATATGTGAGCATGAATCTTTTACTCGCAGAGCTACCCCCTTCACAAAGCACATGATCCCTCACGAGTGAATCCAATTTTTGAAAAACCAAAAAACTATAAATACCTAGTTCTGTCTAACATTTTAAGAATTATGTGTGAACTTACGACTTTCTAAATCACTATCTTTTCATGAAACCCTGAGAATCATGAACCAAAGAAAAAATGGATCACCCAAGGTAATCAAATTTCATGAATCCTCATCCCTTGTGTTCTTAAGAGACTCCACCCTAGGTAAAAATTCCATTAATGAATTCCTACACCATCAAAAAGGAAAAAAGAACCTATGGGGAACATTAGGATTCATGAAGTTTTCAACCTACATGAATCACTTTCCCTGTGTATCAGGACTTCCCTATGTGTAAGGTTCACATTGTTTCATAAAGAATATCCCTTAACAAATACCATGACCTACACAAGGACCCTAAGCCTTACAAGACCCTCTTCATGAAACTTCAATATTCATGAAGAACCTATCATGGGACTCTCCATGGTGTTACCCTTCTACTGAAATCTCTTCACAAATGTAAAATTCCTAGGATCCCCACTCCCATCCGGGAATAGCTCGAGTCCCCATGTGTCCAGTGCCACCCACTCCTGTGTTTTCTCACATTTCCCCAAGTGTAGTTTGATCCTCCCACCATCCTTTTAATTCCATGAATTGGTATAATAACACATTTTCTTCTAAGAATAGGTTCTATAACATATACCTCATGATTGGCCACTCCTCCATGGAAGTTCCAATGCCATTCCCCTCCTGAAGGCGTAGGAGCGGTGGTCACATAATCACTAGGGATAATAAGTGAGTCCCCCACTTCCAATATGCATGATGTAAAACTACCAAGATCTATATCCTTATCATACGATGTTAAAATTATTGATAACATCTTCAATACATGACATAAAACTATAGACTTACCTTGTGCGATGAACATAGGATGCCCCATGTACAATCATCATGGGATTCCACCCTCACCCCAAGTCTCATAGACTGACACTCAGGGAAGCTTAATGAATAATCCCCAAATCATTCTAACCAAGAGAAATCATACATTCTAGGTAATCTTCTATTTATATGTCCCATACTATCCCTCATTGATGCTCCTTCCTCAATACACACATCGTTACCGCAAGATGTTAAACTACATGGGTTGGTCCTATCAAACCACTTTAAACTACATTATCAAACATTGTGGGTTTTGATCCATGTATTCTAAAAATGTTACATAGTATTCATCCTTGAGGTTAAATACCAAAAATGGTAAAGTCACGATGTTCCATCCTATGGATGCACCTCCCAGAACTGCTTCCATGGTGCATTATCATCCACAACTCACAGATCTGCCTCCATAGTGCCTTCTAATCAATAACTCCCAAATCCACCTCCATGATGCATTATGATCTATAACTTCTAGATCCACATACATGGGGAGTTGTTATCTATTGGTAAACTATCCAGGTGTGACCTCTTCCCTCTTAGGGATGCACCTTCTAAATCCACCTCCATGGGGAATTCTGATCCATTGGTAAACTATATAGGTGTGACATCTTCCCTCTTAGGGACACACCACCTAGATCCTCCTCCATGGCGAATTTTGATCAATAAATCCAGAATCTTCCTCAATGGGGCATTCTAATCCATGAAAATTGGATTCTACTCCATGGAAAATTATGATATATTGCTAAAATCTCCTGGTAAAACATCTTCCATCATAGGGACGCACCACCTGGATCCACCACTATGGGTAATTATAATCCATTGGTAAACTATCTCAGTGTGGAATCTTCCCTCATAGGGGTGAACCTCCTAGATCTGGTCTTCACATGGTGTTATAATTCTAAAATCTCAAATCAGCCTCTATGGGTCGTTCTGATCCACAACTTTTGGATCCACCTCTATGAGGCATTATGATACATTGGTTACTTATCTTGGCATGAAATATTCCCTCATAGGGATGCACCTCACGGAACTGACTCCATGGGGAATTTTTATCCATCGGTAAACTATCTAGGTGAGACATATTCCCTCGTAGGGACACACCTCTCAGATCCATCTCCAAGGGTCTTTCTGATCCAAAACTCTTGGATACACCTCCACATGGCATCCTGATCCAAAAAATATGGATCCGTCTCCATGGGTCCTTCTGACCCATCAGTAAACTATCCAGGTGCAACATCCTCCCTCCTTGGGATGCACCTCCTAAAATTGCCTCCATGGGGAATTCTTATCCATTAGTAAACCATAATTGTGTGACATCTTCCCTCATAGGGATGAACCTACCAGATATTCCTCCATGGAGAGTTTTGATCCCCAACTCCTGGATCCCTCTCCATGGGGTGTTTTGATTCAAAAATTCTAGAGGCACCTCTATAGGGTGTTCATACCCATTAGTAAACTATCCAGGTGTGACATATTCCCTCTTATGGGCAAACCTCCTAGATCTTCCTCCAACGAGTGTTATGATCCACAAAATTAGGTCTTCCTCCATTATGTGTTCTAAACCATCCATCTTTCCCCCAAAATACATTAACACTATTTTAATCTCTATAATACATTAAAATTGCACCCTTATCCATCTCAACAAGACTTACCAATCCATTTCCATAGGATATATAACATGTGACCTGACCCATAAAACCCACCTCTTAAAAAACATGGGATGCTTGAAGTAAAAATCCATGGAAGCATATGCCCCTAACATTAATTACCTGGAAATCAACATAGGTTTCTTTGGGTTACATGCCTAAGATTCCTCATATGAGATTACCTCCCATGAGGAATATTCAAATGTGACCAATGCACCTAATGTCTTTACATTCCAAATGATTCCCAATGTGACTACTCTTATGGCCAAAGGTTGTTGCCCTACTGGGGAAAAGTAGTGTAATTAACTGGCATCCACAAGGAGATGGTACCAGTAATGAGTTCCACGAACATGACTCAAATCTACAAGGGATACCCAGACTAGGAAATAAGCTTCAAGGAGGAATCCATGAAATGAGGAACCGACATCCCATTATTCTGTTATGATCAAGGAGAATACATCACAATTGAATGTGATGAAATCTATCCACCTTTGGAAAGTGGGAATATGGGTAAATAGAAATCCATCACACACATTGTATATAAACACATAGGTGGGAACCTATGAATGTTTCTAAAATATAAATGGTGATCCCAATATGAAACTATTCTACTCAACATGGGAACTAGCAGTGTTGGGGAATCAGTAGATTATATTGTCACTAAATTCAAACATACAGTGCTAGGTCCCACCAAGAAAACTGTGGGGCTACCATGATGCTCCAAAGAAAATTGGGGTAGTTAGAATTTGGGAATGCTTGGTCAGTGACATTGTCAATGTGGATCCCTCTTTATCTTAAGAATATTGGAGGATGTTAGGGAATTTGGAATCACTCTACTTATACCTATATCGATGACTAAATCCACTATCCTTAAAGGTCTCACATAGTAGGGAATCTGAAACCAAGTTCCCACAGGCACCAGGATATGGGAGATATGGATGTAAAAATCATATATAACTCTATCCTTTCCATGAATTCTTCCCCATCTTTGTAAAATAGTCCCCCATTCCCCATCTCACCCTCAAAGATCATTCAACCAAGGGTTATCGACACCCTTTTGCTCTAGTAAAAACATGATGGTGGTCATTTCCACAAAGGATATTTTCCTCTAAGACCTTGAGGCATCATCGAATCGATGAAACCACCTCCCTTAAGGGTTGGACTAGGAGAAACCACCCCCATTACAAATGAAACCCACTTCAGGAGTCTCTCACAAGAGTGATCCTATGACTCACTCCCATACACCATGGATGTGGGGGATGCTCGATTCACCCCATTTTTTACTACTATCTGGGAACCGCCAAGTAGGGATCCTACGAAGATGTGTCAATTCCATCAATGAACGGTCCGTTAGGCCAATGAATAGGTTGAAATTACCCATACTCCATCATTCCCCATTCGAACCACCCAACACCAACCTCGGGGGAAGGATCAAGAGATTACCCAACAAAGGGGTATCTTACACATCTCTAGTGGCCCATTCCACCACCAACACATCCCTATAAGTCCCTATAATATGCCAAAATGGATCAATATTTTATGGATTGGGATCCAGAATCCAAAAACAATATAGGAAGTCTAGTTTTTTCCCTTTAAATCACTAAAACCATGGACAAGCATTATGGTCCAACCCATAATGATGAGAATCGGTGTAGAGGTCCTTACCACACTATTTTCAACCCAAGTGGAGATCCTATATGCTCTTTAAACAACTATTACAGAGGTCGTACCCATACTCCAGACTCTTAGCATGTAGGTCCTACCCATGTCACCACCAACCATCATGTATGTCGTCCTTGTGTTCCAACCAACTAGCACAGAGGTCTTCTCTATCCTGAATAGGTACCCTAACATGAATAACCATCTCAGGGAAGAAGGGTTTCCACTCACCATCGAAGGTGAAATATTGGGAAACACCACATTTTTGTTAACCTCATTGACCTATCTGATTTTGAAGACACTAATGACTTGTTAATAGAATTCCCACCTCGACTGTAAATGTTTGGATAAGGATATTGATAGTTGAAATTCTCCATCCTAGAAGGAGAAATCCACAGGGTCTCAATATCCATCCATAGATACATGAAGGTGGAGGAAGTTATGTCCCCCTTTCAGGGGCTCACCACGAATCCATCCCTATCACCAATAGTTTCCCTCCTCTCTACCACTACCCATGATGTAGGAGAATTGTTTTTATCAAGGACGAATCCTTGATATGGTGGGATCCCTATTGAGACATAGATGGGTGCCACCTCCCTCACACACGAGGTAGTGGCAAATACCCCATTTTATAGGGATGTGATGATGCAGTTGGTATCACCCATGAGAGATGTCCCGATATGCAATGAATAGATAACTTTCATAGTGAATCCTCTACTAGTCAAATAAATGAAAAACTAATCCATATTAGTTATTTCACCCATCTCCCAACAAAAAACGATTGAAGCTTGGTCCGACCAGGAACATGGCCCATCCTTTGAGCAAGAGGGCCTATGATAGGTCATAGACACCAAAAAAATGTATGTGGTGTTCTTCCCATGAGAAACTCCCAACTTATACATCCAAAAACCCTTATCTAGGGACAGACTATGTGTTTCCACTAGATCATCTAGGAGACACTTCACTACCTCTGTGATCATAAGTTGGATGACCAAAGATTCCATGTGAACCTCAAGGAAATTGATCAGTAGTGTTGAAGGGTTGAGTTGGAAACAATCATAGTGGATCAGTTCTCTACATCATCCAGCTACCTCCATACCCACCTACAAAGATGCATTAATATCCTCATATTGTGCCTCTATATTATGGATGAGGAATATCCATATGTGCATATTGGGGTATGGAGAAAGTATGGTGCTATCCATTTCATCCCTATATTGTGACAACCTGAACTACCCAGCAATGATAAGGGTTCCCCTTTGGGTATCGTTACAGTGAACATGGTTATTCCCAAGATTCTAGAGAATAGGGTAATCAACACAAGACATGATATGGAAGATCCACCACAATATTGAGGAAAATACCAGGTAGAACTTCACACATGTGTCCACATCAACAAACATAGGTAGGCGTGTAGCCTCATGGATCCCCACAATGAGACATTTTATCTACCTAACCCTCATGATATGGTAAAGAATCACGTTAGGCATTAAAATCAATCCAAGGTCACAAAAAAGAAATAGATAGATCCCACAGTAGTCACCTTTCTCCAGAAGGTCAAATAATAGAAAAGTATCATTGATGATATCTTTGCTGATCAATGAACAGATTATGATGCAACTTGACAAGATCCCATTTTGCCTCTGATAGGGAAGAACGTCCTCCTTGGATGGATGCCCCCAGTCGAGATCTATGACTCCATACACATAAATAGGGTATAGATAGTTGTTTATATAAAATGAATGAGGTATGAGATGTAGAACTCACTAAATAATTGTAATTACCCTAATCAGGATCCAGGTCATGCTGCTTTACAAGACGCTAAGCCTATATAACAAGTTGATGAGCCTGTCAATGCATTGGTGGTAAAAAATCCTCATCAAGACAAATACCCTTTCCAAGATGATTTGATACTCACTCTCACTATTCTCCTTGAGTCCATGGATATGAGAGAGGTGGAAATACCATCTTATTGAAAGTTGTACCCGAAATGGGTGGATGACATGTAAGTGACCCCAAAGTTTGGTAATCCTATATTTTCCTCGTTCAATGGGATAAATGACCCAATGTAGCACTTGGACCACCTCATCTCAAGGTGTGGGACCATTTTGGGAACCCTAGAGTAGAAGATGCCTCCATGTTTCGATGTTTCATCCAAACATTGGAAGAACCTACATTCATCTGGTACAACCAGCTACCTATATGGTTCATTGCTAGTTGGGAAGAAATTTGCAGATAGTTTACCAGTTTAGCTCCACAATGTGAAAACACGTATTTATGGCCTCTTAAAGTGAAATAAAATTCATGAAGAGTGATTCATAGATTTTGTTTCTCAATGGAAAGGCCTCATGTAATCACTTGAAATGCTGCTAACTGAAGAGTAGTTTCTGATGATGTGCATGGGGAATGTCAATACTGAGCTGGTCCCTACCCTCATCACCCAAAATTTTCTAGGCAGGTTTCAAGAATTTTCTGATAAGTCCCTTCACCTAGAAGAAGCCATCCAATAGGACAACCAACCATTCCCACTTCATCTTCTAACTAATTTAGGAAGGCCTTACAAATTTTAGATTTACACTAAGATATAGGTATATTCCCTCCAAACACTGGAGCTGTTGGACCCTTTTCTAGAGGATCCTCACCAAGTTAAGCCTTACCAAGTGCATCCTCACATAGTGCAAAACTGCTAGGTACCACCTCACCAAGCGTAGCCATCTAGATGAGAGAATGAGGATCTAGACCATCACCAATCCCAGGCTCCTAGAGTTATATTTTTAGAAATAAATAACCAAAAATATTATTTTAGGGATACACAAGTTTTAGGTTACTTAATTAATTCCATGGAGAAGGAGATTTGGAAGTTTCTAGAGTGTAGGAGGCCCAAGGAATCCAGAAACACTGATCATCCTGACCACTGCCCATACTACAATATCCTTGTACATACCATCAAGGAATGCTATGTGTTCAAGGATTGGATACAATACTAATTGCATCATAGTTTGGTCAAGTTAGGTGATGTATTGACATAGGTAACACATATATCCACCGATCCTAGTAGCAAAAATTAGAGTTTAGGTGAATAGAGGGAATCCTATATCCATGGAACATATAATTATGACAATTGGTTGGTTCATAGATGAGTTTCTCATGCCCAAAATGTCATATGTTCCATCCTAGGAAAACTAAAGCCTCTTGTAGTCACTACTCCTCATCCTTCCATTGCTTCTACATTTGTGTCATAGACTTCCAAATCCAAGTGGAGTAGGAGCCTATGGTGTAAGGGAAACCAAATTCTCCCACCTATGCTAAAGAAATTTCATACCCTTAGTGGTTTCATGACTCATGAGTTGGTAATCATTCCTAGGGTCTTCCCATCATTGGAAGAAACCTCTGATGATGAGAAGAAGTATGCCTATGATAATACCATCAAACTAGTAGACTCCCAACAATGAGGAATATTAGGTAAATCTCCCTGAGTGCTTTAGGATAACCCTATCGAAAGTGAGGTTGAGGATATGAAAGCCTCGAGAGTGCTCAGGCTAGTGCCTCAAATCGAGACGTGCATTCTACCAAGACTTGAATGAATGTATTTTATAAATATTAGTAGAAAAAACCCTCATATATTTCTCTACGAGATATGTCATCGCATAAGACTATGTTAAATGACCAAGAAGATCAGCTACGACCACACCATGATTAGCCACATCAAGCTAGAGCTAGGCCTCAACTAGTATACAATGAGGCAATAGTGGTTTAGAGAAATTCAGATGGTTGATAACAAGATACTTCTAGTACATTCCTAAACCTAGTGTTTCAGCTAGAAACACCCATTATGATTTATTCCTTGGATCCACCCTTATGATTAGAAACATACCTTTGGTGCAACAGTATGAATTGTTGAATCACCTCAGTATAATAACCTTATAGAAATTGATCCTCAAGGACCTAATCGTATCATTTGAGATAAATGATTCCCAAGAACAATCCTTGAAGATCCCTCTCTAGTTTGAAGCAGAATTAGATACCATAGAGACCTAATTTTCTAAGGAGTCTGAGCAGTAGGAATGTCAAGATGTCATTTCATTCTATTGAGGGGATGAGGGAGCACTCATGTTGGGGAACATTATCCCATTTTACATCATAGTTCAATGGTGTGGAAATACATCACTGCTTGGTCAACATAGGTTTCTAGATTAATCTCACCCCAAACTAGATAATCCTTAATATGGGACTAAATGAAGTATATTTGACTCCCTCAGACTTGAATATTCAATATTATGAATGGACTGAGTAGAAAATGTGTGGTAGGACTGGGTTAAAGAACTTGTACAAATATTTGATTGCAATTTCTGAATTTATGGTAGTCTAACAGGATACCACATACAACACAACATTGTCTAGGCCTTGGGTTTATCTATATATAGAATCCCCCTCCTCATATCACTCGTTCCTCAAACAATCCCTCAATAGTCGAGTAGGGATAATTCTAGATGATGTGTCTCCCTTAGAATCATGTGAAGCCCTCTATCTAGATGTTTAATATTACAAGATAGATTTGAAGAAAGTCCATGCCAATGAGGTTGAGCACATGACCACAATAGATAATCCATAAGGAAGACTTGGATGATGCTTTCATTCTCCCTATTCATCGGTTGGAGACCACGATGCTAGACTTGGGAGGTTTCTTTGTAGTTTCCTAGAAAAAGGGTTTTGGAATCCATAAAGGAGGGAACATATATAGATTTCCTTATACTTATATACAAGATAAGAATAGGTGATACCATAATACCCTACCTATATGAAGTACCGAGAGGTTTTCCCTATGGACATAATTTCATATTATTCCCTCTAGTTTTGAAGGAAAGGGTTGAATCAAGGAAATTAGACTTTCTACCATTTATTTACCATCAATAATGCACCCTGTGATTGATGTTCAGATGGAATTGCCTCAACAACCTCTATCACCATATTTTTAGCAGATCAGGAACCCTAAAATGATGATTATGTGTCATCCCAAGTGGGAAAAAATGCTCCCCCCCAAATTAGATGCCCTGGATGAACCACATCCTCACACTAATTTTTCTACCTTAGATGATGAAGAGGATTTAGAGGATACCCCTGTTGAATTCAAAGAGGGAATATTCACTACCTTCGATGTGTTTGTTCAGGTGAACCTCAGAATTGAGGAAGATATGAGGCTAATAATAATCAGTGAATCCATGCCTCTAGAGAAGAAATAGTAGTATGAGGATTTCTTGAAGTAGTATCATGATTTATTTTCCTGTATCTATGATGAGATTTCAGGACTAGATCCTCATGTCACTGTACACCATCTTGGTCTCACAGGGAGTCATCGTGGGTTCATGAAGCTTCCCATAAAGATGCAACCATCCCATGGTTCTATGGTTGAGGTAGAGGTTGATAAGATTATCAAATCTAGCTTTATCAGGGAAGTCTAGTACCCCAGGTGGATAGCCAACATAATCCTATTCAGGAAGAAAAATCGGAAGATTAGAGTCTACATCGACTTCAGGGATATCAACCACCAAATTCTAAAGGATGATTTTCTCTTTCTAGTGATAGTGTTATTGATTGATGCTACATATGTTTTCTAGGACCTCTAATTTATGGATTTTTACTCTAGGTAAAATTAGATCTGAATGGCCCCAAAGTATGAGGAGTCTTAATGCACCTTCAAGTTCCGTTTTATTCACATGGGATACAATCATATTATATTTTATTGTTTCCAAGAAATAACTTTCTACCAAGATATTGTATAACGATAGTCTAGGGTCTATCCCCTGAAGAATTAAAATGGCGCTGGTAACCCTTGGCTTCAAACCCTTTGGTGTTAGAGTCCTCATGAGTTAATTCATTTTTGTGAAAAACTATTACTAGAGAGTTGAGCTTTTAATTGAGGAATAAGAAAGGGATTGAGATCAATTTTGAGGTTCTTTAGAAAAGATGATATTAATTCTAACATGGTAGGATCCTAAGGTTTAGGATGTGAAGAAAGTGGAGGTCTCTAGTTGAATATGGTCAAACCAACTAGTTATACCTAAGAGATAACTATTCCTTGATATAGAGATAGTGATAACCTATATGTATTAAGTTTATCTTCTAAGATAGAAAGTATCTTTGGATATTATTCATAGCCTAATCTACTTCAACTAGGATCAGGTCCTTCATTCAAATGTCCCATGGTTAGTGATGTTGGAAGGAATTTGATAGACAATTTTTATTTATCCCAATTAATAACCCTTAAGGTTACCACATTTAGAATTAAATATTTTTTGAGTTCAGAAACCCTTACTCTTGATCCCTACGCTAGGTGGTTTCGCCACTCAGGTTAGGATTGGATGAAAATAAATGAGGAACTAAAAGTATTCTTAACATGCCAGAAAATTGAGATTAAGTGGTTGATAAACATGAAATGATTCAACCTAACCAAATTTTATGAACATGGAACCAAGAATAAGAAATATAGATATTGAATTACACAATTAAACTAACTATTTAATTGAATTAGGAATATAAATTATTTCAAAAAGTTCGTCAATGATCAGTGCCTGGAATAATGATGAACGAAGTCAATGCTGTAATACGAAATGAAGATGACATCGAAAACAACTCATGATGATTTTATTAAATCAAAAAAATGAAAGGAGACTAAGAAATTTTGAGTTTAGGGTAGAGGGAGTGGTAGAGAATGAAAGGGGAATGATAGAAAGAAATATTTCTTCTAGGGGATCCTCTAAAATCTGATGCCCTACTGCTGTATATATAGGAGAAATATTACACAACTTGTAATAGTAATTCATGTAGTGTAATTAATATTTGCGGTTTTCTCTATGTATTTTCAATCTATGTGTATATCATGCACATTTCTTCTAATATTTGAATATTTTACTCCTTTTTAAGATGTGTAAGGTGGATTCACAATGTGTATCTTCCTTCAAGATTTATCTTCAGAGTGGGAATTGCATTTAAAAGTTTCATGACGTGTATCTATAACTCAAGTTGTGTAATGGATTATCCATTAGTAGTTTTCCACAACTTCCTTCTTGAATTCCTTCAAGACTTGTACCATGCTATGAAACTCTACTACAAATCATGTTAATAGGTTTCGAAAAATGCAATTGGAATTTTTTTTCCTTTTTTTCATTTTTTCCATTGAAACTTTGGAAGCCTATTTTATGAAAAAACAACCCATACCAAGTTAATTATCAAATAAATCATTGAAAATCCTTAATCAAATGATACAAAAATGTATATATTATTTCATCTTATCAAATTCCACCACACTTGAATAATTTATTGTCCTCAAGTAAAAATATCTCAACTGTGGTTTAAAAAAGAAAGAAACGTTTAAAATAGGAAACATTCATTATATATAGGAAAATAAAACTAATTATAAGTTTAAAAGGTCTTTCTATAGAATCATATCTGTATAGAAAATCAGTCATGCCTCATAACTCAATTCATTTAAAAAAATCACAATCTTCTAATTACAATATCTCAACTGTTCCTTGAATTATATACCCATTTCCTCACAATGAATTTTCTCTCATCACTCTGTGTAAAATGAAACTAGATTTATGCCCATACCTTGAGTAAATTCCCCTAAATATAGGCTTGTATCAGTTCAATCATCTCCACTTTGTATGACAAATAAAAAATCAATCCTAAGGACTTCTTCAATTAGGTTCTAATGACATAGAGGCTGTGGGGAAGTAAGTAAAAGGTGAAGAAATATAAAAAATGTGTGTAGGACCTGAAGTATAATGAAATAATGTTGTGACAAGTGTAAAAAAATGAGTCCTCCAAAGCTAATAGAGTCCACACTCCCAGCAGCTCAAACTAGATCAATGTATATGTCAGGTAAGTTCAAGAAGGGTATCATGTTCCTTACGTTTTCTTTTTAATTTTTTATTTTCCGAAAGTCATGTCTAAGACATATATCACATCCATTCTCTAACAGCATATAATTCTTAAGGGGATTCAACAGTCTTGAAATGGTAATTTTTGACATTCCTAATACACAACCCATGTCAATTTTTATTTCTTGTTTGTCTTTTTTTGTAAAGTATAATGTAGAATAATATAAAAGAAAGAGGTTAAAAAAGATTAAAAGTTTGAATCATATTACAATCCTTGTTATTAATGGGAAGTAAATTAGTGGGGAGATCATCGATCCAAGTAATGTCTTGATTAACTCCCTTGTTAGTAAGGCCATCTGCAACTATGTTATCTTCACAATAAATATGAGTGATGATGTAGTTAATATCAAGAAGAGGACATGTGCAATCCATCCAACAGGTAGTGATTGACCACAGAAGTTGTTTCACACAATTCCAAATATCTTGCACAATGGTAGTAAAATCACTCTCATGTAGAGGTTGTTCCAACCATAGTGCTTTATGAAGGAAATAACATGTATCATACTCATAATTTTGGACTCCAGTGAAGAGGCAATGCCACTGCTGTGAAAAAAGCATCCAAGGATCATACCATGATGGTTCCTGAAGATAGCTCCACAACCTGTAGGGTCTATATTTTCATTAGAGGCACCATCTACATTTACATTAATCTATCAAGGAAAAGGAGCACAACATAAAACTTCAAAAGTGCATCAAGGCTGGAATAAAATTCCATCATTATAAAGGCATTGCAGAATGCCAAAGTCATTCACAGTGTTGTTGCAATAACCTTTTTGGATTGATTCAGCTTCATGTATGGAAATAAGGATCTTCATCCTACCTGCATTATGGATAAATGATAAATTTTTTTGAATAATAACATTTCTATCATACTAGATCACATGATGAAGTTTAGAAACAATAGTAAGGAAAATTTTCTTAAGTTGATGATAACTTTCCATTTCCAAACATCTCTTCAATTGAGATTTGATTGAATGATAAAGCATCCATATGCAATAAAAAATGTCAAAAATATAGTTCCAAAGGGCATAAAAAGTGTCAAAAGAAAGAAAGAGATGATTGATATCTTCTCTGTATTGATTACAGAGCCTACATTTATAACAGAGTTGAATTACAAAGGATTGAAGGCACCCATATGTGGGACCCCTGTTGTGATCATGGCTCCAAATAAGAGTGAATCTTTTAATTTTTATCCAGTTTTTGTTAAATAATTTTATCCATCCAAATTCACTCTCAGAGTTATGGAAAAAATGATTATAATTTTTTTAATTAAGCATACCATCATTAGTAGGATCCCAAATTTAAAAATCATCAGTGTTTGAGAAGTGGTAGTTGTTAATGACATACATAATGGTGTCAGGTAGATGATCATTTTGAGAATTTATCATTTCTTTGATTGAAAAGTTGGTATTCTTAGGGGTTTGTCCAGGAGGAACCATATATATTAAGGGAGTGCCGATCCATTTTTCCAAAAAACATTTCATGGAGGAATCTCTATAGTCCATCCATCTGGAATTATTCATAATGATGAAAAATGATTGATTTATGGATGGTTATATAGAAGTGTAAATAAAATTTGAATTTATTTTCATACGTTTATCAAGAAATCTATTTTTTAAAAAGGTAATGGATTCAGATTTGTTGTAGAGAATGCTCTAAGTGAGTCTTTCTTGAAGAGATACATTAAATTACTTAATATTTTTTATGCCAGTTCAAACTTTATCATTAGGTTTTCAACAAGTTGAATGGGGGACTATTAGAAGTTTCATATCTAGAGTGGTACCTATCCAAATGAATTTTTTTATTGAGGTATTCATTTTTTTATAAGACCAGTGGGCCATTTATAAACCAACATAGAATAAACCATTTTAGAAACAATAGTAGATTTGATATGGATGATTCTACCTTCCATAAAGATGGATTTTCCTTTCCAAGAAGATAGCTAATGAAGGAAATGGTAAAAAATTGTAGAAAAGAGATAAGACTTGGGTCTACCCCAAAAAATGGGGACACATATATAAGTAAAAGGTAGAGATCCCTATTTAATTCCTAAGTCATTGATAGTATTGAATTTCATATTATGGGGAATGTTTTTTCCTAAAGAAGATAAATTATTTTCTCCAACTAGTGGCTTGACCAAAAACCACTTCGTAGTGAGAGAGGGAATTTTTGAGGTTTTGAATATTTCTTATATCACGTTTTAGGAAAACGATGATATCATCAGCATATAATAGGTGAGTGGGAGAATTTTAATTCCTAGAAACATGAATGGGCTTATGTTTGGTTGGGTCTACAAGATGTGTGAGAAGGAAACTAAGATAGTAATCCACAATAGAAAAAGTAAGGAAAAAATGGGGCCACCTCTCCTAACACCTTTGGTGCATTTGAAATATCCCATGGGAGAGCCATTAACCAGAATAGAGATGGAGACTGATTTAAACAGAGTTCTTATTGTAGTGATAAAAGTATCACTAAATCCAAAAGATTATAGCACCTTGAAGATAAATCTCCACTCCATGGTATAAAAATATTTTTTAATTTCAAGATTAATAAAAATATTGACTTTTTTGTTAGAATTGTTTATAGTGTTGATGCATTCATAATCAAGAGAAATACAGTCTTGAATGGAACTACCCTTAATAAACCCAAATTGGTTCAAAGGTACTATTTTTCTCTATGATACTTGAGTGTCTATTAGCAATGAGTTTAGTGATTATTTTATAGAGGGTGCTAATGAGAGAAATGGGCCTAAACAAATGAATCTCAAATGAATTTTCCACTTTTGGAATTAGAGAAAAAAATGTGCATTTAGACCATGAGCAAGAACAACATTGGTAAAGAAAGATTTGAAAAAAAATTAAATGTAAAATTGAATATTGTCCCAATAATATTGATAGAAACCATTATTAAAGCCATCAGGACCAGGAGCACTATCGAGATTTAAGCTAAAGACATTATCCTTAATTTTATGATCAAGATGAATGCTTAGAATAAAAGTGTTATCTTCATCATTTACCACCATCGGTATGATCCCAGGTAAGAGGTCCTTTTTATTATTAGGTACATTAAAAACATATTCAAATTAAGATACAATATGATTAGAAATACCATATTAATTATCTAATAGTTTTTCCCTAATTTTTAAAACATTTAGTGGTCTACAAGATTTATTAAATTTTTTGAGGGAGTTATAAAACTTAATATCCCTATCACTATCAGATAACGATTTTTATTTAATGGTATGTTTTCTCATGTTCTCTTTAAAGGTGAGAAAAGAGTTTATATTAACAAAAATATTTATTTTATGCTTCAAATCAGTGTAAAAGTAGGATCTAGTGTTATTGTTTTGACGTTGATTGAGATAATCTTCAAGAAGAAGGATTTCATTGTAAATTTGTTTGGAATAAGAGGTGCACCAACCATTGAGAGCCTATTTAAGGTATTTTAACTTAACAGAGCAGGAAAAGGCATCATTGTAGTGTGACATGGAAGAACAAATTTTTTTTATGATGTCAGTGCATTATGTATTATAAAACCACATATTTTTAAACCTAAAAGGTAGAGAAGGTTTCACAGTTTTGGTAGGGAAAATTACCTGAATAGTATGGTGGTCAAAGGGTATCTTGGTAAAAGAGGTGCTGGAGATGGTGTCCCATTTGTCTAAATCAAGGAAATTCATGAAGGATTTATCCAATTTACTGGAAACCACTCTATTGTTATTCTTTCTATACCAAGTATATTTTTCACAAGTAAGATTTATTTCAAAATGGTTGTTGTCTTCAATAGAGGTTTTAAATTCTCGCATAGAAATAGTAGCATGATACAAACCAATTTTCACACTTGAGTTGAGAATGGAATTGAAGTGTCTAATAACAAACCAAGGATTATAAATATTGAAACCTAATAGGTTAGGTCATTCAAGAGGGTCCTCCTATCTTGATATCTATTTTTAGTATAAACAGAAGAGCATAAGACAATATTTCCACCAATAATAAAGTCACATGTAATGACCTACTCTGAAAGATTAAAAACATGGACATTTAGTATGGAGGAGTGCAAAAAATCTAGAGGGATTTAGCATAGGAGGATTTTTTGGTTGCACGAGTAAAAAAATAACCACGATGACACAAATATGAGTACTTAGGAGGAAAATTAATATTGGGCTCAACAATAGAAAACATCTTTGGGGAGTGAGTGTTAATATTGATTTTTAAAATAGAAAAAGTGTCAGAGTTGGTGATACCCTCACAATTCCAAAAGATAATATTTCTTTAAACCTAAATTTGGAGTTAGGACACCCTTTTTTCCCGACCCCTTTTGCCTAGGGGATATTCTATCCTTTTTAGCAGTGTTTGTGCTCTTATTATGTTCCAGAATACTTTTAGAAGTGGAAGGGGGATTGTTTTAGTTACCTTTCTTAGTATTATCCTTGGGAGGATCATGGAAAGGGTCATTCATAGATAAATCCATAGAATTTCTATTAATAATGATAGTATTATCAGCATCTTCAATCATACTCATATTCTTAGAGATTTTAGATATAAAATTATTATCAGTAGCTTGATAAATACCTACAGAACGATTGAAAAAGGAGGGATCATGTGTACCTAAGTTAGTTGTAGAAGATTTAACCTAATATAAAACATTTCACAAACCTGATGGGATGTCAATTGTCTACCCATAACATGCGAACTGTGTTGGAGTGTCTTCCACACTCACCAGTATTTATGTAGTCCTAGCGGTCTTCCCCTAATTTTTGATAGCTTCTATGGCCAAAGGAGAGTTGGCATTTATCTTATGATCCACACCTATTACAATTGGATCCTTTATGCTAGAGGATTTCTCCACACCTAGTGTTGTCCATTGTATTAGTGTATACTCTAGTATTTATAGATACTTGTTGTAGTGTCTTCAAGATTTTGGGGAATTTTGAATGGATTGATGAATTCAAGATCATATTAAGAATGTACTATATGTGGAAGGAAGGGTATCGTAGCTCTTGGTGGTAGCTACTATGCCTTAATCTACAATAAGAGTTCCTGATGTTGAAATTCGATCTCATCTATGCGTTGAGTCACTCACTGAGCCAGAATAGACGGTGGTAGCAGTCCATAGACAACTATATATGAAAAGGAGTATCCAAAAATGGCTATTATAAAATTAAAATATATGGTAATTAAGATATCTAAAATAGAGAAAAATTTATTCCCATATATATGGATAAATGTAGTAGTACAAAATTAAGGTACATAGAGACTACAATAAGAAAAACAACTAGCCCTAATACAAAAGTTTAAATAAAAAATGAGCAACATATCCTATTAATATAATCTGTAGAATCAAAAATCTTCTATATATTCCACAATTGATCGGATGGTGGTGGTAGTTGTCCAGATGGATCAGAGGTAGAGTCGATAGTAGGGGATGGTGGATCAGCTACAGAGGGCAGAGTTGTGGTGTTGGGAAGATGGGTTTGGGTAGGTAGTTGAGAGGTGTTTATCCTAAGTGGGTATTTGAGTTTGGAAGATATATCAACATATAAAACCTCGATGAATGGTGAAGTGTCCAAACCCTTTCCCCTCCAGGACTGCTTGTTGATGTAATTCTACTAGGTAGTGGGGTTAGAGAGATTTGAGGGTAGGTTTATGTGGTCTATGGATGGTGATGGTGTGGTAGAATAATAGGGGCCAATAGGTTCTAGTGGTGGATGAGAATCTGTGGGAGAAGAGGGTGGTGGTGGGGTGGTAAACTAGAAAACCAATGCAAATGGGAGGTTCAGATGGGGAAAGATGTGTTGTAGATTTTATTAGATGTAAAACTGCATGGCCCAGAAATATAGGGTAGTAGGATGGGTGGGTGGTGCAGTTGTATATGAGGTGGTAGAAGATGTAGGGATATGGGCATGAGGGGCTGGTGGGGAAGTGGTGGGCAGATCATGTTCAAGATCTGTTGCGGGTTCCTCTAGTGCTGTGGAGGCCACCTTATGTACTCCTGGTGCCCAATGGTAAATGTCATCATTCCTCAACAAGTTTTTTATATTGTACAGTATTAGAAATCAATGGACCTCATTTAGACAAGGTATGTGAGGGGAATAGAAGCATCAAACACTCCAAGATGGCAGGCAAGGTGGGTGATAAAAGAGCCACCCATCTGGGTACCTCTAGTCCATTGTGTGTGAGCTCGATAATAATAGGAAAACTTATCATTCAAGTTGATGGTTGGGCCTCCTATGGATTCTTCCAAAAATGATGATGTCAACCTTGATCACACTCCCATGAGACTCTACCAAAAAAAACTAGGTGTGGGTCAAATCTCTATGGAGTATCCATAATGTTGGGCTATATAGCTGAGTGGACATGGTGATCTGAAGGTCATGCACTGTCTGAACATCACATGTGACCATCTACCACATTCACATAAAATAATATTAGGGAATTTCAAGTTAAAGTGTTATAAAAGTATCAAACATATAAAAATCCTCTATTTATATTCTAACTTCGATACCGAATTCGAAAAATGAGAGATCATGTGGTCGGCCACCTAGATAGAAGTGCAGGTAATCCACTACTCTCCCAAATTTAGAAAGGAACTCTAAAAATAGTTCTTGGTATGTTTCCTCACATACCACAATAACACATAGATATGGAGTCTATCAATGAGCTATTGGATCTCTTTGCTAATGTTCAGGCGGCTGAGAATGGCCATGTCTAGGGTCTTGTTTGTTCACATTGGCTTCATCTGTAGTCGTTTTTGGGTGATGTGGTGCTTCAGGTTTGAGGATCATAGAATGGTGTAAAAATGGAGGTTTTCAACACTGTATGATTCATCAGATCTAGTCGAGGAGTCATCCTGAGTGGTAGGATTAACACAAGTTGTATAGGGAGGTAGAGGGGATTCTACCCGGGGTGGTGAGGGTGCGGAAGGTGAACCACCTTAGGGATGTTTCACCGACTGTTAATCGTCACTCTTTGATGAAAACATTGAAGTTGTAGGGTGAAGTTTCTTATTATGATTCCATACTAGGAGTAGGGATTGAGGGGAGTGGGAGCATGGTAGGATGATGGGGGGTGGGGTAGTTTTTCAATCTTGGAGGGAGGGGAATAGGAGAGGGGTTCACAACATGTAGGGAGAATGGAAGGGAGGGGTGGTGTGTGGATGAGGGGGAGGAGGAAAGGGAGGTGGAGTCGTGTGGTTAGGAGGGAGGAGGTAAAGAGGGTGGGGTTGTGCTGTTGAGGGAGGAATAGGGGATAGAGGTTGGCTCATATGTGTTAGAGAGGGAGGAATAGGGGATGAAGGGTGGCTCATATGCATGGGATGGAGGTGGAAGGTCGAGGTAGGAAGGGGGATGTTGAGTCATGAACCTAGGGGTTATGACCTATTTTTAAAAAAATGGCCTAAGGGATTATACAATGTGTAATTACAATTCACATAATGTAATGAGGGTTTTGTTAAAATTTTGGCAAAAAGTGTACAAGTCGTGTAATAGGATTACACAACGTGTAATAGACATTTTTGGTTCATCTTGGTTCAACCCTAGCCTTTAGTTCCTAACATATCTTAAGATTTCCTAAGGCTATTCAAATCTAATCTACTATAATATGACCTACCCTGTGCTTCCTCCCAGTCAACGCTTCCTTTAACATTGAGATCTTCCTTAAGGTTCAAATGAACTCCAGGTTAGTGACACAACCTTTATTGAAGGGTTCTTGGAAAATTTTTAACCGTTGAATGTTAACCTTGAAAGGTGGTCCACCTTCCTTATGAATTTCAATGGACCCATAGGTGAAAACTTGAATGACTTGGAAAGGGATAGACCATCTAGATTTTATCTTCACATTGAATATTTTTAATTGGGAATTTAATAAGGGGACCTTATTTCCTGGGACAATGATGCATCTTGTAATTCATTGATCATTCCATTTATTAGTTCTTTATTTGTAGATATTGGAATTATCATAAGAATGTTTTCTGATTTCTTCTAATTTTTCAAACTACAACATTTGAGAATATCTAGATTTTTGAGAATCAAAATTTAACTTCTTAATTTCTTAGTATGGGTGATTCTCTAGTTCAACTAGAAGGTGACACAATTTTCCATAAAAATATGTGAATGGTGTTGTACCAATGGGTGTTTTATAAGCAATGTGGTAAACCCATAAGGCGTCATCCAGTTTCAAACTCCAGACACTTAGAATTGTTTTCATAGTCTTTTCCAAGATTTGTTTGATTTCCCTATTTGAAAATTAAGCTTGACCACTTGTTTGTGTGTGGTAGGGAGTTCCTATGTTATAGTGGATTCCATATTTTTTCAACAATACTTTAATATATTTATAAGTAATTTTTTTTCTCAATCACTAAGGAGTAATCTAGGAAATCCAAATATTGAGTTTACATTATTTTTCAGGATATTCCTGACCACATTTGCTGCATCATGTGATGTGGCTTCAAATTCTACTCATGTTGAGATATAGTCAATGCCAACAAGAATACAAGACCTTCCATGTGAATTAGGAAATGGTCCCATGAAATATATTCCCCATACATTGAATATTTTGAATTCCATGATTGAGTTTTGAGGCATTTCGTTACTTTTCTCAAGTGTTCCAGTTTGCTGGAACTTATCATAGCTTTGAAAGAATTCCCTTTCATCTTGGTGTAGTGTGGTACAAAAAAGTCCACTTTGTAAAATCTTTTCTATTGTGTGCCTGGGTCCATGATGTCCTCTAGTTGGTGATGTATGACAGATTACTATCACATCTGGGATTTCATTTTCAAGAATGAAACTTCTCAACAAGCCATCAGTGCTCGGGTCTATGATTTCCTATATTTGGTGACGTATGACACATTTCTATCCCAACAATAATGTTTTGGTTCAGCTAAAAATATTCTTCACTATTGGTAGGAGAGGTCTTGGTGTAAAAACCCCATGGTGAGATAAGTAAATATATTAGAACATGGTCGTAACTTAATGGTGAAAAGGGTTTCGTCAAGAAAATTAACTTTGATGTCAATATCATCTCTATCATTGATGGGTGGAAGAGGAAGTCGAGACAGATGATCAGATATCACATTTTCTATTAGCTTAGTATATTTGATAGAAATTTTAAATTATTATAGCAAGAGGATCCACCTTATCAACTTTGACATGGCATCCTTTTTTCATTAAATACCTTAGGGAATCATGATCAGTGTGCACATTCACCTTGGACAAGACCAAATAGGATTTTTTTTTGAATTCATATACAACTTCCAAGAGTTTTTTTGCTGTAGTTGTGTAGTCAACTTGAACTTAATTTAGTACATGGATGACATAGTAGATAGTACATAAGATGTGAGCAACTCGTTGTCCTAAAACAACACCAACATCAAATTCAATTCCCTCACACATTAATTCAAATTCCTTATCTGAGTGAGGTTAAATGATTAAAAGGGATGATATTAGGCCTTTATTTAATGTATTGAATGCCTTCCAAAAAAATTCAGTTAATTAAAATGGAACAACCATTAACAATAGGTGAATCATACGGAGGAAAAAATTTCAAAGTGATTCAAAAATCGTCTGTAGAATCCTGCATGGACAAGAAAGATCCATATACCCTTAACTGTTGAAGGTTCAGGTAAATATTTGATGACCTTTATCTTAGATGGATCGACTTCTATGACCTATTTAAAAATTGTATATCTGAGGACTATGCCTCCTTGAACCATAAAATCACATTTTCCCAATTCAAAACTAGAAATTTCTCTTCACAGCATCGGAGGACTAACTCAAGATTTCATAGGCAGACTTTGAAATATCTTCCATAAACTGAAAATTCATCCATGAAAATTTCTAGGAATTCCACCTGCCATATCAAGGAAAATATGCATCATGCATCTTTGAAATTTTTTTGAGGCATTGCACATATCAAATGATATGCACCTACAGGTGAAAGTTCCAAATGGATATGTGAATGTTATTTTTGAGTAATTGGTTGGGTAAACTTAAATCTTATTGTATCATGAATATAGGTCCGAGAAATAATAGAATTCATGTCATTATAGTCAATCTAACATTTGATCCATAATGGAAAAAATAAAATTATATTTCTGTGTTTTCACATGTAATCTTTTGTAATCTACACAAACTCTCCATCCAGTGATAGTGTGGGTTTAAATCAATTCCTTTTGCTTAGTTTTCTCCACTATGAGACCACCTTTCTTGGGAACTACTGGTAGCTAGATCACCCACTCACTATCATATATTGAAAAAATTATTACAGTATCTAGAAGTTTCAATACTTACTTTTTAACAGCTTCTAGGATTTTTGGTGTGAGCCACCTTTGAGGTTGGAATTTGGGATTTTTATCTTCCTAAAATAGAATTTTATGGGTGCACACAATTGGACTGATTCCCTTAATATTATCTACTCCCTAGGAAATTGAATGCTTGTGTATTTTCAATAATTCAAACAATTTTTCCTCTCGTAAGTAAGATATTTCAGAGTTAATAATTACCATAAGATATGTTTAAGTTCCTAAGTATGAATACTAAATATTACTAGGTGGAGGTATAAATTCTAGTGTTAGTGGTTCAATAGTTGAGGGTGTGAATGATGAAAAAGTATCACTTGTGAGAGGTTCATTGAAGCTAACTTCCTTAAAATCATACTCTTATTTAGTATCATGGAGTGACTCCTCACTGTGTTCTTATATGGCCATATATTCATTTCTCTATTGGGAAATAGAGATAGCATTGTAATTAATGGAATCATCTAATTTTTTAGCAGTCTTGATGAGGTTGAAGACTACTTATTCTCCTCCAAATTGAAAGATTATACACCCTTGATTTTTTTCAATCAGAACCCTTCCTGTGGCCAGGAATTTTCTTCCAAGAATAATGGGGATTTCACCTTCTTTTTCAGTGTCCAAAAATAGTAAGTCTGTTGGAAAGATGAACTTTCCGACATTGACTAACACATCGTCAATAATTCCTCTAGGGAAATTCACTAACTAGTCTTCATGTTTTAGTGCCACTCGAGTTGTTTTGTTCTCTTGAAGTCCTAACTTGTGAAATACACTCATCAACATGAGTTAAATAATTTCTCAGAGATCGCATAGATTTCTTCTAAATTTACACTCTTTTATAGTACATGGATTTTAAAATCTTCTGGGGTCTCTCATATTTGGTGGAATTTTATTCTAAAAAACTGTAAATAATTATTCATTTAGTGAGATGACACCAAGATATTCCATTTTTATTTTATTTGAAATAAGATATTTTATAAATTTTTCATAAACTGGTATTTGAGCAATAGCCTCTGCAAAGGGTATGTTGATATGAAATTTCTTGAACATTTACAAGAACTTATTGTACTATGCTTCATGTCTGCCTTGTTTTTCTCTTTTTGGGAAAGGAAGTGGTGTCTTGTACAGTGGTGGAGCAACATAGACTAGATCTTTTGGTTTCTTAGGTGTTTCAGCGTTTTTGGCCAGTGATGCCTCCTGGGGTGTTACTCGGGTAGTCATGTGGACCTTTTGATTTTCTACTAGTGAATTATTTGTATGGTCTTTAGTTTTTCATTTATCTTTTCCATATATTTGTTGAAAATCCAAGATTTTTATACTTCTCATCACTAAAACCTAAGATTATTCCCTTGGGTATGTCTTTGTATTATCGGGTAGAGTACTTGGTAATCTTTCTGAAAGAGTTTTTGAGAACTGACCCATCTTAACTTTAAGATTATGTAGGGTAGCTCCTTGGTACTTTATCTATGTCACTTGAGTGGTCATTCACTGTTCTGATTTTTGAATAACATTATGTAGGAGTTCCTCTAAGTTATTCTATAGAGGAGTAGTTAGATTCAATGGTCTTGGTTGAGATGGTTGAAAATGATGTTGTTCTCTTTGAGGAAAATGTTGTTGTGCTGGTTGTTCCGGTCGTGGAAGAGAGTTCGTGTGTGGGTACCGTGGTATTCCTTGGTTATGAAATGGTGCTTGAACACTTCTCCATTGATAATATCCCGGGTTGTTTTGAGGTGTCTATTGAACCGACCTCTATTGATAGTACTACTATTTCTGTTGGAATTTGTGGATTTTACTGATTATATTTGATGTCATTAAAATATTGATTTTGTTGTTATTCAACTCTCTCCTTTTAGTCATGGTATGAGTGCATGAAACCACATATTTTTCATGATTTTATCTCCATTACAGGAGTAGGAGGGGTGGTGTATCAGTCAACTGGAATGAATCTAGCTTCTTTGTAAGTGATTCTACTTGCGCATCGGGTTTGGTATTTTCATATACTTGGTGAATTTCATGCTGGGGTGGCCCATGATATCTATACCATAAGATTTAATTGTGAGAGAGTTCATCCAAAATGGATCTTCCAACTTAAAGTGTATTGAACATCAGTCCTCCATCAACTACAACATCGATGACTATGCATACGACTAGTTGGAGACCTTGGTATAATGTCTAGAGTGGGATCTAAATGTCTAGTCTATGGTGCATGCACTTCCTCATCATATCTTCAAATATATCCTAATCTTCCAATGTGGAATCTTCATCAATCTGAGCGAGGTTTTAAATTTCGTTCTACAGCCTCCAAGTCTAAATTGGTGGGAAGTATTTTTCTATGAACGTTTTTTCTAGTTCATCCCAAATCATGATTGACATAGGATATTGACTCTTGATCCAATACTAGGCTCGATATTGAAGATAAAAGAGAAATAATCATATCCTGATCACATCATATGATACTACTTGGTTGAAAAAGTAATTTCATACTTATAAGAAGTTGGAGATATGCTTATGAGGATCTTTACTTTGAAGTCCACTAAACTGGACTTTGTTCTGGAACATGTGAATGAGTCAAGGTTTTATTTAAATGGTATGGAAAAGAATAGAAGGACCCATTATTCTTGGTGTAGCACCATAGATTGATGGTAAGCCATATTCCATGATGATTCATTATTGTTTCACCAAATTCTCTCTAAGAACTAACTATTTCATGTTTGGAATATTACGTGGGTTGTGTACCATACGACAGTTTTGGAAAACCATGTTTGACCAGTGGCGTGCAGAGAGACTCCATTTTATTTCATTATGAAAGGTTAAATTTTCTTATGCTTTAATGATCCTTGAAAAGGTCAAAGGGCCCTGATGCATGCACTATGCTGCAAGAAGAAGGGATGTAGTGGTGTTTGAAAGTAAAGAAGAGGGGTAATGGGGTAATCGAGTGGTAATCCTAGGTCTTTTCCCAAAGGTTTCTTATGGAAGCACATCCTTGCTCCCTAAAAACAATTCCAAAATTTGATGCTCCAACACACGTTGTTTTATTTTCATGGGCTGTAGTAAAGTTAGTTTTTATTGCTTCCTAAACATCAATTACTAATGATACATAGTATAAAAATTGTTTAGGGTCAATCCCATTGTGGATTATGCTGGAACTGGTAACCATTTGCTTGGATCCCATTGGCTTATGATTCCTGATGAGTTAATTTAGTTTGGAAAAAACTATTACTAGAGATTTGAGGTTTGAATTTTAGAATAAGGATGATATCCAGACCAACTTCAAGGTTCTATATAACAAGTGATCTTAATTCTAACTTGGTAGGATTCTATGGTTTGGGCTGAAAAGAAAGCAAAGGTTTCTAGTTCAATATGGTTATATCAACTAGTTCTACCTAAGAGGTAACTATTCTTTGATCTAGAGATTGTGAGAACCTAGATGCATTAATATTTTCTTCTAAGGTAGAAAGTATCTTAGGATATTGGTCATAACCTGATCTACTTCTTCTAGGATAGTGTCCTTCATTCAAATGTCATGTGGTTAGGGTTGTTTGAATGAATTTTGTAGAAAATTTTTATTTATCTTGATTAATAATCCTTAAGGTTACTGTGTTTAGAAATAAATATTTATTGAGTTCAGGCACCATTACTTTAAATTCCTACCCAAGGTGGTTTATCCAATCATGGTAGGATTTAATGAAAATAAAAGAGGAATTTAAATAATGCTTAACATGCTCGAAACAATTGATATTAAGTGGTTGCAAAACATGAAATGATTCAGGATAACCAAATTTTATGAACATTAAAACAATAATAAGAAATATAGATCTAGAATTACACAAATCAAATAACTAATTTCTTGAAATAGGAATGATAATGAGTGTAACAAGTTCATCAATGATTGGTGCTCAGAATAACGATGAATGAAGTCGACAGTGTAAGTATAAAAGAAGATGAAGTTGAAAAAAACTCAGAATTATTCTATTAAATTAAAATAATGAGATAAAACTAAGAAATTTCGAGTTTAAGGTAGGGGAGTAGTAGAGAATGAGAGAGAAACGAAAGAACAAATGTTGTCTACTATGGGAACCTCTGAAATACTATTCCCTACTAATGTACATATAAGTGAAATATTCCATGATGTGTAATAGTAATCCACATCATGTAATTCAGGCCCATGTTTTTCTTTTTATATTTTGTATCAATGTGTATCTCGTGTGTATCTCATCTGAGATTTAAATATTTGACTCCTTTCACGACGTGTAAGGTTATAACGACCCTGCTTTTATCACATTACTTTTACACTCTAATGATAAACAACATAAAATCATTAAAAAAAGAGTATCCAAAGGATTAGTGTCTTGGGAAAACAAGGACCAAACATAAATTTTACAAAATAAACATAAACTTTTATTTAATTCCTTCTTATCTAGATTTTTATTGGCCTTTGAATTACCCTCAGTACAAGTAGTCACCTAAGGATATATATAAAAAAGGGATGAGATAAAATCCTCGTAATAGGATAGATAAGAACATTAAACAATATAACATTTTATGAGCATAATCATTATCATCATAACATAGTCATAAGATCATAATCACGAGAGGAAGCATTAAGGAATGATTTGAAAGGTGGCATTACATAAAAATGAAACATAATGTCTTAGTTTTCAAATACCAAAAATAGTTGTGAAGAAAGCTAGAAACATGTTCATGAATACTTAACTTTACTCATGAGGTTATTCACATTTAACAATGCATTAGAGTGCTATATAATTCTAATCACACCCATCACATCATAATATTTACACTTGGCTATATAATTCTGGGCACACCCATCACATAATGACATTTACATTATCATGAATTCCACATGGAACATATATAAATCTTTAACATATAGTGACCAATGTAAAGGAATGGGTTTCATTTCATAAGAATATATTAAAAAACTTTGGGTTCCCAAATGAAGGAGTGAATATCATACTTGATATAAGAATCATCAACCTTGAGTGAGAAGTAAAATGTGTGTTTTTGAAAGAAAATTTCTTTTGGAAAACATTATGTTTGACAAAAACTCCTTTGGAAAACATGTATATCCCATAAAAAGTAATATAATGATGAAGAAATTATTTTTATGGAATAACCACCCTGAAAATGGAGTGAAAGAGGGAAAACCCAAAGAAAGAAAATGGGGTTTGAGAAATACCCATGCCTAGTGTCTGAACACTTTATTCACTTTAATGTCTTATATAATGACATTAAATTCATTAATTAAAAATTAAATAACCCATTATACATGAAAATGATTCATTATGTCTTTATTAAGTTCTTTTATGGGCCTTTGGATGAGTTATAGAGTTCAAATTCATTGTTAGTAAGTGTTATTTTTCTTAGTTTTCATGAACGATTCACTTGTACACATGAATGATTGTTTATGTAGAACATAGATAAACATAAATATATTATATTAAAAGTTATTAATAATATTCTAGTATTTTAATGATTATTTATTGATTTATTTTATATACCAGGTGTATGAATCATTAGTTATAATTTAATGATGACCATTTAAGGTTAATTTGGGCGGTTTTTGGATCAAAATGTACATGTTTTGTTTTATCATTTAGTATTATGTATAAAAGTCGTTTCCCAAACATAAAAGGGGTTAAAAAAATACAAATTAAAATATTTTTTCATCCATTTAATGCTTTTATTGACAGCCTTGAAGGAGTCGAAGTAGAATGGAAGTGCATGACCCATGATTTAAGTAAATTAACACATCACGAGCAATGATATCATTTTAATAAAAAAAGAGAAACATGGTGGAGTGTAATGATTAATATTAAATTAACACGATATAATAACATTATATCATTCAAAATTCTGTTATCATGACTTTTGGATAAGAGAAGTTGAGTATAAGAGAAGAAATGAAATGAAATTTGAAAGGAATTTGAAAGAAAAGAGATAGAGAAATCACCTCTTGAATATATCTTCTTTGAGAGCCTCTTTAAGGGATATTTTTTGGTATTTATATAGGAAAAATGGATAATGAATTTGGGGGAGGAGTTTGGGAAGTGTTTGATCAGAATTTGAAGTAGGAACAAGGTTTGAGAGGTGTGAATAAATGAGGTTGTTAGGGGTGGTATTTATAGTGGAGGGGGAGGGGTTTTCTCAATATTATATTCATTAATTTATTATTTCTCCACAAGAAAAGAAACAGTGAAGATTATTGTGATCAAAAATAGTAATAAGTGCATGTGAGTTCGAAAAAATGTACATTTTAATCATCAATGACTCAATCATTATGCATAAATTCATTTATTCAACATATTTTGCAAATTATCGAATATCACTATTCCCCAAAAAATCAAGTATTTTAGAAAAATCCCAAAAAAGTCACCCTAACCATTTTTCAACATGTAGAATTAAAAAATGAACTCCATTTTATGAAAATAATTATCTATGTATGATTAATTTATTTTTAAATTAAAATCATAATTTATATGAAAAATAAAAATATTAAAATTATGAACTGCTTTTCTAACTCTTTGAAAAATTAATTAAGATCTCGAAAAATTATCATATAATCATAAGACATCTAAATAATAGTTTATGAATACATTTTATGGAAATATATTTTATTTTAAATTATTAAATTAATCATAAAATATTAATGACTTATAAAGATACTAACACTATAATGTAATTATAACATGTTTTCACTTATAGGATGGATAAATTTTATTTACACTATAATTGGTAAGGTTTCTATTCACTTGTACAATTTACTATTTATAAGAGTCATATTACTATTCATAAAGGTTACATTACTATTCATAAGGGTATGTAACTATTCACCAAAAAATATTTTTGTACTATTGGACTCCACACATCTTACTAATCACAACCATGTTTGTCAGATTTTGGAAATACAAATCCCAGAAGGAGAAATTTTTTGTTTAAAGGTCACATAGTAGTTTACTTAATCATGATGTGACACTGTGTTTCCTAATGTGATTTAATGTGATTATGACATTACTATAAGAAGGTTGAAATTTAATTGATAAAAGTTTGGGTTGTTACATTCTTCCCCCCTTTTGAAATTTCACCCTTAAAATTTCATTATACATAAATAGGTGAGGGTACTTATCCTTAATCACATCCTCTAATTCCCAAGTTGATTCTTTAAACTAATGGTTCCTCTAAAAAACATTTAAAAGGTAGGTTTTCTTATTGCATAGAACCTAATCTCTCCTATCCAGAATATTTTCTAGATGCTCCTCATAAGAGAGATCATCTTCCAGTTTTACCACCACTTAGTTCAGTACTTGTGAGGGATCTGAAATGTACTTCCTCAAGAGTGATATGTGAAACATATCATGAACATGATCCATATTTGGTGGAAGTGCAAGCCGATAGTTCATAACTTCTATACGGTCAAGGATCTCAAAGGGGCCAATGTACCTTGGGTATACCTTCCTTTTTTTCCAAACACTATAACTCTCTTCTGTGGAGATATATGAATGAAGTCTTTATCTCCAACCTCAAACTCAAAGTCCCTTCAACGGTTGGCAACATAGCTTTTTTTTTGACTATGGGAATCTTTTATATGTTGTTGTATGGCTTGAACCTTCCCTATAATATCTTGTGCATGATCAGGTCCAAGTATCTTTCTTTCTCTAACTTCATCCCAACAGGTTGGTGTTCTACATCACTTTCCATACAGAGATTCATGTGGAGAAATCTGAATACTCAAGTATATGCTATTTTTGTATGAGAACTCAAAAAATGTTAGATTAAAATTCCATCCACCATTGAATTCTAAAGATCATGCTATTTTCATGTCATCAAGTGACTGAATAATCCTTTTATATTGACCATCAGTTTGGGAGTGATAGGCTGTGCTGAAATTTAATTCATTACTCAAATCATATTGGAGACTCCTCTAGAATTTAGATGTAAACCTTGGATAACGATCAGAGACAATCTGGAGTGGAACCCCATGAAATATCACCACTTCCTTCACATATATCTTTTCAGGTTGTTCAAGATAGGTATATTCTCAAATAAAAATAATGTAGGCAGTCTTGGTGAGTCAGTCCACCACAATCCATATCACATTATTTTCATTGGATGTATTTGGGAGTCTTGTTACAAAGTCCATAATGACATTCTCCCATTTCCACATGGGTATAGCCAGTAGTTTCATCATCCCTTTGGTATTTTTTTCACTCTACATTAAATTGCTGACATATCAAGCACCTTGATATATATTCCACAATATCCGTCTTTATATTATCCCACCAGAAGTGTTCTCAGATATCTCGGCACATCTTAGTGCTACAAAGATGGATTGAGAAAGTTGAGCTATGTGCATTTTACAATAGATCCTTAATTATCGCAGGTGATGAAGGAACAGAAAGCCACATTCCAAACTAAATAACACTATCATAGTTGATATGGAACTCTTGAATATTCCCATCCTTTACTCTATTCACCTTATTTTGAAACTCCATATCATCCCTTTGTGCCTCCTTAATATTCTCTTGGATAGATGGTTGGGTAATCATTTGGTCAAGGTAGGATGTATTCCCTACCATTATGATTTCTAAATCTATCCTTTTTGATATCCATGAATATAGTATCTTTCTAAATCCACATCATGGATAGAGTAGAATGTTATTTTCTTCTTAGAACATTATCTACCTTGTTCACCTTTCTAGGATGATATTGAATAGATAAATGATAGTCTTTTATTAACTATAACAATCTCCCTTGATGAATGTTGTGCTCATTTTGTGTGAATATATTATTTAGACTCATGTGATTGGTATATATGTCACACTTCTCACGGTAGAGGTAGTTCCACCAAATTTTCAAGGAAAAAATAAGAGTTTCTAGCTCCACATCCTGAGTCAGGTAGTTCTTCTCATGGATCTTTAACTATAGAGAGGCATAGGCTATCACATTATCATTTTCAATGAGTACACAACCCAAATATTTCTTCAAAGCATCATTGTATATCACATAAATTTATCTACTTTTTGGTAATGTGAGTACAGGTGAAGTGATCATCCTTCTCTTTAGCTCCTTGAAGCTTTCCTCACATTCTTCCATCCAGACCTACATTAAGCCTTTTCTTATTAACTTAGTTAGAGGGATTTAAAATCATGATAATGTTCTCAAAAAACAGCAGTAGCACCCAGATAATCCACAAAAACTACGGATTTTTGTGACACTATAGGGTATGAGCCATTCCTCAATCGCCTTTGTGTTTGAAGGGTCCATAGAAATTCCCTCACCTGTGATCACAGGTCCCAGGAACATGACTTTCTTCTTCCAAAAGTCACACTTGATGAACCTATCATAAAAATTCTCCATTCTCAATGTCACTAAAACAAGACTTATATATTCTTCATGTTCCTATTTTTTGATGGAGTAGATGAGAATATCATCAATAAAAACTATCATAATTTTTTTGAGGTAATTTATAAAGAATATATTTATCAAATCCATCAATATTTTAGGGGAATTGGTAAGTCTGAAGAGAATCACCAAAAAATCATAGTGCCCATACCTTGTATGGAAGGTAGTCTTCTAAATATCTTCTTCACCTTTAGCTGATGATATTGGAAATGAAGATCTATCTTTGAGAAGTACTGATCTCCTCATAATTGATTGAACAATTCTTAAATCATTGTAAGAGGATACTTGTCCTTTATAGTGATCTTATTGAGTTCTCGATAACAAATACAAAGCCTCATTGTTCTGTTCTTCTTATTCACAAAGAGCACCAGTGCACCCCAAAGTGATGCACTAGGGCATATGATCCCTTTGTCCAAATTCTCATGAAGATTCTTCTTTAACTCTTCCATTTCGATTGGATCCATCCTATATGGACACTTTGAGATAGGCATTGTTCCGGGTAATAGTTATATGGAAAACTCTATATAATGATTTGGGGGAAGTCTTGGTAATTATTTAGGAAATACTTCACCATATTCCCTCATGATGAGAATTTCTGTTAGTTTGAAAATTTCCTTGGACTGAACAATTTAAGAGAGGTATTCATCTTCCTAGGGAATCAACACCCACCATTGATGGATTTTTCAAAGGATATTCATGACCTTCCTTGAATTTGTAGAGGATCATGGGATAATTCCGAATATGAAAGGATACTTCCTCTTCACAACAGTTGATATTTTCTCTATATAGTGAGATCCAATCCATTACCATTATAGAATTAAAGTACACCAAGGGAAGTATCACGAGATTCACTGGAAGAATATTCCCACATACACCAATAGGAGAAGAGTCCAACACTTGGTTTGAAATGGTTGCACCACTTGGTGTTTTTATAGATATCTCTACTTCAAGATTTTGGGGCATCGATTCAATAGTTTGAGAAAACATTTGATATATATATGAATTCATAGAACCAATATGACTTTTTCCATTATTTAGTGAATATGAAGTGTACCTTGTATGACTTCATTTTCTTGGTCAGATTCTATAGTACTTATTTCATAATTCTTCCCTTGATAATTTGTATTTGGTGGCTGATGACACTTATTACCCTCGAGGGATCAAGGTTTAGTGCACTAGCTTGCATAGTTCCCTTACTCCCTACAGTTTTAGTATTGGACCATGGGAAATGCTCTCCTTTCCTCCACCACATTCTCCTGACTTCTCATGCCTTTTCGACACTCTTCATCTTGGTGGCCTTCTCTCCCACACTTGAAGCATTTCACCATCCCTTTGAGGAAATTCCTGTGATTCTTCTTCCCACATTTTTGACATTTGGGTGGTGGATTTTTCTTTCCATCCTTCTCAATATATCCTCCATCATGAAACTCCATCTTCTATTTCTTATCACCATTTCCTTGGGACCATTCTCCAAACTCCATATCCACTTCCAGATCACATTGAACAACTTCGTCATAACTCACAAAGTCTAAAATTACAAGATCCTTCTAAAAGTGTGGTTTTAATACAATGAAAAATCTATCAATTTTTCTATCATTTTTGATAAAAAATCACAAATCATAACTTGATAGCCCTATGAATTTATCTTTATAGACCATGAATGATTCTCTATCCTTTTTATTTACCTCTTTGAATTCTATATCGGTATTTTAAAAAAGATTTCATGGGAAATAATTGTTAAGAGACATTATCATAAAGTATTGGAACTCCATCTATTCTATTTCATGTCTCATCTTGGTGTTATTAATCAAATCCCACCATTGGTTAGCCTCTCCATCGAGACGATAAATGGCTAGAGTCACTTTCTCCATCTCAGAACAGTGAAACACAAAAAAGATATTCTACATCGAGTTGACCCATTATTTAGAAACTAGATGATCAAAAGATCTACTAATCATAAGTGGCCATTTACGCATAAAACACTCGATATCTAGTTTCTCCCTCTTAGGTGAAGGAGGAAGTTCTACATTATTCATGTTATTATTCATAACCCGAGACAACTGGGTATGTATCGCCATGAAGTTTTGAACTCCAGATCCCAAAAAATTTGGGATTTTATTTGGTAAATTTATTCCTTGTCCCACACACAACATGTTGTATTGGTTTCTCTTGGTTCCCACCATTTTATAAAATAGAAAAGGTCCGAAAAAACTTAATTCAACAAGGAATGAATAAATAATTTCTTTCATTGTGCAATTAAAACTGAAATCATTTATTATGGGAAATAAATGTTTAGAAAATTTTCTTGTGTTCTTATATATACTGAGTCTCATAATAGCATTTTCACAAAGGTTTTATAATCCTAATTCCAAATTTAACTAAACCGTCCTTTGATACCAACTATAGTGACCCTGCTTTTCTTACATTACATTTACATTATTTTAATGATAAATAACATAAAATCCTGACAAAAAAGGATCCCAAGGTGCAGTTTCTTAAGAAAATAGGACAAAACATACCTTTTACAACATAAAAACAAACATTTATTTAATTCTTTCTTCTCTATCTTTTTATTGGCCCTTGAATTCTCCTTATTACAAGTAGCCACCTAAGGATATACATCAGAAAGGGGTGATCTAAAAGACTAGTAAAAGGATATATAAGAACATAAAACAATATAATATGGGATTAGAATAATAATTATCATCATAACATAGACATAGGATCATAATCATGAGAGGAAAATTTAAAAAAAAACATGGAATGTGGCATTGCATAAAAATGAAACATCATGTCTCAGTTGGAAACTACCATACATAGTTGTCCAAAAAGATATAATCGCATTAAAACATACTTCACTTTACTCATGATTTTCTTCACATTACCTAATTCATTGGAGTTATATATAATTCTGGTCGCACCCGTCATATCATAACATTTACATTGCGCTATATAATTCTGGGCACACTCGTCACATAACAACATTCACATTATCTTGCATGCCACATAATTGAACATATATCAATATTGAACATATAGTAACACATGTAAAGTAATGGGTTTCTTTTCATAATAATACTTTAAAAACATTAGGTTCCCAAATGGAAGTGGGAATACCATACTTGATACAAGAATCATCAACCTTGAGTGAGAAGTAAAAGGTGTGTCTTTTAAAGAAGAGTTCTTTTGGAAAACAATATTTTTGTCATAAAATCCATAGAAAAAAATTTATATACTAGAAAATTTAAGATAATTTTGAAGAAATTATTTTTAAGTAATAACCACAATGAAAATTGAGTGAAATATGGAAAACCTGAAGAAAGAAAGTTGGGTTCGAGAGTTCCCTTTACCTTGTGTCCGAATACTTTATTCACTTTAATTTCATGAATAATGTCATTATATTCATTAATAAACATTTATAGAAACTTTTATACATGAAAATTATTAATTATGGATTAATTATGTTCTTTCATGGGACTTTGGATGAGTTATAGAGTTTAAAATCATTGTTTGGGAGTGTTCTTTTTCTTAGTTTTCCCAAACGGTTCACTTGTATATAAGAATGGATGTTCATGTAGAACATGGATAAACATACAGAACTGATATTACATGTTATTAATGATAATATTGGTGTTTTAAGGATCTTTTAATGAATTATGTTATATACCATGTAGATGAATCATTAGTTAGAATTTATTGATGATCATTTTAGGTTAATTTGGGCAGTTTTTTATCACAACGAACATGTTTTGTTTTATCATTTTGTATCATGTATAAAAGATTTTTCCAGAACATTAAAGGGGTTAAAAATAAATATTACAATATTTATTAAACCATTTAATGGTTTTTTTGACATCCTTGAAGGATTTCAAGGAAAATGGAAGTGCATCACCAATTATGCAGGTAAATTAACACATCACAGTAAAAAAATTCATTTTTATAAACAAAGAGAGATAGTGAGGTGTATAATGAATAATATTACATTACCATGATAGAATAATGGTATATAAATCATAATGTATTTATCATGACATTTGGGTAATAGAAGTTTAGAATAAGTGAATAAAGGAAATGAAAATTGAAAGGAATATGAAAGAAAATAGATAGAGAGACAAATTACCTCTTAAATATGTATTCTTCGAGAGCCTCATTAGGGGAGAGGTTATAGTATTTTTATGGGAAAAAGGGATTATAGAAGTAGGGGAGGATATTTGGAATAAAGTTTAGTTGAATTTGGAGTAGGAATAAGGCTTGAGTGCCGTGAGGAAATGAGGTTGCGAGGGGTGGTATTTATAATTGAGGGCGAGGGGTTTTCTCAGAATTATATTTATTAATTTAATATTTATTCACAAGACAAGAAATAGTGAGGATTATTGTGACTAAAAATAGTAATAAATGAATTTTAGTTCGAACCAATGGCCATTTTCATCAGCCATGACTCACACATGATGTAGAAATTCATTTATTCAACATATTTTGTAAATTTTTAGATTTCACTATTCACCAATAATTCAAGTATTTTAGAAAAATCCCAAAAATTCACCCTAAACATTTTTGGACACGTATAATTAAAAAATAAACACCATTTTATTAAATTAATTTCCTAAATATGATTAATTTAATTTTTAATTAAAATTATAATTTATATAAAAAATACCAATTATAAAAACTAAAAACTACTTTTCTAACACTTTGAAAAATTAATTATGGTCTTATAAAATTATCATATTATCATAGGAAATATAATTACTAGTTTATGAATACATTTTATAAAAATATATTTTCTTTTAAATTAAGTTAATTAATAAATATTCATGACTTACATAAATACCAATAATATAATATAATTATATCCTATTGACACTTACATGATGGAAAAATTTTATTTACATTATCATTGGTAATGAAACTATTCACCTAGATGATTTACTATTCATAAGGGTCATACTAATATTCATAAGGGTAACATTAATATTCATAAGGGTATGTTACTATTCACCAAAAATGAAGTTTGTCCTATCGGACTCCAAATATCTTACTGATCACAACCTTGTATGTCAGATTTTTGAAATTCAAATCACAAAAGTGGAAAATTTATTTTTAAAGGTCACATAGTATTTCAATTAAGCTTGATGTTCTACTATGTTTCCTAATGTGATTTTATGTGATTATGAAATTACTTCAAGAAGAGAGAAATTTCATTGATAAAAGTTTGGGTCATTACAAAGGTGGATTCATGACGTATATCTTCCTTAAAGATTTATCTTGAGAGCAGGAATTGTGTTCAAAGGGTTCACGATGGGTATCTAAAACTCACATCATGTAATGGATTATCCACTTAGAGTTTTCCATGAATTATTTATGAATTGCTTCCTGAATTGCAACATGCTGTGAAATTCTACTACACTTTGTGTAAAGAGGTTTCATGATGTGTAATGGAAATTTTTTCTCCTTTTCTTAATTTTCTTATTTGAGAATTTGGAAAAATATTTTCTGCAAAAATCAACACATACTGAGTGAATTATCAAATAAATCATTTAAAACCTTTAATCAAATGATAGAAAATGTATATAAGATTTAATCTTATTGGGTCTACCACATTCCAGGAAATAAAAGTTACCTTTTTCTATCATGTGATTTCTTTTGTACTAATGAATGAATGAGCCACTTATCAGCGAGATATGCCCCACATATTCAAACCAATTCTTGGTATGTTAGTGTAATTCAATGTGGATGACTTGGGGGTCAAATTACATTGGTGTTAGAACCATTTCATAGACCGTGAGAAAGTGTTTAGATTCCTCTTCTCCTGGAATTTGATGATAAACCCCTTGAAGTGTACATTTGAGGTCACCTCTAAGAATCTTCCTAGATTCATCGTTAGATACATATTCACTGAGATTGAACTAGAAATGATCAAACCCATTATCAATATTCCTCCTCTAGGAAACATTAAAGAGCTTCGGGGCCTACAAGAACACTTAGCCTACATGCATCGATTCATTATGTATCTTGCTATAAAGTGTAATCCCTTATTTGGGTTAATGACTAAAGGCATTGTCTACCAGTGGAATGAGGAATGCTAGACCACGTTTGAGGAGATACTGCAGTATGTACTTCAACATTTGGTTCTAATTCCACATGTCTCTAGGAAGACTCGGGTCCTCTACATGACTACCTTGGAGTAGTCCCTTGGTTCCCTTATCACCCAGATGAAAAATGAGGGCATAGAAAATAATTTATAATATCTCAGTTGCATGCTTCTCTAAAAAGAGACCAACCAATCCCCTATTGAGAAGAGATTCCTCACCCTGATCTTTATAGTGTAGAAGTTATGGCATTATCTGTTGCATCATGAGATACATCTGATGTCCTGAGTGGATCCGATGAAGTATATCTAGAACCAACCCATGTTGATAGGATGGATGGAACACTAGGAAGTGATCCTACAGTAGTTTGACATCAGGTTTGTTCAACAGAAATCCATCATGGGTAGACATTAATAGTATTTCCGACTGCTCATCTGGCCTCTAAAGAAATACCCTAGATGTTAATTTCCTATACGAGGTTATCCATTTTGTGAATCAGAATATACCATGCTGAAAAATTCATTTCGATGATGCCTCCATGAGTCCGACTGATAGAAGGCTCAATAATCTCAAGCTCAATAGGGTAGGCATGGGGATCATCTTCATCACCCTGACAGAGGATATCCTCCCATACTCATTTTTCATGTCAGAAGTCTACAACAACAATGAGTAAGAGTATAGTAATCTCATTATTAATCTTAAGATGATCCTTGATATTGATGCCCCCCACCTAAAAGTTAAGGAAAAAAATATGAATTAGTCATCAAATAGATTCATGGAGACTCCATCATTAGAAAGCTAGAGCTCATTCCCTAGAAAGAGCACACTCATTATCTAATAATTGAGTTCCCTAATTAGATGGATGTGATTTATGTCCCTCAATCAAAGAATGGTTGACTCGAAGCCCTGGCCAGATTAGCCATGGCTTTTGCAGAGCCTGACTAGGGTGACTTGTTCAGTCATGTGGCACATCAAAGGCTCATCACTCTAATATTTTCAGATGATGATGATAGAAAATAGGTAAACCAGTTGGATATTGGTGCCTCTATGTCAGAACCCTTGGGTTCCCCTACATTAGAGGAATCACTCGATGAGACAACTCATTTTTAAGAGTATCTATAGCATGGAATTCTCCTTCCAAATTGATCCGAACATGAAAAAATTCATCAGCATGAAAAACAAGTCACCCTATAGAGTAGGCTTAACCTCGAGTAAACTCTATATATATATGGGTTTTATGGAATTCTCCTCTATTTTATCCAAGGAGATGAGATTACATAGGTTATGCAGGAATTTCATGTCAGGACCTATGTTCCCATTAGGATGGACTGAATCTCTCCCATTAGATTTTAAGGATGGGATATTTCTATCCCACCATGGTCCACAATGACATTAAGTATTCCAAGATGTGTCACACATGTTAGATATATGCCATATTTGTTCTTCAACTATTGGAGGTCCTCCATACCACCATGTATTCTCGACCCTTTTTAGTATGGTGACTAGATTTTGTGGGACCGTATCCACCAGTAACAATTGATCAGTGTAGGTTCATAATGATTGTGACAAATTTCATATCCATGTGGGAAGAAGTGATTCCTATGAAATAAGTCAAGGTCCGATCTGTGATCAAATTCATGATATCCCATATCATTCATCAATTTGGAGTTACTAACGTCTTTCTCACAAAAGATGGTTCCAAATCTTAATCTGTTGAGCTGAAAATATTGAATGAAAAGTACAAAATCCGGTCAAACCATACTTCCCACTACCATGCATAGTTGAATGGAGAGATCAAGGTTTTTAATAAGACCATGTCTAACATTATGCAAAAGGTGGTGGGCTTTAACATGAAAATCTGGCTAGACAAGATCTACAACACCATCTTGGATTATCATATGACAACCCATAATTCCACCAAGGTGACCCCATATCCCCTGGTATATAAAATAGAGGTATTCATACCCATTGAGTTTTAGTCTCCATCACTCCAAATAGATTTATATGATTATAATACTCCAGAAAAAATGGTAGAAGTACATCTAGACAAGATGGAATCCATTAAAGAGAACAAGCTCCGTGAATTGAACAATCAAGAGAGGCACTGGAATAGGATAATGAGAGTTTTCAACAAGAAGTATCCACTCCACTCTTTTCTCTAGGGTGATATAGTACTAAATCTCAGAATGCTGATGATACCTTGAAATAAGCCACAAAATTTGGAGTCCAAATGGTAATGAAATTAAATCATTCATAAAATCTATTACAATGATGCATACTCTTTGATCACAATGGATGGAGATCACATCACACCCCCACCAATCCCAACATTCTCACAAAATACAACACATAATTATCTAGTCCAAACTACATGAACTTAAACCAGGAGTCTTATTCTGAGCATCATTACTTTAAACTATATACAAGCCTTCTCAGAAATATGTGGTGTGGCCTTGGGCTTCCATATCCATCATTCACGTCAGGTTTTTCACTCTACCACACTATACATATATATTGGATATTCTCATCACTTGGTCTAAACTCTATGACTTCAAACTAGGAGTCCACATCCCAAAGTCACATCATCATGACTTTAAAATATATGTGGGCCTTCTTATGAATAAGTGGTGTGGCACTGGGAATCTTTGGATCTAATTCATGCATAGTTTATTACAATGTAATGCTACATATATATATATGATAATCCCTTATCCTTGGTCCAATCTTTTTTGACCGTAAAATCATTGCCACCATATGGTCCATGTGACATGACTGTAAACTATTTTTAAAAGGTCTAAGCATTATGACCATATCCTATATAGTTTGAGTTGTATGAATTTAGACTAAAAATCCCGACGTTCTCAATGCATGATTTTGAGCTACGGTTTTACACTATCTAAAACAGGGATGACTCTTAAATTTTGAGTAGGATATGATGTTTGCCCCTTTTTGAACCAATATTCCTTATACAATAATTATGGGATGGTCAAAAAACCTTAACCCATTCCCTAAACAATGGATACGCCACAATAAATATGGGACGCCTCAAATTCCCTCACTAGAGAGGATCTCCCCTACCAACATTGGTCTTTGACCACATTGTGATCTAGTGATACATGTGGATTGATTCCCTTCCTCATGGTATATATACCATTGTCCTAACTTCTCATCCCTGGGCCCACATACAGATTTATCAACCCTTTGGCCCCTTGGACCTAGTTATGGTCTATGAATTATGACCTTAAAATTTGTGTCATTTTCCTCCTAATATTTGGGGGGTAAGCGATCGTCCTTTGGTTCAATTCATGTTGTGTGTTATCTCCTTCACCCCACACAAGTATCCTCAAAGAAAATGATTATATAGTCCACACGTCAAAAAATTAAACTGATTGTCCTTATTTCGAACAAGATGAATCTAAACCATTTTCCATGGTCTAGACTGTATGAACTTAAACAATTTGTATCACCTTTAGAAATATATGTAGCTTGATTCCCATCCTCATGAGATACATAGTGATACCTATACTTTATGTATTTGGGCCCAACCACAGATTCACTGTAAAACCATCCATTATTTATTATGAAAACACCCCAAAATATCACATGGGAATCCTTCCAGGTATATGTCCCATTTAATTATGTCCACTTATTAATAGGCTAAGATTACCTCATAGCTTGATATGAGGAAGTAAAAAATAAGTATCCTAATGTTTAAGCTTTCCAAAGTCCTTAGTGTATGACATTAAATGACAGTCTTAGCCTAGACATGTTTATGATTCCTCTGAATAAGGGATAATTTTATCCTATATAAAATTTGTATGCCTTGTATTAAAAATACATGATGAAAAAACACTAACGTTATCAACAAATTAAATTAAACTATATCTTTACCCCGTATAAATCTGGGATTCCTCACATCAAAGTATGAGAAGATTCAATACCCTTATTTGAGAGGGAATTCCCCTACCAATGCTAATATTCTATCACACCATGTATAATAACTACAAGAGGATTTATTACCATCCTCATGGGATATATAGTGAAACATGTATATTTCATCTTGGTTCCAGCCCCTCAGATGAATCATCATGATGAATTTTTCCTCCCATAGTTTCATAGCCCAAGATTTATGGCCTCAAACTAAAACCCATGGTCTAAGAAGCATGACTATAAATTATTTGAAATCATCCCTTAATATTTTCCATGGCACATAGGTCTTCATATCCCTCATTCATGTCGTGTTAATACCCTTTCATGCTATGTCAAACGCTATAGGGTTCCCCATGGTCGAAACTCCGTGACCTTAAACTAAGATTAGATCCTGAGTCAAAATTTCCAATCCTTTTGACCTTAAACTAAAAGCCATAATTCAATCATCAAGACCTTAAAATATGTACAAAGAAAGTTATTTTGGTTATCCTACATGGAAAGTTCTGCTAGGATTCCCATTAATACTAGTTCACAAATCCTTTCAATTGATGTTAAATTGTAACCTTACAGTTTGAAATGTCTATATAAGTCCCTATTGACCGAAAATGAGAAATGGATGGTTGTCAACATAGTTTATAAACCCTAAACACTCCACGTTCCGATCACATGATGTTAAACTGTGAGATGTATCATAGTTACATGATGTTAAACTATATAATTCCCCATCCTCAGCATATGATGATAAACTGCCTGTCCAACATCATCACTATATGATGAAGAATTATGTTTTTATTATCCACATTTCATGAAATAAAACTATATGTAATTTTAAGACCTTTCCGAAGAATTCCTTTTATACATTGCTGGCTATATACCAATTCGTTCATGTTCTTCGATTATTTCTCTTCATATAAGATGATGCTCCCCTAGAAGGTAAATTTGACCCTTTTTAGACCAATACACCCACACCAATTTGATCAAATCCATGGTGGTATAATCATATAAGTGATGGAGTCCATTCAAAAATTCCATCACTTCATTCCCATTATTTGTGTGTTGCTTATTTTGATCCTGACCCCTCTACACATCTTAGGGGATTCCTCAACAACATTGCGTATACCCAAGATGGCTCACCAAATATCCTAGAACAACATCCCAAAGGAATATAGAAAAAATTATAAGACAGTTCTCGTGTCTTAGAATATAGTTAGTGGATGACCCTAATTTATCTACCCTCATTCCTGGATAAGCAATATAGATTTTTTGTTTCAAACATAGTCAATAAATGTTTTCCCCATTCCACTATCCTTATGTTCCAAATTTTATGCATTTTGATTCACACATTCCATTCCATTTCATCTGGTTATATTTCAACACCTCGAGTATTTCCCCATTCATGCATAAGAAGACATTGTAAAATCATGTTGGATGCTAAAATATCCCTTTTCTCTAGCAATATCCTCTCTTAGCCAGAACACTCTCAGTGGTCTGTCAATAATAGAAGACCAATGAGTGTTCGATGCTAATCTAACACTCTAATATGAATGAGAAAGAAAATGGTCATCCCTAGTTTCTCACGCTGAACATGACTCCCATGAGCTTAAATATTGGTTGTTAGTTATTTGAGAAATGTGAACGAAGTCTGATAATAAATAGAAAGAATATGTTCAAGAATGCTGGAGTTTAACACACACCAATGTTTTTGAGGGTCATCCACACATTAAAGCCTATACTTTTAAAATCACTTCGATGATTGACCTTAGAGATCAGGCACTCGATCTCAGAAAACATATGTTGAATGGCTTCCAGATCCTGCTACCACTCCTCCAGATCTTCTTTCTCTTTATTAGATTTAGGAAGATCTTCTTTGGAACTGATCTACTATCGGTTCTACTCATCCAGACACTCAACCACCAAGGATGATACCTCTTCTTCCTTATCCTCAACTGGTTCTAATTGGGCCTTTATACTATTTATGACCTTATCAAGAGTAGTCGTGACTATCGTGTGCTCCTACTCTACCCCTTCTAAGAAGGCTATCTCCTCCTTAGATTCCAGAAGCATCTTGGTTCTCTCAGATTTGTGTCGCTTCCAAGAAAGGTCAAAAACCTTCCATTAATCATGTGAACACTCAATAAGGAATCCCCAATAAATTGCATGAGGGTTTTTATAGTTCACCCCACTGGTCCCCAGGCTAACTAGGTAGTGGCAGAGGGGTCCCACCTACTGTTGTAGTTCATTTATCTGAGTATAGGTGATGATGTTCGGCACATTCCTCTACACCTTGTGGTGGATGATCCAATTATCCTTAGTAGACTCTGATTCATAATATTTAAAGTCTTCAAATGGTGTATTTTAGTATGTAAGGGAGATCTCCAATACATCATATGTTGGATTATACCGGTGCAGGTTTTTAGACGCAATTAAATAGAGATATACTTCTAGAAATAGGTCATTGTAAGCCTCCCCAACTGCAATAGAAGAGTCCAATACACCTTGTGGCACCATTATGGTGGATGTAATTGTCCCAATTTATTCATTTACCCCTATTGGGGGTGCGAACCCTCTTTCATCCCTAGTAGCCTCCATCGATGGAAATTATGGGGTAGACGCTTCCAATGTAGCCTCCCCAGTGACTTTTGTTTCCAGAATAATGGTTTGTTCACCCATCATGACTTCAACGGCAACAACCACCACTGGTGGTGCCTCTATGATTGGTTCCACCACCACATATCCTTCAGCTAGTCATTCCATAGGAACCATCACAACCTCCTCCATCAAGGAATGGTATCAGATGTCCCCTATAATATAACCACAACGATTGACTCAAACACCAAAGTCTCCTTGGCCATTCTGACTAGGAGAGTATAATTTTTCATCACCACCTTATCCCTAGGTGCTATTAATTCAAGTGTTGGTGATGGTGGATGAGTCCCAATCACCATCGAAACTACCATTCCAAAATTCTTCAGTCAATAATGGTAAGGAAAGAAAAAATATATGAGGGCTTAGAGGAGGAAGAGACCTACATGAATTGTATAGTCCAATGATGATATTATGTATGTTCATAGGTAGTACCTTATGAAAAGTTCCCTCTCGGCCACTTCCTTAGTTATAGGCACTGATGGTTTTCTTCTCGAAGCCATAACATTAGATAGAGATCCCAAACTAACTTTTTTATGGGTTGAGGTTCCCTCTCCTTCCACTTGAGTCCAATGAGAGACATATCCCTATTATTTTTTCACTAATTCCTATAAAAATGAAAGAAGGAATTATTCGATGAGTTTATAGGGATGGGTGATGTATAAAAATTCAAAAATACCAAATGATTTTCTTGGTCAATAGTAGAACATCTATCCTCATCTAAGCCTCGGTAGGCATCGATTCTCTACGAATTATCTGAATCACGTAGAAGGGGTGTGCAAACAGCCATTATAGCAACCAAAATTTGTTGGGTGGGGGTGGTCATGTTCAGTAACACCTTTACCATATTAGTCAAAGGGTGAGAAGTTACCTGAGAATAAACAAGGTCCTCCAAATCGACTATATATCACTTAACCTCATCCCAAGAGACATGGAACACATGACTTTTCATGAAAAGTCATTATGAGATGCATCCCTTCTATGTTATGATGCATCCATATCCTGAGAGAATTAGAGAACTACCTATAGATATCTTGGTTGTCCAAGGATTTAGAAAAAATGGAATCACTAGGGATATCCATGTAACATAACTGCTTCTTGGGGGCTTGGAAAAATGCCCTTAGGACCACACAAAGGTATCAACTTCTTTATCCTACCAATTTACTAGAAGCCCCGATCCTAATTCTTCTCCAATACATGTGGATCCCACTATTCAGGGTCATGAACTACCAAACATTCTTCTACTGCACTTCCCATGGGTCCATATCTACCTTCATGGTGCACTCCTACCATCACTCTCCCTTAGTCCAAAGGTTGTAGGGATTTTCCGTAGCTGACCCAGGTAGTTTGACATCTCATCATATCCCTAGGATATAAACTCCACCATCCAAATTTCCCCATATCTGTATACGAGAATGCACTAAATCTACATTAAAATCAAAGGATGAAACTCATGGAACACCTCTATGTAAACCTTTAGTGTCAGCCACTGTAGGCATCTGAACTGACTTACAAACTGATCTGGGTTGTATGGTTCAAATATCATATTATAGTCAACTCTTTCCATTAGTACCCACCTCCTAAGGCCATAAATTTGATCAATACTCAAAGTTCCATGTACTCTCATCAGTCACCATCCCCATTGGGATGGGGAATGGGTGAAATATGAAGTCATCTACCAGCCCGACCTTCTCCAGCACATCCATCAAACCTAACCAGAGTGAGTGAATTCCCATGATATTTCTGATCATCGGTTGGAAGTTTGTATAAGGAGTATAAATGGGGGTTGGGTACTAATACCCATGTGGGAATCCACCCAAATATAAAATAAATAGAGGGGGCCACAAACATAAATTAGGGTTATCTATTCACTGATGTGGAGATTCACCTTGAAAAGCTTATCTAGTACTAAAAAAACCAAATTGATGCACTAACCCATCACCATCATCAAACCCATAATGAAGGTTCTCATCCGCACTGACATGTATTCATCCCTCACCAGGAGCATCTAAAGGTAGATAAGAACAGTGATGAACCCTACCAGTCTAACCATAGGTGTTGCAAGCTTGTTGCTATATCCCCATAGCTGCCACTTTCTCAGCTCCAAAATTTGAAAGCAGGTGTTCTCCTTGACCCATTGGTATGATCTAGGGAGTGTGTGCAGCCACCCATGTAGATTCTTGTCCAAATATTCCCCCTCAACTGGATCCTCTACTAGACCATTCATGAAACAGTCAAACTATTTCTTTAATGGGATGTACCTCGTCCCTCTCCTCTCCTCACATGTTCCCTTCACTAGAAGTATAAATACCCTCACAAGTGCTGAAAATTTATTCTGTTCCTCCCTCATTTTCTCTGCATGGAGGGGCACATCATACATTTCCCCCTAGATTGGGATCCTAATGATCTAGTGAAGATCCCATAGGATGATCCCAACCTCCCCATGGTGAAGATGAAAGATGTTTTCCCCAAGTGACCACCTTCTCAGTAGCTATGATATGATGTTATGGTGGTGGTAGACATGGAAATTTGAGGCCCATGATACTGAATAAATCCCCATGCACATCAGCTCTGACTCAAATTCATGGCTTGATGTGAATTCCAAATATGCATATACACATTCCTCTATGAAGTTTCTGCCTTGGGGAAAGTCCTAGTTATTATTATATCCTTTTATCGGATCCCCCAAACCCAAGTTGAGGATGATTTCATACCGAGGAGGGGATTCCTAAACCTCCAACTTCCCCCCTAAATATTGTTGACATGGTTCTTGAGAGTATATTTTATAAGCATTGATTGATCCATCTAGATATGTGATGCAATAACCTTATTCCATTGGAACTGTCCTGGTTTTCTCCTCAAAAGAGTATGTCAACTTGTCTCTACTCTCCACTAGGATAAAGACATCGTCTCTCATCTGAAATACATAGAGTTGAAACCTCATTCACAACAGGTATTCCATTTTACCTTATGTCAATAGTGCGGTGATTGATTCATCATCTGACGTACTCTAGACACACTCTCCAATCATGATGTTCCAAGCCATTTCTTCTCTATGAGAATTGTAAAAATTGAATCCTTGACCAGTCATTTGATTCAAGACATAGTTGTTTTTGAGTTTTTTTATGGAGGTCGTTTATAAGGGTTGTTATTAAAGGTTTTTAAAAACAATAACAGGTTTATAGGGTCTGGTTCATTGATAAGAGTTCACATAGCTAGGTCCATTGAGTCAATAATCTCCGTGATTGGTAATGATCAAAATCACAGAGTGCTTACAAAGGATGTGATCTTCATTAAAGGGATCAACAAAGTTTCTATTCCCAAGTGTTTAGTAGTGTCTCTCAAGGTACCCTCTACTATTTATAGTCATATAGATGGGCCAGAGTTTGCAATGGCCTCCATGAAGCAAGTTTCACAAAGTTTTGTGGGTGATCACCACGAAAGGGAGTTTTAAATGATTTTACCTTAGAATATGAACATCCTTTTACCCTTCATCTACCATTCTAAGGGGGTTCATTTTTTAAATCTAAAATATGTGTCACGATAAGAAATGAGGAAGGAATGGCTAGTTTGGAGTGAATCTGAGCCCAAACAACACCAAAATACATATAAGGGGATTGTTTCGTGAAGCCTAGATACTTCAAGAATGGATGGAGCTCATGAAGATCCCTAGATAATAGTTTTATTTTCACCAAAACAATGGATTGATGATAACCTCTACACAATGAAAACCAAAGTCAAAAAGTGCTTCACAAACACACAAAGGGTTGATGGTGATATCCACGAGTGTGACTCTCAAACTCACAGTGGCATGCCCCTTCACAAATCACATGAACCCTCACATACACCTCAAATGTTCATGAAACCCATTACCTATAAACACACCCTTTAGTATGACATTTTATGGAAAAATAGTGAAATTTTGGTTTCCAAAATCTCCCTATTTTTAGAAACCCAGGAGCATCAAAGACTAAAGACAATCTGGATCACCCAAGGTTTATAGGCTTTATGAAACCTCCTCCCTGTTGTTCTTAAAAGAGTCCACATAGTAGGATATTCTTTTTATAAAGGAATGTTCCATTTGCGAAGGAAGAAGGACCTCATTGGAACTTGAGGCTTCATAAAGCACTTATCCTTCACGAAGCAGTTCCCATATGAATCTAGACTTCCATATGAGGTAGGGTCACCCATATTTTCAAATAAAACTTCTTCATGAATACCCTTACCTCTATGACAGCACCAAGCCTTGAAAGATCCCCCTTCCTAAACCTCCAATCCTCACCAAGAACCTCTCATAGGATTCTCCATTCTGCCTCCCTTCTACTGACATCTATTCAAGAAGTTTGAGTTCCTATGACCCCCAATCCCATACAATATTGGATTAGCTACACCTAGAGTCCCCATGTGACTAGTGCCACCCACTTCTATGTCTTCCCATTTACCCCAAGTGTGGTTCAAGTATCCCACCTACATTTTTATTCAATGAAAAGGTATCATAACCCATTTTTATTATAAGAATAAAGATCTTATTGTGAACCTCGTGATTTTCCACTCCTCCATGGTAGTGCCAATTCCATGCCCCTCCCAAAGGTGCATGAGTTATAGTCATTTAATACCTAGGGGTAAGAAGTGAGCCCACCACATATGAGATACATTATGTAAAACTACCTAGTTCCACATCCCAGTCACATGACAAAAAATTTCATGAAAATATCCCCAATACAAGAAGTAAAACAATAAACTTACCCTATGTGATGAACATAGGATTACCTATATATGATCATCCTGGGATTCCACCATTTATTTCCTTGAGTCTCACACCCTTACACTCATGGAATCTTAATGAATAATCCCCACACCATTACAACCAAGAGAAATCCTCTTGTGAAGGGTAGATTCCATGCATAATCTCCACACCACCCCTCATTTATGTTCCTTCTACAATATGAGAGTCTTTGCCACATTAAGTTAAACTACATTGGTCATTCCTATCACCCAACTTTAAACTTTGAAATTAAACTATATAGGGTTTGATACCTATATTCTAAAAAAGGTATATAGGAAACCTTTTTTAGGTTCAATATTGATAATGGTAAAATCATAGAGTTCCCTCCCAGGGACACAGCTACAGGATATGCCTCCATGGGGAGCTCTGATCCACAACTTTATGATCACCCTTCACAGTGTGTTCTGATCCACAACTCCAAAATCAACCACCATAAGGTGTTTTGATACATAAATTTCATATCCAACCCAATGGGGGAATTTTGATCCATTGGTAAACTATCAAGGTGTGGCGCCTTACCTAATCAGAGAACACCTCTCAAATATACCTCCAAGGGGAATTCTATTCCATTAGTAAACTATACAGGTGAAAAATCTACCCTCATAGGAATTGACCTCCTAGATCCTCCCCCACAGGGAATTATGTTCCATGAAACTTGGATCTTCCTCCATGGGGAGTTCTGATCCCCAACATCTTAATCTATCTTCATAGGGAATTATGATCTATAGGTAACTATCCTGGTGTGACATCTTCCCCCATAGAGATACACCTCATGGATCCTACTCTATGGGAAATTATAATTCATTAGTAAACCATCCATGTGAGACATAATATCTCATAGGGAAACACCTCCTTGACCCACATCCACCAGGCATTTTAATCCATAACTCCCAGATCTTCCTCCATAGGGCGTTCTGATCCACAAATTCTAGATCCACCTCCATGGGGTTTTTTGATCCATTTGTAAACTATACATGCATGAAATCTTCCCTCATTGGGAAACACCTCTTTGAATCACCTCCATTGGGTGTTCCAATCCATTGGTAAACTATTTAGGTGAGAAATATTCCATCTTAAGGACACACCTCTTACATTCACCTACATGGGGTATTCTAAACCAAAACTCTCGAATCCACATCCATGGGGTGTTAAGATCCATTACTTATAGATCCAAATAGTGGGGTGTTCTAATACATTGTTAAGATATCTAGGTGATACATATTTTCTACTAGGGATGCACAACCTAGATCCGCTTCCATGGAGCATTTTGATCCATCAGTAAACTATCTAGGTGCAACATCTTCCATCCTAGGTACACACTTCCTATATCTGTCTCTATGGGGAATTTTAGTCAAAAACTCTCAAATCCACCTCTATAGGGTGTTATGATCCCAAAATTACAGATCTACCTCCAAGGGGAATTCAAATCCCTTGGTAAAATATCTAAGTGTGACATATTCCCTCATAGGGGCACACCTCTTGGATCTAACTCCACATGTAATTTTGATTGAAAACTCTGGGCCTACCTCCATGGGACATTTTGATCCATCCATCATATCCCGACATGAAATTAACCCTGTTCCCATATCCATAAGATGTTAAAATTTTAATCTGATCCATCTCAAAGAGATGTCCTGGTCTATCTCCACCAGATATAGAACCTTTGACCTAACCCAGAACAACTACCTCATGAAAAACATGGGATTCTTAAGTTAAGAATCCTCAGAATACTTACATCCCCGAGAATTAATTAACTCATGATTGACATAGGATTCCTTGGGTTCCGCACCTATGAATCCTCATTGAGATGCCTTCCCATGTGAAATATTCATAGGTGACCAATGTAGCCAACGTACATACATGACTAACACTGACTAACATGAATAATCTCATAGCCGAAGGTTTCATCATTTCCATAAAAGTAATATAATTAACTAGTTTACACAAATAGATATCATTGGTCATGAGTTGCAGTAACATGACTCAAATATATAAGGGATACCCAAACTAGAAAATGAGCTCCAAGGACGAATCCATGGAGAGAAGAACCAATATACCATCATCCCATTTTGATCAAAGAGTAAACATAGCCATTTAAAGTGATAAAAGACACCTTCCTTTAGAACGTGGGAATGTGAGTAAATGGAAATCTAGTGAACACATCATTGGTTGATGCACAGGTGAGCCCCATCAAAAGTGTCATAAACAACCTTGAATTGAGCTATACCGATTAATGAATGATAACTATTATTATAAAAAAACTCAACAAAAGGAAAATGCTTCACCCATAAACCTAAAAAATCAAGAACGCATTGAAAGAATTTATTCTCAAGTGTCTATATCATCCACTTCATTGGAATGTTCATATGTGGATGAAAAGTAGTGCTAAATAACAATGAGAGAATAAAATCACGGTAAAGATTCTTCCACACTTATAAGGTAAATAAAAGTTCTGCATCATAGATGATCAAACTTGGAACCCCATAAAGCTACACCACCTCATCCACATAGAACCTCATTAAATAATCCACCACACTCAACTCCTTAATTTCTAGGAAATGATCTGAATTCAATAAGTAATTTAAAATCACATAGATGGAATCACATCATCCCAAATCTGGAGGAAAATATATAATAAAATATATCCAAAAAGTATTCTTATTTATACTAAGTAAAATATAATGAATTTAGAAATAAAAAGTAATTCTATGTTTGATATTTATCTTATGATAGTACAAACACTGATACATGAACTAAACTACCAAAAACATATTCCTCAACCATGTAACCTTACTCCAAAAAGAATGATAGATCTTTTATATACCAACACAGATCGTTAAATGTGAGATATGAAATTCCTAAAGAACCACCACTTAGATTGCCAATGGATTAAAGAGTTTCACAAAAAATAAATCCCAATGTTGATCATCCTTTGACCTTCCCATAGGATTATCTTTACTGATAACACAACCTCTCAAAACCTCCACATAAGAATATCTTGATTGAGACACATCAAACATACAAAACAAGGAAGAATTTACTACCATCTAGTACATGAAAACTCAATTACTAACTTCCTATATATCAAGATTCAAAGAAAAATGATCATTTATCATTGTAAACTTATCCCATTCTCTTGATAAATATATCCACACAAGTTATTACATAACACACTGAGTACCAAATTATCTTTCCTTTGAGTGTAAGAGATCTTAAAGTTATAATCCTATAGAAATTAATCTAACTATAATGATAAAATTCTAAATCTAACTAAGATAAGATATATCATAGTATCTTGCGATCTAATAATATTAAAATGTTCTCACCAATAAAGTAATACTACCATAGTTTCAAGGAAAGAAAAACAACTACTTTCTCGATATCATGGGTTATATAGTTACATTTATGAGAGCATAATTATTGAGACCCATTAGAGATCAACACCCTCCATTTCATCATAAATGAACAACATTATGATGAGAAGCATCACAAAATGCCTTAATCATAAATCCCAATCATAGAATATTAATAAAAATAGCACTAATTATATTTTCTTTTAGTTACTCAAATTCCACCCAACATTGATATGTCCATATGAAGGCATGATCTTTCTTGGATAAAGCTATCAAAGGTTCCATAATATAAAAGAAATCAAACTTTAACCCTCTATAATAACATGCCCAGGGAATGATCCTATAATGTACCGAACTTATACTTGGACAACTTTCCATATAGGTGATATTCCAAAAATACTTCCAAAATATTTTTCAAATTCTCAATATGATCCTCCTTAGACCTTGGATACATAAAAATTCCATTGATGAACATTAGAAAAAACTAATCTAGGAAATCATTAAACATTGATATCATCCGTTCCATGAGAACATCTTGGGAATTTGTGAAACTAAAAGTCATTAACATGAACTTAGAACTTCTATAATAAAATAGAAAGAAATTATTTGGTATCTATTCACTATTCACCTTCATATGATAATATACAAATTTTAATTAAATTTTTTTAGAACCATCTAGATCCCATCAATTGATAAAATAAATCATCATTCCTCCAATGGGATATTAGTTTTTATGCCAACACCTTCTTCAATCACTAATAATAAATTCGTAGATGCAATCTATCATTCTTCTTCCTTATAAAAATACCCGAGTACCCCAATGAAACACGCTGGGATGGATGAAACCCTTGTTTAGTAGATTTTTTATTTGAATCCAAAACACTCACAACTCTAAAGATACCATCCTATAAAGTGACATGAAAATAAGGGATATGATAGATTATATCTCAATCCCAAACTCTATGTCATGTAATATAGGAATTGTAACAAACTCTTTAGGAGAAACATCAAAAATATTCTCTAAAAATATCATACGAATCATATTTTGAACTTATGATAATCCCACTATCAACTATTTTATATGGGAATAAACAGGATCTAAACATCTACAATATATCAAATGATCCTTCACACTAATGAAAACTATATATTAACCTTACACATCAAATAAAAAAAATCTTTTTTAAAAGTAATATATGAAATATGACACTGAATATAACCAATCCATGCAAAGTATGAAATCATATTAATTTATTTATAATAAATAAAACTAACTAATTCAATAATGTTTCCCCATACTTATCTCACAATCTCGACATACATCAAATAATCTAGATTGAAATCCAGCTGTCATAGTCAACACCAAGGTCATATGAATTCTCTTCACATTGAGTTTTATAGACCAGACTAAGGTGAGTGAAATGAAGGAGTGTAGAGAATATTAATTAAACAAGGAATAATATAGGTTAGAATATAATTATTTGGTAAATCAATCACTTTTAAGTCTACTTAGGGTTAGAAACTTCATAACATTCATATGAACACACCCTACTCTTCTACCTTGATGTACCTAATGATTTCCAACTTTAAGACTATGTTCAGATACAAATAATTGAGAATGATTAATATCAATGATCTTTTATCTTTTAGATACATCTCCTCTATATTTTTTAAAACCCTAATGACCCTAAAAATATAGATAAGGATTTATAGGAAACTTCAATAGAGGAAACATAAAGCACTGGACTCTTGGCCCATAAAAATGACTAATAATGGTTAGACATGGAACTAATAATGAAATAAAAATACATAAGAAAATAAAACCATGCCAAATCTCTTATAAGTGTCCCAAGAACTAGTATACTCTAATAAAAAAGAAGAAATATGAGACTAACTCATTGTATGTAGAAATTTTTATTTCCTATAAAAATGGGAACCTCTATCCATTGATCTTTTATTTTAGAAGTTATAATTAATTCCCACTCAAGATAAATTGATCAATTCCAGCATATTCTATAGGGATTTGAGACACCCTGAGATAGGGGTGGGGGTGGTGAATCAAGGTGTATACCAAGTTTGAACTTTCCCATTTTTAGGTTGTTCCATTTCGTTATATAGATCTTATTACCATTTTAGTAAGAACACATTAAATATCTCATTCACTCTTTCACCAATCACATCGAATAATAAGAAGAAATATAGAAAGTAAAATACTGAAAAAATGTAATTTAATTGGTTTACCACTAAGGGATAATGAAATTAATATACATGAATCATTATAATTGTTTACCAAAATCCACTCTTTTATAGGATACATTATTTTAGAAATGTATATTACCAATTTTGGGAAATTCTCTTTTCCTGTCTAACAATGCACTCCTTTAATAATAATCTTGTATATTTATAAAAATATAAAGTATTATTTAATAGTTTATATACATGATGGTCTCTTCTAATAAATCATAGGATACTAAAATTCCATGCATCTTTAACTTCTTTGTAGATGAATTGATAAGCTCCTTGTTCACCACCATATTGTTAAATCCATATAAAATAAACAATTATATGTGAGATTTGAATCTATTTATTCCAAATTATAATAGAATAAACTACCTCTTCTTTTCAATAAATATAATTATAGAACATTAATTATATCATTATGATCTTTCTATTCCAACTAGATGTAGCAGTTTTTCTCATTCATCATCTACCTCAATACTTCACTCTCAAATTACACCAAATGTTGTAATGAAATTCACTAGAGTTATCTTTTTCTTATACTCTCCAATTTTTTTTGTGAAATATACTCTGCTATATCTCTCTCTATCTCTTGTTTTTATCCTCTATAATTGGTTTTATAGACTTCCCATAACAAACCCTTTAAACTGAGGTTGTAAATCAATTACCATTCTTAAATGTTTCTAAGATTGTTCTAGGTGTACCACAAGATTTTAGTGTGGTCATTAATTTATATATAATATGAATAAATCCATACACTCCAAATTCATAACTTCATATTTTAATTTCCAACCAAATATTCCTGGTAATTTTGAAACCACCTTTCCATGATGTAATCTACATCATTTTGGTGTATTCTTTTAAACTTCACCCATTTTTATGGAATTTTTTTCTTCACTATAGTATTGTCTCAGTCAATAATCAGATCCAAAATTTATATCCTAATACAATAATCACTAATTACATTAAATTTTATTATAATTGTAAAATCATTCTCATCCTTAAAACCCATTGCAAGTTGTTATATTGTTCTATGGGGTAAATTCATATAATCAATGAACAGAGACTTCTTTTATTATACCTAAAACATAACCTCTATAGTTTAAATTTTTTATGATGGGATCTATATTTTCCTTTTAATATATTGGGGAAAAAATAATCCTACATGGTTTAAAGGTCCCCAAATTTTTAGGGTGACCAAAAAAACATGACTGATGACCTTTCATGATAGAACTTCTTCCTTACAGTGTAACTAATATCAATCATATTATATGATATAACCAATTACAGAGTAACACTTATTATAATGGGTGATACCATATAATTCTTTAGAACCAACAAAATTCCTAAAAACATTTTTTTCTTCTTGGACATCATTTACATGGCACTACTGATACCTTTTTAAAATTTTCAAATCAAGTCACAGAGCAACAACTCTTACATGATGCTTCAATGACTCTTATTTAATTGTCCATTGATTCTTGTAAAGTGGGAATTTTACATTTTAAATATATATCTTCATTTTTGAATGAAACTTAGAGTCACAATATTATTCTATTCTGAAACATATATAAATAAAAACAACATTCTTATTTCAGCTTTAATCATATTTACACCACTACACATAACTTCCAAATCCACTATGTTGGTATATAGATATATCAAGATGTATCTTCACATTCCTCAAATATTTAATCTATGTGAACATATTTAATAAATCTTCCATAAATATTATCTCAAAACTAAGTCATTATTTTAACTCTTATTTAGTGTTGGAAAAATTATATTATTGATAAAAAATCCAGTGATTGAAAACAAATCCAACACCAAACACTTTTGGTCACAAAATTCTCCCCTTTAGTTTTTTTCCAATAACATCATGAAAGCATCCATTATAAAAATATCACCAAGTCTAGAAGGATATGGATTAATTATTATTTATTTTCTCCCCCTTTTATATCAAAATGAAAAATGATATCATATCTATATTTTTATTTTCATTCACTCCCCCTTTGGGTTTCTCTCGATATTACATCATGCTCTCTCCCCTATATCTATAATCATTTATTGGGGTACCTTAACCTTCTTTTAATCCACCTTTTCCCTATTTTTTTAATAATATCCATATAATCATTAAGGGGAAAAATTATTCTCCTAAAAAATAGATAAAGTGAGATAAAACGATTCACTTAAAAACATAATAAAGAGATATTATCCCCCCTTTTATTTTACAATTCTTCTAAACCCAAATGAAACCATTGGATGATATTCAAAAACACAATTTTTTTTTACAGTTTAAACAATTTACCTTCCCAAATATCATGATTCTATCATCACCTTCACACCTTTATGCTCGACCACTTTTAAATTGATTATATGACTCATTTACCACTTTTTGGTATCTATAGTTGGAAAAAATTCTACATTTTCACATTATCCTTGATTCTACCTGATTATACCACTTATTAAATAAGAAAACTTCTATATTTTTAATTTTACCCCATTAACCACTTATAAGATATAGTAATTCTATAACTTCATCAATTAAACTTTATTTATTTCTAGACTCAACTAAATTTTATATGATGAGGCCAAGTGTTTTATTTATAATCAATGAGACAATATGTGTTGGTGATTGATGATGATTGGATTAATATAACGAGGCAATGAATTTAATTCTTGATAATATATCCATAAAAATACATAAGTCAATTTAGTTACAACCATGATAGATTTCAAAGGAACCATGTGAGGCTACAATTTTAAGAACTAAAGTGGAGAAGTTTAAGACAATGTGGGCAAAGAAAATGTGATACTTATAAGGCAATACAACTAGGTTCTACCATCATGTACTATAACTAGCTGCTAATATCATGCACTACCTCCATGTTTTAAAATTAATTTTCTATCATTTTTTGTGCAACAATGAAGTGATACCATTGGGTTTCTATAATGATATTCTATAGTTGGGGTGCTACCATGAATGATATCATTGGTGTGAGACCATGGGGGTGCTAAAAAAAGATTCAATCACGAAATAAATAATTGAAAAAATGTGATTGAGTAAGGTAAATTTGGTAACAAATGCATGTATATTCACTTTTGAGGCATGTATTTGGATTAAGAGACAAAAACACAATGTCCATGCGTTCATAGTTGATCCTTAGGGAAAATTGATGCATGATTCATGAATACACTACCATGAAATATCTATGATATTCATGTAATTAATTAATATGAGTTATTTTATTGAATTACAAATGAGTCATGGTTATTTATGTCAGGTGAAAAAAATACTTGACTCCATGTGGTATTTAATTAAAGAGTTTATGAATTAAAATATGATTATAAAACTTAGTTGTGCTTTAATTGAAGAATTCCACGATACACGAATTGTGATTCATGCTAAATTTAGATAAAATAATTTTGGGATATTAAATATGAATTAATATATTGAATTAATGAGGAAATAATTAGGTTAAATTCACTCTTATTAAAAGATAAATAACTTCTTAAAGTTATTTGCAACTATGATGAAGAAATCACGGGAGACTATAGGAAATCATGGAAGACTTTAGTTAAGATCATGAAATCATCATACTGTTGATCCAAACATTGTAGGATTTGATGAAGAAATTTACAACTATTTTATCATGTCATTTTGAATATGAGAATAATTGTATATATAAGAGATATATATATTCATATAGAAGGATAAGAAGTTAAATGTTATAGAGTTGAGAATATTCTATGATTTTTGAGAGTTTGATAATTTCCATTATCAAAGTAAGAGATGATCTAAATCTAAGACTACCTGATGTTTAAAAACATTAGTATTATAGGATGTTTCAAAAAATCCATATTGTACAAGATCAATAGAATATCTTGAAGACCAATAGGGTTGATCTTTTTTAATAAGTACACATGGAGACTTATTGATCCATCCTTGCATGATTGAAAAGTTTATATCCAAGTGGTGTAGAATAAAATAAGGAGGATAGAAAGATCTTTATGTGCCATATCATTATTTAAATAATAATTGTATCTTTTAGTTGGTGATGGAAGTGGAGGAACATAATGAGACTCTTTGTTGATCAAAAAAGGATTTTCTGTAGTTTTAGTTACTTATTTGATAGTAAAGAATCAATGCTGGGGTATCTATCCAACCTAATAAGGAATAATATTTTTATCCCAAAACATATAAATATTATGTGTTTCTCTCTATTAAATTACAAATTCTCATGTTGTGATATTGAGAGTCAATATTGAGTAAATCAATAACCTTAACAAGTTTGGGAGGATAAACTTTAAAAAAGAGAATTTGTAAAAGGAGACGATTGATTATATCCCCCTTAGTGTTTCATCTATCTTGGGACTCGATAAGTAGTATCATTGTGAGGTTTCCTCTAAAGATCCAAGAAGTATTCTGAGAGATGAATAAGCATAAATATGTCAACAGATGAGGTGTTCCAACATTCTATGGGAAGAATTATCATAGATAGAGTAATATGATGCCCCCATATCTTTTATGACTCGGCCTGGAAGTGAGAGATGCTACAAAAGTGGGGTTTCTACCCATTTATGAAGGATATAAAATGAATCAAGTAGATAATAGAAATATGGAGTTATATGTTAAGGCTCAAAATTTTATTTTGATGACTATATCAAAAATTTCTACGCAAAGGTCATGAGTCTCCAAATTTCTTGGAGAATATGGGATAAATTGAGAAGTGTCTATGAAGGTAATATCAAAGTCGATGAGTCCAAACATAAATTTGGGAGGATATAATTTTATTATATAAGGATGACTAATGATGTGATTATCAATAATTAATTTACTCAAGTAAATGAGATTGTGAGAAACATCAGAGGATTTTGTGAAAACCTAGAGGATTCCATCATGTCAAAAAATTGATGAGGAATTTTCTAGATTAGTTTGATTCAAAATTATCATATATGGAAGAATGAAAATGCTTTAAAATTAATTATATACACAACATAATCATATGTTATGAGATATTAAAGGAACCTATTTTCAAATAAAAGGAATAAGATGAAGTTTATTTTGAAGACACGTGAAAATGAAAAATTAAAAATGAAGAGGTTGAAAAATATGATGACTTGGATGATGAGAATGATAAATACTTCAATAAAATTTTCTCACTTATATAAAAATGATTCAAAACGGTAATGTTTAAATGTAATAGTAAGAAAAAACAAAAAATTTCAACTCTGGTGACTCTTGTAATTTTGGTAAAAACGTCTCGGGAAAAAGGGTGAAGAATTAGAATCAAAATTAGAATCATAGGATTAGAGAACTCACAAAAATAAATGGGTTAAGAATAATACGAAAAAATTTAGTAGAAAGAAGATATATTTTATGATAAAGCATAATAAAGGTTCATCATCAAGTTGTTCTTAAAATAACGAAGTTGGGTTCATTACTTATATAAATAAAGGATCTAATTCTTCAATATGTAGTGAATATTGTGAATAAAGGAACTTGAGTGGGATTTGAAAGAAAAATTAGTATTTTTCATTTTCAAGATGTATTTCCTATGGAAAGAAAATCAGAATATTGAAAAATAAAATAAAATGAAAAACATTGATAAGGAATAGCTAAGTAAAAAGTAAGTAGATAATTATAAATCGAAGATTATTGATTTTGAAAATATGGTGAGTGATATTTTAGAAAATATGGATGAAAAAGAAGAATATTTGTTTAAAACACAAGCCATAAGTGTTACTATTCAACACGAATTGAATAATGATATGGAATAATTCACTAAGGATACCAAGGTAAATGGAGAATAATATTAGGCTAATGGGAATAAGAGATTACATGAACAAGGTAAATATGTCGATAATGAGTTTCAAAATAAACCAATTTTAAATAACAGTAAATATATCTAAAGAAAATTGGAGAGTATATGGGCCACGAAATCTGAGAGGCAATATTCAACATTAATTTAAGGGAAGAATATGCATAGTAGGAGACAACCATCAAGAAAAGTGAGGATTTGTTTTACAAAAAGACAACCAAAATACTCTTCATGAAAGATCTATAATAATTATAGATGAGATACGTTTTAAGGTTTTATATGTTGTCGTGGTACGAATTATAAAACCCTATATTTTGAGTGAGTTGAAAATTTCAAGGGATTTTGAACATTCAGTTTGGTGTATGGGATAACATCCATTTTGATATTAAGAATTAAATTATTAGAGCTTCAACACATTAAGAAGTTGTTTTAGGATAGTTTTTAAGGATTTAGAGGTGTCATTGATCCCTGATGAGTTGTAGGAGAATCAGACATTGAAATCCTATGTTTTGGAAAGATAAGGTCATGCACACTATTAACACATAGTTATTTCTAAACGTTCCCCACAATTGTGTAGCCCTATAAGGTGTGTCACATAGGTTGAGAAACTATTAACCTAGGGGTGAATGTCCATATGAATAACCTACATTAAATTATAAGGGTGACTGCATGGGCTGCACGAGGTTTTCTAAACCATGAGACTAGCCCTGTGAGGGGGGTGTCTTTTTGGACAATAACACCCCATGGTTGGTACATGGTTATCCAAACCATGTGGATCATTAAATGGTTTGAAATGACCAAAATTTCCCTCCATCATTTAACCTTTATGCCTTCATTTTCATCCCCCATTCATACAACACTGTCTATCCATGATAGCCATATCATCTGTCACCTAGGTTTCTCTAGATATCCTCTATATGGATTATGATTTGACCACTATTAATCATTATGGACCCCTCTTAGTAAGGATAAATATCCCATTACTTATTTTCTCATTTTACTTCCCTAAAATGGATGTATTTTCCATTAGATATAATATTCCCTATTTATAACGTGGTTTTTGATTCCTCATATTCCCTCCCTTTGAATTAAATTAGAGCCTGGTCTTTGAAAAGTGAATTTATACTATTAAAAGGTAGGTGGTGCCTATATTTCTTCTAATTTATACACGTGTTATAGAAGACATAATAAATAGGAATGAGTGGTTTGGTTTGAGTTTTAATAATTCTACATTTCTTTAATTTCTCTATTTTTTCTTGGAGATGCCTAAGGGGACTCTCATGTTTGATAAGGCACGTCAAGCCTTGTTTGTAATGATATGTGTGAATCAAGGTTTCATGACTAGTTGGAAGGACATTTTCGGTATGTAATTTATTTAATGTTAGCCTATGGATATGTGGGTTCCATGTGACATGTAGGGAATATCCCTTGAGTCTGTGGGTGATGTTGATCACCAAAAATTGAAGTGACATGGTTTGTTAGGTTGAGGTGGATGGTGATAACCAATACCATGGTTGAGAAATGTGGTTCAAAGGAGGTGATGAAGGTTTTTTGGTGTTTTAGTTTAGGTTGGTTAGTGAATATTAGCTCACCGATGTTTCCCTATAGTGATATTACAATCTCGTGCACATTGGTGGAGGACCTAGTGAGGTGGATTTGACCAATCGATTTGGGTGGAGGCCACCATAGAATTTATGGAATAGGGGTGGTGATGGCCATCTGTTTGGAGGAGGTGTTCACTATAAAAATCTATGAATGATGGTGGGAGAGACCATCAGATTGGGGATGAGGCTTGCTATGATATTGATGCTCATGGGATAGGAATTATGGAAGGATGGATATTGTATTGCCTTGGGATATCAGACTCTTGAGACAATGATGATTTAATAAATATAAGTCCAATAAACCTTTGGTATATTTTTGGGAATAGCGAATGGATATCATATTTTTCAACATGTTTTCTATGTTGTGGTAGTTATAACATGATTCTAGGTGATGTTGAAAAGGATTGGAAACTAAGGGTTTTTGCAGAATAACTTGTTGTGGATACATCATTCTAGTCCAGTGTAGGTCGATGTAGGTAAACACTTTATTATGTCCATTGATAATAGGTGAAGAAGGTTATGTTATTTGTGGTTATTGTTTATTTAATTATGTATTGAGTACAATAGTATATCTTTAGATGTATGATATGAACATGTTGGTGGTGGCCTACTGAGTGCATAATCTCTCATTGTATTGGCCCCTTGGAATGCATGAAGACTTTATCACCTTGAGTGTAGGAAATGGATCAGGTTAATGGACTAGACCATAGTGAGATGAGATGTTACAAGGTGAATAGGATAAATGACATGGTTTTTTGAAGTTAAATTAGGTGATTCTTTTGTACCAAACTGAAGTTTCCTTTTTGTGATTTTTCATACATATTTATATGATTAAACCATGGGAGATATTACATGTTTCTATGGATTTCATGGAATATATATGTTATCTTGTTATATAGACGATCTACCATGGATTTTTACTACAATTGTTTATCTATAATGCTTTTGTTGTGTTTGGTTGAGTGCTTCTGTAGTACTGTTGTTATTAACATTATCATTGTTATATCCAGAGGTTATAGTTTCCCAACTATCACCAAATAGAACCTCTTTATAGGTCGGTAGCCTTTGGAATATGGTGAGGAATGCCTAAATCCTCATGGATCTTTGGTCTGTAGTACCAGTTCGGTGGATCCCTAGTCGCGGTGTTAGAAGTGGTATCAGAGCGTTGACTTTTGTCTTTCTATTTGGGTATTGTAGATAGGATAGAAAAATATTATTGAATATAGTTAAAGGGATCATACTTGGCTTCCTGCATCCCCACTCATGGGGGGATACAATTAGTTTCTTTGGCTGGTAAATTGGTTTTGGTTCTTTATTCTTTTACTATTGATTTATTTCCCACCTCAAATGTCGCACATGGATGTGATGTTACTCGTTTATGGGGTTTATGACCCTTAGCACATTATGTAAAGGGAAGAAAATTCATGAATCACAATAGGAACTTATATTCACATAAAATATGTGTGTTAATATGATGGTTTCTTTGAAATAAAAATATGGAGAAGGGGGTTAGGTATTTTAATGTGTAAAAAAACTAAAAAATTATTTCCTACATAACCTATTGGTTGAATTATACTCCGTAAACCCTAGTATGTGGTTCCTTGTGTGATCCCTATGTGATCCTATGTGTGTATAGAATATGTGGTCTTGAATTTGATATGGGTAGGATGGAATAAAAAAAGGGTTGATCTATTTAAAGTGTCAACAATAGGATAAATAGTGTTTTCTTGCATAACCTCTTTGTGGCATTCTACTTAGCTATCCTAGACTGGTGGTTTCTAGAATGATTTGTATGGGATTCAAGACTATGATATGGTTAGTAAGGGGGACATGATGCTGGATTATATGTGATATGGGTGTGTTAGGGAAGTTTAAGGGTGGTGAGATGCACTACCTGTTGTAGTTTTCTCTTTTTTTGATATCTGGACTATTATTATTGGTACTGATCTTAATATTTTTTCTTTTGTGTGATACCACTGGACACATTCTGGTGGAGCATCATGAGGGTGGAGATACGGTTCTTTTATTAAGTGAAAAGGATGAGGTACTTGAGGTTAGGGATGGGTATAATCTATATGTAGAGCATCCAAGTTAGGCGAGATAGAGGCAACAAATAGCATAGTTTGGGTCATGGATAAATGAGAATCCTAGGGAAATATTAGTGTGGGTTATTCATAGTATTGACTGAAGATATCAAGGATATGAGACATCCAAGGAATATATGATGTGGGAATTTCATTCACATCACCCTCCATTATTCTAGGATGAGGATGGAACACACGCAGTATAGTTTTGGATGTAGTCTGTGCAGATGATTTTTGATCAGATTGAGAAACCCCCAGAGAGGAAGGTGGTGCTAGCCACATATATTCTTAGGGGACTATTATGTGTTTGTGGGATGTACCAGTACATATAGGTAGGCATGAGGGACTGACATGGAAGAACTTTGAGACTAGGTTCTTAGATAACTTCTTGATAAATATATTGAGGGCATGGAGAGATCGTGAGTTCATGAACTTACATTAGGAAGATAAGTTAGCCATGGACTATTCTAGGAGGTTAACAGACATTTCCAATTTTCCCAACTCTATGTAGGGGATGAAAATCCTAGAGTTAGGCAGTTTGAAGATGGGTTTGAACAATCCATAATTATACATGTGAACATATTTAGGCTGTACTCACTCTTGAAGGCTGTGAACTAGGAACTGATAGTTTAGGGGAACTTTCTAGACATGAATTATTTGAGCGGGATGATGACATTAGGTGAGATAAGCAGTAATGATTTGGGTGGATGGAACTGAGGTCATGAGGATTCTCAACAAGGTATTCTTGCCAGAGATTCAGGCAGGACACTAAGTAGTAGATCGTTGATGGTGTACTTCCAGTGTGGGAAGCTAGGTCACATTCACACTAAGTGTGTATAGCCTCCAAAGGAGTTTTGGGCATTTAAGAAGATGGGACATCAAGAAAGGTTCTACTAGAGGATGTCTCAAACATCTTGGAGTTTGGGACTGGGTCAAAATTAGGTAAATTACATTGGTCTAGGAGAAGTTTCATGAATGGGTACCAAATATATGATTTCATGCACAAGTCATGATTCAGAAAGAGGTACCCAGTAGTTGGGGAAGTGTTTGGTTGTGGAAAAATCTCCACAAGGAGGGAAAATTTACAGAATTTAGGCTTCTAACAAGATGCATATGGTAATTGAATTAGACAGGTGTTGGTTAATATGTGGTAATTTGGAACTGAGCATGGATTTTTGTTTATTTGTAAGCATCCATGAACTTTTTTGAACATTATATATATGATGCATGATCTTTAGGGAATCCGATGTTATGCGAGACTTCTGGGAATTAGTTGTGATGTAGGAACACATGAGAATCATATGTGATGAAGGTATGAGATAATAATATGATAAGATGTAGGATTGACGTTATGTGGTAATTTGGACATTCATTTATAGGGTATGTGAAGCACAAGTCCATTGGGATATGGAAAAATGGGTCAAGAAATGACTGGTTAGGTAATTCTTAATGTGGGGATCATTTCTAGAGGAATTATCCTATGAGTGAATAAATAGGGTAGTACAGGGTGTTAGTTATGAGATGGTTAGGTTTATTATCATCTTATCATGTGTTATAATAGGTCAAGGATGATCTATGGTAAGGTTAAGAGGTTGTAACATCCCATGTTTTGATCTACTCAAAAATGTTATGGTATTTTGAACGTTCAGTTTGGCAGCTATTCCAACATTTAATTTTAACTTCATAATAATATTATGAGATTTTATAAATGTAAAGGGGTTGTTTTAAGATGTTTTTTAAGGCCTGAAAATTTTCATGGGACCCCTAATGAGTTTTTTAAGTTTCAGGAATCTAAATCCTATGTTTTGGAACAATAAGATGAGGTGCATGGTTAATGAACAATTAGTGCTACCTCTGAAGCTCAATCATGTGGAAGTATAAGGGGAATCACATAGTTTTTGAAATTGTGCACATGGGGGTGAATGGTTATGTCAAGAACTAGCATTAAATTTCATAGGTTACCACATGGCCTATGCATAGTTTAATAAACTATGTACCTAGTTGTGAAAGGTGGTGTACCTTTAGGCAATGACACTATATGATTGATACATTGTTATCCAAACTATGTAGCTAAGATGTGAAACTCATTAAATAGGATGAAATGACAAAACTGACCCTATATCTATTAACCTTTACCCTTCATTTTTCTTTCCCCATTCACATAACAACCTCCAACCATTAAATCCCACTCCTCCCTCACATAGGTTTCTCTATATCTCCTCCATACAATACCCAATTTGATAATCATTCATTAAATTGGACCCCTCTTGGTAAGAATAAGGTTCCTCTTACTTATTTTCTATTTTCTATTTTTTTAGTAGATGATATTTCCATGAGATCTCACGTACCATATTTTCATGGCATTTTTATGATTACTTATTTTCACTTGTTTTGGATCAAATTATAGGTTGGACTTTGATAAGGGAAAGTCTACAGGTATAAGGTAGGTGTTTTTTAGATTTATTTTAATTTATACATGTGTTATAGAAGGTGTAGTAAACATGCATGAGTGGGGTGGTACAGGTGTGACCTATTTTACATTGATTTCATTTATCTATTATTCATATAAGATTATAAAGGGAATTATCTTGTGTGATAAGGTGCATTGAGATTTGTTTGGTATGATAATGGTAAAATGGGGTTTCATGACTCATTGAAAGGATTCTGTCAGTATGTAATTTATTTAAAGTGAGCCTATGGATATATGGGTTTCATGGGAATGTGTATGGAATATCCCATGAGATAATGGGTTATGTTGATCATCATAAATTTAGGCAACACAGTTCATCAGGTTGAGACAAATGGTGATGACCAGTACCGTTGTTGGATGATGTGGTTTGCAGGTGGTGAGATAGGTTCATTGGGATTATGGATTAGGATTTTTGGTGAATTTTCACTCATAGAAGTTGGATGATAGTTCCATTGGTGTCGTTTTCACATAGGATGAGGACCTAGTGATGTGTTTTTGATTATTCAATATGGGTGTATTCTTCCTTAAAATTTACGTCTATAATGAGCTGTGTTTTTTTGGATTGTCAAATGGAGTTTAAATTTAATTTTTTTATTTGAGATGCTTATAATGAATAAAATGTTGATTTTACCATTGAATATTATCTTGTATTATTTTTATAACCACTTTGTTGGCCCCAACATAGGGTATTTACCCTAGGATATGAGTTTGGTTGAAATTTGAGTTGATCAAAATTTCATGGAATAATCAATATTTTAATAATTAATGAATTAAATATTAATTTATTCACACTAATTATTTTGGATATATATTTTTTATTGGGAATTAGATTGATATTTCATATTTTTTAGTGAGTATAGAAGAGTGATTTTTTCTTAGATGAGGCATAAACTTATGTCGAGCGTCAGGGCTGGGTGTGTGCTACTTTTTTCTTTTTTTCCCTTTTTTTCATTTTTATTTCATATTTTCGCACTGGGATTCAAATTCATTCCTCCAATGGGATTACATCAAAAAAAAAAATAAGATAGGAGAGGGAGATTTATAAAGATAAATAGGGAGATTGGGAGGGGTGCCTCCATAGAGCTTGGGAGGATCCAAATCATCATGCAACAACCGCTGAGCGTAAAAACAGGCGAAGCATTGGAGGATTCCTCCCAATGTTAGGAAGTTTTTAATTTTATTCTATAAATCCCTATATATTAACTAATATATTGTTCTAAGGGCTTGTTATAAATATTTAAGACTCATTTAATGTTTATCTTTATCTTTTGTGGAGAAAAATGGGGTGTCCAACCATTAAGAATGGTTCCCATTCAGAAATCTCAATCACACAGTTTTTAATTCAAGAACACACACTATGTGTTATTGTTATTCAAGTAAGATGATTTTTTCAAAAGTACACACTATGTACTGGGAATAAATTCCATTTATTGGTTATTGGACCTATATCCAAGCACCTGACCATATATCCCATGTAGGGGCACTTGGCTATGTAGGGTACATAGCCTGACCCTGCCATGTTGGCTGCACACCATGTATAAGTACACAAACAAGAAAATATTTATGGCTAGGACATATGGGGTACATGGGAATGTAACCCATGCATGATACTGATCATGTAAAAGTTATTCATTCCATATAATTTGATTTTACATGAAAAGTCAGGCTGGAGTACACAACCAGGTAGGGATTTGAGAGTACATGTTGTATACTTATCCCTTTCCGCCCTTTTGAAGGTTATCATGTCTTTATTACAAGGATTCATAATTAGATGTATGATTATTTCATCTTGAGGATTTTTATTTATAGATCATCATAGTGTAACCCTCAGGATGTTTATAGGAATCTAAAGAGTCATTTTGGGGTAAATGAGCCATAATGGAGACATGTTTTCTCAGGTAATTAGATTTGTATATATATTACGAGTGAGATATTTTGGATGGGTGTTTTGACCAAAATAGAGTGATAACATCATCTAAGATCATCCATTATCCATCTACCACAATTGACGCTTTCATATATTTTCTTTTTAGGATGTCTCCCTTGCAAGATGTTTCCTTCTTACTCTGGAGGACATAAGATTTATTATTTTAAAGGATACCCTACAGGATGCCACTTATTAGGTTTCAAACTAGAGGATACCATATAGTATTACTTATCTTACCTTACTCTTTCTATAGGTCTTAGGATTCCTCCACTTGATTATTGTTTCCAAAAAAAATCAAAAGGATTCCCTTTCTTATATACAGACTTAAAGGGTCCCAAAAGTGATTCCTTCACTTATATTTGGACTAAAGGATCCCAAGTTGGATGCCACTCTAGTGTTATGTCAGGAGGGACCCATTAGGTTCCCTGGTGTTTGACTGACCCTAATCTAGTCTGTTGTGTTTGGGTAGATATGGTAGTGGGTGTCACCTTAGAACATGTACTGAATGTGTGATCCTAAGAGGCTATGTTACTAGTGGTCGGTTTAAGATTTTTTCTACTATAACTATTTTAGTTTTGTGTCAACTTTTTTACTATTTATGTAGTGATGATTTACACAGGTAATTCCAAGTTTGGGGATGATGAGCCATATGCGATGCAATATTTGATTAGGGATTCCCATAGGTACTTCCTGTAATCTAGCTTCTAAGCCTGTTTTTTATAAATATTTTTATTGGGATGCTCAGACAAGATTTTAGATATTTGAATATTGAGTCTTTTTATTTGATTGATTACATTATTAGGATACCTAGACATGCTTCTTGGGATCCAGTTATTGAGCCTAATTATTATTTGGAATTCCCAGATGTACTTCTTAGGATTTGGATGTTGAGCCTACCTGTTATAAAGATTCTCAAATTTACTTCCAAGGATCTATATTTGAGGCCTTTCCTGACCAATATGTCAGACATGGTTCTCCTCATCATTGATTTGAGATACACTCAAGGATTATTAATCTCTCCTTGAAAAACACATAGGCTTCTCCATAGGGTCAGGTGGACGCACAATTACTGAACTTGCAAAAATATCTAAGAGAAGGCTGTTGATCCATTTATTTGAGTGGATTACAAGAATGTACATGGATTCAAAGTTTATTATATTTTTACATCACATAAGGGTCACCCCATTAGGAATAATCTAAGTTGAAAAGTCGTGATTTCATACAAATTGGGAACTAGGATTCATCCATCAGACCAAATTTACAAGGGATGAGTTTCCTGATGTCCAGATCCATGCAATATTTGTAGGATGTGTGGTTATTACCTAGAATCCTTCATTATAGTGATTGGAAGTAAGTATGGGTGAACCCATAGCTAAGTTATGCATTCCCCAATGTTGATGTAGCTTTCTCAGAGACATTTTCAGAATTGGAAGGAGTTATTGTCAAACAGGATTAAGAACTCAAGGATCAACTAATTTATAAACAACTGGAGTGGTATGAAATCTAGCTCAATGACTTATTCACAGGATGTATACACGATCGAGATTATATACCCAAGGATCGACTATGGACTTATTTATAAACATGTAATTGTTTCCTTCTCATATAAAAATAAATACATGTACACAAAAACACACACAGACATATATATATTAAGAATGTATATATATATATATATATATTAGTATATGTACATAGGTATGTGGGATAACACCTTGTTTGAAGAAATTTATAGAATTGGACAAAGTAGATATCATAGACCAGGATCATAGATCCATGGAAAAACTATTTATTTATTTTATTTATCATTTCTAGTTGTGTCTCATCTAGGCAAACCATATTTCATAAACATTCACTTATGAGCACAAATTATAGGTTCACTATTTTGGGTGACATGGAAAGATTTATTTCTTACCCAATGTACATGAACCATGGTGTGTGTGTAGAACTTATGTATATTTTTTGGTTGATAACATATACATGATTGATAGGGTGTCATAGTAGAGTATTATGATCTACTAGAGCCACTTGTGTGTATTATTATTATCAGGATGGAGCATCTCAATAGTGTATTGGAGATTGAGTATGTGGTTCATCTCAGAGTTAGTAGTTGAGACTTGTACTTTTGTTTCAGTTCCTTTATGTACTCTAGAATGTATGGTTTCTCTAGTGGATGGCCTATGTCATATGTATGACATAAATGTTCGATCTTTTATATAATTTAATTTATTATTATACTGTGACACTAATTCAGTCTATTTACTACTTATGTGCTCTGATGATTTACTAATATTGATGATGGTTAGTTATTTTTGTTATTCATGTAATATAATACAAGGGAATTGTCTCCCCAATAACACACCCTAGGTCCTCACTAATAGTTTTAAGCCTTTGGAATATTAGGAGAAGTGATTTAGGACTTATGTAGAACCATCTTGGAAGACTAGTATAGTGGAATTTTAGTCAAGACATTACAAAGTGGAATCAAAGTTGTTCCTTTCCTATGGTATTTATATTTGGGATATGGTAGATATAAGTATTAGAAATATGTCATATATTCTGATGGATATCGAACAGGTGAGGTAATAACACTTTTTCCAGTAAGTAATCAAGGTTTCTAGGGATATGGGATTGATGTTCTAGATATTTGATGTTATAGTTCAATATGATTTTTTCTTTGAGACACACACATGAGATGTGATGTTTTTGAATTTTTATGGATTTATGGCTCTTATACCATTGTAAAGAGGCCATTTATGGATTTATAACACTTGGAAAACTCTAAAGAGGCCAGTTGTTGAGTTTAACTCTTGGCCAAAAAAGGAAAGAGAAATCTCATTCATCATATTTATCACATAGGATCCACATGTTATAGGCCTTATAGTGTGTGATTTTTCTACTGAAGTCGGAGGTAAATTGTTTAAAGTGTCCGAAACAACCTTAATGGGTTTTTATTGTATAGTTTATTAGATTCATTATACTCAATTGTCTCGACATAGATATTTATTTATTTCTTATGGTAAGCTACATTTATCTATAGTGAGATGTTTAATGATGAGTCTAATGAATAATTCTTCATTCAAGAGAGTTTAGTGACCTAAGTAGGTTGATATGGAAGATTATTCGCATGTGTTGGACCACATATAGGGCGTTGTTTATTTTATTTATTTATTTGAAGTGTAAGTAACAACATATATAGTGTTTTCATGCATAGCTTGGAATAGAATTATACTTATCCAAAAAATGTGAGTACTATTATCTCATAAAGGAAAACCATGGAAGTTTATTCATTTTCATTAAACCCTTTATGGGTGTATCCCATTCATGTGTGGATAATGAAAATTCGTAACAACCTACATGGTGTCTTCCTATTTAGCTTTCTACAATATTTTATTCAATAGAACTTCATTCATGGTTATCCTGTCAGATTACCTAGTGTGATGCTGATAGGTACCCGAGTGTTATTAGTGAACTAGACCTCAATGGGGCATTTCCATATCTGGATTCTCAATGAGAGCCATTTTTAGCTTTACTACAAACATATCATGATAATCTAATGGAAGTCTATTAAATGGATGATCAGTGAGGATTATGTCCCTAATAGGATGATTCTTGATAGTTTTGAACCTTGTAGTTCATTGTTATACTTAGATACATTAGATAGGGTTGATAGCCACATTATATTCCTTGTGTTGAGATGGGTGCATGGAGGACAATCTGTGAGATATGACTTTGTTGATAGGTTTGTCCTTTGGGCTGTGTGGTAAGACATAGTGAACCACATATAAGACATGATCATTAGGTCTAGGTGGAATACCTAAATACCATTTGTTATGAATCAAAACATTTTGGGTCAATATTTCATTTGATCATGGGAAACCCATAAGAGGGGTTAGCATGAATTATTGGATTCCATCTGAGACAATGGTCCTGGTTGTATGCTCGGGTTGAGACAGATGCATGGTAGGTGTTCAAGTTTTACAATATAGGCATTATTATTCCTTTAGTTTTTGATAAATCACCTACGGTGCATGCGTATTGAGAGTGGAATTCATGGGAAGGAGTATCTAGGTTCCCGATCCTATTAACTAGTAGTTTCACATTTGATGCTTTAATTTTATGGAATAAGCCATGTAGTGGGAGATCATGGAATAAATCACGGAAGATGAGAGGTTATTTATTTTTAGTGTGATTTAAAAGGGATTAATGAAAATAATATTCCATATATTATTGTCAACTTAGACTTATAATGGAAGACTCGTGGGATCAAGAATCGGGTGATAGTGGTATGCTTCGGTTTCACATGGTACCGTTTAAAAATTAAACCGTCGAGTGGCCGTCTATGAGATAAAGACTAATGGTTTCAATAAATGTTGTGGGAATGGTTACATGATATTTTTGATAAAATGAAAAATTTACTTCTATGAAAGATGATTCATTAAGAATAAATCAGGTTCCATGAGGAAGTTGACCCATGGCCGGACCGATACACTCATTATCGAGATATGTGGTGTTATGAGCTGGTTAAAGGAAAGTGCAGCCTAGTGTGATGTGGTCATGGAATGAAGAGATATATAAATTAATATAGATTAAATCATAGTGAAATCCTAGTTTATATACAATCATTCTCTATATCTTGATATCATTCTATGTATGATGAGAGATCATTAGTTAAACATTGATCTTTTTGAATATCTTTTTTTGGTTTGACAAAGGAACCTATTGAAGTTGTGCTCAAGGAGAGGTATAAGGTATTCCATATTGTGGAGAGTTTACCTTTGTATGTTTGAGAGTGGTGACCCTTTTTTCTATTGAAATATGACATTTACTATCGGAACCATTCTTGGGAAGTGAGAGTAGGTGATTCTTGATTTTCCATGTTGGCGATCAGGAATGAGCAATTTTTAGAGACTCCAGTAATTAAAATTGGTGATGAAAAGAGGATGGTACATTGAGATTTAATCTTAGTTTCAAGGTGATGATAAGGGTATTAATTTGGTGGGGAGTACTAGACCAGTCCTAGTTAAATGTATTCCTTGATGGAAGAGTTGTTAATATTGTAAGACCAGCAGTTGGATGATAAGGAAACCATAGTTCAGAATATGAGTAATATGAATGTATGGATAATTTTTACCACTAATATTTATTAGGGATGAAAAGGGTTATGGTGGGGAGATTTTAATGACCCATGTTTTTTCATACAGTGAAATTGAGTAGAAATTGGAATTTTTTCTTTCATATGTTTGTAAGGGATGAAATGGACATTTTCACCTTGCCGATGATCTCAAATGTTTTTTTTGACCACTCCATTGGTCCCAACATATGGTGTTTACCCATGTATAGGAGTTATTTAGAATGGTGATCCATTCTAATTTTCATGGAATAATTAATATTTAAAAATTAATTAACTAATTATTAATTTACAAGTTTGTTTGGACATATCCTTCTAAAAGAGCATCAAATTGATGTTCCCTTTTAACCATAGAGAATGGAATTGAGGGTTTTTCCTTGACAATTCATAAAATCATATCATGCTTCGGGGTCAGGCCGGAGCCTCCTTTTCCTTTTCTTCTATATTATTTTTTTCTTTTCCCTTTTTATTTTCTCTTTTCTCCTATGGATTATCACACATTCCCCCAATGGGAAACATTTTTCATGACCAAGTGAGGGGATAGATAGTGACAATGATAAAGTGGTGTAGAGTAAGGTAGGTGACTCTATAGATCTAAGGAGGGGATGGATTGTTGGGTAGCAGCCACAAATCATGAAAAAAAGTGAAGCTTCGGCGAATTCCACTCAGAGGTAGGTCATTTTTAATTTATTACATTAATCCACATATATTTACCACTTTATAGTTTTAGGTCCCCATTATGACTTCTTAGGACCCCAATGAGGGTATATATATAGATTTTATGGAGAACAATGGGATTTTGGGATGTTCCAAATGGTTTCCCATGCGGAAATCCTGATCACATGATATGTAATTTTGGAACACATGTCATGTGTTCTTCCTATTCATGGAAGACAACTTTTTATAAGTACATTATAATTACTAGGAGTAAAATACATGTACTAGTGTTCATCCATGTAGGTGAGCACCTGACCAAATAGCCTACATAAGGGCACTTGGATGTGTGGGGTACATGGCCAGACACCTGTGTGGGATGCTCACCGTGTATAAGTAAATGACTAGATAAAAATACATGGCCATGCCCCCAGATGTACATGGACAGGTACCCTATATAGGTTATACACCATGAACATATTATACATGGTGTGTACTTGAGTTTTACATGCCAAATCAAGATAGAGTACATGCCTAGGTGGGGCTTTGGAAGTACACGCCATGTACAAGGGTATACATGTCATGTACTTCTCACATGAAACCCTTTGAGGGGTTTCCTTGAATTTACACCAAAAATTCCTAATTGGACATACGAATAGTCCGTGTTGAGATTTTTTTTAGTTTGATCAAGATAGTGGAACCCTCATTGTGTTTAAATCCCCCCTAAGAGGTGTTTTTGGATGAATAATCTATAATGGAGAGATGCCTCCACTAGTGATTGTGTTCAATTATCTCATGAGAGTGATATAGGTTGGTTGGGAGTTCAGAAAAACCTAAAGTGAGACCTTGATTTGAGTTGCGCCATGATCCATCTCCTATGTACAATGCCTACGTAGATTTTCCTTCATGGATGTCTCCCTTGTGAGAAGTTTCCATATGGACCTGGAAGATGTGAGATTTATTATTTTTGAGGATCCCCTGTAGGATGCCTCTATTTAGGTTTCAACATAGAGGATCCTATGTTGGATACCTTCTCTTACCATACTCTTTTAGAGGATATCAGGTAGGATTCCTCCACATGATTATTGTTTCCAAGGATACTAAGAGGTATTTTTCTTTTTAACATATAGAATTAGAGAATCCTAAGAGGAATACCATTTCTTATGTGTGGAATCATGGATCCAATGTAGGATTTCTCTCCAGTTTTTTTGACATGAAGGACTCTATGGGTGCCTCGATGTTTGACCAACCCTAATCTAGAATGTCATGTTAGGGTAGAGATGTCAGTAGGTGTCACATTAGAACCCGTTCTAAACTTATGATCCTAAGAGGTTGTGAAAATAGTTGTTGGTTTAGTCGTTCATCCACCATCACTCTTTTGTTTATGCATTTACTTGTTTACTATAGAAGAAAAACTGATTTATTTAGGGAATTACTGGTTTGTGGACAATGAGCCTAACATGATGTGATATTTGATCAGGGATTCTAAGTTACTTACTAGGGTCTAGATTTAGTACCTTTTTTATTCATATTTTTATTGGGATTCCTAGACCTGATTCCCGGGATCTTATTTTTAAGGGTTTTTATTTTATTGGGTACATTATTGGGAAGACTAGATGTGATTCCAAATATCCAGTTGTTAAGAATACTTATTATATGATATTCCTAAACATACTTATTTGGATCTGGCTGTTGAGCCTAATTATTTTTGGGATACTCAAATGTACTTCTTGGGATTCAGATTATGATCCATGATTGAACACAATGATATAATTGGAACCCCTCAATATTGATTTTATATAACATCTAGGATGCTTTCAATCCCCTTGAGTGACTCTGAGGATTCTTTCTATGGTTATGTGGATACACCATTGCTGAATTCTCTAGACTTGTCTAGGAGTTGTATTTTGATCTATTTATTTGAATGGATACAGATCATGTACTTGTATCCAAATAGAATTTCTTTTACAGATCACCAAAGGGTCATCCCCTTTAGAAGTATCAAAGTCATAATGTCATGATTTCCTATGTAATGGGACCCAGGATTCATGCATCATACTAGATTAACATGGGTTTAGTTTCATGAGACCAATATCAATTCCATATTTACATGATGTTTGGTTATTACTTAGAATCCTTCATTATAGTGATTGGAGGTGCGTGAAGGTGAACCCAATGCTAGAAAATGTATCCCCTTATAGTGACGTAGCTTGCTCAAATACATTTCCATCATTTGATGAAGTAGTTATTATCAAGCTGGATTAGAGGATCAAGGATCAACTTACTTATACTTGTCTTGATTGGTATGACATCTAGCTCAATGCCCTATTCATAGGATATCCATATGATCAGGATTATGAACCCAAGGATTATCTATGGACTTATATCTATCCATATATTTATTTACTTCTTATATTTATATATATATGGGGATTTATATAATTGTATATGTACATATAAATGAAGGAAAAAACTTTGTTTAGAGACTTTTTCAGCATTGGCCAATGAATATATAATTGATAGGAATCATGAACCTAAGGAGAGATTGGGGATTTATTTTATTTACCATTTCTAGTTGTGTCTCGACTATGCTGATCATATTGAATAAGAATGAACTTATGACAGTAGAGTATAGGTTCAACATTAAGGGTGGACTATAGAGATTCATTTCTCACACCCCTTATGCAAACCTCAATGTGCATGTAGACTATATGTCAAGAATTAGGTTGAGCACAAATGCGTGATGGATAGGGATGAGGCATAGTGTTTAATGATCATGTGGAGACACTCATGTGGATTATTATGTTGTTGTTGGAGCATCATTATAGTGTCTTATAGATGAGGTATGCAGTTCAAATCATATTTAATAATGGATCCTTTAACTTTTATTTTGGTTTCTTTATGTACCCATGCATGTATGGTCAGCTCAGTGGGAGAACAATGTTGTTTGTATGATATGGATTTACAGTATTTTATTGAATTTGACTTATTATTACAGGATGCTGATACATTAGTTTATTTACAGCTTCCTCACTCTAATTATTTTTTCTATGGATAATGTTTAGTTATTTCCACTATTCACATACTCTAATATGAGGGAAAAATCTCCCCACATACACACCCTATAACCTCACTACTTTTTGTAAGCCTCTGGCATATGGGGAGTCATGCATGACCATTATGGTGAATATATGAGAGAATCATTTTAATGGAATCAGTATAAAGGAGGATCTCATCGTATAAATACATGGGTGAAGGTGTGAGATACCATCAGATGGGGGATGAGGCACACTGTGATATCAAGGCAGATGAGATGAGAATTAGGGAAGGATAAATATCACTATGCCTTGGGAAATTGATCTATCAAGATAGAAGTGATTTAATAAATGTAAGTCCAATGGACTTGTGCTATATTTATGAGTGTGATAAAGGGATTCCATATTTACTTGACATTCTATCTATGTGGTTATGGTTGGTACGTGATACCATGTGATATTGAAATGGATAGAAAACTGAAGGTTTTTTTAAGTATGACTAGCTATTAATACATCATTCCATAATGGTGTTTACAGAAGCAGGTAAACACTCCCTTATGGGAAATGATCATATGGGAAGTAGGTTATGTGATTTGTGTATAGTTTTTATTTAATTATGTATTGCATATATTGGTAAATCGATGGATATAAGATAGGGACACATTGGTGGAGGAATATTGAGTTCATACTAACACCCTACATAGGCCCCTCATGATTTTTGTAGAATTTATATCCTTAAGTAGAGTAAAGGTATCAAGTTCATGGATTTCACCCTAGTGTGTTGGGATGTTCCAAGGTGCACATGACAGATGGCATGGTTTTTGGTAGTTGGACTAGGTGGTTCCTATGTACCAAACATGAGTTTCCATTTTGGGATTTTAAATATTTATTTAAATTATTGACCCACATGCGATCAAGTATGTTTTTGTATGACTTTCATGTCTTGTATATTTTTTTTGGGTTATATAACATGTTTAATTTTTCTTTGTTTCTACCTTTTTTATCTATATTTATTTTATTGTTTCTAGTTGTGTGGTTCCACAATTCTATTAGTATTAGTGTAATCATTATTATCTCCATAGGGTATATTATCCCCAATATCACCCAATAGAGCCTTGCTACTAGTCGATAGCCATTGGAGTATGGGGAGGAACCCCTAAGGGCTCATGTATCACTATCCCAAAGCACCGATTTACTAGTTCCTGGGTTTAGGTATTATAAGAATAAACAAAAAACATATTCTTGTGGTTTAAATATGTTTTTATTGGGAAAGAGGAAATGTCTAATGGGGAGTTTTAATGAGAATGTAATGAAAAAATCTTAGACAAAACAACCTATTACCATATCTACATAACAACTATATATAGAATAAAAATTTCAGATTCTTGAAAAAATTTGTGGGAGATGTTTTTTGGGTGGTCATAAGGATAAGGAATGGATAATAAGGTTAGAATTATAGGTTTTTTATTCCAAGAAAGGTAATAAATTTCAACAAAAAACTAGTAAAATTTCATTTGAATAATCTGAGAAGAATTCAAATTTCAAAAAAGAGTGCCTTGTGGTTTGGGTAAATCAATTAAAATTAGCTAAACAAATTTGAGGAAGTTGAAAACCATGTTGAGACTGAAAAAATAACCCAATTTAGAAGTTGAGGTAATAATTCATGGTAAGTTATCTACTATTGGAAATATAATGATTCAAATGGATAAATTTGAAAAATGTATTAAACATAAAAAGGAATTTCAAGGGGAAAAATAATATTTTTATACAGATGAGACACATAATAGAAATAGGAGTCATAATAAATCTTCTTATGCTATGAATGGAAGAAAAGAAGTCCCAGGTTGAGAGGAATATATTATCTTGAATACTGTTTCTAATATAAAAAATAAGCCCATACTTATTCCCTTATTCTTTTCATTTATTTATGATAACATATATTTAATTGAAGGAGATAAATGAAGTGTTGTACACACTATAAAAAAAGAAGAAAATATTAAGGTTTTCACCATTGGAAAACATAAAGAGATTGTCCTTCATGGATTCTATTGACTACTTGGAAAAGGAAGAAGATGAGTTCATCCCTTAAGAGTGATAAACCTTGATAAGAATAATTAATTACTGAATTATTATAAATTTGGGATTCTGGAACGATTTTAGAGTTGGAGGATTGAGTTTTTCCAATCACACTTTCAACCACTTGGTTTTAATATAATAAATGCTCTTGTTAAGGGGGAGTGTTGGTTATCTTAACATGAGAAGATGGAGGAGGAAAATGACATGTATATGAACTATTTTTATCATTTTTTGAGATATGAATAGGTTACATGTTTTTAATAAAGTAATTATTTTTTATACAACACTCATTCGAGAAATAAGATATTCTGAGAATGTTATAACTTGGATGGTAGTTTATGAATAGAATAGAAAAACAAGGTTCTAACTGCCTTTTTTATACATGATTTTTAACCATATAGAGTTATATTACACATCTCTTATAAAAATGGGAAGATAATTTTTAGTGCCATGAAAGGGAAAAGAATAGATGAAAATGCCTCTACATCACCCTTTACATTTAATTTTCAATATGTGGGAGAAATAAAGAATAAATATAAGAACACAAATTGATATTGATGATTATAATTAACAAATTAATTGGGGGATATTTTTGAGACCAAGTGTTTCATTTATTTTAAATGAGTCAATATGTGTTGGTGAGTGATGATGCTTGGATTAAAAGGAGGAATTTGATGTCATGATTGGAAAAACATCTATGTAAGTTTATAAGTTGGATAAGTTACTACCATGTTAGATTTTAATTGAATATTTTGAGGCTACAACCCAAAGAAATCAAGTGAAGAAGATAATGACAATGTGGATAAGGAAAATTTGATACTATTGAGGTGATAAAACTAGAGTTCTATCATCATGCTGTACTGCTAGGGTGATACCATCAGGTGTTACTTCTAGGTGCAACCATTAGGTGTTATCGCCAGGTTCTACCTTCATGTGATTCCACCATGTTCTACTATAATTGTGCTACTATTGCAGTGTAACCTTTATAATTTTCCCATTGGTTTTCTACCATGTGGTGATACAATTGGATTTCTATATTGAGATTCTACCGTTGGGGTTCTATCATGAGATGCAACTATTGCGGTGAGACCATGGGTGTGCTATTGTGAGTCTCAATACCATGATGAAGAATTAAGAAACTTATGATTGGGTAATGTAAATTTTTTGAAACATGATTTAAACTACACATTTCTTTCATGTATTTTGATTGAGAATCAGAAACATGGTGTCCACACATTCATAGTTAATCCTAAGGGAAACCCAACACATGCTACAAGAATACAAAACCTGAAAGATCTGAAATATTCATTCAATGCATTGATAAGAGTTGTTTTTATTCATTCTAGATGAACCTCAGTTATTTATAGAAAATTAAAATAAATACATGAGCCCCTGGGGTAGTTAATTGAGGAGTTGATGAATTAAAATGTGATGATTCAATAAAGTTGTTTGTTAACTAAAAAATGACATGATATATAAATCAGGATTCATGATGCATTAATATGGTTTTGTTTTGGGATATTAAACATCAATTAATATCCATAATTAATGAGGAAAAAATCATGTTACATTGACTCAAATTAAAATAGAAAAAATTTCTTGTATTTATATGTAGTTATGATGATGGAATCTTGGGAGACTATAGAAAATCATGGAATACCATAGTAAAGATAAAAAATCACGGGATTATTGATCTAAATCATCTAGGATGCAATGAAAACTTTTATAAACTTTTTATTAAGGGTTTTAAAATATGATAATAACATCATATATAAAAGATTTATATATTCATAATGGAGGATAAGTTGTCAAATGTATTAGACCTGATAGAATACTGATATGTTTTAGAGTTTGATAATTTTCATTATTTAAGTAAGATACGATCCAGATCCTAGAGTACCTAAAGGTGATAAAATGGAGTATTCAAATAAATTGAGACAATTTTATATCTCCTTATATCAGGAGAATAATTTCAAGACCTAAATTACTGAATTTTCTAAATAAGTACACGTGTAGACCTATTAATCCATCTTCTCGTGGAGGATGTTTCTATTTCCAAGTGGTGTAGAAGTAACCAAGGATAAGAGGAAGATATTTCTATACTAAATCCTCATTGAAATGGATAATTGTATATTTTAGTTAGTGTGGGAGTGAAGTAACATAGTGGGACTCTATTTTAATCATAATGGGATTTTATGGGATTATAGTCACTTGTTTGATAGTGAATAATCAATGTTATGGGGTCTAACACTACTAGAAAATTGGGTTTTGAAGACCCCTTACACGGGTGACCACCAATACCAGTCGCAAAACTTCTCAAATAAATATATATAAATGGAACCCCCCGATCCTGAACCCGAACCCTACCCCAAACCTCCGCAGCCCCACAGCCGTCCATCCCCTCCCTTGTCGCACTAGCTCCAGATCCCCCACACCGCCTGTCCTCCCTCACTGCACCGGCGATGCCGCACCGATGACGATAAACCGGATCCGCCTCCGATTTCATCCAATTCTGTCACTCATCCCCTCCCTTATTGCACCACCCATCCCCTCACTCACTACATCGATGCCACCTCATCACCTCCTCCTCTAGCTCCCCACCGTCATCAGTGACCGCCTGCTCCCTCACCGCACAGCCTCCAACTCTGTCTCCCCTCCGCTGCCCCTCCTCTCTGTCATAGCACCACCTCTAGCTCCCCTAGGTTCTGAATTTGTGGCGCTATAAGGTATGCCCTAATTTCCATTTTAAGGTTTTAATTTTGGGTAATTTACAACATAAATTTGACATGCATGAAGATTATATGAATATTGTTTGTGAATAAAAAGTTTGGAAACAGAATTTCATGTGTATACGGGTTTCTGTGCATGAATAATTATGAAACAATGTGTGTTGACAGTGTGTGAATGAGAAAACTTCACAGTTTACTTGAAGTTGGAAGTTACATACAATGTAGAGTCCATGTATATGTTGATTGGATTCATATTATAAGTTGTGTTGTTATCTAATTTATACCATTCTTGAGTTTATCACATGTCTTTGTGTGTGTGTGTATCCCATGAGAAATTTTTTGAGGTTTAACCACATGTGTGTTCTTTCATAGCCCATGAGACCCATGTTTATGTTTAATCACATGGGTTTCTATACTATAGGTTATTGTTAATATTATATGATGTTTCTTTATATGATATTAATCCATGTTTCAATGTGACTTACTGTGTATATTTTAGAGGTAGAATTGAGATGGAATTTAGAGTGAGGTATCAATATTTTTTTACATTCTTATTGTTTCCCACAATTTTATTAACCTAACACTTTGGGGGTATTTGAGGTTTTACTATATGACTTGAGATACCTACCATGGATTATGATTTTTCTTGTTTATTGAATCTATTATGTTATTGTTGATCCTTTCATTTATTGATATCAAGGGTATATTTTTTTCATTGATGACATTCAGACCCTTACTGCTAGTAACAAACATATTGCATAAAAGGATACCTGCTTGAGGCCATGAGGAACACTGTATTGGACCCTGTGATCCAGCATGGGGAATCACATTCATTATCCCACATATTCTCTAATGATAACATAATTAAAGATATATTGGTATTTTTTTTATTCTGGAATTGTATGTATTTTATGTTATCCTTGATATAGATTAGTTAGTTTTTTTATAAATTAGATATTGATTGCTATATTTTATGGTTAATCTTTATTGAATATGATGGAACAGAGGTAGTGTAAATCCAAGAGGCAGTGAGAAATTATTTTTACAAAGATAAAGTTTCTCTGAGTTTTGAGAAGATTGTTCACCACTAATTAATTTTAGGCACTTTCATCACAAATTATATTTGTTTATTTATTGGTAGGCATTAACTTAGTCGCTAAGGTTGATAGTTCAATATTGGTATTTGATTAATCTTTTCATGTACCACATATTCATGCAAGTTATAATATTCCTTTCTTGAAAAATGTTTACTCTATGGAATTATAGACCAAATTCATTCTTAATATAGTTTCTTGAATATTGAATCATCATTAGATTTACCATACTAACATGGTGGTGATGAAATGGGATTTCACTTCCATTCCATTATCTATTATCTTGTTTATTATTTAGAGATATAAATTTTTTATTTTATCAATGGCCCATATGCAAATGGACAGTATTTAATTTAAATATACTTGATATGAAAAATGCAGGTAATATGAAGTCTTGTGTAAATAATTGTTATACAAATATTATTATGTATAAGAGTCATATTGACCTTCCAAATCGAACTTCTAGAGTATATTTGAAGGAAATTATGCACCTTATTGAGTTCACTAGAGGATTTCAAAGTGACTTTATTAGTTTTCCATGTAGATAATGTGAAAAATATACCAATTAACACAAGATACATTGAGGGAGAACATATTCTTGAACAAATTTTTAAAAACTTATAAGAGTTGGACTCGTCATGGGGAAGAATATATTCATCATCAAAATAATGATGCAGTTTAGATGGACGTTGATGCGAGGATGAATGATCCAATGCATGAAATGCTTACTAAAATGGTATGAGGGTTGTATTATGAAGGCATTGACATCCAGAATGTTGAGACTGGTGAGATAAATCTATACTCTGGTTTAGATCGTGATTCGAGGAGGTTTTATGAAGTACTTGATGATATAAAAATGGAATTATATCTGAGTTGTACTGCTTACAATAAATTGTTGTTTATCGTGGAGTTGTTGCATTTGAAGACTTTTAATCAGTGGTCAGACACATAGTTTGACATGCTATTGGTGTTATTGAAAAAGGTTCAACTGTCGATGCTAAAATTTGTGAATCATATTACCATGCTTGTAAGTTGACAGAGAATATAAGTTTTAAATATGAGACCATAGATGCATGTGCAAACAATTTTATGTTTTATAGAAAAGAAACTTCCCATTTGGATATTTGTATGGTCTGTGGTGCTTCCAGTTGGAAAGAGAACATGGGAAATTAGACTAATCAAAGTCAGACTATGAAACAAGGAAAATCAATTGCTATAAAACAAATGAGTTACTTTCCCCTAAATCCACGGTTAAAAATATTTTTTATGTCTTCTAAAGTTTTTAATTTAATGAGACGACATGTAGAAAGAATTCAAGAAAGTGATATGTTAACCCACCCAGCAGACTCTCATGCATGTAAGGATTTCAATATGAGACACCCCAACTTTGCTAAAGATATTTGTAATGTCCAATTGGGGTTGGTAGTAGATGGTTTCAATCCATTAAAGTCTATGGTTGGTGCAGCTCATAGCACATGTCCCATGGTGTTGGTTCTATATAATATTCCTCCATGGCTTTGTATGAAGAAACCATTTATATTACTTTCCACTCTTATTGATGGGCCTAGAAGTCAATGGGATACGCTGGATGTTTACCTTAAGCCCTTGATTGGAGAGTTGAATGAAATTTGGGGCGATGGGGTGATGAATTATGACCGTGAAATGAATGAAATGTTCAAACTGTAAGATGCTTTATTGTGGATCATCAATGAATTCCATGCTTATGCAAATTTATTAGGTTGGAGTATGAAAGGGGAATTTGTTTTTCCTTGTAGCAATAAAAGTAAAAAATTTATATGGATTAAACATTCCAAAAAATGGGCATACATGGGTCACATGCGTTTTCTCCCCCCTCAGCACAGGTTCTGAAAGGAAAGAGTAACATTTGATTGTTCTAGAGATTTTATCCCAACACCAAAGATTATGATAGGAGTCAAAATGTTATCGCATATTGAGGAGGGAAACATCCGTGTGGTATATGAATTTTAGGATTTAGTGGCTCATCCATTACCTAATATTCGTGGTGTGGGTAGACAACGCAATCACAATTGGAAAAAGGAAAAGTATTTTTTATTATATCCCCTATTAGAAAAATAACATGCTTAGGAGTAATTTGGATGCCATGCACATTGAAAAAAATGTTTGTGCTAATATATTGTGGACCATTTTAGGTGTCAATGAAAAATCAAAGGACCATGTTAATGTACACTGTGATTTGAAAGAAATGGGTTTAAGGAAGTAGTTGCATTTACAGTTAGCTGAGGGAAACACGGAATATATTCCTACTTCACAGTATACGATGAATACAAAGGAGAAAGAGACATTCCATTCCATTTTGAATATTCTCAAGGTGACTAATGGTTACTCTTCTAATATTTCAAAGTGTGGGAATCTTATAAGCATGAAATTTAAAGGGTTGAAAATTCATGACAATCACATACTATAGTAGTTGATTCCAATAGAAATTTGTGATTTTTTATCCCCCAATGTTGTTCAACCGTTGATTGAGATGAGTAAATATTTTAGAAATATTTTTATAAGAAAACAACGAATGAGTGATTTAAAAAATTTTAGGACCAAATTGTACATACGCTTTGTCACTTTGAGAAACTGTTTCCCCCTCATTTTTTGATGTTATGGTTCACTTGAAAGTGAACCTAACTGATAAAGTAATGGTGGCTGGTCTATTTCAATTCAGGTGGATGTATCCTATTGAGTGGTATCTAAATACATTGAAATGATTGGTACGCAACAGAGCTCATCTAGAGGCATCAATAGACAATGGTTATTTGATGGATGAGTTTACTACTTTTTTTTGTGTGGAATATCTTATGGATGTTGAAACAAAATTAGATAATCCATCTTGAATTCATGATGGTCCAATTCGAGAAGGAACAATATTTGATATAGACAACATCGAGTGGATACAACCCATCAATATATATTTTTTAATACTCCATTAGTTTCACTATTAATGCAGTAAGTGTCTTATCACATTTATTGTTTAACTTCTACATGTTTTTTTTGCATAAGTTGTTCATTTAAACATTACATTATTATTTGCAGGAAAATCATTACTGAGATAAAAGAAGATATTTCTTGTGCGACTGAGTATTAGATTCAACAATCTCATTATGCATCATTTCATGATTGGTTCAAGGATTTTTTATTTATAAATTTATTTTCATTATGAGTGAAGTATTATACTAATTTCTTTTTGAAGAAATCATTATTTCATTCTATGAATTAGGTAGGTTCATAACCTAAGGGAGTTTGGTGACCCCACACTAACTGAATAATTTATCCAACTAGCTGGGATCCATCTATAATGGCTTGTCGTTATAAAGAAATAGATGCTAATGGTTTTCAATTTCACATTAAAGATATTTAAGACAAACAAGCAACACAAAACAGCGGCATCCGTTTTCCATTCATTGATTCTAGTTATTACTATGGTCAATTTATAGACATCATTGATGTTGTATATGCACACTAGTTGAGTTACATATTGTTAAAGTGTAACTGGGTTGAACCAATGCATGAACAAAAAGTCTATCAATATTAGTTTACATTGGTTAATTTTAACTATATGTTATATAGAAATGAACGAGTTGATAATGAACCTTTCATTTTGGCCTCACAAGAGGAACAAGTTTTCTTCGTTACTTTTCCTTCGAATCTTATTTGGAAAGTTGTTGTGAAAATGTTCTGGTGAGGAGTGTTTTTATTTGAAAAAGATGAACCTGAGACTATTTCCTTTGTTGCCCAACATTTTGATAAACATATATTAGTTCAACGTGAAGAAGATATTTATTGGTTTAGAGCGGCTATTGATGGAGAAACGGTCTATTTTCATGTTTAATGAAAGGTATAATTGGTTTCCCACTCTTCAATTTAATTCATTTTTTTAAATTGTTTAAAACAACTGAAAAATAATTTGGTACATAAGAATTTTTATTTATTACTAATCAGAATTAACCTTATGTTCAATTCTATTAGATGGATTCCTTTGCAAGCATGTTTGAACCAATATTCTGGTATCTGGTTCCTTTTCTAGCATTCGTTGGATGAACTATATTTCTTTGGTTTTATAAATTGTTTTCTAGATCAAATTGGAAAGGTTGATTAATTTGAGTAAATTCCTTTTATAAATAAGGTGATTTCACACTAGTTGTGGGTACAGGAAAAAGATGGTATTTTCAAAGTATTCAAATGTTTTGTGACCTTTTGGATTCGATTTTAAGGTCCCCCTCTCCATTTCCATATCCTTTAAATCCTTGTTGTGATTTTTTATCAGATTGATAATTTTTTATGGGATGGTGATTCTACTTTGAGCTTGAAAGATCCATACTTCACCCGCATATGTGTTTATATAGATATAATATCCCCCCTGGATATCCCCACCCCCACCTACATAGCCCCTCCACCTAGACAATACCCCCAGACTACCCCCCCACCCCTTGGACAACCCCCTCCCCCCTACACTACACCAGCCCCTCCCCTACCCCCTTCCCTACAACAGCCAGCACTCCCCCAAACCGACTCCCCACAGACAGCCCGACCCCTTACTGGATATCCCCCCCTTGGATAGATCCCCACACCCGGACAACCCCCACCCCCCGGACAGCCCCCACCCCCAGCCCCTCGACAGCCCCACCACACTGTCTCCTGAAACCCCCCCCACACCCCTAGCCCACTCCCCCAAAACAACACACCCCCACACCCCACTCCCATAGAAATCCCCACCCCTACCTAGATAGCCCCCCGACACCCAAAAAACCCCCACTCCCCTCGGATAGACCCCCACCACCATCCCTTCAATAACTCCACTACACTCCCTCCGAGACAGCTCCATCAATCCCCCAACCCATCCCCACTCCCAACCCCCCTCTCAGACAACCCACCCCCCATAACTCCCCCGAACAACCCCTAAATAGCCCCACCACACCCCCAAACCCTCCCCACTCCCAACCCCCCTCTTGGACAACCCACCCCCAAATAACTTCATGTTAAAAGAACCCTCTAAATTCAATCCTTTTTTGTACATAATTTTATTTCTGTTATGTTAAGTTTCTGATTTTTTAAAATCCAATCCCTTTTTGTCTTATTAAAAAATTTATAAGTTTTATTTTTTTTAGAAACAATCTAATTTATCCCTTTAACACTTTCGATGGCCCCCTTACTAATGTTTTCTATGACTATAGACATGCCAGGGGACTAAGAAGCTCATCGACATCATCCATCTGAGCCATCTCCGTCTCAAAGTCGAGGTATGTTTGAATGTAACTGTGTTTATTTTTTATGTAATTTATAAATATATATATATATATATATATATGTATTTACATATGTAAAATTATGTATAAAATTGTTTTCAATAGGATCAGACTCGGCCACTTCTTCTTTTCGTAAGAGAGGCCCTGGTCGTGGAATTTCATCATGGAATTCTGACATGACCATTGATGTTTCATTTGACGAGATATTTCATCCTGTGTGACTGAATTCCCATAAATTTATCCATTAGTTGGGTTATATCATATGTGACCCACATCGATTTCCATTGACCACACAATACTAAGATTCGATCCCTCAGGATACATTAGATCGTCTTTGGAGGGAAGTTCAGGTAAGAAGAGCAGTTTAGTTTCTTTCCTATGTTTAAAAAATATTTACATGTGGGATTTTTTTTCTCAAATAGAATAATCTAAAAGAGTTCCCTGATTTGTTCTGGCTGGTGTGTATGGGAAAATGTCATAAGATGTGAAAATATTTTAAGGGAAAAATCAAAAGGGAGCACTGGGTACTAAATGTTTGTGCCCTAGACATTCTGGAAAAAGTCTCAAGAGGTGTTCCCCCAGCATAGTGGTGCGACTTAGCTGCATATTGGTCTATTGAGGTCATTACAGGTAGTATATTTTTATTGGTATATATATTTTCAAGAATGTGTGGCATTATTTTTGTTTGAAATTTGAATTAATAGAATGTAGGAGGTGTTAGCACACCATTCTGAGAATCAAACATTGTAGGGGCCACCTCATAGGATCGGGACTCGTCACGTGTCTCAGATCCAACATGATGTATTTATTATTCATTTTTTTAATTTATTATTTAATATGGTTTAGTGTTATATTTTTATATTTTATTGGTATATAGTTATAGGAGGAAGGTGCACCGACTGATAAAATGTCGTTGTGGATGAGAACTCGTGATTGAAATGATCCATAGGCTGAAACTATTATAGTAAGTGATTATACTCATTACCAATACTTACATGAATCTATATATAAACATATATATGTATATATATTTAAATATTTCATAGGATTAATTTGATGCTGAGTTAGAACAACTACCAGAGGACCAATGACAGCTTCCCATGCAAAGGGATGAGATATTCCATCACATTATTCGTCGTGATGGGAATTGATATAGTTTAACCTATGGAACAAGAATTAATCATTCTTTAGTATCACATGATGAGGTTTTCGGTCTTGTTGTTCCTCAGATGATACAAGAGATGTCATATTTTGAGGCACAGTTGTGCGCTTCCGAGGAGGTAAATGCGCAATTGATCGCTGAGGTTAGAACACTGCGAGAATATGTGCATCCGGGTGATGGTGAAAGGGATTATACAATGAAGGATTATAAAAAATTTATGTATTTGATTTCTACTATTTTTATTATTAAAATATTTATAATTTTTTGTTGTTGTAGGCCACTGGCACACCGGAAGGAGGTAGCAGTCATGACCACGCATGACACATCATATTTACGAGATGTGTTTATTTTATATTTATTATTGAATTAATGTTATATATTGATTTAGACTTTAAATATAGAATTTTTTGAGATTAAAACTATTTATTTTTTTAAAAACTCCACAAATTTTCTTTACTTATATTTATAATGATTTTTGGTTGGCATGTTCTTCCTCCACTTCACTTACTGCCTATCATGTTACGCTAGACCCCATCTCAGTTTTGTATAAATGTAATTTTGGTGGTTTTTTATGGTGTTGGTGGATATATTTAGTCTATATGGTGTAAGTCTGTTGGTCTAGTTCCTTGCAATGATTTCTAGTTGTTTTAGTGGTGGCATGTGATGAGTTTTGATGTCCATCCTCTTATGGATTTTTTTTCTTGTCGGTGTTCTTCTGTTGGGAGGTGGGGTTGTCTGGGGTGAGTGGGGGGGGGGGTATGCTATTGGGGGGGGGGTGGATTTTAGGGGGTGGGGGGGAGGAGGGTGTCTAGAGGGGGTGGGATGGGGTGGAGTGGGGGCCGTCCGGGGGTGGGGGGGCTGTCCCGGTGGAGTTTTCTTTGGGGGGGGACATGAGGGGTTGTTCATGGGGGGGGATGTCCAAGGGGGAGTGGGCGTTTTCTGGGGGGGGGGGGCTATCCAGGTTGAGTGGGGGGGGGGGGGGGGGTTGTCTGGGGTGAGTGGGATGGGGGGTTGTGCAGGGTGTGGAGGAGGGGGGGGGGTGTTTAGGGTGGGGGCTATCTGAGGAGGAGTAGGGGTTATCCCAGGTGAGTTGGGGGGGGGGGGGCTGACCGAGGGGGGCATGTGAGGAGATGTCCGGTGGGGATCTCTGGGGGGGGGGGGGTTTACAAAGGTGGGGGGATGGGGGGAGGGGTTGTTCTGGGTGGGGGCTGTCTGGGGGGGAGGGGGAGTGGGGATGTCCGAGGGTGGGGGGTTGTCCTGGGGGAGTTTTTTTGGGGGGGGGGGTGGCTGATTGGGTGGGGGGGGGGGTGTTGTTCAGTGTGAGTGGGGTGGGGGGGCACGTGAAGTGCTATTCGGGGGGAGTGTTGTTCGGTGTGAGTGGGGGGGGGGGGGTTGTTCAGGGGGTGGGGGGTTGTTCGGAGGTGGGGGGGGGGGGTTGTTCGGGGTGGGGGATATCCGTGGGAGAGGGAGTGGGGGCTGTCCTAGGGGACTTGGGGGGTGGCTGGATGGTGGGGGGCACGTGAGGGGTTGTCCGGAGGGGGTGCTGTCCGAGGGGGGAGTGGGGGTTGTCCAGGTTAATGTGTGGGGGGGGGGATATCCGGGTGGGGGGGGGGGTATGTGAGGGGTTATCTGTGGTGTGTGTTTGTGTGGGGGGGGGGGGGTTGTCTTGGGAGAGTTTGGGGGGGGGGGGGGCTATTCAGGGTGAGTGGGGGGGGGGGGGGTTGGGGGCTATCCGGGGGGTGTGTAGGGGCTTCAGGGGATTGGGAGGGGGCTATCCAAGGGGGGGTGGGGGGGGGGGATATTTAGTACTAAACATTACTCTATATAGTTCAGTGTCTAGTGAACGTAGCAGAATAGTTGTCCAAACATCTTTTCAAACCATCTCATCGCGTACGAGCAACAAAATAGGTACCTACTAGAGTAGAGTATAGAGTCTAATGGCCTAATTTCAAAATTGACCTAATAACAAAACTGTCCTAATGGCCAATTGGTTAAATGGATACTTGGCCAATTGGAAAAACAGCCTAATGCCCTAATGGACTAACACCCGAATGCCCTAACGGCCTAATGACCAAATGGAAAATTGGTAAAATGGACTAATATCATAATTACCTAATATCCTATTGTCCTAATGACATATTATCCTATTGGCCTAATGACCACATAGCGTAATGCCATATTAGACTATTGTCCTAATGGATAATTGGATAAATGGAGACTTGGACAATTGTCCAAATTCACAAATTCTCAAATGACCAAACACCCTCACACCGTCACACCCTAACACCCTAATAAACTAACTCCTTAATGACCTAACTGACTAATGGCCCAACAACATCCCAACAGCGCAACGACTCAACAACCAAACAATGACTCAATGGCTGAACAATGGACCAATGGCCGAACAATGGCCCGACGACCTAACAATGCCCCAACCACCTAACAATGTCTTAACAGCAACCTAACAATTTCCCAACGACCTAACAACAACCCAACGAGCTAACAACAACCCAATGACCGAACATCCTAATGGACTGCTATCCTAATTAGCTAATGTTCTATTGACCTAATGATCTATTAGGCTATTAGCCAAGTTTAATATTAGACTATTGGCCAAATGACCAAATGGAAAACTAGAATATTAGCATATTGGACTAATTGCTAATTGGATAAATGGCCAATTGGCTAAGTGGAGACTAGCCAATTGGCTAAATTATCAAATTCCCTAATGGACTAACGACTTAATTTTATTATATATATATATATATATTCTCTAACTGAATAAATATTTCCAATTTTCATTTTCTTTGTTTAGTTGTTTATTCTGTTTCTTATTGTAGGTTTATTGAAGTAGAATATTGGAATGGATTGGAGCTGTTTGGATCACTAGATATGAAGGAGTATGTCTATCATTTTTTTAGGATCCTGGTATTTCTGCTATTTAAAATTGATTTTTATTCCTATGATTTTCTCTTTTTTTATGCTAATTTTTTCTATTTGAGAAGTGGATCTATAATTAAAAAATTTTCCCAGTTTAGAGACCGCCAATGGTAGTCGCTAATGGGTCCATTTTTTCCCAGGACCCAGCGCCTGCCATTGTAAGTCGCTATAGGCCTTTCTTCACTTTATCTATAGCGACCACCATAGGCGGTTGCTATACCTCGGCCTAATAGAGACTGCTATTCGACTGAACCTTAGGTCACCGATAGCAACAACCAATGGCAGTCACAGTTTCCTTACAACGACATGCCTAATGTGAAAACCATTGGCGGTCTCTATTGGTGGAATTTATTGTTGTGTAACCAATGAAAGGAGAAATATGATTTATTTTGCTGATCCTTGTAAATAATGTGTGATTATCTATATTTTATTATAACTATAGTCAAGGTATAATTGATAGTTAATATTGAGTGGATCTATAAACTTATTATGTTTGAGGTGATGAACAAGAAAATAAAAGAATTCATAAAAATAGACTACTAATTTACCCACCTCTCAGAATCTCATATAATTTGGGACTCTATATGAATAAATATTACAAAAAGTGAATTTACAATTTTGAATTTAAGTCACCAACAAATTCATTAATTCTTATGAGTAGAAACTCTATGTAGGAAACAAATTTCAAAGTTAACAATATGAAATATTTCCATGTCACTCAAATAATTTTATACATTTAAAAAAAATTGTATTCTTTATTATTTCAAAAAATCATCATGTGATCACAATATCACTTACAAAACCGTTATCAAATGAATAATAAAGTATAAGTGTGTGAGACATACTATATATTGAACAAATTGATATCACTTGTTGAAAATAAACTTGCGACACCATTTGATATCCATGATCATCTGTTATTTACGTGGATAATTCCTTCTCAAACAAATCTAAATAGATTTTACTAACTCATCACCAACTCACCCAATGTGACTTCAATTATAGACACCATATCTGGATAGAATTTATATTTTGGTGAACCACCTTCTATTAATGATATTTTCTATAGTTTTTTCTTGGTATATTGAATACATTCAGATAATAACACAATTATTAGGAAAAAAATAGAAAAAAATATATTACATTAATATACCTACAACATATCCTAAAGATATCATAATCTTTTTAAGCAGTCACATATCACTTGATAAATGAACTATTTTCACTTTTTGATAGTCATAGATGGATTGGAACCTTTGGAATTCTCAAATATGTTTTTAAGAAATATTAAATATCATATCAGGATCTTCATCATATATTATCCTTCATCACATGTTGAATTTTTGAGATATATATTTGGAATTCAATGTAGTTTCTTTTCACCACTAGTTGAGTCTATTTAGGGCCTTGATACCATGTTCTGGTTTTTTTTCAATACAAATACCAACTAGGAATGACAATACATTTGAATCCTATTATGGAATGTATCTTCTTTCATCACTATCACATCCTCACTAAAAATCCATATATATTTAATGGACATAATTTTGGTCAAATATGACATGGACAAAGAAATATGATTGTGGGGGGGGGGGGATTGTCTCATCTTAAAAATCAGGAAAAATTTAAATAATACCTATTGAAATAATGTGATCCCATCATTTTATATAAATATATATTACAATAGTATAAAATAAAGATTATGAAAATATGATAGTGGTTTAGAGCACAAAGATCCCATAGTACCCTCCACCAATTCTCTCGCTATGAGATTGGTGATTTTCATATAGAATTTCCCTTTATACAATGACCTTGAAAAATTAATTCATGTATTGAAACATTACAAAAAGTCAGGTTATTTTACAGGGAATCATGATATCTTAGTCTTAGAATCTAACACTCTACCATGATAGAGTACAAGAATTTGACACTTCAAGAAAGTATATTAGATGTAGAAAGTTGAAGTAGCTTTATCACATAGTTACCTCTTAAACAAACTGATGGTTTGATCTTTAACTAAGAATAGAAACATCAAATTGATATTCAAAGAGTGTATACTTCTTTATTCAAATTAAATCCATAGAAACAAAATTGTAAAATTATTTTTCATGTCAAGAGAATCTACATTGTATTTTATGATCAATAACATCACCACCATATTTATTTTATATTTATAATAGATATTTTCAATCTATTATAGGCTTCATATCCATTTTCAATAATTAAAAATTAACTGACTCAAATGGATTCCATAAATTTCCCCATAATTGTAGTATTCCTATTGAAGCATTACTAAAATAAATTCAAAACATAATATTAAAAATTTGAAAAAAAATTGTGTTTGATATTTAAAAGCTTCTATAAGAACTGAAAAAATATTCTACAAAATAATCTACAAGTTAATCTGCACATGGAAATATAATAATGTAAATATTTTTGAATTTGAATTTCCATAAATATCGCATTAACTAATTTCCTATAATTCCAGAACTGAACCTCCATAAATAATGTGGGTATTTGAATTTAAAATTTGAATATAATTTCCAAAAAATATCTCTTCACTTATTTCTATAAATTGTATCTGGTCATAAAATAATCTCATAAAAAATATCTCACAAATCCTATAAAAAATTTTAATTTTTAATTTGATAAAACTCATTTCTTCTATGATGATATTCAGAATAAATTCTTTAATTATCTCTCTTTAAATTTATTGAAAATTCATGGTAGACTCATATCATAAGATTCAGTCTATTTTTATAGCCTCTAAAAGTTTGATTTAGTACATTTTCAATTAGAATTATATTTTATTAATTTCCAGACATTTCCAATGGATTAATAAACACATTAATCACACTCATTTATCTTGAAATATCATAAAAAATAACAAATAAAGAAAATATAGAAAACTGTACAATGTAGTAATTATTTTGGTCTACAAAATAGAATGAAAATGACTAATTCAGAGTTTTTTTGCATTCCAATGAAATGATGATAAAATTCATAGCTACCCATATCAATAACAATCACTCAATTATGAGGTTTTCAACTCACATTATTATCAAAATAATAAGAACATATAAAATTGGAAGTGATTAAGATAAGAAGATAAATACTTGAGGATTAAATATATTTAAATGATGAAAGATAATGGATAATTTCTAAACACTATTTTTTGAATGTGATAATAAAATAATACAGATAATAAAATATTCATGAAACATTAATCATGACTACAATGATTCTAGATAGAATCCCGAGTCTACATAATTCATAGAAATATTCCCCTTGATGTCAGGTATATCACGAATGTGAGAATATAGAACGTTATGTATATTCCAAACATGTGGTTCATTCCAATTGTAAGGTTTAAAATGTGAGGTTTATTCAAAATGTTAATTCCAAGAATAAGGTTCAAAACTTGAGGTTAAATCCAAACATTCATTTAAAATGAAAGGTTCAAAAAATGTGGATGATTGCCAATGTGAGGTTATGAAGCATAACATTCAACAAAAATGTGCGGCTGAAGACCAAAATAATGATTATTTCCTTTATTAAAAATATAATTTTTATTCAAATGAAATATTGAGATGGTATATGTACTTGTACAATTTCTCAACATAAAAGTGAGAATAAAAACATGATATTAAAAGAATAAAATAAAATAATAAATGATCAATAACAATAAATAATGTTGAAAAATAATATTTAAAAGTAAATAATATCATAAAGAATAAAAAATAAAGAAATTTGGAAGGGTTTATTAATTATAAAAAATATAAAAAATATAAATGATATGAGTTTTTGCAATTATAAAAATATAAATAAACTTGTAATTATCTACTCAACAATCTCCTTCTTTTTGATAACTAAAAAAATCTATCATATCCAATAAATTATCCCTCTTTATGTAGTGATTAAAAAATTAAATGATAGTTCAATATAAATAAAAAAATGATAGATAATTTTATCTCATGATAAAATATGAAAAAAAGAAATTTATTTCAAAATAGTACAAAACACTTCCCCTTATGATAATCTCACTTATAAAAATAGTCAACTTCAAGGTGACATGAAAAATGTCAAATAATTTTAAATGAATAATAAAGCATTTAAAATTAATTAAATTAAAAATATTACAATTTAAATAAATTCCATAAAAATTAAACATTTAATCATATTATATATATTTAAAATTACTTCCCCTTTAGTTATGCTTCAGTATTAATGTTTTTTAAGAAATTAAAATAAAATATATTCAAAGAATTAAATTAAGAGTTTTCAATGAATTTAAATATAATTTTTTCACATGCTATAAATATATAAAAATAAAAAAATTATTTCATATAATATTATATTATTTTGACATGTGATATAATATAAAATACTATTAAAGAAAATAATGAAACATTAATGACATACTAACTAGAAAAATAAAAAATAAAAAAAATAATTTTTTTAAAGAAATAAATATTTTTCCAATGATGATTATTACCATTATAAATATATATATAATCAGTGTTATTAAAAAATTTAAATAGTTCACACAACAAGCTTTGAGATTATTAATTTCAAAATTAACAACAAATTTAAAATAAACCAAAAAGATTAAATAGTGAATTACTTTTCTCCTTCAAATGTGTTTGTAAATTCTAAAAAGTTTAAAAGATTAAAATGATAAATATTTAGAATTGGTGACCCCCCCCTCCTTAGTAAAACATTTAAATACAAGGATCTATAAAAAAATTTAAAAAATTTCATGGAATAGTAAAATAAATTTCAATTAATTTATTAAAATTTTTAATCCATGGAAATATATCTGACATTTAAATATATACTCATTTGTAAAAAACAAATTGTTTATGGTGACATGTTATTATATAACATATTAATATTTGTTTATGTTGAAAAAAAAATTAAAATTAAAATTGAAATTATGTACTTATTGGATTTTAATAGTTTCGACTCCATGGATATTTTCTTACAATTTATTTCTATGATTTTCACAAAGAGAAAAAGAATGAAAAATCTATATATATATTTTTAGAAAAGACTAAATGATATAAAAATGATATATAGTTTAATAAACAATAAAATTATAAAATATTAGTTACTTTTGGTACCCATTTAATTTTCGATCTTGCAATGTTAGCCACTAAAGACTTAGGTAACCAAAAATGTCTATTTTTAGAAAAAATATTATATTTTAATCTTGATATTAATTTTGAATAATGAACATGCATGAAAATAGAAAAATCAAGATTTATAAAATAGTAGTCAATAGAATAATTTTCTTTAATACCATAATGAAAACATCTAACACTAGTCATGATTTTTCTATTGGAACCAGATACAAAGTAATTCATATATAATTTAGACATTTCTCCATTACTAAAAATTCTAAAAATGGCATTATTAATGTTATTCTTACCAAGATTTTGATTAAAATAATTCTCCCCACTGGTAAATATACTAATTTTTTTTAAGAATCAAATTTAGATAATAATTCCTTAATTTTATTTTCATGCAAAGAACAAGGTTTTTTATTAGAATAAATAGATCTTAAATATGAAATTTGGTTAGTCAAACTCTATATTTCAATAAAAATAACATCATAATATTTTTAAAATTTTCTTCAATATTTATCTAAGGATTAAAATTCATCTTAGAGAATATAACAATATTAATTAATTTTATTAAATGGATGATTTTTTGAATTATAATTAAGAGACGAAGATGAGTGTAGCCCATCAGCATGAGTCAACAGGCCTAAATTTACCTTTTTTATTAATTTCTATGATTTAGAGTTTGATGTATATTCATTTATTAAATCATTAGATTAACTCCATGTGGCCTTCGTGGATTCATTTAATTTCCTTTATAATTTTATTATCTTTGATCCTTAAGTAAGGGTCATCTGGGTCTAAAATGACCTATATTTTTTACATTCCTAACATCTGAAATATTTCTATTTATTATTTTTTATATTAAATTTTCTCTTTTTGTATAACCTATTTTATTATATAGTAAGATCTCATAATTCATCACTTAAACCAAAATTACTTGAATCAGAATTAGAATATTCATGCATCAACACATTGAGTGAAGCATTTACTTCTCGATAGAAATAATATCTTCAACTTCAACTTTCATGTTATATTCATTCATCATTATGGTTTTGATAAATTACTCAATATTCAAATATTAAACCAGTGTGGATTGTCTTGTAGTAGTGGATAGTCTATTCCACTTTTGAGGTAAAATTCTAAGCACCATTAACACCTAATTTGGTTTTGAAATGGGAGTTCTCAAGGAAAAATAATAATTGATAATTTGTTTTAATATTATATTCATATGATTAATACTTTTATCTTCCAGAATCCTAGATTTATCAAATTTAAGCTAATTATTTTTTTTACCCTAGTTGTCAAACATTATTGATACATTCATAGGAAACAAAAATGCTTTCCCTCATTTTATAAGATATAGAAAATTGAAGTAATCTATTAAATTAATCAGTTCATAATCTAAAAATAATACCATTCGTAGACCTTGAATTAAGATCATATTCATCTCTCTTGAAATTTTCAGAAAGTTCATAGAAGGCTGATATCACAATATTCAGAAATTATTTAGAGCCTAAAAAATTCTGATTATTCATTTTTCACAGAAGATATATATTTAGATAATTTCAATATATTTCCATATAATCAATAACCACATAAATAATACTTATTTATCTTTAAATATCATAAAAAATTAGAAACAATAATAATATGGAAAACTATAGCACATTGTAGTTATTTCGATCTAAATAATAGAATATCAAATAATTGATTCAAATTTCATTGTACTTGAATTAAATCAATATTTACTTATTTTATATCCACAATAATAATAATCACTCAATTATAAGGCCTATATAAAATGTTTTGATCAAAATGTGAAGATCATATAAAACTAGAAATGATTAAGATAAGTAGATTAATACTCAAGGTTTATTTATATTTAAATGAAAAAATATGATGGATAATTCCTCAATGAGAAATATTTCCATTGATAATAAAATAATACATAAAATATAATCTTCATGAAACTTCAATCATGATAGAAATGATACCTCATATAATCCTGAGTCCATATAATTCATAGGAAGATTGCCGATGATGTGTGGTATATCACCAACATGAGGACCTCAAACATTAGGAATATTCCAAATTTGTTGTTCCAAACACGAGTTTCATTCCGAACATAAGGTTACAAACCTTGGGGTTATTCCAAACATTCATTCCAAATTTTATGTTACAAATGTGAGGTTTATTCCAAAATTTCATTTTAAACACGAGGTTCCAAACATGAGGATGCTTACAAATGTGGGGTTACAAAACATAATGTTCACCATAAACATCAGGTTACAGAGAAATATAAATATAATTTCCTTTATGAAAAATATAATGTTTATCTGAACGAAAGATTAAGATTATATCCCCAATTCTAAAATTTCTCAACATAAATGTGAGAGTAATAATATACTGTTAAAAGAATAAAATAAAATAATAAATGATAAAGAATAATAATTTTTTTAATGAATAATTAAAATTAAAAAATATCATAATGAATAAAGAATATAAATTTTGAGATGGTTTTATTAATTATCAAAAATATAATAAATACAAATGATATTGTCTTTAGAAATTATCCAAATATAAATAAAGTGTTAAGGAGTCAATCAAAATATACCCCATGGATCATATCTTCCCCTTAAGTTTTCACCACTATCCATAGATATTAAAAACATTTTAGTACATGGGGATAGGGGTTCCTCCAATATTCTTTGGTTTAGGGTTTTGGTTGGTTATAATGAACTAGCCCAGTACTTCCCACTTTCTTCCAAGATTCATAAGTGGTTATTTTTACAATACCACCAATGAGAATTTTATTCTAGTTGATCTATCAATGTTTATTCATTTTACTTTGTCTTGGGATCCATCTCCATAATAATATTAATCCAACTTGTATAAGTTTCTTCTATTGATGCAACTTTGATGCATCATTCTCCATGCTTCCTCGTCCAAATGGGTTCTCCTTCGCCAATATTCACCTACTTTTTAGGTTTGTTATTTGTGAAACCAAAATACATGAATCATTTTTATCTTAATTTATTACCTTAAGAGTCACTTATGAATTGTAAGTACTTTGTGAGTCTTTCTTGAGAAGATCATCCATTTTCCTCACAAATAGAATATCTTCCTTCTTTCTCTTCCATATTTTATCCCATTCTCAATAAGGGGCTGCTTTAATTTCACCTTAATCGGTGAATGACACATATTTAATTGAGTTCCATTTTTTAATATAAAATAGTAATTATTTTTTCCATATTTATTTTTTTACAGTGTCAATCGTCTCATGGTATATCATATGAATAAAGTAATTTATATTTACTTATTTTCTTCGTTACTATTAAAATAATTTACATATGTAAAATATTATCCCATATAAATCATATCTAGTTAAAAGTATACATCAGGTATATATTTATTAGTTGAGATGTTGTTGTAGAAAAATTACTTCTTTCTTTTATTCCTTAGTCTTTTAGACACCCACACATGGTGTGTCATATCTTCCACCAAAGTATAAAATTTTAATGCCTTTCCTATAAGATCCTTTACTTACAAAATTTTTAATAGTGTTATACATAATCAAATATTCAAAATTTAAAAATCTATCTCCTCTACTTATTATGGATACCATGGAGGGAATCTCCAACTTCTCTTTCCCACTCAAATATATGATCTTTGATTCAAGACCTTTGATCTTCTCATCATTCTCTTTCTACTTGGTATCCACCTCCTTAATCACTGTGACTTATTCCTATAATTATCTTATCATCTTAAAGCTATATCTTGAGAGGTAAAATAATTTCCTTAAATTCTCTCCCTATAGAGCATTTCTTATGTATATATTGTAAATGTTCTTAGAGTTTATCAATCTGGCCCTTTATTTTTTCACCCATCATCATTGTATTATAATTAAAGACCAATTATACTATAATTAATCATCTATTATCTATTTATAAATATTAAATGAATATTAGGTAAACTTGATTAATGATTTACTATCGATATAACTACTCTTATAGGGATTAAATAATGTAATGATAAATGTATATACATTTATTGGATAGAATATTTAATGTCATTTCCTTGTTATCAATTTAGTCCATAATTATATATATCTTTGAGGGTGATCATGAGTTTTTAGATTTGAGGGAATATTCTAAGAAATATTTAGAATCAGATTTACTCATGGAATCAGAATTATTCACCTCAATCAAAGTCTCCATCTTCACAAGAACCTTTTTTTGGTTCATTCTACATTTTGACATAAGGCCGTCTTCGATCAATTTTAAGGATGATTCCTTCAATTTATACACCATCACTATTTTACCATATATAATCATTAATGTTTTATACATCCTTAATAATTTATCATAATTAATATTTTTCATATAAAAATAATTAGAAAAAGAAATAATCAAAATCTTCCATGCCCTTTCATCCCCGATTCTTTCACAGTGCTTTGGAAAAGTGCCATCTTAGAGAATATATTCTATCAACTTCTTACCACATGGTATTAAGAATATATGAATTTATTTTTACCAACCACAAAAAAAATTCATCTAAAAAATGGTGTTTTTATCATAGAATCCATGTTCATAACAAATTCAATGTTGATTTAGAGACTAAATCTCAATTGAAAACCTTTTTGCTCGAATACTATAAAGAGAAATTTGAAATATCCTGGGGGGGAATCATCGAGTATATAAATTTGAATATTTAATTTTTTAAAGTTGTTCCTTTTATCTATATGATTCTTTTTCCCATGCTATCAAGAACACGTTAAATATATTGTTCTCTGTTTCATTGATCACACCAAAAAATAAAAAAATATTAAGTAAAGAACACATAACACATGGATTTTTCATGGAAAACCACTATGGGATAATCCAAGGAGTATACTAATGTCATTAATATAGTGTAACAAAAAAAATATTATACTCACTTTTGATGGATATATGTATTCATAAAGGCACACTTCCAGTCCAAGGAAACTCTCTCTTCTTGTATAAATTTTTATTAATTTTAGATTAGGCTTGGATAGTTTATAAAAATAAATGTTTTCATTAATAGTTTATGAAAATTATGGTCTATTTAAATAAGATCTATTTTTTTCATATAAGGTATCGATCCTTTAAATTTTGGTTAAACCCTCATTGAGTTTTCTTTTTGGCTTTGATCCAATGACTGTGACTTAGGGCAAGTTTGTTCATTTTTCGGAAGAAGGGAGAAGAGGGATGGAGGCCGACTACAAAAATAATGAATGACATGAATTTGATTAATTATTTGAGTTTATTTCATGCCATATATTTAATACATAATGCGAATTGGTCTGGAAAGACCAATTTCATTATTTGAATTGGTTTTTCATAGAGGGGACCCGATCTTTATGTGATGTGTAAAATATTGATATTGTGAATAGAATAAATTTTTCTAGAAGGGGGGAAGAACCCTTTATTCTTACGGAGCCCTTATTTCCTTCTCTTGAATATAAATCCTAGTTGTATGAAGCTCCTCTTCCACACTTAAGCTAGGTTCCTTTGTTTCTTATTCATACACACTCCAATCTGACCATTATTTTTCACATTGTAAGTGCATCGAGCTTCTCTTAAATCTTCTCTCTTCTTTTCCCAGTTTATATTTCCATATTTTAATATATTTTGGTGAAATCTAATATTCTATATTTTTAGGGTGGTTTTATGGTTTTCCAATTCTTTCATTCTAGGCTCAATCAGAATCCATTACAGGATGAGTACTCCTATACAACCATAAGGTTAGTGTTTTAGTAATTGTCCCTTAAGTAATGTTTCATTATATTATAAGTCATGATGAATCACACTTGTTTTTCTATGTATCACCTTAAAAATACATATAACCCTTGTTTAAGATGTTATACTAGATATAAATTACCTAGTGTATTCTTATTCTTATTGAGATAGGTCCCCATCGACTATTTCCAATACTTGAAGTGTGCCTGTAGAATTTACCCTTGGTATTATAAATGTTTATGTGATCAAACCATCTTTAATATAGTTTTTTATTGATTCATAAATGTATTGAATATAATGAATCAAATGGATAGTTAGTGGTATGACGACGTCATGTGGTTTTAAATAAAATATGGTTATTCCCTTGTCAAAGTGGAACATTAATAAATTATAGATTATATTTAACTTCATATTCTTGCGATACATTTATATGAGATCTATTATAGTTATGATACTAGGGATTGGAATCCCTTATACTTGTGATACTCGGGCATGGAGTCCCATATACCTATGATAATTGGGAAAGGAATACCTTATACTCATGGTATTTGGACATGGAATCCCATTTACATGTGATACTTGGGCATGGATATCCTTACGATATATGATAGTCATACATGGAATCACTTATAATTATGATACTCTAGTATGATGTCCCATATAGCTTTGAACTTGAGCATTGAGACCCTTATGATCTATGACACATGGGTACGAAATCCCCTACTATGTTATAAGACTATAGTGAGAAGACATGGATTCCTCAGTTATGACTCAGGTGTGGGATAAAACTATGTATGTATATATACGGATATAAATGAAACTTCATATATAAAAAATATATATACATACTTATGTATACACTTATATATATATGTTCATGGTGACATATTTTTATAGTTTTTCCCGGTATATACCAAATAAGGTAGTGTCAGTATGGTGTCCTTCAAGAACCAAAACTAACCCTTTATAATTTTCATTATTTTTTAGTATTATTATATATGCACACTAATCATATTATATTCACTGTATGTATACATCTAAAAACCATCTATAGTGTACTATTGATATTATTTCACACCCTGTACGGGATACTGTTTGGTACCCAGAAAAACATTAGAAATGAAGGTAGGAATGTGGACAATAAGCCAGTTGTCAATGTTTGATTTTATTGTAGCATGATAGTGGGGGAGATTAGGACAAAGCAATGGATCATAATTCCATATGGAGTTAGTCTTCTAGTATTTTCTATTCATTTAATATACCTGTATGTATGTGTGATTACCTCAATGTTTTCCTGTTCATTTTGTTTAGAGACATGACATTACATCATTTCATATATGGTATTTGATATTTTTTAATGATTGATTATTTTATTTGTAAGATTTATCTTTTTCTTTTAGTTTATATTATTCTTCATCCATTTATATATTAATTACACCATTATGTTACTCTGATCATGAGGGTATAGTCTCCTTATTGTACCACCATGAACCATCACTACTATTCAATAGCATATGATATATTGGGAGGCACACTTGAGGTCATATGAGCATCCATGTTCAGTTACTTATGAGTTATCTAGGCCTAATATGTCACAAAGTGGTATCAAATGGATTTTCTTTGAATTATTATTTTGGGATAATAAAAATGAGACCAGGAAATATGAAATTTTGGTAATGATACTATGCTTGGGAGTTTCTTACCCATGTATGGAGAAAATATAAATTTCTATGGACAAGAATTACTATTTTGGATTCAGCTTATTATAATTGAATTGATTTCAAAATTGGGTGACAAACATGATATATGGTGTTTATTATTACTAAAAATGAGGATTCCATTTTTACCTTGGACCAATACAGTATGGAACTATTGACTAATGTATCTTCTTAGTCACATATAGATTAAAATTTCATTCATTATTCCATTCCGTATAGGTACATATCATTTCTTGTATTACTTGTGGTTTCTATGATTGCCTTGAATGTTGTATATATAATTGTGATAAATTTTATTTTTTGGAAATGAGAAATATAACTGGTTACATAAAGTGTATACATCATCATAATAGTGTATTCATACATATCATGATGTTGACACCTTATATAGTCAATTATGGAATGTTGAGTCATGGACCATTGATTGCATGGTTTGGAACATGTTTGTGGTTCACATTAAATTCACACCATATTCAAATTTATAAATTTTATTAGAATTTAAAAATTCGAAGTGGTTATCTATATAGTTTTACCATTAAAAATATTTCTATATAAATAAATATGAACATAAATTCTGAAATGAAATGGTCATTGTTAAATTGAGATGCCAATTACAACATAAAGGGTGTTTCCTCTATAACTTATAATTGAAACCCTAAATACTAGAACTCCTAACTTACATTAGATAAATTTCTCTTAACCCGACCTCAATATTTGGCATTAGGAAATTTATCATGCATTTCTTATGATCGTTATATCTCTCCGGCCTGGATTTAGGAGCAGGTAGAGGGGTGTGCCTTTTAAATATAGAGGCTTTTTACTTTTTCTGTTCTTATACCAATGGAGTATGCCATTATCAAATCATATTTCAGGAGTGTGTTAGAAATTTATAGATATATGAAACCATCACATCCTCAAATCATATTACAAGAATTTTTCGATGACCGTTCTCAAGAGACGGTCAGACCTAACCCACAAATAGTGTATTTGAGGAACCTACAATAATACCCAACTAGGGGACATATGTGTAGTTTTGATAGGGATTCCTACATCATATGTAGACCATGTAGGGATAACTATGACTTAGCCCTACCGTGGAAGTTTTTTCATAAGAATTTAAGTAGTATAATGTGCCCATATTTTCAAGGGATAGTAGAACACAAGATTAATATTCATGGATAGAGGCCATGTTGACTATCTTAGAGCACCTTGAGACACCTTTTGAGAGAAGAGTGAAGCTCACTACATATATTCTTAAATATTATTCCTAGAGATGGTTGAATTTTCTTACCTAGATGGATCATCATTAGGGTATGGAATGGTCTAGTTTTCAAATAGTCCTCTATGAATAATTATTTCCTTGGATTCTGAGAGTGGATCGGGCTAAAGAGTTTATGAACTTATAATAGGGTACCATGTTCCTGATGGAATATTCTAATCAGTTCATAGAGCTCCATAACATACCACCAAATCTTTATGGTAATTCATTTATGACAACAATATTTTTTGAGGATGAGATCATATAAACCATTTTATGTAATGTAAATTTATTTTGGTTGACCAAATTTTTGAAAAACGTAAACTAGCCCCTCATCACCAAGAAGAACCAGAGGGAAGCTGATAGTGTGGTCTAGAGTGGTTCAGAATCAAGACAATGAAGTGGTTTGAATAGTGGCCTATAACATTACTTTAAGACTGCACGTAGGAGCAGTAGTAGCTAGATAACACCCACTGGTAGATATATTGTCACAAGTGTAGAATGCTTGGTCATAAGATAACACAGTGTCCCAAAGATCATGTCAAGTGTTGAGGTTGTGGTAGGTTGGTATATCTTCATCATTTTTGTATGACCTTCCCATTTGTTCCTAGTAGTAGGGATCCATATTAGCTCTTCCTTCAAGATATTGATCAGTATAACATCTATTGGAAAGTAGTTGGAGTACAATAGGCCATTCAAAAAGAGGAGGTGGTTGAGGACGAGGTACCCAGGCTTCATATGTACAACTATAGTAGGGAGAACCTACTCAAGGAAGTCAGGTTATATCTCAAGGACGTAGAATAAACCATATATTTGTAGTGTATCATTTTAAATAGGATCATATTATCTGTCAATCTATAGTTTTAGGTACTATCCTTGTAGTCTCTACTTTAGTTTCAACATTATTCAACACTATCACTTCACATTCATTCATATTAGTGGAAATTGTGGAATTCCGTGGACATGAAATTAAATAATTTTGTGGGGTTATGACCCTTGATATTATTTTCGGTATACACTAAATAGTATACCCTCGTTTAAGGAGTTACCCCTTGAGGCAGGAAATTATCTTTTCTTATGGGACCTCTTCATCATTAAGATGGAAAGATCTGATTTCATTCTAAGGATAGAAAGGTTGGTACCCTATCATGTTTGTGTGGACTGCTATCACCACATGGTATCATTTACATCACTATAGGGAAATATTTATCATTATGAGGGTGAATGGGATGCCCAGGAGAGCCACTAAGGGCCCGAGAATCATGGAAAAAGTGGAGTGAAATTACTTATTTCTATCTTTTTTCTAGGCGAGCTGGGTGTACATCAAGCTAATTTTCCTCCAGAATTTGACCATGTTAGAGATGTATTTTTCGAAGGCTAATCTGGACTACCTAATGAGAGATGGATAATGTTTTTTATTGATCTAGTTCAATTTTTTCAACTAGTATCCATTCCTCCTAACATGATTTCTACTATTGAGTTGTGGGAGATCAAGAGGCAACTAGAGGATTTGGAGGATAAGGGTTTTATACCACCCATCACATCACCATGTGGTTCACCTATCCTTTTCTCCAAGAAGGTATATGTTAAACTTATACTTTTCATTTATTAATGTCAACTGAACCAGCTAATGATTAAGAACTGATATCCATTGCCTCATATCAACCACCAATTTAACCAGATCTAAGGACAATGAGTTTCCTCCATGATTTACTTGAGGTTAGGTTATCATCATGTATGGTTTAAACCTTCAGACATACCCCATACAACATTTTATTATAGGTTTTGTCTTTATGATTTACCCATTAAGTCATTTGGTCTTTCAAACATGGTAATGATTTTCATGGATTTAATTAATCTAGTTTTCCACTCATATGAGAATTCATTTGTGATAGTTTTCATGGATGATATCTTGGTGTACTCTCATAATCAACACGAACATGTAAAACATCTTGATATCATGATGAATAAACTGATATATCACTAAATCTACTATAATATCACAAAATTACACTTTTAGATTGAAAAAGTTAACTTTTTGGGTCACACTACCTTAGAGACAAGAGTATCAGTTTACCTATAGAAGGTGAGTACTATTTTTTTATTGGCTGCATCCCAAGAACATATTTAACACATAAAGTTTCTTAAGGATAGATAGATATTATAAGTACTTTATATAGGACTTATAACACCTTGTATCACCTCTTACCAGCTTGACTAAAAAGGTTGTGGAGTTTTTGTTGCGTTAGGCATGCAATAAGGCCTTTCAGGAGCCGAAAGAAAGATTTACTTCAGCTCCGGTCCTGATTCTCCTAGAGTCAGGTAGAGGATATATGATGTTTTGTGATGAATTAGGTATTGGGTTGAGTATATTTTGTATGTAGGAGTATCAATTAAATGTTTACAAGACTCATTAGTTAAAATCTCATGAGAGGAATTACCCAATTCATGATCTTGAGTTTGCAGTTGTTGTTCATGCCTTGCATTGTTGGAGGAATTCCTTGATGGGAGAGTAGTTTTTGGTGTTCATAGACCACAAGAACCTCAATTATATTTTTACACAGTGTGACTTAAACCATATACATAGAAGGTGGGTCTTATACCTTTAGTCTAATGACTTTAAGATTTCCTATATTCCATAAAAGGGAAATGCAGTTGCTGATGCTCTGAGCAGGGAGACCTATATGTAGGCTATTAAATTAGCTAGTGAAAAATAGAGGTTGATGTATCTTATTTTTGAGATGAATATAGAGGCTCAAGAGAGCCAAGAGTATCCTTTCATTATGGCCTAAGCAATAACCTCATCACATATGGATAGAGTGAAGAGAAGGAAGTTCTATGACCCTAAGGGCTTAGTCCTAAGGGAGAGTATTTTAGGTGGGGATCTACCACTGGGTTGGTTTTTCAATGTAGTTAAGGTCATACATATTCATAAGAATGTCTTGGTGCTGATAAACATATTGGAGGAACTGATGTGATAATTCTATTATTCACAACGGGAAGTACACCCAAGAATTTATAAGATGTACCGATACATGCACTACTAGTATTGGTGACTTGGGATAAAACATCCGATCATGAGTTTTATCACTAAGTGTTCCACCTATTAACAAGTGAAGGAAGAGCCCCAGCTGACTACGAGATTTTAATATTCATTATAGGCTCCAAAATGGAAATGGGATAATGTTGGCTTAAATTTTGTGACCAGTTTGTAAATGTCCTTTTGAGCTAGTGATGTGGTTTGGGTAGTCATAGACATGCTGATGAATGTGACACACTATCTTCCTATTAAAGAGACCTTATCTTTGTATTATCTTAGGAGACTATATTTATGGGTGATTATATGCATACAAAGGGTCCTAGACACCATCATTTCTGATATGGACACTCATTTTACGTCATGGATCTGGAAAGGGTTATAGAAGGCTCTAGGAAAACATGCATTTATGCGCACAACCTTCCTCCCAACGAATAAAACTAGTTATAACAGACAATATAGGTGCTATATGAAATTATTCTAGTGTTTCTCTCTGATTTCATAGGTTTTTGGGAGAAACATATACCTATCATTGAGTTTTCCTACAATAAAAGCTTCAAGAGAATTATACAGAATGATCTTTATGTGGATATATACAATAGGATATTTCGTTCACCCTTGTTCTAGTTAGAGATAGCGGAGGAAACATTATTGGGACCTCATATAATTTAGGAGAATTTATAGTAGTTATAATTTATTAAGAATAATATGATTACTACTCAGTCTAGATAGAATCTTTATGTCGATCTTCACTGATGACCTTTGGATTTTGAGGTTGGGGATTGTATTTTCTTACATGTCTCACCTAGATTGGGGAAAAAGTATTCAAATATAGGGAAAGATATCACCTCATTATATCAAACCTTTCAAGATATTAGAGATAGTTTTGCTAGTATCCTTTCAGATATCTCTTCCTCAGAGGTACTGAGCCATTCATGATGTCTTCAATATATCAGAGCTTCGATGATATCATGCCAACTCATCTAATTATTTAGATCCCAAGGATATTGAATTGGAGGCTAATTATTAATTTATGTATTATCTTATTTGTATAATTTATTGGATCATGAAGGCTCTCTATGTAAATTTTGTCCCTCTGGTGAAGGTTTTGTGACAGCATGGCTCTGTACAAGATGAGACTTGGGAGAGGGAGGTTGACATACGTGCTTAGTGTTTCGAGTTTTTCACAGACAGACCATTCCACCATTGAAATTAAAAATTGGGGATGATTTGTTTAAAGGGAACAAGACATTAATATCTCAAATTTTAATATTAGGTATGGATCCTATAATTTTTTGTTGAACCATCGTTGAGTTTTTCTTTTTGGAATAGACTTAGGAACCATGCCATAAGGTTGGTTTGTTTTTTTGTGGGAGGAAGGGAGTAAAGGGATGGAGTCCAACTGCAGAAAAAATACATGATATGAATTAAATTCAAGATATGAATTTAATACATTAAATGTATTTAGTAAAAGATGTGAATTGGTCCATCCAGACAATGTTCATGATGGCCATTGGTTTTTTCCTATCTGAAAAACCCAAGCTTTACATGATGTGTAAAATATAAAAGTTATGAATCATATATAATTTGTTTGGAGGGGGGACCCCTTAATTTTAAAAAACCTTATTTACTTCTCTCAAACAAAAATTCCAACCATCCCAATCTCCTCTTCCATGCCCAATTTGGTTTTCTTTTTTGCTTCTCCATCTAGACACAAATCAGACCATCATTTACCATGATGGTAACACACCAATACGCTCTTTGATCCACTTCCTTATTTTCCTAATTTTTCTTTCTATATTTTTCACTATTTTAGTATGAGATGATATGCCATATTTTTAGGGTAGTTTTCTGGTTTTATGATTTCTTCCATTATAGGACAAATCAGAAATTGATATAGGATGAGTACTCTTCTTCCACCATAAGTTAGGTAGTTTAGTAGTTATCCCTCAAGTATTTTTTTACTTTATATTATGCGTCATGATTCCACACACTAGATTTTCCATGAATTTATTTAAAAATACATTTAACCCTTTTTGAATTTTTTTCCTTGATAAAAATGACATAGTGTCTTATTATTATTTTTAGGATCTATCCCCATAGACTACTTCGACCCATGAGGTTTTCGTATGGAATTTCCCCTTGGTATTATAAATTATTATGTGACCAAACCATATTCTATATGGTTTTGGATTTATTCCAAAATTTAATAAAAAAAATGAATCAAATGGATAGTGAGTGTAATGACCATGTAATATGATTTTACATAAACAATGGTTGCACCCTTGTTAAAGTGGGACATTAATAAATTATAAATCATATTTGACTATATATACTTGTGATACTCATGCATGAAATTACATATAAACATGATACTTGGGAATGGATTCCCTTATACTTGTAATACTCATTGGGTCAAGTGCCTTATACCTATGATAATCGGGAATGGAATCCCTTATTCTTTTGATACTGAGTCATGTAATCCCTTATACTCATGATACTCAGGCATGGCATCCCATATACCTGTGATACATGGGCATGGGGACCCTTAGGATCTAATGATATTCAAAAATGGTTTCCATTATACTCATTATACTCAGTCATGTAGTCCCATATACCCATGATACTTGGGCATGGATAACCTTATGATCTATGATATTTAGTTAGAGTGTCCCCTACTACCTTGTGAGACTCCAGTGACTAGACATAGATGCCTGAGTTGTTCCTTAGGTGATGAATAACACTACATATGTATAAATATATGGATATAAACAAAAATAAATATATAGCACATATATATACATACATACATATACACTTATATGTATATCTTCATGGAGAGATTTTTTCTACGTTTTCCTGGCACATGCTGAAGCAAGTAGTGTCTGCATGGCATATTTTAGGAACTAGATACAACCATTTATAGTTTTTATTATTAATTAATATTATTATAAATTCCCACTAATCATATTATTCAATTTGTATGGATACTTATATATAGTATTGGTTGTGTATTGTTGAGTATATCTCACACCCTGTTCGGGCCACCATTTGGTACCTGAATAGACTTTACGGATGAAGGTATGGATAAGGGAAAGCACCCCATTTTTTATAAGGACCTGGCCTTATTGCTTACATAATCTTGAATTTAGTCAATAAAACACTTACTTTTACATTAAGTATATTTTCACGTTTAGAGATTTAGATAATTGGGACATAATACATTCATAACATTACACATTGTGACAGAGTGGATACCATAAAAATAGTTTCCATTCATTTCAAAATTTAAAACATTAAAACATAAAACATGAATCCTTGACAATTATTCAACATTTAACATGGATTACTTCTTTGTCTTACACATACATTAACTCATGAAAAAACATTTAAATTTTGGTATGAGCACAAAAACACTGTAAGGGATATAAAGAGAATGAAAGAACACATTAGTCCATGAATACTTGTAACATATTCATTCATTTTCATAAGACATATTTATCACCTATATATATATATACTTACTTTGTGAAACATGATATTTAAACAATAACTAGGAACATAAGTATAACCATAACTGTATCTTGTGGCATTACTTACATATTCTTATAACCCTATCGATTACCTTATAATTTGTAACCCTCATGTCTACCTTACTATTTGTGTAACCATCACAATTAAACTTGGAGTAACCATACGACCGACCTCCAACATACACATTAACAATGAATTGGAGGTAGATATAGGTCCCACCCTTCGTCATAAACAATTCCCAAGAAGCAGAACATTATCATACAACATGAATAATATCATAAAAACATTTCTTTTGAATTTTGTAAAACATAATTTTAAAAGAGGATTTTAAAAGAAAAGCCCCATATAAATATCATACAATTGAAGTGAGACTTAATAGAGTTCATGGAATATGTATATAAACTGTAATTAGACATAATTAATCATAATTAAATATATTATTAGCAAAACCCAACACACAATCAATTTTAATACCACATAAATAATGAAATAGAAGGTTAACCCAAAGAATGGAAATCGGGTTATGAATTCCCTTACCTCAAGATTTTCTTACATAAAACCTATTTAAACTTCAAATATAATTGTTAAAAGAGTGTTATTAGTATTTAAAAGAAACATTTTCATGTTTATAATATTTTATGTGATCATTTCATAACCCCATTTCACCCCTTAATTGTTAGTATTTTGTTTCTTGCACTGTTTTGGGAGTGTTCTTCACATGATATTCATGATCGGTTCATGATGGATGTTCTTGTCGATTAGAAGTGAAACTCTAGAATTGGAATGTAAAGGTATTTACATATATCTAGTACCATAATTTATACCATTTATCATTTTGATTTTTAATATGAGGATGATTCATAAGTTAAAACATTAATTGTAAGGATCCAAACCCAGTTTCCCGGAGTTGGTGCCTTATTCAATCACATTGGTATATAAACAAGGAATATGAATCCCAAAGGACCGATCAGTTTAGTAGTATTAGAGAAACTATATACATACATGGAACCCATTTTATACTTTTAAATTAAACAAATTATGATACATAACAAAATCTAATAAACTGCATCCTTGAAAACTCAATAAATGATCTCTTCTTATTAACCTGGGGAAGGGAAAAAAATGAAAGGGGTGAGATCAAACACTTGGTAAGGGTAAGAAATACATTGGATTATATCTTAAAATAATCATTAGGCATGTTGAATACATAAAAACATGTTCCCTTAACAAAAACATGAACACATTAGGGAAGGAATAAGAGCTGAGTAAGTAATGCCATAATAAAACATAATCAGGGGTATTCTACTAGTCGAATAACCACATGAACAATAAATTATATTTTCATAAAGTGGGAATGAATAATGTGGGACAACATAACCATAATTTCAAGGACTCATTCCAAGACCATAAATAATCATTTTGTCAAGGCCTTGGGCCAAGACCATAGTTTGTCTCATGAGACTTACCGATGCACCGGGGGGCTATAACGGGCCCCACCTGACACTTACTATGTCCAATGCATTCCTCATATGAAAGTGGTGAATATAATCAACATATAAATTCATATTGAAATTAACATATTAAATATAAATAACATTCACCAATCATTGAACATAAGCACTAAACATTCAGAATAAAATGGTGAATGATATCAAAATAGAACATCAATAGTCATAATAACAAGAAACCCTTAGACAACATATTTTAGATGATATCATAATAGATAAACCTCAACTAAGTACAATATTCACAAAAGGATGTTGACATAGACAAATATATTTATAAATGATACCATTGACAAATTCTGTAAGAAATAATCCTTAAACAGTTCAAAGTGTCCCATACCACCTTAAAACATTCATCTAGGATTTCTCTCATTTGGAAGCACCACTGTTGGGCTTGACCAAGAAGGGAATCAGGTTTGAGTTATATGAGGCTGGTGATAATGCATTTCAAGAGTTGAAAAAGTTATTAACAACTGCACTGATCTTGATCTTACCTGGGCCAAATAGGAAGTATGTCCTATTCTGTGATACATCTGGTATCAGGCTTGGGGTTGTGTTGATGAAAGATGAGCTGGTGGTGGCTTATGGGTCAATTAAATTGAGACCTCTTGAGTGAAATTTTCCCACTCATTATCTATAGTTGGCTATAGTAGTGTTTGACTTAAAGTCTTAGAGGCACTACTTGTTTGGGAAATTATTCATAGTGTATACTGATCACAAGATTCTAAAGTATATATTTTCACAGTAGGATTTGAATCATTGAAAGTAAAGATGAGTTGAGTATCTCTAGTTTGTCAACATTGATATGGTGTACACACCAGGAAAAGGGAGCATTTATGTTGATGCTTTGGGCAGGAAGGATCCGAACCTGGTGGTTTAGGAATCTAGCACCGAGTGGAAGGTGATGACTTTGTTCACATAGATGCACCAGGAGGTGTGAGAGGAAAATGGTATGGAGACTCTTGCTTTTGTGATAGTTGAGTCGAAACTATTGATTCAAGTCAGGGATATTCATCATGATAATATTTAATGGTTTTCCATGAAGGAAAGGCTTAAAGGTGGGGAGCCACCTTCAGGTTGGCCCGTCGGTATTGATGGGGTTGGTTGTGTGCATGATCGTGTTGTTGTGCCAGTGTGCATGCTGGAAGATTTTATGCGTGAGTTCCATGCATCAAAATGGGTAGTGAATCTATTTTTGACTAAGATGTGTCATGATCTCCATAGACTGTTTTGCTAACACGAAATCAAAAAGGAAGTTGTGGGCTTTATGGCACCATGCCTAACCAGTCTACAGGTGAAGGTCAAGCATCAATTCCAAGGTGGTTTGTTACACCCATTTCCCATTCTGAAATGGAAGTGGGATGATGTGATGATTGATTTTTAGGTGGGTCTTCTGAGGAAGCCTTAGAAGAATGAATATATTTGGGTGTTTGTCGATCGGTTAACAAAATTGGTTCATTCCTTACCGATTCCGGAGACTTACACAGTTGACTCGTTGGGTGAGTTGTATTTCTGGGAAATATTATGGTTGCATGGTGTACTGCATACTATAGTATCAGATCATGATGCTCGTTTCACACCGCACTTCTAGAAAGTGTAGCTGAATGCGCTTGGTACTTAGGTGCTTTTGAGTACGGCTTTCCACCCACATAAGGACGAGCAATCAGAGAATACAATACAATTGTTGGAAGACATGTTGATGGCTTGTGTGTTGGATTTTGGCGGTCCCTAGAAGAAGCACACATCGTTTGTTGAATTTTCCTAAAACAATAGTTTTCAGGCTACAATTCAGATGGCACAGTTTGTGGTTATCTATGGGTGGCTGGGTAGAGCTCCACTATGTTGGTTGGAGGCCAGTGAATCTGAGCTATTGGGACTGAGTCTCCTGCAAGATACTTCAGATAATGTTTAGTTGATTTGGAAACTGATGGAAATGACTTAGATTAGGCAGAAGTCATATGGAAATTGGAGGCATAGACCCCTTGAGTTTAGGATGGGTGATAGTGTGTTCCTTCAGGTGTCTCCAAGGTTGGCTCACTGATGGATTCAGAAGCAGGGAAAGTTGGCACCCAGGTATGTGGGGCTATTTGATATTATAGAGGGGATCATGATGGTGGTGTACCGATTGGATCTTCTACAACGGTATAGTGGTCTGAATGGAATTTTTCATGTGTCTCAGCTTCGGTGGTATAACACTGAGTCAAATCACATGGTAGATGTTGATGATGTTGAGCTTGATGATGATGCGTCCTTTCAGGAGCATCCATTTTGTGTCATGGATAGTAGTGAGAAAGTCTTGCGGGGAAAGTTTGTGCCATTAGTGCGAGTATTGTGCCAGCATGGGAATGTTCAAGAAGAAACTTGGGAGTGGGAGTCAGATATATGAGATTAGTGGCCCAATCACTTTCCCATGTAAGTGTAATAAATCTTGGGAGCTTGGCTTGAGGATGAGCCATTATAAGGTGGGGAGGTTGTAAGATCTCTGATCTTGGAAAGGTATGTTCTCGTTTATGTTTTGGTTTGAATCCCTTGTTTTCATTAATTATGTGCTTACCCAAGTCCTTGAGGAGCCTCGGGGGTGTTCCAAGGGTTCGGTACATGAAAAATGAAGAAAAATGGTTTTTCTGGGAAGGCCCCAAGGTCTGTGCACAGTTAGTGCTAACCGTGTAGACAGCCCAGGAAACCATACAGGTGGTGGGACTTTAGAATGTGCCCTACACACGATTTATTCATGGTTTGGAAAATCTTGTGGGTAAACCATGTGGCCTAGAATCTTTTAAAAAAATTACAATTCTACCACTCTAGAATTTTAATACCCAACTCAGGTTTTCCTCTACCTTCACCCCTCTTAACCCTAGGAACGAACCAAATCTCTCAAGAGCTCCAATATATCAATATCCCTCATTTCTAAAGCATTTTTAGTCCCTTTGGTTTTAGATCAAAGCTTCGGGTAAGGATTATCACATCCTTGCCTTTTATTTTGAGTTTAGGGTTTGTATCTTCTTATCCTCTCCTTATGATGCTCTAAAACCCTACTCTTTGGTTGTGATCTTGGTTAAAGAATCATGGTTTGGTTGAATCTGAATCTAAGGGCTCAATTAATAGTGCGTTCACCCATGGAATCGAGGTAGGTGGTCAATAAGTTATATCCCATAGTTTATTTGAGGATTTGTTCATGTGTGGTTTTGTTCTTGGGTGTCTCTTGGAAGTTTTTTTATCACCCGTGACATGTTTAGGTAAAGTGGTTTTTAAAAAAGTAAATGGATACCCTCACGATCCCCATGGGATGCATCGAGGGTAGTGACACTAATCTACGGCCACCCATAGGGTGTGCCGACTCATTCTAACCTAAGGATTTGTGAAGAACAAGTGAGATTGTTGTGTAATCATGTAGAGACCTTGATAAACATGTTTATGTGAATATTTTTATTGGGTTAGAATCAAGGTGTCACACCTAGGCTTGATAATAACTTAAGGGATATTAGGTCAATATGTAGAAATGACTAAAGACCATAATAGAATGGATTATGAGCATGGTAATGAAGCCTAGTGAGGTAGGCATAAGGAACAGAGCCTAGTGAGATAGGCACAATGAGTGAATGCTTAGTGAGATAATAATAATAAAAGGGAATTGTGATAAATGGATAAATGATGTGAAATTTCGTAAATGTGTTAGTGGGTTATGGAATCATGTTAACTCTTATGTTATTGTTATGCTTTATGTTTTCCATGGGCAATGGTTGTGATGTTGTTTGATTGGTTAATGGAAACATATATGTATAGAAAGTTCACATAGATTGGTAGTGTGGGGTATTGAATGATGTTATACGCCCATGGGACGAGTTTGAATGAGGCTCTAAACTACACCCATAATGTACTGGTTAGAGAATTGGACTGATGCTATGTTTCCCAATCAGTTGCATCCATCTAGACTAAGGCTTAGAGGTGAGGATATGGTGGACATAAGGAAGTTGTTTCTTGTGAGATAGGACAACTGTGTGTTTTTCCTCATGCATGTTATTGTGTACTTTGAGACCGGGTAACTTTTTGTCCTTGATGAACCAACGTTAAATGTGTTAGAAATGGTTAGATATGGAAATGACAATGAATGTTGGTTATGAACCTAAACCGACTAAAGGAACTCAATCCTTCACACTTGTAATATATTACTAATTTCCCACTTTCCATGACCAATTGTTTATACTAGATATTTTATAGACACCATTGGTGGTGGCATACTAAGTTGTACTCACACCCTGCTCGGGCCACCATTGCGTACCCGAGTAGATTTTAGGCTTGCAGGTCAAGACAAGGGAAATGGATCTTTCTAGGCAGTTAGGATGGAATGGGTGTACATGGAGGAGGACCTAAAATTTGTGTTGGGAACATTTTTGGGATTTTTCAATTTGACTTCATTTTGGGTTTTGTTCACTTTTTCATTTGTTGCAAGGCATGGAATATTTACTGTTGGACATGATTGTACACCGTTTTGGGAATAGATATTTACACATGTTCTTGTATTATTTGTTATTATTTTACTACTATGTTTATCTTCTCTTGTGGATGAATATGATAAAAGGAGGAAATATTCTCCCCATTGGACTATTTAGACCCCCACTGCTAGTTGGAAACCTTTGGTGTACGGGGAGACATGCTTAAGGACATGTAACCACCCAGCTCGAGGCACCAGTTTAGTGGCTCCCGGGTGGGGGAAGTTAGAATATAAATGGATAATATTCTCCACATATATCATAAGTCATCCAAAAATCATAGATATTATTCGTGGAATAATAATCCTGAGATAATCTTCGTATCCCATATGAAATATCAAAAGTGTCTACAGTTGATTGTTCCTAAATGTGTTGTTTCAACTGTGAAATTTCTTTCAGATAATCCTTTATTAGTTAAATATATGAAAACATTATATGTTATTTTCAATCATATGTAGTTAATATTAAATAAATTCATACCTCATATGAAATATATCGAAGAAGACTAGTTTTAACCACTAAAAAATGACCCAAACAGTCCATAACTCTGGTAAACTCCTCAGTGGGAAATGTTAGTAGGGCATTAGGATCAATAATATAAAGTACTGATACACTAACCTGACCCATCTACATACACTGAAAATGTTCAGAATCCCCCAAAAATATACGAGTCATAACACAACAATATGTATATAAGGATCTCCAGAAAACAACTCACAGTATATGGTTTGGTCCGATCTAGGAGGTGGAGTATCAAAGTAGGTAGGTTGGTTAGGGTAGCCTAGCTGGGATGGAAGTGCATGGTCAAAGTAAGCAGACTGGGTAGGCTGGGATGGCTATGCAGATTGTGAATATTTTTTCAAGTTTTCTATCAAAGCCTGCTGCATGGATTCTTGAATTTGATCACCCATAGACAATTTCATCTCTTTTAGATAATCTTTTAAGGATTATATTTCTAGGTACTTTGATTTTTTACTCTGACCAAAGACTTTATGAATACTAACAACTGCCTGATATCCTCTAACATGACCGGGGTGTTCTTACCTTCCAAAAGAAGTGTCTGGTATTCCTATCCCACCCTCAGAGATAAAATATCCATGTGTCTCATTCTCTTGAAGTTCATCTTGAAATGAAAAATGAAAAATTTATAATAGTGTTTATAATTTATAAAATAGAAAAATTACGGAGAAATAAATAATATTTACATACAATTTTATTGAAAAAATTACTTAGCATCCTCTCTAAGATACTTTTCATTTTTTTTCTTCTTGCTTGATTCCATTTTTCAGGGCGAGTGCGAGGAGATGGAGGACCAAACTAGACCTCTTATAAACCACTACTAGATCAATCTCTTAATTCTTCAATTTTTTTTAGTCGTTTTCTAATCCAATAACGGATACCCTCCACATGATAAAGTATGAGGGTATACATTTTTAGATAGATCTCTAGATGGGATCCTCTAGAGTCCTATTACATAAAAAGAAACTAATAAGTAATTAGATAAATATATTATAATTCATACAATATAAAATAATTGTCATACATGAAAATTTTCATCACGAAGGATATCCAAAATATGTTTCTATGTATCTTCATCTATATACGGATACATAAAGAATGGGTTTTCAAACATTTTGTTTCCAAAAACATAATTTTTTTTTCAGTTTTGTTTTCAAATCTCACCATCAAATCACTGCTAAAGAGTGTCTTCTTCTCATAATTTCTTTTATTTCCTTAATATTGAATGTCATCTGTTATTGAAAAATTAAAATATGTCATTTAAAATATTTAATATTAAAAAATTGAGATAAAATAAATCAATTGAGATATTTTACTATTACAGCCTTGAAAAGTTGTTGTTTCACCATATTGTCCTCAGACTTCCAATCAGGATATAAAATACTAATTCTACAGTGGATCAACATTGATATATAATTGATAAACTGAACTGTATTTGGTCCAATTACATTATTGTTATCATCAAAATGAATATGTAATCTCTCTTCTCCATGAGCAAGGGATAGTTTTGGTAAATGTGTAATACCACATTTACCAATTTGAGAACTTGATTTCACTGTAGTAATAGGAAAAGTATCCTGCACTGAGGATGCATCAATAGTGCTGCAAAAAAATTATAAATCAAAAGTTTTCTTTCATTAAATAAGTATATTATTGACTATTTGGAAATATGGAAAAATAGATATAACTCGACAACTGATATTCTATCTCTGTATCTCACATTGACACAAGAAAGTGTAATGAAATTTTGTGTACCTTCATATCATTAGAAAACTGAATATTTTGAAAAAAGGATGAAAAAATATAGTAAAAAAGAGGCACACATTTTTAAATTTCAAAAAAAGAAAAAAATTAAATAATTACTAGAAAAATTAGGAGACTAATTTAATATTTTCTTACATGCCTTCATCATGATCATTATGTATTGCATGCACTATGTCTACCTTGTATTCATTATAATTGTCTAGAAATCGCGTAATAGATGAATAAGACTCATGTAAATAAATAAAATCATTAGCATCATTCTCATCACCCAAATGGTATCTTTTTCCATGAATAACAACAGACACTAGATCATTTGATTGATCAATGACAACAAATATCTTCTTTTCATGTGTCTCCATGATAAATGGTTTTTTATTGTAATTAAATTTCTTCAAAAAAACCAATGTAAATCCACAATCATCATGTTTCACACCATTATTTCTATCAACCAAATTACACTTAAACACAGTTAATTGAAATTTGGTATAATCAATTTTCCATATATCCTCTAAAACAACAAAATATGCCGATGAAGAAAAAATTGTTTTTTTTATCTTAATCACTTGAAGAATACACTACTTCAGCGATAACCATCACACCACTATTTTGAATGGTACTCTTCTCATCCAGATTTTTTGTGTAAAATGTGTACCCATTAATATCAAAACCATTCCATGTTATCCCATTAAGAGATGGTTCCCCTTCCAACCATTTAAACATTTCTGATGAAAATATATCTATCCCCGCTTTCTTTTTAAACCATGATACAAATATCTTTAAATTCTCAATCATCAACCACTTTTCATTTATTTTTGGATATCACCTATTTAATTCAGCAATATGTGATGAGATATATGGTTAAACATCATCTGTGTTGTTCAAAATATATAAATGTGTTTTCATGACTTCATCACATGGAATGAACATTACCATTAAGCCCCAAATACCTCTATCTTCACTACCAACTATCAAATGTTGAGATATTGGGAGTCCAATATGCTCAAATTCACACAAATAATCAGTACAAAAATTAATCACTTCTTCTAATAAATATTTTTGAACAATAGAGGCCTTCGGTCAATAATAATTTTTAACATATCCCTTTAAAAGTTTCATATACCTTTCAAAATGATACAGCCAAAATAAATAAACAGGCCAACATATTCTTATCTCACACACTAGATGAATCATCAGATGAAAGATTATATCAAAAAATGTTGGTGCAAAATACATTTCTAGTTGACAATGTATAATAGTAACTTCATTCCGCAACTCATCTAACAAATTTGGATCAATAACATTGATACAAATGAATTTGAAAATATTATATAACCTGATGATAGTCTTTTTGACAGTTGATGATAATATACTACATAGTGTGACCGGTAGTAGTTGTTGCATCAATACATGATAGTCATGAAATTTTATACCTATTAATTTTCAATCCTTTATTGACATGAATTTTTTTACATTTGAATAATATCCAATTGGTACATTTATACAATACATACATTGACAAAAATTCAACTTCTCACTCTTTCTTAATGTGTTAGAAGCCAAAGGTAAATAGGTTCTATTTTTTTCATAGTGGGAGATAACTCCAAATGTATTACAATTATTATAAAGTCTAATATAGAAATCAATCTATATTTTGTTTTTCTTTTTTATGTCTAATAAATTTCCAATCAAATTGTCACATATGTTTTTCTCAACATGCATAACATCAATGTAATGTTTTATCTCTAAAAGTATCTAATAACGTAGTTCAAAAACATAGACTGTTTATTCCAGATATTTTTTTTAATACTAGAACTACTTTTATTTCCAAATCTATAATCAAAATTTTCACCCTATTGCAATATTATTCGATTAATAGTGATTGTGGGGGAATATTGTATTCTTGTAAACTATTAAATTACCTTTTCAAGCTATGATAAGGATGATCAATTAACATAAATCTCTTAGGTCCCATGTATAACATCTTTCCTCCATTCTGTAATTGATAATATGATGTCTCTTCTTTGAAAATTTGACATTCTTTATATCCTTTAACACTGTATCCAAAAAAGGTTCCATATGAAATAAAGTCATTTATACTAAGCATTATCATAGCATGAAAAATAAAATTATCTTTCTTTTATGCATCAAAACCATTAACACCTGACTCTCATAGAAGTTTCAAATCATCAATCAATGGTGAAAGATACACATCAATATCATTTTGGTATTGTTTTGGCCCAGAAATCATCAAGATCAACATAACATATTTTTTATTCAAATATATATGTAGGGATAAGTTATAAAATAACAAAAAAACATGCCACAAACTATATTGGATGCTTAGGCTTCGATATGGATTCATTCCATCTGTACACACTCACATTCTCAGATTTCTAACTTCACTTCCAAAATCTGGAATTGTTTTATCAAATCTCTTACATTTTGATGAGTAAGTAGGGAGGCGTAATTTACCATCATATATATGTTCATCTTAATACCATCTTAAACTTTTTTCATCAATTTAATTTTAAAATAGACAATTCAAACTAGGAATTATTTGAAGGTACCAAATTACATTAGTAGGAGATTTGATTTATGTACTTAAGAATGAATCAGAGTTAATTTATCAGAATTACTAGAAAAGACAGGAGCCGGTGGAAGCCGGCCCTAATAAAAATAAATAAAGAAAATGAAAAGCATCAAGCATACAAGGGATTATTACGTAAACGAGTGTGCATCACCCCACACCTATCTGCCTCCACTAGTGAGGCACAATAATCTGGGGTCGTGAAAGACCACATCTCTCCTGTTTTAGTGAGTGCCCGCTTTGCCAACACATCCTCTACCTGATTAGCTTCTTGGTAGACATGTGAGATGTCCAAATGCATCTGAGCAATATCGCTAAGGAAAACAACCCACTACGGTAGCACACACCAAGGGACCTGGCGTGTCTTGGTGATCAAGGCATGAACTACGGTCTGAGAGTCAGACTCAATCCATATATATTTCCAATTAAACCGGACATCGTACCTGATGGCATAGATCATTGCCCAAAGTTTGGCTTCAAAAGCGGTGCTAGACCTGATGGCGTGGTGAAAGAATCCTTTTACAAACCCATGGTAGGTGCGGAACACTCCCCCACAACCTGATGGGTCTGGAGCACCCAACACAGCCCCATAAACATTTACCTTGATGGAAGGCCCAATGGGTGGAATCCATCCAATATACTTTAGCATCCGAAGCTTGCGTGGCCTCCCCGAAACACCAAGCGTTCGCTGAATTTGAAGATCAGTAACTGAATTATACATGGCACCATCCGACACAAGAGAAGTAGCATAAAAATATCTATGAATCGCAATCATTACTTCCTGAACTGTGGAGTGCACACCAGTGAAAACAGAAGCATTCCGGGCTTCCCAAAGGACTGCAATAGCAGCAGCAATAACAGCCAAAAATGGTTTATAAATCTGCTCACTAAATCGGCCTTGAGAAGCAGCAGATAGTAGTTGTATAACCGATCCACAAGTGTTAACAACAACCCCAAACACAGAACCAATATATGTACACAGTTGTTTGGCATGAGAGTAGCCCATAAAAATATGCTGAAAAGAGTCCTCCTCGGCTTTGCACATGGAGCACATGGAGGCCATCTAAAACCCATCCCTCTGTAGAGCATCATTTGCAGGGAGTTGGTTTTTCCAGATCCTCCAGATCAGAGAAAATCTGGAGGGTCTAATGAATCGTGCTCTAAATTTCATCAGCCAAGAAGGTGTAGGAGATTGACCCCCACATAGAGTCATGTAGTAATCACTGTTATTGAATTTCCCGGTTCTGCTATGTATATAGATCAACATATCATGCTCCATAAATACATAATTAGTGATTTCATTCTCCACCTGCACAGGAACACTAAAAGAAGAAGATTGCATCTGTGAGAGAAAGCTTGAAATTGAAAAATTTGCTGCCTCAAGTGGCACATTTACATCACAAAGAGGTTGTGTGATCCACTTTGTGTTCCAGAAATTCAGTGTGGAATCCCTGTAAACCAGCCATCGGGTATCGTGCATAATTCTGACATATGACTGCTTGATAGAGGCCCAAACCGATGAGGCAAGGTTCCATTTGTATCCATTTAAGAGCCACCTTGTGATTCTGTTTGAAATAAAATCATCTCCAACTTCATGAGAAAGCAAGTTCAAGTGAACTTCCCAATCATCTTATAACGTGATGTTCCACACATAGGAAAGTTTGATACAAATTCATATTCTTTCCTAGACAATACACAATCATTGGTGTAGGCATGTATTTTTTATACCCTAATCCCATTGGGCATATTATTTTCTTCACCTCATAATTGGAATCTAGAAGCCTATTTTGTAATAACCCGGTTTTTTCTATAAAAGACTTTGGAAAATTCTTGATGTTATTCCAAACTAGCGCCTTCAGACGGCGTACGATTCCGAGCCCCGGTGTGGCCGGATTTAAATTTACAGTGTGTTCACACTGGGAACACAAAATAAATGGAAAACCTCATAAACAGTGTTCCAGATCAGAAATATGAGGGTATGAATTGGTCTGAAATGGGGTGTTTACCCTAGGCGGGACATAAAATAAGCCGGTGCGGGATAGTCGGACTCTGCGCTCATTAGCGGTGTGTTAAATGGATAAATTAAATTAAACTATTCATTTAATATCTCAAACCCGAGTAACTCATAAATGGTTGCTTGGATGGGAAAAACAAGGGCACCGTTGAGTCCGGAGCATGCCGTTTACCCTATGCAGAGTGTAAAAGTTGCAGGTGCGAGCCTGTTGTGAGAGATGTCACCCAGGGGCAAAATGGTCATTTCAGAATGTCCACTTAGTGATTTTTATCACTGGAGTTCTTTTTGAATAACTTTCGAACGAAGTAACGGAATTGAAATCCAAGACTTCCATTGAGTTCAAAATAGGGCGTTTTTCCTAGGCGTGAGATAAAATAGGCGGGCGCGGAGGTTTCAGAATCCGCGCCTGTTGGGAGATTTTTAGTGAATTTTTATAAATTTACTATGTGTTGGAAGGGAGAAACCATTTTCTTCTCTCTCTCTCTCTCTCTATTCCCCTCTCTCCATCTCTCTCTAGATGTTCTTCATCGTTCTTCGCCGGATTGAGGAGCGATCTTCGCCGAAACCTCAGCGGTTCAAAGGTGGAGCCTCACGGACGCATCACCTACGACACACATCAAATTCGAGGTAGGATTTCTACTAAATTTCAGCACCTTCATCAATTTTTGGTGCTTCTTTCAATTTCATTATATATTTTCTATAATTCTTGAATTGTTAAAGTGGCCGAATGAACATGGCCATCATCCGAGCCCCGTTCTAAAAACCGTTCTTGAGCGTTCTTCACCCAAAACATCAGACGCGCCAAATCTCGTCGGATCGAAGATCGTAGGAAAGTGTTGTGAAGGCCTCATACCGAGGATCCCGAACCCACATTCGGTTTTGAAATTGGGCCACCAGAGCGGTGGCGATGGCCACCAAAATTCCCGGCTCTGGAAAGGGCGGTGGCCGGATATCGGGCATCGGGCCGCGGGTACGACCGGGGGTTCGGACGAGACGGCGGTGGAGAGCCAGGAGGAGCTGGAGTTGCAGGCTCTGGTGGGTGCAGCCGAGTGGCCGACAGCTGCGGTGCGTCGAGCGGCTGGAGGTCAAACCGGAGGTGGCCGAGCTTGGCGGTGTAGTGTGTTGAGCTGAAGGCATCAGCAGAGTACCGAGCTTCAAGAGGGGCTGACGGTGTGAGGCAGCGTCGACCGGGGTAGTGCGGTGGGTCCGAGCCAGAGTCGACAGGGCACGACGACCTCAAGGTAGAGCAGCGGCGTGCCGCAGAAGGCAGAGGAGCTGAGGGCCCCGGCGCCATCCAGTCGCGCTTCAGCGGAGCAGGTGGGCATCCATGGCCTGTCGCGGTCGGCAGGCGGAACCCGAGGCGGTCAGTGGCTCGGGCGTGTGGAGGAGGAAAGGACCCGCATTCGGCGGGTCCTTCTGGAACGATGTGGGGAGACCGGACTTCGGCCGGTCTGTTTGAAAAACCAGACCCTAGGGTGTGATGGTTTGAGGCAGGCCATGGCCAGCAGGCCACAACATGACGGTCCGGACCTGTGGCTGGGCCTCGGGTCGGCAGTTCAGACAGGGCCAACCAGGGTGAACTGGACCGGTTAGGGCCCCCTCACATTCGGTGGGTCGTATCTCCTAAACGACGTGTCCGTTTGATGCACCGTATATGGTTGTGGGACCGTGTCGACGAGGTGGCCTTTTTAAAGTGAGTTTAGGGGTTATTCAGTTATGTTCTCAAAGGCAGGTAACCCGAGAGATTTAATTTAATAATTTTAAATTATTAAATAAAGCCCGTGATGGACGCACTTCGCGAGCCGGACGTCCGTTTGACGCGCTGTCAGAGGAGTTGTAGCCCTGGAGCTGAGATTGTCCTTCCAAGTTGGTTTGGAACCTTTGCTGGTTGGTTTCATTGTCAGTGGCACGAAACACGATGTGAATAATTAATTAATTATTAAATTAATTAATTAAATGTTTCGTCAGACCTAAATCCTTCTTGGGATGTCCTATTGACGCTCCGTCAGTGGCAGCGTGACCCCAGTCCTCGTGCGAACTTATTGAGATGCTTCCTGAAGCGTCCGAGTTGGAGAGAAGGTGTGGGCCTCATAGGGCATAGTTCACACGATTTATGGCGAAACACCACCTTTTCACCAATTATCCATTTGGGGTGTTGGAGCACTCGTTTCTGAGTGTTTTATCGAGGGGATTGTAATGGTTCAATCCGCCCTCTTAAATTCGGGCCCGAGGTGTGGGCCCTATGGGGTCCCATTTGCGTATAACGTGGGAATTGCATCTTCTGCATCCAGAGTCTGTTTTAGGCATCGTCAGCGGCTTTGTGACCCTGGCATCAAGGCGAATTTAACCGGGGTGGTTTCAGGTGTTTAAACCGGAGTTGAGGTGTGGGCCCCACGAGCCATCTTTTAATTTGAGAACAACGTAATGCAATTTTTTCATTAGGCGTCTGTTTGGGGCATATGAATAGTCGATTCAGCGTGCTTTTCTGAGAGCATCATGGTTGGACAGTTCGCCCGACCTCTCTCGGGACCGAAGTGCGGGCCCCATGAGACGTCGTATGAGTATAAAGCAGTGTCAGATAACTATTTCATCGGGAGCCCATTTCCAGAAAGTAAGTAGTATATCTCACATGTTTTTTCATGAGGATTACATTGGTGTTATCGGTTCAAAAGAGCGGAGCCTCTTACATGATCTTATTAAATGTGTAAACATGATAGGGCATTGGCCGGAGGTTCCTTTGACGCACTCCGAACCTACGCACGATAGCAGTACTAGTGACACACAGTGATGGCACGAGCGATGAACCTCTATAAGGTGTTTTTTTCTCGAGTTGGGTGGTTGCGTGATACCCCCTCCGGGTTCTATTGGCTAGTGTTTTACCATCTAGTAGGGATGGCCAGAGCAGTTTCGGGTTTACCCTCCAACAGGGCGGGGTATTGGGTTTCTCATCGACTTCTTCGGGTTTACCCTCTAGCAGGGCTGGGCAGTGGGTCGCCTGTCGACTTCTTATAGGTCTACCATCTAGCAGAGGCTGGGTAGTGGGTATCCTGTGGACTTATTCTAGGTCTACTCTCCAGCAGAGACTGGGCAGTGGGTCGCCTGTCGACTTATTTCAGTTCTACCCTCCAGCAGAGATTGGGCAGTGGGTCGCCTATCTACTTATTACAGGTCAACCCTCTAGCAGAGACTGGGTAGTGGGTCACCTGTCAAATTATTCCAGTTCTACCCTTCAGTAGAGACTGAGCAGTGGGTCACCTATCGACTTCTTCTAGGTCTACCCTCTAGCAGAGACTGGGAAGTGGGTCGCCTATCGACTTCTTCCAAGTCTACCCTCCAGCAGAGACTGGGCAGTGGGTCGCCTGTCGAATTTTTCTAGGTCTACCCTCTAGCAGGGCTAGGCAGTGGGTCACCCGTCAATCTCTTAGGGTCTACCCTCCAGCAGAGACTTTGTAGTGGGTCGCCCGATGACTCCTTTTAGACTCAGTCTTTTCTACTAGGCTAGTCTGTGGTTTTTCTCCGTGACTTATAGAGAGGGACCCTTGGTTGTACGGGTCAGTGATGTGGCAGCTCTGGCAGTGATGTGGTGTGGTTTGACATACCCTTGAACTCTCAAGGATGATGGGAACTTTCCCCACTGAGATGCGTCCTTGTGACGCAACCTAAAATCGTGAGGGCGAGTCATTTTCGCCCAAAGAAGATAGTATCAAGGTGCGGTGATTTGAGCCCCTCGACTTGCAGTTCAGGGAAGACGTGTGGGATGCTGGGCATCGATGGTGGTTATTTATAAGATTGTTGGATACTCACTTTCTTGGGCTGAGCTATGAGATGGAGATCCCCTTACGAGCTTGTTCAGGTTTCTAGTTTGAGTATATGGATATGTACATACCTTGTTCTAGTACCCACTTCTTGGGTTTTGGTTAATCTCCTTCCAGGAGAGGCGTAGACGCACGAGGTATGCCACATGCTTTCCATGTCTAGTTTCTCGTGGTTGGACTAGTCTACTCTCCTGCTATATGTAGCAAAGACTCGATGAGAAGTTCATCTTCTCACCGTTCCTAGATCCTTATGCTAGGACGAGTCTACTTCCTTCCTCTTGTTGGGTTGAGCTATACTCTTTAATGCACTCTCTATTGTACTCCTTTACTGTCCCCTGTTTGATCTACTAGTCACTCTTCGGTACCTCCTTTGTTGCTCCCTTGAGCTTTTGGGGTATCCTAGTGAGTATTTTTATACTCACCCATGCTTGGGCTTTCCCCGCACTTGGTGTGCCCTTGCAGATGACAAACAGGTTTCTCGTGACTACAATGGAGCTTAGGAGTTCTGTATATTGGACCGCGTGTGGTGGTCGTAGTCAAGTTCTAGGTGTGGGACTCTCCCAACATTTTTACTTTTATTTACCTGTCGCCGGGTTGTGGCACTTTTCTGGTTGGGTGCGTGTTTTTCCTTTTTTTCAGTTTACCTTCAGCATTTTCTTTGTACTATTTAGAAGTCGATGAACTATGTGGATTATTTACAGCAGTTGGTACATTACTTTTATTTTTACTCTGCACTTCTGTATTGAGTGGGTTGTGTGTATGTGCATAGGTACTCAGGAAAATGCCTCCCCGAGTTGTTTATCCTTCAGTGCTTGTCTCCAGCCCCTGTTCTATGGAGGCGGGATTGTGGTAGTCGCGACTCGAGCCCGGTTAGGGTCGGGTCATGAAAAAGTGGTATCAGAGGTGGTTTGTTCCATGGGATGTTGTTCCAAAATCCCTAAAAAGGAATTGGTTGGGATTTAGGGAAACAGTGTCAACATGTCTCAAGAGTGGCTCTCAGGCCAGGGAGTCCAGTGATGGTGCGGCGGCTGACGTATCCATTCACCAGGACCCTGATAACCCGCTTGTTGACTCGGCATGCTGAGACACTCGTTGCAGGGAAATTGGTTTGTGCATCACATAGGATTGAGTCTTTGACTGTCCTTCTTGATCCAGCTCCACATTGTTGTTGTTGTGATATACATATATGCTCATCTAATCACAGCACTCCATGATAACAGTCACGATGTCTCCGTGAAGAAAACCATCTAGGATACTAGCTTTGGTTTGTAACAATGACCCTGTGAGCGACGAGGCCTCAGTCTAGGACCCATCATGTGAGTCCCTTTCTCCAGGTGAGCCGGTAGAAGCACCCCCACCTGGTGAGCAGTAGATGGAGCTTGAGCGCAGGTTGAGAGAACTCTGTGAGTTCCAGCAATAGAGACCGTTGAGGTTCAGTGGTGAGTCAGAACCTCAGGCAGCAGAGGTCTAGCTCAAGACAATGGTTTTCCTCTTTAGGATTGCACAGACACTGGCAGATCTAGTCGTGGCTTTGGCCGCCAGCCTTTTCCATAGAGCAGATGGGCGTTGGTAGAGTCTGGTGACTAAGTTTCTTGATGAGTTATTGTTTTCGTGGGATGACTTTCACCTGCTGTTCCGTGAGGTGTTTTACTGCTCCTTCTTATGCTCCGTTCAGATCCAGGGGCTTCTTCATTTTCAGTAGGGAGGGATGACAGTGAATGAGTATGCGACTAGTTTCACAGACCGTTCACATTTTTACCCAGACATGGTCCATGACAGCAACTTCCGAGCGTGGAAGTTCGAGTAGGGTCTCCGCAGAGAGATTCGTACTATCATTGTACCCTTGGGCATTCCCACTTATGTCGGGGTGCTAGAGTAGGCACTGATGACAGAGAGATTCCAGTCACGCTTTACAGTTGATGGTGGTAGTAGGCACGATGGAGTCGAAACGTCTTCCGCAGTTAGCAGGCATCAGCAGACAGAACCTCGACGCAGGCAGCCTTCCACCCGTCAGTTTCAGAGATGTGGTCATTCACCACTGTGGCATCAAAGCGTAGGGTCTTAGTTGAGGAGACCCTACTTTGAGTGGACTCTGGGTCGTGTTCGTACACCATAGTGGCACCAGAGGACACCAGGGTAGCCCAAAGAGTGACAGTTCTTTGCTTGCGATGGCTGAGGTCACTTGGCACGGGACTGCCCAACTAGGCACACTGAGAATATCAGGCAGGCAGCAGGTACACCACCATGACAGAGGAAGCGCTATGATCAGATTAGTACCCAGAGATGTGGTGTTAGCAGAGGAGCAGGAGTTGATGTAATCAAGGGACGACATTAGGAGGTCTTCCCATCCCCACTATGAGGTCCACGACAAGCTCTGGGAGTTGATAGTTGGGACCACGTACAACCGCAAGCTTTGAATTTCTACGATCATGTGGAGCATTCAGTGATAAGAGGTATGCTCTACAGCTCTTCTACTTTTTCTAGTAGAATTGTTAGACTTTGTGTGTGAAATTCTTTTCTTCCTGCTCTTTGCTTAAGTTGTTACCAGGGTGATGCGAGGCGTCAGTGTAACTCTTAGTTAGTGGAATAGAAGGCATGTAACCTTTCTCTTTAGTCGATGGTAGTGACTCATTTTCCTTTCGAGCATGTAGGAGAGTCTTGATCATGGGACATTGACTGTGAAATCTTGTGTGAATAGATATACTTGGGTGTTTCACCATATGGATATTTTGAAGGAGGGAATCCCCAGGCTTTGTCCCAGGTCCAAACAGTAATTCCAGTCACGGCTGGCAACATAGGAGTTTCCCTGAGGAGGTGAGCTACACCCTGAGGGCCTTCGGGCCTTTTGAGACCGTGCGAAGGGGTGGCGAGGTTCCCTATCGCCTTGCCCTAACCCCAAGTTCAGGAGTGGGTGCACGATGTCTCCCGCATGGATTATCTGAGGAGATGTGTGCGTGATCCTATGAACGTCATCGGCAAGGGCAAACCTCGCGTGATCATATCAAACCCTTTGGTCTGTGTGAGGTGATGCAGGACTATGCAAGAGTTCTTCGGGGTACGGAAGAGACAGTGCGGGCTTAGTACCCAGAGTTGTTCCTTGTTTTTTCTTTTTGGGGATGAAAAGATTGATGGAGGGAATGATGTAAGAACCCAGTTTTTTCTATAAATGACTTTGGAAAATTCTTGATGTTATTTCAGAGTAGTGCCTTCAGACGACATACGAATCCGAGCCCCGGTGTGGCAAGAATTAAATTTACACTGCGTTCACACTGGGCATGAAAATAAATGAAATAAATCCTAAATGGTTTTACAGATCAGAAATATGAGGTTACGAATGGGTCCGAAATGGGGTGTTTACCCTAGGCGTGACATAAAATAAGCTGTCACGGGACGTTTATACCCCTTGCTCGTTAGCGGTGTGTTAAATGGATAAATTAAATCAAATTATTCATTTAATATATCAAACCTGAGTAACTCCTAAACGGTTGCTCGGATAGGAAAACTGAGGGCACCGTTGCGTCTGGAGCATGTCGTTTACCCTATGCAGGGTGTAAATGTTGCAGGTGTGGGCCTGCTCTGAGGGATGTCACCTAGGGGGAAAATGGTCATTTCAGAATGTCCACTTAGTGATTTTTATCACTGACGTTCTTTTTGAATAACTTTTGAACAAAGTAATGGAATTGAAATCCGAGACTTTCATTGAGTTCGGAATAAGGCGTTTTTCCTAGGCGTGAGATAAAATAGGCGGCGATGGAGGTTTCAGAATCCGCGACCGTTGGGAGAGTTTTAGTGAATTTCTATAAATTCAATAAGTATTGGAAGGGAGAACCCATTTTCTTCTCTCTCTCTCTCTCTGTATCTCTTCCTCTATATCCCTCTATCTCTAGTTGTTATTCACTATTCTTCACCGGATTGAGGAGCGATCTTCACCGAAATCTTGGCGATTCGAAGGTGGAGCCTCATGGACGCATCACCTACGACACGCATCGAATTCGAGGTAGGATTTCTGCTAAATTTCTGGTGTTTCTTTCAATTTCATTATTTATTTTCTATAATTCTTGAATTGGGACGATGGCCGAACGAACACTGACATCATCTGAGCCATGTTCTAAAACCCGTTCTTGAGCGGTCTTCGTCCAAAACTTCAGAAGTGCCAAATCTCATCGGATCGACGATCTGAGGAAAGTGTTCCAAAGGCCCCATCCAGAGGATCCCAAACCCACTTTATGTTTTGAAATCGGGCCACTGGAGTGGTGGTGATGACTGTCGAAAGTCCCAGCTCCGGAAAGGGCGGTGGCCGGAGATTGAGCGTCGGGCATCGGGTACGGTTGGGGGTTCAGACGAGGCGGAGGTGGCGAGTCGAGAGGAGTTGGAGTTGCGGGCTCTGGTGGGTGCGGTCGGGCGGCCGGTAGCTGCGCACGTCGGCCGCGATGTGTCGAGCGGATGGAGGTCAATATGGAGGCGGCAGAGCTCGGTAGCATTTTTTTGTGAGCCAGAGGTAGCAGCAGATTACCGAGCTTCAAGCGGGGCCGGTGGTGTGAGGTGGCGTCGACTGAGGAAGCGCGGCGGGTCCGAGCCGGAGCCGGCGGGGCGCAACGACCTCGGGATAGCGCAACGGCGTGCTGTAGAAGGAGGAGGAGCTGAGGGAATCGGATCCATCCTTCCATGCCTCAGCAAAACAGGAAGGCGTCTATGGATTGTCGCGGTCAGTAGGCGGAACCCGAGGCGGTCAGTGCCTCGGGCGTGCGAAGGAGGCAAGGACCCGTGTTTCGGCGGGTCATGCGGGCGCAACGCAGGAAGACCAGCCTTCGACCAGTATTTTTGAAGAACCGGACCCTAGGGTCCGGTGGTTTGAGGTGGTCCATGGCCAGCAGGCCACAGTGTGATGGGCCGGACCCGCGGCTGGGTCGCGGACCGGCGGTTCGGACCGGTCCGGTCGAGGTGAACCAGCCCGGTTAGGGCATTCTCACGTTCTGGGGGCCGTATCTCCTAAATGGCACGTCCATTTGACGCGCCGTCTGTAGATGTGGGACCATGTTGATGAGGCGTTTCTTTTAAAGGGAGTTTCAGGGTTATTCGGTTATGCGCCCGAAGGTGGGTAACCCGAGAGCTTTAATTTAATAATATTAAATTATTAAATAAAGCCCGTGATGGACGCACTTGCGAGCCGGACGTCTGTTTGACGTGCCGTTAGAGGCTCTATGGCCCTGGAGTTGATAAGGTACTTCCAAGTTGGTTCGGAACCTTTTTGTGTTGGTTTCGTTGCTCAGTGGCACAAAACACAATGTGAATAGTTAATTAATTAAATGTTGCGTCAGACCTAACTCCTGCTAGGGATGTCCGATTGACGCACCGTCAGCGGCAGCATGACCCCAGTACTCGTGAGAACTTTTTGAGATGCTTCCTAAAGTGTTCGGGTTGGAGACATGGTGTGGGACCCATAGGGCCTAGTTTTCATGCGTTACGGTGAAACGCCACTTTTTCACCCGTCATCCGTTTGGGGTGTTTGGGGAGTCGTTTCTGAGTGTTTTTTCGAGGGGATTGCAATGGTGAAATCCACCCACTTAAATTCGGGCCCGACGTGTGGGTCCCACAGGGACCTGTTTGCCTATAATGCATGAATTTCAGCTTCTGTATCCAGAGTATGTTTTAGGCGCCGTCAGCAGCGTTGTGACCCTAGCATCGAGGCGAATTTAACCAGGGGGGTTTCAGGCATTGAAACCAAAGTTGAGGCATGGGCCCCTCGGTTCGTTTTTAAGCTGTGAGCAATGTACGGCGAGTTTTTGCTTAGGCGTCCGTTTGGGGAGTATGAATAGCCGATTCAGCGAGTTTTTTCAAGAGCTTCGTGGTGGCGTAGTTCGCCTGACCTCTCTTAGGACCAAAGTGCAGGCCCCATGAGACGTCGTATGAGCATGAAGCGTTGTTGGATAACTTTTTCATCGGGAGCCCGTTTCCAGCGAGTAAGTTGTTTATCTCGCCTGTTTTTCCATGAGGATTACAACAGTGTAATCTGTTTAGGCGATCATATCCTCTTACGTGATCTTATTAAATGTCAAAACATAAAGGGCATTGGTCGGAGGTTCCTTTGACGCACTCTGAACCTACGCACTACAGTGGTACTAGTGAAACCTAGTGATGGAAAGGGAAATGAACCTCTATTAGGTGTTTTGTTCTGGAGTTGGGTGGTTGCACGATACCCCCTCAGCGTTCTGTTGGCCATTATTATACCATCCAGTTGGGATAGCTAGAGCAGTTCCAGGTTTACCCTCCAGCGGGGCTGGGCAGTGGGTTGCTCATCGAATTCTTCAGGTTTACCCTCCAGAAAGGCTGGGCAGTGGGTTGCCTGTCGACTTATTCTAGGTCTACCCACCAGCAGATACTGGGCATTGGGTCGCCTGTCGACTTATTCTAGGTCTACCATCCACTAGAGACTGGGCAGTGGGTCTCCTGTCGAATTATTTCAGGTCTACCCTTCAGTAGAGACTGGGCAGTGGGTCGCCTGTCAACTTATTCCAAATCTACCCTCCTGCAGAGACATCGAAGTGGGTCGCCTGTCGACTTATTCTAGGTCTACCCTCTAGTAGAGACTGGGAAGTAGGTCAAATATCGACTTCTTCCAGGTCTACCCTCCTATAGAGACAGGGCATAGGGTCACCTGTCGACCTTTTCCAGATCTACCCTCTAGTAGGGATGGGCAGTGGGTCGCCCAATGACTTCTTTCAGACTCAGTCATTTCTACTAGGCTAGTCTTTGGTTTTTCTCCATGGCTTCCAGAGCGGGACCCTTGGTTGTACGGGTCAGTGATGTGGCAGCTTTGGAAGTGATGTGGTGTGGTTTGACTTACCCTTTAACTCTCAAGGATGAGGGGCAATTTTCCCCACCGAGACACGTCCTTGTGACGTGACATAAAATCGTGAGTGCGAGTCCGTGCCTCCCAAATCGAATAGTATCAAGATTCTGTAATTTTAGCCCCTCGACATGCAGTTCAGGGCAGACGTGTGGGATGCTGGGCATCGATGGTGGTTACTTCTAATATTATTGGCTACTCACTTTCTTGGGCTGAGCTATGAGGTGGAGATCCCATTACGACCTTGTTCGGGTTTTTAGTTTGAGCATATGGATATGTATATACCTTTTTCCAGTACCCACTTCTTGGGTTTTGGTTACTCTCCTTCCAGGAGAGGCGAAGACACGCGGGTTATGCCACGTGCTTTCCGTGTCTAGCTTCTCGTGGTTGGACGAGTCTACTCTCCTTTTATAGGTAGTGAAGACTCGATGAGAAGTTCATCTTCTCACCATTACTAGATCCTTCTGTTAGGATGAGTCTAAATCCTTCCTCTTATTGGGTTGAGTTGTACTCTTTAATGAAATCTCTGTTGTACTCCTTTATTGTTCCCTGTTCTATCTAATGCTCACTCTTCGGTACCTCCTTTGTTTCTCCCTTGAGCCTTCAGGGTATCCTACTGAGTATTTTTATACTCACCTCTGCTTGGGATTTTCCCGCACTTGGTGTGCCCTTGCAGATGACAGACAGGTTTCTCCTGACAATAATAGAGCTTAGGAGTTCGTGAGCTTGGACTGCGTGTGGTTGTCGTAGTTGGGTTCCACGTGTGGGAATCTTCCAGCTGTTTTAGTTTTGTTTACCTGTTGCCGGGTTATGGCACTTTTCTGGTTGGGCGTGTGTTTTGCCCTTTTTATTTTCAGTTTACCTTCATCATTTTCTTTGTACTGTTTAGAGGTTGATTCACTGTGTGGTTTATTTATAGCAGTTGGTACTTTTCTTTTCTTTTTTACTCTGCACTTCTGCATTGAGTGGGATGTGTGTGTGTATACAGTTACTCAGGCAAAGGCCTCCCCGAGTTGTTTAGCCTTCAGTAATTTTTGCTATCCCCTGGACTATGGAGGTGGGCTTGGGGTAGTCACGACTCGAGCCCGAGTAGGGTCGGGTCATGACAAGTTTCCTACTAGAAGTAGATATTTTAAATGTGTAAGTACGTTAGAGAAACTCTTATCACTCCAACCATTACTTTTTTCCAAGTTAACCAATCTCAAAAAGGATGATAACACTGTATATTTACTATAACCTGGGAATAATGGGTTTTCAGAATCTCCATACTATCACTTAACACTTGATATTTTTCAATGGTTTCAACACCCAAATCATGAATTAAATCTTCAATATGATCCTCTTTCACATTATGAATATTGAATTGAACATTATCTATTGCATTTACAGTTATTTTACCATGCTAGATCCAATTTGTATAATTAAGGCTAAAACCATAACAAATGAGTTGATAAATGATTTATCTGGAGTTTAAGTTTCTCATATTCAAACACTTCACACATGGAAAGAAAATTGAATCAATGTTTTGAATATTTCATTAACAAATTACAATAATTCATTAACTCCTTTTTCTTATTCACTAGTGGTTCTTTGTAAATTTATCCAATTACGATCCTTTATAAAAACCTAACATCACAATCTAATTGTTGAATATATTAAAACATATAAATATATATATATATATATATATATATATATATTTATAAACTGATAAACTATAAATAGAAACACATCTAATAAAAACTATTTATAATCATATAGAAAACATTAGATATGAAACACAATTAAAAATTGTAAACTTTTTATTTTCATATTATAAAAATGTGTTTTAATTATATTATAATTTAATTATTTTTAATCATAAAAAAATTATTAGTTCATTTTACAGAGTTTTTACATTAGTTTGGTGTTGTGGGTGTCAAAAGTATTGAAGATTGCATTAATTTATTAGTTCATTTTACATAGTTGTTTCTAAAAAGTGGGGGATGTTACAAATAAAACTCACCGGTCATAATAGATACGGAATTCTCACATCTTAGCATTACACCTCCAATAGATTAAAAACATCATTAATACTCCCACATAGCTACTGATTAGGATGATGTCAAACTATAACAATAAGATCTTTCTCAACATATAATGCCACATACTCATTCATACCATTTGGGTATTCAACTGGAATCCATTGTAGTAGAATTATATTATAATAAAAATACAGATATATAGATCACATATACATCCAATATGAATATACCATAGAGTATATTTAAAAAAATTTAGATCATATCATTATTATAAACAAACACCATACACTACAAGAAAATAGTATTTTAGCGGCGGTTTTTAAAACCACTGTTAAATTTTTTTCGATAAAAAATTTAGTGGCGATTTTTAAAACCGTTGTGAAAAAACCGTCGCAATTTTTTTTTTAATTTTTTTAATTTTTTTTTAAAATATCTTATAAATAAAAAAATTCAATTTTGAGCGGCTGTTTTTTAAAAAAATTTCCACGAAATAGTGTCGGGTTTTTCAAAATAGCCGCAATAATTTAGAAATTTTTTTAAAAAATATTTATTTATTATTTATTATTTATTATTTACAATAAAATATAGTTTTTTATTTACAATTTTAAATAATTTTAATGTGTCAATTAATTAATATTTAAAATTATTAGTTAATAATATTTTTAAACTGAAAACAAATCATTAATAAGTAAAAGGACAGACTTTAGCATCAAATGACAATAACTTCAGATCCAAGAGTCCATTTCAGCTTCACAACTAGTAAAATCAATGATTATCGAATGAGAACAAACCAAGTGAGATTTAAATCATGTGAAAATCAAAGGGAAAAAATATATTCAAAATTCCAAAGTTGAAAATCGAACTCGAACTTCAAATAGCCATAACTTTTAATCCGGATGTTCATTTGGTCTTTACCACATATTAAATCGAAGCCTACGATGAGCTCTACACCGCTTAGGTCTGGTACCAACTTTCTGATTATTGTACCCCCTTTTATTCCACCAAAAGGCTCAAAAGGCCTCAGAAATAGAGGTTTTAATTGCAAACACCAATTTCTTAAAATTCAAACCGTTGTAAAATTCGATACAAGTGTCCGTTTGGCCCGTACCACATATCATATCGAATCTCATTTCATGATCTTTGATTTGAATGGTTGTGACACTACAAAGGGTGTCTCAGATCATATTTTATGGCCATTTCAGTGTTTTTAGGGGTTTTAGAAGTTTTTAATGTTTTATTATTTATTTATTTAATATTTATTTATTTATTACTTATTTATTATATATTTATTAATTAATTATTACTTTTTTATATATTATTTATTTATTTATTATTTATATAATATTTAATATTTATTTATTTATTATTTAGTTATTATGTCCACTTAAATTATTAAATTATTTTTAATTAATTAATTAATTATTATTATTAGTTTATTATTCATTTATTATTCATTCATTTATTTATTTATTTGTTATACATTATTTATTTATTTATTATTTATTATTAATTACCAGGAAAGTTCAGTCAGAGGAATAACCTCTGACCATTTATTAAAAGAAATAAAAGTGCAGTAAATAAGGAGATGGATGAGGGCGAACATCTTGCCAAAACCCAATGAGAAGTCCCCACCAAACATAGCCAATTACAAACCAAACCATTACACCCAAAACCAAAGACCCATACTGCTGATTCAACACTTCAACCGTTCATCATCTTCAAAAACATCAAAACTTCCAGATTTCAACAGCATATCTTCACTGCAATTACTGCAACCGCGACTTCATTCCAGAGATCTTCCCGAAAACAGATCAATCACAAAATCAGAAATCCAGAACGAACGGCCATCGATCAAACACAAACCCATCTTCACCAAATCAGAACCTCAAAACATCTTCCATCCGCACCAAAAACCACCAAATCAAAACTCCTCCCCCTCCAAGCCATTGGAGCCAACCCTGAGCAAACCGTAGCACGCCATGGCCGATGTCGATCCAGGATGAAGCCGAGAAAGGAACAAGATCCGCCGGAGCTGAGCACATCAACGCCGAGCACACCGCCGCCGTGACTGAACCGAACAGCAGGTCCCATGAAGCCGACGACAAGCCCACCAAGCCGACGACGATCTGACGCCGCGACGAGATCCTGAAACTAGGGACGAGCCAAAGCCAACACTGGCACACCAGATCTAGCACCACGCACCTGGATCCGCAAAGAGGACCTAGGCCCGGAAGCAACGAAACCGTCACCGAGCCGAGATCCCGAATCCGAGACACTCGGAGTCGACGCACGCCAACGCCGAGATGAGATCCCAAATCCAGGAGAGCCGAGGCCACCTCTGAGCGCACCAGAGCCGACGATGAACACACCACAGCCGAGGCAAGATCCCGAAGCCGAAACAAAGTTGCCGCTGAGCCCAAAACGAATCCGGACCACGCGGAACTGACACCCAACGACGCCAAGCCGAGCGAAGACAGCCGCCGCCGAGGTCGGGCCATGCCGGAGGAGGGAAGAAGGCACCGAAAAATGGAAACCCTAGACCCGCGGGGGAGAGGGAAGTCGCCGCCGCTCAGAGGCTCTCCCAGGAACAATATCTCTTCTAATTAAGCATCTTTATTATTAATTAATTAATTAATTATTAATTAATTATTAAATATTTAATATTGAATGTTAAAAATTATATATTAATTATTAATTATTAATTATTATTTAATAATTATTAACAGTGAATTATTAACAATTAGTTATTAGTTATTATTAATTATTAATTAATTATTTTGTATGTATCTATTTATTTATTTATGTATTTATTGATTTATGATTCATTATTTATTATTTATTATTTATTATTTATTAGTTTATTTTTAAATTACTAAATATTAATTTTTTAGCAGTTTATTATTCATTTATTATTCATTTATTATTTATCAATTAAGTATTAATTACTCATTAAATATTAAATTCTGACTATTAAATATTAAAAATTAGTTATTATTAATTATTAATTAATTACATAATTATTAATTACTTAATTATTTAATTATTATTTAGTTTTTATTATTTATTATTTATTAATTTATTTTTAATTTACTAAATATTAATTTATTATTAATTTATTATTAATTTATTATTAATTTATTATTTACTTATTTATTCAATATTCAATATTTATTAATTTTTAATTAATTAATTATTAATAATTTATTAATAAAAAATTAATAATTTATTAATAATTTTTAAATTTTTAAATATTAAATATTAATATTAAATATTAATTCTTATTGATCAATAACTAATTATTAGATATTATTAATTATTAATTATTAATTATTTATTATTTAATATTTATAATTTATAATTTATAATTTATAATTTATTATTAATTATTGATTATTTACTATTTATTATTTATAATTTGTGATTTATAATTTATGATTTATAGTTTATGATTTATGATTTATGATTTATGATTTATTTATTATTTCATTATTTATCCATTATTTATTAATTTATTATTAATTTGTTATTTATTTATCATATATTCAATTACTTTTTAATTAATTTATTATTTATACATTACTTATATATATTATATGTTATATATTATATATTATATTTTATATGTTAAATATTATCGTATATATATTATATATTATATATTATATATTACATATTACATATTATATATTATATATTATATATTATATATTATATATTATCTGTTATGTATTATATATTATGTATTATATATTATGTCTTATATATTATATGTAATATATTATATATTATATATTATATATTATTAATTGTTAATTATTAATTATTGATTAATGATGGGTCATTATAGATTAATAATTATTGGTTAATAATTATTTAGTGTGTATCTATTTGTTATGTATTACTTATTTTCCAATTAATATATATGTGTATAAGTATATTAAATTCGCTTTTTTGACCACATTAAGAGCCTGCTAGAGTGGTAAAGTCTTTGGAGAATAAGCACGAGGTAAGGGTTTCAAATCTCACCCAACACAGAATTTCTATATATTGCATGGGCATGTGCATGGACATGGACTTATGCATGGAGATGAGCATAAGCGTGGTAATAAGAAAGAAAGAAAGAAAGAAATAAAATAATAAAAAAATAAAATACAAAAGAAATAAATAAATCAAATAAAGAAAGAAATAATCAAATATAGAAACAAATTAAAAAATATAGAAAACATAAAGAAATAAATAAAGAAATAAATAAATAAAATAAAATAAAAAATAAATAAAATAAATAAGAAATAAATAAATCAAATAAAGAAAGAAATAAAAAAATAAAGAATGAAATAAACAAATAATAAAAGAATTAAAAAAATAAAGAAAAGAAATAAAAAAATAAAGAAATAAAAGAAATAAAATAAATAAAATAAGTAAATAAAATAAATAAAATAAAACAAACAAACAAACAAATAAATAAATAAATAAAAAAGAAATAAATTATGAAAATATAAAAAATGATAAATAAATAAATAAATAAATAAATAAATAAATAAATAAATAAATAAATAAATTATGAAAAAATAAAAATAATAAAAAAATAAATAAATAAATAGATTATTAAAATATAAAAAAATAATAATAATAAAAATAAATAAAAAAATAAACAAATAAATAAATAACAAAAATATAAAAAAAATTAAATAAAATAAAAAAGATTAAAAAAGATTTAGCGATGGTTTAAACTGCTGCTAAAAAATTGCCACTAAATCGTTCTACGACGGTTTTGAAAAACTGCCGCTAATTATTTCTCGACACATGATTTTGTGGCGGGTTTTGAAAACCACCGTAGAATGATTTAACGGCGGTTTAAAATTCCGCTAAATGAAAAAAAACTGCCGCAAAATAAAAATTTTGGCGTAGTGCTATCATACATGTTGTTACATATAAGCTTGGGTTCTCTCTCTTTCCCATGACACCCACTCCCTCTTAGATATAGAATCAAATATATAATGGATTTCTAATACCGATTATTTATTATAAAAGCATGAACATTCAATGGTTATAAATAATTACACCACTATGACATTTATGTAATCTTTATACAAACCAATAATTGAAACAACTCAAAAATATAATTAAATGATAAATAATTTATCTTCAAAATTAAGAAAACAACTTACCAAATTTGGGGTTCAACTTTTCCTTGATCCTTAATCCGAAATTTGTACCTTTAATGTTTTGAAAGAATAAACTCTACCTAAAATATCTATACAAAATTCATTATAAAATTAAACATTATATATGAACAACAAAAGAAAAATAAAACCAAAGTTTGGGGAAAAATAGGTTTTTGAAGAGAAAATAATGTGGAGATGATAAAGTAATCGAAGTGGATGTATAATGGACACCACATATCATACAAGTCAAAGAAGATAAAAAATAATTGCATTAGAGACCACTAGGTCTCCTTCGTAGTTGTCTCAAATTTGGAGGGATTCTTCGTGAGAAAGAGGGTTTCATAGATAAAAAAAGTGGGTTTCTTGATCCTGAAAATTTTTAAATTTTTTTGGCATCAGTTATTAAAAAAGTAACACCAAAGAGTTTGAGAAAAAAATATTTTGCATCAGGTTTTTAATCACCAAAGCAATATATATATTTATTATTTTTGGCATCGTGTTTTTAAAAAAACGATGCCAAAAATACAATGTTTAGTGGTTGTTAACATCCATTTTACAAAAAATTGATGCCAAAACCATGTATAATTTTTTTTCAATGTTGGTATTTAGTAAAATTGACACAAAAGATATGGTCTTTAGTAGTTTTTGGCATCATTTTTACTAAAAACTGACCCCAAAAACCATGTATAAATTTTTTTCAGTGTCATTATTCAGTAAAACCAATGCCCAAAATCTCCCACACATACTTTTTTCATCAGTTTCAAAAACTGTCGTCATTTCTCCTATGTTAAAACCATTATTTCCACTAGTGTTTTAATTCTATCTTATCAAATTGTTGAGGCTACCATGGAGAGAATATCTATCTTATCATTCCCACTCAATGATATGATATTTAATTCAAGCCCATTGATATTCTCATCTTTCTCTTTTTACTTGGCATCCTTATCCTTCAGCCCTATGAATTCTTAATATCTAGATTTTCTCTTTTCTTAAATTTGTGTCTTCATAGGGATAATACATTCCTTAAACTCCTTCTATATAGATAATTTATTATGTATATATTTTAAAATTTATTCGAGTAGATCAATTTGGCCGTGTATTTTCGCACCCATCTTCATTATATCATTATTAAAGTCTACATACCATATTATTAATCTTTTATTATATTATAATATATCTTCATTGAATACTAGTTCCACTTATTGAATGATTTATTATTGATCTAACTACTCATATAGGGATTGTATCATATATTGATTACTGTATATACATTTATTGTACTGAATATTTAATGTCATTCCCATGTCATCAATTGAGTCCACACTTCTATCCGTCATCAATTGTGATCATGAATTTTTAAATTTTAAGGAAAACTCCAAGATAGTTTTAGAATCATATTTAAAAGTCAAATTATATTTATTCACCCCAATTGAAGATCATATATTTATAGAAGACCTTTTTTTGTTCAACCTACCTTTTGACATAAAGTAGACTTCACCTGATAGTGAGGATGATTCCTTCAACTTTTAAACCATCACTATTTCCCCATATAAAATATACAGATTCATCTATATCTCTAATAAATTATTATAATTAGTATTTTACTTATAAACCTAATCAGAAAAAGATATAATGAAAATTTTATACGTTCTTTCACCACTGATTCATTCACTATGATTTGTAAAAGTAGTATCTCAGAGAATATATTCCATCACAATATTACCACAATCTTAAGAGAACAAAATCCTTATTTTTTACCATCTATAATATTTGTTTCCTATAATAAATGGAGTCTTCATCATAAAATCCTTATGTGTAATAAATTCATACATTATTTAGAGACTAAATCTCAATTGAAAACCTTTTCACTATGATTCCACTTATTGGAATCGAAGATATCCTAGGGGAATCCTAGTGTATATAAATTTTAATATTTTCACTTTTTAATGTTTTTCATTTTATCTATATGAATATTATTCCCATTTTCTCAAGAATATATTCAATATATTTCTCTCTATTTTTCTAATCACACAGAATTAAAAAATTTATAATGTAAAGAACACATAATAAGGATATTTTTTTGTCTCCCCACTAAGTGACAATCCAAAGAGTATACAAATTCTATTAATCTAGTGTACCAAAATTTATTATACTCATTTTTAGTGGATACAAGGATTCATAAAGTCATACTTCTAATCTAGAGAAAATTTCACTTCTTTTCCAATTGTTTACTACTTTAAGTCAAGGCTTGGATAGTTTATAGACCTATAAGTCTTATTTAATACTTTATAAACATGATGGTATCTTCCTATAAGATGTTATTTTTTCATATCAGGCATGGATCCTTTATATTTTGGTTAAACCCTCATTGAGTTTGTCTTTTTGGATTTGTCCAGGGAACTATGCATTAGTGTTGGTTCGTTTATTTGTGGGAAGAAGGGAGAAGAAGGATGGAGGGAATCTACATAATAGATTCATGACATAAATTTTATTCATAACATAAATTTTGAATATGGGCACAGGAAAAAAATATATGTAAATTTCCTACTTCCATAATTTTTAAAATCGTGGCAGCTAAATCTGTTGTAGTAGGCCTTAGAAATTTCCATTGTTTAAAACAAAGGAATAGGATTCCTATATCCATGGTTTAAAACATGATAAGTTTTATATACATACATGGTTTAAAACATTGAAATTTCTATTTATATCCATGGTTAAACTATTGAAATAGGTATCTTATTTCCATGGTTTAAACCATAATAATAGTTACTGTATTTCCATAGTTTAAACCATGGTGTTTGATAGCTATAGAGAAAGTTTAACCAAGTATTTTAAGACCTAATTCCATAGTTGAAACCATGAAAATATGCTATATATTGCGATTATTAAAACAATGAAAATATACCAAACCAGATTAATAGCCAAAAAGACCACCTATAACATACCAAATTCTATCCATACCTTCCTGGACATACAAACCACTTATAACTAACCATTTCCACCACCCACAATATCTAATTTCCACCAAAAACCACACAGATACAAAAATTAAAAAAATATAAAATTAAAATTTCATAAATAACAAAATAAAAATGATAAAAATGTAAACTATCTATTGTTTCTCAACAATGTCATCAAAATCCTCATCATCATCGGCACTGATATCAACATCATCGACATGTGTGATTCCAACACTAGTATCATCTTCATCACCACCAACACCCTCTGCATCAATATCATCCACTCCACCAGCACCCTCTCTATCATCATATGCCACTGCACCAGAATCATAAACTGTACAACCATAAAAAACCTTATACATTGAGTGAAAACTCGATAAAAATCCATCCACTAGTAATGAAACCTCTAACAGATGTGAAGAGAATATATCAGATATCACTTTGAACAATTATTCATTTTTCTTTTTCTACTTATTTTGAGTCTCTTGTTGAAATTACTGCTCTCCTATCTTAATGGAGACCTGTAACTTTTCTTTGGTAACCATTCTTGTAGTGTTTCTATAATATTCAATACATGAAGATCAATATTTAGATGACATAATTTTATTTCCATGTTTACAACGAACTCTTGCACCATGTTCATTACCTAAGACTTGATGTAAATGATTGTTTGTTCTAAATGTGTTTGGTACCTTCATATCTAGATCTTGAAGAGCATCCTATAAAATGGTGTTAGCATTTTAGTAGAGGATCAAGAAATAAATAATAAAAAAATGAATGTAACTTATAAAATATAATCAAAATAAAAAATTAATTGTGTGCAACCAATTATTCCAAAATATATAGACCAAGATGAATTTCAAATTATGAGAAGAATATTTGAAATATCATTGTTATAACAATATTATATTATCATAATTACTAAAAGCAACTAAATATTCATATATTTCATTTCAATAGTATCATCTCTACAATATCAATATTACAATAACATGCCTATATTATAGATTTTATTAGTATCAAAGAATTACATCTTCAATGCATACAATATTATTTGTTTCATTTCACTAATTAAGTGTCACTCCAAGGTTTTGATGTACATGTAATATTACATCTGATGTTACTAAAGATACTTAAGGATAGTCCAAAACTTTTATACCAAAGATTCAAAAAATATCAAGAAACGATTTTGAAATGTATAGGTTAATTTCTCAATGTGTAAAGGTAATGATAGATGGATATTTAAGGGAACTCAAAGGGTAAATTGAGATAAAAAATATCTATAAACAACATTCTGATGTGAAAATATTAATGAAGAATTTCAGTTATACATAATAGGTAACATGATGAATACATTGGTGAAATTAATTTTATAATGGATACAAAAGATATTTTAGGTAGATACAATGGGGTAAAACTATCTTCCCTAAAGATATATAAAGGTAACAAGGTGGTTACATAAAATATAGATGATTTCTCAAGAGATTTATAAGGGTAAAAAATTCAAATACCTCAAGGTCCCAATCCATAGTTGCTGCAACATTCATCATTCCTATTCCTCATAAACTGAATCCAAATTAGTTTTTGTTGTATTCCCAACTAATGGTAGCTAAACTTTAGCTGAAGTGGCTCTTTATCAAGGGTGGATACATTGAAGATGATTTTCAATGCCCCTTCAACTAGTTTTCCTGGTGGATATTCTAGAAGGGTATTTGAGTTTGAAAAAACCTATATGGTCAAGCCTAATTATAAACATCATGATATAATAGTTTGGGTACATGGTCTTTGTTATAATGTCTTTATCTGGTCCCGGGTGTTGGAGACACTACCCCTTTTGAATGTAGGATCATTGATTCATGTTCATAGGCTGGGTTCATTTCAGGTTAAATGGATATTCCATTCTTCTCCAACCCAACCAATAACATCATTTTAGTGGTTTTTCTTCCATTGATTTATTTGATATAGAGAGTTTTTCCAAATATTCCTATGATGATCTAGAATGTTTATATTTTATAGAAGCCCATGTTGCAAACCTACTTTCTACAGAGCCTGTAAATGTTAAACATGGAATTGTAGGTTTCAATATGGGTGTTGCAGTGACCCTCTATGTTGCCTAGTGTTTTGTTATGGGAATGTCTAGTAATGGAAATCCATACACATCCAATTTAAGTACCATGGTTGTATTAATTGTCTAATTTACCTATTCAAATGATTTAAATAAAAAATCACGTGGGGTGGATGAGGCTGTAAGACTAGTCGCAACCCTTCCCATTTTTATTTTCTATATAAGTGGGGATGATGTGGTTCCCTGCACGTTGAGGGATAAATACTATACAGTAATAAGATCCATAGGGTTCTTAAATATGATTTTCAATTACAATGAATAGATTGGTCACTACACATGCTTTGTAGAGATGTATGACATCTGCTGTTCGATATCCTCCATGATGGGGCTAGAGTGTTTAACCCCATAATCCCCAAAATATGTTTAAATAGGATTGAAATGGTTTGTGTTGTTTATTTAATTTATTCCTCTTATTTTTTTGATGGTTTTCTTTACAGTCTTACTTATTTACACATTTATCAAACAATTTCTAACACATAGGCATAATGGTAACCAACTATCTATATAAGAGTATTCTACAAATTATTTGACAAAAATTGATTTGTCTATAGATAAAAGTAATATGATGTTATGCTGGGATTAAAATGTAAAATTTTAGAATATTTTTAGAATGTCTATAGTAATTAATTCCAAGATTAGTGGAGAATTAAATTTTGATCAATGATAAGATCTTTGAATAATAATTATTGGGTTTCAAATACTAAGATTTTGATTTATTCAATAAATAAAAACAAAAAATATTTTAAAATAAATTATACAGATTGGTACAATTAAAATTAATATATATGTGATTATATGAATAATTGAAAGTAGATGAATCAAATATAATGTGTGATGAAATAGAGGATAACTCAAAATTGCACTTTGAATAACATCCAAAATATTGAAGAGTATGAAAATCCAACATTGTATTTTATTAATAATTTTGAGAATGATAGAGAGAGTTAAGATAATGATACTCAACAGAGATGATAATTTTTATAAAGGATAAAGAAGAAGAAGGGAATTAAAGAAGGGTGATGAGGTTCTTCCACTACAATCCCATCATCATTAAGGTAGAAGAGAAAAATAGAAGTTGAGAAAGTAAGAAAAGTCTTGAACTATGTTATCTCTGCATCATAGAAGCTGTAGGTGAATAATAATTTAGATAGAGATGGAAAAGAACCATTTCTTATGTTTATCACCTTACTATTTCTAGTATCTTATTGCTTGATACTTACTTGATTGATTTTATATGATGGATTGATTGTTGTTAAATGATTTTTGTTTTGAAAATTAAATAAATCTAATTAAAATAAATCAAATAAATATACAGACCTTACAAAATATAAACTAAAAATTTAAAATATCTTAAAATTGTTTCTAGTGTTTCTTGATTCACTACACTTCTATCTTTATTTTTTAAATTAAAAAAACAATGATGATCGGGGAAAACAACCATCGATATTTAATTACCTTCCATTCATGAAAATTAATTATAAACGAATTATTTAATAAATTTATATTCAATGTTAAATCATATATTACAAGATACAGTTCATGATTTATAATTTTTATACTCCCCATAGTATGAATATATTTCATATCAACCTTATTTATTATGTTCATTTCATATTAAATCTATTAGTAAAAAAATAAACCATAATTTTAACAAATCAAGAGGGATAAAAAATAATCATTTCAAATTAATAATTCAATGATTTCGAGAAATAATTCATACAAATATGTTTTTAAAATTTCATAAAACCAAAAAAACTCATAAGTACTAAATTCAAATTCAATTAAATGACCAAATAATTTATTATAATCTATTATTATATTAACATCTTAGATTCTAATAAAAAACATTAATTACTTACTAATGGAAAAAAAGAAAACTCTATCATTATACAATTATTAAACATTAATTTAAATTATATAAGAAATATATTTTAAAAATAAAAGATAAAAATTTAACTATATCTGGGTGTATTTCAGAAATTTAAATTATTTTTAGTATAGTTACTATTGTATTGGTTTTTTTCATTACATATTCTACATGAGTATGTAATTTTTATTTTCATACATCATAAAAATGTCTTGTTTATTTTTTTAATTTGGTAAAGCAGGGTAATTAGAATAGATTGTAATTTTATAATAAAGTGTAGTAATGTGTGTATTTATGTTTTATTATGTTTACATTTTTTTAAAAAAAGGAATTGTTTTAAATATAATTTCTCAAATAAACAAAAAACCTTCTTTTTTTTGTAAAATTTGTGTCCAATATTGTTTTGGGAATTGGTTATATTTCTAACACATTTTTTTGGTAATTAATTTTTCATGCATCATAAGGTTTATCACAACCCTAAATCCCCAACTCAAAATTCTTTTAACCCGTATCTAATTATTATTTTTGATACCATGCTATTCCATTTCATTATACACTCTCACTTTAAGCTTAAAAATACCAAAAATACTTTATATTCATGTCATGAACACAAAAAAAAACATCATGATTTAAAATTTGGATTAAAGGATAAAAATAATGATGTAAAATTATGGAATAATTATTATCCTAATTAATATGGTAAAAACTTCCTGAAAATTCATCCAAAAAAGTTTGATTAAAAGATCTCATCTCTTGAAGACAAATGTCTTGATGAAAATCTGTTGATGAAATTTCCATTAGTCTTATTAATTTTGAAATAACAAGTGACTGGAATATGTAAAAATTTAAAAATGAATTATATATTTCTAATCACCATAAATTATAATTTCTAACAAGTCTAACTTAATCTTTTTATCAATTTTATTAGTGAATGTAGTAAAAATTAATTACCGTTATTAAGGTAAAAATTGGTTTACCTAGGGATTAAAATAAAAAGATAAGGGTCAAATTTAGCTATAAAATTGTAAATAAATATTTTATAGAAATATTTATACCATTCATCTATATGCTTCAATAATGGACTAATTTTTACCCTTATGACGTCTGAAAAATGTGTGTGCATTAATTTATTTTAAAAAATACCAAGTGTGTCCTCTCCCCCACTTATAAAAGGCCACCCCAATCCTCTCTCTTATTCACATCTTCACACCTATTTGGTTCATATAATACCAAACCAAATCAATTCTAAACTTCCATTACATTATTCTAGATTCCTTAGTTTTGGTGTAAATCTATCTTAATAAGGATTTTAGTGAAAACCTAAGGAGGATACTCTAAGAATAGGCAACGTTCATTAACGAGCATCCTTGTTTTACTTCTTTGTCAAACCTATTGAATTTAGTTTATACCATAATCACATAATAAACCTTGTATATTTCATATAATGATATTTTTTAAGTTTTGGTAATTACCTAAAACCATAATCACTTCTATAAATGGGTTATAAAATCCTCGTTCGTGTTTACAGTAGAAAATTGACTTTCCAACAGATGTTGTTCGTTTTTTCATATACCACATATAAAAGTTGGTAATAATGATTTATTTATTATATATATATGATATATATGATATATATTATGTTATTATGAATCTATAATTTTTATATCACGCACACCTCAATTCATTCCACTTTATCAGAATACGATAATGTCGTTCATGTGTATGGTAGACTACCACCTTAAGAAGCAATGTGATTCATTCGTGATTTAAATAGAATATATTAAGTATGGGTTTGATAAAAATATGTGATATATAAGGTATAAATATCATTCTATAATGATAGTATATTATTTACACTTCTCAATTTTAATCCAATAGTAAAATAGAAATACCGTTCATGTGGAAGTACGACTTACCGTCTCCATGAACGGTATATTTAATTTTTTATCAATAAATTTTATGAATTACTATAAATTTATATATAATGATTTTATATTAGATTTTTATCATACTTATAATTTTATATATTATGGATCCATGATCAATGTAATAAGAAAAAAATATAACAAATCAAAATATATATGAAAAAGAAATCGGTTATTACCCAAAATGCAACTTTATCATGAAATTGTTAATAAAAGTGTAATAAAAGTTAGTAAAAAAATAATATATGGTATGATATATATGAATATATTTCTATAATATAGGTATAATAAACTTATATTTATTATAAAGGAGGTTTTAATGAGTACAATAGAATTCACGACTTATGGTAAGGGATTTATAGTGTTAGTTTTATTTCTGAGAGACTTATGCCATAGTCACTACTCATTTCTTTTGGGTAATGTACATAGTACCCTATGAAATGATATATCATGAATCTAAAAAATTTCATGATTATTAATGTTTTTATTGATTTTATTGTTTCATTTTTTATGATTCAAAATTCACTCAAGCAGTAAGGGATTTTTGTCTCAATTTTCCTTCTTTGAGACATGTGTTACGTTATGTACCCATATTGTTTTTTAAAGGTTGGGGCCGAAGGCTCAATTTCTTATTTAAATAAAAGACCTATTTAGTGTGGGTAACAGGAGACCCATTACATAGCCTGAATGCCCAAATACAAGTGTCCTGAATACAAGGCTTGAAAGCCCATTTTTTGGACCAAAGGACCCCTCGGTGAACAATACTGCTATAGTACTCACACTGCTACAGTACCGCCACAGCTACAGTGCCTCTGCCTCTACAGTACCCTGCTATAGTACAACAACAGTACCCCAGAATGTTTTCCTTCCTGTATTTGATCTTGGGTCTATTTGATTCCAATCAGGAGCCTGTACCACTTGGGTATAGGCTCCTTGGTAGTTATGTACCCATATTATTTCATGAGGGGTATATAAAGAACTTTTGACATGTAATATAATGAATTTATTCATCATAATGTTATAATAAGTTTAATTTAATAATATTCCTCCTTGGGGTTTATAAATGAAGGTTACCAATGTGGTAAATATGTTATGTTACAGTCTCACCACTTTTCAGGATTGTTTATGATTAATCCTAGAATATTAAAATATCATGATAGAACATCCAATAATTCTAATTATTTTTATTCTATTATTGTTATTAATGATATATTTAAATAGTGATACCATTTTACCAATCTTTTATAGATGAATTTATTAATAATGTTTTTAATAAAATAGGACTTTATTTCTCTATTTTCTTAGAAATATGTTTTCTTGAAAAACCATGTTTTCAAAAAAGGATTTAAAAAAGGTATCATTAATTTATTATGATTTTCACAACAAAATGTTTTTCGATTTTTTTAATTTTTACAAATTTTATTTAAGAGAATATTCAAAAAATTTCAAAATAATGCTCATTTTGATTTTAGTGAAATTGTAAAAGGAATATTTATTTTAATATGTATGTAATGAAAAACAATTTCCAACGTCATGACAAATCATTACATTGAATATTCCTTTATATCGTTAGAAATTTATTTTCAAAGAAAAAAATTTTCTAAATGTTTTTTGTTTTAAAAAGATTTTATCATGGATGAAAGTATATTTTCAGGAATAAATGTTTTAAAAGTTTGATCAAAACAATTATACATCTAAGATGACACCCATTTATGTTACCTATGCCTTATAGAGGATATATTCCAATGATACCGTTCTTATTATTTCTACAAATGGATTATTTTTATGATTAAATGTTGTTTATGAAACCCATTTATCTTCTATGGGTTATACCATGATAAAATTCTCAAGAAACTTGCTTATTTTCTTAGGTTACGAAATGGTGAAATGATTATGAAACAAATATATTTTCAATGGGTTATTATATGGTGAAATTTCTATGATACCCATTACATTTATGGGTTTATGATATAATAAATTCATATAATCTCATGGAAAATATATATATTGTTTTCATTATATGAAGGTTGGAACCTATAACTCTCTCCAATGCATTAGGTAAAGATTTATATCTCTTGGGATAGACATGGATGTAATAGGGAGTGGACCCAGTCCAGTAAGACAGGGATGGAATAAGAAGTTAATATGGTTTAGTAAGATAGGGATGGAATGAAGAGTGAAACCTATTCAATAAATGAATTTTTACTATATGATGGTCTTGACATTGAGACTCGATTAATATGGAAAATGATATTCCATGATTATGTGTATTCTATAAATTCATTATCTTATACCAGTATCAGGCTATCATAGACAGTGTTCATTAGTTCTATTTTGTTTTATGTATTTTGAACTTCTAATATTTATTCCATGACTAAATATTATAAACTATTATATAAAAGGTATGGTTTTAAAAAGTTATGCTCAAGTTATCTTACCCTTATGTTCATGTTATGATTATATATCTACCTTGTTTACCCTTACTAGGTAGATGAGATCACCCTTTTCATACCTTTAATTTCCCTAGGTTATGAAGATATGTATTATGTTTGATATGTCTAAGAAGGGTGATAGTTGTGAATAATTTATTGTGAGATTATTTAGATAACCTATGGACCCGTGTTTAAGTTTCTATGTTTCCAAAGTCACTAAACTATTATGGTCCTCTGGTTTGTGTTTTTGTAATGTAATGGATATTCATAAAAACTGGGGTAATATCTATGTATGATAAGACTAGGTTGCTATAGTTTGTATCAAATGATAGTTATAGTTAACATTGGTATAATATGATGATAAACCACAATGAGATATATAAGGACATGTATATGGATAAGTATAAGGATGATTCAATGTATAAAAAAATGTCCTGGAATTTTTCTACAGGATAGATTATGTGGTTTCTAAGAAATAAATCCATGTATTGATACTAAAATTGGATGTGGATCAAGAAAAAATGTACCTTGGGGTTTCAAACCTGAAAATAATGTGCTGAGTTAGACTCAATCGGGAACTGGTGCCTGACAACAAGCCTTACTGCACAACTAATTGGACACTCCAGGAGGAAATAATTTTGGAATTCATAAAATTTTTACAAACCATCATGAAAAATATAAATATATTTTGACTATGAATGATCAAGAACAAACCTGAGGTGTCATATATTGAAGAAGATGTCATACTTTATACATCTTATAAGTGGTTTTCAGTATTTTTTGGTTCCCTAATAGGATTATTGTTTATTAATCTATGTTTTTTGGTTTTAGTAAATGTATGGAACCCAATTTAACACCATTAATGATATGTATGTTGAAAAATGAAATGATTATCCTCATGAGAATCCCATTGTTGTGGTATATGGAATGAAAAATCTTATTTCTATACTCACACAACCATTTCAAGCTACGAATCATGTTGTACATCTAAACGAAAAATTGAGGGAACAACATTATGTTGATTACCTCATGAGGAATATCTCACCTTATTTAAATATATATTTTGATTTACTAGTTTCTAAACAATGTATCTTGTACCTCTGAAATGGTATATTTTATTATCCAGTGTTCATAAAATGAAAAAGTTATTTTTGATGTTTACTATTTGGAAGGTGAAGAAGATCAATGGTGTAATTCTATCAAGAATATGAGGCAAAAGGATGAAATAAAACCCATGGATTTTGAAGAGCTCAAGAACATATTTTTTAATATTTAATTTTCTCATAATATTCATATGAAGATGGAGAAGGAGTTCCTTGAGAAAAAGAAAAAGGTTGAAAAATCTGTTGGCACATTTGATGAAAATTTTACAAGACTTTCATGGTAAGCTTCTAGTATTATCATCTTACATGAATATAAAATTGATCAATTATTTAGTGCCTTAAAACCAAATCACTAAATGGAATTATCCATAAGAGAATTCATTACTATGAAGATATAGTTCAGTGAGCTATTAAGGTGAAAGTAGAAATTGGAGTAACATATCAATCTTGTGGTTTTTACAAGAAAAGGAAAAAAGAGTTAAAAGGAAAATCTATGATATATCGAGAGAAGAATATGTAATTTATTTTTTGTTAAATGTGTGGGAAGTAGCATAGTTAAAATTTCCTAAGGGGGACTAATAACATTTTTAATTATATAAGGGACGTTTAGTGGGAAATGGATTTCTAAAGTGATGGAAAAAAGTTTTCTAATGATGAGAATAAAGAGAAATATGCAAATAAGACACCTCCCACACATTAGAGATTTAAGGATAAGGAGAATGAAAATTATTCTAACTAGTTTCCAAACACAAGGGTTAATGACTATGATCAATTTAAAAAAAATATTATTCCAATGGAAGAGGGGAAATATCACGAGATCATTATTTTTCATGAGGCGTTTAATAACGATATGGTGAAAGGTACACTTAACATCAAATGTATAACTGATATTGTCTTATTTGACTATGGTTATTCCAATTATTTCAAATAATAATAATTTTATAAGGGGATAAGGATACCAAAAACATGTTTCGATATGGAATCAATAGTGAAAACAACAAATGTTATGATGATCACGTCTCATATTTTCATGTTTATGGGAATGTTCTTCCTGCAAATCTTTTCATTATTCCTCTAGTTGAATTTGATTTCATATTAGGCATGGATTGGATTTCTCTTTTTAAATCCCACATAAAGTTTTGAGTAAGGGAATTCATATTTGATATTACAAACCAACCTACGATCATATATCAATGTAAATAAGTATGAACTTCAGATTGAGATTACATCGATTTTATGGGTCTTAATTCCTATTCAAAAGGGGTGTTTATCTCAAATGGGTGGGTAGAAACATTAAATCAATGATATTAAATTGTTTTGAAATTTGTTGATGTATTTTTGAAATATTTTCCTAATATTACTCCAAAACCTAAATTTGGGTTCTCAATAAAACCCATGCCGGGAAGCAATCCAATCTCAAGGACTTCATATTGAATATATGTGATTAAGTTATTTGAATTAAAGAAGAAAATCCTGGAAAATCTTGAAAAGAGATTCATTTGGCCAAGTGTATCAACATGGGGTGAATATGTTATTTATAACAATATGGATTTATGCGACTATGCATTTACAATGAGGATCTGAAAAAGATCACAATTAAGAACAAGCATCCTCTTCCATATGTTGACGAATTGTTTTATTAAATCTCTAGAGATCAATACTTTTCCAAGATTAATATTCATTTTGGATATCATCAATTGAGGTTCAGGAAGGAGAAAATAACTAAGAAATAATTCTATACAAGATATGAGAACTATGAATATATAGTTATGTTGTTCGATCTTAAAAATTAGCTGAATATTTTCATGGATTTAATGAATAGATTCTTTAGAGTTTACATTGATCATGTTGTGGTAGTCTTTATAGTTGATAATATTTTCTATTTATATAGAAATAAAGAGCATGATGATAACTTGATAATTGTACTGAATACCCTAAAGAAGGATAAAATATATGAAAATTTTAAAATGTGTGAATTTTGGTTGAAAAAGGTATCATTTTTGGGTCATATAATCTGACGAGAGGGTTTATCAATAGATCTCTCAAAGAAAAAGGCTATGGAATGTTGGACTTGAGAAACCATGGTGAATGGTATCTCTATATTTCTTAGTATATCTAGATATTATCAATGGATTTTGGATAATTTCCCCTAACTAGCTAACACACTCACTACGATAACTTGGAAGTGAGACAAGTTCCGTTGGAAAGTTGAATGTGAGGAAAATTACAAGGAACTGAAGAGAAGATTATTTAGTGTACCTGTGTTTACATTACACTATAATAGAGAAGGGTTATTCATATATAGTGATGCATCCAAGAAGAGATTGGGATTTTTTTTATGTAGAATGATATGTTTATATCTTATGCCTTAGGTAAACTAAATATTCATGAGAAAAATTACCCAACTCATGATTTGGAGTTAGCTACGATAATTTTTGAATCAATGATATTGATGCATTATTTTTATTGAGAAAATTTTGATATATATATATCTATCATAAAATTTTAAAGTACCTATTTATACAGAAAAAGTTAAATAAGCTCTAAAGAAGATGAATATAGATGATTAAAGATTATGACTCTTCAAAACATTACCACCGTGGGAAGTCAAACAAGGTGTCCGATGCTTTTAGATGAAAGGATCATGCTAGCTTATCCATGAAGAGTATCACAAAAGGTACAATAATTTTGGATTTGAAAAGGGTGTATATTGAAATCCTGAAGGAATGGGAAAAATATTATATTTCTCATTTGATTGTTTGAAGATCTATCCATGTGAATAATAACATGGGGTATAAGGTATATATAGAGCTCCAAAAGAAGGATATATATGTTCTTGAGTTTATCATTTATCATAATGGAATGATATGGTTCAATAACCATGTATGAGTTCCTTCCATATCAGAATTGAAGAATGAGTTTTTAAATATATCTCATAGTTCTTTATAATTTATTCATATGGGAAGTATGGATATGTATAGATATTTGATATAACACTAATGGTGAGATGATATAAATATAGATATCTTGGATTATGTATCTCAGTTCTTGGTATGATGAAAATTTAAGGCTGAAATGCATAATTCTATGGGGATGTTGCATCCATTTCCCATACTTGAATGGAAATGGGAAAAATCCCCAAGAATATTTTATTTCACTCCCCAAAAATTTATAAATGTCATAATACTATATGAGTTGTATTCGACTTCCTTACTAATTTTTTCACAATTCATATCTATCATATATGATTTCTCTCTGAGCCATGCTATTAGGATATACATTAGGGAAGTGTTAAGGATTCATGGATCACCATATTTCACTGGGTTTGATTAGGACAAGACTTTTTCCCCATTGTTTTAGAGAAGTATTTAGTAATATACTGATACAGAGTGAAGTTTCAGTAGTGCATATCATCCTAAAATAAATGGCCAGTATGAAAGAACAATTCAAACCCCAAAGGATATGTCGACATATTTGTTTTTGATTTTAAACGTTGTTGGGATCAACGCATTCCTCAAGTATTGTTTTCTTACAACAAAATATTTCACTCTAGATTTCTAATGGGTCCTTATGACTTCCTATATGAAAATAAATGTAGAGTTCCACCTTGTTGGAATAAATGTTGAGAATGAATGTAATTGGGGCCAAAGATAACTGATGAAATAGTAGAGAAGGGTAAAGATTTTTGACAACACATCAAGGAAGATCAGAGTTGGTAGAAATGTAATGATTAAATCCTCTAGCATGATTTAGAAATTGAAGTTGCTGATAAGATATTTCTAAGATTTTCTCTAGGGAAGAAGGTTATGAGATTTTGGAAGAAATGGAATCCAAGGCCTTGGTAAATTAGCACCTTTGAAATTATTGATCGTATTGGGATGGTATACCATCACTAAGAACTTATAATAAACCTATATAAAGTCTAAGATGTGTTTATTGTATATATAATGATGAATTACATACCCAACACTTCACATGTATCAAACTCATAGGTCACACAATTGGAGAAATATCATTCTTATGAGGAACAACGAGTGGAGATTATGAATCTTATAGAGATATTATATGAAAAAGACCAATAACCTAGTTAATGTTTTTTGAAAAGACCATAATTATAAGGAAAAAACATGGGAAACTGAGGATATGATGAGGCATAAGTATCCTTATTTTATTTTGTTTCAAAATAAAAAACTTAGATGAAAAAAATTCAATTTATGGGGGGTAGAATGTAACACCCAAAGTTTTTTATGAATTTTTATGAAAAAATTAAATTTCATTGATTGATTTAATTTCATGTTACACCAATTTAATCTTTCTTTATATATAACACCATGTTAAGAATGTGCTACATGAAACACTGGCTTAGCTTGTGTTACACATAACAGTGAGTTTTAACAAAACCATTATATATTGTTAATTTAGTTATTTATAAAAGACTGATATAAAATAGAAATTAAACATAGTGACTTGAATAGTAATAAATAATTTTTAATTATTAATTAAAATTGTTTCATATAAAGAAACTATATTGGTAATAAAATATATAGTGTTTGGTAAAGTCTTTATATATTTCATAAAATACTATTTTCCCAAAAAAAATTTATGTCATTATGTGAGCAATAATAAAATTTATTTTTTAAACTTTTATAAAGTGAATTTGATTAAATAAACTTAATTTTTTAATTCATAACATGAAAATAATCATAGGGTGAATTTTATGTCTTTTTCTGAATAGTTTCATTATTGATGAATAGTGAAAAATGCTGAATTTTAGTTGAAAAATACATTTTAATTTAATATAATTATAAAGATAAATCAAATTTTAAATAGTTTTTAAAGTATATTTGGTTCAATAATACATCAATTAATTCAATTTATGTAATTATAATCAATTTAATATTCAAATTGGAATTAAAAACATTAAAAGCATTTGATCATTTTCACTTTTAAAACCCACTTTTTGGTCACATCTACAAGATAAATTTTAAATTTATTTTTACCAATTATATAAATAGAATTTTTAAAAATTAATTCCATATTGAGAATAAAAATAATCTATAATTTATAATAAATAAAAATTAATTTTTGTTACGAAAATGAATAGTGAATGCTTTAAAAATTAATTACCATATTTACGGTAAAAATGGGTTTACTGATGGTTAAACTAAAATGATAAGGGACAATTCTACAAACACACATGGAAAAAAATATTTTTCGGACATATTATGATTGTTTCTCCTATGAGGACTGATAATTGACTAATTACGACCTTTTTGACATATGAAATTCATGTTAACACTTATTTCATTGCAAAAATATCAAGTATTCCCTCTCACCCCACTTATAATAGGCCACCCTTCTCCTATATTCTTCACACATTCACACATATTTGGTTTGTAAAATCCCTACCAATTTAACTTACAGAATTCACTTAACTCAACCTATAACCCTTATTTTGGGAAGAAATACATCATAAAAATGATGTCGGTACAAACCTAAGGAGGATACCCAAAGAATAGGTAAAATTCATCAATGTGTGTCTTTCTTTTATTTCTTCCCCAAACCCATTTAATTATTTGTATACCCTGATAATATAATATCCTCAATATATTCTATATAATGAGGCATTTTTATGTTTATGTGATTTCCTTCAACTATATACACATCCACAAAATGGGTTACAGAATCATTGTTCATGTGTATGGAGGACTACCTCCTCGCGAACCGATGTCGTTATTATTTCCATTAACACCTATCTAGGATGGTCATTATGATGGATTTATTGTTTATTTGTTATATATATGATATATATGAAGTTATTAGGATAATGCAATTTTTATATCTCACATATGTTTATGTTTTCCATTTATTGGAATACTATAACATCGTTGGTGTGTAAGGCAAACTACCACTTCACGAAGTGATGTGATTAATTCAAGATTTACATGGAATGTATTAAGGATGCGTTTAATAATTTTTTTTGATATATATTAAATAAATATGATTTCTAAATGATAATATATCATTTAATTTTTTCTTTTTTTACCCAACAAGAAAATGGAAACAGAGTTCATGCGTATGTATAGCTTACCATCTCTATAAACTCTATATTTCATTTTCCAATAGTATATTTTATGGATTACTATAAATACATATATACTAAATTTTTATGATATTTATTTTTTTATAATTTCGGTGATTTTTGATACATTATCAAATTAATAGAAGCAAAAATATAATAAATCAAAATATATATGAAAAAAATAAGTTATTACCTGAAACATATCTTTATCATTGAATTGTTAATCAAAAGTTAATAAAAAGTAATAATAAAATCATATATTGTATGATATATATGAATATGGTAATTTAATATATGTAATATAAATATATATTTGTTATATATGGGTTTTGAATTAGTACAATATAATTCAAGAGTAAAGGTTAGGAGATTTCTAGTCTCAGTTTTTTTTCTAAGAGACTTATACCATATTCCCAACTTATTTCGTTTTTGTGGTGTATATAATTCCCAATGAAAAAATATGACATGAATAAAAATAAATTAAATATTATTAATTTTTTATTTATTTTATTATTTCATAGGGATTATGATTCAAAATCTACTCAAGCCGTGAGGGGTTTTTGTCTCAATTTACCTTCTTTGTGATAAATATTATGTTATGTACCCATATTCTTTCAGGTGGTGTATATACAACCCACTTTACATGTAATATAATTAATTTATGCATCCTAATTTTATTTTAAGAATTATTTTATTTTATTCCATTATGGTGCTTATAAATAATGTTTTCCAAAGTGGTGAAGATATTATGTTACAATCTCATCATTTATTGATATTTTTTGTGATTAATTATCCAATGTTGAAATGTATTTATCTATCTATAAGTTCCCAGTTAGGATTATATTATCAATGATAGATGGAGGGGTGAATCACTAATACTGTTTCCTTTACGTTTCTTTTCCATTAAAACAACCTTCACCTCCTATTAATGATTTATTTTCCTTCTGAAAACAAAACAAACACACATCCAGGAGAACATAAGTTTTTACAAGGTTCACTATTTAAAAAAAATATCTATGTCCTAGTTATGGTATGAAAATGATCCAATACCAAACAATCCACTAGAAAATAATCCTTGTATTATAATGAGTAGGATATACCCTTTCATTCGTGTGTGAAACTGATGATAATCCAAAAGTATGCGTTCACCTTATTAAAACAAATATGGTAAACCAATATTTGTCTAAAAACACATGTTACATGTGCTTATTTAAATTCCAAAAATGAATTATTTTAAAAAAATTATCTAACTTCTTACCTAAAAGATGATATGAACTTCCTAGAATTTATTATAAAAACTCGGTTTAATTTTCCCAGTATGTTTTCCCTAGTCTGATTCCTCTGAGTACGATTCTCCCAATATGATTATGCTCTATATGATTCTTTTAGGTACGATTCTCCCCAGTATAAAAAAATGAATTTGATAAAATATGGTAGAGTTTAATCGACACCACTTAAATTATGAGTATGAAAAAATTAGTATGATATTTATACTATGAATAACTCAATACAAAAAATATAACACCGGTAGACTATGATTGAGATAACTCAGAAAATGTTCCTCAGTCCAAAAATCCCAATACAGAAATCCTCGATCCAATTAATATAACATGATATTATGATCATCCAAAAACAATTAAGGAGTAGCATATAGTGATCATATGGGTATGACAATAACTAAATACAATGATTAGCTAAATACAATGTTTTGATCTCGTCTCTTCTCTTTCACTACAATCAGTAAAAACTTTTTTTAAAAAATGAATATGGAAACTTCATATTCTCTTTAAAACATAGAGATTATCTCCTTTTTATAGTGAATATTACATCAGTCATAAAAATTAAAATTAAATTTCTTCTTTTATAGGAGACCCATGAATGTTTTGGTGGAATCCAAAAATCTTTCCCTCTTAGGAAAATTCACTTAAATCTCAATTTCCCCTAAAATATCAGGTTAATTTTTTTCTTCGTCATCTCTTATCATAGTTTCTAGATTCTTCTATAATATTATTGTTTTATTCATACATTATTTTTAAATCCTTGTTAGAATTCAATTTATGAATATAGTTTGTTCAATTTGATTTCTTCAAAATAAGGATCTATATCAATTGAATGTAAATGTATGGAGAAATGGATACCTTTCTGATTACTGAATAGAACCATACTTCTGAATTCCAAGAACCCCCTTAAAAACACATTTCAGAAAATTCCCTTTATCTCTACTCTTGAACCAATTTTAATTCTTAATGTTTTCTATTGACCAACTTGAGAATTAAATTGAAAAATAAATAATGTAATTTAACCCCTTTTGAATGGTTGAATTTATTGTTGATTAGTTTTATCATTATGATTTTCATCAGTTTAATCCCATCTTCGACAACTTCATTCACAGACTAGTACATGTACCATGAATTCCTTAATGAATTTAAATTCATTTGATAATGGATTCACAATATTCTGACATCAATTGGAAAGTATCGTAACGTTCCATTCATTCTAGCATGTTTATTGTCTTTTCAAGTAGAGTATGATCTTTTCTGAATACGATAGTCCCAGATATGATCATCCTGATTACAATCATCCAGGATACTATCATTCTATGAACAATAATCCCGAGAATGATCTTCAAAATCCTTTTTTCTTATATTCCTCCCAGATACAATTATTCTTCGTATAATTCCTTTTCGATCGACATAATCTCTTTGTTCTCTTCCACATGGATATGATAAATATGGGTATGATTTCAAATATCTCTTTCCCTTTCTTTTCATGTCCAATAAATCTACAAAAATTGTCGTCACCTCCTTCACCCCCATTATTTCATCAAGATTGAATCATAAGTTTCCCAATATACTTATGATTTATGATAATTAAAAATCAGTAAAGATTCATCATATTTAATTAATAGTAGTCATGTAGACCCAGATTCTTCATTAAAACCATCAATTTCTTCATATCAAATTCAGAATGAATTCGATGTCCATTTACATCCAGAAAGATGCATTCTTAATGCAACCAATATTTTCCTTTCAAACTTAGATTGAATTCAATTATTATCATTTCTTCATTATGATCTTCACCCATTCTGGACCAATAGAGAGTCTAATTATTTTTAAAACAATGATCAATATGATTTACTTCAATAATATTTCTAAACATACATTCCTTCATCAAAATAATTATCGATTGACAACAAATAAAACCAAAAAAGAACTTGGGACTAACAATCCCCCCTTTGTATTTGTTGTCAATACCCACTTCAACCACTTCATCAATATGAAAACCTTAAGTGGAATTGTTTTTATTTTTTTTAATTTTTATTATCTCCATTTCTTTCTAGATCCCCCTATTTTTTAACTACCCCCTTTCACTTATCTCCCCCCTTATTGACAATCAAATTCATATGGGCCATCAAGACAAGTTTCCCACCAATGTTCTCCTTTCATTGGGTTGTAACTATTCTTGAACCTAGGTGTCACATGCATTTCTTAACAAATAACCATTAACTAAACACTTGTAAGTCTACATGGGAAATCCAGTATAGAAAAAAGAATGTATAGTCTAGGTGATCAATGTTTTCCATAACACAAAATTAATGTAATACACTTTTCAGGATTCTTTATACATTCTATTTATTGGGGAAGTCCTTGAATTATTTTTTTAAAGATAAAAGTAATATGCACCCATCTCAATAGACATATTAGAATGTTCAAGTGAGTAAAATAGAAATTTTTCAAAAACATATATTTTTAATTACCTTATGACTTTATTTTATAAGAATAGTAAGAGGCTCATCAATTACATCTTCCTTATTTTTACACATTCAATTCCATAAAAGTTAGAAAAAGCATAAAAATATTTCTGGAATAAGGATACCCTTGATTATTATTTAGAAAAAACATTTAGACTGATATTCCTCTCTCAGTCTTGACTTCCTCTTCTTTTTTATAGATTTTTCATTGGATGTTCTTTCTTTCTTATGTTCATCCTTCTCAGGTTTTATAACATCTTTTTTATTGTATTTAGAATCTTTGGATGAGGATGACAAATTTTCCGCATATTCATAAACATATTTATTATAATCAGTTGTTAATATTTTCCCATGTCTTTCTTTTCTTCTAGAAAGATATTTGAAATTTTTTTGATATCATGCATCACTTTATCATATCAACAATCTGTTGATACCTTTTTTTCAACATTCCTTATATATTTATAATTCCTTTTGTTCCTCTATTATTTCACTGATTTTTGTGCTTCCTCTTATTTATTATCCAAGTCAATGTGCTCTGGAAAGATAACTAAGAACCCTTTCTTTTTGGACTCCACCGATCTGTTTTTCTTAACGTTCAAAACATCTAGCTTCTAATAATTGTTTGGAAACTTATTTCTGAAATTAAAAAAAGAAAAAATTCTTTATAAATATGTCCGGGTTTCTCACATCTTTCACAAATAGCTTTTAAATGTTGGAACCTATTTTTTCCTTTGACACTAACCTTCTCTAGTTTCTTTATAAAGACCTTTTGAGAATTTATTCTTTGAGGAGATTGACTCTACCTCAACCTTTGCCTTTAATAATATGTGAAAAATAGTAATTTTATTGGTTTAATTGACAAATATTTACTATATGTCCAAATCCAACAAAATAACAACAATAGACATAGAAGAGGTATCTATCTCTGAAACATCCACATTGATTGGAACTGTGAATCCATTTCCCATACATATTCTTCTCTATCTTAGTTGAGCCACCAAACATTCTATTATCAATAATATTAATTATTTTCTTTTCAGCTTTACCGGTACCAAAATTATTGGAAACTTTTTCAGATCCACAAAAAACATTTCCATACTAACGGTTCTTTAGGACTTCTTAATTTAATTTTTTTAGTTTTGGCTACATACACGACCTTCCAAACATTCATTTTTTTAGATATAATTTCATATTTATTTTAAATCTTTAGAGGTATCTTTCTTTATCCTTCTTAGATTTATCTTGAAAGGAATTTTCCCCAACTTTAGTAATAGAGTTTGTAAACTTTTATCTTTCTCTTAAAATTTATAATGTTTTTGTTGAACAAAATCTAACACTTCTTATTTTGTTTTTAGATACACTTATATATTCTCATTATAATTATTTTCTTCTTTGAGTTATTTCTTCAAATCATAAATTTATTTCTCTATCTTGAATTTCTTATCATCAAAACATTTCTGGTTTCATGTTGAGGAACATTTATTTTCAATATTTTTGTTTTTATTTTCAATACCTCTAAATTTTCTCAAACATTCTTTTAGATATTCTTTCAAATGAATCTCAAGTTGAGTTTATTCTTTATCAAAGCTACTAATTCCAAATTATTCATCATTCATTGTTATAAAAAAAATTTGTCACTAGAAAAATAATTTGTTTTGGATTCAACTTCACTTTATTCTTCTTTAGAGCATCTAATTTAATTTCTAAAAGAACTTTCCTCATTAACTATTATAATAAATGTTTTCTCTTTAATATCATTTGTATAATAATCACTATCACCATCCTTATCCAAAAATATTCCCATTTTGGATTTAGATAAATTCTTATATTCCCTCTTGGAATAAAATTTTTCAACATCACCCTTTTCTCCCATGGTATTCTTAGTCTTCCTTCTTCTTCTTCACATTCTACTTAACCACTTTCTTTTTCATTACCTCTTCGAGGATAATTGTTAAAAAAATTCCCAACAACTCTAAATCCAATCTTTTTTAAGAAAATGTTCCCTTTATACCTTCCTATACCACTTTTCAAATATTTAGAAAAATAAGGATAAAATATCATTAATATTTTTGCATCATTTTCAGAATTAGAATATCCAAATAATTCTTATTTATGAATATTATTTTATTTATTGGCAGCCTTAAAAGAAATTTCTCTATCAATTTTAGTTTTTTCATTCATAGAATTATCCCATCTCATTTCATAAGTAAGGAGAGTACTTTGAAAATCATCTAGATACAATGTCTATGGATTTCTATCTTCCAATGAAGAAATCATGGAATCAAATTTTACAAGAATAATTCCCAAGATATTTTATCCATAGTATAATATTCTAACTTTTCCACAATATATTTGATAGTGATCACAATGTCATTTACCTTGGTAAAGATGTCATAAACATATTAAAATAAGTAGGATATACCACACAATACAATATAAGACAATTCATGGATTAAAATGTGTAGGATATACATTTTTACTTGTGTATCACATTGAAGACAATCCAAAAGTGCATAGGCACCCTCTTAGTGAAAATAGGGTAATGAAATATTTGTGTAAATATTCATGTTACCTATGATTATTTTCAATTCAAAAAAATACCTCATTTTAATACAATTATTCAATTTCTTTCACATAAGATTTTAATAACTTCATAGAATTTGTTATGAAAACTCATTCCAATTTTCCTTGTATGATTCTTGTAGTTCAATTCCTCTGAGTACAATTTTCCCGATACGATTATTCTCTGTACGATTCTTCTATGTAAGATTCTTCCTAGTATGAAAAATATGCCTTTGAAAGAATATGATATATTTTTCATCAGGTATGAGTTCAATATAGAAATCAACTTCATGATCAAGTGGATGTTGTGGTAATTTTTTTGGAAATAATTCAACGTATTCTTGAATAATTGGTATACCCTATTTCCTTAGGATTCCTTTACCATAAAAATAGTTTTCCCACATTCCTTTCTCCCAAAATATAATTATGGTTAGCTATTGGATGTGAATCATTAAAATATTTAGTTAATTAAGTCTCTCCCTTAAAAACAAGGGGTTTTATACCCCTTTGTAAATTTTAATCTCCATATCGTGGGAATAAATTCTTGTATTATACATAAAAATACAATCTATACTAAGGATTATATTAATGTAAATCATAGTTTTTACAATAAAGTATGTGAAAATAAAATATCTATGCATATTAATAGAGAATTATTAATATATAATTTTTTCAAAATGGCTCCCACTAAGTGTCTTGATTGAAAACGGTTTCCTTAGAGTGTTATGGGATGAGTTAATGTTTAAAGAAACAAAAAGGATGTAAAAGAATGTATGGATCTATAATCAAATAAAGAATTATCTAACTTTTAGTTTGTGATCACGGTACCTACTATCAAATAATTTGGGATATAAATTTGATTGAAAATTAGCTTTTTTAATATCAAAACACTTTTGAGGAAAAAGTGAGAAACTGCAAGATCCAAACTTAAATCCAAATAAAACCATTAATGAAAATAACCCAAATCAAGAATATAGGATCTACCCCTCCCTATCAACCACACCATGATGACAACCCTTCACCATCACACGACTTCTCAGCTTTCTGTCCCGTTTTGGGTTTCAGGGACCCAGTATCGAGGGAAGAGCCATACTATCTTGAACTTCCAAATCCTAATGGCATGCCCAGGTGGAATATTCTTGATATGAAACTCATCTAAAGAAGATCCATGTAGTTTACTGGTTGAAAACACACCAAAACTTCACAAAAAATATGTACATAGGTTTCATCCAGCACAAAAAATAGATCCATATAATACACACAGAATTAACCAAAACAAAAAACAGATTTCTCCAAAAAGAATCCACAAATTCATCCAAAAAAATCACGAAATCTATTTGAATCAACAAGATCACCAAAAATCACTGAAAAATTGAATCATCCACAAAAAAAACATCAATGATGACATGAGGGATAAGATCATGTTTCCTCGTCCATGCCGCCACTGCAACACTGATGATGCTGCCACATATACATGCTTTGATATCCACCACATGCCAGAAGAAAGACCCCACCAAAAAAAACCCATCGCCTCCTTTAGACTACAAAATCCTACATCAAACCTCCCAACACAACCAAATTTAACCGTTCCATAACTATTACATGTTTTAAATTCCACCATTCCACCATTAAATTATTCTATTTTTTCCATATTCATTTTTATAGAGTGATCAACCAACTTATTATTTTCTTGATTTACATGGAAAACCTAATACTTAGAGAATTATGACATTATCTTGAGCATACATGATGCAATATCTTCATATGATGAAAATGTATAAGTGAATAATTTCCTTTAGAGGATAAGATTTATACCTTTAATGAAGTGATTAATCATACTTATTATATTACATCTATAATATATAATATGTGATTCCAAACTTATGAAATTATTTTTATGTTTACTGATATTCTACTCTTACATTTTCTTTAATTGGAGGAATTTACAATACTTATCATCTTTTTGTTTATTAGGAAAATATTTTTTATGTTATACCTCAAAAGTATTCTATTCCATGCTCTATATCTCATATATATCCCATGTTTTTTTGAATCTATGACCATAATTAATTAGTATATCCTTTTAGATTATAAAATTAAATTATAATTTTTCTTTTTCACAACATTCCAAAGGGATAAATATCTTAATAGGGACTTGATCCAATATTCAAATACTAATTGATTAGTATTACCATTGAATTATGGAGGTTTTTAGAGAATAAAGTGGTCTAGAATTATTTAATCATGTTTAGGATTAGTAGGTTACCCCATATGGGAAAGGTTATTTATTAAAACCTGAGTTATTAAAGTTAATAGAATTATAATCTACCTATATCTGGAACTAGTCTCATTGAATTGATTAACGTACTCATGAGAGAAATTCCTAAATAGTTTATGGGTATCTATATAGTGCATGTTCCTTCTGTTAGGTTCTATTTCTAAATTTTGAGAAATAATAGATTATTTTATGAATAAAATCAGGTATAATAGTATATAAATCTTAATATGGTGAAACACTTTACATAAATCTAAAATTTATGCAAAAAAACTCCAAAATACAAAAGCTTTAGTTTCTTTTGGAATATTTTTAAACAATAATAATATTTTTGAAGTATTCATAATGATTTGTAATGTCTATGTGAATCTTCCAAATGAATTTCCCCTAGGAGTTTTAAACATGGTATATAGTTATGCCTCTTTTTCATGCACTATGTGGAGAGTGAGTTAATACCCAACTAACCTTTTGGAATTATTACCCCTATGCGAATCTATTATAGAGAATGAATGAACTTGTTTTTATCTGTACATGTATTTTATTTCTAGAAAACTACATAATCTCCACTTTACTAAAATTTTAGTTTGCTATCCTCTACGTATACCCATCCATAGAATCTATCGTGGGGTTATGTTATCTATTTTTTTCTTAAATATAGTTCTCAAGGGTTATCATAAATATTATTTAATACCAACTATAATGTAGCCTCCCATATTTTTTAATCCAGATAAAATTAAAATGGAATTTGAATTCTTCTATTGATTAATGGTCTGTTTTTTAAAATGAGCTTCAAAATAGAAATAAAAGAGTTAGAACACTTCAATGTATTTTTTAGACTTTGTTTAAGGAATGAGGGTTCCATCAAGTGTTTTTTCATGTTTTTGGAAAGTCGGGGCTTAAAACCCCCCTTTAAGGAAGATATAATAAGTGTGAATGGTTTGTATGAATCAATGTGACACTTATAGTAAATTGTGTGGCCTGTTCTAGCTAATTAAAAGGTTCCAATCAGTTTGATCTAACTGTGTGGAAGGAATATCATGGTTGTGGGGGGTGTTTAAAATTTTTACCATATGGTGTGCATGGGTTTCACATAGTTTTTCAAACTATGGGGATAATATTGCTTGATATGTTCCATTTAGGTAGTATGTGTGCACTGTTTAGCACACATTTAACATATGGTTGATCAAACAATTCAAGAAAACTATATAGGGTGGGGTTCTTAAGCAGTGGTATTTTCAAGGTTGGAATATAGCTTGTCCAAACCATGTGGCCAAACCGCCTGACCCATTTTTAAATGGGAAATTAATTTTTTTCACTTAACGACTCAAATATATTTTCCCCATATTTCTTTATTCTTCTCCACAGGCACAACACCTCCTACTCGAGCTCCACCTATAGTCGTTTTATTGGTTTGGAAATATCTCCCTTATTCATCCTCTGATTCGAGATCCTTCAAGTGAATTAGAGATCCCTTTGTAATTCTATCACTCCTCTTACTTCTATTCTTAATTTATATTGTCACCCTCTAATCTATTTTGGTGTAAAAAGTTCTCACAATTTTTAGGTCATTCATAAATTTCTTTGATTTCAATCAAAATAGTCCAAATCAAGCCTCGATATCAGATGTGCGAGGTGTACTTGGCTTAAGGTGGGAATTCCAGCTTCTTTACCAAAGTTTCATTGCATGTTATGTGGTGCACCATTGCGCAGTGTTGTAACAACTCAAGATTCCACAATATGCTTCTCTTTGAATAACACAATAGCTTACGATGTACGAAACATCGAGTTCTAACACACCAAGACCAATCAAACTAGCCGTAATGAATAGAAATACACAGTTTTGGAAATTTTATGAATTTTATTTTTCAAAATGGACTTCTTTTCGGATTCATAATATCAAAATTAGCTTAGGGTGGATTTTTGGTATTTTTCTCAAAAACATTCAATTCTTGATGAATAGTAAAAAACATTGCATTATTGTTTAAAAATGAATTTTTATTTAAATAATTAGTTATTTTATTTAAATTTATTTTACGTAAAATTAGATAGATAATACCTGTATTTTTTCAATGTAATTCATTGATGTCATTTTATAATAATATTAGATATATAAAATTTTATTGAACTTTTTACCGTCTTTTACCCACCTTCTAGGTGAATTTGAAAATTTTCATAAAACATTATTTTATCGCTTCTGTGAATTGAATTTAAAAAATACTAGAGTCACAGATGAAATGAGTATGTAAAATGTGGTTCAATAAGATGAAAATAATTTTTTTAGAATAGTTTCTTTTGACTTTTATTTACCACGGTTAAAAGTAAATAGGGTAACTAAATTTAAAAAATGATATTATAATTACCCAATAACATGCCATAATTCTATTGGATAAGTGTATTTCAACCAAAATTATCCTTAGGAATAAAATATGATCCTTTTTGTCCACTTGTATTAGATTAGGACATTTATTATTATTTTATTTTAGGAAGAGTTAAAAGTGTAAAATTCAATGTTTAATAACTAAACCATTTCATTACATGGTTATACATAATATAAATTTGACTCTAAATATTCATTACAAATATAAAAATATTTAAAACACAATAGTATTTTATTTATATATTTTATACTTTAAATAATTTAAATTCTTTCTAACACAATGATGATGTAATAATTACCTTATTATTGAAAGATTAAATTAAATGATGTTATAAATTTCCCAATAAATGTAAATTGAGACTTATGATGAATTACACTAATTTTATAGGTTAATATGACATGTTATGGTTTATTAGATAATTTCTTTCTAAGTGATAATGTTATTACGACTTTTACAAACACAAAATACCAAATAGTGTCAAAATTGACATAAATGAGTTTTTAAAACAAATACAATATTATTAATAGTTATAATATTTGTAAAAATAAAAGGTTACACTAAAGGACTTATATAAGCTTATATATATCAATAATTAACCACTTGGGGTTCTCTTGTATTTATATAGTAAGTTTATTAACCATTAATTATAATAATACAAGAATGCATGGTCAAAGTTAATCTATTTATCTAAGAGTTAAATCTAAAAGATAAAGTTAATATGGTGACCGAAACCTATCTAAAACCTATTGTTTGAGAGGTTTTCGACCTAACCCTACCTTATCCATGAAATAAATCCTTTTGGATATATTATAAAGACAATATGACTCTATAATAAATTAATATTTCAAGATTTTCCTAAAGTGACCCTCACCTCTCTTATGAATGGGTACTTCCCATTCTATCAAAATCACAACCCCAAATCCATTTGTATCAGCCAAACGCTACAAAAATATCCTTCCAAAAACCCTCAATTAGACCTAGAGGCCTTACTTTGATCTTAAATCCATCCTATGTATCCCTTTTGATAAACTCAAAAGGAAACACCCTAAGAAGAGGTAATAATTTCACCACCTCTTTAAATGTTATTTTCTTCTTCAAATTCCTCTTTCTTTGTTGTTTCCATACCAAAATAATAAATACAGTATTTTATTCACACTATGATGTTGTTATAAATATGCTACAACTATATTCATTATTCTATCCATCCTATGTATGACAAATCACCACACGTGTGTACGTACGTCTTACCATCTCCACGTCGTGGTGTGGATTGTTATTCAAAAATTTCATTATTTGGATGGGTATAATAATGAGTATAACTGATGTAAATAATAAATATATCATGTCAATTATTATTTATATATGATATAACCTCCAATTACATATGATTTCACCATCAATAGAATGATATTGTCGCTCATGTGTACGTACGGATTACCATCTCCATGAACGCGATGAAATTCATTCCCCATCATAACCATTCAAGAATAATTTTCACTTTATGATTAAAAATAATGTTTATGAAATTAATATAATTATGTACATGAATCAAATACATCCTATCTATAAAATACATGGCTTAAGTAACCAAACATATAAAGGAAAATTAATCAGTTAACACCCGAAATAATGATACTACTAAAATATTATTAACAAATCAATATTAGAAGATCATATATGATATCATATTTATGTATGAGGTTCTTTAATATTTTAATAAAAATTATTTAACTATTATATAGAAGGTTAATGTACCCTCAACCAAGTAAAATTATAAGGTAAGGGTTAATTTTACAATCACTTTATTATCTGAGGTTGTTTATACGTAAGTATCTACAGGGACTTCTTTATCATCCACATCCATGTTTCTTAAAAATGTATTTCAAAACATTTTTAATATTTACAAAAATATGTGTTTAATTCATTTATACCCTTGTTTGAATTTTTAATTTTTTTAAAGAAATCGTTATGTCGTTTTCCAAACAGGGTACTATATAGCCTTTTTGACGAATTAAAGTAAGAATATTATTTTTAACTTATACGGTGGGTGTATCTATTTTCCATTGTGAAAAAACCATCTAAGATTCCCTTACGATATTATAATAATATTTTCAAAATAAATGTTTTCTTTTATAATTATGCGACTTCTAAATTATTTCAAAATAAAAAGAGTTATTTCTCTCAAATAGTTTTCATTTCTTCTATGTCAACATCCTTTGATGGATTTTACACTTTTTTAAAGTTGATTTATTATAATACAATCTTCCATATTGTTTTTACGGTTTTTGTGATATAATTGACTATAGATGTGTTATTTTTATACCATTCACGATTTATGGTTAAAGTATTAACATTTCATATGCTAGTTCTAATACGAATGTTTATGTTATGTTTCAACCTTTTCATATGAGGAATGAATTGGACTTATTATGTGATGGGTGGAGCCTGCTATACCTCCTCGATGCATGAGTAGGTATCGTGAGACAAACTATTGTCTTGGCATAAGGCCTTGAAAAAATCTTATTTGTAGTCTTGACACAAGGCCTAGACTATGTGGTTATGATGTCCGACATTATGCATTCCATCATTATGAAATTGGCGATTGATATTGCATGTAATTATTCAACTAGTATAATGTCCATCTGAATATTTAAATTTCCTTATTTGATTCATATTCTCTATATTATGCTGATTTTATTTTTTAAAAGGATTATTTTTCTGTCTTATACATTGCCTTAAACATTTATTCTTATTTATGAATGTTTCTACTATATTTTTATACTTACTGAGCATCTGAGTGCACCCCATTCTTATGTTTTATTTTTCCCATGATGTGAAGAAGTATACTATGATTAACCTGGAGGAATAGGATGAGGGATATGCTTGTGTTCAAAGAGGACACAATGTTGTTGATTTTACATTTCATGATGTAATGTAAAACTTATGCATGTATCTAGTACTTACAAGGCTACTAAACTAATCGGTCTTTCAAGTCTTGATCTGTTGTGATCATGCCGATGTTATGTAATAATGAACCAACATTGGGTAACTAGGGTTGGGGCATTATAGTTGGTATCATAGAAAGGTAAGTACAAACTTTGGAAACTAGATTTAGAAAAACTCTGATTTGAGAACATTTCCCTTAGATAGAATTTTATGATTAGTATATAATAACTTCCTAGAATTTTGCTAATGAAAATATTTTTGGATTTTTCCAAGAAATACATCCATGTCTGGATACGAGAAGGTAGAGGCAGCTCTGGCACATATGTACCTAGGAGTGAAAACTCCAACAAGGTGTTTTGGACTGGACCTAGGGTATCTTGGTACACAATAATGGGCCTTGGTAAACTCTTGGTTATGACACTCTGGGGGGATATGATTAAGATAATTCGAATTTTATTTACAAACCATTATGAAAGATTTATGTGTGAATACTTCCTCAAATAAAAAATTTTCTTTTGATTATAGATTATATGCATAAACTATTCAATTTATGTTAGGTATTTTACTAGTTTAGAATTATGTAATGAAATTTATAAACTAATCTAGGGTATACCATTGTCTAGAAATTTATCCTAGTAGAGGTAATGGAATCTGTATCAATGCACATAATCCATGTAAGGATTTCCCCCCAACTCAAGATAATTATAGTGGAGTTGGTAATGCAACTGGTGGTGAACAACTTATAACCATACTAGGATAACTCAATCTGGTTTTGAATATTAACATTACATGTATAGAGAACCCTGATCAAAAATGAGGAGGATCAATGTTAGACTGCTTCATGAGGCAACAACCACCAACATTCAATGGAACTACAAATACATTTTTAGCTAAGTAATGAATAAGTTCCTTAGATAAAATATTTCATTATTTGGGGAGTAGTGAAATAAAAAAAGTTGTCGTGGAAGTTGATCGCCTCACGGGAGATGCAGATCATTGGTGGTCATTAATTCAAAAAACAAAGGTGGTTGAATAAGTATCAAATATAAAATAGAGGGAGTTTAAATATATTTTATTAGAAGGATACTTTCCTCGTGACCATCGAGCAGATTTGGAAAGACAATTTCTGAGTCTAAGGTAAAAGGAGGATAAAAATGTCACAAAGTATGAGGATAACTTTAGAAGGTTAGCAAGATATGTGGCAGATTATATACGTAACCCAAGGAGTAATATTGATCAATTATTTGATGGGTTAAAATCTTTTCATTGTCGATCAATAGTCTCACAATCCTTCTCATCATAAAAAGATATTGTCTCATGTGCTATCAAGATAGTAAATTAATTCTCTAAGTCTTGAAACTTTAAAGAAAATAAATAGAAGAAGAGATCTGTAGAACACCCTAGAATTAGAAAAAATGGAAGAAGGGAAAATATGAATTTCCATACTGTAGTAAATGTGGGAAGAAATGCCCCGGTACATTCTTAAAGGGAATGGGAGTCTGTTACAAGTGTGGTGAAAAAGGCCACCAAGCTCTTGATTGCAAGGGAAAGAAAGAGGCTATCAATGTTGAATGCTACACTTGTAGAGAAATGGGGTGTTATGAAAATTAATGTCTTATGCGCCAAGGAAACATACCTCAAAAAAGGAAAAGTAAGCGAAGCTAAGCTTATACGATCACTACTGCTGAGGTTGAAGATCCGAATGATGTGGTAATGGGAAATTTAATGGTTTCCTCAAATTTAGCCAATTATTTATTTGATTCTGGATCATCGCATTGTTTCAGATATTCCCAGTTTTCTAAGAAAATTTGATATTTCCAATTTGATTTTAAAAAGGAGTTCTCAGTAAAAACTCCTATGGGAAGTATCATTGCAACAATGTTTTGTGAATCAGTTCCCATTATGGCATATAAACATTCTTTATCTACTGATCTCATCGGCATACCCATGATTGAATTTGATATAATCCTTAGCATGGATTGAATTTCAGACCATGATGTGAAAATTTACTGTACGAAGAAGGAGGTTACAATCTTCGATGATGATAAGGAGTACCTTATCTTTAGATTAGAAATGTCACCACCTGATTCTTATCTAGATCCAACCCAGTAGCACTACTAAATTCAATTATTGGGGAGGAAGAGAGTGAAATAACTATTGGTGAAGAAAGGTATGTTCAAATATAGGATGTACCTATTGTTCAATAATATGTTGATGTTTTTCCAGAGGATTTACTAGGACATCCTTCAGAATAAGAAATTGAATTTTCCATTGATTTAATTCCTGGTTCGAGGCCCATATCGAAGACCCCTTATAGAATGGACACTATGGAATTAATGGAACTAAAGAAACAACTTGAAGAATTGAGTAATAAGGGATTTATTCACCCTAGTTTTTCCCTATGGTGATCCCCTGTTCTTTTAGTTAAGAAGAAAGATGGATCTATGAGTTTTTGAATTGAATAAAGGGAGATAAATTCTATAACAATAAAGAACAAGTATCCCCTACCTTGCATTGATGATTTATTCTATCATCTTCATGGAGCTCAATATTTTTCAAATATTGAAATTTGGTTTGGATATCATCAGTTGTGTGTGATAAAGGAAGACATTCTGAAGATAGTATTTTGTACCAGGTATGGGTATTATGAGTTTATAGTAATGCCTTTTGGACAAACTAATGCACCCTCTTTCTTCATGGATCTAATGAATATAGTTTTCATGGAATATCTTGATGACTTTGTAGTGGTATTTATTGATGATATCTTGGTTTACATCAAAATCTATGAAGATCATGAAAATAACTTGCACACTATTCTAAAGACTATTTGAAGAAATGAATTATATGGAATGTTTAGTATGTGTGAATTCTTGATTTAAGAGAATTATTTTCTTGTTTATATTATCTCTAAGTATGGAATCTATATTGATCCTTATAAGAAAATATCAATACAAGAATGTCTAACACCAATTAATATAACTGAGGTACAAAGTTTTATTGGTTTATCATGTTATTATTGGTTTTTTGTCCAAGATTTTTCCCAATTGGATAACCCATTAACCATGCTCACATGTAAAGGGGTTAGTTTTTTTTGAAAAAAAGAGTGTGAAGAATGTTTTGAAGAACCAAAGAGAAGATTAGTCGATGATCTTATCTTGACTCTACCATCAGGGAATGATGGGTTTGTTATTTATAGTGAGGCTTCAAAGAAAGGACTTGGTTGTGTCCTTATGCGTAATGATAGAGTTATTTCATATGAATCATGATAGATAAAATTTCATGAACAAAACACTCCCACTCACGATCTTGAGTTTGTAGCTTTAATCATTTCTTTGAAGATATGGAGACACTATCTCTATGGTGAAAAATGTGTGATATATACTGATCACAAGAGTTTGAAGTATATTTTCTCATAAAAAGAAATCAACATGAGGAAAAGGAGATGGATTTAACTAATCAAGTACTATGATTTCACTGTAAACTACCACCCAAGGAAGGAAAATAAGGTGGAGATGCTTTGAGAAGAAAGGATCATGGAGTTTTAAACAAGATGACAGTTGAAAGGGATCCTATGTTCATGGATCTGGTAAAGATGGATATGGGAATAATCATGGAAGGTGAAACATCAATACTTTTTCAAATGGTATCCAATCCATTTTTACTATAAAGGATAAAAAGTTATCGGACTAATGATGAGGTGTTTCAAAAGAAAATTAAAGCTGTGAATGATGAGATATTGATCGACTTTGTATATGAAGATGGGATTTTGAAATTTGGGAAGAGGCTTTGTGTTCCTAACATACCTGATCTAAAAAGGGATTTTTTGGATGATGATCATATCTCCAATTTGCCTATACACCCTGGTAACACTATGATGTATAGATATTTGAAGGAATATTTTTGGTGGGACAACATGAAGAGGGATATTGCTGATTATGTGCCAAGAAATATGGTTTATCAATAGGTGAAGGCTAGAAGAAAACATCCTAGAGGATTCATGAAACCTATTCTCATACCTAAGTGGAAATGGGATGATATTACAATGTACTTTGTCATGGGGCTACCAAATACTCCTAGAAGGAATTATGCAATATGGGTCATTATTGGTCGTCTTACCAAGTCAACACTTTTTCATTATATAAAAGAATATTTAGCACTTGAACAATTTGAAAGACTATATATTAATGAAATTGTAAGACTTCAAGGTGTACCCATATCAATTGTTTCTGATTGTGATCCCCGATTTAGATCAAGATTCCGAAAAACTAATCTGAAATCCCTAGATACTGAACTTCATTTAAGCACTACCTACCACCCTCAAACTGATGGACAATCGGAACTGACTATACAAAAATTATAATATATGTTGAGATCTTTATCACTTGACTTTCTAGGTATGTGGGATTATTATTTACCTCTAGTATAATTTTACTTTAATAATAGCTTCCATTTAAGTATTCAAATGGCACCATAAAAAGAATTATATAGAAAGAGATGTCACACACCAACTTGTTGGGATGATGTTGGTGAAATAATAATCGTAGGCCCAAAACATGTTGAGGAATTAATGGAAAAGGTGAATATTATCCAATCCCACATTAATATAGATCAAAGTAAAAAAAGTTCTATGCCGATAATCGAAGGAAGAATTTGGAATTTCAAATAGGAGATCATGTTTTCCTAAAGGTAACACCATGGAAGAGTGTTATAAGTTTCAGTAATAAGGATAAATTATGTCCCAGGTACATCGGACCTTTCTAAATTCTAGAACGAATTGGACTTATAGCTTACAGTTTGGCCATGCCACCAAGTCTCTTCAAATTCGATGATGTGTTCCACATATCACTGTTGATAAAATACATGCATGATCCAACACATGTACTCACCTATTAAGAAATATAATTGGAACAAAATCTGTCTTATTTTGAAGAGTCTATCATGATTCTTGATACCATAGAATAAGTGCTGAGAAACCAGATGACCCGTCTGGTAAAAGTTCTATAGAGAAACCATAAGATAGGAGAGGCAATGTGGGAACCTAAGAAACATATGATGAAGAACCACCTGAATCTTTTTATGCAGTAATATTCTAAAAATTTAGAGGATAAAATTATAAGGAGGGAATAATGTAACACCCCAAGCTTCCTTGGTAAACTTCTGTTTGAATAATACAATATCTTGCGCTATACAAAACATTGAGTTCTAACACACCACGACCAATGAAACTAGCCATTATGAATATTAATACCCAATTTTTGAAATTTTAAAAATTTAATTTTTCAAAATGGACTTCATTTTTGGATTCAGAATATCAAAATTAGCTTAGGGTGAATTTTAGGTATTTTTCTAAAAACATAAAATTTTTGATGAATAGTTAAAAAACATTGCGTTATTGTTTAAAACCAACTTTATATTTAAGTAATTAGTTATTTTATTTAAATTTATTTTAGGTAAAAATAGATACATAATACCTATATATGTTGAAAGTAATTAATTGGAGTAATTTTATAATAATAATAGATATAAATTTTTTATTGAACTTTTTACCGTTTTTACCCACCTTCTAGGCACATTTAAAAATTTGCATAGAACATAATTTAACTACTTCTATGAATTTAACTTCCAAAATCCTATAGAAACGATTTATATTAGTAAGTAAATTTTGGTTCAATAAGATGAAAATAATTTTTGGTGAATAGTAACTTTTGACTTTTATTTACCATGGTTAAAAGTAAATAGGGTAATTAAAGGTAAAAAATGATATTATAATTAACCTAAATCATGTACCGATTCTATTGGATATGTTTATTTTGACCAAAATCAACCTTAAGAATAAAATATGATCCTTTTGGCCCACTTGAATTAGATTAGTACATTTATTATTATTTTATTTAAAGAAGAGTTAAAATTGTTAAATTCAATGTTTAATAACTAAACCATTTTTAATATAGGGTTATACATATGATAAATTAAACTATAAATATTCATTATAAATATAAAAATATACCATACACAATGGAATTTAATCTATAATTTTTAGACATTAAAGAGTTTAATTTATTTATTACACAATGATGATGCAGTAATTACCTTATTGTTGAATGATTAAAATAATTGATAATATAAATATCCAAATAAATGTAAATTGAGAGTTTTGATGAATTAAAATAATTTTATTGATTAATATGATATTATAGGGTTTATTATATAATTTTTTTCGAAGTGATAAATTAGTTATGACTTCCAAAAAAATACCAAATAGTGTCAAAATTGACATAAACGAGCTTTGAAAACAAATGCTACATTATTTATTGATATAATATTCCTAAAAATATAATGTTCTGACAAAGGATAGTTATAAGTTTATATAAATCATCAATGAACCAATTTGGGTTTTATTTACTTTTTATAGTATTTTTATTAACCATTTATTATAATAATACAAGAATACATGTTAAAAGTTAAACTATTTAACTAAGAGTTAAATCTAAAAGATAAGGTTAATATGGTGACATAAACCTATCTAAAACCTATTGGTTGATATTTTTTCGACCCATACCTACCTTATCTTCGAAATAAATCCCTTTGGATCCATTTTAAAACGAATATGATTGTATAATTAATTAATATTTCAAATATTTTCTAAAGTGACCCTCACCTCTCTTATAAAAGGGTACTTCCCCTTCTCTAAAAATAACACCTACGATGCCATGTGGATTGGCCAAAACCTACTCAAATATCCTCCCAAATACCATAAATTCAACCTAGAGGCCTTAATTTGATCATAAATCCAAACTAAGGGCCCTTTTGATCAACTGAAATGGAAACACCTAAAGAAGAGGTAATAATTTCACCACCTCTTTCAAAGTTCTTTTATTCTTCCACTTTTTCTTTCTTTGTTGCTTCCTCCCCAAAATAATAACTCCAGTACCTTATATATACTATGATGTTATTATAAAAATGGAACAACCATATTCATTACTCTATCCATCCTATGAATGACAAGTCACCATACGTGCGTACGTACGACTTACCATCTCCACATTGTGGTGTAGTTTATTATTTAAACACTTCATTATTTGGATGGGTATAATAATGAGTATAACTAATGTAAATAATTAATATAACATGTTAAGTATTCTTTAAATATTATATACCATCTAATTATATATGATTTCACCATCAATAGAATGATATTGTCGCTCGTGCGTACGTACGGATTACCGTCTCCATGAACGCGATTAAATTCCTTCCCCATCATAACCATTCAAGAATAATTTTAATTTTATGATTAAAAAAATGTTTAAGAACATAATATCATTCTGGATATGAATTAAATACATTCTATCCATAACAAACATGGCTTATGTAACCAAACATATAAAGTAAAATGAATTAGTTAACACCCGAAATGAGGACACTACAAAAATATTATTAACAAAGAAATTTTAGAAGATAATATATGATATAATATTTATGAATGTGGTTTTCTTAATTTAATAACCAGTATTTAACTATTATAAAAGAGTTTAACATACCGTTGACCAAGGAAAAGTACAAGTTAAGTGTTAATTTTACAATCTCTTTATTATCTGAGGTTGTTTATATGTAAGTATCTACTAGGACTTATTTATCATCCACATATTTATTTCTTAGAAATGTATTTCAAAACATTTTTACTCTTTCCTATAATATGGTTTAATGTCATTTATTCCCTTTTTTGAGTTGTTATAAAATGTTTTGAATGGAATCTTTCTGTCATTTCTAAACATGATACTTTATGACCTTTTTGACGACTTAAGGTAAAAATGTTTTTTAACATATATGGAAGGTGAGGATATTTTCCACTATTATAACACCTTCAAAGACTCCCTTACAAGCTTATAAGAATATTTTCAAAATAAATTTTTTCTTTTATAATTATGTGACCTTTAAATTATTTCAAAATAGAAAGAGATATTTCTCTGAAATAGATTTGATTTCATCTATGTCAACATCCTTTGATGGATTTTACACTTGTTTGAAGTTGATTTATTATGAAAAAATATTACATATTGTATTGATGGTTTTGTGATATGTTTTACAATGGATGCATTATTTTTATACCATTCATGGTTTATGGTTTAATTATTAACATTTTGTATGCTAGTTCTAATACGAATGTTTATGTTATGTTCTAACCTTTTCATATGAGGAATGCATTGGACTTAGTAAGTGATGGGTGGAGCCCTATATATATCCTCGATGCATCGATAGGTCTCATTAGACAAACTAGTGTCTTGGCACAAGGACCTGACAAAATCTTATTTGTTTTCTTGGCATGAGGCCTTGACTATGTGGTTATGATGTCAGGCATTACGCATTCGATCATTATGAAATTGGATATTGATATTTCATGTGATTATTCAACTAGTAGAATGTCCATGTGAATAATTAAATGGAATTATTTGATTTATATTTTCCATATTATGCTAAAGTTTAATTTTAAAAGGCTTATGTTTTAGACTTATACATTTCCTTAAACATTTATGCATATTTATGAAAGTTTTCTCTATATTGTTATCCTTACTGAGGATCCGAGCTCACCCCTTTCTTATGCTTTATTTTCCCAGGATGTGAAGAAGTATATTATGATTAAACTACAAGAATAGTCTAATTGATATGAGTGTGTTCATAGGGGACAAAATGTTTTTGTTTTTCAATTTCATGATGTAATGTAGAACTTATGTATGTATCTAGTACATCCAAGGCTACTAAACTAATCGGCCTTTCGAGACTTGATCTCTTATGATCATGCCATTGTTATGTAATAATGCTATAGATTTTGGTATCTTTGATCGGGACATTACATGTGTTCCAGACTCTTCTAAAGATTCCTACATTCTATCAAATAATGTAAATTGAACCCATTACCATGTCTGGTATGACCTTTATGAGTTTAAAATCAACCCATTGTTTGATCACCTTGACTCTTTCCACTTTGATGGGTCTGGTTCCTTCTTTGGGGCCAAATTCCCTTGATTTTTGTTTTTTTAACACCCATTATGGGTGTGTTTCCCCCTTAATAAATTAATTACATTAATGAATTGAATTAAGATTAAATCTTTACCATGAGTTGGGACCTTAAGATTAACACCTACGCTTCATTACATGGTGGAACTCTTTTAGTGAACTTAATTTGATTAAATTGGTTAAATGACACTAATGTAATGAATGATACAGTATGATTATGTATTATACCATTTTCCATATGTTTATGATTTATCGATCAATCTTATTTCTTGTTCCCTATTGTATGTTTCATATACTTTATGCTTACCGATTATGCATTGTGATTATTGTAAGAACATGGTTCTTCCTTTGAGGTATAGGTTTATTTTTTCATTCTATTCTAAGATATTTTTGAGAAAACAGGGGAGGGTGGCTATGTTTTGGACAAAATCTGGACACACGGGATGATATTGGGGTTACACACCATGTACTCCCAAGTACACGTCATTTACTATGGCCATGTGTGAAGGCCATAGATGGTGTGTGAGTGTGTTGTCTGGGTAGAGAGGTCTAACCAAGTACTCACCGTGTACTCCTAGTACATGCCATGTAGCCTAGCCGTGTATGATGGAATTCATGGTGTGTGGGGAATTCAGGGAGGAATATGGGAAAAACCAACCACACGATGTGTACAACCTTGTACACGCCTTGTAGTCATGTCAGCAAAGTAAGTTAGCAGAAAAACAGACACCAAAGGAACAATTAAATGGTATACACGACATGTATACCTATACACACACCATGTATTTTTTTGTTAGAAAAGGTAGAAACCTCATTTTGAGGTGGAGGGAAGAGGGTTTCATCTGGGTTCATGAAAAAGAAGCTCCATAGATCATTTCTTCTCCCAATTATCTGTCTGAAGTCTGATTCAAACATTTTTGGATCCATTAGAACCCCCTAGGTAAGATTTTAATTCCACTTGATAATTTTGTCTTGATTTTGTTCTAAACCGAGTTATAGGGGTTTGATAATTTATTCTTGTTTTGTAGATATACTTATTTTTAGACCAAATTAGAGGCTGTTACTTGATGAGGATCATCATACAAGTATGAAGTAGGTGGTTCATACCTTGTTTCGTGTTTTTGTGGTCATTTGGGGGTTGTAGAGTTTTGGCGCAACATCAGGTATTGAACAATACCCATGTTTCTTTATGTTTAATTGACCATATTCCATATGGAATGTCATTATGTATTCCTTTACCTTATTATGCTTGAGTGAGGTCGGGTTAGAGATCACTGCTTATTTAGGGCATTTTGGATGGGAGAACCAAAATTGTTATAATTGATTTGTTTTGATTAAACTAATGAGTTTAAACTATTCAAGAATGATTAAGTTATTATAGGCTATTGAGACCTCACTTCTGGTATGGGAGAACACATGGCTAGTTTAATTCAACTATTTTAATTGTTTTTCCTTTTTCAAGTGATTATTTTGATTAAATACATGTGAAGCTTGATATTGAATATATTGGAACCCTTGGGTTGTGTCGGGAATGGCCCGAATATTTGTGAGAGATGTTGATCACAGGTTGGTCTTGGCTGATATTATTAGGGTGGTTTGACCAAGGGATTGGGTGTTATGTAAATAGGATTGAGGTGGTCTATCAGGTTGGGCATGGACTGGGTTACTTTGATGGAAAGGACATCATATTCTGAGGGATACGGTCACATGAGCACAAGGTTCTATAGAGGATATGGCTTGGGGTCTAAATTTGGTGATTACCGCTCACCCGTGATTTGGGTCGTGTGCACATAGATGTATCCACGATGAGGTATTTTTCACTGCTCGTGTGGGTAAAGGCGCTCATAGTTGTATTTATGTGATTATGATTTCGGAGTGCTTTTCAAGGAAGTCGTGTCGAAGGTGCGGAGCCTTCAGATTATTTGGTCGTGCCTATGGGGCATCGTTAATTGAGACATAAGGTGTCTGGAGGCACATGGTTCCATGTTACTACTGCCTGGGCATGCCTATGGGACATCAGTACTTGATATACGAGGTGTTAGGGGACACATGGTGAAGGGTTAATATTTCTAGGGCATGCCTTAGGGATGTCGATACTTGAGACATGCAGTTTGAGGAGGTACATGGTACCTGGTTATGTGACCGAGATTCCGGCATTGGGCAAAGTTGGGGATGCTCCCTGGTGGCTACTGAGCACCAGTGGAGGTTGTGTTTACATTATGCATCATACTGTTTACCTTCCATATAGATTTATGCCTTCTTAAACCCTCATATTAGGTACACACCATTGGGTTTTATCCTAATTAGATTTGTCTCAGACATTACATGGGCCCTTCAGGATGCATGTAGACTTTATGGATTTACATAGAGGAAAGAGCTCAACTTCATGAGTTGGATCATATTGCTATTTGGTATGGAGATGGTATGGACATTGAGGTCATGCTTAGGTGGAATTTACTATTATTTTAGCTTTAATTTTGTATCTGCATGCTTACTTAATATTGTAGCTACTATTGGTTAGCCATTATGTCCGACCTTCTATGGATGTATGCTAGGTTAGTTTATTAGTTACAAGTGATGTTCAACATGCTATTCTGTTTAATTAAACTTCACTTGTTTATATATTTCTTCCGTGGATTATTGATATTGATTGTGCATCTGTTATGCTGGTCTGGATCGAGTCAGTAGAGCCTCTAATTTATATTATACTTGGGCTAGTGCCTTATTTTCTTTTGATAGGGTATAACCTCCCCACTATACCTGTTTACACCCTTTCTGCTAGTTGAAAACCTTTAGCGTTCGGGTAGGTGTACCTAAGGCCAATAACACCTGGCTTGTATAGCATTGTTCATGTGGCTGTTCGGGTCAGGACATTACAAAGTGGTTTCAAAGGAGTTGTTCTTGACAAGGATTTTGTAGCAGCGTCTCACTGACTACTAATGATATCAAGGCTGACTTTTTATTTCTACATGTATTACTATTTGGGATATGGTAAAATGAAGATAGTTTGTTATTGGAATTGGGTTTCTATCTTGTGATTGTGTTCCTACAGCCCCAGGTGTGAGGGATAGACCAAGTTTCCTTGCGTGGGAAATTCTATGTTGATTTTTCTCAGATTATTGTTTATATTATTTCCACCTTGGTGTATCACGTGGTTTGTGATGATTATTGGTTGTGATATGTAGCCCTTGACCTGATGCGGTAGGGGATAATTGGACCTTATTCTAACATGGAAAGGTGTGATCATCTAGCTTTTGATTGGAAAATTTTTAGGGTATTTCAATTTGATAACTCCACGTATGCCTTGTGAAGTGCTAATAACATGTGAATAATATCAATTTCAATGCTATAGTTTCTTTTGAAAAGTGAAAGGTTAAATTCTTGATAGAATTGATTATTTATTGAAATGTAATATGAAATACTTTTAATTATGTAAGATTTCATGAGGCATGATATTTGGGCCTAACTCATATATCAGTAGGCAGGTACTATGATTGAGGTGATGTGGATCATCAAGATTGAACAAATCAGTCGTCAGTTTGAGGCAATAGAGGTTGTCGGGATGGGAATGGATTGTGGTACTTTTGATACTTGTCTCTTTTGAGGGTGGGTAAGGAGGCCACGAGTCCGGGATTCCAGGGGGATGGTTGTAATGGGGGTGATTAAGGGTATTTGTTATGAAATACCTCTTTAGTGCTTTTCTTCTCTATGTTATATATATATATATTCATATATGTGGTTTGTCTTACCATTTATGGTATTCAATGGGTTCTTCCTAGACAGATCAATGGAACATCAGGTGGGTGATGGTACAGTGTCGTAGGAGCATGATCAGGTTTAGATACCTGAGGGACATGAAGAGCTTGAGCCATAGGTATAGGATTAGGGGAAGGATCTGGTACAGGATCTAGTGCCGGTAGGGTAGTTTCTGTTTTTGAAAGCGTTTGGGCCATGGTTTGAAAAGCACCTTCATTTGTATCCTAGTACGTGTTTTATAGGGAATCAATATAGGTGGTCAAGTAGTAGAGATATCTATGGAATATCTGATGCATGAGTTCTATTCGCATCACACACTGCTTTTTTAGGGTGAGGGTGGTCGCCCGACAGTTGAGAACATGATATAGAGAACACAGACAATCTTCGAGCAGCTCAAGACGCCTCTAGGGTGAAGGGTTAAGCTGGTAATGTACATGCTTTGTGGACCGACAAAGCATTGGTGGGATGTGCATGTTCAGGATCACAGACACAAAGGACCAAAATGGAAGGAATTCGCGGATAGTTTAATTAAGAACTTTTTCCCAGAGATACTGAGGGCAGAGAAATCTCAGGAGTTCTTGAGCCTTCAGTAGGGTGACATGTACACCATGGACTATGAAAAAACCTTCACTGAGTTGCATCTCTTTTCCCCAGGTATGGTAAGATATGACACCATGAGGGTGAGGTGCTTCGATAATGGATTAAGACACATCATTAAGGTGCAGGTAAAAATTTTCAGGTTGACCTCATTCTCGAAGGCGGTGAATCAGGAACTTATATCCGAGGGAAACATGACAGAAAAATCCCGTTTGAGATGGTTGGAGGCTTCAAGAGATGGTTTATATAGTATAAAATGTGGTTGGGTTCCATTAGGGAGGGCAGGCCAAGGACTTAGCTAGACCACCTTGTGGTAGTTTGGAAGTGGTTTTCTTTTTGTGTGGGAAACTAGGGCATGTTCAAACTCAGTGTGGCAGGAATCTAAAAGAGTGGCGAGCATGTGGACTGGTCCGAAATCTCAAGAGGTTTTATAGAAAACCTTCTCAGACAGCCAGAAGGTATGGACCAAGACATGTTTTTGTGTCTCATTTCGGAAGAAGTTCAGTACAAGGTGATGGTAGCCGAGGTTAAGCTACATGCAGAGGATGTGGCAGAGACCGTGGGACTGAGTTGTGGGGTCAGTGTTCAGTGAATGGTGTAGCACCAGATGGTGGAGAGGCTTCAGCAAGCTGTGTGTTAGGCTAGGTGCATGCCGTGGAGATGCCACTGTTTGAGCATGCTAGTGAGCCAATGACGGTTAGATTTATCCCTCGGGCATGACCGTGATTACATGTTTTCGTTTTGGCATGGCCATTGGAGGCATGTTTGTTTTGAGTGCACGAGGTGAACAAGATTTATATGGACTGAACAGATGCTAATTAGTAGGTCAGCCCCATTTTGGGTGCGTGATATATATATATATATATATATATATATATATATATATGAGATGCATGGGATCAGGAGAATCGAGGATGCGGGTTACATGAGGTGCCATGGGAATTAGGGAATCGAGGATGCATATTTTTTGAGATTCTAGGAAATACATTTTGTTTTAGTATCCATGGGATGTAAGACCTCATTGAGGCAGACACTGATGTAGTGCAGGATACGTTTGTCTATCAGAAGAAACACGGGATCACCAAATGAGGTGCAGGGGTGATGATGTATCACCGAAAGACCATGGGTCTAGAAACAGGTTGCTGAACCTTTTAATGATTTGAGTTTTGGGCCAGCATTATCTAGATTTTTCTTCACCACCATTGTAAGGGAATATTCGGGGATGAATTGCTTTAAGAGGGGATGTTTGTAAGAACTTGGTTCTTCCTTTGTGGTACGAGTTTCTTTTTTTATTCTATTTTGAGTTGCTTTTGAGAAAACAAGGGAGGGTGTCTATGTTTTGGAAAAAAGCTACACACATGACATGATTTTGGGGTTACATGCCATGTACTCCCTAGTACACGCCATGTTCCATGGCATTGTATAAAGGCCATACATATCGTGTGAGCATGTTGGCTAGGTAGAGAAGTCTAACCAAGTAAACAACATGTACTCCTATTACACATTGTGTAGTCTAGCTGTGTATGAGAGAATGCATGGAGTGTGGGGAAGTTGGAATGGAATAGTGTAAAAAACAACTACATGCCATGTACAACCTAGTACAAATTGTGTAGTCATGTCAGCAAGTCAATAAAGTATTTTTGATGCTCTTTTTTGTCATATTGTCTAAAATAATGGAAAGGGAAATGACTTAGTACAAAGTGATTCATCCTTTGAAGAAAACATCAAAAATAGAAAAAGGAATTAAAAAGGAGTCAAAGGACCTAGGGCCACGCAAGTTCCCTTACAGTCGCCCAAGTATACTTGTGCGCCGCCTAATTGCCGTGCAAGTGACTTGTGCACCCTAAGTGATAACTACCTGGGGTCTTCTCTAGCCTATAAATACCCCTGGTGTGTAAGGGTTGGTGTCCTAAGAACCAACTGCTTGGTACTTTGATTACATTAATGTTCACTTATTATATATTGTTCATTATTCTGAATGACTATAATATAATAATATCCTGGAATATTTTTTGCATTCATAAGGTCATAGAAGATCCCTGCTATGATGATAACCTTGAAATGATATAACAATATTCTTCAATAAAGTTCTACAAATGGATGACATACTATGATAGGACACATAGTATACAGACATTCATGTGTGAGTACTTGTATGATGACGATACTCTCTTTCATGGAGTTCGCACTTGGTAATCTCCAATATGGGAGATTACGAGAACAGACCCGCCAGTAGAAATTCCTCTTGTCTTAGTGTCATCGGACATTTCTATCTACGAGCATGCGTAATGGTCCTTATACTGGTTGATTATCATTAACTCATGTCATGACTCACACACTTAGATTTACTGACAAAAACCGTCAAGCAGACAGTTGGCGGGAAGTAGGGTACGTTGGGTGCATCATGAGTGTAATGTTGTTAATGGATAAGTCGAGGAAGGATTTGTACCTTCCATTTATGGAATTTGATATCTCGTCCCTTTGATTGAAATAGAACTGTCGCATTAAATTCCATGGCCACGGTGTGAACAACGAGTTTATTTCATGTAGTCAAAGAACGACAGATCAAGCATATAGGTTTATGACACGGCCATGAAACCTGCTTGATGAGATATCTAGAAAAAAGGATTAAATTACACAGTAAGCATTCGTATGAGGTGATACGTCAATGTGGCGCCAACATCATTCTCTTGGGTGCCTTGACCGGTTGCTAGACAGTAATCTTGGACTTTAGGCAAGCCTGCCTAATGCCAATGAGAAAGAGGCCTAGAGGGTCACACACTAAGTGTATTCAAGTATCTCAAGTAGAATAAGGATTATTCTCGTACGTGGTTTAATAATTATTCAAGGAAGCCTAAATCATTTTAACGATGGAGTCATAAGGAAATGAAAAACAACATATACACGTTGTTTATTAAAGCTTACATGCCGTGTAGTTTTTCATGGAAAAGAAGTACACACCATGTATTAATAATTACACGCCATGTAGTTTTCTTTATGGAAAGGAAATGATTAAATTAAAACAAGATATAAAAGCCATGTACATTTAATGTACACGCCATCTAGTTTTCAATGAAAAAAAAGTACACACAGTGTATTTATTAATACATGCCGTGTAGTTTTTTCAGTTGGGATTTTGAGGATATAATATTGTTTTAAACGATATTTATTATAATCAGCATTGGCGCATGTCAAGGAATTAATTATTATACATGGAGGTTTTAAATAAGAGTCAATGAAATAAATAAAATGTGTAACGCATTTATTTATTGTCCAAACTCTACAACATCAAACGCGATTATAAATATCCTCACACCCACAACTCTTTTCCAGTGCATAACACACAAGAGAATTCTTTCAAGTCCAAAAGAACTTCTTCCTCCAAGAATGCTCTCAATACCGAGAGAGATCTTCTTCCATCGGATCAAGAAAATCTAAGGCGGACAAAGCAAGCCAAGGTTTCTCCACGCTAGAAACCAGAGACTCCTTTGGCGACGTCCCGAGATACGAAGTACACGTGTGGATCACCGCTAGAGGAAGTCTACACTTGGCTTCTGCGACGCAACGACAAATCTCACCGGAACATGATCAAGAACATCATCGAAGAAATAACACCCAAAAGGTACTTCTTTTAAATTGATTAAATTAATTATAATCAACCTATAATGATCCTACTTTGTGGTTCAGAGAATGTTTTTTTTCTTTTTCCATTTCTGTGATTCAATCTGTGGAGACTGGTGTTTATCGTCATATTGATCACAGATTGATCATTGTTAATGAAAAAAGGCCAAGTGGGCACATCCACTCACACGATTCCACTGTGCCCAGAACCTTAAAATAGTATCAGAGCGAGGTTACAACGTTGATTATAGTTATATACTTTTCCTTGATAATTTACGCATTTATATTTGATTCAAATCGAAATATATCATTCTATTAATCTGAATAAACGAGGTCTATTCTTCCTCCTTCATTTCTCAATTCAAATCATAGAAAGGACCTTAAAATTTTAATTTTTGATTTAAATAAAAACAAGGAACTCATCCGAAGGAGCCTCTCTTTCTATCTATACAACACGATATTACACGACATGTAATTAAAACTACACGTCGTGTACTTAGGTTCAATGAACCGACACTGGTCCACCAAACCACACCGTGTGAATTGAATATGCCTAAGTATTAATCATGCCATGTTGACCAGAATTGAATGGCGCATGGAACCGGAATACACGACGTGTATGTTGGAGCAACACGTCGTATAGTCTGTTCCGGACTAGGTGAAACCGTGTACAAGGATAAGCCGCGTACCGCGTACATGGGATCACCAGGCCGGTTACCGCGTAACAAGGAAGTACACACCATGTATGATTTATCTACACCCCGTGTACTCCAAAATTTACAAAGTACAGAAAACACGCCAAAACCCCCGGTGTGTACTTTGGATAAAAAGTGAATACATGCCATGTAATTATAAACTACACACCGTGTACTTTCCAGAAATGGAATTTCACAAGGTTTCCTCCAATGTACAAAGACCCGTACATGGAATATGGATGAGAAGAATCTCAAGGAAATTTAGAAAGTAATTTAAGATAAAGAATTGATTATTTATAAGATCATAATTAATTTAATTCGATCGCGACTTATCTTAAATGAAATAATGATTAAAAGAATTTGAATTCTAAATATGCGTAAATGTCATTGCATGATATAGATGATCATGAGCTAGACCAAAGAACCTTTGTATGTGTATGGTTTCATTTAAATTTATCTAATTTAAATTTATTGGTCTGCGAGCCTTCTTCTAATAAAATGTATGGCATGTGTGCCCATGGTTTCTTTAATGTCAACCCATGTAATGAAGGATCTCACCAAGCCATAGGAGATGGTTCAAATCCCGAAGCTGAGGCAAAATCGACGCAAGAAAATACGAAGGTGGACAGGTGGGAGCTGCAAAACACAAACCATCAGGTTCAAGGTGTTTTTCCCTAGTTCAGGGTTAGCTTATCAAAACCGCTAGATAATCTAACCAATAGAATCTCATGATCATGCCATATTATTTTATTTCTGTCTAAATTGCATGGTTTATTTATTATGTATGTGTTTTCATGATAACATAGTTAATAAAATGAACAAGCATGCAAAAGATGGAATAAAATAAAAACCGGACTATGTGTAAACATTATCAGAACATGGTTAATCACTTAAGCAAGCATCACTTAATATTAACAAGCATGTGATAATGAAAAACTACGCATAAATAATAAAATCCCTCAAATACCATATTAAGTCAGACTAAGCCTTCCGTTACTTGATTAAGGGCAATACTCAATAAAACTATGTGTTTGACCAACCCTTGTTGGGACACTTACTTTTATAAAGTAAGCCCTTATGAAAGGTTTCAGGTTGACTTAACCATATTAAATCAAGAGGATTAGCCCTTGCTAGACTTGATGTAATATTGGATGCAAGAGTTGAGGAAATTCAATTCAGGATTTCAGGATTGGGGAGTCCACTCAACAGATCGAGGAAATGTAAGCTCACAGTTGGCAAAGACCTGCCTACCTAAATATCTTCAAATAGATTGACCAACCCTTGTCGGGGTTATGCAAATGGGAATATGGATCCATGCCACCAGAATGTCAAAGAAACTGTACATTTCGAGTTCAATGGTGAGGGCCATTGGGACTTGATAAAATAGTGGGAGAATTAATAAATTCATTTATTATTTCATAAAATGAAATCAAGAAAGTACTGATAAATATGCTCTTTTAATTTGTAGAATCGAAATGAAAAACTCGTCAACCACATTTTATCTGTGATCAATTCTGGATAAAGAAAATATCCTCACCGGCAGTAACTTTCAGGAATGGTTTAGGTGCCTTCAGGTTATCCTACGCCATGAAAAAAAGTTTTATGTGATGGAGTCCTCACTTCCTGATTCTCCTACCCCATGGGCGAGTGATGAAGATTTCATGGACTATGATCAACATTTGAACAATGCTCTCGACGTTCAATGTTTGATGCTATCATTGATGTCTAGTGAGCTCATGAAGTCTCATGAAGAAATGGATGCCTATAGCATGCTCGAGCACCTCCTTGGTCTATACCAGGAGAGATAAAGACATGAAATGTTTGAGATCTCCAAGGCTCTAATCCAGAGAATGCATGGAGGGGGTTCCCCAGCTGGGCCTCCTGTAGTCAAGCTCATTGGCTACATTGAGCACTTGTAGTTTCTAGGGTTTAAACTCCCCGAAGAACTGGGCGCCGATCTCATTCTTGCATTACTCCCTCATAGCTTCTCGAACTTTGTTGTTAATTTCAACATGAACAACATTGATAAGTATCTATCTGATCTCCTTATCCTTATTCACCAAGTATATAATGAACATGAAGCGTGAAAATCCTTATGTCCTTATGGTGAATAAAAGGAAAGGGAAGGCGAAGAGATTTAAGCCCAAAGATTCTTCAAGGCCTTCCAAGAAAAGGAAGATCAAAGGAGAGGAAAATGAATAGGATACTATTTGTTTCACATGTGACAAGAAGGGCCACTGTATGAAAAACTACACCTAGCCAAGGAAACAAGGGGAAGCTTCAGGTGCGTTTTTTATCGAATGCAATCTATCTTTTTCTACTAACTGGGTATTAGATATTGCTTGTGGTTCTCACATCTGTATCCAAATACATGAACCCAGTAGATTCAAAAAGATTGATTGAGGTGAGGATGATCTACAAGCATCCAATGGAGCCAGACTCACTGTTGTAGCTATCAGAGACTACCACCTCACATTGCCTACTGAGATGGTCTTTGTTTTGAAAGGTTGTTATTATGTGCCTTCTGTTACTAAAAAAATTATTTTTGTATCCAGATTAGATACTGATGGATTCACATTCAATTTTGGAAATTAATATTGCTACTTTTATAAAGATAGCATTTGTTTTGGTTGGGAACATTTATATAACGACCTTTATGTGTTAGACTACAAAAACCAAGTAATGGAAACTGATGACAAATTAAATTCACATGACTCATACCACACCCAACTTTGGAATCACCGGCTAGGTCATGTAAATGAGAAACGTTTGAAAAAATTACAACAAGATGGGTATTTAGATTCTTTCTAACTAAATCCACATGGTGTATGTCAGGCGTGTCTACAAGGAAAAATGACCAAAGCCCCATTTAGTGGGAAAGGTGAAAGACCTAATGAGATTCTAGAATTAGTTCACACAGATGTGTGTGGGCCATTTACAGTTGAGGCAAGGGGTGGGTTCTCTTACATTATAAATTTTACTAATGATTTTAGTAGATATGGATATATCTACTTAATGAGGTATAAGTCAGATTCTTTTGACCGGTTCAAAGATTATAAGAATGTAGTTGAGAATCAGCTTGGTAAGAATATTAAGAAACTCCGCTCAGACAGAGGAGGAGAATATCTTAATCAGGACTTCATTGATTTATTACGGAAGTTTGGTATTATATCTCAACTCACTCCTCCTTACACGCCACAGTGGAATGGTGTAAGCGAAAGGAAGAACCACACCCTGTTGAACATGGTGAGATCAATGATGATTCATGGGAGTCTTCCATTATCCTTTTGGAGATATGCATTACAAACAACAGTGCATATACTAAACCAAGTACCAACTAAATCGATAAATGGTCTTCCATAAGAGTTATGGAGTGGACGTAAAGCCATGTTATAGAATTTACATGTGTGGGGTAGCGAAGCATTTGTTAAATCCTCTTCAGGTAACAAACTTGCACCCCGAGGCATAAAGTGTATCTTTATAGGATATACCAAGGAAACAAGGGGATATTAACTATACAACCCCTCAGACAAAAAGGTTACAGTGGCAAGACACTCCATATTCCTTGAGAGGTATCACATCTCCAAAAGAGATAGTGGAAGTGAGATAGACTTTGATGAAGTTGAGGATTAAGATACACATGATTTGGTACAAGAACAGATTCCACAAAGCCCCATGGAGGAAGAATCTGTTCCAGAGACACAAGAACTGTATAAGAGCATGAGAGAGGTGAGAGAACCAGAACGATATGGTTTTCTTTTCACCGAGGATGGTGACTCATTATTGGTTGACAATGATGATCCTCTTACCTACAAGGAAGTAGTTGAAGGCACAAACATTGCCAAGTGGCAAGAAGCCATGAATTCTGAAATGGATTCCATGTACCAAAACCAAGTCTGGATTTTGGTAGATCCTCCAGTTGATGTAAAGCCCATTGGTAATAAATGGGTATTCAAGAAGAAACTGGATATAGAGGGGAAAGTCAGCACCTATAAGGCATGACAATTTTCAAAAGGTTTTAGACAGCATCAACGAATTGACTATGATGAAACCTTTTCACCAGTTGCGATGCTGAAATCCATCAGAATCCTATTGGCCATTTCCACTTACCATGACTATGAAATTTGGAAAATGGATATCAAAACAGCTTTCCTTAATGAGAACCTCCAGGAAGATGTCTACATGACACAACCTGAAGGGTTTGTGACTCCAAAGGATACCAACAAGGTATGAAAGTTTCAGAAATCCATTTATGGATTAAATAATGAATCAAGGTCATGGAATATTCGTTTTGATGAAGCTGTAACGGAATTTGGATTTTTTAAGAAAGAATGTGAGCCTCGTGTCTTCAAGAGGTTTAGTGGAACTGCAGTTGTTTTCCTAATAGTATATGTTGATGGAATATTAGTAATTGGAAACGAAGTACCTTTCTTATAGTCAGTTATGGCATGGTCGCATAAATGCTTCTCCATGAAAGACTTGGGCGAGGCAACATATATTCTTGGGATCAAGATCCATCGTGATAGATCCAAGAGAATGTTGGGCCTAAGTCAAAGTACATACATTGACAAGATACTAAAGAGATTCAGTATGGAACAGTCCAATAGGGGATTGTTTCTAGTTTCACATGGCATTCATCTTTCCAAGAAAATGTGTCCTAAAACACATGAGGAAAGAAAGAGAATGTAAAGGATCCTTTACGCATCCGCGATTGGGTCAGTCATGTATGCTATGCTATGTACGAGGCTAGATGTTGCTTATGCATTAAGTTTGGTAGGCAGATATCAAGCTGATCCAGGAGACTGCCATTGGATGGCAGTCAGGACTATCCTTAAGTATCTGAGGCGTACTAAGGATATGTTCTTGGTTTATGGAGGAGATGAGGAACTAGTCATCAGAGGACTTGTAGATGCTAGTTTCCAGACTGATCAAGATGACATGAAGTCGTAGACCGGATATATCTTCAGTTTGAATGGAGGTGTAGTGAGCTGGAAGAGCTCAATGAAAAGTGTGGTGAAGGATTCTATAGTGGAGTTCGAGTATATCGCAGATTCTGAGGTAGCTGAAAAAGCAGTAAGGATGTGAAGCTTCATCCAAGAGCTGGATGTATTACCAAGAAGTAAATATCCTATCACACTCTATTGTGATAATATTACAGCAGTGGAACTTGCAAAAGATCCAAGGTCACATCAGCGGACAAAGCACATACTTCGGAAGTATCATCTCTTGATGGATTTTTCTCAGAGAGGTGATGTTGCAATGAGCAGTATTTCCATAGAAGACAACGTGGATGACCCCTTGACTAAAGCCATGACTCAGCAGAATCATGATCATCATGTGAGGTCTAGCGGACTAAAAGTGATAGGCAGTTGGCTCTAGTTAAAGTGGGAGTTTTTAAGGGTTGGTGTCCTGAGAACCAACTGTTTTGTACTTTGATTACACAAATGTTCACTTATTATATATTGTTCATTATTCTGCATGACTATAATATAATAATGTCCTGGAATATTTTTTGCATTGATAAGGTCATGGCAGATCCCCATTATGATGATAAACTTGAAAGTCTTTAACAATATTCTTAAATAATGTTCTACGGTTGGATGACATACTATGATAGGACACATAGTATACAGACCGTCATGTGTGAGTACTCGTAAGATGATGAGACTCTACCTCATGGAGTTCGCACTTGGTGATCTCCAAGATGGTATATTATGAGAGTAGACCTGCCAATAGAAATTATGCATGTCTTAGTGTCATCAGACATTTCTATATACGAGCATGTGTAATGGTCCTTAGACTGGAAGATTATCATTAACTCATGTCATGATTCACGCACTTAGATTTACTGACGAAAACCGTCAGGCAGATAGTAGGTGGGAAGTATGGTATGTTGGGTGTGTCACGAGTGACATGTTGTTAATGGATAAGTCGAGGAAGGATTTGTCCCTTCCATTTATGGAAGTTGTTATCTCGGCCCTTTGATTGAAATAAAACTGTCGCATTATATTCCATGGCCATGGTGTGAACGACGAGTTTATTTCAGGTAGTCAAAGAACGACGGATCAAGCATATAGGTTTATGAAACTACCATGAGAACTTCTTGATGAGATATCGACACAAAAAAAATTACATAGTAAGCGTTTGTATGAGGTGATACGTCAATGCGACTTCAACTTCTTTCTCTTGGGTGCCTTGACCCATTGCTAGACAGTAATTTTGGACTTTAGGCAAGCCCGCCTAATGCCAACGAGAAAGAGGCCTAGAGGGTCACACACTATGTGTATTCAAGTATCTCAAGTAGAATAAATATTATTCCCATATGTGGTTTAATAATTATTCTAGGAAGCCAAAATCGTTTTAATGATGGAGGAAGAAGGAAATGAAAAACAAGATATACACGCCCTGTATTAAAGATTACACGCCGTGTAGTTTTTAATGGAAATCAAGTACATGCCGTGTATTAATAATTACACGCAATGTAGTTTTCTTTATGGAAAGGAAATGATTAAATGAAAAAAAGATATACATGTCGTGTACATTGAATGTACATGCCGTGTAGTTTTCAATGAAAAACAAGTACACGCCATGTATTTATTAATACACGCCATGTAGTTTTTCCAGTCGGGATTTTGAGGATATAATATTGTTTTAAACGATATTTATTATAATTAGTGTGGGCGCATGTCATGGAAATAATTATCTGACATGGAGGTTTTAAATAAGAGTCAATGAAATAAATAAAATTCCTAACACGTTTATTTATTGTCATAACTCTACAACCTCAAACGCGATTATAAATATCCCCACAACGCCAACTCTTTTCCAGTGCGTAACAAACAAGAAAATTCTTTCAAGTATGAAAGAACTTCTTCCTCTAAGAATGATCTCAAGACCGAGAGAGATATTATTCCATCGGATCAAGAAGATCTAAGGCGGACAACGCAAGAAAAGGTTTCTCCATGCTAGCACCCAGAGACTCCTTTAGCGACGTCCTGAGATATGAGGTACACGTGTGGATCACCGCTAGAGGAAGTCTACACATGGCTTCTGTGACGCAACAATGAATCACACCAGAACGTGATCAAGAACATCAACAAAGAAAGAACACCCAAAAGTTACTTCTTTGAAATTGATTAAATTAATTATAATCAACCTGTAACGATCCTACTTTGTGGTTCCGAGACTTTTTTTTCTTTGTCCATTTCTGTGATTCAATCCGTGGAGACTGACATTTATCTTCGTACTGATCCCGGATTGATCATCGTTAATGAAAAAAATCCAAGTGGGCACATCCACCAACGCGCTTCTGCTGCGCCCGGAACCTTCATGGTGGGCCCCCCATTTCTAGAGGATTTTTTACAGGATTCACATACAGAGCTCTGAATGCCCAAGTTTCTTCTTCAGGTCTTCCGAACATTTCTAAGGTAATTCTTTACCAAGAATGGAAGGTCTCAAAAATAGGATTAAGGTCTAAGTGTTAGAATTCACTAACACTTGCGCACCTAAGTGTTTTACCCTTAAGGGAAATGGACACACTTGTGCACCGCCGTACATCTTCACCAGAACAAGCGTGCCACTTTCTAGAAAGACTATAGGGATAATACCAAGGGTTTGAGCCAAGTCTCACCCAAGTATTACCCTAAGGGATGAAAATTGTGCAAGTACCCATGTTCCGTGCAGGTATACCTGCACGACCAGGACTTGTGTGCCCATGCAGTACCTACACGCCTGCCAGGACTTGCGCGCCCTTATATTTTTGGGTGACCTTCTTGCCCATTTAACCCCTCTTATGCCACTCCACCTCTCCTATTCAAGATTCATTCTTCAAGACACTCTTCAAAGCCATTTATGGCATGTTTTCTTGATTTAATTCCTTATCAAAAAGGAATCCAGTGAAACACCTATCAAAATCTAGTGATTTACACATCTTTATTTCACTAAAATTAGAGATTTCATTCATTTAACCACATCCTTTAAGATGAGAAAACCCTATTACTGGGCATCCTATTTATAAGTAATCCACAATCATAATTTCCATTAACCTAGGCCTCCATTTCAAGAGTATTCCCCAGTTTCAAATCCTATTAATTGGGCATCCTACTCAGGAGTAAGCCCCAACCATAATTCCTTTATCCTGGGATTATTTTTCAAGAGTAATCCCCAGTTATAATTCCTTTAACCTGGGCTTCCTTTTCAGGAGTAAGACCCAGTCCAAATTCTCAAATATGGGAATCCTCCTTAGGAGTAAGCCCCAAGTCCTCATTAATTTGGGATTCTATTTCAAAAGTAAGCCCCAGTTTTAATTCCTTTAACCTGGGGTCCCTTTTCAGAAAGAAACCCCAATATTAAAGTTCCCAAAAATGGGCATCCTCCTTAGGAATAAGCCCCAAGTCCCTTAATTTTTTAAAACCCTTAACCTGGGCCTTCTACTCAGGAGTAAGCCCCAGTTTTAATTTCTATTAACCAGTCTTAATTTCCTTTTGATCTGGGCTTCCTTCTTGGTAGGAAAACCCAATCATAAGTCCCTTCTAAATTTGGGAATCTTCCACAAGAGTAATCCCCAAGATTAGAGTATCCAAATCTCAATGAAGCACATATACCTTTATGGACCATATTCCTAGATTTCTTCTATGATGTAAATCTTAATCCTAATATATTTGGGTAGTCATACACACATAATCCCCACATCATTGCATCTTTCATGGAATAATTGTCTAGTTGCACCAATATATCTTGTTTCTCACACTGAGAATGACTCACGTGAGCTTAGAGTGTAAAAGTAATCATGACATCTTTATTTGAGCCATCCATCATGCATAAACATTGTACTCCCTTACTCAAACTACATGGGATCTGATTCCTTTTCCAAAAAAAAAGGATACGTAGGTAGCCCATCTATGGGTACGATCCTAACATTGAAATAATCAATGTCTTTCTGAATGACAATAAACTTCAAGTTCCCCACTGAGTGGCTTTAAAACTAGTATGGTCATCATAATGACCAAGCGACTTTTATGTATCAAAGAATACCATTGACTAAGAATCTCTAACAAATACAGATGATTCTCTATCAATGAAGAACCTCGAATACATATAAAGGATTCTATAAATTTCCTACATATCAATCATTGAGAGTCAGATCTAAAGGAAATCTCATTTTTTACTTGGTAATGTAATAAGGATTCACAAACATAACTTGAATCTATAAAGAGATTCCTGGAGTAGACAGTAATTCCCCTCAAAAAGGTGTGATGAGTCTGACCTCCCATCCTCTTGACCAATGAAAATTCATAAGCTGCACCAGTCCACAACTAATGAGTTCCTACCTTTGGAAATTAGGTTCAAATGGATACGGAATCATTAGATGTTTCTGGTTCTATGAACAAACCCGTTAGAAACCGCTTGGAATGTTTGAATCCTAAATCAGTGAGATCATCCCCCATTCCAGAGGGAACAAGTATGTTGGTGGAAAAACAGCCGCCAAATGAATAGTTAAATGGTATACATAGATTATATACCTATATACACCCCATTTATTTTATTTTTTTCTTTAAAATGTTAAGTATCCTCCTTTTGAGGTAGATGTAAGAGGGTTTCGTCCGGGTTCACAAACAAGCAGTTCCGAAGCTCATTTTTGCTCTCAATAATCCGTCTAAAGACTGATTCAAACACCATTGTATCCATTTGAACCCTCTTGGTAAGATCTTGATTCCCCTTGAGCCTTTCATCCTGATTTCTATTCAAAACCGAGTTATAGGGGTTTGAGGAATTATGATTGTTTGGTATATTTAGCTCGTTCTATACTGAATTAGAGGCTATTACCGGATGAGGATATTCGTATGAGTACGACGTAGGTGGTGCGTACCTTGTTTTGTGTTTTGGTGGTCATGTGGGGGTTGCGGATTTTTTGTCACAACATCGGGTATTGAGAGAGACCCATGTTTGTTTATATTTAATTGACTGTATTCCTTATGGGATGCTGTTGGGAATTACCTTACCTTGTTATTCTTGAGCAAGGTTGAGATAGAGGTCATTTCTGATTTGGGACTTTTTGGATGGGGGTAACAAAATGGTTATAATTGATTTGTTTTGATTAAACTACAAAGTTTAAACTATTTAAGAACGATTTTTTTATTAGAGGCTCTCAAGACCTCGGTGCAGGTATGGGACAACACATGGCTAGTTCAATTCAACAGTTTTAATTTTTTTGACTATATAGTGTGATTATTTTGATTAAATATATGTGATTCTTGATATTTCATATGATGGAAGCCTTGGGTTGTGTTAGGAATGGCCCATATATTCATGAGTGATGTTGATCACAGTTTAAGATTGGACAAGATTATTTGGGTGGTTTGACCATAGGATTGAAAATCATGCACATTGGATTCAGGAAGTGTGACTGTCAGGTTGGGCATGACCCGAGTTACTTTGATGGAATGGCCATCAGATTCTGAGTGACATAGTTACAGGAGCACGAGGTTCCAGACAGGTTGTGTCTTGGGTTCTATATTTGGTGATTACTGCTCACCTGTGATTTGGGTCATGTGCACTTAGATGTCTTAGTGATGAGGTGGTTTTTTCTTCTCGGGTATGTAGAGTCCCCCGTAGATGCAGTTAGGTGATTATGGTTTGGGGGTGATTTCCATGGAAGCTGTGTGGAAGGTGAGGAGCCTTCAAATTGTTGGGGTGTGCATATGGGACATCAGTACTTGAGACCTGAGGTGTTAGGAGGCACATGGTGCCAGGTTACTACTACTTGGTAGTGCCTATGGGGAATTGATACATAAGACATGAGGTATTAGGGGGAACATGGTGATGGGTTAATATTTCTTGGGTGTGCCTTCAGGACACTGGTACTTGAGACATGCAGTGTTAGGAGGCACATGGTTCCCTATTACATGATTGACATTCCAGCATTCGCCGAAGAAGGTGACACTCTCTGATGGCCATTGAGAACCAGTGGAGGTTGTGTTAAAATTGTGCATCATACTGTTTCCTTTCCTTATAGATGAATTCCTTCTTAAACACTCATACTAGTTATGAACCATTGGATGATATCCTACTGAGATTCATCTCACACCCTACACGATCTCTTCGGGAAGCATGTAGACTTTATGGATTTACATGTAGGAAAGAGATCAACATTTGGAGATAGAATATAGTGCTGTTTGGCATGGAGATTGTATTGACATTGAGGTCATCCCTAGATGGAGTTTACTTTTGTTTTATCTTTCATTACTTATAATCATTATTACTTATTACTATACCTTTTTTTGGTTATCCATTATGTATGACCTACTATGAATGCATGCCTGGTTTGTTTAGTAGTTACAAGTGATGTTCAACATGTTGTTATGTTTACTTCCACTATAATTGCTTATATATTGCTTCCATTTTTATATTGATATTGACTATGCTTCAACTATGCACGTCTGGTTTGAGTCTGAAGAGTCTCTTATATATATTATTCTCAGACCAGTACCTTATTTTTCACTAAGAGGGTATCGCCTCCCCACCATACCCATTTAAACCATCGCTTCTAGTCATCGACCTTTGGAATTTGAGGAGGTGCACCTAAGGTCAGTAACACTTGGCTTCTATATCACTATTCAGGTGGATATTTGGGTCGGGATGTTACACTTATGTCTTACACTTTTTTCTTTTTTACTTGGGATTATGCATCATGTCAAATTTATTATTTCTTATACATTATATAATATACCATGTTTGTTGTATTAAATAAAATTATTGATCTAGTGTGATTATCTTGTGCCCCATGAAAATTACTTATTAGGAAATGTGATCTTGGTTTATATTCCTTGACTACTTGTGGGACAGAAGTGAACCCATTTCACAAATTAAGGATTCCCTGGACGGATTCGTTGTGATTTCATGGTGCTATTTGACATGGAAAGAGTTATAATCATGCTAGATCAAGAAGTCAAGTAATATAAACCACTGGTAAGATGATTATACCATGCCTTGGGTGATACTAAGTCCCCTACATGAGACACCTAGTACGGACTCAGAGTTTACCATACCAAGAGTGATACGAGGGATGCTGTTACAAATCTCGTTGGATGGAATCTATGGTCTTGGTTATATAGAGGGATCCTTTAGCAAACCATGCAATCTCTTATAGACTAAATTTAATGTGATATGGATTCCATTACTATATTTGAAGGATTATTTAGATGGATTGCTTGTGGTGCCTTATTATTATTATTATGATTACAATAAGATAATGCTTGAATGATGTCATAGGGTCATGACCACCGATAAAAATAATAATATTAGAATTGTTCCACTTATGTTAGTTCATATAATATGTAATATATATACCATATTATTTCTATAAGTTACATTGGTTCATACATCCATATTAGGACAAAGAAGGTAGAATCAGTCAGGTATCCATTAAGGAACCCAAACCAAAGTGTTTTTTATTTATTTTCTTATCACCTTGTACCCGCCTATGTTGGAAAAAAATTCATTTTACAATGAATGAACTAGATTTATTTAGAAACCATTGGTGGTGGAAAATTGATATTATATCTCACACCTTGATCAGGCCCCCATTTCATTAGGGTACCCAAGCAGATCATCATGTTTGTAGGTATATTGATTTATTACTTATGTTGTGATATATACTTGGGATTTAGGGAGCAGAAGAATGACCTAATATTCAGGATGTTCATGGAGTTATCCTTTGGGATTCTTTTGTTGTAATACATATGGTACCTTTTAATTTTATACTATAGAATCATTTGGACATACATGCATTATTATACTTATTGGAGTTGGATATTTACTTTTATTTAGTCATTATATTTATCTTCTTCTTATTTTCTATTTATTATTACTAATTCCACTATTTTCCATTGATTTACACCTAATATACCACTATGTATATCTGACCATGAGGCTATTTTCTTCCCACCATACCACCATTAGTTTCTCACTGCTATTCGGAAACCTCACCATATTGGGAGGCATGCTTGAGGCCATGTGGTGACCTGTCTGACTACCGGTTTAATGGATAGTCAGGTCAGAATGTTACAATGTGGTATAAGAGCCTTATTTTACTTAGTATAACTTTTTTGTTCTAGTATATTGGAGTCTAGGAATGTTTTAATGCTTGGTACCATACCACCATCAGTTCATTGCTGCTATTCGGAAACCTATGGCTTATAGGGAGGCATGCTAGAGGCCATGTGGTGACCTATCCGGCTACCTATTTAATGAACAGTCATGTCAGAATGTTACAATGTGGTATCAGAGCCTTATTTTACATTATCTTATATTTTTGTATGGTATATAGGATTCTGGGAATGTGTCAATGCTTGGTAAATAACCATCCTTAGGTGTGATCAAACCATGCATGGAGAAAAGTCCAAGTGGTCAGGGATGAGATGATTGTTCATGTGGTTCATTGTTATAGTTGATAATGATTTAAACTTATGTGATTGGAGTATTTTCTATTGATTACTAATTTATGATATTTGTATGATTTTCCAATGGCCTAGTATGGTAGGGATGTAGCATTACATGCATCATCATAGGAACATAGTAATTCACATTCAATGCATATTCCATGCCATGTTGATTTCATTGTTTGGCTATTTTAAATTGTTGACATGACCTGTGTGTTCTTTTCCTACCTATTATATATCATCCTAGGTGGGTTTGGTATCATCCTTATCTTTTACCAGCTTAGTTATTCATTACATTCTTGTTTATTACATGTTAAAGTGTTTAATTAGTATACTTGACTAGAATGTTATTCCATGATTCCATGATTTGAGTGTCATGATTAGCATGTTATTTGGATTTCCCTGTTTATATGATATGCTAACATGGTTAATTGTTATTCTTCCAGGCTTCCTTCACATGTTAAACCATGTGATATTGTTATGTTTAGAATGTCTTTTTATACATTTTAAAAATGTGTAATTTTTTATTGAGGCTATAGATTCAGCCTATACGGTGTTTTCCCACATAGATTTATGGGGAAACTTCACTAATAAATTATGACAAGTTTATGTCATGAATTATTGGTTCAATGGAATGAAATGGTTATGATTGTGGTCAAATGAGATCTAATTTATAATTTTTAAAATTGTATGAGAACATTATGAATTGGGACAGGGTAAACCATATATTCCAACCATTATAAGTTCAATTTATATACTTAAAATAATTTTTAATAAATGTTAAAGTTGTTGAATTTTATTTTTCGTCTTATATAAAATGAGTGTGGTTAGATGGGAAATGTTTTAAATTTTTACAGAGTGTGGGTGATTAATAATTTGAGAAGTGGTAGCCCATATAACCGAACCATCTATTATGAGCCTTATTCTTAAGAACAATGGAAGATATAAATGTTTATAAATTTTGACCCTAAATGATTTGGTTTCCATATTAAGGATTGTACCCCTATAACATGGCCAGAACAAACCATATGGATAAGTTCTTAAATGCACAACTGGACCCATGCAGTCATGTTGGAGATTGTTTCTTATGAAATAAACACACTAACGGTGTTTTTAAAATAAAAACGTTTTAAATGAAATTTTGTACTTTTAGATGAACCCATAATTTCTTAAAGGCACCCTTGTAGGTCTCCCATTCTTTACATTTTCTTCTTTAATGATTTTCCCCATGAGGTCATGTTTAGGATATGTGTTGAGGGTCAGTTAATATGACAGTGATCACCTAAATTGATTTTTAGGTAAACATGAGGTGTAATCCTTTTTTAACAGACATATTTAACTAAAAAATATGTTCTATCTACTTTTTTATGTATTTACATATGATGCATGAGTTAATTATAATTCAAATTACAACCTAAAGGGCGTTTTCCCCTATAGATTGAAATATACATATTCTTTATCTAATCAATTTCTGAAAGCTCGTAGATTAATGAATGTTGTTTAAATTCGGATTCACATAGTCTATCTCCTAATTATGATGGGATTTTAATAATATAATTAATGTTAAAAGTAATTTTAATGTAAATTACTGGCATTTCCTTGAAGATTTTTCTAAATGAGGTTCTATGTATAATTTTTTTCCCTAAATGGTACTTAATGTTAGTTTGAGCCTCTAAAATTATTAAATAATTAAATGGAAATTAAGGTAACATGTAAGATTAAACCATGATTTTTGTTTTTACCCTCTTGTAAGGGTATATTGATGTTTCTTTTGGCATTTTCCTTGATGTGGGAATGTGTGAATTATTCATGGGTCCTTCTTTTATGGATTAAATAAATCATAGGCCCTTAAACCTAGTGACCTTCTTAGAATGACTACTTTGAAGAGTCGAAAAATATTATTTTAGTAAGGGGCTAGCCAATTCTTGGAAGCAACCTCAGATATTCAAATCCCTTTTCTAGTTTTTTGGGAATTTTTTTTGATGTATGGTACTTTTTGGGTTCTGACATCCATGAAGGACTCCTGTTTGTTAAAATGATGCCCTTATTTCAACGAGTGATTTTGGGTCAGTTGAACTTTTTAATAGGAATTAGAATCATGAAATTATTTGTTTTAGTGGTATAAACATGATTAGGGAATGTTCGAATACTTAGTAGGTCATGTGACCCTCATTTTCCTTTCCTATTTAGTGTTGGATGAATTCGGAGGTCGTTTGCCTATTTTTCAGTCGTATGGAATGGTGCAACAATAAGATAATTACTTCTTGTGGCCATTAAATACTAGAATACTTGGGTATGATAAGAATATGTATATTATCAAATATGTTTGATTTTCACATGTAATCTCGAGGTAGTATGCATTGGTAGACATGGTACCCATCGTGTTTCAAATATGGTACAACAAACCTTTTAGTTCGGTGGTACTCATGCAAGCCTTGAGATGGTGTTTTACATTCACAATCCATCTCCAAAGTAGAGTGACATTAGATTATGATGTAATAAAACTCACCCTATGGCTCGAGATAGTGTTCTAAGAGGATTAGGTGTTATGAAATGTTGGAAAGTAGTTTTGGAACTTACGCCTAATGTTATGACATCTATGGACATAATTCAAGAGGAGTACGACGATTATGTCTAAAGTAGGATATGTCATAGTGAACTTGTAGTGGATAGTATTTAATTTATTTTGGTTTAAATATTGTTAACACATGTGGTCCATATCTAGTAGTCATTGTGAGTGGTCGATGGTGCATGATTTGTGGGATGGGATTCTATTTCTAGTGAATCAACCGATAAGAACCCTATTAAGGTGGGAAGAATCATGCCACATGATAGAAAAGTATGTCTGTTGGAACCAAAGTTGTTCATTTCTAATAATAATGTTTGGTTTGTGTTTTCTATCAATATTCACATTTATTACTAGGAAGTTTCCAAGGAATGAGCTCATACATTTGAAGATGAAAGCAGTATTGAAGGTGGCGTATTTTCCTAGTGTTTAACAAATTTTTGGTCCTCAAAACTGGGAGTTTGTGTTAGAAAGCAATGGTTTTTTTCAGATAATAGTGAATGGTATGGGAAAAGATAAAGAAAATCTACCAAATAAAGGAACCACATACCTTGAAACATGGACCGTGTACCATGTTCTAGGAATGGTTCGAGGCTTTATTCTAGGCATGCAGTACATGGAATGCTAAAGGTTGAAATGAAAAACGGTTCGTAGTGACAGTACGTAGTGAAGGCATGTAGTACGCGGAGTACTGAAGGTTGATGGGATTGCTGCGTTTCTCCAAATCGGATAGGTACATGGTAGATTCTAGCCATACACAGATGAAGTTTAGTATATAGTGAAGATTGTCTGACATTGAAAATTTGAGTAAATCAGATTAGAGAAATTTACAGAGTTACGTGCCTATTTAAGGAACAATAATCCCCTTTGTTAAGCGATGGGATTAGAGATGGAAATTTTGGGAATAAATTTGGTAATGTTCAAAGTGGTATGAAGAGGAGAAGATGGTATGTAGAGAGAACCATCCATGCAAGGAAAAAAATCTATGGAAGAAAATGCAGTTCGTAGAGGAATACCTCGTAGTACGCGATGGAGAAAGACAGAACATTGAGCAGGGCAGTACATAGAGAAGATGAGCAGTATGCATAGAAAGGTAGAGCATGAAGTAGGTCAGTTTGAAAAGGAACTAGATGGTACGTGGAAACAGTAGTGTTACACAGAGGAGGTGGTCTGCGCACCACACTTAGAACATAATACACAGAACACCCAAGGAAGCCTAAAAATTTACCAAATTAGTTTGTGAAATTAAGTCTCATAACAAATCAGTATATGGAAAAATAAATTACATATGTGGGTGATTATGATACTTCACTAGAGCATCTATTTATAGTTAAGGATTTATGATTTAATTCTAAACCAATTAAGTGACCTTCAAGTCGACAAAATGAATGAATATTCTTTCAATTCAACAGGAAAGGGGGTGTCAGTGGAAGTGATCCAAGGGATGTAGTGTGCTATCCCTAAAACCTTGCAAAGTCAATTCACCTAGTATAGAGTGGTTGTGCTAAATACATCCAATCCAAAAATTATCATAATAAGTGGTTTTTGGTACGACCAACACACTTTCGGCATATGATCCTTTGACATAGCCCTTAGTGGTGAAGAAAGTAAAATTGCTATGTCATTGATTTTCATGTGATTGATTATTTTATGTACTACCTCTTCAGATAGGTTTAACAGGTTCTTACCAACATGGTAACAAGATCCATCAATTTAAAATAAAAAGTTGACACCCTGATTCACCCTCCTCTCTCAAGGTGTTCCGGGGTCCTTCAATGTCCTTCCATTTATATGGAGAACAACTGCGAAAGATTATTTGGAAATATTTTTACATTCATAAGAGACCCAGTGTTAGGAAACACTCATTTTATGTTTCTTATTCCATGATAACACAATGTTATTTTGGTTGGTCGTATATGAAAACTTGGTAGATTCCATTATTCAAGGATGGAATTTGGGGGTTGACCTTGAGAAATCATAAGATAGATTAAGTTGTAGAGGCATTATTTTTACTTAATAGTGATTCATAGGGAGGTGAATCCAATATTTCTCTAAAATAAGTCACCCAATGATGGTTGAAATACCTTTATTTTTCATATTTGGTTTGTGGTTTTTCCAAAAGCATATAAATAAATTCATCTCGATGAAGAATGAGTTCCTTGAATCCTTTTTGGATATAATTTAAATCATCTAAGTGTACTATTATTTTAGATAAAACCATGTAACGTATCATGAAATAATCCTAGTACACTGAGATAGAATCAATTAGAAGCTATGCTAAAAATTTAAAAGCATTTGGTCTTAATAAGTGGTCCTTATCAGAGTTTGATCTAGAAGAATGGAATTCCTTAGAGTAATGGTTAGTACTTAGTGATATCTAGGTTTCCAGGTAGGAAATTCATTCTTAAACTCATGGACAGAAGATGCTTCCCTTCAACATGATTTCCTGGATTATGCTGCTTTGGACTCAGTCAATGCGCTTGGTATGTGAAGATTCGTCTTGGTACCGATGTCTATCTTGTAATAATCATTTAAGGATTAACTTGGATGAGTTCCGTAGACTCCATTTGATGATTCTAGGGCTAAATTTATACTCACATAAGCTCAGGTGAGTTGTTTAAATGGGCTAACTGTCCAAGTGTTGGATTGGGTATACACCTATGGTCCTGTCGGGGCATAACAACCCAAGTAGATGTTTTGGATAATGATTTCACTAGAATATGGTTATGGGATATGATGAGAGATATCGTAAAAATATCTAGGAGACTTAATGTAATGGCATCATGCTATGATTTGAAGTACACTATCCATCTGAATCAAATGTTTTGAGAGTATTTGATCAGAGACAGTTGGACTGGTTATCCCACTCTCTTATCATATGCAGCCAGTGGGGAACTGATTGATGGAATATTTTTGGGCTTAGGAAAGTGAAGTGAATATCATTCACGACCTTTACGAATGGTTTATTCAACAATTCATCTATGTTTTATTGGTAATGAACATTCTTTTATGTTTTGAATCATTATAAGAGTGTTGTTGGAGTTCAATGAGTATTATAAAATTAGTATTTCCATCAACATAATATGTTGAATCAGTTTTTGACTTAACAATTCTAGAACTTATTGGTTAAGGGGATAATAATGTGACAATGTCTCAGGTAATATTGGATTTTGTAGGTGATATCTCAATGTTTCAATTCAAAAAAACATGCATTGGATTGAGATTCTATGCCATATATACCGTATGGTAATGTGATGCTCGTAGGTTCATTGGGAATTTGGAAATGTAACATGGAAATTTGAATAATACTTCTTGAACCCATAAGGTCATGTGATGTTCTATACATTTACACAAGGATTATTAGGGATGAGAAGTTTTAAGGTAGGTTGTTTTAGAATCCCAATTTAATTGAAAAGATGAAATTTCAAAGGAATTTCTATTTTGTCCTTGGTGGATGGTTTTTTTTGTAAACCAATATAATTAATGGAATTATTAGATTTAAAACACATCGCTGTGTTATTTTTACAATTTTTTTAAGTCTTGAGGGGTCCATTGGGTGTCTGATCAAGTTTTACGAACACTGGGGCACGAAAGCTTGCAATAATGAAGAATAAGGCATGGTACACAGTTTTTATGATGCCATACGACCGTTAGTAAAAATAGTGTGACTTGGTCCAATGGAGAAAGAGGTGATGCATGGTCTGATCTTAACATGTAGGAGTATGAAGGCCATGCATTGGTGTCTGTAGTTTTTAGAACATGGTGTGCATAGGCTACACATGGTTTGTCAAATATTGCAGCTAAGCCTGCACACTTAGAGCCATTTAAAAATTATGTGTGTACTTTTTATTGAATGGTTGGTGAAAAGTTGATCAAACCATGTAGAAAAACCATGTGGGGTGTTATTCTTAAGTAGTGGGTGCTTCATGGTTTTTTTTATGCTTTAAGAAATATATGTGGCCAAACCATGAGACCCATCTTGTGTAGGGGAAATTACATTTTTCCCATAATGATTCAAATATCATTACCCTTATTTACTTCTTCTTCTTCATGCACATAGCCCCTCCCACTCTAGCTCCTCCTCCAGTCCTCTTCTAGGATTTTCATGATCACCTCATATGGCCTCTGATTTGAGTGTTATCATGTGATTTGAAGAGGCCACAGTATGTCTTCAAATCCTATTTATTGAGTTATTCAGTTATTTTATCACCCTCCTTTCTATTTTAGTGCGACTTAATTCTCACTATTTTTAATCCATTCATCAATTTCTTTTATTTATCTTGAACTAGACTAAATTAGTCCTCGATATCAAATGTGTGAGGATTTCGTGGCCTAAGGTATGTGGTCTAGCTTCATTTCCAAGGTTTTGATGCATTTTTGATGATGTTCCATTTTCCGCACGACATAATCTTTAGGTTACACCTTTATTATGTCAAATAAATTGAATTGAACATATTACCATGTCTATTATTACCTTTTTGAGTGTATAATAAACACACTGGTTGATCTCCTTGAATATTTACACTTTAATGGGCATAGTTCTTCTATTGGGACCAAATTTCCATTGATCTGTGTTGGTTGGAGAACCCATATTGGGTATGTTTCAACCTTAATAAATGAACTAAATTAATGGATTGAATTAATAGGGATTATTGGACATGATTTAGGTCCTTATGGTTAATTCTTATACATAATTTCATGTTTGAATTCTTTGAGTGAATTGAATTTTAATAAATTGGTTGAATGACCCTAATTCCATTCCCTATGCTTTATGCTTATGTCTTATACCATTTTCCTTATGCATATTATTCATTTCCCACACACATTTCTTGTGGACTATGCCATGTTACATATACTATATTATTATCAATTAGTCATTGTTCTTATTACTCACACAGTTTACATTATGCCTTGGGATTATTCATCACGTCACACTGCTTATTTATTATGCCTTATATCACATTTCATGTTTATTGGCTTGAATAAAATGACTAGGATAGCCAACTTATCTTGTGGTACATTAAAATGCATTTTTATGACATGTGATCTTGGTTTCTATTCCTTGACTTCTTATGGGCCAAGACAAAACATGGGTATGGACTTAAGGATGCTAAGGGTGGAATCATCGTGCTTGGATTGGTACTAATTGAATTTTCAGGAGTGATACTTGGCTTACCTTGTATGGGATCTATGGGTGTATTATTTAAAATCGTGGGTGATGTCGGTTCCCTAGGGGTTTAACCATGGAAGGAACCATTAGAATGATATTTATACCAGACCTTGATTGATATATGGTCCCCTATGTGAGATACCTGATATGGAATCAGATTTTTTTTATACCAAGAGTGTTACAAGGGATGTTGTTATGGGTTGCTTTGGAAAAAATATATGGTATTGGTTATATCGAGGGTTCCTATAGAGACCCTTGGTATTTCATTATGGATTAAATTGAATGGTATTATCATTACATACCTGGATTTTACCGATGCTTTGCATGGACTGCTTTTCATGCCTTATTATTATTTTTATGATTATTGTTAAAGAATGCTTGAATGATGTCCTTGGGGTGTGATCACCAAGCCAAAGAAAAATCTTATGGTTTGCAATATTTTGTTTCTTCATATATAATTCAATGTATATACTATATTACGTATACATGTTCCATTAGTTTAGACATCCGAATTAGGTCGAAGAAGGTATAATCAGTCAGGTATCCATTTAGGAACCGAGATCAAAGTGTTATTTATTTATTTTCTTATCATCTTGAACTCACTTATCATTATAATCATTTTGAATTTTTATTAAGAAATGGAGTGATACAACCAAAACCTGTCAATCCACAAATAATGGAAAAAATCCTAAGGAGGTCAGTAATAGTGAAGTCTGAGGGAATCCCCTTTAATTAAGTCGACCCCATCAAGTTTGAAGGAGATCACTGTATGATGACACATGGGGTCAGAGCCCATAACCTCCAAATAAGAGAGGTAGTCAGTGACTTGATTCCCCTATCTCCAAGTGTGTTTAACCTTGATGTTGTTACTATGATTTCCCATGAAATTTATGCTGATGCAATCAATGGACCACGAGGATTGTAAAAAACCATGAAAGAATTCATGAAGTATCTTGGATTTAGTTTCCATCTCGTCAACTCATACATTTTTGAGGTGTCAGATGTAGATCCCCATAAGAAATGTTTTTCATCAGGCCTTTTACTCAATTATGTTGTCACACTATTTATTTTATACTTCAAAAAAATGATTGTTGTATAGACCATTAGAGGTGGAATACTTGGATTATATGTCACACCATACTATGGCCACCGTTTAACTATGGTACCCAACAATATATTCATGTTTACAGGTCTATGGATTTATTTCTTTTGTTGTGCTATATACATTAGAGATAAAGAACACATGACTGATCTAGTACTCATGAATCTCAGAGAGTTAACATTTATTCTCGTTTATTTTTATTATGTTGTACTTCCTATAACAACACATAGTTTTATTTTATTGCATCATCTGAACATTCAAGTCTTATTCTACATATTGGCATGGGCCATTTCCATTTATTTAGTCATTGTATTTATCTTCAGCTACTTTTACATTGGTTATTGCTGCTTCTAATAGTGTCCATTGATTTAAACATGACATACTGCTATGTGAATCTGACCATTAGGGTATATTCTTCTTATAGTACCACCAATAGACTCTCGTTTCTAGTTGAAAAACTCTAACATACGAGGAGGTGTTCTTGAATCCCTATGGAAACTGATACTATTATCAGTTAAATGGTCAATTAGGCCAAGATGTTATATATAATAACCACACCTCTAGAAACTCAGATTCGATGGTCACTTTAATATATTAGTATAAGAAACAAGGGATTTCATCACAACTTATCACATAGATTAGAAGGGGGAGGAGGAGGAGGCTCCATTTATAAATGATTTTCACATTATATTTGAAAACATTAAATACAACTTAAAATTTCCATGGTAGAATTTTTATTTCTTCTAGTATATCCCTAAGATAAATCAAAGTTAACTTCTATGTACTCTGAGGATAAGAGAAGAAATAAAAGGGTGAGATTTGATGCTTAGTCAGGGATAATGGAAAACAAAAACTATCATAAAATAACCATGGAAATAATAATATGATTGAGAAAATAATTAATCAAATGTTCTATATAAATAATATAATGAAGTAGGAATATATCCACAGATGGAATATTAATATAAATAATCACTTGGATAGAAATAACTTGTTTTATAGTGATAGGATTCATAATTCCTAGCATTATAATTATATGGCCAATGAATTGTTCTTAGAAATCATACATAAAGAGGTATGGAATACACTAAATACCCAAGTTAGTTAACCTCATGAGATCTATCAATGCATCAAGAGGCGATTGAATGCCCCATCCATCACTTATTAAGATTAATGTATTCACCATATAAATGAAATGAAAAAAATATATTGCATAATAAAATTCCTCAGTAGTCAATTAACATCCATATTGGAATAATAAACATAAATAATGCCAATATTTCCCCTAGTAAATAAATGAAATAGCATGATCATAATCAATCCAAGAAATAAGGTGGACGGTATCATTAGATTATATACCTTGTGAATCATCAGAATATTTCAATGTTGTTCACATTGATGAACACACTTTAGAATGGACTAAAATTTACATGGAGAATTGTGGAAAAATAAACATTACATTTTAGATTATGTTTTTAGAAAATATTTTATAAATAAAAGCGAATACAAATTTCATTGGAAAACTAAGAAAATTTGGAGAAAATATTTATTAAGGAAGTCTAATTATGGTAGTGGGAAAATAAATTAGTAATGAAAACATTTAAAAGAATATTTATTTCAAATTCTGTAAATAAAGTCAATGTTAATCTAAAATGATGTCATAAGTTAATTTTAAATACCATTTTAAATAAGTTTAAAATAAATTCTATTTAAAATATCACATAAAAATTGAAATATCTAAAAATATAATTATGGAAATAAATAATGGATATGTTCAAAAATGTGGATTGTAAGATAAAATATACATAATACAAATAAGTTTTCCAAATATATTCATTGAAACCAATATCATTAAAATAGTAATACAACTTTATTTTGAAATAGTTAAGGATAAGTTTGGGGGTCACACTAATGTATATTTTCATTACAAATTAAGAATGGATATCATTGGAAGGAAGAAGAATATAGATACATAGGATAAATATTCTTGAAAAATATGAATAAATATTGGAAAAAAACAATTATATATTTTGTAACTTTTTAATCGAAATACCTTATAAGAGAAAATTATAAATAAAACATTAACCACCATGAATGAGGATATTCAGAGGAAAATATATAAATCAAGAAGTATATTCATCATGTAAAAATAAATTGGCGTATAATATAAAACATGTCTTAAATAAGATAATAGGAGACTATGAACTCTTACCATTTACTCCGAAAATTCATAGAAAATCATAATGCTCAAGTATAATAAAAATAAAATTCCTAATAACTTATTTTATTAACTCATTAATATCTGAAACCTTTTATATTATTCAATTATACTCATTATCAATACATATATTTGTTAGATATAGTTTATTTACATAATTGGATATTAATAATTCAGATTTCATTATACATGTTTCATTACAATGATTTCATACCGCCTTCTTTGATACAACTTATTTCATCCCCATACAATTAAAGATATTATAATATTTCTGTTTTAATTATTGCTGAGGTACCATTTTCATTCCATGGAAGTCATTGATGTGGTTTATGAAAATAGAATCCATGAAAATCTTATTTAAGGTAATTTACTGATATAAATGAGTTACTTTATAATAATCATTAATTATTGTGTTATCCTTCATGAATATTTTTCATGAAATTTAATATTCTTTTATATATTCTATATTCCTGAATTCTTTTTTAAAACAGTTATGTAAAGTGTCAATGAAAAACGAGACATGTCACTTCATGGAGGTGGCAGTTTCAACATAAAAATAGACAATATTTCAATTTTTCATAGAAAGTGAGGAATGTAGAAAATGAGTTGTATTTTAAGAACTATAATTTTTTTATAAATATAATATTTATTCATTTAATAACATTTTAGAACTATCCATGTATGGTGGTTATAAAAAATAAAATATGTATTTTTGTGGTGGTAGTAGTCCACACATACATATGAAATACATTCTCATTTTTCTAAGTGGGAAGGGTAGATAATGGTTATACCATTAACGTAATAATATTTTATTTTACTAATAATACTAATGTTGTTATATTATAATGGGTAAAATATATTTATAGGAAGAAAATAAAGAAGAAAAATTGATAAGAACTGATTAGTACTCGCATAGAGAATTTGAAAATTTTATTTTAAGCACACTTTGAAATAGAGGATTCAAGGATTTTTCTTGGATCAAGAGAATATAAAAAGTGGTATATAGAAATAGACCAAATAAAAGGGTAAATTTACAATAGGAATTTGATTTTTTTGTGTATGTACTTGGGTAGTGGGAGCCTTCTTTAATAAGTGAAGCGAGTGAAATTTTGGTAATAAAAGAAAAGAAAAAGTCACTATTCAAGAAAAGTGTAAAATAATGGACATGAGATCAATGCGGTTCAATATTCCACTCGAAAAATCATTTTTAGATATGTTTTTATTGATTTTATTCATTATATCCTTAGTTTTAGATTTTAAAAGAAATTCAATTTTACCACATTAACTCTTTTTTACACTTGGTGAAAAATTATAATACCCAAAATTAAAATTAAACATATTAAATAATTTTAATATTATTTTTAAAATATTAAAATCATTTTATAATTGTAAATTTCTAAAAGTTATAAAAATTAATTTTAAAATTAGAAGTGTATAATTCATAAAAATAGTTTTTAGAAAAATATTACACTCGTTGAAAATGTTAATTATAGATTTTTAAATTCAAATAAAAATATAAAATGTATAATTTTACTTATTAAATACATATTTTATTTTTATAAATGATTCATCAAATTTAAATTTATTCTTATATCCTAATGATGATATTAGTTGTAAAAATCGTATTGTTTTCTATTCACCAAAAATTCAACTATTCAATAAAATTACCATAATTTCTCCATAAGTTATTTTTAAAATGATTGGTTAAAAAATTCAATCCTTTTTATAAATTAAAAATTATAGAATTTCTAAATTTAAAATTTTAATATATTTATGAATAAAGGATCTTTAGGGTGCACATAGTAGAATAATTTTTTTGATGTAGTGTTTACTGAATATAATAGGGTGTCAAGTATTATATTCAATATTTTATAAATACATTCCTTTAATTATTATTTTAGCATATAATAAATTTTGTAATAATATCTTATTAACTTTAACTTACATAATATGATAAATTTTAATCCTTAAACTTTTCAATTAAAATATATTATTTTATTTCAATTGAATTTTGAACTTCATTACCCCAATCATGAGACCTTTCCACATTCATTTTTTCCAAATAACATTTCATTTTTATTTTTTATAAATAAGATTCTATTTTATTTCAAGTGAAATTAATATTTACTGTCTTTTAATTTTTTTTCTTGAGAAGTTCCTTGATGAATCACCCACACCTTTTCATTCAGCTACTATTAGATTTGAAAAATTTATTATAAAGTGACCTATAATTTCGAAAATACAACTCTTCAAAGGTCGTACACTAAAATTATGTCATATTTTCATTTTTAAAACTTATTTAAATGAGTAATAAGAGTATATAATACTTCTTTTCGGCATAATTTTTTAAATTGAAATTTATATATTCTTTTTTGGTTTCACTTCAACTATGATCATTCATTAAGGCCCTAAAATATTTTATTTTTTAATATTCATCAGTTTTTCCTAGAAAAACATTTCACATTTTAGAAAAACTAAAAACATAATGTAGATCATTATATTGGATATTTTATTTTTTAAACCATCATTATTTCCTTAGATATTGTGTATCAAAATTAAGTGTATGATAGTTTGAATCATCTCAGTAAGGATATTATTTATTAGTCCATGATTGTCTTATAGATTTAATAATTTTTTCACAAAATACAAAATGATATTAATAAAATATTGTTTAATATTTCTTATGACCATGGTGGGAGGATAACTTATGATTAAATGGATTTATTTAATTCAATTCATTTATAAGGGTACACCCAAATCATGTGTTTAAGGAATGGGAAATCTCATGATCATTTCATGATGTTGTGTATGTGATTCACATTAATGTTTAATGATAAATTGGATGGCATTCTAGTATTTAAGCTATATAAGAATGCATATAAAATAATGAACCAAAGTTTAAAACTAGACTAGAAGACATGATGGGTCAGACAAACCTTATTTATAAAATAAGGTATACATGTGTTTAGTGATATCTAATAAATATTAAGTGTTATGCTTGGGTTAATGTTCACCCAAGAAGATTTAATAGTATATTGGAGTTTTGTACAATCTAGGATGCCCTAAGAATGTCAAATTTTATTCTATCATGGACGTCTTAAGTGAAAAATGGGTTTCTAAATCTATTTACAGGATTTATTTTTTATAAGGTTGCGAATGGTTCCAAAATGTTGGTATGGGGACCACAAAAGTGTCTTTCTCTTTATCAATGTGAAGGGAATAAAAACCCATGTAGTTTGATGTCATAGTTTTTTCGACATTTTATAGGTCATTTTATACCTTTATTGTCTTGTACTAAGGACCAATGATATTAATTTTGATTTTGTTCATCTAGGAACATCATGGATTTTAGTTTAAGGTCATATGAAAATAACTGTTGGTTTATTTTAGTTTAAGTTTATATTACTAGGACCCACAAGACACGAATGCCTGCCAATGGTTCAGCGTATGATTTACACATGAGAGTCCCTTATATAGTTTACAAAAAAATTACTTCAGTGAGGTTATAAGTCATACAATAGGTTTGTAGTTCTATTGTATATATTCTTCTATAAAACATTGTGAAGGTATAAAAGTATTATTATAGAATAAGAGCCAATTTTTAATCAATTATTTCCTTTAATGAAATTAAATGGGGACAGAAGACCAAACCCATGAGATATATAAACTAGTGTATGAAAAGTTGGTATTATGATGAACCATTAACATTTTAAAGGATTCCATATATTTTTCTAAGAGTTATAAAAAAATTTCTCGAATGCCCATATACTCATAATAAAAATTGGGATTTAACTAAAGATTCCAAAAGTTAGGGGACTTTAGATAAACTCAGAAAAAGTTTGGTGACCTCCCTCATGGAAATATAGAATAATATTTAGACTATAAATAATGAAATTGGGAGATATGTATCTCACAAATGTGTTTCACTCCTTTGATAAAGTCCAATAAACGTATTTTTGAAGGATTTTAATTATTTTGTGTAAAATGGGACCTACACTCAATAAAAACCATTTATGTGAAATATTTTTAAACATAGACATTAGGGAAAATGAAATATTTATTTGTAAGTTAGGGTTTCTGAATATTTATAATTTTTTCATGGTGTGTATAATTTATTCTTAGTATTTTTCATGCTAGAGGTATTATAAAAGTATATGTGCTATATAATTCATTCGATTCTTGGATCTATGGGTTCCTTAAGAATAAGTGATTTTATTTACACTCAATGTGGTTTTCGATGTAGATTATATATTAAAACATAGAGTGGAATATTGGAAAAAAAATTAACTTGTTTATGGATAAGTTATGAACCTGTGATAGATTGGAGCTTAATTATTTATTTTATCTCATAGGGGTTTTGTTAAAGTTCTTGGATTAATGAATTACTGCACGCACTTGAGTGATAGAAGCACCTACATGCTAGTCACATTAAACTGCTATGTGCACAGAAGTGTTTGATGTATAAAAGTATATTACTTTATGGAATGAAATTGAGATATATCCTAAATTCTTATATATTTGTATATATTATATAAAATCTATTTTATGACTTATATGAAAATTATAATTTTATACATAATAGGGTATATTTTTTTATACAACATAGGATAGATTTAATGGTTGGAAACATGTGAAACTCTCCCATTTTGGCTATCAATTAGTAATTTATTATGTGTTATATAATGTAGGAGTGGAGTTTCAATAATGTATGAAATGAATGAAAAGACCAAGGAATTTTCTCATACATTTTAATACATAAGTTAATGATATAACACCCAAAGATAATCCTCCTGAGTTATAAAAAGATACAACCATGTGATGGTTTTGTGTTGGTGGATACTTGGTCAAGAATCACAAAATTATGAAGTTATCTTCTTCTTCACCCAAAAAACATTAAGGTACCATCACATCATGGGTTAAAGTGAGTCCCGTTCATATGAAACATGATTTAAGAAGAACCCATGGAAAATTGTAGAGGTCAGAGTCGTTTTTCCCATTATTTTTATGTCTATTAATGTTATTTGAATGAGTTTTTAAGATATTTTTATAGAATATTCAGTGGAAGGTATGTGTTTACAATAGTTTCTTCACATCCACTTTTATGTGATTTCATATTTTTTTCATAGTGATTCTTTGAAAAGGGATTTAATCACCTCTGACATATCTAATAATTTTTTAAGACTAGAATAATCCCTTCATTTCTATAAGAGAAATCAATGAAATTAGTTTTTGAAATTTATTTTGAGAAATGAAGACCGATGATAAAAGAGTAATATGTTTTTACCATCACCTTTCTTAAACAAATGTATCTCTACATTGTAGAGGGTATCCCACAAAAAAAACAACCACCTGATTTTCACCATGACATAGAGCTAGTTATTTTTTACCAGTATGTGATATAATAATATATGTAAAATAGGTCAATTGAATACATTATATCTTTGAGAGGATGTAATTTTTGACAGAACTTTTATCATGATTTAACCTTCAACCATAACATGATCCAAATTGTAACATAGCTTGTGGTTGTCCTTAAAACACCCATTACCTTAAACCATGATAGGATCCAAAATGAAGGAGTTCTGGTAGTCTTATAAAAATAACCATAAAAGGAAAATCACGATGTCTGTCATTCCATGATCGAATATATTACCTTTACATACGTAGGATATGTAATGGTAACCTCGATTTTACCTTTAGATCACAGATTGGATAAGAATATCATTTTTTACCCTTACCTTTACACAATAATAAATTAATATATTGGTAATGAAAATTATATTAACATAGTACTACTTCTGTTATCATGAGTTCTACACAATGGTAATTCAAATTGCCATTAGGGACCTTGTAATTATAGTGGAAAAAATTATTAATATGATATAATTTATAAATAATTTATAAATTATAAAAAGGTATTTTCGTAATATTTAATAATTAAAAAATATTAATTAATTAATTATTAAGGGGTTATAATTGATTTATAAATATTTATGAAATATTTTATATTAAATATACCTTAAATATTAAAAAATAAGATTTAAAATACATTTTCCAATTGTATAGGGAATTATTAATTGATTATAAATAAAAGGGTTTATTTAATAATCATAAGATGTAATTTATTATGTGAATATGAATTATTTGAATGCAGTTAAAATATTTGATTTTAATTGATCATATTAAATGATCCTTATTTTTGAAATTATTTAAACCACATAAAAAAGTTTTTATGATTGAATTTAGTAGTTGTTTAAATTATATTAAGCATATGACATTTAATTATGTAAAATGTTTCATAATTATAGTTTATTTATGAAATATTTTTGATTTATAAAATCTCATAATATGGAAATGAAATTCCATATAATTAATATTAATGAGTTAATTTTGTAATGAATATAAATTATTTAAATTTTCTATTATGTAATTTCCATAATAATTTAGTAAATTATAAAACATTTAAAATTAGATTTTATTGATGAAATGGTTCATAAATTGTTTTGATGTTTAAATATTTTAAATGTTTAGTTATCCATAAATAATTCCTTAATTTATCTACCTACATAAAAAAATTTATAATGTAAATATTTTGTAATATTTACTTATTTGATAAATTATTTCTAGGATATAGAACCTTGCTTTTATTTCTATTTACAACTTCATAAAATTTAGTTTTAATCTTCATGAACCAGAAGTTGTAATTGAATCTGTTATTTTTGATATAGTTATTGGTCATAGTTTGTGCATATTATGCATTATTAATATCAGGAATTGAATTCTATCTTGAGTTTGGAATCTATTGGGAGAGGTATTTCGGGTTAAGTACCTACCATCCTAGAGGCTTATACCTTCTCTATAATAGTGAATGGGGTTGGCCATGAGTTTCTTTGAGATTACTCATTTGGATATTATAAATCTCATATAATTATAAAACTTTTCATGAAAATTTCATGTAACTTACAGATACAATAAATTTGGATATTAATGAATATTTTTGGATTCTATATTTGGAGGAGGAACACAAACTTGTGGGGTGTGTAAAGAGTTACACATAAATATAGATTGAATATTTTGATTTAGTGAAGGGACTATGATTCCAAAAATAAATTGTTATAAGCATAAATATAAACGAGAAAAACATGAGATAAGATGGAGACTTTAAATACTCGTAAAATACTAAGTGTTAGATTCATTAAAAAGGTAAAATTTTCAATATTTTTATTATCTATCTATGTAGGTTCTTTTATACTAGGGTTCTCCTAGATTATCTTGGTTAAGGAATATAAGTAATGGGTTATTATGGATAATTATTTGGTAGTGTTTTCTATAGAAAGCTGCATCTAGATATTATTTTATGATCCTATCATTAGATTTTTATATAGGTTACACTTATCTTGGAAACCCATAGGAAAGATACAATTGTAATATAATTTACTGTATCCATATGATGGACCATAAAATTTTCTATCTACTCTTCTACCCTAGATTCATATATGATATGATTTGGATATACCTATACCTAAATAGTTATGTGGTGATAGGAACACTATATAAAACTCATCTCTCAGTGAAATATTGATCTTGGACTACTAATGGTTATGATTATTTTTAATAGGGGATAATAATTTTAATGGTATCCTATTTAATATAAGTATGTATTAAATGTTTAATAAATAATAGTACTCATATGATAAAATATTTTTCTATTGGTAGATTGAATCATCATCTTCTATATTGTGCTTTAGACCAATCTCTCATAAGCATGAGCTATGTGGCAGTGACTTACTAGAATGATATCAAATGTTAAAAATAGTTCTCAAACAAGAAGGAAAGTTCTATGTGTTGGAAAAACCAATTCCAACCAAACAAAATGGTGAACATATTCAAAAAAATTATTTAGACGAATATAATAAGAATCTAAAAGATCCATATAAATTCCCCACACTAATTATTGTTACCATGTAGTGTAAGTTTCAAATGAAACACAAGACCTTAGATGTCTGTCAAATGATAGAATAATTGAAAAGTATTTATCTATAGAAAGAAATAATTGAAAAATATTAAATTTTAAAAGATATTGTTTAGTGAAAAATGAATAATGGAACCCAGTCTCCACTAATGTACTCTATATTATTTAATTCAACAATGATTTGAAGAGGCCTGGATTACCTCTTATGCTTTAATTGACCTCAGATCTAATTCATCAATCAATAATAGAAAGGTTCCAATAGTTTTTTTTGGAATTATGACATGAATTAACTCTGTAAACATTCACTTAAAATCCTCCATATGTTGAGGAAAACTAATTATGACATGGGTTGTTTTGGATTGATGGCCATCTTGATGGTAAAAAATACAAAGGTAAAGGTTTTCTATTGAAATAAAAGAAAATAGGTGTTAAATAGTCCACACTATCTACTTTGTTGAAAATAAAAAATGAATGAAAATTATTTAAAGGTGAAAGAATTGTATATTAGATAGAAATTTTTTATAAATTTCCTATACTATTGTAAGAATCCTATTTGAGAGTCAACCTTGGGTATATTTTCTATAACATTCAAATATATTATTATGAGAGATATATGATATCATATGTAATTTTCAGAAAAGTTTTAAATATAAAATATGTCATAAGATGTGAAATAAATGAATATTATGACCTTGAAGTTTATTTTAATGTATTAGAGTAAAGGAGTTTCTTTATTTCTGAATTGAGTGCATTAAGTTTGGATTTTTATTTATAATATGGGTATTTATCTCATTTTTTCATTGGATGAGTGTTTAAAGAATAATTGTTTGAATTAAATGATAAGAGATCTACTAATACACATAGTGGTGATTTAATTAATTTTATAACACATTTTAAGGGATACATTAAATTGATTTTTTTGCTTAATGAATTTATCTTATTTTTATATATATAATTTTTTAGAAAATGTGAATGAATTCAAGAAATGTTTAGCTAATGTTATCAAAATGTTGAGTATATATGGACAGAGAATATGTTATATAGTTTCTAAGTTTTATATATATATATTGGGTAAAATTTAAAAATGTAAGAAGAAAAGATAGTTAAAAATTTCAACAACGATGACTGAATGAGAAAGTTAATACCATTAAATACTAAATTTTTCAGTAAATTGGGGTAATAATTATATTTCAATGGATTATCCTGAATACCTAAATTAGTTTAGAAAACTCTATGTAATTTACATTCTAGCTATATATTTTATAGAAATTAATAATTTAATTTTTAAATATATGTGATTAAAAGTGAAAATGTTAAAAGTTTTGTACATATATAGGAGTTCATAATTAGAGGAATATGTGAATAAGTTTGTAGTTTATATTAATGTGATGATGTAAAACAGTTACTATATAAAATATTTGAATATAATGGAATATTTTAATCTTATATGTATATTAGTAAATGATATGTATCCTCATATCATTTCTCTTATGGATAAGTGAAATTATTAACTAATAAAAGGTTTTTTAAACAACATGAGATGATTAATTATATACACATGGTTTTTAAAATTCTAAAATACATTTTTAAATGGAGACATGGATAAAAATATTTTTCCTAGTATAATTTTTTTTATTATTTATTTAGTTAAAATAAGAGTGAATGAGTTCTCACAACCCCTAATTGGTATATTTTAATAAAAAATTATTTTCAAAAGAAACATTTTCAAACACATAGAAAAACATATAGTATAAGTACCCAGCCTTAAACATTACATTATCTTGAGTTGTTTCAAGAATACATGTTGAGGATCTGTTCAAGTTTAGAGTTTTAGAGAATTAGATCATAAATCATGTGTTACATTACACATTTAGACAAAGTGGTTACATAAAAGAGAGTATTAATTTTTCCCATCAACGGAAAAATATTTAAAATAAAACATTGATTCTTTATTGACACTTCCTTGACACTATCATCACATCATGTACCTTTCCATTGACATGTGAAAAACATTTCAAAAACATGGGATGATCATAAAAAGCTCAGTAAGGGATATAAAAGTAAGAAATGAAAACACTAGTCCATGTATGAAATCATACTTTACTCATAAAACATAAGCATTTTAACATACCTCATCAAATCATGAATAAATCATAAAAATCATAAGACATAAAGGTAACTTGAGGCATTCATAACATTCTTACGTAGGGAGTAACCCTCTTGGTTACGTTTGGAATACCCATCACAGTATATTCCCTAAATCTCTTCATAGAATCCTTAACGTTTAACTCCTTCATTTTACCCAATGCATTGGAGAGCTATATCGGGCTCACCTACCCTTAGTTTATCATGGAACCACCTGTCTTCATAAACAATGCCCAAGAACCATAACATAATCGTATCACATAAAACATGCATAAAGGAAACATAACATTTCCACATTTCAATCACAAGATATCAATAACACATTGATATAATAAAAACATTATCAAAACCATTTTCAATACCAAAATAAATGAAAAGTGAAACATGGTATTTATTTTTCATTTAAAAAAAGTTTTGGCTTGTAGAGGAAGCTGAAACTCAATAATGGAAATGGTGGATGAGAAGTCGTTGTCACCACATACGTATGACAAAAACATTCCCTTTTGTCATTTAGTAAAATGATTCGTATAAAAAAGATTCCTTTTGGATAAACGTAAAATTCAAAGGGGTTTATACACCATATAAGAGAAGGTTGTGTATAAAACAAAATATGCCTCAATGAAAGGAGATTGAGACGAAGTTCCATACCTCGGGTCCGACTTGACTCGATCGTTCTTTAACATCCTGAATAATAAACTTGAGTTAATTTTATACTTTATTAAGAACATTTTTCAAGTTCATTATTCCTTTTATATCACTTGTTACCATGTTATGAACACTATGTAATTACATAAGTTGATAACAGTCGTTTTTTCGATCATTGGTACTTGAGTCAAAAATAAACTCTTTATAATTAAAATTTGTTCATGGGGTAAAATATCCATTATATCCAGAATTATATTCATTATTTAGAAATCATATATATCATATATATCCAGTATATAAATTCATTTATAATATTACATAACATTTAGAGGTAAGAAATGAAATGCACCGTTCATGGAGACGGTAAGCCGTACGTACGCATGAACGCTACTTTCATTTTTATTTCATATTTAATGGAATTAAAACATAATGATACATAATAGTATTATAATTCCAGTATGGTATCATATAAAATATCATTAAATCTATCCTTTATACGTACCACATATGCTATTAACGAATCAAATCACTTTGAGGGGGCGGTAGTCCGCACTTCCTAAAATGAAGATATCGCGTTTACCCATAATGGAAACCATAAAGGTATTCCATAAATGAAAAATACAGAAGCATAAGTAAAACATATACATATTATATATCATATATAAATATAGTTACATATTAATGGCTACCTTTTAAGGTGTTAAATGAATATTGTACAATCATCGTTTCGTGAGGCAGAAATTCACCATCCATAGAAACAGTATGTTCTTTAACCATTAGATGTAGGTGTGTGTAAGTGTAACTCGAATCTTTCTTATAATATAATCCTAGTACATTTAAATTACTGGTGTTGTTACAAAATAAATGAATAAAAAGAGTTTAGGGGGTTGGAGAAGCAAAATAAAACAAAATAACACAAGTGAAGACATTACCTTAAAATCGAGTAACTCACTTTTGTTTGAACCAAAAGGGTTTCTTGAAGAGCGTATTGCCTAAGAAAAGGCTTATATGATGAGTATAGGGATGTTTAGAGACAAAATGATCAGATCGTGGCCGAGCCAAAGGCTTGAGAAGTATGGATAAAGAGGTATAGGTGGGGGCCTTTTATAAGAGGAGAGGAGGGGCACTCTTGGAAAGGTATAAAATGTTAATTTATATTAAAATGAGTTTCGGATTTTAAAGGTCCCAAATTGATATATTTCGAGGATAAGGTGATAAGGGTTCCAAATATACTCATCCAATAGGTCTTTGACAAGTTTACGTCTTATACTTTACATTATTGTTTCATTTTATTTAAACCGTTCATTAATGAGGTAATCGCTGCATCATCATGATGTCATAAATAATTTAATTTATTTAATGTTTAAAAATTATAAAAAAAATACATTGATGTATTAAATATTTTTATATTTCTAATTAATATTTATAGTCCAAGATATCCTTTGTGTAGAAAAAATTATAAATGTTTTACTCAGGTGATACATTCTTTGTTATATTTACTTTCTTTAAAAATAAAAAAATAAAAAGTCATTATCACACAAAAGTGATTCCATGGGGTCCCCAAGTCTGGAAAAAGACATCCCATGGTCGGCCATGAAACAACCAGTAGTGTTAGGACACATGTTGGTGTCATTTTTTATTATTATGATATTATTTTATTATCCTTAACTACCCGATTACTAATTAATCAAGATAATTAACTATAATTATCGTCGTTACAATTCCCAAAGTCCAAAAACAAAAGAGTCTTAATTACATAATTTGGACCTTCTAATTCCAAATATGGAATCCATTTTACCAAATTATAAACACAAAAATTTCAATAATTAATTTAAAAATAATTCACTTTGTGAAAAACAAATAGCGGGTTTTTTTGAAACAATATCTATGAAAAGTTTGGCACTTGTTTATGCCCAATTACAAAGTGAAATTAATCCCAATGACCTCCATTGTATTAAATGGTTACAATAAATTCTAACTGCACTTTAAAACCAATTAAAAAGATAATCTAACCATGTTATTAAATTATATGAAAAAGCAGTTTTGATGTAAAATATAGTATTTTTAACTATTCATTAAAAAATGAACATTGTTAGAAAAATACCAAAAAATTATCCAATATATATTTAAATGTCCCAATAATAAATAATAAATTTATTTTTACAAATAGAGATTATAAATTTGTCAAAGGTTTTATTTAAAAAATGGTTTTCCATCAAAAGGCAGTAAAAAAATCTTTTAAAAATATTAGTGTATTCCATGCTTAAGATTGGATTTATTCTCATTTTATGCCTATAAAACACTATCTAATTCATAAATAGACATAGATAAAAATAATTGTTATTCATTACTTACTTGGGATGTTACATCCTCCCCCTCTTTAGAAAATTGCATCCCCGCAATTTTTTTACTTATCGAATAAGTGGGGGTATTTATCCCTCATTGCATTTTCTGATTCCCATGTTGCCTCTTCACTCATGTGGTTCTTCCACAAAACCTTTACTTGATGAATCACCTTATTCTGCAACACTTGATCCCTGTGGTAAAGAATATGGACCGGTTGTTCCTTATATGATAGATTCTCTTCCAGCTGAACTACCTCTGCACTCAAAACATGAGATGGATCTGGCATGTACTTCCTTAACATTGCAACATTAAAAACATTGTGTACCTAAGATAAACATGGAGGTAAATCCACTCGGTATGCAACTGATCCAACTCTCTCTAGAATTTCATATGTTCCAATGAACCTTGGACTCAACTTTCCTTTCTTACCAAATCGCATCACACTTTTCCATGGTGATACTTTGAGAAAAACATGATCACCTACCTCAAAAGAGAGATCCTTCCTCCTGTGGTCCACATAACTCTTTTGCCTGCTCTAAGATGTTCTCATGTGTCTCTATATCAGCGAAACGTTTTCTGCCAACTCTTCTACCAATTCCAGTCCCCTAAACATCCTTTCACCCACTTCATCCTAGAAAGCTGGAGTTCGACATCGCTTCCCATATAATGCCTCAAATGGTGCCATCTGTATACTAGAATGAAAACTATTATTATAAGAAAACTCATACAAAGAAAGATGTTGGTCCCAACATCCCTGATAATCCATCGAACAAGCACGTAACATATCCTCCAAAGTCTGAATTTTATGTTCTGACTGCCCATCTGATTGAGGATTAAAAGCTGTACTAAGATTTAATTTAGTACCCAACGACTTCTGAAGGACCTTCCAAAAGTTAGAAGTAAACCTCAGACCACGATCAGTTACAATGGAGAGGGGAACTCCATGTAACCTGACTATCTATTTTAGATACAAATGAGAAAGTTGATCTAGGGAAAAAGTATCTCGTATAGAAAGTAAATGAGAAGATTTAGTCACGCGATCAACAATAACCCATGTTGCATTTTTAACTCGAGGTGTCTTTGGAAATCCCACAACAAAGTAAATGGATATATTCTCCCATTTCCACTCTGGCACTGTTAAAGGATGAAGCATCCCTTTCGGTAACTTCCGCTTTGCTTTAACCTGTTGACAAGTCAAACACTTCACAGTAAAATCAGAAAAATCTCTATTCATTTTGTCCCACCAGTAATACTCTCGAAGATCTCTATACATCTTTGTACTTCCTGTATGAACTGAAAATAGAGAACTATGAACTTCACATAACAAATCTCTCTTCAACATTGAATCACACGGAACACACAATCTCTTCCCAAATCTCAAAACACAATCATTATCAATGTTTAATTCAGGAAACTTACCCTTATGAACCAGATCTACCTATTTCTACAACTCATTGTATTGATTCTGCGCTTGCTTAATTCTGTTTGATAGAGAAGATTTCACTGATACCTGAAAAAAAATAGAATGAAATACTACACCAACAACTTCTATGCCAAATTTCATCAAATCCTTAACCAAATGATCACGTTCCAAATGCAACATTGTTAATGAAGCATTACTTTTTCGACTCAAAGCATCAGCCACATTATTTTCTTTTCCCAGATGGTAATGAATTGTACAATCATAATCCGTGATTAATTCTAGACATCTCCTCTATCTCATGTTCAATTCTTTTTGAGTGAATATACACTTTAAAATTTTGTGATCGGTATATATTTCACACTTTACTCCATACACATGATGCCTCCAAATTTTTAAAGCAAAAAAAAACAACAGATAATTCCAAATCATGTGTAGGGTAATTTACCTCATGAGTTTTCAGCTGATGTGAAGCATAAGATATTACCTGATCATTCTGCATTAGGACGCAACCAAGTCCTTTCAATGAAGCATCAATTTAGATAACAAACTCTCCATTCCTGGAAGGTAGTTCCAAAACTGGAGCATTCACCAATCTTCTTTTCAGTTCCTGAAAACAATCATAAGATCATTTTGTCCAGATAATCTTAACACCCTTCCGAGTTAGCTTTGTCATTGGACTAGATAACCAAGAGAAATTTCTAACAAACCTTCGGTAATAGCCTGCCAAACCAAGGAAGCTACGAATCTCAGTAACATTTGTGGGTCTTGACCATTCTTCAACAACCTATGTGTTTTCAGGATCAATAGTTATCCCATCTTTAGAAACAATGTGACCAAGGAAAGAAATTTTTTGCAACCAAAACTCACACTTTCATAATTTCCCATATAATTTATTTTCTTTTATGGTTTTCAAAATAACCCTTAAATGTCTTTTATTCTCCTCTTTACTTTTCGAAAACACCAAAATATCATCAATGAAAACCACCACAAACTTATCCAAGAACACATGGAAAATTCTATTCATAAGGTCCATGAATACAGAAGGTGAATTGGTTAGCCCAAAATGCATAACTAAAAATTCATAATGGCCATATATTGTATGAAAAGAGGTCTTCAGAATATCTTCTTCCTTTAACTTCAACTGATGGTACCCCGATCTCAGGTCAATCTTTGAAAAATACTGAGCTCCCTGGAGCTGATCAAACAAATCATCGATATGAGGAAAAGGATATTTGTTCTTAATAGTGATGTTATTCAAGGCTTTATAATCAATGAAATGTCTCATTGGACCATATTTATTTTTAAAAAATAAAACAGGAGCACCCCACGGTGATGTTCTAGGTCGAATGAAACCTTTCTCTAATAAATCTTGCAATTTCTCCTTCAACTCTAAAAGTTCAATTTGAGTGATTTGATAAGGGGGATTTGATATTGTCTTAGCATCAGGAACTAAGTCAACAACAAAATCAACTTCCCAATCTGGTATTATTCCAGGACACTCATCAGGAAAAACATCAGGATACTCATTTACAATTGACACATCATTAATTTGAATAGTTCCTTTGTTTTCAACAATATGTGCAAGGTAACATTCAGTTCCATCATTTCCAAGTTTCTCAGCCTCTTGATATGTTATCAACAGTAATGGTTCATTCTTGTACACAAACTGAAAGTCTTTCTGAAAAGAAACTTCTTTATCTCTACAATCAATCTTAGCATGGTAAATAGAGAGCCAATCTATACCCAGGATAACATCAAGTTCTACTAGAGGTAAAATAATAAGGTTTGCAAGTAGGTTATTTCCAAGGATAAGGATTGAAAGATTATTATAAATTCTTTTTGCCTCAACATTTTTCCCAGGTGTTTTTACCACAAGTTCAGGAGTCATTTCTTGAGATGGTATTCTCATTTTACTAGAAAAGTTTTCAGAGATGAAGGAATGTGTAGACCTATAATCAAACAACACACTGGCATAATCTGAAAAAACAAACAAAGTACCTGATACCACTTCATTTGATGGCCCATCATCTGCTAAAGTAGTTGCAAAGGATTTCACCACCCCTTTCTACTTGTAGTCTAACTGCTTCCCATCACTCGAGCTCTTTGTCGTATACTCGTTTGCATAGTGACCCATCTCATTGCACTTGAAACATTTCACTAACTGTAAATCAATTTTTTTTCTTACCATCACCTTGATCATTTTCAGTGAAATCACGAGCCTTATGTCCCATCATACCACATCGGTAGCACCTTCCAGAATTCAGAAGACATTCCCCAGCATGCCTTTTACAACATTTATCAAAAATTTAAAACTTAGTTTTCTTACCATCAGACCTTTTTGGAGAATTCTTCCCTTTCTCCTACCACCTCGTTCTCTTCTTCTATTGGTTGTTATAGAACACTTGATCATCGAAAAACTCCATTTCCACCTTCTCACCACATCGAACAAGCTTTTCATAACTTTTGAACTCACAAGAAGCTAATGCCCTTCAATATTTTGGTTTTAATCCTGAGTAAAAATGATTTATTTTACTATCAAGGTCTCGGATAAAATTTGGAGCATACCTTTCCAATCGAGTGCTCCATTATTCATAAGCATCCACTGAGTATTCCTCTTGCCTCAGTTCCAAGAATTTGTTTTCCATCCTAAGTCGAACAACCTTAGGAAAATATTTCTCAGGAAACATACCTTTGAATTCATCCCAGCCGAGAGCATCAATCTCATCAGCGTCCCTGATATTTTTAACCATCGACCACCACTGATCTGCTTCACCCTCCATACGGTAAATACAATGACCAAAATTTTGATTGTCTGAACACCCCATGACATCTAAAATCTTCTCAAGTGCTTTAATCCACCCTTTAGCTAGAACATGGTCAGATGATCTTCTGAATGATGGGGAATGTTGCCTCATGAAATGTTCCACCACTGACATGTTCCTATACGGTTGATCTGACTGATCTCGTGCATGGATACCACCACCATTTATCGCTTGATTCAACTACTCCATTACTCCAACAAATTGTTCAGTTCCAATTCCGACCATCTCAAGATGCTGATTCAGAAAGTCATTTCCTTCTGTATTACTTCCCAGCACTGCTTCCTTGTTTCCTCTGTGGAAAACCATTCTGAACAAACATGTCTTAGATGAAGCAACATGGTAATCTTTAAATGCTATATCATTTCAATTTTTCTATAAAAAAAATATTTTTGGATAATCATTTAATAGAATTCTAAATCATAAATTTATCTAAACCGACCTATGATACCAATTATAAGGCCCCAGCCTTATACATTACTATATCTTGAGTTATTTCAAGAATACACGTTGAAGATCTTTTCAGGTTTAGAGTTTTAGATAATTAGATCATAAATCATGCGCTACATTCCACATTTAAACAAATTGGTTACATAAAAGATAGTATTAATTTTTCCCATCAATGGAAAAATATTTAAAATAAAACATTGATTGTTTCTTGATAGTTCCTTGACACTATCATCACATCATGTACCTTTCCCTTGACCTGTGAAAAACATTTCCAAAACATGGGATGAGCATAAAAAGATCAGTAAGAGATATAAAAGTACGAAATGAAAACATTAGTCCATGTATGAAATCATACTTTACTCATAAAACATAAGTATTTTAACATATCTCATCAAATCACAAATAAATCGACATAAAGGTAACTTGGGGCATTCATAACATTCTTACGTAGGGAGTAACCCTCTTGGTTACGTTTGGAATAACCATCACAGTATATTCCCTAAATCTCTTCAGAGAAAACTTAATATTTAACTCCTTCGCGTTACCCAATGCATTGGAGAGCTATATCGGGCTCACCCGCCCTTAGTTTATCATGTAACCACCCGTCTTCATAAACAATGCCCAAGAACCATAACATAATCGTATCACATAAAACATGCATAAAGGAAACATAACATTTCCACATTTCAGTCACAAGACATCAATAACACATTGATATAATAAAAACATTATCAAAACCATTTTCAATACCAAAATAAATGAAAAGTGAAACATGGTATTTATTTTTCATTAAAAAAAGTTATGGATTGTAGATGAAGTTGAAACTCAATAATGGAAACGGCAGCGGAGAAGTCGTTGTTTCCACATACATACGACAAAAAAATTACCTTTTGTCATTTAGTAAAACACTTTGTATAAAAAATATTCCTTTTGGATAAACGTAAAAGTCAAAAAATTTTATACACCGTATAAAATAAGGTTGTGTATAGAACAAAATATGCCTCAATGAAAGGAGATTGAGACGAAGTCCCATACCTCAGGACCGACTTGACTTGATCGTTCTTTAACTTCCTGAATAATAAACTTGAGTTAATTTTCTACTTGCTTAAGAACCTTTTTCAAGTTCATTATTCCTTTTATATCACTTGTTACCATGTTACGAATACTATGTAATTATTTAAGTTAATAACGGTCGTTTTGTCGATCATTGGAACTTGATTCAAAAATTAACTCTTTATAATTACAAGTTGTTCATGGGGTAAAATATCCATTATATCCAGAATTATATTCATTATGTATACATCATATATATCATATATTTCCATTATATACATGCATTTATAATATTACACAACATTTAGAGGTGAGAAATGAAATGCACCGTCCATGGAGATGGTAAGCTGTACGTACGCATTAACGCTACTTCCATTTCTATTTCATATTTAATGGAATTAAAACATAATGATACAAAATAGTATTATAATTCCAGTATGGTATCATATATAATATCATTAAATCTATCCTTTATACGTACCACATATGGTATTAACGAATCAAATCACTTTGAGGGGGCGGTAGTCCACACTTCCTAAAATGAAGATATCACATTTACCTATAATGGAAACCATAAAGGTATGCCATAAATGAAAAATACCAAAGCTTAAGTAAACCATAAACATATTATATATCGTATATAAATATAGTGACATCTTAATGGACTCCTTTGAAGGTGTTAAAAGAATATTGAACAATCATCATTTCGTGAGGTAGAAATTCACCATCCACAGAAACAGTATGTTATTTAACCATTAGATGTAGGTGTGTGTAAGTGTATCTATAATAATTCTTATAAAAACATCCTAGTATATTGAATACATTGGTTTTGTTACAAAAGAAATGAATAAAAAGAGTTTATGGGGTTGGAGAAGAAAAATAAAACAAAAGAACACAAGTGAAGACATTACTTTAAAATCGGGTAAATCCCTTTGGTTTGAACAAAAAGGGTTTCTTGAAGAGATTCCTGCCTAAGGTAAAGATTTTAGGATGAGGAGAAGGATGGTGAGAGACAAACTGAGCAGAGATTGGCCGATCCAAAGGCTTGAGAAGTGTGGGTAAGGAGGTAGAGGTGGGGGCCTTTTATAAGAGGAGAGGAGGGGCACTCTTAGAAAGGTATAAAATGTTACTTTATATTAAAATGTGTTTCGGATTTTAAAGTTCCCACATTGATATATTTCAAGGATAAGGTGATAAGAGTTCGAAATATACTCATAAAATAGGTTTTTGACAAGTGTAAGTCTTTTATTTTACATTATATTTTCATTTTATTTAAACCGTTTATTAAGGAGGTAATCGTTGCATCATGGTGATGTCATAAATAATTTAATTTATTTAATGTATAAAAATTATAAACAAAAATACTATGATATAGGAAATATTTTTATATTTCCAATTATTATTTAGAATGCAATATATCATTTATTTAGACAAAATTAAAAATGTTTTACTCAGGTGATAAATTCTCTGTTATATTTACTTTCTTTAAAAATAAAAAGATTAAAAGTCATTATCAGACAAAAGTGATTCCATGGGGTCCCCAAGTTTGGCACAAGGCATACCATGGTCTTTCATGACACAAAAATTTGTATTAGGACACATGTTTGTGTCATTTTTTATTATTATGATATTATTTTATTATCCTTAACTACCCGATTACTAATTAATCAAGATAATTAACGATAATTACCGTCGTTACTATTCACAAAGTCCAAAAACAAAAGAATCTTGATGAAATAATTTGGACAATATGATTAAAAATATGGAATCCATTTTAACAAATTCCAAACACAGAAATTGAAATAATTAATTTAAAAATAATTCCCGTTGTCAAAACAAATAGCGGGTTTTTTTGAAACACGATCTACGAGAAGTTTGGCACTTGTTTATGCCCAATTCCAAAGTGAAATTAATCCCAATGACAACCATTGTATTAAATGGTAAAATATATTATAATTAACATTTAAAACCAATTAAAAGATAATTTAACCATATAATTAAATTAGATGAAAAAGAAGTTTTGATGTAAAATGCAGTATTTTTCACTATTCATTAAAAAATGATCATTGTCAAAAAAATACCAAAAAATTATCCAATATAAATTTAAATTTCCCAATAATAAAGAATAAGTTTATTTTGGAAAATAGAGCTTATAAATTTGTCAAAAGTTTTATTTAAAAAATGGTTTTCCATCAAAAGGCAGTAAAACAATCTTTTAAAAATATTAGTGTATTCCATGCTTAATATTGGATTTATTCTCATTTTAAGCCTCTAAAACACTATATAATTCATAAATAGAAATAGATAAGAATATATATTATTAATTACTTACTTGGGATGTTACATATAGTATCCATAGTTTTTTTATTAAATATACCCATTTAAAATGAAAATAGGTGTTATCTATTAAGATTAAATATTTTTTGGTTTCTTAGAGAGATATTATAAAAAGAATATAGTGATTAATATAATAGTGTAAGTATACCTAAACATAGATAAGTTCATGGTAAATTAATTAATTATAATACTGATACATGATTAAGGTGATATTTTTCTTGATATCCTAAAATAGATTAACATATAGTGGTAAATAAGGTATATAAATAGTTATATTATTTATGATATATTTCATGATAAATTTATGATGGATATGGTTGGAAGGATGATGGTGATAAACCCAGAAGAAGATTTATGTTGAAGGCATAAGTTAACATCAAAAAATTTTATTCAATATTGTTATGGAGTTTGAATATATTGAAAAAGTTGAATTTTATGAATATGATTCCTAAAAATATTCATTCTTCAAACTATATTACTTTATAGGTGAAACTCACTAAAAAAATTAATGGGATGGTTTTAAGTGTTAGTTATGTAGAGATGTGACAAGAGTTAAATATGATGTAACGAGTTAACATAACTGCTGAATGTGTAGCATACATAAGGATGATTTAGTAATTTTTATTATATGATATGATAGAAAGGTGATTATTCCTGTTTTTAATGTACTATTAAAAGAGTTTAATAAAAAATGTATCATATAAAATTAAATCTCAATTATATCATTCTTTCACATTAGATGCATAAATGTACATATAGATATACATTTCATGAAGTGTAATGATAATTGACCTCTCAACGTAAGTCATTGAGATATACCTAACCGATGTTCATTATAATGTATTATAGGGTATGAAAAAATGTTAGGTTTAACATGAGTAGGATTCTTATATATATATATATATATGAAATATGATCATGAGGAACAAAAATATGTTTTGGTATGCCGAATGAACTGTGAACTGTACCACATGTAGTGGAATAAAAATTTCTTTGGTATATTAGGGGTACAAGGATCATATTTTGGTCCCCAATACCTAAGTTTGGAAATATACAAAGCATGAGAACCTTCATACCTTGATACCATACATTTTAAAGTCAATATATTGATGTAGTTAATATAGGGGTGGTTGGGTATGTTTCTAATCATGTCATCCATTGGAGATTTATCAAGAGGGAATTTCCTTCTCATATGATGAGTATGATATCTTTCCCTTGATTATGATAAATTGAGAAGTTTGTGACCTCACCTAGAACTTTTATATGATGTTCGTATCTATTTGGATGAGAGACATGTGATGTGTAATTATGAAAATTAATTTTATTTTATCTATTCATCATCCAAGATAGACTATATAGATATAATCAAGAATGTATGATTAGGCTATATGGGATTGACATACTCTATGTCCAACAATCACTCGATGTCTTGGAAAAAGGTATAATATGTGAATTTATGTTTATATATGATACATAATGGTGGAAACATGTATATAAATACATTTTTATGATAGATATCTTGTCAAATACCTTTATAGACTGAGTAACATTTATTTTTTTTCTATAGGTTACTAATTTCCCACATTTATAGATATGTAGATTCATATTTATTTCTAATGATATAAAGGATCTTTGGAGAAAACTATGGTTGAATGAATGAGGAAAGAGTTTGGCTCAGAGAGTTTTTTTAAAAGTATTTTAGAGTCAATATCAACATGTTTAGGTAGGGTATTCAAAAGGTATTGCATATGATGTGATATTAGTTGAAATTAATGATTGATTTCCAAATGTTTTTCAGAATATATCAAAATAGATCTTCATATATGGTTTCAAAAGCTGTTATATATGCTACAATAAAATGTTAAATGACACAAAGTATTATTGGATTTAGTGTAGTGGGAGACTGAATTAGATATTCCCAAAATCCATATATATAATATATATATATATATAGATTTCACAACAATTATGTTTTTCATGAAAAGTTGGGTATATCATTCTATATATCCCATGATAAAAGTAATGTCAATACAACCAAGAAACTCTCCCACATTTAATATCAATTATTTAATTGTTACATGTGATTTAATGAATGAGTAGACTTAAATTCATGCATGTGATACATGAAATATATATGGAATTAACTAATGCATTGTAACACAAGAGTTAATATAATAGAATCGAAGGATCAATCTCTGGAGTTATAAAAATTCAAAACCCTGTGATGGATGTGTATAAGTGGATACCTAGTCAAGATTCCCTAAAACCTAATGCTCTCTTATTCTCCCTACATAACAAATTGAGGTTATATCACACCGAGGGTGAAGGAGAGTCCCATTCATATGATGGAAAATTGATGTGCAACCCATGGATACCTCTAGAGGATGGAGGACTTTGTCTTCCATTCATGTGATCCTCATTAAACTTATTGGAAGGAGTTTTTAAGGCATTGTGGAAACATCTTCATTAAATGGTAAATGTTTAGGGAAATTTCATCATTTCATGTTTTATAGGATCTTATATTTCTTTTATGGATAACCTTGGATACTGGATTTTATCACTCTTTATATATTCAATAATTTTTATTATACCCAAACAAATCCCTTTATAATGGTGATTGAAACTCTAAGAGTTGGTGTTTTTCTTTATATTGATGGATAAAAATCACCCATGACTATTGATATTTTAATTTATTCATAGGTGTTTTTGGGAACACACACTTGAGTGAAGATTTAAGAGAAAAAATTACTTCCATTGGTTATAGTGAGAGGCATTATATCAAGGATTATGTGCACACTAGGGCATCAATTCATCATAAAAATTTTATTTTGGTGAGGCAGATGTATTGTGATTATTCACTTATTCAATGTGAGAATTTATTATTGGGGGACATTATTAACAGTAGGCATTATTAGTGATAGAATTCAGTTGTTCATTAAGATACACTAACACAAATGTAGAACTTTTGGTTTATATGTACTTCTCCTTTGCCTTGATAATTCATTAGAAATATGTTCCAGCATTAAAAAATCATAAATTTTGATCTTGGTGACCATATTACTTACAAAATTTATTAAATCAAATATAAAATAATGATCTCAAAATATGTTTATGAAATTATTCCCAATATAAATATCATTTTATATTATATTTTTTACCACCTTAGTGGGTTCTGTGGCAATGATGAATGTGATTCAATGAATTTGATGCATTTTAAAGGATATGGAATTGAATTTAATCCATACTATCTTCAAGGAAGAAAAAATACCTATTTCATTTCATGGATTTGTGTGTGTGTGTTACACTGTAGTTTAGAGACATATAGGTAAAATTTATAGAAAATATCATGAACAAGAAATAAATATAAAATAATAAATATCATTTAATGAAATATGAGAAGGAATTATGGGTCACACTTCATTTCAATGTCCTATAATAAGACTTTAGGTATCATATATTTTAGCACCATCCAAGAGGTATTAAGGGTTATACATGTATATAAGTTGTTCTAAGAAGACTTAATGGTAAAATTGAGTTTCATTACAACCATAAAGGCTTAAGGATGATTTAGTGTCATGTGATATAGGAAGGATTAAGTGTATAATGGGATTTGAAGTCTCACTACTGTATTTAATTTTTTAGGTCTTGTGGAAGGTTTCATGATGTCTGGATTATGTGCATAAAATGGGAATCCAATATATCCATTTGAGATGAATCTAAACACATGTAGTACATGTTCATAGTTTCACTCCCATGTAACTAGGCATGTTGTACCTTCTAAAGTCATTTAATAAGGTCCAATTATATTCTTTTATTGTAAATAATTAATGAACATTGTGTCTCATAGTTTAAGACCGTACACCTATGACTGTTGGTTTATTTTAATTTACGGTCAGAAGACTAGGGCCATTAGGTGATCGATGATTGTGAATTTTTAGGTGTGGGACTTACAAATGGGTGATCCTTTCATGTTTTTGTTGGATAAATGATTCATATAAGGGAATGATTATTAAGACTGGTTGGAGGCCCGTAAAATGAGGTTGGCATGTGAAATATATATTTAATCCTACAATGGGAACTTGGAACATAAATTCCTTTTTATGGATAAATTAATCACCTATGGGATATTGAAGTTAATTCTATATTTTATCTCCTAGGTTTTATGCTAAAGTGTAGGGAGTGATAGAGAGGTGAATGAATTAGATCACTGTGTGAATTAATGTTCTTGGTAGTTATGGGCATGCTAAATTGTTGGATGTGGTGGAATGATGAGTTCAAATCTCAGAGATTATTTATCCTTTGTTTTCATAGCTCAAAATATTCCCCATAACTATCAGGATTTCATTGTGTTTATAGGAATTTTTGGGTGTACACATTAAAGTAAAGATAAAAGAGATGACATGTATTACACATGTTGTGGTGGCTGGCACTGTTTCTTTTTTTTTTTGTGAAATCTAGAGTGTTAGTGCATGCCACACTATCTTACACCAATTAAAGTTATGTTTTTGGTGGTGAATTATAGTGTAACCTCAAATCATCACTCATGGACTTAATATCTAGGGTAATTTATCTATAATAGACCTTATAAGTATAATATTTTTGTGGTACATTGTAACAACCCAATGTTTTTAAATGGAAATTCCATTCTCATAATTATGTCCTAAAATCAAATGAAAACAGAACATAATGAACTACTATGTTCTGAGTGACCTTTAAACATAGGGTTTTCACTTCTATATTTGGAATTTTGAAAATCTGACAAACACGGTTGTGAACGGTAAGTTATTTGGAGCCCGATAAGGAATACATAATTTTTGGTGAATAGTAACCTACCCTTATGAATTGTAACATAAACTTATGAGTAGTGATATACCCCAATGAATAGTAACCTTTACTATAATAGTATTAATATAATATTCTAGTGAATTTATGATGTACCTATATTTTTGAATAAGTAAATGAATGTTTTAAAACTGGGTTTTAATAATAAATTATGATTTTACTTAAATATTAAATTAATCATATTTATAAAATTAGTTTTTGAAAAATAGACTTTAGTTTTGGATTATATATGTTGAAAAATTGTTTGGGAGAATTTTTTGGATTTTTCTTAAATACTGGAATTTTTTAAGAATAGTAAAATTCAACAATTCACAATAAATGCTAAATAATGGACTAATTGAGTCATTAATGATGATATATTGATGTAAGCCTAATTGGTTCGAAGTCACATGCATTTATTACTATTCTTCATCATATAATACTTAATATTCCTTGTATTGTGAAGAAATAATAAGCTAATGATTAAAAAATTATGAAAATGCTCCTCCCCTCCACCATAAATACCACCCATTCTTACCTATTCACTTCACTCTTATCAAGCCTTGTGCCTTGCAAATATTCTTCCCAAATCTCTCAACAGCTCTTACCCCACATCAAAAAGCCCCTAGACTCTTAAAAATACCATAACCTCTCCCCTTAAGAGGTTCTCAAAGGATGAAGTTTCAAGAGGTAAATTCCTCTTTCAAATTTATTCTTTTTTTTATGTTCTTTTTTTTTCTTCACCTCCCTTCACCCAAATAGTATGATAACTCCAGTAACATACATGTACTGAAATGTTTTTATGCTAATGGGATAATTCATTATCTTCTCCTATTTCCCCACCATTTATTTGAAAGGAATGAAAGCACCATTTGAGATGTGCTAATTTAGATCAGTCAAGGACAATAATTTATCAATTTCTATTATCATATTTAAATATATTAATGATACCATTTTTTTATGGTTGAACTAGATTATATATATGTAATTTATCCTATTTTGATTCTGTAATATTTTTATACAAATGGTATTAAGTTATAAATCAAAACATGTTCTTTATAATCAAACCCACCAATTAACAAAAATTGTCATGTAATCTCTTATATGTTCACTAATATAATATAACTTCAATTATGGAAAACCAATTTCATCTTACATGTTTATTCAAACATAAATATAAGTGAATTGGTCATCAAAACCATGTAAACAAATGAGCCCCAACAACGAAATTAAACCTCACAACTAATGAAAATGGTTATGAATGAACATAAAATGATTATACTAAACCAGTTTCATATAAAAGGGGTTCTGGAATTATATATTAACAAACCTAATTTGTTTATTCGGGTCTTTAAAAACAAGTGGTGAACACAAATAGATTTAAGGTAAGGGATCCCCTTCTTTTCACTCTTAGTCAAAATTGTTCTCTATGCTATGCCTTTTTTGTGTAATACCAAGTTATGGGGTATGTTTTCTCACCTATCCCATAATTTACTAATGTTTTATAAGTGATGAGAAACCCCTTATATCTCTCATCAATCTTTCTTAGTTACACCCGATACCATGCCGATAACCCGTATTGAATTCTACCTGAACTTCCTTTATTCCTTCTGGTTGCTCTATATTTCTTTTTACCAAAATGTAGTTGTCTTTTATTTTTATGTAAAACTTCTAAATTATGATTATATTCTCCAAAATTATTTTCCAAGATCCATATCTCTTTCTCTTTTGGGGATATACATGCTTTTTAGTGAATCCCTCCTCGATACTTCCCAATAAGCACACTCATTTTAAAGGAACTTCCCGAATTTTTACCCAATATCAAGTGCACTATATCCTATGTCTTATAAAAAAATTGTCTTTATATAATCAGTCTTTTTATTATGAAAACCATCTTGGTTTAATAATGTTTTTATATAAAATAATTTCCTATTTATTATTTTAAAAGCTCTATAGTATTTTCCTTAAAACCCGCAAAAAATGTTATAATTATAATGTTTCTCAAATACATTTCTTATATGTTTTCACTTATATTTTTCACCACCTACCATGTTATATGAATATATTACCTTTTGAACAATTGTGTATTTTCTAATCCCTTTCTTTCATGGACACTTTCATGATACAATCATTGGTTATACATTATGTCATGTTTGTGGAACCCAATTCTTTCCATGGGTATCCTTATGTTTATGAACGATTGATTATGTATGATTATTTATGTTGAAATAATACTTACGTGGAATTAATATTCATGAAAATTTTGAGATGGGTGTGCCCATATAGAGCTCCAATTCATTGGGTAAAGTTAAGTCTCATGAGATGTGATGTGAAACGAGATTGGTGGTTAGCCTTGACCCGTACTAAATTGGAAAACATGATTGGTGGTTAGACTTGACCTATACTAAAGAAATGTCTTATGATTCTACCTCATTTATATGATTCCATGTTTATATGATCCCATGCTTATATGATATGATATCATATGTTCCATGCATTTTTATCATTATGTCATGCCCTTTAACTCATGTGCTTAAGATGTATCCTTATGTTCACTCCCTTACTGGGATTTTTAGCTCATCCCTTTGTTCACGTGTTCCACAAGGTGCCCTATGAAGATGTAAGGGCTCAAAAGAATTTAGGATCTCTTTATAGAGATTAAATAAAGAAATGTTTTTTATCCCCATTTGTTATTTTTTATGTGCCTAGTCTTCCATTACACTAGACTTAACAATCCTTGACCTGTACTATGATGTATAATTATTCTTAAAATCATGTAATGTTATATATAAAAGCCTTGGGTCGCTATAGTTGATATTATAGGATGGTCTATTTATTTTTGGAGATTAGTAATAGATAACCTTAGTGAGAACCATTAGAATGAGACGAAGTATAATAAAACATCCCTAATTTTTGTTAAGTATAGAGTAAGTGGTTTATCAAGAAAATATATCCCTGTCTGGATATGAGTAGGTAGAGGCGGCTCTGGAACAAATGTTTCTAGGAGTGAAAACTCTGAAAAGGTGTTTCAGGATTGAACAAGGGTGTCCTAGTACACAACAATGCGCCTTTCTGCACTCTTGGTTATGAAACTCCTGAGGAATATACTTTAGTAGATTCATGATCTTAGTAAAAACCATTATTAAGGGACAAAAAAGCCCATAAGAATATAATTCAACAAATATATCGAGGATAACCTATAATTAAACCTAAATAATCACAAGTTATGATGTAATTTTTATTTATAAGTTCATCCTTTTATGTTCAAATTTTCCTTTCTATGCTCAATAGCATAGTATTAAAGACTTCTAATTATATGTTATTTTTCTTAGTTAATGGAGGGAAATAGAAGAACACACTCTAACAACCAATGTTATAGGAAATGTGAAGATTTTCTTAATTATATGTATGATATGATGGGAGTGGGTGCTCAAAACTTCATGATAGTACTTTCTCAACTGGCTTGAGTTATAAATAATAACTTGAATTGTGTGGAATACCCTCCTCCTCCAAGGAAAGAGAAAGTTTCTATAGAATCCTTCATGCAGAAAAGGCCTCCCATGTTTAGCGTATCTTCTGATCCCCTTCCCTGTAGAACAATGGATTGACTCCATTGAAAATATATTCTCTATCCTCAAGTGCTCGAAAGAAGAGAAGGTTGTATTGGTAGTCTATCATTTTGCTGTGGAAGCTGATTAGTGGTGGACACTGATCAAGAATACAATGTCCCGAGAATAAATTGATTCCATGGATTGGGAGGAATTCAAGATCAAGTTTTTCAACAAATAGTTTCTTCGAACCCTCCATCTCAAGATGGAAAGAGAGTTCCTAAGACTCAAGTAAAAGGAAGATGAGTCCATTAGGGTGTATGAACAAAAAATTACAAGGCTTTAAAGGTACTCCTATGGCTTTTTCATGAACACCGAATGTAAGGTATATCGATTCTTTAGCGGACTAAAGTTGAGTCTACGAAAATCATTGGAAATTCGAGAATTCGACAGTTATGAGGATATTGTCTGTTGGACCCTCAAGGTTGAAATAGAGACTCGATACTCTCAATAGTCTCATGGGACCAATGGCAAGAAGGGTAAAATGGAGAACAACATGGGTGGTCCATCAAAAAAATCTAATGATGGAATGAATCTCGACTTTTCTCCTTGAAAAAATTGCGGGAAGAAGCATCTTGTTAACTATCTGAAGGGAACCAACAATTGCTTCAAATGTGGAAGGTTTGGTCATCTAGCCAAGAATTGCAAAAAAGATATGAAAAATCCCACTAATGTTGAATAAGAAAGGATGGTTCAGATCAACACTTAGCCAGAAGTGCAGTGTTACAACTATAAGAAACATGGGAATTTTGCGAACAATTTCCCTAAGCCGAAGGTTGTCGAAGGAAACCAATAACAACCTCCAAGGCAACAAGAAAGGTCTTATTATATCACTACTACTAAGATGGAGCTGGAAAATGATGTGTTGATAAGTCTTCTAGTTATTCATTCAAGAATAGTGAATTTACTATTTGATTATATTTCTACGCATTCTTTTATATCTTGCAAGTTTAGTAGAACAATTCAACCACCACCTCAAAATTTGGAGGAAAAGTTATCTATGAGAACAACGAATAGGGAAATCGTTGCATCCACAGTTTATAACTACTCCCCAGTTAACATTTATGGACTGAAGGTCCCATCAAATATCATCATACTTCCTTTAGTGGAGTTCGATTCTATCTTGTTCATGGATTGGATATCTTTGCACAAAGCCAACATCAACAGTCGGTAAAGGGAGATTACTCTTCACATCTCGGAGCATCATCCAATTCTTTACAAGTGTAAGGAAGAAAATGAGTCTCATTTAGAATCTGCATATCAAGTGTGGATATTTTTTCCTTATGATAAAGCATTTCTAACTCAAATGATTGAGACAAAGGGGAGAATAATTCTTGAAGACATGCCCATCGTGAGGGATTCCATTAATGTATTCCCTAAAGAGTTGGTCAGTCTTCCTCCAGACCGAGAGGTTGAGTACTCAATTGATATTATTCCTGCATCTTTTCCTATATCAATGAAACCTTACAGAATGGCCATCGTAGAGTTGGAAGAATAGAAAAAGTAGTTACAAGAGAATATAGAGAAGGGTTTTATATGCCCGAGTTCCTCACCTTGGGGGTGCGCCAGCCCTCTTTTTCAAGAAGAAGGAAGGATTAATTCTCCTCTGCATTGATTATCACGAGCTCAATAAAATCAGGATAAAGAAAAAGTATCCCCTACCACTAATAAATGACTTGTTTGATCAGCTTCATGGGGCCAGTTATTTATCTAAGGTGGAACTTCGGTCGAGATATCATCAATTAAAGGCGAGGAAGGAAGATATTCCCAAGACTACCTTTTGAACAAGGTACGGACACTATGAGTTAATAGTGATTCCCTTCAGACTCAATAATGCTCCAGCAATTTTCATGGATTTGATGAATAGAGTCTTTAGATATTTCCTTGTCAAATTTTTGGTATTTTTTATTGATTCTATTCTGATATACTCCTATAGAAAGGAAGAACATGATGAGAATTTGAATACCGTGTTAAATACTTTACAAAGGGAGAAGTTGTATGCAAAGTACAATAAATGTGAGTTTTTTAAGGGGTATGTATCATTCTTGGGGCATGTTATCACCTGCAAAGGGATATCTGTGGACCCTTTTAAGACAAAGAAATTTGAAGAGTGGCCCAGGCCAACTTCTGTAATGGAGATCCATATATATTTTGGTCTAGCTTGGTATTATCGACGATTTGTGAAGAACGTTTCACTATTGTCAAACCCAATGACCAAGCTAGAATGAAAGGGGGTAAAGTTTGTATGGATGGAAGAATGTGAGGTAAGCTTCAAGAAGCTAAAGGGAAGGCTGATCACTGCACATGTACTCACATTACTAAACAGTGGATAATGTTTTGTGATATACAATGATGATTCAAATAAAGGATTGGGTTCTGTACTAATGCAAAATGATAATGTGATAGCCTATTCCTCACGATAGTTGAATATCCATGAGCAGAACTACTCGACATATGACCTAGAGTTGGAAGCCGTTATTTTTTCCTTGAGGATCTGGCGGCACTACCTTTATGGTGATAAGTGTGACATATAAACTGACCACAATAGGCTAAAGTATATATTCACACTAAAGGAGCTCAAAATGCATCAAAGGATATGGTTAGAGCTAATCAAGGATTACGATTTCTCTATTCACTATCATCATGGAAAGGTGAACAAGGTAGCTGATACTCTAACCAGAAAAGAACTTGCTACTCTATCCATTTTATGGATTGAGAAAGACACTATCTTCTTGGATATGTAAAATATGGATTTAGAAATCATAAGGGAAGGGGATATATCCTACCTTACCCAAATGACTGCACAAACATCCATTCAAGAGAATATTAAAGAAGCACATAGGGATGATGTAGAATTACAAAAGAGGGTGAATGTATTAATGAAAGGGAAGCTAAAAGAGTTCCATATCAAAGATGATGGTGTAATTTGGTTTGGAACATGAATTTGTGTGCCTTAATCACCCGAGATAAAGACAGAGAAATTAGACAATGCACATAGATCAACATTCTCTATCCATCATGGGAGTACCAAGATGAACCGTGATCTCCGAGAACAGTTCTGGCGGGATAACAAGAAGTAGGAGATTGCAAAATATATATCAAGGTGTTTAGAATGTCAGCAATTTAATGAAGAGTGACAAAAGTCCAAAGGGATGATGCAACCATTTCCTATACCCATGTGGAAATGGGATAATGTCACTATGGTCTTTGGAACGGGTCTCCCGAAGAAGTCGAGAGGAAATAATGCGATACGGGTTGTTGTTAACTGACTCACAAAGGCATCCCATTTTATTTCTATTCGAAAAGACCTATCACATGAAAAATTCAAAAAATATTTGTGAAGGATGTGGTGAAACTTCATGGTGTTCCACTCTCAATTGTCTTTGATCATGATCCAGGGTTCAAATCTAAATTCTGGAGGAGTCTTCAACATACTTTGAGTACTGAATTAAATTTACGCATGACCTATCATCCCCAAACTGATGGCCAATCTGAAAGGTCTATTCAGATGCATGAAGATATTCTAAGAGCCTTCACTATAGAATTCAATGGTTTATGGGATCATCATCTCCCATTGGTTGAGTTCTCATACAACAATAGCTTTTATTAGTGTATTCAGATGGCTCCGCATGAAGCTCTATATGGAAAGGGATGTGGAACTCTAACCTGTTGGGATGAAGTTGGAGAACAAATGTTACTTGGACCCGATCTTGTGCAAGAGATATCAGAGAAGGTTCATGTCATCCAGGAAAACATCAAAGATTCTCATAGTTGGAAAAAGAGCTATACTGACAACCGTCGAAGGGACTTGGAGTTCGAATTTGAAGATGAATCCTTCCTTAGAATATCACCATGGAAGAGAGTCATGTGGTTTGTAAATAAAGGGAAGTTAAGCCCAAGGTACATTGGCCCTGTTGAGATCCTTGACTGCATAAGAGTTGTGGCCTATCGGCTTGCACTTCCACCAAATATGTCTTGAGTTCATGATGTGTTTCATGTATCACTCCTGGGTAAGTACATACCTGATCCCTCACACGTACTGAACTCATAGGTGGTGTAACTGGAAGATGATCTCTCTTATGAGGAGAAACCAGTGAAGATTTTAGACTGAAGAGATAAGGTTTTATGCAAAAATACAACCCAACTTGTTATAGTGTTGTGGAAGAATAAAAAGTTTTAATAAGCTACCTGGGAACCAGAGGAGGCAATTATGGAGAAGTACCCTCATCTATTTACAACTTAGAATGTAAAACAGAATATTGAGGGAGAAATTTCATAAGGAGGGAAGAATGTAACGAACCAATGTTTTTCAATGGAAATCCCCTTCTCATAAGAATTTCAAAACATCTAATGAAAACACAACAAAATGAACTACTAAGTGGTAAGTGAACTTCAAACATAGTTTTGTCACTTTTATGTTTGGAATTTCGAAAATCGAACATGCACGGTTGTGACCAGCAAGTTATTTGGAGTTCGATAAGAAAAACATAATTTTTGGTGAATAGTAACACACCCTTATGAATAGTAACATACCTTTATGAATAGTGATATAACCTAATGAATAATAAACTTACCTATGATAGTATTAAAATAATATTCAGGTGAAATCATGATGTACCGGTATTTTAGAATAAGCAAATGAATGTTTTAAAATCGGGGTTTAATAATAAATTATGATTTTAATTAAATAATAAATTAATCATATTTAGAAAATTAATTTTTTAAAATGGACTTCATTTTTAGATTCTACAAGTAAAAAAGATTTTAGTGTTAATTTTTTTGAGTTTTCTGAAATACATGAATTTTTTATGAATAGTAAAATCTTATAATTCACAATAAATGCTAAATAATGGATTAATTGAGTCATTGATGATGATATTCTGATGTAAGCCCAATTGTGTCGAATTGAAATTAATTTATTACTCTTATTGGTCATGTAATACTTACTATTCCTTGTGTTGTGAAGAAATAATAAACTAATGATTAAAAACATATAAAAACCCTCCTCCCCTCCACTATAAATACCACACATTCATAACTCTTCTTTTCACTCCTCTCAAGCCTTATGCCTAGCTAATATTCTTCCCAAATATCTCCCCAAGATACTCCCCACGTCCAAAAGTTCCTAGACACTTCAAAATACCAAAACCTCTCCCCTTAAGAGGTTCTCAAAGGAAGAAGTTTCAAGAGGTAAATTCCTCTTTCCAATTCCTTCTTTTCTTTTATGATCTTTTTTTCTTTCTTTCCTCACCTCCCTTCACCAAAATAGTATGATAGCTCCAGTAACATACAATTACTGGAAATTATTTATGTTAATGGTATATTTCATTATCTTCTATCTTTCCCCACATTTTATTTGAAAGGAATGAAAGCACCGTTTGAGATCCGCTAATTTAACACATTCAAGGACAAAAATTTATCAATTTTTATTATCATCTTTAAATCTGGTCATGAAAACATTTTTGTTATGGTTGAACCAGATTATATATATGTTTTATATCCTATTTTTATTTGGTAATCATTTTTTATAAATGGTATTACATTATAAATCAAAACATGTTATTCGTAATCAAACCCACCAATTAAAAAAATGGCTGTCACATTGGTTTTATATAATAGTTCGACTTTACTCTAAGTAACCAAATTAAATTTAAAACCATTTAATATATTGTATGTTTACTAATATAATATAACTTCAATTATGTAAAACCACTTTCATCATACATGTTTATCAAAACATAAATATAAGTGAACGGGTCATTAAAATCAAGTAAACAAACGAGCCTGAAAAATGAAATCGAACCTCATAACCAATCAAAAAGGTTATGAATGAACGTAAAATGATTATAATAAACCAATTACATATATAAGGGGTTATGGAATTATTAATTAATAAACCTAATTTTTTTATTCATGTCATTAATAACAAGTGGAGAACACCAACATATTTAAGGTAAGGGTCCTCTCTTTTTCACTATTAATCAAGATTGTTCTCTATACTATGCCTTTTAATGTGTAATAAAAAGTGATGGGGTATGTGTTATCACATCCCCCATACTTCACTAATGTTTTATAAGTGATGATGAACCCCTTATCTCTGTCATCAATCCCTCTTAGTTACACCTGATACCATGCTAATAAACAGTAATGGATTCTACTGGAACTTCCTTTATTCCGTCGGGTTGCTCTATCTTTCTTTTTAACAAAATGTAGTTGTATTTTATTTTTATGTAAAACTTCTTCATTATGTTTATATTCTCTAAAATAATGTCCCAAGATCCATATCTCATTCTCATTCAGGGATATACATTCTTTTAAGTGGATCCCTCCTCGATACTTCCCAATAAGCACACTCATTTTAAAGGAACATCCCAAAATTTTACCCAATATCAAGTGCACTATATACTCTATTTCAAGGAAAAATTGTCTTTATAAAATAATTATTTTTATTATGAAAACCTTCTTGGTTAAATTCTGGTTTTATATAAAATAATTTCCTCTTTAATATTTTAAAAGCTCTATAGTATTTTCCTTAAAAACCGCACAAAGAAGTTTAAATGCTAATGTTTCTCAAATACATTTCTTATATGGTGTCACCAATATTTTTCACCACCTACCATGTTATATTCCTTTATTACCTTATGAACATCCATTTATGTTCTAATCCCTTTCTTTCATGGAAGCTTTAATGATACACTCATAGGTTATGCTTCATGTCATGACTGTGGTACCCGATTCATTCCATGGGTATCCTTATGTTTATGAATGATTGATTATGTATGATTATTTATGTGTAAATAATATTTATGTGGGAAGAATATTCATGAAAATTTTTATATGGATGCTCCCCGATAGCGCTCCAATTCATTAGGTAATGCTAAGTCTCATGAGATGCGATGTCAAACGGGATTGGCGGTTAGCCGTGAGCCGTACTAAAATGAAAAATGGGATTGGTGGTTAGCCTTGAACCATACTAAATAAATGTCTTATGATTCTAACACATTTGTATGATTCCATGTTTATATGATCCCATTCTTATATGATATGATTTCATATGTTCCATGCTTTGTTATCATTATGTCATGCCTCCTAAATCATGTGCTTAAGATATATCCTTATGTAAATTACCTTATAGGGATTTTTAGATCATCCATTTATTCATGTGTTCCGCAGGGTACCCTATGTAGATGTGAGGGTTCAAAGTAATTTAGTAGATATTTATGGAGATTAAACAAAGAAATGTTTTTTATCCCCATATTTTATGTTTTATGTACCTTGTCTTCCAAGACACTAGTCTTAACGATTTGTGGCTTGTACTCTGATGTTTAATTATGATTAAAATCATGTAATGTTATATATAAAAGGCTTGGGTCATTATTTACCTCAGTATAACATAGAATGGATGTGGAAGAAATAATTTACACACGTTCCAACTTTGCCTCATGAATTATTTGAAAAACTATTTCACAACATTGAAAAACTATTAATTTTTACCCATGTGTTAGTTATACATAAAAGTGATTTTAAATCAAAGTGAAATATATAATTTAATCATATGTCCTTGAAATACTTCTAGATAAAAATAACTGATTTTTTAGATCAATTATCACCTAAACATGGTGGATAAATGTGATGAAAAGGAAAGACTGGATTTGATTCATTTGAAAGGATATAAAATTTTATTTATTTCATTTTGTGCTCAAGGAATGGGGCATCTGATCCTCACTGTATGTTGTTGTATATGAGTGATACTCTATTTTTTAAAGCCTTCTATAAAGGTATTAATGAAATTAACAATATTAAATATGATTTATAAATGAATAAACCATAGTTTGAAGAAAAGTTTAAAGGAATGATGGTTCATGATGAATTTTAATATCCTATAAGAATAATTAATGTATATTAGAGTTTAGTACCATTAGTGAAGGATTAAGATATATATTGGAGATCAAGCTCTCCAAGTAGGGATTAATGGTATGATTGGGTTTTTATATATAGAAAGGATGAAGTATTCTAGAGTTTCATTCCATCTAGGAAGGATAATGTGTGTATTGTGATTTAAAATTTACCTGGATGTTGGATTGTTTGAGAGATGGAAGAAGGTGTCATATTGTTTTGATCAATCCTATAAAAAGGGCTTCATACACATCTCTATGAAGTGAATCAAAATCCATAGAGTTCATAGTCACAGTGTCATAGTCATGTGACATGGAATTCCATAAATTATAGGTATTGTAGTAATGAATAATGTTTATCCTTTTATGGTAATATATACAGGACCATCATGAATCATAGTTAAAATCTATATGACTGGGTTAATTAGCATCTTGTAGTTTATGGTCATACAAATTGGAATATTAGTTGATGAATTCATATCATGAGAGAATTCTTCAAGGTTTTCTCTAATATAGAAGTAAAGTGTGGGCATGGGTCTTACATAAAGTTAGAGGCCCTCATGTATTGAGTAATCTAGAAAAATAGTTGAAGGCATAGATGGATTACAATGAAATGGTATCCTATTTCTAATAACCTCTAGTGCATCTATGAAAAGATAGGGGTAAGGGTGATTGGGTCCATGAGAGATAAGAACTAGTGGAAGAAATGATTGGATTAATTGTAATTTAAGGCCCTTGAAATGAGTTTGTGTATATGTTCAGAGTCAAACGAAGATAATGGGAATACATAAATACTATGAATATGAATAAGAATTGTGTAGAAGCTTCATAGTGTTAAGATTTAGTAGATGAACCCCAAAAAATGTAAGTGACTTCCTCAACAGTGTTCTATAATATTCCTTATTCTATATGTGGTGGAAAAGGTTGATAAGTATCTCATTATTAAGTTGTATCTCTTTAATAAAGGGGAATACAGTAATGTATGCATTTTTCAACAAATTAAATATAAATTAGAATTTACACTCAAATTTAGTTGTTTGGGTTCAATATTTATGCATGTGGTATTTATGGACGTTGAATTATTTGTGCATAAGTCAGTGTTTCTTAGGATTTTGAATTTGGGCATGGTCCATGAAATTTATGTTCAAGATTTCCCATGATAGAGGGGTCACATAGGTATATATGTTTTGTAAGTCCTATGATCCTTGGATTTATGGGTTCCTCAAGTGTATGTGATTTAATTTGTGCTTAAGTAATCATGGAAAGTAAATTAAATATTTGAACATATGGAATATACTTAACACATATCTCACCTTTGTTTCTTGGTAAATTATGCACCGATGATAGATTGAATCTTAATTATGAATTTTATCTCCTTTTTATTGTTCTGATGTTCTTGGAACACTAAAGTGAGGAATATGCTGTAGTGCTACATGTTATAAAGTTCTAGGTGAGTTGTTATTTTAAATGTGCTGGAATAATGATATTAGTTCTGAAATTGAATTTATCTTTTATCTGGATGGATAAAAATCACCCTCTTTTTTTAATTTTTTTGTTATTTATAGTAATTTTCGGGTTTTTGGGCTAGATAAAAGGCATTGCACACAAAATTACTTGTCCTTACTAAAATGAGAGGCATTAGAACTAGGATACTATGCACATTAGGGAATCAGTATGCACTAAAATGCCTAAATCTAGTGAAATTGATAAGGTTGATATTGATTTATAACATTTCACCACATCATTGTTTGGAAAATTTAGTTCTTAGTGAATTAAGAATTTCCATATATTTATTACGAGATACTTTAGCACTACATGAATACCTGCTAGCACATGGATGGAAGTACTGATTTATACATGCACATCAATTTCATTTATAATTTATATTAAAAAATTTTGAACTTGAAATTGACATAACATTTGATCTAGGTGTCTTATTTTACTCCACATGCTTTCAAATCATGATGAATAGAATTATTTAAGAATCTATTCAATAATTCCTTCCATTAACAATACAGTTTTTTTACATCACTTACCAATTCAATGGGGATAACACTAGTGATAAAAGGGATTTAAAAACATTTACTCATTTGTAAGGATACCCTAATTAGTTTAAGTCATAATGTGCCCAAGGAATGTGGAATATCATGATCATTACATAAAATTGTGTATCGATAGTACTTGATAATTTATATCCAAATAGGAATGTATTAAGAAGTTCAACACTATCTAGGAAGGAAAAAAAATAACGAACCATAGTTTAATACTTGATGGGAAGTGATGATGTGTCAAATTGGATTTTAATAATCTTCATGAGGACATAAGGTATGTTAGATTTCAACATCACATAAGAAGGATTAAGGATTACGATAGTGTTTATGGTCTTCCCGGATTAATTAATTTTATACTGGAGTTTCATTCCATCCAATAAGGATTATGGATCATAGATCCTAATTCTATTTAGGTAGTAGCCAGAATATAACAATATTTAATACCGCCCTGAAGGATGGACTCTTTGAGATCTGGATAGAGGTTCCAGGATATTGGGATTTGGTACATAAAAGGGGTTTTCAATATATCATTTTTTGGAGAATCAAGGCACTTGAATTTTAGGTTCATAGTTTCATATCTATATAATAGGTAATGTTTTACCATTTGAGGCATTATAGAAAGTACTATTTATGTTCCTTTAAATTTAATGCATCTAGGACAATCGTGTCTCATATATTATTGTCAAATGGACTAGATTATTGATGTATTTCAGTTTAAGGTCATAAAATGAGGACCATAAAGTGTTGGATTTTTATCAGTGGTTGGATGTGGGTCTTACATATGAGAAACCGTTTCATTGTTTGACCCGAAAAATGAGTATGGTGATTTCATGTGTCTTAAAAAAGGTCGGTGGAAACTATGGAATGATTTCTTTAGATAACTCAGTAAAGGCATAAAGGGCTCTCATTAGATTTTTGGATCATTTGTAAAAACCTATTATCCTATTTGAAAGGGTTGATGTAAGTATGACTGAACCCACGAGTGATATTAACTTATAGAAGAGATGTTGGGACCACTCCGAACTGGGATCCCTTAAAATAAATTCATATATGTGGTGGGAGTTCAATGAAGAAAGGTTTTGGAAATGAATAATCATAATATTAATGGGGATTATGTAGAAGTTTCCTAGAATTTCCATCTTGTCGATGAACATATATAGAGGTAAGTGACCTCTCTTAAGGTGACCCAAAACATTTCTACATAAGTGGTGGAAAAGGGTGAGAAGTATATCACAAAAGAGTTTCATCTCTTTGGTATTAATGCCTTTAATAATGTGAAAATGTTTTACTCCATTATGTAGAAACTAATACTTATGATCAATATTGGATACTTATGTTTACCAATCATTCATGTGTTCCTTGTGGATAATGGATTCTGTTTACATATGTTTGGCTTTCTCAACATTTTTTATTTATTCATAGTTTGTGAAAGTTAAGATTAGAAATTCCCATGTTTGAGGGATTACCCAAGTATATGTGTTGTTTATATCCTTTAATAAATTTATCTATAACCACTGTTAGTGTAATTGATATAATTATTTCTCAAAGGATTTTAGTGAATTGATTCTTTATTTAAAACATTGAAAATCCATTGATACATAAATTACTTTTTTGGGAAAAATTTTACACATGTATGATATTTGGGATTAATTTAGGATTTTATCTATTTGGTTCCTCCTTAAGTGCTAGACTCACTACAGGGTTAGTCACACTAGAGTGCTATGTGGATTGAATTGATGACCATACTAAAAACTGAGTTCACTAATGTTATAGATATTGTAACAGCCCGAGATTTTATTCTTTTTAATTTTATTAATGTCTTGTGTTATACTCTACACCAAAAGGATCTTTCACAATACACTTCTCTGACCTGGCTTGAATTACACGCAATCACAACCTTCCTCGATAGCGTGTGTTGTACGCAACACCGAGTTTCGCTAAACAACGATATGCTATTAAGATATTATTAAAACTAGCCGTTATGAATAGTAATAACCACTTTTTGGAAATTTTGTAAATTTTATTTTTCAAAATGGAATTCATTTTTGGATTCGGAGTATCGAATTTAGCCTAAGGTGAAATTTTGGTACTTTTCGGATAACTTTCATATTCTAATGAATAGTGAAAATTACTAAATTATAATTAAAAACAACTTTTTTAATCGAAATAATTAATAGTGATAAATTATTAATTTGAGTGGTTTTAAAGTATATTTAGAATATATTTTTACAATTTAATACAATGTTGGTCATTGTTTGTAATTTCACATTTAAACCAGACATAATCAAGTGTCAATCTTTTGATAGATTTTGTTTCTTAAAAAACACGCTATTTGTTTTAACAGCGGGATTTAATTATAAAATTAATTAATGCAACTTCTATGTTATGAATTTGGTAAAATAGACTTCATTTTTGAATTCGGAATATGAAATATAGCTTAGGATGAAATTTTGGCATTTTTCTGAAAACTTTCAATTTTTGATGAATAGTGAAACCACTAAGTGGTAGGTTAAAAACGGAATTTTGCATAAAACTTAATTTTACCGCTTCTGTGAATGGAATTTCGAAAATCCGAGAGACACGGTTAATATCAAGGACTAAAATGTGGTTCAATGAGATGAAAATAATTTTTTGGTGAATAGTAACTTTTTACTTTTTTTTACCACGGTTAATAGTAAATAGGGTAACTAAGGGTAAATATGATATTAATATTACCCTAACACATGTCCTAATTCTATTGGACAAGTGTAATTCGACCAAAAACAAACTTAGGAATAAAATATGACCATTTAGGCCCACTTGGATTAGATTAGGACATTTATTATTAATTTATTTAAAGAAGGGTTAAAATAGTTAAAATCAAAGTTTAATAAGTAAATCATTTTTAATATGGGGTTATACATAAGATAAATTCGACTATAAATATTCATTAGAAAGCTAAAAAGATTTCCTACATGATGGTATTTTATTTGTAATTTTTAGACAGCATATAATATAATTTATTTATGACACAAAGATGATGAAGTAATTATCTTATTAATGAAATATTGACATAATTGATAATATAAATACCAAAATAAATGTAATTTAAGACTTTTTATGAATTCCACTAATTTTCTAGGTTACTATGATATATTAGTGTTGATTTAATAAACTTGGTTTGAATATATAATTCTTTTATGACTTTCAAAAAAATCATATATCACATAGTGTCAAAATTGACACAAAATAGTTTTTAAATCAAATATTATATTATTAATTGTTATTTTATTCCTAAAAATCTAAGGTTCGGCCAAATGACTTAGATAAGGATATATGTATTAATAATATACAATTTGGGGTTCGTTTGGCATGTTATAGTAAGTGTATTAACCATATAGTGAAAGAAAACAAAAAGACACGGTAAAAGTTAAATTATTTAACTTAGAGTTAAATCTAATTGATAAGGTTTAAAATAAGATCCAAACATGTATAAATTTGATTGGTTGATGAGATTACAACCCTATCTCATCTAAGCTTCGAATATGAGTCATTTTTGGAGGTTTTTAAGTGGGGTTATATTTATTATAAATTAATATTTTTAAGAATTCCTAAGGTGCCCCTCTCCTCCCTTATAAAAGGACACCTCCTCCCCCTCCTCCTCACACCAATTTGAGCACTCAAGCTCGGCCAACCCCTGCCAAAATCCCTTCTCCACTTCCCTAGCAACATCCTAGAGGTTCTGGTCTTCCTCAAAGACCAATTCTAGTGCCCTAAGAGGAGGTCTCAAAGAGGCACTTCAAAGAAGAGGTAATTACCGTTACCAATTCTTTCATCTTTATTTCTTCTTCCACTTCTTCTTCTTAGGTTGTTTCATTATGAAGTAATAACATCAGTATCACTAATATACTGATATGTTATTATAAGTATGAAACAACCCTATTTCACCATCTATCCATCCTACGGAAAAAGAAATCACCGCGCGTACGTACGTACGGAATACCGTCTCCACGCCGTGGTGTAATCTATTTTCCACCACCACCTTACATGGATGGGTATAATGGTGTAAAGAATAACTATACATAGTTATTACAACATCATAATGATTCTGATATATTTTATAATCCACTCCAATTCAATTCAATATTTATAGAAATGATATCATCGCTCGTGCGTACGTACGGAATACCGTCTCCACGACGCGATGAGATTCATTCTCCATGTTAACCATTTAAGAATGATTATAATGTATATATAAGAAATAATAATGAAATACATGACATTATAAAGCTACTGGATTTATGTATATATATATACATATGTATGTCATCTACTTACTTCCATTTCAAGACAATAAGGAAAGAAAAACAGCGTTCATGCGTACGTACGGACTACCGTCTCCATGAACGGTGTTTTTCATTTTATTTATCTATCTATTATATATATATATATACTGAATATATATGATATATAAATCATATTTTATATTCTGGAAGTAAGTAAATCATGATATAAGTAATAATGATGTCAAGAACAACAAGTCAAAACACCTACGATAAATGAAACGATTTTACCCAAAACGCTTCTTTAACATGGAATTTACAAAAGAACGGGTAATATAATGTCATAAGTGAACCATATATGATATCATAACAATGAATATGATTCTGTAATAAGTCAATGACATTATTTAAATCATTATACAGGAGGTTCGGACACATACGAAGCAAATTGGACCTAAGGTAAGGGAAATATCACAATCTCATTTTTATCCGAGATTGTTTATTCGTAAGTATTTACTGGGGTGTATTTTATCATCCACATCCATGTTTCATCAAAATGTAATATTATTTCCATCCACCTACAATTGTTTAAATCCATTTTTACCCTTCGGTGAGTTTTTAGTAATATGTATGAAAGGAATCTTTTTTCGTACGAGGTACTTTTTGACTTTTCCGACAAAAGTACGAAGAATGTTTTTTTTTACTTATACGGCACGAACGGATTTCTACTGTTTTATAAAGCCTTATTTTCATGAAGCTTCCTATAAAATATTTCATGACTATTTTCAATAAAATCTCTTTCTTTTAAAGTTGCATGATGTTTTGTGAAAAGAAATTGATTTTGAAGAAGAAAGGATATTTTCCTCAAGAATTCAATTCAAGTGTTTTATCAAAATTATTTTCCATCTAAGATAATAAAGAGTTCTGTTTCTATCCATATTTTTACATTGATTTGACTATGTTGTGATGGAATTATGTTTATGAATTCCTTTATCTTATATGAATGGTTTTATGATGTCATGTTGTTTAAGAATCCCATTTTTATTACATGGGTTATGAAATGATGTATGATTTATGATTTTGTGGCACACATAAGAAAGGATTCATTAAGAGATGGGTGGGACCTATATCTCCCTCCAATACATTGGGTAAAGATTTTATATCTCATGAGATAGACATGGCTGGAATGGTAGGTTATACCGGTTCAGTGAAACAGGACTGAAACGAGGATTACTCGATTCAGAAAGGGACTTTGTCCACTAAGATAGTCTTGGCAATGAGTCTTGACTAACAAGAAATGATTCTCTATGATTATGTGTGTATGCCACAATGAGTAATGTTTTAAGTTATGATTTCATTTCACTACTATGATTTATCCCATGTTATGAAATTATGCTCTCTTTTGCAGGTTAAGATTTCCAAAAATGTTATGTTCTTATGAAAATTATGTGATTGATATTTCCTTTGTTTACCCTTACTGAGCATTTGAGCTCACCCTTTTATGTTTTATTTTCCCCAGGATATAAAGAAATGTTTTAGGTAGAAAAAAGGGATGACCTTTATGGGAGATATTGAAGAACTTTCACCACGATTAGAAGATTACGTTCCGAGTTTCCAAAGACACTAAACTATTACGATCCTTTAGTGTGTGTTTTTGTTATGTACTAAGTATTCCGCAAATGTAATGTAATGTCCATGTACGTCAAGATACGGGTCTCTACAGATATACTAATGCGCGGTTCAGGTTTTAATGATGAGTTCATCTATTAGAGAGAATTTCTCCAATATATATATGGACAAAAATTTCCCCTCTGGACTATTGTGTTTCTATGGTATTTAGAAGCATGTTGGGGGCATGGACACTATAAAAAATATGTGATAGGTATAATGGATCATTTTCATCATGGTGGAAGGAATTTGATCTAGGTTTTAGTTCATTATAGGGAATCATTGCATGATATATTAACTCACTCCTGTGAAATTTACATTGGTAGCGATGAAGTATAACAATACCCCACATTACCAGTGGGGGATTTTTTAAGAACCAAACCACATTGGAGGGAGAATTTTACGGTATATTTGAGAGGAAACCTTTTGGATATACTCATCATTTATGGGGGGTGAATCAGTACTGTTAACCTTTTAAGTAATTATTACTTTTATAGCATTGAACTCCTAAACCTGTTAGGATATTTATTCTCTTAATCTTTTTTACATATCATATATCAAAATATGAAAGTAGGTAAATAAGGGACATGATATGTTTTCAAGGGTTAAAACTCAATATGAGTATCTAATCCTTATAAAGGTTTGGAAATAATATAATACCACATAAACACTAGAAAAAAATCATTTAATATGGTTCCAACACGTAACAAATAACCTTTCACTTGCATGACACTATAGTCAATTGATAGAGATTGTTTTAATATTCTTCTCAGTTCTTTATACTACCACAGATGATATTCTTCACAAACATATCAATGTAATTTGTTACAAAAAGAATGTATTAAAAAAATTTAGACTTCTGATGGATGTCATATGGATTATTTTTTCCTTTTTTTTACTTCTTCACTTGTAACTTGCTTATTAGTAGATAAGAAACTATCCTTCTTCATGACATAAAACTGAAAGATTCTCTGTCCTCTTCCCCTTCTTTTATGTACATAGATAACATATTTATTTTTTACTCTCTTATTACATTTAATCTCATTAATAGGTTAATTGATATCCATAAAAATTTCTTCTACTATTATCACTTTATTCTTCAGTGATGAACAGACTACACTAGATTTCTTTCCTCTTCATCTTTCCTATCTAATAATAAACAATAACAAAATATCTATTAGGTATTTGAAAAAACCATTATTCTTCTTGTTTTTATGATACTTATCCTTATAATGAAAATTCTCCATCCTATATATTCTAATCAGGTTGGTACCTATACATCTGATCAATTAATCCTTAAATCTTTTCTGAATCATAAAATTCCTTCATGATTATATAAATGATAAATTTTCAGCTCAAAATCATTATAAATAGTAATTATTATTTATTTATCAAAAAATAATATGAAATATTAAATTTCATTATCAAATTCCCTTCTCAGTGCGCTAATTACACTTTAATGAAAATATCACAATATCTCATGCATGTGTTTAGGAAAATTGGATGAATCCTCAATGAAAAACATAGAAAACATTATCTTACTATTATTTTATGTTCTATTTAAAAATAAAATTTATATAAGTTTCCTTAAAATTATTTATTTTAATGGATTGGATATCTCAGATCTTTTATTCAATTTCTTTTATCTTCTCAAGTGTTTAAAATTTCATTTATGCATGTAATGCATGTACTAAATTAAAATGGTTTTTTTCACTATAATAAAAAAACCATGTATATCCACACACTATCCTATTATATAACTCAATTTAAATACCCTAAGTTGCATAATATTCATTTCTCATGAACAATACCTTCATGCTTGTATATAACATGAGTTTGTAATATTCTTCATTTGTGTAAGGTTTTATATGTATGTTTACTATGTTTACATAACTCAATGATATAGCCATATTATAAAACAATTTTTTGGACATATAAACCATAATATTTTCATGAAAGAAGAAACAAAACATGAAAAAAGAGACTCTTGTGTTCTTCTTCATTCATAAAATATGCAGTTCGTATTCTTCACATAAATCAGTGCACAAAACTCCCCTTCTTCACATAGTTTTGATGTTCAAGTGAATATATTCTTCCTATCATAATAAAACATGTGTAGATACACTATTTTAAAGAAAACGAGAGCTCTCAATGAAATTGTGATTAATAGTAGTGTTTTTTCCCTCCGTTCATAAATATTTATAGAGATATTTCTCCAACTCTCCATCATTAATTCATAAAAATAGAATCTTGAAAATTATGTAGTGCCAATGGTGATATTAATGTCACTGAAGGTACCAGTATTCAAATATTTAGTGTGGGTTTATCAAATATTCTATTTTGAAAAAATATGGTGTCTTTTCTTATGATATTCCATATTCTCCCTTCATAGTGAGTATTTCACATGCTTAGAAAAATAATCGCAGGCTTCTCCCTTGAATCTATGAACACAAAATTCATTGAATAATGCATTGTAAACTAAACTTTTATCTCATTATAATCTTCATATTTTATCCCAGTATGTTCATAAAAAGTTCATCATCCATGCCTATCAATTTTTATAATTAGATAACTGACACTTATTAATATCACCAGGATTGATGCTCAGTGAACAACTTATGCATTGGTGGGGGCTATTTGTTGAATATTGCAACCGAGACATGCTTCATGGTTAGAGTTAGGTGATTACTAAACGGAGGCCAATGAAAAATTAGATCAACAAAGATTATACAACCATGTTATATCCATATGATTTATTGAAAGAGATATAGTATGAAATAATTTTTTATTCAACATTAGATATCTTCTATGTCAAGGTCTGCTTAATAATTCATTCTATGCCTCACATTTCATAATCCAACAATGGTGATCAACACCCTTAACACTGCACACACAAGATTGTGTGGGCCTGGCCACTCACCCCTTTCATGCGACCATGCACACTATAATGGCACTATACCCTGAAGATGAACCTGTGTGCCTCTCTGTTCACATCTTCCTACATATAGGTGCATCATGTGGGAACTATATAAGTCCATTATTCTCTTCTTAAATGGATTCATATGCATGGTCTAAATCCCATGTGGAAGAGCATAACTTCAATATGTTTTTTGAGATACCCCTTAGGTGGATATGGTTAAACCTATTTCTCAATAAATGGTCCACTAAAAATAATACTTAGAATAATTCTATGTGTTACAATTAACACAAATACAATTAACCACTTACTTAGATTCAAAATAAAACACATTCCATAATACGATATGGTATAAAATTCTTTTTAATTACCTATACATCTTCCTCTTGTAAAATATTATTTTTCTTGGTCTTCATAATTATCATTTTTTACATTGGAATATCAAACCCATGGATCTTTTCATCAACTAGTTATATTTCTCTACACATTTTCATTGTTGTATGAAATGTGCCACGAAAAAACAATTAGTGACACATATTATATAAATTAAGAAAATTTAAAAAATCATTACATTTATAAAATCAATGTCTTAAAAAGATCTTAAGATAATAATACTTGAGTTGTTTCTTCTTCTTCCATTAATCCATGATATAATCATTTAGTTATCGAAGTTGGATATCTAGTAAACTTCACCCAACATTCCATCAAATTATTTCTCTCTATGTTGTTCAAAATATTAACATAAATGAAATATTTCTATTTTATTGACCACTATTGACCGACAATAACAACTATATTAAATATATAAAACTCCTAAAAAAGAGATATCTTCAATATCCCCTTTTTTATTTTTCATCAATTTCATCAGAATTTTTTTCAAATTAATATGCCAATATATGAATATTTCCCTTTTAACTTTCCAAAAAACCATTTAACATTCTATCCCCCGTATAGATAATAAATAAAAAGTTCATAGGAAATGTGTATAAATTCATACTTAAGAAATATTTTTTCCATCACATCACTTTAGGTTAACTTTAGTCATGCTTGGTTTGGAAAACAAGAGGATTTTATTTATAAAACCAACCCTTCCTTTACCAACTGATATTGATGAAACATGAAATTAGAACATATATACTTATCATAAAGGTATTTATACTTTTAATCTATATTTTATATACTAAATGAGATTCAAAACTATTGTAATAAAAATCAACCTAAAACTCATATACTCACTTTGAAGAACAATTTAAAAATATTCAAGTACAACATGTAGGATAAGTAGCCTTGGAGGACTACATCAAGGCCAATTTTCGTATTAAATTGATTTATTCAATTACTCCACCATTATATAAATTCAATTATTTCTTATAACCAAGGATGAGATATTAATAAAATATATATATTTTCCAATTACATGGTATTTAATAAATGTCTTGAATAATCAGATTTGTATGTGACAATATTTTCTTGTGGATTATTCATATTTCTTTATTTGTCTCCCCTTAAAGGGAAATACTATTGAATATATTTATAATTGTAAATATGGTCAATAATTGATTTCAGGATTTTACGATTTAGAGAATAAAACATAATTGATCTTAAACTTTTGACTATCCAATTTTTAAAACGTCTAAAACATCACCGAATATTATATTCTTTAATACATCTTCTTTGTTATACCAAATAAAACATCAAAACCAGATGTTATCTTCTTTATTCCGGTTATCTAAGATATAACCATATATTAATCAGCTTCCTCAAAGATTATCATATATAAAATTTGTATTATAATACCAATTGGAGAATTATTTAAAGATGATGACTTATTTTTCATTTTTGTTAAGAATTGAAAACACTCACAACTTCTTATGTTGTCCCCTTGAGAACTTCATTCATTTTTATTTACCTGAATTAGAAACACAAGTACAATACACAAATATTAAGGGAATAATCTGGATCCTACCTTCATTATTAATGTTAAAAAATGGTGATATTGTTTTCTCATTAAATTTACTCCATTTAATTGAGTATTAATGCTTTCACATTTGAAATTATATTCTTATTTATGTATGTGAAGCATGAATATATTCACATTCTCTTATTATTTGTGTAGATAATTTTCCTTATTAATAACAATCATGAATAATGAATTATTATCAATGTTAAATACCACTTCTTGTTTTTGTATAATGGTTAAATATCCATTTTCCAATATGTCCATTTTTGTACATATCTCACAAAAAAATATTTAAAACAAGTGTTTTCTTTTGTTAACATCCTCTCATGTAATTTACTTCATCATTTGGAATAATTTATTTTCCTTTTTTCACTGGAATTTTTTATTCTTTAATTTTACTGATTCTTTCCAAATCATCTAGTTAGATAAATAAAATTTCATTAGGAACGCAAGCGATAATATTTTATTTTCCACTTGACTTCTTCTAAGTTCCACCTTTTTTATTAGTCTCTTTGTATGTTTCAATTTTATTCTAATTATTGGATTTAGAATCCATGATCCTCTCACTTTTATTATTGTGAGATATTTTGTTTAAAAAATTATCCTACTTTCTTCCCATGGTTTGTCCTTCTTTCTTATCCAGCTTCTATGGTTTTTTTTCATCACCATTGGATATATGTCAATATGATCATACACCATTATCGTGAAACAACCATTACATGCATAAAAAGTATTTTCAAGCATTCAATTTTTTTTGAAGAATATAGATTTTTATTAACATATGAATGTTTATTTATATTCAATATATTTATACCCCGAGACATGGGATTACATTGAACTTTTTCATTAAGTGGGTTGTACCAAAAATCTAATAAATACTACCCAAATCTATTTCAACAAAAATACTTTACCCACAATCCTTGATCTTATTATTTATTAGGTTGGATTTTTTGTTGCTTATTATATCTTTTTGATATATTAGTGGGAAACCATCTTCCAAAATATTTTTCCTATCCACCCTAGTCATGGTGGTAGGATTTTTATCTTATTTCTTCATCCATACTTATATATATATATATATATTCTGTTTTTAAATATTCACTATTCATGATACTAGATTTCGAATTATTATTAAAGGGTGGTATGGGTGGTACCAATTACTTTGTAGACAATTGATATAGATTATTGAATGCATTCATGATAATATTATCACATGAAGAATTCATTTTAATCTTATAAAACTCTACTGAGTAGTGAGTAGAAAAATCATCTACCTTTTTATGTCTCAATACGTGTCTTCTCAAAATGGGAGAACTAAACTTCGAATTGCAGATAATTAATGTTGAGGGTGTTTTTAGTATCTTAAATCATAATAAAATTTTATTCATAAACATTCTTCATTCCCCTAACTTCCCCTTAATACACATTAACTTTTATTTCTAATAATGAGTCATGTTTATTAAAATTCTTAGATTTTACATCCAATTACAAATCATTGACATCAATGCTATTTTAAACTTTTCTTCAAGTATATAAATCATTTATTCTGGAGTAGTATTGAATCTATATTCCTCTTCAAATTTATCAAGATGATTTTATTTGAAGTCTCCAACAGGTATGAAGAGCTTTACAAATGATATAAAATTCTCATGAAATCCCTTTTCTATATTATCAGCTTATACTTTCATATTGGAGATAACTTCCAATATTAATTATTAGAATCCAAAAACAATAGTGAAAAGTTATTTTTGAATGAAATAGTTAATATCACTTAATAAATCAATTTATATATCTTTATAGGTTATAAATTTATAATCATCCCCACTTTTTATAGAATATTCATTTTCATGATATTTTTTACTAGAATTTTCACAAACCCCAGGACCACTTAACAAACAAGATTCACCTAAGGTATGCATATTTCTCTTCTCATTTGTGAAAACACGATCCAGCTACCCTTAAATTTCCAAAAAATATTTTTCTTTATTAATAGAATGAAATATAAAAGTAGAAAATTTATCTTATTTAAGAAACAGGGAAATATTTTAACATTAATTTATTTTTCATTATCTTATTCATCATGGTATTGGTAGAAATATAATTCCTCTTAGAGATAATTGAATCTTAACTAAAACATTACGTCATTATTAATACAAGAAATATTTTTTTTGATAACAAAATAACTATAATTTAGTGAATCCAATATTAGTCCACCTTGGCTCTGATACAAATTGAGATGACTACTTCATGATATTCTCAATACTGAGTCGCTTTTAACTCTTAGAACTATTAGGATCATGATTCCCTTATTCAAATTTCCTTATCATATTCTGGTATATGAAAGTAGGAAAGATGTCACAAGATATTTTACAAGGTTTACCACTCAATAATAGTAGCTAGTCCTTGGAATAGTTTGGAAAAAAATTTAATACCATACAAACACTAGAAAACAATCCTTAATCATGGTAATGAGAACCAGTAAATAACCATTCACTTGGGTAACATTGTTGTTAATTAATAGTGATTGTTTATAGTTCCTAGATGGTTATTTATATTTCCACTAAAGACAGTATTAATCATCTTTTAAATGTAATTTGTAAAACCCAAAAAATATTCCACCTATTAAGACTTATTTTGGTTGTCATACTACTACTTTGTTATTATATCTCTACTTATTCACTTGTTACTTGCACAAAAACATGCACACAACTCTCCTTTAAACAGAAAACAGAAAGCTGCTCTGTCTTCTTCTTCATATTCTATATAGATAGATATACACTAATATTTTTTTCTCTATACATATATTTATTCTTCTTCCTATGAAAAAACATATGCATATTTCGTTCTTAAGTTACTCATCCTTTCTTTATTAGTGTTGAATATACTGCACTGATTCTCCTTATTCTTCACCATATTTATCTAATATCAAATGATAAAAAAACTCCCTATTGGTATTTGGTCAAAACTTTATTCTTCCTAATCATCTAATACCTATTTTTATGGTTCCACTAATCTGTTTGATGTGATACGATCTATTTGGTACCTATATATATATATATGATAAATTATTCCTTAAGTCTTTATTAAATCACAAACTTCAATTGTGATTATCTAAACAATTAATGTTCAGATCATCATCACAACAAGTAATTATTATTAATTTTTATTTGAAAAATAATATAAAATATTAAATTTTCGTGGTAGATTCTCTTAGTAGGGAACTAATTACATTACATTGAACATGTCACATCATATCATGCATTTATTAGGATACATTGCATGGCCTCTTCATTCAAAACCCTAGAACACATAATATTGATATTGTTGTACATTCTATTTAGAAATTATATTTATTCTAGTTTTAATGATTTGTTTGATGAAAATGGATCATATATCTTAGATCATTTTTTCTATTTTGGTTAACATATAATGTACATAAGAATTCATATATAGAAATAATTCATGCACTAAATTTATCTTATTTCTTGCAATATCCTTTATTAAAACTAGGTATATTCACAAACATTCTTATTATATAAACCCTTCATAAGACCCTAAGTCATGTACTATTTAGATTGAATAAACAAGAACTTCATATTAGTATGTTACACATGTTCATTGTCTTCTTATAACTTAATGAGATAGTTTTAAAATAACATTGGTTTTGGAACATATAAACTATAATGATGTTATGAAGGCAGAAACACAACCTGGAAACATGTAACACTTGATTTCTTCTTTGAACAAGAAGGTCACAATAATTCTTCTTTAATTAAATTAGTTAATGAAACTCCCCGTATTCGTGTATCTAGAAGTCTCATAAAAATATCTACTTCCTTATATAATATAAATAGTGAAGATACTCTACCCTCATAAAAATGAGATTTATTATTGAAATCACAAGTGACAGAAACATTTTTCTTCTTGGTTCATCAATATTTATGGAGAGATTTCAATACATCTCCTTCATTCATTCACTATATAAGAAGATAGAAAAGTATTCCATTTTAATGATTATTTCAATATCACTAATTATCCCATTATTCAATTATTCAACATGGGTTTTTCAAATATTGTACAATAAAAAATAGGGTCACTTTTCTTATATGAGGCTAGATTCTCCCTTCACACTGAGTATCTCACATGTATGTGAAAATAATATCATCCTTATCCCTCAACTCCATACTCCCACAGTGCCTCAAATATTTCACCATAAACATTATTTTTATCCCATTAGAAACATCATATTTCTAGCTAGAATGTCCATGAAAAGTTTATCGTAAATGCATATTGATCTTTTAAACAAGATTGTTCATGATTGTGTCGATCACCCAAAATAATTATTGGTGTTTGACTTGATCACCAGTGGTTAATTTTATCCAAAAATCAGAGATGATCCATGACTCATGGTGAGAGGAAGATGATGACTATATAGAGGCCGATAAAATATTGGATAAGTGAAGACAATGTGATTGTGTTTCATCTGTATGTTTTAATAAAGGAGCTACATTACATAGTTATCCTATGACCCACTTTCATTATTGGATTTTTTTGAGATTTTATTAATAATTAATTCCATTCTTCTCACTTCTCAAGTTGGATGAGGGATGTAGAACCTATAATATAGTAAACACCACATGGTGTGGGTTGACCTACTCCCCTTCTAGCTTAATTCTGCACACACCGTGTGGGAAATATGCACTTATCATGAAACTTTGTGCCATTATAAACACACATAGATACCCAAAAGTGCTTATTTTATGTGATATAAAAGGAAACTATCCTCTAAAACCATGGATTAGAAGTAATGGTGTTCCCCCCATGCGGCATATCTTATCTCCCATATGTGGTTTGAGCTAGACCTCCTTGGGTGGCTATGGTTAACACTATTTTTTTAAAAGAACAATAAAAAAAATACATAGAATAAATTTAAGTTTACTAATTAGTAAAATTCCATTTATACACACCATAATTTTTAAAATAAAACACATGAAATAATAAGATATTGTATGGACTTATCATTAATTACCTTTTTATTCTTTATCAGGAAAATATTATTTTTAATTATCTTCATATTGCAACTCTTTTCCTTTTAGAATATCATTTCCAAATATATCTTCATCAAAAAATAATATTTGTTCACATATTATTCATTATTATATAATTTTTCATGGAAAAGAACTTAGTGACACATGTTATAGAAATTAAGAATAGTGAAACCAGAATCACATTTATAAACTCAAAGAATTCAATAGAACCTAAAATAATAATACTTGAGTCCCTTGTTCTTGATTCACTCATCCAACCTACATTAACATTATTTATCAATCTTGGATATGTTGTATACTCTAACATACCTCATAATAACTTATTTATTTCAAACTTCTTCACCATATTAACATCAACTAAATATTACAATTTAATTATACCATTGAAAACCAATAACAACCATTGAAAAAAATAAAACTCATACTCAATGTGGGATATTAAAAATGTATATATGTTAAAACACTTGTGATAGTGGTTATTTACACATATGATTCCTTTACATATATATTTATTCAAAAACAATTCTAACTTAAAACAACCATAAATTTTGATATGGGTGTCTTTTTTAGATCTATGAGAATTAAAATGAAAAATAATGGAAAAATTTGGACATAAGTTTGTGAAATAATTTCAAAAATAAATACCATTTTACATAAGTTTTCACCTTAGTTGGTTGAATAGTTATAAGGTAAGGGATTGACTAACAATGATTCCTTTAGAATTATATTTAATTTTATTTAATACATTATATTATCAAGGAACATGTAATATCATGATAATTTTATTTGGTTGTGTATGTGGGGTATTATATAGTTTATATTTATATAATATGTAATTATAGATTTTAATGTTATCCAATAACGAACAAAAAAGAATGAACAACTATTTAAATCCATATGGGAAGGTATGATTGGTCACACTGTATTTTAATATCCTCTAGGAAGATTTTTGTTGTGAATTATGTTACCAATAGTTAGGAAGACTTAATATTTATACAAGGTTTTAAGGTCTCCTAGGAAGACATAATGGAATTATAGAGTTTTTTCATCCAATAAAGTATAAATTTACCATAGTTTCAAACCATCTAGGAAGGCTTAAGGGTATAATAGAATTTAAAATATCTTGCTAGATTGAGTATTCTATAGGAGTTTAAAGGTTCCATGATGTTTGGATTGGTCCCATAAATGGGATTCCTATGTATAAATATGAGGGGAATCAAATATTATAATTACATTGGTTTTTCTGGATAAGTCCTTCGAATATTTATATGCATATATTTGGATTTTCCATGGATTAAATTTGGTGTTTGGGTGTCTCATGATCATTGAAACTAATATATTAAAAATATAAACATATTTTGAAGAACACACATACATTGTTATAGTATAAAAGGTTATTCCATTTCGTAGGACCATAAATTTGAAATTCGAGACCATGGTTGATTCCAAGACATGTTGTTTACCCTTGGAATGACCTAAGGTTAGTGAGAATAAGTTGTTCTAGGGGAGAAGAATATTAGTGGGTGTGTGTAATAAAATAAATAAATTATTCATTTCCTTTTATTAAATGAATGAAACTATTCCTCTATCATTAAATACCATATGATGAAAAAATAACCGGGTTAGCCGTATAGCCATGGTAGATTAGAGAGGAGGAAACAATCACTCTTCGTTGGTGGATTGGGATCATAGAATGAAAGATTATCATATTGAGGTGAATCAAGAGGTAGTAAGTTAATTTAGTTTATCCTCATCATTGTTGGTAAATGTTTTCTTCGCCAGTGATCAATCCATCATCGAGCTAGGAATGATTATTTTTTTGGTTTCTCCCTATTTTATTAACGAGAATGGATTTTCATATCTTCATTTTATTGATCTGCGATTAGACTTGCTTCACATGATCCCGTTTTATTAATTAAATTCATGATTCTAATTTAATTTTTTATTCCTATGTATCACAATTTATCTTATATATATTGATCATTGGTTAGGATCACATTGGATAAATGATTCTCATCAATTTTTTTCATTTTCTTTCCCACCATTATTTTGCACATTTTTCATTGTTGGCCTATAGGGTTGTGGTTTAACATAGACAAAGTGGGTTTGATCATAATAGAACCTTAAATTTCATGTTTTTTTCACAAAATAGGTCAGGATTGATGATTTGGGAATGAATCAAGATGGGATCATGGGTTGTGGGTGATGGCTATGGGTTTCAGGACATCAAATGGCGGTGGATGCATGAAAAACGCACATGTGGATGATCATATTATGATTTCCTACCAGTGGAGGCGGGTAATAAACAATTTTAGATTTCCCTATATGATTTCATGTGGTGAAGCCAAGGAATTTTTTATGGAGAGGTATGATCTAAAGCCATATGAATACCATAATTTACTACATTTGGAAAACACAATTACACGACATGTAGTTTGGGTGAACACACACACCATGTAGTCTAAGCCTATTATATATAATGTTATTGGATTAGATAAATTTGACATGCCATGTATAGACCATAAATTTCATGTTTTCTAGTTCTAGGGGCTCAAAATGTACCATTATAGTACAAAATAATATACACAGTCAAGAACACATGAAGAGCATGATAACATGGGAACAATCATGTACTCATACATGTCCATGGTACATGAGCATGGTCAGTGTACACTGGCATAGGTCAGGAAGGTTCGAGAATTCCCTAGATGTCTGAGACACATAATGTACCACTGGTACATGCTATGTCATATGACATGGATTTCCAAGATGTGTCTTGGTGTGAAAACACCCAGGTGAAGAGGTGAGGTCATGCACCGTGTGACCACATGTACATGCCCTGTACTTATCCTTGGAACCACTACCTTATGTATATCCTTCTTTGTGACTCATATTTTTTCCCAAAAGTATTTTATACTATGTAGTTTTCCCCATAGAAGGAAATGATATCTTTCATATTGTCTCTAAAGAGAAGATGTGAGATGTTGTGAGAGTGAAACTTCATTTAGTGATGTTTGATTGATAATAGTGATTAATAAGGTTCATCATAGAGATATCTGGGTTAGAATCCCATTATCACAATAGGGAATATATCCCCCATACTCTTTATTCATGTTGAGTGGAATGATCCTATCAAACTAGGTCGTAGGTCCTCTAACTATCAAGTGGAACCCCCCTGTCACACCAGGGTGTGGTTCCTCTCTCTAACAAGTGGAACCCCACTATCACACCAGGGTTCTGGTACTCTATCTATTGAGTGTCTCCCATTATCCTAATATGGTGTGGTTCCCCTATCTACTAAGTGTTACCCCCTTCCACACAAGGGCGGGGGTCCTCTATCTATTGAGTGGAACCCCCTATTACACCGGGGCACGTGTCCTCTATCTGCTAAGTGGAACATCCTTGACACAACATGGTGATAATCCACTATCTATAGTGTTTTACCCATCTATTTCACTTATATGAATTCTCTCTATTTGGGTTTTCCCCCTCAACTGTGCAATATAGTGGGGAGGTGCAGTTCCTCCAAACCATTTGTTATATAGACACACATGATGTCTTCACTAGAGATTGACCATTGGAGATACAAGAAGACTCAACATACATGGATGGAATATAGACATGGTGATCTAGTTTATATATTGTATGGGATTATTTATGATCATATATATATAAATATTGTGTTTTATTTGCCTCTTATTATGGTTTGAGAAAACTATTGTTGTATCTTTCTATTGTAACCTAAATGATTTTAGGGTTTCCTACTGGGTATATATATACTCACCTATGTATGGGATTTTACCACTATTTTTGTGTCTTATATAGATGAAAAATTGATTATAGGTGACATAATTTGATCTTAATGATACTTGGCAGCATTGAACACATTTGGTGGTCAAATATGGGGATTAGGTGTCATGAACTCTTCAACTTTCCTTTTTTTAGGTTTTATTAGGTCGGGTCTTAATTTTAGGTTGGGTATGTATTTTTCCCCATTATAGTTTGGTTTATATTTTTTTAATCTAACATATTCCGTATATGTTTTTTCATAACTATTTATACTCTAGATATAATAGCCTTCATTTATACTAGTTCACTTTTTCATGGGGACAGATGCATGTGTTCATAGAATTACATTAATATAAGATCTCCCATTGCAGTTTATTATTTCTTGGCTGTTTTCACTAGCCCCAGGCCTATTAGAGGTGGGATTGGGTTGTCAAACCAATATTACGGCCTACTAGAAAGTCCCTATTGGGTTGGGTCATGATAGATTGTTATCAGATACGTTTTTCCTTTGGTAATTGTTGGAGTGGATCCCATATCGGGTATTGGTTTGGAACATAGGGAAATGATGTTGGAGTATATCAAGTGAACATTTTAGACCCTGGAATCCATTTTCGGTTTTGAATATGATGTATAAATTCACCAAGACTCTAAAAACAATCTTATTGACACAACATATTGAGAAATTAGTTGCAGGGAACCATTGGTACATGCATCATATAATATTGAGTCATCTAACTATCCTTACTATGTTAGCTACCCATATACATTATCATCATACCATGGTATGTCTTGACCCCTTTCAAGATTATTACATGGATATAGAATCCCAGATTTTTGATAAAGGATTATAAGGAAGATTGGTTGTGTGATGAGGCTTCAATTCAGGGGACATCTCATGAGGTGTTTCCTCGAGGTCGGTATGAAGCAGTGCCACCTCCTATGATGTTACAGTTAGCATTGGAAGGTCAGGACGGGGATGTGTATAGACTTAGCACACTACCTTAGTTCCATCATGACATACTAAGGTTTTTTTTAATATTCCAGGTCTTTAGGTAAAAATGGATTGGATTGAGTTGGTGATCCAAGTATTTAGGCATGATCAGACCCAGACAGATCAAATGGTTGTGTTGGTGGCCAGTTATTCTAATAGTGTAGTAGGGTGCTGGAGGAGTCTAATGGAACATACCCATGATGAGATGATTCTATCATGATAAAACATCCAAATAAAATTTATTGATGAATATGATGATTAATGATTGTACTCTATGTTGATCCATCAGCATCTTGAGCTGCAACAGGGTGATTTGACTGTTTCTGAGTATGTTGTGAGATTTACTAACCTCATTTGTTACTCCCCCAATATGGTTCATGATGGATTCTTTCAGGAATGAAATTTTGAGTATGGACTTCAAAGATAAATCTATGCAAGAATAGTATCCTTTTAGATATCAACGTATGTTATAGTGCTATAGTTGGATATGGTTACTAAGATATTTATAACATAGGGACGCTGAGAATATATAGATCATAGTGAATGTCATGGGGTTGAGTCATATATAGAATCAAACAGATGTCAGTCATAGGGGTTGTAACGACCTAATATTTTTTTTGAAGGAAATTAGTTTCTTATAAATATTTCATAATCACATTAACTACTAAGTTCTATGGGACCCTTAAAACATAAGTTTTTCACTTCTGTGATGTGAATTTCAAAAATCTGACATACACAATCGCAATCAGTAAGTTATTTAGAGTCCAATAATAAAAACATAATTTTTGATGAATAGTAACCCAACCTTATAAACAGTTACACACCCTTATGAATAGTGATATACCATAATGATTAGTTACCTTACCTATGATAATATATAAATAATATTCAAGTTGAAAGTACAATATAGCTATATTTTAGAATAAGTTAATGAATGTTTTAAAACTGGTTTTTGATAATAAATTATGATTTGAATGAAATATTAAATTAATAATATTTATAAAATTATTTTTTAAAAATAGACTTCATTTTTGGATTCTACATGTCGAAAAATGGTTAGAGTGAATTTTTGGGATTTTTCTGAAATACTTGTTTTTTTATGAATAGTAAAATATGGCAATTTACCGTATATTTACATTATAAGATAAATAGATTATTCCTAGCATCATGGATGATATCACCACCCTTAATCCTAATTCACATGATAAAATTAAAATTCTTTGTCATGGAATACTTACTATTACTTGTCTTGTGAAGAAATAATAAATTAATGAGTTTTATATTAAGAAATCCCATCTCTCCTCCACTATAAAAATCCCCTCTCACCCCCTCTTCCAATCACCCATCTCAAGCATTTTTCCTTCTCCACATTCTGTCCAAATACCCTCCCAACCTCCTCTCCCACTTACAACATGATTTGGTCTCATTAAAAGACCCAAACCTCTCCCTTAAGGAGGTTCTCAAGGATGTTTGGTTCAAGAGGTAAATTCCTCTTTTCAAATCTTTGTATTTCCTTTCAAGTTCTTTTGTTTTCTTTTTCTATTACCTCTCCTTATCCAAATTTTGGGATGACTCTAGTACCTTATATGTACTATAATGTTTTCATGATAGTGTAATAAGTTATCATTATCTCCCCCTTTTTACATTCTTTTATACTAGTAGCAAGAACACCATCTGGGATGTGTCAATTTTACACATTCAAGGATGATGGACATTCGATTTCTATTATCATTCTAAATTCTGGTCATGAAAACATTATTGTTATGGTTGAACCAGATTATTAAATATAATATAACCTATTTAATATTATTTAATCCCTTTGTTCAAATGGTATTAGGTTATAATGAAAAATGAGTGCGTTGTAATCAAAACCCACAAATTAACCAAAACAATTATCATTAAAGTTCTATATGATAATTCATACTCATTCCATGTAACCAAGTTATATAAATGACCCATAACAACAATTTATGTTCATAAATAATATATAATTTCAATATTGGAGTTTTACATTCATTCCACATACTTAAAAACAATTGAACAATAGATGAAAATAATGAAAATGAACACTCCGAAATGACGAAATTCAATACAATAACTTGTCAATAAATTCAAAAAATTAAGTAACCAGAATTATGGTAAACTAAATACATGTCTAATAGGTTCTGAAATAAGTTATTTAAAATTATAATTTAATATTACAGGAGCTTATATACAAAATCGGAACACGTTTGGAGTGAAGGTAACTTACATTTTCATTTGGGATACTTTCATAGTCTAATTAACTCGATGTAATTATTATGTATTGTTATGTACTCATAATATATTCTGTTTGAGTATCATATATATGTGTACTAACAAGAAACCTTCCTTATTTTATGTATAGTTACACATTCTTAAAGGAATATTCAAATTTGTTTCCAAAATACAAGCCTGATCCAAGGGAATTTCTCAAATTCTTTCCTATTTTCAAGGGCACTCTATGATCTGTTTTTGGAAACCTTTATCTTTATAAAATCACTCATTTTATTATAAAAATACTATCTTACCTCACTTATTGTTTTATACAATGGTTTTTCCAAAATAACTCTTCTTTTCAAAATAAAAGAGTATTTATCTCAAGATTGCATAATGATTTTATAAGAGTATTCTCATTTGATTCAATACTCATGTTGATTCTTATGTATTGTTAGGGTTAATCATTTATGATGTCATATAACATATTTTATTGAATGGATTATGACTAACTCTATTGTGGATGAACAATCCTATAACTATTCTCCATATTACTCGGAATGGTTAGTGTTTTATGTTTAATGATTGGGGAAAGTTAGTAACATTTCATATGATAGTTTCAATATGAATGTAAATGTTGTTTATGTTTATCCCTGCTCATATGAGGAATGCATTGGACTTATTATGTGACGGGTGGTCCCCGCTATAGCCCCTCGATGCATCAGTAGGTCTCATGAGGCAAATAGACGTGGAATTGGCCAAGGCCTTTTCCAGTTGGATATGGATTTTGGTCGAGGCCTTAATCATTAGAGGTCTTGGCCGAGGCCGTGAAAAAATGTTTCAGAATGTCTGGAATTATGAATTTCATCATTATGAGTTTATCTATTGATATTTAATGTGGTTATTCGACTAGTAGAATACCCATGATTATGTTTTATTATGGCATTATTTACTCACCTCATCTTCCTTCCATAATGTGTTCAAGTTTATTATTAAAGGCATGTGTTATGAATTATTCAACATGTCTAATGTTTATACTATCTACCGCATTATTGCTTACTCTTACTGAGCATTTGAGATCACCCATTTCTTATGTTTCATTGTCTCAGGACATGAAGAATTATTTTATGAATGACTTGGAAGAATAATCTAGGAGATGTGATGACTCTATGGAATAAATTAGTATTGTTTTTCCTTTCCTTATGTATGTATCTTGTTTCCAATAATAATAAACTACTTGGTTCTTCGGGATTCATATTCCTTGTATGTATGCCAACGTAATCAAATAAGGCACCAGATCTGGGCAACTGGGGTCGGGTCCTTACAGTTGGTAATAGTGGAAGTTTAGTAGAATACTTGAAAACTAGATTTAGAAAACGTAGAATTAGGGAAGAGTACCTAAGTTATTCTTTGAGAATATACATACAATAACGTCCTGGTATTTTGGTAATGAATAGATTGTGTGGATATTTCCAGCAATACATCCCTATCTGGATATGAGCAGGTAGAGGCGGCTCTGGCACATATGTATCTAGGGGTAAAACCTGAAAACACCACTTTGAGCTAGACTCGAATGGGAAATGATGCACGAAAATGGGCCTTGTTGCACTCTTGGTTACGACACACCCAGGGGATATGCTTAGAATAATTCACATTTTCTTTAAAAGCCATTGTGAAGGATTGAAATGTAAAATATTCCTCAAAGAAGCCATATTTGTGAATATGGGATTATCCATGTGTAGGATATCAATTTTTCTGAGTATTTTTAAGATAAGATTATATATTATAATTGACAACCTAATCTAGTGTATGCCATTATCTAGATATGGCACCTAGTGGAAGGAATGCAAATCGAATGAATGCACGTGTCTGGTGTAGGTATTTTCCTCCGATGCAAGACAATGATGTTGGATTTGGTGCTGTGACTAGTTCTGAGCAACTCATAACTATACTGGGACAACCTACTCAGGTTATGAATAATAACCTTACCCGTATGGAGGATCCGGATCCACCACGTGGAGGAGCTATGCTAGATCTCTTTGTGAGAAAACAACCTCCATCGTTCAATGGGACTACAAACCCTTTTGTAGCAGAGCAGTGGATATGTTCCCTCAAGAAGATATTTCTCACTTTGGGATGTAATGAAAGAGAGATGGTTTTCATGGCAGTATATCATCTATCGGTAGATGCAGATCAATGGTGGTCATTAATCCAAAACACAAAGGAGGAGGAAGAAATAGAAGAGATGTAATGGAGGGATTTTAAGGAAATATTATTAGAAAAATATTTCCCTCATGAACAAAGAGCAGATATGGAGAGGGAATTCTTGAATCTGTGGAAAAAGGAGGATGAAAATATTGACAAGTATGAAGGCAACTTTACAATGCTGGAAAGACATGTTGTGGACTACATATGAAATCCAAGGAGCAAAATCGATCGATTCTTTGATGGCCTAAAGCTATTTCTCCGGCGGGCACTGGTCTCCCAAATTTTTTCATCATATGAGGATATAGTTTTGTGTTCTATCAAGACATAAAAAGAATTATCTCAATCTTATCACTTTAAGGGAAAGAATAAAAATAAGAGGGCTGCTGAAAACCATGGGAAAGGAAATATGGAAATAGGGAAGAAGGGAAGAGTTGAATTTCCAACATATGATAATTATAGAAGGAAAAACCCCGGCGCGTGCTTAAAAGGAAAAGGAGTGTGCTATAAATGTGGTCAGAAAGGCCATCTTGCTGGTGATTGCAAAGGAAAGAAGGAATCCAATCATGTTCGATGCTATAATTTTTAGGAGATGGGGCACTATGCTAATGATTGTCCAAAAGATCAAGGAAATATGCAACAGAAGAGGCCAAGGGAGAAAGGACAAGCATATTTGATCACAACTGCAGAGGTAGAAGTTCCACGTGACGTGGTGGAATGTACTTTGATCATTTTATCACACTTAGAGAATGATTTATTTGATTACGGATCATCACATTGTTTCATATCGTCCCAGTTTTCTATGAAAATTAGATATTTCCAATCTGATTTAACAAGGGAGTTGTCAGTCAAAACTACTAAAGGAAGTATCATTGCAACAATTTGAATCAGTTCCCATTAGGGCATATGAATGTTCTTTATCTCTGGATCTCATTGTTATACCCATGATTGAGTTTGATATTATCCTTGGTATGGATTGGCTTTTTGGCCATGATACAAAAATTTATTGTAAGAAGAAGGAGGTTAAAATCTTCAATGATGATAAGGAGTACCTTATCTTTAGAGCAGAAACGTCACCACCCGAATCTTATCTAGATCCACCAATAGTAGCTCAACTAAATTAAATTATCGGGGAGGAACAGAATGAAATAACTATGGGTGAGGAAAAGAATGTTCAAATAGAATAGGTACCTATTGTGCAAGAGTATATTGATGTCTTTCCAGAGGATTTACCTGGACATCCTCCAGAGCGGGAAATTGAGTTTTCCATTGACTTAATTCCTAGTTCAAGACCTATATCAAAGACCCCTTATAGAATATCCACTATGGAGTTAGTGGAACAAAATAAGTAACTAGAGGAATTGAGTGATAAATGATTTATTCGACCTAGTGTTTCTCCATGGGGAGCCCCTGTCCTATTTATTAAGAAGAAATATGGATCCTTGAGGTTGTGCATTGATTATAGGGAAATCTATGATATTACAATAAATAATAAGTATCCTCTTCCAAGAATTTATTATTTATTCAATCAACTTCATAGAGGACATTATTTTTCAATGATTGATCTTTGATCTGGATATCATCAGTTACTTGTGAGGAATGAAGACATTCCAAAAACAGCATTTCGAACCGTATATGGGCATTACGAGTTTTCAGTAATGCATTTGGACTAACTAATTAACCATCTATTTTTATGGATCTTATGAATATATTTTTTAAGGAATATCTTGGTGACTTTGTGGTGGTGTTTATTGATGATATCCTGGTGTATTCTATAATCTATGAAGAACATGAAAATCACTTGCGCACTATTCTGAAGACTCTAAGAAGAAATGAAATATATGGTAAGTTCAGCAAGTGTGATTTATGGATCCAATCAGTTTCCTTTCATGGACACATTGTCTCTAAGGATGGAATATCTGTAGATCCTACAAAGACAAAGGCTGTGCAAAAATGGCCTACTCCAATGAACATAATTGAGGTACACAATTTTATTGGTTTAGCAGGTTATTATCGAAGTTTTGTTTAGAACTTCTCCCATTTAGCCAAACCAATGACCAAGATCACACGAAAAGTGGTTAAGTTTTTATGGAACAAGGAATGTGAAGAGTGTTTTGAATAATTGAATAGTAGGTTAGTGAATGCTCCAATCCTAACCCTACCATCGAGGAATGATGGGTTTGTTGTCTATAGTGATGCATCAAAGAGAGGACTTGGTTGTGTCCTTATGCAGAATGATTGAGTGATTGCCTATACATCTAGGAGACTAAAAATTCATGAAAAATACAATCCGTCCTAGTATCTTGAGTTAGAAGTGGTAATAGTTTCTCTGAAGACTTGGATACATTACCTCTATGGAGAAAAATGTGAGATATATACAGATCATAAGAGTTTTAAGTATATATTCTCACAAAAATAACTCAACATGATACAAAGGAGGTGGATTGCACTACTCAAAGATTATTATTGCACAATACACTACCACACGGGGAAATAAAATAATGTAGCAGATGCATTGAGTAGAAAAGACCATGGAATTCTGAACAAGATGAGAGTTGAAAGGGATCCTATGTTCATGGATCTAGTAAAGATGGATATGGGAATTTTTAAGGAAGGTATCACATCACTACTTTTTCAAATGGTTGCCCAACCTTCTTTACTATAGAGGATAAAAACTTCTCAGGCTGATGATGAGGAGTTTCAAAAGAGTATTAAAGAAATAAATGATAAGAAGGTGACTGACATGTCATATGTCGATGGAATTTTGAAATTCGAAAAGAGGCTTTGTGTTCCCGCTATTCCTGAGCTAAAGAGAGAACTGTTGGATGATTCTCATAGCTAAAATTTCACTATACATCCTAGTAGCACAAAGATGTATCGATATCTCCGAGAGAACATTTGGTGGGACAATATGAAAAGGGAGACTGCTGAATATTAGTCAAAGTGCATGGTATGTCAACAAGTGAAGGTTGAGAGGAAAAAGTCTAAGGGGATGATGAAACCACTACCCATAACTTCATAGAAGTGGGAGAACATTACCATGGACTTTGTCACTGGAATCACAAGGAAATATAGAGGAAACAATGCTATATGGGTCATTGTAGACTGTCTTACAAGGACAAATCACTTCATAGCGATTCGAGAGGACTTCTCATTGGATAAATTTGCATGGATTTACATAAAAAAAGTGGTAAGGCTACATGGAGTACCACTATCTATTGTATCCGACCCTGATCCTAGATTCACCTTGAAGTTCTGGAAAAGTCTCCAACATGCTTTAAGCACTGAACTGAACTTTAGTACGGCCTATCATCCTCAAACTGATGGCCAATCTGAGCAGAATATTCAGACACTAGAAGACATGTTGAGGGCATGTTCTATGGAATTCAAATTAGGATGGGACCAACATCTTCCACTAGTTGAATTTTCCTACAACAATAGTTTCCACTCGAGCATCTGTATGGAACCATATGAAGCCCTTTATGGGAAAAGGTGTAGAACACCGACGTGTTGGGATGAAGTCGGTGAGCGAAAGCTTCTAGGATCTGAATTGGTTGAGGAAATGTCAGAGAAGGTGAAAACCATTCACCAACATATCAAGGCATCCCAAAGTCGACATAAGAGTTATGTGGATAACCGTCGACGAGACCTGGAGTTTAAAGGGGGAGACCAGGTATTTCTATGCATATCTCCATGGAAGAGTGTCATGTGGTTTGGGAAGAAAGGAAAGCTAATTCCCAGGTATATCATCCCCTTCGAGATCCTTGATCGAGTCGGGGCTGTGGCATATTGACTGGCACTTCCAACAACCTTGTCGAAGGTACATGATGTCTTTCATGTATCCCTCTTAAGGAAGTACATATCAGACCCTTCACATGTGCTCTCTTCAGAGATGGTATAGTTGGAGAATGATCTTTCCAATGAGGAGCAGCCGATGAAAATTTTGGATCATAGAGTCAAAGTTCTATGCAACAAGACTACTCATCTGGTCAGGGTACTATGGAGAAATAATAAGTATGAATAGGAAACTTGGGAACTGGAGGAATCAATGAAGGATAAGTACCCCCACCTGTTCTAGTCCTAGATTGTAAATGAAATTTCGAGGGCAAAAGTTTTGTAAGGAGGGGAGAATGTAACGACCCAATATTTTTTTGAAGGAAATTACTTTCTTATAAATATTTCATAATCACATTAACTACTAAGTGCTATGGGACCCTTAAAACATAATGTTTTCACTTCTGTGATGTGAATTTGAAAAATATGACATACACAGTCACAATCAGTAAGTTATTTAGAGTCCAATAAGAAAAACGCAATTTTTGGTGAATAGTAACCTACCCTTTTGAATAGTAACATACCCTTATGAATAGTGATATACAATAATGAATAGAAACCTTACCTATGATAATATAGAAATAATATTCAAGGTAAAAGTACGATATACCTATATTTTAGAATAAGTTAATGAATGTTTTAAAACTGGTTTTTGATAATAAATTATGACTTTAATTAAATATTAAATTAATAATATTTATAAAATTATTTTTGAAAAATAGACTTCATTTTTGGATTCTACACGTCGAAAAAATGGTTAGGTTGAATTTTTAGGATTTTTCTGAAATACTTGATTTTTTATGAATAGTAAAATATAGTAATTTACCGTATATAAATATTATAAGCTAAATAGACTATTCCTAGAATCATGGCTGAAGTCACCACCATTAATCAGAATTCACATGATAAAATTACTATTATTTGTCATGGAATACTTACTATTTTATGTCTTGTGAAGAAATAATAAATTAATGAGTTTTATATTAAGAAATACCCTCTCTCCTCCACTATAAAAACCCCCTCTCACCCCCTCTTACAATCACCCCTCTCAAGCCTTGTGCCTTCTCCGAATTCTGGCCAAATACCCTCCCATCTTTCAATCCCACTTCCAGCAAGCTTTGGTCTCATTAAAAGACCAAAAACTCTCCCTTAAGGAGGTTCGCAAGGAAGTTTGGTTCAAGAGGTAAATTCCTCTTTTCAAATATTTGTCTTACCTTTCAAGTTCTTTTGTTTTCTTTTTCTATTACCTCTCCTTATCCAAATTTTGTGATGAATCCAGTACCTTATATGTACCAGAATGTTTTCATGATAGTGGAATATGTTTTCATCATCTCCCCCCTTTTACCTTCTTTTATACTAGTAGCAAGAACACCATCCGAGATGTGTCAATTTTACACATTCATGGACGATGGACATTCAATTTCTATTATCATTCTAAATTAGGGTCATGAAACTATTCTTGTTATGGTTGAAACAAATTATTATATATAATATATCATATTTAATATTCTCTAATCCCTTTTTTCAAATGGTATTAGGTTATAAAGAAAAATGAGTGTGTTGTAATAAAAACCCACAAATTAACCGAAACAATTATCATTAAAGTTCTATATGATAAATCATCCTAGTTCTATGTAATAAAGTTATATAAATGACCAATAACACCTATTTATGTTCCTAAATAATTTATAATTTCAATTATGGAGTTTTACAATCATTCCACATACTTAAAAACAAGTGAACTATAGTTGAAAATAAAGAAAATGCACACTCCGAAACGACGAAATTCTATACAATAACATGTCAATAAAGACATAAATAAACTAACCAGAATTATGTTAAACTAAATAAATGTATAATAGGTTCTTAAATAAGTTATTAAAAAGTATAATTTCATATTCCAAGAGCTTAAGTAAAAGATAGAAACACGTTTGGAGTTAAGGTAAGGGTTTTTCCACCCAAACTTCCATTTTCATTCGGGATACTTTCATTGTCTAATTTCCTCGATGTAATTATTATGTATTGTTATGAACATATAATATATTCTGTTTGAGTATCATATATATGTTTAAAAACAAGAACCCTTTGTTATTTGATGGATAGGTACACATTTTTAAAGGAACTTTCAAAGTTCTTTCCAAAATAAAAGCCCAATCGATGGGAATTTCTCAAATTCATTCTAATTTTCAAGGGAACTCTATGTTCTATTTTTGGAAACCTTTATCTTTATAAAATAACTAATTTTATTATGAAAATACTATCTTAATTCACTTCTTGTTTTATACAACGATTTTTCCAAAACAACTCTTCTTTTCAAAATAAAAGAGTATTTATCTCAAGATTGCTTAATGATTTTATAATAGTATTCTCATTTGATTTAATACTCTTGTTGATTCTTATGTATTGTTGGGGTTAATCATTTATGATGTCATATAACATATTTTATTGAATGGTTTATGACTAACTCTATTGTGGATGAACTATCCTAAAACCATTCAACATATTACTCGGAATGGTTAGTGTTTTATGTTTAACGATTGGGGAAAGTTAGTAACATTTCATATGATAGTTTCAATATGAATTTATATGTTGTTTAGGTTTATCCCCGATCATATGAGGAATTCATTGGACTTATTATGTGATGTGTGGGTCCCTCTATAGCCCCTTGATGCATCGGTAGGTCTCATGAGACAAATAGACTTGGAATTTGCCGAGGCATTTCCTAATGTGATATGGATTTTGTCTGAGGCCTTAATCATTAGAAGTCTTTGCCGAGGCCTTGAAAAAATGTTTCAAAATGTCCAGCATTATTCATTCCATCATTATGAGTTCACCTATTGATATTTCATGTGGTTATTCGACTATTATAATACCCAAGATTATGTTTTATTATGGCATTATTTACTCTGCACATATTCCTGCCATAATTTGTTCAAGATTATTATTAAAGGAATGTGTTTTAAATTATTCAACATGTCTAATGTTCATATTATCTTCCACTATATTGCTTACTCTTATTGTGCGTTTCAGATCACCCCTTTCTTATGTTTCATTTTCTCAGTACATGATGAAGTATTTTATGAATGACTTGCAAGCATAATCTAGGATATGTGTGGAATAAATTAGTGTTGTTTTTTCATTTCCTTATGTAAAGTTGAACTTATGTATATATCTTCTTTCCAATAATATTGATCTAATTTTTCCTTTAGGATTCGTATTCCATGTATGTATGCCAACGTAATCAAATAAGGCACCGACTCCATGCAATTGGGGTCGGGTCCTTACAGGGGTTGTAGTGTAGGAGACCTCCCTATTCTAGGACTCAGACACATGAGTCTGTGGATCAAGGATCACACATGAGATTCAAATAGTCTGTAGAGGTGAAATTATATGATTTTTATGGGTTAGATCACATGTATCACCATTTCCTAACCCAAAATGTTGAGAAGGGTAGATGGACACTGGGTGGACTGCCACGATAGAGGTAGTGTCATGATCCGGGATCTCACAAGAATGGTCAGGGAGACTATATGAGAGGCAGTAAAAGAAGAGAAGTAGGTAGATCTCTAATGGGATGATCTTCTGGTGGATTATGACACTAGGAGATACTCCTAGAACAACCACCAGGTGGCCAGTTCTGTGCTCAAAGAGCCAAAGGATAGTGTTGTGGGATGTTGTACGCTATGGAGGGATATGACCAGCTTATACACGAGATGATTAGAGGTATAATTATCATTATTCAACCCTTTCAACAATACTAGTAGACACATTCATGATCCATTACTTCATATCAATATACCTCGTGTAAGGTATAGAGCCCCTCATTGAGACCTTATCACATTATATTTTCCTAGATGTTTTTACTGGGTTTGATTCCTTAATCCCACATATCTACCGATTGTGCAAGATAGTGATCAATGGAGAGATTTTCTCATGGTACCTCCTGGTTGTCATGATGAAACCTTATTATATCATCTATGGTATAGTCAGGTTTTCCATGGTGTAGTCCCAGATTGACTATCATCACAGATGAGTTATATTCCTCTAGACAAATGAGATGATATTCTACTTTTAAGGTGAGAGATATCTCATTGTCGATTGAGTGGGCCTTATGAGTAGAAAGATACAACACATCACCTATAATTTGGAAAGTTTTAAACTAGGTGAAACTAGTTCTTCTGCACCCTACTTCATTCAACAGTGGATTACAATATATAGATATTCCCCATGGATGTTTTACAACAACCTTGAGGTGAGATATGGACTTCTACATCCACATGAACTATCAGACCATAATAATATATTTTACGGCATATTGGATGACCCCTACTGAGGTCTAAGAGCTTATGGTGCTATTGGAGGACATTTTAGAGAAGGGTTTCATTAGAACCAGTGCGACCCAATTGGAAACTCCAATTTTATTCTTGAAAAAGGTATAAAGGATATTGAAGATTTTTATTAATTATCATCACCTGAATCAGTAACAATAATGAATAATTAACATGTTCCAAGGATTGATTACCTCTTTGACCATTTGATAAGTACGATTTGGTACTTGAAGATCTTACATATGTTAGACTTTAATCATTTTATTGTTCACAAGGAGGTTATTTGGAAGAGAGAATTACAATACCTCAATAAACAATATGAGTTCTTGGTGATGCAATTTAGTTTGAAAAATTCCCTAACTTTGTTAATGGATCTTATGAATTGAATCTTCCAACCATACTTGGAATGATTTTTGGTTGTTTTCATTGATGAAATACTCTTGTACTCTATCTTAAAGAAGGATCATGGAGAGTAATTTGGGATGGTTCAAGACTTACATCAATTAAACTAGATTTATGATAAGCTATCTATGAGATATTTTTGGAATTTTGCGGATAAACGTTTTTGGTCATGTCATCTTTGAACATGGTTTAACTGTGGACATGAAAAATACTGTTGTGATGATTTTTAGAGATACACCTAAGATCATGACAAAGGTGAATTGTTTACTTTTATTAGAGGGGAAATATATGGGGTTCATGGAATAATTCTCTTGGGGTTTCACCCATTTAACAACCTAGATGCATAATGGGATGGCATTTACATGGAATGAGCTCTTTTAGATATCCTTCATGGAGTTGAGGCCGGGGTTAACAAGTGCTCATGTGCTAAGCTGCTAGAAGAGGACATTGAGTATATAGTGTTTTCTAATGATCATATATATGTATAGCGACCCAGCCTTTTCTTACATTACTATTACATCATTTCAAAGATAAACAACATAATAGTATTACACATGGAGGATACATAGGTTTAGTGTCTTGGGCAAACTAGGACTACACATAACAAGTACAACATCAAGCATAAAAATTCATTTAATTTCTTCTTGTATAGCTTCTTAGTAGCACTTGTCCTCTCCTTAGTACATGTAGCCACCTGAGGATATACATCAAAAGGGGTGAGCTAAAATCCCTGTAAGAGGATAGATAAGAACAATATAGCATGGGGTGAACATAGTCATGACATAGGAAAAAGATCTTGAACGTGAGAGGAGCATAAACAATAAACTTGAAATGTGGCAAAGCATAAAAATGAAACATCATGTCTTAGTGGTTAACTACCACACATACTTGTGAAAAAATCTAGCATCATGTTCACGCATAATTCCACATTTACTCATGAGATTCATCACTTTACCCAATGCATTGGAGCGCTATATAATTCCGGGCGCACCCGTCACATTTAAACATTCATATTGCGCTATATAATTCCGGGCGCACCCGTCACATCATAACATTATCATTATCATGCTTGCCACAAAGAACACATATCAAACATGTACATAAATAACCCATTGACAGGAATGGGTTTCATCTCATAATAACACATTCATAAGCTTTGGGTTCCCAAAAGAAAGAGGGAACAACATACTTGATATAAGAACCATCAACCTTGAATGAGAGGTAAAATGTGAGATCTTGAAAGAAGAGTTTTTTTGGAAAACATTTTGATGGACATAAAAACCAGTGAAAAACATGTATATCCCAGAAAAGTAAAGGAAAAGATGAACAAAAGACCTTTGAGGAGTAACCATATCAAAAATGGAGTGAAAGAGGGAGAACCCGAAGGAAGAAAATTGGGTTCGAGATTTCCCCTTACCTTGTACTCGAATGCCTCCTTCTCTTTAATGTCCTGTATAATGACATTATATTAATTAATTAGAAATTCCAGAACCTTTTATACATTAATAGGGTTCATTCTGGTTTTTTTATTTCATATTATGTTCCTTTGGATGACTTATAGAGTTTAAAAACATTGATCGGGGATGTTCTTTTTCATGGTTTTCTTGAGCGGTCCACTTGTATTCTTAATTTTATGTTTGGGTAGATTATGGTTAAACATCCAGAACTGATATTACATGTAATTAATGATATTACAGAAGCTTGGATGATTTTAGAATGAGTTATATTAGATCCATGTGGCCGAATTATTAGATAAGAATTAAATGAAGATTATTTGGGCTAATTTGAGCGGTTTTTGGATCACAACCAACTCATTTAAACTTTTCACTTAGTAGTATGGCCATAGGTTATTTACAGAACTTAAAATAGAACATAATACATATAAAACATTCTGGTTCAACCATAAAAATGGTTTCATGACCATATTGAAGGTATAAATGGAAGAAGAGAGCATGTTGTTTTTTGAAGGTGATAAATTATCACCACATGAACAACGTTCTCTTTAATAAAATAAAAGGAAGGGGGAAAGGGTGAGGGGTGATTTAATATAAAATTAGAATCATAATATTACAGTATATATATAATACTGGATTTACAGAAAAATTTGGACGAAGATAGATAGAGGGAGATCAAGAAAGGAACTTGGACTAGAAAGGAAATTAAAGGAGAAGAGGGAGAGAAATTACCTTTAGAATCCTCCTATTGAGTTCCTCTTTAAGGAAGCTAGGCTTGGTCTTTTGATGAGACCAGCAGATTTTGGACGTGGGGGATGAGCTAGGGAAGGTGTTTGGGCAGAATTTAGAGAAGTCTTGGAGCTTGAGAGGTGTGAGGAAAAGAGGGAGTGAAGGGTGGCTTTCATAGTGGAGGGGAGAGGGGTTTTCTTAATATTAAATTGATTAGTTTATTAATTCCACCAAGGACAAGGAATAGTGAGTCTTGGATGACCAATAATAGTAATTTTATAATGTAATCCCGAACCAAGTGGGCTTACATCAGCAGAACATCAGCAATGACTCAATTAATGCATTATCTAGCTTTTATTGTGAATTATCGGATTCCACTATTCATCAAAAATTCAAGTATCTTAGAAAAATCCCAAAATTTTACCCCAACCATTTTTCGACGTGTAGAATCCAAAAATGAAGTCCATTTTTCAAAAATAATTTTCTAAATATTATTAATTTAATATTTAATTAAAATAATAATTTACTTAAAAAACAGTTTTTAAAATTAAAACTGATTTTACAATTCTTTCAAAAATTACTTAGGGTCTTATAAAATTATCTAAAAACTACTAGACATTGATTCAATAATTTATGAATATATTTCAGGAAAATAAATATTATTTTAAATTAATTAATTAGTTATAATTAATCATTTATAATTTATAAAATACCAAAAATGTTTACTAAAGTCAAATTATCACTTTCTATGATGGATAAATTTTATTTTATTATTCATAGGTAATGTTAATCTTATTTACTATTTATAAGGTTCATATTACTATTCATAAGGGTAGGTTACTATTCATAAGGGTAGGTTACTATTCACCAAAAATTATTTTTGTTTCATTAGACTCCAAAAACTATCTTGAGCACAACCGTGTATGCCGGATTTTTAAAATTCCAAACATAGGGTTGACAAAATTATGTTTAAAGGTCACTTATCACTTAGTAGTTTATTATTTTTTGTTTTTATTACATAGATATAAGAATGGAATTTTCCATTGAAAAACTTTGGGTCGTTACATTCTTCCCCCCTTAAGAAATTTCGCCCCCGAAATTTCTCTTTACACAAACAGGTGAGGGTACTTCTCCTTCATTGCCTCTTCCGGTTCCCAAGTTGTTTCCTCAAACTTTTGGTTCATCCACAACACTTTGACAAGGCGGGTTGTCTTGTTGTGTAGAACCTTATCACTTCGGTCCAGAATTTTTACCGGCTGCTCCTCATATGAGAGATCATCTTCCAACTGTACTACCTCTGAGTTTAGTACATGTGAGGGGTCTGGAATGTACTTCCTCAGTAGTGATACGTGAAACACGTCATGAACTTGAGTCATATTCGGTGGAAGTGCCAGACGATGGGCCACGGCTCCTATACGATCAAGGATCTCAAAGGGGCCAATGTACCTTGGGCTTAGCTTCCCTTTCTTCCCGAATCGCATGACTCTCTTCCATGGAGATATTCGAAGGAAGAATTTATCTCCAACGTCAAACTCCAAGTCCCTTCGACGATTGTCACCATAGCTCTTTTGCCGACTTTGAGCAGCTTTGATATGTTTCTGGATGGCTTGAACCTTCTCTGTCATCTCTTGAACAAGATCGGGACCAAGTAGTTTTCGTTCTCCATCTTCATCCCAACAGGTTGGAGTTCTACATCGCTTCCCATAAAGAGCTTCATACGGAGCCATCTGAATACTCGAGTGGAAGCTATTGTTGTATGAGAACTCAACCAATGGAAGGTGCTGATCCCATCCACCTTTGAATTCAAGAGAGCATGATCTTAGCATATCTTCAAGTGTCTGAATAGTCCTTTCAGACTGGCCATCAGTTTGGGGGTGATAGGCCATGCTGAAGTTTAATTCAGTACTCAAAGCATGTTGAAGGCTCATCCAAAATTTAGAAGTGAACCTTGGATCACGGTCAGAGACAATCGAGAGTGGAACGCCGTGCAACCTCACCACTTCCTTCACATATATCCTTGCAAGCTGTTCAAGTGAGAGGTCTTCCCGAATAGCGATAAAATGGGCAGTCTTGGTGAGTCGGTCAACCACAACCCATATCGCATTATTTCCTCTTGACGTTTTCGGGAGGCCCATGACAAAGTCTATAGTGACATTTTCCCATTTCCACATGGGTATAGGCAATGGCTGCATCATACCTTTGGACTTTTGCCGCTCAGCTTTAACTTGCTGACACACCAAGCACCTTGATATATAATCTGCAATCTCCTACTTCATGTTATCCCACCAGAAGTGTTCTCGGAGATCATGATACATCTTGGTACTTCCAGGATGAATAGAGAAAGTTGAGCTATGTGCATTATCCAATAGATCCTTCTTTATTTCGGGTGATGAAAGCACACAAAGCCGCGTTCCAAACCGGATCACACCATCATCGTTGATATGGAACTCTTGCAGCTTCCCTTCCTTTACTGCATTCACCCACTTTTGTATCTCCACATCATCCCTTTGTGCTTCCTTGATCTTCTGTTGGATGGATGGTTGCGCAATCATTTGGGAAAGGTAGGATGTATCCCCTGCCCTTACGATTCCCAAATCCATCCTTTTCATATCCAAGAAGATAGGGTCTTTCTCAATCCTCAACATGGATAGAGTAGCAGGTTCTTTCCTGCTTAGAGCATTAGCTACCTTGTTCGCCTTTCTAGGATGATAGTGAATAGAGCAATCGTAATCCTTGATTAGCTCTAACCATCTCCTTTGACGCATGTTGAGCTCCTTTTGTGTGAATATATACTTTAGGCTCTTGTGGTCGGTGTATATATCACACTTCTCACCATAAAGGTAGTGCCGCCAGATTTTCAAGGCAAAAATCACGGATGCCAGCTCTAGATCATGCGTCGGGTAGTTCTGCTCATGGATCTTCAACTGTCGTGAGGCGTAGGCTATCACATTATCATTTTGCATGAGTACACAACCCAAGCCTTTCTTTGAAGCATCACTGTATATCACAAAACTTTCCCCACTTTTTGGTAGTGTGAGTACAGGTGCAGTGATCAGCCATCTCTTTAGCTCCTTGAAGCTTCCCTCACATTCTTCCGTCCATACATACTTTACCCCTTTCCTTGTTAACTTAGTTAGCGGGCTTGACAATCGTGAGAAGTTTCTCACAAAACGTCGGTAGTACCCAGCTAATCCAAGAAAACTACGGATTTCTGTGACACTAGAGGGCCTGGGCCATTATTCAATCGCCTTTGTCTTTGAAGGGTCCACAGAAATTCCCTCGCTTGTGATCACATGTCCCATGAACGTGACTTGATTCATCCAAAAGTCACACTTGCTGAACTTGGCGTACAACTTCTCCTTTCTCAATGTCGCCAACACAAGTCTTAGATGTTCTTCATGTTCCTCCTTGCTCTTGGAGTAGATGAGAATATCATCGATAAACACTACCACAAATTTGTCGAGGTAATGTCTAAAGACTCTATTCATCAAATCCATGAAGATTGCAGGGGCATTAGTAAGTCCGAAGGGCATCACCAAAAACTCATAGTTCCCATACCTTGTACGGAAGGCAGTCTTCTGAATATCTTCCTTCTTCACCTTTACTTGATGATATCCAGAACGAAGATCCACCTTTGAGAAGTATTGAGCTCCTCTTAACTGATCGAACAAGTCATCAATCCTTGGGAGAGGATACTTGTTCTTTATGGTGATCTTGTTGAGTTCCCGATAATCGATACACAGCCGCATGGTTCCATCCTTCTTCTTCACAAAGAGCACTGGCGCACCCCAAGGTGATGCACTAGGGCGTGTGAACCCTTTGTCTAGATGCTCTTGCAGCTACTTCTTTAACTCCTCCAGTTCGATAGGAGCCATCCTATAGGGGCACTTTGAGATAGGAGTAGCTCCGGGTATGAGTTCAATTGTGAATTCTACCTCACGATCCGGGGGAATTCCGGGTAACTCTTCGGGAAATACATCGCTGTATTCCCTTACGATGGGCATTTCCTCAAGGTTGGAACTTTCCTTCGACTCAAACATTTGGGCGAGGTATGCTTCTTCATAGGGAATAATCACCCACACCATTGAAGGATTTCTCAAAGGAGATTCATGATCTTCCTTGAATTTGTAGAGGAGCATGGTATGGTTTGGAATATGAAAATATATTTCCTTTTCCCGACAGTTGATATGTGCTCTATATAACGAGAGCCAATCCATTCCCATTATAGCGTCGAATTCCACCAAGGGAAGTATTACGAGATTTGCCGGAAGAATCTTCCCACATACGTCAACAGGAGAAGAATCAAACACTTGGGTTGCAATGATTGCACCACTTGGTGTTTTTACAGATATCTCTACTTCAAGGTTTCGGGGCTTCGATTCTATAGTTCTAGCAAACTTGCAAGATATAAAGGAATGCGTAGAACCAGAATCAAATAAGACTTTTGCCATTCTTGAGTGAATAGGAAGTGTACCTTGTACGACTTCATTATCATGTTCCACCTCCGCAGTAGTGATGGCATAAGTCTTCCCTTGTTCCTATGGCTTTGGTGGTTGTTGGCGCTGATTGCCCTCGAAAGCTCTAGGTTTAGTGCACTGGTTTGAATAGTGCCCTAGCTCCTTAAAGTCGTAGCATTGAACCACGAGTGGTTCTCTCCTTTCATCGGCTACATTATCCTTCCTTTTCATGTCTCTTCGAAACTCGTGAGCTAGGTGTCCTTATTTCCCACACTTGAAGCATTTCCCCGTCCCTTTGAGGCAGTTCCCACTGTGCAACTTCCCACATTTTTGGCAAGTGGGTCGTTGTGTTTTCTTCCCATCTTTATCACTAGATCCACCAGCTTGAAACTCCATCTTTCTTTTCCTATCACCATAGCCATGGGACCATTCTCCAAACTCCATCTCCACTTTGAGAGCACACCGAACAACTTCTTCATAACTCCCAAAGTCTCGAATTGCAAGAGCTTTTCGAAGATGTGGTTTTAATCCACTAAAGAATCTATCAATTTTGCTATCATTGTAGATAACAAAACCCGAAGCATACCTTGCGAGCCTTGTGAAATTTGATTCATAGGTTGTGACAGATTCTACTTCTTTTTGCTTGAGCTCTATGAATTCTCTCTCCATCTTCGTGCGAAGAGTTCGTGGGAAGTACTTATTAAGAAACATTATCTTAAAGTCTTCCCATTCCATCTCTTCAATTTCATCCCTTGGCTTGGTGTTCTTAATCAAAGAACACCATTGATCAGCTTCTCCATCTAGACGATAAACGGCTAGAGTCACCTTCTCGGTCTCGGAACAGTGAAGAACAGAAAAGATCTTCTCCATGGAGTTGACCCACTGTTCCGCAACTAGTGGATCGGAAGATCCACAAAACGTCGGTGGTCGTTGCCGCATAAAACTTTCGATAGCTAGTTGCTCCCTCTTTGGTGAAGGAGGACGTTCCCCATTATTATGGTTATTATTCATAACCCGGGATAATTGGGTAAGCATCTCCATGATGTTTTGAACTCCACCTCCAAAATCATTGGGGATGTCGTTCGGGCAATCGTTGCATTGGCCTTCGCAAGAGTTGTTGGCCTGATTTCTCCTGGTTCCCACCATTTTCTAAAATAGAAAAGGTTAGAACAAAACATAAGTAAACAAGTCATGAATAACTTATCCTTTCAATCAATTATACCAAAAACATAACATATGGGATCCCTAGTTAAATATCCTTGTGTGCATATTTGTACTTAGTCTCGTACTAGAGGTTTTCTTTAGGGTTCACTAATCCTAATTCCCAAATTAACTAAACCTTTACTTTGATACCAACTATAGCGACCCAGCCTTTTCTTACATTACTATTACATCATTTCAAAGATAAAAAACATAATAGTATTACACATGGAGGATACATAGGTTTAGTTTCTTGGGCAAACTAGGACTACACATAACAAGTACAACATCAAGCATAAAAATTCATTTAATTTCTTCTTGTATAGCTTCTTAGTAGCACTTGTCCTCTCCTTAGTACATGTAGCCACCTGAGGATATACATCAAAAGGGGTGAGCTAAAAGCCCAGTAAGAGGATAGATAAGAACAATATAGCATTGGGTGAACATAGTCATGACATAGGAAGAAGATCTTGAATGTGAGAGGAGCATAAACAATAAACTTGAAATGTGGCAAAGCAAAAAAAATGAAACATCATGTCTTAGTGGTTAACTACCACACATACTTGTGAACAAATCTAGCATCATGTTCACGCATAATTCCACATTTACTCATGAGATTCATCACTTTACCCAATGTATTGGAGCGCTATATAATTCCGGGCGCACCCGTCACATTTAAACATTCATATTGCGCTATATAATTCCGGGCGCACCCGTCACATCATAACATTATCATTATCATGCTTGCCACAAAGAACACATATCAAACATGTACATAAATAACCCATGTAAAGGAATGGGTTTCATCTCATAATAACACATTCATAAGCTTTGGGTTCCCAAAAGAAAGAGGGAACAACATACTTGATATAAGAACCATCAACCTTGAATGAGAGGTAAAATGTGAGATCTTGAAAGAAGAGTTCTTTTGGAAAACATTTTGATGGACATAAAAACCAGTGACAAACATGTATATCTCAGAAAAGTAAAGGAAAAGATGAACAAAAGACCTTTGAGGAGTAACCATATCAAAAATGGAGTGAAAGAGGGAGAACCCGAAGGAAGAAAATTGGGTTCGAGATTTCCCCTTACCTTGTACTCGAATGCCTCCTTCTCTTTAATGTCATGTATAATGACATTATATTCATTAATTAGAAATTCCAGAACCTTTTATACATTAATAGGGTTCATTCTGGTTTTATTATTTCATATTATGTTCCTTTGGATGACTTATAGAGTTTAAAAACATTGATCGGGGATGTTCTTTTTCATGGTTTTCTTGAGCGGTCCACTTGTATTCTTAATTTTATGTTTGGGTAGATTATGGTTAAACATCCAGAACTGATATTACATGTAATTAATGATATTACAGAAGCTTGGATGATTTTAGAATGAGTTATATTAGATCCATGTGGCCGAATTATTAGATAAGAATTAAATTAAGATTATTTGGGCTAATTTGAGCGGTTTTTGGATCACAACCAACTCATTTAAACTTTTCACTTAGTAGTATGGACATAGGTTATTTACAGAACTTAAAATAGAACATAATACATATAAAAAATTCTGGTTCAATCATAAAAATGGTTTCATGACCAGATTGAAGGTATAAATGGAAGAAGAGAGCATGTTGTTTTTTGAAGGTGATAAATTATCACCACATGAACAACGTTCTCTTTAATAAAATAAAAGGAAGGGGGAAAGGGTGAGGGGTGATTTAATATAACATTAGAATCATAATATTACAGTATATATATAATACTGGATTTACAGAACAATTTGTATGAAGATAGATAGAGGGAGATCAAGAAAGAAACTTGGACTAGAAAGGAAATTAAAGGAGAAGAGGGAGAGAAATTACCTTTAGAATCCTCCTCTTGAGTTCCTCTTTAAGGAAGCTAGGCTTGGTCTTTTGATGAGACCAGCAGATTTTGGACGTGGGGGATGAGCTAGGGAAGGTGTTTGGGCAGAATTTAGAGAAGGCTTGGAGCTTGAGAGGTGTGAGGAAAAGAGGGAGTGAAGGGTGGCTTTCATAGTGGAGGGGAGAGGGGTTTTCTTAATATTAAATTGATTAGTTTATTAATTCCACCAAGGACAAGGAATAGTGAGTCTTGGATGACCAATAATAGTAATTTTATAATGTAATCCCGAACCAAGTGGGATTACATCAGCAGAACATCAGCAATGACTCAATTAATGCATTATCTAGCTTTTATTGTGAATTATCGGATTCCACTATTCATCAAAAATTCAAGTATCTTAGAAAAATCCCAAAATTTTACCCCAACCATTTTTCGACGTGTAGAATCCAAAAATGAAGTCCATTTTTCAAAAATAATTTTCTAAATATTATTAATTTAATATTTAATTAAAATCATAATTTACTTAAAAAAAACAGTTTTTAAAATTAAAACTGATTTTACAATTCTTTCAAAAATTACTTAGGGTGTTATAAAATTATCTAAAAACTACTAGACATTGATTCAATAATTTATGAATATATTTCAGGAAAATAAATATACTTTTAAATTAATTAGTAATAATTAATCATTTATAATTTATAAAATACCAAAAATGTTTACTAAAGTCAAATTATCACTTTCTATGATGGATAAATTTTATTTTATTATTCATAGGTAATGTTACTCTTATTTACTATTCATAAGGATCATATTACTATTCATAAGGGTAGGTTACTATTCATAAGGGTAGGTTACTATTCATCAAAAATTATTTTTGTTTCATTAGACTCCAAAAACTATCTTGAGCACAACCGTGTATGCCGAATTTTTAAAATTCCAAACATAGGGTTGACAAAATTATGTTTAAAGGTCACTTATCACTTAGTAGTTTATTATTTTGTGTTTTTATGACATAGATATAAGAATGGAATTTTCCATTGAAAAACTTTGGGTTGTTACAATATTGCTTCAGTTGTGTGTTGATTCATATGAAAACACTAATCATATATGGTTCATAGATGTTCCACCTGAGAATAACAACATGATTAATAACCTAGAGTTGGTAGCAGTAGTATTTTCTCTAAAAAAATTTGAGGCATTATTTTCCAGGAGAGTGTTTTTTTATTTAGACAAACAGAGTCTCATGAATATCTTCACTTAGAGAGTTCATAAAACAATACAAATACATTTTACGGATTAATTTTACAAAAAATCATTTTAGATCTTCTATAATTATAGGAAGGGTAATGTTGTGGAAAATTACCTTAGTAGGAAGTCTCATTCTCTCTTGATGGATGAGACTTCTCAGTAGTTAGCTTTGTTTCTGCTGACCCTGATAGAATAGAGGGGTGTATTTTTTCTTTAGTTGAAGATGAAGTCTCGTCTACTTCATTATAATGTGAGAGAGGCTTAATTTAAAGACATATACTATGAGGTTCTACATGTCCAGATATCCTTATGGGATTCACCAGATGGTTTTTTTTAATGAGGGGAGCACACCATTTTTTTGTGAGAGACAATGGTTCGTGTCATATTGTGAGAGGAGGTGATAATTGAGTTTCACACTTCCACCATGATTGTTCATAATGATGTAGAAAATATGCACATAGAACAACAATGGTATTTTTAGTGGGATGGGATTTGGTGGATTTTCATTGATTTTTTATCTTAGATTCTCACATGTCAATAGCTAATTGATAAGCATCAGATTTTAACAAGGTTGACATAACCTCTAGAGATATCAGAGTATAAATGGGATGGAATATCCATGGATTTTTTGATGGGGCTTCCATGGATAGGAAGATTCCATGATGCTATATTGGTGATTTTCACTGAATTGAAAATATAGAACAATTTATTTCCATATGATATAAGAGATTAGTTATGATCCCATGGTAGTTTTATGTGTGAGAGATCATGTGAATTAATGGGGTACCCTCAACGATCATCTTGGAACCAGATTCTCAGTTCACATAATGATTGCGGAGGGTCTTACAAGGGAACTTCAGGACCAATTTGAGGATGAGCATGATGTTTTACCCCCATATGGATTGGACGATGAAACAGACTATCCATGTGCTAAAGGATATCTGGAGGGCCTTTCTTCTAGAATTTATCAAGAGGTAGGAGGATCAATTAAAATTAGTACAGTTTTCTTATAATAATAACTACTAATCTACAATCGATATGTATCATTTCGAGTCCCTATATAGGAGACCCTATAGGTCACCTTTATGATGGACTGATATTGGAGAGAAATATCTTGTTAGGGGAAATATGGTACATGTGACGATATAGATAGTTCAGATGATTTGTGAGCATTAGAGGACAACCCAAAGAAAATATAAATCATACACAAGTTAGCTTCATTGGAACATGAAGTTCAATAAAAGATAACATATTTTCTTTAGTATCTTCTTATGGTGGATATTGAAGATATTTTACTGGAGAGGAAATCCATCCTAGAGGATCATTGGTCCATTCTATCTCTTTTGGATGGTTGTTGTAATTTCTTATCACTACGACTTTCCCCTATAGTTGTATTGGGTACGAGTAGTATGCCATGTGTTGTTGGTAATGAGATATATTAATGATCTGACATACATTATTGACTAGGGTGAGATAGATGTTGAGGATAGGGCTACCTTTAATGAGTACCCTATGGAGATAGAGGATCAAAAGGAGTGGATTTTTCATGTATGGACCATGTATTTGGTAGCATGGGATAATTCATGAGAGATCCCAAGAGTATGAGATCTGTATGTGGGCTCAGAACCGAAAATAATTATAGGTTTTTCTTTTTATGGTGAAAATACATGGAGGGGAGAATATAATGACTGGTTTTTCTAGATTAATACTTTGAATATTTTTGTAGATATATTTAGATTTTTCCTCAATGTCAGAAAAACATTTTTATACATCTGGACCATAGAAATTAATATAATAAAAAATATTAATATATTTTAAAGAAAAAATACCCATCATGTCAGTATAAATGTTTTTTCCATTATTTAGGACATATGATGTGAGATCTAAGACCATGTTTTATTTCTAGACGTGGGTTTTACCCTAGAGACAACCTAAGGTTAGTCAGTAATGAACTGTCTGTGGGAGGTGATAGTTGGTAGGTGGGTTTTATAAAATAAATAATTTATTTTACTTATTATTAAATAACGAAACCTAAAAATCCTTATTTAAAAACCACATTATGGAAAATATCCATGGTTATCCTCATCACCCTAGGAGATTTGAGAGGTGGAGGGAATGATTAATTGTTGGAAGATTGGGATTGTAGAATGAATTATGATCAAATAAAGGTAAGTTAAAAGGAAAGTAGTGAAAATAATAAATATATTTCATTGCTAGATATCTTTTTCATCAGAAATGATCAATCCATTATCGAGTTGGGACTCATTATTTTTGTTTTCTTTTCTATTTAATTGATGTGTACAGAATTTCATATATACTTTTAATTGATCTACAATTACCTAACATTCTCATGAGAAAAGTTTAAAAATTGAATTTTTATTGAAATTTATTTTGATATGCTATGATATCACCATTTATCTCACACATGTTGATCATTATCAATGATCACATAGTCTAGATTATGCTCATCACCTTTGTTCATGTGAATTTTCCCTATTATTTTTCGGTTCTTTACTGTTCACCCACAGGGTTTTGGTTCAACATATATAAGGAGGGATCCATTGATATTGAACCTCTTTATTCATGGTGTTTAAAAAAATGATGGATGTATTGATGATATGGGGGAATATTTTGAAGGGATCATGGGATTCAAGTGATGGATATGGGTTTTAGGACCCAAAACAGTTGAAAGCGTGTGACGAACTCCCTCATGGGTGATCAAATTCCTATTTTCAGTCACTGGAGCAAAGGAATATATGGAAAAAGATGTTAAACTTTGATATAAAGAAATGAAACATCAGATTTTTTGGCTGATATAGAATATTTGGATATCATGAGAAGACCAAACATTACTACTCACAAAAAACCAAACTATAGGGTGTGTAGTACATAACAAAAAAAACCATGTAGTTCCCTATTTATGAAGTATATGGTTTGGAGAAAAGATAAATTTTACAAGTTATGTATGGCCCATAGAATCCATGTGACATAGTTTTTGTATCTCATCATGTACTCTATGACACATGCACCCAAATATCCTGACACATGGGAAAGACCAAATTACATTGGTATGACTGTTTACTTGGACACTACCATGATACAGAAACATTGTATAGGAGGAAACAAGCTAGAACTATTTGTAAAAGACACATTGTGTACCACATGTAAATGTTTTTTAGTTTTACATGGATTCCCGAGCTATGTTTAGAGGAGAACATGCCCAGGATATGAGGTGAGGTCACAAGCAGTTTCTCCCCATGAAAAAAAATCTACTTCCCCGATGAAATTGTACCTCTCATTTATCATTCCTTAATACTCAGATTTTGGAATTTTAGTCACCTGTTCTAAGTATTCATCCATGTATAATGTGAAGATATCCTTAATAGTGTCTCTTGATATATGATTTGAGGTGTTGCAAGTGTGACACTTCTTCATAACACAGTTGACTGATAACAGTGATCCGGAAGGTTCACTAGAAAGATGCTGGGGTTTGAAACCCTCTTTTCACAAAAGGGAATTGGTCCCCCATACACTCTATATAGGTTTATTAGAACCTACCTGTGTATTTATGGCATGGGTACCCTACCTATTTAGTTACACCCCCTATTGAAATAGGGTTAGAGTCCTCTATAATCTGAGTGGAATCCCTATCAAATTATAGTGATGGTCCACTATCTATTGAGTGACATACCATATGAAACTATGGCACATGTACTACATCAACCAAGTGGAACCCATATGATAAAAGTGTTTGGGTCCTCTATCTATTGAGTAGTACCCCCTTCCGCACTAGGGTTTGAGTTCTCTATTAGCTAATGGCACCCCTACATCACAAGGGAATATGTCCTACCTCTACTGAGTAGAACCCCATATCAGACTATAGTGTGATTACTCTACTAATTATTATTAACCCTCGATTGTGTATTATAATGGTGAGTTGTGGGTCCTCCACAAATTTTATTTTACAAAAAATGTTAGATAAGGGTAATTAGTGATGAACCTTTGGAGCTATAGGTTGACTCATAATCTTTGTCTATGTTTTAGAGATATATATCCCCTTTATCTCTCATATGGTTTCATTATGAAAAAATACATATATATATATATAATTTGGGTTTTTATTCCCTTTTGATATGGGTTGAGTTGACTATTGTTGTACCTTTTTATTAATCTATTTTTTGGTTTTTGGGCATCCTATTGGGTATGTGTATACATTTCCATACATGGTAATTTATTTTACATTTCATATATTTTATAGACGGAATAAAGATTCAAGGTGACATTTGGAGAGATTAGTGTTCTTGGATGCATTGATCACGTCTGGTGGTCATACATGGACATTAGTAGTAGTGATATCTTCATATTTAATTTTTTTATTTGTTGGCATGTTGAGACATCATTTTTGGTTCAGAATTTATTTTTTACCTTAACACTTTGGTTTATATTTTAAAAATCCAATGTATTATCTAGAGGTTTTTCTATGCATTGTTATACTTTAGATATTGCAGTCTTTATTTATTCCTCTAAAAGTTTTCATGGAGATGGATGTGTGTATACATATATGAACATAATGCCAAGTCCTACCATTTTAGTTTTTTCCTTTTTGGTTCTTGTCCCCAACACTTAGCCTATTGAAGGTGGGATGGGGGCTGTCAAAACCGAATTTCTACTGGGCAGGTGGGACATATTCAGAAAGGGCATGAAAAAACCCATGTGGGTAGAGGTTATAATTTCATATCAATTAGATAAGAAATTTCACAATTTTTAAGTTTCTTTAACAAGAACCAATTTTTTTCCTTTTAGATTCATGCATCTAGGTCCATCATGTCTCAAATTTTAAATTCATATGACTAGGACCATTGTTTTCATACAAAAAAGATTCCTAAGGCTTTGGGAATGTTGATAAACATGGGGATGGATAGCTGAACTCCCTAAAGATGACCAATAATATTGTTTTTCCCATTGTAATTGATGTAATGACCTATATATTTTCTCATGTAACCTTTATAAATTTTTGATTAATCAGGTTTCATTATAATCAGGTGAGTATGTTTACATCTTATTTTATTCACTTTTCCATGGTAACAAAATCTATATCATTAAGGGATATGGTGTATTCCAATTAATCTGTTGTATGAGTTTATGTGATATAATGATAATAAATTCACTGTGGATTTCATTTAGAATGATGAAATTATGGTTAATATTATATGAGATATATTTTACTTTGATATCTTAGGTTTCATCTCAATAGGGATCCAGTCATATGATGTTAATATTTGACAAAATATTCTACGAATTTATGATTGGATTTTTATCAGGATGTAGTTTTCATGTATCAAAATGATCGATGGAATTTGTGGAATGATGGTTCTAGTTGCAATGTGGGTTTTTCTTAACATTAAAAAATTATGGATTGATATGGGAGGGTCACTCCATCAAGGGGCTGGTGGATGGTTTCTTTATAAAAATTGGATAACACTCCTCAATAATTTTAATTTCCCCTCTTGAAATTCGAACTTTCAATGGTGTGTTGATGGATTAAATGAATTCTTAGTGGATTTTTATTTGGTGACAAGGGAATGGGGATCCCTTCATTCTTCCAATGTATAGAATCTTGTGATTATGATGAATAAAATAAATGAGAGGACTCTTTTCACATCTTATTATCCATTATCACATGATTAATGTTGAATATCTCTACTACATTTCTTTATTTTATTTAATATATAACCACTATGAATCCATATAATTCTGTTTGATAATTTCATTTCTTTTTGAATTTAAATATTATTGATTATTTCCTTTTTTTAAATATCATTGCCAAATAATATGGTGGAATCAATTTTTATTATGATTTGATAGAACCAAGGCTATTGGAACATATGATGATCAGTTTTGTAATTGGTACTCGGTAATAGAAGTGTGATGTATAGTTGATAGAAAATGAAAGAAATGATGAGTGTAGTGAGACTGTGTTGTGTGGAGTCTCTTTGTGGCATGAAAAGTATTATCATTCTGTGATGAAAATTTATCACAAATTCCCATATCTATGATAAAAATATCATACCATATAAAGATATTCTATTCTATTAACTCTTCTTTCAGTAGGTGTAAGTGATTGGTGTTAACCTAACATAGAGGATGCAAGTATGGAGTTAATATCATGTAAAGAGTAGTATGAGATGATGGTTGTTCTATAGAGTATAAATAAGAAGTTTTGATGTAAAGGTAGTGGTTTATACATGGAAATGATGAAAACATGTTTGAATATGGCATTAAGAGACCTGTGGTTGTGTGAAACCAATTTGGAATTCTTTTATAGCATGACGATATATCTCATTCCATGAAATTTTATAACACATGAGACTACGATCAAACATGATCCATTAATGGAAGTTTACATATATTTTCATTCATATATTGGATTAGGGAAATGAGATAGCCTATCCAAATGTATTACCACATATTGTGTGATGGTTTGATCATTTATACAACCAAAGGCCATTTATATCATGTCATGGGTTGGGTTAGAATATAGCTCTATATGGATGATGGCTAGGTTTATGCATAATTAACATAGCATGACCTAATTATTGGTACTCACTTGGAAGTATGTTGATAGCATTGAACCTATCACCTAAAATGGTTTATTATTTTACAATCCCCCATATTTACATGGAATGGGTCCTCTATAATTTGGGAATAGAGTTCATAATCCTTTGCACAAAAAAATAAAAAATATATTCATATGGTCAATAGAGCTTGGAACTCCCCAGATAAATGATCCAAGAATCATCAATGAATATGTCCTCTATTTTTGGAGTCAATTAGTCTCTCATTTGAACACATTGTTTAATGAGTCGAATATCCTCTACCATGGGTTTAATATTCCCTCAACCAATACTTATCTTGGTGATAAACGTGGATAGAACTATACTCCATGAGAGGATGTGTGTTTTGTTTTGTTTGGAAAAATGAATTCTTGGTTTCCTTGTGGCATGGGTCCTTTATCAGGGTTCAGTACTACCCTGAATGATTCATATACTTTTATGAGGGATGATTCCTCTATTTTTTTGTGAGATTTTATGGATTCCTTATAGACTGGTAGTTAGGATAGTAGGGGCTAGTTCTTCCCGGACCAATAACTATTCAGATAAAACTAATGGGCTTCCATAATATGAATAATTAAGAATTGGAAATAGCTATGGAAAATTGGGTATGGTACTCCCCTAGACGATTCACATACTACAATGAGGAGCTAGTTACCCACTATGGTTTAGGGTGGTATCATAGAAAGACTTAATAGTGTGGATGTTCTTGGTCTTATATCTACTCCGGAACCCCTTGGTTTCTATTGATTCATAGCTTATAGATGGTATGCAGACATTATATTTGGAGATATTTCTATTTTCTTTGAGAATATATAGTTCTACATGAGAAAAGATCCATTATAGGGATATTTTGAGATGAATAGGAACTCCTTTATAGCTCATGGACATTTAATAGTAGAGAATATATGGATGTATTAACTTTTTATAGTTCCTCTTTTATTCTATAGTTTGATATGTCATGTTGTTTTTTAATTCCAATATGGTTTCAGGGAATCCTAAAAAAATATTTGCAAACATTTCTACATGAGATTTGTTCCCCCACATATTTCACCAATGTAGATTTGATATGGTTTAGGGATGGTCTTGGTGGGTGTGGAGATATTTTGGTATGTCTAGAGATGACACATGAAAATGATTGGTGATTCTTTCCAGCTCATAGTGGTTCAAGATGGTGGCAGTAATTGTTGCAGTTTTACATTTATCTAAGAGTACACATAACGAGGAAGGGATTTGTAGCATATCATTTTTAAGATATGGATACTTTTTTAGATGTACTATTCTTATGATAGTTTCCTTTAAAAAATTTACTTATCATATAATGCATAATGCATGTATTGAATACAATTCAGTTGTTTTTATACATATAATGCTGATTCTTCTGGTTATTTTTTGCATCAGAGAACTATGTATATTATAAGTTGGAATAGGTGATTTAATCCTATAATGTGTTATATGAGTACCCGGTTCTAGTCACCAACCATTATCTTATTAATTGTGGGATTGGGGTAGAACACCTGGATTATTGAAGGCATAGGAAAGGCCCTAGTATGCTGTATTGTGCCAAAATGCTCAAATCATAATATCAAAGTTTGGAGTTGGTAATTATTTAAGGAATGGTTTGTGAATTTAAAGAAATGATATCAATGGGTTATTGAGTATGTTAATCAGACAAGGAAGATTATTGTAGGTTTGGAAAAAAAACATATCAATTCACTATGAATTTTATAACCTGTTTGTCAACATAAATCTCAAAGTCACCAATTTTACGTTATAATAATGTTGGTACAAGCACCCTATAATGGTCAGTTATGATCTATCATGTCATCCACATTTCATTTCATCCAAATGTACTCTAATAATTATGGTTTAATCCAATCAAACAAGGGGTTATACCTATATATTTCCATCCTTTATGGAGAGGTTGGGTCACGACGAGACAATTCTTACAAGTGCACCTCTCACCATTGATTAGTGAGAGATTAAGTGCTATTTACAAAACATGGTTGATTGATATTCTTGACCTATGATCTAAGATAATCTATAAACCATTTCTTCTTAGTCTTGACTTTATTTTAGAGTGGATTTTCGTTCCCACTGAGTTAGAAAATATTACCCACAAGCCCAATATATTATGTGGGATCTACAAAATGGAACCACATGGGATTATGAGGTGAGTGTAATCCTTGGGATACATATGGTTGGCTAGAATCTTTGAATTTCATTTCTATATGGTTTGAACTCTCAGAAACTAGATGGTGATTCTTTTATTAAGATACCTATATGAAATAATGATCTATTAGTGGAAAATGTTTCCTAAAACCCAAGATGATACTACTATATCATGTATAATTTTTTGGACCATATTAATGATGGTGTATTATTTGAGGATACTTGACACTCCATAGGGTATCTCGACCATGTCCGAGTACACATAGTTCCCATATTCCTCACAATGTGTTCCCTAAACATGTTTCACATTATAATTATTCAGCACTAGTAGGTTGGTATGATCCTCATGTGGGAAATTATTGAGATAGGGATGTGATTTTTAGTAATCCCTCCAATGAAAAAGTCCCCAAAATTTATTATTTATAGTTTTTTATTCTTAGAAGAGGTACACCCTAGATATGGGTGTAGGTTATTGCTTTTGTTTTTGGAGACAACCAAAGTTGTTCCATAGATAATCTTCTCCATGTTGAGGTTATCCATGAGAAGAGAGACCACCCTATTTTTGTCCCATTTTTCTATCAATGCCCTATTTTTTTGGATGATTTAGTGATGTGAGAGGTGTTAGATAAGGATGTTTTATTGATCCATTCCCACAATCACCACATTCAGTTAGTTACTATCAACAATCAGGGGCTGATAATCAGAGTTATTGGGAGATACCGTTTATGGATGAATATATAAAGGCATCAAAGAGTACCTTTTTTAATAAAATTCTTGTCATCTATTTTTAGACCCTAATAAAATATGTAAAAGGCATTTCTTAATCTTCCTCTACTTAATTTTTTAGAGTTGAATATTTTAGTGGATCCTTTAAATAGACCTTTATTAGCATAAATAATTCCCACCGATGTTGACAACCTTTTACCACCATTATGGTGAGTTGATTTTATTATTATCGGGGATAGATGTCTTTGATGAAATTATTTAAAGGTATAGAAGAAATCCTATGGTACCTACCTCATTATTTACTGGTCACTTATTTCTTTTACTATGAGTTGTTGGATGTTTATTAAATGGGAAAAGGTTTATCTTCATTAATTAGTAGGATCTCTATAGGTGAGGATAGTAGAGAAAACCCTTATGAAATTAAATCCAACTACCAATAAGATGGTAAGAATGGATTTATTTTTATTTTCCAAGACAAGATTACAATTCATATAAATGTGGAGGAATTCATGATTGATTCAGATGGTTAACCCATCGTTTTTCCTTTATTAGGTGACTGAAAAATCTGTTATATCACATTCTAGATATGGTATTCACTTTTTAACAAGTAGAATGATGGATAACCATATTTGGTTTATGAAATTTATAGACAAAGCCATTATTTTTATGGTTCATAATGTATAATATGATATGTTCACATATTGTACCTATTTTTGTTGTTAGAGCACAAATAATGTAGCAATATCTTATATTTTATGTTTTGGTTTCATGGAGTATAATTTTAACATTTTGAAATTGAATATATGACTAATTTTGAGATGATATTTTAATAGAGTGGTGTGTTGGATATTTCTCATGGAATAAATTCTATATTTTTAGTGGAGTAGGAACTTGAAATACTAGACTTAAAGCATTTTATTCAATTTTGGAGAGGGTGGAGTTTCCCACGGATGATCAATAATGGTGGCCTCATGCCCTTTATTTATGTGAGTGATTATATGGTGTTTATCTCATTTTAGAAGCCTTACTTGACAAAATATTTTTATGTGATGGACCTGAAGGGTTTTCCTTGAGGTGGGGTGTAACGCCCCGACCCTAGTTACCCAGAGTCGGTGCATTATTACATAACATTGGCATGATCATGAGAAAGATCAAGTCTCGAAAGACCGATTAGTTTAGTAGCCTTGGAATAACTAGATACATCCATAAATTTTTACATTACATCATAAAAAAAACATCTTGTCTTCATATCCCCTCATACTATCCCTGCAGGTCATTCATAAATTACTTCTTCATAATCCTGGGAAAAAAAAATAAAACATTGAAAGGGGTGATCTCGGATGCTCAGTAAGGATAACATTATAGCAGAAGCTTTCATAAATAAGCATAAACACTTAAGGCAATTTATAACTAAAACAAAAGCCTTTTAAACTTGAACTTCAGCATAAAATGGAAAAGGTAAAATGAAATAATGCCATTTACTTACTCACATGGATATTCTACTAGTCGAATGATCACATGAAATATCAATAACCACTTTCATAATGATGGAATGCATAATGCCAGAATATCATAACCACATAGCCAAGGCCTCGTGCCAAGACTACAAATAAGATTTTGCCAAGGCCTTGTGCCAAGACACTAGTTTGTCTCATGAGACCTACCGATGCATCGAGGAGCTATAGCGGGCTCCACCCGTCACTTATTAAGTCCAATGCATTCCTCATATGAATAGGTTTAAGCATAAAATAAACATTCGTATTAAAACTAGCATACGAAATGTCAATACTTTAACCATAAACCATGAATGGTATAAAAATAGAACATCCACAGTCAAATATAACTCATTTGATACAATATGGAAGATTGTATTGTATCACATTATCCTCAATCATGAATAATGAAGGATGTTGACATAGATGAAAATAATCATCAAAACTATTTGAGAGAAATATCCCCCTTTTCTTGAAAACATTTAAAAGTCACACTATTTGTCAAGAAGCCATTTAAAAGTAGATTTTTGAATCAAAGTGTCCCATACCACTTTGAAACTTTTTAAAAGGAGTTTTAATTTGTAAACTTTAATGTCCATATAAATAAATCCTTAAAACCATTTTTTAAAACATGGACATTAATGAGAAAGATTTAGATGAATAAGTCTTTAAATCATTTTAAAAATGGAATTTTAGTTAGAGATTCCAACCAAAAGAGACACTTGAATACAAATAATTGTGGTAATCAAAACTTTTTAATATCATGCGAATAAAGGGATTCATGATATACTATGTCAAAGTACGTTATATACACCACATAAAAGTGATTTGGTGTATATCAACAAAGAAGTCTCAATGGAATGTAAATTGAGATGAAATCTCTTGTAAAGGTTGTATCCTTAGGTTAAGGATAAATCAATGACATAATTATGTGTGAAAAATATAAATACACTAAATATGATTGGATATTCAGTGTAAAACAATCAAAGGACATTCACACATATTCTTGTAAAAACAATACCAACGAATTGGATGTTTAACTCAACAAATGGAGAATGAGTTAAAATTACTCTTATCAAATTCATATCAATGACTTGAGAATTACCAATGGAGTGATTATGTGCATCAAACTTATATCCACAGGAAGGGGAGTGGAAATTATGACATAATCAAATGAATAGTGATTCCACACATAATCTTGGGGTAATATAATCAATGAAATATGTGTAAAGCCAAATGAGTGGAAATTGAAATCTCAAATTCCCTTATCGATTAGGTAACTTTCGAAACATACACCCATGAAAGAAGTATCATACCATGATGATGTAAATACCCATAAATTAAAGTATATTACACAATGAATACAATCATGGGCAGTACACATACACCACATGCAATAATTAAGTGGTGAACAATAGAATTCTCACGAAATTAAAAGTGAGATTAGAAAATCCCTTACATTGTACATTTTCCTTGGTGGATGGTAGGTTTACCTCCTGTATAATGGTGAAATAATTGTTATTGAATAATAAAAGAATCATTTACTTTAATATGATATCATATATGATCTTTTATCATTGATTTGTTAATAATATCTTAGAATTATCGTCATTTCGGGTGTTAACGGGTTCATTTTACTTTATATTCTTTGTTATGTGAGCCATATTCGTTATTAATGGGATGTATATTATTAATATCCAGAATGGTATCAAGTTCTTAAACATCATTTTTAAATCATAAAATGATAATTATACTTGAATGGATACGATGGAGAATGAATCTTATCGCGTTCGTGGAGACGGTAGTCCGTACGTACGCACGAACGCTACTTCCATTTAATTTTTATTTTAAAAGAATCGAATCCAAATGATACATAGGTATATTACTATTCCAGTATAATATAATATTTTATATATGTTACTTAAGTTCATTAACACCATCCTTTATACGTTCCATGTGTGGTATGAACGAATCATATCATTTTAAGGGGGCGGTAGTCCGCACTTCCTCAAATGAAATTATCGTATGTATATACAACATGAAACGAATAATGGTATGAAATAAAATGGAATTACAGAAGCTTATATATAAAATATATATCATTAGCATCATATTTAATTACAGTGCCATCATAATGGCCACCATGAGAGGCGGTAAGATGTATTTGAACAATCATCGTTTCGTGAGGCGTTAGTTTTCCATCCACAGAAACATTATGTTCATCATCCATTAGATGGAGTTGTGTGTATGTGTAGTTAGAATCATTCTTATAAAAACATCCTAGTATATTGAGGATACTGGTGTTGTTACAAAAGAAAGGAAATAAAAAGAGTTTGGGGGTTGGGGAAGGAAAATAAATGAAAATAATTTAAGAGAAAACGTTACCTTTAATTTAGGTAACTCACTTTGGTTGGAACCAAAGGACCTGTTGAAATGCTTTCTGCCTAAGGGGAAGCTTCAAGGAGGAGGAGAGGGATGTGGGGAGCTTAGTTGGGCAGAGTTTGGACGAGCCAAGTGGCTTGAGAGGTGTGAAGAAATGAGAAGGAGGAGTGCCCTTTTATAAGAGGGGTGAGGGGCACCTTTGGAAAAGATAGAAATATTAATTTATAATAAATTCATATTCAGTTTCAAATGGCTCCAAAGTTGATTATTCAAAGTCTAAGGTGGGGATAGGTCGAAAACCACTCAACCAATAGAATTTAGACAGGTTTGGGTACTTATAATAACCTTATCTTTAAGTATTAACTCTAAGTTAATTAGTTTCACTTTTACAATGTCTCTTTGTATTTTTATATAATATGGTTAATAAACTTACTATATACATCCAAGCGACCCACAAGTGGTCCATTAATGATGAACCTATCCTGATATAAGTCTTTTGGCCGAGCCTTATATTTTTAGGAATTTAATATCAATTAATAATATAATATTTGTTTTAAGAACTCTTTTATGTCAATTTTGACACTATTCAATAGTTGATTTTTGTGAAACTCATAACAGATTGATTACTTCGAACAAAGTAAATTAAATCAATACTAATATATCATATTATCCTAGAAAATTAGTTTAATTCATTAAAAGTTTCATATTATATTTTTTTGGGTATTTATAATATCAATTATTTTAATTTTTCACTATTATAGTAATTACTGCATCATCATTGTGTCATAAATAAAAAAAATTATTTAATGTCTAAAAATTATAAATAAAATATCATCATGTAGGAAATATTTTTAGCTTTCTAATTAATATTTATAATCTAAAATCCAACATGTATAACCCTATGTAAAAATTGTTCTTCTAAAAGATGTAAGCTTATTCCATTTTTATTTTTATTTTAACTTTATTAATATAATGTGTCCCTACCACATACAAGTGGCTCCAAGGGGTCCCCAAATTGACCCAAGGATGCCCATGGTCGGGTATGTGTCCACCAATAAGGTTAGGACACGTTTTAGGGTAATTTTGTATTATTATAATATTATTTTCTTAACCCTTATTTACCGGATTTACCCTTTAACCATGGTAAATAAAATATTTACCACAGTAACTATTCAAAATGTCTAAAAATAAAAGTTACCTATTTACACAATTTGAAAATCCTGATTCAAAATATGGAATCCATTTTCATAAATTCAAAACACAGAAGTGGCAGAAATTAATTTAAAATTAATTCCCGCTGTCAAAACAAAAAGCGTGTTTTTAAGAGATAATAACTATCAAAAGATTGACACTTGTTTATGTTCGGTTTAATTGTAAAATTATGTCCAATGACCAACATTATATTAAATGGTAAAAATATATTCTAAATATACTTTAAAACCACTCAAATTCATAATTTATCACTATTAATTATTTTGATTAAAAAAGTTGTTTTTAATTAAAATTTAGTAATTTTCACTATTCATCAAAATATGAAAGTTATCCGAAAAGTACCAAAATTTCACCTTAGGCTAAATTCGATATTCCGAATCCAAAAATGAAGTCCATTTTAAAATATAAAATATACATAATTTCAAAATTTATGTATTACTATCCATAACGGTTAGTTTGATCGGTTGTGGTGTGTGTTAAAACATGAAGTTGCGTACAACACACGCTACTGTTTTATTCAAAGGAAAGTGTACCGTTTAAGCTTGGGATGTTTCATTTTAAATTTTTTGATGTCCCCATTTAGTCAAAAAGTTTGAAATAATTTATTTAAAAAGGGTTCACTATTAAAAGTTGGTAAAACTACAATACTGAAGATGAATTTGTTCTTATATTATGTCTAAGAAACTCATAATATGGATTCTAAAATTATAAGGATTATATAAAGTTTAAAATTTAGTTAATACTATTCATAACCTTTTTTTGAACGGCTTGTTTGGTGAGTCATGGTGCGCTTGAACTCGGTGTTGCGTGTAGTGCATGTTATTGAATTATTTTGAAGAAATAACACACTATGAAATCTTGGGGTGTTACATTCTCCCCTCCTTCAAAAAATTGCGTCCTCGCAATTTGAAATTGTTCTTAGAAAATAAAAGGTTGAAAATAGAAAATATATTTGTGGGAAAACCCACATCGAAAATTGGTTTACTAAAATTTAGTCTTAATATGAGGAAAAGAGAAATGAAATGGTCACCACCAAATTATGATCTCGATTAGGAGTACATTGGTGGCAATTAGAGACATATAATTGGAGGAAAAACGTAAATATTTATAGGTAGTGGTTGAGGTCATCAATCACAAACAAGTATAAAATTGAGGTCCTTAAACTCATCAATCTATGATGATTTGAAGTACCATCGGTTCAACAAAATATAGGGTATTGGGATCACACATTTTTGACATTTCAAAATATCTTAGTTAAAATCCCACATCGAAAAATGAATTAATGAGGCCTCTATTTAAAATAAAGAGTGGAAAGTATGAAGATTACCGAAAATAACACATACTAGGGTTCCATGTAGGAAAATATGGATATGGAGGAGAAATCTAACCATCAATTATCTGATGGAGAGTGGTAGAGAACATGGCTATGAAAAGGCCAACAATCCCAAAGCCATAAATTAGTGATGATTTAAGGTACCATCTAGGACAACATTTTTTTTCAAAGTTACATTACATAAGGAAGAGGAATTCATTTATGATATTGACTAAGAACATTATGAGATATACTTAAATTTTAAGTAGATTTTCATTCTTTAATAAATTTCCACCACTAACTCAATTTTTTTTAAACGATGAGTATTCAAGAAGACTTGGTCACACTGGAAGAGCTAGAATAAACTTCTATAGAATCACATGATCCATGCAGGATAAAACATATATTTACATTGTCTTTGAAGATTAATCAAAACCAAAATGGTTAGTGAATGATCTAATGATCCCCCAAAAGGATATTCATTGAGATAAATATGCACTAATCTTAATTTCTAAAATTAAACCAACAATACCCCAAAGTTAAATAGATACCATTCAATAACCAATTGTCCTTAAAATCCTTTAATATAATCCAAACTAATATTGAAACCCAAAACATAGGAGAATTTGATTATGTAGTCTCCCATGTTACATTGTATCTCCAAATTACATCAAATACTCTTAAAGTCACATACTTAAAAGTAATCAACATCATCACATATTCTCTGTTATAGGTTAATCATTTCCATAAATAACCCAAATCACTATAAATCAACAATAAAAATGTAGATAAAAATCCACCATTACTCTACAAATGAAACCTCATTGTATTCTATTTTCCTTGGGCATATAGTGTTCCTAACAAAACGAACATCTTCCAAAATAACATTTATCACTTAATCACCAAATCATTTTCCTATACCAAGGGTATTCATTTGATAAGACATAAGAACCCAAATCATCTTATTATTGATCAATAAAATCATTTAACAAAAAAAATAGTCACACTAACCAGGGACTTCACGTAGTCCAGTGGTAGGCGATAAATCCCAATCACACTTTGGTTGTGGGTTCGATTCCCACAGCTTTGTCCGACGCGACGGGTTGTCACACGGTCTACGTGTTGTCCTTTTTCAAAAACTATATTCTATAATATTACCAAAATGAGATAAATTCCTCAAAATAACAAAATTTAACCACAAATGTTATATCATACTTTTCATTTTCATCCCAAATTATAATAACTTATCATTTTCTCAAACCCCAATGATCATATAAAACCAAATGGTTATTTATACCTATCCACAAGAGAATAGACAATTCTTCCTCAAATATCATTCTCACATGGCAAACTGCGGGGTTACAAATACAAGAGAAAATTATTCCAAAGTAAACCCATCAACAAGTAGTGCTAATTTTTCTCCAACCATTTATTTCCACATAGCTTCTTCTTTGACCAAGAAAATATCCTATAGAATAGGACATTCACTCGGGTAATGGCCAGGTCCCCTACATTTACGACAAATGACTGTAAATGGACTCTTGGGACCATTTTTATCTTCTTCCATAGTACTCTTCATTTTTCTTCGGCAATTCTTCACTTTATGTCCTTCCTTCCCGCACGTAAAACATTTCGTTGTCCCATTGAGACACTTTCCTGGGTGTCTCTTTCCACAATTCCTGCATGATGAAAATTGAGGTTTCTTTTCTCCATGGTCTCCATTGCTGGAGATCTTATCATTTATCACCTTTCTCTTCCTTGTTGAGTCTGGGAGTTGGTTAATATATATGTTGTTGATCATATTTTTGGAAAACTGATTTGGCATAAAGACGATATCTTTTACGCCTATCAACATTCCATTTTGTTGCTCATTGCCACCACTGTTCCCAATTTGTACATCATTCTCAAAGTCACTATGACTTCCTTGGAATCCAGCCATTGACTAAAACCAGAAAGCATTGTGTGAGTAATAGTAGTCGTAAAATCATTTAGAGATTAAAATGTCACCATATTCTCAATTTGAAACATATTAGGATTAACCAAGGTCATTTACTCTCATCTTATGTATATATTACTTAAATCGGTTTGTAAAGAAAATGTAAATTATCCTAAGCATATCCCCCGGGAGTGTCGTAACCAAGAGTGCAGCAAGGCCCGTTGTCGTGCACCAGTTCCCGTTCGAGTCTAGCTCAAAGCGGTGTTTTCAGGTTTTACCCCTAGGTACATCTGTGCCAGAGCCGCCTCTACCTGCTCGTATCCAGACAGGGATGTATTGCTCAGAAAACTCACAAAATCTCTACAATACCAAAATTCTAGGAAGTTCTTTTATACTAATCCTCAAAGTTCATCTTAGGTCTACGTGCTCTAATCAGAGTTTATCTAAATCTAGCTACCAAGGTTTGTACTAAACTTCCTCTGATACCAACTGTAACGCCCCGACCCTAGTTACCCAGAGTCGGTGCATTATTACATAACATTGGCATGATCATGAGAAAGATCAAGTCTCGAAAGACCGATTAGTTTAGTAGCCTTGGAATAACTAGATACATCCATAAATTTTTACATTACATCATAAAAAAAACATCTTGTCTTCATATCCCCTCATACTATCCCTGCAGGTCATTCATAAATTACTTCTTCATAATCCTGGGAAAAAAAAATAAAACATTGAAAGGGTTGAGCTCGGATGCTCAGTAAGGATAACATTATAGCAGAAGCTTTCATAAATAAGCATAAACACTTAAGGCAATTTATAACTAAAACAAAAGCCTTTTAAACTTGAACTTCAGCATAAAATGGCAAAGGTAAAATGAAATAATGCCATTTACTTACTCACATGGATATTCTACTAGTCGAATGATCACATGAAATATCAATAACCACTTTCATAATGATGGAATGCATAATGCCAGACTATCATAACCACATAGCCAAGGCCTCGTGCCAAGACTACAAATAAGATTTTGCCAAGGCCTTGTGCCAAGACACTAGTTTGTCTCATGAGACCTACCGATGCATCGAGGAGCTATAGCGGGCTCCACCCGTCACTTATTAAGTCCAATGCATTCCTCATATGAATAGGTTTAAGCATAAAATAAACATTCGTATTAAAACTAGCATACGAAATGTCAATACTTTAACCATAAACCATGAATGGTATAAAAATAGAACATCCATAGTCAAATATAACTCATTTGATACAATATGGAAGATTGTATTGTATCACATTATCCTCAATCATGAATAATGAAGGATGTTGACATAGATGAAAATAATCATCAAAACTATTTGAGAGAAATATCCCCCTTTTCTTGAAAACATTTAAAAGTCACACTATTTGTCAAGAAGCCATTTAAAAGTAGATTTTTGAATCAAAGTGTCCCATACCACTTTGAAACTTTTTAAAAGGAGTTTTAATTTGTAAACTTTAATGTCCATATAAATAAATCCTTAAAAACATTTTTTAAAACATGGACATTAATGAGAAAGATTTAGATGAATAAGTCTTTAAATCATTTTAAAAATGGTATTTTAGTTAGAGATTCCAACCAAAAGAGACACTTGAATACAAATAATTGTGGTAATCAAAACTTTTTAATATCATGAGAATAAAGGGATTCATGATATACTATGTCAAAGTACGTTATATACACCACATAAAAGTGATTTGGTGTATATCAACAAAGAAGTCTCAATGGAATGTAAATTGAGATGAAATCTCTTGTAAAGGTTATATCCTTAGGTTAAGGATAAATCAATGACATAATTATGTGTGAAAAATATAAATACACTAAATATGATTGGATATTCAGTGTAAAACAATCAAAGGACATTCACACATATTCTTGTAAAAACAATACCAACGAATTGGATGTTTAACTCAACAAATGGAGAATGAGTTAAAATTACTCTTATCAAATTCATATCAATGACTTGAGAATTACCAATGGAGTGATTATGTGCATAAAACTTATATCCACAGGAAGGGGAGTGGAAATTATGACATAATCAAATGAATAGTGATTCTACACATAATCTTGGGGTAATATAATCTATGAAATATGTGTAAAGCCAAATGAGTGGAAATTGAAATCTCAAATTCCCTTATCGATTAGGTAACTTTCGAAACATACACCCATGAAAGAAGTATCATACCATGATGATGTAAATACCCATAAATTAAAGTATATTACACAATGAATACAATCATGGGCAGTACACATACACCACATGCAATAATTAAGTGGTGAACAATAGAATTCTCAAGAAATTAAAAGTGAGATTAGAAAATCCCTTACATTGTACTTTTTCCTTGGTCGATGGTAGGTTTACCTCCTGTATAATGGTGAAATAATTGTTATTGAATAATAAAAGAATCATTTACTTTAATATGATATCATATATGATCTTTTATCATTGATTTGTTAATAATATCTTAGAATTATCATCATTTCGGGTGTTAACGGGTTCATTTTACTTTATATTCTTTGTTATGTGAGCCATATTCGTTATTAATGGGATGTATATTATTCATATCCAGAATGGTATCAAGTTCTTAAACATCATTTTTAAATCATCAAATGATAATTATACTTGAATGGATACGATGGAGAATGAATCTTATCGCGTTCGTGGAGACGGTAGTCCGTACGTACGCACGAACGCTACTTCCATTTAATTTTTATTTTAAAAGAATCGAATCCAAATGATACATAGGTATATTACTATTCCAGTATAATATAATATTTTATATATGTTACTTAAGTTCATTAACACCATCCTTTATACGTTCCATGTGTGGTATGAACGAATCATATCATTTTAAGGGGGCGGTAGTCCGCACTTCCTCAAATGAAATTATCGTATGTATATACAACATGAAACGAATAATGGTATGAAATAAAATGGAATTACAGAAGCTTATATATAAAATATATATCATTAACATCATATTTAATTACAGTGCCATCATAATGGCCACCATGAGAGGCGGTAAGATGTATTTGAACAATCATCGTTTCGTGAGGCGTTAGTTTTCCATCCACAGAAACATTATGTTCATCATCCATTAGATGGAGTTGTGTGTATGTGTAGTTTGAATCATTCTTATAAAAACATCCTAGTATATTGAGGATACTGGTGTTGTTACAAAAGAACTGAAATAAAAAGAGTTTGGGGGTTGGGGAAGGAAAATAAATGAAAATAATTTAAGAGAAAACGTTACCTTTAATTTAGGTAACTCACTTTGGTTGGAACCAAAGGACTTGTTGAAATGCTTTCTGCCTAAGGGGAAGCTTCAAGGAGGAGGAGAGGGATGTGGGGAGCTTAGTTGGGCAGAGTTTGGACGAGCCAAGTGTCTTGAGAGGTGTGAAGAAATGAGAAGGAGGAGTGCCCTTTTATAAGAGGGGTGAGGGGCACCTTTGGAAAAGCTAGAAATATTAATTTATAATAAATTCATATTCGGTTTCCAATGGCTCCAAAGTTGATTATTCAAAGGCTAAGGTGGGGATAGGTCGAAAACCACTCAACCAATAGAATTTAGACAGGTTTGGGTACTTATATTAACCTTATCTTTAAGTATTAATTCTAAGTTAATTAGTTTCACTTTTACAATGTCTCTTTGTATTTTTATATAATATGGTTAATAAACTTACTATATACATCCAAGCGACCCACAAGTGGTCCATTAATGATGAACCTATCCTGATATAAGTCTTTTGGCCGATCCTTAGATTTTTAGGAATTTAATATCAATTAATAATATAATATTTGTTTTAAGAACTCTTTTATGTCAATTTTGACACTATTCAATAGTTGATTTTTGTGAAACTCATAACAGATTGATTACTTCAAACAAAGTAAATTAAATCAATCCTAATATATCATATTATCCTAGAAAATTAGTTTAATTCATTAAAAGTTTCATATTATATTTTTTTGGGTATTTATAATATCAATTATTTTAATTTTTCACTATTATAGTAATTACTGCATCATCATTTTGTCATAAATAAAATAAATTATTTAATGTCTAAAAATTATAAATAAAATATCATCATGTAGGAAATATTTTTAGCTTTCTAATTAATATTTATAATCGAAAAACCAACATGTATAACCCTATGTAAAAATTGTTCTTCTAAAAGATGTAAGTTTATTCCATTTTTATTTTTATTTTAACTTTATTAATATAATGTGTCCCTACCACATACAAGTGGCTCCAAGGGGTCCCCAAATTGACCCAAGGATGCCCATGGTCGGGTATGTGTCCACCAATAAGGTTAGGACACGTTTTAGGGTAATTTTGTATTATTATAATATTATTTTCTTAACCCTTATTTACCGGATTTACCCTTTAACCATGGTAAATAAAATATTTACCACAGTATCTATTCAAAATGTCTAAAAATAAAAGTTACCTATTTACACAATTTGAAAATCCTGATTCAAAATATGGAATCCATTTTCCTAAATTCAAAACACAGAAGTGGCAGAAAATAATTTAAAATTAATTCCCGCTGTCAAAACAAAAAGCGTGTTTTTAAGAGATAATAACTATCAAAAGATTGACACTTGTTTATGATCGGTTTAATTGTAAAATTATGTCCAATGACCAACATTATATTAAATGGTAAAAATATATTCTAAATATACTTTAAAACCACTAAAATTCATAATTTATCACTATTAATTATTTTGATTAAAAAAGTTGTTTTTAATTAAAATTTAGTAATTTTCACTATTCATCAAAATATGAAAGTTATCCGAAAAGTACCAAAATTTCACCTTAGGCTAAATTCGATATTCCGAATCCAAAAATGAAGTCCATTTTAAAATATAAAATATACATAATTTCAAAATTTAGGTATTACTATCCATAACGGTTAGTTTGATCGGTTGTGGTGTGTGTTAAAACTCGAAGTTGCGTACAACACACGCTACTGTTTTATTCAAAGGAAAGCGTACCGTGTAAGCTTGGGATGTTTCATTTTAAATTTTTGGATGTCCCCATTTAGTCAAAAAGTTTGAAATAATTTATTTAAAAAGGGTTCACTATTAAAAGTTGGTAAAACTACAATACTGAAGATGAATTTGTTCTTACATTATGTCTAAGAAACTCATAATATGGATTCTAAAATTATAAGGATTATATAAAGTTTAAAATTTAGTTAATACTATTCATAACCTTTTTTTGAATGGCTTGTTTGGTGAGTCATGGTGCGCTTGAACTCGGTGTTGCGTGTGGTGCATGTTATTGAATTATTTTGAAGAAATAACACACTATGAAATCTTGGGGTGTTACATGGGGAGCATTTCAACAACTAACCCAAGTGGATAGAGATTTCCCTGTGTGTTTATATTAAATGTCATGATATACACCCTAAGTGGGGATTTCTATAGTGATGTATGAATGCAAGATTGGTATATTTAATACTTCTCTTCGAATGATATTATCATATATAAACTTTTTCTAGGTATTAAAGAAGGAGTATTTCATTTTTTATTAATGTGATCATTAGTAGATTTCATAAGGGAGTGACAAAAAACATGTTTTTTCTAATTTATGTGGTCTCATTGGAAGATTTAGATGTTTATTTTAGGATTCAACAGATTTTTAGGTGGGAGTTGAGATGAACGGAGGGCTGTTACTTACTCTTGGGTCTAACAATATTGATGCTCATACATTGGGTGAAAAAGATGATGAAATGTTTACAAAAATATTTATAGCATGATACCTTATATATCTTTTGGAGTTAGTTTGGAACCATTGTGAAGTGATCAGAAGTAGAATTTTCCATGGTTTTGGAGAAAACTATTCCCTAGGTTTATTAATGCTATATAGATATTTCATAGGATAATCGAGGTATCTTACTACCTAGAATTACCAATGAAATTTGAGAAGATACCAAATATCTTCCATGCATTGTAGTTAAAAAGATGCATGTATGAACTATCTCCCATGATCAAATAGGTAAAGAACGATGTCAAGGAAGATGTTTATTTATTAGGGTACCTGAAAGTGATCATGGATTGATGAGAGACAGATATTCCTGGAAAAGATATACCAATAGTACTGTTCAATGATAACATCGACATAGTTAAGAGAGGTTATAAGGGAATCAAATCTATCTGTGTATTCATTATTCACTCCTAGTTTAGTGACTCTTTATTTTTGAAGTATCAAATCCTTAATGGTGGTGAGGGACTGAAAAACTAGAATTTTTATATTAAACCCTTTATAATTTTTTGAGTTGAAGAGTTCTTATATGGAACAATGAGTATGTTTCATTTTTATTATTCCCTTGCTCCGTGGAAACATTTTTTTTGGAAAAATGGTTATGGAATATTAAAATAGATCTTTCATTGGAGGTGATGCACCATGATGATAATTGTTGTGCAATTATTTTTTTGAAAATGAAATTCTGCATAATCTTTCTTGAGAGACATTTCACGTAGATGTATTGGGTTGAAAAAAAATGGTTGTGATTTCTTGTGAAATTTAGAGTGTTGAATAGTGTTCTTTGGAGTTTAGAGGTATTTGATTGCATCATGTGTTTGATATCTCCAATTAACTACAGGCCTTTACAGTGTTATGGTGCATGTTTCATTGTGATTTTATACCTAACATTATGGAATTAATTCATGAAATGGGGGTGCATACCCAGTAGAGAATGAAATTTGGTATCTTTACAAATAGTGATCAAACCCACTCTCTCTGTTTCTCTTTGATTTTTCTTTTATCCCCTCAACTTATCAACATAGAGTGTTATATTTTTGGACAACTAAATGTCTTGGAGGATCATTCATATAGTGAATAATTCAAGGTCATCCCATGATGAATCTAGAGTATGGATTTGAGCTCCAGTGATGAATAATATCAATGGAATGTATCTTTTCTCAACAAATGCTATGTTATGTAATTATTTATTTTGATTCTACCTACCACTGTCCACAATTTCCTTATGATATTATCACTGTAAATCCCTGTCATTCCTTTGGATATTTTTTTTATTTCAAAATTAAACACATATTGGTTAGTTTCCCAAATTCCAAATCATATTATTGAATATTTATCTCGAATAAATTTTCTCATACTTTTTAAGAGGAATAAAAAACTCTATAAAATGATCAATTTCCATTTTGGTGCCCAGTAGTGTAAGCACAATGTAGATACTATAGCGTATAAAGGAAAGGATGAGATTTGTGAGAATGTGTTGAGAGGTGTCACATTATAGTATGAAAATTATTCTCACACCATGATTTATGGGTATCATAAATACTTATATCTCTCAATAGTAATGATCACATAAAAATAGAATATTTGGTACCCAAACCCTCTTTTTTTGGTGCATGTTCTTGGAGTAAACATTACATATAGGTTTCTAACTTTATGTTAATCCCATTTTAGGAGTTTTCCAGTGTGTTAGAGCATGATACGATGTGTAGGTAGAAAATATGATGTGAATATAGTGGTTCTGAAATATTTAATATGACTGTAAGATTATATATGATATGATGTCATTCATTAAAACATAAAACAAGAAATTCAAGCATTGTTGGATGAAATTATTTCTCACATCGATACAATACTGAATTCCTAAGATATTGAAATAACAAGATACATTCATGAAAATTTATATATCTTTTCAACTTTATTTAATTTTTCTGTTAGAAGATAGTATATCATTAACATTTACTGCATAATTGATTATGGTAACTGTATTTAGACCACCTAAGGCCATTTATATCATGTATTATGTTTCTATAGACATTATATTCATAGGGAAGATGACTCAATTTGGATGCAATGAGTGAAGCATACCTTAGGGTTTGGTACTCCACAACATATGTATTAATGTTAGGTCACACGTCCCCCATATGGGTTTAGAGTTCAGTATTCACCCAAATTCATGTGGTGATGGCCCTCTATAATTTTTGAACGAGTTAGTGATCTCATGAAAATGACAAGGTGTGGGTTCTCTACAGGGTTAATAGAGGTTGGTACTCTCCCAATCAAAACTCAAAAAATAATTAGGTTGAAGGCACTGTATTTATGGAGTTAGGTAAAATCTCATTAGATAACATTTTCAGATGAGGAGATATTCCTCCATAAGGGGATGGGTAGCCCCTTGACCAAAATTTATCTTAGCGAGGAGTGTGTCCACCAATATAGTGGGTGGGAATAAATGGGATTGGTTTAAGTGGGTATCATAAATTATTATGGTTCCTCATGGAATAGGGCCTCCATTAGGTTTTAGTACTCCATCAATCAAATAATAAACAGTAAAGATGCATGAGTCCCCCATTACATTTTCTATTATATTCATGGGTATCTTCATAATTGGGTAGTTTTGATAGTAAGAGTTGGTTATTGATTACAAACTATTCATGGAAAAGGTAAAATATTTATAAATGTATCTTTTGAAGGAGTGAAAATAGTTATGAATAGTTGGTTTCAAAACTCCATTGACTTATACACATACTAAAGCGAGAAGCAGGTCCCATACTATGGTTTAGGGTGGTATCACTGAAGGGATGGACAGTGCACATGTTCCATGTAATATAAAACCTTAAGAACACCTTGGTTTTCATTTTATCTTGATATAAATATGAGTTACAAACATTAGAATTGGATTGTTTTATATTTTCACCAAGAGGCCCTAGTTTCTCATGATAAATGGTCATTTGTAGAAATAAGTTTAGATGATAGGGACTCCCCCATAACATAGAGAATTCATTTATTAGATAATATATGGATTTCTTACCTTATTATGTATTATTTTTTTGTTCTAGATTATGAGTTGACATGTTGTTTTTCTTTTTTAATTTTTCTATTTTATGGTTCCCTACTATGTTTATTTATACAGACCCCTACAGAGGCTTTGTACCCATAAGTGTTGTGGCTTTGTAGATGTCATACATTTTAGAAATGGTGTTTGTGATCATGGAGTAGGTGAATCTTATTCATAGATTATACATGATGATTCACAATGAGTGTTAGTGGATCTTGGTGGTTTGTGATGGTTGTAGTTACCATGGTTGTAAGATGTCAATTTAGTAGTACACATAGTGAGGATATGATTTCTAATATCTTGCATATGTTGGATCAGGAGAATTTTTTAGATATATAGTTTCTATGATGATTTCCTATGCAGTGCTGTACTTATAATATGATGTATCATATATATAATTTATATAGTTCAATTGTGCATATACATATACTATTGGTGTGGAATATTATGTTGAAAATTGGAGATATGTGTCTATTATAAGTTGATATAGGCTAAGGGATCCCATAAAATGTGATACTCCTACTCGGTGGTAGTCACTATCCCTTTTCCAATTACAATGGATTGGTGTAGCACAATAGAATTACTACTAGCCTAAACAAGGATCTGGGGGTTGGATTATGTCAATGAATAAGGTTTTAAATTATATCACTAAATAATTTAATCATTTTTATAATTGAAAAATACAATGATATATTAGTGTTTTTCTCTACTGTATGTAAATAGGGATTTAATATTATTATATTCCCTTCATGACAAACATTTATGAATGTGGCCCCTATAAAAAATAGACTCTTTATACATTAATTAGGGTTCCATTATATTTATAATTTTGGTATGGTGTGTGGAAATTATACAATAGATTTCCCAAGATAAATGGTTTAAAAAAATATGAGTTGTAAACATTCATCAATGATTAGGTATATGGGTGAAACATACATAAGAAATTTAATTTTTTCTCAATTATTTAAGTGTGTCTGTGACATCCCGACTAGGGTTCCACACACTGGTTCCATGGGAATATTAGTTACATAACCTAAAACCCATATCTCCATATGGTAGAGGGTGTTGAAAAGAAGCGAGGGTCTAATATCAACCATGGGAAGACTATACCCTCTTTATTAAAGTAGAACAACAGAAAAAATAAATAATATTTACCCAACGATACAACAAATAACCAGACAAACATGTATCACATGATGACTGAAACAAGAATAAAACATCCAAACCAAAATAGTAGATATGCCATGTCAAGTATGTGAAGTTTCAAATGAAAAACCAAATGAACGCCACACTGACACTCCCAAGAGTGTCCCGAAACCTAGTTTGGTTTCCTCATCCATTATCCATCCCAACTTATCCATCTAACATATGTATGTTTCCCTTATTGTATCATACAACCCTGAAGTCCATTTAGGTACACTCAGGAAGCTTGAGTAGGGATTGAGTACAAGTCATTAGGCCACAACCAACAGTTTCTAAAAAAACATCCAATCAATAGTAGTGTATTAAGTTATATAAAGAATAAATCACAATGAATAAAGTAAAAAGTTATCACTTTTCATTATTATATAATTTATAACATCATTTCCCTAGGTTCACAAAGACACCCAACCCATTAATACCTTCTTCATCCTATATGGATTTTGAACCATATCACATAGAAATTTATAATTCATTATCACATGGACTTACATTATCCATTTAATTTAAATTCATAACATGGATAATTTGAACCGTAGTCCAATGCCAACATTTTGGACATATAACACCAAGTCTATCACCCAGTGGGTATTTGGAGTATCAGTCCCTATATCACACATTGTTCATAAATCAATCACCTATGGGTATTTGGAGAATCAATCCATATCCCACACTCATATATCATTCAATAATATATGGGTATTTGACATATCGATTAGTTTCCCAAAATCTTATATCAATAAATCACATATATATCACATTCATCACATCAATCAAGGATAATCAATATTAATCATTTTATTATCATTTCCGATCATGTTTTACCATAAAAATATATCACAATAAAAATGGATCCTTAATTTGGTCACATGGAATAATAGGAACAATTTTCCACTAAACCATTTTAAATATTTAAATCATATAACACATTAACCCATTTAGGTCAATTCAACAATCTCAAAATTCCCCTCATCAATTAATTAATAATCACATTAATTGACCCATTACAAAAACCCAATTCTTGATAAATTCCACAATCGTATCATTCCATTAATTAATTAATTATTTAATTAATCCAAATACAACAATTTCATAATCACATTTACCAAAATTCATTTTTTCACATTCAACTCAATTTGTAATCACATGAAAAACCAATTAATCAATTTCATGATCTTATAAATTAATTAATCAATTAATTTAATCAATTCAAGATTCAATTATCATCATTAAAAATTAATCTTTCACAAAACATACGTTAAATTGTAATTCAAGACTATGGGAATTGAATTTATACCACATACATCAATATCGTTGAAGAACAAATAGCAATGAAATTCCCCAATTGAAGCAGAATAACCAAGTTCATGATGAGTAAAGAGATCAAGATAAAAAACCCAGATCCAAGATAAAATGGTTTATATCCATTGAATTCTAGATCTATATCCACTACCAATGGAGGAAAACATCCCTTCAAATTATAAGAGAATGATGAGAGAGGGAGAGGGTAAACTAATTGGGAAGAGAATCTTCTACCAAGAGAGGGGAATATCTTCAATCTGAACATCGATTCATCAATAAAGATGATCAAGAGACCTAGGAATTCATTAGGAAACCTCAAAAAATGGGAGAAACGAGTTTGGGTTAAATTGGGTCAACTTTGGGTTAAGTATAAGGGGTTCAATAATTTTTCATCTAATTATCAGGGGTTTGAATTTCCATGAACAAAATTTCATTTACGTGGCACATGGTTTTCCCTAACAATGTGCCTAATCATGAACCAAATCTCAGGGGGGGGGGGGGCTCATGGTTACTACTAAAATTGTGCACTATTGTAAAGAAGATTCTCTAAGACCCCTCTATTAGGGTTCACACGGTTTACTGGCCTCCAGACAGGGTTAGGCCAAACCGTTCGCTCACCATGTACTTACCCTCTTTCTTGAAAAATTAACTAATTTCTCCGAAAACCTATCCTAGGTAAATCCCAAACAAGTAAATATCCAAAAAATAAAAAAGATTAATTGTAAAAGTGTTCAAGACATCTCCAGAAAAGGTTCAGATATTATAATCTTCCCACCTTATAACTACTTTTCCTTGAACCATGCTCCCAATAATCTCTATGATTCTGAGGTAAGATGATCAGGTCACTAAGCCCACATATCTATTTATACCCCCAATTATTCTCTTGAACACGTCCGTTTTTTCCACAATATAAGAACTATCGATATACCCTTTCTTGTCAACACTTTCTCACTGTGATCCACAACATGTATCTAATTATCCTAAAAGGACACAATGATCCCAAGATTGACATTATCCACATAAATCACATGCGAAGGGTTGGAAAGATACTACTAAAGTTGCGACACATAAAAAAATCATTCATATCACTATACCTCTATTAAAGATCCATTCAGTATGCCACCACCCGATTCTTTTAATAACCAGAAATGGTATAACAAATTTGGGTGCCAATGTTCCATGTATCTAAATCCTATGGTGACACAATATTGGAGATACCAGATGGAACACATGATCACCCTATATAAACTCATGGGGTCATTAAAATCTATCAACATATGACTTCAGTTTACTCTAAGCTATATCCATTCAATTCCAAATCAAATAAACCTTCTCTGACCACTCCTATATGAGACTCGATCCCAACAGATCTGACTCACATACCCCCATCCAATATAGAGCGGATCTACATGACCTACCATAACATGCCTCCTATGATTCATTCTGAATAGACTTTTGATAAATACTATAATAGGTGAACTCAATGAGTTCATAGCAATTCTCCCAAGACCCACATGATTTTTGAACACACACTCATAGCATGTCCTCATGAACTTGTATAGTATGCTTCAACTACCCATCTATTTGTGGGTGGTATACCATACTATCTAAAACAATCATACCAAGAGCCTTATATAATCCCTTCCAGAAACATGATGTAAAACATGATTCATGGTATGAAAATATACATCATCGAACCCCATGCAGAATTAATATCTCCTGAATGTACATGTCTCCCAACTAATCCACCATGATAGTCTCTTATATAAGTAAAAAAAGCATAACCTTTTTTAAATGGACCACAACCATCCATATATAATCATTCTTATAAGTCATCCTTAGGAGACCCACCATAAGGTCTATGGTAACATCATTCGACTTTCATTACGGAATGGAGAATGTCTGTTAGAAACCATGAGGTCATTGATGCTTGGATTTCACATATTTATAGGTATAAAATTGTGTCCCAAAGCCAGAAAAATACATTTTTTGTGCTTGGCCCCCAATATTTTCGACACATGCCACATAAAATTTTGGTCAAACATGAATGCACCACCCACTTTGAGGTAGGAAATTCACTCATCAACTACTCCCGAATGCTCATAGGCACCACAACCCAATTCCTAACATTGATGATATCATACTCATATATACTATAATATGAAGTTTTCTCCCCACATTCATGGATATCCATCCAATAAAAATACTCTGGATCCACATATTTTCTAACCTTGATATGGATGAAAAGTGTAGATTCCACTGAAATGGATAGAAGAGTCATTTTATCTTGGCTCTCCAAAATGAAATCATGCATCCCATACAGTTAAGTCATCATCTTCCACTCAACATTATACTCCTAAACCTCCTATCTTTGAGTTTTCCTTCTTAAATCGTCATCAACTATGGTTCCCTTCCCAGGAATATATGATAGCTCATTGTCTAATGACTACATATACTCAACCCATCCCCACTATCAGAGATTCAAATATATATTCTCAAAGATATACATCAATATCATGTAATCAGTATACACAATAAACTTCTAACCCAAAAGGTAATTCCCCCAACACTTTAAAGTATTAACAACTACAACACGATCAAGGTCATGCATCAGTTAATTCTATTCATGTGGCCTTAAATATTAAGACCCTTATGCTATAACTCAATTTCCTAACATCAACACCGCTCCATGTTTGATTGAAAAAGCTTCACAAAACACCGTAAACTCTTTATTTGTCTTGGTTAGGATCAACATCGGTGCTATAGTCAAATGATTTTTCATCTCTTGGAAGGAATTATCACATGATTCTGTCCATTCAAACTTTATTCCTTTATTTTTCAAGATTGAAATAGGTGCTCTAAAAATGGAAATGACTTAGAAAAACATCCAATAATGTCCCACTAATCCCAAAAATATACATATGTTGAAAACATTATTGGGTTTCTCCAATAAAACCATTTCATGAATATTCTCTAGGTCCACTACCACACCTTCCTCTAAGATAATTTGACACTTGAAGTGTTCCAGATCAATCTAAAATTGACACTTAGATAGCTTGGTTTATAGATTATTCTCACTTAGTGTACTATGGATGATCTCAAGATGTTGGGAAAGATCATCATGAGTCTTAGAGTACAACAAGATGTCATCCAAAAACACTATCACAAAGTTATATAGGTACAATTGGAAGATTCTGTTCATCAAAGACATAAGAAATATAGCACGTTTTCTCAACTCAAATGGAATCTCGAAAAATTGAAAAGGTCCAAAACTTATTTAGAAATTAATCCTTAGTATATCTGAAGGTCAAACTCTCAACAAATGATACCCTGATCTTAGGTCAATATTAGAGAAAATGAAAGCTTCCCTAAAATAGGAAAATAGGTATTAGATACATGGATGAGAATACTAGTTCATCATAGTTATTCAGTTCAATTATTGGTAATAAACACACAAGTGCAATGTTCCGTTAACCTTATTAGAAAATAATAATGGAGAACCCCAAGGTAATGTACTAGGATGGATAAATCCCTTATCCTTCAACTCTTCCAGACGAGAATTATGCTCTCAAAGCTATGATTTTTAAATAAAATATAGTGGAATAGAAAATGGATCATCCACTTACATGATCTCAATTGAAAATTCCATATCTCTCCAAGGTGGTAGCCCTGAGAAGTCCACATAAAACAAGTCCTGAAACCTATCCACTACTAGTGGAAATTCATCCTTCCTTACACCTCCACCATCTAGAAACAAAATTACATTATTGGTGATAGGATCCCCTAGTTTCTAATGATTTTTCCCTTCATAGCCCACCTTGATATCCTCTTCTCCTTAGTGAATATAACTTTTACCACCAAGAGATGTAAAAGTAAATCTCTTGCATTAAAAATCAATGTGTGACAAGTATTATACTATTTAGTCCATACATATAATTAAGTCAAATACTAACATATTAATAATGTAAATATCCCAAATAAAATGATACACCTGAACCTCGAGATAAAACCCATTGCGAAAATAATGGTCTGTTGACCATACTCTCAAATGTGTATCTATTTTCATCACCCTGATCATGAAAAACACAAACACATTCAAACTGTAAACAAATTTTTGAGATATAAAATAATGAGAAGAACCAGTATCAAATAAGGAAGGATAAATCCTAGAAGCTACAATAATAGTACCTCTAACATTCAATGGTCGAGCCTCACTATCCACATGTTTAGGATAAACTGGATGAAACCATCTTTCCCCTATTCCCTGCGATGCAATATGAGTCCCTTAAGATGCACCACTCCACTGGTATGGGAACACTTGTAAAGAGAACATTGTCCACAACCTCAACATCCATGAATAGTGTAACTATAACATCTATACTGGTATGAGATTGAATCCCCCTTCCCATACTCTAGATCTATTTTCCTAATTCATCAATACCCATATGCCTTGGGATTCTGTAGAACATTTGTAGATGTCACAACCTTCCATAGTCTCAGAACTCTACTAGGGGATATGGGAAATATCTATGAAATTGATCTGACCTACCACACTATCGATAGATCACTCGAGTAAGATCTCGAGTAACTAATAATCCACATGGATTATCTATTTTCCACTTCTTTGGTAAACATTTTCATAATGACACAACTTTTTATCAAAATATATACCTCTTAACCATCCATAAGAAGCAACACATCCTCCGTAGGAAGTATCCTTTGTGTTCCCATTAGAAATGATATCCTGATTCACCAACTCTGAAAACATTTTCAGTCAAAATATTTTCAATTGGGACTTGATTTCATATTTAATCCCATAATGAAATCATTTTTCCACCACAACATTGTCTCCGGCTAAACCTAGAGAAAAGTTATATAGATTAATAAGGAAATAAACATAGATCATAACATGAATACTTCCATGATTAAACCTCATAAACACAACTACTATCTCTTTCTTGATAATCTCAGGTTAAATGTGCTCCAAGAACGTCACCTGAAATTCCTTCCACTTCATATTCTATAGCTGTCCATCGTAAGTGTGAATGTCCCACCAATTAATTTTCTAACTAGGTAACATATAGTAGGAAATTCGAGTCTATTGTAAGTAGGAGTCTCTATGTGATCATGTATCATTTGGATAGACTTAATCCAAAACTCAGCTGCCTTAGGTCCACCCAATCTGGTAAACATCATAGGGAGAAACATTTGAAAATCCCATTTGAGGCCAGACTTAATCAATATAACCATATCAAGGGATCTCTCATTAAACTGCATGAAGTGATAAAATTAGTCACGAAACTAATTTCCAACTCCTTAAACCGACACTATCAGTACCTCAGTTTCCACTACTGGAGGTTTATTTCATCCATAACCTCATGTCTTCCTCTTAACAAGATTCATCATGGTGGAATGTTTATAAAATTCCAAACACACATCTTAGGACACATTACACAACACTAAAGCATTCACATAATTGGGATTCACAAAAATCCAGACAACTCATCCCTTATTTCCAACCACATGGTCAAAACCAAGGCACTTTACATACTATTAACCACCACAAATCTAGGTCATGGTTCACAAAGGGTAAACTCATTATTATTATTAAATTTCCTTATTAGGCACCCATTTTTACAACTATCTCCATTTTAAAAATTTTAATTTCATATCAGGCACCGTTTTTAGTTCAATTACACAATCAAAGAATGTAAAACATTTCAATTTCTACAGCTTACCCAAAATTGATATTCTATGCATGCCTAAAAATGATGCATGTCCCAAAAATTATTGGGTTCATAGGATGATGCATGCATACAAACACTCTATATATACAGATCCATGAGTATATTCTATCAAAAACCCATAACATCAGACAACAACTATATCAACCAATGTAAAATAACAATCAATGGTATCAACACACATTAATAAAAAAATTCCACTTAGGGTACTTGACTTTTACACCTGTACATGGGTTAGATAATCTTAGGAAAAAGCTCATTACCAAGTACTAAATCATTCTATTCTCATATATGACCATATAAAATAGTGATACAACAGAAAGTAAAAGCAAATAATAGAAATATCCATTAATAAAACAATCAAACATCCCATACATGGTGCCACACACTGGTTCCACAAGACGGTCAGTCACATAATATCAAGCATGCCTCCGTATATTCTAGAGGGTAATGACAAGTATTGAGGGTTTAATATCTATCATGGAGGGTATACACCCGCTCTATAAAACTATAAAAACAATTTAAATAAGTAATAATAATAAAATTATATAACCAACAACCAGACAAACCCGTATCACATTATTACTAAAACAAGAATACAACATCCATGAAAAAAGAGTAGATATGTCGTGCCATGTAACTGTCAAGTGTAAAATGAAAAACCAAATGAAAGAAACATTGAAAATCCAAATCCAGCCTTGAAACCTTGTTTGGTTCCCTCAACCATGCATCATCCCTACTAATCCATCTTACATATGGATCTTTCCTTTATCTTATCAAGCAACCATGAAGACTATTTGGGTATCAATTAGAAAACCCAAGTAGGGTGTGAGTACAACTAAGTAAGAGATCACCAAAAGTGTATAAAAAATATCCATTCAATAACATTATATGAATTTATATAATGTATAATGTACAATTCATCAAGAAAATATTTATCAAATTTCATTATTATTTAATTTACCACATTATTTCCTTGGGTTCATGAAGACACATGAACCATAAATACCTGGTTTAGCCTATGTTAGAGTTTGAACAATTTCAAATAGGTATTTATAATTCATTTTCACATGGACTTGTATTATACATTTAATTTCAATTCATAACATGAATAATTGGAACCATAGTCCAATGCCCACATTTTTGGCCCAGAACGCCAGGTCTAGAACCACATTAGTATTTGACAAATTAGTCCCTTTCTAACACCCTGTTCATTAGTCAATCATCAATGGCTAATTAGAGCATCATTCCATATCTTAGACTCATATACTAGTCAATAACATTTGGTTATTTGTAACATAAATCTGTTTCCCATACTCATATATCAATCAATCAAACATATATCACATGAATCATTTCAATCATGGCAAAGGAACATTAATCCTTTAATGAAAATTTCACATCACATTCTACCTTTCAATTTATCAGAAAAAACAGTTCTTCAATTTTATCACATGGAATAATATGAAACATTTACCATTAAATTGTTATAAAATATTTAAATCATAGAACCCATTAACCCATTAAGGTCAAGTCAAAAATCTCATAATTACCACTATTAATTAATTCATTAACACATTAATTGACCAATTACAAAAACCCAATTTCCTATCAATTAAAAAATTTCATCATTCTATTAAATATTTAACCAATTAATTTCTCATATTCCACTAATTTCATAATCACATTTACCAAAATTTTATTTTCCCATATTCAACTCAATTCGTAATCTCATGGAGAACTAACTAATCAGTTTTGTGATCCCATAAATTAATTACTCAGTTAATTTAATCAATTTAAAATTCAATTTTCAACTATTCCAATTTAAAATTCACAACACAAACATGTAATTGGAATTTCAGAGTACGAGAATTGAATTTAGACCACCTACCTCAAGATCATTGATGAACACGTGCCATTGGAAATCCCCAACTACAAAGGAAAAACCAAGATCACGATAAAGAAAAACATCTAGATCTAAAACTTAGATAAAATATCAAACATATTAGATCCAAGTAAACCTTGATCTTGATCCACATCTAATAGAGGAAAACATCCATTCAAAGGATGAGAGAAGGACGAGAGATATAGAGAGGGGAATTTAATTAGGATGAGAATCTATTACTAGGATAGGTTTAGATCATTGATTTGGGATTGAATTCAACAAGACTACTGTTCTAGAGCCTTATGAATTCTTCTAGAGGCCTAAAAAATGAGATGAATGAGTTTGGGTTTAGTTAGGACAACATTGGGTGAAGTTAAGGGGGTTTTAAAATTTTTAATCTAATTTTTTAGGGTTTAAATTTCCTCACACATGGTTTATTATATGAGGTACACAGTTTTCCCCAACTGTGTGGCTACCATGAACCTCCTCTTAGAAGGGCCTCATAGTTACTAATAAAAGGGGATACAATTTTACAAAATATCCTCCAACAGTGTGAATCCCTTATGTTTGTGTTCACATAGTTTGATATCCTAGGTACACAGTTAGGTCAAACCATGTGACAACTGTGAAATACCTCTATTTCTTCCCAAATTATTCAATTTCTCCAAATATTTCCCTTAATAAAACCCAAATAAGGTATACTCTATACAAGGAAAAAAGAGAACCTATAATTGATATGAGACATCTCCAAAAAATATTGGGATCTTACATCATTGATTCCATGTTGAAACATATGGATGGTACTTTACCTATAAATTCTAATTTAATTGCTAGGAAAATTATATAAATATGTATGATTGGAGATTAATTTTTTATTTTATCTTATAGGTGTTGTTCTTAAGTGTTAGGAACGTTAGAGTGTTGTTCGTACTGAAGTACTATTTGTGTAGAAGTAATATTTATTCTATATCTCTTGTAACATTAACATTCTTTTAGTATTGAATTACTTTCTGTAATAGAATGATGATTTTAGATATCATAAGGAATTTATCCTTTGTCCAGATAGCTAAAAATGATCTCCTCTAATGGTTTTATTCTGGGGTACTTATATGCATTTTAGGGTGTGCATGTTGGGTTGAATACACATGATCTAAAATTGTATTCAAGAACCAAGGTGGGAGGTGTTGGTGCAAGGTTTCTATGTACATTATATCGTCAACACATCTAAATTAAATCATTAAAATGAATTTTATAATAGTGACAATGGATTATAAATACACCCCATATTAACACCATGAGAATTTAGCATATAGGGATCTAGTTGTTCTAGATAATAGGGGTGGAATAATTTTCTGAAATTTCTTCAAGAATTCATTGATAAAATATTTTCAACCTTAGATGACCATGATTTTTGATCACACTATCAATTTTTAACTCTATATACTATGAAAATAAAGATAACATAATAATTTAAGGATATGGTTTTTAAATTCTTCATGATTAAAATACTAGTTTTTTCATCTATTATGAATTGAGTGGGTGAAAACATGGGATGAAAATGATTAATGAACTTTGATTTATTAGGAATGTTATTACATTGAAATTAATTTATCCTATGATCATGGAATGGATAATTTCATTATCATTTCATGAGGATGTGCATGTGTGATAATATATTGTTTAAGACCACATAGAAAGGAATTACAATATTTAATGTTATCCAGGAATGTGTAGAAAATCATTTACCATAATTTAAATCTATATGGGGAAACATGATGGGTCATACTAGAATTTAGTGTCCTCAAAGAATAATCAATGTATATTGGATTGTTGATATATTATTGAATTCTTAAGGGCTATGCTAATGTTTTGGGGATCCTATGATGAAATAATGGTTCATTTGAGTTTTGTTCCATCTTTATAGGATTAATGATAATAGATTTTCATTCCATATAAGAAATATTAATGTCTTACTAGAATTTAAAATATATACGGAATTTGAACTATTTTAGGGGTGGAATTGGGGTTAATGATATTGGGATTGTGAATATAAAATGATCTTCCCATGTAACCCTATAATGGGAAATAAAAACAACTTAGTTTGATGTCATAGTTTCATAACCATGGGAAATGTAATATTCTACCATCAGCATTTATGTAATAAGGATCGATGGTATTCCTTTTATGGTTATGCATCTTGGAGGATCATGTCTCATTTTTAAGGTCACATGACATGTATCATTGGTGTTTTGTAGTTTGAGGATATACATCTAGGACCATCAACAAAAATAACTTCCCTATAATTGTAGAGTGTGTGACTTAAATATATGTATCCACTTCATGGTTTTATATTTAATATTATTTAGATAAGGGATAGAGTCTTACACTAGTTTGGTAGCCCTCATGTATTGATTCCTTTGGAGAGCATGATGAATTCCTAAAGGGATTGTTTCAGAATAGTGTACCATTTTAAAAAAGAACCTATATGTTAATGAAAAGATAGGGGAAAGTTTAATTGACCCATGAGAGATGGAAACCATTTGGAGAAAATTTGGGTATATTCCTAGTATAAAACCATTGAACGAAGTTTATGTATATGTTCGGAGTTCTATAAAGATGGGTGGAATATAGGAATACTCATAATATTAATGAGAGATAAAAATAATCCTCCCTTGGTTTAGGGAATAAAAATAAACTTTGGGAAATTTAGGTGACCACCTTAAAAGTAACTAAAATATTTATTAATCCGTAGTGGATTTAAAAGGGTAATATGTATCTCACTATAGATTTAAAGCCATTTCATTTAAGTGAATATATGAAATTTGTTACTCTATTATATAGAAAATAGGACTTACATTCAATATAATACCTTCTAGTTCAAAATTTATACATGTGGCCCATTTGAACAATGGACTCCTTTTTTATTTCTAGGGTATTAAAAAGATATGGAATTTCAGAATGATATATAGAATTTATGATCATGATTTCGTTTTGTAGAGGCCATATAAAAGTACATGGCTTGTTTAGGTCATTTGGTTCTTTGATTTATCAGTTCTTTGAGCTTAAGTACTTTAATTTGTGCTCGATGGTGTTTGGTATATGGATTACATATTACAACCTATGACATAAACATGGTGTAAAATTCCAATTTGTATCTTGGAAAATTGTACACTGGTGAGATACTAGAGTTTAATTTTATATTTTATATCCTATATTCTGTGGAGAATCATTGGGAGTTCAAGAGTGCTATACACATTGTATTTACAGCCATGCTATATTTTTAAATACCGATGTGTTGGTTTAACTGATGTTCTAGATTATCTATTGTCTCGCACATGCAAGAATGATAATATCATCTCTCAAAGATAATTTGACATTATTTTGGATGACTAAACGTAACCCCATTAAATTTGGATTCTAGGGTATTTATAGTTGTTTTGGGTGAAATTATTGATGCTAAGGTATAAGACGTAAAATATTTTATACATTCCATAGTGGAAAGTGTTGGTTCTTGGTTGATGTGTAAGATAGAGCATCAAGACATGATAGAAAACTTCACTTTATAAAATGTTACATTGGTGGTTGCCAATTATAGGGGTTATTATCATCAATTTCAGGGGAATTTAGTTCCAAGGATCACAATTGGTTCTAAAAATTAGTGGAAAGAGGATTTAGTGATTGATTAAGATACTTTATCATATGTATGGAAGTGATAATTTATACACATTATTTATTTTCCTCTATAATTTCTTGTAAAAAAGTTTCATACTTTAGAAAGCAATAACTTTTGATTTTGGTATCTATTCTTATCTCCCTGATATTTTAAATTTAAGTGGTTTGAAAAATTTAAACATATATTCATGAAATCCTTCTTGAAAACAGTAATAGTTTATTTTAAACTGCACAAGAATTCATTAGGGGAAACACCTATGTTGAAAGGTATTGATTAAATCAAATGCATTTTAATGAATAATTTATAAAATTTAAATAATCATGTGCTTAAGGAATGCAGAATCTCATTATGATTGAATGATGTTATACATTTTGGAATTTAAAACTACCTAGAATGTTCTAGACAATAAATCACTAAAACATAAATAAAAATAATAAGGGGTGATGGGACATGCTATATTTTAATATTCTATAGGAAAAATTAATTCATGAAGAAGTTTAATGACATCCCGAAAGGTTCAAGGGGCATTATGTTGTATATAGTGTCCTTGGAAGACTTAATGGTACGTTTGTGTTCCATGTTATCCAAGAAATCATAAAGATTCCAATTTTTATGTCATTTTGGGTAACTTAATGGTACACTGGTATTTGAAATTTACTATGAGGATGGACTGTTTTAGAGGTGATGAAAGGTGATGCAATGTTGGGTAAATTAAAGGGTCTTCCTATTCATCCCTATGTGAAGTATCGAATCCCATGTTGTGAATGGTTACACTTTCATGGCCATGTGACCGAGAATGTCATACCTTTTAAGGAAATATAATAAGTTCTAGAAGTTTACCTTTTATGGACATGCATCGAGGACCATTATGTATCATATTTTAATTTCATATGACTAAAAACATTGGTATCATGTAGTTTAAGGTCATATGATTTGTACTATTAGGTGAGAGATTCTAATTAATGTTTGGGTGTGGGAATTACACTTGAGAAACCCTTTTATAGTTTTCTTTGATAGATTAGTTAAGTAAGGACATGGGACATTCATCATATTTGAGAAATTTATGTCTTGAGTCTGCTAGTGTTCTCAGTGAAGTAATATAAGGGTTACATAGAAATAGTATCCCCTTTGTAAAAACCATGTGTGGATAGTTGAAAATACAAATCGAAAAGTGAATAGAACCATAAGATATGGGAAATATTGAGATAAAATTTAGGCTTTTTAATAACTATGATTCCATGAAAGGAAACTATGTATGTGTTGAGAATTCAATGAATATTGGTAGAATACATAGATTCTCATAATTTTAATAGGGATTATATAGAAGATACCATGGTTTTGGGCATTGTAGATGAAGTTATAGAATGATAGGTGCCCTCATTAAAGGAGACTAGAATATTCCTTGGTCAAAGTTGATGGGAAGTGGTGAGAAGTGTCTCACTAATGTTTTTAATACATTTTATGAAGTGATATATACTAATTTTTGAATATTTTTTCCTTGTATCAATAGATGCCTGAAGCATAACATCTTTAATTTGTGATCAATGGAGTATATAATGTAGATTCCATATTAGAAAATATGATATGATATTTCCAGGTAATTGTTTTTAAAAAAAATTATACATCTTTTGGATATTTGAGCATAATTATAGATTTTTTCACTTAGTGGTTGTGCTAATGTGGTGGGTACATTAGAGTGATTCACATGAGGGAAGGAAACATTTGCTAAAGTGTTGAGTTTAATTATGTATATAGTGAATTGAAGAGAAACATGCCCAAAAATGATGAGATAAGTTCTTTTAGAGTATTTTCCCACTGTCTATATGGTCAAAAATAATGCTCATGATTGTTGGGATTCATGGGTATTTATAGGAATTTTTTTGTGCATTCACTAGAGTGAATACATGTAAGAACCCAGTTTTTTCTATAAAAAACTTTGGAATATTTTTGATGTTATTCTAGAGCAGTGCCTTCAAACGGCGTGCGATTCCGAGCCCCGGTGTGGCCGAAATTAAATTTTCAGTGCGTTCACACTGGGCATGCCAAAAAATTTGATAACTCCTAAAAAGTGATTTAGATACTAAATCTGAGTGTATGGATGGGTCCTAAATGGGGTGTTTACCCTATTAACGACATAAAACATGTCGGTGCGGGACTCTGGGACCCCTCGCCCATTGACGGAACGCTAAACGGATAATTAAAATAATTAATTTATTTGTTTAATGTTTAAATTCAAGTATCTCTTAAACATAAGCTCAGATTGGAAAACTGAGGGCACCTTTGAGTCCGGAGAGTGTCGTTTACCCTAGAAGGGGTGTAAATTTCATGGGCGTGGGCCCTCTGTGAAAAATCCCGCCAGGGGTGTTTTTGTAATTTTGTTTTCTCAGACATTAAATTTTATATCATTAAAACAGAGCATCGAATAAATATTCTAAGACCACCATTGTGCTCAGGAGTTGGTTTTTACCCTATGAAAGACCTAACTTTCACTGTGTTTGGGGTTTCAGATGTAGATTTAAATTGTGTTGAGTTTTTAATTAATTAAAGGTTTAATTAATTTCCATTATTTAATCTCTTCATCCCCTTCCTCTCCTCTGGATCCCCCTGGCGAAACCCCCCCTCACCTTTAGCCTCCTCTCCTCTTTCACCTCCTCCTCCTCCCTTTGGCGTACGACGAAGAAGCTTTGGATCGAGGTGTTCCGAAGCGCAACGAACGCAGTGGATCTTAGTGAGTGCGTTCTTCATAAAAAAAAGATTCAAGTTTCAAGTAGGATTCCTTTTATTTATCAGTTCTAATTTATGTTCGAATTTGAAAATCCATTGTTATCCATTGTCCCTTTTTTTTGGTTAATATCGATGATGTCCGCACAATCACAACCATCAGCCCATGCTGAAAATCGAGTTTCTTCATCATAATCTTCAACTATTCTTCAGGTTCTTGGACTCTTACAATTAAGCGCATTGAATCTTTTAAGGTTTTTTCGATTAGAGGCAGGCGAAAAAATGATCTGGAATAGAAACGATGGGCTTGGATTAGTTTTTTTCTTTCTTTTTTTTGGATAACTGAAGGTGTCCCAGTGGTCCGCGGAAGGGACCACCGGATATCCACCGGTAGTAGCAGTGTCAGGTGTCAATCGGCACGGACGGGGTAGATTCGGGAGTAGCCGAGCGGGTCAGCGAGGAGCTCAGGCTGTCCGGTGCAGCCAATGGAGTGACCAAGGAGGCGCCGGGTCACGGTTTCAGCACGGTCTAGCAGGGTCGAGGTCGGGCTCTAGAGGGTGGTGTCGGCGGAACCTAGCGGCAGAGTTGGGCGGTGGTGGGGCGAAGGCGGCACGGGCACCCGACATCACGGCAGTACGCTCAGTAGGGCGGGTCTCTGGCAGTGGCCCGTCACAGTTGGGGGAAGAACACAGGAGATGGGGGAGGCCGACCGAGACCTGAAACATGTGGCTCTGTCTCTAACCTGGTAAAATGAGTGGGGCGTGGTGTCCTGCTGGGGAAGAAGACCCAATCAAAAAAAAGGAAAAGTAAATGTTAAAAAAACAAGTGGGGCATCTCTCCTTTGATTGGAGAGAGGTTTAAAAGGGGGGAGGGGGTATGAAAGGTGTGTGTCATGTGGGGGTGGGAAGGAGAAAAACAAAAATAAGTTGTTTTCATTAAATAATGTGTTAATTATTTAATAAAAATAAAAATAATATCATATTATTATTGTTAATAAGTGGTTTTTCTGAGATAAAACCCCCATATAGTGTCTGTTTGACACGTCGTCTGCGGTTGCATAGTCCTGACAATGAGATGGTCTTTTTGAGTCCAATAGTGGATACTTAATTTGGATTTGAGGAATGGCCCGCATGGGCCACCAATCGAGCTTTGTGAAACGTTTTATAATTTTTTCATCAGACGTCCATTCGGGGCATGCGAGCAGTCGATTTTGGGTGTTTTTCCGAGGGCGTTGCATCGGCGCAATCTACCTACTTTAATTCAGCACACTTGTGCAGGGCCCGTGAGGGCCATTTTGGGAGTTGGCGGTGATCTCCAGCTTTATCATCAGGTGTCCGTTTTGGACAAGAGACTAGTCCATCTTGTGTACTTTTTTGAAAGGATCACAACGGTGCGATCCATTTGTTGTGCTTCGGGTCTGGGATGCAGGTTCCATGAAGCACCGCTCATGTTCGATATGTCGGAACGCATATTTTTCTCTGGATATTCGTTCCACTCAAGTGATCAGTCCTTTTGACGTGTCTTTACGAGGAGATCACAATGGTACGATGCACCAGACAATTTTCGGGGTCGAGGCTCGGGACCATGGGACATCGTTCGGGTGTAAAGGAGTGTCAGATGACTTTTACATTGGATATCTATTGGAGGCAAGTAAGTAGTCTATCTATCATGTTTTTCCGCGAGGATTACATTGGTATGAGCCTTTTGGATGTGGGGAGCCTCATTCAAGACCTCATATAAATGTGGAAGCATGAAAGGTGTACCGGTGGAGGTTCTTCCTGCGGTGTTTGCAGATAACCCTTAGAGTGTGATAGCTTTCACTCTTGGGAGGGTGAAGTGAATGTTTGAAGAGATGTACTTGGCTGTGCCTGAGCCGTTGAGGTGCCAAGATGGATTTGTTACGTTTATTCCCTTCGCGTTGACGTTGGGTGTCGTGTACACGATAGCCTTTGGGCTAGAAACGTGGTATAATCTGGGAGTATATAGGAACGCTTGTAGGTACATGTGGTTGTTTGTACATGAGAAAGTTTGTGTGCTTGGTTGGAGTTGACTTGGGGCTACACGTCATGTGGGCCCCATGTGTGTGCCATGTTCTGCTTTGTGTACCCTTGACCTCTAGCGATGTAGAGGGTCCCTCTGTTCTTGTTTGTTTGACCAGCATGGTTGATTTTCCCCCTGGTTTTGTTCTAATTTGTTTAACCAACATGGTTGAGTGGGTCCCCCCTTGTCATGTTCACGATGGTTTCGACTAGCAGGGTTGAGTGGTTTTCCCTTGGTTCTGTTCTCAATGGTTTGGCTGGTAGAGTTGCTTCGTGTCCCCGAGTGGAGTTCTTGTGGATTCAGTGTGACCAATACGTTACGCAGGCACTGATCCTCTACCCTGATGGTTGTTTCCAGCAGGGCTGGCCAGGAGGTTGTACCATCCAGCAGGGATGTCCAGTGTGGTTCCATCTAGCAGGGATGGTCAGTGAGGTACCATCCAACAGGGATGACCAGTTGTACCATCCAGCAGGGATGGCCAGTACAGCGGTGTTCACTGAGCAGTACCATCCAGCATGGATGGCCAGAGTGGTTCTGGATTTACCTCCAATGTGGCTGGGAAGTGGTCCCCGATGCCGGGTTTACCTTCAGCTGGGTTGGGAAGTGGTCTCCGAGGACGGTTCCAAGCCTCCCTCTAGCGGAGTACCCTTTTACAGGACTGGGCATTAGGACTCGTCGACAACTTCAGCCGGGTCTCCCTCCAGTGGATTAACTTTTTATGGGGCTGTGCAGTGTGGCACCCATTGACTTTTTCCGGGTCTCCCTCCAGTGGGAACCCATCGTCTTCTAGGTATTACCCTCTAGCGGGGCTGTGTAGGGGGTCGCCTGTCGATTTTGATGAGACCTCTAGACTACGGGGCAGTGACGAGGTGTGGCTTGAAGTTCCCCTAGAACTCTCAAGTACAGGGGGGGGGGGGGGTGCTTCCCCGACTGATATGTATCCTTGTGGCGCGACCTAAAACCGTGCAGGCGAGTCAGTACCGCCCAAAGCGGATAGTTTCAAGGTGTGGTGATTTGATCCCCTTGACTTGAAGTTCGGGGTGGACATGTAGGATGTTGGGCATCGATAGTGTTTACTTATGGGATTATTGGCTACTCACTTTCTTGGGATGAGCTACGGGACGAAGATCCCCTTACAATCTTGTTCGGGTTTCCTGATAGAGCATATATATATGTTTACCTTGTTCAAGTTCCCACTCCTTGGGTTTTGGATACTCTCATTTCAGGATAGGCGAAGACGCGCGGTGTATGCCACATGTTGTCCATGTCTAGCTTCTCGTGGTTGGAAGAGTCTACTCTCCTGCTATAGGTAGCAAACACTCGACGAGAATTTCATCTTCTCACCGTTTCCAGCTCCTTGTGTCTCGACGAGTCTACCCCTTTCTCTTGTTGGGTTGAGCTGGACTCTCTACTATTACTCTACTGCACTCTTTTTTGTACTCTTTACTGCACTCTCGGTTGTACTATTGTACTTTTCCCTGTTCGATCTACTTCTTACCCTTAGGTACCTCCTTTGTTGCTCCCTCGAGCATTTGGGGTATTCTAATGAGTATTTTATACTCACCCCTGCTTGGGATTTACCCGCACTTGGTGTGCCCTTACAGACGATGGAAAGGTTGGTCCTGACTTCAGTGGAGCTTAGGAGTTCGGGAGCTTGGACCGCGTATGGTGGTCGTAGTCAGGTTCCAGGTGTGGGAATCTTCCAGTTGTTTGCTTTTTTACCTTTTTCTAGGTTGTGGTACTTTTCTGGTTGGGCATGTGTTTTTTCCTTTTCATTTCAGTTTACCTTTAGCTTTTACATTATACTGTTTATAGGTCGATGCACTTTGTGGTTTATCTATAGCAGTTGGTACTTTAATTTTTCTTTTACCCTACATTTTTGCATCAAGTGTGCTGCGTGTGTGTGTACAGGTACTCAGGAAAAGGCCTCCCCGAGTTGTTTATCCTTCAGCGCTTGTCGCTGGCCCCTGGCCTATGGAGGCAGGCTTGGGGTAGTTGCGGCTCGTGCCCGGGTAGGGTCGGGTCATGAAAAATTGGTATCATAGTTGGTTCATTCCATGGGACGTTGTTCGGACTTACCTAAAAATGAATTGGTTGGGATTTAGGTAAATAGTGTTAATGTGTCTCGAGAGCGGCTCTCAGGCCAGGGAGTCCAATGATGGTGCGGCGGCCGACGTATCCATTCACCAGGACCCTGATAACCCGCTTGTTGACTCGGCATGCTGAGACAATTGTTGCAGGGAAAATTGGTTTGTGAATCACATAGGATTGAGTCTTTTACTGTCCTTCCTGAGTCATCTCCCCATTGTTGTTACTGTTATATACATATATGGTCATCTGACCGTGACACTCCTTGATAACATTCGGGATGTATCCATGAAGGAAGCCATCCCAGATACCAGCTTTGGTGCGTGATGACGACCCTGTGAGCTATGAGGCCTCAGTCTAGGACCCATCATGCGAGCCCCTTTCTCCTCGTGGGCCGGTAGCAGCACCCCCACCTGTTGAGCAACAGACAGCTTTAGCAGAGCAGACAGGGCTTGAGAGCAGGTTGAGCGTGCACCGTGTGTTCCAGTAACAGAGACCGCTGAGGTTCGGTGGTGAGCCAGACCCATAGGAAGCATTGGTTTGGATGGAGACAATGGTTTTCCTTTTTAGACTTGTGCAGAAGATGGTAGATCTTATGGAGGCTTTGGCCGCCAATATTTTCCGCGGAGCGTCTTGGCGTTGGTGGAGTCTGGTGACTCAGTTTCGTGATGAGTCGTCACTTTCATGGGGCGACTTTCAGTTGTTGTTTCTTGAGGAGTTTCCCCCCTCCTACTTACACTCCATTCAGATTTAGGAGCTCCTACAGTTTCAGCAGGGAGGGATGATGGCGACCGAGTACGCGGCTAGTTTCGCAGACCGTGCACGCTTTTACCCAGACTTGGTCCACGGCAGAAACTTCCGAGCGAGGATGTTCGAGCAGGGTCTCCATAGATATATTCGTGCTGTCATAGTACACTAGGGAATTCCCACATATGCTGGGATGCTAGAACAGGCGCTGGTGACAGAGATCTTCCTGTCGCGTTCTGCAGTTGGTGGTGGCAGTAGGAATGATGGAGCTGAGACGTCTGCTGCAGCTAGTGGGCGTCGGAAAGCAAGTCCCTGATGCATGTGGCTTTCTGATAACTAGATTCAGGGGTGTGGTCGTACACCACTGTGGCGCCGAAGGGCACCAGTGCAGTCCGGAGAGTGCTGATGCTATGCTTACGATGGGCGAGGTCACCTGGTATGAGACTTCCCGACCAGGCGCACTGAGAATATCGGGCAGGTAGCGGGTGCACCACCACGATGGAGGCAGCGCAATGATAGGAGTAGCACCTAGGGAGGTGGTGCTAGCAGAGGAGAGAGAGGAGATGGTAGTGGGGGACTACTTTATGAGGTATTCACATCACCAGTAGGCGGTCCACGTCAGGCTCTGAGATATAACATTTGGGACCACAAGTACTCACAAGCTTTGGATGTCTATGATCTTTCAGAGCATGAGGTGATAATAGGTACACTCTACATCTCTTCTAATTTTTGCAGTAGAATTTTTAGGCTCTGTGTGTGAAATTTTTTTCTTCCTGCTCCTTGTTTGAGTTGTTACCAGGGTGGCACGGGGCATCGGTGTAACCCTGTGTTGGTACGGTAAAGGGCATGAGACATTTTCTTTAGTCGATGGTGTCAACTCCTTCGCTCTCCGAGCGTATAAGGGAGTCTGGGTCGTGAGACATCGACTACGAAATCTTGTGTGCCTAGATATCCTTGGGTGTTTTACCATATGGATATTCTGAAGGAGGGAATCACCAGGCTTTGTCCCAGGTCCATGCGGTGATTCCAGTGACGTCATGCGACGTAGGGGGTTTGGTCAGGGAGGTGAGCTACCCCTGAGAGCCTTCAGGCCATTTGAGAATGTGAAAAGGGACGGTGAGGTTCCCTACCACCTTTCCCTAACCCCAAAGTCTAGAGTGGGTGCACGACGTCTCCCACTTGACTTACCCAAGAAGATGTGTGGGTGACCCTATGCACGTCATCAGAAAGGTAAAATCTCGCGTGATCTAATAAAATTCTTTGGTCTGTGTGCAGTGGCGCAGGACTGTGTAAGAGTTCTTCTGGGTACGGAAGTGCCAGGTGTAGGCTTAGTACCCTGAGTTGTTCCCTGGTTTTGCTTTTCGGGGACGAAAAGATTGAAATAAGGAATGATTTAATAAACCGGTTTTTGCTATAAAAGACTTTGTAATATTTTTTATGTTATTCTAGAGAAGCTCCTTCAGACGGTATGCGATTCTGAGCCCCGGTGTGGCTGAAATTAAATTTTCAGTGCGTTCACACTAGGCACACCAAATAAATGGGATTAATCCTAAATGGTGCTTTAGATCCTAAATCTGAGTGTACAGATGGGTCCGAAATGGGGTGTTTACCCAAGGAACGACATAAAACATGTCGGCGCGGGACTTTGGGACCCCTCGCCTGTTGACGGGACGTCAAACAGATAATTTAAATAATAATTTATTCGTTTAATAGTTAAATGAAAGTATCTCTTAAACGGTAGCTCAGATTGGAAAAAAAGGGCACCGTTGATTCCGGAGCGTTTCTTTTACCCTAGAAGGGGTGTAACTTTCATGGGCGCATGCCCTCTGTGAAAAATGCCGAAAGGGGCATTTTCATAATTTGGTGGTCTCAGAAATTAGATTTTATATCTTTCGAAGAGAGCCTCGAATTAAAATTCAAGGACCACTGTTGTGCTTGGGAGGTGGTGTTTACACTAGGTGGAAGCTAACTTTCACTGCGTTTTGGGTTTCAGATGCATATTTAAAATGGGTTTAGTTTTTAATTAATTAAAGGTTTAATTAATTTCCTTTATTTAATCTATCCTTCCCCTTCCTCCCCTCTAGATCCCCCGGAAACCCCCCCCCCCTCACCTCCAACCTCCTCTCCTCTTTCACCTCCTCCTCGTCCCTTTGGCGGACGACGACGAAGCTTTGGATCGAGGTGTTCCGAAGCGCAACGAACGCAGCGGATCTTAGCGATCACGTTCTTCATAAAAAAAAGATTCAAGTTTCAAGTAGGATTCCGTCTATTTATCAGTTTTGATTTATGTTTGAATTTGGAAATACATGTTTATCCATTGTCCCTTTGTTTTGGTTAATATCGTTGATAGATACACAAACACAACCATCAAACCATGCTGAAAATCGAGTTTCTTCATCATAATCTTCAGCTGTTCTTCGTGTTCTTGGACACTTACAATTAAGCGCATTGAATCATTTAAGGGTTTGTCGATTAGAGGCAAGAGAAGCAATGATCTGGAATAGAAATAATGGGATCGAATTAGTTTTTTTTTTGGATAACCGAAGGAGTCCCGGTGGTCCGTGGAAGGGACCACCGGATCTCCGCCAATAATAGCAGCATCAGGTGTCAACCGGCGCAGATGGGGTAGATCCGTGAGGAGATGAGCGGGTCAGTGAGGAGCTCGGGCTGGCCGGTGTAGCCAGTGGAGTGACCAAGGAGGTGCTAGGTCATGGTTTCGGCATGGTCTAGCAGGGGTGAGGTCGGGATTCAGAGGGTGGTGTCGGAGGAACCCAGCGGTAGAGCTGGGCGGTGGTGGTGCGAAGGCGGCACGGGCACCCGGCGTCGCGGCGGTTCGCTCAATAGGGCGGGTCTCCGGCGGTGGCCCATTGTGGTCAGGGGAAGAACACAAGCGATGGGAGAGGCCGATCGAGACCCGCTGCATGCAGGTCTCTCTATGTCATGGTAAATGGGGTGGGGCGTGTTGTCCTACCGGGGAAGAAGACCCAATAAAAAAAAGGAAAAGTAAATGTAAAAAAAACAAACTGGGCATCTCTCCATTGATTAGAGAGAGGTTTAAAGGGGGGGGGGTATGAAAAGTGTGTGTCGTGTGGGGTTGGGAAGGAGAAAAACAAAAAGGAGTTGTTTTCTTTAAAAAAATGTGTTAATAAATTAATAAAAATAAAAAATAATAATAATATTATTATTAACAAGTGAGTTTTCTAAGATAAAACCACCATACAGTGTTCGTTTGACACGTCGTCTGTGGATGCGTAGTCATGACAATGAGATGGTATATTTGAGTCCAATATTGGATACCTAATTCAGAGTTGATGCGTGGCCCACACGGGCCGCCGTTCGAGCTTTGTGCAACGTTTTATAACTTTTTCATCAGACGTTCATTCGGGGCATGCGAGCAGTCGATTTTGGGTGTTTTTTCGAGGGCGTTGCATTGGTGCAATCTGGCTGCTTTAATTCAGCACACTGGTGCGGGCCCTGCAAGGGCCATTTTGGGTGTTGGTGGCGATTTCCAGATTTATCACCGGGTGTCCGTTTTGGACAAGTGATTAGTCCATCTTGTGTACTTTTTTGAGAGTAGCGCAATGGTGCAATCTGTTTGTTGTGCTTGGAGATCGGGATGCGGGTTCCACGCAACACCTGTAACAACCAGAGATTTTATGAGAATTATTCTTTTTTTTAATTTCATTAGTATCTTCTGTTGTACGCTAAACCAAGATTATCTTGCGCTATACGCAACATCGTATTAGCATACAATATACGCAACACTATTCTTACCTCGTGTTACACACAATTTCATGTTCATTTTATAGAAATTATTCTACGCAACATTAAGTATATATTTTGTTTAATGTATAAATGAAATATGGTTTTATTTTGTTATACGCAACAATAAAGGAGTCTTTCACTACACGCCACCCTGACTTAGCTTGCATTACATGCAATCACGACCTTCCTCGATAGAGTTTGTAGTCCGCAATACCGAGTTTCACTAAACAACGATATATTGTTGTAATATTATAATGGACTATCCATTATGAATATTATTAACTAAATTTAAAATTTTATAACATTATTATTCATCTTACATATTTTATAGAACATGGTATGAGAACAAAATAAATATTTTGGATAAAATAAGTATTTTTCAAAAAATGCAGTTTTGCTGCCTTTTGATGGCGCACCCACTTTAAATATAGTTTTGACATGTTTATAAGTTCAATTTGACAAAATAAAATTCTTCCTTTGAATCAGGATATAAAAATTTAAATTGGGTAAAATTTTCATATTATTCTGATAACTTTCATATTTTGATGAATAGTAAAAACACACTATATTTTAATTAAAAAAAAATTTTTCATCGCAATAATTTATATGGATAGATTTTATTTTTAATTGGTTTTAATGTTTAATTAGAATATAATTTTACCATTTAATAAAATTTTGGTCATTGGAATTAATTTCACTTTGAAATTGGACAAAAAGAAGTTTCAATCTTTTGATAGTTATTTTTTCTTAAAAACACGCTATTTGTTTTGATAACGTGAATTCATTTTAAAATTAATTAATGCAACTTATATGTTTTGAATTTGAAAAAATATACAACATTTTTGAATGTGGAATATCAAATATATCTTAGTCTGAATTTTTGTTATTTTTCTTAAAAACTTCATTTTTTTGATGAATAGTGAAAACACTGAGTTTTTGGTTAAAACCGACTAATTATTTAAATAATAATTTATTTGATTTAAATTTATTTTAGGTCAAAATAGATACATAATACTTATATAAGTTCAATGAAATTTGTTGGAGTCATTTTATAACACTTTAAGATTTATAAAAATTGTATTGAACTTTTCACGATCTTTTACCCACCTCCTAGGAGCTTTTGGAATTGCTCATAAAATTTAATTTTACCACTTCTGTGAGTTGAATTTCAAAAATCCGAGAGATGCAGTTAATATCAAGGAGTAAAATTTGGTTCAATTAGATAAAAATAATTTTTGTTGAATAGTAAATTTTTACTTTTTATTTACCACAGTTAAAGGTAAATAGGGAAATTCAAGGTTAAAAGAATATTATAATAATTTAAAATTACATTAACACTTGTCCAGACATTATTTTATGAGTAATTTCTGACCATGGTCATCCTTGGGTCGATTTTGGGACCCCATGGAGCCACTAATGAAGGACAATGACACATTAGATTAATTAATTTAATGTAATGACAAAATTGGCATTAACAAAAATCCTTTAGTAATTAATTTTTATAAGGGGCTATATAAATTATATTTTTGACTATAAATGTTAATTGGAAATCTAAAAAAATTTACTACATGTTGGTATTTTTTATATAATTGTTAGACATCAAATAACATAAATTATTTATGACACAATAATTATGCAGTATTGACATCATTAATAAATGATTTAAATAAATAAGATTATAATGATTAACATATTATCCAAAACATGTACAATTCTGATTGTATGATTATATATCAACCATGAGTCATCTTATCTTCGACTATAATGATATTTGGACCATTAGAAACCGAATAGCATTATATTATAAAATTATATTTTCACTCTTTCCTAAAAAGACCCTCCTCTCCCTTATAAAGGAGACCATTTCTATCCAATTCCTCACACCTCTCAATCCATTTGGCTCATCCAACCTCTGCCAAATTAAACTCCATACATACCTTTCCTCCCTCTAGAAGCATTAACATATTCATAAGTCACTTCAATAAGTCCTTTTGGTTCAAACCAATGGAAGTTACCCAAATTAAAGTTAATGATTTCTCTTAAGTTGGTTTCTTTTATTCTACTTCTCCAACCACTAAACCATTTTTAATCCTTTATTTTGTAACAAAAAAAGTATCCTAAATATACTAGGATGTAGTTATGATAAGGATTAGAAATACACTTACACACACCTCCATCTAATGTATGAAGAACATAATGTTTCTGTGGATAGAAAACTAACGCCTCACGAAACAATGATTGTTCGATTTTCTCTTACCGTCTCTCATGGTGGCCATTATGATAGAACCGTATTTATATATGATATATATTATGTCTATTATTTCCTTATTATTTTTTACTACCCAATTATATCAATCCTTTATGGTTTCCAAAGTGGGTAAATATGATAATCGCATTTGAGGAAGTGCGGACTACCGCCCCCTCAAAGTGATATGATTCGTTAATGACTTATGTGGGATGTATAAAGGATATAGTTAATGATATTATATAGGATATTATATATTAATTATAATATAACTATGTTTCATTATGTTTTAATTCAATTAAAATAAGAAATATAAATGAAAGTAGCGTTCATGTGTACGTACGACTTACCGTCTCCATGAACGGTGCATTTCATTTCTTACCTCCATATGTTATGTACAATTATAAATATATGTATATGATGGATATATATGATATATATGACATATAAATCATTAATATCATTCTGGATATAATTAACCTTTGGCCACATGAACAACATGTAATTATAAGAAGTCTATTTTTGACTCAAGTACCAAATATCGACAAAACGAACATTATTAACTTAAATGGTTAAATAATGTTTATAAAATGGTAAAAAGTGATATAAATGGAATAATAAATTTGAAAAAGGTTCTTATGAATGTATAAATTAACTTTGGTTTATTATTCAGGAGATTAAATAATGATCGAGTCAAGTCGGACACGAGCTAAGGGAACTTCTTAACCCAATTTTCGTTCTTTGGGTTGATCTTCTCTTTCTTGTTTTCGTCGTTCTATGATTATGTGAGAAATTAATTTTTATATATTATCATATATTTATACTTTATTTATGTGACCTTATAGTGAATACATATAAGTGATCTATTTTATTTTCAAAAAGATCTTTCTAAGGGATAACTTTTCCAATCTCGTTTTTATCCGAGATTGTTTATTCGTAAGTATTCACTGAGGTTGTATTTATCATCAGTGTCCCTGTGTTCTAAAAATGGTTTCATGTATGTTTAAAGTCCATTTTACCAAATTTTGACTTTTACTACATGTTGTGTATGTAATCTTTCGTTTACGAGTTACTTTTTGACTTTTCCAGAAAAAGTACGAGAAGAATTTTTTTTAAACTTATATGGAAAGAAAGGATTTTTAGCGTTTCATAAAGCCTTATTTTCATGATGATTCCTCCAAAATATTTCATGACTATTTTGAATAAAATATATTTCTTTTAAAATTGAATGAAATTTTGGGAAAAGAAATTGATTTTAAAGAAGAAAGGATATTTTCCTCAAGAATTCATTTCAAGTGTTTTATCAAAACCATTTTTCCATCTAAGATGACATTATTTCATATGTGTATGTTTCAAGTATAATGTCTATGTGATTTACGTGGTTTCACTTTTCATATTATGAAATGATTTCCATTTCTTTTATATGGATTATGTGATGATGGGATGATGTTTATGAAACCCATTTTATTTTTTGGGTTATTATGAATGATGTATGTTTATTCTGTGGCACAAGTAAGAATGATTTCATTATAAGATGGGTGGGAACTATATCTACCTCCAACACATTGGGTAAAGATTTATATCTCATGAGATAGACATGGCTGGAATGGAAAGTAAATCCAATTCATTAATACAGGACTGGAATGGAAAGTAAACCCGGTTCAGTAAGGGACTTTGTCCACTAAGATGGTCTTGGCAGCAATGCCTTGCCTACTATGGAAATCATATCATGTGCTTAATGTTTTTCCACAATTAAAAGTTTTATTCCCATGCAATTTTATCATGATTAATGTTTTTTATGATCTATGCCTTATGTACTACCATGTTTTATGTCAATGCTCAAGATTTTGATGTTTAAACATTATGTTCAAGTTTTTATGTTCAAATGTATATGGTTTGTTTTATTTTTTTTACCCTTACTGAGAATTTGAGCTCACCCTTTATATGTTTTCTTTTCCCCAGGATTTAAAGAAAGGTTTTAGGTAAGAAAACAAAAGGGGAATATCTTTATGGGAGATGTTGAAGATCATTCACCATGATTAGAAGATTATATTCTGAGTTTCCAAAGACACTAAACTATTACGGTTCTTGTGTGTCTGTTTTTGTTATGTATTAAGTATTCCGCAAAACTAATGTAATGTCCATGTACGTCAAGCTTTGGGTCTCTACAGCACCGCTCATGTTCGGTATGTCGGAATGCATATTTTTCTCCGGATATCCATTCCACTCAAGTGAGCAGTCCTTTGGACATGCCTTTCCGAGGAGATCGCAATGGTGCGATGCGCCCGACTATTTTCGGGGCTGAGGCTCGAGACCACGGGACGCCGTTCGGGTGTAAAGTAGTGTCAGACCACTTTTATGTCGGATATCTGTTGGAGGGGAGTAATTAGTCGATCTCGCATGTTTTTCCTCTAGGATTACAACGGTATGAACCGTTTGGATGTGGGGAGCCTCATTCAAGACTTCATTTAAATGTGGAAGCATGCAAGGTGTACCGGTGGAGGTTATTCCTGTGGTGTTTGCAGAGAACCCTTGACGTGTGATCGCGTACACTTTTGGGAGAGAGAAGTGAATGTTTCAAGAGATGTAGTTGTCCATGCCCGAGCCATTGAGGTGGTAAGTTGGATTTAATATGTTTATGACCTACGCGTTGACGTTGGGTGCCGTGTGCATGATAGAATTTGGGTTAGAAACGTGGTATACTCTGGGAGTATACATGAACACTTGGAGGTACATGTGGTTGTTTGTACCTGAGAATGTTTGTGCACTTGGTTGGATTTGACTCGGGGCCACACGTCGTGTGCGACCCATGTGCGTGTCGTGTTATACTTTGCATACCCTTGACCTCTCGCGACATAGAGGGTCTCTCTGTTCTCATTTGTTTGACCAGCAGGGTTGAGTTTACCCTTGGTTCTGTTCTCGTTTGTTTGACCAGTAGGGTTGAGTGGGTCCCCTGGTCATGTTCACGATGGTTTCGACCAGCAGGGTTGAGTGGTTTTGCCATGGTTCAATTATCGATGGTTTGGCCGACAGAGTTGCTTCGTGTTCCCTAGTTGAGTTCTTGTAGATTCAGTGTGACCAACATGTTACGCAGGCACTGATCCTCTACCCAGGAGGTTGTTTCCAACAGGGCTGGCCAGGAGGTTATACCATCTAGTAGGGATGTCCAATGCAGTACCATCTAGTAGAGATTTCTAGGGAGGTACCATCCAGCAGGGATGACCAGTTGTACCATCCAACAGGGATGGCCAGTACAACAGTGTTCACCGAGTAGTACCATCCAGTAGGGATAGCCAGAGCGGTTCCGGGTTTACCTCCAGTGGGGCTGGGAAGTGGTCCCCGATGCCAGTTTTACCTCCAGCTGGGCTGGGAAGTGGTCCCCGATGACGGTTTCGAGCCTCCCTCCAGTGGAGTACCATTTTACAAGACTGGGAATTGGTACTTGTCAACAACTTTAGCTGGGTCTACCTCCAGTGGATTACCATTTTACGGGACTGGTCAGTGTGGCACCCATCGAATTTTGATGGGTCTCCCTCCAGTGGGAACCCATTGACTTCCAGGGATTACCCTCTAGAGGGGATGTGCAGGGGGTCTCCGGTCACCTTTTAGGAGACCTCTACACTACGGGGATGTGATGAGGTGTGGATTGATGTTCCCCCAGAACTCTAAAGTACGAGGGGCGCTTTCCCCACTGAGACACGTCCTTGTGACGCGACCTAAAACCGTGCGGGCGAGTCAATGCCACCCAAAGAGGATAGTGTCAAGGTGTGGTGATTTGAGCCCATTGACATGAAGTTCGGGGCAGACATGCGGGATGTTGGGCATCAATGGTGTTTAATTATGGGACAGTTGGCTACTCACTTTCTTGGACTGAGCTATGGGGCGAAGATCCCCTAACGATCTTGTTTGGGATTCTTGACAGATCATATATATATATATATATTTGTTTACCTTGTTCCAGTACCCACTCCATGGGTTTGTGATACTCTCATTCTAGGAGAGGCGAAGACGCGCGAGGTATTCCATGTGCTTTCCATGTCTAGCTTCTTGTGTTTGGACACATCTACTCTCCTGCAATAGGTAGCGAAGACTCGATGAGAAGTTCATCTTCTCACCATTTCCAGCTCCTTGTGTCGGGACGAGTCCACCTCCTTTCTATTATTGGGTTGAGCTAGACTCTCTACTGTTATGCACTCCTTTTTGTACTCTTTACTGCACTCTCGGTTGTACTCCTGTACTTTTCACTATTTGGTCTACTGCTCACCCTTCGGTACCTCCTTTGTTGCTCCCTCGAGCCTATGGGGTATCCTACTGATTATTTTTATACTCACACCTACTTGGGATTTCCCGCACTTGGTGTGCCCTTGCAGACGATGGACAGGTTGGTCATGACTTCAGTGGAGATTAGGATTTCGGGAGCTTGGACTGCGTGCAGCGGTCATAGTCAGGTTCTAGGTGTGGGACTCTCCTTGCTGTTTGCTTTTGTTTACCTGTTGCCGGGTGGTGGCACTTTAGTGGTTGGGCGCATGATTTTCCCTTTTCTTTTCAGTTTACCTTCAGCTTTTACTTTGTACTGTTTATAGGTCGATGCACTTTGTGGTTTATTTATAGCAGTTGGTACCTTAGTTTTTCTTTTACCATGCACTATTGCATCGAGTGTGTTGCGTGTGTGTGTACAGGTACTCAGGAAAAGGCATCCCTAAGTTGTTTAGCCTTCGACACTTATCGCCAGCCCCTAGACTATGGAGGCGTGCTTGAGGTAGTTGCGGGTCGAGCCCGGGTAGGGTCGGGTCGTGACAATAAAAATGAGATAATACGGCTTATGTATGATAAGGTGAGAAGAGATAGTGCTAGGATTCTATGCATTCTTGGGCATTAGTGAATTCTATACTACCTTAATCTAGAGAATGTTCTGCTGCTGGTGGTAAAATATAATGGAGAATCAATTTAGTTCTCGGTAACTTTAGCATAGGGGAACTTTAATAGCACTGGCCTGAGTGGCTAGAGACTCTTAAAACATCAAAGGATATGTTTTTAGGTGCAGAAAAGTGGTGATTTTTATGCACAAATCCATTAACTCAAGAATTATCTAGAAAAATATTCCAACTTAAATGAATTATAAATATTGATCTAGGTGTCTTTTTTAGCTCCAATATATATCAAATAAAATGCAATAGAAAATTTTTTGTCATATTTTCATGAAATAATTACTGCTAAAAATAATACTTTATTTTATAATAGTTATATTCTTAGTAAGGTGAAAATATGTAATGAAAATAATTGACTAAATTTAATTCATTTAGAGGGAAGGAAGGGTGGTTCATTTAATATTTTAATTAACTCTATAATGTCTTATGTTATGATTTAGTTCAGTGTCATTATTTATATTGGGGTTTAAGGTCTCCCATGAAGACTTAATAGAATTTGGAAGAAAACAAAGAAATAAAATCTTGAGATAGGCCCGTAAGGGGTGATGTGCGAGTTAGGTTTCCAGTCACCACCGCTCCAGTTTCAGAATAGTTTTTCAGCGATTCTACTTCATAGTGGTGCATCTCAGCAAGATCGGATGTGTGACGGCCTCTCCCCGCTCTTTGTCTCAGTTTCGGTTGGCATTGGGCGACGAAGTCTCTACACGGTGGCACTAGTTTCTACGGATGGTTTCTGGAGTCGGTCTCGTCTACACCTTCTCGGCTCCCTCGGTTGTGTTCTTCCTCGATGGCGTTGGTCGCTTCTTACTTCGGTCCTGGTTGATTCCGGGCGGCAAAATCTCTCTGCAGTGGTGTCGTTTTTTGCGGTTGGATTTGGGAGTCGGTTTTCCTCGCATCGGCCTCGACTCTCTCAGCAAAGGATCCAACTACCTGTGGTCAGCTTCATTTTTTGGCATCTATCTGCGGTGGATTTGGTCATTTTGGTGCATCGAGACTTTTCAGGTGACCTGCGTTGGCACTGTTCCGGGTGGACTCAGCTGTGGAGGTATGCGACGACATTGGGGTTTGATGCCACTGGCTGTGGAGGATCTTCATCTCGAATCTGAGGCCTCGTTCCTCTGCGTTGGCTCCGAAACTACGTATCATCCAATTCATATGCGGTTGTGGGTTACTTCTTCTTGTTTTTTACCGATGAACCATTGTTGGGGTGGACTTCTGAGGATTTTTTCGTGCGATATGGGGGGTGGTGATGGGTTTTGTGTTTTCTGGATTGAGAAGTAAACGATGGGAAGACAATGGCGGTGATGGTCTCTTGGTTTGAAGTTAGTATTAAAGGGTTTATTTTTTATGTGACATGTGTTTTTTGTGTAGGTTTTGTCTTTTTTAACGGTTTATTGTTCGAATATGTGAAGTTTGTGATCCGTATGACTTCAAGAACAGACTTCCGAAGAGGTTCCAGAGCTTTCAATTCATCTTTGTATAGTTTTTTGGATTTGGTTGTTTGAGAGTGTATGGCGTTAGCCATTGGATCGGGTCTGTGATTTGAAATAGGACACCTGCTTGCTGACTATCCTTGCAATGGTGGAGAGCTTCTTCATGTTTAAATACTAGGGAGGTGTGGTTCAATGTTGTCATTCTGGTTTTATTCTTTCTATTATTCGAGTGTTATTGTCCTATGTCCATGATATATTTGGGATTCCACCCCCTTCATCCCATAAAATGGGGTTTAATCAAATAAAATTTCTTTTTGAAGGCCCTCGGGCCATTCGATGGAAAACTTAATGGAATTTTATATTTTCATTCCATCTATGAAGTCTAAAGGATAAATGAGTTTCATGCCATCTAGGAAGGCTTAACGGTATACTGGGATGTGAATTCTCATAGGAGGATATATTATATGAGAGGTGGAAGAAGGTGCCTTGATTTTTGGATTGGTACACTAAAAGGGGATTCATACATATCCTAGTGATGGGAATTAAAAACTCTATAGTTAAATATAATAGTTTCGTAGCCATATAACTGGGATTGTCATAAAATTTAAGGTCATTAACAAGTACTAATGGTTTTTCATTTACGGACATATATCAAAGATCATTATTTTTCTTAGTTTAATATCATATGAACAAAAATATTATTATATTTTAGTTTAAGTTCATATAAAAGAGACCATCAGCTAATAGATTTTAGTCAATGGTTGCATGAGTTTCCAATTAATGTATTTTTTCTGATAGATAAGTACATTGGGACAAAGGCCTTACAAAGTATTCAAAAAATTGGAGGGTCGAGTCCTCTGTTGATATTAACAAAGGCGTAAAGGTATTATATCATAATGGTGGTGTGATTTTATAATCCACCTTTTCATCGATGAAGTCATTGGTGGAAGTATTTCTAGACCCATGAGACATGAGAACCGGTGGAAGAGAAGTGGGGATTACAACAAACTGGATTTTTGTTAATGATTTTAGTTATATGATGATAGTTTTATGATGATGGGTGGAATAAATGGATACATATAATATAAATAAGACTTATGTAGTGGTTACTTAAGTTTTATTCACTGTAGATAATCTTGAGGAAATATATACGACCTCCTTGAAGGTAACCCTAAAATTTTTGTAGTAAATAGGTGATGGTCAATAGTGATACATATCATATAAAATAGTTATATATCATTGATAAATGGAAATACACTAATATTAAATGTCTTTACACGATTATATGAAAACTAGGACTTACCCTTAATGGAATCTCTTTATGTTTCGTATTTATGAATGTTTTCTTTATGGATGATTGAATATTTGTGTGTAGGTTGAGTTAATTAATCATTATAATTTAGCTGTGATGTAACGAATTTATACTTGATTATTCCTAGTCTAGTGGAATGGAACAATTATACACATTGTATTGGTCTTTATATACTTGTATATATAGGGGTTTTATGGGAAATGTCTTTAATTTTTTCTCAATATAGTTTGGAAACAAGATTTAAGATTAGAACATATTTTCGGCTGTTGGTGTAATGACACATCCAAGATACCTAATTTGACCTGAGCTGGATATCCAAAAGACCTCATACACCCCTCCTAATCACCATAGGTGGGAAAAAACACCAAGGGATTATTCCACATATATAGGACATGATTTATACTCTTAATTGCTTAACCAACCAATAGACAATAAATATATTATGATGTCATGATTTTAGATTAAACCATGAGATTAGTGGACGTAGAGGACACAATGTCTTGTATCCACCAGTGGAAACCTATTTATAATATACCTAGTCGACAAAAGATACAATATCTACATGCTTATACATAAACATGATATTATATCCAAGCATACAACAAATAAAATATAATGTGCTAAAATAATCCAAAAAACCACTTTACATAGATAGTCAATCCAAATAGGTATTAGAATACAAAAGTTCTAGTCTTGTTTGAGGATGCTTCCATGAGAAGCATGAAATATTATCACTTTGTGTACACATCATACTTCATCCAGGAAATGGATAATAATTCATCCAAACTACATATACCATGTGTAGTGTCTATCCATTCTCTAGAATAATCAGTTCTCATATGAATGAAGCTTTACATTAGATGGGTCATGAAAAACAAGGTCTACACAAATATTTGAGGGAACACATGTTGGGGGAGAGTAATGAAGATATTAATTAAGGCCAACTAATAATTTTTAATATATTCCAATGTAATTTTATCCATTTCCTAGGATATCCCATGCAAGAAATATGTAAAAAAAATATAAACTAAAATGATAAAATACTATTAATATTTTTCATTATTCATCCAAGATGATTACACTACTATCTTGTTCTTTCTATGATATGTTTTATAAATATATCTAGCGCGGAACCCAAAGGATGTCCCTCCTCCAGAGGAGTTAATGGGAAATATGATTTTCTTAATGTTCAAGTAGGATTCACCCACCGTTCAGGATGTGTTTGGATCTTACAGTGAAAAGAAGGAATATAAATAAAGTTTGGGGTATCAAGGAGCATCACCCAAACATCCACACCACTACCAACATTTTTAGTGGTTTATGTAATAACCCAAGGATGATACATGGGTGCTGATACATTTATTCATGCATTATATCACATAAATAAATTCCTCTTATAATGTATTCATTATATCAATGATTCTAATCTGATGAATTATATATCATATTAAATCTTAATAGATTATATCCAACATGAATTATTGATCAATGTTATAGGAAACATGAAACAACACACCCATAATTCATGAAAACCATAATTTCTATTTATGATAGTAAAAGATATATTTTTATATATGTCATATACATATGGGGAAATAGAGAATATCTTCTTGAATATCACAATTTCAAAAAATTCTAATAGACTTCATCCCATATCACCTTATAATGTATCATATAAAATAACTTTTGAAAACATATCCAAAGCATGTTTTTGATATTTTGAAAAATAATTTTGAATGATATCATTGAAATCAACTTGTATCACATCATATGAAATACCTTGTGAATACCCATCCAAAAACCATTTGTATTAACTCAAAAATAGTTTTAGATTATCTCTTAATATCAAATTACATACCATTCAGTCAGCCAAAATGTGTGACCCCATATGACGGTATAACAATGAAAAAATATGAATAGTTAGATCCCTAAATTCCAGAAAAGGGAAACCTCTAGAAAAGAATCAGTTCTCCCCAAGATTTAAAGGTGTCAATCATGATCTATAACAAGCACATGTATCTTTATACTTTTTTACAATAGTTTGGATCATTTGAAAATGTTCAATATCATATTTTTATTTTTGTATAAGGCATCAAGTTACTATGAGACACATAATATGTCAACCCATATAACCTATTCATCTATTCTCGATCCTCAAAGTATAGATTGAACTGTCTAGTGAATAAATCATATGGTACAATTAGTGGGGAATAAAATATAACCCATGCATTCCTAGTATACTAAATAAATCTTTATGAAACACCATATGGTATATTTAGTGGGTCATCCAGGGAAGAAAACAGATTTTATGCCTCACGAGAATATTCTATATCTCTATATTAGAAACACTCTCATGATAACCATTATATTTCATCATAATATATAGTATTCTATGATAGAAATTTTCTAGGGATAACTCAACATCATACTTTGTGTTCTCAATTATCATCAAACATTGTGAAATATATATCTATATATATATTGATGAATCTAATGTGTAGGAATGATAAAGTGAATATTTCCTCTATAAAAGAATATTTTATTATTCTTAAACTCTTTTAATAATACTTAACAAACCCCACATAATTTCATATATATATATCATATAATACCTGGTAAACTGCTAGGTCTTCCTTATTTATGATATACATTCAGGTTTTTTTATTGATCACATGATATATAATTCCTATCAAATATTTATGCATCTATTTAATAATCCCCCATTAACTATTTTGAGTGAAACATTTATAAAGTAATTTTTTTGAATAATTTTTCATCTTAGGAATCATATTATTAACTAATAATCTTCTTGACCATATTCAAAACCTCTAAACTTCACAAAATCTAATGTTATGAAGTAAAGTTATGTTATCCTCACGAAATTATATCTACGTTTATCATCAATATCCTTGTAAGCCTATTTATTAATTTTTTTTACTTGTATTAGTATAACTACTTAAATTATTTCTTTACCATCATATCATAAACCCCTTTAAGATAATGTTACATTTACTTTGTTATGGTAACTAATGTATCTATTTAAATTTATTTTTACTTCAATATCCTAAACACTTTTATATTAAAATGACATCTACATTATTACAAAAATTAATTTAGCTCTTTAAATTTATATTTACCTCCATATCCAAAAATATTTTATAATATTAAGTATAATTTAATGTTTAAATGGACTAGTAAAATCATTCATGAATCACTGATATTAATATTTTACACTAAGCAAATGTAACTCTTTAAATTTTTCATTATTGTCATATATCCTAAAACCATTAGGATATTAAGTGAAAGATCACTTTAATTTTATACTGGTAAAATTATATAGGAAATATCGATATCCATTTTTATGATAACCAAATGTAATTATTTATATTTTTCTTCATTATCATGTATCCCAAACACTTTAGGGTATTAAGTGGACATAACATCAACATTAGACTTATGTAATCTATTATTTTTTAACATTAAAATTTATTATTCCCAGAAAAACTCCCACTAGCCTCTTAGACTCTATATTTTCATTATAATATTGTTCTAAGATATACAAACCATTTTATGATAGGGAATAAATTTTTGTCCCTTTTAGTAGGAATATTATTAAATTAATTAAAGTTATTATATGTCATTATATGAGTTTGGAGAATTTTATTTTGGAAAAAGGACATTGTTAAAATATACTATTTATGGGAGGTGGGAACACATTTCCTTATATTTTAACAAACATCTAGAAAAACTCATTATCTTGTATAAAACATTTTTATCCTTGTCATATTTTTTAAATATATTATTGAATTTGATGAATTATAATCTATGTACGTTCAACTAATATATTTGTTTCTAGTCACAACAAATAATTTTTACCCAACCACCTGTCTTATCACATAAAAAAAGTTATTTGAAGCTACACATAATTTATTTAGATCTGAATGAACTTGATAAATTAATTTAAATTCAACATATTGATACTAGAAGCCTTTTCCTCATCACTTTAATATAAACTTCATGATTTTTGAATTATTCCCTTAAAATTGAAGTCTTATATATTTAGAACAATTCTAAAATATACCTTTAATAACACATAAGCTTCAAAATTAGATAATTTATTTCTATAACACTAAAACATAATGTAGGATTTTGATGGAAAATTATAAACTTTGTCAAGTATTCAAGATAATCTCAGAATGTGGATTATTTATTCATACTATCCTAAAAAACATAGGTTTAAATGATCTATATTAATTTTTTTCAAGAAACATTGTCGATCTTTTCAACTAAAATTTCTTCATACAATATAAACATTTTCTGAATTTTACTTTTTATAAAAAATTTGTACATAGACATCATATGTATGGTTTATTTATAAACAAAATTTTGAAAATACTATGTAAAATTTCCTTGATTAAATTTATATTGTTGTAATATTTCCACAAATATAAATAGTAAGGATGCACTAACAAGAACATGACATGTTTAGTCTCTTATAAATCATATCATAGAACAAAAAAAATCATAAAATTTGTGTTTCAAAAACACCCATATAATTTTATTAAACAATAATGATTTATACACACTTATCAAGAGAAAATGAGATAAAATAAAAAAGTTATGATAATTTATTCTGAGATTGAAACATCTGAGTTATTAATGTAGTGACTTATTTTCTACATTTATTAAAAGACAACATCAAGACCCAAAAAATAATTATTTCTTTTGGTATAACCTCCAATATATAAGAACTAATTATAAAATTTACAGTCAATATCATATATATGTATTAGAATAATCCTTAAAGGCAACCTTATTCACAATAAATAATTAACAAGTTCAATAATATTGATTATCATTTGGATTACCCCATTATATTAAGTATATAAGAATCAAACTAATTATATCATATAACATATAATGAATTTTGAAACCTTATGTAACTATTTATATTCTTCTATAAGTATCTTTTCAAATGTTGAACAATTTTAACAATTTTCTACTCAAGAAGAAGTTTTTTATGTGTAGAATATTTATTTTTCTTGAGAAATTTTCTTAAAACATTATTATTATTTAATAAATTTTATTAATTTACCAGTATTATTTAATTTTATTGAAATGTACTAGTGTTAAGATTACATTACCTATATATTATTCATCAAATGATTAATATAAAGGATAACCTAGATGATTATGGTGTCATTTATCTATAATATTACTTTTTATCGGACGATTATCATGTTTTTTAACTATTTGATAATGTATTTTATTATGTAGTCTCCCACTAAAAAGAAGACACCTTTTTAAATATTAATCATACACTTTAGTGGGAGAAGATCCATATTTCACTAAGCAGTGACATCATATTGGAATTCCTATAAACACCTAGATACTTTTGTAGGGAACCATCTCAATTATATTAAGTACGAGACATGGATAGTTAAGTAGAAAAACATTTATTCAATACATCATATAGATAAACCAAACATTATTCCTATGTATCCTAACTCTTAGTGTATCCCTGCTATGTTTAACCATAATAAATCATCCAGAAGAGAATAATAAAAGGCAACACATAGGCATATATCATTAGCATAAGCTACCCAAGATGAACTAGTGTAATCTATTACTTAATTTCTATACAAAAGATTACCTAAGGGAACCCTACTTTTTAAAATTCTACCTGGTCAAATTACCAGGGCTTTGAAAAATTTCTACCTTGATGGAATCTAACATATAATATTTTGTGTTGATTCAATCTTACCATATTATCTCTTGTTATTCCCATTATATGAATAACTACTGTAACTTATTTTAAAATCATATTCCCTCCAATAATTCAATATTTTTAAACAATATTGATTTTTAACCCTCATAAAAACCTCAAAGGTTTATGTCGCTCAGTTAATATTTGAATTAAAATATATTAATATATATATATATATGTATTGTATGCATAGAGCAAATGAAAATTTCATTTAATGGATTATTTTTATGTGAAATTTAAAATATTCACATGAGTAATCCTAGAGACATATATATCAAACACCATTCACATTTCTAGATAATACATAATCATCTAGGATGATAAGTAATATTATTATATGTACCTATATCTAGGGAGACATTACTCAAGAGAGAATTAAATCCATCATAACTCTAATACCTAATATTAACAAAATATATTCAAAAACTAAATTAATGTTCATATTTTCAACTACAAAATTATGTCAAGGTATTTGAGAAACTAAATTAGTGTTTATACCTAGCATGGAATTCAAGGCTTTATTTCCTAGAAGATGTTTAATATTTAAACTAAATTATACATGATTCATAACATAAATAGTTTATTACTATGAATAAAACATGAAATAATGTTTTAAATAAATGAAGAAATCAAATATTTAAACATGAGATAATAATTTATGAAAAATTCACAAATAAAATATAATTCTAATCATTTTATAATCATTTTTATCAAAAATAAAATTTCCATAATTTTGAATATAAATATTTTATATTCATTCTAATATGAACTCCATCATATTATTTACTATATGACATTTTATTTTAAATATACAACATTTTTTGAATCATAAAAATTTTATAATATGATTAAAATTATGTAAAAAATTTACATAACCTAAATACCATATAAATAATATTTTATTTAATCCAAGGTGAATTCTTTGAGGCAATAAAAATTACACCGAAATAAGGCCTCATTAATTTTAACAACTCAAAATAATTTATTACGAACAATTTATAAGATTAAATATTAATATTTTATATTTTAGCCATATTTTATAATTTATAGACACTTTATAAACTAATCTTATGATTTCAAAATATAGAAATTTATTTCTATATCTTAATACATGCCATATAATTTATTATAATGTATTTACATATTAATATTTAAAATTTATGGAATATTTATTTGTTTCAAAAACATTTATTGATAAATTATATATCTATTATAATTAAAAAATAAATAACGTTTTTATTAATTAATTAATATCCTTAAATGACTTTAAATATAAATTTTAAATTGTTAATAAATTATAAAAAAAACAGAATGTCAAAATTTTGATTTTTTCTGTTTACCCTTAACTAATAAACTCTATTTATTAATAAATATCCCATAAATACCTCTTATTATAATTTATAAATAATTTATAAATTATAAATAGACATAAAAGTATAAAATTTTAATGTTTACATTTACCCTTTTGTATAATTGGTCAGCTACATAGGGGTAACACCCATCTTACCTTTACACAACCTAACTACATGGTGGTAAATAATTGCCCCACATTTACATGTACCTACTACGTTAAGGTGACACAAAAATTTTCATTATAAAGAATCACGATGTAAAATTAATGTCTGAGTTACCTTTATGTAGTACAACAATTTAAAGGCAAGGTTTCAATTAACTTTATATATTACAACTGTGTAAAGTTAAACCATTTGATACAAAATTTATTGGAAACTAAAAAAATGATTTCCTATTTTCAATGTTTTCAACATTTCATACAAGATTTGAGAAATGTAAAATATAGGCTAGAACAGATACCGCTAAAGGTAGTCATCATGGGCAAAAAAAATTATTAAAATATGTGCAATTGATTTTATCCATTTACCCAGATCACTCATGTATGAAATATAAAAAATACTAATAAAATGAAATGATGAAATTTAGTAAATATTTCATACCATCAATTGAATAAGCTTATACTGCATGTATGGTCATTGTATGACATGTTTGATATAGATTATTGGAGTGAAAGCTGAAGAAGGACATCCCACCTCAAGATCTGTCTATATGAAAATTAAATCTCTTGAGTTTTAGGAGGTATTCACCCATCCTTAATGACATAGTAGCATATTACAAAGATAAGAAGGAAGATAAAGAAATATCCAAGTACCATGAAGATTTAGCTAAAAATCCACACCACTGAAACTATTTGGTAGTGGTTTATATAATCACATAGGGAAAATCATTGGTAATAGATGCAATTAATTAAACATTACAATGCCTAAGTAAATTGCATAACTAGTGAAATAAACATCTGAACGATTCTCCTCCAATGAATTATAAATAATATAATGCATTGGTAAATTATATCCATTGTGGATGATTAATTAAAGCTATAGGAATCATGGAACAATACACCTATAATTCATGGAAATTATAATTTTCATGAAAGATAATGCAACACACACACACACACACACACATATATATATATATATCATATACATATAACGAATTAGGGATTTTCTAGTTAAGTAAATCATACTTCATGGAAGTCACTACCTAATATCAACCAATTTATCATAAATCCATGTGTACAATGCAAGAAGGAAATATTGGTAGATATCAAGAAGATATAACAAATAATTAACCAAATCTCTAGTAACAAGTCTTCATACTAAAAAGATAGACATTCCATTCAATTAATCATAAAATAAAAAATACTATTTAATTTTTTTTAATTATTATCATCCACATAAGATAAACCTAATTCACAAAAAATTTGCAATCTAAGCAGGGTACCTATCCATCACATGCTTCTAACCATCGAGTATATCTATCATAACATGTTCTCTACATAAGTAGAGTACACACAAACATGTATATATTGATAATAATATATCCCAAAGACCACTGTCTCCTATTAGGGAGGAAGCACATATACTTATATATTTCCCTCACCTATGTGGTCACTCAACTTTTATTATGATGGAACATATATAAATAAATAAATAAATAAATAAATAAATACACATACACATAAATATATGAATCCTTCCTCTATATGATGTGTATCTCTTCATAAGGAGGAACTTATCATATATATATACCAAGTCCCCATGATATATAAATGAAAAATCCCCAAGAATGAACCTATAAGAAAAGACTATATCCCTGTATATGAAATATGTAACAATACATGGATCTATATATTCTCTATCATGAAAGATGAGACATAATATTGGTAAACATGGCGATGTAATAAGATAATAGCATGTTAATAAAATTTCAAACTCCTAATTCTTATCTAGAATGCATATAGGAGATTATTCATAGGAATTTTCAGATACTATAACCAAATAAAAGTATTGAAAATATATAATCCCACAACCCATCACATGTCAATATTAATCACGCGAGTAAACCTTTTTCAATATTATATTATCAATAGAATATAAATTCATTATTTATGTGTACTACCATGAATTATGTTTACTATAGTTAATAGGGAAAAACCAATTTAAGTTTAATAATATGATTTTTTTGACTAATGTTTTTTAATTGTAAACCATATCTATGCCATTCCATACTCAAACCAATTTTTCAATAATAGAAACCCTGAATTAGTATGGGAGAATGATTTTAGAATCACCCAACTAAGACTATATAGATGCATAATCTTGTGAAAAAAGTGATAAATATCCCACCATACAATGGATTTGAAAACCTAAAAGAAACCAAGGAGTATTTAGGTCACTATCCAAAGATAAATAACATTAGTACTCTAAGATAAGGTAAAAATTTATAGCAAAATAACTAACTACAGTCTCAGAATAACACTTAGAGTAAGAATAACAAGAATAGGTTCTTATATATGATCCTTAGACCAAGGATTTTGTTTAGGGAAACCTAAAACCACTTTTTAAGTAGTAGGAAAACAATATAAAATGGTTAAACTACCTTGGATCAATTGAAAACAAACATCTATAACCCTAAAATGGTGATTCTAAATGAGTATCCAGCCCTAGGTTGATGGAAAAGATATGGATAAAATATATAATATCTCAATGAGATCATAAAACTTAAATGCAACTCAAATTACCAAGGTATGTGTTAGATGGATTTAATTTAGGTTTTGAAAGTATAATCATCCTCTTTGATGGTGTTTTCCTAGAAATATTCTTTGGTACTAACTATAATACATCGGGTACTAAGTATTTCAAAAATGAATCCCCATTCCCATTATCTTATGTACTATGCTAAGATGAACTAGTGATACTCTAAAATATATGTTTATCATAGTATATAATAACTTGAAATGCTGTTGAGATCCTCAAAAACTGGTATCTAAATAGATCTTGGTAGAGTATATTATTGAAAAACTCAACATCCGATAAATGAATCACCCAAGATCCCCTAAAACCATGATTGTAAGATTGTAACCTATCATATAGAATATGAATTTTACTTTCTAATTGTTTATAAATATATAGATAACATGAAGTAATCAACATAACTTATAATCTGAAAAATTTCAATAAATATATTAAAAAAATGAGAGGAAAATATCAAGTGATGGTAAGATATAATGATTGTTAATTTTCTATGGAGTTTCAAAATATTTATGATATAGAGATTCCGAAGATAACAAAAATAATATACCTCTTAGATAGAAAGAAAATGATTATTAGTAGTTAGGAAATTGATAATAAATAATACCACATCCTCACCTTTCAAGGAATAGGTTATACACTTTAAAAAATCTGTAGAAAATTAACACCTAATCGATGTAGATATAAGAATGGGAAATAATTATCCTACATGTTTTTTATGTTCTATTTTAAAAAATAAAATGTGAGTTAATGAGACATGAATCCCTATATCTATAATTTCATTCCAATCCATGAGAACTATCTACAAATATCATAGTACATCTTAGAAACTGTATGGTGTAATGACCAATGAGAGGAGTGAGAATCAATCATAATCTCTTCCCATGTTCTAGTAGGAGTCGCTAGTCTTTTATGAAAAAATAATAAATAATTAAAATCATAATTACTTATTTCTAGAATATCCCCACTATCGAGTTTCTATCAAATGATGATATAATCCCAGTTAGAGATTGGGAAATCCATTTTACATTCCATAAATATTTATTTTAGATTAATATGATATAGGTACATAAAATCATTATCTTTAGAGAAATTCAAATATAGGGTTGATAAAAAATCATAATCCCCAATTCATCCTTTTCATCACACACATTTTGGTGTTGTGACTTTATAATCTGGACATCAAAAATAATATTTCTATTATTTGATGTATATAGGATAAAAACTAAAAATAATATAGGTATTCCACCCACCAAAAATGCCTCAAATTAATACCCACATTTTGAAAAGATATACTTGAATATATTATATCAGTATACACAAAAAACTACTCACTGAAGAGAAAAGCCCTCTAGAATTTCTAAGAATGTACAACAACTATGAGCTCATGATCACTTATTGGGTAATTACTTTTTTTTCCATAACTTCCTTGAAAGATATTCCATCACATGATGACTATTCATTATAATTTATGAAATACCTCTAGAAAACGAGTTATGGTGTACTTATTTTTTTACCAAATTCTAGGAAGATCAATATTAGTTCCATTTAATGACTGTTATTTAATTCCCAAAAACCCATCCCATACAATTTTTAAAAGAGTAACTTCACTCTATTCTTCATTAGAGTTATCAAAAGAGTGAATTAATTGAATAATCACTATATCAAATGACGTTAATAATTTAAATAACTATGAATCTATAGAACTCAATGAAATTCATAGACACTTCCCAAGACATTACCACATCATGTTTTTTATGATAAACTATAATCCCATCTTACTACACCACATTAACCAATAATATAACTTCTCCACTCATTAGAAATAATTTAAAAAAAATTAATAATGTTTATGCTCCCTTAAAATTCCAAAAGACACTTAAATATTCCTTATATATTGTCCAACAGTTTTTGAAGACATTAAGATATCATCCAAAAATACTACATCCAATGATTCTGACTGTAGATGGAAGATCATATTCATAAGTGACTTGAAATATATAGGCGTATTATTAAATATATGAGGAACAACAAGATATTTGAAATTACCATATCATCTTTTAAAATATGTATTAATAATAACCACAAGTCTCATGTGTAGTTGATGAAACTTTGATATCAAACAAATTTTTAGAAACCATTTATACCCTTTCAAACTATCACAAAAATTCATCAATTCAAGAAAGTGGTGTTAATTTATGATTGTTACATGATTCAAATTTTAATAATCTTTAAAATTATATAGAATCCCATTAAGTTATTTAGTGAAGAGAACTAGAGAACCCCATAAGTGAAGATTGAGCCTATATAAAACAAATGAATTACATCTCCTAAACATTACCTTTTAGTTCTACAAACATCAATAGTTCTATACTGTATGGTGGAATAAAATTGTCTTAGTTCTATGAATTATGTTCTTAGATAAGTCCACATCACTTTTATTAGGAAACCTAGTAAATTACTTAAGAAATACATCTAGAAATAAGAATACCTAAATAGGTATTTATATAGTTCTCTTTGCTTCAAATTATCTGAAAAAGAAATATGCCATTTGGCAGGTTACCTATACAACCTACTTTTAATAAGATCCCACACTGCTCACCTATTAATTCAATTTTCCCATAATAGTGTATTTGGTTTATTAGTGGAAGATAATGAGGCTCACATATTATAGAAATTGATAAGATTTTGGAATTAGGTATTCTTTTCCATGATGATAATGAGATCCAATATGTTCATATAAAGGGGGGAGAAACCCTAATATGTTGGAATGATCACACCAAAATACCAAATAATAAAATACATTTCATATATTTTAAAAATATTTACCAAATAAGGTATTGATACTCATAATAACCAGAGATGATTCCACTCCCAATACCAAATTAGGAACTAGATTATAAAAAATTAAAGAAATGGGATTTTTAATACTAAAATAATAATGAATTTACGTAGAAGATATCAAAATAGTACCTATCACCATTGAAGAATATTTCATAGTATTGGTGATTGAATTATCAGTCCCAAAAACCCTTACAAAGAAATCTTAATGACCTTGTTTCTGATGTCCCTACCATAGTAAGGGTTTTACTTACTATTAGATCAACCCTAATCCCATGTTAACCATTTTAGGCCCACCTGAATGAGAACGAGTTCCTATAATATCATTCTCACCATCCAAAACATGTGATATATGACTCTACTAGGATCACTAGATCACACTCTTACATGGTTTTCTCTTACAGAATATCCAAAGGTGTCCATAAGATCTATAATAATTCCAATAATTCATATATTAAGTTAATTTAATCATAGTATGTCCAACTTGACCACAATTAAATCATCAATCATGAGATCCTCTATAATGAGGAGAAAAATAACTCCCACCATGAATTCCCTCTAGAGATCCTCTTTGACCAACATATTCACAAAAAAGTGTTTACCTATATAATTAAAAATAGAACCCATAACCCAATGAAAACCAATTTAAAACAACACTACCTTGTTTACCACCTCCTAAAAGTCATAGAGACTGAACATCACCACTTGGGTCTCCAATGGTTATCTAAATCCCAAATAAAACTGTTTTACATCTAAATTTTCATTCTAACTCATATAATATATAAAGAAAGGTAGATTGGTTAATTTGGTAGCTTTCACCATCATGACTATAGATCACATCCTTGATCTATAATTTCTTGATCTTTCACCTAGTGGATAGATTTTGATAAAACCTTTTGAAGACAAAATATTAAAAACAATTTTAATAAATTCCTCGATGCTTTTTTACATGACCTTGAAATCCCACCATCAATTTCAAAAACCATATATAATTAGAATACCATCTAAAAAACAGTGATGATTTGTAGTCATAATTATATGAAACATTTTGTAAAAAGGACTGTAAAACTCCTTTACTTTTTAAGGCACGACCTTTCCCCAAAACGTATGGGGTGATGGAACTAAAAACTCACATAACCTCAACAACATAGGGTTCACATGATTTAAATTCCTATCATGCTACTTGAAATAGATGGGATAGAACCTTGAAAACCTGAGGACAAATATGAGGAAAAGTATAATGATCATGTTCAACAACTACTTCTTACAAATCAATAATAGGTTAACCTAATTACATGATTTACATTAATCAAGATAATCCAATCAGATTGATTTCACATAAAGTTAAATTCAATATTTATATCTAACCAATGACAGTAACACTAACATTCCCATCCATCTCTCATATGTATTTATCATGGTCAACATTTTCATATTTTAAAATAATATTTTAATGTAAAATAAGACAATATACTAGAAGGGTAAGAATATAAAGTGAACAACAAAGGTTTTTAATCAAAATGAATCACTGAAATGAGTTATACTAACTTACTCATCATTCTTAAATTAACAGTAAAACACTATTTATTTATTTGTGAGGTTTATGTTTTTAAAAACATTAAAATATTTATAACAACAAGAAAAATATACATAGTCATGAACTTGATATTACATGTTATCTTATTTATGCCTTTGTAGACATACCAACCCATATTGAAGAATACTCTTCGAAAACTGACTCACATGAAGAAAATATAAAAATGAAAGAAAGAAAAACCTTGAAAGAACAAGACTTTTCCATATTTATACAAGGTAAAAAAATTTAGGGGTTACTTTTTGAGCCCTAATAATCATAAATCATGACTAATATAGACCCTATACTGAGTAGTCATTAAGTTTATCTACTACCATTTTGTAAAAACTCTACTCCGATACTAAACTGGACCCAATATGGTCTACCAAAAGATTTCAATCAAAACTATCAATCACTAGAGGTGGGATTAAATACTATGGGATCATACTATACTAATGGGAGATTATTTATCTTATTAGGTGTTTAAAAAACCGATGAATCATAAATACCTTATTAATCAATGATTTCAGTATAAATAATGGGGTTAATAGACCTAAACAACACATGGGGAAGTATCCACTAGTGTACACCTATTTAGCATATACCTAGTAAAAACTTAAATATATATATAAATGATCATATATAGAAATCATATCATAGAGAAAGTATGAATAAAATAAACAATAGAGTGTTAAACTAACCTTAAAAGGAATTTTTAAATTAGGAACATCCATGAAATGGATAAAGGACAAAACATTAAATTATAGTGTAAGGATGATCCCATTGGAATCATCATGAAAACCCCCTCTATAGTCATACCACAATAGTTCTTCTAACTATTCATTGATTTTAATGATCACAAACACTCTTAAATTATATAGTTTTATCATTTAAGGGATGTATAACTAGCTTGTTCACATCACGATAGAACCATTTAAAGGATCACTATACATTTATTAATGGATGTTTTGAAGCATTAAAATAGGATACAAGAGAAGTGGAGGCTTTTTAAAGGAAGTGAAAAAGAATGGAATGGAGTCAAAGACTATTGGAGGCACCAACTAGTTGGTGTAGTTACACAGACCAACTGGTGGCATGCCCAAGACCACCCTCAACGAACAGGACCCCATAGGTCACCTAGTGGAGGCACATCAAATATTCAGTGCTAGAGGAGAGTGAAATATACTATTCATAACCCCACTATATAGTTTGTAAAAGTTAATCAACCGTTTATTTGTAATAGTCAGCAAGATATCACTTTATGGGAGCCCACCAGCGACCTAGTGGAGACTACCAGGTACCTAGTGGTGTAATGCCAGAAGCTTTGGGCCCATCTTTTAATGTGTTAAAAATTTATCAAAATTGGATGTATTAAAATTAAATACCCATAAAAGATTCAATACCATTATCTAAGGTGTTAGATCCTATAAATATAGACTGTTGATGGACTTGGAAATCTACGACAACTAACTTTATCTTATGATCTCCAATGACTATGCACACAATTGTTCAATTGATATCAACTATCTCTCTTCATAAATCTGTTTTATTATCCTATAATATGTTCTAAAATTTGAATACCCTTTCACTATCTTATAATATTTACACTCTCTCATCTTTTATAATATTCTTTGCGAGAATCAAGACCAATATATAGTGTGGTTGCTTCCATGAAATTCCCTCATCCTTTATATTTATTCTCTATTTGGTTCTTACTAACATTAAAATAAGGGACTTAGTTTTATTTAAAATCCATTAATTGGGAAATGGCATATTATTCTATAGGGTTCTAGATTTCCTATTCTAGAGCCATTATCTATTATATTTCTAGTTTCTTGTTATTACCCAAAAATAAAGGTTTACTTTTGGTATATTGGTATTTATTAATTATAAAAGACTAATAAATTAAATCCTAATGTGATTGAGGTAGTTGATGTAATATCTCATTCATAGGTATTTCCAAACATCATTACTAAATATGTTGGATCATTTAATTTTCACAATTTTATTTATTTATTTCTTTCAAGTATTCATCCATTTTTATATCCTTTTATTAATCGTTTAATAATTATTATATTCAAATCAATTAATATTTTTAAATATATCTTTTTTTATTCTTAATATTTAATTTAATGTTTTGATTTGGAATATTGAATATTATTATTTATTTTATTCAATATTTTAACGAAGAGTTTATGAAATTATATTGATTTCCTTTAAACTTTCAAAGGTTAATTCAGTCCCTCTTTCCATTTTACCCTACTCTGACCTATATTTAGTATCAAATGTAGTTTTATTTTTTAAATTTATTTATTTTTAAACTCTTTGAATGTTTTTTTTAAAATCATTGAACAGTTTTTCAAAATAATGATCCCTTTTCAAAATGTCTTTTTTAAACCCCCATGATGGTCCCAGTTGATAATGTTTGGGTCATGCTCTATTTTTTATGGTTATTAGAAAACTAACATGTTTGATTTTCATATATTTTTTGGATACCGAATTTTTAAAATTATAATACATTACTATACACAAAAAATAGAAAAATAAGATAAATGGGACCCATATGATATTCGTGCATTTGAATTACACGGTAAATATATTAATTACTGATGATGTGGTTGGGACGAAAATAAATTTTATCAAATTTAAATAATCCAAATGGATCATAAAATTTAGAAAATTCTAATAGTTACTCATGAAGGAACTAATAATGTAAAATATACCCATTTATATATATTTATAAATTACTTTGAATGATTCTCTATGAATCATATAGAATATATCACAAAAATATTTACTCGAATTACAAATATTTGTAATGCGAAAAAAGATCTGGGTGATTTGATATATACAGAATCGGTTTTCAAGAAAATACTAGGTTTATTACCATGAAATTGGGAACCTAAATTTTACATAATCTAAGATGATAAAGATGTGAGAAACATGGGGGTTGGGGAAATCATAAGATCTCTCATGACATATGAGATTACAATGCGTGGGTAATCTAAAAATGAAGCTAAGCAGGTCAACGAATGTAAAAATACAGTCACTCTAATATATACCAACAATGCATTTTTTTAAAGAGAATATGAGGCTAATAAAATTTTAAAAAGGGTACACATGATTATGGAAAGGAAAAGAGCTACCCAACACCTCAAAAAAAAAATAAATAAAAATCCTCTTACCCCATTGAAAAAATAATGTCTATATTAATATGGATTATCCATAGAACAAAATTCATAAAAAATAAGCAAGGTAATAAATCTGTAAATGTATAAACATGGGGTGAGAAAAAAGAATAAATTTTTATATTTGATTGAATTGATAAAAGTACCAATTTATTAATCGAAAATGTTAGGGTATGTGATAAAATAAATTCAACAAGATATAGTTCTTATTATTATAACTCTTATACCTCCCCAACCTCTTATACCTCTTATTTAATCTATAAATATTTTCTTTCTTCAAGACATCAATTTCAATATAATTTTTGTGAACTTATATCTAAATTAAAATATCACAAAATAATTTCAATGATGTTTTTTTAAAAAATATCAACATTTAAAATAACAAAATGATTTGTTATTAATATTAAAATAAAAACCAAACACTGAAAATTATAAATCTTTGTTTAATGGTCTCTATAAGTCTCTCCCACATTTTAATCAATGTGAAGAGTCATTAAATAATTTTTTTTGGATTTAAAAATTCTATTTAAAGTAATAATTGTATTTGTTTTTCAAAACAATACCGATTTTACCAATTATTTAAAATGTTTAATTTTGAAAAGGGAATTTCTCAAAATAAAAGATTTAATTATTGAAAAATATATTCAAATTCATTATGAATAAAGTTTTAAAAATTATTGATATGTTATAACTAAATAATTCAACTATCTTTTCATATTTCATATTGAAAAACTTGTTCAAATCATGTTTTCATTCCAAAATTATTATTATCCAACTTAAGTAGTCCCAAAATATAGATACCAAAAGTTATAGTTTCTTGACATTTAAATAAACCAGAGAATAACCCAAGAAGATTCATATTATATTGATAGTGGGTTCTCAAGGCACATCTATAGTGATCCTTAAACATTCAATCATCTCAAAGACTTTAATCGAGGCTATGCTAATTTTGGAGATGATTCAAAAGGTAAAGTTATAGGTATAGGTATGATTGGTTTCTTTGACCATTTTTTAAGAAGATACATTTTATTTTGAATTATATTAAAACATAATTTATTATGTTTTAGTAAATTACGTGGCAGCGATTTCAAAATTAATTTTAAAAAAATTTAAATTCTAAAGGAATTATTTTATTTACCACATCTTGATTTCAGAACGTTTATATTATTGATTTAAAATCTAATGTAAGTGAAAATGTAAATTTTTTTAGTTGCATAAGATAATTTTTTTTTGGTTTTGGTGTGGTTATTAAGGTATATTAATAATTACTCACTTGTTAAGCTCAATCATAACTAAATAGTGTGGGATTTACCAAAATTGTCTTTTAATGATAACTTAATTTGTAAATAATTCAAACTTGGAAAGTAATAAAAATAATATTTCAAATCTAGAAACCTTTTTTCACATTAAAAATCCTTAGAACTAGTATAAATTAACCTTTTTGGGAAAATTAATGTTTCCAGTATTAGAATTAAAAATTATAGCTTTGTAATTATCATTGATTTTTCTAGATTTACATTGGATTTCTTCTAAGCCCATAATAATGAGGCTTGTAATGTCATTATAATATTTTAAAGGAAATTAGAAAATGAAAATGGTGAAAACAAATTTTCCATAGAAGTTACCATGGCTAAGAGTTTGATAACAAATACTTTGATGGTTTTCATGCTTCTCAAGGATATCATCACTCCATTTCCTCTCCAAGAAGACATTAACAAAATGATGTTATCAAAAGATAAAATTGAGACCTCCATGAAATATCTTGGACTCTAATAAATTATTTTTTACCTTTACCATTTTTTTGGGTCATGGTGGTAAATATCATATGCTCTATCCTTAACCATGTCCTCAAAAGAATCGTCTTAGTAAAAACCTCTTATGAACTTTAAAATGGTAAAATTTCAAAAGTTAGACTCTTGATGGTATTTAGTTGTAAATTATTTATCAATTATTCCAAATAAAATTAATGAAATTTTGGCACTATATGTGATGAAGAAATATTCCTCGGGTAGTCAAACATAAGATAATCCTTCAATGTGTTCAATAAGAAGACCAAGACCTGAGAAGAGTCAATCCACATCAATTTAATTAAGGGTATTTATAAATCACATCCATTAAGTGATGATTATATTGACCAACATAGTTTGACACTTCTTAAACATTATTATTCTAAATTAATTAAATGTTATATGTAATCTTCATCCTTTATTTTACCCATGGCATATATTCAGTCCAAAGATCATCCTCTTCAGATTGTTATTAGTGAATTACAATCTAGAACTTGTTCTAGATGGTCGATATTAAATGAGGATGAAAATAAATAGTTTTCTGTCACCTTGAACCTCATTACATTGATGATTCTAATATTTATTAGAATTAAATACATTCCATATAATATTAGTTCAACCAATTTTGAATGAACAATGTTTGGAATCTTGTGGAATGTCTAGATAATCATCCTAATATTAGAAAAAATTGGTATTTTTTAAAATAACTTCATAAACATGGAAATGTTTTCCAAAAAAGGATCCAGTTTTTGATAAATTATATAATCAAGAATAAAGAATCGATTGTTTGGAATCATTTTCTTTTATTTATCACAACCCAATACATTAGAATCTTATTGGAAGTCACCCCAAATTTTAATTTAAAACATTTTCAAATGGTTATCAAATGTAACTTTCTAAATGGTTTTACTTTATATTTTTTTTTGTGTAAAAACCTACCAGTTTTTAAAATTATAATTTTAAAAATTCATTTTTAAAGATAAAAAAACATTGTACGGTTTAAGATAATCCCCTAATGCTTGGTATAACAGGTTAACTAAATTTCTTTTACTAAATGATTTCAATATGGGAAAATTTAATTCCACACTTTTAATCAAAACATTTTCATATGATTTATTAATCTTCCAAATATATGTTGATGATTTTATATTTGTAAAACATAATTAAACTAATTTTAATGAATTTTTTTTTATTTCATGAATAAAAATTTTGAAATGTGTTTTAGGGGAGAACATAAATTCTTCCAATTTCTTTTCAAATTTCCGAAATCTATAATGAAACCCTTTTAATACAAAGTAAATACACTTTTTAGAAATTAATGTTTTTTGGAATGGTTAAGGATAAGGAAAATATAATTCACGTGGGTAATATTTTTATACTAATCCTATACATATTTGGTTATTCAGTCAATAAAAATTATATTGAAGTATGATTAGAATCTTACATTACCTTATTGTGACCCGTATAGACGTCCTATCTTGTGTATGAATTTGTGATAATTTTCAATACAGTTTAAATGAATCAAATTTAAAATTACTCAATATTTTTTAAGGGAACTTGAAACCTTGGATTATTTTATAACAAGGAAACTACTTCTGAACTTTCTTTTTTTTACAATTCCAATTTTGGAGGATGACAATTGCATCTGAAAATTTTAATTAGAACTAGTAATTTTTTTTGGGAAAATCCCTCATATCATAGAGTAGTAATAATGAAAGTTATATGAATCTTTCTATAACCAGAGAATAATAAATATCCTGGAAGAGTTTTCATGCTCAAGTTATATAAATGAAACATACTCTTTTGGACTTTGGGGCAACATACTGTACAATTCCTATTGTGCGTAAAAAAACTCGTTCATTGAATATTTCTAAAATATTATCCAACACTCTTGAACAAGTCACAACATAAAATTACCCATTTTTGAATGATATAACTTTCAAAAATCTTATATTATTCATGGATTTGATTTCACTAACCTTCAATGTAACAATATATAAACTAAATATATTCCTCTTGATCAACATGACATTATAAATGATTAGTTTGGTATGAGTATCATGTGATACGTATATAATAATATTTGAAAACATGAATAGTTTTTATAATTTTATTTCAAATTTTATTTCAAATTAATAAAAAAATTTCAAAAAATTTCATAAATATGGTAAGTTAATGTATATATGATACTACAAGAAGAACAATAATTTATGGATAAAAACAAGTGGACCTGGTTATGTAATAGATTATCCTTGGGATTTATCTATAAAATAGTTTATTTGGGTTATAACTCTTTATCCCTTCTAGACATGGTTAGTGAGACTTTACATCACACTTGGTATGACACTCCCATGAAATTTTATATGTCTTATTAATATAGTCTTTTTTAAACCTCAATAATTGAAATATTTTCAAAATATTTGTCTACTAATACTTTTTTTTCATTATATTATTATTCCTTAATCGATATGATACTTTTAAAGTCCCATGATTCATTAATCAAGGGTAATATAATATTTTGGATACTAAAAATTTCCAAGAAGATAAATTTTATTTTTTATAACAATTTCCAAAATTTAATTTTTGTTATTTTGAAACAAATTTATTTCTATTTTTTAATGTTTTGTTTTTTTTAAATTATATGATTTAATTTAAAAAATGTTTTTTTATTTTATCATGTTATTTATTTAAAAAAAATTTAAAAATTTATTTATTTTTAACTATTTTTTGAAACATTATTTTTGTCCCTGAAAAATTATTAATGAAGAAAAATATAGTTTTTAAATATTTTGTCACATATTTATCTAAAATTATTTTAAATCATTTTTTGATAATCTCAAAAGAGAATAGATTTTATAGTTTTTTGAGAATTTTAATTGTTTATTGAAATGTTTTATGTTTTACAAAAAAGTTATATTGTGAAAACGGGGGAGAAATATATATTTTTAGAATAGGTTTTCATTATTTTCTAAAGGGGGGGGGATCTCAGTATCATGGTAATTATTTCTCCTAATATTATTAAAATTTAATTCTAATTAAGTTATTATTATATCATTTCGTATTATTTAAAAAGGGGATATATTTTATAAATCTTCAATATTCATTGATTATAATTATCAAAAACACTCTTAATGTATTTAATTTTTTTTATTTCAGTGATGTGTAGATAACTTGATGAAATCTTTATAGAATCCTTTAAATGATCTTTGAACATTTATTAGTGGATATTTTGAAGCCTCAGAAGGTGGATAAAATAAATAAGGACACTCATGAAAGGAAGTGATTAAGGAACTTCGTAGTAGAAAAGACTACATTGAACATCAACTTGTTGGTACAGTGCCATTGACCAACTGTTGGTATGCTTAGGACTCTCCTTACCTAGAAGGACCCCATCAACTACCTAATGGAGGGAAACCAAATAGACGATGATAAATAATAATGAAATTTAACTATTTAGGATTCAAATAGATTGATAGTGGAGGTATACCAGATAGGAAATGGTAGTATTTAGGAAGAAGGTACTTCATGGGAGCCAACTGGCTACCTGATGGAGGCAACTGGGTACCCATTGGTTTCCGATTAGAATATTTGATACCTACTTTTAATGTTGTAAAAATTCATAAATTTTAAATGTCTTAGAAATAATGACTCCTGAAGGATTATAGAATATTACAAAAGGTATTATATCCTATAATATAGAACTCGTGTGGCCTTGGAAATCAATAATATCTCACTTTATTATTTGATCTCCAACACCAATGTGATCCATTTCTCAATTTATCTCAAAGTTTTTTCTTCAAAAATCAATTTTCTTTATCTAGAGTGGAATCAAAAAATGTAATCCTCTTTCACTATCATATAGTGTTATTATTATCTTATTGATTTTATAATATTATTTTGGATAATTTAGTCCAATAAATAATGTGGTTTCTTCCTAAAAATACCATAATCATTCAACTTTATTCTTTATTTAGTTCTCACTATCATTAAAGTGGTGTATTTTATTTTATTTCCACTTCAAAAATAAATAAAGGGAATATTATTATAGAGAATTATATATTTCATGATAAATATATATTTTCTATTGTATTTCAAGTTTCTTTATATTACAAAAAGATAAATGGATAGTTTTTGAATCTTGGATATTGTTAAATGGAAGAGAATAATACATTAAATACTTAAGTGATTGAGGTGGTAGTCATAGAGGATCTTTTAGAGTTATTTAAAAACATTCATATCAAATATATTTTCACCTTTTATATCCAAAATTTCATTTTTATCACTTTCTATTATAAATTAATTATTTAATAGACAAATTCATCATTTAATCATTTAAATATTTGAACACCTTAGTAATTTTAAATTATATATCGTTTTTTCATACACTTGTATTTTATTTTATTTTTTAAATTTCAAAAAATTATTCTTTTATTTAGTTAATTCAATATTTTAAATAATTTTTTAAACTGGGATTATTTTCAATTAATTTTTTAAAGTTAAATTTACCCCTTACCATTTTACCCAAATGTAAACTATAATTGGTATAAAATGGTTATTTATTTTTTAAATTACCTTATATGAAATTAATTTATTGTTTTTTTATGTATCCAAATATTTTACTATTTATTCATGTAATTTTCATTATTAAAAATGGATTTTTAAACACCCATACTGGTTCAGATGGATAATCCATGGGTTGTGCTCCCTTTTTTGAGGGCAATATTTATTGTTATTAGAAAAAATGAATTTGATTTTTATTAGATCAATATTATATACTATTTGTAAAATTTTCAAACATGTATATACTCCCAAAACATAAAAAGGTGGTAAAAGTACCCCAGAAGATATATCTAACTTTGAATTAGACAGCAATGCTATCAATGTTGTGAATTATTATTTGGATAAAACTGTATTTAATCCCATTCATACATGAAAAAAACTAATGAAATGTTGAATATTTTAAATAAACATGTCCTGGAACCAGAAAGTTCCAATATACCCATTTAGATATGTTCATACAAGACTTTGAATTTTTTTCCAGGAATCCAAGAAAATATATAAATGAAATTCATACTCAATATATTGATATTTTAAATGGAAAAAAATAACTTGGTGATTATCTTTGTATAGAAACTATAGTCATGAATATACTTTGGGATTTACCAAATAATTGGGCACCTAGTGTCCCTATAATCTAATAAGCTAAAGACATGAGAAACATGGAGTTTGAGGAACTCATTATTTTTATCATGACCTATGACTTTACTAAATGAAGAAAAGATAAAAATGCAATGAATAAGGTCAATGAAACTAAATATTCTATCAATTTCAATGCTATCAAGAATTTCTATTCTATAAGAAAATACAAAAAATCTCAAATGTCCAAAAGGGTAAGCAATTACATGGACCATACAAGAGTTACACAAAGACACAAAATGGATAATTAGGAAATGGAAGTCAGAGTCACTCGTAGAAAAAATAAGGGTCATATAAGTTTAGCTTTTCCCTTGAACAAAAAGTATAAAAAGAATAATAAAGGTAAAAAATATATAATGTTATAATCTTAGGGTGCGAGCAAAGATTTAATTTCAATATACAAATCTATTGATGGAAATCCCATGTTGGTAATGTCTAATGTTGATGCATATTATGAAATAAATTATGAGTGTTTATGTTCTTATTATGATAAATTTTATTTATAGTATGGTGATCTTTGTTTCTAGATTTTAAATTAATCATATATTTTGGGGAATTTATATCAAAATTAAAATACTAAAAAAATAATTTCAGTCAATTTGTTTCTAAAAAACAGTGAACTTAGAGAGAAAAAAATTATTTTGTTTTATAATTAAATTTTTTAATTATGAATTTCAAATTAAGGGTCATAAAAATTACCTTTTAAATTTTAATTAAGGTTAATATTTTTTAAATAATTTTTTTTTCTAAATTTGTTACTAAAATTAATATTGGGATTGGTTTTTCAAAACAATATGCAATTCCCGACTATTATTAGAAAACTACTTTTGTAAAGGTAATTTCTTTAAATAAATATTATAATTTTTGGAAAAATATGTTCATCTTGTTTATTAATGAAATTAAAAATATTATACATATAGTAGACCAAAAAGTAATCATATCTCTTCTTAAATTCCATATGGTAAAATGTACTCTAAAAAAGAATATATTAGGAAACAATTACTAGGTAACTTATGTGGACCATATATATAGATACTAAATGTTATAGTTTCTAAATATATCTTACAAAAAGAGAAAAGCCTTATAAATTACATTTTATATGGATAATATGTGTTCAAGAGACATATGTTTTTATTCTTTTAAATTCAATCATATCTAAGAGTTTTATAGAGGCCATATCACCTTTATAGATATTTCAAAAGGAAATATTACCAGTATAGGTAGAATTGGTTTCTCTAACTATTAATTTTTGTCTATTTTCAAAGGAATGAATCATTACTTACTAATAATTAGTGAACTGTTTGATAATAGGTTTAATCTTACATTTAACTTTTTTTTATATTTTAATTGTAATGGAAATTTTTTATTTAGTACATCTAGATTTAAAAATGTTATTATTTTTATTCATAATATATTTAAATTCAAAAAATTAATTATTTAGGTGTATAAGATAATTATTCTTGGATTTTACATTGGTTTAAAGGCCATTATAATATTCACTCTATTTTCAAGATCAAATATAAACAAGTATCACATGATTGAAATAAAAAATATTTTAAATATTGAATAGTTTTTGAAACATTCCAAATTATAAAGAATAAAAAATCCTATTTCCAATTTGATTTTTTTCCACATATTAATCATTATAACTACTGTACTTTGATATTTTTAGACCAAAGAAGTTGCGGACAAATAGGTGTTTTATCATCAAAATTAATAATAATAATATTTTTTTATTATTTAATTGTTTATTTATTTCATATCTTTAAACTCATTCCATGCATGGAACACTTCACACACAAGCCGCAAATCACTCTCCCTTTTATATTTATTTATTTATTTTCATTATTATCATATAATACCTCCCTCTCTCCAATCATCAATCTTTATTCCACAATTTTATCAAGCTCCACAAAAGTGGCGCCTTGCCTATACTCCATGCCAATCACGCCCCACCTCCTTGATTGCCTTTCCCTTTTTTTCATTTATTATTTTTCAATTTTTATTATCTCATTCTATCTCTAATCTAACTCTTCCATGTTATTATTAATAATAACACCCAACATTAATGTTCTAATATAATCTCATTAAATTAGTTTACCATGGATATTCTCATATTAAATTAAAACCATTCCATTTAATTAAAACCATCTCCATGACAAAACAAAATTAATATAACTTACATATTCAACCACTTTTTAATACCTTTAAATTTATTAACCTCTCGCACATAGTTTTACGAAATCATTGTTATTTATTGTTTTTCAATAATAATAACAATTCATCAACTTATTTTATTAACTCATCACCATTATATTTTTATAATAATGATAATATTTACGCTCATCGCATCGACCACTTTAAACCACCCCACTGGATATCTGAATCTGACCATGCCACTTCAATGTCGCATAACATCCATCAATTTAATTATTTAATTCTATTTATTTTTAATTCACACTAATTAAATTGAAACAAATTTTATTAAATTAAAACCATTAAATTTAATAAACCCAATATATTTTTACGCCACCATTATTATTATTATTTAACATAATAATAATAACGAACTCACATTTAATTTTATTAATTCACCACTATGATTCCACTGCGAATCTTCATTTATTTGTTTGCAATAAATATCGTGACCAATTTCATTAATTTATCATTATTATTATTATTATGAATAATATTAATAATACAACACCCATTATTATTATTCAAATATAATTTCAACAATTACTCAATTAATAAATATCCGCATGATTCATTTATCAACGTCTAATGGGTCACACACCTTACCACATCACTTCATTAATAATAATAACACCCATTAAATAATTTTATCATGATTATTCTCTTTTTTTGCTTAATTAATCACACAATTTATGTCATAATCATTATTATTTAACATATTTTTATGTTATCATCAGTAATAAGAATTATCATTATAACACACGTCGTGTTGACCACATCGATTTCAACAAAGGAATGGACAGGAGGGGTTCGGGCCATTATAGTTATAAAATTATTTCACATAGAAGTGACTATGGGGGTGAATTGTTTAAAAAGTATTTGATGAGTTTTGTGCCTCCCAAGGTTTTCATCAATCCTTTTACAATCCTTGAAAAACTAAACAATTGGTCAGTCAAAAGATGAGATAAGACACTCTAAAAAATTTCATAGACTCTCCTAAAAAAAGTTTTACCATAATCAATTATTTTTATGAAAAGGTGGTAAATAATACTTGATTTATCGTTAATTGTGTACACATAAGACCCATCTTTGGAAAAAACCCGTATGATCATTGGAAAGTTTACATTCCAATGGATGGATTCTTTAAATTCATTGATTATAGATGATTTATCGTCAATTCCAAGTATAATTTTATAAATTTTGACCCTAAATTAGATGAAGTAACATTCCTTGGGTACTTGAACTCATGTAAATCCTTCCAAGCCTTTAATAAGAGCATAAAGATCATTGAAAGGTAAATTCACATTACTTTTGATGAGAATTATCCAAAATAATATTCCCAAAGTGATGATGATGTTGATCAATCTGGTTTGGACATTCATATTCATAATATTCTAATGTAATTTAATATTATCTAGAATCATCATCCTCTCCTTTACCAAAATAATAGATTCAATCTAAATACTATCCTTTTCAAAATTTTATCAGGGAATTAAAATCCAAAACACGTTTTATAAGGTTTTTATTAAATTAGGATAAAAATAAATATTTTATCTCTCACCTTGAAGCTCATTATATTGACGATGCTATTAATGATAAGAATTTGATACTTTCTCTGTGAGTCTAGTTGAACCAATTTCAAATGAAAAATATTTGGAATCTCATGGAACTCCCCAATAATCATCCAATAATTTTACAAAAGTGGGTATTTTGAAGAAAACATGAATAAAATTAAATGATATCCAGGGAAAAGATAAACATATTACTAAAGGATATAATCAACAAGAATGTATTGATTATAGTGAAACATTTACTACTATAGAATAAATCAAATCCATTATATTCATGTTGGAATTCCTTATCCATTTTAATTTCATAATTTTTCAAATTGATTGAAAAAATTATTTTCTAAATGGTTTTACATAAAAATATGTTTCCAGATGAAGCCATCCAATTTGAAAAATACTAGTTTTTGAAAATTAAAATTTATTTTTTAAAAAAGTTCAATATGGTTTAAAAAAAATATTGCAGTTCTTGGTATGATAGGTTAAATAAATATCCTCTATAAAATTATTGCAAAATGTGAAAAACTATATGCACCCTTATTCTCAAAAAAAAAACATTCAAATTAATTTTTAATAATTAAAATTTTTCATGTTGATGTTATTTTTGGCTCATGTAAAAAAGTAATTATAATGAATTTTCTGATTTAAACAATAAGGAGTTTGAAGTGAGTTTTATATAAGAAAATAAATTATTCCTTCATTTTAATATTTACCAAAATTTTGACAGAACACTTTTAATCTAATGTTAATATAGTAATGGGAATATAAATTATTTTCTTATGGATTATGGTAAAGAAATTAGAATGACTATGAATACATCTTTTAATATGATGTTGGATTTGGTTTGTCAATGTGTTGACCATAATATATTTTAATGTATTATTGGAATTGTACATTACCTTAGTGTGACCCATCATAACATCATGTTCTGTATATTCCTTTGTGCCCATTTTCAATATAATCTAATGGAATCATGTAAAAAGCCCCTTAAAATAATTTTTATTTATTTTAAAGTAACTAAATTTGTTGGATTATTTTATCCTATAGAACCCTTTTTTTATAACATTATTGTTTATCTGATGATAATTTTGGAGGATGATAACCAAATAAGAAGAGGATGATTGCAATTTTTTATCTACTGGAAAAATACCCCTTCTATTGGTGTAGTAAGAAGAAAAATTGTATTTAAATTTTTACAGTTGAAGTAGAATACATAGCCATTAGGATTTTTTCACCCAAGTTATTTGGATGAAAAAGACTCTATTATACTTTGGGATAACATATTATTCCACCCCAATCAATTAAGACAACACTATTGCGATCAATATTTCATAAAATCGTATTCAAACCTCATAGAAACCATATTAACTTGAGACACCATTTTATATGATATAACTCTCAATAAGTTGATATAATTCTTGAATTTGTTTTCACCAACCTTTAATTTTATGTTTTATTCACTAAGCCCCCTCCTCTTGATCTCTTTGATGTCCTCAAAGGTGAGTTGGGTATGATTAGATTTTGATACATATCACATTATCTTGGAAATCATTAGATGTTTTTCCAATTTTTTCCAAATTATTTTTAAAAATATACTTCATATGAATAATATATATTTTTAAAATCATTTACTTATTTTGAAAAAGTAAATTTAGTATGATACTCAATGAGAACCATTCATGAATGGAAAAAAAGTGGATGTGGTTTTGAAATAAATGATCTTATTAATTTATCCTAAAAATATTTGGTTGAGTTTTTTAACCATTTTCTATTCTGGATGCGGTAAGTGGGCATTCAATGAACATTTAGTCTGACACACTGAGGGAGTTTTCTATTGTTTATGAAGAAAATAATTTCTAAACCTTAATAATTGAATGATTTTTCAAAATATTTATTTTTAAGTCATTTATTTCTATATATTCATCTTATTTAATGGATATGATCAATTTAAACACTTAAAATGCATTAATTTTGGGGGATCTAATATTTTTAATAAAAAAATTATCCTAGATGAGATATTTTATTTTTAAAAAATTAATTTTCAAAATTAATGTTTTTTTTCAAAAAAATTTATTCTTTTTTTTAAATAAGATTTTCAAATTTGTATTTAAATTTTAATGTATGATTTAAATAAATAATTGTTTTCATTTATCTTGTTGTTTATATAAAAACCTTTTTCAATATTTTTATGAATTCAAAATATTTTCCAAACAATATTTTCATCTCCCTCAAAATATCATTAATGATAATGAACATAATTTATAATGATTTTCTATCTTATTCCAATAACATTATTTTAACTATTTTTTGATAATATTAATATAGGTCACATTTTAGAGTTCATTTATAATTTATATGTTTTATTAATAATATTAATGTTTTATTAAAATTTTAAATTGTGAAAATCACAAGGAATGTTTATTATTTTCGGGAGATGATTTATTTGTTTTACAAGGAGAGAGAAAATATTTATATTATGAAAAATATTTATACTTATTTTTTTATATTATTTTTTAAGTTAACAATATTATAAGTGTTTATGATAATAAAAAGGGGGAGATATTTGTGCTTCTCACCGTTCCTTAATTTTAGTGATAACAAACACTCTTTAATATATTTAATGTTTTCTTTTATGTAATGTATTGCTTACTTGATGACATCATGATAGAAACATTTGAACGATACTTGAAAATTTATTATTGAATATTTTGAAGCCTTATAATAAGTATATAAGAACTATTATGGTTTTTGGAAGGATTTGATGAAGTCATATCATATAAAAAAATACTACTAAAAGTATTTGCTCTCTGATGCAGTTCCACTCTATTACGAGTGCCATGCCAAGATCTCCATCAATTAGTATGACCCTACTAGATACCTGGTGGAAGAGAAACAGACAGATGGTCCTGAAGTAAAGTTGAAATGTATTCTCCAAGAGTCCGCTAAAAAGTAAGTGGAGGTGGTCTAACTAGCCAATGATATATGTAATAATGAAAATTAATCTATGGATCGCATCAACTACATAGTGGAGGTTACTGGGTACCTAATAACATATTATAGAAGCTCTAAGCCTAAAATTTAATGTGGTTAAAATTAATTGAATTTGGTTGTATTCAACATAAATACCCTTGAAGGATTCTACAACTTTATTGAATGTATTGGACCCTATAAACATATACCTTGGATGGCCTTGGAAATATACAACAACTTACCTTCTCATCTGATATTAAAACACCTAATGATGAATTTCTATAAATTCTCTCTATTTTCAAATGTTAGTTCTTATTTCAGAGTGTTCCAAAATTCCAATATTATTTCAATATCTTTAAATATTCTCATTATTTCCTTATATTAGTTGCATTATTTCAGAGAACTAAGAACAAAATACAAATTGATTTCTTCAAATAAATCTCCTCATCCTTTATAATTGTTTTTAATTGGTCCCCACTACAATTAATGTGAGGAAGTTTGTTTTCTTTCCATTCTGTTAATAATTTAATGGAATATTCTTTTGTAGGTTTATATACATCCCATTAAATAGCTAGAATTGATTTTTTTCCAATTTATAAATATAACCTAAGAAAAAAGGATTAATTTTGGTTTATCGGATACCATTAAATCCAATGGGCTTATACATGAAATCCTCAAAAACTTTTTGTGGAAGACATAGGGGAAAATGTTGGAGATATTACCTAAAATTCTTATTGAATATCTTATCTAATTTACATTATACAATTTTATTTATTTATCACTTTTAATTCATCATTTGTTCTTTAATACATCAATTAATAACTTGATCATTTTTAATTAAAATCTATTAATATTTTGAAATTTCTAATTGTTTTAATTTACAAAATTAATTTATTATTATTATTTCAAACATTATTTTTTTTAATTTCAATCAACATTTCATAAACTTTTTTGGAAACAGGGAGTTTTTCTTTTAATTTTTAAATGGGAATCCACCCCCACTATTTCCATTTTACCCAACTCTGATGCATAATCACAAGTCCTCTAAAAATAGTAAAATAATACATACCAAATTCACATCTAATTTTAGGTTTGTACACATTCTTTAATATACTCTAATATTATATGCATGTTATTTTCCTTTACCCATGTCAAATAAAAAAGGTTCTACATGCATCCCCAAGGAAACACATTTATGGTGTGGGTATATCATACCCGATGTATGTCACTATCTGAACACATTGTTTCTATCTTAAATCCATGCGTGTAAGTCAATAAGATAAAGTAGGTAGGTAATAATAATATGTAAAAGGTAATGAACCAAATATCTATTAATTAGTAGTCATGCTACTGAAATATACATACCTTTCAATTAATAAGCAATAATGAGAATTATTTAATGATAAGTTAGTAATATTTAGAGGTATCAACCAAACATATTTGATCAAAGATTTGAATATGTGTAGGACCTTTTTCCACCTTATGGTTCTTACCATGAAGTTTGTCCATTTGAAATCATTATACAAAGGATCCAGTGTAAATAAACATGTACATATACACGTATAAATGTATATATGTATATATATATATATATTCTTGTATGTATGTATGAATGTAGTAGTAGTAATTACCCCCAAGAACACTCTCTCCATGTGAGTAGGAATTTCATATACATATATATCACCCTCAACTTGGATTTCAGTCATGTTCTCTACGGAAGGAACATGCATGCATTCACACACACACACACACACACCGAGAGATCCATTACAATATGAATATACATACTCTATATAAGCTCTATATCCTATTATGAAAAACATATTATATATACATATATATAATTTATCTATGATATATTAATAAAAAATCCCCATGATGTCAACAAAAATATAACGAAAAATCTCAACATATGTAATATTAAACTAAACATGACTATATATCATCTCTACTATGAAATAAAATCCATAATCTAGGTACACTTGGTGACTCTACAGGATAAAAATATAATGAAATAATTTCCCAAATCCAAAGTTTTTTAGGTTGTTTCTTGGGGGTTGTGATTAATAATATCAAGTGACCCTAAAAGAATATAAGATTTCACTATATAGAATCCTAAACACGACACAAGTCAGTAATAAACAAGAAAATAATCCTATATTTGTATTAACTTATCACTGTAATACAAATACACAATATAGAGGTTATAATATGATTATGTTTTCTAAGAGTTAATGGGGAATGAATAATTTATGTTTAATCTTATAAAAATCATTTTGTTTAAAAAAAATTATTGAAAATTAGGGCTTGATCATTATTCACTATACCCCATTTCTATGAAATAGTCTCACTATGGTAGTATGATAGAAAATAAAGAGGGTCACTTATCTAAGCCTATTAATAAGCGGATTACTATGCTTAAAGTGATAAATATAACATAATAGAGGTATTTGGAAACCTAAAATCAACCAACGAATATTTAGTTCATATTATTAATTGGAATATAACTAAACCTATAATAAATGGTGTAACATTACCACCAAATCAATTATTACATACCCTAACTAAAACCTATAAATAACTAATAGGAGACAATTTTTTAATTGAAACCCAAGATTCGATAATATTATGAAGAAAATGTAAACCAACACCAAAAGTAGTAAGAAACCTAATTAAATTTGTAATACTACTTTAGATCAATTTATAAACAAAATATATCCGAACACAATGATTATTCAGAATGATAAACCTACTATTGGTTAAAGGGGATGGAAATGAGAAGATTAAAGAACTCTTATAACATTATTCAAATAAATATAAAACTCAAAATCCTAAGGTTGGGGTTAAAAAGATTGAATTTAGGGAGGTGAAAGGTAAATAAAATTTAAAGGTATTTTACCAAAAAATATACTTGGTTCCCATTGTAATCTATGCAGTACCTGATGGTTCAAAACAAAAACACTCAACCCACTATCCCCACATTAGGAACCCACTGGTCCCCATTGCCTAGAGGTCCTCCATTTATCCTCTATTATTCCGATAAACCTATGTACCTATACCTCCAACTCAAAACCTACCCAATATTGAATTTAATGTCTAAAATTTAACTTGAAAAATAAAATGGAATGTGAAAATATTTTTTTACTTTACATGCATATTTCTTATTTTATTTATCCAAATAATGAAATTGTTGGGGATAGAAACTTAATTATAGATTTTATCTCCAAGGGGACTTTATAATGTGTAGTAAATGTAATATTTCCATATTAATTGAAGTGACATGTTTAATTAATTTCATAGAAAAATGAAGTACAAGGAAAATTGTACTGGATGCATTAGAATGGTGACTTTAGATCCTAAATATATATATATATATTTCTAGATGGAAAAATATTACCTCCTTGACTATTTAGGATTTAATTTTATTTATATTATCTTTTGGTGTATTCACTATAGTGTAGGAATGTGATCTAAAATAGTTTTCTCACACTAATTTTGGTGGAATTAGTGCATAAATTCCAAACATTTTATGGAATTATTTTGTGTTTGATCAGATCACACTAGATATTGTCACAATTTTGAACAAATAATAATATTGTCCCAACTATTTAGCACTAAGTTAATTTAGAAATTTTATTATTTAGTGGTGGTTAAATGTTTTGGAACCTAATTTTTTTTAAAAGACATGTGTATGTGGAAATTTAAATTCACATATTCATTGCCTACATAATTCTTTATAAAAAAGTTCTCAAATTCAAATGATAAAAATATTTTTATTAGTGTTTATGGTTTTTTCACTAATTTTTTAAAATCAAATGTAATTTAATTATTTACGAATATAATCTTGAAATTCTTTCTATTAGAAATACTGGTCAATTTTATATATCATACCACCTTAGTGGTGTGAAATCCAATAAAAATGAGTTTCATAACATTGATTAACTTATAAAGAGACTATATTGAATTCAAGTGATCTGGTATCTCAAGATTATTTCATAAGTTTTTTTGTGTGTGGTATTATATAGTTTAAGTCCATATATAAATCCATTAGGGAATTTGACACTATCTAAGAAAGTAAATCAAATAATTCAACATAATTTAAAACCATATGGGAAGGCATGATGGGTTATGTGAGATTTTAGAAGCCACCAAGAACACTAAAGGGAATATGTATTTTACCAAGAATGATGAATTATTAATTGTTATGTTGTGGTTTAAGGTATCTAAGGAAAGAATAATATTATACAGGAGTTTAATTTTTTCTAAGAATCCTGACGTAGGTTAACATTTCATTCCATCATGAAAGAATTATGGGTATTTTAGTATTTTAAATCATTTAATAGGTTATATTGTTTGAGAGCTAAAATAAGGTGACCCGATGTTGGGACTAGGCCCGTAAAAAGGGTTTCCTATACATCCATATGATAGGAATGAAAAGACACATAGTTAGATGTATTAGTTTCATATACATTTGAAATGACATTTTATACCATTTTAAGTTTCTTTAACAAGGATAAATAGTTTTCCTTTTAAGGTTTGACATCCAAAACCATTGTGAATAATATTTTAAGGTCATATAACATAAAGCATTATGGTATAATTGTATAATGTGATATGATTAGGTTTACTAGGTGATATTTTCCTATTAGTGGTTGGGTGTTATAATTATATATGTGTATCCATTTAATGAGTTTCTTTGATATATGAGATATATGAGGGTATGGGTCTGACATCATATTGGTGACCCTTAATGTTTGAGTCATCTAGTGATATTAGTGATGGTATAGAGGACTATTATCAAAATAGAGTCATATCTGAAATCAATTCTAGACGATTAATTAAAATATATTGTAAATATGACTCGACCTATGAAGGATGGGAAGTTCTAGGAGAAATTTATATCTTATGAAAAACAAAAATCCTTTGAAAATAGTTCATTCATGTGTTGAGAGTTTTATAATGGTTCAAACACACAAATAACCATTATATGATTGAGACATATATATATATAAGATACAAAGGTTTGGGTTCTGTATATAAACTCAGGGAAATGTGAGTGATATCCCTGACGTCCAACCAAAATAATATTTACTCTATAGGTGATATAAAATGATTTTAATTATATCTATATATATTTTCATCCCTTTTTGAAAGGGGAATACACAAATTGGTAAAAATATTTCTCTATTTGATGGAAATTAGGTCTTACATTCAATGGAATCCTTTATTTTTAAAAATTTATGTAAATAGTCATTGTTGATGATATATAATTTGTGAAAATTTATGGGTTTCTCAGGATTTTAAATATGGTAATGGTGTATAGAAGTTATTCTCAAGCCTCCCTCTTCAAGAGGGATTACATAAGTATATGATTTGTGTAAGTCCTTTTATTATTAGGTCTATGGGAATGTTTTGTTTATGCAGTTTAATTTCTTTTCAATGGATTTCAACACATATATTACAAATTAGAACCTAGGGTGGATAATTGGAAAATTAATAATCTTTGTTTTTCAACAAACTTTGCACCTACAAGAAGATTATAGATTGATTTTATATTTTAGCTACTATGAATAGAACTAAAGATTTGGGTAATATAAATTTTTGTGTGTGATGTAGTGATATTTCTTATAAATTTTTGGACATGCTTAATTATTTGGAATGTTTAAGAACACATTTTATTAAGTTTTTCAAACACTATATTGATATCTTTATCTTTGAGGGAGAGTTTTTAGTTTTTTATATTGGTAAAAATTAATGATGGCTAACAAAGTTTCTAGGTATTTATAATCATTTTGGGATAAATGTGCTGGAATGAATATGTGGGAGATAATATGGGTTACACACACTAAGGTGGGAGGAAATGGTTCTTGTATTTTATGTGCACATGGGTGTTATCATGGACTAGATTACCGCATTTCAATGACAGTTATATTGGAGATAGTTAATTATAGTGCCCCTACAGATTAACATTGAGGGATATTGTTAGATAAATAAATAAATGGTAAGAGAATTAATGGAACCTCAATATAAGTTATCACATGCATAGATGTGGAAATTTATTTGTGAAACTCCTTTTCCACCCAAATTATTTGAATTTTTTTCTTTATTATATGAATATATCTGTTGATTTTAGTGTTTTTTAGCTCCAAAAGAAATAAAATTGATGTAAACAGAATTATTTAATTAGATTTTCATATATTCCTTCCTGAAAATAGTACCAATATATTTTACTTCTCATTTTATCTCATAATAGTGAAAAAATATGATTAAGGGTATCGAATATCTTAGATTCAATCAGAAGAATACTACATTGAATTTATGTTATGGAGTGATAAAAGAAAGATGTATCTCATAATCATTTCAGAAGGTTGTGTATGTGTGGAAATATATATTTTGAATCCATATAAGACAGAATTATAATTTATCCCTATCCAATAATGTGTAACAAATAGACCGCAAATTGAATCCATGGGAATGAATGATAGTCCATGGTAGATTTTAATGAAATTTATGTAGACATAATGTATTTTGGAATTTAGGGTTGTCTGGAAACACTTAATGGTTAGGTTGGGGTTTAAGATCTATTAGAATGAATTAATGGAATGATTGATTATTTTTCAATCTATTAAGTCTTAATAATATTATATTTTCATGTGATCCATGAATGATTAAGGGAATAATGATATTTAAAATCTCTTAGGAGGATGAAATATTTTTGTTGTGGTGGAAGGTGACATGATGTTGGGACAGGGACTGTAAAATTGGATTCCAAAATATGCTTATGAGGAGACGAAAAACTGAAATAGTTTGATTTTAAAGTTCCATATTCATAAGACTGGGAATGTCATAAAAATTTAAGGTCATATAACAAGGTCCAATGGTGTTCTTTTTTAGTCATGTATCTAGGACCATTGTTCCTAAATTTTTAAGTTTATATGACTAATAATGTTGATGTATTTCTATTTTTTCCACATAATAAGGTCCATGAGGTGATTTACTCCTATAAATGGTTGGGTGTGAATCATATTCAAGAGTTACCCTATCATGGTATTATCGGATTGATGAGGCAGGTGTGGGAATTAGTCTTACATGTTGTTGTAATTCATTATAAGTCAAGTTATATGGTGAATATGATGATGTAATAGAGAGATTTAATTATAATGCTTTAAAATTTGTAATAATATCTTATATATAAATATAAATATATAGGTAATGTGGACTATATCCATACAAGATGGGAACCAATGGGAACATTATTGGGTTTATGTTAAACAAAAAAACATAGAATGGTGTTCATGATTTTTTAGAGTTTTAAAAATATGGGTTGAATAAGTGTATACTCATAATATGAATGGGACATATGAAAATGGCAATTGGTTTGGGGCGTATATATTAACATGGGGAAACATAAGTGGCCTCTATTAATTTTACCTAAAATAATCTATATTCTCTAGGCGATGGAAAACTATGAGATGTATCTCACTTAATATTTTTGTCTCGTTGATAAAGGGGAATACATTAATGTGTAATGGGTTTTTCTTTACTATGTGAAAACTATGAAATAGTCTTTATTACTTCCCTTCATGTTCAAATATTATGCATTTTCTCCATATATATAATAGAATATTTTTTAAAACATTCATTTTTCTAAAGATAAGAAATCTAGTAATGGCGTCAGGAAGTTATGATTGATATTTCCCATGTTATAGGTATTACATGATTATATATATATATATTTAATAGTTTATTGATTCCTTATATCTATGGGAACCCTGACTATATATATATTAATTTTTCCTAAAATGATTTTATCATTGAGATTACGCATATGAATCAATTACATGCCTTTCAAATATAAATTTCCATTTAGGGTAAATTATTCACTTATTGGAGATCTGATATTAATTTTAGATTTCATCTCATATGGTTAATAAAACAGTGGAGAGTGATAATGATATATGTGGACTGAAGTGCTGGATACAACGAATTACTAGGAATGCATATGTGACAGGTACACTAAAGTGCAGTCTACATTGAAATGATGACTATAGATCCCTATGATCATTTCTCATTTTACTAAATGAATACGAATAATCACCTTTACTATTTTTATTTTAAGAAAGTTATTGTAATTTTTTCACACAGTGGAATAATGATTCTAGTGTTCAAACTGATCTTTCAAGACATGGTTGGTGAAAATAGAATTGTGTTTATATACATGATAGGTATTCAACTCGTTATAACTATGATGAAAGTTACATTGGTTGCGAAAAGCATAATGGAACCTCACATTAGTGTAGAGGGTCTTTAAATTCTCAAAATAATAGTATCAAAAGAATTTAAAATTTTATCAAGATACATTATCATGTCCTATAATGTGTAAAATTTATGGTTTCAAAAATTAATAGTTATTTAATAGAGTTTATGCAAGTGCTAAGAGTTCCATGAGGATGATTATAATAAATGGATACTCATAATAAAATCAAGACTACCATAGAAAATTCATTGGGGTAGGGACCTGTATATAAATTAAAGGGATTATATTAAACCTTCTAAATAGTGACCTTAAAAATACTTCATTACATAGGTTATTGAAAAGTGAGGTATTTTTGTCATTGAAGAGTTTTATCCATTCAATATAATGGAATAAACTATTACATGGTGGTTTTTTCGTATTATGAGGAAACTAGGACATACAAAAGTGATTCCATTTATGTAAAATATTTATATATGTGATCTATGTGGATGGTGGATTATTTTAGAAAAATATACAGTTTTCTATGCTTTGGAATTTGGGTGTAGTGCATATAAGTTATGAATGGGCTTTCCCATATTAGTAGTATTCACAAGTATATGTGTTATATATATCATTATATGAAAATATATCATTCAGTAATCTCTTAAATGCATGTATTAATGGGTTCTTCAAGAATAATATCTTTAATTTGTGATCAAAAGAGTTTATCCTGTAGATTGTATGTTAAAACATACATTAGGTTCCTGGAGTGTAAATTACCTATTTTGGTAAATTTTCACCTAAAAGATATTGTCTTTCAATTATGAATTTTAGAACCTAGGGTTGAGGATAAAATTATGGTTCACTATATCAAAATTCAACATAGAGGGTAGGATGAACCAAAGTACTAGGGTATTAAAAAGTAGGTGCACTAAAGTGTTGTGCATGTTGTAATGTTGTGTTCAACTCTAATAGACAATTTTTCCATTTTTTGAATGGACAAAAATATCCCTATGACTAATGTTATTATTTGTATTTATAGGTATTTTTGGGTCCACACATTGTAGTTAAGACATATTCACTAAGATTTAATATGTGAGCTAAGGTGGAAGGGATTGGAGTTATGCTTACATACACTATGAGGCATCATTATATGCAAGACTATATTTCCCTAGGAAACTATATGTAAGATGTGACCAAGTATAAAAGGGAATCACTTTATTTATATGGTACTTTAACAATTATTTACCTTATTAACAGGTGGAAATATTAGCATCTCATGATATGTTACTTCATTCACAACCCTGTAAATTTATATGCATGCTTCTCCTGCTACTAGAATTCATAAAAAAAATATATACTGAAAAAATATATAAATTTTAATACAATTTTCCATTTTGTCTCAATGAATCACGAAATAAAACCCAACAAAATTTGTTTATTTTATGTTTGTGAAGTAATTACAAATAAAAATATTGATTTGTTTTCCAATACTTACCACCTCGAGGAAGAAAACAACTATAATGAAAGAGATTGTCTAAATTGGATGAATTTGGAAGTATAATATATTGAATTTAAGTCATCATGCTCAATGAGAATGTTAATTCATTCTCATTATAAAAGGTTATTTTATATTTGGTACACTATATTTTAAATCCATATAGGATGGAATTATAAAATTTAATGATATACAAGATGGTGTTAAAAAGATTATAGTATTGTTTAATTCCATATGGTAAGGTATGATGGGTCACAGAGGATTTAAATATACCAAATTAATACTTAAGGTATTTTTAAATTTATTAATTTCTAGGAATTCTTAATGGTTATGATGGGGCTTATGGTATCTCTTGGGGAATTAATAGCATGCAAAGGTTTCATGCCATCTAGTAGTTCTTAAATATGATAGTGTTAATTTTTATCTAGGAAAATATATGGGTAACATAGGATTTTATTTAACAACCTGTAAAATTTTAACATAAATCATTTTAATTCCTTATTAATATCTTCAAAATAGATTCTTCAGAGTAATAATCTTCGTAAGAATATTAGGTAATTTCTTAGTCAAATGGAAGAGGCTTTATTTCTAACCAAATCGACTTTTCAAGTATTATATAGTTTTATCCAAAATAATGATTTGAAAATAAGAGAATTTGGATTTGGTAAAATAAAATTTACATTTTAATTAATCATGTATAAATTACCTTACAATAATTTTTTTGATAATTAAACGAACAGTTTATTATTTCAATAAATAGTGAAAAAATTGATTTTCATGAAAAGTATATATTCCTTTCAAGTATTTACAAAGTCAGATTGTATTTTAGTATAGTTTTAGTATCTCATTAGTACATTTTTTTATTAAAAATAATATAATAAATTTTATTTGAATCAATATTATAATTAAATTTTATATAAAAACATTTGTTTACTTAAAAAGTCATTTGTCTAAATAACTATTTTTATCGCATTTTACGGGTTTAATTTCAAACTAAATGATTCTATTTATGTGAAATGAATTTAATAAGTTTGATTCAATATTTTTAATAAAAAAATTAATATTATTTAACAATTTCAAACATATTTTCCATCATAATTAAAATTAAAAATAATAAAAATCTATTACCGTGGTTAACATTAAAACATATTTTCTAGGGTTTAAAATAATGTTATGATGGATAAAATGGCCAAAAACCATTATTAAATAATTTATTATGTATATATTTCAACTATATATCATATAAAGTTTGAAAATGTTCTACTTTTTATCTATTTGAATTGATTGATACATTTATATATTTTAAGATTTTTATAAAGTCCATGTGTGTCATGTTACCAATTTATAAAAGGACACCCCATCCTCCCCTCTTCAAACTACAGGTGAATTTTGGATTAGAATATATCTACAAAAAGAAATTTATAACATACCAACCCATTTTCTAGAGTCCCAATTTTTATCATAAAGCAATCCTAGGATGGATTTAGTTGTAAACCTAAAGAGGTTGTCTGAATAGGTGGCATGGTTCTTAACCGAGTGTTTTTTGTTTTATTTCTTATTCTACCTCCTAAAAATATTATTCTTCCATGTTTAAATTTTATAATTAGTATATTCCATATACATATATTTTATTATTTGATTATCACAGTCTATACCCATATCCTCTTCTATCAAATTTGAAATGAAATCACCATTCATGTGTACGACGAACTACCACATCATGAATAGATGCAATTTATTTTCCATATTTTCCCCACATGGATAGTTATAATGATAGATTTAATATATATATGATTATATGAAATAATTTTAATTATTTAAATATTGTATATTTTTTACTTTCTAACCATTCCATATATTAAAAAATGATAGCATTGTTCGTGTGTGTATATATGGATTATCTCCTCCATCAACTAAGGAGATTTGTTTTTCATCACCACATCACAGGGATGGTATATATAAGTTTATAAAAATATATAATATTATATTTATGATATAATCAAAAAAATTTAAGGATAACTTGATATATAAATTAACCACACAGTCTTAATAGACAAAGAATTTACATCAGTTTTGCAGAATACTTAAGACATTAAAAAACAGTCACCCAAAAGCCGTATTTGTTTAGTGTCTTTGGAAACATGGAATCATGAAATATTGTAAAAAAAGTTATCAAAATTATCTCCCACTAGGTTCTTCATGAGTATAAACCTTATTATTCCCATGAAACATAATACATATCTTCATAATCTAGGGAAGGAAACTTAAAATAGGGTAATCCCCAATGCTCAATAAGGGTAAATAAGGGATACATGTAAGAATAAATATGATAATAGGGTATGAGAACATGATCATGGAAATAGAAGATCATATCATACATATAAATATTATAAATAGTAATCATGGAAAAATATTAGTAGTTCAAAAGACATGAATCCTATGAAAACAGCGAAAATAATCCATGAAATAATAACATAGGGATAAAACATGGAATTTTAAAAGACACATAAGAATATAATATGATTTCAATAGTAGTCAAGGAATCACTATCAATACCCTCTTAGTAGGTTGGGTTCACTCCCCATACCATCTTGGTAGTCATGGTTCACTCCCATGGCCATCTTAATAGCACGAGTTTTATATTTATAGAATCATGGTAGTCATGGTTCACTCCCATGGGAATGTTAGTAGTCAAGGTTCAATCCCCAGACCATATTAGTCTATATCACGAGATATAAGTATTTACCCAATTTATTTAAAGAATATATAGGTCCCACCCATCAATGGATTTTATTGTTTTGGTTCGGCCATTGCGATTCAATTATTTCTCAGTTTCAATCGGCTTTCTCGTCCCGGCGGAGTGGCGTCGGCGGCTCCATCCTTGAAGTCTGCTTGCAATCCTCGACGATTGGATGAGGCGTGCAACCCTAATGTTGTTGTGAAATCGATCTCTTCGGTCGGTGTTCATACGGCTTTGATGCCTCGCACTAGATCTGCGGAAGCTTCCCAGTCATCTCATCCAATCTCGAAGATTGATGCGAGCCGAGGTGATTTGCGATCTTCATCATGTCGAGAGGCGGTTGATGCGGTTGTAGCCGCTGTTGAGGCTTTTCCGGCTCTGCCCCGGGAAGAGTTGCTTCATGATTCGGTTCCGTCCCGTGGTGATGTTTTTCCTGGCTTTATTTCCTCTTATGATGCGATGAAAAAATCAAATGTAGGGTTAAATTTGGATGGAGCATGTTCATTTGCGCGGTTGAAGGACTCAGGTCCTAGTAAAATTCTTCGCAAGGGTTCATCAGCTCATGTTGAAGCAAATTCTACAACTCTTGATGAGCGAATGTCAATTGGTAAAAAATCATTGATTTCACGAATTGTCCTTCCTAAAGGTGCGCAACCATGGAAGTTTGATTATTTGATCCGTAGAACCTTGCTTTTGTGGGGTTTTTTAAATTGGAAATGGGTTTCGCTTGGTCGGGGATTTTTCCACTACCTTTTTCCGTCTGATGATCTGATGCTTCGATAATGGAGCATGGGAACCCTATTTCTCAAGCCGGGATAGCTTCATTTACATGAGTGGTCATTGGATTTTAATGTCTCATGTGCAAGAAATTTTTTTTCTCAGTTATGGATTCGTCTTCATAGACTCAATTGGGTCCTCTGGCACCCAAAAATTATGCATGATATTCGCATGGCAATTGGGACTCCGATTCGGCTTGATAAAGAGACTGAGGATGTTCAGTTTGGTCATTATGCTAGGATGCTGGTTGAGGTTGATCTCAATACCACTCTGATTGACAAGGTAACCCTTTCCACTCCTTCTTACAACATTCACATTGATGTTGAGTATGAAAAAAACCTCTTTTCTGTAATGAATGTATGGCCATTGGACACTCATTGGAGTTATGTAATAAGAGTGTTTATTGTGGGGAATGTGGGGTGAGAGGACATTCAACAGCTCTCTATCGTAGGAAGTCAATGGGGAAGGATTCGATGTTTCCAAAATCTACTGCTCATGATGGTGATTCACTTAGCGAGCTCGTTCCCAACGATACTGGTAAAGGGTTGGCAATTGATGCTTCTCTGATGAAGGCCCATCGTGGCCCCTCTACGACTCCATCTGCTTTTGTCAAAGATGTTACTCCAGTTGTGGACCCTGATACCCTCAAGGTTGATGTCTCCAAGCAGAATGATGCACAACAACTTTTTGATTGTCAGCAGGAAATCCAGATGCTTTTCCAAGTTTCTGAATTACCTGAAAAATGGGGGAACGTTTCTGAGGGTGAACAATGGAATGTGGGTACCCTGATTAGGGTCTCAGACAGTAGCGGTCACACCTCTTATAGGGATGCTGTTTTAAGTGGCAATACAAAGGGTGCTTCCGGTGAGTGTATCACCATTGTTCCCGTAAAGCGGAGACCACGCAAGGATTATTCTAATGTCCCTAGAAACGTGTCTACCAGATCGTCGTCTAAGGTGTCAAGGAAGGTGGATACAAATATTTTTCAAATGTTAAATTGGGATAAGTCTAAATCAGAGTGGGAGACAGTTGATGACTCTGATTATGGAAATTATTTGTCGTATTATGATCTCTAGAACTGTTTTTAGTGGTTGTGGGAATTTCTGTTTGTTTGATCTCGTCTGCCACTCCTATGTACTCTTTTCCTTCTTTTTAATAAATGGTCAGAAGCTTTGCTTCTGACTGGACTTATCTCATACATACATGTTTTACAAAATCATAAAAAATAATATCACAACCAATGAAATGAAATTGGTATTACAAACATGTAATCATATCATAAACTTTAGAAAAGATATAAGATTCATAATCATTTTATAAAAAACATAACCCATATATAAATTGATTTCATAAACATATAAACTATGAAATAGAAATAAAATTCATAAAGACCATGGCAGAAAAAATAAATCATTCAGATTTAGAATATGGATAGAACATTTAGATCATTTCCAAGAGTGGTATGAGTAACATCAACATATTTCATGTTATATGGAAAATAATATTTAAATATCCTCTAAAAATATTTCTTGAGGAAAAAATACCTTCTTCTTTGAAAAAGGATTTTAAAAAACATGAATCCTTTCTAAAACCATTTTCTTGGGAATAAAACCTATAATGATATATTTAAAACATTCATACAATAATTTTAATTGAAAACTTATAAATGATGCTTGAAAATAATTTTTTAAAAAATTTCCTTGAAATCATATAAAATAGCTTGAAAACATTTTTGATAAAATTTAAATTTAATTTTTTTTAAAGAATGAATTTACCAAATATTAGGGAAATTTTCTTTTTTAAAATAAAATAAAATTTTAATCTAGTAAATAAATCTTCAAAGGAATTTGGGTCATGACAATGGATAAACCCGAACATTCCAAACATTTCTTTTACACCACAAAATGTATAGAAAGGTTCCTCGATCGGAAAATGATAAGAAGATTCAATATTAAAACCCTTTTTGTTTAAAAATGTGAAATATGTGAAACAATTATTTTAATAGTCATATGAGAATAATGTAATATTTTTGGAAACCATTTAAAAGACATTATTTTGAATAAACATAGTTTTCCAACCGAAGATAGATGAATATTTGGAAATTACTAAGAACACATTATTAACTATATTATGTAACAAATAATGTAAAATTGGTACCAATTCATGTATATATCATGAATAAATACGAGAGAATAAAACTCACTAGTGTTCCTGAGATATGGATAATAAGATTTATTCAAATAATGAATAAGCATAAACAATCTCAAAAGGGAATGATATTATTTCAGTAAACTCTTATAACATGGTAATGTTGAAACGAACTCACCATATTATAAAATAAAATTAAATGAAGTAAAAAATATAATTAAAGGAAGTATATTCATGATATATCATGTCAAATTCTGTATATATCCCTCATATAAAAATATAGGTGCATGACAAGGTAGCTGTGTCAAAGAAGGAGAATTGAGACAAAAATTACCTTATCGATTTGTTATGTTTTGACAATTAAACCCCATGATATAATGATCATAAAATGGTAATTTAAATACCCATATATTTAATTATAATATGTATACAACATATTAATGGGAAATATATACACCACACAAAAGAAGTGAGTTGTGAATAAGGCATATATCTCACAGAAATAAAGAGTGAGATAAAATTCCCTCACCTTGTGTCTTGACTCTCATCACAGTCATTCAAGACTACAAAAAAATAAATATAAATTTATTATAAATATATCAAAAAACCATATAATAACTTATTATACCAAACATGGTTTTATTATGGCTTTGTATCTCCCTCTTTTTAACAAATCTATGCTAATGTATCACTTCATGTATTATCCACTTTTCTTCGCTTGTGTCCTAATTTGTTATATCTTAGTCCCTTATATTTATATCATGATTTTCATAATTTAAACCGTGATTTAAATATAATTTTTTTATTATATTTTTATTTAATAATCATTATAATATATAAGTATAAAACAGAATACACCATTTATGTAGATAGTAAGTTGTACGTACACATGAACACTATTTCGGTTTAAATGCCATGTTGAAAGAAAAAATGTAATATATATATATATATATATCATTATTAAATTATATTTATTACATAATATATATCATATATATTCAGTAAACCCATCCTCAATACATTCCAAGTAGTCTTTGAATGAATCACATCTCTTTGAGGGGGCGATAGTGCACACTTCATCAAATTAAATTATCTTATTAAAAAATAGAATGAGTAATGATATGTGTTATAAAAGAATTAATGAATATTAATTACAAAAGTAATATAAATTAGAAAAAATTTAAATTTATTTTACATCATAATTTCCACATTTAAAGGAAATAAATTAAGAATGAACAATAATTATTTAGTGAGGCAGTAGTCCGTCCCACATGTTAACAGTATGTTCAAGACCTATTTGATGGAAGTGTGTGTAAGTGAAGGTCCAAAACATATCATAAAAACATCCTAGAATATTTAAGAAACTTGTGTTGTGATAAAATAATGGAATAATAATATTTTTTTGTGTTGAGAATGCAAATAAATGAAAGGAGTCTGAAGGAGGGTGTTACCACTTATTTAGGTAACTCCTTAGCTTTTCACCAAAGGGCTTATTTTCAAGGATTTATGCCAAAGGTAGGATTAAATAAGAAAGTTTGAGATTTTGGGGAACTATTTGGAAGTAGTTTGGTCAAGCTAAAGTTTCTTGAGATATGTGAGTCAGTGGTAGGAGAGGAGACCCTTTATAATAGTGGAGGAGTGGCCCACTTGTAATATTTTAAATGAAAGGAAACCGACAATCATTTTTTAATGAAAGTGAATCAATAATGGTAAAAAGTAAATACAAGTGAGGATAGGGTCAATCTTTGTCTGTAAAATGGCTTCTCTAAAAGTGTATCGTTCATTTTAGACCTTAAGATTATGGTTTAGTCCCTTAAAAAGTTTAATTTATCATAATCATTGTAAATAATTTTAATTATTTCAATAACATTTTTGTTAAAAAAAACTAATTTAACCTTATTATATATTAAAAATTATGATTATTACAAATAAAAAATTAATTTTTCTAAATTCCAAACACATTATTGATAGAAATTATTTTAAATTTAATCCCTCAGTCAGGTTGACAGTGAATGTTTTTAATGTAAACACCTTGAAAAGTTCGCTATGTTTTTTATAGTCAATTTAAAAAAATGATTCCAATTACCTTCATTAGATTTATTAATAAAATAATTATCTAATTAAAATTGTAAACAAATGTAAAATAAACTTTTTACTAGTAAATAAATTATATGAAAAAGCTGTTTTGAATCAAAATATATTATTTTTAACTATTCATTAAAAAATGAAACCCTACAGAAAAGTATAAAAAATTTATAATAAAAAAAAATTTATGTTTCAATTCCTATTATGAGGTTTATTTTGATATATTAAATTTTAAAAACTATCATAAATTGGGTTTAAAATGGGTTATCTCTTAAAAGGTGGTAAAACTACCTCAATAAAAATACTTGGTTTTATAAGTTAAATTTGTTGTATTCTTATATTATGCCTGTAAATTAGATTATATGAATATAACAAATATTTAATTGGATATAAATCTTAGATATTACATTAAAATTCCTTACTAATTTAATTTAATTTATTTTATTTTGTATTAAAAAAACATAGTGAGCGTAATAATAGTTTTTTTAAAATAATGCCTTTATATTCAATTTTGTTCTTATATTCATTTTTAAATAATTTGATACAAATTAATTCATTTTATGTTTTGTTAAAACCATATAATTACATATTTTAGTTAATGATATTCATAAAATATAATTTAATGTCTATGATATTATATATATATATATAATTAAAATATATTATTGTTAATTAACATTCAGTCTTGCATGTTACAAAATACGTTGAGGAAATCTATTGTTGCATGTAATGCAAGCTATCTACGGTGTTCTATGTAGTGAAATCTAAAATTTATGCTGTGTGTAGTGAAGATAATGAAAAAATTGTTATTTAATATAAAATTAACTATTTTTAGTGTTGCGTTAAATGAAAAATATGAAAAATTTTAAATTAATTTGAAAGAAACAATTCAAAAAACATTGGGGTGTTACATTCTACCCCACTTAAAATGAATTTATTCCTCCAAACTAGACTTGGATAAAATGGTTTTAATACTTTAATGTTTCATTTATTTAAACCCACATCATAAAAATGAATACTAAAACATCCCTTAAAAATGAATTTCTGAACCATAATAGTTACACAAAGTATCTTATAACTGGGGTTTCACTTTGGAGAATGTAGGTGGTGCATGAAAACATGGACATGGAAGACAAATCTAATCATCATGTTATGATGGATAGTGATAGAGAACAAGGTCATGAAAAAGTGAACAATCCAAAATCTGTAAATCTGTTATAAGAAAAGTGACCATCTGATTCACCAAAAAACGGAAATACTAAGAAAATATTTTGGTTTTCAAGATCCTTTTTATTATAGTTAAAAAACTTTTCATAAGGAGTGGTATTTTCATGATTTTAGTAAAACCCCTCCCTTTATTGTTCCTTGATCCACTTCACCTCTTTCTCTAAAAAGGAAGGTGGATTTTTCATTCTTGAAGCACTAATAGGTCATGAGGTCAATGATATAATATCCGATATGTCAATAGTTATCATCAACACCAATGTTTTTATAATAGGTTATCCAATATACATAAACCCTCATGTGGTGAGATAATAGTTTATTCACACAAACATAATCCAATTTTTAACATAATTTTTCCATAAATGGTGATGCTTAAAACCCTTCTGAATGATGAAAATAAAAATCTATAGAAAGAAGGTAAAAAAATCCATATTAATATAGATCCCCTATATATCATAATGAAGCTCTTGGTTTCGATATTCATAACCTTTTAATACCATTATCATATATTATCTTGAATCATGGTAATAACCAGAATTACCATAAATTATTCAAGAAAAAATAAATGCTATCAAATTCCATAGTTTACTAGATATATTACACAAATACAACAAGTTATTAACTTTATCCATGAAAACATAGAACAATTTTTCAAAAAATTAATAATCATATCTAGGGTTATCATTGCTATACAATTTTATATAATCAAATCAATCATATCATTATCCAAGAGAAACAAAATTTTCTAAGAAGCTTAATAACATTACGTGTTACATTTCCTTAATCCAAGTATCAATTTTTCAATGCCTTCATAACCATTGAACATATCATTTTAAATCCTTAATGAAAAATTAAACTAAAATTACTTATATATTTCAATATTCATATGACACAATCATTGAATTCCAAAATGTAAGTACTTTATTTATCCAATATTATTAATAAACCATTACTAAGGATTCATTAACATATTCATTAATACCACTTTACTATAATATAAAAAAATTAATCATGTCTTATGGTTCATCTAAATCAATATAATCGTGCTTTTTATGATTAATATAAGAAATAATGGAAGAACATCACATACCTTTCACATATCGTTTGTGGTCTCTTTATCTTTAGATGTATAACCAATACTAATACCCAATTACTGATTATCTATATGATATTTACCACTAGGTAAATCAATTTTCGTAATTCCTATAATATCCAAATCTAAAACATTCAATGATAACAGTGTTCTTTCTAGTTCACTATAACGACTAAAACAAGAAAGCACGTAGTGAGAAACACATATCAAAAAACCAAACTAAATAATCATGAAAAATTACTTATAGGATGCTTAAATCAGGATAAGTAACTTTTAATTGACACCACCTCAGGTTTATACTATGTTATTTATAGTTATCTTATATTCAAATTCTTCATAATAGTTCATGAATATTTTGTGAATTTCCAAATAATATCCCCCAGAAGTGTAAAACCATGTGTGTAGCAAGGCCTGTTGTGTTGTACCAGATTTCCCCAAGTCAGGCCCAAGACATATTTCCTTATTTGATACCCATAAGTACACCTATTCTAGATCCACATCCATTTATATTACTAAGACATGGATTTATTCCTAGGAAGCCACTCACCCTATCCTTTACCAAAATTCCATGATATTTTTTTATACATTTCATTATCCTATAACTTATATTTAAAAATGTACTAAGAGTTATCAATATGTTTTTCTCGTCATAGTTTCCAAATTTAAACTCAAAATTTGATATGATACAAATTATAAAGACCTAATATTGACATATATAGAAATTAATTCAATTTTTTGGCATACTTAAAACTTTAGAAAAATAGATTCCCAAAGGCAGTATTTTATTAGTGGATTTAGAAACTTGGAAACATGAACACTGGTACATAAGTGAGATACATTATCTCCCAGTAGGTTCTTATTGACTATAACCCTTATTTGAAACATAAAGAATAATAAAAATCCTTTAAACCATAGGATGAAAACATAAAATGGGAGATCTTGGATGCTCAATAAGGGTAAACAATATAGACATATAAGCATAAACATGATCATATTGTATGATAAAGTGATCATCACAATTGAAGATAATACCCTTCACGTCAAAGATTATAAAATGGAGCCATGACCTAATGTTTGGTATTTTATAATACATGAATCATAATGAAATAGAGGATATAATTCATGAAAGTGTAATGTAGGAATAAAATTGGGAATTTTGGCAGACACATAAGCATATAATATGATTTCCATAGAAGTGAAGACATCACTGCCAATACCATATTAGTTGTATGTGTTCACTACCCATACCATCTAGGTAGTCATTGTTCACTCCCATGGACATATTGGTAGCATGATTTCACTCCTCATACCATCTTGGTAGTCATTGTCCACTCCCATGGCCATCTTATTAGTTACAGTTCACTCCCAATTCCTTCTTAGTCTATCTTATGAGATACAAATATTTAACCAATTCATTAGAAGGATATATATATCCCAACCATATCATATTGAAATCATACATAAATTTCCACAAAATAAAAAATAATAATTTCATCACCCATGAAGTGAGATGTGTATCATAAACATGTAATCATATTATAACCTATTGAAAATATACTTGTTTCATTCTCATTTCATAAAAAGAATAACCCATGAAAGAAAAATGGATTTCATTAACATATAACTCATGAAAGAGAAAAATATTCATAAAGATAATGTATTTAACCATAAAAAATTTTGATAAAGAATATAAATGTAACATTAAGAGCATTTTAATGAGATGCATGAGTAATATCAACAGATGTCATCTTAGATGGAAGAAATTATGAAATATCTTTCAAAAATAGTTTTTAAAGAAAATATCCCTTATTCTATGAAAAAGGATCTTTAAAAACGTAAACTATTTTTAAATCCATATTATTGGGAATATAACATATAATTAAATATTTAAAAAAATTACAACCATTTTACTTGAAAACATATAAAATAATCTTGAAAATATTTTGAAAACTATTTTCCTTGAAAATTTATAAAATATATTGAAATCATTTTAAATTTTTTTTAATCGAAGATAATTTAAAAAAATTACTTAACATAATATTAGGAAATATATTATTTTTTAAAAGAAAATAAATTTTTAATCATATGAATGAACCTTCAAGGGATTGACGTTCTTGGTGGCGCATAAACCTGAATATTCCAAACATTCCCTTTACACCATAAAAAGATTAGTAAGGTGCCTCAACTGAAAAATAACAAGTATATTCTTTATTAAAACCCCTTTTTCTTTAAAAAGGTAGAATATGGGTAATAATTCCTCTTAATTATCATAAAATAATAAATGACTATTTTCTGAAACCTTTTAGAAGACATGAATTTGAGCGAACACTTATTTCCGACCGAAGAGATAGGTAAAGTTAAACATTATTAAATTTTTTTTCATAACTATCATATGTACAAAATAGTGAAAATAATGGAAATAATACAAAAATATATCACGAATAAATAGAGTATAATAAAATTCATTATTTCTCTTTAGATATTGAACATAATATTTCCTTAAATAAAGCATAATCATTAACAATATTGAAAAGTGATGAGATTATTTCAATAAACTCCTATAACATGGAAAGTATAAACTATAGTCCCCATGCATAAAAAAGAAATTAAATAAATAAAAAATATCATTAAATTAAGTATATTAATTATATAACATGTCAAATGAAATTTAAACCCATCATATAAAAATATAGGTCCATGGCAGGATATGTGTATCAAAGAATGAGAATTGAGAAAATAATTACATTACTGATTTGGTAACTTTTAAATCATAAACCCCATGATAGAAAGATCATAAAATGGTTATTTATATACCCATATATTAAATTATAAGATTAATTGAATATATTAATGTGAATTATATACAACACAAAAAAGAAGTGAGTGGTGAATAAGGCATGTATCACATGAAAATAAGGAGTGAGATGAAATTACCATACCTTAGGTCTTGACTCTCGTCGTACTCATTAAAAAATCCTATTTAATAAATATAAATTTATTATAAATATATTAAAGAACCATATTATTACTTATAATAACATATGTAGTTTGATTATGGCTTTATGTTACCCACTTATTTACATTTCTATGTTAAGGATTGACTTCATGTAATATTTGCGTTGTTTTTTTTTCAAGTGTCTTAATTTGTTATATCTTTGGTACATATATTAATATAATTATTTCCAGAACTTAAAACATGATTTAAATATATTTTATATTCATTAAATTTTTTATCATGATAAACCTTATAGTATATAAGTTTCAAATGGAATACACTGTTTATGGAGATGGTTAGTTGTACTTACACATGAACACTATTTCCGTTTAATTATCATCTTGAAAAAAGAAAGTAAAATACACACACAGAGAGATATATATATATTTATATATTATAGTAGATTTATCATACCTTATATATCATATATATTCACTAAACATGTCCTCAATTCGTTCCATGTAGTGTACAAACAAATCCCATTGCTTTGAGTGGGCAGTAGACCATACGTCCCAAAACAAAATTATCATATTAATAAAAATGGAGAGTATAAATATATGTGTTTTAAAGGAAATAAATAAGCTTAAAGACATAATAAATATTATATATAATATATATAAACATAGTTTTTTTCATAATCTACATCATGAAAGGCATCAAATGAAAAATGAATAATCATCATTTAGTGAGGTGGTAGACCGCTGTACATGTAAATAATTTGTTCATTACCCATTAGATGGATGTGTTTGTAAGAGTAGGTCGAATAATTAGTATAAAAAGTCTTATTATATTTAGGGTAATGGTTTTTATATAACCATGTAATAATAATACATTATATAGTAGAGAAAGAAAATAAAATAAAGGAGTTTGAGGGAGGGTGTTACTTCTTAATAAGGTAACTCTTTTTGGTTTTCACCAAAAGGATTCCTTGAAATTATTTCTCCCCAAGGGAGGCTTCAAGAATGAATTTATATATGTTTGGGAGATATTTTGGAAGATTTTGGTCAATTCATTGTGTCTTGATATGTGTGAGAAAGTGGGTGGAGAGGAGGCCTTTTTTAATGGAGGGGGAGTGACGCTCTTGTAAAATATTAAAAGAAAGGAATCCCACACACTTTTTTTATTGAATATGAATAAATAATGGTACAATGTATATAAAAGGGATGATAGGGTGAACATATTTCTATCCAATGGATTTTGTTTAATTTTATACGCAATGTTTCACCTTTAGGTTGTGTTTTAGTTCCTTATTAAGTTTAATTTAACCTTAATCATTGCAATTAATTATAATTAATTTACAATTATTTTTTATCAAAAAATAAGTTGAACATATTATAAATTACAATTTATTCTGATTCATAATATTTAATCCTCATTTCCAAATTAAAAATATATAAATGTAAGTAATTAATTTTAATTTAATACTGTAGTTGGGTCGAAAATTAGGGTTTTTAATGTAAAAGCATTCGAAAGATTACTATTTTTTTATTGTCAATTTCAAAATGAAATTGATTTCAATGAATTAAATTGGATTTATTGATAAAAATATCATCTAATTGAACATTAAATCAAATTAAAAATATAATTTAACCTTATAAATAAATTAGATGAAAACATAATTTTCAATTAAAATCCAGTATTTTTAACTATTAATTAGAAAATTAAGCATTATTGAAAAGTACCAAAAAATTATTCTAACATATTATTTGTGTTTTTATTCAAAATATGATGTTTATATTTAAATATTAATTTTATAAATGTTCCACAAATTGGATTTAAAGTGGGTTCCCCATTAAAAGGTGGTAAAACTACCCTATTAAAAATATAGGATTTTATATGTTAAATAGGATTTATTCTTATCATATGAATATAAAATATATTCAATGGATATAGAAAATATTTACATGGATATATAAATTATATATTACATTAATATTCCTTAATAATTTTAATTAATTTAATTTATTTAGGTTTAACACAACTTTGTGAGAATAATAATACTTTTCTATAAAAATACACCCTTTGTATTCAATTTTGTTCTTATATTAATTTTTAAAATTTTGAACTAATTAATTCATTTTATGTTATTTGAAACACATATATTTACATATTTTAGTTAATAATATTGAAAAAATTTAATTTATGGATTAAAATATATATATATATATATATATATATATATTGTTCGGTAACACTCGATCTTACGTGTTACACAAGCCTTCGAGGAAAGCCATTTTTTCATGTAACACAATATATCCTTGGTGTTCTGTGTAAAGAAAGCAAAAAATTTATGTTGCATATAGTGAACATAAGCCAAAAATAGTGATTTAATATAAAATAATCCATTTTCAATGTTGCATGAAAAAACAATTTCACAAAGATTAAATTAATTTGAAAAAATTAATTCACAAAATATTTTGGTGTTACACTTACATTCTCTCCCTCATTATCTTTGAAAAATGTAAATGGAACTCATGTGTATGTACCAATTACTGTATCAATGATTATAATTTAGTTCACTTTTCATAACCATATTTCAGGGTTAAATTTCAAATTATAATTAATATATAAAAATTATAATTATTGCATTATTATTATTACATATATTATGAAATAATTACCTAATTTACCATGGTTAATATAGTGATGTCATTTTGAAATTATGAGCCGCACATCCTCAAATAACATGAATCTGACTTAACTGATTATGTAATTAAATATTTCATTGAAATAAATGGAATAAATGTCATAAATGGTATAATTATAATTTAATAAAACTATAAAAGTTTATAAATCATCTAAATAATTTTTATATGTTTATTATTAATGTGTAAAAAGAAATAAAAAAAAGTATGGACTCTAGGTAAGATATTTTGTCTCAATTTACATTTATTGTGGCATATATTAATATTTTCCAAACAATTTATATTATATAGTGGACATACTACCTGATTTAAATGTAATATAATTAATCCTTAAAAATTAATTGTAATTTATGTTAGATTCCAAATTATTTCATCCAAAAGGATTTTACCTATAATTTTCCAAGTGGAAAGGGGTTTCTTAACTCATGTTCCATGCATTTGGTTATATATTAACTTCACCTAAGATTTTATTCCAAGATTATGTGTGAATTGATGTATAAATTATTTTATTCTGTATTTACATTTGTTTTATTTTGACATAAATATGTTCACATAATCACATCGTTGATTAATTATCACATCAAAGGTTATGATCTTTGGAGGGGATTTCTTTGTCTCAATCTCATTTTCTTGAGATATTTTTCATGTCACGAACACCAATTTCAATGTATGGTATAATGACCCTAGATCTTAATATATAAATATTACATCTCCTTAAATAAATATTCAATAAATTTCAAAAAATACACTCTTAAGGACCATAAATAATTAGTGCCTTTGGAGACTAGAAACAAAATATTTTTATTTCATGAAATATCTTAAACATAACCAATAATGAACCCATTTATTTTCTAGGGATTATGCTATGATAAAATTATAAAATATTTTTGAAACCTTTTTTATTTTCATGGGTTGATATATGATGATATGATGAATATTTATTAATCTAAGTGATTTTGTATGGTATTAATTATGTTATAGGTAGGCTTGGACTTATATGACAATATAATAAATTGGTAAAGTTTTATATCCCATGATATTACTAGAGGAAACAAGTTGATGTGCTTGATCCAAAATGTGAATCAAGTTTATTAGCTTGGTCCCATATAAGAAAAAGATAATTATTACTAATCCATTATGATATGAGAATCGTGTGTTTATGCATGATACAATATGATTTGATGGTCTTGATAGTTATCCTTGATATGTAAAATTGTTTATATACCTATGATAGGGAAAAAAATTTATAATATGACCTTATGGTTCATGATATATTTAAGATGATTTATCACCCTTCAGAAAAATGTATTTTAAAATGATAATGTTTTATTTCATGTATCATGTTCGAAATCCATGGACGATTTGGTAGGAACACTGTATGTTATTCTCATGATCTCATACCCTTATTCTTATTTTATTATTTTATATGATTATCAATTATTATCTCCCATATTTACTCTTAAAGAAAATTTGAGCTCACCCATTCTTATGATTTCTTTACCCAAGTTTTTAAGAAATGATTTGGTAGTGTATTCATTAAAATAGTAGAATTTGGGAAGTTATTTATGGGTGATGTTGAAGATAATTCATGAAATATTAAGATTGTGTATCTAGTATCCAAAGATACTAAACGATTATTTTCCTTAGGGTTATATTTTTGAAATGTATTTAATATTCATCTAGAAACATGTAATATTTAATTATGAAATGTATGAGTCTCTATAGAGGAAACAACTATTGATTTTATTACACGGCTTCATTAAATCCTCTTATAAGTCTTTTTATTGAAGATCTTTCCATATGATGACCTTCATTAGAAAACCCTGATCATTGATTTATCTTGACATCCTCTAAAGGATGAACCTAAAATTGTTATATCAATCTAATGAAAACAAACTAATCATTATTTTCAATGATTCAATGACATTTCATCAATCATTAAAAGTAACCTTTACATTTCATATTGAAATAATCTTTTCACAATGACATTGCTAAATGGTCCATCCAGTTCACTCAATTTGATAACATTTATTTTTCCTAACTGATGATCCTATTCACAACCTTATGTTAAAAATATTACATCCATGGGAAAAATATTGAACAAAAATTGGATTATTGTATTAAATTTGATCTGCTATTTTCTATCTAATGAAATTTCATAAAGACCACTATTTCCCAATTCTTCAAACATCCTTAGATCGAAAAAAATTACAATCATATGATTGATAGAGCATTGTTAGGAGGACTGAAATTGGAAAACATAGTACAACATACATTATAACACTTCATATCACAATATTTTCAAATACAAACTATTAGTCAATAAAATTTGTCTAGTTAACTATATAGATATTCATAACAATTTTTTTTACAGATGAATGTTAATATCTATCTTTAGAATCAATCTACAATCATGAGATATTTTAGTACTCAGGATATTAGGAACAATAAAAAAACTAAGGAAATATATATTTACATAATTTAATGATTAATCTGATAAATCATGAGAGAAAACTTGTATAAAAAATAAATTCTAAAACCATGGATGATCGCACCAGACAAGTAGAATCTAGCAAATGAACTAGATTAATTGTAATCTATCCAATACAAGAACCTTGATAAAATTCATCTAATAACCTTTAATTTAATTCAAAACAAATTTAGGTGATTTATGTTGGAAATAAAAGGGAGAACATTTCGTAACCCATATTGCTTCATATTCTTCATAAAACCTCTCTAAACCTATTTTCCCCAACAATATCACCCTTTAAATTTTCTTATCAACCAAGGAACATAAATCACTAAAAATGTAAAACTCTTGAAATTAATTACTTATCAAACAATTCTAATATTATGTGAGAAAACTCGGTGTATGAGATAAGTATCATTGAAAAAAAGTACCATGTTGTCCAGAAATGAAAACATAATTGATTTTTATTACACCTATATAGAAACTTTTCATTGATAAGTCTCAAAGTTTTACTATATATATTTGGGTTTTCACCAATGAAAAATAATTCAACATTTATGAACTAATTTTTCATGAATCAACTTCAATAAATTGTTAAATAATTTAATAGATGATGTAATCAAAACAAATCCATTTTAAATACAACCCATAAATAAATGATATTCCTTTTAATATAAAAATGGATATATTTGTGATAAATCTTTTCTAAACCATTTACAATTGTATACAATGAAAAGATGAGAGAGAAGACAAGTTCAAAAAACTTATCCATAAAGGGAGGGAGGATGAATACTCATTATCAACCTCATATTATGATATTCTTGATTTAGTAGTTGATTACACATGATATCAACAACATTTTCCATTGTAGGAATAGACTCCAACATTAGTTCATTCTGCTCCAAATATTCATTTATGATGTGATATTTATTATTAATATGTTGGTAATGAGAATTTTTAATAGGATTATTATTAAGATTTATGGAAATTTGATTATGATAACCAAAGACACATCACTTACCAAATCATGTAACTATATATTTATTAACATAAGTTGTTTTTAGTAGGTTTATGATCTATATAATCATCTAATGTAATGTTTAATGTTATATAATTTTACTTATTTATATAAAAAATCACACATCATTCTCCCAAAAATAAATCTTTAGTAGATTTGAATCTTATATTCTCAAATGAAACTTCTTAAACATCTTATATATAACCAAACATTTCAATAATTCTTGAGGTATTATATTTTATTCCAAAAAACAATCACTTTTATATATTTGAGAATTATTTTTTTGGCCTTATAATAATATAATTTTAGAGACATTTTATACCTAATAAAAAATGTAACAACATACACTATATCTCATCCTGATGCTATTATATATAAAAATCATCTAACTAACATTACAAACTATTTAGGATCGACAAACTCACCTTATCCATCTTTTTTCAACTATTTTCCCATTAAAATATGTGTGGAAACAATATTTGAATATTACCTGACATATTAATCTAGGATTTTCATAGAACATTTCTCTTAATATATGAAAATTTATATCATTATTTAGGAGATTAGTAATCTATGAAAATATTTCATTTAAAATAAAATATAAATTCTATGAAACATCATCATATCCTTAGTTACATTTTCACATATATTTTCATCATTACCTATGAATATAATTATATCAATATAAAAATTTACAATGGTGGAAAACTTTTATTTTTCCTTTATATAGAGGTTATTATCTACTATTCCTTTTCTAAAATTTATCCTAATTATATTGGAATCCAATTTAGAATATTATTCTCTAAAAATTGAATTACACAATACATGGCCTTTTTAAACTATCACACACAAATTTCATCTTTCACAAGCATGGATCCACATAGTTTTTCAATAAAAATTTGTTCATCAAGTTCTCTATTAAGTCAAGTAAAATACAAATCTATATGAAATATCTTGTATCATCATTATTTAGTGATAAAAATAATTATTATAATTGTTTATATCTTTACTATTATGGAAAAGGCCTCATAAAAATCAATTCCCTCAATTTAATAGTATATTTTATAAACCAGTCTTTCATTATATTTTTCATTTTACCTTTTTAAATTTTACATATTCCAGAAAACCCACTTTGTGCCAATAACATTGTTGTTGTTTTAATTGGGTAAAAGTTCCAATGTATAATTATTCTAAATCTAATTTACCTCTTCATTCACAAAATTAATCCACTCTTGATGTTCCAAATCTTCATCGGTATTGTATGGATAAACCTATGAATACAAGGAAGTATGTGACACTATCCTCGATGTTCTTTGAGTTAGAACATATTATTGTTAACCTCTAATGATGTTTTGGACTTCCACTTGCTTCCTAAGACTAAAATGAGATGAACCTAACCATTCCTCGTCAATTGATATAACCGAGTTAGAATATATATTCTTTATAGTTTTAGTGTTATAAATTTTTTCAAGAACATTGTTTGGTTGTATATCTGCAACCACTCCATATTCTCTTTAATCCACATCGAATTTTTTATGTGAATTTTTTTATTAGATTACTCGTGAAATTTCAAAAATTTAGAGTCAATAATTTTTGATATTTCACTATTATAAAACAAGTATCCTCTTAAATTGGGAGGATATTCTTGAAATATTTCATCAACACATCGTTAATCAAACTTCCAAAGATTCTCAACCATGACATTAATAAATCAATGATTTCCAGACAACAATAGGAATTTCAAAGACAAGTTTTCATTATAATACATCTCTTAAGTATTCATATAAGACATTTTCTTTTAGATGAAATGATCATGAATATAAAATTATACTATAATAGCTTTAGTGAAAATGTATCATAAAAAATCGCGTTTTCTCTACATAGTTTGTTCAATATTTTTTGAAATTCTATTTTTATTTTCATTAACATCATTATTTTGTGGTGTGTTAATTTATATATACTCAAGATAAATTAAGTGATTTTTAAGATAATATCTAAATATTATTTTGGTGTATTCTACATTGTAACTAGTTTGAATATTCTTCATAGAATATCCACCATTCTTTTCAACACTTATACTAAAAATATTAATTCTTTCAAGAGACTCTAACTTATTTTTTTTGAAAAATAATACATGTAATATGAGTAAAATAATAAATAATAGAAATAAAGTACTTATGTTCATTAATTAATTTTTTTTATCATTTCCCTATATATATTACAGTGTATCATCACAAAGGGGTGAGTTGAATGAATCTCAACCTTATTATATACTGAGTTTATAATATTCCATTTCTAGATTATATATCTACCCAAATCTGTTTTCATTATCATGTTATGAATTTCATGAATACATTCCATCCTTTATAGCTTTACCATATTCCATTTTTACCTATGACCCATGCTTCTTTACCATAACTAATTTTCTTCCATCAGGCATATAAAGCAAGAAATCCATGTATCACCAATTTTAAACAAGATTATATTCATTCATTTCCCTCATGTATTTACATTAAAATGTTCAAGATGATTAATAAAAAATAGTATCTTAAAAATAAACTTCTTCACCTTCATGAAAAAGTAATGAACCACTCAAAAAATCTTGTTTCGATACATCAACAAACAATTTTTTTGAATATTATTATTTCTTATCCAATGATAGAATATCCATCACCTTTGGCTTTAAGGGACTAATCATTTACAAAATTCACTGTCCATTCCTTGCAATCTCTCACATTTCTAAACAAAATTATATCACTTTTCATGTTTAATGAATACCCACTATCCAATATCCAATGTTATTATCCTTCTGTATATTTGAGAGCAGTTCCAATAATTAATTATTTTTTAATTTCATTTTTTCTACTACATATGGATTTTGATATTTTTTATAAACATTATTGTTCTAATAAACTAAAAATACATCCTTTTAAAATAATTCTAGTCTAATCAAATATGTCACTAATAGTTTTGAAGGAATGGAATCTATTTTTAATCTTTATAATTACATCCCCATGTTTTATTCTTTGAGTGGGTTGACTTCCCCACAAAATCTTCTTTTAATATCTCTTGGATTCATTATATCATTGATAGTTTAAATGAAACATCTTCTCTATATTACTAAAGCTCCCACAGTATTAGAAATATGCATAGAAAACAGTTTTTCCTTTGTAACTTACATCATGTTTGGAATTGTGTATATGAATTCCATCATATTTCTTACCAAACATCATGGCACTTTTTTCTGTACCCAACATTTAAAGAACACTCGATGTCTTATTATTCAATATAGATTTATTTTAATCCTTATCAGGATATCTAATATTAGTAGTTTTTGGATCACACATTAAAACCTTATATATACAAAGATATTTAAATCCACTTCTTTTGGACTCACACATGGTATTATTTACATTATTTTCTTCTAGACATATTGAGAAATGTTTTTAATCTTTGTGGATGATTTTTATTTATCCTTATGAGATTTACCCTTCTTAAAAATTTCACCAACTCCTAAAACCGAGTTTTCAAATTTTTTTATTCCTTCATCATCATAAATAATATTTTATTTAACAAGATATAATTCCCTATACTTAAATTTTATCTATTAATGAATATTGATTTTGGGGGGGTTTTATTCATCAAGTAATTTTTTTAAAACAACAATCACTTTTAGAAACATGGATTTCTCCATAAGAAAAGATTCTTATTTGTTTAATGAAAGGGTATCTATCCTCAAAATCTTGTTCTCGTTTTCATGAATAAAAATATTTTCAATATATTATTTCAAGTATCTATATATCATAAACACTATTTGAGCCTCCTTAAATTATTAATATTTACATCATTCAACACTAATGATTTTTTATAACTCACTTTTGTAATGATTAATTTTTTCAGTTGAATTATTATTGAAATTTTTATATTCCATCATTATATCTATATATTCCTCACATTCAAAATTTTTTTATCATTTTTTTTAGAAAGTATTATTTTTTCCCTTATAATAGAAATTGTATTTATATGACTTATTGTTATGGGCTTTTATTAAATTTTTATCATATTTTACACTTTCCTCATCATATTTTAATTTAGGGAAATTATTTGATAATTTCCAATGGTTCCACAACTATATCACTACATATGTAACTTCCATTATTACTTACCAATACATATTTTTTCCCATTTAGAAAATGAAGTTGTAAATTCATACCATTTTTACATTCCTCACATTCAGTGTTTGAGTTAGTTGCATCATCCCTGATAACAATCATAGACTTTCTATTCTTGGTATATTTGATAGAAATTTCTATATGAATAATTTTTTTCTTTATAAAATATTATGTTCTCATTTACTATGTGATGAGAGTGATTTAGAGATCATCCATAGATACAGGTTCAAGATCTATCTCTTCAAATTATGACACCTTGGAATCCAATTTACATGTAATAATTCTAATAATATTTTCTACAATCTATATATCTTCTATCATGAAACAAAATTATGGTTCTTAAAATATAATTACCTATTATAAATAATTTTCCAACATATTAATCTTTTCCCATTTTAGAATTTCCAAACATCAATCTCTTGATCTATAATATATCTTTATTACCTTTTTATTTCCTTTAAATATTCTATTTAACTTTTCCAAGATGCCTTTAGATGTCCCAATATCCCTGACCATCTGAAATTCATTTTCATCGAGTGAGGAATTTATAACATTTTTCCCTCTCCCATTATTATATATATTCTTCTTGTCATTTAGTATTAAGGGAAAACCATTAAGAGAAGGTGGTAAACCATATATAGTATATTCATGAACTTAATAGCCAATGTGAATCAGACAAGTCATCATTCTATCATTTTATATATGATATCATTTTCAACAAAAATTTTAATCCCCTCAAACATATTTGTGTTATAAACATCAATAAAATGAATAATTTTCTTATTATATGAAAAAAATATTCAATGGAGAAATCCTTACCTATGATACCACTTTAAAAGACCAATCCAGACCTATGTAATCACTAAGTGGGTTAGGGGTGAATCTTTGATCCTATATTTTTATGTTTTTTTCTTATGAAAAAAAATTCAAATTCTTTTAGTGAAATATGAGTAATCTAGAATGTAAGAAAATAATTCCAACCACTATAACACATGTATTTACTAGTCTCACTGCTAAATAAGATTATGAAGTCCATTTAATGGTTTTGATGTAATCCAAAACCACAAAACTACTATAAAATCATCCTTTTTATTTTGTATAGTAAGAAAGGATTATCATTTCACTTGTGTACTATTATAGTAATTTAATAATTCATGTGATACCCATATAATATATATATATATATATATATATATATATATTTATAACAAGTGTACAATCCTTCAAGAAAAGGCTGTAATAAGTTTTCACTATGATTATTGAACTTTATCTACACATTCTATTATTGAAAGTTCTTATTCACTATCTTGCATAATAGTTATCAAGATTATCTTCCAAGAATTCTATAGGACACCATTCATATGATATTTTAGCGTATTAGTATACATGATATGATGAATCTTAGTATGATAACTTGTTTTTATGATCATTTATTTTTTTGGATTGCCTCCGTTTGATTGATCACCTCTCCCTATTTTTCATCAACCTCCTCTTCAACCTATTCACATATTGCATCTTCAACAGGTTCATATGATCACTTCTTCACACCATATAGGTAATAACAACTGATGGGAAGACTTTAATTAGTATTCATCAAAATGATTCCACTTCAATCCCTTCATCCAATAAACTCTATATATATAAATTTTTTATTTTATTTAATAATATTAATCATATATCTCTTCAATTTATAACCCAATTTATATAAAAACATTTCTAAAAGACATCAGGAGGAGTCACAGACTGTAAAAACAAAATCAATCTTAAATCATTGTGTAACCTGCTTAGAAACATCTTTTGATTTAACACATTAAAACCTCTTAAAAACTATTAGATTTATATAAGACTCAATGTCAATAAACTCTATCAAAAATTCATAATATAATTGTCAGATTTATGGATCATTACTCTATAATATTTGTGACATTGAATGATCATATTTTCATCATTAGAGTTAATATCTTTATGAATATTTCAAATATACCTTACATCCTTCCATCATGAAAATCAATAAGAAATTATTCCAACTGATGAAACTCTAACCCATGTTACTAAGCAATTTTATATGATCCTCTCAGATGTAATTTTCTAGATACTTCATCCATCCAATGAATTATATGAGAAAAATTTGATTATTTTATTTTACTGAAATGCAATGAATGATGAACCACATAAAAATAACTCATTCAAATCATATCAAATGTGGATTTCATTTTGATGACTCATAGTCTTCATCAAGATTATTTTGAAACTTCTGCACTTCCTATATCAAGATAATATTTTACCTGATGACATTAAAAAAGTTTTATCCAATTTACAGGATCTGATGAATTTTATATTTCTTGACCAATTATACTACACACAACCTTCTTCCAAAAGAAACTACATCCAAGGTCAAACTATTGAACAATGTTGGATTACTCTGTAAAATTCCATCTGACGGTCATAGAAATTATACTTTTCATTCAAACCATAATTTTACAAATCATAAAAATATATTAAATTTTTAGAATAAAAAAATTTCTAAAAGGTAACAGTTTCTAATAGGTAATGAAATTGGTGAATACTTCAAACAACTTCATAGCTCAATTTTTTCACAGTCAGAACTTTGGCTAATAAAATATTCCATGTGAACTCTAAAAAACATCAAAGCATTACCGTTTTTTCCATTTATGTTATTATACATATTTTGATTCAATATTGAATCATGAGCTATTTCAATACTCATGATGGTGGGAATTATGATAATAAAAACAAAAAATCTATTTTTTACTTTACAAAATGATCTATCTAATGAATCAACAGTGAAATATTGGATATAAATCAGCACATAAACTTTGACTAATCACATCATACTAGTAGTGTCCATCTGATGAACTCAAGGTATTGTAATGTGTTTAAATCAATATAGCTAATAAACACCATTGATCAAATTTTAAGGAAAACACGACAATGTATGGTGGGTTATGTTAGAAAAAAGACAAAAAATTTTGAAATCCATCAAACATTGGATTATTTTTAGAACATCTACAAACGTCCTGGTTTCGATGAATTTTATGATCTCAGATAGTAATTATTCCCATATTCTAGTTGAAATCACACAAGGTGTAATTTAATTTTGTCTAAGAACTTATGAAGAGGTATGAATAGAATAATAATTCAAGGAGGAATCAATGGAGTTTTTTATACTAATAATTCAAAAGGGTGTCAATGGGATCAATTATTATTACAATTAAGAAATGATTCATGGAGTTTGATTTTATTCATATTTTATAGGAAATTATTATAAGTATATGGAATCAAAAATGGGTTTCTTTTAGGTGTGTTAGTGTGTATAGTGATAATATTGGTATTTTTAGGTGTCCAAGAGACACAATATTTTTTGGGTTATTTTATAAAATATTTTTTTAGTTTACTATGATCATTATTTACTAATCTTATTATTATGTTTGTAATTTTTTTATAATGAAGAAATTTTCACATGGTGGTTTAATGGATAATATTTTACAACCAATATCACATACATAAAAAATAATATTACATGATTCAAATAATTTAGTCATTTTTGGAACTTTTACTATGTGTTTTAAAGTCATTATATACAAATACAACAAAAAAGTTTCATAAAATTAATTTAATGTTGTTAACTACATGGATCCAAAATTTTCAAATAATAATATTGAGTAAAATAATTTATTTGAAACTATTTTGTTCATGATTATAAGGGCCTAACATTTAACATTACACATCTTAGAGTTTTTGATCAAGAATTCACATTGATGTATTTTTTGGTTTACAGTTGTAGATAATTTGGAAAAACACATTCAATGTAATCCCATACATTACATGTGGAAACCTGTACTCAGTATCAATTTTTTCTTAATATATAACTCTTTATAATAACAAATGATATTTCTTCCTAAAAAATATTCCGAGTTATCCCTTGATACAACCCTCTTCTCTTTCCTCTTAAACCATGTGAATGAAATTTTAAAAAATTGGGATGATAACATAAGCTTAGTAGGGTATAATGAAATAAATGAAACCATTGGTTTTACAAAAACAATAAAACTCATATAATGTTTACCTTTATCTTTAATGTTATTTGTGAAAATGAAATAAAATATTTTACATGAAATAAACACATTTTTTTAAATAAAATCCTTAAAACCCATAACATGAAGTTAAAACTCTTTTAGGAGACTTAGTGAATCTTATACATGAAACCCTTAAAAAATAATTTCAATTGGAATTACCATAAAAAAAACATCCAATTAACATATTATGGGATTACATGAAACAATCTCGGCCACACCATGTTAATCTATAATGGTATTTCTCAAAGCTATCTGGGTCACTCCGTGTTATGTTATAATAGGCTTACACGACACTATTAGGGCCAACCCATGATAAGCTATAACAGGCTTTCTTGGGGCAATCTGGGACACCCCATGTTTAGGATATATAATTCTCTTCAATTTCAAATAATGATAAAGAAACATGTCATTAATAATACACATTAATCATGAAACACTTTTAAAAGATCATTTAATCCCATTTGAAAACACATCCAAATAAAAACACCTTTTTTCATTTCAAGAACACAATTTCAATTCCTAAACACCCATTTCATTGAAATAATTTTCGATACTAAATCACACATTTCATTGAATATCAATTTTTATTACAAAAATAACAAAAATAAAAATATGGTTTCTATTTCAATGAAACATTAAACATTTCAATGGAATAATGAATTAAAATAATTTCCATTATGATAGGGATGTCATTATTGCTGAATACGTTAAGAATATAATAATATTTCTATCTTCTATCAAATAATTTCAGATATAAACATCTAAAAAGATTTATTTTTGAAAAAAATTTCTTCAAATTCAAAATTAAAATAAAAATTATTTTATAATCATTTTATTTCCAGATCAATATATATGTAAAATAATATCAAGATTATTGACAATGAGAAAATGATTTTATAATTAAATATTTAATCATTCAAGGTGTCCCATACCAATTCGAACATTTTAATCATAATTTATAATAAATAAATCATTTAACAAAACATTAAATGAAATTATTGTAGATAAAATATAGTTGTAAAATGTCATAGTAGCCAAATATACATCTTATAAAATAATTAAGGTGAATATCATTAAAAAATTCCTTAATGAAAGGGGATTGAGACACCATCCCTTACCTTGACTCTAAATCATCACATATAGTGGTAATATTACTGAATAATAAAAATTGGTTAATTATTTACTTTATTGATAAAATATTAAATTTTATTATTCCTTTTATATCACTTATTTTCATGTTATAACAATTACTTAATTATTTATGTTCAAGTTAGAAGTTTGGATGTTATTCATTACATGAGTTGAAAATGACTTGGGTATGATAGAAATTGTTAATGAAGTCAGTTTTCAATAGTAAACAGAACTATATTAATGAAATAACAATAAATTTTATATATAAATTATTATTATTAATATATTCATTAAATATTTCTATGAAAAATGAACTATGTTACAATCATGGAGATGATATGTCGTACGTACAATGAGAAACATTTTCATTTTTCCATGATGATTATGGAAATCTGTTTAGTATTATTTATTCTTTATATAATGATAATAATATAATTAATATAATATTAATCATTTAATTATAATTATATATATTATCTATGTGATGTGGTGATTAAAAATTAATCACATCGCTTCATGGAGGTGATAGTACACACAAACACATGAATATCGTTATCATTTATATGTGGATGGAAAGTAAAAATGAAATTGATATATTATCACATTATAATGATAAATATTTAATAAATACTATATATAAACATTAAATCCCTCTTAATATCTATTCTTGAGAGACTGATAGAAAACGAATTATATGGGTTTGTGGATGTGATAGTTCACATGTACGCCCATGTGATTAATTATTTTCCCATTTGATGTAAGTGGAGATAGATTTTGTTGATTGTATTAACATAATAAAATCATATTATTTTTAGGATATTTAATTTATTATTTAATATTTAATTAATACGATTTTATGGAATTGGAAGATGAAATAAAATAAAAACACTTTATTAAAAACGAAACATCTTTTTTGGATGATCTCCTTTCATTAGAACTTAAAAAATAGAGAGGGTGTTATTATTCCTATACTAAGTCCCATAGAATGTGGGGATGGATTTTAGGAAGGTATTTGGTTATTCTTTGGATGAACCAGAATGTTTTTGAACTGTGGAGAAAAAAAAAGAATGGGTGCCCTTTTATAGGAGTGTAGTGGGGAACTCTTGGAATTCTTCAAAATATTTAATTAATATAAATTAATTTCTAATAAAAATGCATCTAAACTAATTTATTTATAAAATATTATTATTTTGGATATAATAACATTCATAAAATGAAAAATATATTTGTTATGGCTATTTGTTAATCCTTATCTTTCTATTTTTACCTTTATTTACTCTTTCCATGATATCAGGTAATTTTCACTTTGAGGGTTAATATAATTATAATAAAATAAATAATACACCCAAATGATTCATTAATGAAATATTTATACTTATATAATTAATTTGTATGAATTTAATTTTATTAATAATTTTATATGATTTAATAATTTTTTATTTATTTTTAAATATTAATAATGTCAATTTTACAATATTAAATACATGATTTTTTCAAATGTAAAAAAACATTATATCTTCTAAAAAACCCTCTAAAATAATCCATAACATATAAAAGTAATCCAATAAAAACTTTTATGGAATTAATTATGGAAAATCATATTTATTTTATTATTTTTAATATCACTCATTTGATATTTCCTATAATTAAAAAATTACTTCATCATCATTATATATGCATTTAATTGATTATTTATTCCATAAAAATTAAAAAACAATCATCATGATAAAGTAAAAAAATTTCTATTTCTAATTATTATTTATATTTGAACATATACCATATATAACCCCATATTAACATTGATTCACCTTTTAAAAAAAATGTGTAACCAAATTGTCAGTCATTTGAATATAATACTATAAATATATTAAAGTACTACAAGTCAATAAAAGTGGGAAAAACATCATCCGAAGGAATATTTTTTTCAATAAACAATCAAATAAAATTTTGATAAGTGTTAAGGTAATTTTTCTAGTTTTTTATAATATTATTATGACCCTTAATTTCCCGATTTAGACTTAACCGTGTTAATAAAAATTATTTCTAAATTTATTATTCATATTTTCCAAAAATTAATTTGATCCTATTATATCATAAATATCATACCAATTACAATTATTTATTTAGGTTTTTAAAAATTCAATTCACAGAAGTGGGTAAATTAAGTTTAACATTAATCCCGTAGATGTGGCACGAAAGTTGGTTAAAGTAAAAATGTCCAAAATATCAATAAGTTTTTATTTAAAATTTCATGTGAAATTGACTGCAATTACCTATATTGGATTAAATTATAGAAATATTATTTATTTATACATTTAAAACATTAAAATATATTATTTAATAATATAAATAAAATTGATGAAAAAGAAGTTTTCAATTAGAATGCAGTATTTTCACAACTAATGAAAACATAAAATGTATCAGAATAATACCAAACCTTTAACCAAAGTAATTTTTAGTTCTCTTATTTAAAATAATATTTTTATTTTGTAAAATAAAATTTATAAATGTTTAGAAAACTAGATTTAAAATAGTTGTACCATCAAAATGATGCAAAACTGCCAATTCAGAAAAATAATTCTTTTATCTGTAAAATCTGATTTGTTCTTATATCATGACTCCAAAAACACAAAAGATGAATGTTATTAATTGATTTAATAAATTATATATATTTCATTAATGTGATACAATAATATTGATTTTATTATTCCCAAAACATACTTTTGAACATTTAAATAGTTTTTCATAAAAAAAATTTTCTTTTATTTAAAAATGTGTTTTAAATTCATTTATAATTAATTGTTCAAAAAATAATTAATTATATATATAATAGAAAAAAATATTCTCATTAAAATTTTAATTTGGACCTCTATAACTTCTTGGATTTAATGATAACATTTAAATAATAATATTTTGTTGTTCATTATGCTTGATGTGGGATATCATGTACATTAGGGAACATAGTGTTTCTTTATTAAAATCATGGGATGTTATAGTGATCATCATAAATAATGCGTTTAATGTACAATTTAGCTATACCTATACTTATTTTAATTATTGATTTTTTCATTAATCTTAACATATTAATAAGCGCATTCCATGATTTTCTTATAACATGTTCAAACTATCTTAATCTAATCTTAGACATATTCTCTTAAATCAAGAAACTCCTAATTTTTCTCAAACACATTTGTTTATAATCTCATCCTGTACATGAATAACATTTTCATGTACATGTAAATATTTATGTACATGACACATTTTATGTTAAAAATTATATTATAGATGGTGGTGTGGGAAAGATAATCAGGTTAGTTGCATTGTGGGAATTCAATAAGGTGGTGGAAAGACTCCCTCAAAGTTCCCTCCTTTAATTTAGAAGAATCAAGGGAGTGACACCTATCGACTATCTATAATAGTTCAGAAGTTGAAAATTAGTGTTTATGGTAAGAGGACTAAAAATATTTTACCCTTCCCATAAAATCAATGAAATCATGAGAAATAATATATAAACCTAAAGTATTAATGTGGAAATAACAATGAGAAAAAATAATCATGAAAAACATATAGGTCACGGAACATTAGAAATACAAAGACAACCACTATAGGAGAATAATCTCAACAAAAATTAAAAAATGGTAGTAGTATAAAATAAATATCTATTATACCTATATGGTATATAGAAATTCATCCTTTAACTCTATATTTCACAAAATATCAAACTAACACCAATCAACTTAATATAAAACATGATTATAAATGTTTTTAAAAATGATACAACATACATGGGTCAGTATAATCCTATATATAACAGTTTTTTCAATATAACAACAAATTATTCCAATTTTAATAGACTATACATACATATATGTGTGAAAAATCCAAAATATTATTGTCCATCACATGATAGGATAAAGATCACATTCCTTATAAATTCCACAAAACCCACCAAAAACAAAATAACTAAAAAACATAGTATATATATATCATGAATCATATGAAAAATATAATATTAGACAGTATAAATTAACTCCCACACACTTAGTCCCCAAATGTACCTAAAACTGATCCTTTTCCATTTGCCTACTTATCTAGAAAACTTCATAAGAATACCCATATCCAATCACAATAATAATAAAAACTATAATGATATATATATTAAATAAAAATAATAATAATGACTATAATAATAAGTGGGTATAGTGAATAGATTATTTATTTGGACACCTAATAGTAAACTTACTATTAGATGTTAATTTTCACTTCAAAAAACCATCCTAAATATGTGATTTCACATAAAATGGTCTGTTCATCAGTTAAAAACATAAATTAAGAGAGGTTACATACAAATCCTAGATCATAGGTAAAGAATCCCCTAATAATAGTCATCACCTTCCTTTGGTACATCAATGGTAAACATACTCTCTTTATAGACCTAATAAGATATTGAAAATTATATACCCATTTTTTGATAAGTTTCAATGTTTTCAAACATCAGAGATTATATATGGATATTTGGACATCTCATAAAAAACACCACATTACTTCCCATCTAAACCTATCAGAAGTAAGGTTTTTAGAAGTCAAAAATATGAAAAACTCATATTCAATGAACCATTTATCATAATCTATAAATCTTATATATATATTTTACATTATCTAATAAAAAAATACATAATAAATTAAAATATCACACACCACACCTCCCATACATAAAATTTCACATGATAAAATATTTACCTAATTTATAGATGGGATATATAATTAGAGGTTCACATATCACGTCCTAATATTCTCGTAAATATGCACATTATAGTGAATTAAAATGATTAATGTGATCATACATCAATCATATGTATTTACAAGATTAACAGATGAGAATAAAATATTCTATTGAACATAATCAGGTTATATTGCATAAATGTAAATAAAAGAGTGAGATTGAAAAAGCAAAAGGATATTAAATATCTAAAAATAATGTTAAATTTTATAAATTCATAGAAGAAGTGTGAGACCTATAAAATAAAAAAATATAAAGAATAATAATATTTAAAATGAATATAAATAATTGTATAAAATCAAATAAAAAATCTATACGTATTTGTAATAATTAAAGTAACCATAAACAATTAAAGTAACCATAAACAATTAAAGGATAAAAAATAAATTTGAAATAGATAATAAAGGGTTATTTTGTGAATTTATAGGAAATTATATAAAAAATATCTAGTGAAATCTAAAAATAAAAAATAAGAGAGAGTGCATTTTTAAGAGAGAATATCATGGAGAGAAAAATTAAAAATTCACATTATAACATCATTGACAATAATTTTGATAATGATAAAATAGAATTTATATAATAATTAAAGAATTTATTATGTTAAAAATAAATAACCAAAGTGAATAATATATATTTAATAATATAATATAGACTTTTTTGAGAGAATTTGAATAATAAAATATAAGATCAATTAATATTCGACATACATCTGGTCTTTACATTCCCAAATTCATTTCCCCCCTGTATAACCTTGTTTATATTATTAAATATCTATTTAGAAATACTCATTTTTATTTTTTAAATTATTATCCATCATTAAAATTTATTAAAGAATTAATTGTTTCTTATTTTTAGTCAACATGAGTTTTTCAAACATAGTCTTCCCAACTGTCCCATGATCACTTTCAGTATGTGATCTTAATCATCATTTATTATCCATGAGTAATTAATATCTAGAATATTTAGTTTAATGTTATTAAAATAGTTCCATGTGTTCACAATTTTCATGGTAATATTATTCAAGTAATAGTCCATGTTTACCAGATAAATAGCTCATGATAATTTTTTTCAGGATAATTTCATCAATAATGATGAATTACTTTAATAATTATTTATATTTAAATTTTACCATTAATTAATCATTAATATAACTTACATTAATCATTATTTATATATAAAAATGTTCATAATGCTTTATTATGTATACTAGAATATAATGATAATTATTGAGAAACATCACCCATGTATATAAATAAACTTAATATAGATGTGCTAATGTAAAAGAATTCAAAGGAAAGAATAATTATTTAATTGTTATATCCTATTGTAAAATGTTTTCTCACAAAACACCCGATGAGCTATGGGTGTAGTGGTGAATTTGGGTGTTCTAAAAGCCCAAATTCTCTTATTAATTAATTTGATGGTTTCATCACACTAGAAATGATACCTTGAATATGATTTTTAACAACAAACAAGTAAAAAAATAGAGTTAAAAAGCACAATTATTTTAATTGTTTCACTTATTAAAGGATACTAAAAGGAGAATATATTAATGATATATTGATATAATGATTAATTAATTTTTTTATAGTATTTTCTTATAATTTTTGGAAGAGTACAAAATTCTGCCAATGTCCCTGACAGCTTCTTATTATTCTGTCATAGATTATGAGAGGGTTAAATAAATTTAAATGAAAAAAATTCATCCATACAAAAATATAATGGAATATATATATATGAAACCAATTAAAAATGGTGTTGTACATGATTCTATAATGTTTTACATCAATTGTTCTCTGAAATGAACAACCTTTTCTTAGATATTAATTCTTAATGAAATTTAGTCTTAACAATACTGAGTTCATAAATAAAAATATTAAATATATTATACTTGTAATATAGAAAATCAGGCTTCTAATATAGAGATAATACACCATTTTAGAAGATTATTCAATAAATTACATGAAGACATTCCTAAAGACTATAATAGTTTAGTGTATTTTGAATCAGGGAATAAAATATTTTAAATTAATGAGAGATCTTAAATTTCTCACACAATGATTTTCCCCATTACTAAGCTTCAAATACAAACCCTTCCTAAATCCTTTGTTCACAACCCTAGAAATAGAAACAAATGAAATGGTGATATTGGATGCTCTATATAGATGAAAAGATAGATACGAAAGAATAACATGATCATACATTTAGGGGGAAAAGTTTATAACATTTTAAAACCATAGCTTTCATATCAAATGCCATAATATTGTGTTATATAATAAATATTAGTAGTTCATAGGAAACAAATCAGAAGTAAATCCATGAAAATGAGCCACTACAGAATAAAATTGGCATATGAAAATGTATTTTATCAAAAAAAATAATTATAAAGACTCATTTACAGAGTCAGGAGGACCATTTTAAAAATAATCATAGTAAAAGGTGTCACTCCCTAAACCATAAAATTATCCCAACTTCACTCCCAATACCATAAGAGTGGACAAAGCCCATTATTAAATCGGGTTCATTCCCCATTCTATTTCTATATATTCTATGAGATATAAATTTTTAACCAATAAATTATAGGGAGATATAGGTCCCACACATCTCATTAAAAAATCATAAAATTGTGTACCACAATATTATAAAACATTCAACATATCATATCCCATGAAATGAAATGGGCATTATAATAATTTCATCAAATCATTACCTAGGGAAAAAAGATAAGGTTCGTAATCATTTTCTAATTTTATAGTAGGATAAACTATGAAAAGGAGTGTGTTTCATAAGATTTATATCAGGGGTTAACCAATGTAATGGAAATGGGTTTCATTAAAATCATGTCATCATATACTTAAAAATGTCAGAGAAACAAAATAAATGGTATCCTTGGATCATATCCCTAATAAAATTATGTAACCTCAAAAGATATCATCATAGATGGATAAGCCTTTTGAAGGATAACATGAAATATTTGTGAAATTACCTTTCTCTTAAAATATATTTCTAAACCCAGAAACGTTTTAAAATTTTTTTATTTTTAAATAATATGTAAAACATTTAAGTAAATTATTTAAAAATCATATAAATTATTTTTTAGGAAAATATCATATTCAATTTGAAAATAAATTATTTTTTTAACATTTTTTTCATTTAAAATAATCATGAAACATTATAGAATAATTATTGATTAAAATAATGGTATTGATGGTGGTAAATTCTATTTATTCCATACATGTTAAAATAACGATTTATCTCATATTTTTGGAAAATTCCAAACTATAATTATTTTTTACAACAAAATGAATATTCCTTTTAAAAAATTACGTAAAAATTAAAACATTGGTAAAAATTTCATTAATAAATCATGATTAAAAATTTTAAAAATCTTTTTGTAAAACAAATTTTAGAAAACATGGGTTTTGAAGAAAATGGGGTTTCAACAAAAAAGATGATTTTCATTAAAAACATTATTTTTGACCTGTTGAGACCATAAGGAATGTAAAATGAATGGAAAACATGTATTATCCTTACATAACTAGATAATAATAAAATTATTTAGTTTATTGACAAATATATCATAACATTTCATAATTGGAATCATGATAATGAGTAATACTAATAAATGATGAAATTATAACATAAAACTATACCACATTTCAAACATTGAATCATAATCCCAATGAAATAATAATATCAAATGAATCATTATATATCATTATCATAAGGTTATTTATGATATAACATTTCAAATTGTAATTATATACTCCACACCAAATAAACTAGTGGTGAATTTTCTTATGTCTCCCCGAAATAAAGAGAGATTATAAATCCCTTACCTTAAGTCATGAATTCCATCATATATGTTAAAATCTCTTTTATAATAAATATAATTTTATTAAAAATAAATCATATAAAATATATATATATATATATATTAAAATATATTATTTTCTTACAACCTTTATTTTCTCACTTATCTACACTTCAATGTTAATGTTATGTTTCCAGTAATAACTACTTTGTTTTTAATATTTGTTTTGATTTTTTTCTCTAATTAATTTTATCATAATTTCATAATATTAAGAAGTTTAACCATGATGTAAATATTAGTTATATTCAATATATATGTATTCTGAGTAATCCACAAAATTTGGTGAAGGAAAATGAAATTCATTGTTCATGGAGACATTAGGCCATATGTATGCATGATCAATGTTTCCATTTTCTTGTCTAATTGAAATAAATAAAGGTAAATTATATATTAGAATTTCAGAAACATTTTTGTGTCATATATATCTCATATTTTCATCAAACCCAACCGTAATACCTTCCATGTAAAGTTTAAATGAATCAAATCACTACATGAGGTGGTATTATACTATGGACATGAGTACCATTATCATATTCATATAAATGTAATTTATCAAGGTATGTGTGTTATATTAATCTAGAAGAATAATAATATAATAAATATCATATATAAAATAAAAAATCCAACATTTTGTCTAACCGTGTGAGGTTGCAATTAAAAAATAAATGATATCAGTTTGTGAGGCATTAGTCTTCCATAAAAAAGAATTATTATTTCATAACCCATTTTATAGAATAGTATAGGGATTTAGGAGAGGGGAGGTGTATCCATTTTTAGGTGAGGTGAGTGGCATGCTTGTAAAATGTTGGATGAAATGACTCTAGGAGTAATGTTTTTATGTTATAAGGTCCAATAAAGGACCATATTTGATACAATAAGTTATAATGTCTAAATATGTCTATAATATGGTTTTAGATATGTTTTGGGTAATTTTAAACCCTTATATTTTCATTTTAACCCCAAGTAAAATACTTTTTACCATAGTTTCAATAAATAATATTTAATATTTTTACTATTCATTTTGGTAGAAAATTATGTTGAAGACATTAGATAAAATAAATTATTATAATTCAAAATATGGAATCCATTTTTTCAAATTAAATTCCTAGAATTGGAAAATTTTAAGTTTAAATTGACCATGTAGATGTGATGAGAAAGAGGGGATTCAAAGTGCAAATGTTCAAAAGATTACAAAGATTTTACATATAATTTCACTATGAAATTGATTAAAATTAACTAAATATAATTAATTGATATGAAATTGAAATAATTTTTCCTTAAAACCAATAATATATATTATTTTTCATTATAAATAATTTAAATGAAAAAGAAACTACCAATTAAATTTATAAATTTATTGCTATTCATCAAAAAAATTAATCATCTTATAAATTTATTTAGATTCACAGTAATTGCATTTTCATATGAATATTTTAAAAAATAATTTTATTTTCTAAAATTAATTTTCTATAGAAGAAAAAATTATATTTAAAACAGAACCCACACGTGCGATGAAAAAATGTGTTTTGAAGAAGTTTATTTTTATAAGCACAAAATGATTTTATTTTAACTCCATGTATAATAATAAAAAATTTGATGAATCATAATTAAAATATATTTATATATAATCTATTATTTTTCTAAAGAATTAAAAATTAGGAACTATTTTAATAATTTAAAATGGAGAAACATTATCCACCTTAAAATATTTTTCAGAAAACCCTTATTTAATCCCAAAAACAAAATACACTGAAATCCTGTATAAAGTTGAATAAATAGTAATTATGTGGATAAAATATTTCTAAATTACATTTATGTTAGTTTAAAATAAAATTGTGAATTTTAATTACTTGATTTATTGAAATGAAATTATATCTTTATAAAAATCCGTTTTTTCACTATTCACTAAAAAAATCAATATATTCCAAAAAAATACAAAAATTTCAGAAGAAGTTCATTACGATATGATGGTTAAAAAAATTATTTTAATTTTATCAAATATAGTTTCTAAAATATCTATAAATTCATTATAAAATTTTGTCCTAAATATAAATACTAATAATTTTGGGAGAAAATATATTTTTGATCAATATAACTACCTTACCAAAAATTGATTGATTAATTAAAAATAATTTATAAATAAAATTATACTTAATTGGTAATTGAAATCTATATTTTATAATTTATTTAATTCTATTCATAACCTCCTACATAGTAGTTAGGTTATAATGGCTATATTTAAGGTAATATTATTCCACAGTCCAATGATGCTCATTGTCGAGTGTCATGCATTATTTCAAAGGAACTATTTATTTGTTCTAAAACAAGATAAAATAAGGGTTTAATATAATAAATGATAATCTAGTATTTTTATGTAACAACAAATGACAAAAAATTTAAATTCATTTGAAATAAATATTTCAAAAATCTCAAGGTGTTATATTCTACCCACTTAAAATGACATTAACCCTAAAAATTCACCTCGGTTATTAGAAAATTAACATTTGAAAATTCATTAAAAGAAAGAAACATCATAATAATTTTTAATCAAACATCATTATAAAAAATAGAATGTGATTTTTGAAATTAATCTTGAATAACAGATACTAAATTTTCATATAGGAGAACATAGGTGCGATGTTAAAACATGATGGGACCAAGTTTGACAGATAAGGAATTAAGAAGAGTTTGCTGTTAGAGAGTGTTGTTTTTTATTGTCAAAGAAGATAAATCAATTCACACTGTAAAGGACTTCTAAAACAGACGATGCTTTGCTGATATGTATTTCTCAAATATCACAAGTTAGGAGATCTTGTGATGTAGGACTCATGTTGGAAAGGGGGAGAAATGATAATGCCAGTCATATACAGTTTTGATTAGAAGAAATGATGGTACTGGAAGATAGGGATGTTTTAGAACATCCCATTGTAATTCTGACGATGCTAAATCAGGTCTATCAAAGGATATATATCATGATAGTGGAGTTCATGATGAAAGCTATAGAATTGTTATAGGAAGCAGTGAAGAGAGAAATAACAAAAGAATGAACAATATGGAGGTGGAACAAAAGCACTGTTTAAGGTGGCGCCGTTTTCCAGTGTTTGCCAAATTTTAGGGCCTGAAAATAGGGAGATAAAGAAATATGTTTTTGGCAATGGATGTTTTTTGAAAGATTGAATATGGTTTAGATTTTTGCATGAAAGGCAAGATTCAAGGTCAGAACATCGAAAAATGGAAAAGGAATGCAGTGAAAGAAAAATTGGGCAGAGTGCACGAAAAAATAAAGGTTGCATGAAATATTTGCGGGATGTGAGAAATATTAGTAGGGTGCACGAAAAATATACAGGTTTTTGAAAATATATTCGGGTTGCGTGAAATATCAGTGGGATGCATAAAAAAATAATGTGGTGCATGAAATATCTGTAGGATGCATGAAAAATAAAGCGGTGCGCGAAATATTGGCTTGTTGTGCAAAATAGAGAAATGATGTTTTTCCTGTAAGAGGTGTTTCAAGATAAAAAGCTCTAAAAATGGAAAATGCATGAGGTGCACAAAAAATTAGAGCATTGCGTGAAATATGATATCGCGCAAAAGAGTTTTTATGTTCACAAACGGGGTTTTACGCGTGGATTAATGTTTTTTGAGCGGTGTTAAAAAGGCCTATAAATACGAGGTGACCCCTTCTCATTGTGAGTGGCTTGAAACTTAGAGAAATATTGAGCTCTGAAGTGTATAAAATTATACGCTAAGTGATTTGTGAAAAAAAGAGGTTTGTGCGAAAAGAGCAGAGATGTGTGAAAAAGTGGAAAGTTGTGTGAAAAAGGAGGTTGTGCGAAAAAGGTTTTTCGTGCCAAAAGAGAATTTTTACGTACAAGCCATTTGAATTATGTGCAAGGTACCCTAAAGGCTATGAGATAAATTATTGGTCTTCGCACGTATTCAGTTGTGCATAAGATAGTTCTTACCGGCTTCTGGGGTAAGAAAGTGAATATTTGTACATCAGAGAATACATCTGTCCAATTGTAAAGAAGCATGAAATACTGTAATTCCCTATTTGTGCTAAGAGGGTGCCTACAAACTTGCGGATTTTTTTCCAAGTTCTAAATGAGTATAAGGGTATATCCTACTCATTGTATTCCACATCAAAGGATTGTTATCTAGTGGATTGTGTGGTACTCGATTAGTTCCATACCATACCAAGGATGTAGCTACTCTTATTGAGTCGTGAACCTTATAAATCTTGTATTCCTATAGTTGTGTGTGTATATCAGAGAAGAAACTCTTTAACAAGAGGTGAAGGTTATTTCAAAAAGAAGGAAACATAAAAATAAAAAATACATCACTGATTCACCCCTCCCCCTCTCAGTGATACTTAGATCTTGATTGGGAACTTCAAAACATAGACATTGAAGTGAAAATGAACTACCACATATTGATGCAGAGTGATAGAGAAAATTGATCAAAATAATGTGGGTGAACTAGATATGTTTAACTACCATAAACACATAATCCATATGTTTATGAAAAAGGTCATTGATATCCTAGAAATGATGATAAGAGGAAAAAAATTAATTTCTAGATCCATTTCTTAATTATGAAGAATTGGTTATCCATATTTACTGACAACATATGGAAATATACTTAATTGATATGGTATAATTTTAGAAGAAAACTTTCATCATTTGGTTGTGCCTTGATCAATTTCCACTTCATCTCTTTCTCTAATAGATTATGTTTTCCATGTATGAATCACTAAAAAATTCCATAGAAGAATGGAAAGTCATTCCATATTTCTCATGTTAAAGTAAGTTAACATTAGTTAGAACATATGGATAAAGATTCTTATTGTGATGAAATATGTTGACATCTAAAATCTCGTTTAAAGATCAAATAAACCTATTCTATAAAATATTTACCCTATAAACCATTGAATGTTCAAATATTATAAATAAGGTAACTAAATTTCTCATAATAAAGATGACATTAATCCCCTATATATCATAAAGTATCTATTGATTTTAACATCCCAAATATGTGAAAACCTTAATCATGTATTCTCTTGAAACAATGTTATATCATTAATTAATGTAGATCCAACATGAACACATAAAGGATTCCTCATTACATGAATAATACCATAGATTATTGAATATATTCCATTAATCTAATATTATTTAAAACTCTATCATTTATTAAATAAACAATTTTGTTAGAAAATTAATTATTAGTTACGAGGCTTTCAATACTATCCAATTTATATTATTAATGTCAGTCAACTATTTATCAAAACTAAACACTATTTTCTAAACATTATAAACCACTTAAAGAGTACCTTTCCATAATCAAAATATTTCCATTATATTAAATCAAATTTCTACTCAATTAGTACAATTTAACATTTCTTGAAACTCCTTAATGAAAAAATACATTGCAACAATCCATTTATATTTTATGATTCTAATAAGAAAATAGCATTGATACAAACATAATTCTTGGAATCCTAATATATAAATACATCAATAATTCAACTTTACTTAAAGAACATTTAACTAGTCTTCATTGACTTATTCCATAACACTTCATTATTTTATATGTCAATTGCGATCTTTTAATAACCATAAATATAACCATTAATCATACAACCTTGCATATTTTATTCATGAAATTTTCCTTTAGGATATCAAATCTAATAATTCCCTTACTTTCAACATATGAAACATTCAACCACTAATGATACCTTAAAGTGACCATAATTCTCATCCATTGTATTATACAACCATTTCATTTATCCTTTAAAGTTACTTGATTTGTGTCCTTATTTTACACACCTAAGAAATATTCTCTTACATATGAGACACTCACTTGATTACTTCATCCCACAATCATAATATATACAAAACTAAATATTCATTCCTCTATAGTATTAAACACCCAAATTATCAAATAAGCCTATCATTCTATTATTTAGTGATTTAAAGAGTTGTTTTTGGTAGACATTATTAATAATGTTTCTTGATAGCCTATTACTAATAATAACAACATATATAACTATAGTCACCTTCCTAATTAACTACTAAAGAGAAAATTTTTCATCACATTCATTATTAAACTAGTTCCTTCTGGTTCCCACCACCAACTGAAACCAAAAAGCATAGTATGAGAAATTTAATTCATAATGGGAAACCCAATAACAATGAAAATATATTATAGGATGTATAAGTCAAGACACCTTATTATTAATGTATGACACCTTAGGATTAACTTAGGACACTAATAGTCATCATATATTTAAATCCTTGATGAGGGTTTGTAATGAGTTTGTGAATTTCCAAATAATTTCCCCTTAGAGTGCCAAACTAAGTGTGTATCTAGGCATGTTTTCATGAACCAGGTGATGATAGAGTCCACCTAATGCACCATTTTTTGAGTAGTTTCCACTTGGTACCTATATTCCCAATCCACAACTAGTTTTAGTATTTGGGCATTTATGTAATTTCGTAGAGACCAATAGCTCTATCCTATACCAAATTTCTATGAGATTTTCCTAATCTTTGACTCATCCTTAGACTTATTTTTAAATACTACCCTAAACATAGGCTTAGAAATATCCCTCTGGATATCACTGACATTATGTCATTATAATTTAAACTTGTTAACTAAACCATTTCCATGATACCAAAATTAGTGACCAAATATTTTTATACAATGATATTACATCTTAAAAGTTGAATATTCAATACATTACCAAGAAACACCTAAGTACTGTAATAGTTTTGTGTATTCGGAAACATGGGATAAAATATTCTTAATTCACTAAAGTTATTCAATGTATCACATAAATATCTTATAGTTTACTACTATTCAGAATCATACCATACTTAGAACATTTCTTTATAACCTTAGGAAAGGAAACATAAGAAATTGTGAGATCAAATTCTTAGTAAGGGTAAAAAAAGGAGATACATAAGAATAACAAGATGATAAAGGTTTTATAACACGTTCATAACATTTGAAAACCTTACCATACATATTATGGTTCATAATTTCATGTCAATGCATAAATATTGGATGTCCGTAAGACATGAGTCATAATAAAATCCAAGAACATGAGCTATATGAGACTAATATTGGCATAAGAAATGAAATATTGGAACACCCACTAGCTTAAAAATAATTTTAATAACTATCAAAGATCATTTAAAAAACCATCATAGTTGAATGGGTTTACTCCTAAACCATTATAGTTGTCCAGGTTCTTTTCCATGACCATCCTAGTCTACAAATTCCCTTACTCAACTGGATTAAATCCCTGTCCCAGTCCTATTTGTGTCATGATATATAAATATTTAACCAATGCATTAGAGGGATATATTATTCACAAAGTTCACATAATTATAATTATACATGTGTTTAAAAAATGATCATAAATCATTCATCATATCATAACACATGAAATAAAATGGGCTTCATAAAAATTTCAACATATCATAACCTATGGAAAAGATATAGTTTCCTAATCATTTCACTATTTCATTATTGGATAACCCTGGAAAATGAGCGGGGTTAATAGAAATATGTTTCATAAACATCACATCATCCTAAACATAAACTATTTAATTAATAATAATGGTATCCTTGGATCATATCTCAGGTAAATCATATGTAACCTCAAAATATAACATCTTAGATGAATAATTATTTTCAAGGATAAATTGAAACATTTCTTAATGGAAATGACTTTTCTTTGAAAATTAATTTTTAAAACCTAAATTTATTTCAAAATCCATTTCTTTTCAAATAATATTGAAAACAAATTAAAGAAGGTTTTAAAAACAATTTATAAAATTTTAATAAGGAAAACATACACTTTAATTTGAATATTTTAAGACATCAAAAAAATTCATATTCTTTGAAAATAAACATAAAAACAAATAATGAGAGATTAAAATAAAATATTCTTCATGAAATATGGAAATTACATTGATATCATACATGTTAAAACAACGATTTATTTTATATTTTTGGTAAAATCAAATTGGGAAATATTTTTCTAAATGACATGAATATTAATTTAAAAAAAATTAAATTTTGAAACATGTAAAAAAATTTATTATATAAATTGTTTTGAAAAAATTGTAAAAACGTATTTTTATTTTTTTAGAAAACATTTTTTGGGGAGTAAAATAGGTTTTATCTGAACAGTTGTTTTTTATTTTAATCATTATGTTTGTAATATTGAAAACATAAGGACTGTAAAATGAATGGAAAACATGTATTTTCATGAACTAATATGTTTATGAGAATAATAAAGAGTTTATTTAGATATATATAGTAATATTTAATCATTATAATTATAATCATGAACAATCCCAATAACCGAGGAGATTATAACAAAAAAACCATACTACTTTGATGACTTTGCTTCATAATCCCCATGAATGTATAACAATAAATGGAACATTAAATATAAATAAAATAATTATATTAATGATATAACATATCAAATGTTATGTATATAGACCACACAAAATAAATGAGTTCTGGATTTTCATGTCACCCAAAAATAAAAGAGAGACGACAAATCCCTTACTATAAGTCATAAATTCCACTATACAAGTACAAAAATACCATATAATAAATATATTTTTATTATAAATATATTATATAACAATAATTTAATATATCATACCATATATTATTTTCTTATAACCTTATAATACCCTTTGATTAAAAATTTAATGTTTAAGTTACGTATCAGGTAAGAACTTCTTCGTTTCTCATATATGTTTTGAGTTTTATTTTTTATCCTCATCATATGATGATGATTTAACAATATTTAAAATTTAATACATGATTAAAATATAATATATATTAATTATATACGTATTTAGAGTAATCTATAAAATGTAGTGATGGAAAATGAAAAACCCCATTCATGATAATTGTAGGACATATGTACACATGAACGTTGTTTCAATTTTTTTTAATGATTTATATAACAAATTGAAATGATTTATTAACATTAAATAATAAATTTTCTGTCATATATTTCACATATGATCATTTATACCACCCTTAATACCTTCATGTAAAGCGTGAATGAACCACATCACTTCGTGAGGTGGTAGTTTGTTGTACACATGAGTGACATTATAACATTGTGACAAAATGAATATAACGAAATTATGTGTTATATAATGATTCAATAAGAATAATAAAATAATAAATACCATATATATAAATTAAATACAACATTATTTACAATCAGGAGGATGTAATGAAAAAAATTAATGACCATAGTTCATAGGGAAGTAGTACACCGTACACAAAAAAAATGACTTCGTAACCCATTCAATCGAAGTAGAAGGGGTTTTAAGAAATTAACATAAAATAAAAAATTTATTATATTATATATAATTATGTTTTTATAACATCATGTTATAATAGTAAATTATGGACTTTGAGGAAGAATAAAAAATGGGGGTTGATGGATATTACCTCTTTTTTCGAGTGTCATCCTTACGTTTGCAGTAAAATCCATCCTTGGTTAGATTTATGTCTAAAATAAGTATTATATGATGATACTAGGGATTTTGGAAAGTAATTTTGTCTTGAAAGATATTAAAAAAAGGGTTTAATGGGGGAAAATAGGAGAGGAGAGTTGGTGTCCTTTTATAAGTGAGGTGAGTGGAAAACATATAAATTTATTAAATAAAGAATTCAAAACACACTTTATTCATGTAAAAAGGATCATATAATGAATAATTAAAAATAATATATGGTATAATTTCTAAATATTTCCATTAAATTGGAATTGTACATGTTTTGGGTTAGGGTTTCCCCTTATCTTTTATGTTTAACCCCTAACAAACCATTTTTACCTTAACTGTAGTAAAAAAATTTAAATTATGTTTCAATACATTTTTTTTAAATTAAGTTGAAATTATTTGAAAAAATAAATAATTATTATTACTATGTGGAATATATTATTCCAAATTAAATTCACCATGGCTAAAGAATTGAATTTAAAATTAACCCTGTAAATGTTGTGAGAAAAGGAGTTTTCTAAGAGATAATGATCAAAAGTCAATTTTTTATAACCAATTTCAAAATGAAAATGATTCTAATGATGAAAATTTTATTAATAGATATATAATAAAACTAATTTTTATTTTAAATAAATTTTAAATATAATTTAACATTTCAAATATTATATATGCAAAAAAAATTTCCAATAAATAAATCAGTATTTTTCATTATTTATAAAAAAATAATCCTTTCAGAAAATTTACAAATATATAAACTTATATAATTTTAAATAGATGATTTAGAAAATTAATTTTATTTTTTAAATAATTTTTTAAAATGTAGATAAATTTAAATTGAAAATAGATTCCGCTAATGCGATGAAAATTGATCTTTCAAGATGCGTATTTTTTAAGCACAAGATGATGTTTAATAAAACTTCATTTAATAATAATATCTTTATGAATACTAATTAAAATTTATTTACATATAATAAATATATATAATTTAAAACATTAATCATTAAGTTTTTTTCAAAATAGTTAAGATGGAGAAACATTGTGCACATTAAAATAATTTTTAGAAAAACCCATTTTTAAACCCATACATAAACTTATATTAAAATCCATTATAAATGTAACATCCCAGATCCGGGTACCACTCAACGGGTGCCCCAAACCCAGTTGGTCACATGACCTCAAGCACATTTCCTCAAATGCGAGAGGTTGCTGACTAGCAGCGAGGGCTATGGACTAATAGTGGAAAAACTATGCCCTCGTTTGTCAAGTGTAGTGTAGTGAAATAAAATATATAAACATACAACAGTATAGGAAGTAAACAATATGCAACTGAAATAAACCACTGAAATATAAGAGAACCTGTAGTCATATATATAAATATGAAGCATGTCACTAATTCTATGAAAGAATCCAGAACAAGATACAATACAATAAAATATAATATAACTCAAAGTATAAGGTATAGAAAAACAAAGCAGAGTAAACAGAACGGAGTAGCATCGCAAGCCAAAGCTTGGTCCCATGCTCTCCCACTTCTCTACTACAATCAGGTACCTATATAGGGACCCTTTCCCTTATCCACACCTGCAGATATGTAATCTGTTCGGGCCTAATACATGACCCAAATAGGGTGTGAGAAATATATCCCAGTAGGAAACCACCAAATGCCCGTGCCCAACTGTCAGTGAGAATGTTCAACAACAGTGAGAAAAATTAAATTCAGTGAATGTAGAGAACCAAAGCATGACGTACATGGAAATTACATTACTTTTTCATAATACTTAACACATAACAAAAACAGACACCCAAGGACCGTAATAGTTTAGTGTCGTTGGAATATCGGTACATAATCTTCTAATCATGGTGAATGATCTTCAAAAACTCCCACAACGATATTACGCTTTTTTTTCTTACCAAAAACCTTTCTTTATATCCTGGGGAAAAGAAAACATAAAAAGGGTGAGCTCAAATCCTCAGTAAGGGTAAACATGGAGAACACAGAACAAACCCTAAACATTTGAACGTAAGAACATGAACATAAAATATCAAAATCATGAGTAATGACATAAATCTTGGGAGTTCATAAGGCATAGATCATAAAGGAACATTTACCATGATAAAATAGCATTGGAATAGAAAAATGTAATTTTGGAAAACCATAAGCACATGATATGATTTCCATAGTCGCCAAGGCATTGCTGCTAAGACCATCCTAGTTGATAAATTCCCTTACTGAATCGAGTTCACTCCTCCTTCCAGTCCTATATCACTATAACGGATTAACTTACCATTCCATCCATGTCAATATCATGATATATAAATCTTTACCCAATTCATTGGAGAGAGATATAGGTCCCAACCATCTCATAATGAAATCATTCTTACTTGTGCCAAAAAATGAACATAAAGCATTCAACATAACCCAAAGAATAAAATGTGATTCATAAATATCATCCCATCATAACATAATCCATATAAAACAAATGGATATCATTTCATCATAAGAATAATAAAACCATGTAAATAATAGAGACATTATAATTGAAACACAATCAAACTTAATAATTTCATCTTATATGGAAAATAGTTTTGACAGAACACTTGAAATAAATTCTTGAGGAAAATATCCTTTTTCTTCAAAATCATTTTTTTTCAGAAAATTCCATTAAATTTTAAAATAAAATTATTTTGTTGAAAATAATAATTAAATATTGTAGAGTAAGCTTTATGAAAATTTGGCATTATGAAGCCATAAAAATCTGTTCATTCCTTACAAGTTAAAAAACATTCTGCTTGTTCTTTTGCTGGAAAAGTCAAAAAGTCCCTCGTATGGTAAAAAAAAAGATTCCTGACATAAAAAAATGTAAAATTCAAATAGGGGTAAACATGAATTAAAAAATACATGTAATAATACTAAAAACTTTATGAAAAACATTTTTATGGACATGGTTGAAAAATATAAGCCCGGTAAATACTTTCGTATAAGTAATCTCAGATAAAAATGAGATTGCAAAATTATCCCTTACCTTAGGTCTGATATGCTTCTAATATATCCGAACCTCCAGTATAATGATTTACATAATGTCATTGGATTATTACAGAATCATATTCATTGTTATAATATCATATATGGTTCAGTTATGACATTATATTAGCTGTTCTTTGGTAAATTCTATGTTAAAGCAGTGTTTTGGGTAAAACCGTTTCATTTATCATACGCGTTTCGACTTGTAGTTATTGATATCATTACTTATATCCTGATTTACATAATTAAATAATGTAAAACATGATTTATATATAATATACATTCATCATATAAATACATATGATAGATCGATAAATGGAATGAAATACACCGTTCATGGAGACGATAGGTTGTACGTACGAATGAACGTTGTTTTCATTTACTTATTGAATTGAATGGAATTAAGTAAATGAAACATATATGTACATAAATCCAGTATAATTATTATGTAATATATTTCATTATTATTTATTATATATACTTTATAATAATACTTGAATTGTTAATCATGGAAAATGAATCTCATCGCGTTCGTGGAGACGGTAGTCCGTACGTACGCACGAGTGATGATATCATTCATTTGATATTAAAATAGTATATAATTGGATGGTATATCATATATAAAGAATAATATTAATTTTAAATTTATTATTTATGTCATTTATACTCATTATTATAAGCATCCTAATGAAGAAATGTTTGAGTAACCAACGACACCACAGCATGGAGACGGTAAGCCGTACCTACGCACGTCTGGTGACTTTTTCATTCAAAGGATGGATAAAATAACTATTATGGTTGTAAAATTTTAATAATAACATAACAGTATATAGAATATATTAGAGTTATTATTTTATAATGGAAACAATAATGAAGGAGGATGTGGAAGAAGAATGAAACTTGAAAAAATCAGTAGAAGAGATTACCTCTTTTTTGATGTGCCTCTTTTAAACATCCTCTTAGGGAACTAGGGTTGGTATTTTGAGAATAAAAGAACCTATATGATATAACTATATAGGATTAGAAGAGAAATTGGCAGGGGTTGGCTGAGCTTGAAGGCTCAAAATTTTGTAAAGAGGAGAGGGAGGGGGTGCGCTTTTATAAGGGAGGAGAGGGTCTCCTTAGGAAAAACATAAAATATTATTTTATAATAAATTCATATTCGGGTTTTAATGGCTCAAAAGTGACTTATTTCAAGTATAGGATGGGTATGGGTATAAATCATCTCAACCAATATGCTTTATACAAGTTTAGGTTACCATTTTAACCTTTTCATTTAGATTAAACTCTAAGTTAAATAATTTAACTTTTACCGTGTTGTCTTGTATTATTACACTATATGGTTAATAAACATAGTATAAACTACCAATAGAACCCCAATTGGTTCATTAATGTCATATATATTATTATATAAGTCTTTTTGACGAACCTTATATATTTAGGACCATTTTATAAATTAATAATATAATATTTGTTTTAGAAACTCTTTTATGTCAATTTTGACACTATATTGTATTTTGTTTTCTCTAAATTCATAAAAGCATTATTACTTCAAATAAAATTCATCTAACCAACCCTAATATGTTATATTAACCTATAAAATTAGTTTAATTAATTAAAAGTATAAAATTACATTTATTTGGGTATTTATAATATCAATCATGTTAATATTTCATTAATAAGGTAATTACTGCACCATCATTGTATCATAAATAAATTAAATTATTTAATGGAAAAAAATATAAATAAAATAAAATTATGTAGGAAATATGTTTTTATTTCTAATTAATATTTATAGTGTAATTTTAATTATGTATAACTCTATATTAAAAAATGTTTTAGTTATTAAACATTGATTTTAACTCTTTTAACTATTCTATAAATAAAATAATATTAAATGTCCTAATCTTATCCAAGTGGACCTAAAGGGTAATATTTTATTCCTATGGTTGTTTTTGGTCAAATTATACTTTTCCAATATAATTAGGACATGTTTTAGGGTAATAATAATATCATTTTTACCCTTAATTACCCTATTTACTTTTAACCGTGGTAAGTTAAAGTAAAAAGTTACAATTCACCAAAAATTATTTTTATCTTATTGAACGAAATTTTACTCCTTTATATTAATAGTGTCTCTAGGATTCTCTAAATTCAACTCACAAAAATGGTAAAATTATGTTTTATGTAAATTTTCAAATTTTCCTATGAGGTGGGTAAAAGATGGTGAAAAGTTCTATAAAATTTTTATACATATAAAATTATTATAAATTGACTCCAATGAATTACATTGAACTTATATAGGTATTATGTGTCTATTTTGACCTAAAATAAATTTAAATAAAAAATAATTATTATTTAAATAAAAATTCGGTTTTAAACTATAACTTAGTGTTTTTCACTATTCATCAAAAATTGATAGTTTACAGAAAAATACAAAAAATTCACCCTAGGCTAATTTTGATATTTTGAATCCAAAAATAAAGTACATTTTGAAAGATAAAATTTATAAAATTTCAAAAAGTGGGTATTACTATTCATAATGGCTAGTTTATATAATATTTTAATAACATATCGTTGTTTAGTGAAACTTGTTATTGCGTACAATACAAGCTGTCGAGGAAGGTTTCTCTTGCATGTAATGCAAGCCAAAAATAGTGTTGCGTATACTAAAATCTAATACTGTGTTTCATATAGTGCAAGATAATCGTGGTGTAGCATACAACCAAAGATATCAAAGAAATTAAAAAGAATAATTCTCATAAAATCTCAGGGTGTCATATTCTACCCCATTAAAATGATTTATTCCTCAAAATTCGTCGGGGTTAGAAATGGTTTTCTACTTGAACGTTTCATTCATAGAATCCCAATTCATAAAAAGGAATACTAAAACATCATTTTAAAAAGGATCGTTGGGAACATAACGGATACCCAAAGTAACTCATCACTAGGTTTCCACATATGAGAACATAGGTGAAAATATGGATATGAAAGAGAAATCTAACCATCAAGTTCTAATGGAGAGTGGTAGAGAACATGGATATGTAAAATCCAACAATCACAAAGCAATAAATTTGTAATGATCTAAGGTACCATCTGATTCATCGGATATGAGGACACAAGGACAACATTTTTGGTTTTCAAGATCATTTCCCCAAAGATGAAGAATTGGAATTAGAAGAAATACCTACATTATTTTGGTACAATCTCACCGTTGTTCGTGCCTTGAACAATTTCCAATTCATCTCTTAAATAAATGAAGTTGAATTTTCATTCTTGAAGTGTTAGCAGATCATGTGATAGAATGATGGGTTATTCCATCTGTCTTAAGCAAAAGTTTAGCAAAAGTTATCAAATATACATAAGTCCATCTATGGTGAGGTTTATCGTATATGATTCCAAAAATGGACTTATAATTAATCTATCATACTTCCTAATAAAACAAAACTAGTTTCTACTAACCATGTACTTTCTATAGGCAAGTGAGTGGTGATAAAGGCATGTCATACTTCGGTTGTGGGTTTGATTCCCGCAGCCATATGCAACGCGACGGGTTGTCACTTGTCCCACAGGTTGTACTTTTTCTAAAACTAAACTATTATAACATTCCATAAATAATATCGAAAAAAGGTTCTATCCTTAAACAATATTATCTTATTTCAAACATAATCCATTTAAAATATTTTGCCTTATCCAAAATACTTCCATCCAAGCTCATAGTATAAAGACAACGATTACTATAAATATCATCAACCAAGAATGTGAATACAATCATTTATTCCCAATATATCATTTGATATATCATTTTGGTCACATTCCAATCATGTAAATACCTTAATCATGTATTCTCTTTAAAAATGAACCTTAGTGAAAACATGAATGCTGTTAAAAGTTAAATCTTTCCACATACCAAAATCCAAAAAATTTTATATACTCAAACCACGATATCACTTGGTCCTTATTTCAGTCATGAGCTTATTAATACTATCAAACATCTAATTATCTATTTATCCCTTCATTATGTGCATATCATATTCATTACAAAAATATTTCAATCACTTTTCATGGTTATCGGTACCATACAATTACTGAAAACCAATACATAGATATTCCAAAATTCCACGATATAAAAAATTAGAATCTATGATACTATTTTGAAATCCCATTACATAAACACTTAATCATTCCACAACATCATTGTCATACTAAACATCACAAATAGTGATCGCATGTGACTTCCGTTTTCCCATTTCCTTAAGAGGTTTCTCACATCCATCATCATTAACCCTTGGATTAGGGCATTGATTATCATAATGCCCCATTTCCTTGCACTTGTAGAATTTTTGTGCTGGTGGTCCGTTCTCTGTAGCCTTTCTCTATTCACATCATTAGCTAATTAGCTACCCTTTTTCCATTACTTCGACACTCAGGTGCTCGATGACCTTCTTTTCCACACTTAAAACATTTTCTATTCCCTTTAAGACCATCTCCACCATGCTTATTTCCACACTTTGAGCATAAAGAAACATTCCTCTTTTTTTCACCACTGTTTTGAGATTTTTCCTTGAACTCCATCTTTTGTTTCTTGTCAAAACCATGAGATAGATATGTAACACCAACTTCCATTTCTGCCTTGATAGCACAACACACACTTTCTCCATACTTAAGTCTCTTATAGCTAATGTTCTTCGAACACTTGGTTTTAAGCCACTAAAGAATCGATTAACTTTACTTTCATGTTGGATGATAAAGCCAGATGCATACCTTGCAAGCCTTGTAAAATTAGCCTCATATATACCAACAAATTCATCATCCTTTTTCATAATCTCAAGTAACTCCTTTTACATCTTTGTTCGAAGAATTAGAGGGAAGTAGTTATTGAAAAATAAGTTCTTGAGCTCATCCTATTCCATGGAATTAATTTCACCTTGGGGCCTTGTATTCTAAATTAGAGTCCACAACTGGTCTGCTTCACCTTCTAAATGGTAAACATACAGAATGAAATTTTCATGTTCTAAACATCGAATTATGGAGAATATCTTTTCAATGGTACTGATCAATTGTTCAGCAATAATTGGATCAGAATACCCACTTAAAAAAAGTGGACGTTGGCTCATGAAGGACTCAATAGAATATTGTTGCCTTCTATGCTCATTCGGAAGTCTAGAATGATTCATAGCTTGTGTAAGTATAGTGATATGTTTTTTCACTCCATCTCCCATAACATTGGTTTGATCAAGAGGACAATCATTTCATTTCCCATTACATTGATCAGCATAGTTCTTTCGGGTTTTAGCCATCATCTAAAACCCAAAAATAATAGTGTAAGAGGCAAAAATCATGCTAGGGAAACAACATAATAAAGGGGGAGTACCTCCAATATATAATATCATAAGATTAATTCTGAATATTGTTAAAGTAACTCTAGGACTATAACCTATACTTATACTTAACCTTAGAGACATCCCTAGACATACCATAGAAATATCTCTATGTATTTCACTAAAGTTTGTGCATCCTAGTTTCCAAAGGTTTACTAAACCTTTCCTCTGATAACAACTACAGAGACCCAAATATTGACGTACATGTACATTACATTACTTTTTTGAAATACTTAATACATAACAAAAACAGACACCCAAGGACTGTAATAGTTTTGTGTCTTTGGAAACTCAGAACACAATCTTCTAATCATGGTGAAAGATCTTCAAAATCTCCCATAAAGATCTTCCCATTTTTTTTCTTACCTAAAACCATTCTTTATATCCTGGGGAAAAGAAAACATAAAAAGGGTGAGCTCAAATGCTCAGTAAGGGTAAACACAGAGAACACAAAACAAACCTTAAACATTTGATTGTAAGAACATGAACATAAAATATAAAAATCATGAGTAATGACATAAATCTTTGAAGTTCGTAAGGCATAGATAATAAAACAACATTAACCATAATAAAATAGCATGGGAATAAAACATGTAATTGTGGAAAACCATTAAGCACATGATATTACTTCCATAGTAGCCATGAAATTTCTGTCAAGACCATCCTAGTAGACAAAGTTCCTTACTGAATCGAGTTTACTCCTCGTTCTTGTCCTGTATCACTGAACCAGATTAACTTTCCATTCCAGCCATGTCTATCACATGAGATAAAATATTTACCCAATGAATTTTAGGGAGATATAGGTCCCACCTATCTCATAATGAAATCATTCTTACATGTTTCACAAAATAAACATAAATCATTAATCATAACCCAAAGAATAAAATGGGTTTCATAAACATCATCCCATCATAAAATAATCCATATAAAACAAATTGATATCATTTCTTCATAATAATAATCAAACCATGTAAATAATATAGACATTATACATGAAACATAATCATAATAAATAATTTCATCTTATGTAGAAAATAGTTTTGACAAGACACTTGAAATGAATTGTTGATGAAAATATCCTTATTTAAAATCATTTTATTTTCACAAAATCCCATGAAATTTTAAAAGAAAAGGATTTTGATGAAAATAATAATGAAATCTTGTTGAGGAAGCTTCATGAAAATTTGGCGTTATTAAACCGTAAAAATCCGTTTATGCTGTATAAGTAAAAAAAACATTCTCCTCTTACTTTTGCCGGAAAAGTCAAAGAGTTCATCGTATGGTAAAAAAAGGAAAGATTCCTTCCATAACACAATGTAAAAGTCAAATAGGGGTAAAAACGAATTTAAACATAAATGGAATAATATTAAACACTTTATAAAAAATATATTTATGGACATGGATGAAAAATTCAACCCTAGTAAATACATACGTATAAGCAATCTCAGATAAAAATGAGATTGCAAAATTAGCTCTTACCTTAGGTCTGATATGTTTCATACGTATCCGAACCTCCTATATAATGATATAATAATTTCATTGAATTATTACAGAATCATATTCATTTTTATGATATTATAAATGCTTCACTTATGACTTTATATTACCTGTTCTTTTGTAAATTCTATGTTAAAGCAGTGTTTTGGGTAAAATCATTTCATTTATCATATGTGTTTTGACTTGTTGTTTTTGATATTATTACATATATACTGATTTAATTAGTTCTATAATTTAGAACATGATTTATAAATAATATATATTCATCATATAAATATATATGATAGATCAATAAATGGAATGAAATACGCCGTTCATGGAGACGGTAGGTCGTACGTACGCATGAACGTTGTTTTCATTTCATTATTGAATTGAATGGAATTAAAAAAATGTAAAATATATGTACATAAATCCAGTATCATTATTATGAAATATCTTTCATGATTATTTATTATATATACTTTATAATCATACTTTAATGGTTAATCATGGAAAATGAATCTCATCGTGTTCATGGAGACAGTTCTCCGTACGTACGCACGAGCGATGATATAATTCTTTTGATATTAAAATAGTATATAATAGGATAGTATATCATATATAAAGAATCATAATAATTTTATATTTATTATTTATATCATTTATACTGATTATTATACCCATCCAAATGATGAAATGTTTGAATAACAAACTACTCCACAACATGGAGACGGTAAGCCGTACGTACGCACATGTGGTGACTTTTTCATTCATAGGATGGATGAAATAACTGATATGGTTGTACAATTTTTATAATAACATGAATATATATATAAGATATTAGATTTGTTATATTATAATGGAAACAACAAAGAAGGAGGAAGTGGATGAAGAAAGAAACTTGAAAGAATCGGTAGAAGAGATTACCTCTTCTTTGACGTGCCTCTTTTAAACTTCTTCTAAGGGAACCAGGTTTGGTCTTTTGAGAAGACCATAACCTCTATGAAATAACTAGAGAGGTTTATAAGATAAATTTTCAGGGGTTGGATGAGTTTTAAGGCTCAAAATTTTGTAAAGAGGAGAGGGAGGAGGTGCCCTTTTATAAGGGAGAAGAGGGGCACCTTAGAAAAAACATAAAATATTATTTTATAATAAATTCATATTCAGTTTATAATGGCTCAAAAGTGGATTATTTAGTGTCTAGGTTGGGGATGGGTCGATCCCCTCTCAACCAATAGGTTTTACACAAGTTTTGGTTACCATTTTAACCTTATCATCTAGATTTAACTCTAAGTTAAATAATATAACTTTTACAGTGTCTTCTTGTATTCTTACACTATATAGTTAATAAAATTACTATAAAATGAAAATAGAACCTCAATTGGTTCATTAATGTCATATATATTATTATATATCTATTTTTTCTGAACCTTATATTTTTAGGGCCATTATATCGATTAATAATATAATATTTGTTTCAAAAACTCTTTTAAGTCAATTTTGACACTCTTTGGTATTTTGTTTTCTCTAAATTCCTAACAGTATTATTACTTCGAAAAAACTTCATCTAACCAACCCTAATATGTTATATTAACATATAAAGTTAGTTTAATTTACAAAAATTCTAAAATTACATTTATTTCGGTATTTATAATTTCAATCATGTTAATATTTCATTAATAAGGTAATTACTACATCATCATTGTGTCATAAATACATTAAATTATTTAACGTCAAAAAAATTTAAATAAAATACCATTATGTAGGAAATATATTTATCTTTAAAATTAATATTTATAGTCGAATTTATCTTATGTATAACCCTAGATTAATTTTTTTTATTTATTAAACATTGATTTTAACTCTTTTAACTCTTCTTTTAATAAAATAATAATAAAAGTCCTAATCTAATCCGAGTGGACCTAAAGGGTAATATTTTATTTCTAATGTTGTTTTTGGTAGAATTATACTTATCTCATAGAATGAGGACATGTGATAGGGTAATAATAATATCATTTTTACCCTTAATTACCCTATTTACTTTTAACCGTGGTAAATAAAAGTAACAAGTTACTATTCAGCAAAAATTATTTTTATCTTATTGAACCAAATTTTACTCCTTGATGTTAACCGTGTCTCTTGGATTTTCGAAATTAAACATAAAGAAGTGGTAAAATTATGTTTTATAAAAATTTTCAAATTCTCCTAGGAGGAGGGTAAAAAGCGGTAAAAAGTTTCATAAAATTTTTATATATCTCAAATTATTATAAATTGACTCCAATGAATTACATTGAACTTATTTAGGTATTATATGTCTATTTTTACATAAAATAAATTTAAATAAAATAAATAATTATTTAAATAAAAATTCGGTTTTAAACTATAACTTAGTGTTTTTCACTATTCATCAAAAATTGAAAGTTTACAGAAAAATACCAAAAATTCACCCTAGGATAATTTCGATATTCCGAATCCATAAATGAAGTCCATATTGAAAGATAAATTTTATTAAATTTCAAAAAGTTTGTATTACTATTCATAATGGTTAGTTTATATAATATTTTGACAACATATCATTGTTTAGTAAAACTTGGTATTGCGTACAATGAAAGTTATAGAGGAAGATTGCTCTTGCATGTAATGAAAGACAACAATAGTGTTTTGTATACTAAAAAATAATATAGTGTTGCGTATAGCGCAAGATAATCTTGGTGTAGCGTACAACAATAGACATCAAAGAAATTAAAAAGAATAATTCTCATAAAATCTCAGGGTGACAGTAAACTAGAAAGTACTCAAAAGTAACTATAATTACCAGTTAATTATTACTTATCAATTCAATATAATTGAATTATATGTTCTTGAGACTCAGCCACTGCCATAAATCTCCTATACAGTGCCACATCAAAAATCACAACACTAAAAATTTAAATGCACCTTGCCCTCAGGATAAATAGTACCATTCCCTCAGGCTAAACAGAAACACGCCATCAGGTCATTCAGAACCTTGCCCTCAGGCCTTGCACTCAGGTGAAATAAAATCATGCCCTCAGGCCTTACCCTCATGCGAAATAGTACCTTGCCCCCAGGCCTTGCCCTATGGTGAAATAGAATCAAGTAAGCGGGCCGAGACCAACACATAGCAAGCATTTATATAAATTTTACCTCAAGAAAAATAAATGCAGAACATAATTATGGCATACCCTCGGGTATCATGGCCAAATGGATAAATAGAGGAATGCACCCCTGGGGGGTCCTGGATCCGAGCAGTGATCCCAATCACCAGTTATACATATTCATTAAACTACCTATGCAATTCTAAGTATTTAATTACGCAAGGCCTTGTCCATAAGACACCACCAACATGGGAGCGTATCAAAATGGTACAAAAAACACATAGCAGTTGGAATTTAGACACCAGACCACCTACCTCAATCGCCCCTGACCGATATACGTGAACGATGCTTCCTAAAACACCCAAGAACGATGTAGATCTTGGAATAAAAACAACACGTTCAAACCTAAATAACATCCCTTAGAGGATGAAATGGTATGAAAAACATAAGGATAAGGTAGGGCTTACCTGTACGGTCCCAACATGACTGATAGAAGCAGAAACAGATTCCCGGTGCTCGGTCAGAAAATCTCTGAAGCTCTGGCCATTCGTCTGAGCTCCAAACGGTGTTCTAAGCTTTCTCCGTGAACAGAGGAGGATACTTCCCGTTTTAAGTGAAAAAAAAGTACACGGCATGTACTCTCAAGTACACAGTGTGCACTTTTCATTTTTTTAAACTTTTATTATAGTGGATTCTTTCCACCCTGTCACTGTTCATCCATCGACATGAGTACACGACGTGTATTCCTGATTATACTGCATGTACTGTCTCTCCGCTGGTGGCTACATCCACCTCCTTACTGTTCACCTTCCGACTAAGTACACGGCCTGTAAATACCCTATAAATGGTGTGTAGTCAGTTTTTACCCCATTCATTGCCGACATGCCTACACGCCCTGTGTACTCATCCCACATGGCCAAAGTACACAGCGTGTGGAAACGTACACAATGTGTAGTCAGATTTTTTGGGTTCTTTCCCATTTTCCTTATTTTTTAAAAAACACTTAAAGAAAGAGGAAAAAAAGAAACCCATACCTCAAAAATAAGAACCAAGTTCTTACAAACCTCCCCCCTTTATGAAATTTGTCCCCGTATTCCCCTTCAAAGGGTGGTGAAGATAAAGCTCAGAACAACTCGGGCCACTATGCATGTCTGTCAGTCTCCTGCTCCAAGGCTTCGTCCTGCACTCGGCCAGGCTACCATAACACCAATATGAGAGGAACTGACCGGCCTCAGTGAACCTTTGTGCTCCTATAAACGATACAAATCGGATGCTCCTCCAAGGACGCATCGATTTAAAGCTCAACCTCCATAGGATGAAATATGTGAGACGAGTCTGAATGATAACAATGCAGCTGAGATACATGGAAGACATCGTGCATGGCCCGATACCTCTATGTTAACTGAAACTGATACGCAACTGGCCCGACTCTCTCCAAAATCTCAAACGGCACCACATACCTCGGTGAAAGTTTACCCTATATACTAATCCACCTATGTGCCAACCTCGTTGAAACACGCTAGAAAACCTGATCCCCGACCATGAACTCCAAGGGTTTTATGCGGAGATAAACATAAGATTTCTAATGAGATTGTGCAGTAGCCATCAACTACTAAATCAACTGGACCTTATCTGAAGTCTCCTGCACAATACATGGTCCCAGAAAAGTTTCCTCACCTACCTCTAACTAGCACAAAGGTGATCGGAATGGCCTATCATATAAAGTCGTGTAAGGTTCCATCTGAATAGTTTCATGAAAACTATTATAATAGGAAAACTCAACCAGGGGTAAATGATTCTCCCAATATCCCCCAAAGTCTAGGACGCAAGCATAGAGCATGTCCTCAAGCACCTGTATTGTACACTCTGACTAGCCATTGGTTTAAGGGTGGTAAGTTGTTCTCAGAAGTACTTGTGTACCCAGTGCCCTCTAAAAACACTGCCGAAAACGAGACGTAAATAGAGTGTCCCTATCATAAATGATAGAATGAGGGACCCCATGAAGACGTACGACCTATAGGATATACAGCTTTCCAAGCTCGTCAACACTGAAGGTCTGCTTGATCAGGAAAAAGTGAGCGACCTTCGTGAGTCTTTCCACAACAACCGACATGGCATCATTGCCTCGTGGTGACCTCAGCAACCCGGTCACGAAATCCATCGCGACATCGTCCCATTTCCATTCCTAAATGAGCAACTGCCGTAATAGTCCAGTTGGCCACTAATGCTTCTCCTTCAGTTGTTGACAGGTGGAACATCTCGTAACAAAACTAGCTACCTCTCTCTTCATAACCAGCCACCAATACTGACGTCTCAAGTCACGGTACATTTTGGTAACTCCAGGATGCACTGCCCAAGCTGAAGCATGAAACTCCCACATCAACTCCTCACGTATGTCCCCTGAAACCTACACTCGTCCACGTACACAAAATAACTCATCATCAACTATCGTGCAACCAGGAGGAGGATCCTCACTTGCCATCGACTCCTGTAGAACTATGCCTTCTGAATCAGATAGCTATCACACCCTCGCTCTATCCAGGAGGGTAGAAGTCACAGCTAAGGAAGAAAGATAGGTCTTTACATGACTGTCATGCACCACCAATTGCATCTTAGATAACAAGGTCATATTCTCCCACTCACCACTAGCCTCCGGCACTTCCTGTATCTGAGCCCTCTAGCTTAGTGCATCATATACTGCATCACATTTACCAGGTGTATAGGCAAGCCCAAAGTCAAAGTACTGAAGGTATTCTACCCATCTTCGCTGTCTTAGGTTCATGTCACACTGGGAAAGGATATATTTGAGACTTTTGTGGTTGGTGAAAACCAAAAAATTCTCTCCCAAGAGATAATGTCTCCAACAGCGCAATGCATGAACAACTACATCCAACTCGAGATCATCTGTCGATTAATTCCTATCATGTGGCATCAACTACTGAGACCCGTACAGATCGACTCGATCGCCCTGCATCAACACATCTCCCAGCCAAACAACTGATGCACCATAGTAAACTATATATCTCTTCCCTTTCTCTAGAAGTATCAAGACTGGTGCTGATGTCAAACATCCCTCCAGCTACTGAAAGGCTGTCTCACAAGCTTCTGACCAAATGAACTTGACACCCTTCTTAGTCCAACCCATAAACGGCGCTGCTAAGCGGGAGAAGTCCTATATAACATTCCTGATGTAACTAGCCATCCCCAATAAACATTGTATCTCAAACATTTTCTTAGGATACTCCCTTGAAACAACTACTCTCACTATCTCTAGGTCTACCGCAACTCCAGCCTCTGAGATGATATGACCCAGGAAGTGTATCTTCTCTATCCAAAAGTGTCACTTTGAGAGATTAACATAGAGATGATGCCCTCTCAGTGTACTCAAAACGATCTCAAGATGGATGGCATGATCATGTCGAGTGTGAGAGTACACCAAGATGTCGTCCAAAAATACTACCACAAAAGAGTCCAGACAAGGGTGGAACACACGATTAATCAAATCCATGAAAACTGTTGGTGCGTTCATGAGTCCAAAGGGTATAACCAAGTACTTGTATAGAACATATCTGCTCTGAAAAGCTGTGAGCAGTATATCAAATGGTCTAACACCTAACTAATGATATCCAGATCTCAAGTAAATCTTCAAAAATACTCGTTCTCCGCAAAGTTGATCAAAAAGATCATCAATTATCAGCAAGGTATATGAGTTATTAATAGTAAACTGGTTCAGCTTCCGATAATCCACACAAATTTTGAGGGTAATGTCTGCCTTCTTTGCAAAAAGGATAGGAGAACCCCAAGGAGAAGTACTGGGTTGGATGAAACCCTTTGCTTGTAACTCCTATAATTGTCTCTTGATCTCCTACAACTATGGTGTAGCCATCCTATAAGGAGGAATGGACCCTAGTGCTGCTCCTGGAACAAGATCAATAGAGAAATCCACCTCTCGCTCTAGATGTAGACCCGAAAAGTAGTCTGGGAATAAATCCCTAAAACAATCAACCACTGGAGGGAAAACCTATAGACAGGTCCCCTGATCATCCATATATAAACTCACAATCTAGGATGTCACACCACCTCACCAACGTTGCTCAGGTATATCTCGACTTGCTTGGACATCTCATTCACCTTTTTATAGAAACTCTCCACCCTCTTGTGACGTGAAACTCAAACTATGACGATATCAATTGACAAAGGCTCAAAAGGGTACCAACCAGTCCATCTCAAGAATGAAATCATAGCTCATCATCTCTAAGACATAGAGGTCCCATAGAAAGTGACACCCACCAACCTCTAGAGGGCACACCCTACCCTGATGCACACCAGCCGTTCTAGTCCCCAACGGAGGGTCTAGCATCATAACATCATAAGAAAAAGTAAAACAGAGCCCAAGGCTCTCCACAACAGGCACAGATATAAAGCTATGTGTAGCACCCATTTCAAAAAGTATAGATGACGAAACTGAAGCAATTAGAATAGTACCTCTGGAAGTAGAAGATCCAGGATCCTGCTTTTGTTGGGTCTGTTGCACTTCATATGCATGCCCTATGCCGCGGCCCTATGAAATAGCCTGGATACCCTAAGCTGACCTACCCTACTGTCTTTGAGATCTCGGTGTCTGGATACCATGGCCACGACCACTACCTATGACTGTACATCCTGATGTGTCCTCATTGCCCGACTAGAAAGAAGTTGATGGTCCTGCTCCAGTACGCGGAGTCTACACAGAACCCCTCTCACTAGCCACTGGTAGGAACACCCTACAGAAATACTACAGATGACCCATCTTGCCTCAAACTCGTCACTCAATTGGGTCACGTGGACACTGCGGTCTCTTGTGCCCCTCTTTACAACACTGGTAGAAAATTATCAGACCACCCGTATAATTCCTCTGGCTAGTACTTCCACCGTGAGAGAAATCCATATGCCTCTTCCTATTACTGGTAGAAACAGTACCGGAAACTAGTGTTGAACCTCCCGGGACTACACCACTAGATTACCATAGGTTCCTATCAGTAATCAGTTCCTGGTTCACAATATCATGTAATGTAGGCAACCTGAAAACGTTCACCAGTGCCCGGATGTCATACCGAAGAATATCCTCAAAGTGTCGAGCCCTCAGTGTCTCATCTCCCACCCGAACAGGTGCAAAACGCTAAAGCTCGGTGAAGCAGGCAGAATAGTCCATCACTAACATTGCGCCCTGCTGCAGATTCATGAACTCTCGAGCTCGATCTTCTCATAGTATTTCAGTAAAGAAGAAGTCATAGAAGACTGCCAGAAAATCTTCCCACACCATGTCTCAGTGATGCTCATACTGGGTGGTAACATACCACCACCTCTTGGAGGAATCACACATCATATAAGTCGCATGCTTGACCCTCCTCCCTAGAGGCGTCTCAAGATGCTCGAATATTGTCTACATCAAATCCATCCATGACTCCGCAGCCTTTGGTCTGCCATCCCCTGAAAACGTAGGCGGATGATGCTTCTGGAAGATACTCGTCAGCTCTGCCATTGATGTGGAAGCCTGCGGTGCTCCCTTGATGGTCTGCATAAACCGCATGAAGCATTTACAGAACTGCGCATTTGAAGGACCCCGGGACACCCTGAGAGGGGAGGGGTGAATCAGGGTGAAAACTTTTTCTTCTAATGTGATAGATCTTGTTCCCACGTTGGTAGGAAATTTTTGAACCTGTATGATGAAAAAGATCAGAAAGCAAACATTCACATGCACAGAGAAGACACAACCCTTTTTAATTGGTTCACCACTAAGGGCTACGTCCAATGAGAATACGCCGACAAGTAGTCGGTCGTACCAAAATCCACTATGCTTCACTAGCTAGAGAATACAAACGTTCGGGCACAATCACTCTGTCCTAGGCTCACTGCCTTTACAAAGGTTCAGGGAAAGCTCACTGCTTCCCTCAGGTCACTCCCGTTGACTCCCCCTGGCTCACTACTGTTGGTGAAGTCACACTCAGTTTATAGATGTGAAGGTCTCTTCAATAGATAGACATGAAGTTCATCGTCTCCTGTTCAGCATGAGACTTTTCTTGCATCAGAGTCCTGAGTCAATGCTCTGTTAAAGTCCAAATTCCAACCACTGATGAATACCCCCTTTTCCCTAGTCCTCTGGGAAAACAACCTTGGGAAAAGGCCTTCGCAAAGTACCCTACTTTGCAAGGCTCCCAATTTTGCAAAGTTCAAACAAGCCTTCGCAGAGCCCCTGTCATTTCGCGAATCTCAATCTCGAAGCACTCTCATGATGCTCCAGCCTTCGCAATGCTTGGCTATCGCAAAGCTCCTGCCTCTTCGCGAAGCTCACTGAGCCAACGCGTGGCGCACGTCTTTCACGGAGCTAGAATAGCCGCCGCGAAACTCCTCTTTCGTGAAGCCCAATGCCTTTACAAGAGACCTTTGCGAACTGAGAGCAAAGGACTTTATCTGAAATTCTCTCTACTTCTCTTGACGGGGTCTACCTCTATTTATATGTGATTCCACTGACCCTCGACCCTTCCGCGCGAAGTCAACGCCACATCAGCTCAAATCGCGAAGCTCCGAAGTTCCCGCCGGAATTCTGTCCAAATCGCAAAGCACCACAGCAATTTTCCGTTCACGGAACTTGACGTAATCGCGAAGAATCACCGTCAACATTCCTTCGCGCCTTCGCTGCGAAGCTCCCTCGTAAAGCCCCTCTCCACCGCGATGCGCTTCATCCTCTGCCGTTCGCGAAGCTTGACGTAATCGCGAAGACTCACCACCTCCATTCTTCTGGTCTTTGCGATTTCCAAACCATTAATGTTATCTTCACGAAATTCATGCCTTTTCCATATTAAATCATGATCTTCATGGAAATCCTATTTTCGCGATGCTCACCAAATTCCAAATTTTGGACCCCAATAATTTGGCAAACACTGGGAAACAGCGCCACCTTCAATACTATTTTGTTCTTTAACGGTATGATCTCTTTGCTGGTACATGATCCGAACATCCATTGATGATTGACAATAAACACAAACCACACTCCAAATCAAGCATAGAAGACCATGGTTCCAACAATCTCCCCCTTTGGGTTTGTTGTCAATCAGAAGAAAAATTCAATAGATCTCCATCTATGTGAAAACCAAAAAACACAGGAATCAACCCAGCCAACACTCTAAGTAAACGTGAGCAATGCTCGGTGTAGAAAACAAGATAGGAGGCTTGAATTGGGTTTCACTATTTTCCTTCTCATTCTTCTCATCACATAAGTCTACGTGAGCAATGCTCTGTGTAGAAAACAAGAGAGGAGGCTTGAATTGGGTTTCACTGTTTTCCTTCTCGTTCTTCTCATCACAGAAGTTCCTGAATTTATTCCTTCTCCTTTCTCCCCCATTGACAATAAATCCAAAGACCAGTAAATTTTTTCATGTTCAGCTGAAACCATACTCCCCCTGGATAGTATCTCCCCCATAAACCTGCATCATATCCATAAACAGATTAAAAAATTTAAAACAAATGAGGAGAGGGGTATTCCGTATCCTCCTTATGCACTGGGAGGTGGTCGAGCACCGAGGTTCAATCGATGCTTCTCAAACACAGCCACTGACAATGGATTTGTCAGGATATTAGCCACTTGCTCATCTGTTCCCACATGATCCAATCTAATCACCCTTTGCTCAACTTTCTCTTTGATAAAGTGATACATGATTTCAATGTGTTTTATAGGAGAATGCTAAACATGATTCTTCGTAAGATCAATTGTGCTATTATTGTCACAGTAAATCACCATTGGTAGCGTCACCTCATCGCCAATGTCAGTTAATTACTGCTTCATCCATAGCAGTTGAGTGCATGACTTTGTGGAGGAGATATACTCGGCTTCAGCAATACTAAGAGAAGTACTTTCTTGTTTCTTCCTCAACCAGCCAAAACATTTCTGCCCAATATAGAAAGCTCCACCACTAGTGGACTTTCTTTCTACAACATCACCAGCCCAGTCAGAATCAGAAAACGCTGATAATTCACTGTCCCTGCCTGCAGCAAAAAATAACCCGAAGTGATGTGTACCTTTAATGTACGTCATGATTCTTTTTATTACTGCCATATGTTCCTCCTTTGGATTACTCTGAAAGCCGGCCACAAGGCATGTTGCAAAGACAATATCTGGCCTTGTCGCTGTTAGGTACAGTAGGCTTCCAATGATCCTCCTATACATGGTGGGATCAACAGAGTTCCCATCCTCATGCTTTCCAAGTTTAGTTCCAACTGCAATCAGAGTTGACATTGGTTTGGAGTCTTGCATATTGAACTTCTTCAGCAACACTCTTACATATTTTTATTGAGAAATGAAAGTGTATTCCTTCTTTTGAATCACCTGAAGCCCCAAGAAATATGTGAGCTCCCCAATCATAGACATTTCAAATTCTGATTTCATGTGGTTGGAAAATTCATCCACTGATTTCTGCCCACTGCCACCAAATATGATATCATCAACATAGACAAGAACCATGAATTGATCTTTTGGATAATTCTTCATATAAAGATTGTGATCACCTCCTCCTCTTTTGAATTCCAACTTCTTGAGATATGAGTCCAGCCGTGAGTACCATGCCCGTGGTGCCTGCTTCAAACCATATAGAGCTTTCTTCAGTTTACAGACCTTTGTTTCATCATTACCCAAAACAAAACCCACTAGTTGTTCAATGTAGACTTCTTCTTCGAGTACACCATTCAAGAATGTAGTCTTGACATCCATTTGATATAATTTATATCCTCTTTGGAGTGCCATGGCAAGGAAAAGCATGATTGAATCTAGTCTAGCCACTGGAGAAAAGGTTTCTTCAACATCAATGCATTCAATATGGGAGTATCCTTTACATACCAGTCGTGCCTTGTTTCTGATGACACTTCCATGCTCATCAAAATTATTTTTGAATATCCATTTGGTACCAATCACATTGTGACCATTGAGTCTCTAGACAAGATCCCATGTCTAATTCTTGTCAATATGATCTAATTCATCATTCATGGCTTTCACCCAAGATTTATCTTTTGCAGCTTCTTCGAATGAGGATGGATCTACAACTGATAGAAATGCAGATTGTGTGGTATTCCTCATCCTTCTTGTTTGAGTGGGTGCACTCTTGTCCCCAATTATAATGGATGGATCAATCTCAGCTCTTCGATTTCTCCTGTGAGGTTCAGTAGTATTCTCTTCAGCCATAGTTTCTTCTTCAGATTCTTATTCTGAGTCAACATCTTGATGTGACTGTTGAGTGTTTTAAACAACTTCCTCTATTTCTGCATTTGTATTTTCTTCACATTCACATTCTTCCTGACCTTCTATCACATCAGCATATGACATCCTTGAAGCATTTGTGGTTTTCTCTTCAATTATCATAACATCACTTCTTTCCAAAATCCTTCCCAAATGCATGTTGAAACATTTGTAGGCTTTGCTGTTCATTGAGTAACTGAGGAAAATTCCTTCATCTGCATTGTCGCCATATTTCCCTTGACTTCCTTCTTTGTTCCTGATGAAGTATTTACTTCCAAAGACACGAAAGTATTTTAGAGAAGGCTTCCATATATGCCACAATTCATATGGTGACTTCGTCTCACCCATATAAAGTCCTGTTCGAATATGAATGTACACTGCAGCTTGAACAGCCTCTTTCCAGTAATGTCGTGGAATACGACTCTCAATCAGCATAGTTTGTGCCATGTTGTTCACCTGTCGATTCCTACGTTCAACAACTCCATTTTGTTGTGGAGTTCTCACAGCAGCTACCTCATGCTGTATCCCATGCTTCTCCAGATAAATATCAAATTCAATGGACATGTAATCTTCTCCATTGTCAGATCACAACACTTTGATTATTAGTCGAGTATCATTCTCGACGATTCGCCGATATGTTTTCATGTAGTCAAGGACTTTTCGTTTCCTGTGAATGACCATCACACATGTCATTCTACTGTAATCATCTATGAAAAGGACAAAGTACCTTTCTCCATGAGTTCCGACAACATTTATTGGCCCACAAACATCTGTATGAATTAGATCAAGAAGGTGAGACACTCTTTTCTTCTTTGGACGATATGAACTGCAGACTAACTTCCCACGAATACAAGCATCACAAGATTTTTCACACTCACGCTTCAGGTTGGGAATGTCCATGACAATTCTCAATTTTGATATTTTCTCCATGTCTTGTTGATTGATGTGTCCCAGTATCTGATGCCACAAATTGTTTTCTTCTTCAATAGTCATGTAACATACATTTTCTTCACTACCAACATGATACAAGTTGCCTTCTGTTCTGCATCCCTTCACAAGTGAATTGCCAATATTTCCCTTGATAGTGCAGCCTTTCGGATTAAACGTGACTATAAGTCCTGAGTCGCAGAGTTGACTCACGCTGAGGAGATTATGACGTAGGCCATCTATGTAAAGGACTTCAGTCTTCTTTAAATCTCCATTAGCTAATTCGGTACTTCCACTCCCTTTGATTTTCATAGCCCCATCATTTCCAAATCTTACTGTACCATCGACATTCCTTATGATATTCGTTAGTAGGCCGACATTACCTGTCATATGAGATGAAGAACCGCTATCCAGAATCCAGGTACTGTTGTTCTTTGTATCTTTGAGGTCCACCTCTGCAAGGTTGGATTTCTCAATCTTCTTCCTTTCCTTCCATGAGACATTAGATCGAGTATAGAGAACTGATGGTCTTTCAATTATCTCTTTCGCATACCGAGGTTCTTTATAGTCAAAGTCTTCTTTGAGAGGTGAAAACTTGTTTGAAAGAGTAACATTGTCTTGCTGACGAGACTTGACTTGTCTTTAACTTCGGTATGAGGTGTCCATGTCCGTTCTCTGCCTGTAATTAGCGGCCTTATGACCAAAGTTAGAACAACAAAAACAATATCCATAGAAATTATTTTTTCTATAAGAATTAGGATATGAAATTTTTCTCCTTTATTGAGCATCTATATCTTCTCCATTCAGATAACTTCTTGCCTCTTCACAATATGACATGGTATGGCCCAGTTAGCCATAGAACTGACACTTCAGGAGAGGAAATGACTTCTCACTTGAATTTCTCCTCATACCTTCTTCCTTGGGAGAATAGTAAGACTCTCTATCATTTCTGAATGTTTGGGGATAATTTTTAGGTCCCCTTTTAGTTTGGATTGATGGTTCCTTTTTCGGCACTCTAGGAAACGTTTCAACATGTTCAACTTTAATCATATCTTTCTTTTGGGTCTTTTCACTTATAGTAGTTGATGTATCAGCCTCACAGCCTATTCCACTCTTTCCCATGCAAGCGGGTCTTTGATTACTCAAGACTTTTCCAACCCCATCTGAACCACACATGGCTCTTGATAGTAATTCTGCATCTGAGAATCTTCCAAACTGTATTTTCTTCATTGATTCTTTTGGAACTGATTCAGTCTCCAGTTTTCTCCTTAGAGTAACTACTTCCTCCTCAAGACCATCAGTAGTCTTGGATTTTTCATCCAGTCTGGAGGTGAGGTCATTGATGACCTTTGCCTTCTCTTCAATTATCAGCTTCATATCTACTACATCATCATTACCTTCAATTATTTTAGATTGTACCTTCAAAAATTCTTCTATTCGTTCAATTACAGCATCAAGTTGATCGACGTATTCAGTTGATTCTTCTACAATTGATTTCCACTTATTGCAGCACTTACATTTAATGTTGAGCTTACTAACCGTATCCTTAAGTTGTATCTCAAGATCTACACAAGTTCTCAGTTGTTTTTCTCCTTCAGTATCTTCTGGCTTTTCAACAGTGTTCATCATAGAAGCATGGTTCTTAGTTTTGAATTCTGGTTCTTCTTCATCACAGAATTCATTACCATCTTCTTCATCTTCACAGACAAAACACTTCCTTTGCATTTTCTTACCAGATTTGAAGTCTCCCTTTTTGAAGAACCTTCTCAAAGGCTTATTGGGGATTTTATCCTCACTGTCTTCATCATTGATCATTTTTAAGCACTGAGAGGCAATGTGCTCAACTTTTCTACAACGGAAACTGTGAGAGGTAAATTCCCTTTGAATTTCCATTTCCCCTTCTGAAAATTCTTTGCAATGAGAGAAAGAATTTCTTTTTCTTCGTCATCTTCACCGATATTATCCTTTGAGATTTTCAGTTTATCCATGGCCTTGAATGCCATTTCCTTGCTCACCCGAGTCCTAGCATCTTCTGGTTTGACTCTCATTTCATATGCTACCAAGCTGCTCAGTAGTTCATCTAGAGAAAGTTAGGAAAGATCTCTTTCCTCAAGGGGTGACACCTTCGCATTATACAGAGGTGGAAGTCTTCTCAATATTTTCTTTAAAATATCAATGTCTTTTATTTCTTCGCATAGACCCATAATTGCTCAAACTACTTCAGTAATTTGATATAAGAATGAGTCTGCATTCTCGTCTGGATGCATCTTCAGATCATCAAACCGATTGTGCAGCACTTGTAGTTTCACCTCCTTCACATTGCTATCTCCTTCATAAATATTCTCAAGTTTATCCCACATGGATTTTGCTGAGGTGCAACTCATCACCTTTAGGTAGATCTGATCAGAAAGGGATGTAGTGAGTGCATTCTGTGCTTTAGCATCTACATCAAGAAGTTTCCTGTCTATTTCAGTCATAGCTAGGCCTGTTGGATCAGTGACTTGTATTCCTTGCATAGTAGAAAAGAGAACATCCATTCTAAGAGATCTTAGATGAGATCTCATTCTGTTCTTCCAGATCTGGAAATTGCTTCCATCGAAGGGAGGGACTCCCCTAACATTGACCACATTTTCCATGATGAAAAAGGTCAGATTCAACACTAGCAACCTTTACCCTCTGATACCACTTGAAGGACCCCGGGACACCCTGAGAGGGGAGGGGTGAATCAGGGTGACAACTTTTTCTTCTAATGTGATAGATCTTGTTCCCATGTTGGTAGGAACTTGTTGAACCTGTATGATGAAAAAGATCAGAAAGCAAACATGCACATGCACAGAGAAGACACAACCCTTTTTACTTGGTTCACCACTAATGGCTACGTCCAAGGAGCATACGCCGACAAGTTGTCGGTCGTACCAAAATCCACTATGCTTCACTAGCTGGAGAATACAAACGTTCGGGCACAATCACTATGTCCCAGGCTCACTGCCTTTACAAAGGTTCAGGGAAAGCTCACTGCTTCCCTCGGGTCACTCCCGTTGACTCCCCCTGGCTCACTACCATTGGTGAAGTCAAACTCAACTTATAGACGTGAAGGTCTCTTCAATAGATAGACATGAAGTTAATCGTCTCCTGTTCAGCATGAGACTTTGCTTGCATCAGAGTCCTGAGTCAATGCTCTGTTAAAGTCCAAATTCCAACCACTGATGAATAACCCCTTTTCCCTTGTCCACTGGGAAAACAACCTTGGGAAAAGGCCTTCGCAAAGTACCCTACTTCGCAAGGCTCCCAATTTTGCAAAGCTCAAACAAGCCATTGCAGAGCCCCTGTCATTTCACAAAGCTCAATCGCGAAGCACTCTCGCGATGCTCCAGGCTTCGAAATGCTTGGTTATCGCGAAGCTCCTGCCTCTTCACGAATCTCACTGAGCCAACGCGGGGTGCACGTCTTTCGCGGAGCTAGAATAGCCTCCGCAAAGCTCCTCTTTCGCGAAGCCCACTGCCTTCGCGACAGACCTTTGCGAACCGAGAGCAAAGGAATTTCTCTGAAATTTTCTCTAATTCTCTTGATGGGGTCAGCCTCTATTTATAGGCGATTCCACCGACCCTCGACCCTTCGGCGCGAAGTCAACGCCACGTCAGCTCAAATCGCGATGCTCCGAAGTTCCTGCGGAATTCTGTTCAAATCGCGAAGCACCACGACAATTTTCCGTTCGCAGAGCTTGATGTAATTACAAAGAATCACCATCAACATTCCTTCATGACTTCGCCGCAAAGCTCCCTCGCAAAGCCCCTCTCCGCCGCGATGCGCTTCAGCCTCTGCCATTCGTGAAGCTTGATGTAATCGCGAAGACTCACCGCCTCCATTCTTCTGGTCTTTGCGATTTTCAAACCATGAATCCTATCTTCGTGAAATTAATGCCTTTGTCATATTAAATAATGATCTTCATGGAAATCCTATTTTCGCGATGCTCACCAAATTCCTAATTTTGGACCCCAAAAATTTGGCAAACACTAGGAAACGACGCCACGTTCAATACTGTTGTGTTCTTGAACGGTATGATCCCTTTGCTGGTACACGATCCGAACATCCATTGATGATTGAAAACAAACACAAACCACACTCCAAATCATGCCAAGAAGATCATGGTTCCAAAAATCTCCCCCTTTGGGTTTGTTGGCAATCAGAAGAAAAATTCAATAGTTCTCCATCTATGTGAAAACCAAAAAACGCAGGAATCAACCCAGCCAACACTCTAAGTCTACGTGAGCAATGATCGGTGTAGAAAACAAGAGAGGATACTTGAATTGGGTTTCACTGTTTTCCTTCTCCTTCTTCTCATCACAGAAGTTGCCTGAATTTATTCCTTCTCTTTTCTCCCCCATTGACAATAAATCCAAAGACCAGTAAATTTTTTCACGTTCAGCTCAAACCATACTCCCCCTGGATAGTATCTCCCCCATAAACCTGTATCATATACATAAATAGATTAAAACATTTAAAACAAATGGGGAGAGGGGTATTCTGTATCCTCCTTATGCACTAGGAGGTGGTCCAACACCAAGGTTCAACCGATGCTTCTCAAACACAGCCGCTGACAGTGGCTTTGTCAGGATATCAGCCACTTGCTCATCTGTTCCCACATGATCCAATCTAATCACACTTTGCTCAACTTTCTCTTTGATAAAGTGATACCTGATTTCAATGTGTTTTGTACGAGAATGCTGAACAGGATTCTTCATAAGATCAATTGCTCTCTTATTGTCACAGTAAATCACCATTGGTTGCGTCACCTCATTGACAATGTCAGTTAATTGTTGCTTCATCCAAAGCAGTTGAGTGCATGCCTTTGTGGCAGAGATATACTCGGCTTCAGCAGTACTACGAGAAGTACTTTCTTGTTTCTTGCTCAACCAACCAACACATTTCTGCCCAATATAGAAAGCTCCACCACTAGTGGACTTTCTGTCTGCAACATCACCAGCCCAGTCAGCATCAGAAAACGCTGATAATTCACTTTCCCGGCCTGCAGAGAAAAATAACCCGAAGTTATGTGTACCTTTAATGTACCTCATGATTCTTTTTACTGCTGCCATATGTTCCTCCTTTGGATTACTCTGAAAGTGGGCCACAAGGCATGTTGAAAAGACAATATCTGGCCTTGTCGCTGTCAGGTACAGTAGGCTTCCAGTGATCCTCCTATACATGGTGGGATCAACAGAGTTCCCATCATCAGGCTTTCTATGTTTAGTTCCAACTGCAATCAGAGTTGACATTGGTTTGGAGTCTTTCATATTGAACTTCTTCAGCAACTCTCTTGAATATTTTTCTTGAGAAATGAAAGTGTGTTCCTTCTTTTGAATCACTTACATCCCCAAGAAATATGTGAGCTCCCCAATCATAGACATTTCAAATTCTGATTTCATGTGGTTGGCAAATTCATCCACTGATGTCTTCCTGCTGCCACCAAATATGATATCATCAACGTAGACAAGAACCATGAATTGATCTTTTGGAGAATTCTTCACATAGAGATTGTGATCAACTCCTCCTCTTTTGAATTCCAACTTCTTGAGATATGAGTCCAGCCATGAGTACCATGCCCGTGGTGCCTACTTTAAACCATATAGAGCTTTCTTCATTTTATAGACCTTCGTTTCATCAGTACCCAAAACAAAGCCCACTGGTTGTTCAATGTAGACTTCTTCTTCGAGTACACCATTCAAGAATGATGTCTTGACATCCATTTGATATACTTTATATCCTCTTTGGAGTTCCATGGCATGGAAAAGCATGATTGACTCCAGTCTAGCCACTAGAGCAAAGGTTTCTTCAACATCAATGCCCTCAATCTGGGAGTATCCTTTACATACCAGTCGTGCCTTGTTTCTGATGACACTTCCATGCTCATCAAACTTATTTTTGAAGATCCATTTGGTACTAATCACATTGTGACCTTCGGGTCTCTAGACAAGATCCCATCTCTAATTCTTGTCAATCTGATCTAATTCATCATTCATGGCTTTCACCCAAGATTTATATTTTGCAGCTTATTCGAATGAGGATGGCTCTACAACTGATAGGAATGCAGATTGTGTGGTATTCCTCATCCTTCTTGTTTGAGTGGGTGCATTCTTGTCCCCAATTATATTGGATGGATCAATCTTAGCTCTTCGATTTCTCTTGTGAGGTTCAGTAGTATTCTCTTCAGCCATAGTTTCTTCTTCAGATTCTTTTTCTGAGTCAACATCTTGATGTGACTGCTGAGTGTTTTGAATAGATTCCTCTATTTCTGCATTTGTATTTTCTTCATGTTCACATTCTTCCTGACCTTCTATCACATCATCATATGACGTCCTTGAAGCATTTGTGGTTTTCTCTTTAATTATCTTAACATCACTTCTTTCCACAATCCTTCCCAAACGCTTGTTGAAACATTTATAGGCTTTGCGGTTCATTGAGTAATCGAGGAAAATTCCTTCATCTGCATTGTCGCCATATTTCCCTTGATTTCCTTCTTTGTTCCTGATGAAGCATTTACTTCCAAAGACACGAAAGTATTTTAGAGAAGGATTCCATCCATGCCACAATTCATATGGTGTCTTCGTCTCACCCATATAAAGTCCTGCTCGATTCTGAATGTACACTGCTGCTTGAACAGCCTCTTTCCAGTAATGTCGTGGAATATGACTCTCAATCAGCATAGTTCGCACCATGTTTTTCACCTATTGATTCCTATGTTCAACAACTCCATTTTGTTGTGGAGTTATCACATCAGCTACCTCATGCTGTATCCCATGCTTGTCGAGATAATTCTCAAATTAAATGGACGTGTATTCTCCTCCATTGTCAGATCGCAACTTTTTGATTGTTCGTCTAGTATCATTCTCGGCGATTCGCCGATATGTTTTCATGCAGTCAAGGACTTGTCGTTTCCTGTGAATGAATATCACACATGCCATTCTACTGTAATCATCTATGAAAAGGAAAAAGTACCTTTCTCCATGACTTCCGACAAAATTTATTGGCCCACAAACACCTGTATGAATCAGATCAACAAGGTGAGACACTCTTTTCTTCTTTGGCCGATATGAACTGCAGACCAGCTTCCCACGAAAACAAGCATCACAAGATTTTTCACGCTCACGCTTCAGGTTGGGAATGTCCATGACAATTCACAATTTTGATATTTTCTCCATGTCTTGTTGATTGATGTGTCCCAATCTCTGATGCCACAAATTGTTTTCTTCTTCAATAGTCATGTAACATACATTTTATTCACTATCAACTTGATACAAGTTGCCATCTATTCTGCATCCCTTCATAAGTGAGTTTCCAGTATTTCCCTTGATAGTGCATCCTTTCTGATTAAACGTGATTATAAGTCTTGAGTCGCAGAGTTGACTCACGCTGAGGAGATTATGATGCAGGCCATCTACAAAAAGGACTTCAGTCTTCTTTATCTCTCCATTAGCTAATTCGGTACTTCCACTCCCTTTAATTTTCAGAGCCCCATCATTACCAAATCTTACTGTACCATCGAAATTCCTTATGATATTCGTTATTAGGCCGACATTACCTATCATATGAGATGAACAACTGCTATCCAGAATCCAGGTACTGTTGTTCTTTGTAGCTTTGAGGGACTCCTCTGCAAGGTTGGTTTTCTCAATCTTCTTCCTTTCCTTCTATGAGACATTAGATAGAGTATAGAGAACTGATGGTCTTTCAATTATCTCTTCCGCATACTGAGGTTCTTCATATTCAAAGTCTTCTTTGAGAGGTGAAAACCTGTTTGAAAGAGAAACACTGTCTTGCTGACGAGACTTGAATTGTCTTGAACTTCGGTATGAGGTGTCCATGTCCCTTCTCTGCCTGCAATTAGAATCCTTATGGCCAAAGTTAGAACAACAAAAACAATATCCATAGAAATTATTTTTTATATAAGAATTAGGATATGAAATTGTTCTCCTTTGTTGAGCTTCTATATCTTCTCCATTCAGATAGCTTCTTGCCTCTTCACAATATGACATGGTATGGCCCAGATAGCCACAGAACTGCCACTTCATGAGAGGAAATGACTTCTCACTTGAATTTCTCCTCATACCTTCTTCCTTGGGAGAATAGTAAGATTGTCTGTCATTTCTAAATGTTTGAGGATAATTTTTAGGTCCCCTTTTAGTTTGGATTGAGGGTTCATTTTTCGGCACTCTAGGCAACGTTTCAACATGTTCAACTTTCATCTTATCTTACTTTTGGGTCTTTTCACTTCTAGCAGTTGATGTCTCAGCCTCACAGCCAATTCCACTCTTTCCCATGCAAGCGGGTCTTTGATTACTCAAGATTTTTCCAACCCCATCTGAACCACACTTGGCTCTTGCTAGTAATTCTTAATATGAGAATCTTCCAAACTGTATTTTCTTCTTCAATTCTTTTGGAACTGATTCAGTCTCCAGTTTTCTCCTTAGACTAACTACTTCCTCCTCAAGACCATCAGTAGTCTTGGATTTTTCATCCAGTCTGGAGGTGAGGTCATTGATGACCTTTGCCTGCCCTTCAATTCTCAGCTTCAGATCTACTTCATCATCATTACTTTCAATTATTTTAGACTGTACCTTCACAAATTCTTCAAGTCATTCAATTTTAGCTTCAAGTTGATCAACGTATTCAGTTGATTCTTTTACAATTGATTTCCACTTATTGCAACTCTTACATTTAATCTTGATCTTACTAACCGCATCCTTAAGTTCTATCTCAGGATCTACACAAGTTCTCAATTGTTTTTCTCCTTCAGTATCTTCTAGCTTTTCAATAGTGGCCATCATAGAAGCATGGTTCCCAGTTTTGAATTCTGGTTCTTCTTCATCACAGGATTCATTATCATCTTCTTCCTCTTAATAGACAAAACTCTTCCTTTTCATTTTCTTACCAGATTTGAAGTCTCCCATTTTGAAGAACCTTCTCTGAGGCTTGTTGAGGATTTCATCCTCACTGTCTTCATCATTGATCATTTTTAAGCACTGAGAGGCAATGTGCCCAAATTTTCCACAACAGAAACACGTGAGAGGTAACTTCCCTTTGAATTTCCCTTTCACCTTCTGAAACTTCTTTGCAATGAGAGAAAGAATTTATTTTTCTTTGTCATCTTCACCTCTACAATCCTTTGAGATTTTCAATTTATCCATGGCCTTGAATGCCATTTCCTTGCTCACCCAAGTCGTAGCATCTTCTGGTTTGACTCTCATGTCATATGCTACCAAGCTGCTCAGTAGATCATCTAGAGAAAGTTTAGAAAGATCTCTTTCCTCAAGGGGTGACACCTTCGCATTATACAGATGTGGAAGTCTTCTCAATATTTTCTTTACTATATCAATGTCTTTGATTTCTTCACCTAGACCCCGAATTGCTCCAACTACTTCAGTAATTCGATTGAAGAATGAGTCTGCATTCTCGTCTGGATGCATCTTCAGATCATCAAACCGATTGTGCAACACTTGTAGTTTCGACTCCTTTACTTTGATATCTCCTTAATAAATATTCTCAAGTTTATCCCAAATGGATTTTTCTGAGGTGCAATTCATCACCTTTAGGTAGATCTGATGAGAAAGGGCTGCAGTGAGTGCATTTTGTGCTTTAGCATCTTCATCAAGAAGTTTCCTGTATGTTTCAGTCATAGCTAGGCATGTTGGATCAGTGACTTGTATTCCTTGCACAGTAGAAAAGGGAACATCCATTCCAAGAGATCTTAGATGAGATCTCATTCTGTTCTTCCAGATCTAGAAATTTCTTCCATCCAAGGGAGGGACTCCCCTGACATTGCCCGCGTTTTCCATGACGAAAAAGGATAGATTCAACACCAACAACCTTTACCCTCTGATACCACTTGAAGGACACCGGGACACCCTGAGAGGGGAGGGGTGAATCAGGGTGACAAATTTTTCTTCTAATGTGATAGATCTTGTTTCCCCATTGGTAGGAACTTTTTGAACCTGTATGATGAAAAAGATTAGAAAGCAAACATGCACATGCACAGAGAAGACACATCCCTTTTTACTTGGTTCACCACTAAGGGCTACGTCCAAGGAGCATACGCTGACAAGTTTTCGGTCGTACACAAATCCACTATGCTTCACTAGCTGGAGAATACAAACATTCAGGCACAGTCACTCTGTTCCAGGCACACTGCCTTTACAATAGTTCAGGAAAATCTCACTGCTTCCCTCGGGTCACTCCCGTTGACTCCCCCTGGCTCACTACCATTGGTGAAGTCACACTCATTTTATAGACATGAAGGTATCTTCAATAGATAGACATGAAGTTCATCGTCTCCTGTTCAGCATGAGACTTTGCTTGCATCAGAGTCCTGAGTCAATGCTCTGTTAAAGTCCAAATTCCAACCACTGATGAATACCCCCTTTTCCCTTGTCCACTGGGAAAAAAACATTGGGAAAAGGCCTTCACAAATTACCCTACTTTGCAAGGCTCCCAATTTTGCAAAGCTCAAACAAGCCTTCACAGAGCCCTTGTCATTTCGCGAAGCTCAATCGCGAAGCACTCTCGCGATGCTCCAGCCTTCGCAATTCTTGGCTATCGCGAAGCTCATGCCTCTTTGCGAAGCTCACTGAGCCAATGCGGGGCGCACGTCTTTCGCGGAGCTTGAATAGCCACCTCGAAGCTCCTCTTTCGCGAAGCCCATTGCCTTCGCGAGAGACCATTGCGAACCGAGAGCAAAGGACTTTCTATGAAATTCTACCTACTTCTCTTGATGGGGTCGGCCTCTATTTATAGGCAATTCCACCGACCCTCAACCATTCCGCGCGAAGTCAGCGCCACGTCAGCTCAAATTTCGAAGCTCCGAAGTTCCCGCCGGAATTCTGTCCAAATCGCGAAGCACCATGACAATTTTCCATTCACAGAGCTTGATGTAATCGCGAAGAATCACCGTCAAAATTCCTTCGCGCCTTCACCGCAATGCTCCCTCGCAAAGCCCCTCTCCGCCGCGATGCGCTTCATCCTCTACCGTTCGCGAAACTTGACGTAATCGAGAAGACTCACCACCTCCATTCTTCTAGTCTTTGCGATTTCCAAACCATGAATCCTATCTTTGCAAAATTCATGCCTTTGTCATATTAAATCATGATCTTCATGGAAATCCTATTTTCGCGATGCTCACCAAATTAAAAATTTTGGACCCCAAAAATTTGGCAAACACTGGGAAACGACGCCACCTTCAATACTGTTGTGTTCTTGAACGGTATGATCTCTTTGTTGGTACACGATCCAAACTTCCATTGATGATTGACAATAAACACAAACCACACTCCAAATCATGCATAGAAGAACATGGTTCCAACAGCATTAGTGCCTGTGTCTGGTATAACGTCTGGCACCACATCTGGCTTTGCTGGGGGATCTATTGGTAGCCCATAGCCTACCATATCTAGAGTATAATCGTTTCCACTCTCTTGGTGAACAAATCGAGGTCATCTCGGTGGAATGAATCAATAAGGTCAAACACACACCATAGATCAAGATTTATCAAGGACTGAAAACAAGGAGTGTAAGATGTCAATAATGAAAAGAAAACTTTCATGTTTTACGAAAAAAGACTACACAACGTGTATAATAACAACACAGTGTGTTTCCTCAAGTCTTTAACATGGGCATGTACTCTGCCAAAACTGGTCGTGAAACACCCCAAAACACATGGCGTGTTATCCACACACACGCCACGTACTTGAATTTTCCTCACTGCCTGAGTCCCTCTACACAGCTTACCCACACAGATCTTCTTTAAACGAGACTACATAGTGTGTATAGGATCTATACGGCATGTACTTTACGAGCTTCACCTACCCATGTTTACCCTCACATGGTCGGGTACACATCTCAGACTACACGGCGTGTTCCAGAGAGACACGATGTGTATGATTTAAATTCCAACTGCCCGTGTGGTTAGTGACATGACCGACTACTCGGCTGACCCTACATTGTGTGTTACACCCGCACACGGCGTGTACACAAATCCGTCTTCCCAGCCACATGGTCAAGTCCACATGGTATTTCCCTATTAAGGACTACATGGCATGTCCCACAGGTACACGACATGTTCAAGAAGTGGTATCATCGGCCCGTGTTTTTTAGCTACACGCTCGAGTCCCTAGGTTAAATTACACAGCGTGTTCATCATTGACACGACGTGTACCAGAAAACATTTCCCCCATTCATGTGGATAGTTACATGGGCGGACACAAGTTCCACACTACATGGCATGTGAAATAACTAAATAGCGTGTTCCCTCTAGAACTTCCCCATCCCGTTTCTCTGCCCACACGACCTATGACATGGGTAGCTACTACACGACGTGTACTCAAATATTTTTTCTCTTCTTTCAGAACAGAATAATAAATGGCATGTAGTCAAAACTACACAGTGTTTATTCTGGGTTTTTCTGGAAAGAAAGACTTAGAAACTACTCCGGAACCCAAAAACACTGAAGAAAACACCTAAGTGCCAACTTCCGATCCTTGAGGTCCCAAACTGCCCATGGATCAATGTTGGTCATCTGATGTGTGTTAGAACAAGATAAAAAGTCAGTGATCCACTAAATTATTGTCAATGAGGGCCCATACTCCTCAAGAACCAAATATTGGTGTTCATTTTATCAGCCTCAAACAAAAATACCCAATCAAATAGAAGGTGTTTGTCGAAGAATCTATCACAAAATCATGATTTCCTAGCACAATAACTATCACAACAACATGAAATTTCTAATGTACCTACATGGCATGGAAGAATTCATGACATGTGATTTCTAGCATGTGCCTAAAAGTTGAATGAGATGGAATACCCTCATCTCATCGAGTTGAGACTGAATAGGACATATGTATAAAATATAAACAGTACACCACAAGTGCGTCACCCAACTGTGAAAATCAAATAAACTGAATAATTGAAAAATTAGAAAAATTGCAATAACCGAGGTAGACTGGCTTTTCCCATTACACGGGTTAGCTACTCTCAGGCACAACTTATTACCAACTACCATTTCCATCATATCACTGACTAAGGCTCCAAACAGCTTGTCAAAGAAAAGAAATCATCTGATACCACATTGTAACATCCCGGATCCGAGTGCCACTCAACGGGTGCCCCGAACCCAGTTTGTTACAAGACCTCAAGCGCATTTCCCAAAACGGCAGAGGCTACAGACTAGCATCGAGGGACAAGGACTGATAGTGGGGAAACTATTCCCTCATTTTTCAATTGTAGTGCAACAGAATAAAATATATAATCATACAACAGCGGAAGCAGTAAAAAATATGCAACTAAAATGAAAAACTAAAATAGAATAGAAAAAGTAGTCGTATATATAGAGATGAAGCATGTCACTAAATCTATAAAACCAACCAGAATAGGATATAATTCAATACAATACAACACAACTCAAAGTACAAGGTACAAGAAAAACAAAGCAGAGTAAATAGAACACAACAATATCGCAAGACGATGCTTGGTCCCATGCTCTCCCACTTCTCTGCTACAATCAGGTAACTGTATAGAGACCCTTAACCTCATCCACACATACAGAAATGTAATATGTTTGGGCCAAAGACATGACCCAAATGGGATGTGAGAAATATATCTCAGTAGGAATCCAACAAAGTCCCATTCCCAACTGTCAGTGAGAATGTGCAACAACAGTGTACAAAAGTAATTGTAGTAAACTAGTAAGTACTCAAAAGTAAATACCATCACTATTTAGTGATTACTTATCAATTCAATATAATTGAAATATATATTCTCAAGACTCAAACTCAGCCAAAAATCTCCTATATAGTGCCACAACAAAAATCACAATAGTGAAAATTTAAATGCACCTTGCCCTCAGGAAAAATTGTACCATGCCCTCAGGCTAAACTGAAACTTTCCCTCAGGCCATTCAGAACCTTTCCCTTAGACCATTCCCTCAAGTGAATTAAAATCTTTCCCTCTAGCCTTGCCCTCAAGAGATATAGTACCTTTCCCTCATACCTTACCCTCAGGTGAAACAGAATCAAGTAACTGGGCCGAGCCCAACACATAGCAAGCATTTATATAAATTTTCTCTCAAGAAAAAGCAATGCACAACATAATTATGGCATACCCTCAGGTATCCTGGCCAAATGGCTAAACAGGGGAACGCACCCCCGGGGTAGTCCTGGATCCATGCAGTGATCCCAAACAATAATTATACATATTCGTTAAACTACGTATAAAATTCTAGGAATTTAATTTCACAAGTCCTCGACCATACAACACCCCCAACATGGGCGCGTATCACAGTGGTACACAAAACACACAATTGTTGGAATTTAAACACCATACCACATACCTCGATCGCCCCTGATCGGTATACGTGAACGAAACTTCCAAAAACGCCCAAGTACAACATAGATCTGGTAATAAGAACAACAGGTTCAATCCTAAATAGCTTCCCTTAGAAGATGAATTGGTAATAACTGCGCAAGAAGAAGGGAGGGCTTACCCGTACGGTCCCAACGTGATCGATAGAAGAGTAAATGGATTCCTGGTGCTTGATCAGAAGATATCCGAAGCTCCGGCCATCCTACTGAGCTCTAAATAGTGTTCTAAGCTTCCTCCATGAGCAGAGGAGGCTACTACCCATTTTATGAAAAAAACAAAAACACTCCACGGCTTGTACTCTCATGAGCACGTCGTGTACTTTTCATTTTTTTAAACTGTTCCTATAGTGTCTTATTTCTACCGCGTCATTGTTCATCCATCGAGATGAGTACATGATGTGTATTCCTAATTACACAGCGTGTACTGTTGCTCCGCTGGAGGCTACCTCCAACGCCTTACTGTTCACCTGCCGACTGAATACACGGCGTGTAAATACCCTATACATGGAGTGTAGTCATTTTTTACACCTTTCATTGCCGACAAGCCTACACACCCTGTGTACTCATCCCACATGGCCAAGGTACACGACGTGTGGATATGTACATGGCGTGTAGTCATAAATTTTTGGAATTTTCCCTATTTTCCTTATTTTCTCAAAAACACTTAAGGAAAGAGGAAAAAAATAAACTCATACCTCAAAAATAAGAACCGAGTTCTTACAATAAATTTGATTAAAAAGTAATAAAGTAGTATATATATTTCTAAATAATTATTATTTTATTTTTAAAATAATTTTAACTTTAAATTACTTTATTTTTTGAGAATAATGGATTGTTTCACAAAAATACATATTTTTCACTATTCACTGAAAAATAAATATGTTCAAAAAAAAATCACAAACTTTCACCATAAATCAATTTAGATATGTTGATTCCAAAATTTATGTTCAATTTATCAAATATGTTCACAAAAATCTCTATTAATTATGTATTATATTTTCTTAAAAAACAAAATAGTAATATTTTTTGAAGAAAACAAATTTTTGATGAATAACATTCCTTTACCAACAAGCGATTAATTATTTTCTAAGACTTTTACAATAAATTTATATTAAAGGGTAAATTTTTATGTATATTTAATAATGTATTAAGTACTATTCATTCCCACAAATTTAATTTCTATGTTATTGTGGTTATATTTAATGTAATATAAGTTTTATAATTAAATGAAGCTCATTGTCGTGTGTCTTGAAAACATTCAAAGAAATTAATTGTTGTGCATAACAGAAGATAAATTTGGTGTTATGTATAATGAAATAAATAATCCTATTTTTGTGTTAAAAAAATATTTAAAAGTTTAAATTAATTTGAAAAAAATCACAAAATCTCTATGTGTTACAACTAATATTATATTACTTCTCATATTTAATAAATCCTCGATATCCTTGGTTTGTCAATGATTTTTATATGTGGTCACTCAATTAACAACTCTATCAGAATGAAAAATTGAAATTTAAAATCTAAACATAAACTAAACTCTTACTTAAAATACAACCTTGATATTGATTTTAAATGGTCTCCCTAACTGATGCTAGAATGTGTGGTTAATAATAGTTGAAAAAACTACAAAATAATCACATAAGTACTACACAACTATTATTGATAATATTTCTGAAAAAAAACACTCATTGTTATGGACTATTTCATGGATAAATGGGTTAGTATCTATTTAACATATCTTAACATCTAAATAGTTAATGGAGAGACTGAATCCATCATTGAATTTTTCCACTAAGATTCCATTTTCATGGCCATATAATATTTTCAACATTGATTTTCGAGGAGAGTAAATGTTTTCTAGAATTATGTGACATGAGATTCACTGTACAGGAAAATAGACCCTATAAACATTAAAATATTACTATATTCCTTAAAAAATGACTTGTTGGGTAACATCATATCTATATATGTTCATGATTCTTTATGAAATCACATATATTTCATCACGGTGCATCAGTAACATTGTGCTATAACAAATTTATCAACATATTTTATTTTATTCGACCGAAATCCATTCATAATTTAATGATTTTAGTCATATGACATATTATAACTATTTTATCCCATTTAACTCATACACAATATACCAGGATAGTCAGTCAGAGGTAGGCCCCTGACTATTTATTAAATAAAAAGAAAAGTAGAACAAGTACATAGAATCACAATTACATATCATAAACTTCATAACCATCATAGCCCCCATACAAACCCCATTCCGCAGTTGTCGTATCCCATTCCGAGCTTTCATAGTACTTTAGTATCTTGGCATACTTCCTTCTAAGGTTCAATATCTCCAAAGATACCAAGTCATGCAGAGATTGTTTGAAAGAGGATATAGTGGACAGTAGCTTTGGAAGATCAGAACAGTCTTTCCTCGTCCTTCTTTTTCCTGTGATGTTCACCTCCTATCCGGATTTCCCCTTCCCATCCTTGAGAACCTCACAATAGGAAGGCCTGACCATCACACCGTGATTTTCCTTGCCACTGTCCGAGATGTCCCCCCAATTTCCAGCTACCATGTCGTCATTCTAACCATCAGCCACCCCTCGAGCCTGTTTATTACATCTGTTACTGTCAATTACAGCCACACATGGTGGCTGCCCTTCCATCACATGGCTGAAATCCACCACCTTCACTGCATTTCCTGGACTAATCCCTTCATACTGCCCTTCAATATCTTATAAAGGACCCACTTCCTCTTCGGATTCCAAGACTTTGAACTGGTTGCAAGTAGCAGCGTTACTTCTTGAGGCAGCAGGTTGCAGATGCATCCTCTTCCTCTCAATATTTAAATAATGACTAACATCTATCATTTTCCGACAACCCTCTGCATTCGAGGGAATCCCCCCCTCATTCGGACAAGCATAATTGAACCCAACATCGGCAAAAACGACAACAAGCATGCTATCCTCAGATTCCATAGAAGGCCCTTGCTTCCCACTGCTCACCTTGTCACTGACACACCCCATCACAGCAGCAGCCCCCACAAGGAAGCCACCTTCTGTCATACAATGATCAAGAGGAGACCTGCCAGCACTAATGATCCCTGGAGCTTCTTGCCTCTCCTCTATATCCATCGGGGTGTATGCTACCATGCCAACAACAACACCCCATCTGTCCACAGCTCCCTTGGAAATATTCCCCCGATGCAAGTCCATCTTTAGTCTATTCATCACCACAGACACCGGAGGATTTGCAGAATCAACTGGCTTTTCCAAAACAGGTGCAGCATAGGAACCACGTCTAGATGCATTACCCACCGGATCATCATCAGCAGACTTCCCCCTCCTATCAACAGATATCCCTATCCTTTTCTCCAGACCTGGGGACCTCCTGATACGAAGTCGATCTTGACATCTACCATCTAAATGCCCCATCCTATTATAGGTACTGAAATAATAGATCCACGATTCGTAAACCACTGCCTGCTTCCATCTGAACTTTTGGCCCACAGAAATCCAGACCCATTCAACTGGAGGTCTCGAGATATCCACCTCAACACACAGTCGAGGATTGACCAGGTGACTCACCGTGGATGTTCGATCATCAGAGCACAAGAATCTACCAACCCAGTTCCCAAGAAAGTGCATAATCGCTGGATTTTGGAAAGGTAAAGGCAAATTAGGGAAACTTACCCAAATCGGGACGGAGGTAGGATCACGACCCATACAGAGATCAAAATTCCATCGAAGGAGAAAATATTTAGACCCATTGCATTGCCTTGGAGCATTATCCCATGCCCAAATCAGGTCTTCCTCCGAGGCGAAGCGTATCATCAAATTTCGGCTATCCAAAAGGCCAACGACCGCACGATCTTGCATGTCCTATTTCCAAATAACAAACCGATCGAAATCACCAACTGATGGTCTACGAAAATTAAATATATCCACCAGGGTTAGATCTAGATGACTCGTAGCTTCAAACAACTACAACATCGAGATTAGGATATTAGGATTACCAAGATTTAGATCCGGCACCTTCGGACTCACTTCCATCTCTGGAAACTCCGGGAGATACAGAGGATTGGGGAAAGGTACAAAGGGGTTTTGCGACCTCATCGGCAGGCCCTCCCCCCTTCCCACCTCCATGAAGGGGGGGGGAATCATCATCTGGAATTAGCTAGGTTTTCATCACCATTTGGGACAACATCTCTCTGGGAAGGGGGGGGGGCAATTCTTAATTGATAAGATATAGAAAACGTGTTGTTGGGTAACGAGGTATTGAGCTAGCCTGCTCACCTGGGTGAGTTGGTTCAAGGCAGTGGCGTCCTGTCGTTGAGGTTCCGGGTTCGAGTCCTCTCAAAGGTAACATGCACTGTATGCCAGCGATCCTCTCGTCCCCTCGACCCCGTGTGGAACTGGCCCATACACAATATAACTTTTACATTTTTTGAGATCTATTCCAATTCATGGAATGAAAATGGGTTTCACAACACATCCTCAATAATTTAGAGAATTGTATGAATAGGTCTACAAATATATTCCACAATTATTAATTCACTTCTTGTTAATTACACTAGATGATATATGAATAAAAGGTGCTAACAAGAATCACCTTGAAAAGAAAATCCAAACAATGAACTTGTGTTTGTAACAACCTATGGTTATAACAACCTACCCATTTTTTATTTTTTTTCAACCATCTTGTTAATAAACATCATAAGATTAAAAACAATTTAAATCAAACATATAACCCCTATTTTGATATGAATCCCCATATAGTTATTATTTCATTTAATTATTTCATCTACACCCATTTTATGATTTGTCCCCATTTTATAGTAAAATAATAGGGCTTCCTTAATTAATGTTCAAACAAGAATATAAAATTCCTTGATTTTTCCATATATCCAAATATAATCATATAATATTCAATGAATCTATAAGTCTACATGAGTTAATGCATGATGTAGACAATAAGATAAATAATCCAATGAAACAATGTTGTCACTTAAAACCGATCAATCCTTTTCTTTTACCAAGTCCCCAGAGACACTGTATCCCCCTTTATTCATGCATACAATAAAGTTAAAGTTTCTAAAAAAAAATTAGTTACTAAATATATCATTATGGTAAATGGGGATAAGGGAAATCAAAAACTATGTAATTTGAGGAGAATTTTTGAACTCCAAGGACCAACTTATGCCTTTAAAACCAATGATACACAAAGGATTTTGTAAAGATATATTGCAATTTATTTGGAGTTCCAATGAATTATCTCCTGATGATATTATTATAAATATTTTAATTTATAAATTTTTAAAAGATCTAAATTTTCCGCCTGTGAGAATAATGAAACATATTCATCATTAATTAAATTGAACTTTTATTTTTGAATTGAATCATCATCAATTGTTATATTTCTTCCCTGATATATTCCAAATGTTTATTTATCTAGATAAGATATATAAATACCTTAGATAATGAGATATAATTCATTTGTATTATTCTTAACAAAACACTCTCATGTTTCCTACATAGAAATAATATATTATTTCATCAAATATAAAAGGATGAACTTTATATGGATTTTTATCCACAATTTCACCATCACAATCAACATATAAATATGCCAATAAATCCATTATTCATTCTATTTTGAATAAATAATCATAATTTATAATTCTCACAACATACCACATTATTTTGATCACAAATAAAGAAATATTTCTTCTTTAATAAAATCTATGAATATGAATCCCAATAATTTAGAAGATAATACATCAATCCAAGTAGTAATAAGATAATGTAAACCCCCAATGATTATTACCTATAATTTAGAGACCATTCCCAAACTATTTACAAGAATTCCAATGTCATTACAACTACTATTGGATTTGGAAAGATCTTTATTTTTTTTAATTTCTTAATTTTTTATTTTTTATAATACACTTTTGAGAAGAATATATTTCCTTCATCTTGATAACCATTTATCCTTAAAAATATGTAAAATGGTTGATTATTGAATTTTTTAATTTAGAACACATTAATTTTACAAATATATCAATAAAATTATATTTTCTTCCACTAGATATGATATCTTCTATATAAAAAAGAACCTTAAATTTATCCTTATATAAGTTTTCTTACATAGAGGATGTGATCAACACCTCCTCTTTTTAAATCTTGATTTCTCAAGAGATAATTCAGCCACACATACCAAGCATCCGCTACTTGTTTTATCATATATAAGGCCTTCTTTATCCTAAATATTTTACTATAATTATTCAAAAAAATACAACCTACTAATTTATGTAAAATTCTTCATTCAAGATATTATTTGATTAATTTTTTCAACCATTTGAAACATTTATACTTTCTCAGGATAACAACTATTTAGATGTGTTTAGTATATTCCATTATTTCCACTCATGTAAATGTATCCTCATTAATAACAACTTAGAGACAAGTATATCCTTTATAAAATAGACTTGTTTTCTTATGGATGAATTTTTTATTTTCATCCCAATTTTTGATGAAGTCCCACTTTATAACAATTGAATATTGATTATAAGGTCTTCATCAAATCTACCAAGTTTTATTTTTATTAATTTTATAATATTATTAATCCATGGAATTATTCCACGATTACCCATTTTCTAATTATTGATCTCAATTTGGTTCAATAATAGATAATAGATTAGGGTGATCTACTCTATTCAACCATTTTGTATGATTTGGAGTGGAATTTTCTCCAATTATTTGTCATACATGAATCTGTACCCTTTTATTTCATTAATGATTTATGGGTTGACTCACCTAATTAATATTTTCCCTTATAGATTCATTCTTAGAATCATCATCAACCTAAATTGTTTTAATACTCCCAAATATATTTCTAATTCTTCACTTTCATCAATCAATTCCACAGAAACTAAAATTCTCAAATATTATTTGGATTTATTCTCAGAAACCATTACATCACAACTCAAAACAATATTTTTTATCCTCTTATTGATACATTAGAGTCTATACAAATTATTGATTAGCCTATGAATATGCATTTAGTCATTATATCACTATATTTTCCTTAATTTCGATATTTATTTCAGATGAAACAATTTCTTACAAATACCCTGAGAGACATCAATTTTCCCTTTATTTTTCATAGTTTTTATTAAATATTATTTATAATTTTAATGATTTCTACTATTTTTTTGTATAAAAAACCACATGAACTACTTTATTATAGAATTTACATGAGATTCCACTATTTATCAATAATTTATTCTATATATGTGTTACCTTGAAATTTCTTCTGTTCACAATCACATTTTATTTTGGTGTTCTCACTAAAGTTACTCATTGTTGATATCATGTTTGAAAGGTAATTTTCATCTTCATAAGATGTTTACTCCCTTCAATTATATGATCCCATAATTTTTATAGCTCTTTGATTTTATTTTCATATATTCTTCAAAACCATTTTATCAAATAAAATACATTTTTTATTATTTTATGAATAAGGAACACCCAATCCTTCTTTAGTAATCCACAAATAAGAGGGAATAATGTTCACAATAAGTTCTTATCAGACCAATAGGACAAAAAATAACAGCGTGGAACAAATTTATAAAACCTTATGATATCTTATTCTTTGGGGGATATAGATTATTAACCATATTTCCTGACATATAAGATTCAAATGTCTTTTCCTAATATTGCCTCACTTTTTGAATATCAACAAAAGCATTGAATTTTTAAATGTTCTCTATTATTTATTGATTGTCACAGACCATTATTTGATTCCAATTTTATTTCTTCTTATACTAATTGAATAGATTTATTATCTTTTATATCAAATAGATATATATTTTTATTTGTTCTATAATACTTATTTATAGAATCCTCATACTTTCATTCGATATTTCACCCCTTTTCGAATGAATGTGAATTCTAATGTTGTGTCACCATGCTAACTAACAATAAAATGTTTATGAAAAATTATATCAACAAAAATTATATAAGGATTCTTCTTTTCATCATTGTCTAATCATGCCTTTCCACAACAATTAATCTTCAACACTGCCTCATTCCCAATTTCATCAACTCTACCTTTATTTGATTTAAATAAATTCATTTTTATCCTTATAAAAGATGAATAGACTTGGTTTCTAAACTAGGATCTTATATTCTTTTTTTAATATAACAAAATTTCATCAATGTTTTCCATTTTATTTTTGTCCCTTCCCATCCAAGGAATTTCTATGTGATTTGAGAAATTTTTAGCACATTATCATAATTTATAGAATAAACAAGAAGATAAAATTGTTATTATTAAAGAGTATATAACATGTTATATAATATTATGTTATTAGATATATTTTAATTAATTTATATTTGTCTTAAAGAATAATAAATTCCTCTTATTTTCATGAAATATACTACATTATGTCTAAAAATTGGAAAATGAAGACATTATCCATAGAATGAATTTCTACTTTTATATAAAGAGTATGTTTATAATATACGTTAATAAATTCTACCTTGATGACATCAAATAGATTATCCTCTTCGATATATTTTATCTTCACTAAAATAAAACATAACATCGAAAAAAATCCACAAAAAACACATTATTAATAGATAATTTCTATTTTCGTATCCTCTCCACATATCTATAGATTTTAAAAATGTCATAGAATTTAGATAATTTACCACTAGTTGAAACCTATTCAATTCAATTTATTCCTTTCACAATATTAATTTATTGTATTCAATATTTTTATTTAACTATTATAACTGATACAAGTCTTACCCATACCATTTTTCTTTTAATAAAACAAAATTTCTTGAAAACTTATTATTCATTGTTAATCTATTTCGTTCAAATATTTATATAACAAGTACCAATATGATTCTCTTTGTGGAATCATATATATTTTTTATTTTTTTCAACATTTTTTATAAAAAACCACTTTTTTTCCAAGATCATAAGTATTCATGACATTATAATTGATATATATGTTCAAATTATCAATGATCATATTTTTTTCTTCAATGTTAAATATATAAATAAAAAAACCATTTTATTTCAATGATAATTATTCATAGTCATAAAATACATTATCATGATGATTAAATTTAGATTAAATTTGTTCTACGTAGCTAGGGGAATCCTTCAAAAAATATTTAATTATTCTATTCATATTTCATTGTAAATGATTGTTTTCAAGACTTTCATCCAATTAACATTAATCATATACTAATTATTATAGTGTATAATCGAATTATTCATTGGTATTAGACTTCACACAAGATGATATAATTGAATCTTATATATCATTTTGAATCTATGTTTCAATACCTTATAGAAAAATCTTCCTAAACAACCTTATTTTCTTTGTTAACATAAAATTTCATATGATACTTACTTCCATTTAAATTTATATAATGGTTGTTTTTACATGATTTGAAATACTTATTTAGTTTTAGTTATAACTAATACTCATCAACAGCTTCACCGATATATTTGGACACCATGTAGAAACATTTATAATAATACCAAAATTTAAACAACATAGAGATAACTTTCCCTCAAATCTACCTTTTCACCTTTCTAATATTATAATAATTGTTGTTGATAAAAAATTACTTTTATTATATTCATTTTCAGAGTATATAAATTTCTACAACTCAATAGCCTTGAATTCAATATCTTTATATCAATATACAAAATATCTCTTCTATTTCACCCACATCTCATCTGAAATGACCATTTTGTGAAAATCTTGGAGTGATTACTCACTAATATTCATCACCTTTAGTGTTATATTATTTTGATAGTAAATATAAGGTAAAATAATAATAATCTTATTTACAATATTTTAATATCTGATCTCCAAAAAATGTCTTATAATAATACTCAAAAAATAAAACGATTATAAAAAAGATATATATGTCAATGGATTTAATAATTTGAAAAAAATATATATTATTTGATACATAAAATATTTCCCCCTCCACGTCGCTACCACATTCAATGATTTATAATTTTTATAAAAAAATCATTTAGGTTTTGAAGAATCCATTATCTCTATATAAATCCCATTGGAAAATTCTCTTGTTGTGGTATTTTGATCTTTAAAATCAATATTCAATAACTTTTTTTGGTTTCTATCAATTATCATCCTCTATGATAACTTACTATCTTCCCATGTACTACCCAATAAAATACATGTAAAGACCCTAACATATTATACATATATATTACGTCTCAATAGATTAATATTCATTATATAAGATAACAATCCATGATGGATTTATTTATATATAATTCATTTTAAATATGGAAACATAAACAACTTGTTCATAAGTGAACTACATCATCTATAACTAATTTCAAAATTTCTAAAACCCTTGTTATATTTATCATTAATAAAAACATTATTCATACCTTGAGGAAGAAAACCTAATAAAATGTCAATTGGGATGCCCAGAAATGGTAAACAAGGGCGATGTCAATGATCACACAAGAAAAAAAATGAGCATACGGGTTTGATAGCATGAGATTGATATTTGAAAACCATAAACTCCATATCGTATATCAAAAAATTTACTCATATAATAAATCATAAAATTTCATAGGAAATGATTCATAGATGAATAAAAGTACATAAACCATGAGATAATAACATTTGAATAAGACATAGAGTTGTGGAATTCACATAATCATAGAAATAATTATGTGAAGGATACCCACCAATAAATTCATAACATTTGATGCTTGGACTAACTACCCGTTTACCTACTTTGGGTAGGGATGAACTCCCATTTACCCTCTTTTAGGTATAAGATAACCTCCCTTGTACTCTTTTTTGGGAATGGAATAACCTCCCATGTACCCTTTGAGATCATATTAGGTTAATAATTACACAATTAATTATATAGAGATACATTTCACACCAATAAATAAATCCATACATTGTTTTGCTGAAATATCATAAAACATTCATCATATCATAACCTATGAAAATAAATAGTTTTTAAAAACATTTAATCATTTCATAATCAATGGATATGAAATTGGTTTCCTAAACATCATTCCATAACATACATAAACCATAAAGAGATAGAATAAGGATGATACAATTGGATAATATCCATATAAATCTTATGTAACATTAAATGATGTTATCCAAGATAAAAAATTCTTTTTAAAAATAATTTGGAACATTTATTGAGGAAAATAAACATTTCACTTTGAAAATCACTTTCTTATAAAATATTTCAAAATAATTTTCTATAAAAACAAATTGATGTATAAAAATTAATATTTAAAACAATATGTGGTTATGATGGTGGGAAATTCTATTCCCACTATACAAGATAAAACAAATATTCTTTTCAAATTTTATGTAAAAGTACAACTGGTGTTGTTTAGAAAATAAAATAGAAATTACTTTTTAATTTTTTTTGTCAAAAAATTAAAACAAGAATAAAAATATATTTAAAAAAAACTTAATTTCATTAACATTTAAACATTTATTTATAAAACGTGGATATAAAATAAATATTATTTTAGTATAAATAGTGGAATATAATCTTTTTTTATTAAAAAAATTATTTTGTACTCTTGAGTACATAAGGAAAGGAAAAAAGAAATAAACACAATTATGTTCATGAAAAAATATAGGGGAATAAATTTTTTTTGTTTCCAGAGAGTTATAAAATAATATTTAATAACTAAAAGAATAAACATAAACAATCTTGATAAATGATGATATTGTATCATAAAACCCTTACATTTTAGGTAGCATTCAATTATTAGAACACTAAAAGGACAAAATTTATTGAATATTAAAATATCACGAGAATAAATAATTTTAGGATATTACATTTAAAATGGGTTTTATATAATCCTTATAAAATTATATATTTTTATAACATAACATATTTCCCAATGAAGAAAATTGAGAAAAAAATACAATATCTAAAGTATTGACTTCCACAATACATATTAAATATATATGTATATTAAATATAGGTTTATTATAAATATATTATAGAAACAAAAATTTATATATCATAACATATATCACTTACCAATGATTTTTCTTACCCATTTATTAAAATTGATTGTTAAAATCATGTTTTAGGTAATAACTACATTATTCTTCTAGTATGTTATGATTTGGAATTTTATATTGATTTAATTATATAATCATTTAATCATATAAATATTTTTAACCATTATATAAATATAATATATATTCATTATATATTTATTTATTATAATTCGTTAAATTTAGAGATAGAAAATTAAATACACTACTCATGGAGATGGTAGGTTGTATGCACGTATAAACGCAGTTTCAATTTTCCTAACGGATGAGAAAATAGGAAAACAAATAATACAACAACTATAAAGTATCCTTAATGTTTCATATATATATATATATATTATATTAATTAAATTTATCCTCATTACTATATATTTAAAGAATAATGGAAAATGGATCACATCGCATTGTGAGGGGGTGGTTCTCCAATCACACGGGCGACAATATTATATTCACATGTACTGGAAATTAATAAGGTATATGTGGAATTATAATACATAAGTATAATAATATCCTGAATATCATATATAAATATTAAATATATCATTATATTCAGTTGTGAGAGGTAGTGATTGAAAACAAATAATATCGGTTTGCAAGGCGGTAGTCCATCATACACCCGATCAAAAGTCTCATTTCACATTTATTGAAAGATGAACCAAATGTAGGTAATTACCTTAATGTAATCACATATAATTATATAGGTGATAATATTTTTTATATAATTATTGTTGAAAAAATTAATGAAGAATGAGAAAAAAGAAATAAAACAAAATCATAATTTTATGAATTTACATCTTATTCGGAGAGCCTCTTTTAGTTTAAACCTAAATCCTTATAATGATTAATTACAAGGGAAACTAATTCTTCTAAGACTTTTAAAATTAATTAATGGATGTATTTGTGTAGGTATAATCCTATCCAAAGGGTTTTTTTAGTTTGAAGAGAAAAGTATAGGTGGTGGGATTTTATAAGTGGTGGAGAGGATAAAAATGAAATTTTTGAAAAGAATAATGCTTACCCGCAATCGTCACATTCCAAAAAAGAACCAAAATGGGTCATTATAAAATAATAAATGCTATAGGGTATAAATATGGAAATAAAACAGGTTTTAGAAATGTTTTTAGTCATTATTACCCCTTATGTTTTTTACTTTAACACCCGATAAAACAATTTTAACCTTAACCATTATAATTAATTTTTAATTTTTTTAATATTCACATGGACTAAAAAATAGTTGTCTTTAATTTATAATATTATATAATATGATTAAAAATATTAAATTTATTTTTTAAATTTAATTTCACATAAGATGAGAATTTTAATTAGAAATTAAACACACAGATGTGATGAATAAATGGGTTTACAAAGAGAAAATTACCAATATTTGTAAAATATTTTTCAACTAGATTGAAAATGAAAATGAATAAAATGGAAAATATTGGGTTAATTAAAATAAAATTATGTTAATTTTACTTTTGAAAATTTCTTTTAAATAATTGAAACTTTATAAATTCAATACTGAAAAGGGAGTTTCCAATAAAAATGAATATTTTTTAATATTCATCGAGAAATTAATTTTTTCATAAAAATAATAAGAATTCAACCTAAGGCAATTTTTACATGTTAAATAAAAAAATAATTTTAATTTTTTCAAAAAAATTTTCTATGAGTGGAAAAAAATATTATTACATTTTCATATAAATAATGAAAAATTAATTTTTTTTTGAATAAATGGTATTTTCCAAGTATATAAAGACATTAATAAATTTTTAGTACTTTTTTATATATTCTTTCATTACATATATTCATTATAAATAGTTTTAAAAATGATTTTATTCCTATTATTATGTCCTAGTTTAATGCTTACGCTATAATGGTCATGTCTAAATAATAATTTTAATAGTTTATCATGGTTCCTTAAATCTTGGAGTTGCATGAAAAATAAGATATCAATAAAAATATTTTTTTTGAAAAATTGTTTCATAAAAAAAGTGGGTGTTACTTTCTATCCCCCATAAAATTAATTTCTCCCTTAAAATTGATCACTCTAATATAAAAAATATAGGATACATAAGACTATCATTTATTCAGGTTCCCACATAGATTTCCCAAGATAGTGGATTCATAAAAAACTTTTACCAGATGAGTTGTCTTTTTTTCTTAGAATATTATGTCGATGATCCAAAAATATAAAGTGAGTTCTTTTAATAATAATGTATATTTTCAAGTGGTATGACCTCTATGTTCAACAAACGTGATGGATGAGGAATGTAATTTCACAAGAGAGATACATTGAACACATCATGAAACTAAGAAAAGTTTGATGGATGTGCCGAACGATAAGATACATTCCTGATAAGATCAATAACTTCAAATGAAAAAATATAAAAGGGGAATAATTTTCCATTAATTATCAATATAATTAACATATTCTAGGGAAAATTTAAATAATTCCTTTATCAATAACATCAAATTCTAAATCATATTGAAGATTGTCTATAGACCTTTTCTACTGGCTTCGCGTTAACCATAGGTTTTGATGAATGAATTTAACATTAATTTCCATTTCATTAGCTGATACTTGTCCCAATATATTTATTTCTAAATATTCATTCATGAAAATTATATTTATACTATTTTAGTCTATATAGGTCTTCATATATAGTCATCTAAATGCTTGTTTAAATGTCATTTTTGTAAGAAAACACAATTAAATTAATATTTTGATCTACAAATCCATTCAAATCCATAGAAAAATATCACAACATATCTCTAATGGTTTGAATTATTATCTTATGATGAAAATACATATAATGATGATTCAAAATGATAAAACTCAACAATGTATCAATGAATTTATGAATCCTTCTACAGACCTTTGAGGTAATCCTAAGATCATTATCAGATACTATGGAGTGTGGTACTGGATGAATCCTTACCACTTCCTTAACATATATTCTAGAAATATGATCAAGAGATATGTCTACCTTAGTATTAATACATTTTTTATCTCATAAGGTGATCCACCACAACCCATATAGACTTATTTTTTTCATAAATTCTGGTGATTCCCATGAAAAAATCAGAAGCATTGTTTTCCCTTTTCAATTATTATATATATAATTGTTGTAGCATCCCCTTAGACTATTTTCTATCATACATTACATACAGATAAACCATATACCACGATAAATACTTATTAATATCTATCTTCATGTTGTACCACTAGAAATACTCTTCCACATAGTATAGTTGTAAACATTACACCCCTTTCATCCTTCACTTATGGGTTAAATCCTCACAGCCATTCTAGATATAACATTTTTTCACCCGATTTACAGGTTATCCTTTTTCAAAAAATATTCTAAAATACTTCCTATAACATTACTAAACTATAATAGCCTATAATTACATCAAAATCAATGATAAGATAAACTCTAAAGCTTACCAATACGTTTTATCTTATCTGCAAAGAATTCATTTATCCTAAAAATAATTTTTCACTAAAAATATATACAAAAAAGAGTCATATTTCCATAAATGTATCTCAAATATACATAATCGTAATAAAATCATATCACATAAAACCTCAAAAATGGTATCTATAAATTTTATTTTATGATCAACCTTAAATTCATAATCCCATGATGGTATCCACAACTATTATGTTATTATTACATAGATAAATTTATACTTACAAAAGATAATTCACCCTTGATTCCATAAATATGCTCTTATCCTATAGATTAAAATTTTTATTGGGATACCGGTTTAACAGTTAAACTAATAGAATATCAAATGATATTTCATTATTCTAGAATCTATGTAGAGGGATACAAAAATGTCCAGAATCAAAAAAAAATCACAAAAGAATGAACAACAATATTTTTATATAGCACATTTATATAAAATCCATCATGATATTCACAAAACAATAGCGACATATATGTTTTCAATGACTATCATGATTCACATTAGTTTTGGTGATTACACATTCTTTCCCATCACCCTTTCATTCAAATACATAATAAATTTCCTTTCCCCACTAAAAACATGTAGTAGTTACCTTAAGAAAATTCCCTATATGATTCAATCCACACATTGAGAAGGATTATAAACTAATAATCCTCTCTCCATGGTTTTAGAATTTCATTTGTACTCAATATTTTTTTTTTCTTTTCAAGACCACATAATAGATGGGTATCCCCAATATCAATTTTACCTTAATAGTAAAGGTAAATTTTTTTTCATAGCTACTGAATTCTAGTATTGGTAAAACCATTTAGAAAATTGGTTTTATGAAAATGGAGAATAGATCAACCCTACATTCAGTTTAGATGATAATACTAAAAAAATACCTCACCAATATTGTAAAACATGAATCATAGCTACAAACATATTCATAGACTTTTACTAGTTCATTAAATTATTCCTCAATTTTTATAAATAAATTATGAAATTAATTACTAGAATATATGATCTTAAAATAAAACCATTATATAGAGTCAATTTAATCTTGTTTCCCCATATTATTGATAAGATTTCACCATTAGTATACTTCTCCATCCACATTATAGATGGAAAAATGGTTTTTTTTCATGCTCTAAAAACTGGTGAATTGAATTTTTTCCTTTTAAATTTCCATTTCTATATAACTTGTAGATTAATAGAACCACTAGTAGTAGTAATATGATTCCTTGTGTGTAATTAAATTGAATTTTGTTCCCTCCTTTTCTTGTTTTAAATTTTATGATGATTCATAACCTAAGAATGTTTTGTGATCATAGAAACATTATTTTTCACTCCACCACCCATAAAATTAGGTTTCTTATTAGGTCAATCATTTCATTATATTTTAAATTTCATATTGGATTGTTTCATTCAGCTTCCATTAATTCACTAAAATAAAAAATCATAGTTTAAGCAACAATAATCATTGTTGTAAACAACATAATTCTAAAAAATCAGTAATAAAATGTCCATAATATGACACCTTATTTTCAATCTATGAAATATTGGGCTTATATTGGGTTATTCAGGGTCATTATTCAAATCCATCATGATGGTTCATAAAGAGTTTATAAATTTACAAAACATATCCCCTTATAGTGTCAAAAAAGATGTGTAATATATCCCACTATCATGTACTAGATAACACTCTAGTGAAGACTGATTTGCCTTTTTTAGATTGATTACCCCTATGTACATCATTTCTAGAACTATTTCCACTTGTAGTATTCAGATAAGGTTATAATTTCTTAGAAACCGCTCTCTCTATCTTTCACCAAAATTCCCTAAAATTTTCCTATAAATATAAATATCATTATAATTATCTTTAAAAATCATTAGGGATCCCACTAATATTTTTTTATTCATAATGCTAATGGTTATGTAATTTGTGATTTGACACCAATGGTAAATACATGAACTTATCATACATAAAAATTAATATTAATAATGAATATTTATTACCTAACATAATGATCCAAGACAAAATCATTTAAGTCTAGTTCCATTAGAAACATGGGAACAAAAATATCCTATTAGTACGTAAAATACATCTTCTTATACTAATTTATTAATTTCCTTCACACATATTAAACATATCCTACATAAACATTTCTTTATAACCTATAGATGAAAAAATAATAAAGGTTGAGATCATAATCTCAGTAAGAGTAAAAAAGGATGATATCAATTATCATAAAAGAATAACATGAGAAAATGGGTTTGAGAACATGAGATTAAAATTTGAAAACCAGGTACAACATATCATAGATTGAAAAATAGATTCATGGAATAAATAAAGGTATATAAGAAGACATGAATCATAATTGAATCAATGTACATATGCCATGAGAGAATAACATTGGAATAAGGCATAGATTTTTGGGATACACATAAGCATAGAAATCAGTATGTAAAGGAAACCACTAAGACATTCATAAAATGTTATTCTTCGGCAAACCACATGATAACATTCTTAAAGCAAGAGATAACCTCCCGCGTACTATATTTTGGGATTGGGATAACCTCTCATGTACCCTTTATGTGCATATAACATTAATAACTACCCAATTAATTAGATGGTGGTATAGTTCCCAAATGTCTGATAATATAAACATTTCTCGTGTGATAAGATAATAAATAATTCATTATATCATAACCATTGAAAATAGATGAATTTTATAAACATTTCATCACATCATAACCCATGGAAAAGACACTGGTTTCAAAAATTTGTTGTATTGGAAGACAAAATCATCTAGAGAATAAATAAAGATAGTAAAATTAGATCATATCAAAAGTAATTGGTTCATAACATCAAATTATGTCATTTTAGTTGGAAAATGATTTTTGAAAGATCAAATAGAATATTACATGAGGGAAATTACATTTCCACATTGAAAGGAATGTTTTTCCAAAACAATTCAGAATAATTTTCTTTGAAAATAACCCTTAAAGATTTTAAATATTTAAAACATTATGTGGTGATGATTGTGTCAAACTCAATTCATGTAATGCACAATAAAATAATGATTCTTTTTTTCACATTTTCAGTAAAATCCAAATGGGCCTTTATTGGAAACCATTATGAAGATTATTTTTAAATTTTTCTATAAAAAGTAAAAAATTTTAAAAATGTCATTAAAAATCATTTTAGTGTAGTAAAAAATTTATTTAAATTTTTTTGAAAACAAATATATCGAAGAAATTTTTTTTTTCGACCGAAGAGAGAACTATAGAAGTTTTTTCTTGAAAACAATATTTTTGAACTGTTGAGTACATAAATAGATGAAAATTAAAGGAAAAAATGTATTTTAATGACACAATCCTAGTACTCAAAATTTAATGTGTTTATTTGAGATATATCATAATATTTCATAATTATAATCATAAACATAAACAATCACGATAAATGATATGATTGTATAATAAAAACTTTTACACTTTGGTAATATTGAATCGAATGCCACATGAAAGGATTATATTAAATGAAATAGTATATTTCATGATAACAAATATGAAACTGAAATTACATGAAAATTATGATTTATATATACCTCATAAAAGAATATAGATGTACAACTTAACATATTTCTTAATGAAGAAAAATTAATACAAAAATCCCTTACCTAAAGTATCAACTTCCTTGGTACATGTTCAAACCCCATACCTAATAAAAATTGGTTTATTATAAATCTTTTTAGAACCATAATTATATATACCATACAATATCTTATTTACTCATGACCTTTTATTATGCATTTGTTAACAATTCCATGATAATATCACTTTTTGGGTAATAACTACATTATTTTTCAAGTAAGGATTGATTTTGTATTTTCAATCCTTTTAAGTCGACATTTTTTCCATAAAATACATAATTATAACCATTGATATTTACTTAATATATATTCATTATATATGTATTTAGAGTAATATATAATAGTTAGAAATAGAAAATGAAATACATTGTTCATGAAGATAGTATTCCATTTATACGCATGAACGATATTCTCATTTTATCGACGTATTGACGAAATGGAAGATAAATTATATATCACAATTATAGAGCCATTTTAATGTTATATATATCACATATATTATTTAAATGTATCCCCATAACATTTTATGTAACACATATGTGAAAAGTGATTTACATCACTTTGTGAGGTCGTATTAAACCGTATACACGTGCGAAGACATCGTATTCCAATGAAACATAATGTAATAACTTTTATATTATATTATAAGTATATTAGTATAAAAGTATTATAAATATTATATAAAAACATTAAATAAATCATTTTATCCAACTCTAAGTGGTGTGCAGAAATATAAATTACATCAATTTGCAAGGTGCTGGTCCGTCGTACACATGATCGGCGATTTTAGTTACCCTTTTTTAGAAGAGGATGAAGATATAAGTTATTAAATTAACATGATGAAATATAAATATGTGTTTGATAATTTATTATTATATTTTCATATTATAGTAATATTTTTACGAGGTGTAAGAATAAATAAAACAAAAACACATGTTTAAGAATTTTACCACTTCCTTAGAGAGCCTCTAAAGGCTTATACATAAATCATTATTAAGAGTGATTTATAATAAAAATAAGGCCTCTAAGAACTGAAGAGGGAATATAGGTGGATATTTGAGTTTTAGTTTTTTTATTCAAAGGGGTTTAGAATTGTAAATTGGAGAGGACATGGGTGGGAATTTATAAGTGGGGGAGAGGACACACATGTAATTTTTAAAATGAATAAATTGTACCCACATTTTTCACATACCAAAAGTCTCTAAAATGGGACATTTTAAAAAAATTATAGGTTATAAGTTATAAATGATTCCATAAAATTATTTCTGGAGATGTTTATTGTTCATGTTACCACTTATCTGTTTAGTTTAACATCCTAGTAAATTGGTTTTTACCTTAACTACAATAATTATTTATTACTATTTTTACTATTCATTTAGAACATTAGTTAAGTTGATGATATTATATGATATTAATTATTATTAATCCAAATACGGAATGAAATTTTTAATATTACATTCAAATAAATGGAATTTTTTAATTAAAATGTAAACATATAGAGGTGATGGAAAAGAAGTTTTACAAAGATACATATTTTAAAAAGATTAGAAGGTTTTTGTATTAGGATTCAATAAGAAATTGATTAAAATGAAAAAATAGAATATTTATAATATAATTGAGATTATTTTACTTTTAATTTTTATAAAAATGGACACATATGAATGCTTTAAACAAAATGGATATTTTCAATAAAAACAACTATTTTTCATTATTTATAAAAAGATTAATGTTTTTAAAAAACAGAAAAAATCACACTATGATAATTTAAACATTTAGATTTGAAAAATTAATTTAATATTGTTGAATAAATTTGATAAAAAAATGAAAATTTAATTTTCCAATATGTTTCCAATAATAATGAAAATCATTTTTTTGGGAAAAATATTTTTTGGAGAATATAAAACTGACAAAAAATTAGTATTTTTTATTAAAATATCTTAATTATATAGAAAAACTATAATTAATTTTAAAAATATGGTTATTCATAATAATAACTCTAATTTTGAGGATATTTTATAATGGGTGTGTTTAAATAATAATATTATTAGTATATCATGGTTCTTTAAAACTCAATGTTGTGTGTAACATAAGATATTAAATAAATTATATTAATTTGAAAAATTCCATAAAAACATGGGGTGTTACAATAAATCAAGACATATATAATTTTGATTATATATCATCATATTCTTTCATATCTGATAATTACACCCATTTTATAATGGAACCCCCTTTGTATTCATAATATTCTCTACGATGAAACTATCTATCAATAAACTCAGGAAATAATAAGCGGCTTTGATACCACTTATTTCAACCTGTGGTCTTGCTAAAAACCATAATAGGGGTGGGATAAAATTTAGGTGTACTAAAATTACAACATATCTTTTAAATTAATTGGATCTTGAATTCATGTTCAAAAATAAATATTGAATATAATTTTTATTTTAAAACAAATACAAAAATATAAAGAGACTAAACACAATGATATTAATTATCTCAAAAATAAATTGATATAATAATGGGAAGATATAAATTATGTTTAAATATTTATATCTACCACAACATCAATAGTATTTTATTATAACTTTATTAAAAACTCACTACTCCACCAAGGTCTACAATAGTTTCTTCTCTTTCACTCACTTTTTCAAAGAGGAATATAAAAATGATAATGAAACCCATGTCATTCAAATAGTGTTATAAATGAAAAATAATAAGACATAAATGAGAAAGTGTGTTATCTATGATTCTATAATACCAATATTTAAATTTCTTCTACAATGAAGAAAAAAATCTGGTCATAGAACCTGGTATTCAAAGAATTTAATTATCAAAAAAATTACTTTATAAATTTAGATATACAACGTATTCCTTAACTGTTATGATATTCTTTATAATATTCAAACTAATCCACTTTATCATATGTGTTTCTTTATTTTTATATTTATTATCTATATTTCAATCTTAATTTGAATTTTAATTTCAATTTAAAAGTTGAAACATCACAAAAAACTCATAATTAAAAACTAGCCTTCAGATTGATTTTAATAAGATATCCACTATTTAATTTATAATGAGTTGTTACTAGATATATAAATAACCAACCAACCATCATATAATTTCCACATAATCATTATTTATTGAATTATATATAAATAAGAACTCAATGAATGACTGATTACTTCATAGTGCAATGAGTCAGTTTTACCAAAATATCCAAAAATTTCTAGATAGATCAGAATTTGAACTAATCCTTCACAAAATATAACATTCTATATTAAATATTAATGTACATTAAATATTTTCAAGGTGTTTCTTCATGTTATGTATTCTTCTTATAGAGTGTTATTATATGAGAATAATGGTGTGATCAATTCAACATCAGATATATTTGAATCTTCTCTCATTCCTTCACAACATAACTTTTTGTGTTGTGATGTGGATATATACATTACATATTCATTTAGAAATCACCCAGTGTTCCCTCTATCACATCTCTATCATAGGTAAAAATAATGTTAGTAAATATGTTTTCTATTATTCTATCAATATCCATTCACAAAATTATGTATGTAGCCATGGTGTGTATAATTCCTATATATATCCCATTTGAAAAAGAAATAGATCCCATTTGACTCATATATAAAATACATATAAAATTTTTTGGGGATCCAATCCCATTCAATGTATGGTATATAGTATTACAGTATGACCTCTATTACTTTTAGAATTCAAAGAATACTTTTGAACAATTCATCCATAATAATAAATAAAATTGATGTGACTTACACATGATGTTATATAATTAAAAAGCACTAATAAACATAACATTATTAAACAATTCAACCAAACAACCTATGGTTTAAATATATCCATATTACATATGATTTTTTATATTTAAATATTGTTGTTATAATGTGTTTTTCTAATAATAAGTTATAAGAGATGAATAATAAGGGGATGATTTTAGGGAAGTTTCATTACTACATAGATGAGGTCAAACTAAAGCCATATATCCTTTTGTGAGGAGATTGATATTTATTCATGTAACCAAAATGTCACCAATATATAATATACGATTAACAGAGAGTATCTTGGTAGAATATATGATGTAGTTTTATATTTATGTGTGATTTTGTAAGGGCGGTGGAGGTGAAATTTTATATGTGAAAATGAGTGACATTTTTTAAAGGAACTATTAATTAATTATAATGTAATATTTTTTTAGAAAGTGAAGTGAAAATGGGAAAAATAGATATAGATTTTTATTATTATTTTACATTATATTTATTTATTTTTACTAATTTATATATTGTTTTTACCATATACCTAATTTTATGAAACTCACTATTCAATTATGTATGTCAATATACATTTGATAAATTTAATTTTATCTAAAAATTATATTTACAAAAATATATAATTCAAATGTGTTGATTAATAATATGGAATCTATTTTATTGATATTAATTCCTAAATATTAGAAATTTTAAAATTTCATGAAAACTCATAATTCATTAATTTTTTTCAAAAAAAAATATTTCTTTACAAATTAAATAATCCAATATTATTCCCTTTATTTTTTCTGGGTTTATATAGTATATGGAAAAAAATAATTGGTGGTGGGTTTTTATAAAAAAATGAATATTTTAAAGAAAATACATTAAGAAGATGAAGTTATTAAAACCACTATGTTTCCCTCGATTGGTAATTAATTATAAATAGATTGTTCTTGATATTAGAAGTGGTTTTGTGAAACTTGTGATCATATGTATTTGGAAATAGTTTTTCAACCACTTTTAAAGAGAACATGGTTTTTTACCTAAAATATTTCTATTCAACATTTTATTGGTTTAAAATTCAATAAATAAAACAAGTAATGGGTTTTTAATAAAAAAAATTCATTTTTAGGACAAATTTTGATATACACCAAAAACATTATTGATGGTTTAAAATCATTTTGAAGTTGTTTCTCCATGATTAGAAGCAGTTTTAAGTCATACTAATTTAATAAAACAAATACTATCTCTCTTTGATATTAATTAAATTATAGTTTTAAAATTCATCAATACATATAGTATAAGAAATTTAATTACAAAAATAATGAAATAAAACATAAAAAATACAATATTTTAATACAATTAAATATCATCTAAACATGAAATTGATCATTGAAATGATGGATATGATTGATATATAACTTTTAGTGAAAAATAAAACTAATAAAAAGACATATATATTTGAGAAAGAGTGATTGTATTGGGGGGAACCCCGAAATTCATCTCCACTTCTTGACAGTGGTGGCCTCTGTGCCCGTCCCTCCCCCACCTATGGGGGAGGGATCCTAGTTGCCCACAAAAAATGCGTCTTTCCCCTTCACTCCCTTCTCAGATCCGACGTTCCTTCCCTATGTCCTCAAGTTTAACTAGGTCCAAAGGTTCAAAATTTTCTTGATGTGTGCCATAATCTTCTGGTAATGACTGTGGAGTTCTTAGAATCCTAAAATAAAATGAAGCACACCATGATTTCTAGGTTAAAACAGTGACATCCCATCATTGAATTGTTCGATAGGCATGTGTTTTGAACTTGGGAGTTGCAAGATATGGTGAAAATGTGACTTATAGATAACATGCACATAATGTTTTGTTTAACTTCAGAGGCAGATCTCATCAAAACCTTGTCACATGCTCCTCACAGCTTCAACGACATCAATTATTCCTATTCTAGTGGTCCTTTGATTTTCATATGAAGCGTGATACTCCTAAAATGGTGACTTGGGTATTATTTCTAAATATTCCCCCTACTATTCTAGAATCCTTCTATTATGTGTATTCTAGGGAATCAAATTGGAAGATATATGTGGTCAGATAGTCTCATCAAGGATCTCTGTCATCTGGTAAATCCATGTGTTTGTGTGGAAATAGACGTGTCCAAAACTCCATTTGAGTTTGTATGGATCACTGTGGGTGAGGATTGTGGTTGAAAACAACGAGTTGTTTATGAAACCTAGACATATTTTGGCTCCGGATGCAATTTCTTCGGACACTAGATGGTCTTTTTTCATATGGGATCTTGATTTTCTGTATGGAGGAGGGGAAGTGGTCACAACCAAAAATCCATGGTGTTTGCTGAAGAGATGGTGGAGCAGTGTCATAATGTATTCGATGTTAATAAAGGCATGGGTGCAGAGGGGCCGTGATCCACCAGTGACACATGGATTTTCAATTTGCCTACTAAGTCAGGGCTTGGATGCGCTTCCCAAAAAGGGAATAAGGCTTTGATGCATCAAACCAACACATCAGTTTTTCATGTTTTCAGCAGGTTGAGGCAGGACTCGGCTCAACCTTACTCCTGAAGTGCATTGCTGCATAATGACAGTGTGATGAAGGACATTAAAGGACATGTAGATGCTATTTATAGATCACGGGGTACTGGTGAAAAACATCCTTTGAGGATCTATTCTTATGCAAAATATTCTTGAGTATGTAAAGGACTTGAGGCAGTGGAAAAAAGGGGGAAAACATCAAGATGTAGGAAGCACTATGTGAAATGTTGAAGTGGATGAAGGGTGGAAGGGAAAATCAGTGTTTTCCCCTATTCTCGACAAATATATATAACAAATTTGATGGTTTGGGATCCAGAATTCTTGATCAAGGGTGTACTAAGGATGACTAGCCCTTAGTGATTGAGTTCGGGGGTGGTGAGAGTGACGCCATACCATTAGAGGAAATTTCACCAGAAGGATCTAGGAGAGGGCTTCACAGCCCAAGGAATAAGAAGGGACAAAATGAAATTAGGGACCCAGGTACGTGCATTATGCACAAGAAAAGGAAATTCAAATGCCATAAGGAATACTCAAACCTCTCAAGGGCCATGTAGACTAGATTAGATAAAAAGTGTGGGGTATAAGGCAATGGAAGGTGATCTATCTAAAAAAGAACATGTGAAGGAGGTTGGTTTTAACGTGGGGCATGGGAATAGAATGTTCGATGATCCTAAGCATAAGTATCATGCTCTAGAGAAGAAGGTTGATAAACATGATGATCAACCTCCGAACAAGGATGAATTGGTGATTTTTTCAGCGCCTTTAAAAGTGCCTTAGGGCCATCTTGGTTTGTATGTTGATCTTGGTGAATCAGTGGTTATCACGGATGGCCCGTTACAGGATACTGAGGCAGTGGCAATGGAGAATCCATGTAACCTTCTTGTGAACTCTAGGGAAGATATTCTAGAGAAGATCATGTTCTTTAATGCTTCTAAAGAGGATGCAGAAAGGATGAATGATTAACCAATTCATGTGGACACTAATAGAGATCAGGAATACTGGATCATCAAGAAACATCTAAGCATGACAAGAGGATTCATTGATAAGTAGATAATAGAGGAAGAGGTCATTAAGACATGGGGAAAATTCGTTTATCAATTTGAGATTAGAATTTGGAAAGATTGATTAAATATTTTGAATCATCATAAGTTTTAATTTATAATAACATAATTTTTTTTACCAAAAATATTAGTGAAAGTGATTAAAATTAATTACGATGGTTAAGAGATAATGTATCTTAACAATGTACTAAACCTTAAATTTAAGACCACAAATGACTGATAAATGTATCGAACACCAATTTTATGGCCATTATTAGGACATTAATCTTCAATTATGTGTTATGGTGATTCTTTATGATGTTTTTTTGGTAAAAATATGGGTACACCAAACTTGTTTTAAAAAATTCAAGGTATATCATTTCCCTTCCCTGTGACAATCCATCACCTATCCCTCTCATTCGTTCCTCTAAAACCACTTATGACTAGAAAGTTTCTTCCCAATACTCTTTAAATAATCCCTAACATCCACTTAGAAGAATAATTTTTGTCAGAAAGAAATCCAAGGAAGCCTTTTGGCATAAACTTTTAAGATTTACCTGATTAAGAGGCAATGTTTTCCCTCAAGGTATATTATTTTATTTTATTTATCCACCCCTTGACTAAAAATATTAAATTATTTTATAAAAAACAAATATAAAAAATAATATAGAATTTTTTATGCTAAATTTTCGACCTTCAGTTACACACACATCCATCTTATGGGTAACCAACAAACTATTTACGTGTGCATAGAACTATAACCTCACGAAATGATTATTGTTCATTTTTCCATTCCTGCATTTCATGGTGTACACTATGATTGAATGTATGTTTAAAAATGTTATAAATTATATTTATTATGACTTTAATCTATTATAAAAACTATCCTTATTATTTCATTTTTTGTAAATACGATAGTTTTGTTTCAGGATGTATGGACTACCATCCCCCTTAAAGTGATGTGATTCATTCACACACTACATGGAATGTATTAAGGAATGGTTTAGTGATATTATATAATTTATATGATATAATATTGCAATTGGACAAATTATATATATATATACACATAAAGGTCATTTTCTTACTTTCTTTTAATACGACTATTAAGTGAAAACAACGTTCACGCATACGTATGAATTACGGTCTTCATGAACAAAGAATTAAATTTCCCACTAAGTTATTATACAAATTATTATAAAACATATATACTGAATATTCATGATATTTATATCAATTTTATATTTTCTATAAATCTTTATAAAAGTATAAGTACATAATATATTACAAATTAAGACACATGAAAATATAGAAGTAGATATTACCAGAAGAGAAACCTTAACAAAGAATTGTTAACAAGTCGGTAATAAAAAGTAATAATTAAACTAGGTCAGGTATTAGATATGAGAATATGTTTTTTGATAGATTTATAATAAACATATATTAATTATACAAGTGGTTAGTATGAGTACGATAAGAATCAAGACACAAGGTAATGTGATTTCATATCAATTCTTACTTCTAAAAGATACATGATTTATTAACCACTCATTCCTTTTGTGTGGTGTGTATACTTCCCATGAAACCTGTTTCTATCAAATGGGTTATAATATTTTGAAACTTTATTCTTTTCATGGGTTTTTTATGATGAAATTATTATAAAAACATTATTTTTCATAAGTTATGATATGATTACATATTTATGATACCCATTTCATTTCATGGGTTTTGATACGAATATAAAATGTGTGGGACCTATATCTACCTTAAAGGAATTGGGTAAAGATTTATTTTTTATGAGATTGACTGGGATGGTCTAGGGAATGACACATGATTACTTAAATTGTCAAGGGAGTGAACCCTGAAAACCATGATGGTATGTGGGATGAACTCATGAAACTAAGATTACCACAAGAGTGAAACATGACTACCAATATGGTATGGGGAATGACACCATACTTCAAATATGGTATTGGTACTAATGCTGTAGATATTTTGAAAGTCATATTTTATGATTATGTGTCTGCCACAATTCCATGTTTTATTTAATTATTATTATTTCGTGGAATATATTCTATATTTTTTTATTATTCATGTCTAATAAACTATCATGATTTATGACATGTTTTAGGAATATGATCTTCAATTTTTAGGATCTTGTTATGATATCATTATGCTCATGATTATTCTTAAAAATATATATTTTTACACTTATAGAGAATTTGATATGACCCCTTTTTATGTTTCCTTCCCTAGGTTATGAAGATACTTATTGTGTATGAGGTATCTAAGAATGGTTCTAGTCTTGAAGAACCAAGTGGGAGATAATGTAGCTCACTTATGTATCAGTGTTTATGTTCCCATTCTTTCAAAGGCACTAGACAAGTATGGTCTTTGGGAATATATTTTTATAATGTTTTATGTAGTCTTAAAATGTGATGTAATGTTAATGTATGAAAATAAAGGGTCTCTATAGTTGGTATTAGGGAAATTTTTTAGTTATCAATTGGTATTTTTTATGAGAAAACCATAGTGAGATCCCTAAGGACATGTCTATAATAAGTCTAAGGATAAGGAAAAGTATAGGAAAATTTCATTGAATTTTTTAAAGAGGATAGAGTGATTTTTTACTAGAAATACATCCATATATGGATACAAAAAGTGGATGTGGCTCTGGAATAAATATACCAAGGAGTAACAACTGCGAAAAGATGTTTTGGTCTAGACTCAGGGTAATCTGGTACACGACAATGAGCTCTCTTGCTCACTAAGTTTGACACTCATGGGAGATATGCTATGGAAATTTACCAAATATTAACAAACCATCATGAAATATATAAATATATGTTGTCTACTAATAACCTAGAATTAATATAGGGTTACCCAGATTAAATAAGGATTCCTAATTTATACATCCTATAAGTAATTATTTTAATGACTATGTGATTTTCTACTATGATTTGTAATGATCAAACTATGATATATGTTTTTGTAAATGCTGGGAACTGGAAGGAACTATATTAACATTGAAGGTTATTGATGATTTTATGATGATAAGTCAAGTGATATTATCACTGGAGTGAATTATGTAGTGATCCTCCATAATTAGTTCTCATGGAACATGATTTACAATGCGTACCATAACCAACTCTCAGACTCACCAAGTGAAATAAGAAAGGACTTCACTAAGAGTTATAGTAATGAAGATCATGGATGAAGGATGTTTCTATTTCCTTCATTTAATAAATGATTAAATAATCACCTAAGTAAATGTCTTATAAGAACAAGAATATGTTTTGACTATGGGAATTAAGGACACAAATAGTGATTGTACGGAAAGGACACAAAGAAAGGGACTGTAGGGAAAAATTAAGAGTTCGATAAATGAAATGGTTGAGAAAATTAACAATCCTAGTACATCATAAAAATTAATGTGTTTTATGTGTGGAATAAATATTCAATATGCAACTCAATGTCCAAGGTGGAAATATCAAAAATTGAATCAACAATGTGGTGTAAGTAATGGTAATATTGTAAATGATGATGAGATAATATCTAAAAGGTGATAGGAAATAGGTATTAAGTAATAGGATGATATACACTTCTTATGGAAAATGTATTAAGTGGAATAATATAAGTTTTTATATATTCTAGATTATGGTATTATGTTATATGAATGGTAAAATAAATAAGGTTTTTCAATTTTATGTTTTTCTTTAAGTATTTACAAGATTATGTTGAATGTTTTTTACGGACTAGAAAAGTGACTTAATGAAAATATGTTATTTTTATTATAGGGAGAAATCCATTAATAATTTCCTTATGTTAATATAATTTTTTTATAAAGATACGTTGGAATGAATAAGTAAATTGAACGATATTGATTACCTAAGAACTATTAAAGGATATGTTGAGAAAGTTGTCTATGATATCATGGATGAAGTTTACAGCTTCATGGATTTAAGAAATATATAAAGTAACCTTTTGAATAATGAACCATTCATGTTTTCTAGAAGTATTTATGGTAATTCTAGTTATTACCATTTTTCAAGAGAATATATTATGAGGGTATTCACTTATTTGTAAAGTGACAAACAAGAGCTACTTTGTGATATATAGGGGATCAATGTTAGCTAGATTACATGAATTTATTTCTAATGCATTTTATTTTCATATTTTATAAATTTTATAAGGTTAAAAATTCTTGAAAAGAATATATTAAACATTTGAGGAAGTATTTATGTATTGTTAATATGTTGAAAACATTGGTTAAAAGACTATTTAGTGATTAACATTATTTCACGTATTCCCATCATATTTATTTTGGAAATTATATTAATTTTGTTTTTGAAAAGAACATTACGTATGTTAGGTGATAACCAATAAATCACAACATGACCATATTTCTTAAACCGTTGTCCGAAGACGATAAGGGTTTCATGCCTACCACTGGCCTACGCATAGTCCTGGATAATATATAATTATTTTTATGAATACTTACTTATGATGAAACAATAGTGTTAATTTTTATGTTCAGTGATGAATGTAATAACCATATTTATTTTTAAGGTTTTTTAGAGATAAATAGTTATACTTTTTATTATTTTAAGGGCCTTGAGATCTGTAAATAGTGTATTCTAGTGATTCAAGAATCAAATTTAATTTTTAGAAATCAATTTATTGATGTAATGGATTAATTAGAAATAGATAAAACAGTAAACAATGAATGAAAATTTGTTTTTAGAAATGTAAAAACTAATTATATATCCTTAAATTATTGTTTAATAAAATAATTTCTAAAAGATCGGATATTGATAAAAAAAATATGTTGTCCTAATAATATTTTTTGAAATAATTGCCTTTTAAATCTCCGTAAATTTTTGAATTTGAGTCCTTGAACCATTCATTGATCATAAACATGTTTGTAATTGGTGAACTCAATCAATACCTAAAAATAATCACGTTTTCCTCATTTTTTATGTTTTTACTTTCCACCTATGTTCTCCATTGTGGAAGCCAAGTTATATGTTACTTTTGGAAACCGTTAGGTTTTAAAAATTCCCATTTAAAGGATGTTTTGGGATTCAGTTTGACAATGTTGGTTTCAATTAGAGGAATAATTAGTTTTTAATCCTTTGATATCTGAGAAGAATTTATAGACTAAATTTAATTTTAAAGGGGTAGAATGTAACACCCTGATAATTTTTTATTTATTATTTTTCGAATTAATTTAATTTTGTTTATATTTTTCATTTCACATAACATTGAAAACAGTTTATTTTTTAATTAAGAATTATGTATGGATTGCATTATTCGCAAAAAAAGTTAATTGTGATCTACATAAAGCATAAATTTAATCATTCTCTACATGAATCTTTGAGTTTAGATTACATTTCACTCACAACTAACTTTCCTCGATGGCTTGTGTAACATGCAAGATAAAGTGTTATTGAACTATAACTAATTATAAAAATAATATTAATTAATAGGATATAACATAGCCATTAAATTTATTATTATAGGATTAATTAACTAATAAATACCAATTGTTTAATTATTTGGTCACCTGTTATTTAGAAAAGAATATAGAAACCAAATGAATATAAATGGACAGATTTTATAAAATTCTATTTTTATTTGAAAAATAAAATTTATATTAATAAGATAAATTAATTAATTATAGTGAATTATATTAATTAAATTTTTATGTTATACTTTGAAACAAATATTTTTTATAATCATGAAATATAAATGATAGATATAATATAAGAACAAACCCTATTTTATGTTTAAAACCTATATTTTTATAAAGGTAGTGTTATAGCCTTTTAATGGTAAATTTTTTTTAAATATAATTTTTGGAAATTTTATAGATTTAATATGTAAAAAAACTTCATATTTTAAATTGAAACATAAAATTTAGGTAATAAATAAAGTTTTTTATTTTTCTATAATGTTTCATTTTTAATGAATAGTTAAAAATACAGATTTTTAATTCAAAACTGTATTTTCATAAATTTTATATGGGTAAATTATATTAAAAATTAATTTTAATGTTTTATAATATATTTATTTAATATATTAATCCAATTTAGGTCATTGGAATCAATATAATGTTGAAATTAAGAATAAAAACTTACCAAATATTTGGACGTGTTTACTTAAAAAACCCGTCGTGTCATCTCATCAGTGAGATTTTATTTTTAAATTTATTTATTCCACTTTGGTAATTATTAGTTAGAAAAATAGATTCCATATTTATAATAATCATAATTTATAATGTCTAATAAGGTCAAAATTTACTTTTTAGAAAAACTATTAGTGAAAGTGATTAAAATTAATTACAATAATTAAGTGAGAAATTAGGTTAACAAAGTACTAAACCTTAAATTTAATAACCAAAAAAACCTATAAACCTATAAAAACATTATTTCACTTCCATTATGTTTCAATTAACTTTGAACTATTATGTTTTTTTATTAATTTTTGTAGGTAAAAATTTTAGTGCACCTAACTTGTTTAAAAAAATGAAAAGTGTGTCTTTTCCCCTCCATATAAAAGGCCACCACCTCTCCCTCTTCTTGAAACCATTCAAACAGCTTATTTTATTCCAATTTATACCCAATAAAACTTCAAAGATCCATCACTCCATCCAATAATCCTCCCATTAGGTAGAAATAAATACATAGAATTCTTTGGGCACCAACCAAATGGAGTTACCCAATAAAGAGGTAACGTTTTCTCTCAAGATCTTTTTTTATCTTTATACAACCCAAAAAATGTATTTATTCCATAATTATATAAAAAATAGTATATTAAATATAGCAGTGTGTTTTTTGTATTTATAAGACCTAAAAATACACATACATAAATCTAATGGGTAACTAACATACTATTTTTGTGTACGACAAACTACCTCTATAGAAAACGTTGATTGTTAATTTTTACCCTACCACCTATAATGGTGAACATTATGAATGAATAATTATTTATATATGTTATATGTTATATTTATTAATTCTTTATTCTTATTTATAATTTTTTTCAACACATATCATTATAACTTCAATTTTTCTAAATATGATAATATCACTTGATGAAGTGTGGACTATCCCCCTCAAAGCAACCTGAATCGTTGGCACGCTAAATGGAATGTATTAAGGATGAGGTTAGTGAGATTATATTATAGATATGATATAATAATTCTACTGTAATAATGATATTTATTATCATATATTCATATATGACATTTAATTACATTCTTTCAATACGACTATTAAATAGAAACAATATTCATAAACACGTACGAACTACTGTATCCATGAACAGTGTGTTCTATTTCATTCTTATATATTATATAGATTATTCTAATACAAATATATTTAATATAAATGAAATTTATATCATGTTTTGAATTATTTAAATCATGATATATGTATAATTACTAAACATATAAAAAATTAATCCACATGCAAAGAACAAAGAGGATATTACACAAAGTGCAACCTTAACATAGAATTGTTAAAAAGAAGGTAATGTAAGGTCATAATAAAACTATATAAAGTATTTATTAAAAGAACATGGTTCTATAATAGAGGTATAAAAACATATTTTTATTATATAAGTGTAGTTTATGAGTGTGAGGAGATTCTAATGTAAAGGTAATGAGATTTCATCTCACTTTTTATTTTCTTGAGATACATGATTTATTCACCACCCATTCCTTTCGTGTGGTGTGTGTAATGACCACAAAATTATTATATGATTATTATTAAAATTACTAGTCCTTAAATATTCATTATAGAATCTTTCTTTTAGGGGGTTAATGTTTCAAATGTTACCAAATCAGTAATGTATTTTTGTCTCAATTTTCTTTTCTTTGAGACATATGCCTTGTTATGCACATATATCATTCAATGAAGTGTATATAATTCATTTGAAATTTTATATCATCTATATAAATACCTTGATGATATTATATAATATATAAAATTTCATTTTCCTTAAATAGTGTGTATGGGTCAAAGTTACCATGTGGTAAAACTATATTGACGAAATATCATCACTTTTAGGAGATTATTTATGTTTATACACACATTGATGGAATATTATGATTGATATATCAATAAAACTCATGAATTTTCTTACCCTCTAGTTATTTACAATATTTTCATAAATCAATACCATATCTCCACTCTTAGTTACATAATATATTTAATATTTTTTTTATGGAATCTCGACTTTAAAATCTCTTATGTCAGAAAATTATGTTCCTTCAAAATAATGATATCAAAAAATGGATTCCTTGAATATTATACTATCCAACTATAATATTTAATTGAAATTTTTTCAAATATTTTATTTTAAAAATATTTTCAATGTTATATTCTAGGCTATTTTCAATCAATGCAATTTTCAAATCTTTTACTAGGAAAAAAGAAATATTCTTCTTACCTAGTATGACTTGTACATATTCACTAACCCTCAGTTCTATGAAGCTTCCTTTTCATGTTTAAAAGGATAATGTTTTTGATATTTTAAAAATAATTTTCAAATAAATTCTTATCGAATCATTTTCATTCATTCATTCATTATTAATTTTCAATGTATTTTTCAAGGAAAGTGTTTTTCAAAAGGTTTTTAAGATTAATTTAGAAGTTTTCAAGATAAATCGTTTTAAATATGATTTCAATCATTATTTATAAGTTTTAATATTATTTTTATAGAAATTTTTTTCATTATATTTTCATGATCATTTTATATGTTTCCAAGGAAAATGGGTTTCATAACGTTTTAAATATCTATTTAAATAATATAAAATAAAAAGTTTTCAAAACTATTTTCAAATATTCCTTTATATTAATTCAATTTTATTTTCAAAAAAATTGTTTTTAAATGTTTTTTTCTGTTTTAAATATAATTTCATAAATAATAATGGATTTTTCCTCAAGAAATGTTTTCAAAATGCCTTTCTAATTTATTTTCTTTCCAAGATGACATCTGATAATGTTACTCATCCCCTTCTAGGAAATGATCTAAATGTTCCATTAATATTCATTATTTAATAGTTTATGATTTGAGGTAATTTTTTTATTCATCCTGTTTCTCTCTCATGGGTTACATAATTTTGAAACCTTCTTATTTTCATGGGTTATGTTTACGATGAAATAATTATGAAATCTGTCCATTTCTATTGGTTATGATATGATTACATGTTAATGATACACATTTAATTTCATATTTTATGATATATTTTCTAACTATATTGTGTAATATGTATTTATGTTTTCATTAAGATATGGGTGGGACCTATATATCCCTCCAATGGAATAAGTCATACATATAGGAAGTTGTGAACCTATATGAACCTAATAAATCAATGTGTAAGAATAGTAAATCTGACCATTAAAAAGAGTAATCTTACAATTATAATAAAGACCACACCTATGAAAATGTAAAATAGTATTTTGGTAATATATAAAAGTAAAAGGAAATATATTTAAACCATGGTTCAAGAAAATAATTTTTTTATGATGTTAAATTAAGTGTTCTTATTTTTGTTAATTTTTTATTTTCAATTTTATAATGTATAGAATAATTTAAACAAAAATTTATTTTCATAAAATATATTCATGAATTGAAATTACTTTTTATTACAATTATTAGATAATTATATGATACCATAAGTAAATGTTTAAAGGGTCATAAAATCAATTATAAAATTAAAATAAGAATTTTCTGATAAAGTGATGATTTTATTTAAAAATTAAATTTATAATATTTTGAAAATATTTTCAAAAAATTGAGTTCATTTTGGAAACATTCAGGTTGAAAATGGATAGGGTGAGTTTTTGGGATTCTTATAAAATAATTGAATTTTTGGTGAGTAGTGAAATTCAATAATTTTTGGTATTTAGCATTATAAAAAAACAACATAAATTTTAGGGTTATGGACTGTGTAATAACACATTTTCAAGAATTAAAAAGTAATTGATAATTAATATATTCAAATGAATCAATAAATTTGATAGTATTAAGCCAAAATAATAAACTAATGAATATAATAATCAAAAACACCACTCTCCTCCCCCTCAGAAATACCGCCCAGCACCACCCTTCCCTATAACACCTTATATAACAGGTATCATTCCATTGTTCTATCAAATTCACTTCCATAAAATCTTACTCCATTTTAGTGCTTTTGGTCTCACTGAAATGTGAATTCTATGTTTCTTAAGGAGGTTCTCAAGGAGACAACATTCAAGAGGTAACATCATACTTCATTGTCTCTTTAATTATTTATTTCTTCTAATTTATCATCATACTATAAAAGTGAGATGGTTACTCTAGTATGATATATATAAATGAATATTATTTTTAAAGAAATATCCATCATAAAATCCCTTGTCTCCCTTTATTGTAGAAAATGAAATCATTGTCAATAATATTTTGGATCACCACTTTCATGGATGAAGATTTTGGTTTTCAATTACCGCCATAAAGTAAAATCATAAAACCATTATTATAGTTTAATAATATTTTCATATATATATCAAAACTAATTTCATGTTATGTAACTAATATATAGAAATAATATTATATTAAATGATACTAGTATGTGATGATCATTAAATCCGCCAAAATAAACTTAACATTTTCCATTAAAATTTTATCAAATGAATCATCCTCATCTAAAAAAATGATTTTTCGACCATTTAAAATATATTATGTATATAAATATCATATAATTTCACTTATGTAGAATTATTCCAATTTTATAAAAAATTCTAAAATTATAACCAAATGAATCGATCATGATAAAATGAAATGAATGCTCCTAGAATAAAACAATTGAACATTTTAACTCATTAAAATGACCTTAAATTAATATAATAAAATTAAAATTAGTAAAATATTTGTGAAAGAGGTTATTAATTATCTTCTTAATGAATATAATTTGATAATTTAGTAAATTAAGTTCAATAGTAGAATATACTCAGACAGACGGTAAAGGATCCATCCAAACCAATATTTTTTCTTGGGGTTATGATTTCAATCTCATTATCCCAATGTGTTTATTATTTATTTTTATATAATTATACTAAATTATAAGCATATGTTTCACACATGTGTTTATAGCTCAAATTACTTTTCTTAGATGGTGAAATACATGCTTTAAAAGGTTCCATTCTCCATTCATCTTGATAAGCAAGCTTGATTAAAGGGATCATCTCCATTTTGCACCAATTTTCATGTACACTTCATAAAATATTTTAAGCCACTAATATTTTTCTAAAATCACTAATTTTTACATGAAAATAAATTTTATTTAATTTCTGGTTTTATGCACAAAATTATTCCTTTTATTTATTTAAAAAGTATTTATTATTTTACTTTAAACCTCACTTAAGTGGTACATTTATAATGATACCTAACCACTCTGTTTTTTCAATTTAGTTTTATATTATTATTAAAGATCTATTCATTTTTCCTCTATATGTGTCCAATAATTATCCAATCCTTTATTTCATGGTTACCATTATGATACACCATTTGGTTATGCCTTATGACATGATTACAAAACCCATTTCTTTCAAGGGGTATCATTTTTCATTATTCCTTATGCATGATTTTTTTAACATATATGCACGTACATTTCAGGATCAGTGTACCTAGATATCTATCCAATGAATTGGGTAATTTTTTTATTCTGAGATATTATTTAAGGGATTGGGAAGTAAACTTAATCAATTATGGGACTCTATCCACCATGTTAGGTAGCTTTGGAAGTTATCCTTAACTCATATTTATGTCATGTTATATATTGAAGCCACTTTCCTATGTTTTCATGATCATATGAATCTTTGATCTATCTAATATTAATCCAAATCATTGATCATTATCCATTCCTTTTAGGTTATCAGGTTATTCTTTCTAACTCATGTATTAAGATTCATTCCCATGTTTATTCCCTCCATAGGTTTTTAGCTCTTCCATTTTGTTTATGTACTCCACTGTTTATACTTTGAACTTTTTGGAGCTCAAAGGAGTTAGAAAATCATTATGAAAACATATTTTATTCAATTTTTACGTTTTCTAATTATGTACCATGTATTCCAAATACACTATACTTTTAAATCCTTATCTTATATTTAATAAAAGTTTATGCTTATGAATAAATAATAATATTTATTGTAGTGTTGGGTCGCTATAGGAATCAAGAAGGAATTGGGATGTGATGATTGATTGTTGATGAAGTTTATGGAGGATAAAATGTTATACGATGGGTTCCCTCATTGGGTTCCCATTGTTGATTTTCTTCTTGGTGTTGTTGTTGGTCTATGTTGGTGGTTAAATTTATCTATAGATAGAATTTTTATCATATATTTTATGTTTTTCTAGAAATATCTCTCTTAGGTTATAGTGATTTTTGTTATTAATTTTGAAGTTTTTTCCTAATATCAAGGGTTTTTAATTTTAGGTGGTTACAAGGATTTGTTTTCTATGATGGTTTTGTGGGATTCTTTGACATGCGATGTTCCTTGGAGAGCTTGTTCAAGAGATAATGGTGGTCTGGTGGCATGAGGACTATAGAGGTTATTATAAATTGTAGTGTACATTGAATGAGGATGAATATCACAAGTATGTGTTTTGATTGTAGGTGATGTTGATCTCTGTAGAAAGACGTGGCTGACATGGGGGGTCTCATGTATTTTAAAATTTAAATTTAAATTTCTTAGTTTGTTATGTTTGTTTTTGAATTGTGTACCTCAAATTGTTTCTATTTGTGATGCTTCTATAGTGAAATTTATTTGTAGAATGTTGCATCTATTTCTAAATATGGTGATTTATTTATTGGATGTAAATTTTTTGTGTTCTCACTAGACAGATATATGGGGGTTTTCTTCAAAATATTTTTTTGACTTGGATGAGATAGACAAATATGTTATTTTTTATGAGGTTTTATTTAAAAAAATTATTTATCTGCATCACCGATATCATAAAATTCTTTTGGATTGAAATAAAAAACAACTCCATTATTAATCTACTATATCTTCCACATAATATACCATTTCAACTAATAAGGTGAAAATACATGGATCATGTTCTTCATTCTCACCTATCATGAACCAGCCTAGGTACCATAGAAACATGATATCCATGCCAGTCCTAACATTACCCTAAGGGCGTTCTCAATCCCCATGGGTTGGAAACTATCACCTGGCATCATACAAAATATAATTAAGAATGATTTCGACACAAGAATATGGAAGAAAAATATAAAAAAGAAAGTATGCATATTAATAGGAAAACTCCACTCGTAGTAAAAGTACTAAAATACAACGAGGCATAATATCCAAACTACTATAACCTAAAGTTATAAATATGAAAAGTAGCATGAAGGTTCCCAAGGACACAACTCACCATGTCCAATACTCAATAGATGGATCTGTCTCCAAGAGATCCCTTCCCTTTGTTTGTTCTTGTAAAAACAATCATCACAAAAAAAACCCGAAGGAAAAAGTAGGGTGTGAGCCTAATCCTAGTATGATAACAATAAAACTTTTATAAGAGATGGCTAATTTAGATTATCCAAACAAAAGCATTCAATTTTTCAGAACAAACAGGTTTGGAAATTTAAAATTATATTTAAACAAAACTTGTTATAAATTTTCAAAATGATGGAAAATACATTGAAAGAACTAGATTTACTTTGCTCGAGATGGAATATTTCTAAAATAATATCTAATGTAATAAAATTAATATAAAATAGTTTATATAAATTCAAATGGAATTAAAATCAGTTCAAAATACATTGGAATACATTTATATCTCAGATATAAATAAAAAAGAGAGAAACACGGTCATCATCCAAAATGTATGATAGTATTAACCATCTATAGTATTTTTTACTCTCTAAGTGAACATAGAAAATTTTTTATACGCACATACCTATGACATTGGCCAACGGAGACTCATTACTAACTTGTCTAGGATGTGACCCACTACATGTATGTTTTTGAATGTTGTAATAGCATAAAGTGTGTCTAAATAAGTTACTAACAACATAATTATTGGATGAAATCTTATATGATGTGTGAACTTCATTAATAATTATTAAAATATGATCAATCCCATTATTCTATTTCCAAAATGAAAATTTCATTCAATTTAAATCCAAAACCGGTTTTATACAAAAACGTGCAATTTTTTCACAAGATGACACCACTGGATTTCTATTAAATAATTTTAATACATTTTCATGAGTTTTAAATCCATTAAAAAAAATCCATCCTTTTAACAATTCATTAAATAAATAAAACAGAAAAAATTTAATTGAAAACATTTCCATCAAAATCTTCCATTTAAATTAAACTATTTTAATCAACCAATTTGCATAAATATGCCCCAATTTAATAGAATAGGGGGTTTTACAAAATCCCATTACATACCCATTTCAAATATTTCAATTCAATAGAATTTATTTTTATGAAATGAATTGAAATATATTTTTATGAAATTTCATTTAAATCAGCTATTGGAATAAACCAAGAAAAAAAAGTTAACCAAATTTTAAAATCAGAATGGAATCACCTACCTATTTCTTAATGAATGACATTCGCAATGACACCCTTCAATGAGAAAGAAGGTGAAAGAGATCCTAAAACTCAAGCTAAATAAAGGATTGAACACAACATGGAATATACCCATCAACCCCTATATGATCTATTTAAAAACCAAGAGGAGATATGGATAGAAACATGAAGAATTGGGGAGAGAACATATATGGGAATCGCACCGTAAGAAAAAGGATGATCGAAATTAAACCGGATCAATACTGATGGGGGTAACCTCCCAAAATTAACGTGGGAGAGTATGGGGTCAAGATCCAAGAGGTATGAAAATAATAACATGAGAAAAACTGCCAGACATGTGAATTTAGGATGGGTGACGGTCAGGTTATGGTGTGTTCATCATGTACACGAATTTTAGTCCACGCTACATTAGTACGGAAAAACCCCATTTCCATAATTTAAAAATCATCTATTTGACCCTTACACAATGTGTACATCATGAACATGATGTGTACCAGCTCATCGCATGATCTCCCCATTCCAGACATGAAACCTGCACCAAGTACACAATGTATACTTTAGGTACACAATGTGTACATATTCTTCAGTCAGTTTTAGTCCCAGAAAAAACAAATAAAAATTCTTTTTAATAGAAGGAAACATAGAAAAGCTGGAAAACATACCTAATCAAGGTAAAGGCATGTTATAACATCCCCACTAAAAAAACATATTGTCCTAAAAAATCCTATGAAGAAACTTCTATGTCAAAGATATAAGGCCACTTCTCTCTCATTAGTGCCTTGCATTCCCACATCTCATGACTATTAGATCCATATTTACATAGTACACAATCAAAATGTATTTTCTTCACATGAAGCACCTTGGTCTCAGAATCAACAGTATTGACTTGTTTCTCAGTCAAAGATAAACCAGGATCGATCTCAAGATAACTGCAGCTCAAAATGTGAGATGAATTAGATATATACTTTCTTATTCGTGATACATAAAACATTTAATACATTGACATCAGCTATGGTGGAATTTCCATGAGGCACACAACCTTCCCCACATGCTCAAGAACCTCTAAAGGTCCCACAATGAAAGGAGCATACTTCCTTTACCTCCCACACAATCGATGACCCAACCAGGGTGAAACCTTTAAGAACATCTATTCACTGACTGAAAACACCAAAGGTCTACAACTTCAATCATCATAAGAGTTATATCAGAATTCTGAAGTCAAAATTGTCTGAAACGTCAGCTAAATCATTGATGTTATCTACTACACCAATCTTGGCCCAACTAATAAACTTTCACCAACCTCTGACTAAAATAATTGTGATTTTCATGGCCATCTATACAAGGACTTAAAACGTTCCATTCTTATCACGGCTACAAACAGTTTTTGTAGGAAAACTCAACCATCCCTACATGACCATCCCAAGCCCCACCGATGTCAAGAACACTGGTATGAAGCATATCCACAAGAATCTGTATAACCATTTCTTTGTGGCCATACAACTATTGATGGTAAGATATGATCAAATGAACCTAAGATCCAGTGCCTCCTGAAGGCCTATCCAAAACTAAAAAGTTAGTCAAGGATCCCTATAAGATATTATAGAAGATGGAACTCCATGAATTCAAAAAATCTCTTTCACATAGAGACTTACCAACTCATAGACTTTGACAATATCACAAATGTGTATAAAGCGAGCTAACTTGGCAAACCAATTGATCACACCCTAGATTTCATTCTTCTTCCTCTAGGTACAATGAAACCCAACCAAAAATTCCACAGAGATCTCGTCCCACATATATGTAGGGACTAGAAGTTGTTGAAGAAAACATGAACGTTTATGGGTCTTGGCTATCAATCATTGGACCATATAACAATAATAGACAATCTCTGGAATGTACCATCGCATACCTTGCCACTAGAACAACCACCCCATGTCATAGATCCTTTTTGATATTCCCGGGTGCATAAACCACTGAAAATTATGGAAATCCCTCATCACTTCCTTTATTGCTTCTAAATAAACAACAAAGTTCTTCTTATAGCATAGAACACCCACTTTAGTGAACGACCACGTGGAAACTATCTCCCCACTATAAAGGGATTTTCTAACTCTATGGAACTCATCATTAATATATTGATCTTGAAGAATCATATATTGAAGAGTAGATGTCAATAAAATAGTGGATGAAGAAACATCAACCCCTTCCACCTAAACTCCAATATGAAACTGTGTAAAGAGAGCTATCAAATTACACTCTTCAAAAGACTCTTGGACTGCCTCGTTTTGAAGTTTCAAGATCAAAGAAATAGAAAAAACATTTCCTTTCCTTGCATAATAGGTGATGTTAATGTCTAAATACTACATGTACTAAACCTAACACCTCTTCCAAAGGTTCAAATCTTTTTGAGATAAGATATAAATCATGTTTTTGTAGTCTAAATACACTGTAATCCATTCTCCCAAAAGATAGTTTTGAAAAAATTTATGTTTGTTCATCATGGCTGCATGTTCCAGATCATGGGTAGGATTTTTATTCTCATGTGGCCTAAGATAACAGGATCTATATGCTACTACATGATCTCCCTACATAAGAACATAGCGCAAGCCAGAACTTGATGCATCACAAAAGACCACACAACCCAGCCTGGCTTCTAGAAGAGTCAACACCAGAATAGTATTCAACATTCATTTTAAATCGACAAATGAAATAATAAATTTATCATCCTATGAAATCATCACCCCCTTACGAATCAGAGTATTCATGAGAGAATCCATCTTCGAGAAGTCTTTCACAAACCTACATTAATATATGGCTAAGCCCAAGAATATTTGGATCTTGAAGACATTTCACAGTTCCTCCAAATTCATAATAGCCTTCACCATCTCATGATCAATTAATATAACCTATTTAGACACCATGTGTATCAATAATTTTACTTTTTGAATATAGAAATCACACTTTATATGTTTGGAATAAGGGAGGTGATATTTTAGTAAACTCAGAACTGTTCTAAGATATTGAACATGATTCTCCTTAAACATTGAGTAGAAAGAAAAGTTATCCAAAAATTCTACAACAAAGGTATCTAAATACTCATTGAAAATCATGTTCATTATTTCCATGAAAATTAAATGAGCATTTGATAAACCAATGGGCATAACAATGTACTCATAGAGTACATACCATCGTCGAAAGGTGGTTTTCGGAATGGAAGATTCTTTTATCCTCAACTGATCGTAACCAAATCGAAGGTCGATCTTTGAAAACCACATCACCCCTTTCAGATGATCAAAAAGATCATCAATCCATGGAAATAAATATTTTTTCTTTATCATAACTCAATTGAGATTTTGATAATTAACACATAAGTGAAGAGAACTATAATCCTTCATAGAAAAGAGGACTAGTGCTTCCCAAGGTGACACAATTGGATGAGTAAATCCTTTCTCACGAAGATCCTCTAGCACAAAAATTCAGATCTTTTAGCTCAGATAGAACCATCTTGTAAGAGGGGACATAGAGTGGTTTATTTCCAAGAATTATGTCAATAGAAAACTCAACCTCTCTCATTGGTGGTAGACCAGATAAATCCAAAGGAAATACATCGAAAAACTCGATGATGATTGGAGGAATATTACCACCCATTGAATATCACTCATTGTCAAAAGAAAATACTGAAATCACTTTCTCCAACTCTGGATAAGAAGGTCCCTCTCTACTAAACCTTGGGTCCCATTCTCCTATAATGACAAGCTACACACCACTATGTGTAGTAATGTAGACCCTTTATAGAAAAAAATCAATTTGGGATTTGTTGGAAAGGAGAAAATCAATCTCGAATCTGATCTCGTGGGATTTCATTTCAAGAACCAAAAATCTCCCATATAGATCAACGTATAATAGATAGAATAGAAAAATATTACTACAGAGACCATGCTCACTTTTTGTACCAAGGGTTGTAGTAATATCCATTACACAAGATTGTTTCTCCGTAGGAAGATTAAGAAAGTTTACAATAAGGGTTGAAATAATAGAGTTTGATTCAACAATATAAAAAATAAAAGTCACTAACGATGAAGCAATGGTAGTGGTACCTCTCACAGTAATTAGACCTATGTCTACTTACTCTGGAGACTCTTCCACTGTGTGAAGCAAATAAATTCTAAATTATTGTATATGGAACCCTTTTCTCATCAAATCATTTAATTTCACAACAGATTTAGGAGGACATGATGATCCTATCCCACTATATAGACCAGAGAAGTGATGTAAGATCCTCTACTAGTTTCTGGAACGTCTGTTGGAGCTACAGTTCTTGGTTTCCTTAGTGAAAACCCTCGTAGAATTTCCTAGAATTTCCCATAGATAGAAAGTCAAAAACATTACATCTAGGAGTTATAGGAGGTCGAGAATGACTCTAACATTGAGAAATACTATGTGGATCATCATTCTTAGTTTGATTTTCAATGAACCCATACTTCCACTAGGAGAAAAAGGAACTCCAATCAACCAAGACTTTCTATCAAAGTCCATCTCAACCATTATCACATTATCTAGCACATTAGAATAAGTGGGAACATTAAACAATGAAAAACTGAGAATGTATTTCTAATCAAAGACCCAACTCAAACCGTCAAGGATTCATCCTCTTATTAGATACAATATCAAGAGAAAACTACACCATCTCAAAAAAGTGAATAGAATACTCAGTCACAATTTTATCATCCTAATCAAGGTTTAAAAACTCCATATCCTTAGCCAGTACAATCGAATCTAGACATAAAAAGTTGTTGAAAATATCCTCAATGTCAATACATTGTATGCCTTCATGTTTCCCTGCTGTGACCATCGTGTCCCACCATCTCCTGCTCAGTCCCTCCAAAATGTAGGTTGCTCTCTTCTCCCTGATTACTTATGGTGTCTCAATGAACTCAAACAAACATTTTATCATTCCTACCATTCCTCATCATCTTGAGGATTAGTGGATCATTTGAAGAAATGTGTCTTTTGGAAACAGAAATCTTGAAAATGATTTCGAACAACATCCCCATGAGGATCCAAAGCCGGATCCTGAGTGGGAACTGGGGGTGGAGACTATCCCAAAGTGTGGAGAGTGTGCACAATCACCTCAACCAGATTCCGATCAACAACATGATTTACTTGCTATGTCTCAACAATATCCATTACATGTTTCTAATTCGCATGTTTTAATTGAGTTATGATGCTAAAAAACATTAGTAGAAAAAAAGAGAACATTTGGCTAACAATCAAAATAAGTACAAATAGATAATAATCTGAAGAGAAGGGACAAACAAGATTTGGATTTAAACCTATCCAAATCTCTATATAGAAAAGACTAGAAATAAACCATAAGGCATATTCCCCTAACAACCCTAGTGATATATGATTTATTATAGTGAGAGATGGATAGACACTCAATCTAAACTAACTATTATGTCCCGAAATGATCTCAAAAAATGCATACTGACTTCAAGAAAAAGGATAAACTGCCTGCCCAGATACCAATTTTTCACAAACCAGCCTTGGTACCCTGGTATCCTGATAACCGAGCCAGTCCTGACATGATATAAATGGAATTCTGGATCCCCATGGGTTAGGGAATAGAACTTGGCATCAATCAATATACAACTGGGAAAGATTTTTCCACAAGAATATGGAAGAAAATGATAAAAATAATGTATGCATAGCAATAGGAAACTCCACTAGGAGTAAAAGTAATTGAATACGACGAGACATAAGATATAAGGTATTATAACCCAATATACTAAATAGGAAAAATATCCCAAAGGTCTTTAAGGAAAAAACTCACCAAGTCTAGTGCTCTACAACTGGATCCACCTCTAATGGATCCCTTCCATTTTCTTGAGCCTGGAAGAAGAAAGTCTACAAAACCCAAAGGAAAAAAGCTAGGTGTGAGCTAATCCTAGTAGGTTACCACCAAATATTCTATAACAGATTCCAAATATAGATTATCCGAAGAAAATCATTCAATTTTTTATAACAAACTAGTTTAAAAATTTAAAATCAAATTTAACATACTTGTTATACATTTTTAAAATGATGGAATAAAAAAGAAGCATAATAATTACTTTACACGAGGTGGAGTATTTATAAAAAAATGTATTATATGAAAAATTTATATAATATAGTTTATACAAATTTTTTAGTAATGTAAAGTAGTTAAAAAAATACTGTTATACATTTATATATAAAATACAAATAAACAAGTGAGCAACATAGTCATATGCCCAAAGGTACAATAGTATTAACTACTTATATGATTTTTAACTCTCTAAGGGAACTCCAAAAACTGTGTATACACTCATCTATATTTCCCTGGCCAATGGAGACTCCTCACCACCCCATCAGGGATGTGACAAGATGAATGTATGTTTAAGATCATTATAATAGCATAGAGCGTATCCAAACAACTCACTAAATAACTAAGGCTTGCATGCTCTCTTACATGATGGAAAAACTACATTAAGAGTACTTAATATATGATCAATCCAATCCACATATTTCAAAAATGACAATTTCTTTAAATGTAAAACCAAATTAGGATTTATTCAAAAACAATCATTTTTTACAAGATAAAACCACTATGTTTCTATAAAAACATTTTAATTCATTTTCATGTGTTTTAAATCCAATCAAAACCAATTATATCCTTTCCAAAATTCATTCTCATAATTAATCTCAAAAATTTAATGGAAAACATTTCCATAAAAATCCACCATTTAAATTCAATAATTTAATTAAAAAAAATTCCATAAACACGACCTAGTCCCAAAATAATTGGGGGTTTTCCAAATTTCCATACCATAACAATTTCAACTCTCCCAATTCAATGAAATTTAATTTTATCAATGCAGTTGTAATATGGTTTAAGAAAATGAATTTAAATCATCTATTGAAATAAACCAATAAAAAAATGTTAACCAATTTGGAAACTTAAAATTGAACCACCTACCTATTTCTTAAAGAACAACACTCACAATGGCACCCGCCAATAAGAAGGAAGGTGTAGAAGATCTTGAAACTAAATGTTGAAGCAAGATCCAAAACCAAATGGAATAAATCCGTAAATCCCTAGATAATCTTTTGAAAAACCAAGAGGAGAGAAGGAGAGAAACATAAAGAACAAGGTATGGAACTTACCTGAGAATTGCACCACAAGTAAAGGGTTGATCGAAATCTGATTAGACTGATTCTAAAGGTGGGAACCTCTAAAAATTCCCTAGGGAGAGTCTAGTGTCGAGATCCAAGAGGTTTTGGAATAATAGTTTGAGTGAAGCTTCATAACACATGAATTTAGGCTGGGTGCCTACTGGGTCATGATGTGTACTTTAGGTATACAACGTGTAGTCCACGCTAGATGATTACGCTGAAAAAACCCGTCACTGTTTGTTTTAAATCCTCTATTTAACCCCTACTCAACATGTACCTATACTACACTATGTGTACTGACCCATCACATGATCTACCCATTAACAACATGAATCCTGCACACATTACATGATGTGTACATCAGGTACACGGATTCTACCTGTTATTTAATATGCAATAAACAAAATAAATATAAAAAGGATTTTTAATAGAAGAAAACATAGAAATGTTTGATAACATACCCGATCAAGGTAATATAATGTCACATAACCAATATCAATCAACAGAGATAAGTTAACATAAATAAATTTTAATTAATTTTTCCTATTAGTCCTGTAAATAAAGATTCAATTGAATTTGAATTAAAAAACTATAAATTTACGATGATAATTTAATTTTATAACATAAATCATTTACCCATAGTATTATATGTTTTCAAATTTTGTGATGTTGAACAAATTAAATGTTTTCAATCCTTATTAACAAAAAATAATTCAAAACATATATCCATTAATATTATATGAATTAAATCTCATAAAATTATTCAGAGGTCACCATGCTAAATATATCAAATCATCTATCACTCTTACTTGATTATAATAATTTATGATCTATATTAATAAGAATAAATTAAATTGTTAAAAAACAAATTTATATCAATATTTTTTGAATATGAAGTTGATTATTATGTTATAAAACATAAAACTAATCAATGATGACTTTTTAACTGTGATTATTATCTCTTTCACATTTTGTGATTGAAATTGATGTGGCCTCTTTGTTTGTATCGTCAATTCATCGATGAAAGGATATAAAATCACACTAATGATTGGAATATATATATGTTCTTGTATAAAAACGTTTTTAATACAAATGATGATATTTTCCAAAAATCATGACCTAGACATGTAGAATCTAATTTAATATAGGATTGTATTCTATTTTTTTTATCATCAACATGTACAACTTGATTGAATTATGTCTCAACATTATCTAAATACCTCAAAAAAGGTGTGAAAATATTCTATCATATAACCTTTAGAAATAAATTCTTATGGTCAAACATTGTATATCTAAACAAATTTTCATTGAAAATATACATAATGAAATTAGTGAAAATTTAATAATTAACCACATTTTAAAGGAGTTTAAAATTTTTAATTTGTTTGTCATCAATACGTGAAATGAAAATATATCTATGTGATCTAAATCCATTAATAATGTATGAGACCCCATACTTTAAATTACTCAATAAAATGATTAGTTAGATGAATTACCACAATGAAAAAATTAAGGGAGAAATGTCATTTCCAAATTAAAAGGGTTCATTACAATTAATTACTAATGCTTGTAAAGATCAATTGGGTATAAAGTTTAATTTGAAATATATCTGAATAATATGATAAATACAAATGAAACAGCTTCTATTTTATAATGTATAAATTTCAACAACTCCAAATTTAGTATTTTACCTCTAAAAATATTTGTGTGGTTGCTTTTTAGTCAACAAAACATAAAAAAAATTAAGTTAAAACATCTTGAAATGTTACTTGAATATCCATAAGGTACTTTCTAAACTTTCAATATTCATAGGGAAAAAAATATTTTTCTTGATTTTTCAATGGAAAATATTCCAAAGATAATATACGTTAACATTTTATGATAGATTTAACACCCCAATCCTCCACGGTACATTTCCCTTTGAATAATGCAATAGCTTGTACTGTACGCAACTTCAAGATTCTAACACACCGTGACCAATCAAAGTAGCCATTATGAATAGTAATACCAACTTTTTGAAATTTTATAAAATTTATCTTTAAAAATGCACTTCATTTTTGTATTCGGAATATTGAAATTATCTTAGGGTGATTTTTTGGTATTTTTCTGAAAACATTTGATTTTTAATGAATAGTGAAAAACACTGAGTTATAGTTTAAAACTGAATTTTTTTAAATAATTTTTTATTTTAAGTTTATTTTCAGTAAAAATAGATACATAATACCTATATAAGTTCAATTTAATTAATTCTGGTCAGTTTATAATAATTTTAGATATATAAAAATTTTATTGAACTTTTCACAGTCTTTTACCCACCTCATAGGAGAATTTTCAAATTCACATAAAACTTAATTTTACCGCTTCTGTGAGTGGAATTTCAAAAATCCGATAGACACAGTTGATATAATTAAGTAAAATGTTGTTCTATAAGGAAAAAATAGTTTTTGGTGAATAGTAACTTTTAACTTTTATTTACCACTGTTAAAAGTAAATAGGGTAATTAAGGGTAAATATGATATTATTATTACCCTAACACATGTCCCAATTCTATTGGATAAGTATAATATAACCAAAAAAACCTTAGGAATAAAATATGAACCTCTCTGGTCCACATGGATTAGATTAGGACAGTTATTTTTATTTTATTTAAAGAAGAGTTAAAAGAGTTAAAATCAAAGTTTAATAACTAAAACATTTTTAATATAGGGTTATACAAAAGATAAATTCAACTATAAATATTCATTAGAAAGATAAAACTATTTACTACAAAAATTATTTTATTTATATTTTTTATAAATTAATTTATTTATGACACAACGATGATGCATTAATTACATAATTAATGAAATATTAAAATAATCGATATTATAAATATCCAAATAAATGTAATTTGAGACTTATTATGAATTACACTAATTTTTTAGGTTAATATGACATTATAGGTTTGGTTAGATTATTTTTATTTGAAGTAATAAGGATGTTATGAATTTAGAAAAAAACAAAATACCAAATAGTGTCAAAATTGACAAAAAAGAGTTTTTAAAACAAATATTATATTATTTAATAATAATATATTCCAAAACATCTATGGTTCAGAAAAAGGACTTATATAATGATAAGTGTATCATTAATGAACCCCTTCAGGTTATCTTGGAAGTATATAGTAAGTTAATTAACCAAATAATATACAAATACAAAAAGAGATGGTAAATGTCAAACTATTTAACTAAGAGTTAAATATAAAAGATAAGGTTAATATAATGACACAAACCTATCTAAAACCTATTGGATTAGTGTTTTTCAACCCATACCCAACTTATAATTTAAATAATCTATTTTGGGGCCATTATAAACCGAAAATAATTTTATTATAAAATAATATTTCTAGCTTTTCCTATGGTGCCCCTCACCTAACTAATAAAAAGGCACTCCCCCTTCTCTCTAATTCACACCTTAAAAGCCATTTGTATCGGACATACCCTGCCCAAATACCCTCTCAACTGTCCTACCTTCATCTTAGAGGCATTCCTTTTCTCATAAATCCATCCTATAGAGACATTTTGATCAAATCAGACGGAATAACCTGAAAAAGAGGTAAATATCTCACCACCTCTTTCAAGTTCGTTTCTTCATCCACTTCCTTTTTCATTGTTGTTTCCATTATAAAATAATTACTCTAGTATATTCTATATATTGTTCTATTATTATAAATATGGTACAACCAAATTAATTATTCTATCCATCCTTTTAATAACATGTCACCATACATGCGTACGTACGGCTTACCGTCTCCACGTCGTGGTTTAATTGTTATTCAATACATTATTAATTGGATGGGTATAATAATGATGTGTAATTTATGTAAATAATAAATATAAAATAATATAGATTATGTATATATGATATACAATCCAATTATATATTATTTTAATATCAAAAGAATGATATTTTCGCTCGTGTGTATGTATGTATTACCTTCTCCAAGAACGTGATTAGATTCATTCCCCATCGTATCCATTCAAGACTAATTTTCATTAGAAGATTAAAAATAATGTTTAAATACTTAATATGATTCTGAATATGAATAAGATACATCCTATCCATAAAAAACACTACTTGCGTAACAAATCATATAATGGAAAACAAATCAGTTAACACCCACAACGAAGATAATACTAAGATATTATTAACAAAGCAATATTAAAAGATCATATACGATATCATATTAATGTAGATTATTCTTGTATAATTTAAACACAGTTATTTCACCATTAAAAAATAGGTGAACCTACCCTCGACCAAGGAAATGTACAAGGTTAGGGTTAATTTCACAATCTCTTTATTATCCGAGGTTGTTTATACGTAATGATCTACAAGGACCTCTTTATCATCCACATCTATGTTACAAAAAAAATATTTCAAAAAATTCTTACTATTTTATATACTATGGGTTAAATTCATTTATACCCTTGTTTGAATTTTATAATATGTTTATAGAGGAATCTTTCCATCGTTTTCCAAACAAGGTACTTTATGACCTTTTTGACAAAATTAAGGTAAGAATGTTTTTTAACTTATATGATGGGTGTGGTTATATTATGTCATTATAACATCATCGAAACATCCCTTACAAGATTATAAGAATATTTTCAAAATAATGTTTTTCATTATAATTATGTGACTCTTAAATTATTTCTAAATAGAAAGAGATATATCTATAAAAAAGGTTTTGAATTCATCTATGTCAACATCAATTGATGGATTTTATGTTTATTTGATATTGATTTACTATGATAAAAAACCTCCATATCGTATTGAAGGTTTTGTGATTTGTTTGACTATGGATGTGCTATTTTTATACCATTCATGGTTAATAGTTAATGTATTGACATTTCATATGCTAGTTTTAATATGAATGTTTATGTTATATTTCAACCATTTCATATGAGGAATGTATTGGACATAGTAAGTGATGGGTGGAGCCTGCTATAGCTCCTCGAGGCATCGGTAGGTCTCATGAGACTACTAGATGTGGGATTGGCTTAGGCCTTTCCCAATTTGATATATGGTTTTCGATGAGGCCTTAATCATTTTTAGATGTCTTGGTTGAGGCCTTGTAAAGTTGTTTCAGAATGTCCGACATTATACATTACCTCATTATGAAAATTATATTGATGGTGCATGTGGTCATTCGACTAGTATAATACCCATGATTGTGTTTTAATAATGCATTATTTACTTAGCTCATACTCCAGCCATAAAAGTATTCATATTTATTACTGGTAAAGACATGTGGTTTCAGTTATTCCCCATGATTAATATTTATGTTATTTTCTGATGTATTGATTACCCTTACTCAGTATTTGAGCTCACCCCTTTATTATTTTTCATTTTCCAAGGATATTAAGAGCTAGTTATGAGTGAATTTTAGGCATAATCTAGGAGGCTTGTATGTTTCTAATGGAATATATTGGTGTTGTATTTCTTTTCAAGCTGTAAAGTTGAACTTATGTAAGAATATTTTTTCCAATAATACTAAACTTATCAGTGTTTTGAGACAGGATTTCCTTGTTATCATGCCAAAGTTATGTAATAATGCACCAACTATGAGTAACTAGGTTCAGGTCATTACATTTGGTATCAGATGATGTTTTTTACAATCCTTGGAAACTATATTTATATAAAACCTGATTAGCGCACATTTCCCTAAGATATAATTTGAGGATTAGTATAGAAGAGCTTCCTTTAATTTTGGTATTGTAGATATGTTGGGTATTTTACAAGCAATACATTCCTGTCTAGATACGAGCAGGTAAAGGCTACTATGGAACAGATGTACCTAGGGGTAAAACCAAAAAACACCGCTTTGAGCTAGACTCGAACGAGAACTACTGCACGACAACGGGTCTTGCTGCACTCTTAGTTACGACACTACCGGGGGATATTCTTAGGATAATTCTCATTTTATTTATGAACCCTTATGAAGGGTTTATTAGTATATCTTACCTCAATGAAAACATTTTTATGATTATGGATTATATCCATAAACTGTTCAATTTATGTTAAGTGTTTTACAAGTAGGATTTATGTATTGTGATTCATAAACGAATCTAGTGTATGACATTATTTAGAAATGGAGCCTAGTGGAAGGAATAGAAACCGTATCAATGAACACACTCCATGTATGGATTTCCCTCCTATTCAAGATAATTATAATGGAGCCAGTGATACAGTTGGTTCTGATCAGCTTATCACCATACTGGTACAACTCAAAAAGGTTATGAATAATAATCTTACACGTATGGAGCACCCTGATCCACATCGTGAAGGATATATTTTAGACTTATTCATGAGGCAACAACCACCAAAATTAAATGGGTGTACAAATCCATTAGTATTTGAGAAATGGATAAATTCCTTTGATAAAATATTCCACACCTTCAGGAGTAACGAATGGTAAAATGTTGTCATGGAAGTTTACCACCTCACTGGAGATGATGATCAATGGTGGTCGTTGATTCAAAACAAAAAATGAAGATGATGAAGTATCAAATCTAGAATGATGAGTGTTTTAAAAAATTTTCTTATAAAAATACATTCCTCCTGACCATCAAGTAGATATGGAAAGATAATTTCTGAGTCCGAGGAAAAAGGAGGATGAGAATGTCACAAAGTATGAATATATCATTACAAGGTTAGGGAGGCATGCCGTAGATTATATATGTATCCCAATATGTAAGATTGACCATTTCATTGATGGGTGAAAAACATTTCTTCGTTGACTATTAGTATCACAATCCTTCTCATCATACGAAGATATTTTCTCATGTGCTATCAAGACAGAAAAAGAAATCTCTTTGTCTTATGAATTTAAAGCAATACAAGAGATGAATACTTCTGATGAACACTATGGGAATGGAAATAAGGAAATAGGTAAGAATGGAAGAATTGAATTTCCACCCTATGATAATTGGGGAAGGAAACACCCTTGTGTTTTCCTAAAAGGAAATAGAGTATGCTACAAATGTGGATAGAAAGGCCATCTTGCTGCTGATTATAAATGAAAAAAAGGCGCTACCAATGTTCAATGCTACAATTGCAGAGAGATGGGAAATTATGAAAATGAATTTCCTAAGCATTAGGGAAACATACCTCAGAAAAGGCCAATGGATCAAGGCCAAGCTTATGTGATCACTACTGCTGAGGTTGATACACCGAAAGAAATGGTGGTAGGTAATATAATGGTTTCTTCAAGTTTATCCAATGCTTTATTTCATTCTATATCATCGCATTATTTCATATTTTACCAGTTTTCAAATAAAATTAGATATTTCCAATTTGATTTAACAAGGGAGTTGTCAGTCAAAACTCTCAAGGGATGTATCATTGCAAATTTTTTTTGTGAATCAGTCCCCATTAGGGATATAAATGTTATTTATCTGTTGATCTCATCGTCATATCCATGATTGAATTTGATATAATCATCGGTATGGATTAGATATGGGACCATGATGAAAAAATTTATTGTAAGAAGAAGAAGGTTACTAATTTTGATGACAATGATAAAGAACACCATATCTTTAGAGCAGAATCTTCCCCACCTAATTCTTATTTAGATCCACCCCCAGTAGCCCAACTAAATTCAATTATTTGGGAGGAAGATAATGAAATAACTGTGGGTGAGGAAAGGAATGTACAAATAGAGGATTTACCTATTTTGAAAGAATAGGTTGATGTGTTTCCAGAAGATTTACCTGGACATCCTCCAGAATGAGAAATTGAGTTTTCCTTTTATTTAATTCATGGTTCAATGCCCATATCGAAGACCCCTTATAGAATGGCCACTGTTGAATTAGTGGAACTAAAGAAACAACTAGAGTAATTGAGTATTAAAGGATTTATTCACCCTAGTGTTTCTCTATGGGGAGCCCCTGTTCTTTTTGTTAAGAAGAAAGATGGATCTATGAGTTTCTTAATTGACTACAGGGAGATCAATTCTATAAAAATAATAAAAAAATATTCCCTACCTCTCATTGATGATTTATTCAACCAACATCATGGAGCTCAATACTTTTCAAAGATTTGCCTTCAATCAGGATATCATCTGATGTGTGTGAAAAAGGAAGACATTCAGAAAACAGCATTTCGAACCAGGTATGGGAATTGCGAGTTTATAGTAATGCATTTTGGATTGACTAATGAACCCTTTGTCTTCATGGTCCTAATGAATAGAGTTTTCAAGGAATATCTTGATGACTTTTTCGTGGTATTTATTGATGATATCTTGGTATACTCTAAAATCTATGAAGATAATGAAAATCACTTGCGCATTAACATGACGACTCTAAGAATACATGAATTATATAGGAAGTTTAGCAAGTGTGCATTCTGGCTTTAGGAGATTTCTTTTCATGGCCATATTGTCTCCAAGGATGGAATCTCTGTTGATACTTCTAAGACCAAGTAAATTCAAGAATGGCCAGCACCGATGAGTATAACTAAGGTACACAGTTTTATTGGTTTAGCATGTTATTATCGATGTTTCATCTAGAATTTTTCCCGGTTGGCTAACCTATTAACAAAGTTCACACGAAAAGGGGTTAAATTTGTTTGGACAAAAGAGTGTGAAGATTGTTTTGATGAACTGAAGAGAAGATTAGTCAATGATCCTATCTTGACTCTACTATCGGGGAATGATGTGTTTGTTATATATAGTGATGCATCGAAGAAAGGACATGGTTTTTTTCTTATGAATAATGATATAGTTATTGCATATGCTTCACGACAGGTGAAAATTCATGACCAAACCTATCCAACTCATGATATTGAGTTAGGAGCTGTAATCTTTGATTTTTAGATTTGGAGACACAATCTCTATGGTGAAGAATGTGATATTTTTACTGATCACAAGAGTTTGAAGTATATTTTCTCATAGAAAGAACTCAACATAAGGAAAACGAGATGGCTTGAACTACTCAAGGATTATGATTGCACGATACAGTACCACCCGGGGAAGGAAAATAAGGTGGAAGATTCTTTGAGAAGAAAGGATCAGGGTGTTTTGAACAAGATGAGAGTTTAAAATGATCATATATACATTGATCTAGTAATGATGGATATGGGAATCACCATGGAAGGTGAAACATAAATAATTTCTCAAATGGTTTCCAAACCATCTTTACTAGAAATTATAAAGAGTTCTCAGACCAATGATGAAGAGTTTCAAAAGAAGATTAAACCTGTGAATGATATAAGATTGAGAGACTTTGTGTATGAGGATGGAATTTTGATATTTGGGAATAGACATTGTGCTCCCGATATACCTGATCTAAAAAGGGAAATGTTGGATGATTCTCATAGTTCCAATTTCCCTATACACCCTGGTAGTAGCAAAATATATAGAGATTTGAAGGAACATTTTTTGTGGGACAACAAGAAGATAGAGATTGCTGATTTTGTATCAAGATGTATGGGTTTTCAATAAGTGAAAGATGGAAGGTAACAACCTAGAGGATCCTTGCAACCTCTTCCCATACCTGAGTGTGAATGGGATAATATTATGATGGAATTTTTCATGGGACTACCAAAGACTCCTAGAAGGAATGATGAAATATGGGTCATTGTTGATCATCCTACCTAGTGAGCACATTTTATTTCTATAAGAGAAGATGTACCACATTAACGATTAGAAAAAATATATATTAATGATGTTTTAAGACTTCAGGGAGTACCACTATCGATTGTTTCTGATCATGATCCCTGTTTTATATCATGATTCTAGAAAAGTCTTCAGAAATCCCTGGATACTGAGCTTTGTTTGAGCACTTCCCACCACCCCCAAACAGATGAAAAATTATAATGACCTATTCAAACCTTAGAAGGCATGTTGAGATCAAGCTCACTTGACTTTCAAGGTATGTGGGATCAATATTTACCTCTGGTAGAATTCTCCTATAAAAATAGCTTTTATTTAAGTATTCAGATGGCGCCATATGAAGCGTTATATGGAAAGAGATGTCACACACCAACCTGTTGGGATGATGTTGATGAAAGAAAACTCGTAGGCCCAGAACTTGTGAAGGAAATGATGGAAAAGTTGAGGGCAATCCAAAACCACATCAAAGCAGCTCAAGGTAGGAAAAAGAGCTATGTTGATAACTGAAGGAAGGATTTGAAATTTCAGGTAGGAGATTATTTTTTCTTGAAGGTATCTCCATGGAAGGGTGTTATACCTTTTTGTAAGAAGGTAAAATTAAGTCCCAGGTACGTCAGACCTTTCAAAATTCTAGAAAGAATTAGGGCTTTAGCTTACCATTTGGCAATGCCTCCAAGTCTCTCCAAAGCTCACGATGTGTTCCACATATCACTTTTGATAAAATACATTTCTGACCCAACATATGTACTCACCTATGAGGATTTAGAACTGGCACAATATTTGTCTTATTGCGAAGAGCCTATCAAGATTCTTGATATAAGAGAACAAGTGCTGAGAAACCACACGACTCGTCCAGTAAAAGGTCTATGGAGAAACCATAAGATGGAAGAAGAAACTTGGGAACCTGAGGAACTTATGATGAAGAACCACCCAATTCTTTTCATACAGTAGTATTACAGAATTTTCGAGGATGAACTTATTTGAAAGAGAAGAGAATGTAACACCCCAAGATTCTACGATACGTTTCCCATTCACTAATGCAATAGCTTGCATTGTATGAAACTTCGAGATTCTAACACACCACGACCAATCAAAGTAGCCATTATGAATAGAAATACCCACTATTTGAAAGTTTATAAATTCTATCTTTCAAAATGGACTTCATTTTTGGATTCGAAATATCTAAATTATCTTAGGTTGGTTTTTTTTGTATTTTTCTAAAAACTTTCAATTTTGATGAATAGTCAAAACACTAAGTTATTGTTTAAAACCGAATTTTTATTTAAATAATTATTTATTTTATTTAAATTTATTTTAGGTAAAAATAGATCCATAATACCTATATAAGTTCAATTTAATTCATTAGAGTCAGTTTATAAAAATTATATATATATATAAAACTTATTGAACTTTTCACAGTCTTTTACCCACCTCCAAGGAGAATTTGAAAATTCACATAAAAAATAATTTTACCGCTTCTGTGAGTGGAATTTAGAAAATATGGGAGACATGGTTGATATCAGTAAGTAAAATATGGTTCAATAAAATGAAAATAATTTTTTGGTGAATAATAACTTTTTACTTTTATTTACCACGGTTAAAAGTAAATAAGGTAATTAAGGGTAAAAATAATATTATTATTTCCCTAACACATGTCCTAATTCTATTGGATAAGTATAATTTTACCAAAAACGAACTTAGTAATAAAATATGAACATCTTTGGTCCACTTGGATTAGAGTAGGACACTTAATATTATTTTATTTAAAGAGTTAAAATCAAAGTTTAATAACTAAAACATATTTAATATTAGGTTATACATAAGATAAATTAGACTAAAAATAGTCATTAGAAATATAAAAATATTTCGTACATAATTTTATTTTATTTATATTTTTTAGACATTAAATAATATAATTTATTTATGAAACAATGATGATACAATAATTACCTAATTAATGAAATATTAAAATAATCGATATTATAAAAATATAAATAAACATAATTTGAGAATTTTTATGAATTAAACTAATTTTACAGGTTAATATGACATGTTATAGTTGGTTTTATGAAATTCGTTCGATGTAATAATGCTGTTATGAATTTAGAAAAAACAAAATACCTAATAGTTTCAAAATTGACATAAAAGAGTTATTTAAAATAATATTATATTATTAATTGATATTATATTCCTAAAAATATAAGGTTCGACCAAAGGACTTATATAATTATATGTTTATAATTAATGAACCACTTGAAGTTCTCATGGAAGTATATAGTATATTTATTAACCATATAATATAAAAATACAAAGAGACATGGTAAAGGTCAAACTATTTAACTAAAAGTTAAATCTAAAAGATAAAGTTAATATAATGCCCCAAACCTATATAAAACTTATTGGTTGAGTGGTGTTCAACCCATCTAAACCTTATCCTTTAAATAATCAATTTTTGATCCATTAGAAACCAAAAATGATTTTATTATAGAATAATATTTCTGGCTTTTCCTATGGTGCCCCTCACCCCTCCTATAAAAGGGCACTCCCCCTACTATCTAATTCACACTATCAAAGCCATTTGGCTCGGCCAAACCCTACCCATATACCCTCTCAGATGTCCTAAATTCATCCTAGAGGCCTTACTTTAGTCAGAAATCCATCCTATGAGACCTTTTGATCAAATCAAAATGAAGAACCCAAAGAAAAGGTAAATATCTCACCACCTCTTTCAAGTTCCTTTCTTCTTCCACTTCCTTTTTATTTTTTGTTTACATTCTAAAATAATAAATCCAGTATATTCTATATATTGTGATGTTATTATAAATATGGTACAACCAAATTCATTATTCTATCCATCCTTTGAATAACATGTCACCATATGTGCGTATGTGCGGCTTACCGTCTCCACGTCGTGGTGTAATTGTTATTCAATAGATTATTGTTTGGATGGGTATAATAATGATGTGTAATTGATGTAAATAATAAAAATAACATGATATGATTCTGTATATATGATATACCATCCAATTATATATTATTTTAATATCAAAAGAATGATATTGTCACGCGTGCGTATGTACGGATTACCGTCTCCACGAACGCGATGAGATCCATTCCCCATCATATCAATTCAAGACTAATTTTCTTTAGATGATTAAAAATAATGTTAAAAGTCATAATATAATTCTGAATATTAATAAGATAAATCCTATCCATAACAAACATTACTTACATAAAAAATCATATAAAGGAAAACGAATCAGTTGACACCCGAAACGATGATAACACTAAGATATTATTAAGAAAGATATATTTAAAGATCATATATGATATCATATTATTGTATATGATTCTTGTATAATTTAATAACAATTATTTCACCATTATACAAGAGGTTAACCTAACCTCGACCAAGGAATAGTGCAAGGTATGGTTTTATTTCACAATCTCTTTATTATCTAAGGTTGTTTATACGTAATTATCTATTGGGACCTCTTTATAATCCACATCAATGTTTCATAAAGAAATATATCAAAACATTCTTACTATTTTATAGACTATGGGTTAAAGTCATTTATACCATTTTTTGACTTTTATAAGATGCTTGAAAAAGAATCATTCCATCTTTTCCCAAACAAAGTACTTTATGACATTTTTGTCAAAATTAAGGTTAGAATGTTTTTTTAACTTATATGGTGGGTGTGGCTATATTACGTCATTATAACATCGTCGAAGCTTCCCTTACAATATTATAAAAATATTTTCAAAATAAATTTTTTCTTTATAATTATGTGACTCTTAAATTATTTCAAAATAGAAAATGATATTTCTCTAAAAAAATGTTTTGATTTCATCTATGTCAACATCATTTGATGGATTTTAAGTTTATTTGAAGTTGATTTATTATGATACAAAACTTCCATATTGTATTGAAGTTTTTGTGATATGTTTGACTATGGATGTGATATTTGTATAACATTCATGGTTTATTGATAAAGTATTGACATTTCATATGTGTAATGCCCCGACCCTAGTTACCTAGAGTCGGTGCATTATTACATAACATTGGCATGATCACAAGAAAGATCAAATCTCGAAAGACCGATTGGTTTAGTAGCCTTGGAAACACTAGATATATTCATAAGTTTTACATTACATCATAAAATGAAAAACTACTACAACAACATAATGTCTCCATAATCCACACTCATATCCCCACATAATATCCCTGCAGGTCATTCATAATTTACTTCTTCACTTCCTGGGAAAAATAAAACATAGAAAAGGGGTGAGCTCAAATGCCCAGTAAGGATAATAATATAGAGGAAACTTTCATAAATAAGAATAAACATTTAAGGCAATGTATAACTAAAACAAAAGCCTTTCAAACATGAACTTTCAACATGGTACGGAATAAATAAAATGAAATAATTCCATTTACTTATTCACATGGATATTCTACTAATCGAATAATCACATGCAAAAATCAATAACCACTTTCATAATGTTGGAATGCATAATGCCAGACTATCATAACCACATAGTCAAGGCCTCGTGCCAAGACTACAAATAAGATTTTTTCAAGGCCTTGTGCCAAGACACTAGTTTGTCTCATGAGACCTACGGATGCATCGAGGAGCTATAGAGGGCTCCACCCGTCACTTACTAAGTCCAATGCATTCCCATATGAAAAGGTTTAAACATAACATAAACATTCGTATTAAAACTAGCATACGAAATGTAAATAATTTCACCATAAACTATGAATGGTATAAAAATAGCACATCTACAGTCAAACATATCACAAAACCTTCAATACAATATAGAAGTTTTGTATCATAATAAATCAACTTCAAATAATCTTAAAATCCATCAAAGGATATTGACATAGATGAAATCAAAATTCTTTTAAAGAAATATCCACTTTTAATTTGAAATCATTTAAGATACATATAAAATAAAACATTTTCTTTGAAAATATTCTTATAATCTTGTAAGGTAAGCTTTGAAGATTTTATAACGGCGGAAAATAGCCGCACCCGCCGTATAAGTTAAAAAAACATTCTTACCTTAATTCTATCGAAAAGGTTAAAAAAGACCTTGTTTTGAAAACGACCGAAAGATTCCTTTATAAACCACTTATAAAAGTCAAAAAGGGTATAAATGACTCTAACTCATATTCTATTAAATAGTAAAAATGTTTTGAAATACATTTTTAAGAAACATGGATGTGGATGATAAAGAGATCCCAGTAGATTATTACATATAAACAACCTCGGATAATGAAGAGATTGTGAAATAACCCTTACCTTGTACTTTTACTTGGTTGGGGTAGGTTAACCTCCTGTATAATGGTGAAATAATTGTTATTAAATTATAAAATAATCATATACATTAATATGATATCATATATGATCTTTTAATATTGATTTGATAATAATATCTTAGTATTATCGTTGTTTCAGGTGTTAACTTACTTGTTTTCTTTTATATGTTTTGTTACGTAAGACATGTTTGTAAAGGATATGTTTTATATTATTCATATCCAGAATGATATCAAGTCCTTAAACATCATTTTTTAAATCATCAAATGATAATTATACTTGAATGGATACGATGGAGAATGAATCTCATCGGGTTCGTGGAGACGGTAGTCCGTACGTACGCACGAGCGACAATATCATTCTTTTGATATTAAAATAATATATAAATGGATGGTATATCATATATACAGAATCCTTAACATGTTATATTTATTATTTACATGAGTTACACATCATTATTATACCCATCCAAATAATATTATATTGAATAACAATTACACCACGACGTGGAGACGGTAAGCCGTACGTACGCACGTATGGTGACATGTTATTCAAATGGTGGATAGAAAACTGAATATGGTTGTACCATATTTATAATAACATCACATTATATATATGATACTGGATTTATTATTTTAGAATGGTAACAACAAAGGAAGAAGAAGTGGAAGAAGAAATGAACATAGAAAAGGGTGGTGAAATCATTACCTCTTCTTCGGGTTCTTCCTTTTGATTTGATCAAAAGGGATCCTTAGGTTGGCTTTTCGATCAAACTAAGGCCCCTAGGTTGTAGTGAGGGAAGTTGGGAGAGTATTTTTGTAGAGTTTGGCTGAACCAAAATTCTTTGAAGGTGTGAAGAAATGAGAAGGAGGAGTGCCCTTTTATAAGAGGGGTGAGGGGAACCTTTGGAAAAGCTAGAAATATTAATTTATAATAAATTCATATTCGGTTTCTAATGGATCCAAAGTTGATTATTCAAAGGTTAAGGTGGGGATGGTTCTAAAACAACTCAGACAATAGAATTTAGACTGGTTTGGGTACTTATATTAACCTTATCATTAAGTATTAACTCTAAGTTAATTAGTTTCACTTTTACAATGTCTCTTTGTATTTTTATATAATATGGTTAATAAACATACTACATACATCCAAGATACCCCCAAGTGGTCCATTAATGATGAACCTATCATGATATAAGTCTCTTGGCCGATCCTTAGATTTTTAGGAATTTAATATCAATTAATAATATAATATTTGTTTTAAGAACTCTTTTATGTCAATTTTGACACTATTCAATAGTTGATTTTTGTGAAACTCATAACAGATTTATTACTTCGAACAAAGTCAATTAAATCAATCCTAATATATCATATTATCCGAGAAAATTATTTTAATTCATTAAAAGTTTCATATTATATTTATTTGGGTATTTATAATATCAATTATTTTAATTTTTCACTATTATAGTAATTAATGCATCATCATTGTGTCATAAATAAAATAATTTATTTAATGTCTAAAAATTATAAATAAAATATCATTATGTAGTAAATCTCTTTATCTTTCTAATGAATATTTATAATCTAAAATCCAACATATATAACCCTATGTAACAATTGTTGTGCTAAAAGATATATGCTTGTGTCATTTTTGTATTCATTTTAACTTAATTAAAATAAAGTGTCATTGTCACTTACAAGTAGCTCCATGGGGTCCCAAAATCGACCCAAAGATGTCCATGGTCGACCATGTATCAACCAATAGGGTTAAGACACGTTTTAGGGTAATTTAGTATTATTATAATATTATTTTTTAACCCTTATTTACCGGATTTACCATTAACCATGGTAAATAAAATATTTACCGCAGTAATTATTCAAAATGTCTAAAAATAAAAGTTACCTATTTATAAAATTTGAACATCCTGATTCCAAATATGGAATCCATTTTTCTAAATTCAAAACACAGAAGTGGCAGAAATTAATTTAAAATTAATTCCCGCTGTCAAAACAAAAAAGCGTGTTTTTAAGAGATAATAACTATCAAAAGATTGACACTTGTTTATGTTCGGTTTAATTGTAAAATTATGTCCAATGACCAACATTATATTAAATGGTAAAAATATATTCTAAATATACTTTAAAACTACTAAAATTCATAATTTATCACTATTAATTATTTTGATTAAAAAAGTTGTTTTTAATTAAAATTTATTAATTTTCACTATTCATCAAAATATGAAAGTTATCCGAAAAGTACCAAAATTTCACCTTAGGATAAATTAGATATTCTGAATCCAAAAATGAATTCCATTTTGAAATATAAAATATATATAATTTTAAAAAGTAGGTATTACTATTCATAATGGCTAGTTTGATTGGTTGTTAGAACTCGGTGTTGCGTACAACACACGCTATCGCATTATTCAAAGAGAAGCGTACCGTAGAAGCTTGGGGTATTACATTCTCCCCTCCTTAAAATAATTTCGTCCTCGAAATTTCTAGAATACTATCGCATGAAAAGACTCGGGTGGTTCTTCATCATAAGTTCCTCGGGTTCCCACGTTGCCTCTTCCATCTTATGGTTTCTCCACAAAACTTTTTCCAGACGTGTCGTCCGGTTTCTCAGTACTTATTCTCTCGTATCAAGAATCCTGACGGGCTCTTCACAATAGGAAAGATCGGGTTCCTGTTCTAATTCCTCATAGGTGAGTACATGCGTTGGATCAGGCATGTATTTCCTCAACAGAGATATGTGGAACTCATCGTGAACTTTGGAGAGACTTGGCAGCATTTCCAATCGGTAAGCTACAACCCCAATTCGTTCTAGAATTTCGAAAGGTCTGATGTACCTGGGACTCAATTTATCTTTCTTACCAAAACTTATGACTCCCTTCCATGGAGATAACTTCAGGAAAACATGATCACCGACTTGAAATTCCAAATCCTTCCTTCGATTATCGGCATAGCTCTTCTGCCTACTTTGAGCTGCTTTGATGTGATTTTGGATTACTTTCACCTTTTCCACTGTTTCCTCCACCAGTTCTGGGCCTACAAGTTTTCATTCACCAACGTCATCCCAACAGGTTGGTGTACGACATCTCTTTCCGTATAACGCTTCATATGGTTCCATATTTATACTCGAATGGAAGCTATTGTTATAGGAAAATTCTACCAGTGGTAAATATTGATCCCACATACCCTGAAAGTCAAGTGAGCAAGATCTCAACATGTCTTCTATGGTCGGAATAGTCCGTTCTGATTGTCCATCTGTCTGAGGGTGGTAAGCAGTGCTCAAATGAAGTTCAGTATCCAGGGATTTCTGAAGAATTTTCCAAAATCTTGAAGTAAAACGGGGATCACGATCAGAAACAATTGATAAGGGTACTCCATGAAGTCTCACAACTTCATTAATATATAGTCTTGCTAGACGTTCCAGGGGTAGATCTTCTCTTATAGCATGAAAATGTGCTGACTTGGTAAGGAGATCAACAATAACCCATATTGCATCATTCCTTCTAGGAGTCTTTGGTAGCCCCATGACAAAGTCCATCGTAATATTTTCCCATTTCCACTCCGGTATGGGAAGAGGTTGCATGACTCCTCCAGGTTGTTGCCTTCCAGCATTCACTTGTTGAAAAACTATACATCTTGACACAAAATCAGCAATCTCCCTCTTCATGTTGTCCCACCAAAAATGTTCCTTCAAATCTCTATACATTTTTGTGCTCCCAGGGTGTATAGAGAAATTGGAACTATGAGCATCATCCAGCAATTCCCTTTTTAGATCAGGTAAATCGGGAACACAAAGTCTCTTCCCAAATTTCAAAATTCCATCTTCATACACAAAGTCTCTCAATCTCCCATCATTCACAGCTTTAATCTTCTTTTGGAATTCTTCATCATCGGTTTGAGAACTCTTAATCCTTTCTAGTAAAGATGGTTTGGCAACCATTTGAAAAAGCATTGATGTTTCACCTTCCCTGGTTATTCCCATGTCCATCTTCACTAGATCCATGAAAATTGGATCCCTTTCAATTCTCATATTGTTCAAAACTCCATGGTCTTTTCTACTCAAAGCATCTGCCACCTTGTTTGCATTCCCCGGGTGGTAGTGTATCGTACAATCATAATCCTTGAGTAATTCAAGCCATCTCCTTTGCCTCATATTGAGTTCTTTTTGTGAGAAAATATACTTCAAACTCTTGTGATCAGTATAAATCTCACATTTTTCACCATAGAGGTAGTGCCTCCATATCTTCAAAGCAAAGATCACAGCTGCTAACTCGAGATCATGAGTAGGATAGTTTTTTTCATGAATTTTCAACTGTCGTGATGCATAGGAAATAACTCTATCATTCTGCATAAGGACACAACCAAGTCCTTTCTTTGATGCATCACTATAAATAACGAACCCATCATTCCCCGATGGTAAAGTCAATATAGGAGCATTGACTAATCTTTTCTTCAGTTTTTCAAAACATTCTTCACACTCTTTTGTCCAAACAAATTTAACCCCTTTACGTGTGAGCTTCGTTAACGGGTTAGCCAATCGGGCAAAATTCTGGACGAAACGTCGATAATAACCTGCCAAACCGATAAAACTGCGTACCTCAGTTATACTCGTAGGTGCTGGCCATTCTTGGATTGCCTTGGTCATAGAAGGATCAACATAGATTCTATCTTTAGAGACAATATGGCCAAGAAAAGAAATCTCATGAAGCCAGAATTCACACTTGCTAAACTTCCCATATAATTCATGCCTCCTCAGAGTCTTCAAGATAATGCGCAAGTGATTTTCATGATCTTCGTAGGTTTTGAGGTATACCAAGATATCATCAATAAATACCACCACAAATTCATCGAGATACTCCTTGAAAACTCTATTCATCAGATCCATGAATACAGAGGGTGCATTAGTCAATCCAAACGGCATTACAGTAAACTCGTAATGCCCGTACCTGGTTCGAAATGATGTCTTCGGAATGTCTTCCTTCTTCACACACAACTGATGGTATCCAGATCGAAGGTCAATCTTTGAAAAGTATTGAGATCCATGCAGTTGATCAAATAAATCATCAATACGAGGTAGGGGATACTTGTTCTTTATCGTTATATCATTGATCTCCCTGTAGTCGATACATAACCTCATAGATCCATCTTTCTTTTTAACAAAAAGAACAGGGTCTCCCCATGGAGAAACACTTGGGCGAATAAATCCCTTATTACTCAATTCCTCAAGTTGTTTCTTTAGTTCGACTAACTCTAAAGTGGCCATTCTATAAGGGGTCTTCGATATAGGCCTTGATCCAAGAATCAAATCAATGGAAAACTCAACTTCTCGTTATGGAGGATGTCCAGGTAAATCGTCCCAAAATACATCTAAAAATTCCTTCACAACAGGTACATCCTCTATTTGAACATTCCTTTCCTCACCGACAGTTATTTCATTCTCTTCCTCCCCAATAATTGAATTAAGTTGAGCTACTGGGGGTGGATCTAAATAAGAATTAGGTGGTGACGATTCTTCTCTAAAGATAAGGTGTTCCTTATCATTATCATCAAGAATCGTAACCTTTTTCTTCTTACAATAAATCTTCGCATCATAGTCCGAAAGCCAGTCCATACCTAGGATTATATCAAACTAAATCATAGGTATGAAGATGAGATCAGCAGATAAAGAAAATTTATGTGCTCTAATGGGGACTGATTCACAAAAATTTATTGCAATGATACATCCCTTAGGAGTTTTAACTGACAACTCCCTTATTAAATCAAATTGGAAATATCTAATTTTCTTAGCAAACTGGGAAGATATGAAACAATGCGACGATCCAGAGTCAAATAATGCATTTGCTAAACTTGAGGAAACCATAAAATTACCTGCCACCACGTCTTTTGGAGCTTCTACCTCTACAGTAGTGATAGCATAAGCCTGGCCTTGATCCCTTGGCCTTTTCTGAGGTAAGTTCTCCTGACGCTTAAGACATTCATTCGCATAATGTCCCATCTCCCTGCAATTGTAGCACTGAACGTTGGTGGCTTCCTTCTTCCCTTTGCAATCACGAGCTTGGTGGCCTTTTTCACCACACTTGTAACAGACTCTCATTCCCTTCAAGCAAGCACCAGGGTGTTTCTTCCCACATTTACCACATGATGGATATTCAACCTTTCCTTTCTTCCCCTTATTTCCATTCCCAGATTGATCAGCAGGCCTCTTCTTCTCTTGCTTTGCTTTAAAGTCATAAGACTTAGATAATTCCTTTTCGGTCTTGATAGCACATGAGACAATGTCTTCGTACGATGAAAAGGATTGTGAGACTAACGCTCGACGGATAAATGGTTTTAACCCATCAAAGAAATGATCAATATTACTTCTTGGGTTGTGAATATAATCTCCAGCATACCTCGCTAACCTTGTAAAGTTAGCCTCATACTTTGTGACATTCTCATCCTCCTTTTGTCTCAGACTCAGAAATTTCCTTTCCATATCTGCTCGATGGTCGCGAGGAAAGTATTTTTCTAAAAACAGATCTTTGAACTCCCTCCATTCCATATTTGATACTTCATCATCTTCCTTCATGTTTTGAATCAATGACCACCATTGATCAGCATCTCCAGTGAGGCGGTAAACTGCCATGATAACTTTTTCCCTTTCACTGCTCCCCAAAGCCTGAAATATTTTCTCTAGGGAATTTATCCACTGCTCGGCTACTAAGGGATTTGTATTCCCATTGAACGTTGGTGGTTGTTGCCTCATGAATCGATCTAACATTGATCCTACACACTGCGGATCAGGGTGCTCCATACGGGTAAGGTTATTATTCATAACCTGAGTAAGTTGTCCCAGTATGGTGATTAGCTGATCGGCTCCAGTTGCATCACCAGCTCCACTATAATTATCTTGAGCAGGAGGGCAATCCCTACATGGAGTGCGTGCATTGATACGGTTTCCATTTCTTCCACTAGGCGCCATTTCTAAACAATGGCATAAACTAGATCAGTTTATGAATCAAAATACATAATCCCATACTTATAAAACACTTAACATAAATTGAACTATTTATGGATATAATCCATAATCATAAAAATGGCTCCTTTGAGGATGTATATACTCATAAACCCTTCATAATGGTTTGTAAAGAAAATGAGAATTATCCTAAGCATATCCCCCGGGAGTGTCGTAACCAAGAGTGCAGCAAGGCCCGTTGCCGTTCACCAGTTCCCGTTCGAGTCTAGCTCAAAGCGGTGTTTTCGGGTTTTACCCCTAGGTACATCTGTGCCAAAGCCGCCTCTACCTGCTCGTATCCAGACAGGGATGTATTGCTCGGAAAACTCACAAAATCCCTACAATACCAAAATTCTAGGAAGTTCTTCTACACTAATCCTCAAAGTTCATCTTAGGTATACGTGCTCTAATCAGAGTTTATCTAAATCTAGCTCCCAAGGTTTGTACTAAACTTCCTCTGATAACAACTGTAATGCCCCGACCCTAGTTACCCAGAGTCGGTGCATTATTACATAACATTGGCATGATCACAAGAAAGATCAAATCTCGAAAGACCGATTGGTTTAGTAGCCTTGGAAACACTAGATATATTCATAAGTTTTACATTACATCATAAAATGAAAAACTACAACAACAACATAATGTCTCCATAATCCACACTCATATCCCCACATAATATCCCTGCAGGTCATTCATAATTTACTTCTTCACTTCCTGGGAAAAATAAAACATAGAAAAGGGGTGAGCTCAAATGCCCAGTAAGGATAACAATATAGCAGAAACTTTCATAAATAAGAATAAACAATTAAGGCAATGTATAACTAAAACAAAAGCCTTTCAAACATGAACTTTCAACATGGTACGGCATAAATAAAATGAAATAATTCCATTTACTTATTCACATGGATATTCTACTAATCGAATAATCACATGCAAAAATCAATAACCACTTTCATAATGTTGGAATGCATAATGCCAGACTATCATAACCAGATAGTCAAGGCCTCATGCCAAGACTACAAATAAGATTTTGCAAAGGCCTTGTGCCAAGACACTAGTTTGTCTCATGAGACCTACCGATGCATCGAGGAGCTATAGCGGGCTCCACCCGTCACTTACTAAGTCCAATGCATTCCCATATGAAAAGGTTTAAACATAACATAAACATTCGTATTAAAACTAGCATACGAAATGTAAATAATTTCACCATAAACTATGAATGGTATAAAAATAGCACATCCATAGTCAAACATATCACAAAACCTTCAATACAACATAGAAGTTTTGTATCATAATAAATCAACTTCAAATAATCTTAAAATCCATCAAAGGATGTTGACATAGATGAAATCAAAATTCTTTTAAAGAAATATCTCATTTTAATTTGAAATCATTTAAGATCCATATAAAATAAAACATTTTCTTTGAAAATATTCTTATAAGCTTGTAAGGGAAGCTTTGAAGATTTTATAACGGCAGAAAATAGCCACACCCGGCGTATAAGTTAAAAAAACATTCTTACCTTAATTCTGTCGAAAAGGTTAAAAAGACCTTGTTTTGAAAATGACCAAAAGATTCCATTATAAACCACTTATAAAAGTCAAAATGGGTATAAATGACTTTAACTCATATTCTAGTAAATAGTAAAAATGTTTTGAAATAAATTTTTAAGAAACATGGATGTGGATGATAAAGAGATCCCAGTAGATTATTACGTATAAACAACCTCGGATAATGAAGAGATTGTGAAATAACCCTTACCTTGTAATTTTCCTTGGTTGGGGTAGGTTAAACTCCTGTATAATGGTAAAATAATTGTTATTAAATTATACAATAATCATATACATTAATATGATATCATATATGATCTTTTAATATTGATTTGATAATAATATCTTAGTATTATCGTTGTTTCAGGTGTTAACTTACTTGTTTTCTTTTATATGTTTTGTTACGTAAGACATGTTTGTAAAGGATAGGTTTTATATTATTCATATCCAGAATGATATCAAGTCCTTAAACATCATTTTTTAAATCATCAAATGATAATTATACTTGAATGGATACGATGGAGAATGAAACTGATCGCGTTCGTGGAGATGGTAGTCCGTACGTACGCACGAGCGACAATATCATTATTTTGATATTAAAATAATATATAAATGGATGGTATATCATATATACAGAATCCTTAACATGTTATATTTATTATTTACATGAGTTACACATCATTATTATACCCATCCATATAATATTATATTGAATAACAATTACACCACGACGTGGAGATGGTAAGCCGTACGTACGGACGTATGGTGACATGTTATTCAAAGGGTGGATAGAATACTGAATATGGTTGTACCATATTTATAATAACATCAAAGTATATATATGATACTGGATTTATTATTTTATAATGGTAACAACAAAGGAAGAAGAAGTGGAAGAAGAAATGAACTTAGAAAAGGGTGGTGAAATCATTACCACTTCTTCGGGTTCTTCCTTTTGATTTGATCAAAAGGGCTCCATAGGTTGGATTTCTGATCAAACTAAGGCCTCTAGGTTGTAGTGAGGGAAGGTGGGAGAGTATTTGGGCAGAGTTTGGCCGAACCAAAAGGCTCTGAAGGTGTGAAGAAATGAGAAGGAGGAGTGCCCTTTTATAAGAAGGGCGAGGGGCACCTTTGGAAAAGCTAGAAATATTAATTTATAATAAATTCATATTTGGTGTATAATTGATAAAAAGTTGATTATTAAAGTTTTAAGGTGTGGATGGGTCTAAAACAACTCAAACAATAGAATTTAGACAGGTTTGGGTACTTATATTAACCTTATCTTTAAGTATTAACTCTAAGTTAATTAGTTTCACTTTTACAATGTCTCTTTGTATTTTTATATAATATGGTTAATAAACATACTACATACATCCAAGCGACCCCAAAGTGGTTCATTAATGATTAACCTATCATGATATAAGTCTCTTGGCCGAAACATAGATTTTTAGGAATTTAATATCAATTAATAATATAATATTTGTTTTAAGAACTCTTTTCTGTCAATTTTGACACTATTCAATAGTTGATTTTTTTGAAACTCATAACAGATTCATTACTTCGAAAAAAGTCAATTAAATGAATCCTAATATATCATATTATCCTATTAAATTAGTTTAATTCATTAAAAGTTTCATATTATATTTATTTGGGTATTTATAATGTCAATTATTTTAATTTTTCACTATTATAGTAATTACTGCATCATCATTGTGTCATAAATAAAATATATTATTTAATGTCTAAAAATTATAAATAAAATATCATTATGTAGGAAATCTCTTTATCTTTCTAATTAATATTTATAATCTAAAATCCAACATATATAACCCTATGTAACAATTGTTTTTCTAAAAGATATATGCTTGTTTCATTTTTGTATTCATTTTAACTTAATTAAAATAAAGTGTCATTATCACTTACAAGTGGATCCATGGGGTCCCAAAATCGACCCAAAGATGTCCATGGTCGACCATGTATCAACCAATAGGTTTAATACACGTTTTAGGGTAATTTAGTATTATTATAATATTATTGTTTAACCCTTATTTACCGGATTTACCCTTAACCGTGGTAAATAAAATATTTACCGCAGTAATTATTCAAAATGTCTAAAAATAAAAGCTACCTATTTACACAATTTGAACATCCTGATTCCAAATATGGAATCCATTTTCCTAAATTCAAAACACAGAAGTTGCAGAAATTAATTTAAAATTAATTCCCGCTGTCAAAACAAAAAGCGTGTTTTTAAGAGATAATAACTATCAAATGATTGACACTTGTTTATGTTCGGTTTAATTGTAAAATTATGTTCGATGACCAACATTATATTAAATGGTAAAAATATATTGTAAATATACTTTAAAACTACTAAAATTCATAATTTATCACTATTAATTATTTTGATTAAAAAAGTTGTTTTTAATTAAAATTTAGTAATTTTCACTATTCATCAAAATATGAAAGTTATCCGAAAAGAACCAAAATTTCACCTTAGGCTAAATTAGATATACCGAATCCAAAAATGAAGTCCATTTTGAAATATAAAAAATATATAATTTTAAAAAGTAGGTATTACTATTCATAACGGCTAGTTTGATTGGTTGTTAGAACTCGGTGTTGCGTACAACACACGCTATCGCATTATTCAAAGAGAAGCGTACCGTAGAAGCTTGGGGTGTTACAATATGATAGTTTTAATATGAATGTTTATGTTATATTTCTACCTTTTCATAGGATGAATGTAATGGACTTTTTAAGTGACGGGTGGAGCCCTCTATAGCTCCTCGATTTATTGGTAGGTCTCATGAGGCAACTAGACGTGGAATTGGCCGAGGCTTTTCCAAATTTGATATATGGTTTTGGAAGAGGCCTTAATAATTTTTAGATGTCTTGGTTGAGGCCTTGACAAACTGTTTCAGAATTTCCGGCATTATACATTCCCTCATTATGAAAATAATATTTATGGTTCATGTGGTCATTCAACTAATAGAATACCCATGATTATGTTTTATTATGGAATTATTTACTCAACTCATATTCCATCCATAAAAGTATTCATGTTTATTATTGGTAAAGTCATGTGGTTTCAATTATTCACCATGCTTAATATTTCTGTTATTTTACACTGTATTGCTTACCCTTACTGAGTGTTTGAGCTCACCCCTTTCTTAGGTTTCATTTTCCCAGGATATGAAGAAGTTAGTTATGAGTGACTTGCAGAAATAATCTAGGAGGCTTGGATTTTTCTAAAGGAATATATTCATGTTTTATTTCTTTTAAAGCCTTAAAGTTGATCTTATGTAAGAATAATTTTTTCCAATAATACTAAACTGATCGGTCTTTCAAGGCATGATTTCCTTGTGATCATGCTGATGTTATGAAATAATGCACTGACTCTGGGTAACTATTGTCGAGCCGTTACAATAGATGTTTCTATGTTTTAATTTCTTCGAATTCATTATGATAATTAAGATGATATTTTATTTTCCATTCCCTTTTAATATTATAAAAACCAAATCATCAACTAAATTAATTCATTTTGAATAAGGAAATTATTATTTTGTAAAATTAAAATTCTCAAAAAGGTAGTTTGAAAAAAATACCACATTTCTTCAATTCATGGATATAGAATGTATTTGATGAGTTTTCAAATATTTTTCATAGAAACTTTTATCTTATACTCCTTCCCAAATATTAAATCATTACATGATAATTTTGACATGATTTATTAACATAATAAAAAATTTGGTGGTGACATGAAATCATTTTATCTATCACATCATGACTCATACAACTAAAATTTATGAGATGTATCAAAGAATCAATGATGAAACAAAAATAACCACTTTATAATATATATTAATCTTCTTGTTTGGGATTTAAAGTTATACGCTTGATATGCTTGCCCATATAAAGTGTTATAACCATACAAGTTTCCAAATAAAAAAACATTAATCATCCATATTAGAGAAAAATTCAGTTTAAAAATTTTAGTTTTTTACTCACCATATTTACCTAAACTATTGTCCTATAACATTGTAAATTCTTCTATAGGAGTCTGAATATATAAATCATTGTCATTCAAATGAAATTTATTTCATGTAATGATCATTAAAACAATTAAATATTTTCATAGTAACCACATTTATATAGGTGGATTTCAGGGGAAAAAATGACTGTCCACATTATATAATTTTTACTTAAGGTTCGGGATGGATTAAATATATTAGTAGTAATTATAAAATTCTCATTACATGAATTTGAAGAGAAATTTGAATTGAAATTCTCAAATGGTTTCTATGCTTGGAATAGTTGGGATGATGAATATACCTCTTATGGTTGTTTTCCATAATATGTCAATCATTAGATATATTATTTTATATGTCATGAAAAATATTTTAAGTCATGGTTTTATTTTAATAGAATATATATAACCATTTTAGTTGTTTTAATTTTATTATTATACACAGTTAGTTCATTCAAAATTGCAACATGATTTACCAATTTACTTGTAGAACTATAACATCCATGACCCTCTTATCTAACTGAATCATCTCAATGATACAAAATGTAGTCATTGGAAAATTATTTTACATTTTAATATTGGAGAGCATGATTTTAAAAAACATTATTCATAAGATAAATTGTTTGAGGAATCATATATCTAATTAATTCATCCAATAAAATACAATATTATTCACATTACCTTATATTTAAAACTATATAAACATTAGATATGGTATGAAATTAGTTGGAAGAAACATTTTAAATATTGGATACAACCTTTATAAAACCCTTTATTTCCCTAATTTTTGTAATTCATAAACCACTTTTGATTGTTTAACTAACATCACTCTTGTATTATTCTCTAGAAAATCTGAATGTGGTTCCATTGTTATGTCATAGTCATTATCATTCTATTTAGTGAGTAAAACATCAGTAATGGGGAAATAAATCTCATTCTACACTACCAGGGAATAAGGTTATTTATTTCGATGATCATCACCCCTTTAACATTATATAATATCAAATTTACCTTTCCCAATCCATCTCAAATATCATGTAGGAAATTTTTATGAATATCATGTCCTCATAAACTTTATGTATTTTCCACTATCATGTTAAATTAATATCAAGAAATATACATTTTATTATACTATCTATGGATATATTTGAAATTTTAAAAACATAAATCTCCTCTAACCCCTTAATATATTGTGCTATATTTTAAGGTAAATTTTACAACTTTTATCCATATGTATTATTTTGATAAATATTTTTATTAGAAACATAATGTGATTTTTTAGAAAATTTAATGTTAAGGATAATAGAAACGTTTGATGGAATAAATATATATTAATATAAATTGTTAATCATTTTAAATATTTGGATAAAAAAATAACTAGATACAATTATGATATAAAATAAGTATTACTAATTGAAGGAACATAAAACATGTATATCCTTTTTTTTATAAAATAACTACTAAAATGATTTTTGGTTGAAAGTAACTAGAACGTTAAATATAATATGAGATGTATAACATCACATTATCTAAAAGAAATTATAAATTCACAGTCATTACCAACTCATCATGTTTATTCATGGTTTAATATATATTTATCACAAAGAGGAGGGACATAAGAATAAGTGATATATGAGTTCATTAACCCTAATATTTAGTTTGATGAGTCTGTTTCTGTGTGCCTAGGTGTGAGAATGATTGATAATGTTAAGAGAGATTTGAATACATATATTGAATAGATCATCAAAGAAGATACATAAAATATTTTTAAAATTAGATATAAAATAGTGGTTGTCCAAACAATTTTATTTAGGTGGTTTCATTTATATATGTGATGATAACGGGAACATGTCCATGCACACACACACACACATGTAGAACTAGTGTATGTATAATTTTTTTAATTTATAGATATATTAAGTAAATCAAAAAGTACGATTCATATTAATTATTTGTTCTACCTATGAACAATTTATTCACCAATATATGAATTTTTAATAAAAAAATAAAATTATTGGTTCAATTATTATGTTATCAAATAAATGAAGTTGAAATATATATATAAAATTTAAAAAATATTTAAACTTTTAATCCATTTATTTAATTTTAGAATAATATACATGTATATTATTTTTTATTGAAATATTTAAAGAATTATTCCCACCATATAGTATAGAAATTGATTATAATAGATTTTTATTGAAGTATAATTTGAATTAAAATTTCAATAATAATAAAATTCAATAGTTTTTTTTAAATAATCTTGGTTTAAATTCTATAAAGTTTATATCATGAAACGAAATGGATGGAGTCTTGTAGTATTAAATATAACATTAATTGTGGGAATAAGATTTTTCATCTCTTATTTATGTAGTAATTATGATGTATGGGTCTATTTAATCCCAAATTTATAATTTAAAGAATCGTGTATCAAAAATAGATTACACATTAAGAAATAGTGGTCTTGTATATTTTTCATACACATATTTAAAATTAATAAACACAAGTTATAAAAAAATTTAATCAATATACACTAAATAATAAAAAATTGTTATGAATAAATTTTATTTCATAGACATATTGTGAATTAAAAATACTTATTTTATGTAAAATCTATTTTCAATGATAGAGGATTTATTCATAAAAGTTTCTTCACAAGATGTTGGTGTTAACGATTGGAGGAGGAACCAATGTATCTCCATGAGGATTATGTATAGAGAGGAGTCACTCTATGGTAAAAAATATATGATCTTGAAGAGAAGAAGAGGTGAGTATGTCTCACCATTAGAAGGTAGTATAAGGAGGAGTCAATATATATGAGGGAAACTTGTGGTGATGATTCACCCGATGGTAGGAAGCACGTGAGTGGAGGAGTGTCCAATAGGTAGGAGTATGCATGATATAAGTAGAGGGATATACATCACATGAGAGAGGAGTTTTTTTTGTGAGTGGCTATGATCTGTGGTCTCTATTAGCATTGGTGCTTAAAAAAAACCACCGATAATAATTAATTAGATTTGATAATGTATTATCCACCACTAATAAATTTTCTGATATTTTTATTCAGCTATATAATAGTGGTTTCATTAAAGATGAACTAATAAACAACAATAAATATATAATTTTTTGTAGTGATAATTAATTATTTCTAAATGTATATTATATTTTTTATAATTATTAATATATATTTTAAACCTATATATAGTGATTACAAATTTGTCATTTCAACTATAATATTACCATCAACTATATATATACCCAATGACTATGTGTATGTGTGTATATATATATATCCAAGGATTATATAACGGTCATGTTACCCTCATACATTCAAAAAAATACCTACTCACATACTTATTTCAGAATAATTTATCCCATTTCAATATTTTTCACATAATTTTTTTTTCTATATTTATATCATTTTTCTATGTTTGTGAAATTAATCTTGTGGGTATTGTTTTTTTGGAGATTACATACCACATGTTTTATAACATGTAGCTTTAAACTTTAATGTTTATTTATCTAACAATAATGTTTTATAGTACCAATAAATATATACCCGTTATTCATAATAATATTATAATGAAATAATTCAATATTTTTTTGATTTATTTTCATATCCATTCAAGATATATGTCGGTGAAAAATGTATTAATTTTTTTAACGATGATGAAAAAAATGTATCATTACACCATTATACATTAATCTCATGTCATAACATCATTGTCATTACAATCAATAAAATTAATTCCTCAATCAAGTCCACAAATGAATACTCACCCCTAAAAATAAGATTTTATAATTCTATTAGAGGGGATTTATTAGGATTTCTATAGTTTAATTATCCATATATAGAAAGGTTCACAAAACCCTGTTTCCTAATATAGTAGATGAAAAATATGAAATAAAAAAAGTAATGATAAAAATTTAAATTCCCCATACAATTTTCTACTGAGACCAATTATATTCTAAGAATAAAGTGGAAAAGATGGTTGGAAAATGATACTTCTCCTGAAATATAATAAACCTACTATATGAAATTTGGAAACCATTTATTAGAAGATGACACACCACTATCTGGGAAAGGAGACACTAAAATTAAAACATACTTTATTTTAATAATATATATATATATATCATTCATTGAAATCTATAAAATAATATTTTAATTAAATCTCTATTCATTTCACCCACTAACTCATCATAACCCAAAAAGTAAATAATTTTATTACATATTAAATATCCATAAAAACTAAGAACATATCAAAATAAATATCTTGTTCATCCTTATATTTTCACCTAACTATCCTGATTAAACCATACACTTCATCTAAAAATTATTATTTATTAAATAATGGATGGTATGAATGGGATAATAAAATACCAATAAAAATACCTCACCATTATACCCAAACCAATAGGCTATAAACCTAGTGTAGTGACATATATCCTAAAATATAGATGTAACTATGTTATATTGGGCTCCATATAATATAGACCAAGTTATTTGTTAGGATTTTTGGATGATAATTTTGATTCTGAAATATGGAATCATGAGTGTGTGTAATTTTTATAGGTTGTGGAGAGGATTGGATATGTGAAGTGAGTATGGTAAAATAGTATACTGAACTAAATAGGCCACTTAATACCCATTTTAATCTAACTATGTACTCAATGAGTAATTTAGTGGAGGGGGTAGTCCAAGAAGAAACCTAGGTACCTAGTGGAGTTGTTTTAGGTACCCGATAGCCTGTAGTTTTTGAATCACTAATTAAAATTCATTTTTTATTTTAAAATAAAATAGAAACCTCAACCTCCCCCATTATCATTTCATTTCAACTAGGGGATATTATGAACATGAACAAATTTATTCTCCTCTTCTCTATCTTACATATCATACTCTAATAGTTTGATCTCCAATACATCTTTTTTAGTGTTTTATTGGACCTGATTTTCTCTTCCAATACTATGTTTCTGCTAATATCCTACACATTATTCCCTTTATTCTTCATTAAATCATTATATTGATGGATTTTCCATAATTATTTTAATTCTAGTATTATAGGTCAACTCATACAGTGATGTTTTATGAGTTATCTTCTCCCAGTATATAGTATTTTGTTTCTTATATTATCCCTCAGTTTATATGCATTTTCATGTATAGAATGATGTTGAGAATGGATAAAAAGATGGTTATGTCCTTGTATTTAGCTGTTAAAGCAAGGTAAACATGAGCGATATAATAAAGGATTTCATATAACCTAAAGTAATATGTAACTTGCGGAGAATTTCAAATTCAATGGTTTATACCTATGTATTATAATACATGATAAACATTTAATTGAATCCTGAGTCATAAAGGGCATTCAGACCTAATTTTGGGTTTTCATAATATCATTTTATCTGATTTAATTTTGTTCTTAAATTTTATCTTGAATGATGAAACACCATTAGGTAATGAATTTAGTCATGATGAATATATCCCATTAAAGTGGTATTATTGGTCATGTAACTTGATACCTAAATAAATATCATTAGAGAAGGATGTTATGTTACATCATTACCCATGTTAACAACAATAGGATGATTGAGTAGAATCTTGGTGGTATAGTGAGGTGTTTTTTAGTGAATTTCAATAAGTATATAATAGATTGGCATATTTAAAGCCTAAATACAATATATAAGTTCCTTGGAGAGAGTGGTTTACTATTTATTTGGTTATGAATACCCCTTAAATATTATTGAGATATCTTCTTTTAAGAGATATTATGAGAGGGGTTACTTCTATAATGGAATAAATGAATTCTCAAATCCCTTCATCATTTTAATGTTAATTACGTGTTCATGTTTTAAATATATTCTTAAACAAAGATTTACTTTTAGTAGTAACTTATTATAGAAGAGAAACCCCCATCTATTTATTGAAATATTTGTAATTTGAATCTAGTTTTATTTATAAGATATACCAAGACATAAAATGGTATATTATGTATCCTCTAAACATATATATTAAAACTAATTTTCAAGGAAATGAATTTAAAAGTAAGTGTAAATTGAATTGTTTTTCTTGACCATTATAACATGTTATAAATGAAGTTATATAATTGTTAATTTGAAATGATCATTCCATATATTATTAGAATCCATGTATAATTGTCTTCATATATTAAAATTTCTATCACTAAGTAGATATTATTTTATAAAAGTGTTGATTATTAAATTTTCATGTATACAGGTTGACTGTTTATTTCAGGATATACATTTCTAGCCCCTTATATTAAACCATAAATGGATATGTTGAATATTAGCATTTGAATTCGATTTTTATTAGTTTTGTTTACTTGTTATGAATAATCGGATGATCATGTTTGGATATATATTTCATTCAATTGTTTCTTTTTTGATATATATGTCATTGGTGGATAGAAAATGATAGGTGCAGGTCCACTAGTTTCCCACAGGAATGGGTATACCAACTACCTATTATATTTTGTATATATTTATATTGAGATAGTTACCTTTAGTGGATTTAATTTTTTATTGTATGATCGATGGGTTGATTTGAAATAATTTATAAAATAGTGCTATATGTAGAATGTAAAATTATATAAAATGACTTCTTTTTATTGGACATGGTATTTTAGTAATGGATTGGATGTTTCAAACTGAATAAGATATTTCACTGATATAATTTTTATCTCGTACTGAGAAAAATATCCTATGATGGATAAGTACCATTATTATGAGCATTGATAATTGGATAAAATAACTTATTATGGTTTTAAAACGTGATTTATAGGAATATGTAAAACCTATATCCAAGGTATATGTTTTATTATTTTATCACTTTATAGTAAGAGTTTATTGTCTACTTTTTCATGTTTCATATTTATTAATTTACTTTATATTTTTTATTTTAATCTCTTTTACAATCATGTTATGCATTAACTTATTTGTATTATTGATTTTTTTGGGAGTCAATAGGTTTTGAACTACTGAGTTTTTTTATCACACCTTGCATATGAATCTCAGTGTGCACACAACTTCACATTTGGCACTTGAAGTATTAGTTGATATTGTAATCAATGTTTAGATGCTTATGGTATTATATATAGTTATGTTTTATGTATGGTTTCAGACTCTATGTTGGGTGTAGCTACCACAAAACTAGTATCCCAAAGATTATTCTTACATATTAAATTTGGATAAGATACAAGGAATCAAACCACAAATTATTGACATGATTATAAGTCATGGTAAAATACATACATACATGATTTACATATTGCATTTGAAAAATAAAGATAACATGAAAAACATTGATTCATTATTAAATATAATTCCATGATTCCTTATTAATATTCATAGGAAAGGGAAATAAAATGTTTATGAGTTGAAATCCTTTTTATGGGATTCATACAGTTAAAGATATAATGAGTTAACAGTACATAATAAATATGTAATATTAGTTACAAAAACCTATTAAATTCGACAATATCATCATATAAATCACAAGGATAATGAATTATAAGAAAAGTAAATTAATAGTTCTAGATATTCATCATATTACAATAAAGGGATTTTCTAAGGCATCATGAGTCTTACCATCAATACCTTACGTAAGACATATTCAATATAGAGGTAGGTAAAAACCAATTACCTAACCATTGTGGGTGCTTATTTTGTCTCATGAGACATGTAAGTGCATCAAGGGGCTATCTCTAGTTAAACTCCAACCACTAACATTCAAATCATATAAATTACACATATATAATTATCGATACAATTAAATTCTCCGAAATATTTATAAATCCATATTTATTCATATTGAATTGTGAAATAGGGATATTTACAATGTTAATGAAATAAATTTCTTAATTATATATATTCAAATAATACATTATATAGAAATAGAACACTGTTGATTCAATATCAAACTGGTGGGAATGATAATAAATAATTCCATGATACTTAAAATATTTAAATACAAGGGAAAATGATGTCCAATTAAATGAGGGAGTGTGATCTTGAGAAAGTTAATTCCACAAAACACTAAATCAGTAGAGGGAAAAAGAAGAAAATTTATTAACCCTAAATTATGGGTTTTAATAATGAGATATATTTTTGGCATTATAGAGGGAAATTGAAGTGAATCATACAAAATAGTATTACTAAAATATTTTTGTAAATTTTCTAGAAATAATTTTTTTTAAATAATTTCCAAAATTCAGTTCATTTCCTTAACATTAGATATATAAAAATTACCAAAATATTGATAAAATTTATTTATTTAAAATTATCCATAGAAAATTATAATGGAAACTTAAAAAAATGATTATTATGGTGGAAATTACATTACTGAGGTAAATTTTAAAATAAATATACCTTTCAAATTCATAGTAAAAAATATTGAAGTATATCATTTGGAATAAGGTCAGAGGATTAATTCCAAGAAATCATTAATAAAATTAAAATCTGGTATAAGAGGACATAAAATAAGCTTTTAATTTTTAATAATAATATTATTCAAACATATAAAAGAACCATAACATGTAAGAAAAATAGTTTTAATGAAATAATAAAAAATAAATTTTTAAAATAATATGCCTTACATTTAACTTACTTGATGAATCTTGATCCAAAAATAAATAAAATTGACTATAAAAAATTAAACCCAAAACATAACCATTAGAGAAGAAAGTAAATTGTTCTTAATATATTCATATCATATAATTTTTAAAAATAAAATATGAACATAAACAATCATGAAATAAAATCATATTGTAACATAAATCCCTTACTTTTGGTCCCCATATAGTATGAAATGTTTGAGGCTCCTATATAATGAATTTACATTAATAAAATACTTGATTAATAAGACTTTTCTTCTTTATTAAAATTTTAGGGTCCTTTTCAATCATTTTAAATCCATTCATTGATTAGTTATTGCATACATTAACCTCTTAAGGTTCTTCAGTCAATTTCTCTGTAAACACTTCAATATATTTGTCATGGTTAAAGGTGTTATAAAATGGTTTCAAAATACAAATAATATTAACAAGGGTTTGAATATAGTTTTATTCAAGGTAATATAAAAATTAATCATATCACTTTGTGGATGTGGTAGACCTGACGTATTCATGAGAAACATTATCATTTTATAATGGATTGAAGTGTAAGAAGATAACTGATATATTATATTTAAAAACTCATAATTATGTCATTAGAATCATATATATTCATTAAATTTATATTTATATCCATCAAAATAAAGAAATATTAAGAAACAAATTACATCGCTTCACAGAGATAGTTAGTCGTACGTACACTTGAGTGATGTTTTCATTTTCCATGGGATGGAAAAGAAGATGAATAAGGGTTGGAACATTAAAATATTAATATTTCATTATATGGAAGATAATTATATTTTTATAATAAAATGTTTTTAATTGAGTTGAAGGATATATAATAATAAATAAATTAAAATAACATGATTAAGAATTATACCACTTCTCAGGAATCCTCCTTGGGAATACAGCTTTATCCTTCGTAGTATCGTTTCAGGGAAATTCCATAACTATTGTATATGGTAAATTAATTAAGGAATGTCTTTTTGTAGGGATTGGAGGAGCTAAGTAGATTAATTATTTTAATAAGAGTGAATAGTTGGTGCCAATTTATAATTTAGGTAAGTGGGAAACTTATTAACACATTAAATATTAATATATAATATATGTTTAACAAATTTAAAATAAATAAAAAATTAAATTGATAAAATTACATGCAGGTCAAGGATAAATACAATCAACGAATAAATTTTAGACAAATTTAGGTTTTATTTTAGACATTATATTTTTTTCTAATAACCTCATTAACCTTGTTTAACATTAACAATTGAAACAAACATTCACTTTTTCAGAGTCATGAAAGTAATTTTAAAAATGGAAATTGGAATATACATGAAGTATACATGAAAGGATAAAATACTTCCCATTAAATTGACACAATAGTGTACTTTTTTAATTTTATAAATATTTAAAAATAAATTTTAATAATTATATTCTATTAAAGGTGATTTCAGGAGTATTATCATATCATGAAATTAAATGAATTAATATAATAATTTAGTTCAAATATAAACACTATAACCATACATTTTACATTATTATTATCCAAAAAACATTTGAGTGAAAAATATATTACATATAATATTTTGAAAATGTTTTATTTTATTTTTATACCACTTGAACATGTGTTTCATCATCATTGAATAAGTGCTTAAGGATATTATAGAATATTAAAAAAATTAAGATAAATTAATTTCATAAATAAATTATTACTAGTCAAAATGAAAAATTTAAAAAGTATATATATTCATTTTGTTCCTATTATAACATAATAGAGATATTAAAATAAATAGAGTGAAATTTAAATAATTTTCATATATTAAAATAAAATAAAGGTCATAATTGATGTAAATTGTAAAAACAATTCCATGTGTTCAAAGTTAGAATAGCTATGGTAGAATTCTTGTAATCCAAAAAAATAATGGAATGAGTTGTTGAAAAAAACCATCAGGATCTGAGTGACCACTAGGGTTTGAATTAATGTTGTGTATTTTTATGTTTTCTTATTTAAAAAAACCTTCACCTACGGTTAGAGAGAACTGAAATTGTTGAAATGGAAAAAAATGACACCCAAAGGAACACATGAATTTATAAAGGTAACTATTCAATAAAAAAATCCAATACTTATCATGGTTTGGAAATAAAGAAACACCCAAAACTGAGTAGAAATAAATCCTTCATTGTTTACAATAAGGAAGAAATATCCATATTTTTCATAGAAATATAGTCCTTCAACATTACATGTGATTATTTCACAAATAATACTATAAAACGATACTTTTTAATAAAAAATAAACCATCACTAAGAGGCTTCAATACATTTTCAAAGTTCATGTTGAAATTTCTTCACATTTACCTTCGTGCATGTTTTTCATCTTCCTCTTCAATTAATTTCCCAATTTTGAGAATTAAATTTTGGAAAAAGATACATGATTGTACTTATCCATTTGATTACTTCTACATATAGTAATCTTAGTCTGATACCCTCTATCCAGTAAACTATTTTTAGATAGATTATCCACTTAATTCTAGTTTACCTGATTTCACTTCATTTCTCACTTTAACAAAAGATCACCCAAGATCCATGGTCATCGCCACACTTATTCAAATAACTATCTTTATAGAAAAAACCTTCCTAAAACACCTTATCCACTTTATATAATAATAATTTCCCAAAAAAAATGGTGGAAAATGAACTTCATATTCGAATATATCACTTGAAGTTTCAATATCCCTCTCAAATATTTCTTTAGTTGAACACCTCCAAACCATTGAGTAAATTTTAGCCAAAAAATCTGGTAAAAACATATTTAGATATCATCATCAAATATCGCTTCAAAATAGCTAAAATATCAGATATAATTTTGAATTTTCCCTCATATTTATTAAACCCTTAAAATTTCAGCATAATATCTTCACATTGTATGACATTATAAAAACATTTAAATGATCCCAAAGATTTTCCTAATAAAACTTCCTAGGAATATATCCATCTAGTGGCCTTTATCTAATAAAACATTCTAGGAGAATTTTTTATCTAGAGGACCCTATCCAAAACACATGTAGTGATAGTTTTGTTAGGAAGACTCCATCTGATAACATGGAATCCTCTCTCAGAAGCACATTGATTTAATCTATTTTATGGCTCTATCTAATGACTTATCTCATAATTATCTATCCAATTAATTTTCTTAGATTTCCCAATTCTACATTTCCATGTCAAATGGACTCTCAATTTTTATTTATAAAAAATCATACATCAATTTTTCTAATAAAAATTCACCTAAAAGATGGATGTTTTTTTAGATTGGTTCTTTTTAATCATTCTTTCAAACATAAATTTCAATGATTTCCCTATATGTTGGACTCGGTAATGAAATGTTTGTCCAAAAAACCTTCACCAAAAAACTTTTTTCAAAATTCATGTTCTAAATACATCTTCCTCTAACGAAAATTTTCTATAATCAATTAATCTATAACATTTCAATGATTTTTGGTAATTTTAGTATCAAAAAATCATTTACTAACTTATTTTTTCAGATCAACTCTTTCTGATTTAACTATTAAATACAATCATAAGAACATTGGGTTCCACCTTCTATTTAGTGACAACAATAAATTCATTGCCATCTATTTATACCATAATTATATATCCTAAAAATTCCATTCAAAAAATTATATGGTATATTTATCCTTTAATATCTTTAAATAGCGTGCTTCTCCAAACACCAGGAAACATTTTTGATACATTGAAGCCTACCAACCAATCATAATAATTTATAAATGGTTCCTTATTTAATTTATCTATATATGTTTTGATAACAGAAGACAACATCATAAAACACACAATTTTTCTATTAACGACCTTGAATATCTTTAACCAAAGACACCGCCTCTTATGATCAAAAGTTCCTCCAATAGATTTTTTTATTAAACCTTGGAACATAAAAAATATAATCTTCGAAAATCAGGATATGGATTTTTATCCAATAAATCAAACCCTATGTGAGTGAAATCTATGTACCAAAAAAGAATATATGAACCAAAATGCCATGATATCCCTAACATAATGATTAAAAATCAACTAAACTCAAAACATAATAGTCAAAAAATGTAAAAAAACATGAACCAATAATGAAAAAATTCTTATCACCACTTCTAGACATTGTTAAAATATTTAATGAATTGTTCTATCATATCTTACCTCTTTTTTAAATTCCCCATAAATATATGATCCCCCTATATAGGTAATTTACCAATTAATAGATAAATTAATTATACATATTTTATATCCATGAAAACACTATCCAATAACAGAATGAGATTTGGGACAAGATATCTACACCTTATTCTCGTAGAGAGCGAGGATAAACACCCATAATCAACCTCATCATTTGAAATATTTCCTTTAGTAAGGATTTTCTAATGATATATCATCTTTACTAATTTATAGGTATAAACAGAGGATTTAGTTCATTAATTTCATTATGATATTTGATAAAGTGATATTTGATATCAATTTTATTAGATCAGGAATGTTGCACTAAATTCTTATTTAGATTTATAGATTTTTTATTATCAAAACCCAAGAGAAGGGGAAACTTCAAAGAGACTGAAAAATCTTCAATGTATGTTTTAATCCACTTTAATTTTGGTATTTATATGGAATATACATACTTAGATTTTGTAGTTTTAAGAGTCATTATGCATTGTTCCTTTATATAATGACTATCACATCTTTCTCCCAAGAATAATACTCCACAAGACGTGGAACATATTACATCGACACAACTTGGTGAACCGAAATATTATTAAATAAACAAACCAGTCATTCCTATGATATCATATTTCAAATCAATATCCACCATTAATTTATTATAATTGGTAATTATTTCTCCAACCACATGATGTCAATATTTTGTTTCACCATTATACCTTTCACAAGGTGTAACAATATTCACCAAATCTATCCATTTTATTGGGGGATATAACAGGCATCCAATCAACTTCATAAATTTCTTAGGACCAATATCATTTCCTTTAAAATGTTTTTCAAACATTATTCCAACTGAAATTTGTCTGTAAGTAAAATTGGAATATTTTATTCCAAATCTATTCAATAGTTAATTATAATAATTATAAATAGATTTTAAAATATAATTTTTATTTTCTGAAAATTTTATTCCAAGAAATTATATCATTTATCCTAGAATATAAATTTTAAATAATTCCATCACCTCCTAAGAAAATTATTGACGTGTTTCATCATAATTCCCCGTGAATATTAAATAATCACTACAATGAATTATAATGAGAGAAAAATATTGATTTTCCTTTATGTAGAGTATATTATTAACTCTTTCTGTTCTAAAATTCAAATTCTACAAAAAGGTACCTGACATAGATTTACAAGATCCTAATGATTATTTTAACACATAATTAAACATCAAAACATTGTTATCGCCATGAACAGGTAACAATACTCTTAGTTTCTCAATAAAAATTTATTCTCCCCATTCTACATTGAGAAAATAAGACTTGACATCTATTTGGATTTCTTATATCTTTGTTTTTTGTCAATATAATGAGTGATTCTAATGATTTTAATTCTATCAACATGGGGAAACATCTCATAAAGTTATTTCCTTTAATCCAAGAGTATCCAATACAAAATAGTGTTTCTTTATTTATTATCACAGAATGTGTTTCATTTAACTTTTTCAAGAAAAATCTCTTTTTTCAAACAACATTTATTTTTACTAGTTTAGTAAAAAGTTTCCTTGTTTCATTTTTACTCATTCTAATCTAATTATTTATTTATGGAATAAAACAATTATTTATTTTTGAAAGAATATTTAACACCTCTTGGATAAAAATGTGAATAAAATGTTGTGTGTGAGACAATAATTTATATTATTTTAGTTTGGAATTGTTTTCCTAGATCCCAAATGTTGTTTTGGATATCAAATGTTTCCTAAACAGTGGATGAGAAAAACAAATATTTAACCATCAAATGAAATTGATGAATGAAATTTTTCATCCTTTATAGATTCTTTATAATCACTTATTTCTGGTTCTTCTACATGTTGATTATCAAAAACAATATCATTTACAATTATTCTAATATATAGAGTTTACTATGAATCCATTCTATTAGAGTGTTCAAAAACATTCACATCAACAGATTCAATAATCATTTGAGTTTCCTTATTATAACACATGTATCCCCTACAATTTGGAGGTCTGTCGAGAAAGGTAACTTCAAAATCAATTTTATAGAACATCAATAGATTATCACATTTGAAAGTGAAAGTACATGGACATCCAAACTTCGAAAGTATTTTAAACATGGGGCCTCAAGTAATACATCTTATTTTTATTCATATTAATGTTTTGAAAGAATAAAAACATGAATTTCAATGTTAAGCTCTCTGATTTCTTGTTTCCAAATGAATGAAAATTCATAATGCTCAATACATGAGGTTGGAAATATAGCAACCAACCCTCTATAATTTCTTTCCTCGCACCATTTTGATGTGGTCTGTATGGTGCAATAAGCTCATAATGAAATCCATGATTTTAAAGATATTTTTTGAGGTATAAAATTTTAAATTCCCCTCCATTAAAATTTTGAATCTTCTTCATGGAATATCCAAATTCATTTTTAGTAATTCCCTTAAACCTATTAACAATGCCCCTAATTTATGATTTTAAAACATAATACATATAATATGAGTTAAATCATAAATAAATAAAAGAACATACTCATCTCATTTTTTTGATCTCTTTCTTATGGGACTATAAGTTTCAGAATTAATGAGATCTAAGGTATGAGTTGTATATATCTCAGCCATCGTATGCACTAAATTTTAAATCACCCAGTTCAGGTGTATCATATAACACCAATATTTTATTCTTATAATTTAATGTACATCATGAATAATTTATATCTTTTGATCTTTTCTATATTTCGCTAACACATATTTCAATGAATTCATTCTAGAAAATATATTTCTTCCATCATGATCACATAGCATGAACCATATGAAACTCCAAATTGAAATAAATTTTCTTTGATTTACTATCCTTATTTTATAGAATTTACATATTTTCAACTTTTAAGATAAACAAAATCATTTAAAAAAGAATAATTTCCTACATCATAGAGATGAAAAATATATAGGAATTTTTGTTTTAGCCTGTGAAAAAATAAGGAAAATATTGATTTCAATATTTCTTTTTCTACGAATGAAGTTATACTGCCTTTAATTATAAAGGATCATCATTTATAAATTTTATAATCCCTTAATTTTAAGATTTTATATTCTTTAACAAATTCAACACTTTAGTCAAATTTTAATAACACCACCTATCCAATATCATGGGTTTTTCTCCTTTTGTGTCCTTGAGAGCTGTTTTAAAAACTAAGTCCTTCTCGATGCCTTTTTCTTCTTTTACATTATGTTATAGAGATTTTTTATTGATTGATTAGTCTATATTTCTTATTTTAATAACCATAAATAATATTCAAGTACATCCAAATCTATTCTATGTTTTATAACCTAAAAATAATGTTTATTGAATTTTACTAAGTCATGAAATGGCCACACTGTATAGAAAATCAACCGTCGTATCATATAATCAACCATGAAGATATTATGAAATATTTAAGTGACTATATGATTGAATAAAGAGAGAGTATTATTATATAAAATCTATTATCTATGTGTGTTTCTCTTGAATTTACAAAGACCTAAATCGGCCACACAAACATCAGTTCGACCATGGAAAAATGGAAAAATTCCCAATTTGATGGAAGACCAACCTATCGACCATAATTTTTTTTGGAGTAAATGTGTAAAGTTTTCACAAGATAAGTAATTGATTGTAATCATAAAATGATCAATCACATCAAAGAGATATACAATAAAAAATTATAGATTGTACGGTAATACAATTCAGATCAATTGATATATGAGGACATAGATACTGACATAGAAAAGCGAAGTGATAATTAATTATTATGTGGAATAATTAAAACAAGAATAAATAAAGGTATGAATTATATCAATATATTTAACAATAATCCAAACAATTTTCCATGAAATATTTTATTCAAATAAGAATAATTTAATGATATCAAAATTACTGCTAAAATATTAAGATCTTCGTAGTGATTTCAAAATGTCTATTTTCCGATGATATATTTTTATAGAAAGCAAGAGATTGAGAAAGGAGTGATTTTAAATAAATGAAAAAAATAATATGAGAATGTGATAGAATCATCACAAACTATGAAAGATGAAAATATTCTCTTTTCCTGAATATATACAATATAACATAGAATATTAGAAATCTATTATGAATTATTTACAAATCAAAAGGCAAAAATAAACAAATAATATCTTCTAGTAGTACATAAAAACAACATACTCAACAACATCGATTTCATTTATTTATCTTACACAAATTAATTTAATTTTGACATGTTTGGGTATATTTATTTTAAAATTATAATCATTATCTCCCAATATGAAATGTAGCATGTAAGACCAACACAAACACTATCTTATTTGTTATTTATCCCACATTGAACTATTCAAGAGGATTCATTAACTATACTACCTATATGTAGATGTTTTATTTTATTTCTCCCATAAATAATTGTGGAAGAGTCTCTAATACTTTATAGTCTTGTGTTTTGATGTTTATAAAGCCTAATCCAAGTAGTAAATCAGTTTATTATATAATAATTTTTTGGAATCATCTTATTTTTAACTGGAGGGGATGAAGTCTCATCATGATAATAAACCCTTTTTTTATTTATTTTGTGTGTTTACTTGTTTTTCAATACTATGTTTTTACAAATTATCTATATATATTTTCAAAAAATATTTACAGAACCTCACTTTTATAGAAAATATTAATTTTTATTTTATGTAATGTTTTTCATTGAGAAACATTGTTTAAATAGTTAATGTTTTGATTCTAATGATATTATAACTTTTCCTTGAAACTACTTTGTACAATATATTTCAATATATATATATATATATATATATATATTTTAACCAGTTATATTTAATAAATTTACAGATTAGGTTTAATTTGATTAACAAAATGTTTTATTCGAAACTCAATTCACTCCCACTTGAGATGTTCTATTTGACAAATATTTGGTATTAGAGGGAATTTAATTTTTTATTTCGATCTAGTTCTTCTTATAGATAGTAAATTTTGGTTTTATCTAAATTTATATCTTCCTTGATAATAATAACCTTGAAGGAAATACCACTAATTGGACTCCTTATTTTAGTGCAAGTAACTATGCTTAATGAAAGATGAAAATGGGAATTCATATAGAAATCATAGGGATTTATATTTGAATTTTTTTGTGGATAAATATGAGATAGATAAATGTCATAGAAAATAATGGAATGATGACACTAAGGCTCTCTATGATTATAACTATAAATACATGACATCATTTTATTATTCACTAGGATATGATGCATTTAATAGAATATATGTCTACTATTCTTATTTATATATTTTGATTTAACATGATGTTACACATGAAGGAAATCCAAATGTTAATGAAATGAATTAGAAAATTAAAACTATCAAATATGATAAATTGATTATAAAATACAATAAACCTATTTTTATATTAATATTTGGATTAATTACAATTGAAAAATATATAATGAGTTGAAAATAATATTTATGAAAACGTATAGGTGATTATATTACTAATATGTTTACATGAATGATAGAGAGGGTCTTCAGTTTCAATTTGATATTCCTATATGATCATTAAAGAACCAATTAATTGAATAGTTGAAAAAAATAATATTATAACATTAATAAATACATGTAAACAAATATGAAGTTAATTTACTCAAGAGTAGTAAATTATATATTAAGGATTTTGACTCAAAATTGAAAAATAAGAACAATGCTAATTATTCAAGTGATGAGGAGTCACCCTTAGACAGTGATGAAGAAAAGTTTCTTTTGTCCAACAGATTAAAAAATTAATACAAAAAGAATATGTTATTAAATATTATATCCTTTTGAGGAATGTCTTAAAATAGTGTAAGTTGGAAAATATATTATAAAATGATGATTTGACCAATGAAGTGACCTGCTATGAGGGTAGATGAAAAGGACACATTAAAGAAGAATTTCCTAAGTTAAAGTATAAAAAAAGTATAAAGAAAATGATTAAATAAAAAAAATTCATTGAAATCCACATGAAACACCACTAAGGACAGTTTAGTTGATTCATATTGTGGTAATGAATATTGAAATGAAAAAGATAACATGTGTTTCATGAAAAACACATGAGAGGTACACATTATTTTTCTAACATCGCCAAAACATATTTTAAACCTTTCTAATGATTAAAATAATGAATAAAATACATCTAGTGATGATAAATTTATATATTATAATATGATGTATTATACATTTAATGATATTGATGATAAATAGAAATATTAAAGAAGTATAATGCTTTTTCTCCTCACATTAAAATTGAATTTATCATTGAAAATTTATGAATGACAACTATTAAAAGAAGAAAATGATCTTTAAATGTCCAATGAGTAATATAAGAAATATCTAGATAGATTAAATAATTGAAGGAATACTCTAACCTAGATTCATGATAAAAAAATATACTCTAAATTATATTAATAGAACTGGTTGTCTACCATGATTGACGAAAATATATAAGAACATATTTCACCTAGGTCATGTTAACATTGTAGAGTCCCGAATCTTGACGTACATGGACATTACATTAATTTTTCAGAATACTTAATACATAACAAAAACAGACACACAAGGACCGTAATAGTTTAGTGTCTTTGGAAACTCGGAATATAATCTTCTAATCGTGGTGAAAGATCTTCAACATCTCCCATAAAGATCACCCCCTTTTGATTTCTTACCTAAAACCTTTCTTTAAATCCTAGGGAAAACAAAACATATATAGGGTGAGCACAAATGCTTAGTAAGGGTAAACATAGATAACATAAAACAATCCATAAACATTTGAATGCAAAAACATGAACATAAAATCTAAACATCAAAATCATGAGCAATGACATAAATCTTGGAAGTACATAAGGCATAGATCATAAAGGAACATTATTCATGAAAAAATAGAATGTGAATAAAACATGTAATTTTGGAATCCATTAAGCACATGTAATGATTTCCATAGTATCCAAGGCATTGTTTCCAAGACCATCTTAGTGGGAAATGTCCCTTACTGAACTGGGTTTACTTGTCGTTCCAGCCCTATCTTACTGAACTGGATTTACTTTCCGTTTCAGCCATGTCTATCTCATGAGATATAAATCTTTACCCAATGAATTGGAGGGAGATATAGGTCTCACCCATCTCATATTGAAATCATTCTTACTTGTGCCACAAAACAATCATACATCATTCATTATAACCCAAAGAATAAAATGGGTTTCAAAAAAATCATCCCATCATAGCATAATCCATATAAAACAAATGGAATCATTTCATAATAAGAGAAGTGAAACCATGAAAATCATAGAGACATTATACTTGAAAAATACACACATGAAATAATTTCATCTTAGATGGAAAATGGTTTTGATAAAACATTTGAAATAAATTCGTGAGGAAAATATCCTTTCTTATTCAAAATCATTTTCTTTTCACAAAATTCCATGAAATTTTAAAAGAAAAGGATTTTGTTGAACATAATCATGAAATCTTGTAGAGTAAGATTCTTGAAAACAAGGCGTTATGAAACCGAAAAAATCAGTTCGTGTCGTATAAGTTAAAAAAGCATTTTTCTCGTACTTTTGCTGAAAAAGACAAAAAGTACCTCGTTAAAGAAATATTTCATACATAACATGTAGTAAAGGTAAAAAATGGGTAAAAATGAATTTAAGTATACGTGAATTTTTTTATAAAACTTGGTCATGTATGATAAAAATAACCCTAGTAAATACTTACATATAAGCAATCTCGGATAGAAAACAATTGAGATTGTGACATTATCTCTTACCTTATGTCCAATTTCTTCCGTATGTGTTAGAGAATTCTGTATAGTGGGTTTAAACATATTATTAAATTGTAACAGATCCATAATAATATATATAATATCATATATGATTCACTTATGACTTTATATTACCCGTTCTTTTGTAAATTCCTTGTTAAAGTATTGTTTTGGGTAAAATCGTTTCATTTATCATCCATGTTTTGACTTGTAATTTTTAGTATGATTACATAGATCATGATTACTTATTCAAGAATATAAAACATGATTTATATATAATATATATTCATAATATACATATATATAATAGATCGATAAATGGAAAGAAATACACCGTTCATGGAGACGGTAGGTCGTACGTACACATGAATGCTACTTTCATTTATATTTATTATTTTAATGGAATTAAAACATAATAATACATAGGTATATTATAATTCAAGAAAAATATCATATATAACATCATTAACTACATCCTTTATACATCCCACATAAGGCATTAACGAATCACATCACTTTGAGGGGGTGATAGTCCGCACTTCCTCAAATGAGATTATCGTATTTACCAACTATGAAAACCATAAAGGCTTTATATAATTTGGAATTAAAGAAGAATAAGAAAATCATAAACATAATATATATCATATATGTATATAGTTCCATCATAATGGCCACCATGAGAGGCGGTAGGAGAAAATCGAACAATCATCGTTTCGTGAGGCGTTAGTTTTCCATCCACAAAAACATTATGTTCTTCATCCAATAGATGGAGGTGTGTGTAAGTGTAGTTCTAATCCTTCTCATAACAACATCCTAGAATTTTGAGGATACTGGTGTTTTTACAAAATAAAGGATTAAAAATATTTTAGGGGTTGGAGAAGTAGAATAAAAGAAAACAACTTAAGAGAAAATATTACCTTTAATTTGGGTTACTTCCTTTGGTTTGAACCAGAAGGACTTCTTTAAGTGACTTCTGCCTAATGTAAGGATTCTAGGGGGAGGATAGGGATTTAGGGAGCTTAGTTGGGAAGAGTTTTGAAGATCCAAAAGGCTTGAGAGGTGTGATGAATTGCATAGAAGTGGCCTCCTTTTATAAGGAAGAGGAGGGGCTCTTTAGGAAAGTGTGAAAACATTATTTTATTATAAACGTATATTCAGTTTCAAGAGGTCCAAAACACATTAATGTCGAAGATAAGATGACTCATATTAGAAATAAAATAATCCAATAGTAATTGTACAAGTTTTGGATAATATTTTAATCATTATAATCTTATTTATTTAAATCATTTATTAATGAGGTAAATACTGCATCATTATTGTGTCATAAATAATTTAACTTATTTGATGTTATAAAAAAAATACCAACATGTAGGAAACCTTTTTATATTTCAAATTAATATTTATAGTAGAAATAATAATTTATATATCCCCTGATAAAAATTAATTACTAATGGATTTTTGTTAATGCCAATTTTGCGTTTACATTAAATTAATTAATCTATTGTGTCATTGTCTTTCAGAAGTGGCTCCATGGGGTCCCAAAATCAACCCAAGGATGCCCATGGTCGACCATTAATCATCCAATAATGTTTCTACAAGTTTAAAGGTAATTTTGAATTATTATAATAATCTTTTAACCTTGAATTACCCTATTTACTTTTAACCGTGGTAAATAAAAGTAAAAAAGTTACTATTCACCAAAAATTATTTTTATCAAATTGGACCACAATTTACTCCTTGATATAAACCATGTCTCTAAGATTTTCGAAATTCAACTCACATAAGAGGTAAAATTATGTTTTATGAACAATTGCAAAAGCTCCTATGAGGTGGGTAAAAGATGGTGAATAGTTCAATATAATTTTTATAAATCTAAAATTATTATAAAATGATTCCAATGAATTTCATTGAAATTATATCAGTATTATGTCTTTATTTTGACCTAAAATAAATTTAAATCAAATAAATTATTATTTAAATAAATAGTCGGTTTTAACCAAAAACTCAGTGTTTTCACTATTCATCAAAAATTGAATTTTTTCAGAAAAATACCAAAAATTCAGCCTAAGCTATATTTTATTATCCGAATTAAAAAATGATTTCTATTTTTCCAAATTCAAAACATAGAAGTGGCATTAATTAATTTTAAAAGTAATTCCCGTTATCAAAACAAATAGAGTGTTTTTAAGAAACAATAACTATCAAAAGATCATCACTTGTTTATGACCAATTTCAAAGTGAAATTAATTCCAACGAACAACATTAGATTAAATGGTAAAAATATATTCTAATTAAATATTAAAACCAATTAAAAAGATAATCCAACAATATAAATTTTTGCAATTAAAAAAGTTGTTTTTAATTAAAATATAGCGTGTTTTTACTATTCATCAAAATATGAATGTTATCATAATAATATGAACATTTTATCCAAATTAAATTTTTATATCCTAATTCCAAGGACGAATTTTATTTTTTCAAATTGAACTTATAAACATGTCAAAAACTAGATTTAAAGTGGGTACGCCATCAAAAGGCGGCAAACCTACATTTATTGAAAAATACTTATTTACCCGAAAAAATAATTTTATTCTCATACCATGTTCTAGAAAATATGTAAGATGAATAATAATGTTATAAAATTCAAAATGTAGTTAATACTAATCATAAAGTCTAGTCCATAATAATTTTATAACAAAATATCATTATTTAGTGAAACCTGGTACTGCGTACTACACACACTATCGAGGAAGGTCGTGATTGCATGTAATGAAAGCCAAGTCAGGGTTTCATTTTGTGAAAGATTCGTTTATTGTTTCGTATAACAGAATCCAAACATATTTCATTTATACATTGAATATATATATATATACACTCAATGTTGCATAGAATGACTACTATCAAAGGAACTTGAAATTGTGTGTAACACAATCCCAGAATAGTGTTGCATATACTGCAAGATAATATGGTGTTGCGTATAGCACAAGATAATCCTGGTGTAGCATAAAACACATCACATCAAATAAATTAAAAAGAATACTTATCATAAAATCTCTGGGTGTTACATTCAACCCCCCTTAAAATTAATTTCGCCCTCGAAATTCGTCGGGGTTATAAATGGTTTAATACATGAAATATTCTTTAATATAAACCCACATTGTAAAAAGGGAAAACCAAACCCTATCTTTAAAACTAAAGTATGAAATGTAATGTTTACCCAAATTAACTAATCACTGGTTTTCCACATATGAGTACATAGGTGAAAATATGGATATGGAAGAAAAATCTAAATATCATGTTCTGATGGAGAGTGGTAAAGAACTGGGCTTTAAAAAAGCCAACAATCACAAAGTCATAGATTTGTAATGATCTAAGGTACCATCTGATTCATCAAATATAAGAGTACTAGGACAACATTTTTGGCTTTCAAGATAATTTCACTACTCTTGAAGAATTTTTGAAATAAATGAAATTCTGACTCGATTTTGGTACAATCTCATTGTTGTTCATGTCTTGAACAATTTCCTCTTCATCTATTAAAGAAATGAATTTGAATTTGTTTTCCATGAAGTGTTAGCGGATCATGCGATAGAATGATAGGTCATTCCATATGTCTCAAACATAAGGTTAGAAAATGTTATATACATAAGTCCATCTATGGTGATATTATTCGTATATGGTTCCAAAAATGGACTTATACTTCATCTATAGTACCGCTTAATAAAATAAATTTTTTTCTACTAACCAGAGACTTCTGGTAGGCTAGTTGTAGGAGATAAAGGCCTATCGCACATCGGTTGTGGGTTCTATTCCCATATCCTTGTCCGACGCGATGGGTTGTCTCACGTCCTGCAGGTTGTCCTTTTTCTAAAACTACACTATTATAACATTACAAAAATAATTTCGAAAAAAGTTCTAGCCTTAAACAATACGATCTGATGTCCGATATAACCCTCTCCAATCTTTAGACTTATCCAAAATGCATCTGTCCAATCTCATAGTTTAAATAAAATGATTACTGGAAAGGTCACATAATAAGATCATGAATAACATCGATATATCTTGTTGGTCACATTACAAACATGTGAATTCCTTAATCATGTGTTCTCTTGAAAAAAAATTACCATATAACCATAGTGAAAACATGAGTGCTGTCAAAAGTTAAATCTTTCCACATACCAAAATCCCTAAAATTCTATATACTCAAACAATGATATCACTTATTTCTTATATCAATCATGAGCTCATGAATACTATCAAACAATTTATTTTCTTCTTATCCCTTCATTATGCGCATATCATCTGCTTTCCAAAAATATTTCAATCACTTTTCATTGTTACCGGTACCATATAATTATTGAAAATCACAATAGACAAATACATAGATATTCCAATATACCATAAATGTACCTCAACAACATTATTGTTTAATTACAATACATAAACACTTCAATCCATCCTCTTTAATGATTGTCATGGAATAAGTCCTTCCTTGATTTAGAAGTAACCTCTTAGGTCAAGGCATTGAGTTGGGTAATTCCCATGTTCTCCACAGATAAGACATTGAACTCCATAGCAGCTTGTTACTCTATGACCCTTCTCTCCGCACAGATAACATCTTCCCCTCCATTTGATGTATTCATCAAGGTTCTTCCCTTCTTTATAAATCTCAATCATCCTTTTTCTATGCTCCTCACCATGCGAACATGCATAAAAGTCCATCTTCCTCTTATTTGATGACTTAGGAATACAAATAAAATTCACCTTGTTAATCATATAACGCGATGACTGATTCAGCATAATAATAATACATTTTTTCCAAGAATTACACAATTTTATTGATCATAGTCACCAATTTGTCCATTAGAATCAATGTTAACCGAATTCCTTCTCGTTCCCTCCATTGACTAAAACCAAAAACCATGGTGTAAGAAACAGTTAAAATAACAAGGAAACACATAATCATAAAAAGTCTAACTTATCACACATTCTTTAATCCATGAAACCTTAGGTTCACCCTAGGTTATTCATGATCATCAAAATAATTCAAGGACTGTATCCTATAGTTATACTAAACCTTAGGTACATCCCTAGACATACCTTAGAAATATCTCTAGGGATCTCTCTAATGTTTTCGCGTCCTAGTTTCCAATGGTTAACTAAACCTTTCCTCTGGTACCAACTATAGAGACCCTAATCTTGACATACATGGACATTACATTACTTTTGTGGAATACTTAATACATAACAAAAATAGACACACAAGGACTGTAATAGTTTAGTGTCTTTGGAAACTCGGAATACTATCTTCTAATCGCGGTGAAAGATCTTCAACATCTCCCATAAATATATTTCCCTTATGTTTTCTTACCTAAAACCTTTCTGTAAATCCTGGAAAAAATAAAACATATAAATGGTGAGCTCAAATGATCAGTAAGGGTAAACATAGTGAACATTAAACAATCCATAAACATTTGAATGCAAAAACTTGAACATAAAATCTAAACATCAAAATCATTAGCAATGACATAAATCTTGGAAGTACATAAGTCCTAGATCATAAAGGAACATTAATCATGATAAAATAGAATGGGAATAATAATGTAATTGTGGAATCCATTAATCACATGTAATTATTTCCCTAGTAGCCAAGGCATTGTTTCCATGACCATCTTAGTGGACAAAGTCCCTTACTGAACCGGGTTTACTTGCCGTTCCAGTCTTGTCTTACTGAACCAGATTTGCTTTCCGTTTCAACCATGTCTATCTCATGAGATATAAATCTTTACCCAATGCATTGGTGGGAGATATTGGTCCCACCCATCTCATATTGAAATCATTCTTACTTGTGCCACAAAACAATCATACATCATTCATTATAACCCAAATAATAAAATGGGTTTCATAAAAATCTTCCCATCATAACATAATCCATATAAAACAAATGGATATCATTTCCTCATAAGAGAAGTGAAACCATGTAAATCATAGATACATTTTACTTGAAACATACCAATATGAAATAATGTCATCTTAGATGGAAAATGGTTTTGATAACACATTTGAAATAAATTCTTGAGGAAAAAATAATTTCTTATTCAAAATCACTTTATTTTCACAAAATTCCATCCAAATTTAAAAGAAAATTATTTTTTTGAATATAATAATGAAATCTTATCGAGTAAGATTCTTGAAAATAAGGCGTTATGAAACCGTAAAAATCAGTTCGTGCAGTATAAGTTAAAAAAACATTCTTCTCGTACTTTTGCCAGAAAAGTAAAAAAGTAACTCGTAAAAGAAAGATTCCATACATACCATGTAGTAAAATTCAAAAATGGGTAAAAAGGAAATTAAACATACATGAATTTGTTTTATAAAACTTCGAAATGGATGATAGATATAACCCCAGTAAATACTTACGTATAAGTAATCTCAGATAGAAAACAATTGAGATTGCAACATTATCCCTTACCTTATTTCCAATTTCTTCTGTATGTGTACATGACTCCTCTATATTGGGCTTAAACATATTAATAACTTGTAAAAGAACCATAATAATATATATGATATCATATATGATTCACTTACGACTTTATATTACCCGTTCTTTTGTAAATTCTTTGTTAAAGTAGTGTTTTGGGTAAAATTGTTTCATTTATTGTCCAGGTTTTGACTTGTAATTATTAATATGATTACACAGATCCTTATTTCTTAATTCCAGAATATAAAACATGATTTATATATAATATATATTCAGAATATACATATATATAATAGATCGATAAATGGAACGAAATACACCGTTCATGGTGACGGTAGGCCGTACGTACACATGAATGCTACTTTCATTTATATTTATTATTTTAATGGAATTAAAACATAATGATACATAGTGATATTATAATTCCAGCATAATATCATATATAATTTAATTAGCTACATCTTTTATACATCCCACATAAGGCATTAACGAATCAGATCACTTTGAGGGGGCGGTAGTCTGCACTTCCTCAAATGAGATTATCGTATTTACCAACTATGGAAACCATAATGTCTTGATATATTTGGGAATTAAAAAAGAATAAGGAAATCATAAAAATAATATATATCATATATGAATTTAGTTCCATCATAATGGCCACCATGAGAGGTGGTAGGAGAATATCGAACAATTATCATTTCATGAGTCGTTAGTTTTCCATCCACAGAATCATTATGTTATTCATCCATTAGAATGAGGTGTGTGTAAGTGTAGTTCTAATAATTCTCATAACAACATCCTAGTATTTTTAGGATAATGGTTTTGTTACAAAATAAAGTATTAAAAATAGTTTAGGGTTTGGATAAGTAGAATAAAATAAAACAACTTAAGAGAAACTATTACCTTTAATTTGGGTAACTTCCTTTGGTTTGAACAAAAATGACTTCTTGAAGTGCCTTCTGCCTATTTTAAGGATTCTAGGGGGAGGGGAGGGATGTAGGGAGCTTATTTGGGCAGAGTTTGGATGAGTCAAAAGGTTTGAGAGGTGTAAGGAATTCCATAGAAGTGGTCTCCTTTTATAAGGGAGAGGAGGGGCCCTTTAGGAAAGTGTGAAAACATTATTTTATTATAAACATATATTCGGTTTCAAGAGGTCCAAAACAAATTAATTTAGAAGTTAGGATGACTCATATTCAAAATAAAATCATCCAATAAGAATTGGACAGGTTTTGGATAATATTTTAATCATTATAATCTTATTTATTTGAATCATTTATTAATGAGGTAAATACTGCATCATTATTGTGTCATAAATAATTTCATTTATTTGATCTCTAAAAATTATAAAAAATACCAACACTTATGAAATTATTTTATCTTTACAATGAATATTTATAGTCGAAAGGATAATTTATATAGCCCCTTATAAAAATTAATTACTAAAGGAGTTTTGTTAATGCCAATTTTGTCATTACATTAAATTAATTAATCTAATGTGTCATTTTATTTCATAAGTGGCTCCATGAGGTCCCCAAATCTACCCAAGGATGCCCATGGTCGGCCATTACTCATCAAATAAGGTTTGGACAAGTGATAAGGTAATTTTTATTTATTATAATATTTTTTTAACCTTGAATTACCCTATTTACTTTTAACCGTGGTAAATAAAAGTAAAAAGTTACTATTCACCAAAAATTATTTTTATCTAAATGAACCACATTTTACTCCTTGACATTAACTGTGTCTCTCGGATTTTCGAAATTCAACTCACAGAAGCGGTAAAATTAAGTTTTATGAACATTTGCAAAAGCTCTTAGTAGGTGGGTAAAAGACGGTGAAAAGTTCAATACAATTTTTATAAATCTAAAATTATTATAAAATGATTCAAATGAAATTCATTGAACTTATATCAGTATTATGTATCTATTTGGACCTAAAACAAATTTAAATCAAATAAATTATTATTTAAATAAAATGTCGGTTTTAACCAAAAACTCAGTGTTTTCATTATTCATAAAAAATTGATGTTTTTCAGAAAAATACCAAAAATTCAGTCTAAGCTATATTTGATATTCTGAATTCAAAAATGATGTCTATTTTACAAATTTAAAGCATAGAAGTGGCATTAATTAATTTTAAAATTAATTCCCGTTATCAAAACAAATAGCGTGTTTTTAAGAAATAATTACTATCAAAAGATCATCAGTTGTTTATGTCCAATTTCAAAGTGAAATTAATTACAATGACCAACATTGGATTAAAAGGTAAAAATATATTCTAATTACACATTAAAACCAATTAAAATGATAATCTATCCATATAGATTTTTGCGATGAAAAACATTGTTTTTAATTAAAATATTGCTTGTTTTTAATACTCGTCAAAATAAGAAAGTTATCAGAATAATATGAAAATTTTATCCAAATTAAATTTTTATATCCTGATTACAAGGAAGAATTTTATTTTGTCAAATTTAACTTATAAAAATGTCAAAAACTAGACTTAATGTGGGTGCACCATCAAAAGGCGGCAAAACGGCATTTTTTTAAAAATACTTATTTTACCCGAAAAATTTATTTTGTTCTCATACCTTGTTCTTGAAAATATGTAATATGAATAATAATTTTATAAAATTCAAAATGTAGTTAATAATATTCATAACGACTAGTCCATAATAATATTATAACAAACAATCGTTGTTTAGTGAAACCCGGTATTGCGTACTACACACGCTATCGAGGAAGCTCACGATTGCGTGTAAAGCAAGTCAAGTCAGGGTTGTGTGTTGTGCAAGACTCCTTTGTTATTTCGTATAACAGAATCCAACCATATTTCTTTTATACATTGAATATATATATATATACTCAATGTTGCGTAGAATGACTACTATCAAACAAACTTGAAACTGTGTGTAAAACAATCCAAGAATAGTGTTGCGTATACTGCAAGCTAATATGATGTTGCCTATAGCACAAGATAATCTTGTTGTAGCATAAAAAACATGACATAAAATAAATTAAAAAGAATACTTATCATAAAATCTTGGGGTGTTACAAACATATATATTCAAATAATAATTATTCTACAGGACTTAAAAATTATTTAATTTATGAATTTCTAAGGTCATGTTATGGGAAACTAATTAAAAAATTTCAGATTCCTAATTATATTTTCACTAACACTTTTGTGCTAATGAAAATATGGGCAACAAACTCATTTCATGTTTAAACATTATTATAGGAAACTTTATTGAAGAGTAATAGGGAAATCCTACAGTATCTAGATAGTGCATATTCTCAAAATATGACTAGGGAATACTCATGCTTCAATAAATTTATTTAAGTTAAATGTGTAAATGTCACTTTTTATGAAAAATCCCCTGGAAGGATAATAAGAATCAGTCAAATTGGTAACTCTAATATTGTTTTAATTTCAAAAGTATTATTTTTATATGGATTAAAGTATAATTTTATAAACAATTCACAATAATGTGATGATGTTTATCATGTTAAATTTGATAATAACTCATGTAATGTATATGATTATAAGAATAATTAACTTTTTACTACTTTTTGGATTTATAACGTTTATATTGTAGATTTAAATTATTTATTTTCTCAAAACAATTCCTATAAAATATCATTTCATAAATAATCATGTCTTTCACAAAGGATATTAGGCCATTTCATTATACAGTCTCTTATAAATCTTACTACTAAATAATTAGTCAATGAGTTATCAAAACTAGAATTCATAGTAGAAAAAGTATGCAACCCTTGGTAAAAAGGGAAAGGATCACACAATCTCATTCAAACCAAAGAAATAATTTTCAACTTATTTAAAACACCATGATATTTTTTGAATTGTTATTTTCAAATTAATTAAATATTTTTATATTTTCCATTTCACACAACTCTGAAAATAGTTTTTTATTTATCTATTAAATCACCATGTCAAAGATTCCTTTCAAACGACACTAACTTGGATAAAATTACATGACACCAATTGAACATACAATACATGGAACATCAACTGGTCATACATTACACACAAACATGACATGGTGCACGTTACACATAAAAATGATGTTTCTATGGAACATCATTTTAATATTATAATTATTTAAATGAGGTAATATTCACCTATGAATTAAAAATATTAATATAACTAGAAATAATAAAATTTCATATTTTTTTATAAATATTATATAAAGATAAACCGTATTGGAAACGAAGGATATAATTTTTGGTAAACACATTATGTAAGAACCAGGTTTTTCACTCTGGTATGGATCCTTTAAAATTTGGCCTGAATCCTTAATTTGACCTAATATGGATTCTTAATGAGTTAGATAAGGTCTTAGGGGTGTCCGGGGAACATTTGAAACCCATAACATATCTTTTTGTGAAACCTAGACTTGTCTCACAATTAACACATGGTTGGTGCATGGTTTGGACAAGTGATGTAAAATTATAGATAGAACCAAATCACATGGTTGTCGCATGTCCATGAGGCCAAACCATGCAGAACAACTATACACAATCCATTTTTATGTGTAATTTTAATTTTTTCCCATAATAATCTAACTATCCTCCTCCTTATTCCCTAATATAAGTTTATCAGGGATTTACCTCAATGGATATCATTTTGACGATTTTTGAAGACCTAATGTTGGAATTAAGAGATATAATTCATCCGAGATCCGTTCGAGATTCACTTATTCCTGTTGGATGCACAACGGTAAGTACTCGAGTCTGTTTGATCCTTTGTCCATCTCTCTCGCTCTCTACCTAGCGTTCAGGGTATGAGAATTTTTCTATTTTTCATAGATCTACTCCAATCGAAGCCAAATCAAGGGTCAATAACAAATGAGGAGATTTATACAAACCTAATCTGGGAGTTCTATAACTCAACCCTTGACTTTATTGATTTTGGAATTATTGTGTGGGGCCCACCAATTTTTTTGGGTGTCATTAATATAATTTATATGAAATTATTATAAGCATTAGAACCCTATAGATATTCTCTTTCTATATATGTGATTAATTATTTGTCGTTATTCCCACAACTCAATTCATTCCATGTAAGATGTTATTCCATAATTTTCGTTTCAGTTTTTTGACATGTTTGATCCACCATTCTGGTGTGCCTTGTCTTGACCATCCTAAGGGTAATAATTTCTATATTAAATGGATTGATTTATATTTTGAATTGAAAAATGGAAAGTTCCATGTATTTTCACCACATGAACTACAAAAGGTAAGTGCTTCAATTTGACAATAAAATGTCCAATGGGAATTGGAAAGTATACTAAGTATATGTCTAGGTCTTAAATGAAAATGAATTGAAGGATACATATTTATAGAACATGTTTCCAAATTAATGGAAGGTAGAGGAATGAATCTTGAATATTGAATATGATATAAGTGTATTAAATGAATTTTTTCTTTATACATGGCCTTGTCACACTAATGAAAGGTAAAGATTGAACCAAATGACTTGATTAAAGGGTTGCATAATACTTGACCTTATCACACTAATTAAAGACAATGCTGGAATTAAATGACTTGATTAAAAGTTTAAAAGCTACTTGAACTTGTTAAACTAACCAAAGGAAAGGCATGAACCAAATAAAATATTACTTGACGTAAATATCAAATAAGAGTGGCCTAACTCGAGTTTTCCTTGGATTCTGACTCGAGAATTCCATGACCACTTCAGAACCCAACTCTTATTCAAGGATATGGCTTGCATAGGTTAAGAACCACCTAGTTCTAGATCATTGTTTATTCATTATATGAATAGTATGAAATCATAGGATCATATACATATTATCATTGTGTGCCTCTGAAACACTCATTGAATCCATCATTGACAAGTCGAGGCCATGGTTAAATCCCATCAGGCCCAGTAATTTCTTCGTAACGTTTTACCTTGTTTGAACTACATAGACTCAGTAGGTATATCATTGTATAATTACATAGACTATGCTCTTTGGATTACACGCTTACCCCATTCTTAGATACAATTATTGTTGATTTTGAGAACTTTGAGGTCTACATCACCTTGTTTATTACCTTGGGATATCATTATTAAATATCATTTCAAGATTCCTTATCAAATATTGGAACCTTTTCGATTTATTACATGTTACATACTTATAAATTGGTAATAATCATGTAATAACTTATTTATATTTTCATACCCCAGCAGAGGGATAAAGCTAGAACTTGGGTATTTAGATACATTATACTGCTTTACATTATATCTGAATTCTTGTACACTGTTACATTTCTATTACATTGTCCAGATATTATTGACACCATTGGTGGTGGCCCACTATGATTTATCTCAAAACCTTTTTGGGCACCATTAGGTAACTAGAGTAGATTACAATGTTTCATGTGTTGATAAAGGGAAGCATTTGACTTCAAACACTTGATTTCTTGTTGTTTAGTATGAATATTGATAGAAATGAATAGAGTAGGATCTTGAGATGCTTGGTATAGTATTTTGATTTCCTTTATACTTTTGTGGAACATGTTATTCCTCCTATCTTATATACATTTTTTCTAGATTTCAAGTACATGACTTTTCATCATTTGTTGCTTAATTTTATTCGAGTTTTTTAGTTACTGTTATTGCTGTCTCCATTTTTAGCTATACCTTCTACTTACTAAAATTGATAACTATATATACTAATGTTTTTATATACATACTGAGCATCACTTTTGTATTACATGAATAGTCTCCCCAAGGATACACCCAAGGTCATCGCTGGTAGTCAGAAACCTCTAGAATTTGGGGAGATGTGCTTGACTCCATGTGGCCCACCGGGATTACGTCAACCCTTAAGTGGAATCCAGGTACGTGATGTCACAATGTGGTATCAAGGGAGTTTAATTTCTTGATTTACTATTTGGAGACAATAGATTGGATATTAGGAACTCTTGGGACATGGTTGTAAGCCATGATTTGGCGTCGTGAACCCATGTCCGAGGTAAATGTCATGTTACCCTAAATATAATTATTTTTCTTATTATGCCTATTACAGATGATATTATTTCACCATTGGGTGACACACATGTTATGTGGAGTTGATTATTATTACTATAGTTGATGATTTTCTTTCATCCTTGGACTACTAATATGAGGTGAAGAAGCATTGTTACATACATCATTATAGGCAACTAAAATTTTCATGTCATTAATATCGTCATGCCATATAGGTTCATTTCACTATTTTTCATTGCTTCATATACTTGTGATTATCTAGTGATATTGTGATAGTTATATAATGACTATATTACTCTTGTCTGTGATTGAGTGATTTCATACATCAATTAATGAGCTGTATGGGACCTCATGGGTTTGATGAGTAATTTACCGAGTCGATATAGTATGCCATAAATTAATGACTATCGATTCTCGTGATATGTGTATGGGCACTGATTCACCAAAAATAACTATCCATTACAATGTTAATTATGAAATTGAAAATGAGTTGGTTGCACATCTTTATACAAGATTTTCATGTTAATGAAAGGTAGAAGAGTGAACATGCTAATTAAATGTAAAATGAAATGAAACTTATACTTGAGAACATAATGATACATGGATTTCATAGTGTGTAGTTGGGGTAGTATTCTATGGGTGGTGAGTTTTCCCAAATTCATATTCGAATAGTTTCAATAGATTATGATTATAAGCATTTAAAGAAGCATCATATTTGAAATTTTAAACCAATAACACCACAAATTCCTCATATCATATGCTTGGAAGGTGGAGACGACCATTCTCTAGATGTGGTGGGCCCTGATCTGCCACTCATTCCTCTAAGAGTGCCACACAAGACACTACCTTATTTACCTATTATGGGAACTATTTAAAAAATTCGTGATATTTACTAATGTATGATGTAGTCCATTCATGGTGCTCTATGGATTGCACCTATGATGGATGATCTAACTCATGAGTACCAGTAGTATGATCCTATGACTTTTTCAGGAGATATTTTTTTTAATCTATTGAGCCTTGGCTAGAGGTTATACTATTTATGTGGGAGAATCTATAAATTCTTCCATATTAGAGAGTCAAACTTTCCATATACATGCATAGGGATTCGTCAAAGCGTTGGAAGGATGTGACATCCTAGGTTGATCGTCATCAGGGAATGTTAAGGGTTGATTTCTAGACATCCATCTATGATCTATTCATTCCTCAGACACTAAGAGCAAATAGAGCTAGAGAGTTTATTCATCTCAAGTAGGGTTATATATTAGTTATGATGTATTCATCATGTTTCATGGAGTTTAAAAACATTCCACCAATGATTCTAAATAATGAGATTTCACATGCTAGAAATTTCGAGGATGGGATAAAGTACTTCATCTGTACGTAGGTGAACGTCTTATTTACTTTTTACCTTTTTGAAATAGTAAATTTGGGTATCATCACTGAACACAACCTAAGGGATGGAAATACTAACAAGCATATATGAATAGTGTTGTGTCAGGCTAGTAGTTCATCCAGTGGTAGGAAAGGTTCTCTTGAGGTCTCTCGGTAGGGAATTGAAAACTAGAATTACAATTTCAATAGATCTAAAGTGTATCATCATTATGGACAACAAGGTAATTCAAATCCTCAGTGTGATAGAGACCCATTGGAGTTTTGGTCTTGCATCCATATGGGGAATCTTTAGCGTTTCTGGAGGACCATTACACTAGCATCAAGTGGAAAAGGATCTTCACTAGCTCCGCATTTAGGAGATTGTTCTTTTATCCCACATCAGGTGGGGAGTTGGAATATCATCGGTAGGTATGGCTCAGGAGGAGGTCATGGCCATGGTAGCCGGACCCATGATCCCCAGTAGTGCTAGCAGAGCATTTTTGACTGTGTTAGTCAATCTATTTCACATGGTCATGGATTAGTCTAGTTTCATTCACCACAACCAATACTTGAGTATTAGGCTGAAGATCCATCAATAGTACGAGGTACTATTCCAGTGATATCTTCTATGGTATTTTATTAATTTTATATAAATGATTCGAACTATTTTACCTCTATATCTATGGAGGAGAGTCTCATACTAGAGATAAAATATCACTATGATATAGTGACCCTAGATATTACATTAGGGGTATAAATAGAGGGAATATGGTAGTGTAGGGACTGTCCCTTAAGGTTGGCAGCTACCGATTCTATGGAACCTATTTGTTCTCGAGATGATAGGATTCAATGCCATTCTTGGGCTAGATGGGATAGTTCAAAATCAGGCTTTTGTAGACCACTATTTCCATATTGTATCATTTACATCACCATAGGGTAGTATTTATCTACATAAGGGTGAGCGATATGTCCATGATGGTAGATATGGACTTGAACATCATGGGATAGTTGGAATGATCACCCAAATTTCAAATATCATTATGGAGGATCATGGTTTATGACAATAAGATTTCCCTCCAATATGTGATCATTTTAGGGATGTCTTTACTGATGAATTTTCTAGATTAAATCATGAGAAAGAGGTATATTTCACAATTGAGCTTGTTCCTAGAGCAGAACTGGTGTCATTTCATCTGTACTGGATGGCACCTACAGAGCATCTAGAGCTGAAGTGGCAGTTAGAGGATCTAGTGGAAAAAGGCTTTATATATCCCAATTCATCCTCTTGGGGTTCCACTATGATTTTTCTAATAAAAATTATGGAAACTTATGTCTATGTATGGATTACATAATGTTGAACCAACTAAAAGTCATGAACCATTATCCACTTCCTCTATTAGACGTTCTCTTAGAGTAGCTTCAGGGAGAAAAGGTATTATCCAAGATCAACCTGAGATCAACTTATCTTCAGGTATGATTCAGACCACCTGACATACCTCATACAACATTTCATAGAATGTATGGTCTATATGTGTACATTATTATGCTATTCGGTCTTACAAATGCACATTCCATTTTTCATGGATATGAGGAATATGGGTTTTCACCACTATTTGAAATATTTTTTCATGGTCTTTATGGAAAACCTCTTGGTGTCTTCTGACACTCATGGAAACCATGAAAAACATCTTGAGATCATTCTATGAACAATAAGAAAACATATTCATTAGGAAAATCTTTCTAAGATCCACATTTGGTTCGAAAAATTTCACTTCTTGGGTCATATAGTAATTGAATTCGGAGTACCTATTGACCCAAATATGATCAGTGTTGTAGTTTCCTGGTATTACCCAAAGCACTTGTTTTATATATAGAGTATTTTAGGGATTTATAGATGTTCTAATAATTTCATAAATGATTTATCACTTATTTCATAACCTCTTACTAGTCTTACAAAATAGGTTTTAATGTTCATATGGTCAGAAGAATGTGAGAAATCCTTTCAGGAGATGAAAGGGAGGCTTGTATCAGCACCTATTCTGACTCCTCTGAAGCTAGGTATAGTTTATACCATCTTCTATGATGCACAAAAAAATTTCCTAGTAGTAGTGATGATGCAGGAGGATAGATTTTTTAGTGTCATATCTTGCCAGTTGAGGCCTGAAGAGATTAATTACCTAACACACAACCTTGATCTAGCTGTAGTTGTCCATGCCTTATATTTATAGAGAGATTATCAGTTTGGTGTGTGAATTGTGGTTTACATGGACCAAACAAGCCTCAAATATATCTTCTTACAGTGTGACATGAACATCATATATTGGATATGTGTCAAGTATCTATAATCTTTTGATTTTGAGATTTTCTATTTTCATGGGAATGGAAATATAGTTGCCGATGCATTGAGTTATAAAACACAAGATATGCCACATGTGAAGCTAGTGATGAATGGAAGTTAATGGCCCTATTTTTAAAGCTACATCTAGTGTTTTCAAATAGTCATGAGAAGTCATACTTCTCATCTTTGACTATTACCTATTCCCTCCTTGAGAAGGTGAACATTAGATAGTTTTCAGATCATGATGATTTGACTATATTTGAGTGTATTTCAGAAGATAACCCACATCTGGATTCATATGTTGATAGAGACAACATCCTAAATCTATACAGACATATCTTGGTTCCTACAGATATGAGAGAGGAGTTTTTGATAAAGTCCCACACCTCTCAAGGGATATATCATCTAGGCATATCAAGGATGTATCGATAATATGACACCAGTATTGGTGGTGAAGCATAAAATGTCAGACGACAAGCTATATCACTAAGTGTTACACCTATCAGTAGGTGAAGGAGGGGAACCAAAGACCTACAGGATTGTGACAACCTCTTCCAGTCCTGGAATAAAAATGGGAATATGTTGTTATGGACTTTGATGTCGGCTTACCTTGGTCACCTAGATGTAGCGACACAGTATGGGTTGTCATTGAACAACTAACAAAATCGTCCCACTTAATTATTATTTGGGAGACATTCTTAGTTGATGAGATGGGAAGAATATATGTCTGTGAGGTCATATGACTACATTGGGATCCTAGTACTATCATTTGAGATCAAGATTCTCATTTCACTTCACAGTTCAAGAAGGGTTTGAAAAGGGATACAGGAACATGAGTTCTTCAATGGACAGATTTTCAACCTCACACCGATGGAAAATTAGAATGGACAATACATGTTATAGAGGAGAATCTTCATGCATGTGTCATTGACGTCATAGGTTAATGGCAGAAGCATATACCTCTCATTTGGTAATTCTATAACAAAATCCTCTATTTGAAAATTCAGATGGCTCCTTTTTAGGCCTTATACAGAAGGTTGTTCCATTAACCACTATTTTGGGTAGAGGTAAGTGAGGTAGCCCTACTATGTCCTTTTCTTGATCAGGAGGGATTATAATAGGTTTAGATGATCATGAATCACATTATTACTTCTCAGTATAGAAAAAAATCTTATGTCGATCACTATTGATGGCCTCTAGAGTTCAAGGTCAGGGATTGTGTCTTTCTTCATGTATCACCAAGGATAGGGTGTAGATGGTTATGACATTAGGGAAATATGTATCTTCAATACGTAGGGCCATTGGAGATTCTAGAGAGTGTTGTGCTGGTAGACTAGTATTTTCTACTACCTATTAGGTACCATAACATGCACGATGTCTTCCACATCTCTTTGCTTCTCCAGTATCATGCTGATTAGTCTCATACTTTAGGTCTTGAGGAAGTTGATTAAGATGATGATGCCACCTTTGATGATTATACAATACACATCATTAACCAGAGCATGAAGGTTCTCTGAGGCAGGTCCTTCCATCTAGTACAAGTTCTATAGCCGCACAGCCAGGTACCAGATGAGACATGCGAGAGGGAAGATAACATATGTTCTTAGTGGATAGAGTGGTTCTTAGATAGTGTTTCTCTAACCATGGATGGTAAACTCAGGGACATGTTCTTCTAAGGGAGGACGATTGTATGAACACAATTTTCAGTCAGGAATGGATCATTCAAATGTTGGTATAAATATTTACTTGGGACCTAATATGGATTCCTAATGACTTATCAAAGGCCTCATGGATGTATAAGGTATGTTTGGAGCCCAAAACATTTTTTTTGGAAAACATACCTTGTAATATGGTTAACCCATGTTTAGAGCATGGTTTGGCTAACCTTGTTGATGTAAAATTTCAGATAGAACCAAATAATCTTGTTTTCACACAATATTTTGGCTTAATTTTATAGGATCACATTATTCCAAGGTAATGATTCTAGGTTTGTGTATGGTCTGTCAAAACGTGTGAAAAACCCCTGGAGATTCCATTTTTCTAGGTAATTTTACAATTTTTCCCTCAATGATCTAATGATCCTTCTCCTTCTTATCTAATCTGTTTTTATGCATGATTTACCTAAATGGATATCATTTTGGAGTTTTTGAAGTCCAAAGGTAGGAATCAAGAGATCTTCTTCATGACGGATTTTTTGAGCTATTGTTCGTCATGTTGGATGAACAACAATATATACTTGAGTTTGTTTGGACCTTTCCCATTCTCTCTATACCTCGTCCTTATTATCCGGTTATTACCATTTTTCTCTTTTTCATTTATCCTATCCAATCTTAGGAAAATCAAGGGATAATACTGGGAGTGGAGAATTGTACAAGCCAATGTGGAGTGGTCTATAATTCATCCCTTAAGTTCGTTGATTTTAGAATTTTCATTTGGGTCCCTGGATTTCATCAGGCGTTGTTAATAGAGTTTTTATTCCATTCTTATAATCATTAGAACCATACATATATTCTCTTTCCATACATGTGATTGATTTTTTTTGGTTATTCCCACAACTCCATTCATCCCAGGTAGATTGTTATTCCATAATTGTCGTTTTAGTGTTTTGACAAGTTTGATCCACCATTCGAGTGTTCCTTTGATTGACCTTCTAATGGGTAATAATTTCTATATTAAATTGATTGATTTATATAAAGAATTTCATAATGCAAAGTACCATGTATGCTAACAACTTGACCGGCCAAAGGTATGTTCTTCAATTTTACAATAAAATTCAAAAAATGTGAATTGGGTAGTATACTAAAAAAATGACTTTGCCTTAAATGAAAATGAATAGTATTCCATATATTCATATCACCCCTTTACACGTTAATGGATTTTAGAAGAATGAAAATTGAATATAGAATAATATTTAAATGGATTAAATGATTTGTTTCATACTACATGTCCTTTCCACACTAATGAATAGAAAGGCCTGAACAAAATGACTTTATTAAAAGGTTTCTTGGTAAATGAACATATCACACTAATGAACGGAAAGGGTTGAATCAAATGACCTGATTAAAAGGGATCATGCGACATGACCTTAAAACACCATTGAAAGGAAAGGCTTGAACCAAATCAAATTTTAAATGACTTCAATATAAAATTGGAGTAGACTAACTCGAGCCAACCTTATATTCTAATCATAGAATTCCATGAGCACCCAGGAACCCCATTCTAATTGAAGGATACAACTTTCATAGGTTGAGACACTCATAGATCGTAATCCTTGTCTATTATTTAGATGACTGATATGACACTGTAGGATCCATTCTATACTATTATAGGATACCATAGATACACTCCTTGGTTCCATAATTGAAAAGTATGTATAATGGTTATATCCCATAGGGCTCAGTCATTTCTTTTCCACGTTTTACCTTGTATGAACTCCATAGACTCAAGAGGCATCTCACTGTGGAATTCCTTGGACTATGTTCTTTGGATTACACTCTTACCCCATGCTAGGATATAATTATTACTGAGTTGGAGACCATTGAGGTCTACGCTACCTTGGTTATTACCTAGGGGATTCACTATTTAATATCATTACATGTTTCTTTGTTACAACATGGAACCTTTAAAATTAATAACATGAAACTTATATATAAACTATTAATAATAATGTAATGAATTGATTACATATTTATTCACTAGAAAAGGGCTATAGTAGGGACATGGGAAGTTAGTTACATTGTGTCGATTTATTCTATTTATGAATTCATGCACAATGTTACATTTCAATTATACAGGACAGATGATATAGACACCATTAGTGGTGGCCCACTGAGATTTATCTCACACCCTCTCTGGGCATAATTTGGTCCTTGAAGTAGATTTCAGGGATGCGGGGGTTGAAAAACAGAAGCATATAGATTCAAACACTTGATTTCATCCTTTTTATTATGAATCATGATATAATTGGGCCTATTTGGTTATTGGGATGCTTGGGATAGTCTTTTGATTTACATTATACTTTTGTTGAACAAGTTATGCATGCTATCGTTTTTCCATGTTTTCCATTCTTCTATTACATTAGCTATCATCTTATGTTGTTGAATGTTATTCCAGTTGTTTTAGTTATTTTTATTGTTGTCTCTACTTTCTTTTGTGCCTTTGGTTTACTTATATTGCATCTCTTATTTAATGTTGTTTATATCTTCTTATTGGGGTACAATTTGGTAATGAGGGCATAGTGTCCCGAATGATGCACCCATGGCCTTCCCTGGTAGTTGGAATCCTCTAGAGCTTGAAGAGATTTACTTAATTCCATGTGGCGCACCAGCCAATGGGAACCCCATAAGTGGCATTCAGGTTCGGGATATCACACCTTATATGTTTAATAATATAATTTTTGTAATTGAACTACAATTCATATCATTACATGATAAATAATAATATTAATTTTAGACAACTATATAAATTAAATTTGATAAAATAAAATTCAATTTTGAATTTAGAATGTTGAAATCAGTTTACAGTTAATTTTTCAGATATTTTTAAGAAACGTCATTTTGGATAAATTGTTAAAAATGCATATTTTAGGTTAAAAATTCCCTTTATTTTAAATAATTATTAATGTTAGTTTATATTTTGAATTTTTAAGGTCAAATTATAAAATTTTTAAATCTATTAGTGCAAATTTTCTCATTTAAGTCAATTTCACATTGAAATGGAATACAAAACCATAATAAATATATGAACTTCTTTCTACTTTAAAGATCTATAATTTCATCCCGTTTGCGGGATTATAATTAATCTTAATTTTTCCGCTTCTATAAATTGGATTTCAAAAAACAAAAATAGAACATTTTTATTAGTATAAAATTTCATTTCTAATTAGCACATGATGATTTCTTAAAAAACATATTAATAAAATAATTAAGATTAATCACATCGATTAAGGTCAAATTAATTTTAACTAGGGACTAGATGTTAATCTTAGGTACCCAAATAACCTTGAAACTTGTCCAAATTCTATTGGATTGAAATATTTATACTCTATATTCTGTTTTATCTTATTTTAATTTTTTTTTGATCCACTTGCAACATGAAAAACATGGGTGAAGTTCTATCTTCAAATATTTACAAGAGTGCCACTCCTCATTACCTATAAAAGGTCGCCACATCTCTATCTTCCTCACAACTCTCAAAGATATTATGTATTTCAAAGATTATCCTAATACACTTCCCAACATCTATCCCTTTCTTATTGTAGATTCCATTCAGAAATAATGTCTTCTATGAATCCTTTTGGCACAAAAAAGGTGCTACTAGGTAAAGAGGCAACATCATCTCTCAAACTCCTTTATTTTATTTTCCTTATACACCACTCCAATATATTTATTCCATTATTGTATTAAAATATCATTATTCTCAATATACTATTATTTATTATGAAATGTTTTCATCCTACACTTAGACACACCACAATGTAATGGATAAAGAACATACTGTTTATGTGTACGGTGAACTAACGCCTCACTAAATGATGATTTTCAATTTTTTTAACGACAATAATGGTTGAAATTATGATAGAATATATTATGATATATGTTATTTATTATATTTATTATTTAATTATTTTTACATATTCCTTGAACAGCACTTAAGGTTTTCTAGTTTTTATTTTTTGCGGATACGATAATTTAATTTGAGGAAGTATGGACTACCGCCCCCTCAAATCGATATGATTCATTCATACACTACATGGAACATATTGTGGCTGGGTTTATCAAATATATATGGTATATATTATATCATAAATATACTCTAATAATTATATACAAGTGTTAATATATGTTATTTCTTCATTCGTTCAAAACGACAATTAAAACGGAAACAACGTTTATGCGTAGGTACAACTTACCGTCTCCAGGAATGGTGTATTATATTTTAAACATATATAATATATATTATTATAAAAAATGTATACTGGATATAAATGATATTTTTATTGTGGTTAACATTCTGGAATCATGATTTTAATCGATGGACCAATGATATAATAAATTCATACACATCTGAAGGACAAAAAAATAGTATCTGAAGTGAATCCTTAACCTAGGATTATTAACAAGTGTGTAATATAAGGTCATAATCAAAACATATATGAATTATATATAAGAATATAGTTATGTAAAATAATAACAATAAATTTATATTTATTATAAATGGTAGTTTTAATGAGTTTGAAGAGAGTTAAGACACAAGGAAAAACGATTTCATATCACTTTTTATTTCATTGAGATACATGCTATGTTCACCACTCATTAATTTTGTGAAGAGTATGTAATTCGTATGAATTTATTTTACCAATATTATAAATAAATGTATGGGTACTCACATATCTATTTTTTAACATTCTGTCATGGGTTTTATGTTAGAAAAGTTACCAAATAGTAAAATAGTTTTGTCTCAATTTTCCTTCTTTGAGAACCATGTGTTGTTAAGCACCTAAATTCATTTTAAGTTGTATATACATCCATTTTATAAGATATATCATGAATCTAATTATTTTCATGATATTAGAAGATTAATTTAATTTCATTTTCTTATATGGATATTATGATCCCATGTTAACAAGTGATACGATTCTATTGAAACGATCTTATCGATTTTCGAGATTGTTAATGATTATGCTTCTTTGATGGGATATTATGTTCCATCTCTCAAAAACACAAATTATTTTCTTTATCCTAAATTTATTTAAGATATATACATTTATTAGTAACATTTATCCACACTTTTTTACTTAATATAATTAGTAAAAAAATTAAGAAAAATATGACAATATCTCTCTCTTCGGTCATAAATCTGTTTTATATCAAATAAAATTTTTCAAAAATGGTTCAAAAAATATTTTAAAATTATATTTGAAGATGAATTTCTAGGAAAAATTATTTTGAAAAATGTTTTATGGTTTTAAAAGATTATTTATTAATTTTTCAATGTTATATTAAATAAAACAGTTTTTAAAAAATCAATATTTTTTCATGTTTCCAATGTTTTTTAAAAATGTGTTTTTAAATGTTTTGAAGAAAAATTTATATTTAATAAATGAAATATTTTTTGAATATTTTTTCAAATTTCCTTCATAAATATTCTATGAAAAAGGGTTTCAAAATTATTTCAATACTTTTTTCTAGGTTTTTCTAGTAATTTCTAAGAAAATGATGTTCTAATGGTTTTATGTGTTAAAAATCCTTCTTCAAAGAAAAAAGGATATTTTCCGCAAAAATATTTTTCGAATGATATTTAAAAAAAATTCCATCTAAGATGAAATCTGGTGATGTCACTCATTAATTTCTAATATATTATATAAACGTCCCATTCATATGTTTTCTCTTAATGAGTTATGTTCTATGTGATTTTCTTTTTGAAATTTGTTTCTCAATCATTGGTTATATGTTTATGAAACCCACTTCACTTCCACAGGTTATTTGTTTATGAAATTCATTTCTCCTTCAAATGTTAAATTATTCTAAATCATGATTATTTTCATGGGTTATGATTTAATGAAATTATTAGGAAACCTATAAATCCTAAAAAATTTATGATGTGGTGAAATGTTAATGACAAATTTTTCATTAAATGGTTATATTTTTTGTCTATGAAACTTATCTCTTTATATGGGTCATGAAATGATGCATGTTTTATTTTACTATGGAACATGTATGTATGATTTTATAATGTGAAGGGTGGGACATATATCTCTCTCCAACACAATAGGTAATGATAAGATATATATGAGATCAATGGGTACATGGGTTTTAGCACAAGCTTGAAACAAATATGGTACTAGTGTTTTAGACCAAGACTTAAAGAAAAAGGGAACATAGGTTGTGGCCCAAGTACCAAAAAAGGAGGTACATCACTTTTATACCAATCCTAAATGAAAGAGGGTACATGGGTTGTGGCCCAAGACAAAAAATAAAAAGGTGCTTGGGTTTTAGCCCAAGCCTAAAAGAAAGTTGATACATAGGTTGTATAACAAGCCTAAAAAGAAGAAGGTGCATGGGTGGTATCCCAATCCTAAAAGAAAGTGTGTACATGGGTTTCTACTCAAATCCCAAAGTGGGTACATAGGTCATATCCCAAGCCTAACATGTTCTAAATGTCTTGGAAGGCTTCATTGACATAACTATTTCTATTCTAATATGAATGCCACAAATATTATATCTCATTCTTTAGTTGTGATTTCATGGATCATGATGCTTATTTTTATATGCTTCATGTGTTATGAATTTCCAAAATTTATCCCATAACTCATTTTTATGATTTTTGACAAGTAGGGTATGATCTCGTAATTTTTTGATCACATTCTCATAACCCTATGTTCATGTTTATTCTTACATGTCTCCCTTATTTACCCTTATTGAGCATATGAGCTCGCCCCTTTTTATGTTTCCTTTACCCAGGTTATGAAGATATGTTTTATGTAGAAATACTAAATTTGGAGATATTTTTGGTAGTTGTTGAGGATATTCCACCAAGATTGAAGATTTTATTTTCCATGTTTCTAAAGACATTGAACTATTACGGTCTTTGAGCATGTTTTTTTGTAATTTAATGAATATTTATTTAAAACGATGTAATATCCGGGTATGCTAATCCTATTTCACTATATTATAACCTAATAGAGTTGGTTTATATGGAATTGTTTTTATTTTCTAGAGTTTATAACATAGTATAAAAACATATTTCATATGTTATGGTGGAATTTTATTCAAGATATATATGGGTATTTTTACTTATTCTGAAAAGTTAAGCTATTTCTATTTATATAGTTATGCTAAATCTATAGACAATCTAACTGTACTTATAATTAAAACCTTACAATGTGACCACAGTTGTGAGTTGGAAAATAAAAATTATAAATCATTATTCTCACATCATTTTTATAATCACAACTTTTCTTTTCCTAGGACCCCACAATAGAACGAGGTAGTTGAATGAAGAAATAGAACCCACAATAAAATTTCCATAACTATACTTAATGTTTTTTATTTAAATATTTTTTATTTGGAAGAAGCTATCAATATATGTTTTTATATAATTAATAGAGTTTTAATAATAAAATATTTAATGAAAACACCATATAGAGTTATTTAATGGTAGAAAAAATGTTAATTACATTATCTTATTTGGTTTTAATGTCATTATAATCAATAGAAAATACAATTTAGGTAAATTTTCACCTATGAGGGATAAAGGAATTTTAATTTGATATTCAACAAAGAATATCACATATAGGGTATTCAAAAAATAGACTAAGATTGTGGATTAGTACATACATGTAAAATTAGATAAAAAAATACACACGATCCTAATACCAATTTAGAAAACATTGAATATGTCCTTTATAATTTATATATCAATGATTAACATTGTGATAATTTTTTCAATCCTCTTATAGAAAAATAACCCAATTTTGAGGGACTATTTGAACCCAAACCTATAGTTTAAATTTATGTTTCAAATAATTCAAAACCTAGAGATATAATGAATCATATATATTATAACATTGATTATATTGCTGCTAACCTATACAGAGGAACTAAAACAAGAGATTATATTAGAGACCATGTTGAACATCATGATTTATTATCAAATCAAATCAATATGAATGTCATAGTAGCAATGGATGATTAATTATGGGTAATGGAAATGAAGAATAGATAAATTAGTTTTGAAAAAATATAGTATGTGAATATGTCGAATGACCCAAGTAATACCTAACTACTATCACTAAATGGTTTTTTAAAAACAATGTTAACGTCTCATTCACTATAATAAGAAATAAAAAATGAATATTTATATAATGGTTATCATTAGGAATATGGAATTGAATATTTTAAATCCTTTATAAAAATATCTTGACATGAATCCCTTATAACATTGCTTACCTATGCAGCAGATTTTGATTTCAAACTATATCAAAATGATGTCAAGAGTGAATTCTTAAATGAAAATATAGTTGGGATATTTTTGTTGAACAACCCCCCAGTTTTCAAAACCTTCAATTTCCTAATCATGTTTTCAAATTAACTATATCTTTATGTGGTTTAGAAAAAGATCCTAGCACATGGTATGATACAATTAGCTCATTTTTAATTTTTTATGGTTATAAAAAAATGACCATATTATATTAATTAAAAAAAATTATAATGATTTTTTAGAAGTAAAAATTTATTTTGATGATATTATATTTGTTTCTTCTAAAAAATAATCACATACAACATTTTCAAAAATGGCACAATGTGAAATTGAAATTGGTTTAATGGGTGAGTTGAAATTCTTTCTTGGATTTAAAATATTTCACAATGAAGAATGAATGATTTTAAGTCAATTCATATATACAAATGAAATTTAATTTTATTTCCTTGGAGAGTATTAAAAATAGTGGTACAATCATGAGTATAACTTTTACAGTGGTTCTCATTGAAACAAAAAAAGTAATTGATCAAATAACGTATAGTTTTATACAAGGGAGATTACTATAAATAACCAATTGATGACATGGTATTATGTTTAGTGTGTTTATGTGTGAACATTTTCAATTAAATTCAAATGAATATCATTTACTAGATGTGAGAAGAATTTTCAAACACCTTGAGAGTAAAAAGATTTAGTAATATTTTATACTAAAGAAAAGATATTCAATTTAGTGAGTTATTCAGATAAAATTTTTGTTGGATGCATTTTAGATAGAAAAATAACCATATCAACATGTCACTTTTTTGGAAAGTCTCTAGTTTGTTGTTGTGGTAAGAAATAAATTATTTTTCAACATCTACTACTAAAGCTGAGTAGATATCTATATGTAGTTATTGTGCACATATTATATGGATGAATCACACTTCAATAGAGTATGAATATATGTTTTTAGGTTTCTTTATAAATTGTGATAATTGAAGTGTCATAATCATCTCTAATAACCCAAAATCTTAATGAAGAACAAATCATATTGATATACGATTTAACTTTTTGACTGATAATTTTCAAAAATAATATATAAATGTATAATTAATTGGAAAAAAATATTTCTAACATTTTTACAAAGACTTTTATTATGGAGAGAAATAATTATGTCAAACATAAATTAGGTGTGATTAATTAGAGTTAATTTTTTATAAAATATTTAAAATATTTTTTCATTATAATTAATATTTTTGGTTTTGCATTTATTGAATATTCTATTTTGAAATTGTTTTAATATATCATATAGAGATACATTAAATTATATTGTTATTTTCCATATGTTAGTAAATAAATAAGTCCCTAAATAATTAATTTATGAAATCATAGTTTAATCATCACTCCCTTTCTGAACTAGAACTAAAACAACATTCTCAAATAGTATTTCATCAAATCCCTATCACTCAGGTTGGGATTTTCAACCTGCTATGTTGAGAAGAGTATATCATTTGGAGATGATGTCCCTAAATTATCCAAGAGATCAAAATCCATCTCAAGTAAGACTATGATGCTTTCGAAGATGAACCTTATACCTTGGAAATTTGTAGATGAAAGATATGTATATGTTTAATGGATCATAACCTATGAATCATTTAAATGTGGGTTCACCTAATATTTAGGGGATTTCTATCCTAGAGACCCTCATATTAGAGAATATGAGGAATTCCCAAGCTCATATTATGCTGACCATCCTAATTTCAGGATTTGGAATGACTTGGAAGAACTAAAGAAGGTAAAACCATCAAAATTACCCTTTTGAATGATCTATATAAATAGTGAATACTATATTCAATTTTGTTTTCAATACTCTATGTTCACAAGGAATGGAAATTTTGGTTCTTTTAGATTCAAATATTTTCTCTCTCTATATGTTGTGGTTCATGATATTCATATCATCTTGCCTCATTTAATAAAAATACTTATTGAAGATTTGACCAAGCCATTATCTAGGTTCCGTAAACATCCTTACAATATGTTATTTTCTATCTTTTTGTAAAAAATATAAGTTCCTATAATAATTTAATGAGTGATAGTTCAAAATAGTGTCGGTTTGAATTAGACTACCTATAAGAGAATGAAGATTTGTTCTAATACTTGGAAAAAGATATGGGTGGAATATGAGGATAAATTCTATAAATTATTCGACGATTTTTCTCATCCCATTAGATGAAGAGATATAATTGGTCTAGATTTGGAACTAGATGAAATATTTGAATTAAATTACTCCTTCTAGGAAGAAACATTTGAAGCTCATTTCAATTTTCATGAAGAAAATATTAGGGGTTTTTTTGGAATGATCAGAATGGAATCTAGTTCAACATCGATTTATTAAATAAAATATAATAGAATAATCCCCTTATATTCATGATGTTCCTGAGTATTATGATACTACAATTGAAGATAAAAAATACCGAAGTTTTAGTGTTAAATAAAGTTATTGTAGATTGTTGTGTAATTGCCAAGGGGGAGAGAATTCCTAGATCTATTTTTTTAGAACACTAATAAAAATCTATAAAATTTATAAAGACATTGAACCTTAATAAATTTATATTTGACTTATGTTTGAGATAGGGGGAGATAAAAATATTTACACTTCTACTATTTGTGGAATAAAATCCTCTATAAAAATTATTAATAGACATATATGTGTGATCTCCATTTTTGATGTCGATAAAGCTAATTTTGATCTGGTTGAGAAAATGCTAGTTTAAAAATGTGGTGAAAAGGTTAATTTTTTTTAATTTTATGATCAAGAAAATTAAAATTTCAAGAAGGTTGATGATGATGAATATTGTGGTGATTCACAGAATAATAAAGTCCCAACACTTATTATTCCTAGAGACAAACATGTTGTGTCTAGAAAACCATTACCCATACTCCAATAGGCTTATTATTACCTGAATTTGGTGAGGATTTGTAAAAAATCCTATAAACTCTTCCCTCTCTAAAGCATGATCCATAATTTTTTTCAATATGATCCTATATATCACTAATCTATAAGGATAGAAGATGTGTATATGGGATATTGTTCGAATGAATACGAGGCATCACTAAAATAGATTGTAAACCTTCTTATAAATTTTTTTCCCAATGGGTCTCTATGTAAAAACCCTTTGTATTTTAGTTCTCATTAATGTGATCCAAGAGATGATCCTTTACTTTAGATTGATTCCCTTAATCTAGAAATTCTCCATTTCAATATGTTAGACCATATACTATGTTTTATATAGTACTAACCAATGAGGATCTTATTGAGTTTAAGAATGGCCATTTGAATATATTACATTATATTTACTTGGGTATATATTTTTAAAATAATATGAATGTCAAGGAATATAATACATGAACATTTTAAAAATTTATTTATATTATTCGGTTGATTTTGTTTCTAAAAATAGATCATATGAATTAGGAATATTGTTCTTTTAGAAGAGAAATGGAATGTTTTTTAAATCAAATGAGAGACCTCCAAGAGGATCAAAGTGACATAATGGTCACCATGGATAAAAGGTATGTTAAATTGATTACCAATCCTTATTCATATTCAACCCCTACTTTAGAATATCCTCTCATTTCGACTTCTTTTTTTTAAAAGAATATTCGATGTTCGATTCATGAAGAAAATCAGAATGTTCTTGATTGTGTGAAGGAAATATGAAATCATGTCCAGATGGATATTTATGCTCATGGTGAATATTAATATGATTATATAATGCTAAATAAATTATGGATACTATGTATAAAGGTGTAATCATGGGTTCTATCAATTATTATCTAAATAGAATATATAATATGAATGATATTAAAACACAATTCTTATATTTATCTAGGAATATAAAAATTATAAAATCAATTACTACATTCAATGTTATAATAGAGACATTATTGGTCATTAATTATCTACTAAATCATTTCATGTTGATAATGATGAGTTGACTTATTTAACAGAACATAGAAAATTGGAGGTATCTAATTTCAAAAGGATTATTGAACCCTATATATATGTTTCAAATTTATGCTGTTGGCACCTATTGTTTTCAAGTGCCTCACTTTTCTTCAGTTTTAGCTACAACTTGTGCATCAGTTTATGAATCTTCTATGTCCCCTATACATCCAACAAGAACTTTTGGTCTCCCTCTTTCGTAATATATTAGTCAAAAAATACCATTTCAAAAGGTATATTCATTCTAAGACCTCCTATTATTACTCAATTTACTATTTATCCTAATTTTGGAAAAGGAAAGTATCATCTCATCCACGGGGATTCATAATCTAATTAGACCATGATTGGAATTTTTTTAATGAGTTTTCAAATTTAATGGAATATAAATTTCTTTTTATATTCATTATTTTTTATTATTCTTTCCTATTTATTTAATTTAATTTTACTTTAAAAACCTTTTATAATTGATTTGGATAATCTCAATGGTTGAGTAAAATGGATAATACAAATTTTATTATGTTTTATTTCTATGGATATCCCTGATGTGATTTCTGATTATCATCAAAGATGATATTGTTGGATTATTCTAGTAATTATTTGTTTTAATATTCATAAATAATGTTTATTTTCATTATAATCCATTCAGTATTTTAAAAAAAACATAATCTTCTTAAATTTATCTATGTTTGGAAATGACCACACATTATAAAAAATCAACCACAATATCATATAATTGTTAATGATGATATCATGAAAAAGTAAAGTGACCATATGATAGATGAAAGTGAAAATATGATATCAACCAATAAAAATTTTAATATATCATCTCAAACTTATAAAAAGGCATAAATCGACCACAAAAATGTCTAATAGAGAATCGAAAAAATTATAATGGACCCAATTGATCACATAAACATCCTATCAAAAACAATGAATGTTTTTATTCACTATGTATATATTTCTAAAAGTATGGTATTTATTATAAGAATGAAAAGGTTAAACAATACAATTATATTGATAGTAAAAACAAATTATCAAATTTATCATAAAAAATTCAATGTGATTGATAAATGATAATGTGCATGAAAATGGGGAAATATGAAGTGACCTTCAATGATTATATGGGAACTGTAAATATACTATAACAAAATTTAATTACTATATAATAATTTATAATACTAATATGACCACTTTTTTGTGCATATTTAAATGCATGATAGAAGGAATAAATGATCATATATATTTATCTATAATATGAGGATTGTCATAATGATTTATGAATGGATATTTCTCAAGAAGTCCTTTTTATGAAAAAACAAAGGCATAAAAATGAGTGATGACGAATAAAAGAGAAACAATAGGATTGTGTGAATTAATCATCACAAAATAAAAATGAAAAAAAATTCTCTTCTTGAACATCTAAAACATACCCAAGAACATTCAAACATCTACAACGCTCATTTAAAAATAATAATACAACAATTAAGGGAGAAGATATTACTTCACCACATCAGAACATCATACTGTAAAAGAACAATTTATTATCTTTATATTACTCTATTTTATTTAATTATGATCTTTCTAAATGAATTTATTTGTAAATTATAATAAATAGCTCCTAACATGAAATGTAGATTTCAAGAAACACACACTCTATCTTATTAATCTGTGATCCCCCCTATAAAATTTTGGAAATGGTTTATTTTCCTTGATTTTCTATATACAATTGTTTTATTTTATTTCTCCAACATAGAACTAACAAAGTGGATCTAGGATTAAATATCATATTGTTCTATTATTTTTCAAACATGGTTCATGCTCTGTATTTATTTATTTTATAATAAGATTCTATCGAGTGGGTGATCTTCATGTGGGGGGGGGTTTCGTTTCATCTTGAGATCAAACCCCTTGTTTATTTTCAATATGTGTTTATTTTTTTCTATACTATTTTTTCAAGCATATCATTATCTATTTTCAAAACATATTTATAAAATCATACGTTGATTGTTAATCGTAATGTTTTTTTATAGAATTTGGTTGACTAAGTAACATTGTTTAAAAGTCAAAGTTATGATTTTAATATATTTTATTTTATCAATCATCCCACTATTAAGATCTATTTAAACTATATAACTCTATATTTTGGAATTACAATGAGTTTTTAATATATTTCGGTATCTATGATTAAAATATTGTTCAAAATAAAATTTTATTGGAAACTCAATTCACCCCATCTTGAGTTATCCAATATGGCCAATAATCATCTAATTTTTTTTTATTTCATAGATTCATAACAAATTCACTAACAATATGTATAGGAAGATCACATCCTTCATGAATACTTTCAAGAAATTAAAATATTTATTTAGTTTTAAACTAGATGTTTTATTATGTCTCGTTTGAGTGGGTTGAATCTGCTTCAAACTCTTCCACCAATACATCCAAGATTCATTGTATTATTTATGATTAAACCCTCAAATTTCGGATATATTCGCAAATCCTCTGTTGTACCAAAAATATTTATTAAAATATTATTTTCCACAATAGCTAGCATACTATCAAAAATTATATACAAATTTTACCATATCAAACTACCCATCAATCTTTGCTCCTTGTTTTGAAGAAATTTTTTTGAATCTCTCTAATATCATATTTTTAAGAATATAGTTATTCTCTATTTAAATATAGAATATATTTGTAATTTTTTTATCTTTAAACATTGATTTGTCCTAAATTTCTGTATTTTTTACCTCTATTGTATTAGCTATAAAAATAGTCATCTTAAATTCTTTTTCTAAACATTTTAAACCTTATTTTTAACCATAATGGATGATCTTTATTCATCCCATTGAATCCAATACATCATAGAAAAATAATCAAATTATGAAATTTAGTTTTTAGATATTTTTATTCTTTTACCGTCTTTAATAAGTTTATGTTATATAAGATCAAATTATTTTTCCTTTTCCTTTATCTTTTCATTAATATTGTTGTTGAAGTTTTGTTTTCATCAAGTAAATTATTCAAATCATCAATCTTATTTATAAACTGGTATTTTTCTTCAAAATATTATTCCAAATTATTTTGTGATATATATATATATATATATTATTCTACTTTATATTCTCTCTTTCATGTTTAATAATCATTGAAATACATTGTTTCAATTATCTTTTTTAAATATACATTATCCGAGTTTCCTATTTTTCGTATTCATCATAGTTTCTTCTTTCATCAAAGGTAAAATTATCATAATTCACTTTATAAATGAGAAAGTTTTTAGAATAACCATTAATAGGGTTTTCCTCGTCCACTTTACTATTATCCTCTTCAGCAAACTTGGATAAAACGTTTATCTTTTTTATTTAGTTAAATTCATATCCTTTCTTTAAGAAAATAAATTTTATTTTTCTACACTATTATTTAGAGATCTTTATTACATTATGTATTTATCATTACTATATTTATCTACCTTTACATTGGGAAATATGATATGAAATGTCCAATGGACCCATAGTTAAATCCATATAATCATATATATTTCCTTTATTCTTCCAAATTTCTATTTTATAATTTTTTAGATAATATAGACATGAATTCATCCAAATAACTAGATAATTTATTTTTATTTTTAGAGTCACTAACATTATCTTCAACCAAAAACATTATATAGATTATTTTTTGAGATTTCATAAAAGAGATTTCTTGATCAACCTTTTCATATTATTTTTGAAATACATTTCTCATATAATATTATATGTGATGAGAATACTATAAAAATAATCCAAAGAGAGATTTTTTGGATCTCTATATTATAAATATGATACTTTAGAATGAAATATATTATTAAGAATTCCTATAATATTTTCAACAAAAGAATAATATTATATCTTCTCACTAAAAAATATTGTGGTGCTTACAATGTAATTAACCCTTGTTAATAATTCATAAACAGATTCATCATATCATATTTGGAGATAATCATACATAAATCTCTAGAATTACTACTTTCCTCAATTTTATATTTCATTCATAAATATTTTTTATCTAGTCACATATTAATTTCATTATTCCTTCTCCATTAAACCTTAGAAAATAACTATCATATATATTGGAAAGTATAGAATTCATGTGTCATCGACAATTCTCCAAATTCATATCATCAGTAGTTGTTAAGGGAGAACCCTTATTTGGAGGAGTGATACCATCTGTCGTATCTTCAATAACTTACTAGAAAATTGATATTAGAAAGGGTATCGTTATATTCTTGTTTAAATAATAGTTCTTCCCACAAGTGATTGGAATTTCCTTACTATTAAATGAGTTATGAAAATGCATAATAACCATAAAGTTTTCAAAAAATTTTATTTCCATGATTCAATAAAGTATCATATTCTCTGATACCAATTGAAAGCACCTAGTAGGATCTTTATGACCACTGGGTGGGGTGGTATTTAATCAATAGTCCTTCTACTTGTATATTATTCTTCAAAAAATGGTAAAATATGATTATAGATAATTGAATTATAAAAAATAAATACAAAATCACACCCATAAGAACATAATGATTTACAATTTTCACTACTTAATAAATGTAACATGTCCAAAGTAAGATTTAAAAATAATCCTATACCACATACCCACTAGAAATAAATCCAATTTGATTAATAATAATTAGTGAATATCAATCAATTTAATAAAAGTATTTCTATTTTATTGTGCATGATATTATATCATATATAACATAGTAATTGTTTTTTCAAATAATAAATTAAACTTCCCCAATAGGATTTAATATAATTTTACTATATTTATTGATATTTTATCACACTTTATTCCTTATAAGTTCTTTTTCTTCTTATTCAATTACATTAAAAATACAGACGAATAAATAATAACCAAATTTCCCCTATGGAACATGTATATCTCAAAAATTCTATATCTAATAACCTCAATATAGTACCCTTTATTTGATACCATGATCATCTGATATATTCTTCTTCTGATCTGACTATGTCTAATGTCACTATATTTGGTTCTCACAAAAATATATCCCAAACTCCATTTTTGAAACATCAATTATTTAGTTACTCTCATACAAACAAAAAACATCTAGGTTGACCTACTGTACTTTATTTAGGAATACTTTCATTAAAAAATAAGGGTGGAGTATGAACTTCATATTCACTGATCAAGATCAATGTTTGTGTATTTTCTCTAAAATTTCTTTAGATAAAATCATTCAACCCTTTGAGTAAATTGTAGTCAATAAATAATTAAAAAATCATCATTATATTTTGATTAAAATCACATAAAAATTCATAAAACCATAGCTAAAATCATCATTTTTCCCTCATGGTTATTGAAGAAATTAAGATATGATTTATCATTGTCACATTTAATGAATTATAAAAAACATTATAAACATTATAAATATTCATCAGATAAAACTACATATATCTTGTCCATTTGATTTCCTATATATGACACAAATTTATATAATCCTTCTCAATTTGGTGGTGCAATGAACTGGCCTGGCCTATCCAACCGATAGACACCTGACTCTGACAGCTATATACCCAAGGAGAACTCCTAATCCCTTAGGAATATGAAAATAATGATTCATGTCAAATATAAAGATTTGGGAGAAATCCATTATCATGGGAGCATATATAAACAAGAAAAGGCATAATAAAAATGAATTTATAATAATCTAATACAAGGTTATTTCCAATAAATAACTATTCAATACAAGATTTATAATACTATAGTCAAACCTGTATTTAAAAATAGACTAAAATAAAAGTGTCCAAAATAATACTGAATCCAACTAGTTCCATGAAACCATATTTTTAACACCCATATCCATGTTCCACACAATTCAACACCTCTAAAACTATATACATCCATTTTCCTTGGAAGATAACCTTAGATCCGACCTGAAATCCAATAAATAATGGAACTTGAACAAGACATAGGGGCAAAAAAACCACCATTCTTAGTATATTGTGTGTGATTCAAATCTAGTTGTATACCCTATTAGGCATGTTTTTTTCATTTTATAAATAAAACTAAAACCTATATTTTAAAAATAATTCACCAATTGGGTTTTCATTATCTTTCATTATATAGGAATAAAAAAACATGTAAAACTCACTTTACCAAAGAATTTTTTTTATGCCACAATGATTTTTTCCCAAATAAAATTCTTTTTTAAAATACATTCCTTTACAATTAAAAATTTGAATAATTGAAAAGAAACCGATACATGTTCTAAAAAATTCCAAATAATTTGGACCAACAATATTACGAGAAAAAAATCACCATCTTTCATTAAACATTATCTTACACACCCAATACAATTGTAATAAAGGAACTAAGGACCACTATATTAATACACCACAATAGATGGACACAAATAATTCCAATAAATGGATTGGAAAAATCCATCTAATATGAAGAGTGAACAACAATAGGATTCATAAATCAAGAAAGTTAATCCAACAATAATCTTCTCAGATTACAATAAATACTGAAAGTCAGAACATATGATATATTGTATGAGGTATCACCATAGATATAAATGGGATATTGAAATACATGATTAGGTGGACCTAATACTAGAAGGATAACGATCAATCATCCACCAACTAAATCACTATAAACCTGGTCTCATCAGGGACAACCCACTAGCTGTGTATTATATATGACCTCAGATGACTAGCTGATGCATAATCGCAAATAGGCCAAAAAAGTCCCACTAAATCCCACTTATTATCCCATGTACCATAATGGAATAGCTAAAGGATGTGGTTCATGAACCAAGAGAATGTCATCATATGAAAATAACAATGACCCAAGCACTAACACCACAATAACATCCTTTCCACCTTAGATACATCCCTTATAAAGAGACCCAATATAAAATCACGAAATAAATCCCATCACACCATCCATTAAATGTATACACATAATATCATTAATATGAACTAGGGGATTAAACAAGGGCACAATAATAATCAATCAATCAAGATATATTTATGTTCCCATTAGTAATTTAACTTATCACATAGAAAATATATATTTATAAATAAATTTTTAAAAGAAATTTGAATACTAAAACAATTATAAATAAAATCATATCCAATAATAAAATTCAAATGAAACAACCCAAAGGGCCCACCATTATATTCTTTAAAGCAGCACTATGATTTATAACATGGAAAACCATTAAACTCAAAATAAAAAACCAATTTAATGATCACATATTTCTTAAAAATCATTGAAATTTGTTATTTTATTATATAAAACCATATTGTTTATTTTATCAAACATTTATAATGCACAAAATACCATTTTATATTAATTTTTCATTTAATCATGAAATTCCACATGTTAAACCACATTCAAAACAAGGGATGTTATGGAGAACCTTTATAAAAAAACCATGATAACCAAAAGTAAATATCTAGATTATAAATGAATTTATAAATCAAAAATTTCATGAAAAAATTTAATAAAAGAAAATTAATTGTAAAAAATTACTTCATCTTTTGGATTCATGTTTCCTTAAAAAATCTACTATAAGGGAACTCTTAGGATGGCTCATAACCCTTAGAAACTAGAAGCCCCAAATCCTAACAAGACTTTTCTAGAAAATCATCCATCCATGGATACTTGGGTCAGGTGAACATGGTAAAAATGATGGAAACTAATATAGGAAGATAAGAGGACCTAATGCCTCTTTATTCTAATGAAGATACCAATCCAAATCCACTTGGAGAAACATGGTGTTGGAGTAAAACCCCTTGGTCAGGTTCCGCATCTGAAAGGGTAAAATGGGGGTGTCTTTATGTAGAATACCCAATTAATAAAGATGGATAATATACAGAAATACCCCCAAATGGATAGAAAACAAGGTTTTCAAGCCCTAGATACAAAACCATGCACATAAAGGTTGTTTTCCACTACCTCGATCTATAATGGTTTTAGGGTTGTATTGAATTGTTCCCATACCATTGTATAGATCATGAACATCCATATATCTAGTAATCTAAATGGATCACGATTTTTACATGGAACCATTACCATTAAGACCTTTCATATGCCAATTTAGCAAATTGGGTAAAACCTTATCTATGGTGGATATAAAAATCACTAGTTACATGAGACTACTAATGCATCATGGGGATATCAATAACTAGGCCCCTCATATGCTTTACCTATCCAATACATTCCTCATATAGTGAATAATTGATTCAACAATGTGCCTTATCAAATATCTGTATGTAGTAAAAGAGACTGAGTTATCAATATTACCAAAAATAGTCAAATAAAAATCAAGGTAAACACCAAATGATAAATTTTATACTATTTAAGTAAGGAAAATATCCATGCTACATGATATGGATAATTAGAGGAAATTTATTTTTCATTGATAATTGATGATTTATTTGTTAAGGGGAATTACGAAGGATTCAAGAAACTCAATATGAATACTACCCTTGGAGAAATCCGTCATAAACCATCCAAAGGAAGAATAAGGATGAAATCAATAAAAAATATCCCATGTTGAGTATGTATATAGTGTTTCGTTCATTAATGAAGTATAATAAAAAAATTAAAAACAATCTTGAGGCAAATATATTTTTTTAAACCATTTGACAACCATTTTCCTTGAAACCCACATTCAATAACAATTTCATAAAAAAAATAAATCTTTTAAACTTGAAAATAATGGATCAATGAAATTATGGCCCATAAATCATTAGATTTTATACAAGGTAAAAATAACATTTCTTTTTCATTATAAAAGATAAAAAAAATTCGTTATTTAGAAAATGGGAAGAATATACCTTTAAAAACATTTTTATAAGAGAAAGAGATAAAAAATATATTTAATAAATCACTTCGGAATGAAAAAAAAATTATTGAAAAACTTTTTAGAAGACCATGTTTTTAAAAGAATTTAGTATCTCTGAATAAAATGGTAAATGATGTTGGGATTTTATAATAAGATTTTCTAAAATAGTTTTAGTACCAATGAATGGGAAAATGATACTATTTATTTGGAAAGGTCATCAATAACAATAGGATAATAAAATGAATTGTTTTCTTTGATAATGATAAAATAATTTCCTCGGATGGAAATTATTTTATAAAAATTCAAAAAAAAAAATTAATGTAATCCCTATAAAAGATTATAATGTTGAAGTGATAATCAATAAAGAAGTAGATTATGTGTATCAATGTTAAATCCACATAAAGAAGTGTAAATAAATAAATATATATTCAATACCATTTCAAAAAAAATATAAGAATATAAACGACAATGAGGAAGTAGTAGAACCTAATGAAAATGAGTCATATTATAAATTTTTTTCAACTTGGGTAACTTTTAACTAAATCCTCCTAGAAGAAATCGTTCATTTTTAAACTCAAAATACCATTAATCTAAGCCTGAATCACCTATTTAGAGGTCCATAGGGCATGTAAATTTTCTATATTCTGACTAGTATATGTGAAAGACATTTAATAATTATATAAAATAAAAAAGTAATTAGTGTTTTTTTAATACCATATTAGTAGTAATGTAAAATTGGTGGGCTAGGGAAGGATGAAACATTACTGTTTAGGTATGAGATTTCATGTAGTTGGACCACAATAATCTCAAGTCATAAGTAGAAATATGCCCAATAGCGATGATCAATATGACAATGTCCATATGATTTTCTATCCCTATGAATATACAGGGACTGTGGAGGTATATTACCAATGGCCACTAGAAAGGTGTCTCATAGCCTTTGTTTGAGGCATGACATATGAGGTGAGATCACAAACATTCCAAGAAGACCCTACCATAATGGAAGATGTTTCCCATGTCCATATTTTGATGTTATAAGGATTTTCATAAAATGTGAAAAACCCATGAAAGTGGTAAAAAAACCCTACATCCAAGGGTGATGTTGATTGTGGTGGTATCTCCAATGTACTACCATGAAGAAAAAATATTATCTCCATATTATTTCACCACTATAAAAAAATATTCCATTTCTTATAGGGTCCCCCATGGGCCAGTATACCCCCATAAATGTTTTTTATGCTGGCTATATAGACCTATGTAGCCATGTTCATCCTACTCGTGGTAGTAAAGTTGCCATCACACATCCATGGGAACGTGTCTTATGGACATAAAGTCCCATTTTCATTATTATAGTAATTATATTCATAAATATTTATTATATATATATATATCATTGAAAATAAATTCACTATCATGGTAAATATATTCATAGTTGACCATGAGGTTCTGGGAATGAAGATAATCCCCGTATTATTTTTAAATTTATCCCATTTAAATAACCTAATTCACTTCATAATAAGAACCATATACCACACATAAATCCATATATCCATGTGAATCCCCAGTGGATATAATCCATTATCACCATTGTAAAATACCCTTGTGGAAACCTAAAATTTTTATAAAATATTATTATATCATTTTAGATTAATATTCAATGAATTTCACAAAAATATATCGTTTAGGATCATAAAGGTTTAGTTTTTTTGGATACAAGAATAAAAATAATATTTTTCTTGAAATATCTTCAACATATCATACTTTTATTTTTTCACAAAGTACACTTCATAGATAAACCCTAATTAAAATATTTTTTCGTAACCCCATGAAAGGGAACATAAGAATTGGTGAGCTTAGATGGTCAGTAAAGTTAAACATGTAGGTATAAATTAATGATTAAATGTGATTGTATGATAAGAATAAGAGAATGAGAGAAATATCATAAATTAAAATAATCATACCCAATCAATTAAATATCTTTAATCTCAATTCATGTAATATATTTCCTTCAATCAAAAAAAATATGACATGATAGTGTAGAATCATTAGTAATCAATCATAGTCTCTAATAACCAATCAAAAGAAAAATACATTGTTCGTGGAATACTCATAAGCATATAAAATCACTTCCTTGGTGAAATTTTACTCCCAATACTATCATTGTGGAAAAAGTCCCAGAATGGAAATGCCTATTAGGATATCTCCAATATTCTCTTAGGAGTGACATTTATCTACTTAAATCTACCATCTATTAAAAATATATTAAATATATTTTTCCTTAGAATATTCTAAACAATTTTATATCAACCTAATTAATTATTGGGATATATAAATCTAGGACCACCCATCACAAAATGAAAACCATATATATGTGTCCCACAAGATCACTAAAAATTTATAAAACCATCTTATCAAAACCCATGTAATGTAAAAGGGTCTCATCAATATTTCATAATTCAATTATTGAATAACCAATGTAAAATAAATGTGTTTCATAATTGTTTTATCATATCTTAATTATATCATGAGGATTAAATGGGCTTTATAGAATCATCCTTAAATCACCATCATCATAATAAATGCAGAGAAATAAAGAGGATTGTTTCATAAGATTATATACCCCATGAATAATAACACTCATTAAAAGATTTTTATATATATGAAAAATATAAAAAAAATTCATACCAATCTTTGAAAATATGAGAAAAATAACCATTCATTTGATATAATATTAAGAAAATGAGTTTATTTGAAAAACCAATATAATCCCTTAATTACATATTAAAAATAAATTATAGTCATGATAGATGGAAAATCCATTAATACTATTTATTTTAGAAGAGAACATTGATTTCAAGAATTTCAAAAAATATAAAACAACTTCTTCCAAAAAGGTTTATTTAAAAATATTAATTTTAAAAATATGTAAATAAATTAAATTTTAATGATAATGACCATTTTAAAAAAGTATTTATAAAGGAAAAAACATTCATAAATTAATTTCAAAGAGTTTGGGATTGGAAAAAATGTTCATTGTGAAAGAGGAAATAAGGGAAAAATTTTCATACCAACATTTCTTAAATCATTTTATGAAACAAATAGTGAAAAATGGTACAGATACATATATGTTATTTGAATAACTATAGAAAAATAAAATTAATGGAGTTTAAAAGATAAAAACCATATAATTTCCCAAAATAGAAATTTTGCATTGAAAATCCAAAAATAAAATGAGATTGAAAGGTATACCCCTACAAAATGTGTCATCAAGATACATATACAATATAGACTCATGTATAATAAATATAAATTTATTATAAATATATTATTGAATAATGTTTATTTATAAAATATGAATATACTTTGGATTGAAATTGTAATGATTGCTTCATTTTTTCAAAGTTGTGTTTGTGAATACTTTTGTATTTTAAGTAAAAGTGAGTTGTTAATCATTATAAGTAAATTTGTGCTACTTTTAAAATATATTAAAAAAACTACACTGATCTTTTAATAATAAAAAACCATGAATATGTTCTTTATTCAAGTTTATTTCTATAAAAATGGAGAGAATATTTACAAATAATTACTCATGATGTTTCTTGAAAAAAAATGAATAAATATGATGTTACAAATTTGAATTTGAAAGATATGGAAAGTTCAAGTTATAAAGTTGGTATGAATATAAAAGTAACAAGGTTTGATTTTTTGTTATACAAATCCCATGAAACAATGTTATGAAGTTCTAGTTAACAATCGGACCAAGAATAGTTATGGTATTGTACTAAAGTAAATTGAATGGGCCTATCTAATAGATATAGTTTTTAAAATGTTTAAAGTTAAAAAATGGTGAGGCTATGAGATATAAAGTGCTTTAATGTTTAAGTTCATGAACTTTCTTAATGTATAAATGTTATCAACTAAATTCCATCAGACTGAAAATGATTGGATATAGTCATTGTAACGCTATTAGATGAGTAAATATGTGAAGGTTAGAAGATAAATAGGTACAAAAAATGACTTGATAATGTTATCAAATGACCAAATAACTTCCAACTGATAGACAAGAGTTGAAAAAAATATAATATGAATTAGCATTATTCATTTAAGATAAATTATATTTTTTATTGTAAGTTGAATTTACTCAGACAAACAACATCAAATGAAGAAGTTGTAAATTTTCTATTGACTGAGTTCAGAAGAATTAACTCTCCATAAATTATTATTGGATATACTATGATAAAAAATATATGTACTGACTCATAAAACAAATAATTTTTTTATCAAATCAGATACTGGAACACATGAGATGGAAATCAGATGAAGGAAGCCTGAGTTTGAAGGGTTGAGACAATAGGGTGATAAATATTAGATATAGAGAGTCAGATAGAAAAATTATAGAGGGAGAAGTTCATGTCATGGAATCAAACATTCATTCTATGTATTTTTTTCTTTACAAAAATTAGTAATTTTTTTTCAAAATTTGATTATGTGTTTTTCTTTAAACATTTAAAATTATAGATGAGATCTAAGGATGATTTGAGGAATATATTTGATGCTGATATTTATATAATTTCTTTGGATGATTTCTAAATCTAAAAATTAATATGAAATTAGTGTCATTAAATAAATGTTTTGTTTAGAATGAAAATTTATATTAGAGACTATATAATCCCTAGAATTTTTGGATTAATTTCCCCATTATAAATGGGTTAGGGATTATTAATAGGATTCTGAATAAACTATCATCGAGTGGAAGTGTTGAATGATTCACCGTGTTATTATCCAACTATGGAATCAATTTGTTGATTTAGAGGATCTGAAAAGAGTTACCATATACGGGTACTGAACAGAGCTAAAAGAAATAGTTGAATTAGATAGAGAATCAACAAAAATAGTTATAGTAGACATACCTACATTAGACAAGATACGTTGTAAATAGTCATACTGGACAATGAAACAAAATATAGAGAGGAACATTTCAAAGATTCTAGATATATTTGTGTGACAAAATCTTATAGTATTTATATTTTATTGTTTCATAAGTATAACAAAAGGTTTTAACTAATGGGTGCTAGTATTATTTACTCTTGGGAAAAATATGGATTTTTTGGGGGGTTTCTTGATTATATTCACATCATAATATAGTGAATTTCTATTTACTAATGTTAGTCAAAAAAGAAATTACATAGTCACCCTTATTGGGGGTAAACCTTGTAAATATTTTGTTCTTAGATTTACAATAAAATAATTTCATACAAGTGAGGGTGAGTTATGATTTTTAGTAGATCTATACTCTAACATGTTTTAGATGTTATTTTCATTAGAAATTAAATTTTAAAATATAACCACTGATTGAATCCACCCTTCTCAGTGATCCTTATAATCCTTGTAATTTAAAGTGTTGTGTAAGAAGTTAGGTTCACTATATTAGATCCTTAGTTTACTTATCATGGGTAATCTAAACATGGTTTGTATTAAATGTTTTCCAACCTTCAATGGGAAAATTATCATGGATTAATAAAATAGAATGATACCTTATCTTCTTTCCCTTTTTAGGGAGGTTATTTTTGAATAAATATACTATTTCCTCATTTGTAGTATGATTATCCTATAAACGTTTCTGACAAAAATAATACCACGGTTGATGTAAAATTTCCAAATTATATTCTCATGTCCTTATAATAAAATTTTCATATAAAGGTGATGTGTTTCATAACATTAAATGAAACATGGGACAAACTCGAATATATAATTAATGCAAATATAAAAGTGAATGAAAAAAAATTATATCTGTAATGAAAATTCAAAGATATTATGATGGCCGAAGATGAATCTATTAATGGAAACTTCACAAGAGTTAATGAAATATTTGAGAATATCAATGCATTCATAGGTTTCAAGGAAGAATAAACTATTTTAAAAAAATTACGAGTAACTTTCTATTTAGTAATTACCTAAAATATATTCTTTAGAAGATATAGATTATTTATCTCTTAGTGAATTTCAAAACCTTCTTGTAAAATATAAAATGAGGAATTATCACACTTTAAATAATAAAATTAGAATCTTTATTACCCTTAAATATTTTAGAAAAATGAATATATAATAACAAAGACTCTAGGAAATGGGACTTAGTGAATCAAAAGATAAAGAGGATGATAGAGAAGTGAATGACATAATCATTTCCCCTATCTCTATGAAATTCTAGAATTACATTTCAGTGTGAAAATAAAAACTCCCAGTTAAATGTTTTGGGTTTGGAGTAATTGATAATGTTTCTATTAAATAACCAAATAATAAATATGGAGAATATGATGATGATTATAAAGAATAACCTTAGAAGAAGAAGTTGATTAAAACATAGAATGAAGAAAAAGAGTCCAATATAAGTAATAAAAAATCACAAGAAGAAATAAAAGAATTTTATTAGTGTAAGAATGAACAATATGAATCAACTGACAATATATCATCAAAATATGAAAACTCAGATATTTTTAGAATCATCATGATCATATTATATGAAATAAAGATACTTCAAAGAACAAAGAACAATTATGTGAAGAAATATATTTTAAATATAATCTCATATGAAAACATGTGCATTGAATTTTCAAAAAATGAAGAAATTATATTTGATATTCAATAAGTAATGTGATATGAATAATAAATTTAATGAGAAGTTTCATAATAATTAATATGTATACATAGAAGACATTAACAATATAATGTTGAATGTTACAAAACATAAAGGGATAGTAAAATATATTGATGAAAAAAATACATATATAGAAGATAATATATGTAAGACACTATAAAAATTTCTTGATTATTAAAATACTATGAAGAAAATGAATAAGATTTTCAATAATGATTTGGATGTAAAGGCTAGAATATATCATGCGGCTAGAAGAACTCATCTAATGAATTATATGAAATCTATATCCACTTAACAAAAATGTTCATAAAATTTTAAAAATCATGGAGGTTTAATAATAAACTATGTGAAATCATGGGTTTAAAAAGGATGTTAGAAACACATCACTTCTATTTGAGTAAAAATAACTCATAGAAGAATCGTTCCATGTGCCAATGAAAAATAAGACGATGAAATGTTATATCAATACCTACAAGCATAACATTGGAAAAAATCATTCTTTTAAAGAACATCAGGATTCAAAAAATATTGTATATTCTATGTAATATACAAACATAAGGATTACAATTTTTACACAACATGACCCTCTCTCAAACAAGGGGAAAATTGACAGAGTGAAAATATAGATTAAAAGGAGGGACCATTCAAATATATAGGAATGAAATAAATAAAAAACATAATATCTATAATTATTTCTGTAGAAAAAAATTATTAGACTATCTAGAGAAAGAGTATGGATGATTTGACCAACTAGATCACTATCATGATGATTTTATTATTACACTTTTGAGATAAATTACATACATTTAAAAGGAAAAGTAAATTTTAAAAAATAACTATAGAAAATTTTTATTTTTGATGAGAATACTCTAAAAAATAAAAAAAATGAACAAACCATATATTATTGATAGTGATCTTTTCTCACATATTGTAGGTGAAATGAAAATCTTGAAATATATAAAATAACTTGAGGGAGGAGAAGAAACATTATGAAAAAGTTTTTCTTTAAAAATAATATGAATTTGATCAAAATATATTATTTCATAAATTGAAATAAAAAAATAACTCTCTATGAGATGTGATATAAGAAAAAGTATATGATTTAGTGTAATAAGGTCATTAAGATGCCTTTCTTATTAAAGATAAGAAATCCAAATTTAGGAAACTACGATAAAAATAAGAAATAGTTATTTTCATGGGATACTCCTCCAATATAAAAAGTAACAGATTTGGAATAAACCTATACATATATTGGTTGTTTCCATGGATGTAATTTTTTATTGAAAACAATTGCTCATTTACAAAAGTTTCTAAAGATGATGAATATGGGGTAACGAATGATAAAATTATTTATTTAATAGAATTAAATGAAGAGGAAGGTGACTATGAGACTAATCACGTATTGTTTGATATGATCAAACAAGTGATGGAAAAAGTAATTTTTGAAGAAAATAACCAAATTGTAGAATTTATTGAAACATGTTCAATATAATAATATCATTTAAAATTAAGAATCAATAGTTAAAACTAAATACAAATTAATGTTTAGAAATAAAATTTCACTAAACTAAAATATAAAACCAAAATAAATTTTAGGATTAGTTGAACATGAATTATTTTTGAATGTGATAAATAACTATTTGGATCATGTTGATAAGAGTAACACATGTGATATACTTCGTCAATTCAATGGAAATAATGTTATTCGAATAAAATGGGTGTTTGAAAATAATATTGACAAACATGGAGAAGATATGATAAATAAAACATGGATAAATTTTAAAGGTAACTCATAGGTAGAAGGTGTTGATTTTAGAGAATGGTTTTCACTATTTTAAGGGTTGGACTAATCAAGCTAATTTTATCTATTTCTATACATTGAAATTACAAAACCTATTAGATGTATGATAATTGAAAATTTTAAAATGAAAAAATTGAATAATATGTTTATGTTGAGAATCCAAGAGGGTTTATAGTTGATAATGATGAAGCCATGGTGTTTAATCCAATGAATGTGTTGTATGGATTAATATAGGCCTATCCTGACTAGTATTCCAAACATTATTTTTTAGAAGAAATTTAACTTGTATACAGTAAAAGTGGATTAAATATTATGTGTGAAGGATATGATGAATGTTACCAATGTTTTACTAATTCTTATTGATGATATATCTTTTATAGGTTGTTCGGTAAATATTTTTATGAATTTACTAAACAAATTAAAATAAACTTTGGTATTTCATTGATAGGATAATTGAACTTTTAACTATAATTTCAAATTCAACAATAATGAAGATAAATCATTATAACACAAGAAAATTATTCTAAGGAGTTGTTATAAAAGTTTGGAATTAAATATTCCAAAGACTTTCCTTGACCAATTTTTTTATTATCAGACTAATTAATGATGGATACGGGAGAAATATGAAATATAGGGTCTTCTAGAAGTACATTGGACCTTTACACTATCTTACTACTTCAAGACATGACTTTGCATTAGTCATAAATTTTTTGTGCTATATATCAGATTGAACCAATGGATTCATACATACTAGAAGTGAAGAGGATACTAAGGTATATTAAAGTAACATATAGTTTGGGAATGATGTTGAGATTAAGTAATGAGATAACCATTCATGGGAACATTTATACTAATATTTTTGGATATTGACATTATAGAATCTCAATATCTTGTGAAATATTTTTCATGGTAGAACATTATATCAGCTAGAATAGTAATAAAAATTTTCAACTGCATTGAATAAAGTGAACATATAACTTGTTTTTTCAACCAATTTTTTTAGAAAAATGACGCGGATAACATTTTATCCTGATTATTTAAAGGTAAATATTTTTTATACATTGAAGATTCATTATCACAATCAATGTTCCATTTTTCATTCCAAAAATCCAATGCAACATTCCACAATAAAATAAATTTATATTAAATATCATCAAAATTAAGGAGGAATTTTCTATTAAACAAGTAATTTTTAATTGTATTTCCATGAAATATTAATTTAATAATGTTTTCACCAATTATTTTCTAAGATAAATTTTTAAGGAATTGAAGATGAAAATGGATATTCAGTATCAACCAATTAATGAAGTTCTTATGGTTCCCCCACATTTTATTAGATTCTATTATTAAAGAGGGAGGAGAAGTATAACTCTGTAATATGTATTTTGTGAATCTAAAGATGGTGTAATCATAAAATAGTGGAGTAATAGGATATTTTATGGGGATTTCATCAAAATCATGGCAACAATAGTCCCTATCAAAAGGGTTGAAATTACATGAAAATCATTTCATAAACCAGTATAGCTGTTTTAGGACACTCTCTATTATAATGGATATGGTTTTTTAATATTTTAGATAATTAATTGATGATATTGTTGATAATGTTTCACATATTTCCAAAGAGGGATATTGAATATATTTGAGGTTGATTTTGTAATGATTCTTGTAATTTTTTCTCAATATTTGATTGTGTAATTTTGTGGTTTTGGTAAAAGTGTGTTTTTGATCACTGAAAGAATGTATGAGATACTTTTTTAATATGTTAGATGAAACCATTAATATATTTAATGTATAAAACCTCAATAAAATATTATTTATTATATTATAGTTTTATCAAAGGGTTATAAGTTATATAAATTTATTATTACTCATGATGTATTTTGGAAAACCAATTTTTACAAATACTATGTTATAATTTTTCAGTATTTTGTTGTAAAAATGTTCAAGATATGAGGTATATAAAATTTTATATGTTAAAATGTTTATGTTTTACTGAGAAACAATTCAAGGAAAATTGTTGTAATGTTGCAACAAATCCTCAAACCTTGAATTGTGATGGTTAAGAATCTAATGGTAATGAAATGAGATTACAGAATAAAGATAGTTTGTAAAAAAATTAGTTGAAAAATGAGTAAGTTACAATCTTCTCATTGATGAATGGTTTAAATTGTTGATGTCTATATCTTTATATGGGTTACCAGTTCATGCCCATTAGTCCATGAATGTAAAAACAGTGAATTTTTAATTCTACAAGAATAAGATATCTTTCATGTTTAAATAATGAAAATAATAAAATTTAACTAGATATAGACATAAAATGATTAATAAAGTTCCATTGGGAAAAAACAACAAGACATAAGGTAATTCAATTTCATACTAGTCCAAATGGTCAAACGAATATTAGTTTGTGAATGAATAATTTCTCAAACTTACTACATGAGTCAAATAAGAGGTGATTTTCTACTAGATTAAGTTCAATGAGATGAGCTCTACATAAAGTATGAGTGGGTGATGAAAAATAATATGGAGAGGTGTCATTGTATTAGATAGATCAACACTCTTTATGTCCATTAGAAATAGGAAATTTGAGAATAATTTTAGTCAATGGATGCCTGATTTTACTAGACTAAGCCAATCTGGTGAAGAAAATCGAACATAGTGAGATAAAGGGAATAATGTCAAGAAAATAATTTCATATAATTTAATTTTATATATATACACAAGATATAGTTCTTATTATCTTTATAATTTTTTAAAAGGCATTTAATATGATTACATTGTTCTTTTTTTCAACAGTATTAATTCTAGTTGAGATAAACTGCTTATTTTGATGAAGAAAATTAATGATAAGATTTAAATATGATTTTTGAAGATTGTTGAATTTAAAAATTAATAGTATTGGAAGGTTGTTAAATGATTTTTTATTTTTTTAGGATAATTCAATTTATATTTTAAAAATTATTCATAATATTTTAACGAAGTTTGCCTATAGAAATGGGTGACGGGTCATTCAGAATTAGATCATGAAATTATCCTAGATAGGAAGTGTTGATGGTTTTGAATTGTTATAATCCAACCATGAATCCACTTAGTTAAATCAAAGGCACTATATAGAGTTAATGAATAGTTTTACCAGATGGAGTTATAAAATAGTTGCATTTGACCGAGCATCATCAAAGAGTGGTGTAACAAACACACCTACACCGAATTGAGGTGTACCAGGACGAGGTTCCCCGAGTGGAGACACACCAGATAGGGAGGAATAAAATAGATATTCTAGATATAGTTTTATGAATAATATTTCATGTTTTTATATTTTTTTGGATTTCAAAAAATATATATACAAAGTAACCTATGGGAGCCAATATAATTTCCAATTAAGATATAAAAATAGTTTGATAATAATTATATTAATTTTCATCCCATTATTATATAGTGAATATCTTTGATTTAGGGGACTAAATTCGGTAATGACATAGGAACCCACATTGGGGGTGATCCTTTTAAAATTTTTGTTCCATTATTACTTTCATAAAAACTTTTATGTGTGTGGTTGAGATATATAGATGATAGGATCAATACCTTAACAAGTTCAAAAGTTTAATTAAAAGATAAAAGGAATTATAAAATATTAAAATAATTAAAACCCAAATTCCATGCTGTCCTTATATTCTATGTAACATCAACTTACTATTTACCATTCCAATATAATTTATAATTTTTCTTTTATTAAAAATTCTTCATTAAAAGGAATGTTTGCGTAAAAACTAGATCATTTTCCATGCATGGTTTTGTTTGATTATTAATTTAATTTTTCCATAGTCATGGTTCCATACTCCCCATAATGATAATCATTAAATTTTTATTATATTAAATAATTTTGTACACTTTTATAACTATTCATATAAATTAGCGATGAAAAAATAATTACATCACATTATGGATACTATAGTCCGTACATAAGCTTGAGTGACATTTCAACTTTTCATTGCATGGAATGAAAGAAATGTAATAAATAATTCAAATTTAAAGAATTGTTATTATATAATTAAAATAATATATATTTATTGAATATATTTTTATTACCATCCATGTAATGGGGAAAGGAAAAATGAATCCCATCTCTTTGTGCACGTGGTAGTACAAACATAATCATGAGGGATGTTATCATTTTCCAATAGAAAAAAAATTAATAATGTAGATAATATATTATTATTAAATAAAGGTTAAAATGTCATAATTATCATATTCTAACATTATATACATCACAATAATAAACCATGGATTTAGGTTAAATGAAATGACTCATATCACCCTGTGGAGATGGTAGTCCACACTTACACATGAGTGATAATTTAGTTTACCATTTAATGGGAAGAAAGTAAAAACATTTTATCCATCATTATAATTCTAATTAAATATATCAATTACACTGAATCCAATATTTTAGAAAAGATATAATAATATTATAATATTTAGAAGAAGAAATAGAATTAAAATTACTCAGTTAGTAGTTATAATTATTTGTGGACAAACATTATTTAGATTACACTATAATCATTGAGAATATATTTTTTTATTAGAAAAATAACTCTATGTCATTTTAGGGCTGTTATAAAGGTAATATTTATGGTATTGTTTTATATATAATGATCATGAAGTGTGAGGAATACATGATATGTGGTATCATTTTATATGAATCTGTGAGGACACACTTGAAATTTTTCGAATGATTAAAAAATATTAATCTATTACACAAATAAAGTGACACAAAATTGAAAATGATTCAAATATAAAAAGTATATAGTCAAAAAATAATAAATAAATAAAATTAAATCAAGTTTTTTTATATATTTTAAACTATATCCCTTTAGTTAAATCATTTATAGACCCTTTTAAACCATAATCATTGTTACCATTTTTTTTGTTTTTACTATTAATTATGACCATAAATTATGTTAATAATATAACATAATTTTAATTATGATAATTAGAAAATCATAATCCATTTTAAAGGATTCAATTTCAATAAGTTTTAAAAATTCATTTTAATATATATTCACAGAATGCAACGAAACTGTTTTAAGAAAAATGTATTTTTATGAAACAAAATTAGTTAAACTTTAATCCTTACAATGTTCTTATATATATTTTTTATATTCATTATCTACAAAAATAATTAAATAGTTTATCAATATTTATTACTTTATTTTATTAACATAAGAACACATTTTTCATATTAAACTGATTTTTTTTAAATTATCAATTTTTTACCATAAAAAAATTTCATTTTAATTTCATACCAATTAAAAACAAATAAATTCATCTTATACATATGTAAACAATAGTTTATCATAATTTATTTACTCATAATCATACCAAGAAATTCATCGGCTCGGTGATAACAATCACATTAAATAATAATAATGTAACATTATATCCCTATTCATTTTAACTCGGTGTTGCGTGAGAAGAATACTATCAAAAAAATTAATTTCATTAATGTGAAATATATCATGAATTATAGATGAGTTATATTATAACATATTATTAGAATTTATCCTTCAAAATTCCATATCCTTGTAGAACCTACTACGGATACTAAAACCACATCACTTTATCATGTTCCCACATAGCTTCCAAAAATTTATGGGATTGAAATTAATCTTTTGTCTTAGTGAGTGGTATTGATGAACAAAAATGTCCTTCCTTGATTCAAAAAATATATACTAGTTATTCATTAGAATAGGGATAATTATGTAGTTGTTTTATTTATGAGTTCAGTATATGTCAAGGATAAGTTATACAATTCTTCGCGAGAGATAGATAAAACACATCATGAATTTGAAAGTGATTCGGTGAAAGATATATGTGATAAGAAACCATCCCAATATGATCAATAATTTTGAGGGAGCCAATATATATACAGGTCGAGATTCTATTCTTCCCATTTCTCATCATCGTTTTGTAAGGATATATTTATTAAAATAACTTCTAACCAATAAAAAACTCAATATCTCATCAATTATTATTAGATTAATCTTTCTATAGACTCTATACTAAGATAATGTGATACCATATAATAATAAAATCATTCTAACAATATTTTTAAATTATTTTTAACAAAAAATCCAATAAAAAGACTACAGATCATGAGTCATAGTACATTTGTAATTATACATTAATAATACATCAAAACTAAAATAAAGGACAAAATATTTGTTCTATTTTCATCCATGAGATCAAAAATATCTTTGTGATCATAAAAATATATAGGATTCCATAGGTAATACATAAAAGTTATTGGTCATCTATAAATCCTTGTTACTGAGTAAACATGGAAATTATGTATAACATATGAGTCGAAAAGAATAATATGATATCGTAAAGTACAATGCTCTAGAAAAATATCATGGTATAATAACATAAATAACATGGTATTATAAGATCATTGAAAAAAAATGAATGTTGCCACAATATATAACATTGTGTAAATATAATTCAACACTATATTCCAAGACAACATCACATGGAGGATTACACCCTATCATGGATTAGGTTCACTTACAAATCCCATACACATCATCTCACACAAAAAATAAATTACCCAATGCATTGAAACACTATTTTAGTGAAACCCAAATAACATGTACATGATTAAGTGTTCCACACAAGGAAATAAATAATTAGGAAAATACCTAAGAATAACCCATGGAGTTAAATCAGTTTTATAATATTGCCTCATATCAGAATATAATGAGGATTCATAAATATTCTATAGATTAAATGAAATTAAATTTTATGGAAATTAAAAATCAAATAAAAATGAATATATATTATAAAACTGTGTTCATTTTGGAATAAATAAATTAAATGATAATAATATAAAAGTACTATTTGATAGATAAGTTCCCCTTAATTGAGTTCTATTTGGAAGATGAAATTTGAGAAATGAGCATATGACATGTATTACACCATTATAGGAAAGATGATAAGCTAGGTGTATATGTTGAAGATATTTATAAAAAATTTATAACTATAAAACATTATCCAATGATATATATGTATTTATTGAGAGAAATTTGATATCCTAAAGAAAAATGGTTGTTTGAAAATATCTCTTACCCTATATCCCTGAATTTTCTTTCACTTGGAATAATTATAATAAATTTTCAAATAAAATTAACTAATTAATTAATTAAAAAACCATTACACATAGGTTAAATTTATTATAATTTTATTTTTCCATTTATAACCACTCCAATGTGATATAAAGTTTAGATTATCATTTAATAGGTCATTTAGTTCAGGGTTCATATGTTAGATCACTTGTGGATATGTATTGATTTTCATGTCTAGCATGAATAAAATTCTAAAAGTGAACGGAAATGTTTTTCATCTCCATTAAAAAATTTAAAATCTAAGTTTTATCTTCATTTGTTATTATATAGGGATGGTTCAATTAGTAAAAAATGTTAACATTATGTGGTTACTTTATTAAAGTAGTTTTATAGACTATTAGGAACTAATTTTATTTAATTTAATATTATGTCTGTATATTCATTCCAAAAAATGAAATAAGCTATAATATACTTATTTTAATCTTATATAACTATAATAATATATTTATTACTACCCATGAAGGTGGTAATGGAAAATTAAGTACTATACCTATAGAGGCATTAAACAAAACATATTCTAAAAAAAATTATTTTAAGAATGAAATAATTGATAGTATATGATAGATACTACACTACTATAATAAAATATATTTATATTTATAATACCGATGTAATATTTTTAAGCTGATTGGGTTAGACGGGGTTTCATAAGAAGAATAAAAGTGAATGAGATTCACCAAGAATCTTACTTCATCCCCTGGATGTCTCATTTAGGTAACCCCTAATGTTCATTTATAATGGTCAATGGATGAGAACAATAGAACAATGACATGGGGGAGATGTTTGGGAAGATATTTGGGAAGGTATATGAAAATAATAAAGTCTTATAATTTTAAATGATAAGGGGTGGTGAGTGGTGGTATTTACAAGGTTAAGATATGAGGGTTTTTGAGTATTATACTCATTAGTTTATTATTTGACTCAATTTTACCAATAATATATATTCATGGGATTTTAGGAAGAAAATGGTGAACATGATTGCTAACTAATGGGATATTACCTCATCCATCAGTCAAAAATTCATGTATTTAGCTTATAATAATAAACACAGTAATTTACCATATTTCACAATTCAACCAAAATTCAAATATTTTAGAAAAAATCCAAAATGGAAGCAAACCATTTTTTCATATTAAAAAAATTTAGTCCATTTTATGAAAATTATTTTATAAATATTAGAAATTATATATTTATTTTTTTAGTAAACCCCATTTATTTGGAATTAATAATAATAATAATATGTCCAATTTTCCAACCCTTTAAAGAACTACTTTAGTCCAAAAAAATTATTTTACCATCATAATATAATAAAATATGAGATTATTAATCCGTTTTATTTAAAATAATTCTTCTGTAACATTTCATTTATTGTAACAGTGTTATTATAACATTTATACTTTACAAAAAATACGAACACATAATTTATCATTTTTAGAACATTGTTTTACATATACCACAGTGGGAATATATAATATTATTAGTTTAGTATATACCTAAATATTATTTTACACTTCAACAAGTGATAATACAGTTTAAATAGTTAGTTTACTATTAATAATGGTCATATTACTATTCTAAAAGTTAGGTTATTAGTCCAATGGTCGGTTACTATTCCAATTTCAAGATTTGTAACAGTCATATAAGTTAAATCCTTCATATAATACCTCATATTTTATCCATTCCTTGATCATTTATATTCACTCTCAAAGTTATATGCAATTTTTTAATTTTCAAAATTCACATTTCATTACTGAAATTTCACATCATTTTTATATTATTTTTCAGGAGTGTGATTATTCTAGGTGATCATGAAGATATATAATTTTATATTATTATTATTTTATTTTTTATTTTTTGTCCCTTATAATAGTTTCAATGCATATGTCTATTTTTATTCTCATAATGTAAAGATCAAATTATTTTAATAAGATTTAGTTGGATTTATCATGTGGTACATGTATATTACATAATATTATATTTATCAATATAATAGAATTATATATTAAGAAGGGAAATACCATTTATAAAACTCTAGGTCATTACATTATCCACCCTTTATGAAATTTATGTGATTTTTATTATTACATTGAAATTTATATATATGGTCCAAGATCATCACTGGTATCTCCTTATAAAAGACATCATTTTCCATTTTCACCACCAATGAATAAATTACATTTAATGGATCTTGTAGGTAATTCCACAAGAGGGGTATGTGGAATACCCGATGTACTTGAGAAGGGGTTGGTGGGAGTGCTACTCGATAGGCCAAAACTCTGACACTATAAAGTATCTCAAAGGGGATTATGTTCATAGAATATAGATTTTCTTTATTTATAAATATCCATACTCTCTTCAATGGTGATATGTGTAGGAACACATTATCTAAAACATTAAAAACTATGTATCATAAACAATTTCCAGTGTAGTTCTTCTATTATCTATATGTAGCACATATGTACTATGAAATTGTCTTTTCCATTTCAACAATTTCCTCAATCATTTCAGGAGATAACATCTTTCAATCTAGAACATCATCCCAACACAACAGTGTTCTACATATCTTCCCATATATGTCTTCATATAGATCCATTTGGATGCTTGAGTGGAAACTATTTTTTTATGAGAACCATAATAAAGGAAGATATTGATCCAATACTCCTCTGATGTCCATTAAGCACTCTCAGACAAAATCTTATGGTGTATGGATAGTATTCTCATATTGGATATTATTTTCTATTGATAATATTTATTAAATTTTATCTTAGTGTTTAGATAATGTTAGAGACTATTCCAAAATGAGGAGGTAAATCTATGATGTTAATAAAAAATAATTGATAATGGTGTTCCATGTATCACACCACTTATTTTATGTTTATCCTTTGAAGTTGAATATCGGATATGTTCTATTAAATAGAACATAATTTATAATTCCTTCGAAGGCAGTGCGCCACAACCCATATAACAATATTTCCTCTTAAACACATCATAAGAATGAGGAAAAATACCATCATGATACCATTCCATTTCCATATAGGAATGGTAATGGTTTTATCATCCCATTATAATGTTTCCTTTAAGACATCACCTAATTATATTATAGGTATATTTATGTATATTATGTAATATGTTTCTTTATATTATCCCACCAACAGTTCTCCCAGAGACCCGATAATAGTATCATACCTCCTGGGTAGAATGAGAGGGTTAAACAATGTGCATAATTTAGTAGATCCATCTTCATCTAAGGATTTGATCATATATATAATATGGACCCAAATCATATATCTCATTCTTTATCAATTTTTAACTACAATGATTTACCTTTTCATATATATTCCACATTCTTTTTTGTTCCCACATCTTCTCTTTAGGTATCCTTTCTCTTCCCTAAAGGGTGTGGTTGGGAAATAATTTGAGAAAGGAATGGTGATGTCCCCTCTTTTATAGTACCCATATCTATCCTTTTAATGTATAAGAATATTAGATCCTTCTTATTTCTCATTATTGACGTGGTCAAATGATACTTTCTATATAGATCGCCTGGCACATTGTTTTCTTTCCTAATATGTTAGTTTATAAATCATTTATATTCTTAAATTAGCTTTAACCATATTCCTTTGTTTATATTAATCTCCTCATATGTGAATATATATTTCAAACTCTTACAATCCCTAGATATTTCATTTTTCTCCCCATAGATATTACGATGTTATATTTTTAAAGAGAGGGTCACTATAGAAAACATCGTATCAAGCATTTGGTAGTTCATCTCATGAACATTTAACATCCATAAGTCATATGATATCAAATTATCACTGTTAATTATTAAAAATTCTAACACCTTCTTTGGAGAAATTATGGATACCAAAAATTTCCCCACATGAGGGAAGTTTAATGAGTGCTTTAGTGATAATCCTATTTTTCAAATACATGATGATTTATTTTCATTGTTCATTCCCAACAAACATTACTCCCTTACGATTTTGTTTCATTAGTAGTTTTTAAAATGAAAATAAGTTTCTAAAAAATGATATTAACCTGTCTTTCTAAGGAAATATAGATATCTATTACTTATGTTGGTCTAATACAAACCTAAATTTCCTTTTCCGGGATATGGTATATAAAAATACTTTTTTTGGTGATAACATGACCCTTTAATAATAATTACTACATATATAAATCACTATATCTATACTTTTCATATATCTACACCTTTCAAAATTTCATCATCATAGTATTCAAATGATCCATATACCCCTTGCTTTCGGAGAATGTTAGAATATCATTTACAAGGACTAGAATTTTTAAAAGGTAATGACCAATGATTCTATTCATTAATTCCTTAATATTTATAAAGAATTTTTGAGTCTGAAGGGAATCATTATGAAATCATAGTGTCTATACCTTCTTCGAAAATCCATCTTGGGAATATCTTCCTTTATCTTATTTGATTGGAGATATCCCAACCAACGGTCCACCTTAGGGAAATAATGGGCCCCACATTGTTTTCCAGAAAAGGAAAAAATCAATGAAAGATGATACTTGTTATTTATCACAATTTGTTTAATTCATGATAATCAATGTAGATTCATATTAACCCATCCTTATCCTTGAAAAAAATGATTGTTGCACGCCATTGTGAAGCACTCTAGCTTAAAAAACTCTTTTCTATATTTTATTCTAACAATAAAATATATTTTTCCAACTCAATGGTGGTCATCCTATATTGATTCTTAGATATTAGCAGAGATCTAGGAAAAAGTTCCATTAAATACTCAACCTATCATTCCGGAGGAAGACTGGGAAACACTTAAGGGAATAAATTAGTTTAAACCTTTACAACGGTCATGTTTTCAAGAACAATTATCTCATTTGTCTAAATTATTTGATGTAAATATTCTTTCATATATGTAATTAATATCCACACTTATGATTAATATTTAAAAGGATATTCATCCCTGCACATATAGATGTACATAATTTGAGGATGAATCAGGATGAGAATAGTGATCTCTCTCTCCTAACAATAGATGTTGGATTTATATATGGACAACTAATCAATTTACATAATATTGTAAAAATACACTAATAAAATAAATAATATATTTTATAGCCTTTTGAATTCACAATCATGTACCATGGATGAGACATATACTAGGGATAACATAATTTCTACATATTATATTTTCAAAGGTATCATAACACCCATGATTTGAGATGGTGTTTTAGTAGTATAGTAAACATGAAATTTAAAAAAGAATGTTTATAATCCCAATCAAAAATTGAATTAACTATTTTTGAATATATTACCTGTGTACTATTAACCAAATAATTTTCTAAATCCTCCATTGTATTAGGGATAACATATTCCCTTCCTTTATCTATAGGCCTTAGACTTTGTTGACCTTATTATTCTCAGATACATATAGCTTAGGGCATTGACTTTTATAATTCCATTATTCATTTCAGTTAAAGAAATGCACTGTTTGATATGTGTGGATCAAAAACATCTTTATTTCCATAAAATTACTGTTCTTTGCCTACTCTAATTAGAATAAATAAGAAAAATTCACCTCATTTATATATTTAAAGCATCTCCTGGTTCCCTTGAGATTGCTTTTAGGATACTACATCCCACATTTTGGATTTGTGGGATGTTTGTTTTGCATTCCTCAATTAGAATTGTCTTTTGATCCCCTTGAATAAAATATAATTTTAATGTTTTATCTCCCACCCAATGAGACCAATGAGAGTCAAAAATATCCAAATTTACCTTTATGGAAGAAAAAACAATCTCTTCATTGGTTTCAACAACTGTACTAGTTTTTATTTTTAGGTTCTGATTAAATTAAATAATGAAATTTTGCACCTTAACGGAAACATTGATGATAAATCATAATATGTATCATCAAAACATAGTAATTATTTCTTAATTTTCTCTAATTGAATCATATTTCTGTTTTTCATCAGTATGTGTATCCCATATTAATTATTAAATCATGTTTTTGGGAATAATATGTCATGAAAAAAAATTTATTGAATCCTGCACATTCCATGAAATCAATTTCAACTTTTACATTTGTGTTCTTGGTTATTTTCCACCATTAATTGAATTCCTCTATAAGATAATAGATTGAAATGAAAAAAATTATCTTTTTCCTAGCATTGGGGGACAAAAATTATCTAGTCAGTAGAGTCAATCTATTTTTCTATGTTGAGAGGATGAAAAGACCCACAAATTGTGGGGGCCCATTTGTATTTGTAACTCTTCCAAAACATGATCATTCTTAAGGTAAGGAGGTAATTAGACACAATTCATGCTATTATTCAAGATAAGAGTTATTATAGTCAATACTGATGTAAATCACTCAGCTCCCACTCACATAAGGATAGAAACATCATTATGAAAATTGTCACATTGCTTATCACATTGTATGTGGGAATGATTTTTTTTGTATTTCCATCCATTAACAAAAAAGTAATGATAATACAAAAAATAAAAATCAATAAGGAAATAATAAAATTTGAAGGAATAATTTATAAATGATACAAAAATCATAACTTATGAGTCTCTAGGTTTTAATCTAGGTAGTCTATTATAATCTCCCAACAAATGTTTCAATCCTAATAATCAATTTATGACACTGGTTCATAAATAATTTTTGTGTTTCCTAATGCATAACCCATTAGAGTGCTAAATCAGGTGTACATGAAGGCGTATTTAGCATTCACATGGTGAAAATATAGTTAATACCGAATATGTGCATTTTGAGCTTACTAAACCTTGATAAAACTATCTTAGAGCCACATCGACATATAATATTTAGTTTGGGAGTTATTTTCTTGGATACCACTCTATCAATACATTATAAAAATATTTAGGAATTTTTGTATTCATTGAATTATACTTAGAATCCATAGTAAATTATAATTTTTTTAATACCCAAAAATATCTAAACCTTGTTATGATACCAACTAAAATAACCCATTCTTCTAGGCATATTATGACTTGTTTTTTTAAATATAAATCCAATAAACACAACCCAATGATCATGAATCCTAGTTCCTTTGGACGACTAAGTTAATAATACATAAAATAGATAATAAAATGTATAATATTTATTGTAATATACTTATTTTTAAATCTATTTCATCTCCTAAAACTGTATATGATAACCTATGGAATGCATAGAAGAAAGGGTTGTTCTATAAATATTTGTAAGGAAACAAACATGGATATGAATAATAACATATGAGTAAGAAAGCATAACATGTGATCATAAAAGAACAGTCTCATGAATAATCAATTCAAACAATGAAATAAAAATGGAATCATATGATTATGGAATGATTGGAAAATGATAGAAATATAATATAAGATATAAACATAAGTCAAAGATAATTACTAGGACAACTTCACATGGTAGGAAATGTCCCATTGTAGATTAATTTCACTCCTAATACCATACATACATTCTCATTATAAAACCAATTACATTGTGAATTAGAGAACTACATATGTCTACCCAAAATAAAATGTACCTTATTATGTGTAAAACACAAAGAAATAAATCCAAAGTAATAAATTAAAAAATTATCCATGGAATGAAATAGGTCAAAAAATCTTTCCTCATTTCACAATAAAAGGTGAATTTATAAAGATTAAAAAAGGCGAATGATTGAAATTTTATGGACATTCATTGTTGATTAAATAATCATTGTTCTGAAAATATGGTATTCATTTGGTAATAATTACATTTAATGGGATTTTCATAAAAGGATCCCTGGGAAGAAAAGTTCCCCATAACCAGGGTTGATTTTAATGATGGAATTTGGGAAAAAAGTCAATGAATGTATTACCCATAAAATAGAAGGAATAATAATATAGGTATACATGTAAGAGATGTATATTAATAATTTAGATGAATTCATTAACATAAATAGTTGAAAATTGAGTTATAGATAGAATGTTCATAACCCAAATAAAATGGTGGCTTGATGTGAACCCTTACCTTATGTTATAGAATAGTTATACACATTCCAATAATGTTCTCTATAATAAAATTAATTAATTAAATAAAGTTTAAACATATATATATATATATATATAATTTATTATAACATTATTTGGTCTATTTATAACCATTTAGATGAGATATAATGTTTAGTTTCTCATTTGTATGGGCATTCATTTCTTGTTTCCAATGTTGGATAACCATTGGATAACTATTTTATTATTGTCTACTTGGATTAAAATTATGTAAGAGAAATAAATGGTGTTAATTTCCATCCAAAAATTTAAATGTACCCCAATACCCTTTTTTATAATATATGGTTAATTGGATTAAAAATATTATTGTTATAGTGGTTAGTTCATTTATGTCTTTTTACATACCGTCACCAACTAGTTGCATTTTATTTAATAATATGTCAATATATTCACTCTAGAACATGAAAGAATATATAATATTCTTATTATCGTCTTATTTAACCATAATAGTATTTTTATGATAATACCTGAGGGTGGTAATGTAAAATGATGTATTCTATTTGTGGAGGCATTAAACCAAATATATTGTAATGAAAGTCTCTAGTTTATTAATGAAAGATAAGAGGGTTTATAAGAATATTAAACCACAGTAATAACATATACACATATTCTTGATATTGATGTTACTATGTTTTAGTGGAAGGGGATCATATGTGGGTGGTAGAAGAAGAATATAATTAAACTAGATTAGTCTTTAATCTTAGATCATCATTCATTAGGGTACCCATTATGGTATATTGGAATAGTATTTGTATGAGACCAAAAACACTAGGACATGGTGGAGAGTATTGGGAAGATATTGTAGAAATTTGGAAAAAGACATATAGAAAACCATGCTTATAATTGTAAGAACCCGGTTCTTATGTTAGAGGTACGAGCTTCTTCTTTTCTTTTTCCTTAAGTGTTTTTGAGAAAATATAGAAAATGGGAAAAAATCCTGAATTTTGGATGTACACGTCGTGTACTTTATCCACATGTCGTGTACTTTTGGTCATGTTGGGATGAGTACACTGGGTGTGTAGCCATGCCGGTGATGAAGGGTGTAGGAACCACTACACGCCGTGTAGTGGGGCCTTACACACCGTGTAGTCAGTCGGGAGGCTTGAACAGTAAAGCGGTGGCGTCGTTGCCAGCTGGGAGACAGTACACATTGTGTACTCAAGAGTACATGTCGTGTACTCATGTCGACAGATGAACAGTGTGGTGGTGCCGCCAGATGGACAGTTAAATGAAAGAATTACACGCCGTGTACTCAGAAGTACACGCCGTGTAATTTGTTTTTTCGGATTAAAACAGGCAGTGGCCTCCTCATTTGGCAGAGGGGGCATTTGAGCCATTTTGGAGCCAAAGGAGGAGGCCGAATATTTGAAGATCCATCGGGCGTTCGTCGCGAATCCGATTCGGCTTCGGACAATTTCGTTGGAACCGCACGGTTAAGCCCTCTCCTCTCCGGGTACCATTCTTGACAATTCTTATCCTAACGTCAGTTATTTACATTTTAATGAATATTGTTCTTTGTCAGATCTACGCCTGTTCGAGGGCGTTTCAGGAACTGACGTTCGTGTATAACGCTCGTTGGCCTATAAGGTAGGTGGCTTGGTGTTATTTTTCCAGCTGTCATGCATTTTTGTGCGTTTTTGAGCTACGAACACATATTGGGGTGTCGTGAGGCTGAGGCCGTGGGTAATTTAACTACCTAGAACGGTGTAGGTAATTAAATAAAGTTGTAAAAATGCTGTTTGGGATCGTTGCTTGGATCCAGGACCATCCCGAGGGGTCTGTTCCTCTGTTTAGCTGTTTGTCCAGGATACCCGAGGGTATGCCTTAAATTTAGTAACTATAGAATTTCTTTGAGAGGAATTGCTTGTTTACTGCATTTTGATATGTTGGGTATGGCCCGGTTACCTGTTTAGTTTGAGGGCGTTGTTGTGATTGGCATGAGGGCGTGACTGTTCTAGCCCGAGGGCTGTCGTTATTCCGCCTAAGGGAAACCTTTCGTGCCTGAGGTCCTGACTTCTGTGCCTGAGGGTGACACTTCGTATGCCTGAGGGCGAGAATTTCTGTTATGCCTGAGGGCAATACCTGCGGGTTGGATTTTGGGTGGCCTGAGGGTAAGCCTGAGGGCGTGGTTACTATTTTAGCCTAAGGGCACGGTTCTGATTGGCCTGAGGTCTTGGTGATGTTGAGCACAAGGATGTTACTAAGTTGAATGATTTAAATGGATAATAAAATGGAAATATAACTGGTAATTAGTTACTTTTGAGTACTGCTTACTTTATTGCATTTTACTACTGCACACTGCTGTTGCATGCTTACACGCAGTTGGGAACATGCATTTGGTGGGTGCCTACTGAGATAAAATTCTCACACCCTATTTGGGTCACGCTTTTCGGCCCAAATAGATTACATTGCGGCAGGTGTAGATAGCGGAAAGAGTCCATATACATGTACTTGACTATTGCTGAGGAGTAGGAGGGCATGGGACTGAGCCTAGGCTGGCGATGCCACTGCCAGCAGTTTTGCTTGTTTTGTGTTACTCTTTTTTTTGTTGTACTGTATTGATGTATAACATGTTCTGGCTGTTTTCTTAGAACTTGAAACATGTAGCATCATCACTTATATATAGTTGGTTATATCCACTGCTGTAGTTATTTCAGTTGTGTATGTTTACTACTTCCGCTGTTTGTTGTATGTTTATTTTGGTATTCCGCTGCACTACACTTTGAAAAATGAGGGCATAGTTTCCCCACTATCAGACCTAGGCCCTCGCTGCTAGTCGGCAGCCTCTGGCATTTGGGGAAATGCGCTTGAGGTCACGTGGCAAACTGGGCTCGGGGAACCCTTTGCGTGGCACCCGGGTCCAGACATTACAAAGTGGTATCAGAGGAGTTTCTTTTCTTTGACTTAGAATTTGGGGCCGTAGTCAGGGATAGGATGGAACAATAGTTGGTAATAAGCTGTGCCCGGGCGTAGCTAACCCGTGTACAGGGAAAACCAGTCTACCTCGTATTTTGCATTATTTTGATTTTGCAATTTGATAGTTGATATGTTTTCACCGTGGGGTGATGCACTTGGACTGTGCTGTTTATATTTTATCTGCGGGTTCTATTTAGTTTCAACATGATTAGATGAGGGTATGACATCTCATGCATCTTATAATAACATGCTAGATATCACATGCCATGCATAGTTTCCATCCCATGTAGATGCATTAGAATTTGCATGTTGTTGTGATAGTTATTGTGCTAATAAAGCATGCTGTTGTGATAGCTGCTTGATAAATACATGCCTTGTGATATGGTATGTTTGTTTGAGCTTGTTTATAGGATGGACGCCAAACTTTGGTTTTTGGGGAGTATGGGCCCCCATTGACCGGAATTTGGTGGATCATTGACTATTATCGGTTATAACATAGATAAGATGTCAAACTTTGATTCGTTGGGAGTATGGGCCCTCACAGATCAGAATTTGACACTTAGGTGTAGTTTTTAGTATTTTTTGGGTTCCTGGGAAGTTTTTGAGGCATACTGTCCGGAAAACCCAGAAGACACGCCGTGTAGGACCTCATACACGCCATGTGTGTTCTTCTATTCGGGAAGAAAAATGAACTTTTTGAGTACACGACATGTACCCCGAGTACACGTCGTGTAGTCTCTTCCCATGTCACAAACCGTGTGGGCGGCGACACGGGGTAGGTAAGGGATTGGGTAAAACACACCGTGTAGTTTTTATCCACGTCGTGTAGTGTGACCCAGAGTCTGGCCGTGTAACTAACAACACGGGTCGGTGAACTCCTTGACAGAACACGCCGTGTCAGTTATAGACACGCCGTGTAGTGTGACCTGGGGACTCGGCCATGTAACAAACAACACGGGCCGATGTCACCTCTCCCTGAACACGTCGTGTACCTGTGGGACATGTTGTGTAGTCTTGTCCGAGGAAAGACCATGTGGAGTTAGCCGTGTGGCTGGGAAACGGGATGGTGTACACGCCGTGTGCAGGTGAAACACACCGTGTAGTATTAAGCGGAGTAGTCGGCCGTGTCACAGACGACATGAGCAATTGGAAAATAACACTGTACACGTTGTTTAGATATTATACATGCCGTGTAGTTTTGTTGAACGAATGTCGTGTGGCTTAGCTATGTAGAAGGACCTGGGCAGGGGAAAATAAGTCAAGTACACGTCGTGTAGTCATTGTACACGTCGTGTAGTCTTGTTTTGAAAATTTTGAACTGCCTTCTTCCTCTTGTTCCTTGTGGTTCCTTCGCTTTCAGTATTAATAATCTTGAATATGAGGTGTGATTTTGACATTGTAGATTCATGCCGCCTAGACGGCCGCAAGTTGTTCTCCAGGAGAGCGGTGACGATTATACTCTGGATATGGTGGGCCATGGGCTACCAGGTGATCCACCAGCAGAGCCAGATGCAGCACCATCTATTATACCAGACACAAGCATGGATGCATAGTTCCATGAAGGCTTAATGCGGTTCATGCAGACCTTTCAGGGAGCACCGCAGGCTGCCACATCTATGGACGAGATGATGTGTATCTTTCAGTAGCATCATCCGTCTATGTTTTCAGGGGATGGCGGACCAAAAGCTCCAGAGTCTTGGCTAGGATCGATGAAGACTATTTTCGAGAATCTGGAGACGCCTCCAGGGCGGAGGGTCAAGCTCGCGACTTACATGCTGCATGATTCTTCCAAGATGTGGTGGGATGTTACCACCCAGTCAGAGCATCACAGGGACATGGAGTGGGAAGATTTTCAGGCAGTCTTCTATGACTTCTTCATTCCCGAGACGCTGAGGGCAGATAGAGCTCGAGAGTTCATGAATCTGCAGTAGGGCACTATGTCAGTGATGGACTATTCTACTCGTTTTACGGAGCTTCAGCGCTTTGCACCCGTGCTGGAGGGTGATGAGACGCTGAGATCCATACGTTTTGAGGATGTTCTTCGGTATGACATCCGAGCGCTGGTGAATGTTTTAAGGTTACCTATTGTACACACGATTGTGAACCAGGCGTTGATTACAAAGAGGAACCTGTGAGAATCTGGTGGTGTGGGCTAGGGCGGTTCAGCACCTGTTACTGGTACTATTTCTACTGGCAAGAGGAAGAGACATATGGACTTCTCTCAGGGCGGCAGTACCAGCCAGGAAGCTTCTACAGGTGGTCTGATCAGGTGCTACCAGTGTGGAAGAGAGGGGCACAAGAGGCCGCAGTGTCCACGAGACCCAGTGGAGTGTCGAGCTTGCGGCAAGATGGGTCATCTGCAGTGCTTTCGCAGGGAATTTCTACCAGTGGCTAGTGAGAGGTGTTCTGTGCAGACTCCTAGTGTGGGAGCAGGACTAGTGGCTTCTTACCAGTCAGGGAACTGGGATACGTCAGGGCGTGCATGAAGAGATGGTATTCGTGGTCATGGTAGCCAGACACCAGGATCTTAGAGGCAACAGGGCGGGACAGCTTAGTGTAGCCAGACTATGTCGCAGGGCCGCAGCACTAGACAGGCATATGCAGTGCAATAGACCCAGCAGGAGCAGGATCCCGAACCTTCAACAGTCAGGGGTACTATTCTAGTAGCTTCTGTCTTGTCTTCAGTACTTTTTGATACAGGTGCTACACAGAGTGTCATATCTATACCCATTGTGGAGAGCCTTGGGCTCGGTGTTTCTACTTATTCTGATATTATGACGCTAAACACTTCGTTGGGGACTAGGACGGTTGGTGTGCGTTAGTGCAAGGAGTTCCCCCTTGAGGTTGGTGGGTGTCACTTCATTTGGCACCTCTATGTCCTGGAGATGACGAGCTATGACGTCATTCTTGGGATGGACTGGTTGCTTCCGTTTCGAGCCTTTGTAGACTGCTATCGTCGCAGGGTGCGTTTCACTTCACTAGAGGGCGGGGTGTTTCTATACAAGGGTGAGTGGGATGTTTAGGCGAGTCGAGATGGACCAGAGCATCATGGGTGAGGTGGAGTCACAGCCCAGATGGAGAGCTTATATCTGGATGACCAGGGGACTTGTCAGATGGATTTCCCTCCAGTTGTTGATCGTTTCAGGGATGTCTTCCCAGATGACTTTTCAGGTCTACCTCTGGTTCACTAGGTGGATTTCTCTATTGAGCTAGTTCCAGGACCAGCACCGGTGTCCATTCCTCCTTATAAGATGGCCACTCCTGAGTTTCAAGAGCTCAATAGGCTGTTAGAGGAGTTGCAGGCAAAAGGTTTTATTCGAACCAGTACATCTCCTTGGTGTTCTCCGGTCCTTTTTGTGAAAAAGGCGGATGGTACCCTCAGACATTGTGTGGATTATCGGAAGCTGAACCAGTTGACGGTTAAGAACCGATATCCCTTTCCGAGGATAGATGATATATTCGATTAGCTTCGTGGAGCACGAGTGTTCTCGAAGATTGACTTGAGATCTGGATATCATCAGCTGCGCATGAGACCATCTGATATACCTCTCACAGCTTTCAGGAGTAGGTATAGTCTATATGAGTATAGGGTTATGCCGTTCGGACTCACGAACGCGCCACTAGTTTTTATGGCTATGATGAATCATGTGTTCCATCCTTATCTTGATTCATTTGTGGTAGTATTCGTGGATGACATCTTGGTGTACTCTCACACTCGACACGACTAGGCCACCCATCTTGAGATCGTATTGAGTACACTGAGAGAGCATCGCCTATATTCTAATCTCTCGATGTGCCACTTTTGGATGGACTAGATTCACTTCCTGGGTCATATCATCTCAGAAGAAGGAGTTGCAGTAGAGACAAAGAAGATGAGAGCAGTAGTTTCCTGGGAGTATCCCAAGAACATGTTTGAGATACGGAGTTTCTTACGGCTGGCTCGTTACTACAGGCGCCTCATACAGGACTTGTCCCATTTAGAAGCACCATATACAGGTCTGACTAAGAAGGGTGTGAAGTTCGTTTGGTCAGAAGTTTGTGCGACAACTTTTCAGGACCTGAAGGGAAGGATAACATCAGCACCGATCCTGATACTCCCAGAGCAGGGGAAGAGCTAAACAGTTTACTGTGATGCATCAGGGATTGGGCTGGGAGCCGTTTTGATGCAGGGCGACCGGGTTGTGCCGTACGGGTCTCGGCAGTTGAGGCCACATGAGAGGAATTACCCGACGCATGATCTCGAGTTGGTTTCAGTTGTGCATGCATTGCGCTCTTGGAGACATTATCTTTTGGGAGAGCATTTCGTGATTTTAACCAACCACAAAAGCCTCAAGTATATCTTTACTCAGCATGACCTGAATCTGAGACAGAGAAGGTGGGTCGAGTACCTACAGTCCTTTGATATTGAGCTTTCCTATACACCTGGTAAAGGTAATGCAGTAGCTAATGCACTGAGCAGGAAGAATCAGATACAGGCAGTGCAGGAGGCCAGTGGTGAGTGGCAGCTTATGGCTTTGTTCTTTGAGATGCATCTGGAGGTGCATGACAGTTAGGGGAAGACTTATCTTTCCTCATTAGCGGTGCCTTCTACCCTCCTAGACAAAGTGAGGATGAGGCAACTATCGGATTCATAAGGCCTAGTTCTACGGGAGTCAGTGGCAAGTGAGGACCCTCCTCCCGGTTGGACGATAAGCGATGATGAGGTTTTGCATTTCCATGGCCGTGTATGGGTTCCAGGGGATATACGCGAGGAGCTAATGTGGGAGTTTTATGCTTCATCTTGGGAAGTTCATCCCAAGGTTACCAAGATGTACCGAGACTTGAGACATTAGTACTGGTGTCCGGGTATGAAGAGAGGGATAGCTTGTTTTGTTACGTGGTGTTCCACCTGTCAGCAGGTGAAGGTAGAGCATAAGAGACCAGCTGGGCTGTTACAGAAGTTTCTCATTACGGAGTGGAAATGGGATGATGTTGCGATGGATTTCGTGATGGGATCTCCATGGTCACCTCGAGGCAATGACGCCGTGTGGGTTGTTGTGGAAAGACTCATGAAAGTATCTAACTTCTTGCCGATCAAGGAGACCTTCGGTGTGGATGAGCTCAGACGGCTGTATATCCGAGAGATCATACGTCTTCATGGGGTCCCTCTTTCTATCATTTCAGATAGGGACGCCCGCTTTACGTCTTGTTTCTGGCAGAGTTTTCATAGGGCGCTGGGTACACAGGTGCTTCTGAGCACAGCATACCACCCTCAGACAGATGGCCAGTCAGAGCGGACGATACAGGTTCTAGAGGACATGCTGCATGCATGCGTCCTAGACTTTGGGGGCTCTTGGGAGAAGCATATACCCTTAGTCTAGTTTTCCTATAACAATAGTTTTCAGGTGACTGTTGAGATGGCATCATACGAGGCTTTATATGGTAGGCCATGCCGGTCACCTTTGTGCTGGTTAGAGGCAGGTGAGGCAGCTTTACTGGTGCCACAACTCGTGCAGGAGACATCTGAGTAGGTCTAGTTGATTCGAAGGGGGATGGCTACCGCACAGTCTCGCCAGAAGTCTTATGTTGATCGCCACAGACGACCTTTGGAGTTCGTGGTCGGGGATCAGGTTTTCTTGCGTGTTTCAACGAGGCTGGGACACAAACAGATCAGGAGACAGGGTATGCTTTCACCGAGGTATGTGGGACCATTTGAGATTCTGGAGAGAGTCGAGAAGATTGTCTATTGGTTGCAGTTACCGCAGTGGTACCGAACCATGCACGACATCTTCCACATGTCTCAGTTGCGTCACTACCTTTCAGACCCATCTGACACCTTTCATCCAGAGTAGGTTGAGCTTTAGCATGATGCGTCCTTTGAGGAGCATCTGATCTGTATTGTTGAAAGGATCACAAAGGTTCCCTGAGGCCAGTCAGTTCCTCTTGTATGGGTGCTATGGCAGCATAGCCTAGTGCAGGATGAGACCTGGGAGCGAGAGGCAGACGTACGTGCTCAATGGCCAGAGCTGTTCTGAGCTTATTATTTTCCACCCTGGGAAGGGAAATTCGGGGATGAATTGCTATAAGTGGGGAAGTTTGTAAGAACCGTGTTCTTATGTTAGAGGTACGTGCATCTTCTTTTCCTTTCCCTAATTGTTTTTGAGAAAATATGGAAATTGGGGAAAAATACTGAATTTTGGAACTACACGACGTGCATTTTATCCACACATCGTGTAATTTTGGCCGTGTTGGGATGAGTACATGGGGAATGAATCTATGCCGGTGATGAAGGGTGTATGAACCACTACACGCCGTGTAGTGGTGCCTTACACGCCGTGTAGTCAGTCGGCAGGCTTGACCAGTAAGGTGGTGGCGTCGCTGCCAGCTGGGTGACAGTACATGCCATGTACTCAAGAGAACATGCCGTGTAGTCATGTCGACGGATGAACAGTGTGATGGTTCTGCCAGATGAACAGTTAAATGAAAGAAGTACACGCTGTGTACTCATATGTACACGCTGTGTACTTTGTTTTTTCGGCTTAAAATAGCCAGCAGCCTCCTCATTTCGTAGAGGAGGCATTTGAGCCATTTTGGAGCCAAAGGAGGAGGCCGAATCTTTGAAGATCCACTGGGCGTTCTTCTAGAATCCGATTCGGCTTCGGATGATTTCGTTGGAACCGCATGGGTAATCCCTCTCCTCTCCTGGAACCATTCTTTCCAATTCTTCTCCTAACGTCAGTTATTTACGTTTTAATGAATGTTGTTCTTCGTCAGATCTACACCGTTCTAGGGTGTTTCAGGAACTGACGTTTGTGTATAACGCTCGTTGGCGTATAAGGTAGGTGGCTTGGTGTTATTTTTTCAACTATCATGCACTTTTGTACGTTTTTGAGCTATGAACACATATTGGGGTGTTGTGAGGCTGAGGTCATGGAAAATTTAACTACCTAGAACTGTATAGGTAATTAAATAAAGTTGTAAAAATGCTGTTTGGGATCGTTTCTTGGATCCAGGACCATCCCGAGGGGTGTGTTCCTCTGTTTAGCTGTTTGTCCATGATACCCGAGGGTATTCCATAAATGTAGTAACTGTAGAATTTCCTTGATAGGAATTGCTTGTTTACTGCAGTTTGATATGTTGGGCATGGACCGGTTACCTTTTTAGCCTAAGGGCATTGTTGTGATTGGCCTGAGGGCGTGAATGTTTTAGCTCGAGGGTTGTCGTTATTCCACCTGAGGGAAACCTTTCATGCCTGAGGGATTGACTTCTGTGCATGAGGGCGACACTTTGTATGCCTGAGGGTGATAATTTCTATTACGCCTAAGGTAAATACATGCGGGTTGGATTATGTGTGGTCTGAGGGTAAGCATGAGGGCGTGGTTACTATTTTAGCCTGAGGGCACGGTTCTGATTGGCCTGAGGGCTTGGTGCTATTGAGCACAAGGATGCTACTAAGTTGAATGAATTAAATGGATAATAAAATGTAAATATAACTGGTAATTAGTTACTTTTGAGTATTTCTTACTTTATTGCATGATACTACTGCACAGTATTGTTGCATGCTTACACGTAGTTGGGCACATTCCTTTGGTGGGTGCCTACTGAGATAAAATTCTCACACCCGGTTTGGGTTATGCTTTTCAGACCAAACAGATTAAATTTCTACAGGTGTAGATAGGGTCAAGAGTCCCTATAAAGGTACTTGACTGTTGCTTAGGAGTAGGAGGGCATGGGATCGATCCTAGTCTCGCGATGCCACTGCCAGCAGTTTTTCTTGTTTTGCTATACTCTGTTTTCTGTTGTACTGTATTGATGTATAATATGTTCTAGCTATTTTCTTAGAACTTGAATCATGTAGAATCATCACTTATATACTGTTGTTTATATATACTATTGTAGTTATTTCAGTTGTTTATGTTTATTTCTTCTACTGTTTGTTGAATGTTTATTTTGGTATTCCGCTGCGCTACACTTTGACAAATGAGGTCATAGTTTCCACACTATCGGACTTGGGCCCTCACTGCTAGTCGGCAGCCTCTGGCATTTGGGGAAATGCGTTTGAGGTCACGTGGTGAACCGGGCTCAGGGCACCCGTTGCGTGGCACCCGGGTCCGGGACGTTATAATCATACCTAAATATTAAATATGTTTAAATAAATACTCAACAAAAAATTATGATCCACACCAGAATAATAATGGTTTAGTGACTTGGATGATTGGATACATAAATATCCTTTTCAGTTAAATTATTCAAAATCAATAATAACATACTTCTCACTTCGTACCCCTATTGAAATACCCTACATAAAACCATTCTTCATAACCTCTAGAAAGGAAACATAAGAAAGGGTGAGATCAAATGCTCAATAAGGAAAACATAGGATATATCGATCTATAATCATATTAAAATATAATATAATGATAGGGATATAATATCATGAACATAAAATAAAATATTCATACAGAGTCTATCATATATAATAAACATCATCAATGGTGTAAAACATTAACATTTAAAAACACATGAATAATAAGATTTTGGATGCATCATAAATCATCCATGAACCATACATTTAGATCAAAATCCTTCAAATATGTGATATCATTCTAGATCCAGCATATGTGTAGATATTATTTCATATGTAAAATTTAATTATCAATGCCATCAAATCATAGTGGACTCGAAGTCAGAAACATTATACAATATCATAAATATTTTGGAATAATCACTTATTTCTTAATATGGATCAAACATATTAACTTTCATCTATCTATGAAAAAATCAAATCAATTTCCATCCCATAATTATATAATGAGATATTAAACATTACCCAATCAATTGAAGGGATATATGATTCTGGGACCACCAATCAATTCAAGAAAACCGTACATATGTGTTCCACGATATTATAAAACATTCATCATATAAAATGTCACAAACCCTTTGTGGTCGACCCCAAATCGAACCCGAAAACCAATCTGTAACATGTACCTAAGGGAATCCACAATCACCACAGGTTGATGAATAACTTCTGAGAATCACAGATAAAAACCATTAGTGATGATTTCAACTAATAATCGTAAACATAATCCAAAATGGAGAACAAAAATAGGATGAAACATAAACCACTAAACAAAAATAGAACCCAATACACCAGAAAGGGAGTCAACCTACCAAAAGAAATCTCAATATCTACATAGAATCATTCTCACCAATACCCAAAAAACTATCATACTCCTTGGGAATACCATAACAAGAATCTAAACCTATAAAATATCTTGACTATAACAACATTGAGTGTCACAAGTAGTTCAGTGTCATAAAAGATCCTAGTTGGTAAGCACCACATAATCCATATAGGTCTATTCCAAAAATATATATAAACACCAGTTTTAAATACAATATAAAGTAGGGTAGTATATTTTAAATAATCAAACCCATCATTCAAGATATATAATTCTTAAAAACCAATTTTTTCATTATTAAACTATTTCTCATTTCAACTCCCCTTTTTTAAAACTCATTTCCATTAAAAAAACATCCTAGAAAAAATCACAATAGGAAAAGTCAAAGCTAAGTATACGTAACATGGTATAAGAAGGAAAATTCCCAGAGTATGTAAATGACACACCAATATGCAGAGAGATATGAATAAATAAGAACATAATGGGCTACAAGAAATGTCAAAGTCACCTATAGATATGGTTAGGATATGGCCATGATTATATAGCAACATTCTATGGTATTGGTTATAACCCTGGATTATATTCTTTATTCATATAATTATTCTTTTACATATGCTAATTCCATACTCTTGTAATTTTCCTTATTATACCATGCTAAAAATTATTTTATTTGACACATCCTATTTTGAATTTATCTGAGTTGTATATTATTCTCTAAAATGGGGTTTCAAAACTAGGTTATGAAATGAAAATTTGTTTATAAAATGGAATCAATGTTCTTTATTGTATATAGATTTATGAAAATATGTATTTGGTTCTTCAAATTGTAAGAACCTTATTTTCTATTGTATTGAAATTACGGTTTTATGAAAAGTTTCAATAGATGACATGTAATGATTATTTAGTTCTTGGGTAAGAATATGGGTTTCAATAGAATTTAAACATTTTATCATAGAATAGTCAATGGAAAATAAATTGTCTTCATTAATATCAATTCATCAAACTCATAAACCACACAAATAAATAATAAGGATTTTATCATTGGATTATGTTCCCTGTAAATCATAATTAACATCAAATTATGTTATCATAGATGAAAATTCTATTAAAATATCACTAGAATATTTCATGAAGAAAAAAACCTTTTCTATTTGAAATAACATATTCAAAATATATAAATTTACAAAATATGATGGAAAAAATTTTCATTAAAATTAACTATAGAAAATTTTAATTTAAGCTTGTAATATTTCATTGGTCATGATGGGAGGAAATTATTTTCATACTCTGTACATTAAACCAAATATTCAATTCATATTTTTAAAATGAAAAAAAAGATAAATGATTAGAAAACTATGAGAATATTATTTTTTATTTTATAATATAATGTCAAGAGGGTGTTGTTTCTTATGGAAATGGGGATGAACTTGTTTGTTTAAGGTTAAAACATTCCAATCGGATTCTAACGGTTTTATTCATAGAATCAGAAACATCCAATGATTATATATCCATTTGGACCTACTTTCCAAAGGTAGGTGCTCATTAGTTATGGACTGATGAGGCTTAATAATTTTCATTAGTTGAGAGGATGGGAGGCCAGACTCATCACACCTTTTGGGGGGGAATTATTGTCTACTTCGGGGCTCTCTTATAGATTTAAGTTATGTTCATTAATCCTTATTAATTCACCAAGTATAAAAATAATTTTTCCATTAGATTTAGAAATCAATGATTGATATGTATGGGATTTAGAAAATATTTTATATTTATATGAGGTTCTTCATCGATGGGGAATCGTCTGTTTTTATTAGAGATTCTTAGTCTATGGTATCCTTCAATACATTATATAGAAATATCTTGGTCATTATGATGACCATACTGGTTTTAAATCCACTCAGGGGGGAACTTTATGTTTAATGTCATTCAGAAAGACGTGGATTATTTTAGAGTTGGGATCATACCCGTAGATGGGCTACCTACGTATCCTTGTTAAAAAGGAATCAGAACCCACATAGTTTGATAAGAAGGATATAGTTAAACATCATATGGGATATAGAAGAATTAATGAAATATGGGATTTAACCTTATAAAATGCTTCCTACGTACTCTACTTTTAAGGTAGAGATCAAAGTACACATAGTTTGGGCTAAGAAATATGGGGTTTATGCATGATTGATGTCCCAAAAAGATATTTCGTGATTACATTTACACTCTAAGCCCATTTGAGTCATGCTCGGTGTGAGAAACAAGAGGTATCAGTAAACTTAATGATGATTCCATGAATGATGCAGTAATGAGAAATGATGTGGGGCTTACGTATGTATGATGGACCAAGTAAATGTAGGTCAGGACTTAGGAAATAAGCCCAAATATAGGGTTCATAAAAGTATTTGTACTTTGGAGATTTGGAATTTTAACCTGGTACATACTCCTGAAATGGAATCCCAAATTAAGAGGGAATTATGATTGGGTTTTTTTCCTGAGAAGGAAGGCCAAATCAAAATAAATTACGATTGGGGCTTACTCCTTAAGATGATGCCAAATTAAAGGGAACTTATAACTTGGGGATTACTCCTGAGAAGGAGGACCAATTTTAAAGGAAATTATGACTAGGGATTACCCTTTAGAATGAGGCCCAATGTTAAAGGAAATTATTACGGGGGTTTACTCCTGAGAAGGAGGCTCAAATCAAAAGATCTTCTCATCTAAAAGGATGAGGTTATATAGAAAAACCCCTAACCTTGGTGACATAAATCTTGTATGTCATGAGGTTTTGTGGAGAGGTTCTCCCATAATTCTTCTCAAATATGGAAGCCAGCAAGGGAACCATGCCATAAATGTCTTTAAAGAGGGTTTTGAAGGCCATGTCTTGAAGGGGAGAGGTGGATTTGAGGAAAGTAGGTGACTAGGAAGGAGGTGCACATGTATTATTCTGCTGGTCAAGTACTTGTTGTGAAAGTAGAATTGCACGACTTGAGTCACCTTGGGCGATGAAGAATCTATAAGGTGGTACTTGGGAAACTTTGAACTCAAGCCCTTAGTATCATCCCTAGAAGCTTCCAGAAGTGTGGCGTGCAAGTTTCCTTGAGAGGGAAAAGCGGCATGTAATTGTCTTCATTTTCCTTAGGGGATGGACACTTAGGAACGTAAGTGTTGATGAGTTTTAACACTATGGCCATATTCTTCCTCTTTATAGATTCCCTTCTAGGTGAAGAATTACTTTAAAAGAGTTCGGAAGACATTAGACAAAGACTTGGGCAACCAGAGATTGAATCAGAGTTTTGGAAAATTCGTCCCCGAAATGGGGGGCCCACAGGGGCAATATATTGGCCACAGAGAACCTTGGGTGAAAAATTGAATAGGGTGTGAAAGTGACTTGAACGACCAAAATGTGGTGCGCAAGTGACTTGCACAGCACGCCAGAAACTTGCATGACTCCTCCTTAATGGGTTCCATGTTCATGCCTTTGTTAATTTTTGATGTTCTTCAAAGCATGACTCTCTTTTTTCTTAAGGTATTCCCCTTTGTCATTCATTGGACTTTATTATGGAACGGAGTGTCAAAAAAATTCCCCCCTCAGAGTTGGATCTGATAAAGGAAAAAGGATTTGACTCTAATAAAAAATAGAAACCAAGGTTCAACAGCATGCCGGTGTTAGGCACGTAGGTTTTAGCACGCAGGTTCTGGTGTGTAGGGTTGCAGGATAGCCTATATATATGGGTGTCACTTCGCGCAAACCATCCTGCCTTCAAATATTTTGAGCTCTCATCACGTAAGTCCCTTCATTTCCTCGGTCGATCTCTCTTCTTTGTGTCGCGCTTCTCTAGTAAAGATTTTGAGTTATGCTATGTTACTTGCACGACAATACTTGTACGGACAAACTTGTGTGACATGACTTGCACTCCTTAATGCCCTAGCCATTTTTTATCTTTTATTAACAATTATATCAAAAAAATAGACTTACGTAAAAGTTAACTATTTGATATTTGTGTAGATTTAATGGCTCCCAAAATAATTAAATCAGTTGTTGAGTTGGCCAGCAAAGAGAATAGATGACATGATGAACGTCGTTGGCCATGATTATTATGATATATGCGATAGAAATCTCCTGGATTCAGCTATGTACATGATGAAATATCATGCCAATTTCCCACAGAGCCTCTATATGCCTTTATATGGCCATGTTCATCTGCAAGGAGTCAACGTTCTTGAGGCAAAGAACTACATTCCTCATTCCTGGTTTCAGACTTACACCAATTTTTCTTCATAAAATGTCTCAGTTGTAGGATCATTTTTCAATGATGGAACAATGGAGAAGGTATACATAATGCATCATAGCCCATGTGATCCAGATCTGAATCCTCACAAGGCTGAGCTGCAGCCTCATTGTTATCCTCTTATTTTCCAAAATTCTTAGATGGACCAATCCAAGGGATGGAAAAAAATTAGAGAGTTCCATCCTGGAGGAGGTGTGAAGCCGACTTGAATGTGGGAATATTGAGTGCGACAAACCTGTGCAGAGTTTGTCGAGGATCTGAAGGCAGCTGCAATATATGAAGCTGTCTAGGCTGGGCAAACATATGTCTACAGGAATGATAATTTTGTGTCGGAGCTAATCTGCCACTGGAGCCTAGAAACCAATTCTTTCCATCTGAATCATGGAGAAGTAGACATCAACTTGTAGGATGTCTACAAGAATTCAGTGGCTCCAATTCTGGGAGATGTGTATGATGAATTCATCCCCCCCAAGGTTACCTGGAATGATTCTGAGAAGACTCCGGCTCTAGCTCGGGAGTTATTGATAATTTTCCACAAGATTAAGAATACCAAAACCACAAAAACCCACTCTAGAAAATATATTCCTCTCGAGGAATGGATGGACATTTTTCTGATCATGAAGAAGGATAAAGGGCCCACCTGTACTCATCCTACCAACTGCCCTAGAGCATAGAAGAGGGGTGATCTTGGCACATTATAGCCAACTTTTGAAGTAGGAGAGTTTGAAAAGTGGGGGTATGAAATGATCCATGAATCCCAGAGAAGACCTGTCTGGTGGTATTCTTAGCCTTGTGGATAAGAATTTATCTTCTTCCAGTTAGGGATTCGAAGGGAGGTGTCTGGCCAGGGACCTTCGTTGTTGCTACAAAGTTTTCTAAGAGAAAAATGGTTGGGTTGGCCACCATGGTTTTGGAGAATATTCACAGGACCTTACTCCATTTCTATATGGGTAAGTCTCCTTTGAGAATAGTGGGACCATTCCGTGTTTTGGGGGGATGGATCACCACTCAAATTAGAACATACACTGTACAGAGTAGAGTATAGGATCCTGGAAGTTCTTTTAGGCCATCGGTTTAGGAAGTTTCTGGAATTTTTCCATTTCCCCTCAATTCCTATGATCTAAAGGTGAGACTTAGCATGTTCAAGGAATTTCATTTGTTTTCTTTATGGAAACCCACTAACCGGGTGGTTTGTTGATGAAGGAATTGATAGCCAATAATTGAGGTCATAGATGCTGGCCCGTAGAGATAGTGTATTGGCCACTAGGATTTATATAGAGATTATATGTGATGCCTATTCTCCATATAGATTTGCACGCCAATTCAAGTGTCTACAGTAGATTGTAGTATCCCATCCCGTGCACGTCAAGTCAGAGAAGCATCCAATGGTTTCCCGAAAACTATGGTTGCTGACAGCTATGGAGAAGTCTGGGGCACTTTTTGATCTACCAGTCGCTGGAGCGGTGAGTCAATTGACTACATGGTATGCGGAGAACTGGGTTGCATCATACCTGATAGGGGTATTGAATCTTCATGTCTACTGGGTGGGGAGTAAAAAGAGAAGTGTTAGGAAATAAACCTTTCATCTTGAAGGTTTCTATTCCTCAACCGGAGCCGATTCACAAGGTTCTTCACCTGGGGCTGAATCATCGGATTCCCAGGATGGGGATGATGAGGCACGACATGCATCAAAATGGCCTCGTGCCAGATATAATCCTCCTGCTAGAGTCAAGAGACCAACTCTATCGACCCTAGTTGAGTTATAACATTGAGGAAATTTTGTCTCCATTATTTTATAGAGCAACAAGTTTCATTTTCATATCCTTTATCTGTGATAGAATGATCTTGGAAGAATTTGAAGTCCCAGATTATAGGACCCTCCTCGCGGCCTTCTGGTGCACATTGTGAATATTTATGACCACAGTTTGTCCAGACATGACAGAGTTTATATTGTGATGCTGAAACTGCCTGTATGGACTTATGCGAAGGGCTACATATACCTGGAGTGGGGGATCTCTTGGAATATGCTGATATACACTTCTAGGATAACCCTGATGTAGTGCGGGCTTGCAGAAGAGTGATGGAAATGCCCATATATGCCACTGATGATTCCATTCCTATCACTAAGTGGGTAAAGTAAATGATGAATCATGGAACAACTGAGGGGATTAGTTTTTCAATAGACGAGGAGTGGCATGATTACGTGGCTCCTGAAGATGTAAATTGCTTTCCTTATTTGCTTTGCAACATGAATTCATTCAAATCTTTGTTACCCAAGGAAATTACTTTCTTCATCCTACAGCTTTTCAAGAAAGGAACTATTGAGGTCCCTTCACCACAGTATAGCCCTGGTGGCACCGCTTTGGGAGCCGCAGAATCTCCTCGCGAGTCGAGCGAGGAATCACCAGGCCGACAATTCATGGACTATGAGTTAGAAAGGTATTTTCACACTCCAATACCTGTATTTCGAGGTGAAGATGTCAACACACCTGAAAAGTCAAAGAAGCAAAGGCATCAAAGGAAGAAGTCCACAACTAGACTCTTCATCAGTAGTGGTAAGTATTTCAGATAGTCGTGAATCTTATCTCATGAAAACACGGCTCATACTTCTTTGGATGGTAGGGTCTTCTTCAATTTCCTTTTTGAGGGAGAGTATTGACCCTCATATGACGAAGACGGAGGGTGCTGGTGATCTTTCACAAATTCATGCTAACCCGGATGCTCGTATAGAAACAATGGGAGAGGTGGAGCCAATGTCTATTCCCAGTACTTCTCTTGTTGCTGCTGCAAGGAGAGAAGAGCCTGCTTCTGGTAAATTAACAATACTTCATAGAACGTTGAATGAAAACATCAACTGATTTCCATCCTGTGATGCCTTAGGTTCAACCCTTGCAATGGAGCATTTGGAGACCACTGCAACTGACTCCGCAATTTTGACTGAGGAATCTATTCGGGGTTAGAGTTATCAGGAGGAGGGTCACCAAGAAGAAATATCCAATGCTCCCACTGGTGAGAATAACAAGGAATCTGGGATATCACTGGATAAAATCATGAAACATGGAGCGTCTTTTGAAAAAAATATAGATCATGTTAAATTACCATGTGATTTTAGAGATTTTGGATGTGAGTGTTATCCTTCGTCCTATTAAAAAAAATTATTACATCTCTGAACATGATTTGGTTGAAATTTGTAGTTCCGTTTGTGCAAGCTACTGATATGCCGATGCCTGAAGGGGTTAGAGACACCCCTGGCATTTCATAGATGCTAGCTCAAGTGGAGCTTAAACCAGCATAGCTTCCTAAAACCCGTCCTGAAAATCCTGTTGAAGCTATGAAATATGGGGGGGGAGCCTTCTCATGCTTCTGATCTACCGTAGGGTAAAAGATGATAATATTTGTGGTTGTACTTAATTTTCAAGAAATCTAATCAAATTTTTTCATCCATTGAAACTAAGAAAATCATTCAATTGACTATGCAGGGGCATCAATTTCAGTGGGTAGATCCAGAGGTGAAGCCTCAACCTTAGCCCCAATAGGGGTAGAAAGTGAAGTACCAAGGGTCATGGGGGAAAGAGAAAAATAGGGCACTTCCTTAATTGAATTAATCTCAGACTAGTTTCCCACTGTGATAGTGATACTGAATCAGACCCAGAGGTGAAAAAGGCACTCCCATTCTCACGTCGCAAGGCATGGCAGAATATAAGGAAGATCATATCTGAAGTGCCTCTTGAAGAGCTGTCTACGAAGATCCCACGACTTTCATCCTTTTTCTTCATGTTGGGACTTGGAAGTTTTGGATATCAAAAGATCCATACCGTGGTGAAACAAGTCACCTTAAGGAGGGAGCAGGAGAAAAAGGGTCGTCAAGATCTGACCAGAGCGAGGCTGCTGACCAATATCTGTGAATTCAAGGCTGTGGTGTCCTATGCTGAGGCCGATGATGCTGAAAATCTAAAGGAGATAAAGCATAAGATCAAGGAGAAACTTGTCCAGCAGATGCACCTTCAGCAACAGCTAGATGCCGTTACTGGGAAACTTGACCAGCTTAACAATTCATTGGAAGGAGTCCAAACGAATGGTATGAGAGCCATCATATATGCCATGAAATCACTCCATCAAGCTGAAAAGAGTGAAGATAGTAGAGTGAATGAACTTCAGGTGGCTGCCTATGAAGTTTGGCATGTAGTAAATCAAATAAAAAGTTGTTTTGAAAGCCTCTTGTAATTCTTGAAAAAGAGAAGATACTCCAATATATGGATGTTCTTGTAACATTGTGAATCAATGAAAAAGACATTTCATCTTCAATCATTTGTACCTACATTCTCTTTCTAATTTACATATATTATTTTTTACTTAAGACAATGGGCCTAGTAAGCCTATCTTTATTTTTTCTAGGACTATACAACCCCCCCCCCCACAAACATTGCATCTTTTTATTGCTCAATATTGCCTAAATAAAAAAAATGAATGTTTAGCGAGCTGGGACTTGACTTTTGTTTAGAGTTCCTTTTATAGCATCCCAATTTAATGAGTACCCTGTCTCTTGTAGGAAGTTTAAATTCATTCATTTCGAACATAAAAAGGTAATGCTTATGGTCGAATCGCTTGGACCGAATGGAATAAAATTGACTCAATTCCTTGATAATATGATTGAAAACAAATTACCACATTCAAGTATGAGGGAAAACATGTAAACTATGAATTAAGAAATTTTGAATATGAGATATGATATGAAAAAAGGTGGAATGACATTTGAGGATGTATTTCCTAAAACTGAAGTTACCACTATTTGTCAAACCCTTGAGGGGGTTGAACTATACAGGGCCACTTAAGGGCATTGGATGCATATTAAAATAATAGCATCTTTTGGCAGACAAGTCCATTATTTAAACTACTTATGCAAGGCCACCTAAGGACACATGCTGCATAGTGAGGCAAAAGAACTCTCAGAAATTTTATTTATCTATTGCTAAAAGCCAGTGAAAGTTTACGGAGATTCAAATTTTCCGAATCATAGAGTCTATTGTATGGAGAAAGGTATATGAATATGGAGAGGATATTCCCAATCAATATTGTAAATGAATTGGATCAATGTCACTCCCGCAAAGGTCTAACCCAAATGAAGGGAAGGGAAATATAGACTTGAATACATTCAGATCATGAAAACGAGAATAGGAAAATCATATTAAGGATGGATAATTTTTTTCGGATCCCTACATATCGTTGTCATGTCCAATAAGGAAAAAATAGGTTTTCCCCCCAAGAATGAAGTTACCACTATTTGACAACTCCATTTGGGGGGGGGTGAATTATGCAGGGCCACCTAAGGGAATTGGCTGCATAGTCAAATAATAGCATCCTTTGGCTGATAGGTCCATTATATAGACTATTTATACAAGGCCACCTAAGGGCATGTGCTGCATAGTCAGGAAAAATAATTCATGGGTATCAGACATTTTGGGACCAGAAGTCAAGAAAAGGGTTATGGAGATCTAGATGTATTTAAGGTTAGGAGTTTGAATCATAAAAATGGGTATTGTCCAATTCATGAATAAGATACATAGACCAATGTTGACCATAATCATGTTGTGGCTGGCTCCTGAATTGAAATGTTATAATTCACTACATATCTCATATTGATGAGAATCAAGCCTTACGTAGTTCATGAAATATAGTTTAACATCATGTGGGATGAGAGCATAGGAGATCATAGTTTAGGGTCGTATAGATCAGACCATAATGAGGGAGAGACATTGTGTGTTTGTTATAAACCTGATGTGAATAAAGACAAGGTTTTTCATACCACATTCATGTGCTCGAAGGGGGAATTTTCAGCCAAGGGACCGAAAATGGGGTTTGGGGTTAGTTCTAAAGACTTGGGGCTATATTCTTGGGATTCTCGAACGTTTATACGTATCCCATAAGGATTGGAATAAATCCATACGTAGTTCTTGAAATATCCTATGTACATATTTGATTCGTATATGTGATGGGTGAAAGGGGAATTTAGTGCAATGATGGTAGGACACAAGATTAAAGGCTCAGACATTGCCAAGTATACATGTAGTCCTTGGAATATGACATGATTGGAGATCAATGTGAATAATGATTCCCTCTCCGGTGAGGGTGTCGGAGACTGCTGTAGTTTATTGTCATATGGGAGAAAAGTGAAAATAGTTTAAGGTCATATACATGGACTGGTGATGCACAATTTAGTCTCATGTAGCCGGGAGGTATTGCTATGCAGTTTAATGTCTTGCAGTGAGGAAAATGTGGGACTGTATAGTTTAACGTCATATATCAAGGATGATGGAGAACCAATATGAAGATATTGGTTTGGGGGGGCTCCACGGATAAGCATCATATGAGATGGAGGTGAACCGATGTGATGATATTTGATTGGGGCTTGAACCTCAGGAGGTTGTCTACGTACCCAGCCTAGAAGGAAAGGATCAAAGTCCATGTAGTTCGATTAAGAATGAATTGGTGATTCAGTTGTACTTGAGGACAACGACCCAAAGATGGTGTTGGGACTTACGCGTGGTTAGCGGCCCAGAGAGGGTGTTATGGTTGAAGCTTACCCTAACCTCACGTGATTCATGATCGATATGATAAACAAGAGGTAGCAACAACCCTAACGATGCACAGTTTAATGTCAAGTGGGACAAATGGTGATGTAAAGTTTAGCATCATGTAGGTAGGACGTATTGTTGTGTAGTTTAACGTCTTGCAGGACATGTATAATTTTACATCTTGTAGGATGTATAAGGGACTTTTTACAGTTTAACGTCATGCATGATGTTAAATGGGACACATTTTAACGTCATGTTAGATGATGGATAGAGCTATGCAGTTTAATGTCCTATAGTAAGGAAAAAATGGATCATGATGTTTAAAGTCTTGTAGTGACGACTAAAGTGTGTATTTGTGTTACACAAAATACTTTTTCAAGAATCTTGCATTAGTTGGAGTTGTATTGAGTTCTACATCCATTGAGATTAAATAATAAGCTCTATTGGAGTAGACCTTATATATTGAATAAGGTCCTTCCCACTTTGGCTCAAACTTTGGAGGTTTCTTTCCTGGTATCGTTGGAGTTCTGAGGACTAATACAATATCTCCTTGAATAAATGAACGGAGACGAACTTTTTTATTGAAAGCTAGTGCTATTCGATTGTGATAGACTTCCAAGTGGTGTAGGGTGCACAATCTTTTTTAATCTAATTGTTTAAATTCATAAAATTTATTATATGATTGTTCATATGTGGGAGATTGATCACAAATGGATACTATAAGAGAAGGTAATTGAACCTCAATGGGAAAGACTACTTCTGTTCAATATACCAATGAATATAGAGTTGACCGCGTAGCACTGCGGGTGGTGGTCCGATAATCCCATAAAGCATGAAAAAGTTTATCAGACCATGATTTCGTATCTTTATCCACCATCATTTGCAGTATGTTTGAAAGTGTCTTATTGAAGGCTTCTATTTGGCCATTGGCCACAACATGATATCGATATGAATGGTTGGGTTTGATGTTGTATTCTTGATACAACTTTCTCACCTCGGATGAACAGAAGATTGTGCCATTGTCTGTCAATATGGTATGAGGGACACCAAATCTGGTAATGATGTTAGACTTGATGAAGCTAACAATGCTTTTATAACTAACTTTTTTGAGAGGTATTTCATCTGTCCATTTCGAAAAGAAGTCAGTAGCAGTAAGAATATATTTAAACTGCTTGGATGTAGCCGGAGGACAAGGTCCTACTACATCCATTCCCCATGTGGGAAATGGCCATGAGTATTTATATGTATGAAGAAACTCTGGGGGTTGATGAATGAAGTCGGCACGTACATGGCAAGAATGACACTTCTTAGTTAAATCAACACAATCTTGCATCATTGAAGGCAAGAAGTATCCAAACTGTCAAATTTTACCAGAATGTCTATGTCCAGACTGGTGGGCACCACAAACTCCTGCATGAAATTCACTCATGACAACCATTTTCTCTTCACCATCAATAAATCTAAAGATAATTCCATCAAAACCTCACTTGTAGAGAATTGTTTGGTGATCTGGGCTATCATAAAGGGTAGAATTAACCACATGTCACATGACTTGTTCTTTCCCGATTCTATCAGGTGGGAGTGTTCTATTTTAAAGGTACTCCGTGATAGGTGTCATCCATCCTATAGTATGACCATATGGTTCAGAAATGGGTCTGATTTCTTTGATTTCCTCTATTCTAATTTGAAGAAAAGGTTAAACTACACAACGTTGGGCAATAATGATGATTGTTTCATCCCGAATTGGATCTTCCGGGGTTGTGGCTAAATTAGCCAGTGCAATATCTTGGGCAGTTTGTGATCGCGGGACATAAGAAAATATCAGTTCTGAGGGAAATTCTGCAATTAACACTCTGGCGTAATCACACATAGGGATTAACTCTTCCTTTCTGTTGGCATAATCCCCATTGATTTGTTTGATTACCAAAACTATATCACCATTTACTTTCATGTGATTCACCTGATCCTGAAGCGCCAATTCCAAACCTACGATGAGATCTTGATATTCTACTTCATTGTTTGTACCAACTTCCAACAATAAAAAGGAATATGGTAGCACTTCTATTTCTGGGGAAATAAGAACAATTCCTAACCCAACATTGTTGAATTTAGGATCTTCCATTTTCTTCCATGTTGAACATCTGGATGCACCATCAATGTACGTTTCTCATGTTTGTGGATTATCTTGAATAGAGAAGACATCCTCATCGGAGAGTTCAATATTTAAATAGGTATCATCAACAGATGTGAGTTCAGTAAGGAAAGAAGCCATATCTTGGCCCTTTATTGCCTTTTGAAACACATACTGGATATCAAACTGATGAAAAATAACTTCCCACCTTGCCAGACATCATGTAAGCATTGGACGACTAAATATAAATATGAGTGGGTTATTGGGAGATACCAATTGGACCTCATGATCTTGCAGCTAGTGTCTCAATTTCTGAAATGCAAGGATTAATGTTAGGAAGCACTTTTCAATACTTGAATATCGGGTTTCTACGTCACACATTGTCCGACTGAGATAGTAAATCTTGTTTAATTCCCAGCATCATTATTTTGGGAAAGGAAGTCACCCAATGAGCAATCTAAAGCTATCACATAGGGAATAAGTCGTCTTCCATAAATAGGTGGCATTAATACTAGTGGACCCAAGAGATATATCTAGAGGATATCGAATGCTTCTTGACATTCTTCAGTCCACTTGTAGGTGACTGCCTTCTTTATTAAGTTGGTGAAGGGTAAACACATGCCTTTCAAATTGGCAATGAAACACCGAATATAGGCCATGTTTTATTGAATTCCTCTTCATCAATTCAAATATCCAGGATTTGACATACCGTGGATTGATTTTTTCTTCTTAGGTTCAACTTCGATACCGTGATGGAATACAACAAAGCTGATAAAATTTCTTGAGGTTACCCCGAAAGCACATTTCAAGGGGTTCATCTTCAAATTGTGTTTTTGAAGTTTGTTGAATATGAATTCTAGATCAGCCAAGTGATCATAATGTTGTCTAGATATAACCACCAAATTATCCACATAACATTCAACAAATTTCCCTAAAAAGGGTTTGAAGATATGGTGCATGGAATGTTGATATGTTGCACCTTCAATCTTCAGGCCAAAGGGTATTACCTGATAGCAAAACACATCTTGAGGAGATCTGAAGGATATAAACACTTCATCTTCTGGGGCCATTCATATTTGATTATTCCCAGAATAACCATCCATGAAGGAATGAGCTTCGTTGCCCGTTGTTGAATCAATTAAGAGTTCTGTGATTAGAACTGGAAAATAATCATTGGTAGACTACCGACTATGATCCCTAAAGTCAATGAACAATCTAATTTGTCCATTATTATTTTTCACAGGGACAATATTAGCCATCCATTTGGGATATTGAACATCTCTGACAATGTTATACTTGATAATCTTATCAACTTCAGCTTCAATTTTGGAAACATAAGTTGGGTGTGTTCTTCTTGCTGCTTTCTTGAATCCTCGATGTTCTTCTGGAAAACCAAAATGATGAGGGGAAACATCAGGATCAAGACCTGGAATTTCTGTATAATTAAAAGCAAATACATCTTGATTTTTCTTTAAAAATGATGTATACATTTCTTTCTCTTCATGTTTCATGGCCGAACTAATTAAATTTGGGCATGGATCTTCTTTTGTACCCATATTTATTTCTCTGAGTTCATCCAAAGTGGTATAGATACACTCATCAAATGCTGGTCGAGCATCCCTGAGATCTTTCTCTTCTTTTTCAATATTTGTTACTTCTTCTATTTATACTTGCATAGTAGATGAAGAAGTAGATCTTCTATGGTCAGGGGAGAAGTTAAAATTAGAACATATTAGAGAAGAGGCTTCCATTTCTGACCCTATTGATGATGGATGGTCTTCCTGGGGTGATAGGGAGGAGATAATGGATTGAGAATCGACATCATTATTTTCCTCTGGAATTGATATAAATTCTACTGATATGTTTGATAAATTATAAAATTTCTTGATTTCATTGGATGAAATGAAAAAATATCCATTTAAGCTTTCATCACTACTTGGAAAATCAACAATTTCGCTCATGTTGTCCAACTCGATTGCCATAACTGACATTATGGAAGTTTCCATATGAGTGTTTGGATTTAGTTCTATCATATCAATTTGATGGATAGGAAACATTTAATCTTTACTCACATGAATGAATGGTTTTATTGAAATCTTTTCCAAACCACTTGGAGCATTAATTTTGGTGACCTTTTCACCGTGGATTGTTTCTTTCCCTCCATGTGATAAAATTATTCCTCTATGTATTGAGATTTACATGTTTTTAATGGGGATTTGTCACCATACGATTTCGCAATTTGACCATTAAAACAATATTAGAGACATTGATGGAATGACGATGGTACATCCGCATGTTGATGTGGCCATGGTCTTCCAAGAAAAATGTTTAAGTTTGTGTCCGGATGAACAACCACGAAATCTGAATTAGATACAGGGTCTCCAAACTGAATTCTAAGTTTAATTTCACCCAGAGGTTCTTATTAATTCTTATCGTATCCTTGCAACATCAAAGTATAAGGAGATAAATCAGATTCAGTGAGGCCCAATCGACGAAGTGTACGAATAGGAATGATATTGAATCCTGATCCATTATCAATGAAAACTCATCGGATGTCTATATCATTGACTTTTCAGGATAAAGACAAAGGTCTGATATTTCCATGTACAACATCATCTTCATCTTCATTTGTAAAAGATATCACTACATGGAATTCTACAGGATCATTCTCTATCTGGTAGACCTCAGCCGCAACAATTTTAGTTTCGAATTCTTGAGGACTTTACAAAGCCTCAATAATCTCCTCTCAAAGATCTATTGATTGATTCAAGGAATCCAGAATTGATAACTTAGCTGGTACTTGGGCCAAATATTTCAAGATATCATACTTTTGGTTCAATGGTCTACATTTCCCATCAAGAAAATGTGGTTTTTTAGGTTCCTTGGAAGTTGATTCTTTGGCAGTGGATGCATCTCGTATCGGTGTTGGAGTTGGAAACACTCCTGGCTTTTGTAGATTAGACCAACAAGGTCTATCTATTTGCTGAGAGGAAGAAGGGGTGGCCTCTAGAAGGTCTTCCAAAATAACTATGTTAAGACCGAATCTGCTATGTGTGGAAGAACTTTTTTGTTCTTATTGAGCCTACTAAATGGATTTTCCACATGTTTCTACCACATATACAGTTCTAGAATGGGTAGGATTGAAATAGTGTCTTATAAAATATCCACATATTCCCATGTATCCTAGACCTCTGTCACTTATTCTAATTAATTTGTTAGATACAGGGTACTTAGGCTCATCATAATTGAAACTATCATTGGAAAAAGGATCTGTTAAATGAATCATGTTAACAAAACGAAAGATCAATTATTCATTTGATTAAGATTCTGCCTGATTAACCAGTTCAGGCCGTGCCGTTTTGGTGGGGCGGTGCCCGTGCTTTTGATGAAGATGGCCTAAAATCTTCCAAGGTCTAAGACAACTTAGGCTTTGACACAAGCTCGTCTTCTTCGGACAGCTCTCCTTTCCTCAATCTTCATATTTATGACCATCCAATCTTCATATTTCTGTGCATTTTTACATTTTACATCATGCCACTCGCCTTCTTCCTCGGGATCAGTAGTAGTAACACATTTTACCTGGGCTGAAGAACCTTTCAGTTTTACTTGTCCAGAGTCCACCATCTTTTTCAGGAGGTCTTTGAAGACAAAACCCTTCTGAATGGGATTCCCCAACATCATATAAAATGAGAAATAGTTGGGGAGGTATTCATTTCATTCCTTTTTCAGCCTTTTGGGCCTTGGAAACTAAAACCGATTGTTTTCCAGAGCCAAGATGAAGTAGCCAGGAACTTGTTCATTTTGGAAAGAATAAACTTTGTTCTTCAAATGTTCAAACTGTTTTTTCATTTGATCTCCTTGATCATCTTGACGAGGCGGTCAGTGTTTTTTATGCTCAGGAGTTGGATCCCTTTGATATGATGAAGGTTTTGAAGTGGAAGTAGGTAGAAGTGCTTGTTTAGTGTAACTGTAGCAGTCTCTGATCTCCATATTCTCCTTCATGGAATAGATAGAATTACATGATTTTTAGCCTTATCATTGTAAGAGAGTCTTCTATCTGCTGAGCGATTGAAGTAAGGTCTCGAAACCCTCCTGAGTATTTCACAAGGATCAACGGTCTGCATAATTAGTCACGCAAATTTCCACATATATTGGCAATAATTCTTCTAGAGGGAGTGCTAAACTTATGGAATATGTTAATCCCTTCAAGCGAGCAATGAAATCTTAAACTCTTTGATTTTCCCTTTTCTTACAAATGGTATGATAAAAAACTATCATCTTTGGAAGCGTTGTGCTAAATTTAAGAATAAATATTTAACAGAGATCTTCCCACCCAGTAATTGACTGAGATTTCAAACTTGTGTACCAGAAAAAAGTAGGTCCTTTCAACGACTACACAAAACACCTGAGATTTACTGCTTCTTGTTGTTGAGGAATTCACATCATAGGATCACAACGAGAAACATAATGTGTTTAGTGTTGTTCTGGATCTCCAAAACCATTAAAAATTTGGAATGTGGTATTCGAAAAAATTGATGGGGTGGGATTTCATCTACCCATTCAAGGTAAGCTCTCTTTTCTGGCTGAACATGTGCACTCTTTCCTTCTATAACTTCTACCCAATCTGTTAATGACTCAATGGTAGTCATTAATTTTTGAGAAAAATATGGTTGTGCTAGGTCTTGAGGAGGAGCGATAACTGGTGTTTGGATGGGTGTGGCATCCGGTACTCCCACTGATGGTAGTATTGCTGGTTTTTGTCAGGTATGACCCATAAGATTGGACCTGGGAGGGTGTACATGTAAATAGTGATATTCTTGATCCATCCCAGTAGATGTAACAAATTCCATTGATAGATTAACTCCATCATGCTTAGGAGTTAGACTACCTTGAAGTAGTTCTACATTTAACCTCTTTAACTCCTTCATTTCTTCTTCCTGCTGTGCGGACCATTCCTCTAATGAGAGTGATTGGCCTTCTCTAGAGGTAGGGTGGAATGTAACCTGACATTAAACATTTTCCTTGGCATGTTCCTTTCTGGAGTATGGAAGGGTATTACCCAAAGGAATGTTTTTTCCATGGGAAACCCTTTGTCTTATGCTATGCACACCACCTTTATTCTTTTTAGTGTGTACAACTTCTTGAACAGGAACATCTTCATATGATCCCTCTGAATTATCCTCATGTTCTGGGTTATTAGTGACAATGGAATTGATGACATTTATCGATGAATAATGCATTGCATCCCTTCTGTCAGTGGTTCTGCGATACTTTCTTATTTCATGTCCTTTATGAGACATTGCCTATTGTTTGGTTGATCCCTCAGGAACTACATGATGAACCATTATTTGGAGGGAATTTCTTGATAATTCGGCCCTGCATTACTCTTTTGGCTTCTTCCCTAATCAATAGATGACTAAATTTAGCTGAAAAAGAGATTGTGAATTTAAAAGGACCCCAGTCCTGTGGACTGGGGTTGTTCCTATTTTTTCTGTTCAACTCCTCGAATCTTGTCTGTTGATCCCGAGGGTTCGATTAAAAGAGCCCCCATTCTGGATAGATGAGTTGGATCTTGAGCTACTGCATCTGAATGATTCTTAAAATCTCTATTGATTTTGGGGGATTTAGTTCGAAAATTGGCCGGATGCATCATCCGACATCCACTTAAATCACCTGGCTCAAATGACCGTTAGATTATTTCTGACACTTCTGTCACCTGATGATGTGCATGCTCTAAACGAGAATCTTGTTCGATATTCTCATTTTCATGATGAAATAGTAATTCGACAACTTGTTCTTTATATTCCTGACTTTGGAAAGAACTAGTTGAGGCATGTTCTTGGGAAATCCTTTGATTACACACGAAACCAGTAAAATGTGGCCAGCCATGGGAAATAACATTGCATGAGACAACTTTTGGCCATCTTTTTTGACTAGAGAGCCCAGTGAAATACAATGCTCCATTAACACCCCATCCCCTGATATGAATACTAGATGACACATTGGTAATTAACTACCGCAAACTTTTCAACACACCAAGGCATGAACGCTGAAAAGATCTCAACTTCTTTTCAACCATTGGATGTCAGGAAACTGATAGAGATGCCATGTCAATTTGGCGTTGCAACCCTTATATTATCTTAACTTGATTTTGATATTCATCATAAGATAATATTTTATCTTTTAAGTGAAAAATATATTTCCATATGTTGAGACGAATATCGTAAATAAAATCTTCTGTCAACGTTTCTGGAATATCATATTGAGAGTCAGCCAAAGGACAAAACATGACTGGTATTTCACCTTTTTATAGTTGTTTTCTCATATTCAACACTTCATGTTTTGACATTTGATGAAAATTATTCTACCTGATTGGACCAAAGCTTGTGTTTCTTTGTTGCTTCATCAGATTCAAAAAGATTGGTAGATAATTCATTTGTCAAATTAGGAGATGAATTTCCCAGATGTGGTTCATAGAATGACCTATACCCCAGACTATATTCTGATTAAGAATGTATTTCACATTCTAGCGGTAAGTCATCAGTCATGACTGTCTTTGCATTTGCAAGTGCATCAAGATAAGAGAGATTTTTCGTTACTTCATTTTCCATTGAAGAATTTTCCAGGCAATGCGAATTACTACTGTGGAGAGGAATTTCGTAGCTAAATTAACCATCATGGGGAGGACAACCATGGTGGGTTATAGAAGAAGATGAAACCTCTTACTACTTGGTCTTCTATCCATGTAGAGGGTTATCTTGGCTCTCATCTGAAGATGATACTTCAAGATTGACTGAATTGTAATTATGCAAGCCTTCATGAGGATGTTTTTCATGAAGACCCTCAGAATTATTATTATTACTTCCAAAATCTGGAAATGAGAGAGTAGAATCTTGAGTTGCAATAGACAATTGTATGAGGGCTTCAAGAACTCCTACATTGAGCAAGGCCTTATTGCAGATTGGATCTTGATTTTTCAACTGTGCTGGATGAGCCTTTTTCTTGGATGCCTTCTTACTCACTTTGGAAACCAATTGTTGAAGAAAGTGGTTATTATGGGAAGGTGTATGTGCCTTCTCAAAATAAATGGTTAGGTTAGGCTGATTATCTCTATTTAAATCACATGTATATGCCCGACTTGATTTATGAGTATGACATGGGGGAGTATGCACCCCAACCCTCCCGGACTGGAAAAAAGGTGGGTATCTTCTCCAGGGTGACATGTTGATGAGTCACTCCACTGATAGGGATAGATTTATGTTTCTTTCCCTGTGATGTTGCGAAATTTTTTATAATATTTTGACAAGTAACTAGAATATGGGGAGGGATTTGATTCTGCTCTTTCACCATTGTCGGAATGTGCTTGGTGACTTCAGCTTCTGGAACCAGAATATACGTCCATTCTGTGTTTGGAGTAGGTGTGTGTTCCATCTCCTATCCTCCTTTTCCTATTAGTTAATTTTGAAACTACTAATATTTTGGGGTAGAAAATTGTGTTTGCCTCATGTTTGTCATTGGATCTTTCGAATTTACATCTCTAGGTGCTACCAAATGAGACCGTTGCTTATCTTGATGAATCGAATGTGTATGTTTCTTCTGATTTTTCTCCACAAAATAGGATTGATGAACTCCCTTGAAGACTGACAGATGAGACTGCTAACTGGGAGATTAATTATAAAAAAGTGTATGTGCCTGCCTATAGTACTCCACCAGAATTGCCTAGGGAGATTGATGTGTTACTGCAAGACGAGTCTGCGGGGTAGTGAAATCTGGACGGACATGTGTATATGCCCTCTCTTTGTTTTCCATCAAGTTAGATTGATGGACTTCTCCAGAGGGGGAGGAAGTAATAACCTGCTCCATATTGGCCGAATTTCACCTCTGAATGTTCTTCTTGCGTGCTCGGGTCTGAGAGACCTGATCCGAACATCTATAGGTGATACCCTCATCATGTTGATTGTGTAGTACTGCACGATTCTGGCAGTGATTGTTGGTGGGAGTCCTCAAGAAGGGCTCGTGTCATATTGAACTGAGGCCTTCAGTGACCTATTCATTCACCTCCCTGTAATATGGGAGGGACTGGTTGTATCATTCTGGGGAAAATGACATGAAATAATTAGAGACAGTGGTCAGCACCACCTGCTTTTTGACCACTGGTCGTCACTGTCCGGACAACCAGAGTGAGTTGTTAATTTGGAGGGCTTGTCGAGTGGCCTCCAGAGTCGATATGGTACCATATTGATGGTATTCCCTCACCAATGCATTAGAGAACCAACATTGAAGATGTTGAGTATGTGATGTTGTCCTCAAACCGAACAAGGATCTAGCAGGTGTAGCGGCCAAGGCATTAACATGTGTGAATTTTAATGAATCCATTATGTGTTGTAGAGAGATCTTGGAAAAGAGTACCTATTTAATATAGCAGACATAATCACAATATGTTTGGACAGACTACATCTTTTGGATGAACACATATGTGTCTGATTTCATTGTTGGTCCTCATATTGATTTTAATAGGGGCCTACCAAATAAGAAAAACATCATTTAACTTGGTTAAGGATTCACATCGGGTTTACCATTTTTTTGTTTCTTCTAGAAATGGGGATGACGTTGTTTGTTTAATGTTCAAACATTCCAATAGGTTTCTAATGGGTTTATTCATATAACCGAAACATCCAATGATTCTATATCCATTTGGACCTACTTTCAAAAGTTAGGTGCTCATTAGTTATGGACTGATGAGGCTTAATAATATCCATTTCTCGAGAGGATGGGAGGTCAGACTCATAACACCTTTTTTTGGGAATTATTGTCTACTCCAGGACTCTCTTATAGATTTATGTTATGTTCACGAATCCTTATTAATTCACCAAGTATAAAAATGATATTTTTTTAGATTTAGAAATCAATGATTGATATGTATGGGATTTAGAGAATCTTTAATATGTATTTGAGGTTCTTCATCAATGGAGAATCATCCATATGTATTGGAGATTCTTAGTCAATGGTATCCTTTAATACATTATATATAAATCTCTTGGTCATTATGATGACCATACTGGTTTTAAAGCCCGACAGTGGGGAACTTGAAGTTTATTGTCATTCAGAAAGATAGGGATTATTTTAGAGATTGGATCGTACCTACAGATGGGTTACCTATGTATCTTTGTTAAAAAGGAATCAGAACCCACGTAGTTCAATAATAAGGATATATTTTAACGCCATATGGGATGTAGAAAAATTAATGAAAGATGGGCTTGAACATTATAAAAGGATTCCTACATACTCTACTTTTAAGGCAGAGATCAAATTCCACGTAGTTCGGGCTATGAAATATGGGGTTTATGCATGGTTAATGGCCCAAAAAGAGATGTCGTGATGACTTTTACACTCTAATCCCATGTGAGTTATGCTCGGTGTGAGAAACAAGAGGTATCAGTAAACTTGATGATGATTCCACAAAAGATGCAGTCATAAGAAATGATGTGGGGATTATGTATGTATGACAGACCAAGTAATTGAAGATCATGACTTAGGAATGAATCCCAAAAGCAGGGTCCATAAAAGTATTTGTACTTTACGGAGATTTGGAATTTTATCCTAGGACTTACTCCTAAAAAGGAAGCCCAAATTAATAGGGACTTATGATTGGGTTTTATTCATGAGAAGGAAGTCCAAATCAAAAGAAATAAAGATTGGGACTTACTCCTTAGGAGGATTCCATATTAATGGGAACTTATAACATGGGGCTTACTCCAGAAAAGGAGGCCCAACGTTAAATGAAATTATGTCTGTGGCATACTCTTGAGTAGGAGGCCAAATGTTAAAGGAAATTATGACTGGGGCTTACTCCTGAGAAGGAGTCCAAAATCAAAATATCTTCTCATCTAAAAGGATGACTTTATATAGAAAAACCCCTAACCATTGAGACATAAAGCTTGTAAGTCATGAGGTTTTGGGGAGAGGTTATCACATAATTCCTATCAGATAAAGAAGCCAACAAAGGAACCATGCCCTAAATGGATTTGAAGAGGGTTTCGTAGGCTATGTCTTGAATAGGAGAGGTGGATTTGAGGAAAGGAGGTGACTAGGAATGAGGCACACAAGTATTATTATGGAACGCAAGTCCTAGTTGTGCAAGTAGACTTGCGCCACCTGAGTCACCATGGGTGACGAAGAAGATATAGGGTAATACTTGGGCGACGTTGAACTCAATCCCTTAGTATCATAACTACAGGCTTCCAAAAGAGTGGCACGTATGTTTCTTTGAGAGGGCAAGGCGGCGCACACGTGTCTTCATTTCCCTTAAGGGATGGACACTTAGGCGTGCAAGTATTGATGAGTTATAACACTTCGGCCTTATTATTCCTCTTTAGATCTTCCCATCTAGGTAATGAATTACCTTAGAAGTGTTCGGAAGACATCAAACAATGACTTGGGCAACCAGAGCTTGAATCTGAGTTTTGGAAAATTCTTCCCCAAAATGGGGGCCCACAGGGGCTATTTATTGGCCACAAGACACCTTGGCTGAAAAATAGAATAGGGCGTGTAAGTGACTTGCGCGACCAATATGTGGCGCGCAAGTGACTTGCGCAGCACACAAGAAACTTACGCGACTCCTCCTTAATGGGTTCCTCATTCAAGCCACTGTAAATTTTTGATGTTCATCAAAGGATGGATCTTTGTGTGCTAAAGGTATTACCCTTTTTCATTCATTGGACTCTATGATGGAATGGAGCATTAAGATGTGTATAAATTAATTTTAGTTATAATTGGGGAAAAATAAAAATATTTCATGAAAATTAGAGAAAAAATTTTCCGAACGAATTGTAAAAAAGTCATATGTCCTTAAAATTATTTTTTAGTCTCTTGAGTATTTAAAGTGTGGAAAATTAAATGTAAACATATATTATTCATGATTAAAAATTGTATAACATAAATTAAAAAGATTTTTCATGTAAGGGTTATATAATTTCCATCATGGAAATTAAAGCATAAAAATACCATCTAGAATGGGATTGAAACATAAATCACTTACCTGAATTATGAATTTATTTGGATGCACTCTAACCGCTTTCATGATAACTATAAATTTATTTTAATTATGTAATAGAATAATATGGATATTTATAATGTAATGTCCCAAAAAATTGTTAATGTAAATCCCTCTTGATCCAATTAAATATCTTATTATATTGAATGATCATATAAAACATATGAACATATTTGGTTTTATGTTTTTGGATTTCAAAATAGTGTTATGAATTGTTATCATTGCTAATATATCCATTGAAAAATGATCAAATGATTAGTATAAATATAGTGCCTTAACAAATCCAATTTACCAAGACAAAGGGAGGGATGACCTCATCTAGTAGACATGCCCCGTACAATGTCCCTTTTTTAGAGATCGGAAATGAGGTTATATCATTGTGCTTCGCTCTTGACCAAGCCCAAGTTGAATTTCAAAATGTTAAGCTCAAATGGAACAGACTACAAGAGAAGTCAAAGTTGATAAGGATTTCCACCTGAGCGATGTTATCCGAGCCACCCCAAGAGTCTGTCACCATCGCAAACCTTACTCTTCGTTTTTATGCCGGTGTTATAAGGGGTTATGTAACAAGACCTTATAACTATAATTATTAGCATTTTTTATATACATTCATTTTATTATTGTTACTTTGTAGATAGATTTTGAAGCACACATAATATTTTTTAGTTAATATTCACTTATGAAATATATTTTTATGAAATAATGGATTTTTTAATTAAATAATATTTTATAAAATTTTATTACTAAATTTATTATTATTGAATATAAATTATTGTATAATTATTATGAACACAATTGTGATTTATACACTACGGGAAAAATGGGTATTTGCGACGGGGATAAATCCCGTCGCAAATAGTCTCGTTAGAAACTTATTTGCGACGTGGGAATTTACCCGTCGCAAATAAGTAGTTATCTGCGACAGGTTAGCTTTCCCCGTCGCAAAAAGACTGGCACGCTTTGCGCGCCAAATCACGGGAAAGTTAATTGCGAAGGATGGTTACCGCCCGTCACAAATAACCGGCGGCGGTAAAAGCTAATTGCGACGGGAATATACCCCCGTCGCAAAAGGAAATCGCGGGAAAGTTTGTTGCGACAGGCGGTTACCGCCCGTCGCAAATAACCAGCGTCGGTAAAAGCTATTTGCGACGGAAATATACCCCTGTCGCAAATAGTATGTCGGCAGGTTAGTATTTGCGACGGGTCTCGTCGCAAATAACTATTTAACCGTTGACCGTAATAAATGAGGGCTAAGGTATTTGCGATGGGATACCCGTCGCAAATAGACATGTCGCAAATAATCTAACCTATAAATACCCTCCATCCGTTTTTTTTTCATTCATTCTCAAACTCGATCTTCTCATTCTCTCAAAACTCTATTTTTAGAGTTCAGCGTTTCTTAAGATTAATTTTTTTTTCGGAGTTGATATTGATGTTTTCAACAACGATCAGAGATCAACCTCAGATCAATTTTAAAGGTATTTATGTTCATTTTAATTTAATTTTTATTTTAAATTTTTTATTAGTTTCAATTATTCTTAATTAGTTGTAATTTAACTATGTTTACATTGTTTTGTTACTTAATAAATTTAAATTATTTGTATTAATTGTTCATAGTTAATGGTACTTAGGAATAATTTGTAATAATTTCCAATAATTAAGAGTAAATGCTAATAATTAGTAATAAATACCAATAATTAGGAATAATTAGTAATAATTACCAATAATTACCAATAATTAGTAATAATTACCAATAATTACCAATAATTAGTAATAATTAGTAATAATTATCAATAATTCGTAATAATTACCAATAATTAGTAATAATTACCAATATTTAGTAATAATTTCCAATAATTACTAATTATTCCTAATAATTACTAATAATTAGCAATAATTAGTAATAATTACCAATAATTAGTAATAATTACCAATAATTGCCAATATTTAGTACTAAATAGTAATAATTAGTAATAAATACCAATAATTAGGAATAATTAGTAATAATTACCAATAATTACCAATAATTAGTAATAATTACCAATAATTACCAATAATTAGCAATAATTACCAATAATTAGCAATAATTAGTAATAATTACCAATAATTAGCCATAATTTGTAATAATTACCAATAATTAGTAATAATTACATATAAATATCAATAATTAGTAATAATTACCAATAATTATCCATAATTAGTAATAATTACCAATAATTACCAATAATTACCAATAATTAGTAATAATTTAATAATTACGAATAATTATCCATAATTAGTAATAATTACCGATAATTACGAATAATTAGTCATAATTTACTAATTACCAAAAATTATCCATAATTAGTAATAATTACCAATAATTAGTAATAATTAGTAATAATTCCCAATAATTAGTAATAATTACCAAAAATTAGTAATAATTAGAAATAATTACCAATAATTACCATTAGTTAGAAATAATTACCAATAATTATCCATAATTAGTAATAATTACCGATAATTATCCATAATTAGTAATAATTACCAATAATTAGTAATAATTGGTAATAATTAGTAATAACTACAAATAATTAGTAATAATTAGAAATAATTACCAATAATTACCATTAGTTAGAAATAATTACCAATAATTGTCCATAATTAGTAATAATTAGTAATAATTACCAATAATTAGTAATAATTACCAAAAATTAGTAATAATTACCAATAATTAGTTATAATTATCAATAATTACCAATAATTAACAATAATTACCAATAATTGCCAATAATTACCAATAATTACCAATAATTACCATTAGTTAGAAATAATTTCAAATAATTATCCATAATTAGTAATAATTACCGATAATTATCCATAATTAGTAATAATTACCAATAATTACCAATAATTACCAATAATTAGTAATAATTGGTAATAATTAGTAATAATTACCAATAATTACCACTAATTAGTAATAATTAATATTAATTACCAATAATTAGTAATAATTAATAATAATTACCAATAATTAGTAATAATTAGTAATAATTACCAATAATTAGTAATAATTAGTAATGATTAGTAACAATTACCAATAATTAGTAATAATTACCAATAATTAGTAATAATTACCAATAATTAGTAATAATTACCAATAATTAATAATAATTTCCAATAATTACCAATAATTACCAATAATTACCAATACTTAAGAATAATTACCAATACTTACCAATAATTACTAATAATTACCAATAATTACCAATAATTACCAATAATTACCAATAATTAGGAATAATTACCAATAATTAGGAATAATTACCAATAATTAGGAAAAATTACCAATAATTAGGAATAATTACCAATAATTAGTAATGATTCGTAATGATTACCAATAATTAGTAAGAATTACCAATAATTAGGAATAATTACCAATAATTAGGAATAATTAAATTATTACATTATTGGTATATTTTATTATTAATATTAAAATAATATAATTTTATATATTATATACAATTCTCTTTTCTTCTATGTGTTTTCTATTCATATTTTCGGTCTCATTATAAAATATTAATAATATTATATTTTGAAATAAAAATATTAATATGAATAATAATATTATTTATATTTTATAATATTTAATTTTATATATATTTTAAAATTTTATAATATTATAATTTAATTATATTTTTTTGTAATATTTGAATTATTTTAATATTTGAATGTAAAATAATTCTATTATTTTTATATTAATTAAAATAACTTATTAATATTTTTTATATATGAATTATAATTCTAATATTATTATATTAATTAAATCATTTATTAATATTCTATTATTTTTTAATTTTGAATTATAATTCTATTATTATTATATTAATTAAAATAATTTATTAATAATTTATTATTTTTATTTGTGAATTTTAATTCTATTATTATATTAATTAAAATCATTTATTAATATTGTATTATTTTTTATTTTTGAATTATAATTGGATTATTATTATATTAATTAAAATAATCTATTAATAATTTTTTTTTTATTTTTTTATAGTATTTGCGACGGGATACTATTCCCGTCGCAAATAGTATTATATTTATTTTCATTAAAATAATTTAATAATAGTTTTAATTTTTTTTAAACATAATAATTGCGATGGGGCCCGTCGCAAATACCTGTTGTGACGGGCCCCATCACAATTACTATTTTAAAAGTTTTTACAAATATACGGAGTAATATTTACGACGGGATGGATCCCCGTCGCAAATCATATATTTAGCGACGGGCCCGTCGCAAATAATTGTTGTTGTGACAGCGTTTTCCGCAACGAGCGATTTGCGACGGGCCCCCGTCGCAAAAGGCCATTTGCGACGGGATCCCATCGCAAATGACCCGTCACAAATACCTGTTTTTCTAGTAGTGATATTACTGTTTGAAAGCTATTTTTTTCGAAAACCATGAATTATCGATAATTGTTGGTTTTTTTTAAAAGTGAAAATTCATATATTTAGAAAATTATTTTCATAAAATTAATATTATTTTTGGAATCATGATGTCGAAATTATCCAATGGGGAATTTTTCATAAATTTCCAAGACAATCAAATGTTTGGGTAAAAATTAAGTATTGTATAAATATATAATGTGTTTGATGACATCATAATGATCCAATATTGATGTAATAAAATAATAAAAACATTATGTTCAGAAAATATATGTTTTACTATTAAAATAATGATATTTTAGGTTTGTTTGAATTATTTTATAAATCCTTAGTGGACCCTCCAAGACTTACAAATCATTTAATCTTTTTAAATTGATTTCCTTGAGAGTGTGACTCACCTGCACATAATCGACCCTGTTATATTAAGATGATCGGTCATTAGACATATAAAATAATTTTTTCCGATCCCCTCTGGGAAAAACCACGGTCAAAAAACATGGTATGGTTTGTGATTTTGATTTTGATTAGTTTAATGAGTGATGTCCCAAACCTAAATAATAAATAATTCCATCTCATTTCTTATATAATCCCACCCATACTCCCACATCATCTTCACTCAAAGAATTTTGAGTTCATACAACCTCTGTACTTATCTCTATATAATCCTCCAAAGGTTCCCCAAGCTCCCAAAATTCCTCTCTCAATCCTTCCCATGTCTTTGGGATCACACTTCCCTATAAGGGATTCTCTTCCTTTCTCATTTTATCCAAGTTTCTTAATATTGTTATGACCATTTATAATCAATTATAAATGTTGGGGTATAATTTTTAACCAACCCTTTACTATATTATTAATGTTTTAATAATGAGAGACCCATTTCCCTCCCATAGATTCCCTCCATGAACACCCATTATTATGCCAATATTCCGTAAGGAAATTCTCTATCCCCATTTTCATTAATGCAATTCTTTTGTATTATGAATAAAAATTCCTTTAATTACCTTGGGACATGTTTCTATATGACACCTTACTATCCATTTCATGTAAATATGATGATATACCCCTCTCTCTCTAATCAACCATTTTAATGTGTTCTTATGTCACGTCGTTATGTTGTGGAAATTCCACCGTGATTTTCCAAGCTAATGTTGTTATGTAGTGAATACGATGCCCATTTCTCTATCACTGGAAATCACTATTATGCACATTTAAATATTGATTATAGAGTTTCATTAATTAATTCCACATTACTTTTCATGGTATAAATGATGATGTCTAACTAATCAATGATTTATGATCCATGTGGAGCACTAATGCATGAAATGAAATGATTAAGAAGGGTGCACCCTAATAGTTCCCCAATGCATTGGGTAAAGATTGGTATCATGATACGTCAACTGTAATGAGGGTTTACTAATGATAATTCATGTTCAATGTGGTTTTAATCATTCTAATTCATGTTCAATGAGGGTTTACTCATGCTCCATTACAATGAGCCTCAACTCTTTCTAAAACCATGTTAAGTGCTATTTCCACATTTCCACGTGATGATAATCATGCTATATCATGCCTTTATGTTCATGTTTCTTTTATGCTCCACTAATATGACTATTTTCGAACATGTATTTTATTCTTTATGTTATGCCTTTTTACCCCCTTTCTGAGCTTTATTGATCACCCTTTTCTTATGCATGTCCTCAGGTTACCCCATGCAATGCTATATATGAGGGAATGTGGTGGTCATGTAAAGGAAGTTTCAAAAAAGATGTCGTGTTTCATGTTTTAAATCATTATTTAATGTTCCTAAGCCCCAAATACACTAGACCACTTGATATTATATGTTGTATCAAGTGAATATGTTATGTAATAAATCATGTTTATGTGTGTAATAAAAATTTGGGTTTTCATAGTTGGTATCAAAGGATAGGTTTAGTTATTTTTGGGATTAGGAATAGAAAACCCTAGTGAAAGACTTATGGATAAGACTATGTATAATAAAAACATCCCTAAATTTTGGTGAGTATTGAGTAAGTGGTCTATGATGAAAATACATCCTTATTTGGATATGAGTAGGTAGAAGTGGCTCTGGAACATATGTACGAAGGGGTGAAAACTCCGACAAGGAGTTTCAGGACTGACCTGGGGTATCCTGGTACATGAAAATGGGCCTTGCTACACTATTGGATACAAAAATATGAGGCGATATTCTTGGGTAAATTCACAAGCTTAGTATGAACCATTATTAAGGGAATTGAAAAAAATCCCCTATGAATATATGTTTGAATATAGATCAAGGGTAACATAGATTGAAGCCAATAGTTTCAAACGTTAAGGGAATAAAAGTTATTTATAAGTCATAAATTTTTTCCATGGATAACCCTTTATGTGTTACCCCTATCATTCCATTTATTCTAGGCAATGGTCAGTAATTGGAGGACTAGGGATAACAATTGATTGAAGACCAATGTGATGAGTATTCTAATGTGATGCCCAATCCGATGGGAGCAGGAATCGTGAATTTTGCCACAGTACTCACTCCGTTAACTAATGATTAGAATAGATACATGGTTTAAGAGGAACATTCAACCCCCCCCCCCCCAAGAATTAACAGGTCACATTTGAAAGCTTCATGAGATAAAGGAATCCTACTTTTAATGGATCATATGATCCCACAATCTTCGAACAATGGATCAACTCCATTGAAAAGATCTTATCCATCCATAAAAATTATGAATAGGAGAAGGTTATTCTGGATAATTATCATATGGAGGGTGAAGCCAATAAATAGTGGACATTGATCAAAAATATGAAGCCTAAGGGGGATATCATGGCATTAGAATGGAAGTATTTCTAGAAAATGTTTTTTGATAAATATTTTCCTCACACCCTCCAGCTTATGATTGAAAGGGACTTCCTTGACCTCAAGAAAAATGACGACGAATCCATTAGAGTGTACAAGGAAAACTTCAAAAGACTTTAATGATAGGCCTCTATCTTTTTCGTTACACCCTAATGCAAGTTTGATAATTTATTTTGTGGGATAAAACCTAGCATACAGAAATACCTAGCGATCGGTGGCTTCGAGAGCTATTTGGAAATTATCTGATGTTCCCTCAAGGTTGAAATGGATATCAGAGAGTATATGGGGTATCAAATGGATAAGAAGTATATGTTTGACTTCAATTCATGTGGCCTTATGGATAAATCCAACGGTGTTAAGAAATACCATCACCCAACTTTCCAATGTTGCAGAAATAAGCACCCCGTAAATTGCCTAAAGGGGATGACGAAATGCTTTAGGTGAGGAAGATAATTAAACCTAGCTATTATCTTCCTAAAAGAAAAACTTGTGGTTGCGATAGAGGAGAGGAATTATCTATTCTAACCTCAACACATTTTTCATTGCTTGCACTACAATGAACTAGGGAACCTTGAAAATCAGTGCCCTATGCCAAGGGTTTTGGGAGGTAGCCTACAACTTCCAAGGCAGCAAGGGACATATTTTTAAATCCCTTCAACAAAGTGAACCCAAATAATGAATTAGTGACAGGTAGACTAATTATTCATTAAATAATAGTGAAAACAATTTATTCTTGTTCTATGCATTAGTTTGTATCCGGAAAGATTAGTAGAACAATCCCAATACCACTAAAAATAATGAAAGGAATGATGTTAGTGAGTATGGAAAATGGGGAAGTCATTGAATCCCATTAATAAAACTCCCCCCCTATCATAATTTGTGGATTGGACTTCCCATTGAACTACATCATACACCCTCTTGTGGAATTTGATGAAATTCTCAACAGTGGTTGGCTTTCCTAATATAAAGCCAACCTAATTTGATGTGAGAGGGAAGTCACTCTCCATAAGGAGAATCGACCCATGATTCTATACAAGTGCATGAAGGAAGTTGAATCATCTTTAGAACCATCATCTCAAGAATGGATATTACTGTCATATGAGTACACATATTTTGATCAGATGATTGAGTCTAAGGAGGAAACCATCATTGATTACATTCCAATTGTGAGGGAATCCGCTGAAGTGTTTCCCGAATAATTGACTAGTCTTTCTCCGCAAAGAGAAGTTGAATTCTCCATTGATTGCAAACCCAGGGCCTTACCAATATCCAATACTCTGAATAGAATTTATGTTGTGGATCTTGAGGAGATGAAGATGAAACTATTGGAGAATCTGGATAAATGTTTTATATGACCAAGGGCTTCACCATGGGGTCCACCAGTCCTCATTGTCCAGAAGAAGGATGGTCCAATGCACCTTTTCATTGATTATCGTGATCTCAACAAAATCACGATAAAGAATAAGTATACTCTACCACAAATTGATGTCTGGTTTAATAAGCTACATGAAACACAATGGATTTCCAAGGGGGATGTGTGGTCAAGATATTACCAAGTAAGGGTGAGGGAGGATATCCCCAACACTGATTTTCGTACATGATACAGGCACTATAAATTCATAGTGATGCCTTTCAGACTCACTAATTCACCAATAATCTTCCTAGACCTGATTAATTGAGTCTTTAGAGATTATCTCAACAAATTTGTGTAGTCATTATAAATGAAATTTTAATATACTCTAAAACCTATGAGGAGCATGATGAGTATCTATGAATAATACTAGAGAGCTCACGAAAGTAGTAGCTCTATGAAAAATATAACCAGTATGAGTTTTAGTTTAAGGAGGTCTCATTCTTGGGACATATCATCACATGAAATGGTATATATTTGGATACCTCTAAGACAAATTCAATTATGGGATGGCCGAGGCCAACATCAGAAATAGATATCAGTAGCTTCTTGGGGTTAGGTAGATATTATTGTAAATTTTGGAGAAATTTATCATGATTTTTAGTCCCTCTTACCAAGATAACATGGAAGGGAGTCATGTTTTTTTGGAGTTATGAATGTGAAGAAAGCTTCAAGGATTTAAAAAGGAGTCTTATCTCTGTGTTCATGCTCACTTTACCAATGAGTGGAGAATTTTTTGTGGTATTCTATGATGCATTGAAGAAGGTCCTAGGTTGTGTGTTGATTTAGAATGATAAAGTGATAGCCTATTCTTAAAGGAAGTTGAAAATCCACGAGAAAAACTATCCCACACATGATTTTGAGTTGGAGACTATGATCTTTGCATTGAAAATCTAGCCGCATTATCTCTATGGGGAGAAGTGTAAGATATATAATGATCATAAGAGCCTTTAATATATATTCACTCAAAAATATATTAATATGAGCCAATGAATATGGATATAACTCATCAAGGATTATGAATACTTAATCCGCTACCATCCCAGTAATGCAAACATGGTGGCAGATGATCTATGTAGGAAGGATCCTGCAACTATATCAATGATGAGAATTGAAATGTATCCAGTCTTCATAGAATTTCAAAGTATGCACATGGGAATAATAAAAGTAGGAACATCATCAATTCTTTCTGAAATTTTTTCTCAACCATCCCTCATAGAGAAATTAAATGATGCTCAAAGAAAGGAAATAAAAATTATGAAAAATGTGGAAGCTACTAGAAATGGGAAATCCTCAGAGATTGTGGTTTATATGTATGGAATTTTGAGATTTGGGTCACGATTATATGTACCATCTAATCCATAGATAATTAAGAATATTCTTAATGATGTATATATATCATCTTTCACTATTCACTAGGGGAGCAAAAAGATGTATCAGGACATTTGAGAAAACATTTGGTTGGACAATATGAAAAGGTAAATTGTTCAATATACATCAATGTGCCTGGTATGTCAGCAAGAGAATACTGAGAGGAAAAAGTTTAAGGGGATAATGCAACCACTACCCATGCCAACATGGAAGTGGGACAACATTACCATGGAATTTGTCACTGGACTTCCAAGGACATTTATAGGAAACAATGCCATATGGGTCATTGTGGTTAGTCTTACGAACAGAAATTAATTTATCACTATTCGAGAGGACTTCTCATTAGATCCAATTGCATCGATTTACATCAAATAAGTTATAAGTCTTCATGGAGTACCACTATCTATTGTATCCGATCGTGATTTGAGATTCAACTCGATGTTCTAGAAGAGTCTCCAACATGCTATATGCACTGAAATAAACTACAGTATGACCTATCATCCTTAAAATGATTTCCAATCTGAGAAAACTATTAAAAAACTGGAAGATATTTTAAGATCATGTACTAAGGACATCAAAGGGGTATGGGACCAACATCTTCCAATGGTTGAATTCTCCTACAATAACAGTTCTCACTCAAGCATCTGAATGGAACCATATGAATCCCTATATGTGTAATGGTGCAGAACACCGACAAGTTAGGATGAATTCAGTGAGAGTAAGATTATAGAACTTGAAATGGTTTAAGAAATAGTGGATAATGTTAAAACCATTTAGCAGAATATCAACGCAGCCCAAAGTCAATAGAATAGTTATGCAGAAAACGGTCGATGAGTCTTTGAGTTCATATTTGGAGACATGGTATTTCTATGCATATCTCAGTGGAAGAAGTTCAATATTTTTGGAATGAAAGGGATGTTAATTCCTAGGTACATAATCCCCTTAGAATTTCTTGATCATGTCGTCGCTAGGTCCGATCGATTAGAACTTCCACCCACCATGGCCAAAGTACATGATGTCTTTCATGTATCCCTTTAAAGGAAGTACATACCAGGCCCTTCACATGTACTCTCATTAGATGTAGTACAGTTAGAGGATGATATTTATTTTGATCAGAAACTAGTAATGATCATAGATTATAGAGAAATGTACTATGAAATAAGACAATGCCCCACATCATGGTGTTTGGTTGAAAACACATGTTTGAAGAAGCAATGTGGAAATCAAAGTAAGTAATTAAGCAAAGATACCCATATCTTTTTCATTGTGGGAAAAGAGAATTTCAAGGGAGAAACACTACTAGAATAATACCCTATAGCAACGTTTGGAAACATTTGGTATATGCCTCCAAACTGTTGGTATAACCTATACTAACGGTTTGGAGAACCGGGGCCAAGTAAGCCGTGAGGATAGGTTTTTATGAACATTTTTCAAAAATATTAGTATATGTAATATGAAAAATCTATACCAACTGTTCCATAAAACCATTTGTTTATGTATTTCAAAAAAGAAGCATTCGATGGTTTTTGCTCCTAGTACCTGTGGTTTATTATTGAACGACCAAACCACTAACCTAACTTGACTTTTGTGAACATAATTTCATAAATATATATATGTATTATCATAATTATTTGAAATTTCTATTTATTTAATTTTCTCAGTAAGACAATTCCATAAAAAATAAATGTAACTATGCTAACAGTTCTCAAAATTGTTGGTGTAGACCTATACCAACGGTTTTGATAATCGTTGGTATAGGTTCTTTGATTTAGGGTCCTATACCAACGGTTTTGGCCAAAATATTGGAATAGGGGGGACGTATACTGATGGTTTGGCCAAAAAATTGGTATAGGTCCATATAAGTGACCTATAACAACAGTTTTGGTCAAACTATTGGCATAGAACCAAAATAGTGACCTATAACAATGGTTTTCCCAAAACCATTGGTATAGGTCATATTTCCAGTTGTGAATGTTTGGGTCGTTACAAAATTCCATTCTAAAAAAATTTCACCCTTGAATTTCCTTTTCCCACACTAAAAAAGATATGGGTATCTCTGCTTCATTAGTTCCTCTGATTTCCATGTTGCTTCTCTAAACTTATGGTTTCACCCCCAACACCTTGACGAGGGGCATTGTCTTATTTCATAGAAATGTTTCTCTATGATCTATGTTCTTTACTAGTTTACCCTCAAAATAAAGATCATCCTCAAACTGTACTACCTCTAATGAGAGTACAGGTGAAGGGTCTGGTATGTACATCTTTTAAAGGGATACATGAAAGACATCATGTACATTGGCCATTTTGGTGGAAGTTCTAGTTGATAAGACATAGCCACGACATGATCAAGAAATTCGAAGGGGATGATGTACCTAGGACATAACATTAATTTCCTTCCAAACATCAGGACCTTCTTCCACTAAGACATGCACAGAAATACCATGTCTCCAAATTTGAACTCAAAGTCTCATCGACCATTATCTGTATAACTATTCTGTTGAATTTGGGCTGCCTTGATATTCGGAAAAATGGTTATAACTTTCTCCACCATTTCTTCATCCATTTCAAGTCCTATAATCTTACTCTCATTTAAGTCATCCTAGAACGTCAGTGTTCTACACCTTTACAAATAGAGGGCTTCAAATGGTTCCATTCAGATGCTTGAGTGGGAACTGTTATTGTTGGAGAATTCAACTAGTGGAAGATGTTGGTCCCATACCTCTTTTATGTCAATAGAACATGATCTTAAAATATCATCATGATTTTGTAATGTTCAATCAGATTCGCCATCCGTTTAAGGTTGATAGGTCATACTGAATTTTAGTTCAGTTCTTAGATCATGTTGGAGACTCTTCCAGAACATTGAGTTGAATCTCAAATCACGATCAGATAGAATAGATAGTGGTACTTCATGAATCCATATAACATATTTGATGTAAATCCATGCAATTTGATCTAATGAGAAGTCCTCTAGAATAGTGATAAATTGATTTGTGTTCATAAGATGAACCACAATGACCCATATAGAATTGTTTCCCATAAATTTCCTTAGAAGTACAGAGAAAAATTCGATGGTAATGTTGTCCAACAATCATGTTGGTATGGGTAGTGGATGCATCATCCCCTTAAACATTTTCCTCTCAGTCTTCTCTTGCTGAAATACCAGGCACTTTTATGTATATTGAACAATTTACCTTTTCATATTGTCCCACCTAAAGTTTTCACAGATATCTTGATACATCATTGTGCTCCCCGGGTGAATAGAGAAGGTTGATCTATATGCATCATTCAGAATCTTCTTCATTATCTATGGATCATATGGTAAATATAATCATGACCCAAATCTTACACTTCCTTCTATATCGACTACAATCTCTGAGGATTTCCAATTTCTAGTAGCATCCACATTTTTCAAAATTTTCATATCCTTTCTTTGAAAAACCTTTATTTTCTACATGAGGGATGGTTTAGCAATCCTTTGATAAATGATTGATGATGTTCCTCCCTTAAATATTCCCATGTGCATTCTTTGAAAATTGATGAATATTGGATCAATTTCAATTATCATCATTGATAATGACGTTGGATCCTTCCTATATAGAGAATTAACCACCTTTTTTGCATTACTGGGATGGTAGTGGATTAATAATTCATAATCCTTGATGAGTTCTATCTATATTCATTATCAAATATTAATCTGTTTTTGTGAGAATATATATTTAAGGCTCTTGTAATCAGTATATATCTAACACTTTAACCCACAGAGATAATGAAAGCATATTTTCAATGCAAAGATCACAGTCGACAACTCAAAATAATGTGTGGGATAGTTTTTCTCAGGGATGTTCAACTACCTTGAGGCATAGGATATCACTTTATCATTCTTCATCAACACACAACCTAGGCCCTTCTTCAAAGCATCACTAAATACCACAAAAAATCCTCCACTCGTGGGTAATGTGATCACGAACATAGTGATAAGCATATTTTTTAACTCCCCAAAGCATTATTCTCATTCAACACTCCAGGAAAACAAGACTCCCTTCTATGTTATCTTGGTTAGAGGGTCTAAAAATCGTGATAAATTTCAAAAAAAATTGAAATAATATCCACCTAATCCCATGAAGCTACTGATATCTATTATCGATGTTGGCCTCGGCCATCCCATGAGGTTTTCTTGGAGGGATCCACATATATCCCATTTATTGTGATGATATGACCTAATAATGAGACCTCCTTAAACCAAAACTCATACTGGTTGTACTTTTCATAGAGCTTCTCCTTTCGCGAACTCTCTAGATAGTTCTTAGATACTCATCATGCTACTCCGAGGTTTTAGGGCATATTAGAATATAATTTATAATGACTACCACACATTTTTTGAGGCAATCTTTAAAGACTCTATTTATCAGGTCAATAAAGATTGTTGGAGAATTAGTGAGCCTGAAAGGCATTACTATGAATTCATAGTGCCCTTATCTTGTACGTAATGTAGTCTTGGGGATATCCTCTTTCACCCTTCATTGGTAATATCCTGACTACAGATTCACCATGGAAATAAATTGTGCTTCATGTAGCTGATCGAACAAGACCTCAATTCTTGGTAGAGGATACTTATTCTTTATCTTGATATTGTTGAGCTCACGATAATCAATACAAAGGTGCATTTAACCATCCTTAAACTGGACAAAGAGGACTGGTGAACCACATGGTGAAGCACTTGGGCATATAAACCCTTTATCTAGATTATCTTATAGTTTCATCTTCATCTCCTCAAGATCCACAACATCCACTCTATACAGAGTCATGGAAATTGGTAAGGACCTAGGTATACAATCAATGGATAATTTAACTTCTCTTTGCGGAGGAAGACCATTCAATTCTTCGGGAAACACTTCAGCGAATTCCCTCACAATTGGAATGTATTCAATGATGGTTTCATCCTTAGACTCAATCATCTGATCTAGATATGTGTTCTCATACAGTATAATATCCATGCTTGATATTATGGTTCTAAAGAAGATTCAGCTTCCTCCATCCACTTTTATAGAATCTGGGGTCTGTTCTCCTTATGGAGAGTGATGTACCTTTCATATCAATTTATGTTGGCTCTATATAAGGATAGCCAATGAATGAAAATAATTTCATCAAATTCCACTAGAGGGAGTATGACGTGGTTCACTAGGAATTCCAATCCACAAATTATGATAGGGGAGAAGTTATATTAATGGGATGCAATGATTTCCCCATTTTCCATACTCATCAACATCATTCCTTCCGTGATTTTTGGTGGTATTGGAATTGTTCTACTAACCTTTCAGGATATAAACAAATGCGTAGAACCATAATAAAAAATTTTGTTCAATATTATTGAATGAATAATTAGTGTACCTATCACCAATTCATTGTTGGGGGTCACTTTGTCTGTAGGGATGGAAAAATATCTCCCTTACTGCCTTGGAGGTTGTTGGATGTCTCCCAAAACCCTTGTCTTAGGGAACTGATTTTCAAGGTTCCCAATTTCATTGTAGTGTAAGCAATGAACTATGTGTTGAGGTTCGAAAAGATCATTCCTATAATCTTTCATAGCCACAAGTTTTTCTTTTCGAATGATAACATCTAGGTTGCCTTCTCTTCCTCACCTAAAGCATTTCGTCGTCCCCTTCATGAAATTTACGGGTTTCTTTTTTCTACACAATTGGAAAGTGGGGTGATTTTATTTCTTAACACCGTAGGATTTATCCACTAGAACACCTGAATTGAAGCCCAACATATGATTCTTATCCACTTGATACCCTATATATTCTCGGATATCCATTTTTACCTTGAGGGAACATCAGACAATTTCCTCATAGCTCTCCATGTCACAGATCACTAGGTATTTTTGTATGCTAGGTTTTATCCCACCAAAGAAACGATCAAACTTGCATTCATGGGTAACGAGAAAGATAGAGGCCTATCGTGAAAGTATTTTGAAGTTTTCCTTGTACGCTCTAGTGGATTCATCATCATTTTTCTTTAGGTAAAGGAAGTCCCTTTCAATCTTAAGTAGGAGGGTGCAAGGAAAATATTTATCAATTTTTTTTTCTAGAAATCCTTCCATTTCAATGCCTCGATCTCCCCATCAGGTTTTGTATTTTTGATCAATGTCCATTATTTATCGGCTTCACCCTCCATATGACAAGCGTCCAGAAGATCCTTCTCTTGTTCAGAATATTGATGGATGGATGAGATCTTTTAAATGGAGTTGATCCATTGTTCGACTATTGAAGGATTAGATGATCCATTAAATGTAGGAGTCCTTTGTCTCATAAAGCTCTCAATTGCAACCTGTTCATTGTGGGGGGGGGGGGGGGTTGAATGTTCCTATTAACCCATGACTCTATTAAAATATTTTGTTTACTGAGTGAGTATTGTGACAAAGTTCACAATTCCTGCTCCCATTAGATTGGGAATCACATTCGAATAGTTATCACATTTGTCTTCAATCAGTTGTTAGCCCAAGTCCTCCAATTACTGGGTATTGGCTGGAATAAAAGGAATGTCAGGGGTAACACATAAAGGGTAATCCATGGAAAAAATTTATGACTTATAATTAAATTTTATTCCCTTATCATTTGAAACTATTGGCTTCAATATATGTTATTCTTGATCTACATTCTAACATATATTTGTCGGGGAATTTTTTCAATTCACTTAATCTTGGTTCATGTTATGCCTTTCGTAACCCCTTTTCAAGAATTATTGGTCACCCTTTTCTTATGAAAGTACTCAGTTTTTCTAATGCAATGCTATGTATGAGGTAATGTAGTGGTCATGTAAAGGAAGTTTCAATAATGATTTCATCTTTCATGTTTTAAGTCGTTATGTAAGAATATATGTTAGAATCTAGATCAAGGATAACATAGATTGAAGCAAATAGTTTCAAAAGTTTAGGGAATAAAAGTTATTTATACGTCATCAATTTTTCTTGTGGATTTCCCTTTATGTGTTACCCCTAACTTTAATTTTATTCCATCCAATGGACAATAATTAGAGGAATCGGGCTAACAACTGATTGAAGACCAATGTGATGACTATTTTATTGTAATGCTCAATCCTATTGGAGCAGGAATCATGAACTTTGTCACAATACTCACTCAGTTAACTAAATATTTGAATAGAGACATGGGTTACGAGGAACATTAACCCCCCCCCCCCCAAGAATGAACAAGTCACAATTGAGATCTTAATGTGACAAAGGACTCCTACTTTTAATGTAACATCTGATCCCTCAATTGTCGAACAACAGATCAACTCTATTGAAAAGATCATATCCATCCATCAATAATCTGAACAAGAGAAGGTTCTTCTATCTTCTTATTGTATAGAGGGTGAAGACGATAAATAGTGGACATTGATCAAAAATAAAAATCCTGAGGGGGAGATTGAGGCATTGTAATGAAATGATTTCCAGAAAATGTTTTTTGATAAATATTATCCTCGAACCCTCCGACTTATGATTGAAAATGACTTCCATTCCCTCAATAAAAATGAAGAAAATTACATTAGAGTGTACAAGGAAAACTTCAAAATACTTGCATGATAGGCCTCTATCTTTTCCATTACCCCTGAATGAAAGTTTGAGCGTTTATTTGGTGGGATAAAACCTAGCATACAGAAATACATAGCGATATGTGACTTTGAGAGCTATGAGGAAAATGTCTGATGTTCCCCAAGGTCTAAATGGAGATCAAATAATATATGGGGTATGAAGTGGATAAGAAGCATATGTTGGACATCAATTCAGGTGGTCTGATGGATAAATCCAATGGTATTAAGAAATACCCTCACCCCACTTGCCAAAGGTGCAGAATGAAGCACCCTGTAAATTGCATGAAGGGGACGATGAAATGCTTTAGATGAGGAAGAGAAGGAATCCTAGCTGTTATCTTTTGAAATGAAAAACATGAGGTTGAGATAGAGGAGATTAATTCTCTATTCGATCCTCAATACATTTTTCATTGCTTCCACTAAATTGAACCTAGGAAACCAAAAAATCATTTCCCTGTGACAAGGGTTTTGGGAGGCATCCTAAAACCTCCAGGGCAGTAAGGGAGATATTTTTCCATCCCTACTAACAAAGTGAACCCCAACAATGAATTGGTGATAGGTACACTAATTATTCACTCAATAATAGTGAACACACTTTTTTATTATGTTTCTACCCATTAGTTTGTATCTTGAATGTTTAGTAGAACAATCCCAATACCACCAAAAATCATGTAAGGAATGATGTCAGTGAGTATAGAAAATGGGTAAATCATTACATCCCATTAATATATCTACTCCCTTGTCATAATTTGTGGATTGTACTTCCTATTGAACCATTTCATACTCCCTCTAATTTAATTTGATGAAATTCTCGGCATTGATTGTCTTTCCATATATAGAGCCAACATAAATTAATGTGAGATGGAAGTCACTCTCCATAAAGAGGATCGACCTCCGATTCTATACATGTGCATGGAGGAAGCTAAATCTTCTTTAGAACCATCATCTCAAGCATGGATATTACTACTATATGAGCACACATATCTGGATGAGATTTTTTAGTCTAAAGAGGAAACCATCATTGAAGAATTTCCAATTGTGAGGGAATCCGCTGAAGTGTTTCCCGAAGAATTGACTGGTCTTCATCCGCAAAGAGAAGTTGAATTATCCATTTATTGTATACCTAGGTCCTTAAAAAAATTTGAGACTCCATATAGGATGGATGTTGGGGATCTTGAGAATATGAAGATGACACTATAGGAGAATCTGGATAAAGGGTTTATACGCCCAAGTGCTTCACCATGGGGTCCACTAGTCCACTTTTTCCAGAAGAAGGATGGGTCAATGTCCCTTTGCATTTATTATCGTGAGATCAAAAAATCAAGATAAAGAATAATTATCCCCTCCCATGAATTGATGTCTTGTTCGATCAGCTACATGAATCAAAATGCATTTCCAAGGTGGATCTGTGGTCAAGAAATTACCAATGCTGAAAGAGAATATCCCCAAGACTTCATTTCGTACAAGATACAGGCACAATGAATTCCTAGTAATTCCTTTAAGACTGAATAATTCTCCAACAATCTTCATAGACCTGATGAATAGAGTCTTTAGAGATTACCTCAACAAATTTTTGGCAGTCATTATAAATGATATTCTAATATATTCTGAAACCAAGGAGGAGCATGATGAGTATCTAAGAACTATACTAGAGAGCTCTCAAAAGAAGAAGATCTATGAAATGTACAACAAGTATGAGTTCTCGTATAAGGAGGTCTCATTCTTGGGACATATCATCCGAAGAAATGGGATATATGTGGATTCCTCCAAGACAAATGTAGTTAAAGGACGGCCGATGCCAACATCGGTAACAGATTTCAGTAGATTCTTGGGGTGCGGTTGATATTATTGCCGATTTTTGAGAAATGTATCACTATTTTCAGACCCTATTACCAAGATATCATGGAAGGGAATCATGTTTTCGTAGAGTGATGAATGTGAATAATGCATCAAGGAGTTAAAAAAGAGGTTTATCACTATGTTCGTGCTCACATTACTCACGAGTGGAGAATTGTTTATGGTATTTAGTGATGCTTTGAAGAAGGGCCAGGGTTGTGTGTTGATGTAAATGGATAAAGTGATAGCCTATGCCTCAAGGTAGTTGAAAATCCATGAGAGAAACTATCCCACACATGATTTGGAGTTGGTGATTGTGATCTTTGCATTGAAAATCTGGTTGCATTATCTCTATGGGGAGAAGTGTGAGATATATACTAATCACAAGGGCCTTAAATATATATTCACACAAAAATATATTAATATGCACCAATGAATATGGATAGAACTCACCAAGGATTACGAATGCTTAATCAACTACCATTCCAGTAATGCAAAAAAGGTTGTAGATTCTCTATGTAGGAAGGATCATGAATCTTTATCAATGATTAGAATTGAAATGGATCCAATATTTATAGATTTTCAAAGTATGAACATGGGAATAATTAATGGAGGAAAATCATCAAACCTTTCTCAAATGATTTCTCAACCATCCCTCCTAGGGAAAATAAATGATGCTCAAAGAATGGATATGAAAATTATGAAAAACTTTGGAAGCTACTAGAAATGGGAAGTCTTCAGAGATTGTAGTTGATATTGATGGAATTGTGAGATTTGGGTCACGGTTATATGTACCATCCGATCCATAGATAATGAAGATTAATCTAAATGATGCATATAGATCAACCTTCTCTATTCACATGGGGAGAAAACGGATGTATCAAGATCTCTAAGAAAATTTTTGGTGGGACAATATGAAAAGGAAAATTGTTCAATATACATCAAAGTTCCCGGTATGTCAGCAAGAGAAGACAGAGATGAAAAAGTATAAGGGGATGACGCAACCACTACCCATACCAACATGGAAGTGGGACAACATTACCATGGAATTTTTCACTGGGATTACAAGGAAAATTATAGGAAATAATGCTACATGGGTAATTATGGTTCATCTTATGATAAAAAATCAATTTATCACTATTTGAGAGGACTTCTCATTATATCCAATTGCATGGATTTACATCAAATATGTCATAAGGCTTCATGGAGTAACACTATCTATTGTATTTGATCATGATTTGAGATTCAACTCGATGTTCTGGAAGAGTCTCCAACATGATCTATGCACTGAACTAAACTTCAGTATGGCCTATCTTACATAAACATATGGCCCTTATAAGCAAACTATTCAAAAAACTGGAAGATATTTTATGATAATGTTCTATGGAAATCAAAGGGGTATGAGACCAACATCTTCCACTAGTTGAATTATCCTACAATAACAGTTCCCACTCAAGCATCTGAATGACACCATATGAAGCCCATTATGGGTAAAGGTTTCGAACACCGAAGTGTTATGATGAATTCTATGAGAGTAATCTTATAGGACTTGAAATGGTTGATGAAATGGCGAATAAGGTAAAAACCATTTAGCATAATATCATGGAAGCCCAAAGTCTATAGAATAGTTTTACAGAAAACGGTCGATGAGACTTTCAGTTCATTTTTGGAGGCATGGTATTTCTACGCATATCTCAATGGGAGAAGGTCATGATGTTTGCAAATAATGTTATGCTATGTCGTTGGTACATCATCCCCTTCGAATTTCTTGATCATGTCGTGGAGAAGTCCTATCGACTAGAACTTCCACCCACCATGGCCCATGTACATGATGTATTTCATGTATCCCTTTAATGGAAGTACATACTAGACCCTTCACATATACTCTTATTAGAGGTAATATAGTTATAGGATGATCATTATTTTGAGGAGAAAATAGTAAATATCTTAGATCGTAGAGAAATATTTCTATGAAATATGAAAATGACCCTCATCAAGGTGTTGGGGTGAAACCATAAGTTTGAAGAAGAAACATGTAAATCAGAGGAAGTAATGAAGCATAGATACCCATATCTTTTTTAGTGTGGGAAAGGTAAATTTCATGGGATAAATTTCTTTACAAGGGAATTTTGTAACGACTCAAACATTTGTTAATGAAAATTCATCTTGAACAAATTAAATGTATTATTATGTAAAATGATCATATATAAAATATTCACTTCCTTTGTTTTTTTTGATTTAAAAATACCGTTATGAATTGTTACTATTGCTAATAAAACCATTGAACAATGATCACATGATTATTATAAATATAGGGCTTTAAAAAATAAAATTTACATAGATAAAGGAAGTGATGACCTAATCCAATAGACATACCATTTACAAAGACCATTTGTCAGAACTCGGAAAGGAGGTGGCATCATTGGTCTTTTCACATGACCAAGCCCTAGCCGAGTTTCCACATGTTAAGCTCGAACAGAACCGACTACAGGAGAAGTGGAAGTTGAGAGAGATTACCACTCAAGTGATGTTATCAGAGCCACCACACGAGCCTATCACTGTCACACACCTTACCTTTCGATCTTATGCGGGTGTTATAATGGGTTATGTAACAAGAAATTACCACCATGATTATGGGAAATATTTTTGTATACATTCATTTTATTATTGTTACATTGTTAATAGTTTTTAAAGCAAAAATATTATTTTTAAGTTAATATTAAATTAAGAGATATATTTTTATGAATTAATGTATTTTTGAATTAAATAATATTTAAATAAGATATTATTACTAAATTACATTTTATTAAATATAAATTATTGTCTAATTATTATGAATACAATAGTGATTTTTATTATGGTTTGAAATATATTTTTGTAAAAACCCATAAGTTATTAATAAATGTCGGGTTTTATTTTAAAAGTAAAAATTCAAATATATAGAAAATTATTTGGATAAAATTAATATTATTTTTGGAATCTGGATGTTTAAATTATTTAACGGTGATTTTTTCATAATTTTCTAAGACAATCGAATTTTTTGGTAAAAATTAAATATCGTTTAAATATATAATATGTTTTATGACATCATAATGACCCAATAGTGATGTAATAAAATAAAATCAACATTATGTTCATAAAATATATTTCTTTCCATTAAAATAATGTTATTTTATGTATGTTTTATTTATTTTACAACGCCTTATTGGACCCTCCAAGTATTATAAAATATTTTAGTTTTTAAAATTTATTTCTTTGTGGGTGTGACTCACCTCCACATACGCAACACTATTATTTTGAGAATTTAGGAAATTGAACTTACAAAACAAATTTTTCCACTCCCCTTTGAAAAAACCATGAGAAAAAATCATGGGATTAGTAGTGGTTTTGATTAGTTTAATGTGTGGTGTCTTGAACCTAAATAATAATTAATTCTCTCTCCTTTCCTATATAAACCCACCCAAGCTCTAACTTCCTCTTCACTGAAATCATTGGGAGTTCGTCCATCCTTTGACCTCATCTCTCTAGAATCCTCCTAAGGCACCCCGGGCTCCTAAAAAGCCTCTATCAAGCCCCTCCCAAGCCATTGGGATCACACTTCCAAGTAAGGGATTCCTTTCCTTTCTCATTTTATCCAGGTATCTTAAAAAAAATATTCCCTTTTAGTTTCAATTATAAATCTTTGTGTATGATTTATCAACTCCCCTATACTATACTATTTATATTTTAATTCTGATAGACCCATTTTCCTCTCGTCGATGCCCTCCATGAAAACTCATTACTATGCTGAAATTCTGTAAAAACTTTCTCTCTCCACATTTACATATTGGAATTTATTTTGTATTAGGAATCAAAATTCCATTACTTATATTGGTAAATGTATCTATATGACCCCCTACTATCCATTTCATGTAATTATTATGATACACCCCATTCTCTATCATCATCCATTTTTAGAAGTTCTTGTGTCATGTCGTTACACTGCTGAAATTGCTTAGCAATTTTCCAAGACAAAGTCATTGTGTATTGAATACCCTGACCATGCCATTATGAATGGTATTAACATTTTTTCACATTCAATTATTGATCATATAGTTTCATGTATGAATTAAACATTCCATTAAGTTGGAATAAATAATGACGGTTAATGAATCCATGTTTTATGATACATGTGGCACACTTATGCATGTAAAGAAATGATTAAGGACGGTGCACCCTGATAGCAATCCAATTCATTGGGTAATAATTTGTATCATGATACATCAAGTGAAATGAGGGTTTAATCATGCTAATTCTAGTGTAATGAGGGTTTTCTCATGATAATTCATGTGAAATGAGGGTTTACTAATGCTCCATGTGCATTGAGCCTTGGCTCATGATAACATAATGTTAACTGTAGTTACCACATTTCCATGTTATGATAACCATGCTATATCAAGCCTTTATGTTCATGTTTCTTTTTTGATCCACTGATATTCCTATCGCCTAAAATTTATTGTATTCTTAATGGTATTCCTTGTCTACTCTTTTACTGGGATTTATAGCTCAACTTTTTCTTATGCATGTCCTCAGGTTACCCCATGCCATGATATGTATGAGGGAATGTAGTGGTAATGTAAAGGAATTTTTCAACAAAGATGTTGTGTTTCATGTTTTAAGTCATTATGTAATGTTCCTAATCCCTAAAGACACTAGACCACTCGATCATATATGTTGTATCAAATGAATATTTTATGTAATAAATCATGTTTATGTGTGTAATAAAAAGAAGGTTTGTCATATATAATGTCATATATGGTCCACGTATTATATTTAAACATTCATTTATTAATAATTATTTATTAAAATCATCATTTATTTGTGTTAAATATGTCATTTAAATGAGAATCTAAATTTGGTATTATAGTCCTTATACATTGATAATGGTTCCATCACATCCATAATTTTAGTCATGATATAAATATCATATTTATTCATTTTATTTTTTTATTTCTCAATGAAGGACAAAGATAGAATAATGAATCCCACTAATCATGGAGATGGTATGCCATATATATGTTTGAGCCATGTTTTCTATTTTCAATGGATTGAATGAAATATATGTAAATTATAATTAAAATTTATAGAATAATTATTATTTCATATATATCATATAAACTTATCAACCTATTCTTATTACAATAAATTTAAATTGAAAATGAAAGAAAAATTATGTCACTTCATGGAGGTTTTAGTCAAAAAGTATGGACATGAAAAATTATTTTTTTAGTTGATTGGAAGGTAACAATGTAGATATAAATTATTTCATAAATAATATGTAGAAATATTAAAGCCATTAAAATAACTATCCATAATATATGATGATGGAAAAGGAATTGTATCTCCATATGGAGGTAGTAGTTCACACGTACGCAAGATTGATAGTTCCACTTCCCATTTGTTTAAATAGAGGTTGGATATTAGATGTTATATAATCACAATAATATTTTATTATATTTAGGATGTTGAATTTTATATTTTATTATGAATAATATATATTTAGATAAGTTATAATATAAAATTCATTGACAAAGGTTTGGTATGGCCAGTACATCTCATTCAGTAGGCCTACATTTGATTCATTATTAAGGACCCTTGAAATGGAAATTTTAGTGGAAAAAAATATAATTCGTTTTGAGGGAAGTTTAAAATATTTTTGGTCATTTTTGGGATGAGATAAATGCCTCAATATTTTTTATAGAAGTGAAATGTGGGTGTCTTTTTATAAGAATGTGAGGACACATCTATATTTTTTTTAATGATTAAAATATTATTTTATTTCCCAATAAAAATTGTTTTAAATTGAATTATAATTAAATGTGTTAATGAATGGGGTCAAAAGAATTCCATCAATGTGAATTTAGAAAATTTTAGTGTAAAATATTACCCTTATCGCTTGGTTTATCCCCACGGTAATCATGTTTTATCCTTAACCACAATGACAATTATTTTATTAATTTTCTATTCTTATAAACATAATAAAATGTGGATTTAATAATAAGTTAGGAAGTTTTTATTCTGAATATGGAATCTATTTTATCAAATTAAATCCCTAAATAGGGAATAAAATGATTTTAAAATAAAAACACAAAAAACTATGGAAAATGTTTTTCAATAATTGTTTTTAATTATACAAATAAGTTATCAAAAATTTTCAAATAAAAACAATTTCAATAAACTAAATTGAAATATTCATAATATAATTGAACTAAAAATATATTTATAACTATTTTAAAAAAATGTATCTTTTTAAATTCTCTTAATTAAAAATATGTTTTCAATGAAGATCTGTAATTTTCACTAGTGAACAAAAAACATATTGTTAGAAAATTATAAAAACCTCAGACTATACTAATGTTGATGTAATGATTTAAAAAAAATGAAGTTATTTATTTCAAATTATTTTTTAAAAATTTACATAAAGTAATTATATTATTTATTCTAATAAATAATTAAAAACATGTTTGGGTGAAAATTTTATTTTTAAAGCCATTAATGACTTTAATAAAAAATGTTTACTTATTTGTAAAAATATTTTCATAATATAAAACATTTATGAATAGTTTTCATTATTTGGTTATTCAAAATTTTTCTTGAATTTAATGGTATGTTTATAATGATGTACTATATTATTATTAATTTTTAATTGATTTTGTGGGTATCAAAAGTTTAAAAAAAAATATTTATAGTGAAATATATCCTAAAATCTCAAGGTATTACACTCCATACCACTTAAAATTAATTTCTCGTATGAAATTAAATTACATTGATATAATAAAAGTAATATTTTTTTATTTTATCAAATTATTTGGTTTCCATGTAGCATCTTGGAATTTAGGATTTCTCTTGACAACATTAATCAGGCTTGTAGTCTTGTTCCATAACACTTTAACTCTAGGATCAAATATTTCTATTCTTTAGTCTTCACCGAATGATTGTCTCCCATCCTTTCCCGATCAATAATATCGAAGGGGACACTAGAAATAAGGATCATTATTCCCTTTTTTCTAAATCTCGCATCCTATTTACGTGGATATATTTTTAGTAATACATTATAATTAACTTTTAATTAAATATTTCACTAATAATCAACAAAATAACATTTCAATAAACTCTGAGCTACCATAATGAGTAGTAAAATCGATGCAACATTCTCTTCCATTTTCTTATACTGGATTATCTATAGTAGCATACTTTATCCAATATAATCTCAACATGATGGAGTTTTACACTTATTTACATAGTAGTATTACTAATGATCAATCTTAATGTTCAATTGAAATAAATAATTGTGGGAAAACATATCTATAGTATGGCCTTGATCCCAACCACCTTTTAGATCAAGCAAATACAATATCATCATATCCTCAAGGGTTTTAATGGTTATCTAAGACTGAAAATATTTATGAGGATGATAATTCATAATAAAACAAAACTATTAATACATAGAATGTGGAGGACTTTTCCTAAATATTGAGGTAAACCTGGGATCCAGATCAGATACAATACAATGTGGTATTGTATTAAATATTACCACATTGTTAATGTTTAACCTGAAAATTTGATCAATTTAGAAATATACTTTTTTTTTGAAATTACGGTTACTAAGTTTTTAATTTTATTGAAAATATCCGTAATATAATTAATTCCATTAGTTTTTTTGGGTATTATGACTATGAATTCCCAGATGTTGCTTTCCTATTTCCATTCATGAATGGTTAATGGTTGTAATATACCCATATAATTCTATCTATTGACCTAAACATGATGACATACTTGGAATGAAGATACATATTCTATAATATCCATTTTAATGTTGTCCCTCCATAAATTTCCTTTTAAATATCTACACATATTCTAAATTCTATGATGAATATGTAATGTATAACTGTGAGCTTCATCTAATAGCTCATTCTTCAATTATTTTATTAATAGGGCATATGTTTTGTTCCTGAATCATAACATTCCATCATAAATTTGATTTAATTTTTGATCATTTCATTCTTTATTCTATAGTTTAACATCTTCATTCTATATATCATTAATCCTCACATAAATATATGCTTGAAAATTCATCTATGAATGATCGTATATGTCCCTTTTTCTCAGGATTTCATGTTCCATCTTTTGAAAAATTAATAAGTATTATAGCTCATTCAATCCCCATAGTGGGAAAACTAGAATTTAACATCCATCATTTTTGGAGGATATCCATATTTTTCTTTATGAATATATAGTTGATACACTTTTGATCATTATATAATTAACAAATTTCACTATAAATACAATTCCTCTATATCTTTAATGAAAACTTTATCGCTTCCCTATCCAAATAATGTGTCGGGTAATTTTTCTCATGTATTTTCAGTTGGAATGTGGCATATTATACCAAAATATCATTATGAATAAGGAAAAAACATATTCCCTTATTTGGTACATAACTATATATCACAAAACATTCTCCACTAAAAGGTAGTGTGAGCACAAGTTCATCGAAAAACCTTCTCTTTAGATCTTTAATATTCTCATCACATTCACCTATCCAAAAGAACATTACCCTTATCTAATTCAAAATGGTATGTGGATTAGACAGCCATGACAAATATTTTATAAAACTTTTGGTACTATCAAAAAATATTGTGAACAATATAGATTTTGGATACTGTTTTTGGTCTAGTACATTGATCAATATATTAAATCATTGATGTATCCATTTATATAATCGCAGATGAGATTATATGTCCAATGAATGAAATTTTTTTAATCCAAAATACAAACATGATAAAATTTCACACATACTCTCCATCCTAGTGGTATTTATAAAAATTAAAAAATTATCTTTTCTCTCTTACTCTGTCTTTGAATATATAACAATATCATCTATAGAGACTGCCATAATCTAATCAAGGTAACCTCTAAAGACTCTATTAATTAAATCCATGAAGATAGTAGGGCAATTTTAATTTGAAATTTAATCATTATAAATTTCAAGTGAACATACCTTATATATAATATTATCTTGTGTATATATTCCTTATTGACCCTCAATTGATGACATCTTGAATAAAGTTCTATCTTAGAAAAGTATTGCGCTCCTTGAAGATAATCAAACATTTCATCAATATGGGGTATATGTGACTTTCTATTGATATTAATATTGTTGAGTTGAAGATAATAAATGTAAGGACACATAGATCCATCTATATTTTTAAGAAAATAATAAGTACCCTATATGGTGAAAAACTTGGATGAATGAATCCTATATCAAGATTCTCTTGGAATTTCTTTTTCAATTATTTAAACTCAATTATGGTTGTTCTATAAGAAGTTTTCGAATTAGATTTTAAACTAGGTATGAATTATATTCAAAACTCAACATCATGATTAAAATAATGGCTAAAAATTATTCTATAAAAACATTATAAAACTCTTGTACCATAGGTTTATCAGCAATTTTGAGTTTCTCCCTAATAATAAGAGATAAATACCCTCCATGGATGTAAATTGATCACCACAATATTTAATTTTTTTACATTTAATGTTTTTATTCATTTTTTAATAGAACAATTATCATTGGTTCATTTGGAATATGAAATATAACTTCCCTTCCTCAGAAATTGATATGGTCATTATATAAAGAAATGCAATCTATTCCAATAATCACGTCATATTTAAAAAAATGAAGAATCATAATATTTGTTGGAAGAACTTTCTGAAAAACAGAAATCAAAGAGGAAAAAATGGACTAACATGTAAAATATATACTATTATGAGTTTTCATAGCTATCTCAACATTTAATCATAGAGGTGGTAATTTGATTCCCCTTCAAAATTCATTAGATATAAATGAGTGAGTAGATCTAAAATAAAATTAGACATTCTTTTTTATAGAATGTATGATAAGAGTAATTTTTACTACTTTATTATCATATCCCACATTAGTAGTTGTGATCACATGGGATATATTTATCATTGTGGCTAAGGGTTTTTTGATGTCATTCATCATAAAAACATTCATATCTTTCAACAAGTTATTGTAATGCCTATAATCCTTACATTTGAAGCATTGATGTGTGGATGGTGAATTATTTGGCATCTATCTATCCATTTTAATATTAATTTTCCTTATCATTACAAATTTAAATTAACATGATTTTGGAATATCCTTTCAATATTTAAATCCACCTAGATATATTCATGAAAATGCATTGATGTTTTCCAGACAATTCAGTTCATATATGGTGGGAATGTCTTTACACTATGTTATTTATTCACGTTTTCACAATACTCTATTATTTTTCTCTTATCAAAACCATGATAAAGGTTGGAATCTCTAATTTCTATTTCCCAAATGTGTAAACAATAAAATATTTATTTTTAGATAAAAATTCTATTATAAATAAATCCATTTGAGGAATTGGTTTTAATCCAATAAAAATTAATCAATTTTTATTTAGGAAATATCATTAAATAGACGCATAACTCACAAGTCGTATAAAATTTTCTTCATTGGTAACAATAGACTCCACATCCATCTTCTCAATATCATTGCATTCCTTTTCAATTTTTTGTAGAATACAAGGTAGGTACATACTAGTAATTATCATCTTAAACTCACCACATTTAATTGATTAAATTTATTCCTCTTACCTTTTATTCTTATTAATATTATAACATTGATCTACATCACCTTCTAAATGATAAATGGTTAGGGAACATTTTTTTAAAATACAAGAATTAGAGAATAATTTTTTTCTTAATGGTGTTGATCCATAACTCAACCAAAGATAGATTAGAAGAACTAATAAATGATAGTGAATGTTGAGTAATGAAATACTCAACAGTAAGTTTTTCTCTCCTTGTATCTTTTAGAAAAGTAACATGATTAATATCCTAATAGAGTTCAATGAGCTTGGAAAAAAATATTTTTCATTCTAGTTTCGAAAAAAAATTGGTTCCCCAGGTATAAAAAAATTATATTCTCCATCACATAAATTGTTTGTTGGATGACTTATAGTTTTATAAATTATGTAAAAATAAAAATAAACATGTATTAATTGATCCATAATAATTGGAGTGAGATATCATATAATAATGAAATATCGTTAAATGTATGTCTAAATATTGTAACATTCCCCTAAATCAATTAAACCATTGGTTAACTGATGTTATAAATTATCATTACCAAAATATAATAACTTTACCCTGTACTTAGAATTATCCCTTGTATTTTCACACAAGATATCTAACCCGATTCTTTAAAGATTAACTGAAACCTCCCCTGATACCAACTATAGTAACCCAAGAATTTCATATATAAATATTAAATATTTTTAGATGAATAATAAAAACATAACATTATGACCTGCTCTATAACTATAATGATTTATTTTATTTTTAGACTTTATACACAAACATCTTATTTAGGTAAATTATTCATCAACTCTAATAAAATCCTTATCCCATTATACCCATATAGACCTACCCTACATAAAAAGATCCTTATAATAATGTGATAGGAAATATAAGAAAGGGTGACATTAGATACTTCATATGGGTAAAAATGAGACACAATAATCAATTATCACATGAAATTAGAAGATAAGAATATGTATATGTGATCATAACCATAAAATAAAAAGTATATACACAATCTATCACAAATCATAAAAATGATTCATGGAATTAAACATTGTCATTTAAAAAGACGTAAATCATAAGAGTGAGTAATAATCATAAATCAATCAATAATAATAAGTTTATAGCATAAGCATAAAAACATATCATATGAGTGTAGCATCATCATAAGTATTGAAACCATTTCATATGTTAAGGTTAACAAACAATTTCATTAAATCAGAGTGGATGAAGCATCAAAACAAATTTCCCATATAATTATTGATCATGTGTCATAACCTGTTTCCTATATTTGATCAAAAATATCAACCTAAATAACATAATGGATCAAGAATATAAAATTTCATCCTATAATTATATTATGAGATACTAAACATTGCCTGTTGAATTATAGGGATATATAATTGTTAGTGCAACCATAAAATTATAAAAGAAATAATTTTATTCCACAAGATCCCAAAACGTTATTCATATAACATAATTTGTGGATTCAAGATGAGTTTTATACACATTTCATCATTTATTCATAGCATAACTCCTGGAAAATACATAGATTTTGTAAAAAATCATTATCATAATCATAAATAATACAGATAAATTATAAGAATGGAATAATTTGATCATGTACTTAGTAATTTATGATGGACAATAATGGATATCATCATCTATATCATTATGTATGAAGAAATCATTCAAATTCCACTATAATATTTATTGGGGAAAATACCCTTTTCACATTGATGTCACTTTTTTAAAATAGAAAAATTTACTAAATATTAAGGAAATTTTTTCCATTGAAATAAATATTTGAATATTATATATGAATCTTATATTCACTTTATGGTAATGATAATGTGAAATTCTTCTCATTAATTTTTTTAAAATAAATATAATTATCTTATTATTGGAAAAAATTAAAAAGTAGATTTTTTCACAAAATTATAAGCATGTTCCCTATATTTTTTTTATAGAAAGTAAAAGATGGTTAAAATGAATTTTAATATTCATTATTTAATAATAAAATACAATTCATAAAAAATATAATGAAGTCATGGATATATATGAAAAATTATCCAGAAAGAATAATAAAGCATGGTCAGTGATCCAAAAACTTTTATTTAATTCTCTTAAGTACATAAAGTGATGAAAATGAAAGGGAAACTCTAATTATATATTAATAATTATATTATAAGAGAAATTAAATATATTATTCATATAAATAACTTAATATTTTCTTAATTAAAATTCATGCATGATAAATCCATATTAAAATGGGACTGACATATAAATCTCTTACCTCAAATTTTAAACCTGTAAAAAGTGATCAGACATCTAGTATATTAAATTTTAATGTATTATACTTTAATTATATAATAATTTTAATAATTATAATTTCATATATTATCCATTTATAACATTTCAAACCCAATTTTTTAATAATCCTATAATAAAATAATAATTTTAGGTGTTAATTTCTTCATTTATTCATGTGAATTTCATATTTGTAGTTATAGTCCATGTTAATTAGTCATGGTAAAATAATTTAAAAATATTTACACAAGAAATAAATACAATATATATTAATTATATATGTATATTTATATATAAAGGATAAATATTGAAAAATTAATTTTATTGTTCATGGAGATAGTAAGCCATATGTATGTATTAGAGCTGTTTTCACTATTTGATGAATGGAATAAAAGAAATATAAATAATTATTTAACACTGGAAAATAATTATTATATGATAAATATGAATTAAAATTTTCATTATTACAATCCATTTAAAAATGAAATTGTAAAAATCACATATCATTGTGGTGGCGGTAATCCACATGTACGCAGGTGTGACATTATTATTTTCAAACAAATTGGAAGGTAAGAAGGAATATGTTATTTTATAATTCTAGAAGCATAATTTCTTCAAAAATATAATATATAAACATTAAACAAATAAATATAACCATCCATGAAATATGGTGATGGAAATTTAATTGGATCACTTTGTAGATGTGGAAATCCACACATATGCACAAGCGATACATTCACATAACATTTGATGGAATATAGGGTTGATATTAGTGATTCCATAATCATAATAATTTTTTTTATAATTTGGACGATAAATATATTATTTTATGATGAGTAAAATATATTAATATATGGTAGAAGAAGAAATAAATTGATAAAGGTTGGGTAAGGTGATTTCCACTTCTTTGGTAGGCCACATTTTGATCCTTTATCAAGGACCCTTGGAATTGTCTTTTAAGAAGAAAATAAAATATAAATTGTGGAAAGGGATGTTGATAAGTTATAATTTAGGTTTTGGTTGTTCTATGAGGGTCATGTTGGTGTAAATAAGCAAAAATATGGGTTTCCTTTTATAAGTGGGTGAGAGGACACACATGAAATGTTTTAAAAGATTAAATTATAATAATGTCATTCCTAGAAAAAATGATTCCATTTGGATATATAATAAATGTTAGGATCACATGAGGTCTCAATATTTCCACAAATAGTATTTAGACAACTTTAATTACCAAATTTACCGTTATCTGTTAGTTTATCCCCGTGGTAACCCCATTTACCAGTAACCACAATGACAATGTTTTACTATTTATACTATTCATTATGCCAAAAAAAATTGTGGCCTCATTATAAAAATTTTACATAACAATTTAAAATATTCGTTCCATTTTATCAAATTCAATATCTAAAATTGGATGAAATCAATTTTGAAATAAAATCACAAAACATCATGAAAAGCAGTTTTTAAGAAAAAAAATATCATCTTAAGTATACAAAGTTTGTCCAAAATTAAACAAATAATTGATTCCAATAAACCATATTACATTAATAATAATATAAATAATAAAATTTATCAATTGAAACTGTATTAAAACAAAATAAAACAAAATAAATTCTTTAATTGAAAAATTACTTTTAAATTGACAGTAATATTTTTCACTATTCATTGACATATCAAAACATTCAGAACATTCTAAAAAAGGAACACAAATATAATATTTACATGATGATTTAAATAGTGAAGTTAATTTTTTAAAATTACCAAAATGATATATAAACTATTTTTGAGGAAAATTATTCTTTTAGATCATATATCAAATTTACATGAAATTGAGTAATTATTGGTCAATATATTTACATTGAATTAATACTATACAAATAATTTTCAACATGTTGAAATTCTAATTTATTTTTACAATTTATTGGATATGTTATAATGGTATAAAATATTATAGTTTAGTTAAACCCATGATTTTGTGTATCCCAAGTAAATGAAGAAATTAAATTAATTAAAAGAGAACTATATTATAAAATATCAGGGTGGTACAATAAAAGGATTAGAAGTTGTTGAGAGAATTGGTGTTGAGGGGTGATATTTATAAGGGGATGAGAGTTATTTTATTGAATATTATATCCATTAGTTTATTATTTTGGCTTAATATAACCAATTATATTGATTCTTCAGATAATATAATGTAAGTGGTTCATGTGAGTTTAAACTTATGGGTGATTAAAACATCCATAACTCAAAAATAATATATTTATTTTATAATTCTAAATACAATAATTTAATGTATTTTTTTATTCATAAAAACCCAAATATTTTATAAAAATACAAAAATTTAACCAAAACATTTCTCAACATGTAGATTTGGAAAATGTAATCGATTTTATGAAACTAATTTTCTAAATATATAAAATTATATTTTTAAAGAAATTCTAGATTTATTTGAAAAATAAGAAATTAAATATTATGAGTGATTTTAGGAAAAAAAAATTATTACTTATGGTCTCATAAAATTATATTGTTAACATATAAAAACATTTTATTAATTTATAAATTCATTTTATGAAAATAAAATATATTTCAAATCATTATATTTATTATCGAAGTGTAATTCAAAACATATTCTTTTAAAATATACAAACAAATAATTTAATTTTTTTTAAAATTCATTTATCTGTGCCATATTTTAATAATATCTTATATTTATTTTATAATATTCCTCAACAAAAAGTTAAACGTCCTTAAGGGAGGAGACAATTATAATTGTCAGATTATTATTCAATGGTTGGATTTTTTATAGTCTTATGGGTCCCTTATATCTAATAAATATCTCATATTTCTTTCATTCATAATTATAATATATTTTATTTTAATGTTATATATACTTTTTTAGTATTCAGAATGAAAATTACATTACAATGATTCTACATAATTTCTACTATATTTTTAACGCGTGTGATTATTATATGTTATCATAAAATTCCATATTTTCTTATTATTATTCCCTTTTTTCTATGTTTTAGCCCACTATAATGATTTTAATACTCAACTTAATTTTTATTATTTAAATGCAAGGTTCGTTTTTAAAAAAATAGTTGGTTTTATCATATGTTATGTATGAATTATATAATATTTTGTTACTAAATAATATAATATCATATATTTAGAAGTGAAATTACATTTATAATATTATGAGACATTAAATTATGAATGAAACTATCCTTATCTTCCATTTACTAGTCTATCTCATGTGTCAATAACATTTTTTCCCAATTTTATCCAAACATTTTGGAGTTCTACAGTTTCTTGCATAGATGGATTTATAAGGATCTAGTTGTATGCTCATGTTAATGATTTTATTATATTAAAATTCCAGAGATAGAATGTGTTGATGAAAACTTCATTTTAAGTCTATAAAACATCATATCAACATAGATTTTAGGTTTTTAATGGTCCAAAAAGACTAACCATCTATCTGAAGAAGATATACATTGCATAAACATAGTCTTATATTCAACAGATTCTAAAGACTTCTCCAAAACACTGATGTAATCCTTAGATCCTAAGAAGATAGAATAGAATATTTTACTACATTCAACCTTACCACATCTCTAATATATAACCTTCCAAGATGATAAATATAGAAATCTTCTTTAATTACATTGTAATGTGATGATTTTATAATGTGGCCCACTCTAACTCCAATAAAATTATCCTATTTAGATTATTTGGGGTGTCTAATGATGAAATACAAGGAAATTTTTTCCATTTTAATTATGGTATGGTTAATTATTCTAACATTATCTTAGAATAATAACTCTTAGCCATAAATATCCAACATACCATAAATTGAGACACATTCTTTGTAAATTCCATTTTAATTTTATCTATTGATAAATACATTATTTTATCTCAATTCTTCTTGTTATTTTTGGAATGAATAAATAATGATAAATTGTCATATTTATCCAATATATACTTCTTTATATATGGTATTTTTGGGAAACTTACACAATTCTTAAACAATATCATTCTATCAAAATCATTGTTGAACTTATGATAATTTCACATCTAATTTTATAGTTTCAAATCATCATTTTATATCAATTTATTCCTCATATGGATAAATATTTGAAATTCAACTAATAAAGACATCATATGTCTTATTTCATCCTGATTTCTATTTCCAACTTATATAAATCTACAAATATTAATCTGTTTCAATCCTCATCATGGGAAAACAATCATGGTCTTTCTTACTCAAAGACTTATCCACCTTATTCACTTTATTAGTGTGGAAAGTAATTGAGTTTTCATAATATTTAATCAACTCCCAATATCTACTATAATTAATATTCAAATAATTATATTTTCAAATATGCTTTACTTTTTTAAGATAATTATATATATTCCCACATTCACTAAAAAGGATTATGGATCATTAATTTCAATACCAAAACTACTCTTTCCAACTCTAAATCACGATTAATGAAAATTTTATATCTAATTTTCAATTATCATTACGAATAAAAAATCACGATAACATAATACATGAGATTGTAAACAAGTCCATTCATCAATGGTCCATTAATGATCACAAGCCATTATCCATTGCATGGTATTGTAAGCACACATGTATTGAACAACCATCTCTATAGATCTATGAATATTTTCTCACATTCATCTGTCCAAAATAACTTTTCTCCCTACTGATTAAACATAGTTATTGGATTGTTTGGCCATTATGAAATTATCACAATGAGTTGGCAGTATCCTTCCCTCCCATGAAAACTAGGGATCTCAGTTACCATGTTTGGTCTAGGATATTGGTCAATAATTTCAGTCTATAAAGTATCCACAAAAATTCCCTAATTTGAAATTTTATGCCCTGTGAATGTGATTATTTGTATCCAAAAGTAATACTTGGTAAATTTGGAATACAACTTCTCCGTCCTCAAATTATACAGCATAATCATAAAATATTTTCCATCATCTTCCATGATCATCAAATATATAATAATATAATCCTTAAAGAGTGCCAATAACTAATGATGGTAATCTCTTATGATCATATTTATTAAATCCATAAACATAAAAAAAAATTTTCTAAATATAATCACTAGAAATTCATAATGACAATACATCTTATGGATTGTGGTCTTAAGTATGCTCTACATTTCAACCCCTAATTGGTTGTATCCATAAAAGACAAGTCATTGATGAATATTTATCTCCTCATAATTTATCAATCATATCAAGGATGTGATATGGAGGATATTTATTCATGATAGTTAACTTATTATGTTCCTTATAATCTTTTTAATGAAACATTTTATCACATTTATTCTTAACATAACGAATAGGTGAACTTCATGTTGATGCACTATTTTTTCTAAATCTATAATCAATATCCTCAAAATGTTTAATCTTAAATTAATAAAAATAATTTTTTTCCATTCTCTATAGGATCATTGAAGTAGTTGCAGAATTAGGTATTAATTCTATTGAATACTAGACCTCACAGTTCTATGTAAGACTAGGAATGTCATTAGAAAATACACCAACAGAATTTTGATCAATATTATCATCATTGATATTGAGTTTCTATCTAACCATTTGAGATAAATATGTCTCATGAATATTTAGTAATACTTATATAAAAATTGTGACATCCATTTTAAGGATATATCCTTCCCAACATATGAGGATGAGCATTGGTTGGCTTACAATATCTAATTTAACTTATTTTCATTGAAAACAGATAATAGATATATATATATATATTTACATAAGAAATTATATTCCCAAAAAAACATAAAATTCAACTATAGGGGTCACATAATATTTTCATTATGTATAGTCCAACAAACAGACATCAGAGAGTATCTATAGAATTGAGATATGATCATTGTACCATTATGAGTTTTTTCTGTTAACTCAACATCTAATCATTTGGGTGTTTATTTGATACCCTTAACAATTTATTCATATATAAATTAGTTTATAGATATAAAATAAAATAAATCATTTTTTCCTATAGAGTGGATGGTTAGTATACCTTTTACTGATTTTCTCTCATAACCCACTTCAGTAGTTTGAATAACATAAACCTTCCATTTACCTCTTGGATTCTATGGTTGTTGACGCTAATTGCCATCAATAAGTGACCTAAACCCATATTTCTAGATTCAATGTCTTTAAATTTTTATATTTTCATGATTACAAAGATTTAAGATGTGAAGGATTGATAGTTTAGTATTCTTTGTACACTAGATACATAAATGTGTCTTGTATTAAAAACAAATACACTATTTACAAACTAATTTTTTTCCTTCTTTCTAAACAGAAAAACATATAGGATAACTCTAATCCATCTTGTAAAACCCTACATATCATTTATATTACTCTTCTTTGATTCATAAGAAATGAAAGAAAATAAGGATTATCTCAATTGCTCAGTATGTGAAAAATATATCAGAAGAAATAATGAATCAATGAGAGTAATAATTATGGATTGGTAAATAAATGCACACACATATCATGTATTAAAAAAGATGATAAGTATGTGTATAAAAAATATAGAATAGTAATAACTAGAATCACATTCCTTTGAAATAACTAGATAATCTCGAATCAGTATGAAAATGTATTAAACAGAAACACATGACTTTTAATCAATGAACTAATAATTAAATATATCCATATATATGTCAATGAAAAATCAAACGGATGAATACTGACTGAAACTATATGAGGGACATTTTTTCTTAAGGGACATCATGTACAGGGTACATGAAAACCTATACCTCAAAAGAGTTTCATAAGATGGTGTAAAACAATAGATAGAAACCTATTTAATTTGTGAGACTTATTTATCTCATGAAAACCTATCAATGCATCAAGGAGATATATAAAGATTCGAAACCGCCTATCTGTTCTAATCCCAATAATTCCTCATATCTAATAGTAGTAATAAAAAGTATGCCCTATCAGGTATCCCTATTGAGTAAATAATATAGAATTATAAATATTTCCCCAAATGATTCAATTAATGTGAAAGTAGAAACCATAAATAAAATGGTATATGATTTATGAAATAATAATATCCATGATAAATGAAATTGATAATTCGGGGGAAATTAAACATTAAATGATCATAAGAGATATAATATTTCATGTGGAATAATAAATGAATAATGAAGGTTAATGTGAACATTATCCTTCGAAAAATCAATAATTAACCATCTGAAGGAAGAATAAGGATTCTATAAATAAAACCAATACCATATATATTATAATAATTTTTTTTCTCATTGATGAATGTAAATATTTTAAAAGTATCTTAAAAACTTTCTTGAGGAAAATATAATTTAGTTTTGAATAAACTTTTGAATGGAATTTTCTTATAAAATCACTTTTGAAACAATTTTATTTTTAAAATTATCATTTTAGACAAGAAATAGGCGTTTCAGAGAAATATTGGTGAGTAAATAAGTATATTCTATATGAGGTAAAAGAATGTTCCTTTTTCATGGTAAAAAGGTTTGAAAAAATTTATTATCCAGAAAGAGACAAGAAGATTCATTTGAAAACATTGTAAATATACAAAAGGGATAAAATTTCATTTCCATGTAATTTTAAATATTAATATTGAAAATTGTTTAGTAGAATATGTTTTTTAGAAGAACATAGGTTCTTAGACATAAGATAAAAACAAAGTTAGGTTTTCTTAAAAACGTTTTGAAAAATAATTTGAGTACCATAGAGTGGGAAAATTGCACTATTACGTTATAAAGTTCATCAATAAAAAGAGGATAATAAAAATAAAGTTTATATTTGATGATTATTAGATAATTTCCAATAATTAAAATTTATGTGTAAACAATCCAGGTCAAAATTAGATTGTAATGTAAACCCCTGAGGAAAATATAATGATAGAGTGAGAATCAATCAATGAGTATATTATTTATATGATATATAATATAAAAATATAGAATATGAAATACATAAATAGATATTCAAAGTCATTATATGCATAGTCATATAATATTTATAAAAATACCTAAGTAATACAACCCAATGAAAATAAATTTTATTATGAAATTCTTTTAAACTCGGTAACATTTAACTCAAATCACCTGAAATGAAATTAATCCAATTTGAAACTAAAAATATCAAGAATAATTATTTAATTGTGATATTAAATTTCAATATGGAATTATGTAAACCATATATATAAAATTACGTGTAAAGAATAAAGTTATTATTTCAAAGGATTGTTAAAAATCACAAAAGGAAGTGATATTGAAAAAATAATCATGAAAAATGCTCTCAAGGAGAATAGTATTAAAACATTCAAAAATGTCACATAACACTTTACAACATTTGAATAATAACAATTTTGAAAAAAATAAAATTAATTTATACTTATAATATCATGAGAATAAATAGTTTCTTTATATAACAATTAAAATTCCATTATATACACCATATAAAAAATCTATGTGCATTACAACAAATAAGTCCCAATGGAATATAAATTGAGACAAAATACCTTACCACTGAGGTAAAAACTAATTTGGAAAACAAAAATTTAACAAACAATTAAATATCATGAAGATAATATAATTCATTATGTTATATGTCAATGTAGTAGTATATACACCATATATAATAAATTAGGGTCACATCAATTATGTATTTCTCATAGAAGAAAAATGAGACAAGAATTCATTACATATGAATTGAAACACCCAAAAGTGATAATCATAAAATGAAAAATATAAAAAAAATGATGATAAAAGAATTAATAATAAAATATATCAATGGTTTCAGTAGATACACTAAACAAAAGAAGTGGTGAATATGACATTTATCACACAAATGTAAAAAGTGAGATGGAAATCCAATACCCTGTGTTTCCTTTCAGGTGATCATCATTTTTCCACATTTATAAGGGGTTTAACCATGTTAATAACTTATTAATGAAACATATTAATATTTACTCTACCAAATATGATCTTATTATAATATTTTTTTCAGTTTGTTAATTACCGTTCATTATTTTAACTATTTTTTGTGTTAATTTCCCAGTTTGTCGAGTATGTTTTAAATTGTAATTTGTTAATATTATTAAATATATCAAGTTTTAATAATGTCCTGAATATAAAACATGATATTAATATAATATATATCTATTATATATGTGTCTTTATGAATAAATAATGGTTTGAGATAAGAAATGAAATGCACTGTTCATGGAGTTGGTAGTCCCTATGTACCAGTGAATACTCCCTTCATTTCATTGTCTCATTTTAAAAGAATGATGATTAAAAAATATGTATATATATTTATATAAAAATTATATTACCCAAATTATCTAATTTCTTCCATATATATTTGTAAAAACTATCATTAATACATTCTATTTTTAGTGTGAACAAATTACATCACTTTGAGGGGTGGTAGTCCACACCCCCTCAAAGGTTGTTATCATATTAATGAAAAATGGAATCAATTAAATACATGTGTTATAAAAAATTAAATAAATAGAAATATATAATAAATATATTATATAACAAGTTTAATCAGAGTATCCATTATAATGTCAAACAAATAAATATGGTAATGGAAAAATGAACAATCATCTTTTCGTGAGGTGGTAATTTACCATTCAAAGAAACAGTTTGTTCATTACCCATTTGATGGAAGTGTATTTTAGTGTAGGAAAAAAATTTAATAAAACAAAATCATAATATATTGAGGCTACTTATGGTATAATATGAACCTAGAAGAATAATATTTTAGATGGGGGTGAAGTAAATGAATGAAATGTGATCATTGGAAAGCATTGCCTTAAAATCAGGAAACTCCTCTTGGTCTATACCAAATTGGAAACGTGGAAGGATTTATGAAATAAGGGAGGCTCCAACATAGAGGTTTGGGATTAAGGGAATCTATAGGGTTATATAGTGGCTAAACCAAAGTGTTTTGACTATTATGAGGAATGTGGAGAGGTGGTGTCCTTTTATAATAGAGGATAAGGATTGACTTGTTATTTTGGAATAAGTATGTGTTCCAACATGTTTAACATAAAACAGTATTAAGAACAATCAAAAATAAATAATTATTGGTTCATGGTAGATTAATGTCCATAAAATGGGTTTTTAATAAGTTTATAGGCCATTTGGACCATTGATATAATGGTTTAGTCCTTTATTATGTTTAATTTTACCTTAATAATTATAATTAATTTTAATTACATTCACTGATTTGCTTAGTCAAAAACAATGTTTTTATTTATAGAGATTATCACTTATTATTATTCCAAATATGTAATACATTTTTCCAAATTCCAATCATAGTATATTGATAAATTAATTTAATATTAATCTCGTAGGAGGGATGACAATGTGAGTTTTTAAAGTAAAAATATCTGAATGTTTTCTATGTTCATATAACCATTTTTAAAGTGAAAATTTTCCATTGAAATACATTTTATTAATTAATAAAACTATTATATAATTATACTTTAAATCAAATTTATAACATAATATATCCTTATAAGTAAATTATATGGAATTGTAGTTTTCAAATAAATTTCACTATTTTTATGTATTCATTAAAAATTGATATATTCCAGAAAAAAATCATAAATTCACCTTAAGCTAATTTTTATGTTTCAAATTCAAATATGAAGTTTATTTTAACAATTTAAATCAATTAAATTTTCAAGAATCATACTTATAATGGGTTCTAAATGAAAAGGAGGTAAAATTTTCTTTCTAAAAATATAGGCTTTGATGTGTAAAATAGAGTTTGTTCTTATCTTATACCTATAAAACCTTATGGATGAATATAAAAAATATTTTACATAATATATAACATATAAATTTCATTAAAATCATTCAATAGTTGTAATGAATTCTGATTATTAAGGAAAAACTCCTTTGGAAGTATAAAAATATTATTACTTTTTATATCAAATTGGTTCTTATTTTTGTTTCTAATTAATTAGTAACCATTTAATTTCTATTATATTTGTTTTAAAAGTAAATTTCAATAATTGTTTTAAAAATATTCCTAACCAATAAGATAACTACTAGTTAATATCATATTATATTAAATAATAATATTTTAATAATACATTGTTATTTGGTGAAACTCGGTCTTGCGTGTAATGCAAGCTATCATAGAAGGTCACTCTTGTGTGTCATGTATGCTATCATGGAAGCTTCAGCATGTGTGTAAAAAAGCTATCGAGGAAGGTTGCTCATGAATTTAAAACAACATTACATGGTGTTGCATGTATTTCAAGCTATATAATATATTATATTTTTTACGATACTAAATATATTGTAATGTTTCAGGTTATTCTATACAATTTTTACACTTGGTTTTGTATGTTAGAAACACTATTGAATTAAATTTTTTAATTTAGAATTTTTTTTTGTTACATCCCCCCAAATTAAATTGATTCCTTTTAATTTAAAATCAATCTTGGTGATAGATTTTTTTATATTTCATATGATAAAATCCTACATCATGAGAAGTTCTCATAAAAATCCTTTAAAAATAGATAATGAGAAGTAAAAAAAGGTCACATGGACTATAATGTTACAAGGTATCTTTGTAGGATGACATTAGTGGAAAGTGAAAATATGAACATGGATTGAAAGTGTAAATATTTATAAGGAGTGAATGAAATCATTGTTCAGAAACAATGTAATGATCTATATAAATTTCAGGGCCTCAATGAAATTAATCATTGAGAATTTAAGAGACCATTAGTTCAATATAAATTAATGTTTTAAGACAAAATTTTATTTCTATTTCATTTTCCAAATGATGGGTAATTATTTTACTAACCAAGACTATAGAGAAATATTCATACATTATAGGTTTCAATTGCACGTGAACAATACTATCTTTTAAATAATCTTTAATAAAATTATAATTCATCCATCTTCTACTACAAATTAATTAACAATAATGATTTTTTAAAGACTTAAGTACTAAAAGAACCTTTTTTATATCATAAGGCCTATAAAAGAGTTAAAATACTGATTGTTTGTCCTTAACTATCATTCGAAACCAATATGGTTTATATATTAATCCTTAATTATTGGAAATGATACTATTGGTTCATCTTTAACATTTATTCATACAATTGTTTAACTAAAAAACTATGAAAAATTTACAAGGACATTGTGTAGGTCAGTGGTTGGTCTGAACCCCTTATATTCCATCGGTCATGGGTTCAAGACTTGCATAATTTCCAAACATGATAGGTTTCCACCCAACATATAGACTGTCCTTTTCTAAAATAATACTAATATAATTTCCAAAATAAATCTAATAGACATCCTTGAAATTTAGTCATTAATTAACATATTAAATAAGGTTTTCAATACAAACAATTTTTTACAAAGTAGCATAACATTATTAGACTATTAGTATGATTCCATTTCTGATTATATTATCCATAAAGGTTATCAATATTCTCAAACTTATGTATATAAAATGAAATATTATTATTCCTCAAATAAAATTTTCCCTCTAAATAATATGATTCTAAAATTAAATATATTTCTTATAAGTTTCATGATTCTTATATCCAAAATACCACTAGAAAAATACTTCAACTATTATATTATTCAATCCAAAAAATAATTCATAAAAAATTTTCTTTTCTTAGTCTAATGTTTAACTATAATATTATTTGTTGTATTTATAAATCACGACACCTTATATTCAATCTGGAACACATTTGGTTTATATTTGGTTACTTATTATGCATCCAAATTATTTATAATGGGTTGCAAAGAAAATAGGAGTTATCCTAAGAATATACCCCATGAATTTCAGACAAGGTGCATATTAAGGCCCATTGTTGTGTTCCAGGTTACCCTGATTTGAGCTTGAAACACATTTTCAGAGTTTTTACTCTAAGGTACATCTATTCCAAAATCACATCCAATGTTAGTATTAAGATAGAGATGTATTTTTAGGAAGACCCACATAATATAAAATTTACCAAAATTCTATGGGTTTCTTAAATACTAATCCCCAAATTATTCCTTAGGGTTATGTTCTTTAATTTATATTATCCGAAATATATATCCAAATGTTGCTACTAAACTTCCATGGATATCAACTGTAGATACCCAACCCCAGAAAGCTTGGAATTGGTGTCTACTACTAGTTTTATTGGCATGATTACAGGGAATCAAGCCTTGAACGACTAAAATTTTAGTACCCTTGTTAAGATAGATACATAATTGAGTCTTGTATTACAAATTAATACACCAATTAAAAAAGTAATTTTCTTTCTCCTTTATAAATACTTATCTTCGAGGATAAATATTATCCATCGAGTAAATCCCTATATATCTTTTATATTATGCTTCTTGGATTATTGTGGAAAGAAAAATAATGAGGGTGAGCTCAAATTATCATCATTAGAAACATATATTTGAAGAAATAATGATTTAATGAGAGTAATAATTATGGGATTGTAAATAACTAAACACGCATACCATAAAATCAAAAAACTGAGAAGGAAGTGCATAAAAATATAGAAATGTATTAATTGGAAACATATTCAATTCAAATAACTAGAAATTGAAAATTTAGTATAGAAAGATAAGAAAATCAAACACATGTCATTTAATCAATGAAGTGAAAATGAAATGCATCCATTGATATGTCGAAGAACAATATCATGGATAAATAAATTATAAGAAAAATGAGGGAAATACACTCTTAATTGATGTCATTTCTATGGCACGTGAAAACCCATACCATCAAGATCTTTTAAAATATGGATCAAAAGTAGGGATATAAACAAATTTAATTTGAATAAATTATTTTTCCCACAAGTACCTATCAATGCATTAATAACCTATATATTGTCTGGGCTCTACCCCTCATTTCATGTCCAATGAATTCCTCATATCTAATAATATAAATAAATAATTCTCCCTATCAAATATTCATATTAAAAAATGAATATATAATTATCAATATTTATCCAAAAAATAAAATAACTATCAATATAGACACCATATATAATATGTTAAACAATTTAGGTAATATTAATATCCATGAAAAATGAAATTTATAGTTAAGGTAAAACTGAATGTTCAATGATCATAAGATATTTAATATTTCAAGGGTAATAACAAATGAATCATGGAAGTCAATTTGATTACCATCATTAGAAAAATCAATAATTTACCATCAATATGAAAAATAAGTATGGTATCAATAAAAAAATCACATGTTCTGTAAAATATTTGATTGTTGTTATTGATGAATATACGTATTATAAAATGATCGTAAAAAACTTTTTTAGGAAAATATTATATTTCAAATATTTTTGAAAAAACATTTCTTTGAAAATATTTTTTGAAATCAATTTATTTAAAAAGATACCTTTTATACATACAATGGTTTCTTCAAGGAAATTATCGTGAGTAAATTTATACTTGATGTAAGGGGTAAAAGAACATTTCTTTTGTATAGTGAAATGGTTTAAAAATAGATTTGAATCAAAGAGACATGAATATTCCTTTGAAAACATTTATAAAAAAGGCTGAAATTTTATTTACCAAATCATTTAAAATAATTTATAAAATGTTTTAATAAAATAAGGGTTTTAGAAGAAAATAGGATCATCGAATAAAGAGAGAAATAAAGTCAGGTTTTCTTGAAAGCATTTAATAAAACATTTTGAGTACCATAGAGTGGAGAAATGGTAATATTACATAATAAAGGTCGTGAATAACTAAAGGATAAGAAAATGAAATGGTTTATTATAAAATTATAAAATAATTTCTACTTATTGGAATTTTAGAGTAAATATTCCTAATAAAAATAAAATTATAATGTAACCCCATGAGAAGATTATAATATTGGAGTGAGAATCAATCAATGACATAATTATGAGTATCATATATATATACACATATAGAAGAGGAAATACATAAGTAGATATAAAAAGTCATTATAAATATAGTAAAAGAATATAAATGAAAATGAAGAAGTAATATAACCCAATGAAAAGAAATTGGGTTGTAAAATTCTTTCCACTTTGTAAAATTTAACTCAAATACCTTCAAATGAAATTATTTTAATTTGATACACATAATATCATAAATAATGAATGAATCATGATATTATATATATATGTGGAAGTCTGGAAAACAAATTTAAGAAATTACATGTACAATGATAAATTTATTATTTTAATGGAATGTTGTCATTCACAAGAGGAAGTGAGATTGTAATGATAATCATTAAAAATGTTCATGAGGAGAATAATACTTAAACATTATTATGTTTTGAATAACACATTTAATGATTAAAATAATAATTTTACTAATGGAATAAAACTAAATGATACCTAGAATATCATGAAAATAAGTATGTTAATTATACAAAAATTCAAATGTTTGTGTGTACACCATATAAAGTAAACAAGGTGTATAAAAAATAATAAGTCTGAACAAAGTGTAAAGTGAGATGAAATACCATACCAATGTTGTGAAAAATGAATTGAAAATCCCAAAGTTAATTAAAATTTAAATTCCCTAATGTAAATAAAATTCATGATTTTTATGTCAATATGGCAGTGTGTACACAATATAAAATAAATTAGGTAAAAATAAATTATGTATGCCTGAGAGAAAGAAAATGACATAAGAATTCCTTACATATGAATCGAAAGATGTAAGTTTGATAAGAATAAAATGAAACATCTAAATACTATGAAGATAAAATAATTCATGAAACAATATATTAATGTTGTACAGTAGCTACACCATACAAAATAAGTTAGTAGTGGATATGCCATTTATCTCACGGATGTAAAAATAGAGATGGAAATCTCATACATTGTGTTTCCTTTCAAGTGAACTTCCTTCCAAATTATGTATAATGGGTTTAAACATGTTATTAACTTATAAAATAAACATATTAATATTTATTATATCATATATTATCCTCTTATAATATCTTATTAACTATTATCTAATAACCTTTCATTATTTTTTCTATTTTGGGTGTTAATTGCTTAGTTTTTCACGTATGTTTTAACTTGTTATTTATTCTCTTATTAAATATATCACGGATTCAGACTATCCATTATGTAAACCATGATTTTAATATCATATATATATAGTATATTTTAATATTTAATAATCTATAATGTTTGGGGATAAGAAGTGAAATGCACAATTAATGGAGATGGTAGTCTTGATATGCGCATCAACGCTACCTTCATTTCACTGTCGTATCTTAAACAAATGAAAAGTAAATGATATTTATATACATTTATATTATACATATAGTACCCTATTTATGTAATATATATTCTATATATGTTTATTAAAATTACCCTTAATATGTCCAATGTTTAGTGTGAATGAATCACATCTTTTTGAGGGGGAGATATCTCACACTTCCTGAAATGATGTTATCGTATTAAAGTTATATGGAATGTGTTAAATTTATGCTCAAAAGAAGATTAATATTGTATAATGATATATTAAATATAATATATAACCTATAAAATCATATTATACCTAATAATGTCTAACCATGAATGTAGTAAAATAAAAAATAAACAATCATTGTTCCTTGAAGAAGTAGTTCACCATACACAGAAACAATATGTTCATTAATAATTAGATGGAAGTTTGAGTTAGGGAAGGAAAACCCTTAATAAATCAAAAATGAGGTATATTTAGGATTCTGGTTTTATTATATTTACATGGAATACTAATGTTTTAGGTGGAGGATAAGTAAGTGAATAGAAAGTAATAGTAGGAAAAAAATAGCATAAAATCAGGTATCTTGTTTTGTTTAACACCAAAGGGATCCCTTGAAAGGATTTATTAAAAATTTAATCCTTAATGTTAAATGGGAGAAAACTGGGGAAGCTATCTGGGTAGATCATTTCCAAACCAATGTGGTTTTACATGTGTGAGGAATGGGGCGATGTGGTTTCCTTTTATAATAAAGGAAAAGGACTGACATGATATATTGGAAATAAAGTTAGGTTTACACACTTTTTTATATAAAAAATCATGAAAATCCAAAAATACAAAACAATTGAAGTTGTATGGCCTCAGTATGTCCAGAAAATTGGTTCTGGACAGGTTTCAAGGTCATTTGGTCACTAAAGATAATGGTTTCTTCCTTTATTAAGCTTAGTTTTATATTAATAATGGAAATTGATATTAATTACTTTCACTAATATTTAGGGTGAAATCAATGTCGGAATTATTATAAATTATAAATTATTATTATTTCAAATATGGTAATATTTTTCCAAATTTCAATCATAAAAGTTTCAATAATTAATTTAAATTTCATCCCACAATCGGGATGAAAATTTACGGTTTTAAAGATAAAACTTCTCAAAGTTTCCCTTTTTTTAATAAATTCCAAAGTTAAATTCATTCCAATTACATAAATTATATAATTTGATAAAAACATGACCTAATAAAATATTTCAAGCTACAAAAAATATAATATGTCTTTTTAAATAATTCAGATTACAGATCTGTTTTGAAATTAAATTCATTATGTTTGACTATTCATTAAAAATGATATGTTTCCAAAAAATATTAAGAATTCAGTAAAACCTATTTTTATGTTTCTATTTAAAATATGAATTTTATTTTGATATATTAAATAATTTAATGTTTAAAAATTAATATTTCAAATTGGTTCCCCATTAAAAGGTGGTAAAATTCCCTTCATAAAAACATAGGTTCTTATGTGTTAAATTGAGTTTGTTCTTATCGTGTGCCTTTAAAACCCCATGGATTAATATAAATTTTTTTATTGAATTTATAATATATATATTTGCATAAAATCATGCACTAATTTTAATTAACTATGTTTTGTTATGAAGAAACTCATTTAGAATCCTGAAAAATAATAATATTTTTTTTAAATATAATTTATTCTTATTTTAGTTAATAATTAATTGGTAACAAATGAATTCATATTATATTATTTTAAACCATGTATTTTCAATAGATATCCAATATTATTCACAACCACTCACATAATGGCTACGCTTTATCATTTCATATTAAATAATAATATTTTAATAATACATTATTATTTGGTTAAACCTTATCTTTCATGGAATACAAGATATTCTGGAAAGTTTCTATTGTATATAATATAATGTATCGAAGAAGGTCACTCTCGTGTGTAAAGAAAGCAATCAAGTAAGGTATCTCTTTCTTGTAAGACAATAAAAATCATTTTTATGCATTTCAATCTATAGAATATATTATATTTATTTAATATTGTAAATATATTGTAAAGTATCATGTTATTAAATTCTATTTTTACAATGGGTGTTGTTTGTCATATACACTATTGAATAAATAGCTGCACATTAGAAATATGGGTTGTTACATTCTCCCCACCTTAGTTAAAGTTTTTCCTTGCAATTTAATCTCAATCATAGTGATTTATTGTTAGATATTTCTTGTGTCTAAATCCTATATCATGAGAATTACTCATAAAAAAATTCGTTAGAAAAGATTCAATGAGAAGTACAAAGGTCACTTAGACTACCATGTAACACAGTCTCTATGTAAGAGGAAATTAGCTTGAAGTTAAAATATATACATGGTGAAAAGGACTAAATACTTATTGGGATTGAAATATTTCATCAATAATAAACTAGTGAATGATCAATATAAAGATGAAGGACTCAAATCCATAATGCTTTGATTATTTAAGAGACCATCAGTTGAACAAAAATTAATTTATTTGCACAAAATTTTATTTGTAATAAATTTTCCAAATGTGGGTAATTCTTATACTAACCATGATTATAGGAAAATATTCTCCCATGATAGGTTTCAATTTAATGTGGACAATCCTAAATTTTTCTTGTTCATTGATCAAATTCTAATTAATCCATTTTCTCCTAAAATTTAATAACAATAATGAATTTTTTATATGCATGAAGCACTAAAAGAACCTTTCATAGCAATCATATGACCTATAAAAGAGTGTAATGTCTAAATTAGTTTCCTTAACTCTCTTTCAAAATAAATCTGGTAAATAAATTAAGACGTAATCCTCTAATGTGATACAATTGTTTTATCGTTAACAAATATCTTTCATTTTTTAACTAAAAACAATGAAAAATTTACCACAAAAATGTTTTTTTCATTGGTTGGTTTGAATAAATTATTTTTCCCATGAGTACCTATCAATGCATTAATAACCTATATAAAGTCTGGGCTCCACCCATCATTTCCTACCCAAAGCATTCCTTATATCTAATAATATAAATAAATAATGATCCATATCAAATATTCATATTAAACAATGAATATATAATTATCAATATTTATCCAAAAAATAAAATAAATATCAATGAAGACACCATATGTAAAATGGTATACAATTTATGAAATATTAATATCCATGACAAATGATATTTATAGTTAAGGTAAAATTTAATTTTCAATAATCATAAGATATTTAATATTTTAAGGGTACTAACAAATGAATCAAGGAAGTCAATTTGATTACCATCCTTGAAAAAATAAATAATTTAACATCATTTATAAAAATAAGGATGGAATCAACAAAAAAATCACATGTTTTGTAAAATAATGGGATGTTTTTTTATATGAATAGAATTATTATAAAAAGAGCGTAAAAACTTTTTTTAGAAAAATATTATTTTTCAAATATTTTTGAAAAAACATTTCATTGAAAATATGTTTTGAAATCATTTCATTGAAAAAATATCCATTTATATATAGAAAGGTTTCTTCAATGAATTTATCATGAGAGAACATATTTTTGATGTATGGGTTAAAAGAACATTCCTTTTGTATAGTAAAACGGATTAAAAAATGGATTTAAAGGAAAGTGACATGAAGATTCCTTTGAAAACATTTTTAAAAGAAAAAAATGGTAAAACTTTATTTACCAAATCATTTTAAAATAATTTATAAAATGTTTTAATAAAAAAACGGGTTTAGAAGAAAATAGGATCATCTAATAAAGAGAGAAATAAAGTCGGGTTCTCTTGAAAACATAAACTAAAACAATTTATGTACCTAGGTGTGGAGAAATGGTAATATTAAATAATAAAGGTCATGAATAACTAGCTAGAGGATAAGATCCTTAAATGGTTTATTATAATATTATCAAATAATTTCACTTATTGGAATTTAGGTGTAAATAATCATGATCAAAATAATATTTTAATGTAAACCCATGAAAAGATTATAATATTGGTGTGAGAATAAATCAATGACAGGATTATGAGTATCATATACAAATCCACATATAGAAGAGGAAATACACAAATATATATAAAAAGACATTGTAAATATAATAAAAGAATGTTAATGACAACGAGGAAGTAATATAACCCAATGAAAAGAAACTGGGTTATGAAATTCCCTTCCACTTTGTAACATTTAACTCAAATCCCTTTAAATGAAAATTTTTTAACTTGATACACAAAATATTGTAAATAATGAATGAATCATGATATTATATATTAATGTTGACGTCTGAAAAACAAATATAAGTAATTATGTATAAAACAGTAACATGATTGTTTTAAGGGAATGTTATCATTCATAAGATGAAGTGAGATTGCAAAGATAATCATTTAAATTGTTCTTGAGGAGAATAATATTTAAACATTCTTATGAATCCAAAAACACTTTTAAAGAGTTAAATGACAATTTTCCTTGTGGAATAAAACTAAATGAAACTTTTAATATCATGAAAATAAATAGGTTCATGATATAACAATTCAAATGTTAGTATATACACTATATAAATTATACTAGGTGTATAACAACTAATAAGTCCCAACAGACTCTAAATTGAGATGAAATACCATACCAGTGCTGTAACAAATGAATTGAAAAGCCCAAAGGTAATAAAAATTTAAATTCCTTGAAGATAATATAATTCATTATTTTATATGTCAATGTGGTAGTGTGTACACAATATATAATAAATTAGATGAAAATAAATTAAGTATGCCTCATAGAAAGAAAATGACACAAGAATTCCTTAGATATTAATCGAAAGACCCAAATATGATAAGAATAAAATGAAACATATAAATACCAATAAGATAAAATAATTTATGAAACAATATATCAAAATGTACAGTATCTACACCATACAAAACAACTTAGTGGTGGATATGAAATTTATCTCACGGATGTAAAAAAGTGAGATGGAAATCCCTTACCTTGTGTTTCCTTTCAGGTGAACGTCCTTAAACATCATGTATAATGGGTTTAAACATGTTATTTACTTATAACATAAACATATTAATATTTATTATATCATATATTATCCTCTTATAATATCTTATTCCATATTTTTTAATAACCGATCATTATTTTTTTCAATTTTGGTTGCTAATTGCTTAGTTTTTCGAGTATGTTTTAACTTGTTATTTATATTCTTATTAAATATATCATGGATTCATCATATCTATTATGTAAACCATGATTTTAATATCATATATATATAGTATATTTAATCTTGAATAACCTATATATTTTTTCGATAATAAGTGAAATTCACCATTCATGGAGATGGTAGTCCGTACATGCACATCAACTCTACATTCATTTCATTGTCATATCTTAAACAAATGAAAAGTAAATGAAATGTATCTACATGTATATTATAATTACAGTACCCTATTTATGTAATATATTCTATTTATGTTTATTAAAATTACCCTTATTATGTTCAATGTTTACTGTGAATGAATCACTTCACTTTGAGGGGGTGATAGCCCACACTTCCTGAAATGATGTTACCGTATTAACACAATATGGAAAGTATTAAATGTATATTTTAAAGAATATTAATGATGTATAAATATATATTAAATATAATATATAACATATAAAATCATATTATACCTAATAATCTAACCATGAATGTGGGAAAATAAAAAATGAACAATCATAGTTTCGTGAGGCGGTAGTAAACCATACAAAGAAACAATATGTTCATTAATAATTATATGGAAGTTTGAGTTAGAGTAGGTAAAACCATTAATAAATAAAAAATGAAGTATATTTAGCATTCTTGTTTTATTATATAAACATATAAGAATAATATTTTAGGTGAAGGATATGTAAGTGAATGAAAACTGATAGTTTGAAATAATTACCTTAAAACCAGGTATCACATTTTTTGAATACAAAAGGGATAAATTGAAAGGATATATGAAAAATTGGATCCTTAATGTTAAATGGGAGAAAACTGGGGAAGATATATAGGTAGATCATTTCCAAACCAATGAGGTTTTACATGTGTAAGGAATGGGGAGATGTGGTGTCCTTTTATAATGGAGGAAAAGGACTCCTGTGATATATTGGAAAATAAGTTATGTTTACGCACGTTATTACTTAAAAAATCATTAAAAACACAAAATAAAAAATAATTGAATGCTCATGACCAAATTATGTCCGGAAAATGGGTTCTGGACATGTTTCAAGGTCATTTGGTCCCTAAAGTTAAATATTTAGTCTTTTATTAATCTTAGTTTTATATTAATAATTATAATTGATATTAATTACACTCACTAATATTTCTGTTGAAAATAAATTTTGGAATTATAATAAATTATGCATTATTATTATTCCGAATATGGTAAAATATTTCCAAAATACAATCATAAGATAGTAAAACTTAATTTAATTTTCACCCCTCAAGCGGGATGACAATGCATGGTTTTAAAGAAAAAACGTCTCAAAATTTCCTTTTTAATACTAAATTCCAATGTTAAATTCATTCAATTTACATAAATTATATATTTTTATATTAACATGAACTAATTAAATATTTCTGCCAAAAAAATATAATATGTCTTTTTAAATAATTTTGGTGACAAATCATTTTTGAAATTAAATTCATTATATTTGACTATTCATTAAAAATGATATGTTTCCAAAAAATATAAAAAATTCACAATAACCTATTTTTTATGTTTCTCTTTAATATATGAATTTTATTTTGACATATTAAATAATTTAATGTTTAAAAATTAATATTTAAAATGGGTTCCCCATTAAAAGGTGGTAAAATTTTCTTCATTAAAACATATGTTCTTATGTATTAAATTGAGTTTGTTCTTATCTTGTGCCTTTAAAACCCCATGGCTTCATATAATTTTTTTATTAAATATATAGTATATATTTCCATATAACCATGCAAAATATTTAAATAACAATTTTTATTATTACAAAAGTCCTTTGGAATCCTAAAAAATAATATTATATATATATATATATAATTGGTTCTTATTTTAGTTTATAATTAATTGGAAATAATATTATATATATTTGAAGGAAAGCGACACGAAGATTACTTTGAAAACATTTGTAAAAGAAAAAGTGGGTAAAAATTGATTTACTAAATAATTTTAAAATAATTTATAAAATATTTTAAAAAAATAATGGTTTTAGATGAAAATAGGTTTTTTGAATAAAGAGATAAATAAAGTCGAGATTTCATTAAAACATTTACTAAAACATTTTGAGTACCAAATAGTGGAGAAATGGTAATATTACATACCAAATGTCATGAATAACTAGAAGATAATAAAATTAAATGGTTTATTATAAAATTATAAAATAATTCTACTTATTTGAATTTAGGTTTAAATAACCCTGATCAAAGTAATATTATAATGTAAACCCATGAAAAGATTATAACAGTGGAATGAGAATCAATCAATGATTGGATTATGAGTATAATAAATATAATCCACTTATAGAAGCGGAAATACATAAATAGATATAAAAGTCAATATAAACATAATAAAAGAATGTTAATGACAATGAGGAAGTAATATAACCCAATGAAAAGAAATTGGGTTATGAAATTCCTTTTCACATTGTAACGTTTAACTAAAATCCCTTCAAACGACAAAATTTTTATTTGATACATATGATATCATAAATAATGAATGAATCTTGATATTATATATCAATGTGGATGTCTGAAAAATAGATATTAGAAATTACATGTACAACAATAACATGATTTTTTTAAGTTAATGTTATCATTCATAAGAGGATGCGAGATTGTAAAGATAATCTTTAAAAATGTTCTTGAGCAGAATAATATTTAAACATTATTATTTTTCCAATAACACTTTTAAACATTTAAATGATAATTTTAATGATGAAAAAAAATAAATTAATCTGGTAATATCATGAAAATAAATAGGTTCATGATATAACAATTAAAATTTTAGTATGTACACTATATAAAATAAACTAGGTGAATAACAACTAATAAGTCCCAACAGAATGTAAATTAAGATGGAATACCAAAACAATGTTGTAACAAATGAATTGAATATACCAAAGGTAAAAAAAATTAAATTCCCTTAAGATAAAATAATTCATGATTTTATATGTAAATGTGGCAGTGTGTACACAATATATAATAAATTAGGTGAAAATAAATTAAGTATGCATCATACGAAAAAATGACACAAGAATTCCTTACATATGAATCAAAAGACCCAAATTTGCTAAGCATAAAATGATACATATAAATACTATTAAGACAATATAATTCATGAAACAATGTATCAAAATGTACGGTAGCTACACCATAAAAAATAATTAAGTGGTGGATATGACATCCCACCTTTTTATCACATAAACCTTAATTACATTATAAAAAACTGAGGATCTTTAAGGTTTAGTGTCTTGGAAACCAAGAACTTAATACATGACAACATAAAACATTCTTCTTAAAAACATGAAAGGCTTCTTCATTGGTTCATCCAAAGTTCATTACAACATCTCATAACCTGGGAGCATACATAAAAATAAAGGGTGAGCAGAACGCCCTGTAAGGGAAACAAGGGAAACATTTTACATGTGAACTTAAGATACATCAATAGTCATGAAAAATAATTTTAAGGCATGAGAAAGAGATCATGAGGCATATCATAATAAAAATAACGTGTTTGCTAACTTGAATATATGGATACAAAATTTAACATAGACAATCATTTCTGTTTCACCAAGGTCCATCTCCAAGGTTTCATTAAAAATTACCATGGTAATTCACCAAGGTGTCGTTAAAAATGATCATATCTAGAGATTATGTAATTACCCAATGCATTTGAGCACTATTCAGGTGCACCCTTAATATTTATTTATTATCATGTGAGCCACATATATAATCATCAATAATTTCATAAATAAACCATATACTATAAAAGAAATGGGTTTCATTTCATAGTCATAACATTTTAATAATTACTTTAAAGACGTGATCTTTATGTCAATTTAACCCACGGAAACGGAAAGTGGGTCTCATGTATGTAAATACCCGAATTTAAAATAGAAAATTTTGATATATATGTGAATACCCCTATGGAATAAAGAGTGTTTAGTATTCACTTAAAAAAATCAAATAATTTGAGAAAAAGGGAGATGCATTTTTAGGTGAAAATTCATCAGCATAATGGCTATGTTGCAGGGTTTTAGAAAACATAGAAAATAGAGGGGACATGGGTCACCCACTCATAAATGAACCACAAAATATTATAGGGACAAGAATATAAAGGATATAAGATCATGGTAATGAAATTTTAAGGACATACCATATGAAATGAAAAACATGAAAGGAAGACAAAAATAAGATTTCTCGTATGAAAAATTCGGTAGCCTAACGTCGTAACATAAAAGTTAAAAAAAATGAATTGATGAGATTAAATAGGGTGTCTCATCATGTGAACATAAAAAGAAAGTATTATTAACATTGATATCAAAAAAAAAATGGAAAAAATGAAAATGAAAGACTTGACATGAAAGTAGAACTTTGAAAATGGGAAGAGTGGAAGAATCCCATACAAAAATTCAGATGCCTAACAACGCCACTTAAAAATTCATAAAATGAATTGATGATTGTAAGATGGGGTCTCTCATAATATGAAAATAAAAATTACATTAAGGTGAATATAAAATAACATCTTCCAACATAAGAACATGGGGCATAAAAGTAATGACATAAAAGAGAGTACTTGAAAAGAAAGAGAGAGGTAGGATCCCTTACCTTGAAGAGTAACTTCAAAATCATGAAGTTTGGGACCTTGGGAGGCATGAGGGAACCTTAGGTGGACTCCTTGGAAGGTAAGGATACTAGAATTTCGTTTAGGAGGATTTTGGAATGGAATGGATGAGAAAATGGCTTGGTATTTATAGGGGAAGTCAGGGGACAAGGAATTAATGGCCAAGGGACACCACATTGGTGGTTTTGAAAAAAAAAGTGGTATTTCCTCATGGTATTGGCCACTTGGGATGCCTCATACCTTATCTTAGAGTTCATAAGTCTACCACCCCTTAAAATATCTCATGACATCATCATGACACAGTTATGATGTCATTAAACATACTGAAACCCTAAAACTGTATTTTTACTATTCACAGAAAATTCAACTTTTTCAGAAAACACCCAAAAATTTACCATAACATAATATCAATGCTAAGAATTCAAAAATAAACTCCATTTTATAAAAATAATTTTCTAAATATTTTTAATTTAATTTTTAAATAAAAACACCATTCACCAAAAATTTATTTTTTTCAAAAAGAAGCCCTAAAATTACCTTAACATAATATCGATGTTCTTAATTAAAAAATAAAGTCCATTTTCTAAAAATAATTTTGTAAATGTTTTTAATTTAATTTTTAATTTAAAACCCTATTCACTCGAAAAAACTAATAATTGACTAATAATTTCTGAAACAGTTATTTACCTATTTCATTGAATCACATTACTTAATCAAGGTGCCTATATTATATTAATACTTTCTTTAATTGAGATTACTAATCCATTCGGTCACATTAATAATCCTAAGCATAAAATCACTATTCATAAATTACTATTCACCAAAAATTAAGTTGATCTTATTAGACACCAAATTTCTTACTAAAAAAATTTATAGAAGACCATTTTTTGAATATCATTACACTTCATTGATTATTTAAGGTTTACAAAAATATTTTAAAATATCCTTTTTAAAATTCATCAATAATATACATCCTACATTTATCCGGACATTTGAAAATTTACAAACATCAACATAAGAAGAAAACACAATTTTATTTATCTTAATGGATTACACAAAGCAATTACGGTCTCCTTACATATCCCCTTATAAACCCAGCATATGACCTAAGTGTAAGGTTTGCTAAGGTGAGAGAATCTGAGGGCGGATCATCCAACATTGCATGCGTAGTAATTTTTTATCAGTTTTAACTTCTCGCAAAGGATATTTCATTCTAGCTTCACATGATGAAGTTAGGCTTGGGTTTGGTCCAGAGAAAACCCCAATGGTGCTACCTCCTTCCCATGTTCTGTTATATGGGCTTCGATTGGCCTGAGATAACTGGATGAGGCCATCTAATCTTATTTCTATATCAATTAACCAATATCACTTATATTTAGATACAATAATTTCAACATTTAGTTTCCAACGGTCATACTGACCAATTGTCATATAACAGTCGAAACCCAACAGTCTCATTTTATTTATACTCATGTTATCAAATGAAACAGTTTTATTGAGTATAAAAAAATAAAATAACACACAAAATTAGGGAACAATATTTATTCAAAATTTCAGGTTGTTAAATTCTTCCCCCTTTTGAAATTGCGTCCTCCCAATTTTTAAAATTGGGCATTGAAATTTAATTGAAAGTCCCACATCGGAAAAAGAGTCAGTAAAACTATTACTTTAAAAGATAGAATGGGAAAAACAATGGTCACTCGATTTAACCCATACTATGATTCCATGTAAGGAAACATGGATATGGAAGAGAAAAAAATATCGTGTTCTGATGGAGAGTGATAGAAAACATGATTAGGAGAAGGTAACCACAAAAAAATCACAAACTTATGATGTGTGTAAACAGTATTTCATTTCCCAGTAGGAAACTTGAACCAAGAACATTTTTTTTTACGTTCCTTTTAATAATTTTAAGGACTTCATTTACTACATAGAATAAGAACACAAGGAAATATACTTACCTTCATGTATAGTTTCACCCTTTAATATGTTTCTACCAAAACTATTCTTCTCTCCAAACGATGTGCATTCAAAAAAACTTGGTCTCATCAAAAGAAAAAGAATCATCTTCTAGAGAATCAAATAATCCACTAAATATTAACTATATATTTCTTCTATCTTTAAACATTATCCAAAAACAGAAAGTGTAAGATAAAATAAATCTTAAAAAAAGAACCCCATATGAAGGGAAACTACTTTTAAATCATCAAAATTCCACGGTACTACCCAAAGTTCATCATAGACCATTCTATAAATAACATTCCTTAAAATTCCTCAAAATAAACCAAACTAAGATTGAAACCCAAATACAAGAAGGATTTGATAACATAGTCTTCTAAGATAAACATTATCGTTCATCTCCAAACAACATCAACTACTCCTAACATATTATAAAAAAACAAACTAACCTAAACATATTTTACCCAAGATAGGTTAATCATTTCCATAAGTAACCTAAATTACTATAAGTTCACAATAAATTCATCAATTCTTCAAAATATAAGTCAACCTTTAATCCTCAAAGAAAATACCGTATTAATCTATTTACCTCAATCATATAGGGTTCCCAAAATAGTGAACGTCTTCCTAAATAATAATCATCTTTTAATCCCCTAATCATATTTTTTTCCAAGAAGAACAACTTCAAAACATCAACATGTGGTACATAACAATAGATGTTTTCATTAATGATATAAAACCATCTTATGTAGTGACTCGATGTTATTAGAAAACACTAAATATATGCTCATAGGGCATGAACTAAAATACAACATGACATAGACAATTATTGCGAAGAAGTTACATGTACTTTAGTCATCTTGATCCATCTTAGCATAGGACTTGCATTGTTCCCTTGTCCTTGAATATTGTTGATGCTCATCATGCTTCTCATACCTTCAAAGAGATAATTGGATTGGATAATGAAACTTCTCGATATTTACGACATTGAAATGTATAAGGTACATTATATTGAACCTTATCTCTATTCATCACATTATTATTTTTTTAAAAGCAATTGGATACATTATGCCCCATCACACCACACTTAAAACATCTCCCAATTCTATTGTGACATTCTCCTTGTTGCCCCTTTCCACACTTTTTTCACAAAGGAAATTTGGTCTTCTTTCCCTTATAAACATTATCAGATGAACATCCATGAGACTTCGTCTTCTTCTTCCTTTATGAATTTGGGCATTCAACTAGGTACCAATTATTAATTGTGATTTTTGATAGTTGGTTTTGCATAATCAAAATATGTTCAACTTGATCTCTCGCATCTCTGTCATATTAATAGGGAAACAATCACATTTCCTATCACATTGGTTGTTGGGACATGTTCTTCTATTTCATTCCATTAACTAAGAAAATAAAGAATAATTAGGAGGCTTTAATACCTATCCAATAATCATGAAAAGGGAACTTAATGCATAGAAGGATAAACTTTTAGATTAAAAGTATACCCTAACTTGGGATACCCGAGGTTCCAATCATGGTTATCCATGATCATATATTCTTATGTGAATATCTATTTTATTTTATCTTTTTCCATTTAATAATGGTTCATACAAAGCTTATGAATTTACCAAAGCTTATGAATTTACCAAAGCATATCCCTTAGGAGTGTCAAACCAAGAGTGCAGCAAGGCCCTTTGTGATAAACCAGGTTACCCCGGGTCAAGCCCAAAACACCTTGTCAGAGTTTTTACTCCTAGTAACATCTATAACGGAGCCACCTCTACTTGTTCGTATCTCGACAGAGATTTATTTGATTGGAACCCACATAGTCAATACTCACCAAAATACAAGGAAAATTTCCTATATTTAATCTTTTCTATAGGGTTATTCCTTAAGTTTTCATATCCTAATTTCCACAAATAACTAAACCATCCTTTGATATCAACTATTACATCCCGATTTTTATCACATAAAATTTCATTACATTATACAAAACCGAGGATATTTAATGTTTAGTGGCTTAGAACCAGGAACTTAATACATGAAAACATAAAACATTCTTCTTAAAACTTTAAAGGATTCTTAATTTGTTCATCCTATGTTCATTACATCATCTCATAACCTAGGATCATACATCAAAGGAAAGGGTGAGCAGAAGTCCCAGGAAAAGAAACAATGGAAACATTTTACATGTGATCTTAAGATACATAAAAAGTCATGAAAAATATCTTTAAGGCATGAGAAATAGATCATGAGGCATATTATAATAAAAATAAAGTGTTTCATAACATGAAGATGTGGCTAAAACATTTAACATAGAAAATCATTTCCATTTCACCAAGGTCCATCCCCAAGGTGTCATTAAAAATTTCCAAGGTGTCGTTAAAAATGGTCATCTCCAGAGAATATGTATTTACCCAATGCATTGGAGCGCTATCAGGGAGCAACCTTAATTTTTATTTATTAGAATTTGAGCAACATATATCATCATCATTAATATCACAAATAACCCATATAGCATAAAAGAAATGAGCTTCATTTCATAGTCATAACAATTTAAAAAAATCATTAAAGTCGTAATCTTTATGTCAATTTAACCCACGAAAAATGAAAGCGGGTCTCATTATAAGGCCCCAGCCTTAAACATTACATAACATTGAGATATATCAAGAATACACATTGATATGATAAAATCATTATCAAATCCATTTTCAATACCCAAAATAAAATAAAATTAAAACATGGTATTTATTTTTCATTTTTTTAAAAAGTTATGGCTTCTAGAGGAAGCCGAAACTCAAATAATTGTCACGGCGGCGGAGAAGTCATTTTTTCCAAATATGTATAACAAAATAAAACATTCCCTTTTTTCATTTTGTAAAAATATTTGTATAAAAAAGATTCCTTTTGAATATATGTAAAATTAAAAGGGTTTTATACACCATATAAAAGAAAGTTATGTACAAAATATGCCTCAATGAAAGGAGATTGAGATGAAGTCCCTTACCTCATGTCCGACATGACTTGATCATTCATTAATCTCATGAATAATAAACATGAGTTAATTTATACCTGATTAAGAACCTTTTCAAGTTCATTATTCTTTTTATATAACTTATTACCATGTTATAAACACTATGTAATTATTTATGTTAATAATGGTCGTTTTGTCGATCATTGGTACTTGAGTCAAAAATCAACTCCTTATAATTACAAGTTGTTCTTGTGGTAAAATATCAATTATATATAGAATTATATTCATGATGTAGATATAATATATATCATATATATATATATATTATATACATGAATTTATAATATTACATAATATTTAGAGGTAAGAAATGAAATGCACCGTTCATGGAGACGGTAAGCCGTACGTACGCATGAACGATACATTCATTTATATTTCGTATTTAATGGAATAAAATCAAAATGATATAAAGGTATATTATAATTACTGGATAATATCATATATAATATTATTAAATCTATCCTTTACACATCCCACATATGTCATTAACGAATCAAATCACTTTGAGGGGGCGGTAGTCCGCATTTCCTAAAATGAAGATATCGTGTTTTCCCATAATGGAAACCATAAAGGTATTCCATAAATGACAAATACATAAGATTAAGGAAAACATAAACATATTATATATCATATATAAATATAGTGACATCTTAATGGACACCATTGAATTTGTTAAACGAATATTGAACAATCATCGTTTTGTGAGGCAGTAATTCTCCATCCACAGAAATAGTACGTTCATTAACCATTAGACGGAGGTGTGTGGAAGTGTATCTTGAATAATTCTTATAAACTCATCCTAGTATATTGAAGATACTAGAGTTTTTACAAAATAAGTGAATAAAAGAAGTTTAGGGGGTTGGAGAATCAAAATAATACAAAAGAACATTTGAGAAGACTTTATATTTAAATCGGGTAACTCCTCTTGGATTGAACCAAAAGGGTTTCTTGAAGAGAATTATGCCAAAGGTAAGGCTTCTATGATTAAGAGAGGGATGTGTAGAGATAAAATGAGTAGATATTGGCCAATTCAACGGCTTGAGAAGTGCGGGTAAAGAGGTAGAGGTGTGGGCCTTTTATAAGAGGGAGGAGGGGCACTCTTGGAAAGTCAAGAAATGTTACTTTATTTTAAAACGGGTTTTGGATTTTAAAGGTCCAATATTGATATATTTCGAGGATAAGGTGATAAGGGTTCGAAATATACTCATACAATAGGTTTTTTACAAGTGTAAGTCTTATATTTTGCAGTATCTTTTCATTTTATTTAAATCATTCATTAATGAGATAATCGCTGCATCATCATGATGTCATAAATAAATTTATTTATTTAATGTCTAAAAATTATAAAAAAATACTATGATATAGGAAATATTTTTATCTTTCCAATGATTATTTATAGTCTAAGATATAATTTGCACAGTCAAAATTAATATTGGTTTACTTGGGTGATACATTATTTTGTGATATTCCCTATTTTTTTAAAATAAAACGATATAGTGTCACTATCACACATAAGTGATTCCTTGGGGTCCCAAAGCTTGGCACAAGGAATCCAATGGTCGGCCACGACACAACCAGTATAATTAGGACACATGTTGGGGTCTTTTGTTATTATTATGATATTATTTTATTATCCTTAATTACCTGATTTCTAATTAATCATGATAATTAAAGATAATTACCGTCGTTACTATTAATAATGTCCAAAAAAGAGTCTTAATTACATAATTTGGACCATATCATTCCAAATATGGAATCAATTTTCCCAAATTCCAAACATAGAAAATTCAATAATTCATTTAAAAAATAATTTCCATTGTCAAATCAAATAGCGGGTTTTTTTTGAAACAATATCTATGAAACGTTTGGCGCTTGTTTATGACCAATTCCAATTTGAAACCAATTAAAATGAATAAAATTGGATTAAATGGTAAAAATATATTCCAATTACACTTTAAAACCAATTAAAAAAATAATGTAACAATATATTTAAATTAGATGAAAAAGCAGTTTTGCTGTAAAATCCAGTATTTTTCACTATTCAATAAAAAATGAACATTGTCAGAAAAATACCAAAACATTATCCAAAGTAAATTTAAATTCCCCAATCCTAAAGATTAAATTTATTGTGACAAATAGATATTATAAAATTTCCAAAATTTTGATTTAAAAATGGTTTCCTATCAAAAGGCAGTAAAACAATCTTTTAAAAATATTAGTGTATTCCATGCTTTCGATTGGATTTATTCTCATTTTAAGCCTCTAAAAGAAAATCAAATTCATAAATAGACATAGATAGAAATATCTATTATTAATTAATTACATGGGATGTTACATCCTTCCTCCCTTTAGAAAATTTCATCCCCACAATTTATTTACTTATCGAATAAGTGGGGGTATTTATCCCTCATTGCATTTTCAGATTCCCATGTTTCCTCTTCAATCATGTGGTTTTTCCAAAAAAAACCATTACATGATGAATCACTATATTCCACAACACTTTCTCCATGTGGTCATGAATCTAGACCAGTTGTTCCTCATAAGATAGATTATCGTCCAGCAGAACTACCTCTGGACTCAAAACATGAGATGGATCTGGCATGTACTTCCTTAACATTGAAACATGAAAAACATTGTGTAACTGAGATAAAATCAGAGGTAAATCCAATTGGTATGAAACTGATCCAACTCTCTCCAAAATTTCATATGGTCCAATGATCCTTGGACTCAGCTTTCCTTTCTTACCAAATCGCATCACACTTTTCCATGGTGAAACATAGAGAAAAACATGATCACCTACCTCCAAAGAGAGATCCTTCCTCCTATTGTCCGCATAATTGTTCTGCCTTCTCTGATCTATTCTATTGTGTTTCTGTATCAGCTGAACTTTTTATGCCAACTCTTATACCAATTCTGGTCCCATCAACTTCCTTTCACCCACTTCATCCCAAAAAGCTGGAGTTTGACACAGCTTCCCATATAATTTCTCAAATGGTGCCATCTGTAGACAAAAATGAAAACTGTTATTATAATAAAACTCAACCAAAGAAAGATGTTGGTCCCAACTTCCCTGATAATCCATCAAACAAGCACGTATCATATCCTCCAAAGTATGAATTTTTCGTTATGACTTCACATCTGATTGAGGATGAAAAGTTGTACTAAAATTTAATTCAGTACCCAACGAATTTTGAAGGCCTTTCCAAAAGTTAGAAGAAAACATGGGATCCCGATCAAATACAATGGAGAGGGTAACTCCATGTAACCTGACTATCTCTTTAATATACAAACAAGAAATCTGATCTAGAGAAAAAGTATCTTGTATAGCATGGAAATGAGAAGATTTAGTCAAGCGATCAAAAATAACCCAGATTGCATTATTACCTCGAGGTGTCTTCGGCAATCCCACAACGAAGTGCATGGATATATTCTCCCATTTCTAATCTGAAAATGGTAAAGGATAAAGCATCTCATTCGGTAACTGTTGCTCTGCTTTAACCCGTTGACAAGTCAAACACTTCACAGTAAAATCACCAATATCTCTTTTCATTCCATCCCACCAATAATACTCCTGAAGATCTCTATACATCATAGTACTGCCTGGATGAACTGAAAACGGAGAACTATGACCATCACATAACAACTCTCTCTTCAAATGTGAATCACAAGGCACACACAATCTATTCCAAAATCTCAAAACTCAATCATTATCAATGTTGAATTCAAGAAACTTACCCTTATTAACTATCTCTACCTTTTTCTACAACTCACTGTCTTGCTTCTGTGCTTGCTTAATTCTACTTGATAGAGAAGATTTCACTAACACATGAAACAAAACAAAATAAAATCCTCCACCATCAACTTCTATGCCAAATTTCATCAAATACCTAACCAGGGGATCATGTTCCAAATGCAACATTTTTAATGAAGCATTACTTTTTTGACTCAAAGCATCAGCCGCTTTATTTGATTTTCCCGGATGGTATTGAATTGTACAATCATAATCCTTGATTAATTATAGCCATCTCATCTAACTAAGGTTCAATTCTTTCTGAGTTAATATATTATTTAAACTTTTGTGATCGGTATATATTTCACACTTTACTCTATAAAAATGACGCCTCCAAAATTTTAAAGTGAACACAACAGCAGCTAATTCCAAATCATGTGTAGGGTAATTTACCTCATGAGTTTTCAACTGACGTGAAGCATAAGCAATTACCTGATCATTCTGTATTAGGATGCAACCCAGTCCTTTTAATGAAGTATCAATGTAGATAACAAAATCCCCATTCCTGGAAAGTAGTGCCAAAACTGGAGAATTCAACAATCTTCTTTTCAGTTCCTGAAAACAATTATCACATTATTTTGTATAGATAAGAATAACACCCTTCCGAGTTAACTTAGTCATTGGACTAGATAACCATAATTTTTTTTAACAATTCTTCGGTAATATCCTACCAAAACAAGAAAACTACGAATCTCGGTTACATTTGTGGGTCTTAGACATTCTTCCACAAGCTTTGTTTTTGCAGGATCAACATTTATCCCATCTTTGGAAACAATGTGACCATGGAAAGAAATTTGTTGCAACCAAAACTCAAACTTGCTGAATTTCCCATCCAATTTCTTTTCTTTTAAGGTTTTCAAAATAACCCTTAAATGTCTTTCATGATCCTTTTTACTTTTAGAAAAAACCAAAATATCATCAATGAAAACAACCACAAACTTATCCAAGAACTCATGGAAAATTCTATTCATAAGGTCCATGAATACAGCAGGTGCATTGGTTACACCAAAAGACACAACTACAAATTCATAATGGCAATATCTTGTACGAAACACAGTCTTTGGAATATCTGCTTCCTTTACCTTCAACTGATGGTACCCCGATCTCAGGTCAATCATTGATAAATACTGAGCTCCCTGGATCTGATCAAACAAATCATCGATATGAGGAAAAGGATATTTGTTCTTAATAGTGATGTTATTCAAGGATCTATAATCAATGAAAAGTCTCATTGAACCATCTTTATTTTTAACAAATAAAATATGAGCACCCCATGGTGATGTGCTAGGTCGAATAAAGTCTTTCTCTAATAAATCGTGCAATTTCTCCTTCAACTCTAAAAGTTAAATTTGAGACATTCTATAAGGGGGGTTTTAAATTGGATTAGCATCAGGAACTAAGCCAACAGTAAATTCAACTTCCCAATCTGGTATTATTCTAGGCAACTCATCAGGAAAAACATCACGATACTCATTTACCACGGGAACATCATTAATCTAAACGGTTCCTTTGTTTTCAACAATATGTGCAAGGTAAAATTCATTTCCATCTTCTAAAAGTTTCTCAGCCTCTTGATATGTTATCAACAGTAAGGGTTCATTCTTGTTCACAAATTGAATGTCTTTATGAAAAGAAATTTCATTAGCTCTACAAACAATCTTAGCATGGTAAATAGAGAGCATATCCATACCCAGGATAACATCAAACTATACTAGAGGTAAAACAATAATTATTGAAAGTAGGTTCTTTCCCCGGATAACGATAGGAATACTCCTATAAATTCTTTTTGCCTCAATATTTCCCCCAGGTGTTTTTAACACTAGTTCAGGAGTCATTTCTTGAGATGTTATTCCCAATTTAGTAGAAAATTTTTCAGAGATGAAAGAATGTGTAGAACCTGAATCAAACAACACACTGGAATAATCTGAAAAAACAAAGTACCTGATACCAATTCATTTGATGGCCCAACATCTGTTGAAGTAGTCGCAAAGGATTTCACCACCCCTTTATGCTTGCAGTCTAACTGCTTCCCATCAGTTGAGCTCTTTTTCGAACAATCGTTTTCATAGTGACCCATCTCATTACACTTGAATCATTTTACTAACTATAAATCAAATTTGGTCTTACCATCACCTTAATCTTTTCCAGTGCAATCACGAGCCTTATGTTACATCTTACCACATCGGTAGCACTTTCCAGAATTCAAAATAAATTCCCCAGCATGCTTTTTACCACATTTATCACAAACTGGAAACTTAGTTTTCGTACCATCATACCTTTTTGAAGAATTATTCCCTTTATACTGCCACCTCGGTCTCTTCTTTTGTTGGTTTTTATAGAACACTTGATCATCAGAAAACTCCATTTCCACCTTCTCATCACATCGAACAATCTTTTCATAACTTTTGAACTCACGAGAAGCTAATGCCATTCAATATTTTGGGTTTAATCTTGAGTATAAATGATTGATTTTACTATCAAGGTCTCGGATAAAATTTGGTCCATACCTTGCCAATCGAGTGAACCTTTCTTCATAAGCAGCCACTAGGTCTTCCTCTTGCATCAATTCCAAGAATTTTTTCCATCCTATGTCGAATAGCCTTAGGAAAATATATCTCAATAAACATACCTTTGAATTTATCCCAGTCGAGAGCATCAATCTCATCAGCGTCCCTGATATTTTTAACCATCGTCCACCACTGATCCACTTCACCCTCCATATGGAAAATAGTAAGACTAACCTTTTTATTGTCTGAACACCCCATGACATAAAAAATCTTCTCCAATGCTTCAATCCGCCCTCCAGCTAGTACAGGGTCAGATGATCCTCTGAATGATAGGGGATGTTGCCTCATGAAATGTTTTACCACTGACATGTTCCTCTGTGGTTAATCAGGATGATCTCGTGGATGGATACCACCACCATTTATCTCTTGAGTCAACAGTGCCATTACAGAAACAAACTGTTCAGTTCCAATTCTGACCATGTCAGGATGCTGATTCGGAAGGTCATTTCCTTCGGCAAGCCTTCCATGAACTACTTCCCTGTTTCCTCTGCGGAAAACCATTCTGAACAAACATGTATTAGATGATGCAACATGGTAATATTCAAATGATATATCATTTCAATCTCACCATAAAAAAAATATTTTTTTAGATAATCATTTAATATAATTCTAACTTCTAAAGTTATCTAAACTGACCTCTAATACCAACTATAAGGCCCCAACCCTAAACATTACTTATTGTTGAGATATATCAAGAATACACATTAATATAATAAAAACATTATGAAAACCATTTTCAATACCCAAAATAAAACAAAAGTAAAACATGGTATTTATTTTTCATTTTCAATAAAAAGTTATGGCTTGTAGAGGAAGCCAAAACTCATATAATAGTCACGGCAGCGGAGAAGTCGTTGTCGCCACATACGTATGAAAAATAACATTCCCTTGTGTCGTTTAGTAAAACGATTCATATAAAAAAGATTTCTTTTGAATAGACGTAAAATTCAAATGGTTTTATAAACCGTATAAAAGAATGTTGTGTATAAAATAAACCTCAATGAAAGGAGATTGAGATGAAGTCCCTTACCAAGTGTCTGACTTGACATGATCGTTCTTTAATCTCCTGAATAATAAACTTGAGTTAATTTCTAGTTGATTAAGAACCTTTTTTAAGTTCATTATTTTATTTATATCACTTATTACAATGTTATGAACACTATGTAATTATTTAAGTTAATAATGGTCATTTTGTCGATCATTGGTACATGAGTAAAAAATAATCTCCTTATAATTACAAGTTGTTCATGTTGTAAAATACCCATTTTATCCATAATTATATTCATGATTTAGATATCATATATATCTTATATATCCATTATATACATGCAATTAAAATATTACAAAACATTTAGAGGTATGAAATGAAATGCACCATTCATGGAGACGGAAAGCCGTACGTACGCATGAACTCTACTTTGATTTCTATTTCATATTTAATGGAATGGAAACATAATGATATAAAGGTATATTATAATTCCCGTATAATATCATATATAATATTATTAACTCCATCCTTTACACGTCCCACATATGACATTAACGAATCAAATCACCTTGAGGGGGCGGTAGCCCGCACTTCCTAAAATAAAGATATCACGTTTACCCATAATGGAAATCATAAAAGTATGACATAAATGAAAAATACAGAATATTAAGGAAAACATAAACATATTATATATCATATAAAAATATAGTGACATATTAATGGCCACCTTTGAAGGTATTAAAAGAATATTGAACAATCATTGTTTCATGAGGTAGTAATTCGCCTTCCACAGAAACAGTATGTTATTTAACCATTTAATGGAGGTGTGTGGAAGTGTAGCTCGAATAAATCTTATAAAAACTTAATATTATATTTAAGATACTGGTTTTGTTACAAAATAAATTAATATAAATATTTTAGGGGGTTGGAGAAGAAAAATAAATCAAAAGAACATTAGAGAAGACTTTACCTCTAAATCGGGTAACTCCTCTTGGTTTGAACCAAAAGGGTTTCTTGAAGAGATTTCTACATAAGGTGGGGCTTCTATAATGAAGAGAGGGATTTGGAGAGATAAAATGATCATAGTTTTGCTGAGCCAATGGCTTGAGAAGTGTGGGTAAATAGGTAGAGGTGGGGGCCTTTTATAAGAGGGAGGAGGGGCACTCATGGAATGTCAAGAAATGTTACTTTATTTTCAAATGTGATTCAGATTTTAAAGGTCCCACATTGATATATTTCGAGGATAAGGTGATAAGGGCTATAAATATACCCATCAAATAGGTTTTTTACAAGTTTAAGTCTTATAATTTAAATTATCTTTTCATTTTATTTAAATCGTTCATTAATGAGATAATCGTTGCCTCATCATGATGTCATAAATAAATTAATTTATTTAATGTCAAAAATTATAAAAATACTATAATGTAGGAAATATATTTTTCTTTACAATGACTATTTATAGTCTAATAGATCATTTAAACAAAAAAAATTAAAATTAGTTTATTTGGGTGATACATTCTTTTGTGATATTCTCCATTCTTTATAAATAAAAAGATAAAGTGTCACTATCACACAAAAGTTATTCCATGGGGTCCCAAAGTTTGGCACAAGGCATCCCATGGTCGGCCATGACACAACCAGTAGAATTAGGACACATGTTGGGGTCATTTTTTATTATTATGATATTATTTTATTATCCTTAACTACCCGATTACTAATTAATCACGATAATTAAAGATAATTACCGTCATTACTATTCACAATGTCAAAAAACAAAAGAGACTTAATTACATAATTTGGACCTTATGATTCCAAATATGGAATCCATTTTACCAAATTACAAACATAGAAATTGGAATAATTAATTTAAAAAAATAATTCCCATTGTCAAAACAAACAATGGGTTTTTTTTGAAACAATATCTATGAAAAGTTTGGCACTTGTTTATGCCCAATTCCAATTTAAATTAAATTACAATGACTAACATTGGATTAAATGGTAAATATATATTCTAATTAAACTTTAAACCAATTGAAAAGATAATTTAACCATATATTTAAATTAGATGAAAAATAAGTTTTGATGTAAAATGCAGTATTTTTACATATTCATTAAAAATGAACATTGTCAGAAAAATACCAAAACATTATCCAAATTAAATTTCAAGGTCCCAATCCTAAATAATAAGTTTATTTTGACAAATAGAGCATATAAAATTGTCAAAATTTTTATTTAAAAATGGTTTTCCATCAAAAGGTAGTAAAAAAATCTTTTAAAAATATTAGTGTATTTCATGCTTAAGATTGAATTTATTCTAATTTTAATCCTCTAAAACACTATCTAATTCATAAATAGACATAGATAAGAATATCTATTATTCATTACTTACTTGTGATGTTACAGTTATGTATGTAAATCCCATAATTTAAAATAGAACATTTTGGTATATATGTGAATACCCCTATAGAATAAAGATTTTTTAGTATTCACTTAATAAAATAAAAGAATTTGACAAAAAGGGAGAGACATTTTTAGTTGAAAATTCAGTAGCATAAAGGCGATGTTGTAGGGTTTTAGAAAACATTGAAAAAAGAGGGGTCATGGTTCACCCACTCATAAATGATCCATAAAATATTATAGGTACAGAATATAAAGGATATAAGAACATGGTAATGAAATTTGAAGGACATACCATATGAAATGAAAAACATGGAAGGGAGACCAAAATAATATTTCGCTTACGAAAAATTCGGCAGACTAACGGTGTCACTTAAAATTTCTAAAATATGAATTGATGAGATTAAATAGGTTCTCTCATAATGTGAACATAAAAGGACATTATGATGACCAATGAGATCATACCCCAACATTGAAAAAATGAACTTGAAAGACTTGACATGAAAGTAGAACATTGAAAATGGGAAGAGTGGAAGAATCCCTTACAAAAATTCGGCAGCCTAATGACGCAATATAAATATTCATAAAATAAATTGATGAGAGTAAGAGGGGGTCTCTCATCATATGAAAATAAAAAATACAGTAAGGTAATTATAAAATAACATCCTCCAACATAAGAACATAGAGCATAAAAGAAATGACATAAAAGAGAGTACATGAAAAGAAAGAGAGAGGTCAAATCCCTTAACTTGAAGAGTAACTTCGAAATCATTATGTTTGGGACCTTGGGAGGCTTGAGGGCACCTCAGAAGGACTCCTTGGGAGGTAGGGAGACTAGAACTTCTTTGAGGATGATTTTTGAATGGAAAATATGAGATAATGGCTTGGTATTTGTAGGGGAAGTGAGGGGACAAGGCATTGATGGCCAACGGACACCTCATTGGTGGTTTTGGCAAAAAAAAAAGATTTATTTCCTCATGGTATTGGACACTTGGGACACCTCATAAATTATCTTTCTATTAATAAGTCGACCATACCATAAAATATCTAATGACATCATCATGACACAGTTATGATATCATTAAACATACTGATACCCTAAAACTGTATTTTTACTATTCACTGAAAATTCAACTTTTTCATAAAACTCCGAAAAATTTACCTTAACATAATATCTGTGCTCTGAATTCAAAAATATACTCCATTTTATAAAAATATTTATCTAAATATTTTAAATTTAATTTTTAAACAAAAACACTATTCACCGAAAAATCATTTTTTTCAGAAAAAACACAAAAAATTACCTTAACATATTATCGATGTTCTGAATTCAAAAATAATTTCCATTTTATAAAAATATTTTTCTAAATATTTTTCATTTAATTTTTAATTAAAAAACACTATTCACTTGAAAAAACTAATAATTGACTAATAATTTCTGAAACATTTATTTACCTATTTTATTGAATCACATTACTTAATGAAGATGCCTATATTATATTAATACTTTCTTTATGTGATATTACAAATCCATTTGGACACCTTATTAATCCTAAGTGTAAAATCACTATTCATAAATTACTATTCACCAAAAATTAAGTTGATCTTATTAGACTCCATATTTCATACTAAACACATTTCTAGATGACCATTTTTTGAAAATCATTACACGTCATTAATTATATAAGGTTTACAAAAATATTTTAAAATATCTTTTTTTTCAAATTCATCAATAATATACATCCTACATTTATCCGGACATTTGAAAATTTACAAACTTCACAATAAAAAGAAAACACAATTTTATTTATCTAAAAAGATTACACAAAGTAGTTATTGTCTCCTTACATAGCCCCTTATAACCCCAGCATATGACCTAAGTGTAAGATGTGCTAAGGTGATAGAATTTGAGGGCAGCTCGGCCAATATTGCACGAGTAGTAATTTCTATCATTTTGAACTTCTCGCGAAGGCGATTCCGTTCTAGCTTCACATGATAAAGTTCGGCTTGGGTTTGGTCCAGAGGAAATCCCAGTGGTGCTACCTCCTTCCCATGTTCTGTTATATGTGATTCTATTAGCCCGAGACAACTGGATGAGGCCATCAAATCTTCTTTCTATATTTATTAACCAATATCACTTGTATTTAGAGAAAATAATCGCAACATATAGTTTGCAATGGTCATATTGACCAATGGTCATATAATAGTCGAAACCCAACGGTGCCATTTTAATTATAGTCAGGTTATAAAATGAAACAGTTTTGTTGAGTATAAAAAAATAAAATAACACAAAAAATAATGAAACAATTGTTATTCAAAATTTCTGGTCGTAACAGTGGATATGACATTTATTTCACTGATGTAAAAAGTGAGATAGAAATCTCTTACCTTGTGTTACATTTCAGGTGAATGTCCTTCAACATCATGTATAAGGGGTTTAAACATGTTATTGACTAATAACATAGAAATATCAATATTTATTATGTCTTATCTTATTCTCTTAAAATATCTTACTACATATTTCTTAATAACCGTTCATTATTTTATCTATTTTTGGTCATAATTTCCTAGTTTTTCGAGTATGTTTTAACTTGTTATTTATGTTATTATTAAATATATCATGTATTCATCCTATGCATTATGTAAACCAAGAATTAATATCATATATATATACATATATATTGTATTTTAATCTTGAATAATCTATAATGTTTTGGAATAATAAGTGAAATGCACCGTTCGTGGAGATGGTAGTCCGTACATGCACATAAATACTACCTTCATTTCACTATCAAATATTACACAAATGAATAGTAAATGATATGTATGTACATGTATATTATAATTACGGTACCCTATTTATGTAATATAATCTATATATGTTTATTAAAATTACCCTTAATATGTTCAATGTTTAGTGTGAATGAATCACATCGCTTTGAGGGGGCGATAGACCAAACATCCTAAAATGATGTTATTATATTAACAGAATATGGAAAGAATTAAATTTATTCTTTATAGAGGATTAAGGATGAATAATTATATATTAAAAATAATATATAACATATAAAATCATATTATACCTAATAATTTCTAACCATGAATGTTGGAAAATAAAAAACGAACAATCATAGTTTCGCGAGGTGGTAGTTCACCATACAAAGAACCAATATGCTCATTAATAATTAGATGGTAGTTTGAGTTAGTAGAGGTAAAACCCTTAATAATGTAAAAAGTAAGTATATTTAGGATTCTGGTTTTATTATAATAACATGGAAGAATCATATTTTAGGTGTAGGATAAGTAAGTCAATGAAAAGTTATAGTTGGAAATAATTACCTTATAACTAGGTATATCGTTTTGTTGAATACCAAAGGGATCCCAAGAAAGGATTTATGAAAAATTAGATCCTTAATGTTAAATGGCATAAAATTGTGGAAGCTATATGGGTAGATCACTTCCAAACCTATGTGTTTTAACAAGTGTGAGGAATTTGGAGATGTGGTGTCCTTTTAAAATGGTGGAAAAGAACTCTCGTGATATATTTAGAAAATAAGTTAGGTTTAAATATGTTCTTAATTAAAAAATCATTAAAATCCCAAAATAAAAAATAATTGAATTTTCATGGACTAATTATGTCCATAAAATGGGATCTGGACAAGTTTCATGGTCATTTGGTTCCTAAAGTTAATAGTTTAGTCCTTTATTATGCTTATTTTTATATTAATAATAATAATGGATAATAATTACATTCACTAACATTTCTAGTGAAAATCGAAGTTGGAATTATTAAACATTATAAATTAGTATTATTCAAAATATGGTAAAATTATTACATATTACAATCATAAAAGTGTAAAAAATTAATATAAATTTCATCCCGCAAGCGGGATGACAATACGAGGTTTAAAAAAACATCTCAAAGTTTCCTTTATTATAATAAATTCCAAAGTTAAATTCATTCCAATTTCATAAATTTTATTTCTTGATAAAAACATTATCTAATTAAACATTTCAACCAAAAAAATATAATATGCCTTTTTAAATAATTTAGATTATAAATCAGTTTTGAAATTAAATTCATTATATTAGACTATTCATTATAAATGACATGTTTCCAAAAAATATAAAAAATTCTCTATTACTTATTTTTTATGTTTCAATTAAATATATGAATTTTATTTTGACATATAAAATAATTTAATTTTTAAAAATTATTATTTAAATTGGGTTCCCCATTAAAAGGTGGTAAAATTGCATTCATGAAAACATAGGTTCTTATGTGTTAAATTGAGTTTTTTCTTATCTTGTGCCTTTAAAACCCAATGGATTTATAATTTTTTTATTGAATATAATATATATATACATGTTTCTGTAAAATCATGCACTAAGTTTATTTAACTATTTTTATTAATACAAAACTACTTAGGAATCCTATAAAATAATAATATTTCTTTTTATATATAATTGGTTCTTATTTTAGTTTATAATTAATTTGTAAAAACTGATTCATAATATATTTTTATAAACCATATATCATTATAAGATATCTAATAATATTCACAACCACTCACATAATGTCTATTCTTTATCGTTTTATATTAAATAATAATATTTTAATAATACATTTGTTTGTGTGAAACCTGATCTTGCACAGAAAAAAATCTATTCTTGAAGGTTTCTATTGTATGTAACAAATTGTATCAAAGATGGTCACTCTTGTTTGTAAAGAAAGCAATCAAGTAAGGTCTCTATTGCATATAACATTAGACAAATTATTTTTATGCATTTCAATCTATAGATATATTATATTTATTGAATATTGTAAATATATTGTAAAGTATTGGGTTATTATATTCTATTTTTACAATGGGTGTTGGGTGTCATATACACTATTGAATAATATGTCGTACATTAGAAATGTGGGTTGTTACATTCTCCACACCTTAATTAAAATGTGTCCTTGCAATTTAATCTCAATCGTAGTGATTTATTTTTTTGATATTTATTATATTTAAATCTTACATCATGAGAATTACTCATAAAACATCCTTTATAAAGGAGTCAATGAGAATTACAAAGGTCACTTAGACTACCATGTAATACGATCTCTAAGTAAGAGGTCATTAGTGTGAAGTTAAAATATATACATGGTTAAAAATATTAAATACTTATTGTGAGTTAGTGATTTCATCAATCACAAACTAGTGAATGATCAATATAAAGTTGAAGGACTCAAATCCATAAATCATTGATTATTTAAGAGACCAACGGTTGAACAAAAATTAATGGTTTAGCACAAAATTTTCCTTCCAATACATTTTCCAATTGTGGGTAATTATTATACTAACCAAGATTATAGTGAAATATGCTTCCATTATAGGTTTCAATTTCATGTAGACAATCCAAAAAATTTCTTGTTCATTGATCAAATTTAATTGATCCATTTATTTCTAAAATTCATTAACAATAATGAATTATTTATATGCATTAAGCACAAAAAGAAGCTTTCATAGGCATTTTATGACCAATAAAAGAGTGTAAAGTCTAAATTAGTTTCCTTAACTATCTACCAAAATAAATATGGTTAATAAATTAATATGTAATCCACAAAAGTTATAATAATTTTTTGTCATTAACAGATATTTTTCAAATTTTTTTAACTAAAAACAAATGAAAAAATTACCTAGAAAAGGCGTTTTTCAGTGCTTTGTTTGAATAAATTATTTATCCCATGAGTACCTACTAATCTATTAATAACCTACATAAATTTTGGGATCCACGCATCATTTCTTATCCAAATAATTCCTCATATCTAATAATATAAATAAATACTTCTCTCTATCAAATATTAATATTAAACCATGAGTATAGAATTATCAGTATTTATCGAAAAAATAATATAACTATCAATGTAGACACCATATGTAATATGGTATATAATTTAGGAAATACTAATATCTGTGAAAAATGAAATTTATAGTTAAGGTAAAATTGAATGTTCAATGATCATTATATATTTAATATTTCAAGTGTACTAACAAATGAATCAAGGAAGTCAATTTGATTACCATCCCAGAAAAAATCATTAATTTACCATCAATAAGATTAATAAGGATGGTATCAATAAAAAAATCACGTGTTCAGTAAAATAATGGGTTTTTATTATCAATGAATAGAAGTATTATAAAAATATCATAAAAACATATTTTAGGAAAATATCATTTTGCAAATCTTTTTGAAAAAACATTTCTTCGAAAATATGTTTTGAAATCATTTTATTTAGAAAAATATATTTTATACATACAAAGGATTCTTCAATGAAATTATCATGAGTAAATCTATACTTGATGTATGGGGTTAAAGAACATTCCTTTTGAATAGTATTAATGTTTAAAAAATGGCTTTGAAAGAAAGAAACATGAATATTTCTTTGAAAACATTTGTAAAAGAAAAATAGGGTAAAAATATATTTACCAAATAAATTTAAAATAATTTATAATTTTTTTAATAAAACAAATGTTTTAGAAGAAAATATGTTATTTGAATAAAGAGAGAAATAATGTAAGGGTTTCTTGAAAATATTTACTAAGACATTTTGAGTACCAAATATTGGAGAAATGGTAATATTACATAATAAAGGTCGTGAATAACAAGAGGATATGAAAATTAAATGGTTTATTATAAAATTATCAAATAATTATTACTTATTGGAATCTAGGTGTAAATAATCCAGATCAAAATAATATTATAATGTAAGCCCATGAAAAGATTATAATATTGGAGTGAGAATCAATCAATGACAGGATTATGAGTATCATATATAAATCCACATTTAGAAGAGGAAATACATAAATAGATATAAGAAGTCATTATACACATAATAAAATAATTTAAAGTTAATGAGGAAGTAATATAACCAAATGAATAGAAATTGGGTTAGGAAATTCTTTTCCACATTGTAACATTTAACTCAAAACCCTTAAAATGAAAAAATATTAATTTGATACACATGATATCATAAACAATGAATGAATAATTATATTATATATCAATGTGGAATACTGAAAACAGATATAAGAAATTACGTGTACAAAAATAACATGATTTTTTTAAGGTAATGTTATCATTCACAAGAGGAAGTGAGATTGCAAAGATGATCATTAAAAATGTTCTTGAGGAGAATAATATTTAAACATTCTTATGTTTCCAATAACAATTATAATCATTTAAATGATAATTTTCCTGATCGAATAAATTTAAATGAAACTTGAAATATCATGAAAATAAAAAAGGTTCATGATATAACAAATCAAATGTTAGTATATAAACAATATAAAATAAACTAGGTATTTAACAACTAATAATTCCCAATAGAATATAAATTGAGATGAAATACCATACCAATGTTGTAACAAATGAATTGAAAAGCCCAAAGGTAATAAAAATTGAAATTCCATGAAGATAATAGAATTCATGATTTTATATTTCAATGCAGTAGTGTGTACACAATATGTAATAAATTAGGTGAAAATAAATAATTTGTGCCTCATAGAAATAAAATGACCGAAGAATTCCATACATATTAATCGAAAGAACACAATTTGATAAGCATAAATTGAAACATATAAATATCATTAAGATAAAATAATTCATGAAACAATATACCAAAATGTAGATTAGCTACTCCATAAAAAATAAGTAAGTGGTGGATATGACATTTATCTCATGAATGTAAAAAGTGAGATGGAAATCCCTTACCTTGTGATTCCTTTCTGGTGAACATTCTTAAAAATCATGTATAAGGGGTTTTAACATGTTATTAACTTATAAAATAAACATATTAGTATTTATTATACCATATATTATCCTCTTTTAATAGCTTATTAACAATTTTTTAATAACCTTACATTATTGTGTCTATTTTGGGTGTTAATTGCCTAGTTTTTCGAGTATGTTTGAACTTGTTATTTATTTTCTTATTAAATATATAATGGTCTCATCTTATCCATTATGTAAAACAAGATTTTAATATCATTTATATATATAGTATATTTTAATCTTGAATATTCTGTAATGTTTGGGGATAATAAGTGAAATTCACCGTTCATTGAGATGGTAGTCCTTACTTTCGCATCAATGCAACCTTCATTTCACTGTCATATATTAAACAAATGAAATGAAAGTGATATGTATATGCATTTATATTATAATTTCAGTACCCTATTTATGTAATATATTCTGTATATGTTTATCAAAATTAATCTTAATATGTTCAATGTTTAGTGTAAATGAATCACATCGCTTTGTGGGGGCGATAGCCCACACTTCCTGAAATGATGTTATCATATTAAGGAAATATGAAAAGTATTAAATGTATGTTTTATAGAAGATTAATGATGCATAATGATATATTATATATTATATATAACATATAAAATTATATTATACCTAATAATGTCTAACCATGAATGTTTGAAAATAAAAAATGAACAATCATAGTTTCATGAGGTCGAAGTTCACCATACACAGAAACTGTATGTTCATTAATAATTAGACAAATGTTTGAGTTAGTATAGGTAAAAACCTTAGAAAATAAAAAATGAAGTATATTTAGCATTCTAGTTGTATTATATTAACATGGAGGAATAATATTATAGGTGGATGATAAGTAAGTGAATGAAAAGTGATAGTTGGAAAGAATTACCTTAAAACCAGGTATCCCATTTTGTTGAATACCAAAGGGATCCCTTGAATGGATTTATGAAAAATAGGATCCTTAAAGTTAAATTGGAGAAAACTGGGGAAGCTATATGGGTATATCATTTCCAAACGTATGTGGTTTTACATGTGTGAGAAATGTGTAGATGTGGTGTCCTTTTATAATGGAGGAAAATGACTCACGTGATATGTTGGAAAAGAAGCTAGGATTATGCACGTTTATTCTTAAAAAATCATTAAAAACCCAAAATACAAAATAATTGAATGTTCATGGCCTAAATATTCCCAGAAAATGGGTTTTGGACATGTTTCAAGGTCATTTAGTCCCTAATGATAAAAGATTAATCCTTTATTAAGCTTAGTTTTATATTAATAATTATAATAGAAATTAATTACATTCACTAATATTTCTGGTGAAAATCAGTGTTGGAATTATAATAAATTATAAATAATTATTATTCCAAATATGGTATATTTTTACAAAATTACAATCATAAAAGTGTCAAAAATTAATTTAAATTTCATCCTGAAAGTGGGATAATAATGTGGGGTTTTAATGAAAAAAACGTCTCAAAGTTTCCTTTTTTATAATAAATTCAAAAGTTCAATTCATTCCAATTAAGTAAATTATATAATTTGATAAAAACATGATCTAATTAAATATTTCAACCAATAAAAAATATAATTTTTATTTTTAAATAATTTAGATGACAAATCATTTTTGAAAGTAAATTTATTATATTTGACTATTCATTAAAAATGATATGTTTCAAAAAAATATTGAAAATTTAGTATACCCTATTTTTTAATTTTTGATTTAATATATGAATTTTATTTTTACATATTAAAAAATTTTATTTTTAAAAATTAATATTTAGAATGGGTTCCCCATTAAAAGGTGGTAAAATTGCATTCAAAAAACATTGGTTCTTATGTGTTAAATTGAGTTTGTTCTTATCTTGTGCATTTAAAACCCAATGGATTAATATATATTTTATTTATTGAATATATAATACATATATTTCCATAAAATCAAGTAATAATTTTAATTAACTATGTTTATTATGACAAAACTCCTTTAGAATCATAAAGATAATAATATTTCTTTTTATATATAATTGGTTCTTATTTTAGTTTATAATTAATTGGTAACAAATGAATTCATATTATATTTTTATAAACCATATAATTTTATAAGATATCTAATAATATTCATAACTACTAACATAATGGCTACGCTATATCATTTTATATTAAATAATAATATTTTAATAATACATTGTTATTTTGTGAAATCTGATCTTGCATGGAACACAAGATATTCTGGAAGGATTATCTTATATGTAACATACGGTATCAAAGAAGGTCACTCTTGTGTGTAATGAAAGCAATAAAGTAAGGCATCTATTGCATGTAACATAAGAAAAATCATTTTTATGCATTTCAATTTATAGAATATATTATATTTATTTAATATTGTAAATATATTGTAAAGTATCTGGTTATTATATTCTCTTTTTACAATGGGTGTTGGGTATCATATACACTATTGAATAAAAACCTATACATTAGAAATGGAGGTTGTTGCATTCTCCCCACCTTAATTAAATTGTGTCCTTGCAATTTAATCTTGATCATACTGATTGAATTTTTGATATTTCATAGGTTTAAATCCTACATCATGAATATTACTCATAAAAAAAATCCTTTAGAAAAGATTCATTGAGAAGTACAAAGTTCACTTGGACTACCATGTAACATGGTCTATAAGTAAGTGGACATTATCTTGAAGTTAAAATATATACTTGGTGAAATGGAGTAAATAATTATTGGGAGTGAATAATTTCATCAATTACAAACTAGTGAATGATAAATATAATGTTATAGGACTCATATCCATAAATCTTTATTTATTTAAGAGTCCATCGGTTGAACAAAAATTAATATATTTGCAAAAAAATTATTTCTAATACATTTTCCAAATGTGGGTAATTCATATACTAACTAAGATTATAGGGAAATATTCTTCCATGATAGGTTACAATTTGATATGGGAAATCCAAAATTTTTCTTGTTCGTTGATGAAATTCTAATTGATCTATATTCTCCTAAAATTCATTAACAATAATGAATTTGTTTTATGCATTAAGAACTAAAAGAACCTTTCTTAGGCATCTTATGACCTATAAAATAGTGTAAAGTCTAATTTAGTTACCTTAATTATATACCAAACTAAATATGGTTAATAAATTAGTAGTTAATACTTAAAAGTGATACTATTGTATTGTTATTAACATATATTCCTCAATTTTTTTTACTAAAATCAATGAAAAAGTTACTTGGAAAATGCGTTTTCCTGTGGTTGGTTTAGAACCCTTATATTCCTTTGGTAGTGGGTTAATGTCCCTCGGTCTTACCAAACATGATAGGTTGTCACTTTTCATAAATGGTTTACTTCTCTAAATCTATATTAATATAATATTTAAAGTAAATCTATTGGAAATCCTTGAAATTTAATAATTAAATAACCTTTTAATTAAGGTTTTCAATATTTTTTTTTCAAAAAGTCTCATAATCATATTTGACTATTAGTACAATGTCATTACTGATTATATGAACTTGAAAGGTTAAAAATATCCTTAAACATATTTCTATAAAATCTAAATGTATTATTTTTGAAATAAACTTCTTCCTCAAAATCACATGCTTCTAAAATCAACCAGATCATGTATAAGTTTCATGATTCTTATACCCAAAATACCACTAGTAAAATACTTTTACAAATTAATTATTGAATCCCAAAAATAATTCCTCAAAATTGGTATTTCCTAAGTCTATGGTTTAACCATAATATCATTTATTGGATTTTTTAATCAAGATACAATATATAAAATCTAAAACAACATTAGTTTATCCTAAGATACTTATTATGTATCCATATTATTTATAATAGTTTGAAAAGAAAATATGGTTAATCCTAATCATATACCTTGGGAGTGTCAAATCAGTTGCACAGTAAGGGTTGTTGACATGTACCAAGTTACCGCATGTTAGGCCCGGAAGACCTTGTGAGAGTTGTTACTTCTAGGTACATTTTTTCAATAACAATGCCCACTTGTAGTATCCATATATGGATGTCTTTATAGGAATACCCCAACAATATATAATTTTATAAAATTATATGGTATTATTCTCTACATTCCCTCAAATTCTACTTTATGATTATGTTACATAATCTATATTTTCCTAAATATATTTTCCAAGGATTATATAAAAACCATTTGATACCAAATGTAGTTACCTGACTCCATATACCTCACAGTCAGTGTCTGTAACTAATTACACTAGCAAGATTATATGGAATTATTCCCTTAAGGACATGTAGATTAGTATTCTTGTTAAAAAAGAAACATAAATGATTACTGTATTACAACTGAATACACAAGTTAATCATAATTTTATTCTTCATAAAAAATAAAGACCTCAAGGATAACTCCAATTGATTTTGTAAAACCATTCATATATGTTATTGTACTTGTATTGGATTCCAAGGGATTGAAACATAATAAGATTGATCTGAAGTGCCCAGTAATGGAAATATATAGTGAAATAAATAATTAATCAATGAGGTTAATAATTAATCCATGTTAAATAACTGAACAAACATATCGTGTAATCAATAAACTAGGATGGATGTATATAGTAAATATGGAAATGTTTTAACTTTAAATTCATTCTATTAAAATTACTAGATATTTAAAAATAAATATTTCATGGTATGAAACTGAAACACATAACATTTAATAATGAACTAAAATTGAAATGTATCCATAGATATGTTAAATAAATCTCATGGATGAATAATAAATGAAACTAAATGAGGAAAATTGTTTCTTAATGGACTTCATGTATAAGGCACATGAAAAACTATACCATCAAAACCACTCACAATATAGTTTTGAATTATTGATAAAAACCCATCTAATTTGTGCAACTTATTTTTCTCATAAGAACCTTTCAATGTATAAAGGATATATATGAAGTCTAGGTTCCTCCTTTCATTAGATGTCCAAATAATTCCTCACATATAATAGTCATAATAAATAATATACCTGATCTAATATTCGTATTTAATAAAGAATAAAAAATTATCAATATTTTAGAAAATAATAAAATAACAATCAACTTATAAACTATATGCAAAATGGTATATAGTTTTGGAAACAATAATATACATGATAAATGAAATAGATTATTTAGGGTAAATTCAATGTTCAATGATCTTAGGATATTGAGTATTTCAAGGTGACTAACACAAGAATATGGAAAGTGAATATGAATACTATCCTTTTCCAACTGAATAATTAACCATCCAGAGGAAGAATAAGGAAGTTATAAATATAGAAAATCTAAAATGGGATAAAATATAGTGTTATTGTTGTTTATTAATATAAATATTATAGAATGATAAACAAAATTAGAAAAATAATCTTTTTTAGGAAACATTTTCTTTTAAAATTATCCTTTTAGGCTTTCACATGAAGCTTCAAATAAATGGTGGTGAGTAAATCCATACTTGTCATAAGAGGTATACCAGATTCCTTTTTCATGGTAAAAAGCTTTAAAAAATTCCTTATTGGGAAAGAGAAAAGATAATTACATTAAATCCATTGGTAAAATATAGAAGGGAAAATGTCTTTTCTAAATAAATTTAAAATAATTTTGAACTTTTATTTATTAATAAAAAATTTTATACGTAAATGATTTGTATGAGTAAGGAGATAAATAATTTTGGGATTTATTAAAAACATTTTCTTAAACATTTTCAGTACCAAAGAGTGGGAAATGGTTACTATTACTTAATAAAGTTCATGAATAACCTTAGGATAAGAAAATTAAAAGTTATATTATACAATTATAAAATAATTTCTTCTAATGGAAATTTATGTTTAAATAATGAAAATCAAAATTATTCTGTAATGTAAACCCTTGAAAAGATTGTAATGTTTGAGTGATAATAAATCAATGAGTAGATTACCTGTATAAAATGTAAATCAACATATAGAAGAGGAAATACATCTATTGATATTAAAATTCATTATACACATATTCCGAGGATATTAACAACAACAAGTAAGTAATATAACCCAATGTAAAGAAATTGGATTTTGAAATTCTTTTCCAATAGGTAACTTTTAATTAAAAACCACTTAAATAAAATAAATTCAATTTGAAAATCCAAATTTAATGAGGAATGAATGATTAATGATATTATATATTTATGTGGAGAAGAATTTACACCATATATAAGAAAATAGTTATAAAATAATAAATTTATTATTTTAAGAGAATGTTAACCATCACAAAATGAAGTGATATTTCAAAGATAATCATCAAAAATGTTCTCAAGGAGGATAATATTTAAACATTACAAAGTGTCCCATACCACGTTGAAACCTTTAAATAAAAATATTCATAAAGGAATAACATTAAATGAAAAATATAATATAATGAGAATAATGTGTTTCATGATATAACTATTCAAATGGAAGTATAAAAATTATACAAAAGAAACTAGTTGCATAACAATATACAAGTCTCAATGGATTGTAAATTCAGAGGAAATCCCTTACTAATGATGAAAAAAATGAATTTGGAAACACAATTATAAAAAAATTTAAATATAATTTATATAATATAATTATGGATATTATATGTCAATGTGGTTGTATGTACAATATAAATTAGAAATTAGTTTCACATAAATTAAGTATGCCTCATGAAAAAATAATGAGACAAGAATCCCTTATATATGATTTGAAAGACCAAAAGTGTTAATAAACAAATGAATAATATATATATTATGAATATAACATAATTAATGATTTAATATATCAAAATTGGAACTAGTTACACCACACTGAACAAGTGGTGAATATGATTTTTATGTCAAAGATGTAAATAGTGATATGGAAATCCATTACCATGTGTTTCTTTTTAGGTGAACATCATTTAAACTCTTATATCCTGGTTTTAAATAGGTTAATTACATATAAACTAACCATATTAATATTTATGATATCATATATGAATCATTTAATTTGTCTTATTAACCATTATTTATTATCCTTTTATTTTTTTTTAATTTGGGGTATTAATTGGCTAGTTTTTTGAGTATGTTTTAACTTGTTAATTGTTGTTCTTTATAAAAATATCATGGTTTAATAATCTCCAAAATGTAAACCATTATTTTAATATAATATATATCCAGTATATATGTATCTTTAATAATCTATAATGTTTGAAGATTAGAAATTAAATGCACCGTTCATGGAGAAAGAAGTCTGTACTTACGCTTGAACTCTACCTTCATTTAATTGTCATATTTTCAGAAAAAGAAGATTGATTAATATTTATATAAATTCATATTATAATTATAGTACCCTATTTATTTAATATATTCAATTAATGTTTTTTAAAATTATCCTTAATATGTTTTATGTTTACTATGAACTAATCATATTTCTTAGAGGGGAGGTTGCCCACACTTCCACAAATAATGTTATCATATTAATGAAAAATGTAATGTATTCAATGTATGTGTTATAAAAGTATTAAATAGGTATAAATAAATATTTAATATAATGTATAACATGTTTAAGAATATTTTCAATCATGGTGTCCAAACATGAAATTTGGTAAACAATCATCATTTTGTGAGGCGATAATTATCCGTGCGTAGAAAAATAATGTTTGTTTCCCATTAGTTGGAAGTGTGAGTTAGTGTAGTTAAAAACCATAATAAAATAACATATATGTATATATATTTATATGGACATGTAGTAATAATTTTTGAGGTGGTGGAGAAGTAACTAAATGCGAAGTGATCATTCAAAATTATTACCTTAAAATCGGGTAACTCCTTTATGTGCATACAAAAGAGATTAATTGGAAGGATTTATGCCAAAAGGGAGGATTCATGGTAGACAGGAGATATTTTGTGGAGAAATAGGGAAATATACTGGATGAAGCTATGTTTTGTGATATGTGTGAGGAATTAGGAGATGTGGTGGCCGTTTATAAGGGAGGAAAATGAATCAGTAAGTATTTTAAAAAAGGTTAGATGTGCCCATAATTTTACCCAAGAAGAGTACATAAAAAACCTACCGAACACAAAAATTTAAGGTTTTCAGATGATGTATGCCCTTTAAATGGGATTTGAAAAATTTTATTGGTCATTTGTGACCTATGTTAATGGTTCAGACCATTATTTATCATAATTTTACATTTATAATTATTATTAATTTTAATTAACTTCACTAATATGTTTGGTCCGAAATAAATTTAGTATTATAAGAAATTATAAATTATGAATATTATAAATATGTAATCCATTTGTTCTAATTCCAATCAAATAAGTTCCAGAAATTAATTTATAATTCACCCCGTATGCAGGATGACATTGTAGGTTTTTATTGTACAAATGTCTGAATGATTACTATGTTTTTATAAACAATTTTAAAGTGAAATTGATTAAAATGAAATAAATATTATTAATTGATAAAAATATAATATAATTAAACTTTAAAATCTATTCATAATATAACTTACACTTATAAATAAATCATCTTGAAATGAAATCTTTACCTAAAATTTTTCATTTTGAACTATTAACGAAAAAATGATATGTTACTGAAAAATTTATTAAATTCTTCCTTAAATAATTTATTTTTTGGAATATAAAATATGATATTTGTTTTGAAATATTAAATTTATTAATTTTTAAAAAATCATATTAAAAATGTGTTCTCCAATAAATGTTCATAAAATTTTCATTATAAAAATATAGGTTATTATTTGTAAAATAGAGTTTGTTGTTATCATAGGATTATCAATCCTAATGATGAATATGAAAAATATTTCATTGAATACGTAACATATATATTCCATTAAAATTATTTCCCATTTGTCATTATCAAGGTTTATTAAATCAAAACTTCTTTAGAAACTTTAAAATATAAATATTTCTTTTTATATTTGATTTTTTCTGATTTTCCATACAAATTAAATGGTAACCAATTAATTCATATTATAGTTGTGTGGAAAATGTATCTTCATAAGATAATTTATACTATTAAAAATTTCTAACATAATGGTTAGGTTATATCATATTATATTAAATAATAATAATTTAATAATATACTGTTATTTGGTGGAACTCAGACTTGCATGTAACCAAAGCTATCATTGAAGTTATATCTTGTGTATAACCCAATATATCAAGGAAGGTCAATCTTGCATGTACCAAAATATATTAATGAATGTCTCACATTAATGCAATGCAAGCTAACTCAATGTTTCATGCATTTCATGATATATAATATACTATATTTATTTAAGACAGTAAATATATTGTAATCTATCATGTTATTATATTCCATTTTTACAATTATTATTGTGTTCTATAATCACTATATAATACAATGTTATATATTATAATTTTTGGCTATTAAACATCATCAACCCTTATATTTGTGCACAAATTTCTATAATTTCTATACTTTTTTCTATTGTAGAATTATATTATGGGTGGAATATTTGTTTGAGAATTTACATTTTTCCTTTCACTAAATACCCTCTTTACATTGCATTAGGTTTCTTCTTTATGGACTTATTTTACACTCATAAAATGAAAACCCATATATTTAAAAAAAATCTATTTAATTAATTTTTATTATTTTATAGGCTGTTTTGCACAAAATAGCGAGTTTAAACGAATCATGAGTCACTAAAAGTAAAACATACAAACTATATTGATAGGAATTGATTATGAATAACTAATTAAAAAATAAATATAAACATACAATTCAATATTAATTTATTTTAGAGTGCTTAGAACATAATCATACAATTTTAGAAAAAACTACTTTATTCGTTATAAACACTTATTTTTTTAAAAACATTCTTGTCTTAATTAATGTTTGGATGTTATAAAAATTTAAATAGATATAATTTTATAATTCAGAATGTCAAAATTATCTTAATTTTCTTTGTCTATTTTTTTTAGTTTTTTAATCAATAATTAAAATACTAGTTTTTATTGAAAACTATATTTTATATTAATTTAATTAGAAGACCATATTATTTTTTGGATTAGCTTTTAATTTCACCCACTGTATTTTAATTTAATATAATCCAATTAATTGGTTTTGAATATTATTTTATACCCAGATTTATTATGATAAAAATTTATGTTTTAAAAGGTTGTTTCATTGAAAAAAATATTTTTCCAGTTAATTTTCCATTTTTAATTTAAATTAATTTATGAAATATAAGTTTTCTATATTTTGAAAAATTGATTCAAAATTTGGATTCCAAACGTCCAACTTTATTGAATAACCCCATTTTATATTTTTGGTTAAATAGAATAGTGACAATAGTAAATTTTGTTACCTAGGTAAACAATAAATTAGGTAATTTAGATTAAAAATACAATGCCACAAGCACATGAAACAAATTTATTTTATGAATAAAAATAGACAATTAACACCTAAGGATTTAAATTAAATTATTTAAGGGATGATTTTATAAGAAAATATCTTGCATAATATTTAAATAATACAAAGAAACTATGTTTCACTTTCTTTGTCATTAATATCCCTAATGTGTCCACATGGGAAAAATTTATGTTATGAATGAATATATCTGTAAATTTTTAACTTATTAATAAAAATTCATGATATAAATTTATTTTTTAATTTTTAGGTCACTTAGAAGAGATTATGATATCTATAAAATCTTATATAATAAAATTTTAATGATTTCATATTCATGTATTAAATAATATAACATTTTTAATAAAAGGATAAACAATTTATATATTAAGAAGTAATTATTCCATAGAAATATATAATATTTTATTCATCATGGTATTTTATTTTTTTGATTTATTTATTAAATTAACATTTTTTATAATTACACAACTCTGATATAGTAGTTTTTTATTAATAAAAATATCATATTAATGTTATTATAATTTTTATTCTATATTTGATTTCAGTTAACTATATTAGTAAATGAGTTTTATAGATTAATGTGATCTCATATAGACATAATAAAATATATGGTTCAAATTTTACCTAATATCATGATATATGTAAAAATCCAAATATGGAATAGTTTTAAAATTGACAATAATAATATTTTATAAATACAACATTTTATTGAATTTTTTAAAAATAATAAAATGTATTATTAAATACAAAATAATTATAATAAGGACTAAAATTTTTGGAATTGTTCATTTCTATTTTACTATATATAACATATGCTAAAATTAAAACCTTCAAATATAGAAAATTTTGTTTCCATAGTTAAAATTAAAATATTTTAACTAAGGGTTAATCAAAATGATATGGATAAAACAATACAAAAAATTATGTAAAATTTATTGGTTGTTGGTATTACATATTTATATCATATTTTATTCTAATTCATTTCAGTATTTTGGTATTTGGATTTATATTTAATTTATTATAAATTAATATTTTTTGAAATACCAATTGTGCCCCTTACCTCAATTAAAAAAGGGTACATCCTCCCTCACTTCATCACATCCCATTGAGCCTTCAATATAGACGTTCCCCAACCAATTTCCATTATAAAGTTCTCCATGCACACTCTGTAGGTTCAAATGTTCTCAATAGGAAAACCCAAGTGTCCCTAAGAGATTATCTAAAGGATGTAAACCAAAGAAGTGGTAATCATCTTTAACGACTCTTCTATGATTATCTATTCTTATAATTTCTATTCATGTTGGGTTTCCTTTATAAATTAATAAATCTAGTATCACATATATTATAGGATATTATTATTATTTTGAAACTATTGTATTCCTCCTTTTATCCATCATTTGAAAAAAGAAAGCATCACATGTGTTTAAGTTCGATTTACCATTCCAACGACATGGTGTAATCTATTTTTCATCACTACATTACCTAGATGAGTATATTGATGCAAATAATAATTATGTATAATAATTATAAAATTATATTTATTATGAAAAAAATATATACCATACACTTCTATACCATTTTTCCATTAAGGTGATGATACCATCGCTCGTGTGTATGTACGACAAACCATCTACATGACATAATGTGATTCATTATGCATATTCAACATTCATGAATGATTATATAAATATATAAAATGAATAAATATGATATATATTACATTAATATAATTCTTAATGTAACATAACCATTAATTATGAAAAATAATCAGTAATTATAAGACAAACACGCATCAGAAAATAACTAGTTAACACATAAAAGAAGAGAAATAATGAAATATTATTTTAAAATGGTTGATAATATGATAATATATGATATCATAAAAATTAGTATGTTATTAGAATAATTCAATAGAATTATTTAATCCATTATACCTGATTATAAAATATGATTTAAGGAAATTATTCCTAATGGAAGAGTTTATTCTACATTCTCATTATTATTTGGGATTGTTTATACGTAAGTATCTGCTCCGAAATAATTACCTTCAATGGCCATGTTTCAAAAAAAACATAACAGTTTTAATATTATTATATAAAGTTTAATGTAATTTTTACCCATGTGATATTTTAACTGATTGGTTTTAGATTATTCATTATTTATTTCTTAAAGTAGTATTTTGTGACTTTTCTCTCAAAAGTATGAAAATTATTTTAAAAAAAATTTATAAGATGAATTTGTTTTTGGTTTCACGGATCCTCCATGAATTGAATATTCCCTTAAATGAATACACATATATTTTATAAGAAATTTTTTTTATTATAAAATTCATGTCATTTTAAAGAAACAAATTTTTTTCAAAAAATAATGGATATTTTCATCAATTATTTTTTTCTAGTGATATCAAAATATTATTTTCCATGTAAGAGTACATTAGTTGATGACACTTATGTTTTAATGTCGATAGTTTTCAAGGATACAATCCATATTACTTCGAAGGTTGTTTTCTTTTTATGATGGAACCATAAATATGAAACCCATTTCTTTTCCATGGGTTAAAATATGTTTCAATGATATTTGTGAAACTCATTTCATTTCATTGGTTATGATATGCTGAATAATTTATTTTCTTATGGAACACATATGTATGGTTTGAATTATGTGATTATTTGTATGTACAAGTCCCTCTAATTAATTATTTAAATATTTATATCTCATGATATAGAAGTGGTTATAATGAGAGGTTATATTAGTTTAGTAATAAAGTGATTAAATGAGAAGTAAACCCAGTTCAGTAACACAGGGTGGGAACATGGAGTGAAAATAGTTTATTATAAGACACTACATTCTATAATGGTATTGAAAGTGAATGTGGATTAAAATGAAATCGATTTCTTATGATTATTTGTATGCTAGAATTTCATGTCTTATGTTATGATATTAGGTTGTATGTTCTTCCTGAATATATAATATTTATCCCATGACACAATATCAATATCTATGATTGGAATGATAAAATTTTCAAACATTTTTCTTATTTTGTTAGGTATCATGATTATTTTATGTGATATCTCCCTTATTTATCCTTATTATGCATTATAAATTATCCATTTTAATTCATCTGTATCCATGATATAATGATATGTATTATATAATATGTGTCAAAAGGGCTTTTGATTAAGAAGGAATAAGTATGAGATGATGTAGATGATTCATAAACAGGTTTTTATATTTCACAATATAAAGAGACACTAAACCTATACATTTCTTCTGGGGCTTATCAATATTATATAATGAATATTCTTCAATTTTTATTTAATATCTATATATGAAATGTATAGTCTGTTATATTTGTTATCAAAGAAAGGTTTTGTCAAACCTTGGAAACTAGCATGGGAAAACATTAGTAAGAAATATAATGATATGTCTAAGTATTGGATAAAATCCTAGAGTTATGTTAACAATTATAAATAACCCAGGATAATACCGAAGGTGTACTAAATCATAATTCTATAATTAATTTCCATTTATTATTTTTTTTATTATTAGTGTTTCTCAAACTATGGTTTTTTATTTTTTTCCAAAGTATAGAACCTGAATGGACTACATTAATAGAGAATTTGATGGAAACTCCAGTGATTATCCCCATAAGAAACTGAATGTTAATGAATATGGGATAATAATTAAATCTTATATACTCACACAAATATCTCAAATTATAACTCATACTATAATTTCAAATGAGAAATGGAGGGAATAAAATTATGTTGATTTATTATTGAGAAAAAAGACACCTTATTTTAGTGGATCTTCTGATCCACTTATGACCAAAAAATCACTCATATCACTGAGCTGATATTTTCAATTATCCGAAGTTCATAAAAAGATTGTGTCATCATATAATTCTATCATATGAAAGGATAATTGAATCAATGATGGATCATTCTAAAGAATGTGAGGAAATTAGATTAAATTGACTCATTGAAATGGGTTTAGTTCAAGGACCTATTTTTCTATAAGTATTAACTTTGAATTATTTGATCGAATAATGGAATTGAGTTCCTCAAGCTTAAGAAGAATGTTGATAAATCCATTTTTATATATGATGAAATTTTTACAAGACTGGAAAGGTACATTTTGAATTATCATCCATCTTGAAAGTAAGGTTGATCGATTATTTGGTGGTATTAAATAAGACTCTTAATGGAATTATCCATAAGGGATGTTAGTAGCAATTAGGAAATTGTTTGATGTTCTCTCAAGGATGATACTGATTTGGGAGTAACCCATCCATCACATGGGTTCGACAAGAAGAGAAATATTGAATTCAAGGGAAAATATAAATAACATAATTAAAATAATATATCTTCCCCTTTATGCTCATAGTGTGGAAAGAATGATGGGGGAAACTATTTTAAGGGTACTAGTAAATGTATTAACATTGAAAAATAAGTTCATTGGGTATTTGACTATCAATGTGATGGGGAAATGGATACTGATGTGAATATCGAAAAGGATACACGAAATAAACCTCCCACACATAAATGTTACAAGTAAAAGGAAAATTTGAATTATACTAACCAATTCCATAATCAAAGGTTTACCGATGATAATTGGTCTCAGTAACATATTAAGGCCAAAGACAATGGAAAATCACATGTGATCAGAAATGGAGATGTGGAGTCTAACATTTATGTATTTAAATTTACACATACAATTCACACTTAATTATTTAATATTTTATTTGATTATGGATCCACCCACTATTTTATTTATAAATACTTTCCTAAGGGTATCACTATATTCCCTCATCAATTAGATGTTGATTTATCACTCAAATCTCATAATGTAATTACGTTTTCATCATATGTTTGTAATATTTATCCTATTAAAATTTATGGGATATTGTTTCCTATAAATCTTATGATAATTCCTTTAGAGTAATTCAATATGATTCCTCACATGGATTGGAATTCATTATATGGATGTCATATCAATTTCTGGGGAAGGGAAGTCACATTTTATATTTAGAGTAAATAAATAATCATATAGCTGTGTATGGTTGAATATGAACATCTAGTGAAAATCACATCCAATATGTGGTTCTTAATTCCTATAAATTAAGGTAATATAACTCATATTGTTAGGGATAAACTCACCATTATAGATAAACCTATTGTACAATAGTTTTTTGAGGTCTATTTAGAATAATTATTAGGTCTTCCCCAGAATTTTGAAGTTGAGTTTTCAGTAGAACTCATATAGGGTGATATGCCTATTTAAAATACTCTATATAGAATTTTCCAAGTTGATTTACAAATATTAAAGAATAAACTACAAGACAATACTAAAAAATAATTCATACACTTTATAATGTAATCATGGGGAAAACGTGATCTATTTGTTAAGTAGAAAGAAGGATCAACGAGACTCTTAATTGATTATCATGAACATAATCAGATCAATATCATGAAAAAATATCATCTTCATTGTATTGATGAATTATTTGACCAAATACATAGGGCAAAATACTGTTCCAATATTGATCATTATTTTAGATATCATCTATTAAGGGTAAAAGAGGTTGATATACCCATGAGGGTATTCTGTACAATGTATGGACATATTGAATTTATAGTGATACCTTTCGGTATTACTATTTCCCTCATTATTTACATTGATTTAATTAGTAGAGTAATTAGATACAATCTTGATCAGTTGTTTGAAGTCATTATTGATGATATTGTTATATATTCAAACAGTGAGAAAGAACATAAAGATCAGTTGAGGATTGTAATGAAGACCAAGAGAAAAGAGAATATGTATAAAATATTAACCAATTTTGAATTATATTTATTTAGAAATATTAATTTTTGTTTAACATAATCTCATGTGAGGAGATATATGTGGATCCAACAAAGATAAGCATTATTGAATGTTATCCTCGAAAAAAATTGTAACTGAGATCTGATGTTTTCTTGTTTTGGATGGATATTATGAATGTTTTTGGAAATATTTCTCATAATTTTCTAATCTAATAACCATGTTGACTCAGAATGGAGTTATGTTCATATAGTCTGCGGAATGTGAAGAAAATTTCAAGTAGTTGAAAAGAAGGTTAGTCGGTGCACCTATTCTCTTGAGAAATGAAATGGTGATAGATTATGCCTCACAAAATTGAAAATCCATGGGAAAATTACTTAAATCAATATTTGGATTTATCTTTGGTAAATTATAAATTAATGATATGGTGGCATTATCATTATGGAGAATATTATTAAATATGTATTCACCATAAAGTTTTGAAATATTTTTTCACTAAAAAGGATCTGAATATCCACCAAAGGATGTGGTTGGTGTTGATTAAATTTTATAACTTATCAACACATTACCAAAATGGGAAAGACACCAAGGTGGATGAAACTATGAGTCAAACAGACCATTGAATCATATATATGCCGATGATAATAAGAGATCCAATATTTATGGACATGGATAGGAAGGATCTAGAAAGCATAAAAGAATATGGGAAATTTTATCTGGCTCAAATGGATGTTCAACCGTTGATAAAAGTGCTGATTGAAGGGGAATTAATGGAACATGTAGAGCCAAAAAAGTAGGTGATAAATAACCCTGAGTTCAAAAATTACTATAATGGAATAATAAGATTTAGGGAATGTGGTTTCCCCCAACTATACAAGATTTAATGAAGGTGGTGTTGGAGGAGGCCATCTGTTAACCATTATTTATTCATCCTAGAAGCACTAAGATGTATAGAGACCAAAAAGAGTATATATCCTGGGGTGGAATGAAGAAATGTATGTTGGATATGTTTCTTAGTGCATGGATTGTTAGAATGGTAAGGGTGAGAGATCAAATTATAAAGGGATGTCAAAACCATTACCAATACCAGAATAGAAATTTGAAAAACATCACCATGGACATTGTCGTAAGACTTCCCAAAACACCTGAATGACATAATTTTATTTGGGTTATTATTGACCACATTAAATTTTAGGAAAATTTCAATAATATCAGAGAATAATTCTCTTTTGATCATATATCTAGAATATATATTATGGAAGTGATATGATTTCTTAGAGTACCACATTCCATTACATCTAACTCAGAATCAAGGTTTAAATCAATGTTCTATATAAAACTTCAACATGATCCACAGACAAAGTTATTCTTCAATACTAATAATCATCCATAGATATATGATCAGTCCTAGAGGTAACATACAACTCTAGAGGACACGTTGAGAGCTTTCTCAAGATATTTCAATGGTGGATGGGATCAACACCTACCATTAGTACAATTTTCATAAAATAATAACTTTAATTATAGTATTAAGAAGTCCCCTTATGAAGGCCTATATGGTATGAAGTGTATAACTCCAACATGATATAATGTATTTGGGTAAATAAATCTATTGGTATTTTATCTAGTAATGGAAATATAAGAGAAGCTTAGATATATTCAACAACACATAATAGCAACTCAAACTCGACAAAAAGTTTTTTTTTCAATCAATGAAGAGACCTTAATTTTGAAGTGGGTGACATGGTATTTGTAAGAAATACTCCCCATAAGAGAGATATGAAATTTGTAAAGAAGAAAAATCTATGACTTTTTTATATCAGTCCTATTGAAATTCTGGATCGTTTTAGGAAGGTAGCTTATTTATTGGTGCTTCCACCAAAGCTCTATAAAGTACATGATGTCTTATATGTATGTCTCAAAATTAAGTAAATACCTAATAGTTAACATTTAATAATCTAAAAATTCATAAAAATAGAGAATTATATTTCTTATGAAGAAAACTTGATTGAGATTCTGGATCACAGAGATATTTTTTTTATAATAAGACCACTCTTTTGGTTAATATTTTGTAGCGGAACAACCAATTTGAGGAAACTATGTGGGAACCTAATGAGGTAATGATGCATAAGTATCATAATATTTTTGTATCCAAATGATGTATTTATAGTGTTAATTTTATTTTAATAGGGTCATAATTTAACACCCTGATATTTTAATAAATATTTTTCATTAAATAATTATTATTCATCAATATCTTGTGTTGCACACAATCGTGACTTTAAACGAACCATGAGAAAATACTAGTATAGCCTATCTATTAAATTGGTATTAATAAATATGAAAAATAATTTACAAAAAAATATATATCTCTAACTCAATATGAATGTATTAGTATGTTCTTGAAAAATAATCATAAAACATTAGTAAAATCAATTTACTCTTCAAAAATAATATCACATCATAAATAATATTGTTTTGTTTTTATTAAATCATATAATTAAAATAAAATTAATTGATTTTAATATTTGAAATTAAAATTTCAAAATATTCATAATTGTTTTCTGAAAACATTTATTTTTTATGGAATACTGAAAATACTGATTTATATTGATAAATGAATTTTCCATTAATTAATTTACAAAATTAAATAATGTATTGGATTATTTTTAATTTATAATTTGTTCATTTAAATTTAAAATATTCAAATAAGGGTTTTAAAAAATGATTTTCTAGTTAAATTTATTATAAAAACAATTTATGTTTGAAATGGGAATTTTTCATAAAAAACTGTATTTCATGGAGGTTTATATGTTTTATTTTAAATTAAAATCAAAAAAATTATTTCTTTTATATTTTGTGAAATGGATGAAAAACATAGATTCCTAATGTCCAAATATAGTGAATATATATATTCATGTTTTTCCAATATGAATGGTAACCATGGAAAATTTTGTTACCACAGTAAAGGGTAATTTAGGTAATTTAGGTTCAATATAAAATGATAAAGACTATAAAATGACTCTAATGCCTGAAAAAAAATTTATTAGATGAATCCAATTATACCCCTAACACATAATTATATAAATTAAATCATTTAATGGAAACTTTTCCATGAAAATGACTTATATAATATTTAAATCAAAGAAAGACACAAAATGCCACTTTTATTGTCTTTAATATCCCTTATGTGTCTACTTGGGGAAAATATTTTCTATGAATGAATATATCTATAAATATTTAAATTAATAATAATATTTTTATAATATAAGTATATTTTTTTATTTTTGGGTCACTTAGATTAAATTATGTTATTTATAAAATCTTATTTAATTTTTTTTTAAAGAAGTCACATTCATGTTTTAAATAATATAATATTTTTACAATAAAGTTACCCGAAAGATATATTTGACCATAATTATTCACATAAAATATAGAAGATTTATATTCATCATGGTATTTTTTTAAATTTTTAGTAAATATGTAAATATATTAAATAATTAAACAGTGATGATATAGTAACTTTATTATTAATAAAGATATCAATTAGATGTTATTGAAAATATTAAAATAATTAAAATATGATTTAATTAATGTGTTAAATGAGTTTTATAGATTAACTTGACCTTTTTTAGATATAATAGATTTTTTTGAAGTTAACTTTTTATATCGATGTTTGTAAAAATCCAAATAATGAATAGTGTCCAAATTGACACTAATGATATTTTATAAAAAAAATATCTTAAAAAAATATTTAAACATCATAAAAATTATTTAAAAATAATAAATAATTATATTATGGTGTAACATTTTATAAATTGGTTTATTTAGGTGCAATTTTACATCATATAATTAAAAAATACAGCCTTTTAATATTGAAAATTTTGTTACAGTAGTTAAAATCTAGAACGGAAAAATAGGTCTTGTAAAAATGTGAAGGTTTTAAAAAATATAAAAATGTTTAAAAATGAATTGTTCAATGATATTAAAACATTATATCATATTAACATCAACCATATTTTACTTTCTAGGTATTTATATGTCGATTTAATTTACATTAAATTCATATTTTTGGGAATTCTAAAAGTTCCCCTCCTCTTAATTATGAACATGAACTTCCTCCCTCACTTATTCAAATTCCATTAACCCATCAATCTTGACCATACCATGAAACATTCCCTTATCATAATCCATAGACACATTATATAAGTTCATTCCTTCTTAGAATATCAACCCTAGTGTTCATAAAAGAATATATAATTGATGTTCTCTATGTAAGAAGTGAGCATCTTTACTCACTCTTCAAAGATTATCTCTTCATCTACTTCCTATTAATGGGTTTTTTACATTATTAAGTAATAACTATAGTATGAACTATATTATTTTATATTATAATTATTATTGAATAACCATATTTCACCTTTGATTCATCCTATGAAAAATGAATGCACCACATGTGTGTAAATACAACTTACCATCTCCACACCATGTTGTTCTCTATTTTTCACAACTACTTTACATAGATGGGTATAATGATTGAAATAATTTATCAATATATATATATATATATATATATATTAATAACTAAATCAATATATTTATTTGGTAACTAGTTATACACAATCCACTTCCATACACTTTTACAATTAATAGAAGGATATTATCGCTCGTTCATACGTATGACCTATCGTATCTACAACGCGATGCGATTAATTTTCCAAATTCACTATTCAATAATGATTATATAAATGTGTATATTGAATAAATATGAAATATATTACATTAATATAATAAATAATATAATATAATTACATCATATACATATGAATTGAGGCTTATATGAAAAAACATGTATAGGAAAATGAATCTGTTAACACTGAGAATAAGTGTACTAATGAAATATTATTCACAAAATGGTGACACTATGATAATATATGATATCCTAAATATGAATTTTCTTATTTAATTAGTTAATAAAATTAATTAATCAATTATTCATGTGTTTAAAAAATGTATGAATGTAATTAGAAGTAAGGTAATGTTTAATTACACAATATAACTAGTATTTATGAATTTTTAAACCTAAGTATCTACTAGGAAATATTTATCTTCCATGTCAATGTTTATTAAAAGATATTTTGAAAAATATTTTTTCTGTTATTATAGATGTAACATCCTAGGTAAATAAAGAATAAGGCATATTTCATATTTATTAATATTTGTGAATTAAATATTAATTTTAATTTAAAGGGGTTTCCATGTTCGATAGCGTACCTGATACGCAACAACAAGTTTCTTTGAAATCTTACATAGCACGCTAATAATATAATATTATAATTTTAAATGGTAGTTAACTCCTAGCCATTGTATTGGAAGGAATGAAAAAAATAACTACAATATGATTATACATGTTTGTTAAATGTATTTACATGTATCCAATAAAATTTAGAGACTTAAAATATAAATGAATCCAATTTTAAGCATAATTTACATTAAAAGGTCGATTTACTGCCTTTTAATGGAGAACCCGGTTTAAATATATTTATGGTCATTTTATATGTTCTATTTGACCAAATAAAATTCTTCTTTATATTTGGGACATCAAATTTTACTTTGGGTCATTTTTCGGTATTTTTCAGATAAAGGTCATTTTTTATTGAATAGTGGAAAATATTGTATTTAAATTCAAAAGTGCCTTTTAATCTAATTTATTTATATGGTTAGATTATATTTTTAATTAGTTTTAAAGTGTAATTAGAAGATATTTTTACCATTTAATCCAATTTTGGTCATTTGAATTAATTTCACATTTAAATTGGATATAAACAAGTGCCAATCTTTTGATAGTTATTATTTCTTATAAACACACTATTTGTTTTACCTACAGGAATTAATTGTAAATTAATTAATGCCACATATATGTTTTGAATTTGAAAAAATATACATCATTTTTCAATTCTTAATATCAAATAAAGCATATGCTTAATTTTTTGTATTTTTTAGAAAAACAACAATTTTTGATGAATAGTGAAACCACTTAGTTGTAGTTAAAAAAACCGACTTTTTCATTTAAATGAAAATTTACCTCTTCTGTGAATTGAATGTCTAAAATACAACATACATGGTTGTTATCAAGAAGTAAAATTTGTTTTAATAAGATGAAAATAATTTTTGGTGAATAGTAACTTTTGACTTTAATTTACCGCTGTTAAAGGTAAATTGGGTAATTCAATGTTAAAAGAATATTGTAAAAATTCAGAATAACCTTAAAAAATGTCCTACCCTTATTGGATGAGTAATGGCTTACCAAGGGAATCTGTGGGTCTATTTTGGGACACCATGGTGACACTTATGAAAAAAATGACACTTTAGATTAATTAATTAAATGTAAAGGCAAAAATGACAAAAACAAATATATTTTTGTAATTTAATTTTTATATAGTGTTATATAAATTATATTTTCAACTACAAATATTCATTGGAAAGATGAAAATATTTCCAGATCGTGGTACTTGTTTTATAATTTTTAGATATCAAATCAATTAAATTATTTCTGACACAATAATGATGCAGTGTTTACCTCATTAATAAATTATTTAAATAAGTAAGATTATAATGATTAAAATATTATCCAAAACCTGTCCAATTCCTATTGGATGATTTTATTTCGACCATGAGTCATCTTATCGTCGACTTTAATGATTTTTGTAGTTATAAAAACCGAATATTATTATATAATAAAATAATATTATCACACTTTTCTAAAGAGCCTCTCTTCCACCATATAAAAGGAGACCTTTTCTAACCAATTCCTCAAACCTCTCAAGACTTTTGGATCATCCAAACTCTACATAATAAATCTCCCTACATCTCCCTCCTCCTCTTATAATCCTTACCTTAAGCAAAAGGCACTTCAATAAGTCCTTTGGTTCAAACCAAAGGGAGTTACCCAAAATAAAGGTAATAGTTTCTCTTAAATTGTTTTCTTTTCTTTTACTTCTCCAAGCCCTAAAATATTTTTATTCCTTTCTTTTGTAACAACATAATTATTCTAAATATACTAGGATATTGTTATGATAGGGATTATAACTACACTTACACACACATCCATCTAATGGATGAAGAACATAATGTTTCTGTGGATGGAAAATTAACGCCTCACGAAATGATGATTATTCAAATATCTCCAACCGCCTATATTGGTGGCCATTATGATGGAACTGTATTTATATATGATATATATTATGTTTATGTTATCTTTGTGCTTCTTTATTTTCCATTTATAGAACGCCTTTATGGTTTCCATATTGGGTAAATAGGATAATCTCATTTGAGGAAGTGCGGACTACCACCCCCTCAAAGTGATGTGACTCGTTAATGCCTTATGTGGGATATATAAAAGATAGAGTTAATGATATTATATATGATATTATAATTTAATTATAATATACCTATATATAATTATGTATTAATTCCATTTAAATATGAAATATAAATGGAAGTAGCGTTCATGCGTACGTACAACTTACCGTCTCCATGAACGATGCATTTCATTTCTTACCTCTAAATGTTATGTACTATTATAAATATATGTATATACTAGATATATTTTATATATATGATATACAAATCAATAATTTCATTCTGAATATAATGGACTATCAATCATATGGACAACATGTAGTTATAAGGTGTTCATTTTTTACTCAAGTGCCAAATAACAAAAAAATGAACATTATTAATTTAAATGATAACATAATGTTTAAAAAATGGTAATAAGTGATATAAAAGGAATAATAAACTTGAAAAAGGTTTTTATGCAAGTATAAATTATCTTTAGTTAATTATTCATGAGATTAATGAACGATCGAGTCATGTCAGACACGATATAAGGGACATCATCTCAATATCATTTCATTGAGGCATATTTTCAATTATACACAAAATTATTTTATACAGTTTATAAACCCCATTGAATTTTAATTTTATTCAAAAGGAATCTTTTTTTCTATGAATCATTTTACTAAATGACAAAAATAATGTTCCTTTTAATGTAAGCGGTGACAACAACCTTTTCTGCCACCGCGAGTATTATTTGATCATTGACTTCCTCAACAAGCCGTAATGTTTTTAAATGAAAATAAATACCATATACTCTTTTATGTATTTTGGTGATGGAAATGGTTTTGATAATGGATTTTTATGTCAATATATTTAAGTGATATATTGTTATTGAAATTTAGAAATGTTTTCTTTCCATTATATTTGTTTTATTTCTTATGATTTTATAATGGTACATAGACATTTGATAGGTGGTTACGTGATAACCCAAATGATGGGTGGTGCTGTGAATACCAGGATGGGTGGTTATGTTATAACCTCCAATGCATTCGGTATGGAAGTCGGTCGAATGGATATTCCATTTAGTGATATGTGTGGAAGTTGATCGTATGTTTAATCCTTTTAATTATGTTTATGTCCCAAGTTACCTTTATATGTTATATGTTCTTTATATGGGTTTTATGGTAATATTTTGCTTACAAAAGGTAAGTAGTGATCTTTTATTCAGGAAAGAATATTTACTACTTCATAAAGGTGAAAAGTATTACTTATGTTAAAGTATTCATGGATTACTTGTTGTTTTAAAAAAACTAACAGTTTTCCTTATTTGTGTATCCCTTACTAAGATTTTTATCCTCATCCCATGTTTGTGAAAAAAATTTCACAGGACATAATGTGGAATAGGGTCAAGGATTAGATCAAGAAAAAGTCATGCTGTCTAAAACATGGAACTAGTCATGACTATTTTTTCTCAAGAGTTTTTATTTTATGAAATAATTGGAAACTGTGTATAAGTGTTTACTTTTTAATATATTGAGATGTAATAGTTATGTCCTAATTCTCTAAAACACTAAAACTGAAAAGATCCTCAATGTGCATTATTCATTTAATTAAATATTAAGTAATTTTTAAGGCTGGCTCCTTATATTTGGTATCAATGGTCTATTTAGATAACTTTAGGAGTTAGGTTATTGTTAAATAAATTTCCATAAATTAATTTATGGTAATATGGAAATGATATAGAATTTACAGATTACCATGGTGCTTCATCGATATATTTCTGTGTTAATAGTAGTTTTTCATTGAGTAAATAGATCATCCTTTCTAGGAAGGCATACAGAGGGAAATTACCTTTCAAATCAGTATCCTGAGATGGCCAGAATTACAACTGAACGATTTGTTGCAGTGATGGCTCAGTTGACCCAGGTGAAAAATGATGGATGTTTTTATTGATGATATTTTTTTATATAAAAGTAATGAGGATCATGAAATTCATTTAAGGGTTGTCTTAAAAACATTAAAATAAAATAAACTATTCGGGAAATTTAGAAAGTGTGAGTTTTGGTTACAAAAAGTTTCTTTCCATAGTCACATTGTTTCAGAAAATGGCATAACTATTGATTCTACATAAACATAAGTTATTGGAGAATGTCCAAGAACAACAAATATAAAGAGATTGATAGTTTTCTTCGTTTGGCAGGTTACTAACAGAGGTTTGTTGAAAATTTTACCTGGTTATCTAGTATAATTACTAAGTAAACTCTAAAAGGTGTTAATTTCATTTGGACAAAAGAATGTTATGATTGTTTTTAGGAATTGAAAAGAAGATTGTGGAATTCTCTAGTTCTAGCACTGCCTTCCAAAAATGGTAAGTTTTTTATCTATAGTGATGCTTCATTGAAAGGACTTGGTTGTGTCCTTATGCAGTATGATCAGGTAATTGCTTATGCTTCACGTTAGTTGAAACCCCATGAGTTAAATTACCCTAAACATGATTTGGAATTAGCTGCTGTTGTTTTTTTCTTTAAAAATTTGGAGGCATCATTTGTATCGAGTAAAATGTGAAATATATACTGATCACAAAAGATTAAATTATATATTAACTAAGAATGAATTGAATATGACAAAGAGGATATGGCAAGAATTAATCAACGATTATGATTTCACGATCCATTACTATCCAAGAAATGAAAATAAAGTGGCTGATGATTTGAGTCGAAAAGGTAATGTATCATTAGCTATGATACGTTTGGAACAAGATCATATTGTTTTTTATTTGATGAAATTTTGCATAGAAGTTGATGGTGTAAGAAATTCTTCTATTTTGTTTCAGGTGTCAGTAAAATCATCTCTATTAGACAGAATAATGCAAGCGCAGAAAGAAGACAGTGAGTTATAAAAAATGGTAGAGTTGGTTCAGAAGGGTAAGTTTCAAGAATTTAACATTGATAATGATTATGCTTTGAGTTTTGGAAAGAGATTATGTGTGCCTTGTGATTCAGAGTTAATGATTGAGTTTTTTTGTGAATCTCATAGTTCTCAGTTTTCAGTTCATCTCAATAGTACTAAGATGTACATAGATCTTCGTGAGTATTGCTGGTGGGATGGAATGAAATAAGATATTTCTGATTTTACTGTGATGTGTTTGACTTGTCAGCAGGTTAAAGCAGAGCAGCAGTTACCGAAAGGGATGCTTCGGTCTTTATCGGTTCCATAGTGTAAATGGGGAAATATATCAATGGACTTTGTTGTGGGATTACCAAAGACATCTCTAGGTAATAATGAAGTCTGTGTTATTGTTGATCGATTTACTAAATCTGCTCATTTCCTTCCTATTCGCGATACTTTGTCTCTAGATCAACTTCCTTGGTTGTATGTTAAAGAGATAGTTTGGTTGCATGGAGTTTCCCTCTCCATAGTATCTGATCGTGATCCCGGGATTACTTCTAACTTTTGGAAAGGCCTTCAGAAGTCATTGGGTACTGAAATATATTTTAGTACAACTTTTCATTCACAAGCATATGGGCAATAAGAATGAATAATTTTGACATTGGAAGATATGTTACGTTCTTGCTCGATGGATTATCAGGGAAGTTGGGACCAACATCTTTATTTGGTTTAATTTTCATATAATAATAGTTTTCATTCTAGTATGCAGATGGCTCCATCTAAGGCATTATATGGAAAGCATTGTCAAACTCCAGCGTTTTGGGAGGAAGTAGGTGAAAGGAAGCTGATGGGACCAGAATTGGTAGAAGAGATGGAAGATAAAGTTCAGTTGATTCAGAATCACATGAGAACATCTCAAAGCAGATAGAAAAGTTATGCGGATAACCAGAGGAAGGATATTTTTTTTGAGGTAGGTGATCATGTCTTTCTCAGAATTTTTCTATGGAAAAGTGTGATGTGTTTTGGTAAGAAGGGAAAAATGACTCTGAAATTCATTGGACTTTATTAAATTCTATAGAAAGATGGATTAGTGGCGTACAGAGTGGCTTTACCTCCGAGTTTATCCTAGGTACACAATGTTTTTCATGTTTCGATGTTGAGATAGTATATGCTAGATCCATCTCAGGTTTTGAGCCCCGAGGTAGTTCAGTTGGAAGAGAATCTCTCTTATGAAGAACAAAAAGTTCAGATTCATGACTGTAGAGAGAAAATGTTGCGAAATAAGTTATTTCACTAGGTAAAGGTTTTGTGGAAAAATCATATGGTTTAAGAGGCAACGTGGGCATATGAAATTTCTATGAGGGATAAATACCCCCATTTATTTTGATAAGTAAAATTGTGAGGAAGCAATTCCAAAAAAGTGGGGAAGGATGTGACGTCCCAGGTAAACAAAGAATAATACATATTTCATATTTATTAATATTTGTGAAATAAATATTAATTTTACTTTAAAGGGGTTTCTATGTTCGATAGCGTACCTGATACGCAACAACGGGTTTCTTGGAAATCTTACACAGCACACTAATAATATAATATTACAATTTTAAATGGTAGTTAACTCCTAGCCATTGTATTGGAAGGAATGAAAAAACTAACTACAATATGATTATACATGTATGTTAAATGTATTTACATTTATGCAATTAAATTTAGAGGCTTAAAATATGAATGAATCTAATTTTAAGCATAATTTACATTAAAAGGTCGATTTACTGACTTTTAATGGAGAACCCTCTGAAAATGTAGTTTTGGTCATTTTTATATGTTATATTTGACCAAATAATTCTTCGTTAGATTTGGGTCATCAAATTTTACTTTGGATAACTATTTGTTATTTTTTGGATAATGTTTATTTTGTAATGAATAGTGGAAATATTGTATTTTAATTCAAACGTAACTCTTAATCTAATTTATTTGTATGGTTAGATTACCTTTTTAATTGGTTGTAAAGTGTAATTAGAAGATATTTTTACCATTTAATCCAACATTGGTCATTGGAATTAATTTCACTTTGAAATTGGACATAAACAAGTGTCAACCTTTTGATAGATATTATTTATTAAAAATAAGCTATTTGTTTTAACAACGGGAATTAATTTTAAATTAATTAATTCCACTTATATGTTTTGAATTTGGAAAAATAGAAATAATTTTTTAATATGTAATATCAAATAATTCTTAGGCTGAATTTTTTATTAATTTTCTAAAAAACGTAAAATTTGGATGAATAGTGAAACCACTTAGTAGTAGTTAAAAAACTGACTTTTTTATTTAAATGAAAATTTACTTCTACTTTGAATTGAATTTAAAAAATCTAAAAAACATTTTTTTTATCAAGAAGTAAAATTTGGTTCAATATGATGGAAATAATTTTTGGTGAATAATAACTTTTGACTTTTATTTACCGTGGTTAAAGGTAAATTGGGTAATTCAAGGTTTAAAGAATATTGTAATAATTCAAAATTATCTTAACACATGTCCTAACCTTATTTTATGAGTAATTTCTGACCATGGGAATCTTTGGGTCTATTTCGGGACCCCATGGAGCCACATATGAAATAAAATTACACTTTAGATTAATTAATTTAATGTAAAGCAAAAATGACAAAAACAAATATATTTTAGTAAATTAATTTTTATATGGTGTTATATAAATTATATTTTCGACCAAAAATAATCATTGGAATTATAATATTATTTCCCACATCATTGTATTTTTTTATAATTTTTAGACATCAAATAAATTAAATTATTTATGACACAATAATGATGCAGTGTTTGACTCATTAATAAATTATTTAAATAAATAAGATTATAATGATTATAATATTACACAAAACCTATCCATTTACTATTTTATGATTTTATTTCCACCATGAGTCATCTTATATTCGTCTTTATTATTTTTTGGATTTTTAGAAACCGAATAGCAGTATATAATAAAATAATATTATCACACTTTCCTAAAGAGCCCCTCTTCCCCCTTATAAAAGGAGACCATTTATAACAAATTCCTCACACCTCTAAACCCTTTTGATCATCCAAAATCTACCCAATTAACCTACCTACATCCCTCTCCTCATCCTAGAAGCCTTAACTTAGGCATAATGAACATTAATAAGTCCTTTGGTTCAAACCAAAGGGAGTTACCCAAATTAAAGGGAATGGTTTCTCTTAATTTGTTTTTTCATTTTACTTCTCCAACCACTAAAATATAATTATTCATTTATTTTTTAACAACACGAGTATCCTCAATATACTAGGATGTTTTATGAGAAGTATTAAAACTACACTTACACACACCTCTATCTAATGGATGAAGAACATAATGTTTCTTTGGATGGCAGACTAATGCCTCACGAAACGATGATTGTTTAAATATCTCCAACCGCTTCTCATGGTGGCCATTATGATGGAAATGTATTTATATATGAAATATATTATGTTTATGTTTTCTTTATGCTTCTGTATTTTCCATTTATAGCACACCTTTATGGTTTCCATAGTGGGTAAATACGATAATCTCATTTGAGGAAGTGTGGAATACTGCCCCCTCAATGTTATGAGACTCCTTAATGCCTTATGTGGGATGTATAAAAGATAGAGTTATAGATATTATATATGATATTATACTGTAATTAAATTATACCTATGCATCATTATGTTTTAATTCCATTTAAATACGTAATAGAAATTGAAGTAGTGTTCATGCGTACGTACAACTTACTGTGTCCATCAACGGTGCATTTCATTCCTTAACTCTAAATGTTATGTACTATTATAAATACATGTATATTCTTGATATATATGATATATATGATATCAAAATCATGACTATCATTCTGGATATAACGGAATACTGATCCCATGGACAACATGTAATTATAAAGTGTTCATTTTTGACTTAAGTACCAAATATCGACAAAATGAACAATAATAACTTAAATGATTACATAATGTTTATGACAGGGTAATGAGTGATATAAAAGGAATAATAAGCACAAAAAAGGTTATTACGTAAGTATAAATTAGCTTTAGTTTATTATTCATAAGATTGTAGAATGATCAAGTCGAGTCAGACATGAGGTAAGGGACTTCGTCTCAATCTCATTTCACTTAGGCATATTTTCATTTATACACAACTTTCTTTTATACGGTGTATAAACCCCATTGAATTTTACATTTATTCAAAATGAATCATTTTTTCTACAAAGCATTTTACTGAACATCAAAAAATATGTTCCTTTTAATGTAAGCAATGACGACGACCTTTTCCCATGCCGTGAGTAATATTTGATCTTTGGCTTCCTCGACAAGCCGTAATGTTTTTAAACAAAAATAAATACCATATAATCTTTTCTTTGTTTTGGTATTTAAAATGGTTTCGATAATGGATTTTTTATGTCTATATATTTAAGTGATATATTGTGATTGAAATGTGGAAATGTTTTCTTTCCTTTATATTTGTTTTATGTCTTATGATTGTATAATGGTACTTGGACATTTGATGGGCGGTAATGTGACAAACCAAATGATGGGTGGTGTCATGAATACCTGGACCAGTGGTTACATTATAACCTCCAATTAATTGGGTAAGGAAGTTGGCCTTATGGCTATTCCATTTAGTGATATGTGTGGAAGTCGACTGTAAGGTAATTATATTTAACTATGTTTATGTCCCAATTTACTTTTATATGTTATGTGTTTATTATATGTGTTTTATGGTAATATTTTGGTTACAAAAGGGTAAGTAGTGATCGTTTATTCAGTAAAGAGTATTTACTACTTCATAAAATTAAAAAATATTACTTATGTTAAATTATTCATGGTCTACTTGTTGTTTTAAAAAGACTAATAGTTTTCCTTCTTTGTGTATCCCTTACTGATCTTTTTATGCTCATACCATGTTTTTGAAAAGTTTTTCACAAGAAATAATGTGGAATAGGGTAAAGGATGGAATCAAGGAAAAGTCATGCTGTCTATAACATGGAACTAGATATTACTCTTTTTTTTCAAGATTTTTTATTTTATGAAGTGAATGGAAACTATGTAGAAGTGTCTACCTTGTAATCTTTTTAGATGTAATAGTTATGTCCAAATTATCTAAAACTATAAACCTGAAAAGATCCTTAATGTGAATTATTCATTTAATTCAATATTATGTAATGTTTAAGGCCAGGTCCTTATAATAGAATATAAAATCCATTTGTTCCAATGTGTGTCTTTTTACTAAATAGTTTGAGATGAATCTTTTCTTCCAAACGCCATACTTTTTATTTTTCCAAAAACATATGAAAGAAATGTTTTTAGCATATACAACATGAATATATTTTCCAACTGTTTTGATTCCTTAATGACCAAAATCATTCCTTAAAATATTTGAAAGTTTATTTTAATGTAAAATTATTTCTTTTAAAATTGCATTTTTTTGTAAGAGAAGAAAATTTTTTCAATGAAGAAAGAATATTTTCCCCCATAATTAGTTTCATACGATATTACGACATTATTTTCTATATAAGAAAACATTTTGTGATGTTAATTATTTTTTTATTGGAATATTTTTCAAGGGTAATATCCATATTTTTCATATGGTTGTTCAACATTTATGATGTATTGATAATATGAAATCCATTTCATTTCCATGGGTTACCTTATGATTAAATGATTCATAAGAAGCCCATTTCATTTGATGGGTTCTGATATGATGAATAATTTATGATATTTTGTCACATATATATATGGGTTATATTATGTGATGTGTGGGACTTATCTCCCTCCAATGAATTATGTAAAGATTAATATCTAATGAGATAAAGAGGGCTGGAATGGGAGATGGTATCTGTTCAACAATAGAGGTATATAATGATAAGTAACCCATGTTTAGTAACATATGGTTTGAACGAGGAGTGAAACTAGTTCAGTAAAGGACTTTTTCTTCTATTATGGTCTTGGAAGTTTTCCTTGACTAATATGGAAATAATTTTTACGCTTAAATGTATGCCAAAAGTTTTTGAAAACATTTATGATCTCATGATATAAGTTCTTAACGAACTTATATGATTTATCCCATGAAATGATATAATATTCATTGATAGAATGGATAAAATATTCAAAATGTTTTCATACATTGTTATGTGTTATAATTATGATATGATTTATATCTCCCGTTTTTTCCTGCAAAGAGAAACTGAGCTCACCATTTATTGTTTTTATTTTCCCAAGATATGAATAAAGGTACTATTAATGATGTGTCAATAGAAGTTATAACTATAAAGGTATAAGTGGGAGATGATGTAGATGTTTTATGAACCAGTTTTTTATATTTCCTAGTATCCAAAGATACTACACCTATATGGGTCTAGCACGGTTTTTTCTAGGTTAAGTAATTAAAATTGATACATTTATATATAATTGATATAGATGAAAAGTATGGTACATTATATAGAACATTTTCCCAACCCCATAATAAAATTTCTTCTATTAATCCTTCCATATTTAATAAATAATAGAAGATTAAATTTTATTCCTTCTAGGGTTTTATTATTATAATTTACTCAAAATTATATCATTTTATTTTTCTCCACAAGAACATGAGATCATTGAAAGTATCGAATTTACATTTCTAATATGAGATAATATCTAATGATTTATTCTATAAATGTTTATTATATCAAATTATTTTAAGATACATTGTCTCAAACCATTACAAAATCTCTCAAATGTTAATTCATAAATGATGAATAATGGGAATCATTATTGGTAAGTCTGGTAAAATTTTCCATATAGGTACTAATGGAATCATAATCATTTTTATTTAGTTCTCATGAATCACATTCATATTCATGTAAATATTTTATGGAAAATACATACAAAAAAATTTCTTCTTAAAATATTCCCATGTTATGGAGCCAATTTCATCTTCTCATATCCTATTCTTGATATGTTTCCACCATTAATATGATTCTCCTTCCAATTGAAATATTGATTGATTTTTTTTTTATTTTTTCAATAGTGTAAAGCAGAATATATATTTTTAGAGTTATCGATCCATTGCATAGAATTTGTGAATGAGAAGAGCTATCACGGCCCGTCCTTGGGGCCCGTGCCATGACTACCCCAAGCCCACCTTCCATAGGCCATGGGTTGGCGACTAGCACCAAAGGCATAATTCCCTAAGATGTGAAGGCATTGCCTTTATAAAAGTACACAACCACAACAGAGTACACAACAAGAAATAAACACTAAGTAAAACTGAATACAAAAGAGTGTGCTGGAATGTAAATGGGCCAGTATACAAACCCAACTGAACAACAAGTACAAGTAAAAATGGAAAAACAACTAGAAGTAAAGAGAAGCTCCTAGATTGTACTCCAGGGTTCCTACCTGAAGGGTAGGGACAGATGGAAACCTCATCACTCACGTCCGTCAGTCTCCACCATGTACCGACTCGTTGCAAGGTCCACCTCCGAGTACCGTCCATTCAGGGTGCTCTCGGCCTCCATCAGTGTTGTCTGTCATCTGAATCCACCACAACGAGCTAAAGGCATAACACGTGTAGGGGTGAGTATAACGATACTCAGTAGGGACCCCGAGACCCACAAGGTCTCACTATATCCACTACAGATAAACAAAAGAATAAAGATACAACCATGAAGTAACAACCAACCCTACTTAGGTATATGCCCAAACATATACCTAAGTTACCAATCTCATCCCGGCTCCAACTCTCGAGCTGAAGCACAAACCAATTCCACAAAGGCAGTAAAGTATATCACCATGATGATAATGGTTGAGAGACATGACTCAGCTGACACAAGAATGCGACAATATTAGAGAGATATAGATGATCATATGTAGCCACTGGATCATCTTTGTTGTCGGACCCACACACGATGCAGATCTAGCTAAGCTGTCGGACCCACACAAGATATAGGCTAGCTATCTCTTCTAAGCTGTCAGACCCACATAGGATACATGCTAGCTATCTCATCTAAGCTATCGGACCCACACAGGATACAAGCTATCTATTCTAGAGTAAAAGAGATGATCAGATGTAGTCATTGATTCATATATGCTCTCAGAACCACACAGGATACAGGACCAGCTACTTTGTCCGAACTATCAAACCCACATAGTATTCCGGTATAGTTTTTTTCGTCGTCGAACCCACGGAGGAATCCAATACAGTAGTCATTTCCCAGATGCATCCAGCTCTTTGGTTTCCGCACACAGCACACTCAATTCCGGGAGGGTCTACTCCTCGAGCAAAGGGGTCGTTACATCAGCTATCATGAAGTCCTGAGTTGATGTATCCCAATGTTCCGTCTCATCAAAAGGAACCCAACGCGGCAGACGTCCCATCAATCAGACACCCGGTCTGAGAGTTATTGGCTTTTCTGTTCCATGGGCCCAATTGGATTTACACTCGAACCAAACCCGAACATTTTCCAAAGTCTTCCAAAATTCACATAGAGTATTGCTAAAGGATCGTCTCTTTTCAAGGGTCCCAGGGATGTAGACGACATGTTGATCAGACGCACAGTCTAGAAGTTATTCACGTTTAAGTGAAACAGGCCTGGCCCATCAAGCCCAGTGGGCTGGCAGGTTAGCCCGACCCGGTTTGGTGGGTCTGACCCAGATGGGGGTCAGCCCAGCCTGGTTTGGCCGGTTCGACCTCGCTGGGGGGTCGGTTCGGCCCTGTGTGGCGTGGCCCACACACGGACCCGGCCCGCGGAGTGGGCAAGTCTGGTTCGCCATGCGGCATCGAGCAGTGCCGAGCGGCACTGCCTTTCCCTGCCCGGCCAGCCGAAGCCGGCCGGTTCTATCCGGCGCGAGCGGCCCACACAACGGGTCGCTTTACGTCAAATGATGCGCTAAACAACGCCACAATTTCCTTCAGCCTGGCTGGCATGCAGCCGACCGGTTAACCCACCGAGAGACCCATGGATTGATGGTCGCGGTCTTCTCTACTGCGCAGCGCCAAGCAGTGCCACGGTCCTCCAACCCGGCCGACAGGAATCTGGCTGGTTCGGTCCATCTGAGGGGCCCGTAGTTGCAGGTCGTGGTTCCCTCCACGCGGCTGGTGCGACGACGCCGGTCCTCCACCGTTGTGGCCTGGCCTAGCCATGGCCTTTGGTTACCACCACCTCATGGTCATGGCCTCTTCCTCCAGTGTGGTGCGACGACACCACACCCACTCTGCTCCGCCTCCGTTTTGAACACAAACAAGAATCAATGGTGGGTCAGCAGGCCTTGTTTGTTCGGCAGATGCACTCCGCATTAGGTGATATCAATGTATCCAATGATGAACCCCAAAATTCACCAAAGTATGAGGTATAATTTTATTCATTTAAATTATACAAAACCCCCTATCTTGATTCGATGTTCGTTTTTTGATGATGGAGTCGATTCGTTGACGTCAGGGTGCATCCAAGGAGGAAGCGTCGTTGTTGGTGACATTCTCCACTGGCGGTGTCTTCTCCCTTGACGCGGTGGAAGAGGAAGGATTATGGGCGTTCCTCATGGGCCTCGACTCACGTTCTTTCCCTGGTTGAAGAAGGTAGAAGGAGTTTCATCTCGTTCCTCGAGATGTGGAGAGTTCTTCGTTGACAAACAACATTCTTCGTGGAGAGAAAATATTCCACCAAAATTTTCTCCCAAATTAATCTAAAAGTTCCACCACCCATCTAAAATAATAGGCTCCCCAATTATTTTATTGTTGACAAGCTGTTCAAAATTGAAAAGCTAGAATTAATTTAATTTAATAAGTTCAATTCATTAATTAGTTGGTTGGAATAATAAATGAGAGGTGGTAGGTGGAGAGTTCACCCTAAATAAATGAAGGGTGGTGGCCTCATTAATTCAAAGGGGAGTCCAAGATTTTAATGGGGGTTCAAGGAGTTAAAAGGGGGGTTAGGTGCTAATGTGGGCCCCACCAAGAAATATCCTCCCAGGGGAAGTAATGTGGGGTGTGGGCCCCAACTCAAACTTTCCATTGGAGGAAATAACCACCACCTAAAACAAAATTATGTAACACATAAATTTTATTTAATCCCAAAAAATTAACTTTCGCTCTCGACTAAACGCAACTGTGGTAAAGGTCTCCTTAAGTGAATATCGGTGTTGCAAGTTCATCGGTGTCCAAGGATTTCAATTCCAAGAACAGGTTCAAAATATAGAAAAACCCGCACGTACGTTTACAGAACATACCCAAACAAAACTTTAGAAATTGATTCTAGGCACACTAGGCCTCAGAATTAGGCACCGTTAGAAACTGCGGACTCGTAAAATTCCAAAGAATTTATGAAAAAAAATTCATTGAAATTTATGATATTTACATTACCACCACCTTAGGGCTTTACATCCCCATAATGATTCAACACACACTTGGGTAACTAATGGAGGTACTGATCACCTATCTGAGCCTCCTGCTCCCATGTGCTCTCCTGGAGTTTTCCGTGCTGCCAGAAAACGCACACCAGAGGAATCGACCGCCCACACAGGACCCACTCCTGTCAACCATCAATCTCCACTGGAACCTCCGTGAATGTCACCCCATCATCGATGTCTAGATCCCCGTGGTCGATGATGTGAGACGGGTCGTGCATGTATCTTCTCTACTGAGATACGTGGAAGACGTCATGCACCCAGTGCAACTGAGGTAGAAGGGCCAGGCGGTAAGCCACTTCACCTACTCTGTTGAGGACCTGAAATTGTCCAATGAATCGCGTAGATAACATTCTGCCTTGGCCAAATCTCTGTAGACCTCATGGAGGTGAGACCCGTAGAAATACATGGTCACCATCCTCGAACTCTAGTGGTCTTCGTCTCCTATCATCATAAGACTTCTGTCTACTCTGTGCAGTCCTAATCTGATCCAGGATGATCTGCACCTTCTCCATTGTATCCTGCACCATCTCTGGTCCTAGAAGTGCTGACTCCCCTAGTTTAGTCCAGAACAGAGTTGATCTACATGGTCGGCTGTACAGTCCCTTGTAAGGGGCCATCCCGATAGTGGAGTGGTAGCAGTTGTTGTACACAAACTCCTCCAAGAGTAAGTGATCCTCACAGCTATGACCAAAGTTGAGGACACATGCACAGAGAATGTCCTCAAAAGTCTGAATGGTCCTCTCATTATGACCATCCATCTGAGGATGGAAGGAGCTGCTCAAGCAGAGCTACATCCCAAAAGCCTCTGGTAACCCCTTCCAATGCCGGGAAGTGAAACGGGCATCTCGATCGGAGGCGATAGTTGATCGCAGACCATGAAGTTGTAAGATCTGCTAAACATAGAGGCATCCTAAGATCTCTACTGATCCCTTCTCTCTTATCGGTAGGAAGTGGGCCGACTTGGTGAGTTGGTTGACAATTGACCATATAGAGTCGTGCCCTCTTGACACTACTAGATTTTTTAGTTTCGGCGCCTATGGTAGCGGGCGACCGCCATTGTCGGTCGCTACTGATACTATTAGCGACCGCCAAAAGCGGTCTCTAAAACCGAAATTAAATGGCGGGATTTTCCCGCCCCCCCGCTATAAGGCCCCAGCCTTAAACTTTACTTAATCTTGAGTTATTACAAGATTACACATTGAGGATCTTTTCGGGTTTAGAGTTTTAGAGAATTAGATCATAAAACTTGCATTACATTCCACATATAAACAAAGTGGTTACATAAAGATAGTATTATTCATTCCCATTAATGGAAACACATTTAAAATAAAACATGGATTATTTCTTGACACATCCTTGACTCTATCATCTTATCATGTACCTTTCACTTGACCTGTGAAAAACATTTCAAAAACTTGGGATGAGCATAAAAACTCAGCATGGGTTATAAAAAAAACATGGAAAGGAAACATGAGTTCATATATACATAAGAATGAAATCATACTTTACCCATAAAACATAGGCACTTTAACATACCTCATAAAATCATGAATAAATCATAGAAATCATAAGACATAAAGGTAACTTGAGGCATTCATTACATTCTTACGTAGGGAGTAACCCTCTTGGTTACGTTTGGAATACCCATCACAGTATATTCCGTAAAATCTCTTTGGAGAAACCTTAACATTTCACTCCTTCGCGTTACCCAATGCATTGGAGAGCTATAACGGGCTCACCCGCCCTTAGTTTATCACGGAACCACCCGTCTTCATAATAATGCCCAAGAACCATAACATAATCATATCACATAAAACATGCATAAAGGAAACATAACATTTCCACATTTCAATCACGAGATATCAATAAAACACATTGATATAATAAAAACATTATGAAAACCATTTTCAATACCAAAATAAAAGAAAAGTAAAACATGGTATTTATTTTTCTTTTAAAAAAAAGGTATGGCTTGTAGAGGAAGCCGAAACTCAAATAACGGTCACGACGGCGGAGAAGTCGTTGTCGCCGCATACGTACGACAAAAACATTCCCTTTTGTCATTTAGTAAACGCTTCGTATAAAAAGATACCTTTTGAATAAACGTAAAAGTCAAAGTGGTTTATACACCGTATAAAAGAAAGTTGTGTATAAAATAAAATATGCCTCAACGAAAGGAGATTGAGACGAAGTCCCATACCTTGTATCCGACTTGACCCGACCGTTCTTTAATCTCCTGAATAATAAACTTGAGTTAATCTCTACTTGCTTAAGAACCTTTTTCAAGTTCATTATTCCTTTTATACCGTGTTATGAACATCATGTAATCAGTTAAGTTAATAATAATAATTTTGTCGGTATTTGGTTCTTAAGTCAAAAATAGACTTCTTACACTTACATGTTGTTAATTTGGTCAAAGGTTCATTATATCCAGAATGGTATTCATGATGTAGATATCATATATGTCATATATATCCAGTAAATACATGCATTTATAATATTACATAATCATTTAGAGGTAAGATATGAAATGCACCGTTCATGGAGACGGTAAGCCGTACGTACGCATGAACGCTACTTCCATTTCCATTTCGTATTTTTTTCTGGAATGGAATCATAATTATATAAGAGTTTATTATAATTCCAGTATAATAACATATATAATATCATTAACTTTATCCTTTACAAATCCCACATATGGTATTAACGAATCAAATCACTTTCAGGGGGCGGTAGTCCGCACTTCCTAAAATAAAGATATCGTGTTTACCTATAATGGAAACCATAAAGGTATGCCAAAAATGAAAAAAACAGAAGCTTAAGGAAAACATAAACATATCATATATCATATATAAAAATAGTGACATCATAATGGCCACATTTGAAGGTGTTAAATGAGTATTGAACAATCATCGTTTCGGGAGGCAGAATTTCGCCATCCACGGAAACCGTATGTTCTTTAACCATTTGATGTAGTTGTGTGAGAGTGTAGCTCAAATAAATCTTATAACAACATCATAGTATATTTAAGATACTGTTGTTGTTACAAAAGAAGTAAATAAAAAGAGTTTAGGGGGTTGGAGAAGCAAAATAAAACAAATGAACATGAGAGAATGAATTACCTTAAAAAGTGTAACTCCTTTTTGATTTGAGCCTAAAGGCTTCCTTTGAAAGGATTCTGCCCAAAGGGAATCCTCTAGGATGAGGAGAGGGATGTGGAGAGGGTAAATGGGCAGGGGTTGGCCGAGCCAAAGGCTTGAGGAGTGTGTGAAATGAGGTAGAGGTGGGGGCCTTTTATAAGAGGAGAGGATGGGCACTTTTGGAAAGAAAAGAAATATTACTTTACTTGAAAATCTGTTTTGGTTTTAAAAGGTCCCACATTGATATAATTCGTGGATAAGGTGATAAGGGTTCGAAATCCACTCATACAATTGGTTTTGGACATGTGTAGTTCATAGATTTTACATTATCTTTCTTTTTTATTTAAATCATCAAATAATGATGTCATCGCTGCATCATTATTATGTCATATATAATTAAATTTATTTAATGTCTAAAAATTATAAAAAAATTACTATGATATTGGAAATCTTTTTAGATCTCCAATGACTATTTATAATCAAAAGTTGGACTTGTATAACCCCACTTAAAAATTGTTTTCGTGAAACATATTATGTTTGTGTCATTTTCACTTTAACATTAAATAAAAAGTAATTTATGTCATTTCCCAACAAAAGTGGATCCATGGGGTCCCCAAGTTGACCCATGGCATGTCATGGTCGGCCATGACACAAACAATGAGGTTGGGACATGTGTCTAGGTCATTTCATTTTATTAAAGTATTATTTACACCTTAAACTACCCTAATTACCACTTAATCGTGATTAAGAACTTAATAAGTTACTATTCACCAAAAAATTATTATAATCTCATTGAACCACATTTTACTTCTTAATGACAACCATGTATGTCGGATTTTCAAAATTCAATACACATTAGTGGTAAACATTCATTTAACTGAAAAATCAGTTTGCTTGATTACCACTTAGTGGTTTCACTATTCATCAAAAATTGAAGTTTTTCAGAAAATTACCAAAAATTCACCCTAAGCTATATTAGATATTCCGAATTCAAAAATGAAGTCTATTTTACAAAATTCAAATCATATAAGTCACATTAATTAATTTAGTAATTAATTTCCGCTGCCAGAACAAATAGCGTGTTTTTACAAAACAATAAGTATCAAAAGATTGACACCAGTTTAAGTCTAATTTCAAAGTGAAATTGATTCCAATGAACACCATTGGATAAAATGGTAAAAATATAATCTAATTTCACTTCAAAATCAATTCAAAACATAATCTAATCATATAAATAAATTAGATTAAAAAGCAGTTTTGATGTAAAATGCAGTATTTTTCACTATTCATTAAAAAAATGAACATTGTCAGAAAAATACCAAAAATTCACACAAGGTAAATTTTGATGTCCCAATCATAAATAATAAGTTTATTTTGACAAACATAGTTTATAAAATTGTCAAAATATAGATTCAAAAATGGTTTGCCATTAAAAGGCAGTAAAACAATCTTTTAAGAATATTAGTGTATTCCATGCATAAGATTGTATTTATTTTCATTTTAAGCCGCTATAACACTATCTTAATCATTAATAGACATAGATAAAAATATCTATTATTCATTACTTACTTGGGATGTTACATCCTTCCCCCCTTTAGAAAATTGCGTCCCCGCAATTTATTTACTTATCGAAATAATGGGGGTACTTATCCATCATTGCATTTTCAGATTCCCATGTTTCCTCTTCAATCATGTGGTTTTTCCACAAAACCTTTACCTAATGAATCACCTTATTCCGTAACACTTGCTCCCTGTGGTCAAGAATCTGGACTGGTTGTTCCTCATAAGATAGGTTCTCTTCCAGCTGAACTACCTCTGGACTCAAAACATGAGATGGATCTGGCATGTACTTTCTCAACATCGAAACGTGAAAAACATTGTGTACCTGAGATAAACTCGGAGGTAAATCCACTCGGTATGCAACTGATCCAACTCTCTCCAGAATTTTGTATGGTCCAACAAACCTTGGACTCAACTTTCCTTTCTTACCAAATCTCATCACACTTTTCCAAGGAGAAACCTTGAGAAAAACATGATCACCTACCTCGAAAGATAGATCCTTCCTCCGGTTATCCGCATAACTCTTCTGCCTGGTCTGAGCTGTTCTCATGTGTTTCTGAATCAGCTGAACTTTTTCTTCCATCTCTTCTACCAATTCTGGTCCCATCAATTTCCTTTCACCCACTTCATCCCAGAAAGCTGGAGTTCGACACCGCTTCCCATATAATGCCTGAAATAGTGCCATCTGTATACTGGAATGAAAACTGTTATTATATGAAAACTCAACCAAAGAAAGATGTTGGTCCCAACTTCCCTGATAATCCATAGAACATGCTCGTAGCATATCCTCCAATGTCTGAATTGTTCGTTCTGACTGCCCATCTGATTGAGGATGAAAAGCTGTACTAAAATTTAATTCAGTACCCAACGACTTCTGAAGGCCTTTCCAAAAGTTAGAAGTAAACCTGGGATCACGATCCGATACAATGGAGAGAGGAACTCCATGTAACCTGACTATCTCTTTAAGATACAAACGGGAAAGTTGATCAAGAGAGAAAGTATCTCGTATAGCAAGGAAATGAGCAGATTTGGTCAAGCGATCAACAATAACTCAGATTGCATTATTACCTCGAGATGTCTTCGGTAATCCAACAACAAAGTCCATGGATATATTCTCCCATTTCCACTCTGGCACTGGTAAAGGCTGAAGCATCCCTTTCGGTAACTGCCGCTCTGCTTTAACCTGTTGACATGTCAAACACTTCACAGTAAAATCAGCAATATCTCTTTTCATTCCATCCCACCAGTAATACTCCCGCAGATCTCTATACATCTTAGTACTGCCCAGATGAACTGAAAACGGAGAACTATGAGCTTCACATAACAACTCTCTCTTCAACTGTGAATCACAAGGCACACACAATCTCTTCCCAAATCTCAAAACGCAATCATTATCAATGTTGAATTCAGGCAACTTACCTTTCTGAACCAGCTCTACCCTTTTCTGCAACTCACTGTCTTGCTTCTGTGCTTGCTTGATTCTATCTGATAGAGATGATCTCACTGATACCTGAAACAAAACAGAAGGACTTCCTGCACCAACAACTTCTATGCCAAAGTTCATCAAATCATTAACCAAAGGATCACGTTCCAAATGCAACATTGTTAATGAAGCATTACTTTTTCGACTCAAAGCATCAGCCACTTTATTTGCTTTTCCCGGATGGTAATGAATTGTACAATCATAATCCTTGATTAATTCCAGCCATCTCCTTTGTCTCATGTTTAACTCTTTCTGAGTGAACATATACTTTAAACTTTTGTGATCAGTATATATTTCACACTTTACTCCATACAAATGATGCCTCCAAATTTTTAAAGCAAAAACAACAGCAGCTAGTTCCAAATCATGTGTAGGGTAATTTACCTCATGAGTTTCCAACTGTCGTGAAGCATAAGCAATTACCTGATCATTCTGCATTAGGACGCAACCAAGTCCTTTCAATGAAGCATCACTGTATATAACAAACTCACCATTCTTGGAAGGTAGTGCCAAAACTGGAGTATTCACCAATCTTCTTTTCAATTCCTGAAAACAATCATCACATTCTTTTGTCCAGATAAACTTAACACCCTTCCGAGTTAGCTTAGTCATTGGACTAGATAACCGTGAAAAATTTCTAACAAACCTTCGGTAATAGCCCGCCAAACCAAGGAATCTACGAATCTCGGTTACATTTGTGGGTCTTGGCCATTCTTCCACAACTTTTGTTTTAGCAGGATCAACAGTTATTCCTTCTTTAGAAACAATGTGACCAAGGAAAGAAATTTGTTGCAACCAAAACTCACACTTGCTGAATTTCCCATACAGTTTCTTTTCTTTTAAGGTTTGCAAGATAACCCTTAAATGTTTTTCATGCTCCACTTTACTTTTAGAAAACACAAAAATATCATCAATGAAAACCACCACAAACTTATCCAAGAACTCATGGAAAATTCTATTCATTAAGTCCATGAATACAGCAGGTGCATTGGTTAGCCCAAAAGGCATTACTACAAATTCATAATGGCCATATCTCGTACGGAACGCGGTCTTTGGAATATCTGCCTCCTTGACCTTCAGCTGATGGTACCCCGATCTCAAGTCAATCTTTGAAAAAAACTGAGCTCCCTGGAGCTGATCAAACAAATCATCGATATGAGGCAGAGAATATTTGTTCTTAACAGTGATATTATTCAAGGCTCTATAATCAATGAAAAGTCTCATAGAACCATCTTTCTTTTTAACAAATAAAACAGGAGAACCCCATGGTGATGTGCTATGTCTAATGAAACCTTTCTCTAATAAATCTTGAAATTTCTCCTTCAACTCTAAAAGTTCAATTTGTGCCATTCGATAAGGGGGTTTTGAAATTGGCTTAGCATCAGGAACTAAGTCAACAGTAAACTCAACTTCCCGATCTGGTATTATTCCAGGAAACTCATCAGGAAAAACATCAGGATACTCGTTTACCACTGGCACATCATTAATCTGAACAGTTCCTTTATTTTCAACGACGTGTGCAAGGTAACATTCATTTCCATCTTTTACAAGTTTCTCGGCCTCTTGATATGTTATCAAAAGTAAGGGTTCATTCATGTAAACAAACTGAAAGTCTTTCTGAAAAGAAACTTCTTTAGCTCTACAGTCAATATTAGCATGGTAAATAGAGAGCCAATCCATACCCAGGATAACATCAAACTCTACTAGAGGTAGAACAATAAGGTTTGCAAGTAGGTTCTTTCCACAGATAAGGATAGGAAGATTCTTATAAATTCTTTTTTCCTTGACACTTCCCCCAGGTGTTTTTACCAAAAGTTCTGGAGTCATTTCTTGAGATGGTATTCCCATTTTACTAGAAAAGGTTTCAGAGATGAAAGAATGTGTAGACCCCGAATCAAACAACACACTGGCATAATCTGAAAAAACAAACAAAGTACCTGATACAACTTCATTTGATGGACCGACATCTGCTGAAGTAGTTGCAAAGGATTTCACCACCCCTTTCTGCTTGTAGTCTAACTACTTACCATCACTCAATCTCCTTGTCAGACACTCGTTTGCATAGTGACCCATCTCATTGCACTTATAACATTTCACTAACTGTAAGTCAAATTTGTTCTTACCTTCACCTTGATCCTTTTCAGTGCAATCACGAGCCTTATGTCCCATCTTACCACATCGGTAGCACTTTCCAGAATTCTGAAGACATTCCCTAGCATGCCTTTTTCCACATTTATCACAAACTGGAAACTTAGTTCTCTTACCATCATACTTTTTTGAAGAATTCTTACCCTTCTCCTGCCACCTCGGTCTCTTCTTCTGCTGGTTGTTATAGAAAACTTGGTCATCGGCGAACTCCATTTCCACCTTCTCAGCACATCGAACAAGCTTTTCATAACTTTTAAACTCACGAGAAGCTAATGCCCTTCGATACTTTGGATTTAATCCTGAGTAAAAACGATTGATTTTACTATCATGGTCCCGGATAAAATTTGGAGCATACCTTGCCAATCGAGTGAACCTTTCTTCATAGGCAGCCACTGAGTCTTCCTCTTGCCTCAATTCCAATAATTGCTTTTCCATCCTAAGTCGAACAGCCTTAGGAAAATACTTCTCAAGAAACATACCTTTGAATTCATCCCAGTCAAGAGCATCAATCTCATCAGCATCCCTGATATTTTTAACCATAGACCACCACTGATCTGCTTCACCCTCCAAACGGTAAATAGCAAGACTAACCTTTTGATTGTCTGAACACATCATGACATCAAAAATCTTCTCCAGTGCTTTATTCCACCCTTCAGCTAGCACAGGGTCAGATGATCCTCTGAATGATGGGGGATGTTGCCTCATGAAATGTTCCACCACTGACATGTTCCTCTTCGGTTGATCTGGCTGATCTCGTGCATGGATACCACCGCCATTTATCGCTTGAGTCAACTGCGCCATTAAAGGAACAAACTGTTCAGTTCGAATTCTGACCATTTCTGGATGCTGATTCAGAAGGTTATTTCCTTCTGTATGCCTTCCTAGCACTGCTTCCCTGTTTCCTCTGCGGAAAACCATTCTGAACAAACATGTCTTAGATGAAGCAACATGGTAATCTTTAAATGCTATATCATTTCGAAAAAAAAATATTTTTGGATAATCATTTAATAGAATTCTAACTCCTAAAGTTATCTAAACCGACCTCTGATACCAAGTATAAGGCCCCAGCCTTAAACCTTACTTAATCTTGAGTTATTACAAGATTACACATTGAGGATCTTTTCGGGTTTAGAGTTTTAGAGAATTAGATCATAAAACTTGCATTACATTCCACATATAAACAAAGTGGTTACATAAAGATAGTATTATTCATTCCCATCAATGGAAACACATTTAAAATAAAACATGGATTATTTCTTGACACATCCTTGACTCTATCATCTTATCATGTACCTTTCCCTTGACCTGTGAAAAACAATTCAAAAACTTGGGATGAGCATAAAAACTCAGCATGGGTTATAAAAAAAACATGGAAAGGAAACATGAGTTCATATATACATAAGAATGAAATCATACTTTACCCATAAAACATAGGCACTTTAACATACCTCATAAAATCATGAATAAATCATAGAAATCATAAGACATAAAGGTAACTTGAGGCATTCATAACATTCTTACGTAGGGAGTGACCCTCTTGGTTACGTTTGGAATACCCATCACAGTATATTCCCTAAAATCTCTTCGGAGAAACCTTAACGTTTCACTCATTCACGTTACCCAATGCATTGGAGAGCTATAACGGGATCACCCGCCCTTAGTTTATCACGGAACCACCCGTCTTCATAATAATTCCCAAGAACCATAACATAATCATATCACATAAAACATGCATAAAGGAAACATAACATTTCCACATTTCAATCACGAGATATCAATACAACACATTGATATAATAAAAACATTATGAAAACCATTTTCAATACCAAAATAAAAGAAAAGTAAAACATGGTATTTATTTTTCTTTTAAAAAAAAGGTATGGCTTGCAGAGGAAGCCGAAACTCAAATAACGGTCACGACGGCGGAGAAGTCGTTGTCGCCACATATGTACGACAAAAACATTCCCTTTTTTCGTTTAGTAAATGCTTCGTATAAAAAGATACCTTTTGAATAAACATAAAAGTCAAAGTGGTTTATACACCGTATAAAAGAAAGTTGTGTATAAAATAAAATATGCCTCAACGAAAGGAGATTGAGACGAAGTCCCATACCTCGTATCCGAATTGACCCAACCGTTCTTTAATCTCCTGAATAATAAAATTGAGTTAATCTCAACTTTCTTAATAACCTTTTTCAAGTTCATTATTTCTTTTATACCATGTTATGAACATCATGTAATAAGTTAAGTTAATAATGTTCATTTTGTCGGTATTTGGTTCTTAAGTCAAAAATAGACTTCTTACACTTACATGTTGTTAATTTGGTCAAAGGTTCATTATATCCAGAATGGTATTCATGATGTAGATATCATATATGTCATATATATCCAGTACATACATGCATTTATAATATTACATAATCATTTAGAGGTAAGAAATGAAATGCACCGTTCATGGAGACGGTAAGTCGTACGTACGCATGAACGCTACTTCCATTTCCCTTTCGTATTTTTTTTGGAATGGAATCATAATTATATAAGAGTATATTATAATTCCAGTATAATAACATATATAATATCATTAACTTTATCCTTTACACATCCCACATATGGTATTAACGAATCAAATCACTTTCAGGGGGCGGTAGTCCGCACTTCCTAAAATGAAGATATCGTGTTTACCCATAATGGAAACCATAAAGGTATGCCAAAAATGAAAAAAACAGAAGCTTAAGGAAAACATAAACATATCATATATCATATATAAAAATAGTGACATCATAATGGCCACATTTGAAGGTGTTAAATGAGTATTGAACAATCATCGTTTCGGGAGGCAGAATTTCGCCATCCACGGAAACCGTATGTTCTTTAACCATTTGATGTAGTTGTGTGAGAGTTTAGCTCAAATAAATCTTATAACAACATCCTAGTATATTTAAGATACTTTTGTTGTTACAAAAGAAGTAAATAAAAAGAGTTTAGGGGGTTGGAGAAGCAAAATAAAACAAATGAACATGAGAGAATGAATTACCTTAAAAAGTGTAACTCCTTTTTGATTTGAGCCTAAAGGATTCCTTTGAAAGGATTCTGCCCAAAGGGAATCCTCTAGGATGAGGAGAGGGATGTGGAGAGGGTAAATGGGCAGGGGTTGGCCGAGCCAAAGGCTTGAGGAGTGTGTGAAATGAGGTAGAGGTGGGGGCCTTTTATAAGAGGAGAGGAGGGGAACTTTTGGAAAGAAAATAAATATTACTTTACATGAAAATCTGTTTCGGTTTTAAAAGGTCCCACATTGATATAATTCGTGGATAAGGTGATAAGGGTTCTAAATCCACTCATCCAATTGGTTTTGGACATGTGTAGTTCATAGAGTTTACATTATCTTTCTATTTTATTTAAATCATCAAATAATGATGTCATCACTGCATCATTATTATGTCATATATAATTAAATTTATTTAATGTCTAAAAATTATAAAAAAAACAAATATGTTATAGGAAATCTTTGTATCTTTCCAATGAATATTTATAATCAAAATTTGGACTTGTATAACCCCACTTAAAAATTGTTTTCGTGAAACATATTCTGTTTGTGTCATTTTCACTTTAACATTAAATAAAAAGTAATTTATGTCATTTCCCAACAAAAGTGGATCCATGGGGTCCCCAAGTTGACCCATGACATGTCATGGTCGTCCATGACACAACCAATGAGGTTGGGACATGTGTCTAGGTCATTTCATTTTATTAATGTATTATTTATACCTTAAACTACCCTAATTACCACTTAATCGTGATTAAGAACTTAATAAGTTACTATTCACCAAAAAATTATTATAATCTCATTGAACCACATTTTACTTCTTAATGACAACCATGTATGTAGGATTTTCAAAATTCAATACACATTAGTGGTAAACTTTCATTTAACTGAAAAATCAGTTTGCTTGATTACCACTTAGTGGTTTAACTATTCATCAAAAATTGAAGTTTTTCAGAAAATTACCAAAAATTCACCCTAAGCTATATTTGATATTCAGAATTCAAAAATTAAGTCTATTTTACAAAATTCAAATCATATAAGTCACATTAATTAATTTAGTAATTAATTCCCGCTGCCAGAGCAAATAGCGTGTTTTTACAAAACAATAAGTATCAAAAGATTGACACCAGTTAAAGTCTAATTTAAAAGTGAAATTGATTAGAATGAACACCATTGGATAAAATGGTAAAAATATATTCTAATTTCACTTCAAAATCAATTCAAAACATAATCTAATCATATAAATAAATTAGATTAAAAAGCAGTTTTGATGTAAAATGCAGTATTTTTCACTATTCATTAAAAAAATGAACATTGTCAGAAAAATACCAAAAATTCACACAAGGTAAATTTTGATGTCCCAATCATAAAGAATAAGTTTATTTGGACAAACATAGTTTATAAAATTGTCAAAATATAGATTCAAAAATGGTTTGCCATTAAAAGGCAGTAAAACAATCTTTTAAGAATATTAGTGTATTCCATACATAAGATTGTATTTATTTTCATTTTAAGCCGCTATAACACTATCTTAATCATTAATAGACGTAGATAATAATATCTATTATTCATTACTTACTTGGGATGTTACACCCGCACTATCTTCTTCGATTACTCGCTGCAACAGCGGTTGCCCCTCCCGCCGCCGCACCGCCACCACAGGTCACCTCCGTCGCCGCCACCCCGTCGACTCCCGTCGCCCCTACCAATGCTACTGGAAAACCATGATCGGGGTCCCGCAACCACAGGTCACCCCCGTCGCCTCCACCCCGTCGCCTCCCACACCTCCGACCGCCGTGGTTCCTCCATGGCCGTCGACCCAAGCTCGGGGTAACCTCCAACATGCCGCGCGTGCGCCCCAGTACAATCGGCACCAAATTTTCGTCGATTTTCGAATAGAGTATTAGAGACCGCCAATGGCGGTCGCTATTGATTAATAGCGATGGCGCAACTACGACCGCCAAAAGCGGTCTCTAAAGGGCATTAGCGACCACTTTTGGTGGTCGCTAATGCCCACATTTCTAGTAGTGTGATTTACGTGGATGTCCCATCACGAAATCCATGGATATCCTATCCCACTTCCACTCTCGGACCTCTAATGGATGAACCAAGCTGACTGAAACCTGGTGCTTTGCCTTCACTTTCTAACATGTGAGGCATCTAGAGACATACTCTGCTACTGCATTCTTCATACCTAGCCACCAGTGCTGTCATCTGAGGTCCCGATACATCTTCGCCACTCCTTGATGTACCGCTAGTGGGGAAGTGTGTAAATCCATCAAAACCTCCTCCTATAGTGCATTTGGTACCATGGTACGTCCTTTGAAGAGAATTACGTGCTCCCCACCTTCAGAAAACCCATCAGGTGCCTTCCCTGAGGATATCTGAGCATGTCACATCTCACAGTAAACATCCCCACATTGTGCCTCTCTGACTCACTGAAGAAGTGGAAGAGTGTCTGTGAGAGACTGAGAAAAGGCTACTCCATATCTATCCAAAAAGGATATCTACAACATGGCCATCTACACTGTCGCTTGTCCTAGCAGCTAAAAGCCTGATCTACTACTGAGAGCTTATGCTACAACATTCCCCTTTCATAGAGTATAAACTATCTCAAAGACATAGTCCTAAAGGAACTCAAGCCATCACTGCTGTCTCAGGTTCAGGTCCTTCTACGAGAAGATATACCTGAGACTCTGGGGGTTAGAGTATACTGTAAAACGCTCTCCCATCAGAGAGTGCCACCACATATTCATGGGGAAGACCAATACTGCTAACTCCAGATCATCAATAGTGTAGTTGTTCTCATGCTGTCTCAACTACCATGAACCATACGCGATCACTGCCTGCTCCTACATCATGACACACCCGAGTTCGGTCCCTGATGCGTAGCAGTAAACTATGTACCCAATACCCTCCTATGGTAGCCTCAAGATGGGCACACTGGTCAACATCTTCCTCAACTCCTGAAATCTCTGCTGGCATCTCTATGACCACACGAAGGGTTTCCCCTTCTTCATCAATGCTGAAAGCAGTGCTGCAACTATGGAGAAGTCTGGCACAAATATCTGATAGTACCTGGCCAGTCCCAGGAAACTCCACACCACTGTCACACTCTTGGGTGGCTCCCAAGCAAGTACTGCCTTGATCTTTAGTAGATGTACTGCAACTCCAGCCTCCGAGATGATGTGTCCCAAGAAGTGAACCTCCCGAATCCAGAACTGGCACTTCGAGAGTTTACCATAATGCTGGTTCTCTCAGAGTGAATCTAGTACCACCCACAAATGGTAGGTGTGCTCTTCCTCAGTAGTTCAGCAAACCAGTATGTCATCGATGAAGACTATGACAAATCGAACGAGGTAAGGCTGGAATATCATGTTCATGAGACTCATGAACACTGATGGAGAGTTGTTTATACTGACGGTCATAACCAAGAATTTAAAGTGGCCATACTGACACCTGAAATTTTTCTTCTGCACATCCTCGTATAAAAAACTGAGCTGCTGATAGCCGAACCTAAGGTCTTTCTTCAAGAACCATTGTGCTCCCTTGAGCTGATCAAAGAGTTTGTCGATCCTCAAGAGTGGGTACTTGTTTTTCACGGTCACCGGATTCATGCGACGATAGTCGACACACAGTCCCAAGCTCCAATCCGCCTTCTAGGCAAACAAAATCGGGGATTCCCAGGGTTAAACTCTGGGTCAGATAAATCTATTCCCCTGTAAGTCTTCCACCTATACCCGCAGCTCACGAAGATCAGCGGGAGCCATCCGATATGATGGAGAAGATATCGGTGCAGTCCTAGGGTACATGTCAATGCAGAAGTATACCTCTCTACGAGGAGGTAGTCTTGGAACATCGTCTGGGAAAACATCCGCGTACTAATCCACCACAATAGGAAAACTCGGTCTCGACACATTAACCACTCCGATGATGAGACTAGAAAAATGATGTGTGATCAGGTGCCCCCTCCTCTGCATAAGACCATCCAGCGCTGCAATGGATCCCTTCTTCCCAGTGAAGGTGAACCTGGTCCCATCCATGCGGATACACCAAACATTGCGTCTAATACAGTCAATATGAGCATGAACTGTGGATATCCAGTCCATACCCATGATGACATCATAAGGCATCGACACTGCTATAAGAAGATCCCAGCCGAGGCTCTCACCTCCAAGAGTAAGATCACACTGCCGGCACCAGTGTGTAATCATCGAGTCTACTGCCGTAGGATTCTCTAGCCATAAGGATCGAGCCAATGACTTCTTCAGAATCTCTGTGATCCGGACAAGGGCAGCAACAATAAAATAATTACTCGCACCTGTGTCTATGAGTACTGTAGCAAGGGTGGAGTAGACACAGATAGTACCTCGAATCATCTCAGGTGCATCGGGGTCATAGGCATCGACGGCCTAGAGCTGAGCCCGCCTCTGTCTGCCACCTCCCTGTGGTCAGGGTGGACCTCCTGGTGGTTGTGGTGGTAGAGCCTCGAAATGTCGTCCACAACCCGCTCCTCGACCAACTCCTCTGCCACGTCCGCCATCTCCCAGCGGACCATCATGGTCGGACCTCTACCTCTACCAAGGAGCTCCCTCAACTTTCTTGCTTCTCATCTGCATTGCATGTTGGGCAGTCACGAGCCATGTGGCCTTGCCCACCACATGCATAGCATTGTCTGGTTTTCATATAGCTGACTCTGTCTTGTGTGCCCTGCACAACCGAACTTGTATCCTGGGGTCTCCCACATGATGGCCTGGTCCTCTTGGACCTCTGTGACATCTGTCTACTGCTGGCTATAGAAGACTCCACTATCTGTCAACCTGTGTTGGGTCTCTCCACTGGTGACTGCTCAGCAGGAAAGCTCTCCACTAGAAGTACTCGCTCCAGCACCCCCAACAGCGTCGGAATGCTGAGGAGAATCGTTGAAACCCTGATCTCATGATTGAGTCCCTGCTCGAAGGTCCAGGTCCTGAAGAATGGGTCCCGCACCATATCTGTGGAGTAGCGTGAGAGGTCGATGAACCTCGCTGAGTACTTAGCTACTGTAATGATGCCCTGATGCAGATGAAGTAACTCATGAATCTACACAGCACGAAGGGTGTCTGGAACAAAATCTGACCGAAAGAGACTCTCAAAATCTATCCAGAGTAATGATGCCTCGTCATGCACTTGGAGAATCAGTCTCCCCCATGTACCTGCTGATGCGTGCAAGAGACTCACAACAAGGATCACCATAAGGTTGGATGGTGTCCCTACCAATATGAAAACTCTCACGATAGCCTCTAGCCAATCCTCAGCTACATGTGGGTCCGTCTCTCCCCGGAACCTGGGCAGCCTCTTGTGCATGAACTCGTACAGTGCACTCAGGAGTCGTTCACTCTCTGTTGCTGGAGCTGGTGGTATCGGTGGCCCAGCAGGTAGTGGTACCGCTGGTACCTCCGCTATGATGGGGCCCTGCACCGAGGCCTCGTCGCTCGGTGGGCTACCATTTCGTATGTAACTTGGAACCCTAGCTGGATACCTTTGTGGGGACATCCAAAAAAGAAATAGTTGTTCCACGATCAAAACTGTGTACCTGGTGAGATGACAGAAAGTAATCATAATGAAATCTTTTTTAACGGAAACACACACGTAATCAGTGTTTTTTTGCACGGAGTTTGAAATCAGAGGTCATGGTCCTGGTGTATGGATATGTCAGCCGCCAAACCAACACTGGACTCCCTGGACTGAAAACCACACTCAATACTCTTAACAATATTTCTTCATATAAAAGAATGATCAGTGTCGTGATTTCTGCGGTAGAACCGACTCCTCTGATACCAATTTGTCACGACTTTTCCTCGGGGCCCGTGCTGTGACTACCCCAATCCCGGCTTCCATAGGCTAGGGGTTGGCGACTAGAAACAAAGGCATAATTCCCTAAGCTGGGAAGACATTTCCTTTATAAAAGTAAACAACCACAACAGAGTACGCAACAGGAAGTAAACACTAAGTAAAACTGAATAATAAAGAATGTGATGGAAAGTAAATGGGCCAGTATACAAACCCAACTGAACAACAAGTACAAGTAAAAAGGGACAAACAACTTGAAGTAGAGAGAATATGCTGGATCATCCTCCGGGGTTCCTACCTCAAGGGTAGGTACAGATGGCCACCACAACACTCACGTCTGTTAATCTCCTTCGTGTGCCGACTCGTCGCAAGGTCCACCTCTGGGTACCATCCAATCGTGGCACTCTCGGCCTCCGTCAGCACTATCTGTCATCTCCATCCAACACAACGAAGTGCAGGCATACCCTGTGCAAGGGTGAGTATAACTGTACTCAGTAGGGACCCGAGACCCGCAAGGTCTCACAATATCTACTAAGGATAAACAAAATAAGAAAGATACATCCACGAAGTAACTACCAACCCTACTTAGGTATATGCCAAAAAATATACCTAAGTTACCAATCTCATCCCGGCTCCAACTCTCGAGCCCAAGCACAAACCAATTACACTAAGGAAGTAAAGTCTATCACCACGATGATAATGGTTGAAATACATGACTCACCTCACACATGTATGCCACAATAGTAGAGAGATATAGATGATCAGATGTAGCCACTGGATCATCTAAGATGTGGGACCCACACAGGATATAGGACCAGCTAAGATGTCGGATCACATAGGATACATGCCAGATATCTCGTCCAAGCTATCAGACCCACATAGGATACATGAAAACTATCTCGTCTAAGCTGTCAGACACACACATGATACAAGACAACTATTCTAGATTAATAGAGATGATCAAGATGTAGTCACTGATTCATCTAAGCTTTCAGACCCACACAGGATACATGACCAGCTACTCTGTCTGAACTGTCAAACCCACACAAGATTCTGGTACAATTGTCGTCATCGTCGAACCCACAGAGGATTCTAGTACGGTAGTCATCGTCGCAGACGCAACCATCTCTAGGATTTCCACACACAGCACGATCGATTCTGGAAGGGTCTTCTCCTCAAGCAAAGGGGTCATTACATCAACTATTGGGAAATCTTGAGTTGATGTATCCCTAAATTCGGTCTCATCAAATGGAACCCAACATGACAGACGACGTGTCAATCGGACGCCTGATCTGAGAGTTATTGGAATTTTCGTTCCAGGGGCCCGGTTAGATATACGCTCGAACCAAACCCAGTAATTTTTCAAGGTAGTCCAAAAATCACTTAGAGTATCTCAAAAGGATTTCATTGTCGCAATGGTCCTAGTGCCGAAGACGGCGCATCGATCAGACACGCGGTCTAGAAGTTATTCAAGTTAAAGAGAATCGGGCCCGGCCCGTCAAGCCCAGTGAGCTGTCGGGTCGGCCTGACCTGGTTCAGTGGGTCCGACCCGGCTGGGGGTCGGCCCAACCCGGTTTGGAGGGTCTGAACCGGATGGTGGGTCGGCCCGGCCTTGTGGAGCATGGCCCACCCGCGGACCCAGCCAATGGAGTGGGCATGTCTGGTTCACCCGGTGGTGCCGAGCAGCGCCACCTCTCCCTGCCCAGCCGGCCGAAGCCGACCGATTCTGTCCGGAGTGACCGGCCCGCACAGGGGGCCGCTCCCTCTCCGACGCAGTGCCAAGTGGTGCCACGGTTTCCTTCGACCCGGCCGGCAGGCAGCCAACCGGTTCGCCCGCCGATCGGCCCGCAGATTGCGGACTGTGTTCTTCTCCGCAGCGCGACGCAAAGTCGCACCGTGGTCCTCCAGCCCGGCCAGCAGGCGGCCGGCCGGTTCGGTCCATCCGAGAGGCCCCTAGTTGCGGGCCGCGGTTTCCTCTATGCGGCTACTGCGACAGTGCCAGTTCTCCACCGTTACGGCCAGGCCTGGCCGTGGCCTTCGATTGTCGCCGCCTCATGGTTGTGGCCTCTTCCTCTGGCGTGGTGCGACGACACAATGCCCTCTTGGCTCCACCTACATTTTTAACACAAACAAGAATTAATGGAGGATCATCCATCCGTTTTTGTTCGGCCCGTACCCTCCGCATTAGGTGATATTAAAGTGGCCAAAGAAGAACCCATCATTCATCGAAGTACAAGGTATAATTTTATAGATTTAAAATTATACAAAACCCCCTACATCGATTCTATGTTCGTTTGTTGACGACGGAATCGATTCGTTCACATCGTGGAGCATCCGAGGAAGAAGCGTCATTGTTGGAGGAGTTCTTCACCGGTGGCGGATTCTCCCTTGATGTGGAGGAAGAGGAAGGACGATGGGAATTCCTCATGGGCCTCGCCTTATGTTTTATCCCCTATTGAAGAAGGTAGAAGGAGTTGCTTTTCATTCCTGGAGACGTGGAGCATTCTTCGTTGAAGAACAACATTCTTAGTCTAGAGAAATTATTCCACCAAGAGTTTCACCCAAATCCTTCTTAAAGTTCCACCACCCAACTAAAATAATAGGCTCTCCTATTATTTTATTGCGGACAAGCTTTTCAAAATTCAAAAGCTAGAATTTATTTAATTGAATAAGTTCAATTCAATAATTATTTGGTTGGCATAATAAATGATAGGGGTAAGGTGGATAGTTCACCCTAAATAAATGAAGGCTAGTGGCCTCATTAATTCAAAGGGGAGTCCAAGAGTTTAATGGGGGTTCATGGATTTAAATTTGGGGTTAGGTGCTCATGTGGTCCCCACCACGAAATATCCTCCCATGGGAAGCTATGTTGGGTGTGGGCCCCACATCCAACTTAGCTTTGGAAGAAATAACCACCACCTAAAATAAATTTACGTAATACATAAATTTTATTTAATCCCTAAAAATTAACTTCTACTCTCAATTAAATGCAACTACAGTAATGGTCTCCTTAAGTGAATATCGGCGCTACGAGTTCATCGGTATCCTCAGATTTCAATTCCAAGCACTGGTTCAAAATATAGAAAACCCCACACGTACGTTTACTGAATGTACCCGAACAAAACTTCAGAAATTGATTCTGGGCACACCGGGCCTCAGAATCAGGCACCATCAAAAACTGCGGACTCGTAAAATTCCAAAGAATTTATGAAAAAAATTTCCTCGAAATTTCTAGTTCATTATAAGAACAGATGAAGGTATCTAAACATTACTGCATAAAATACATAACATCAAGTTGTTCCTTCCTTTAGAAAATTTTAGGATCAATATAATTCATATTACCTATCATAGATTGGGAGATTTTGGGGAGCATAACTTCAATATTTAACATCCATACTCCTATATCATTTTGCTTCTCATAAGGGTGATCTTTTCATTTCACATCACCTCTATTATTAAGATGATTCATCCTTTATAAAATTGTGAGTATAGGAAAAAAGCATATTGTGAGGAAAAATAATCCCAGAAATTAATCATGTATTCATGAAAAATAATTCATTGGACATATAAATCATCAAAAAATCATTTAAATCGAGCAATCCTTATATTTATCATTGGAGATTCAATATCATCATCTATTTATATCCGTTATAATGATTTATAAAGAAAATATAAATTAACCCAAAAATTTAACTATTGTGTTTCTTGCCTGATGTATAGTCTTAGGCCCACTCATCATGCACTAGTGATGATCGACTTAATACCAAATCCACCACTTTCAGAGTGGTTACCCATAATTTCATTCATTCTTTACCTGTATCTACTTTTTAGTGTCCATATAGGTATTCATCTTAATGAAAAAACACCAAATATATACTTTACTGAATATTAAATATGTTAACATACACATATACATATCCCAAGTGTTTACAAAATATTCTTTTAATCCTAATATAAAAAAAGAAATAGTCTTTACTTTAATACCAACTGAGGTGACCCAAGATTTTCATCAATAATATTGCATAAGTTGTTTATGAATCTTAGATATATTTCATAATAATTCTTTCCCATGTATCATAAATGTTTTTTATTTTTCTATAATAGAAAGATAATATTCTTATATCATATAATGGTGTCAATATCGTAAACAAATATATTCTCACATGGTAAACTTTACAGGCATACCCTACATAAAAACATTATTCATAACCAATCAAATGGAATCCTACGAAAGGGTACTCTTAGATACCCAAGAGTGAAACATTATATATATATATATATATATATATATATAATCATATGGGACCATAATATAATCATAAGGTATGACACTATGATAATAAATTGAAATAACCAGACACAATTAGTCTATCATCATTAATCACAGATCTTTGCACTATTTTTTTCAATTTGAAATACATATAATAAAATAGTGTAGAATCATAAATAATAAATAATGAACCATGTGATAATATCATATAAATATTAAATAAATTTTTGGAATACACAATAGAAGAAAAAAATAACTCCTTTAGTCAAGGTTGACTCTTAGGGCTATCATTTTGGAAAAATCCCATAATTGAAATACCAACATGAGCATTTCCAACATTCTCATAGGAGTAAATTTAATTTAGTTAACTCTATAATCTATATGTATTTCCATGAATCCATAGACTATAAAATTATTATCATGTCTTATATCCTTATAAGATGTATTTGTGGGCAATATAATTCCGAGTGCACCCATCAAATAATTAAAAACAAACATATCTATTCTATGAGATGAAAAAAAATTCATCATATCATTATATCATAACCCATGGAAATGAAATTATTTTCATACAAAATTCATAATTCTTTCTTATTGTAACAAATAGAAATGAAATGGCCTTCATAAAGGCATTTCATATCATAATTAGTTCAATGTAATGAAATATGATTCATAAAATAATAATTAAATCAACATTATCATAAGATATCAAGAGAATGAAATGGATTTTATAATAGTATAATATCCCTAGGGAAGAATAAAAATATTTAAAGGATGATGGTAGAGGTAAAAAATACATTCAGAAGAATATTTAAATCTTTCTTTGAAATTGTTGGAAAATATCATTTTATTATGATAACGTTTTAACTAAAAACTCATAGAATATAAAGAAAGTTATTTTCATTGAAATAAATATTGAATCATGTAAATGATTATTTAATATAAATATCATTCATGATAATGTAAAAATATTTTTTTTCTATATATACTAAAATAGAACATTCATTTCAATCATCTGGAACAAATATAAAATGACTTGTTTTGAAACAAATTTTTAAAAATAATTCCTTTAATTGTTTTTCAATAAAATAATAGTTTATAGAAATTATATTTTTAAAACATTTCATATTTAGGTAATAATATCCATACTACAATATTGAAGATCATGAACATAGAAAACTCTATTCATCGGCAAAATAGGAAGTAAGGGTAACATTCCATTATTAATGTTTTCTCAATCATTTTATGTACCAAATAGAAAAAACCAGTACTAATAAATAAAAAGTATTTGGAAATTATAATATAATAAAATATCTGAAATTTAAAGGTCAAGATCTATATAATTTATTTTAATTCAAATTTATCATAGAAAATCATGAAATGAAATGAGATAACTACATAAACCATTGTTTTTAGTCCCATTTTGATTCATAAGTGTAAAAAAATTATATCGTAAATATATATTAATTATAATTATATTCCAAAACCATATTAATTAATTACAAACTATTTATAATTCTTTTATATTTTCAATTATCCTTTTATTGGGAATTCTTCTTTAAAATGAACATTTGAGTAAAAACTGGTTCATTTTTTATGCATTTTTAGTTTGATGGTTCCAGTAATTGAAAATTTGTCATTTTTTATCATCAAAAGAGTAATAAAAACAACATATAATTCATATAATTCATTTTAAATTCATTAAAAATTAGTCATATAATGTGGTGTTGTAAAATGAAAGACATCACTTCTTGGATAACGCAGTTCATACATACCAACAAGTGATTTTACACTTTTCAATAAATGAAATGAAAGAAAAGTATATAATAACTCACCATTATGAAATCATTAATTTACCATTATATTAATATATATTATTTAACTATATAATAATTGTCATCCATGAAATGTTTAAATGTTAAATGAATCACAAAACATTGTGGAAGTGATAGTCCATATGTATGCATAAGCAACATTATCATTTATCAACCTATTGAAATGAAAGAAGGTTGATAAGATATTATAATTAAAGAAGAATTAATTTTTAATAAAGATAATATATAAATATTAAATACTTAATAATAACCCTACCTAAATTATTGTAATGTAAATTTAATCATAATGCTACATGAAGGAAGTAGTCCACACGTACTAAAGAGTGATACATGCATTCAATTTTAATGGAACATTGGTAGAAAATCATTGATCCATCTTCATAATAAATATTAGATATATGAAAGATATTATCTTATGTATTTTATAATGTAATACATAGATTAATAATATGTATAAGAAGAAATATAATTGGAAGTAATCAGTTATGAGTTATACGTCTTAATTGAAAAACCAACTTTGTATTACACCTTAATCCATGAAAGGATGGTATTATGATCAATAAAATAACTATATTATGTAGGTTGGGATTTTATTAAGGGATTATTGTAGGGATTGGTCAATCTATAAGGCTCATGAAGTGTGATGAGGTTGTGATAGGTAACATAATTTTATAAAGGAGGAAGAGGACACACTTTGAATATTATAAAATATTAAAATATATTATTGTATTACTCGAGATAAGGGTTAAAAATAACAAAAAAGGAAAAATAATATAACAATTCAATGATAACAATATCATCATAAAATAAAATCTATTCAATATTTTTCTTAAATATTTATCCTTATCTCATCGGTTAACTCGACCAGTAAAGTTGTTTTAACCTTAACTATTTTAATACATTTTATTTTTTTATTATTCATTATGAAGAATGATTAATTTGGTCTTATTAAATAAAATATATTATTTTGAGTCTAAATATGGAATCCATTATACACATTTCAATTTATATAAGTGGTAGAAATTAATTTTAAAATGAATTCCCTAAAGCAACAAAATGATTTTTACAAAAAATTAATTTTAAGAATAATGTCATGATTACATTCATGCATTATCTTGTTAAAATATTTTATTGCCTAAATTATCTAAAAATTTAATTAAAAGAGTTTATAAATAGAATTTAATTTAATTTATTAAGGTAAAATCACATTGTTCATATAAAATAGGTTTTTTATAATAACAATTATTTTTACCTAAAAATGTCTTTATTTTAATTTATAACTAATATATAAATAGAAATTCATTGTATACTTAGGTAAGAAATAAATTTTCATAATTTATTTAGTCATAATAATTCTTACCAATCCAATGGATATGAGATAAAGTTTACATTAAATTATAATATTTATTATATTGTGGTTCATTTGAACTCGGTGTGGCGTGTAAAGAAAGGTATCAAAATACATTAATCAATTTTAATTTAATTTAATTTCAATATCTTAGGGTATTGAACCCCTACCAATGAATCATTTTTACAGGGAAAAATTCTAGGGTATATGGTCCCATTAGTAATTTCCAAAAGTAATGGTGATGGAAATAGAATGTTTTCCTATTTTTATGGCTATTTAACCTGTATCAACCATTCCTATGGTCAAAGGGAATTTTTTACTAGTTTTTTATACTAATTATTTTTTTAAAGTCTAGTATACCCATTAAAGAGTGCATGAATGCCTGTGGGTATCCCACATTTAATATTTTTCTCTAATTGGAGGTTTTTACCCTGATTAGAAATCATTTTGGAAAATATAAATATAATAAATAAAAAAACTAAAATATAAATATATATTTATTGATATTATTAATTAAGATATAAATGTAGTGGGTGGATGTGTGGGGAACCATATTAACATTTATTGCAGTGTAATATAACAAAGATAAATATGTGTTTATTGGTATTTTTAATGTGGTTATAATAAAGTGTTTGTAAAATTAGGGGCATGAGCCACTAAAATCATAGTGAGAGAACACATGGGAATCATATAGTAATCATAAAGATTCATAAATAAGAATTATTTTTAGTTGGTGTCTATGAATTACCTTGTTTGTATAAATGGTGTGCATGCATAAATCAATCTTGGTATGTGGGGGACCCTTTAAGATGCATGGAATAGTAATCAGATCACACAATATTGAATAAAATTAATCTTGGTATAATATATATATATATAAACGTAAAGTGAGATGATTATTCATTATCAACATGTGTAAACTGACGTAGATCATTTATTGTTGTTTTACTATATAAATCAATTTTTAATATGTATATTTTTAATAAAACATACTCCTCACCAAGACCACATGGTCCACTTTCCCACAACCAGTTATGAATCACTACTTATTTTGGGAAATTTAATGAAATAGGTATAGTAATTGTTAGGAAAAAGTTATTCAAGATCACATTTTATTTCTTTTTTCCTTTATTTTTTTTTGACAAATGGAGGTTGAAAATTGTAATGTAACAAGGATTTTGAATGTTGAATAATTTTTTAGTGTATTAATATTTTATATATATGAATTTGGGGAGTAATATATGTTTTTTGTAATCCTCGAAAATGGAAAAGGAAATCATTTTTAAGGATAATAATGAAGATCATGTGGTAGGTGTGTAAAGATGCACATAAAGTGGGAGGCAATTCACCTGACCACTCAATGGGCCCAAGATCATAAAGGATTATCAATGTAGGTGACTCCATAATGAAAAATTGAGGAATAAAATGGAAATTAATTGTATATTAATAATGGAGGATTGTTGAAGTGTGTGAGAAGTGCATGGTGGTATGGATGTAAAATTATGTATACTTTTAAATGTGAACCACGCATAATGAGTGAATTATTCTATTTGATTATTGAATTTTTGAGGTGTTATTATTGGATATAAATTCCTCTTAATCGCTTAATTGGTTGATGTAAAAAGTAATCAAGGTGGTCCTTTCCTGTATAACTGAAAAAATTAACAACGATCGTTCCCATGGTAGAGTACACGATGGGGGAAGAAAAAAAAGAGTACATGATAATGGTAATTTCCATGGAGTTCCTTTGGTGGAGGATGGTTGTTCGCATAGTCATTGAATAGATGTAGAGGGTTAATTAGTGTTTCTCGATGGTTTGGTGATGATTTCATGGATGAGTAGCTCGTATATAAGGTTCTATGTATATCCCAAAAGACGGAAGTTGTGTCACTCGATATGTGTGAAATGTCTACATGGCTAGTGCATGGAGGATTAGATCATAGAGAAAAATATGTTCATGAAGGTTTTTTAAATCAAATTAATTTTATTAAATAAAGTGGATTTCATCTATCTAGTGAAAAAAGATATTCATAACAGAACCACATTTATGTGAATAATTTATGAGATAATTCAAAAAATTAGAATTATCATCTAGTGGAGAAGAAAATTCACATATTTTGAGAGAGTATTTTAATATAAATGTTTTTTTTATAATAAACTAGGGGGGAAATTTGTCTTATTTGAACATTGTAACAACAATTATCTATTGTGAATTCTATTACGTTGGAAAATTTTCTTTTTATCCTCTTTATACTAACATGTTTTGTGTGAACCACGTAATTTGTATTTTTCTCTTACATGGTTGGATTTCCTTAAATGAAATTTGTTTTGAAGTTTTGTGAGATGACAGTTTTTTCTAAGAAAAAAACATAACACAATGGATATTTGTTTTAATTCTCTATACCCTAATACACCCCCTCTCATTGTATTTAAACCGGTGATGCCAACAATCATATATCTATTAATCATAATATATGTGGTTCACATATCATAATACGTTATATAAAAATATTTTTTTATTTATTATTTTCCAAATAACGTTTAACTATTGGAGATTCATGTTCTTCTTTGTGTTGTGTTTCCTCTATATGTTACTTAATACTTACTAGAATACATTTAGTGATGTGTAATAAATTTGGTTCTAGAATAGTTATTTAAATTAATTATGTTTGAAAATATAATGTAATTTGTTTTCATATTGAACAATTTCAATTTATCAAAGAAAAAAAAATTCACTAGTGATATGGTTATGGCATTTTCAAAGGAGAAGAAACTTTTTTTGTGACCCCTTTTTTAAAAAAATAATATCTATTTAAAAAAATGATTCATATGGATTTTGGGTTTTAATATTTAATATAAACCTGAATTTCCTCAAGGAATTTCTTATGTGATTTTATTTAAGAAATATATTGTGATCCCATGGTTAGTATCGATGTTAGGGTACGTTTTGGATTCAAGATGGTAATAGTGAGTTTGTTTAAGAAGGATGTATCCCTCGAGTGTGAGTAGATCAGAATCACTAATGGATCATTTCATGGTTGTTTAGTTTGCAAGAGGTAGACATTTTGGATGCATGAAATGATGAGAAATCATGTATTTTAAATTCCATTGTAATTAGACTTAATATTTTATATGTGAAGTGGGTAGCTAGTTAATACTAGTGTTTACACCAGTTGGGGATTTATATTTCATAAGTCTTGATAAGGTGATTTATATATTTATATGTTTATAAGGAAATATACTAACCAATATTGATTACCATTTTAAATTAATTATATAATGGGTAGTATTGTAATATTAATGATATTTATAGAACTTTTTATTAATATGTTTTCTATGATTCCAAGAATTAATTTACCCATCTATTGGAAATGAGATTAAGATCATAATGATATAAAAATGACATGATTTTAGTCAATTAATTATTAAATGAAATATACTTCTGAGAGGTTATATATATTATTTCCAATTTTTGAAATTGATGTGATACTTATAAGTAACAAATGACCTAGACTTTCGAAGAGATGTTGGAAGGCCATCTTGGTTGAATTTCCAATCTCTAGATTACACTAAGTGGTATGTATTGTATTAGTATGCTTAGTAATGTGTGAAAATCCCTCATATAATCAATAACATGTAGTATTAGTAATAAAGTATACTAATAATTTTGTAAAACTATTCAGGAACTTTGTAAACACGAAAGGAATCAAAACCACGAGGCATATTCCTTTAGAACAAGATTTATGGTTTATTATATGATATAATTACTGTTCATATATTGATAGTATAGGGGATAGGTTGATGTTTGTACTATTAAATAATTTAATTATAATCACCTAAACCAAGTATATTCATTCCTTGAATTACTTTTAATAATTATATATATAGCATGTAGGGACATTGTGTCCAAAAAATTGGAATGGTGTTGTGTTTTTGTATTATATCATAGGATCCTAGAATCATGATGATGAGATAGTTATATCATTAGATTGTAGTATTGTGAAAGACCATAAAACTCTCCGATATATAGTTAAGATAATATATTGGTTTAATATAGTTACTATTAGCATGACTGATAATTTTCAATTATTAATAAATTTTGGATTTTGGATTCATTGATGTTCAAAAAACATTTATTGAGAAAATCCAAGGTTTTAGAGTACTCCATTGATTTTGGTGATGTGATATTTTCTCAAGTAAATTGTATTATATGTTTTGGTAAATCTTTTAATATATATAGTGTATATAGAATAAAATTTTATTATTATATTTATAATGATATTTGAATATATGAATCTTGAAGATATCTAATAAATTAATATTCAATTCAATGTTAATACATTAGAATGTTTCTTTCTATTAAATTATTTTATAAAATAATTATTTTTTATGTATAAATGGTATTATATTACATAATTGATATAGTGGATAAAATGATTATTGGAATTTTAATTACAATTATTATAGTATGATGTTAGTATCACTGCAAAGATGAACCATATAATAAGCCCAAGAATAAGACATAACTGAGAATTATACATTTTTTCCAAGAGATGTTTGGGAAAATCAAATAATTAGTTGTGATCTAAAATATACAAGTGATGTAAAATAATCCAAATATGATATCACTTCATGTGTTTTTTAGAGATATTCTTTAGCGAATCGTTATTAACGTATGATTCCCTTGATGGTTTTTTGTTTAAAGAGTGAGTGAATTGAAGATGAATTAATACAGTGGAGTGATGAATACTCTTCGTATGAGTGTTCAACTATGAAATAATTATCAAGTTTTCTTATTCAAAATATAAGACACTAGTGATGGGTATATTAAATGGGAGTAATAGTCTTCCACGTTGGTGGGAATTATTTAAAATAGTTTTGTTGTATGTCTATGTAGTTTGAATATTGGGGATTTTAGGTGTAATATTATTTTGTTCAGTAAGATAAATATATATATATTATGGGTAAATCATAGGGATGAAGAGATATATGGTGGGATGATTTTGGTGACATATGTACTGAAATATTGGAGACACTGTTTGAATTGGTCATAAGATAACATGCACTTGAGGTCATTTTTCATTTTTAGTTTTGGATACGAATATTGTAGTTTGTGGATTGAAATATGATTATTTTTCTTGTGTTTATAATGTTCATAGGATTTTAAATGGATTGGGATATGGATTAGAGGATAGTGAAAAATAAATTGAACTATAATGGCCCCCATTTAACTAGTATTGGCTCATTAGATAATGGTTATGTGATCTAAGGGAGGGGACGACCCATGAGAACACTCCCCAGCACCCAGTGGACTTGTAATTGGTACCTAATAGCATAATATGTCAATTTATTATTTTTAAATATCTAATTAAAATTTAATTTGGTATAAAAATAAAATAAATACCTCTCCCCCCATCACTCTCCTTTTCCCATTCTAAGGGAAACCTCATTGAATGAATCCTCTAACCCTCCACCTCTTTTCCATCTTCAATTTCCTTTACTCATGTTCGGAATTGTATTAAGAAATGGAGTTCAATATGTTTTTTTGATTCTTCTTATCTATGGTGGGTGAATATTTATTATCTCCCATCATTTATATGTGTTTTTAGGTTTGGAGCGATGAAGAGTGATGGTAATTTGGTTTGTATGACCTATAATTTTGTAAATAGTGTGTGGTGGCCTTGAGGGACGTTGTATTGGGTTCCCCAAGACATAGACTGGAATTCCACATATAATATATCTTAAATTTAGTGGCTTATATCTATTTATTATGGATCTATGGATTCATATAAATGAAACAGAAACCTATAATGGGGTTTCCACATTGATTTATGATTCATATAGCTTATTAGGATATAATTTAATTATGCACGAAAATTTTATCCTAAATAAAAAACCGCCTTTGGTAAAAAAATATAGTTAATAATAATATATCTAATTAGAGTGGGCTTGTAAGATAGGTAACTAACTTTTTTATGATATTTTATTTGAAAAAGTTTTCATGTAACTTGTTTCACTATAATAATAATTCTAAGAAAATTGGATAGAAACATAGTTTTTTGATGGGGGAATCGAAAATTAATTAGGATTTTGAAATAATATATGAATATAATTAATTCCAAAATACCATTCATAAAGTTATTTATATAGAGAATTATAAAATGAATATATTAATAGAAACCTTATGTTTTAATTATTTACAAACTCTTGATGGCATTTTTGAAAGGGTTTGGATATAGACTAGAATAACTAAATTTGTAAAAAATATCCACTATCGGTATTATAAACATTGTTTTTAAGAATTAACTAATGCCATGTATATGAGAATATTAGAGTTGTAACATATTACAGATGGTTATCCCCTTATATATTTTTTAAGTTCACTAGTGTGAATATTAGTATCAAATTAATGTATTCAAATATATAAAATTGGTATAGATTAATTAATAAAACATGGGTTTTTAATGTGTTTTCATAGAGATGAATTAAAATGCAAGTGTAAATTGATTTTTTGGGATACTACTTCATGATAAGTTTTATAAGATGTTATGTAATTTATTTTTTTAAACTATGTTGGGACTAGTGGGTCTAGAAATTTGTCACATGGAACCCTGATATGAATGTGTGTGGGTAAATTATGGAACATTCCAATTTAAAATTTCTCTTAAAATTTGTCACCCACCTTTCATTAAATATATTCACCAATGAATGTAGACCATTTTCAATATATCTATATCATTATTTTCTCTACTAACTGAATAAAAATATTAAGTAAAGTAATATAAACAATAATAATAGAAGGATTTTTCTCAGTAATCACACACTAAGAAATTTTCAAGGAATATACACCTAATGAAGTGCTCGTGTAACAAATTTCAATATCATTATCTATTCAATTTATACTATCTTTTTACAATAGAAATATCGCACAAAATAACCATGCCTTTACAATTAGATTATGGATGAAGAAACACCTCCCAAGGATCACACCAAAATGTTCCTCTATTATGATTGGATCAATAATTCAACCTAAACATATATATTGACTAATCTCAATAACATGAACATAATAAACTATATCACCATGCATCATAAAATCCCAATTTTATATGATGATGAACTATGTTTTGGTATTCTTATATAAATGGATGATATCGACTACTTATTTATAGTTGAAACGATGTATTCAATATTTCAATAGAATAAAAATTCACCTGTCCAAATGAGCAATAATTCTAGTAAATTAATTATCTTATTATTATACATATTATTCTTCAACTAAAAGAATTTAATCAATATAAATATTCAATTCATCATACTTCAACAATATATAAACCATATGTATTTAGCATTCATTATATTTGGATAATCACTATTTGAATTATATGTGTAAATCTCATGCATCCATATCCATTATATTATTATAAATTTTAAGATATCTATTAAATTTATGACACTTAATCCAATGGTTAGGATTAATAATTGTTCACATAATTCTATATGATTATTATAAGTCTAACACTTGTTTATAAGTGATTAAATTATTATAAAAATGACAATTAAAAAAATATAAATTTCACACTTTATCTCCCAAATTGGAATTTAAATAATATATATATATATTAGCACAAACAAAGTTTTATGATTTCCATTATATAATGAAATAATCTTATCCTATGATACTTTAAAAATAAAAAGATTCATGTTCAACCTAATAAAATTATGGTCTCAATCCCCCCCAAATAATTCTTCCCCGTCAATTTTCCATTGTGACCAAATGTATTGTGTGATGATTTCTTCAACTAGATATAGCTATATCATCACCATATTTCCATATGATATTTCTTTATTTCATAGAATACAACTTCATGGAGAATATTTTATATTACATTATGAGTCCTTCCTGTAATTATTACTTATATAATAATTTTTCCCTATATAATAGTCAAAATATAGTCCCATCTCTCATCGTACACGCATTCAATCATCACCAAAAAACCTATAATAAATAAAAATATAATGATACTACACAAATTACAGATTGATATATATGAAAAAAGATATAAATTATTCATTATACAACGAACCACTAAGATATGAGTTGTTAGTTATCCCACAGTTTTTCTTCAATTATCAAAAATCATCATATATGTTTTTATTTATTATTCTAAATAGGTTCATACATCTTATAATTCGATAATATACAAGGATAAATAACATTCACTCCTTAAATCATCCTTCAAGACAAATGAGGTAATATAAATAGACAATAACTTCTAACCAAGCTAAATCCAACATACCTAAAAATTCTCTTTCTATGAGATTTATATGTAAAGAACGAATATATTCCATTACCTTACACCATTAGAGAGTCCATAATTTCAATAAAGTTACATAAATAATTATTCATAAACTAATTACATGTATGTCAATGATATACATCCTTATGGTTTCCAATTTCCCACACAGAACTGTTTTCATGATATACCCTCTTGGATGAAATTTCTCCTCTGTCAAAAAATCAATCATTGATTGTTATCAAATACAATAAACAATATTTTGGGTGAAACATTATCCCCCATTGGATATTTATAAATATATTTCTATAAATATATCTCCATAATCCCACACAGTCATTTCTATGATCTGTGTTTTGGATTTATAATGCATTATTTCTACTACCCCGTTAGTAATAAAATAAAAAGGTTATATATATGATATTTTATTCCCTTCTCTTCTTCCTTGTAAATGAGAAGTAATGGAATGTATCTTCTAAAGACTCTTCCCATTTGGTTACAACATTTACTCCAAATATACAAGAATTAACAACTTATTCTCCATTTAAAAAAAAATATAATCTTTGAACCTTAATATCAATCATTGAAAACCAAATTTAGAGAGTTTAAAATCTCATTTAGACATATTTCTCCTTGAAATATATAAAAAATAAGTACTTTATATTTAACATCATTATGCTCTTACAAGAACATATTATACATCATCATGCCAATTTATAACTCTGGCACTCAACCTCACTTACATCAATACATTAATATATATATGACAACATATGTTATGTTAGACATGAATCTAACACCTTTTCCTTCAAATAAATTTATATTTATCATTCAATATTTAAACCTTAAAAAAATTTATAAATTTAGAAATATTATCATTGAGTGTAACTTCAAAAAGATTCATTTTGAAAACCCTCTAATCCTACTAACATAAAACTCTATGGTTGATATAAAATCCAATATTAACAACTTAAATATTATTCATTACACTCACTAATATCCATCTTTCTATGAAACATATGTTTTTTAACTTCCATTATCAAATATTTATGTTATCTCTATAAACATACACATGATTTTTAGTGAATAATCAATAAACCAGAAATTATGTGAGTCATACCACTTAAAGAACAAATTGATACCACTTGTTTCAATAAACTCATGATTCCAATTTTCAATACAATTTTACCCCTTTGTAGGGATTAACAATTTTTTTATATATGGATAATGAGTTTTAAAATCATCAATAAAAATTCCCAATAAATTATTTCTTCTCTTGACATCAATATAGAAGTGATATTCATCATTAGAGAATCATTTTAGAAGTTTTTTTATCATCTTGAAGAACATTCAGATGATGCATATTTTTTTATATCAAAATTTTAAAATATGAACTCTAAAATTTATAGTTATACATCATGATATCATTACTTTTCTTTAGTATCAAACAACAGTTGTTTTATGTCTGATACAACTTATTATCCTCTATGAGTTTCATAATACGATAGTATAACTCCGATTAGAAATTGATTTTTTTAATTCTTGATATGTATTAGTACCACTTTCACTTATCCATTTCCACGTACAATTATATATATAGTAATATGTCACATTAATGTTCAATATTTGAGTTATTCACTAATTGAATTTATCTAAATGAAATTGTGTACTCTAATCATTACATTATAACATTAGGAATTTGACTAAAAGTACTTATTATATTCATATTATATTATGTAATTCATACATTTTCAAATTATTTATCTTTATTACAATTAATTCATCTCATTTATGTAAATAGGTTAAATCCCCCCTTAAACCTGCACCACTTGAACAAAAATTACAATAATTAATTTCATGGGGAGTTGGGAATTTTCCAATAATACTTAATTAGAGGATTTTTGTTTTTTATGATAAACCATCCATTTTTTCAAACTTCCTTCAAATCATTATTAGTGAATCCCATTTTAATTATTTCTCAAGTAGAAAATATTTTACAAATATGGAAATTGAAGCCTATATCTTCCTTGGATTGGAATCGATCTTGATTATAGGACTTATCCAACCTGTGTATGTTCTATCCATTGAATCACTTTTATTGCAACCCTTATCAAGACTAATCCATCACATGAGGGATATTCCATTGGTAAATATTTCTTCCCATGTAGTTGTATTTTTGAAACCATTTATGAATGATTCCTGTTTTTCTCATTCAATGTCTATTAAGACTACCACATATTCATCTCTTCATAGTTATTATTATTTTAGGTGTTCATCCAAATGTTTTTCACTAGGGTATGTTGTATTATTTATCCTCTAAACATGTTTATGGTCACTCTAGGATGTTTTCTAAAAAAATACGAGCAATGTTAAATGTTAAAAATTTTATAAATCTACAACATCAATTTCATTCAACAACATACTTTATTCAACAGAGCCAATTATATTTTAATAAAAAAATTAATTTTTTTTTAAAACTAATAGTTAATTTATTTATAATGATTTCATTTACCCTATTTCTAAAATATATTTTCTTATGTCTACGTTTACCATAAATAGAATATCTCATGATAAATTCACACCTCTTGAATTTATGTGTCATTATTTATTATGTAACATATATCCTTCAACCGTTCAGTGTTGTGACCTCTATGCACATATCCATAATTTGTTCCGCAACTCTATAATATTATAAATGAAATTAAAAATTCTTATGATATTTATTTTATATTATTTTAGCAAGAATAATCTACTAAATCATTGATTCCTTGATTATTTATTTTCATGCTAAACTTATTGGGTCCACCATTTTGGTGGTATCAAAAATTAGATTTTAATATTTCATCCTTATTTCAATATCATTGATTTTTTTAAAAATACATTAATTGATTATAAATGTTATCTATAATTTAATAAGACTATTTCCTAGATTTGATCCTCTCTTTAATCTATGATTTGAGTTGAACTGTGATGTCATTATGTTCCCTATTTTTTCCATTTTCTCCTATAATTATCATGATTATCTAAATGGGTCTCCTCAAGTATCATGACTTATTATAGAAACCTAATTATTATATTTATATTTTTATAATATTTTTAATAAAAAATTACAAAATATATTACCTATAAATCTAAATTTATTGTGTATTTGACTGGTTATATAAATATTACATCAATTTAAAAATTAACTAATATATCTTTATTTTGATATACATAATGTGATATTATGTCCCTTTTTCCTTTTATTAATATAAAAGATTCCCTGGGTATATACACAAAAAGGGTTATCTATATTCTTAATAAGGTAAAATACATGACAACGTATTATAATAGACGATTCAAGAGGAAAAGCATGATATAAAAAAGGGAAGGGTCATATATTATTAAATGGAATAATGGAATAAAAAATATATTATAATTTCATTTGAATCATATCAACATAAGAACAACATAAAAAATGACTACAAAAACATAACTAAAGGTTTACATTCAATATAAGTTAACATATTGTGCTAGTATTGTTTATAATGAACCATGAAACATATCACATGAAAAGAAAACATTAACCTATGAATTATGGGCCTATAAAATTTTTATCCCATAATTAACACCATAATATTCATATGAACATGTGTTCCACATAATGAAATCATACATATGGTTTATGAATAAAAAACACCCTAAAAAGAACAAGGTTTCATATGTTTATCTCAATGTATACCCAAATGAGATAAATTAATGATTTCTATGTGACGAGAAAATTAAAGAATTATTGATGTTCATATTTGAATAAAGAAACACAAGCCTAAAATTTTGAATATAATTAAATAAAAATTCAAATTAAAGGAGAGGAGAAGCAGGTATATAAATGAAACTCCAATGTGATGTTTTATAAAATGAGTAATGATTATTGATAAAATATAATCACATTGTTTTTTTATTAAAATGAATTATTAATTGAAATCCTATTTTCATAAAATAATAATTGTTTCATGAATTAAAAGAATATTAAAACATTTCATGTATTAGAAATTTTAAGGAAATAATAATTAAATAAGTTCCAATAATTAATGTTTTCTGAAAAGAAATAATTGATAAGTGAACATAATATATATATATATATATTCAAAGAAAATAAACATAAGATAAAATAATTACATATGAAAGAAATATATTTATATAATATAAAGGAAATAAATATGTTTAGTAGATTGAAAAATAAAAGTACTGAGAGAGGAAATAAAACCCAAATATAAAAGAGGGTGGTTTTGGATTTCCCATACCGTGGGTACTAACTCACTTGATATATGTGTATACCCTCCAGAATAATGAAATTAAATGTATGAATTAGTTTCTTCAAAAATTTATTTATATAATTTTGAATTATTATTTTTAATTTATGTTCATTTATAATCATATTTTATGATATAATATTCATGTTCACCATCATGAGTTTTGTTACTTCACGATTTTGAGGTCATATTTTTCTAGCAGTGATATATGTTCTTATAAAAATGGATCATAAATCCATAGTTGTAATAATATAGAGTTTATTCATTTTTAAAAGTTTATTTTTTTAAAATCGATAATTGTAATCATAAATAGTCATGATTTGGGAGTATAACTCTTATCATTTAATGGTTAATTAATTTAGGCAATTTTTTCAATTATGAACATAATTATATCTATTTATTTTCTTGTTTATTTATCATTTACAGAATATGAAATAAAATAAAATATACTAATCTTGATCATATGTAACCATTAAAAAATTATTATAATCATCCATTAATGTTTTTAGGAAAAATTAAATACGTCATCCATGGAAGAAGTTAACCGACCATAATATGATCAACATTTTCATTATAGAATAAATGATAAGAATGTAAATAATGGTTATTACATTGATATAACAATATTATTTTATAATATTTAGATGTATGAAATTATTTTAGGATGGATAGAATTTATTTTGAGGATGCAGAAGAAGTATACAACTTAAAAGTTTTTGGTTGAGATAGTTACCTCTTTCTTTGGATATCCTCCATTGACACAATACTCAGCCTTCGAGAATTGTATTTTAGAAAAAACAAAGTCTATATAATATTGAACTATATTTAGGGAAGGTATTTTTATATGGTTATTGTATGTTAATGAGTTTATCCTCCATGGAGATCTTGGGTGGTGATGTGTGGTATTTATATAGAAAGTAGTGTGGTGTTTTGAATAAAATGTTAATTAGCTTGTTATTTTTTTTCAAAATTACCAATTGGGACGACTATTGTGACTATAATTTTAATTTATATATTTGAGTTTGAGATTATGGTTACATACATAATTTAATATATAATTACGAAAATATTTTATTTCTAATATAAAATACAGTAATTTTGTATATTTATCTATTCTAGAAAAATTAAACTTTTTTTAAGAAAACAAATAAAATTGACCCTATGATAATTTTCACTTTTGATTTTAAAAATGAAATATATTTTATCAAAATAATTTATTAAATACAAATACTTTTATTTTTTACCAATTTTTTTAAAAAATACCATTTTCTATAATACTGTTAAAATTGTTAACATTTAGAAAGTTTACCAATTATTTAATGTCATTTTATATTTAATTTAAAAATAAGTAAATTTTATTAAAAAAATTAATTAAAACTATATTTTATTTAAAAATTTAAAATTTATCATAAAACATTATTATAATAAAAATGGAATTTTAATGTTTTCCCAAAAATTAAATTATATTTTCTTTATGTTAAATATATATTTTGGAATATTTAATATTTTTATTTAAATTTATTATAATATAAATTCCACATATTTTTTTCTTGGAATATTCTGAACTAATGATTTACTAATCTATTAGTAAGGATACAATTCTAATAGTATGGTTTTTATTCTTAATGTTCGTTTAAAGATTTCCAAAAGTCATATTTCTAATGCTCATATATGTTTTATACTTCCTATAAATACCAATTATTTTCTCAATGAATCATCTACATTAATTTCTCTGAATGATATATTCTACATTTTCAAAAATTAAAATTTCATTTACAATGTTTTGATACTTATTATAGTGTTATTTGACGTGTGACAACTCTCAAAACCCACATGATCCAAAGTTTCATTTTATATTTATTTATTTTGTGTTTGTTGTCCCATTGATTAATTTTATATTTTATTGTGTATATTTGTACAATAAATTTAATATTCTTAATTAATATAATAAATTGTTTATTGGTCTTTATTATGCAGAACTTTTCTATTATACAATACTATAATACATAATATGAAACACATGTAAATTCCAAAGTAAAATTTCATATATCAATATCAAGGTCATTAAATTTTATGACTTTTTAAATGTCTTCCTCAAAATTTAATTTCACACACTAAGATAAATATATATGGTAGTACTTCTTTTTAATTTTTTCTATGGGTCCCAATTTTTCTCCATTATACTTATGATTTCTTTAACATACTTTTATGATATTTTTTTATTATTTCAAAGATTTTTTATCGCTTGGTTTATGATAGTCACCAAATTATCCTCATAAAGTAGTTATTGCTATAATTTTACAACCTTGGTATGTAGTACATGTGAGAGAAATTTTATGTTCTTCTTCAAGAGGGATACATTATACACATCATTCAATAAAGATAAATATGGCTAGAGTTCTAGAAGATAGGCCATAGTTCTGATTCCCTTATGTTTCTCAATGTGGCCAATGAGTCTAGTACTTATATTTAACATCACCTCAAAACTAGATGAATATAAAACCCCATGATTTTGCAATATGTATCTTCTTATATAAATTCTCTTTATTGGATAGCTTACGTTGCATGAATCACTAAGCTTAAACTAACTGGGTTATATGATTAAATATTAACATGTTTTTTAGAATAGTAATGTAACCGTTAAGAATATTAATCTATCCATTAGTATAATAACCTCTCTTATTAAGGTAAAAATTAAATTTAGGTATCTTATAAATTAAAATATGGCATATTTGTATCATATAATAAGTAAATAAATGTTTTAAAAATGATAAATCAAGTGTAAGTATTTTTCGAAACAGAATTTTTTATTTAAAATGTTATAATTAAAAAAATTATTTTAAAGAAAAGTTACTTTAAAAAATTTATTCATAAAACAATATTTTTTTATTATAGTTATAAGATATTTTTATGCGACTATAATTAATTTTTCAATGCATCGTAAAATAAGTTATAATATTATAATTATTATTTTGTTAATAAATAATGATTTTAATCAGATATTAAATTTATCAAATTTATAGTGTGCTTTTCATGAAATGGATTCCTTTATTAAATTTACACATTAAAAAAGGATACGGTGAAGTTTTCAGATTTTTCGGAAATAGTTGATATTTTTTGAATAGTGAAATATATTAATTTATGCTATTTATCATTTTAATCCGAATACAAAATTTTTTAGTCATTGATGATATAAAAAACCAATAGTTTAAACTCAAATGCACTATTTACCATATGTATTCATAATAATCAAAACTATTGATAGTCTTGAGAAAGAATAATAAAAAATGAATAAAATAATCCAAAAAACATATATACTATCACTAAAAATACCACCCCTCATTAATAGTTATCCCAAATTCTTATATGAATTTAAGATATTATATATTATTACCAACACCCATATCAAGACTCTTTTCCATGTCCAGTACCTTCTGTTCATACCATAATTCCTAATCCATGTGTCCTATAGAGGTTCCCAAGGAGACGACATTCAAGAGGTAAAATCCTCCTTATTTATTTTGTTAATGGAATATTTATCTTCAAATCTATTCTCCTCTCCTTTTAATTATCAAAATGATGACATCGTCTATGAGGTGTCGATTCACCGCCTTTATGGACAATGAGTTTTTTTCATTAATGCCTACAAGGCTCGTAATAAAACCATTTTTATGGTTAAAAAACTTTATAATATGTGTATTAAAATTTATTTAATGTTATAGAACTAGTATATAATCCGGATACTTAATAAAATAATACTAAATTGTGATTGTCATAAGAACTGCCAAAATAAACTAATAATTTTTTATTATTCTTTTATATAATTATTCATTCTCATAACATATAAAGAAATGATATATGAGGAACATTTAAAATCATGTATGTATATTAATATCATTTCATTCCACATTTTGTATTTTTATTCCATTTGACAACAACTCTAAAAACGATAAACAAGGTAACCAAACACAAAACCATTAAATGAATGCTCCAAGAACACTGAAATTAATCATTATAATTCCCCTTTTATTTATGATCATAAATAATTAAATATTTCATTAAATATATAATTTTTTTGTATCATGTATATGATTATTGTTTAAGTTGTATACCATTTTTACATATGATGTTTACATTGAATGTTATATTAACTTGGGAAATATTGATAAACCAGTATCCTCTACTCAATACACATATTTTGACAAGTCATATAGTTAATCATATATATATATATATGAATAATTATCTATAAATTATTTTATGGGTGGGTCCCAACATTTTATAGCACCTAGATTCATCGACAATTCACGTGAGACAAAAAATTTGATGACAAACCCTTCAAGTTTGTTTCTAAAAAGAATCTAAAGGGTTTCATCCCATATAAATAAACTATCAATTAAATGGACTTTATGGTAGTGGTTCACATGACATATACATGTCATCCAATAATAAATAATTTACTTCATTAAAAATTATGTAATTACTCTCCATGGTATTTTCAGAAGAAAAAATCATCGGATGAATTTTAATTCACAGTTTATTCATTAAATATTAATAATTTTAGAAATTTATCCTGAAATTATTATTATAACTTATTTATTATTCTTCAATTATTATTGAATCATGTTTCAACAGTAACTATTACTGAGCATTTTATCTTCTTTCCTTCCCCATGATATGAGGATGAAATCACCAAATAAGTGTCAAGGAAGAAATTTATTTTCCTTTGTCATGTCTTTTTGTTAAATACCAATGTAATAAGCTAAAAATGATTGTATATAGTTATTCATGAAATCTAAAATAATTTATACCTGGTGATATGCTCTCTTTTATCTATTCCATTGTAATAAAATAACCACAAACTCTAGGATACTGGGGTCATGGATGTTTTAATGAAGATCATTTATAGTGATATAGGATTTCACATATTATATCTACCCTCAAAATCCATGCATTCATTATGATTTTTAGTGTATCTAAAATATTAACCCTCTGATGCTTTGATGTGTTTCTGAATGACTTTGAACATTTTCTCTCTTTTATTGATAAATTCATGCCCTAATAGATTAAATTCTAAAATATTATCCCAAAATTCTATAGTTTTCATTTATTCCTATATAGGTATTCATAAGGAGACACCTGAATGATTGAGTGGATTGTATAGATGTATTAGATCATGATCAGGGGAAGACATTCCTCTGAACCTCCTTTATAATCTATAGAGAAAAATCTCATGGTATATTCAGGCGCATGTATAGTTCATTGAGAACAAAAAATCAATTCCATGAATATATGAAATAATATAGATTAACTTTATATTTTTGTAATGTGGAAGAATATTTTTATAATAGTATGGTGATGCTTAGATCTTGAAAATTTTGAATTAAAACTATTATTCCATATAGGCTCATCACCTCTCTAATATATATCATTTCAAGTTCATCAAGTGAAAAGTACTAGAAAATATTTATTAACTGATAAGTATTTATAATAAATTCCATTAAATCCAATATAAAATAATTGTTATTAGGATTTATTTAGAATCCCATGAAAAAATCCTTGATTTTTTTCTCCCTTTTCCACGTAGGTATGGGTAGTAGTGGTGTTATCCGCTTGGAATTTTTCTATTCTGCATTCACTTGCTGGAATACCAACCACTTTAATAAGTACGAAAAAATACATTTCTTCATTTTTTCCCACCAATAATAATCTCAATAATATTTATATAACCTTTTATTATATGGGTGGATAGGGAATAATGATTAATTAACATTATTAAAAATCCCATTCTTTATCATAGGTTTTTATTACACACATAATCGTATCTCAAATATCATAACTACTTCTATATCACTATCAAACATTGAGTATTTCACATTAATTATTTCATACATGATCATATATAATTTCAAATCATCCCTTTTGCATTTCTTATTATTTTCGAGAATGGATAGATGAGTAATCATTTTTATTGGGTATCATGTTTTTCCTTCTTCTATGATTTTGATGTCCAAACATTGTTTGTATAAGTAGATTATATCTCATTCAGTCACCATCTTAGACAATGATAAAGGATATTTTTTACATATATAATCTTCCACTTTAGTTTCATTCCTAAAATGTTAATTTGTTAAGAAATAATATTCCTTGATCATCAATAACCATTTTCATTGGCATGTATTGAACTCTTACATTGGTTAATATATATATTTTAGGATCATGTGATTCATATTTCATTCCTTATTCTCTACATATAGATTGAGCATAAATTTATTTAATGTTAATATTACCACTGTTAAAACCCATATCATTATGGGTTGTGAAATATATGGTGAATTTGAATTTTTTGTTTGTTGATTTATCTGTTTAGATAATCAGGAATCATATACCGATTCTGGGTGTTTGGGTGTCCTTAAGAATATTTTTTTGAAATGAGTCGAGGAATGAGGGTTTCCTCAACTAATGTGGAGGATTTAAGACATGTGTAATTTTTACATGCTATATAGAATTGTAAAATAATTCCATTCAAGCTATAAAGGGGAATTCATGATGTGAATGCGCCTTTAGGGGGTTCTCAAAGGATGTAAAAAAATTTAGGAGAGGGGATTATTACATAGGGTTGTTAACTGCATAAATAAGTGTCTTTATTTTTTGATATAATTGTGGAAGAGGGTCATACGCATTCTTATAGAATTATTCACAACATGAGTCCCAGTTTACATCATGGACCGATGACATGGATCACCTTTTTTCTAGGGCCAGTTATAATTTTATCAAGGGTCTTTGTTTCTGAACTCATCATGATCCTTTATCATTTTTTAACTAAATAGATGGAGATATACCTATTTGTATATTATCATTCCTTTTCTTTCTTTTCATATATTTTTTTGGTTTGAGGGTGTTTCATTAGTTGGAATTGAGGTAAGATCCCTCCCAATCTTATACTTTATTATCATGGATTATCTCCCTTATGATTTTAGTTTACCTAGTATAGTATTAGGGGAATTATATTTCAAATGAATGGTTAAAACCATTTCCTTTAATGGGAATTTCAAGTGTTGATCATAGAGGATGTCAAAATAGGAGTAAACTATGTTTAAATTTATTATTTGAATAGATGTATGTTGCACCATTTATTTATTTAGACGATTATTGTCCAATTTATTATTGAATAAAGGATATATATTGGGGATTTTTAATTGAATATGTTTTGGGGTGAGTTAGGAATGGAAAACATAGTTCATTCATATTGTAGGTCATCAAAGAATAAAATATCTTTGTTTTTTCTAGTGCAGCATAATAGCTGACTAGGTTTATCTCATGTGAGGTGATTCACAATTTGTTACTTATTATTTGGAAATCACAAAAAATTAATTTCTTCTGTTTTATTATTTATTTATGAAAGTAATGGAATATTAATTTTCGGTTTTTAAAAATAAATTAAATGAAAAAAATAAATTTCAACTAATATTAAATTATAAATTACCATGAAATGAAAATAGAATATGTTTTGAAGAGAACGGACGTTCCCCTAATATTTTTTTTCTGGGATCACCATAATTGTACTATGTATAAGATAATTAGTGAACACTATCCACTATATTTGTTCACAAATTAATCTTCTATAATATTTAATTAAAATGGAACTTAGAAGCTACCATGAACACTTCACATCCACCTACCAAACTGAGGGATAATGGAGGTGGACTAAGAATCTAATATTTAGAGAAAAACAATGGGGATTAAACCCTATAAATCATCTTTACCTTAACATAAATAATAATTAAAACATGTACATAGTTTTTAGTATCAAATTACTCACACTAGATATTCCTTGGGTCAATTACCCATTTTCATGTGTATAATCATTCACGATAGTGGAATTCAGGAGGTGAAATGGACACACATCAAGAAATAAAGAATGAAATTAAGAATATAATACAAATATAATTAAATAATACATTAGTAGATTGAGAATAAACAATGGAGGAAGAAGTAGTATAAAATAATATAAATGAAGGAGGAAAAAATTAAAAAAAGAATAAAATAAATAAAGGAATAAACATTAATCATAGAATAATTAAAATGCTTAATTGATACACACAAATTGAAATTAAATTATAAAATTAATAAATACAATTAAAATATAAAAATAATAAGTGAATTAATTCCACAACTAAACTTCTAAAATTTGTGGATTCCTTATTTGGTGTCTAACCCTCCCTTAGAAAATGTGTAGGCTTATCCTTTTATAGGATGATTGATTGACTCCACCTCTCTACAAATAAATTCCAAAAGGAAGATTCTTAATTAAAATTTTCATTATCTTTTTAACATGGATTTTTATTAACATATTAGTTTTAAATATAATAATATCTCAAGATTTCCCAAGTTACAACATGGTCTAGTTATAAATTTGGAAAATTTTATTTCCAATGCATAGAGTGCATGACTCCTATGGTGATGTGGAAAAGTGAAATGATGGTCTTGTAGGGGTGGTAGTGTGACTCCTACTTCATCTCACCTTTTATAGTGGTTGGATGTTTCTTCCAAAAAATATTAATAGTTATGTTTATAGATTCTATTGATGATACCAAAGGGTGTAATTGATGTTCCTCTTGACCATGAGATTCTATGGTGGTCGACCATGGTGATTTTATTAAGTTGAAGCAGTGGTAGGTATCAAGCAGTAATAGAGATCAGTAGAAATAAATATTAAAAGTGAGGGAACTCAATTTTATTTAAGACAACACATCATCATTAAATAATAAAATTTAATGCATTAAATCTATCCCACATAGAAATATAGAATGGGGACACCTAGTTTTATCAGTTAAGGCATATAGGAATGGCCTCTGTGTCTTGTATCAGGGGGCTACTAGATACACATACACTATATACATGGTCCGACCTACACCACTAGATTTTAACAGGCCTTGGACCAAACTTTGCACATTTTACTCTCTACATAGGCTCCTCCCCATGGTATCACTCCAACCCACTAGCTCGACATGCTCTCCTAGTTTCTAGCTTGGTCGGCCAGCCCATTTGTTGGTTTTACAGGTGGTTGGATGGCCACTAGTTGAGGGCTACATACCTTATATTTTTTTAATTGAAACACAGTTTAAAAATATATATAAATCCAAAAAACATTCTTAATTAAAATAAAACATTAAAAACTATCATTTAACTACATTGTAATTCTTTTATTCCAATTTATCAAATTTTACTAAAAAAATAATTACATGGGGATTTTAATTGAAAATATATTTCAAATCAATGACATTGTTTAATAATATGCATTAAAATATTAGTGTTTCCAATACCGCCCACTTTTAAAAAATGATTTTCCTAAGGAATTAAATATCAACATGGAATTCATTGGCCATAATTGTTGCTATTATTAAAATTTCAATGAAATAAAAAATAACATATTTCAATGAAAAATCAAAATTTCAAATTCCCCATAAAGTATAAATCAAATTTCATATTTTTACAGGAAATAATTAAATCATTAATTTTACTTTACCCCCTCTAAAAATGACGCAACTTCCTATTTAATCTTTTTCATGATCATTAATTAATTATTATTAAACATGCCAAATCATGTTCTAAAAAACATTTCAATATTTTATGTCATCAACCATGATAAAAATTTATTTAGAATGATTCTCATTCCATGAAAATATCCAAACTATATATAGGAATTAAAATGAATTAAATTCTCTATATTGTAAGGCCAATGAAACCTAAAATAATGAGGTCATGTAGTAAAGGTTAAAATGACTCTAAGGATTAATGTTGGTAGGAATTCAAGTTATAAAATTTTAGGCTCAAGGAATAGACTTATTTTCTTAATGTATTGTAAATCATATTAAAAGTAAAAGTATAATCTCATTATCTCCTTCGATATAAAAACACCCACATTCCCAAAACATTGAGTAAAGGTTATAAATAAAGTAAGAACAGTGAATGATTTTTGTACCCTTTTGAATTTTATCTATTTTTTTACATTTTTTTATTTTCAAACATCCTTTTTAATACAATTTTTCCTTTTTAGGGTACTTTTTATATGGTTCTAATTTTTTGAACACCACAGTTGGAATAAACCTCTAATCTTACACTAAGCCGTATATGATAAAAATCATCAATTCATTAATGGTGAATTTTTATTCTTTCATCCCAGAACACATTATTATATTTTTTTTTATTTTATTGTTGGAGGGGAAAATAGAAAAGTATAATGAAAAAATAAAATAAATTAAAACTCACAATTATAAACCCCAACCATTTTCCTTGCAATGAATTCCATAAAATATACCATGAATTCTCCAAAATCCACACTTTACATTAAAATTACATGCAAATAATATGAACATGGTAAGAATGGATAAAATTGAAATGAAAGGTGGCTCATCCATATTAATATTATCAATTATATCTACGAAAAGAAAAGAGTTATGTGTATAATATTGTATTGAGGATAAGGTATTATCAAAATATTCCACAATCATTTTAAATTTGTTTTTTCAAAATCCTAGCTTTTACAAATTATAATGAATTTTTTAGTAGCCGAAATGTCCAAAAATAACCCAATATATACTCAATATAAAATATGAAGTCCTTTTTGTACAATTACTCTTGATAATGGGATATTTTTCATTCGACAATCAGTCATGGCATGACTAATAGTAATAAACAAATTCACATTAATTTCAGAAATTCAAAGCATATAAAAAGATTGGGAATTTTAATTTACATAAATAAACTTATTCCCTAAAATAATGAGTAAAATTTTTAATATCCAAACATTACTATAATATTTTAATTAAACACTTCAATGATTCAATATCATTATCATTGAAATATAAAACATAAAATTAACAGATCCCTAATAAACTCATGACTCCATATAAGTCATGCAACATATATATTTAATGCTTCAACATGTAATTTTGTAGTTTATGGATCAAAATTGGTTTCAAAAAACAAGTGTAGTGAGTTAAAGAGATAAAAATAAAAATAAAATCCCTTTTTTAAAATGAATATTTATTCATTATCATTCAAATGGTTCTTGTGGGATTCCTTGTTCCATAATTTACTTAAAAAATAAAATTAATCATTAATATCCATAGACTATTTCATTAAACGTCAAACAATTATCAGTGAATTACGATTCATGCTAAACTAATTCTACGAATAAAATAAAAATTTCAAGAAATATATTTTAGATGAATCTTGTTTTGATCCACAAAGTGGTCCCTAATACATTACATCCTCTAGAGGGCATTACAAGCTGGTTTCTATAGTTTGATGCTAGGTGTATCTAATTGGATTTGAACCCACACATGTGGCTTTTCAGAGCTTCTAGTTCTTATTTGTTGTTGAGTAATAATCCTTGGATATCGTAAACCAGATCCATACCAACAACAATTAGGTATGTACTTCATGGTGGGGTAGGATTAGGTAAGGATCATCATCCTTATTGTTTTTTACTTGTGTAACCACCTCTAGATATTCCATTATTGTCAACATATTGGATGCATGAATTAGTTTATCAAATGAATGAAAAAAAGGTAATTTTACTTTAAGAAAATTTAAATTTAAATTAAAATTATCCCTTTCAATGTTCTCAACCCATGTCTTTTTTCCTCCGAAACATCTACATGGACTACTTTAGAGTATTCATCAAAAGAATTTTCCAAAAAAATCAGGGAGATCCATGTGTACCATTGTAGTTGAAATGGTTGTTTCTTTATCTTCATTTATTGTATAACATGGTTTTTATGAATTTTAATATTCAACACAGTTGTAATTAATACTCAATTAACATTGAATAAAATGACATGAAATAGGATATGAGATAATAACAACTCCCTTAGTTGGTTATGATCCAATATCTTCTTCAATGGTGAGTGAATATTGGGCTTTGATGGTATCAAGGGAAGGTATGTAGTTTATATCCTCCATATATTCATAGAATTTCACCTCTTTGGTGGTGAATTGTTCCATGAATTGATATATATGAAATTGTGTTCTCTCTTATACTTTTTAAGGAATTGTTAGGCCTTGTCGTGCCTCATAATTGATCCAAAAATCATCCAGAATTTGTTGATCTTCAACATGTTTCTCTGTAAGAAATTCTTCCACATCATATTTCCACTCTAGATCATCATGGACAACATGGATCAAGCTCGTTAACTGGTTTGGTTGTTGATGATCTATGGTTTTGGCATCAAATTTTTGGATATCCTAAAAAATTAGGAATGAACAGTATAACTTCCTCCTTGGTCTCCTTTGATTCTCATTCAAGTTTGGTTTTCTCCATCAATTCATAAACATATTCAAATTTCATTTTAATTTGTACCTCATATTTTTATATATTTTTTCCATTTTCATTCAAATCTAATTTATCACAAATAGTATCTTCTAATTATTAATCATTTACTATCAAGACCCATCCTTGTGGGGATCTTGTCGTGACTACCCCAAGACTAACTCTAATAAGATAAGGGATAGGGACTTGCCCCAGGTAGGAATATCTAAAGAATTAGTGGCATTTTCATATGTACCTATACAAATTCACACAATCATCATGCCAAAAATACTAAAATGTAAAAACACTAAGTTGACATTTCTTGCATACTCAAAGATACCAACAACCTAGTATGATAGTAGGAAAATGGAAAGGGAACATGGCCTGAATACAAGGCCCCCATAGAAGGAGTCTTAAATGGTAAATAAACATGTTCTTGAAACTCATCTGTAGAAAACCCTGCCTATAGGGTAGGTGTAGGATAGACATCTGAAGTTGTAGTATCACACCCCATCTTTATGATCACTCTATGCACCACCTAGTAATGGTTCACCTAGAACTCCATCAAAGTGTCTATCATCTGCCGAAGACACAACATGGGAAACAAGGCCTGGGCAAGGGTGAGTAAAACAATACTCAATAGGGAACCCTAGAACCCATATTTAATACCACAAATAAATATATGAAGTACACATTAAATAAATACATGAAGTATACCATAAATAAATACACGGTATACCACGAAGGGAACACACAATGTCCAATAAAATCACATAGGTCTATGCCTATATCATGAAAAGAAAGATTATCAGATGTAGTACAAAGAACATGTAGTATCAATAACACATGTAGTGTTGATAAAAAATATAGTGTCGATAACACACGACATGCCGATAATAATTGGAGTTTCAATAAGACATGGAGTATCGATAACACAAAGAGTGTTGATAAGGAACAGAGTGTCAATAACACGTGATGTGTCGATAAAACATGTAGTTTTGATTTGTAATGTATCTCCCAACTCACATAGTCACAAAGTCACATAGTCATAGTCGCCAAGTCACACAGTCACGAAGTCATATCCAGTAGCAAGATCCCAGTCGTAGCGTGATTATTCTGGGAGAACCTACTACTCTAACTATTAGTTCATATTACAAATTCCACCAAAACTCACTTAGATTACATCAAATTAATTGTATCATTTAAAGGGTCCCACCATTGTAAACCTCCCGTTAAATAGACACACATTTTGAAATGTTGTGTCTATTTTATTGAAAAGGTCCAACCTAGGTCCTATCTGGCCTGAACTTGTCAGACATGCTCAGCTCGGCCACTAGGGCTACTGGAACCTGCCTGATGGGACAGTTGAGTGGCTTGACTCCTATAATCCAGCCGACACTATGGGTCGGCTCAGAGTCCTACATCCGGTCCACCCCAACTGCGTGTCACCTCGCTCCACAAGGTTCCCCATCTAGATTACGAGGTCATCCCATCGTCCAACTACCATACATCTTCACGTCCACTATGGGGCCACGTGACCCACCTTCCATGGAAATGGTCCCTCTCTGCTACATCCTCAATCACCGAATGTCGCCTCGCACCTCACTACAGGACACCCCACTGGAGAAAATTCTACCTCGAATACGCATGGACCTAGCCTTCTCATGGTCAATGTGCTACCTCCACCGTCTGCTACCCTACAAGTGGAACGTTGTCTGCCTCGCGCTCTGTATATACCCATTCCACCACTGGGCCTCTTCCTATCACTTTCACCGGCTACCCCATTGGTGGGGAAACAATCATTAGTCAATAAAAACATGATTAACATGAAGAACAAGGGGGAAATGAGAAGCAAAATAGAACACAGATTACAAATCCTGGAATTTGTTCAGGTCGGTCCCGATTGATTCTTGTTAGAGGGATCTTGAAGAATGATGAAATCACACAAATATAACCCCCATTTAATTCCATCAAGAGAACTCACATAGTTCAATATACCATACGGTGGATCAACCTATTTGTGGTTTGGTTAACATTCATTGAAAAATTTATGAATTGGAAATGATTCACAAATAAAAAACCCTACTTTGAGATTGGATCAGTCATTAACGAATGGAGAAGCTGCGTCATTTTCATTAATCAATCTGTCAGTCATCGATCCAAGATCTAATATTTGATTTTTCATTACCAATTATTGATCCACTTGTGTTCTTTAGAGAGAAATACTTCTCCACTTATCATAGGAATTTCAGTGTTATAGTGATAATCCTAAATTCTCAGACCATGTTCATTTAAAAAAATAAACCATTATTATGTCACAATAAAATATTTTCATTAAATGTTTTATTAATGATACGTTTGAAAAAAAATTCATCTACATGTGTGGAACGATGTTAGGATCTACATAAGGTAATGCTATTGTTCTTGAAACAATGGTTCCCTCATATTTCTAATTTGGGAAACCATTTAAATGATATTCATTTTTTAAGGAAAACTGCACGGCCATTTTATTAAAAACTGAATAGTTTTGATCGACATGCCCTGGGAACAATGAGCCTTGAAAAGACATGTCGTCTTAGTAACTGGTCTCATTATTTTCCCAACTAATTTTAGAAGATAAAATTAGATAATATCTGAGTCATTAAATTCTCCCCACTCTAGGTCTTTCTGTCCTTGACAACCAAATCAATGGCATCTCAACAAAAAGAAGGGGGTATGAGCCCGAATCAGAGCCTCAAACTCCCAAGTGCTCTCCTAGAAATTCATGTGCTGCCACTAAACCCACACTAGAGGAATTGAATGCCCAGAAAATATCATATCATATCGATACTCAATCTCCAATGGGTACTCCAAAAAGTAACCCCATCATCAAGGTCCAACTCTCCCTAATTGATGACATGTGATAGATCATGCATGTACATCATCAGTTGTGACATGTTGAAGACGTCATATACCCTATTCAACTATAGGGGTATATCTAGAATTATTCCACCTTTCCAAATCTATGAAGAATGCAAAAAGGGATAATGAATCTATGGGATAACATGAAACCCCGACCAAATCGTCGCAATCCCCATCAAGACGAAACCCAAAGGAACACATTTTATCCACTCTCAAACTCCAGAAGCCTATGTCTACTATTTTCATATAAATTCTTACAGCTCTATGCATGCATCATCTGGTCCTTGATGATCTTCATTATCTTAGTGGTAGTACATACCAACTCTATAACCATGAATGTATACTCTCCTAGATCAGTCTAGCTGAGTTCTGACCTGCACAATCATTTGTATAAGGCCTCAAATGGTTACATACTAATGGTGGTGTGTTAGATATTGTTGTATGAAAACTACACTAGAGGTATATGATCCTCTCAAGTACAAAAAAAGTCTAGTATGCATGCATGTATATTGTCCTGATGAACCTGAATGCTCCTCTCTATCTGGAAATCCTTATTTGGGTGAAAAGTTGTTCTCAAGAGTAGTTAAGTACCAAAAACCTCATGAAATACCTTCCAAAAATAACATATAAAGAAAGAATAACTTTCTAAAATGATTGTCTATAGAACCCTATGTGTAGAGACCCAAAATCTTGATGTACATGGACATTACATATTTTTTCGTCAGAATACTTAATACGTAACGAAAATAGACACACAAGTACAGTAATAGTTTAGTGTCTTTGGAAACTCGAAAATGATCTTCTAATCGTGGTGAAAGATCTTCAACATCTCCCATAAAGATCATCCCCTTTTTGTTTTCTTACCTAAAACCGTTCTTTAAATCCTAGGGAAAAGAAAACATATAAAGGGTGAGCTCAAATGCTCATTAAGGGTAAGCATAAAGAACATAAAACAATCCATAAACATTTGAATGCAAAAACTTGAACATAATATCTAAACATCAAAATAATGAGAAACAGCATAAATCATGGAAGTACACAAGGCATAGATCATAAAGGAACTTTAGTCATGATAAACTTGCATGGTAATAAAACATGTAATTGTGGCATCCATTAAGCACGTGTTTTGATTTCCAAAGTAGCCATGGAATTGCTGTGAAGACCATCTTAGTGGACAATGTCCAATTCTGAATCGATTTCACTCCTCGTTCCAGTCCTGTAACATAGAACAAGATTAACAAACCATTCCATCCATGTCTATATCATGAGATATAAATCTTTACCCAATGCATTAGAGGGAGATACAGGTCACACCAATCTCATAATGAAATCATTCTTACTTGTGCCACAAAATAAACATAATACATTCATCATAACACAAAAAAATAAAATCGGTTTCATAATCATTATCCCATCATAAATCATAGAGACATTATACTTGAAACATACACATATGAAATAATGTCATCCTAGATGGAAAATGGTTTTGATAAAACACTTGAAATGAATTCTTGAGGAAAATATCCTTTCTTCTTCAAAATCATTTTCTATTCACAAAATTTTATGCAATTTGAAAAGAAAAGTATTTTGTTGAAAATAGTTATAAAATATTTTGGAGGAAGCTTCATGAAAATAAGGCTTTATAAAACCGTAAAAATCCTTTCATGCTGTATAAGATAAAAAAACATTCTTCTCGTACTTTTTCCGGAAGAGTCAAAAAAATACCTCGTATGGTAAACAAAAGAAAGATTCCTTCCATACGATGTGGTAAAAGTAAAAAATAGTAAAAATGACTTTAAACATACATTGAAGAAAATTAAACATTTTATGAAAACTTTTTGAGAACATATGGACATGGATAATAAAGATAACCCCAGTAAATACTTACGAATAAACAATCTCGGATAAGAATGAGATTGGAATAATTATCCCTTACCTTAGGTCTGATATGCTTCGTACGTATCCGAAACTCCTATATAATGATATAAATAATGTCATTGAGTTATTGTAGAATCATATTCACTGTTATGATATTATATATGGTTCACTTATGACATTATATTACCCGTTGTTTTGTAAATTCCATGTTAAAGCAGCGTTTTGGGTAAAATCGTTTTATTTATAGTACGTGTTTGGATTTGTTGTTCTTGATATTATTATTACTTATATATTGATTTACTTACATAAAAAATGTAAATAATGATTTATATATCATATATATATTCAGTACATATATATATATATAATAGATAGATAAATGAAATGAAATACACCGTTCATGGAGACGATAGGCCGTACGTACGCATGAACACTGTTTTTTTTGTTTCCTTATTGGATTAAGTAGATGACATACATATATATATATATACATAAATACAGTAGAATTATTATGTCATATATTTCATGAATAATTATTATATATACTTTATAATCATACTTTAATTGTTAACATGGAAAATGAATCTCATCACGCCGTGGGGACGGTAATCCGTACGTACGCACGAGCGATGATATCGTTCCCATATTTTTTGAATGGAATTTTAGGGGATCATATAATATCTTAGAATGAGTATGATGTTATAATAATTATATATAGTTATTCTTTACACCATTATACCAATCCATGTAAGGTGGTGGTGGAAAAAACAGATTACACCACGGCGTGGAGATGGTGTTCCGTACGTACGCACACGCAGTGATTTCGTTTTCTGTAGGTTTGATAGAAGGTGAAATAGGGTTGTTTAATATTTATAATAACATATCAGTATATTATAAATAATAATGTTTTTACTTTATAATGAAACAACTAAATAAGAAGAAGTTGAAGAAGAAAGAAACTTGAAAGAATCGTTAGAAGAAATTACCTCTTCTTCGACGCACCTCCTTTAAGCCTTCTCTTATGGAAGTAGAGTTGGTCTTTTGAGAAGACCATAACATAAATAATGTTTATAGGGAAGTGTGGAAGATAAATGGTAAGGGGTTGGTCGAGCTTCAAGGCTCAAAAGGGTGTGAAGAGAAGAGGGAAGATGTTCTCTTTTTATAAGGGAGGAGACGGGCACCTTTAGAAACACCTAAAATATTATTTTATAATAAAGTCATATTTGGTTTATAATAGCTCCAAATTTTTTTATTTAGAATCTAAGGTGGGGATGGGTATAAAGCTTCTCAACTAATAGATCTTATAATGTTTTGGTTTATTATATTAACCTTATCTTTTAGTTTTAACTCTTAGTTAATTAGATTGACATTTACCATGTCATTTTGTATTTTTATATTATATAGTTAATAAACATACCATATACATACAAGTGACCCCCCAAGTGGTCCATTAATTATACACCTATCATGATATAAGTATCTTGGCCGAACCTTAGATTTTTAGGAATATAATAACAATTAATAATATAATATTTTTTTAAAAAACTAGTTTAGGTCAATTTTGACACTATTTGGTAATGGATTTTTGTGGAAATTATAACAGCATGATTAGTTCAAAAAAAGTTAATTAATTCAATAATAAAATGTCATATTTACCTATAAAATTAGTGTAATTCCTAAAAATTCTCAAATTACATTTATTTGAGTATTTATAACATCAATTATTTTAATATTTCATTATTTAAGTAATTACTGCATCACCATTGTGTCAAAAATATTATATATTATTTAATGTCTAAAAATTATAAATAAAATACTATTAGATATTAAATATTTTTATCTTTCTAATGAATATTTATAGTAGAATTTATCTTATGTATAAACCTATATTAAAAATGATTTAGTTATTAAACTTTGATTTTAACTATTTTAACCCTTCTTTAAATAATGTAATAATAAATGTCCTAATCTAATACAAGTGGACCTAAATGGTCATATTTTATTAATAATGTTGTTTTTGGTCGAATTAAACTTATCCAATAGAATTCGGACATGTGTTAGGGTAATAATAATATCATTTTTACCCTTAATTACCCTATTTACTTTTAACCGTGGTAAAAAAAGTAAAAAGCTACTATTCAAAAAAAAAATATTTTCATCTCATTGAACCAAATTTTAGTCCTTGATATTAACCGTCTGTCTCATATTTTTGAAATTCCACTCACAGAAGCGGTAAAATTATGTTTTATGTGAATTTCCAAATTCTCTTAGTAGGTGGGTAAAAGACGGTGAAAAGTTCAATAAAATTTTTATATATCTAAAATTATTATAAAATAACTCTAATTAATTACATTGAACTTATATATGTATTTTGTATCAATTTTTTCCTAAAATAAATTTAAATGAAATAAATAATTATTTAAATAAAAAGTCGGTTTTTGAATAGTAACCCAATGTTTTCACTATTCATCAAAAATTGAATGTTTTCAGAAAAATACAAAAAATTCACCACAGACTAATTTTGATATTTTGAATCCAAAAATGAAGTCCATTTAGAAAGATAAAATTTAAAAAATTTCAAAAAGTGGGTATTACTATTCATAACGGCTAGTTTATATAACATATCGTTGTTTAACGATACTCGGTATTGCGTACAACACACGCTATCGTGGAAGGTCACGATTGCGTATAATGCAAGCCAAGTCAAGGCTATGTGTAGTGAATGATCTGTTTGGTGTTGTGTGTAACATAATAAAAACTTATTTCATTTATAGATTAAACAAAATCTATACTTAATGTTGCGTAGAATAATTTCCACAAAATGAACTTGAAATTGTGTGTAAAATGAGCCAAGAATAGTGTTGTGTATACTACAAGCTAATACAATGTTGTGTATAGTTCAAGCTAAACTTGGTGTAGTGTATAATAGAATACATCAATGAAATTAAAATAATATTTTTCATAATATCTCGGGTGTTACACTATGAATCTGAACTATCTCCAGCATGTAGAGCTATCCCAATCTCTCTGCTGAACACCACTCACAAATCTGTAGGAAGTGGGAAAAAATTGGGTGTCATTCAATGATCACCCAGACGGTATCGTGTCCCCTGGACGTGCATGGCAAACCCATCATGAATTCAGTCTATATAAAATCCCATTTTCACTCTCGCACCATAAGTGGTTGGGTAATGCCTGCTAGAACCTTGTCCTCAGCTTTCACACGCGGGAAAGTGAGGCATCGAGAGAGGTACTCTGCCACTTCTGTTTTAATACCTGGCCACATGAACTAATGTCAGAGGTTCTGGTACATCTTTGAAACCCCAAGATATATAGCAAAATTGGATGGGTTTAAATCCCATATAACATCCTCCTAGAATGCCACAAGTACAATAGTGGTCCCTCTGAAATGAACAATTTGATCCTCACCATTCGAATATCCATCAAAGGCATGGCCTACATACATCAATTCTTATAAATCCTCATAGTCGGTATCTCCGAGCTGTGTCTCCTTGACACGCTGTAAGAGAAGAGCGGTGTACACTACATACTAGAGGTAAGATGATCTATCTCCATCCACAATGGATATCTGCAATGAGCCCAAAAACATTGAATAGTCATTCCGTAGCTACAAACTAAATCTCTTACTAAGATCATATTCCACCACATTCCCCTTCCTAGAAGTATATACAATCACATAGTAAATGTCTAAGAGGAATGTTTTCCATCACCTCTCTCTCATGTTTAGAAAATTCTAAGAGAAGATATTCACGAGTCTCTTTTGGTAAGAGTATATGGTAAACAACTCACCCATCAGATAATGTAGCCACATCATCAATGTGATGACTACCACTTCTTGCTGAAGATCATGGTTCATGTAATTATTCTCATGATTTCTCAACATGAACAAACTATAATCAATCACTACCTTAAACTATATTTGGACACTACCAATCTTGGTCCCTAAATAATTGAATAACCCATCATACTTGACACCCTCAAATAGTAGCCTGAATATGGGAGTGCTCTTCACCATCTACCTAACCTCTTAAACGAACATTTGGTACTTCTATGTCTATATGAAATAATTCTCCTTATGTATTAAAGCAGTCTATAGTGCTTATACTCTAGAAATGTTGGTTACAAACCTCCGATCGTACCCTAATAAACCTAGGAAACCCGACACCTCTGTGTCACTCTTGGGTGGCTTCCAAGAAATCACCACGTCAATCATCACAAGATCCACTACCACTCTAGCCACTAAAATTACTTGTCCCAGAAAATAGACCTATTGTATCAAGAATTAACATTTTGAGACCTTCTCATAAATTTGGTGCTCCCTCAGTGTGTATAGGATCATCTTCATGTGTATCGTATCCATGTCCTTAGATGCTGAGTACACTAGGATGTGATCCATAAAGACCACCACAAACTAGTCTACGTAAGGTAGGAGGATCCCATTCATGGATCACATGAACAATTCTGGGGAATATTTCATGCCAAACGGAATCAACATGTACTCATACTACCCATACCAACATCTGAAGGCTATATTTACAACATCCTCATCCCATAAATGAAGCCAGTGATAGCCGGACCTATGTTCAATATTTGAGAACAACCTCAATCCTTTCAGCTGATCAAATAGGTTGTGAATCCTTGGTAATGGATAATTTTTTCTCACGATCATCATACTCAGGTGATGGAAGTCCACACATAACCTCATGATCATGTCTTTATTTTTGAAAAAAAAACTAGGGCTACCTGCGGTGAAACACTAGGTCTCACGAGGCCCTTCATCTGAAATTCCTACAGTTGTACCCTCATCTCATGATGTTCTATATGAGCCATCTGATATGAAGGAGTAGATATTAGTGTCATCTTAGGGTATTGATCGATGCAAAAGTCTAACTACCTACATGGAGGTAGTATGCAGACATCCTAAGGATATATATTCACAGATTACTCTACCGCCGTAGAAAACCAGGGACTCATAACTCCACTGCACGAAGGGTAAGGATAGCCAACTGATATTTGAGCAGCTTTATCCTCCTATGTGTGTGTCCATCATGTTCTTCATGGGTTTTCTTTTAACTGAAGATGGTAAACCTAGTACCATCACTACAGAAACACCGCAATCTGCACATAACACTATCAATCTAAGCATGACCTATGGACAACCAGTCCATAAAGAGAATGAGGTCGTAAGGCCTCGATTCCATGACCTAGAGAACCCAACAGAAAATATCACATCCAAAAGTATGGTCACTCTCTTTACACCTGTGTGTTATCATATAATCCCCTCTTGTAGGAGTCTCTAACTGTAAGGGTTGATTCATTGGTTCTACTAGAATCTCTGAGCCTCAAACAAGGCTCATGGAAAGAAAAGAATGTCTGGAACCTATGTCTATAAAAACAATATCTATTATAGAAAAGACATAGATCATAACTATAATCATCCCTGTAGCAGTGGGGTTATAGGACTCTATTTTCAGTGCTTGTCCTTATCCCAGTCCACCAGATCTATAAGCCTTGTGTGGACCAATTGGGGGTGGTGGTGGTAATACCTAGAACCTCCTCCCCACTCATTTCTCTCTACATTCTCCTATTATATTACCACCACCCTCTAGACCTTTTTTCTCATTCATCCTCCTTTGCCTTTGAGGTCCATCGACCAACTTCTGATCACTATTTTGATGGGTCTGGAAATCTCGAGCTAGAGGTCCCAAATCACTGCATGTGTAACACAACATGTCCTTTAGCTGACTCTCTCTTCCCTAGGATCCTCAAACTACTAATCCCATGTCATGGGGTAATTCCCTATAGTTCTTGAAACACTTAGGTCCCTACATTTTTTATCATCTTCTTACCACTGAAGACTCAACAATATGGTGCTAGATGGTAGCTCCCACTGTTGGTGCCTGCTCTGCTACAAATCTATCCATGAGCAGAGTTCGCTCCAATGCCCCATTATAAATATAGATACTTAAGGATATCATGGATTCCCAGATCTCTCGATGTATCCTATACTAAAATTTTTGATCCCTGAAGAATGGGTTTCACACCATATTTTTGGAGTAGTGAGAAAGATCAGTAATCCTCTTTGAGTACTCTTCCACTGTCTGTCTTCCCTGCTGTAGATATAGGAGCTCCTATATGCACACTGAGCATAATGTAGATAGAAATACCTTCTCTATGAAGAGTCTCCCAATGTCTTCCCATGAGAGAGTCATCCCATCATGTGTCTGGGTCACTAATATCCACCACCACCCCACTAATCCCTAAAGAAGTCTCATGGCTATGACTTTCATCTGGTCAGTAGGTGTATTCATAAGAAGGAAGACATGTGTAACTACCTCCAGCCAATACTCATTAACATTGGGTCTAGATCTCCCCAAAACCTAGGTGTTCTCTATGTCTGGAACTCATACAATGTACTCACCCTTCATACATACACAACTAGTAGAGCTGGTAGTAACTACTACTCTATGGGTGGTGGTATCACTGGAAAATCACCCCAAGGTGCTTTCTTCAGTGCATAGAGTATCTCTGGTACGTGCCCTATACCAACAACTCATTTCTAGGTGTGTAGACACTCATATATCTCCTTCTAAGAATTTTAATATTTCTACATATATTTCTAGAGCTAGGCGCTAATATGAAATGCAATTTTGAGGCCCGGTGTGTAACAGCCCAAGATTTTATAAAAAAATATTCTTTTTAATTTTATTAAAGTCTTGTGTTGTACGCTACACCAAAAGGAGCTTTCACAACACGCATCCTTGACTTGCCTTGCATTACACGCAATCACGACCTTCCTCGATAGCGTGTGTAATACGCAATACCGAGTTTCACTAAACAACGATATGTTATTAAAATATTATTAAAACTAGCCGTTATGAATAGTAATAACCACTTTTTAAAACTCTGTAAATCTTATTTTTCAAAATGAACTTCATTTTTGGATTCGGAGTATCGAATTTAGCCTAAGGTGAAATTTTGGTACTTTTCGGATAACTTTCATATTCTGATGAATAGTGAAAATTACTAAATTATAATTAAAAACAACTTTTTTAATCGAAATAATTAATAGTGATAAATTATTAATTTGAGTGGTTTTAAAGTATATTTAGAATATATTTTTACAATTTAATACAGTGTTGGTCATTGAATGTAATTTCACATTTAAACCAGACATAATCAAGTGTCAATCTTTTGATAGATATTGTTTCTTAAAAACACGCTATTTGTTTTAACAGCGGGATTTAATTATAAAATTAATTAATGCAAATTCTATGATATGAATTTGGTAAAATAGACTTCATTTTTGAATTCGGAATATGAAATATAGCTTAGGATGAAATTTTGGCATTGTTCTGAAAAACATCAATTTTTGATGAATAGTGAAACCACTAAGTGGTTGGTTAAAAACTGAATTTTTGCATAAAACTTAATTTTACCGCTTCTGTGAATGGAATTTCGAAAATCCGAGAGACACGGTTAATATCAAGGACTAAAATGTGGTTCAATGAGATGAAAATAATTTTTCGGTGAATAGTAACTTTTTACTTTTTTTACCGCGGTTAATAGTAAATAGGGTAACTAAGGGTAAATATGATATCAATATTACCCTAACACATGTCCTAATTCTATTGGACAAGTGTAATTCGACCAAAAAAAAACTTAGGAATAAAATATGACCATTTAGGCCCACTTGGATTAGATTAGGACATTTATTATTAATTTATTTAAAGAAGGGTTAAAATAGTTAAAATCAAAGTTTAATAAGTAAATAATTTTTAATATGGGGTTATACATAAGATAAATTCGACTATAAATATTCATTAGAAAGATAAAAAGATTTCCTATATAATGGTATTTTATTTTTAATTTTTAGACATCAAATAATTTAATTAATTTATGACACAAAGATGATGCAGTAATTATCTTATTTATGAAATATTGACATAATTGATGTTATAAACACCAAAATAAATGTAATTTGAGAATTTTTATGAATTCAACTAATTTTCTAGGTTACTATGATATTTTAATGTTGATTTAATAAACTTGGTTCGAACATTTAATTCTGTTATGACTTTCACAAAAATCATATATCAAATAGTGTCAAAATTGACACAAAATAGTTTTTAAATCAAATATTATATTATTAATTGTTATTTTATTCCTAAAAATCTAAGGCTCGGCCAAATGACTTATATAAGGATATATATATTAATAATAAACAATTTGGGGTTCGTTTGGCATTTTATAGTAAGTGTATTAACCATATAGTGAAAGAAAACAAAAAGACACGGTAAAAGTTAAATTATTTAACTTAGAGTTAAATCTAATTGATAAGGTTTAAAATAAGATCCAAACATGTCTAAATTTGATTGGTTGATGATATTACAACCCTATCTCATCTAATCTTCGAATATGAGTAATTTTTGGAGGTTTTTAAGTGGGGTTAGATTTATTATAAATTAATATTTTTAAGAATTCCTAAGGTGCCCCTCTCCTCCCCTATAAAAGGACACCTCCTCCCCCTCCTCCTCACACCAATTTGAGCTCTCAAGCTCGGACAACCCCTGCCAAAATATCTTCTCCACTTCCCTAGAAACATCCTAGAGGTTCTGGTCTTCCTCAAAGACCAATTTTAGTACCCTAAGAGGAGGTCTCAAAGAGGCACTTCAAAGAAGAGGTAATTACCGTTACCAATTCTTTCATCTTTATTTCTTCTTCCACTTCTTCTTCTTAGGTTGTTTCATTATGAAGTAATAACATCAGTATCACTCATATACTGATATGTTATTATAAGTATGAAACAACCCTATTTCACCATCTATCCATCCTACGGAAAAAGAAATCACCGCGCGTGCGTACGTACGGAATACCGTCTCCACGCCGTGGTGTAATCTATTTTCCACCACCACCTTACATGGATGTGTATAATGGTGTAAAGAATAACTATACATAGTTATTACAACATCATATTGATTCTGATATATTGTATAATCCACTCCAATTCAATTCAATATTTATAGAAATGATATCATCGCTCGTGCGTACGTACGGAATACCGTCTCCACGACGCGATGAGATTCATTCTCCATGTTAACCATTTAAGAATGATTATAATGTATAATATAAGAAATAATAATGAAATATATGACATTATAAAGCTACTGGATTTATGTATATATATACATATGTATGTCATCTACTTACTTCTATTTCAATACAATAAGGAAAGGAAAACAGCGTTCATGCGTACGTACGGACTACCGTCTCCATGAACGGTGTTTTTCATTTTATTTATCTACCTATTATATATATATATATACTGAATATATATGATATATAAATCATATTTTATATTCTGGAAGTAAGTAAATCATGATATAAGTAATAATGATGTCAAGAACAACAAGTCAAAACACCTACGATAAATGAAACGATTTTACCCAAAATGCTTCTTTAACATGGAATTTACAAAAGAATGGGTAATATAATATCATAACAATGAATATGATTCTGTAATAAGTCAATAACATGATTTAAATCATTATACAGGAGGTTCGGACACTTACAAAGCAAGTCGGACCTAAGGAAAGGGAAATATCACAATCTCATTTTTATTCGAGATTGTTTATTCGTAAGTATCTACTGGGGTGTATTTTATCATCCACATCCATGCTTCATCAATATGTAATATTACTTCCATCCACCTACAATTGTTTAAATCCATTTTTACCCTTCGGTGAGTTTTTAGTAAAAGATATTAAAGGAATCTTTTGAAGTTTTTTTTGTACGAGGTACTTTTTTGACTTTTCCGTCAAAAGTACAAAGAATGTTTTTTTTAACTTATACGGCACGAACGGATTTCTACTGTTTTATAAAGCCTTATTTTCATGAAGCATCCTCTAAAAGATTTCATGACTATTTTCAATAAAATATCTTTCTTTTAAAATTGCATGATGTTTTGTGAAAAGAAATTGATTTTGAAGAAGAAAGGATATTTTCCTCAAGAATTCAATTCAAGTGTTTTATCAAAATTATTTTCCATCTAAGATAATAAAGGGTTCTCTTTCTATCCATATTTTTACATTGATTTGACTATGTTGTGATGGAATTATGTTTATGAATTCCTTTATCTTATATGAATTGATTTATGATGTCATGATGTTTCAAGAATCCCATTTTTATTTCATGGGTTATGCAATGATGTATGATTTATGATTTTGTGGCACACATAAGAATGGTATCATTATGAGATGGGTGGGACCTATATCTCCCTCCAATGCATTGGGTAAAGATTTTATATCTCATGAGATAGACATGGCTGGAACGGAAGGTTATTTCGGTTCAGTGATACAGGACTGAAACGAGGGTTACTCGATTCAGAAAGGGACTTTGTCCACTAAGATAGTCTTGGCAATGAGTCTTGACTAACAAGAAATGATTTTCTATGATTATGTGTGTATGCCACAAAGTTTCATGTTTTATGTTATGATTATTGGGATTACATTTCACTTCTATGATATATCCCATGTTATGATATTATGAGCACTTTTGCAGGTTAAGATTTCCAAAAGCTATGTATATGATGTGATTGATTTTTTTTTCTCTTTTGATTACCCTTACTGAGCATTTGAGCTCACCCTTTTATGTTTTCTTTTCCCCAGGATATAAAGAAAGGTTTTAGGTAGAAAAAGGGATGACCTTTATGGGAGATATTGAAGAACTTTCACCACGATTAGAAGATTACGTTCCGAGTTTCCAAAGACACTAAACTATTACGATCCTTTAGTGTGTGTTTTTGTTATGTACTAAGTATTCCGCAAATGTAATGTAATGTCCATGTACGTCAAGATACGGGTCTCTACAGTTGGTATCAGAGGAAAGGTTTAGTCAACCTTTGGAAACTAGGATGCGAAAACGTTAGTGAGATCCCTAGAGATATTTCTAAGGTATGTCTAAGGATGTCCCTAGGGATAAGTATACGTATAGGTTATAGTAATAGAATTACGCTAACAATCATAGAATTAAACCTAAGATGTTGGATATTGAAGGTACTCCCCCTTTATTATGTTGTTTTCCCTAGCATGATTTTTGCCTCTCATACTATTCTTTTGGGGTTTTAGACGATGGCTGGAACCCGAAGGAACCGTGTTAATGCGGAATGTGATGGGAAATGCAATGATTGTCCCCCTGAGCAACCAAACGATATGGGAGCCAGAATGCAAAATCTTGTAGCCATGCTCACACAACTTTCTCAAGCTATGAATCATGCAGGACTTCCAAACGAGCAAAGGAAGGAGCAACATTCTGTTGAATCCTTCATGAGGCAGCGTCCACCTTCTTTCAGTGGGTCTACTGATCCATTAGTTGCTGAACAATGGATTAGTACTACTGAAAAGATATTTTCAGTTCTCCAATGTTCTGAACATGATAAAGTCATCCTAGCAGTGTATCGTTTGGAAGGAGATGCTGATCAATGGTGGAATCTTATTAAGAATACGAGGCAAAAGGATGAAATTGAGTCTATGGAATGGGACGAGTTCAAGAACTTATTTTTCAATAAGTACTTCCCTCGTATTCTCCGAACAAAGATGGAGAAAGAGTTTCTTGAACTGAAGCAAAGGGATGATGAATCTGTTGGTACCTATGAAGCGAATTTTACAAGACCTGCAAGGTACGCTTCTGGTATTATCATCCAACCTGAAAGTAAAGTTGATCGATTTTTCAGTGGCTTAAAACCAAGTCTTCGAAGGGCATTAGCTATAAGAGACTTCAGTAGCTATGAAGAAATTGTGCGTTGTGCTATCAAGGTAGAAATGGAAGTTGGTGTTACATATCCATCTCATGGTTTTGACAAGAAACGAAAGATGGAGTTCAAGGAGAAATCTCAGAATAATGGTGAAAAGAAGATGAATGTTTCCTTATGCACAAAGTGTGGAAAGAAGCATGGTGGAGATTGTCTTAAAGGGACTAGAAAATGTTTTAAGTGTGGAAAAGAAGGTCATCGAGCAGCTGAGTGTCGAAGTAATGGAAAAAGGGATTCTAATGAAGTTAATAAAGCAAACACTGCAGAGAACGTACAACCAACACTTCAATGCTTCAAGTGCAAGGAAATGGGGCATTATGCTAATAATTGCCCTAATACAAGGGTTAGTGATGATCAACATGAGCAACCATTGAAGGCAAAGGACAAAGGGAAATCACATGCGATCACTATTGGCAATGTTGAATATGACAACGATGTGGTGGAATGATTAAGTGTTTATGTAATGGGATTCCAAAGTAATGTTGTATCATTGAGTATTGCAATATTTATTGATGTGGTATTCAAAGTGATTGAGATATTTTTTGGAAATAAGATGATATGCGCATAATGAAGACGAGAAAATGAAATGTTTAATAGTATTCATGAGCTCATGATTGATATAAGGACTAAGTGATATCATGGTTTGAGTATATAGAATTTTGAGGATTTTGGTATGTGGAAAGTGTTAACTTTTAACTGCACTCATGTTTTCACTAAGGTATTCAAGAGAATACACGATTAAGGACATTGAATGTTTGGAATGTGACCAACAAGACATATCTTATGATATGTGGGGATCAACGACAGTATTAAATCTCTGGTAATCGATGTCACTATATTATGAGAGTGGACTGCAGTATTATGTATAAGCCTAAAGATTAGACTGGATTATGTTGGACATAAGTTAGTATTGTTTAAGGATAGAAGATTTTCGATATTATTGATGGGATGTTATAGTAACGTAGTTTTAGAAAAAGGGACAACCTGCAGGACGGGCGACAGCCCATCGCTTCGGACAAGGCTGTACGAATCGAACCCACAACCGAAGTGCGACTGGCCTTTATCGCCTACCACTGGCCTACAGGAAGTCCCTGTTTAGTAGAAACTAGTTTTATTATATTAAGCAGAATGATATATGAAGTATAAGTCCATTTTAGGAACCATATATGATTAATCTCACTATAGAATGACATATGTATATTTAATAACTTTTGCTAACCTTTTGTTTGAGACAGATGGAATGAACAGTCATTCTATCACATGATCTGCTAACACTTCACAAATAACAAATTCAACTTCATTTATTTAAGAGATGAAGTAGAAATTGTTCAAGGCACGAACAAAAGTGAGATTGTACCAAAATAAAGTAAGTATTTATTCTAAGAAAATTTTCAACTTTAGGGAAATGATCTTGAAAACCAAAAATGTTGTCCTAGTGATCTTATACCTGATGAATCAGATGGTACCTTATATCATCACAAATCTATGGATTTGTGATTACTGGATTTTCCATAGCCATGTTCTCTACCACTCACCATCAGAACATGATGGTTAGATTTCTCTTCCATATCCATATTTTCACCTATGTGGAAACCCAGTGATTAGTTTATTTGGGTAATCGTTACATTTCATACTTTAGTTTTTAAAGCCAAGTTTTGGTATTCCCTTTTATGATGTGGGTTTCTATTAAAGAAACTTTCGAATAGTAAACCATTTATAACCCCGACGAATTTCGAGGGCGAAATTCATTTTAAGGGGGGTAGAATGTAACAGCCCAAGATTTTATAAAAAAATATTCTTTTTAATTTTATTAAAGTCTTGTGTTGTACGCTACACCAAAAGGAGCTTTCACAACACGCATCCTTGACTTGCCTTGCATTACACGCAATCACGACCTTCCTCGATAGCGTGTGTAATACGCAATACCGAGTTTCACTAAACAACGATATGTTATTAAAATATTATTAAAACTAGCCGTTATGAATAGTAATAACCACTTTTTAAAACTCTGTAAATCTTATTTTTCAAAATGAACTTCATTTTTGGATTCGGAGTATCGAATTTAGCCTAAGGTGAAATTTTGGTACTTTTCGGATAACTTTCATATTCTGATGAATAGTGAAAATTACTAAATTATAATTAAAAACAACTTTTTTAATCGAAATAATTAATAGTGATAAATTATTAATTTGAGTGGTTTTAAAGTATATTTAGAATATATTTTTACAATTTAATACAGTGTTGGTCATTGAATGTAATTTCACATTTAAACCAGACATAATCAAGTGTCAATCTTTTGATAGATATTGTTTCTTAAAAACACGCTATTTGTTTTAACAGCGGGATTTAATTATAAAATTAATTAATGCAAATTCTATGATATGAATTTGGTAAAATAGACTTCATTTTTGAATTCGGAATATGAAATATAGCTTAGGATGAAATTTTGGCATTGTTCTGAAAAACATCAATTTTTGATGAATAGTGAAACCACTAAGTGGTTGGTTAAAAACTGAATTTTTGCATAAAACTTAATTTTACCGCTTCTGTGAATGGAATTTCGAAAATCCGAGAGACACGGTTAATATCAAGGACTAAAATGTGGTTCAATGAGATGAAAATAATTTTTTGGTGAATAGTAACTTTTTACTTTTTTTTACCGCGGTTAATAGTAAATAGGGTAACTAAGGGTAAATATGATATTAATATTACCCTAACAGATGTCCTAATTCTATTGGACAAGTGTAATTCGACCAAAAACAAACTTAGGAATAAAATATGACCATTTAGGCCCACTTGGATTAGATTAGGACATTTATTATTAATTTATTTAAAGAAGGGTTAAAATAGTTAAAATCAAAGTTTAATAAGTAAATCATTTTTAATATGGGGTTATACATAAGATAAATTCGACTATAAATATTCATTAGAAAGATAAAAAGATTTCCTATATAATGGTATTTTATTTGTAATTTTTAGACATCAAATAATTTAATTAATTTATGACACAAAGATGATGCAGTAATTATCTTATTTATGAAATATTGACATAATTGATGTTATAAACACCAAAATAAATGTAATTTGAGAATTTTTATGAATTCAACTAATTTTCTAGGTTACTATGATATATTAATGTTGATTTAATAAACTTGGTTCGAACATTTAATTCTGTTATGACTTTCACAAAAATCATATATCAAATAGTGTCAAAATTGACACAAAATAGTTTTTAAATCAAATATTATATTATTAATTGTTATTTTATTCCTAAAAATCTAAGGCTCGGCCAAATGACTTATATAAGGATATATATATTAATAATAAACAATTTGGGGTTCGTTTGGCATTTTATAGTAAGTGTATTAACCATATAGTGAAAGAAAACAAAAAGACACGGTAAAAGTTAAATTATTTAACTTAGAGTTAAATCTAATTGATAAGGTTTAAAATAAGATCCAAACATGTCTAAATTTGATTGGTTGATGAGATTACAACCCTATCTCATCTAATATTCGAATATGAGTCATTTTTGGAGGTTTTTAAGTGGGGTTAGATTTATTATAAATTAATATTTTTAAGAATTCCTAAGGTGCCCCTCTCCTCCCCTATAAAAGGACACCTCCTCCCCCTCCTCCTCACACCAATTTGAGCTCTCAAGCTCGGACAACCCCTGCCAAAATATCTTCTCCACTTCCCTAGAAACATCCTAGAGGTTCTGGTCTTCCTCAAAGACCAATTTTAGTACCCTAAGAGGAGGTCTCAAAGAGGCACTTCAAAGAAGAGGTAATTACCGTTACCAATTCTTTCATCTTTATTTCTTCTTCCACTTCTTCTTCTTAGGTTGTTTCATTATGAAGTAATAACATCAGTATCACTCATATACTGATATGTTATTATAAGTATGAAACAACCCTATTTCACCATCTATCCATCCTACGGAAAAAGAAATCACCGCGCCTGCGTACGTACGGAATACCGTCTCCACGCCGTGGTGTAATCTATTTTCCACCACCACCTTACATGGATGGGTATAATGGTGTAAAGAATAAATATACATAGTTATTACAACATCATATTGATTCTGATATATTGTATAATCCACTCCAATTCAATTCAATATTTATAGAAATGATATCATCGCTCGTGCGTACGTACGGAATACCGTCTCCACGACGCGATGAGATTCATTCTCCATGTTAACCATTTAAGAATGATTATAATGTATAATATAAGAAATAATAATGAAATATATGACATTATAAAGCTACTGGATTTATGTATATATATACATATGTATGTCATCTACTTACTTCCATTTCAATACAATAAGGAAAGGAAAACAGCGTTCATGCGTACGTACGGACTACCGTCTCCATGAACGGTGTTTTTCATTTTATTTATCTACCTATTATATATATATATATACTGAATATATATGATATATAAATCATATTTTATATTCTGGAAGTAAGTAAATCATGATATAAGTAATAATGATGTCAAGAACAACAAGTCAAAACACCTACGATAAATGAAACGATTTTACCCAAAATGCTTCTTTAACATGGAATTTACAAAAGAATGGGTAATATAATATCATAACAATGAATATGATTCTGTAATAAGTCAATAACATGATTTAAATCATTATACAGGAGGTTCGGACACTTACAAAGCAAGTCGGACCTAAGGTAAGGGAAATATCACAATCTCATTTTTATTCGAGATTGTTTATTCGTAAGTATCTACTGGGGTGTATTTTATCATCCACATACATGCTTCATCAATATGTAATATTACTTCCATCCACCTACAATTGTTTAAATCCATTTTTACCCTTCGGTGAGTTTTTAGTAAAAGATATTAAAGGAATCTTTTGAAGTTTTTTTTGTACGAGGTACTTTTTTGACTTTTCCTTCAAAAGTACAAAGAATGTTTTTTTTAACTTATACGGCACGAACGGATTTCTACTGTTTTATAAAGCCTTATTTTCATGAAGCATCCTCTAAAAGATTTCATGACTATTTTGAATAAAATCTCTTTCTTTTAAAATTGCATGATGTTTTGTGAAAAGAAATTGATTTTGAAGAAGAAAGGATATTTTCCTCAAGAATTCAATTCAAGTGTTTTATCAAAATTATTTTCCATCTATGATAATAAAGGGTTCTCTTTCTATCCATATTTTTACATTGATTTGACTATGTTGTGATGGAATTATGTTTATGAATTCCTTTATCTTATATGAATTGATTTATGATGTCATGATGTTTCAAGAATCCCATTTTTATTTCATGGGTTATGCAATGATGTATGATTTATGATTTTGTGGCACACATAAGAATGGTATCATTATGAGATGGGTGGGACCTATATCTCCCTCCAATGCATTGGGTAAAGATTTTATATCTCATGAGATAGGCATGGCTGGAACGGAAGGTTATTTCGGTTCAGTGATACAGGACTGAAACGAGGGTTACTCGATTCAGAAAGGGACTTTGTCCACTAAGATAGTCTTGGCAATGAGTCTTGACTAACAAGAAATGATTTTCTATGATTATGTGTGTATGCCACAAAGTTTCATGTTTTATGTTATGATTATTGGGATTACATTTCACTTCTATGATATATCCCATGTTATGATATTATGAGCACTTTTGCAGGTTAAGATTTCCAAAAGCTATGTATATGATGTGATTGATTTTTTTTTCTCTTTTGATTACCCTTACTGAGCATTTGAGCTCACCCTTTTATGTTTTCTTTTCCCCAGGATATAAAGAAAGGTTTTAGGTAGAAAAAGGGATGACCTTTATGGGAGATATTGAAGAACTTTCACCACGATTAGAAGATTACGTTCCGAGTTTCCAAAGACACTAAACTATTACGATCCTTTAGTGTGTGTTTTTGTTATGTACTAAGTATTCCGCAAATGTAATGTAATGTCCATGTACGTCAAGATACGGGTCTCTACACGGTGTGCCCAAAATAAATTATACTAAAATATTATGTGTTTTATACAATGCACATGTTAGAAATAGGACACATCTCAAATGGTAGCTCGGCTAAGAATTTGGATTACATAGTTGTGTCTGGAATGTGTTGTTTACCCTAGGCAGTGGATAACTATTGTCGGTGTGGTACTTCTAGGGAAAACACCACCTTGGGGAAAATCACAATTAAAATAATTAAACATAATTATTTTTACCCTAACTCCAAATAAAATAACCTTTAAATGGGGACTCTGAATGGAAATATGAGACCACCTTTGATTTTAGAATTGGTGTTTTATATAAGTGTGAAAAAAAATAAGGTTCGCATGAATTTTGGATTCTGCACCGAGTGAGGCTTCAATAAATAAAAGTTTAAGAGTTAAGGATTTGGGATTGCCCTAATTCTCTCTCCCCCCTATCTATAACTCCTAACCATTGTTCATTTTTACATCATTGAATCGAGTAATGATTTCTTCCAAAAGATGAGTAGATCAAATTTGGAGCTTGACGATCACATCGACTACGATAAACTGATGGATCGAAGTTGGATTCTTCATTTTATTACCTATAATTGGAGTTTTAATCTGACAATCCAACTTTTTCATTTTAAATCATCATTGGTTTATTATTTGTTGATGGTCACAATAACATATCAATCAATACTAGTTGAAAATCAATTTTTTTGTTCGTGTTCTTCACCCGTTCTTCTGTTTTATCGATGATTCATTTTGGACCCATCAATTCGTTGATATATTGAAGAATCAAGGCCAATCCACTAAACATATTGTCCCAAGAATTCAGAAATAGAGTCCAAAAATTTTTTGGACGTCTGATGTGGTAGTAGTGGAACTCAAAAGGGGCCACTAGAGTAGAACCACTGGTGGTGGTCGGCATTAGTGGGCTGTGGGAGCTGGCCGATGTAGTAGTTGGGCGTCTGGTGGTGAATGGTCAGGGGGAGTCCGGTGGCTGGCGATCTAGGTGCGGAGGAGGCCAGTACAGATTGTTGGGAAAGGAGGCTTAGTTGACTTGCATGCGCGGGAGACTGGGGGGGTTTGGCATAACATGGCATCAACAGATGGTGGTCCATTGAGGCACCGATGTGGTTGACCGAGACTGGGGGACCGAGGTATGACAACAACCCATAGTTTGTAGGTTATCTGTTGACATGGGGAGGTGAGCTGCTCGGATGGCAGCATGTAGAGCAAGTGAGGTGGATGATCGGTCGCTCATATGGTTGGTGTCGACATACGAGATGAGCTGTAGCATAAAAGGATGGACCCACAACTTGGCCGCTGGCAAAAGATATGGAACGGCCCGGTCGGGGAGGGCTGACCAAGGAGGAGGGGTCCATCCATCTTGGGCCTGCCCATCCCAATTTTACCAACAAAACCTTTAAATTCTTGTTTCCCCTATACAGTGTGTCCCTTTGACACGCCATCAGCAACCATATGTCCCTCTCATCTAGAAGGATCTTTCTTGACTGTTTTAGGTCTTATATGATGTGGTTTCATAGTTTTTGTCCATGAATCACCTATGTTAAATAATAATAATATTATTATTATCATTATTATTAACTACTGATATTGTGTTAGACGTATTTTCTAAATGGATTTTCCATTTGATGTGACATCAGAGGCACTATGACCCTGATGTTACTATGGACATTTTAAGACCACTTTTGTGTTTTTAATTTAAAATTGTTGTTCAGGCACCACGAGGGCTGCATCACATGTGTTACAGTGGAATGCAGATTTTTCACTTGGTATCAATTTTGGATAAATGAGTAGTTCATTCAATGTTTTTTTCGAGGGGATCATATTTTCGTTGTTTGTATAACTATTTTGGGATCGAGGCATGGACTCCCCAGGACATCTTTCATGGGTGATGCAATGACATGAGAGTTTTCCATCAGATGTCTATTTGGGGTGAATGAATACTCAATCTTGCATGTTTTTTCAAATGAATCATAATGGTGTGATCCATTTGGATGTGCAGAGCCTCTTTTTCATTCTCATGATATATAGAAACATGAAATGAATTTCTGCTGAATATCTTTTTTACGTGTTTGAAGAGGACCTATGGCTTGGGGAAACCTCAAATACTTTGAGAGTGTAAAGGATGTATGAAGATAAGTTGTCAAATTTTCTAGAGCCATTTAAGAATGGGTTCTAGGGTAATTATGGTTTTGGCCCTCTGGATCAACGATGAGCACTGTGTGCTAGTTGGCCTTTTGACTTGGTGTGTCAATTATTGTGGGTTTAAACTGGCATGGCTAGGGGTACCTTTTCTCATTTTTGTACCTAATAATGGTTAGTTAGTCAGCTAGGTGATGAGGTGGGGTCACACATCATGTTGACCTCATCAGTTCCATTTACCACTTTATAAATCATCTACCCCTTGTATCTCCTTATTCTGAACATATATTTTTCCCCTATGTAGCCTCTCAAGAGTGTTTGTCCACATGGAACGTGATAGTTCCCTCCATTTTGCTTTTAAACATGTGATCCTAGATATTTTGACTGTGATTTCAATCTGAGATGACGCTCAATGCTCTGAGTGTGGTGTCTACATAAGGAAAAACTTAGTGATAGAGGTGATGTTTTCTGGACGTACCCTCCAACATGGCTGGGAAGTGAGGTTCATCATTTAATCCTCAATATGTACCCTCCTATAAGGTTGGGCAGTGAGTTTTTATGTTTACTCTTTAGTACAAATCCTCAATTGGGGCTGGGTAGTGAGATTCATCATTTACTATTCAGGACTTACCCTATAGTGGGGTTGTGTAGTGAGGTTCATCATTATGTCTTTTGGACATACCCTCTAGTGTGGTTGGGCATTGAGTTTTTTCATTTACTCTTAAGGGATTACCCTCCAGTAGGGATAGGCAGTGAGGTTCATGTTTTACTCTTCAAGGTTTACCTTCCATTATATCCCCGTTCGGTGGGGGATGGGTAGTGGTGTTAACTAAAGAATCAATGACAGGACATGTTTTGATGTACCTTTGGACTCATGAGTAATATGGGAGGTTTCCCTACAAAGATATGTCCTTGTGAGGAAACCTAAAACTACAAGGGTGATATTATGCATCCCAAATTGGATAATATCAAAGTTTCGCAATTAATACCATTTGACTTGTTGTAAAGTGCAGATGTGGGGGATTCTAGGAATTGATGGTGGTTACTTTTGGAACTATTTGATAATCTTTTTAGGGCTTGAGCTATGATATAAAGACCCCCCTTACTCAGTATTTTAGGAATATATAACTTGTCATATATATGTATCCAAAATCAGTACCCACATCATTGGTTTTATTTACTCTCCTTCTGAAAGAGGAGAATACATGCAGGGTATGCCAGGTGGTTTTTGTGTCTATAATCTCATGGTTGGATGAGTCTACTGTCCAACTGTAGGTAGTGAGGACATGACGAGATCTTCATCTTCTCACCGTTTCTAACTCATTGTGTTTGGGTGATCATAATTCAGTCCCTAGTTGGGTTGAGCTACACTCTTTTATTATACCTTGTTCTATCTACTGCTCCCTCTTATGTACATCTATTTTCACTCCCTTGAGCATTCGAGGAATCCTACTAAGTATTTTTTTACTCACCCTACTTGAAATTTTATGACACATGGGGTGCCCTTTTAGATAATGGATATGATGATCCTAACATTATAGGTGGTAGGGATATAGGCTTCTTAGACCACGAGCGGTGGTCGGGAAATGGTGTTCAAGAGCAAGGCTCTCCCAGTTGTTTTACTTTTCCATCTCTTGCTGGGTTGTGGAAATTTTCTAGTTGGGTGTGTATTTTTTCCTTATTCCATTTTAGTTTACTTACAACACATGTACTTGTACTATTTAGAGGTTGATGCATGTTTTTGGTATATATATAATATTATTGTATCTATTATTCCTTTTCCAAATACACTTTTTCATTGAATTGGTTGTGTGTGTGTGTGTACATGTACTTAGAAAATGGCCTCCCAGATTTGTTGTTCCTTTGGCTCTCGTCTCCTCCCCCAGGCCTATGGAGGCGGGCATGGGGTAGTTAAGGTGCAAGCTTCAGTATAGGTCTGGTCCTGAAAACGTTGTATCAATGGTGGATCATTCCATGGGATGTTGTTCAAATGTTCTATAAAAAGGAATTGTTTGGGTTTTAGGGAAACAATTTCAAAGTTTCTCGAGATCAGGTCTTAGACAAGGGATTCCAGCGATAGTGCGGCACCCAACGTATCCATTCATGAGGACTAGAATTATCATCTTATTGATTTAGATTCCGGGGAGATTTTTTGCAGGGAACATTGGTGCATGCAACACATAGGATTGACTCTTTGACTGCCCTTATTTGGATTTCTCCCCATCATTGTGGATATTTATATATTACATAGACCATGGTACTCCTTGATAATTTTTTGGATACCTCTACAATGATTTCTGGTAAGGATATCAACTCTAGTTCGTGATGAGAACCCTATGAGTGATGATGCCTCTATTTTAAATCCATGATATGATCTACCAACCCCAATGAGGACATTTAGATGCACCTCCACCAGTGATTAAATAGTTAATACTATTACCACAGGTTAATGACAAGAACATGATATGCTTGCATCATGAGTTCTTTAATTAAGGAACATTGATGTTCTGTAGTGATGCAAACCCTCAGGTAGTGGGTTTTTGGATAGAATCGATGGTTCTCCTCTTTACTCTTGTTCAGACATCAATAGATCTGAAGGTGGCTTTCACATCCAGCCGTTTCCACGAAGTTGCTAGAAGATGGTAGAGTTCGGTGAATTAGATGCACGAGGAGTCGGTAATCTTGTGGGATGAAATCCAACAGCTGTTTCAGGAGGTGTACTACCCCTCTATCTTGTGCTTCGTTCAACTATAAGAGATTATACAGTTTCAGTAGGGAGGGATGACTATGACTGAGTATGTAACTATGTTCCCAGAACTTGCGCACTAATCTCGGGACATGATACATGATGGATACATCTAATTAAGGATGTTTGATCAGGGTCTATGTATAGAATATTCAGTCCAGCATAGTTCCCTTGTTCATCCAGACCATTTACGAGGTGTGGGAGTGAGCACTAGTGACAGGGAAATTTCTGTTAGTGGGCACCATGTGGCTTGTTTTTTGAAGTGGTTAGAACAAAGTTGAGACGTACGTCGTGGCTTACAGATGTTAGTTGTAAAGGCCTTTATGCATGATGCATCTCCATTATTAGACATAGGAACATGTTTAGGGACCACAAATGGAAATAAGTAATTTTGGGGATGGTTAGTGTTATGTTTGTGATAGGAAAGGTCACATGGCACGAGACTACCTGATCATAAATAATGAGCATCCAAGATATATAGTAAATAAAATGCCAAAATAGAGATAGTTTTGTGATCAGAGACCACCCAGGAGAGGATAGGTTGGTCCCTTAGGATGTGTTGATGGTAGAGGAGAAATAAAAAAATGGTTGGTGGTTAGCGTTGGGATATGCATCACCCACCACAAGGTGGGAAACATCAGGCTCAACGAGCTAGTGATTAGGGTTGCAGGCAGCTACTTGATAAGGATTTATATAATTTTGTAGTGAATGAGACGATAAGAGATACTCCATGTGTCTTTTCTACATTTTTTCATTAGAACTTGTTAGAAACTGGGTGAGTTAATATTTTCTTCCTACTTATTGCTTACAGTTTTATAATGGTGATGTGAGGCATCAATGTAACCCTACATTGGTATTTTTTGCAGTATCTTTGAATTCATGTGAAATATGGGTCTTTCCCGCACCGAGACACATTTTATTATGCGAGACAAACCATCAGGGAATGTTAGTACCTCCCAATGAAAATATTATTGAGGTGTGTTGGATGAGTCCCTTTTACTTGTGTGTTAATGGAAGGGTTGTGCAGTGGAGTGTCAGTGCAGGTCCAGACATTTTCAGTGATTTTTTTCTTCTTGAACCCCTTTATCATGGAATTACACTAGTGAGTGAATCAATGTGTCTAGTTTAGGGATTACTATCCTTCCATGTGATAAAAAGACGTGTGAGGTTGTCCATGTCCTTTCCATGTATAGCATGATGCATTTGGATGAATTTACCCACCTTCCCTATTCATGGGCACCCTGTGTGGTCAACAACAATCTTGATACTATAGTTATCAAGTACATGTTGAGGTGATAGAAACGCCATAAATAGAATAATGTGAATCACTATCTGGGGATTGTAGTGGTATTTCTTGCCCAATAGATGCGAAGACAATACCTCATGGGAGAGAATTTTGTGGTTTGTGTAGACCACTAGATTCTCATGTTTATCTTCACTCAGAGATACCTGAATTAGAGATGGTGATAAAGGTTGGAAATTCATATAATACTATAAATTTGAGATCGTTGGTACATCAAAAAGGGGAAAAATGTAGTAGATTACCTTTCTAGGATTTCCCAGGATCGCCTAGTGCTGAATTTCACGGAGTAGTTTGCTTCCTAGAAGCTAACCCTAGTGGAGTTGGAGGGTACCATTTTCATTAGTCAATTGTGATGAGTCCTTCTCTTCCCAAGCTTGTAAGAGAGTCTCAGTTGAGATGCATTAAATGTGGAATACTGTATGAATAGTTATTTTTGATTGCTTCACCAGATGGATTTTCTAAAAGAGGGAATCACGAGACCCTATTCATGGGAAACATAGTTATTATAGACATGAAGTGTGATGTAGAGGTTTGTATAGGGAGGAAAACTATCCCCTGTGTTTCATTGGGCCATTTGAGACTGTTCGAATAGAAGGAGATGGTGTATACCACCTTCCCCTACCCCAAATAGCTAGAGTGGTCGCACAAAATCTCCCACATGTCCCAACAGAGGAAATACATCATTTTCACTATACACATCATTGGAAGGAGAAGACCTTTTGAGGAAGAATCATTTTTTTGGTTTACAGGTCGTTTCGGCATGTCAATATGTAGATTATCCTTGTTCGAGAGATGTAGGTGTGAGAACTATATCGTAAGTTGTTTTCCCCTATTTTTTATTTTTAGGATGAAAATATTGTATGAGTGAATGATGTAGAACCCCATTTTAACCTTATAATTACTTGGAATATTTTTAGATATATTTCTAGATCTATAATCTACCACAGAATGATATTCTTTGGCTCGGTGTGCCCAACATAAATTATAAAAAAAAAATTAAGTTTTTATACTAGGCACATGATGAAAATAGAAAATATCTTAAATGGAATCTCAGATCAGAAATCTATGTTGACAGTTGAGTCCAAAACAAGGAATTTACCAAAGGGATGGTATAACTTTGGCAGATGAGAGACTTATCTGGTAAACACCACACAAAAGAATGATCATAATTAAAATAATTAAACACAATTATTTTACCTCTCATGCTAATGAAAATAAATTTTGAATGGGGACATAGATTTTAAATCCTGGACTGTCATTGAGTTATGAAAGGGGTGTTTTGCTTATGTGTGGCATAAAATGAGGGGCTGAAAGAATTTTGGATTCTGCATAGTTCAGGGATTCTATAAAAATATTTTTAACAGCTAAGGATTAGGGTTATCCCTAATTCTCCCACCCTCCAAACTATTCTTTGTTTGTTCTTCATCAAATGAAGGAGATAACTCTATTTAATCATGAGAAGATCAAATTTGGAGCATGAAGATCGCATTGGCTGTGATAAATGGATAGATCACGATTGGATTATTCCTCTTTTTAGTGCTAATTTGAGTTTTAAATTGATAATATGTCTTTTTTCATTTTAATTCATTGTATTTTGTCATTCTATGATGGCCACACTAACCCGACCATCAATCCTCAGTAAAAATAAATTTTTTATTCATGTTCTTCTCCCATTTTATGGTTTATCGATGTCTAGTTTTGGGTCATTCAAATATTTGATGGTTTTTGGAATGAAGGCCAATGTGATGAATAGGTAATCCGGAGCTTTCCAAAACTAGTACTAAAACATTTTCAGACATCTATTGTGGTTGTAGTTCTCTTCAGAATGGGACTAGAGTACAACCACTAGGAGTGGCCCAACACAGTAGTGGGAAATGGGATCTGGCCACTGGTGTGGCTGGGTGTACGACAATGACCAAACGATTGAGCGAGGCAGCTGGGGGTATCCGATGGCTGGTGATCTGGTTACGAAGGAGGATGGAGTGGACAACAGAGCAAGGTAGCTTAGTAGGGTGGGCGTGTGGGAACAACTAGGGTGTTTTGGCATGCCACAACCTTAGAGGAAGGAATTCCATGGAGGTATTAGCAGTGAAAACTGAGTCCTACAGATCAGTGGCTGAAAAGTACCTGTGCTTCGTGGGTCGTCTGTTGACGCTGCGAGTCGAGCCACTTGACTAGTGGTGTGATAATCCAATGAGAAATTGGATGGTCCAGTCAATGTTGGATGTCCGACCAAAGGTTGAACCACAATAGAAAAGTTCAGACTTGAAGTTGGGTTGTGGGCCAATGATGTGGACCAGGCCGACTGACCCAGGTGACGGGGTTCAGCCAGCTTGGGCCGAATCTTCCCAATTTGGACCGCAAACCATTTAAATTCTCATTTCTCCAAAACATGGCATTTATTTGATGCGTTGTCTATGACCATGAGACCCTCTCATCGAGAAGGATCCTTACAGACTAGTTTAGGACTTTTAAGACTTGGTTTCATTGTTCAGGTGCACAGAACACCAACGTTAAATAATAATAATATACATATTGTTATTAAGAGATCTTATATTAGACCTATATTCAAAATAGAATGTATTTTGGACATTCCATCAGAGGTGTTGTGACACTAATGTTTAGGAGGAATTTTCAAGACCAGATTTGGGATTTTAAACTAGTGTTGAGGTGCGGGCCCCACAAGGTCTGGATCCCACGTTTTGTGGTAAAATATAGCCTTTTCACTAGGTATCCATTTTTGAAAATTGATTAGTGAATTTCAGGTGTTTTTTCAAAAGGATCACAATTCAACATTTCATATAACTATTTCAGGATTGAGTCATGGGAACCACATAACATGTTTTGAGTGCAATGCAGCGATGTGTGACATTTCCATCAGTTTTCTGTTTGGTTGAATGGATAGTCAATATTGTGTGTTTTTATGCAAGGATCATAATTTTGTGATCTATTTTGACATTCCGAACCTCATTTTTTATGTCATTAAATGTGGAAAGATGAATGGAAGATTTTTGGAAGATCCTTTTGACATGTTTTAAGAGGACCCTTGGCTTGGTTCAAACATGAAACTTGTGAGAGTTGAAAGATGTATAAAAAGATGAGGTTAAATGTTATTATGTCATTAGAGGAGGTGGTATAACGTAATTATACTTATCTCCCTTCGGATCAATAATGTGCATTGTGAGCTCATGTGCCATTTGACTAGTTGTGTCATGTACACTTGGTGTATGCTGAGACACCTAGGGGCAGTTGTTCACTATTTATTACACTAGAATGATTAGGTAAAAGGCCAGGCAACAAGGAGGAGTCACACATTGTGTGGGCCCCAGACATGCCGTGTACCACTTTAAAAATATTCTACCTCTCATATCTCTTTCTTCTAAACATGAACATCGGACCACAAGTAGCCTATCCTGAGTGTTTTTTCATATAGAACATGATTGTGGCCTCTGTAGTGGCTTTCAAGATATGATGTCAAATGTTTCGAGTGTGACAACTATCTAAGGAGAATCTCGATGTTCTGTGTGTGATGCCTACCTAAGGAAACACTTAATGATGGTAGTGATTTTTTCTGGCATTACCCCCTAGGGGGTTGGGTAGTGAGGTTCACTTACTAATCTTCATGACGTACCCTTTAGCAGGGCTGGGCAGTGAGGTTCATCGTTTACTCCATTGGACTACCCTCCAACAATGGTGGGTAGTGAGGTTTGTCATTTACTCTTCAATAATTACCCTCCAGTAGGGCTAGGTAGTGAGGTTCAATGTTTACTCTTTAGGATATACCCTCATGTGGGGATGGGCTGTGAGTTTCATCATTTTCTATTTAGGTATTACCATCCAGGGGGCTGGGTAGTGAGGTTCAACATTTCACCTTCAGGACATACCCTCCAACAAGGATGGGTAATGAGGTTTGTAATTTACTCTATAGGGATTACACTCTAGCGTATCACCATTTAGTGCGTGTAATGGCCCGTCATCGGGGCCCGTGTCGTGACTACCGGAAGCCCGCGTTCCATAGGCCAGGGGCTGGCGACTAGCACCAAAGGCATAAATCCAGATAACTGGGAAGGCATTTCCTTTAAAAAGTAAACAAAACACCATATATTTCAAGAGGAAGTAATACACTAAGTACAAAAGAAAGTGATGAAAATTAAATGGGCTAGGATACAAACCCAACTGAAAAGTATAGCTACAACTGAATGAAAGTACAACAGAAAAGACAAACATCTGGAAGAATAGAAGCAGCTCCTGGGTCGTCCACCTCGGACCCTACCTGAAGGGTAGGTACAGATAGTGCAGCTCCTGGATCGTCCACCACGGATCCTACCTGAAGTGTAGGTACAAATAGCCTCAACAACGCTCTCGCCCGTCTACCTCCTCCGAGTATCGTCTCGTCATGAAGTCCACCTCTGGATACTGACTCGTCGTGAGGTCCACCTCTGGGTACTGTCCAGTCCTTGAACACTCGGCCTCTATCAGAGATGCCTGTCATCTGCAACCAACACAACGAGGTGCGGGAATAGCTCGTGTAGGGGTGAGTATATGATACTCAGTAGGGACCCCGAGACCCTCAAGGTCTCTCTAAATCCAACAAGGATAACTACAAATCATAATCTCAACAGATAACCCTTACTTAGGTATAAGCCCATACTTATACCTAAGTTATCAAGTATCCCATCTCAATCATGAGAAAACAAAAAGGTTATGAAATCAATGGATAACCAATACTTAGTTATATGCCCATACATATACCTAAGTTATCAAGTGACCCATCTCAATCATGAGGTAAACACAAAGGTCATAGACTCAACCCAAACCAGGATTTTCATTATCGAAACCGTAACTGCTGAAGAGCTCTGTCTCTAATGAGTATAGTGATCCTGTCACGATTCCGAGGTACTGCTCACTAACCTAAGACTACTGAGGTACTCTTCCTGTCGAGTACCACGGGTCAGCCAGCCAAACACAGTAGTGCTTCCCGCCGGGGTCTGCCACACAAACACAGTAGTGCACCCCCCTAATAGCCTGCAGAGGTACTCCTTCTATTGAGTACCATGGGTCTGCACCCAAACATAGTAGGGCTCCATCCTCCCTGGGTCTGCTCCCAAATATAGTAGTGCTCTATCCACTGGGCTAGTTGACTCACTCCAAGTCGAGTTGGTCAAGCAGTCGTCAGGTCTCAGCCAACTACAAGGTCTCCATACTCTGTACGCTCGTCTCTGGGAGGGTCTGCTCCACGAGCTACATGTTGATACTCCAAGTATCACAAAGTTCCATAGAGAAGTATCTCAATGGACCGCCTCGTCATAGGGGTCTCAACGCAACAGACGGTTCGTCAATCGGGCTCCCTGTCTGTGAGTTATTAGCATTTTTGTCCTAGGGGCCCGATTGGTTTCGTGTACGAACCAACTCGGCCGTATATCAACTGTACCCCGAACTCTCATAGGGTAATCTCATAGGGACCGTTTCTCAACGTGATCACTAACGCCACTGACAGTTCGTCAATCGGACGTCCGGTATGGAAGTTATCGACTTTTTCGTTCTAGGGGCCCGGTTGGATTTTGTGTACAATCCAACCCGGCCATACTCCAACTACGTCCAAACCTCGAGAGGAGTAATTCAAAAGTTCTTTCTATTCAAGAGGAATCCAATAAAGTCTACGGCACGTCAATCGAACGTATGGTGCTCAAGTTATAGGCGTTTCCGCTCCGTGGGCCCGGTTGGTTTCGGGTTCAAACCAACCCGGTCATACCCAATGTTCTCCTAAACCTTCAGTGTAATATACCGACACGACGGTTTCGAACCAAAGATCGCTACGCAACTGACGGTGCCTCGATCGGAGGTCGGTATCCCAATATATGGTGAAAAGACCAGAAGTGATCCGATAATGGGGGGTTTGGGCCTAGTCCGACCCGGCCCAACCCCCCCTGGGTCAGCCCGAACCGGGTCGACCCGACCCGGGTACCGAGCTCTGCCCGGCCCGGTCGGGTGGCACGCTGGCTCGGCCAATGAGACGAGCAGGGGACGCGGTCCCCTGCGGCCCTTTACGCTCCGCGGACACGGCGAGTGCCGCATCCTGCTCCACCGGATCCCGCGCGGCCACGGGATCCAGCCGCCTGCCGCCGCGATAGTTCCTCCTGGAACCGCGCCGGGGCACCGCTGCCTCTGGGCAGCCAGCTGGTGCCAGCTGCCGGCGACCCGCGCCGCCGGTGATGTCTGCAGGCCACCAGAGTTGCTCTGGTGGTCCGTTTTCAATTCCGTCTGCACTGGTGTTCATCTCGGGTCCCGTACTTTATTGGGAAGGACTCAAAACACTATTTCAGTCCCATTCCATCATCTCCTTCAATCCGCACACTAACAACAATCCGTGGAGGGTTGTCAGGCCGTGTGTGTTCGGCCCGCGCCCTCCGCGTTAGGCATTATCAAAAGGAAAGATTTAAAACACATGCTTTTAATATCGATGAGGGTATAATTTATTCAAGTATAAATTATACTAGCATCATACTAACAAAAACTTTAGAATGTGAGATTAAAACACTCGAAGTGTATTAAACATAAAATTCCCTATGTTTTCCCCACAATCAAAAATTCCCAACCCACAACATACTATTTCGCAAATCAACTTAATATTGAGTTGATCCGCGTTATCTGTTTTAGAAAGAAACAAACATTGGTTTAAGAAAATTCAAGAATTAATCCCCTACCTCATGTCGTTTGTCGTTGGTCGGATTTGACGTGAGGATGACGCCCAAGTCAGAGTAGTTCATTGCACCCGCACCACGCTACTGATCCCTCCTCGTATGTCGGTGTCTCATCGGAGAAGATTGAACCTCGGTAATCTTCAACGATGGGATGCTATTCTTCATGGAATGAGGATGTTTGTCGTTAAGATGGATGATCGTTCTTCGTAGAGGATGAAAGCTCTCCGAAAATATTTGCCTAAAAAATATCTCAATAAGCCTCATTCTTTTAAAAGATCTCCATGCCATTCAAAAAGTCAAGAGGTGTGACAAGGATAATTAATAAGGTCATTAAATTCCCTTGTTGGATCATTAACTATTGGAGGTGGAGAGGCTCCTCTTTAAGAATGGATGTTTCCACAAAATTAACAAAGGAGGATTTAAGAGGTCAAAGGGAGTAATGGGAGGTGAGGGGTTAAGGGTCTGTGTGGGTCCCACCGTACTAACCCTCCCATTGTAAGTTAGGTGGTGTGTGGCCCCACCTCGAACTTCTCTATGGAGAATTTATCTTCCACATAAAATAAATTGTAACACTACAATTTATTTAAGACTTATCGAATCCCCAAAAAAATTAACCACCCCATGCGAAAAATCGCTACTCCACTTAAGATCCCTTTAAGTAATTTCTGGCGCTACATGTTCATCAGTGCACTCAGATTTCAATTCTGAGCACCGGTTCAAAAGATAGAAAAACCTTCTCATTCATTCACTGAATGTACCTGAGAAAAACTTTGGAAATTGGTTCCGGGCACTCTTTGCCTCGGAACCAGGTTCTGTCAGAAGCCACATACTCGTAAAATTCCAAAGAAATTAAGAAAAAAAATCCTTGAAATTTCTGGGTCTTTACATTACTCCCACCTTAGGGCTTTACGTCCCCGTAAAGCTATAACACAATCTAGGGAAACAAAAGTGATACTGAACATGCATCTGAGCCTTCTGCTCCCATGTGCTAACCTAGAGGTTCCCGCACTGCTAGTGAAAGCGCACTAGAGTAATCGACCATCTACGTAGGATCCGCTCCTGTCGATCCTCGATCCCCACTGGAACTTCCGTGAATGTTGCCCTGCCATCGACGTCCTACTTCCTGAGGTCGATGATGTGTGAAGGATTATGAACATGGTGCAACTGAGGTGGAAAGGTCAAGTGGTAAACCGCCTTTCCTACCCTGCTGAGGACCTAGAAAGGTCCGTTGAACCTCGGAGATAACATGCCGACTCGTCCACATCCCCTTATACCTCATCGAGGTGATACCTGTATAAGAACGTGATCGTCATCCTCGAAATCTAGAGGTCTTGAATTCCTGATTAGAAATGAAACTCAAAACTGTTGCTGCCACGAGGGAATGGTTGGTCGATCTTAAAGTGATCTGCCAAAACCTCCTATGCATGAGTTTATCCTGTGCTGCCTGGGGTTTCCTTTTCACCGGCCTAGGAAAACCAATCCCGACATTATAGTTAGACCACAACCTTTTTGACTAATTCAGTTAATCTGAGCATGAACTGTGAATCCAATCCAAACCGAGACCAACGTCATAAGGCCTCGAGGCTGCCACCAAGAGATTCCAACCAAAACTCTCACCTCGAGGGTCAGACCACACTATCAACATAATTGTGATTATCGAGTCTCCTCCCATGGTATCTCCAGATGTGAGGGTCAAGTCTACAGCTTACTGGAAACTCTATGTATTGGACAAGATTCGTGGATGGAAGGAATGATTCATATCAACGTCTGTTACTACGGCATCTAGTAGTGGACATAGACTGTCTCTTGAATCATTTTTAGAGCAATTGGGTCACACTCCTTGACCGCATGTAGCCGCACTCTTCCCCTGCCCTCCAGCTCCCTGAGCCTGGCGGGGACAACTAAGGCGGGTGGTTATAGGATGTTGAAATATACACCACATCATACTGCTCTCCTAGCTCTGCCTCCACATCTACTGCTTCTCTGACTCATCTATCCTTAAAGAATCCTCTTCTTGAAACATTTAACGCGCTCGAGTCTCTATGACAGGTGCTAGTTTTCTGTTTCTTACTACACTGTGCAGTCTTCATCCGCTCCTGGATGATCTGCACCTTCTTTTCCTGTGATCTGTAAGAGCTGCTAAGATTTCTCCTTTTCCAAAAATAGAAACTCGATCTCATCCCCTGGATGAACCACACCCATTTCTTAATACAGTCAATCTTGACATGAATGATGCATTCATGCCATGGATGACGTCGTAAGGCCTTGACATTACTACCAAAAGATCCAACCGTCACTCTCGCCTCCAATGGTCATGTAACACTATCGACATCACTGTGAGATCACTGGGTCTCCTCCAGTAGAAATCTCGAATGTGAGGGTCAAGTCAACAGCCTTAACCGGGACCACTCAGTATCAACCAAACAAAAGGACAGGAAAGTAAACATCGCGAAGATTGGTGTATTTTATTATTGCAGCTCATAGTACAAGGAAAAAAATGAAACAACAACATGGAACTAGAAGTACCATGAACAAAAGGAATCCACTAGTTCTGCTCCTGTCCACCTACTTTCGGTGCTCTACTTCTTTGTCCACCGCTCAGCTGTCGCTCAAACACTCACCGCTGCTTCTGTCTCGGTGGCCCCTCCAATGCCTGTGGATCAACTGTGTGGGGGTCAGACAGTCACGTGCCATGTGACCCTTCCTGCCACATTCATAACACTTCCTGATCCTCGTATTGCTGGCTCTGGTCCTCTTGGACCTCTGCATCATCTGTCTACTGCCTACAGATGACTCGGCTATTGATAGAAAATCTTGTGACAAAGGCAGCTGCTCCTGAGCATGCACAGAGTGTAGAGTCACTGGTCTTAACTCCTCCCTGAAGAAGGTCTCAAAGTCTCCCCTTGTGAAGGTCATCCCATCATAAAACTGGAGCATCCAGCTCCACCATCTGTCCGCTGATACCTGAAGGAAGCTGGCAGAAAAGATCACCATGAAGTCCGCGGGTGTACCCACTATCCTGAAGACTCTCACCACAGCCTCCAGCCAATCCTCAGCCGCCTGTGGGTCTATCTCTCCCAGAAACCTGGGTGGCCTCTGGTGCTGGAACTCGTGCAGCGCGCTCAAGCGGTGTGCAATGCCTGCTGCTGGGGCTGGTGGAATCGGTGGCCCAATGTATGGTAGTACCGCTGGTGCCTCCGATGGTGCCTCAACTGAAAGAGGTCCCTATACCGAAGCCTCGTCTCTCGGCAGGCTGTCAGTATGTACATCTCTCGGGGCTCTAGCTGATCGTTCGTGGAAAGGCATCCTGAAAGAAATAGATGTGACACGGTCAAACGATTATACCTTGTGAGCTGACCTGATTTGAGCTGTTTTAAGGGGAAAACCTTTGAAAACACACACGCAATTTGTGTTTTCATGCACTGAGTTGGAAATCAGTAGTTAGGGTCCTGGTGTATGGATACGTAGGCTGCCCGCACCAACACTAAACTCCCTGAACTGAAAACCACACTCGGTACTCTTAACACTATTTCATCACAAAAAAAGAAAAAAAAACAGAGTTATAAGTTCTACGGTAGAACTGATTCCTCTGATACCAATTTTTCCTGACCCGTCCTCGGGGCCCATGTCGTGACTACCCCAAGCCCGCCTTCCATTGGCTAGGGTCTGGAAACTAGCACCAAAGGCCCAAATCTAGATAACTGGGAAGGCATTGCCTTAAAAAATTAAAAAAAACACCACAGAGTACAAGTGGAAGTAATACACTAAGTACAAAAGAAAGTGCTGAAAAGTAAATGGGCCAGGATACAAACCCAAATAAAAAGTACAGCTACAACTGAATGAAAGTACAACAGAAAAGACAAACAGTTGGAAAAATAGAAGCAGCTCCTGGGTCGTCCACCATAGACCCTACCTGAAGGGTAGGTACAATTCTGCAGCTCTGGGATCATCCACCACAGATCCTACCTGAAGGGTAGGTACAGATATCCTCCACAACACTCCCGCACGTCTACCTCCTCCAAGTAGCGTCTCATCGTGAAGTCCACCTCCAGATAATGACTCGTCGTGAGGTCCGCCTTCGGGTACCATCCAGTCCACGAACACTCGGCCTCTGTCAGCGCTGCCCTTCGTCTGCAACCAACACAACTAGATGCAGGCATAGCCCGTGCAGGGGTGAGTATACGATACTCAGTAGGGACCCCCGAGGCCCTCACTGTCTCTCTAAATCCAACAAGGATAACCACAAAGAAGAATCTCAACAGATAACCCTTACTTAGGTATAAGCCCATACTTATACCTAAGTTATCAAGTAACCCATCTCAATCATGAGGAAACACAAAGGTTATTAAATCAATGGATAACCACTACTTAGCTATATGCCCATACATATACCTAAGTTATCATGTGTCCCATCTCAATCATGAGGTAAACACAAAGTTTATAGGCTCAGATCAAACCAGGATTTTCATTATTGAAATCGTAACTGCTGAATAACTCCGTCTCTGACGAGTAAAATGATCCTATCATGACTCCGAGATACTACTCACTAACCTAAGACTGTTGAGGTACTCCTCCTGTTGAGTATCGCGGGTCAGCCACCCAAACACAGTAGTGCTTCCTGCCGGGGTCTGCCACCCAAACACAGTAGTGCACCCCCCTAATAGCCTGCAGAGGTACTCCTTCTGTTGAGTACCGCAGTTCTGCACCCAAACACTGTAGTGCTCGATCCGCCATGGGTCTTCACCCAAAGATAGTAGTGCTCTGTCCACTGGTCTAGTCGACTCACTCCAAGTCGAGTTGGTCAAGCAGTCGTCAGGTCTCAGCCAGCTACACAGTCTTCATACTCCATACGCTCGTCTCTAGGAGGGTCAGCTCCATGAGGTACATGTTGATACTCCAAGTATCACAAAATAAAATGGAGAAGTATCTCAAAGGACCGTCTCGTCATAGGGGTCTTAACGCAACAGACGACATGTCAATCGGGCGCCCGGTCTATGAGCTATTAGCCTTTTCGTCCTAGGGGCCCTGTTGGTTTCCTATACGAACCAACCCAGACGTATCTCAATTGTACCCCGAACTATCATAGGGTAAACTCATAGGGACCGTTTCTCAAAGTGATCACCAATGCCACTAACGGTTCGTCAATCGGACGTCCAGTCTGGAAGTTATCATCTTTTCCGTTCTAGGGGACCGGTTGGATTTCGGGTACAATCCAACCCAGCCATACTCCAACTGCGTCCAAACCTCGAGCAGAGTAAGCCAAAATATCCTCCTCATCAAAAGGAATCCAACAATGTTGACGACACGTCAATCGGATGTTTGGAGCTCAAGTTATAGGTGTTTCCGCTCCGCGGGCCCGATTGGTTTCGGGTTCAAACCGACCCGGCCGCACCCAAAGTTCTGCGAAACCTTGAGTGTAATATACTGAAACGACCGTCTCCATCCAAGGTCACTAAGAAACGGACGGTGCATCGATCGGAGGTACGTATCCCAAGATATGGGAAAACGACCGGAAGTGATCCGATAATGGGGGGTCTGGGCCCGGTCCGACCCAGCCCAACCCCCCATGGGTCTTCCCGAACCGGGTCGAACCGACCTGGGTCCGGGCCCGGCCTGCTAGGGAGGGGTGTGGCCTGGCTGGGTGTGGCCCGTCCCGGTCCGCGCAACCCAGCCTGGCCCAGACGGGAGGCACGCTCGCTCAGCCAACGAGCAGAGTGGGGCACGCGGTCCCCCGCGGCCGTTTGCGCTCCGCGGACGCGGCGAGTGCCACGTCCTGCTCACCCGGATCCCGTGAGACCGCGGGATCTGGCCACCTGCCGCCGCGACTTCAGGCATGGTGGTTCCTCCTGGCGGCACGCCAGGGCTCCACCGCCTCTGGGCGGCCGGCCGGTGCCGGCCGCCGCCTCCAGCCGCCGGTGATGTCAGTGGGCCACCGGAGTTGCTCCGGTGGTCCGTTTTCAATTCCCTCTATGCCAGTGTTCATCTTGGGTCCCGTACTTTACTGTGAAGGCCTCAAAACATTTTTTCGGTCCGGTTCCATCATCACCGTCAATCCGCGCACCAACAACAAGCTGTGGAGGGTTGTCGGGCCGTGTTTGTTCGGCCTGCACCCTCCGCGTTAGGCGTTATCAAAAGGAATGATTTTAAACACATGATTTTAATATCGACGAGGGTATAATTTATTCAAGTATAAATTATACTAGCATCAAGCTAATAAAATCTTTAGCATGTGAGATTAAATCCCTCGAAGTGTATTAAACATAAATTTCCCTACGTTTTTTCCCGCAATCAAAAATTCCCAACCCGCAACATACTCCTTCACGGATCAACGTAATATTGAGTTGATCCGCGTTCATTATTTTAGACAGAAAGAAACATAGTTTTAATAACATTCACGAATTAATCCCTACCTCGTTTTGTTTTTCGTTCCTCGGATTTGACGTGAGGAAGACGCCCGAGTCAGAGTAGTTCGTTGCACCCCCACCACGCTACCGATCCCTGCTCGTATGTCGGTGTCTCATCAGAGAAGATGGATCCTCGGTAATCTTCAATGATGGGACGCCGTTCATTGAGGAATGAGGATGTTCTTCATTAATATGGATGATCGTTCTTCATGGATGAAGAAATCTATCCCAAAATATATTCCCAAAAAAAAATATCTCAATAAGCCTCAATCTTTTAAAATATCTCCATGACATTAAAAAAGACAAGAGGTGTGACAAGGATAATTAATAAGGTCATTAAATTCACTTATTGGTGCAATAAGTTTGGGAGGTGGAGAGGCTCCTCTTTAAGAAGGGATGTTTCCAAGAAATTACCAAAGGAGGATTTAAGATTTCAAAGGGTGTTATGGGAGGTGAGGGGTTAAGGGTCCGTGTGGGTCCCACTGCACTAACCCTCCCACTGGAAGTTAGGTGGGGTGTGGCCCCACCTCCAACTTCTCTATGGAGAATTTATCTTCCACATAAAATATATTGTAGCACTACAATTTATTTAAGACTTATTGAATCACCAAAAAAAAATGAACCACCCCATGCGACAAAATGCAACTGTGCTTAAGATACCCTTAAGCAATTTCTGGCATTGCGAGTTCATCGGTGCCCTCTGATTTTAATTCCGAGCACCGGTTCAAAAGATAGAAAAACCCGCTCGTTCATTCACTGAACGTACCCGAGCTAAATATTGGAAATTGATTCCGAGCACATCGGGCCTCAGAATCAGGTTCCTTCAGAAGCCACAGACTCGTAAAATTCCAAAGAAATTAAGGAAAAAAAATTCCTTGATGTTTCTGGGTCGTTACCGCGGGTTCTAGGTAGTGGTGTTCACAGTAGAATCATTGAAATGACATGTTTGACGCAACTTTACACTCACAAGTAAGAGGAAAAATTTCCCCACCAAGACTTTGCCTTGTGACATGACCTAAATCCACGCTGGTGAGACCGTGACACCCAAAAAGGATAGTATAAAATTGATATTATTGAGTCCCTTAGAATTTCTATTCAAGGTAGTCCTGTGGGATGTTGGGAATCGATGGTTGTTATTCTAGAACAGCCAGATACACATTTCTTTGACAGAGATGTGATATGGAGATCACATTACTCTCTTGTCTGGTCTTCTTTTGTTGCGAATATATATGTATCATATTTTAGACTCCACTCTATGGGTTTTTTACTTTCCTTATAGGAGATAAAAATATGTGTGGGGTATGTAACATGATTTTCGGGTCTAGCTTTTCATGATTTCAATTTATATATAACATAATTTAATATCCATAAATTCAATTTTATCGTAACCCATATTTGTTGGTATAATCAGATGGTGTAGATAAATTAAAATAACTGATATTTTATAGAAATATTTTTCTCTAAAATTGAATATTAATTCTTAAATCGATTTTTTAAAATCAATCGAGAATCATATACCTACATATCAAATGAATTTATGATATAATAGAAAAAATATCCTTTAAAAAAACATTTACCATGATAGGTAACCATTTATGGATAAAATGATATAATTACATTAGAAATTTGATGCCAACCCACCCATTTTGAAAAATAAATAATAAAACTCATAAATAATTTAAAAGATTTTTTAAAATATTTGTTTTATAAATTAAATAAAATCAACCATTAAGAACCCAGAATGATTTTAGGGAAGTGGATGTTGAAAAAATTACTTTGTGAGAATTAATGAAACCATGAAACATACAATTAACACGGGTAGGTGAGTGATGCAAAAATAGTTGACACTCTAAAACCATCAAAAGCCCGTTTTTAATCAATGTATAATTAAAAAATTAATCCTACATAGTCAGGTTAGGGTATAGAAAAAAAGGATGGTGAAGATGGAAGAATGGGTACTTATGTATATTATAATATATATATTCCACTTTTAAATGATGCATAAACTACAAAAGGTGAGTGGAATATAGATTATTAGATAATAATTATTCTATAGATGATATTTCTTTAGCAGATAAATGATGAATATTTATGAGATCTATAGTGATTGTTACCATGGTGTTGGGGTTTTTGAGACCGTAGTAGAGTTCTCTATGTATATAGATAGAGGAAGAGGATTTGAAGAATAAAATAAGCTAATATGGTTCATGTGTTTTATTTTTTTTGTCAGCACAATAACCTTGTTTAATATTATGTTTTATATAAATTTTCGTTTTATTTTATGATCATCCTACGGTTTTACAAAATTTTATGGTCATGTAATGAGTTTTAATGCTGATGAAAAGTTTTTTAAAATCATTGTGGTTTTAATGATGTTTAATAGTTGTTTGGATAATGTCTTAATAGTTTTGGTAGAGATTTTCATTAATTTAGATAATGAAATACATAATTCTAACTTTTCTCAATATGAAATGGTAGTTCTAGTTCAAAGTAAAATTATTAAATTTTTAATTGGAAATATAAAAAGTAAATTTGAAAATACATAATGGTATATTTTAGTAGACTTGGTTGGCAAATTGACCCATGAAATACGTAAAGGTAATAATGATTATACATTAGATAAACTGAGTGTATATATAATAATATTTTATAAAGACATAGATATGTATGAGTTTATCTTAAAAATATATTATAGAAATGTTACTGATACATAAGTTTAATTTTTTGTAGATTTTTTTGAAAATATAGATATTGTAATATGTTAGAGTAACCCTATTAATAATTAAGAGCATCATTAAGAATATTGGGATAGAAATTTAATAATTTCCCCAACATTTCTGATTATTCATATAATATAATTTTTGTGATGATGAGATAAAAATTAATTATGTTCTAGAATTTTAGGATTTCAAACACATGTTCTTATATATGTAATATATTCAATAATTAATATTTTTTATGTGTTGAGAAAATATAGGCAATGTCCTAGAATGTGTGGTCTTTAATATGTAATATATCTTAGCACATATGATTTTCCAAAAAACAACTAAATATGTTTGGATGGATATTAGAAAAGCCCTTGAAAAAAAGTGTTTTTGTATAAGGGTTTCCATGAATGGAATTTTTCATAATTAAGATATTTTACTTTTCTGTAAATTGAAAAAAAAATGATTCTAAAGAAATTAATTATTTTAGAAAATATCAAGAAGGTAAATCACAATACAAAATAGGGTGAGAATAAAGGTTTTGATAAGAAGATTATAGTCATGATATAATACTATCCATCAGATAATAAATGGTTTTATGTATCTCTATGATTTTAGAGATAGTCACACTACTTTGATAATTCCACACTATAGTAAATACAATGTGAGATTTTTTTGATATAGTTACACTATGATGAAAATTCATGAGACTTAAAATTCATTATATCAAAAATTTCATAGAGGAAGTATTCCATACATAAGTTTTTCAAATGGTAATATAAGAATAAGGATCTATTTACGATAGAGGGAAACTATTTTGTGATGCTGTGAGGTATGTAGTCACACCATAAAGACCCATATTGTCCCCAAAATTGAAGAAGTTTTTGGATAATTTGAACATGGTTACTTTTATGGAATTTTACATTTAAAATTTTACTTTTATGGAGAAAATGTGTGATTTATCTATAATACTATGAATTTGGTCTATCATGTTCTTGAGTTTTGGGTATTATTAAAGTGAGAGTGTGTGTGTAATTTATTGTGCCATGGATAACAATAAGATGACTACACACATGATGTGTGTGTGATTATCACACATGTGTTGTCTTATTGAGGAATAAGGGTGATGTAACAATAGATATATATTATGAAGAAGTTTGGGAGCCCTATAAAATTTTGGGGAGATAATAATTTATTGGAGAAAGATAATCACTTCCCAATTAAAGTACAAAAGAACATTATTAATTTTATTTTTACTTGTTAAGAGATAACATTATTGATATTCTTATATAACAATTGTTGGATATATCATGTTAATTTTTAACCACTATAGTGATTATAGGGGGGATTATGATGTTGGGTGATTATAAATCATGTTATGTATTAGATATACACTTTTAGTAGGGTTAAAATTTACATAAGGTTTCTTTGCCTATTTTATTTAAATAGTGTGTGAGTTTTTTAGTGAGATCTCTAACTCTAATAAGTAATATTGGCTGATTTGATAATAAATCATAAAATTTAAAGTGAAATATTATTCCTTGATTCACCCCACCACATAGTTAATGTACACAATGCTTCATCCAATCCCAAGAGGTATAAATTTAGTCTATTATTCCTTTGAAAATCAATTTATTTGACATTTTCTACTTAGAAGGTTATAAACCTCATTTGGTGTATGAATTTATATATATACTTAAGAATAATATAAGTATATGAGTTTCTTTAGTTATTTTCCCGGTTAAAGTTGGTATAATAACATGATCTATTATATATGTGATTCATAATATTAATATTTTTAAAAATACAGGATTTAAAACATTTAAGGGAAATAATAATATATTTTTGGAGGACAAAATGATTTCCTACTGACATTTATTGTTTATGGATTCCATCAACATTTTCATGATTGGTTTTAAAAATAATTTAAATTCACCCACTTTTACAATATATTCTATAAAAAACCATTGCTTTATGAGAATTCATGAGTTACCATTCTATCCACACTTTCAAAGATGTTTTTAACGTTCACGGAGATTAATACTAAAAATTCAATTTGGGAAAATATAAAAAATATCTATGAATGAAATGTAAATGTGGAAATTTATAAATTCAAAATTTAGTGAATAAATTATAAGGAAATAAAAATTATTGATTGACAATCCACTAATTAATTATTTATAAGGATTAATGAGGTGGTGTGAACGATTGCAGGGTTTGGTGAAACTCTTAAGGATTAAATGGTGGTTAATAAGATTATTCTAACCAGAAAAGATATATTTGATGCTAATGTTTTAGATCTAGATAATCCTCATCTTGACAAGGTTCCTTTAAATGAATTATATAAAATCATATTTTCATATAACCGGATAATTGAAATCATGTTGAAGAATAAGAGTTTGGATAAAATTAAGTCTCATTAAATGTTTTTAATACTGATGGGACCTGACAGAAAAATGAATAATATGATGAATATGAAGACATAATTTCATATTCACATGAATGTGTTTATATGAAAATTAAAAATTTCAAGTGAATCATCTTTTAAAATTGTGACGATAAAATTTCAAATTTCTTTTAAATTTACCATTTAAGTGTTTTTGCTATGTCTGTATTTGATATTTTGTTGAAAATTTTGTAATATTTGGGGAATATGAATGTGATGATGAAGTGAAGTCCTCTCAAAATTCTTCAAGGAATAATTCTTATAATTTATCAAGAAGAAAGTTTTCATCAGTGATTAAAGGAATGAATTCTACTTTTACTAAAATAAAGGGATAACTATCATAGAATGATAAAACCAAAAGTAATGGTTATTATAATGGTTTTATCTGAAGTGATAGAAATGGAAAAAATTTATCACAATAATGAACTCTAAGGAGATAAGAAGTTTAGTATACTCAATTAAATAATTATTGGTTCCATAGATATGTGATAAATAGTAACATTAATATAATTTTAGGTCCACTAGGTCGAATACCTTGGAGTGGGGGTGAATCAGGGTATGGTAGATTAAAACATTCTTCCTTTTGGATCTTGTTTCATTGTTAGAAAAAACTCAATTCTCTCTTCCTCCCATGGTAATATATAGACTAATATGAAATCATGCGCCAGACACAGAGATATTTACATGGATCACCCTCACTTGGATACGTCCAAGGATCATACAATGACAATGTGCAGATGTACCAAATTTACTAAGTCTCACGAACAATAATGAGTACAATGTTAAGGCTAGATCTTCTACGCCTAGGCTCACTACCTTTACAAGGTTCAGGGTCTACTCACTTAATTTTAAGGGTCACTCCCTATGCCTGTTTCTATGGCTCACTGTTGGTGGAAAGTGCCATTTTCATCCTCTTCCTTGTCTCTCTGCTCTTGGAATGGAATGCACTCACAGTTTATAGACTTCTAGGTCAGAAATAGTTTAAGGATATGTTGGTCCCTTCATTTTTATGAAATCCTGCATCCTTAACTATTGGTAGATGCTCTGTTGAATTTCCATTTTCACATTAGTTGTAATCCTCCTTCCAGGATACTGTTAGGTACCAAGAAATACATTTGGAAAATGTATTGAAGCTTTCGAAATCTCCCTTATGAAAAACATGAACCACCTTCCTCACCCACATACTGAGTACCGGGTTTGGTATATGAGACACCTTCTTCACATATTGATGAATCTTTTGAGAACCTCCTCTATCCACAGACTGCCTCCACCTTTATTATCACGTACTGCTACCACGTACCTACTTCGTAAACCTCATATTTTCGTGGACTACCTTCTCCTTCACTATAGCATACTGGTACCGTGTACCGACTCCACAAACCTCCTCTGGGAAATACCCTATGTCAACAAATTTTTTGTTGTTTGCGAACTGCCCTCAATTCTTCATATTGGAGAACTCACATTGCGTACCACTTGAAGAATTCAATCTCTCATGTACTGGAGATCCCTCTTCCACATACTGAGACAAATACTTTGACGTACCAAAATTTCCTCTCCGCGTACCAAACTTCCTTTGCTGGTAATGAATCCCCGCAAACATCATCAATGTGAACCACTTTTTGACTTTGCGAATTTAGGGAGAAAAATATTCTTTCTAATGATAAATGATCTATACAGTACCTGGTGGGATTATGGATTATTATATTGGAGAAGATACTCTATTAATCCTTTAAATCAATATTTACCAAATTTCGATTCGAGAGATCCCCCCAATGCATATTGAAACATCAGCCACCATGAACTGCAATCCATCTGCATACCATTTTACTATGTGCTATGCATACTATCTTTGCTCGTATGTGGTCGATTTCCTCCACTGACAACAACCCATCCACGTACTGCACCACCGCTCAGTCATGAACCATTTTTGTACAAGGAACCGCTTCAGCATACCGTTTCCACTGCTCAGTGTAACATTCTCAGAATATGGTACGTGGTCCTTGCATTATGGTATGTAGTTCACATCCTATTCCACCTTTCTTCAATGTTCATCATGAAACTACCTCCTATGAAGAAATCCTTCCATTGCACTCATTAAGCTCCAGATTTTGAGGTCCTAAAATTTGGAAAACACTGGGAAAATGCTCCTCCTTAATGACCTGTCTTCAGCAAACAAAAACCATTCCCTTTTACGGACATCTGGATTTTTCCACAAACACAACCATACCAAAAACATACAGAGAGGATTCCATAAGGAATTTTTTCCCACAATATAAAATTGAGTTATTATAAAAAATGAACTGATGAATTATATCTAAAAGGTTTTCTGTATGGAGAAAAAACTATGGGAATACATAATGAATCTGATATGTTTGAATTGGATATGGATGAAATCTAGTTTAAAAAAATGTGTCACCAAAAAGAGAAATAGATGTAAATTAATTTATGATAAAGGATAATTTTTTTTGAATTTTTTTAAATAGAATAGTCTTTCATAGTATAAAGAACTAGAATATCATGATGAGGAATTTCTAGAGAATGAAAATTATATAAAAAATTTACAATATGATTTTTATTATTCCAATAATGATGTGAGTGATTACTCATAGTATGATAAGTATTTTTTTGTTGAAGTGAGACTGGAATATTTTTTTCATCAATAATTTTCTGAACCAACTTTTAAAAATTATAATGGAATAACTTAAGAAAGGGTTTAATCCAATGATATGGTGAGAATGGTGAAGCAAATCACATATGAGATGAAAATTTCCAATATGATTTCTTCAGAAAGGAGAAACATTGAACAAAAAAATTATATGTTGTGTAATGATAAACAAGGAAAATTACTAGAATGAAGAGGAACATGTGCATATTATCCTAATGTTGATGTTTATTAAATAGAGGTCCAAATTGATTTTATAATGCTGAATTTTAGAAAAGTGGAGCTATTATATAGACTAATAGTACAGAATTAAGACTGGGAATTTATTGTCATTATTATTATAGAGGATGTATACACTACATATAGAATTAAATTATTCATGTTTATCCCTTGGTCGATTGAACCCATGATTATAGATTTATAATAATTTTTTTAAATTACATAATATGGACTTCTATAGTGGTTGGTAATGACATGGAATACCCATACCCATATTATATGACATATTATAATAAAAAATTCTAGTAGTAGTGTAGAATACCCATACCGTTATTAAACTAAACTTTTTCTACATTAATTATTTGGAAAACAAATAAAATAATAAACTAGAAAAATTGGTTTATATATAAATATCCCAATTATATAGAAAAACATGAAAAAAAACAAAACCATCTCCATATGACCCGCATTCACTCACCACAACACATAGAAACTCTTATCAGACCATATTTATAAATAGCATGAGGAGATGAACCAGAGCATCAGAAAAGAAACATAAGAACTATACAAAACATGAATGTCTGTGTTTAGGGTTCTCAAAAAACAAAACTAGTAGGATTTCAAAATAGTGTGTTTGCGACCTATTTTAAAAGATGTTTCAATAATGATTCTTTTAATTAAATTTATAAAATGGATTTTTAAAAATAGAGTATAATAGAAAAATTATCATTTAATATTATTTTGACAAATAAGTTCACCCTTTTTCATCAAAAAAATTATGGATTTATCTGTCTAAGAATAATAATTTTAAATCATAAAAAATAGTGTGTTTAAATTTTTCAAGGAAAAACCAATTCCTTTTCCACATATCAAAATTTTCTTCAAATACAACACATGAAAAACCCTGTATATCATTTAAACACCCTTTCCAAATAATATTTTTAAATTAATGTAGATATATAATGTAAATTAAAAGAATAAAAATATAACACATGAATGAAATATATCATGAATGGGACAAAAGTAATTAATATTTCATAATCAGACAATGGTGCAACATGATCCAATCAAACTAAGGGATATAATAAAAAAGGATGTGAATCCCCTATAATATTATAAAAAATAACTAGATTCTTTTTGAAACACAATATGTAATAAGATGAGAAAGTCCTATGATATACTATAACATATGACTAACAACAGGCCAATATTTCATCCAAATCAAATCACAAGCCATTTGATTAGCACATACTAACATCCCCATTCTTATCACTTTATCCAAGGAATGGAATAAAAATTTGGGACAAAAGTGAGTGTGTACAGTTGACTTGGGAAGTACAAATATGTTCCTTTACATTTAAATAGGTTTCCCAGGACAATAATCAACTAGATATTATCAAAAAATATATCCCATGATTTATATTTTAATAAAATATTACATCATCAACACAAAAAAATATCAAATTCAAATATATGTACATAAATATCCCTTTTCACATCATCAATACAATAATTAATATACAATATCCCCTTATCGGGATATAATCCTTATCCAATATAATAAAACAAAGTGTACAAGTGTGGGTCTCATTCTAATCATGAGAAAATCTTTTATAAGGTTCCAAAAATACAATTTTAAAAATAATTTCAGGATTCCATGTCACATTACACAATTGAAAACCTCACATTAAAACATTATATAAAATCATAACATGAAAATCATACATTAAATCATTTATAAAATAATTACCTTTTTAATATAAATAACTATTCTCCTTAAAAACATTTTTAATATCCATAAACAACATTATTCGAAAAATGTTCATTAAAAAATATGATTTCTCATTTTCTATGACAAAAAATAAATTAAAAGACCATTATAATCAAATTAATTTAAATCAACCCTATAATAAATTTCCAAAAATAGTTGGCATTCGAAACATCACTTTTAAAACTAGTTAACCATTAAAAACTATGTTATGAAGACTGTAAAAAAACCTAAGAGTCTTTTAAAAAATCCCACATTGTTATCCCATATTGGTATAATTTTATAATGTTAAGAATTAGTAAAAATAAAGAATTTAAAAACATGATAAGTAAAATAAATGTAAAAAAACACTAACATCAATCTTGAGGAATCACATAAAAACCCACCATCTTTAACTGACGAAGCTAGACCATGTATGGTATTTCCCTCTATAAAATGAAACAAAGTAATATCCTCAATTAAAACACCCCTTAACATAACATTAGTCATAATAGTCCATAGGGATAGTGGGGGAAGAGAAAAATGAGTGGAAGGTTTGTCGGGAGGAGTATACATGACGTATAATAGAGAAAGAGAGGGCTACAATGAAAATATTCATGAAATTAGAGGATAATAGAATGAAAATTATAGGCGATGAGAAAGGTGAAATCCCTTGGATGTCCCCCTAGTCAATAAAATGAAATAGATTACAAATAGAGACAAAAAAATCTAAAAAATATTGGTATAGATTTGGAATTACAGACAATTTAATTTGTTCCTATTATAGGTAATGATTGTGAATCTTTCACTATGCTTGTGACAGACTGCATACCAATTATTGTCAGTATGTAAATATTTAAGCCACATCTTCAATGTCCCCAAAATATTTTAGTTAGTTCTTTACAGGGGTAAGTCATGGTGTGATGGACAATGTAATGGGTAGACTACCCCTAAAAGATTTGTTTATCATACCAATGAAACATTGTGGTTGTGATACTCAACATCATAATGTGACCAATTTATAGTCCAAAAAATATTGACCTAGGGAAAATCATGATTGTGGTGTGACATTTTATATTTTAGGACTAAAAGATCCTAAGGATCCTCAAAATACCTGAAAAAAGTAAATCTCATGGAAAAAATAAAAAAACCCAATCCCATAGAATATAAAAAACTACAATTTTATGAGGGTTTAAATGTTCTCTCTACTGTACCACCATCTTCCCCCATAAATCCTTTTGTAAAAGTTGATGGAAATGGATAGAAAACAACAATCAAACCCCATGATAAGATGTTGTTCAGTTAGGGATTTACTATAAAATGTCCTATTGAAAGGATACTTCAAATATGAAATAAAATATCAAAATAGATAGAATAAATCCACAAATACCATTAAAATTTTCTAATCTCAAATCGCAGATATTGAAAAAAAAATACAATTCTATAGGAGGGTATAAACACCTCATATGTCTCTCTAAAATATTGATTTCTTATAAATGATGAGAAAAAAGGTATACACACCTCTTATCAACTCATTAACTATATGGGGATCTAGATCTAAATTCCAATGTGATTGAAAAACCACATTTTATCTGAATGACTATAAGGAAAAATACATTTATACTTTGACAAATCACTTCCAAACAATGCTAAATGGAATAATACATGAAAAAAATTCATCCAAAAAATAACATCGATCAAAACATGGGTCATCATATTAAAAATTAGGATAACATAAAAAAATAAATCTCGAAGCACCATGTCATGATAAATATAACGAACCTACAATTTTTTTAATGACTATATGATCGTTTTTATGATAAAAAACATAATAGGAGTATAAATACAAGCTCGAAAGGTTTAGCTTCTTTTAGAAACTATCATCATACATAACATGTACATAATTAAATATAAAAATTTATTTAGATCCCCTATATTTATCCATAAAATAACACATTCTCTTTAGTACATATAATCACTAATGAATATACATTAATGAAATGGGTGAGCTAAAATCCTAGTAAGATGATCAATAAGGGACAATACTTAATATAATATGAGTGAGCCTAATCATCACCGTAAATCATAATAATATGATAGTAATCATTAATCATGATTGGAACATGTGATAAAGGCATAGAATGCAGAAATTCATAAAAAACAAACATCTTGTCATAGTTGTCAAATACCACACATAGTTATGAACAATGCTAGAAGCATCTCCACACATAACATATGTGAATAATAATAACATAATAATTGTGAAAAAATACAGTATCAGGTTCATTAATACTACTCATTATCTCAGGAGAGTTGTCACATTATCCAATTCATTGGAGGGATATATAATTCTAGGACCACCCATCACACCATAATATTTATATAAACAAGCATGCTACATAAAATGTATAACAATACTAGTCATGAAATAACCCTTGGAAAGGAATTATTTTCTTAAGAATTTCATAATGAAAACATTTATGGATAAAATTTTCAATTTCCAATTGAAATATTGATTTCATACATTGGAATAAAATATTATTTTTCTTTGGACAAGAACAAAGACATTAGTATTGAATGATTTCATACGTAGGGAAATGCATTTTTGGGAAATCATTTATTGGATTATAAATCAAGGGGTAAATATGAATATCCCCAAAATAAAATTAAAGGTTTGTGAAATGATGTTTAAGATACATTATAGGAATATTCATAAAAAAGATGACGTAAAATAGGGATGACATAATCAAAGGTACTTGAGTTATATAATACCTTTCCCTGTATTTTCACTTAATTTCATCACTTTTGATCATCTAGATGGAAAAACATATTTTTATAAAAAAATAGATCTAAAATTGAATTATTTTAATTTTTACAACTATATTTCAATTATATATTTTTTTTATATTTAAAATTTTCCTTGGTTATTGGGTATTCATTTTGATGTCATGATTTACCTAAAAAATTATCATTTTGATAAATTTTTCTGCATTGGTCTATCCAATTTATACATTATTATAATTAATTACACAATATTATAATCTATATAATTACATTTTTATAATATATATTAATTATAATATCCATAAAGGATGATTTTTGTATGTGTTGTCATGGTTATGTCTCTATAGGTTGTTAACCGACCTTTAACGAGACAATATCAGGAGAACATGAATGAGAAGTTTGATATTTATATATATTGTATATAAGTTAAAACAATGTTGGTTAAAATCACTAATATAATGTACAAATAAAACCTAATTAGTTATATATGGATTGGTTATGAAAGTGGTGGTTAAAAAAATATAAGAAGAAGACGAAATAAAAAGATGAAGAGTTGATAAAAAATTATTTAATCCTTAGTGTAGCATCTATTGTATGTCACTGCAGATGGATTTATGTTTGGAGTTTTTTCACACCATATCATCACTAGGTATTATATGGATATATAGAAGAATCATGTTTTCTGATGTTAGGATTTGGTATGTGTGGAATAAGTGGTTTTCTATGTGGAGGGAGTGGGGTAATTTATAATTAAAGAGAGAAGGTGCTTTTAGAATAAATTATTTAATAAACAATTATTTGATACGTAAACTATGTAATTGTGAATTTTTAGTAAAATAAATCAAATTTCAATATAATTTAATAGGTTTAAGACATTATTCACCCTGTATAATTCTAATATATTATTGTATTATAACGGATGGTGGGAGAAATAGAAATTGTTTTTGTATTGAATGAATCGCGACTTTATGTTTTGGAAAGTTGTTTTTAGGATTTAAAATTTAGTTTATTGTATTTTAATATATATTTAATGAATAAATATATATAATTTACTAATATAATGTTCTATAAAGTATTATTTCAATATTAAATCATGAATGATTCAATTTAAGACACATCGATTATTTGAAAATTTGTATCTTTACAATTCACTATTAAATTGAATTATTTCAGAAAATAAACAAAACACCACCTTTATAGAACTTATACATTATTATTTTAAAAATTATATTAATTTGATTAAAATAAATTTCAAACATAGGTAATTTTTAATTTTTATATATAAATTTTTTTTATGAAAAACATTAAAATATTGTTTATTATAAATGTGCTTATATTTTCATGGAGAAATTGTAATTATAGTGTTTATTTTATGGAATTATAATTTTATATTTACTCATATTAATCATGATAAATATTATTTATATTATATTTTTTTATATTGATGTAAAATTACAACTCTAACTATCATGTAATGTTTCCCAAAGCTAAGTTACTTTTCCCAACAGTTAGATTACAATTTCTTACTATCAGGTTATTATTTATAACAGTCATGGTACTATTAAAATGGTAACCTTAACTATTATAAATACCTATAATTTACATCATTAATTATTCTACTCAATTCCTACTATGTTCCGATATTTCAATTTTCTAAGATTTTTATCAGTTTACTAATATTGTATTTCATTTCAATAGTGATTTTAGTGGAATGATGATTCTGGAAGATTGGGGTGTTCCATATTTCCCCATTTTATATTTTATCTTTTATATATATTTTTTCAATTATAGTGTTTTTAATTTTAATTTGCTTCATTATTTATTAATTTAATAGTATTCATTAAAAAATAATGTTTCTCATTTTATTTATGTGTATAATAATATGTATTATGTTTGGACACACATTTACATCAAGAAAAAAATATCATTTATAATATATGGGTTGTTACATTCTTCCCCCCTTAAAAAATATATCCATGAAATTTCAACTAGTATTCTCCATTTAGACTTGGTGAGGGTACTTCTGTTTCATTGTTTTGTCCAGTTCCCAAGTCACCACTTCATACTTATGGTTCCCCCATAACACTTTGACAAGGTTAGTTTTCATATTTTATAGAACATTTTCTCAACATTCTATGATAATCATTGGCCACTCTTTATATTTGAGGTAATTGTCCATTTTTATCACTTATGGATTTAGTACATAAGAGAGATCGATTATAAACTTCCATAATAGTTATATGTGAAAAAAATTCATGAACATCATCCATACATGGTAGAATTTTAAGAAGATAGGCCATTGATACTATGAGATCAAGGATCTCAAAGGCCCCAATATACATTGGCCTAAGATTCCCTTTCTTTCCAAACTAAATGAAACTCTATTATGGTGATATTTGAAAGTAGAATTTATCTCTAACATAAATCTCCACCTGCCGTCGACAATTTTTAGCATAGAAATTTTTCTACTCTAATCAGATTTAATATTTTGTTAGAAGTCTTGAATCTTCTCTTTCATCTATTCCAAAAGGACAGATCTAAGTATATTTTATTCTCCTACTTCATCCTAATTACTTGGAGTTATAAATAAATTCTCATACAGATATTAATATGGATTCATTTGAATACTCGAGTAGAAGATGTATTATATGATAACACAACCAATATGAGATGTTTATCCCATCTTTCATTGAATTACACTGAACAAGCTGTTATCATTTATTAGAGAATATAAATTTTCCTTTTATATTAGAAACCGATTTTGGAGTGATTGGATGTACTAAATTTAAATTTAATTCAATACTCAAATAATATTCAATACCTCTAAATAATTTAGATGTAAACACTAGATCTTGAAGGGAGATTATCAAAAGTAGAATAACATATATCCTCCCTACTTCTTTCACATATATTTTGGAATGTTTTCCAAGTGATATACCTTCATTAATATGAAATAATTTATTAAAGTTATAAATATTGACATTGTTTCATTTCCACATGGGAATATGAAATGGTTCAATCATCCCTTTAGGCATATGCCACACTTCTTTAAACTGATGACATACCAAACTCATTGATAAATACTGTATAATCTATTTCTTCTTTTCATACCACCAGAAGTTTTATTGAAAATCACAGTACATCTTGGCACGTCCATAATGTATAATGAAATATAATCTAAGTGAATTATCCCTTTTCACATTCTTCTTCTCAATTGATTGTGGCATACAAGGACTCATTCCAAACCAAATCAGGCCATCATCATTGATGTAAAAATCATATATCACCCCTTCCATTAATTATTTGACCTTATTTTCTAGCAGTAGATAATCCATTTGTGTGTCCTTGATATTCTATTAGATAAATTGTTGGGAAGTATTTTGGCTAACGTATGATGCATTTATTTACATTAATATCTCATGATCCACCATTTCTATATCCATGATGATAGGGTCTTTCTCAATTCGCATCATGGATAGAGTTGTAGGTTGTTTTCTTCTAAGAGAATCAACTACACTGTTCACCATTCCCAGATGGTAGTGAATATAGAAATAATATCCCATTATTAGCTCTAGCAATCTTATTTGGTTCATGTTGAACTCCATGTGTGGGAATATAAACTTTATCGATAGGGTATATTCTTCGTCAGCTCTAATTTCCATGGCCATCTTAGCAACCATTCCTTTGATTGAACATGCTCCTCGTTGTTTTGATATGGTGAATGGATTCCCTATGGTAAACATATCAAAAAATTAAATCAATGAAACATCATATTATCATAAACTCTCACTAGTGATGAGGTTTGTCTAGGAAAATCCATCTCTATTGGCCTTCGAAACATTATTGAACTCTTAGAGATTGATCCATATGGAATAAGTTTCAGTTCTATCTAGATATACCTTTTGTATTCATATGATTTCAAGTAATGACATTGTGAAATTGTGGTCCTGATTAGAGAGGTGGTGTGGTTCCGGGAATTTATCTCTATCCAGATGGTATTGGGATGATCATTTCACATAAGAATCATGAATGGATGCAATCTTGACCATACTACTAGTACAACATTAAACACTTTATAACCTGACCATTCTTCAATTAGTATGAAACACACTGGGGTATTTCTAGTGAGATAGTGATGATGCATGATGTTTTCAACAAATGGCTAATATTTTTATTTTTTTCGAACTGCATCTTGTTTCACTACATCCTGAGAAAGTACTAATCTGGATGGGTGAATCCTTTTCATTATTGAAAATTGTTTATTATCAGGATCTTCCCTATTTCATTGGGGGTTTTTTCTATAAGGACACTCATTGGATGTCTACAGAATGTACAATATTGGGGTTATGGTGAAAAATCTTGTGGTTGATTCATTTTCGGAATATGAGTTTATTTTGGTGGTGCAATCTTCCTCGAGGGTGTTTGATCCTTATGTCGAAATGATTCTAGATCCATCTCTTTTGAGCTTTCCTTCTCTGGTCTCCAACAACATTTTTCATGTTGAGGTTGTATCCTCAAAAAATGAAAAGATTTTCTGTTCTCTTATCCTCATCTATAAAAATTTGATCGTTAATTTTTCAAAGGGATTGTAGTAAATAAAAACATAGCTCCTCAACAAAAGGTAGTGGTTGTATCCCCCGGTCTTTAGTGTGGGATGCTTCAACCAAAAAATATCCTTCGATTTCATGTTTGTCCGGCAAAGAGGCCTTTCCATATCTTATTTAATGGTCTCCAATATCACTTGGAAAGTTATAGGATGACATATGTGAGTGATGTTTCCCTCCCTCTCCAATGAGTCTCATATTCATAATGCATCTGATTCCATGGTTTTATACCCTAAACAAAGATCATATATGATCACTTCATTCACCCCAATATTTTGTTTTACTGACTTCCAACATGGTTCCCATCAAAATAATCATATATGGATATTATAGACACATGGAATATTAGTGTAGATTATTTAAACATATACATTATATATTACAAAAAAAATCCCTGAAAGGGGTATCCAGTATTTTTATTTATATTTATTAATGGGAAAATTGATGCCTCAGATACATTGATTTTATGGTAGCTATTATCTTTATTTCAACCAGGTGGTTTCAAGGTTTCATCAGAGGAATCATTAATACCATTGATGTTGTCTCTAAAAACTGTGGATGAATGGTTTATCTTAACAAATCCATGCAAGACTTCAATGAGTTAATGTCACCAAGGGGTATTATAGATTTGGTATTTTCTTGCAGCAAACACACATAGTGTAATAATTGGAAAATGTATTGAAGAATATGGTTCCAACTGGATTGGTGCCTCTCAAATATACAAGGGATTTATTATTTTTGGTTGAAATAAGTGACACACCCCACTTGGTCAATCTATGATCCTAACCCACTATTTTTAGAGATAACGAAGAAATATAGAAGGATGAAAAAAAATTAGTATTCGAGCAACTAGAACCAAATGAAAGATTATAAGCCAATAATCAGATGTTCCTGTAATCAGACTAAGAGTAAAATTTCTTTTTTTGGGTAAGTTAAATGACAAAAATGTTTTAAGTATGATTTATAAATATTGTATCATAATAGAAATTAATGAAAATGTTAGTCTGGAAGGGCTGATAGAAAACATTGAAAAATTAGAAGAGATAATATGTGATAGATGTAATGAAGAGTTGTTCATTAATTTTACTAGAACACAGATTGTATCATATGAAAAATTACTGTAAATTGAGAGGTCTTGCAAGTAGAAATCAAGGATATTATATATTAATGAAGGAGATAAAAATACTTCCTACATTCACGTGTTCATGAAGGAAAGGAAGGAAGCTAAAACACTGAAACAACATCTTGAGGATTGATATTTTACTTAATATGATTATGTGGTTTGGAAGAATGATTTGGAGTTATGTGAAAACATATTATCATACCAGATTAAAATCATGGGTTTTAGAACAAATAGGGTGACAGATGAATAATTCTTAATGAGTTTCATATTGAGGGTTGTGAGTAATCTAGAAAATGGAATGTTAGAAGCTCCCCTAGAGGAAGATGAAAAAACAGACTATATTTTTATTATGTTGCAGGAGTGTGAATATAGACCATATGGGTTTCCTGGTGATTTTTTTAGAAAAATGATTTTTTTATTAATAATCTTTTCAAATAAGGTGTGAAATACTATTTTAGATGTGGATATTTGATAAGAGAAGTGTGTGCTTCAATGGTTCTTCTGATTCCCAATGTGAAAGATCCCACTTCCATGAATCCATATCATCCAATTTTTTTAATGATTTTTTTTACAGAATATATTAAAACCTCATCAATTCAAGTATTAGATATATTATTACATGGATTATTTCAAAGTAGCAGAATAGTTTTGTGAATGGGAGGAGTATTAAAGGAGCCATTGTAATTACACAGGAAATGGTGTATGATCTAAATAAATGGAAAATTGGATTAAACATCATGATAATGGAGATTATGGATAAATCTTATGTTATATTTTATTTTCATTCAATCATAAATTCCATGACAAAATTTGGATTTAAGGAATGGTTTTGTTATATATTATTTAGATCATATGCTTCTCCTTGGGTAACTATTTATTTATTGGGTAATAATTTTGGATTCTTCAAATATGGTCATGTTATAAGGGAAGATGGCCCTTTATCTTCTTGTCTCTTTATTTTTCCCTAGAAACTCTTACAATAAATTATCTTGAGCCCTGAGGGATAGAAGGATTATGGATTTCAACCACATGTTTGGATGCCAAATGTTATCTCACCTAATTTATGCAGATAACATGTTATTCCTTCTCAATGGTAGGAACAATTTAGTGGAAGGGTTTAATAAAATCATGGAATTGTATGGCAATCTTAGTTAGAAATGTGTCAATCAAAGGAATAGATGTGTTTTTATTACTAAAATATTCCCAATGATACAAGGTATGTATATTCAATACAAGTTGGGAAAGTATAGGTAATAGATCTCAATAGATTATCTTGGTGTTACAATTAAAAAAAGGACCCGAAAGCATTATTTTAAAACATTATCAATACGATTATATAGAGGATTCATAACAGGTAAAAAATTTCTCTCCATTTGAGGTTTAATTACTATCATAAATAGTTTTCTTACTTCAGTGAAAATGCATATTATATCTATCACTAGACCACTAAAGGGGACAATCTAAAGGACTCCAGCTAAGACAAGAGATGTCATTGGTCCTCATGGAAACATTTTTCAATGATAATAGTTGAAGGTGGGATTTATCTTTAGAATTATGAAGACCCCATGCATGAAATTTAAGTGAATCCCTTAAGGGATATTTTGATAGGGAATTGTTTATAGGAAAACATCATGTGTAACGGATAAGGGAAGAGATTGGAGAACATGACAAGACATTCCAAAAGGCTATTCAGGATATCTCGCTGTATGATTAATCATTTTTAATAATTGGATGGTAAAATACAATGGGTGATCAGTTGAGGGGGCGTCAATTATTTGAGCTCTAATAGGGAGGGACGTGATATATTTTTTATGGGTTTTCTTATACCAAATTATTAATTCAATGAAACTACCAGGTACCCTACATTTATAAAAGCTATTTTAAATCAGGAACATAATAATTTTTAGAAATTTATTTCCTCAAACGAGAAGCTAGATAGATGTATTTTTGTGTACACAAATTCAAGGAACTTTAATACAAGGCATTACTGAAATTTGATGCATTCCATATGTGAAAAAAATTGGGTGACAAACCATCATTGAAAATATATTTAATGTAATATTATTATTTTAGTTTGGAGTGTAGAAACAATTCCACCTCTATAGATGAGTATTTAAAGAGAAATGGGTGCTCTTTTCCTCAAAATCCCACTATTGTGTTTCACTACAACAAGAATCATCATTTAACATAATTATAAAGGGTGAAAAAGTGATGAAAATATAGAAATAGATAGGACATAGCCTAAATATCCAAATCAATGGTGACATAATTCTATCAATCATTACTAATATGATTCAATGTGTGGGTGCAGAAGTAGACAAAATGAAAGCTCATGTAGTTGTTTTTTCAATAGTGATGGACATTATGGGATGCTCAGAATAAGGCATGAAATAGTAATAAAATGAAAAAGAATATATTAAATATAAGGGTTAAACTTATGGTTTTATAACTTTTATCGGGGGTTATTTTATCCATCCTTTAGAAGGCCCTGGGAACGCCTTTGCGATTTTTTGTAGAATATAAGTGATAACCAGGGAAGGTGGATTCAATGGATGTCTACTCTGATAGGGATACATATGAATGTTGATGTCTTGTGACTCTCAAGGAAGAAGATAGGTTGTGTTTTGGTGAGGGATTATATAGGCTCAATACTGATGGATTTCAGTTCTTTATATGGGACCATGAATTCCTTGGAGGAGGAGGGAGGTGATTTGCTGACTAGTCATTTTTTATTTAAGCTATATAATTTATTAAAAAATGATGTTGAATCTAACTCTATGATTATAGTGGGTTTCATCTAGGTAATTGGAAGGAAACCATGGAAGAATACTTATTTTTTAAAGAGTTATAGAATGCTTGTTATTCAAGGGATCCATGTGAGTTGCATTTGGCAGGAAGGAAATTTCACAGCAGATGCACTTACGAGAATGGGGAGTAAATTATCATTGTTTATTGGGGATGGATCATTACTTTGGGACTGTAAATATTTTTTTATGTGTGATGATCTTGACCTTCATCATATTCATCCTTCGTGATAGATGGGGTATTTTTGTAAACCTTTTCAATAATAAAAAGTTAGTTTAGTCAAGAAGTGTGTACCCATGTAACAATTAGCCTCTTTATGGGATCTTTAAATCTCTACTCACATTATTCTATCCATATATAATTTAACCATTTCTATGTTAAATTAATTATTGGGATATAAAATCTTGAATAATTCCTTAAAAACATCAATATTACCCATATAATCCACAAAAACTCTAGATTTCATTGACACTAGTTTCACTTGGCCATTCAACAATTTATTTTTTATTTAAAGGGTACACATAAATTCCCTCACTTGTGATATCATATCATAAGAAAGTGACTTTCTTCAATAAATAGTCACACTTGGAGAACATAACATACATTTTCTACATCCATAATGTCTCTATCCCAATTCATGTATATTTTAATGTTCCTCCTTTATCTTCGAATAAATGAGAATATCAAAGATAAAAACTATTTTTTATGTCACTACTAAAGAATATATTCTTAAAATCTATGAATATTTCCTGTGAATTAGTATGTCTAAAGGGAATCACTATAAACTCATATTTCCTATACCATGTACGGAAATTAAAATTCTGGACTACTTCCTTATTCACGTTCTATTGGTGATATTTAGATCAAAAATCCACCATTGATAAGTAATGAGATCCTTGTATTTGATAAAATGAGTCATAAATCCTTGGAAGAGGATACTTTTTCTTTATAGTGTTGTTATTGACATCCCGATAATGGATATTCAAATGAATTGTTCCATAATTCTTCTTAAAAAAGTGCACTAGATCACCCCATAGTGATGCACTATGTCCTATGAACTCTTTCTCCAAATACTATTATCGATCCTTCTTTAATTCCTCCAGTTCGATAAGGTAAATCCAATAGAAGAATTTTAAAATAGGATTAACTTCAAGTTTGAGATCAATTGAGAACACTACCCCATGATATAGGTGATTTTGAGGTTACTCTTGGAAAAAAACATTAGTGTATAATGAGGGGAATTTCCTCCATGTTTATAAATTCCTTTGATCAACCATTTGTGATATATATCCTTCTTCACAGGGTATCAACACTCACTATATTGATGGGTTTTAAAAAATATATTCATAATCTTACATTAACTTGCAAAATGATCATTGGATGGATTGTAATAGGAATAATGATCTTAATTTTCAGAGAGTTGATCAGTGATCTATATAATGAGATCTAACCCATGCCCAGTATAGTTTAAATTTTGATAAAGGGATGTATAACATTATTTTATAGAATAATATTCCAATAGTTGGTTAGATGATAAGATTCTAACACTCTGGTATCAGTAATTTCTCCACTATCTGTTTTTTAAATATATAAATAATTCATGATATTAAGGAATCAATTGAACAATTATTTAAAAAATTAGGATTTGAAGGAATTCAAAGAACCTGAATCAAATGAATATTTTTCCATTATTGAGTGAATAGGATATATACCATGTACAACTTAATTTTCATTCTCTAATTAAACATTTTTTATTCCCTAGTATTTCCCTTTATCCTATAACATTAGTGGTTTTTAATACTGATTACCCTAAAGGACATTTTGTTTTGTGAAAGGGATTTTATAGTTCCCATTCTCCATATAGATGAAGAATTTAAGCATGGGTGGTGCATTAGGAGGTGTGGTTCTTTCATCTATCATGTTGTCTGAGTTCATAATGTCTTTTTGAAATTAATGAGCTTGGAGGCCATCTCCCCCACACATTATGTATTTACTTATCCCATTAAAACAATTCCCATGATGTTTGTCACCACTTTTTGAACATTTGGGTAGTAGTATCCTAATTTACCCTTTTTCATTTGACCTAAAAATGTGAAAATACATTATTCTATTCTTATCTACTTAACTATGGGACCAGTCTCCAATCCCCATCTCAACATTGGAATCACATCAAACTACTTCTTCATAACACCATAACTCTTGGATAGAAAAATTCTTTCGAAGGTATGGTTTTTAAACACTGTAGAATATACCTATTTTATATCATTTTACTATAAAAAAACCATAGGCACATCTTTCAATTCCTTGTGATTGTTTCATGATTACATGTGATAGATTCACCTTTAATTTTATTCATCTCTATGAATTATCTATCTATCATAGTTCTAATATTTAGATGGAAATACTTGTTATTATATATTATCTTAAATTATTTCTACAGCATATCATTTATTTTGTCCTCTAACATGGGTTTATTAATTTATTCCCACAATTAATCAACCCCTCATTCTAAAAAATAGAATTCCAAAGTCACCATCTCCTTTACAGAACAATGGATAACAAAAAATATCATCTCTATTGAGTTAACACATTTTCCTATTAAAAATGTATCATAAGATACACTAAAAAACAAGAGTCATTTCCACATAAAGGTCTCAATGCCTTGTTTTTTTCTTGGGCGAGGACTGATGTTCCATGTGGTTGATGTTATTGTTTAAATCTTGATGCAGTTGGGTAAGAATTTCTATAACATTTTGAACTCCAAAATAAATGGAATTAAGGATATAATTCGTACAATCATTTCGTTATTCCTCACATGGGTTATTGGCATAGTTTCTCCTAGTTCCCATCATTTTCAAAATTAGAAATGGTTTGACCAAAATTTAAGTCAATAAAGTGTAAATAATTTATTTTTTACATAATTAACACAATAAGTGTACCACATGAGTTCTGTATGTCTGTGCTTGTCTAAAAATATTCTTCTAGGGAGATTTACCAATACATAGATTAATTCTGTTGATTTTCAATCATGTTTTCTAATCATAATTCCAAAATTAACTAAACAATTCCATGATACCAACAACGAATACCATACAGTTTTTTCCTGAATATTAAATCATTTTTATGATAAATAATAAAATAGATATAGAAACTTAACATCAAAAGGTTTAGTGTCTTTGGAAGATTAAGTCCATACTTTACTTTTACATAATAAAACACAAATAGTTATTTTAATATTTTATATTTATCATTAAAATTCAATGTTGTTCTTAGTACATGAAATCACCTAAGGGAAAACATCAATGAAACGACTAATCTAAAACCCTAGTAGGGTGATGAATACTGTAAATTAATCAACAAAATAAGGGTGATCATAATCGACGTCATCATATCATATGCATATGACATTCATAATTAATCATGAGGAAAACATGTGATAAAGTCATGGAGTAAGGAAGGCATAAAAATGAAACATCATGTCATAGTGGTCAAGTAACACACATAACTATGAGTAATGCCATCATCATGTTCATGAAAAACATATGGTCATAAGCATAACATCATCATTGTGAACCCGCATAGAATCATGTTGTTAAATATTACACGTCATCCCTTAAGATAAATCACATTACCAAATCCATTGGAGGGCTGTATAATTCTGGGCTAAATCACTGCATCATAATATTTACATAATCTTGCATGTGACATAGAATATATAACAATCATAGTCCAGAAATAAACCCTATAAAAGAAATAGGTTTTCTAATAATTTTATTATGAATACATTAATGGATGAACTTTGTAGTTCCAAAATTTAAAATGGAGATCATACTTTGGAATAAAAGATAAATTTTCTTTGGATAAAATATAAAACATGGCGATTCGATGAATTGTTTTGGTATGAAATGTATTTTGGGACAATTTAATTGTCATATAAATCACGGTGGAAACATGTATATCCTCAAAATAAAAGGGATGAATAGTAAAAGTATGTTTAATTTTTGTTATATTAATATTCATACTAAATATGACATGAAAGATGGATGACCCAATGAAGTGGAGTAGTGTTTGAGAATCCCAATTCCTTAAATCTTGCTTTATTTACTCAATTTTTCACCTTCGAAGTAACATACAATGATTTACTAAAAAATTGATGTAGACTAAAATTATTTTAATTTTTAACACTATAGATAAATTATATTAATTTGATTAGATTTCATAATTTACATAATTATAGGATATTAATTTTGATATCACGTTTGACTTAATGATTTCTCGTTTTGCATCAATTTCCTTACCTTGTTTTGTGCAATTGGTACATTAGTAAAATAAAATCAAGAATATTATAATAAATATAAATATAATTTTATAAATTATATATTTTTATAATATATATCAATGATTATAGTTAAATGTGATGACAAATAAATGTCTTTGTAGGTGGTTAACCGACCATTGAGGGGACATTATTGGGAGAGACGAAAATGGTGTTTTGAAATTTATATATATAGTAAATTTGAGACATATATAGGTTAAAATAATTATATGATTTTAAATTATTACTTAATTAATGGTATATGATTTTTTTATAAAAATATTTGGTGAAGAAAATAGAAGAATAAGATGAAAGAAAAAAGAATATTAGTTGATCGAAACTTACTTAATTGTTGGAGTAGTTTCTCTTATACGCCACTACAAATCCATTGATGTTTTGAGTTGGCTTACTCTAGAATGTACCTAGATGTTATAAAGGGATTTAGATGCAGGATTTTTATAGAGGATAGGATTTGGTATGTGTGGGATGAGTATATTTCCAAGCATAGTGAGTGGGGTTATTTATACTTGAGGAGAGGGGTATTTTTGGGAAAAAAATATTGAATAAAATTTATATCAATAGTAAAACTTATTATAGTGAATTTTGGAAAATATAAATAATATATAAATATAATAAAATGGATTTAAGACTTTGAAACCCCATTATAAATCTAATTTCATAGTTTATTAAAAAGAAGGTTGGAAAAGAAGAAAAAAAATTATTTTAATGATTAATTTTTTTCTTTTTCTTTTGGAATGTTCTTTTTGGTTTGGAAATTTTGATTATTATATTTTTATGTAGTATTTATGAAATAAAATATATCATGTCTGAACCACTTGTTCTGGAAAGGATTATTTCATTATCATATAATTAATGATGTAATTCGTCATAAATCTGTTATGTGAAAAACGATATTTTTACCATTCACCCAAAAATAGTAGTATTTTAAAAAATCATGAAATAATCACTATTAATAAAATTTAAACATTATTATTTCAAAAATGATATTCATTTTATCAAAATAATGTTCTAAAATATGTAATTTTAATTTTTATTTCAATTTTTTAATATTTATAAAATTCTTTAAAATTCAGTTTATTAAAGATGTGCTTATGTTTCCTTTATGTTTTTTTTATAACTACGGTATTTATTTTTTGGAATTTTATTATTTATATTTATTTATATTAAACATGATAAATACTATTTATATTATATTATATTTTTTTGATGTCACGTTACTTTTCAAATGGTTAGGATACTATTCCCAATAGTCATGTCACTATTCTTAATGTTCATGTCGCTATTCCAATGATAAAATTAACTCCTTTAAATAATTACAATTTATTTAATTGATTAGTTAACTAAAATAATATCATTTTATTAAATTTATTTATTTTCTATGATCATGGTAATCTTAGTAACATTTTTTTCTTTTCTATAGTTCATACATTGGGTGAGAAGATTCTAGAAAATTACTAGATCTATATTTTACCATTTTAGAATCCTACATTATATATTTTTTAAGCTGTTATGTTTTAAATTTCAATTGGTTTTTATGATCAATAATTTAATTTTTTTTAGTAATGAAATAAATTGTTATCAATTTCATTATGTGTATAATATTATATATTATATTATAAAATTGATTTATTACAAGATAAAAACATCATTTATAAAGTCTTGTTTGTTACAATTAACCTATAAAATTACTCACCCATAACAAAAAAGAGAAAAATTATAAAAATGAAACATACTTCCCAATTACCAGATAACATACCTAAGAAATCCCCATTTTCCATTTACATAGAACTGAACCCCAGCATAACAAACTATATAAAAAATTTATTCCAATAAAAAAACCAAAACCATGAGGCATGATTTCAATAGGTAGATATCAAGATCAATATGGATTAACTAATTAAATACATAAATTATATGTCATAATGAAATCAGTTAAAAAATATGATCGACCATATATCAACCAAACACAAGTCCCATAAATAAGAAGTCATGTAAATCCAAACCGCACATATGATTTCTTCCAATTATTAAAATTAAAATCTTTTTGAAGATGGAATATGTATCACCACTAAATATAGGTTATTAGAGTATTCATACAAGAGGTATTAGAATTCCTAGAATACCCCCTAAACAAATACAATAGATATTTATTATTACTTTTTAAAGCTACCATTTCATAAGGATACAAGCCCTCACTATCTTACCCAACAATATCAGGCTAACATAAACTCTTTTCCAAACTAAATAAAATGTTATTACACAAACCATCTGGGGCCAAAGAATTACCAACTACAGGATTTCCTACCAGATTATCCTCTACTAATATGGCACCTACCACTACTTCATTAATATTATTCTGAACATATTCAAAAATATTTGATCTAATATCTGATAAAATACCTATTTCAATTAAACAAGACTTTAAATTTTCAATGGTGAATATCTTTAGATAATAGAACCCTAACTCTTTGAAGTGATCAATATACTCCACCAATGATAGAGCACTCTAATAAAGGATTGTTAAATTAATAAAATTATCAAATTTCACATAATATGGAAAATTTCATGAACTAAATATAGTCATATAAAATTACAAAGGGATGTTATCAAGTATATGATAAAGATCCATAGTCTTGCAGTAAACTCAACAATCCCATGTGAATAAACCAACAATAACATTCACTATTGAGTTCTGTTTAGTTCATAAAGAATTTTGGATTACCTTAATCCATTATTTCAGTACGATCTCCTCAAAATGTCCTTGATAACCATGGAATAAAGGATGATTATTATTCAAGATAATCATGATTAAATAAGATAGCATAATTGATTATGGATCCACCACTCTATTAAAAGTCTAGGTAACACTATGATTTGGAAATTTCAATTCCAAATTATAGGAGGTTTCACCCTTAAAATCATCCATAGAGACATGATTACTACCACACGTTAATACCATTTTTTTGAAGAATACTATAACTAATATAAAAAATGGATCTAATAAACCCATGTTCTACAAACCAAATAATAAAATCACACATAACTGAATATTTAAACCATATACACATTTATAGAGAATATAATAGATTTACATTTAATCAAAAATCATTTATTAATTATTTAACCTGAATTATATAAAACATTAAAATTCTAAAACAATTTCACTTAAATATAAAAAACCATGGAATTATATTTTCAGAAAATATATATAGGGTTTTCAAACTAATAACATTCATTTTATGAAAATAATTCCATTTCCATTTCATGAAACCCCCTATATCATCAAGAACACATTCCATGTTACATTTTGAAATAAATTACCTATTAAAATGATGAAAATAGATTAAAAACTTCTTGTGATGTTTAAAAACATTTCAAAAAGTTGAATAGAGAATCCACATTACATGAAATTCCAATTAAATAAATTTTACTCTTTTTTATAAAGAGTTGAATTCCATATGATCCTCACAAGTAATTTCAGCAAAATTTAACCACATTGATTCCTCATCCAAAAAAGACCACATTGATCCCTCATCCAAAAAAGAATGAGTTATATCATATATAATTTCTTTTCAATCATTTATTGAATCATTAAATAGAGAATCATTAGAAGATACAATGTTTTGAACTGGTTGATAAATTCTAACAAAATTTGGGTTTATAATTTGGTGGATGGTCCAAATCATTAAAGGATCCTTAAAAGGAAATTTGATGAATTGCAGCTATTTAAAATTTTGTTTTTGGAAGTGTTTTAAGGCCCAAGAGGTGTATCATGAGTCTTAATGAGTTTCGAGAGCATCAATCTTTGAAAGACCAGTTTTATAAATGACTAGGGAGGCACATAGTTAAAGGAAAATTATTTCTAATAATGTACTTACATCATTATGTCCTATAGGGATGTCACACTATTTTTTAGGCAATGATACTAAGTCCACATGACCACGAACAATTCAATATAAAATAAAATAGGTGAACTACACATCTTACACACATATTGTATAACCATGTGCCTCATTTGTATAGGATTTGGGGGTGAGATAATTATAAAGTCATGGTTGATTCATTGTTTTCATAAGAATGACTGTGAAACAAGTATGGTGTGGATCCTGGGTGATGTGAACCACACAATTGGTTGGTGGTTGGCCAATCTTGGTGACCACACCGTGCGGCCCTTAAAAAGTTGTTATTTTACCATATTACCCCTCAAAACATAATGAATATTTTCCTCCCTTATCCCACACTTCTCATGAATAGTAGCTTCTTGAGCTCCCCCATTACACTCCTCTTGTATTTGATAGATTTCCTCCATCTAGAAGAATAACCAAACACTTTCTATTTCATTGGATCACACTCATTTAGACTATTATTCCACTTCTTTCATAACTTTTTTTCTATTCACTATCCTGGATGATATTTCCATGAATGATAATATGACCTATTTTTTGAGAATTATTCTATTATTCCCATTTATCTAATTTTGGATCAAATAAAATCCTAATAATGGGTTATAAAAGATTACTAATATTTAGATAGGTTGTCTATTAATTTTCACTTCATGTTTAGAATATTTATAAAATTGTATATTTTATAGCATCTCATACCTTTTTTACATCACTTCAAAAATGTGTAAATTCAAATTTAAATTGTCTAAATTACAGACTAGAGACTTTATGAGAATAATTTTTGTTTTAGGATGTTGAAACATCCTCACGAAACACTAATTTCAGGTGTGTCTTGTATGCGCCCTCGATGACCATTGTTTGTAACTAGAGAAAAAATCATTTGTGTGTGTTTGGCATGGATTTTGATATTGGTGAAGGATGAATTGGTTTTAATACATTGAAAGTGGATTAAAAATATCAATTGAAACCCTTTTGGTAATTGGTTAGTTAACATAGAAATGGAACTAATGAAAGGTAAAATGGCAGGTGTGCTTCACATGAACATTATTTAATATAAATTAAATGATCAATTTTATGTTCATTTCGTTTATATGAATTTATTATTTACTTTACATATGTTAAAACTCCAGATGATGCCTTTTTGTGTAATAAACAACCACTAGGTGTTTTTATCCCACTAAATGTGGGAAGTTAAAATTAAATGAAATGGAAACTGTGAAATAGAATAGATACTTCACATGACCTATGATTAAATTTTAATGAATTTTACATATAATTTTAGTATTAAAAGAGTGATTATTGTATTCTGATATGTAATTCAATGAATGTTCTCATGAGGTATAGTGGTTTTAAATATTATAAAACATAATCAATGTTGGACATGGAACTCCTATTCATTTGATGAAATTATTATATTTGGAATTCTTCATTATTAGACATTGTGATCCTTTACATTTAATAAAACCTTTGGACATGGTGGTACTCAAAATTTCATATGATGTTCATTATAAAATATATAAATTATTTGAAATTTTGTTCCCCATTATTAGATATGGGATCCATTGTTATTTATTTTTATTTTTCGGAAAGTCATTTAACACCACCTTGATTAAAATTATTTGTATAAAGACCCTGATTAGAATGTGTAATTTAAAATGATCAACAACATATATGGGTGACTTGGTTTCTATATGGATCTTCTATGACTAGTGATATACATGGATTATCTGGCTTGTAAATATGGGACATATTCGTACATTACTATTCTCATGTTCAGTGCCATTCAGATTATGCCGAAGACAGTAGAGTCATCTAGGAATCATATGAGTAGCATGGGTATGACATGGTTTATATTTACATTCTGATTAATTTTTACATACACACTACTTAATTTTATACTCCTATAATTGATTAAAATTATACACTCACAGTTGTGGACTAATGAGTTTTATTCAAACCCTATTCAGGACGCTGTTTGTTTCCCAGATTGATATATTGGATACAAGTTGGGATCTTTGACTTGGATTCATGATGTTGTTATTTATTGACTAGTAATTGATAGGGGAGATGGATACCAAGATTATAACTAAGCTTACCAATAGATATGAAATATTTTATATATTAATTATTTTCTTAATCTATCCCTTTTGTATGCATTACTTGTTGTTTATTAAATATTTGTAATACGACACTGTATTTTTATGTATGGTTGGTTTTATTATCACTTTCATAGTTATTTGTTTATTATTGATATCTAGTCACAATTCTATTCCACTAACATTAATTTTTTAATTTTTAATATTTATTTTTTACATATGTAGATTGTATAGTCTTCTCACAGTACCAAATTTAAACCCTCACTGCTTTTATGAGGCCTTCGGTGTATGGGGTGGTTCACTTGAGGGCTTACCACCAACCAGGTTGGTTAATATTTATATAGATAACTTGTTTAGGATGTCACTAGGAGGTATCTAGGTTTATTTTTCATTTTCCTTATCTTATATTTTTTTTAAAATTTTACCAAATCCTAGGAATGTGTCAGAACATGGTAAATAGATCATGTCAGGGAATGGTTAACCCACACATGGGGGAATAATCCTATTTTTAGGGATGGTACTATTGTTCATGTTATTTATTATTAAAGTTGATTATTATTTCACCTTGAGTGATTGATGCACTTTTCTGTAGGTCACTGATTTATATGATTTGTCTCTTGGCCCAATATAACAAGATATGATATTTTTTCATTCATCATTTCAGGCATATAGGATTCTTATTCAATTTTCATTCTTATCGGTCATCCAGACTCATGTTATTATATAACATTTTTAAATTTACACCATTATTGTGTGATTATATAGAATGTTTTCATATATACCCTGGATATATAATTTCAACCATTGTCACTCAATATTTTCTACAAATATTCTAGCTTGACTTGTTAATGTAATAATGATAAGTTAATTAAACAATTTTCTAAATTAACATAAATAGTTTTTATCCACATATCATGATCATTTAATTCAATATAACCAACCAAATATTAATTAAAAAAATTTAATGGTATCATCAAATGGAAAGGATCCGGTTAGATTTTAAATAATCTACATTATTACGTAAAGATTTTAGCGAAATAGTGTTCCAGTTGCACGTTATAATGGCTTGTACCTTCATAACATGGGAATAGTGACACATATAATAGATTCCTTACATGCTTTACTTGAAGCCTATAAGTTAATTTTAGAATCATATGCATATGTGATAACCCTGTTGAGGGTGTGTGAAAATATTGATAAAATGTCTGCTGATGGTTTTCACTTAAATGAGTTTCTAATTTTAATTTATATATTACTATATCCATAAATGTGGAATGAATTCCCATATAACTAGTCCTAGGTTGGTATGAAGGGACTCTCATAGGTCTCCTTTATAATTATATTCCTTAGTACTTATCCCCATGTGGGTATGTTTTTGATAAATATGATTTTTTTTATTTAATGTTTCAGAGTCAACTTATATGTTGTTTGGTATAAATGAATGGTGTTATCTTACATAAAATACCTCATTAAAGTGAAAATGGAATATTTTTTCTTTTTATATCTACTGAAATGAGGCATTAGTAAATTAAAATCCTAATTATAACCAAACAGGTGCTTTTATCTATATCTTAAAAGTGAAATATTATTTAACCAAGCCAATTGGGATGGATTATGGATAAAAAAAATAAGAGAAATGAATTTATAATATAATTTTCATAAAATTTTGTGAGATGTGAGCAAAAAAAGTACCATGTATAGTATGAAAAATGACTCCATTACTAATAGTAATTCAAATTTAATATAAGTAAGCATCTATAATGTTTACGGTAAATGTAGAGTTCATACGTGACTTCAATAATACCTTTTATTTGTGTTTATGATGAAAACCCCTCATGCAGGTGCTAGTTTTAATGTTTCCTTGAGATATGTCATTAATGAGAACATCGATGTTTCTTGTGAGTCTCAATTTAATTCCATTTCACTATTACTCGAATTTAGAGATTAGGAAATAGATCCTCATGTTCTTTAGTCCTGATGCTAGTTTAAAATTTGATTCCTAGTGTAGATGGGGGGTTAAACCATTTTGGAAGAACTAATAGAGATGGAAACCAATAGAAATATAATCAATTTTCCAAGGAATGATAAGTACCATTATTTGAACTTTTGTGTAATATATTACACTTAGTTAATGAAACAAAAATAGAGGTTAGTTGGTGGTCTATTAGTAATTTCAAAATAAATGGGGTATCATAATATACATATAAATTTTTAGTTTCATCTCTTTAGCCTTTTACATTGAAATTATGTCCTCCTAGGTAGAACTCCCCGATGATATCGAATGAAGAGGATTGGGGACTTCTAAGATGTTTCATGGAAGTTAATCGGGTATGATAATGTTGAACATAATTTACCATTATAGATCCATGATATTCACATTACCTTTAAAATTTTCCAATTTGGAGAGATTTTAAAGGATAATTTGGTGTTTTGTAGTGGATTCCCTTAAATGGGATGTTGTTCTCACATGGGTTATATTTTTTGCTAGGTGGATGGAACCAATGGTCGTATTTTGACACTTGATTGGTAGGGATTGGATAGAGACATGTAGACCCAAAGTATTTACTCACACTCTAGTGAGTCATCCTCATTTTGTGTGATCTCTTGAAATCAATGATAGGGGCTTGACGAAGCATATGAATTCAATTTTAGCCAGTGAACTTGGTTGTACAATCATTTGAATACTGATGCAGGAAACCCAGTCAGGTTTTTTGAAATAGTCATGTTGGTGCCTATCGGTTTCAATGAAACACCTAGATTGATTGAGTATTGATACCATCTTTGAAGGGTTGGAATTTTTGAATGGTTGACACTGTTAAATATCAGTTGTGCGGTTGATTCTTTAATTTTAGAATTTATCTCATATTTTTGGAAATAATTCAATAAATCAAGGAAGATATGAGGTTCTTGATTTTGAAGAGGATATACAAGGGAGATATGGTAATGTTAATATCGATGTTCCATGTATAAGTGGTATATTGGTCTTCTTGATGAATAAATTATGTTAGTTTCAGTTCGATTTTGAATTGGGTGGTATGATATTGTTAACCTGTTGTGTGTGGAAGTTTAGTACACATTTCTAGTACATGGTGATAGGTTTTATGGGATATCATTGAGTTTTCCAGGACAGGTTTAGGATTTATGGATTCAAATTTAAATAATGAGGACCTGAATAACTAGTTACTTTTTTTTATATTAAAGTAATTTCCCTAGTGATGATGGATAAATTGTAATTAAAATATGTGTTGTTGGATGTTTGAACCTCAGGAGGATAGTGATGAACATTGTTGGGATATGTAGCATCAGGGGTGGTTTAAGGTGGTTATAGAATAGATTCTTTTGAGAATAGATTGAGAGTGTGATTAATCCTACTAATGGAATCATATTTTACTCCTTGTTTGGAGGTGATAATTCCCAATATATCTTTATTATCATTATTATGATGATGGAGCACAAATATACATTGAGAAATATAAATATATTGAAATGAATTTGTGGGAGGACTCATTGGGAGTTATGCATGGGGAGTAGCTTGAGGTGATCCATATGGTGGTTAGAATATGATTGGATGCTTGAGGTTTGTAACCCTAATTGTAAGTTGAAAATGGGGGATCTCTATTAGAACCATTCACAAGAAGTCTGAATGAGTTATGGGTGATGTTGAGTTAGTTTTCAAAAGATGGTCATGATCATATCCATGCCAGGTGATGTGTCTAAGACTTCATGGATCATGGGATATTGTAGTGAAAAAATTATTTCATTACTATGATGAAAAGGATTTCCATAAGGTGGGTAGAATGATGTCAGTTGTTGGTGGGAGATCCATAAGTGAGAAGGGTCGTTGTATCTCGAGAATGATTTTTTATAGTTTTTTTGGTTTTTTAATTTCATTGGATAGTGGGATCAAAAAATACAATTTTTCTTGTAAAATACCATGAACAATATCACTTATAATTTTTTTATGGAACCTGAGTGTGGGTGTATGATCCTGGTCAACTTGTGACGATACAAGGTTTTTGGATTAGGTGTGCATGAGTGCAAATATTCTGAATGAAAAAATTTATATTATGATATGTTTTAGCTAGGAGAAATCACAGAATGTCAAATGTGATAATTAGTGGGAATACACGAAATGACATCTATCTTCCTTGGAATAAAGATATCCTAATATAGTTCTTGCAGTCAATAGTTGTTGAAGATGAGAATTTTAGAATATCGTCAACCATAGGAGGATTGACTTGAGTTTTCATGATATGGTCTATTTATTTGGTGAGGAACTACATCTGTCACCCCATTGGGATAAAATACATACAATTTAAAGGTTATTTGAGGATTTTCATTGAATGTATTGTGTGACTATCTTATTCTAGGTCAATTGGAATTCAACTATTGAGATCAAGTGAGAATCATATTTTATGTCTTTTTATGTAATCAGGATTTTCATGTTATAAAAGTATTAAGATCATTTCTAGTATTTTGAAGATGTGTTTCTATAAGAAATTATGACATTGGAAGTATCATGGTTTATAATTGTCCCTCAAATGGAAGAAACTATAGTAGGTGGCTCCATAGGCCAGTCAATCGAAGAGAAGATGAGGTGTTCGCACCTCAGGTCAGACTGGCCCATGTTAGAACCATCTCAATATTTCTTCCCTTTCTGTGAGCATTGGATCATGTTTTAGTTCTATATTTACCAAATGACTAAAATAATTCTTGGAGTAATTTTTGGAATCTAAAAATTTAATTTTTCTTTTTTTGTAGAAACTCATGATTTATGTAGATAAGGTGATTATTTTTATCAACTGGGGATTCTCAATGAAAAGATGTTCTATGGTGGTGAGGGTGTAAGATCACATGTTTTGAACCTATTGAGAAAATGTAATAGAATTTTGATATTATATTAAGAAGAAATATCAAATCTTAAACTAGTATTCATAAGTTAATTCTGATATTTGGATATCTTAAAAGGTTTTTTTCAAATGTTTTTAGTCCTGAGTGGTGTCTCAATTGATAAAATGACTTTTTTGAGCATCATGATTCAAAAGAATAGTTTCTGGAAGGACATGGGAGTTGTTTAGTAAGATCTAAACATACAAAAAAACCATTAATTCTTGTAGGAGGTGTCAGTATGTTTTTAAAACCATGAATCAAATGCTGATCAACTATGAAAAAATATATAGAAAATTGTAGAGATGAACTACATTGAATTTCCATGGGTTTTCTAAACATGTTTCTGGCTTGTGCGGGGTGTGTGGATGAGAAATATCCAAAGTAACGGTTGGAACATAGTTTCCTTAACCATGTATATAATCCTTGTAAGGCATGGATCTTGGGTATTCTGATTTTCCTGGTTGTTGAATAGATAAAAAACCCAAGTGCCCAAAATGTGTACCTCTTAAAAAATGATGATTTTACAATTTTACCACTCTATAATTTAAATTTATTTCCCTCTTTTGTTCTCCATACCATACTACAAATATCAGTTGCTCTAGATCCACCATTCTACTCCATTAGGCTTTTAAGGATCTCTTCGATCTTTACTTAGAATTGAATCTAGTCAGTTTTGTTAGATCACCCCTAATACAATAAAATTTCTCTTCATCATTATCTTATTCACATTCTATGTCTTAGATGATAATTTTATGCAAGATCATATTCCCTATTTTCATGGAATTTTTCTATTATTCTAATTTTTCTCATTTTGGATCCCATAAAATATTGATAACTGGTGAGAAAATCATTTTAAGAATGAGGTGGGTGGTGTATTTAATCTCTATAAAAGTAAATAATATATATATAATTCCCTGCTTTTCCACGCATTATGAATTTCATGATTCACTCCTAAGAATTGTAACTTATTAATTTAATTTTCTAAAATATTAAAAAAACCTATATGAGACACATTTTCATTTTAATATGTTGATACCATAACATGAAATATCTATTTTGTTTGTGTCTTTTATATTCCTTAATTTCTATTGTATGTAGTTTTCAAAAATACCACTAGGGTGTGTTTATTTTGGATGTTAATAAAGATAAATTTTGAATTGATGTTATTTAATTATATGTTTATTTGTAATATCACTTGACCACCTTCTTCACATATGTATGTGAATTTTAAAAGGGAACAAATAAAAGTTAACATGGAATGTTTGATTCACATATACATTATTTATTTTACATTAAATTATTATTTGAATGATCATTTGATTAATATAATATTTTCTTTTACTGTCATTATTTGAAAAAATAAGAATATAGAATGTTTTTAATAAACAACCTTTGGGAATGTTGAGATCACCACATACTTATAGGGTTCTGTAATTAAATGAAATTAAAATTTTGAAATATCATGTATGTTTCCCACATCAAATGTACAATTATTAAATGAATAATGATTATAATTATAGTATTTCTTGGGAAATACATGGATTTTGATATACAATTCCATGGTCAAGATCATATGGAACAGAGATTTTGGTGATTTGAAATGTTAATTAATGTTGGAAATGACACTCATAATCATTTATTAAAATTATTAGTCTTGGAATTCGACATCATTGGACACAATATTCCTTCTCATTTATTGAAACTATTGGACATGGTGTTCCTCTTCATTTCAAAATGGAGTTCCTTATCATTTATTAAAATTATTCAACATGGCGTTCCTCATTATTCGATATATAGTTCTGTATTATTTATTTTTAATTGTTGGACATGAATTTCCATTCCCCCTTGATGTGGATGCCTAGATTGATGACCCTTATTTGAATGTTGAACCTTGCATGATCATTAATATGTATGGATTACTTGGTTTATCATTGGTTCCCACATGATTATTATTATACATGGACACCTAGGCTTATAGCCAGGGATCATACTCATTTATTAATATTATCATCATTATAGAAATCTTGAGTATGCAAATGTTGGTGAAACAATCCCTGTATCCCTTGTGAATCCTCATATCAAAATTTATTGTCATTGCATTCTAATTAATTTTGAAATAACTACACATTGATACATTTTATATTCACTGACTAGATTTACATAATATACTATTGGGGGTGTGCTGTTGAGTTCTACTCACACTAGGTTTGGGCCATCGTATGTAACTCCAATAGACCTTATACCTATAGTCCATGATCTTGGATTATGATTCTCGATATTTCTCTTTACTGACTAATACTTAACACGGGATTTGGGGACTGAGCACGTACACGAGATTCCCACTATAGTTTTAATAGTTTTTTCTTTATTCTAATTTTCAATTTTTCCCAATTGTATGTAATATTTTTTACCGATTTTTTGTATTTTGAATAAATATTTTCATGCATGGTTAGTTTTATGGGAAATTTTGGGTTATTTTTTTTACTATTTAATTTCATTTATCATTATCATCATCTATAATTAATTTATTTATTATTCGTGTATATTCATTTTTTATCCAAAGGGGATAGTCTATCCACTTTAATCCTTTAAACATTTCCTAATATTCATAAGCCTCTAGCATATGTGGATGTACACTAAGGGCCTTATCACACATTTGTGTTGTTACTACATATAGAGTGAAATGGTCCATGACATGAAAATCATGTTTGTAACATAGAATAATAAATGATGCAATATATTTTCAACTAAAGGAACAATAAACCTTTTTTAAATAACCAGGAAGATATTGAATTGGGAATTCAAAATTCTTAATCACTTATTTGGATGTCATCTACCTCATTCTCAAATCTTTTTAAGTGAATATAAACTTTATATTTTTTTGATTAGTTTCACATATATCTGCATATAAACAAATCCTACATATTTTTTCATCAAAAACTAAGAAAACAATTTCATGTTAACATGTAGGTTAATTCTCCTCTCATGGTTTTAGTCAGTGAGATGCATACAAGATAACATGTTCATTCTACATTATTAAACAATTAATCCCATTTAATGATGATTCAATATAAATAAATAATAACCATTTTAATATGTTAAGGATAACAAAGGTGCATTATTCAATGTTATTCTTAATTCTTATAATCATTCATAACATTCCATTATATAGATTAATTTTATATAGTAGCGTGTTATGTTAATTATTGGGGTAAATAATTGAGTAATTCTTTCAACAATCCATTGGTAGTAACAATATAATTAAATAAAACATCAAATCTTCGTGACATTTATAGGACTTGTCCACTATTCCACTAATTTAATTTTATATGGGTCCAACAATATTCCATATTTAGAAATAATATTCCCAATGAATGAAATATGTTGTAAACCAAATACAAATTTAACGAATTTAACATAAAATGTACTTCATTTTAATGTTTGTGGAGTAATATTTATATGTTTCTATTAATATTAATATCTATCGAAGTAGAAAAAATACCATTAACAAACTGATCTATTGTTTTATATAAATCTTCATTGAACACACTAATAATTATATTAATAAATACCATGGTTGTGTTTGTTAACATAAGTAGAATTTTCCAGAACTCATATAGCCATAAAAATGAAAAAAATGTATTCTTTATAATTTCCTCCAACATCACATTATTTTATTGGTATTTGGGAATAAGATCAGTATTCTAGAAAAAATGTAATACCTTATGCTAATCAAAAGAGTGTTTGATAAGAGTAAATTGATTTTTTGTCTTAACAGTGATGTCATTGACTACTCTATCATCGATGATATGTCACATGGAACCATCCATATGTTTGAAAAAAATTTATGAGCACCCCTATGTGATATTATAGGGTGTATAAAACCCTTATCAATAAATTAGTTTAATTACTTTTTCAAATATAACGAACCAAATGAATGCATTTGATAATGAGGATTGAAATATTCTTAGAATAAAAAAATAAGTCAATACTAAACTAAACATCCCAATTTGAAAAAAAATTGGAATCACATCTAAAAATACATCAATATATTCATTTATTACTGTAAAATCACAAATATCAAAAGTTCCTTTCCTATAAACAATATGTGTAAGATAAATTTCACATTAATATGATATAAAAGTTATAGATTCAATATTATATTAGGAAAAAAACTCATTCAAAAACATGAGTACTTTTGATCAATAATATATCTTGGTATAATGAAATAAAATCTAATCAATTCACATAATAACATCAAACACTATAATGGTATTGACACAAAATGTTTTTTTGAAAAACCATTATATAAATGATAACCATAATATTTATATAAATTATTGATTCTTTTATAAAATAAGTAATAGTTTTTTCAAATTATCTTCATTTTATTTATGTAAATATTATTTCAATTTTACCTAACAATCTTCCAGATATAAATGATTTCCCGGATCCCAAATAAAAGAATACATTTCATGATCTGAATAATAAATTAATATGCAGGACATTACTTCATTTGAGGGTCCCTAATTTCCATAGTAGTAAAAATATACTTTATTTAACCTTTATATATTTGATATTGATGATTACCACATTTAGTAACTAACATTGGACATCTGTTAGTCTAATGAAAAATATTACTTTAATTTATAAGTAATAATGTTAACTAAGAATCTATTTTCCATTACTTTTATGAAAAAACTATTTTACATGAAATAATAAGACAAAAGACTAATCTCACCCCATTGGTAAGACATTCCCAATTATACAAAATAATTTAATTTATCTTTTACCACATTTGAATAATTTAGGGGTCTTAACTCATGATTTCATGGAAAACAACTTCTGTATTTCTTTCGACCTACAAAACAATTTTACTCTTATTTTCATGTTTTAAATAAGTTTTGGAAAACTCCATATCATATTTCTCATCACAAAGAACTGCCTCCTAATATCTTATTAATTTCCTAGATCTCATCACTCTTTGTAATAATATATTAAGACCTTTATAAAATCTATCAATTTAAATATCATGGTCTGGAATAAAATTGGTTACATACCTAGGTATTTAGGTAAAAGTTTCTTCATAAAAATCCACTAAATCATATTTCTTTTTATTTAATTATAGATATTTAAATTAAATTCAAACAGTAAGATATTTTTGAAAATAAATTTTAAGAAAATGATCAATAAATACTAAACACTCCACATAATAAATCTATTCCAAGTGATTGTTATTAATAATCAGATACTTCAATTGATATAAATCATATTCAAAAAGATAAAACTAAATAATTATCTTTCGATGTTATATACATCCTAAAACAACAAAAAACATATCTAATTAATTTACCAAACATTATCATTTTAAAATTTAATGATCCGCTGAAATATGGAAGGTGTTTTATTCATTGAATTCTCTACTATATAAATGTTCGTTTCTAGAGAATTTAGTTAGTATCTAACATGAATACCACTATTAATAGCATACGACAGCTAAATAAACACTAAAAAATAGACTATTCAACACATTTTTGTTATTAATTTATAAGGAAATTATCCCCTTTATTATTTCCTATTTCAGCTTCCCTATATCATCTAGATAAAACCACTCTAAAAAGATAAGGATTACATGATGTAATATGACAATAATTAAATTATATGTCATTATAAAATAACTGTATATTTGAATATGTTTAAATTTTTATTTTAATTCCACCCTAACTACTAATGTTATCCCGACCATACCAATGATACCGACTATAATGACCTATAACATAATCAATCAATAACTACATGATTTATAATTGGGGTTGCAGTCTATAAAATTTTTATGATCTTTTTGGACTACAATATTAGAGAATTCAGAAAATATATTACATAAAATTGAGTAAATATTTGCACACAATACATTTTATCCCATAACAATATGGCATTAAGTCTCCACTCTATGTTTTAGGGATGTCACTTTTACTTCATTTTACACAATTAACCACAGAATAAATAAAAAATTTACAAAAAATTCAACTATATAGTTTTGATGAGACACATATCAAAATTTGGTATGACAAAAAAAATGTTCAGTAAATGATATAAAAAAATTATAACCTATTGATCAAAAGAAAACCCAAAAAACCTATAAATATGTTTACCTTTTTCTCAATAAAGAATGTGCATATAAATAAAAAAAATTCCACATGTGAAATATATATTCAACTAAATAAAAAATTAGAACTCATTATTAATCTTAGTAAAACAATGATGGAATTTTTAGAAATTACCTAGCTCATGAAAATAAATTCAAATCCATTAACAATTGAATTTTCATCGACTTTAATTACCTCATGAAATAAATATATTACTTAAAAACCCGTTTTAAAATCATAATTTTTGTATTCGGAGTATCACATTCATAACCTATGTTCACACATTTTAATATTTTTGAAAAAACCAAAATTCCAGATAATTCCAAAGGATTAAACTACCAAATTATCTCCCATATTTGTTCTCCTTAAATTGAAAATTATTATTCATGGAATTAGAGTTCCATATCAAGATCAACCATCATCATGAGTTATGTCATTCATACCCATAATTATCTTATATTTTTAAGTTTTATACCATGTAAAAACAATTTGTAAGATTAGACACTTTTTGTATAAAAATATTGAAACCCTCATTTGAACCCATAAGAAATACACATCCCATTTAAGAATAATCACAAGAAAACAATACTTTTTTGTTGAAAACTCTTAAAAATGTAAATTTCAATGAAGAAAATGAGTGGAATATTTATTTTAATCACGTGGTAACGATTAGAGTAATATTGATGACATATAATTATCATGATGGTTGTAAATGGATACTAGTTCACATGAATTAAAATTATATTCATTTTCTGACTTTGAATAATATCAAAAATAAAAGATACAAAAAATGTTGAATTGATTCATTTTTATAATATTTTAAAGAATGTAAAACCTATTAAAAATAAACATCAAAAGAAGTTGAATCATAAATAAGAAAATTTATGAAATATTAAGAAGAACATGGATATGGTGGAGGATGAGTTTAAAATATTTTAAAAAAATTATAGAAAAATACCTTAGATTTTGTCCTGACACATTTTAGTCATCTGTATATCCTCATGAGTAATAAAATTATGTTATTTTTCTACTTTATTAAGAACCATTTACAATTTCATTCATCTATAATTATTCCATTAAATTTATTATTTACCATCATTTATTTAGTTACAAAAATGTGTAAGTTCAAATTGGTTGGTTTAAGGATATTTGTTATATGACCTCAAAATAAGATCAATTTTCTTATCATAGTCAGAAGGGATATGGTTTAATTTTCTATATAATATTAAATATTTTTATAATTATTACATATTTATATTATATTATGTTTCAAAAACAACCATTTATGGATGTTATAAAAATGAAAAATATCATTTTATGGGCATAATAGTCTATACTAACGCATGAAATAAGTTCAAATTTATCTAATGGGTTGAAAATAAATAAATATGATAATAAGTTACTTTTATAAAATGATAAATATGTTATAAATTTTATATTCAGTTATTGTTTACATAAATATGACCATAATTGAAGTTGCTGGTGAAAAACTAATCACATCAGTTTGTGGTGGTGGTAATCCATGTACACACCTTAATGACATTATCAACCTCCAACGGATGGTAGGGAAATATGGTAAGTAATATATTATCTTAAATGATCATAATTATTATATAAATATCATATATATTTATTCTTTCCATAATTTTAACCATCAGAATGACCCGATGATGAAAAATGAAAAACATTTCTTTGTGGAGTCCATAATCCAAATGCACAGAGGAGCAATGTTTTCATTTCCCATATAATGTAAAATGAGATAAAAAGGTTGTTCAAAACTTGTAAATAAACATTTGAATATGAAATATATTTATTTTATTATCTATTAATGGTTATAGAATATTTTATGGATGTATAATAGAAATAATCATTAAATACATAGTTAAGAATTATACCTTTTTTTGAAAACCACTCTTGGATTACTACATAAGCCTTCATAGGTTGACATTTTGGTGAGACTAGAAAATTGATGATGTGATTAATAATGTTTCAAAGTCATTTAGGAAAGGATTATTCTATATAAATTTCTCTAATTATTTTAACAATATGGGTGAGTGGTGACATTTTATAAGTGAGGCGAATGAAACTACTATAATTATTCAATGTTCTTATATAATATTCAATCACTATTATGACTGTGTGTAAAACTAAACCAAAAATATTATAATTTAAGGTTATGTGGTTTAAAATAATCTCATTAAATAAGAATATAGAGAACATTTTTTTTGACCTTATATCTTTTTACCTTAATTAACTTATATTACTCTTTTACAGTGGTGAGATGTTTACTATTCATAATAAACAAAAATGAAATTTAAATCATTTAAAAATTTAAAACTCTGGATTAAAAATTGGAAAACCATTATTTAATATTCAATTTATATAATTGGTAGGAAATATATTTTATATATTGGTAAAAAATATTACCAAAAACAATTTAAAAAGATACATTCTTATACGTCAAAATGGACATGTAGCAAAATCCAATATAGTGATGATTACAATTTAATTATTTATATACTTTTTAATAAATTGGATCACATGTTATATTAAAATAAAATTAATTAAATAATTTTAGTTTTAAATTATATTACTTGAAAAAATATAAATTAATGTTTTTCAAATAATGATAAATTTTATTTGTTTTCCGAAAAAAGTTTTAAAAAAAATTTAACCCTATTGAAAATTTGGATTTAAAAAAAAATATAAACGATTATTTTCTCAGATTTAAATTATTAAATAAAAAAATTATCATTTGCATAACACAATTCAATATATGGAAAAAATAGTTAAATATAATGATTAAATATTCAATTGAAAAATCATAACAAAATATTTATAAACATATGGTGAATATAAATCAATCTAATAAATATATAAAAATAAAAAATGATTTATTTTTAAGATAACATTTGTAACCATATTAAAATTATTACCAAGGGTTTACATATTTTAAATTCAAGGAATAGAGACTAATTCGGTTACCTTTTATGGTTTCAAAACTAAGAATAATGGGGAGTTCCTTTTAAGGTCATGAATCAAGGACCATATTAAATTCCTTTAAATTCATTTAGCTAAGGCAATGGGGTTGTATAGAATGATTTCATATAACTAGGATCAGGGTAAACCCTTTTATAGTCATACAATCTGGACTTGGGGGTGTACCTTTTAAGGTTGTAAAGATAGAACTTGTGGGTTGTACTGTTTAAAGTAATATAACTACGATTAGGGGGTTGAATTTAGTTCGATGTCATGATTTTATGTTGTAATAAGGATTTCTAAATTTTAATTCACTTAATTGTTCTTATAAATGTTTGGATGAATCCCATAAGATGTTTTGATTAATTATTTGTGGGGGAAATAAGGAGAAAAAATATCTAATAAATGAAAAAAGAGAGCTTCGTAGGGGAATTCATATCTCATATAGAATGTCACATAGACCCCCATGGTAACCTAAAATGATAGGTAATAATAGTTTGGTTTGAATCCAAATGAATGATTCCATATTCCTATATAAAAAAATATATGGGGGATGGGTATCTTCAAGGGTGTAATTATTTTAATTGTTAAATTATTGAATGATTTAAGGTAAATTTTGACATATGGTGTTTGAATCAAAATTGACAGAGGAAAATAATATTAGGGTGAAACCAAAGAACATTTAAGAGAGGGTTATGCTTCTATACATTAATGAATTGTGGTAAATAGTTCACAATCAACTCGGAGAAAATTGTAATTAGAGGGACCCAAGGTTTTTTTCTCCTTGAATGATTCCTTCATATCATGTTCCATGTACGAGAGGTGGGCACAGACTATAATTTTGTTCCAGTATTGGTGGGGAGTTTTTTTGGACATAGAATATTATTGGAGATTCCATATAATTAATCCTAAAGTTTGAATGGATTAATGAATGATAATAGTTACATGGAGTTAAAACACTATATGGGACATACTTCCATGAACAATGTATATCAATGGGGTGTACTAATGTATTTTTTGTGGATTTAGGGTGATAAATAATTTTGAAAATCAACTATCTCTCTTATTCTCATTGACTAATTTCTAAATAGCTTGATGTGAAACAAATATCTTTATTTTTTATGGTGGATTTTGGTAATCCATGTTTCTCTACCACTCCCCATATGTATATTTTTGTGAGTTAGTCAAGAGAGAAATCTTCTTTGATAGAAATAAAATGAAATGAAATTTTAAGGTGATCGATTATTATGAAAAATGTAATTATGGCTTTGAAAAATATTTGTAAGTCCTGTATTAAATTCATGGTATTGTTATCCTATTTAAATAATGATATAGGAAATTTTTTTATTATTTCCATATAATTCTATCACCCCACATTACCTTCTTGGAATACCAAGCATAAAAATATGAATTTAACAATATCTCTATTAATTATATCCCATGTAATTTTTATAATATATCTATATAAATATATGGTCTCCATTCATGTATAGAGAAGGATGATTTGTGTTCTTCTTCCAAAATTTCCCACTTTAATTCTGGTCTTGATAGGACCCAAATATAGGATGAAAAACATATTACTCAATCTTTAACGATGTTAAAATATGGAATAATCAGAAAATATTTATATACCTCCATACCATCCTTCTAGGATTATTTAATCATTACATGGATGTGTGGGTGAGATTTTATATAGAAAAAATAGTATTTATCCCATTCCCTAATGGTTTCAAGGTTTATCATTCAAAAACCCACGAGTATTGGGTCCTTCTAAACTCTAATCATTGATGATGGAGTATGATATTTCATTATCTTAAAACCATTTTTTTCACCACATTAGTATTATTTTTTAGAGATTCCGTAATCTATGATTAGTTCTAACCATCATGTAATCCCATGTTTATATATTTCTAGGGGAATATATATGTCAATATCTTATGATAGGAACATATATCTAACTTCTCATCCAAGTGATAATATAAACAAATATTTTATGTAATGATCATTTCCTCCCATTTAAAATCATGTTTCTGGTAATACTACTCATTATTTCTTAATTTATGTGAGGCATAAACATTTTCTTTTTCATTCTACATGATGAAACATCCCAAAACCATTAATAAAATATCAATATATATTAAAATATCTTCTCCACCTCAGGGTAACATATGAATATGGTTGGTGACCAATCTTTTCCTAAGTTCCTTGAAATGTTCTTCACATTATTAAAACTGGATTAATATTATCGCTTGATAGTCAAATTAGTAAAAGGATTTGAAAATAATTTAAATTCCCTCACAAATCATTAGTAGTATCTATTTATTAAATAACATAATATATCCGTTACTATGATGGCCTGGGACATTATTCATTAGAATTCATATTTTAGGGATCTATATGTATTTATTTTCTTAATATTACATAACCAATGAATGATAGATTCTATAACTATAATGCATGTTTCTAAATTTTTCAAAAATATCATCCTTTCTTAATGTATTCATCATAGTATATAAATGATCTTTATTCTATTTCTTACTTTTAGAATATATTATAACATGTTCAATGAATAAAAAATAAATTTATCATGTTAATTTGAAAATAATCTATTATCTAGATACATGAATATAACTGCGGAATATGTGCCATCAAATGGAATCACAAAAAAATTCATAGTTCCCATAATATATTATTTTTTTGGGAATCATGACCCATAATATTAAATTTTTTCTAAATGTAGTTTTTTTTCAACCCTACATTTATATTTCATAGTAGGATGATTTGGGATGTGAAATGATATTTTCATTTATCAATAATTGGTTTTTTCTCTTTTTTTGTAAAAACAATCCATACACATAATTATATCATTTTTATATATGTGAAAATAAACTAGATCTGTATGACATATCATTCCAAAATGTTTTATCATATATTATTTACATATCAAATATGATATCATTGTTCCAATATGTTTTTTCAATTATACTTCAATATATAAAAATTGTGGTGGAAATTAAATATTTTTGGAAACCATATTGGATATGAATATATTTTTGAAGGACTACAGTAAAATAATGCATTCATTGTTCTATAGTAGATAACAAGTGTACCTTTAATAACATCATTATCATGATAAATAATACTAGTAGGGATACTATAAACTTTTCCTTATTCCATTATCTTAATAAGTTTATGGGTCCTATTATCTTTATAATATATGCAGTTAAGGGATTCGTTTCAATAGTTACAGAACTCCCAGAATTGGTTTCATTAATGTTTTTGTGGCATATTGGTTGGGTTTTTTATAGACAACTATGTTAATCAACCTAATAGTGTTACTTAAACTGTCGTGACCATGGTTTTCTCCCCTACCTCACTTAAATTACTTCTGGAATCACATAAACAAAATTATATACTTGTTTCCTCCCATATTTTTGACATTTTGGAAGTTAAAATTTTATTCCCCCATGTGACGTATCGTTGGATGATAAAAGTTAATCTATATTCAATTTTCCCCAACTTGAATAATGGTAATACCCTAGTTTCTATTTTAAACATTAGTCAACATCGAACAATTTCATTATAGATTCCAAATACTCATATGAATAATGATTTTCAACAATTTGGATTTAAACTACTAAATAATCAATTAATTTTGTTATCATCATCAGATATAATTCTAGAGGTGTACCTCATGAGCCTCATGAAGTTTTCTTCCTAAATACAAAATAAACCATCCTTGTTTTTTTTCCTCTCCATTAATTTTATCCCCCCATTCTTACAAATAATTTTATGAAAACACTTAGTGAATATCACTTTACTGAATTAACAAATTTTATGGAGTCCACATTCTATTTTTAAATTTCATGGTTAACTGGATGTCACCATTGTTCAGACTCACAATTTAAATGATAACGGGTTGTAATAAGCTTCATATTTTTTGAGCAATAGTGAAGGTGAATTATATTTTCCATCACATTGATTCATTTCTCAACAATAGTTTGATTGGAAGAGTCGCCAAAATATGGTGGATATTACTATATGAAAGAATATAAAGTCGATTCCTCCTTCCTAGGTTTGTTTATTAGATTATCATGATTTTCCTTATTTTTCAATTCATGTGAAAATTGATTGATAATTTCCATAATGTTTTGTACTACTTCTACCATTACATTTGGTTACTCATTGGGACAATAATTACATTATCCTTGAAACCTATTGTTTACTTAATGTATCATATATCTGACTATCTATTTAAATAAATAAAATTTAATATATGAGAATATAAATAAATAAATAAAAGGAAACTATAAAAGTATAATAATTAAATCATAAATCAAAACAATACTCTAAATTATGAATCAATATATTTTAATCTAGGTTTTCCATTGTTATTTTATATTAGTTTCACAAACCTAAATATACTCAAATCACTTATATTGTCTCACCAAGAATGATTGAATCCAAAAAAAAATCTATAATAGTATCAAAATAGGTATTAAATTAGGAATATTTTTCATTCATTTAATAATGATTAAGTTAATACCAAATATTCCCCTTTTAGGGTTTCCAATATTGGGTATATATGTTCAAGAACCGACATCCACATGAAATATTTTAACAAAGATATCATTTCCTAAAAAACCAAATATTCTATGATTTTTTTGAATTATTCATATACATGTACTTCTCCTTAGGGTTTTCACTAATGTTATCTTATCTAAATCCAAAAAAATACCACATTTCCTAGAAACATAACTAAATATTTCTCTGATATAAACTTATGTTCCCTTGTCCCTCGCTCCCTAATCTGGTGGTAAAAACATTTTTTTATAATAATTTTCTATAAATACTGAAGTGAACCAAGATAAAAATATATTTATATTAGATATAAATTTAATAATATATATGAAATAATTTCAATGAAAAAAATAAATTAGGTCTTATTGTTTTGGGGGAATTTCTACATAATATCTTATTATGTAATAATTGTAATCATTCCACAAAATTTACCCCTACTAGACTCCCTTTTTGAATTATCATACATTATACTTATCATTATAACATGGGGTATAGAAACATAAGACAACTATGAGATCAAACATTCAGTAATGGAAGAAGTCAGTAACATTTCATCAAAGAGTTAAATCTCAATAATACGAGAAAAATATGATAAGGGTATAAATATTATAACAACCATCCTCTTTATTACACCCCTAAACAGTATTTATTACATAAACATGCACATAAGACAACTCTGAGGATTTAGACACCTAGTTTCATGGGAAATTATTAACATTACATAAAAAATTAATACCTAAAATACAACATCATTATTGAAAACTTTTTTTACATTACCATAACATTCCCACATACTTAGCATTATATGGGATAACCTGAGGACATACATAAGAAAAGGGAGAGCTGTAAAGCCCAGTAAGGGAGTAAACAAGGCATATAATGAAGAATAAAATAAGTGTTAGGAAATAGGTATATCAATGGTGAATAAGAGAAAAATTAACATAAAGTCATGATATAACATGATTATCATAACATGGAGAGATGGAAACAACAATAATCATAATATTCTCAAGAGACAAGACTCGTTGCATATGGAGAAATAGAATACCCTTATTGCAAATGAATTAGAATGATTAATCCCTAATTTCACATTAATTATTATAATACAACACTCATTGAACATGAAATATCATGATACTATTCTTTACTCAATGCATTGGAGAACTATCAGGGTTCCCCCTTTATTAACATTTCATTTCATGCATAAGTCTGCCACAAAGAGCATATAACATGAAATTAGTAAACATCACAAGTTAATCCACATCTATTTAATGGGTAATACATACATTTAAGTTACATTCAATATGTTTATGTTCATAAATGTGAATACCCTTGATAGATAAATGGATATTTTATTCACTGCACAATTATTTTGGCTTGGGAAATCATGGTGCAATTTCAGAAACATAATAGTGTGACAAAAAAATTAATAAAAATGGGAAATGAGAAAGAAAGGAGTATCTCATCATATGAACATTAAATTTAAATTATGTTAGTAATATTGATACATTTCCCAACACATGGAATTTGGAAATATAGGGTATATCATAATTAAGAAAATTGAAGAAGGAGGAGAAATGGAATAAATCATATTAAATTTCAGTATGGTAACATGTGTACATGAGAGGGATTAAAGAGATAGAACGAGGTATATAATAATTCAAACATAATAAGGTATGTATGCGGGGGGGGGGGGGGGGTTTGAAATACTACCCCAACATTTTTATTTGATAAATAAAATGGTATATCTATTTAAAGAAACATGGAAAAAATTAGAAAAAAAGAAATCCCATACAAATTTGGGTATGGTAACTGCTTAGAATAGGGTCCAAATGGGGGGGGGATTAAAAATAAATAATTTAAATAACATAAAATGGATATTAATAGATTTATTAGAAAATATTGAAATTATAACCATTCTAATTTACAATAACTACATTGAAATAAGATGCTTGAATTTGAGTGGAGAGGAAAGTTGTGACCCCTTACAAAATTTCGGCATAGTAACAGCTTAGGTAAGGGTCCAAATGAGTTAGTATAAAGTATACCTCATTCAAATAACAACAATTTTATAGTATGATAATGACTAAAAACTAATTTCAATTCTTGAAATTTAAAATAAAGGAACTACTCTCAAATAAGGTTCTTTAATTAGAAGAGGAGATGAATCCCTTACTTGAGTGTCTGACTTCAAGATCATGAAGAGGGGATTTTAGAGAGATTTGGGTGCCCTGGTAGTATTATATATAGGGGGTTCTTAGAGTAGGTACATGATTCAATTATTTTTAGGGGTGATAAGTTTGTGCAAGGGTGGGTTTATATAGGAAAAGAGAGGAGAATTTTTAAATGTTTCACAAACATCGGTTTTGGAATATATATAAATAAATTTCCAAAACCACAAACCATACCATGATTTTTGACCATGTTTTTACCATATGGAAATGGAAGATATTATTTAATAAGGAAAATGGATGAACATATTAAAATATTAGGTTTACTTATGTGGAAGTGAGTAAGACTCCTATGAAAATCATTTTAAAATATCAAAATATTTTTTAATTCTTGGAGGGTCCACAAAGGCATTGTAAAATTAATAAAACAAATTTAAAATCACATTTAAAAAGTATTTTTATTGAATTTAACTTTTATTGTATTTTATTACATCTATATTGGATCATTATGATGTTATAAAACATATTATATATTTAAAATGTATTTAATCTTTACCCAAGAATTTGACTATCTTAAGAAATTATGAAAAATTCACAATTACATATTTTAGACGTCATGAATCCAAAAATAGTATCCATTATATCAAAATAATGTTTTAAATATGTGAGTTTTCATTTTTAAAAAAATAACCAAAATTTATTGAAAATTATTGGGTATTGACTAAAACATCTTTCAAACCTTAATAAAAATTAAAATTGTATAAAATTTATAAAAACAATTTTATTTAAAAAAATAAATTTATTAATAATATTTTGTTTAAATTATTTAATTGAAAAATCATTTAATTATGAAAAATAGATTTCTTAATTTAATATTATCAAAAAAAACTTTTTGTTCTTTAAAACCCATTTACAATATAACAATCATAAAATGATGGTATATTTTTTTATTATATAAAAACATAATTCACATAATCATAGTTCTCGGGAATTTTTACATTACCACTTATAAAACCTGCAGAAGAACTGAGGGTAAGGTGTGCGATGTGATAGACTCTTGGGGTGGCTCGGATAACATTGCTCGTGTGATAATTTATATTAACGTACACTTCTCATACATGTGATTCCATTCAAGCTTAACATTTTGATGTTTAGATTGGGCTTGGTCTAGAGATAAGCCCAATTATGCTACCTCCTTCCCGAGCTCCGATAAATGGGCTTCGTATGGAGAAACTCTACAGGATGTGGTCATCACTTCCTTTGTCTGAGTAACTTCAATTTATTAAAGCCCTATATTTATAATAATTATGTGATCACTATTCAATAACTATATTAGCAATGGTAACAATTCGTAATGGTATTTTATAATCCAAGAACATAACACCATGAAATTTCATATGTTTTATATAACAATTTTACATACTAATACATTTAATTAGATCTAGTTGAATTTTCATTAATAAAATTTTGGGTCGTTTCAATCTTCCCCCCTTAAGAAATTTCTCCCAAGAAAATTCCTTATCCAATACTAAAACATATGAGGGTAACTCCACTTCATTACTTCCGCTATTTCCCATGTTTTTTCTTCAAACATGTTGTTTCACGGCAACACCATGATGAGTGGAATTTTCTTAATTCATAGAAGTTATTCCATAGGATCTAAAATCATCACCAGATTCTCTTCGTAGGAGAGTTCATTATCCAATTGTAGCACATATGGATTGAGTACATGTGATGGGTCAAGTATGAATTTCTTCAAGATTGATACATAGTACTTGAGATATGTTCGGTGGGAGTTTTAGTCGATAGTCCACTCCTCCAATGCGATCAAGGATCTAAAAATGGATTATGTACATTGGACTGAGATTTCCCTTCATTCCAAATCTCCTAACTCACTTCCACACTGATATGAAGAGGAATACAATGTCTCCAACATCAATCTCTAGATCTAATTGAAAATAAACAGCATAGATCCTTTGTTGATTCTGAGTAGCATTACTGTGATTAAGAATGGTCTTAACCTTCTCCACCATTTCATCAACCATTTCGCGACCTGGGAGTTTTATCTCCCCAACATCATCCCAACAAGCCAGTATTCTGCACCTTTCCCATAGTGGTAATCATAGCGATCTATTTAGATGCTTGAGTGAAAACTGTTATTGTAAGTTAAATCGACCAGGGAATGGGATTGATCACATCCTCCTTTGACGTCCATTGAGCATTCTCTCAATACATCCTCAAGTGTTTGGATAGTTTTCCTAGATTTTCCATCAATTTGAGGATAATAAGCCTTACTGATGCATAGGTTAGTATTTAGAGAATGTTGGAGAATCTTCCAAAACATAGAGGTTAATCTTTGATCCAGATCGGATACAATAGATAATGGTAATCCATGAAGCCTTACCACTTATATGATGTATATATGTGTCAGTTGATCAAATGTGACAACCTCTTAAATAGAAATGAAGTGTGTAGTCTTTTTAGGATGATCGACATCAACCCAAATAGCATTGTCTCCTTTGGATGTCTTCAGATGTCCAGTGATAATGTCTATGGTTATGTTCTCCCATTTCCATGTTGTTATGGGTAATTTTTTCATCATCCACTTAGTCTTATACCTATCAGCCTTCACATGGTGACACACCAAGCACCTTGATGTATACTTAGTGATCTCATTCATCATGTTATCACACCAATATTTCTCTCATATATCTCAATACATCTTTGTGTTTCTTGGGTGAATGGAGAAATTAAAACTATGTGCATTATCCAAACACCATTTATTTAACATCGGATTTGATGGAAGTAATAGTATTGTTACAAATCACACAATTCCATCTTCATTGGAATTGAACTCCCATGATTCTCTTTTTTATATTTTCCACTATCTTCTAAATTCCCACATCATTCTTTTGATTATCCTTTAACCATTCCAAAAAAATTGTTAAGAAATCATTTGTTAATGGATTGATGATGTTCCATTCTTTATGATTCTCATGTCCATCTACATCAAATTTAAGGTGATTGGATTCTATTCAATTCTAATCAATGATAGAATCATTGTGTACATTCTACTAAGAGAATCTTCCACCTTGTTCGCATTTCCAAGACGATAATGGATTGAGCAATCGTAGTCTTTGATCAGCTATAACCACCATCATTGGCACTTTTTCAACTTTATCTATGTGAATATATTCTTTAGGATTTGGTGATTTGTATATATTTCACACTTCTCTCCAGAGAGGTAATGTCACCAAATTTATAATGTGAATATTACTATAGCCAACTCTAGATCATGTGTTGGAGAGTTTTTCTCATGAACATTCAATTTCCTTGAAGCATAGTCAATGACGTTGTCATTTTTCATCAAAAAAATCTATGTCCCATCTTCGAGGCATCACTAATTACCACTGTTGATGCTTATTTCCATCACAGAGTTTAATGAATAAAATAGGAGAATACATTAAGCAGAAAGAGATTCATCCTTTGAAGAACATCAAAAATTGAAAAAGGCATGAACAAGGAACTCTTTAATCATGGGTCGCACATGTTTCATTATGGTTGTGCAAGTATACTTGCACGCCACATATGGGTCGCACAAGTCACTTTTGCGCCCTATTATTTTTTTCACCCAAGGTCCTCAATGGCCTATAAATACCCCCTGTGAGCCCCCCATTTTGAGGACGAAAAAAATTAGAAGCTCAGATTCTAGCTCTGGTCACCCAAGTCTCCATCTGAAGTCTTCCGAACACTTCTAAGCTAATTATTTACCTAGAATTTATGTTTAAAAGAGGAATAATAAGTTTTATGTGTTGAAACTCATCAATACATGCGCACCTAAGTGTATAATCCTTAAGGGAAATGAAGACACTTGCACACCACCTTTCCCTCTAAAGGAATATTGCATGCCACCTATCTGAGAGCCTCTAGGGATGATACTAAGGGCTCCAATCCAAAGTCACCCAAGTATCACTTCACAGGTTCTTTGTCACCCAAGTGAACTCATTTCATACATGTATACTTGTGCGACCAGGACTTGGCGCTAGACTAATACTTGTGCACCTCCATTCAATTCACTTCCTTTCCAAAAATTCACCTCTCCTCTCCAAGATTTAGCCTTCAAAACCCTCTTCAAATCCATTCATGGCATGGTTCCTTTGTTGGATTCCTTATATGAAAAGAATTATATGGAAAAACTATCAAAAAATCGTTATTTACATAACATTATGTCACTAAGGTTAAAGATTTCATCCATTCATCCTCATCCTTTAAGATGAGAAAATATTTAATCTGGGCATCCTCCTTAGGAGTAAGCCCCATGTTCCTTAATTTGGGAATCCTCCTTACAAGTAAGCCCCATGTTCCCTAATCTTGGAATCCTCTTTATGAGTAAGCCCCAATTTCCCTAATCTGGGCATCCTCATTAGGTGTAATCCCCAAGTTCCCTAATCTAGGCTTCATCCTTAGGAGTAAACCCCAAGTTCCCTAATCTGCGCATCCTCCTTAGGAGTAAGCCCCAAGTTCTCTAATCTATGCATCCTCCTTAGGGTTATGCCCTAAGATCCTTAATCTGGGCATCGTACTTAAGAGTAAGCCCCGAGTTTCCTAATCTGGGCATCCTCCTTAGGAGTAGCCCCCAAGTTCCCTAATCTGGGCATCCTCCTTAAGAGTAAGCCCCAAGTTTCCTAACCTGGGAATCCTTTTTAGGAGTAAGCCCCATGATTAATTTATTCTTACTTGGGCTTCCTTCTCAGGCATAAAACCCAATCATTAGTCCCTCTCTAATTTAGGTATCTTTTTCAGGAGTAATCCCTATGTTACGTATTCAAATGTCCATAAAGCACAAATACCTTTATGGACTTAGTTCCCAGGTTTCTTCCATGAAGTAAATCTTGATCCTCATATATCTTGGGAGGTCATACATATGTAAGCCCCACATCATTTCTTATGATTGCATCTGTTGTGGAAGAATCGTCAGGTTTTTACTAATACCTCTTGTTTCTCACACTGAGCATGACTCACGTGATCTTAGAGTGTAAAAGTAATTATGACATCTTTCTTTGGGCCATTAATCATGCATAAAACCTCATACTTCTTCACTCGAACTATGTGGGTTCTGATTCCTTTTCTAACAAGGATATGTAGGTATCCCATCTGTGGGTACAATCCCAACTCTAAAATAATCCATGTTCTTCTGAACGACAATAAACATCAAGTTCCCCACTAAGTGGCTTTAAAACCAGTATGATTATCATAATGACCAAGAGATTTCTGTATAATAGGTTAAAGGATACCATTGACTAAGAATGTCTAATAAATACAGATGACTCTCTATCAATGAATAACCTCAAATACATATACAAGATTTTCTAAATCTCATACATATTAATAATTTATTTTCAGATCTAAAGGAAAGCTCATTTTCATTCATGGTAAATTAATAAGGATTCATGAACATAACTCAAATCTATAAAGAGTGTATTAGAGTAGACAATAATTCCCCCCCAAAAAGGTGTGATAAGTCTAACCTCCCATCCTTTTTACCAATGCAAATTCATAAGCCTCATCGGTCCATAACTAATGAGCACCTACCTTTGGAAAGTAGGTCCAAATGGATGTAGAATCATTGGATGTTTCTGGTTCTATAAATAAACCTGTTAGAAACCAATTGGAATGTTTGAACATTAATCAAACGAGGTTATCCCCATTTCCAGAACAAAAAAATGGTGAACCCAACGTGAATCCTGAACCAAGTTAAATGTTGTTTTACCTATTTGTTAGGCCCCTTTTTAACTCAATGTGAGGGCCAACAAAATAATCAATAACATATGTGCACATCCAAAATATGTAGTGGCCAAACTTATCTTTATTATTTCTATTATATCAAACATGCACTCTTTTCCAAGATCTCTCTACATTACATAAATGGCTTCTTTAAAGTTCACACATGTGAATGCCTCTGTCACTACTCACGTTGGATCCTTGTATGCTCTGAGGACGACATCACCTACTCAGTATCTTCAACACTGGGTCTCAAATGCACTGGTTTAGGAATACCATCAACACGGTACCATTTCGACTCTGGAGGCCGCTCGACAAGCCCTCCATGTTAATAACTCACCCTGGTTGTCCGGACAGCGATGACCAGTGGTCAAGAAGCAGGTGGTGCCAACCACCGTCTCTAACCGTTTCGGGTCGTTATCCCAAGAACACAATCACCAATCCCTCCCATATTATGGGTAGGTGAATGAGAAGGTCACTCGTTTCATTAATTAAAGAAGACATGAGTCCTTCCCAAGGGATCCCATCAACAATCTCCGCCAAACTCATGTTGTAGTGTTCCATCAACATGATGAGAGTACCGCCTTTAGGGGTTCGACATAGGTTCCTCAGACCCGAGCATGCATGAAGACTCGTCAAAGTCAAAATGTAGTCAACTTGGAGTTGGTTCCTACTTATTCCCCATCTAGAGAAGTCCATCAAGCCAACTTGATGGCAAACAACAAGCGGGAATATACACCAGTCTGTCCTGATGTTACTACCCGGCAGACTCATCTGGTAGTAACAAGCGATTACCTCAAGGCAATTCTGATGGAGTATTATAGGTAGGCATATAAACCTATTTATAAATCATTATCTAGTCAGCAGGCTTGTCTGACCACACCCAAAGAAGCTCGCCAATCTAATATGGTGGCAACTGATAAGCAGGGACATACACCTGTTTACAATCAAAAATTCTGTCAGCAGTCTTTTCTGCTAGTATTGAAGGAAATTCATCAAACATACTTGACGAAAAATACACAGCATGAACATATACCTGCCAATGTTCATCAAGCCTACCAACAGTCTCATTTGGTAGCACCCGGAGAAGTCAGTCGGATAGCTCCGACGAAAAATTTGGAGCAGACTCAACTCTCTGCACCGACACATAAGTACTGTCAGAATTCACTGATAGGAAAAGGAGGACAGGAGTAGGGATACACACTTACTCCAAGCACGGAATGGACATATATTCCCATTCCAGCAGCTGAGTCACCAAGCACATTCTAACAATGGTGAAAGAGAAGAAGAAAATACCTGCCCGTATTCTGGTTGCCTGTCAGAATATTATAACAATTTTAGCAGCATCACATAGAAGGAATCATATATATATATCCCTATTAGTGGAGTGACTCATCAACTTATCACTCTGGAACAGATACACACCTCTGTCCCAACCAAAGAGGGTTGTGGGGCATACCCCCCCATGTCATATGGACAATCAAGTCAGGAACATACACCCAACTTGAATAGAGATAATCAGCACAACCTGATCTTTTCTCCTGAGCAGTCACATTCAACTTCCCATAATAACCACTTTATACAACATGTGGTTCCCAAAGAGATTAAGAAGGTGTCTATGAAAAAGACCTTCTCAGCCCAATAAAGAAATCAAGAGCCAATCTGTAATAAGTCCTCGCTCGATGCTGGAGTTCTTGAAGCTATGAGACAATTATCTGTTGAATCTCAAGATTCTACTCTCTCATTTTCCAATATTGGGAACAATAATTCCGAAGGACTTCATCAGACACTTCCTCATAAAGGCTTTCTTCATGACAGTTCGGTCGATCTCGAAGTATCATCTTCAGATGAGAGCCACGATAACCCTCTGCGAGGCCAGAAGATCAAGGAGCAAAAGGTATCATATTTTGCTGTAACCCACCATGGTGGTCCTCCCTATGATGATGAATTTAGCTGCGAAAGTCCTCTCCATTGTAGTATTTCACATTGCCTAGAAAATTATTCAAAGGGAAATGTAGTAAAAAGAAAACCATCTTATCTTAAGGAACTTGAAAATGTGATGGTAGTCATGTATGACGCTTTACCGCTAGAAGGTGAAATAATTTTTCAATCAGAAGATAGCTTGGGGTGTAGGTCACTATCCCAACCACCCCTGGTTCATTCATCTTCTAATTTTATTAATGAATTATCTACCAATATTGCTGAATCTGATGAAGAAACAAAGAATAACCATCTTTGGTCTAATCAGGTAGATGAATCTTCATCGAATGAAAAGGAGGAAGTGATGGATATGAGAAAACAACTGGAAAAAGGTGAAGTATTAGTCATGTTTTGGCCATTGGCTGACTCCCAATATGATATTCCAGAAATGTTGATGGAATATTGTATTCACGATATTCATCTCAACATGTGGAAAACTCATTGTCACATGAAAAAGAAAATATTATCTTATGATCAATATAAAAATCATGTTAAGATAATAGAAGGGTTACAATGCCAAATTGATTTGGAATCTCTCTAAGTTTCCTGATATCTAAAGGTTGAAAAGAAACAGAGAGCCCTTCATCGTTCATGCCTTGGTGAACTTAAAAGATTGCGCCAGTTAATTTCCAACGCCCCATCTGGTATTCAAACCAGGGGATGGGGTGTTCAGGGAGAACTGCATTTCACTGTACTCTCTAGTCATAAAATCCATCCAAAAATGGTCTCATGCAATGTTATTTCCCATGGCTGGCCACAACAAGTTGGTTTTGGGTGTAATCAAAGGCTTTCTCAAGAACAGACCTCAACTAGTTCTTCCCAAAGTCAGTCATACAAAGAACAAGTTGTCGAATTACTCTTGCATTTGGAAAATGAGAATATCAAATAGGATTCTTGTTTAGAGAATGCACATCATCAAGTCATAGAAGTGTCATAAATCATCCAACGGTCATTTGAGCCAGGTGATTTGAGTGGATGTAGGTTGATGCATCCAGCCAATTTATGGACTAATGTCGAAAAAATCAGGAGAGATTTTAAGAAAGTCTCAGATGTAGCAGCTTAAGAGCCACCTCAGCATTCCAGACTGGGGAATCTTTTAACCCAACCCTCAAAATCATCAAATTGGATTCGAGGAGTTGTGTGGGAACAACCGGAACATCCCTAGTCCACCGAACTGGGGACTTTTCAAATCCTCAATCTATTCCTCAACAAAAGTTTGTCTTCTCTCTATTAGGGAAGAATCCACAAGAGGAATGCAGAGCCGAATTATTAGGAGACTCCCTCCATATTACAGTTCATCAAGAAGTTCCTGAAGGACCAACTAAATAAAAGCCAATGTCTAATCAAGGACATGAAAGAAGACAGTATCACAGAAATGCTGACATAAGGGATGCAATGTGTTATTCATCGATAAAGGTCATCAATTCCATTGTTACTGATCCTCTAGAACGTGAGGCTCACTCAGAGGGGTCAGATGAAGAATTTCGAGTTCAAGAAGTTGTGCACATATAAGTAAATGAAGAAGGTGTGCGTACACGAAATCAAAGGCTTACCAAGAATCTCGGTATTTCATCAAATAACCACCCCCCTCTCCAAAAGGTATACCACAAGGGGAAATGAAAAAAGTTTGGTTGCATCCCATCCTACCCCTGGAGAAGGTCAGTCACTCTCATTAGAGCAGAGGTTCACACAACTATAAGATGAAATGAAGGAGTTAAGGAGGTTGAATGTAGATCTACTTCAAGGTAGTCTTCCTCCTAAGCATACTAGAGTCAGTCAGTCAAGGGAATTTGTTTCAGCTACTAAGATGGATTATAAATATCCACTTTTACCAGTACACCCTCACAGGTCTAATCCTATGGGTCATACGCAACAACAACCGGTAGTGCTACAATCAGTTGCAGTACTAGTCACCGCACCTGTCCAAACTCCAGTTATTGCACCTGCTCAGGTCCATGCTCAACCAAATGTTTCTCAAAAGTTAATGAATATTGTTGAGTCATTAATAGAATTAATGGAAGTTATGGAGGTAAAATGTGCACAAATTCATCCAGAAAAGAGAGCTTACCCTGAATTTGTGGATGAAATTTCTCCCCCATCATATTTTGCAAGTACCACATTCCCAATTATTAATGGTTCGGGAGATCCAGAACAACACTTAACAGATTTTTTTTCTTGTTGTGATACTAGGATGGGAACTCCTCAACAACAAGAAGTAGTTAAGATCAGGTGTTTTGTACAGTCATTAAAAGGGAATGCCTTAGTCTGGTATACAAGATTACAATCCCGGTCAATTACCAGGTGGGAAGACCTCCGTCAACGATTCCATCTTTAATTTCTCTCAACGTTTCCAAAGATGACAGTTTTTGATCATAAAAACTGTAAGCAAAGAGAAAATGAAAGTGTTTTAGATTTCATTACTCGCTAGAAGGGATTAACATATTCCTTAAGCTTAGCACTCCCTCAAGAATAATTGTTTTCAATCTCTGTGGAAAATATGCATGATGAATTATTCACACCGTTGATCCCTGTGAAATACACATGAGGGTTTCGAGACCTTACTTCAATCACTCAGTAGATCGAAGACTCTCTTATGAGTACTAAGGCTAACACTCGTGTAATTCCATTAGTTCAAGGAAGGATAAAAGTGAAAGCAGAGACTGTTATAGCCACACTTAAACATACACCTGTACATGCTTCCACTTCAAGACCTTCATTATATCGAAGGGCTCCACCTCTTCAGCGTCAACAATAGAGGCCATTTCGTCAAGAGGATCAAATAGATCAAAGACGGAAACAATTTGAGGAGATAAAGATGAATTTTTATTGATTCCGAAATGAAAAAGTTCCTCGTTACTTTATTTCAGCTCTATAAAATAATTTGGTTCAGTGGACAAGGCTTGAAAGGACAAACAAGGACTGAGATGAACACCTTCCACACTATTTACCATTTAATCAGATGTTGGGGAATCCCATTCAAGAGTGTTCTGTATTCAAATACCTCTTACAAAAAATGGCGGATTCAAGAAAGGTAAAACTGAAAGGTTCTTCATCCCATATATCATTTTTTACTGCTATAGATCTAGAGGAAGAAGGCGAGTGTCACAAAGTCAAAAGAAAAAATGCACAGAAATATGATGATTGGATGGTTAGGAAAACGATCGACCAAACTCATGCCATTTTACGAACACAATTGAAGAAACCAATTGTGTATTCTGCTATGAATTCCCCAGCAAAACCCACTTCATCAAAAGGAAAATCCTCAAAGAAGCGACATAATTCAAAGAAAGAAGAGGAGTGAGAAGAAGATGAGCTCGTGTCAAAGCTGAAGTTGTCTTTGACTCTGGCAGATTTTATGAAATCTACATGAAAAGCACATGCACCACCCCACCAAACGGAATAACCTAAACTGGCTAATCAGGTAGAATCTTCAATCAGATGAAGAGTTGATCTTTGGTTCTGTTAACATGATTCACATAACAGATCCGTATTCTAGTCACAGTTTCGATCTTGATAATCCTAATTTCCCTCTATCAAACAGAGGAATTAGAGGGTGTTCTAGAGGTCTAGGATACAGAGAAAGACATGGATATTCCAGAAGCCACTATTTCAATCATACCCCTACTAGAACTGTATATGTAGCAGAAACTCATGGAAGATACCTTCAGCGGGATCAACAAGAACAATAAAGTTCTTGCATACATGACAGATTCAGTCCTGGAATAGTTATTTTTGATGATGGGTTAGAAGTTACACCTTCTTCCTCTCAGAAATTGAATAGACCTAGTCGGTCAAATCTTCCAAATTCAGGAGTATTTCCAACTCATACCCCGATACAAGATGCATCTACTTCCAAAGCATCAAATTATAAGGCACCTGCAAAACCACATCTTCTTATTGGGAAATGCAGAACTTTGGACCAAAAGTATGATGTCTGGAATCATTGGCCCAAGTATCGGCCAGGTTATCAATTTTGGATGCCTTAAATCTATCAAAGGATCGTTGAAAGGAACGCATTGAGTCTTTTTCAAGTCCTTAGGAATTTGACATTAAAGTTGTTGCGGCTGAATTCTACCATGTAGAGAATGATTCTGAAGAATGCCATGCAGTGATATCTTTTACAAATGAGGATGAAAATGATGTTCTTCATGGACATATTAGTCTTTTTCATTTATCTGGAATGTTCAGTGATGTATACATCCGACGAGACTTCATTGATAATGGTTTAGGAGTCAATCTCATCCATATTCATACACTTCATCGATTGGGACTCAACGAATCTGATTTATCTACTTCTACATTGATGTTGAAGGGATATGATAAAAATGAACAAGAACCACTAGGAAAGATTAAACTTAGAACTCAGTTTTGGGATCTTGTATCCAATTCAGATTTCAAGTTTGTTCCTCATGACATAGCCTTCAACTTTTTTCTTGGAAGACCTTGGCTACATCAATATTCGGTTATACCTTCATCATACCATCAATGTCTCAAATATTATTTCAATGGTCTAATTGGGAAATTGTATGGTGATAATTCCCCATTCAAAACATGTGAATCTCAATACATTGAGGAAGAATTATATCACATGGAGGGAAATGAGGTATCTTTGGAAAAAGAGGTTACCAAAATTAATGCTCCATATGGTTTGGAAAATATTCCAGTAAACCCATTAATACATGTGAGTATAGATTATGTGTTTCTTATCAGTCAAATTAACAGGATAAAATCAAATCCAAATACTCTAATGGAAAGTTCCATAATGTCAATTACGGCAACCAAGACAGACAACATGGTTGAAGTTGTTGATTCACCAGGCAATGATGAAATCTCAAATGGAGATGTCTTCATTTCATCTGCTGAAATCCAGAAATTATATACTTGATCAAACAGGCCATAAGAAGTTATAGAAATTAAAGAGATGAATGATGATGTTGAATCTCAATCCATCATCTCCTCTTTAGTACCAAAAGAAGACCCTTCATCATCAATAGGGTCAGAAATGGTAGCTTCTTCTTCAAGATGTTCAAATTTTAACTTCTCTCCTGATCATGGAAATTCTGCTTCATCATCTTCTATGCATGTAGAAATAGAAGAAGTAACACCTATTGAAGAAGATGAGAAAGATTTCAGGGATGCACCTCCAGAATTTGAAGAGGGTATCTCTACCACTGTGGATGAACTCATAGAAGTAAATCTGTGTACAAAAGAAGATCAATTCCCCACATTAATTAGTGCGGTCATGACTCTTGAAGAGTAAGAAATGTATGTTTCATTTTTCAAGAAAAATCGAGATGTATTTGGTTGGACCTATACAGAAATTCCAGGGCTTGATCCTGATGTTTCTACTCATCATTTAGTTTTTCCAGAAGAACATCGAGGATTCAAGAAAGCTGCAAGAAGAACACACCAAACTTATGCCTCCAAAACTGAAGTCGAGGTTGATAAGCTTATCCAGGCTAACTTCATCAAAGAAGTTCAATATCCCAAATGGATGGCTAATGTTGTCCCTGTGAAAAAGAATAATGGAAAAATTAGAGTTTACATTGTCTTCATAGATCTTAATCGGCATTTTCCTAAGGATGATTTTATGGTTTCGATCACAGAAATCTTATTTGATACAACAGTTGGCTTTGAAGCACATTCCTTCATGGATGGATATTCTGGGTGTAATAAAATCTGAATAGCTCCAGAAGATGAAGAATCTGAAGCCTTCAGCGCCCCTCATGGTGTGTTTTTCTATCAGGTAATTCCCTTTGTCCTGAAGAATGCAAGTGCAACATATCAACATGCCATGCACCATATCTTCAAACCCCTTTTTGGGAAATTTGTAGAATGTTATGTGGACGATTTGGTGGTTAAATCCAAACAACATTATAATCACTTGGATACTTTGGAAATCATATTACACAAACTTCGACGAAACAATTTCAAGATGAACCCCTTAAAATGTGCTTTTGGGGTAACCTTATGAAAATTTCTCAAATTTTTTGTACGCCATCGTGGTATATAAGTTGATCCTAATAGGACAAAATCAATCCTTGGCATGTCACCATCTCGAAATTTGAATAAATTGAGAGGTCTTCTAGGACACATGGCCTATATTCGTCATTTCATCGCCAATATGGCAGGAAAATGTTTACCTTTCACCAAATTGATGAAGAAGGGAGTCACTTACCAGTGGACTGAAGAATTTCAAGAGGCATTCAACCTTATCAAGAAATATCTCTTGATTCCACCAGTATTAATGCCACCTAATGAAGGAAGACCACTTCTCCTATATGTGACGGATTTTGAGCGATCATTGGGTGCCTTCCTTGCCCGAAAAAATGATGCTGGGATTGAAAACAACCTTTACTATCTCATTCAGACTATGCTTGAAGCAGAAACTCGATATTAATGTATTGAAAAGTGCTACTTAGCATTAATATTTGCAGTTCATAAATTGGGACACTACCTGAAACATCATGAGGTACAATTGGTACCTCGCAATAACCCGATCAAGTTTATCCTTAGTCGTCCAATGCTTACAAGATATCTGGCATGGTGTGCTGTTATTTTGCAGCAATTCGATATCCAGTATGTGTCTCAAAAGGCAATAAAGGGACATGTTCTGGCTAATTTCCTTACTGAACACCCTTCAGTGGAAGATGCATCTTTAGATATTGAACATCCCGATGAGGAAGTCTTTTCTATTCAAGATAATATTCAAACATGGTAAATGTACATTGATGGTGCTTCCAGAAGTCTAAAAGAGAAGAAAATGGAAGATCCTAAATTCAGAAAAGTTGGGTTGGGAATTGTAATTATTTCCCCCGAAAAGGAAGTTCTACTGTATTCTTTATTATTGCTGGAAGGTGGTACCAATAATGAAGAAGAATATCAAGCACTCATTGCAGGATTGTAGTTGGCACTTCATGCATAGGTGAATCACTTAAAAGTGAAATGTAATTCAGACCTGGTAATCAACCATGTCAATGGGGGTTATGCCATCAGAAAAGAAGATTTAATCCCTTTGTATGATTACATCAGGGAGTTAATGGCAGAATTTCTTTCAGAACTGACATTTTATTATGTCCCGTGATCACAAAATGCCCAAGGGGATGCATTGGATAATGTAGCAATAGCTCTAGAAGATTAAAATCAGGATTAAACAATCATCAGTATTGCCCACCGTCGTATAGTGTCCCCTTATGTTCAAATCAGAATAGAGAAAATCAATGAAATTAGTCCCATTTTGGAACCATATGGTCACACTACAGGATAGATGACACCTATTAGGGAATACCTTCATTATGGAACTCTCCCACCTGATAGAGCTGAGAAAGAACAAGTCTGGAGACATGGGGTCCATTTTACTCTCTATGATAGCCAAGATCATCTAGATGAAATTCTCTATAAAAGTGGTTTTTATGGAATTATCTTTAGATGTATTGATGGTGAAGTAAAAATGGTTGACATGAAAGAAGTACATGCAGGAGTCTGTGGTGCCCACAAGTCTGTACATAGACTATTTCATCAAATTCGAAGGCTTGGATTCTTTTGGCCATCAATGATACAAGATTGTGTTGATTTCACTAGGAAGTGTCATTCTTTCCAAGTATATTTCAACTTCATTCATCAACCCCCAGAGTTTCTTCATATAGCTATATTATCATGGCCATTTTTTAAATGGGGAGTGGATGTAGTAGGACCTTACCCTTCAGCTACATCCAAGCAGTTTAAGTATATTCTTACTGCAACTGACTTCTTTTCCAAATGGGTAGAGGCAATACCTCTCAAAGAAGTTAGTTCCAAAAGCATTGTTAGCTTCATCAAATCTAACATCATTACCATATTTGTTGTCCCACATACCATATTGATGGACAATGGCACCAACTTCTATTCATCCATGGTAAGGATGTTGTATCAAGAATACAACACCAAATCCAACCATTCATCTCGGTATCATGAAGCTGCCAATGGCCAATTAGAATCTTTCAATAAGACTCTTTCAAACAAACTGCAAAAATATGGTGTATAAAGATAAGAAATCGTTGCCTGATAAACTTTTTCATGCTTTATGGGATTATCGGACCACCACCCACACTTCTACGTGGTAAACTCCATATTCATTGGTATATGGAACAGAAGTTGTCTTGCCCATTGAGGTTCAATTACCTTCACTCAGAGTAGCCATTGGTGATCAGTCATCTACTGATGAACAATCTCAAAAGTGATTGGATGAATTGGAATGATCAGATGAAAAATGATTGTGCACCCTGCACAACATGGAAGTCTATCATAATCGAATAGCACGGGCTTTCAACAAAAAACATCGTCTCCGTTCATTCATTCAAGGAGAATTTGTATTGGTTCTCAGAACTCCAATGATACTAGGAAAGAAACCTCCCAAGCATGAGCCAAAGTGGGAAGGACTTTATTCAATACATAAGGTCCACTCCATTGGGGATTATTCTTTAATCTCAGTAGTTGGAGAGCTCGTTACAACTCCAACCAATGCATGATTCTTGAAGAAGTATTTTGTGTAACACAAATACAATATGTCCTAGCTACATGATGCTTAACTGTACATCACCCTTTCATCCAACATGACGTTAAATTGTGTTGTCCTTAATACATGACATTAAACCGCATAGTCCCCTCTTTCGTCCTTTTTAAATGACGTTGATCTATACAGCCCCTCTTTTGTCCTTACTGCATGAAATTAAACTGCATAGTCCCCAAAGTCCTTACTACAAGACTTTAAAATGCATAGTCCCTCTTTTGTCTAACATGACGTAAAACTATGCATTGTTAGGGTTGTTTCTATCTCTTGTTTCTCACACCGAGTACGACTCACGTGATCTTAGAGTAAACTTCAACCATAATACCCTCTATGGGCGGCTAACCCTGCATAAGTCCCAACACCATCTTTGGGTTGTCCTCAAGTACAACTTAATCACCAGTTCATTCTTAATCGAACTACAAGGACTTTTATCCTTGCCATCGAGGCTGGGTACATTGGCATCCTCCCGAGGATCAATCCCAAAACCAATCTCTTCACATCGGTTCACCTCCGTCTCATACGATGTTGATCCGTGAAGGAGCCCAAAACCAATCTCTTCACGTTAGTTCATCTCTATCTCATACGATGTTGATCCGTGAAGTAGCCCAAAACCAATCTCTTCACGTCATTTCACCTCCATCTCATATGATGTTGATCCGTGAATCAACCCAAAACCAATCTCTTCATGTCGGTTCACCTCCGTCTCATACAATGTTGATCTATGAAGCAACCCAAAACCATTCTCTTCACATCGTTTCACCTCCGTCTCATACGATGTTGATCCGTGAAGCAGCCCGAAACCAATATCTTCACATTGGTTCACCTCTGTCCCACATGACGTTAAATTGTGTACATCACTTTTTTCCCTGATACATGACACTAAACATTACAGCACCATCGTCCTTTCTATATGAAGTTAAACGATACAGTCCCCCATTTTCCCTCACCTAAGAGGGAATCATCATTGACATTGATCTCCAATCATGTCATAGTTCAAAGACTACGTGCATACATGGAAATGTGCAAACCTTTAGTCTTGGTTTAAACCATCATTGCACTAAAGTCCCCTTTCAACATTCACTTGTACAAACCATATATATACTAAGGGTATTTTAAGAACTATGTACGGCTTGATTCCCATCCTTATGGAATACGTAGGAATGTTCGAGCGTCCCTTGAATCCAGCCCCAAGTCATTGGGCCGAACTCCGAATTCCACTTTCAGTCCCATGGCTGAAAATTCCTCCTATGAAAACATTAATGTGGTATGAAAACCCTAGTCTTCATTCACATTAGGTTCATAAAACACAGAATTTCTATTCCTCATTATGGTTCGAGCTATATGACCCTAAAACTAAGATCTCCTACACTCTCATCCCACATGACGTTAAACTGTATTTGAATAACTACGTATGGCTTGTTTCCATCCTTATGGGATGCGTAGTGAAGTCCAATACCTCAATTCATGACCCGGACACAATAGGATTATGTTTAGCATTGGTGTGTGTATCTCTTACATGCATCGTACAATACCGATTTTCATGTGTCATTCTCCTAACCTTAAATATTTACATATCTCCATAACCCTTATCTTGACTTCTGGTCACAAAATGACTGATACTCAGGAATTCTTTTGTCTATCTATGCAGCATGTGCACTTAGGTGGCCTTGCATAAGTAGTCTACATAACGGACCATTCAGCCAAAAGATGCTATTATTTTACTATGCTGACAATGCCCTTAAGTGGCCCTGTATAATTCAACCCCCTAACAGGTTTTTCAAATAGTGGTAAATTCATTATTTTTAAGCAAAACCTCTTTTGTACTTGGTTGTCTTAACGACAATATGTAGGGATTTGCACAAAAATAGCCATCCTTAACATATTTGTCCCATAGTCTTTTTCATGATATGAAATTATTCAAGTCTATGGTTTAGATTTACCTTCCCTACGCTTGGGTCAGACCTTCGCAGGAGTGAAATTCATCCAATTAGTTGAAAATATTAATTGGGAATATCCTCTCCATATTCATGTACCTATCTCCATACAGTAGACTCTATGCTTTGGAAAATTTGAATCTTCATAAACTTTCACTGGCTTTTTAGAAATAGAAAAGTAAAATTTCTGAGAGTTCTTTTTCCTGACTATGCATCACGTGCCCTTAGGTGGCCTTGGATAAGTAGTCTACATAACTGACATGTCAACCAAAAGATTCTATTATTTGACTATGAAGCCAATGACCTTAAGTGGCCCAACATAATTCAACGCCCTAATAGGTTTGTTAAATAATGGTAACTTCACTTTCAGGAAATACTTCCGATAATGCATTTTAGCCCTTTTTCATATCATTCTTCAGATTCAAAATATCTTAAGTCATATTTTATATGTTTTACCCCATACATGAATGTGGTAATATTTTTTCATATAAATTATCAAGGAATTGAGTCATTTTTAATCCATTTGGTCAAAGTTATTTCGACCTTAAACATTAGAGTTTTTTTGTCCGATGTGCATGAATTTAAACTGCCCACAAAAGATAAGGGATCTCTGAACAATAGTCAAGTCCCAGCTCACTAAACAAACATTTTGTATGATTTAGGTAATATTGAGCAATAAAAAGATTCAAATATTGTAGGGTTATTTTTATAATCCTAGCAACAATCAAACTATGCTTACTAGGCCCATTGTCTTAGGTAAAAACTTAAAGCAGGTAACAAGACAATGTAAGAACAAATGATTGAAGATGAAAGTATTTTTCATTGATTCACTAGAGTTAGAAGGAAATCCAAAGACTTGAGTCTCTTCTCTTTTTAAACAATTACAAGAGGATTTCAACATAAATATTCATTTGATTTATGGAATCACGACCATCATCAGCAACAACCTGGAATTCATTCATTCAACTGGACACAATAAGGGATGTAGTGATAACAGATCATCTTGGAACAATTGTAAAAAAAATATCTTGAGTGCGGATTGAGAAAATTTTCTACTGATCAAACAGTGACTCTGTTTCTGTCTAAGAGACTTGGAAGATGAATAAATGGATTTGAGAATGGACCATTGGAAGTAAAGAGCCATTTGGAGAGAGTACCCTTTTCATATATTGTTTCTAATGTCATGATAGGCTTGTCTCCACCAACCGGCAGTAGAAAATATATCAGCCCATTGTTTTCCTTTTTTATATATGCAAGGAAATGGCATGGAGGAAAATTTTGAAATTTCACAACATTGTTTCTGCTCTTAGTGCACAACATAACCGAAATAGAGGGATAACAGTGCTGCTTCATCTCAAGCATATGAAATTTCAGATTTGGAACACAAAGACAATGATGCATTATGTAGGCCTTCTCCACTTTTACAGCATTAACAAATGATCCTCCAACTGAGACATTTTCTAAAGAAAAGTTACTATAATTATGAAACAATGAATGAGGGAGATAGTTCTTTGGCTCTGGAACGTTGACTCCTTGGAGATGACCGTGCCCATACAGAGGCAGGTAAATACTTTGTGCGAAATTAAGATGATACTTCTTCAAGTACTTGGACAAATCTAGAAGAGTAATTTCAAAAATATTTTAATAATCATGGCCAATGGCGTTCATCATTTCATCAATACACTTGCTAGCTAGCTCATCAGCCATTCCAATTATTCTGGTATCCATTGAATCTTCACAAACATCAGATAAATAACTTTTAAGTAAGTTGATTTTTCATAAAATTTGTGATGAAATTCGAAATAAATGGCCAAAGCATTAAGGAGCACAATTCCCATATTGGCGTGCAAGTCCAATTTGGTCGCGTAAGTTTTACCACGGTATTACTGGCGTGCAAGTCAGAAACTCACTATAGAAGCACGAAATGAACACAAGCGCGGACAAGCAGAAAGCCAAGTCACTTGTGCAAATGAGAGATACTTGCGCACCGAGAGCACATAAGCATTTGAAACCGAGTTCTTTGTGCTATGTGGTGTCGCATATTTATTGGCGAGGCCATACCCCTACGCGCCGGACCCTGTGCGCCAGAAGTATACATGCATGCCTATTACTTGCGTGCCACATTACCTTATTTCTCATTTTCCTCAGAGTCAAATCATCCTTCCTTTTTCAGATCCAACTCTGAGAAGGGACTTTTGTTGATGCTCCATTCTGTAACAGAGTTTAACAAATGGAAAATGGGAATACCTTAAGCACAAAGATATTCATCCTTTTAAGAACATCAAAAATTGACAAAGGCATGAACAAGGAACTCGTTAAGCATGGTTTGTGAAAGTTTCATTATGGTAACACAAGAATACTTGCGCGCCACATATGGGTCGCACAAGTCACTTGAATGCCCTATTATCCTTTCTCCAAAGGTCCTCAATGGCCTATAAATACCCCCTGTGGGCCCCCCATTTTGAGGACAAAAAAACCAGAAACTCAGATTCAAGCTCTGGCCACCCAAGTCTCCATCTGAAGTCTTCCTAATACTTATACAGTAATTATTTACCTAGAATTGAAGTTCTAAAGAGTAAGAATAAGGCCTAAGTGTTGAAACTCATCAATACTTGGGTGCATAAGTTTCTAACCATTAAGGGAAATGAAGACACTTGCGTGTCTCCTTTACCGCTCAAGGAAATGTGCACGCCACCTATCTGAGGGCCTCTAGGGATAATACCAAGGGCTCCAATCCAAAGTTTCCCAAGTATCACTTCATAGGATGTTCTTAACCCACGTAAACTCATGTTGCACAAGTATACTTGTGTGACCAGGACGTGTGAGTCAGACTTATATTTGCGTGCCTCCTTCCAATTCACTTCCTTTCCACAAATTCACCTCCCCTCTTTATGATTTAGCCTTTAAAACCCTCTTCAAATCCATTTATGGCGTGGTTTCTTTTATTGGATTCCTTATCTGAAAGGAATTCTATGAAACATCTCTCAAAACATCGTGATTTACATACAATTATGTTACTATGGTTTGAGATTTCATTCATTCATCCTCATCCTTATAGATGAGAAGATATTTAATTTGGGTATCCTCTTTAGAAGTAAGCCCAAATTTCCATAATCTGGGGATCCTCCTTTGGAGTTAGCCCCAAGTTCCCTAATCTAGTCATCCTCTTTAAGAGTATGCCCATGTTCCCTAATCTGGTCATCCTCCTTAGGAGTAAGCCCCACGCTCCCTAATCTGGGAATCCTCCGTAGTTGTAAGCCCGAAGTTCCCTAATCTATGCATCCTCCTTCGGAGTAAGCCCCATGTTCCCTAATCTGGGCATCCTCTTTAGGAGTGAGCCCCAAGGTCCCTAATATGGGCATCCTTCTTAAGAGTAAGCCCCTAGTTCCCTAATCTGGCCATCCTCCTTAAGAGTAATCCCCATGTTGCCTAATCTGGGCATCCTCTTTAGGAGTAAGCACCATGTTCCCTATCCTAGACCTCCTTTTCTGGAGTAATCCCCATACTTAATTTTATTTGACTTGGGATTCCTTCTCAGGAATAAAACCCAATCATTAGTCCCTCTCTAATTTTGGTATCCTTCTCTAGAGTATGCCCTATGTTAAGTATTCAAATCTCTATAAGCACATATACCTTTATGGACCTTGTTCCCTTGTTTCTACCCTAAAGTAAATCTCTATCCTCATATACCATGGGTGGTCATACATATGTAATCCCCACATCATTTCTTATGATTGAATCTTTCGTGGCACAATCATCAGGTTTTTACTAATACCTCTTGTTTCTCACACCAAGCATGACTCATGTTTGATTATAGTGTAAAATTAATAATTAAATCTTTCTTTGGTCCATTAATTATTCATAAACCCTCATACTTCATCACTCGAACTGTGTGGGTTCTCATTCCTTTTCTAACAATGATATGTAGGTATCCCATCTGCGGGTACGATCCCAACACTAAAATAATCCATGTCCTTCTGAACGACAATAAACTTCAAGTTCCCAACTGTGTGGCATTAAAACCAGTATGGTTATCATAATGACCAAGAGTTTTCTATATAATGTGTTTAAGGATACCATTGACTAAGAATGTCTAATAAATACAGATGATTCTCTATCGATGAAGAACCACAAATACATATACAAGATTATCTAAATCTCATACATATCAATCATTGATTTTCAGATCTAAAGGAAACATCATTTTGATACTCGGTAAATTAATAAGGATTCACAAACATAACTTAAATCAATAAAGAGAGTACAGAGTAAACAATAATCCCCCCCAAAAAGGTGTGATGAGTCTGGCCTCACATACTCTTGAACAATGAAAATTCTTAAGCCTCATCGATTCATAACTAATGAGCACCTACCATTGGAAAGTAGGTCCAAATGGATATAGAATCATTGGATTTTTCTAGATCTACAAATAAACTTGTTAGAAACCGATTGGAATATTTTATCCTTAAACAAACGAGGTCATCCCCATTTCCTGAAGAAACAACCACAAAAAAAATCTCCACTTGTGGGAAGTGTGAGAACGAGCATAGTGTTAATCCTCCCTTTCTTCTCTTTAAAGATATCTTCGCATTCATATCTCCATGAAAAATTGACTCCCTTACATGTTATCTTGGTAAGAGTGTTTGAAAATCATGAATAATTTTTCAAAAATTGGTGATAATATCAAGCTAACCCATTGAAGCTACATATATCCATCAAAGATGTTTTCCTCATTCATCCCTCAATTGCATTTTTCTTGGGGGGACCCAATGATATCCCATTTAATATAATTAAAGGACCCAAGAATGAGGCCTCCTTCAACTAGAACTCTCACATGCAATACTTTTCACAGAGCTTCTCCTTTCTCATGGTCTCTTGTACAGTTATTAGATTCTCCTCATGATCCTCCTTGGGTTTCTATTATACTAGAATATCATCTATGAAGACCACCACAAATTGTTTATGGTAATGTATAATGACATTATTCATAAATTCCATGATGTTTTATGGAGTATTAGTGAGTCCAAAAGGAATTACGATGAATTCATAGCGCTCATACCATGCACAAAAAAAGACATGGGGATATCCTACTTCTTCACCATTACATGGTAATATCCCGACCATTGATCCACCTTGGAGATGTATTGTTCTCCACATGGACGATTGAAAAATTCATCCATTCATGGTAGATGATACTTGTTCATTATTGTGATTTTTTGAGCTCATGATAATCATATGAAATGGTGAATTGACTCATCCTTATTCTTGATAAAGAGGACTAGTGTACCCCATTTTGAAGCACTTGGGAGAATAAACCCTTTATACAAATTATCCTATAGTTGTTTTTAAGCTCCTTGATCTCCACAATAGTCATTCTATATAGGGTCATATGTATTGGAAAATTACCATGTATAAATTAAATCAGGAATATATTATCTCTTCTAGGAGTAGGACCGAGAAATTCCTCAGGAAACAATTCATCGAATTACCTCACAATAGTAATATCTGAAAGGATTGTTTCTTCCTTAGACTCAATCATCTGAGTGAGATACAAATGCTCATAGGGTAGTAATATCCATTCTTAGGATGATTTGGCTAAAGAATATTCATCCTCCTCCTTCCACTTGCACAGAATTGGGGGTCGATTCTCCATATGGAGAGTGATTTCCCTATCACATAAATTTATGATGGCTCTATATAGGGAAATCCAATCCATACCAAGAATTTCATTAAATGTAACTAGATGGAGTATGATTATGTTCTCTGAGATGTTTAATACACAAATTGTGATAGGAGTAGAGTTATATTCCTAGGATTAAATAATTTCCCCACTTTCCATTATCACCTACATCTCTACTTCCATTATTTATGGTGATGTTGGTATTGTTCTACTAAACATTCGGGGTATAAAATAATGAGTAGAAATAGAATCCAATAGTATGGTCAAAATTATTGAATGAATAAGTAGCATATCTGTACCACTATTTTTTAGGAATTCTCTTTGGTGTTATTGATGGAAACAACTCACCCTTAATGCATTTGAAGTTATTGGTTGCCTCTAAAACCCTTGGTTTGGGTAATAGGTTCTCAAAGATCCTTGGTTCTTTGCAGTTGGATCAATGAACAGTGTGTTGAGGGTCTAACTGAGTGTTACTCTCCTCTGTCATAGTAGCAGGTTATTCTTTTCACTATTAATGGCAAGGTTCCCTACTCTTCCACATCTAAATCATTTCCTCATCCCCTTCATCCAATTTCCAATGTGTTAATTTCTACACCTTTGGAAAGTGGGGTTCTATTAGAAATAATGGATTTATTCATTTTAAAACCATAATTAAGGCCCACTTTCCACCTCTAATCCCCATGATACCCCCGAGATTCACTGATCTCCATTTCAACTTTGAGGACGCATCAGACAATTTCTCATAGCAATCAAAGTCATATGTATCTAGGGATTTACATAGGCTAGGATTCCCCACCCCAAATAAGTGGACAAACTTGAATTTTGGGGTAACAACAAAGGTGGAGGCGTATTGTGTAAGCCTTGTGAAGTTCTCCTCATATGCTCTGATGGATTCAGAAAAAAAAAATTTGAGGTCAAGGAAGTCCCTTTCCATCATAAGTCAGAGGGTTCAAGGAAAATATTTATCTATAATATTTTCCAGAAATCCTTCCTTTCCAATGACACGATATCTTCTTCATGATTCGTAATTTTGATCAATGTACACCATTGATTAGATTCACACTCCATACGATAAGAAGGTAGAAGAACCCTCTCATTTTCATAACATTGGAGGAGGGAGAACGTCTTCTTAATGATTTTAATCCATTTTCAGCAATTGAGGGATCAAATGATCGATTCAAAGTAAGAGGTCTTTGTCTCATGAAGCTCAATATTTCATCTTGTTCCTTAATAGTGGGGTTGGACATTCCTCTTCACCCATTCATCTATTCAAAATGTGAGTAATCTAAGAGAGTATCGTGACAATGTTAGTAATTACCACTCCCATCAAAAAGAGAATCTCATTAGAAAATTCATCACATTGATCTTCGCATCAATTTTTAGACCGATTCCTCCTATTATTGGCCATTAGATAGAATAAATGGAATATTAGGGGTAAAATATAAGGGGAATCCAATGAAATAAAGGTATATCATATAAATTTCATTTATCACTTTAACTTATGAATTTAAAGGGCACAATCTATGTTATCTGTGATCTAATTTCCAACATATATTCTTAGGGGAATTTTTCTTATTCCATTAATAATGGTTCATACTAAGATTATGAATTTATCAAAGTATAACCCTTATGAGTGTTCAACCAAGAGTGCAGCAAGGCCCATTATATTGCACCACTTACCATTTGAGTCTAGCTCAATGCGGTGTTTTCAGGTTTTACCCCTAGATTCATATGTGCCAGAGCCACCTCTACTTGTTCGTATCCAGACAGGGAAGTATTTATTTGATAAACCACTTACTCTATACTCAACAAAATTTAGGTATGTTTTTATCATACTTCATATTATCCATAAGGCTTTCTCTAGGGTTTTCTATTCATAATCCCATTAATAACTAAACCTATGCATTGATACCAACGATTATAACCCTGCTCTTTATTACACACTTAAACATGATTTAATACAAAAAATTGTAGTTAAGACAACTTTGAGGATCAAAAAGTCTAATGTATTGTGAAATTAGTAACATTAAATGACAACTTAAGATATAAATACAAAATCTTAATTGAAAACTTCTTTTACATTACCACCAAATTCCCTCTTACTTAGCATTGCATGGGATAACTTGGGGAAAACATAAAAAAAAGGATGATCTATAAAGCCCAGTAAAGGAGTAAACAAGTCTAAACATGAATAATATGATACATGTTAGGCAATAGAAATATCAATTTGTAATAATAGAATCATGAACATAATGGCATGATATAGCATGATTATCATAAAAATAGAGATGTGGAAACTACATTAAACATGCTGTTAGCCAGAGACACATCTCATTGCACTTGGATATTGAGTTAACCCTCATTGAGAATGAATCATAATGATGAAAAACTCATTGCAGATGACATATCATGATACTATTCATTACCCAATGCATTGAAGTGGTAACAGGGAAAACCCTTTATAAACATTTCATTTCATGCATAAGTGTGCCACATGGATCATATAACCTGGAATCATTCAACATCCTAGGTTATTACAAGATTAAGGAATAAGGAATAGATAAATGTAAGTACCATTAAATATGTATACGTTCATAATGGTGAATAACCTTGATAGATAAATTGGTATTGTATTCACTACGAAATTATTTATGGTTGGAAAACCACAATGCAATTTCAGCAGCACAGAGTGATGACATTAAAATTCATAAAAAATGGGAGATGAGAGATAAATGGGTATCTCATAATATTTAAATGAAATATAAATTATGGGTTTCCTATAGATACATATCCCAACTCATTGAATTTTGAAATTGAGGTTGTAACATAATATTGAAACTTGAAAAAATAAGAGAAATGGAATAACTCTTACGAAATTTTAGCATGGTAACCAGGGTACATTGGTGGAATTAATGATAGATAAAGAGGTATGTAATAATTCAAATATAAGGAGCGAACAATGAGGGAGGATATAAATCATACCCCAATATTTTTAATTGAAAAATAAAATTTTATATCAACATAAAGAGACATGGACAAATATGAGAAATGAATAAATACCTTATGAAAATTCAGTATTGTAATGGAATAGGTTAGGGTAAAAATGAGAGGGGTTAAATAATATAACATTTAAATAACATAAAATAGATTTTAATAGAATCATTATAATTTAATGAAAATATATCCATTGTAATTTTTAAGAACAACTTATAAATAAGATGCTTGAATTTGAAAGCATGAGAGTAACGTGGGGATCCCTTACAAAATTTCGGCATAGTAATAGCTTTTGTAAGGCTCCAAATGAGGGAGGATAAATGATATATCATTGAAATAAAATCAATTTTAATGTAAATTAATGATTACAAACGAATTTCAAATCATGCAATTGAAATTAAAGGAACTGCTCTCAAATAAGGTGCTTGAATTCATAGAGGATGAGAGGAATCCCTTACTTGATTGTGTCACTTCAAGAGATTTAGGAATACATTATTGGGAGCTTTGGGATCTTTGGGAGGATTATATAGATATAAGGGATGAGTAGGGAAGTTATCCATGTATTTTTAGTGAAGATAACTGTGATCCTGGGTGGGTTTACATAGAAAAAGAGTAGGAAATTTTTTAATGTTTCACAAACAGAGGTTTTGGAATCTATATAATTAAATATTCAAAACAACAAAACATCCCTTGGGTTTTACCTATGTTTTTTTTAAAATGGGAGTGGAAAAAATTATTTTATACGGTGAATTATTAACTTATTAAAATATTAGGCTTGATTATGTGGAGGTGAGTCACATTCTTAAGGAAATCATCTCAAAATGTTAAAATATTTTATAAGTCATCGAGGGTCCACTAAAGCATTGTAAAATTAATCAAAAAAATCTAAAATCAAATTTATTTAAAGGTAAAACATATATTGGCCGAATAACCCTTTTATAGTATTTTATTACATCACTATTGGGTCATTATGATGCCATAAATCACATTATACATTTAAATAGTATTTAATTTTTACACAAACTTTTGTTGGTCTCAGAAAATTATAAAAAATTCACTATTAGATAATATCATAGTCTTGAATCTGAAAATAATATTATTTTTATATTAATAAATTTCTAAATATGTAAATTTTACTTTTAAAATAAAATCTGAGAGTGAAAATTCAAGTGTTTGGACAAAAACAGCTTTCTAACCGTAATAAAAATTACAATTGTATTAAAATTATATTATCATTTAAATTAAATAAAAATTAATTTAGTTATACTATTTTATTAATATATTTTCTATTTCAAAAATCCATTAATTATTAAATATTTATATTTTGATTGAATATTAACTAAAAATTGTAACGCCCTGACCCGAGTTACCCAAAGCCGGCGCATTATTATATAACATTGGCATGATCACAAGAAAGATCAAATCTCGAAAGACCGATTAGTTTAGTAGCCTTGGAAACACTAGATATATTTATAAAGTTTACATTACATAATTAATTGTAAAATAAAACAACATCTTGTATCCACACTCATATCCCTTTTTACTATCCTGGCAGGTCATTCATAAAATACTTCTTCACATCCTGGGAAAAATAAAACATAGAAATGGGTGAGCTCAAATGCCTAGTAAAGATAACAATATAGCGAAAATTTTTATAAATAAGCATAAACAATTAAGGCAATGTATAACTAAAACAAAAGCCTTTTAAACTTGAACTTCAGCATAATATGGAAAAAATAAAATGAAATAATTCCATTTATTTATTCACATGGATATTCTACTAGTCGAATAATCACATGAAATATCAATAACCACTTTCATAATGATGGAATGCATAATGTCATACTATCATAACCACATATCCAAGGTCTCATGCCAAGACTACAAATAAGATTTTTCCAAGGCCTTGTGCCAAGGCACTAGTTTGTCTCATGAGACCTACCGATGCATCGATGAGCTATAACGGGCTTTACACGTCACTTATTAAGTCCAATGCATTCCTCATATGAACAAGTTTAAACATAATATAAACATTCGTATTAAAACTAGCATACGAAATGTAAATACATTCACCATAAACCATGAATGGTATAAAAATAACACATCCAAATTCAAACATATCACAAAACATTCAATATAATATGGATGTTTTGTATAATAATAAATCAACTTCAAATAAGCTTAAAATCCATCAAAGGATGTTGACATAGATGAAATCAAAACTATTTGAGAGAAATATGCCTTTTTTGAAATCATTTAAAAGTCACATAATTATAAAATAAAACATTTAATTTCAAAATTTTCTTATAATCTTGTAAGGTATTCTTCAAATATTTTATAACTGTGGAAAATAGCTTCACCCTCCGTATAAGTTAAAAAAACATTTTTACCTTAATTTTGTCAAAAAAGTTGAAAGGCACCTTGTTTGGAAAATGACATAAATATTCCTTTATAAAATTCATAGAAAAAGTAAAAAAGGGTATAAATGACTTTAACCCATTTTCTGTAAAATAGTATGAATGTTTTGAAATACATTTTTAAGAAACATGGATATGGATGATAAAGAAATCTTAGTAGATTATTACGTATAAACAACCTTGAATAATAAAGAGATTGCGAAATAAACCCTTACCTTGTACTTTTCCTTGGTTAAGGGTAGGTTAAACTTCGGTATAATGGTGAAATAATTGTTATTAAATTATAAAAGAATCATATACATTAATATGATATCATATATGATCTTTTAACATTGCTTTGTTAATAATATCTTAGAATTATCGTCTTTTTGGGTGTTAACATACTCGTTTTCTTTTATATGTTTTGTTACATAAGCCGTGTTTGTTATGGATGGGTTGTATATTATTCATATATAGAATGATATCAAGTCCTTATACATTATTATTAATCTTCAAATGATAATTATACTTGAATGGATACGATGGAGAATGAATCTCATCGTGTTCGTGGAGACGGTAGTCCGTACGTACGTACGAGCGATAATATCAATCTTTTGACATTAAAATAATATTAAATTGGATGGTATATAATATATAAAAATTAATTATCATGTTATATTTATTATTTTCATGAATTACACATCATTATTATAACCATCCAAATAATATTGTTTTGAATAACAGTTACACCACGATGTGGAGAGGGTAAGCCGTACGCACGCACCTTATGGTGACATGTCATTAAAAGGATGGATAGAATACTGAAATATGGTTGTATCATGATTATAATAACATCAATTTATATATAAAATACTGGATTTATTATTTTATAATGGTAATAACAAATATAGAATAAGTGGAAGAAGAAAGGAACTTGAAAAGGGGTGGTGAAATCATTACATCTTCTTCGTGTTCTTCCTTTTGATTTGATCAAAAGGGCTCCATAGGTTGTATTTTTGACTAAAGGAAGGCCTCTAGGATGAATTGAGGGAAGTTTAGAGAGTATTTGGGCAGGGTTTGGCCGAACCAAATGGCTTTTATGGTGTGAATTAATGAGAAGGGGGAGTGCCCTTTTATAAGAGGGGTGAGTGGCACCTTTGGAAAAGCTAGAAATATTATTTTATAATAAATTCCTATTCGCTTTATAATGGTTCCAAAGTGAATTATTTAAAGTTTAATGTTGGTATGGGACAAAAACCACTCAACCAATAGAATTTAGATAGGTTTGGGTCATTATATTAACCTTATCTTTTACTATTAACTCTTAGTTAAATAGTTTGACACTTACCATGTCACTATGTATTTTTATATTATATAGTTAATAAACTTACTATATACCTCCAAGAGACCCCCAAGTGATCCATTAATGGTACACCAATCATGATATAAGTCTTTGGCCGAACCTTAGATTTATAGTAATTGAATATCAATTAATAAGATAATATTTGTTTTAAAAACTCTTTTATGTCAATTTTGACTCTATTTGGAAAATTGATTTTTGTAAAAATCATAACAGAATTATTAGTTCTAAAATAGTTAATTAAATTATTTATAACAAGTCATATTAACCTATAAAATTATGTTAATTCATAAAAAGTCTCAAAAAGTATTTTTTTGGGTATTTATAATATCAATTATTTTAATTTTTCACTATTATGGTAATTACCGCACCATCATTGTGTCATAAATAAAATAAACTATTTAATGTCTAAAAATTATAAATAAAATATCATTATGTTGGAAATATTCTTAGATCTCTAATGAATATTTATAATCGAATTTATCTTATGTGTAACCCTATAATAAAATTGTTTTAGTAAATAAACCTTTATTTTAAATCTTTTAACTCTTCTTTGAATTAAATAATAATAAATGTCCTAATCTAATCCAAGTAGACCTAAATGATAATATTTTATTCCTAAGGTTGTTTTTGGTCTAGATACACTTGTAAAATATAATTAGGAAATCTATTAGGGTAATATTAATATCATTTTTACCCTTAATTACCCTATTTTCTTTTAATTGTGGTAAATAAAAGTAAGAAGTTACTATTCACCAAAAAATATTTTCAACTCATTGAACCACATTTTACTCCTTGATTTGACAGTGTCTTTTGGATTTTATAAATTCCACTCATAGAAGCGGTAAAATAATGTTTTATGAATAATTCAGTTTTTTTAACTACCACTTAGTGGTTTCACTATTCATCAAAAAAATGAGGTTTTTCAGAAAAATACCAAAAATTCACCTTAGGCTAATTTCGATTTTCCGAATCCAAAAATGAAGTCCATTTTGAAAAATAAAAATTATAAATTACAAAAAGTGGGTATTACTATTCATAACGGCTAGTTTGATTGGTTGTGGTGTGTTAGAACTCGATGTTGCGTACAACACACGCTATTGAATTATTCAAAGAAAAGCGTACCGTAGAAGCTTGGAGTGTTACATTCTCCCCTCCTTCAAATAATTTTGTCCTCGATATTTCTAGAATACTACTACATGAAAAGGCGCGGGTGGTTCTTCACCATAAGTTCCTCGGATTCCCACGTTGCCTCTTCCATCTTATGGTTTCTCCACAAGATTTTTACCAGACGAGTCATCTGGATTCTCAGTAATTGTTCTCTCATATAAAGAATCTTGACAGGCTCTTCGCAATAAGACAGATTGGGTTCCTATTATAATTACTCATAGGTGATTACATGCGTTGGGTTAGGCATGTATTCCCTCAACAGAGATACGTGGAACACATCATGAAATTTGGAGAGACTTGGCGGCATTTCCAATCGGTAAGCTACAACCCCAATTAGTTCTAGAATTTCGAAAGGTCCAATGTACCTGGGACTCAATTTACCATTCTTACCAAAACGTATGACTTCCTTCCATAGAGATACCTTCAAGAAAACATGATCACCGACTTGAAATTCCAAATCCTTCCTTCAATTATCAGCATTGCTCTTCTACCTACTTTGATCTACTTTGATGTGGTTTTGGATTACCTTCACCTTTTCCATCGTTTCCTCCACCAGTTCTGGGCCTACAAGTTTTATTTCACCAAAGTCATCCCAACAGGTTATTGTGCGACATTTCTTTCCGTATAACTCTTTATATAGTGCCATCTGAATACTCGAATGGAAGCTATTGTTATAGGAAATTCTACCAGAGGTAAATATTGATCCCACATACCCTGAAAGTCAAGTGAGAAGGATCTCAACATGTCTTCTATGGTTTTAATAGTTCGTTCTTTTTGTGCATCTGTTTGAGGGTGGTAGGCATTGCTCAAATGAAGTTCAGTATCCAAGTCTTTCTGAAGACTTTTACATAATCTTGATGTAAAACGGGGATCACGATCCGAAAAAATCGATAGGGGTACTCCATGAAGTCTCACAACTTCATAAATATATAGTCTTTCTAGACGTTCCAGTGTTAGATCTTCTCTTATAGCAAGAAAATGTTCTGACTTGGTAAGACGATCAACAATAACCCATATATCATCGTTCCTTCTAGGAGTCTTTGGTTGCCCCATGAAAAAGTCCATCGTAATATTGTCCCATTTACACTTCGGTATGGGAAGAGGTTGCATGACTCCTCCAGGCTGTTGCCTTCCAGCTTTCACTTGTTGACAAACCATACATCTTGACACAAAATCAGCGATCTCCCTCTTCATGTTGTCCCATCAAAAGTGTTCCTTCAAATCTCTATACATTTTGGTGCTCCCAGGGTGTATAGAGAAATTGGAACTATGAGCATCATCTGGGAATTTCCTTTTTAGATCAGGTATATCAGGAAAACAATGTCTCTTCCCGAATTTCAAAATTCCATCTTCATACACAAAGTCTCTCAATCTCCCATCATTTACAACTTTAATCTTCTTTCTAAATTCTTCATCATCGGTTTGAGAACTCTTAATCCTTTCTAGTAAAGATTGTTTGGAAACCATTTGAAAAAGCATTGATGTTTCACCTTCCCTGGTTATTCCCATGTCCATATTCACTAGATCCATGAAAATTGGATCCCTTTCAATTCTCATATTGTTCAAAACTCCATGATCTTTTCTACTCTAAGAATCTTCCACCTTATTTGCCTTCCCCAAGTGGTAGTTTATCCTACAATCATAATCCTTGAGTAATTAAAGCCATATCTTTTTCCTCATGTTGAGTTCTTTTTGTGTGAAAATATACTTCAAACTCTTGTGATCAATATAAATCTCACATTTTTTCACCACAGAGGTAGTGCCTCCATATCTTCAAAGAAAAGATCAAAGATGCTAACTCGAGATTATGAGTAGGATAGTTTTGTTCATTAATTTTCAACTGTCGTGATGCATAGGCAATAACCCTATCATTTTTTATAAGGACACAACCAAGTCCGTTCTTTGATGCATCACTATAAATAACTAACACATCAATCCATGATGGTAGAGTCAATATAGGATCATTGACTAATCGTCTCTTCAGTTCTTCGAAACATTCTTCACACTCTTTTATCCAAACAAATTTAACCCCTTTACGTGTGAGATTTGTTAATGGGTTAGCCAACCAGGGGAAATTCTGGACAAAACATCGATAATAACCTACTAAACCAATGAAACTACATACCTCAATTATACTCGTTGGTTCAGGCCATTCTTGGATTTCCTTGGTCTTAGAAGGATCAACAGAGATTCCATCTTTAGAGACAATATGGTCTAGAAAAGAAATCTCCTGAAGCCAGAATTCACACTAGCTAAACTTCCCATATTATTCATGGCTTCTCAGAGTCTTCAGGATAACACGCAAGTGATTTTCATGATCTTCGTAGCTTTTGGAGTATACCATGATATCATCAATAAATACCACCACAAATTCATCGAGACATTTCTTTAAAAGTCTATTAATCAGATCCATGAATATAGAGGGTTCATTAGTCAATCCAAAAGGCATTACTATAAACTCAAAATGACCTTACTTGGTTCGAAATGCTGTCTTCGGAATGTCTCCCTTCTTCACACACAACTGATGGTATCCAAATCGAAGGTCAATCTTAGAAAAGTATTGATCTCTATGCAGTTGGTCAAAAAAATCATCAATGCGAGGTAGGGGATACATGTTCTTTATTTTTATAGTATTGATTTCCCTCTAGTCGATATATAACCTCATAGATCCATCTTTATTTTTAACAAAAAGAATAGGGGATCCCCATGGAGAAAAACTAGGGCGAGTAAATCCCTTATTACTCAATTCCTAAAGTGGTTTCTTTAGATCAACTAATTATATAGTTGCTATTCTATAAGGGGTCTTCGATATAGGCCTTGATCCAGGAATTAAATCAATGTAAAACTCAACTTTTCGTTCTCGAGGATGTCCAGGTAAATCATCCGGAAACACATCTACATATTCTTTCACAATAGGTACATACTCTATTTGAACATTACTTTCCTCACCCACAGTAATTTCATCCTCTTCCTCCCCAATAAGTGAATTTAGTTGAGCTACTGGGGGAGGATCTAGATAAGAATTAGGTGGTAACGATTCTGCTCTAAAGATAACGTGTTCCTTATAATCATCATCAAAAATCATAACCTCCTTCTTCTTACAATAAATCTCGCATCATGTTCCAAAATACAGTCCGTACCGAGGATTATATCAAACTAAATCAGAGGAATGATGATGAGATTAGCAGATAAAGTACATTTATGTGCTCTAATGGGGACTGATTCACAAAACATTATTGCAATGATGCTTCCCTTAGGAGTTTTAACTGAAAACTCCCTTGTTAAATCAAATTGGAAATATCTAATTTTCTCAGCAAACTGGGAAGATATGAAGCAATGCGATGATCAAGAATCAAATAATGCATTTTCTAAACTTGAGGAAACCCTTAAATTGCCTTCCACCACGTATTTTGGAGCTTCTACCTTAGTAGTAGTGATAACATAATATTGGCCTTGATCCCTTGGCCTTTTCTGAGGTAAGTTCCCCTGACGCTTAGGAAATTCATTTTCATAATGTCCCATCTCCCTGTAATTGTATCACTGAACATTAGTAGCTTCCTTCTTCCCTTTGAAATAACGAGCTTGGTGGCCTTTTTCACCACATTTGTAAAAGACACCCATTTCCTTCAAGCACGTACTGTGGTGTTTCTTCCCACATTTACCACAGGGTGGATATTAAACCTTTCCCTTCTTCCCCTTATTTCCATTCCCATATTGATCAGCAGATCTCTTCTTCTCTTGCTTTGATTTAAAGTCATAAGACTTAGATAATTCCTTTTCTGTCTTGATAGCACATGAGACAATGTTTTCGTATGATGGGAAGGATTGTGAGACTAATGCTCGATGGAGAAATGGTTTCAACCCATCAAAGAAATGATCAATCTTACTTTTTGGGTTACGTATATAATCTCCAGCATACCTTGCTAACCTTATAAATTTAGCCTCATACTTTGCGACATTCTCATCCACCTTTTGTCTAAGACTCAGAAATTTCCTTTCCATATCTGCTCGATGGTCACGAGGAAAGTACTTTTCTAAAAATAGATCTTTAAACTCCCTCCATTCCATATTTTATACTTCATCATCTTCCTTCATGTTTTGAATCAATGACCACCATTTATCGGCATCTCCAGTGAGGCGGTAAACTGCCATGATAATATTTTCCCTCTCACTAATTCCCAAAGCCTTAAATATTTTCTCTAGGGAACTTATCCATTTCTCAACTACCAATGTATTTGTACTCTCATTGAATGTTGGTGGTTGTTGCCTCATGAAGTGATATAACACTAATCCTCCACGCTGTGGATCATTGTGCTCCATAAGGGTAAGGTTTTTATTCATAACCTGAGTGAGTTGTCCCAGTATGGTGATTAGTTGATCAGCACCAGTTGCATCACCAGCTCCACTATAATTATCTTGAGGAGGGAAATACCTACATGGAGTGCGTGCATTGATACAGTTTCCATTTCGTCCACTAGGTTCCATTTCTAAACAATGGCATAAACTAGATCAGTTTATGAATCAAAATACATAATTCCATACTTATAAAATACTTAACATTAATTGAACTATTTATGGATATAATACATTATCATAAAAATGTTTTCTTTGAGTAAGTATATACTCATAACCCCTTCATAATGATTTGTAATGAAAATGAGAGTTATCCTAAGTATATCCCCCGGGAGTGTCGTAACAAAGAGTGCAGAAAGGCCCATTGTCATGCACCAGTTCCCGTTCGAGTCTAGCTCAAAGCGGTGTTTTTGGGTTTTACCCCTAGGTACATCTGTGTCGGAGTCTCCTCTACATGCTCGTATCCAGACAGGGATGTATTGCTCAGAAAACTCACAAAATCTCTACAATACCAAAATTCTCAGAAGTTCTTCTATATTAATCCTCGAGGTCCATCTTAAATCTATGTGCTCTAATCAGAGTTTATCTAAATCTAGCTTCCAAGGTTTGTAATAAACTTTCTCTGATACCAACTGTAACACCCCAACACCAGTTACCTAGAGTCAGTGCATTATTACATAACATTGGCATGATCACAAGAAAGATCAATTCTCGAAAGACCGATTAGTTTAGTAGCCTTGTAAACACTAGATATATTCATAATGTTTACATTACATCATTAATTGAAAACTACAACACCATCTTGTCTCCACACTCATATCCCCTTATACTATCCCTGTAGGTCATTCATAAAATACTTCTTCACATTCTGTGAAAAATAAAAAATAGAAATGGGTGAGCTAAAATGCCCAGTAAGGATAACAATATAGAGAAAACTTTTATAAATAAGAATAAACATTTAAGGTAATGTATAAGTAAAACAAAAGCCTTATAAACTTGAACTTTAACATAATATGGAAAAAATAAAATGAAATAATTCCATTTAATTATTTACATGGATATTCTACTAGTCGAATAATCACATGCAATATCAATAACCACTTTCATAATGATGTAATTCATAATGCCAGACTATCATAACCACATATCCAAGGCCTCGTTCCATGACTACAAATAATATTTTTCTAAGGCCTTGTTCCAAGACACTAGTTTGTCTCATAAGACCTACCGATGCATCGAGGAGCTATAGGGGGCTCCACCCATCCCTTATTAAGTCCAATTCATTTCTCATATGAACAGGTTTAAACATAGCATACACATTCGTATTAAAACTAGCATATGAAATTTCAATACTTTCACCATAAACCATGAATGGTATAAAAATAACACATCCAAAATCAAACATATCATAAAACCTTCAATACAATATGGAAGTTTTGTATCATAATAAATCAACTTCAAATAAGCTTAAAATCCATCAAAGGATGTTGACATAGATGAAATCAAAACTATTTGACAAAAATATCCCTTTTTTGAAATCATTTAAAAGTCACATAATTATAAAATAAAACATTTACTTTGAAAATTTTATTATAAGCTTGTATGAGAAGCTTCTAAGACTTTATAACGGCAGAAAATAGCTGCACCCTCCGTATATGTTAATAAAACATTCTTACCTTAATTTTGTCGAAAAGGTTAAAAGACACCTTGCTTGGAAAACGACAGAAAGATTCCTTTATAAACTTCTTAGAAAAAGTCAAACAAGGGTATAATTGACTTTAACCCATATTTTTTAAAATAGTAATAATATTTTGAAATACATTATTAAGAAACATGGATGTGGATGATAAAGAAATCCCAGTAGATTATTATGTATAAACAACCTCGAATAATAAAGAGATTGCCAAATAAACCCTTACCTTGTACTTTTCCCTAGTTAAGGGTAGGTTAACCTCTTGTATAATGGTGAAATAATTGTTATTAAATTATAAAATAATCATATACATTAATATGATATCATATATGATCTTTTACCATTGCTTTGTTATTAATATCTTAGAATTATCATCGTTTCTGGTGTCAACTTACTCATTTTCTTTTATATGTTTTGTTACATAAGACATGTTTGTTATGGATAGGTTGTATCTTATTCATATACAGAATGATATCAAGTCCTTAAAAGTTATTATTAATCTTCAAATGACAATTATACTTGAATGGATATGATGGAGAATGAATCTCATCACGTTCGTGGAGATGGTAGTCTGTACGTATGCACGAGCGACAATATCCTTCTTTTGATATTAGAATAACATTTAATTGGATGGTATTTCATATATAAAGAATCATTATCATGTTATATTTATTATTTACATGAATTAAACATAATTATTATTACCATCCAACTAATAATGTTTTGAATAACAATTACACCACGACGTGGAGACGGTAAGCCGTACGCACACACATATGGTGACATGTAATTCAAAGGGTGGATAGAATACTGAAATATGGTTGTAACATGTTTATAATAACATAAAATTATATATAATATACTGGAGTTATTATTTTAGAATTTAAATAACAATGATAGAAGAAGTGGTAGAAGAAAGGAACTTGAAAAGGGGTGGTGAAATCATTACCTCTTCTTCAGGTTCTTCCTTTTGATTTGATCAAAAGGGCTCCTTAGGATGGATTTATGACTAAATGAAGGCCACTAGGATTAAGTGAGGGATTTTGAGAGAGTATTTGGGGAGGGTTTGGACGAACCAAAGGGCTTTGAAGGTGTTAATTAATGAGAAGGAGGAGTTTCCTTTTATAAGAGGGGTGAGGGGTACCTTTGGAAAGGCTAGAAATATTATTTTATAATAAATTCATATTCGGTTTCTAATGGCTCCAATGTGAATTATTTAAAGGTTAAGGTGGGGATGGGTCTAAAACCACTCAACCAATATAATTTAGACAGGTCTGGGTCATTATATTAACCTTATCTTTTATTTTTAACTCTTAGTTAATTAGTTTGACACTTACCATGTCACTTTGTATTTTTATATTATATAGTTAATAAACTTACTATATACCTCCAAGAGACTCCCAAGTAGTCCATTATTGATACAAATATCATGATATAAGTTTCTTGGATGAACCTTATATTTTTAGGAATTTAATATCAATTAATAATATAATATTTTTTAAAAAAACTCTTTTATGTCAATTTTGACACTATTTGGAAAATTGATTTTTGTGAAAATCATAACAGAATGATTACTTATAAAAAAGTCAGTTAAATCATTCATAACATGTCATATTAACCTATAAAATTAGTGTAATTCATAAAAAGTCTCCAATTATTTTTTTGGGTATTTATAATTTCAGTTATTTTAATTTTTCACTATTATGGTAATTACTGCATCATCATTGTGTCAAAAATAAATTAAATTATTTAATATCTAAAAATTATAAATAAAATAATATTATGTTGGAAATATTTTTATATTTATAATGAATATTTATAATCGAATTTATCTTATGTGTAACCCTATATTAAAATTTTTTTAGTAAATAACCCTTGATTTTAACTCTTTTAACTCTTCTTTGAATTAAATAACAATAAATGTCTTAATCTAATACAAGTGGACCTAAATGATAATATTTTATTTCTAAGGTTATTTTTGGTCGAGATACACTTTTCCAATATAATTAGGACATTTTTAGGGTAATATTAATATCATTTTTACCCTTAATTACCCTATTTACTTTTAACCGTGGTAAATAAAAGTAAAAAGTTACTATTCACCAAAAATTATTTTCATCTCATTGAACCACATTTTACTCCTTGATATTAACCGTGTCTCTCAGATTTTAGAAATTCCACTCAGAGAAGTGGTACACTCATGTTTTATGAAAAATTCAGTTTTTTTAACTACCACTCAGTGGTTTCACTATTCATCAAAAAATGATGTTTTTTAGAAAATACAAAAAATTCACCCTAGGATAATTTCGATATTCCAAACCCAAAAATGAAGTCCATTTTGAAAAATAAAATTTATAAATTACAAAAAGTGGGTATTACTATTCATAACTGCTAGTTTGATTGGTTATGGTGTGTTAGAACTCGATGTTGCGTACAACACACGCTATTGCATTATTCAAAGAGAAGCGTACCGTATAAGCTTGGGGTGTTACAAAAATACTATTTTTTATTTAAAAACCATTTATAATGTAACGATAATAAAATAAATGTTAATTATTTATTCTATACAAAAATAATGCAAATAATGATAGGGATGCGGGAGATTTACATAACCCCTTATAAAACGTGAATAAGACCTAAGGGTAAGGTGTTTGATGGTGACGGTCTCTTGGGGATTCTTGGATAACATCACTTAGGTGGTTATTTCTATTAACTTACACATATTCCATAGGTGATTCTGCTCAAGATTAATGTGTTGAAGCTTAGCATGGGCTTGGTACAGAGGGAATCCCAATTATGATACCTCATTCCTGAGCTCTGACAAATGGCCTTTGTATGGATAAATTCTACATGATGAGGCCATCACTTCCTTTGTCTGATTAATTTTGATTTTTTAAAGAACTATATTTATACTAATCACGTGATCATTATTCAAAAACTATATTAGCAAAGGTAACAATTCTTAATAGTATTTTATAATCAAAAAACCTAAAACCATGTAAGTGAATATGTTTTATATAACCATTTCACATAATAAAACATTTTATTAGATCAAGAGGAATTTTCGTTAATAATAGTTTGGGTTAATACAAATATCTTTTTTTAAAATAATATAGAACAGTAAGGGTTTTATGTAATTCTTGATAGGACCTGTCATTTAAAATAAACCAACATGTACCATGGAATAAGAGTGTGAGATAATATACGTGAGTGATGGAGGATAATCCTATGTATATGACATAAATATGTTTTATTTTGTGGGAACACTTAATAACAATGAACTATGTCCCAAACAAAGGCTCAAATAATATCACCATAGAGAGTATCTCACTTATACAATCATTTGGAGAGAAATCAGAATTTTTTCCACATTTACATATATCATGACATAAAAAAATTTAACAAATGAATTGGAAGGTTATATAGGATTCCACCCATTAATCACCCATTCATATGTGTGCCACGTCAAAATAATCATTCATCATATCACAAATAAAAAGTGGAAATAAAAATGGATTTGCAACATTTCTAAATGGTGTCACCAAAATTTTTATAGAAGAATGAAATTGGTTCATATGAAAAAATTAATAACCCCCAAAAAATATCATGTAAATAACGTTTTAGTGTGATTCATGGAATATAATTTCTATGTGAATAAATACTTTAGATATAATGATGAAAATGAAAGATAAATCATTAGAATGTATAGAAATCTTTTTTACATTAGTGTAATAGATGAACACACAGTCACATTTACATTACAATTTTGAGATAGTGGGATATATTTTTTTAAATATTTTACGTTTAAAATTAATTTTTAGTAGTGTATCTTATAAAAATACATAAATAATATCACAATGAACTTTGGAGTGGATGATGACCCAAATGAGCATGTAAAAAAACATTTATAATATATTTCAATACATTTTTTGAAATATCACATCCTAAAGAGATTAATAAAACATAGTTTTTAAATGAGATTAATTAAATTATTTATACCATTATAAATAATATTTGTATAGTATTTTTAGAAGAATATAAGAAATTCATGGGAATTAAAACATGAACATAAAAGACCTATAACAAACTTGGGAAGGATTTAAATCATTCTAAAAAACCATAACATTATGAGAAATTAATACATAATGGAAGGATATTTTAATTAAAAATTTATTTTTACCAAGAAAGGAATATAAAAAAACCTATCATATAATTTTATAGAATATTAATCCAAGACATGAATAACATAGTTCATGATAAAACGATGTAACTCAAAGAAAGGGTTTTAGGTTAACTAAATTTGTTATATTTTATTCCTAACTAGTCAAATTCAGTCTAACAGAATGTATAAAAAATAAATATGTTGGTAATTTATTTCAATATATCATTCATATATATAAACTTTTATACTCTTAAATTATAATTATTTTTTATGCCTTTACTATCTAGTTATATTATATTTTAATCTATAGATGTTTTTAATTATAATTTTTTTATATACTTTGAAATTTATATGTATATAAACATTATATAATACCAACTATTTCCTTTATAGATTATTAAAAGTACTAAAATATATGTTTTATAATTATTTATAATGTTCTAACTTCATTCCATGATATTTTTAGTTACATTTCATAGAGAATAAATTATTATTGTGTTTCTTTGGATAATTTAAAATGAAAAAATGATGGTTTATTAATATAAAATTATATTTTAATATAGTATTTCATGAATATTATACTAATCATTATTTTACAATTTATGTTAAATAATACTAGTAGTTATGTTTCTGTATTCATCCATGTTATAAATTTATAATGTTATTTATGTAGGTAGTAAAACTGACCCAAAAAAGAAAATTCAATTATCCATGGTTGAGTATGGTTAAGGAAGTGATTAATTTTGAATAATATCATAATTAGATAATTCTAGTTATATAATATAATTTTGTACAGGTTTCTATCATATTTAGAGATATTTTGATTAAAAAATAGAGTTATAGATTAAAACAATACATTGATTCATGGTGGGGGTCTTCCCTATGTACACACAAATAGTGTAATAATTTTCCATTTAATGTATGAAAATTTTAAATTGGATTATATTTTTATAATAATAAAAATAATAATATTTCTAATTATATAATTTTCAATTAAATGTATAATTTTTATCATCCATGTAATATGTTTATTAGAAATTGATCATGTGGCTTATGGAGGTGGATTTATGCACAGAACAAAAGCAATGGTTTTGTTTTTTGAATTGTTAGAAAGGTATAAAATTGGTATCCCTATAAAATATTTACATTTATGAATACCTATGATGTGGATATATATTTTTTAACGTAGATAGATTATATTCTTATAAGGTTGATGTAAAAATAATGGAACATAAATGAAAAATGAGTAATTAAAAATTTTAGCTTACTCGTAATAGGAGCTCCATTGAAAATTAGAGTAAGGCTTTGAGATGTGGAATTTTTCATTATAATTGCATACCATACATGTGTATGATTGTTGGGTATTTATTGGGGTATATTTTTGTTTAGTATATGGGTCTTAGGATATGTGGATAAGTAGGGTAGTGAGGGATATTTTCATAAGAACATGGAGTGACACTTCTGTTATAATATGAAGGGCCAAGTCACTATTAATTAATAAATTGGATCCAATAATGTAAATTAATGGGGTTTGGGGAGTTTTGAGGCTAATAAATACTCAACCATAAATTTCATAACAGTTTTTAACTCATTCATAATTATTGTAATCATATATTTTAAAATTTATCATTTGTGGTTGTCACTATGATAACTCAATTATACATAATTAATTTCATTTTAATTCCTACAAATAAAATAGAATCTAATATATAATTTGGAAATAATTACGGGTGACGAAGAAAATATATATTAGGACACAAAACATGTAAAACCAATTTTTAAAAAAAGAATATTATTGTGCATAGAAAATAATGATTATGATAAAACTATAAAATTTTTTATTTATAAGAAATTTTTTATATTATTTTTAACCAAATAAAGAAATTTAATATTTTAAAAAAAATCATCCTTTTTGATAGTAAAATAAAATTTTCTAAAATAGTTTTTCTTAGAGTAAACTATTACATAAATATCTAGAATGTTGAACTAGGGTATTCTAAATAAGTCATTATATTCCAAAATAATTTTATTTAATTTATAAATATATATTATATAATCATGTTTTCATCAACATTGATATCATTTTTTATTATTAATATTTCACAAAATTAAAAAAAAATTATAATATATATTTTTCACTATTCACACAAAATTCAACAATTTAAGAAAAAACTCATAATATTTATCCAAAAGTAAATATAAAAATTTTAATTAAAAAATGTGGATAAATTAATAAAATTTTAATTTTAATATTTATAAATTCAATTTTAAAATGAAAATACCAAATATAAATAACAAAATTGTTTATTGAAAAAATTATGTTATAAGAGTTTTTAAAATTATTTAAAATCAATTTTGAATTTAAATAATCTAAATATATTAGTTCATATATAATAATATTTTAGATATGAAATAATTAATTTATATGTATAATATATACAACACATTAAAAAAATTATTTGATAAAGGCCAATAGTTTTTCATATTAAAACATATTCACTACTTGTCCTCTGAATGTATGAAATTGTATATGAGTATCGTATTTTTATTTACCTGAGGTTTTATTATTATTATAATATTTATTACAATATGCATCAAATATGATGAATTATTTTAGTTCGAAATTTTGTGCAGAGGAACCTAATTAGCCCATTGTTTATTTTAAGTATTATTATACACTAAATTTTTTGGCTGTTATGATTAAGAAAATGGAGGGATCCACATATTTAGACTGTATGTTTCAAGAGAAATGTGGGGAGATGGATATTTAATGTTTATGGGAGAAAATATGTAATTTTTATTTGTTAATGCAAAAAGGTCATTCTCATGGATTGGATTCTTATGTTTCTAAATATGTTTTCAACTATGTAACTCACACTACCTTGAACCACATCCCCATCAATTTTCTGGTCACATAGATTTCCATATCATATTCTAACCATAAAAATACCTATAAATAAAATCATTGAATAATGTATGGGTTACTTTCATGGTTTTCTAAAATAATGCACATGTCGTTTTAATCAACCCCAAGAGAAATACCTCACCAACACAATTTCCCCTGATGCTTCTCACAGTTTTTGTTATCAATTTGGTAACTGGTCATCATAGGGAAAGCCTTTTCCAAAATTTATACTCTTACCTCAATCTCTAGACCGTCACCATAGCACTTGAAACTTCTCATGAGACTTAATATTTATCTGTAAAAAAAGCCCTTAATATTTTTTAACTATCACAATTACAACGTGAATCCGATTACCTGGAATGGCCCTAGTTGTTTTACAAAAATCAAATTTAACATAAATTTCATAAATAGTAATGGAATATTAACTAGAAAATACACAAGACAACACTTTTCATCACAAAGAAATGTCATTAGTCTTTTAAAAAGAAATCATGACTACCTCGATCCTCAAATCCTCTATAACTCTTTGAGAACTACCCCTGAACATCGAATGATAATATTTCGCACAATACTTACCAAATGGTTCACTATTCATAAAAAACCAAGTTACCCACTAATCTGTAACCTATTTAGTTAAAACATCTATGAAAAACCATCTATCTTATTAATCTTAATAATTTTCAACTGACATATTTAAAATCCCATATTTCTCCCCAACATAAGCCCCTACTTTTCATGACTATCTTAAGTTATAGTTATCCCTATAATTGTAATAACATATTTAAATTCATTTCATGAATCCCATCGACGTGGTCAATGTTGTTTCCATCTCACCAAACCCAATATATTACAAAAGTACAGATCATTCCTCTTGCTAACATCTCCAAAAAACACTCAGTCACACCCACTAATGCATCATCATAACTCATGATGATGATGCATATTTGGTTAGAGAATCTTTAGATCAACCAAACACCCAATATATCATCTAAAATGAAATTTAGTGTAATTACCTTGATGGATACGTAACCAAAAACTAATCCATCATACACCACTCATGAGTAACTACATTTCTTCATTTTTATTGTCATTGGAATCCAGTCAACTCTATTCTATTTCAAATTACAATGAACATATGTTATCCAATACCATGTCCAAATATCAAATTTTTTATTCACCATTTAAATAAATAAAATAGAATCCATAAAAAATATGTTTCTAACAAATTCTTTTGGGCGATGAAACATCACACACATGAATTATGTTTCCTAACATTCCCAATTTCCAAAGGTAGGGGCATCCATCACATTCATTGGTGATGTCTTGTCCCAGATCGAAACAAGATGATAGGATACCTATTCCAAATTCCATGGATTCCTCATTGGATATTTGTTCCAATTCTGATTCACTCTTATATATTAATTCATTTTCATGGAACTAATTAGCAGTGACAACTCAATATCAAAATTGATTAATTATCTTGATTCTGTCTTGATATGGAAGAAACCTTCAATTAGGATAGTAGTAGCAATGGGAATCTCTAGGAATTTTCAGACATTGGTTATATTGGGAAGCATTAAATTTTCATCTTTGTTTTGAATCTCATATGAGAAATTATAGGTCCAGAATCCAAGGAATCTCATGTTGATCAAAAAGTAATTAACCCAAGGGGTGTACATCAACCATGGAATTTTTCCTCCCAAATCCCATGTTTATTTATTAGCATAGGTATTATAAATTAGAGATCATGATTAATGTTTTTTGAAGATATGAATAGGTTTAATGTCTTTTGGGTATATATTTATGGTTATGTTTGTACCTATGAGGGAATATGTCACACTTATGTGAAATGGTGTGTCCTGCAAGTTTAAAAAATCGTAGATATAGATCATAATTCTATTTTGAGGATATTTGATATGATGTGTCCCACTGGTTTAATATCTTACGATGAAAGATCAATATTTCCTATTATGTAAGATCAAGGAGGTGTGTCCCTAAGAGGGAATATGTCACAACTAGTATATGAGGTATGTCCCCATTACTTAATTCCTCATTGATACAGATTAAAAATCCATATTGAGGTGAATCAAAGTGTTGTGACCCTATGATGTAATATTTCACACATGGATGATGGGGTGTATCCCAATGGTTTAACATCTCATAGAGATAAATTATAATTCCCTATTGGTATAGATCAATTAAATGTATCCCTAAGCGGGATGATACCATAATTAGGTGATGGTGTGTGTCTCGTAGGGTTAACATCTCAAGAAGACAGATCAAAATACCATATTGAAGAAGACCACGGATTTGTATCCCATGTAAGTAAGATGTTACACCATGGTTTTATGGAGTGTTCCACCAGTGTAATGTCTCAAAGATATGGATTAGAACACCATACTGATATAGATTATTTATATGTGTCCCCATGTTTGTATACCTCACACTTGGTTTATGGGGTGTGTATCATAGGTTTAACTTCTCCCGGAGACAGATTAGAATTAATTTTTGAGCAGAATCAAGTAGGTGTGTCCGTATAAGGGATGTTTCCACACCTAGTGATGGGGTGTGTACGATGGGTTTAACATCTCAGGTACATGGAATTAAAATACCTACTATAATGGATTGGTTAAGTGTGTCCCTAGGGGGGAATATGTCACACATGTGTGAAGGGGTGTGTTCTGGTGATTTAACATACTACAGTGACGTATTAGGATACCCTATTGAGGATAGTTAGTTATGGATGTCCCTAGTATGGGTAATGTCACAATTTGTTTAATAGGGGTGTCCAGTATGTATGATGTCTTTTGAAGGATGATTACAACACCGTATTGTGGTAGATCAAGGAGGTATGTCTCTGGGATAGAAGATGTCACACCTAGGGGATTGGGATTGTTCTGTTGGTTTAACATCTCATGAAGACATTTCATAACACCCTATTGAGATGAATTAATTGTTTATTCTATTGTAGGTAATATTTCACACTTGGGTTTGATGGTTTTATTATCGAACCTTTGGGAGGAAACCTATATACCCTATTTAATAGACAAGGATCAGAAGCCATGTAGTTCGATGTCGCACATAAAAAATTCTTGATAGGGATGATCCATATTATTTAACTGCACGCAGTAAGGATACTCATTTTAAAGAAGGAGAATCGATGAGGGACGGTGTGGAGATTATTCCTATAAGGTATCCTATTTGTGTGACTCACATCCAATGGTTGGGGTGATGAAGGAATTCCATTATGATCATACATGGGCAATCACATGTTTATTATATTTTTTAGGAGGTGGGGGGTTATCCCATGTCAACCATACCTGAGGAATCCTTTGTAGATCATAGAGGAAAATTATATAGTTTTACATCATGTGTTGAGGACGTTGTCATGTATTTTAACATCTTAGGACTAGGGTATGGAGCTAGGTAGTTTTACATTATAATGCTATGATGTAGAGGATGGGGTCACTCCTTGAAGGGGTCTGTGTCATGATGAGAATATTAATCATTAATAATCCTCACCAAGACAGGTGTACAATTTACCTCAGTGATTCACCTCTAGGGATTACGGGACCACCCCATATGCACCTCTGGGTGGTACATCAGGTTTGAACTATTGTGGTGGATTGTCCTTCCAGAGTCCTGGGGATAGGCTTCCAATGCAGAAAAGGAAATGATAAAGGGGTAATTATGATTATAAGAAACATGTATATAAATGTACCAAACCACACATAATGTGAAGTAGGTGGACACTAGAGTTGGTTTCACTGGTCAAATATGGACTTTGGGTCTAGTTGGACTGGTCTTGGACTGGTATGGGGGCTCTGGGAACTCAACCTTCACAGAAGGGTGCCACCAGATAGGAGGAATCGTGGAGAGGCCCTGAGGATGTGCTTCATGATGCTTGGGGAATTGCAGAGGGGGAATCATGAAGCTTAGGTTTCCCATTGAGGTAAGGGGTTTCATAAATGAGTATTATTCATAAAAGAGAGTGACCATTCCCTATTGTAAATTCATGGTTCCCATGGGGTGGTCTTCATTTCGGGTAGGTACCTCATGAATCCCCAAGTGGCTCAGGGGTAATTTTTCTTCTATAAATGGAATGAGCCTTCATAAAAGGAATCTTCCCCTTAGGTTAAGGTTATTAAGAAACCAAGGAATGTAGTTTTGTGAAGGATGGAAACCACGGGGGATCCATTTTTCCATTCACTTGTTGAGCTCATGAGTATTGTAAACTCAAAAAATACCTACCTGTAGATTATTTTTTACTATAACCCTTCATAGACACATAAAACATAGTATATATCATCATAAAATGGGGAAGGAAATATAAAAAGGGGTCATCTTAGATGCTCAGTAAGGGTAAAAAAGAGAGACATGTAAAAATAAACATAAGAATAGGGGTATGAGAATGTTTTCATGAAAAATAGATGGTCATACCCTTCATATCAATAAACATAAACATTAATAATATCATAAAGCATGGTTGTTAATCATAGATGAATCATAAGGAAATAAATAACATAATCAATGAAAGAATAACATTGGTATAAAACATTAAATTGTGTAAAACACCTAATACTATAATATGATTTAAAAAGTATCCATGAAATCACTCCCAAGACTATATTAGTTGAAAATATACTTTCTTTCACTAGGATATCACCCCATTACAATACTATATTACAGAATAGAGTTCACTCCACATTCTATAACTCTATTACTAAACTAATTTCAATCCCCATTCGAACCTTGTGTTACGAAACTAAGTCCATTCTTATTTGAGAATTTTAATACTGAACTGATTTCATTTTTCATTCCATCCATGTATATCTCATGAGATATAAATCATTACCCAATGTATTTTAAGAATATATTGGTCCCACCCATCTTATAATGATATCAATTTTACATGTGCCAAAAATTCATAAAAAATCATTTCATAATCTATGAAATTAAATATGGGTCATGAACATTTAATCATATCATAACCTAAGGGAAAAGATACAGTTTTTATAATTATTTCATCATAAACATTGCGTATGAAAAATAAGTTGGTTTCAAAAGAATATAACCCATGAAAGATATATGGATTTCATAGACATCATTCCATTAATACATAAAATATTTTGATTAATATTATAAATTCAAAAATTTAATCATTTTCCCCCAAATTTCATGAGTAACAATAACAAATGTTATCTTAGAAGGCAATTAATTTTTAAAGATATTTTAAAAACATTTCTTGATGAAAATATCCCATTTCGTTGAAATATTCTATTTAAAACATAAACCAATAGAAAAATTATTCTCACTATCAATAGAATTGATAACTTATAAATTAATATTGAAATAATTTGTAAATGTTTTCCCTTAAAACTAATATAGAAGCCTGTAAACCATTTCAAAACCGTTTTTATAGAAAACATATAAAAGACTCTAAAAATACATTTTTAGAATACAAACCCTGTTATATAAACATAATAGAATGGATATATAAATACCCATATATTTAAATATAATAGGCATAAAATACATTCATTAGAAGTACATACTACACACAAAATATGCGAGTGGTGAATAAGGCATGTATTTCTTAGAAATTAAGAGTGACATTAAATTCTCAAACCATGTGTCTTGAATCTCAATGTAATAATTCATACCTCAGGTATAATAAATTAATTTTTTTATAAAATATTAAAATATACATTTTCTAATTATATAACCTTATAGGTTTTGATTATGAAATTATATTTCCCACTTGTAAATAATTCTATGTTATGTTTTAACTTTGGGTAATATCAGATTTATTTTTCGCATGTGTTATAATTTGTTATATCTTTTGTCCATACATTTATTTCATGAATTATAGAATGTAAACTAAGATTTAAATATAAGGTATATTAATTATATTTTTATTTTAATAATCTATATAATATAGATCTACTAAATGGAATACACCATTCATTTAGACGGTAAGTCGTACATATACAGGAACAATATTTCCGTTTAATTGTCAAGTTGAAAAATGAATGTAAAAGAAATATATTTATATATATGTAAATATTTATTATATAATATTTTTTATATCATATATATCATATATATTAGCTAAGTCAATCCTTAATACATTTCATTTTGTGTACGAATGAGGCACATCACTTTGAGGGGGCGATAGTCTGCACATCATCAAACAAAATTGTCATATTAACACAAAAAGGAATGTATAAAGATATATGCTCTAAATGAAATAAATAAAATTATAGACATAATAAATATAATATATAAAATTTATAAACATACATTCCATCATAATTTCTACCGTGACTGGTGGTAAAGGAAAAAAGAACAAACATTTTTAGAGAGGCAGTAGTCTGCCACACACATAAACAATATGTTAATTACTCGTTATATGAATTTTTATGTAACATTAGGTTGAATCCCTATTAAAAAAATATTTTATTATATTTATTATACTATTTTTGTTATATAATAATGGAATAAGATTATTTTATGGAGTGGATAACGAAAATAAAATAAAGGAGTTTGTCGGATGGTGTATGCTCTTAATCAGATAACTCTTTTTGGTTTAGAACAAAGGTCATTCTTGGAATGAATTATCCACAAAGGATGATTAAAAAAGTAAGTTGGAATTTTGGGGAGTAATTTGGGATGATTTGTTTCATGAAATTTTTTTTGAGAGTTATGAGGAAGTGGAAAAGGAGGGGCCTTTTATAATGGAGGAGGAGTGGCACTCTTGAAAATGTTAAAATGAAAAGAACTCCACATACGTTTCTTTTATTGAATGTGGATAAACAATGGTAAATATTATATCAATGGGAATTCAAGGTCTATATATGGACATTTAATGTCTTTAGGACCAGTTTATAAGTTCTTTCGGGCCTTATGATTATGGTTTAGTCCCTTTTTAGACATAATTTCAACTTAGTCGTTGTAATTAATTTTAATTACTTTCACTAATATTTTTGGTCAAAAACAAATGTTACATTATTATACATTATAAATTATTATTATTCCAAATATGGATTCAATTTTTGGAACTCTTGAAATATTTTAAATGAAAAGTACTCAACCTACGATTCTTTTAAGAGAAGTAGATCCAGAATGTTAAAAAGTTGATCCAAGGGATATTAGGGTCTATATAGGGCCAAAAAATGGCTTTAGAACAAGTTTATAAGTTTTTTTTGTCCTTAAGGTTATGGTTTAGTACCTTATTCATCACAATGTATCCTTAATCTTTGTAATTAAGTTTTATTTACTTCACTAATATTTTTGGGAAATAATAATTTTTACATTATTAGAAAATATTACTTTTTTTATTCGAAATATGGAATCCATTTTTCAAAATTCAAATAAAAAAAGTTTCATAAATTAATTTAAATTTTATCCTATAGTATGGCCGACAATGTAGTTATTTAATGTAAAAATGATAAAATATTTCTATGAATTTTATATCCAATTACAATGTGAAATTTATTATAACAACCAACATTGGATAAATTCATAAAAATATTATCTAATTATACAATGAATCATATTTAAAAATTAATTTATCCTTATAAATAAAATATATGAAAAAGTAGTTTTGAACTAAAATACAGTTTTTCCCTATTCATTAAAAAATAAACTTCTTAAAAAATATACCAAAAAATCACACTAATCAAATTTTTATTATTTTATTTTTAATTCAATGTTTTTATTGACATATAGGATTTATAAAAGATCCAAAATTTATATTTAAATAGGTTCTCCATCCCATGGTGATAAAAGTTCCTTAATAAAAATATTGGGTTTTTTTAGTTAAATTGGTTTTATTCTTATCTTATGCCTATAAATTATATTGGATGAAAAAAATATTTACTTGGATATATAACTTTAGTATTACCTTAAAATTACATAATAATTGTAATTAACTTAATATATTAGTATTAAAACAACTTTCTGTGAATAATAATGGTTTCTATAAAAATACTCTCTATATATTTTATTAGTTCTTATATTAATTTATAAATAATATTGAATTGATTAATACATTTTATATTTATTGGAAGCCATATATATATAATTTAGTTAATAGTATTCATAATGTTTAATTTAATGCCTTGGTTATATATTATTATATAATTTTAATGAATATATTACTATTCAGAAACACTAGGTCATGTGTGTTACGCATGCCTTCGAAGAATGTCATTGTTGAATGTAATATAAACTAACCTCAGTTTTACATGTAGATCAAGCTAAAAGTTATGTTTTAGATACTTCATAGAAGGAAACCATAGTTCTTTAATATGAAATAAACTATTTTACGTGTTGCATGAAATAACAAATATCAAAATGATTAAATTATTTCAAAAACAATAATTCACAAAATCTCAGGTGTTACATTCTACCCATTTTGAAATGAATTTCTACCTAGAAATTATTATCAATTATCAAATTTTTAATACTTTAATGTTTTATTTATAGAATCATAGATCATAAAAATTTATAATAAAACATACCTTAAAAAGTGAAAGTTCGATTCATAACTATTACCCAAAGTAACATATAATATGGTCCCCACATAAGAGAACATGGGTTGGGAGTCAAGATAGGACATAAAAGATAAGCATAAATATTTATAGGGAGTGATTAAAGTCATAAATCACAAATAAAGTTAAAGATTGATGAAAATTTAAGGTTCTCAATGTGATAAATCTATGATGTTTTAAAAGGAATCACCATAACAAAAATAATGGTATTAGGGAAACATATTATTTATCATTTTACTAACTTAGAGTAATTATTTTTTTACCATGAAAAAAAATAATTATACTTATTTGATATAAAAAAAGTAATTCATTGTTTATGCATTTATCAATTTCTAATCCATCTATTACTTCATGTAATGGATGTTTCTAAAATAAAATTGATGCCGAAAGAACTAAAATACACTATTAGAAGATTTTAATGCTCATAAAAGAATGAGAATTTTTACTATTTCTCTCTAACTATTGTAAAAAATAAATTTGGTTTATATATTAACATAAAAAAATAAAAATTTACACTATTGGATCATCATTAACAATTATAAAAAAAATTACGCATTTACATGGACATCACATTGGCCAATGATAGGCATGAAACCCTTATCATCCTTCGATATTACGTTCAATACATATAGCCTTGTTGGACTTAACTAGTTGTCACCCGGCATACATGATATCACTTTCTAATTCCAAACTAATATTATTCCCAAAATAAATAACATAGACGTCCTTGAAATAACGTTAATAATTAAATGCCCTTTTAAATAAGGTTATCAATTCAAATTTTATACATAAATAGTTCATGAGAAGATTAATTTAAACTTTTCATTAATGGTTAACCATATAACCCTTTCAAATATGAAAATCTAAAATAGTATAATGATGTTCATGAAGTCTTCTTAACACTGATTCCCAGTATAACACAAAATAGCTCTTGATTATCACATTCTAAACATGGGAGAATCATAAGTTTATATTCTCTTGAAAAATAGTCATAACCTGAATTACTATAAATACTTCTACAAAACAAGCATGATTTTTTATTCCATATATTTATAGATATATTCCATTAATTAAAGAAGTTGTAAAATTCTTCCATGATCCCTTAAAGAAACATGTCAATATGTCTTTAGTACTGTCCAATTTACCTAAATATAACATAGCTTTTTCCAAATAAAATTATCGTAACATATAGAGTATTTTAATGGTTATAATTCCCTTAATCACATACGTGTTTTCCATGGACTTCACATTTCCATTAAATCACTTTTCCATTCCATCAAATCCATTCAATGTATTCTTGTCAATCATTAGTGAAAAAACATGAACAAGAGATTCCTTTTATTGTTCAACATTCATATAAAATAATTCTTGAATCCAAATACATAACAACATTTATTATTCCACATCATCCGTATGCCATTAACAATACTACCTCATCCTAATACACAATACCACATTCCTTCAATATATCATTTTTAGTCGCATCATTATCCACATTGTAACCATTTCTCACATCACCATTTTTATTCTCATCAAGATATTTCATCTTGGGACATTTTGTTTTATAATGACCGTTTATTCCACACATAAACACTTAAACATTGAAAAGAAATAGTGAGGCCAATATTCTAATCCATTTCATTAACTGAACTCTTCATTTTTTCTTGCAGTCAATTAATTTTTTCTATCTTTTTTAGAATCAAAACAACATATTATTCTTCTAAGACATTTAATTAAGTGGTTTTTTCTACATTCTTAGCTCAATGGAAACTAAATCATTTTCTCTCCATGGTCTCAATTACCTGAAATCTCACCAAAATCATCCTTCTCTTCTTTGGTGAGTTTAAGAGTTGTTTAAGGTATAGGTTTTTGATCATGTTCCTTGAAAAATTATTAGGCATGATCACAATATCCATCACTCTTATGATTATCCCACTTGACTTATCATCATAAAATCATCCCTCATATTCAACGTTAATCTAGTTCCTTCTAGTTCCCTCCAATGACTAAACTAGAAGCATAGTGTGATCATTACATAACATAAGAGAAAACCACATATTCATGAAAAATAATTACTTATTATATGTCTAATTCATGACACCATTCTTAATCTATGACACACAACATTCACCCAAGGTTATTCATATTCATCTTCAATTTGAATCATTCATCATGTTTTGTGAAGTTTTTTTCAATTTCTAAAGAATATCAAATGGTAGTGTCAAACCAAGTGTGTAGAAATGCCCATTATCTTGTACCAGATTACCTTGAGTTTGGACTAGAATATCCTATCCGAGATGTTACTCCTAGGTATATACATGAAAAATACACATCCACATGAAGTATCCAGAAATGGATGTAATACTAGTAAACCATTAACTCTATCCTTTACAAAAATTACATGATATTTTCCTATTCATTTATTTATCCTTAGACTTATCAATTGACATGACATTAGGGTTATCACTAAGGTTTTCTCAACATAGTTTCCAAAGGATAACTAAACCTTCACTATGATAAATACTATAACGACCTAGTTAGGACATAAATTAACCTTAAATTAATTTTGTAGAATACTTAAATCATTAAACATATATATGACCAAATACCAAATGTGAATAATGACTTTAAAAACATAGAATCATGAAAACTATTATATAAGTACACTATATTATCTCCCACTATGTTGTTCTTGAAAACAACCCTTCTTAGACACATCAAACATAGTACACATCTTCACAACTTGGTGAATGAAGCATAAAAAGGGGTGATCTCAAATTCTCAGTATGGTTAACCGTGAGATACATGTATGAATAAACATGATTAATGGTGTATGATAATGTGATGATGAAAATATAAGATCATACACTTAATATCAATGATCATAAAAATTAATCATTGTAAAAAGCATGGAAGTTTATAAGACAGTAATTATAATGATATAAATAACATAATCCATGAAATTATAACATAAGATTAAAACACTAAAATATAGAAAATTGATAATCATATAATATCATTTCCATATTAGTCAAGGAATCTCTACCAAGACAATCTTAATAAGGAACGTACATTACTGAACTTGGTTCACTCCCCATTACATCCCTTTATTAGGGTACCAATTTAACTCCTCATTATATCCCTCAATTACTGAATAGAGTTTACTCTTCATTAAAACCATATTTTAATGATCCATGTTCATTTTACCTTTTTTCCTTGTAATATTGAATCAAAATCATTTCTAATTCTAGACAAGTCTGTCTCATGAGATATAAAACTTTTCCCAATGAATTATCTAGAGATATAATTCCCACACATCTCATAAATAAATCCTACAAACATGTACCAAAAATTAGAAAACAATCATATAATAATCCAAGAAATGAAATGGGTATAATAAAACTGTAATCATATAATAACCTATCTAAAAAGATATATACTTCATAATAATTTCATCATATACCTAACCCATGAAAATAAGCACGTGTCAAAAGAAATTAACACATGAAAGAGAAATTAGAATCATAAAAATCATTCCATAAAAACAAAAATAATTTAGAGAATTAATATGATTTGAAACAAAAAATAATTTCCTCAAAAAGGTATGAGTAACAGCAATATATGTCATCTTAAATGGGAAATAATTTTGGAAGATCATTTAAAAACATTTCTTCAGGAAAATATAATTATGCATTGAAACATTATCTTTAAAAAAACATTCATTAAAACTATTTTAATTGTAAAAATACTTGAAATCATATAAATGAATCTTGAAAATATTCTAAAAACATTTTTTTGGGTTACTTATAAAGATTCTTGTAAACCATTTCAAAACCATTATCCTTCAAAACATATAAAATTTTCTCCAAAATGCTTTTCAGAACATAAACCATATTAAAAAATTATCATATAATTTATATATAAATACCAATAGATTGATGTATACTAGTAACATAATACATTCATGGGATTTACATACACCACACAAAATAAGTGGGTGATGAATAAGGCTTGTATCACATGGGAAAAAAGAGTGAGATAAAATTCTTTTACCTTGTGTCTTGACTCACAGTGTACTCATTCAACCATCTGGTAAAAAAATTAGATATATTTTAAATTTATCACAAAACCATATTCTTACTTCTATAACCATATATGGTTTTATTTTTTATTTTTATTACTCTATTGATAACAATTTTATGCCAATTTTTCTCTATGGGTAATATTCGGTTTGATTTTCCCATGTGTATTAGTTTGTTATGTCTTGGATCAATATATTTATATCATGATTTCAAGAATATAAACCTTGATTTAAATATACTTAATATTTATTATATTTGTATTATAAAAATCCCAATAATATATTATTGTGAAATGGAATACACCATTCATTCAGAGAGTTATATGTACGTACACATGAATGCAATTTCCATTTAATTGTAGTGTTGAATGAAAAAATGGAAAAGAAATATATGTGTATATATGTATTTATATTAGTATATTCATTTACTAAATTATCTATATTATATCATAATATAAAATATATATTAACTAAATCTATCCTTAACATATTCCATGTAGTGTATGAATGAGTCACATCTCTTTGAGAGGGCAGTAGTCTGTAAATCCTCAAACGAAATTATTGTATTTACACAAAATGGAAATTATAAAGAGGTGTGTTGTAAAATAATTAAAAAGATTAAATACATAATAAATATAATATATAACACATATAAATATAGTTTCTATCATAATTTCCATCATGATATGTAGTAATGGAAAAATAAACAATCATTATTTAGTGATGCAGTAGTCTGGCGTACACGTAAATAACATGTGTGTTACCCATTAGATGGATGTGTGTCTATGTTTAATTATAATAGTTAGCATAAAAACATCTAAGTATATTTATGATACTTGTTTTTTATACATTAATATTATAATAATATTATATGTAGTGTAAAAATAATATAAATAATGGAGTTTGAGAGGGGGTTACCTCTTATCGGGTAACTCTTTTTGGTTTGGACAAAAGATGATTCATGAAAGGATTTATGCCAAAAATAACACTTTAATGGGGAATTTTTGGAATTTGAGGTGATATTTTTTCTGATTTTTTGTGGAGAAAAAGTTTCTTGAGATGTGTGAGGAAGTGGGAAGATAGGAGGCCATTAATAATGGAGGGGGAGTGGCACAGTTGTAATATTTTAAATGAAAGGAACCACACCCCTGTTTTATTTATTGAATGTTGATAAATAATATTTTAAACTTGATAAAAGTAAGTATGGGGTATAAATATTTCTATATAAAATCTTTAAAAGAAGTCTATAGGTCGTTTTGGACCTTATAGTTATGGTTTAGTCCCTTATTATACTTAATTTAACCTTAATCGTTGTATTTAATTTTAATTAAATTCACTAATATTATGGGTCAAAAACCTATTTGACCTTGTCAAATAATATAAATTACTCTTATTATAAATATTTAATCCTTTTTTAAAAATTACTATCATATAAGTGGAAAAATTTAAATTAAATTTACTCCTGTATTCATGTTCATAATGTGGGTTTTTTTTTAAAAAATGTTGAAAAGTTTTCTAGTATTTACATATCCAATTAAAATATAAAATTGGTTGTAATAAAATAAATTGAATTAATTGTTAAAAATATTATCTAATTAATCTTTTAAACAAATTGAAAATGTATCTTATCATTTTCAATAAAATATATGAATAAGAAGTTTTAAACTAAAATATAGTATTTTTAACGATTCATAAAAAAAATGTAATAGAAAAAACTGATAATTCAAACTAATCTAATTTTTATTATTTTAATTAAAATAATCAGTTTATTTATACATTTAATATTTATACATGATTCCAAATTTAGTTTTAAAATATATTCTCCATTAAAAGGGGGTGAAATTGCATCAATAAAAATATCTTGTTTTGTGAGTTAAATTGTTTATATTCTTTTCTTATGATTATAAAATTTATTATATGAATATAAAAAATATTTAACTGGATATATAAAAAATATATGAAATTTAAATTACTTACTAAATTAAATTAAATTAATTTATTATGATTAAAAAATTATTATCATAATAATAGTTTTCTATAAAAATAATCCCATTGTATTCAATTAGTTATTATATTCATTTCTAAATAACTTTTTAACTAGTTAATTCATTTTATATTTTTTGAAAACCATATATTAACATAATTTAGTTAATAATATTCATAAAATCTAATTTAACTGCTAGGTTTTATTTGATTATATTTTTTAAAGTAATATATTATTGTTTCTTAATACTAGGTCTTGTGTTTTATGAAATCAATTATGGAATTTCATTGTTACATGTAACAGAAGATAACCATGGTTGTACATGTAGTGAAATCTAAAATTTAAGTTTCATGTAGTTCATATAATCCAAAAAAAAGTTTTTTAATAAAAAATAAAAAATATTCAGTGTTTCATGAAATACCAAATATCAAACAGATTAAATTAATTTGAAAAAAATAACTCACAAAATCTAGGGGTGATACAACATACATTCCAAGGGGATTAACAATCGGCAAAAAGAATTCATACTAGAGTATTCTAAAGGTGAGCCAATGGATGCTATGGGACGACAACATGAAGCCTAAATCAACTATAATCATACTGGTGGTGTAAAGGACCACATTGTTCTCTAGATGGATGCACCTAGTTAAGGATGAACATATGGTTGTGTGGTCTACATCCTTTAGCGTGTATGTGATATTGGTGATGGGGTAGTGTGTCAATATGGCTTTCCCGGTGTTTGTGAATCTATACAAGTAAGGTTTTCACATTTTCTAAGGGAATACTCTTCTATGGGTGTAGGAGAAGCTTCATTTTCTGTATTTTTGGTTTTTTGCACAGATAGGGGGATATGAATACAGAATCCCCATCTCCCCGTAACAACCATCCATCAATTCTGAACATCTTTCAGAGTCTCATGCTCATGTTGGTCCCTATGGGCATGTTGAAAAAGGATGGTCTAGGGAATCTGTTGATATTTCACATGATCCCACTTCCAATGATGATGGAGACCAATGATTTAATGAATACCATTAATAAATGGGTGTATCTCCTAGCCTTATGAGGTGGGATTCTATTCATGATTTTAGTCATACAGTGGATTTGTAAGCTATAAGAACTGCACTATTTGCAAAAAAGTTTCAATTCCTGTAGCAGCTAACCCTGATGGACTATGTGAAGATTCTACATGAGTTTCAAACCATGATCCTTAGGAAAATATGGAACATGTTTACAACTGAAGATGAAAATGGTTGGAAGGAGCTCCTATCTTCTACTATTGCCTATTGGCTCATCCACAAATATTGGATATTATGGGAGAGAACGTACCATGTGATGTTTTTGAGTCACCAAACCACTTTCTCAAATGATGGAGGGGGCCCAAAACCATGATTAAAAGGAAGAGTGTCAAGAGGATCATACATTGGATGTATGGAAATTACAATGGTTATAAAGATGCTTGCATCGTTTGTAAGCCTTAGACAAACATAGTAGAGGACATAGGTAGAGGAGCTACAATAGGTTTGGCTCTCTTGGGAAGGATGACTTGGGTAAAATTATGCCCCTCGGGGGAAGTCCCATTTATGTTTGTACAAGATCCTCAAAATAGACTACGTTGTCCAGATATCCCAGTGATGATATCTTCCTAGGGGTCTAATAGAGTTGGGAGCACATCCGACAGAACAAAACACACCATGAAATATGGTGGCATCTCATCAAAGAAGGAATATTTAATTTTGGATTTGGCCACCCCAAGGCTGACAACCACATGTTTTATAATGAGTTGATATTGTACATCCAAGATATGGTTGATTTGGTCCACACATAAGGGGAATCACGTTCACTAAATACCTAAGTGAAGATTCCACTTGGGATGCCCACATCTATAGATCCCTCGTTTAGTGAGTTATCCACTTGTGTACCTCTATTGAGAGAGTCATATGAGTCCTAGGGTACTGATGCCTTCTATAACTCTAAAATATAATGATTTAGTGGGGATCAAAATGTAAATACTATAATCCTGGGTTCTATCAAAACTACCAAAACCCATAATATTGTTGGTGAACTCTTTCTACACTTGGGATGTGATAAATGAGTATAGAATAGGGGTGAGGATTACGATGAACCTATGAAAAATGGAGTGGGAGACTCAACTATAAATTGGAGAGTGTGTGGGACTTCCTATATGTTTTGTAAATAGTAGTACAACCATCTTCTAAAGCGACACTTGAAACTAAGGAGAAAACACATTGGGGAATACCCTTACAAGAGTTATTTCAGGTGAATCATTTTGTGTTGTTGGTCAGGATATATTATTTATATAATCCCCTTATACATTAAAAAATTACTAATCCTCATTTTCCTATCAAAATATTACTATCTCATATTAAAATATCATTTCAAACCATGTTTTGGGATCAGCTACCAAAGTCAATATAATAGTTGGTAGCACTAGAGGTCGAGATAGTGACAACATTTTCTATTCACATGAATGAAATTTACATGGAGGTTCTGGAGGTCTAGATAATCATTGATTTTGAACCATAGGTTAGTCTCGATATTATTCCCTCAATAATAATGGGGGGTCCAGATGGTTCCCCTAACGAGGCTATTTGAGGGGGATTTGGAGGCAGAGCCTTTCATAGATGCACCACCTAGGGAGACTGTCGGAGCTATGTCCAAGATGTGAGAGGTGGAAGTTATGACATCATCTATAGTGATTGGGGAGGCTAGGTTTTTTCCCTTATATATAATTGTATTTAATGGTATCTACAGGAGATTATTCTAAGACTACTCCATCATCAGGGGTAGTTGAGGAGGCTGAGACAGTTGCATCTACCTCAGAGGTGAAATAGGAGGTAGCTGATGGTTATTCTATATGTGATGGAGATGGAGAGAATTTATTTCCACTGAATATGAATTTCATCACACATGGGCATGATGACATTCGTTTAGATGATCTTGACACTAACGTGTTGGCAGTTTCCCCTTCATATGGTAGAGGGTGAACCGAAGACATTAAGGATTATGGATTGAATGCTGCCAAAGAGAACCTGGTTATTTTTCTAAAGGCATGGAGGTACACATGGGACTTCATCACCCACACCACATTTTTTGACCATCCAAACAGTATGTGACTCTCCACCACAAGCTAGTCATCCACGAGTCCAATGGAGAGGACTCCACAAACCATCACATAATAGTTCCATAATTCCTCACCAAGAAGGCGTGTGCTGAATGGAAGGTGTGTGAGATCTCCTAGAAGATGATCAATGTTGACGTATCTATGTTTATTAATGTAGGTAATGGGGTGATACATTTACTAGCATGGGTAGTGTAGGATTATGTGGTCATAACTACTAATATGTATATGATCATCTACTTTGTGAAGGCCCAATTAGCAGTAGTCGAGGCTAAGGCATTGGAAGAGAAATATCAGTTTTATAAATACAGGGTTTAGAATAACGAAATGTGGAACATGTTAAATGAATAATGTCTAAAATCATAGGAATAGGTGATCAATCAAGTGGTGTTCCAATACAATCTAGAGCCCACTCATTGGAGTCAAGAAGATCTTGAACATTTCCTATTGGTGCTGATCCTTTGGGGGAATTTTTTACTGGGATGAATGAAAGGATTTGTGGTTTGGATGATGCTTAAAATCTCAAGTTTTCTTTAAAATATCATATGAAAGGACCTGTTTATTTTATCTCATATTATTATTTCACATCAACTATTATCATGAAACAACTAATGAATAATGCGTATGTTCGTCTGAGTCATTCATGGGGGTGATAAATGAGGGACCACCATGTGATTATTGATATATATGATACTGTTTGACAATCATTGAACTCTCAGGGTGTTTATCTTTTGGATGGCCACTGAGTGTGTCGGGGTAAGAGGCAATATTATTGGAGAATTAGTCTATTTGAATAGCCTAATTTCATTTACAATGTTCGCAAGGGAACAAATTGTGTAATTTTATGGGAATTTTATTTTACATAAACAAAAGGAAATGGGGAGCATGAATCATGATCCCTATGATTGGGAACATGATTTTGGTGGTGTGATGATGGAGGATAACTGATGAACTTGTTTGAAACCTAAAATCCATTAACATTTTTCTAAGGATGGGGAAAAATAAAGGTTAACACTGACAATGTTCAAAACACAAGACCTATCCCAATTATATTATGCACCATTTCTATATGGGGGTCCCTTTTGGATTTGGAGGATTATGAGGATTCCAATATAGGCACGTGAAAATCATGGAGATAATATGATGGAATGTTTGAATTTATTTCAACACTCTTGGAATTATACCTCCATTGATTTGAGCACATTGGGTATAAGTATCAGTCTAAACAAAGGGGAAACACATCTACAAGGGGGAGTTTCATCTCAGATGTTGAGAAATGGTTTAAGAATATAAAAAAATGTGTTAGGTGACCAACATTGAAGGAAAGGCCTTCTCATTCAAGGGCATAAGATGATCTGTAGTTTCATATCATTCAATGAGGAGTATTGGCACATTGTTTAATTTCATATACTGAGGATAATGTATAAAAATATTAAACATCATGTGAGTGTGATGTTGGACACATAGTCTAATCTCACTTGTTAAGGATGTTGAGTCGTACATATTAATGTCAAGTGGTTAGTATGTGTGAATCAAAATAAATGAATCCTTCCCAACTATGATCATGGAAGGCATAAGATGGTGGAATTATAGGGGTACTCCATGGAGATGCATACAAGGAAAGGTGGTCTTAGAATACCTTTCACCCAGAAATTTATCTGGGTTGAGTCACATATATTTTATGGTTGTGATGCTTGGACTAAAGGGTTTTGTCTCAAAGTAGATATGCGAGACATAAGGGAGAGGTTAAATTATGTGAATTGAGGATCCCAAATACCATCTATCACAAAGAATATCATATAGAAGTAATTTTTTTGACATAATTTATTGTAATGATTATGGGGCCATGACTCATATTTTTTTTTAGAGCTTGGACCATAGGTTTAAATTCCTAAATATAAATGTGTAGTGTAGTGGAGTGATAACTCTATGAGAGTGGAGGGCCATAGGAACCATATTACACACAACACATACCCAAGAGTACTGGAAAACAATTTAAATCATGATTCTCATATTCAGACTCTTAGTTTAAGATCACCATTTTTGGATCATGGTCTCTTAATTAATGTTCATAGAGTTTAGACCAATGGGAAACTGACTATTTTATTATGTGGCATAGAGGAGTGGTAACCTGAAATGAATGGACGGACAATGGGGTATCCATGATTCATGAAACATCTTGTGAATTTTGAAATTAGTTTCATGTCATGATTTTGGGGCATTGGTTCCTAGTTTAAGATCATATATTTTAGACTAATGTACATTAGATTAAGGTCATAATACTTAGACCAGAGGGTTTGGTCTCAATGGAATTTGTGAGAAATTGAAAAGGTTACACTATGTTGATGTATTTTCAAAGAAAGAAACCTAATTCTATAACAGAAAACATTAAGACGACACTCACATAGTTGAAAGTCATGATTTTCGGATGATCGATTTTAGATTCAGGTCTTAAATCTTGGAACAATTGAAAATATTTTGTGTTCATAATACATACCATCAGGTCTTGAATCTCATTTTGATAAGTGTATTGTTGTTTAGTTAAAACCCCAATGTGAATTGAGGGACATGGTGGTCTAATTCCACACAAAACACTCTTGAGTAGACATGAACATATATTAGATTCGTGATTCTTGGACATGGAATCCTAGTTGATGGTCATATTTTTCAGACTATATAGCACTCACACATCTTCACCTTGGTCAAGGATAAAATCCCCCCAACCTTTAAGCATGTGTCATCCATGTTCATAGGGAGAAACAAGGAGCATTATGAAGTTCTAGTTTTTCATAGGGGAAAACACAATGAGTGCGGTAACTGAATAAATAATCCCAACAATGTAATGCAACATCCCAAACCTAGAGAGTTAAATGGGGAAACTAGAGAATAGGTAATAATTACTAACCATGATTGTATCACACTTTCTAACCCAATGTTGGTTAAATATGGGTTTATAAAACGTAGGATCAATAGTTTTCTGAGTTTGTAACATGAGATATAATATTTATTTTTCAAATATCCATTGAGGAATAAGACCATGATCATATTTGAGCTAGTGTGGAACTTTACCATTACAGTAGGTATCCTATTAAAATATAGTTGATGAAAATTACCAAAATTGGAGAAATTATGAAATGCATATGTGGAAGTGGGGAATGTCTTGAAGGGGAAATTAGGGACCCTTGGAGCTATTCCACCATGTTCTTGAATATTCAAGCACTAGTGAAAAAACAAGATTTCATGTAAGTTTTCATGAATTTTTTACTATGGTTTTTAAGCGAAGTCAACAAAGGAAACAAAAAAAACAAGCTTTTTAGAATGGTTTTTCCAAAAAAAAGTACTAAAAATAATATGGTATTGGTTTTCTATGTACATTTTACAAATAAACCGACATGGAAAACCGATTTTGAGTGTTAGTTTTTCTAAAAATTGATGAAAAAAATCGACAATATGCTGGTTTCCCACGTCAAATTGATATAAAAGGATGCATAAAACCCTAAATATTCTAGCTCTCGGCATTAAAATTCTTGAAAACTAATGTATAAAATATCTTATTTTATTTTAACAATGTTTTGGCGTCAGTTTTTATGAAAACCATCATAGGAAGTTAATTTTTTAATAATATTCATAACATTACTCTTCCAAAATAATAAAAATCCCAGTAAGACAAATATAGTATATAGTAATTAAAATACATTTATCATTGAATAATAATATATAAAACAGATTTTTTTATTTGGTTAATCAAAAAATAATCTATGCATTTGTATTATAAAAAATAATTAAAATACACTTACCTATAATTTACTACATGATCAGTGATGGTTATTGATGAATCATTTATTTGATATCATTATGTTCAAACACCTATTAAAAATGAATTATTGTTTTGATCAAATTTTATTAGGAAATTGTAATATTACTCATAAACATTACAATATAGATACCCCAAATAGTAATCAGACTTAAGAAATAGTTCTAAACCAAGATCAATGATAGGTAAGTTCAGTTTGGGTATAAGTCTCGTCTTCATTAAATTTCTATAATAACATTGAATGATATTAGATTAAAAAATATAGTATTTTGACAGAAAATAGAAACAAATTAATATAACTGACCTCTTTAAATTCATTAGTAACCCAAGTTGTGATTATCTCATACATGATTCATATAACATAATAACCACATTCTATTTTCCCTAGTTGAGATTGAAAATGTGGTTATAAAACATTAAACGAAAAAAAACCAAAATATATATAAATATATATAAAAAAATCATAACACTATCTAATAAACTAATTAATTATCACTACTTCAATATATTTGATTGCATTTGGTTTCTTTACCGACATGTGATCTCTGGTAATTTTTTTCCATGAACTACTTTTTCATATATATGAACTAATAATACATGTATAAATAATTACAATTAATCATAATGTGATTATCATGAACATACCTATCTAATAAGGTGGAAAATATATTATAAATAGGCCCTGATAAGGAAAAAAGTCAATATATCATGAATTCCCATGGAAAGAAATATGCCTAACATCAAATTCCCCCAATGATACAAAAAGATCACAATTAATGACATTATAATGATCATTAGATCATAATAAAGATTCTATTATTAACTATCATGAAATGGAAAAACCCTACTTCCAATCTCTGTTTATGATAATCTCTCACATATATATTTAACACTATTAGCATTCTCCACATGTTGGACCACCAAGGAAATATATTTTGGATCTATAAAACCATAAATGTCTATGCTTTAATTTTGTACAAGAACCATGTGTCGATACCCAATTTAAAAGGTGAATATAGTTAGTAAATTTAAACAATATATTTTTAATGAAAAAATTTAAATTTAAATGTATGTACATAGAAATCAATTGCATCACATTCAGGCTGAGCGTTTCAAAATCGACTAGATGCATGATTTCGTATTTGATTAATCATAATGGATAATCTATTCATCATATATAAAAATTCATTCGAAACAGATAGATATAATTCAAATAAGAATAATCTTGAGATAATTTGTTCATCCCATAAGAAATATCATACGTACGTACAGTTTGATGTTTTTAAACGTTTGGTTTTATTTGTGTAATTTATTTTTCTTTCAGATAATAATATATATGTTAAATTTCAGAATTCATTATAAGTAATTTTTATTCATATGTAATTAATGTTAAAAAAACATACCTCATTTGAAATATAATGAAGAATACTAGTTTTCAAAGTACAAAATGACCCAGATAATCCCCAACTCTAGCAATCTTCTCAGTAGGAAATGGTATTAGAGCATTAGAATCAATAATATCAAGTACTGATACTCTAGACTAACCCATATACATAAGCCAGTGGTGTATGGAATCCCCCAAAAAACCCACAAGTCTAAATGCAACAATATGTATATGAGGATATTCCACAAACAACTCAGAGTATATGGTTTGGTCTAAGTGAGGATGTGGAAGATCAATGTAAGCAGTTTGGGTAGGGTAGTCTGGTTGGGATGGCTGTACAGGATGCACATCCGACTAAGAAGTATGATAAGGCTATGACTATCCTTATAAGTGATCTAACAAAGCCTTCTGCATGGATTCATGAATTTGATCACCCTATACTATTTCATATATTTCATCTCGGCTTTTAAATATTCTATTTATCCGTATCTTGATTTCATACTATCAAAAAGAACTTCATGAATACTAACACCCGCCTGATATCCTATAACACGTCTAGGGTGTTATTCATTTCCTAAATCAAAGGCGATGATTTTCTTCCTTCACTCATGGATAAAAGAGACCTATGTCTCTTTCCCCTGAAGTTAGTCCCAAAATGAAAAATTAAATAGTTATATTAATGTTTATAATTTATAAAATTGAAAAATTCATGTCATATAAATAATATTTACTTACAATTTTATAATATATTTCCCTTTCTTCCTCTGTAAGATAATATTAAATATTCATTCTTCTCGCTCATTTCCATTATTAATGGAATATGAGACGAGATGGAAGACCACACTAGACCACAATAGACCTCTTCTAATCCACTACTACTTAGACATATTAATGCTTCAAATTTTTCATCAATCATTTTATGCTCAAATAACTGATACCCTCCACGTGATAAAGTATGGGGGTATAAATTTTTCAACTAGATGTCTTGTTGATATCTCCTAGAAGAATTTTATATTTAAATAAACTAATAAGTAATTAGATTAATGTATAATAAATTTTACATTATAAAATAATTATAATACTAGAAATTATTTTACATGACGGTTGCCAAAAATTGGTTCCCTATATCTGCATTTATAAACTGATACATAAGGCGTGGGTTTTCAATCTTTTTCATTCCATTTTTTTTGTTAATTTTGTTTTCAAATATCTCTATCAAACAATCTCAAAATAGATATGACTTTTATTAATTTATTTTGATTCCTAAAAATTGAATGTTATCTGTAATTGAATAAATGAAATATGTCATTTAAAATATTTAATATTCAAAAAATAAGATAAACTAAATAATTTGAGATACGTTACCATCAAGGCCTCCAAAATATATTATTCCTCCATCCTACCCATATACTTCTAATCAGGAAATAAAATTCTAATCCATCATTGGCTCTACATTGATATGTAATTGATAAAATGAACTGTATCCATGACATTTTCCTTATTATTATCATAAAAAAATATGTAATCCCTCATATCCATGAGCAAGTGACGGTTTTTTTAAATGTGTTTTAAAAAATTTACCTACTTGGGAATTTTATTTCTCTATAGTAATAAGATAAGTATCCTCCACTAAGGATGCATCAGTACTCTTATAGAAAACATTATAAATTAAAAGTTTTATTTCATTAAATACATATATTAATTAATATATAACAATTTGAAAAATAGATATACTTAGGTAACTAATACACTCTCTATTTATATGAAATTGAAACTAGCTAGTGTAATGAAATTTAGTGTACATTTATATCATTAGAAAATTGAATATTTAGAAATAAGGATGAAAACAATAAGGAAAAAACATGGACACATTTGTATGTTTGTCAAAAAGAAACAAAATATAAATAATTACCCAAAAATATTGTATACTAATTTAGTGTTTTCCCATAATCCTTCATCGTGATCATTATGAACTGTATGCACTATTTTTATGTTATAGAAATTGTAATCATTCAAAAATCACATAATAGATGAATAAATATCATGAAAATCAAGAACATCATCAGAATCATTATCATCACCCAAATGGTGTCTTTTTCATTGAAAAACAAAAAACCACTGATCACTTGATTGGTCAATGTCATAAAATATCTACATTTAATGTGTCTCTATGATAAATGGTTCTTCATTGTAATTACATCTATTCAGATAAACTACTGTAAATCTGTAATCATCATGTTGCACATCATTATTGCTATCAACCAAATTAAAATTAAACATAATGACTCTAAATTTTTTATAATCATTTTACCATATATCCTTAAGAACTCCAAAAAATTTCAGAGAAGCAGATTTTGGGTTTTTATTTTTTCACTTCAAAAATGATCTGCTCTAGCCATAATCATCACACCACTATTTTGAATCGTACTGTTGACATCCCAATATTTTGTGTAAAATGTTTACCCATTTATATCAAAACCAATCCATGTTATCACATTAAGTGATGGCCCCCCTTCTAACAATATCAATGTTTCTAATGTAGATATGTATGTTTTTTATTTCTATTTAAACCATGAAACACATGTATTTTATTCTCAATCATAAACTAAATTCAAATTCTATTTGGATATCATCTCTTTCATTCCGAAATATGTGACGATATATATGATTGAACATAATTTGTGATCTTCAAAATATATAACTTTTCCTGCATAAATTTATCATGTGGAATGAAATTTACCTTTAAGCCTCCAATCCCGATACATTCACTATCAAATATAAAATTTTAAGATACAAGGAGACCAATATTCTCCACTTCAAAAAAATAATCAGTAATGAACTCAATGACTTCTTAAGATACATATTTTTTAACAGTAGAGTCCTCTAGTTGGTAAATAATTTTTACATATCCCTTCAAAATTTTCATATAACATTCATATGGGTCCATCCAACATTAATTAATAGGCCCACGTATTCTTATCTCACACACCATATGAGTTACTAGATGATCTATTATATCTAAAAATGTAGGTGAAAAAATAGATTTCAATTAGAAAAGTATAAGAACAACTTTATTCTCCAATTCATATATCAAATTAGGATTAATCACTATGATATAAATGGATTTAAAAAAAATTTGTAACCTGATGACAATATTTCTTATAGCTAAAGAAAATATACCAAGCAGTGCGACCGATAAAATTTGTAGCATTAATACATGATAGTCGTGAAATTTTGTACCTATTAATTTGAAATCCTTTATTTTGACTAAATTCATCACATTTGAAAAATATCAACTGGGTAATTTTATACCATAAAGACAATGAAAAAATTAAACATCTCACACTTTTATAATTCATGAAAAGATGGAGGTAAATATGTTCTATTTCATTTTGTAGTGGGAACTGACTCCGAATGTATTACCATTGTGGTCAAGTCAAATGCTGAATTAAATCCATATTTTTTTCATTCCTTTTATATCTAATAAGGTTCCTATATAACTATCACATATATTTTTCTCAAAATGCATAACATTAATGTTATGTTTTATCTCTAAAAATATCCAATAAGGTAGTTCAAAAAATAGACTGTTTTTAGAGATATTTTTTTGAATACTAGAACTACTTTTTCTTTCCAAATGTAGAATAATTTTTCCCCCTGTTGTAATTATCATCAACTGAAAATGTTTTTAGGGGAATATTTTATTACTGTAAATGGTTAATTTTTTTTAAAATCTACAATAGGGATAATCAATTCACAAAAATAATTATGGTCCCATGTACACTGACTTTATTCCATTCTATAATTGATAATATGAAGTCTCCTCTACACAAATTGTAAATGATTTATTTCCCATAACACAGTATCCAGATAGTTTCCATATGAATGAAATTAATTTATACTAAAAATTATAATAAAACGCAAAAGAAAATACTCTTTATTCTTCGCATCAGAATCATTTACAACTTCCTCCCATTTAAGTTTCAAATCATCAATCATTGGTGAAAGTTAAACATCAAAATTGTTTCTTGGTTGTTTTGGTCTAGAAATCATCAAAATCAACATAACATATTTTTTTGTCATTCATATCTCTGGGGATAAATTTTAAACTTAAAACAACACATGAAATTAACAATTTTGGATACTTTGGATATTATTTGGATTCATACCATCTATAAAGACTCCTATTCTAATATTTATATCATTACTTATCTAAATTAGGAAATTTTTTATCAAATATCTTTTATTATGATGAGTCAGTCAGGTGAAATAATATATTATTAGATATGAATTAATTTGAATTCAATCTTAAAATTGTTGCATCAATTAAATAATAAAATAGATGATTCAAATAATAAATTATTTGAAGGTACCAAATTGCTTTAGCAAGATCATTTCTTTTAGTACTTGGGAATAAAAAATTGTTAATTTATCGGAATTATATGAAAGCATTACTGTAATAAATTATTTTATTTATTATGAGGACAGATGTTAGTAACAGAGAATAAATTTTTATTGTTATTTTAATTCATATTATAGCATGATATTCCACATGAAAGACATTTTGATAAAAATTCACACTATTTCCTATTAAACACACAATCATTAGTGAAAGCATGTATCATTTCATACCCCATTCCCATTAGTCAATACATTTTCATCACATCATATTTGGAATCTGGAAGCTAATTACCTTCTGGAAGTAGATCATTCAAAAGGTCATGTAATTTGGAAAAAATTTATCACTCTAACCATTTTTTATTTCAAGTTAACCAAGATCAAAACTGCAAATAACACTATATATTTTCAAACATTGAATAATGGTATTTTAAAATATCAATATAATTGTTCTACTATTGCTATTTTTTCAATAGTTTTATCACCTAAATAAGGAATTAATTATTCAATAAGATTTCTTGTTTCATCATGAATATTTTCATCAACATTATATGTTGTATTTATAGTAATTTCACCTTGCCAAATCCAATGTGTATAAGTAAGGCTAAAACCATTGAAAATGAGGTGACCCTTGATTTCAATAGAATTTAACATTCTCATATTTAAACACTTTACACAGGGAAGGAGAATCAAATATATGTTTGGAAGATTATGATTACAAAATTAAAAGAAATAATCAATGCCTTTTTATATTCATTACTAATTCTTTGTAAATTTATCAAATTAAGATCTATTCAATTCCTGAGATCATAATATAATTAGTGAATATATTAAAATATATAAAAACACAAAAATAAATATATAAAAATATAAATTTTAATCACAAATACATAAAATAAATTTTTTTTGTAGTCATACATGAAATATTAATGATTATTAGAAATAAAATAAAAACTAATTTACTGTAGGTTTTTATTTTGGGTGATGTGTCACTAGTCAAAAAGTAGATGATTTTTCAAAAATCAAAAAAATATATAAATAATTTCAACTGATATATATACACATGTAAGAATATATATATACGCACATAAAACATATAATAATTTAAATATATATATATATATATATATATGAACAAATATATTTTAAGTTCGAAAAATTTTAATTAAAAAAATTTCTGATTGGTGAGATATCCATGATTATTATAAGGAATAAAGTAAAAAATTAATTATTATAGGTTTTTAGTATTCTTAAATAAATAATTTTAAATAATGATTTATTACCATGGTAATGAACAAAGATACATCTATTATGATTGCATAGATTTTTTTAAATGACTATCAAAAAACACCATTGTCATAAAACCAAGATCCTTCAAAAGAGAAATTAATATTCCACATAGTTATAGCATATAAAAAACTATTTGACAGTCCTACCAAATAAATAATTTATATAATTAAACAAACATTAAGAAAATGTAATAATTAACAGTGAAATGAAAACAAACAAACGATTGAGAAAATCAAATTTTTCACTAAAAATTAACAAATATATCTTAATATTGTTACAAACCACTTACAAATTTATGAGTTGAGCACTGTATGATTGATCCTAAATATAGAGAATGTCCCTTGAATTTGATGGTAAGAATAATAGTAAAAGAAATTATTAAAAGAATTTTCAAAATAAAACTAACAAGAAAAAAATGACAAAACCTCTAATTGCGGTGTGACTCAAACATGATATAAATTCCATGAATTTGTAAAGAAAAACACTCAAAATAAAAAATTATAACAATTTCCAAACACTGGAAAAGAAAAAAGAATGGAAAAACATACAATCCGCGTTCCAATCGATCGTATAAATTTTAAGGAGATGAAATATAAACCTAAATTGTTGATGGATGAAGGATTGATGATAAAAAATCATGAAAATATGATTTAACTCAAGAAAACACAATCATAAACTCATTTCGAAGGGGTTCAATAGCCATCAGAATCACCATTTCATGAGAGAATGAAATAACAAGGGACAATCAAAATAAGGGTTTGATAATAAGGGGTTATAATAGAGTTTTTACATCATTTTTTACTAAAATAAACGTTATAACATTTTAATATTTTATTGTTGGAATCATTTTTTCATAAAACCAACAATAAAAATACATGTTTTTATATTTTTCATGTCATTTTTTATAAAACCGACAAGAAAAATTTATTCGTTGATCATTTTTGTGTCGGTTTTAGTATAAACTGTTGCTAAAAATATTATACACAATTTTTTGCATCGATTTTCCCTAAAAATGATGCAAAAAATGGAATCCATTATATTTTTAGTATCCGTTAATAAAATAATAGATGCTGAAATAAAAATTAATTACAATTATAGTATCATGTATGTTGAACTGAAGTTATAAAATTAAAGTTAAAAAACGTTTTCTACTAGTGAAGATGAACATATGGGTAGGTGATAGTCAAGATTATCTGATAGAGGAAAACCCCTGCGGAGAGTCGATGGAATTTTTGGGGAGAGATGAAATATCTATGAATCACTCTATATCCTATCAGGATTGGAATCAATCCACATGCATTTATGAGATGTGTTGTGGTAGGATAATGAAATTATTGGAGTGATATTCTATCTAGTGATGATATAAAATCATCTCACATCATGAGACATCATGGTTTTATATAATGTAATGTGTGGTTCTTCTCATAATTTTCATTTGAGGAATCTCGGTTTTATATTGGGTGAATTTTTTATACTCATCCTTAACATGTTATATGAGGAATACTGCATTCCTGATGCTATGGGCGTTGGGGTTGGAAATTCAATGTCATGCAACTTAGAATAGGTATGATTATAGTATATAGTCATAGAGCTCAGACTGTATGGGAAAAACGAGTTTAAGTTCATTTCGATTTGTCTGAATGGGGTCTTCTATGGATCCCAACATGGAAGAAGGGAAAAAGGGATCCTTTTCCACACAAAACACAATATATGGTAACCAAAATGAAACCCATGATTCTAGGTAAGTGAAGAAACTTTTATGAATCAATGATAGGGATGGTCACATGATGATATATCTAATTTTCTCTATGTACCCATACATATAGGAATCAAGACAAACATATTTTTGGATCACATCATGGTAGGATACTGATACAAGAAGGGGAAATCTTCTTGAATGAGGATATTGAATCATACCATATCCAGATAAGAGGCATCCTAAATTAATAAAAAGTAATGATAAAGATTAATAACATGTTTTGAAGATGTATGGGTGTTTTCAAACTATATTTATTATAGAGGGAATCCCAATCATGTAATGGGTAATTGTTTTCATATTTTCACATCATACTTATCCCATGAGTCATCCTATTTCATATGGGGTAAAATAAAATATTAACATCATGTGCTAATGATGTTTGTGGGCATTGAAAATCGTGTTTCCCATCATATTCTTCCCCATATCAATTGACAAGGTTATCTCTTCCCTCTACTAGGTCCAGAAAAATCAATGGTTCTTAAACCTAAAAATGAGGTCTGTGATGTTATTTTAGGGTGATTATACCACATGTAACAAAGGGTTTTTTGTTGAATCTATGGTAAGGATTTGATATATAATGTATATGAATAACTATGTATCCCATGAGCATGGAAATCAATCCATAAGTAGTTATAGAAAGAGGAGGAGGATGAGATTTCTGGAAATCCAAGGATTATTAAATCCATAAAAATAGTGGAGAACATACGTAGTTTAGGGTCATAATTATTGGATCAAGGATTCCCATTAGAGTTCATAGAGCTTGGAACTATTGAGAATAGATTATGGCTATAATGAATATACCACTTGGAGGGGGGATTTGATGATTTGTGTGTAGTTATAAATGGTGAACACCAGACATGAATAAAGATAAGGAGGTCCATCCCCACAGGAAATGATACCAAATCTAATTTTAAACTATTTAAGGTCATAAGTTGAAGAATAGCAGAAAATGTTTTACAGGCATTTCATGGACTATTGGACAACATTTTAAATTCATGATGCTTGGACTAGGGGAAGTTTTTGTTAAAGGGTATTTTGGTGGCATAAAATAGGAAAGGCCTAACGTGTAAGGAGGATACATCAAACCACAAAACAAAAATAACCATGGATGGATTGCACGTCATTTATGGTTGTAATACATGGAAAATAAATGGGGAAAAGGGGTTGATTTATTTAATATTGTTTGTATATGCCAAAGATGTGATTTTTTGACATCATTACGTATCACATGATAATGGAAATCATGGAACACATATTTTTTTAAATTGGTACGAAAAGATACTGACACTGATGGTGGGGGAAACCATCTCTAGCAATGGTGTTTAGGCATCCCACTATTTCAATGAGTAATCCCATGTTCAATACATGGGGTATGAATTTGGGCAATCTCAACATTATCAAATGAGGAATCCCAATTTTATATGAGGTTTAACTTTTTGGATAATCCCACACTTACTATATGAGGCATCTCATTTTCCATGGTGTAAGATTTTGTTTTGGATAATCTCATAGCCATCGTGTGAGGCATCCCAATTTTATATTGGGTAAGATCATATTTCATTAACAATATTCATAGTATTAGAATATTTTGAAATATAATTTAGCACCATGCTATTGGGATGTCGGGCATTGTATTTAGAGTTGTACAACTTGGACAATAATGGATGCAGATAGTTTCTGGTCATAAATCATGGACCAATTGAATATAGTTTAAACTCTTACTACTTGGAACAATTCAAACTATTTAAGCATGTTTTGAAATAACCATGGGGCCATAGTATGTTTAAATTCATAATTCAAGGACCCTTTAAAATAGTTTATGTTAATGTTTCATGGAACAATTTAAAATAGTTTAAGGTTGTACTTCATAGACCATTTTCTTATTTTTTGTTGTCTTATTTCTTGGAAAAATTTATAATAGTTTGAATTATTATTTTCTCGACCAATTAAAAATAGTTTAAGTTCATACTTCTTCGACCATGAAGATCCTCACTTGAATTACTCCTTGTGAAAAATTTCATTAGTGACATTTGTGATACAATATCCAACTGTGGTGAAGAAAGTGTATGCTTCATTAGAATATAAAATATTAGTGATGAAGGGTCCTTCTAACATGAGATCCATTATAGATGTATTTTTATCATCTATCATCATCATTTTGGGATCTAGTACCAAATAACCATGGAGAAAGGGTCAAAGGAGAATCTTCATATTTAATTCTCTCATTATCTATTCTGGGCCCCTCTAGACCATGGAGGTCATGCCGATTATTATTTTAGAGGGATTAAAACTTATCAAGATGGTCCTATTTCATTTTTTCTATCATTTCATGGTCATAGAAAACTACTAAATGTAATGGAGACTATACCTCGATGTCCAAGACTACCTCTGGTCAATGTACTGGGGAGTGTGGGTCACCTAGTTGAAATTCCAAGTTGTCATTTAATAGGCGCATATGGTGTTAGGTAGATTTTCTAGCCACGAAATCCTATTATGGACCACTATTTCCTACATTCTATTAGTGAAGTATTTTTTTAATACCTAAAATTTTCAATTATCATGCACATGGTAGAGAGTTGTATCATTAGACTTGATTTTGTACATGGAATATAGCTTCTTCTGCTTAGTATCATAGAATTCAGTATTGGTTTTGTTGTGAATGGAATTGGGAAATCTAAATCTATGGATGATGTGGGAGATCACAAACTAGTTCATGGAAAAGGTCATTAATTTTTTGAGGGTAATCACTTATTCTCACATGGAGTAAATGTCCGTTATGGTTTAAATGAACATTCACTTGAGTGCTATTGCTGGTAGGTTTTTCCTAGTGGCATCGAGCCCCCATCATGCAGACTTTTATGAATATTAGTGGTGTGGAGATACTCCAAAGGTTGATTCCAAGTGTTGTCATGAACCAAACATGTAGGATAAAACTTATATTACTCGATGAAATCATGTAACATGGTGGTCTAGATGTTATCCAACATATAAATCTAGTGGTAGAGATTTAATCCCATACAATGTGTTGCACATTGCTCGATTTGCAATTCTCGGATAACCAGAGGGAACATGAATCCATTAATGAAAAAGATTATAATTGCATCAAAATAATGTATGTAGATGGTTATATAAAAGTTAGTCCCACTCTAGAGTGTGAATTGAACTAAAAACCAAAGGATTCTCTCACACCAGGATTGGTAGAGTAGGAAGATTCCCATTGTAGGTACCCAATGAAGGTTATTGTCCCAATGTGAATTTCACATACAGAGTGGGAACCTGACGGTCCTATAATAGAATCACTTTGATCTAGTTGGTTTACAAATTGTCTATCGCCATCATTTGAAATGGATTTGGGAATGACCCTCTAATGTTGCACATGAATGATCAGGTCACCATGGCTATGCTCTCTGAGAGACATAGCTAGGAATTACAATGTATCTAATTGGTCATTTTATGATCATGGAACATTATAAACATCTGGATGTGTAGGAAATGGGGCTATTTTCTGGATGTTACACTCCATCATGGGTATGATCTCTTTATTTATAATTATGTAGTGGCCACCAATATATTTGATGACTATCTCAAAGCCTCCCATAACATGAAAGCGGGGGACATAAATATCAAGGACTAAAGAAGGACCAGGGATGAGATCACTATACTATGACTCATTGTTTGTGTCGACTCAAGAAAATATGACTATGTATGAAAGGATAACCTATGTTTGGGTGATGAATCTGATTCCTAGACCTAGTCTATTGAGCTATGGATTGTTAAAACTTTAACAAGTTGGACTCTAGGGGGAATCTTGGAAATGCATATTCCAACACGACACGACTTGATTTACTAAGTGGATAGCCTCTTATGGGAAATCAACATTAGTGGAAGTTATTAAGTCTTCCAATTCCTAGCCTTTGACGGCATTTTGTAGAATGAAACTAATGTTGAACTTCAAGAGGATCATGTACACCTTTTTTAATTGTCTCATAAAAATGTTGAAATTAAGGATATTCTGTAGTAGGTCAACTTGATAATATACTTGTATCCCCGGATACTGTAGGTAATGATTCATATTATGAACTATGAAGACCAGTATGGGGGAGAACATATAGTTAAGTGTGAATCTAGTCTCCTTGTCGAGAAGAATGTGATTGAGATAATACAAACTATTTTATCTTCCCTTATTTTTTTTCTCAGGTAGGAAGGAACCAATGGGCCATTCCCGAGTAGTCATGTAGAGAAAACATGTGATATAGGAGATGGGTGAAATTAGAATAAGGTTTTTGGATCATGTAATGAGTGATAACATTCATCATCCCACTAGTAAAAGGTTACATTCTTCGTGATCCTCGATAAGGGTCTACACATTCATTCCAAATTTTTGATAAATCGATGTATGTAGGATAAGTGGGTTTGGAGGAATTATAGATATTAGATGTTTCTCAAGGGAAGAATTTTATTTTTTTTATTGATCTATTCTGGGTTTTTAACGATGCCACTATATATTATGACAAAGCTGACAAATATTCTAGAGGTCACCCCAAATGCACAGTTAAAGGGGATCATTATCAAATGTGAGGATTAGAGGAAACCGAACACTTTTTAATAGTCCTTAATATGTCATTTAAGTTGTTATGATTTTACCAAAAATCATCAACATAACATTCCACCAATCTTTTGAGGATTTTTTTCATTGATGTGTTGTATAGAATACTATTAAGTGTCCTTATAATATTTCAAGTCGAAGGATATCAGTCAATTGAAAAAAGTCCCAAATGGTGCCCTAAAGGTGGTGGAATCTTCATCCTCGTGGGATATCATAATCTGATTGTACATGAAGAATCCATCCATTTAAGATAGGACCTGTAACCCATTTGTAGCATCAATCAAGATCTCTTTCAATGGAATGGGAAAATCATCCTTTGAAAATGATGATTGTCATCCTAGAAGTTGATACAGACTATAATTTTCCCCTTCTTCTTCATAATTGGGATGATGGGGGATAGACATCGAGGTTACTAAACATCACTGATGATGTTGGATTTTATAATCTTATCAAACTCATTCATGACTATAAAATCATGTGAGGGGTGAAAATTTCTCAGAGGTTATTTGAACCATCCATGACTCACATGGAGGACGAGATGGTGAACGACAACCTGATGGCCTTTTCCTAGATTCTCAATATAGTTCATATAAAATACATCAGAAATCATCTTTAGTATGTTCACATACTATTATTCCTCCTATGGAGACATGGATGCACCGGTCAATAGTGTCCTTAGATCTTCCTTATTACCAAGGTTCACAAGAGCTGACTCACTAACGATGGTGGAGACACTCAGTTCAATTAAAGGGGTGGGAATATTCTATTTACTATTAATTATAAGAGATAGTATAATTGTTTAGAGGATGTGGTTATTAGATGATAGACAACATAGGGGAAGCACTGGTTCCCACTCTAGGAGACACAAAATATTCTTTAAAGTGTTTCTAATTTGATGGAACTATGAAAAAAAGGTATAGAGACATTTCCAATAGGAATCCTACTGTGAGGTATATTATTAACTCCAAATAATTAGAGACGAGTTATCTTTTAACAAGTCAACCATTCTAAATATAACATGAATTAATGTCGTGGACTAGTGGACTTAGTGAAAATTTATCGGTACATCATAGGTGTAGGGGATTTTGGTATCACATGGGCCTTTCTATTTAAGCATTTCAAGGAAATCTACTGTAACTCCTTTATCAAAGGGACATAACCACCCTTTTTCATTGAGAAAAGGAAAAAAACTCCTGATCTAATATTGTGAACTCTAAAATATTAATCGAGAGGATAAATATTTCATCTATGTTTTCCAATTGACTGGCCAAAACTTTTGTCAGATCATTGGAAGCACTGATGTACTCAAACACTTCTATATAAACCTTCTTTGCATCTATATTTTAATAGCCATACTATAAGTAGTAAGCTTCATAGAAGTTAAAGGGGGACCTATAATCCTAACGTATCCGTAGATGACCATTGATGGAATATTCGAGGCATTGGTTATCCAAGGTGAGGACCGTTATATGTAAATGGATCTAGGGACTACTCAAAAGTATGTTATAGGTGGAATCATGTGAGACAACTATGAATTCATTACACAATTTCAAAAAAAACTATGCCTTATACTAAAAATGTACACATGTTTTCTAATAACTCTTCTTAAAACCATTCATTTTTTGTTATCCTGATTAAGATATTCCTCTTCCAGTCCATGTTTTTGGAGCAACTTGGTTGGGATGAGGTTAACTATAGAACCAATATTTACTAGATAGTGGATGATTTCCATGGCACTAAATTTGGCCATAGATGAACAATTAGAGTTATTACTCCTACCTGATTCCACCCTCATCTTCGTGAGAAAACGAGATGATATCTTGACATTTATCTTTCATGGTGTCCTCTAAATAGTATCCCTTAGTGGACACTACCTAATCTTCTAAATGAAAAGAGATTTTCAGGGATTCCACATGGGACTATATAAATTCCTTTCATATGGGGAAGGAATCATGGTTGAAAATATTTATATGTATTCATGTGATGTTCTTCAACACAACATATTTACATTCTAGGGGTATTCTTTTTTTAAAGAAGGCCACTCTTTAGCAGGGGACACTACAAATGTTACTGAATGAGCTGAAAGAACCACTGATATGTTCCTAGAACTACACAAAAAACTTGTATTCACTATTTTTTCTGATATTAACAACTTCTAGGATACTATCTATTGGATGAGGTTCATGTCTATCAAGACATTGTGGATCATGGCATGATCACAACCGAGGTGATCGGTCAACAAACACTATCAAATGTTGAGGTTTATATGAAAGAGTGGATAGGGAGGAATGTCTTTTTCTGATCTCTATGAAAAATATTTTGCCTTCTCTCAGTATCATGGAAATAATTTTCATATTGATCATTATAATGGCTATAATTTTCTTATCCTTCCCATTGATGGTGTCGGCTGGGGGAACTAGAGGTGTTTTCCTGGCATTCCTCACTAGAAGGTGTCATGAAGAGGTACACTAGCTCTACAACGGTCATGAAGGTGTACTCCTACTCATCTTCAGTGAGGCTATCTAGGTTTTGGTGGACTATGGGATCATAAACTAACTCATAATCCATGAATCCAAAGAGAGTGTGAGATACATTCATCACTGGTGCGGTACTCTAATTTCCCATGCATTGTAGGTTCTTATTCTTTCAAGACATTTAAATAATTCTTGTAGATGATAAAGAAATGACTAAAAAAGGTTTAGAAACTATTGGCGGTTTTGGATTTCCTATTAATGAATAGTTGACACCAGGATCATTAGAAACTACCTTAAAATCCAACCACACATCATTTCTTGCATCCTACAACTAGAAGCATGATTCAACACACTATAGACTTCTCTATGACTTTCAGGATCAGTGTAGACTAGTGTATCATATTCCAGGATATCACCCAAATTGACAAGTCCATGATAATCATGGTCATAAATATAATATATGAACAAGAATAATTCCTTTATAGTGTGTCTCTGGATCATGTGGAATGGTAAATGATCAGCATGTCCAATGATTTTTGACTACTAGGTCTTAATGCACTTTGGAAACATAATAATTCTCTTATATATGTTATAGATAAATTATATTGGGACCTTATAATTTATAGTGGAATAGTTCTGCTTTATTCTATTTAGAAATGGTCGTATTGAAGTCTTGACATGATGGGGGGATAAAAACACATTTATCAATCTCGTTGACTGAACATGGTGAGGTGGTGTCGAGTGGTTCTTTGTTGGGTGAGGTTTCCCATGGTATTGATGTAATTGGAGAATAACTAATAGCAAAGGATACCATAGGTGAACTGGCTCAGAAACCACTACATGCATGGTGGTATAAATCTCAACTTTTATTAGTCTTCTCATGAAATGTGGCAGGGGAAATGGGTGTTATTATTTTGAATTCTATGGAAAGTCATCTTCCCGATGTTAATCCTTATTGGAAAACACCTTCCATTCACCTGGATAGTACATGGAGATAAGGGTAGGTACCAACTCACCCTTTACATTCCCAACACACATCATATGAAGATTTTCTTGGGATAACAGCATTTCCAGTGAGTACATGAGGCACTTCAACTTTGAAAAAAAAGACCATGACTTAGTCAAAGAGACTTTGTTTTCACATGAAGGGGGCATACATTGTTTTCTCAATTGTGGTGGAGATGGACTGGTACAGTACATTTCTATAAAGGTCCTCTTAATTAGAGATACACCATATATAAATCTGGATATACTATATATACATAGTTCCTTCCAATTTATGAAAGAAAAATACAATTTTTGCATCCTCTTACTATTCTATGGTCCCCAACATAGGTCCCAAATTTGATATATATTGGTCCAGGTGCTCCAGTGGGTTTCCCAACCAATTGAATGGGGTGATTTTGGGATTTCCAAACACTTGGGATTCTCAGAAACATTCCACACACATCGTTTATGACATCATGTCTAGTGGGATTACAACATGTCATGCCTCCAAGGCCTTGAGGAAATATTTAAAAGAAGATATCAATTAATTTTAGAAATGATCTCTAACTAGTAATTCATTGACAGGATCATCAACTCTAGGATCGGGCTCATCCACTAGGAGAGAAGCATGGTCTAGATATCAAGGAGGATGGTCGTGTTTCTCAGGTGGGTTCTGTGACTCATAGATTTGTCAATTTTCATATCTCATGTCTTAAACTCTTACTTGATTCATATGACCAACAATATTTAATTGGTTTCTTGGATGATGAAAATTGGAAACCCCAATGGTGGAGAGTTTGGGTCCCGTAGTCCATTTCTATAATCTAGACACTATTCAACAATGAGATCAATTGTAATAATTTTGTAATCCTTATTCTATTTTATCTATGTAGCTACCATGAGATTCTCATAAACTTTGGTAGCAACAAAAAATGGATTAGAATGATAAAAAAGTCCCTCAACTTAGTCGATGTTACGATGGGTGGGAAGTGGAATCTCATTGTGTGGATCATTGTGGCCATATTCCAACCATTGTTGGAATTTAAAGGGACCTCGAGATGGTCTATGTGGTACTAAACTCCAACATTAGGTATATTTTTACTATCATTCACTACATCAGTGACCCTAATTATTTGATCCCCAGGAAGCTTGGTAACAACCATATTGACTTTGGGGATAATTTTATTTTTACTTTCTTTATCTATTAATAATCCAAAATGTACTAAGATAGGGTTGAAATGGAGAGAATCATACTATACCCAACCTCTAATCTATATCTGGAGACATGATTCATCCATAACGTTGTAGAGAATTATTTTCATCTTCAAAAGGGTTTGTTGAGGGTCCTGATAGAATCATTATGTATCAAGGTGTTGTGCAATCAAGGGCGCTTCTATCTCATCCATTATTTCCTACTGATCAGTGGTGTCTAGGTGATCATGGGTCCTCCGGTAGGATAATTGATGATTGTGGACATGGTGAATTGTATCCTTGATAGTCTGGATGAAACACACAACCTGGTCCTCTATGAGAGACTCTAGGATTTCAAATTCAGATTTTAGAGGTGGCCCAAATACCACTAATAGATGATCTATAGCTAGGGACTTCCAAATCCCTCATTATTAGATGATGTGTCATACTCTTGGTTAACCCACAATATGATTGGTATAGGATAAGATATGTGTGGTGGAATGGATATAGACTAGTTTGGACCCATGTTTATTAGGATAGGTGACACTTTTTGAGTCAAATGTCCACTATATAGTCTAACATCTCACGATAGAAGTACCAACCACACCATCTTTTCCTTTTAAGATGGGTTGTTCAACACTACCACATGTGTGAGGGAATAAATTTCCATCTATGGATTAGTGGGGTGATCACCATATGATTTATTAAGCCTATATTGTTACATCTCTACCACTTCTCAAGTAGATGTACAGAGGAGAGAAACTAGTGATGATGGATATGGGAGAACTGCTTGCCCTGATAAAGTGTCCAAAATGTCCACCACCAGTAGGTTCCTATGGAGGGATCTAGGTATATTGTGGTCCTTAGTTATTGATATCATGAAGATTTACTATTTTTCTTCATCCATTGACTCTAGGAGTCATAGTCAAGGATCTATCATCGATTCATTCCCAAACACAATAGTTTAGAGTCCCATGAGTTCAGTGATCATATGCTTCCTTCCATGGTTCTATCTTTGATTGCAGGTAATCTCCCTCCTACCCCGAGATGGTTCTTAAACCAAGGGTATTTCTTTATAATAAAGAGTCTCTTGATGATAGTTGGATTTAACTTTGATAGGATCTCTATTTTTCAATTGAATGAACAAAGTGGACCTCTAGTCGGGTTGGTATTGGAATTCGATGGGACTCCGTAATGGTTGGTAGGGGAGTAGGGATGGCCTTCATGTAGGATATTGGAAGAGTGAGGAGGACCAACACTATGGTTATAGGGAGCATGGATAATACCTTTTTTATGGTTCCCATTGTCATAGGATGACCTATAAAGGATTTTGGTGGTTTTGATGATTAAAAGAGTCAACCTGGAGTCTCTACTATGTAGATGGTTCATGATCCCTAGTAGGAAAGTACATATCCATATTCACCTATTACTGATATCTGGTTGGATATATCAGTGGCGGCAGGGTCCATATGATCTACAAAACATTCCCCTTATCATGAAAAATCTTGGGCCTATGTATGGTGTTTCTGTTGGGTGTGCTGGATTAGGCCTGTTGCAACAGTGGTGAAGATCGCATGTTCTTTAACTTGTGGGACTTATCGATGATATCATTAATGAGTCCTAGTGGGATCCCTCTTTGAAAACACCCAGGATGTAGAGACTTCATGTATGACATAAACATAACCAACCTTCCTGGAATAGTGGAGTTAGACATCAGAGCATTCTGGGGTGACTAATAAAGTGGTTAGTTATTAGAATGGTAGTGGGGGTCCCCTAGGAAGCCCTCGATGGTGGTGGTTTGGAAAAGGCCCTGATGCCTCTAGGTCTTGGTGGGATATGTTCTGAGTTGAATTGAATCCATCCAACTTGTATCGGTGCACCAAGGTGTTGATTGCCCTTTTATGGATGATCTTTGAGGGACTGATGTGGTGTGGGAGACTAGTAGACATTGGTGTTTAGAAAGCTATTGTAGAAGAAATATTTTGTGGTGTTTGTGCATCATTCATTCTCCTATCCTAGTGCCTATAAGTTCCATTTTTTTCATTACCATATGTTCTATAAGGCATGTGAAATTATCTCTCAGTACATGTACAATAAAACTGATGTCGAATTCCCTAATGTCTTATTGTCTCACAAATATGGATAGAGATCCACACTGAAAATGTAACATACCAAGGATTCCCAATGCTAATTTCCTGAATTCACAGTTGAATTTTATATTGGGTCTATCATTTCCTTAGTTGGTCTCGGAACTGGATATCTGGATCTAGTGACATCAAAATCCATTGTTTCCCCAACATTATTTGTTTGAATTTTTTAGGTTAATAGTTTTACATCATGTTCACCATTATTCTTTCTCACTATTTTTAGGGTGCTGAAACCTCACATGTATGGATTAGGTATCCTCACATTCCCAATTTCCAAAGGCAGGATTTTTCTAACACTTTCATCGGTAATGTCTGCTACATTATTGAAAGGGGATGATGGGATATAGGTTCTTCATTACATGGATTCCTACTTGGAGATTTTTTCCTTGTTTGGTTCCCCATAATTGAAAACGTCATATTTGTGGAACTCCTACCAGATTCCATATCAATGTGGAAACTAGTTAATTATTCTACTACTTTCTCGATAGGGAAGAAACCATGGGTCAGGAGAGTAGTCATATTGGGAATTTTTGGTATTTCAATACATTGTGTATATTTTTAACATTTATATTATTTATATTTGGAGGGAATCCCATATAATAAATCATTGGTGCAGAACCCAATTCATTTCATGCTGATCACAAGGTAATTGACTACATGGGAACAAGTCATTCAAGGATTGTTTCCCCAAGAATCCATTTTTCCTAGCATTGGGTGGTTATCCTATAATTTGGAATATGTTTATCATATATTGGAGATTAGAACGAGATTTATGTCTTATATGGATAGGTTGATGGTTATGTTTGTCCCTAGGAGAGATGAAATTACACATAGGTGAAATGGCATGTCCAAATGGTTTATCATCTCATGGAGGCAGATTAGAAATTCTATTGAGGAGGGTCATGTAGGTGTGTCCCATAGGTTAGACATGGGATAGTGAGGTATAAAGACACCATATTAGGAAGATCAATGATGTTTTTTCCTAGGTCTGAGGACATCACACCTAAGAGATGGGTAGTGTATTGTTGGTTTAAAATCATCAAGATATGGAACATAACACCTTATTTAGGAGGGTAAAGGAGGTATATCCCCTAGAGGGATGATTTTTTACATGTGTGATGGGGATTGTCCCAAAGGATTAGTGTCTAAATGAGACAGATTATAACTCCCAAATAAGATTGATTAATAATGTTTTCCATTGTTTAAAAGATGTCACATTTGGGTGGTGGGTTATGTACCACATGATTAACATCTCTTAGATATGTATTATAACTCCCCATTTAGGAAAATTATGAAGGTGTTCCCCTTGGAGGAAATATTTCACACCAAGGTGATGAGTTTTTTTCCTCAGGATCAATGTCTATCATTTAAGGACAAGAACACCATATAGAGATGAATCAATGTTTTAACATTGAGGAACAATGTAAAATATTGTTGAAGGGATATTTCCTATAGGATTAACATCTCATTAAGATTGATCAAAACAACTTATTGATTCAAATCATGTAGGTATTTTCCTAGGAGGAATGTTGTCCAAACTGGGTGATGGGGTTTTTCCCACAGGATTAATGTATCATAGAGATAGATCACAATTCACCATTGATATGGTTCAGTTATGTGTTTCATTAAAAGGGAAGATTTCACTCATGGCCAAAGGGGTGTATAATGTATGTATAATGTTTCTTGAAGTTGGATTAGAATTCCTTATTGGGGAAGATTAGTTAAGTCATCCATAAGAGGTAAGATATCAAACAATGGTGTTGGGGTGTGGAACGCAAGTTTAATATCTTGCATATATGGATCATAATTCCCTGTTGAGCTGGATGAAGGAGTTGTGCCCCTAGGAGGGATGATCTCACACCTGGGTGATGGGGTGTGTCCCATAGGTTTAACATATCATGGAGACGGATTAGAGCTCCCTATTTAGATGGATTGGGTAAGTGAGTCCCTATGATGGAAAATTTTATACATGGGTTTGATGGTTGTAAGGAGTCAACCTCTGGGTGGAATCCTAAACACCAATTTTAAGAGATAAGAATAAAAATCCATGCAGGTCAATGAGATATTTGAATGTTGTATGATAGGACTGATCCACACTGTTTGAACTCATTTATTAAGGATTCTCAATATATAGAAGGATAATCAATGAGGGATTGTGTGGGGATTATGTATAGATGCTTCTTGTATTGGGTGACTCACATACCTTGAAGGGGGATTTGATGGAACCCCAGGATGATCGTACATGTGGAATCCATTGTTTATTACACATTGTAGGAGGTGTAGGTTAATCCATATTCAATCTTACACATGGGATATTGTGTTAATCACATTGGCTAAGGCTATAGTTATATATCATGTGTTGTGGAAGTTGTTGTGTAGTTAAAAATCAGATTACTTGGCTATGGAACTAGGTCGTTTTACATCATGCAACTGAATGTGGAGGATGACGTCACTCCTTAAAGGGGACCACGTCATGGTGAGATGAAGATTTATAAGGAATCTTTACTAATATAGGTGGACATTTTCCCTCTAAGATACCACCTCTTGGGATTACATGACAACATCTCATGTTCCAACGGGAGGGACATGGTGGTGGAAGATTCACAGTGGATTTTCAAGCCATAGGCCTGATGTTAGGGAGTTAATACTTAAAATAAAAATGCAGTAGGGTACCTATTCTTAGGGGAATCATGTACAATGAAGTCACAAGATGCACGTCAAGTGAATTCCATGGAAAAATGAGTAAATGTAAATGGTTACAAGGGACTTGGTTTTCATTCATTTCATCCTTGGATTGGTATAGGGGTCTGAGCCACTCAGACATCCAAAAAGGTTTTAGTAGAAAGAAGGAACTATGAAGAGTCTCGGAGGAAGTGTTTCGTGATGATTGGGGACTCATAGATGGTTGTCTAATGAGGTTCAGGGGCCTTTAATAGTTTTTTAGTTCTGTGAAGTTGTATGCATTGTGAAACAGTGTGACCCAAACATTGTGTTAATTACTAGTTCAATTGGTGTAGGATTTATGATGGGTAGGTACATCAAGAAACTCTATGTTCATTAGGGGAAATTCATTTTCTATGAAGGGAATGTGGTTTTCTATAAAGGAATATAAACTCCTTGTGTATGCTCCTAAGATGCAATGTGTATCATTTTTAAAAAGTATGGACACATTAGGGGATTGATTTTCCATTTTACTCATGGATATTAGAAGTATTATGAACTCAAAGATTATTTTTGAAGTTGAAATGTCAGGTGACCTCTAAAATGTAGGAAATAAGTTGGTATTTATAAGATGTTTTTAAACTATGATTTGGTCTTTTTGTAAGGATTTTTGAGCTTTATAAGTGGATGTGACTTCACAAACATAGATATGTTAGTGTGAAGGTTATCATCAAACCCTCCAATGCATATGAATGAGATCCATGACTAGGGACACTGTGCTATGTAGAGGTTACCGTCAGGCCTCCATGTGGCCATGGACTATGTGATATTTAGTCATTCAAAATGGTGTTGATCTCGATGAAATAGTCACTAAGATGGATTTATGGAAAATTTTATGCTAGTTTTTTCTTAAAATATATGCTCCTTCCTCAACCACTCCCCTGACACTTGGATTTCAGCATCAACCCATTGGCATACTAATTCAATCTCAACTATCCATTGACTAGAATCACACTATCTACAACCCTACCAAATTGAGTATTATACCTCAATGTTTTATTTATTGATCCCAACCTAGGAGAATTGTAATAATTCAACCATTAATTGAAATGCCAATCATTGTGGCCCATAATCCACCCATCATCATACTTCACATCATAAGACAGTCATTCCATTCATATGAGAGTACCAACAAATTTTTTTATCATTAACTATTCTAATATCACCTTGAATATAATCCTTAACATAATGAAAAATTAATTCAATAACAATGGTCATATCTTATGATATCCAATGGATCCCTCCCTATCATACAACTTCATATACCATAATAATATATCACTGAGTAAATTGGGTTCTATTATCCAGCATATGTCCTTCCTCCTAAGCATTCCTCACCTATCATGTTTACCCCTGACACCATCCATCCTTTATATGATTATCATTCCATAGAAGAATCATTATTAATTCTTATCAAATCCTCAAGAAAATATACCCAAATATTACTCATCTAAATCATATATACTTACTTTTTTCATAACTACTCACTGATTCATTAACAAAATTGTCAATGTGTGTAATAATAATACATATTCTCTAAAAATGAGGGTATTTTCAGAAAACCCTAACAACACTTACTCTACTTTCTCTTGGAATAGTGATCATCTAATGAAAATTCTCATAGGTTCTCAACCATGATCTATCCAGGTCACATCTGCATTGAAAAAGTGCACACTCCCATACAACCTGAAAATAGAAACTCACTACCGCTCCCATGAGTTTCATGTCATCAAACCATGTATTAGAAACCTAAATTAGCAACCATATCTACCAAAAATATTATTATAAATAATAAAAATGTACCAATATTATTATTTTTGAAAATAAACAATTCATCTCTTTAATTCCATGGAATTCCACATGATCATCCAAAATATAGGAATTGCTCCAAAAAATGAAATCCTTAACCCACATTTTTTTAATTCTTGATACGACCATCTAGGATCATGATTCACTCTCTCAATGGGTGAAAACCCCTAAAATATGTAGATTTATTAATCATAGTGATCATTCACTTGAATTCAATCCCTGATTCCAAATTCATATCATGTTCATTATATCATAAATCTAAAAGGAATCTCAAGTGCCTATGTCAAATAATCTATAGAACCTATCATGCCTAAATGTATTACCCATGGAATCTACCCATTCCTCCCATACCTAAGAGAAATAAATGTACTAGGTAACCCCATTCATGTTTTATCATATTATATCAAAACCATCTTAATATGTTATTGGAAAACACCTAACTACTCAATCGTAACACTCAAATTACCAATATTATGGGTGACATCTCAAAGCTTTAGGCTCCCACACCTATCCAATAATTAGAATTTCACAAAGGTAACCTCTCATGGGGAAAAATATATTCTCCAATCTTCTATATCATAATGAAAATAATATTCTGAAACACCCACTCTAGGGTTCTTACACACACAGACACACATAGATACACATGCATCATTAATCACTTGCAATGTCTTCATCAAAATCCGGGGACCTACTCCTCCCCATGTTTCCATATGAAATAACACCCCATGAAGAAAAAATAACATATATGAATGTAAATTTACACCTCATTATGATGATATGTATCGATTATGAACAGATCATATGGTTGTTTTCGTAAAATTATACATAGAAGATATACGGTAAAACACCATATAGTTTGTTTTTGAGACTTCATGTAACTCAACGCGCATAACATCATCTACCAGTGGTTAATCATTAATTAATATAATTTCTATACCAACCCACTTGAGTTCACCATAGTAAAATTGAATAGAGGGACTACATAGTCATTATCAGGTAATTTCTCTAAATAAGATCCACATGACCAATCATCAGAAAAAATACCATGGTTAATATATATATAATTCCACCCAAATGATATATCATAAAACATTATATAAATTTTATTGAAACTTAAAAAAAGTAAATCCTTTATCACTAAATGATATCAATCACACAAAATTAGTAGAATTTCATTTGAGTCTTATGTACAAAAAATTATGAATGTACATGGGTCAATTGACAATGATCCATGAGTAAAACCCATTATAAAAATATAAAATACACACCTAATACATCAATTAAAATCTTAATAATAATTGTGAAAAACAAGAGAAATAATCAAATATCCCTACTACCATGTTTTTTACATCAAAAAACATGTTTGTGATGAACTAGTTTAAGGCCTATCACAAGATCCCACACATACATATTCCCTACCTCACATACCCCTAATAGCAAGGAAAAGAAAAATAATTCCTAGTACCACATTCTAATCCCCCCTAAGAACAAGGTACTATCTTGATAAGATGTATTAGATGAAATTAGGTGTATATTATCATATTCTAGATGTTTTTACTAACACCAGTGGTTAAATGTGTTACATGGTTGAAAATTCCCTCATCAAATAGTAAAACAACTCTGAAAAATAAAAAGACATCATCCATATCGATATTTATAGTATTAATAATAATGGAAACAATAATTATATAATAAAATATAAATGATTACGTACATGAATACATCCCAAGTGATTACCCACTAGGATAATCACATTTACAAGATAAAAAAGTAAATAAAATACATATGAAGTTATAATACAACAAACAAGACTCACCCATCCAAATATTAATACAATCTATAAAAATTGTCCATGAAACACAAAGACTCTATCCATTTAAAAATATGATTAATAATGTCTTATTGATTAAGCCAGTTCCATGGATAACTAAGAAGATTGTGGGTACAGGTATGTATGCCTCTAACAAAGGTTCCCATAAGACAACAAGTATGACATTGTATGCATAGTAATATTCTCATAATTTAAATACAAATCATATTATAATAAAATTAATACCATCGATATTATAGTAATGTGGTGACAACCCATATCTTCTATTACATCTTCAGATATGACCATATCTATTTCATAATATTTATAATGTCGATGGCATATATTCCCTACCCCAAAATATCATTAATATGTAAACATCTGTGTATATGATCCATAAGGGTAAAAGAACACATGTTTATCATAATTTATATAAAAACACTATACAAAAGAGTGTCCTGCCCTAAAATCTCATAAAAATGATCAATCGGGGGAAAAGTGGACAATGTAGATCATCACATGAAAATTATAAGGGGAAAATTAGCACACTGATATCATAGAAAATATTTAAAAAGATGAATATCAACCAACTAGATGATATCAAATAAATATTACTCATGATGACAAGTCCCTCACCCTTGAATATCATTCATAACATATATGGGAGAAACATCCAATTAAACAAATATATCAAAATAGGAAAATTGTTGATTAAATATCGAAAAAAATTTATTGAATATTGTTTTTGTAAAATAAAAGATATATATTTCAATAAATGGTGACAAATATGTTTATTTTTTGGAAAATAATCTATTAGACCACTTGATTGAAAATGTATTGAAATTATAGTTTTAATTCTTTAAATTACACTCTAGTATTTATGATATAAATATTTTTGTGTGTGATTATTTTGACTTGCTAATTCAGGAAACTATTCTTAATATAATGGGTGATGGTGTTTTTTGGACCTTCTTATTGTATCATGTGTTTTCTGGGAAAAATGGGAAATTAAGGAAAAAATAGACTAGGCTCATCAATATGGACACAATTTTTCATTTTGGGACATACCTTATTCATTATGGATTAAATTTCACTTAAATTTGAATTGTATATAGGGGATCAAATTATACCCAAATAATCTATCTAGAAGGGAAGATGGTTATTTTTTTTTGAGGAAAATACATCAATACATGTTGGTTTGAAATATTTATATGAAATTACCCATTCATAGTTTTGAAATCATATTACACTCAACTCCCCTATATTCTATAAACTCATATTTTATCATTTATATGGAGTGTTACATGAATATGTAGATTTATGGAATATGATAATTTTTTCACTCAATTTATCTATACATTGGATGTGGGGAAACTCTTAAAGAGAGGATCTCATGTATGACACCTTAATATTAATCTTCATGTTATCACATTAATTTATTTCATTGCAATTACCTATTTTTATTCTATTTAATTAGTTATATTCAATTTAAATCTTCTTCAATAAATTTTTTTGTGATATAAATCAATAGTATAAATTATATTTTTTCACCATTTGTAGATAATTTTTAATTAAAATGATTTGAATGATGACAACTGTACCCATGGAAGTGTATTAAATTATTATTAAATCTAACTCTCTCCTCCTTAAATGGGTATTTGGAATCTAAAATATCACAATAATTCATATAATTAGTGTAAATAAATTTGTTTTTAATTAAAATTCAAATATAATATTATTATAAGTTTACATGAAAGGTTGAGTAATCTCTGAACTGCAAGAGCGCAATCTTAATTTATAAAACGAATAATTATGGATTGATCCATAAAATTAACTAATGGTAATTTATAGTATGTAATTTCCCTATTTAACATCTATCTATAAGTTATCATATGAGTGAAAATAAACCAAGGGTGTCAAGATTTGATGTCATATATTTATGTTATTTTTTAATTCATTTAATATTAGTTGTTAGGGTAATTCCTATAGGGTTTGGATATTAATGAATTAGAGGATGACGAATTAAATAATTAAAATTAACAATATACTAATTAAAATATCATTTATTTGGTATAATATGATCGATTATTTCATTCATAAATATTTTCTAAAAAATATATTATTTTTACATTTTATCAATTAAATTAACAAAATTCTTCATCCAAAATAATTCTTCTTGTGATATAAACATAAAACAAATGCACATCCCTTTATATTGTTTATTTATGTTTTTAATACATACATTATTAGTTTTATTAATATAATTAATCCTCGCAAGAACAATCTCTACCAAATATTGTAAGCATTATTTTAGAGTTACCATAATGAAACTCTTTACATTATCCATATTTCCTTCTATTTATTTAACAAATTATTTCTATTTTTTAGGTTCTTTTGAACTCCTTCTCTTAATTTTCATCAATTTTCCCCTTTTTGAATTTTAATAACACTTATTGAAAATTATACAACATATATTGTCCATTGATCAAACATTATCTTTTATCTAATTTATGAAATGTTCCTAACATGATGATCTATATGAAATATACCCTTTTATTAATCATAGTATTAGGTCTCGTTTCATAAATTCTTTTTATATGAGAAGTATCAACATTCACACCATTAGATAATTCCTCTATTAACTGAAAATAAAATTTGGGATCACATTTCAATTATGATAAAAATATGAATAAAATGGATATAAATAAAAACAATGAAAATAATATAAAAAATAATGAAAAATTTTACCATAACTTTATTATCAACCAACATGAATTTCTTATCTATATCATGAATCAAAAATCCATCTAAAATCTGATTTAATTCACATCCACAAAAAATTACATGGAATATATGATGTATACCAAAATAAATATGATAAAAACTTAATGTTAATTTCTCAATAATAATACGAAGAAGCATTTATAAGGAATAAATTAAATTAAAATCATTACCACACTCACTTAATGAACAATAATGAATTGGTTTTTTTATTTACAAACTCAAGAAGAACCATGTCTGAATAATTTGAATGGAAATATTTTTGAAATATATGCGTTCCATATAAAAGGAAACCTAAAATTTATAAGGATATCATAGGTATTAATAAATTATAATGGGAGTCGATGTACAAATAATGGGAGAGATTTTTGAAGTTCTGTACAGGCTTCCAGAATAAATAAATTAATGATAAAATCAACATACAATAATTCTCAAAATTATTTACACCTATTTGGAGGAGAATAGTTGATTAAATAGTATGAGGAGAATTGAAAAAACCCCAATATTATATATACATTAACTTATTGATAGTATATTTCAAAACCCACAACAACTGGGTTATCAAGGTACCACATCAATGAGGGATGTACACTAATTACATCCTTAAACTATGAATAGTAATTTTATACATAATATGTTGGTAGATTTTAGTACTATAGGCATATATATTTCCTTGTATCCAATGAAATAAAAACACACTCATATGAGGACTTTTGAAATTTCTACTAAATGATACCATCCAACATATTGTATCTCATTATTATAAGAGGTGAATGATTGTGAAGATATAATCCCAAGGAGTCCATATCGACAAAAAAACAAAAACCTCCCCATAATAATTATGATAATTTTTTCCTATCATATATTATATAATCGAAAGGTCACTAAAGCATAAAGTCTATCCCTAGAAAACAACAATGGCCCAAATTTCAACAAAACATATCACAAACTCTACTTTACAAACAAGATTTTCAATCACCTCAAAAGATATTTTAATAATATAAATAAAAATTTAAAAACATAAATTGACGTACAACCGAAGTTAATAATTATTATCTTATAAAAAAGTAATTTTAAATAAATACAATGAGTTGGAGAGTTAGAAAGTGAAGATGTGGTTGTTTTCAATGAAAACAATCCATATTGAGTGCATCGTCCATTAATCGGAAAGCGATAACTATAAATTTATTACTTGAAAACATCGTATGAATCTCATAGAGAATGTCAGTACTATCATATTGATATGTAGGAAGTAAAATGTTCCTAAATTTTATTATATTTATCCACCTTGATTTATGAAAACTTCATAAAATTCCATTTCAATACCAATAGATGTGTCGTTGAAGGTGAATGAAATGGGTACCAAAATATTTATTATATTTCTTATACACCCATTCCATTTTCATATAGTTATAAACAAAGTTAGAATATTTCTATTTATGATATCCAAACATTGGTTTTAGATATATATATTTGGGTAGAGATCAATATCCCTCTACATTAACCAATAAATATAATTCTGCACTATGCCAAGTTCATAATTTAATTTTTTATGAGTGAAATAGGGATAAAGGTATATAGATTTCTTAACTATGATTTGTATAACATTGTTCTCAAAAACCCAAATTTGAGATGTCTAAAAAGTGATAAAACATCAGTACATTCACCATACCATGCACTATATCGGTGTAACATTTCTGTAAATTTTTATGTGACATTAGCGCCTCTAATAATGTCATGTATGTATCTATTTTATCTTCTTTGAAATATGGAGAGAAAAAGATACTACGGATGGTGGTTATATATGTAAATATATCCATGATATACTTTAAAGTGGTCCTACCTGATACACTATATCAAATGAGAGATATGATATTTTTAACAGAATTTTATGTGTTCAATATGGATTATGATAAGGTAATTTATCATGTAACTATCATTAATAGTAGGATATTCCAAAAAAACATCAAATAAAATAATAAACTCCCTTTTAGGGTACAATTTATATGGAGTTTTTTTGTTTTATATATGATTTAATATATTTTACTCAATAAAGTACCCCCCAAAAAGACCAGTCTACTTTTTTCAACTCCCATTATACCCCATCATTTAATGGTTCTTCAAATATTAATTTTCAATATGTTCTAAGTATATCTCATTTAATTAACATGGTTATTTTGAGTGTTAGGGAGAGCATGATGTCCAAAAAATTTCCAAAAAAATTTCTCATGATTAACTAACATCGGATTGTTATTCTTTAATGGATTATTATTCTAATTCTGATAATGTACACAATTTTATAAAATGGAAGTTCATTTTACATATATATATGATAAGTTATTCAATGATATTTAGGATTTATATTTTCGTATTGATACAAAATGTGAATATATCAAATTTCCAATGAAATTTTCAACAATATAATGCCCAGTAGAACTGGAACTCAAACCATTACCCCAAAATTTTAAATATTCATACTTATTGAATGATGAAAAATGTCCTGTAATTATTTAATATAATATACGACATGAAAATGAAACACAAAATTGAAATCATTTAATTTAAAATATAAGTGTAATGGGGTGGACCTTAGTATCCATACTAGGTAATATCCCCTATATTTTAATGCATAGTATTATTTTCGAGGATAGGCCTAAATTAGTTAGGTAGCCACAAATAATTCATAAAACAAAACATATAGATGTTGTAAAGATACATGTTGAAAATTTATTTGATTAGGTATCATTTATGACATCAATAAAATTTGATGTTTCATCCCTATCTGGGTTTAGCAATGGAAAATAGTTTCATTATTAGAAAAATTGAAAAGGATGGCTTAGATCTCAATAGAGTAAAAAATATTTGGGCAGTGTGCATCGATTATAAAATAAATAAAAAACACTCATATGTACTTTTTTCTCTTTCACATAATTAAACAAATACATTAGTGGCATAAAGGTAGTATACTCTATTATAGTATAGGAAAATGAGAAGATGACATTCCCTTTCTTGTTTTTAATATTTTCTTTTCAAATGACTCCATTCAGAGTTTGTAATTCCCAACATACCTTATAGATATTATTTGTGAGAATATTTTATAATTAAACAATACATTCAATGTGTTATTTAGGAATGAATTTAATATATATGGATCTTCATTTTACTAGTGTCTCTCTTTCTTTGGATAATTTTTACATCGACTAATTGAGAAAAATAAAGTTTTATATTTTGAAACTTTCATTTCACGGTGGTGAGTGGAATTTTCCTTGGTTATTTTGTGTAAAAATATGGAATCTAGTTCAAAATATCAATGGTAGAGATTATATGATCCTTTCCAAATCCTATATGCATGTATGATATTAAATCGTCTTTTGGCCATGTTGGTTTTTATCAAAGCTTACTGAAATATTTCCATAATACCACTATACTATTATCTTGATTACATTTAAATGATTTTAACATTATTATTTATGATTATGAAAGGACTTAATTATAGATAAATAAGAATCTCACTACTCCTCTAATTTAACAACCCCATTGTGGGATCATCCATTCATGATTATTTTTAATACTTCAAACACTAGAATTGATGAATTCTTATCATGGTGGTTGGATATATGTCTACATTTTATTTCATATAATTAACTGGAATTTAATTACTCCCAAATAAACTAAAAAATAATAGACATATAGTTTCTTAGAATAATATTCAATTTAAATAAATTTTGTTTTTATTTTTTGGGCACTAAAGTGGTTTCTTATATTCCATGTGTAATTATGGTTCCTAATGAGGAAGAAAAAATTTATTATCCAAATAATGTATTTGTTAATAAAACATAAATATTTTTATATTATAATACAGTAAAATAAGAATTTAGTGATTTTGGTTGTGGAATCCAATGTAAAACAGTCTTACAAATTACATTATTTTTGTTGAAAACCTAACATATTGCGTAATACTATCAGCCCCAAAACTATAAATGTTTATTGTATTTTGATAAAAACTACCAAATAAACTTATTTAATGGAATATATTTAATATATCCCATAATATTGGTCTCTCATAGTACCCTTTAGATAAATATCTTATATATAACCATTCTACATAACAAGGGAAAAATTCAATGATTAGAAATGGTGTGATTGGATGAATAGTTAGGGTAATCATGAGATATTTTAATTTTAGATCATATGAGATCATAAGATAAAAATAAGGGTATAATATCATGATCCTAAATTATAACATTCACACCTAATATGTTATGGATCATTAATCATGAGTAATGGCATAAATAATTAGAATTTCAAAAGGAACAAGTCGTAAGAGTGATGAATCATCATCAATAAATCTTGATCCATGATAAAATATGATTATAATATTAACTTATCATAGGAAATGTGGAGAAATAATAAGCACATAAAATTATTTCAATAGTCAATGATCACTACCAAGACCATCATCACATAGTTGACAAAGTCCCAAATTTTTTTGGGTTCACTCCCCATCCTAGTTTAAATATTTTAATGGGTTCACTCACCGTCCAATTTATAATTTTCTCATGAGATATCAATAATTACCCAATTAATTGGAGAAATATAACACAACCATATAGAATTTTTTCCCTCCAAACATGTGTTAGGGTTAAGAATCACTATTTCTGAATGGTTTCTAATAGATTTTTCCATTGAATTAGAAAAAAACCTATTGTTATTTATCCATAGGGACCTACATTCCAATGGCATGAAGTTTGTTGGGGAATTTTACACACGATGCTTATGAACACCTATTAGTTGAGTAATTGGGAGGTCTAGATCATCACACCCTTTTGAGTGGAATTATTTCCAACTCCAATACACTTTTAAAATTTATGATATGTTCATGAATCCTATTTAATTTAGAAAGCATAATATAGTTTTACCTTGACATATTAAATATATTATTATCATCTGTGGAATTAAAAATTTCCCATATGTATTTGAGGTTTATCATGAATGGAGACCTATGTATGTAATCAAGTTTTCTCCATCGAGAGTATCCCCTTATATGCTTTGTAGATCTTCATTAATCTTTCTTACAACGATGCTGGTTTTTAAGCCACTCAGTGGGGAACTCTGGAATTTATCGTCATCCAAGGAGACCGAAGTTTAGTCTCGATTTTATTGTCATTAAAGAATAAAAATATTACTCTAGAATTTATTGTCATCTAGAGAGATGAAAGTTGTTTTGAAGAGGGATCGAGACCATAATTGTGATATCTTTATATCCTTGTGAATGGAATCCAAACCCACATATATTGGTTCTACTTAATGGAAAAAATAATATCTTTTATGTTCATGTGATAATAACATAATCATTTAGTTTACCATCATATGTTAATGACATCTAGGCGGAAGGTTCCTCGACCAAATTGGTGGGGGGATTATATTGAAACAGCCTATGTAAATTGGAAGGGATATGAGATTCCATGTTTAATTATACCTAATGGGTAATGAGGCTCTGAGGGAATATGGTTGATTTTAGGGTTTGGGTTTGAATATTAGGGATGATTATTAAGTGTCCCACTTATATATGAATCCAATCCTACATAGTTCTGTAAGACTCACCAGGGAGTATAGCCATTTGAGAGAAATAGGTTGGGGGTTATTCCTAAAGAGGGTGCCCATGTTAATGGGTCTTTGAGAGACATATTAACTCATTGATATTTATGGGGAGATTAATTTAGGGATAACTCTAAATGAGTATTCCCATATAAAGGGAATTAGGGTTGGACTCATGAGGAGGCTGTCTTGCAAGCTCAGGCCGTAGGTGAAGGCTTCACGTGTGTCCTAGTTATGGTGAGAATTAGAGTTCTCATAGTTCATTACTTTAGGTGGATGGGGTGGATGTTCTAATCATCACAATCCCATAAGACAATGTGACTCGTTATTTATATGGGAAACAAGAGGATTTGAGATATTCAACAAACCAACCACAATTTTCATCCTTCACTGGTGAAGTGGTCGTGCCTACAGTGGATGAGGATGTGGTGACCATGTCTGAGGTGGTGGGTATGGTGCTTTCCTCTCTTAAATTTACATTAGGAATGGGTCAAAATGTAAGGAAGGAGTGAAGGTTAATGATGTATATAAGAGTAAGACTGATACTTCCTACCTTCAAGGCTAGGGGTATAAACCGGGAGGGTTTCCCTTTGGTTGGTCCTAAAAGAGGAGGTAGGCTTCTCTTTTTTCAATGGGAAAAGCAAGTTTGATCCTTATCCTCCCTAAGAAGAACTAGAGACTACGTGACCTAAATATGAAAAATGGAGGATGAAGTCCTATCCCAAGAATCCAAGACAGGTAACACCTCATCATTACCCATGGGGTAAGGGTCTATGTTACAATATATATCAAAATATATAGACATTATAATGATCCTTACCCTGTGGTTGAAGAACCGTGGGAAACCTCTGACCATATATACCCAAATCCAAATGGGGGATATCTAGATGTTACTTTTCCAACGGTATTTTAAAATAAGAGGCCTTTGTTGAGGTTTCAAAATGACCCCTTTCAGATAATGGATCCAATAAAGTATAAGATCTTCCTGGAATGGATTTGAAGGAGGCTTCATGAAGGGGATGTGTAGGGTTAGAAGGTTAGGTGAACCAAGAATGAGCGTGCAAGTGGGTGATGTAAAATTTGGAGGTGTGGATGTTGTTTTGGGAGATCTTGATGCCCCTTATGTGACAAACTACCAGGATGGATACACATGAGTGAGGCTTGGCTCAAGCCTTCAAGGGTCTTCACAGGTATTCCTAAAAGTGAGGCATGTAAATTTCTTTGTGATAAAAGGTGATTGGGAAAGTGTTATTAATTTAGGGGGGGGGGGTGTTAGGAAAACTAGTCATGAAAGCGTTATTTATTATTATCACTTAAAAGGCATATGCCACAACATTCTACATTAGTTATCTATCATTATGATTAATGAATCTACTTTGGAAATTTCAGAAGACTATTGTGAATCACTAGGGCGATCAGAGGAGTAATTGGTCTTGAGAGGGATTTTTATCTGCAAATGACGCCCCAAGGGACTATTTATTGGAAAATACAGAACCCTTGGTGAAAGAGACTGTCCGTGTAAGTGATGAGCTACGTAAGTGGTTGGGTGTGCATGTACTTGTGCACTATCGATGATATGAGCTACATTGGGAGAACTACATTATTATATTTGAAAATATTTAAATTCTTCATCAATTTCCCATGTTTTTTCTAAAGAATTATCTTTTTTCACTTTTCATCCATGTGATGGAATGGAGTGATAAAAATATCCCTCTTAGAATTGTATCTACATGAAAATAGGATTGATTCCTAAAGATAGAGGGATGAAAAAGAAAAATGGTCCGTGCAAACTTTTAGTGTTTAAAAGGCCACTAAGTCTATCATATCATCTGGTCACAACTATAGACTTACTCATCTATATATAGGCCATTCAATTTAGTGAAAAACTGTAACTATTCTGAAATAAGAGCTTTTTCCACACAACTTTTCCATGCATATTCTTTTATTTTCTATTCACATATATTTCGTATGTACTTTAGTTGTACGCTGTAAGTTGTGAAACACACTTGTGTTTCGAAATTACACATGCATTCCTTAATTTCTTTATCTAATTTTCTTTATTTTATATATTTTAGAAAAATAAACCAACTCTAAAAGGAAGTTAATATTTCTTTGTAGGCTCAATGGATACTAATAGGATCACAACTATTGATTAATTTTCTACGAAGAGAACCAATGATATGATGAAGATCATAGGGCATGATTACTATGACATATGTGAAACCACCATTCCTGGTTTGGCAGAGCACTTGAGGAAATATCCTCATGATTTTTTGAAGAGTAGTTATATTTTACTACATTATTATGGCCATATGTGATAATTCTTTATATGTGAACTATTGAATTATATCATGATCTCTTGGATTCAGGACTAAATGAACTTTTCATCTTCTAACATTTCTTGTGTGAGCACATATATCAATGCTGCAATGGAATCCAAAAACTATATTGTGAATCATATACCATTTCCTTCAGATCTGAAACTACATACAAATGAACTAAATTTTTATTGTTATCCATCCATTATTTGAGATTCACAAATGGATTATTCGAATGGATGGAAGAAATGTTTGGAATTTTGACTAAGTGGTTTTGTTAAACCTGCATGGATGTGGGCATACTGGGTGGAAAAACATGTGTAGTGTTCAATGATTATCTGAATGGCACTAGAATTTATGAGGAAGTATGGGTTGGTAAAAACCAATGTATATAGAAATAATTTTTTTTCAAAAAAAACTTCTGAGCGAGTGGAGTCCATAGATTATTTCTTCGCATTTAAGGGAGGATAAATGGGTATCATTTTTGGGAAATATATATGATATATGGGGCTCTAATATTTGGAGATATTTTTGATGAATTCATCCCTCATATATAAATATATAACTATGATGAGTGGATTCCAGCATTGGAATATGAGCTACTGAGTATAGATCACGAAATTAAGATGGAAAATCCCCATAAAAAGAGGGATATTCATCCAAAGAAATAGATGGAAGTATTATTGATGAAGAAGAAGGAGAAAGGACACACTTGTAACCGTCAAATAAGATATCCCTCAGTGGTAAAAATAATTGAACCTAACACCTTTTGGACACCACTAGAAAAATAAGATTTTGATATGTGGGAATATGAAATTAACTCCACAATTACTTCCAAGAAATATCCTGTGGGTTTTTTGGCCATCTGGTTTAGTGTCTGTTTTCTACCTATCTGATATTCCAAATGTGTTTTGTGGCCTTTATCATTTATTGTAGTGTATATAATAGAAGATATGAAAATGGTGGGATTGGACACTCTTATTTAGGAAATTATTTAGAAGATCTTATTGAAAATCATGTAGGAAATGCTCCTTTTAGAATAGCAGTTCCATTCCAAGCATAACATGGATTGCTCATGACTCATTTTAGAACCAATGCTATACAGAGTGGGATCCATGTTCTTGGATGTTCTTTCAGACCATCTATTAAATGTTTCATTGGTATTCCACCCTTATCCTTGAAACCAATTAACATTCAAACCAGTCCAAGTATGTTCAATGAATTACATTTCATTCCTTATGGGAATACTCATACAAGAAGGTTTGTTGATGATGGGATAACCAACATCGAGATTAGGTCGTATATACTAGCTTTCTGGGATGGTGTATTGACAACAAGAATTGATGGTGAAATCCTATGTGAGGCATATCCTCCATATTGATTTAGATGATAATTAAAATGATTAAAATAGATTAATGTATCCCCTATAGTTCATGTTAACTCAAAAATGCATCTGATTATTGCTCAAAAACTAACATCCATGGTGATGACCATGACATTGATCAATCTACCCAAGGTTGATGTAGAATGAAATTTTTTGAACTGGTATGCTGATTGTTAAATAGAATTATACCCTAAAGGTGCGCTAAACAAATTCGTTCCTCGATTTGGAGTAAAGTGGTAGAGCATTAAAGAATCTTCTCATTTGGAAAGAACCTCATCTCCTTTTTATGATGAGTCATTAGAGTCATAGGGTGAGGATGAAAAGGCTCCTATCTCTACAATGTGACCCCAAAAAAGATATATTCTACCTACTAGAATTAATAGGGCTACACAATAATCACAAACTAAGAATTCACCTAGGTGGTCTTGTCATCATCGCCAAGAAGGGAATTAGATTCCATTTTCTCATCCAACATCTATGATGGCAGGAATTGGGAATCCCATCAAGTCTATAGTTATAGGATCATCATCATAGTTGGATGGAACATATTCTGAATATATAAGTCTAGAGGACATTTAAGCCTGGAAAAATTTGTTTTGGGATATTAAATCTATGTGGGTGCTTTTACGAGAGGGATTGCATATTTCATGAATAATAGATCCTCAATTTAATTTGATATTATCATTGAGAATAATCGAATTGAATTAAGAATATATATATGGGAGCTAGGGATACTTATATACAAAACAGAAAAATCAATCCCCCTAACAAGGGAATGAAATGATATATCAGGATACCGCTGAAGGGAGTGGACCTTAATCTTTTGACGAATGGAATGTTTTTTTCATTCTCAAAGTTGTAAGTCTCCATCTTCCCATATTCAATTCTTATTTACCATTATATTTTATTCAATGAATTATTTCATTTGGGAAATTCTATATCAATTTGAATTTGATTATAGAAAAATTATTTGATATTTCATCACCATAGTATGTCCCTGGCGGTACTACACTAAGGGTTTCTGGATCACCCCTTAAATCAGGAGAATTATCTCCAGACTGACATGCCATGGAGGTAGAGATGGATGGTGTTTTCCAAAATGTAATACCCACTTTTTGAGATGTTGATGCTAGTCCTCTATTGAAGTAAATGAAGAAGAAGGTACACTAAATAAAGAAATATGTGGCTAAATGATTCATTTTCAATAGTAAGTCTTGTGGACATTTTTAATTTTTATTTCATCCAAAGAATGTGTTTAATATTATTGGAATTTTAAGAAATTTTTTTGTTTCTTCCATTATGTAAGATACCAATGGGACAATGAGAACCATGGGGGTACTTTTGATAATCTATGGATCCCTACTAATAAATAAGCTCCTTTTACTAAAGAGGCATCTAGGCGAGAGAAAACAAAATCTTCTCTTTTCATTGCTCAAATCCCTAATTTTGGGAGAGAGTAGGAATATGGTATGTCAAAAATGATTCATGGGAGATATATAATAACAATTGAATTTCATTTATATAATATTTAATATTCATCGAATGCACCGTAAAATTATAAGATAACTGATGCTAACCTAGTTGCTATCAATGAGGAGGTTTTCGGGGTTAAAAGACATGAGAGGAAGGTCATGAACCAACCAATATATGTGTTCACATGGGTTATACTAACAAGGGTCTTGGGATGTAATTGGAAGCTATGATAAATCTTGGCATGAATTTTGAAGAAGTACCCTAACATTTTAATATGCCCACTTCTTTAGATTAATTTTAGGGGAAATACATAGAACCAAATGGAAATGAGTTTTTATTTTAAATCCAATCAATATTCATATTCCCAATTTTCTAATAGTGATTTATTGGAATGTGAAGATCCATCTATAGGAGCTACTGTAGTGATGGTTTCTGAAGGAGATGTTGAGATCACCAGTAATCCTACTATCGAGGAGGATCCCGCTTAGGTTACCCTTGAACTAAAAAAACATCCAGAGGTTCATCTATATAATCCTAATTAGACTCATGAAATTTCTCCCCACCATGAGATTCCCAAAAATAAAACTGTGGTTAGGAATTTTTTTGAGGATTCTTCTCAGGCTGCTGACCAGTTGTTTGGTATGTGTTAACAATCATTGTGATTGTTCCCCACTCTTTAAATTCTTTTTAAGATAACAAAAATTTTTATTTATCATGTAGGATTATAATCATATATGGCTAAGCCTGAGTGTTAATTTTTCACATAAGCTCAACTTGAATCAGGAAGCAAGGAAACCACTACTAGGGAGGTAGTAGAAATGGTAAAATATTTAAGTTAATTAATCCAAGAGAACATACATCCTTATGACATTGATTTTTGATGTGGAATCAGAGTTACATGGAACTCACCATTTTTCACATCTCAATGCTTAGAGGGATATGAAACATATTATCTATGAGACACCCATCGAGGAACTGCCTTCTCGAATCCAAACAATTTTAGAAATATTCAGCATGTTGGGATATAAAGGATTCAATTACTATTTAATCTATACTATGGTGAAAGAGACCATTTAGAGGTGTAAGTAAGAGCACAAAAATTAGCAAGATATAATAAAGCCCTGAATGCTTGTTAACAATGATAAATTTTGAGTGGTAGCATCTAAAGGAGAGCCCAGTCATAGAAAAAATTTAATCATCATTAAATTGGCATATCTAAGAGAAAACTATTCAAATTTCACATCTTCTGCAATATATACATACTTCGAAAATGTAACTTAATCATCTTCACTACTCAAAGGTCGAAGCTCAAAAGTAAAGGGCCAACTCCGTTGTGACAGCCAATGATGCAATTTGTCTTGATGAGGATATAAGGGATGGTCGACTAAAAGAACATGAACATGAAGTTGATGTGGATTAGAAGGATATTCAACAAATGAAAAGTTCTGATGATGCCCTCTTGTGACTTGTGACAAAGAGACTCTAGTTTTTGGATTTTCCTCTATGTTTTTTCCCGTAAATGAAAAGATTTTTGTTTCTAAAAATCAATGTATTCATCTATACTGTTTATTGTGATTATAATGTCGATATTTATTTTACTAGAATTAAATTTTCACACTAGATAATCATAAATAAAATGATTTGAATGGGATGCTCCCTAATATTACCTAAGACAATGGGCTTAGTGAGCATAGTTTGGTCGTTTCTAGGGGCATACGGTCAACCCTCCAAATATTGTTTCTTTTTTATTATTACCTGAATTTTTTATAATCCCAATATGGAGGGGACTTAGTGGGTAAAAATTGGAATTTTCTTAGGATTCCCATTTTAGGTTTTCATTCAAAAAAGTATTTCCTTTTAAATTTTGATTGCTCGATATTTCCTAAACTAATGAAAGTGAAGTTATTACGAGCTGATTCTTGACTTTTATCCAATATTATATATGTGTGTTTTCAATATAGTGAGTACTATGTATCTTTTAATCAGCTGTTTAATTTCATTCATGTTGGAATATTAATTCTAGTTTTTATGGTCGAATAGCTATGACTATAAATTTTTACATTATAACCCAAATAAGGGTTGATAGTTGGGGAAGGTCACGATATTCCTCAGATATTTCCAAGGTGAATCTATACTCATGATTTTTATGATCACCAAATATAAAATTTGACTTCTAGAAATATATTAGGTTTCATTTTAGAATGAAGTTACCCCTATTTGGAAAACTCGTTAGGGGGTGTATTATGTAGGGCCAACTTGGGCATGGGGTGCATATCAAAATAGTATAATCATTTAACTGACAGACATGTTTTGTTGGAGACATATGCATGGACAAATAGGGTATGTACTGCATAGTTAGGAAAATTATCTCTCAAGAATTATGACATTATATTACTGATAAATAAAGTGGTTTTAAATTTGGATGTCTTAGGACCAGAGTTGGTGGCTTTACCATGAAAAGAAAAATGATAATACAAATTTTCATCTGTGTTAACATAGGCCATGAATGATAAAACACTTCTACATAAATTTACAATGTGGATAAGGGTATATTTTTTTCAAAAAGTAGATTTTTGAAAATGTAATGTATTATTTCATGTTGTGAAGAACGGACATTGTTTTGTGCTGTTTAAAGTCATGCAGTAAGGACATTATGTTGTTTAGATTGATGTCGTGCAATAAGGACATTATGAATTGTAGTTTAATGTAATGCTACAAGGAAATTATGTTGTGTAGTTTAAATTCTAGTAGAAAAGACATTATGTTGTGTGGTTTAAAGTCTTGCAGCAAGTTCATTATAGGGGATAGAATTTATGGTCGCTATATTTGACCAAATATTTGAGGGGTTTTTCAATTTTTGGAAAATTTCCTAAAAATGTGCTACCATATTCATGTATGTAAAGGTATAATTGTAAGTATAGATTTTGGGATCCCCGAATGTGAATATTGATATGGATAAAGTAATAAATGGAATTTTAGGGTATCTATTACAATAATGAATTTACCACTATTTGAAAACATCATTATGGAAGATATATTATGTAGGGCCACCTAGGGCATGGATTGCATAGAAAAATAGTGGAAACCTTTTCTAGACATTCTTGTTATGTGGGAAACAATATTTTAGGAAAACTGTGGAGTATACTTCATGGTGAAATGAAAGATCTCTTGGAAATTTTGATATTCTATTTGCTAAAATCCAATTAATGTTTATGGAGATTTGGATATTCCCAAGCATAGAGTTTGGTTTTCAGAAAAAAGTGATTGAATAAAGAAGATGTATTTCAAATCATAATTTCAAAAGAATTGGTTGAATTAACTCTCTACAAAGGTATAACCCATGCCCATGAATTATGGTTCATATTGTTATAGGTCATATGATTAGGACCACAATATTATGGAAACAATGGTGGTTATATGGTTGAAACGACCCTGGTATTTCAAAAAATGCATTATACATATGGAGGGGGAAATGTAAATCATGGTCTTGGAGACATTCAGCTCAAAAGAAAGGATATGAGAGAAATACAGATTGTATAACCACTTTAAATTGCAGGTTCTAGCATACTGTCATTAAAGACTATAGTGACAGAAGAGGCTTCATCTAGGAATGATGTTACCCCAATTTATAAAATCTATTATGGGGATGTATTATGTAAGGACAACTAGGGAATGTTCTATAAATCCAAAAAGTGGAATCCTTTGGATGATAGGCCTGTTATTTATTATGATTTTATCTAGGGCCAACTAGGGAATTTACTACATAGTTAGGCAAGGGGATCTGAGGTATCAGAGTTTCTGTAACAGGAAACTGAAGAATAATTATAATTATTTGAAAGTATTTCATGATTTGTACTATGAAGTGCAAAAGGTAAATTGTCCAGTGAATAAATGAAGTGTTTGAACTGATACTATCCCTGAGCTTGGAGTCCCTTACATAGATTTGACTCATATATATAAAATAAACATATCTTGTGTTCTTGATGGGTTCTCTGAGAGAGTTCCAAAAAATGAAATCCATTATAGATTCTAAAAATATGAAGGAGATAGGAAATTATCCTTTATCCCATGGATCATTCTAGGATATGAGTCATTTTTTTAACTCTATATCTCAAATTGGATGAGAATTAAGCCATACATAGTTCTCTGAATACTATTCCTTTTAAGGTTATGTTTTGAGGACTATGAATTTCCTGACGTGAAGGGAAATGGTGGATCTGTGTGGTTTCAGGTCATGTATTAAGGACAGTAGTCATGATTTTTAACATCTTGTTGTAAGGACTTGGGTATATTGACATGAAATTTCAAATGTAAATGCTTCATAACTAGAGCATAGTGTCCAATAGTAACTATGTATGTTGTCGGAGCAATAATCAAGAAGTGCATAGTTCTAACATATATGAGTTCATGTTTAATGTGAGAACTCCTATTGTACTCCCTTATGTATATCTTACTCAAACACCGGAGTGTAAATGCCTTTTCATGTTTCTGTGCAGTTAGCACTCAGATTGAGAATCTATACATCACTACATGTCTCACATGGGTGGGAATCAAGACACACATAGTTCTTCAATGATGGTCCATGTGGTTTATCATCATGAAGTTAGGTCATATAGTGTGCATTTTATGTTTGTACATCCAGGTATATTGGTAACCCCAATATGAATTAAGAAACCTTATTTATTTAGATAATCTCTAGAACCAATTCATATGACCGTGTTAGTTGTTCATGATGTGCGGAACAAGGAGCGTGAATTGTTTTTTCGGCAACATAATGGTGACACAGGTGAAGGATTGGGGTATGATGATTAAGTGGTGATTGAGTCAGGGTATAGGACCAAGGAGTCACTATGTATCATGTCAAAGAAGGAATCAAGCCACATATAGTTCTTCAAATTTTCCCCATATGAATTAGGTTTTGATGTGGGGATGACTGATTATTAATAATTTCTAGGCTGATGGATCATCCTAAAGTAGGATTTCTAGGCATAACCATTGATCTCATTGTAATAAGAATCAATTCACAAGTCTTGGAATATATCCCTATGAACATATAAATCATGAATGGGGAAATGGAGGGGTTTTTTCTCTTCCAAAATTTCATAATGGAATTGGTTTAGAGATCTGGGTGTCACTACGTATCTCATTGGGATAAAAATCTAGCCACACGTAGTTCTTGAAATGTTCCCTATACATGTTTTATTAATAAACATAGAAAAAGGAAAATGTTGTTTTTTTTGGGATAGACCGAAGATAGATGAACTATTTTTCACTACATATATCATTATAATGAGAACCATGTCACTTGTTGCTCTTGGAAAAATATTCCCTATGTAGATTTTATTCATGTACACAAGGAGTGAATGGGGTTTTTTTATCACGACAGGACCCATGATTGGATATTTGGGCATTGCTACCTATCTCATTAGGATGCAAATCATTTAATAAATAGTTTTTATAGATAATAACTCACCCCCACAAGGGTTGAGGGTGACCAGACATGAAAGAAACATTTTTAATAGACTGGTGGATAACACATCGGTTTCACTACCTATATTTCTAGGGGTAAGAATCAACCCATGCATAGTTCATGAAAAGGGGTCCCTATGATGATCAGATAAAAACATTGAGAGAATTGGGGTTCAAGTTCCACTATGGAGTGGAATTGATGTGAGAAAGTCTTATGCAAGGAATCTTATCATTATTTAAAGGACCATAAGGAATGTCAATTTGTGGTATCTTGGGGAAATTTATGAATGTCAAATGAAGGGGATGTAAACCATATTGTTTAATGTCATGCAGTGAAGACCAACGGTGTTTTTCAGTTTTATGTCATGTGACTAGAACATCATACCATGCAGTTTGACATCATTCTATATAGACTGAGATGCTAAAAATATTGACGGCATACAACACTAATATATATTACGCTATGTAGTTTAACTTCATGCAACTAGGTTGTTTATTGTTACGCAGTTTAATGTCATGAAACAAGGACATTGGTTGATATTCATTTTAATGTCATGAAACAAGGATGTATATGGTGTTATGTAGTTTATGTTCATGCAACTACAATGTTGGTTGTTAAGTATTTTAACATATTGTAATTAGGATGTTAGTTGTTACACAATTTAATTCCACGCACCTTGGACATATATAGTGCTATGCAGTTTAATGCCACAAAACTAGGAGGCTGGTTATTATGTAATTTAACATAATATTTCTAGGACATACTCTTTGTGCTTGCACAATGTATTTCTTCATGAACCATTCATTGGATTGAGTTGTAGTGAGTTCTCTATCCATTGCGATTAAATAATAAGCTCCCTTAGAGTAGACATTATATATGAAATAAGGTCCTAACAACTTTGGATAACTCATTGGAGATTTATTTCCTACTATCATTAGAGTCTTATAGACCTAAACCAACTCTCCTAGGAATAATGAATGATGGAGGACTTTCTGGTTAAATTCCCATGTTATTCAGATCTGATAGACTTTCAAGTGATTAATTCTATTCAATCTCTTTTCATTCAGTCACTCCAACTCATCCATCTATTTCTGGGGTAGCTCATCGGTGGATAATTTATCACAAATGGAAACTCTGAGTGATAGAAACTGAATTTCAATAGGCAGAATTTCTCTATCCTGAATAACAACGATTATGAGGTTGATCATCTATAAGACTAATAAGTAGCCTTATAAGACCATAAGGAATTCAAGAGTTAATTAGGGCAATGTTGTTTATCTATTTCAACCATTTTCTGAATTATACTTGACAATGTTTTTTTGAAAGACTGTATCTATTTGTGTTCCACTGTATGATAGTGGGATGAATGGTTGGACTTGATATTGTATTCCGGATGTAACTTCCCTACCTTATGAGAGTAGAAGTTAGCGTCATTGTCCATCAATATGGAATGACAAACACAAAATCTAGTGATGATTTAGTTTTGAAAATTCTAACAATGTTTTCAACCTTGAATTCATTGAGAGGTATAGCCACAACCCATCTAGAGAAGAAATCAGTAGTAGTAAGGATGTACTTGAACTGTTTAACCATATCTAGAGGATAAAGAAACACTACATCCATTCACTGTATAAAAAATGGCCAAAAATAATTATATGTATGTAGAAAATATAGGCGTTGATTGATTAAATTGTCACGAACATGGTATGGATGACACTTTATAGTAAAATACGTGCAATCTTGTGTAATCAAAGGCTATAAGTATCCAATCCTTCGGATTGGATAAGAATGTTTGTGCCTGGACTAGTAGGAACCACATGCTCTTATATGAACTTATTTCATGATATATGTAGTATTTTCTCCATCAATACATCTGAAGAGGGTTCCATCAAATCCCTGTTTGTAGAGGACCTTCTGGTGATTTGGGCCTTCATAAAGAGTGAAATTAACTACTCATCGCCAGATGTACTCCCTTCAAACTCTATTTGTGGGATGTTCTCCACCTTGGAAATATTCCATGATGGGTGTCATCCATCCCATTATAGGACCAAGTGACTATTATATAGATCTAATTTTAGTGATTTACTCTATTTTTATTTGAAAAAAAGGTGAAACCACATGATGTTGAGAAAGGGTGTTGATTTTTTCCTACCGTTTTGGATCTGAAAGAATTGTCACTGCATTTTCAAATGCACCAGCTTGGGAATTTTTTCATCATGGGACATAATACAATGTGGGTTTATTAGGAAATATTTCCATTAAAACTCAGACATAATCACATAAGAGAATTAGACCTTATTTTAAAATGTCATAATTCCCAATAATATGTATTATTACCAACATTAAGTCACCCTTAACATCACTGTGGTTCATTCATACTTTGAGATCCAATTCAAAACATGTGACATGAGCATGGTATTCAATCTCATTATTAGTGCCACAATCTCAGAATATGAATAATTATAGAAACAATTCTTTTTTGGGGAGATAAGTACAATCTTAACCCATCTTTTTGGAGCATAGGGTCTTCCATTCTCTTCCCCATTTGAAATATGAAATCACCATAAATTTACATTTCCCATGATCTAGGGATACCTAGAATAGGAATGATTTATTCATCAAGAAGTTCAATATTCAATGAATTTTATTCCATATATGGGTTCTCATCATGTAAATTTTCCAAGGAATGTCCTTTTACCAAATTCTAAGGCACAAACTATTTATAAAAGTACTGAAGAATAATTTCCCACCCTAGAAAACATCCTTTTAACATAGGACTTCTGAGGATATATTTTAGAAGGTTATTTTTAGATTCCAAGTAGACCTCATGATGCTATAGGTAGTTCCTCACCTTATGAAATGCAAATATTAATGGGAGTAATCTCTTAAAAATATCTTAATATTGATTCTCTATGTCGGGAATAGTTCAATAGAAATAAAAAAGATATTTTCATTCACTAGATCATTATTCTGTGAAAGGAAGGTGGCGAGTGATCACTTTAAGGATGTAACATAATGATTGAGTGGTTTTCCTTCAATAGGTGGAATCAATGCCGGTGGAATCAAGAGTTATTTATTGAGGGTACAAAATGATACTTGGCATACATTGTTCCACTAATATTTATCCCCCATATTAATCAATTTTGTTACGGTTAAAAACATTCTTTCAAGAATTTCATTGATGCTTTAGATGTAGGACAAGTTTCCCTGAAGTCCTTTCAATTCATCCAAGTATTGTGGAGGGGAATATCTATTGTTAACATTATTTTTTTGGGATTTATTTTTATTCCTTAATGGAATACAAATAAATTGAAAAATGTTACTAAGGCTACCCCAAAGGCACTTTTCAAGGGGCTCATCTTCAATATTTTGTAAAACATACTGAATATGATCTCCAAGTTAATCAAGTGATCATAAATTTATATCTATTTTATTAATAGATCATCAAAATATCATTGAATAAATTTCCCAATGAATCATTTGATGATGTGTTGCATTGCACGTTGGTATGTTTCACCAATATTCTTCAATCCAAAGGGAATTACCTGATAGAAAAGTATGCATTTGGGGGCCCTAAATTTGGTTGTTTACACATCTAATTGGGTCATAAATATTTTGTTATAAACATAGTATCCATCCATAAAATAAATAGTTTCATATAAATCTATTGCATCAATCAAGAGTTATGTGATCAGAACCAAGAAGTCGTCTTTTAGACAACACTGGTTGAGATCTACGAAATCACTGAAAACATTGATTTACTATTCTTATTTTCCACTGAGACAATAATGGATAACCACTTTGTATATTTTACCTCTCGTAAGAAGTCATATTTGATAATATTTACAACTTTACCCTCAATTTTGGAGGTGTGAGTCAGGTGTGTTCTTCTTGCTGGTTGCTTCTCTCCTTGATGATCTTCTGGTTATTCCAAATGATGGGTGGCCACCTCAGGATCATGACCTAGATTCTATATGTAATAATAAGAAAAAACATCCCAATGATTCTTTAAAAATGAAGTATATACCTCTTTCTCTTATACAGTCATGCCCACACTAATTAGAGTTGGGTGTAGGTCTTCCTATGTATTCAGATTTATTTCTCTGAGATCATCTACAATAGTGGAGATTCCTTCTTCAAATTATACAGGAGAGTCCCTGAGGTCTTCCTCTCCTTTTATTTCACCATTAATTTCTTCTTTTACCAATTCTTGGATGGTTGGTGATGATGTAAGCTTTTCAATAGATAAGGGAGGAGTCAGTATTTGGACATGCCAAAGAGGAAGCAACCATCTCTTACCCAACTGATGATGATATGTCTTTTTAAATTTTAGAAAGAATGCTGATGGGACATGAATCAATATCCATATCTTTTTTCAATAATGATAAAACTACTTCTAGCCTTGTCGAATAATAAAGGACTTGTTGATTCTTAGTGGATGGAATCGAGACATCTCAATTTAGGCTTTCATCAACTCATGGTGGATCAATGATTTCTATGGTGCTATCAGGTTCAATTAAAACCATTGACATTATGAAATACACTGAATGGGTTCTTGAATATGGGATAACCCTTTTAATTTGATTAATGGTTGACATATAATCTAAAATGAGATTCTTGAATAGATTATTTGGGATATTTTCCAAACCATTCCGATCATTGATTCTAGTAACATTGTCTTGCATGGATTGTTTTACCTTTGTGTGATAGAAGACTACATAAATGTACTGAGATTCAAAAGTTTTTAATGGTACCTTATCACTGTGAAATGTCCCAATTTTACCATTGACACAATATATAATAAATTGATGGTATTATAAATGAATAGTCATATTTCAGTGTAGAAAATGCATCCCTAACATAATGTTGAAAGTGTTGTCCTTGCTGAAAAATGTGAACTCAAAATCCAATATGAGATCCCTAAACATAGTTATGAGAATAATATCAATGACTTGTTTTTTTCTTATTGAAAGCCTGTAACAATAAAGTGATGGGAGAAAAGTTGGATTGAGTGAGGACCAATTGGTGAATCATCTTAATCAGAATGAGGTTGACTCCTGATCCATTACCAATGAAGGCTCATTAGATGTTATTATCAATTCTCTTTAGATATAGGTGCAAGGGTTTTATGTGTCCATGTATGACAAAATCTTCATTCTGTTCTGTGAAATATAGGACTGTGTGAAAATCTTATGGGCCATTCTATATTCATTAAACCTATATGGAAAAAATCACGGTTTCAAACTCTATAGGGCATGAAAAAACCATAATAAGTTCTTCATGGATATCCTTTGATATATTCAGAGCATCCAAGAATGATAGCATAGCAGAATATTGTGCCAATTGTTTCAAAAAATCATACTTTTGATCTAGCGGTCAATATTTTCTACTATAGATATTCTCTTTTATAGTTTCTCTATAAGATGATGTTCCAGATGTTGAAGAATCTTCCATTGTAATAGGGGTTGAAATTTCTTCTTTTATTTGTGGATTTTGCTGGCTAGGTCTTCCCACGCATTGAGAATGTGGGGGTATAGACTCAAATTTTTCTTAAAAGATGATCATGTCAAGGAAGACTATGTCTTGTGTGGGAGAATTCCCTAATTTCAACAATGTCAATGGAGTTCTCTCTTATGAGTTTCGGCTGCATTGACAGTTCTATCAGGGGTGTAATTTAAGTATTGGATTCTAGTATACACACGTCTTCCCCTATATCCATGACCTTGACCACCTCCTCCCCCAATTCCCTAATCAAGTTGGGAGATCTCATGATCATAATCAGAATAATAATTTTCATTGGGATGAGTTAAATGAATAACATTAAGGGAGGCCAAGATCAATTCCACATCTGATGAAGATTCTTCAGGGTGTTGACTCTTGTTTTACCGTTTGGTGGGGAAGTTCTTGTATATTTGTGTGGTTGGAATAGAATATTCTAAGGTCAAGGAATACTATAGAATTAATAAAAACTTATCTTCTTCCATTTTCTATTTATTCCTCCATCAATTTTTCTTCTTTTATTCTTTCCCTTTATAAGACTGGGATTTTGAATAAAAACAGTATTCTATAATGGAAGCATCAAGAGACATAGTTGGTTGTTACAACTACGCTCATATAATGTAATGGGTTTAGTTTATTTTTTCATGATCATCCAATCATCAAATTTTTGGGAATTTTTACTTTTGAATTCCTAACATTGGTCTTCCTTTTATGGATTGGTAACAGTAACACATGCTACCTAGGCAGATGAAATTGTCAGCTTCACTTTCCAATATTCCACCCCCTTCTTTGGGGGGTACATAAAAACTAAATACTCGTAGATGGGGTGCCCCAATATTTTATGGAAGGGGAAGCAGTTATAGAGGCCCTCATATCCTTCTTTGTTATGTTTATTTAGCCTTAGAAACTAAACTTAGTTGTTTTCCAAAGATTAGATGATGTAGCTAATGACATGGAAATTTTGAAAAGAATAGAACCTGTTTTATAATTCCTAAAATTGTTTATGTCTTGGATCTTTTTGATCTACATAATGACGTTGTCATTTCTACAGAAGTTGGGGAGATGGATCCCTATGGTATGATGAGAGATTTGAAGATGTATTGGGTATCGAGGTCTACATAAGTGTAACTGTATAGGGATATTCTTTTCGTACACTTCTCTTCGGTGTTGATGGGATTACTTGATATTTGGCTCTAGTCCTTATTACATGTTTTTAACTTGTTGACCCATCAAGTCTAGATCCCAACATCCTCCTATGTATTTTACAAGGCTTAATGGTGTGCGCAACTCATCACAGAGATTTTCTACAAAAATGGGTAGAAACTCTTCCTGAAGGACTGGTATATTCAAGGAGTATGTTATCCTTTTCCACTCATAAATTAAATATAAAAATCATTTATTTTTTATTTTCTTGCATTTTGTGAGATCAAATACTGTTGTCTTCTGCAACATTGATTTGAATTGGAAGATGAAGGTGAGATGGAGATGATCCCTTCTAGTGATCGATTAAGAATAAAAACTCATCTACCATATAATGGATATCCCCTAAAATGATTTCATGTAGAATATTATTTTCACTTATTCTAGTTCCTTAGGGATCCCCATCATCAAATCCTAAGAAGAGGAAAAATGCCTCATGTATTTCCCAAAATCTCTGGATTCATTGAAGATTGGAATTATGTTATTCCAAAAATTTGGTGAGGGATGATTCAGAAATGCCCATTAATAATAAAGATTCTTTTCTAGATATATTGGTGCACAACATCCTTTCATAGATTCGAATAGAGTCATCAGTGAATCAATGGTGTGCATTATCATTTAGGGAATGTATAGGTGAGTTGTGACCAAAATAGGTATTGCAGCTGGAGCCTAATGTAGTGCAGAAACTAGTATGACCACCGATGGAGTTGCTATTGATATTTTCCTATATAACCCATGGGAAAAGTCCTATAAGGATGTTCCTACCATTACTATCCTTGTACTTCAAATAGAGATAATTCATTTTCTGCATCAGTAGTAGCAACAAGCTCTATTTTCATGAGGTGATCCTACTTGAAGTGAAAGCATATGATCTACTTTTAGATTATATCTTCTAATAATGATGCTTCATTGTAACAATGTATTGATTAGTCTCAACTCCTTCATCACCTCCCCTTGCGGAAAAATTATTTCTTTCAGCAAAAGGGAATTATCGTCTCTAAGGGAAAATTGATACATGGACGGACCTTTAACTTTTTCTTTATTAGGTTCCTTTCGAAGCGGTAGAAGTTGATTACTTAGGGGAATACCTACATTTTATGTCATCCTTATATTTTGGGTACACACACCGCATTAATTTTCATTTTTTTGGACCATATTATGGACAGGAACTTCATCCATTGAATCTCCGGAACTATGCTCATTTTCTGGAGGATCTACTCTGATGGCATTAACAACATTCACCGACAAATAACACACTTTTTGAATTATATCTATACCTTTTTGAGATCACCTTCTTCTTCAACCTCCATGAGACATTCTTCTTGTATTTTTTGGTACCCTATGAACTATTTGATGAATAATAACATTAAGGTAATCCTAAGATATTTCATTTTTTCATTTATTTTGTAGCTTCTTCACTAATCGAAAGAAAAATGACATCCACTGAATAGGGGATTCTGAATCTAAAAAGTCCCCCAACACTATGGGTTTATGCTATTCATATTCTTCCTTCTCAACCCATTGTACACTATCTTTCGACTCAGAGGGTTGGGAGAAAGTCATCCTGCTTTGTGGGATGGCATGTCTTATGAATATCTATGGAGGATAATAGTGCAACTATTCTTTCGATTTTATGAATTATGGTCTGAATATTGGCTGGGTGAATTATCTGGAACTCACTTAAATCATCTGATTTAGAAGAATATTTTTCTATTTAAAATATTTTCATAATATGATGGATAATATTATCTAAGATGGAGGCCTTCTCAATGTTCTCAAACACATGATATATAAGTATCTTAATAGAATTCTATATTTGGGTCTCACATTGGTGAAACTCGGTTGAGGCCAATTGTGGTGAGAATCTCTTAAATCATTAATAGAATTCGTTTCTTATAGGAAGCTGGGTGAAATTATATTGCATGAGACCACTTTTTGTGGGATTTTATGACTAGAGGGTGAAGTAAAATTCAATGTTTCTTATGCATATCACTCTCTGATATGAACATCATATGTGTTATCTTCTATTAATAATCACAAACCCATTAATTTATCTAGGAATGTACTTTGTAGGAATCCAAGATTCATCTCAATCATTATATTTCTAGAAACCTGGAAAGATTCTAATTCAATTTGGTGCTACGACCCTTGTTTTACCTTGACATGAATTTGATATTCATCACACAACAATACACTATCTTTTATATGAATAAAAGTCCTCTATATGTTGATGAAGATATAATGAAAACAATATTATAAAAACATCCTTGAAATGTTGTATTGAGAGGTGTGTAAAGGCCAGAACATGACTAGTATTTCACCCTCAAATGGTTCATTCCACATGTTCATCCTATCCTCTTCATCTTTTTCTAGAGGTTTCTATACTTGATCGTACTAATTTTAACATTTTCCAACCACTTTATCAGAATTAGAATGAATGGTATAGACTTAAAATGTTGTATTAGAAGATAAATAGCCCAAGGGTGGTACAGATATTGACCATGACCATCATCTATCATTTGATTTTGAAGGAATTTCACCAACCAATGACAAGAAATCAGTAATTAATAGTGTTGTATTTTTAAGTGCCTAAAGATAAGAGGGATTTCTCTTAAATACTATATAAGTTAGATAATTCTCTTGAAAATGAGAATCATTATATCTTAGAGAATATTCACATTTTATTCCATTATGGGGAGGAACATCATGGTGGATTAAAGTAAGGGGTAGACCATCATACTCCTAGGTCTTCTGGAAACACTGAAGGTTATTTTGGCTCTCATATAGAGATATGTTGTCAAGATTGACAAAATTTTCATGAATCAAAAATTCATGAGGAAGTGTCTGACGAGTAACTTCAAACATACTGAAACTTCCTCCATTATTTGGTAAAGGGAGGGTTGGATCTTGAGCATAAATTGATAAATGTATGATGGATTCAAGAACTCCAGCAATAAGTTGAGATAAATCACAAACTGGCTCATGGTTTTCCAATTTTCTTTGAGAAGAAATATTTTTTGATGCCTTTTTACAAGTAGTCGATGACACATGCTGGGAAAAGTGGGTTTCATTGGAATATTTATGTTCATGGCATGGATTGGTTGTGAGAATAGGCTGATTGTCTCAATTTATCATGGGTGTATATTCCTGATCTAGTTGTGTTTATTATATGGGAGTGTATACCCCATAATCCTCTTGGGTAAGAAAAGAGATTTGTATCTTCTTAGGGGTGACATGTTGATGAGTCACCCAACGTGTGGTGATAGAGTTATATTTATATTCCTTAGGTACTACTATTTTTACCAAGATGATATCCTTACAAGTTTCAATGTTATTTTCAATAATTTTCATCTTCCCTTTAACCATTTCCGTGATGTGTTTGGTGACTTCAATGTCTAGAATGGGAATATACATCCATTTTATATTTTTATTAGGTGTATGTACTTTTTTTTATCCTCCCTTTCCCACTAGTGGATACTGGAATTACTCATGGGTTGGGGTAGAGAGTTGAGTTCTCCCTCTACATATCAACATACATTTCTAACTAACTTCTTAGGATGCTTCAAAATGAGGTTGTTGGTAGACTTGATGACTGGAGGGAGGTTTGTGATCCAACATGTGGATTTCCACCATTTAAACTTTGCATGCTTCATTGAATACTATCATAAGATTTTAATGGTATCTTTAATGATTTTAAATAGTTGTATGTTCCTACTCATGGTAATCCATTGGATTTTAGTGGTAGGATTGGTTGGGTGGTACCAGATGAGTCTTATGGCCGATGGAATGATGTCAGACAAGTGTGTGTGCATTTTTATATTTTCAACCAGAATTGGTTAGTGGGATTCTCCAGATGGGGAAATTGTAGAACCATACACCTTGTTGGAATGTTTTGTCCCCTAAGGGCCATCTTGTGTTCCCGGGTTTACGAGACCTAATCCATACATATGAAGGAAACACCCACATAATGTTGAGGGTTTACTACCTTGCAGTGCTAATAGAGGAAATTCATGGAAGGATCCCCAATTATGTACCCCTATGTGTTCAATATTAGGTTATAGGTGGACTCTTGGTCATCCTACATAGAATATGGGAGGTATTTCTGATTATATTCCAATTTTATTCTTCATATAATGGTTAAATATTGTGATTTACACCGTCTTCTTTTGGACAACCGGTCATTGCTGACTGAACAATCGTTGATTATTCTTGATCTGGAGGGATTATTGGGTATCCTCCAAGGTTGGAATCGTATCATCATGAAGGAACTATCAAATTAGTGTGTTAGAGACCCAATGTGGAATATTTTTATTCAATTATGGGGTCCTATGAGTGGATGAAGAACTATCTTGATTAGTAGTTGGGGAATTCACTGTTGAGAATCAGAAGGAAGCCATTTGGAATGAAGTGAATTCATGGAAGGATGTGACTATATTTAGGACAAATACATACAAATGGACTCTATAAAATAATCATCTTTTTACCTAAATGCATGTGTGATTGATTTCCTGGTATCTCCCTCATTTATCAAATGATTGGGGCTTGAAATATGGGTAACACTATCGTATTTGTTAAGGATTCACGTTAGGTTAAACATTTTCTATTTCCCTAAGAATGTGTGTTGTGGTTAGGAATAACTCTTTCCATACAATTTATTATTTATTGGATCCAAAATCAAACAATGGGTTTTTATCCATATGGACTGGGTTTCCATAGGACGTCACTCATTATGGACATTGACCCATGATGCTTAAGAACTCCCATTTGTCGACTGTATGGGAGGTCGGACTCATCGCAAACTTTTGAGATGATTTATTGCATAATTCTATAATATCCTATAGATTTAAAAAATTCTCATGAATCCTTAATAATTTACTATGCATAAAAATGGGTTTCCTTGAAATTTTTAATCAATTATTTTCATGTGTATAATTCAGAATCATCTGAATGTATTCAAGGTTATTCATCAATGGAGACATATGTATGTGTTCAAGAATCACCATTGATAGTATCCCATAAATAACTATTAGATATTTTTTAATCATTTTTACGATGATGCTAGTTTTTAATCAATTCCATGGGTTACTCTGGAATTTATCGTCATCTAGGGAGACGGAATATTGCAATGGAGTATATTATTATTCAGGTGGACAAATATTTCTCTGGAGTTAATCTTCATCCAGGGAGAAAGAAGTTATTTTGATGTTTGGATCGAACCCATAAATGGGGTACCTATATGTCCTCATAAAATAAATCAAACCCCACATAGTTAGGTTCCATTTAATGGGAAACATTACAACTTTAAAAGTGATGTGATAAGGACCTAACCATACAGTTTAACACCATGTGGATAGGATATTTAGGGTAAGTTCCCCAGTCAATTCTTTGTATGAGACTTATTTCAAAATATCCAATGGAACATGGAATGTTTTTGATACTCTATGTTGAATTAGACCTTTCTGTAATTAGGACCATAGAGAACAATGTTGATTTAAGGTGTTGGTTTTGAACCTCGGGGAGGCTTTCTAAGTATCCCCCTTGGATGGTAATCAAATACCATGTAGTTTATTATGTCTCATAGAGAAGTATATCCCTTTCATATAAATTGGATGGGATTATTCATACAAAGGATTCAATTGTAATATGGTCCAAGAGAGATGTTATAACTCTTAGATATTTAGAGGGTGGGGGGTTTAATTTAGGTTTTATTTCTAAGGAGGATGTCAAGATCACGCGAATTAGGAATGGACTCCAGAGGAGGATGCCTAGTTATCTCTAGCCCTAGTTGAAGCACCCATACGTATCCCAATTATGGTGGAAATTAGTGTTCTCATATTTTATTACTTTAGGTTGATGGGGTGGATATAGTGATCATTACAAACCTCTAATCCTACGTGTGTCATGCTAAATGTGAGAAACAAGAGGAATTGAAATATTAGACAAACCACACACACATTCCATGCTTTGATTGTGACGAGTATGAGCCTATAGTGGAAGAGTCTAGGGTGACCATTGAAGAGGTTTTGCCTATTAAACATTACTATATTAAATTTACAGTGGACATGGGTCCAAAAGTAAAGAAGAAGTGAAGATGAATGATCTTAAGAGGACCCAAAATGAAACATCCTACATGAAATTCTTGTGGATTACACCAGGATAATTTCCCTTTGATTGGTCTTGGAAGACGATATAGAATACTCCATTATCAAAGGAGAAACCTAGTGTTATCCCTATCCCCACTACCATGAACTGGAGGCTTCATGTCTTAAAGAGGATAAGGGGATGATAGAGTCATATCCCCATAATATACGACTATGAACTACACAAAACTATCCCTTGGTATTGGGTCTCTTTAAATATACATATCGAATTCTATATACACCCTTAAGATCCTTACCTTAAGGTAGGAAAAGTGTGGAAAACCTCTGAAAATAGATATACAAATCCAAATGGAAGACATGCAGATGTACCTTTCCCTATAGTTTTTAAATCATGAGGTATTGTTGGAGGTTTCGGAATGATCCCTTTCAGATAAGGACCCCTCTTCCCTCCATCATTACCAACCTGGTAGTATTTTTAATTTTAAAAATTAAATACTAGAGATCATTATACATAGGAGGCAACATGGGTATCTTCCTTTGGGGATCTCTATTAAATATCATGGTTTTGTAAAAGATCGCTTGATCTAGGGAGCAATAGAATTGGCGTAAGAGAAGATAATAGATATTAATACCAAGGTATGTGGATCCAATATGGACATCAAAATTGATATGAATAAGGCGTATAATAGTATTGAGTAGGGATTTATAAACAGAGCAATGATTAAGATAGGTTTCTCTAGTTGGGAATATGATATTATTTTGAGGTGTTTAAGATTGACATGGATGGTTATTTCATTTATGGGGTGAACTCACCATTTCTTCAAGATAGTTCGAAGTCTTCAGTAAGGGGATACATTATCCCTGAGAAACATCAATTTTATGTAGGATATATTATGCATGATGATTAATAGAGGTATATCTTGTGGGGATGTTCTTCCTTACTGGAAAAGGTTAAGTCTCACACCCATATAACATTTGATGTTTATGAATGATAATATTATCATTATAAATTCAGGAAGTTAGTCCATGCTGGGGATTCTCAAGATAATCAAGACATACTTCCACTTGAGTGTATAATGATTAAATAGAGAGATGAGTGGTTTCTATGAGACCCATTCTTGTAATTCCTTTAGGGTGGAAGATATGGATTATAGTCTGCATATGAGATGTGGATCATTTCTTATTGAATATCTCGGTACCCCACGTCTCTATGAATAATGTGCATTAGAAATTTTGATCACATGGTGAGTAATATTTCAGGGTGCATTCTCATTTTGAAAAAACCTATTTTTATCCTTTGGTGGTAGCATTAATCTAGTGAACATCATCCTCTCTACCATCCTACTGGATGCTATTTCATCTTCTATCATGACAAAAGGTGTTTGCCAGATACATTGATATAATTTTTGCTCATTTTATATGGGATGCTTCATTGATGGGGATGAGGTAATGGGTGTCTTGGGTGAAGATTTATTGACACATTCTAGAGGGAGGGATCAATGTCAAAAGAATGGAAAATACTCTCCACTATATGCACATGAATATGGAATTCGTGGCCATCATAGAATGATATTTGTTGGGGAAGATGATGTCTTCTAGTTATAAGATCATTTTAATATCTTCATCATTAAGTGGGTATCTTATGTGGGCCACAGTTAGTAACATTATACGGAGCATCATCCAGTGCTCATAGTGGATTATTATGGTGGGAAACATCCTATTTTGGTATCACAATATGTCGGGTCAGATAATTGGTTACCCAGGGTGCCCATCCCCTATGATGACATTTAAGGAGGCGAGCCAATACCCATCATTTTACAGATCAATTTTGGATGCTAACCAAAAGGCCATGTTTGAATCTATTTTTATGGGCTTGGATCTAGACTGATGTGTTTTCACCCCCACCACCATTGGTAAGTTCAATGAAAACGATTTCTGCATGAAATTGTCTCCTTAGGATCATCATGGAGGTTGGTATGGTATGGTATGGTGTAAGAGGATACCTATTAAATTCAATTTCTCTAAATAGAGGCTCCAGAACTGTGCACTATCAACTGATGAAAATTTTAAAATACTCGGCATAATCATGGCCTCATGTTCTCCTTGTTGTGGGAATAGATGTGAAGAGATTATGTTACATATCTTCTTCAAAGGGGAGTGGGTGTGCGATGTGTCAATCTTCGTTTGGGATTTTATGGATTAATCCTCCATTGTGAAAAGTATCTCCCTCTTTGTGGAGAGCCAGTTCCAGGGGATGAAAGGATCATAGAGGTATATAGAGGCAAGATCTATTATTTTAAATGCGGGTTCTCGGTGAATATGACAAGAAAGAAACTGGGGCAGGTTTGATGGGAGTACATTCACAAGGAGATCCATCATCACTAGTGAAAGGTGAATCCTTTTAGATATTTTTGGCCTCAATGGAAATAGTAATAATGACCCTCCCTCTATAAGATTTATGTGCCTCATGTCATGGACCAACAGTTATGTACTATGAAACATAGGAAATGGGTGTGGTGGAGTCCTCCTAGAGGCGACCATAAACATAATATAGATGGTTCTTGTATGCTGGGTGAAATTCATAGTGGAGGTGTGGTTCAGTATTCAAGGGGTAGCATGGATTTTTCCTTCATGGTGCACTATGGAAGTAGAAATTCATTGTAGGAAAAGGACAAAGTGGTTCTCACAGGCATCAACATCTGTAGACAAATAGAGATCGAAAACTCCAATGTGGAGACTGACTCCATGATTTTTCATTGTGCCCATCATGGTTAAGGTAACATACCCTGGTATATATTATACATCATCTGTAAATGAAAATCCTTCTTGGATAGAAACACTACTGTTACCCACACTTGGTGCGAAGGGAACAAGGTGGAAGAATTTTTTCCTCTCTAGCGACCCCTAGAGACTCGTCAAATTGTATTTCTAATGTTTCAAAAATTAAACCTCAGGGGTTGAACATGATTTGGGGAAATACTCTTGGCATACATTATTTACGCCCCCCTCTTCCTTGGCTTCCTCCTTCTTTTTATCAGTTATTTCTTGTATAAAAATAATAATGTTGATGAGGAAGGGTGATCACTTAGGATTTCATAAATTAGGGGGGTTGGATAAACTATTCACGTAAGTGTTATTTATAATTAACACTAAAAGGACGTAAGTATCACTATGCTCTTCTAATTTCCACTCTTTAGGTTTAATGAATCTACCTGGTATGGTTTGGATGACTAGGTCATTGCACTAGGGAGATTAGAGTAGCTATCGGACTTTAGGGAAATTTGTCCTTGAAAATGAAGGAACCAAGGGTATTTTAATAGGAAAATATGGTACCCTGGTCAAAGGAGACTGGCCAAAAAATATGTAAGGTGCACAAGTGGTGGGGTGATCAAGTACTTGGGTGCCACTATTAATTTGGGATACCTTGGGCAGACCACTTTTTTAGACTGTGCAAATCATGAAATTTTCCATATATTTCCCCAGTTTTGGAAAGGAATTTACCTTTGATACATTTTCTTCCATGTGATGGAATAGAGTTTCAATAAACACATAATTATACTCTTACAAATGTCTTCCATACAATCATATAACAACAATAAATTCATTATACCATATCCTATGAGAAAATAAAGGAGTTTGAAAATGAATTCCTCATGAAATAATCATAATCCGTCTAATAAAGGACCATGAATGGTATCATTAGATAATATCCCCAATAAAGCATTTTAAGAATTGTATTCTACTAACATATATTAAAGATACCTTTTTAAGATCATTCAAACCATTCATTTAAAATATGATAAAGATATCTTTTATTTTGATAAGAAATTTAATAACAATTGAAATATTATTTGGAAAATTATCTATTTTAAAATAATCAATAATACTTATAATGAAAGATAAAAATAGGGAAATTATTATAATGCATGGAAAATTAGATAATATAAAAAACATTAAAACAAATATTCCTTTCAATTTTTTTGTAAAAATTCATAAACAAAAAGTTCACTTTTTTAAAAAAAAAAAATCATTTCAAAAAATGTAAAATATGTTGATGTTTCATCAAATAATAATTTTATCACATAAAATATTATTCAAGAGAACATTTAAATGATTATGGATATGGTTTAAAAAGGTATCCTACCAAAGGGGAAATAGGTTCTACATTTCTCAAAAATATTTTAAAATTTTTATAGTACCACTACAAAAAGAATTAATTGAATGATGAAAAAAAATATAAATAACCATATTAGAATATACTATATGGGGTATAATAGATAAAACTAATATAATAAACCAATAGGATATTCATCCATCCATAATCCTGATTAAAAATTATATTGAAAAATAAACCCTTACATCAGGTCGGGAATTTCTTTGTATCCACTATTATTTTATTGTATAATAAGTTTTTATTTATTATAAATATATAATATTACTAAATTCATAATTTTACTATAATATTAAATTCTATTATTATTTTCAACTTCCCATTTATATTTCACTCTTCAATAAATTCAAAATATTGGTGTTATCTACTCCATTCCACACACATGTTTTTGATTGACATTTCCAGTCCATGAACATTAGTCATAGTATCATTCTCTTAATAATATTAATCATGTTATGAGTTTAATATTTATGAATTATATACACTTTTATAACTATTAATATAATATGGGGATGAAAATTGATTTATTACTTTTTTGATATGGTTGTCAAAATGTACACAAGAGTAGTGGTTTAGTATTACAATAAATAGAAGGAAAGAAGGAAAAATAATAACATATCTTTAAAAAATCCTAATAATTTCATAAATATAATATATATTCATTAAATATAGTTAAATGACTATATAAGTATTTTTGATATGAAAAATAAATTTCATTTCTTCATGGTGGTGGTAGACCACTTGTATTCATGAACGGCATTTTCATTTCTCATACGATGGAAAAGTTCTTGAAAATGTTTGTACCATTACCATATGGAATGTCATTAAATTAACAATAATTATTTAATCATTTTATGATAGTGATATAATATTTATTAGATGTCAGGGAATAGTGATACTTGAAATAGATCAATAAAGGGAATGATCACTTGTTTGGGAAATTGCCTTTATGTTACACCATAATACTTATAAGTTGTTATTTTTGGAGGAAATGAAGCTCTAGGACATTTAGTGGGATATTATGAATATATTTTGTTAAAGAGTGATGAATATAGATGGATTAAAATGTGTTAATAAGTGAGGATAAGAGGTGAACTTATATAGTTGTGGTGTTTGGAAGACTGGTAAGTACATAAACCATTAAAATATAATTAATGAATATTCAAGAGAAAGAGGAACACTGGAATTATTTTTTAATATATGATAACAATGAATAAAAAAAATAATAATCACATTTAGACCTGTTGAATGATATTTTATGGTTTATATCAAAGTTAGCCCTTGTTTCACCGTTTAAATTTTACCATGGGGAAACATTTTACCATGATAACTACTCACTATGAAAGAAATTGATCTTGACAAAAACATTTCCCTAATCACTCCAAATATGTAATTTCTTTACCATATACAATTTCTCAGTGTTAGAGATTAATTCAAATATAAACACGTAAAATGCAAGGAAATCTATTTTCAAAAGAAAAAACGTTTAAAAAAAACTAAATCGATAATCATTACTTTACAAGTAACTAAAATTAATTCAATGTTTAATTATTTTAATGATTATTTTATCTATATAATCCATTAATGATTATTATAAATATAATTTTATATAAATTTTTAATATTGAAACAGTTTAAGCACTAAAGAGCTGTTTTTCGAAAAAATCCCTTTTAACCTATAAATTTTTTATATTCATTTCTAACAAAATGATAACAAATGAGTACAATTTCAACATATGTGAATAATATATTTTCAAAAAATTTATAATTGGAATTTATTTTTAAAAAAAATCATATATGAAAAAAAATGCTTTCAAATGAATGTATCTAAAATTTTTTATTGGAATAATAAAATTTCTTAAGTGTTATTGATTATATTTTATATAATTATGTTTCCTTCAAAAATGATAATATGCTATTCATTTTAGAGTGTATATTAATTATTCACATAATATAACGTTTTTCTGCTTTTAAATATATCAAACACTTTTATTTTTTAAAGGGAAATATATTATAAAATAATGGGGTATCATCACATAACCCACTTAAAAAAAATTTAAGAAATAATGTTTTAAAAATATGATACAAAAATGGGGACAGATCTACATCATAACATCCAATGTGTTGGTCGGAGTGGATACTCAAGTGGGGTGGGGGTGAATTTAGTTCCAATTAAAATTTCTGTTAAAAAGTATACCTAAAAAGGTTTCCCCCAAAGATTAAATGCAACCCACTTAATCAAGGTTATACTATTATTAGAGTTTGACAGTTTAAATAAATTCTTACAAGATTGATTAACTCTTAGTAATCCTAATTTGTGTTATTAATATTAGTTTTGAAGTTATTCTACTAACACATTCCAGTTATAACTACTTTCCAAGAATAACTATCAAAGTGAAATTAGTGATTTTTGTATTATACAACAGAGTAATAAAATAGATATAACTAAATTAAGCAGCAAATTGGATATGAAACAAGTGGTTCAGTCTCAAGCCAAGACCTAATCCACATCACTTGGTGATAACCTTCCTCCATGTAGTTTATATAAATAAACTTTGATCCACACACTGGATCGGGGTTTACAATAGTACTCAGACTATCTAGGTCCTCATTCCTCTACCATAGTTCTTTGTGGGAAAGTTACAACAATAGCACACATGTAGTCTAGGTCCTCAGGCCTCTACCACAGTTCTATGTGCAATACACAAATGTATACAAAGTTTGGAATGAGGATTTCAGTATTCTCCAGTTCAGCTTAGGTGTCAATGTTTTCCCAAACAGAATGAAGAACACACTACTCGTAATTTAAAGAAAAGGATGATCACATAAGAGTAAGAATATAGATATGAGTTTATAATTATCTTATGTTATGTCAATGTATCTCTGGAATCCTTTGGATTGATGTAGATAAAGCTTTGAGTCCTTCTCTGGAAGTTGTGCGGAAAACAGAGTGTCGTGATTCAGCATGTGTTCTTCGTGAGGTTCAATCGAGAAAATATGTTCATTAAGCTTCAAATATGCATTGGGTGTTCAGAAATGTCGAGTTTCATGTAGTGTTCCTTTATTTCAAAACTTCTTCCAAGCATCCAAAAAATTTACCAACAATCGAGTAAACTTTGTGAGTTTCTGTACTTGGTTCTTGAAATCTTGAGCCACATGAGGAATCCATAGATTTTCTACAAGGTACTTGAAATGGTTTGTCATATTGGACTTGGAGAAGATTCTGGTGAAGTAGAAATATACATTCTTGGAAATATCTTCCTAAGAATCATTAGAAATTTTGGAGTGGATTTGTACGAGGTCAAGAACTCTATCACTTTTCTTGACCACTTCAAATAAAGAAGTTGTATTAAAGCCACTATGTACATTCTGAAGCTCTTATTTCACTACAGTTCTGAGAAAATCACTGTCCAATGAGGGTTTAAAGGATTGACTAGATGCTTTGACTACTATGGTCAGAGATTTTAGTGGATTGATCCCCTTTTGAATAAACATAGTATACTCATTAGTGAGTTTATTATGATTGGAAACAACCTCTTTCATTTCCTTAAAAATTTGTTTGTTCCTTTCAGTGATCTTTTCATATAAGGATTCTAGATAAGGTTGAATTTGAGACACACCATCCTATGGGATTTGAGGAGAAACAGGTTATATAGGAGGACTAACAGATTCAGATCTCGAATGAATCTCTCTCTGCATTTCTTCAACCATACTTCATAGGGTATTTACTTCATTACTGTGAAGCTTATTTTCAACTCTTACTTATTGAATCTCATGGAGAATCATAGGTTGTATTTTCCAAATAATTTTCTCCAATAATAGTGAGGAATCTATCTCACATAAATTTTCCACATGATGAGGTTGGGTATTCATGAGATTCTCATATTTGGATAAGAGAGTAGAACCAAATTCCTTAAGATAATCCTTACTCACGAAGGATGGCTGTTCAGATAAGGGATCAGGAGTACGGACTCGTACAGGCTCAGGTTCCTTCTCAGGTGAGAAATTGGAGACTGATTTCAACTGAAATAGGGAGGAAATAACATGTCAGGGTGCGGTAACATGCTGACAATCTTTCACATCATAGAAACTAGTATATTTATACTGAGTGTCTACCAGACATGACTTTGTTGGATGTGAGTCTTCAATAGAATCATGATTTGTGGTTTTCTCCCCCTAAACTGATGCCTCCTTCTCATGACTTAGAGGCTTAGAATCTGGGTCTAATTCCACAGACTCAGCTCTAAGTTCCTCACTCATTTACTTTCTAGCCAGCTGAAAGGCTAGCTCCATCCTTTCTTAAGTTCAAGGGATGATTTCTAGAACAGATTTTTCCACATGGAGTTCCTCAGTATTGACCTCTTGCAAATGAGGTATCTCCACCACTATAGGATCTTCTATGCCTTGATTTTAAGATTCATTGGAAACTGATTTTGTTACAACTTCGGGTTGAGTTTCCAAATTAGCAGCTTCTTTAGGAGCAGGGACTTCTTCTTCAAGAACATTAGGATAAGCAGTTGTCCTTTCTTCCTCAACAGTAATAGATTCCATAGGTGGCACTACAACCTCTTCATCCTCTTCTTCAGGATACTCAACAATCTCATATAGTTACAAACCAGGATAAAAAATATATTTTGTTCTTGAGGGATAATCCAGAGGTATAAATTTCTCATAATCTCTATCACTGTCTTCCACCCGTTACTTTTTCCAATGAATCTAGTTTATTTTCATTCCTTTGATAGTGTCTTTTGAGAGACAGTAATCGCTGTCCTTAATTACTTCCTTATTATGTCCAACCATACCATTAGCAAGAAGCATGGCTGAGAATAGCCGAGAGTAGAACAAAGAAGTTTACTTGGATGTGACTTTGATCAACTCACACATATGGTGTATGATATACTTGCACATGTTGATCTTATGTCCATTTTTTATAAGTTGAATCAAAAACACATCTTGATATTTTAAAACAGAAAAATCACCTTTTCATGGACTAACCTCGTTCTGTATAAACATGAACAGAATCCTTGATTCTCCATCTAATTAAGTAGCAATGGACCTCCTCTGGGTCCATTTCTAGTCAATGTGTTCAGGGCATCTTCTAAATCAAAGAACTCGGTTGAAGGTGGAGGTCCTCTCTTAAAATCCTCAATGATTCCTTCATGAGTTATCCTAAGGCATGAAACCCATAACCTCAAAGAGAGTGAGAATATATGCCCACTGACCCAGCTTCTTACAATAGAACCCTCACCAGAATCAAACGCGAACTGTACGTACTGGTAAAACTGAGCCACTAACCTAGGATAGATGGGTATATCCTCCTTTGAGAACCATTCTAACAAGCCTTTTTGTTCTAACACTATCAATACAAAAGACTTACTAGATATAATCCATTTGGTGCAAATAGCTTTCTTAGGTACAACAACGCGGTTTACCAGACTCAAATTTAAATGTCCTTTTGGTGTCAACTTAGGTGTAATTTTTTCTTCTTTAAGCTGTGCTTCTTAGGTGTCGATGATGAAAGACGTTTCATTCTTGTCATTCACTGACGGTTTGAGAAAGAGAAGGGTTGTAGGGATGAAGAAGGGTTCTAAAAGAGTAGTTAGAAGAAACCTTGAGTGAAGAATCGAGTGATACTAACATTGTTTTATCATTTAGGAATACCAAACATCGCAAAAATAAAAACACGGGAAAATTAAAAAGGTAAAAAGGATAATTACCATGATACGGGTTAAAAAACATAAATATTTTTTATAGTGAGACCATGTCTGGCCATTACTGTCAGATAGTAAATGCGTCTCACGGTGAGACCATGAGTGAAATTTTCAATGAGTGTTACAATGAGACAGTAAACATCAGACAGTAAGTACAAAGAACTGACTATGAGACCATAATCATAAAACATTATGGTGAGACAGTAAACATGAGAGGCAATAACTAAGAAATCGTAATCATGAAATAGTAATGTATAACATAGTAATATATCGAATAGTAAGACCTGAAACTGTAACAGGTATGGTATCTGTTTGATATTTATCATGACTTGTTCATGTATGATGTAGTCTATTCTCTTTAAATTTAATTTTTTAGTGAATATATGATAATGTTGATATTCATTACCAATGAATTCAAATGTATATCACCTTTTTGATGTAACACCGCCTCTCCTGCGGCTGACCAAAACTGGCCTGCGAGCCCTGTGAGCTCCGAGGCTCAGATCCCCCATCCTGGGGTCGCCTCCTGAAACGTCGGCCACATCCAGACCCCTGAGTCTGACGTCGGCTACCATATGACGATCCGACCGACAAAGTCTCAGCTCTCGAGTGCCCAGCACTAACAGGAGAAAACTGCTCAGCCAGAAAACTCTCCACCACCAACGCTCGCTCCAGCACTCCAGCATAGGTGGGCAGGCACAAGGAAACCACACCCGCTCGGATGTCCCTGCGTAAGCCCTGCTCGAAGGTCCGAGCCCTAAAGAACGGGTCTCGAACCATATGCAGGGAGTAGCGCGACAGGTCTGTGACCCTCGCTGAGTACTCCGACACAGTCATGATCTCCTGACGAAGCTGCAGAAGCTCCTGGATCCGCACTGACCTCAGCGTCACCGGATAGAACTCCTCCCTGAAGAGCTGCTCAGACTCGGCCCACGTGAGCGTCTCCTCGTCATGGGACTGCGTCACCAAACTCCACCATCGCCCGACCGAACCATGCAGAAGGCTCGCCGCTAGGACCACCATCTGATCAGGAGGTGTCCTCACTAGGCGGAAAACTCGAGTAACTGCCTCGAGCCAATCATCAGCTGCCTGGGGGTCTGGATCACCCCGAAACCTCAGAGGTCACTGCCTCTGGAACTCGTGCAACGCACTCAGCCTGCGTGCAACCTCGTCCTACACCGCCGGCACAACCAGCTGCTCGACAGGTGGTGGCTCAACTGGCAGACCACCTGGAGGTGCAACCTCAGAACCTGCGCCCTGCTCCACGGCCACTACACGGGGCGGTTCATCAGCACAATCCTGCTGCGGAACCCTCGCCGGCTGTCGTCGTGGAGGCATCCTGAAATACATTCAAGACACACCACAATCAAAGAGTATATCTGGAGAGCTGACTCAAGAAGGACAAGGAAAAACCAAAAACCCAGTCCTATATGATGCATGTACCATGATGTCCCCACGACCAGTGTACGAATGTCCCGAGTCGAAAGGCAGGTTATCAGAGTCCTGGTGTATGGATATGTCGGCCGCCGCACCAACACTGGAGTCCCTGGCCTGAAAGCCGAACTCGAAACACCCTAACACTGCCGCTATGCAACCCAAACCAAACTCACAGCTAGACCAGCTACGCTCTGAGATCCCATAGGTGGAACCTCCTCTGATACCACTCTGTCACGACCCGACCCAACGGGGATCGAGCCGTGACTCCCCAAGCCCACCTTTAATAGGCCAGGGGCTGGCGACCAGCGCCGAGTAGGCTATTACACACATGGGAGGCATTAGCCTAAGGTACCTGTACACACGTACCCACAAACACCTCCATGCAACAGTGCAGATATAAAGAAACAGAAAAATAAATGCATGCATACAATCTATCCCAAACCAGAGTGCAACAGCAAAAGTACAAGGGCAAAACAGGGCCCACCAAAAGAAAACTACAAAGCGCGTCCAACCTGCTCTGAAGAAGGGGAACGCTGCCACAAACACCCACCGGAAAGCTCCCTCGGCACAGCTCTGGTAAACACCCCGGTCAACTCGCTCACTAAGCTCTGCCCGCTCCGGGTCCTCCTGGGACTCCGTCAAAAGGCCTGTGGTCTGCACAAGACACAAACATGTGCGGGCAAAGCCCGTGCAGGGGTGAGTATAAACATACTCAGTAGGCACCCCAAAAACCCAAAACCCACGGGAGCAACTGAAGGCAACAGTCCGCTCAACCCAGCCAGAGGGAACCCAGACGGGAGAGAAACTCCATCCCGTGACCATCCTCGGCTAAACACAACTAGTCAGCTCAGCTCAGCTCAGGTGTATGCCCATACATACACCTTGAACAATCCAGATATACACAGCTCACGCCACAAAGCCACAAGAGGTACCGACCTCATCACCAGCAACCGTCCCAACCAGGAGAGTACACCACGAACACTGTCATACCAGATGACACTCATCCGAGAGATACACTCCATCGGGATACTCGCAAACATCTCAGACGCTCACCCGAGAGACCACGCTCGTCGGATAGCATCACTGAGGAAACATCGCTGAAACACCATAACCACCAAACTCCTCGAAAAGGGGATCACCGCTAGGGTCCGCTAGGGGATACCAAGACCCACTCCGGTATACGTAGCTCACAGATAGGGGATCACTCACAGGGTCTGCTGGGGGATACCACGACCCGATCTGGCATACGTAGTTCTCACAGATAGGGGATCACACCCAGGATCCGCTGGGGGATACCACAACCCGATCTGGCACTCGACAGAAGCTCCAAACTCAGATAGAGGATCATCGTCCATATAAAGATGGTCACGATGATACCGGAACCCTATCTGGAATAACTCGCGATGTAGGGGATCGAATCGACGATGCCACAACCCTACCGAAACCACGCGCTGAGTAGGGGATCGCATAGCCAACGATACCGTAACCCTACTATAAACCACATGCTGAGTAGGGGATCGTAAACCCGACGATGCCACAACCCTACTATGCACGACCCACCGTGTAGGGGATCATATTCCCGATGATGCCACAAACCCTACGGGGTTAACCTGCTAGATAGGGGATCGCTGCCCGTGAATAAGCGGTCACAGCGATACCAAGAACCCGATCTAGGTAAAGATGCTAGAGGATCCACTCCGGGCCCACCGGAGGGATACCATAACTCTAACAGTTTAAACATCCCATCGAGAGGATCACAAACCCATACGAAGGTTGTGATGCCACACGAACCCTCGTGGGAACGAACCAAGGGAGAACCCTCAACCACTGCTGGTCCAAACGTCGCTAACCCGAGCGACCCGCCACAACGCCACACTGCGCACCTCCTAGGCCAAAACTGAGGCCACCATCGCGTTCCACGCGGAAAAACACGCAGGATAGGCTGCTTACTCGCCCGAAACGGAGCACCGGTGAAAAAGACACTATTCACCGTAGCTAGCTCGTGCGGGGCTCACACAACGATCCCGAAACCCATCGAGCGGATCACACCACGACGATCCCCTCGGAAAAACAAGCGGAATCGACTACTCGCTCGCCCAGAACGGACCCCCGGTGAAAAAGGTACTATTCACTGAAGGCCGGCTCGGGTGGGGCCCACGCCTGGACTCCGAAACTCATCAAACGGAACGCAGCATTACGTTCCTCTCGGAAAAACACACAGGATCGACTGTTCATCCGCCAAAATCGGACTCCTGGTGCAAAAGCTGTGTTTCCCAGCTAACGCCAAAACCCGGCCTCATGGGGCCCGCACCCCGTTCTCAGTCCCAACACCTAGAGACCATCTCAAAAGTCCGTCGTACCATCAGGGTCTCAACGCCACTGACGGCACGTCAATCGGACGCTCCGGGTAGAAGTTACAAAGTCCCGAAGTCGTAAAATAATAAAATAATATTATTTTATACGACGTTTCTAGCTCCTGTGCCACGATCCCGAACCTTTAAACCCTCAAAGTGAGTTCAAAAGGTCCGTCTCGACGCAAGGAGCGCGTCGCCGCAAACGGCTCGCAAATCGGAGTTACGGTTTGCGAGTTACGGGGGTTTAAAGAACCCCCGGAAAATCCTGGCCGGACCACCGCCAGCCTCGCCGGAAACCACCGTGCCGCCGCCGGATTCCGCCGCGCCGCCGCCGCCGCCGCCGGAAACCGCCGCGCCGCCGCCCTGCCTGGCCGGATTCCGCCATGTCCGCCGCGGGTCTCGCCGGAAAACCGGGTTTTTCGCCGGAAAACTTCCGGGAGCCACCGGGAGCACCCCGGTGCTCCAAATTCAGATCCGTAACATGTTTCGGAAACCTCGGGACCCAAACTATACAACCTTTATAACTATTTGAAGAAAAAAAAACGAATAAACGGGGTCTGGGATTTCAAAACTCAAACCGCCTACCTCGCGGGCGAAACGCCGACGTTCTGCCTCAGATCCGCGCTCCCGAGCTTCCGCTGCGCACTCCTGGAACGTCCGCCGTCGAATTCTGAGCTCGTGGGCGCTCCGTTTGCTCGATTTGGCGGAGTGGCGGCGAAGAACGACGAAAAACGATAAAAGGGGGGGGGGGGGGGCGCTGATTTTTATATCAGCCGCCCGCCGGCGCCAAACCCGCCTCGGACCCGACGCCCGATGCGAATAAAAGTAAGGTCACCCCTAGGGTAAACGCGCCGTTCTGAACGCAACGGCGGTCTCATATTTTCCATTCGAGACTCTGTTCAGAAGTTATTTGAGCCGACGCTCGCACACAAACTTGCCACTTATTTACGGAAACGCCCCTGGTGGCGTTTCTCACCGCAGGCCCGCGCCCGCAAATATTACACCCCGCCTAGGGTAAACGGCACGTTCCGGATGCAACTGTGCCCTCAGATTCCCATTCTGAGCTACCGTTTAGGAGATATCACACCCCCCGCCACGTGCATAGTGTAAAAATACTTAATATTTTTATAAAATTAATTCCGGGCACACCGGGCCTCGGAATCGCACGCCGTCTTCGCGCCTATCTCTGGAATAATTCGTAGAAATATTCCAAAGTCTGTCAGGGCCAAAAACCCGAGTCGCTACATCCTCCCCCTCTTAGAGCTTTTCGTCCTCGAAAAGCCCTAAGCACAAGGAAAGCGACTGCACTCTCAACTGGGTCTCACACACCAGCGAGCTCACCAACAAACACCCACACAGGGTCTTACCAACGCCCTGAACAAAACTCGAGCAAGCAACAAAAGGAAAGAGTACCGCTAAACAGTGTCTGACAAACTACTGCAGTAAGTAGAAAGGACACAAGGCGTACCTCTATCCATCCGCGGTGCCTCTGGGTCAACAGCCTCCAGGGCATGCAGCTGTCCTCGCCCTCGACCACCAGCTCCCTGAGCTTGGTGTGGACCACCTGGGGGTGGGGGTGGTGGCAACTAGTACTGCCTACCACCGCCTCCCGCTGCACCTGCTCCGCCGCCACGTCCGCCGCCCTGCGGACCTCCTTGCTCGAGATGCTGCCTCTGCCAAGGCGGTCCATCGACCGGCACCCTCTCAGCAGCACGTCGGGTCGGACAATCTCTAGCAAGATTTCCCCGACCATCGCAAGCGTAACACCGCCTCTCCTGCGGCTGACCAAAACTGGCATGCGAGCCCTGTGAGCTCCGAGGCTCAGATCCCCCATCCTGGGGTCGCCTCCTGAAACGTCTGCCACGTCCAGACCCCTGAGTCTGACGTCGGCTACAATATGCTGATCCGACCGACGAAGTCTCAGCTCTCGAGTGCCCAGCACTAACAGGGGAAAACTGCTCAGCCAGAAAACTCTCCACCATCAACGCTCGCTCCAGCACTCCAGCATAGGTGGGCAGGCACAAGGAAACCACACCCGCTCGGATGTCCCTACGTAAGCCATGCTCGAAGGTCCGAGCCCTAAAGAACGGGTCTCGAACCATATCCAGGGAGTAGCGCGACAGGTCTGTGACCCTCGCTGAGTACTCCGACACAGTCATGATCTCCTGACGAAGCTGCAGAAGCTCCTGGATCCGCACTGACCTCAGCGTCACCGGATAGAACTCCTCCCTGAAGAGCTACTCAAACTCGGCCCACGTGAGCGTCTCCTCGTCATGGGACTGCGTCACCAAACTCCACCATCGCCCAGCCGAACCATGCAGAAGGCTCGCCGCTAGGACCACCATCTGATCAGGAGGTGTCCTCACTAGGCGGAAAACTCGAGTAACTGCCTCGAGCCAATCATCAGCTGCCTGGGGTCTGGATCACCCCGAAACCTCAGAGGTCACTGCCTCTGGAACTCGTGCAACGCACTCAGCCTGCGTGCAACCTCGTCCTGCACCGCCGGCACAACCAGCTGCTCGACAGGTGGTGGCTCAACTGGCAGACCACCTGGAGGTGCAACCTCAGAACCTGCGCCCTGCCCCACGACCACTACACGGGGCGGGTCATCAGCACAATCCTGCTGCGGAACCCTCGCTAGCTGTCGTCGTGGAGGCATCCTGAAATACATTCAAGACACACCACAGTCAAAGAGTATATCTGGAGAGCTGACTCAAGAAGGACAAGGAAAAACCAAAAACCCAGTCCTATATGATGCATGTACCATGATGTCCCCACGACCAGTGTACGAATGTCCCGAGTCGAAAGGCAGGTTATCAGAGTCCTGGTGTATGGATACGTCGGCCGCCGCACCAACACTGGAGTCCCTGGCCTGAAAGCCGAACTCGAAACACCCTAACACTGCCGCTATGCAACCCAAACCAAACTCACAGCTAGACCAGCTACGCTCTGAGATCCCAAAGGTGGAACCTCCTCTGATACCACTCTGTCACGACCCGACCCAACGGGGCTTGAGCCGCGACTCCCCAAGCCCGCCTCCAATAGGCCAGGGGCTGGCGACCAGCGCCGAGTAGGCTATTACACACATGGGAGGCATTAGCCTAAGGTACCTGTACACACGCACCCACAAACACCTCCATGCAACAGTGCAGAGATAAAGAAACAGAAAAATAAATGCATGCATACAATCTATCCCAAACCAGAGTTCAAAAGCAAAAGTACAAGGGCAAAACAGGGCCCACCAAAAGAAAACTACAAAGCGCGTCCAACCTGCTCTGAAGAAGGGGAACGCTGCCACAAACACCCGCCGGAAAGCTCCCTCGGCACAGCTCTGGTAAACACCCCGGTCAACTCGCTCACTAAGCTCTGCCTGCTCCGGGTCCTCCTGGGACTTCGTCAAAAGGCCTGTGGTCTGCACAAGACACAAACATGTGCGGGCAAAGCCCGTGCAGGGGTGAGTATAAACATACTCAGTAGGCACCCCAAAAACCCAAAACCCAAGGGAGCAACTGAAGGCAACAGTCCGCTCAACCCAGCCAGAGGGAACCCAGACGGGAGAGAAACTCCATCCCGTGACCATCCTCGGCTAAACACAACAAGTCAGCTCAGCTCAGCTCAGGTGTATGCCCATACATACACCTTGAACAATCCAGATATACACAGCTCACGCCAAAAAGCCACAAGAGGTACCGACCTCATCACCAGCAACCGTCCCAACCAGGAGAGTACACCACGAACACTGTCATACCATATGACACTCATCCGAGAGATACACTCCATCGGGATACTCACAAACATCTCAGACGCTCACCCGAGAGACCACGCTCGTCGGATAGCATCACTGAGGAAACATCGCTGAAACACCATAACCACCAAACTCCTCGAAAAGGGGATCACGGCTAGGGTCCGCTAGGGGATACCAAGACCCACTCCGGTATACATAGCTCACAGATAGGGGATCACTCACAGGGTCCGCTGGGGGATACCACGACCCGATCTGGCATACGTAGTTCTCACAGATAGGGGATCACACCCAGGATCCGCTGGGAGCTACCACAACCCGATCTGGCACTCGACAGAAGCTCCAAACTCAGATAGAGGATCATCGTCCATATAAAGATGGTCACGACGATACCGGAACCCTATCTGGTATAACTCGCGATGTAGGGGATCGAACCGACGATGCCACAACCCTACCGAAACCACGCGCTGAGTAGGGGATCGCATAGCCAACGATACCGTAACCCTACTATAAACCACATGCTGAGTAGGGGATCGTAAACCCGACGATGCCACAACCCTACTATGCACGACCCACCGCGTAGGGGATCATATTCCCGATGATGCCACAAACCCTACGGGGTTAACCTGCTAGATAGGGGATCGCTGCCCGTGAATAAGCGGTCACAACGATACCAAGAACCCGATCTAGGTAAAGATGCTAGAGGATCCACTCTGGGCCCACTGGAGGGATACCACAACTATAACAGTTTAAACATCTCATCGAGAGGATCACAAACCCATACGAAGGTTGTGATGCCACACGAACCCTCGTGGGAACGAACCAAGGGAGAACCCTCAACCACTGCTGGTCCAAACGTCGCTAACCCGAGAGACCCGCCACAACGCCACACTGCGCACCTCCTAGGCCAAAACTGAGGCCTCCATCGCGTTCCATGCGGAAAAACACGAAGGATAGGCTGCTTACTCGCCCAAAACAGAGCACCGGTGAAAAAGACACTATTCACCGTAGCTAGCTCATGCAGGGCTCACACAACGATCCCGAAACCCATCGAGCGGATCACACCACGACGATCCCCTCGGAAAAACAAGCGGAATCGACTACTCGCTCGCCCAGAACGGACACCCGGTGAAAAAGGTACTATTCACCGAAGGCCGGCTCGGGTGGGGCCCCTGCCTGGACTCCGAAACTCATCAAACGGAACACACCATTGCGTTCCTCTCAGAAAAACACACAGGATCGACTGTTCATCCGCCAAAATCGGACTCCTGGTGCAAAAGCTGCGTTTCCCAGCTAACGCCAAAACCCGGCCTCGTGGGGCCCGCACCCCGTTCTCAGTCCCAACACCCAGAGACCATCTCAAAAGTCCGTCGTACCATCAGGGTCTCAACGCCACTGACGGCACGTCAATCGGACGCTCCGGGTAAAAGTTACAAAGTCCCGAAGTCGTAAAATAATAAAATAATATAATTTATACGACGTTTCTAGCTCCCGGGCCACGATCCCGAACCTTTAAACCCTCAAAGTGAGTTCAAAAGGTCTGTCTCGACGCAAGGAGCGCGTCGCCACAAACGGCTCGCAAATCGGAGTTACGGTTTGCGAGTTACGGGGGTTTAAAGAACCCCCGGAAAATCCTGGCCGGACCACCGCCAGCCTCGCCGGAAACCACCGCGCCGCCGCCGGATTCCGCCGCGCCGCCGCCGCCGTCGCCGGAAACCGCCCCGCCGCCGCCCTGCCTCGCCGGATTCCGCCATATCCGCCGCGGGTCTTGCCGGAAAACCGGGTTTTTCGCCGGAAAACATCCGGTAGCCACCGGGAGCACCCCGGTGCTCCAAATTCAGATCCGTAACATGTTTCGGAAACCTCGGGACCCAAACTATACAACCTTTATAACGATTTGAAGAAAAACAAAGAATAAACGGGGTCCGGGATTTCAAAACTCAAACCGCCTACCTCGCGGGCGAAACGCCGACGTTCTGCCTCAGATCCGCGCTCCTGAGCTTCCGCTGCGCACTCCTGGAACGTCCGCCGTCGAATTCTGAGCTCGTGGGCGCTCCGTTTTCTCGATTTGGCGGAGTGGCGGCGAAGAACGACGAAGAACGATAGGGGGGGGGGGCGCTGATATTTATATCAGCCGCCCGCCGGCGCCAAACCCGCCTCGGACCCGACGCCTGATGCGAACAAAAGTAAGGTCACCCCTAGGGTAAACGCGCTGTTCTGAACGCAACGGCGGTCTCAGATTTTCCATCCAAGACTCCGTTCAGAAGTTATTTGAGCCGACGCTCGCACACAAACTTGCCACTTATTTACGGAAACGCCCCTGGTGGCGTTTCTCACCGCAGGCCCGCGCCCGCAAATATTACACCCCGCCTAGGGTAAATGGCACATTCCGGACGCAACTGTGCCCTCAGATTCCCGTTCTGAGCTACCGTTTAGGAGATATCACACCCCCCGCCACGTTCATAGTGTAAAAATACTTAATATTTTTATAAAATTAATTCCGGGCACACCGGGCCTCGGAATCGCACGCCGTCTTCGCGCCTAGCTCTGGAATAATTCGTAGAAATATTCCAAAGTCTGTCAGGGCCAAAAACCCGAGTCGCTACAAGTGACTTGCTTAAAAGGTGACATGTTCCAGAGGTGATTTTTCTATATAACATACAACCACGAAAGTCAGATTTAGAATAAATAACTAATTCAAATTATTGTCCTTTATGATAAAATAGTCCTAGATTCGGTGTATGCTTGAGGTATTTAAAAATTTTCTTTACAATAATTAAATGAGATTCTTTGGGGATTTCTTGAAAACAAGAACACATACACACACGAAACCTATTTTTAGGATGACTAGCAGTTAAGTTGATTAAACTTCCAATCATTCCTCTATAAGTTGTTTGATCAAAAGATTTTCCATCTTCCTCAAGATCAAACATACAAGTGGTACTCATGGGAGCTTCACTGCTTTTAGTGTTATCCAATCAAAAACGATTTAGAATATACTTTGTATATTTACTTTGATTAAAAATAATACCATTTTCATTTTGAAAAAATTGAAATCCAAGAAAATATTTGAGTTCTGCCATTATTCTCATTTCAAATTATTTTTTCCTAATTTTAGAAAAACCAACACATTAATAATTCTTCAAAGATCCAAAAATAATTTCTTCTACATATATTTGAACAACTAAAACATCGTTTGAAATTTGTTTTATAAAAAGGGTAAGATCATCTATTGCTTTTTTAAAACCATTAGAAATAAGAAAAGTACTCAATCTATGATACCAATCTTGTAGATCATGCTTTAAACCATATAAGGCTTTTGATAGTTTAAAATTATGATTTGGAAAATGGGGATTTGTAAATCCATGGGGTTATTCAACAGAAATATCCTCAACAATATACCCATTTAAGAATTCACTCTTAACATCCATTTGATATAGTTTGAAATTCAAATGTCCAGCACAGGAAAGCAGTATTCTGATGGCTTCATGTCTAGATACTGTTGGAAAGGTCTCCTAATAGTCAATTCCTTCTTCTTGACTATAGCCTTGTGCAACTATTCTAGCCTTGTTTCTAACTATGTTTCCAGTTTCATCAGCTTTATTCCTAAAAACCAATTTAGTACCTATGTTCAAAGTGTCCTTAGGTCTATCAAAAAGTTTCCAAACTTTATTCCTTTCTAACTGATTAAGTTCTTCTTGCATATCCATCACCCAAAATTCATCATTGATTGCATCATTGATTTTGTTTTGGTTCAAGTTGTGAATGAAAAGCTTGATGATCAACCTTGTTTCTTAGAGAAGCTCTAGTTTGTGTACCTCTACCTAAATCTCCTACTACAACATCAAAAGGATGATTTTTAAATGCCCTAGTTGGTCTAGAAAAGGTAGGGCTAGAAATTTCTGTTTCATTTTCAGGTTTCGGTTCAATATATACAGGTTCTGGAAAATTTCCAGAACTAGTTGTCTTAACAACAGGTTCACTGTTTTTGTCTTTAAGTTTTAGAATGGAGATATATTTTTCAGGATTTTCAATAGGGGTCTTATGTTCATGTGGATCAATTTCGTAAAATTTGATGTGTATAGATTCTTCCACAAAATTTACTGCTCTTATTGAATACTACATTGGTCTTACTCTCGATTGAGTAACCTAGGAAAATTCCTTCATCACTTTTGGAAGAAAATTTGTCAAGATTATCATTATCATTAAAGACAAAAACATTATAACCAAACACTCTAAAGTAATTAACAATTATATTTCTATTGTTCTAATTCTCATAAGGTTTCTTTTTAAGAATACGTTTAACCAAGACTCTATTGATAATGTAAGATGATATATTAAAATCATTAGCCCAAAAGTAAATTGGAAGACCATATTCATTGAGCATTATCCTAGTAATCTCTTGAAGAGTCTTATTTCTTCTTTCTACTACACTATTCTGTTGAGGTGTTCTAGGAGAAGAGAAGTTGTGACTATACCCATTGTGTGAGCAATAATATTCGAACTCTTGATTTACAAACTCACTGCCATGATCACTTTTCATGTTCTTGATCCTAAGCCCACTATGGTTTTCTACAGATTTGGAATATTTGATTAAATAAGAACATGCTTCACTTTTGTGAGAAAGAAAGTATACCCAAGTGTACCTAGTAAAATCATCTACAAGAACATAAACATAGTGATTCCCATTTAGACATGAAACTATTGATTGTCCGAACAAATCCATGTGAACCACTCGAGAGGTTGAGAAGTAGAAACTTTTTTCTTTGATTTGAATGAAACTTAGTGCTGTTTTCATTTTGACTAGGATTAAACACTTTATTAAGTAGGAAATCCAGTTTAAGTGAGTCTATAACTAAACATATCTTATTAATTTTTCTAAGTGAGTGCAAATTACTGTGTCCTAGTCTTCTATGCCATAAACAAGATTATTTATGAAAATCATTTAAATAAGTACCATTTTTTGCAAAAAAAATCAAATCTACAACATAAACATTTTCATTTCCTAATGTAGTAAATACCAAAACATTATTTGAATTAAAAACATCAAAAGAACCATTTTCAAATTTTACATTAAAACCATCATTGCAAAACTGATAAATACTTACCAGGTTGTATTTTAATCCGTAAAAAAATAGTACGTTAGAAATTAAAATTGAATCAGTGTTACCAATCTAGCATAAGCTGATGATTTTTCCTTTTGAGTTATCCCTAAAGGTAACATGTCCTCCATCAACATTGATTAATCTATTAAAGAATGAGTAGTATAATGTCATATACATTGAACATCCACAATCCAAGTACCATATCTTTCTATAGAAACTTCTCAAGAATGTTTCCTACAAAATAGATTTAGACACAAGATAATTTTGGTACCGAAATTTTTTTAGGTCCAGAATGTTTAGCCAGTATAACATTAGGCACCCATATTTGTCTAATGGGTTTTCTATAATTAACTGATTCAAAAGATTTTGATAAGTAAACTTTGATTGGTCTGTGTGAATTTGAATAGCTAGATAAAGCATAATAGTTTCCAGAACATGAACTAGTAGAATACTGTCCAGATTTTGGAATAAATTTATTCTTAACATTCTGTCTCTATCTAGGTTGGTATCCTAAACCAGTAATATACTTTGGTGAAAATTGTTTTCTAATAATTTGAGTTAGAGTATTAATTCCATTTGTGAACTTCCCTAAGTCTTTTCTAAGTTTCTCATTAGAAAATTTGAGTTTAGTATTCTCCTATAACAATTGAGAATTATTTTCCTTTTCTACACAAAGATCATATTTAATGGTACTAGTCAAGGCATACTATTTATTTAATGATTTTTAATTATCTTTTAGATCATTAAAATTATCTTCTAACATATAACAGTATTAAAAAAATTCCACTTTAGATATATTATCATCATTATCTGGATCACTTTCATTCCCAGAATAGTAATCATTCAGCATAGGAGAATCATGTACCTCATATGTTTTAGTCATGAAACACATGTTGGCATGATACTTATCTTCAAAATCAGAAGCTTCAGATCCACTTGAGCTTCCTTCTGAATCACTCCATGTTTCCTTCATAGAATTCTTATATTATTTGTCCTTATAAACATATTTCTTATTAAACATCACTTTTGAACAGTCAGCCTTATCATGTCCTTTCCTATTACATTCATAACAGACTATCTCATCATTTTTATTAGCTTTCTTTCCAATCTATCTTCCAATTGACTTGTTGGTCATACTTACCCTTATAGTTTGATTTTCTGAAAAATTTCATCTTTCAATAGAATTTCTTGAATCTCCTGGCTATATGAGACATCTCTTCATCACTGTCTGAGTCAGAATTTTCACAAGTTGAGCTTTCTTCAATTATGTGAACTCTATCTTTGTACTTTCTTTCTGAATTATTAGGATTAAATTCCACTAACTTCTTATAAGGTTCATCATATTTTTCTTTATTTACCTTCATCTCTTCTTCAGACATCATCATTTTTCCAATCAGCTCCTTAATAGGTTGCTTGCCAATGTCACATGATTCTCATATAGAGGCAGAGGTTTTTCTCCATCTGTCTGGAAGGAATCTTAGTATCCTCATAATTTTCTCCTTTTCTATAACAACTTTTCCTAGTGAGCTCATTGTATTGACTATCTAATTAAACATTATATACATATCATAAATAGATTCATCAGATTTAATCTTAAAATTATCATACTTAATAGTGTGTGTTTTTAGTCTCGTTCCCTTATCTTTGGTTGTTCCCTCAAGGGAAATAGCTAGAGTATCCCATATTTCATAAGCAGTCTTACGAGAAGGTATTAGATTAAATTCTTCATCTCCAAAATCACAATACAAGTCATTCATTTTTTTATAATTTTTATTGTAACAACCTTTTTTAGGGTTATCCCAAGTAGTTCTAAATTTTTTTGCAATCTTATACTGAGTATCCATGGTATTACAAATGTCAAATCCCATTATTTCTAAATGGATTTTCATTTATATTTTACATTGGGAATAATTGAAACTATTAAATAAGGGTGGACTATTATTAGCTACACCTTCTAATCTGTTATCGACAATTAGATTTTAGAAAATGTTTTTAAAGAGATAAAAATTTAGAAATAACAGAAATTTAAGATCATTAAGATAAAACTAAAATCATAGTTGAATAATATTACACAGAGTCCTAATAAATATTATATGATACCAAATGTTGGCCGGAGTGGATACTCAAGAGGGGGTGAATTGAGTTCCAATTAAATTTTCTGATAAAAAGTATTTATAAAAACGTTTTCCCCAGATATTAAATGCAGCCCAATTAATTAAGGTTATACTGTTAAAAACGATTAACTATTTAAATAACTTCTTATAATATTGATTAATTCTCAATAATCTTAATTTGTGTTATTAATATTACTTTTGAAGTTATTCTACTAAGACTGGCCAGTTATAACTTCTTTCCAAGATTAACTATCAAATTGAAATTAGTGATTTCTGGATAATACAGTAAAGAAATAAAACAGAGATAACTAAATTATGTTGCACAACGGATTTAAAACAAGTGGTTCATTCTCAAGCCGAGACCTAATCCACCCCACATGGTGATATCCTACCACCAAGATGTTTATATAAATATTATTTGATCTACACCATGGATCGAGGTTGACAATAGTACTCATAATATCTAGGTCCTCAGACCTCTACCACAGTTCTATGTGGGAAAGCAACAATGAAAGAACACATACTGTCCAAGTCATCAAACCTCTACCACTGTTCTATGTGGGATATACAATGGTATAATGATTTTGGTATGGGGATTTCAGTGTTCTCTATTTTAGATTAGGAGTTAATGTGTGTCCAAATAGACAGAAGCACACACTTCTCATAATGTAATGAAAAGGATGATCACAACAGATCAAGAATATTGAGATAAGATTATAATTATCATGTGTGATGTCAATGTAGCTATGGAATCCTTTGTATTGAAGCAGATGAAGCATTGATTCCTTCTCTGGAATTTGTGTGGAAAACAGAGTGTCACGATTCAGCTTGTATTCTTCATGAGGTTCAATCAAGCGAAGATGTTCATTAAGTTTGAAATATGATTCGTTTGTTCAGAAGTATCGAGATTCATGATTTGTTCATTTCATTCAAAAAATACTCCAAGTATCTTCTTCATTGTTGGGCTCATGACCTTACTTTTTGTTTTTGTGTCACGCACATTGATTCTTGGTCACACTTCGCTTTTAACTTGTAATGGACGTGTCGGAGCCGACATGTTGCATGTGTTATGCACCTCTTACCTCATATTGTCCGAAGATATGTCTACAATGAAACATTAATTATGTCAGTGCATTAAAATCATCAAATATAACTTTTTGAAATTAAATTTAAAGGTGATAAATAGTTTAAGAAACAGTGTAACGCTAATTCATGGAAAATGTGTTTCATTCACATGGAATCTAGGTTGATCATGGTGACCGAGTGTCATGGTGTCGCATGGTCATGGTGTCTTATTCACGGTGTCTTGTTCACGGTGTCTCATTTCACGGTGTCTTGCTTTACGATGTCTTCATCACGGTGTCTGGTTCACGGTGTCTGGCTTCACGGTGTCTGCTTTACGGTGTCTGCTTCACGGTGTCTGGCTTTACGTTGTCTAATTCACAGTGTCTTCTTCACGGTGCCAGAAATACATAGACAGTGGTAGAATCTCAGTTTCATATACTTTTCAAAGTTACTGTGTTCAGACTTAAATAATGATGATAATTGAAAGGATTAGACTTATGCATTTTTCAAAGAAGGTATTTTGAGAGTAGATAAAAGATAGTATAATGTAAGTAAACTAAAAATAGAGAAATTAAGATCTTGCATGGCTCTTCTTAAAGCATGAGAAAACTTTAAACATAAATACAGATGATTCGATATAATTTACAGAAGTTAACAAGATTGAATAAGATTAGTGATCATTAAAATATGATTAGTACATGAGGAGTCCAACACATTGGTTCCCCGAATTACTTCCAAAAATTTATAATTTCTTCAGAGAGCATTAACCTAGTGTGTATTCATTCTCACAATATATTATATTTTTGATCTAATATTTTCTATATGTTGATCTTAATTAGAATGATCATTCGCCAATAGTAAACCATTTAATATTAATACAGATGGAGGATCAAGAATGTACTTTATGAAAAAGATATTCATATAACACATTCAGAACTAGATAGAAGTTTGTAGTAAGAACAAGTGATAATATAAAATTCTGACACGATGAAGTATCACACAAGGACTGATATATCTAGGGCTTAACATTACCTTTAGTGCAAATAGCATAACATTTTTTAAATGATTTCTTCCTAGTGAAATGTTATCACAAGTTTTTACAGTGTAACTCTCATAAAAATGGAAGAAATTTTTTTCATGACTATGTGATTTTCATTTGTTTAGTTAAATGGCTATAACATTATCTGATATTTCATTACATAACTCAGTCACCAATATAATTCATTCCCAAAAATTGTCCAATTAATTATAGTCATTCAATTCAAACTATATAGTGCATAATAATAATCCATATGAATTCTATAATGGAAAAAATTATAACAAAATTTAACCAGAGCAATGTATTAATCCCAACCTCCTTTCAAATATACATAAAAAATCATATTATATCATCTAGGGATTGAATGGTACTCTTAGATTAAGCATATACTTGGGGATAATATGGAGTGATAAATCAAAACTGAACATTCAAATAATATTGAATAATTATCTTTAACATCAAGATAAACCTATTGTCTTTATCAAATACTATTGAGAGTGGTACTCTATAAAACATTTCCATTTTCTTAACATATATCCTCATGACATAATGAAGAGAGAAAATTATTTTGTAATAATGAAATGTGTGATTTCATAATATGATAAAATAAAACCAAAAGATATTTTCCATTTATATGTCTTGGGGAGTCCATTTTTGAAATTCATGGTGATGATTTCCCATCTCTTCTCTTATATGGTTAGTGGTTGTAACACAGACTTATACATCTATCTCTCAACCTTAGCATGCTAACACAATGAGCACTAAGATACATACTCTAAAATATATATCTACATGTTATCCTAAGAAAAAATTATCTCTAATAAATCTATATATATTTTTTACTTTGATGATACATAGAAAATGATGAAGTATGAGTTTTATCTATAAAAAACATTCAATTATTGTATTGGAATGACACATACTATGTTCCTAAAAGTTACCATTCCATTACTATAATGTCTAAACACATGATATTGTTTATCTTCTTTTTTAATTCAAACTATTTATTATTTACCACTTTAATATTCACATGATTTTCTATTTTATCATTAATTTCAGAACAATATGATATTTCTCCTGCACATATGATTACAAGGTCTACCCATTTAAAATTAATAATAATTATATCTCTTTAAATATTGATTATATAAAAACTAGCTTTATCCTTCAAACTCATAGAATCATCTACCTTGTTTTCCTTCTCAAGGTGGTATGGTATTAATAATTCATAATCAGTAATGATTTCATACCATCTTCTTTATTTTTTTCAAATCATTCTATGGGAATATATGCTTCAATATTTTATTATCTAGATATATGATTCAGTTTTCAAGATAAATATAATTATTCAATATCATAAAAAAATTATAACACTCAACTCCAAATACTGAGTCGGGTAATACATCTCATCAACCATCAATTGGAATTAGGTGTTATTCTCTATCATTTAATTATATAAGAGAATACATACTTGTATATTATTTAATGCATCAATGTAGATCAGAAACCCTTCTCTACTATAGGGTAGTGAGACAAAAATTTCATTAGAGAACCTTCACAGTAGTTCTTTGAAATTATATTCACATTTTTATATTTATAGTAACATGGATCCATTCAACATTATTTGGGTTAGTGGGTTTTATATCAATGAAAAATATCTCAAAAAGTTCTACTAGTATATAGATAACCTAAAAAACTATAGTTTTTAGTCATAGTGGTTGGTTTTCACCAAAGATCAATAACTTTTATATTTCATGGATATACTTATATACCCTATTGTGGGATTACAAAACACATGAATGATACTATCCATATACATAATTCAGCTTTAGTAATTTTTCAAAAAACTTTTCATTATTCAATGTCATTAACAGAATCATTATAGATATCTCATGCTCTTATATTCAATTGGAATATATACGAATAAAATCTATAAAAACTACCATAAACTAATAAATGTAATATATAAAAACTATATTCATGAAATCTATAAAGATAACATGAGCAGTGGTATGCCCAAATGGAATGACCATACATTTATATTGTCTTACCTTGTATGATTGGATTTCATGGATATGTCTTCCATTTTGAATCTCAACTGATTATATCTAGATTAAAGGACATTTTTTTAAAAATAATTGATCTCCTTATAGTTGATCAAAAAAATAATCAAGATAGGGTATGGTGTACATGTTCATGAATGTGATTGTTTTATGTTCTTAATAATTAATGGAATTATATATTGAGACACTTTATTCTTAATCAAAAGAACACATGCACCATATACTGACACAATGGGTCAAATGATTCATTTTATAGATTCACCTTAGATTTTTTATTCAATTTCTACAACAAAATCATGGACACTATATATAAATTATTTAAAATACATGTTCACTAGGAATAAGTTCTTTTAAAAACTAGTCTTCATGATTCAAGGGTAGATTAGAGAACTCATAAGAAAATAGATTTGTATATTCCCACACAATAAGAGTATCTTCTATTTTTATTTTCTACCCAATAATTTGAAATGAATACAAATCTTGAATATATAATAAGTTACATACAATGGAATAAATTCCATTGAAATTCTATATTCACCATCACACCAATATGTACTAATTTATTAATAAATAATATAAAATGTGACATTACATGATAAATTTTTAGACTTATTTATTAAGAAATACAACCCATAAAAAATCACATAAAATTCAACATGAGGGAGAATCCAAATATTTTCATAATGAACATTACTACAAACTTATATCAAATATGATATATAACCATATGTTGTGATCATCATGTCTTTAAGTGTTTTATCCAATAATATAAACTACAATTGTAGAGGTGGTGATGTGATATAGTTATAAAATTATTTGGATTTAAAAGTGTTGGTATAAAAAAAAAATCCTTTTTTAATAGATTGAATTATGTATTTACATGTAACCAATTCTTTATTGTGACCCACACTTGTAGTTTTGATTGTATTATCTTTCCCTTTTTATGAAAGCATAAGCGGTTTTTGAAAATGATTACCATAATTAACCCTTAGATTCATGCATTGGATGAAAAAATTATAATTCTCCCTATATTAGTATAATTGGAGAATTATGATATAATTATCATGCTCCTTTTTTGTTTTACAATTGGATTATTGGGGGTGCATTCAGTTGAGCTCTCACCATGCTCATTCCATTAGCTACCTCTTTTATCATAAGCAATCACTTTCTTGATGGACATCCTTTCAAAAGTTATAAAATTTACCACTCGTTTGGATAAAATTTACCCCTTGATTATATCCTCATGTTTGTCATAATGAATTATCCATTCCCATCCATTATTGGGTTTTATTATTAAAATTTCATCATCAATCCATCTCACTCTTCCTACAAAAGTCATGGGAATAATGTGAATCTGAACTCTTAATTTTTACCTTATGACCACATGAACACTTCATTAATTTCTAAAAGAATTACCATTTAGAAAAATCATTTCAAAGACATTGTTTTTATAAATTCAATTATTACTCTATTTTTATTTAATTTTTTATAATAAAACACGAAGAATAAATTGAATGTACTATGATGTTTCTCAAATAGTTACTAATAATTTAATCTACATTCTGCATAAGCTCATGGAATTATTGTCTAATTATATTTTTAGGAGTTTGAGTTAGTTAGTTAATTAAAAAATCCAAATCTAATCGAATTAACTTAATTCAGTTTATTTTTATGTGGTTATATTTGTAATAAGGTCATACCATTGGATTTATTTTTAGTCAAAATGGTTCACTACGAGAACAAAATTTACATGATAATAGAAAAATATAATAGAAAATTCATTTTTAGTGGTACTAATCCATTTCATATCCACCAATTGATTTGAGGAACCAATAAAATTAGTTGGATGTTTCATCATGAACTACTATATAGTTCATTAGAACCAAATTTTCCCATTTTGAATCTCAACATGACAAATGTATTGAGAGACTTTCCTGAGAAAAATAATATTTTTTTTAATTCTAGTTCCCTTTCCATTGAGTTTCATAAGAGGACAAAAATTTCATTATTAAAAGCATTGTTAATTTTAGTGACTCCCTTTCTTTTATCCGTAGAATAAAAATGAGAAAAATTTGTAATAATAATGGTTCAATAATTATATTGATAAATTATATAATCATAAAAATAATTTGTAGTATGTCTGAAATTTTGTAAAATTCTTTTCAACCTTTGGAACATTTAGATTCCACCTATATCACACCCTGTTCATCATAAGTTTTCTTATGTTCTATTTTTTAATCATGTCTAAATCTCTAACAATAATTATAATATTCTCTAATACAAACTAAGGTGACACACATAGAACATGCAAACACATTTCGTCATTTTATATAAATATATAATATAATACACAATAATTAATGACCTAAAACTATATAACTTTAGTTTATATAGAGAATAGATACATTATAAAATACTTTTTGAAAATATATTACACATCGCACACAAAGGGGATCTATCATTATACCCTTTATATAAATATCCTATATAAAAGTTTTCATCATAACATTAGGAAAATGAAAGCATAAAAAAGGGTGAGCTCATATTATCATTAATAGTAAACATGAGAGATATAAATCATTAATCATATGGAAAAATAATTTAATTATAAGGGTATGATATTAAAATCATAACATATAATGTTCATAAAGAATCATTCATAGATCATAAATCATGATCCATAGCAAAAATATTTTGAATTTTAAAATACACGATTCATAATAGTGAGGAATAGTCATTAATCAATCATGATACAAGACAGAATATCATACATATAATAAAATTTCGTAGGAAGTGTGGCCTATTATAATCATATAGACTCACTTCATTAGTTAAGGCTCACTATTAAAACCATCATTTGATTGTGGATAAATTCCCATAATGGATTGGGTTCACTCCCAAACCACTTTTCATTCATGGAATGGGTTCAATCATTACCCATATTAGTATTATATACTGTTATATTAATCATTACTCTATAAATTTAGGTATTTAATAGACTTGCTCATCATATAATCAAAACCTTATAAATGTTATATAGGATCCAAAAATATTCATTAATTCAATATATCATAACCCCTGGAATATAATATAATTTCATTAATATTTCATCACTACATAATCGTAGTCCATACAAAGATGAGTATGTGTACGATCATTCGATCATATTTATAGTGAATCACATGAAACTTTAAAAGTTTATCATATAAATGAAAAATAACTCTAAAAGAATGTTATAAACATTATTTGAAAACATGAGAAAAATATAATTTTATATAGATAAATTTTATATAAAAATTACTATAATATTATTAAAATGGATTTATTTGAAAATTTAAAAGGAAATAAATTATCTAAGATTCAAAAAAATACCATAATAATATTGAAATCCGTTCATGCAATAAATGTTAAAAAATGAATACTTTCACAATTGTTTTTGTAAAAAGTCATTATTACCTAGATAAAAAACATTTTAAAATTAATTTAATGTTATTTATAAATAAATTTACAAATGATTAAAGTTGTATTTAAATATAAAATTCATTATATAAATTAACTGTCATAAAATAATTTTATGTAACATGGACATGGAAGGAAATGTTTGTTGAGTAATGAGGAAATAAGGTTAACTTCTCTAAAAAAATATTCTTGATCATTTTATATATCTCTGAGATTTGAATGAATGAATAAAATTAAAACAACAGAAATAACCATTTTATAAAAAAATATATTGTCTTAAAGACATAAATGTAATATAATTCCCCTAAATGATATTCATTCCCAAACCAACCTAATTAAAAAAATTGTTTGTAATATAAACCCTTACCAAAGGTCATGAATTTCATCCTATATTCTATTAGGTTGATGTTCAATAAATTTATATTCATTTTAAATATATAAATGTATCATATGATTTTTTATATTTTAATATAAGATTTCAATATAATTTCTATCTACCCATCTAATTGTAATTCATTATTAAAATCAATATTATGGTGTAAACAGTTTTGTTTCTCATCAATGTTTTGGTAATATAATTATTTCCCTTGAATATCATTCATAGTTTCATAATATATAAAATATTTATCCTGTAATATTTTTCAAATTTATTTATTATATAAAAATTTATAAACATTCATATAAATTGGTCATGAAGAAATAATTATAGTACTTTATGTAGAGAGTAGCTATTATACTCACATCAAAAATTTATTCATTTTCAATGAATTGAAATTAAAAAAATTTATACAATAATATAACTTTATTAAGTTATAATTAAAAAAATGTAAATGTCATATGTATTCAATAAATCCATCCACATTAAAATACATATATGATGGACATGAACAAAATAACATTGTTTTATGGATGTTGTAGTCCAAACATAAGCATGAATGAAATTATAATCTCTAAGAGGATATAATAGAGGTAGAAAATGGATAAAAAGTTAACATAAAAGGACATAAGTATTTTAATTATACTTATTTAGTAATTTCATGATTATTATATACTTTTTGGAGAATATTATGGATAACTGAAATTTGAAATTGATTGGAAAATACAATTACCTCTTCTTTAGGAATCAATATTTGTTTTTTATATATTAAGCCTTAAACAGATAGTATTTTGGGGAGAAAAAAACAATATAATGTCGGGATATAAGATATGAATATAAATAGGTCGTTATGGTGTGATATATATCATTTAAATTCATTAATAAGTGATTAGAGGAGTTTTTTATTTATTGGTGATGTGTGTGGAAAACATGTGAATTATTAAAACATAAAAATATAATAAATTAATATTCAAGTGAATGTGGAACCAAGGAAACCAAATTCGAAGATTATGAATGTTTTGGTAAAAATACCTTAAAAAATCACATTAATAAAAGATTTTAATAAATTTTAGGGCATATCTATTGGTTTAACTCCACTTAATCCTTTTGACCCTTATAGTGGTGACGTGGTTTTAATATAGTATCCAGTTATTATGAGAAAAAGTAAAAAAATACATTTTACTAGTTATGTATACTATGATGTCAAAAAAGAATTTTTTTACCATATTTAGTTTATAGTATATTCATAAATTAATTTTAAAATTAGCATCCATAATACAATAAAATTGTTTTTAGAAAAAATGAATTTTTATGTATACGAATATATTTATTATAATTCTTTGGCTAGTTAAAAACATTAAATAAATTTATAAAATAATTTAATAAATATATTATCTACAAAGATCATTAATTTAATTCATTTAGAGTGATAAACTTTTTTATATGAAAACTCCTTACACTCATAAAAAACATTCCAACAAAATATTTTTAATATAAAAGTCCTTTTAATTGAATTTATAACCAATTAATTAATATTACACATGTATAATCATTAATAATTCATATTTATAATACCATTAATTTGTTTTAAAATAAAATATACATGATTAAAATAAATATCATAAATGAAAATATTTGATATAGTTTTTAAAATTCAATAGTTTTTCTTATTTTTGTAAACATTTTTTCAACAATTGAATTTTAATTTAAATAATATATATTTAATTTATTTTAATATTCTTTAATTATTAAAAAAATAAGATAAGTTTTTGGGGCTTAAAAATCCACTGCTCAAATTTTTGAAAATAAAAGAAATTATATTCTCTAATCTCGGGTTGTTACAATGGTGGTACCCCACATGTGTATGATCACTGATACAGGATTGGATGTTACCTTGACCTAGGTACCATCTCAATACACATTTCATTATGATAATATTTATGAAATCTCAAGTTCACACCCTTGGTTTGTCATTTATTAAACTATGTTCTCACCTCTAAAGTAACTCTATATATAAAGAAAAAACATATTCAGAAATTACATCATGATTCAAGGATTTATGTGTGGCATATTCCGTACATATGGATAATATGTATTGATCAAATCTATAGGTGGTGTGTTCTAAAACATGGGTTGGATTCTTTTTTACATTTTTATCATAAACATTCTTATATTGTAAATTTTTGACTATAATGGGCAACTAGGAATGTCTAAGAATCCTAATTATATTAGTATTCTTTATTCCATGATTTCCATGTGTTTTTTGAGTCGCACAATGATTCCATTAACACGTGTAACATCTCTATAATACCCATGATTTCTCAATAACCCATAATATATTATGAGGGTTTTGATGTGAGTGGGATTGATATTATGTGTTTGTTTATAAGAACTGTTGTTTTTATCTATATTCTCATCACTATTGATTATATTGTAAAATTTGTGGTGGGTAAGGCCACTAGAACTAATGAATCTCATGTATAATATATTTTTCCATGGATTGGATTTTTTGTCTTGGAATTCCAAAGGTGATCATTATTGAACAAGGGTCACACATTTTTAACTAAAATTTGGCTTTCATCATTCAAAAATACATCCTGAAACATAAACAATCTAGTCCACAATACCTGTAAATAAATATACACACTGATGTTTAAAATCAAGGGTCAAAGTAGATATTTTAGAAAACTATACAACCTAAAAAAATAGAATAGAATGATAAATTGAATGTAATTATTTTGGATTTTATTTTGGATTAAAGTAATCCTATTTATAAATCACCTTTATGGGTTATCTTTGGGATGTCCTTTCATCCCACCATTGAGGTTGATTATTTGGAAATACGTGAAATATTTAATTTAATTTTGATTTATCCAAAAAAAGATAATATATATATATATAACTTCATGATTTTTAAGAGATTCAATTATCTAAATATTATAAACAAAAGCTTTATACACATTGTGAAAAATCCACCATTTGAAATATAAATCAAAAACAAATATTTTCATGAGGTATATAATATCATTCTTTATTACTCACATGAAAAAATTATTTCCTATAAGTTGAATTCTAGATGGATATGAACACATATTTTATCTCATGTTTCTCATAATTGTGTAGTGTATATTAATTAAGAGGCTAAAGGTATATTTGTTATATTTTATTGGTAGTGGTTAGGAAAATAGTTTAGAGGACCTTCCCCACATGCAATTGATTTCATCACACAAGATATCCAAATAATCACTTCAGAATAATATGATATCCCTAACCCTATAAAATGTTAAATAATTTTATTTTAAAACCTATTTTTAATGAGATTATATCATTTTGTAGTCACAGATTTTTAAAATGTAACATTTTATGATTGGGGGATCAGGAAAAATATTTGGTATCCTCTTTCATAATTTTTATTTGTCTATTTGGTGTAATTTTTTAAAATAACAATAATAAAATAAATTAAAAAATCAATTTAAGGAAAAAAAGAGAATAATCACACATGCCCAATTTTTTAAACTTTAATAAAATTAATGATTCATTTTATAAATCTTAGTGTAATCCTATTTAGCATGAGGATGATTTCATAATTAATAGTCACTTTTTGGATAAACATGAATTTATCAATGATATAATTACTTGTTCTATTACAAACCTATTTATAGTTTGACAATATTATTTTTTTATATTGGTTTATTATAAATTATTTATTTTTCTCCCACAACCCAACAAAAAAAAAATACATGACTTTTTGTATTTTCTTATTGAATTGAAGGTATAATGAAGTGATTTAATTTAGTTGTGTTCGTAATAATAGTGTTTTAACATATTTTTTTCTCTTATAAATTATTTAATAATTGTATAATATTAACCTATTAATGGGTATATGATTTCCAAATATTACCCTATAATGTAAAACTCAAAACAAAAATTAAAAATATAAAAAAGATGGGAGTCATTAAATATTCAACATATGGGGATATATAGATCAATTTCTTTCAATCTGAATTTTAGTATTTTCTTACTTATTATGTTTTAAATTTGTTTATAAAGGATTAGAACATCTTCATTGTAAAATAAAAACATTTCCAAAATACTAAATTATATAAACAATCAGAATAATGGATTGAATGAATATCATGTAACGGTTTTCACACAAGTATGTGAAGAATTGGCGGCATAGTAGACCCATAACTTTTTTCATTTGTATTAATTCATTTTATATCTTTAGATTTTATTTTGTTATAATTTTTTAATAGTGAACTTCAAATTTATAGATTTTTTATTCTTGATTTGATTAATTATTTTCATATATTATTCTCATAGATTAATAAATCTCAACAGGCATAACTTATCTTAATTTGTTTTTAGATACATGACATGAATTTTTTCCCTTGATTTCAAAAGGGTAACTTTGATAGAGTTGATAAATTTTTTTATTTAATATAATATCAATAATAAATGATATATTTTTTTTCCAAACTATGCTCTATAAGATTATTTGTAGAAAATATGTTATATGATACGTCATTTGAAAATTTGATGAAAATTTTAATTTTAAGAATTTAAAGTACACTATCTTATTTTTGTCATAAATAATTTTAAGGTATTTAATTTTATTTGAAATTATATGAAACTATTCTACATTCCATAGGTGAAAATGTAATTTGGACCATCGTTACATGATCTCAATTTTTATGGGTGAAAATGGGACATGAAATCAATGTTGGAATTAACTCTTCATCGTGGAGACCAATTTAGTTTTGGGCCATATATTATTCATTTAATATTGGATTTTTATCAAATAATTATATTATATAGAGGAATTATTTAAAAAAATTATAATTTTATAGGAATAGATGGTTCAAGTTTTGTGTGTTAAAAAATGTTCCCTTTATATTTTTAGTAAAAATTAAAAAGTACTTTGTTCCTAAAATGATAAGAAGGTTTCTCTTAACCAATTTTGAGAAAAAATATTAGGTAAAAATGAATTCAAAAAATAAAACTAGAATATTAATATAATTCGTGAAATCATATTTAGAAAACATACAGAGGGAAGAAAAAGGATTTTCAAATGACGAGAATAATAAAGTTATTTTTCCTTAAATATATTTTTTCTATTATGTGGGAACATAAAGGGTTAAAAATTAATGGAAAAAATAAATTTAAATAAATAAACAAATGATAATAAAATATATTAGTTTTGATATATAATTACTAAATAATTTCCACAATATATATTTGAATATAAATAATCCTGAATAATGATAATATTGTGAAATAAACCAATTCCTATTTTTTTAATTTTTGAGTCATTAACCCCATAAAATAATGTTATAAAATAAAACATTAAATAGAAATAAAATAATGATATTAATGATATATAATATCAAATTATAATTTTATATACATTATAATCATAAATATTTGTATAGTGTCAAATAAGTCTCCCAAAAATAAAATAGAGACGAAGAACCAATACATCAAGTTCGAATTGCTTCATACATATCTGAACCTAATATATATTAATTATAGATTGATTATACATATATTAAAAAACATTAATCCTATATATAAAAATATATATGATATACTTATAATGTTTGATCACCTATTTCACAACAAATCTTTATAAAAATCATTTCTCTAGATGTTAACTACTTCATTATTTAATTATGTTTTCGTTGACAAGTATGAGACCTTGTTCCTTAATCATCGATCCATCATCTCCAAAATTTTATTCATGATACACATATAATAATATATATATAGATTCATCCATAAAATATATAGATTAAAAAATGAATAATATCGTTCTTAGAGATTCTTGGCCATACCTACATTAGAACACTAGTTTCACTTTTCAAAAAATGGAATGAAAGAAATGTAAATAATAATTCAGATTTACTGAAACATAATAATATAGTAAATAATAAATATTCTTATAAAATATATCATTATAACCATCTATGTAATGTGGTGACGAAAAATAGGTACATTGCTATGTGAAAACGGTAAGTCATACATACACATGAGTGATGTTTTCATGATCAATAGGATGGAAGGTGGGTGCATAATGGTTTATAAATTATAATTCTAAAAATCAAGTAAAATTAATATATGAATTAATTAATTTAAAATGGATACATGGGATTTAGGGGAGGTTGGGGAATAATTAATTTCAAACTTTTTAGATTTAGAGTCATACCTCTTCATAGAGAAATATCTATTATATTACACCTAAAGCCTTAAAAATAAGATATTCTTTAAATCACAGAATCTCTAGAATTTGGGGAAGGAAATGTGGAAGGTATTATAGAAGATATTTTCTAATATATAAGGATAAAATTGTGCAAGGGAGAGAGGAAAATAGGTTTCCTTTTATAAGTGTAGGGAGAGTTTTTTGGGGATTTTTTAATGTATAACATTATTATAAATTATTATGGATTTCCAAATGATTTTAATTTATAAAATTATAATATAAGATTTTTTAGTCCAAATCCTCTAAAAATATAATATTCAGAATGTTTTTAGTTATGTTTTCACTCTTATGTTTTTTTAACCACCTGTTAACACCTTCTACAATTTCAACAAAATCAATGTTTTCTAATATGAGGGGTCAATAATGTTACCATAAAAGGAAAGGTATCATATAAATTTAACATGGTTGTTATTTTAAAATATATTCTATTCAAATGGGTAAATATATTATATGTATCAATTTTGAATCATTTAATAAAATTTTATTTATTATAAAATATTAACAATGTAATTTATTGACCAATTCATAAATGTTGACATTAAAAAAAATATGAAAAAAATGAATTAGAATATAATCATCTAAAAAAATATAATATTATTTATATTTTAATTTATAATATATTTGACACTTTAAGTCACACAAAATAATTACTTTTATAGTTTTCCAAATCAGTTACTATATTTTTCTACTATATAAACCAGAATTGTGTTAGAAATGCGTTAAAATTTTGAGAAAATAATTATTCTATAAAAAAATAAAAAAAATATCTTTCTAAATATAAAGAAAATTTTGTTCAAAAAAATTAATTTCATTAATTTTTTTTATTTACTCACATGTAGGTTATGAAATCTTATTTAATATGATATTTTGACTTTTCAAGCATTAAAATTGCATTGCACAAGAATGTGGGTACTATTTATATTATATGACTCCAATGATTGAAACTATCAATAAAATAATAATTTATAAATAATAATTAATAAAAAATTCATATAATAATATTCATTCTCCAATATTTTCATTTAAGAATCAAATTTTTAATTTTACAGTGTTGTGCAAGCACTACATTGACACATAAAAGGATTTTCATATTTATCTAGAAGTCAATTATAATTTATGTTATGGAATTATATTTATATGATATTTACATGATATTATAATAAATTTTTATTTCCATATTATTAATAATTTTTTATCTCATATTTATTTCGTGGTGATATCTTAAAAAAATACTATATTTCATAAAAACTGTATTTCATACATTTCAAAAAAAATTAACTTCATTAGAAAAATATCACATAATTGTACTAGGAAATATTTATGTTAATGAATAGATAAATTAATTCCATTTATTCAAATTTAATTCAAATGATAGCTATAAATTATGTTTAATATAATTTTTTAAAATTCAATGAAAACAATTTTTAGATAAAAGTGTTTTAAGAAAAAAATTCACCTATATAAAAATAATTAATATTAAAAATATGATTGGAATTAAATACATTATTATAAATAAAATGGATTATATGTTACTTTAATACCAAAATTACAATATAATGGGGATTTTATATTAATTTACTTAATTATGAAATATGAGAGTATTTAGTCTTTTTGTCAATTTTAACTATTCAATGCAAAATCAATAAAATATGAAAAATCCCAACTTTTCACAGTAAGACAAATTTTTAAACAATCATTTCGAAAATTTACATAACACTTTAATAATTTTTTATAAAATATTCATTTATTATTTATATTAGTTAATATTAGAAACAAATTATAACATGTTGTGTGGAAAATGTAATTTTGAAGCATTAAATGGTTTTACTAAAAATTAGGTAATTATTAATTATAAATTAGTCAAATTTTTTAAATTATAAAAAAACATTCATACATAGATTCACAATGTTTTTATTCTTATTTTTGCCAAATTTTTTAATGTCTAGGTTATAATGGTTATATTTAGAATGTTACTTTATCAATGTCATGTGGTTGTTTTAATTCTTGGTGTTTCATGTTGAGAAACCTATCAAAATTATGATTATTTTAACCGTTTTTTATGATATATTCTAGCCCATTGATAAATTGTTCAATAAATTTTTTTCCTATTCATTAGTGGTTTTGTATTTTAAAATACATATGTTAAAACCAACATCAAAAAAGAAATAATAAAACAACCATTAAAAAGGGAAAGTGAAAAACACAATTCATACCTGAATATATCATTTTTTGAGGTGATTTTATAATGAAAACATTTGTAAGAAGCTAAAAATTAAACAACTAAGAGAATAATAAAATTTAAGGACTAATAGAGAGTGATAAAGAACATGGTCATGAAAAGATAACAACCACACAACCAAATATATGTGATGGATAAAAATACCATCGATTTGTCAAAAATTATGGAAAAAGTATGACATTTTTACTTAAATATCCTTTTACTGATTTTGAATTATTATTTTCCTATAAATATAAAGAAAAATGAAAATTAGAGTTACATAATTTATTATAATTTCACAAGCATGATTTCATCCCATTTTCCTTTGACTAATTTATACTTTTTTCATACTCTAAGAAATGAAGTTAATTTTTTTTGGATTGAACAACTAAAATTGACTTTTAATAGATGATAATATCCAAAAAATTAATTAATATTAATTCCACCAATATCTAGATATTACCAAGACCTAACTAACTAGCATAAATTATCCAATATGGATCAATAATAAATTAATCTCTAAATTTCAACAATAATACCAATGGTTTATCACATATCATTCCATAAATAAATAACCCTATATACAAAAAAATCATAATAACCAAGAAACTAAAGAAATTTAAAAATATATATTATCGCATACCCTCCAAAAAAGGAATCTACCTAGATAATCCTTTAGGATATATATAAAGGTTATATATACTATAACCTAAAAAATATCTCCTGAAATTTCATTAATCACCTCAAAATCATAAAAACATTGAAATATTTTATACTATAATATTTTTACAAAAAACATAATATTTATCAATCAAACAATTTACATAATATCAATTTTATACTTACCATGACAAAGTGTAGGATAGTGGTTGGTGTTACACCTTTTTTACCCTTTATTTGTGGGTTTAATATCTACAACCATCCTAGATGTGTTGGGTTTTCTCATAGAATGCAGAATGTAATTATTTAAAAACAATAGAAAGATAGTTGTTATAATGTTCATATTAATATTAATTATTAAATAACTTTTTAAACTCTACGGTTTTCAGAATTTTATTTTACTAAAAAGTTACTAACTCTTTTATCCCAAACAACTATAATTACTTCAACATTAATGATCATATTAACCGTAAAATTTATCAATATCAATAATAATATATCCAAACAATATAAAATAATTATTTTCAAAATAATTATTTCCTTATAACAAAAAACAAAACAAGGGTTAATATTCTCATAAATGTCTATTAGAGTATTTATAATGATGTTAAATCGAAATCACAAAAAGCATTGAAGTGGTATCTTTTCTTATGAACATATGATATACCATAGACTTTTAATACTAATCCACTCTATTTTATCTCACATATTAAGTTTAATCATTAACATAATCTCGTGTTTTCAAAAAAAATATCACAGTATCTCTAAATAAATTTTACAAGCATTCAATACAATTAGAAATATGATTGAAAATTCCATGGTCTAAGAGTTAGCCTTTAGAAGAGGGCATTTACTCATACAATTTCGATTTTCCCCATAATGATGAAAAATAACTTTAAATTTTTCCTTGGGATGAAATTTATTTTCCTCCAACAAACTGTCTATCCTTAATTAGAAATTAAATTTTATATTCCATTATTTTCTACACAATAATCATTTTCTAATCCATTTGAGACATTCCCCTACTTATATATTTCAAAAATTCATACCTCATAGAAATTTATATTTATTTATTCCATGGTATCCACTACTGGTATCTCCAAAACCTATTCATCATCCCTTTTGGTGAGATCATGAGTTGGTTTAGGTCCTGGTTATTGATCATATATCTTGATAACTGATTAGGCATAGTGATGACATCACTCACTCTATTCATTATCCCTTTTTTTTCTTATAATAACCACATTTTAATTCACATTCAATTTTAACATGATTTCTTCTAGGTTTATCCATTGAATATGTGAAAAATATAAATTGAGAAATAATAATCATACAGATAAATCATATAATCATTAAAAACAATTTATATGATGTCTAAATAATGAATAATTTTTCTCAATCTATAAAAATTTAGGTATAAACAAGTATATATGTGATCATAATATATTAAAATACTACAAAATTACTATAATGAAAATGTGTGTTTGACTAAGAATAACTCTAGAGAGTTTCAATCTAGGTGCACAAAAAGGGTACACTCACCGTACAACAGAATGCTGGACAAGATATACTCGTCCAACTATTTTCAGGGTAATTACCCTAAGATAAATATCTTTTAAAAACCACATACACTTATAGTATCCATATATGGATGTTTTTATTGAGAAATGACATGTTATATACCTTAAAAAAATATTATGATATCATACTATAATTAGGAATATCCTCTATGTTTCTTATAGGGTTATGTTTATAAGTCTATCATTTAATTTATTATGTTCCCAAAATTTATAGTAATCTACCTCTAATACCAACTATAAATACCCCAACCCCAGTAACCTAGAGTTAGTGGTTACATTATTGTATTTTAACCATATATAAGAGATCAAATCCCAAAAGGGATGAATTTATTTGAAATCATGGAAATCTATATATATATATATAAATGCAACATTATATTTGAAAACATAAAATACAACATAGAATTTTATTTGAGATATCATTATTCTCTCTAACATATAATATCATCATAATACATCTCCTAGAATTGGGGGGGGGGGGAGGAAATATAAGAATGCGGTGAGACTAGATTCTCATTAAGGGAATGTGTACAGTGGAACCAATTATAAAATAAGTTGAGTATAAATAATATGATTGTGATGACCAATAATCAAATATTCATATAACTAAAAACATTTTAAAGGGGAGTAAATCCATTTATAACATAAAAACATAAATCTTTACATGGATAATAATAATTTTTTTCACAAATATTGAATCTATAATGTTAAAAATCATAAGATTACCTTTAAGTTATTGTTCTAAGACAACACTCATAAAGAGGTAAATAATATGAAATATAAGGAAACTAGTTTTTACATTTTTATATATGGACACATCAGGGGTCTATATCGAGCCTCTCCCATTACATCTTATGTCCAGTGAATTCATATTCAAAAAGGGTGAAACAAAATTAACGTAAACATTTTTCTTGAAAAACTGTATATAAAATTATAATAATTTTATAAATAATGATATAAAATATAAAAAAAATACATCCAAAGTAATATGTTAAATTTTATCAAAATAGTTCATCCCATGAAAATAATAATATAAACCAAATAATGTTTACGTAGATGAATGTAATTTTACAAGATCACTAGAAGATGAATTGAGAAAATAACAATTTTTATTTTTAATTCACTTGTATTAAAACATAACAATTTAAAAAATATTAAGGATATACTTTTTATTGAGTAGAAATTTATAATATGGAAATATAATACTAAAATCATTGATTCGATATGATGTAATGAAATTATGTTCATCCTTTGTTTGTTAAAATAACGATTCCTTTCACATTTTCATTAAAAAGTAAAAAGTACATCATTTATGAAAAAAATTATTAATTTTAAATCATTTTTTTAAAATCAATTATGGGTACAAATGACTTTATAATTTTGTTGGATAAAAATAAAAATATTTGTTGAAAACACTATAAAAACATCGATATGGAAGAAAAAGTATTTTCTTCTAAAGAGAAAAATAAATTTAGTTTTCCTTAATTGTATTCTATTAGTATCATGATTAATTAAATAGAGTAAAATGAAAGTAAAACATGAGATTTAATTAATTAACTATATAAGTATAAAATATTTCATTTTATGATTGAATGATAAAATAATTTTCCTCAGATATATTTAAATATTGACAATCCCAAATAATGATGAGATGGTGAAATAAACAATTACAACATCTGTAATTTTTTAATTATTATAAAAATTAAATAATAATTATAATGAAACATAAAATGTCAGGAATATAAATATATTACTTATATATCATTTTAAAGGATCATTATATTCACCTTATGAACATAAATAGTTGTATAGTGTCTAAAAAGTCTTGGTGAATCAAAATTGAGATGAAGAACCCTTACATCAAATTTGAATTTCGTTATACATGTTAGAAAATAATATATAATAAATATATTTTATTATAAATATATTATGGAAACATAATCATATATACCATAACATATATTATTTACTTATAACCTTTAATTGCCTATTTATTATCAATTAATTATAGAAATCAATTTTCTAGGTGATAACTACACATTTTTATATTATGTTTTCGGTAGTTTTGGTCATTTTTTATTGATCATGGTTCCATCATATGAATAATTTTAATCATGATATATATTAAAAATTTATATATATTCATTATATATTTTCACATTTATTCTCATTCATAAAAGGAGTAGGAAGTAAAATTAATTACATTTTTCGTGGAGACAGTATGTCATATGTACACATGAACACTATTTTCACCTTCTGATGGATGGAAAAAATAAATGTAAATAATAAATCACAACTAAAAACTATAATTATTGTATAACTATTTAATATATTTATTAAATACATCATTATAACTGTCCATGTAAATTGGTGAGAAAAAATGAATTACACCACCACATGGAGACTATATATCGTTTGTACAAACAAGAGATGATTTATCTTTCCATTGTATAGAAAGAAGGTGGATGATTATTTATACATAATAATTATAAAAATTTAGTATATTTAAGATAATTTCTTCAACATTTTACAATGGAACCCAAGGATTTATAAAATGTTGTAGAATAAATAAATTTTAAAATGCTCAGTTAAGAGTTATACTCTTCAATGAAACATTCCTTTGTCTTAACCATTTATCATTGAATTTATAGTATTTTAGAAAGACAAGAAGCTATATTATGTATCAAGATAAGTAAGGATGGTATTATGGTAGTAATTTTATGAAATAGGATGCTCAATAGGATTACAAAATAGGTTAATAGGTTCCATTTTATATGTTATGGGAGGGGTATTTTAAAAAATTTTGAAGTATTAAATTATCATAAATTAATAAAAAGTTTAAAATGTATCCAAATTGATATAATTAGAATATAAGATGAGTTTGATAATAAATCATATAATATACTAAATTTTGAACATGTTTTGGTAGTTTTATCAGTGTTATGTCTTTATTTTAACAACCAATTATCCATTTTTATAATTACAAAAACATTAAAGTTTTATACTTATGATGGTTCAATAATGTTGCAATAAATCATAAAGTGTACAATAAGTGGAAAATGGGTGATATTCTAAACCTTATACTATTTAATATACACAGTATGGTTTTTAATTATAATCAATCATTAAATAATTTATTATAACTATAAGTAATTATTAATGTAATTTTTCGATGTATTTAATTAATTTGAAATTAAAATAATAATGATAAAAGCTGAAATTGAATCAAATAATATCCATTTGAAATATGTTATATTTTTCTTAAAAATTAATGGGACACTTCAACTTAGAAAAAATTTCTTTTAGAGTATTTAAAATCATTTACATTAATTTTATATTGCTTTTATATGTATTGTGTCTGCATTGCATAAGAATTTATGGTAATTATTTTATCACTAAAAATAAAAAACATTTAAAAGTATATAAGGAAATAAATTAGGTTTAAAATAAAATTAATTATTCATTCAATATTTCTATTTACCCCTTATATGTCATCAAAACATATTTAATATGTTATTTTGAAATTTCTATCCTTAAACAAGTATTGCCCAGCCATTTGGATATGATTTATTTATCACAAATACAGTGTTAAAAAATATATATCAAAATACTTATTAAAACTTAATATTTACATAAATTTTTCTTAAAAAAATTTTCTATTATAAATTATTATCATTTATGGTACCAAATATGTATTCCCATGTGATGTGCAAGAACTATATCAACACTAAAAAATTTCATATTTATCTTGAAAAATATATATTTTCCTATTTTTTGAATTATTTTTATATGGAATTTATATTATATAATCATTAATTATTTTTACATAATGTTATTTAAATTTTATCTCATATTTAGGTATTTTAGATATGATAAAAAGTTTCAAAATATTGGGGTAAAAAATTACCCAAACTCAAAATAACTCAATATAATATTTCAATAATTTAAAAATGAATGAGATAAAATGTTTGGGAGTAAATAAAATACCAATCATAAATATTACTTCCCTCAAAAATCTATTTAATATGGATATAAGATAACAAGGAACTTAGAAAACATACACCCTGAGATGAAGTTGAGAGATACAGATAAATCAGAATAGATCCTTGTGGGAGAGACCACCCACCAATTTATCCTCAAGGCCAAAAGATCCCATTGTCATGAAATTATCAATATAAAAAAGTGCAAACCCATCTAATAGTAAGGAAAATAAGTAAAAAATCATAAACATATCACTATCTACCCACTATTTATACTTCATCTAAAATAGTGAGTCACTAGCATATTCACACCCTTGAAGGCACATAACTCGAAAAAGAACCTCTCAAAACACCCGAAAAAGATGAAAAATCCACTACACAACATCTAAAAAAGAATCATCAAAACATTGATGAATTTTTAGGAACTCCTATATATCCCAATACACTATAATTATCAATGACTATCAAAGAGGAAAATTGAAACTCCAAAAAAAACGTGTTCTACCCACCAATCTCTACAGATAATCATCCCCTAATAAATTATTTACAAAACCAACAAGGATCTCAAACTCAGGTAACCATGAATCAAATGAAAAAATAGTACCATAATTATATGAGGACTATATTATGATAACTCCTAAAATAAATATCACCCTCATGTTTCAAGTGAAACCAATGTGGTCCTAGTTATATAAACATAGATCCCTTGGTCTCCCTTGTTCAATCCACTATAACCAATGCTCCCCTTAAAGATCTTAAAATAACTAGAAATAAGTTACATGATTTCCACCCAAGTATAAACACCAAAAAATAACCAAAATACAATAATCATTGGCCACGAATCACCCAAATCACAACAAGATCAATGATAACCCAAAATTACTCACCGACTCAAAATCCTCTAGAAAGATAATAAACAAATTATCCTAAATAAGATCCCCCAAATCCTATACTGAACCAAGATAATCATGAAAAAATAATTAATTAATACTTAGGATTCTGTGAAGTATTTCCAAGGGAAAATAATATAATAAAATTACCAATGGATTATGGGTCTTGGTGGGGCTGTAATATAATGGATCTTCACCTAGTAAAATATAGAATCACATAGACGTTCAATTGATAAAATGGTTTATCCATTCTTTCAAATATTTCAGTAGTATTCATAATTTAATGAATATGAGCCATGTAATTAAATTGATAATTTTTCATTTGTCAAACCTAAAAGTCCCACAGTAATTGTGGGATAAAGAAATTGGTTAAAACAAATATCACCACAGAACACAAATATTTATTCTTTTCATTAATATTTCCTATTTTGAATTAGAATTTAATGATTTTTTCCCAAATAACAAACACTTTAAAGTAACATTAATAAAATAATCCATTTTCGTGTTGAGAACCACCCCAATATAAATTTTTTTCCCCTTTATAAAATTAATTAGAAGAATTCTCTAAATAAATTTTATTTCAAAAAAATACCCTATCTACAAAGAGACCTTATGAGGGGGAAACACCCTTAATCATAATCCATTATAATTATTAAGAACTAATAGAATTTTTTAGTTTTAAAATAAAAATAAAAACTACAAATACATTCCCCATAATTTTCTCTTTCCATAAAACATTTCCTAAAATACACCAAGAATTATTTATTTTACAAAATTTCATAATATCTCCTATTGGTTACAATTTTTTTTAAAAAATACACATAGATAAAAACAAATCAATCTTACAATCAATTAAATATTCTAATTTTCTCAATATATCACAAGATTCCATTTAATTTTCAACCATAATTATTTTTAATTAAATGGGTACTAAATATCAATCCATAAGGGGATAGTGAACCATGAATACTTCCTATATTTGGATTGATGGACCATAGGTTAGAAACTCATTTTTTAAAAATGTCTCATAATAAAGAGTTTTGATTCTACCTATTTTATTAAGTCGTGAATACTAACATCACTCTATTAATCACTTTTCTGTTTTCACCCCAGAATCCATCCCAACCCCCATAGAATCTTCCACCATACCAAAAGAGAAAAAAACATAATAAATAGTATTCAAAAAATATAAAAATTTAATCCCAAAATACCAATGGTGGATCAAGCAACGTTATATTGGGTGGTGATTAGGCACCCACTCACGAACATCCTATTGAATCCTAATGTCCATCCATCTGTTTACATATTATATGAAAACATAAATAATAATTCGGATTTCATAAACCTAGGATCTCAATAATGAAACCAAGGATCTATTAATATTGTTTCATAAACCAATGCTAATCATTTGTTCATTGGATGCCTGATCTAGACAAGGACATACCAATGGTGTATCCATTAACCCTTGGGGCTCTCCACAACATTCATGAGTGTCAAATAAATTATTTGGGGAAACATTTCCTAGGAAATAATGTAAAAAAAATTAATACTAAAAAACTATAATGATTGAATAAAATTTTGTACTTTCATGCAAAAACATATAAGCACTAGAAAGAAACAATAGTTGAAAATAATATTAAAATATAGCTAAATAAGAATATTCCAAAACAAATACTACATCTCACTCTTTGAAGTACAACAATATGCAACAACCCTATAGACACACCGAAATAAAATGAACATGATGCATCTCAAAAATATCCTAGTCTTCATATAAATAATTCAATCCAAAAATAACTGTTGAGTAAGACAACCCATGAAGAACTAATCTCCATGATTCTGTTGACAACACTAGATTCTCATATGCTAGTCCACAATATGACCAAATTTAAGAGATTTTTTATTTTGGAAACCTAATATTTGGATACAATATTCCCTAATAATGAGTATAGAATTTTTAGGTAGTCACTACACACAACCAACCACCCTATATTCTAGAGGAAATGGATTACTAGCAAGGGATTTACGAAACAACCATGGAAATACTATGCTCTTATTATTAGAGTTTAAAATATAATTTCAACAAATGTACTAGATAAAAATATGGATAAACATAATATCAATTGAATATGTTGATAAAATAACACAATGGCCATATGAAATCATTATTTGAACCAAGTCATATTATAGTTGGAATTAGAAAATAGTGTCACGTTTGTGTTTTTCATTAATCAAAATTGGTTTGATCAATGAGTTTGAAATACAATTTTTTTATAGTGAATAAGGATTTGATGATGAAGATAGAGGTGTTTATCAGTTTTTTTCAAATATATTCACCCCAATAATTGGATTATGAAGAATTATTTTGAGGAAAAGGACATTTAGTTCATGGATAATGGTGTATTATAAACATTTACACAAGTTATGTTTCAAAATGATCAAATCAAAATTTGGAAACTGAATGAGCTACGTTCAAAAGTTTAAGTTGAAAAAAATATGAGTTTGTGTGACATATGAAATCCATGTTATGTGGAAGGTGTGAAAGACTATTATAATTCAAATACAATGTAAAAAAACAAGTTGTGTTTATCGGGTATATCTCTTAAAGAAGTTTCTCAAAGTCTTATATAGCTCTATAAATAGGACGCCACCACCATCATTTAAAGTAATTTTTACCAGCAATTATTATGTGTCTCTACCATGTGAAATTGTTGTGAACCAAAGAATTTTGTTCTGTAAAACTTGTTCACATGGTGTTCCTTATGTTTATTAAACCAATTCAAAATCTTAATAATTTTTCACTAAAGCTAAGGGTTTCATGAGAGATATCTTGTATGAAAAATCAAAAAACTTTGCGTAAGTAAAGGTGTTTCACATAATTGTTTTGAGGTTCAAAACTATTAGTTTTCAATTATGAATTTTGATTAAAAATTTCATTAATGTGTATCTACTCGAGACTACGGTACTATAAGAGTGTTGTGATAATCTAGTAAAAATAATTAAATTACAATCTGCTAGAGAGACCACCACTTCCAAAATCTGAGTAAGACATCACCCAAATCCGGGAGAAAGGGTTGTTCGACTTAAGTGGTCATCACCAAAAACATGTAAAGGTATTATTACTAGAACATAGTGATTGTATCTGAATCTATATATTCCACACATACAAATGATTACGAAATTTTGGTATGACTAACACACTTTCGTCCTACGTTCATTGGACTTTCCCTTAGTGTTGAACCGAGTAAAACTTGTGTGTTTTCTTTATCTATTTGAATGTTCAATTACTGAAGAATTCAATAAAAAAGGTTCAATAACTTCCTAAAAAGTGTCAAAATATCATTCACATTAAAATAAAAAGTTGAAACACTCATTCACCACAACCCAATCCGGCTATTCTGGGGCCATATATATGGTATTAGATAGTACAAGTTGTTAGAGTTAATTTTGACCATTTTTTCATGTATAATTAAGAGGGTGTAAGGGGATTCACCCTATTTGATGGAAGTTAATGTTTGATTTACTATAATAGGATGATATTTCATTTGATATCTGTTGGGATAAAAAAAAATTTCGACGACTCAAAGGTATTTCGGTCACTCATGCGATGAGATTGTTCATGACTGAATCAAATAAAAAATTCTTGATACATATTCCAAAGAAAAAAATACCATTACTCCAGCTCCATTTGATAAAATTTATTTTTTGTTTATGAGTTTCACTTCAGGTAGGTATATGAGGGAAAAACTAGAAAATATATATTAAAGATATAGAAATGTAATAGAGGTAAAATTCCATCTTTCGGAAAATAGGTTAGATGATTTGAAAATGATAATTGGTAAAAATGTATATACATTTTTTACTCAAATTAATTATGTTGTTCGAGAAATTTGAGGAATTAATATTGATTATAATGATATTTACATTGTAAAGAAATTATTTAAAAGGCTTCCACCATTGTGCAATATATAATTTCCAACCCTTGAGGAAATAAATCGTTATAATTTTTCTCCTAATGATCTGATAATAAGTCTTGTGTCTCATGAAATTAGGGACATACTAGAATATGAATCAAATTTAGTGAGTAAGGAAATGGAATTGAATGAAATGAAAAAAAATGAGGTTTTTTATATAGTTTTTTATGACAATGATGAATATGAACTTCTTTCTATTGTTTCGATGAAATTTTGGAGAGGAAAAGAGTGATTTGAAAAAATATTACTTTGGACTATTTTTAATGTTTTAGAGTTGGGAACATTTCCTCTCAGTGCTCAAGGAAGTTCTATGACAAATAATTTTAAAGAGTAATTATGAAAATTACTCAAAAAACATTCCCCCAAAAGGGGGAATTCATATTAAGAAAAATACTAATGAGAAATATTTTCTTTAGTAAGGAAGGAAAATATGATAATGACTCATTGGAGGATGAATAAATATCTTTTATATCCAAAAACCAAGCATCCATGATGGATATAATAGAAAATGTTGAACCATAATATGATAAATATAATTAGTTCATTGGTGTGGTTCATATCAATGTGGAACATTAGCGTTCTACTTATAAGAACCAAATTCAATGAGAAAGAAACAAAAAGATAAAATCCATTCAGTAAGAGTCATCAGAGTATGTTGATCAGATTGAAGTAGAATTTTATTTATAAGATGTAGGTTAAGAAGAACATTTTACAACTCTTGAAAACATGGAACAATTCATAGAATTGCTTATCGTGATTTAAGAGAGGAAAAATTCAACAATGATCATACATCCATATAGGAGGAGAAGGATAAAAAAGGTGAGGTACCTGATTAATATTTTTCTAATCAAAGGAGTAAATTAGAAATCTAACTAGAATCAAAGGAACATGTGGTGTATAATTTCTATACATAGATTTTAGGCATTGATGTTGTAGAAATGTTTTCTCTATTGGCTAGACTAGGGTCCTTCAGATTCATTATTATGATGGAGATTCTTGTAGGGCACAATGTTTATCATATTGATGTAAAAAAGGGAATTCTTATGTGGTGTTCTTGATTAGTAGTCCTACATTGAACAACTAGTGGGTTTTCTATTGGTAAATGATTAAATGAAGGTAATAATATTAAATAAGGCACTCTATGGTATGAATTAGGTTCCACATGCATGGTATTCTCGACCATATTCTTATATAAAGAATATCAAATTTAATAGTATAGGATTTGACCATAATCATTTTGTGGAGAATTATAAAAAATGTAAATTTTAGGGTTCTTATGTATGTGGATTGTAGAGACCCAATACCTGACATAAAAAAAATTACCTTACTTTTTCGGAATACTTAATACAAGACAAAAACAGACGCCCAAGGATTGTATTAGTTTAGAATCTTAGGAGACTCAAAACATAATCTACTTATCATGGTGAAAGATCTTCAACATCTCCCATAAAGATCTTCCCCATTTTTTTCCTACCTAAAACCTTTCTTTATATCATGGGGAAAAGAAAACATAAAAAGGATGAGCTAAAATGCTCAGTAAGGGTATGAATGGAGAAAATAAAACATACCATATACATTTTAACTTAAAAACAAGAATATAAAGTTTAAACATAAAAAATATTGAGTTGTGAAATAAATCTTGGCATTTCATAAAGTATAGATCATTAAAGAACATCAATCATGATAAAATATAAAGTGAATAAAACCTGAAATTGTGGAAAACCGTTAAGAACATGATATGATTTCCATAGTAGCCAAGGAATTTCTTCCAAGACTAACATAGTGGACAATGTCCATTACTGAACTGTCTTCACATGCAGTTCCAGCCCTGTATTACTGAACTGGATTCACATGTCATTCCAGCCATGTCTATCTCATGATATATAAATCATTACCTAGTGCATTGGAGGCAGATATTGGTCCCAACCATCTCAAAATGAAATCATTCTTCGATGTGCCACAAAACAATCATAAATAATTCATCATAACCCAATGAATAAAATGGGTTTCATAAACCTCATCCCTTCATAACATGATCCATATAAAATAAATGGATGTCATTTCATTATAAGAAAAATCAAAGCATGTAAATAATATAGACATTATACTTGAAATATAAACATACTAAATAATGTCATCATAGCTGGAAAATATTTTTGATAAAATAGATGAAATGAAATCTTGAGGAAAATGTTCTTTCTTCTTCAAAATAATTTTATTTTCAAAAAATTCCATTCAATTATAAAAGAAAAGGATTTTTTTTGAAATAATCAAGAAATATTGTACAGGAAGCTTTACGAAAATAAGGCCTTATGGTACTGTAAAAATCCATTCATGCTGTATATGTTAAAAAAAATTCTTCTTGTACTTTTACCAGAAAAGTCAAAACGTACCTCATATGGTAAACAAAATAAATATTTCTTCCATACGATATGGTAAAATCCATAAAAGGGTGAAAATTAATTTAAACATATATGGAATAATAGTAAACATTTTATTAAATTTTTTTGAGAAATCATGGATTGGATTATAATCATAACCCTGGTAAATACTTACGAATAAACAATCCTGGATAAGAACAAGATTGTAAAAATTATCCCTCACCTTATGTACAATTTATTTCATATGTGTCTAATACCCCTATATAGTAGGCTTAAACATATTATTAACTTGTATCAGAACCATAATAGTATTTATGTTATCATATATGATTCACTTAAAAGTTTATATTACCCGTTCATTTGTAAATTCCATGTTAAAGTAGTGTTTTGGGTAAAATGGTTTCATTCCTCGTATGTGTTTTGACCTGTAATTATTCATATGATTACATAGATGATGATTACTTACTTCCAAAATGAAAAACATGATTTATATATAATATATATTAATAATATACATATATATAATAGAGTGATATATGGAAGGAAATACACTGTTTATGAAGAGGGTAGGTCGTACGTACGCATGAACGATGTTTCTGTTTCCTTATTTAATTTAATGAATGTATGTAAATAACTTATAAATAAATCCTATATCATTAATATGTCATATATTTCAATATTATTTCTCATATTTACTTTATAATCATTCTTTAATGGTGAACGTGGAGAATGAATCTCATCGTGTAATGGAGAATGTAATCTGTACGTATACCCGAGCGATGATATCGTTCCCATAATTATTGAAAAGAATTAAAGTGGATGATATAATATTGTAGAATTAGTATGATGTTATAATAATCATATATAGTTATTATTTACACCAATATTTCCATCCAAGTATGGTGGTGGTGGAAAAACAGATTACTCCACGGCTTGGAGACGATAAGTCGTACATATGCAAGGGCGGTGATTTTGTTTTTCATAGGATGTAGAGAAGGTGAAATAGGGTTGTTTCATTTTTATAAAAACATATCAGAATATTATTGATCCTTATGTTATTACTTTATAAAGAAACAACTAAATAAAAGGAAGTATAAGAAGAAAGAAACATGAAAGAATCGGTAGAAGAGATTACATGTTCCTTGACATGCCTCTTTTAAACTTTTTCGTAGGGAACTATATTTGGTTTTTGAAGAAGACCAATAACTCTAGTATATTAATAGGAAATTGGAGAAGAGAAATTAATAGGGTATGGCCGAACATGAAGGCTCAAAAGTTTGTTAAGAGGAGAGGGAGGAGGTTCCCTTTTATAAGAGAGGAGAGGGTCACTTTTGGAAACCTATAAAATATTAATTTATAATAAACCCAAACCCCACGTAAAAACGTTCAAAATGACTCAAATTTGTAGTTTCAATGAGATAGGGTTGTAATATCACTAGAAAATAAAATTTATCCATTTTGGGAATTTATTTTAATCCTTATCAACTTGATTTGTCTTTATTTAATCTATTTATTTTTATTTGTGGTAATGATATTCTAATTTTTAAATTGTTATAAATAATTACTTATGTGTTTTGAATTGTCCATAATTTGATAATTTATGAAATTTTAGACCATATTAATTTTAAATTATAATTTTTTAATATTTGTGTTGTTTTTAAACAATATAATAATATGTTATTATTATAAAATAACAATAGTGTCAATTTTGACACTATTCAATTATTTGAATTTAAACAAAATCCACATAGAGGATATATTTGAAAAAAATATTTAATAGATTTATAAAATGTCATATTTATCTATAAAATTCGTGGAGCACATTAAATAGTCCCTATAATATTTATTTTAATATTTTTATAATATTTTATTTGATATTTCAATCAATAAAATAATATCTACATTACTATAGTGTCTACATTAATGATAATTATTTAATCTCTAAAAATTCTAAATAAATTTACTTGATGTAGATAATTGTATTAGATTTCTGGTGACTATTTATGAGCGAAGTTTTTAGGATGTTTATCACAAAATTAAAATTATAACACTTATAAGATATAAGAGAGTGACATGTTGTCACTTTCTTTGGTTTTAATAATAATTAGATCATATTCATGGTCAAAAGTCCATGAAATGAATCCATTCTGACCCTTTGGTGATATGGGTCAACTTTTATTCATCCAATTAAATTTTGAAAGGTGTTATGATAATTTTATAATCTTATTTTTACCCTTAATTACCTTATTTACCTTTAATTGTAGTAAAACAAAATCATTGTAGTTACTATTCAAAATATAAAAAAAGGTAATCTGTTAACATTATTAGGACCACTAAATTAAAATATTAAATACATTTTTCAAAATTTAAAACACAGAAGTTGCCGTAAATATTTTAAAATTAATCATGTTGTTAAGAAAACAGGTTTTAAAAGATAAAGCATTACCGAAGATTGAAATGTTTTTACCTATGAATTCAATGTAAAATTAATGATAATTACTTGAATTATATTAAACGGTAAAAAAATATTATATTTATACTTTAAAACCATTCAATATTATAATTTTACCAAATAAAATATCTTGATGAAAAAAGTTTTTTTAATTAAAATTTAACGTATTTTTACTATTCATCAAAATATGAATGTTAATAGAAAAATAAAAAAAATTATCCAAAGTAAATTTTTATATCCTAATTTAAATGAATAAATTTATTTTGTCATATTTAACTTATAAACGTGTCAAAAACTAGATTTACTTGGGTGTGCCATCAAAAGGCGGCAAAACTACATTTTTTGAAAAATACATACTTTACTCAAAAGTTTATTTTGTTCTCATACCATGTTCTAGAATACGTGTAAGATTAATGATATTGTAATAAAATTTAATATTTGGTTTATTCTATTCATAACAGCTATTTCATAATAACAATATATCATTGTTTAGTGAAACTCGGTATTGCGTATAACACACGCTATTGAGGAAGGTCTCTCTTGCATGAAATACAAGCCAAAAATAGTGTTTGCGTATAATACAAGCTAATAAGGTGTTGCATATTGTGAAATATAATCTTGGTGTAGTGTACAACACAAGACATCAATGAAATTAAAAAGAATATTTCTCGTAAAATCTGGGGGTGTTACATTTACCCTCCTTAAAATGAATTTCACCATCGAAATTCGTTGGGGTTATAAATCATTTACTACTTGTAAATTTCATTCATAGAAAGCCAAATCGTAAAACATAATACTAAATATTAATTTTAAAAAAATTAAAGTAGGAAATATAACAGTTACCCAAATTAATTCTTCACTGGGTTTTCACATAAGAGAACATAGGTGAAAATATGGATATGGAAGATAAATATAACCATCACGTTCTGATGAAGAATGGTAGAGAACATGGCTATCAAAAAGCCACAAATCACAAAGTCATAAATTTGTGATGATCTAAGGTACCATCTGATTCATCAGATATGAAGGTACTAGGACAAAATTTATTATTTTCAAGATCATTTCCCTAAATTTGATGAATTTTTCATAAGGATAAATACTTACTAGAATTTTGTGTAAAATCACCATTGGTCATTCCATTAGAAATTTCCAAGTCATCTCTTATATAATAAATTGAAGTTGAATTTTTTATTCTTGAAGTATTAGCATATCATGTGATAAAATGATAGGTCATTCCGTCTATCTCTATCACAAAAAGGTTTGCATATGATATTAAATATACAAAAGATCATATATGGTGAGGTTAATCATATATGGTTTCAAAAAATGGAATTATACTTCATCTATCATACCACATAATAAAATAAAACTAATTTCAACAAACCATGGATTTCTTGTAGGCCTTTGGTAGGCAATAAATTCCTATCATAGTTTAGTTGTGGGTTCGATTCCCACAGCCCAATCCGACACAACGCGTTGTCGCCCTTCCTACGGGTTGTCCTTTTTCTAAAACTATACTATTATAACATTTCATAAATAATATCGAAAAAATGTTCTGGCCTTAAACATTACTATCTGATGTCCAACTTAATACATTCCAACAATTATGCTTATCCAATATACTTCTATCCAAACTCACAGTATAAAGAAAACGATTTCTAGAACGTTCATAAAACAAGCATTTAAATACCATCATTTATCCCCCATATATCATAAGATATATCTTTTGGTCACATTCCCAAAATTTGAAGGACTTCATCATTTATCCTATTGAAATATGATAATAACACAAATTACTGTATAACCTTAGTGACAACATGAATTCCATCTAAATTAACCATTTCCATAAATAAATTATAACAAATATTCTATATACTCAAACCATGATATCACCTTTTCTATTTATCATTCATGATCTCATTAATACTATCAAACATATCATTATCCCTTTATCCATTCATTGTGCTCATATCATCTTCTTTCTGAAAATATTTCAATCACTTTTCATGGTTTCCAGTACCATACAATTATTTAAAACCAATACATAGATATTCCAATATTCCATAATACTATAAATGAGATTCCACAACACTATTTTGAAATCACATTACATATACACTTAATCATTCCACCACATCATTTAAATAATCAAAATCACTAATAGTGATCGCATGTGACTTCCCTTTTTCCTTTTCCTTAAGAGGTTTTTGATTTCGATCATCATTAACTGTTGGATTAGGGCATTGGTTACCATAATGCCCTATTTCCATGACTTGTAGCATTGAATTGTTGGTGGTGAATTCTCTGTAGTCTTTTCTCTATTCACATCATTAGCTACATCTTTCATATTACTTCAACACTCAGCAGCTCGATGACCATCTTTTCCACACATAAAACATTTTCTAGTCCCTTTAAGACAATCTCCACCATTCTTATTTTTACACTTTTAGTATAACGAAACATTCATATTATTTTCAGCATTGCTTTGAGATTTTTCCTTGAATTCGATCTTTCATTTCTTGTCAAAACCCTGAGATGGATATGTAACACCAACTTCTAGTTCTACCTTGATAGCAGAACACACAATTTGTGCATAGCTTCTGATGTCTCTTATATCTAATTCCCTTCAAACACTTGGTTTTTATCCACTAACGAGTCGATCAACATTAGATTTAGGTTGGATGATAAAAGATAGATGAATACCTTGAAATCCTTGAAAAATTCACCTCTTATATAGAAAAAAATTACTCATCCTTTTTCTTAAGCTCAAGGAACTCCTTTTACATCTTTGTTCGATGAATATGAGGGAAGTAATTATTTAAAAACATGTTCTTTAACTCATCCCATTCCATGGATTCAATTTCATATTGGGGCATTGTATTCATAATTAGAGTCCACCACTGGTCTGCTTCACCTTGTAAAAGGTAAACAGCCAGAATGAATATTTCATGTTCCAAACATTGATGTATGGAAATGATCTTTTCAATGGTACTGATTCATTTTTCAGTAATAAGTGGATCAGAAGAACCACTAAAATAAGGTGTATGTCGGCTCATGAAGGACTCAATAGAATATTGTTAACTTCTCTTCTAATTTGGAAGTCTAGAATGAATCATAGCTTTTGTATGTGTAGAAATAATATTTTTCACTCCATCTCCAATAACATTGGTTTGTTTCAGAGGAAAATCATTTCATTGTACATTACATTGATCAACACGGTTCCTTCAGGTTCCAACCATCGTCTAAAACCCAAAAATAATAGTGCGAGAGTCAAAAAACATGCTAGAAAAACAACATAATAAAGGCGGAGTAACATCATTATCTAACATCTTAGGTTTAATTCTAAGATCATTAACATTATTATAGGACTATAACCTATAGTTATACATAACCTTAGGGACATCCTTAGACAATCCATAGAAATATCTCTAGGGATCTCACTAAAGTTTTCACATCATTTTTTTCAAAGGTAGACTAATCCCTCGCTCTGATACCAAATGTAGTGACCCAAAGCTTGACGTACATAGACATTACATTACTTTTGCATAATACCAAATACATGAAAAAAACAGACGCCCAAAGACCGTATTAGTTTAGGGTCTTTGGAAACTCGGAACATAATCTCCTAATCATGGTTAAATATCATCAACATCTCTAATAAAATTCTTCCCCTTTTGTTTTCTTACCTAAAACCTTTAATTATATACTACTTAAAAAAATTAAAAAGGGTGAGCTAAAATTTCTAGTAAGGGTATGCATACAAAAATAAAACAAAACATATAAATTTGAACATAAAAACATGAACATAATGTTTAAACATAAAATTATTGAGTGGTGAAATAAATATTGGCATTTCATAAGGCATAGATCATAAAATAACATCAATAATGATAAAATAGCAGGGGAATAAAACACACAATTGTGGAAAACCATTAAGCACATAATATGATTTCCATAGTTTCCAAGGCATTTTTTCCAAGACCATGATAGTGGAAAATGTCGATTACTGAACCGGGTTTACTTGTTGTTCTAGCCCTGTATTACTAAACCAGATTCACATGTCCTTCCAGCCATGTTTATCTCATGAGGTATAAATCATCACCTAGTGCATTAGAGGGAGATCTATTTCCCACCCATCTCATAATGAAATCATTCATACGTGTGCCACAAAAAAAAATCAAAACTCATTCATCATAACCCAAAGAATAAAATGAGTTTCATAAACATCATCCTGTCATAACATTATCCAAATACTACAAATGGATGTCATTTCATCATAAGAAAAATCAAAGCATGTAAATAATAGAGACATTATTTTTTAAATGTAAACATACTAAAGAATTCCATCTTAGAAGGAAAATAGTATTGATAAAACACTAGAAATATATTCTTGAGAAAAATATCCTTTCTTATTCAAAATCATTTTCTTTTCTAAAAATTTCATGCAATTTTAAAAGAAAATGTTTTTTTTAAATAATAATGAAATATTTTATAAGAAGCTTCATGAAAATAAAGAGTTATGAAGCCATAAAATTCTGTTCATTCTGTATAAGTTATAAAAAACATTCTTCTTGTACTTTTGCTGGAAAAGTCAAAAAGTACCTCGTATGGTAAACAAAATAAAGATTACGTCCAGACCATGTGGTTAATATAATAAAAGGGTAAAAATGACTTTAAACATAAATGGAAGAATATTAAACATTTTATGATTTTTTTTGAGAAATCATGGATATGGATGATAAACATAACCCCAGTATATACTTACGAATAAATAATCCAGGATAAGAACGAAATTGGAATAATTATCCCTTACCTTATGTCCAATTTCTTTCATATATGTCTAAGACTCCTTTATAGTGGGTTTAAACTTATTATTAACTTGTATCAGAACCATAATACTATTTATGATATCATATATGATTCACTTACGAGTTTATACTACCTGTTCATTTGATAATTCCATATTAAAACAGTGTTTTGGGTAAAATTGTCTCATTCATCGTATGTGTTTTTACTTGTAATTATTCATATGATTACTTATCTCATGATTACATACTTATAGAATGTAAAACATGATTTATATATAATATATATCTAGAATATACATATATATATATATAATAGATCTATATATGGAATGAAATACACCTTTCAATGAGACTATAGGTCGTACGTACGCATAAACGATGCTTTAGATTCCTTATTAAATTGAATGGATATAAGTAAATAACATATACGAAAATCCAGTACAATTATAATGTCATATATTTTGTAAAAATTAATTATATATACTTTATAATCATTCTTGAATGGTGAACATGGAAAATGAATCTTATCGCGTCGTGGAGACGGTAATCCGTTCGTACGCATGAGCGATGATATCGTTCCCATAATTATTTAATGGAATTGGAGTGGATGATATAATATATTAGAATCAGTATGATGTTATAATAATAATATATAGTAATTATTTCTACCATTATACCTGTAACAACCCAAGCTTCCATGGTACGTTTCCCTTTGAATAATGTAATAGCGTGTGTTGTACGCAACTTCGAGATTCTAAAACGCCTCGACCAATCAAAGTAGCCGTTATGAAACATAATACCCACTTTTTGAAATAGTATACATTTTATCTTTCAAAATGGACCTCATTTTTGGATTCGGAATATCGAATTTATCCTAGGATGAACTTTTGGAACTTTTTGGATAACTTTTATATTTTGATGAATAGTGAAAATTACTAATTTTTTTTAAAACAACTATTTTATCAAAATAATTAATAGTTATAAATTATGAATTTCGATGGTTTTAAAGTATATTTAGATTATTATTTTACCATTTAATTCAATTTTGTTCATTGTACATAATTTCACATTTAAACTGGACATAAACAAGTGTCAATCTTTTGATAGTTATTATCTCTTAAAAACACGCTTTTTGTTTTGACAGCAGGAAATGATTTTAAATTAATTTCTACCACTTATATGTTTTGAAATTGGAAAAATGGACTCCATATTTGGAATCCATATGTCCAAATTGTGTAAATAGGTAACTTTTATTTTTAAACATTTTGAATAATTACTTCGGTAAATATTTTATTTACCATTGGTAAAGGGTAAATCCTGTAAATAATGGTAAACAAATAATATGATAATAATAATAAATTACACTAAAACGTGTCTTAACCCTATTGGTTGATACATGTCCAACCATGGTCATATTTTGGTCATTTTCGGGACCCCATGGATCCACTTGTAAGTGATAATGACACTTTATATTAATTATGTTAAATTAAATACAAAAATGACATAAGCCTGTATCATTTATAAAAATACTTTTTACATAAGGTTATATATGTTATATTTTAGACAAAAAATATTAATTATAAAGATAAAAATATTTCCTACATAATTGTACTTTTTTATAATTTTTAGATATTAAATAATTTAATTTATTTTGACACAATGATGATGCAGTAATTACCTAATTAGTGAAATATTAAAATAATTCATATTATAAATACCCAAATAAATATAATTTGACACTTTTAATGAATTCTACGAATTTTATAGGTTAACATGACATGTTAGGATTAATTTAATTAACTTTTTTTAAGTAATCATGCTGTTATGATTTTCACAGAAATCAAATACACAATTATGTCAAAATTGACCTAAAGGAGTTTTTAAAACAAATATTATATTATTATTGATATTAAATTCTTAAAAATCTACGGTTAGGACAAAGGACTTGTATAATGATTTTTTTATCATTAATGGACCACTTGGGGGTCTCTTGGAAGTATATAGTGTCTTTATTAACTATATATTATAAAAATACAAAGAGACATGGTAAATGTCAAACTATTTAACTATGAGTTAAATCTAAAAGATAAGGTTACTGTAGTGACCCAAACCTGTCTAAAATCTATTGGTTTGGTGTTTTGAGACCCATACCCACCATATAAATTTCATAATCCACTTTTGAGACATTAGAAACCTAATATTAATTTATTATAAATCAATACTTTATTTTTTTCCTAAAGAGCCCCTCCTCCACCTTATAAAAGGGAACCACTTATACCCAATTACTCACACCTATAAAGCCTTTTCGCTCGGCCAAACTCTTCCAAAATATCCTCCCAACGTCCCTCAATTAAACCTAGAGGCATTAGTTTGATCAGAAAGCAATCCTATGGATCCCTTTTGATCAAATCAAAAGGAAGAACCTGAAGAAGTGGTAACATTTTCACCACCCTCTTTCATGTTCCCTTCTTCTTCAACTTATTATTTCTTTTTTATTTCCATTATAAAATAATAACTCCATTATCTTCTATATACTGTAATTTTATTATAAATATTTTACCTCTATATTCAGTTTTCTATCATTCTTTTGAATGACATGTCACCATACGTGCGTATGTACGGCTTACTGTCTCCACGTCGTGGTGTAATTGTTATTCAAAACATTATTATTTAGATGGGTATAATAATGATGTTTAATTCATTAAAATAATAGATATAACATGATAATTATTATGTATATATTATATACCATCCAATTATATATGATTTTAATATCAAAAGAATGATATTATCACTCGTGCATACATACAGACTACCGTCTCCATAAACGCGATGAGATTCATTACCTATCGTATCTATACAAGTATAATTATCATTTTAGGATTAAAAATAATGTTTAAGAACTTTATATAATTCATTATATGAGTAAGAAACAACGTATCCATAACAAACACGGCTTATGTAACAAACCATATAAAATAAAACGAGTAAGTTAACACCCAAACCGACGATAATACTAATATATTATTAACAAGGCAATGTTAAAAGGTCTTATATGATATCATATTAATGTATATGATTCTTTTATAATTCAATAACAATTATTTCTACATTATATAGGAGGCTATCCTACCATAGACCAAGGAAAACATACAAAGTAAGGGGTTTCTTATCTCACTTTAAATTCCCTGAAATTTCCATTATTCACCAATTATTTATTGCATGTGGTGTGTGTAATGTCCACGTTTATATTCCTTGTGTAATATACTTTAATTTATGGATATTTTCATCATCATTTTATGATCATTCTTTCATGGGTGTATGTTTAATAAGTTACCAAATTGGTAAGGGAATTTGAAATTTCAATTTCCTTTCATTCAGCTTTACACATACTTCATTGATTATTTTACTCCAAGATTATGTGTGGAATCACTATTCATTTTATTATGTCAAAATTTACACTCCCCGTTCATTGGATATAATTTTGATACACATAATCACTCCATTGATAAATTCTCAAGTAATTGGTATGAACATGATAAGAGTAATTTTTACTCAATCTTGATTTGTTGAGTTAAACATCCAATTCATTGGTGTTGTTTTTACAAGAATATGTGTGAATGTCCTTTGATTGTTTTAAACTGAATATCTAATCATATTGAGTGTATTTTTATTTGTCACAAATAATTATGTCATTGATGTATCCTTAAGCAAATGATATGGCCTCTATGAGAGATTTCATCTCAATTTACATTCCATTGAGACTTCATTGTTGTTATACAACAATTTACTTTTATAAGGTGTATATAATGTGCATTGATATAGTAAATCATGAATCCCTTTATTGTAATGATATTATAAAGTTTTAATTCCCTAAATTATTTGAATTCAAGTGTCTCCCTTTTGGTTAGAAACTCTAACTAAAATATCATTTTAAATGTTTTAATGATTTATTATTCTAAATCTTTCTCATTAATGTCCTTGTTTTAAAAATACCTTTAATGATTTTTTTATATGGACATTAAAGTTTGAAAATTAAAATTCCTTTTAAAAGTTTCAATGTAGTATCAGACAATTCGATTCAAAAATATATTTTTAAACGGATTCTTGACAAATAGCGTGACTTTTAAATGTTTTCAAGAAAATGGGGATTTTTCTCTCAAATGGTTTTGATGGTTATATTCATCTTTGTCAATATCATTCACTATTATCGATTGAGGTCAATCCATTACAATACAATATTCTATATTGTATTGAATGAGTTATGGTTGAATGTGGATGTGGTATTTTTATACCATTCATGTTTTTTGGATAAATTATGGACATTTCCTATGCTAGTTTTAATACGAATATTTATGTTATGATTAAACCCGTTCATATGATGAATTCATTGGACTTTGTAAGTGACGGGTGGAGCCCGCTATAGCTCCTTGATGAATCAGTAGGTCTCATGAGATAAACTATTGTCTTGGCATGAGGCCTTGACAAAATCTTATTTGTAGTCTTGGAATAATTCCTTGGCCGCATGGTTATGATAGTCTGGATTTATGCTTTCTGTCATTATGAAATTGGTTATTTATATTTCGTGTGATTATTCAACTAGTGAAATATCCATGATAATATGTAAATGGAATTATTTCATTTCATCTTTTCCATATTATGCTGAAGTTCAAATTTAAAAAGCTTTTGTTTTAGTTATACATTGCCTTAAATGTTTATGTTTATTTATGAAAGTTTCTGCTATATTGTTATCCTTACTGAGCATCTGAGCTCACCCCATTCAATGTTTTATTTTTCCAAGGATGTGAAGAAGTAATTTACGAATGACCTGCATGGATAGTATGTGGGGATATGATTGTGGACTATGGAGACTATATTGTTGTAGTTTTCATTTTTATGATGTAATGTAAGACTTATGAATACATCTAGTGTTTCCAAGGCTACTAAACCAATCGGTCTTTCGAGATTTGATCTTTCTTATGATCATTCCAATGTTATGTAATAATGCACCGACTCTGGGTAACTGGGTTCAGAGCGTTATAGTTGGTATCAGAGGAAGTTTAGTACAACCCTTTGAAGCTAGATTTAGATAATCTCTGTTTATGGAACATATCCCTAATAAAGACTTTGAGGATTAGTATAGAAGAACTTCCTAGAATTTTGATATTCTATATATTTTGTGAGTTTTCTAAGAAATACATCCCTATCAGGATACGAGCAGGTAGAGGCAGCTCTAGCACAGATGTACCGAGGGGTAAAACCCGAAAACACCGCATTTAGCTAGAATTGAACGGGAACTGGTGCACGACAACGGGCCTTGCTACACTCTTGGTTAGGACTCTCCCGGGGGATATGCTTAGGATAATTTACATTTTCTTTACAATCTGATTTAATGTATTATGAGAGTAAATGACCATGGTTAATCCTAATCTGTTTCAAATGGGGAATATAGTGACACAATATTCTCTAAATGATTTTATGACTACTGTTACTCACACAATGCTTTTTGGTTTTAGTCAATGGATGTATTCCAAGGAAGTCATAGTGACTTTGAGAATGATGTAAAAGGTGGGAACGGTGGCGGAAATGAGAAATAAAATGGAATTTTGATAGGCATAAAATATATCATCTTCATGCCAAATCAATTTTACAAAAATATGATCAAAAATATATATATTAACCAATTCCAAAACTTAACAAAGAAGAGAAAGGTGTTGAATGATAAGAGATCCAGTAGTGGAGACCATGGTGAAAAGAATCCTCAATTTTTATCATGTAGGAAATGTGGAAGGAGACACCTAGGAAAGTGTATCAATGGAAAAAAGAAATGCTTTACGTGTGGTAAGGAAGGACATAAAGTGAAGAGTTGCCGAGGAAAAATGAAGAGTACTATGGAGGAAAAAAAATGTTCACAAGATTCCAATTACGGTCATTTTTCATAACTGTAAGGGACATTGGCATCACCCAAGTCAATTCCATATTCTATAGGATAACCTCTTGGTCATGGAAGAACCTATGTTGAAATAATTGGATGGAAAAATATTTAACGTTATTAGTGCTCCTTGTTGTGGAGATTACGTTGGATGAATTTTCTCTTATATGTGTAACCCTACAATTTATCATGTGAGAATGATATTTGAGGAATACTTGTCCTTTCTATTGTGGATATAATTATAAATAACCATTTTATTTTATATGATCATTGGGTTTGATGCAATTACAAGTTATTATATTTTGTGATAAAAATTTATGGAATGAGATAACATTTGTGTTTAAATTATGTTATGGTTATTTTGAGGAATTTATTTCATTTTGGTAATGTTATAAAATATAGTTTTTGAAAAAGGAAAACACACAGAACGTGTGACAACCCGTCACATCGGACAAAGTTGTGGGAATAAAACCCACAACCAAAGTGTGATAGAGATTTATCACCTACCACTGGACTACGTGAAGTCCCTGGTTAGTGTGACTAATTATTTTTAGTTAAAATATTTTATTGATCAATAATAAGTTGATTTGGGATCTTATGTATTATCAAGTGAATAACCTTAGTATAGGAAAACGACTTGGTGATTAAGTGATAAATGTTATTTTGGACGATGTTCGCTTTTTTGAGAATACTATATGCCTAAGGAAAATAGAATACTATGGGATTTCATTTGAGGAGTATTGGTGGATTTTTATCAATGTTTTTATTGTAGATATATAATGATTTGGGTTATTTATTGAAATGATTAACCTATAATAGAGAATATGTGATTAGGTTAATTACTTTTATGTATATGACTTTAAGAGTAGTTGATGACATTTGGAGATACAATTTAATGTGGAAGACTACATAACCAAATTCTTCTATGTTTTGGGTTTAAATATTAGTTTGGATTATATTGAAGTATTTTAAGGACAATTGTTTTTTGAATGGTATTTATTTATCATTAGGATATTGTTGGTTTAATTTTAGAAATTAAGATTAGTGTTTCTTTCTCTAATGGAATATCCTTTTGGGGGATCATCAAATCTTATACTAACCATTTTGGTTTTTATTAATCTTTAAAAACAAGGTAAATATATAGTTTATCCTAAGTGGATCATGTGATTCTATAAGAAGTTTATTCTATCTCTTCCAGTGTGACCATGTATTTTTGAATACTCATCGTTTAAAAATGAGTTAGTAGTAGGAATTTATTAAAGAACGAAACTTTACTCAAAAAGTATGTATATATCTTTATGTTCTTAGTCAATATCAGAAATTAATTCCTCATCATTATGTAATGTGACTTAAAACTTTAAAAATTTGCCTGTTTACTTTTCCTACTGGGAAACTAATGACCATTTGCCCAATCAAAAGTTTGTGGTTTTCTTGTTGTTAACTTTTTCCTGATCATGTTCTCTATCCCTCTCTATCAGAACATGACACTTAATTTATCATCCATATCCATGTTTTTCTAGATTGAATCCTAGTATATGTTATCTCAGGTGACCTTTTTTACTTCACTTTATTTCTTTTAATGTGATAGTTTGATGGACTCTTTTTCCGATGTGGGACTTTCCATTATATTCCCAAGCCCAATTTTAAAAATTGTGAGGACACTATTTATTGAAGTAGGGGAGATTGTAACACCCCAAGCTTCCATGGTACGTTTCCCTTTGAATAATGTAATAGCGTGTGTTGTACACAATTTCGAGATTCTAACACGTCGCGACCAATCAAAATAGTAATTATGAATAGTGATATCCACTTTTTGAAATTTTATAAATTTATATCTCAAAATGGACTTCATTTTTGGATTCTTAATATCAAAATTATCCTAGGATGAAATTTTGGTACTTTTCGGATAACTTTTATATCTTGATGAATAGTGAAGATTACTATATTTTTATTAAAAACAACTTTTTTAATCGAAATAATTAACAGTGATAAATTATCAATTTTATTGGTTTTGAAGTATATTTAGAATATATTTTTACCATTTAATACAATTTTGGTAATTGGACATAATTTCACATTTAAACCGGACATAAACAAGTCTCAATATTTTGATAGTTATTATCTACTAAAAACACGCTTTTTGTTTTGACAGCAGGAATTGATTTTATATTAATTTCTGCCACTTCTATGTTTTGAATTTGGAAAAATGGACTCTATATTTGGAATCAGGATGTCTAAATTGTGTAAATAGGTAACTTGTTTTAGACATTTTGAATAATTACTTCGGTAAATAATTTATTTACCATGGTTAAAGGGTAAATCCGGTAAATAAGGGTAAACAAATAATAGTATAATAATAATAAATTACCCTAAAACGTGTATTAACCATATTTGTTGATACATGTCCGACCATGGGAATCTTTGGGTAGATTTTGGGACCCCATGAATCAACTAGTATGTGATAATGACACTTTATATTAATTAAGTTAAAGTAAATAAAAAAATGACATAAGCCTATATCTTTTAGAAAACAAATTTTTACATAGGGTTATATATGTTATATTTTCGACTATAAATATTCATTATAAATATAGAAATATTTCCTACATAATGGGATTTTATTTATCATTTTTAGACATTAAATAATTTAATTTATTTATGACACAATGATGATGCAGTAATTACCTTATTAGTGAAATTTTAATATAATTGATATTATAAATACCCAAATAAATATAATATGAGTTTTTTAATGAATTAAACTAATTTTATAGGTTAATATGACATTTTAGTATTGATTTAATTAACTTTTTTCGAAGAAATAATGCTGTTATGATTTTCCCAAAAATCAAATACCAAATATTGTCAAAATTGACATAAAAGAGTTTTTAAAACAAATATTATATTATTAATTGATATTAAATTCATAAAAATATAAGGATCAGAAAAAACACTTGTATAATTATATATGTATCATTAATGGACCACTTGTGGGTCTCTTGGAAGTATATAGTAGGTTTATTAACTATGTAATAGAAAAATACAAAGAGACATGGTAAACGTCAAACTATTTAACTAAAAGTTCAATCTAAAAGATAAGGTTACTATAGTGACCCAAACCCATCTAAAATCTATTGGTAGGGTGTTTATCAACCCATCCCAACCTTATATGTTGAATAATTCAGTTTGGATCAATTAGAAACTGAATATTAATTTATTATAAATTAATACATTATGTTTTTTCAAAAGAGTCCCTCCTCCCCCTTATAAAAGGGCACCACTTCAAACCAATTACTCGCACCTCTCAAGCCTTTTGTATTAGCCAAACTCTACCCAAATATCCTCCCAAATTCCATCAATTTAACTTAGAGGCCTTAGTTTGATCACAAAGACAACCTAACGAGCCATTTTGATCAAATCAAAAGGAAAAACCCGAAGAAGAGGTAACGTTTTCACCACCCTCTTTCAAGTCCTTTCTTCTTCAACTTATTATTTCTTTTTTATTTCCATTATAAATTAATAACTCCAGTATCTTATATATAATTTGATGTTATTATAAACATGTTACAACCATATTCAGTATTCTATCCTTCCTTTGAATGACATGTCACCATACGTGCGTACGTACGACTTACCGTCTCCACGTCGTGGTGTAATTATTATTCAAAACATTATTATTTAGATGGGAATAATAATGATGTGTAATTGATGTAAATAATAAATATAACATTCTAATTATTCTTTATATATTATATACCATCCATTTATATATGATTTTTATATCAAAAGAATGATATTATAGCTCTAGCGTACATTCGGACTACCGTCTCCACGAACGCGATGATATTCATTCCCCATCGTATCTATACAAGTATAATTATCATTTTATTATTACAAACAATGTTTAAGGACTTAATATAATTCTTTATATGAATAAGATACAACCTATCCATAACAAACATGACTTATGTAACAAAACATATAAAATAAAACAAGTTAACACCCGAAACGACGCTAATACTAAGATATTATTAACAAAGAAATGTTTAAAGATCATATATTATATCATATTAATGTATATGATTATTTTATAATTAAATAAAAATTATTTAAACATTATACATGAGTCTAACCTACCCTCGACCATGGAAAAAGTATAAAATAAGGGGTTTCCTACCTCACTTTTAATTCCGTGAGATTTCCATTATTCACCACTTATTTATTGCATGTGGGGTGTGTACTGCCCATGATTATATTCATTGTGTAATACAATTTAATTTATGGATATTTGAATCATCATTGTATTATACTTCTTTCATGGTTGTATGTTTCATAAGTTACCAAATTGATAAGGGAATTTGAAATTTCAATTTCCATTCATTAGGCTTTACATATACTTCATTGATTATTTTACTCCAAGATTATGTATGGAATCACTATTCATTTGATTATGTCATTATTTCCACTCCCCATTCTATGGATATACATTTTATACACATAAGCACTCCATTTATAAATTCTCAAGTCATCAGTATGAACTTGATAAGAGTAATTTTTACTCAATCTCGATTTGTTGAGTTAAACATCCAATTTATTGGTGTTGTTTTTACAAGAATATGTGTGAATGTCATTTGATTGTTTTACCCTGAATATCCAATTATATTGAGTGTATTTATATTTTTCACACATAATTATGTCGTTGATTTATCCTTAACCAAAGGATATGTCCTTTATGAGTGATTTCATCTCAATTTACATTCCATTGAGACTTCTTTGTTGTTATACACCAATTCACTTTTATAAGGTGTATACAATGTACTTTGACATAGTAAATCATGAATCCATTTATTCTAATGATATTATATTTTTTTTATTACCTAAATTATTTGTATTCAAGTGTCACTCTTTTGGTTAGAAACTCTAACTAAAATATCATTTTAAATGTTTTAAAGATTTATTATTCTAAATCTTTCTCATTAATGTCCATGTTTTAAAAATGGATTTAAAGATTTTTTTTATATGGAAATTATAGTTTTAAAATTAAAATTCCTTTTAAATGTTTGAAAGTGGTATGTGACACTTTGATTCAAAAAATATATTTTTAAATTGCTTCTTGTCAAATAGTGTGACTTTTAAATGATTTCAAGAAAAGGGGGACATTTCTCTCAAATGGCTTTGATGGTTATTTTCATCTATGTAAATATAATTCATTATTCTCGACTGAGGTTAATCTTTTACAATACAATCTTCTATATTGTATTGAATGAGTTATGTTTGACTGTGGATGTGATATTTTTATACCATTCATGGTTTGTGGATAATGTATTGATATTTTGTATGCTAGATTTAATACGAATGTTTATGTTATGATTAAACCTGTTCATATGAGGAATGCATTGGACTTTGTAAGTGATGGGTGGAGCCCTATATAGCTCCTCGATGCATCGGTTGGTCTGATGAGACAATCTAGTGTCCTGGTATGAGGATTTGAAAAAAATCTTTTTTGTAGTCTTGGCACGAGGCCTTGGATGCGTGGTTATGATTGTCTGGCATTATGCATTTTGTCATTATGAAAGTGGTTACTGATATTTCATGTGATTATTTGACTAGTTGAATATCCATGTGAATAATTAAATGGAAATATTTTATTTTAACTTTTCCATATTATGCTGAAGTTCAAGTTTAAAAGGCTTTTGTTTTAGTTATACATTGCCTTAAATGTTTATGTTTATTTATGAATGTTTCTGCTATATTGTTATCCTTACTGAGCATCTGAGCTCACCCCTTTCAATGATTTATTTTTTCCCAGGATGTGAAGAAGTAATTTATGAATGAACTACAGGGATAGTATGTGGGGATATGAGTGTGGACTATGGAGACTATGTTGTCATAGTTTTCATTTTTATGATGTAATGTAAGACTTATGAATATATCTAGTGTTTCTAAGGCTACTAATCCAATCAGTATTTCGAGATTTGATCATTCTTGTGATCATGAAAATGTTATATAATAATGCACCGACTCTACTTAACTGGTGTCAGGGCATTACAATACCCTTCCATGTATGGTGGTGGTGGAAAAATAGATTACACCATGGCATGGAGACGGTTAGCCGTATGTACGCACGCATAGTGATTTCATTTTTCTTAGGATGGATAAAAGGTGAAATTTGTTGTTTCATATTTAAAATAAAATACTAGTATATTATTGATACTGATTTTATTACTTTATAAATAAAAAACTAAATAAGGGGAAGTATAAGAAGAATGAAACATGACAGAATCGGTAGAAGAGATTAACTTTTTTCTCGACGTGCCTCTTTTAATCTTTCTCTTAAGGCACTATAGTTGGTTTTTGAAGAAGACTAAGAACTCTATTATATTTCCAGGGAAGTGGAGAAGATAAATAGATAGGTTTTGGCCAAGCTTTAAGGCTCAAATTATGTGAAGTGGAGAGGGAGTAGGTGCCCTTTTATAAGAGAGGAGAGGGGCACTTTTGGAAACCTCTAAAATATTAATTTATAATAAACTCAAAACCCACATAAAAACATCCAAAATGACTGAAATTAAATTCTTTGATGATATAGCATTTTAATATCATCATCCAATAATTTTAGACATGTTTGGAATTTATTTTAATCCTTATCAACTTGATTTATCCTTATTTAATCAATTTAATTTTATTTGTGGTAATAATATTTAAATTTTAAATTGTTATAAATAATTACTTATGTTTTGTGAATTGTCCAAATTTTGATAATTTATGAAATTTTAGACCATATAAATTTCAACTTATAATTTTTAAATATTTTTTGGATTTTTAAACAATATAGTTATATTTTATTTTTATAAAATAACAATAGTGTCAAATTTGACACTATTCATTTATTTTAATTTAAATAAAATCCACACAGGAAATATATTCAAAACAAAATATTTAATAGAATCATAACATGTCATATGTATCTTGAAAATAAGTGTAGAACATTAAATAGTTCATATAATATTTATTTTAATATTTTTACAACCATTTATTTGATATTTCAATCAATAAAAAAATTTCTACATCACTATGGTGTTGCCATTAATGATAATTATGTAAACCTTAAAAATTCAAAATAAATTTAAATAATGTATATAATTTTATTATCTTATTGGTGACTATTTATGTTTTATGTTTTTTTATGTTTATAAGTAAATTAAAGATATTACACTTATAAGATATAAGAGAGTGACATGTTGTCACTTTCTTTGGTTTTAATAAAAATTACATCATTATCCTGGTAAGAAGTCCATGAGATGAATCTATTCTATCCATTAGGTGATATGTGACGACTTTTATTCATCCAATATAATTTGGGTAGGTGTTAGGGTAATTTTATAATCTTATTTTTACCCTTAATTACCCGTTTTACCTTTAACTATAGTAAATAAAAATTACAGTAGTTAATATTCAAAATATCAAAAAAAACCAAAAGTAACCTATTAACATAATTTGGACCCACTGAATTAAAATATGAAATAATTTTTTCAAAATTCAAAACATAGAAGTTTCAGTAATTAATTTAAAATTAATCTCATTGTTAAGCAAACGGGTTTTAAAATTTAAAACATTGCCAAAGAATGAAATTTGTTTACCTATGAATTCAATGTAAAACTAATGATAATGACTTAAATTATATTAAAGGGTAAAAATATATTATTTTTATACTTCAAACCCATTAAATATTATAATTTAATCAAATAAATGATCTTCATGAAAAAAGATGTTTTTAATTAAAATTTACCGTATTTTTACTATTCATCAAAATACGAAAGTTAAGAGAAAAATATAAAATTTTCTCCAAATTAAATTTTTATATCATCATTGTAATTAATAAGATTATTTTGTCTAATTGAACTTATAAACATGTGAAAAACTATATTTAATGTGGGTGTGCCATCAAAAGGCTGCAAAACTGCATTTTTTTAAAAACAATTATTTTACCCGAAAAATCTATTTTGTTCTCATAAAATGTTCTATAATACGTGTAAGATGAATGATATTGTTATAAAATTAAAAATTTGTTTAATAATAATCGTAACATCTAGTTCATAATAACAATATATCATTGTTTAGTGAAAATCGTTATTACGTACAACACACGATGTTGAAGAAGATCGCTCTTACGTGCAACACAAGCCAAGAATATTGTTTGTGTATACTACAAGATAATATGGAGTTGCGTATAGCGCAAGCTCATCGTGGTGTAGCGTACAACAGAAGACATTAAAGAAATTAAAAATAATATTTATCAAAAAATCTCGGGGTGTTACATGGATTATATTATTTTTCAAAAATGTATGAAAGGATCAGTGGAATAATTTTTTAATCACATGTAATCATATTTAAAAATATATAAGATTGGTCAACTCACATATTTTTGTGTTCGTAGGTTATTCAAAAGATCTATTACAAAATTGTTTATGGGGAAAATATTCATGATGGATTCTAATGAAACTGACCATGCAATAGTCATAACCAATATCAACTCCTATTGCAGTTGGAAAAAAACAAGGAATTCATGACGATGTGACTTATATGAATCCCACCCTATATAAGAGAATCATGGGACGTTTATGATACATGACTAAAAAATGAAAATATATAGTTTTTGTAACATAATTAGTATCCTTTATTCAATGTAATCCAAAGGAAGAGTATTTGGAAACATTTAAAAGAATTATATGATGTATTCAAGGTACTCTCAATTTATTCTAATACTTTTTTCCAGGAAGATACAAGGACTTATCATCATTTATTTATACTAATAGGGCTAGATATGTGGTGGATAGAATGTCCTCAAGTTGTTCATAATTAATCATTGAAAAAAAAGTGCAATCTAATTATGAAATAAACAAGAAATAACATCTCTTAACATGGATGAACAAGAGTATATATATTCTCCGAAGTCATGAACTCAACTATTGTGGATGATGAAAAAATGGACTGATATTGGTGATGAGGTGAAACAATATTTACTGATTCATTATGAAAAATGGATTTCTTAATCTTATTGATAGTGAAGTTCAAAAATTGTGTAATAAACATACTATGATTAGATATAACATCATTAAAGAAAAATTTGAACTATGTGTGATTAAAGTAGAGCATGTTGTTAGTGATGACCAAGTGGATGACATTCAGACCAATCAGATATAAGATTATATATTTGAAAAACATAAGTTGAACATCTATGTTCAACTACATCGAAGTGCATGAGGACTTTATAGTTCACTAATTCTCCCCATTTTAGTTAACTATTTTAATTTATTTGTGGAAGTGATGAAGGATTGTCGGAGAGACAATATCCATGGGAGATATGGTCCATAGTTGTTTTATTTGAGTTGTACAAGTCTAAATGATGTATCTTTGGATCATTTATAGAGAGGGAGAATGGGAAAATTCAATGATTTAATGGGTTTATAGTTGCATGATTCTGACAACCCATGCAATGATTATGTGAAAAGAATTGAATTATGTGTTATGAATAAACACCATTAAGTGAATAGTGACTCTACATTTTCTTACATATATATTTCATCATTAAAAATAATAACAACATAAAAGTTTCACAATCTAGGGTCCAATGGTTTTGTGTCTTGGAAAAATTACGAACATACATAACATTTACATAATAAAACAATTTTTTATTTCATATTTTCTAGATTCTTGATGGACATAATATTCTAACTAGAATAAGTATCACATGAGGATATACATTGAATAATGGGGTTCTCTAAAAACCCGGTAATAGGATAGATAATAACATTAATCGATATAACATGGGTGAGGAAAATAATTATAAACATTATATAATCATGGGATCATTATCATAATCATGAAAGGTATAATTATATAAATTCATGGAATGTGGAAAGGTATAAAATAAGTTCATATCATACCACCATAACCATTATAAAAAAATATAGCATCATGTTCATTAATAATTAAAACTATATCATGAGATACACCACATTTTCCAATGCATTGGGGAGAAATATAATTCTTTGCTCACCCATCAAATCATCACATTTACATAATCAATCATTCAACATATAATTTATATCAATCACATTTATAAAATAACACATGGAAAGGAAATGGTTTTATTATAATTTCATAGATCATATATTAATTAATAATCATTAGGGTTCCCAAAATAAAAAGATAATAACATACATTGAATAATAATTATCAATCATGAGTTAAGATGAATCAATCTCATGAGAAGTAAAATGTGTGTTTTTTAGAATGTAGAGTTAAATGGAAAAATATTTTAGATTTTCCTAAAATAGGATTCAGAAAATTTATATCCTTGCAATGAAAAGGTAAAGGTCATTTTAAGAACATAATATGAACACTCATACATTGGAATAGTTAATCACCCAAATAAAGAAATTGGGTTCGAGAATCCACTAACCTTATGTCTAAATTCCTTATTTACTTAAATATAATAGATAATAAAATTATATTCACGATGTAACAAATATAGAACTTATTATACATTTATTTAATTAATTATTATTTTATTATGTTTTTATAACTATTTTTATGAGTTATAGAGTTCAATTTAATCATTCGTGGGAGTTCATTTTCTTCGTTTTCATTATCAGTTCACTTGTAAAAATGTATGTAAGATTGTTTCAAATGAAAATAAATATATAAATTTTAAATAATATGTTAATAATCAACATAAAGAGTTTAAATGATCTAATATATTATTTTCTTTCAGGATAATATAATTATTCATTATATTAAATGGTGATGATAATCATTTATAATAATATGTTAGTTTTACGATCATTACAAACAATTTTTGATTTATTATTTAGTATTATATATATTTTTCATTCTAGAAAATAAAAAATATTATAAATTAAATTATAAAATATATTTCAACAATTATAATATATTCATGACCTTTTATGAGGGATGTAGCAGAGAATGAGAAATTTTTCCCACAAAGGCGACAAATTAACACCTCTGGGATGACATTTCAATTTTGGAAAAAGGTAGATGATAAAAAGTTAAATGATAGATAATTCAGTTAACACAATTAAATTAATATATATATATGAAATTGGTTTTATCATTCCACTTTGATAATTGGAGGTGAGGAGAGAATATTAATATAAAATCAAATATCTTGAAAATAAATTAAAAGAGAACGGGAAAACAATTTTCTTATTGAATTAGTCTCCTTGAGAACATCCTTAAAAAAATTATATTTGGTCATTTATTGAGACCAAAAGATCCTATTGTATGAGAATGTTCTTGGGAATATGATTTTGAAGATATTGGAGAATCTTTAATGCTTGGAAGGTGTGAGGAAAATTAGTGATGAGGGTGGTATTTATAGGGCAGGAGGGGGTGATTTTATTTTATTCATTAGTTTATTATTTTTGATCAAAAATATGAATAGATTTAACCTTATCACTAAATATATTAAATACTGTATAATTTTTAGATATTATGGTACCTACATCATCCATGAATTAATAAATACTGAATTTAAGTTATACTATTATAAATCATTAACTAAAACATTTCACTATCCTCCAAAAAATAATCTATTACAGACAAATATATAAAATTAAACCTAAAAAGTTTTATATGTTTGTAATTAGAAAATAAACTCAATTTCATGAAAATATTCATATATATTGGAGAAATTTAATTTCTGTTCAAAATTATCATTTATTAAAAAAATAAAAAATAAAAATTTATAACTGATTTTAAGACACATTTAAAAAATTAATTAAGGTCTCATAAAAATATCATATAATCATAAGAAGGAAATATAATTTTATTAATTTATTTTGTGAAAATATATTTTCTTTTAAATAATTATATTAATTAAATTTTTGTAATTAAATATATAGGACTTACTAAAATATGAACATCTAATTTATCACTTTGAAAATATTTATTTATTTATACCATTATATAAATATATCATATTTTCATTCGTAAGAAACATTAATTTGATTAATACTTTCATAGATGTGGTTACTAATATATTAGATATATTACTATTTGTAATGGTCACATTACTATTCTAAAGGTTATGTTACTATCCATCGGTAAATTTTCCTTAATCTATCTTATCTAATTTATTATTCACTTATAAATATTGCATGGTTCTATTAATGGAAATTTATTTGATTTATAAAATATGAAATAATTATTAGATGGGAATTTCCATTTATAGAATTATGGGTTGCAACATTAATCTCACTTTTTAAATTTCTCTCTCAAAATTTCCTTTTATAGACTATGGTGAAAAACAATAACATAACTTCTCCTTAACTGCATCCTCTGGATCCCATGTTGTCTCTTCTCACATATGGCATCACCATAGTACATTTACTTGGTGAGTAGTCTTGTTGCGTAGAATATTTTTTCTATGGTACAAGATCTTCAATGGTTGGTCCTAGTAAGAGAGGTCATTTTCCAAATGTACCACCTCTAAATTTAATACATGTGAGGGATATTGTATGGACATTTTTAATAAGGATATATGGATGAAATTGTGTACTTGAGACCTTATAGGTGGATGTTATATCCGACAGTCCACAACTCTGACATGACCAATAATCTAAAATGGGTGACTTTACATGGAATTATCTTTCTTTTCATCCCAAATCTCATGATCCAATTCAATGGTGATATATGAACTAATAAAATGTCTCTATCCTGAAACTCCAGATCTCGTCGATGATTCTATGTATAGATCTTTTTTCAACATTGGCCTTCCTAGATATGGGGATGAGTGGGGTTCACATTTTATATCATTTCATTGACTATTTTAGGTCCCAAACATCTTCTTTTGACCAACATCTTCCTAACATGTCACTATTCTGCATCTTTTCCCATCAAATGGATTCACATTGATCCATTTAGATTGATGAGTGGCAACTCTGGTACGTAATGAACTCAAAAAATGGGTGATTTGTTTCTATCCTCTTTTGAAGCCCCTAGAAAATATTTTATAGTTAATTTAATATTCTGTTTCAATTGGCCATCTATTTGAGTATGATATGCCATACCGATGTTCAGATAAACATTTAGATAAGATTGGAGTATTTTGTTAAAAATTTAGGTGAATCTTGGATCATGAGAAAAAAAATTGATAATGCCACTCTATGTAGTCATACCACTTCAATAATATATATCCTTTTCTATTTCATCCTATGAGAAGACATTATAAATTGTGATAAAATGAGATGTTTTTGAATGATTATCCACAACAATTTTTATAGAATTATTTCCTCTAGATGTATTTGGATGTCTGGAGACAATGTCCATGGGGATGATTTCCCATTTCTTTGTTGGTATAGGTAATGGTTGCATCATCCCCTTAAACTTATTCCTTTCATCCTTCACAAGCAGAAATATCAGGAACATTGATGTATATTCAACAATCCCCTTTTTCATATTGTCCCACCAAAATCTATCTCATACAACTCAATAAATTATTGTGCTCCCTAGTTGAATATAGATGGTTGATATTTGTGCATGAGTCATAATATATTTTTTTATATCCAGATTGGAAGGTACACATAGTCATAACACAACTCATAATACTCTTTCCTCATCAATATTAAACTTTGAGGATTCCTCTTTTCTTAGAGCCTCCACATTTTTATGAATTTCCACATCATTTCTTTGAGAATGTATTGTTTTCTCAATTAGGGATTGTTGGGAAATAATTTGAGAATGTATTGATGAGAATACTTCCTTAATGATTCCCATGTCTGTAACGACCCAAACTTTTTTAATAGTATATTAACTTACTCTTAACAATTTAATAGAGATGTTAATGGTCAATGCAGAAATAGGAGTCGATGGCTTCATCTGGTAGACTCGAACCTTATGAAGCCCATTTATCAGATCTTGGGAAGGAGGTGGAATCTTTGGGCTTCACTTTGGACAAAGCCCAAGCCGAACTCCAGCGTGTCAAGCTTGAACGGAAATGCCTATGGGAGAAGTTCAAGTTAGTATAGATTACTACTAGGGAAATGTTATCTGAGCATCCCTCAGATTCTATCACCATAGCACACCTTACACTTAGGTCATATGCTGGTGTTATAAGGGGCTATGTGACGAGACCATAGCTTCTTGGTGTAATCCTTTGGGATGAATAAATTGATATTTCTTCCTTTAGTTAAGTTTGTGAAATTTCAATTGTCCGGATAATTTTAGGATGTATTTTATTGATGAATTTAAAAAAAAACGTATTTTAAAATATTTATGTAAACCTTAAATAATAGATGATGTGTAATTATTTTCAAAAAATGGTCTTCTGTAAAAGTGTTCAGTAAGGAATTTGGAGTCTAATAAGATCAACTTAATTTTTGATGAATAGTAAATTATGAATAGTGATTTTCATCTTAGGATTAGTAATGTGACCAAATGTATTAGTAATCTCACTTAAATAATGTTTTAATAAAATTTAGACACCTTGATTAAGTAGTGTGATTCAATAAAATGGTTAAATAATAGTTTCATAAATTATTAGTCAAGTATCAGTTTTTTCGGGTGAATAGTTTTTTGTAATTAAAAATTAAATTAAAAATATTTAGAAAATTATTTTTATAAAATGAACTTTATTTTTGAACTCGTAGAATTGATATTATGTTATGGTAATTTTTGAGGATTTTTCTGAAAAAAATTACATTTCAGAGAATAGTAAAAATGCAGTTTTAGGGATTCGGTTTGTTAAATGACATCATAATTGAGTCATGTTGATGTCATGAGATATTTTAAGGGATGGTATACTAAAGGTGATAAATTATTGTATGAGGCGTCCCAAGTGGCCAATACCATGGGCAAGCCCATGGTTTTTCCAATACCACCAATGAGGTGTCCCTTGGCCATTAATGCCTTGTCCCCTCACTTTCCCTATAAATACCAAGCCATCCTGTCATCCATTCAACTCTAAAATCATACTCAATGAAATTATGGTCTCCATACCTCCCAAGGAGTCCTCCCAAGTTTCCCCCAAGCCCTCAAGGTCCCAACCATTGAGTATTAAGAGTTACATTTAAGGTAAGGGATCCGACCTCTCTCTTTCTTTTCAAGTAATCTCTTTTATGTCATTACTTTTATGCTCCATGTTCTTATGTTGGAAGATGTTATTTTATATTTATATTACTGCCCTTTTCATTTTCATATTATTGGATTCCCCCTATTTCTCTCATCAATTCGTTTTAAGAATGCTTAAGCGGTGCCGTTAGGCTGCCGAATTTTTAAGGGGATTCTTTCACCCTTCTAATTTTTTCAAAGTTATACTTTCATGTCAAGTATTTCAAGTTCCTTTTTAATTATGTTGGGGTATGATCTCTATATCTATAATACTTAACTCTTATGTTCATATGATGAGAGACCCTATTTGATCTTTTCAATTCATTTTTTTTGAAATTTAAGTGGCGCCGTTAAGCTACAAAATTTTTAAGGGGATTCTATCACCCTTTTCATTTTTTCAAAGTTCTACTTTCATGTCAAGTCTTTCAAGTTCCTTTTTAATTTTGTTTGGGTATGATATCTATATCTATAATACTGAACTCTTATTTTCATATGATGAGAGACCCTATTTGATCTTTTCAATTCATTTTTTTTGAATTTTAAGTGACGCCGTTAGGCTGCCGAATTTTCATAAGAGAAATCTAATTTGTGTCTTCCTTCCATGTTTTTCATTTCAAATGGTATGTCCTTCAAATTTCCTTACCATGTCCATATATTCTTCAAATTAGGTCCATCTACTGCTTTATGGGTCATTTATGTTTTTTTGACCCATGTCTCCTCTCTTTTCAATGTTTTCTAAAACCCCGAAACATAGCCGTTATGCTGCAGAATTTCCATCACAAAATGTCTCTATCTTTTTCTAATGTTCTTTTATTTTATAAAGTAATAATCAAAGCTCTCTCTTCTATAGGGGTATTCACATATATACCATGTTGTTCTATTTTAAATTCTTTGATTTACTTACATGAGACCTGCTCTCCCTTTCCATGGGTTTAAAGTGACGTAAAGATCATGTCTTTAAAGAAGATTTTAAAACATTATTATTATGAAATGAAACCCAATCGTTTTTTGCTATATGGGTTGTTTATGAAATTATTGATGTTGATATAAGTGGGTCACATGATAATAATGACACGTCAAGGGTGCTCCCTGATAGCGCTTCAATGCATTGGGCAAAGACTTAATCTCTAGAGATGACTATTTTTAACGATGCCTTGGTGAATAACCTTGGTAATTTTTAAAGAAACATTGGGGATGGAAATTGGTGAAACAGAAATGATTTTCAATATTAAATGTTGTAGCCACATCTTCAATTTATGAAAAAAGTTATTTTTTTCATGATATGCCTCAATATTTCTTTCTCATGCCTTAAAGTTCTTTTCATCACTTTATTAAAGTATCTCAAGTTCACATGTAAAATGTTTCTCTTATTTCTCTTACTGGGCCTTATGCTCACCCTTCCATTTGATGTATGTCCCCAAGTAATGAGATGTAGTAATGAAACTAGGATGAACTTAAGGAGAAGCCTTTCAAGTGTTTAAGAAAAATGTTTTCTGTTGTTTTCTTGTTTTATGTTCCTGGTATCCAAGACACTAAACCTTAACGATACGCAGTTTTGTGTAATGTAATGAAAGTCTATGTTATAAAAAGGCAGGATGCCATAGTTGGTATCAAAGGATGGTTTAGTTATTTGTGGAAATTATGATATAAAAATTTTAGGAAGAACCCTATAGAAAAGTTTTAATATAGGAAAACTTCCTGGTATTTTGGTATGTATTGAGTATGTGGTTTATCAAACAAGTACATCCCTATCTAGGTACGAACAGGTAGAGGCGGCTCTGGCACAGATGTAGATAGGGGTAAACCCCGAAAAAACTGCTTTGAGCTAGACTCGAATGGGAACTGGTGCACAATAACAGGCCTTACTACACTCTTGGTTACGACACTCCTGGGGGATATGTTTGGTTAATCACAACTTTTTATGAATCATTATGAAGGAATTATAGAGAAATGTAATTGTCTAAGCATGAAGCCTTATTTAAAAGATTCATAAATAAAATAAGTTTCTCACTAAGGTTTTATACTTTTTGAAAATGGCGGGCAATAGGAGGAACCATGCAGATGGTGACCACAATGCACCATGTGCTGACGGCCCTCTGATGGGAGTCGGAATGGAAACATTCATGGGAATGATGATCCAACTGTCTCATGATATGAGTAATAACTTGAATCATGCTGAGAGGACAACCTCACCATGAAGGGAACAACACTCTGTTGAGTCCTTCCTGCATCAACGACCACCAAAATTCCGTGGATCTACTGACCCATTGGTTGCGGAACAATGGATAAGCTCCATTGAAAAGATATTTTCTATAATCCTTTGTTCGGAACAAGAAAAAGTCACCCTTGTTGTTTACCGCCAAGAGGGAGAAGCTGATAAGTGGTGGTCACTGGTCAAAAACATGAAGCCACAAGGAGATATGGAAGCTATAGAGTGGGATGATTTTCGAGGAATATTCTTTAACAATTATTTCCCGTGTTCCATGAGAACGAGAATGGGGAAAGAGTTTCTCGAGCTGAAGCAGAAGGAGAATGAATCTGTCGGAAGCTATGAGATGAACTTCACCCGAATTTCATGATATACCTCTAGCTTTCCCATGGATCCAAGTGGGAAGGTTGATAGATTTTTCGGTGGACTGATACCTCATCTTCGTAAGAGTCTAGCCAACCGGGACTACGATAGCTATGAGGAGATCGTGCGGAGTGCAATGAAACTCGAGCTAGAGATTGGTGAGACATAGTGGTCTCATAAATCAAATGAAAAGAAGAGATTGTTGGAGCACAGTTTAGGGAAGACTTTTGATCAGGGAAGAGGTGGAAAGAAAATGAAACATACCACATGGGATAAATATGGGAAGAAGCATCCGGGTCACTGCTTGATCGGAAGTGGAAAGTGATACAGGTGTGGAAGAGGAGGCCATGTTGCTCGGAATTTTCATAGTGAGGTGAAGCCTCAACTCCCCAAAACTAACGATAGAGGAAATATGGTTCCGGCCCTACCCGAAGTCAAACGCTTCAAGTGTGGACAACTTGGGAACTTTGCTAATCATTGTCCAAATCCGAGGGTAGTAGAGGGGAATCACCATCAACCACAACAAAGGATAGGGGAGCAAGGTCATGATTTTGCTATCACAACAACTGAAGTTGAATCTCCAAATGACATGGTAGCAGGTACTCTTGTTGTCCTCTCAAAACTAGCAACTAATTTGTTTGATTCTGGTTCTACGCATTCCGTTATTTCCTCCATGTTTGCAAAGAATATAGAATCAATACCCGAACTGCTTGAGGCATAGTTGTCTGTCAAGACTCCAAGTGGGATTATCCATGCATCAACAGAGTTTAGAGACTCTAGTGTTCACTTTAGTGAGGAAAATATTATCGCAAATATAGTAGTCATTCCCATGTTGGAATTCGACGTTATACTAGGGATGGACTGGCTCTCAATGTATAATGAGAAGATCAAATGCAGAAGTAAGGAAATATTGGTAGTCTTGAATGAACGACCTAAAATTATCTTCCAAGGATAGATATCCCTAACTGACCCCAATCTAGAAGCACCTCATATAGCTTTCTTTATGAAGTTAACCGGTGATGATGAAAAAGGGAAAGGTAGTGCACAAATAGAAGATATTCTGATTATTTAGGAATACATGGATATATTTCCTGAGGAGTTACCTGGACCTCCCCCATAAAGAGAGGTAGAGTTCTCCATTGAACTTGTACCTGGGTCTCAACCGATATCAAAGACCCCATATAGAATGGAAAATGTGGAGCTAGAAGAGTTAATGAAACAACTCCAAGACTTATTGGAGAATGTTTTATCCAAACGAGTGTGTCTCCTTGGGGAGCATCAGTTCTCTTTTTGAAGAAGAAGGATGGATAAATGCGGATATACATTGATTATAGATAACTGAATGGGATCACAGTGAAGAACAGATACCCTCTTCCAAGAATTTATGATTTATTTGACCAACTTCGTGGGGGTCAATTCTTCTCCAAGATTAACCTTCAATCTGGTTATCATCAATTGAGGGTGAATATGGAAGAAATTCCAAAGACTGCCTTCTGATCAAGATATGGGCATTATGAGTTTACTATTATGCCCTTCGGCTTGACTAATGCTCCTGCTATTTTCATGGATTTTATTAATAGAGTCTTTAATGAATACCTTAATAACTTTGTGGTAGTTTTTATTGATGATATTTTGATATATTCAAAAAGTTGTGAGGATAATGAAGATCATCTGAGGGTTATTTTGAAAATTCTACGGAAGGAGAGGCTCTTTGGAAAGTTCAACAACTGTTAGTTTTGGTTGAAACAAGTGGTTTTCTTGGGGCACATTATAACCAATGAAGGAATCTCGGTTGACCCTGCAAAGACTATGGTTGTTGAGGAGTGGCCTTAACCCACAACAGTAACTGAGATTCGTAGTTTCCTTGGTTTAGTGGGATATTATCGGAGGTTTGTGAAAAAAATTTCACGGCTTTCTAATCAACTAACCAAGTTGACTCGAAAAGGGGTTGAGTTCATCTGGACAAAGGAATGCGGGGAATGTTTCCAAGAGCTGAAGAAGATAATGGTTACTGCACCTGTGTTAACACTACCCTCTATCGGAGAAGGATTAATTATTTTTATTGATGCATCTCTGAAAGGGCTTTGGTGTGTCCTCATGAAAGACGACAAGGTAATTGCTTTTGCATCTCGACAGTTAAAGATTCATGAGAAGAATTATCCTACGCATGATCTAGAGCTAGCGGTAGTTGTTTTGGCTCTATAGATATAGAGGCACTATCTTTATGGGGAGAAATGTGATATATACACCGGCCACCAAAGTTTAAATTATATTTTCATGTAGAAATAATTGAACATGAGACAAAGGAGATGGTTGGAGCTTATTAAAGACTATGATTTTTCAATTCATTATCACCCTGGAAGAGCAAACAAAGTCGCAGATGTGTTAAGAATGAAAGATACCATTGTTCTGGAAACAGTGAGGATCCTATGGGATCCCCTGATTAAAGATCTAGTAAAACTAGACATGGTAATTGTAAGGGAAGGGACATCATCAACCTTATCCCAGATGATTTCTCAACCTTCATTACTAGAGAAGATCAAGCAGGCTCAAAAAGAAGATCCTTTACTGTAGGAGAAGCTTGAGGCTGTAAAGGATGGGAAGTTCCCTGATTTCAATATTGATCAAGAAGGTGTATTGAACTTACGTACAAGACTATGTGTTCCATCTATTCCGGAAATAATGAATGAACTAAAGGATAAAGCTCATAGCTCTACTTTCTCTATACATCTGTGAAGCACTAAAATGTATAGAGACCTTCGTGAACATTATTGGTGGGATAACATGAAGAGGGAGATTGCTGATTACACTACAAGGTGCCTGGTGTGTCAACAAGTAAAGGAATAATGACAACTTTCTAAGGGGGTATTACCACTTCTACCCATACCAGTATGGAAGTGGGATAATATCACTATGGACTTTGTAACTGGTCTCCCGAAAACATCCAAAGGAAACAATGGGATATGGGTTATTGTGGACCGTCTCACCAAGACTGTCCATTTTATCTCTATTTGGGAAAATTTATCTCTGGATCAACTTTCCAAGATATACGTAAAGGAAGTGGTAAGGCTTCATGGGGTACCACTATCCATCGTGTCTGATCGTGATCCAAGATTCACATCAATATTCTAGAGAAGACTTCAACATGCTTTGAATACTGAATTGAATTTTAGTACGGCCTATCATCCTCAAAGTGATGACCAATCTGAAAGAACTATTCAGACACTCAAATACATACTGATATTATGCTCAATGGAATTTAAAGGTGGATGGGATCAACACCTCTCATTATTTGAGTTCTCCTATAACAATAGCTTTCATTTGAGTATTCAAATGGAACCCTATGAAGCTCTGTATGGAAAGTGATGTAGAACTCCTACTTGTTGGGATGAAACTAGTGAGAGAAATCTTCTTGGGCCTGATCTTGTGCATGAGATGACAGAACAGGTTCATTCCATCCAACAACACAGAAAGGCTGCTCAGAGTCAGCAGAAGAGCTATGCTGAAAACCGTCGAAGGGACTTGGAGTTTGGTGTTGGAGACAATGTCTTCCTTCGAATTTCTCCATGGAAGAGATTCATGCGGTTTGGGAGGAAAGGGAAGCTCAGCCCTAGGTACATTTGCCCTTATGAAATCCTTGATCGCATAGGAGTAGTGGCCTATCGTTAGAACTTACACCGAACCTAGATCAAGTTCACGATGTCTTACATATATCTCTCTTGAGGAAGTACATACCCGACCCTCCGCATGTACTGAACCCAGAGGTGGTACAACTAGAACATGACCTCTCTTATGAGGAGCATCCAGTAGAGATCTTAGACCGTAGATACATGGTTCTACGAAAAAAGACTACCCACTTTGTGAATGTCTTGTGGAGGAATCATAAATATGAAGAAGCGACTTGGGAGCATGAGAAAACAATGATGCAAATGTACCCTCACCTTTTCGACTAGGCCTCAAGTATAAAATTTTAGGGATGAAATTTCTTAAAGGGGGGAAGAATGTAACGACCCAATCTTTTTTAATAGTATATTAACTTTCTCTTAAAGATTTAATAGAGATGTTAATGGTTAATGTAGAAAGAGGAGTCGAAGGCTTCATCCGGTAGACTCGAACCTTACGAAGCCCACTTATCAAAGCTTGGGAAGGAGGTGGCAACTTTGGGCTTCGCTTTGGACCAATCCCAAGCTGAACTCCAACGTGTCAAGCTTGAACGGAAATGCCTACGGGAGAAGTTCAAGTTAGTAGAGATTACTACTAGGGCAATGTTATCTGAGCCTCCTTCAGATTCTCTCACCATAGCACACCTTACACTTAGGTTATATGCTGGTGTTATAAGGGGCTATTTGACGAGACTTTAGCTTCTTTTTGTAATCCTCTAGGATGAATAAATTGATATTTCCTCATTTAGTGAAGTTTGTGAAATTTCAAAAGTCCGGATAATTTTAGGATGTATTTTATTGATTAATTTATAAAAAAATGATATTTTAAAATATTTATGTAAACCTTAAATAATTAATGATGTGTAATTATTTTCAGAAAATGGTCTTCTGTAAAAGTGTTCAGTAATGTATTTGGAGTCTAATAAGATCAACTTAATTTTTGATGAATAGTAATATTGAATAGTGATTTTGAGCTTAGGATTAGTAATGTGACCAAATGTATTAGAAATCTCACATAAAGAATGTTTTAATATAATTTAGTCACCTTGATTAAGTAATGTGTTTCAATAAAATGGGTAAATTACAGTTTCATAAATTATTAGTCAAGTATCAGTTTTTTAGGTGAATAGTTTTTTTTAATTAAAAATTAAATTAAAAATATTTTGAAAAATATTTTTATAAAATGAACTTTATTTTTGAACTCAGAGAATTGATATTATGTTATGGTACGTTTTCGGGATTTTTCGGAAAAAAATGAATTTTCAGTGAATAGTAAAAATGCAGTTTTAGGGTTTCGGTTTGTTAAATGACATCATAACTGTGTCATGATGATGTCATGAGATATTTTAAGGGATGGTCGACTAAAGGGGATGAATTATTGTATTATGTGTCTCAAGTGGCCAATACCATGGGAAAATACCATGGGCAAGCCCATGGTTTTGCCAATACCACCAATGAGGTGTCCCTTGTCCATTAATGCCTTCTCCCCTCACTTTCCCTATAAATACCAAGCCATCCTCTCATCCATTCGACTCCAAAATCATAATAAACTATGTTACGGTGTCCATACCTCCCAAAGATTCCTCCCAAGGTGCCCCCAAGCCCTCAAGGTCCCAACCATTGAGTGTTAAGAGTTACGTTTAAGGTAAGGGATCTGACCTCTCTCTTTCTTTTCAAGTAATCTCTTTTATGTCATTCCTTTTATGCTCTATGTTCTTATTTTGGAGGATGTTCTTTTATATTAATATTACTGACCTTTTAATTTTCATATGATGGTATTTCCCCTCTTTCTCTCATCAATTCTTTTTAATAATGTTTAACTGGCGTCGTTAGGCTGCCGAATTTTTAAGGGGATTCTTTCACCCTTCTCATTTTTTCAAAGTTCTACATTCATGTCAAGTCTTTCAAGATACTTTTTAATTATGTTGGCATATGATCTATATATATATCATACGTAACTCTTATGTTCATATGATGAGAGACCCCATTTTATCTTTTCAATTCATTTTTTTGATGTTTAAGTGGTGCCATTAGGCTGCTGAATTTTTAAGGGGATTCTTTCACCCCTCTAATTTTTTCAAAGTTCTACTTTCATGTCAAGTCTTTCAAGTTCCTTTTAATTATGTTGGGGTATGATCTCTATATCTATCATACTGAACTCTTATTTTCATATGATGAGAGACGGTATTTGATCTTTTCAATTCATTTTTTTGAAGTTTATGTGATGCCGTTAGGCTTCCGAATTTTCATAAGAGAAATCTAATTTTTGTCTTCCTTCCATGTTTTTCATTTATAATGGTATTTCCTTAAAATTTTATTAAAATGTTCATATATTATGCATATTCTGTCCCTCTAATGTTTTATGGGTCATTTATGATTTTTTGACCCATGTCCCTTCTCTATTCAATGTTTTCAAAAACCCCGAAACATAGCCGTTATGCTGCAGGATTTCCGTCTCAAAATGTCTCTATCTTTTTCTAATGATATTATATTTTATTAAGTGAATACTCAAATCTGTATCTTATATAGGGGTATTCTCATATATACCAAGATGTTCTATTTTAAATTCTGGGATTTACATACATGATACCCGCTCTCCCTTTCCGTGGGTTTAAAGTGACGTAAAGATCATGTCTTTAAATCAGTTTTTAAAACGTTATGATTATGAAATGAAACCCATTCCTTTTTTTATATATGGATTGTTTATGAAATTATTTATGTTTATATATGTGGCTCACATGATAATAAAGACATTCATGTGTGCTCCCTGATAGTTCTCCAATGCATTGGGTAAAGACTTAATCCTTAGTGATGACTATTTTTAACGACGCCTTGGTGAATAACCTTGGTAATTTTTAATGACACCTTGGGGATGGAAAATGGTGAAACAGAAATGATTATCAATATTAAATTTTGTATCCACATCTTCAAGTTATGAAAAAAAATTATTTTTATTATGATATGCCTCATGATTTCTTTCTCATGCCTTAAAGTTCTTTTCATGGCCTTATTAATGTATATCAAGTTCACTAGTAAAATGTTTCTCTTGTTTCCCTTACTGGGCCTTCCTCTCACCCTTTCTTTTGATGTATGTCCCCAGGTTATGAGATGCAGTAATGAACCTAGGATTAACTTAAGGATAAGCTTTTCAAGTGTTTAAAAAGAATGTTTTATGTTGTTTTCATGTTTTATGTTTTTGGTTTCCAAGACACTAAACCTTAAAGATCCCCAGTTTTGTGTATTGTAATGAATTTTTATGTTATAAAAAGGTAGTATGCCACATGTACATACATTTCAATTTGATGAAGATTGTATCCTTCTTAATTATTATCATTGATAATGTTATTTGATCCTTTTTACATAGAGCATCTTCCACATTATTTTCCTTTCCTAAAGGGTAGTGGATTGAGAATTCATAATCCTTAATGATCTCTTACAATATTTGATGGCTCATATTTATATCTTTCTATGAGAATATATATTTGAGGCTTGTATGATCAGTATATATTTCACACTTCTCTCTATAGATATTGTTCCTCCATATTTTCAAAGAAAAGATCACATGTGCCCACTCAAGATCATGTGTTTTCTAGTTATTCTCATGAATTTTCAAATACCATTAGATGTAGGATTCCATATTATAAGTTTCATTAGTACACATATGATGAAATTTTTTGATTCATTTCTGTATACCACAAAGAGTTCCCCACTTGTATGTATTTTGAGAATTTTTTTAGTGATAAGCCACTTTTTCATCTCTTTGTAGAAGTATTTACATCCACTAGTCTTGGAAACATTTCTCCCTTATGAGTAATATTGGTTTGTGTGTTTTAAAATCAGTAAATATTCTTCAAAAAATGACCAATAATACATTTCTAGAGAAAAGAAACTACATATCTCTATTACAGATGTTGTCCTGGTCTACTCTTCAATTTCCTTTTTCATGGAAGGGTCCACAGATATTTCATTGATGGTGATAAAAGCCCCCAAGAATTATATTTCCTCTATATATAACTCAAATTTAATTTAGTTTTCATATATCTTACTAATTCCCATGGTCTTTATAATAGTTTTAAAATTTTCCTCATGTTTCTCATTTCTCTGTGTGTTTACCGTAATATCATCCTTATATACTACCACTTTTTTGATGTAATCTATAATGAATATATTTATTAAGTATTTTAATATTTATAGAGAGTTGGTGATTCCTAAAGGAATCACTATAAAATCATATATATTATACCTCCTTGGAAAGGAAGTCTTTTGATTATATTCTTTCATCACCATTAATTTTATTATATCCTGCCAGTAGGTCCACCATAGAGAAATACTTTGCACCATGTAGTTGATTGAGCACATCATATCTCAACGGAAGGAGAATCTTATTCACTAAAATTATTTTTTTGAGCTCACAATAATCAATGAAAATCACATTGATTTATCCTTCGTTTTGTTAAAGAGGACTGGAACACCCAATGGTAAAGCACTTGGGTGTATAAAACCGTTGTCCATGTTCTATTTAATGTGCTGCTTTTATTTACTCCAAATAAATGGAGTACATTCAAAAAAGTTTCTTTGATATGGGAAGATATATAGGAATAGGTAAATTTTGGAACTCAACCTCTTTGTGAAGTGGAATACTTGGAAATTTATTAGGGAACACATTAGTGTATTCACCGGTAATGGGAATGTGTTCTATCACTTTTATCTTTTTTGTCTCAATAATATGAGGTAGATTTTATTATTTATAAGGAATTAATATCCAAAATGGATATGATGATTCTGAATAATATTCATCATCATCCTTAAAGTTGTAAATAATTAGATGATACGTTTGGATGTGAAGAGCGATGTCCCTTTCCCGAAAATTTATGTTGTCTTTGTATAAAAATATTAAATCCATTCAGAATATAAAATCTAAGTCCACAAAAGGAAGTAGGATAAAATTTTATGGAATTTTCAGTCAACAAACCTTAACTGGGGATGACTTATTTACTATGGATCCAATAATTTGTCCAGTTTTTTGTCTCAAAGATCACTCAACCACAATATTTTGATTTGTGGTTTGAATTTTTGTACTACACATGATTAATATGAAATAACACATAGAAATAGAATCAAATAGTACGTTGTCGATTCATGAATGAACAACCAGGACACCTATCAAAAAATCATTTTTATGATCCACCCCAGAAGTAGCGATTGCATAATATTTCCATTTTTATTATGTCTCTGGTGTCTGTTGATGCTGATTTCACTCAATGAGTCTAGTTTTAGTGCACTAGGTTTTATAGATCCATTTCTTCCAACAGTTGTAGCATTGAACCATGGGTGGTTCTCCACTTTACTCCACCACATTTTCTTGATTCATCATCTCATTTTGAAATTCATGATCGTGGTGGCCTTCTCTCCCACACATAAATAATTTCCCAACCACCATGAGGAAATTCCCAAGATTCTTCTTCCCACATTTTTTAAATATTATTAGTTGAGTTATCTTTCCTACTTTAACAATAGAACTTCCATCATGAATCTCAATCTTTAGTTTCTTATCTCCATAGTAATGGGACCATTCTACAAACCCCAAATCTATTTTTAAGTAACATTTAACAACTTCTTAATAACTCCCATATTCTCAAACTTCTATAGATTATTGAAGGAGTGGTTTATAAAAAATAAATAATCACAGTTTTCTACCATTATCGATAAAAAAACTAAATGCATTCCTTACAATCCATGTGAAATATTCCTTGTAAATTATGATAGATTCAAATTCCTTTTTCTTCATCTCTATGAGTAATCTCCAAATATTTTAATGAAGAGTTTGATGGAAATACTGGTTAAGAAATATTTTATCAATGTCTTCCTACTCTATCTCATCAATTTTCTCATTTTTCTGAGTGTACTTAATCAACAGCCACAATTGTTCAGTCTCTCTATCTAAGGGGTATACGACTAGAGTCACCTTCTTCTCTGTAGAACAGTGAATCATAGAAAATACTATCTCCAATATGTAGACCCACTATTCCATGACATGTGAATGAGAAGATCCAATAACTATAAATTGTCATTTATGCATAAAATACTTGATAGTGAGTTTTTCTCTCATAGGAGAAGGAAGATTATCTACATTATTACTCATATTATTCATAGTCAATGATATATGGGTAGGAATCACCACACAATTTTTAACTCCACCTCCCAATGCATTTGGGATGTCATTCAGTAAATTATTGTGTAGCCCCTCTCATGGGTTGTTAGCGTGGTTTCTCCTGCTTCGAAAGATATTACAAAAATAAAGGGTTTGAAAAAATAATAATTCAACATGTCAGGATTAAATAATTTATTCCTTTTTGAAATTAAATTTAGAGGCATATATTATGGAATTCCAATGTTTTGAATTTTTCTAAAACAATACTTCTTGGGTTCTTTCATATTTATAGAAGAATACAATGGGTTTTCACTAATGTTATCTAATACTAATTCCAAAATTAACATAACCCAACTCTAATACAATCTATAGTGTCCTAAATTTTTCCTACATGACTGTTACATCTTTTCAGATAAAAAGAAAAAAAAAGATTTATAATCTAGGATCCAATGGTTTAGTGTATTGTGAAATGAGGACCATACATAACAACTAAAAATTAAAAAATAAACAGTATCTATTTCCTTCTTATCTATCATCTTAGTGACCCTCTTCTTCACTTATTATAGTAATTCAACTAAGGATATACATCATAAAAATTTGTTAGCTAAAATCTTGATAAGAAAATAGATATTAACATGTATCCAAAAGACATGGGTGAGAATAATAAGTATCATCATAATATAAACATTGAATTATAATCATATTCATGATAGGAAGTGTCCTATAATGTCATGGAATTTGTAAATTCACTGAAATGAAACATATTTCCTTAGGTGTTAAATAGAACACATAGTTATGAAAAAACAACCATCATGTTCAGACATTAATTTTGTGAATATAATAACATCATCATCATTGTGAAAACATGTAGCATCATGTTCATGAATATTTCACATTATCTCATGAGATACATCATATTGTCTAATGAATTGGAGGACTGTTTATTTCTTGGATCGCCCATGACATCAGAATATATACCTAATAATGCTTCCCATGTAAAATTTATATCAATCATAGTCATTAAATAACCCAGTAAAAGTGAAATGGATTAATGAATACTTTATAGATCATACATTCAAACATAAAATTTGGTTTTCCCAACAAAAAAATGTAATAATATATTTGGTATAAGATTCATCAATCAGGAATGAAGAAAAATAATCTCAAGGGAAGTAAAATTTATTTTTTAGAAAGAAGGCTTGTTTTGGGAAATTCATTATTATTGTCATAAAATCATATTAGTAACGTGTATATACTAGAAATGAAAATTGATTGAAAATTTGAATAACATAATAAGGAAATTCATACTATGGAATAACTAATAACCCAATGAATTTAACTAGGTTTGAGAACCCCTTACCTTATGTCTAAATGATTTATTCAGTTTAATATACAGGATAATTAAATTAGATTCATTAATAAATGAAAACCTATTATATATTTATTTGATTTATTATAATTTTATGATGTTTTTTTATATACCTTTTTATTAGTTATATGGTTCAATTTCATCATTTGGGAGTGATCTTTTTCTTGGTTTCCATTATCGTTTATCTTATATACATGTATAGAAGATTGTGTAAAATGAGAATAATCAACCAAAATTGAAATTATATGTTTTTAATGAACATACATATTTTTAAATGGTTTTATATATTATTTTTTCCAATATGAGATTTATTCATTAGATAAAATATTAATGATAACTATTTCGATAAATTCGGTGATTTTTTTCATCATTACGAACTAGTTTGTGTTTATAATTTCATATTATGTATATTTGTTCGTTACAAAAAATAAAAAAAAAATTATAACATATTGAATAAAATATTTCCCAGACACTATAATGGTTTTAGTTTCAATATTGAGGGTAGTAATGGAAAATGAAAACATATCATCCTCGAAGGCTATAAATTAACACATCATAGACAGTGATTTGATTTTCAGAACTAAAGGTAGGGGAAAATAGGTTTGATGTTATATTATTAAATTAACAAAATAATATTCTATTATAGATAGTATAATATATTTATATTTCCACTTGGATAAGGGTAGTTGTGTATCATCCTGACATTTGAGAATGAAACACTATTTTTAATAGCATATATGACATGCTAAATTGAGCTTAAACGAAGAACTAAATATTATTATCTTAATGTTACCCTTATAACCTATCCATTGGAACTATTGGAATGAATAGTATAAACTAAATTATGAAAATATTTTTTACACATGTTTAAATAATGATTCATTGGTTACCAAAATTTATTATAAATGGAAATAAAAACCTATTGAATATATAAGATGTGTCTTTACGAAAACCTTTTTTAAAAAGAGAATAACTCTATTTATAAAATCATATCACTCATTATGGATTTTTTTAATGAATAATATTTTTTATATATTAAATTTAATTTTTTCAATAAATCATATATTTTTTCTAGGTGTGATATAAGATCAAATTCAATTTTTATTTAAAATAAGTATTTTACTAAAAATGATGTGTTAATGCCTTTTTATGGAGAACCCATTTAAAATATAGTTTTTATCACTATTATTTGTTCTAATTGAAAAAATAAAATTCTTATTTAGATTTGTGACATCAAAATTTACTTTAGATGTATTTTTGATATTTTCTGGATAACAATCATGTTTTGATGAATAATAAAAATACGCCAAATTTTAATTGAAAACATCTTTTTCCATAGAGATAATTTATATAGATATGTTATATTATTAAATTTTTTTAAAGTGTAAATCTAATATAATTTTATCACTTAATCATATTTTTGGCCATTCATGTAATTTCACAATGAAATTATATGTAAACTCACATCAATATTTTGAGGGTTATTATTATTTTAAAACCAATTTTTTCATTTTGACAACGATAATTAATTTTAATTTAGTTTCTGCAGCTTCTGTGTTTTGAATTTGAAAAATTGAATTATATATTAGAAATTGTATGGTTCAATTTGTAAAAATATGTATCTTTTTTTGTGGACATTATGAATTGTAACTTCATAAATTATTTTTTATTATTTTGGTTAAGGGAAAATCGATTAATTAAGGGTAATAATAAGATTATAAAATTACCCTAAAACAAGTCAAAATTTTATTGGATGGGCTAGTTTAATTCTTCTTATAGAATATTTTTTATGTAAATGTATCAATGATTCCATGTAATCTGGTATAAATCTTCTCATAGAAGCTTGTTTGAATAAATGTATAAAGCTTCCTATAGAAGCAATAATAAAGCATCTCATAAAATCATGATAAATTAAAAGAAGTAAGATTCCCATGGAATCCATTTTAAATATTATCATAGAAGCTTAATTAATTAAATATACAATGATTCTTAAGGAATCTCTTTTAATGCTTCGCATGGAAGCTTATTTAATTACAAGGTCAAAACTTCCAGGGAATCTAGATTAAAGATTATTTTATACTCATGTTTTGAATAATTATTACATTATTAATATGGGTTATAGAAGTGATATCAATGAATATAAAAAGTCATTATAAAGATAAAATTATTTCTTGCATCATGGTATTTTATTTATTATTTTTAGGCATTAAATAAATAAATTTATTTATGACATAATGATGATAAAACAATTACATTATTAAAGAATGATTCAAATAAATGATATTATAAATATTAAAATAAATGTAATTTGAAATTTTTAATGTTATCCATGAATTTTTTGGATGATTATTAAATTTTAAATTTGAGTTATTCCATTTAGTTCTATGTAATGATGTTTTTAGGATATTTTGAATAAAATGACATATTTTGAAGAGTGTCAAAATTAATCTAGGGTGAATTTTTAGATGTTTTCTAAGAAGTTTCAAATTATAAAATTTTCTAAATGTTTTTTTTGTGAAAAGAAAATATATATAGAATTATTAAATAACATTTTATGTTATGTTATTTTAAAAAATTGGACATACATGGTTGTAATGAGGGTGAAAATGTGGTTCAATAACATCTAAATAATTTTTTGGTGAATCATATGTTTTTCTTTTGGAATATTAATTTTAACCTTATTAATGGTAATTTGACCAAGGGAATTGTAACCTCAACTATGGATATATAAATATGAATTAGTCATCTAAAGTGGTAATGTGATATAATTAAATCATAGTGTATGTAAATAAATGTTTCTGTAATTATTAGTTATGTATTAGTATTTAATTTATCTATTTTAATTTAAAATAAAATAAGATTTTATAAAATGTAGTTAACTTTTGGATTCAAAAAATATATTTATTTTGAATTATTAAGATTTTTCTTAAATGGTTGTATTTTCAATGAATAGTAAAAATTTAGTTTTGTGTTTTCAGTATGTTTAATGACATCATAATTATGTCATGACGATGTAATGAGTAAGATAAGAGACTAGTTAAATCATATGGATTAAAATATGATATGAGGTTTCCCAAGTGGCCAATAGCATGGAAAAATAAAATGGTTAAATACCATGGTCAAGCGCATGGTTTTTCAAATACCACAAATGAGTTTTCCTTGGAAATTTAAAAACTATTTACTCAATTTTTATATAAATAACCAACCATTAAATTTATTTCATTCATTAAAAAATTATAATCCATGAATTTCTATTATTTATTCCTCCCAATGAGTCCAACCATGGTTTCCTCAAGCCTCCAAGGTCCTAATCTAAGTGTTGTAGAAGTTACTGTTCAAGGTAAGGGAACCTTTCACCATCCCCTTTTAGTCAATGAATTTTTTGTGGTATGTATTTTAATTTCAATATTTTTTTATTGGGTATGTTATTATATATAATTATTTTTTTATATTTTATGACTAAATTATGGGACTCCATTTTTTCACTCATCGATTCATTTTCAGAATTTTTATGTGATGACGTTAGGCTGTAGAATTTTCAAAAGGGAATTATCAACTTCTCATTTTCATTCATGTTCTCTATTATGTGGTATGAATTTAGAATTTCCATACCATGTTCTTATTTACATTTTATTATATTTATATACTTTATTATGAATAATTTATGGATGGGAGACCCTTTTCCATTTTATTTTTATGGGTTCTAAAACCAAGTTTCATAGTTGTTATGCTGCAGAATTTTAGTCTAAAAATATCTCTCTTTTTTCCAGAGGTTATTTTATTTTCATTATATACAAATTTTATATACCGTGTTATTCATCATGAAATAAAAATGGTTTATTTTATTCTACAATTGACATACATAAAACCCTCATTCCCTTTCGATGGGTTATAAATGATATAATGATCATGTTTTTATTCAATTTTTAAAATGGCATGATTTTTATATGAAACCCATTTAATTTATTCTCAATGGCTTATTTATGAAATTTTTTATTAATATATATGTGGATCACATGAAAATAAATACATGTTAATTTTATACCCAGATAGCTCTACAATGCATTGGGTAAAGAAATTAATCTTTAGAGATGACATGTTTCACGATACCTTAGTGAATAACCTTTGTAATTTCTAGGATGCCTTGGTGAATAATCTTCTTAATTTTTCTGATACCATGGTGAATAACCTTGGTAATTTTTACGACACCTTGGTGATGGACCTTTGTGATATGATACATTGGGGACAGACTGTGGTGATATGATTATAAATGTTTTAATTAAACTTTGTAGCCACATTTTCATGTTATGATCAAAATTATTATTGTTATGATATTCCTCTTCCACATTCCTTTATGAAATTCCTCATGTTCTTCTTTACATCTCTCAATATCACATGATTTTTTTTCCATTTTTCCCTTTATTGATATTTTTGTGCTCATCCCATCTTTTTAAATTTCATTCATATGGCTCAAGATTGGTAAAAATAAAGAAGATTCTATGATGAAAATATGTAAGGATTTGTCTTGAAATAAAACCATGTTTCATTTTAATAGTTTTTTATTTATCAATAATTGATTTTTTGTAGACTAATATAATATTAAATGTTTCATTTTTTTGTAATATTTTATCCTAATTATCTAAAACTATAAACCTAAATGATATTTGGGAATGAATGAAAATAAATTCAAGCCAAAAGTCACTAGAATAAGTTAATTTTACAGTCGGGGCCTTATAGTTGGTATCAAAGAAAGGTTTAGGCAAATTTTGAAATTATGATATATTCTTATGAGTTTATAAGATTAAGGATGACCCTAAGTTTATATTTTTATAAATCATGTATAGAAAAATGTTTTAAAATTTCAAGGTGATTAACAATATTATTAGAGACATTTATTTTTTTAGGTAGTTCTGAGATATTAATTTTTGAATGTCAAATGAATGGTATTTGGTAAAAATTGTGGTTAAAACATCATATGGTTATTTTAAGGATGTTATCATATTTTGGTAGTATTAGAAGAATTATATAGTTTTAGAAAAATGGAAAATATGCAGTCTATGTGACAACTCGTCACATCGATCAAGGCTACAGGAATCAAACCCACAACTGAAGAGGGATAAGAATTTATTTCTTTCCACTGACCTGCATGAATTCCCGAGTTTGTACTACTTCATTCGTTTTAGTTAAATGAATTGATGAAAAAACAATAAGTGGGTTTTTGAGAAAAATATTTTATTGAATAAATAACCATGGGATATGGAAAATGATTTGGGGATTCGGTGAGAAATTTAATTTTGGAAGATGTTAACTGTTTTGGGGAGTATATATTATTATGGTAAATATAATACTATAGAGTTTTATTTGAGGATTGAATGTTGAATTATTTAATAATGGATTTATGGGAATTAAGAAAGGATTACCCTATCATAGAGAACATGTGATTATGTTAATTAATTTTTTGTATGAGACATTAAGAGTGGTTAATGTTATTTAGAGAAAAATGTTAAAATTTATCTTGGAATATTATGTGAACAAATCATCTAGAATTTTGGGCTTCAATCTTGTTTGGATTATCTTGAATAATTTGATGGAAAATTGCTAATTGAATGCTTTTGTTGATCTTTGGGAATTGTTTGTTGAATTATTGAGATTAATAGTAGTATTTCTTTTTATAATAGAATATTATTTTTGAGGATTATCTGATCTAGTACAACACATTTTTGTATTGGTTAATTTCTAAAGACATGGTAAATATATAGTTCATGATTTGTGGATTATGTGATTCTTTATATATTAATTCCTACACATAATGTGGGTCCATGTAATCTTGAATACTCGTTGTTTTGGAGAAAATATACCTTTTGGATGATATTCATTAAGGGATGAAACCCTACATTTAAAGTAAGTGTGTTTCCTTATGATCATAGTCGTTATTTTAAATAAATTCCTCAAATATATGAAAATTTCTTTATAACAAAAACATTGCCTATTTTTTTATACTATGTAATCAACGACTGTTTAAAACATTCCATGTTTGTGGTTTTCAAGTTGTTAACATTCCCATGATCATATTTCCTATCACTCTCTATCAGAACAATATGGTTTGTTTCTCTTCCATATCCATGTTTTCCTACATGTAATCCTCATATGTGTTATCTCGAGTGACCTTTTTAATTCCCTTTTTTCTTTTAAAGTGATTTTTTATGGACACTTTTTCTAATGTGGAATTTTCAATGATGTTTTCGATCCTAATTTGAAAATTCTTAGGATTCAATTTCCAAAACATGGGAAGAATTTAACATCCCATTATTTAAGAAAGAAACACTGTGTATGATAGTTTACAAGATACACTACATTCAGCTTAAATGAACAACTAACTATTATTATTTATATGATACTTTTATAACCTTGCCGTTGGAAAAGAGGAAATGGATAGTATAAACAAAATTATGAAAATATGGTTTACACATGTTTAAATAATGTTTACTTATTTACCAGATTAATTATAAATGGAAATAAAAACTAATTGTATATATCAGATGTGTTTTTATGAAAACCTATTTTGAAAAGAGAATAATTGTGTTTATTAAATCATATCACTCTTTAGGGATTTTTATTTAATAAAAAATATAAATTATATATTAAATTTAATGGTTAGAATTCATTTAATATGTTTTCTAGATATGATATGTGAACAAATTCAATTGTTTCAGATAAAATAATTTTTTTTCTAAAAATGTAGTTTTTCAACCTTTTGATGAAGAACCCTTTTTATATTTAGGATATATCAATTTTATATGTTTTATTTGACACAATGAACATAATAATTATTATATGGATTTCAATATTTACTTAGGATTAAATTCTGATGTTTTTCTAAAAACTATTATGTTTGGATTTATAGTAAAAATAAGATATATTTTAATTGAAAACAACTTTTTCATCGAGATAATATATATGGGTAAATTATATTATTTAATCGTTTTAAAGTATAATTAGAATATATTTTTATCATTGAATAATATTTTTATCATTTGAATTAATTTCACAATAAATATATATATAAACACATGCCAATGTTTTAATGTCTATTAAATTAAAAAAAACCCATATTATCGTTTTGACAACAAAAATTAATTTTAAAATAATTACTACAACTTCTGTGTATTAAATTTCGAAAAATTAATTACATATTTGGAATCAAAAGGTATAAATTTTATAAATATGTATCTTTTATTTTTGGATATTATGAATAGTAACTTGAAGAGTTATTTTTAATTACCGCGGTTAAGGAAAAATTGAGCAATTAAGGGTAAAAATAAAATTATAAAATTATCCTACCACATGTCACAATTTTATTGGATGATCTAGTATAAATGATTTATATAAGCTTATTTAATTATATGGATAAATCATTCCATGGAAGCTGGTATAAATATTCCCAAAGAATCTTGTTTAATGAAATGTATAAAGCTTCCCACGGAAGAAATTATAAAGCTTCTCATAAATGATTATTAAATTAAAAGAAATAAGCTTCCCATGGAATCCATTTTGAAGCTTATCATAGAACCTTTATTAATTATATATACAAATCTTCCCAATGAATTCAGTTTAATGCTTCTAATGGAATATTCTTTAATTAAAAAGATAAAGCATCCCATGGAAGCTAGTTTAAATCTTCTCTCACACTCATCTTTTTAAGAAATATTAAATTTTTATTATGGGTTTATAAATGTGATATATTCAACTATAAATAGTCTTTATAAATCTAAAATTATTTCCTATATCATGGAATTTTGGTTATAAATTTTTAGACATTAAATGAATAAATTTATTTATGACACAATGATGATGTAGTCATTACTTTATTAATGAATCAATCAAATAGATGATACTATAAATATTAAAATAAATGTAATTTAATAAATTTGATGTTATCAATGAAGTTTTTGGATGATTATGAAATTTCTTCTCTATGTTAATGCATTTTTTTTGAAGTTATGAAGTCTTTATGATATTTTGAAATAAAATCCACGTTATGAATAGTGTCAAAATTAATCTAGGCTGAATTTTAGAAGTCTTATAAGAAGTTTCAACATTATGTTATACGATGAATTGTTTTTGATGAATTGTTTTTTGGATAAATAGTAAAAAAATATATTATTATTATTTAACATTTTCTGTAAAATTATTTTCAAAAAATTATACAAACATTGTTCTAATTATGGTAAAAAATGTGGTCCAATAAAATAAAAATAATTTTTCGGTGGATAATATCATTAAAACTTGGAATAGTAATTTTACCCTTATGAATGGTAATTTTTCCAATGTAATTGTAACCTTTCCTATTGAAGTATAAATATGATTAAGTCATCATAAGTGGTAATGTGATATAATTATATCATAGTATAAGAAAATAAATGATTACAAAATTATTAGTTCAGTATTAGTACTTTATTTATTTATTTTAATTTAAAATGAAATTAATTATTATAAAATTTAGTTCACTTTTTAATTTTTCATGTCGAAAAATGGACAGGGTGAATTTTATTGATTTTGCATACACACATGATTTTTCATTGAATAGTAAAAAAACTGTTCTGGTTTTTTCGTATGTTTAATGACATCATAACTATGTCATGATGATGTAATGAGTAATATATAATGATGGTTGACTCTTATGGATTAAAATAGTATAAGAGTTGTCCAAAGTGGCTAATACCATGGAAACATTCCACGGGAATGACCATGGTTTTGCAAATACCACTAATGAGGTGTCCTTCAAAATTAATAAAATATTCCCTCACTTTTAAAATATATACCCACCCATTCCATAATTTTATTTCATTATAAAATTATTCTCCATGATTTTCTACTAGTTATACCACACAAGGGGACCTCAAGCCACAAAGGTCACAATCTAAGAGTTTTAGAAGTTACTCTTCCCGATAATGGATCCTTCCACCCTTCTCTTTTAGTCAAAGATATATTTTTTAGATCTCTTAACTACCCTTTTTATGTTGGGTTATTCTCTTATATATATTTAATTATGTCCATTTTATGTAAAAATTACGAGATACCCTTTTATCTCTCATATAATCATTTTCATAATTTTTACATGATGCCATTAGGCTGTTGAATTTTTGTAAGGGAATTCTCAACTTCTCTTTTCCTTTAATGTTCCATTTTATGTGGTAAATATTTAAAATTTCAATAGAATATTCTTATTTCAATTATATTATGTCCTTATACATTATTATAATTCATTTATGTATGTATTACCTTTTCCCCCTCTCTTTTTAATTTTTTCTAAAACCATGTTTCATAGTCGTTATGCTAAATAATCTCGTCTCGAAATCTCACTATTTTTATCAATAAATTATTTTATTTTATTTATATAATTCTTATATTTCCATGTTTATTATTCATGAAATAAAAATGATTTATTTTATTATGTAATTGACATACAAAAAACCCCCCATTCCCTTTATGTGTGTTATACGTGACAAAATGATCATGTTTTTAAATACTTTTTAAAATTCCATGATTTTGGTATGAATCCGATATCTATTATCCTATATGGGTTTTTTTATCAAATGTTGGATTATTATATATGTGTATCACATGAAAATAAATAAATATTATGTGTGCAATCTGATAGTCCTCTAATGCATTGGGTTAATAAATTAATTTCTAGAGATGCCATGTTTTACAATAACTTGGTGAATAACCATGGTAATTTTTACGATAACTCAGTGAATAAATTTTGTAATTTTAATTATAAATTTGTGAATAGATTGGGTAATTTTTATTAGGCCTTGGTGTTTTACCGTGGTAATTTTTAAGGCACCTTGATAATGGACCTTAGTGATATAACCGCATGAGGATGGATATAGCATCCCTGACTTTTCATAAATTACTATTAAATCATTTTAAAGGTAAAAAACATAATATTACTACACATAGAGGATCCAGAGGTTTAGTTTCATGGGAAAACTAGGACCATACATAACAATTACAACATAAAGCATAAACATTTATTTAATTTCTTCTTCGCTTGCTTCTTATTGGAAAATGTATTCTCCTTAGTACATGTAGCCAACTGAGGATATAAATAAAAAGGGGTGATCTAAAATCCCAGTAAGAGGATAGATAAGAAGAATATAGCATGGGGTGAGCATAATCCTGACATAAAAAAAAGATCATGGACATGAGAGGAGCATAAATAAAAGACTTGAAATGTGGCAAAGAATAAAAATGAAACATCATGTCTCAGTGGTTGACTACCACACATACTTGTGAACCAAACTAGCATCTTTTTCACACATCATATCAAATTTACTCATGACATTAATCACTTTACCCAATTCATTGGGGCACTATATAATTTCGGGTGCACCCATCAATTTGAAACATTCATATTGCGCTATATAATTCCGGACACACCCACCACCAAATAAAATTATCATTATCATGTATGACACATAGAAAATATTTAAATAATTAAAATAACTAAGCCATGGTATGGAATAGGATTCATCTCATAATAATACTTTCATAAGCTTTGGGTTCCCAAAAGAAAGTGGGAACAACATACTTGATACAAGAACCATCAATCATGAATGAGAGGTAAAAGTTTAGTTCTTAATAGAAGAGTTCTTTTGAAATTTTTTTTGATTGACCTAAACATCATTATAAAACATGTATATACCATAAGAGGAAATAAAATTATGAAAAAATGATCTTTATGGAGTGACCATATCAAAAATGGAGTGAAAGAGGTAGAACCTGAAAGGCGAAAGTTGGGTTTGAGAATTTCCACTTAACTTGTATCTGATTGCTTCCTTCTATTTAATTTCCTTTTTAATGACATTATATTAATTAATTAGAAATTGAGAACCATTTATATATTAATATGGTTCATTATGGTTTCATTAAGTGATTTAATGTACCTTTAGATGAGTTATAGAGTTTAAAAACATTATTCGGGAATGTTTGTTTTTATGGTTTTCTATAGTGGTTCACTTGTATTCCTAAATTGAAGTTCATATAGTACATGGGTAACCATAAAGAAATAATATTACATGTCATTAATGAGGTTAAAGGAGTTTGGATGATATTATAATAAATCATATTATAACCATGTGGATGAATCATTAGATAAGAATTAAATGATGATTTTTTGGTTTAATTTGGGTGGTTTTTCGATCGCAACAAACATGTTTTCATTTATCACTTAGTAATATGGCCATATGTTATTTACAGAACATTTAATTGGAAATAAAACATATAACATATTCTATTTCAACTATAAAAATGGTTTCATGACCAGATATGAAGGTATAAATGGAAGAAGAAAACATGTCGTTCTTGAAGGTGATAAATTAACACCTCACGAACAATGTTCTCTTTAATAAAATAAAAGGAATTGGGAAAGGGGTTGGATGATATAATATCCCATTAGAATCATAAAATTACATTATATTTATAGAACTGGAGTTAAAATACCATTTGTATGAAGATATGTGGGGATATATCAAGAAATGAACTTGAACATGAAAGGAAATTAAAGGAGAAGTGAGAGAGAAATTACCTCTTAAATCCTCCTCCTGAGATCATCATTAAGGAAGCTAGGCTTGATCTTTTGATATTACCATCAACTCTTGGACTTGGGATAGGAGATAAGGAATATTTTTGGTCAGAGTTTAAAGAATTCTTGGAGATTGAGAGGTGTGAGGAAATTAGGGTGTGAAGGGTGGATTTTATAGTGGAGGGGAGAGGGGTTTCCTTAATATAAAATTCATTAGTTCATTATTTAATTCACAAGACAATGAATAGTGAGTATTCCATGACAAATAATATTAATTTTATCAGGTGATTCCAAAACAAGTGGGCATACATCATCCAAACATCACACATGACTCAATAATTAGCTTATTTAGATTATTTTTGTAAATTACGACATTTCACTATTCGTCCAAAATTCAAGTATTTCAGAAAAATCCAAAAACATTAACCCAACCATTTTTTTACTTGTAGAATCCATAAATGAATTCCATTTTTCATAAATAATTTTCTAAATATTATTAATTTAATAGTCAATTAAAATCATAATTTACTTTAAAAATAGTTTTTAAAAATTAAAACAGATTTTATAGTGCTTTCAAAAATTACGTTGAGTCTTATAAAATTATATAAAAACTATAAGACATTTATTCCATTATTTCTGAATACATTTTTGAAATAAAAATTTCCATTTAATTATTTAATTAATTATAATTAATTATTTATGACTTACAAAATACCAAAATGTTTACTAAGTTCAAATTTTTTAATTTCTAAGATGTTTAAATTTTATTTTATTATTCATGGGTAAGGTTACACTTATATTGGATGATTTACTATTCATATGGTCAATAATACTATTCATAAGGGTTCATTACTATTCACAAGGGTACATTACTATTCACTAATTTGTTTTTGTTTCATTAGACTTCAAATATCATCTTGAACACTACCGTGTATGTCGGATTTTCAAAATTCAAAACATAAAAGTGACAATCATATGTTTGAAGGCCACTTATCACTTATTAGTTCATTATGTTGTGTTTTCATGACATAAATATAAGAATGAATTTTCCATTGAAAAACATTGGGTCGTTACATTCTTCCCCCCTTAAGAAATTCACCCCTGAAATTTCACTTTACACAAATAGGTGAGGGTGTTTCTCCTTCATTGCCTCTTATTGTTCCCAAGTTGCTCCCTCAAACATATGGTTCCTCCACAACACTTTGACAAGATGGGTTGTCTTGTTACATAGAACCTTATCTCTCCAATCCATAATCTTTACTGGCTGCTCCTCTTAGGAGAGATCATCTTCGTGTTGAACCACCTTCGATTTTAGTACATGTGAGGGGTCTAGTATGTACTTCCTCAATAGTGAAACATGGAACACATCATGAACTTGAGCCATATTCGGTGGTAGTTTAAGACGATAGGAAACAACTCTTATGCAGTCATGGATCTCAAAGGGGCCAATATACCTTGGGCTTAGCTTCCCTTTCTTCCCGAACCGCATGACTCTCTTCCATTGAGATATTAGAAGGAAGACATTATCTCCAACGTTGAACTCCATGACCCTTCAACGGTTGTCAGCATAGCTCTTTTTCCAACTTTGAGAAGCTTTGATGTGTTTCTGGATGTCTTGAACCGTCTCATGTCATCTATTGAATAAGATTGGGTCCTAGTAGCTTTCTTTCTCCAACTTCATCCAAACAGGTTGGAGTTCAACCTCGCTTTCCATACAGAGCTTCATATGGAGCAATCTGAATACTCGAGTGGAAGCTATTGTTGTATGAGAACTCAACCAATGGGAGATTCTGATCCCAACCACCTTTGAATTCAAGAGAGAAGGATCTTAGCATATCTTCAAGAATCTGAATAGTTCTTTCAGACTGGCCATCAATTTGGGGGTGATAGGTCGTAGTGAATTTTAATTCAGTACTCAACGCATGTTAAAGGATCCTCTAGAATTTAGATGTGATCCTTGGTTCACGGTCAAAGACAATTAAGAGTGGAACACCATCCAGTCTCACCACTTCCTTCACATATATCTTTTCAAGTTCTTCTATCGAGAGATCTTCCTGAATAGTGATAAAATGACCAGTCTTGGTGAGTTGGTCAACCACAACCCATATCAAATTATTCTCCTTTGACGTCTTTGGGAGACCCGTGAAAAATTCCATAGTATCATTTTCCCATTTCCACATGGGTATAGGCAATGTCTACATCATACCTTTGGACTTTTGTCACTCAACTTTAACTTGCTGACATACCAAGCACCTTGATATATATTCTGCAATCTCATTATTCATGTTATCCTACCAGAAGCGTTTCCTGAGATCAAGGTACATCATGGTACTCCAATGATGGATAGAGAAAGTTGAGCTATGTGTATTGTCCAATAGAACCATCTTTATCCCGGGTGATGAAGGCACACAAAGCCGTGTTCCAAACTGATTCACACCATCATTGTCGATATAGAACTCTTGTAGCTTCCCTTCCATTATTGAATTAAACCTCTTTTGTATATCCACATCATCCCTTTGTGCTTCCATAATATTCTCCTGGATGGATGGTATAACAATCATTTAGGAAACATAGGATGTATCCCCTACCTGTATGATTTCCAAATCCATACTTTGCATATCAATGAAGATAGGTCCTTTCTCAATCGGTAACATGGATAGAGTAGCGGGTTCTTTTCTTCTTAGAGCATCAGCTACCTTGTTCGCCTTTCCAGGAAGACAATGAATAGAGAAATCATAATCCTTGATTAGATATAACAATCTCATTTGACACATGTTGAGCTCATTTTGTGTGAATATGCACTTTAGGCTCTTGTGGTCGGTGTATATTTCACACTTCTCACCATAAAGGTAGTGCTGCCATATTTTCAAGGAAAAAATCACAGATTCCAGCTCTAGATCATGCGTCGGGTAGTTCTGCTCATGGATCATAAACTTCCGAGAGGCGTATGCTATCACATTGTCATTTTGCTTGACTACACAACCCAAGCCTTTATTTGAATCATCACTATATATCACAAAACATTCTCAACTTTTTGGTAGTGTGAGTACAGGTGCAGTGATCAGCCTTCTCTTTAGCTCCTTGAAGCTTCCCTCGAATTCTTCTGTCCAGATATAATTTACCCCATTCCTGGTTAACTTATTTAGCGGGCTTGACAATCATGAGAAGTTTCTCACAAAACATCGGTAGTACTAAGCTAATCATAGAAAACTATGGATTTATATGACACTAGAGGGCCTGAGCCATTATTTAATCGCCCTTTTCATTGAAGGACCCACAGAAATTCCCTCACTTGTGATCACATGTCCCAATAACGTGACATGCTTCATCCAAAATTCACACATTTTGAACTTGGCGTAAAACTTCTCCTTTCTCAATGTCTCCAACAAAAGTCTTAGATGTTCTTCATGTTCCTCCTTTCTCTCAGAGTAGATGAGAATATCATAGATAAACACTACCAAAAATTTTGTCGATGTAATGCCTAAAGACTCTATTCATCAAATCCATGAAGATTTCATGTTCAATAGTAAGTATGAAGGGCATCACCAAAAACCCATAGTGCCCATACCTTGTACGGAAGGCAATATTCCGAATGTCTTCCTTCTTCACCTTTATCTGATGATATCCAGAACAAATATCCACCTTTGAGAAGTAATGATCACCTCTTAACTGATCGAACAGATCTTCAATACTTGGAAGAGGATAATTTTTCTTTATAGTGATCATTTTGAGTTCCCTATAATCGATACAGAGCCGCATTTTTTCATCCTTCTTCTTCAGAAATAGCACTGGCGCACCCCAAGTTGATGCACTAAGATTTATTAACCCTTTGTCCATATTCTCTTGCAGATTCTTCTTTAACTCCTCCAGTTCAATAGGAGCTATCCTATTGGGACACTTAGAGATAGGAGTAGATCCAGGTATGAGTTCAATTGAGAACTCTACCTCACGATCTGGGGGAATTCTGGGAAACTCATCAGGAAATACATCTCTGTATTCCCTCACCATTGGAATTACCTCAAGGTTGGCACTTTCCTTCAACTGAACCATTTGGGTGAGGTATAATTCTTCATAGGGAATAAACAGCCACACCATGGAAGTATTTTTTCAAGGAGATTCATGATCTTCCTTTCATTTGTAGAGGATCATGGGATGGTTCGGAATATGAAAATATATTTCCTTTTCCTAACAGTTGATATGTGATCTATATAACGAGAGCCAATCCATTCCCATTATGGCATTGAATCCCACCAAGGGAAGTATTACGAGATTTGGTGGAAGTGTCTTCCCACATATGCCAACAAGAGAAGAGTCAAACACTTGGGTTTCGATGATAGCACAACTTGGTGTTTTTATAGATAGCTCTACTTCAAGGTTTTGGGTCTTTGATTCTATAGTTCTAGCAAACATGGAAGTTATAAAAGAATGCATAGAACCAGAATCAAATAAGACTTTTCCCACTATTTAGTGAATAGGAATTGTACCTTTTACGACTTCATTATCATGCTCTACCTCCATATTAGTGATGGAATAAACCTTCCCTTGTTCCTTTGGATTTGGTGGTTGCTGACATTGATTACCCTCGAGAACTTGAGGTTTAGTGCACTGGTTTGCATAGTGCCCTAGTTCCCTACAGTTGTATCATTGAACCATGAGTGGTTCTCTCTTTTCATCGGCTATATTCTATTTCATTTTCATGTATTTTCGACACTCTTGAGCATGGTTTCCTTCTTTCCCACAATTTAAGAATTTCCTCGTCCATTTGAGGCAGTTCCCATGGTGCTACTTCCTACATTTTTGGCATGTGGGTCGTTGATTTTTCTTCACACCTTTGTCATTATATCCACCAGCTTGAAACTCCATCATTATTTTTATATCACCATATCCATGGGACCATTGTCCAAACTCCATATCCACTTTGAGAGCACATTGAACAACTTCTTCATAACTCCCAAAGTCTCGAATTGCAAGAGCCTTTCGAAGGTGTGGTTTTCATCCACTAAATAATCTATCAATTTTTCTATCATTGTTGATAAACAAACCCAAAGCATACCTTTCTGGGCCTATGAAATTCAATTCATAGGTTGTGACATATTCTCTTTATTATTTCTTGAGCTCTATAAATTCTCTTTTCATCTTCGTATGAAGAGTTCGTGGGAAATACTTATTAAGAAACATTATCTTAATGTCTTCCCACTCCATCTCTTCAATTTTCTCCCTTGGCTTGGTGTTCTTAATCAAAGCCCACCATTGATCAACTTCTCCATATAGATGATAATAGGTTAGGGTCACCTTATCCATCTCAGAACAGTGAAGAACAGAAAAGATATTTTCCATGGAGTTGACCCACTCTTCCACAACTAGTGGATCTGAATATCCATTAATCATCGGTGGTTGTTGCCGCATAAAACATTTGATTCCCAATTTCTCCCTCTTTGGCGAAAGAGGAAGTTCCGAATTATTATGATTATTTTTCATAACCTGAGATAATTGGGTAATTATCTCCATGAAGTTCTGAACTCCACCTCCCAAATCATTGGGGATGTCATTCGGGAAATCTTTGCATTGGCCCTCGCATGAGTTGTTACACAGATTTTTCATGGTTCCCACCATTTTCGAAAATTGAAATGGTTAGAACAAATTATAAATATACAAGTCATGAATAAATTATTCATTTAAAAATTAATACCAAAAACGTAACATATGGGATCCCTATGTAAATATAACTGTGTGCATATTTGTACTTAGTATCATGCTATAGGTTTTCCCTAGTGTTCACTAATCCTAATTCCCAAATTAACTAAAACATTCCTCTGATACCAACTATAGAATCCCTGTCTTTTCTTATATTACTATTAGATCATTTTGAAGAAGAAAAACATAATAGTATTACACATACATGATCCAAATGCTTGGTGTCATGGGAAAACTATGACAATACATAACATTTACAACATCAAGCATAAACATTTATTTAATTTCTTTTCTCTAGATTCTTATTGACACTTGTCCTCTTCTTAGTACATGTAGCCACCTGAGGATATAAATAAAAAGGGGTGAGATAAAATCATAGTAAGAGGATAGATAAGAAGAATACAACATGGGGTGAGCATAATCATGACAGAGGCAAAAGATCTTGAACATGAGAGGAGTATAAATAAAAGACTTGAAATGTGGAAATGCATAAAAATGAAACATCATATCTTAGTGGTTAACTACCTCACATACTTGTGAACCAAGATTTGATACTGTTCACACATAATTTCACATTTACTCATGAGATTCATCACATTACCCTATGCATTCGAGATCTATATAATTTCGGTAACACCCATCACTTTGAAACATTCATATTGCGCTATATAATTCTGGGTGCACCCGTCACCTCATAATATTATCATTATCATGCATGAAACATAGAAAATATATAAATAATTAACATAAATACCCATGGTAATGAATGGGATTAAACTCATAAGAATACATTCATAAGTTTTGGGTTCCCAAAATAAAGAGGGAACAACATACTTGATACAAGAACCATCAATCATGAATGAGAGGTAAAAGTTGCATTCTTAAAAGAAGAGTTATTTTGGAAAACATTTGGATTGACATAAACTTCATTATAAAACATTTAAATCCCATAAAAGTAATTATATTGATGAAAAAATGATCTTTATGGAGTGACGATATCAAAAATGGAGTGAAAGAGGTAGAACGTGAAGGACAAATGTTGGGTTTCAGAATTTCTCCTTACCTGGTATCTGAATGCTTCCTTCTCTTTAATGACCTGTATAATGACATTATATTAATTAATTAGAAATCTAGAACCATGTGTACCTTAATTTGGTTAATTATGGATTCATTAAGTGATTTTATGTGCCTTTGGATGAGTTATTTAGTTTAAAAACATTATTCCTGAATGTTTGTTTTTATGGTTTTCTTGAGTGGTTCACTTGTATTCATAAATTGAAGATTGGATTGAACATGGGTAAACAACCAAAACTGATAATAGATTTTATTAATGATATTAAAGGAGTTTTAATAATATTATAATGAATCATATTATATCCATGTGGATGAATCATTAGATAAGAATTAAATGATGATTGTTTGTGTTAATTTGGGTGGTTTTTCGATCACAGCGGACTTGTTTTAATTTATCACTTAGTAATATGGCCATAATTTATTTCCAGAACATTAAATAGTACATAATAAATATAACATATTCTGGTTCAACCATAAAATTTGTTTCATAACCATATCTGATGGTTGAAATATTAGAAGAAAACATGTCGTTCTTGAAGGTGATAAATTAACACCTCACGAACAACGTTCTCTTTCATAAAATAAAAGGAAGAGGGAAAGGGGGTTGGATGATATAATATCCCATTATGATCATACAATTATATTATATGAATAATAATTGAGATAAAATACCATTTTGATGAAGATATGTTGGTAGAGATCAAGAAATGAACTTGAACTTAAAAGGAAATTAAAGGAGAAGTGGGTGATAAATTACCTCTTAAATCATCCTCTTGAGATTCTCTTTAAGGAAGCTAGGCATGGTCTTTTGATGAGACTAGAATCTCTTGAACATGAGATAGGGGATAGGTAAGATGTTTGGAAGAGTATAGATAAGGCTCGGAGCTTGAGAGGTTTGAGGAAATGAGGGTGTGAAGGGTGGATTTTATAGTGGAGGGGAGATGGGTTTCTTTAATATAAAATTCATTAGATTATTATTTAGTCACAAGGGAAAGAATAGTGAGAGTTAAATTACCAATAATAGTAATTTTATCATGTTATCCCGAACCATGTGGGGTTAAATCATCAAAACATCACATCTTACTCTATAATTAGCTTATTTAGCTTATTATTGTAAATTACGGTATTTCACTATTCCTCAAAAATTCAAGTATTCTAGAGAAATCCCAAAAATTTACCCCAACCATTTCTTGACGTTTAGAATTCCAAAATGAAGTCCGTTTTTCAAAAATAATTCTCTAAATTTTATTAACATAATATTTAATTAAAATCCTAATTTAATTAAAAAAACAGTTTTTAAAAATTAAAACTGATTTTATAGTGCTTTCTAAAATTATATAGGGTGTTATAAAGTTATCTAAAAACGTTAAGACATTGAATCAATAATTTATGAATACATTTTAGAGAAATAAATTTTCTTTTAAATTAATTAATTAATTATTTATGACTTAAAAAATACCAAGATGTTTACTAAGGTCAAATTGTCACTTTCTAGGATGTCTAAATTTTATTTAATTATTCATGGGTATAGTTACTCTTATTTTGGGTGATTTAATAATCTTAAGGGTCATAATACTATTCATAAAGATATGTTACTATTGACAAGGGTATGTTACTATTCATCGATTTTTTTTGTTTTATTATACTCCAAAATTCATCTTGAACACAATGGTGTTTGTTGGATTTTCCAAATTCAAAACATAAAAGTGAACAACTTATGATTAAAGGACACTTATCACTTATTAGTTCATTATGTTTTGTTTTCATGACATAAATATAAGAAGGGAATGTCCATTTAATAACTTTGGGTCATTATAATGGACCTTGGTGATATGATTATGAAAGTCAAAATTAAATGTTGTATCCTCATTTTCTAGTTACAATCCATGTTTATGAAGTCATTATATTCCACTTCCTCATTACATTATTGATGTCCTGATGTTCTTAATTATATCTCTCAAGATCACCTATAAATTGTTTACCTTTCTTTCACTTATTGAGAATTTTGTACTCATACCATGTTTCGAAATGATTTTCATAGGTCTTAGATTGGAAAGGAAAATGATATTGATATGATGAAAGTATTTGAATATTTTTCTTGAAAAGATACCATTTATTATTTTTATTTTTTTACAAAAAAAATATTTGATGGCATGTATACTTATATACATTGTAATATTGAATGTTTATATAAGATTCTGTCATATTTCCCTATAACTCTAAAATGAAAATATCATTCAGAATGAATGAAAATAAATTCTAGTCAAAAGATACAAAAATAAGTTATGAGTATTTTTTAGGCCTTATAAGGTTATTATAGTGTATTAAAATAAAACAAAAGAACTTGAAAATAATTTAAAAGAAAATATAATATGTTTTTACCTCTTGAATTATTCTCCTTGAGAACCTCCTTAGGGAAATTTGATTTGGGATATTGATGAGACCAATGGATCATTGACGTGGGGGAGGGGATTAGGAATAGGACTGGGTTAAAATTGGAAAACATTCAAGGCTTAGGATTTGTGGGGAGAAATGGTGGTGATGGGTGGTATTTAAAGGGGATGAGAGGGTCTTTTTTTATTATGTTATTTAGTAGTTCATTATTTTGGATGAATATTATGAATACATTCAACATTATAAATAAATATTTTAAATGAATTAGGATGAGTCTAGATTATGGTTCTGACATTAGACACTACACATGAAATAATAAATTCAATTTATTATATTATGTACCATAAATTACTTTATTTCACAATTCACCAAACAGTTCATCTATTTTATAGTAATATCAAAATATCACCCTAACCAATTTTTAACCAATAAATTTTAAAAATGAAATCCATTTTATGAAAATATTTTTACAAATATGATAAATTTAATTTTGAAATAAAAATAATCATTTATTATTGAAATACAGATTTTAAAATTATAACTGAGGTTATGAACCATTAAAAAATTAGTTAATATGTCAATTAAATGTCTTATAATCATAAGAAAAAAATATTAACTTATTAATAAATTTTATGGGGAAAATTTTCTTTTAATCATATTATTAATTAAATAAAATTTATTAAATAATTATGACTTATTAAAAACCATCAAATAATTTATCATATTTAACACTTTTATTTACTTGTACCATAATATAAATATATCATATTTTGATTCATAATATACATAAATTTTATTTATAATTTCATATGAGTTGTTACTATTCTATGGGCGTGATTATTATTCCTAATGGTCACATTACTATTCAAAATGTCATGTTACTATTTCATGGGAAAAATTCCTTGATTTCTCATATTTCATTCATTGTTCATTTATAAAGTTTGTATTGGGTTTTTAGTGTGATTTTATGTTATTTAAAAAAGATAAAATAATTATAAGAATGTAATTTCACACAAAATATTTTTTTATTAATTATAAGGGAAAGAGGAATAAAATAATAAAAATAAGACAATTAAGGTGGTCTTAAATAATATATACCAAGAGGATTAGCCTGAAAAAATTGAGTACCCTTTTAAGGAAATTAATCATGGTCATAGAAAATTAGTAGGCGATCATCCTGATAAGTATTAGATGAATGAGAATAGACCACTATATTACCCTTATGAAATGTTTGAAGGATTGAAATTTGATTATCTATAAGGACCTTGCATCTCAAGACTGAGTATTCAATGTGACAAGGAGTGGGAGCTTTACCTGAGAATGAGTTTTATATGACATAAGAGTAAGTCTCAATCTCCGTGATTGGGATATTCCAATATTTACTGAGGAGGATCCCTGTGAGTGTGGAAAGAGCTTCTTCTTGGAGAGTGTCTCCCAGCCCAAATAAGGTAGAGTAGGGAAAAAAACTAACCCTTTGGTGTATCTAATAATTCCACCCCCGCACATGGACCTCCAACAAAAAGATCCATATGTGTTCAATTTTTACTCGGAGAGGGGAGGCTTCCAACTAATCCATTTCCATTGATTACTAATGGAATTGAAATAAAATATGTTTTAGGAAATAAGTGGAGAGAGTGTGGGCACCATCAATGAATCTTCTCATAGCTTGGAGACATCCATATTATATTTTGGGTGTAAAAGATGATGATTGTGGAAGATTTCTTTGAAGCAAGATGTCTTGTATCATATCTGGACTACTATAAAAGCCAGTAACCTACTGCGAAAATAAGTAGCAAGGAATTTTTCTCTATAGGATGTATGTCTCCACCCTAGAACCACTGATGGATGAAGGAATGCATGAAGCGCACCTGATTGGACCATCTGGTGAACAATTTAAATGCACCCCAATGGCCTATTCCCCAACAAAGTTGAAAAAAATTTGGTTTGTAGATTAAAATCAAGGCTCACTATTGCATAGAAATCTCATTGAAAAAGGACACCATGCCAATTTCTGTTCTCTTTTATATGAAGGGAGTTGTGTTTGATATGCCATATCAAAAGAAGGAATTTAAATGGATGTTCCTAACACTAAAAGGTTTCCCCCCACTGGTCATATAGAAACTTAAATGGTAGAATCTTAACAGAGTCCTAGAATGAAATGTACATGTGGTAGAGGTAGGGAAGAAACATATATCCAGTTCACTATACATCTCAATACATCCAAATAGGTCCCTCTGTTCTTCATCCTAGGTGTCTTGGATTAAGAGTGGTAGTTCAATAGCTTCCTTGATGGTGATGTTAGGGGAATTGAAATTCATACATTCAATAAGAGTACTACACTAGTTATGATAACATTATCTAATGCCCCCTTTGCCAATAATCCATCTAGTATGCTGCTAAAGGGAAGGGATATGAGGATAAACCTCCTTATAAAGTTTAGAATGTTTCATCTTGGATAATCACTCATAAAAACCATAATAGATCAACAAATATCAACCCCACAATTTTTTCCCATCATTTATATTCAAAGATATCTTCAAATGAAAGCTATCTATAGAACGTAAAACACTTCATAGTTCAAGTATTACCTCGTTAATCGATTTTTAATGTTTTCTCCAATAATTCCAATGTTCCTCAACTTTTAAATCTTCATCCCATAAGAATGAGGTCATACAATGCTTAGTGTTGAATAAAACCTTATTGGGAACCATCAAGGTGGAAAAATAAGCATGGTTTTGGAGGATAGAATAGAGTTTTTGAAATTAATTCTTCATCTAAATAAAAGGAATTTATTTTTCCAACTGATAATGTGGACCATGATTCTACCCACAACCATATCAATTTTTTTGATGATAAGTGGTTTGGGGGATAGGGGCACTCAATTAGATCATAAGGAAAGACCATTCTAACATGTCCAAAACTATAATCCAAGGTTCTAATTCACCTCTCCATACATCTGTTAGGTTCAATAAAAGATATCTTCTCACATTTGACCACCTTCCCACAACATGAAAAATAAATCAAAATAGATTCATTATCACCCTATATGGTTTTCTCCATCAATTAACAAATAAAATTGTATCATAAGAAATGATAAGGTGAGATATACCCCTTTCATAATTCTTGTAACGGTATAGATTAGCCTTTCCAATCCCAATGTAGTGGTTAAAATAGTGAATGACCACATCATGATCAATGATGAAGAGGGAGGGGGAAAGGGGATCACGCTATATGAAACCCCTTTCTACATTAAAAAATCTTATCTATTTATCAATAAATTTATTTGGCATTCAATGGGAACAAATCATGTGGAAGAAAATATTATTTTCCTGAACATATAACCTTATACTGGTGAGGAACCTATTGGGAAAACATTATTCAACCTTATATAATCCTTGATCATCTCTAATTTAATGTCCACATTCCTACCAAAGGACTTTATGATAATTTTACTAATAATTTCATTGGACAAGGAAATGGCGCCTTGGATATGCCAACATTTTAAAAAATCATTCTTCTCTTCATCCACCCTCCTTGTTAAGAAGGGAGAAAACCTTTTGTTGGGTTTTCATGTGATTACATTATATGGATCACAACACAAGCTAATATGCTGATAATGATGCTAGGAATGAGGGTATTTAACCTTAGGCATAAGAACCATTTTAGTATCAAAATAAACACAAGGAATATTATATCCATGAAACATGTTATTAACTTTACATATTGAACTTCATTTCATAGTGTCCCTAGAGAACCAGTAGATGGAAGCCAAAAATAATCCGTCCTGGGAGAATTGATAGGATTAATGTACCATATAACCTCTCTAATATATTCCTCATCAAGGATATCCTATATCCTATCATTCACTTCATTGGTAACATAATAAGTGAAAATATAAAATAGAATAGAAGAAACTCTTAGATAACCACGATCTTTGCACGAATTGGGGGAAAATAGAATATATCTGAGATAAATATCCTCCATTTCCACACAACATCCCTATCATTGGAGAAAGTATTATCTTCCATTTGATAACATTTAACATACACCTTTGGTTTTTCATTAAGATAATCATGGAAATAACCCGATTTTTTACCCCTAGCATATCTATTTAACTTGGGACTCTACTATAGAAACCCATTCATGCTTAAGTAACTAATCCAAAAGAGTATATTTTTTCCTCTTAGATCAGAAATTCATCAGCCTACCATCTATTCTCTATGATAAATTCCAAAACATGTATATCTTTGTTCAAAGCCTCCTGGTTATGATCACCTAATTAAAAGCCTCAGACCCACAATCAAATATGGTCTTTGAGAAGTCATGGATTATTGTGGATATAGATCCAAGAGTTTCTTAATGAAGTATTATCTCACGAAGCCCCCACATTATTAAGGAAGACTATATTCTCTACCAACAATGAGGAAAAATAGAATAAATCCTCTAGATCACTCTTATCCAGCAATGTTATGTGAAGGGGTGAGTGATATGAAAGGCCACAAACCAGGTTGGAAATTTTGATATCCATATTGGAGAAAAGATATGTATCATTAAAAATGTATCAATCATGATATCTGTAAAAATATTGATTACCATGTTGATTATTTCACCATGTATAGGGGTCTCTAGAGAAGCCAATATCCATGAGACTGCTACTAGCTATTAAAGATACAAAGGCTTGACTGGCTCTTCCTAGGAAGGGGGAGCATACATTTTTCTTCACTGTGTTAGCCATAATATTGAAATATCCTTCATCAATCCACGGAGACTCCCCTAGATTAGTAGAAATTATGTTATTGAAAATGAGTTATCTGGTATGGGGGTCGCATTTGTCATAAAAAAATGAAAGTATAATTTCAGTACCTCCCATTAAGAGTTTTATACTAATATGTTGATCTGATATAGAGATATGATCAACTGAAGAACCATCATTATAGATAATCTTGATGTGAGAATTCATGGGAGATCCATTTTGGCATCCATTAGCTCTCATGCACTGTGAAATATCCCTAATGTTTGCAACTTCTTGTTTGGGTTCTAAAATTGCCACCGTTGAAATTGAGTGAGAAGAAAACTAATTTAAATTGAATTCCTATATAACATGAGACCCAAATGTCGGAATTCAATATTAGGAAGTTAATCATTGAATAATATAATAAGTCATTGTATGAAAACTCATGACTTGGATATTTCGTTGAATATCTCTAATTGGTATAGGACTATGACTGAGATCTAGTACGTACTATAGTAGGATATTTGTTGGAGATGGATGAAGGAGAAAGTTGTTTAGCCCCCAAAGACCTCAGTGTAGTAGGTTGACTACTCTACCCCTTGAGAGATCCTTTTATGTGAGGATATCCTTTAGAGATATATGAAAAAGAGAGAGACTCTGCCCCATAAAGGATGGAAAAGAAGAAAAAATCATGTTGAAGAAGGGTTTTAAATAGTATTATGAGACTTTTTTATATCTCTGGAGATATATTATTTTGAGAAAATATTGAGACACTATTTTGAGAGCAGGTAGAAAACCCCCTAGTAGAAGAAGGGAATGGATTTCATGGAAATAAGAATTCTGACCTGGGACTAATGATTGGTTTCCTTCCCTCAGCCGGCCTAATACGGGGTGACTCGATGGCTGGAGAGACCTCTGAAGGAATTAATGTCGGGATAGAGTAAGGCACCATATCTAGGAATGGAGAGTCCTCTAGGATAGTAGCTGAAGAATAACCAACTTTCATCTAATGGGGAGTTTATCTTGAAGTAAATCTAGAGACATAACCATCTAGAAGATCACCTAAATCCAATTGCATATGGGTGTCTGAAGGAGGGGTCACTAGAGTGTGGGTAGCAGGATGACCCAAAACATCACACCCAAACTACTAGTGACTCTAAAAAACTAGGGATGGAGATTCCTTGGAGGAGACAAAAGGAGAAGTATGTTGGAGGATATGGGAAAACAAGATCTTGGTGCCATTATATTTGACCTTGAACATGGAGACTAATCCGCTTTGGGAAGACTTGATATTTCCATCTCAAAAAATATCTGAGCCACTATTGATTCCTCTATATAAAGGGTTCGAACAACCACACAATAAAAGGACCCTAATAAATTACGAATTGGATGATGTAATGAAAAAAATTTCAAGTGGAGAAGAAGACCTGAAAGTTCAATCGACACCATAATAGAAGATCACTCCCTCCATTGATGAACCTCCATCACCAACTGAGAATATCCAAAGTAGTTCATTCAAAATGCATGAGGAGCATAAAACTAGGCTATGATAAAGTCCTCATGTGAACCCATATCTAGGGAGAATTATTTTTAGTTTACCTAAGATCCACATGCAAGATAAACAGTCCCCATGATCTAAAAAACACTCGAAAGTCTGAAAAAGTGGCCTCACAGTAATAAAGAGATCATCCAAAGTCCAGTGAAGAGGATCTGCTACTTACATGATGGTCGATGCTAGAATATCATTTTTTTAGGGGGACACAATCTGAATTCACATCCATATGGTTTGGAGAGATATATATTGGGAAGTAATCATTACAACTAGAAGAGTTTATTAGGGAATCTTTCAAGGACCACCAAGAACAAAAAATGGGACAATCGAAATCAGGGGATGAATAAAATTCGGTTTTATGATGATAATTAGGAGACAAGATGAGAATTATGTGTTATTGGGAAATATTATGAAATTATTATTTTACACTATGAGAATTAGGTGTTATGAAGACATATTCCATATTTATCAGACATAATATAGGAAATCATTAAGAATTATAAAAGAAAAAAATAAAATTCATGACTCCACTCTTTCTTTCTACATGGAGATTTTATCACATTGACATTAAGTGTTGGATGATTTTCCTCCCGTGATTTGGAATTTTTTTGGGATGGTTCTTTATTGAATTTATCAAGAATATTTCTAACAAAACCATAGTGGTAGATTGTTAGAAAAAAGTCATGTTACAATTGGAATAGAAAAACAGAATATTGTTTCTATTGGTCATCAATCCCCACTAGTTTGATCAAGGAGTTTTCAATAAAACAGAATTTTATGTGAAAATGGCTTCAGTTTTGATGCTGGAATCATTTCATAGTATTTTACAAATTTTTGGGGTCCAAAATTTGGGATAATAGGGAATTATTTTTTAAGAAAATGATGCTTCATGAAGAGATGGTTGTGAATGAAAAACAATCATGAATGGGATGTTTTTGGTCCATCATATCGAAATTCTATAGAGGCATGAGCTGTAAAAAAATGTGAAGTTCCATTAATGAATATTTTTCATAATATTGGAATGAAACTCTATGTGGAAGGAATTCACGACTATTACATACCAAATATGATGTAAAAAAGTGTTTCACAAATGAGGGAAGTACTGTAAAGAATATGAATGATGGTACATCCTGGTCTAGAAATAGGTGAACACCCCCATCATTCAATCTAAATTCTTATAAAATATATATGGTATCATTTATTTGATAATGATTTTCAAAAGGAAGTGTTTCATATATTAAAACATACATGAATTGTATTTCTTATATCTAATAATACCAAGTGAAACTCATGCTCCAGTTTCACAAAATACCTGGGTTGAGAGAAATCTATCGTTCATGAAAAATCCTAAGGATTCACGCAAGTACATGTGTTGTGGATACGTTTTTTGAGTTTTGAATCTGTCATGTATTGATTATCCAGTTCGTTTGATTGGATCATTTAAGTGAATCTACTAAGGACAAAAGTGAAAGAAGAGACAAATGATAATTAATGAAAAATACATAAATTTATGTATGCAAAAGATAAATTCAAGTCATTAAATTATATAATACTTTTCCCAATGTATTGACAAAAATGGAGTGAATGAAACTACCCCAAGGGATCTAATGTGATATCCCATAAATATTTTAAAGGATGTGTGCCTGGAAGGTAATGACTGTGTCTATACATTTTTATTTCATAACAATTTAATATTTGTGTATTTTTTTATTACCAACACACTATCTGTGTCTCATTCTTTGAAAATAACATAGTGGTTATCCATTAAAAACTATGTGTTTCTTTCTACATGTAAATTTTTAATTTATACACAATTCAATCAGACATTTTTAACATGTTCCTAAAAACATGGGAAAATTTTATATCAATTTAAATGAAATATTAAACACTGTGATTCAACCCTCCCCTCTTTGGGTGTTCTAGGGACCAACAATCAAAAATAAATAATTCATAAATATCATACTGTATCTCCTATGGGTGCTTTATGAAAAAGTGCTACATAAAGAACAAACAAAATTATGGATAATATCTTCTCCTTAGTTGGTCTGGAGTATAGAATGGTCACATCTTCCAAATCCACCTAAGAATCCATTAAATGTAAAACAATGGAATAAAAAACATAGATCATGGACCTGAAACCATTGATGATGTCTACATGGGTACCCATGAACCATTACATCCCATAAAGGGTGTGTGTGCAACTCAGTTTGCCACTAGTCACAACATCCGTAAATAGAACCAATATACACATGTATGAGAGATAGTTATCAAAGTAAATATTTATAATTACTAGTGTTCAAATATTTAAAATGAAATTCCTAAAACAAACCCAAAACCTAAGGGTCTGGATTAACAACAAGATGAATACAAGCCTGCTCCGGCTGGGGTTAGGGTGACTTTGACAAAGTCATCTGGATCATGCCTTCCCATCTCCCACTTGGGGTAGTCAACCCATTCCCAGCCAAACAACCCAGCCTATGGGATGAGTTTACCCAGGGTCTATCAACCGCAACCAACTCCACTATGTGGATGACTTCACCCCATGTCTAACATATACAACTGCCTCCACCAGGCAGTTGTGTTCATTGTAGGCTCAACAATCACAGCTACATATACCTGAATATCTTGTTCAACATGAGGTTAAGAATAATAACTACAAATATTGAGGGTTTCGGGTCTACCATAACTTAAATTTTCACCTCAATAACAAAAAATGCATACCACTCACTATACAATCGAATGAAAAAAAATAAAATGCACAATGGACTACATAACATTTCTTTTCAGAACACTAATCTAATTTTCATTATACAAAATCATTTCAAAAACTTTTCAAATGCCATGGACATTTTACCATTTTAATTAACATTTAAAAAATAGAACTTTTTAATAACATTTTAAATTTATTTTCAAACTACATATTTAAAAAAATATCAAACTCATTTCATCAATAACATTCCACATTCAAATTCTGAAATCCAAAAAAAATCATTTCCAAACTAACATTTCAAAATTCCATTTCCAAAAAATATATCATCAATTTTTTAAATAATACAATTTAAATTTTATAAATTAATTACTAATATATTTTCTAAGGTAAAAATATTATTACCAAAGTTTTATGATTGGGAAATTCTTATCAAAAGTCATAACACATGTCTGACGATGTTGAATAAAGAAAACATAATATTTAAAATGAAAAATATAATCTTATAGACAACACATTGAAATTCAGTGAGTCCTCAAACACAAGAACATTGAAATTAAGGAAATACTATGGGAAACATTATAGATAACCTAACTTTAATGGTTATTTTTTTATTTAATTCCATGTTGAATAAATTTCAACCTAGTATCTTCTATCATCATCGATATCCAAATGAAATTATCAATCACTCTCGGGTCCTAAATGACACCAAAAAATCTCAAAAAATTATTTATCATTAATAATAATAAAATTAAAACGAGAACCCTTTTGTTATCAAAAATTAAGGACATACTATATTTTCATACCACATCAAAACCATTAACAAATATCCACAAAAAAACACATGGTGTATCCCCAAACAGATACCAAGAAAAAGACATAACCAAATGTACCAAGAAAACAACCAAAATAAAAAATAATAATAATAAAAACATATAAAATATATATCAAAAGATACCAAAATTGAACCACTAGGAAACAAAATAAAATATTTGACTTGAGATATCCCATATACAAACCTAATGGAAGCCCTGTGGAACTTGGCCAATTCCACAATTCATTAGGGGAATCTGCAAGAAAAATCCTAAATGAAGAAGTAAAATATTTGAGAGAATGAGAGAGTGAATGTAACACATGGGAGGCTATATCCTACCTTTAGTCACTATTTAAGCACCTAAAGAGAGTCCTAAAATGAATAGGATCCAAATATAGATGTATAGGGATTGGCTCTGACTTGTGTGTGAAAAATAGAATAAAAGATGAGGTATCCCCTAAAACGCCATAAGGGTTAAATTTTAAAAACTTCCCCATAAAACCCCCAATGGATAACTGTATTTTTTCCAAAATAAAGCATGTGGGAGTAGTAATAGTATCTTTCCATAATTAATCACAATTGGCTACTGAATTGGTGAATGTAGTTGCTCTTGCAATTATAATTCAAAATATACATTCTAGTAGTGCACCACTATCTAGTTAGTAACATGGATATAATTTTCAGTATCCTGACCACATAATATATCACTAATACTAACATAACATACTTTTTCCCTACTGGGAATCAATCCAAGTTAATAACACCCGTTTGTTTGGTTTCTATGTCTCAAAATTTCATTCATATTTCTGATTCAAAACGCATCCCAAACACCAAACGAAAAATTGAAAAATTATTTTATAAATGAAACACATTTATATATATGGGGAATTATAACAACACTCTAACACTTATCATACACCACCATTACTCATTCCTTTCCATCCTACTTTTACCTAAGTATTTCTATGGCTAAATGAAGCTTCAATATTTCTAAAACTATAGAATTGTTAAATAAATCCATCAAATTTTGGATTCCAACTATCTTAAATACCTTCAACTCCATTTCAAACAATTTTTTTTAATGAAATGGTACATTAGGTTGATTAGAATTTTCTATTACCTGAAAATAGGATATTTATTCAAGTTAATTAGAATTTGGATATCAAAGTAATGTACTATTTCTAATTGAAACATTACAAGGGTCTATATCAATTTATTTATTTAGTCAATTTAGATAGTAGACTTTCTTTCATCTATATACTTTACTTCATTAGAATATATACTTACAAGATTCTACAACATTTAAAACATGGAGATAGTCATTCAACCAAAATTAAACCAAAAACTGATTCTACTTTTCCTTATACCCATTTGACCCTAAATTCAAAGTCAATGAATCCTTGTATCAATTTCTTCTTTTTATAGCATATGGATTCAATTTTTATCCTTTAAAATTATATATAATTCACCTCAGAAAATACTAGTGTACTTTCATTATATTCATCAATTCAGACTAGCAACACACACTACATGTGAAATTTTTGGCAGATTAAATACCATTATATATATCAAAAATTTAGACGGTGGTTTATATGAATCTTTTTTCAAATACATAACAGTAACATTTTTTGGTGGTGCCAATGTCATATGAAAAAATGAATTGAGTGACAAGAAGGGATGAGACTATCTTAATTTCAGTCATCCAATCTTAATTATTAATATATCGTCTATATAACCATGATTTGGGATTTCTGATCTCACTAAATATTCCTCGCCAAAATCATCCATGTATTTTCAAGATCATTCATGTCAAATCATCCCAAAAAATCACACTACAAACTTTTGATTTTTAGTGCATACGATCCATCTATAAAAATATCATCTATAAAGAAAATAACTATTATGAATGTACCATATTCCCATTAATTTTGATAAAACAAAAGTCTAAAATAAACCTTATTAGCCCTTATTTAGACCTTAATTAATTAATTTTTTTTATTATATTATTGAGGGGATTTTGTTCAAACAATTTACAATTTTCTACATATAACAACCTAAATTTTGATTCATATCTATAATTAAAAAAATTGGTTGTTGAATTTATATTTCCTCCTCTAAAAAAATAAAGAAATGAATTCTTGGAATCCATATACGCTAAACACAAATCATCAGATTTAACCATACATAACACTGTTGGAATGGTATATTGTTTAATTATTTGTAAATGGATTTGAAAAATATATAATTCATTAATATGTTGAAATTATTTCACCAACTACCATTCTTTTTTATCTTCCTACCTTTAGACTCTTTATCATTTAAAGAAACCATTTATTTTCAGGTGACATTTTACCCTTTAAATGATTAAAAATGTTTCATGTTCTATTAAAAGTTAATTAATTCTAGTCCCTATTTGCAGATGAATCCCACTAATTAGTTTCTACAATCGATGATGTTTCCTCTAGACTTTTTGGTTCAACCAGAAATGTTTAAATAATAATATTCTTTTCATCCTCTTACCGTAGAACTGGTTTCATGATTTTTGTTGATCTTCTCTACTAAATTGGATGAACATGACTATATGTCTCTTATATTTCCATTAAAACATATAATCTAGCACTCATACATCAGGGATATGTAAATATGGTGAAAAATATATTATCACCCATTATTGAACATTTTTTCCTTTCCAATGGTTTTATATCATAACATCAATTTCCACCAGAAACTACATCTGAGTTCTCATGTTTTTGGGAACTACCAGTTCTCTGATCAACCTGAATTTCTACAGGTGAATCTTCTTCAAACAACTACTCAACCTTGTTTTGATCCTTCCATATAACCTTATCATTAACAACTAGAACCCTACTTATAATTACTATTTTTTGACATCCCATAAGGAGATGTAAATTATTTTTAAAATTGTAAACAAGGGAAAACATTTTGTATTACTAATAATGTTTTTATAAATCCGTATCATTTTCATGTTCATAGGACAAAATACTAAAGTCAATAGGATGTTGAAATTATAGTTATTTATCATTATAATTATCCTTTATAATTTATTGGACAACTATCAATTTAGAAATGAAGAATATAAGATAAGTTGTTGTTTTGAGTGCCTCCACCAAAATATCATTAGAAATTCTTGAGTGAAACCTCATATTCTTAACAATATCCAATAGAGTCATAAAAATTCTTTTGACCACTATATTGTTATGGGAATTTGTGATAATATTCTTATGATTCCTTATTCTTTACTTCAATTATAAATTTTGGATGTTGTGTGTGGTGAAATAACCACCATTTTACATTCATATGTACTTAAACTTCATGCCACCCTGCATTTCATCCACTTATTTTCACTTAATTGAATCATAATTACACATTATTAATTAAATCCATGTGTTCCATGTGTCATCATAAATGAAATAAAAATATAAAATGAAACCACCAAAGGACTAAATTATGGAGTATCCATAAACATTTGAGTATATAAGCTCCAACACAATGTCCCTAGGCTTCTAAAAACTTAAATTTAATGACAATAGATTTTGTTACCCCAACACAAAACTTTTAGAAATTATTTTTTATGTGTCACCAAGAATCAGTATTACCGTTTAATTTTTAAAAAATTAATATTCTTCTCACTAAGGTGGCTAAACCTAAAATATCATTTATCCAGTTCATTGGATATTTAATTTATAACCATTTTAAATTTTCTGATTTTTGATTAAAGTAAATTTTTACACCATTTACTAATTTTTTAATCACCATAGATACCTGGGTAAAATTTTAAGACCCCATTTTGATTTTTGGTAAGAAGAATTTCATCAACTAATAATCTAAATGGAATAAGATTACCCTATATATCATGATTGTTTATAAATTCCAATAAAGTCCAAAATTGTCCATTATTCATATCAATGTTCACCTTTCTACTTCTAGAATCATCTATGGTTTCACCGTTGGCCATATGGGGTTTCTTGAACATCCCTAATTTATAAATGATTATACAATGTTGATCACTAGTTTATTAATCAGATGATCTATAGTAAATCACCAATGCTTCTATAAGATTTCATTTTCATAGAAAGTATGTCTTCTTATCATCAACTATGATAATGGAATCTATGTACATATCATTGAAATTTATCATGTTATCTCATTGAAATTTTTTGAATATCTCTTGACGCGACCTTCAAAAATTTTGACCAATTTTGACCAGTTCCAATAAAATAACATGAAATTTCATGGGATTTTTATTAAATTGGTTTCCTATGGTAAAATTAATTTTTATGGGGACACCTTCCACATATATTGGTATTAAGGGAACTACTGGCTAACAGATAAATTTCCATTCACCTAAGTTCTTAATTGTGTGACAGATTTCTAATAACATAAAAACAAAGTCTATTTCTTTCATAGTTACTAACGGTAGAAATCATTACATCCCAACACTCTAGATTAAAATATAGAATTAAAAATACCTATAAAATCTCAGAAAATATACATTTAGTAATTTGAGATTCGTATGAAACATGATCAAATCATTAACATTATTTTTGGATTGTTTACCTCTAAAAAAAGAAATGAAAAAATTTTCATTTAAAAAAAACTATTTTATGGATGTTGGTTTTTATATAGTTCATCCAACGCCCTCATATCATCTATTATTGTCTTCTTCTCTTGAATATTTACAGTAAAAAATAATTTCCACAAACATTATGACCCAGTCCATTTCATTTCTATCACAGATTTTTTTTCATATTTCTATATTATCATAATCGTTACCCTAGATAATATTACTTAAAACATCTTATAAATTATATTGTATAAAATCTACATTTCCCAAGAAGCCTAAATCCATTCCATTAAATCTATGAATTAAGATCATCCCTTCATCTATTTTCATGTGTTAATTACTATAGTTTTTTTTCACCTATGAATGATGAACTTCTCCCCAATACAATTATTTGTTATCCCAGAATCTCATTAATATCAATTGTTAGGGAATAAATCCCATGAAAAAACCATTATTTATAATTCTTATAAGTCTAATGGATCATTACACATTATATTATTGGGAGATCACATATAAGAGACTCCATGTAGTGGAAGCCCCATCACTAGATTTCCACTCCCCTATCAATAAATGAACTCTATGTAGGTAGTCATATTACCCTATCAACGGAAAAAAATGTATTCCTTAAATAAGAATTATTAAAAACAAGAAATAAATCAAAAGATAATTTATTAGTAAAACATATATGAAAAATATAAAAAAATAATGATAAAAATAAATTTACATTGAACTATATTCAAAATGCTTGGGGAAAAACAATACTTCATAATTTTATTATAACTATATGATTACTATTATATAAATAGATTACAATATCAAGTAATCCAAAAAACGCCACATATATCTAGTAAATTCTAATTTGAAATACCCTTTTTACTAAGGGTCCCCCACACATATATACTATGTACAACTAGTTAAACATGTTATAAATTCACCCATGTTAATCCAGATAACAAGGAATGACCACATGTGCTAGTTTTCCAACCCAAGGAACCATTAGTTTTACTAATCATAAATATCCTACAGTTCTTCATCATATAACCATTGGTATAAAAGAAAATCTCATGAAACTACTACCATCAGATAAGTACTTCAACAACTTTATATGCATCATGTTAATCCCATCATCCATGACATTAAATAAAATTGAACATATCATTGATGGTTTGAAAAATATTCTAAACTAAAATAGACTCCACCCATAACAATAAACATAAATGAAATCAATAGTTTATTCATTTAATGGTCACACATGGTTGAACATTATTTGAAAATAAATTCACATTCAAAAAAATAATGTTCCTAAAACCATATAATTAATGTTATAAAAAAAATTAAAAGTGTAATCCAATCCCCATAGCTCTGAAATCATACAATACATCATTTATTCTACTATGATGAAATGTGAACTAAATTAAATTCACTGATGTTCTTTAGGGTCATCAAAAAATCATGAGGGGTGGGGGTTGAATTAATGGTTATCAATTTAAAAATTTCAATCATTATGAAATTTTTACTCTCCAATAGGTTTGAGTTATTTTCCATATTATCTTTTAAAACTATATCACAAGAAAGAAAATAAAACAATCTAAACTAGGAATGGAAGATAACAATGGTCGGCCTTAGTGTTAGAACCTACATCTTTTCAATGGAAACACATGTGGGTATATAAAAACTCACAATTATAATGATGAAAATAAAAAATTGTGTACATTTATTTTATATTCATTTTATATCCTAATAGGACTGATTTTACCGAATCCCATTAGTTTATGATGTTTTTTACAGAATTTTGAAAAAATATATGAAATTTTATGAAAGTTTTCTCCAAATTATTTCTAGAAGATCTTTCAGTTTCTATATCTATTTGTATTGTAAAATTATATTATCCTCTATCTGACGATCGTTAATTAGGTGTGCCCCACTAAAACTATACATATTTTTAATCTTATATTTTATTCTATTAACAAACATTAATACTTCATTATTTATATATCCAATGTTTCTAATACAAAAACATTTCTCAAAAACTACTATTTATTAATCAATCTTATTTTTATGAAGTAAATATCTATCAAATTATTTTGATTAAAACATTATTATATATGATTCATTAAATAAAAAGTGAACTTTGGTTGGAAGATCATACTATCAAAAATTATTTAGAGTGTCACCTTTTTATATTGATAAATAGTTCAATGTCATTATAATCATGAATAGTGAAAAGTACAATATACATTGAAACTCTTTATATAGATTATCCTTAAGAGAAAATGGTAGGATTACAATTTCAATATACATATACAAATCATTCATTGATATATTCACATGAATTCTATAGTTTTTTGGATTCTTTTTAAAAATAATGAAAAATAATGGTCCCAAATTTTATTTATATATAGTCCTTAACTTTTAAGGATATGGAAAATCATTGATTTTACTTATATCTACTATAAATAAAACTAATTTAAGTCATAAACAATTTAATTAACACTTTTAGTATCCATTTTATTTTTTGAATTTACACTTTTATGTAATGTTTCTCATTGAAGTTTCATTAAGAATTTATTTTTGTGTTTTATTCATTAAGAACATTATTCCAGATGAAGGTTTTTATTTCTAACAATAAAACATTTCTACTATATATTACTAAATCTTGTCGAGTTCATTTTCCAGTGAAATCATAAGAAAATGTACATCCCTCTATGGTTTGCATGATTTTCCTGAAACATATTTTTATCATTTTGTTATTATATGTTAAATGGAAGTAAAAATGTGTGTCAATTTTCGTTATATTTACCTATTCAATAAATTTACCTCAACTCAAACTTTGTTCCCCTAGTGATTTATTAATAAATAAAAGGTTATCTATTGACACCAATAATGATTTCGAAATGTAATTCATCAGAAAATTTCATCATATTTACTTCTACAAACAAGTTTATCATATGGACTTTCTCAGTATCACATTTCATAAAAAAAATTAAATATTTAGTCATCAACAAAATTATTTTTTAAATTTTTCTTACATTCTTTATACCTAGACAACACATCAACCACTTTCAGTTTCTCCAGACCCACTAATGATGGTTTAATACACTACTACAACTACTAAGGATTTTTTTTACATAAAAACATCCAATATCAGAACATTTTTTCAACCTCTAATCACCCCCAATGTACTTCCATCCAAATTTTGAATTAAAAAAACATTTCAAAAAACTTCACACACTCAAAAAAATGACTTCAATCAATTAATGTTTATTTGATATTTTTAACTTTTTTATCCAATGTTATATATTTGGTAAATCTGTTGTTTTAAAATTTACTATTCTTCTAAACATAAATCATTTAGGAGCTTTTTTCCAAGAACCAATTTTTTTTCATATTGTGAATTTTTGTAAAACATTTTATTTACAATCCTAGAAACATTATTTTTCTAGAAAATCATAATTGATCCCTCTGATGGGAAATTATATATCTATAACTTTTGTAAACTAATGTTTTCTAGAATATTCATTTAATTTCCATAGCTTATAAAAAAATTATCTTCTATCATGACTTCTTCATGAAGTGAGAAAACATTTATCTTGTAGGATATCATCATCTATATTGTTTTATAAATCACATTTATATAACAGTAAAACCTGCTGACTTTATAATATTCATGTACATCAAAAACATTATAACAAAATCTTTCTTAACATCCCAAATCTCTGCCACAACTATTTTAAAAAATAAAATCTTATCAAATCGTAGTTTTAAATAAAAAATGTTATTATGAAAACATCAGAAAGGACATTCAGTCTCCCGTTCATATTTATTGATCATAATTATTTACAAATATTTTATTTCATCATTTTCCATTAATCAAATTTTTTAAAAAAAATTTAAAAAACTCCCTATTACTAGAATTTTACCAAATATTGTCTTTATTATATTAAGGATATTGAAACCACACTATGGGGAAAACATATTTTAATGGAATTCCAATCCCCAATTAAAATGAAAATTTTATCCATGTTAAGATAAAATACCCCTCATTTTTCTTCCTTCAATTTTTTCACCCTCACATTATCATAACAAAATCTTCATATTTATTTTTAATGAATTTTACTTACTCTCATAAATTTTTGAACAAATATTACCAACCCTCTCTCTGGATATAGTTTTACATATTCTCCCTCTTTATCAATATAATCCAAAACCTAGTGGGGAAAATCATTACATAAATAACGAAATATTTTGTAGAGGATAAACATGATGTTTCTACCTCAATTATTCAAATCCTTCTTTTGTAATACATTGGGTGAAAAAAATTCAATTTGATAGTTTTTTGAATTATATTCTTGTATCACATATTGAACAAAAATATTTCTTCTAATAAAAAATGTTTTTATTAATTTTTTTAGAGTTGAATCTTCTACATTATTTTGGAATGATTAATGTCACTACAGTTATCCTGAATTGTCATAATTGATTTATAAACATTCACACCCAAATCATCCATCAAATCATTCATCCAAATATTTTGGGTTCAATCACGTGTATTGGAATAATATTATGATTCTATAGTGTTCAATGTAAAAACTCTATATTTCTTACTATACGATATCAAAGAACATTCTCCCAAGTATAATTTACCTCTTAATATTTATTTTCAATCATTATAATCTCTATCCCAATCATCATATTTATACCCACGAAAGAGTTTATCAATACATATTTTATAAAATAACCCATAATAATAATTTACTTTTACATATCTAAAAATTCAATCTTCTACAGATGTTATTTTTTCATTTTTACCAAACAGATATATTGAAGAAAAATTAACAACATAAAAGTCGTGAGGTTTTAAACTAGTAAGATATAGAAAAATTCCTAAAAAAATTCTCAAATAGTTCTAATTACTTCATATTACACCTTTATCCATAAACATTTTTATTCTAGCTGATGTATGAGTATTAATTTTATTGTTATCATATGTGCCAATATTGGGTAACAAATCCTTAGTGAAATTTTCTTAAGATAGTATAATATATACCTCCATTTATGGATCTTGTAAAACAAGAATGAATGTTCATTATCCATGAATTGACATTTAAAAACTCTTCTTAATTTATATAGAAACAAATATGTATGAATTTTTTATATCCCCTATAAAAATTATATCATCAACATAAAAAATAATAATCATGGTACCAAAGTTAATCTCTCTCAAATATATGTTTTTATAAATTTTTTGATTTAGAAAAGGTTATACATTTCACCAAAATATCATGTTTGGAGTACCAATATTATTGTTCTTGTTTCCGCATATATAATCCTTCATTCAACATACAAACCTTTATTTCATCTTAATCATTTAATAACACCTGATGATTCACCATACAACCTTCTTCCTCAACATCTCCATTTAGGAAATATGAATTTAGATCCATCTTATAAACATTATAGCAATAATGTGTAGCCACTGTTTGGAAGATGCATATAGTTTCTCATCCTAAAATAGGGAAAAATCATTCTTCAAAACACTGACAAAAAACCTATGTGTATCCTTTAAAAACAAGTAATTTGTTTTTTCATTAAATATCCAAATGTTCACTACTCTTCTTTTTGAACACCTATTTTTGTCCCAATTTTATTTTTCCATACTTATTGTGGAACAATTTCCATAGTTTCATTATACATTATATGATATACATATTTATTCATAACTTTTAACCATTCATTCATTCAATTTCGTAGAAAACAATTCTAATTCAAATTTTTTTGATAAAAAATATCTGAATTTTCCAATGATCTATCTTCTAGTTTGAACTAGATATTTCTTATATCAAATAATTATTACATATTATACCTATTTCTTAGGGTATTAAATTTTATTGTATTTATTATTTTCTCACATCCATCATAACATGATTTTTTTGAATCATTTGTTACCTTTTTTGGATGACAATCATCTCAAATATTATTATACACATTGTAAGTCTTTACATTAACATCCTTAAAAATGTTAAATAAATATTATTATGTAGGATAGTTTTTTACAACATTCACATCATAAGAATCCAAAAGAATATTTAAATATTTTTTTATAATATTTATAACATCTTCTATATGATTAATATCCCATCATAATTCATTCATTAGTTTTTTAGGAAATTTTACAAGATCTAGATTTTTGTTCATTAGTAATAATGGAACTCTAAAAACCCTAAAATATTTATCCAAATGTTTTTTGTATAAAATAATTCAAATGAAGTCATTTTTTATACTAAAAATAATATAAATCTATTATGTACACGTACAATAGTAATAATATACTCTCTGTAAAATGAACCTAGACATTTTATACTCATCAATTATTCTCCTTCCCATTTCCACTAAACTTAGGTTTTTAATTTATAACACTAGTTTTTTATGGGGTTTATGGATCAATATAATGATTTTATACTACATATTTCTTGATATAATATTCAAAATTATTACATGAGTACATTTCATCATTATCTGTTCTAATCTATTGTATATAAACACTAATCTCTCATTCCACTTATTTTACTAAAATTTTAACATTCTTATTGCCTTTGATTTATTCCGCATAAAAATAATTTTTCCTATCCAAGTGAAATAATTAATAAAAATAATTATTTGAAAATTAAATTTCATTAATTGATGTCTTATTATATATCAAGGATATGGGTCAATAAGATCGAATGATTTTGAAGATTGACTTTCAAATTTCTTATGGATTTTTTCCAAGCATATTAACATTTATTTTTTTAAACAAAAATCATCTACATTTATTTTCAATGGTTTAAATTTTCCTACTATATTACATTATGTAATTTTCTCAGAATGTTCCAGTCAATATTCCCAACCATAAAATTATAAAACTCGTTTTCAACTTTAGCCCTCAAATAAAATTAGTGACAAATTTCTATAATTATAAAGCGATTAACACTAATTATTTCACCACTAGTTGCCACTTCGGTTTCATCCAAACATCTAATGATACATTAATATTTCCTAAATATAAATTAGTTTCCTCTATCATAATGTTCCTTAACAATAATTAAATTGTTCTTTAGACCATCAATATATAAAAAATCATTGGATTTTAATTTTTAGATGAAATATCAGTAATTCTTATTCCTCTTTTTTATGCAACAATCATTTCCAGAACTAACTTCACCTATTTCATGATTTTCATCATTTTTCAATATTTTTATATCACATTTCATTTGTGAGGAAAAACCACATTAAGTAATCCATGGATTTTTCCTTTTTTATTTCATTCAAAGATGCCTCAATAATAAATTTCATTTCTTCAACATCCTTCTTCCAGCTTCATTTTTATTCCATTAATAACAAGTTTTAAATAGATTAATTATCATACATTATTTATTAATGTGGAATGTATCGTTACATATTCCAAAACAATATAAATTTGTAGTGTCTTTTTGGTGTATTTTTCCTCAGTTTGATTATTTTTTTTCTGTTACTATAACTATATCTATTTATAATACTCTATTATTTCTAATTAATAGTTCAATGAAATTAACTATGTATATGTCTATTTTTATACAAAAAACTATTCTCAAAAACGTTTTCTGATTTCTCTTCTAGATTTATCTTTATTGAAACCATTCCATATTTGTTTCATTGAAACTATTCCATTAAACTTCATTAATAGGAGTGTAAAATTATTTTTCAAACTAAATCTGTCACAAATTATTTATAATATTGGATTTTTGTATGCATGAATAGATCTAAAAATAAATATAGATGAATAGTGAAAAGTTCAATACTCATTTCACCCAATGATTTAGGTTAGGTAAAATTAGAAATAGATAAAAACCAATTTCAAATTCCGGATTAAAATATTTAATTGAATTCTTCTCATGAATTCTAAAGTATTTTTGAATCTTCTTGAAACTACAGGAATACTCAGTGCCTCTAACCTTCTTCATGCAACATCATTAAGCTTATATGTTAAAGTGAAGCTTCAATTTTTCATACCATAGCTACAAGTCAAACAAACTAAAATTAAAAAGCAACTAAATTAATTCTTTTAAATGCATATTGATTTGGAATTTAAATAGTTTTAATTTTATCTTAGAATAAATCCATCTAAGTATATTTTCCCAATTTTCTTATTATGAACTTTACCTATAGTGTATCCTTCTATGTCTATGAAAAATCTTCAGTTTTGTTTTATCTTATTCAAGCTAAGTTGTTTATCTAATTTATTTATTATAAAACCACCGTCATGTTATACTCCATATAGTTTCTATCACATGAATTCTTTTTATATAGAACATATATGTTTGATAGATATAAAAAATGCATGTCTGATAGATATGAATTTCTAAATATGGTTAATTTTTCTAAACTAAAAGTTTTTTCTAAATATGGTTTATTCTCCTTAGAAAATTTCATCTAATGATGTCAAGAATTTTATCTGATGTATTTATTCAAAATTTTAAATCACATTATCTTCATTAAAATGGTTTATTCAATGGAATTTCTCAATATAACATCTTATAACTTTATATCTTTAAACATCAACCTTCAAAAAATCATTGAAAAAATAATCTTATTAACATTCTCCCTATTAGGGAAACACATCTACCTATGCCTATTTCTTTTGACCCACTGATGATTTTTGGATACATTGTTGATAATTATAAGTAAAATTTTTCATTAAAACATTCTATATTAGAACATTGGATTAAACCTATAAATTCTCAACCTTTTTATTTTTTCTCAATTTTTAATTACAAAAACATTTTATAAAACTTCTAAATATCATCAAAAAGTAAGTCAACAGAAATTTTCATCCAAAGTTATATATATTAGTTCTTATGATATTATTCACCTAGTACATATATTTTCTTGACTCCAATCTTCTACAAAATTACACCTAGAATGTTTTTCCAATATCCTGTATTTTGGTTTGTCTGTTCTATTTGTGAAAACAGTTCTTTTGTATAAACTCAATAAATTTATTTTTCTAAAAACCTCACATTGGTCTATTTTATAAGATGTTATGCATCAAGAATTCTCATTTAGTATTTTTTTACGGTACTAAACTTCACTGATCATACCTTATACAAATTACATTTGGGGTCATGAATTATTCATGATCTTGTAAAAAAACTATTGTCTAGAATAGTATTGACATAATTTTGTTTTAATATTATTTAATCAACTATTCATCTTTATGAATTTCAAACATTATTCTTCATTATAGACTTTAGAGATATAACTTTCTTAACATACAATAACTATTCTTCACATGGTTTAAAATAAATATAAAAAACATTGAGTTATCAAAAAATATAAAATATTTCCATGAAAACAACATAGAGGATATTTATATAAGAATTGAGAAGTGATAATAAAAAAATATTATAAAAATAAAAAATAAGCATTTAACGATAATTCTACATTCTAAACATGTTACTAAATATTCCATTTCATGATAGTTTGAAAAAAAGATAGAAAATATTTTTTTATTGATTAAATTTTAAATCAATAACATATCAATTTGTTTTTAAAAATAACCTTTTTATTTTCAATAATTTAAAACTAACAATTGGAATGATTTTTTTAAAAACATTCACACCATATAAACTAATTATTTTCTATTTATGAAAAACATGTTTTTTAGTCTTGAAATATTTTTTAATGTTTTTCTATAATCCATTTTAAATCCAACACACATTTCATGAATAAAAGAAACTAAAAATGGAACTACAATATAAATTAAATAAATAAATTCTATAAGAAAATAAAATGTTCTGCAAAATTTAATCCATTGGGGAATATAAAGCAATAGTAACAGAAACACCATTGTTTAACTACCAACCAGGGATCAGTGTCATCGTATATATCCTAGTTCCATAAGTGATATCGTGTGAGAATTTACCTATAGGGTCCCCTAATTATCATATATAGACATTACATCACGTTTTTTGGAACATTTATTACATTACACAAACAAATTAACAAAGACTGAATTAGCTTGGTGCATTTTGAAACACCAAAACATAAACATTGTCACATTAGTGATATACGTTTTCTCCCAATAGGTTCTCCATGAATAGAACATTGCATAGTAAAATCACACATAATATATATCTCAACATCTAGGTGAAGGGAAATATAAGATAAATGATCTCAATTTCCCAGTAAGGGTATTCGAGGGAGATATATAATAATAATCACGGGAAAAAGGGTATGAAAAGATGATCTTAAGATTATAATTTCATACAATGAATATCAACGATAATAATCAAGCATTTAGGAATAAATATTGGATTTTCATAATAAATTAATAAAATAGGAATCAAGTTCAAAAGCCATGAAATCATAACATAGGAACAAGAGATTAAATTTTGGAAGAATCATAAGAATTTAAAATTATTTCCATAGTAATCAAGGAATACTTCAAAAGAAACCATAGTGGAATGTTTTCTCTCCCCAAACCATAATGGTAGTCATGGTTCACTCCCATAACCATCTTATTAGTCAACATTCACTCCCAAGACCAAATTTGTAGACAATGTCATTTACTAAACCATGTTCACTCCCTATTCCATCCATTTATATCTTATTAGATGTAAATATTTTCCCAATACATTGTAGAGAGATATAGGTTCCAAATATCTTATATTGAAATCATACATATGTTTTCCACAATATCATAAGAAATTGAATCGTAACCCATGAAATGAAATCGGAATCAAAAATATTTCCTAATATCATAACATGTTGAAAATGGATTTTTTTCATAATAATTTCATCCAAATAATTAACCATGAAAATAATTTGGTTTCATTTGAATATAACGCATGAAATAGAAACCACTTTCACAAGAATATTGCCAGTGAAATAGAAATGAGTTTCATAGCCATCATTCCTTCAAAACACAATCCATTAAAAGAATGATTGTGAATGGTATACTTGGATAATATCTCAATAAATCCATGTGTAACTCCAATATATTTCATCTATCATGAAAAATAATATATATATATATATATATATATATATGTATATATTAAAAAATAATCTTTCCTAAAATAAACTGTATAGTTTTAGAAACACTTTTTAGTATAGTTTTTTGAATAACCTTTTTGTTAAAAATATCATTGAAAACATATAAGGAAACATTGACTACCTTAAAATATTTTTAGAATCCATATTTACAATAAAATTTTATTAAATAATAATTCTTAAAAACATTTTTGAAAAAAAATTCATTACATATCTTTTTGAATAAAATAGATTTATGATTCAAGGGAGAAATAAGGATTGATTTTATTAAAACACTTTCATTATTATATTAGTGTCAAACAATTGGAAAATGATCCCAATGAAATAATTAATCATTAATAACCATATTATAATAAAATTATTTAGTGTTATTGATTGGTGAATAATAATATTTCATCAAATGGAAGCATAATCGTAAACAATCCTAATAAATGATGAGATTGAAGTAATAAACTATTTCCACTTTGGTAACATTAACTCGTAATCAACAGTAATGAATAAAATTAAATGAAGCTTAAAATATCATGAAAAATTGGATATTCATGATATAAAATTATAAGGATCTGTATATACACCTCATAAAATAACGTAGATATATAACATAACATGTGTCTAAAATAAGGAAAATTGAGACAAAAATTACCTTACGATTTAGTTATTTTTGAATCGTAAACCCAATTAAATAAATATCATCACATGGATATGTAAATATAAAAAAATATAATTATTATAACAATTAAAAAAATTCATGGGAAACATATAAAGTACAAAAAATTATTGAGTGGAATATATAGCATAAGTATCACAACATTAATAGTGAGACTAAAAATCTCCATTATTATTGAGTAACATTTGAATTATAAAAAAATTCAATGATTAAAACAATTGAAAGTTAAATATATTGAAATAAAATAAATTCAAGATATAACATTTCATTGGGAATTATATACACCACATAAAATAACTGAGTGTTGAATATGGCATGTACCTCACAAATATTAAATGTGAGATTAAATTACCTTAAGTTATTCATGACTATTATCGAACTCATTAAATCCTCATGTATAATAAATATAATTTTATTATTACCATAACACATAATAAATTGATATATATAATTACATACATTATTTACTTATGACTTTATATTACAATAAATTTTTAATTCCATTTTAATGATACATTTTAGGTAATAACCGCTTTGTTTTACTAACATATTTTGACTTTTCATCCTTAGTCATCTTACATTGATCATGATTTAATAACTTATAGTATTTAAAACACGATTTAAATATCATATATATTTAATTTATACATGTTTATAATAATCTAAAATATATAAAATTATGAAATGAATTATTACGTTCATTTAGATGGTATGTCGTACATACACATGAACGTTGTTTTAATTTCCATTCCTTGTTTTTGAAAAAAATAAGATTAAATGGTATTTATGTATATATAATATAATTCTAGTATAACTATTATTAAATATAATTAATATATTTATATTATAAGTATTTTTTATTCATTCAACGATAAGCGTGAATGAATCACATCGCTTTGGGGAGGCGGTAGTCTGTATATCCATAAACAATGTTATCGTATTCTCACAAAATGGAAGGAATGTTGTTATGTGTCATACAATAATTATTGAACCAAAAATACATCATTAATATCATATATATTATATAAAAATTGTATTTACATCATTATTCACAACTATTTAATGTGGTAATAGAAGAAAATATGACATAGGTTCGCAAGGCAGCATTATATGGTACACATGAAGGATGACTGTGTATCAGAATTTATGGAAGTGTGTGTGAGTGTAGATTGAAATAATGACATAAACAATCTCATTATATTTATTATATAGATGTTTTTATATAATCATGATATAATAATATTAAAAATTGAATGGTTGGGGAAATAAAAAAAAAGTGCTTGTGGAAGGTTGTCACCTCTATTTGGGTACCTCCTTTTGGTTAGTGCAGAAGGGAATCCATGGATTGAACTTCCAAACATGGTGAATTGTGGATTAGTATATATAATTTGGAAGGTTATTTGAACAGTTTTTGGAGATAAATGCCTTGATAGTGTTGAATAATTGAGGGGGTTAGTTCCCTTTTATAATGGAGAAGTAGTGGTATTCTTTTTAATATAAAAAGGGATACCCTATTGAGGGGTCCATATTACATCATGTGAATAAAATAATGGACTTTGTTATATAAATGGAAGTATATGGTTGATATATAAACATAAAATGGTTTTTGGACAACTTTATATGGAAATTTTATTTTTAAGATTATTGTTTTTCCACTATGTAATATTATTTTTTCCTTAATCACTTAAGTACATTTTGATTACTTCCACTAATAGTTTTGGAAAAAAACAAAGTCAAACTCACTATAAATTATAAATTAGTCTAATTATAAATATATTATACATTTTTTCAAATTATGAACAATTATTTTGATAATATTAATTTAAAATTAATCTTATAGAACAGATGATATGATTAATTCGGGAAGTGAAATATTAAAAAGATTGAAATGTTTATACCGAATTTCTATGTAAAATAGGTTAAAATGACATGAATTTGATTAATGTATGATGAAATTATCTAATAATAATTTTAAACCCAATTGAAATATAATTTAATGAATTTAAATAAAAAATATGGAAAATCTTTTTTCCATTAAAATTCAGTATTTTTCAGTATTCATCAAAAAAACAAATTTTTCAAAATAAATACAAAAAATTCACCCTTAAAAAAATTGGAAATTGAAATTTAAAAAATTAGGTTTATGTTATCTAATTAATCTCCTAAAACGTAATGATAATATTTTTATTATTGTTCATGGAAGGACATAAAAATTTGATCTTTGGAAAATTTACTATTTTCCAAAACATATATACTTTATGGAAAATTATATATTTTATTATCAACATGATTATATTTATATGAAACCATTATAAATAATATTCTAAAATTATTTATTGCTATTTATATTACTATTATTAATGGTTATTATATAACTATCTTGATTAGATTGTAATAACAATAAAATGATATTTCGCAGAAATGCAAGGCTGCATGTAATGCATGTGAAACTAATGTTAGGTCTAGGACAAGGAAATTTTTTGTAGTGTGTAATTAATTTTTAACATGGTGAATATTATAACACCTAAATTCAAAGAAATATAATTTATCCTAAAAAGGATCATAAAAACCCAGGGTGTTACATTCCACCCCCCAAAAAATGAATATCCCCTTAAAATTTGACATTATAATACAAACCAATATGGATAAAACTAGATCATAATATCCTAATTTTTCCCTGTATCTTCATATAACTAGTATTCTCTCCCCCAAAACATTGACCAGATGAGTGGTGTAGTTTCATGGAACTTTCTATAAGTGAAAACAAATTTCAACTGGTTGTTCTTCGTATGAAAGATCTTTCTCTATCAGTATGACCACTGTTTTTAGTACATGTGGATGGTATGGAATGTACTTCCTCAAAAGTGATATATGGAACACATCATAAAATTGAGATAGATTTAGTGGAAGCATCATGTGGTAGTCTACTATCCCGATACGATCAAGAATTTCATAGGGTAGATATACCTATGGTGTAGTTTCTACTTCTTCTTGAATTTCAAAAACGTCTTCAATGGAAAAAGTATTAAAAAAACTTCTCACGAACATCAAATTCATGATCACTTCAACGGGTATCAATGTAATGTTTCTCAATACTTCCAGATACCTTGAAATTATGTTTAATGGGTCTAACCTTCTCTTTAATTTATTTACATATCCGAAGACCAAATATATTTCTTTTTCAAACTTAATTCCATCACATTGGTGCTCTAAATTTATCTCCATATAGGTATTTATAAGGGTCCATTTTAAATTTTGATTGAAATATGTTGTTTTAAGCTAAATCAGTAGGATAAGTTGATTATCCGAACCACCTTTAAAATCTACAGAATAAGATCCCAACATTTCCTCTATAGTTTGAATAATTATTTTAGGCTTACTATCCATAATATAATGATAAGATGTGGTGAAAAGCAAGTATACATCAAGGATTAAAAAATAATTTTTCATAACATTGATGTAAGACCCAGATCTTGGTCATATATTATTGAATGTGTTAATCCATGAAACATTACTACTTTGTTAATGTATATACATGGAATATAATTTAGTGAAAATTATTTTACGATAGTGATAAAATGATGATGACTCGGTAAGGAAATATACTACCACCCATATAACAGTATTCCCTTTAGAGTTTTTGGGCAGTCCAATGAAAATATCGATTATGATGTTCTCCCATTTCATGTCTTATATGGGTAATAGATAAAAAATCCACTTAGACATTAATATGTTACCTTTATCATGATAGTATACCAAGATCATAGATATAAATATTTTGATATCTCTGTTTATTAAATCCCACCAGAAAAATTATTTCAAGAATCTGTATATCTTAACACTTCCATGATGAATATAGAATGTTGAACAATGAGATTCCTCCAACAGATCCTTCCTCAAATATGATATGGTCAGAATACATAAACAATTCTAGAACCTTATCATTCCATCTTCATCAAGGCTATAATCGGGTACATTTCTAACATTTTTTTATCTCTACATCTTCCTTACACACCTCATTAATCAAAAATTGGATAGAGGGTTGAATGATCAATTGAAAAATATACCACTTTCATAGGGGTCATAATTTATTGATAAATCCTAATCATTTATAATCTCTAAACATATTATTTCGAACTTGTTTAATTTCATTTGTTTTAATATATACTTCAAAATTTTATGATCAATATATATATCACACTATTCATAATAAATATAATGTATCCATAGTATTAATGCAAAAATTACAAGAGATAACTCCAAACCACGAGTTGGAAAATTTTCTCATGAATATTCAATTTTCATGAGGCATATTCTATAACTTTGTTTTTCTACATAATAAAACATACTATTCTATTCATAGATTCCTCAATATAGATTACATACTAGTCTCCATTACATAATAATTTAATTATAGGTTCTCTAAATAACCTTCTCTTCAGTTCTGTGAAATTTTCATCACATTAATTTGACCATAGGATCTTTTAACCCTTATAAGTTAACATGGTAATAGGATTATATATCCATGGAAAATTCCTCAAAAAACATCAATAATATCTAACTTAATCACGAAAACTATAGATCTCAATCATTGTGGTTTTTCTATGATATCATTCAATGGCCTATATCTTTGATTGATCTCATACTATACATTTTTTTGAGATTATAGGACACAAAAATAAAACCTTTTATAGACAAAATTCACAATTTTTTACATTTTTTTACATCTTATAATCCATTAGGGTCATTAGTATTATTATCATGTGGTCTTAACGATATTCCTTTATATTTGAATAAATAATAATATCACTTATACAAACTACCACAAAAAGATGAAGGTAATCTCCACAGACTATATTAATCAAATACATGAATATTTAATGGAAATTATTAATACCAAAAGGCATCAATATATATTCATAGTGTATACACATTTTTGGAAATGTCATATTGGGTAAATCCCCCTTCTAATACCTCAATTAATGGTATCTAAAATGAAGGCCATCCTTGGAAAAGTTTTGAGCTCTATGCAGTTGATCAAACAAGTCATCTAAACAAGTGAGATGATAATAGTTCTTGATTTTGATCATTTTAAACTAGTCATAATCTCTTTATAGGCTCATTGATCAATCTTTATCATGTAAAAAATTAATAGGTGCAGCCCAAGGTGACACAGTTGGCAGAATTAGTCCCTTGTCATGATTTTCTTGGAGTTTCTTCTTTGATTTTAGAAACTCTGCTTGAGAAAATAAATATAGACTCTTTGAAACTAGTGTTGAATGAGGTATGAGTTATATTGGTAATTTAACATCACATTTGGGTAGAATGCAAGGATATTATTATAGGGAAACATCCAAAAACTCCAAAAATGCATATCATTGTTGTCATGTTTCTCCCCACCCATTTTTGATAAATAGCCCTTCTGAATGGGAATTAAGACCCATATTGTATTTTTAAAATCCATGGGAAATTAATACATATATCATCACATTGATTGGTAATCATAGGATGGTTTGAGTATCAAATGTAACAATCCTTTATGATTGATCTTTGATTTATGAATAGAAAGCTAGTCCATGACTTTGATGACATAAAATTTAACCAGAGGACGAATACAAATATTTCTTAGAAGAAAATCCCCAAAAACATTAGCCGGACAGTATTTAGAGAGATGAAATGAAATCATTATACAATTTTAGGCATGAACTATTAATTTTACATCTAATAGTTTGAGTGGATTCTTAATTCCCTTATAAAATTCTTTTATATGAAAAAATCGGTAGTTGAAGAATAAAAAAAGCATTAGATGTTTTGGAGTTAATGAATAGTGTACCATTAACTAAGTAGTTATCACACCCCTCATTAATAACCTTGATCACATTATATTTAACCTTTACAATCATCTTAAGAGATTATTGACGTTTATCTTCATCATTAAACCTTTTTGTTTCAGAACAAGCTAGAAAAATTTTCATTCTTCTTATACTTGAAGAACTAATGTGGGGGAGGTGTATTTTGTAGAGATTTATCTCTATTGGAATTTTTAGAAAACTTATTCCTATACCTTCAATATTCAAATGCTTAATCACCATCACATAAAAACATAAAACATTTATTATACCCCTTTAGAAAATTTCCCCAATGATTATTCCCATACATATATCACAAAGTAAAGACGATATTCATTTCTCCATGGTTTTGATGTTTTCAATTTACCTACATCTTATTTTTTTTTCAAAACCATGAGATGGATACATGACTCCAATATCCATTTCAACATTGATTTCAAAAGGCACAATTTCATTATGTATATTAAATTATCTTATGACTTATACCCTTTCAAGACATTGATTTATGAAAGTTAATAATCATTCAATCTTACATTCAGGTTGGATGACAATTCTAGAATCATTCCTCATAAGTCTTATAAAATTATCCTTTTGCAAACCAACAGATTCATCATCCATTTCTTTTTACTTAATGAACTCTTTCACTATAATTGTATGAATAATTATAGATTGTAATTATTAAAAAATAAAATGATGAACTCTTCCCAATCCAGGAATTGAATTTATTTTTGTTGACTCGTATTCTTGATTAGAGTAAACCACTATTTTTATTTTTATTGTAAAGGATAATCCGGGAGAATGGGTTTCTCATATTCTAAACATTAAAGAATAGAAAATATCTTTTCAGTGGTACAGAGCCATTTTCCATCCACCATTGGATTGAAAGACCCACTAAAATAATGTCGATATTTCCTCTTGGAGGACTCAACGTAACAGTGTTCCAACCTTATCTGGTTTGGATGCTAAGTATTATTCATTTCATGAAAAAGTTTTTCAAGCATAGAAATGAGGTTTTTCATTCAATATCATGTAGAATTTGGATGATTTGGAGAAAAATCATTTCATTTCCCATAAAACTCTTCATTTATGTGGTTTCATTGGGTTCCATATATTGAATGAAACCAAAAAGCATAGAGTAATAAACAATCATCACTTTAAGAAACCACATGATCATAGAAAAATACTTATAGGATGTATAAATTATGACACCTTTAACCTATAACTCATTATTATTAACCTAATTTTTTCATAGTCACTTCTAACTAAATCTACCATGATGTTTAATGAAGAGTTTTTGAATTCCCAAATCATATACTATAGGTGTTTCAACGTAGATATGTATCACCGTCTATTACGGTGCATAATTTAGTGATCGAGTGTAGCTCAAAACGATGTTTTTGAAGTTGTTACACATACGTATGTCTATGTTAGAGACACATCAACATGTTGTATCTAGATATGGATTTAATACATGGAAACCACAAATTTAATCATTCAAAAAATATAGGACACCTTTCAATACTTTTCTTTATCATTAGATTTATCATTAGATATTTCCTCTAGATTACCAGTATGGATTTCACATCCATGTTTCCAAAGTATAGCTAAAATATTTCTATGATACCAACTAAAGATACCATCTCTTCCAATTTATAGTCATTATATAAATTTTGAAAAATATATAATACATTACAAGAAAAGACACCCAATAAAATTATTAGTTTAGTTAATTTAGAAACATGATGACACAATTACTTGTTCATAAGTGTTATTGATTTTTTCCCACTAAGTTCCCTAGGAATCGATACATTCTTATACAAATCATACATATTACATATCTTCTTAACATTTGGTAAGAAAACATAATAATGGGTTACATAAAGTGTGTTGTATGTGTAAACTAGGGACATATATATATGCACAATATTGAGAATAAGGGTATGAGAACAGGATCATAACATTATAAAATCATACCCTGTATGTCAAAGATCACAATAATAAATCATGGAAAAAAATAGGACGTTCATAAGACATGAATTAAAAGTGAACCAAGAGCATAATATTTGAAAACGTAACATATTAATAATACATGGAATTTTGGTAGACATGTAATCAAATAAAATGATTTCCATAGTAGTCAAGCATTATCTCCAAATATATCTTAATAGAATGGTTTAATACCCCAATCATAATGGTAGTCATAGATCAATCCCATGACTATATTAGTAGTAAAGGGTCACTCTCAATAATATCTTAGTAGATAAATGCCTTTTCTAAATGGATTTTCCCCCATTCTAGAAATGTCTATCTCATGAGATTTAAATCTTTACCCAATGTATTATAAGGAAATATTGGTCCCACTAATCTCCTAATGAAGTCATAATATATGTGCTCAATAATATCATACACAATCAGATCATTACCAGTGAAATGAAATTGATATCACAAACATGTCATCATATGCAAATAAATTGAGAATATATAGTTGTTTCATAATAATTTCATCCAAATAATAACCCATTAAATGAAGCATTTTTCAAAATAATATAACCTATGAATTTGAAACAGGTTAAAAAATAATATATCCCATGAAAGAGAAATGGGTTTCATAAACATCATTTTATCAAAACATAACCAATTTAGAGAAATAATATTAATGTTACCCGTGGATAATATCCCATGATATATAGGATTAACACCAACATATGTCATATTAGATGGAAAATAAATTTTAAATATTTTTTTTAAAAAAATTTATTGAGTAAAATATATCTTAATTAGAAAAAGAGGTTTTTGATGAAAATAATATTTTTCTAAAAAATCTTATTAAATAGCATTGTAAACTATAATACATTTTTAAAATCTATTTTCCTTGATATTGATCTTAAAATATAATTTTCAAAAACACTTTTGAAATCAATTTTGAAAACATGTTTAGAAACCCAGAAATTTCAAGGAATTTTTTTTCGTAATTTGTTTGGAATTTTATGAGTATGCAGTTTCTAATGACACGTAATTCTGAGGCCCGGTGTGCCCGGAATAATTTTCTGATGTTTTGTTAATCTTAAATTAACATGCATAAGAATTTTTACTGAAAAAGTGGAATAACTCTTAAACGGTTACTCGGTTTAGAAATCGGAGGGCACCGTTGCGCTCAGGATGGCGGGTTTACCCTAGGCGCGACTTATGTTTAGTCGGTGAAGTCCCCCACTGAGAAATTCAAAAAATGGCATAACCGTTAATAAAATAATTAAATAAATTATTTTATTTATTTTATTTTTCAAATGCTTATAACTCAAAAACGGTAGCTCGGATTAAAAATCTGAGACCACTGCTAAACTCATGAGGGCATGGTTTATTTAACCAAATATTAACTTTTTCCGGCATGGGCCACTAGAAAAAGATAGTTTTTAGCCGCAAATAAAATAACTAAGTGACAATTATTTTATTGAAAAATTCATAACTTCTAAATGGTAACTCGTATTGAAATTACGAGAGTATCAAAGGGTTCATTGGGGAGTGTTTTACTTAGGAAGAGCCTAACCTCGACCGGCGCGGGTCGAGGGTGACTGATAATAATTTTCCAAACTTTTTTTTGGGTACGTTCAGTAAACGTACATGCGGGTTTTTCTATCTTTTGAACCGGTGCTCGTAATTGAAATCTGAGGGCACTGATGAACTCGCAGTGCTGGTAATTGCTTAAGGGTACCTTTACCGCAGTTGTGTTTTAAGTGGGTTGAATTTTTATTTTTTGGGGATTTAGTTTCAAATAAATTAAATTGTTGAAAAATTTTATTTTTATATCTTTGAAGTTAAACTCTTTAAAGTGTGGATAAATGAGAGGTGGGGCCCACACGAGCCCTAACCTCTCTACTTCCTTAACTCTCTCTTACCCCCCTTTAACACCTCTCCAATTTAATGTGTCAACTAACCTTATTATGGCAACCCATCACCTCCGTAATTAATATTCCATCAAAGGATTGAATTACATGGCATGTTATATTATGGAGAGCCTTTTTTATTATTTTGGGGGTTCGCAATATTGTTGGAGGAACTCTGGAGAATAATTAGAAGGATGTGTTCTTCATTGACAAAGAACACCAACCTTCAACGAAGAATGACTACACCGCGAAGAATGCAGTATATTTCTCCAATGGTGTTTATACTAAGGACACACCCTGACGTCAACGGAATAGACGTCCATCTTCCACAACGCCACATTCTTTGAATCAATGAAGTGCGACGTTAATTACCGAGGTAGGTGTTTTTTTATTTACGTTTACGTGATTCTTTCCCTTGAGCATGGACCAATATTATGTTGAGTGTTTATTCGAACTACTAATGTTGTGGGTATGGACTACGAACAAGTCCGGACCCACCGCCAACTTGTTCTTGATGTGAGGTGGCATGGGGTTGGGTGCATGGTAACGGGAGGTGGCGTGGCGAGCGGACGGGGGGCTAGGTGATGCAGATGGTTTGAGGTGCACCGACGCGGGTAGCCGGTGGCGGTGCGGCGGCGCGACGGGAGGCCAGGATGGCAGTAGGTAGGAGGTGGCAGATCCGGCATGAGAGTCAGATGCGGGAAGGCCGGGCTAGTAGGGTTTGGTGGAGAAGAAACACTGAATGGAGAAGGAGATTGGAGAGAGAAAATGTTTAAAGGAAATAAATTATAACATAAAGAAAGAAAGAAAATCAAATGAATGTGATGCACGCCATTTAATTAGGGTTTTACATGCTTGAAATAGAGGGAGGTGCACCAATAAATGGGGGGAGGCACAGGTGGTGCGTGAAATTGTGTTTTTTTTGTGGTAAAATCAATTAGAAATAATAAAATATTATTATTATTATTATTTTGGTTGATAAAACACTTTTTCGACCAAAACTTCTTCATGCGACCTCGGTTTCACGAACCATCTGCGGTAGTGCGACCCTGATTTCGAGATGGACATTCCGAGTCCAATATTGAATGTATTTTTCGGGTTTTTGGACAGAGTACCCGAAACGCTCAAATAATAATAATATATTATTATTATTAAATCTTAGACTCGCTATAACTCCTACCTGCGACGTCCGATTGGCTTGCCGTCAGTGGTGATGTAATCCTATCAATAATACGGTCGATTCAAGTCTAATGTTGGATACTAAATTCTTGTTCATGGCTCGGGACCACGAAACACCGAATAATGATAATATTATTATTATTAAGGGATTTGTATCTGAAATATCTCTCTCATATGATGTCGGAATGATGAACTGTTTTCGACGTTGAAACCCTCGAATTAAGACAGATTTTTCATGACCAATTTTGGATATTTATGTTGAGGTCGGGGTGTTGGCCCCATGAGGCCCGGTTCGCGCGTGTTGCGGTGAAATAGAACTTTTTCACCGTCTATCCATTTTGGACCAATGGGTAGTCCATCTAGTGTGTTTTTTAGTATGGATCGCAATGATGTGAACGGTTTGGTTAACCGGTGTCATTTGATGTACGACTGGGTTGGTTCGAACCCGAAACCAACCGGGCCATCAGAGTAGAAATGCTTATAACTTGAGCTCCGGATGTCTGATTGATGTATCGTCGACTTTGTTGGATTACTCTTGATGAGATGGTTCCTTTAGCATACTTCACATGAGGTTTGGATGCAATTGGAGTAAGGCTGGGTTGGATTGTACCCGAAATCCAACCGGGCCCCTAGAACAGAAATGCTAATAACTCTAAGACCGGAAATCCGTGAGACGAACCATCAGCGGAGTTGGTAATCACGTTGAGAAACGGTTCCTTTGAGTATACCACATGAGATTTCAGGGTACAGTTGTGATACGGTCGGGTTGGTTTGTGAACGAAACCAACCGGGCCCCCGGGACGAAAAGGCTAATAACACACAGACCGGGCGTCTGATTGACGCGCCGTCTATTGGGTTGAGTTTCCAATGACGTGGAAGACCTTTGGGGTACTTCTTCATAAAACCTTGAGATACTTGGAGTATCAACCAGTAGCTCGTGGAGCGGACCCTCCAGGTGATGAGCTAGCAGAGTCCAGAGACATAGTAGCTGGATGAGACTTGATGACTGCTGATCGATCGACTTAGAGTGATTCGGATAGCCCAGTGGGGTGTGCTTGGTTGTATAGGCAGACCCACGGAGGAGGAGCACTTGGTTGTAGCAGCAGACCCTCGGTATTCGACAGAATGAGTAAATATGTAGGCTATGAGGGGGTGCGCTTGGTTGTAGTGGTAGACCCATCATGAGAAGCGCTTGGTTGTAGAATCAGGCCCAAAGTACTCGACAGGTGGAGTACTTATGTAGTCTAAAGTTAGTGAGCAGCGCCTTGGAGTCATGACAGGATCGCAGAACTCGACAGAGGAGGAGCTCTTCAGTAGTTGCGGTTTTGATAATGAAAATGCTGGTTTGATTTGAGTCAATGACCTTTGTGTTACCTCATGATTGAGATGGGTTACTTGATAACTTAGGTATATGTATGGGAATATACCTAAGTAAAGGTTATTTGTTGATATCTTTCTTTGTGGACAATCCATGTTGGATTTTAGTGAGACCTTGAGGGTCTTGGGGTCCCTACTGATTATCATTATACTCACCCCTGCATGGGCTACGCCCACACCTCATTGTGTTGGTTGCAGATGACAGACAACACTGATCGTGGTTGAGGCTTGTTGAGCTGGACGGTTCCCGAAGGTGGATCTCATGACGAGTTGGTACCCAGAGGAGATGGACGGACGATCAGTCGGACGCAGAGTGCTGAGGAGGACATCTGTACATACCCTTCAGGAAGGATCCATGGTGGACGATCCAGGAGCTGCTTGTCACCTTTCAGCTGTTGTCCTTTGAGTTGTACTTTACATTCAGTTGTAGTTGTAGCTTTCTGTTGGGCTTGTATTTCCAGCCCCTTTGTATTTCAAGCACACTTGTTTATATCTTTACTTAGTGTTTTCTTTCTCTTTTACATGGTTGTGTTGTTTACTTTTATAAAGGCAATGCCTTCCCTTTTATGGGAGATTTACACCTTTGGTGCTAGTCTCTAGCCCCTGGCCTGTGGAAGGCGGGCTTGGGGTAGTCACGGCACGGGCCCCGAGGACGGGTCATGACAAATTGGTATCAGAGGAGTCAGTTCTACCGCAGAACTCAGAACTCTGATCATTCTATTATGTGAATCAATAGTGTTAAGGGTACCGAGTGTGGTATTCAGTTCAGGGAGTCCAGTGTTGGTGAGGCGGCCGAAGTATCCATACACCAGGACCCTGACTACGGATTCCCAACTTATTTCATGAAAACACTTATTGCGTGTGTGTTTGTAAAAAGTTTTCTTTAAGTCATCTCAAACCTGGTCAGCTCACCAGGTTTAAATCATTTGACCATGTCGCATCTGTTTAGGATGTCTCCACGCAGACAGTCAGTTTGAGTTTCCGAGAGAGTACTCGATGATGGATCACCAAGCGATGAGGCTCCGGTGCAGGACCCTCTTTCTATATTCTCTCCTTCAGGTGGTGTAACAACAGCACCACCACCCGTTAGGCAGCAGATGCCACTAGCCATACTAGCGGACGGTTCATGCTGACAGAGTGCGTTGCATGAGTTCCAGCAGCATATGCCTCCAATGTTACGAGGCGAGTCAGATTTCCAGGCAGCAGTGGACTGAATGGAGGTGATTGCTACAGTTCTACAACTAGTTTATAGCTAAAATAGAAGACGGTGATCTTAACTACTGGTGTTTTTCAATGAGTGATCATGATTTTGGTCTTCATAGTGATGAGGATTTTGTACGTGGATCTTTTCTTGAGATAGTACCATCGGGTTGTGTTCCAACTATATCACTACATGTTGGTCACCAGACACTACCAGTTGTACCGGTAGAGGATACTTGTAGGCTTAGCGCCTTACTTATGTTTCAACACCAGATATCCCTCAATATCTGAGGCGAGCCCAACTCACAGGCGGCTGAGGAATGGCTTGAGGAGGTGGTAAATAGTTTTCTCGAGCTTATACAACTTCGGCAGGATGACATGTCGGTAGTTGAGAATTCATCGGGGCGTACCAAACCATTCCTGGTACTTGATGAATACGATGCGATCAGTGCTTCTGGGATCAGACTTCTGAGTGAGGTGTGTCTAAAGGACATTTGTGCCAGTACTTATTTCTCTATGCATTCCTACTTATACCAGGGTGTTAGAGAGAACCTTTGGGGTTGATAATTCTTTGGATGAGTGGATGCAGCCAGTGAAGGTTAGCAGTGAGAAAGTAGGAAACTGGCGCCAATCTCGGAGACGTGTGTGTGTAAAATGTTTCAATAAAAGGAAGTAAAAAAGGACAGATGAATTATCAGGGCAGAAGACGTGGAAGTAGAGCTAGGATAGCGGCATGGGGTGGTGAACATTTTGACACGTTACAACCACCCACCATTGTAGTCCTCGCTAGCCTCAGGGAGTTGAATGGTCACGGTGTGTGACCCAAGGGCTCTAAGAATGATTTTAGGTATGGTTTGTGTCTACTACGAGCTACCATATCAATACACATAGGTACCAATCATTCCTTCCATCCACAAATCTTATCCCATACCTAGAGTTTCCAGTTAAAACCATTGACTTGACCCTCATGTCTGGAGATACCATTGAGAGGAGACTTAATAAACACACTTACGCCGACAGGTGTGATCTGACCCTAGAGGCGAGAGTTTCGGTTAGATCCTCTTGGTGGAAGTGTCGAGGCCTTACGACGTTAGTTTGGGTGTGGACTGGGTAACCACAGTTCATACATGGATTGAAGGTATTAGGCAAAAAGTTTGTGGTTTACTTACAACGATGGGATGGGTTTTCCTTGGTCGGCGAAAAGGAAACCCCATGCAGCACATGAACCTCCAGGAGAGCACATGGGAGCAGAAGGCTCAGATGCGTGCTCAGTACCACTTTTGTTTCCCCTAGTGTGTGTTGAAGCTTTACGGGGGCGTAAAGTCCTGAGGTGGGTGTAATGTAGACACCCATAAATTTAAAGGTATTTTTTTTCTTAAATTATTTGAATTTTACGAGTACGTAGTTTCTGTCGTCACCTGATTCTGAGGCCCGGTGTGCCCGGAATAATTTTCTGAAGTTTTGTTAAGCTTAAATTAATGCGGGTAAGCTGTTTTACTGAAAAAGTGGAATAACTCTTAAAAGGATACTCGAATTAGAAATATGAGGGCACCGTTGCGTTATGTATGGAGGCTTTACCGGAGGCGCGACTTAAGTTTATTCAACGCGGGCCTCCTGTGAGAAAATCTAAAAATGGGATAACCGTAAATAAAATAATTAAATAAATTGTTTTATTTTTCAAATGCTTATAAATCACAAACGGTAGCTCGGATTAAAAATCAGAGACCACCGCTGAACTCGTGAGAGTGTGGTTTATTTAAGAAAATACATACTTTTTCTGTCATGGGACACCAGAAAAATTAAATTTTTGGCCGCAAATAAAATAATTAAGTGACAATTATTTTATAGTAAAATTCATAACTTCTAAATGGTAACTCAGATTGAAAATACGAGAGTATCGATGGGTTCGTTGGGGCGTGTTTTACTTAAGCAGAGCCTAACATCGACCGGCGCGGGTCGAGGGTGACTGATAATAATTTTCCGAACTTTTTATCGGGTACGTTCAGTAAACGTACATGTGGGTTTTTCTATCTTTTGAACCGGTGCTCGGAATTGAAATTTGAGGGCACCGATGAACTTACAATGTCGGTATTTTCTTAAGGGGACCTTTACCGTAGTTTCTTTTTAAGTGGGTTGAATTTTTATTTTTGGGGTATTTAGTTTAAAATAAATAAAGTTGTTGAACAATTTTATTTTTATATCTTTGAAGTTAAACTCTTTAAGGTGTGGATAAATGAAAGGTGGGGCCCACACGAGCCCCAACCTCTCAACTTCCTTAACTCTCTCTATCCCCCCTTTATCACCTTTCCATTTTAATGCGATAGCTCCCCTTATTATGGCAACCCATCACCTCCCTAATTAATATTCCATCAAAGGTTTGAATTACATGTCATGTTATATCATGGAGAGCATTTTTTATTATTTTGGGGGTTGGCAATATTGGGGGAGGAACTCTTGAGAAGACTTAGAAGGAAGTGTTCTTATTTGAAGAAGAACACCAACCTTCAATGAAGAACGACTCCGCCGTGAAGAACGCATGGGATTTCTCCAATGGTTTTTCTACTTAGGACACACCCTGACGTCAATGGAATAGATGTTCATCTTCCACGACGCCACATTCCACGAATCAATAATGTGCGACGTTAATTACAGCGGTATGGGGTTTTTGTTTATTTAAGTTTATGTGATTATTTCCCTCAAGCATGGAAGAATATTTTGTTGAGTGTTTATTCAAACTACTAACATGGTGGGTACGGACTACGAACAAGTCCGGACCCACCACCAACTTGTTCTTGATGTGCAGCGGCATGGGGTCGGGTGCGTGGTAATGGGAGGTGGCGTAGTGAGAGGATGGGGGGCCAGGCGATGCGGCTAGTTTGAGGCGTGCCGGCACGGGTAGCTGGGTATGGTGCGGTGGCGCGGCGGGAGGCCAGGATGGTGGTAGGCCGGAGACAACAGATCTGGCATGAGAGGCAGCCTTGGGAAGGCCAGGCTGGTAGGGTTTGGTGGAGAAGAAACTGTGAATGGAGAAATAGATTGGAGAGAGAAAACTTTTAAAGGAAATAAATTAAAACTTAATGAAAGAAAGAGAATCCAATGAATGTGATGCACACCATTTAATTAGGGTTTTCTATGCTTGAAATAGAGGGAGGCGCACCAATAAATGGAGGGAGGCACACCAATTGGAGAGAGAGGGTGGTGGTGCGTGAGATTGTGTTTTTTGGTAAACTAAATTAAAAATAAGAATATAATAATCTTATTATTATTTTTGTTGATAAAAAACTTTTTCAACCACAAATTCTTTGTGCGACCTTAGTTTCACGAACCGTTTGTGGCAGTGCGACCCTGATTTCGAGACAGACATTCCGAGTCCAATATTGAATGCCTTTTTTGGGTTTTTAGATCTGGTACCCAAAACGCTCAAATAATAATAATATATTATTATTATTAAATCCTCGAACCACCACAACTCCTGCGTACGACGTTAGATTGGCTTTCCATCAGTGGTGATCTAAAACTGTCAATAATACGGTCGATTCAAGTCTAATGTTGGAAACTAAATTCTGGTTCGTGGCTCGGGTCCACGAAACACTGAATAATAATAATTTTATTATTATTATTATGGGATTTTTATCTAACATATATCTCTCATACAGTGTCGGAATGATGAACCGTCTGCGACGTTGTGACCCCGGAATTAAGACAGATGATTCAAGACCAATTTTGGATATTAATGTTGAGGTCGGGTTGTGGGCCCCACGAGGCCCGGTTCGCGCGTGTTGCAGTAAAATGCAACTTTTTCACCGGCTATCCGTTTTGGACCAATGGGTAGTCCATATCGTGTGTTTGTTGGTATGGATCGCAATGATGTGATCGGTTTGGTTAACCGGTATCATTTGAAGTACGGCCGGGTTGGTTCGAACCCAAAACCAATCGGGCCCTCGGAGCAGAAACGTTTATAACATGATCTCCGGACGTCAGATTGACGTACCGTCGATTTTGTTGGATTACTCTTGATGATAGGTTTATTCTGGAATACTTCACCTCAGATTTGGATGAAATTGGAGTAAGTCTAGGTCGTATTGTACCCGAAATCCAACCGGGCCCCTGGAACGGAAATGCTAATAACTCTCAGACCGGACGTCTGTTTGACGAACTTTCAGCGACGTTGGTAATCACGTTGAGAAATGGTTCCTTTGAGTATACCCCATGAGATTTCATGGTACAGTTGTGATACGATCGGGTTGGTTCATACACGAAACCAACAAGGCCCCCAGGATGAAAAGGCTAATAACACACAGACCGGGTGTCCGATTGACACGTCGTCTGTTGTGTTTAGTTTTCTATGACATGACAGACCATTGGGGTACTTCTTCGTGGAACATTGAGAAACATGGAGTGTCAACCAGTAGCTCATGGAGCAGACCCTCCTGGTGACGAGCTAGCAGAGTGCAGAGATCTAGTAGTTTGGTGAGACTTGATGACTGTTGATCGATCGACTTAGAGTGATTCAGATATCCCAGTGGGGCGCGCTTGGTTGTAGAGGCAGACCCACAGTAGAGGAGCGGTTGGTTGTAGCGGCAGACCCGCGGTACTCGACAGAAGGAGTACCTTTGTAGGCTATGAGGGGGTGCGCTTGGTTGTAGCTTCAGACCCATGGTGGGAAGCGCTTTCTTGTAGCAGTAGGCCCAGAGTACTCGACAGGTGGAGTACTTCAGTAGTCTATTGTTAGTGGGCAATGCCTCGGAGTCGTGAAAGGATCACAGTACTCGACCGAGGAGGATCTCTTCAGTAGTTGTGTTTTCCATAATGAAAATCCTGGTTTTATTTGAGACAATGACCTTTGTGTTACCTCATGATTGAGATGGGTTACATGATAACTTAGGTATATGTATGGGCATATACCTAAGTAAAGATTATATGTTGATATCTTTCTTTGTGGTCAATCCTTGTTGGATTTTAGTGAGACCATGAGGGTCTCGGGGTCCCTACAGAGTATCGTTATACTCACCCCTGCACGGGCTATGCCCGCACCTCGTTGTGTTGGTTGCAGACAACGGACATCACTGATCGTGGATGAGGATTGTTTTAAGCTGGACGGTACCCAGAGGTGGATCTCATGACGAGTTGGTACTCAGAGGAGACAGACAGATGGTCTGTCGGATGCAGAGTGCTGAGGAGGAAATCTATACCTACCCTTCAGGTAGGATCCATGGTAGACGATCCAGGAGCTGCTTGTCACCTTTCAGCTGTTGTCCTTTGCATTGTACTTTCAATTGTAGATTTACCTTTCTATTGGGCTTGTATTTCTGGCACCTTTGTATTTCCAGCGCACTTGTTTATAGCTTTACTTAGTTTTTTCTTCCACTTGTACTATGTTGTGTTTACTTTTATAAATTCAATGCCTTCCCTTTTATTTGGGATTTACGCCTTTGGTGCTAGTCGCTAGCCCCTGGCCTATGGAAGGCAGGTTTGGGGTAGTCACGACACAGGCCCTGAGGATGGGTCGTGACAACATGCTTTCATAAATAATATATATTTCCAAATAATGGGAAAAATATGGTCATATTTTCAATAAAAACACATTCATAATTATATTAGCTGCCAAAAAGTAGAAAAATGATATCAATACATGATGAAATCTTGAATGACCAAATAAGAATAAAATTCATGAGTTTTCTTGAGATATGTATCATAATATTCACCGATGGATGTTTAATTGAAAACATCCCATATAAATATGGATATTGTAACAATAAAATATTACAACATTGGTAACATTGACTCATAATATATATGAGATAATAAAATTACATGAAGCCTCAATTATCAGGAAATAATGATATTCATTATATGAATTGTAAAAGGATATATATAAACCACATAAAATAATGTAGGTTCACAACACTACATTTTTCTCAATGAATGAAAAATAAGACAAACATTAACTTACAATTTGGTAACTTTTGAACTGTAAACCATATGAAATAGCTATAAAAAACATTATATATAAATACAGGTAAATCTAATGATAACAATAAGATAATACATCCAGGGAAATTATATACACCACACCAAATAAAAGAGTTCTAATTATGGAATAAGTCTTCCAAAAATATAAGTGTGACTATAAATCCCTTACTACTTGAGTATCTTTTCAATTATGTTCCCCGTGCTAGAATAACAAAAATTGAAACTTTTAATACCATTAATTAAAGGAAAATAATGATATAAATATTCCCATGGTATTATTTACACCACATAAAATATTCTAGTGGTGAATGCGGCATTGATATCACAGATATAAAAAGTGAGACAAAATTACCCTACCTTGTGTTTTGACACTCTTCATACACATTAAAAAAATACAATATAGTAAATATATGTTTATTAGAAATATTTCACTGAAATATATTCATATATTTAATTCTATATATGATTTTCTTGTGACAATATATTACCTGTTTATTAATAATTCCACGTTATTTTATGTTTCAGGTAATAAGTTCTTTGTTTTTCATACACGTTCTAAATTTTCATTCTTAGTCCTCTTAAATAGATCATAATTTATTTATTTAAATAATTTAAAACCATATTTATATATAAGATATATTCTTTATATACAGATTTATAAAAATCAACAAAATATAGTGATATAAAATGAATAACACAGTTCATGGAGATGGTATGTCATACATATGTGTGGACGCTATTTTTATTTTTGTACCATATTTCTTTCAAGAAATAAGAGTAAATGATATATATACTCATATATTATCATTATAAATCATTATTATATATATATATAATATAAATAAATTAAAATCATCCTTTATTCATTCCAATTAAATCCTCATGGACTCACACCACTTTGAGGAGGTTATAGTCCACAGGCGCACAAACGAGGTTATTATATTCTCACATAATGTGATATGTAGTGGTATTTTTTGTATAATTGATTAATAAGAATATATAGATCATAAATTGAATATATATATACATAACATAAAAAATAGTATTAACATCATTATTCCCAACCTTAATGGTGGTATTGGATGAACGATTAACAACAGTTCGTGAGGCGACCATTCACTGTACACACAAACGATGATTTCATATCTCATTTGATGAATGAGTGTGTGAGTGTTGGTCTAACCCATAAAAAAGTTATATTTATATAATTATGTTATTATATAATTATGATATAACAATCGAGGGTTTGGATAAATAAATAAAAAATAAGAGCCTATGTAAGGATTTTACCTCTTCTTTCGGTAAATCATTCTAGTTTGAAAAAAATGGATTCCTTGGTTGTATTTATGACTGAACTGTAGAATATAGTATTAATGGATATAATTCTTAAGGTTATTTTGGTAGGGTTTTTCTGAGACAAATGGCTTGAGAGGTGTGAATAATTGAGCTGGGTAAGTACCATTTTATTGTGGATGAAGAGTGGCGTTCTTATAAATATAAAAAACAAAAAATATAGAGAGGAATATCAAACATAATATTCCTAAAAAATGTTAAATAATATATAAAATGGATTATATGGTAGATATATGGCTATAAAATGGATTTTCAACATGTTTATTGGTCATTTATCCTTTGATCATTATAGTTTAACCACTAAGTAAACACATTTTCCTTAATTGTAGTAACTAATTTTAATTACATTCAACAAAAATTTTAATCATCGAAATTCTAATGTAATAAAAATTATAAATTACTATTATTCAAAATATTTAATCCATTTTACAAAATTATAAATACATATGTTGTTGAAATTTATTGAAAATTTATCTAACAGACTATAGAAATTATAAATAAAAAAAGGTTCATAAATAGGACCAGACAAAATCATGTATTTGAAATTCCACATGATGGTGATAAATGATCCTTATTAAAAACATCTTGGGATACCAATCATTTTCAAAAATTATGTAATAATCCATTTTTAAAAAATTCTTAATAATTAAATTTAAAACATTTCTTGAAATTAGTTTATAAAATCAACCCTGTTTTTATTTAAATTTTCAAAGGGTTCGTGATATATCTATAATTTATATCATGAAAAAAAATGAAAAAAATATTCCTAGTCCATATTATTTATTTAAACTAAATATTTAAATTTGTAATAAATTAGTATAATATCAACGAAAATATAAAATCCCTTGAAAAAAATTTTAAAAAATGTTTGGAAATTATAAAAAAAATCACACAATTTTTTAATTATTAAATCTTCATGATTTTTTTTGAATTCATAGTTTAATAAAATGAGTTTTATTGATTAAATTTTCTTGAGTGAAAATCACATAGACTTTTATTTTAATCAATAATAGTTGTGATTCATATATAATAAAGTTATTCAAAAATTATAACACAAATTATAAATATATTAATAATTGGTTTCTAAAATTTTTATCTTTAGACATGGGAAAACCGAACTCAATTAAGGAAAAAAATATGTTACATCAATCCAAAATGCATCACCTTTGATTGAAAACACTCAATCATATAAAATGGAGGACTTGAAAAAGATCTATGGACAAAAATATCTAATTCGAAACACCATAAACCAAATTTTTTTCTTATAATAACCTATGATTTGTGAATAGAATAAGAACCAAATATATATTAGCTATATGGGGATGGAGATGAGTGAAAAGTGGTATAAGAATGGATCACCCATGATTACAACTTTAAAAGTGAATGGTAGAGGGTTGGGATCAATTACTGTTATTTGGTAGGTGAAATGGATTCATCTAGAATCGGGTTTCTATGATCAAAAGAGGGAGAGGGGAGGAGGTATACATGGTTTTTCTCAAGCCTTGGTTATTTCATGATCGATAGAGGGGGTATAATGGAAGAGAAGTAACACAATGGGTGAGTTATTTTACTTGGGTGTAATATGTGATGATGGAGGATATGGGGAATTATTGTTTAGGAAAATACAAATAAATATAATAAAACTAGAAACAAATTAATTTTGGGTAAACAGAATTTTTTACCTGCATGATTTAATAAATGATTTGGTACCAATGAAGCTTCACCAAACACCCCAAAATGCTATGTTTGTTTACTCCTATAATACCTACATGTTTTTTCTATCTATTCAATAATAATTAAAAATGAGACTTTTAAAGGAAAAAATCCAAATAAACATCTACAACACATTTTTCTAACCATTATGGACAAATGTTATACCCACTAAAATACTTATAATTTTAAAACACAAAGGGTAAAAATTAATTAAATATAATGTAACAAAAAATAATCCTTAAATAATAAAAATAATTATTTAATTAAAATTTCATTGTGATATCAAATTAGTTTTGGAGAGAAAAAATTGAAGATAGATTTGAACTAAGGTGCAATCCCAATCTCACATTTAAATAAGGTTTAGTTTAGGGTAAAATAAAGAAACATTCCTCATATTAAGGTTATTATTCTCATAAATCTATTTGGGGTTAATTATAGTTGAATAGTTTCCTATGGTTTATAATAGAAAATATTTTCCTCCTAAATACCCACTAGGTACCCAATCAATGATGCTTGGATACTTAGTGGCCCTCAAGGACAATGGGTAGTCACTTCCTCCTCCAGTTCTTTTCTCAAACACCATAATCATTATCCAATTCTATAATATACCTAAAAAAATATAGTGGAAAAATAAATAAATATAATCTAACATTAAATTCTTATGCCATTAACACCCCTATATTTTATATTAATTTCATTTTAATTGGAACATGATGTATTTGATACAATTCCTTTGATACTACCCAGATTCAAAACGAATTTTTAAGTAGTAAACCACTATAAAATATCTATTAAATTGTAAGGTGTTAATAGTGATAAATAATTTATGATAAATATTTATAAATATACTTATTATTGTAAACATATTTACTAATGAATAATAAATATGTCCTAAATTTTAAGTAATGTCATTTTATGTTTCAAAATTAATTTTTCTTCAAAAATGTTATTATCTCATTTTTGTACAAAAAAATTATAAATAATTTGTAAATTTTTTTGAAATTTTATTTTAGTTATTTAATATCCATTTTAAAATAATCATTTTAATATTGGATTATGGTGATTTTTTAGGATTTATCAAAGATCTATTTTTAATTGAAGAATGAGAAATTCTTATTTATTATAATGTTTATCATTTATTTTCAAGAAAATTTCCCATTATATTTTGAATTTGATATTAATTAAATATATAATAGATTTAATTATATATAATTTGAATAATTATGTATCAATCATCATTATACGTTTTTTCAGTATAAGTTAATTTTTGGTCTTAAAAATAAGTATTTTTAAAAATAATTCCTTCGAATAATGTTTTTCTACAATAATAAAATAATTTAATCTCTATTGAATAATGTTTATAATGAGATATATATATATATTAAATTTTATAAAATATTATAACATCATTTCATTGTTTTTACAAAGAATGGAATGGATGTAAATTATGTTTTTCACTTAACAATTCATTTTTTAAAAATAGGTTTTCATTGTGGTTTGGGAGATTAATTAAAATTACATTATTCCCAATATAAAAATAGCATCTGGTAAAATCGATTTAATATTTTGAATCAACATAATTAATATAATTTATTATGTCAAATGTAATTTTTGTTCATAATGAAATGTAAAATTAGTAAAATTATGCTACCAATGTCAAGGGTAAAATAGGATTACTGAGGGGGTAAAACCAAGAGATATGTTTTTTTTCACCCCTGAAAAATAGTAATTTTATAGAATATTAAACCATTATATTATGAATAAACATAAAAATCAGAAATTTGGAGACACATTCCCATGAAAGTGACCTTAAATCAATGAAATGTTTTTATAAATTTCATGTTTGTCCATTCTATCATTTATAAAATGGAACCTCTTCTCATCCCTTATTCAAAATTGTTGGGCCTTTTTTCATACATAATAACATCCAAAATTCAGTCCTAGAATACATACCATAATATTAGCGCTTTTTTTATTTTACTCATACCAATCCTTCAAGTATTATTAGGTTAGAAAAGGAGGTCTTTTCAAGAATAAGTGTAGATCGTAACTGAGCTATTTCAATATTATTTATTCCTATAATTCCTTTAAAATTATTATATCCATAATAAAATAATTAATAAAAAATATTAAATGTACTAATATATTTTTATGGTTATTTAAAAAACATTTACCACGTATTCTCAATTCCACAGTATATTAAAGTATAGAATGTGCGTATGTGTGGAATACTACATCCATGTAGAGATACTTCTCATTCTACACCACCATCAGTCATTGTTGTTTTTTATAATATATATAATATTTATATATTGTATTTATGTTACAATAACTAATATATTATTATCTATTAAATGTTACCTTTATTTCATTCCATCCATTGAAAATAGAAATATCATGGGTTTATATGCACAAACCTACATTTACACATAATGATGAAATTCATTTTTCATCACACAATAATATAAATGAATAAAAATATTTATAAAGTTAACATGTGTAAAATTTATATTATTATAAAAAATGATATAAATTAATCATTATCAAATTCTAAATACCATAACCTCTATACAAACATGGACATGAAATGTGATGTAGCTAACTCCAGAAATAATGATAATAATGAAATTTTTTTGAAGAATGGTTCATAAGATGTTTTAAGTAAACCATGTATCGTATTTTTTTTATCATTATCCTAAAATTATATATTTATAATAAAATTATATTTATCATACACCAAGTTCTATTTCATATAAAAAACAATGACGTCAGGTATGTGTTTTATGTTATGATCTCATTTTAACTGTATTATTTATGGATAAATATACCAAAGATGGATGTGTATGATATAACTATACAAAATATTTTATAATTTATTATTCTATATTTATTCCAAAATATATCAACTTATCTTTTCACTTTACTCAAATTAAAAACCCAATTGAAAGAAATAATTTTTATAAAGAAAATCGACTTTGTTTTTCTCTTCACCAGGGTATATTTTCCTTCATATCTATATTTTCATTACATTTTTTTAAATATTTTTTTTCCATTTTCCGAAAATTAGTTAATTAAATTTAAAAATATATTCTACCTTCTTTAAAAATAATAAAAATGAACCTTCTTATTGTTTTCCAAACATGGTACGATCGACTTTTCAAGAAAATGTGAATTGAATTTTTGTTTTAAAAAACACTATTTGAATGGTTTTCCCCACCAGAATGAATATTATTTTCAATAAATAATATTTTATAATATTATTTAATACCTTATAAATATATAATTTTCCTTAGTATTTTGGAAATTGTTTTATTCTAAATAAGTTATTTCATAGAGAATATGTATTTTAAAAATGAAATGTTATAGTGATATGTTATCATTATTAAGATGAATTACATATGAAACTTCTATCATTTACATGGGTTAGGATTTGATAATGTGGTGAATGTTTTATGAACTTGTAGAAAACATATATATGGATTTTATTAGGAGCTTTTTGGGACTAGAATTATATATCCCTTCACTGTACTAGGTAAATAAGGTTATATCATAATATAATAAACACATTAATAGAGACTGAAACCAATTCATTAGGGGTCTTTTTTCAAGAATATAGGATTGAGAGTGTCCAACTTCTATGGAAATTATGGAATGGTGAGTAAATCTAACCCACTTTTCTCGTCTTGGAAATGATTCTTGACTAAGGAAATGATTTTTTATGGATACATGTGTTTCAAAAATGTATTTATTATTGTTATTATTATATTAATTATAGATTTTGATTGATTATTTAATATTTTATTACTATTTCTTATTATGAGAAATTTTTGAAAAAAAACATATGCTATATTTTATAATTAACTATATTTGAATAATTTTGTATTATTATTATAATTATTGATTATGTTTTAATACCCTTGTGTTGTGTGTATTCTTACTTGTGATCAGTGACTGATAACTATTATGTTCACCCTTACATAGCATATGATCTCACTCTATCATATTTTCCCTTTCACCTTATTAGGAATCAATATTATAAATGTGATATTTCAAATAAGGGTTATAGTTTAGAATAACATAATAATAAATTATGTATATATTTTATGTACGAATTGTTTAAATATCTAAATTTACAATGAATTTAAACCTATATGGTCATTAGGTGTTAATTATTGAGATATCTATTGAATATCCATAAAATAGATGTAAATTTTATATATAAAAGTTATGGTTCTCTATAATTACTGTTGAAGGAAAGGTGTGATAAAATTTTGAAACTGTGATGGGGAATATTTTGTGAGAAACATTGGATTTGCATATTTATAATAAATCATCATTGGCTATGATAATGAAATGAGCATATATTCCCTTGGAAGCTAAATCTTGATTTGGATACTACAAGTGCATGTGGTTTTTTCAAATATTCATCTAGGGGTAATAACCCCCAAAAGGAGTGGTATGACTATATCTCTACCATCATTATAGTTCATGGTGAATGCGCCTTTAATATGAATCTTTTTTTACATTCTCATGTGATATTATTATGTCAATTCATATTTTCAAGACATGATATAAATTATTTGAATATATAATTACCATGGATAACCTTGGTCAAACATGTGGTGTCATATATGTAAAATATGGTGTGATGATTTAGATTCTTATAAATTATTTTCCAGACTATATGATTTACCACAATGATTATTTTTTATCATACTATAAATTTGGTTTAAATCAATAACTAGAACCTGAAGAAACCATGTTAAACTTAAATATTAAGGAAAATGAAAATATTTTTCTCTTGAAAAACTAATTTATATAGGAGATATATGGAGAAACCATGTGTGTATGCCTACTTAATTATAATGATATACAATGAAATACAAAAACACGAACGACTTTTATAAAATTCAAAATTATTGGAAATGGAATCTTAAAGAAGTTTTGGTGGAAATGATCATGGAGGAATGAATTTTCATTTTACATCTTGTCAAGAATCTGGGACGAAGAACATAGGATAATGCTTCATAGGAAGTGGAATATGATTTCTATATGGAAATGAAAGGAATATAGCTACAGATTGAAAATGAATTTGATGTCTTCTATGTGGGGAACATTGTCATTATTTTTGTAATGACCGATTGTATTGGATAATTCCTAAATTAAATAAGGTTATATACTAGGTTAATCACTATAGTGGATCATGATTGTTACTGTACACTAATCCTCCACTATAGTGTTGGGGATTTCAGGTTAATGTTTGTATGAATGTTACCAACAAAAATTATTTATTCTCCCTTTACTGGAATTTTAAGTGATTTTGGGAATTGAGACAATTATATACATAGAACCCATAGAAATTCATAGAATATTAAAAACACATAATATCTATGGAACCGACCTGTAATTTTATATCAGTATGAGGATAAATATGAACTTATAATAGAAATTTTTTCTACTACATGTTTTTATTCTTATTCAATGTGGGTATAAATATCATAGGATTTGAGAGAAACATAAAATTGAAGGTATACCTATTTCACTTATATTGTTTTATGTACATAAAAAATAGTTTCATATACTTACTCTGAAATTTGAAGTGGTGTTTTCAATAGAAAATATACACATTTCTAAAACTATTTAAAATCCCTCACACAGAATGGTACTAATTTAGATTTAGGAATTGAAGAAGAAATTACAAGTTAATCTTGGTAATGGTTTTATTTATCCAAGTGAGATACCATGTAGCAGATATATACTTTTTTATAATAATATAGATGGATCTATGTGACTCAATATTTATTATCTAGACCATAAAAAGTTCAAAATCCTAAATTAGTATCATTTTCCTTGTATTGGTGATTTTTTATGATCATTAATGAGGATATACGTTATTTTACAAGATTAAACATCAATATGAATATTATCACTTGCCAATAAAAATTTAATTCTCAATCAAGATAGATTTCATTCAAGGTATTCACATAATAAATTTATAGTGATTTAATATGGTTTGACTAATTACCCCTCTATCTTCAGGGATTTAATGAATACAGTCTTTATAGATTACCTTCCTCCTTTTTTGGATTCCCTTATAGAAAATATTTTTATATATCCCAAGATAAATGAAGAGCACGAAGATCACTATATTATTTCATGAAATCCTATAAGGACGTATAATTTATATTGAAAATTCCCAAATTGTGATTTTATTTTTACATAACGCATTATTTTTTGGTCATATAGTCTGAAGTGAGGGTGTAACAATAGATCAATTTAAGATGAATGTTATTGAACATTGGCCCATAATAGCAATGAGACTGGAATTTTTATTTTTTGGATTAGATGGATATGATCAATGATCCCTGAAGTATTTATCATGACTATATAATCCACTCACCATGTTAACATAGAAGATAGTTCATTACCAATGGACTGATTAGTGTGATGAAAACTACAAGTAACTGAAGAGAATGATGGTTATTGAAACTATTGTAACACTACCCTAGAGTGATGAATATGTTTTCATTTATAGTGATTCTTCAATGAGAGGGATGGTTTTAGTTCTCAGTAAGAATAATATTATGATAGACAATGCCTTACACCAAATGTTGTTTCATGGGAAACATTCCCTTAATAATGATTTAGAGATAGCAATGGTAATATTTGAACTAATGATATGGATGAATTTTCTTTACGGTGAAAGGTGTGAAATGTGTGCTAATCATAAAAGAATAAACTACATTTTCACCCATAAATAGGTAAAAATTCATAAAATAAGTTGGTTTTTTTGATTAATGATTATTAATTATCAACACACTGCCATCATAAGAAAGAGATCATGGTGGATAATGATTGGAGTTGAAAATATCATGACATAAATTCTATGATTGGATACCAAAAGATCAAAAGAATTGAATTTTTTAAGGACTCACCTTCAAATAATGATGTAAGTGGAATTATAATATAATTCTGAAATGTGTGTTAACCCATCTATTGATATAATTATTAAAGAGGCATAAGGGGTGTATGTGGATCTGTAAAATAGGCTTGAAATTTTCCGTAGTTCAACATTGATTGTGATGGAATGATAAGGTTCAGAATCTATGTATGTGTCACAATAATACCATACGCAAAGAGGGAACTATTAGAATAATATCCTATATCGTCATTATCCATTTATCCTAGAAGTTTGAATATTTAAATAGACCCAAAATATTATTTCTTATGGGACACCATGAAGAGGGATATGTGGAGTATGTATGTTTGAGATTATTATGTCTATAATTTAAGGCTAAGAGAAATAATTCTACGTTGATGTAACAACCATTACCCACATTATATTGAAACTTGGAAAATGTCACCACAGATTTTGTTTTCACCCCCTACCACATGTAATAGATATAATGTTATTTGAGTTGTAGTCCTTCACCTTATGTGGTTAACACACTTCATTATTATTAGATAATATTTCTATCTTTATCCAATTTTTATAATATACATTATGTATATGGAAATGTTTTATGGGTCACCACATTATATTGTACTTGATCATGAGTTTTGGTTAAACTTGATGTTTAGGATAATTCTATAGAAATCTATATAAAGAAAGTTCAATTGAGAATTATATATCATATATAGATATATTATCAGTTTTAGAGGACTATTAAAACCTTGGAGAATTTTTTCAGATCATTTAATCTAGATTACAATGTTTTTTTGGATCAATGGCTTTTTATTGTCATTTTTTTACAATAATATCATTCACTCCTACATTCATATGGCTACCAATAAATCCCTCAAAAAGAAAAAGCATAGAACTACTATATATATTGGATGATGTTTGAGAAATAAATCTATTAGGAAAAAATATATCTATATAAATGGTATATAGTTTTAGATATATTCAGTATCATATAAATTTATCTCTTATTCAAAAGAATATTTATATAGAGACTTAATATTCTTATGCTTAGATATTACATATTTTTTATTAAGTATGGAATGCATTACAGAAAAACATGTCTAAGTACCATACTATTTTATTGCCTTTGGAAACATTGAACACAATCCTCTAATATGGTTACTAAACATAAATTCATTCCATAATGAACTTCCCCATTTAGTACTCTTCTAAACCCCCCCATTAAAACATTTCCTGGAAGGGGAACATAATAAAGGGTGAGCTAAGGTTCATAGTTTGGGTAAATAAGGGGTATATGTTAGCATAAAATGTGCATAAGGGTATAAAGACATTAACTTGGCATTTAAAAACCAGAACATGTATATTAAAGATAAAAAATTTATGTCATGGCATAAATATTAGATGATTATATGCAATGAATCACTAATAAATCAATGAACATGACCCATGAGGGAACAACATGGGAATAAGAAATAACGTCATGGAATATACATAAGAATATAAAATGATTTTCACATTATTCAAGGATCATGACCAAGACCATAATATTGGAAACATTCATTTAATAAACTTTGTTCACTCCCCGTTATAGCTTATTCTTACCAAACCGAGTTCACTCCCATTCCATTCTTGTTTATCTCATGAGATATAAATGATTAGCTAATGCATTATATGGAGATATAGGAACAATATGTAACATATTGGAAACTAAATTTATGACTGCCAAAATATAATAAAAATATATCATATCATAACCAATGAAATGGTATAGGAATGATAGACATTTCGCCAAACCATAACATGTGGAAAAGATATATGTTTCAAAATCATTTTCTAAATAATAATCATGGAAAGATACAAATTTCATAATAATTTCATCCTAGTATAACCCATGGAAGGGAAAATGAGTTTTATAAAAATTATTTCCTTTTAAAAAACACATTGACAATGAATAACAATGGTATCCTTGGATTATATCCCCAGTAATAAGTTTTAGTAGCATATGTCATCATAGATAAAAATTGAAATTGATATATCATTTAAAAAAATTCTTGGGGAAAATATACTTCCCCAATTGAAAAACACTTTCTAAAATATAAAAAAATTGTGAGATAATTTTCATTTAAAATAATATAGAATAATTTTAAAATAAACATTTAAAATTATTAAAAACACATCTTAAACATTAAAAGTTTTCAAATATCGTTTCATTAAAAGTATTCTTTGAAACTTATAAAAAAATCTTTGAATATAATTCAAATCATTTGTTTAAAAATAAATCATTTTCAATGTAATATTCATTGAAATTGATTTTATTATATAATTTAAGAAATCATTTTGGGAAAAAAATTATAAATCATGGTTTTCAATTAAATATATTTCTGATCATAGAGATAAATAAAGTGAAATTTTTGTAAAAAGAATTTTTTATTTATAATAAGTACAGAAAGTTTAAAAATGGCCCCATTAATTAATTTTCTTATGATTACCCATAAGATAAGAAAATTTGTTTTAATTATTCAAAGGAAGATCATGATATTTAAACATTGGATTTTTAATTATAAAGAATCCTGATAAATGATGAGATTGTAACATAAAATATTTACCACAATAGTAACATTAAATAACAAGACCCATGAAATAATAAAATAAAATGAAACTCAATATATCATAAGGATTCATATATTAATGATTTAACAAGTCAAATGGGTTGAATATACACCTCTTTAAATAGTACAAGTGCCTAACATAATCATTCCCTTAGGGAATAATTTTTTAAAAAAATTACCTTAAAACTTGAGTAACATTTGAATCATAATCCCCAATAAATAATAGCTTATATAGAACCATTAATAATAATTAATTGAGTTCTTTTCCTAATATATCTTTTTATATGGAAGTATAAACACCACATAAAATAAATGACGGGTGAATATGGCTTAAGTCTATAAGAAATATATGTGAGACTAGAGATCCCCTTAACTTATGTTTATTTCTGTTGTACTCATTAGAACCTCATATTTAAAAAGTTAAAGTTTATTATAAATATATTTAATAACCATATTCATATATATCATACCAAATATGACTTTATTATGAAATTTTAATACATATTAATTCACAATCCCATGATAAAGTAACGTTTCAGGTAATAAATGCATTGTTTATCATATATGTTTTGATTTCTTATATTTTATTATTTTAATTTTTCACGGTACCATAATCTTCATAATTATAAAAATGATAAAATATTTTATATATTATTTATAATTATATATAGGGTAATCCATAAAATGTTTTTATAGGATATTAAAAAAACCTTCATAGAGAGGGTAGGTCGTACAAATGCATGGTCATTGTTTTTAATTTTTATTAGATTAAAATAAAGAAAATATAATGTTATATTATAATTATATAATAAATTCTATATCATATATATCAAATATTTTCATTAAACCCAATCCATAATATAATCCATTTGAATCATGAATGAATAACTACACATTGTGAGATGGTTGTCTGTCAAACCCTTGAACTACGTTATCATATTACAAAAAATTGGAACGCATCAATGTGTGTGTGAAATAATTATTAAATAAAAAAATAAATATATAATATATATAATATAAAAAATAAATTCATCATTATTATCAACATTTTAAGGACATGTTGGGAAAACAATAATATCATTTCGTGAGGCGGTACTCCGTCAAACACCGAAACAGTGATTTCGTAACCCATATGATGGAATTGTGTAAAATTGTAGCTAGTAACATTAACTCAATAATTCATAATTGTATTTATGATACTGATTATATTATATGACATTCTAAAATAATAATTTAAATTATTGGAGGAAGAAATAAAATAAATGCACTCATAAATGAATGATACCACTTCTTCGAGTATTCTCGATTGGTTTGAACTAAATCTTTTATTGTATGGATATATAGAAAAAATATTATTTCTAGTTTTAGGGGAGGTAATTTGGAAAGCGATTTATAAAGATCATGGTTGATCCAAATTTATTGATATGTGTGATGGGTGGGGATATTTATTGCCCTTTTATAGTTGAGGAGGAGTGGTCTTCTTATAAATACATAAAAGTATTCACTATTGGGAGGTAAAAATTACCTAATGGTGTACCAAAATTTAGTAATAATGGGTTTCTATGATTATTTTATCTATAAAAATCTCCACCACATAATAAAATAAATATTTTAATCATTTTATTCCTTAACATATATGTTTACATTTTTCTACCATTTTAGGATTTTGCTATAGTTATTAATTTAATAACTTATGTAATTTATCATTTAACAATAAATTTATGTTGGTATTATTATACTATTTTTTCCCACAAAAAAAATATAGTTTAAAAATTATAAAATAAAAATTATATTTTTATTTAAAAATAATTTTAACACAATCACATTGCACGCGTAAAAACATGGCTTTAACATTAACTCTACTAATAGTGTTTTAATATATAGGGTCAATAAAATCATTATAATAGAATAAATGGTGTAGGAATGGATGATAGTTTATATATATTATAATTTAAAAATAAATGTATATAATATAATATTATTATTAATTTTAAATCAATAAATAAAATATCTTTTATCATAAAAAAATATTAATGACAATTTTAACATTATTTATTTAAAACGAATTTAAAAATAACAATGTCATTATAGGATTATATTATATTATGTTCACACACATGTAACATGATATAGTTTTATATAAAAAAATTTAGCATAATAATTCAATAAATTTACTTCACTTTTGTTAACTTTAATATCCTTTAATTTTTTTAATTATTATCTAAATAATTAATACATGGGATTTTGTTAAGCATTTAATGTAGTTATTTATTCTATAAATAATAATAATAAACTATTCTGTGAAAAAAATCATTTATATTTCTAAATAATATTTATAATCAATCCTATGTTGTTTCGTTCAGTATTTCAATAATTTTTAGATTTTAATAGTAAGAAAAGTATCTTTTTCTATTTTTTATTTTCAAAACTTTTTATACAGAGCATTTTCAAAGGAAAGTGGAAAGTAATTTAAATATTTTAGAAAATTTTATGCAGAAGGTCAAAAAATAATTAATTATAATCAATATAATGTTTTCTCTAATCTTTAATCTTATCATTTTAGTTTAACCCATTGGTAAACCCTATATTACCTTAACTAAGGTAATAGTTTTAACTATTTTCAAGAATCATTTTCTGTAAGAAAATTAACTTGGAATTATTAAATATTAAAAATAATTCATATTAAATATATGGAATTAAATATTCAAATTTAAATTCCAATAAGTGGATAATTTTAATTTAAAATAATCCTTCTGACGTGATGGGAGCAGGTTTTTTTAGTGAAAATGATCCAAATATTACAATATTTGTATATCTATATTCAATATAATAAATTATTCTAATGAAATAAATTTTATTAATTGAGGTATAAATGATGTTATGTAACTTCAAAACCAATTCAATGTATAATTTAGAATAATAAATAATTTAAAAGAAAAGGAATTTTCGAATTAAAATTCTTTATTTTTCACTATTCATCGGAAAATGAATCACTTTAGAAAAATAACAAAATAATCACCCAAAGATAATTATGGAATTCCAATTTTAAAAATGAAGATTCATTTTTAACATTAATTTTATTGGTAAAAGTTATTTTTAAATTGAGATCTCAAAGCAGGACTATTCCATTTTTTAGAAAATATATTTTTTCATGAAACCCTTATTTTTCATTTAATTTATTATAATTATATTTATATTCAATTGATAAAAAATGAAAACATATAAATAATATAATTTAATAATTTAGGGGAACCTATTAATTAAGTCTATTCAAATGGCTATTTGATATATTAATTAATAATGTTTGATTAGTATGAGATGTTTGGATTAAATTATTTGTTGTGTGTATTAAATTCACTAATCATTGTTGAATGTAGAAAAATATTAAAAAGTATAAATTAAATTTATAAAATCACAAAATATTATGGTTTTACATTAAACCCCGCATAAAATTAGTTTCCCTAAAAAATTCTTCATGTTCATTAACTATTTAATACTCAAAAATTCATTTCATAGAAATCAACATTGTAAAAAGGGTTTAAAACCTCATTATGAAAAGACAAAGGGATGTTGGAAGATCAAGTAGAATAAATAATACCATGCTTCCAAATATAAGTAAATAAGTGGGAAGTGATATTTTTTACATAGAATAAATATGAAAATAATTATATAGAGTGATATTGATCACTAATCATAAGAAAGTGGTTGAAATATGGAATGTTTTCAACCACAAAAACTTAAACCAATGAGGCATGAAAATTTTCATTGATATTATCAATGATGGTGATAAAAAAACTTTTATTCCAATATCCTTTTCCCAATTTTGGGTAATTCCTTATATAATTTATCTAAAAACAAAATAAAATGTACTTACATGATACCTTTTAATTTCAAAAGAACAGTATCACAGTTTGGTTGCACCTTGATCAATTTCCACATTATCTCTAACTCTAAAAATAATGGATAATTTTTCATTCCTAAAATACTAATGGATCATAATATTAATAAATGGAATGAAAAGTTATTCATTCTATTTTTAGTTATCATCAAAACAAAAAAAATGCTTAGTACATGTTATCCAATAGGAAAATATATTCATAAGCTGAGGTAATACATTAATATATATAACCTCAAGAAATGCTCAACTAATAAAATTTAATAAAAAGTTAACCTTTTGATTCTTCCAAATGTTTCTAATCTGTAACCTTTGAAATAAGGTCATTAAATTTCCAAATTGATCTTATCATTAATTCCCCAAAAATCATGAAATAGCTCTTAATTTTAACATACCAAACATGTGAATACATTCATCATCCATTATATTATAACATAAAAAATATAATAAAACAATATTGAAATTATAAATACTTCTTCATTAATTACATAAAACATATATTATTTGACATATTCCTTCAATCAAAAAATGTGGTAAACTCCATCAATGATAGAACAAAATACTTTTCCTATAATTCAATAATTAGTTCCTATGTATTCAGTATTATCCCATTTTCATAGTCAGATTCATCTTCTCCTTATCATGAAATAATGAGCATAATATCCAGAAAATATTAAGGGTTTTATTTAAAATATATCTTTTCAATAAAATAAATTTTATATTCCAACAATATTATTAAAAAATTCAAAATCTTAAGAAAAAATTTACATTTAACAATACTTATATATTTCTATATTTAGATAACATGAAATTTTATTTCAAATATATAAATACTTTTTTCATCCCACTCCATTATAAATTTTTTTTTAGAATTAATTATAATGTTCCTTAAAAAATATTTCCTTTTACATGTCATTAACTGTCTCTTTATCATCATAAATATAACCATTAATTGTTCAACCATGATGATCTTCCAACCATGATTTCCCCATAGGACATCATTTTTTATAATTCTTATACTTTCAAATTTAAATCATTCATCCATTAACAATAAAATAGGTGGACCCATATTCCAATCAATTTTGTTAACCCACACTTCTTTTACCCTCTAATGATATGGTCTTTGAGTTATTCTTTTCCACAATCAATAAATCTTCAAATTCCTCTAGTATGTTCACTTAGGTGCTTCATTCCACATTATCGACATATAAGAAACTGATTTTTCTTTCCTCGATGATTATAATCACCCGAACTGTTAGTGAACACTTTACTTTTTTATCTTGGGTTAGTCTAAGTGTTGGTTAAGGTACATATTGTTAATCATTCTCTAGGAAAAATAATTTGGTATAATAACAACATCCGTTACTCCATTCATCATCCCATTTGTATTCTCATTAGAAAATCTACACTCTCATTCCATGATAATCTAGTTCCTTCTAGTCCCCACCATTGAATATGACCAGAAATCACTGTGTGAGAAATTATAATCATAATAGAAAATCACATAGTCTAAAAAATATATTTGGATTTCTTAATCAGGACACCATATTTTTAGTAAATGCTAAATTCAATATATTATAGGTGAGTCACAGTCATCATATATTTAAATATTTCATGATGTCTCTTAAATATATTTCCAGAAATTTCAAAGAATATCACATGGGGGTTTAAGAAAAGACGTACAACAAGGCCCATTATTGTGCACTAGTTTCGAATTGATTAAATCTCTATACATTTTGTTGGTTTTGTTACCACTGAGTACATCTATTACGATGACACATCCACATGTAGTCTCTATAAATAGATGTAATTATGTAGAAAAACTTATCTTATCCTTTACTAAAATTCAATGTAATTTTCATATCATTTGACTCTTCCGTAGACTTATCCTTATAGACATTCCCCAACATATCCTTAGAACTATCACTAAGGATCTCAATAAGGATTCCTCTTCTGGGGTTCCAATGGATAACTAAAATTTTCCTTTGATACCAACTATAACAACCCAGTCTTCTCATACATTGTTATCATATCTTTTTAGATGAATATACAACAAATTACACAAACATAAACCTGATGACCATAATATTTTCATTCCATTATAAACATGGTATATAATATTTTAACAAGGTGAATGATCTTCAATATTTCCCAAAAATATATCCCCCATTTAGTTATATTCATAAGAATATATTACATAAACCTTTAGTCATAACCTTGGGAAAGGAAACACAAGAAAGGTGGATCTAAATTTTTTATTAATGATAAAAGAGAGAGTTATATAAGAATAACATATGCATAATGATATAATTAATCAATCATGACATTTGGATACCATATCCACTGTAACAACGATGTTAATAATGGGTTATGGAATAAAAATTGAATGTTTATAGGACTATAATCATAATGAAACAATGAACATTGTACATGACATCATAACATTGGCATAATACCTATATTTCTTGAATCCACATATGAGTATAGAATCAGTTCAATATTATTAAAGTTTCAAGGAAAAGACCACTATATTGGATAAATTCCAATAATAATAGGTTCACTCCCCACTCCAGAATTGTCTTACTAAACTAGGTTCACTTGGATTCCAGTACTATCAATCTCACTAGTTATAATTCTTTACCCAATTCATTTGATGGTTATATAGGTACCACAATTCAAATAATTAAAACCATATTTATGTGTCCCAGAAGATCATTAATATTCATCATATCATAACCCATGAAATAAAATGGCAAATAATTAAAATTTATTCATATCAAAACATCCATAAATGATAGAGGTTGAATAATCATTTTATCATAGAATAACACATGAAAAGAATTTTGTTTCCTACGAATTTCCTCATGGTATATCCCGTGTAGGAGAAACATGTTTCATAAATAGATTTTCATCAGAAACATAAACCATCTAAGTATATATAATTAGATTTTTATCCTTGGATTGTACCCCCATTCTGGTATAGGTAACACAAACACATGTCATCATATATGGTAAATAAATTGAAACATCATTTAAAATATTTCATGATAAAATTATTTTTTCCACTTTTAAAAAAATTAAAGCAGAAAACATTCTGAAATCCTTTTATTTGAAAATAAACCTGAAAATTTATAAATGATTCTTTTAAAAGTACTTAAAATAATTTTTAAACATAAAAAAATTAATTCCATTTCTTACAAATATACATTTAAACTTATGAATGAGTCATTGAAAAAAAATTAAAATATTTTTTAAAAATATAACATATAAAAAAATTCCATTAAAATAAAAATAAATTTTCATTTAAAAAATACATTTTTGGAAATATTTTAGAAAAAATTTTTTGGAATTAAACAAATTTTCTATTGAAGAGAGAAATAAAGTCATATTTTATTAAAAAATTATTAATTATCTTCAAAACAAAAGAGTGGAAAATTTGTAACATTACATGAATATATCATAATCAACCATTCGTGAGGGAACTTTTTGTGAATTATTGGGAGGTAGATCATTATATTTCTATGCTGGGGGAATAATCATAATAAATCTAGATGAATTATATGGTTGCAACCTAAAATAATTACAACATTGATAACATTTAATGATATGACCCATGAAGTAATAATAAAAAATGAAACATAAAATATTATGAAGATGGATACATTCATATTTTTAAATGTCAATGTGTATATATATAGGCCTATTTAATGATTGTAGGTGCATTACATAATGTACATGCCAAATAAGGAAAATGGAGGCAATACAACCTTACTAATTGAGTAACTTTCGAATCATAATACACTGGAATGAATATCATCAATTAAAACATTAATAATGATTAAATTTTCTATATTAATGATATAAACGTTCATATGGTAGTATATACACAACAATAAATAAAAAAGTGTAGAATATAGAATAAGTTTCACAAAACTAAAATGAGAATAGAAATCCTAAGACCATAAGTCTTGACAGACATCGTGAACATTAAAATCTCAGATATAATAAAAATTAAATTTATTATAAATATCTTAAAGAATAAAATTTATATATATCATACCATAAATGAGTTTTTTTCTCCATCTATAACATATTTATTAATAATTTCATTTAAGGTTATGTTTTGTGTAATAACAGCTTTGTTTTCATTTATCATTTAATTTGTTTTAATTTTTATCCTCTTACATTGGTCAATGTTACATGATATCGATAATTATAACCATGAAATAAATATAATATATTTATATTATACATTTATTTTTATTAATCAATAAAATTTATTGATAAGAAATGAAATACACCATTCATGGAGACGGTAGCCCTTATGTACACCTGAATGTTATTTTCATTCTTTTTGTAATCACGGAATTAAAATTAAATGATATAATATAATTTAAAAATCCATTTTATGTCATATTTATTTTAAATTTCATTCAAATGTACCTTAATACATTCAATGTAAAGTGTGCATGTTTCACATCGATTCATGAGGTGACAGTCCATCGTATACATGAATGACATTATCATATTCCCAAAAAATGGAAAGAATATAGTTAAGAGTAATATAATAATTCCAAAATCCTAATATATATATATATATAATAACATATATAAACTATAAATCCAACATTATGACCATCCTCGAATGGTTGTAATGGTATAATGAACAACATCAGTTCTTGATGCGGTAGTTCGATAAATTGATGAACGTTGAACTAATAACCCATTTGATGAAAGTGGGTGAAGTTTTATATAGTAAACTTAACATAAAATCATATTAGTTTATTTAATATAATTTGGTTATAATATAATCATGATATTATAATAATTTTGTGGGTGGAGGAATAAATAATACAAAAAACACGTTTATTAACATTACCACTACATCAAGATTATTATTTTGGCTTGTACTGAAGCCTTTCTTGGTAGGATTTATGTCGAGATAGATGATTTTTTTATTAATGCAATGATTTTTTAAATTGATTTGTGAAGATCTAGGATGATCCAAATGTACAGAGAGGTGTGAATTAGAGGGGTCAGTGACACTAATTTTATAGTTGAGGATGAGTGTTATTCTTGTTAATACACAAAATCATTCTCTATTTAGAGGAAAATATTTCCTCAAGATGTTCAAATTTTTATTTTTACATTTTTAGAGGTATTAATATTTTAAAAAATTTATTCCTTCACTACAATGTTTCCCAATTCTAATCATTTCAGGTTTTTAATACAATTACTCATTTTTTGGCTTAGGTAATATAACCTAAAATATTAAATTAAAGTGAAACTTATTTTAATTTTTTCCCAATGATTCTGAATATAAAATATAAAATATTTTATAAAAATTTTATGTGTGTTGAAAATTATTTTTAAAACAAGCGCATGTAACGCACAAAAAACCAATTTTAACCTTAACTGTGATTAAATATTGTATTCTATTTAGGGGTAAATATATTCATTATAAAGGAAAAATGGCCCATTAATGTAAAATATAATATATTTATTATTATTTAAAATCACTCTTTTACAATATAGGTTTTTTAGTAATTAAAAATATTTTAATAAAATACAACTTATAATAAAATAACATTAATGTTAATTTTGACAGTTTTTGATTAATGTTGAATTTAAAAATATTATGAAAGTGATATAATTAAATTTGAATATGTTCACACCTATGTAACAAGATATATTCATCTACCAATATAATGGAACATGATAATTCATTCAATTTATCTCACTTTTAATTTTTTTAGTATCATTCATTTTATTTAATTTTCAACAAAATAATTATTATGTCTGTGTTTCTAAATAATTTAATGTAATTATTTAAAATATATAAAAATTTGAAAAAAAATTGAATGAAAAAAAAATTATATTTCAAAATTATATTGGTAACTAACCTTATGTTTATTTTTTCCCAATTCCAAATCATTACAGAAATTACAAGTAGGAAAATTAACTTTTTGAATTTTTCTTAACTTAAATTAATATATGGGTCATATAAAAAAGATATTGGAATGTAATTACTATATTATAAATAATTTTAGGAAATTATCATATAAAATAAATTATTAAAATTAAGATAATATTATAAATCATTTTCAATCATATAATTTTAAATCATTCTTAATCATATGATTTTAGTTTAACTCTTCAAAGAACTCATATTTACCTTAACTGTGTTAAATATTGTTCACTATTTTCACTATTTATTTTCGTCAAAAAATATATTGGGATTATTAGATATTTTAAATTATTTTAATTCCCAATATAGCATAAATTTTATTAATTTCACTCCCATAAGTGGCTAATATTAACGTAAAAATAATCTCACACATGTGATGGGAAACACAGTTTTTAAGGTGAATGTGTTCAAAAGTTTACAATATTTTTATATCTAAATTCAATATAAAAATTATTAAAATTACATAAGTTGGATTAATTTATAAATAAATGATTTAATTTCAACTAAAATTCAATTAAAATTATAATTTATAATTATAAATAATTTAAAATGAAAGGATGTTTCTAATTAAAATTAATGATTGTTTACTATTCATTAAAAAATGGCACATTTCCAGAAAATCCCAAAAAATCACCATATGATAATTTTGGAATTCCAATTTAATAATTGAATTATATTTGATATTTTTATAAAAATTGGTACTAATTTGGAAAAAAAGATATTGTTTCAATTCACAAATAATCCATTTATTTAAAAAATATACAATTATTCCAAAAACATTTCTTTTTTCATCTCAATGATTTATGTTTTATTTTTAATAAATAGAAAACAAATGAATGTTCATAAAACTAATGATTTCCCAATATAGTTACTTATAGTCATACATTCCATTCTAAAATCTAGGGGATATATTTAATAATAACCTGTTAATATGATGAAACATTTAATTTAAACAGATTTTTCCTATATCTAAGGACAACCATACTGTTGCATGATATAAAAAATGTCCAAAAGATTAAATTTATTTGAAAACAAAATTACCAAATCCTGGGGTGTTACAATTTAATCTAAAAATATTAGGTGAGATCTAGGATTCAATAATTTTTTGGAGTTTTTCCTATAAAAGTAACCATTGAATAATGTTATCATATTCAGAAAAATGTAAAATATATGCCCAAGGTATAATATTCCCTTAACAATTCTTGAATGAGTGGGGTATTTAGCTTACCACATTACACTCAAACTAAATATCTCTCAAGTTCATAATTTGACCCATTTATCAATCCTAAATGAGTAAAATCATGATCTATTATAGGTACAAAACCTAGGGGTTATGACATAAGATCCTGATCATTCCAATGATTAAAAATTTGTAGAAATCATGGATTATATTGATAAATTTATACATAACAAAACTATTCTCCAGTTTAATGTACTTTAGATTAATTATAAATTTGAGGAACCTACATTGGACCCCAACTATGTGATAAGTCATAGATATCCACATTTTTTTACCAAAGTGATTCTATTTTTACGGTGAAATTCAATTTTATGGGGGGTAGAATGTAACACCCCAAGATTATATATATATATATATCATTTTTAATAAAACATGAAGTATTTTATATCATTCCTTAAACACAACTAGAAGTCTATAGGCACCATGATGTCGTTAATTGTTATAATAGTTCTATTAAACCAGATGGTAGGAATATTAAAACCCGCATTATAAAATAATTTCTCAAAGGTAATTATTAATAAAAATTTATTGATGTATTCTTTAAAAAATAGCTATACATTTTATAGTAATGTCATTTTACACTTTAAAATTATGTTTTCCTCAAAAATAGTTTTTATCCCAATTTTTCAAAAGAAATTTACAATTAAAATCAACATTTTTTACAAATTAAATTTGACTAAATGGATATAAATTTTAAAAACAGAATTTCAAAAACATATTTGTTTTAATTTTATTGATTTTTCTATAATTCGTTATTTTATTTGTGAAAAGTGAAAGATACCATTTCTGTAAAAAAAATTATTTATTTTCATGTACTTTTTTCACTATGTTTTCAATTTTATCTTCAGGTGACTTAATTAATCTTTAATTAGAAATAATATAATTAATTAAAAAAGTATCTTTCTAATAAGTCATTTTGGTATATGTTAACATTTGAACTTATTTTTTTCTATCGAACTTTTTATATGCATGAAATATTTTTTATATTAATAAAAAAATTCAAATCTCAATTTATTATTTTTTAATTAAATTTAGTAATTAAATATTCGATATAATATTTTGTCATTAATTTTATGAGTTTTTACAAGTCATGTATGGATTTTAATAATTTTGTATGCTTAAAATTCAATTTTCAAAAATGGGTTTTTTTGATGTTACCACACATTATTATAATTAACTTCTTCCACTTATAGATGTTTAATATTATAAAATATAATCCATTGTTCAAATCATAAATATTAATTTAATTTAATAGGTTCAACTTATTTTTGTATAATTAATAGTAAAAATTGTAAATTTTTGTTAACATGGTAATGGATAAATCATGATTTCTAGGGGTTAAACAATGAGAAATGTGTAGAATTTCCAAACACACATATAATATTTTTATTTTTTGAAAATTGGTCAACCTTTACATGTCCCTTGTATGAACCCAATTTTTATAATCGGTATGAATCCTTTAATTTCGGGTATAAATAGTTGGTTTTGACCTTATATAGAATCCTAGTGAGTCCTTGAAGGATATAATATTTTTTAAGGCTTGTTTAGAGCTCGAAACCTTGATTGGTGAAGGAATTCACTCGACCAAATTGTTATTAGAAACCATACTACTAAGTCACTAATTTTGTTTTAAAAAGTGCGGGGAATTTCTAAGGAAAAAATGGTGCCAGGATTTCATTAACCCTGTACCTAGGGCCACACACCCTTACTAAAAACCTACACTTTTGGTAAAATGTCCAAAGTTATATTAATATAATATATGTTTAATCCCTCATATCCTTTTCGTTCAAGTAGTCTTGGGACCCTTTCTCTACCATTTTGAGATTGTGCCTCCTAAAACCTAATTCCAGTGATAATTTTATGATCTTGAATCCAAATTTATCACTATTAATCTAGTTGGATGAATTTTAGTAAGATCTATATTAATCAAGTTTATTTCTTATTTTCTCTTTCTCCTGATTAATTTATTTAGGTGCAAGATCTTATGCCCTATTTTTAGGTCGTTCATCTATTATTCCAATTTCTCCCAATCTTGACCAAACAAAAGGAAAATAATATATGTGTTATCATGTACATGAAAAAGGTGGGTATTCAGGTTCACATCCATCAAATTAATATTTTTCATAATTTGTTCAATTATTCCACACAACGGTATCACCAAATGTTACCCATAAATTGTATTTTTATTATATTGGATTACACTTTTGGAACAAAATGACCTTTTATAAACCAAAACATGTTGTTATCGTCCACCTCAGATTATTCCATCCCTCTAGGTCTTCCATTTTATATGCCAAATTGGGTTTCATGATCAAATTGACAAAACATATATTAGTGTATTTGGTTTTACTCTTATATGGATATTTAATAAATTAAATGGAAAATAATTGTTTTATTACATGTTCAAAACATTTATCAAATTAAGATAAATTGAATTGTAGTGAGTGGTATAACCATGTAACCAAGTTAAATGGGAAAATTGATTTTACCCTTATTATTACTGAATTTTTATTATTTTGGAATTAAAATTTCGATCAGATTAATGCCTTTACTATTTATAATTTACATAATCAAGAATAGAGACGCTTCTATTATAATGTAGGCATACTGACCCATATGTATGTTATATATATATATATGGGCATGGAATCCCATATTCTTTTGTGATACATTAGTATGCATAGTGAACCTTATGTGCGTTATATATATATATATGTTGGAATGGAATACCATATTCTTATGTGATACATGGGCATTGAGACCCTCATTGAATTGTGATATGGGCATGGAATCCCTTGTGACATATTCTAGGAATTACATCCATTATAAATGTGATAAAGTCAAGGCACCCTTAGGATTATGACATTGGGAATGACATCCCTTACTATTTTGATATTTGGCACAGGGACCCATATTCATATGATATTGGGAATGACGACCCTTATTCCAGGGATAATAGGTATTGATAACCTAATTGCTTGTGATATTAGGCATGGAAACCCTTACTAGTGTGGTACTGGTCATGGAATCCCCAATTCATATGATAGTAGGCATTGATTCCCATGATACTTGTGTTTACCATGTTATAGCGTATGGATGAAGAAGTTATGACATGGGTCTTGGATTGAATCTATAGCACTATATTTGGCTACAAATTTTACTTTTTATACATTTTATATATGTATATACATCTTTTTACTTGTTTAGAGTCTTCCTGGCTTATGCTGAAGTAGGTTCACTCAGCCTAGTGCCCTTCTAGAACTAATGCTAACCTTATATAGTTTTTTTACAGGATACCATTATTAAATAAAAAATTCCATATTATCTGTTGTGACTGGATATTAATTAACATCATTGGTGGTGTCCTGCTGAGTTTATCTCAAACCATATCCAATCACCTAATTTTAACACCTCAATATTCCATGGTATGTTTCCCTTTGAATAATTCAATAGCTTGCATTGTACGCAACTTCGAGGTTCTAACACACAGCGACCAATCCAACTAGACATTATGAATAGTAACCATCTTTTTTGAAATTTTATAAATTTCATTTTCTAAAATGGACATCATTTTTGAATTCATAATATCGAAATTAGCATAGGGTGAATTTTTTGTATTTTTCTGAAAACATTAAATTTTTTACGAATAGTGAAAAACATTGTGTTATTGGTTAAAACTGACATTTTATTTAAATAATTATATATTTTATTTAAATGTATTTTCTGAAAAATATATTCATAATACCAATATAATTTCATATAATTCATTGGAGTCATTTTAGTATAAGTTTAGATATATAAAAAGTTTATTGAACTTTTTACCGTCTTTTACCCACCTCCTAGGAGCATTTGAAAATTAGCATAAAACATAATTTTACCACTTCAATGAGTTGAATTTCAAAAATCATAAAGACACAATTTATATCCGTAAGTAAAGTGTGGTTTAATAAGATAAAAATAATTTTTTGTGAATAGTATCTTTTGACTGTTATTTACCACGTTTAAAAGTAAATAAGGTAATTAAAGATAAAAATGATATCATAATTACCCTAACACATGTCATAATTCTATTGGATAAGTGTTTTTTTTACAAAAAAACCTTATGAATAAATTATGATCCTTTTTTCCACTTGGATTATATTAGGAAATTTATTATTATTTTATTTAATAAAAAGTTAAAAGAGTTAAATTCAATCTTTAAAAGATTACCATTTTTAATATAGGGTTATACATAAGATAAATTTGACTATAAATATTAATTATAAATCTATATAGATTTATTAAATAATGGTATTTTATTTATAATTTTCAGACACTAAATAATTTAATTTATTTTTGAGATAATGATGATGCAGTAATTAGCTAATTAATGAAAGATTAAAATAATTGATATTATAAATATAAGAATAAATATAATTTGAGCCTTTTGATTAATTCAACTAATTTAATAGGTTAATATGAAATTTTAGGTTTGGTTAAATAATTTTGGTTTGATGTAATCATGTGGTTGTGATTTTCAAAAAACCAAATACTAAATAGTGTCAAAATTGACATAATTGAGTTTTTAAAACAAATACTATATTATTAATTGATATAATATTTCTAAAAATCTAATGATCAGCCAAAGGACATAGATAAGGTTCTATATATTAATATTACATGGGGTTTTATTGGCTTGTTATAGTAATTTTATTAACCCTATAATATAAAAATACAAATATGCATGATAAATGACAAAATATTTAACTAAGAGTTAAATATAAATGATAAGGTTAATATGGTGACCTAAACCTATCTAAAACATATTGGATGAGAGGTTTTCGAACCATCCCCAACTTACCCTCAAAATAAATCATTTTTAATCCATTAGAAACTGAAAATTATTTTATTATAAAATAATAGTTTCATGCTTTTCCTAAAGTGGCCCTCACCTCTCTTATAAAAGGGAACTTCCGTTTAAATTAATCTCACACCTCCAGATCCATTTTTCTCAGCTAATCCATGCCCAAATATCCTCCCAACTTTCCTTCCTTCATCCTAAATTCCTTACTTTGCTCATAAATCCATCCTAAGGATCCCTTTAGATCAATTCAAAAGGAATAACCCGAAGAATAGGTAAATATTTCAACACCTCTTTCAAGTTTTTTTCTTGTTCTACTTCCTCTTTCTTTGTTGTTTATAATAAAAAATAATAACTCCTATATATTATATATATTGAGTTGTTATTTTAAAAATGTTACAACCATATTCATTATTCAATCAATCATATAATTGACAAAGTCACCATACATGTGTACGTACGGCTTACCGTCTCCACATCGTGGTGTAGTTTGTTAGTCAAACACTTAATTATTTGGATGGGTATAACAATGAGTATAACTAAGGTAAATAATAAATATACCATCTTAATGGTTCTTTATATATGATATATTATCCAATTACAAATTATTTCATTATCAATACAATGATATTGTCGCTCGTGCGTACGTACAGATTACCGCCTCCATGAACGTGATGGGATTAAATCCCCATCATAATCATTCAAGAATAATTTTCATTTTATGATTAAATACAATTTTTATGATCATAATATAATTATGTATATTAATCACATACATCCTATCCATAACAAACATGGCTTACGTAACCAACCATATAATGGAAAACTAATCAGTTAACACCAGAAATGATGATTCTGCTGAAAAAATATTAACAATGAATATTAGAGGATCATATATGATATCATATTTACGTATATAGTTCTTTTATAATTTAATAACAATGTTTTAACTATTATACTAGAGGTTAAAAACCCATATAATAAGGAAAAGTAAAAGGCAAGGGTTAATTTTATAATCTCTTTAATATCCGAGGTTATTTTTACGTTTATATCTACAGGGACCTCTTTATCATCCACATTCGTGTTTTCTTAAAAATGTATTTCAATTTTTTTTTAATATTTATTATACAATGGGTTAAATTAATTTATACCCTTATTTGACCTTATATTTTTTTTAAAGGAATCTTTCTGTCGTCTTCCAAACAAGGTACTTTATGACCTTTTCGACAAAATTTAAGTAAAAATGTTTTTTTAATGTATATGGAAAATACGACTATTTTCTACCATTATGACATCATAGAAGCTTCTCTTACAAGATTATAATCATATTTTCACAATAAATTTGTTCTTTTATAATTACATGACTTCATAATTATTTTAATATAGAAAGATATATTTCCCTCCAAATGTTTTGATTTCATCTATGTTAACATTCCTTGATGGATTTTAAACCTGTTTAAATTTGATTTATTAATGATACAAATATTACATACTTTATTTCTGGTTTTTTGATATATATGAAAATGGATGTATTATTTTTATACCATTCACGATCTATGGATAAAGTATTGACATTTGTATGCTAGTTTTAATTCGAATGTTTATGTTATGTTTACTCCTTTTCATATGAGGAATGCATTGGACATAGTAAGTGACGGGTGGATCCCTCTATAGCTCCTCAATGCATCGGTACGTCTCATGAGACAAACTAGTTTCTAGGCACAAGGCCTTGATAAAATATTATTTTTAGTCTTGGCACAATGCCTTGACTATGTGGTTATGAAGTCTGGCATTATGAATTTCATCATTATGAATTGGCTATTGATATTTATTGTGAATATTCGACCAGAAGAATATCCATGTGAATAAGTAAATATCATTATTTTATTTTATCTTTAACATATTATTCTAAATTTTATGTTTAAAATTATTTTGATTTAATCTTATACATTTCCTTATATTTTTATGCTTAGTTATGAAAGTTTTAGCTATATTGGTATCCTTAATGAGAATTTGAGATCACCCCTTTTTATGTTTTATTTTTCCTTGTATGCGAAGATGTATTTTATGGTTGTGTTATCAGGATAGGATTAGGATATATGTGTATTCAAAAAGGGAAAAAGTTTTGTTGATGTTTTTTTCATGATGTAATGTAAAACCTATGAATATATCTAGTACATCCAAGGATACAAAACCGGTCGGTCTTTTAGGAAAATATTCCCTAAATAAAGCCAATGTTATGTAATAATGAACTGACTCTAGGTAACTGGGGTCAGGGAATTACAGTTGGAATCAGATTATTTTTAGTACAAACCATGGAAACTAGATTAAGAAAAACTGTAATTATAAAACACTACCCTAAGATAGACTTTGAAGATTAATATTGAAGAACTTCCTAGAATTTTGGTATGGTGGAGATTTTTGAGTTTCCCAAGAAATACATCCATGTCTGGATACAAGCATGTAGAGGTGGCTCTAGCATAGATGTACCTACGGGTTAAACCTGAAAACACTTCTTTGAGCAATACTCGAATGAGAACTGGTGCATGACAACGGTCCTAGATGCACTTTTGGTCACGACACTCCCGATGGATATGCTTAGAATAATTCTAATTTTCCTTACAAACCATTATTAAGGGTTTATGATTATATAGTTCCTCACAAAAAACATTTTTATGATTATTGATTATATCCATAAACTGTTCAATTTATGTTAACTGTTTTACAAGTTTGGAATTATGTATAGTGATTCATAAACTAATCTAGTGAATGCCATTGTTTGGAAATGTTGTCTACTAGAAGGAAGGGAAAATGTGACCACCCACTTAATCCATGTATGTAGTGCCCTCCTGCTTAAAATAATTATAGTGGAGATGGTTATGCAACTAGTGTTGATCAGCTTATCACCATATTGGGAAAACTCACCCAGGTTATGAATAATAACCTTACCAGTATGGTGCACCCTGATCCACATCGTAGATGATCAATGTTAGACCGATTCATGAGGCAATAACCATGAACATTAAATGGGAGTACAAATCTATTAGTATCTGATCAATGCATAAGTTCATTAGAGATAATATTTCATGCTTTATGGAGTAGCAAAAGGGAAAATATTATCATGGAAGTTTACTACCTCATGGTAGATTCTGATTGATGGTGGTCATTATTCCAAAACAAAAAGGAAGATGAAGAAGTATCAGACAAGGAATGGAGGGAGTTTAAACATATTTGCTTAGAAAAATACTTTCCTCGTGAAAATTGAGAGGATATGGAAAGACAATTTTTGAGTTTGAGGAAAAAGGAGGATGAGAATGTCACAAAGTATGAGGCTAACATTACGAGGTTTTCAAGGCATGAAGCAGATTATAAACATAATACAAATATTAATATTGATAGCTTCATTGATGGGTTAAATCCACTTCTCTATCGAGAATTAGTCTCACAATCCTTCTCCTCGTATGAAGATATTGTCTCATGCACTATCAAGACAGAAAAGGAATTCTCTAAGTCTTACGACTTCAAAGAAATGCAAGAGAAGAAGAAATCTGCTGAACACTCTGAAAATGTAAATAAGGGGAATAAGGGAAATGTTAAATATTCCTCCTACAATTAAATATTGGAAGAAACACCCTGGCACTTGCCTGAATGGAATGGGAGTCTGTTACAAGTGTGGTGAAAAAGGCCACCAAGCTCGTGATTTCAAGGGGAAGAAAGAGGCTATCAATGTTGAATGCAATCATTGTATCGAAAAGGGTCATAATGAAAATGAATTTCCTAAGATCCATGGGAACATACTTCATAATAAAAAAGGGAGCATGTATAAGATTATATGATCACTACTGCTGAGTTTGAAGCTCCAAAAGACATGGTGGTAGGTAATTTAATGGTTTTCTCATGTTTTTCCTATTCATTATTTGATTTTGTATAATCAAATTCCTTCATATCTTCCCTGATTTCTATGAAATTTTGATATTTTCAATTTAACATAACATGGGAGTTTTCAGTCAAATCACCTAACAGAAGTATCTTCACAATAATGTTTTGTGAATCAGTTCCCATTAGATCATATAATTGTTCATTATCTACTGAAATCATCATCATACCCAATATTGAATTTGATATAATCCTCAGAATGGATTGGATTTTGGACCATGATGTGAAAATTTATTTTAAGAAGAAATAGGTTATAATTTTCAATGATGATAACGAGTACCTTATCTTTAGAGAAAAAATATAACCACCTAATTCTTATCTAGATCCACCCCCAGTAGCTCTAATAAACCTAATTATTAGGGAGGAAGACAATGAAATACTGTTGAGTGAGGAAAATAATGTTTGAATAAAGGACGTAGCTATTGTGTAAGAATATGTTGATGTGTTTCTAGAGGATCTAACAAGACATCCTATAGAATGTGAAATTGAGTTATCCATTGATTTAATTCCTTGTTCAAGGCCCATATCGAAGACCCATTGTAGAATTTACAATATGGAATTAGTGGAACTAAAGAAAAAAAATAGTGGAATTGAGTAATATAGGATTTATTCTCCCTAGTTTTTCTCCATGGGAATCCCAGGTCCATCTTGATAAGAAGAAAGATAGATCATTAGGGTTGTGCATTGACTACAGGGAGATCAATGCTATAACAATAAAGAACATGTACCCCTACCTCTCATTGATGATTTAATCGACCAAATTCATGGAGATCAATATTTTTCAAAGATTTACCTTCAATCTGGATATCATCAGTTCTGTGTGAAGAAGGAATACATTCTGTAAAATAGCATTTCAAACCTAGTACGGGCATTACGGGATAACAGAAATGCCATTTGGATTGACTAATGCACCCTCTGTCTTTATGAATCTAATGAATATAGTTTTCAAGGAATATCATGAGGGATTTTTAGTTTTATTTATTTTTTATATTTTCCTATAATACAATGGCTATGAAGATCATGAAAATCACTTCCGCATTATCCTAAGGACTCTTAGATGAAATGAATAATATGGGAAATTTAGAAAGTGTGAGTTCTTGATTTAAGATATTTCTTTTTTTAGACATATTGTCTCAAAAGATGGATTCTATGTTGATCCTCAAAAGACCAAGGCAATCCAAGAAGGGTCAGAACCAGAGAGAATAAAATAGGTACATAGTTTTATTGGTTTAGCAGGTTATTATCGGAATTTTGTCATGATTTTTTCCCGATTGGATAACCCATTAACCAAGATCACTCGTAATGGGGTTAAATTTGTTTGGACAAAATAGTGTGAATAATTTTTTGAAGAACTTAAGAGAAGATTAGTTAATTCTTATATATTGACTCTACCATCAGGGAATGATGGGTTTATTATTTATAGTGATGCATTAATGAATGTACATGGTAGTGTCCTTATGCATAATGATAAAATTATTTCCAATTCATCACGAAATCTAAAAATTAATGATCAAAACTATCCTTCTAATGATATTGAGTTAGAAACTATAATCTTTGCTCAGAAGATATTGCAACTCTATATCTATAGTGAAAAATGGTAGATTTATACTGATCACAGAGTATGAAATATATTTTCACACAGAAAGAACTCAACATGAGAAAAAGAAAATGTCTTGAACTACTCATGGATTATTATTTCACTTTACACTACAACTCGGGGAAGGTAAATAAGGTGGCAGATGCTTTGAGAAAAAAAGATTATGGAGTTTTGAACAGGATGAGAGTAGAAAATGATTCTATTTTCATGGATCTAGTAAAGATGGATATGGGAATAACCATAGAAGGTGACACATTAATAATATTTAAAATGGATTCCAAACTATCTTTACTAGAAACGATAAAGAGTTCTCATACTAATGATGAGCAGCTTCAAAAGAAAATTAATGCTATGAATGAAGGGAGATTGAGTGAATTCATATATGTAGATGGAATTTTAAAATTTGGGAAGAGAATTTGTGTTCCTAACATACCTAATCAAAAAAGGGAATTGTTGGACAATTCTCATAGATCCAATTTCTCTATACACAATTGGAGCACCAATATGTTTAGAGATTTGAAAGAACATTTTTGGTTAGATCACATGAATATGGAGATTTCTGATTTTTTGTTGAGATGTATGGTTTTTCAATTAGTGAAATCTAGAAGGAAATAGGCTTGTGGAGTCATGCCACCTCGTCCCATACATGAGTGGAAATGGGATAATATTAAGATGGACTTTGTCATTGGGCTACCAAAGACTCCTATAAGGAAGGATGCAATATGCGTCATTGCTGATCGTCCTTCCAAGTCAGCACATTTTGTTGCTATAAGAGTAGATTTACCACTTGAATGTATGAGAAGACCATATATTAATGAATTTGTTAGACTTCTTGGAGTACCCCTATCGATTGTTTCTGACCGTGACCCCCATTTTACAGAAAAATTTTGGAAAATTATTTAGAAGGCCCGGGATACTGAACTGTGTTTGAGCATTGCCTACCACCCTCAATCTGATGGACAATCAGAATGGACTATTCAAACCATATAAGAAATGTTTAGATCTTTCTCACTTGACATTCAAGGTATGTGGGATCAATATTTACCTCTGGTAGAATTATCCAATAACAATAACATGCATTAATGTATTAAGAATGCACCATATGAACTGTTATATGGAAAGAGATGTCGCACAGAAACATGTTGGGAGGATGTTGGTGAAAGAAAAATCATTGGCCCAGAACTTATTGAAGAATCGATGGAAAAGGAAAAGGTTATCCAAACCCACATCAAAACAGCTGAAAAAAGGCAGAAGATCTATGCTGATAATCGAAGGAAGGATTTGGAATATCAGGTTGGAGATCATGTTTTATTAAAGGTATCTCAATGGAAGGGAGTTATACGATTCTGTAAGAATGGTAAATTAAGTCCTAGGTACATCAGACCATTCGATATTCTTGAACAAATTGGGGTTGTAGCTTACTGTTTGGAAATTCCTTCAAGTCTCTCCAAAGTTCATGATGTGTTCCACATATAACTGTTGAGAAAATTCATGCTTGACCCCATGCATATACTCACCTATAAAGAAATAGAACTGGAACCCGATCTCTCTTATTATGAAGAGCCTATCAGAATTTATCATACCAGAGAACAGGTGTTGAGAAACCGGACGACTCGTCTGGTGAAAGTTCTATGGAGAAATCATAAGATGGAAGAGGCATCTTGGGAACCCGAGGAACTTATGATGTATACGCACCTGGATCTTTTTATGCGGTAATATTTTATAAATTTTGAGGAAAAAATTCTTTTATGGAGGGGATAATGTAATACCCCATGCTTACATGGTATATTTCCCATTGAATAATGCAATATCTTGCATTATACACAACTTCGAGGTTCTAACACACTGAGACCAATCAAACTAGCCGTTATGAATAGTAATACCCACTTTTTGAAATTTTATAAATTTTATTAGTCAAAATGGACTTCATTTTTTTAATTCGGAATATCAAAATTAGCTTACGGTGATTTTTTTTGTATTTTTCTGAAAACATTAAATTTTTTGATGAATAGTGAAAAACACTACGTTATTGGTTAAAATTGAATTTTTATTTAAATAATTATTTATTTTATTTAAAACTATTTTAAGTAAAACTAGATACATAATACCCATATAAGTTCAATGCATTTTATTGGATTCATTTTCTAATATGTTTAGATATATAAAAATTTTATTGAAGTTTTAACCGTCTTTTACCCACCTCCTAGGAGCAATTGCAAATTTTCATAAAACATAATTTTACCGCTTCTGAGAGTTGAATTTAAAAAATCTAAGAGACAGAGTTGATATTAGAACGTAAAATGTGGTTCAATAAGATGAAAATAATTTTTGGTGAATAGTAACTTTTGACTTTTATTTACCACGGTTAAAAGTAAATAGGGTAATTAAGGGTAAAAAGTATATCATAATTATCCTAACACATGTCCTAATTCTATTGGATATGTGTAATTTGACCAAAATAAACTTATGAATAAAATATGACCCCCTTTGGTCCACTTGGATTAGATTAGGAAATTTATTATTATTTTATTTAAAGAAGAGTTAAAAGCGTTAAATTCAATGTTTAATAACTAAACCATTTTTAATATAAGGTTATACATAAGATAAATTCGACTATAAATATTTATTTTAAGGATAACAATATTTCCCGAATAATGGAATTGTATTTATAATATTTATACATTAAATAATTTAATTTATTTACGATAGAATGATGATGCATTAATTACCTTATTAATGAAATAATAAAATAATTGATATTATAAATATCCAAATAACATTAATTTCATACTTTTGATAAAATTACACTATTTTTCTAGGTTAATATGACATGTTAGGTTTGATTAAATATTTTTTTCTATGTAATCATGGTGTTATGATTTCCAAAAAAAACAAATACTAAATAGTTGTCAAATTGACACAATTGAGTTTTAAAAAAATACTATATTTTTAATTAATATAATATTTCTAAAAATATATGGATAAAAAAAGGACTTAGATATGGTTATATATATTAATAATGAACTACATGGGGTAATCTTGGCTTGTTATAGTATGTTTATTAACCATATAATATAAAAATACAAAGAGACATGGTAAATGTCAAACTATTTAACTAAGAGTTAAATCTAAAAGATAAGGTTAATATGGTGACATAAACCTGTCTAAAACCTATTGGTGGAGAGGTTTTCGACCAATACCCACTTTATCCTAGAAATAATTCATTTTTCAGTGATTATAAACCTAAAATGATTTTATTATAAAATATTCTTTCAAGCTTTTTCTAAAGTGACCCTCACCTATCTTATAAAAGGGTACTTCCCCTTCTTTAAATTTCACACCTCCAATGCCATTTGGCTCGGCCAACCCCTACCCAAATATTCTCCCAAAATTCCTCCCTTCATCCTAGAAGCCTTCCTTTGGACCGAAAGTGCCACGAACTAGGCCGGGTCACCATCTGACCTGGTGCCCAACCTGGCCCACGACATGTCCCGAAGTGCGTTCCTGATCCCCACGGACTGGCACAAGTGCCCAAGTATCAAACATTACATGGGAACGATTTATCTGAAATAAAAGATAGAAGGACAATTAAAAAGACAAACAAACTAGAACTGGAAATAGGAAACCAAAACATACCTTTACATTGTAACTAGGTTTAGAGTATACAATTAAACTAAAACCAAAAGGGAACTACAACCAAGACAGAACACTAAAAATTCTATCTCATGACCCCAAGCGACATGAGAAGTCATACCTCCAAGCTACCCACACCAACCGGAATGAGGAGACTGAAAAAAATCGGAACCACCATCAATGAGCACGATGTCATAACCTAGTATACACAAGAAACAAATTCTGTATACACCCAAAGGTGTATGTAGGGTGTGATCCAAATGCCCAGTAGGACGTCACCCAATAAAAAGGTTCCACATATAATCATTAAATGACAAATAAATTTGCAGGATAAATAAATGAAAGGACACCAAGGCTTAAACAACTTTAATGAAACAGTTTCTATATGGAAAACTCTTTTAATGAAAACAACATAAATAAAATAAAACACTCTTGTATAAAAGAAAAACTCAATCCTTCACAAAAACCCAAAAGCTGCACTGTTTTCTGACGGTGGGTGTATAGTAGTCCTGGAGCACCAAAAGTGGGAGAGTCCCTAAAGGGAATAAAGCTATGTGGGGCCCTAGATCCCCACTATAACATCCCAAGATTTTATGAAAAATATTCTTTTTAATTTCATTGATGTCTTGTGTTGTACGCTACACCAAAATTAGCTTGTGTTATACGGAACACCGTATTAGCTTGCAGTATATGCAACATTGAGTGTGTATATATATATATATTCAATGTATAAATGAAATTTTTTTGGATTCTGTTATACGCAACCACAAAGGAGTCTTTCACTACACACAACCCTGACTTGGCTTACATTACCCGCAATCGCGACCTTCCTCGATAGAGTGTGTTTTACGAAATAACGAGTTTCACTAAACAATGATATATGGTTATAATATTATCTCGAACTAGCCGCTATGAATATAATTTACTAAATTTTGAATTTTATAACATTATTATTCATCTTAATCATTTTCTAGAACATGGTATGAGAATAAAATAAATTTTTCGGGTAAAATAAGTATTTTTCAGAAAATGCAGTTTTGCCGCCTTTTGAGGGCGCACACATTTTAAATATAAATTTTGACATGTTTATAAGTTAAATTTGACAAAATAAAACACTTTTTTTGAATCAGGATACAAAAATTTACGTTGGATAAAATTTTCATATTATTCTGATAACATTCATATTTTAATGAATAGTAAAAATACTCTATATTTTAATTAAAAACAACTTTTTTCATTGTATTAATTTATTTGGTTAAATTATAATATCGAATTGTTTAAAAAATTAAATAGAATATATTTTTACCATTTAATATAATGTATTTCATTATCCTTGATTTTACATTGAGTTCATTGGTAAAATCATTTCAATCTTTGACAATGTTTTAACTTTTAAAACTGGTTTTCTTAACAATGAGATTGATTTTAAATTAATTACTGTTACTTCTGTGTTTTGAATTTTTACAAATTTATTCCATATTTGGATTCATTGGGTCCAAATTATGTTAATAGGTTACTTTTCGTTTTTTGACATTATGAATTGTAACTACGGTAATTTTTATTTACTATAGTTAAAGATAAATCGGGTAATTAAGAGTAAAAATAAGATTATAAAATTCCCATAACTCCTTAAAAAATCCTATTTGATGACTAAAAGTCGACCCATATCACCTAAGGGTCGGATTATATAAATTTTATGGACATTTGTCCATGAAAATAATTTAATTATTATTAAAACCAATGAAAGTGACAACATCTCACCCTCTTAAATATTATAAGTATAATAATTTTAATTTTAGTGATAAACTTAATAAAACGTGGAAAATGAATAGTATAAATAAATATTATAAAATTATCTACATCATGAGAATTTATTTAGAATTTTTATGGATTAAATAATTGTCATTAATGTTGATACAATAATGATGCAGAAATTATTTATTAAGTGAAAAATCAGTAATATAGTTTTTATTGAAACAATAATACCCATTAAAAGGCCCAAAAACCTAACAAGAAGTTATTGGTAGTGTATTTCTACACCATAAGCATCCAATTACTGAATATATAACCGTTTGGAGTCTTATAAAAATTATTATGACACTTATATTATTTATTTTAAATGATGTCAAAGTTGTCACCTTCATAATTTAATAAATATAACATTTTAAGAGATTGGTATTTTAGAAGCTAAACCAGACTATAAGTATTCTTATAAATTATATAAGATATATATTCATCCATGTATTTTATTTTAAATTTTTATGTAACAAATAAGTATATTACATAATTATACAATAATGTTGTAGTAAATATTTTATTAAGAGAAATATCACATAAATGGTGTTAGAAGTATTAAAATAAATATTATATGAAATATTTAATGTTATCCACGAATTTTATAGATAAATATAACTTCTTATGAATATATTAAATATTTAATTTCATGCATAACTTCTTTTTGGATTTTATTTAAAATCAAATAAATGAATAGTTTCAAAATGAACACTATTGTTATTTTATAAAAATAACATAATATAAAATTGTTCAAAAATCAAAAAAATATTTAAAAATTATAAATTGAATTTTAAATGGTCTAAAATATCATAAATTATCCAATTATGGACATTTCACAACACATAAGTAATTATTTAATACAATTTAAAAATTAGAATCTTATTACCACAAATATAATTAAATATATTAAATAAGTATAAATCAAGTTGATAAGGTTTAAAATAAATTCCCAACATGTCTAAATTTTATTGGATGATAATATTAAAACTCTATGTCATCTATTATTTTGATATGATTAATTTTTGGAGGTATTTAATTTGGGTTTCAATTTATTATAAATTAATATTTCTTATTTTTTCAAAGGTGCCCCTCTGCTCCCTTATAAAAGGGCACCTCCTCCCTCTCCTCATTACACAACCTTGAAACTTAAAGCTCAGAAAAAACCTGCCAATTTCTCTTCCCCACTTCCCTAGAAACATAATAGAGGTCCTTTTATTCTTCAAAGACCAAATTTAGGGCCCTAAGAGGAGGGTAAGAAGAGGCGCTTCAAAGAAGAGGTAATATACTTTACCGATTATTTTCTATTTATTTCTTCCTCTACTTATTCTTCTTTATTTTTTTCATCATAAATTAATAACATCCATATCAGAAATATAATGATATGTTATTATACATATTAAATAACCATTTTCACTTTCTATCCATCCTACGGAAAACGAAATCACCGCGCATGCGTACGTACGGAATACCGTCTCCACGCCGTGGTGTAATCTGTTTTTCCAACACCACCTTACTTGGATGGGTATAATGTTGTAAAGAATAAATATAAATAGTTATTATAACATAATAATTATTCTTAGATATTATATTATCCACTCTAATTCAATTAAATAATAATTGGAACAATATCATCGCTCGTGCGTTCGTACGGACTACCGTCTCCACGACGCGATGAGATTCATTATCCATGTTAACAATTAAAGAATGTTTATAAAATATATATAATAAGTAATCATTAAATATATGACATAATAATTCTAATGGATTTATATATATATATATATTTCATCTACTTAATTCCATTCAATTCAATAAGGAAACGAAAACAATGTTCATGTGTACGTACGGCCTACCGTCTCCATGAACGGTGTATTTCTTCCCATTTATCAACCTATTATATATATTTATATTCTCAATATATATTATATATAAATTATGTTTTATATTCTATAATTAAGTAATCATGATCTATGTAATCATATTAGTAATTACAAGTCCAAACATGAATGATAAATGAAACGATTTTACCCAAAATGCTGCTTTAACATGGAATTTACAAAAGAACATGTAATATAAAGTCGTAAGTGAATAATATATGATATCATAAATTTTATTATGGTTCTTCTACAAGTTAATAGTATGTTTAAACCCACTATACAGGAGTCTCAGACACATAAAGAATAAATTGGAATAAGGTAAGGGATAATTATTCCAATCTCGTTCTTATCCGAGATTGTTTATTCGTAAGTATTTACTGGGGTTTTGTTATCATCCATGTCCCTGTTTTCTAAAATGTTTCCATGTATTTTTAATGGACTTTTAACAAATTTTTGAATTTTACCACATGTTATTAAAGGAATCATACTTTTTTTGACCACACAAGGAACTTTTTGACTTTTCCGACAAAAGTACGCGGAGAATGTTTTTTTTAACTTATACGTCATGAACGGATTTTTTACGGTTTCATAACACCTTATTTTCATGAAGCATACACTAAAATATTTCATGAATATTTTCAACAAAATCCTCTTCTTTTAAAATTTCATGGAATTTTGTGAAAAGAAAATGATTTTGAATAAGAAAGGATATTTTCCTCAAGAATTTACTTCAAGTGTTTTATCAAAACCATTTTCCATCTAAGATGACATTATTTGACATGTGTATATTTCAAGTACAATGTCTCTATTATTTACATTGTTTGATTCATCTTATTATGAAATGATATCCATTTATTATATATGGATTATGTTATGATGGGGTGATGTTTATGAAAACCATTTTATTCTTTGGGTTATGAATAATGATTTATGTTTATATTGTGGAAAAAGTAAGAATTATTTAATTATGAAATAGGTGGGACCTATATCTCCCTCCAATGCATTGGGTAAAGATTTATATATCATGAGATAGACATGGCCAGAACGGCATGTTAAACTGGTTCAGTGAAACAGGACTGGAATGAGGGGTGAACTCGATTCCGAAAGGGTCTTTTTCCAAGAAGATGGTCTTGGCAGCATTGCCTTAGCTACTATGGAAATCATAACATGTGCTTAATGGATGCCACAATTACATGTTTTATTACCATGCTAGTTTGTCACGATTAATGTTATTTTATGATCTACGCCTTATGTACTTCCAAGATTTATATCGTTGCTCATGATTTTGATGTTTAGATTTCATGTTCATGTTTTTGTATTCAAATGATTATGGATTGTTTTATGGTCTCTATGCTTACCCTTACTGAGAATTTGAGCTCACCCTTTATATGTTTTCTTTTCCCCATGATTTAAATAAAGGTTTTAGGTAAGAAAAAAAGGGGGAAGATCTTTATGGGACATGTTGAAGATCTTTTACCGTGATAAGAAGATTATTTTCCATGTTTCCAAAGACACTAAACTATTACGCTTCTTGTGTGTCTGTTTTTGTTATTTATTAAGTATTCCATAAAAGTAATGTAATTTCCATGTACGTCAAGCTTTGGGTATCTACAGTTGGTATTAGTGGAAAGGTTTAGTTATCCTTTGGAAACTAGGATGCGAAAACTTTAGTGATATCCCTAGAATTATTTATAAGGTATGTCTAAGGATACCCCTATGGTTTAGTATAACTAGCGGTTATAGCCCTATAATTATGTTGAAAATCATGAATAACCTATGGTGAACCTAGAATGTTGAGGATTAATGAATGTGTGATATTTTAGACACCCCATAAGTGACTTTTTATGATTATGTAGTTACTCATTTTTGTAATAATTTCTTACACCATGGTTTTTCGTTTTAGTCAATGGAGGGAACCAGAAGAAATTGGGTCAACATTGAACCCAATGGAAAAATTAGTGATTATGAGAAACGAAATTGCATAATGTCTAGAAAGAGAGATATTGTGATTATGCCATACCAGTCATCACGATATATGATTAACAAGGTGAACTTTAGGGGTATTCCTAATTCATAAAATAAGAGGAAGATGGACTTTTAGGCATGTTCGCATGGTGAGGAGAATAGAGAATGGAAGATAGATATTTATAAATAAGGGAAGAAGAACCATGATGAATACATCAAATAGAGGGGAAGATGTTATCTGTGTGGGGATAAGGGTCATAGAGTGACAGACTATTATGGAGTTGAATGTCTTATTTGTGGAGAACATGGGCATTACCCAACTCAATTACCTGCCCTAAGAGGTTACTTTTAAATAAAGAATGGAATTATTCCATGGAAATCATTGAAGAGGATGGATTGATGTTTTTATGTTTTTCTATTCAAGAATAATGCTATTGAGGTACTTTGATGGTATATTGGAATATTTTTGTATTAGTCTATTGTGGTTTTCAATAATTTTATGGTACCGGTAACCATTAAAAGTGATTGAAATGTTTTTTGAAATTAGATGATATGCGCATAATGAATGGATAAAGAGAAACTAATATGTTTGATAGTATCCATGAGCTCATGAATAATATAAGGACCAAGTGATATCATGGTTATTGTATATAGAAATTTTGGGATTCTAGTATGTGGAAAGAGTTAGCTTTTGACAACATTCATGTATTCACTAAGGTTTAATGGGTATTCATTCTTCAAGAGAATAAATGATTAAGGTATTCAAATGATTGGAATGTGACCAACAAAAAGATATATCTTATGATATATGGGGGACAAATGAAGGAATTCAGAAGCTCAGTAGATGACATTTCTAGTAATCGGACAATAGTATTTTCGATAAGCCTAAAGGTTGGAATGGACATCATATAGTATTGGTTAAGGATAAATTTGTTTTATGTTATAATAGCATATTTTTAGAAAAAGGATGACCCGTAGGATAGGTGACAACCCGTCATGTCGGACAAGGCTGTGGGAATCGAATGCACAATCCAAGTGTGACAGGCCTTTATCACTGGCTTACAGGAAGTCCCTGGTTAGTAGAAATTAGCTTAATTTTATTAATCGGTATGATAGATGAAGTATAAGTCCATTGATGGAATCATATACAATTAACCACACCATACATGGACTTATGCTAACCTTTTCTTTGAGACAGATGGAATGACACATCATTCTATCACATGATCTGCTAAAACTTCATGAATGACAAATTCAACTTCATTTCTTTAAGAGATGAAGTGGAATTTGTTCAAGGCACAAACAATAGTGAGATTGTACCAAAATCAAGTAGGTATTTATTCTAATTACAAATTTCAATCATTAGGGAAATGATATGGAAAAAATGTTGTCCTAGTGCTCTTATATCTGATTAATCAAATGGTACCTTAGATCATCACAAATTTATGGATTTGTGATTGTTGTCTTTTTCATAGCCATGTTCTCTACCACTATCCATCAGAACATGATGGTTATATTTTTCTTCCATATCCATATTTTCACCTATTTTTTCTTATGTGGAAACCCAGTGATTAGATAATTTGGGTAACCGTTACATTTCATAATTTATTTTTTAAATATAGGTTTTGGTAATCCATTTTTACGATGTGGGTATCTATTAAAGAAAATTTCAAGTTGTAAACCATTTATAACCCCGAAAAATTTCGAGGGAAAAATTAATTTTAAGGGGTATATAATGTAACATCCCGAGATTTTATGAAAAATATTCTTTTAATTTCATTGATGTCTTGTGTTGTACGCTACACCAAAATTAGTTTGCCCTATATGCAACACCGTATTAGCTTGCAGTATATGCAACATTGAGTGTGTATATATATATATATTCAATGTATAAATGAAATATTTTTGGATTTTTTTATACGCATCCACAAAAGAGTCTTTCACTACACGCAACCCTGACTTGGCTTGCATTACATGCAATCACGACTTTCCTCGATAGCGTGTGTTGTACGCAATATCGGGTTTCACTAAACAATGATATATGGTTATAATATTATCACTAACTAGCCGTTATGAATAGTGTTAACTAAATTTTGAATTTTATAACATTATTATTCATCATACTCATTTTCTAGAACATGTTATGAGAATAAATTAAATTTTTCGGGTAAAATAAGTATTTTTAAAAAAATGAAGTTTTGCCGCCTTTTGATGGCTCACCCATTTTAAATTTAATTTTTGACATGTTTATAAGTTAAATATGACAAAATAAAACTCCTTTTTTGAATCATGATACAAAAATATACATTGGATATATTTTTCATATTATTCTGATAACTTTCATATTTTAATGAATAGTAAAAACACTATATATTTTAATTAAAAACAACTTTTTTCATTGTAATATTTTATATGATTAAATTATAATATTTAATGGGTTTAAAGTAAAAATACAATATATTTTTACCATTTAATATAATTTATTTCATTATCTTTGATTTTACATTGAATTCATTGGTAAAATAATTTCAATATTTGACAATGTTTCAACTTTTAAAACCCGTTTTCATAACAACCCGATTAATTTTAAATTAATTACTACAACTTATGTATTTTTAATTTTTAAAAATGGATTCCATATTTGGATTAAGTGGTCAAAATTATGTTAATAGGTTACTTTTATTTTTTTGACATTATGAATAGTAACTACGTTAATTTTTATTTACAACAGTTAAAGGTAAATCGGGTAATTAAGAGTAAAAATAAGATTATAAAATTACCCTAACACCTGACAAAATCCTATTGGATGACTAAAAGTCTACCCATATCACCTAAGGGTCGGATTAGATTCATTTTATGGACTTTTGTCCATGAAAATAATTTAATTTTTATTAATACCAAAGAAAGTGACAACAAGTCACTCTCTTAAATCTTATAAGTATAATAATTTTAATTTAGTGATAAACATCATAAACTTAAAACATGAATAGTCTCCAAAAATATAATAAAATTATCTACATAATTATAATTTATTTAGAATTTTTTGGGATTAAATAATTGTCATTAATGTTTATACATTAATGATGCAGAAATTATTTATTAAGTAAAAAATATGTAATATAGTTTTTATTTAAATATTAATACCCATTAAAAGGCCCAAAAAACTGACCAAAACTTATTCGTAGTGTATATATACACTATAATCAACCAATTACCGAAAATATAACTGTTTAGAGTCTTATAAAAGTGATTATGACACTTATATTATTTTATTTTAAATGATGTCAAAGTTGTCACCTTCATAATTTAATAAATATAACATTTTAAAATTTGGGTGTTTTAGAATCTAAATCCGACTAAAAGTATTCATATGAAATATATACGATGTATATTCATCCAAGTATTTTATTTTTAATTTTTATGTAACAAATAAGTATATTAAATAATTTTACAATAATGTTGTTGTAATTATTTTATTAAGAGAAATATCACATAAATGGTTTTAGAAATGATAAAATAAATATTATATGAATTATTTAATGTGCTCCACTAATTTTATAGAAAAATATGACATTTTCTGAATATAGTAAATATTTTATTTTGAACATATCTTATTTTTGGATTTTATTTAAAATCAAATAAATGAATAGTATCAAAATTGACACTATTGTTATTTTATAAAAATAATATAGTATAAAATTCATTAAAAATCACAAAAACATTTAAAAAATATAAGTTGAAATTTATATGGTCTAAAATGTCCTTAATTATCCAATTATGGACATTTAACCACACATATGTAATTATTTATAACAATTTAAAAATTATAATCTTATTACCACAAATAAAATTAAATTGATTAAATAGGTATAAATCAAGTTGATAATGTTGAAAATAAATTCCCAACAGGTCTAAATTTTATTGGTTGATGAGATTACAACCCTATATCATCTAATATTTGGATATGAGTCGTTTTTTTAGGTTTTTATGTGGGGTTTAAATTTATTATAAATTAATATTTATTATGTTTCCAAAGATGACCATCTCCTCCCTTATAAAAGGGAACCTCCTCCCTCTCCTCTTTACACAACCTTGAGCCTTGAAGCTCAAAAAACCCCTGCCAATTTCTTTTTTCCTATTCCCTATAAACATCATAGAGGTCCTCGTCTTCTTCGAAGACCATCTTTAGGGTCCTAAGAGGAGGTTAAGGAGAGGCACTTCATAGAAGAGGTAATATACTTTACCGATTATTTCCAATTTATTTCTTCTTCTACTTCATCTTCTTTATTTGTTTCATCATAAATTAATAACATCAATGTCACTAATATACTGATATGTTATTATAAATATTAAACAACCATTCTTCTATTTCTATCCATCCTACGGAAAACGAAATCACCGTGCGTGCGAACATATGGAATACCATCTCCACGCCATGGTGTAATCTATTTTTCCAACACCACCTTATTTGGATGGGTATAATGGTGTAAAGAATAACTATATATAGTTATTATAAAATAATACTAATTCTGAGATATTATATAATCCACTCCAATTCAATTCAATAATTATGGGAACGATATCATCGCTCGTGCGTACGTACGGACTACCATCTCCACGACGCGATAAGATTCATTCTCCATGTTAACAATTCAAGAATGATTATAAAGTATATATAATAAATAATCATGAAATATATGAAATAATAATGCTACTAGATTTATGTTTATATATGTGTATTTCATCTACTTAATTCCATTCAATTCAATAAGGAAACAAAAACAGTGATCATGCGTACGTACGACCTACAGTCTCCATGAACGGTTTATTTCTTTCCATTTATCGACATATTATATATTTGTATATTCTGAATATATATTATATATAAATTATGTTTTATATTCTGGAATTATGTAATCATGATCTAAGTAATTATATTAGTAATTATAAGTTAAAACACAGACGATAAATGAAACGATTTTACGCAAATCGATGCTTTATCATGGAATTTACAAAAGAACAAGTAATATAAAGTCGTAAGTGAATCATATATGATATAATAAATATTATTATTGTTCTGTAACAAGTTAATAATATGTTTAAACCCACTATACAGGAGTCTCGGACACATATTGAAGAAATTGGAATAAGGTAAGGGATAATTATTCCAATCTCGTTCTTATCCGAGATTTTTGTTCATAAGTATTTACTGGGGTTTTTGTTATCATAAATGTACCTATTTTCTAAAAATGTTTTCATGTATTTTTAGTGGAATTTTTACCCATTTTTGAATTTTACCACATTTTATGAATGGAATCTTACTTTTTTGTACCACACAAGGAACTTTCTGACTTTTCCAACAAAAGTACAAGGAGAATATTTTTTAACTTATATGGCATGAATGGATTTTTTACGGTTTCATAACACCTTATTTTCCGGAATCTTATTCTAAAATATTTCATGAATTTTTTCAACAAAATCATCTTGTTTTAAAATTTCATGTAATTTTTTGAAAAGAAAATGATTTTTGAATAAGAAAGGATATTTTCCTCAAGAATTTATTTCAAGTGTTTTATCAAAACCATTTTCCATATAAGATGAAATTATTTCATATGTGTATATTTCAAGTATAATGTATCTATTATTTACATGGTTTGATTATTCTAATGATGAAATGATATCCATTTGTTTTATATGGATTATGTTATGATGGGATGATGTTTATGAATCCCATTTTATTCTTTGGGTTATGATGAAGGATTTATGTTTATTTTGTGGCACAAGTAAGAATGATTTAATTATGAGTTGGGTCGGACCTATATCTCCCTCCAATGCATTGGGTAAAGATTTATATATCATGAGATAGAGATGGATTGAACAAAAAGTTAAACCGGTTCAGTGATACTGGATTGGAACGATGAGTGATCTCGATTCAGAAAGGGACTTTGTCCACTAATATGGTCTTGGCAGCATTGTCCTGGCTACTATGGAAATCATAACATGTTCTTAATGGATTCCACAACTACATGTTTTATTCCCATGCTAGTTTATCATGATTAATGTTCCTTTCTGATCTACGCCTTATGTACTTCCAAGATTTAGTTCGCTACTCATGATTTTGATGTTTAGATTTTATGTTCAAGTTTTTTCATTCAAATGTATATGGATTGTTTTATGTTCCCTATGCTTACCCTTACTGAGCATTTTAGCTCACCCTTTATAGGTTTTCTTATCCCCATGATTTAAAGAATGGTTTTAGGGAAGAAAACAAAAGCGTAAAATATTTATGGGAGATGTTAAAGATCTTTTACCATGATTAGATGATTATTTTCCGAGTTTTTAAAGACACTAAACTATTAGGGTCCTTGTGTGTCTCTTTTCGTTATATATTATGTATTCTGCCAAAGTAATTTAATGTCCATGTACGTCAAGCTTTGGGTCTCTACACTCACGCCTTGGTGTACCAAATAATACATATCATACGTTCTCGTGCATGAGCCACTAGTAAAGAAAGACATCCATAACCTAGTGGTCTGTAGTCCTCATCCAAAGTTTAGTTAGTGTTGTAAGCGTCAATCCAGATAAGTGAATCTGGGCCGGGGCCACTCCTGAATCACTAGCATACTAGTCTGGTCCATCCACCTAGTACCCTGGCTTCCCCTTTTGTGCTCGAGATGTTCCAACTTCACATTTCATGTCAAACTCAATCAAATAAAACAAATAGGGTGTAACATAAACCCAATGCCACACATCCACACACACTGAAAACCATTTGACAAAGTACCCATAGAAAAATACATTACCCAACTCAATTAAAACAGTTTTTGCAATGCTAATAATTTTTTATTAAAAACACATTGAATTTTTAATTGTTAATAATTTTATTAAATCATATTAAATTCGTAGTAAAAAATTATTTAAAAAGAAACATAACACATATTAACACATAAAACAACTCAACCCTCTTTCATGACTTGACACACCCAATGCCACATCAAGAACACAAATTGCACCACTTTCATCAATTAATAACCCAACCGAATCATTGAAAACTCATTTTACCAATTAAACAAAACACTAGAAATTTTATTAAGCAGACCAGAAGATAAAACATGACTCTAAACACCAATGACACACTGAAATTCCATTTTTGAACAAACTCATTTGAACGCAACACCAGAACATAAACTGAACACTTTGAGCATTTTCAAAAAATAAAACACAAACATTATAAAAACTCTAGAACAAAAACATTTTTGTTTGCACATATGAAAAGTTTAACTTCACATACTGTAAAACAATAACAATTGACTAAAAATTTTATTTCATCCAATGAACACAACCACCCATATAAACATACTACTAGACAAATATTAACATATGAAAAACATCATGAAAACCAAATTCACACAAAAAATAATTAATCAAAGAACATCGCAAATTAACTAACCTAGAAAATTAATTCCTTAAGTAATGTTTAAATGCCAAACCACCTACCTCGATCGGTGAATCCCCCAAACTTTGTGTGCAACCACAATCGCGTGTCATTCGCACCTTAAGGAAACTAGAATGAACCCAATATCATGAAATGAAACAAGAATACGCAAAATTAAGACCCTAATTAACACCTTAAAAGATGGAAACAACAAATCCCCAAATGAGCAGGACAAAAACCCTAGAAAATAAGAGTAAGGGATTACCTGAGTGTTTTGCACGTTTGGCGAAGGGAGCGGAAGGCCGATGTAAGGGTTCGGGAGGTTGTGGTCGTCAGAGGGGTGGACGAAAGGGGTGGTCCAGTGGCTAGATGAGGGGGGATTACAGGCGGATCAAGCGGAGGTGCGGGTCATCGGAGGTGCGGACGAGTAGGTTGGCTGGGAGTGGTTGCGGGTGACGCGAGGATGGTCGTTTGGCCAGGGTAGGGGAGCCGCCGGGCTATACCAAGCCGGGGAAGGAAAACCGGAAATGGTTGTTTGCCGGAGGTCGTTTCTTAAGGGAGGCACGTGAGGAGAGGTCCATAAGTGGGGGGTCGCGCTTCGACCGAGCCGAGATCGCGAGGCCGCCAGACAGGAGGAGACAAAGGTGGCTCTCGGGATGGAGAGGGAGCAGGGGTGCGGCGCAAAACCTGGGAGAAGGAGGGGAAGTTTCGACGAGATGAAGAAGAAGAAGAAAAAAACGAGGAAAGGGGGAAGCTATGTCACGACACAAGAGGGAAAAAAATAAGGAATAAAAAAAATAAAATAAAACTAAATAAAAACTAAAAAAATTCAAAACCAATCATAATAATAATTTTAATAATATTCTTAATAACTTACTTAAAATATTAATAAAGAGAAGAAGAATAATAATAATAATCTCAATAATAATAATAATAATATTATTATTATTAGAACTCATAATTCATTTTCTTCTTCCCATTTTATTTTATGCTAACTACCTTATTCATATAATTAAATTTTATTTCATTGTCAGTAATTATTTTTTGTTTAATTAGTTGCACGCCAAGAAGGCATGCAGAGAACTGAGCGAGGCTGTGCGGTGAACCAGGTAAGGTCGCGTGGTTTTTACAGCGGCGCATGGGACGCCATAAAGGCCAAAAACATTGTTTCTAAATAATAATTAAAAAATTTATGTCGGGTTTTACCCAGACTCCTCGATACCAAGAAAAATTGATAAAATAAATAATGTAAAAGAGGTGGGTGTTACAATTCTCTCTATCATAATGCTTTCCGTCCCTAGAAAGCCACAACTAGAACCAAACCCCAAATTAGAAAACCAGACTCCCTTAAGGTTAAAAGGGGATCCCCACAAACATCAAGAAAATAGAGTAAAAGGTATCGTGCTCAGAGAAAGGGACTCAAACGACAACCTCAAGAATGTGTAAAAAGACATTATGATAAGTTCCTCCCTCCCTGAAGAGCTAGAACGCCACGAGTTGATTGTTTTAGAAAACAAACTCTTGAACCCATAAAAACCAACCTCACAAACCAAAATACCTCAAGCACTATTAAACGAAAACTACAACATTGATTTAGAGTAAACAAACAAGTTCAAACCACGTCCAAGGAACACTCTTATCACCTATCACCAACACATCATTAAAAAAAGAACCAAAAGGTCAACATGGAGAAGACCAAGGGGCTCCCCACTATTAAGAACCTACCAACGCCCAAGGAGAGACTGGAAGATCGAAACCCGGAGGTCCGAGAAGACTCCCCTACATTAAAGAAAAGTCCAACACTGGTTCATTCCAGAGACATTCGTGAGAGACCCAATGTGGATCCCCCACCATTTGAAGTAACGGAAGGTATAGAACATTGAAAATTTCTCAATGGTGACCAAACACCCCACCACAAGGGGCGAGGAGGGAGGGGCCCGACCACTGGGGTGTCAAAACCATGACATAAATCATGTCCAACACATCAACATTCTAAGATTATCATTATACAATTTTGGGACAGATTTCCCCAATAGACTCTCAAGGACCACTAAAAGTGATTACATCCAATGGGATGCTACCCCCAAGACATCAAGGTAATGATGCGGACATGCCTCCACATAGTCACTGAAACCTTACACAACTAGACGGTTCATTCGTAATGGAACAACCATAGAAAACAATTTAAGATTCTTTCACTTTCAACACTGATGAAAGAAATAATGTCGGGGTCCCATACATTCCCGGGGTTCCTGACCTTGCGCCAGCTTCACTCTAAGGCCTATAGCTAGAGCCCTAATGTTTGAAGCATTTACTACCTCACAGTCAGATATTGAAGACTCCTAAATAGAGATTCTCCTTTTGGTGTCATACGTAACCACACTACAACCGAGGCAACACCAGAAAAACAACACATTACGACATCCAACTAATCATACATGGAACATTCACCAACACAAGAGATGAAATGGTGCATGTGCATCACCCTTTATCACACTGAATGAGAACACGACACCACAAATCGTCACCTAAACATGATCGTTGTTTTCAAGAGAAAATTTATGATGAGAAAGACTTTAAACTGCACCATGAACAACACGTGATTCCTGCAAACTACCATAGCATCCCCATGTGGCTGGGTCTGCCACACTAGTGGCCTAACGTAGACCCTTTCTTAAATGAAACCAATGAAGGATCAAATGTCATTTAGAATAGTGGTCAGCACCGACCACTCCAGTCTGCATCCACCTTTCCCCACTGGAATCTCTTTCACCATTTCCAAACAGAACATTAAAATTAATTAGGTCAATGTTCACCCTTGACTATCAAAGAAAACTCACACAACAAGACATCACCAAAAATGACCATTACAACTGATGAAAGCACTACAAACCTTTCAAGAAATCAGTCAGCACATATTATTCTGAACCGCCTTCAACCTTCCCTGCTAGAATTCCATTCGCCGTTTCTTGGGGAAACCTTCAAACATGACAGTTACAAACTTCATACCCGACAAGTCAGACACTCAAAAGACCGAAACTCCCTTCAAATCCCCTCGCATCTCTCATCCCGCTGTGAGAGGATCCGCTTAGTTGAGAAAAGGAGAGGTGGGTTAAATTCTAGAATTCAAGAAGAGATTCCTCTGATCAACTGGAGGGTCAGCCAACGGTGAGTTTCCTGTGGCCACACTTCAATCACATGTCAACACTTTATGGGGGGCATACAATAGTTAATAAACAAAAGTATGGACCCAGTCAAACTGGTCCAATGGACAAGACATACCACAATAGAACACCAAACATGCACGGGGAGCCACTGCAAGGGCTCCCCGATGTACTTTTCAAAATAATCCACTAAACACATGCTTTCATACCAACTTACAAATAATAATTCAAACTTGGGACACAAATCATCCAATAGGATTCTCATCTCAAAACGCCTCTCAACCAACATTTCCAAAACACAAGGACACACCACACAATCACCGGTTATCTAAAAACACCAAATTCTCAATTAACAAAACCTTTTGAAAATAAGAGAATCTAGTGGGTTGCACAAACACCAATGGTGTCCCATGGGCCTCACACATGCATGTTCTCATGCCACACCGGCACCACCTCATGTCCATCCAAGAATTCATCTTCTCATTCCATTATCCCGTTATCTTTCCATATACACTCATGCATGTGGTTACCCATGATAATACCAAGGATCAAAACTAAACCATTCAATTTTTCAAAACCAAAACACCCATCCCACACTTTTCAAACCTCATATCTCATTTTCTATTGAAAGTGCATTATTTGAAAAGATTTTCCAAAAAAGTTTCCAAGACCAAATCATTTTTACTTAAAAACCAGATGTCCACAATTCCAAAACACTGAAACGAGGAATGATGCAAGATAAAACTAGTGTCAGTGGGTGACTGGAACATATGGTTGGTGGTCATACACCAATCACGCCACTACCACAGAGGGTATTCTAGGATAGCGTCCCCTGATCTATAGGGATTTCCAGACCCTGTGAGCTCACTAAGACCACTGACCCTACTCCCTTTTAATTTCCCTTAGAGAAGATTAACTGCAACAACCAAAAAATCAGACAAACCTCAGCATATATTCCCAACCTGAGTCCCGCCACGAGGTGTGTTGGCCAGACACCTTACTTGTAACCAGGACGTCGAGTCCTGACAACCTTAACTCAAGACTATCGTGATTATATCTTGAAGGAACATGACCCAAGAGAGAAAACATGCACCTTTGATACCATTTTGTCACGAACTAGACCGGGTCACCATCTGACCTGGTGCCCAACCCGGTCTGCGACATTTCCCGAAGGGCATTCCCGATCCCCACTTGCTGGCACAAGTTCCTGGGTATCAAACATTACATGGGAACGATTTACCCGAAATAAAAGATAGAAAGACAATTAACAAGATAATCAAACGAGAATTGGAAATAGGAAACTAAAACACACCTTTACACTGTAACCAGGTTTAGAGTTTACAATTCAACTAAAACCAAAAGGTAACTACAACCAAGACCGAAAACTAAAAACCCAATATCAATACTTCAAGCGACATGAGAAGTCATACATCCAAGATACCGACACCAACCTGTATGAGGAGACTAACAACAGTCCGAACCACCATCACTGAGCACGATGGCACAACCTGGAATACACAAGAAACAAAGTCTATCTACACCCAAAGGTGTATGTAGGGTGTGAGCCAAAAGCCCAGTAGGACGTCACCCAATAAAAAGGTTCAATGTATAATCATAAAATGAAAAATACATTTACAGGGTAAATAAATGAAAGGACACAAAATCATAAACAAATTTAAAGAAACAGTTTCTATAACGAAAACTCTTTTAAAGAAAAAAACATAAATAAAAGAAAACACCCTTGCATAAAAGAAAAACTCAAACCTTCACAAAAACCCAAAAGATGCACCGAATTCTGACGGTGGGTGTATAGTAGTCCAGGAGCACCAAAAGTGGGAGAAGACTTAAAGGGACTAAAGCTGTGTGGGGCCCTAGAACCCCACATCTTGGTGTACCAAGGAATCCGTATCATACATTCTCATGCTCGAGCCACTAGTAGGCGACACATCCATTACCGAGTGGTCTCCAGTCAACAGCCAAAGTTTAGTTAGTGTTTTAAGTGTCAATCCAGCTAACTGAATCTGGGCCGGGGCCACTCCCAAATTACTATCACGCTAGTCTAGTCTTCCCACCTAGTACATAGGCTTCCCCTTTTGTGTTCAAGAAGTTCCAACTTCACATTTCATGTCAACCTCAAACAAATAAAACAAATACTGTAACACCCTGCGATTTTATGAAAAATATTATTTTTAATTTCATTGAGGACTTGTATTGTACACTGCACCAAAAGGAACTTTCACTATACGCATCCCTGATATGGCTTGCTTTACACGCAATCACGACCTTCCATGATAGCATGTGTTTTACTTAATATCGAGTTTCACTAAACAACGATATGTTATTAACATATTATATAAACTAGCCGTTATAAACAGTAATAACCACTTTTTGAAATTTAATAAATTTTATCATTAAAAATGGACTTCATTTTTGGATTCGGAATATCGAAGTTTTCCTAGGGTGAATTTTTGGTATTTTTCTGAAAACATTCAATTTTTGATGAAATGTGAAAACACTGGGTTACTATTTAAAATCCGGCCTTTTATTTAAATAAATATTTATTTTATTTAAATTTATTTTATGTCAAAATTGATACATAATACCTATATAGGTTCAATTTAATTAATTGGAGTCATTTTATAATAATTTTAAATATATAAAAATTTTATTGAAGTTTTCCTCGTCTTTTACCCACCACATAGGAGAATTTGTAAATTCACATAAAACTTAATTTTACCGCTTCTATGGGTAGAATTTCGAAAATCTGAGAGACACAATTAATATGAAGGACTAAAATGTGGTTCAATAAGATGAAAATATTTTTCGGTGAATAGTAACTTTTTACATTTATTTACCACGGTTAAAAGTAAATAGGGTAATTAAGGATAGAAATGATATTATTATTACCCTAACACATGTCCTAATTCTATTGGATAAGTTAAATTCAACCAAAAACAACCTTAGGAATAAATTATGTCCATTTATGTCCACTTGGATTAGATTAGGACATTTATTATTAATTTATTTAAAGGTTAAATTAGTTAAAATCAATGTTTAATAACTAAATCATTTTTAATATAGGGTTATACATAAGATAAAATCGACTATAAATATTAATTATAAATCTAAAATGATTTCCTACCTAATGGTATTTTATTTATAATTTTTAGACAATAAATAATTTAAATTATTTATGACACAATGGTGATGCAGTAATTACCTAAATATTGAAATATTAAAATAATCGATGTTATAAATACCCAAATAAATATAATTTGGGACTTTTTATGAATTCCATGAATTTTCTAGGTTAATATGACATGTTATTATTGAATTAATTTACTTTTTTCGAAATAATCATGCTGTTATGATTTTCACATAAATCCATTACCTAATAGTGTCAAAATTGACATAAAATAGTTTTTAAAACAAATATTATATTATTAATTGTTATTATATTCCAAAAAATCTAACTTTCATCCAATATACGTATATAATGATAGGTGTATAATTAATGTACCACATGGGGGTCTCTTGGATGTATATGGTATGTTTATTAACTATATAATATAAAAATACAAAGTGACATGGTAAATGGCAATCTAATTCACTAAGAGTTAAAACTAAACGATAAGGTCAATATAAGGACCCAAACCTGAATAAAATCTATTGGTTGAGAGGATTTAGACCCATAACCATCTTATATTTCAAATAAATCAATTTGGAGATATTGAAACCCGAATATTACTTTATTATAAAATAATATTTTCTGTTTTTCCAAAGGTGCCCCTCTCCTCCCTTATAAAAAGGGCACCCCTTCCCTCTTCTCTTCACACCCTTTTGAGCCTTGAAGCTCGGCCAAACCCTAACCATTTCTCTTCTACACTTCCCTAGAAACATTCTGGAGGTTATGTTCTTCTCAAAAGACCAACTCTACTTCCTTAAGAGAAGTCTTAAAGAAGGTGCGTTGAAGAAGAGGTAATCACTTCTTCCGAATCTCTCACGTTTATTTCTTCTTCTACTACTTATTATTTAGTTGTATCATTATAAAATAATAAAATAAGTATTACTTATATACTTATATATTATTATAATTATGAAACAACCCTATTTCACATTTTATCCATCCTACAGAAAACTTAATCAACGCGCGTGCATACGTACGGAATACCGTCTCCACGCCGTGGTGTAATCTGTTTTCGACCACCACCTTACTTGGATGGGTTTAATGGTGTAAATAAATAACTATATATGATTATTTTATAGTGATATTGATTCTGAAATATTATACATACACTTCAATACAATTCCACGATCATTGGAATGATATCATCGCTCGTGCGTACGTACGGACTGTCGTCTCCGCGACGCGATGAGATTCATTCTCTATGTTAACCATTCATGAATGATTATAAAGTATATATAATAAGTAATCATGAAATATATTACATAATAAAGATATTGGATTTATGTATATATATATATATTAATTTCATCTACTTAATTCCATTCAATTCAATAAGGAAACGAAAATAGCGTTTATGCGTACGTACGACCTACCGTCTTCATAAACGGTGTATTTCATTCCATTTATCGATATATAACATATATATGTATATGATGAATATATATTACATATAAATAATGTTTTACATTCTGTAATTAAGTATATCAGGATATAAGTAATAATATCAAGAACAACAAGTCCAAACATGAACGATAAATAAAACGATTTTAACCAAAACACTGCTTTAACATGGAACTTACAAAAGAACGGGTAATATAATGTTATAAGTGAACCATATATGATATCATAACAATTAATATGATTCTGTAATAACTCAATAACATTATTTCAGTCATTATACAGGAGGTTCAGATACATACGAAGCCTATCGTACCTAAGGTAAGGGATAACTATTCCAATCTCATTCTTTTCCGAGATTGTTTATTTGTAAGTTTTTACTGGGGTTATTGTTATCATCCATGTCCATGTTTCCTAAAAATGGTTTCATGTATGTTTAAAGTCCTTTTTACCCATTTTTGACTTTTACTACATGGTATGTAAGGAATCTTTCTTTTTTTACCATATGAGGTACTTTTTTATTTTTCCGTCAAAAGTACGAGAAGAATGTTTTTTAACATATATGGCATGAACGGATTTTTACGGTTTCATAAAGCCTTATTTTCATAAAGATTCATCCAAAATATTTCATGACTATTTTCAACAAAATCCTTTTCTTTTAAAATTGCATGGAATTTTGTGAAAAGAAAATGATTTTGAAGAATAAATGATATTTTCCTCATGAATTCATTTCAAATGTTTTATAAAAACCATTTTCCATCTAAGATGACATGTGTTTGTTTCAAGTAGAATGTCTCTATGATTTACATGGTTTAATTTTTCTTATGATGAAATGATATCCATTTTTTTATATGTATTATGTTATAATTGGATGATGTTTATGAAACCCATTTTATTTTTTGGGTTATTATGAATGATGAATGTTTATATTATGGAACATGTAAGAATGATTTCATTATGAGATGGGTGGGACCTATATCTCCATCCAATGCATTGGGTAAAGATTTATATCTAATGAGATAGACATGGATGAAATGGAAAGTAAATCTAGTTCAGTAATACAGGGCTCGAACGGTAAGTAAACCCGGTTCAGTAAGGGACATTGTCCACTAAGATGGTCTTGGAAGCAATTCCTTGGCTACTATAGAAATCATATATGTGCTTAATGTTTTTACACAATTACAAGTTTTATTCCCATGCTATTTTATCATGATTGATGTTCCATTATGATCTATGCCTTATGTACTTCCACGTTTTATCTCATTGCTCAAGATTTTCATTTTTAAATATTATGGTCAGGTTTTTAAGTTCAAATGTATACAGATTGTTTCATTTTCTCCATTCTTACCCTTATAGAGCATTTAAGCTCACCCATTATATGTTTTCTTTTCCCTAGGATATAAAGAATTGTTTTAGGTAAGAAAACAAAAGGGTAAGATTTTTATGGGAGATGTTGAATATCTTTCACCATGATTAGAATATTATGTTCCAAGTTTCCATGAACACTAAACTATTACGGTCCTTGTGTGTTGGTTTTTTAGGTTTTAAGTATTCTGAAAAAGTAATGTAACGTCCATGTACGTTATGTTTCAGTTCTCTACAGTTGGTATTAAAGGAAAGGTTTAGTTAACCTTTGGAAAATAGGATTCGAAAACTTTAGTGAGATCCCTAGAGATATTTGTAAGGTTTGTCTAGGGATGTCCCTAAGGTTAAGTATAAGTATAGGTTATAGTCCTAGAATTATGGTAATGATATTAGAATTAAACCTAAGATGTTAGATTTCTAAGGTACTCCCCCTTTATTATGTTGTTTTCCCTAGCATGATTTTTGCCTCTCATGCTATTCTTTTTGGGTTTTAGACGATGGTTGGAACCCGAAGGAACCGTGTTGATCAATGTAATGGACAATGTAATGATTTTCCTCCTGAACAAACCAATGTTATGGGAGATGGAGTGAAAAAATATTATTTCTATACTTATGAAAGCTATGAATCATTCTGGACTTCCGAATGAGCAGATAAGGGAAAAATGTTCTATTGAGTCCTTCATGAGGCAACATCCACCTTCTTTCAATGGGTCTTCTGATCCAATTGTTTCTGAACAATGGATCAGTAAAATTGGAAAGATATTTTCTATACATCACTGTTCGGAACATGATAAAGTCATTCTAGCTCTTTACCGTTTAGAAGGTGATGCAGAACAGTGGTGGACTCTAATTAAGAATACAAGGCCCCAAGATGAAATTGAATCCATTGAATGGGATGAGTTCAAGAACTTGTTTTTTAGTAATTACTTACCTCGTATTCTTCGAACAAAGATGGAAAAGGAGTTCCTTGAGCTTATGCAAAAGGATGAAGAATCTATTGGTATATAGGAAGAAAATTTTACGAGGCTTGCAAGGTATACATCTTGCTTTATCATCCAACCTCAAAGTAAAGTTGATCGATTCTTTAGTGGCTTAAAACCAAGTCTTTGAAGGGAATTAGTTATAAGAGTCTTCAGTAGCTATGAATAAATTGTGCATTGTGCTATCAAGGCAGAAATGGAAGTTGTTGTTACATATCCATCTCACGGTTTGGACAATAAACAAAAGATGGAGGTCAAGGAGAAATCTCAGAACAATGGTGAAAAGAATATGAATGTTTCTTTATGCTCAACGTGTGGAATGAAGCATGGTGGAGATTTTCTTAAAGGGACTAGAAAATGTTTTAAGTGTGGAAAAGAAGGTCATCAAGCAGCTGAGTGTTGAAGTAATGGAAAAAGGGTTTCTAATGATGTGAATAAAGAATAGACTGCAGAGAACGCACCACCAACACTTCAATGCTTCAAGTGCAATGAAATGGGGCATTATGCTAATCAATGCCCTAATCCAAGGGTTAATGATGATCGGCATGAGAAACCACTTAACGAAAAGGACAAAGGGAAGTCACATGCGATCACTATGGGTGATGTTGAATATGAAAATGATGTGGTGGAATGATTAAGTGTTTATGAAATGGGATTCCAAAATAATGTTGTATAGAGTATCATGGAATATTAGAATATTTATGTATTGGTCTATTGTGGTTTTCAATAATTTTATGGTACCGGTAACCATGGAAAGTGATGGAGATATTATTTGGAAAGAAGATGATATGAACATAATGAATGGATAATAAAAAACATGAAATGAGCTCATAATTGATATAAGGACTAAGTGATATCATGGTTTGAGTATATAAATTTTTTGGGATTTTGGTATGTGGAAAGAATTAACTTTTGACAGAATTCATGTTTTTACTAAGGTTCAATGGGTACTCATTTTTCAATAGAATACATGATTAAGGTATTCATATGTTTGGAATGTTACCAACAAGATATATCGTATAAATGATGGTATTAACATGATTGTTATATGAATTTTTTAGTAATCGTTCTCCTTATACTATGAGTATAGAAAGAAGTATTTTGGATAAGCCTAAATATTCGAATGGATTATGTTGAACATAAGTTAGTATTTTTTAAGGATAGAATTTTTTTTGATATTATTGATAGAATGTTATAATAGTATAGTTTTAGAAAAAGGACAACCCGTAGGATGGGCGACAACCCGTCGCGTCAGACAAGGATGTGGGAATTGAACCCACAACCAAGTGCGATGAGCCTTTATCACCTACCACTTGCCTATAAGATGTCCCTGGTTAGTAGAAACGAGTTTTATTTTATTAAGCTCTATGATAGCTGAAGTATAAGTCCATTTTAGCAACCATATACGATTAATCTTAGCATAGATGGACTTCTGTATATATAATAATTTGTGCTAAACTTTTTGCGATAGAAATAGATGGAATGACCTATCATTCTATCGCATAATCTGCTAACACTTCACAGAAGACAAATTCAACTTCATTTCTTTAAGAGATGAAGTGGAAATTGTTTCAGGCACGAGCAACGGTGAGATGATACCGAAATAAAGTAAGTATTTCTTCTAATTCAAATTCTTCAACTTTAGGGAAATGATCGTGAAGACAAAAAATGTTGTCTTGGTGCTCTCATATCTGATGAATTGGATGGTACCTTAGTTCATAACAAATTTATGGCTTTGTGATTGTTGGATTTTTCATAGCCATGTCCTCTACCACTCTTCATCAGAAGTTGATGGTTATATTTCTCTTCCATATCCATATTTTCACCTATGTTCTCCTATGTGGAAACCTAGTGATTAGTTAATTTGGGTAACTGTTACGTTTCATAATTTTGTTTCTAAAGTCAAGTTTTGGTATTCCTTTTTACGATGTGGGTTTCTATGAAAGAAACTATCAAGTAGTAAACCATTTATACCCCGACGAATTTTGAGGGCGAAATTAATTTTAAGGGGTGTAGAATGTAACACCCTGAGATTTTATGAAAAATATTCTTTATAATTTCATTGATGTCTTGTGTTGTACGCTACACCAAAAGGATCTTACACTATACACATCCCTGACTTGGCTTTCTTGACACGCAATCGTGACCTTCCACGATAGTGTGTGTTGTACGCAATATCGAGTTTCACTAAACAAAAATATGTTAATAAAATATTATATAAACTAGCCGTTATAAATAGTAATACCCACTTTTTGAAATTTAATAAATTTTATCATTAAAAATAGACTTCATTTTTGGATTCGGATTATCGAAATTAGCCTAGGGTGAATTTTTGGTATTTTTCTGAAAACATTCAATTTTTTATGAATAGTGAAAACACTAGGTTACTATTTAAAAACTGACCTCTTATTTAAATAATTATTTATTTTATTTAAATTTATTTTAGGTTAAAATTGATACATAATACCTATATAAGTTCAATTTAATTAATTGGATTCATTTTATAATAATTTTAGATATATAACAATTTTATTGAACTTTTCACCGTCTTTTACCCACCTCCTTCGAGAATTTTGAAAATTCACATAAAACATAATTTTACCGCTTTTGTGAGTAGAATTTAAAAAATTCTAGAGACACAGTTAATATCAGGGAATAAAATGTGGTTCAATAATAAGAAAATATTTTTTGTGGAATGGTATCTTTTTACTTTTATTTACCACGGTTCAAAGTAGATAGGGTAATTAAGGGTAATAATGATATTATTATTACCCTAACACATGTACTTATTATATTGGATAAGTGTAATTCGACCAAAAACAACCTTAGGATGAAACTATGTCCATTTATGTCCACTTGGATTAGCATAGGACATTTATTATTAATTTATTTAATGGTTAAAATAGTTAAAATCAAAGTTTAATAACTTAATCATTTTTAATATTGGGTTATACATAAGATAAATAAAACTATAAATATTCATTATAAAGTTAAAAAGATTTCCTACCTAATGTTATTTTATTTATAAATTTCAGACATAAAATAATTTAAGTTATTTATGACACAATGGTAATGCAGTAATTACTTAAATAATGAAATATTAAAATAATTGATGTTATAAATACCCAAATAAATGCAATTTGAGACTTTTTATGAATTCTGCTACTTTTTCTTGGTAAATATGACATGTTATTATTAAATTAATTAATTTTTTAGAACTAATCATGCTGTTATGAGTTCCACAAAAATCCATTACGAAATAGTGTCAAAATTGAAATAAAATAGTTTTTAAAACAAATATTATATTATTAATTGTTATTATATTCATAAAAATATAATGTTCGGATATGATACATATATCATGATAGGTGTATCATTAATGGATTACTTGAGGGTCTCTTGGATGTATATGGTATGTTTATTAACTATATATTAAAAAAATACAAAGTGACATGGTAAATGTCAATATAATTAACTAAGAGATAAAACTAAAAGATAAGGATAATATAATGACCCAAACCTGTCTAACATCTATTTATTAGAGGATTTCGACCCATCCCAAACTTATCTTTGAAATAAATAAATTTGGAGCTATTAAAAACCGAATATGACTTTATTATAAAATAATATTTTTTTTCCAAAGGTTCCCCTCTCCTCCCTTATAATAAGGGCACCCCTTCACTCTTATCTTCACACCCTTTTGAGCCTTTAAGCTCATCCAAACCCTACCCATTTCTCTTATCCACTTCCCTATAAAAATTATAGAGGTTCTTGTCTTCTCAAAAGACCATCTATACTTTCTTAAGAGAAGGCTTCATGGAGGTGCATCGATGAAGATGTAATCACTTCTTCCAATTCTCTCCAGTTTCTTTCTTCTTATACTTCGACTTATTTAGTTGTATAATTTTAATGTAATAACATCAGTATTACTTATATACTAATATGTTATGATAAATATTAAACAACCCTATTTCACATTCTATCCATCCTATGGAAAATGAAATCATTGTGCGTGCGTACGTAAGGAATACCGTCTCCACGCAGTGGTGTAATCTGTTTTCGACCACCACCTCACATAGATGGTTATAATGGTGTAAATAAATAACTATATATGATTATTGTAAAGTGATATTGATTCTGAAATATTATACATACACTTAAATACAATTCTACGATCATGGGAATGATATCATCGCTCATGCATACGTACGGATTACCATCTCCACGATGCGATGAGATTCATTCTCCATGTTAACCATTCATGAATGATTATAAAGTATATATAATAAGTAATCATGAAATATATGACATAATAATGATACTAGATTTATGTATATATATATTTTTGTCATCTAATTAATTCCATTCAATTCAATAAGGAAATGAAAATAGCGTTCATGCGTACGTACGGCCTACCGTCTCCATGAACGGTGTATTTCATTCCATTTATCAATCTATCATATATATATATATATATGTATATGCGGAATATATATTGCATATAAATCATGTTTTAAATTCTGGAATTAAGTAAATCATGATATAATTAATAATATCAAGCACAACAAGTCCAAACATGTACGATAAATAATACGATTTTACCCAAAACACTTATTTAACATGGATCATAAAAAAGAACGGGTAATATAAAGTCATAAGTGAACCATATATGATATCATAACAATGAATATGACTATTTAATAAGTCAATGACATTATTTAAATGATTATACAGGAGGTTCAGATATGTACGAAGTAGATCAGACCTAAGGTAAGGGAAAACTATTCCAATCTCATTCTTATCCGAGATTTTTTATTCATAAGATTTTACTGGGGTTATTGTTATCATCCATGTACATGTTTCCTAAAAATGTTTTCATGTATTTATAAAGTCCTTTTTACCCATTTTGACTTTTACTACATGGTATGTAAGGAATATTTCTTTTTTTTACCATACAAGGTACTTTTTGACTTTTCTGGAAAAAGTACGAGAAGAATGTTTTTTTAACTTATACGGCATGAATGGATTTTTACGGTTTCATAAAGCCTTAATTTCATAAATATTCATCCAAAATATTTCATGACTATTTTCAGCAAAATCCGTTTCTTTTAAAATTGCATGGAATTTTGTGAAAAGAAAATGATTTTGAAGAAGAATGGATATTTTCCTCAAGAATTCATTTCAAATTTTTTATAAAAACAATTTTCCATATAAGATGACATGTGTATTTTCAAGTATAATGTCTCTATGATTTACATGGTTTCATTTTTCTTATGATGAAATGATATCCATTTTTTTATATGGATTATGTTATGATTGGATGATTTTTATGAAACCCATTTTATTTGTTTGGTTATTATGAATGATGTATGTTTATTTTGTGGCACACGTAAGAATGATTTCATTATGAGATGGGTGGGACCTATATCTCCCTCCAATGCATTGGGTAAAGATTTATATCTCATGAGATAGACATGGCTGAAATGGAATGTAAATTTGGTTCAGTAATATAGGGATGGAACGGCAAGTAAACCCAGTTCAGTAAGGGACTTTGTCCACTAAGATGGTCTTGGCAGCAATGGCATGGCTACTATGGAAATCATATCATGTGGTTATGTTTTTCCACAATTAAAAGTTTTATTCCCATGATAGTTTATCATGATTGATGTTCCATTATTATCTATTCCTTATGTACTTCCATGTTTTATCTCATTTCTCAAGATTTTCATGTTTAAATAGTATGGTCATGTTTTTAAGTTCAAATGTATACGGATTGTTTTATTTTCTCCATTCTTACCCGTATTGATCATTTGAGCTCACCCTTTATATTTTTTCTTTTCCCCATGATATAAAGAAAGGTTCTCAGTAAGAAAAAAAGGGGAAGATCTTTATTGGAGATGTTGAAGATCTTTCACCGTGATTAGAAGATTAGGTTCCGAGTTTCCAAAGACACTAAACTATTATTGTCATTGTGTGTTGGTTTTTGTTATATATTAAGAATTCCTCAAAAGTAATGTAATGTACATGTACATTAGGCTTCGGGTCTCTAAAAATAGGGTGTAACATAAACCCAATGCCACACTTCCATAAACACCGAAAACCATTTGACAAAGTACGCATGGAAAATGACTTTATCCAACTCACTGAAAAAAATTTCTGCATAACTAATAATTGTTTATTAAAAACACATTAAATTTTTAATCGTTAATAATTTTATTAAATCATATTAAATTCTTGGTAAACAAATTATTTAAAAATAAACATAATATGGCTTAACACAAAAACACAACTCAACCCTCTTTCATGAGCAGACACACCCAATGCCACATCAAGAAAACAAATTGCACCACTTTCATCAATTAATAACCCAAACGCACTGTTAAAAACACATTTATCTGATTAATCAAAACACGAGAATTTTTATTAAGAAAACCAGAAGATAAAAAATGACTCTTAACACCAAAGACGCACTGAAATTACCTTTTTGAAAAAATGCATATGAACGCTACACCAGAACATTAACTTCTCACATTGCAGATTTTAAAAAAATCAAACACAAACATTATAAAAACACTAGAGTACAAACATTTCACTTTTCACATATGAAAAGGTTAACTGCACATGCTGTAAAACACTAACAATTGACTATGAATCAGATTTCAGCCAATGAACGTACGCACACATATAAAAATACTACCAGAAAAATATTAACACATGAAAAACTTCATGAAAACCAGATTCACATCCAAAATAATTAATCAAAGAACATCGTAAATTATCTAAGTAAGAAAATTAATTCATTAAGTAATGTTTAAATGTGGAACCACCTACCTCGATTGGAAAAACCCACAAATTTTTTGTGAAACCACAATCGCGTGTCATTCGAACCTCAAGGAACCTAGAGCGGACCCAATATCATGAAATCAAACAAGATTTCACAAAATTAAGATCCTAATTAACACCCTAAAAGTTGGAAACATCAATACCCAAAATTAGCAAGACTAAAACCCTAGAAAAAATGAGGTAGGGATTACCTGGGTGGTCAGCACTTGCGTTGAAGGGAGTGGAAGGCTGTTGTAAGGGTTCATGAGGTATTGGTTGTCAGATAGTTGGCCAGAAGGGGTGGTTTTGGCTACTAGACGAGGAGGGTTTACATGCGGGTCAAGAGGAGGTGTGGGAGAGCGGGGGAGCCAGGTGTGGTTATGGGCAACGCGAGGAAGGTCAGTTGGCTAGGGGAGGGGAGCCACCGGGATGCACCGAGCCATGAAAGGCTAGCCAGAAAGGGCTGTTCGTCGGAGTTCATTGCATAAGGGAGGCACGCGAGAAGAGGTCCACAAGAGGGTGGGTTGCGCTTTGACCGGGCCGAGAGGGGGAGGCTGCCAGACAAGAGTAGAGGGAGGCGGCGCGCGGGATGGAGAGGGAGAAGAGGTACGGCGCCAAACCTGGGAGAAGGGGGGAAGGTTCGATGGGATAAAGAAGAAGAAGAAAAAAATGAGGAAAGTGGGGAATCTAGGTCACGACACAAGAGGGAAAAAATAAAGAATAAAAAAGAATAAAAAGAAAAATAAATAAAAACTAAAAACAAAATTCAAAGCCAACAATAATAATAATTGTAATAATATTCTTAATAACATACTTAAAACATTAATAAAAATAATAATAATAATAATAAACTCTTAATAATAAGAATAATAATATTATTATTATTATTAGAACCCATAATTCATTTTATTCTTCCCATTTATTTTTGAACTAAAAACATTATCCATATAATTAAATTTTATTTCATTTCAAATAATTATTTTTTGTTTAATTAGTCTCATGCCAAGAAGGAATCTAGAGAATTCAACGAGGCCACGCAGTGACCCAAGCAAGGTCGCACGGTTTCGAAAGCGGTGCGCTGGACGCTGTAAAGGCCAAAAAGTGCATTCTTAAATAAGAATTCAAATATTTAAGTCGGGTTTCACCTAGAATCCTCGATACAGAGAAAAATTGAAAAAATAAATAATTTAAAAGAGGTGGGTTTGACAGAAAGCCTACCTATGGGGCCCTTTTGGTAAAATCAAAAGGAATAACTCAAAGAAGAGGTAAATATTTCATCACATATTTCAAGTTCTTTTCTTCTTCCACTTCCTCTTTATTTGTTGTTTCCATTCTAAAATAATAAATCCAGTAACTTCTATATACTATGATGATATTAGAAAAATGGTACAACTATATTCTTTACTCTATCCATCATATGAATGACCAAGTCACCATACGTGTGTGCGTATGGATTACCATCTCCACGTCGTGGTGTAGTTTGTTATTCAATACTTAATTATTTGGATGTGATTAATAAAGAGTATAACTAATGTAAATACAAAATATAACTTGTTAATGATTATTTATATATGATATACCTTCCAATTACATATGATTTCTCCTTCAATATAATGATATTTTTTCTCGTGCGTACGTAAGGATTACCGTCTTTTCAAACGAAAAGAGATTCATTCCCCTCGTAATCATTTAAGATGAATTTTATTTTTATGATTAAAAATAATGTTTATGACCATAATATCATTATGTATTTGAGTTAAATACATCTTATCCATAACAAACATGGCTTAAGTAACCAACCATATAATGGAAAACAAATCAGATAACACCCGAAATGATGATACTATTGAAATATTATTATCAAAGAAATAATAGAGGATCATATATGATATCATAGTTATGTATATAGTTCCTATATAATTTAATAACAATTTTTTTATATTATAAAAGATTTTTACATACCATTGACTATGGAAAAGTACAAGGTAAGGGTTAATTTCACTATATCTTTATTATCTGAGGTTGTTCTCACATAAGTATTTACTCGGACCTATATTTCATCCACATCCGTGTTTTCTTAAAAATGTATTTCAACTTTTTTTTTCTATTTACTTGAAAATGGGTAAAAGGCATTTATACCCTTATGTTTCCTTATATGTTTTTAATGGAATATTTCCATCGTTTTCCAAACAATATACTTCATAACATTTTCGATAAAATTAATGTGAGAATTTCTTTTTTTAACTTATATGTTTGGTGCGGCTATTTTCTATAGTTATAACATCATCGAAGCTTCCATTACAAGATTATATGAATATTTTCAAAATAAATGTTTTCTTTTATAATTACATGACTTCTAAATGATTTTAAAATAGAAATAGATATTTCCTTCCAAATGCATTTGTTTTAGTCTTATTCATTGTCTTAAATATTTGTTCTTATTTATGAAAATTTCTTCTATATAGTTATATTTACTTATCTTCTAAGCTCACCCAGTTCTATGATTTATTTTTCGCATGATATAAAGAAGTATGTTATGGTTGACCTTCAGGGATTCGCTGAGCATCTAAGTGTGTTAAAATGGGGACAAAATGTTGTTGATGTTTTTATTTCATGATGTAATGTAAAACTTATGAATGTATCTAGTACTTTCAAGGCTACTAAACTAACCGGTCTTTCGCGACATGATTCATTGTATGCTGCCAATATTTTGTAAAAATGCACTAACTCTAGAAGACTAGGGTCAGGGCGTTATACTAATGGTACCCAAGTAGATTATTTGGATAGAGGTATGGATAGGTTAAGGACCCAATTATTATTCCTTGAGGTTCTTATACAATGGGATCAGTGGAGAACTAGACCGAGCTCTATCTCTTGATGCAATGGTAGAGAGTCTTTTGGACATTTTATATTTTTTCATGTATTGTATAGAATTCTTGACAATTTAGGATTACTAGAAATATTAAACATCATTATTTTTATACAATAATGTATTTTATTCCATTTGTATTCTCCTCCTTTCACTTCTAGATCTAATTTTATTAATATACCTCAACTTAATTTTTATCTAATTCACCATTGGGATACTCTAATTAAGAGGGTCTAATATCCACAATGTTCCACCATAGAACCTTGTTGCTAGTTGGAAGTGTATAGAATATGGGGATGCACACTTGAGGCCATGTGTCCCACTATCTTAGGGTATCGTTTAAGTGTAATTCTAGATGGGATATTACAATGTTTTATCAGAGGAGTTTCTTTTACTAGTGTATTATGTTATTGGTATTTTATATAAGAGATTTATAATGTGTTGGATTTTGTTAATTATATGTGATTAGGAGTAGGTTAACCTCATATAGGTAGAGGATGAATTTCATATGATGGGACATGTTTTTATACATTAGGTTATTTATAGTTGATTGGATTCCACAATTGGGTGATGCAGATGATGTGCAATTTTAAAATTATGATGGAGTTTTATATTTTATCCGTGACACAATATGGAAATAAATAATTTATCATGAATCATTTTAGGCGCATTACAGGATTTATATTTCATTTGTTATTCCATTACACATTTATATTATAGTGTGCATTTTTTGTATAATGTTTCATATCTTATTTTCATATCCATGAATTAGGCTAACACATTATGTAGGGATTGTATAAGTGAATGGTTATTATTGAATGGATTCCATAGGTTAGTCTGTAATTAGTATGGGCCCTTATAAATTGGACGTCAAAATCCATATAGTTCAACCTTTTAAAGGGAAACACTATACAAATTAGAATGAAATTAAATGAATGTAAATTTTAAAACAAAATGGCAACCATCAAATAGGGATTTCAATTTGAATTTAAAGGGTGTCTTGTTCTATAAATATGAATATGAACTCTGTATATTGGGACCTTGGACAAAAAAATGATCTATACCCAAACCAATCCTTAGTAGTGAGCAGTAGTTATAATCTCTTATGTTCTATATAATTGATCTTATCAACCAGGCCCAACATAATGAGTAGATAAGGGAGTGTGAATATTAGAAATAGAGGAATGTACCTATCCTATTTGTATATTTATAATAATTAATGTGGTTGAACCTATATAAGCCATTTTTTGTAATATTTATATATATTCCACCATGATGTCATCTAGTCGTTCTCTGGGAGGGTGGTTATGTGAATGATCTAGTGGTGGTGGGCCTTGAGGCACCAGTGATACCTCTTGTAGAGAAACCTTTTGAAACATCATGTTTTCCTAGATGAAAGTGACGATATCAAATTTATAGGGGAGTTTCTGTGGCTTATTTAGATGATAATGGTAGCTCCACGACCTACCCTTTCAATGAGAGATCAAATGTTGGAGTTTCACCAACAACATCCACTGACTTTTTCAGTGGATGGTGGACCTCGAGCTACAGAGTAATAGATAGATGAAATATTATCTATTTTATATTATCCAGAGAAACCATATAATAGGAGAGAAAATAATTATACATATATGATTCCTGGATCCACCAAACACTGGTGGGATGTTCTGAACCAACCAGGTTATTATTGAGTAGTTAGATAGAGTGATTTCTAGTTGAGCTACTATGACGATTTTTTCCATAAAGCTATGAGAGGTGATCATAATAGGAAGTAAATGAGCCCGTGATAGGATTATATGACGATTATAGACTATTTAGATCATTTGATATCACATTAGAACATTTAACCCATTTATATTGCTAAGTTCCAATTAAGGAGTGACGATCTGAGGATGGCCTTAGGCGTCCTATTATTTCACAGGTGAATGTTTTTTGGATGGCTATTGTATTTGATATAGTGAACTAGAACTTTATCACCAAGTCAATCATATGATATACAAATGTTTTGTGATAGAGAATCTCAAAACACAGACATGGTAGTGGTTTGATTAGTGGTCTGATGTGATTATTTGTGACTTTTTGTTTGATCAGTGGTTACTAGGTGACAACCTCTGATAGTTATGTGGGTTTTCACCATTTTGGGAGGCATGGGAGTAAGAATCATCAGTGTCTCACAATCCCAAATCAGTGTTGAGGCTATGGAAGATTAATAAATATTGGTCAATTTTGTTGTAAATTAGATGTATTTTGAGTGTGAGAGGATTGTTATTAGATCTATCTATAGGGGTGAGATCACGAACACCATTCCAATATGATAGTAGGAGTACTAATTTCTATTCATGAAATAGTGGAGGTAGTGATTGATATAGTTATTCCTTATATATATAAAACTAGAAGAGCTGAACCACACCAATTATTCAGGATTCATCACATTGTTATGGTTCATGGTATATTTATTCAATGTATCATATACCAATGTAGAAGAGAAATGACCCATTTACTACTCAAATAACTATTCTAGTTTCCTCTACAATAGTGTCTTCCTTGTTTGATACAGGTGCATCACACTCATTCATCTCTTTATCGATCATGGAAAGACATAAGATTGATATTCTATACTCTAGTGGAATTGTGACATTTGACACTCCATTGGGATACATTCAGGGAGTCTACAATCATGAATAAAATAACCCCTTCAGATAAGAAACCATCATTTCATATGGGTCATCTTCATCATCAAGATCCCAGGATTCGATGTCACTCTATGGATGAACTGATTGGTCCTCTATCATGCATATACAGGTTTTTCCCTAGATGTGGTATTTTACATAACTATAGGTTGTTAGATATATTCACAATGATTATTGGGATTCCCATGACATTAGATCAGGACCAGAGAACCTTGGCCTCAGAGGTGTGACTTACCAGATTGCTAGCACTTTTATGGATGATCAATGATTACCTCAGATTGATTTACCTCCTGTAGTCGATTGATTCCGAGATATTTTACCTGATGACATTTCCAAACTACCTCTTAAGAGATAGGCAGAGTTTACTATCAATATAGTTCCTAGATATACACTGGTTTCCATTCCACATTATAGAATGGGTACTACACAGTTCAAGGATCATAAGAGGCCACTAGAGAATTTATAAGCACAGGGTTTTATATATCCCATTATATCTCCATGGGGATCATTGGTCAAATTCATCAAAAATATGGAAAAAATCCTGATTTTTGTGTATTAATATAAATTGAACCATCTGATGTTTAAAAATCAATATACCTTACATCGTATAGATAATACTTTCGACCAGTTTAGTGGAGTAGAGATATTATCGAAGGTCAAGCTGAAACCGAGCTATCATGAATTTTGATTCAGGGCATTAGATATTATTTTTATGAGTTTTCATTGATGGTATAGATTATATGAGCATCTTGTTAAGATGTCTGGTCTTATAAACACTCCTACTTTCATTATTTGTTTTATGAATAGGAATTTCCATCCCTATCTCTATTTCATTGTGTGGGTCTTCATAGAAAAAATAATAACGTATTTTCTTACTCAATGTTACCATGAAATCCGTATTGATATTTTTTTATGTAATGAGATAGCACCAGATATATGCGATGTTCAGTAAATGTTACTTCTAGATTGATAAGGTGCACATCCCATGTCATATTACCTTAGAGGAACGAGTCTTAATAAACTAAGATAATCTAATAATCCCAAAAATGTCTTTGATATATGTGGATTTATTAGGATATATAGTTGGAAAATATGTTCATTACAAGAATTCTAAATATTAAAAGGACCTACTATGGGATTGAAAAATATGGTTTTGAAGTTGTTAAGGTCATAATAATGTGAGAAATCCATTTAGGAGCTAAAAGGATAGTTGACTTCAGCATCAATAATTTTTCTTCCAAATCAAGGATTTATATATACAATGTATTGTTTTGAATTTGGTATCGAACTAGGATAATTTATTATCAAGTATGATTGAGTAATTACATATTATTCATAGTATCTAGGTCCTTATGTGTGAAATTACCTAGTCAATAAACTTGAGATGGTATTTTTAGTTCACCCATTGCATTATTGGAGGAAATACCTATGGTGATCTCATTTTGTGTTCATTACATTTTACCAAAGCCTCATGTATATTTTCATGTAGTGTGACAAGAATATTGGGAAATGTAGTTGTTTTGAATACCTTAATTCCATGGAATTCGATTTTGATTATAGGCCTAGTAAGGGAAATTCGGTTGTCGATGCTCTTACCACGAGGACTCAGACTTAAGAAGATCAGGAGGCCAATAGTGTGTAGAAAATTGTGCAATTGTTTTCTAGGATTAAAATGGAGGTATTGGAAAATCATTGTAAGTTTTTTTACTTGAATCCATATTAGTGACATGTTCACATCTAGAGTGAGTGTAGATGAGGTAGTTTTATAGCCCGAGGGCTTGGGCCCATGGGAGTCTTTGTAGTGATAACTCACCTTCAGATTGGATTTTGGGTGATGATGAATTCATGGGTATATATGGGTGTATCTAGGTTGTAGCAGCCCGAGATTTTATGAAAAATATTTTATTAATGTCTTGTGTTATACGCTACACCAAAAAGAGCTTTCACAATACACATCTCTGACCTGGCTTGAATTATACGCAATCGCGACCTTCCACGATAGCGTGTGTTGTACGCAACACCGAGTTTCGCTAAACAACGATATGCTATTAAGATATTATTAAAACTAGCCGTTATGAATAGTAATAACCACTTTTTGAAATTTTGTAAATTTTATTTTTCAAAATGGAATTCATTTTTGGATTTGTAATATCGAAATTAGCCTAGGGTGAAATTTTGGTATTTTTCTGAAAACATTCAATTTTTGATGAATAGTGAAACCACTAAGTGGTAGGTTAAAAACTGAACTTTGCATAAAACATAATTTTACCGCTTCTGTGAATGGAATTTCGAAAATCCGACAGACACGGTTAGTATCAAGGACTAAAATGTGGTTCAATGAGATGAAAATAATTTTTGGTGAATAGTAACTTTTTACTTTTTTTACCACGGTTAATATTAAATAGGGTAACTAAGGGTAAATATGATATTACTATTACCCTAACACATGTCCTAATTCTATTGGATAAGTGTAATTCGACCAAAAACAACCTTCTGAATATAATATGACCATTTAGGTCCACTTGGATTAGATTATGACATTTAATATTATTTTATTTAATGAATAGTTAAAATAGTTAAAATCAAAGTTTAATAACTAAAACATTTTTAATATGGGGTTATACATAGGATAAATTGGACTATAAATATTCATTAGAAATCTAAAACGAGTTCCTACATAATGATATTTTATTTATAATTTTTAGACTTTAAATAAATTAATTTATTTATGACACAACGATGATGCAGTAATTACCCTTTTAAGGAAATGTTAACATAATTGATGTTATAAATGCACAAATAAATGTAATTTGAGACTTTTTATGAATTACACTAATTTTATAGGTTACTATGATATATTAGTGTTGATTTAATCAACTTGGTTCGAACATATAATTCTGTTATGACTTCCACAAAAAATCATATATGAAATAGTGTCAAAATTGACACAAAATAGTTTTTAAATGAAATATTATATTATTAATTGTTATTTTATTCCTAAAAATCTAAGGTTCGGCCAAATGACTTAGATAAGGATATATGTATTAATAATAAACAATTTGGGGTTCGTTTGGCATGTTATAGTAAGTGTATTAACCATATAGTGAAAGAAAACAAAAAGACACGGTAAAAGTTAAATTATTTAACTTAGAGATAAATCTAATTGATAAGGTTAAAATAATACCCTAAACTTTTCTAAATCTTATTGGTTGATAGGATTTCGACCCATACCCACTTTATCTTCGAAATAAGACCCTTTGGAACCATTATAAACCGATTTTGACTTTAATATAAAATAATATTTTGAGGTATTCCTAAGGTGCCCCTCTCCTTCCTTATAAAAGGACACCTCCTCCCCCTCCTCCACACACCAATTTGAGCACTCAAGCTCGGCCAACCCCTGATAAAATCTCTTCTCCACTTCCCTAGAAACATCCTAGAGATCTGGTCTTCCTCAAAGACCAATTTTAGTGCCCTAAGAGGAGGTCTCAAAGAGGCGCTTCAAAGAAGTGGTAATTACCGTTACCAATTCTTTCATCTTTATTTCTTCTTCCACTTCTTCTTCTTAGGTTGTTTCATTATGAAGTAATAAGATCAGTATCACTCATATACTGATATGTTATTTTATGTATGAAACAACCCTATTTCACCATCTATCCATCCTACGGAAAAAGAAATCACCGCGCGTGCGTACGTACGGAATACCGTCTCCACACCGTGGTGTAATCTATTTTCCACCACCACCTTACATGGATGGGTATAATGGTGTAAAGAATAACTATACATAGTTATTACAACATCATATTGATTCTTATATATTGTATAATCCACTCCAATTCAATTCAATATTTATGGAAATGATATCATCGCTCGTGCGTACGTACGGACTACCGTCTCCATGACGCGATGAGATTCATTCTTAATGATTAACCATTCATGAATGATTATAAAGTATATATAATAAGTACTAATGAAATATATGACATAATAATGATACTGGATTTATGTATATATATATATATGTATGTCATCTACTTACTTCCATTCAAGACAATAAGGAAAGAAAAACAGCGTTCATGCGTACGTACGGACTACCGTCTCCATGAACGGTGTTTTTCATTTCATTTATCTATCTATTATATATATATATATACTGAATATATATGATATATAAATCATATTTTATATTCTGGAAGTAAGTAAATCATGATATAAGTAATAATAATGTCAAGAACAACAAGTCAAAACACCTACGATAAATGAAACGATTTTACCCAAAACGCTTCTTTAACATGGAATTTACAAAAGAACAGGTAATATAATGTCATAAGTGAACCATATATGATATAATAACAATGAATATGATTCTTTAATAAGTCAATAACATGATTTAAATCATTATACAGGAGGTTCGGACACTTACAAAGCAAGTCGGACCTAAGGTAAGGGAAATATCACAATCTCACTTTTATCCGAGATTGTTTGTACTTTGGTAATTACTGGGGTGTATTTTATCATCCACATCCATGTTCCCTCAATATGTAATATTGTTTCCATCCACTTAAAATAGTTTAAATCCAATTTTACCCTTCGGTGAGTTTTTAGTAAAGAATATGAAAGGAATCTTTTGTCATTTTTCGTACGAGGTACTTTTTGACTTTTCCGACAAAAGTACGAGAAGAATGTTTTTTAACTTATACGGCACGAACGGATTTTTACGGTTTTATAAAGACTTATTTTCATGAACCTTCCACCATAATATTTCATGACTATTTTCAATAAAATCTCTTTCTTTTAAAATTGCATGATGTTTTGTGAAAAGGAATTGATTTTGAAGAAGAAAGGATATTTTCCTCAAGAATTCATTTCAAGTGTTTTATCAAAATTATTTTTCATCTAAGATAATAAAGGGTTCTGTTTCTATCCATATTTTTACATTGATTTGACTATGTTGTGATGGAATTATGTTTATGAATTCCTTTATCTTATATGAATGGTTTAATGATGTCATGTTGTTTAAGAATCCCATTTTTATTACATGGGTTATGCTATGATGTATGGTTTATGATTTTGTGGCACACATAAGAATGGTATCATTATGAGATGGGTGGGACCTATATCTCCCTCCAATGCATTGGGTAAAGATTTTATATCTCATGAGATAGACAGGGCTGGAACGGTAGGTTATACCGGTTCAGTGAAACAGGACTGAAACGAGGGTTACTCGATTCAGAAAGGGACTTTGTCCACTAAGATAGTCTTGGCAATGAGTCTTGACTAACAAGAAATGATTCTCTATGATTATGTGTGTATGCCACAAAGTTTCATGTTTTATGTTATGATTATTGGGATTTCATTTCACTAATATGATTTATCCCATGTTATGAAATTATGCTCTCTTTTGCAGGTAAAGATTTCCAAAAGTTATGTTCTTATGAATATGATGTGATTGATTTTTATTTTGTATACCCTTACTGAGCATTTGAGCTCAGCCTTTTATGTTTTCTTTTCCCCAGGATATAAAGAAAGGTTTTAGGTAAAAAAAAGGATGATCTTTATGGGAGATATTGAAGATCTTTCACCACGATTATAAGATTACGTTCCGAGTTTCCAAAGACACTAAACTATTACGATCCTTGTTTGTGTGTTTTTGTTATGTACTAAGTATTCCGCAAAAGTAATGTAATGTTCATGTACGTCAAGCTTTGGGTCTCTACAGTTGGTATCAGAGGAAAGTTTTAGTCAACCTTTGGAAACTAGGATGCGAGAACTTTAGTGAGATCCCTAGAGATATTTCTATGGTATGTCTAGGGATGTCCCTAAGGTTAAGTATATGTATAGGTTATAGTACTAGAATTACGCTAACGATCATAGAATTAAACCTAAGATGTTGGATATTGAAGGTACTCCCCCTTTATTATGTTGTTTTCCCTAGCATGATTTTTGCCTCTCACACTATTCTTTTTGGGTTTTAGACGATGGCTGGAACCCGAAGGAACCGTGTTGATCAATGCAATGGAAAATGCAATGATTGCCCTCCTGAACAAACAAATGTTATGGGAGAGGGAGTGCAAAATCTTATTGCTATTCTTACACAAGCTATGAATCATTCTGGACTTCCAAATGAGAAGAGAAGGGAACAATATTCTATTGAGTCCTTCATGAGGAAACGTCCACCTTCTTTCAGTGGGTCTTCTGATCCACTTGTTGCTGAACAATGGATCAGTACCACTGAAATGATATTTTCAGTTCTTCAATGTTCTGAACATGATAAATTCATCTTAGCAGTATATCGTTTGGAAGGTGAAGCTGATCAATGGTGGAATCTTATCAAGAATACGAGGCCAATAGATGAAATTGAGTCCATGGAATGGGACGAGTTCAAGAACTTGTTTTTCAGTAAGTACTTCCCTCGTATTCTTCGAACAAAGATGGAAAAGGAGTTTCTTGAGCTGAAGCAGAAGGATGATGAATCTATTGGTATATACGAAGCGAATTTTACAAGACTTGCAAGGTATGCATCTGGCATTATCATCCAACCTGAAAGTAAAGTTGATCGATTTTTCAGTGGCTTAAAACCAAGTCTTCAAAGGGAATTAGCTATAAGAGACTTCAGTAGCTATGAAGAAATTGTGTGTTGTGCTATCAAGGTAGAAATGGAAGTTGGTGTTACATATCCATCTCATGGTTTTGACAAGAAACGAAAGATGGAGTTCAAGAAGAAATCTCAGAATAATGGTGAAAAGAAGATGAATGTTTTCTTATGCACAAAGTGTGGAAAGAAGCATGGTGGAGATTGTCTTTAAGGGACTAAAAAATGTTTTAAGTGTGGAAAAGAAGGTCATCGAGCAGCTGAGTGTCGAAGTAATGGAAAAAGGGTTTCTAATGATGTGAATAAAGCAAACACTGCAGAGAACGCACCACCAACATTTCAATGCTTCAAGTGCAAGGAAATGGGGCATTATGCTAACAAATGCCCTAATCCAAGGGTCAGTGATGATCAACATGAGCAACCACTGAAGGCAAAGGACAAAGGGAAGTCACATGTGATCACTATTGGCAATGTTGAATATGACAACGATGTGGCGGAATGATTAAGTGTTTATGTAAATGGATTCCAAAATAATGTTGTATCATTGAGTATTGCAATATTTATTGATGTGGTATTCAATGTGATTGAGTTATTTTTTGAAATAAGATGATATGCGCATAATGAAGGGAAAACGAGAAAATGAAATGTTTAATAGTATTCATGAGCTCATGATTGATATAAGGACTAAGTGATATCACGGTTTGAGTATATAGAATTTTGAGGATTTTGGTATGTGGAAAGTGTTAACTTTAAACTGCATTCATGTTTTCACTAAGGTATTCAAGAGAATACATGATTAAGGAATTTGAATGTTTGGAATGTGACCAACAAAACATATCTTATGATGTATGGGGATCAACGATGGTATTAAATCTCTGGTAATCGTTTTCACTAAGTTATGAGAGTGGAATGCAGTATTATGGATAATCCTAAAGATTGAAATGGATTATGTTGGACATAAGTGAGTATTGTTTAAGGATAGAAGTTTTTTTTTATTCGATATTATTGATGGGATATTATAGTAATGTAGTTTTAGAAAAAGGACAACCTGCAGGATGGGCGACAGCCCATCGCGTCGGACAAGGCTGTGGAAATCGAACCCACAATCGAAGTGCGACTGGCCTTTATCTCCTACCACTGGCCTACAGGAAGTCCCTGTTTAGTAGAAACTAGTTTTATTATATTAAACAGTATGATATATGAAGTATAAGTCCATTTTAGGAACCATATATGATTAATCTCACTATAGATCGACTTATGTATATGATTTTTGGTAACCTTTTGTTTGAGACAGATGGAATGACCCGTCATTCTATCACATGATCTGCTAACCTTTCACGAATAACAAATTCAACTTCATTTATTTATGAGATGAAGTGGAAATTGTTCAAGGCATGAACAACAGTGAGATTGTACTAAAATAAAGTATTTATTCTAAGAAAATTTTCAACTTTAGGGAAATGATCATGAAAACCAAAAAATGTTGTCCTAGTGATCTTATACCTAATGAATCAGATGGTACCTTATATCATCACAAATCTATGGATTTGTGATTACTGGATTTTCCATAGCCATGTTCTCTACCACTCTCCATCAGAACATGATGGTTAGATTTCTCTTCCATATCCATATTTTCTCCTATGTGGAAACCCAGTGATTAGTTTATTTGGGTAATCGTTATATTTCATACTTTAGTTTTTAAAGCCATGTTTTGGTATTCCTTTTTACGATGTGGGTTTCTATTAAAGAAACTTTCTAATAGTAAACCATTTATAACCCCGACGAATTTCGAGGGCGAAATTCATTTTAAGGGGGGTAGAATGTAACAGCCCGAGATTTTATGAAAAATATTTTATTAATGTCTTGTGTTATACGCTACACCAAAAGGAGCTTTCACAATACACATCTCTGACCTGGCTTGAATTATACGCAATCGCGACCTTCCACGATAGCGTGTGTTGTACGCAACACCGAGTTTCGCTAAACAACGATATGCTATTAAGATATTATTAAAACTAGCCGTTATGAATAGTAATAACCACTTTTTGAAATTTTGTAAATTTTATTTTTCAAAATGGAATTCATTTTTGGATTCGTAATATCGAAATTATCCTAGGGTGAAATTTTGGTATTTTTCTGAAAACTTTCAATTTTTGATGAATAGTGAAACCACTAAGTGGTAGGTTAAAAACTGAATTTTGCATAAAACATAATTTTACCGCTTCTGTGAATGGAATTTAGAAAATCCGACAGACACGGTTAATATCAAGGACTAAAATGTGGTTCAATGAGATGAAAATAATTTTTGGTGAATAGTAACTTTTTAATTTTTTTACCACGGTTAATAGTAAATAGGGTAACTAAGGGTAAATATGATATTACTATTACCCTAACACATGTCCTAATTCTATTGGATAAGTGTAATTCGACCAAAAACAACCTTATGAATATAATATTACCATTTAGGTCCACTTGGATTAGATTATGACATTTAATATTATTTTATTTAATGAATAGTTAAAATAGTTAAAATCAAGGTTTAATAACTAAAACATTTTTAATATGGGGTTATTAATAAGATAAATTGGACTATAAATATTCATTAGAAAGCTAAAAATATTTCCTACATAATGATATTTTATTTATAATTTTTAGACTTTAAATAAATTAATTTATTTATGACACAACGATGATGCTGTAATTACCCTTTTAAGGAAATGTTAACATAATTGATGTTATAAATGCTCAAATAAATGTAATTTGAGACTTTTTATGAATTCCACTAATTTTCTAGGTTACTTTGATATATTAGTGTTGATTTAATCAACTTGGTTCGAACATATAATTCTGTTATGACTTTCACAAAAAATCATATATGAAATAGTGTCAAAATTGACACAAAATAGTTTTTAAATCAAATATTATATTATTAATTGTTATTTTATTCCTAAAAATCTATGGTTCGGCCAAATGACTTAGATAAAGATATATTTATTAATAATAAACAATTTGGGGTTCGTTTTGCATGTTATAGTAAGTGTATTAACCATATAGTGAAAGAAAACAAAAAGACACGGTAAAAGTTAAATTATTTAACTTAGAGTTAAATATAATTGATAAGGTTACAATAATACCCTAAACTTGTCTAAATCTTATTGGTTGATAGGATTTCGACCCATCCCCACTTTAGCTTCTAAATAAGACCCTTTGGAACCATTATAAACCGATTTTCACTTTAATATAAAATAATATTTTGAGGTATTCCTAAGGTGCCCCTCTCCTTCCTTATAAAAGGACACCTCCTCCCCCTCCTCCACACACCAATTTGAGCACTCAAGCTCGGCCAACCCCTTCCAAAATCTCTTCTCCACTTCCCTAGAAACATCCTAGAGGTTCTGGTCTTCCTCAAAGACCAATTTTAGTGCCCTAAGAGGAGGTCTCAAAGAGGCGCTTCAAAGAAGAGGTAATTACCGTTACCAATTCTTTCATCTTTATTTCTTCTTCCACTTCTTCTTCTTAGGTTGTTTCATTATGAAGTAATAACATCAGTATCACTCATATACTGATATGTTATTTTAAGTATGAAACAACCCTATTTCACCATCTATCCATCCTACGGAAAAAGAAATCACTGCGCGTGCGTACGTACGGAATACCGTCTCCACGCCGTGGTGTAATCTATTTTCCACCACCACCTTACATGGATGGGTATAATGGTGTAAAGAATAACTATACATATTTATTACAACATCATATTGATTCTGATATATTGTATAATCCACTCCAATTCAATTCAATATTTATGGAAATGATATCATCGCTCGTGCGTACGTACGGACTACCGTCTCCACGACGCGATGAGATTCATTCTTAATGATTAACCATTCATGAATGATTATAAAGTATATGTAATAAGTACTAATGAAATATATGACATAATAATGATACTGGATTTATTTATATATATATATATGTGTATGTCATCTACTTACTTCCATTCAAGACAATAAGGAAAGAAAAACAGTGTTCATGCGTACGTACGGACTACCGTCTCCATGAATGGTGTTTTTCATTTCATTTATCTATCTATTATATATATATATATATATACTGAATATATATGATATATAAATCATATTTTATATTCTGGAAGTATGTAAATCATGATATAAGTAATAATAATGTCAAGAACAACAAGTCAAAACACCTACGATAAATGAAACGATTTTACCCAAAACGCTTCTTTAACATGGAATTTACAAAAGAACGGGTAATATAATGTCAGAAGTGAACCATATATGATATAATAACAATGAATATTATTCTTTAATAAGTCAATAACATGATTTAAATCATTATACAGGAGGTTCGGACACTTACAAAGCAAGTCGGACCTAAGGTAATGGAAATATCACAATCTCACTTTTATCCGAGATTGTTTTTACTTTGGTAATTACTGGGGTGTATTTTATCATCCACATCCATGTTCACTCAATATGTAATATTGTTTCCATCCACTTAATATAGTTTAAATCCAATTTAACCCTTCGGTGAGTTTTTAGTAAAGATTATGAAAGGAATCTTTTGTCATTTTTCGTACGAGGTACTTTTTGACTTTTCCGACAAAAGTACGAGAAGAATGTTTTTTTAACTTATACGGAACGAACGGATTTTTACGGTTTTATAAAGCATTATTTTCATGAACCTTCCACCAAAATATTTCATGACTATTTTCAATAAAATCTCTTTCTTTTAAAATTGCATGATGTTTTGTGAAAAGGAATTGATTTTGAAGAAGAAAGATATTTTCCTCAAGAATTCATTTCAAGTGTTTTATCAAAATTATTTTCCATCTAAGATAATAAAGGGTTCTGTTTCTATCCATATTTTTACATTGATTTGACTATGTTGTGATGGAATTATGTTTATGAATTCCTTTATCTTATATGAATGGTTTTATGATGTCATGTTGTTTAAGAATCCCATTTTTATTACATGGGTTATGCTATGATGTATGGTTTATGATTTTGTGGCACACATAAGAATGGTATCATTATGAGATGGGTGGGACCTATATCTCCCTCCAATGCATTGGGTAAAGATTTTATGTCTCATGAGATAGACAGGGCTGGAACGGTAGGTTATACCGGTTCAGTGAAACAGGACTGAAACGAGGGTTACTCGATTCAGAAAGGGACTCTGTCCACTAAGATAGTCGTGGAAATGAGTCTTGACTAACAAGAAATGATTCTCTATGATTATGTGTGTATGCCACAAAGTTTCATGTTTTATGTTATGATTATTGGGATTTCATTTCACTACTATGATTTATCCCATGTTTTGAAATTATGCTCTCTTTTGCAGGTTAAGATTTCCAAAAGTTATGTTCTTATGAATATGATGTGATTTATTTTTCTTTTGTATACCCTTACTGAGCATTTGAGCTCACCCTTTTATGTTTTCTTTTCCCCAGGATATAAATAAAGGTTTTAGGTAAAAAAAATGGAAGATCTTTATGGTAGATATTGAAGATCTTTCACCACGATTAGAAGATTACGTTCCGAGTTTCCAAAGACACTAAACTATTACGATCTTTGTGTGTGTGTTTTTGTTATGTACTAAGTATTCCGCAAAAGTAATGTAATGTTCATGTACATAAAGCTTAGGGTCTCTACATAGGTCCATATAGACATTACTGAGGATATAATGTAAGAGTAACATGCTTTTCAGTGTAAAGTGTACCTAGGAATATCTCAGATGTATTGTCATATGAGCCTAAAGTATTGGTTTCTTGGTATGAAATGTCCCACATTGGGTTCTATGACATTGAATTCCACCTTTTAGTAAGTAATGGGGGAACACTGGTGGCCTATTGTCATTATATAGCCTTGTTATTGATTCTTGAGTTTTGTATTGATTTTGAGTGGGGGAGCCTAGGAACACGACGTGGATCATAATACTTTTGAAGATATTCCTTTTAATAGTTTTTTCTTTTTCTATATATACTGTATTAGTGGATTTAATGTTTCTTTTTTATGGGAATAATAAATATAATAATTTTTATATGAAACTAGATATTATCATAGTTTTTTTATGTTTTTGTATCTTCACCATATATTTTCATTCTTAATTTTATTATTATTCGATTACTACTTGTCTATCTATTTAATCACTTTGATGCTCTATCCATGATGGTTTAGTCATCCAATTGTATCACCTTAGACCCCAGCTACTATTCAGCAACCTATGGTCTATAGGGAGGCACACATGAGAACATGTTTTCCCCGAGATTATGGCTCCAGTTTAGTGGATTTTTCATTAGAGATTCAAATTATACATTCTAATACTTATACATTTGGAATCTGTTTCCCATGAAATCGCCTGTAATATTTTGTAATCATTATTGAAATTCCATGTGTATCCCAACCCACTTTTATAAAAGGTCACATATTCTTTTCCCTAATTTACACAATTTGAACCATATATCTCAATGAATAACTACTCCAATTAAATCAATGAATCATTACCATAATTCTATATCACTTTTATTATTCTATATTCAATCCATCTAGGATTAATGAGTAGTACAAATGAATCCATTTTGAGAAGAGGTATAGATATTAACAATGATCTTTCAATGTAATTTTTTATTTTTTATCATATAAACATATTATATCATTAAAAATATTAATAAAATGTAATAATTAATATATTGATATTCTATTACTATTTTGGGATAACCCCTTAGCACATATTTTCAATCAAATAATATATTCAAGTATCACATTCACGTACATGTGGACTACCACATCCACATTGCAATACAACTCATTTTCCACTACCATCATTCATTGTTGGATATTATGATGTAATTAACTTTTATATATGAAATTCATCATAATAATTATTCTGAAAATATTAATTAAATAAAATTTTATTCATTTCATTCATCATAAAATAGAAATTCCCCTCTCACATACACATGATTTAACATCACCTTATAGTGATATAATTCATTTCTCATCACCGATATATATGAATGTTTATAAATTACTATGTAATGATTTATTTTTAATTTATATCATTATTATAATTCAAGAGATGAATGATACATGGTGAAATTTGAAGAACCATAACCCCCAAACTAAAATATTCCTGAAAAATGTTGCAGTGAACACATGAAATTATGATAATAATGAAATATTGTTCATGAATGGGAGAAATGATTTTATAATTAAACCATAAGTGTAATTATAGGTATTATTATGTTTATTTTATGTAATTACAACAAATATGAATTTATTATACATGAGGATATATCTCTTATAAGAAAATATAGAAATATGGAATGGGTTTTATGTTACAATTTCATTTTTATCATGATTATTTATTTATAAAGTTTCCTATGATTAATTATGAGATATATCTCTCCCAATTGGATTTTATTTTTTCCTAATATATTTTTTCATTTATATTTCATATTTTCATTTCATTTTACTCTCATTTTTCACATAAGACATTAAAATTATGTTTTAATGGGAAACCATCATTTTTTATCCTCAGTAGAGAATATTTTCCCCCATATCCATATTTTCATTAAAATATTTTCATGACTGTCTGTACAATTATAAAATGGTTATTTAAATGAATTTGTTTTACTATAGTTAAAATTACTTACCATGGTTCAAAAGTAACCATCTAATAATTTTACAAGCATTCCACTTTTCAATTTTATTGAAAATATGAATGGTATTTTTGTTTTACCATACACCACTTTAATGGATTTCCATTCCATAATGAACACACTTTTCCTTAAATATTTCATTATATATTTCCTATGTAATTTCAAAAGAAAAGGTATTCCGTATTATTTAGTAATTTTTTATAATATAAGTAAGGGAAATGAAATAAAATGGTATATTACTCAAGAAATGTTCTAATAATCATTTAAATGTATTTTTATCAACAATAACACCATATGAACATTCCTATAATTTATAATGGATATGATCTAATGTTTCAATTTTTATTATTTCTATGAATTTTTTATGATAATTATGATTAAATTTTTATTAAACTTGAATCCTTTCCATGGGTTATGATTTGATGATATAATGAATGTTTTATGATCTTATGGAACACACATATATATATATATTTTATTATGATATGGGTGGGAATAGAATTACATATCTCATAAATGAATAGGATAAAGAAGAATATATCAGGATTTAATTTGGACTAAAATGGGGAGAGAATAAATTTTATTATTGCAAATTGTCTAATAAAATATTATTTTGATTAAACATGAATGAGGAAATTATGGAATGGGGAGTGAACCAAATATAGTTTGTTAAATATTGATGCGAGTATTCACTAAGGAAATTGTTTAATATCATTATTTTAATTCCACAAGCTTGTATCATAATATTATATTATGTTTCCATGGTTCATCATTTATTATTAATGATTTATCACTCTATTTTATTATAATATTAGTTTGAAATACTATATGCTAGGTTTGATGATTAAATTTCATTGATATATTAAGTATAATTATTGTATGTCTTGATCATGTTCTCATACCATTATGTTAATATTATTCTAACATAGGATCATTGATTGATTACACTTATATTTAGCCATATATATCATCTAAGAACATTGTTTCTTTTTTTTCCCTTACATGGGTTATGAATAAAGGTTTTATGTATGATATTTCTAGGAAGGATGGAAATTTTTTATGAAAATATTCTAAAATAGTATAGATATTTTATGTAATAGTCATTTACATATCAATATATCGAAAGATGAAAAACCTCCACAGCACTAACGAAGGTATTAATATGAAATGTATTGAAAATTAATGAAAAATAAATTAACATTTATTTATTGAAATTATGGTATATTATATGATTTTTTCACGGAGAGTTATTTTTGATCGTTTCCATTACATCCAATCAGTTTTGGGGTTATGAACCAAACAACCAAAAAGTATCGAAATTGAAAATATTAATTTATACGGTGTAAAAGATGATTAAAAATTGATTATAAGAGATAAGATATGTTGGAATAATTATCAAAAAAGGTAATCCATTAATGTAAACAAACATATCAAGAAGATATAGAATCATCTAATGTAGATAATGCCCAAGGCAAGTGTTTCGTATATAAAATTTTCATACATATGGATTTTCTCTATTTTACCCTTTATTTGTATCTACCTTCATTCCTCAAATACTCCCTCTATTATGATTTTTATAAAAATAATTCTTCTCTTTCCCTTTTTTTAAATATTAATGTCTTTCTAATTCCCTCTATATAAATTTCTTCAAATTAAATTCAATTAATCTAATAATTTCAATTTATTATTCTATTTCATGTTCATTACTTATAATAGTAATCTTAAATATATAATTAACAAAATAATGATTATGTTAAAATAAAATATTCATTATTATTTTTGGTTTTAGAGAAACCCTTTTATTTTATCAATTTAGAACACATTTTTACCCATTTCATAAATTTCTGATAGAGGGTTTCATTTTGATGAGAACCCCTTCATCTCTACATGATCTTACCTTCACATTAATATTTATTTTCATGAGTCATTAATAATTATATCAAATTAATTTCCTATATACATTAATCCTTTATTTTTTGGGAATTGTATTCCATTCCTCTATAGTTAAATAAAAAAGGCTTAATGGGTGGGTTATCCCTTTATGGGGGTGGTGGCGTTCTATTTAGTATTGTGTGCATGGTGTGTGTGTATTTGTTTCAATGTAATTGTACCCCCAAGAACATAATATATATATATATATATATATATATATATTATCCTTTATGATTGGTTTTAATTCTTTTTTATGAAATAATCATTTATATTTTCTATGTTTGACACCTATGTGTCACACATTATGATGATGGGTTCCCCAAAAATTATAAATCCCCTGATCAATGTGGTAATGATTTATATCTCTAATAAATTTATTAGTGTTACTAGAATTTTTACCATTTTATATTATTTTATGAGTGGGTGTGATGTGGATAAATATTTCATTAATATTATAAAGATAAATGTTGTAGTGTTTTCCCATTATAATATGATATCTTGTAAGTGATCCTTGGAATATATTTATGAATACATTCCTTATATTTATACTGCATTACAACACATTCAAATACATTATATTTCAATCAAAATTATTATTCTTGATGGTCCTGGGTCATGATAAAGATCTTAATGTATCTGTAATTGTTATTCTGTGATCGTATGATGTTGTATATCTTTATCCAATGTCATGATGCAATGTTATATCCAATAAGATCATGATTTTTTTAATTATAATTATAATATTTCTATTTTATTATCCCTTTATTTGGATCTTTATCTCACTATTTCATTGATATATTTCTCTAAGGGATCCCATTTTATGATGAAAATAAATTACGATGCATTGAGAGATCAAGAATATTTTTATGTATTCTATTATTATAGTTTAGAGTAAATTTTTTAATATTAAGACAATGTTGATTATAGATTATATATGCAATTCCACGAAATTATAGTCATTTGATTCTAGGATTAAGTTGTAATTAATGTGATATATGAAATATATATATGTTAATCACCAAATTATGAAGTAAAAAACATGGGGAATATCATGATAACCATTTCAAGTTTTTGTCAAAGAAAAATTAGAATGATAGAAATTTGTAATTTCTCCTTAAGATGAGTATTCCAACAACCATAGTGTTAAACACTTGGTAACATCCATAAAATTTCTCAATGTGAAAAAAATATGAAGCTAAAATAGTGGTAAGCCCATATTGATGAATATTCTAATAATCATGGATGTATAACCCACTATAATGATCATGAAAGTCATTAATATGATACAATTCGAAGTCAAAGTGGTGGTCCTTCCAATAATATTTTCAAATATAATATCCATAAATTAACTCCCCATGGTATATGTCGTAGGCCCAAAATATGATGAAATAGTTCAGTAAAAAGAATTTCCACCCAATGTTGAAGACTCACACCACTATAATGTTCCTATACATTATTTATAATATTAAAATAATAGACAACCTCTTCAAGGTAGTGTTATAATTATCTTCTATTAAGGTCACAACTATTAAGATGGTTATGTTCTACAATATGCAGTAGTTTCATTGAAAATAAATTCAAGATTTCCAGCAATGTGAAAATTAAAAAATTCTTAATAAGGGTGAATTAACCATTTTAAATACTTGTAAACAGTTATCATAGTAAAATAATCATTTACAATATAAATAAAAATAAATTTAACTCAATGTATTTTAAAATTGTTTTGATCTAATTAATCATAAGTATTATAAATAATGTTTTCAATCATAGATAGATCCTTATCCCTATATAATGGAATTATTAACAGTTTATGGGGATTTTGGACCATTTTAAATGTCCTTATAATCCCTAGAGTCCTATACCAAAATTATATTTTTCACAATTAGATTCATAGACAAACTAGATTTTTTTGGCATGGAAGAACTGCATACACCTTTATGTAGACCAAGGTTCAAACAAATACCCCTACAAACAACCAAATACTGTCACCTTTTAATGAATTTGAACAACCCGTAGATAAATTATCATTGGATGGTATTACCTGATTGTTATACCTTTTAAGTTTAACATAAAACAACATTATTTAGCATAGAAAAAATATAAACTCGTTGAATAAAATGATAAGGACTTCTAACACGGTATTTTTATACCCAAAACATAAGGTTTGAAATCAAATAGTCGAGCTTAGAGTTTCAAAATGATCAAAAACATGCAGCACATTACCACTTGAATGTACCATCCACCTCTTAGAAAATCAAAATGGGAACATTCCAAATCAATTTAAAGTGCTTTTTCAGGAACAATTAATATAATATTTTCAATTCATTTTATTTCAACATTTCAAAATCATTATGTGCATATGACTTAAAAGGATTACATTAGATTTTTTTTTTGTGATTTGATAATATTTAAATTTAATATAGAAATAAAACATAACTCAATAGAATATTTTTATAGTTTAATATATTCCATGAAAATCAATTTAATAATATTTAAAATAATTCTTTAAAATATTTTATTCAAAGTTTTCATATTCCAAAAAATTATAATTTAAAACTCATATGATTTCATGAAATAGGTTTGTATATTTTTAAACCATGTGATGATAATTGTATCCTTCAATAACCAATATTTTTCTTTAGTAACAAAATAATTAGTATGTATTTATATAATTGTTATCAAATGAACATAACCTCATAAAATTCATTCAAAATGACATTTAAAAACATAAAAAACATTACAAACGTTATTAATTTGATAAAAAAATCATAAAAATGAGAAAGAATCATTTTTCCCATTTATAAATACAATTTTTATGTTCACCGATGAAATATTATTACACAATAATTTTTATGTTGTGTAAAAATCATTGAACCATCAAATGAAATTTTTTGCATTGTACTAGAATCAACTAATTTCTAACATGCCTTATGTAAGAATCATATATCCATGAAATTTGACCAGGTTTTCTACGTAATCATCATCTAAATCTATGTATTAATCATTATATCCTATGTTACTCCGATTCTAATATATATAACCATGATTCTATTTGATGTAATAACTATTCAATATAGTGAAAGATATCATCAACTCTAGAGAATCTATCACCCCAAATTTATTTAAATTTTAGTAATTATAAAATTAATCAAGATTGATTTAAATAATAATACATTTACAAAGAATTATTAATTAATACAACCAACATGATTTAACAATTTAGAATCAACTTTTTTTTAAAAAATTATAATTATCCAATTATGAAATCTTTAGTTTATGATTTACAACTCATATTAAAATATATTTACCCTAAAATAATTTCATAAAACACATAATAATCATATTAAAAAATATAATAAAAAATAATTAATTTTTTATTCTATATATATTTCACGAATAAAATATATTTCTGTACTCAGGTATGATGATATAAAAAAATAAATTTAAAATTATTGAAATATTATAAAAAAAAGTGGTTTAAAATACACCTCTAAGATCTCTACATTTTGAAAAATTATAAAACAAAATATAAATTTCAAAATCCCCCCCTCACCCCATTGTTTATTTTTTAAAAATAATTATATTATTTGGAGACAAATATATACTCAATTTTGTACTAAAAAATAATTACCCTTTCATGACACCCAAAAGACAGACAATCATTATTAGGAAAGAAACTCACCCATATAATTTTAAAAACAAACACAAATTTAGATTCCTTAAAATGATTATTAGGAATGAAATTATCTCTATGAAAATAATCTATTAATAAATACATTATGATGAAAGAAACTACCTTCTCAAATGTTTTCATCAATGTGATAATGTTTTTAGTTGATTGATGGTATTAAATGATCGATAATGGTTTCATATCACTTCTTATTCATTGCTAGCATGCTCTGTTCTCTGATATGGATCGTGATTCCACCTTTCTCTATGGGATGGAGATGTGTGGTGGCCTTCAAGGGTATTTGGGTTGTGATTCCAGTTGGGTGCCACTGGGAGGTGGGTGGATATTTTGAATTGATCGTCGAAAGAGTGGTTTTACTCAACTCTATATAGATGTTGGCGGTGGTTGGCATTGATGCATCAACTGCACGTGATGTGATTATAGTGGTGTTCGAGGGGTGATTTCTTGGACAATACATTGGTGAGGTGTTTCAGGGTTAGTTTCATGGGAAGCACAATGGTACATGTTCTATATCCATTTGATGGAATTTTATTTTTGAATTTAGATATTCAAAATCTCACATGAGTGGTTCTTAAATGTAGTTCTGGGTGGTGATGTTTCATTTTGTGGATGGTTGAATCTGGTGTTCTTTTTTTAGGGTTCAATCATTCCCAGTAAAACATTTCATTGGAAAATAAAGAAATATGTGTTGTGGTATATCATTCTCATCCACTGACAACGAAACTACATCTGTTTTCACAATGATTCATGAGACTAAAAATTTATAATTAAAATAATGCATAACATATATTTTTTTCTATCTTGCATTAAAAAATTACAAAATCATAATAATTAATCAAATATATATATTTTACAATAGGGGTAAATAAATCCATATTTATATATCCTTTAAAATCTATTATAGTCATGTAAAGATCCTTCAAATGAATTTATTATGGATTACATAGAAATATTAAACACATGAACAAAATAAACATTTAATGTGGACTAGATTAATTTGTATATAATAATCATCTAATATTGCCACATTTTATTTTAACAAAAATAGATTATAATGATTAATTTATATCTGGTTTATAATAATCTTTCATACGAATAATTTAACTCATACATGAATCTAATGAAATTTTTTTATTTAATTACTTAAAATTGATTAATTAATTGAGAAATATACAATCCATTCTTTAAAAAAATCAATGACTAAAAATTATTATAATTAATACCATAGAACTCATATGAAATAATGTTTTTATAAAATAAATAAATACATGAAATACATCAATATATTATGATAAATAAACTATGTCATCATCATAAATTTATTCAAATAAAATATAATTTAATGCCTTCATAATAAATAACTCATGGTGAACATATCTATCATTAAAAATATTTCTCTAAATAAAAAATTATAACTTCTTACACCACGATTGAGATGGTTTTTTCAACATATATAAATATTTATAATTCCTCAAAAAATTATTTTTATGAATTTAATTTTCAAATTTAGGTGATTTTATCAATTATAATTATTCCAAAATATAAACATTCTTATAGTCAATTTTAGGATCCATATAAAATAATTTGATGTCATTATAAATTTTATAAGGTAATGATATTATAATATCATCCAATCTAGTAATATGTGTAAAATATTCTTTGAAATCCATATATTATTCCTATGAAAATCCTGAAGAAATAGATCATGATTTATTTTTATTGATTTTTTATATATATAATTTTTTTAGTAAGAATCCATTGATTTTAAATAATATTGTAATCATTCATTTGATCAATAAAAATATACTATTTTTTGGAAAACGAATTTACCTCATATTGGATGTCAATTATGTAATTAGAATAATTCATAGCAACATCATCTTGTTTTCAAAAAAAATATGATATAAAAACATGATCTGTATAAAAATATGAAGAATATATCCCAGGTTGGACATCTAATTCATGATTGACAAATATATATTATTTTTTATAATTTTTGAATATTTTCAAGGATCCCTTAATATGGTGTTTCTCCCACATTATATGTTCATTCAAATATTAATATTCAATTTATTCAAAGATAAAATCCCTAAAATCTTCTCTAAAATGATTTTCACTAGTAGATTTATTATTGAAAAAACTATCACCAGATTTAACATGAATATTCTATTCAATAATAATTTTTAGTTGTTATATTCTCTATATTACTTACTAATATTTGAGTATCCCAATGAAATAGCTCGATTATTTTAGGAAACAAATTTATTTATTGAATCTTTAAAATACAAAATAAAAAATATATATAGGATGACTATAACATATCAAATTTCCAGTGTTCTCCTTTGATAAGTAAATATGTGTTAATTTTTAATATTTTTCTTAAAATAATTCAATTATAAATTCAACAGGTATAATTTAGTTCATTATCCAAGAATAAGAGTTTAAATGATATTTATATAACATGGTTGTTGTTATTTTCTAATGTGTTCTATAAATCCTCTCCACAACACATTTTTTTTGTTTTCCATGTAGCTAATAAATAGAGAAAATTACAATTTTTTCATTAAACCATAGAAACTATTTTTTCTGAATTTTACAACTCTATTATTTCTAATTTCTATAATTTGATATCCTTTATATTTTTGGAACATATATATATGTTTTAAATTTATTTGAGGTTTATATTATTGTGTATGAAAATAAACCAGTGTAAACCTTGAATGATCGTATATAATGAATTCGAATCTATTTCAATCAAGATAGAATAGAAATTTCAACATTATTGAATAAATCTATATAAAATATCATAATAGTATTTATATTGATTGTTTCGTGTACTTGTTTGAAAGAAATTTTTGGTTTTTACCTTTTAAACATGAATCACAAGAATATGTGTTTTCTTATTTTTATTTCATTAACTGTATGAAAGATTAACTCATTAATAGATTATTCAAAACCCTGAAATTAACATGACAATTTTGTTTTTGCTAAAAAATTTCATCAGATGATATACCAAATAAACATTAACCACTTGTTTGTTGATTCATAAAAATTTACTCAATGTGTAGGATTTTTTTTAAAAGGCAAAGCCCTAGATTATTATTGAAAAAATAGAAGTCAAGAGAAATACAAATAAGGGAGTGAAAACAAAAATTACTTAGTTATCTTTATCATAGTGGCCAAGTTTTTTCCTCAGCTTGTCCCCTATTATACGCTCTTTCTTCCTCATATCAATCCAAATATGGGAGCCCATACGTCCTCGACCTCTTCCTCTACCATAGGCTTCATGGATCTCCTTAGCTTGTTGCAGAAGAGTTTCTACATTTTCATCAGAGCTATCCTCTTGAGCCTATTCCTTCCTCTTCATTTGTTCTTTATTTTCTCTTTTCTTTTGGCTTTAGGTTCTAGCATGCTGCCATTCATCATCATTGTTATTCTTCTTCTGATCTCTTTTTCCGGATGTTTACTACACACAAACAGATTCTTGCAGAAGAGATTCCCCTATTTCTTTAATCACCTTCAAATCAGTATTTTTCTTCAGTTTTTCTGGGGTTCCAGCCATGATAGATGACTCCATTTGTGAATTTATAATGGTATTAGTAACCATTTCATCCTCCCCATGGTGTGAGTCAGGAGAATAATAAAAAATTTGTGTGGGGGATTTCAAAACAGGAGCATGCATAAAATGATCACTGGTCTGGATAGTATTCTTGTCCAGACCAGTCAAAATAGAAGACTGATCTACGATTTCTTCAGGGACAGGTTTAACAGCACAAAGAGCATTTGAAGTTTCAGCAGAAATTTTGTCAACAACTTCAGTAAGAGAAGGACCTGGTAGAGAAGAAACCTAGACATATTTCTTGACTAGACCAGCCAAAGTAGACTGATCTGGATTCTTTGAATCAGAGGCAACACCGATTGAACATTGGTGGAGAAATGCAGGTTCAGAAGAGTGTGTTTGCACTTTATCAGAATTGGAATTTTAATGTTTGTCTATAGTGGCCACATTATCAGTACAGAGAGATTGCAAAGCGGGGAGCCCGGATTGTCCTTCTTTGACAATGTCAGCCCAAGAATTTTTGGAAGTTGGCATTGTGGAGCTATTTTGAACAATCAAATCAGAGGATTTCCTAGGTGAAAGAGCCCTTTTCTGTTCATGCAACATGTTTTTCAGATTGGTGCATGATTTAGCATCATGACCCTTCATAGAGAAATTTGAACAAATAAGACTCTTTCTACAGTTAATGGAGTCATTCCCTAAAACTTTAAAATCCAAAAAATATCTAGGTAGGTTTTCATGCTCAATTCTCAATCTTATTTCTTCTTCATCAGTAGATAAACAGATCTTATCAATTAAAGGAGATGAAAGATCCACCTCAACTAAACATCTAGCAAAATGCCTATATATGGCCAATTCTGTTTCTTTATCCATTATAATGGGAACTCCTATATTCAGAGAAATGTCATAAAGGATCCTAGGGTGCCATAGGATTGAGTATAAACAAAAAATTTTGACCCAAACTTGTGCAACAGTATTACCCATCTCTAAAGGGTTGAAGGATCTGTCCCACTCATGAATGTGCAAAGCCCCAGGCTTGAATGAGATGGAACCAAATCCCCAGGCTCTTAATTTTAAGTCTTATGAAGGAAAAATCAAATGGTAGAAGCCCTTACCGAGAGAGATACAGTTCCAAGTATCGAAACCCCAGAAATCAACTAATCGTGATTTGAGATAGTCTAACTTCCAGGGTTGTGGGCCCTTCAGCAAGATCATCCCGACGATGATAGAGTGAGCCCCCAACTTCAACCTCTCAGGTACTGCAGCAACGTCGGCTTTGACATGCGCAACCGAACCCTTCTTCTTAATCCCTACATATGAATCCTTGAAATAGGAAAAGGAAAGATTATTCTAACTAACTTTAACTGGTTGTTTCTTGCGAAGATCATGCTCTGGTTCCTTAATCACTTCCACAAAAGATAACCCCTTTGAAGTCCCCTCAAGTGCCTGCTTCTATTGCGGAGGATTTTACACATCAGGGGTTTTTAAAACTAGATCGTGTCTCCCAGATCCAATATACCAAGAAGGATCGAAGCTTTACATAGCCGATTGGATCAGATAGTAGATGAACAAGCTCAATATTAAAGATCACAATCTCGAGATTTTAGGTTTTGTGAGGTTAGAGAAACGTCTGTCGAGAGCTCTCCCCATCCTCATCTCTCTCCACTCAATATGTATCATCATTTACATTCATATTAAATAAAAAATTTACATTCTGAACACAAAAATCATTTTTAAATCCAAAATTCATTCTATCATCACTGGACTAAGACATTCTTCTTGTATTATGCTTTTTATTTTCACAAAATAACACTGTTTACACGAATAAAAAATTTGATATTCATAATTCTCTAAATCATTTAATTTCCTCTTTAGTGATCACCAATATTAACACCTACAATATAAAAATTATTAAATGATAAAAAATTAGTGATATCAAATGTTATGTATCATTATATCTAGAATCCGTGTTAAAGGGATCCTCTTTTGTAAGTATAGGATACAATAATATAAAAAATGATTTGGGAATACTTTGTAACCCTAAAAACATGGGTCCAATTGGGTTAGAATATAATTTTTTAGAAATAAAAACTAATTTTAAAGATGTGTTCATCAGTAATATAGAGAATAATTATTATTATATAAATGCATTGGTTTAATGAATAGTTGTAGTAAATCTCAAGGAACACTAATTTTCCTAGTGAAACATCATTTAACATATAAAACATTTGACACTTAGAACATTTAAACATCTAAATTTGGAAAATAAGGTCATAAACACAATTCGTAAAAGATTTTCATATTTAGTACCAAATTTACATTTATTTTTATGGTTCATCCTTTCCATTTAATCATAAAATTCCATTCAATTAAAAATGTAAAAGAAATTATTTGTAAACATTTAATCGAATTTCATATATTTCAATTTTCATTGTTACATAATTGAACTTGATTTCTAGAACATCATCACATTTATGTTGATAATCATTGAGTATAAGATATTAAATTTTAAAAAATTATTTTCTAGAAAATCATTTATCATTACTTTATAAAGGATTATTTTTGAAGTTGTCATTTTTTTCAATATGATATTGACTTTATACTTGTGAATATTTCATTTCACTATTAGTATTATTTAAATACGAATGAGTATATTCACTATGTTTTTTATTTATCCATTAATTTTCATATTTGCCTTGATGATTTACTAATGATTATCCATAAATCATTGTATGGACAAAAAAATTAACAACATGTGATTTAACCACTTAATTTCATTATATTTGGTTCTTTATTAACTTTTTAAAATCATAATTACCAGAAAAAAAAAAATTTGACTTACTTTATTTGATAAGGAAAATAAACAAAGGGCTTTATTACCCTTTTATGAACTTGGTTATTCATTAAAAATAGAATCCTACATAAAACTCCACCCATAATCCATGAAATTTATCTATTTCTTATATGGTTTCTTATTCTTATTCTAATAGTTGATTCAAATAAATTTCAGTTGGAAGTGAACACATTTTATAATCTTATAAAAATTAATATGAAAATATTCATTTAAAATGGAATTACCATTCTTACTTATTGAATCGTCATTTTTATAGTATCCTCTTATAGATATATATATATGTGTGAGTGTGTGTGAGTAGATTGTATTCCATCATCATTAGGATAACTATATAATATTCTCCCTTTCAATGAATTTCAACTCAAATTTGTGGTGTATGTGATAACTCGTATTTTGTATGTAAAATAAATTATTCCATTTATCCAAATCACATACTGAGAGATATTTTTGAGTAGTAACTCATACTATTAGAATGATTTAATAATATCCTCTTAAGTATATTCATTGAAATTTTGGATTTAATTAATTTCTACTTTGATTGAATTCCATTTTTATTGTAATTCAATTAAAACACATTTAACTAAAACAAAATTATCTTATCATTATCCTAAATCACTAATTAAAATTTCTACACTAATAATTATAATAATAATTGGAATAATTATTTGTCCATCACCTATTTTAAATTATTGATACTCCACTCAAAAAATAAGTTTCATGGGATTAATTCTCTTCTACAAGGTTTATTGGAGGGGTAAATGGTCATAAAATGGTGTGCCCCAATAATGTCACAATAATATTTGCAGTTTAAGGTTTCCCCTAGGAAGGTGCATGATATTTGAAAAACCATGCACTAAATTTTCACCCATTGTAGTTTGGAGTGCACCATATTCAATAGATGAACATGGTTTGGGAAAATTGTGTGGAAACTATGCACAATACCAAAAGTTCCAAAATTATTCCATATATCACATGAAACACCTTGATATAATGCAAAACTGAATGGGAATAAATACATATATTACAATCATAGGAATGAAGTTAATGGGATTTTATAATTCACTTTCCCAAATGAATATTCTATCCTCAGAAATCTAGTTAGAAAATCGCCATATCAATGAAATGTGGCATTGCTCCCTCTTTTCTCCCACAAGATCCCAAGTCTCGTATCAATTAGAACATTCTACGAAAGACCATAGAAAAAATGTATCATCCTCCCAGGAAGAAACTGTTTCTGAGAATCACCAATCGTGATAGGATTCTCAGTCATGGATAAATCAGGTTCAACATTAAGATCTTCCCAAATAAAGAAACGCAAAGAGTCTGAAAGATACTTCCGTAGCTATTATAGATGATACAGATTATGTATTGATGTTAAATAAAATGGATTTTACAAATGGTATTCTAATTTTTCATCCCACTAAAAAAATATCTAAAGGACCCAAAAACTGTGTCACAATCTTTCCCTATTTCCCCAAACATCAGTGACACATCTGTGGTAAATCACTGAAGAACACATGGTCACCAACCGAAATCTATAACCTTCATAAATGAATCTTAACATATTCTATATCTTATATATATTCTATAACCATTATTTTTATGAAAAAATAAAATATTTATCATATTATCTTATAAGAATCTTGATCTAACCAAGGAAGCGTTACTAATCTCATAACAAAACAATAAATATTCACATAACCTTTAATACAAGGCCTCAAAAGAGTCCATCCTAATATTAGAATAGTAAAAATTGTTATAGTTCGAGTTAACCTATAAAAAATGGCATTCAAGGAACCATAAATGTCATGAATATAACAATATGACATGTCCTCAAGAATATTTATGACCCATTCAATATGGTCATCTTAATAGGGATGATATTTCATGCTCAAGTTAACCATTAATACCAATTCATCTTGGTGTCATCCCCAAAAATGAGAAGTAATATGTCGATACCAATCAAAGACTATAGAAGAAGGAATTATATGAAAATAGATATTCTATTTCCCCTATATATTTATTGAATACTCCAATTTGGTAGTATGTTTAATGGGTATAAAGTGGTCTGATTTCATCATCCAATCCATTGAAAACCATGAAGAATAATTCAACCTTGTTGTATGTGAAATTCCCAACCAAAGAATAAATGAAAATATAATCTCAATTCCAAGTCAACATTGGATGTGGCTGAAGAAAACACGGAGGTATTTGGAGCTTGACCAAGACCTGTTTGAAAGTATCACAATGAGAAAAAAAATATGTGGCATCATGTCTTGTATCCAGTAACCAAAATCAACATTACATGTCATAAATCATCTTCAAAGCTCTAGGATGCACTATAATATATGAATTATAACAACCACCAATCATAACCTTTCTCGTATGAAAAATAATGACACATTGGTTCTAGAAATATAGGACACCCTCATAGAAGAATGTCACCTCCCAAATGTTCTCCCCCCTATAAAGACATCCCCTAATGACACATAATTCAACATCATGATTTGAATCCTAAATAATCATATTGAGAAGAACCATGGTCAAATTAAAACTTTCCCAAAAAATCTATTTGTCATCCCCCAAACCCTTTAATACAGTAGAGAATTAAGATCCATCATATTTCACACCTCTGATAATTCTGTCATAGAATGGGTTGGTGGTTTGTTTCTCAAGGAATTAGTGATATCATAATAATTACTATGGGTATTGGAAATTTTGATGTGAATGGACTAAAATTACTATATACATAACCTCTATCTATGATTCATGTCTTTTGGAGAGAAGATATATCTCATGATTTTTTCTTCAGAATAAGTGTTAAAACTTTCTCAGAAAAGGTAATTCCTACAACTCTTAAAATCACCCATTCAAGTTGCATGTTTGAGGTCATGTGATGGATAATTATTATCTTGTGGAATATTATTACTCGATCCAAAGGATACCATGTGATCACAATGTCTTTGGATATTTTCCAAAAAAGTCGTGAATTATTACAAAAGGCCACATAGTCATACCCACCCCATTGTAGGGTCAAAACTAGTATAGAGGTAAATAACAGTTTCATCTCAATAAAATAACTCTAATATTTTCCAACCCACATGAATTTATCTACATTTTGAATGATAGATGCTATCAATGAAGGAAATATTGATAAATCTTAAACAAACCTATGGTAATATCCATCAATCCCAAGAAAGTGCAAGTATAAAAATAATTATTTTATTTCTACCATGTCATATAAATCTTAATCATCTGAGGGTCGATTAAAATACCATGTCATAAGACCACATGTCTCAAGAACTTCACTTCTCAAATATATAAATCATCCTTTAAAATAATCATATCTTTTAGTTATTTCCCAAAATTTCAGGAAGATTTATCATATAATGAACATGATATTCCCCTAGCATATATTAAAGTAATATGTATTTTGTAAATACTATAATGAATGAATTGAGGTACACATGGAATATCAAATTCATAAACATGGTGAACACTGTAGGGTAATTGGTTAAGCCAAATAGAATAACATGATACTCATAATGGAAAAACCAACTCTTAAAGGTGGTATTTATGGTGTAATACTCTATAGTTACCAACTATGGATAACCAACTATAAAATCATTCTTTGTGAACTAATTCTCCCATATAAAATGGTCAAAAAATCATAATTTGATGAAATAAAATATTTTTTCCATACCACAGTGTTATTGAATTTATGATAATTAAATCCTAGTTGAAGTGTCCCAACAACACTTTTCCCAATAAGAAGATTCATCAACCATGGTGATACACTCAAGCATATGAAACCTTTATCTAATTGTTCAATCAACTAATTTTTCATATCCTTCATTTTAGTTGATACCATATAGTAAATAGAAATATAAAATTTCAGTGTCTTGGGTTCTAAATTAAAATTTAACTCCACCTATCTTATTAGTGGAAAATTTTATAAATCATATGGAAACCCATTAGAAAACATGATCTAAATTGTTTGGAGATCATCACTCAAATATTCCCATTTCAGATCAAAATGAAACACCAGTATAACCCTTCTAAACTCCAAAAAATTACGTTCATCTCTACTCAACACCAGGTCTCATTATCTATTAAAAAAATAGAATGCCCCACAGAGAATAGTAATGATGACCCCATAAATAATGCCTTCAATTCCAGGATTATGAGAAACGATCCAATCTATCATAGAAATGAATTCATGAGGATTCATGTTGAAAACCAAAAAAATCCGATGTTACCTCAATTTCTGTTATGTATAAAATAAAAGAGATACAAAAGATATTATACTCTCTCTTCATTCTAAGGGGCACTGTAACATCCATCACATAAAAAACCTCTATATGAAGATTTAATAGCTTTAAAATATGAGTCAATATAAATAAGTCTGATGAACTAGTATAAAATAAATTATTCATAAAATATGATGTTCTAGTGATGGTAAATCTCAATGTTTTCAACATGCATTATCTATCTCTAGATAATCATTCACTATGTGAAGAACACTCATTTTGGATTCCTTATATTAGAACCCCTTAGTTATAGAAGCATTTCATTTAACCATAGTACATTTATTGATGATGATCCCATAATACTTCATAAAGAAGAAAATATATAATATAGATTATTCAAGTGACTTAATTGAATTTAAAAACAATGGATCTTGGGTTCCTAATTGAAAACCCATTTAAAATTCCTAACATTGTAAAAATGGAAATATGTTAAATTGGAGTCTTCTAGGAACTATATGAGGTTTAATGACACTTTATATCATGGTCCACCATGAAAATATTCAATATTTAACTTCCCTTTACAGGAACTAAAATATGTACCACTTTTAGAAAAAGGAACTCATAATAAACTGGACATACTAGACAGATCAAGGCCAAACATCATTGCTCTATTTTGTACATCTGTGTAACAAGTGAGTTTCATCATAAAGTATACAGATAAAATTTCTAATCGACAAACCATATCAAATTTATACCTATGTTTCTCATTTATAACCACATCATGAGAAAACTAAATAAGATCAGAAAAATATTTTCCTAATGCATCACATTCATTTCATACTATGGTAGGTTGAGAGGCACTATAGACATTTACAAAACCAACAACTCTGGATAGAACATGACATGAAAATGAACAATAATTCCCTCCCACTCCAATGCCTCTTATTTTTCATCCAAACCCATTGAATCCAACTAACTCATAATATTCTGCTCAATATTAGAGGCAACATATTCGACTTTTAATGTATCAATAATTTACAAGAACAAAAATAGAATCTCTATCCTTTTCAACTAACCCTCAACCTATTAGGGATCATTAGATCCTTCAAACTCTTGTGGTTTATTGTAAAGAATTTACTGTAAAAAATTATTGATATTAATCCATAAAATGTTACCAAAATGATTCTTGTATGGGAACAGGTGTAGGTACTTCTCCCAAATCCTGTACAATATGCACCACTATGTCAACATGATTCTGGTCCACTATTGGATTTTCAAGCTCTGGTTCACTACCAAATTCCACATATATCATATTTAATAGTCTTCGTGGAGGCAGGATGCTATAAAAAAATTATTAGTAAACAATGAAACATTATTAAGGATTAAATAATCAATAGCTCAACAATTAGATAAAATAAAATCAATTTCATCATTATATTTTCAGAATGAAATTAAAAAACTAAAAATATTTTTGGGAATAGTCTATAATTAGATAAAACATTCCACAAATTTTCTTTTAGATGAATACCATAGTGAATTAAGGCTTGTTAAAATGTGATCTAGCTATGAACATGATAGAAATCACCTCATATTTACTGAAAATATTACCTCATGTGTACTAGAACAACACAAATATATACCATCCTAGAGGAAATATACAAAACCTTCCACACTAATACCACATTATGAAGAATAATCCCAAAAACCTAGGTATACTGAAAATTGATCCATCCCTGACATATACCATATGGATTTCACAATCCACATGTGTTAGTGACTGACACTTGGAATAAAATTAATGATAAAAGGGAATGAATGTTTAAAAAATAGAAAATGATAAATGATACAAGTCGATAATCCAACACCCCTCAAGGAGAAAGTACCAAAATCAAATAGGTAAAACAATACCTAAAATAGTACATATTTAAGGAAAAAAATCATTCAAGAATAAATCTTATTCATCCCATGTCATTGGTGGATCACAACTCCACTGGTCACCTCTATCACTTTGAGCCCAAATGATCATGAAAAACCAACACCTCCTTGTGGATATTAGCTTTTTATTGGACATGGAAAATGAAAATCTACTAACACAAAAAGGATAAGGTAGGGTTTGTTCAAAAGTGAACAGTATGATACCAATAAAGATACTATATGAAATTCCACAGTGATATACCATTAATGCATGCATTTTAAACAAAAAAATCATGACATAACAGTTTCATATTATTAAAAAACATGATTCCATAACAAAAATTTGGAAGATATAGAAAAAATTCTTAAATAAATTTTGTATATAAAAAAACAAAAAAACATAGCATTTGAAAAAAAAATCAATGGCATAAAATGATCAAATCAAAACATATCGTAGCACCATATAGTAATCCCTAAGGTACATTAGTTTACAAAAATTGGATCCCCACAAATATTGATCATCATTATAGATCAATATAATTGTACTCCCTTAAATCATCACAACCTTAGAGGATACCATCATTGTATATCAATTTACACCACATTAGTAGATCCAATTATTGGATATCATATTGAGCAAGTTTTAGTTAGAGTTTTTATAGTCTGTTCACTGCTAGGGAGTCATCATTAAATAATTATTATCCCAATTACATCTAACTAACTATACTCACATGGGATTATATAAATAAATAAATAAATCCATCATAGTAAAAAACAATCATTTAAAAACATTTCATCATTTACAACTCACTTTCCTAAATTTCATTTCTCAATATTCATTTTCATTTCAAATCCAAATCATATGTCTTCATAAAATTCATGATATTTTAAATAATCATTCGATTTAATCCAATTATTCCAAGATAAAAATTCAATCAATTCATAAAATAAAGTTTCAAATCAATCCATAAATATCTCAAATTCATCTAAAAATTTCAATTCCATTGAAATTGTGTGTTTTTCAAAATTTTGATGCCATGTTTAACTCAATCCTCAAATAAATTAAAATAAGTATTTCTAAATAATTTAAAAACTAATTTCAAATCATTAAATGAAAAAAGGGTTTTGTTTTAGGTTAAATATTCATGATCCCACTTAAAATTACACAATAAATCAAATGATAAAAGTGCACAATAGGGAACAATTACAATGAATGAATGTGACTAAGATATTAAAATCAAACCTAGATTAATGATACATCAAAATTGAGAATTGATCCATGAAAAAAATGATAATGTATTACTCTCTAAAGATGCAATAAAATTAAAATATAAATAAATCACATGAGACGAGATTCACTTATTATAAGAAGATCTAATGACTTTATTTGTACATTGAATCGAAAATAGAAGAGGATGGGGGGTTAATTTAACCATTAAGAGCCTTCAAGGATTGTGTAATCAGATTTGGGTTGAGATAGGGTGATTATGTGTTAAATTAGGTGGCAAAATATTTTAAAGTAATTTTTTGGGATTTAATTATATCATAAACTATTTTGTAGAGGGTGGCAGATAATTAAACAACCCATGAACCCTAGATATGTGCTCTTTCAATTTGGAGAACATTGATCAAAATTAGTGTGACCACATTTTTTCTAAAACCATGCACCAACCATGCACCAAGTAATATTTGGGTTCCATGTTTTTTAATAGGGGTTGCATGGTTTTCCCACAAAATGCACATGTTATTCACTGCAAAAAATTTCCCAAAATGTTCCAAATCTTACACAAAACCCCCCTATGAGAATAAGAAACATAAAGGGTATCAAATAAATGATCAATAATTACATGGAATAATTTAATGAGATGTTACATTGAAAAATATTCCATATAAAATATTTCAATAAGATATACAATATTTTTCACTCATTAGAATATGAGCTTGAGATGTTTGGAGAGTAGAAACCATTATATCAATACTACTGTAAATATTTAATTCGGTATGGCTGGTATAATTTTTACCCACACCTCCTCATATTGATTCGTTAACATAAATTAAAGATACCTTAGTTTCCAATTTACATAATCTAAGTACACAACTCATTATAATTGTTATTTTGGAACCATATATAGGTAGTATTCCATCTAACCCACCATGTCCATGTTTGGTTCATGTCATAATGAATTTTCCTCAAAATAGATTATAGTAAGAAGCAAAAACATCACATAAAAAATTGTGTTGTAATAACTAATAGAAACACCCTAAGCTATAAAAATTTTTATATCCCTTTTACATATCAATCTTAAATTCTAACCATGATAAAACACTATATGGTTACAATAAATATTAAAATGCCGTGTGTTTTAAGAATATAGATAGTGACCCGCATCCAATTGGATTTTCACCAATAATTATTATCATTTCCTTTTATAAAACATAATATATAATGAAATACATTTATCATCCACATAATTATAAATAATATATTGAAATTTTTACTCATATTGATCTACATGAAGAAGGAATGCATACATACCATCAAAATGGATCTTTATAGTTATATTCCAAACCTAAAACAATAGTTATAACATTGTAGAAGTATATTAATAATTTAAAGCATTTAAATAACTCATCTACTCAACAATAATACCATGATATTCATAATATATCCAATGATATACATATTTCTATAAATTTGAAAAAATGTAACTAGAAAATAAATTTTTATGTCATTTGAGAGAATATTTCAATGTATGATCACTATTATTAAAAATCCATTAATTCCCTTATCTACCATCCAATGTAGTAAATGTGTTATAAACCTATAACTATAAGGTTAATCCCCCTTGTTCATCTAAACTAATATTCTCACATACAGATAACTATTTATCTAAAAGATCATATATAGTTTCCCATGTTTATTATCTATCAATTTCAATACATATATATCCAAATTTGATATATTATAGTATATGTAATAAATATTTTTGGGTGAAATACATTGTTAAATTTTATATTGAAAATAATCCATTAAATTTAATTACACACGAGTTCATATATGATTGATCATATGGATGTTTTCACAAAAGTGTGTTCAATCATCATATTATATCTAATTATACCAGTTATCACTAAAATAACATTTGAAATTACCAGAGTATCATCATCCATTTCCAAATGTTTGAGAAACCATTTTAGTCAATGTAAGTGGAGAATAAATCAGAATGGGGAACACTAATTCGTACTTAAGCATGTATAAATTAGAGTAGAACTATTTACCCCATCATTATAAAGATAATAATTTCCTCTCTAAATGAAACTCACCTTTTATGAATAACTTTGTTTCAATTTTATTAATGCTATCGATTAATAGATAAGTTGGTCAAGTGGGAATATTTTTAGGAATTATCATCTCCAAAATACTCTCAAAAAAGTATCTAGGGTAATGAAAAATATAATCAAGTAATAAAAGGTAAATAATAAATTTAATAATATAGAATACATGGTTCCGAAACAAGGTAAATTGTGAGTTAATGATCTCAAAATGAATAAAATTCCATTTAGGAATAAAACAATTCTCACACTAGTCATATATAACTAGTGGAATGAGTAGCTAAAATGCAGCCACCTTGTATGATTTAAAGCACAAAGTGATCCAGTCTCCAATGATTACAAAATATGGGTGAAAACTTATATGATAAACATGGCGGATTATCATCAAATTCTTCTCAGGGCTACGTGCCTCATTGGTAGGAATAAATACATGGTTAAGGACCCAATACCTTATCTCAATGTAATTATATGAAAAAACAAATCATAATTTCTCTTTTCAGATTTTAGAAGTTAATTGTGAATTTATTTCCCAATGTATTAATAAACACCATTAAATTTAATTTTTAATAATTTATAGTTTGGAAAATAAGTGTCTAATGGGGATTATACTAAGTTTGGATTTATTTAATTTCACATAGTAACATATTTTAATGAAAAAACCAAGAATATATTATTTAAACACACATTAACCCCAAATTATGTATCAAATAATAATGATGATGATGAAATCTACAGATCCCATGAAAATGGAGATTTTGGTATTAAACATATTCTACCCTAGACCTTGCATTGCATAGGATAAAAGGCATAAAATTTAGATCATTTTATATGATAATTTCGTCTTATGAGAATATATAAAAAATCCCATAAATATTATTATATCAAAAGAAACATTTATTGATTGTGTGTCTTACAATGAGTTTAATATGCTTCATCATGTTTTAATTTTCATGTCATTTTTTATATTCTTTGGCTCTATATATAGGTAATATTACCCTCTTTACATTATAAATTCTTGACATATTCTTTGGGAGAGAAAATATAACAGTTATATTCAATGATGTCCATTTTTGGCTCACGAAAAAGTAGATACATTGACTCTTAGTATTAGATGAGGAAGGGGAGTAATAAATTAATAGATAAAAAAGTTAATTTATAATCCCCACTAATATATTTCAGGTCACTTACACTATTCCAAAGATTGATCTATGGTATAAATTTTTTAACCATATCTTATATAATTTAGAAACAAATCATGTAATTGAAAAATACAGCATTCTTATTGACAAGGGAGAAAACCCAAAGAAATAAATATTCTTATCTGATTGATAAAAACTCTTGTAATTATAACAATATATATTTATAAAAGAATGGTGTAGAAACCATTTTCATCTTATGTACATTAGAAAATACATAATGTGTATTATCATATCATGGGATTAAATTAAAAATATCATCATATCAAAGTTATTTCGATGAAATAATATTGGGTCACAAAAAGGGTTAATTGGGACTGGGTACCTCTATATCTATTTAATTATCCTTTATAGGCCTCAGAGATATATTTTCCATTTCTATTGATCATTCCCTATATAGATAGAATTATAACACTCTGCTAAAACATTAAACATGAGAGGTTGATCATCCCATTAACATTATTGATACTAATTATTAAGATCTTGATATCTCCCCCCATATATTAAAATTTTTCATTATAAATAATGATGATCTCAAAAATGAATATTTGAACTGGAGAAGATAGAACACCTAGAAATATCATTTCAATGACTCTTGATGAGAAGAAGTAGTTAATCACCCATCTAAAGCAATAATGGGATGTGTTACTCTGATGTTATACTAAAATTAAACGATTAGACAACATGTGATTATCAATCACCAGGGTATAATTTCTATTCATTGTGGATATAAATATTCATCATGATGGATATATCTATCACATAGTTATCATGTATAAGATGAAGTATATAAGATGATCAAGTCCAAATTTATCCAAGGCATTCAGTACCCAAAGTGGATAGAAAAAATTAGTTATATCAAGAAGAAGAATAGGATAATCAGAGTCTTTATCAACATACATGTCATCAAAAATCATATATTAGAGGATAGTTTTTCTATTCAATTAATCTATTTATTTATTAAATAATGATTTTAATTTATCTTCTTCTCTTTCATGAATGTGTACATTATGAATTAAAAAAATCAATGGACCCTAATGTTAGGGAATGCACCACATATAGGGAACCCTAATTATTGTGTTTATATGTGATAATTACCTAAAATTTTAATAAAAATCGAGGTATATATCAATGTAGAGTAAAAATTATATTTAATCCCATAATAATTTTTATTTTATAATGTTATATGACAAATTTTTTAGTCATGTGATGATATATTTTTTATATTTATCGATCCATGAGGTCACATATTCAAAAATATAGTACCAAAATATAAGCATTGTCCCACTAATGTGTGAATTAAGATCCACATCTACAAAATCTTCCCCGTTTATAATATTTTATTTTGGAATTGATTTTATCTATAAAAAAAATCCTTGAGAGTTGACATCCTTAGACCCTTCAACAATTGAGATGTCCCCATGAATGTTATTCCTTTACTAGTGATTTTATTTTAATTTTCATTGTAAAATGGGTACACTTTACTACATTAATATTAATGGTTGAAATTATATATTGATAAAATAATACGAGTAATATTTGTTATGATTATTTTGTATTTATCACATCATATTGTCTATATGATTCCGATTTAATAAAATGAACTCAATCATTTCACGAATTCCTTGTAATTATATCTGATTAGACTATACATCCAAAACATTGATGAGGATAGTGTGATTGAACATATTACCAAAGTAGAATAATATTTGATGGTAAAGGATGGTATACAAACATTTAGATGAATTTCATTATCTTAATCTCAATGAATTAATGGATACACAACTATTTGTATCATTAATATACATTCTATTCTCTTGGAATTATCTATTGAAGTACATCCTTAGGCAACAAAATATTGTTATAGGATTTTATTCACTAGTATTTTCACAAAATATTATTCTCTTATAATGTTAGTAAAGTAAATTCAGTAGAAAAAATTCTACAAACCACCAAAATCTAGATAATTTTATATTAGATATGGAACTCTTAATTGAACAATTTTTTTCTATTAATAAAACACATTTAAGATTAGATACCCTCAATTAAATCATGTAAAATGATAGAAGATTAAATTATTTATAAGTTTGACAAAATAGTTTACTTTATGTATCACCAAAAGGAACACTTCCCAAACAATTTCCTTATTTTAAGGGTGTTGACCTTGAATTATATGGACATTCAAGCCCTCATCATAGGTTTATATACATATAAACATAGTATCAGGGGTGATTTAAAATTTATAATAATGATATGAAATTTTTAATAACAAATTATGAAAGTGGAATTAACACCCTTACATAAATAGAAATAAAAGTTAATGATGTAATTTCCAATAAAGAATGATTTGTGATAAATACATTAGTTATACATTGAATAGGAAAAAACTAGAAAACATAGAAAGTACACTCTATAAGATGGATTATAATTTAATAATCCACAATTTTTTATATCAATGAGTGGTAATTCTTTAATAAATATGATATTTCAAAAGATATATTGAATAGACACTAATTTTTAGAAGAAAAATTTCCCATACAAACATGTCAACCATTAAATAAACAAGATGTCCCTAATAGTTTACTTCCTCCATGGTATATTTTTTCCAGAGGCTGAGATAATAGATAAAGTACTCAAACATCTAAAAAACTTCTTTCTCCTTGACTTATTGATCTCCATGAAATATCCCAACAAGTGAGTATTTAATGGGTTCCTTTTAAGGATAATTGAATAAGAAGAATCAACCCTTTATGTTATAAATGATTTCCTTACTGGGACGTGTGGTTCTTATTAGAAAGGAAATAAACTGTCTGAATAAAAACAAGGATGTCATGGCCACCTACAATTCCTGATTACATAGAATTCACAGATATTTTTTTAGCATTCCATTTTTGAGACCCTAGTTCTGAAAGATGATCACAATAACTGTAATCCATTTTTTTATGGGGAATAGATATTATGGTAAAGAATCTGCTTCTATTTATAATAAATTTATCTCTATAATAAATTCCACTAACATATTTGGAATGTGGAAACCATTCATACACCAAAATAAAATCAAAATTAATGTTTTGATTTCCTTCATAAAATTTAATTTTTTATTATATTTAGAGTTCATATTATAATCCAAATAGAAAAGACTTAAAATTAATAGGCAGATGAGATACAAAATCTATATTCCAAATAATACATTATGTCTAAAAAATATTCTAGTTATCGTTCTTCTACAAATTTATTGTTTTTGGTATTCAATAAGACCCAATTTAATAGTGTATAATATATGGTGGAAAAAATATAAATTATTAACTTGAAAAAAACATCAATGATTTGTTTTTTTACTTCACCATATTGCATTCCCCAACCAATAAGACCCCATATTTACTATTTTATTGGGTGAAGAAGAAATCAATATTAAGGTTGAGTCACCCCAATGTAAATAATCATTTATTATAAAATAAATAAATATTAGTGCTCACAAATATTGTTAGACGATCTTGAAAAAATTATTTAAAAGTCGTTACTAGAACAACATAAAATAAGTGTTTAAAAATCTAAAAATCCATGTTTTTGACCTAATGTTCCACCTTATCTCATTTATTCATGTGGATAAGGTATAAAAATTGAGGGAATTATTGATATCAAGGAATTATTTTTTATCTTTTAACACAAATGATTGGACCCTAATATCATATATTGGGTGTAATCAAATTGAGAATATTCTATGAAGAAACATGATATATAGTTCATGAAACATCATACCAATGTGATATTTATTAGAAAATACTTTGTATAACAATTCACATATTATTTAGTGGTCCTCATTGTATAAAAACAGATGGTACTATGATATTATATTTCATATCACCCAAAAATATATATAGAATTAAAAATCTTAAGGACATAAAGGTCATGTTATATTTTCAATTTGATATGATCCAAAATAACATTGAGTATTTTTAATTTTTATTGTCTTTAATGGTTTGAGGATAATATTACCATCATAACCATAAATTTCATAGAAATATCTATACCACAATACCATAAACAGAAAAAATAGATGGTCCCTCTCACATAACCCTATTCTAATTTTAATGATATTTTTTATTAACCATTTATTTAATTTCTATGATCCATCCCAAAATACACTACAATTCCATGAGATTTATTAATTAAAAAACGCCAATTGCATTAATTATGGTCAAAAGTACATTATATTAAAAACTTATTAGTGGATCTTGATATAAACCTCTATATTTTATGTCATATATTAATTTATACATAATATTAATATGTATTGAGTGGTCCTTTCTAGGTGGACCTATAGTCTCAATAATTTCATCATTTCTTCACGTAAAATTTCATAGAGTGGTCCTTTATAAATGTCCCTAAATTTTATGTTCCAATACTATTAGTGTGTGAAATATATATGCAAAACTTTTGATTTTCATTTTACAAACGAAATTTACATAATGGTTTAGTAAACTCCGCCTATATGTGGGATTCATAACTATTGTTCATGATTTTGGTCAACATACCTCTCAGGGGACCTAAAAATGATTGTATTGTGTGATATCTTGATCTATGACATTAGTGAAGAAATGTTTTTACCTTTCATACCATTTTCATAGGATAGAGAGTGAATCCTAAATATAATATCCTATGAATTTCCATGTGGATCACACCATTTTATTTTACCCTTATACTTCAATTTTTAATCTCATTATCATTTAAATTGTTTCCAAGGTAGAGTTACCACTATCAATTTGACCATGGTATTTGAATCCCTACCAATTCAGGTTGGGTTACATTTACAACAGCCATAAGAGGGTATCTTACCTTTATAGAACTACATGTGGTTTGATGAATGTCTCTATTGGATATGGACTAATATACTAATATTATATTATAGGTTCATATATAACCTTTTTCTATCTCATTACCCTTTCCCTAAACATTCTAGACCTTTTTCCTAGTGATTTTTATTCTGTTGAAATTTTATTTCTTTCACTATGGTCCCCTTTTCGATAGTTAAACATGTCCCATGTGAATCATTTATATATAGATTACCTGACACGTAGTGTTATATTTCTAAAATATTTTAAATCTATATTTACCAAATTATTATCCATTATGTAAGCCAGGATTATAAAAAAAACTTTTTACTAAACAAACCATCACATTACTGGATACTTGTATATGTAACATAAAAAGGACATAATTGGACACTGTAATTACATATTAAACTATAATATTGTTGACTAGTACCTATTTTGAGGAATATAATTTCACTAAATAAATTTTTCTCCTATTCTATATTTTGTTAACTATATCACCATCGAGCCAGATAATTGAGTGTGATCAACGGTCATACATAGTACACTCATATAATAATATGATAACAGACATACCATTTTAAAAATTCCATTGTTAAATTATTGTATCTATTAATATTTCATTATATCTTATTCAGAAATATTAATTCATGGATAAAAACACCCAATATTTCATTTTTAAGGTATATTGAAAAGTATTTATTTTTTATTCCATTGTATATTACGCTCCATATCAAAATAAGGAACACTATTCAATTTTATATTTCTATTATATTACTCACTATTTTTATAGATTCACTTCATAATCATTAATTACCTAGTCTTTCACTCATATGTTACACAATATCTATGGTAGGTTAACTCCATGAATATGGATGGTAAACATTATAGTTTAAATCATGATTTATCTATTAATAGAATAATATATTTGAAATTTTCATCCATGATTTATGATGTTAAGAAATATATACAATTTATATTCAATTATCTATCAAATTAAACTAGGTTTTATACTTTTATCCAAAAAATATGACTTTAAAATAAAATCTTATTTATTATAATACAAAACAAATCGTTTGTATCACCAATTTTCTTCCAGAAAAACAATAAATCAGCATCATTCATATATAAAAAATTATCTAATCTCAAAATTAATTGACTCCCATTAAGGGATTATAAATTTCATATGACCATAAAAAATATAACACGAATAAACATAGTATTATAGAATAGCATATAATAGTGGCTGAATCATTGGTTTTTTTAAAATTTCAATATTTAGAAAATTTATCCCCTAAAACTCTTTTGTAGTATTTTCATTTTCAAATTTTGTAATATTATCATAAGAAAGAAAATATCTAAAATTACACTAGGAACATAATTATTATAAGGTTGATCCTAAGTGTGAGAACCTAAATCCTTTCCACTACCACTCTCATGGTTCCATGGAAATTAATTATTATAAAGAAGAGAATACAATATTGAGTAAACTCTTGTTACACTCCTTTTATCTCTTGATTGGTAATATTATACACATCCCCATTATTTTAAAATTGTATTCATACAAAACTAATAAAAAAAAAGTATGTGAATCATATTGAATTATACTCCCTATGTTTTTTTGTAAAGTCATCACATATTTTCCATTCAGTGGTGTTTATCTTGTGACATTTTCCTCCATCAAATGATAGTTCATCCTGTGCACCTCACTAAAACAAATGATATTTATTACTATTCATTTTTTTTAGTTATCAAAACCACAACTACTCTCTATTTTTATATTTAGTGTTTTTGATAGAAAAACTATTCTCAAAAAATATGTCTAATTTTCCTAAGTAAAATCTCTATAAATCACTAGTCGCAAACTCTATATAGAACTTCTCTTCTACATGAATCTTATCTCACATGGAAACCCACGTATAATAAACATTCTATAGTGTGTTATCTTTTACATTCTATATGCTCAATGTTAGGTAAATTGTAGTTTTTACCCCATTATTTATGTTCTCTAGATATAGAAAATATAGGAAACAAAATTTTATTTTCTCATTAATGAATTCCACATACAATTATTTATGAAATTTTTTTCCCATAGATGCTTCTGAAAACATCATGAATATTTTGGAACAGTCAGGAATTCTACATTAATGCCAAAATTATTCAAAAAATATCTAAATTCGGATATTATGTAGCTCAATTAAACATCCTTGAATCTGGATAGATAACTAACACATGTCAAGATCGGTTCATTGTAGTTAGTCCTATGGGATTATAAAAAATCTATAAAGAACCTAAGATATCTCCATTAAAAATGATTTTTTTGAGCCTTTTAATATCATTTCATATTATCATAAATCTCAACTTATCCAAAATTTTCAGAGCATTAAAATATATTCTAGTGACTTCATTAGTAAATTATCATGTGACTCTACTTTGTCTAATTTCCCTTAAATTTATTTTCTTCAGAAGTTTGTACATTATATGTTTTTTATCTTCACAAAAGACCAGCTAACAGTTTTCATATGGGGAATTTTTTCCAGTGGATTCATTTCTTATATACATCCCTACAACCAAAAACATCATAACTTTACAAAATCAAACATCATGTTTAAAAACCATTTGTTTCGATAGATATATCATAAAAAATATATCCAGAAACTCATCTCTAATTATTTTTTCACTTGTCCCACTATATATTTTTGAATAAATTATTTCAAAATTTAATTATTTTTTCTACATAAAACATTATTCATCTCATAGAATTATTGTATATCTCATTTTTAATTCTCTATTTAATTATTGTAGATATTTAAATATCAAATCATAAAAGATACCTCATTTTATTTTGTTATCCAATACTTTTGTCACATTCCTTTTCATTCACATTGTATAAAAATACAAATACTCATAAAAACATAGTTTTAATTATATTCAATTTTTTTTATGATGAACAATGTATCCACTTTTATAACTTATATTTTTAACTCCCTATAGCATCCTTATTTTTCAAAGCGTCTCCAAACTTCTCAAAAAACATTATTCATAATATTTTTATATTGATCTTCATTATGTAGAACCATTGAATTTTAACTTACTGAATTATTATTATTTAGTGAATCTTCTTCAAACATCCCAAAAATCTATTTAATAAAGACATTCATTACAAATTAATGTTGAAAAAAATACAAAACATTATTAGAAACCAACTCAAAGGATCTTCAATATCATCCTTTGATTTTTTGACAACATTCATTAACAAATTTTACAACTCATTAATTATCATCACTAATATATTTCCACAGAAAATTTTTGCGACAATAGTATTTTTGGAAAGATTTACTAAACATAACCTTTATCATAGTGAGGGTTTTGACCCCAGACTACTGTGTGGTGTATTTTTTTGGAATTTCACTGGTCATTAGAAAACAAATTATGGCCATGTTATGATAAAATCTCATCCACTTTTAGATTATATTAAAATTTTCACCCCTAATAAGTGATGACCACAACATTATAACCATTTTCGAAGGAATATCAATTACTCTCTAATTCATCAAAATAATGTTTACTCCCCTCATTTTGGGGAAAACATATATACAGTCTACCCATTTATCAATAAAATACAAACTACATTGAGGAAATTCCTTAAAATATTTAGAAATTCATTGTTAGATGGTGGACATGATGTTTTAGCCTTAATTCCCCAAATCACTATTTAGGGATAGCTTTGGTGAAAACATATACAATTAGGTATCTTTTTAAATGTACTAAATCCTGAAATATCTGTTAAAAATATTCTATTTTTCGAAGTGATTCTTAATATCAATATTTTTTTCATTTTCATATATGATTTTTTGAAATATGAAAGAAAGATTTATTATCATAAATATTATTCAATGGTGTAGAAATTATGAACATTGTTGGGAAAAAATCCCTCAAGGTATCATTGAAGCATTTTTGAGGTGATTGTGTTTGTTGACAAAGTGGACATGAGAGTAGTGATTGTTGACAAAGCAAAACAATGACATAAAAATTTGTTGACAAAGAGGATTTCACGGTGGAATGTCGAGTTCAAGAGCTGAGTTATACGATTCATGTTTGATTCATGAACGTCGAAAAAAGGAATGGATGATCTGGAGGCGGTACAAAAGAACAGATACAAGGTGCCGCCGTTTTCCAGTGTTTTCCAAATTTTGGGGCCTGAAAATCCGCAAATGAAGAAAAGTGTTTTTGGCAAAGGGAATTGCGCGCCGAGGACTTGGAGAATAGGAAACTTGCGTGCCATATGTTTTTCAATATCAGAAGATCAAAATATGGCAAAGTAAGTAGGTTCGCGCATGTTTGAGAGTTGGTCGCGCAAGTGTCTAAAAGGAAAGAAGACTTTCGCGCCGAAACTGGGTCCCACAGGTGACTTGCGCGCCGTCGCGCAGGGTGGTCAGATTTCCTATAAATACTGGACCACCCCTCTTTATTTTCTAATAGAGTTCAACACTTTTAGAAATCAGAGCTCCCGTCGCGCAGGTGTCGAGGTCGCGCAAGTGGTGAGTGTGGGTCGCGCAGGTGAATTTGCGCACCAGTAGTTGAAGTTGTGCGCTGGTGTTAGAAGTTGCGCGCCGGTTGGCAGTTGCGCGCCAATATTGGTTTGGGCGTAAAAGGAAGAGAGTCGCGCAAGTTTGGGGTTGAGGAAGCTTGAGTCGCGCAAGTGTCTGATGAGGACTTGAGCGCCTGTTGTGACTTGCGCGCCGATACTTGCGCGCCGAGATTGACTTGCGCGCCAAGTAAGGTTTTGTTCTATCAGTGCTTCTCGGACTACGTGGAAGTTGGTAAGTTTCCTGATACCTTCGGTGCAAAGAGATATTCATCTACAGGTGAAAGTTGTACTTCAATAGAGCATCTACACACATAGGAAGATGCATTTCTTCATTCAAATGAAGAGACCTATAGGTCTATAAACCGTGAGTGGATTCCCTTCCAGAGTAGTGAGCTTAGGAAGAGGAAGAAGGTGATCCTCTCCACCGGAAGTGAGCCAGAGAGAGAGAAACAGGGAGTGACCCTTGGGAAAGCAGGGAGCTGACCCTAAACATTGTAAAGGCAGTGATCCTGGGTATAGAAGTGATCTAGCCCGAACATTGTATCCACGACTAGTGAAGATTAGTGGATTTTGGTACGACCGGAAACTTGTCGGTGTATGCTCCTTGGACGTAGCTCAGTGAGGGTGAACCAAGTAAAAATCTCTGTGTCTATCTGTTTGCTTCCCTGCATTGCATTCAAAGCATCATCATTAGATAAAGAAGTAAAGAAGTGATCATAGTTTACACACAAGAGCAAACAAAGTGACCCTTGTAATAAAGAGGTCAAGATCCAGTGGGGTAGGAAGAACATTGAAAAAGAATATCAATACCCTGATTCACCCCCCCCCCCTATTAGGGTATATAGGCCCTTATTGGCCCTAACAATTGGTATCAGAGGGAAGGTTTCTGTTATCAGATTTGTTTGCTCCGACTTGGTATAGTCGATCTGTGTACCATGGCAAAGGGAAAAACATCAAAGAAGAAGCAGAAGTCAGGTAGTATTCCTCAGTGTGGAAGTGTGTAAGGAAAAAGTGTGATTCAATTAAAAGAAACAAACGGCTTACTGATGGAAGGTCTGGATGAATCTGATAGGAAAAATATTGATTCACTCAAGCAGGATGAATGAATGAGTGAAGTACATGAACTTCAAAGTGATGATGAAGAAGAAATAATTGAAGGAAGAATAGATATGCGTGCTAATTTAGAGGCTTCTCTTGAAGAGATAGATGTTTGGAGAGCCAAAACCAAGAAAGCCAACAATGTGGTTCATGATGCCAAACTCTATATGCAGCAGCAGGAAGAAGAGAATTCTGAGTTGATGGATAAAATTGAGAAACTCAAGTTATCAGCACCAAAGAACTCAGAATCAGTTGGTGAGTATAAGCTTAAGATTGAAGAACAGAAAATGGACATCGATGACTTGAATAGAAAAGTGAAAGATCAAGTCAAGTGCCTCGAAAAACCTGATATTCCAAGTTACGTTGGAAACACCAATGAAATTAAGTCTAAAGACATTCAGATCCAAGCACTAGAAATTGAGATCAACAAGCTAAGAGGCTTAAATCAAAGGCTTATTGATGTTGCTACTGAGCTAAAGGAGAAGAATGATTCTCAGGGTGAAGAACTACAAAAGATGGCTAAAACGAAAGGAATACAGAAGGCTGGTGATTATGAAGAGAATCAATAGTCCGATGAAGTTCAGAATAATCAAAGGCTATAACAAGAGAATGCATGTTGTTCTAATTCTGTCACTCAAGAAAAATTGAAGGTAAAGGAGAAAAATGACATTGTTGATAAGTTGAAGCGTGAACTGGAAGATGAGATGATTTGTGGAAAGAATCTCAGAAAAGAACTCAATTCCCATCTTGAATCAAGGGATATGAAAATTAAAAAGTTGGAAGAAGAACTAGAATCAATGAATAAAGAAGTGGATAAATCCAATGCTAGAGGAAAGCCCAAAATGAAGTATTCCTTACACTTGCTATTTGATTATCCGTCGACAGGTGATGATGAAATGAATTTTTTTTTTCTATTTCTGAAAAGAGTCAAGAACAAATTTTTTCAGCCCAAAGACCATACAGTTTGGGAGAAATTGGTATCGGATTTGATGAATCCCCTACCGTGAAAGATAGAAAAAGAGCTGTGAACACTTCCAGATGTGAAAGAAATCCTATAGGTGCTGTAGATAGGCCTAAGAGGACAGTTACCAAAGGTAGTGATGACATGTGCTATTTCTGCGTGATTCACGGCCACACATCAAGCTTCTGTCCAGATGCTCTGGAATACATTCCAGGCTATGAAAATAGAAACTTTGCTGAATCTGAGAATAAGAAGAAGCGTCCTGAGAAATTAGAGAGAAGAGTCTCTCAGAGGAAAGCATCTGTTAGATGCTATTACTGTGGAATAATGGGACACACCATGAGTATGTGTCAGGATGCTCAAGAGCCTCGTGCCAGAAGAAGAACTCAAGGTGTTTCAGCATCTCGATATAGAAATGATGAAAAGAGGTATGCCTTTTATGGAAATTGTTTTATCTGTTCTAATTATGGTCATTTGGCAAGACATTGCAGCAAGAAGAAAGAAAGAAATGAAAAGGGACTCGAAAGGAGATTCTCATCCCTAGTGATGCATAATGAGAAATTCTACACTGGGAGACAATGTGGTATGTTTGAGAATAGGCTCAGATCCTCAGTTGAATCATATATAGCTGAATGAAAGGTGTATCAGTCACCTCCTCTTTCACACTCACAACTGCCCCCTAAAAAAGAACATGAACAAATCTGGAAGAAAAAGGGAGGAAATGCTACAGCTGTGAGTAAGAAGAATGGACGTTCAGTGGAGGACCCACCCCCAATGAAAAATAGGGTGGTGACTCAGACATCTGATAAAAGAAGGATGAACAAAGAACATATTGAAAAATTATCATGTCGTGTTTCTCATCGAGAAGTGAAGGAAAGAGGAATACCCCTATGATAGGAGAATAAGAAAGGGAAGATGCCAAACAGAGAGGTTCCTACTCAGAGAAATAATCAAGGAAAATGGAATTTTGATAGAACCTCAAAGAAGGAAATGTGTACTAGCGGGTTTATACCCCAAGCGGTGTGGAAGGCCGAGCCTACCAAATCTACATATCATAAAAAGGCTAAAAATGTAGGCAATGAATGCCTAGTCATATGGCCAGAACAGTTGAAGTTGGCTAAGCAGCTGGAGGAAGCAAGAAAAGAGTGTGATGCCCTCCAAGAAAGAATCAATGGGTAGACCCATCAAGATCAACCACAATCCTCATCTTGAGGAGTCCAGAAGGAACCCCCCCCCCCTCTCCCTATGTATATAAATGCTATTCACTGATGATTGATGTGTTTTAGGTTTTAGGGAGATATGATCCAAGGGGAAGTGGCATCTAAAGATGAAAAATGGAAACGTGATATGCTTCAGTGTTTTGATTGACTCAAATCAGTAGCACAACAGGAAGTGATTGTGTTATTGACTTTGTCTCTTGGTTCCTACACCGAGTTCCAACTCAGTAAGATTAGAGATTTGGTTAATGGATCGATGCTGAGTGCCAGATTAGAATAAATGATGCAGGAGAAGAATGACGTTTATGGTTATAAACAGTGGGTCTAACCCCAGGAAGTGTTGCATAACATAGGGGGAGCATTCAACAACAAAATCAGATGCCAGATCCATCAAGGAAATAATTGGATGACCCAGCTCAAGTGTTGTCTATCGAGAGAAGACATACTATGGGAGAAGCAGCAGTGATCAAGCATTTCATGCTTATTTATTTTGATCTATCATTTTGGTATCAGCTGACTGTTTCCAGGATACCAAGAAGCTGTGAGAAGTAGTTGAAAAGATTGATTTCACTGAACAATGAAACAGTGAGAAATTTCCTGATAAACGTGATGAGGAGGAAAGCAAAAAAGGGGAAGCATAAGTGACTAATTCTGATTTAGAAATGAAAAATCCTCGTTTGCACAACAATCAAAGAGTTGAGCTGAAATTGACATGCATAATATCATTGGTGATTAGTTAGCTCTAGCTCAGACTCGAAGAATGAAATCATTACAACAAACATCGTTTTTATCTCAGGTGGAGCCAAAATGTTTTTCCGATGCAGCTAAAGATGAAAACTGGGTTCAGGCTATGAATGAAGAGCTTGATCAAATTGAGAAGAACCAGACATGGGAGATTGTTTCGAGGCCAGTAGACAAGAATGTCATTGGGACCGAATGGGTATATCGCAATAAGATGAATGAATATGGCATAGTGATTCGGAACAAAGCACGTCTAGTGTGCATGGGGTACTCCCAGATCGAGGGAATTGATGTTGATGAGACATTTGCACCGGTAGCAAGGCTAGAGACAATAAGATTATTCCTAGCCATCACAGTGCAAAGGAAGTTCAAAGTGTTCCAGATGGATGTCAAATCTACATTCTTGAATGGTGTTCTGGAAGAGGAGGTGTATATTGAGAAGCCATATGGTTTTTTCATTCATGAGGATGAGAACAATGTTTTCAGGCTGAAGAAGGCATTGTATGGGATGAAACAAGCACCAAGGGCATGGTACTCAAGGCTTGATCAGTAATTGAAGAAGCTTGGTTTTAAACGTGGAGGAGTTGATTACAATCTCTATTTCAGTAATGACAGTAATCAAAGGATGATGGTGTTGGTTTATGTCAATGAAATAATATTTTGCAGATTAGATGAAGCTCAGTGCAGACAGTTTTCCGAATTCATGAAAAATGAGTTTGAAATGTCAATGATTGGAGAGCTGACGTTTTTCCTTGGTCTACAGGTAACACAAGGAAGGAATGGAACATTCATTTCTCAATCTAAATATGCTAAGGAGGTCCTGAGAAGGTTTGGAATGGAAAATTACAAGGAGATGAAGACTCTGGTGGCTACCCGGATGAAATTACCAAAAGATGAGGATGGAAAGGCAGTAAATATCATAGAATACAGGCAAATCATTAGAAGTATGTTGTACTTAACCGCAACAAGTCCTGATATTGTTTTCTCCACATGCCATGCAGCGAGATATCAGAGTAATCCCAAGGAAAGCCACATGCTCGCAGTGAAAAGAATACTTCGGTGTATCAAGGGCACGGTGGACTTCGTATTGACATACAATGACAAATCTCAGACAAAATTATTGGGATATACTGATGCAGACTGGGCCGGTTCAGCGGATGATAGGAAATCAACGTCAGGTGGAGCTTTCTATCTTGGAGGATTGGGTATTTCTTGGCTAAGCAAGAAGCAAGATTGCATTTCATTGAGCACCGCAGAAGCTGATTATATTGTGGCCACTCAAGCCTACACACAGTTATTGTGGATGAAGCAGCAGCATGAAGATATGGGAGTTGAAGTGAAGTCTCCGATCGGAATCCAGTGTGACAACTCAAGTGCTATAAATCTTAGCAAAAATCATGTCCATCATTCCAGGACAAAGCACATTGAGATCAAGTATCATTTCATCAAGGAGAAGGTTGAGCAGGGAATCGTGAAATTGGAGTATGTGCCTACAGCGCTACAGGTTGCAGACATTCTGACAAAGGCCTTACCCAAGGAAGCTTTTTAGAGGCATCGACTGGCTCTGGGAGTTCAGTCGATTCCCCGTACTTGAAATAGTGTGGATGTGGGACCCCCCCCCTCTCCCCGAGGTATGATGTGTTTTCCATAATATGCTGATATGTGTTCTCTACTATGTTACAGACTAAAAATGAGTGTCCTTTGGGTTCGTTGTCAAAGGGGGAGAAAACTGTTTGTTAAAGGAGGATAAAATAGTGATTGTTCAAGGGGGAGACAGTGCAGAGATTTGATAAATCATAATTGATACGGGGAGAAGCTGACTGGTGGAGTAGCCAGAAAGGGGGAGCAATGAGAAAGGGGGAGTGTATGAAATCTGACGATGCTAGAAGTGATCGATCAAAGAATAGATATCACGACTGCTGAGGATCATGATAAAAGCAGAAGAGTGGTGTTGGAAAGTGGTGGGACTATTTCCAAAACAAAGAGTGGTTTTCCAACAAATCCATCAATAATTGGTATCAGTTTAGTACAAATTCGTATCAGTTTGGTGTCATTAGTGGATGTCAGAGATTAAGTGATTCATTGATGAACTTTTCATTTACTCTTGTTTCTCACGCTGAGCATTTCTCATGTGGTCTTAGAGTATGTGTTGAGTAAATCCTTGATCGATATCAGAATCGCAATGAGGCGAATGAAGGCTGAATAATCAACGACGTATCTTTGTTTTCAAAGAGTTGTCAAAAATCCCAAAGGGGGAGATTGTTGGGAAAAAATCCCTCAATGTATCATTGAAGAATTTTTGAGGTGATTGTGTTTGTTGACAAAGTGGACATGTGAGTAGTGATTGTTGATAAAGCAAAACAATGACATACAAATTTGTTGACAAAGAGGATTTCACGGTGGTATGTCGAGTTCAAGAGCTGAGTTATACGATTCATGTTTGATTCAAGAACGTCGATAAAAGTAATAGATGATCTGGAGGCGGTACAAAAGAACATATACAAGGTGGCGCCGTTTTCCAGTGTTTGCCAAATTTTGGGGCCTGAAAATCGGCAAATGAAGAAAAGTGTTTTTGGCAATGGGACTTGCGCTCCGAGGACTTGGAGAATAGGAAACTCGCACGCCATATGTTTTTCAGGATCAGAAGATCAAAATATGGAAAAGGAAGTAGGTTCGCGCAAGTTTGGGAGTTGGTCGCGCAAGTATCCAAAAGGACAGAAGACTTTCACGCCGAAACTGGGTCGCACAGGCGACTTGCGCGCCGTCGCGCAGGGTGGTCAGATTGCCTATAAATACTAGACCACCCCTCCTTATTTTCTAACAGAGTTCAACACTTTGAGAAATCAGAGCTCCCGTCGCGCATGTGTGGAGGTCGCACAAGTGGTGAGTGTGGGTCGCGCAGGTGAATTTGCGCGCTAGTAGTTGAAGTTGTGCGCCAGTGTTAGAAGTTGCGCGCCGGTTGGTAGTTGCACGCCAATATTGGTTTTTGCGTAAAAGGAAGAGTGTCGCGCAAGTTTGGGGTTGAGGAAGCTTGAGTCACGCAAGTGTCTGAGGAGGACTTGCGCGCCCATTGTGACTTGCGCGCCGATACTTGCGCGCCGAGATTGACTTGCACGCCAAGTAAGGTCTTGTTCCATCAGTGCTTCTCGGACTGCGTGGAAGTTGGTACGTTTCCCGACACCTTCGGTGCAGAGAGATATTCATCTACGGGTGAAATTTGTACTTCAACAGAGCATCTACACACAGAGGAAGATGCATTTCTTCATGCAAATGAAGAGACCTACAGGTCTATAAACCGTGAGTGGATTCCCTTCAGAGTAATGAGCTTAGGAAGAGGAAGAAGGTGATCCTCTCCACCGGCAGTGAGCCAGAGAGAGAGAAACAGTGAGTGAACCTTGGGAAAGCAGTGAGATGACCCTAAAAATTGTAAAGGGAGTGAGCCTGGGAATAGAAGTGATCTAGCCCGAACATTGTATCCACAGCTAGTGAATATTAGTGGATTTTGGTACGACCGTAAACTTGTTGGCGTATGCTCCTTGGACGTAGCCCAGTGAGGGTGAACCAAGTAAAAATCTTTGTGTCTATCTGTTTTCTTCCCTGCATTGCATTCAAAGCATCATCATTAGATAAAGAAGTAAAGAATTTATCACAGTTTACACACAAGAGCAAACAAAGTGATCCTTGTAATAAAGAGGTCATGATCCAGTGGGGTAGGAAGAACATTGAAAAAGAATATCCATAACCTGATTCACCCCCCCCCCCTATCAGGGTATATAGCCCCCTATTGGACCTAACAAACATCAAGTATTCTAATTGGACATTCAATCAAATATTTATTTATTCAAGAATGTGTGGAAGTATAATATTCTTCTTCAGATGTACTCAATGTTAATAAACTATGATTCTTACTGTTCCAAAATATATAAAATTAATCTATGTAAATTGTTCCTCCTAAATTTGATTCTCTATCATTGTAATTTCCACACATATTAGAATTTTTGTGCCCATGAATGCTTATATCACTATATAATTTATATAACAACCTAAAGAAAATTCTCTTTTGACATATATAAGGGTTATTTTTGTAGACAACATATGATATTATTTTAGATCATTCTCATAACATGATAATAAATTAATAGCACAAATGATGTCGTATCTTCAATCAATAAAAATATTACACTTCATAATAGTACATGAAAATCATTCTGATGCACAATTTTCATAGAATCATTTTTTTTTCATCTTCATACAAATTAAAATGGGATTAGAATATTTTTTTGGAATCCCAAATAGCCAACATTTTTAACAAATCCATAATTTTGTTTTCCAATCATAGGAAAATATATAATTTCTTTTATTGAACATAGAATACTATATAGAAATATAATTCCTTAATAATTGATAGTTATAAGTTTATATTTATTTATATTGAAAATACAATAAAATAATTTTCAATATCTCATTAAAAAATTATTTCATCAATTTAAACAATAACAATCAAGGTTAGTGAGTTCATCACATTCACATATATGTGGTTGAAAAGATTCCCTTAATGAAAATTTGTCTTTTTCAAGAATCTATCACATTTTGAGTACCATGATTATAAATCATTTTTCAACTAATATAAGTATTTGGTCAAATTAAAAACCCTAGTTCCATAATTTTCAAGTATGAATAATAATGGTTTCTCAATTTTATGATCTTCTTTAATATCACATTTTTTAAAAGTTCAAATAACATCAACCTAATAAAATTTTTATCAATGATGTATAGACACTTCTAAAAACATTGTAATAGAATATATTAATTGATTATGAGAAATATGTATTCAAAATCCACTCTTATCACTTATAAATATTTTAATAACAATATTTTTTATGCATTATTTTTATTAAATTTAATTTATTTGATAGATTATGTTACACGTAACATTTTGTTTTAAGGAACCATAATATTCTATTGTTGATATTATTATTATAACATGGCCATTATAACTTATCTACTAAACCTGGTGGTATAAATTAGAATAATTTTTTTAAATTATTTATAATGGATATATTTAAAGAGATTAATTTAATGAAATAGTACTTTATTTTTGGAACAAAATTTTTATGCTCTGAAAATACCTTTTTCCCAAAAAATTGAATTTAATTTATTTTTGTTAACAAATAATACAAATAAATTTTTAAATTTCTAGATAATTTATTTTAGAAAATAAAATTAATTTTTGGAAATACAATTTTAATAATATCTTATTATGAATAATAGTTATTTTCTAAAATAATTAATTTTTGGTGAATAGTAAAAAAATATTGGATTTTAATGAAAACTACTTATGTTTGGAGATTTCAAAATGATTAATTTTTTTCAAAATATTTTTATAAGAAAAAATAGCACAATTATCATGTAGTTAGTTCAATATTTCATCGGAATAAATTTCATATTGATTCTTGAGGGAAAATAAATTTTAAACATTTAAAAATTATATCTTTGGAAAACCACTTTTCCATCTCGCATAAAAGATTAATTTTGAATTTAATTTTCCGACATATATTATTAGAATTTCAATAAATTTATTAAATATTTTCAATAATAATAATTAATATTAAATTATAATCTCAATTTAATTTTTTTCAATATGAATAAAAAAAGAGACATAATTAATTATCACAATTAAGGTTAAAATAGTATTAAAAAGTGTTAAACAAAGATGATAAGAGGTAAAATGTCCTAGAAACACGTCCAAATAACTTTAGCTATAAATAATTTGACCCTATGATCAATAAGGTTTGATAATGACCTATATTTTTTTTCCTTTATTCATCTATATAATGTATGTGCTCTTAATTAATTTCAAACATTCGGTGTGTTTCCTCCCCCCACTTATAAATGGTCACCCATATCATATCCTCTTTACAATAAATACCCATTTGGTTTAACCATACACTAACCAAATATCTTCCTTATTTTATTACCAATATCGTAGAGGCCATATTCTTTCTAGGATTCCATCCAATGATGGCCTTAGCAATAATCATACAGAGGTCCTCTAAAGAAGTGTATGTTCAAATGTATACAATGGAAGTCGAGACATAAGGTAATGGATTATCTTCTCACTATATTTTCATTATGAACCTGACATATTAACCACTCATTTTTTGTTGTTAAAACAAACATGATTTTATTTTATGATTCTCTTAATGAAATTGTTGCATCTATGTATCCATTTATTATTCTCCAATTCATTATGAATACGATTAAAAAGACACCAATGTGGTAAATGTTTTATATTACAATATCATTGTTTATTAAGATTATTTATTATTAATTTTAATATTATGAAGACTTATATAATATATCTCTAAAAACCATGAATTTTATTATCTTATGGTTATGTTATGAAAATACATTTTCTCATTTCAATTTCCTGTCTTCATGTACTCAAAATTCTACAAGTATGTTTTTAAAGAAAGACAATTTTATTTTTCTCTAATATTGAAACACCTTTTTTCTTCTATGAACATTTTTTTCTAAAAAGTTATTGGGAATAATGTTTTAGATACTATCAAGTTATTATTTAATGTCATTATTACCCGTGTTATTTACAAAATGATTTAAAAATAATATTTGTGTCATTTTTCAATCATGTCCCATTTCGATTTTCCAAAAATGATAATGGAATCATTATTTTCATGTGTATGGAATGAATTGATTTTCCCAACATCATGCCTGAACAATTTTTTAAATATTCAATTGTAGTTTACGAATGTTATTTTCAAATAAAATTATTTTTAAAATGTTATGTGATTTTTTATTTTAAAAAAAATGTAATTTTTAAAGTGATAATTTGTTTTTCTCTAAAAATGTTATTGGTTATCTTTAAAAATAATATTCTATATAATATAAAATACTAATATTACATATAATATCTATTTTAAATATCATCCAATTGTAAAATCATTATTCATTCTTTGGATGTTTAATTTCATTGGTGAAATTATTATTATAAAACCCATTTATATTTCATTGGTCAACCTATGATGAAATGATTATTAAACCCATTTATTTTCATATTTTATGACATGATGAATGTTTTATGATCTTTTGGATCAAAATTTTATGGGTTAAGTGATGGGTGATACATATATATTTCTACAATTTTTTGGGTAATGAATAAATCTATATAATCTTAAAGGGTGCATAAGAGTTTATCCCTAACTCAAAAGAGTGTACATGATGGGTTAAGTTAGAACGAGGGTGCATACAAGGTTATCCCATGGTCGAAGTATGTACATGGGTAGTTAAACCAAGCCTATCATTTTATGAATTTATTGGTGGGTAGACATGAAACAAGGCTTTCCGGGCTTATGTGTATCACACTACTCTATATCTTATTCCAATGTTATAATATCATGAATTATGTGGTTTGATTACATTTTTATTCATTCATTTTTTTAATTGTAATATTTTTTCTATGACTCGTTTTTGTGATCTATGATATGCAGGATATGTTTTTAAAATGGTAATCTCCTGTTATCATACCCTTATTATCATGTTACTATTATGTTATCATTGATATATCCCTTTGATGCCCTTACTAATCATATGATATCACTATATATTAAGTTTGTTACCTATAATATAATGAATTTTTTTATGTATTATAAGTCTAATAAGGGTAATTGATATGAATAAATTAGTAGGAGAAGATGCATTTCACCTGTCAAACAATTTTTAATGTTTCTATGTTCCCGAACAAACTATAACTAAATGAATACGGCATGGATTGTTTTGGTAAGGTAATGAATATCAATATATTAGGATGTAATATTTTTTTATGAGATGTTTAGATATTAATATTATGTATTGGGGAAAGGTTTAGTTAACCATTAGAATCTAGGATGAGAAAATAATAGAGGGATCCTTAAGGATTTGAATAAGGATAAGTCAATGGATAATTATAATTATTGGAAAATATCCAAGAATATTGGTGAAGGATAAATTGATAGGTTTCTATGAAATTACATCCATGTCTTGATACTATAAGTGGATGTGGTTCTAGAATATATGAACCTATGGGTAATAAATCCAAAAAAGCTCCATCAGTCACGACTCGAGTGTTTCCTGGTACAAGGAAATGGGCCTTACTAAAAACATGGTTAGAAAATCTCAGAGGATATACTGTGGGGATTCAGAAAATCATTACAAACCATCCTTTTTTATTCGAAAAATCACCTTGAATAAACTAGGATAAGACTAAGGTGTTACAGATTCAAAAGAAGTTTTCATTATTTATATAAAATGTATGTGATTTTCCTTATTATGTGGTTTCACACTATGATTATTGTTTATTATATAATATTTTTTTGGTTTTAGTAAATCGTTCGATCTTAAAGGATCCATGTTAATTCCAAATGAAAAAAAAATGAAATGATTAACCTATAATGAAATCAAATGATATGGTATTTGTAATGAGATTTAATTTTCAATACTCACACAATTTTCTCAGGATATGAAACATGGTGAACATCCAATTAGAAATGGAATGAACACCATTGTATTATGTCCTTCAGGAGTAAATGTATTCCTTATTTTAGTGGTTTTGTGGATCCACTATTTACCAAGAAATATATTAGTACCATTTATGAAATATATTTCATTTTCCAGTGTTAAAGAGTTAAAAATTCATTTTTGTTGTTTATTATTTTGAAGAAGAAGAATATCATTGGTAGGCACTTATCAATAATATGAGGAAACAAGCTGATGTTGAATGAATGGAATGGAATTATTTAAGAGAATATTTTTTAAAAATTACATTCTTCATATTCTTCATATGAAAATGGTAATGAAACTGATTGATATATAATAGAGTTATGACGAAGCTATAGGTACCAATTTTGAAAATTTTACTAGAAATGTCTGGTATGATTCTGGTATTGTCATCGAACCTTGATTTATGGTACTTCAATTCTCAAATAGAATACAAGCATGTATTCATTAGAGTTTATCTATGTGTTAATTTAGTATATATGTAGAAATCATGTGATGTGATATTAAGGTGGAAATACCCATTGTAGTTTCCCATGAATATCATGGTCTTGAAATGAAATGAATGAGGGAACTCAAATGAAACTCTAAAATCCAAGGAGAGAACCAGAGAAGCGTTCCTTCATGCTCGTAGTGTCGATAGAAATGTATAAAAAATTATCCTAAGGGGACTACTTAATATTTTATGTTTATAAATTAATTTCATCGAGTTAATGAATGACGGTGTGATGTGAATAAGTTAGTTAATGATGATAATAGTGGGAAATCCAGCCACAAAATGCACCACACAAAATCTATTACTTCAAGTGAAAATAATTTATAAATTTTGTGAATTAATGTCTTAATCCAAGGTAAATATAAGACAATAATCCAAAATAACCTCTAAATAAATATTAAAAGGGTTATATTACGCAATAATAATAGCCTATATGGATCATGGTAATTAGGTCACACTTATCCTACACTATATAGTTGGGATTTTCATGTTGGAGTTTGTAAGAATTGTCCATATGAAAATATTTTTTTCCATCATTTAGAGAAATTTGATGTAATTATTTGAATATACTATCTCTATCTATATGGATTCTAGAATAATGAAATGACATTTGATATTCTATCAGTTAAAGGATGAAACCAAGCTCCCAATGGAATGACAATATCTTGGATAAGAGATTGTTAAGGGAATAAAGGTTTAATTGTCTTTTATAATCATATATACCTCTATGTATGATTAATTTAACAGTTATGGATACCATCATGGTCTTATGAGTTTAGATTTTATAATAGGTTAAAATTTAAAGACACATATTTTGAGGTTTTATGTGAGGGGATATTATTAATATTAAGGATATTTGATGATAATATTATTCAAAACAGACCTCCTGTTTTTTTATGTTTTAGTGAAAATGTTATTCGATGATAAATGAAATTTTTGGATATATCATTAATGGAATTGTTATCATTTAGATATAATATTATCTTTTATGAGGAGGTAATTGTGGGTTATTTATATTTTGTAATGTTTTAGGAATTATTTTAATATAGTTTTGGATAAATGATAACCCACAGGTGTGGTGACAACCTGTCACATATGGAAAGGGTGTGGGGCTTAACCGAAAATAAGAGAATGAAAAGGTTATAACAGCTACCAATAAAATCTATGAAATTTTATTTCTAGAAGGAAAACATGAGAAATGAAATTTTTTTGTATGTATCTTGGTACGTGATATTTGTTTAAGTTGTGTTTAATAGACAAAAGTCTATATGGTTGATACAACCCTTATCCATACATGAATTGAAATTGGAATACCAAACCATTGATTTTTTCATTAGGATCCTCAAAATTTATAAAGGGAATAATTCTATATAGTTCATATTTCCTCTCGATAAAATTTAATAACACATAATTTCTATTAAAAAACAATTCTCTCATTATTATATTTCTAGAATATACATTAAGGATGTTTTAATATTTTATATAGTGCCACCCACTAGTCTATCTTATTGTGATATAATTTTTACATTGATGTTCTAGAAAAGTATTTTGAAATATCTTGATAGAAAGATGAGTTCAAACACTACATATAATCTGGGAAAATTGGTTAGTCTAAGAGAATAGTTAAAACCATAAATGATATGTTGTTATGATTTTAAATGGATTTCAATGTTGAATGTTATATAAAACTTCCACTTGTTGAATTTTCATAAAAATAACAGAATTCATTCAAGAATTCCAATGTATCTTTATGAATCCCTCTATAGAATGATGTATAGAATTTATATTTACTAGAATTATGTTATATAAATAAATTAATTGTATCTGGAAATAGATGAAGAAATTACTAAAATTTTATTTTTATGGAACCACATAGTGGGAATAAAATTAATGGTGACAATCATTGATATGATCGAATGTTTGAAGTATGTTATAGGGTCTTTCTAAGAATTTATCCCTGGAAGAAAGAAATAATATTTAAATTAAGAAAAAACAAATCCCTATTTTTATCGATCCCTTTGAAATTATTGATCATCTCCAGATGGTAGCTTATCATTTTTTGCTTTCAACAAATCTCTATCAGGTCCACGATGTGTCCCTTGTATTTATCATGAGGAAGTAAATAACTAATCTATTATATGTAATGAACTCAGTTTTTGTGACACTATAGAAATATATTTATTATAAATATCCTCCATTGGATATTCTGTATCATAGAGTGAATGTGATATGAAATAATTCCACTTCTCAGGATAATATGATTTGGTGAAACCACCAGCTTGACGAAGCTACATTGGAATTTAAGGATGTCGTGAGGATGAATTATCTTAATTTTTTAATATCACAGTGATGAATATTAATAGTGATATTCATTTTTAAGGTTTATAATATAACCACATGTGTTTTTATAAAAATTTTCTTTGAATAAATTTATTTTCATATATATCTTCAGTTACACAGAACACCACAATTTTAGGAACCATGTTATAATATTAATATTAGTATTTAAAGATGACTGTTTTAACCTATCCAAATAAACATGATGGTATGAATTGTAATATGAACCATTTGATAATTTACTATAATGGTTACATGTATAGATAAAATAATAATAAAGGGGTTGTGAATTTTTTTTAATGTCTTTATATTCATAAAAACCCATTTTATAAAAAAATGGATTTTATTGCCATTTGGGAAGAAAATAAATATAATTTTTTCGAATATTATAAAATATATTTCAAAAAACTTATCTTCATTTTTTTAATAAACATTTAAAAATTATCTTAAGGTGGATTGTTTGTATTTTCCTACCAATATTTACTTTTTGATGAATAGTAAAAATAATAGTATTTTTTGAGAACAACATTTTTGTTTACAGAATTTATAAGTTCAATTTATTTTAGAATGGGTTTAAAAGTAAAATTGGATATAATATAGTATTATATATCATATTTTGTTCATTTGGATCAATTTCATATTGAATCACGATATAAAACCTTTCTGAATTTCTGATAATTTTCTCTTTCAAAAGACTATTTTTTGTAACTTCTTTGAGATTAATTTAAAATAAAAAACATTCACATTAATTATTGTAATATGAGTAATTAATATAATATAAATTTTTCAAATTATTTATTTTCAAAATATTAAATATAGAAAAATCTATTCACAGCGGTTATGGTTAAAACGGGTTTACTATTGGGGTAAAATAAGAAGATAAGGGATAAATATCCTAGAATCTTGTCCAATAGCAATTAGATGAACATATTTCAAACTTAAAACCAATTATATTTCATAATGAAAATTTTTATGATAATTTTCTTGTAATAAACAAGAGTAAACATTATTTTTTTTCAAAAATTCCATGTGTGTCCTCCCCACCACATACAAAAGGCCACCCATCTTCTCTCCAATTCACACTTACACAACCATTTATATCAAGAAATACCTACTAAAATCTATTACATGATTTACTTCCAATATCCTAGAGGAATTATTTTTATTAGGAATCTCTCCAAACATGTATTTTGGTATAATTATAAAGAGGCTCTCGGAAGAAGAGTGGGTTCGAATATTTATGATGGAAGTCGAGACATATGGTATAACATTTTCTTCAAAATTTTATATTCATGAAACACATCCCATATTGAACAATATTTTATTTGACATGGTGCATATAAGTCACATTAATGTATTTTTTGATTCATATCATTAAATTATTGGACATACATATTTATATATTGTCCATTTTTTCTTGCAGCTTATGATTCAAAAATATACCACTATGGTAATGGTTTTATATTACAATATCATTAATTATTGAAAATTTTAATAATAAAGTTTATTAATATGAAATTTTATAAATAATATCTCAATAGACCTATAAATTTTCTTCTACTTTGGTTTTATAATTTAAATATAAGAATTCATTTTTTATCTCTTCTTGTACACATAGATCCAAAAAAAATTAATATAGAAAATTTAAATTACTTGTATCATTATGGAAACCCACTTTCTTATTCTATATTTATGTTTCAAAAAAATGTACTAAATTAAGTATTTTTAATTAGAAAATGTTTCATTAAATTAATTTTTATCATATTTTCAATTTTTTCAAAAAATTTTAAATGGAATCTTGATGCCATTTTATAAATAAGACATGTTTGGATATTATCAGAAATGTAAAAGGAATCTTTATTTTAACATGCGAGGTATGAATGAAATTACCCACTATAATGACAACATAATGTTTTAAACATTATATTATATGTTTCCAATTTTATTTTAGAAGAAAATGATTCATAAAATGTTTTATGAGTTTTTTTATTTAAAATAAGTTATTTTATTGTGAAATGGTTCTTTTCCTCAAGAAATATTATAAGAGATATTCCTAAATAATTTAACACATAAGATTATATAGTTCGATTTTAATTAATATTTACTGGATATATGATCTAATTGTACAATCCTTATTCATTCTCCAAATGTTTTGTTTTTATGATGACATGTTTTTTATGAAACCCATTTTGTTTCTATAAGTTATTCTATGATGAAATGTTTATGAAACCCATTTATTTTGATGGGTAATGATATGATGATTTGTTTATGATCTTGTTGTATATAAATATATTAATTATGTAACTAGTGGGACATATATATTAATCCAATTCATTGAATAATGATTAATTATATATTAAATTGAAGGGTAAATATGAGGTTATCCCAGGCTCAAAGGTTGGTATGCAAGAGGTTATCCAAATCATGATGTAGGTAATTGGGTGGTTATACCATGGTTATCATGTTATTAATGTCTTAGTGGGTATCCTTGACATTTTCTTATATATTCTTAGGTGTATTCCACAACTCTATAAAATATTATAACAATAACTCAAATTGTGTGAATAATTTGATTCTTTTATGATTCATGTCTTATAAATAGCTAATATTAATTCAATGACTTATGTTAACGATCTATTATATATAGGGTATGGTTTTAAAAGTTTTATATCTGGTTATCATACCTTTATTATCAATTTTATTCTTACGTGATTATTGATTTATCCATTTATACCCATAATAAGCATATGATCTCATATTTTATTATGTTTTCTTCCCCATGATATGAATAATGGTTTTATTTATGATACGTCTAAGAAGGGTATTACATATTAAGGAATTAATGGGAGAAGATGAATTTCCCATATGAACATATTGTTTATGAATCTGTGTTTCTGAAGGAACTAGACCAATATTATTTTGACATGAAATGTTATGTTTTCTAATTAATATTAATATATTACTATGTAATATTTACACATGGTATGTTTTTCTCTTAATAGATAGAATTCACAAACATGTTGTGCTTTGTTTCTTAAAATTTCCCATGTTCATTTGGCTTATTTATATTAAACTATTGTTTTTTAAATGATCCCCTTTCATGATGGACATTGAAAAAGTTCCCAGATGTCATTATTATTAATCAATTCAAGGTATTCATTTTTATAATTACACCATTCATTATTCTAAACATCCTCTGAAATTGATTTTGTTTCAACTAGTGATATATGCGATTTTTTCATTTAATAATATCAACTTTATTCTAGTCAAAAATAGACACTGTTTATTTATGATTAAATTAATAAATTCAATATTTTTTATAGAGTATGAAATTTTAAATATTTTCATATATTTTAACTTTATCATCATAATATTTTTCGGAATCGTCAGTCATCTTTTTTCACTCAGTTTCTTCGTTAATTTTTTATATTTATTAAAAGTCTTTCCATTTTCTTCCATAACATTTTTAACAATATTTTTAAAGGAATTTGGATTTTAATAAAATTAACATCATAATAATACATCAATATTAATGAAAAATTATCAAAATATTTATATCTTCCTTAACTAGATTAATATCATCAAAAAATTCCTTCCTACACATTTCCATCAAATTTCGAAACATCCAGAACCTTTTTCTATAGCAAAAAGGGAATTTAAAAATACTTGAAATGTTTTTATAATTTTCTTTTGTTATAAAAATATTCATTGTAATTCATGTTATATTATATAATTAACAACCATTATTATATATATATATACTATAGTAATAATAAGTTATCTTGATAAAAACATATTAATTTATATATAGCCAACTTACATTGTTAAATTTATATAAAAAATATATTTTCTCTTACTACCATCCTTTTTAAAGGGTTTAGAGGGAACATTAATTATTTTTTATTCCATGATTCTTTAAATATGATTCAAAATAATTACATGTGTAATTCGTTTTATTTTTAGTTATCAACTTCATTATAAAAATTCCCATTTCTATCTTAACATTTCTTCTAAAAAATGCGAATATTTTAAAGTATTTGATTTATAATTGACAAAAATTATATTTCTCATTCATGATAGATCATAAACAAAATTGATAAAGTAAAAATTACATTCCATTTTTTTAGAAAAGATGGAGTGGAACTCCCCTTTTATGGGAATAAAACGAACTCATTTTGAATGCTGGGAAAAAGGAGGAACCCATTATAAAGATAAATATAAACCATCTTAAACAATAGGGCACATAGCCACACATGGATCCAAATTCTAGAAAAGAAACAAACATCATAAAAAGAACAAACTAGAAGTCTTGTTTCCCCTCTGTTTGAATATGAAATGAAAAAATATAACAAAGATGATGTGTCACCCCTCTCCAAAGAATTGTGTTGTTCCGACAACATAATCAAGGAAAAGAACTCCCCAATATCACACTAAAATATGAGAGAAGGACTGGATGATATGCACACACACACACCTATCTCACTTTCGAGAATTCCATTTCATCTATTAATGTATCATAATCTCAAAAATATTTGAGTGAATAATATCAAGAGTCCGATAAAATTGAATTTCAACATTCTTAGTGATTTTATCAATCATCATGCCTTTTGGAAATGTTTTATAAACAACATTAAATTTCTTAATCAGTGTTTGTATATTTCTTATAATAATTACATTAGAATAATTAATCTTACATCTCATAATTTGGATCTCATGTTTTTAGGCCAATTTGTTTTCATCTTCTGTACTCAAGTAAAATTAATTACTATGTTCTCAAATATGAAAAAAAATCTTCTAGTTATATGTCCCTTGGTCAAAATGTTTACCTCTTTTTAAATTCTAATTATGCATGTATATTTCCTAAATTTCATTTTTTTCAATCTTAAAAATTCTGTCTAACAATCAATAAATGTATCTTGATTCAGTTAATATATAAAAATTCATTGCATTTAATTTAATGAGCTTCCATATCAGTAGTTCATAATCCCATAATTTGTAATTAATGATCATTGCCAAAATTAATTTCTCCCCATTCATAGGTTTCAACATCTTTTAACTGGTGATATAAGTGATGTTTTATTTTTATAATCTTATCTTTCTTCAAGTCAAAACTATAGATTTTTAATTTCTAGTAATATTCCTAGGTTCAATATTTTTTATAGATTATAAAATTTTAATTATTCTCATATATTTTCTCTTCAGAATCATAATATTATTTTGAATCATATGAAATCTTTTATCACTCAATTTCATCTTCAATTTTTTTATTAGATGTCATAAATTTTCCTTCTACATCATTTTTAATAACCCTTTTAATGGAAGATTGATTTTAAATAACACTAACAGAATAAGAATCCATCAAAAATAATGAAAATTTATCAAAATATTTATAACATCTTCCATTGGATGAATATCATTAGAAAATTACATCCTATACATTTTCATCAAATTTTTGAAGATCCAGATTTTTATCTTTACTGTGAATAATGAATCACTATGTTCTCAAACACGAAAAAACGTATTCATGTTATATTACCCATGGTCACACTTTTTCCCCATTTAAAATTATAATTATTGAAGAATATATCATAAATTTTAATTCTTTTCAATCATATATTTTTTATAATACTCATAATTATTTCCTGATCTGATGGACATATAAAAATCAATGGATTTAATTTTATGAGCTTCAATCTCAATAGTTAATATTACTACTATTTTTAAGAAACTATCATTACCAAAATAAATTTATCACCCTTAATGGTTTTCAAAATCCTTCAATGTCAATATATCCCATATCATGTGTTAGGTTAAAACACTATCAATACAATATATTTGGTTCCTTTTTCATAATTTTTTATATATCTTAATAAAAAAGGTTCCTCCATTAACATTCCTCTCTAAAAGTTATTTTTCCTTCACCATATGAGAAAATAATACTAAAAGTGAGGTAATACATTCTCTAGTAAGCTGACTAGCTTTTCAACTTCCACCAAAGACTTCCTCTAGGAAATGAAATTTGGTTTTCATTGGAAAAATTCTGAAATGTTGAGATATTTCTATTTCAACTTACTATGGATTTGGAAATTTTCTCATTATTATTACATTATTTCTCCTCCTTAGTTCATGACTATTTCTAGGAAGAGACATATTTTGAAAAAAATTGTAATATTTGTTCACATAAAATAATAAAAACTATAAAAACCAATGAATATTTATTTTCTATATAAGTGGAATATTTATCTATAGGGAGTCTACCAAGGTTTGTAATATTATTTAATTTTACCCTCCTGGTGCTGGTAAACATTCTTATTAAGGATATTTTCATATATTGATGATGTGATGGATTTATCATATCCCTCATCCATAAAATATTTCCCATCATTTTTTTTCTAATACCATCATTATTAGTAAAATATTACAGAAATTTAAATTTATTGTGTGGAGATTTCACCTAAGTCAAGAGTGAGAATTCTCTTCAACTTGAGATGATTCAGTTTTTACATTCAAATCCATTTTCAAATTTCTATTCATCATTTCTATGGTAAATTCATCCTCTTGAATATTCTGTTGGTTTTTTAAAACTACATCTTCATCAACTGAAATTTTTTCTAAGATTTTCCATTATCTTTAATTATTTATTGACATTCTATTTAAGGATTACATTCTATTTGATTTAGTATTATTACTGTTTAAGGACATCAAAACTTATAACATTTACCGTCAATCCTTTTTTCTTTATCATTCAATATTTTTTCTGGGTTTTCCATATTGATCAAGACAAGTAAAAAATTCATATTTTAGTTGATATTCTCTATATTACTATGAACCTAAATATTGATCTTCAATTTTTGAGGAATATTTCGTTTTCTAAAAAATTTTAGATAAGTTTATGAATTTTTATAAACATTCATATTCAAAAAACTATTATCAGTTTATATATATTTGAATTTCATACTTGAAATGATTCCATTATTTCTCATGAACATTATCCTACAACCATGGTACTTCTTGTCTTCCTTAAATGTCTTGTTAAAAATATTCTATATAATGTTTTCTTCAGATTGATATTTATATTCTCCAAAATTATTCTCTATGGAATTATAGGAAAATTATAAATTCATATATACTAGAAAAAATACAGGTTCATTGTTTCTCCATAATTATCTTAATTTCTTCAAAAAATTGCAGATAAGAGACATGAACTTTTCATTAACTTTATTGCATTCCTTGTATTTAGAATCAAATAGGTCAACTTTTTCATTAACATGGATTTCAGTCTTCTTATAAATTCAAAATCCATTACAACTTTTATCATCTGTTATAATACTATATCTTTCCTCGTCTCATAATTAATAAGGATGATATTAAATTCATCAACTAATAACTCAAATCTATTTTATAAGGTAGAAATTGTGTAGTCAAACAAGTTAGGGAAGTTTATCATGAGTATATTTACACTGGTATAATTTAAAAATAAGTCTCTAAGTCCTTTTATGATTCAGAAAACTTATTTTTCTTTGTTGAAAAAATCATCAGTAGTTTCTCTATCCCTCATTATAATGTCTTCAAAAATGTTTTCAAATATTTCCATCTTCTATTATTTCACCATGTTTTTTCCTTCAAGATACATTCGAGTATGACCCAATTAACCTTACATATTTTTAGACCGATCACCTTCATAAAAAAAAATTCTGATCGAGAAGTAAGAATAAATTTTTTAGTTTACCCAACTACCTCAATATTCCTCTTTTTATCAAAATTAAAAAGTATCATTTTTCATAATGGGTGGAAACTTAATTGTTCTAGAATCATTTTCCACCAATTCAAGTGACATAATATACGGTATCATTCTATTTTTAAAAAACATATAATTTTTTATGAAAAATATAAATACGTATATCAATGAATTCATTGATATGAAACTTTTTGATGTCTGGTCTAAAAAGTACATCATAAAATTTTATTCATTTTTTCCATGTGGAAGTTTCCATTAAAATATCTTTTCATGATTCCAATGATATTTATTTTGGTGGATATCATTGCAACCTCACATCAATATAAACCATCAATTTTTCTAATTAATAAAAACAGTGTGCCTCCCTATTTTTATATCTATTATTTCTAATACAATCATTATTCTCAAAAAAATTAAACAATTTCTCTATCTGGTTACTCTGAACTAAAACTCTCTTAGAGTCACCATCTGAAATTTTTTTCTAGAACTTCTATTAAACATGAAAATGATCATGGTTGTAAATTCACTTATATCACATGTTCTTTGACAATTAATATTATCCATTATGATAAATTTTATGTACATTATACTTTTCACCCATATATATAGCTTCTATAGAGATAGAAATTATAGAAAAACAAAATTTTCCCTTCTCACTGATTTCTAAATATAAATCATTCCTTCAAAAATAAAATTATCCTCGATTCTTCTCATCCCTTATAGATTATTTATAAACATTCCTTAATTATCCATCAACATAAAATTTCTTCAAAAATTCTTAACATCAAATGTTAGGGAACTCATTCATATTTCTATTAATTTTTCTTGATAAAAATATTTTAGAACCTCAGTTGAATGTCGTCAAACATTTGGTCTTTATAATGTTTTTCAGGTATCTCAAAGATCCCCATATAGAAAGTTTTTCTCTTATAACCTTGTAAAAATCATTTTTCAAATCACAATACTCAACTTCACCACTTTTTATCAACCATCTAAAATTTTTATTTAACGAATTCATTATAAAATATTCATTTGTCTCTAACTTTCTTAATTTATCATATACAACTTTTAATCATCCAATTCATTTTTTTTCAATGGAAATCCTTATAGAAGTATATCTAATGGAATTATTTATAATAAATCATTTAATGAATGATTATCCATTGGATTTTATATAATTAATTTTCATTCAGAACCACACTTCCAAATAATAGAATATCAAACATAATATTTAAAAAAATCAATGAGAAAAAACATTATATAAACTATTTTTTGGAAACATGTCTATATTTTCTGTTTCTCTTCACCCAATAATTATGGTTGAAGAAATTATTGAAACTGATAAAGACATTTATCACATGAAACTTTATTCACCAGGATAAACTCATGGATTTAACATTTTTATCTTAAATACATAATTGAATTTATTCAACTACTTATTTTTCATTTTCTATTTCATTCTAATTTTTTAAACTGTACAAACATGGAAGAAACTACTTCTTTCCCTCCATCCAATTTGGGTTATCTTCTAGATAAAGTATTTACTATGGTAACTTATATTTTTGAATGCATCCAGAACATATGCCTATTGATTTTTCTTCAATCATCTCAAAAATAATTTTCTAGAATGTTTTTACAGTGATTATAATTTTGTACATTTGTTGAATTTGACAAAACATCAGATAATTTCACTGTAATATTTTTCTTGAACAATTTCTTATAGTAAAATAGATATAGTACATCTAGTAAATTTCATCCAATAAATAAACATACAAATCATCATTTCTATGAAAATTATCTTCTATCATTACCTCTTACTGGTGTTGGAAATTTTTATTGAGAAACATAGAATCTTCTGATTTGGTAATGAATTTTTATTAACAAAAATAAGATAACCTCATGACTTCCTTACTTCCTCCAAAATATTTATAAAAAAATATGACCAATCATTCTTAAAGAAATTTCTTAAAATATTTCTAGCCAACTATTTAACATAAATATTCATAAAAAATGATAATAAAAATAAAAAACTATTTTAGAAACCAGAAAAATATATCAATGAAACACGCATGTGTATGATCAATGACCTTAATATTAGAGAGTCCCCCATTTTAAAAACTATATGAAATCAAAAAATAGAAACCATCATAGCCCTAGTTGTTTGATATTATATTTTGGGATAGACTCCAAAAGTTTCTCATTTACCCTAGTATTAAACTCTTTGTTATTTCACATAAGTTCAAATTCATTCTCATCAAGTGAATGAACTTATCATTGAAAAAAGGATCCATTTTGCAAGATCATAAAAAATGTGTCACTTTTTTTATTTTTATTCCCATAAAATTTAATATATCATTTTATTTTAAGAATGGTAAATATTATATATAGAGATTTATACTTTGTAAATTACAAAACGATAATCTACATAAAGAAATATAAAAATTTGGAATGTAGAATACCCACAATGGGAAGCCTGCATGAAATTTAAGTCTATTCTCAACAATTATACACTTAATTTAATATTAAAACGAAAAATAATAATATTAAATATAACTAAATATTATATATGTCACATTCATCCCTATTGAATGTCAATATATCTTTTCTAGGTATATATATTTATGAAAATATTATAGAACCATATTATTATTCAAACACATGTTTGTTAGTGGTCTATTAATGTCACAATGACATAACCTCATGGTATCCAACACATCTTTGATATTTTATCCTTTTTGATAAACACACATAATGTGTTCAAAATCCATGAATACTTTTCCTTTTTATATAAAAATTGACTAACACTTATTAATAGTGATCACACAAACACCTCCATAAAGGATTCTTATATCTATCTGAATAAACATGTCCAAGAATCAATAATCTTATTTTCACCCCAATTCCATTTGAATTAACCTTGGTTCTTGTTTATGTAACATCTACCCCAATAATTCCCCATGTAATCTATCCATCTGCACACATCCTATAGGAAATCAACCCATTTTAATCAATTATGCAAGTAGTTTAACCATATTATATGGTGACATACTTGCACACCCATATAGTCCACCTATGAATATCCATGTGAACATATTCTATATTAAATCAAACATTATTCATTCGTCTCATAAATTAGGGTCAGTTTTGTAACGACCCAAAGTTTCATTAATGGAAAACCCTCTTGATCTAGTTAAATGTCTCTTTATGCAAAATATTTTTATAAGATGTCAACTTTTTTGGTTTTATGTTACGAATTTTGACTGTTTTTAATATAGCCTTTGAACAGTGATCACATGATTTGTATAAATATAGGACCTTAACAAATCCAATTTATTCAGACAAAAGAAGTGATGGCCTCACACAGTATAATTTCCCAATATGAAGCCCATTTGTCGGAGCTCGGAAAAGAGGTGGAATCATTGGGCTTCTCCCTTGACCAAGACCAAGCTGAGCTTCATCATGTCAAGCTCGAACATGACTGTCTACGGGAAAAGTGGAAGTTGATTTAAATTACCACTCGAGCGATGTTATCTGAGCAACCCCAAGAGTCTGCCACCATCGCACACCTTACCCTTAGGTCATATGCAGCTGTTTTAAGGGGTTATGTAACAAATAAGTAGTACTATGTTCATGTACATTATTTTTGTATATAATAATGAATATAATTTCTTGTCATTTTTGATACATTGTAAATAGTTTTTAAAGTAAAAATTGTGTTTTTAGTTATTATTTAATTAAGAAATCTATTTTATTAAATTAATGGATTTTTTAATTAAATAATATTTTAATAAAATAATAATATTATTATTAAATAATTTTTTTTATTAAATATAAATGATCTTATAATTTTATGAATGCAATTAAAATTTTTATTAAGGTTTGAAAGCCATTTCTATCAAAACCTGTGAATTTTCGATAAATGTCGGTTCTTATTTTAAAAGTGAAAATTAACATATTTACAAAATTATTTAGATAAAATAAATGTTATTTCTGGAATCATGATGTTGAAATTATCCAACGGTAAATTTTTCATAATTTTCTATGACAGTCAAATTTTTGCGTAAAAATTAATTATTGTTTAAATTTATAATGTGTTTTATAACATCATAATGACCCAATGGTGATGTACTAAAATACTATAATCCTTATGTTCGGCAAATATATGTTATAAAATTAAAATAATGTGATTTTGGGTTTGTTTTACTTACTTTTCAAAGCATTAATGGACCCCTCAAGACATATTCAAAACTTTGCCTTTTTAAATTAATTTCCATGGGAGTGTGACTCACCTCCACATAAGCAACCATATTATTTTAAGAAGTTAGGACTTTGGCCTTATAAAAAATTGCTTTTCTCTTCCCTTTACCAAAAACCATGGGAAAAACAATGGGATGGTTTGTGGTTTGGATTAATTTAATTGAAGGGGACCCAAACCTAAATAGTAAAGAATTCCCTCACATTTCCTATATAAACCCACCCAATATCCCACATCCTCCCCACTAAAATCCCTTGTATTTCGTCCAACTTCTTCCCTACTCTCTATATAATCCTCCCAAGGTTCCCCAAGCTCCCAATAATCCTCTCACAATCCTCTCTCTAGCCTTTTGAAGCACACTTCCATGTAAGGGTTTCTTCTTCCTTTCTCTTTTTTGTCAATTTTCTTTAAGTTGTATTTCCCTTTTTAATTTCAATTATGAATGTTGGGGTATGGTTTCTCACCTCCTCCATACTTCCCTTTTATTGTTTGAATTATGGGAGACCCCTTTCTCTCTCATTAAATGCCTCCCATGTACACCTGTTACTATGCCGATATTCCGAAAGGAACTTCTCTCTCTTCTTTTACATTCAAGCAATAATTTTGTATCATGAATCTAAATTCCATTACAATTGCTGGGAAATGTATCTATATGACCTCCGTACTGTCCATTACATGTAAATATGATGAGTAACACCTTTCTCTCTCATCAACCATTTTTATGAATTCTTATGTCACTGCGTTACGCTGCTGAAATCGCACCGATTTTCAAAGACAATGCCATTGTGTAGTGAATACCATGCCCATTTCTCAATCAAGGGTATCCACCTTTATAAACCTTTACTTATTGATTACAGATTTTCATGTATGAATTCCACATTCCCTTATCGTGGAATAAATGATTGTGTTTTATGAATACATGTTTTATGATCCATGTGGCACACTTATGCATGAAATGAAATGTTTAAGAAGGGTGTGCCCTTATAGCGATCCAATGCATTGGGTAAAGTATAGTATCATGATAAATCATGTACAATGAATATTGACTCATACTCATTCAAGTGCAACGAGGTTTTACTCGTGCTTCATATGCAATGTATATTTACTTATGCTCCATGTGCAATGGGCCTTGGCTCATGCTAATTCCATGTTAAGTGTTGTTACCACATTTCCATGTTATGATTATCATGCTTTATCATGCCTTTATGTTCATGTTTCTTTTATTTTCTATTGATATGCCTATTGTCTAACATGTATTGTACTCCTCATGTTATTTTATGTGTACTCCCTTACTGGGCTTTATATCTCACCCTTTTCTTATGCATGTCCTCAGGTTATCCCATGCAATGCTAAGTACGAGGGAATGTAGTGGTCCCATAAAGGATGTTTTTAATAAAGATGTTGTATTTCATGTTTTATGTTTTTATGTAATGATCCTAAGCCCCAAAGACACTAAACCTCTCGATCTTCTTGTTGTATCTAGTGATGTTTTATGTAATAAATCATGTTTAATTTTTTAATAAAATCAGGGTTGTCATAGTTGGTATCAGATGGAGGTTTAGTTATTTTTGGGATTAGGAAACCCTAGTAAAGCCTTAGAAACAAGACTAGGTATAATAAATACATCTCTATGTTTTGGTAAGTACGGAGTAAGTGGTTTATCAAACAAATACATCCTTGTCTGGATACGAGCAGGTAGAGGTGGCTCTCGCCCAGATGTATCCTAGGGTTAAAACTAGAAAACACCGCTTTGAGCTAGACTCGAACGGGAACTGGTGCACGACAACGGGCCTTGCTACACTCTTGGTTACGACACTCTCGAGGGATATGTTTTGATAAATTCAAAAGCATAGTATGAACCCTTATTAAGGGAATTAAAAAATTCCCCTAAGAATATATGTTAGAAAGTAGATCTTGAAAAGAAAAGATTGAAGCCTATAGACACATGAGTTAAGGAAATAAAAGTTTATTTATAAGTCATCAACTTTTGTCTTTGGATTACCCTTTATGTGTTACCCCTATATTTGCTTTTATTCTAGCCAATGGCCGGTAATAGGAGGACTTGGGCTAACAACCGTTGTGAAGATCAGTGTGATGACTGTACTAATGAGATACCAAATCCAATGGGAGCGGGAATCGCGAACTTTGTCACGATTCTCTTTCAGCTAACTCATGTTTTGAATAGAAACACGGGTCAAGAGGAACGTCCAAACCCCCCTAAGAAGGCACAAGTCTCTATCGAGAGCTTCATGAGACAAAGGCCTCCTACTTTTAGTGGATCATCTGATCCCACGACCGCTGAACAATGGATCAACTCCATTGAAAATATATTCTCCATCTTCCAATGTTCGGAACAAGAGAAGGTTCTCCTGGAGGCTTATCATATGGAGGGTGAATCTGATCAATGGTGGACGTTGATCAAAAATACGAAGCATGAGGAGTAGATCGATGCATTGGATTGGAAGGATTTCCAGAATATGTTTTTCGATAAATATTTTACGTGCAACCTTCGGCTTAAGATGGAAAAGGGACTTCCATTCCCTCAAGCAAAAAAGATGAAGAATCTGTTGGAGCGTACGAGGCAAACTTCACGAGGCTTGCACGATACGCTCCCGGATTTGTCGTTACCCTCGAATGCAAGGTTGACCGCTTCTTTGGTGGGCTGAAGCCTAGCTTGTGAAAAGAATTAGCGATCCGTGACTTCGACAGCTATGAGGAAATTTTCCAATGTGCCCTCAAGGTTGAAATGGAGATCGGGGAATCACATAGGTATCATGGGGACAAGAAGCGTAAGGTGGACTTCAATGCTGGTGCTCCGATGGATAAATCCATCGGTTCCAAGAACATCCAGCACCCCACTTGCCAAAAGTGCAGAAAGAAGCACCCTAAAATTGACATAAGGGGACAAGAAAATGCTTCAGGTGTGGAAGAGAAGGGAACCTAGCTGTTAACTGTCGGCAAGAATGACCCACGACTTTGACAGAGGAGAGGAATTCTCCGTTCGAACCTCAACTCATTGTTCAATGATACAAATGCAAAGAACTAGCTCATTTTGCAAATCAGTGCCCTAATCTATGGGTTTTTGGAGACAACCAACAACCTCCTATGCAGCAAGGAAGATCTTTTGCCATCATTTCTACCGAAGTGAACCCAGACAATGAAGTGGTGACAGGTACGCTAGTTATTATCTAAGGGTTTTTGGAGACAACCAACAACCTCCTATGCAGCAAGGAAGATCTTTTGCCATCATTTCTACCGAAGTGAACCCAGACAATGAAGTGGTGACAGGTACGCTAGTTATTCATTCAAGAATAGTGAATGTAATTTTTGTTCAGGTTCTACGCATTCTTTTATATCTCGAATGTTTTTTAGAACAATCCCAGCACCACCACAAATCATGGAAGTAAAGATGTCGGTGAGTACGTCAAATGGGGAAATCATTGCATCCCATGAATATAAGTCCTCCCCTGTTATAATCTATGGATTGAATTTCCCGGAGAACCTCGTCATACTCCCTCTGGTGGAATTTTATGCAATTCTTGGCATGGATTGGCTTTCCTTATATAGAGCCAACATAAATTGTTGGGAGAGAGAAATCACACTCCATATGGAGAATCGACCCCTGATTCTCTACAAGTTTTAGGAGGAAGATGAATCTCCTTTAGCTCCATCATCTCAATCATGGATATTACTGCCTTATGAGCATGCGTATCTGGCTCAGATGATTGAGTCCAAGGAAGAAACCACCCTTGAAGAAATTCCTATTATGAGGGAATTCGCTGAAGTGTTTCCCGAGGAACTGACTGGTCTTCCTCCCAGAAGAGATGTTGAGTTCTCAATTGAACTTGTACCTGGGGAACTACCAATATCCAAGACTCCATGTAGAATTGTTGTTGTAGAGCTTGACGAGGTGAAGAAACAACTACAGGAGAATCTGGATAAAGGGTTTATATGCCCAAGTGCTTCACCATGGGGTGCACCAGTCCTCTTCATCAAGAACAAGGATGGGTCAATGCAACTTTTCATCAATTATCGTGAACTTAACAAAATCACAATAAAGAACAAGTATCCTCTCCCAGGAATTTATGACTTGTTTGATCAGCTTCGTAGAGCACAATACTTCTCCAAGGTGGATTTGCGGTCGTGATATTATCTAGTAAGGGTGAAGAAAGAAGATGTCCCCAAGACTTCTTTTCATACAAGGTACGGGCACTGTGAATTCATAGTAATGCCTTTCGGACTCACCAATGCTCCAGAAATATTCATGGACATGATGAATAGAGTATTTAGAGATTACCTTGACAAATTTGTGGTAGTCTATATAGATGATATTATAATATATGCCAAAACTAAGGAGGATCATGAGGAGCATTTAAAAACTGTACTAGAGACTTTGTGCAAGGAGAAGTTCTATGAAAAGTACAACAAGTGTGAGTTCTGGTTAAAGGAGGTCTCATTCTTGGGCCATATCATCACATGCAATGGGATATCTGTGGACCCCTCCAAAACAGATGCAATTGAGGGATGGCCAAGGCCAAAATCGGTAACAGATATCCGTAGCTTCTTGGGGTTAGCTTGACATTATCGACGATTTGTGAGGAATTTCTCATGATTTTCCAACCCTCTTACCAAGATAACTCAAAAGGGAGTAAAGTTTTCTGGGAGTTGTTTATGCGAAGAAAGCTTTAAGGAGTTGAAAAGGAGGCTTATCAATGCACCCGTGCTCACTTTACCCACAAGTGGGGAACTTTTTGTCGTATTCAGTGATGCTAGAAGAAGGGATTAGGCGGTGTGCTGATGCAGAATGATAAAGTGATATCATATACCTCAAGGCAGTTGAAAATCCATGAGCTAAACTATCCAACGCATGATCTGGAGTTGGCGACTGTGATCTTTGCCTTGAAAATCTGGCATCATTATCTCTATGGAGAGAAATGTGAGATATATACTGACCACAAGAGTCTTAAATATATATTCACATAGAAAGAGATTAATATGTGCTAGAGAAGATAGATAGAGCTCACTAAGTATTATGACTGTTCAATACATTACCACCCTGGGAAAGTGAACAAGGTAGAAGATGCCCTAAGTAGAAAGGATCCAGCGATTCTATCAATGATGGGAATTGAGAAGGATCTAATCTTCTTAGACATGATGAAGATAGACATGGGAATCATAGAGAAGGGAACATCATCAATCCTTTCACAAATGATTTCTCAACTGTATCTTTTGGAAAGGTTAAAGGATGCTAAAAAAGATGATGTGGGAATTCAAGAAAATTTGGAAGCTATCAAAAAGGGGAAATGCTCAGAGTTTAATGTTAATGAAGAAGGAATTGTGCGGTTTGGGAAAAGACTGTGTGTTCCATCATGTCCAGAGCTGAAGAAGGAAATTTTGGATGATGCACATAGTACAAATTTATCTATTCACCCAGGGAGCACAAATATGTATCGAGATCTCTGAGAAAACTTTTTGGTGGGATAATATAAAGAAGGATATCGCTGAATATATATCAAAGTGCCTGGTGTGTCAAAAAGTGAAGGCAGAGAGGCAGAAGTCTAAGGGGATGATGCAACCATTTCCCATACCAGAATGTTAATGGGAGAACATCACCATGGACTTTGTCACCGGACTTCCAAGGACATCCAAAGGCAACAATGCAATCTGGGTTGTTGTGGATCATCTTACAAAAACTGCACACTTCATTTCTATTCATGAGGATTTCTCATTGGATCAACTGGAACAGATATATATTAGGGAAGTGGTAAGGTTGCATGTGGTACCACTACCTATTGTGTCTGACCGAGATCCAAGATTCACCTCTATGTTTTGGAATATTCTTCAACATACTCTGTATACTGAACTGAACATCTGTATGGCCTATTATCCTCAAACTGATGGCCAATCCGAGCAGAATATCCAAACACTTGAGTATATGTTAAGAGCGTGCTCAATGGACTTTAAAAGAGGATGGGATCAACATCTTCCTCTGGTTGAGTTCTCTTATAACAATAGTTTCCACTCAAGAATCCATATGGCACCATATGATGCCCTGTATGGGAAAAGGTGCATAACAGCAGCATGTTCGGATGATGTCGGTGAACTTAAGCTGGTTGGACCAGAAATGGTCGAAGAAATGGTGGAGAAGGTGAAAACCATCCAGCATCATTTCAAGGTAGCCCAGAGATGACAGAAGAGTTATGCAGATAATCGTCAACGAGACCTTGAGTTTAAAGTTGGAGACATGGTGTTTCTACACATATCTCCATGGAAGAAGGTCACGAGGTTTGGAAGGAAAGGGTAGTTAAGTCCAAGGTACATCGGCCCCTTAGAGATTCTTGATCGTGTTGGGGTTTTGGCCTATCGACTAGCACATCCACCTGCCATGGCCAAAGTACATGATTTCTTTCATGTATCCCTCTTAAGGAAGTACATACGAGACCCTTCACATGTACTCCCTTCCGAGGTGGTACAATTGGAAGATGATCTTTCTTATGAGGAGCAACCAGTGAAGATCTTAGATCGTAGAGAAAAAGTTCTACGAAATAAGACAATTCCCCTCGTCAAGGTTTTGTGGAGAAACCACATGTTTGAAGAAGAGACTTGGGAATCGGAGGAAAAGATGAAGCTGAGTTACCCACATCTGTTTTTTTGTGGGAAAAGGAAAATTTCAAGGGAGAAATTTCTTAAGGGGGGAATATTGTAATGGCCCAAAGTTTCATTAATGTAAAATCCCTCTTGATCTAGTTAAATGTATCTTTATGAAATATATTTTTTATAAGATGTCAACTTCTTTTGTTTTATGTTAAGAATTTTGACCATTGTTAATATAGTCATTGAACAATGATCACATGATTAGTATAAATATAGGATCTTAACAAATCCAATTTACTCAGACAAAAGAAGTGATGGCTTCATCAAGTAGAATTGCCCCATATGAAGCCCATTTGTCGGAGATCAGAAAAGAGGTGGCATCTTTGGGCTTCGCCCTTGACCAAGCCCAAGCTGAGCTTCATCATGTCAAGCTCGAACGTGACCGTCTACGGGAAAAGTGGAAGTTGATTGAAATTACCCCCCGAGTGATGTTATCTGAGCCACCCCAAGAGTCTGTCACCATCGCACACCTTACCCTTAGGTCTTATGTGGCAATTTTAAGGGGTTATGTAACAGATAAGTAGCACTGTGTTCATTTACATTATTTTTGTATATAATAATGAATATAATTTATAGTCATTTTTGATACATTTTAAATTATTTTAAAAGTACAAATGGTGTTTTTAGTTATTATTTAATTAAGAATCCTATTTTATTAAATTTAGGGATTTTTGAATTAAATAATATTTTAATAATATAATAATAATATTATTAAATTATTATTTTTATTAAATATAAATGATCTTATAAATTTATGAATGCAAATAAATTTTTTATTAAGGTTTGAAAGCCATTTCTGTCAAAACCCATGAATTTTCGATAAATGGTAGTTTTTATTTTAAAATTGAAAATTAACATATTTGGAAAATTATTTAGATAAAATAAATGTTATTTATGGAATCAGGGTGTCGAAATTATCCAACATTGAATTTTTCATAATTTTCTGAGACAGTCAAATTTTTCTGTAAAAATTCAATACTGTTTAAATATATAATGTGTTTTATGACATCATAATGACCCAATGGTGATGTAATAAAATACTATAATCCTTATGTTCGGCAAATATATGTTTTAACATTAAAATAATGATATTTTTGGTTTTTTTGACTTACTTTTCAGAGAATTAATGGACCCCTCAATACATAATCAACACATTGCCTTTTTAAATTATTTTTCGTGGGAGTGTGACTCACCTCCACATAAGCAACCTTATTATTTTAAGAAGTTCGGACTTTGGCCTTATAAAATATTTTTTTCCTCTTCCATTTTCAAAAAACCATGGGCAAAAACCATGGTATGGTTTGTGGTTTGGATTAATTTAATGTAAGGGGACCCAAACCTAAATAATAATTAATTCCCTCACCTATCCTATATAAACCCACCCAATCTCCCACTTCCTCCTCACTAAAATCCCTTATATTCATACAAACTCTGACCTACACTCTCCAGAATCCTCCCAAGGTTCCCCAAGCTCCCAAGAAGCCTCTCACAAGCCTCTCTCTATCCATTGGGATACCCGAGTAGATTTTACATGTTTGCAGCACCTTAGATATTTCTTGTGGTTGTTTTCTTTGACTTGTGAGTTAGGAGCAATGAAACGAGTGAGATATTGGGTTGATCGTAAAGAACTCCCATTGGGATTTGAGTCTTACTTATTTCTGTACAATTATGTAAATCATATTTTTCTGTTTACTACAATCTGATATATATCACCATGAAATTAATGCACTGTATAAACTGGCATTACCACTTTCTTCATTTAGTTGAATATTTCTTTATATATGCTTCTACAATCTTCTATGTTTATTATATATTTCTACTATACACACTGAATATTAGAGGGTAGTATCCCCACTGATTATCCAAATACCCTTTCTGAAATTTGGAAACCTCAAGTATATGAGGAGATGCACGTCATGCCATATGGCAACTAGTCCATCTACCAATTTGAGGGTAAGCTGGGCCGAGGCATTACAATCCATTTCTTATTTTGTGATCACATACATATTTCAATGTTGTTTATGAACTTCATCGTAAACATAAATGTTGGATATTACTCCAAAAAAAATTTTTGTGATGTAATATGGATTATTCTATGTTAAACACATGTGTTCTTACATTGAATAGAATATGTGGTTGGGGAGGATAACTATCCATGATAATGGGGAATGATTCGAATTTGGATATGAGTTGGGTAAAAATTGTGTGTTCCTTGTTTTCTAATTTTTGACATGATAATGTGAGGATTATTTTTTTCCCTTTCTAGTTGGATTGTACTCTAAAAAATTATAGATATTTATGATTATTAGAAAAGTATATTGTAAAAATAACATTTGACATTCATACCTCCCCCACCCACCTTCTTTGTAGAAGAATATAATCCTTACAAACACATAGAATCCTGATCGAAAATGATTAGAATTAATTGTGTTAGAAATAAACCATGAAATTAATAATTAAATTAAAATCAAAAAATAGTTCAACCAATTATAATATCTAGACATATTAAGAGTGGTGAAATCTAATTAGTTCATGAAAATTGAGTGGAAATAATTTTTTATTACGTTATATAACACATGGTTAGTTGTTTCAGTTCATAATTCCATTGATCTTCTCATGAATGAATATTTAAATATTTAAATTTTGAAATTGGTTTAGATTTGAGTTTGGGTAAACAATTATGATTCTATAACTATAAACCTATGATACATTAGGTGAATTTTGGGGATGGATGGGGAATAAATAGTTATTTTGACATTTTAACAATTATAATAGGTGGTGCTTATAGTTATTATTTATGTTCGAAGAGGATATATAAAGAGGCTCAATGGGGTAACAGGGGTAGCATACAACATCTTGACACATCTAGTATAGTTTATTTGGGATTTAAGTCTATAATATGTTATTACATGGGAATATATGACATACCATGAATGTCTACTATAAGACCTTGAGACTTTCCATTATTGTGGGTGCTTGGGGAATCATTAGTAACATTGAAGTATCCATACCAAAGGTAGTATGGTGGGATCTTCTCATACTATGGATTCTTAGGTGTAGTCAAAAACATAACAGTGAGTGGGTTTTTTCCCTCATGAAAATGGTGATAAAAAATATTCTAGAAAGATAGAGAGTACGATAGAATTAAGGTGTTTTTCAGTAGAAGAACTTTTCAAGGGGACATAAAAAATTTGGCCAGCTACCATCTTAGGTACACATCTTGTTTCAGAATTGATTTCCCTGTATTTTTTTACATATTTGTAGCTTATTAATTCAACTAATTAAAACTGATCGATTCTATGTAAATGATTCCAACGTTGATAACTTATGTGAGAGAACTTTCTAATCTCTTGGGATAGAGGAAATAATAAGGTTTTTATATCTCTAATTGTCACATGGTGATATTTTATGTCGATATTCAATGGGATTTCATGTTACATGATTTTTATGATGTTGAAATGATTTCTCGAATGGTTTAAATAATGGATGTGAATGTCCAAGTGTACCACTTAATTTGTAAGGTATTATTTCTTGCACCATATGGGAAAACATACGTAATCTATGCTGGGTATAACCCATGTTTAAGTAGTGGGAGGTTATCATTATCATGGTAGAGTCTTTCCCTTCTAGGATATTCAGGATGATTCTTCATGCCATTGAACAAGGATTAGAGGATCATCTGTAGTCATTGGATGATAATTTATAATGTTATTCCTTAATGATTAATTTTTGTTGTTTCCCTAGTAGAATATTGATATTTATTTTGATATACACCCCATTATGAGTCTAGAATATTTACTAACTTATCATATTTCTCAAAATAAACTAAAATTGTATAATATTTAGTTTGAGGATCTTCAGGGAAAGGGTTTTATTTGAGCTAGTGTATCCTCATAGGAATCATCGGTCCTTTTCTCTAGTAAGGAACATGGAAATATATAGATTTATTTTTATTGTCAAAAATATAATGATGTGAACATAAATAATAAATAAACTCTTCCCCATATTGATGAATTATTTTATCATAACAAGGGAGTCGGTTAGTTTTCAATGATAGGCCATAGGCCAAGATTCCATAAGTTTATTTTTTTTGTAGATGTTGTCTATAAGACTATATTAAGAAGTATTTACACATTTTATGAGTAATTTTTTTCCATTTGGACCTACCAATAAACCTATAGATTTTATGTAACTGATGAACATAACAATCTATCAATAACATCAAAAAAGTTTTAATTTCTTTTGAAGAAATCTTGATTTACTCCAAGAATTGGGATGACCCTGTATAACATCCAAGAATCTTTTTGGAAACATAATGGAAAAAATATAATTTTCTAAATGATTTTTTTTTCATGATGTTAATTTCCTTTGCCAAGCGGTATCTAAGAAGGGTGTTATGGTATACGTAGAAAAATATGCACATCCTGATATCATTTTAGAAACCCCAGATTGTATTTGAAAATTAAAGACTCTTATTTTATTCATCATATAATAGAAAATTTTTAAAAGGAATAATCTAGGATATAATCACCTAAAATAGCACTATCCTAGAAGGGTTTCATGTTTAAATGGGAGGATAAGTGGTAGAGGTCCATTGAAATGTTGAATTTGAGATTGATCTTATCTTAAGTGTTAGTTATCCGTAAGAAAATCATTGGATATATTGTGTTATGTGACTTTAAAGGTATATGTTTGGGGTATGTTTTGATTAATGGTGATCATGTCATAGTTTGTGGCTCCCAAAAGTTATTCCCTCATGATAAGATTTACTAAATTCATGAACACGAATTGGAAGTTGTGATGTTTTCTCAGAATACATGGTGTAATTTCTTATTCGTTGAGAAATTTATCATTTACTCTTATTTGAAAATATTAAGATATATATGAATCCAAAGAGATCAGAATCATAGAGGGAGAATATTGATAGAGTAATTATAGACTAATTTTCTATGAATTTCAGTATAGCCCAGTTAGGAGATTTTTTTATGGGTAATTCAGTTGAAAGATACCAACTCAACTAGTAATGAGTTGGAAGAGTAATGGAATATAATTATCCTTTTCAATTAATGTATTGTGGAAATTTAGATGAATATGATTTGTTGTTTCTGACTAGTGCATGGTCACATCTTCTCATTATAAATGGATATAATATAGGTCGGTTAAGCATTTTTATTGAGTTTGGATAAGTAGAACATTAAATAGTGGTATGTTGACTTTCATCGGTCTCTTTATGGTATTATAAATTTTGGGAAATATCTTTTTGTTTCTATGACTTTGGGATAGGATTTTCTGAAAAGTGGACACTGCTCTTATTTAGAAGTTCATCCACAGGATACTAAAATGTTTCCGGAACTAAAAAACAGATAATGGTTTCACAGTATGAATCAAGAAACTATTTATTTTTTAACTCCATAAATGTCAAATAATTATGACTGGGCACAAAAAACTGCATTTCTTCTTAAGACTCTTATTATTCCCATGTGGAAGTGCATTGTGATCTCAACTGATTTGGTTATTAGATTTCCCAAATATCATAGGTTGAAGGATATAATGTGTGTAGTTATTAATAATTTTATAAATTCATCTGAATTACTTATAATTATAGAACTTAAAATGGTGCATATTCATAGACACTTGTATTTTCTAGTTTTTTTACAATACATGAAGTGTCCTTATACATTATTTAAAATAGTGTATATCATCTAACATCCTTTTTTTCAAAAGGGCTTTATCATGACATGGATTCTCAGTTATATTTGAGGATGGCATTCCATACCCTAATATATATTTAGTAGAGAGGGATATTTAGATCTTCTATGACATACTTTGGGGATTTATTCATGATTTTATAGGATCTTAGTATCATAATTTATTGAGATATGAGTTTTCATATAATAATATAAATCAATAATTAATAAAAATTTATCTTCTTGAATAATCTTATGGAAATATGTTTCAGCCCCCTTTTTGATAGAAAAAATTAATAGAATTCCCTTTATTAGGGATTATTATTGTTTAAAACACAATAAATAATGCATATCTAGTCTATAATAGATTTATGTAGGACTATAATCTCATCATTTCCAAGAATTATCACCTTGGTTATATAGGAATGTTGACATCATGGTAGTTCATGAATTCTAATATCATTGATCATATCAACAAGGTATCTTTCCAGCTATACTTTAGACATCATTTGATGATAATTAATGATGGATTTTATGTATCCCACTTTAGGTGGTATCCCGGAACACCTCCCATATAGTTGAGTGGAAATAATATTAATTGGATCACGTTCTCTATATCATTGAGTTGCTATTATCTATCATGGATCTTCACAATATAGTGTTTTATGGGGAGTAAATTTACATGGTATCTGAGTTATGGGAGTGTAGTAGGGATATCCCTGATATGTGAGACCATAAGGAATGAGTGATCTATGTTATGGGTGCATGGTTTTCGTAACCATAAATCATACCTTGTACACATAAAAATGATTAAATAATAACATTCCTTACTTAATTTTATCTCTTTACACATCCCGCTTCCTCCCATTCACACACCTTATCCCCCCAACCATTAGTATTCCATCCTATCTGGTCCATGGATTTTCCCAATTAATTTTGGTCATTTATCTTAAGGTGATCTTAAATTCTTCATATTTTTATTTTTATTCCTTCCAATTATTCTTTATATCTATAATTTTTCTCTATTCCTCTAAACCAAATGACCATATATAAGGGAACCATAGCATGAGGATTTGGTTTTTATTGGTTTGTCTGTATTTTGGGTTTTTAATGATCTTTTTTCTCCTTTCATGTTTCTATTTTTTTAAATATCACATGTTTATAGTGAATAATTGGTCGTTTCCCTACATAACATGAATGTTCCATTACAATACCTTATATTCTTAAAATTTCCCTTACATTATTCATGGAATAGGAATTGAAATAATATAAGATTTTTTTGACATTATTTTATTATTTTTATTATGGTGGTATAAATATATTTTTCCAATTTTTCCCTTTATAAATAGATTTTATAATAACATTATATTTTTAGAAATAAACTGAATAAATGTTTTATTCCTATGTGAGTTTTTAAAAAATATTTTTAAAAAATGTGAATTCATGTTATATTACTGATTGTGGGAAATTGTTATTATCTGAAATATTGATTTCACATGGGTTTACATTATTAGAACACGAGAGTCCTTATGTTAGAGGGTTATTGGATGATTGATTCCCAAGATTTAGGAATGAACAGGATAGAGAACATATCATGTGAATCCAAAAAAACCCCCGAGAAAATATATTTGTTTAGGATCACACATTTCAACCCATGTTCCATGGGGAAGTCTTTATTTCCATTGAAACATATATGTTAGAAAAAAATCCCATTTTATTTACATATTACATCTATGGTGATGAAATTTATTTTATGCACACGCTTTTATTTGATTTTGGCAGTAGGTTTATAAACAAATGAACTCATTTATTTTAATAGGTTATTTAATTTCATATAAATTTTTAAATCATCATTGTTTATGAAAATGAAATTTTGGATATGTTTTTAAAAATTAAATTGTATTTAAAATGGTTTTTCAAAATTGTAAAAATGTTTTCAAATGATAAAAGTGTTATCTATATTGATGGTGGAATACAAATATGATTTTCCTAACACCGTAAATTTTCTTTTATGAATTTGGAGATTTTATATTTTTTATATAAGTAATGGTTGTTGTGTCATATCAAATTGTAGATACCCTAAATGTATTTTCACCTATCATGATATTGGTTTGGTTGTCACCAATGGGAACATAGAGATAGCCTGACTATGAATTTCTTGATTATTAGCATTTTGGTTTTGGGATTTTGAATAAATATTGACCAAACTAACCTTAGACATGTTTTGATACTCACATTCATGTATATAATTGGGTTTATTATTTCATCTGTTTTATATTTTATTGTTGGTTATAGATTACTAGTAATGTGATTATATGATATTTTTTAAAAATCATTATTATTATATGTTTACTAGTTTGTGTGGAAATACGTTATATTGAAGGGTAATACTTGATTCTATGGAATAAATATCAGTTTTTATTAATCACGTTGAATAGTGAAATCTTACCATCTTTGTTAGTTTTGATAATCGGGTTCATGTTTTCATCCAATAGAGATTGGGAATTCACTCTAGCCTTATGGGGATCTTGTTTAGGTTTAATTAAAGGTTAATGCCTTTCATTTCACTACATTATCCCTATTTATTTACATAATAGTTTTATTTATAATCTACTTTTTGTGATTAAAGCTATTTCAAGTGGATTTCATTATATATATTACATAAAATTTTGGTAGAATCGGTGGCATGATGGATCCTCTGAAAAATATAACACAATAGGAAAATGATTGAACTAAAAGTAGATTTTTTAACAATTTTATGAAACATTTAACTCTTATTTGAATTAGATAAGTGATTTATGTGATTCCTCAATGTTCTATCAACGATCATCTATCTTAGATTCCTCATTTTTTTTATTAATGTGTTATTTATTATTATTTTTTATGAATTGGCCTCTCTATCATTGTTGTATTCTTAACCTAGATTCAAATTTATTATTTCATTTTTCTTGAAAATAGAAAATTGATAATGATTCTTAAATGAAAAATCCATCAATATAGACGATAATGATTTATTCCAATCCACTATCTCCCATTCAAGTCTATTTCTCACTATGTTCTAGATCCAAGGATTTCATGAAATGATTTACTAATTCAACCTCTTCATGATTTAGTAACTATATCTCTATTTGATAATGTTTCGTAATTATCTCTTTGACAGTAACATGGATAGTGTGAATGTTGAATATATTTATTCCTTATAAAAAGATAAATAAATATATATATCTAAAAAACTCACCTAAATGAATCTAAGTGTTATATTTTGGAATAACCTAACACACATTTAATAACATTTATTGGTTTATTATAGTATCATATATGTTTTCTCTCTTATCATTCACCATCGATCAATTTTGTTTTTATTTTTTTAGTTTTTATTTCTATTTGGTATATTTTTTATTTTTTTAGATATATAATGGTAGTTTATATAATTTTTATTTTTTCGTAATTATTTATTAATTTTTGACAATCATGTTTTAATTTAAACTCATTAAATATTTAATTTAAATCATGATATTTTTATATTAATCCATGATTTTTAAATGTGTTTTGATCAAAATAAATATATTTTGTAAGAGTAAAATGATCGAAAAAATGTTTTGTATGAATAAATAGAAAATGTTAAAATATATATTAGATTAATATTTTAGGCCTAGGGATACATTCTATTACAAAACTAGTCTCATTTTTTCACATCAGATGAAATCATTATGAAAACAAAGCACTATTTAGAAGCAAAAACATTTATTGATGCTAACATCATGTAGTCGATAGAATATTAGGAATACATCATGGCCTATGGAGTATAGAATTATATCATTAAAGTATATTTTCTTTCCAATGATATCCAATATTCATTACCATGAGGCTACAGTCACTAATGAATGGATATTTCATCGACTTATTTGAATTATTCAAACTGCAACATATGGTTGGTGAATCAAATGTTATTTCAGCACCTCTAACATTTCCACATTAATGTAAATGTATGATATTTTTAGAACTCAATATTACCTAATAAGAAATTTTACGATATTAACTGAAGAAAAAAATCTCCATGTTTCAGCCCATTAATTATATTAATCCAAAACTATGAGCTAATGATATTGTATTTCTAAGGCAATATGAATCATGTCACACCCCCAGACAATGAACACTTAAATATAACCCATCACATTCCCTAATGATATGTTTGAATTCAAATATAATATTGATCTGAAATAAATGATATGAGGTAAATATATTATAGCCTCAAGTACATCAGTTCAATACTATATTGACGATCCCGGGTAATGACATGCCTCAATGTAGTCTATGTATACTCGATCATATTCTTAAGGATATAATTTTACAGTTTTTACAATTCAATAAAATAAATATCATATATGTACTAGAAGCCTTTATGTATCCTAAAATCAATATATACAATTAAAAATCATAACCTATAAAATATAATGTATTGTTTAATATTGTTTAATGGAGATTCTATATAGAAAACATTCATATCTCTTGGGGGAAATGAATAAACCTACAAATCCCTCTAACAAAATTTAGAATAAATAAATAATTTGGATAGATGGAATTCATTTTAATGGAGGGGAGGAGAGTATACATAGGAGAATTATATCTTATCCATGGGAAATTAATGTTTTGACCACATGGATATATATCATCACTTTCCTATCCACATGGACTGATCATGAAAAGTTCAAGAGTTTATAAATGTATTATCACTTAAACATGACGAACTTTTTTAATAGAAGGGATATGAAATCCAGGAAAGAGCACATGAATAGAGGGGAATATTCTAGATCATAGATACATTCTCATTGTAGTAATATATATATATATATTATCCTCATCATTGTAGATTACTCTTCTCAAATAATTTTGATTGTTTTTGGTTGAGCATGTTTGAAAAACAATAATTATATGAGGGAGATGTTTATTTTTTGATTATTTCATGATGGATTAATGAGTCAAAATATTTTTATCTTTTCTTATGTATGAAATTATTTTCTAGCCTGATCAAATAGTATATGATCTTAGAGTAACTCATCAAGAAGTAAAATTTAAAATTAATATTGGGTACTTAAATTTGGGACGTGGAACTCTAAATCAGAAGAGTATAGTATGAGTATAATGAAAACACTTAATATTGAAAAAATATATTATTTCTCGTTGTTCATTTAGCATACATATACTTTTAGGGACCGAATATTACTCTAAAAATTTGATGAGTGATTTTAAATGAAAAATTGAATAAAAGAGTTAGTGTTCCAGATAATAATAAATGAATTCATGCATAAGAAATATAATGTAGTGAAACCAATAACAACAATTGCACACTATTTTCTAATTTAACTCATATAAAATTAAAAACATTCCTCACTTTCTCGTATCATTTACTTTCATACTAATATTGTGTTTTTATGATACCTACTACTTGGATTTATAAAACACACACACACAACACTTATCTTTGTATACTCACAACCATATATAAAATTTTTACTTTAATCCCATTTTCATTTTAGTTATAAGAACGGGTGACTCCCAGTTAAGCTTTTGTAATATATTAATCACATTCATATAGGTTTTTTAGTTACAATACACAATTAATAATCCTGAAAGTTTAGTTTCATTTCTTAAGGAGTCATTACTAATCCACTTTTTAATTTTGGAACACAATTATATATTTTAAAATATATTTTAAATTGTATAACTCATTATTATAGATTTCGAATTAATTTTTTAAAATTATATATTTTTCACATAATCATCTACATGTTTTTTTTGGTTCAAGGAAACTAGTATTTTGAGTGAATACCCCCAACCTATCAATCTTAAAATACGATCAAAACTATATAATATAATTTTTAAAACCAATGAAGATGTGGGTGAAACATATTGATATGTGAGAAAATAAAAAATATATGAGAAAACATATAATGTTGAAACATTCAAGAATTATTCCAGACGACCAATGTTTATAGAATTATAGGTTCCTAAATTTTATTAAGAACCCTCATGTATGATAGTGACACAAAATGAAAAGAGGTATGAGTTGGAGAACCAACACAAAAAACATTTAAATGTGTTTAATGAATTTCCTTTATATGATTCTTTGGGTTTATAAATGAATTTCTGTCTATTGTTTAATACATACCATTGAATAATACAACATAGATATAAGAAAAATATGGTATTTTCACATTGTTTTCTTAAGAGTAAATAAAGGATATGATTGCTGAAAACAAAGTGGATGCATTAAATAATTGTAATGATATTTTAAATTCCTTTATATGGTTAATCAATCAACCATAGAGAACTATTAACTTAAGGACCTCGCTATATAAATTTTTGTAAAAAGTGTAAAAAGAATTCAATGAGGCATGAGAAAATTCATGGAAAACTAAAAACAATTCCCTCATCAAAAATTTAAAAAAATTTACTTATGCATTTATTTTTTAATTAATTTAATTCCATGTGAAAAAACATTGGTTTAAATATAAGGAGTTGGACTCTATGGAGATAAGAAATCAGATCTTCTCAAAAAATTTGATAATAATTTTTCTACCAATTCTAAAACATGTCATAAAAGAAATAATTCAAATTAAATGATGTAATGGTTAGGGATGAAATGATTGATCATATGGATGATTTAATAAAAAAATTAAGTTCTTCTTTTAATGAACTACTATGTTATTTTAAAATGTAATTATTTTGGTACGTATATCCACAATTCTATCCCCTACCCAAGTTTTGACTTCCCAATTCAATAAGACATAGATGATAATGCATGGTAATAACTTTATATGTTAATCTATGGGTGAGATAGCATGGTGAATGATCCTTCATCAAACACATAAAATCAATTATGGAATAAATACCTTAATTTATCTTGTATGGATGTAAGAACATACAAAGAGGGAGGTCTTGTATAATTTTTTGGGGACTAATAATTGTTTTATTAGGATTATAAATTCCAAGAAGGTTTTTGGAATCATTATTTCATATCTAAGAAAAATATTAAGTAACATAATGATAATGGTATTACTAAGATATATTAAGGTGGAAAGTGAAGATTAATGATTTTTCTCATTATCACTTATTTAAATTTTGCATGAACTCGTCATGTCATATATATTAACTGGGATCATATAAAAACTCTAGAGATGAACATTGGAAAACATGAAAAACAATGCACAGTGAGAGAGAATTTAAAGTTAACTGGAATAATTAAAACAAATCCAAGGAAAGGATAGATGGAAATACAAGCTAGAAGAGTAAATAATATCAATGGGATAGATAAATAAAATTTTTTATTTTCTATTTAATACATTGGTATTTGAATGGAAGTTTACTTCCATGAACAATAACATGATTTTAATAACCAAAAAATGAACAATAAGAAGAACAATATAATAGGAGATAAAAAAGGGAAATCGATTATTTGAGAGAGATATTTATTCTACCTAACAGTAATATAAGGTCTTATCAAGTATCATCTCTATTCACTAAAATATTAAAAATGTTAGATAATTATAGAGATGTGTATTTTAAAAGGTTTGTTAAGATGATTTAAAATATTAATATTGGTATTACATTTTATAGAAACACTTGAAAAGATTCTATCTAACAATAAGTTCATGAAGAATAACATCTCAAATAAAATATGGATTGAGGTGTTTTTTAGAATACCACACCCTTATTTTTATAGTGTATTGATATAGATAATGATACCTCAATATATTGAATATACATAAAAAATCAATATAAAATGATAGTTTTAATGTAATGGTATATTCTCATGATTATTACACTTAGGAGCTAGTTTCATTTTCATTCCATTTGAAATATTTAAGGATCTTGGAATTAGAGAGCTCAAGACCATACTAAAATAATTGAAACAAGATAGAAGATCATTAAAATTTCCATGTTTTGCGGTTTAATTTGTACTTTTAGATTTGGGAACCCTATCCTTCATATTTATTTCATTGTTTTGGAAATTAAATATTAAAATGAATTTTTTTTATATGGGGTAATAATCATATCAAATTTAGGTTCTTGGACTGATTTTTATTATAGAAAAGCCTCATTTCAAGTGGTAGAGGTTCAACAGATATTGAAGCTATTTCATTCTACAAATAATTACTATGGGTTTTAGGATTTTTTTGGTAGATTTGACTTCCTGTGATGTGAAAATGTTGATGTAGTTTTAAATTAATAATCAAGATGATAAAATCATTGAGTTCAATGGAAAAAATGATAAATAGATTTATCTTATGATAATGAAAAATTAATAAATGATTACATTAAAGGGATTCCTAAGAAAATAGAGGAGACGAATTATATTATTGTATAATTGTATTGAAAACATTTGTGAATAATCCACATAGTTTGAAAATAAAGTTATGGCCTGCCAAATTGAAATATGATATTATGGGTTCAAAGGAGACACATATTGTTATTGTACGAACTGAATTGGAAGCTCAACAGAAGGAAAAAATTACACGAATAATTGTGAATACATAAGAATAAAATTTCAAACACTATATAACATCAGGGGGAAAATTACAATAATCTATATATATATAATTATTTTGGAGGATACAATATTCCCAACAATATAATTAAAAATAATACATAACCATAATATTAAGAAATTGGTTATATATTTTATAGTTAAAATTCTTAATGCATGGATAATATATCCCACATTTTATATTTCATGGGTGAGTTTTATAAATTTGGTTCCCAAAAGAGGTGGAATAATATTTAAAAATAAAGAGAAATGGGAAAATTTGAACAAGTATTATAACTAGATATCATGTTTATATAGATTAAAAAAGTTTAAAAAAATTCATAATGAAATCACATTTACCACAACCATTCATTAATCATATGCCTGAGAGGCTTCTATTGAATTATCATTTTTCCCTTTTTATGGTTATTCAATATAAATCTATGTTTATGTTGACTATATTGACCAAGAAAATGAAACACTCAGGTGATCATATTACAAATTTTCATACATGATAATTCCATTTAGAATTCATAGACTACCTATAATATTTTTGATATGCATGATGGCTATTTTCTAAAAAATCATTGAAAGGACTATTGCAGATTTCATGGATGAAAAATCCCATATAAAAATTATATTTTAATATTATATTAAAAATAAATCAACAGTTATAGGTAGATGTGAAGATATAAACATAGTGTTCATTTTGGACATGTCTTATTTCAAAGTCATGGAAATAATTGTATTAGGTTGAATAATATCCAAAGATATCATAGAGGTGGAAAAGGCCAGAGTAGAAATGATATGACCACTATGTCTACTAACATTTTTAATGTATTGATAATATTCCTTGTACATGCTGTATTTTAAAATCTATTTATCAGGGAATTTCTAATTATTTATTAAAAATTGTTCCCAACTCTATAAAATCATTAAAAAATATTTTTTTTAAACTGTCTTTTCATTAAAAATAATTAAAATTTAATTAGTCTTCACACCCATCATCATAACACCTCATTGGGATAATTTTATTGAAATAATTTTTTATGATACCAAATTTACCGATGGGGTTGTTGATTCCCAGTAATGGGAATGGATGTACTTTTATATTTGTTATGAAATAAATATTATTAATATAGAATAGCTCAACTACTTTCAGTTGATATTGTGATTTTGGTATTTGTGTATGATGTGTAAAAATCCAAGTCATCTTTCATAGAATGAAAAATAATTATTTATAGTGATCATACATCTTACATATTGTTTCTATGAAATTATAATGAAAATAAAAGATATATTTTATAGTAATTTCTCTTATAATATTAAAGATCGTGAATTAGAATTTGAGAAATGGGATGAGAATCAAGTTCCCAATAACATATCTGGCCTAAATTATTTGAATAATGATCTTCTTTATCCTGTTAAGGGGGAGTTTCTATTTGAGACATTATTTTTTGTTTCACCCAATAGAAATCCAATGTATTCAGAGTTATAATATTGATAAATTAATTAGAAAAGGCTAAATGGGTTGACTTAGAAAGATATTAAATGGATTGAGGCATATGTATGGCACTACCTTTGGGTAGATCCATTTCTATCAAAAAAGGAAGGCGAATATATTTATAGAAGGTACATTCACTTATAGAAGGGGTTATAAATTATAAAAAATTCATTGAATTATATGTAGGGGAACTATGGGAACGTAAAAACCACAATGAAATTTTATTAATGTGGATTTTTATAGACCACATTATTCAATGATGAAGGACATTTATCAATAAACAATGATAGTTTTAAAAGGATATTAAATATTTTGGGAAGGTTGAAGATGCCTTAATTAGGAATATTGGAATTGGGAATATTTTATGTCTATGTTTTTGAATTCATGGAACTATTCCCAAATTCTCAGGTGAAAGAATAAATATTTGTGTAGCTAATATATATAAAATTGGATTGAATCCACAACCGTAATGAATAATTTTTATTTTTCAATGGTTAAAATTGTGTTTAATAATATCTCTTACAAACATGAAATCAGAAGAACCATAATTTTTGAGATTTATGTACACATCAGGAACACACAATTCAAAATGATAATCTAGGAAAATTAATTAATATATAATATTGGGATTGTTTATAATCCATAAACCAATGGATAATATAAAATATAAAATATGATGTTAAAATAGATTTTTTGAAAAAAAATCATAAATTGAATGAATGTTTTGAATTTAATAGTGTATCATTCTAACTGTTTATATAGAATTGCATTTATAATATTATTTCATATATATCCATACAGGTTTTTTATATATCAAAAATGATGTTTTATAGAATATATTAACCATATGGATTGTTTGTTGTTGTGATGGATATGAATTTGGATCACTATAGTTCTGTTGAAAGGCGATGTTTAACATAAATTGTAACACCCCAAGATTTCATAGTGTGTTATTTCTTCAAAATAATTCAATAACATGCACTACACGCAACACCGAGTTCAAGCGCACCATGACTCACCAAACAAGCCGTTCAAAAAAAGGTTATGAATAGTATTAACTAAATTTTAAACTTTATATAATCCTTATAATTTTAGAATCCATATTATGAGTTTCTTAGACATAATGTAAGAACAAATTCATCTTCAGTATTGTAGTTTTACCAACTTTTAATAGTGAACCCTTTTTAAATAAATTATTTCAAACTTTTTGACTAAATGGGGACATCAAAAAATTTAAAATTAAACATTCCAAGCTTACACGGTACGCTTTCCTTTGAATAAAACAGTAGCGTGTGTTGTACGCAACTTCGAGTTTTAACACACACTACAACCGATCAAACTAACCGTTATGGATAGTAATACCTAAATTTTGAAATTATGTATATTTTATATTTTAAAATGGACTTCATTTTTGGATTCGGAATATCGAATTTAGCCTAAGGTGAAATTTTGGTACTTTTCGGATAACTTTCATATTTTGATGAATAGTGAAAATTACTAAATTTTAATTAAAAACAACTTTTTTAATAAAAATAATTAATAGTGATAAATTATGAATTTGAGTGGTTTTCAAGTATATTTAGAATATATTTTTACCATTTAATATAATGTTGTTCATTGGACATAATTTTACAATTAAACCGAACATAAACAAGTGTCAATCTTTTGATAGTTATTATCTCTTAAAAACACGCTTTTTGTTTTGACAGCGGGAATTAATTTTAAATTAATTTCTGCCACTTCTGTGTTTTGAATTTAGGAAAATGGATTCCATATTTTGAATCAGGATTTTCAAATTGTGTAAATAGGTAACTTTTATTTTTAGACATTTTGAATAGTTACTGTGGTAAATATTTTATTTACCATGGTTAAAGGGTAAATCCGGTAAATAAGGGTTAAGAAAATAATATTATAATAATACAAAATTACCCTAAAACGTGTCCTAACCTTATTGGTGGACACATACCCGACCATGGGCATCCTTGGGTCAATTTGGGGACCCCTTGGAGCCACTTGTATGTGGTAGGGACACATTATATTAATAAAGTTAAAATAAAAATAAAAATGGAATAAGCTTACATCTTTTAGAAGAACAATTTTTACATAGGGTTATACATATTGGATTTTCGATTATAAATATTAATTAGAAAGCTAAAAATATTTCCTACATGATGATATTTTATTTATAATTTTTAGACATTAAATAATTTATTTTATTTATGACACAATGATTATGCAGTAATTACTATAATAGTGAAAAATTAAAATAATTGATATTATAAATACCCAAAAAAATATAATATGAAACTTTTAATGAATTAAACTAATTTTCTAGGATAATATGATATATTAGTATTGATTTAATTTACTTTGTTCGAAGTAATCAATCTGTTATGAGTTTCACAAAAATCAACTATTGAATAGTGTCAAAATTGACATAAAAGAGTTCTTAAAACAAATATTATATTATTAATTGATATTAAATTCCTAAAAATCTAAGGTTCGGCCAAAAGACTTATATCAGGATAGGTTCATCATTAATGGACAACTTGTGGGTCGCTTGGATGTATATAGTAAGTTTATTAACCATATTATATAAAAATACAAAGAGACATTGTAAAAGTGAAACTAATTAACTTAGAGTTAATACTTAAAGACAAGGTTAATATAAGTACCCAAACCTGTCTAAATTCTATTGGATGAGTGGTTTTAGACCTATCCCCACCTTAGCCTTTGAATAATAAACTTTGGAGTCATTGGAAACCGAATATGAATTTATTATAAATTAATATTTCTAGCTTTTCCAAAGATGCCCCTCACCCCTCTTATAAAAGGGCACTCCTCCTTCTCATTTCTTCACACCTCTCAAGCCACTTGGCTCGTCCAAACTCTGCCCAACTAAGCTCCCCACATCCCTCTCCTCCTCCTTGAAGCTTCCCCTTAGGCAGAAAGCATTTCAACAAGTCCTTTGGTTCCAACCAAAGTGAGTTACCTAAATTAAAGGTAACGTTTTCTCTTAAATTATTTTCATTTATTTTCCTTCCCCAACCCCCAAACTCTTTTTATTTCCTTTCATTTGTAACAACACCAGTATACTCAATATACTAGGATGTTTTTATAAGAATTATTCAAACTACACATACACACAACTCCATCTAATGGATGATGAACATAATGTTTCTGTGGATGGAAAACTAACGCCTCACGAAACGATGATTGTTCAAATACATCTTACCGCCTCTCATGGTGGCCATTATGATGGAACTGTAATTAAATATGATGTTAATGATATATATTTTATATATAAGCTTCTGTAATTCCATTTTATTTCATACCATTATTCGTTTCATGTTGTATATACATACGATAATTTCATTTGAGGAAGTGCGGACTACCGCCCCCTTAAAATGATATGATTCGTTCATACCACACATGGAACGTATAAAGGATGGTGTTAATGAACTTAAGTAACATATATAAAATATTATATTATACTAGAATAGTAATATACCTATGTATCATTTGGATTCGATTCTTTTAAAATAAAAATTAAATGGAAGTAGCGTTCGTGCGTACGTACGGACTACCGTCTCCACGAACGCGATAAGATTCATTCTCCATCGTATCCATTCAAGTATAATTATCATTTGATGATTTAAAAATGATGTTTAAGAACTTGATACCATTCTAGATATGAATAATATACATCCCATTAATAACGAATATGGCTCACATAACAAAGAATATAAAGTAAAATGAACCCGTTAACACCCGAAATGACGATAATTCTAAGATATTATTAACAAATCAATGATAAAAGATCATATATGATATCATATTAAAGTAAATGATTCTTTTATTATTCAATAACAATTATTTCACCATTATAATGGAGGTAAACCTACCATCGACCAAGTAAAAAGTACAATGTAAGGGATTTTCTTATCTCACTTTCAATTCCGTGAGATTTCCATTGTTCACCACTAAATTATTGAAAGTGGTGTATTGTGTACTGCCATTTGATATATATTATCATGATTATATTTATATTCATGTTATTCTGTAAATAATTTGGTGGTTATTAACTTTTGGCCAAACGACTCAGTTGATTAACGTGGTAAGGAGTTTCTTATCTCGCTCTTAATTTCATGAGAATTCCATTGTTCACCACTTAATTATTACATGTGGTGTATGTCTAATTCCCATGATTGTATTCATTGTGTAATATACTTTAATTTATGGGTATTTACATAGTCATGGTATGATCCTTATTTCATGGTTGTTTGTTTCGTAAGTTACCAAATCGATAAGGGAATTTGAGATTTCAATTTCCACTCATTCGGCTTTACGCATATTTCATTGATTATGTTACTCCAAGATTATGTGTGGAATCACTATTCATTTGATTATGTCATAATTTCCACTCCCCTTCCTGTGGATATACTTTTGATACACATAATCACTCCATTGATAATTCTCAAGTCATTAATATGAATTTGATAAGAGTAATTTTAACTCTTTCACCATTTGTTGAGTTAAACATCCAATTCGTTGGTGTTGTTTCTACAAGAATATGTGTGAATATCCTTTGATTTGTTTTACACTGAATATTCAATCATATTTAGTGTATTTATATTTTTTTCACACATAATTATGTCATTGATTTATCCTTAACCTAAGGATACGGCCTTTATGAGAGATTTCATCTCAATTTACATTCAACTGAGACTTCTTTGTTGATATACACCAAATCCCTTTTATGTGGTGTATATAATGTACTTTGACATAGTATATCATGAATCCCTTTATTCTCATGATATTAAAAAATTTTTATTACATCAAATATTTGTATTCAAGTGTCTCTCTTTTGGTTAGAATCTCTAACCAAAATACCATTTTAAAATGTTTTAAAGACTTATTCTTCTATATCTTGCTCATTAATGTCCATGTTTTAAAAATGGTTTTAAGGATTTATTTATATGGACATTAAAGTTTTAAAATTAAAACTCCTTTTAAAAGTTTCAAAGTGGTATGGGACACTTCGATTCAAAAAATCTATTTTTAAATGGCTTCTTGACAAATAGTGTGAATTTTAAATGATTTCAAGAAAAGGGGGATATTTCCCTCAAATAGTTTTGATAATTATTTTCATCTATATCAACATCCTTCATTATTCATGATTGAGGTTAATGTGATACAATACAATATTCCATATTGTATCAAATGAGTTATGTTTGACTGTGGATGTTCTATTTTTATACCATTCATGGTTTGTGGTTAAAGTATTGACATTTCGTGTGCTAGTTTTAATACGAATGTTTATTTTATGTTTAAACCTATTCATATGAGGAATGCATTGGACTTAATAAGTGACGGGTGGAGCCCGCTATAGCTCCTCGATGCATCGGTAGGTCTCATGAGACAAACTAGTGTCTTGGCACAAGGCCTTGGCAAAATCTTATTTGTAGTCTTGGCACGAGGCCTTGGCTATGTGGTTATGATAGTCTGGCATTATGCATTCCATCATTATGAAAGTGGTTATTGATATTGAATGTGATCATTCGACTAGTAGAATATCCATGTGAGTAAGTAAATGGCATTATTTCATTTTACCTTTGCCATTTTATGCAGAAGTTCAAGTTTAAAAGGCTTTTGTTTTAGTTATAAATTGCCTTAAGTGTTTATGCTTATTTACGAAAGCTTCTGCTATAATGTTATCCTTACTGAGCATCCGATCTCACCCCTTTCAATGTTTTATTTTTTTTTTCCCAGGATTATGAAGAAGTAATTTATGAATGACCTGCAGGGATAGTATGAGGGGATATGAAGACAAGATGTTTTTTTTTATGATGTAATGTAAAAATTTATGGATGTATCTAGTTATTCCAAGGCTACTAAACTAATCGGTCTTTCGAGACTTGATCTTTCTCATGATCATGCCAATGTTATGTAATAATGCACCGAATCTGGGTAACTAGGGTCGGGGCGTTACAGTTGGTATCAGAGGAAGTTTAGTACAAACCTTGGTAGCTAGATTTAGATAAACTCTGATTAGAGCACGTAGACCTAAGATGAACTTTGAGGATTAGTATAAAAGAACTTCCTAGAATTTTGTTATTGTAGAGATTTTGTGAGTTTTCTGAGCAATACATCCCTGTCTGGATACGAGCAGGTAGAGGCGGCTCTGGCACAGATGTACCTAGGGGTAAAACCCGAAAACACCGCTTTGAGCTAGACTCGAACGGGAACTGGTGCACGACAACGGGCCTTGCTGCACTCTTGGTTACGACACTCCCGGGGGATATGCTTAGGATAATTTACATTTTCTTTACAAACCAATTTAAGTAATATATACATAATATGAGAGTAAATGACCTTGGTTAATCCTAATATGTTTCAAATTGAGAATATGGTGACATTTTAATCTCTAAATGATTTTACGACTACTATTACTCACACAATGCTTTCTGGTTTTAGTCAATGGCTGGATTCCAAGGAAGTCATAGTGACTTTGAGAATGATGTACAAATTGGGAACAGTGGTGGCAATGAGCAACAAAATGGAATGTTGATAGGCGTAAAAGATATCGTCTTTATGCCAAATCAGTTTTCCAAAAATATGATCAACAACATATATATTAACCAACTCCCAGACTCAACAAGGAAGAGAAAGGTGATAAATGATAAGATCTCCAGCAATGGAGACCATGGAGAAAAGAAACCTCAATTTTCATCATGCAGGAATTGTGGAAAGAGACACCCAGGAAAGTGTCTCAATGGGACAACGAAATGTTTTACGTGCAGGAAGGAAGGACATAAAGTGAAGAATTGCCGAAGAAAAATGAAGAGTACTATGGAAGAAGATAAAAATGGTCCCAAGAGTCCATTTACAGTCATTTGTCGTAAATGTAGGGGACCTGGCCATTACCCGAGTGAATGTCCTATTCTATAGGATATTTTCTTGGTCAAAAAAGAAGCTATGTGGAAATAAATGGTTGGAGAAAAATTAGCACTACTTGTTGATGGGTTTACTTTGGAATAATTTTCTCTTGTATTTGTAACCCCGCAGTTTGCCATGTGAGAATGATATTTGAGGAAGAATTGTCTCTTCTCTTGTGGATAGGTATAAATAACCATTTGGTTTTATATGATCATTGGGGTTTGAGAAAATGATAAGTTATTATAATTTGGGATGAAAATGCAAAGTATGATATAACATTTGTGGTTAAATTTTGTTATTTTGAGGAATTTATCTCATTTTGGTAATATTATAGAATATAGTTTTTGAAAAAGGACAACACGTAGACCGTGTGACAACCCGTCGCGTCGGACAAAGCTGTGGGAATCGAACCCACAACCAAAGTGTGATTGGGATTTATCGCCTACCACTGGACTACGTGAAGTCCCTAGTTAGTGTGACTATTTTTTTTTAAATGATTTTATTGATCAATAATAAGATGATTTGGGTTCTTATGTCTTATCAAATGAATACCCTTGGTATAGGAAAATGATTTGGTGATTAAGTGATAAATGTTATTTTGGAAGATGTTCGTTTTGTTAGGAACACTATATGCACAAGGAAAATAGAATACAATGAGGTTTCATTTGTAGAGTAATGGTGGATTTTTATCTACATTTTTATTGTTGATTTATAGTGATTTGGGTTATTTATGGAAATGATTAACCTATAACAGAGAATATGTGATGATGTTGATTACTTTTAAGTATGTGACTTTAAGAGTATTTGATGTAATTTGGAGATACAATGTAACATGGGAGACTACATAATAAAATTCTTCTATGTTTTGGGTTTCAATATTAGTTTGGATTATATTAAAGGATTTTAAGGACAATTGGTTATTGAATGGTATCTATTTAACTTTGGGGTATTGTTGGTTTAATTTTAGAAATTAAGATTAGTGCATATTTATCTCAATGAATATCCTTTTGGGGGATCATTAGATCATTCACTAACCATTTTGGTTTTGATTAATCTTCAAAGACAATGTAAATATATGTTTTATCCTGCATGGATCATGTGATTCTATAGAAGTTTATTCTAGCTCTTCCAGTGTGACCAAGTCTTCTTGAATACTCATCGTTTAAAAAAAATTGAGTTAGTGGTGGAAATTTATTAAAGAATGAAAATCTACTTAAAATTTAAGTATATCTCATAATGTTCTTAGTCAATATCATAAATGAATTCCTCTTCCTTATGTAATGTAACTTTGAAAAAAATGTTGTCCTAGATGGTACCTTAAATCATCACTAATTTATGGCTTTGGGATTGTTGGCCTTTTCATAGCCATGTTCTCTACCACTCTCCATCAGATAATTGATGGTTAGATTTCTCCTCCATATCCATATTTTCCTACATGGAACCCTAGTATGTGTTATTTTCGGTAATCTTCATACTTTCCACTCTTTATTTTAAATAGAGGCCTCATTAATTCATTTTTCGATGTGGGATTTCAACTAAGATATTTTGAAATGTCAAAAATGTGTGATCCCAATACCCTATATTTTGTTGAACCGATGGTACTTCAAATCATCATAGATTGATGAGTTTAAGGACCTCAATTTTATACTTGTTTGTGATTGATGACCTCAACCACTACCTATAAATATTTACGTTTTTCCTCCAATTATATGTCTCTAATTGCCACCAATGTTCTCCTAATCGAGATCATAATTTGGTGGTGACCCTTTCATTTCTCTTTTCCTCATATTAAGACTAAATTTTAGTAAACCAATTTCCGATGTGGGTTTTCCCACAAATATATTTTCTATTTTCAACCATTTTTTTTCTAAGAACAATTTCAAATTGCGAGGATGCAATTTTTTGAAGGAGGGGAGAATGTAACACCCCAAGATTTCATAGTGTGTTATTTCTTCAAAATAATTCAATAACATGCACTACACGCAACACCGAGTTCAAGCGCACCATGACTCATCAAACAAGCCGTTCAAAAAAAGGTTATGAATAGTATTAACTAAATTTTAAACTTTATATAATCCTTATAATTTTAGAATCCATATTATGAGTTTCTTAGACATAATGTAAGAACAAATTCATCTTTAGTATTGTAGTTTTACCAACTTTTAATAGTGAACCCTTTTTAAATAAATTATTTCAAACTTTTTGACTAAATGGGGACATCAAAAAATTTAAAATGAAACATCCCAAGCTTACACGGTACGCTTTCCTTTGAATAAAACAGTAGCGTGTGTTGTACGCAACTTCGAGTTTTAACACACACCACAACCGATCAAACTAACCGTTATGGATAGTAATACCTAAATTTTGAAATTATGTATATTTTATATTTTAAAATGGACTTCATTTTTGGATTCGGAATATCGAATTTAGCCTAAGGTGAAATTTTGGTACTTTTCGGATAACTTTCATATTTTGATGAATAGTGAAAATTACTAAATTTTAATTAAAAACAACTTTTTTAATCAAAATAATTAATAGTGATAAATTATGAATTTGAGTGGTTTTAAAGTATATTTAGAATATATTTTTACCATTTAATATAATGTTGGTCATTGGACATAATTTTACAATTAAACCGAACATAAACAAGTGTCAATCTTTTGATAGTTATTATCTCTTAAAAACACGCTTTTTGTTTTGACAGCGGGAATTAATTTTAAATTAATTTCTGCCACTTATGTGTTTTGAATTTAGGAAAATGGATTCCATATTTTGAATCAGGATTTTCAAATTGTGTAAATAGGTAACTTTTATTTTTAGACATTTTGAATAGTTACTGTGGTAAATATTTTATTTACCATGGTTAAAGGGTAAATCCGGTAAATAAGGGTTAAGAAAATAATATTATAATAATACAAAATTATACTAAAACGTGTCCTAACCTTATTGGTGGACACATACCCGACCATGGGCATCCTTGGGTCAATTTGGGGACCCCTTGGAGCCACTTGTATGTGGTAGGGACACATTATATTAATAAAGTTAAAATAAAAATAAAAATGGAATAAGCTTACATCTTTTAGAAGAACAATTTTTACATAGGGTTATACATCTTGGATTTTCGATTATAAATATTACTTAGAAAGCTAAAAATATTTCCTACATGATGATATTTTATTTATAATTTTTAGACATTAAATAATTTATTTTATTTATGACACAATGATGATGCAGTAATTACTATAATAGTGAAAAATTAAAATAATTGATATTATAAATACCCAAAAAAATATAATATGAAACTTTTAATGAATTAAACTAATTTTCTAGGATAATATGATATATTAGGATTGATTTAATTTACTTTGTTCGAAGTAATCAATCTGTTATGAGTTTCACAAAAATCAACTATTGAATAGTGTCAAAATTGACATAAAAGAGTTCTTAAAACAAATATTATATTATTAATTGATATTAAATTCCTAAAAATCTAAGGTTCGGCCAAAAGACTTATATCAGGATAGGTTCATAATTAATGGACCACTTGTGGGTCGCTTGGATGTATATAGTAAGTTTATTAACCATATTATATAAAAATACAAAGAGACATTGTAAAAGTGAAACTAATTAACTTAGAGTTAATACTTAAAGATAAGGTTAATATAAGTACCCAAACCTGTCTAAATTCTATTGGATGAGTGGTTTTCGACCTATCCCCACCTTATCCTTTGAATAATAAACTTTGGAGCCATTGGAAACCGAATATGAATTTATTATAAATTAATATTTCTAGCTTTTCCAAAGGTGCCCCTCACCCCTCTTATAAAAGGGCACTCCTCCTTCTCATTTCTTCACACCTCTCAAGCCACTTGGCTCGCCCAAACTCTGCCCAACTAAGCTCCCCACATCCCTCTCCTCCTCCTTGAAGCTTCCCCTTAGGCAGAAAGCATTTAAACAAGTCCTTTGGTTCCAACCAAAGTGAGTTACCTAAATTAAAGGTAACGTTTTCTCTTAAATTATTTTCATTTATTTTCCTTCCCCAACCCCCAAACTCTTTTTATTTCCTTTATTTTGTAACAAAACCAGTATCCTCAATATACTAGGATGTTTTTATAAGAATTATTCAAACTACACATACACACATCTCCATCTAATGGATGATGAACATAATGTTTCTGTTGATGGAAAACTAACGCCTCACGAAACGATGATTGTTCAAATACATCTTACCGCCTCTCATGGTGGCCATTATGATGGAACTGTAATTAAATATGATGTTAATGATATATATTTTATATATAAGCTTCTGTAATTCCATTTTATTTCATACCATTATTCGTTTCATGTTGTATATACATACGATAATTTCATTTGAGGAAGTGCGGACTACCGCCCCCTTAAAATGATATGATTCGTTCATACCACACATGGAACGTATAAAGGATGGTGTTAATGAACTTAAGTAACATATATAAAATATTATATTATACTGGAATAGTAATATACCTATGTATCATTTGGATTCGATTCTTTTAAAATAAAAATTAAATGGAAGTAGCGTTCGTGCGTACGTACGGACTACCGTCTCCACGAACGCGATAAGATTCATTCTCCATCGTATCCATTCAAGTATAATTATCATTTGATGATTTAAAAATGATGTTTAAGAACTTGATACCATTCTGGATATGAATAATATACATCCCATTAATAACGAATATGGCTCACATAACAAAGAATATAAAGTAAAATGAACCCGTTAACACCCGAAATGACGATAATTCTAAGATATTATTAAAAAATCAATGATAAAAGATCATATATGATATCATATTAAATTAAATGATTCTTTTATTATTCAATAACAATTATTTCACCATTATACAGGAGGTAAACCTACCATCGACCAAGGAAAAAGTACAATGTAAGGGATTTTCTTATCTCACTTTCAATTCCGTGAGATTTCCATTGTTCACCACTAAATTATTGAAAGTGGTGTATTGTGTACTGCCATTTGATATATATTATCATGATTATATTTATATTCATGTTATTCTGTAAATAATTTGGTGGTTATTAACTTTTGGCCAAACGACTCAGTTGATTAACGTGGTAAGGAGTTTCTTATCTCGCTCTTAATTTCGTGAGAATTCCATTGTTCACCACTAAATTATTACATGTGGTGTATGTGTACTTCCCATGATTGTATTCATTGTGTAATATACTTTAATTTATGGGTATTTACATAGTCATGGTATGATCCTTATTTCATGGTTGTTTGTTTCGTAAGTTACCAAATCGATAAGGGAATTTGAGATTTCAATTTCCACTCATTCGGCTTTACACATATTTCATTGATTATGTTACTCCAAGATTATGTGTGGAATCACTATTCATTTGATTATGTCATAATTTCCACTCCCCTTCCTGTGGATATACTTTTGATACACATAATCACTCCACTGATAATTCTCAAGTCATTAATATGAATTTGATAAGAGTAATTTTAACTCTTTCACCATTTGTTGAGTTAAACATCCAATTCGTTGGTGTTGTTTCTACAAGAATATGTGTGAATATCCTTTGATTTGTTTTACACTGAATATTCAATCATATTTAGTGTATTTATATTTTTTTCACACATAATTATGTCATTGATTTATCCTTAACCTAAGGATACGGCCTTTATGAGAGATTTCATCTCAATTTACATTCAACTGAGACTTCTTTGTTGATATACACCAAATCACTTTTATGAAGTGTATATAATGTACTTTGACATAGTATATCATGAATCCCTTTATTCTCATGATATTACAAATTTTTTATTACATCAAATATTTGTATTCAAGTGTCTCTCTTTTGGTTAGAATCTCTAACCAAAATACCATTTTAAAATGTTTTAAAGACTTATTCTTCTATATCTTGCTCATTAATGTCCATGTTTTAAAAATGGTTTTAAGGATTTATTTATATGGACATTAAAGTTTTAAAATTAAAACTCCTTTTAAAAGTTTCAAAGTGGTATGGGACACTTCGATTCAAAAAATCTATTTTTAAATGGCTTCTTGACAAATAGTGTGACTTTTAAATGATTTCAAGAAAAGGGGGATATTTCCCTCAAATAGTTTTGATAATTATTTTCATCTATATCAACATCCTTCATTATTCATGATTGAGGTTAATGTGATACAATACAATATTCCATATTGTATCAAATGAGTTATGTTTGACTGTGGATGTTCTATTTTTATACCATTCATGGTTTGTGGTTAAAGTATTGACATTTCGTGTGCTAGTTTTAATACGAATGTTTATTTTATGTTTAAACCTATTCATATGAGGAATGCATTGGACTTAATAAGTGACGGGTGGAGCCCGCTATAGCTCCTCGATGCATCGGTAGGTCTCATGAGACAAACTAGTGTCTTGGCACAAGGCCTTGGCAATATCTTATTTGTAGTCTTGGCACGAGGCCTTGGCTATGTGGTTATGATAGTCTGGCATTATGCATTCCATCATTATGAAAGTGGTTATTGATATTGCATGTGATCATTCGACTAGTAGAATATCCATGTGAGTAAGTAAATGGCATTATTTCATTTTACCTTTGCCATTTTATGCTGAAGTTTAAGTTTAAAAGGCTTTTGTTTTAGTTATAAATTGCCTTAAGTGTTTATGCTTATTTATGAAAGCTTCTGCTATAATGTTATCCTTACTGAGCATCCGAGCTCACCCCTTTCAATGTTTTATTTTTTTTCCCAGGATTATGAAGAAGTAATTTATGAATGACCTGCAGGGATAGTATGAGGGGATATGAAGACAAGATGTTTTTTTTATGATGTAATGTAAAAATTTATGGATGTATCTAGTTATTCCAAGGATACTAAACTAATCGGTCTTTAGAGACTTGATCTTTCTCATGATCATGCCAATGTTATGTAATAATGCACCGACTCTGGGTAACTAGGGTCGGGGCGTTATATAAATGGGTATGAGGAAAAAACATAATCTCGTGATATAGAATGGATTGTGAACCAAAAGGAAAAATTATTCCACGAGAGGATGATTCCAAAAAATAACTTCATTAACGGAAAAATTTTACATCTAATTAACTCTAGAGTGAGTATTTTTATAGTGAATTGAGAGTAGATATGGGATACACCATTCAATGTCGCTAATGTGAACACAAAGAAGACTATACAAATTACTAGAAAATGTGGTGATCAATTCGCTATGAATTGATAGAGGGTGGTGATATACATTGAATAATTAAGGGTGGATAATTCTTCCACTCTGTGAACTAAATATTTAGGAGAAGAAGATATAAGATGATGAATAAAATCGAAACACTCTAGGGTTGTATCTAATAAACTTGAGTTTTATTTATTATTTTTTTAGAAGAATAAATTTTCCCCAATGTGTGTTTTTTAAGTGTACAATGATTGAAAAATTATATATTAAAAAATAATTTAAAATATTCACCACATAACAAAGATATTTCAAGGAAGGGGAGTTATCTTCATACCTTATTTTCATCATTTGATCTTTTTTATTTGTTTTATTTAAATATTCATACAACTTTAAAATATGATTTTTTTTAAAAAAGTGTGTGGGTATGTGGTTTGTGTACTTATTTACACATAGTAATTCTATCCATAACTTCTCTATGAGGTAAATCATAGTGAAATTTTTTATTATTTATATTAATAACATAGCTTGTGAGGTTTTATATAAAATATTTTAGTTTAGAAGATTTTGACTTCTGAACCTAAATTGGGGTGAACAATGCAAGAAGGGTGAATAAGGAATCATTTATATAATATAACAGAATCATATTATACAATTGAAACTAGATTAAAATGGGTAATTGTGATACATCTTGATGTTTATAAGATGATTATGTAATTGGTGTATGATGGAAAATAATTCCCATGAAAAAGAGTTAGAGTACATTCTATGATAAGGCCCCTGTATTCTTTCTCCCCTGCCAAGAATATACCAATTATTCTACGATTTATCTTATTATATAAAATGGTTTAGTTTTTGGATAATCATACTCAATCAATATGTTATTATCACATTCCAATATATAAAAGACAATAAATGTTTGTTTCGATGTTGAATGATGAATGGATATAGAGAGGAATATTAAACCTGTATAAAGAAGGAAATAATTGAGTTATAAAATTTTCATTTAAAATCCTTCACGAGAGTGAGATAAATATTGGATAATAAACATCATCAAATTGCCTAATTGAAGGGTTTAAATATGGGAATAATGATTCTACTAAATAGTACTAATTTAAACATTCAATGAAATGATAATTTAATAAGTGATGATTTTTTATCCGAATAAAATATATTGATTGAAATTACATTGTGATACAGAATCACTATTATGTGGTGGAATGTTCAGTACAAAATTTTTCATTGTTTTAAGTTATTTTTTATGTATTTTTTTATATTTTTATTTTATTTTAGGATAATGATAGGTATATTATATAAATTTTATAGTTTGGTGAATAATATCATAATTTATGACAGTCAACATTGATTTACATTCATTTAGTTTATATTATTAGTATTTTTTCTTAAGAGGAATCGTAAATTTTGAAAAATGAATTTACCCAAGCCAATGTACATTTTAAGATTATATGGTGGAGGAAACAAGCTATATAAGTGTAATTAGAAAACAAAAAAGGATGAATGAGATTAATAATTGGTTCTTTTGGCAATATTTTTCTACTAATGTTGTCTCAAATATTCACTTTAGAAACTATAAATATGGTGATGTATCCAAATAAGGAACCATAAGAATCTATCATTGAAAATTTCACATTATGGATAAGAGCTTAATAAATTTCCAATGAAAATAAAATTTTGATTAAGAACTTGAGTTTATGTTGGTACTAAATTGGTATCTTATATTCACCACTATGAGGCTGCGTCCACTAATGAAATGACATTTCATCAACTTATTATGACTATACTAGCTCCTATATGTTATGGGAAAACTCATCAAAAATTTTAACACCAAAAAAATTTAATCGAAGATAACATTTGATATATATAGAACTCAATATAACAAAGTAATGTAATATAGGATTCAATTTCATGGAAATGATCTCTGTGTTGAGATTATCTACTTTTGGAAATCTAAATTGTTGGTCCAAAAAGTCTATATTTTCAAAACAATAGAACTCAAATCACCCTACATGGTTATGCACAAATAAATATATCCTACAAAATTACGTCAGGATACATCTCTATTTCCATGTATCATCAAGTATAAATACATGATATGCTATCACTCCAAATTATTATCTATTTCGAAAATGTAAGACTACATTTATAAGAAATCATAACATTGGACCTCAATGCTGTATACATTGACCCCTAATGTATTTAAGGTTATATCAATTCATTATTTTGAGGAATTAACCCCACTAAATATTTCATCTTCTCTCAATGTAATGTTTCCTTCCTTTTGTTATTTGAAATATTTTATAAAATCATAAATCGAAAGTAAGGAAAAGAAATAAGGATTTATATTTCATTTTTCAATGGAGATTCCACAAATAGAACATGATTGCATTATGAACAAAATGTAACCCCATATAGAAATTCATAAAAAAATTATGAATGAATTTCTATGTTGGAAAAATTGAAGCAGGTCCATATGAGAAAGAGGTGACTCCTCCTCAGAAATTTACTATAGATTATCCAAAAAGAATAGAAGTTGTTTTCCATCTGGAGAGATTTCATCACATTACAATCTATATGTAATTATTATCGACGGATAAAGTGTTTAAACATAGGAGATCACTTGTTCATGAGTAGTACTACGACTAGATGGGAGTGGAAAAATATATAAAGGCCACTTGATTGGAGGATGCAACCCTATCGTTTGGATACTTTTCCATTACATGAATCTTTACTGATTCTCATCATTATATAATAATTTTATATTCATAATATTTTGAATGTTTAATCATGATACTTAATATATAAACACATATTGGGGATGGGAGAGACATATTTTTGTATTATTTCTTAATACTACAATGACTAAAATTCATTCTATATTATTCTGATATACTTATTTATTTTCTAGTTAGATCAACATATAGATTTACATAGATGAAATGTTGATTAATAAAAATATTAAATATAATATTATTTACAGGAATATGAGATACATACTTCAAAACAATGGTATTATACTAAGAATTTATGCCATGTAGTTATCATAAGAAAAAAAATTCTGAATTTTCTTAGTGAAGTGAGCACGTACAACATAAAGGTGACATGTGATTTCACTAAAATCTTGAAGGGTATAATCTGATTGAATTTGAAAAGAAAGAGTAATTTTTTAGATATTAATTCATAAATTCATTTATAATAAATATGAATCAATTATCCATGTTACAACACCACCATTATTCTCTAATTTTATTCCTTAATACCAAAAGCATTAACCTTTTCCACATATGATTTTTTTGTTTAAAATAGTTGTTATTTTTAGAATCAATTCATAGATTTATAAACCACCCATTTAAAAAACTACACATTATATGATCAATTTAGTCACATTAATGTAGTTAATTGAACCTTTAATCAACATTGATATGGACTTGGATTCCATTATCGAACCACGATTCTCTTTTCATTTCAACCCTTATACAAATGTGTTAAACAGATTTTGTATCATAAATTCAAAATTTAATAAAGCCTTTGAATTCCTATTTTATTCAATTATTCTATGTTTTTTACTTTAAAAATTGAAAATTTCACATGTTTTGATGATTTCACTGAAGGTGAATGTGATTCGAGGAGCCCATGATGATGTGGGAGGAAAATGGGCCAAAATGTTTGGAATCTCATAATCACATGTGCACTATTTTGCATGTTCCAAAAAGGTTTTGAATTCAAATTCAATTAGATTTTGTGGATAGATCCAATATATAGTAAAATGAAAATATTTTGAAGGAAATCAATACCCATTAATTAATTCAGAGGCCCATATAAACTGATATATATAGGGAATCAAATCTGTGAAATGATAAAAGTGGTGTTCTATATTTCAGATATATATAGAGATGTGGGACTCAAAATGGTGTAAAATACTTAGTGAAGATATTTAGTAGGTGTGAAAATAGGGTATTAGGTTTTTAAAATCTATATTATAGTTTATTTGTGTTGATAACCATGTGTTTAGTGCTTTTAAAAACATGGGTGTTCAAAACCCCCTTCCACTTTCCTATAAAAGGAATCCTTTGGCACCCCATTTGGGAGTTTGAATAGGATGAAAGGTGATTCCATTTTGTATTCAAAATGGATCCCTCTACTAAATCCAATAGGTTTTGGAATCAATGGTAAGTGATAAATCATCATTTTATTTCTCTCCTCCTATGGAGTTCTATATGTCTTATGATCCCCAAGGGAGGAACGTGATAAAAACATGAGGATCGTGTATGTAATATTTGAATTATCATTTTAATTATAGGGTTATAAGTATTTTTTATTTGTATTATCTTTATATTTTGTTTATTTATGTACCAGTGTTACATACTCAGCAAATATTATCATGTCAGTGGGTACTCATTTATGTGATATTTTTACACACCATTCACAACTTCTTATTCCCCATTTCAATTGTTGTGTTGGTGTGGTTTGTATTGGTAAATGGAAATCACATAATCACTTATATGGAAATGTAATTTCATTTGATGGAAATACATTTAAATAAAATAAAATCTTGGATAGCACAATGAGTTCTTTGTGTGTTTCTTTGTAAGTTTTGGTTATGAAGATGAAAAAAAATATCATAATCATCGGTGGTATCCAGTGAATTGTTGTTTATTTTCAACAGAACCCTAGTAGTTATCACGTTATAAAATCAGAAATATTATTGTTCTAGGTTTTAAAAAATCCAAGAATTAAAATATCTAAATCTATTCTCTTGATGTGTAGAAGGATGATCATCATGATATTTCTTCAGGTTCAATCACGCTTAATTAATTTTACTAATTTCTACTTTGTTTTATCACATTAAATTTTATTTTGGATTCATCAATCATAATTCCCAAAATTCTTACAAATCCTCATTCCCCTATAATTTTTATAATCACAACCTTCTTTTTGGGTTATTGATCTAACAATCCATCGGGAGACGACCTTGGGTTCCTGTTATACTATATAAATTCTAGTAAATGTATATATCTAATTTCATGTGATAGATAATTTGATCAAACCCAAATTAAATATAATTAAATAAATAGAATCCTTTTAGGAAATAAGTTTAGTTTCAATAAAAAATTTATAATCAATATCCATAGAAATTGAATGTACATAGGGAATATCTTACTCAAGAGAAGCGAGTTGTCAACCAGATACCATAAATTCTATTAGAATAATATAACGATAAGAAAAATATTCCTTTATAATATGTTGAATATATGATGTTAGAGAATCCATTTAATTTTTATTACCTCTAGTAAAAAATAATTAATCTATTGCATATGAATACAAAATTTAATGTGGGAATATGAATTGATAGTGGAATTTGGAATTTTTTGGAACCCACGTTAGTAGACTGAGGGATGTTGGATTATATATGTATATTTTTATAAAATCTGACCAAAATTTTTAATTATTATTAAAAATATACTTTATTAATTAATCATATATATTATGGAAGCTTTGTGATCTTTCGTACAACTTTAGAGGTTATTTTATTATGCTTTCACCAATCATTCATGAATAAATATAACTAGAATGTATTATTTGTTGGTGAATTTTGGGTAAATATATGTTTAATTTTATCAAGTGATATCATATATTTTAAATTTGAATCATTTTTCACTACTATGATTTATGGAAACAGAATTACAATGTAATTTGTGGGTGTAATAGATATGTTATTTTGACATAGAAAAATAATTACCCAATATACTTATGAAATTTTTGGACTATTTGATAGTTGAAAATGTATTATGGGGATATTAATGACATTCTTATGGTCATGTATATGTGTGATTCCATAAGAAAAATTAGGTTGATTTTTTGTTTCTAACTCATAGGTTACACTGCATTTTGTCATTAATATTCTTGAAAGTTGAATATTTCCCCATTTTAGTAATTTTTAAAATGATTTATTTCATCTGTGAATATCATTTGAAATCATCCTTGTGATATTTCAGATTATAATTGTAATAATTTCAGGATTATTAGAGGAACCATTAATTGTATTCAAATTTTCCATAATGAATTATATCATGATGTGATTTTTAATATTATTGATAAATATAGTAGTTGTATTTTACTAAATTTATCTTCGTATTTGGACAATTTAATTTGATCATAATTGATTGTTTTCAAGTATATCTATATAATAAAAAGTTGAGGTAAATGAACATTAATTTTGGTAGAAAAAACTAATACAATTAAAAAGTTAGAGTGTAATAGAGTTTATGATGCATGAAATCTTTAAAAAAATCAGAAAATATTGAATATATATATATATTACATAAAAGGATTTTGTTAGATTTAAAAATATTATTAAATTTATGGATCTTATATGAGGTTGCAGAAATATGAAAAACACCAAAATTATTATATTTTTCTGAATATAACTAATATCTATTATTCAAAACATGTATATCAGTTATCCTATTATTAACCATTTGAGGTAGTGCACTTATAGATGGAAGGATGCAACATACCATGGTATGAAAGTGATCCTTACAAAAATCTTATAATTATAGACTCTAGGTAGTTATTTTTTGATACATCAACACATTATGGTATGTGTCCTCAACCTACTGGGGAACCAACTAAATTTATTATTTAATCATAATTACATTACATATTTGGTTTATTTGGATGTATTATTGATATCAATGGGTAGAATATGTTATTACAATTGAAAGGAAATTGTTTCTTTGTTTGGTATAAAAATTGGATACCAAAAATCACCCACCTCCATGTCACTATTTGGGCCTCTAGTTATAACATTCTCTATCCGTTATAGAAGTTATAATCTTAAATAATTGATCATATGTTTACATTGATATAATGATGAATTTGATAGGAGTTCCTGAATCAAATGGGTTCTATTATTTTATTTTTTAATCCCAATTGAGATCAAATCAATGGACTATTTTACTAAATATTTTTTCTTCTATTGTAAATAAAATACATTTATGTGATACTACAATGCATTCCATTAGTGAAGTGGGAAAGTATCATCTCAGAATAAATTGATGGAAGAAAATTATTATCCAAAGCACTATTGAATTATATTTGGGTGAAAGTGATGAGATTCATATCCCCTAAGTATATTGATGACATGTCGAATTTTATTTATTAAGATGACTGAAAATCCAAATAAACAATGTTATAGTTGTTGAATAATTTTGATGAATTGATGATTTTTTATAATGGAAACATAAATAATTTCATAAAGTGAGTTTTTGATTTTATTGGACCAATTATTGGATATGGTGATGGGATATAGGATACAAATATTATAAATAAAATAATGAGGTGGTTTTCACCTTAGTATAATCCAATGGTCTTAATTTCACTACCCCCTCATTATAGGGTGTACCCCTCCGGGGCCAAAATTGGCAGAAGAGAAATAGTTACACCTGAATCATGTCTCTAGTTGGCCCTGGGTTGGAAACTATCACCAAGGTTATAGTAAACACATATATGGGGGTATTATTCTCTAAAATAAAACATGTGATAGAGAGAGATAAGACATACACCGACCAACTCCAGCTCAGACTACAATATAAAATAAATCCCAATTAAAGATATGTAATGACATGAAGGAACTACTGCAACTAAAACGAAGAAATACAAGTACCAAAAGAGTGTAGTGATGATTAGAACAGGGAAGCCTAAACAGCTCCTGGTGAACCCCAAACTAGTAGTAACCAGCCTGATCTCTGACCTCCTTTGACCGACCCAAAAAAATGTTCATATACACATAGGGTGAGTATAATAGTATACTTAGTATGATCCTACTTAAAGCCTCTTGTGAAAAAGGTGATGAAATCATGCTAAATAATAGTGTACAACTAGTGAAACTCACTTGTCACCATATAGGTAAACTAAGTTCCCATCCTCACTATGGTTACTCTCTCCAAGTACCATAAATATAAGAGCATATATTGTATTAAATAATATCAAGGGTATCCCACTACTACTTCCCCATGAGATTTTTTCTATACCTCAACAGTGCATGTCCTAAGAATATCTCCCCAAAAAAGATACCACATAGACACCTAGGTGAAGCACCATAACATGCACCTCGTGTAACACACCACCACATCCATGAAACTGAAATTAACCAGGTTGTTTTTTAAAGCCACCATAACCCATATATTTTCTATCACACATCAGTTATTACAACTCAATCCATCACATACGATACACAGAGTAAGGATCCTCAATCCATCACAACATATACTTATTATACATATAGTATTCCATGAAATCAATATATAGAATATGTGTGTGTGAAATAACTAGAATCCATTATATCCCTCTAAACACATATTTGGGGGGAAATAATCATCGTGTATACTAGCACAATTATCTATGAGGATAATATAGTGTGGTCAAATGGGGTAGTCATCGATCTATCTTCTCACAATGATGTTTGAGAAAACACCCCCCATCGATCAGAATCCCTAGGGTGTCAGTTACCTTTACTGAAAGGGTGGAGGAGCATAAAGAGTAACAAAACATAAATTATATAATATAACCCAAATCCATGCTATGGGAATAACCTAGTCTCAAACTCAATTGTATCTAATACCTATCTGACTCCAGGATACCACTACTAAGACCAGATGCCCTATAAGAAAACAACCATTTAAAGAGACACGTTAAATTATTTTATCCCTTTTCATCAGTTTCACTTTTATTTAATTTTTAATTTTTCCATGAATTAACTACTAAAATGTTCCACTTTAAATTTCATTATCATTAAACAAAGTTAAATTTCCATTAGGAATAATAAATCTATGTCCATAACATATTACAATTATTTTCATGACATTTCATCATAGAAATATCAAATCCCATGGGTTAAAAAATTCATTTGTTAACAACATTACTTCCCATATTACAATGTATGCTAGGAAAACATCATAGGATACCAAGAATGGTCAAAAATGAAAAACATATATCCAGCTAAACGGGTGGAGAAAATAATGTAGATAAAAAAACATGGACATCAACCAATGAACAAATCCAAACAAGTATAAAACATTAATATCAATGGGTAATCAAAACATCAACCCATTCTATCATCACTAATGTCCTCCTCAACATCAAATTTCATATCATGATGAATTATTCTATCAAAAGAATCAATTATTGACTAAATTAAAATAACTTCCCACCCAATATACCACAACAGCTCTCTAGGCTCAACCATCCTTGAATCACAACTCAATTGGGAATCCTTTCCCCACATACCAAAATAACCCTCCAAGCTCAGCAATCACGGAATCACATCACATTTAGTAGGAAACAAAAAATAAACCAATAGGGAAAGTGGGACCTCAAAATAAGTAATTCTTCCATGTAACAAAGTGATATCTCACGGATCGAAAGAACATGTCCCTCATCCTTTAGAAAAAATCAGGAAAAATCATGCCCAACATGGCCTTAACTTTTATCACGAAACCAATACTTATTCAATATTTAATTAATTTAATCTTTATTTAGAGGTTCCTACAACGAGCAACCTAAGAATCCATATACTACATGATTTCACGAATTAATTAATAAATTAGTTTAACAATCCATTAATTCTTTTATAAAAAATCATAACCATGATTCACATAATTATTCAATTTCATTAACACATGGAAGATAAAATCATTTAAACATGCTCGCAATACTAAGATTACAACACAAAAAATTCATAAAACATGAAACTATATTTATTTTCTCCAATTAATTAAAAATTATTTTGAGATTTATGTTCTTTACCAATTTCCACATGATAAACCAAGAATTTCATGTACGGCATTGATTCAACATTATCTTGAAAAAGGGAGGCACACCATTACCATTGTAGAAAATAATAATATTACCATTTGATCAATATCAATTATTTAACCTAATTCAAATAACTATTTGGTTCATTTTACTGGTATACAAGGGGATAAATCATTATATCTATATGATTACATGTAAATATTTTGAAGAAATGAATCCCCTATCAAAAATGGTTTTCAACCTTCTTTGCATTATAACATAAAAATGCTATTGATATTAATCACCTCTCCCATAAAAACTATATCCACCATTAGATTCCATGCCACAATGACACTAAAAAATAACCAATAAAAATCCATTAAAAACTTAGAGATCAAGCCTCGTCACATGGGAAAGAGAAAATGCTGGAAAATATAAAATATATCTCAAAAAAAGATAAAACATAATATGGAATGAAGAAGGATTGAAGGGGGGAATATACATATCAATCCTTGGAAAAATAATACGAAAAATGTAGAAGAGAGTGTTGTTGGGTCACATGGAATCATGAGAGATATGTTACAGTCACATGGTTGAAAACCCTGAGTGGCTGAAAAAATTTAAATTATATGACCGTGGTGATTTACATGATGTGTAGTCACATTTCTCATTATTTAATCCTAAATTTTCATTTTCCCTAAAAAAGTTTGTCACCATTTTATTTTGAAAAACCCAATTAATTACACGTCATTAAATCAACATTCACATCATATGACATTACACATCATGATGTATCCCTGCTTCTAGATTTTAGTAGCTGAACTCCTCCAAACTTCCATTGAACCTCCTCAAAGAACCATGATCATTGAATACTCATAAATGGTTGATCCACGTGGATCTAGGCCCTTACATTAGATACCTCTAAAAAATTTATCATCCTAAAAATCCAAAAATAATCCAAAGAGGAAATAGAAAAGGTTCATCCGAATAGCTACCCTTTGGGATACCTCTCAAGTCTCTTTACACTATAGGAGATCAACCATCTCACCAAGGAAAAAACATGAAAACATACAACAATCAAAACCAATTCCTAAAAACTCTTCTTGGAGACATACATCTCAAAGAGAGTATGCCATATCATAAACTAGAAATTCTCAACCACCAAAAATTAAACAATATTATAATAGAAGATCAAATGATCTAACAAATTTAGATATTGGGTGTGTATCTGAGACTCATGTTACCAGGTAGCCTCCTCCACGCCACCATGGCACCAAAAGAGACAAACCAAGGGGATATAATTCCCACATAACATTTTATTTGGTGGTACTAGATCTATATCAACCCATCCTCAAAGGCGTCATCATTTTCAACATCGACTGTGCCACAATCTATTACATGGGATTCATCATGAAGTTAAAAATAAACTCAAGACATGTGAAAAAATTTGTGTATACATATCATCTGTGGTGGAAGTGATATCCAATATGCCATAGATAAATAATGTGCTAACACCACAAAAGGCCAAATAATCTGAGGGTAAACTTACTCCCACGACCAAACCTTTGCATCCCACAATGGGGAGTCACCTTCACAAACACATGATCTCCTAAAACGAACTCCATAGGTCTCCTCCTATGACATCTATTAGATTTAGGATGATCCTAGACATCATTAATCCACCCATTATTTTATTGAACCATCTCTGCTGTATTTTGTACTAGTTCCTACTGGAGAATTTTAGACTCTCTGACCCCAGTCTAGCACAAAAGAGAATGGAATGGCCAGTCATTCGAGTATTCAAATGTCGTCATATTGATGGATGAGTAAAAATTGTTATTTTCAGAAATCCTTACTATGGGTTGTTTCCCCATCCATGAACCCTAAAAATAAATGAAACAAGAGTAAAACATATCTTCAATAGTATGTATGGCCTACTCTGTCTGATCATCGATCTATAGATTAAATGAAGCGATAAGGTAGAGCTTAAAACCAAAATCATGAAGGACACCTCTCCACACCCTTGAGGTAAAAAAAGGTTCCCAATCATAAATGATCATCCTCATGACCCCATGGAATCTCACCATTCCTCCAGATACTTCCTCGAGCTAACCTCCACTAATATCGATTCCCAAATCGCTATAATGTTGTCCTGTTTCATCAAACAATCAACTACCACCCATAAACGATCATATCCTCCATGATATCAAGGTTAATCAATAAAAACTTACATCCAGATGTCTTCAAAATACCAATTAGGAACTCCTAACGACTATATAATATTAGTAGGAATATGCTTATCAACCATCACCTTCTAGAAGACCAAACATCGAGACACAAACCCTACAACTACGGGATTCAACCTTTGACACCAAAACTGACCACTCAAAGCATAGTACCACTTTTTCACACCTATATGTACATCCAAATATTAATTATGGAAATATCATAGAACCATCTCACTCATCGCCAATTGAATGAAAAACATTCCTTGAAACAATACTCGACGTTGTTCTTCCTCAGACCAACCATCAGGGGCCTTATCAAAAAAACTTAGTCTCTCAAAACCTCCACCTCGAGATCCCCCAAAGGGGATTCTTCCACTTGATGCACCAGATATGACTATACCTTCATTTGAAAAATACAATGTCTTCCCCCAACATGTCCCATATCAAGGTGAAATTCTGAAATTGTTTCCATCACTCTCTAGGAATAACCTAATTATGGTACTGCATCACTACAACACATCCATCTCGGTGCATCAACCACAACATTACCCTTTACAAGTGTTTACAAAATATCTATGTCATGATATCTTAAAAACATTGTCAACTGAAACAGAAGAAAGATCAATTTAAGTTGGTATAAAACATACCTCATGCTCTTATGATCGGTGAGTACTACAAAATTCATGTTGATGGGGTAATGTCTTTACAAATCCAAGTCAAACACCACCACTACCAAATATAGATCATGGGTTTCATAGTTACACTCATGGGGGTGAAACTACATAAACCCTTAAGAAACAACCTTTCACTATTATATCATAATAAATCCCAACCCAATACATGAAGCGTCACAGAAAACATCAAAGTAAACTCCTTATTTTGGAAGACAAAAAAATTGGAGCACAAAAAGCTATCTGACATTGATTAGTCTATAAAAAGGCCAGATCTATTCAGGTCAATGCTATCATTAGGCTCACAACCCAAGAGAAACCAGCTATGAACTTCCAATAAAATATTTCAAGATAATGGAACATTCAAACCACTTCCGCTATCTTTGGGGATTCCAATGATATAACTTATTCTATCATCAAAGGATTAATAGATACTCCCTTGTAGGATACAACATTCCCTATGAAATAGACTTCTTGAACCCAAATCTCACACAAAATTTGATGGCCCAAAAGGATATCAAAATAAATTTCCCACTAAGTTAAATAAAAATAAAATGAAACAAATCAGATAGAATATTTCAATAAAAGAAAATTATGATGCTTTTTTTAGGATGGTGTAAAATTGTTTACATCAATATAACATAATTAAATATTAGTTAATATCATGGAATCTAAATCTAAAATTACAATGATTTACAATTTTAAATGTGAATGCTTCTTCATTAATATATATATATATATGAGTCACATTTTTGTTTAGGATATTTTATAAACATGTGTATAGTAGAATAAAAATTAATTTTATTTTATTGCATCAAAATAAAAATTTATATATGATGCTTATATACACTCTAAAAAATGATTAAAAAATTCAATTTGACACTAAAAATAAAAACGTTGCATTGATTGGGAAATTAATATGGTCTAGTCTATTTGAAATAACACGGCTACAAAAAAATAGTAAATGATAATAAAACATTAAAAAATGATTGAAATTGTATAAATAAAGAATTTGGAACCTAAAGATAACATTATTGATTGAAATATGTGGGAACTTTTCATTTTTTATAGTATTCATAAGTATTGAATGACTGTTGTAATTGTGACTACCCATTCAAATAGTTATAGACTATTAGAATAGTAATTTTTTATTCTAATGGTAATGAACCAATATGAATTTTCAAATAACTATGAATAACTACTTATAATTTATAAAATAATTAGATAATTTTTAGAATATTGTAAAATAATTTTTCAAATTTTATTACCTAAATTACATATATGTGTTAATTTTGAAAAAGGTATATTTCTAATATTTAATAAAATAATTTTATTTTTATTATTAATAATTAAATATTATAATTTCATAATCTTAAAAAAATTTGATAAAATTCATCTCATCTTTTGAATCACTACATTGAGATTACAAAATGGTGATATTGTTTTGAATAGTAAAATATCAAATAAATAATATATTTTGTAATAATGAAGTGTGGATGAAATTTGTGGACTCAAGGAGTTATATAAATATTATATTACCATATTATTGATTAACTCACAATCCCCTTTCATTTTTAATGCAATTTGTATCACTTTTTATTGAAATAATTGTTTATTCTTATATTTTATATAAAAACCCCCTCCATTACACAAATTAATATAAAATCTCACTAATACTCTTATCCTCATACCTTATGCTTCGTAACATGAAAAAAATTATTCCGAATTCTTCAATAATAAATCATTATACATGTTTGGTAAATCATTTTGTAATTGAAACGCCATCTTTAGAATGCTTAACATGATTATCAAATGAGACATCTCAACTAGAAACATAAGAAGTTATAGTCATTAACATCCCATCCATTTATTTATTTCTTGTTTCTCCACTTTGAAAAAAATAATTACCAAGTTCCATATAGTAAAATTATTTATATTGGGCTACTATAATATGAATTGAAAAATTATATAATGATCTGAAATATTTTTTAACACCTATCCATTAATTGAAATTATAACCAATCATATGGATTTTTTTATTATGAAACTATAATTGCATTCAAGGTTGGTTTTAATAATGAAATTAATAAATTATAATTTCAACACTAGTATTATATTATGATGAAAATGATATAATTTTTAATAATTAAAAAACAAATTTATATCATAATGTTCAACAAAACAACTTCACTGAACAAATCTATTTACAGTAAAGTGTAAACCCAATATACTATGTTTATAATGGAACAAATTTTAATCCTTATAACCATTAAAAAATATAGATTTATATTAATGAAATGTAATAATACTTTTGGAATTATTATATCAATTAATAAAAACTTTTACCACTGTAAATAAAAAAACATTATCCTTAGACACTAAAACAAACGTCATCAGGAAAATTGACATGAACATAATGTTTTAATTAATTGGTTTTAAAGTAATTAATAATAATAATAATAATAATTAAAATCATTAATAATGTTCAAAATATAGTATTAAATAAATTTAAATTTATTATTTAGGATATCAGATATGCTTATTATGCTGAGTAAGGACCAGAGGTAAGTGGACTCACCCACTGTCCATTTCTATTAACTTTGTACACCCTATTTATCCCACTATATTTCAATTTATGAATTTCATTTATATTATACCTTATATATATATATATAATTTCATTGATGTATATTATTTCATTTCCTCTTTATTCCTTGGAGATATTATTATCTTTTTCTTTTCCATTCCAAACATTCTTTTAAATTAATCCCGATAGAGGTACATTTTTATATCTTTATCATTTTCATGTTTCAAAAATATAAACCTATTATAATTCAAATATTTTCCTATGATAATCATATATTATCATAAAATATTCAGGTTTATTTTCATTTTTATGGATCACCTACTCTCTTATATGTTTTAAAAATAGGTTTTCTCATTTCTTACCAAGTCGATAATGGAAATCAATTACATAATTTATTTTTCAAATTTTCATATAATTTTCCTTTAGGTTGACAAATATTTTCATGAAAAATATTAATTATTAAACTATACACTTCAAATATTATTAAATCCATCCATTTCATGATAAGTATTCTGTTATTTAATTTTATTAAATTTTTTGACACCGTTTTGTAACTCATTTTTCTTATCATGGTTATTTTTCACATTTATTCATTATTTATGATATATTTTCTGTACATAAATTATATGACTGAATTTTATGATTAATAATTTTAGAATAGAATATTATATCCCTAAATATGATAGGTAATTCATACATATCATTATCTTCATAGTTTGGTTCATAGGAAGTGACTGTGGAACAATATGTTATGATATCCTAACAATAAGACTCAACATATGTATGATGATATAAATTATTGTTTAGAAAACATACCCCGTTATGACTCATGATGAGTATTTTTCATCATAATACAAAAATTTTCATTATTCATGTTAATTATATTATTATTTCATGCTCATATCCATTGATATGATCTTATGATATACTTTTTCCTTCCCATTTTATTTATATATGTCATGTTTTTTTGTGACTCAATTTTTCCCATTACTGGTATTTTTATCTCAATATTTTATTTTATGTATGTTATTCGTATATAAATCATATTTATAGTAACAGAATGTGATCTAGTAAACAATTATGGGGATTGAATTAAAATGTTAATTTTATAAGTTTGAAAATGATAAATATATTGTTAACATCTCAAAAGAACTAAACCTATAGTTTTGTGGCTATGATAATATAAAATTATGTTAAAATTTATTTAAAAATATTAATTAAGATTTGGTTAATTATAGTTTTTTTCAGTTCATGGTATAATTATTTTTAGGGATTGTGATATATATCCCAACTATAAATACATTATAAAAACCTAAATTTAATCATAATAATGTAAAAATTTTGGATACATTATTAATTTAAGTTTTATTATTTATATCCTCATAATTTCTAATTATATCCAAATTGATTAAAGTATTCTCATCCATATCTTTATTTTTTTAGTAAATATTTTGATAATATGAGAAATCATATCAATAACTAATATAATTGAAAATGTACCAATTTTACAAACATGATTCCGAATACGATGTGAATGAGGGTACAAAATTTCATTGAGGTACATTCTCAACTGATTGAAATTTTGAATTGTATCTTGAATATTGTGGAGTATTTTATTCTCCAAATAGATAACAAGTAGTGTCTTAGTCATTTATGTGACAAAAATCTCTATATTTTGGGGGAATATTTGATCTGTTAATTATATATAAATATATTAATTTCACTAAGATGATATTTTATTCCCCCCAATGCTTCAATAAATAGAACTAAATCTCAATTGTATATCACCAATAATATGAAGATGATTAGTAATATACACTAACCTCGAATAAATGATGAATTAATTCATCAGATATATAGAATGAGAATATTTTCTAAAAAAAATCAGAAAATATTTTCATCGCACTCTCTATATTAATATAGAAGAGTATCATGGAATCAAGATTTTATTGCTATTAATAAATATTTTTACTTCACCATAATGTTGAGATGGAGGTCAATTAATCATAATGGTCTATTGGGGATGGGAATAAAAAGTGAATAATATTGTTTAATTCTAAGTGTCCAGCCAAAAAATATATTATAGAAAAGAATATTTAAATAACCACATGCCAAAGGAGTGTGGAGATCTAAATTGATAACTACTTTAAATGGAGTAATATTTAAATTAATTTTGGGAAATATGGGAAGAATACTTGTAAATTAAGGGGGTATATAATTAAACTGGTTAATTTTATTGAAGAATGAAAGGTTTTCCATCAAATCCACCACCTAGTTTTAGATTATTTAATTATAAAGAACATAGAACCGGTTCAATTCAAAGGATTATGCCAAGTGATATTAAGAATATCCAATGACAACAATAGACATCATAAAAAATATAAATGTGATATTATTTCTATCACTACTAAAGAATTATATCATGAAAAATAAGTTTTGAAATCTATAGTTGTTATTATATCTAAAAGTGTGAATGTCCCATTCAATTGTAGTCATATGCATTCTTTGAAGTCATGTTTGTCTAACCAAAGTATTTTAACACAACATCATGAAATAGTGACTGAATTATTAGTGAAAATACCAAGTTGTAAAATCATCAATTCTAATATATATATATATCATCCCCAATTCACGTTTTTTGTTTTAATATCCTATAAAATATTATTAAACTCCAATTCGTTGAATTTAATATTATAATAATCATCGAGTAGTTATCTTTATATATATAAATTGTTAAATAATAGGGTAGAAAAATTTTATTCCATATCCAAATATATCTCCTCTAATCAAATAAAACTGTAGGATCAATTATTTATCCAATTTGGAAACACTTTCTTGAAAATTGATATTATTTTCTTAAGAGGAATCACATTAATCTATAATGATTGTAAAAAATAAATAGATCTCCCTTAATTAAAGGATTTTTATAAGGGAATTTATTGATGTATTACATTAATAAAATATTAGTCTCCCACAGAAAATTTTTTTGGGTAGTTCATAGAACTTATAATTGGATCACTGCCCATATCCTAAAGTCTATAGAGAATGACACATATTGAATTGAATTTTTTGAAAGAGAAAATCTAAGGGAAAAGGACAAGGTTTTCATATGCACTAATTCATCTCTTTGAGTTTACCCCCATCCACTTTATAATTAATAAAAAGGATTAATGTGTTTAAACATTTTTTTAATGAGATTAACAATATTGTGATTAAGAATAAGTCTTTTCAACCATTGGTTGATTATTTTTTATCGACGACATAGGGTTATTACGTCCCTTTGTTAAATATTCCATTGTGATATCATAAACTAATGACGTGAATGAATGTTTTATAATGACTTCCTTTAATATAAAATAATAACACTATATATTAATAATGATTAATTTTGGACTCACCATTACTCCAGAAATTTTCACGGAATTGATTAACAGAGTATTTCGATATTACCTAGAAAATGTTTCACTTATACTTAAAGATAATATCCCCAAATAAGTAAAATCATAGAAAAACATGGGCATCATTCTCATATTATTTTTAATACATCTCAAAAAGATAAATTATTTTCAATGTAATGTAAATATTACATATTTATAGATAATGATTCATTAATGGGGGATTTTATCATTGGAATGCGGATATCAATTGATTATTAATAGATGTGTGGATAGAATAATGACCTAGAGAAACATATGGTATAGTTATTCATAGTTTTCTAATACATGTTGGGTACTATTATCTATTTTGGTTCAAAAAAATTCATGATTGTAAAATCATTTAACCAAATAAACTTTGAAAGGGGTTAAGTTATTTTAGCTACATGAATGTTGAGAGTGATATGATTAAAAGAAAAGACTAGGAACAACACATCCACTCACTATTTCATAATTTAGGGTAGGATTTGTGATTTAATGGTATGATTCCAAGAAGAATTTGGTTTGTATACACATGAAAAATTGATAAATTGAAAGCCCATTTCTCAAGAAACAAGATGTTTAATTAGAAAAATTATATCACCCCTCATCCAGAGTTCACTATAGTAATATTTTTATTAATGATATGGAGGAACTACCGATCATGAACTAGGGTGGAGCACATTCTAACCCAAAAACTGACCCAGTTCATGGAATGTCTCAAAGAAAATTCCATGTCCCCATGTGCTGGAAACTATTTCATGGGGATCAATATTGTTATTTAGGAAAAACATTACACATTTATATAAGCATTAAAACCCCAAAAAATATAAATAATATATATCTAAATGGAAATAATAATTTTTATATATTATATTTATAACATTAACTAACATCTAAGACACAACAGTGTAACATTAAATGATTAAAAACCCCAATACTTCCATCTAACAAGAGGTAATAACCCTATAGCCAACACCCAAAAAAACATGAACGATAGGAACTCTAGTAACTCAGACCACCAACACAATACTCATTGCCTTTACATATTCCAAATAAAAAAGGTCCATATACACTCAAATGTGTATGTATGGTGTTATCCAAAACCCATTAGGATGCCACCCAAAATAGGAATACTGCGATATAACATCAATAGAGAGTTAACATGCTCAGTTATATAAAACCCATTGAAATATTTTGATGAAATTTTTTGAAAGAACATCCACTTTTAGAAAAACACATTTTGTATAAATATTTTTAAAATAAAAATTCAAAAGGAAAAAAATTGTTAAGATAAATGTGATTTAAGATAATTTGAACTCATGTCATACCATATGCTGATGGATGGTACCACATTTCATAATCCTCAGAAGAGCATTATTTGTAAATCCCTTAGGGTAATCTAGATCGAGTGGGATGCTAAAACCCTATAAATTGGTGAAATGTGGTATGGTAACCTAAAACATCAGATTTCTCTTGCACGATCCACTAGTAGTGGACATCATAATGTCCTAGAACTCTCTAAAAATTATACATGTTTAGTTAGTATTTTAATCATCAATCCGACTAAGTGAAAATGGGATAAGCCACTTCTGATTCACTAGTGTTCTAGTACTAGTCATCCTACCTAGATACCCATGATTCCCTTGTTCCCAATCCCCAATTTAACATGTTATATAAAACACCATTGTGACATACGCATTCCATGTATTATAAAAATACTTGTAAATCACATTTTTTCATAGAAGAAACCACTTTCAATATTAGACATTCCAAATCCCACTTTCATATACCTTTACCATTAATTACATAATTCATAAGTCTCCCGGTGAAAAAGCATTATAAAGCACATAATGGATCAACCAAATCTATGGCCCAATCCCTATTTTAAATCAAAACATGAACCAATATAAATTTATTATCATTATTTTCATCATTTAACAAATTTACAGTTCATATTTAAGGGGTTGAAACAAAATCCGAAATATCAAAGTAATACATTTATCAACTTAAAGCCTAATTAGGAATATTTTATCACCCTAAGTGCCTTTAAAAACCCATTCCTCACCATCCACCCAAGGCATAGATTCATTTTTTAGAAACATAATAATAAAACATACTCAACCACAACCTTACCCATATGAAAATACACTTATATCATCGACGCATGCCAAAAATAACCAAAAATATATTGATATCCATAAATGTAAATTATAGAAAATGATTAAATACACAAATTAGTATATTAAAAGCATGTAAAAATGTTAAAGCATAGAACCACCTGCCTTTTACATAGAGCTTTCTAGAAAATGATACCAAACCTCAATCACACCACCATAAACCACTATTAAGGATATATTGAACACTAAACATAAATATTGAAGCCAAAAGAACAATATTCACCCCTAAGGAGACCAACCAACCCACAATAGATTAGAAACCCCAAAGAACAAGGAGATAAACCCAGGAAATGTATGGGAAACAAGAAGAAAGGGAACTTACTTGAGGAATATTGGAGAAACCACACCTAATCCACTAAAGTATGGGAGTGAAACTGCGAGAAGAAGAGTAGGGGTGGTTCATAAGGCTGAGAAGATTGAATGGGGAAATCAAGGGGGAATTTCGTGTTAAATTCCAAATGGAAACAAGGGGAATTTTAAAATTTTTAATGAACTCTACAATTCCCTTGGTTAAACAACAATGTTTGTAAAACTGTGTCGTGATCATGTACCACTATCTTTATATGAGGATCATATTTTATGGTTATCCTGAATACCCTAACCATCCATGCACATTACATGCGATGTCTTCTATCTGAATGTTTCAACCAACTTCTTTGGTTACCTGGAGAATGAAACACAGTTTAAAAAATGGTGCACCACAAATGCAGATCAATCTACTAACCCAAAAATAATCATCGTTTATAAAAACTCAAGAAAAAACCATGGACAATCAATATACTAAAAATAAAGGATATAGCTAAAAATTCATCATCGTTTCACCAGAAACTCAAAAGAGAAACTGAAATAGAAAAATAAATAGGAACCATATGTGATATAAAAACACGCGTTTGACAATTATCCCCACTATAATGCTTTATACCCCCATAAATCCATTGAAAGGCTTAATCAAAAAACAAAAACTCATATTATTTCATAAAACAAAGTGATTCCCAAAAAATGTCAACAAAAAGTAAAAAATAACACAATGAACAAGAAAATATTTTTACAAGTTTTAACTTGGGATGCTAGAATGGTCTCCCTACCATAAGTCTCATACCCCCAAAATGGATAAGACACCTACAATTGATCAATAAAACGAAATTGAATCCTCGCAATTCACAATTTGACATCTCAAGACAAGAACTCCTTATACATTACCAAAAAAAATCATATCGCTTTCTTAATACCAAAAAATGGTCTCGAACTAAACCTCAATGAATTCTTCCACAATAATACTTCATTAACACCAAAAAAGGAGGATTATAAATATATGGTGGTTTGAATGGAATCCCACCATTTGAAATGAGGAAGTATTGAATTATTCCAAAACTGTTTTCAGTGAGACACATGGTGGGTCTCCACACCATAATAACCATCCTACTAAACCATATATCATAGAACAACATGGGAAACCTGATATGTGGCATCTTAAGAACATCCTACACATACCAAACCCAAAACTGATTCACTTGGTTGGGCACACAAGTAAAACTACATAGAGACTTGCAACCAAAACATCATAACTATAAGGGTTCCACGAAAACAAGACAAACACACCTATTTATGACTGATGATAAGCTCTTCCACACACTCGAGAATAAACGAAGAATGAGGAATTCATGTCATGGTCCAAAAAATGGTAATTCTCCGTGATAGTTATTATAAATAAATGAACCTTAAATTATCCCCATCTAATACTGGAATCAATGCCAACCCATGGTCCCTTACACCCCTCGTGATTCCGAACAATCCAACTTCACCCTGTGGCATATGGATAGAGCCCTGATATTTGAAGTATCACCTTCAATGTACTCATGAGATCAACATCCCTAGTTAGAACACTTTCATTTAGTGCCACAAGAATCTAAATAATAATCAAGGTAGAATCTCTAGAAAACAACACACCACAAAACTCACTTCACCCCAACAAGGGACCTTTGTCGATATAGGAATTCAGGGGACACATACAAAGAATTATCTTTCACCTAAAATGATAACAACATGAAATTGAAAACGCTAAATGAAACCTGTTATTAAAACAATGAATTTAATATTTGCAATAGAAGAACCTACTTCTTTTAAAATATAATTTTTAAAAGGATTCACAACATACACTTTTTCATTTAAAATAGAACATGACTCTCTGAAACTCCACCAAACATGACCATTACTAACAAATAGGCATTATAAGGAAATGTAATTTAATCAAATTCCCAACCAACACATTATTTATGAATATGGCCATGACATCTTCTTCAGACCAAATGTTTCGCATTGGTGTCACAACATGATCCCCCTCTTAAAAGAATGTATTGAATGATCTATATGCCTTTTAAGATAGTTTCCATCACCAACAAACTCAAAACACATTCCACTTTCCACAATGGGATTCACTTCACTCCTTCCTAACAACACCTTCAAACAAGAAGTTCAAAAACATCACCTTTGACAACTCCGAAAGATAATGGAAACTAAAGTATCATTCAATAAATCGACATCCACTATTTTGCTTCATGAATATCCTCTTAACTAGAAAATAGAGGTGGAAGCAATCTCCAAAACTGAAGAATAAATTATTTACGTTGATCAGCTGGATGGTCTTCCAATGGTAAAGCAACTATATTCATGCATTGAATATGCATCAAAACAAATGGGTGGAACATGGGAAATCATGGAACCAACAGTAAGGCTACTTAAGACACTTCAAAAAAGAACCTACTAACCATTATTTCCAAATTCAACTTATCGAAAAAAACATAAATGTAAAACATTGTTGAAAAAAGATAAATTTTCAAACTCAAAACACTTATCAATATAAATTCAAAAATCACAACGATACAAACCGAAAAATAATTATCCATAAAATATCACACATTATTTAAAAATAACATATGATAAATAAAAAAATAATGGTGGGTTGAGAACACACCAGTGGTATTCAATTGTGACTAATTCATGCATGTTCTTGTACCAATCCAGGCACCAATTCACTTTCCACACATATCTTATGCATGTGTCCACTCATTGGAATACCAAAGGTCACTAAAAATCTTGCCCCCATTCCAAAAGACACATTCAACCCATCAAATTCCAAATTTAATTCTTATTTCAAAAATTTATAAGACATTTAAAATGTTTTGAAAAAAATCAAAAACCATTTTCAAGATCGAGTCATCATTCCATTTCATTTGTTTTGAAATTAAGAAACTCGTTAAATCCAAAATCTTTTGGTTAAAATCCAATTCCATTCCCACTTTAAAATGAATTTCATTTTTCTAAACAAACTATTTCATCATTCTCTAACCCTTTATTGTAAAAATATAACCTAACTAATCCATTCCCATTTTACCCCAAAATTTCATTTTAAAATAATTATTTTTTCTAATTTTGTTCTCCATGTTAATTCAAAAAATTCCTTTTCCTCTTTCCTAAAATCGAATCTTTTCCAATTCAATTTCAATTTTTCATAATTCTAAAATTTCGGCCTCCAACAAAATTTCAGATTCCAATAACACATAAAATAGTTTATAAGAGGAAAATAGTATCGGTTGATGACATGGTCATATGTTTTTTGACCATACGCTAGTCACACTACCCTCGTAGAGAGTATCCTTGGACCATATCATTGGCTCCAAATGGATTTCTATGTCATGTGATCCCACTAAGAGAATTTTCCCAACTCTCTTTTCATTTCCAAAATACAATGATACTGATAAGAAACATAAAGACTAAAAGAAACATGAATTCACATAGTTACAAGAGTCATTACAAGTGGTGTGTTGGCTAGGAACCCTACTCACAACTCTAACTTCATGTCCTCATAATACTAGATATAGTCTACCCAGACTCTTCTTCAATTTACTTAAACACAAAAGAGCATAATCCTTTTCTGATAAAAAAATATCATGAACCATGTCAGAGTTCCATCCAACCCAACAACTGAACCAGTTTATGGAATTTCCTAAATGGATTTATTTATCCCCCCAGGATAGAAAATAGTCCATGGGAATCTATGTTATTCTTTTGGAATGTCTTTTCCTATTCAGATAATCCTAAATAAAAAAAGTCATAACAGAATAGATATAACAATTTTCAGTTTTAACATTTACAACCCTAAATGTCATTTAGGATACAAAAATGAAAAGAAAAATGATTAAATAACACAAAACCTCTGTATGAAAAGAGCGCAAACACCCTCAAGCCACCAACACCAAAACCATTCCAAGAGGAACTATAGGAAGTCAAACCACAAACACAATACACCTTTCCTTTACCTGTTCCAAATTGACAATCATTACATACACCCAAAATGTGTCTGTAGGGTGTGAGGAAAATTTTAGTAGGATTCCACCCAAAATATGGATCCCCTGATATAACATCAAAAGAAAATTATCTTTATCATTTATATATTATCCTTGGAATCTTTTCCAAGAAAACCTTTTAAATAAATACTATTTTTAGCACAATATATGCCTGGGCAACACTTTTTTAACCATTATTTCAAAAGAAAGATTTATTAAGATAAATTTTTATTAAGATAAAATGCACTCAATTCCTATAATATGGAGGAAGATATTATCACATTTCATAAGTCTAAACATAACACCATGGGAAAATCCATAGTAGTAATCTTGCTCGAGTGGGACACTAAATTCTCATACCTTAGTGAAATGTGGTACATTAAACATGAAAATAATTTTTCATGTTCACAAGCCACTATGAGGGGACACCTCAATGTCCTAGTGATCTCCATCCATCATACATGTTTAGTTAGTGTAGTAATCATCAATCAAGATAAGGGAAATTGAGAAAATCTTCTTCAATGTCACTAGAGTACTAGAACTAGTAATCCCGCTTAGATATTTGGGATTACCATGGTATGAATCCATTGTTTCACATGTTAGATAAACCACTATTTTTCAGAAACACATTCCTACCATTATAAACAAACTAGGAAATCATCATCTTCCATATAATAAACCACTTTCCATTTTACACAAGAAAATATCACTGAAAAAAACATTTACCATGACATATAAAATCCATACATCCTAATTTCACAAAGGATTAGAAAAATAACACAATTGATCAACCAAAAACATGATCCATGACCCTTTTTAAATAAAAAAAATATATTAATATAATTTTTTCAAACATGATTTCCATCATTAAAAAAATTAATTCATATTTAAGGGGACACAAAAAAGCCAACATGCCATCATATTCCATTATTCCATTGAAAACTAATATTGAAACATGTTCACACCCTAATTTCATTTAAAACAAAATTTTGAACCTTCCACACATGGCATGTAACCCTTTTTGAGAAACATCACAATAAAAAATACACAAACATAACCTTAACATTTAAAAACCCCACTTTCATCATGAATTCCAGGAAAAAGACACCAAAAATATATTTCTCGCCACAGAATTAAACTATAGAATAATATTTAATATAAACTAAATCAAATTAAACGAATATAAAAATGATAAGGAATGGAACATCAAAAAATTTAGTTGGAATTTTGATAAAATGATTTGAAACCTCAACAGCGCCACCATAAAACCCTACACAGAAATTATTGAACACTAAACACCATGATCAAACCCTAAAGAAAATGGTTCAACCCAAAAGAGACCACCCAACTAACTAGAGATAAGAATCCCTAATGTGGAATGAGAGGAACCCTAGAAAATATGGTAAAATAAGAATAAAGGGATATTACATGAGAACTATTAGAGAAACCATAACAAAACCACCAAAGGGAGGGAGACCAAGGGATATGATATGATGAGAGGTAGGATACTATGGTTGGAAAGATAAAATGACGTGTGCTATTGGGATTTGAGATTAAATCTCAGAAGGAAACAAAGGGAAATTTAAAATTTTGATAACATTGACATCTCACATGGTTAGCATGCATGTTTATCGAACTAGGTGAAAACAGTTCACCCCTCTCTTCCCAAGTGTCACCTAGTTCACAACTATCATGAAAAGCTTGAAAAGTCATGTGGTGTCTTCTATTAGAAACATTCATAATACTACACGGTACATATAGAATAACGAGTGATTTGATAAACCATTCACCAATCGTTCACATCAATCTTCCAACCCAAAATAGTCATTTTTCATAAAAATGCAAGGGGGAAACCCATTGGAAAGAATTATAATGAATAAAAAACAAAGAAAATACCGCCAAATTCAACACCATCTCACCCATATCTTGAGAGAGAAATCGGAATCCTAAAATAAACTAGAAGAAAAGGTGAAATAAAAAACCGAGTGTGACATTACCTCTATGAAGAAAAGTGTAACATAGATAATAATTATAATAGATTAAAATATATATTGACACATGAATACATCAATTTGTTAAAACAATAATGGTAACTAGTGATCAATTTATATTAATTCTAAATCACAGTCTATCATAGAATGGTGAATAATGTGGTATATGCTTTAATTTAAAAAAAATACTACAACCTATTCTATGATGGGTATTGAATGGGATCCAATAATTAAGACAATTCAAAGGATTTACATAGTAAGGATATGGTAGAAACAAAATCCAACCTTTCTCAAATAATTACTCATCCCCATATCAGGGAAAAAATTAAAGAATATCAAATTTTTAATGTTAAGATACAAAATACTATTTAATTAACAAAAATCATAAAAAATCATAGAGAATAACATTTATTAGGATAGACTTATAATATTTTTCACCTATGTATGTGTCTCATCATAGATGGAGAAAAATAAGGATTATATATATGATTCTGGTATCTCAACATTATCTATCACCCCAGGAAGCACAGTTATGTACAGTGACATCAAGGGACACCTATTGTCTGAAAATTATACGGAAGATATAAAAAATTGACATTATAGTGCTGAGTATTCTAGTAAGATAATTCTTAAATGTGGAATTATAAGTGGATGATAAAACCAAAACCTATACCAACATTTAAATGGGATAACACCATAATGGATTATTTTGGGGCCTTCAAAATACATATAAGGGATATTATTCCATTTGGGTGGTGCTAGATCATCCAATAAATACTATTCACTCCATTTCAATTTGGGAATAAATCCCACATAATCCAAATTCCATGATATACAAAATAGAACTATTGAGGTTTTTTGAAAATCACATTCAATTATTACATATTGAAATCTGAGGTTTACATCAATATTATATAAGATTCATTTACCTGTATTTATCAAAAAGTTGATCTTCAATATAAAAAATCACCATCATACATATTTTTATTCTAAAAATTATACTCAAACAAAATAATACATGAATAAAGCTCGATCTAATTGACTTTAATAGAGGATATTATCAATATATTCTTCTAGATAAATTATCGTAAAAAATCTATTCAAATTATGAATTATATGTTTCGTTATAAATACTTTATTAATAAAAACTGTACAACTCAAAGTCGATTGAATAATGAAATGAAGTTGAAGGATATCCTCCTAATAACCTAATTAATGTGTATTTGTAATGTGAGTAATAAGTCTCTACTCTAAGATACCCCAACTTCGATTATAGAACTCGTTATTAGGGAAAAACGTCTTATGAAAATAATGGATAATATTCTCAAATGATGGGAAAGATCCCCCACATAATGAAATATCAAGGTCAGTAGGATCCCCTCTGCTTTTACCCAGAGGCTATTCGCATGGGTTAGTGGATATAATGGAAAACCGAAAATATTTTCCCCAAGAAAAATATTGATGGATCTTCTAATATAGTGTCACATAGGGAGGAAGTATTGTTTGAGATCCCAAAGGTTATGTTTTTATCATATTCACTGTTTCATATGGGATTTGTTCATCTATCATTATAGAGGCACACACAACGAAAAATGGGATTTAACATTATATTTGAACCAACATTGTGATAAAAACTATTGAAATAGACTCTTTATCTATCCTTAACTCCCTTTAAAGGAAAATATCTACCACATGGTTCACTTTCACTCTTCAAGGGAAACTCATGATGTAATATTTAGTTACATTAATAGTTGGGGTACCAATTAGGATTCCTTAATCAACTTAAGACTATAATTTTTTAAATGAATGATAGTGAAGTTTATATCTATTTAAAATCGAATACCTAAACATTGAGTTTATGTAAGACATATGTTGAAAATAATTTATGAAATCTATCATTTTATTTAATAGATGAATTATTCCTTAATATAATTGTAGGGATAAAATTTATATCATTTTGGAAGATAGTAAAAATATTTCATAAATACATTGGACCAATTTAAAATTTTCATCATGTTGGATTAGTGGCATGTGGACATGAAATTCCACTAAATAATTATCAAGAACATAATAGTTTAATTATATCCCTCTTAATGAGGTATATACCATAACCCTCCCATATATTGAATCTAGATCTGGTTCCTTGACATAACATCCTCTATTATGATGTGTAACTGATGAATATCTAGGATCATATAGAAACAAATTTATACAAGAATAAAACCAACCAAGTTGAAGTAATTTGGTGAAATAATTTGTATGAAGCTAAAACATGGTAACTTGGGGATGTATGAAAATATATTTACCGTCGTCTATCTATATCATAGAGTATGAATTTAAATTTCAAAAATAAAATTTATAAATGTGGAAGAATGTAATTTCCCCAAATTTTTTTTAATATTTATCTCCTTAATAGACATGTGTGTCACATTTAGGTGTAATATTTAGTATAAAACACATTCAAAACATTAAAATAAACATTTTTTTTCCAGTATAGAAAATTAACTATAATGAATAAATATGCTCTATAAAATGAAAAAAATAAAATGGGGAAAAAAACAAAAAAACATTAGTATAATTTTAAAATCAATTACTTCATAACCTTGTATAAATATAACAAACATAAAACATAATGAAAAGAAAAGAAAAAATTAATAAAATAAGTTTAATTTTATAAATTAATAATAAAGAACCATTATATAACTACCTAAATAAAATGTGTATAGAATAATTTATATTTATAGGATATAAAATCATTATATAAATGTTGAATTGTAACTCATCATTGGAATAGTAATTGTCCGATGAAATAATTACACATTATTGGGAATATTAAAATATTAAATAATAAAAAATTATAATGAATAATAGAAGTAAAAATAAATATTAGAGTATAAAAAAAAATATTTTAGAAATTATATGACTAAAAGTACATAAAATTGAAAATATTTTATAAGAATTATTCTATGTATTTAGTAAACATTTTTCTTTTAGATTTAAACTGAAATGATTTAATTCATAATTATAGAAAATTTTACATTGATAAAAGGATCTAGTTTTTTAATAAAAACATTGAAATTAGGTAATGGTTATCTTTTGGTATTTTATATGAATAATAAAATACATATATTAATTTTAAATTATCAAATAAACATTATACAATATATTAATGATGTATGGAATAATGTTGGGGATTCTAGATGTTATATGTAAATTTTTAAAACACATTTACTATTTTTTCACAAACCTCTTACTATCGAATCAATGATTTATCACTTTTGGAGAGAAAAATATTTTATTCCAAATCACCCCTATCCATTGATAATTACCCTTTCTCACCAAAAATCATTTCCACAATCCTTATTCCTTATAATTATCTAAATAACTACCAAATCCACTCTTAAAACTCCCTTAGTATCATTTTCTATGATCTAGTATCACTAAAATATCCCCATTTGAAGGCCAAAGATTACTAACAAAGGAATCATCCCAAAGTGTTTGGTAATAGATTCTAGAAATGTTATTTTGTTTCCATTACACTATATATTATTCCTCTACAATATAAATCTAATAACCAGGTTCCAAATTATAAAATACATAATATGAATATACAATAATAGGAATGGAAAAAAATAAAAAAAAAACTAAAAATACCCTTTCATTGATGGTATAACCATAAATAAAATATTTTTTTAAGAAACAATTATCCCAATTATAGACTGTATTTAAAATTTATTATATGGTTGAAATATTCTTAACAGTTACATTATAATGTGATTCATATTTGGGGATTGGTATGTAGACATAAATTTCATTAAATTAATTAAGATTATCATGTTCTATGAAACTAATTATGTAAAAATATCAATTTATAACAAATTTTCTACATTTTATCCATGATTATATTAGAAAAGTTTTAATATTTTGTACATTAGAAATTAAATTATCTACATTAAATTACACTTATAAATTCATGGACTCATTTAGTAAGAACCCTGACTATTTCCAATAAACTAAGGTGAAATAAGAATTATAAAACGACCATCCCATAGACAATGGAATAGAATACCATTTTTAAAAAAATATTTGAAAATTATAAAAAACCCTTGAATAAGGATTTGATCCACGTATTTAATAAATTTAATTTCTTCTTTCAAATCATATATGTTTTTACTGTTCTGAGTGAATACATGAGGTAAGGGGACTCACTCACTTTACTTTTTTTCTTCAGCTTACAACCTTTCTCCCACACCCTATATTTTCCACTTTCACCAATTTATTTTTGTTCTTTATATATCTTGTAAAAAAATTTATTTTAAATATAATATTTTAATTTTCCCTATTATCTATTTGGATATGTAAGTTTAAAAAATCCCCTTTCCAAATATTTTAATTAAATTAAACATGATTGATAGAAAATTTATTTTATTTCTTCCTTTTCATGTTTCATTTTTATAAATATTAATACTAACTAGTGATTTAAAAAAATATATATTTTAGAATAAAATATTATGGTCCTTCTTTATATTTTTGGGAAATCATATGCTCTATTCCATATTAATTTTTTTCTTAATTCCTAAAATATCATTAATGGATTTCAATTCCATTACTTCTTCTAGATCATTGCTCAAGTTATTTTTATCACATAGATATCTATTTCCATGAAAAATTATTTTTTATTCCTTAATGATCCTTATATTTACCATAATATATCATTTTCAATGGATTCATTATTATGCTTAATTTTATTATGATCTGTGACAAAACTATTTTTATCATTTCCTTCTCATGGGGTTTTCTCATGTTTCTACCTTGTATATGATTTTTCTTTTGTGTGACACACATATGAATTAAATTTTATGATGATATGGGTCTTCATTGAATTTTATATCTTGTCAATTGATAGTTTAAGACATAAATCTCATAAGATATTATTTTTATTTTATATGAATTTATTCTCAAACATTATATTTTAATTCCATCATTGTGTGTGGAAATGTATGTTATGATGACATGTTTTATTTTTTTTATTATCATGTTGTGAATCATGATTATTATTGGATATACAATGATTATTACATAATTTATTTTTGATTTTTTTTTCTTTGAATCAATTTCTTAGTGATCATGGTGATTGATGTATATGTAGTATAATGTTTATTATGAATAATCCCAAATGTGACATTGAATAATTTTGATAAACGTAATTATATTTCCAAGTTATTTTAAAATTTTTGAGCATAAAATTTTCTATGGAATGAAAGTTATTACATGATTATATATGGATAGAATGGTGTACATAATATCAAAATAATCATTACATAAGTTTTAGATGAATAATGTATAGAATGGGGAATCAGAAAAATCATGTGAATCGAATGTGTAATGGGATTTATGATATATCAAGTGGAGTGGTCTCATGGATCCCAAATAAAAATTTATGTTTTAGATTATGGGGACTTTATGCGATCATTTACTCATTAGTATTTAAGGATTTACGTGTTTGGAATAATTAAATAAGAGTTATATAGTTTAAAAGATGTGTGATGTATTCTCACAATCACATGATTCAAAAGCTAATAAAAAGGCATATTATTGAGTGGTATCATTTCCCACAAGAACCTAAGTCATTTTCTTCAAATTTTTTATAGTTATATTAACTAAAACTCTTTGTGGAATAGGATTTACAAGATATAAAATATTTTTATTCATGTTATTATAGTTATTTATGATAATTTAGCTGTCCGTTTAATAAAAAACACATGTGTGGTGGGTTTGTGGGTTATTTTTCTAATAAAAATTTCACTAAGCACATTTCTTCCTATGGAGGTTGGGAATTAATGAAACGTACAGGGTATATTCTTTAATAAGTTTTTACTTTTAGGGAATTATCCACCTAAATAATCTTATTTTCATCATGCATCTCATTTTCATAAATAGTTACATAATTGGAGACCCGATAGTTGAGACATGTAATGGGGATATGTGATCAAGGTCTTGGGAATGTGTACTATGGAATAATGTACCATGAATTAATTAGGATTACAATTTCATGTGCACATGGTCTTGTTCTTGATGTCACGAAGTTATGACTATGCACCTAGGGTTACATGATTGGGGTAACATAATGAATTGTTTTGTTAGGGGAAAAACTTATTTTATTCATATTGGGTTTTAATTTTCTATTTATATACTATAAGGGAATATTAGTGCATAATATTCTAGGATTATTAATGAAAAAAATAAAAACAAATTATTATGAGAAGGGTTCCATCAAGTCATTAAACAATAGAATAATTCCAATGGTCCATTAATGATGAGTCTCAAGAAATGATTTAAAAATGGTAGTTTGTTATTTCTAAAAATATCCAAATGTTAGTGCACCTAGAACTATGTGTCCAAAGATGAAAAAATTTAATCCATATAGTTTGTTAAATATTAATGTATTTTAGTAGTTATAACACATTTTCAATATATTCTCTATACACTTTATTTCAATGGTGTACTAATTAAAAAATGTTATTTCCAACTTTATTTCTACATTTCTGTGTTTCATGAATATATAGTCCAATATGATAGGATCAATTTTTTCTTACCAATGTAGAGATAATATCCTTTCGATAGTCAAGAAAAAATTTACATCCTAATTCACTCCTCCCCTATCACGGAATCCTAGGTTATAATAAATTGTATTATTAGTATTGTTTCTGGTGATAAATAAGGATTTTAAATTTTAATATTGAAAATAAAATTAATGTCAATCTTGTATAACTACTTGATGGGAAAAATAATACTCTTATATAATGAATGATAATATCATATCTTAATTTTCTTGGATGGGCTGTTCTATCAGATACCATATAATTGATTCATTCTAGTGATACAACATGACAATATATTACTAATGTTGATAGAAAAATTCTATATGGTCATGAAAATGATCAATAACTCCAACTAAATCCCCATTGAATATGATTATATAAATATCATGTGTTTTATAATTTTAAAATCCATATGTCATATAATGTAAAACTATATGAATAGTATAGTAATGTGAAGTAGGTTATACTACAATTTCTCCATAAATATCATGTGGAATATACTAACATTTTTATTGAAACATAAATATGGTATTTGGAGTTTTTTGTTGGTTCAGTTAAGAAAATATGTATATATATATTCTAAATATAATTTTATGAGAACTAGAAACTCTATTTATTTTAAAAGTTTTAGTTCATGAAGAATGTGATTTCTGAAATTTATCTCTCAATTATTTATTTAGATGAAAAATGTTTTATAAATTGCATCTAAATATGGAAATATTATCCAACCAATCAAATAAGATGATGGATTTCAAAGAAATATGAAAACATAAAATTGGTAAAGGTAGTGAAGAAGAAAAATAGTGGATGATGAATTCTTATTGCTTTCCCTATAAAACATTAGTGATGAAAGATAATGATTGATGGAAAGATACCCTTGTCTTATTTTTGATGTAATAATTTAGAAAACATTTCTACAAGGTCATAATATTAATTTATGATGAATAAAAAAAGTATAACTCAAGAAAATTATATAAATGAAGTTCCAAAAAATATGTAACTTCAAATCAGTGGTGACATTATAGAGGTATATAATTTTTATAAAAGATGAAGGTGATAATGGAGACTCTTTAGATGACATGGAAATATATTTTAAATATTATATTGAAGACAACCTGATTGCTATTGTGGAAAATGAAGAACCCATAAAAGGGTAATACAATCAAAAAGAAGGTATTTTAAATCTCAAGTGGGAAAATTAGGGAACTCTCAACAAATGTGATCTCTAATGAATGAAAAATTAGATTTTTAATGTACTACTAAAATATTCCAATGAATATATGGATCATCTCAAACAAAATATTTATCAATAATAAGAATATTTATATAATCAATAGTTTAATATTTTAAATCCCAATGAATTTGTGAAATTCAAACTAATGATTGAAGAAAGAACAATAGAGATAATCTTTTCAATTAAATCCTTGAAATAAGAGAAAATCAGGTTCACTCAATTGAAGAATATGAATTTTCATTGATAAGAAAAACATAAATCAGAATTGAAATCAAGTGAATCATATAAAAAGATAAAATTTGGGAGGTTTATATATGGAGAATTGATAAATTTGTTCAAAATAGATCTTATGGCTTCAATAAAATATTTAATGAACAAATTCTCGTATCCATTAGTAAAACTTGAATTACATTTGACATTAAGGCATAAATAGCCTCAAATTAAACTAGTAATTTCAAAATAATTAATTATAGTATTTATTTGATTTTTAAAACTGAAATCGTTTTTGAAAAAAAAGCCAACCCCTATCAATGTAAATTAAAGGTGTTGTAGTAGTCCTCAATCGTTGAGGGTTATCCAACGAAACAAAATAGTTTACATACAATGGGGGCATGTGGAGGAGTAAAAAAGATATGATATTTTCTCATATTAAATTTCTATTTTCTGCCTTTCTTGGACACACCATGTCATGCTATGAGGTGGGAAATAGTTATTTTAATGGTTAAGCTTCCAATAATTATAAAATAAGAATTATATATATCCTTTATCTTAGAGAAGAAGTAATTCATGCGGTGCAAATCTAATGGTTTTCAATTTGGTCATAAATCCGTTGATTATATGAAGAGAAGAATTAGTCATTACTAACAAAGCAGAAAAAGGAAAAAATTAATTCTATAAAACTAAACAAGACTAAATTAATCAATATATTCCATCCATTATAAGAAAAAAATAGAAGATAAATCTCTACAGTCAAATAGAATGTCGATGGTACATTTTATGCATTTACATAACTAGGGATATAATGAATGAATAATAATAATAAGATGGATAAGGTAAATAAAACAAAATTTTTTGTCAAGTATATAATGAATAACATCACCTATATCCTTGATAGTGGGTGTTCTACACACAAGATTATGAATTCAAATAACTTGGAAAATGTGAAGGTGGGAGATGCTGGTATAGTGTGGTTTGGAAATAATGGAGCATTGATATTCAAAGGGTATGGAAATTCATATCTCAAAAGTTAAAAAATTAAGAATATATAAGTTTTATTAATTTGAAGTCATTGACACAACTTTCTATGTTTGAGTCAACATTGTGACCCTAAACTCCATTTTAAATTTAATAAAAGAAGGTTGTGCAATCATGGGGGAATCATATAATTATCATATAAATGAATAGATTAAAAATTATAATAAATATCAAGTTGATAGTAAATATAACACTTTTCATAATATATTTCAGGAGGAGAACACCTCTAGCATCATAGGATTTGTCAAATACCCCGACATAGAATAGATAAACTACGGAATATAATGCTTTTTGTAGATATTCCTATTCAAAAATGATATTTTTATAACAATTGTGTTGTTTTTATGCTAGTATATATGTTATAGAATCCTTAACAACTAAAGAAAATAAGGTAATATAATTATTTATCATAATGAATAGCAATTTCGTTGGGTAATGTCTAAATTAGACACAAATTGAAAAGGTATTTAAATCCCTTTATTGATTGTAATAGTATAATGGAATATGTTATGTCCATGGCGAGAAATATTATTGTGATAAGTATCATTAATATATATATAATGAGTGTTAAAAACGAGACAAGACTCATAATTATAATCCTATAATATGATAATTTAAAATAATACACATCCATTGAATTAGATAACCACCTTTAGAATCAAGTTATAATGCCTACAGTTACATTAGAAAGAACTATATAATATAATTGTATTGTTTAATGGTGAAATATTTAGGTTAGTAATATGGATAAGATATTCCTTATTAAAAGTGGCATCTCTCATCGCAATTGGAAAGAAGTAGTACAAGTAGCGGTGTACACACGGGAGCAGGTGGTGCATAGACTAGTTGAAGATAAGAAACCATTTGAAATTTTCAATAGATGGAATCCCAAGATAAAAAACATTTTTTCATTGGAATAAATTGTTACTTTTTAAATATTAAGGTAAATCAAAGCACATATGGTGATGTGGATAATGAATTAGAATTTATAGTTAACTCATCAAAGGGAAAGGCTTGGAAATGTTTTAATAAGATGCTAAATAAAATTTAGTACATTCATGGTGTTAATTTCCTTGAATAAAAATATGCGAGTAATTATGAAACCAAAGAAATTATGTTTTAGGTGATTAATAATTAGAATAAAATGAAAATAGACTAAATCCCAATGCTATTTTTTTTTTAATTGATGATGTCTCTAAAGATAATTTAATAGATGGGGGAATTTTCTGAGGAAAGTCATCTAACACCCCAGAAGAGGAATATTGTCACAGAAGTTATTCTGTGAAACATTTTTAGAGATATAACTTCTCCTACATAGACAAAAATAATGGGGGATATAGAGCATTCTCAACTTTAATCAATGGTTAAACAACATCATCAAAGATGTAGTAATGGAAAATTCATTAGTTATAAGGATGGATAGAATCAAATTGAAAAAAATATTGGAACACGTGAAGAAGCTTGAATATCAAAATGTTATGAGGAAAGAGTGGATCATTGTGAATGTGTGTAAAAAATGGTATTTTGATATAAAATAAGGGACATAAATCCTTTCAAGGATGTGTGTAGTTTGAAGGGTTTAAAACATAAAATAATGTATACTAACAGCTTGACATGGGAAAATCTACATATTCATAGTGATATAAATTCTATTAGGTTCCAATTTTTATCAAATGAATCAAAAAAAATTCAAAAATATTTTTCATTAAGAGTTGTTTTATATTGAATAACCGATGGGTTTCTTGATTAGATATAATGAAACTTAAGAGTTTAGATTACATAAGGTATTACATGGTCTAAAAAAAGAAACAAAAGCATTTTACTCCCACCTTTAGTTTTACGTGACGTTGCTAGAATTAAAAATGGGTGGTTTGACCATAATAATTATTTGAATACATCATAAGAATAAAAATTCAGTGTTATAGTATATGTAGATAATATCATATTTGGTTGAAGAAAACAAAATTATATATTTTTTATTTTATAAGCTAATGAAATTATCGATATAAATTTCTGTGATTGGTGAAATAAATTTTTTAATGATCCAGGTGGCCTAGGGAAAAAAGATATACCATTTTCTCTCAAACTATGTTCTTAATAGAGTTGTAGAGTAAATTAAACATTCTTGATTCCAACCTATATCTACTCTGACTGTATTTAAAACCATGACTGGGAAGAATGTGGATGTAAAATATGTGTATACCACTATGTATCGGATGATTATGGGATCTTATAGTATTTCACCGTAAAAAATCATGATATTAAATTTACAACATGTTTAGAGGACCATTAAAAAAGTAATCTGAAGGAATAACATCTTTTAGTAGTTATACAGATCCCAATGTGCATCCTTCGTACTCCAAGTTATGTTTACACGTTTATTCTAGGAAAATCTTGAGTTAATAGATTTTTTAAATTAGAATGGGCCTATTATGATATTGTTTGATGGTCTAGAAGTGGTAGTAAATTCATTATTGGTAGTAACTATGTTATATAACTATGAAATAAGATGGAAATTACATCAATAAGTATGAAATTTTTTTTAATAAATATCAGTGACTAAAAAATTCACTACTGTTTTTTTGATGAAGCACCATTTGGAAGATATATGGGATAAGAGGAAGTAGACGATGGTTATTTTATATAATAAAAAGAGTGCATTTTATATCACATAAAAATAAAGTCCATCACTCTTATAATAAAATATTGAGATATTGTTTCACTTAATTAATGAAAACATTGTGTAAGGAGGTAACAAGGGAATATTTTGGAACTGAAGATCAAGAAGAATACCTCATGACTACACTATTGGACACAAAAATATTTAGAAATTATGGGTTTAACCTTGGTTTTACCCTACAATATATCTTTAGGATGTTCATATGTTCCCTTCTAAACATCTTATATATTTTTATAAAATATTTCATGTGATTTGGAATCTCTATCTCTCTGGGTTTATTATCAAAGGGGAAGAATGTTTTTAGGAAATTATGTGATTCTCTATAAGTAGGAAATTTTTGAGTTGCACTGTACTCTCTTACTAATTGTATTATTTTGTGTTGGACTTATGGGAGACAAAATCCATAGGAAATGTTCTTTATGTGTGTGTGGGGCATACATGTTGTGTGAATAGGGAGAGAGGGGCGGTTTTTGGAATATCACGAGGCTTGGTATTCCCTCCTGAAATCTTGTTATATACATATAGAACTACTCAAAAAAATAGTGATAAATGACATATTGTTTATCTATTTGAATAATGTGCATCACTGAATCTAAATTTGTATTTATAATAACCCCAATGGGGGGAAGGTTGATAAAAAGGTGAGATATGGTTAATATTGGGGGTTATATTTATGAGAATACCATTATGGTATGTTCAAGGAGTTAAATTCATATGTTATATAAAAGGATTCTTGTGATTATAGTTACAATATAGAGTATATCCATGATGTGGTCTCATAATCATGTGTTTAATAAGTCTTTACATAATTATGCGGTGATGTTACTTCATGACCCACATGAAGTTGAGTCATATAATCATATGGTGCTACAGTTGGATGAAACTAAAATAATTTTATAGAATGAATCATGTGATAAAAAATATCCTGACTAATGTGATCCAAGGGATACATAGTGATTTTCTATACAGTCAATAGTATACACATGTTTAGTGTGTTTTGTAGTGTGTTTTTTATATAAAAATATCCCTATTAACATTCATAGAATATGGTATTTAGAATTATCAAAACATATAATCTGGGTTTTGCTGAGAAGTTTTAATTTTTTTGAATAAGTCAATGACATTTTATGATTTATAATGTGCATACCATTTTAAAAAACTGATACATGGATAGAGATATAAATTTTAAGACATGCGAAGAAGATTCAAGGTCATGGTCTCATGAAGTTTTACTACAAGAGATTGGAGTACTATGAAATTAGAAAAATTAATTCATGTGAATAGGATCTCAAAATCCATGTCAAATGAATCATATTATTCAATTAGGGTACCCACTTTGGGTTACATGATCTGGGATACATAGTGAATAGTGTTTACAAGGATTTTTTTCATTTTTTCAGGTGTATTTTAAGGCTATTTAGAAGTTCAAGGAGAATATTATAGAATCATTATTTTGGCATTAATGACGGAAAAAATAAAACATACCATTGATTATGATAAGGGAACAATCATGTCTTTAAAATAAGGTAGACTTCTACCTATATTGTGAGCAAGGGGGAGAAGAATGTTATTTGAGGAAGGTAGTGTGTTATTCCCGAAGCTCTTGAAAATTAAATTTTCCTTGAAAAGAGTGACCCTGTATGAATAATTATAATCCACATAATAAATTAAATCTTTGTCGATTTTGGTATGACTTACACATTGTTCTTGTATGCTTTGTAGATTGTCCCTTAGTGGTGAACCATGTAGAAATGGTTGTTCCTTACTATATTTATGAATTTTATGTCCAATGAATGTGCATTCATGTATAATAGGTTAAATAGGTTGTTTCCAAAGTGAGGATAAGATCCTATCAAAACACACAAAATGTATGTCATCCTGATTCTCCCATCCCCTCTATGGGCCTGTTGAGATATATCAATTATATTATTTTCATCATATTATCTACTAGTGACTTAATTTTTAGTATTTCCATTAAAAATGCTATATTAAAATATGTTATGATGTTATTTCTAAATCAAAATGTATTTATATGTATCATGATTTTTTATTATTCATATTGTTTACCCCTTACAAAAATCCATAGCTCACTTTTCTCTTTTATATATTTACAAGGATATCCCGTGTAATTATAAATGTGAGATGAGATCAAGGAAAATATTATAAGAATAGAAATAAAATATGATGTTTTGCGTTTTTAAAATGATTTAATGTGTATATAATCCAACAATTAGATAAGATTAATTTATTTATTGATGTGTTTTTTCACATTTATTTTTAAAATATATAATATATATGACTGATAAATGTTCTATTATATAAATGAAAAAAGGAAATGATTAATTTGTATAAAGAATAGATTGAGTGGTTGAACATAAAGTTTCTCGTAATGAGCTGGAATACAAAATAAATAAGTATATTAACAATTATGTACTATTGATATAGTCATCATAATATATTTTCTACCTAAAAACTAATATGACTTATATAGAAAAGAAATTGAAATGATAAATTGTTTTGATTGAAATATCTATATTTTTTTTTAACTTTCCATTAACATTGGAGGAACAATATAATGTAATTGAGAACCATTATACTTTTATTGAGGAAAAAGTATATAATATTACATTATGTGATAAATGAGTGGTTAATTTTATGAAATTAATGTCATAATAAAAGTATCTGATTATAAGGTGAAACTTTATTTTTGAATCTTTTTGGACAGAGAATTAGGAGAAATGGTAAAAGGAAGCACTCGTAATGTTGAAAAGGTAATTAATAATCAGACATCTAATAATATTGGTAAAATCATAATTGAACATATAATAGAATCATATATTTCATTAAAAATGATAATTAGAAAAAACAAAAAAAGGTAAAAGATAAATTTTAATAATTAACTATTTTTTAAAATGATAATATATATTCAAAAGTTATATTTATGTAAATAGAAAGGTAAAAAACATCCCCTAATGATGTTTCACATTCATGGATTCTTAGGTTACACCATGACTAATTTCATTTATTTGGAAGGCTTCATAATAGGAAATAAACCACAAGATAATAAATAATAATATTAATATATCATTTACCTAAAAAAGAAATTTTTTTAAGTTTATTTTCTATATTATACAAATATTGGAAATAAATATGTTGATCATTTTTAATAAATGTGTTTATGCAATTTATATGGAGGATTTAGAAGTATTAAATTTAAAGAATGAAATTTAATTATTTTGGGAATCAATTCACCGAATTAGAAGAAGAATATGAATAAAACATCGTTGTTCATATAGAAAATAATGGGGAGGTACCCACAATTGGCTTAAATCATCCTGGAGTATCACAATATAAAAACATAATATATCATATTTTTTTCAAAACTAATAATTTTTATATGGTTATAAATAGTAATACATGAATTATTAGTATTTGGTGTTCATCTTCCATGACTAATAATACAATGTTTTTAAGGAACCAAAAAGGTATATATAGAGGGAGTAGTTCATTTAGGAAATTAATCATCCATGAAAATAAATGGAAGTGGTAAACCAATTCATAAAAGATATGACATGAAAAACATGTTTGTGATTTATGTGTATGAAACATGATATAAAATATTTATATTAATTCACTTATGTTAATTGAATCTTATTTTTACATTTAATTAAATGGAAAATATAAAAATTTGAAGATGAATGGATGTAGAAAAAAGGTAAATTTTACCCAATTTCACAATATATATAACACTTTTCTTATCAAATTAGAGGAGGATAATAATTTTTTTATTCGTGGAATGACCATTTCTATTAAAAGTGAAAAAAACTGACAATTCTTAATTCAATGATGGAAATTAATTATATAAAAACTGATTGATAAAATATTCCTTATTCTTATATGTGAAGGAAAATTCTATGAAATACATATAATAAAATGAATGATAGATTCTTATATTTACTTGATTTTGTTTGTGAAAATGTGTATAGTCTAAATATACATCAATTTTCTCTTCTAGAAAGGTGTTTTATATTATTTATATAGTTCCAATAAGAATATTGGATTCTTTATATAAACAAAAAACAAAATATAAGTGATGGAGTGTAAAAAAATTTAATAAAATAAAAGGAGTCAGAATTAGAATATTGATCTCAATTATTTATTTAAATAAAAATATATATTATATTATTATTTATGTGTAAAAATATTTTGAAACATATTGAATTAAGCATGAGGTTTCAAATAAGTTAACACATTAAAAAAATATTTAATCAAAGAATAAATATATGTGGAAGAATATGACAAAAAAATTAATCCTTAAGAGTGGTGGTTCAAGGAATTATTTGAAAGCAATCAAGTAATCTATATATTACACATATAATAGGTCATTTGTAAGTCTCTAAGAGTATTAAATGCTATATGAAATACAAAAATCAAGGAATATTAGTTTAAAATTATTTTGAATATTTGGACACAAATGATAAATTCATATTAGGGAATAAAATCAAAAAATGTATGGAGATTCATCAGAATTATTTTTCATAAGTTATTCTACCAAGACTAAATCCAACAAATGATTCAATAAGGGAATTAAAAGTTTCATTAGAATAAAATATCTGAAGTTAATTAAATAAAAATCATGTATCACATATAAAATTTAGTATTTAGATGAAATTTATCAAGGAATGATGAAATTGACAAAAATTCTAAAGGATTACACAGTATACTATACAATCGGGATTCTATGGTTAGTAAAAATTAATAAGAATATATTAAATATTGTAATTAATTAACTAATAAAATAAATCTAATGGCATATATTTTATGAATATAGAAATATTGATGACAAGATAACCCTAGAATAAACCAAAAGGATGGATTGAACTTAACAAACTAATCTATTATCCCATGTAGAGTTGGAATAATTTGAGAAGGGAGTAATTGATATACAATGGGTAAAATCCTTAACAAATATCAGAATAAAATATAAAAAAACGTTACATGAGATACAAGTTAATGGTATAATTATCATAATATCATTTGAAATAAATGAGTATTGAAAAAAGTATGAATGTCTTGGTAATGTGAACCAAAAATCATCAAGGATTTTATTTAATGGATAAAAACATATTTAATTCATTGATATGAAATATTTTAATAAGCTATAATCTTTATTTTAAAACATTGTTCATTGTTTTTGTGACTCTAATTGTTTTGAAATCTTCTAAATGGTGCAAAAACGGTATTTCTGAATGGATTTTTAATGGAAGAAGTCCACATTGATTAATTTATTAGATTTAAACATTGAAATGATTTAGCAATGTAATATATATTAAAAAATTATATAAGTGGATTGATGAACGAAATATTGACATGGAATACTCATTTGGAAACTTACATGATAATTCTGTCATTCAAAAGTGTTTGTGTTTATCGAAAACATTATGTTAAATCACATTAAGTATGAAAGTTTGAGGTACCCCACATTTTGTGATGGTATAATTATATGTGATGCAAGGTTATGATTTATTGATTAATTTGTAAACCTGATGTGAAATTATTTTGAGATACTGATGTTTGGTGATCTTACGCAATTTTTAGGGAATAATGTTAATCAAATAAATAAACAAATTTTTCCCATGAAAAATTATAAAAAAGAGAAAATGAATATATTTAACATTCCTGACTCAAATTAGAATAAAAATCCAATCCTTATTAGAAAAAATAATTTAAGGACTAAGGATAAAAGGATTTTTAACAAATATTTACTTGAGATAGTGAAACAAATATTTATTTAGTTTACATTAATTAGGATAGAAATTATATACTATAGTTGTTTAGATTTCAAATTTCAATGTAACACAATTAAAGAAAATATCATATCGTTTAAAAGATTAATTTTTTGTTTGGTACAAATCATTATTGTTTACGTTTCATGATTTATAAGCATCAATCCATTATGATTATTTTAAAATGGATACAAATTATAGAATTTTTATAACATGTGGAATTTTTAGACAAATTGTAAAATCATTGAAATTATAAAAATTACTTATCATGTCATGGATTTTACCTTATAAAATCAAAGTACTTCATATTTGGAAAGTAACAACTGTAATAAGAGTTTAAAAATATTTAAAATTTATCATTACACTCATAGCAAGACAAATAATTATATCCTTATGTGGGGGTTTGATATAAGATAGCTCGTAGACAAAATCCATGTAGAATATAATCAAGGATGAATAACAAAATATAGATTAATATGAATTTTAGAGACTTATATGTAGTTATTTGGAGCTGATGGATGAAGGTGCACATTAAAGCATGTAATTCTCACTTATCCTATTACTTTATTCATCAATCACTTATTACATAAAAATATATTGATAGACTATTATTTTATTACTATTTTTATTTTTCGGGGTATGGGAAATCATCACATATGTAAATTTTGGACATAAGTTTTCCCAAAAACATAAACTGTCGTGTATGGTTAATTTATATTTCCTAGTAAATAATGTTGTGAATTTATATGTTCTAGGTGAAACATGATTAAAATTGGTTAGTTTTAAGGAAATTATATTTATGTAATCCAATAAACCTATATTCAAGACTCTTTATTATTTTGTGGTTTTTTTTAATTATTTAGTTGGTATAGGATGAAATAATTCCCATTATATACAGTCAGGCCATAATATTTATTGGTAAATTTTATTGAATGTTACTATAAATAATATTTAGTCATTATATTGTATCAGTCGATAATTTTCCCATGTATTTCTTATATTTGAGTAACAATTTTCTATAGTATGTAGCAACTATAAAATTTAATAATAATTTAATATTTCAATGGATATGTTGTTAGGACTAAAAAACAAACCATTCAATAATATATGTGTGTTACAAGGTGATACAATGATTTGTGAAAATAAATTGTGACTTTTTCATTTTGTTTTGATGGTAAAACTATATTGGGAATCCACATGTAATATTATTTGGTGTTGAGTTTTACAACATGAGGGTTACACAATAATTAGATATCCTAATATGATAGAATGTTTAAGATTGTATAATAAGAAAAACTATTACACCTTGGATTATCTAGAATGGTAATAAATTAACACATTGAACCATGGTCATTGGGATATGAAATATAAATTTCTGATATGATTTTAAATGATCTATTAATGGAAGGAATCTATATCACGATGAAGGATATCACACTATGACTTTAAATATTATTGAAAAATTTGGGAATTTAGATTTAAATTGATGGGATTGGTTTTTGATTGTTTCATTAGGCCTTAGTAGATAGTTTAAATTCCATTTATTGTATGAAATGTTGAATTCAATGAATTATATTTTTTGAAGAACATATAATTGAATTAAAAAGAGTAAGGCTAGTGGAATTTATGAAACATAACATAACTGAATCATTAATAGAAAATTCATCACATGTTGGTATTTTTATTGGATTTGATTTGTAAAAACATTGATTTTGTAAAAGATATGATTCTAATTTATGTATAAATGATAAAGACACACATCCTAGTTTTTATGGAATTTAGAATATTAAAAATATACATTATGAGTACCCTACGTATTAATTATTAATTCATTCTATTTGGAGGTATATTACATTATTATATTTAAGGAGGAAGTGAAAGTTGGTTCTATAGTTATTTTTTACTTAATTATAATAATCTAGTATAGTGAGTGAATATTTTATTAATTGGTAGGTCAACATGTGTATGCTCTCTAGATGTTTTCTATATTTGGTGACCACGGAATATTATTTCGATACTTCAATTATTCACCATATTTGTTTTATGTTTATTTATTATTTATGTTGATTGGTTTATTAAATTAATTAAATTTTTTAAAATGTAATCATTTATTTTTGTTCGAAATATAACAACCTCATCCCCCCCCTCTTTGGGTGTATGCTTTCCATAGTCTCAATAGAAAGGCATTATCATTACTCATATCCAGTAGTTGTGAAAATGGTCTGTACAATGACTAATTCCTTAGAAGCTGTAATATATTTAATAATAACCCTCGGGTGATACCCTTTTTAGTTTTCTATGGTCCTCCTATGATGATTCCGATTGGGATTAATAATGTTTTTAAACCTTTTTAGTAGAGAGATCATCTCTTGGGGATGTGTACATTGATTCATCTCATTCATTAATAATTTTTCCAATGTTCTCCAAAGATATGTTAGGAAAGAAAATTAATATTTCCTCAAATATATTATTAAAATATACTTTATGCTAATAAATGATATAAAGGGGACTCATATCTTTCTAATAATTATGGGAAATAAATAAAGTCTTCCGATAATAACATTAAACGTTTATCAATGTTTATCAAGGGATATACCATATACTTTACTGTATTTTCTACAAATTAGATATATTATAAAACTAATATGATGAAATAATCCTAAAAATAGTTCTATTAATTATGAAAAGTGTTTGATGTATTAAATGGATTATTTCACCCCCACATGAGGTTTCCTTCAAGAATTTTATGTAATGTATTTATATACATTAACATGAGATATACCTCCATAGAAATTATGTTTCTACCAAGAAACTAAAGATTACCTTTATATGGATAATATAATCTCACCATGTGGGGATTTTCATAATGACAACAAGATTTTTCACATATTGTTCTTCACATATATGCACTCCAACATCTAGTTCTATAAACATATATTTTATAGAATTTATATGATATACGATATAAAACACGGGATATAACCATGCATAAATAAAAAATCAAAAAAAAATTAATCTCTTACATATGAATGATATTTTTATGTTTATATATATATAGATTTATTAAACATCGTAAAATTATAAAATACATACCTTTCTCAAATAATGGATATTTTTCCCAAAATTTCTGAAAAACTATCTAATTCATAATAACTCTTCAACATCCCCTATTAATTCTTCTACATTTTGTTTCCTTATAAACATTTCATGTGGACTAATGTTTTTCAAAATCCTGTGAATAGAATAAAAATAATGGTTTTTCTCAGACACTCAATAAGGGAAACATATAACTATAAAAATCACGGCATAAAAACGGAATAAATATTACAGGTGGAATTGGTAAACAACATGAATCCATAATCAATGTGAAAATTTGAGAATTCCATATCAATAAAAATTAATTAAATTATGGATATAAACTATAATGATTTCATATTGATTGAATGCATAATTTCTAAAATTAGAAACATATTGTAAAATCACTTTTCCAAGAAAATTTACTTGTCATACAAATAACATTTAAGATATATTTCTAAATTTCTTTGTCCAACACCAAATGAAAAAACATTTTTTGTCACATGAGACCCAATAATTTTTTTAGGGTAAATTTTTGTTTTCCAAAACCCATCACTGATTTCATTCCATTTAATTCACAATAATGTTCATAAATACCTTTCATGTCACTCATTAAGTAAAATTTGGTTGAATAAAAACATATATATCTAAATAATGAATAATATTTAATATAAATACATGATGATCCTATGTTAGTAGACAATAATCATCATTAATTTCAATAAATTTCCAAATTTAAATAAATTCATAACATAATCATAACCTATCCTAGGAAAGGATTTAGAGAGTCAAAATTTACATCGTCGACATTCTAATAATCATCCCTATTTGGATAATAGTGTACCATATGAAATTATTTTGCACATTTTAAAAAAAAAATACTATAATTTTTTATTTAAACATAATCAAATTGACTTACTTAAAAAAATTCACACCATATAGATCAATGAGTATACTTATAAGTCATTACAAGACTAAAATTATCAAAATATGTTCATAAAAAGAAATTTGATGGTCTCAAAAGTAAATTTCCCAAGGATTAGGAAATTTATTTCCAATGGTTTTTGTTTTATGAATGCATATGATGAGAAAAAAAAGAAGAATAATATATAATATAATAAAATTATAATATACCAAACATATATGAGATATGATCAATGGAATTATCTTATCTAAATTAATGAGAACCGAGCTATTAAAAACTCTTACTAATGGGAAAAAATATAATAAATAGTCACATGAATAAGAAGAAAAGATTTATCTTTTAAATTAAAATAAATAAAATTACTACAGTAATAATTTATCCTTGTAAAATGAATACACAATTAAATATTACATGGTGCTTAAAAATATTTTATACCTCAAAGAATTAGAATTGACACTAAGAAAAACCTTACATCTTGGAAAACACTTTAACAAAACCCCCTAAATATATTGCTTGTAATTAAATGTAAAATAAGATGATGAAAATAAAATTCACAATACTGTAACTCATATAGGAATTATTTATACCCAAAAATGAAATTATCTGCATCATATAAAACATGTCCCGAATATAGAAATTTTAGAAGAAGAATCTTATATCAATTATTGAAAATCACATAAAAAACCTCCTATATCACAAACACAAATATCTTAATAACTTAATCCATTAACATAATCCTATTCATTTTAATTCATACTTTTCATAAATAGTCATTCTCAACATTAAATTTTCAAATTTCCACATAGGGTGTTTCTGTTATTTATAGTTTATACCAGTTTAATTATATCAATTTTTATAATCATTATAAATAAATATTTCATCCTTAATATTTCATTAACGTTTTTAATAAGTATGTTTTATATTTATTTAATATGTTCTAAAATTCCCTCCCGAGTTTTTTATTCATTATCCTTGAAAATGAAATTGATAAGATGCATGTTTCATTGATACATAAAAATTGAAGTGTCTTTCAATAATTAATGAATGTAATATTATTATAATATCTCTATATAAAAAAATTTATTTACAAATATTTATAAAATTGTACCAGTAATTATGATCCCATCTTCATTCATGATATAAATTAATATTCTTGTTTAAGTGGGTTATAGAGCCGACCTATGAATAAACATATATTGTGTCAATGAATGATTACGTATTGGTTTTTTTATAATATAATGTTATTATAATCATAATTATTCAATTTAGTTTTCATAAGTTTTATATATCATAATTTTAGGGATTTACAAGATTATATAATTATTATTGAAATATTCCTCAATTTTAATGAGAAGTTTACCTCTTAGTACTTTTATTTTAAATGGTTGATTTAATGATGATCATTTGTTGATTGGATAATTAACAAGTTCTACAATTTTCATAAAATATCCATAAATATATCAATAAAATTATATTTATTCTATATTACCATAAATAGATCTATCCTTTTATGGTGGTGATTGAAAAATAAATATTTTGTGTCATGGAGGTGGTATTCTATACAATGCATGAATGAAATTTAAGGTTTTCATAATAGATTAGGTAGGTCAATAATCAATGATAATAACATTAATATAGTAAATTTAATGTATATAAATTATACTAATATAATTATATTATTTTTTATAGAATAATGTTCAAATAATATGAGAAAAAAGTAAACTAATAAGTTAATGATACTCACATGAGAGACAAGAAGTTTCCTTATAAGTCTCCTATGAAATGAAGGAAATATGATAAAAAATGGTTAACATATGTTTGTTAACATGGGATAGGGTTCTTAGAGGAGAAATGGAAATATAAGGGAAAATTTTTAATAATAAATGAGTCTTCAAGAGATGGATATGTTACCATATTATAATTGAGGAGAGGAAAACTTTTCGGAGTAACCACAACATTTTAAATAATGTACAGTTTATATTTAAGTAAAAAAAGTCCAAATAAAATTTATAATGGGGAGGTAAAAATAAGATGGAGTTGAAACTCTAATCAACCAATATTTCTTTAAAAAACATTGATTGTCATATGGCCTTTTGGTTATACTTTTCTACTTAACCCAAACCTACATTTACATGGGTTACAAACTTTATACAGTAGTAATAAATATTAATTAAAATGATTAAGAATGAACTTTTTACATAATTTGATAAATATTATTCAAAATTTGAAAATAATTTTATTAAATTATATTTCTAATGAACTGAAAATGTATCTTTTAAAATAAAAATAATAATAATGAAGAATATTTTTTTAAAACCAAATTTTATGCATTAAATTTATATATAAGGTAAAATTATCTGTGATACAAATTCTAGTGAATTTAATTGTACTATTATAAAAAATAATTAACATTAGTCTTCCAAGTGAAGAAAAAACTAATTTTCCACTAAAAATACTTCATTCAAAGAAATTGTCGAAAACGGTTTTTATATTAAAATAACATGAAATTCATTATAAAAAAAATTTCATAGGATATATAAGTTAAATGAATATTTTAAAACTAAAAACATTATTACTAAAATAATAATTAGCTTTTATAATTTTTTTAATAAATATCAATACACTACTTATGTAGTAGAAAATTCATATAAATTTCACATTTTTTGAAAACAGTATTATTTGATTGAAACCAATATTTTGGAAAAAATCAATAAAATTCATACCAAGTCAATTTTACTGTTTTTTTATTCAAAATGGGGATTATTTTTATTACTATTTATTTAAAAAATTTATAAATTCATTTTTTTTTCAAAAGAATCATTAAGCATAATAAAAACCCAGTTCTAATTATATAATGGCATTGTAAAATATTAACTATTATTATTCTTATATAATATAATTTTACAAATAATGTGTTTTTGACCAATTATGAATATGAGGAATAATTCATTATTAACTTTATTTTTATTCTAATATAAATATGTATCACTTAAAAGAAACTACTTTAATGAAAAGTATTTTAAATAATTTTTTTTGTTATCCATTTTAAGTAAACTAGTAGAATTTCATTAATATTAAAATTATTAATAATTTTCAATATACATAAAATTGATAAATAAGTTCATCGTATTTTTTCCTATTAAGTTAACAGATACATTTTTAATTTTCGTACTTAAAAATTTATATTTTATCTAAATATATCATGGTTTCTTTGAAGATCGCTGTTATGTTTGATGCAAGCTATCAAACACATTGAATTATTCAATGGTAATATTATAATAGAATTTTGGGGTGTTATATCCACCCTATATAAATTACTTCATCAAAATTTGGCACATAATATTAGATTAATTTCTATAGGGAACTCATAAATAACCATACACGAGTAAAATATCATGGGTTTGTTTAAGTTGTTTAATGAAATTTATCAATATAAAAATTGATTATAATTATTTTATAAATAAGACTAACCAATTCCTAATTTCTCTTATAATTCTAGTAAGATCTAGATTCATGATCAATAACATTCCACAAACCCTGAAAAGTATTTATATGATAATAATACTACTATGAGTTTTTATTTATAAAACCACATCTATTTGTTGGTTAAAAATGACATGAAATTATAATCAATAAATTTTATAGTGAAAACTCTATATCTAATTCATTAGTAGTACTTACATATTCTTTCCTATTATCACAAGGATATTGAGATCTATTTTTATCATTTACACATTGTTTTGGACATTGAGCCACTTAATTCTCATATCTCTTGCAATTGATGCAACAAATAATTTTTTTCTTCTCTTATTCCAATATATTTTGGAGTTTGATGACCTTAAACTCCACACTTATTGAATTTACCCAACACTCTATAGTAATTTCACCCATTTTGCATCAATAAGTTTTAACATATATGAAATTAAATCTTATTTTCAATTATCTTCTTCAGTTAATATTTTGTAAGGCACCTTCTTTCTCAACAATGGTGAGTTTATTTTTTCAACTATATTCAAAAAAAATATCATATTTCAAGATATATGGTGTTGTTTTATCACATAGTTTCTAACCACCACTCCGATTTATTTTGGTTTTTTGTTGCTGTGGTCTTAATATTTTACCTGACACTAATGGTTAATTCGTGTTCCATCCATTACTACGACCAAAATATTTACCATAAATAGAGATTAGTATAAGCGAATTATCATTAATAATCATAGGAAAATATAACATCATGATTTATCCCTTTATTAAAATATTATCTTGACATATAGTTCATTCAACTCAACTTTTATTTAATTATGATTAAATAATATCACTCTGAGGTTAACATATAGCTTTTTTTCAACTTATTTTACACTAATTTGGATTCTCTCATACCTGTTAACATAATACATAGAATAGATAACCCAAATTACCAAGAAATTTATTAAAATATTACAAACCAAATAATCATTGAAATCTATTCACTCAATATCATACTTATTATTCCAAAAACAACATTCAATATTCCTACACTCTTATAAAAATTTATGTACATATCATATTCAAATACACTTTATAAAAATCACATTACATATTTCAATATTCTATATATTATACAATAATGAATCTATATATATTCATCAAAAAAATAACTCCATATTTATACATAATATTTTATTAACTACAAGTTCAAAAGGTCACAAACTATTCAATATATACTATAATCCCAAAAAAGCGAGATCAAATTTTCCAAAAATATCATGAAGATATTATGAATCCCTAGGTTACCAATTACTATATGAAATACTATATCATAATCAAGACACCCTATATTGTCCCAATTTCATTTATGTATAAATTTATGAGTTTCCCATACCTCGTTCATGTTTTATTCATTCGATATCCCCAAAATATTTTATAGACATAAAATAAAATTTCAAGGTTATTGATACCCTTTAATATAAATTTACATACCTTCAAAGAAGAAATTATAAAAAAAATCCTTAGATACTTAATATAATTCTCAATAAAATTTAGAATATACCAAATTTCATTGATAAATATCACTTCACTGATTAAAATAGTTATGATTAGAAAGAATTTATTTATATTAAAATATTATCCTTACAACCATATGAAATACTAAGAAAGTAACATTTTCCATTATAATATGAATAAATGAAATTTTTTAACCATTTATGTAAGATCCCTTACTTAGCTATAGTACATTATGGTCCCTAAATACATACATTTCACGGCTTCATCTTAGTGATCCTATTTTAAAAAACCAAAATGGTTATGAAAATTTATAATATGTGAATATGAAAATATCAATCCAAATAGTAGTTCCCCTATTTCACGAGTCCTTTTAATAATTGATACTTTCATAAAAACATATGAATATTGCTTGTTCAATCTCCGGATATCTATATTAATATTTCTACTAGTTTATCTATGAAAATTATTTGACATAATTTTTAAATCCATCATAATGGTTCAGAAAGAGAATTTGATTAACCAAATTAAATCCCCCAGGAGTGTCTTTCCAAGAGTATAGTCATAGGATTCGCCATTAAATATTAGAGTGATGATTGTGTGAGTTATCAACTAACCATTTTGGGTTTAGTACCCCTAAATGATTATGTTCCATAGTTTTATCCTCTTGAATGTATCCAACAAATGATTTATTTATTGGAAAAACCTCATAATAGTTATTTCGCAAAAACATCTAGATGTCATCCAATACATAGAATTATTCCAATGAATTTCAGGCAATGTATATTTTCATAATACCCAAATTAAATGTGTATTTTTATCTTGATTTAAAGCCAGATACTTTACCCAAAGGGTTATTTATACTTTTGAACATATGATCAACCCATAAATATATACCATTATGTTATAAAAAATCCAAATTTCAAATGATATATAATCCTTTCCTTTTACTCCAACTGTGACCCCATAGACCTGTACTCCAAGATCTGGTTCCATAAACACATACTTTACGTACTTTCTTTGATACAAGCTATAAAATAATTGATATAACCATCCATAATTATGAAATCAGTAAGTATTATTGAATCTAATACATTTGAAGTATCCTTTAAGATCAAATTGTTTTGAGAATTATGACACATCATAATCTAATAATTCCATGTCTTTCTCAACTAATCTAAAAATGTTTTCAATAAAAATTTGAATCTTAAAAATGTGTATTAAGTCTTCAACATCTCTCAAAAAGTATTGCCCATGTGTAATCCATAAAAAAATATCATGTGTACTATATTTCATTATATCCTATGGTATGTGAACATAATAAAGGGGTTATCTCAAATTTTCTTTAAGGGATAAATATAAATAAAGCAATAATGGAATAAATATTATAGCAGAAATAGTTAAACAACATGAAACAATAATAAACTCACAACTAGAAGGATTTTATGTCCTTAGTAGTAAATAAATAACTAGATATCAATAATTTTAATCTCTTACAAATAGAATTCATACGTTTGTAAATAAAAAACTGTCAAATCAGTGTGCATAAACATTAATTTTCTTCAAGACGACAGTCAATACATCCAACTAAATTGGGTTGGAATAAAAAAAATAACCAAACCTATTTTGTCTCATGAGACCTATCAATACATTTATGTAATATATAATTATTTACCCCAACCATCACATGATTGTGTGGAATACATTGCATTTAAGTGAAACGAAGAACTTTTATACAATTCCCTAAAGAAACATTGGGTGAATAAAACATGGATATCAATATAAAAAAATATGGAATATCATTACATGATAATACTAAATTAGAAAACAATAATCATTAATAATTTCAATAATTTTCCACATGTAAAAAAATGGGATAACATTTTCATAAAAAATCCTATGAAAGAAAGTTTATTATTAAATAATACATAGTCATCTTTAAAATTGTCATTCATATTGAGAAAATAATATACAGTATACCAGTACATTTCCCCATATAAAATTAATATAATTATTTCTTGGTAAACATTATCCAATATGAGTAATGTAAAATTTGATTTCCAACCATATAGAATAATGAGTATTGACTAATTCAATATAGTAATAATATCATCATAATCCATTTAGAGAAATAAAGTGGATGGTTTATATATAACATACCCCAATAAGTGATAAATATTTTTCAAATTGTTTATTTGGTTGGAATTTATATTCTAAAAATGATTTAATACCATATAATATAATCAAATTGTAGATTTTACCCATATTTTATGATATAAGTTCTAGGGAACATCTTAAATCAATGAAGGAAAATTGTGTTAATGGAAAATCTTACAACTGGGAATAAATATAAATCAGTAGCCACATTTATAAGGGGTCATGATTTTTATACTAACACCCATGAAATATAATGAATACTATAAAAATATATCCATGGGCAGTGAATATACCATTATTGAATACATAGTTTAAAAAATGTATTGTATCAAATAATCTGAATTGATACCAAGAAAACACTTTGGGATTGAGTAAAAATTTAATCAGAACCACTTAAAATATATGGATTGTAATTAAATATTATGATTCATTATTATAATATAATTCATTATATATTATCTCTTGTAGGTTGTATATATACTAGAAAAATGAAATTATGTATGCAATACAAAACATGTATCAGGAGTGGAATTTAATATGAAAATCCAAACCTCTATTCTGGATTTTAATGAACAGACTTTAACCAATTATAAAAAAATATTTATATTAATAAATTAATTTATTTACATAATAATATCTTTATTCATTCATAATTTTCAAAAATAGTCATTATCTACATGAATTCTTCTTATTTTCAACATTGTGTGTTTATGTTCTTGATTATTTATAAAAATTTCTTTAATGTTGTGTTTGAATTAATTTATCTTCAAAATTTCATTATTACAAGGTAATTATGGTAAATTATATATTTTTTAATTATTTATGATGTTCAAAATCCAGTTTTGAGTGTTTCCTTTTTTAACCATGAAGACAAATTTTATAATAAAAATATTTTGTTGATTATTAACAATCGAAGTGTGTTTTCTTAATTAGTGAATTAAATACTGTTATTAAATGTCCATAAATAATAAAATTAGAATATAGTCATGTATATCATAGTATAACCTAAATTATTTTCCCTTATACAACCATGTTGTAAATTCATAGTATTTTCCAATATGTGGTGTAACAGACTCAAACATGATAAAATCAGAATTTAATAAATGGTTATGCAGTGGTTTTGTAATAATATATTTATACTAGTTGCATAATGATATTTTTATTGTCTTTATGTGTGATATATCATAATTTTAAGGAATTATAATAAGAACTTGTAATGTCTTGGGTTTTGACCTGTAATAATTTGAAATATTTCTAAAATTATTTGTGAATCCAGGTGATGGGTCCACACAGGATCCTGAGTCTCTGTGAGCCACAATGATGTTTTATTAAATATATATAATATATTTTTGGAAGTTCATTTTTTTTCTATTGAAATGTGATATAAATATTGATTGGATTTTCTGATTGGAATTTGGAGAATTTTGTTGAGTTCAGAACTTGATGATTTCATTAGCCGCGACATAAAATATTTTGGTGCCTGGAGTTTGGTCGAGGGAGAGTTGGCAGTGGGGTGTTTAGAAAAAGGTTACTTGATTTAATAAAATTAATTCAATTACAACCTACTATCTCCACTTATGCGTTATTAGAATAGAATAAGTGCAACCCTCTCCACCCCTTTGGTGTGATGGATGTACTAAGGCTGAATCGAGGTGTCAAGTCATTGGTGATCCCTATTTTTGACATCGATCATCACTAAATAATGGAGAAGCACATTACATTAATCATTTATGATCTAATGTTTTTTCTTTTCATTGTAAGGTCATAGGATTTAAGTTTTATGTTTATCCCCCTTTGTTATGTGCTTTTTAGGATTTTAGATCCCAAATACGATTTCTATTGATCTATTTTAGGTTGATATTTAGGTTTTATGGAAAACAATGGTGATTTAGGTGGCACATAGGTAAATTACTATTAGAATTCATGATTATATGTAATATATTTTGGTGCATGATGTTGTGTTTTATTCCCATTTTGGGAATATCACTTTATGGAACTTCACGTTGTTTACTAAAGTTACACACCATGATGTGACCCCAGTTTGTGTTGCCATTGGACATGGAAATGGAAGTCATGTGATCATACATGGTCTTGTGGTAGTACATTACCAAATTACATGTATATAAGGTCCTAGAAATAGGCATGGGAAAGAGAAACCACTAATTGATCAGTTTATTAAGACACATTTTTTACGAAGGGGTACATGCCATGTGTGAGAAATAGATGGTCGATCCATGTGGGAGGAAAACATGGCTAGGGGACATGTGAGAAGAGACACCCAATATATGATCACATGGCCCTCCATGCTAAAACTCAAACAACATAGCTATGTTCTCAGGTGGGTTCACATGTCTTGTGGGCCCTATTTCACACTACTTACTTTTCTTGAGATCCTTTTCGCATCTTCCACCTAGAATATATTTCTCTAGAGAACTAAAATTTGGTCTCCTGAGTATCCTATCTTGATCAATTTTCGATGTAGAACTAGTGGTGTCCTCTATAGTGTACTCAGAGATATAATGTTTCCTATTTCGTGAAAAACATAGATGTGGTGGTCCTATCCCTTTAGTAATTATTAAGGTGGATCACTGGGTTGTCGTTGGTGTCATTTCCCATCCCTATCATCTTAGTATGTGGATCCCCTAGACTCTTTAAACTAGTGGACCAATAATCCACAATGTATCTTGTTTTGGGACCCCTAATCACGACAGTGTTGTGGGGTAAGATATAGTGAGCATGATGCTCCTTCTAACAGTAATTAATCAATTCTAGAATTGGTGTGGACAATCTCGAGAGTCATTAGGTCTAGAACACCCTTATAGTCTCATGGTGTGGTTTTACACACCTCTTATATTTGAAGAAGTAGAACTACCCCATAGTGGGCATGTTTCCCTTACCTAGGGAGTAGTTCTTATAGGGTTATAAACTCCCATAGTTAAATGGGGTGCATTTTCCTCATGTCATTTGTGCATATGAGATACAGATCCAAAATCGTATGGGGTGTGGTCCCTCCATACTCATTGGAATGATAGAGTAGGTATTCCCCTATAATACCAGGGATCAAGCTCTCTATCCATGGAGTTTTTAATCCCCTTTTGATTTATAGTGTGGGTCCTCGATATATGACATATAGATAAAGTGGTTACTGCCATGTCATTTCATGGTGTGGGTCCTCCTAACAAATTATTCTGTTCGAGTAGGTACTCCACAGTTTTACCAGGGAGTGGGTCATCAAGACCAATGTTGGTAATCCTCTATCGTGTTTAGGTGAGGGTTCTGCATGTTGATCATACTGGTAGAGTGTAACTCCCCTATCATACCAGGGTGTGGGCCCTCTAGCGACAGAGTGGTACTCCCCTTTGATATTATGGTGTAGGTACTATTAATATAGATTGTTTCTCCCCTATCATTCCATCAGCAGGTTGTGTAAGAACCCAGATCTTCTTTTCATGTATGTTCTTCCTTTTCTGGTTGTTTTTGGGAAAAAAGGGGAAAATATGGAAATTTTCATAGTACACGCTGTGTACATTGATGCCACGCGAGGCCGTGTGCTGGTTGTGTCCGGGCCACACACACGTCCGTGTGGGGTGACGTGGAGGCCTCTTAAAGCGAAGTACATAAAATCTAAAGTACACGCCGTGTACACTAAAAGTACATGCGGTGTACTTTTCTTTTTATTTCGTTAATCAGACCGGGTCGCGTCTTAACTCTGTTTTGTTCTTCTTCTCCATTTAATTCTGTACAGGGTGTCCGAGGAGGCCAAATATTCTCCGATCCACTGATCTGTCACCGATTCTACGAATCAAACATCGTCGGTTGCAAGATATTCATAGCAGTGAGTTCTTGGTTCTTCTTAGTCCACGTTTCCAATTTCTTCCTCTCGTGTGAGTTATCTGAGGTTGATTGTCTTAGATGTTTTTGATGATCTACTCCGTTCTAGGGAGATTCACATGCCGGGATTCAAGTATATCAATCTATGAGGATCGGGGTAGGTGGTTTGATGCCCTACATTGAATGTCATTGAGTTTTTGTGCAAAAGTGACGTATATTCATGTATCGAGTATCTCGGGTTAGGATTTTGAACCTGTTTTATTTATCTACCTTAGATTTCTTGTTTGCATGAGGCTATTAGATGAATAATTTTTCTTGTTAGCATGTTCAAGGATCACTCCATGGGTGTTTTCCTTCGTTTTGTTTGTGTATCGCCGTTTGGCATAGGTTGCCTATGAGGCAAACCTTGTTCCATTGATTGCTTGCCTTGGTATGAATGATTGCATGTGTTGTCTGCTGTTTAAATTCTTTTTTTTTTGCATTGTAGCTATTAGCCAAATTGTTTTCGAACATACTTAGGGATGCTAAGAATCATTTACGTATGATTTCTTTTACTCAGGGTTGCGAGAACCTGGTGTAGTTAGACCCTAGGGGTAATTGACGTTGAGTGCTTCCTCAGAGGGAGAGTTTAATTATTACCATTACGAGACAATAAGGGGGATTGACTTTGTGATATCTTAGAGGGTCTGATGATTATCGAATCGAGACTAATGGGAGAATTAGACGTTAGTTATTCCTTAGAGAGTCTGTAGTATCGCTGTAAGACCATATGTGGAATTGACTTTGAGTGCTTTCTCAGAGTGTCTTTGCCTCGGTTCTAATGCTTGAACGTAAGGGCCAGCCCACATGAGCCACCTAGAGGGTCATAGTAATAAATATTGTTGGTTGGTTGTGATGAGTCCACCATGCCAAAGAACAAGCTTGGGTTTCTACCTCTTGTAGTTTAGTTAGTCTGCTGAGATACCTGTTGTGTTACTTTTTATGCCTCTGGAATAAAGATCTATTTGTTAGATTCTTTGGTTGACAATGAAATGATCGAATTAAATTAATAAATAAATGGGAATAGAGAATTGTAGTATTGTCTACTTTAGTGTACCCATGTTTCTCTACTACATTTATTTCCATTACTTTTTCTATATTTCTCATTAATAGTAGGGAACATATCTTTTGGTGGTTGCCTACTGGGATTAGTCTCACACCCTGTTTGGGTCATGCTTTTCGGCCCAAACAGGTTATATGGTTGCAATTGTGGATAGGGATTATGGACCTTCTACCTCAGGTGCTTGATTACTGGTTAGAGCTGGAGAGCATGGGACTGAGCATAGGCTTGTGATGCTGCTGGAGTTTACTGTTTACTTTTTCTTCTTGGGTTTCAGTAGTATTTCAACACGTTGTTTTGTTTACTGGTTTCCATAGAAACATGTTCCATGCTGCATCATTATTATATTATACATTGCTTATGGTGTTTAGTTTCAGTTGTCCTGTGTTGTTTAGTGATTCCGCTATTGTTTATTATTTCCTTCCGCTGCATACTTTACCAAATGAGGGCATAGTTTCCCCACTGACTCATCAAGTCCCTCACTGCAAGTCGGAAGCCTATGGCATTTGGGGAAACGTGCTTGAGGCCATGCGGAGAACCGGGTACGGGGCGCCAGTTGAGTGGCTCCGGATTTTGTTCGTTACAATGTGGTATCAGAGGAGGTTTTCTTTCATTTCGATTTCCTTACTTTTTGGTGACAATAGATAGGGATAAGAAGAGATGGGTAGTTGGTACTTAATTGTGCCCGAGAGTAATTAACCTGTGTACTGGGAAAAGCGATATTTCCTCATAATTGCAATTTTTAGTTTTTGCAAGTATATTTCATCGTTGGGTAATGCACATGTTTTGTGCTATTACAGTGTATATGATTGTGGTTCTATTTTGTTGCAACCCGATGAGATGATGGTATACCATCTCATGCGTCATATAGGCACTAGTTAGAAAATTCACATTTCATGCATTTTACAATTCCATCTAGGTTGCATTAGAAATTGCATGCTGTTGTGACAGATGTCGTGATAGATTATGCATACTGTTGTGATATTTATTGTGATAGAAATACCTGCTATGTTGACAGGGTGTTATTTATCTTACAGCTTATTTAGCGTGGACTCCAAGCATTGCTCTTAGAGGTGTTATGGGCCCTTGAGGGTCAGAATTTGGCGGATCATGGAATTGTTATACTGTCTACTTTTTATATGCTTTTTTATGATGTCAAAATTTAATTCGTGGAGAGTATGGGCCCCCACGGATCGGGATTTGGAACATAGATGGTAGTTTTCAATGGTTTTGGGGAGTTTTGTATGCCTACTACCCATAAACCCAGACAAAACAGCGTGTGGCCTTATGAACACAAGACATATATTCTTCTTTTTGGGAAGAACTACTTTTCATGGTTACATGCCGTGTACTTTGATGTACACGCTGTGTACTCTTCTTCCATGTGATCTAGCCATGTAGTTGAATACATGGGCTGGAAAATCTCAAGAACAACACGTCGAGTACCACTTTGACACACCGTGTAGTAATAGTCCATATGACCTATCTGGGTAGTTGAATACATGGGTTGGAAAATCTTTGGGACAACACACCGTGTAAGTTGTTCACACGACATGTAGTTTTGGTCTGTGTACCAGTTCTTGTGACTAATGACACGAACAAGGGAAAAACCTTATGGACACACTGTGTAGTGGATAGCCATTCCGTGTAGACCTCGGACGGGACAGTATGTGTGACTTAGTCGTGTAGGAGTAACCAGGAAGGAGGAAAAAGAATGGTACACGCGGTGTATATTAAAAGAACGCGTTGTGTAGTTGGGGTTCACACAGCCAGCTTTGATGGTGAACATGCCCAAGTAAAATCTTTCTGGAACAGGCTGTGTGTGGGAACTAAACGCCATGTGACTTTCCAGTTTTAAATGTTTTCCTCGTCTATCCCGTTTTCACTCTATTGAGTTACAATTGTCCTCGTTGTTAATAAAGGTGTGCATTTGACCTTGAAGAGTCATGCCACTAAGACGTCCTCCTGTTTCACATCAAGGACATGACGATGATAGTACGCCGGATATGGAATATGAAGTTATCCCTAATACTGTTGCATACGCATAGTTCGATGAGGGATTCATGAGGTTCATACAGATCTTTTAGGGAGCTCAACAACCTACCCAGTCTATGGAAGAGCATACATGAGTCTTCTAGCAGTAGCATCCTCCCACGTTCTCAGGGGATAGAGGACCTCAGGCTGCTGAATCTTGGTTCGAAGCAATGGTTTCTATCTTTGATCATCTCGAGACACCCCTTGATAGAAGGGTGAAGGATGTGACTTAAATGATTTGAGATTCCGCCAAGAGATGGTGGGACGTAGTTTCTCAGGTAGGGCGCCAGCAGATAGTTCCTTGGGAGGAGTTTCAGCATACATTCTACGACTAATTCTACTCGGAAACACTGAGGGTTGATAGAGGCAAAGAGTTCATGAACCTGCAGTAGGGTACTCTATATGTTATGGAGTATTCCTCCCATTTCACATAGTTACAGCGTTCCACTCCCATTCTGGGGAATGAAGAGCTATTCTTAGCAAGTTTGAGGAGGGCCTCAGACCAGATATCGGATCATAGGTAAACGTCTTCCAGTTGATATTAATTTCATTGATAGTTAACTAGGTGTTGATCACGGAGAGGAATATGAGGGATACTGGAGCAGTGATCTAGGGCGGTTCAGCATCCAGAGTTAGTACCCTTCCTACTCAGAGCTGGAAGCACCACCGGGAGTCTACACAAGGTGACCCGAGGAAGTGAGATGTTCCTTCAGATAGCAAAGTTGTGTGCTACCCATATGGGAAGGACAGACATAAAATACCCAGTGCCTGAGGGACCCAGTAGAGTGCCGGTCATGAGGCAAGATGGGTCATATTCAGCAGTTTTGGAAGGTTCTTCTTCCAGCAGCTAGCGAAGGAGGATCAGTTTCGACTCCACGTATAAGAGCAGGTTTACCAATTTTGCATCAGACTGGGGGTTGGAGTTATACAGGTCGTTCAGGCCAGGACAGAGTCCATGGATGTGGTGGTCATGCATAAGGAGGATCAGCTCAGGGATCCCAAGAAACAACATAGGGCCGTAGTACTGGCCAGACATTTGTGGTATGGCAGATTCATCAGGAGCAGGATCCTAAACCTTCCACAGTGCGAGGTACGATCTTAGTTGCCTTTGTTTTATCTTCTGCACTTTTCGATACAAGAGCTTCTCATAGCTTTATTTATGTGCACACTATGGAGAGACCTAGACTTACTATCCTTACTTATGAGGAAATGATGACACTCGACACTCCCTTGGGACATAGAACTACTACTGCGCGTCAGTTCAAGTAGTGCCCCCTTGAGGTCGGTGGGTGTCACTTCTTGTGGGATCTTTATGTCCTAGAGATGACAGGTTATGATGTCATTCTCTTAATGAACTAGCTAGATCCTTTTCAGGCCCTTGTCAATTTCTATCACTGCAGGGTGAGTTTCACGTCACCAGAGGGTAGGTCTTTTCTTCACAAGGGAGAATGGGATGTCTAGGCAAGCAGAGCTAGAGAAGAGCGTCGTGGGTTGGACGGTGTTACAGACCCGATTTCTAGTTTATACCTGGACAATCAGGGGACTTCTCAAATAGATTTTCCTCGGGTAGTTGATCGTTTTCCAGATGTCTTTCCAGAAGACTTTTCAGGGTTTCCTCTAGAGAAGGAGGTAGAATTCTCTATTGAGAATGTGCTTGGAGTAGCACCAGTATCCATACCTCTTTATAGGATGGATATGCCTGAGTTGTAAGAGATCCAGAAGCAGTCGGAGGAGTTTCATGCTGAGGTTTTTATCTAACCCAGTACTTCCCCTTCGGGTTCACCTGTTTTTTTACGAAGAAGGCGGATGGTACTTTACGACTTTGGGTGTATTATCGGATGTTGAACCAGTTAATGGTCAAGAACGAGTATCCCTTACCAAGGATTGATGATCTTTCTGATCATTTTTGAGGAGCCAGGGTGTTCTCAATGATTGAAATGAGATCCGGCTATCATCAGTTGCGTGTCAGACCATCAGATATACCTCTTACTGCCTTCCCAAGCTGGTATGGTCTGTATGATTATTTGGTTATGTTGTTCGGTCTCACGAACGCACCAGTAGTCTTCATCTCACTGATGAACAGAGTTTTTCATCCTTACTTGGATTCCTTCTTGGTGGTTTTTGTGGATGACATCTTTTTGTACTCTCACACTCGATACGACCATGCTACCCATGTTGAGATCGTATTGAGTTCACTGATTGAGCATCAGTTATATTATATGCTCTCTAAGTTCCACTTATAAATGGACGAGATTCACTTCCTGGGTCATGTCATCTTAGAGACAAGATCATCAGTAGACCCAGAGAAGGGGAGATTGGTAGTTGCCTGGGAGAAACTGAAGAATGTTATTGAGGTACGGAGTTTCTTAGGACTGGATGGTTATTGCAGGCGGTTTATACAGGACTTCTCATGCTTCGAAGCACTGTTGATGGGCTTGACTAATAAAGGTGTGATGTGTGTTTGGTCAGAAGCCTGCGATTCAGACTTTCAGGAGATGAATGAGAGATTGACTTCAGCGTCGATTCTAGTTTTACCAGAGCCGGGAAAGAGTTATACAGTTTTCTATGATGCATCTGGCATCGGGCTTGGGGCAGTGCTTATGCAGGAGGATCATGTTGTTGCATATGGATCTCAGAAGTTGAGGCCACATGAGAAGAACTATCCTACGCACAACCTGGACTTGGCTGGTGTTGTTCATGCATTGCAATGTTGGAGACACTATCTTTTAGGAGAGAATTTTGTGGTATATACTGAACACAAGATCCTCAAGTATATCTTCATGTAGTGTGACTTAAATCTGAGAGATCAAAGGTGGGTCGAGTACCTACAGTCCTTCGACTTCGAGCATACTTATACGTCTAGGAAAGGAAATGTTGTGGCAAACACACTGAGCAGGAGAACTCAATTATAGGCTGTTCGGGAGGCCAACAGCAAGTGGAAGCTTATGGCTATGTTCTCTGAGATGAATTTGGAGGTGCACGACAAGCATGGATAGAAGTTTCTTTCTTCTATAGTTGTTACCTCCACTCTTCTGGATCGAGTTCGAATGAGGTAGCTATCAGAACCAACATGCATAGTCCTATAGGAGGGTGTGTCATATGGAGACCCTACTCCGGGGTGGAAAGTGGGTGATGATGAGGTGTTACGTTTTCATGGTCGTGTATGGGTTTCAGTAGACATACGTGAATAGATGATGCGTGAGTTTCATGCTTTAGCTTGGGAATTTCATCCTGGTGTCACAAAGATTTATCGACACTTACGTCGTCTGTATTGGTGTCTAGATATGAAGAAGGATGTGGCTGGTTTTGTTATGCGGTGCTCCACCTATTTGCAGGTGAATGTAGAGCATCAACAACAAATAGGGCTTCTACAACAGTTACCCATTCTTGAGTGGAAATGGAATGATGTCGTGATGTAATTCATGATAGGGTTACCGAGATTTCCTCGAGGAAATGATGCGGTTTGGGTTGTACTGGACAGGCTCATGATGGTTTCACATTTCTTACCGATCAAGGAGACCTTCTATGTGGTTGATCTTGGGAGGTTGTACATCCAGTAGATTCTATCTTGCATGGGGTTCTGAGTTCTATAGTTTCTGATAGGGATGACCACTTTACTTCTCATTTCTGGTAGGGGCTAGAGAGGGATTTGGGTACATAGTTACTTCTGAGTATACCTTACCATCCCCAGACAGATGGCCAGTCGGAGAGCACGATTCAGGTGCTGGAGGACATGCTACAAGCATGCGTCCATGATTTTGGAGGTTCATGAGAGAAACATATACCTCTAGTGGAGTTTTACTATAATAATAGTTTTCATGAAACTATTCAGATGACACCTTACGAGGCTTTGTACGGTAGTCTTTGTCGATCACCCTTGTGTTGGCTGGAGGTGGGAGAGGCAGCTGTGCTAGGACCTCATCTTGTTCAGGAGACCAGAGAGCAGGTGGAGTTGATTTGGAAGAGGATGTCTACTGCACTGTCTCGTCCAAAGTCATATGCTGATCAGCGGAGACGGCCTTTAGAGTTCAAGGTTAGAGATCAGGTTTTCTTGCGTGTTACCCTGAGGCTGAGAAATAAGAGCTTTAGGAGACAGGGAAGGATTTTACAGAGATAATTCGGGCGGTTTGAGGTTCTAGAGAGATTCGGGCTGGTTTCTTACAGGTTTCAGTAACCTCAGAGGTACCAGGATATGCATGATGTCTTCCATGTTTATCATTTTCAGCGGTATTTCTCAGAGACGTCTCATGTTTTTCAACCCGAGGAGGTTGATCTTGAGCTTGAGCAGGATGCCTCGTTCGAGGAGCATCCTGTTAGGATTGTTGATCATACTGCAGAGGTACATCGTGGATGGTATGTCTCTCATGTACGGGTGTTATGGAAGCAGGGCTGTGTACATGACGAAGCTTGGGAAATGGAGGCTGACATGCGATCACAGTGGCCGGAGTTGTTCGAGGGTTCTTCTTCTATGCCTCATTATGAAATTCGGGGACGAATTTCTTTAAGGGGGGAAGTTTGTAAGATCATGAATCTTCTTTTTCAGGTATCTTTTTCCTTTTCTGGTTGTTTTTGAGTAAAATGGGAAAATCTAGAAATTTTCATAGTACACACCGTGTACATTATAAGTACATGTCGTGTACATTGATGCCACACGAGGCTGTGTGTTAGCTGTGTCCAGTCCACACACATGGATGTGTGGAGTGACGTGGAGGCTGCTTAAAGTAGAGTATGGAAAAACCAAAGTACACACAACGTACTTTTCTTTTTTATTTCATTAATCAGACTCGAGTCGCATCTTACCCCTTTTTCGTCTTCATATCCATCTAATTCTATACAGGGTATCCGAGGATGCCAAATCTTCTCCAAGCCACCGATCTGTCACTGATTCTCCAAATCGAACAACGTTGGTTGCAATAGAATCGGTACGGTGAATTCTTGGTTCTTCTTAGGCCTCGTTTCTAATTTCATCCTCTTGTGTGAGTTATTTGAGGTTGAACGTTTAAGACGTTTTTGTAGATCTACTCTATTCTATGACGATTCACAAGCTGGGGTTTAAGTATATCAATCTACGAGGATCGAGGTAGGAGGTTTGATGACCTACGTTGAATGTCCTTGACATTTTGTGAAAAAAGTGTCAGATATCCAAGTATCAAGTATCTCAGGTTAGTGTTTTGATCCTGTTTTATTTATCTGACTCGGATTTGATGTTTTCTTGAGGCTATTAGATGAATAATGTTTTCTTGTTAGCATGTTCAAGGATCACCCCATGGGTGTTTTCTTTTGTTTTGGCTATTTATCATCGTTTGTCTTAGGTTTCCAATGAGGAAAACATTGTTTCATTGATTGCTTGCCTTGGAATGAATGATTGCATGTGTTGTCTGTTGTTTAAATGATTTTGTTTCATTGTAGCTATTAGCCAAGTAGTTTCTGGACATACTTAGGGCTACTACGAATCATTTATGTATGATTTCTTTTACTCAGGGTTGCGGGAACCTGGTGTAGTTAGACCATCGGGGGAATTGACGTTGAGTGCTTCCTCAAAGGGCCTGTTTAATTATTACCATTACGAGACGATAAGGGGGATTGACTTTCTGCTCTCCCAGAGGGACTGATAATTATCGAATTAACACTAAAGGGGGAATTAGATGCAAGTTCTTCCATAGAGAGTCTGTAGTATCGCTGCAAGACCATAGGGGGAATTGACGTTGTGTTCTTCCTCAAAGTGTCTTTGCCTTTGTTCAAATGCTTTACCATAAGGGCATGCCCATGTGATCCACTCAGAGGGGCAGTGTAAGAAATATGGTTGGTTGGTTGTGACGAGTCCACCAAGACAAAGAAAAATCATGTGTTTGTACTGCTTGTAGTTTAGGTAGACTGCTGAGATACCTATTGTGTTAATTGATATGCCTTTGGACTATTGAGCAATTTTCTAGATTCATTGGTTGATGATTAAATGGTAAAAAAATTAATAAATAAATTTCAATGGAGAATTGTAGGATTTTTTACTTTAGTGTACCCTTGTTTCTCTACCACATTTATTTCCATTACTTTTTCTATATTTCTACCTGATAGTAGGGCACATATCTTTTGGTGGTTGCCTACTAGGATTAGACTCACACCCTATTTGGGTCATTCATTTCACCCCAAATAGGTTATAAGGTTACAGGTGTGGATAGAGATTTTGGCCCTTCTGACTCAGGTGCTTCATTGTTGGTTAGAGCTGGAGAGCATGGGATGGAGCATAAGATTGTGATACTGCTGGATTTTACTTTTAACTTTTTCTACTTAGGTTTTACTTGTATTTCAGCGTGTTGTTTTTTTACTTCTTTCCATATAAACATGTTCCATGCTGCATCATTATTATATTATACATTTCTTCCGCTATTTAGTTTCAGATTTCGTGTGGTGTTTATTGATTCTGCTATTGATTATTATTTCCTTCCGTTGTATACTTTACCAAATGAGGGAATAGTTTTCCCACTGACTCATCAAAGCCCTCATTGCTCGTTGGCAGCATCAGGCATTTGGGGAAACATGCTTGAGGTCTTGTGGAGAACCGGGTACGGGGCGCCAGTTGAGTGGCTCAAGATTCGGGTCATTATATGTAGTCTTTCTATTGATTTGTACAACACTTTTTAATCAGGGTGCAGGTCCTCATTTGCTGAGTTATACATTCCTATCATGCCACATTTTGGGTTTTCTTTCTAGGAATTTTTACACCCCTTCCATGCAGCGGTGTGGATCCTCTATCTATAAATGTTTCCTACACCATATTCAAGTAATGATGGGGAGTTTGTACTCCATTGAATTAGGATTACGCTTCTAAGAGGAGCACAGTTATAAGGTGTTCTCCTCTATAAATTATATGTGTGATATCTGGTTAATAGAAAGTACTGCATCGATTGTAGGGAAATAGTAATATGAGATTTCCTCCTCTATCTCTCTTTTTAGATGATTCACGTCATTCGTGATATAGAGTAGTTCTCCCTTAACTGTAGGTAGTGGTGATGAGAAGACCTCTCTACATGGGTTCTCAAGACCATGCTCAGGGCATAAGGAAATAGTGATAGGACCTCTAGTCTTGGGAACTAGAGTTTGAACTAGGTACTAGTTCCTAATGGAGCATGTTCTCTTGAACATACCATCAGGGATGGTATATTTTTTCCAATGGAGTGTATCTCTTGGAAAAGTTTTATATATTATTTTTGAGCTCATAGAGTGTGTTATATTGGGTGTGTTTTACCATCAAGACTCGAGTAGAACTTATAGGTGACTATGTGGTCAGATCCTCATGAGACATAGAGTCTAAAATGAGTATATATGTTTTTTTCTAAAAGTCCATTTAATGTCTTCAAATAATTTTTGGAACCACATATGTATTTATCTGACTAGTATTGTATAGCTGAGGATAGTTTGATATAGAGTTTATGTCTCAATGGGGATTCCCTCTAGATCGACCAAGAATACAATTTTCTTTTAGTAACAATATTTTATTGGGTTTTAGGGCTCATAGAAAGTATTTCTATACTCCCCCTTACTCAATTATTCTCCACTAATGTTGCAGATTGTTCATTCCATAGATCAATTAAAGGAGTTCCGAGAGGATTCAAAGTAATATGATCATAGTGGACTAGAACTATAAAGGTATTTACTATAGCATGGATGGAGATTTTTCTTGTAGTTACATTTGATAGTGATCCCCTCCTTTTGAAATGGTTGAATGGTTTCTCTATTTTTTCGGTGTGTATTATTTCATTTTTAATATTTCGTTATTATTTTTTTACTCTTGTTGTCATATAGTTTTATTCATTAATTCCTTTCCAGTTCACATTATCTCATCCCTATTACATGGGGATGTTTTTGGGTGTGATCATATAGGTAACATAGACTAAGGAGTCCCATTATGTGATATACTTACTCCAAGATAGATGGAATCCCCTTACCAATTGGAGTTAGAAATTGGGTTGTCATGGCTAGTTACATGTTTTCTTGGGTCATAAATAAGTGGTAATAGAGAATGTTCCACTTTGGGTCCACAGGGTGGTGATTTTTTTTCGGTTTCATAGAGAAAGTGTTAGGGTGCTTCGAGTTGGTATTCCATGATATAGAATCTAGTGTTGGTGTAGAGGATGACATATCCATTTACATGGACTCTAATAAATTTCATTTTGACTAAGTAAATTAATGAATTGGCCACAAGGAAATTCTATTATATTCACTAAATAGGATTGGGTTGTGGTTCTCTATGTCATGTTGAGTCAGCACCAAAGATATACTCTTTGAATATTGAATATTTCGTTTCTTTAAATATTCCTCTATGATGACATGTAGATAGGGTTCCACATTGGGATTATGATGAAGACCCACCCATAGATGAGACTTTAGTACAAGGAAATAGTTGTGAGTTTGTACCTCCATGTTGAATTCAAGTTAATTCACCACTCATTGAGTGCCATTTTGTTCTTGAAGTGTTGGATGAGGATGCATACAAGTTGAGTGTGTTTCATGAGTTCCAAAGGTAGCGACCTCTGAGGTATCAGGGTGATCCAGACCCCCATGTAGCTGATGAATGTCCTGAGGAAATAACACATGTTTTCCTCCTTGTTATGAAATCTATAAAATAGATAGTGGTACGAATGGAAAGGCTTTTGAAAGGTTTATAGGTGATGGAGGATTCCCGTGATATGGATCCATGGTGAGAAAACGCTTTCTGGTGCTCAGTTTGAGTGGATCTTTAGGGACAAGTTGCATCCTACCACATTGAGATTAGTACATATCAAGGAGCTTATGTAGGTTCGAAATAGTAGAATGTCCATGGCATATTATTAATATATGTTCAAATACCTTTGACATTACTCCATGGAAATGGTTCGAGATCTATCTTTCAATGAACAGACCATCGAGAAGGTCCTCCATAGAGACGTATGAGTAGGTGTGGTCTTCGTATTCAATAACATTTTTTCAGAGGTACTGGAAAGAGATATTCGTGGTAGAGGACCATGTGTATGTGACCACCAGTGGTGGTCACGAGGATGAGACATATATAGTATCTAGACGATGGTAGTTGATAGGATCATGGAACAAGAGGAATACTCTATGTTGGTGTTGTTTCAGATCTATTAGATACATGTGACAGAGGTATGTTTCCCCCACCTAGATTGGGTTCTAATATGAAATTAAAATCTTTTAGGTGATTAAGTGTCTCTCAAAGAGTATTGTGTTTAGTTGTGATGTAGAGTACCATTGACTTCTGTCTTCAAGGTGTGGTTCTGAGCTAGAGTGTTGAAGGAGGCCATGTCATTTTTAGTGGATCCCTTTTATCAAACCCTATTATTGGAGACCCCCTAATAGGTATATACCTATATAAAATCATTCCATATAGGTAAATTTAGTTCCTATTATGATCTATAGATATTTATTTGTTTCCTACAACCCATTCTTATCTATTTTTTCACTAGAGGGTGTGAAAGTTTGATGGTCACAGACTGAGGGACCAATAATAATTAGTTTTTACACTTGGGAAAGCCCTTTTTGTTTTTTTGAAACCCTTGTGATCTTGTAGTCAAATTTTTATGTAGGAATCTTGGGGAGGTGGTGGTGCAATTCATTAAAGGGAAAATAATAATATCTCGATTTCATCAGTATATGTGTCATCTTAGTGATGGTTTGAACCACTAGACCTTAAGACTATTGATGTACCATGGTTCTTTGTTTTTTCCACTATTCATGTATAAGGAGACTTTTTCCACTCTATTGCATTATTTATACCTAGTTTGAGCTAGGTATGGGTGTTTTTTCCTTTTATAGTTTCCTTCAGTGTGTTCTTGTAGGTACATCTTTAACCTCTTGGTGAGCTCACTTCTGTTATTGTCGTAATGGAGGGCTCAATTTTTCTCCTTCTAACTATTATTTCACTTGTCTAGGATTAAAATACTTAAGGTAGGTTTGATGTAGTAAGATTATTGACATTTAATACAATTTAATATTTCTAAGAATATTTCTGAATCTATGTATGAGTTTGAATGGGATCTTAGGGCCCGGAGATCCTCAGTGTAGTGAAATTAAAAATATTAAAAATATTTTATCATGCATGCACATTTTCTATTGAGATGTTCAATGGTTTCTAAGAAGAGTCTCATATCGTATTTTGGAGACCGTGGTTGAGTTCATAACATGTTGATTCCATAGGGGTGACTTAAAATTTTTCATTTTCGGGAGATTGGTCGAGGGAGGTTTGGTGGTTGGTTATTAAACGAAGGATAATTGATTTATGAAAATTAAAAAAAATGGAAACCTTTACTCCCCCTTGGTGTGAACGGAAGGATAAAGGAAGAAAAACCATTTTCTCACCCATTGGTGTAATGGATTATCCATGTTAAAACATGTATTCAAGCTGTCATCTATCCCAATTTCATACGAGAATGATCACCAGATCAAGGAGCAACATATTTTAGGCATCATTTTGCACCCAAATAATTATCATTCCACCATAAGGTTAAAATATTTGAGTTTATATCCTTAAATCCATATTTATTTATTTTTTATGGCTTAAAATTCCAATTAAAATATATTTATATCCCTTATAGGTCAATTAGTAGGTTTTAGGGAAATATGGGTGATTCGGGCTACTCAAATAGAAACTCCCATCAAAATTATCGATCACATAGTATGTCTTTTATTCGAACACACATTGTGTTCTTCCTTTATGGGAAAGTTGAACTTTTGGGACTACATGCAATGTACTGGGGTTACACATAGTAGAGTGGCCCTATGTAATGTGGATAATGGAAATAGAAAGGGAAGCCATGTGATGGTACTTATCTATGTGGAAGTACATAGCCAATGTACATGAACATGAGGTGCTAGATCTGAGAATGGTACAGAGACATTGTGATGTGGTCAGGTTGTTAGGATGTGTCATGTACCTGGGGGTACATGCCATGTGTGAGACATGACTGTTTGATTTGTATGGATGAAATAAATGGTTGGGGTCCAAGGTGAGGTGATACAGTGTTTGTAACACATGTACACAAGATTTCTTCTCACATGTGTGACCAATACATGAAGAGGAGGCCACATCCAGGTGCTCATGTGGGTTTACACGCCGCATGGACCCCAAGAAATTCCATATAATTTTCTCAATATCTTCTTTGGATTCCCCACATAGTGTATTTCATTATATATAAATCATATTAATGCTTTACAGGATCCTATTCAGAGTGGTTTTCCATGTATAATGTGTCGGTGGCCTCCAATGTGGTATGCATGATATAATGCAGTTTGATTCAAAAACTGAACTGTAGTATCAGTTCTAGACAGTAGGTAGTGATTAGGGTAGATCACAATGATGATGTCAGGGTTGGTAAACTTAACTATCATCTCAAGATGTGGTACCCCTAGACTCTTTAAGAATATAGAGAGGTTCCCACCGAACATATAAAGGTGGCAGTCCCCTTACCATGACAATATTATGACATAAAAAATGAAGTATTGTGACATTACGTATGGAGGGTGATATTTTCCTTTGAGGAGTGCTTGACCTATGAAATAGATTAGTGTGAATGTTTCTGAGAGACACTATCATTGGAACTCTCCTATAGTCTTAGGGCACGGGATTCAATTACATCCCAGATTGGTAAAGACAGACTCCACTATAGTGGGTGTCGGTCCTCTACAAAAAAATTAGTTCTTCAAGGGTTCAAAACAACCATTTTTGGAATAGGTAGCAGGTTCACCATATCATTAGTGCAGTTGGGATAGAGCTCTTGTACTTTATAGAGTGTGGGCCCTCCCTACTCGATGGCTAGATTGAGTAGGTACTCCCATGCCATACTTAGAAGTAGGTCCTATATTCATGGAGTCGGTAATTCCCTACTAGGTCAGTGTTCAGGTCCTATATATGTTATATATTGATATATTGGGTAGTCGCCTCTTGTTTTAGGGTGTGGGTCCTCTATTCATGGATTCGGAACTCCCAAATTGTTCCAAGGTCTGGTTCATCCATACATGTTGTTCGGATAGGGTTGGTATTGTCCTATTGTGACAGGGAGTATGTCCTCTTGCCCGTGGTTGGTACTCCTCTATCATGTTGGGGTGTGGGTCCCCCACAGTGATCATAATGGTAGAGCATTACTCCCCTATCATTCTCGGGTACCATCCCTCTTTTATTGAGTGGTATTCCCCTGTCTAGCAAGGGTTTAAGTCCTCATATATGAAGTTGTACTCCCCTTCTACGGCATGCTGAAGGTCATATATCTACAGAGATCTACTCCCTTTCCATGTTAAGGTGTGGTTGTTATATCTATGGATTTTTACTCCCCCATATTCATGTTGTTATGGAGAGTGGGTCCTCCAATGGAGTAGGATCTCCCTTATAAGAGGTGTAGAGTTGTGATGAGTGAGGCCCTATGTATGTGGTATAGGATACCTATATAAAAGATTGTACTCCCTCAACTCTATAGAAGTAAAAAAAGATGAAAATAACTTATCTCCCTATCTTGAAATCCATTTTGGGAATATTCAGAAGACAATTTTTGGTTGAGTTGTAACCTTGTATAAATCCATCTATTCAGGCCAGAAAATCATCCCTAAATCCAAACTAACTACCCCAACAATAAAGAAAATAATGAAATAAAAATATACATGGATGCGATGTAAAGCACATTGGATTTGATCCATGAGTATGTCGTCCTGAGTAGACGCTGACTACTAACTCAAAACAAGTACATCACAATCTTTGAGATTGACAAGCCAGAAGAATCCACTTACCCCTATAAAACCCCAGATGATAAAATCCAAGCCACATTCACCCTAAGAGACATGATAAACAGTGACTACCATTAAACATACATCACCATTGTGGGTGAAAAATTCATCACCGTAATTTAATCATTTTTCCAAAAAAAAATAAAAGGAAACATCTTCAATATAACTGATAACCACCCCAGAACCAAAAAAACCATCCATCATGAAGATAACCAACACAACAAGAATATTCAACACTGATCTCTGAATCCATTATGATGCACCTAAACTATCATTAAAAAAAATACAATTTGGGGACCCAAAGATATAAATGATTTCACCACAAGATACACCTCCAATAATATCATCTACCTCTAAAAGTCACAACCCAGGAAACCTTTAAAACAACCACACAAGTTTAAGTGGGATATGAGTGGTGGAATAAAAGAGTAATCAAAGAGAATATATTAGGAAAAGGATTCAAAAGTGGGATAAGACTGTCTCTATGACCACTAAATCATAGCTTCAGTAGTTTTTTTATGAGATTTTTTTATATTCAATCCTTAAGTATAATCTTATATCTTCCTATGAGGTCGGAACCTACTATGACTTGGAGTCTAAGATGATTATATATGGGAATTTCTGGGAGTTATTATGGTGTCGTAACATCTTGGTTGACACCCCATACAGACTGAGCTGACTAGTATTGTGTATCTAGGGGTGGATCAAGATAGAGTTTCTTCCTCGTTGGGGTTTCCCTCTGGTTGGGTTTAGTGAATACTTTATTTTCTGTATCACCCTTTTAAAATGGGTTTTGGGTTTCCAAATGAGTATTCTTATACTCAAACAAATATATGTTTTTTACAAACATATTTTATATTACATAGATCACAGGCCTATTGATGGAGTCTCAAGAGGACCCACACTGAAAAGATTTTAGATGAGTAGACTAGCCTAGTAGTTTCCTAAAGACTGGATGAGTAGTTTTTCAAATTTTTTATTTGACCTTGATGGCCTCCTTATGAGCTGGTTGGATGATATTATAGTTTTTTGTGGTATTGTGTTTTTTTTATTTTTATGATTTTAGTAAAGTTTTTGTAAATTTTTAGGGTGAAGATGTATTCATGCATTTAGTTTAAGATTACTTTATATCTATACATTTTCATATAGATATTTGTGGGTGTTTGTGTAAAGGTACCATAGGTTATGGCTACTCAGCGCTAGATTCCATCTGTTGACCTACTTGAGGAAATAATCGGGTGGTTGTGGATTGATCCACCTTGGGTTAGGTAGTGACATTACTAATGGATATGTAAATATTATAAAATTTTAAAACAACCCTATTAGTATACATATATTAAATGTTTAAATTAATGATGATAATTTTTTGATCCTATCATTAGAGTTTCCCCCATGTTTTATACTAAAACATTAATGATATATAAAAAACATATTTTTTGAATACCATTAATAGATCAATCCTTATAAGGTAGTTATGGAAAACAAAACTTGTTGCATCATGGAGGCGGTAGTCTTCACAATGCACAAGCAATAGTTTTGTTTTTCATCATGGATCAGTATGTGAATAAACAACTATAATAACCTTGGTATTGTAATATTATTTATATAAATTATACTCATACCATTACATTAGGGTTCCTTAAATAAATTTCGAATAATATTATAAAGAATAAAACTAAGTAGTTGACTATAATCACATCGAGGCCATAACTTTTCCTTATATGACTTCAAATAAATGAATGATGTGTTCTAAATAATGATGACCATATTATTTTTAAAGTGGCAGTGAGTTATAGGAATAGAAAAATTGATGTGTTTCAAAGGGATACATGAATGATTAGCGAGTCATGAAGTGGTGTATATGTTACCCTTTTATAAGTGTGGAGATGACTATTTTTTGGTGTAACCCTTACATTTTAAAAAATGCATGGTAACAATTCATTTTAAAATATTCAATAAAATGGAAATATATAATACATGAAAATATATTTCAGACAAAAATCTCCTAAAACAATTCTTTTTGATAAACCTTTTACAGTTGTACAAATCTTTGATTGAATGTTTTTCCTTTTCCAAAACGTAATTTTATCATTGTGATTACTTTTTAAAACATTATAATTAATGTTAATTATAAGGAATAAAAATGAAATCTCTACATAATTTTATAAATATAATTTAAAATTAAAAAATAATATAATATAATAACAAATACAATAGAATAAAAATATATTTTTACAATAAACACGCTTACTCTTATAAAAATGTTTTTAGATAAATAACATTCTAAATATTTAAATTTATTTATAAGATAAAATTATCATGGATATTAATTATAATGATAAAAATTTTATTATCTCTAAAAAAGGATGTGTGTATTATCAGTTAAGACAATATAAAAAATATCTTGTTAAATACTTGATTAAAAGAAAATATTGAAAATAAATTTTATATAAATGTAACATTTTAATTTGATGCAAAAAAAGCTTCCATTGGTTTAATATATAGAAATTGTAATTTAAAATTCAAATTTTTATTCGAAATATATATATTTTATTACGTAAAAGGTTTTATAAATTTATAGGTATTTCTTATATACTAGAAAGTCATAAAATCACTTGCTTCATGAAAAAAATATTTTTCAATTTAAAATTGAAACTTTAAGAAACTATCAAAAATTAAAAGTATGCCAATTATAATCCTAAGAATTAAAAAAATTATTTTTATTACTCTAAAATTACAAAATTACAAAATTCATTTTTTTAATAATGTCACATCATATAATGAAAACCTATTTTAATTGGAAAATTAAATTTTCAAGTAAACATTGTTATTGTTATTATTATATAGAATTTAACAACAAAATTTGTGGTGACCAATTTTTAATATGAATCATATATTATAATTAATCATATTTTTCTTGAAATAATTATGTGTATTTCATAAAATGTATTTTTTTTAAAAAATTATTTCCCTAAAAATAAATGATATAATAATCCATTCATTGTAAACTCATTGAATTTCAATGACATTAAAAGTCAAATTAATTATATATATACATATTTATTTGGGTTTGTGAGTGAGTGATAAACCGTATAATCCAACATCCAAAAAACTGTGGTTTGAACCCTAACAGTTCCCTTTTTGGATTTATGCTAAAGGTTCTAACACATGCACTAACATAGGTGGTAGTGTTTTAGGTATGGTGTGGGAAGGTGGTGAATATGTATGGGTATTGGAAAGGGTTCAAGACCCATTGAAAAAATTATTCATGTAGGTACAATGGGCCATTAAAATGAAGGGGCATTCAATAAATCCATTATTAGCCATAGGGGAATTTAATATATGAATAAATAGGGACAGATAGGTTGGTTATCCCTTGTGGGGGATAAGACTTGCCCTCCTGACCTACATGTGTACGATGTATGTTTGTGCGAGTTTGAATGTAATATTATCACACAAGAACATAACATAAATAGTAATATAATTCAGTGATTGGTTACTCATATTCATTCACTTTAATTAAATGGATAGGAATTTAATGATTATAAATAAATATTAATATTTTATCTAAATATATCTTGTTTTCTTACTTTGATGTTGCGTGTGTAGAGGTATTGTTCTTTATATATTCCACCATATGACATTAAGATGTCATAATATTCATTAGTTATTTCTTATAAGGATTTACCCTAGTAATAATGGAGAATACCCTTATAAATACAAATACTACGGTCAGAAATAATATTACATCGGCATGAATTTTTTCCATATACTTGATGATTATAATTAAATAATATCATGTCACACCTATAAAGATATGTGTGGTTTACTGCTATTTACATCAGTTATGTAAACCATATAATGGTGGAGTTACCACATTGAGGCCCACCCAAGACATGATTGGGATGGTCTCTAGTAGATCTATCATCACCACAACTATGTTTTCCACATACATCATCGATAGATCAACCTCCAATAGGACTAACAACTACACCTCATCATAAATATGAAAACCTAGCATCACATATCATGAAGAGATTTCTGAGCACATTGTAGCCTATGTTTTCTTTATAGAAGTAAAACTCTAGGATATTACTCATGTTTGACTCTCTAAAAGAAACGTTATATATAATTTCATTTTACCTACTTCATATAAACATACAAAAAAAATTAACCACTTGAATTATGAATAGATGTGACCTCCTTATTACCAATTTCATAAGTCATACCACCATACTCATGAAAGTATTTTCACTGTTGATGGTATAAATGATCTGCTTTGTCTTCTAAGCACAAGCACCACTCTGTATAGGGTTTTCTGCATAATTTTCACCGACAAGAGACTTGGTTTTCCTATTTTAGGGACACACATATCCTCAAAAGCATTTGACCATATTTCATCTACTGTTGTTATTATTGTATATTTACCTCGAATGAAAAAATACTCTATGTATATATAATTTTAATGGACATTTGTCTATAAATATTTAAACCTATAAAAAAATATTTGTTTCCTTTATATTTATTCTATATATTTGACATTCTTCCCTAGAAAATAACTTACTCAAACAAATCCTACTTGAATAAATCATATCAATCTCTTCAAAATATGATTTTTGAAGTCATATAAACAATGAGTTCCATGTGAATTTTTTACTATGGTCATCTGGTGATTTCATTGTGGCATTCACTTTCCGAATTTTTTGGGTAACTCCATTATTCTTATGAAAAATCGGTGGAACGTCAATCTAAAACACTAGCTCTATTAACATAAATATCAAGTATCACTAAATATGTGCATTAATATTATCCCAATCACATTTGATGGAAAAATACAGTAATAGTATCAGCATACATGTAATAGTTTCTTCCATTTCAATGAATAACTATTGTTATTGATCCACCATCACTTACTACTACACCATCCCCAACTAAATGCGGTCAGGACCTTCCTTTAAAGGGATTTTAATTAACATGTAATGTGATAAGGGTAATATAAGATATAGATTAAGTCATTATCTATCCTTGATACTAATAACCCATCTATGAGGACTAGTTTATATGATTTCTCTTCAGGATTTCCAAATATTTCACCCATAATTTCCTCTGTCAACACACTATTATTTAGGGTTAATTTAACATAGGCATATTTTCTTATATTTTTTAAGATATCTAAATACCCCATCATTAGTAATCCCACACCCACAACACAATGTATATATAGTTAAAACCGACAATGATATATCTCTAAAATGATTTGATAATATTTTGTTATAAATTGTGCAGCAACCCCCCCCCCCCCTCATGTTTTTATGGTGACCCTAATAAATAGATTTAGGATTTTCCTTGATACAAATCTATAATGTAATAGAAAATTATTCTAAAAAAATAACTATAATATTTACCAATATTTTATATGTATTCTGAGACACATTCATAAAGGTATTAGGCCCCATTCCATTATGATTTTCTCAAACCGAGAGAAGGTATCTGCTCTGAAATTTCATGATAATTTCATCGAATTTCCAAGGGTATCATATTTAAGAATAATCCAATGACCCCACTCCCCATACTAACTCTTCAATAAATAAGTCTTCTACAATCCCACATCCCAAATTTTGTAGATACCTAATCACGTGTTTGGTTTTTCCAACAATATCCATTCTCTATACTCCTTCATCATGTAATCCACCTATAACTCAAAAGAATCATCAATTCCATATGGAATCCCCTTCATAATTTTGGAAAGAAAATTTATTAAAAGTTCATGTAAAAATTGAATGATACACTCTGTGTCTACATTGGTGTATTCTTAGGGTATAAACACTCATAAATTTCATTTTTAATTGGGAACTTGAGGTTTTTTCCATATCCTATAAACTAAATCTAATTTTCTGGTGAAATATGATGAATGTTTTTTTTTCTGGAGCCTATCTGCTCAAAACGATAATAAAAAAATCCTCTAGTTTTTATATTTCATCCTATTAAGATTTACCATACCTATTAGTACAAAACAATTCAAACTACTCCTCAAATTTAGTAAGGAATTACCTAACCCAATATTCCAATATCCCATCACACTTATTTCATCCCCTTGGGTATAAGTCCACACTTTTTCTCCATTCCTAATTTTATTCAGTATGTGAAATATTATATGTAAAATAGTAGTAACATATTATATTAATTTTTTATTTGGATTGTCTATTTGTATTTTTATTCCATTAAAAAATATTCAAGTTGTCCTTTTTTGTTCCGTAATGATAAATGATCTAGAAAATAAAATATTTTCTTCATAATATTATATTTTCACAGATAGAAACTTGCCTATAGTTAAACGTATTTTTTTATGGGTAGTTTATTTATCAAAAATATAAATCACTATCTATAAATTTTCATTAAAATCACTATGGGTAAAAATTATAGTGATAGATAATTTTTTTATTAAATTCCAATCAATGTCAACATAAAATAAATTAATTCTTCAAAATGATAAGTAATAATCTCATATGACAAATCTAGCTATTTATAAATGTACTAAAAAGGTATATTTCTTTATATAATAAAATTAACAATGTTTATTTTTTATTAGAATACTAAATTTCAAAAATGATATATATAAGTTCTGTTTCTATTAAATGAGACAAGTATATATTTTTGTATTGATCTGTTTTTAATTAAAAATTATAAATATACATATTAATATAATTATTTATAATATACCTATTATAACTATTATACTACTATGTAATACTCTATCACCCTAAATTAATATATAGATATCATTATATTTATATGATATTTGAATATTTAATATAAAATAAAAAAAAAAATGATAGAAAAAAATAATTTCCACTTCTAATTTTAAATATATTCCCCAAATATGGTCTATAGAAGTCATGATAATTTTTTTCAAGAAAATGAAAATTCCCATGTGTTTCTTGAATCATCAAAATCATGAGAATGAAGTATATTACATTGGAAAATTAAATTAACAAATATAATTATAAAAAATTTGACGATTATTTTCTCATCTAAGCATAATGAATGTAATAGGGAGATAAAAATTGTAAAACCTCTTAATGTTTTTGTTTTTCTTACAACTAAAATGGTTATTCTTAGTATCATTACAGTATATAAGAACTAAAAAACCATGATCTGAATATGTGGGGCCTAATCACAGCTATATTGTTCATTATTAGGTAAAACTATATGTTTAAATGGGATTGGAGATGCATAAATATATCCGTTTTTATATAATTAATTCATATCATAATAGAATTATCTGTATTTCCCATATTTCCATAATCATTTTTTTCCTATTTCCCTGTTAAATATTAATCCCAAAATCTATATATAATGTAATTTTGTTATTATTTTCTAATTATTAATCATACTATCACCACAAATGTGTTAGTTTTCAGTAAAAATACATTATATACATTTATATGATCATCTGGGTGGGAATTTAAATCATAAAAAATTAGCTATGGTAAGCTAACAATCCTTAATAATGATGTGAACAATGAATTTACCAAATTACATAATCTTTGGATTTGAATCTATTTCTCAGTGACCACTACATAAAAAAGTATATACAATATTTTTTCACATTATAGATCCATCATACAAACATTCTTGTAAAAAATATTTTTTTATAACAAATATCCAAGCAATAATAAATGTCTCTAGTACTTCCAAATCTAAATAATAAAATTTCTACTAAAAAATTCAACCGCCAAAAGGGAATTCCCTTATAAGAAATTATAATTTATGTTGTTTAAAATATTTAATAATGTTTCATTTATAATTAAATAAGTCATTTGTTACAAAATAGTAGAATGATTAACAATATATACAAAAATTTCCATCATATATATAACATAAAATTTTTATTGTCAATATAATTTAGCATCATATCATTCACATTATTACAAGGATTTTTGATACATTTTTTATATCTATAGAAACAAATTTTTCATGTTGTCATTTGAATTATATCATTTATGAATTTTTTAGAAATAAAATTTATAATAAAATATCATTCTTGATTTCCAAATTTTTTATAATTTTATAGCATACATCAAATAAATTAAAAAATATATACAATTGAGAATATTTTAGTATTTGAGAAGATACCAGACCACAATTATGTGATATGTGACCATATAATTTTGTTTATATTCACACATGATAGATCTAAATTATTCATTTTTTATATTTTACTATATTTAATTTTCCCCTATAAATATCATAATTTTTGGGAATTGTTAAATATTCCGTTTATTATTGTGTTTATAAAATTATGAAAAACATGGCCAACATTATTTTTAGTAATTTTATTATTATTAAATTATTAATTGATTGAATTTAAAAACATAACAATCCATGTTTTTACGTTATTAGTTAATAAGAAAAAATTATTTGAATCGGGTATAATAAAATAAAAATTCACCCAATGATATGGTGAAAATACTCTTTTGAAATCAAAAGGAATTTGTAAATCACTAGGAAATACAACATATAATGGGTGGTAGATAAAAAATTTGATTATATATGTAAGATTTTTCATTTCTAAAGAAGTCACTTTAGATATTATATAATTATATACATATGTAAAATCATGGATAAACTAGTCATGTATAGTGTTGGTTGGATGCCTCATAAATTCGGAAGTTATCTTTACAGTAGGTTAAATAATATAGAAGATTTTTTCCTTTGCCATTGAATTATCCCGATAATCCAAAACTCAAACAGAAACTGTATGGCATGAATCCTAAGATCTCCAGAATAAAATACATATTAAAATATTTTATTGAATATTTGAATTAATTCATATTATAAGAATGAAAAAATATTAGAGTTAGATTTCATTAAATAAGAATAAACCAAAAAATTCAGGAATCTCACTATTATGTCAAGATGATAATATTTTTTAGAAATGGATGCATAGAATTTGACCCCATGAACATATAAACGATTAAATAAACTCTCAGGTACCTATTTAAAAAATATGTTCCCCTAATTGAATGATTTTTAGAGCTAATGCTTAATATTTAGAGGATCCAGAACCATGTTTGGCCATTTAGGCAGTTAAAATTTAGATAAGAGTTTTACAATTTTCTATAATTCTTTTTATGCATTCTTGAAAATATTCATTCTAAAATTTTATCTCACTTTTCTATAATCATAAATGTTCTCTAAAATCTACACAATAGTTAAAAAATCCCATTGTATTTCCTAGGTGATAGTCTATTGATGAATTAGATTCCTTACTCAAAATTGTTTAACAGTCATTTATCTACATTGGGTTTTTATAGGGATGATTAGTGTTGGATATTTGAGGAAATTTCCTTGAAATGGTTATATTAAAATGAAATTATTATATTCCAACTATTCTGTATCCTTTCAGTTGATTATCAAGTCATATAATGTAGTTGTTACGAATGAGGACGTAATGGGTGTGATTGTAAACCAATAAGATGGGTTAGGTGTAATCTCAATTAAGGACCTCTCTAGATTGATATCCACAAAGGAAGAACTTGTGGGGTGATTCGAGATTATTAGATAAACTATTTTTTCAAAATAAGAATAAAATTTCATAGACTTACATGTGATGAACTATGGTCCTTGAGTTGGTAAGAAACTAGAAAAGATGAAATAATGGTTTATTCAAGATTTTTCTATATGGAATAATCTATTTTTCCTAACCGTATTCTTTTTCATATACAAACTAATGTTTTTATTCAATTTTTCAATATCAATAATGAAAACCCCTATAATATTTCCATTATTTATATATATTAAATATTAATAAAATTAAAATAATGTCAAATGAATAATATGTTATCCAAAATTGTCTCCTAGATATACAACACTGGATGTCATAACCCAAAAAACATCAGGCCATGAACCTAGTCTACTAACCCAGTGGTTCACCTATAATACATTCATTTCAAAACCCACACACCATAGTTTATATCCCACTATGGTCACTTATATAACTTACAGTTGTTTTTAGAGGACATCACATGTTCTTTCAGAGTGTTTTTCCTCCCTCAGACGCATCATGTGAATCTTCTCAAGAGGTCACCAATCATGATAACTACTCAAATCCAACCATTTTTGTCATTGGTTTTATAATCAGTTATTCTTCAAAAAATCATGTTTCACCTTGTTGATATAGTTATTAATATTAATTCCTTTGTCCCTTTAACATTTAGTGGTGTTAATTTTATCCTCCCCGTTTAGTTCTCAACTTCCTCATTGTGGACCGTACATATAAGCATAATTAGTTCCACAACACATTTAAATAGGTTCCTAGTCTGATTCTATTTTCTACAACCCATCATTCCTCAGCCTATAAATCTAGTCTGATGTATTTATGGGTCTCCTATAATACCATGGTTGAATCATCTCAACCTTTGATTTCAATAATTTTCATTGATTCTTGCTGTTTTTCATTATTCTCGTCCTTATTTTGGAATTGATACACATTCTTGTGAAGGATTTACAGATTCCAATATATTTTGTAATTTTAAGTTTATGTTTTTTTGAAACATCATGTTCAAAAAGTTAGTGCCGCACCACATCACGCAAGACCACAACATAGAGTAGTAGGTTTGCTATAGATTTTAGGGTTTTCCCTAGTGGTACAATAGTTGTTGAGGATATTTCATATAGAAAACACTTCTACCTTTATAAACCCTAGCAAGATAGTATGTTCTATATATTTTCTCATATAGGTATATTTGGGAAGGGTTTCACCATTGTATCTTAGATCTCACTTTTAATCTTTTTCAACCTTAATAATAACAAAAAAATATAATCCATGGGTTTTTGTGGTTGTGGTTTTAATGGTATATTTTTAATATTAAATTGTATCTTCCATTTTGGCTTCTCATAAATTAAATTTAGGTTTTTCATAAGGGAATTAAACACATAAAATATTCATATAATTTCATTCTATTGGGGTTTATTTTTTAGTTTTGATGGAATACTACAAAGCTAGCTCAATGTTGTAGTGTTATTCATATTCCATAGTGGTTCAGGTTCTATTGTATTTCCACACTAAATTCTCCAACTTTTCAATGTATGGGTAATTATAAGATGATTTCCATGAAATGATGCCATTTTTGTGACATAGAGCCTCCTATATTTCAAGTGGATTCAATTATTAATTCGTCAGCATTTTTATAGAGGTCTTGTGATATTATTTCTAGGGTATGTGATTTTATAAAATATTTATATTATTTTAAACCATTGATTTTTATATATTTTAAATGAATTTTCAAATAACTTTATAAATATTGAGTTTTTTTATGATAAATGTTCTATGAAATAGCATGATGTGTGATGAAAATTTCTTGAGAGTGATTGATTGATGATTTTTATAAAATATATTGTTAAATAAGAAGTATGATTATTGAAATTTCTTTTATGAAACCAATGGCATGAAATATTTTATGATATGAAATATAATGATTCTTTGGATTTTTATATAAACCATTTCAAAATAGTTGTTGAAACAATGGAATGAATATTGAGGAAAACTTTTTGATGTTGGTCTTTAATGGAATGAAATGTCGTAGTGATAAAAACTCATTAAGGATTGTTTTTTAAATGAAAAACCTAGTTTGGATATTAATTAGGTTCCAAATTAAATGATGATTGAAATGATTTTTTAACGAATGATTGCCCCATGTAAATTCATTGATTTAACATGAAGCAGATGATAGAATGTTTGATGGAGTTATAAAAACATATGATTGGCGTGTATTATCTATTTCTATAAATGTATTAATGATGAAAATTCAACTAATATATAAGAGGTAAGGGAGATTAGTCCTTAGGTATATTCCTATTTTCATTCATAGGGATGTTTCTCGTGAACTTTGGAAACCATACTTCACCAATATTGTGATAATCCTTATTTATACAACCTTTTAGTATGTTAACCATGGAGTTCTGAATGGAAATTAATATTCAATCCTTGTGGTGTTAATTTTTTTCTAAAATATTTTTTGATGGAAATTCTTATAGAAAATATATTTTTTAACATTTTTTATTCATTATTATTGAAAAATATGCTTGATAATTCCTTCTTTGATGGAATATTTTTTTAACTATTTTCTAAAAATGATTGGAAATGTTTTTTAAAGCATGTTGTGATATTAACTATTAAAATTTTCCAAGACCGTGTTTTATATTAATTAATCACAGTTCTTTTATATAATATGGAATTCATATGTAATTATTGGGGGATTCATACACGCCTTGTAGCTCACACCCATCCTTTATCATCACCAATTTTATTATTTCTTTATACTAGGTCCATGTTAATGGATGTCATGAAACAAAGGTAGAGGTTGTACTTAACTTGGGTGATGGTTAATAGTCTACAACACATGTTGGCATTATTATCCATCATTTTTGATGGGTTATATTCCCATATTTTCGACTTGTATCAGGGTGTTGTAGACCCTTTTTCACTTATGGATTATTTTTCATTCTGATATTTTTATTTTCCCACAATACAATATTATATTTTTTACATAAAAATGTTGTGGGGAAAACATTTCTATTTTCTAATATTGATTTGATGGTTCTTTTCACCAAATAGTGGGGTTATAGAATTCTATTTGGGTTATTTTAGGGTCATCTTGTATACCCTTTATATGGGTTATCTTTGTTGGTTTGTAACAATTTACTTTTGATGGTAGGTTGAGCAAGCACTTAGATGTTGATTAATATTTTGGGATATGTTTACAAGGATATGAGGGGTGTGTTACAAGTGAGATATTAACCATCTCTCATTATAATGAGCCATAAGTTAGCAAGTTTGTTTTGGAGAAAGGTTCTTTGAGGAAAGATGATGTTTTGATTCTAAACATTTTCTTGGATGTTGAATTTTGTTTTGTACAACCATTTTTATTCCCCCAAGATAGGGTTAATGATCCCTTGTCTTATGAATAATATTTTCCTTGATGTTTTTTGAACCATTCCCAAAAAACGAAATTTCAGTAGTCTTCGAGATAAAGCTTAAAATAGACCCTTGAAATAAAAACCTCTAATTGATCAGAAACATTTATACATTATTGTATGTACGGTTCAAGATATAGGCTACATATAATCATCTATTACTAATCAATCTATATAAGATATACAATAGATATGTGATAGAAGATACTATGACAAAGAGTTTCCTCCTCTCAAACCTCTATCTTTCTATAGTACCAATGATCCTCAGGAAGAAGAGGATTGGTTGAAGGAATTATAACATTTACATGAGTTCTTAGAGGCATTTTCGTATGATAAAGGGAAATTTGATGCTTCAAATTTTTATGGGACTAGAATATGGTTGGGGAATATAATAGCTGAGATGAGGAAAAATGTAGTCTTGGAGTGGAAAGACAATAGGAACTTTTCATAGAGATTTTCTATTTAAAGTTAATGGTTTTGGATTAATCGATGGATATCCTTAACCTCAATTAGGTAACCTAACTATGAATAAATATTCCAATGTATTTTTCAATCTAATTCACATATCACCTGAGGTGGTGCTAAATAAGAATTAGAGGACTAGAGACTTGATGTTTGTATTCAACCAAATTTGTGAACCCTTATTTTTCTACTAAAACTCTCTTCATATGTTGATGATTTGGATAATGATTTGATAGTAGATGTTAACTTTTCCAAAAACACAAGGATTGTGGGAGTATCTCTTACTCCTCATTGTAGTTTCATTGGTCACTTTAAATGGAAGGGAAATCAGTTCTTGTATAATGGAAGAATCAATGGTGTTATATCTCTGTTCTGTAACTCTAGAAAATCATCTATATTTTTCAGTAAAGACCCAGCTACCTTTTCTATGTGTGGTAAGGTTAATAAAATGAAGAAAACATCCTAAAATAAACAAAATAATTTCAACTCTTGGGGATTATGAAAATATTTATAGGGGTTTTTCTACTTTTTAAGATATTGTATAATGAAATCAGATTATTGGTTCTAAGAGGATCTATGAGGTAGTTAGATTCTTCATGAACAAAGGTGTTCTCTCTACATGCATCATTAATGAGTCAAATTAACATAGTATTTGAAAATTAAATTAATTTCATTGTGGGAACGATGATAGTTAGAGGTTTCACAAACATTTACTCATTGTTATTTTATAATTTGATTGATAAGTTTTCCTCTCTTTCCATTATATATACTCATATCATGGAATTGTTAAATATTCATACATATTATGCAGATTATGTTATTGGGATTTTTACACCACTTAAGATGAATAAACGGGGTGGTCTCTGATTTCCATATAATAATTTTACTTTTTTATAATTCATGCTCGCTTGGGAATTTTTGGTTCATTATATGAAACCACGTGTTTTCACTCTCATGAAGGATTGGTTGACCACCTATAAGACTTGTATCAACTATAATCACACAAGGGTTTCCATTAATTGAACTAATGATGTGACTGATATATATTAGGGAGAATGGGATCTTATTTTCAATCAAGATAGACCTCTTATACCAGAGTTTGATAAAATAATGCTTTTTCCATTGAACTCGAGCATGAACCTTCTCAGGGTGAAGTTCCTCCACTAGTGGATGAGTTTCCTAATGTTTATCAAAATATATTCTATGGTTTTACGCTAGTAAGAGAGGTAGAATTTTCCATCAAATTGGTATAAGGCTCATATCATATCATTATTCCCTCTTACTAGATGGAAACAATGGAACTAAAAGTTTTGAAATATCAATTAGATGGTCTATTTTATAAATGATTAATCTATCTTGGTGTTTCTCAATGGGAAACACCTTTTGATTTTTATAGGAAACATGGTGGAAAAAATAACCATTGTGTATACCATCAAAAATTAAATCAGGACATAGTTCGAAATAATTATCCATTACTTCAAACTAATGCTTTTTTGACAATCATAAATAAGAAAATCATTTCATGAAGATTGATATTTGATCTGGTTATCAATAGCTTAGGAACAAGGATTATAACATTCCAAACACTATCTTCAAATGTAGGTTTTTCCATTAAGAGTACATCATTATTCCTTTTTTCTAAACCGATATTCTTATAGTGATCATGGAAAACAAAATGTTTTTTAATTATAAAAAATGGTAGAAAGTGGGAATAAGAAATGATAAATCCATAATCCCCAAAAATAGGGGGACCCAAGGGTCTGAAATAGTGAAGTCTAAGAGTTTCACCTATAAGAATATTCACAACATCTGGGGAAAGGGATCTCAGGCTGGTGAAACATGTAATCTGGACATCTTGGGAAGCTGTAGAAGCAAGGAAGTCATACATGAGTACCCTAATTCAATTATTGTGATCTTCATGGATGAAATATTTGTTAGTCTAAAATTTATTACAACCACGTATATCATATGAGAGATTAAATTAATTTCTTGATAAACCAAAAACATTATGAGAATCATTCTAATTGAATATTCTAGACGTGATAAGAAATATTATTAGGACATGTTATTTTTGATCATGGTGTCTTAGTTGATATTGATAAGGATCATTTTATTATGACCTTGTAGAAAATAAAAATGTATTTGATATTCAAATATTATTGGGCATGGTAGGATATTATCACCATTTTGCAAAGGGTTTCTCCAAATTTTCTTCTCCAATGATTGATCTTACTTGAATGGGAATAATGTGAATTTGGGATTTGAAATGCCAGGTTACCATTGATAATATGAAGCATCAGTTAACTTCATCTCTAATTTTTACCCTTCAAAAATATTATATATATAATGTAGTTTTCTATTATCCATCGGTTTTTTATTTGGGTTGTGTTCTTATATAGAGAGACCATGAGGTACAATATGTTTCTCATCAACTTCATCTTCATAGAACGAACTAACCCGCACATTATCTTCAATTCATAGAAATAATGCATACTCTAATGTGATGGATTACTTATCTTCTTAGTTCAAGGTTTTCTATATAATCTAATTATAACATCTTGATTTATACCTTCTCCCAAATATATTGGAATCTATGTTAGAGATGGTGGGTTCAATACCTATAGGAGTTTTATTTCAACATTACCTAGACCCTAAGAGAGAATAATGTGGTCACTGATTATTTAATTTGGAAACATTTATCCCATATCATGAAATAATCTATTAAGGAGTAGATGTTGATGGACGTATTTTATCATGTGTATTTGGGAATTCAGAAGGATGATGTTGTGATGAATTTTGAAAGTGTTCAGTCGAGATCCAAACAACTTGAAATGAATCTTCAAGAACATAAATTCAATGATGAGTGTTGAAGAATATTAGATTCTATATACAGTAGGGAGACCATGTGAGAGTGGTATATATAATTAGAGGTTATCATATTCTTTTATAACATATTCACCATACATATTTTCTTAAGTATGTTTTTTTTGGGAGATTTTTATGTATCCTTGTGGGTAATACACCCCAGAACTACATTGATGTTTTATGATTTGTGGACATGTTCTTCATTGTTATGAATAAAATGGGACATTAATTATTTTTCTCCCATTTTTGTCCATATGAAATGGTTAAGGTTGTGAATCATAATCCTTTGGATTTTCATCATCCACTTCTATTTCTGGATTGGATTTTGGATGCGATATTTAGAGAATTTCTATTCCGATTTTCACACATACATCTTTGTATTAATGTAATTTGTGTGGTGATTGACTGATTGAACAAATCATCTCAATTCATTATGATTCAAGATTCTACAAATCTTATAGACATTGTAATCTTATATATTCAAGAATTCATTACTTTTCATGGATTTACACAAAAATTCGTCTTTTTGATAGAGATTCAATTTTCACTTTTCACTTCTAGTGGGGAATCTAGGTGGCACTTGAATCCCAAGATAATTTGAGTATAGAATGCGATCCTCAAATGGAAGGAAAAATATAATAGAATATTTAGATTGTTAATAACATGTTTCTTAAATGTTTCATTCACATTATAGGATCTTGGGATATCCATTTGATAATGGATATGTTTTTATACAATAATTGCTTCATGTTCTCCATCAAGATGGAATCCTTTTAGTTTTTTCATGGTTGGAATGTAAATATCTACTTTGTTGGTCTATGTTTTGTGAAGCTTCTTTGTTAAGACCTAGTTAAATATATAAAAAACTATGATTATGCTAATCCATCAGATAATTCTAATGAAATGAATACATTACAAATCCTTTTTTATTTTCATTGACCCATATTGGAGAATAGTGTTAGAGATCTGGTGTTTTTGAGAGTTACACAATAGTTAAGTCATCAACTCCATGAGAATAATGGAAATTCAGAACAAGATGCATGGGATGGTTTGAGGTTGTTGAATAGGTCATTATGGTGGATTAATTGTCTCGGGTTTCCACTATATATGACATTTATATACAAAATTTTATATTTATCACAACTCAATAAGTATCTCTTTAATCTATCCCAAGTTTTAATCTGGCAGATTAGGTATATGGAACCTGATTTAAAAATCACTAAAAACTGATTTTTATGGTTTTTTCTTGGATAAACGTTATCCATGTAAAATATGTTACATTAATTCAGGTATTCTGGTAGCATGGTTTTGATTAAAATGAGACATGGTAGCATGAGTAATTGATGCGAAAATAGTGGAATTAGCTCTCTACTAAGGGGTTTTATTGGCTGGATTTATATGGATAGAATGAATTTATAGTGGGGAGATGTTTAGAATCATAACCTTTGATTTCTGGTACGTTATTTGGTTCTTGATGTTTTTCATTTTTCGTTTCCATTATTTTATGATGATAAATGTTCATCTGAAGGATTTTGGGTATCCAAACTATTTTCAAAACATAAAATTTTGTTTTTGAAAACATCTGATCCAAAAAGCGTGTTGTGTTGCAACAACACTCAAGACAACACTTCATATGAGATGTCTATGTAATGGTGATAGTGGTTATTTTTTATTGGTACTATATGAGTTCAAGAAATACTAGCAAGAAAATGGATGTGTTGGGGTGACCCTGACCATTGTAGTTTATTCTATATCCTTAATCATGGAGGGATAGTTTAGAAAGGTTTCATTGTGGTACCTTAGGGCACACTGTATATCCTTTTCAGCATCAGCTATAGAAAAATTCAATCACCTAGGTTTCAACAGTTTTATTTTTAATCGTCCATTTCTTTATTAAATGGGAGCGCCTATTTCAGTTCGTAAGAGGTATAATAATGTATTTTTAAATTATTATCATACCTCTAAAAGTAATTGGATTTCCCCTTCTCTTTGTGTTTCTTCTATGTTCCAAAGTATTTCTAATGATCCAAATCCATAGTGATGTGTTGTCCAATTTAATAGTTGATCAATTTTAAATGTTTTTCCTTGCTGTAGTATCACTATTTTTTCTATAGGGGTTATTTTCTTTTAGTTCCCATGATGTACCAACTTTCTTGCGACATGGAACCTCCTAGACTTCAAGAGGAAAAACATGTTCTTCCTTATTAACCACTCATATGAATCTTCCTATATTATTATCCTGATATGGGATTTCAAAATATTTTCCTATTATTTGAAACCATTTATTCTTATATGATATATATTTATTTTCAAATAAATTTTTAAATCTAGAGTTTGGTGTTCATAAATGTAATTTGAAATTTCATGGTGTGTGATAAAAAGTTATGAATTGTGATTGATTGTTGATTTTTTGAATAATTATTCTTCAATTCTAAGAATGACTCTTGATAGGATTTTTATGAAAACTAAAATCATGAAATATTTAAGGATATGAAACATGATAATTCAATGGATTTTCATAATGTAACCTTTCTAATTTGTTTTTAAAACAAACGCATGGATTATGGTGAAAACTATTTGATATTGTTTTTATAAATAATGGAACGATTTTATAATAAATCCCATTAAGGCTGGTTTTTTAAATTAAAGGAAGCTTTTAAAACATGAATTTGGGGCCAAATGAAATGATGATTGAAATAACATTTTAATAATTATATCCCCTTGAATCTTTTTTGATTTGTCTATGAACACACATAATACTATGTAATTTAGTGGGAGGAATAGTCCCTAAGAGTATATTAAGCCTTTCTAGAAAAATATTAATGAATATAACATAACTAAAATACTTGAGGTCCGAGAGATTATTCCACTATAATAATAACTTTTTAATTCATTGGGACTTTCCTTGTGCAATGAGAACCCATACTTCACTTAAAAGTTTGAAAATCCTTATTTATCATAAATCTGGGTCTATTAACCATATATCTATAATTGTAATTGAATTTTCATTCCTTGTGATATAAAAGTTTAACTCAAGAAGTTTATAGTGGAAATGAATATTCATGATTCCAATTGTTTAATTTTTAATTCATGTTCATTGGAAATGAGGCATTATTATGCATTCATTGATAGAAAATCTATCGTTATATTTTTTTAATAGGCATTCCAAATATTTCTTCAAACATGTTTTAATATTGTTTGTTGGAGTGAGTAACTCACGTGGAGGTGAATTGTGTTCCAAATAAAAACTCTTTTAGAGATTATGTTAATTTAAATATATATTTAATAATAATAAACTATCCAACTAACCAAAATAGCATATCAATATTAGATTTATCCTTTTAAAATATTTCTTAAAGAGTGATTTAGTCTCAGTTGAAATATCGTTTTTAAATACCATATCTTTTGAAAAATATTTACTTAGATAAAATAAAATATCAACACAACTTATGATTAATTATCAAAGTAATATAATTTTTTTATATATATTTCAATAATATAGGATATAGTAGAAAAAAATATAAAGACACCTTATAATAGACAAGAGGTTCGGTCTCAAGGTGAGACTTAATCCCCTCCGCTTGGAAATTAACTAATGCAAAGAGGATTTTAAATATAAACAAACCAATCCACAACATGGGTTAATTATACATTCAATTACAAAAAGTGTTATGTACTAAAAAACTCTCTTCCACAGTTATTCACGGGGTGTAAGAATAAGATAGGCCACACTGGACACACTTATAAAAACACAGTGGGAAATAGATTGAGAAAGAATAGAATAACAAATATTCACTAAGAATGTGTATGAGACCTTATGTGTTGGATAACGGAAAAATACTCAACTCACATGTATAAAATATAGAATAAATAAGAATAGAAAAAGGCTCAGTATGATGCGATCTATGTATTTGTAGTCCTCATATTAGAATTGGTGAGGGGTTTGTGCTTTCTTCCTTAATATTTTTGTGGAACATAGGTTCATAGAAATCTATATATATGTTTCAGATTATCTCTATAAGATATCTAAATCAATATTGGTAATGGGTTTTATGATTCTCTGTCATTGATTTTCATAGATTGTGAATCATCATGTTCATGAGAATTCACAAATTTGGCCACACATTCATCTATAGGTTTGTAAGAGGTTGTATGTATTTTTTATTTTGTGTCCAATATTGAGGGAGAGAGTTAGTTTATGAATATATAATAGCATAATTTGGAGGATATCCAAAATACTCATATCATCGTTACTAAGGTTTTAAGGCCTGGTAAAAACATCCAAGAATAATTTTAGTCGTTGAGACATTCACACTGATGTCCTCAGGCAACAATTGTAACCAAGAGCTTGTGGTGAATCAGCATCGGGTGGTGACTCGCCTCTGGCAGTAATAGTTACTTCTCTCTACTAGTAGTATTTCTTAGTTGTAGCTCATGTTGGTAGTTACAGTGACTTGGCCTGGTGGTATCTCATCCTGGAGGTAACAGTGACTCTCGTCCAATGGTGACAATACATAATACATAGTAGAAATATCATAGAAGTAGTCTCATCATATAAAATTCTATCATACAGAATTAGAAACATTAGTACTAAAAGAATCATGGATTCTATTCATTTAAATAATATAGTGTTAAACACACTCTATATAATGGGGATCCAATATAGTACCATTTTTTATGATCACAAAACATGGTATTTTATAAATCATTTACTTAATGAGTAATCATAAATAATCAGATATTTATTTGAGTTTAAAAACAATCTTCTTACCAATATAAAACTAAATTCCTAATTTATCTCCTCCTTTGAGATTATCAAAAAATAAAAATATTTGTTAAACATATTGAGAAAATAGAAGAACAAAAGGAGTTTCCATTATCATGGTGCCAAAGATATATGCATAAAAAAAGATAAGCATAAAAGGTAAAATTAAAATGATCCCTATAAAAAAAATTAACATCAAAATAGATTCACTATTTAGAATACGGATTTTGATCACCTTTCTCCTTCCCTTTTTCTATTACTTTGTCTCTTTCACTATAATGAGATGATATTGTAGAAGTGTATATTAGGGAAAAGGTTGAAATGGATGATAGTGTAGTAGCAAGAGGAGGTGTTTCTCAAAATAGGACAAGTCTATGTTTTCTAATTTGTCCAACTAGTTACAAACATAGAGGTTAATGTGGTGGAGGCATAAGACTGCACGACTGATTGATTAGAGTAGGCAAGTAGTTGATTTTGGGGATGTCATTTAAACAATTTTTGAAACATTTATTTCTTCTCTAGAAATGATATTTGATTGAATGATATTAAGGTAGGGTTTCAAGATATTTATTAATTCCATAATTAATGACCACCCCCACCCCCATCACATTAAATATGTATTCTTTCTCATCCATAAATAATTGAAGAGATGGTGTGAGAGCCTTTATTTGGATCACCTATTCTTTGAAGGCCCTTGTTATTGGTGGTATCCTCATTTTCTCAGAATGAAATTTGAAATTATATGACATTTAATTCTTGGTATAGATCCTTTACATGTGGTATTTGATATCTTGTATCATTACTTATTTATTTTATCTAAGATATACATCATACAATCTTAATAAATCATGGATCGTTCTCTATGAAGATGTATCTTCCGAATTTGTTCTTAATGAGTGCTCACATCTCCCATAGAAGTTATAAATTCTTATCTGATTATCGATTTCATTTGATCTCTATCAAGGTCTACTGGATCAGTAGAATGTGCAGATGAAGTAGATGCAGTAGTATCTAAACTATCCAACTTATATGAAATAGAATTCATAAGCTCTGAAAGAGAGGATGTCTATCCTTATAATCTATTTATTAATCATCCAACATATTTTATCATGATCTTATTTAAATCATACATTACCTAAATATGAGATCTTATTCAATGATGGATATGTGAGATATCTATCTCATCCAAATATCAGGTACACTCTTCAATGAGTTTGGATATTTTAGATTGTTGATATCTCAAGGTATTTGTAAAATATAAAATAAAATTCCTTCTCAACTAGTCTAAATATGAATTAAAATTTTTTTGTAAAGAAATAAAATCATCCTAGGTCACTACATTATGAGACAGAATAGGTTGAACAAGTTAAAAAAGTTGAACATGATAAATATGAATAAATTCATTTTCATCATCTGAGTTAGTATAACTAAGTCCAATTCTACCAAAAGCAGGATACTAATCTGACTCTTCAAAAGAACATATTGATGATCTAAAATGAGGTAGTTTGGGTGATTCTATGGGAATTTGAAAAATTTTACTAATTTCTATCAAGTGAGTTTATTTGGAAGGTAGAGACCCTGATGAACTGAAATGTCTACATCGTACTCTAGGTAGACATTTAATAATATCTAGATCACACCCTTATTCAACTGAAATAGTGTCTTCTTCCTCCCCCCCCCCCCTCTTCTACTTCTTCCATTACTATCTCATTTATTTCAGTAACAACATCATCATTAGATTACCAAGTTGTCTTATTAGATTCAATACCTTGATCCACCGTCTCCATAGGTCTAGTTGGGTGACCAATAGGGTTAGAAATATCATACACTTTCTCATTTTCTATGAACCAACATCGCTTCCATGGAATCCATTTATCTTTAACTCTTGTATAGTTTTTTTGATAATTCAAAACAATTAATTTCTTCCTCAACTTCTTCTCCATCTTTAACATACCCATTTTTTTCAGAAATTGGATGAAATCATATTGGGATATATTATAGAGTTTTTCCTTTATCTCTTTTTACTCATCTCGTGCATATGGTTCATCAAAAATCTATAGAGATTTATTCTCTTACCTTTCTTCATCGTATACAAAAACTATAAATCATGATACATCATTTTATTTATGTACCCTTTCCTTGGACATAAATTATGTTGCACAAATTTGAAAATAAACTTACATTCTCCATCATGCTGGGCATCGATAGGTTTTATATGTTTTCTATCTACACTTAATTGAATGAGTGACCTTCCATAATTAAAATTTTTACTATCATTTAGTATACTTACATTAAAATACTCATATATGACATTATGATGAACCTTTACAAACATTTCCCATTATCTTGAAGAGAAATAAATATTCATTCCATCTATGATTCTTTGAATTCTATCACAATTCTTCCCAAAAATAAATATCACATTCTGATAAAATTGAAACTCTACCTTATATAAAACACTTAATGATTCAAGGGTAACTAGTTCATCCACTTTTTCTATTCTATTACATTTAACACAACTGTATTGTTAGTTTTAAGCTGATATGTATCATTTTATTTTTCTTCTATAACAACATGATTTCTCATATATGGGTTTAGAGAAATAGTTTCCCAACTACATGTAGATGATCTTAATTTTTTTTGGAATGCCTCGTCTCTTCTAGATTCGATTACGAAAGTCAATTTACAGAGTCCATTCAGATTGCTTGAAGGCTTTATATGGAACATGGAAGAAGGATGATCATTTCGAGATGATGGAAAACATTTAAGAGATCAAGTGTTAGTTGTAGGGAATTAATTTAGAGTTATCCTAGTGGTTCTATCTTTTTGGGATTCTAATTAAATTATAGAAAAATTATATTTATAATAAATTTAATCGATAAAGGAAAATAGAAACATTAATAAATAAAAAACATCATAAAAATGGATTTACGACTCGTTCAATGGTGACTTCATCAACTATGACTCGTCAATAATGAATCATCAATGGTTACTCATCAATGGTGACTCATCAACAGTGACTCATTCCATGGTGACTCAGTCAATAGTGACTCATCAACGGTGGCTCAACAATAATGACTCATCAATGGTGACTCATCAATGGTGACTCATTAACGGTTGTTCAAAAAAGAAGACCCATCTATAGTGACTCATAAATCTATGTTTATAATTCCTAATTCATTTTTTCTGAAGTTCAATCATTCATAATTCAATGAATTTTTGAATATATCAGATAGTTGTTGTTCAATTCCTATAAATTGTAATGTTATATCACTCTTTTGATAATGATCTCTCAAAAAGTGATGTCTTACATCAAAGTGTATGGTTCTCGAGTAATATATTTTATTTTGGGAAATTTTTATCACACTTGTGTTATCACAATTTATAGTTACATGTCTAAATTGGTATTCAATGTCTAGTAAAGTATTTTTCTTCAAAAATATTTTGGTACAACGCCTTTTAAAATCATTGTATTCAACTTCAGTAGTATAAATTTCAAAAAAAATATTTTTACTACACCATGATTCTAAAGATTTTACAAATAGAAGACATGTTCCTAATGTTTGTTTTCTATCTACATTAGAGCCACCAAAATCAACATTTCAATAACTAACTAAATCAAAATCATTTCCTCTTATATAGAACAATCCAAAATAGGTTTTATGCATGAATTATTTAAAAATTCATTAGATAGCTGATAAATGCGACTCATTTGGATTTTCATGAAAGGGATCACACATATACACACAAAACATAATATCAGGCCGACTATCAGTTAAGTATAAAAGATTTCCAAACATTCATATGTAACTAGTTTGATCTACAAATTTCCTAACATTATTACGGTCTAGTTTATAGGTGGAACACATGGATGTATCACTGATCTTGATAATTTCTTGGCCAAAATGTTTTAAAATATCTTTTTTGTATTTACGTTGATTTAAAATATTTTATTCATTATTTTGAAAAATCTAATATCAAATATAGAATTTGAGTTCACCCATTATTCTCATTCGAAAATAAATTTTCCCATGTTTTAAAAATCATTTCATAAGGAATCTTTAATAGATCTAAAAATAATATCATCTACATATATGTATACTATTAAAAAATCTTTTGAAATTATTATTATAAAGATGATTTGAACATTTATGCCTTTTGAGAAACTTTTTGAAATTTGGAAAGACATAACCTTGTCATTTTAAGCTATTGGAAAATATTTTAAATAATACAATGATTTTGTCAATTTAAAAATATGATTTGGAAAATGTGGATTTTGATATCCAAGGTGTTGTTAAACAAAAAATTCCACAATTATAAATCTTTTTAAGAATGAACTTTTGTCATCCATTTGATATAGTTTCATGTCCAAATGTGCTGCATAGTAAAGAAGTATCCTAATGGATTCATGTGTTGCTAAAGTTGAAAATGTTTCTCCATAATAAATACCTTCTTCTTGATATAACATTATGCAACTAGTCTAGATTTATTTGTTATTATAGTGTAGGACTTATTATCCTTGTTTCTAACCACCCACATAGTTCCAATAGTCAAGGTATCTTTAGGATGGTCATCAAGTTCCCAAACACTATTTATTTCAAATTGATTAATTTCTTCTTGCATACCTGTTACCCATAAAACAATGTTGGTGGAATCATTAATATTCTTAGGATCAATATATGACAAGAAGTTTTGATGTTCAGTTTGATTTCATAGCAATTCTCTAGTATGCATACCTCTTTCTTGGTTTCCAATTACAACATCTAAAAGGTGGTATCTATGAGTCATAATGGGTCTTTGAGATGAGGGGTTGGTGGAATCTAGTTATTCTTCCTATTCAAGATTCATTAGTTTACTAACTGAACAATCTATCTGTTTAATAGAAATTTTAGACATTTTAGAATTGAGATTCAGAGTTCATAGATCATCCTCAGGGTCAAATAATAAAGTTTTATTTTCATTGGGATCATTTTTATCAAACATAATGTGAACAGATTCTTCCATTGTTCTTGTTCTCTTTTTAAACAATATATAATCATTACTATATGTTAAATATCCAAGTAAAATTCTTTTATCACACTTGGAACATAATGAGTCCAAATTATCCATTGTATTTACAATAAAAAACACTACAAACAAATACTCTAAAGTAATTAACTTTCATATTTATTTTATTCCATAACTCATATGGTTTTCTCATAAAGATGTGTCTAATCAATATATTGTTTATATTGTAACATTATGTAACAACATATTCATCCCAAATGTAGTTAGGTATGTAATACTCATTTAACATTTTCCAAGACATCTCTTTAAGAGCCCTTTTTTGTTACCATATCATTCTTGTGTGGTGTCCTAGGTGAAAAAATATTGGATTATAACCCTTTTGTGAAAAAAATTATTCAAGATCTTGATTTTATAATTCATGACCAAGATCCCATCTTACGATCTTAAGACTAATTCTAGTAAGGTTTTCTATTGATTTGGAATACGTACTAATGTAAGAACACCATTATGATCTAGAAAGTATACCAATGTGTATCAAGAGAAGTCTTCTACATGGACATAGAAATTATATTTTCCATTTATACATGAGACTATATAAGGTCCAAATATGTCCATCTGAATTTACTCTATAGGTTGATAGGATGAAACTTATTTCTTATATTTAAATGAAATCTTCTGAAATATCCCTTTTTGGAAGGAATTATAAACTCTATCATTTATGAATTCATGATTTTGAAGGTATCTAAATAATTATTTTATATTTAGATTACAATGTGATGGAATATTTAAATTTCCTAGTCTCTTATTCCAAATACAATATTCTTTGTGATAGTTACTAAGGAAAGAAATATTTTTAGGAGACGAAGTATTTAAATCAATTGAAAAAATATTATCATTTCATAATATAGTATAAATTAAATGTTTTTATCATTAAAAACATGATATGATTTTTTTAAAATATTACATAGATTCTATTATCACATAGTTTAATATTCTAAGAAGATTGTATTTTGAACAATCTACATATAAAACTTTGGGAATTAATCCTGGATTAGAATTACCAATATAGCCAAGGATGATGATTTTCCCTTTTTCCTTGTCCCCAAAACTGACATGCCCACCATCAACCTTGATCATATTTCTAGGGTTATAATACTCACCCAACATATGTCTGGATCATCCACTATCTAGATACTAGAGGATTTTTATGTTTTTTTCAAATAGGTAGAATACAACATAATGTTTATGCCAAAAATGATTTTGGTACCCAAATCCTCTTGGGTAGAGTTCTATTGGTAATAATAGAACGTGGAAACCATATTTTTATTATAGGTTAATTATAAATATATTGAGTACTTATAGTTATATAAACCTTATTATGTCCATTTGAGATGGTATAGGTGGTATATAAACATTCAGAAATAGTACTTGATGTAAATATTTTTTTTATTTTTCTTTATCCTGGATGGTCACCAGTTCCAATTATGTACTTGGGAGAAAAATTGTTTCCCAATATATGAGTTAATTATTTCTTACCATTTGTAAATATTTCTCTAAAATTCTTTAACAGGTCATTTGAAAATTTTAATTCAATTTTATCTATCAATATATTAACGTTTTTATCATATTCAATTTTAATGTTATTTTTAACATTTAATGATAAGTTATGTTTGTTTATTGTGTGAATTATATTTATCTTTCAACTAATAAAAAGTGTCTTCCACCATGTTACAGAAATCATATAGATCCTTGTTGGTAATTTTTCCACATTGTCATTAATTTCATTGGTTTCATAAACAAATGAAATAATACTAGGATAAACAATAAGAACATTTTGTACCTCTAAAAATCTTGTTGTAATGCACGTATTGGCAATGTCAGATTTATCTTCTTTATTAGTGTCTAATCCACTAGAGCTATAACCGAACACACTCCATGTGCTTTAATGGCCTTTTTAAAATCTTATATCCTTATCCTCATACTTCTTTTTATATTTCAATTTTCGATATTCATCTTTAATGTGAACATTCCTCTTAAATTAATAAAAGGTGACTTTATTTTTAATGTCATCCCTTTTTGAATACCTTTTAAAAACTCCTTAATTATCAAAATATTCACTAACATTTTATTTTTATGATGTTCTTTTTTCATATAGAATATCTTGAATCTTCTGGCCATATGTTTCATTTCATCCTCACATTCCTCCGGAAATCCTTCTTCAATGGAATCTTTAGTTTACCCTTTTTCTATTTTTCTATATGTAGTTTATTTGAAGGATAATAATTTTCATTTTGATTCATAATAATAAATATCTTTGTTCAGTTTAATTTCTTCTCCATACATAATAATCTTTCAAATCAGTTCTTTGATAGGTAGTTTACATACATAACATTATTCTCTGATTGACATAGGTGTTCCTATCTATATGTCTTATTAGTATCTATGTAGTCTCATTTCATGACATCTATATATCACTTTATTTCCAAATGAGTGCATCGTGTATACTATAACATTGAATCTGATATACATATCTGAAATAGGGCCATCAAATTTCATTCTAAATGTATCATACATGATAGTGTATGTATTTAATCTCATTTCTTTGAAATTTTATGTTCCTTCTTGTGATACATATAAGGTATCCCATACTTCAAAATTACATATTCTAGAAGATATAATATTCAATTCATCATCAATAAAGGAACAAAAAAATTATTGATTTTTTACAATTATTATTATAAGTAGTTTTTGTAGCATTAATCCATTCACTTCAAGAATTTTGTGGTATATCGTATTGATATTATATAAGAGTCCACATGTCAAAACCTATACATTCCAAATTCATTTTTATCCATATTTTTCTTTCATCGTAATTGGTGCCATTAAAATAGGATGTCTGTTGGTATTAAATACTTCTTATACATTATCCATAAATAATGCAAATTTAGAGTTGATAGAAATTTGAGATATTTAGAATACAACTAATATCACAGTTAGAAAGCAAATATTATATATAAAAGAAATATGCCTTTGATAACTAATGATTTTCATACTGATTAAGTCAACAAGGGGTGAATGTAGTTCCCAAACAAATTTTTTCCTAACATTCGGTTAATCTAAAAATCCCCTTAAAAATGTCCAATTAACCAAAATATAAGATCGATACATGATATATCTATTTAAAATATTTATTAAAGAATTATTAAATCTCAATTAAAATATATTTTATAAATACCTTAACACATGAAATACATTTACTTGGATAAAAACAAATATCAACTCTAGTTAATATTACTTATCTATGTAATATAATTTTTTAAAGATATAAGAATGATGTTGGATATAGTAGAAAAACAAAATTTAATGACATAGCGGAATAAAAAAGATGTGTGGTATCATGGTGAGACTTAATCTCCTCCACTTATAAATAACCATATTCCAAGGAAATTATAAATATAATCAATCAAATCTATAATCCACATTAGGTATATAGCCGACAAAAACAAGATGTCTAGGATAAAATCCTCTTTTAAAGTTATTCGTGGGATGTGAGAATATTAAATGGTCACACAGGGACCACATACACAAACATAGTTGGAAACATAATGATAAAGAAGATAATAAAAATTATTCACTAGGAATGTGCAAGAGACATTGTGTGTTGGATAATAAGAAAACAAAATACTACTAAAATGTAAACAGACAGGACAAATAAGAAAGGAAAAATCATTTTATGATGTGTTATGTATGTTTCTATAACTTAGATTAGTATTATTGAGGAGTATATTATTTGTTATGGAAAATTGAAATGGAATAGAGGATCATAGAAATATTCATGAATGTTTTAGATGATCTCATTATAATGTCTCAATCAATATAAATAATTGTTTTTGTGCCTCTATTTCATTGATCTTCATAGAATATGAATCTAAATGTTTTTGAGAATTCATAAATTCATTCACAATATAAATTTTAGGTTTCTAAGATATCATATGTATCTTTAGTTCTGTTTCCAATTTTAAGGGAGGGAGATCCTTTGAGAATATATAGAAGCTTCGGTTGAAGAGATCTATAAACCTCAGATCAGCGTTTAATAATTTTTTAAGACACTATCAAACTATAAAACATTTTTTTTCATTGAGACACTCACACAAAAGTACATAAACATAAACGGTAACAAGAAGCTATCCATGACTAAGCATAGGGTGGTGACTTGCCTCTGGTGGTAACAGTGACACACCTATGTTGTTAGCTCTTCCTAGCGGTAGCTCTGGTTGGTGGTGACAGTGACTCAATCTCACTGTATCTCATCCTAGCAGAAACAATGACTCTATTATAATGGTGTTTTTCCATAATACATAGGAGAAATAACATATAATTTAAATCCCCGACACTATTTACTCAAAGTCGGTGCATTATTACATAATATTGGCATGATCTTAAGATATCAAGTCTTGAAAGAATTATTAGTTTAGTGTCCTTGTAAGTGCTAGATACAAAAATAAGTTTTACATTAAATCATAAAATGAAAAAAACATTGTGTCCCCTTTGAACACACTCATATCCCTAAGCCAATTCCTACAGGTTAATCATAATATACTTATTCACATCCTGTTAAAAATAAAGCATTTGAAAGAAATGCATAATGTTGGACCTCATAACCACATTATCATTTAAGGAAATGTATAAGACTAAAACATAAACCTTTTAAAAAAACGTCATCATAATATGAAAAATATAAATCAAATAATGTCATTTACTTATTCACGTGGACATTCTACTAGTTGAATAATCACATTAAATATCAATAGCCAATTTCATATTAAGGGAATGAAAAATGTAGGACATCATAACCACATAGTCAAGGCCTCGGGCCTAGACTACAAATAAGATTTTGTCAACGCCTTTTCTCAAGACACTAGTTTTCCTCGTAAGACCCACCGATGCATCAAGAAGCTATAGTGGGCTTCACCCGTCACATACTAAGTCCAAATCATTCCTCATATGAAAAATTAGAAACCTAACATAAAAATTCTTATTAGAACTAGTATACAAAATGTTAATACTTTAGCCATCATACATAAATGGTATAAAAATAACACATCCACAGTTAAAAATATCATAAAACCTTTAATACAATATGAAATATTGTATCATAATAAATCAACATCAAACAAGTGTAAAATCGATCAAAAGATATTGACATAGTTGAAATCAAAGCTATTTGTGAGAAATATATTGTTCTATTTTGAAATCATTTAAAGGGCACATATTTATAAAAGAAAACATTTATTTTGAAAATATTCTTAAAAGATTTTAAGGTAAACTTCAAAGGTGTTATAATGGTAAGAAATATCTACACTCATCGTATAGGTAAAAACATTCTTACATTAATTCATTGAAAAGGTCATAAAGTACCATGTTTGGAAAATGAAAGAAGTATTTCTTTAAAACATTTTATAAAAATTCAAACAATGGTATAAATGACATTAATCCATATTATAGGAAATAGTAAAATTGTTTTGAAATGCATTTTTATGAAACATGGATGTGGATTATAATGATTTCCTAGTAGATACTTACTTATAAACAACCTCAGATAATAAATAAATTCTAAGATTTACCCTTACCTTGTAATTTTCCTTGGTCGATGGTAAATTAACCTTATGTATAATAGTTAAATAATTGATATTAAATTATAAAATAACCATATACATAAATATTATATCATATATGATCTTATAATATTTCTTTGTTAATAATATTTCAGATGTATCATTGTTTCGGGTGTTAACTGGATCGTTTTCCTTTATATTCTTGTTACATAAGTCATTTTTATTATGGATTTGAGGTGTTTGATTCATATCTAGAATGATATTACATTTTTAAACATTATTTTTAATAGTAAAATGATATTTATTATTGAATTGTTACGATGGGGAATGAATCTCATCGTGTTCATGGAGACGGTAATCCGTACGTACGCACGAGCAAATATATAATTCTATTGATTCTAAAATCATATGTAATTCGATGGTATATCATATATACATAATAATTAACATGATTTATTTATTATTTACATAAATTATACTCATTATTATACCCATCTATATAATTAATTGTTGAATAACAAACTACACCATGACATGGAGATGGTAAGCTATACATGCGCATGTATGGTGACTTTTTCATTCAAAGGTTGGATAAAATAATGAATATGGTTATACCATATTTATAATAACATCATAGTATGTATAAGGTACTAGAGATATTATTTTGGTATGTAAAAAACAAAGAAAGAGGAAGTGGTAGAAGAACAGAACTTTGAAATAGGTGATGAAATTATTTCCTCTTCTTTGGGTCATTCCTTTTGAGTTGATCAAGAGGGCTCTGTAAGTTGGATTTCTGATAAATTTAATACATATAGGTATAATTGAGGTTAGATAGGAGGATATTTGAGTAGGGTTTGGCCATGAAAAATGGCTTTGGAGGAGTGATTATATGGGAAGGGTTAGTACCCTTTTCTAAGAGAGGTGAGGGTAACTTTAGGAAAAGATTGAAATATTAATTTATTATACAACAATATTCGGTTTATAATGGGTCACAATGGATTTATTTCAAGGATAAAGTAGTTATGGGTCTAAAACCTCTCAACCAATAGGTTTTAGACAGGTTTAGGTCACTATATTAACCTTATCTTTTAGATTTAACTCTTAGTTAAATAGTTTAACTTTTACCATGTATTCTTGTATTATAATAATAAATTGTTAATAAACATATTATAAAAATCCAAGAGAAACCCATGTGGTTCATTATTGATATATATAAATTTATATAATTTCTTTTTCCAAGCATTAGATTTTTAGAAATATTATATCAATTAATAATTTATTATTTGTTTTAAAAACTCATTTAGGTCAATTTTGAAACTATTTGGTATATTGTTTTTTTGAAAGTAATAACAACTTTATCACTTTAAAAAAAATATCTAATCAACCATAACATGTAATATTAAACTATAACATTAGTTTAATTCATCATAAGTCACCATTTAGATTTATTTTGATATTTATAGTATCAATTATTTTAGTCTTTCATTAGTAAGGTAATTATTTCATCATCATTGTGTCATTAAAAAATTTAATTATTTAATGTATAAAACTTATAAATAAAATAAAATTATTTAGGAAATATTTTTATATTTATAAGGAATATTTATAGTAGAATTTATCATATGTAAAACCCTATATTAAAAATGGTTTAGCTATTAAACTTTGAATTTAACACTTCTAACTCGTCTTTAAATAAATTAATAATAAATGTTATAATCAAATCCAAGTGGACCAAAAGTATAATATTTTATCATAAGGTGGATTTAGGGTGAAATACACTTATCCAATTGAATTAGGACTTCTGTTAGTGTAATTATAATATCATTTTTTACCTTTAATTACCCTATTTACTTTTAACTATGGTAAATAAAAGTCAAAAGATAAAATTCACCAAAAATTATTTTCATCTTATTAAACCACATTTTACTTACTGATGTCAACTGTGTATCTCAGTTTTTTGAAATTAAATTCATAGAAGTTTTAAAAATACATTTTCTGAAAATTTCAAAATGTTCCCAGAAGGTGGGTAAAAGATGGTAAAAAATTCTATAAAATTCTATATATATATATATATATTATAAAATATCTCCAATGAATTAAATTTAACATATATTAGTATTATGTATATATTTTCACCTAAAATAAATTTAAATAAAATAACTAATTATTTAAAAAAATTGTTTTAAACTATTACGTAGTGTTTTTCACTATTTATCAAAAATTTAATGCTTTCAGAAAAATAAAAATTCACCATAAGCTAATTTTGATATTCCATATAAAAAAATGAAGTCAATTTTGAAAAATAAATTTTATAAAATTTAAAAATGTGGGTATTACTATTCAAAATGACTAGTTTGATTGGACATGGTGTGTTAGAAATCAATGTTGTTTATAGCGCAAGCTATTTTATTATTCAAAGAGAAGCGTACCATAGATGCTTGGGGAGTTATATTTTTCCCTCCTTCAAATAATTTCGTCCTAAAAATTTCTATAATATTACTACATAAAAATATTTGGATGTGTCTTTATCATAAGTTCCTTAGGTTCCCACGTTGCCTCTTTCATCTTATAGTTTCTCCATAGAACATTAACCAGATTAGTAGTCCAGTTTCTCAACACTTGTTCTATGGTATCAAGAATTCTGATAGCCTCTTCCCAATATTACAGGTCAGGTTCTAATTCTATTTCATCATAGGTGAGTACATGCATTGTGTCAGGCTTGTATTTTCTCAATGGTGATACGTGGAACGCATCAGGGACTTTGCAAATACTTGGAGGAATTTCCAAACTGTAAGATACCACTCCAATTTTTTCTAGAATTTCGAAAGGTCTAATGTACCTCAGACTTAATTAACCCTTCTTATCGAAATATATAACACCCTTTCATGATGATACCTTCAAGAAAACTATATCTCCTACATGAAATTCCCAATCCTTCTTTCCGTTATCGACATAGATTTTTGCCTACTTTGAGCTTATTTAATGTGGGTTTAGATAATCTTCACATTTTCCATTGTTTCCTTAACAAGTTTTGGGCCTACAAGTTATCTTTCACTAACATCATCCTAATAAGTTTATTTGGGACATCCCTTTCCATATAACTCTTCATATGGTTCCAACCAAATACTTGATTAGAATATATTGTTATAGAAACATTCTACAAAAGGTAAACACTAATCCCATATACCTTGAATGTCATGTGAGTAGATATCAACATGACTACCAAGGATTGAATATCCTATCTTGATTGTCCATTCTTTTTAGGGTTTTAGGAAGTGCTTTAATGAAGTTCAGTATCTAGGGCTTTCAGAATACTTTTCCATAATCTTGATGTAAAACGGGGATTACAATTAGAAACAATCTGTAGGGGTACATCATCAAGTATTATAACTTCATTAATATATATTCTTTCCAAACATTCAAGTGGTAAATCTTCTATTATAGTAATAAAATGTGATGACTTCGTAATAAGATCAACAATAACCCATATTGCATCATTTTATCTATGAGTATTTGGTATCCCGACAATTAATTCCTTTGTTTTATCATTCCATTTCCATTCATGTATGAGAAGAGGTTGCATGACTCCTATAGGATGTTGTCTTCCAGCCATCACCTGTTGAAAAACCATACATCTTGACAAATAATTAGAAAATCTCCCTCTTCATGTCTTCCCACCAAAAACGTTTCTTCAAATATCCAAACATCTCAGCGATACCTGGGTGTATATAGAAATTGGAGTTTTGAACCTCATCTAAGAATTACCTTTTTAGAATAGGTATATCGGGAACATAAAGTATTTTCACAAATTTCAAAAATCATTCTTCACATACAAAGTCAATCAATCTCCCAGCATTCCCAGCATTAATTTTCTTTTGCAACTCCCCATCATTAGTCTGTGAAATTTTAATCCTTTATAGTAAAGTTTGATTGGAAACCATTTAAAAATATATTGATGTTTCACCTACCATGATTATTCCCATATCCATCATTATTGGATCCATGAACATAGGATCCCTTTCAACATTTATCTAGTTCATAACACCACAATACTTTCTACTCAAATCATACACAACTTTATTTTCCTTCCATGATAGGTTGTGTATTGTGAAATAAAAATGCATGAGTAGTTCTAGCCATTGTCTTTGCCTCATGTTGAGTTCTTGGAGTGAAAAATATATTCTTCAAACTCTTTTGATAAATATATATCTCACATTTCACCATAGAGATAGTTTATCCATATATATAATGAAACGATTATAGGTGCTAACTCAAGATCATGAGTGGGATAGTTTTGTTCATTAACTTTTAGCAATCGTGATGCATATGAAACAAATCTATCATTCTATATAAAGACACAATCATTTCCATTCATTTAAGACTCACTATAAATAACAAACCCATCATTCCCTGATGGTAGAGTAAATATAGGATCACTGACTAATCTTCTCTTCAGTTCTTCAAAAAATTAATCACACTCTTTTCTCCAAACAAATTTCACCCCTTTACATTTGATCTTGGTTAATGGGTTATCCAATTGGGAAAAATCTTGGACGAAACACCCTTAATAACATGTTAAACCCGTAAAATTATGTACCTTAGTTATACTCGTTGGTGCTGGCCATTCTTGTATTTCTCTTGTCATAGAATGATTAACAGAGATTCCATCCTTAGAGAAAAAATGTCCAAGAAATGAAATATCTTAAATCCATAATTCACACTTTCTAAACATCCCATTTATTTCATTTCATCTAAGAATCATTGTAATAGTGCGCAGTGACTTTTATAATATTCATAGCTTTTGGAGTTAACCAATATATCATCAATAAATACCACTACAAATTCATCAAGATATTCAATGAAAACTTTATTCATTAGATCCATGATGACAGAGGGTGAATTAGTAGTCTAAAAGGCATTACTGTAAACTTTTAATGTTAATACCTAGTACGAAATGTTTTCTTTGGAATGTCTTCCTTATTCACACACTACTGATCATATCTAGATCAAAGGTCAATCTTTGAATAATATTCAGCTCCATGAAGTTGATTGAATAAATCATCAATGGGATGTTGGAGAAACATGTTATTTATTGTCATAGCATTGATCTTCTTATAGTCAATTCACAACCTCAATGATCCATATTTCTTCATAACAAAAATAATAGGGGATCCTCATAGATTGACAATAGGGAGAATGAGTCCTTTATTACTAAATTCCTCTAGTTGTTTCTTAAGTTCCACTATTTCCAAAGTGGCCATTCTATAAGGGGTCTTTGATATGGGCATTGAAATCAAAATTAAATCAATGTAAATTTCAATTTCTCATTATTGAGGATGTCCAGGTAAATCCTCTAGAAACAGATCAACATATTCTTAACAAATATGTACATCCTCTATTTGCAAATTAATTATTCACCCATAGTTATTTCACTCTATTCCTCCCAAATAATTTAATTTAGTAGAGCTATTTGGGGTTGATCTAGATAAGAATCAAGTGTTTTAATTTCTGCTCTATAGATAAGGTACTCCTTATCATCAATGAGACACTACTGGGATACTGGGTTTTCCCAACGCTTGTATGCCAACGGTTCAACAGAACTGTTGGTATAGGGGTATAAAACAAGTATTTCCCAAGGGTGTGAGGAAACTGTTGGGAAATCTAAAATTTTTTCTCCCTTTCCTAATAGTTTTTACAAACCATTGGTAAAGGCCATGGCTTATTAAGGCTTTCCCAACGGTTTTTGTAAACCGTTGCTAAATCTCACCTTTCCCAACGGTTGTTTAAAACCATTGGGAAAGTTTTCCCCTAAAATCCCAGCAAACCCGATATCCCATCCACGCGATTGAACTGCTAAAGATGAGACCTAAGATCTCTCTCTCTTGTAAAATCATTCCACCAGATACATATTCAATCACAAAGTTGTTTTGTTCTACACTTCAAATATTTAAGTAGTACGTTATGTTTAATGTTTTGCATCTAATTTTTTTCTTTTCTTTTTTAATTTTTCTTAAACCTAATGTTAGTGCAGTATGGTCTACCCAACAATTTCAATTCGATTTGTTATTTGTTTTCTATTTTTGTTCTGGTTTCATGTGTGAATCAATTTTTTTGTTCTGTTTTTGTTTTCTATTTTTGTTCTGGTGGGAGGTGCTGGGGGTGTAGTAGGTGGGGGGAGGGGGTGTGCTGGTGGGGTGTTTAGGGGGGGAGGGGGTGTTTTGGTGGGGTGTTGAGGTGGGGGGTTGGGGTGGGGGTGGGTTGTGCAGGTGGGGTTGGGGGGAGGGGTGGGTTTGTGCAGGTGCGGGTGCAAGTGGAGGGGGGTTGTTGTGCAAGTTGGTGGGGGGGAGTGTGTAGGTTTGGGGGGTGGGTTGGGCAGGTCAGAGTCTATTGGGGGGGTGAGGTGGGGGTTGTACAGGTGGGGGTGGGGGTGGGTTGTGCAGGGGGGTGGGGGAGGGGGGCTGTTCAAGTGGGGGGTGAATGTGGAGGGGGTGTTGTGCATGTAGGTGGGGGGAGGAGAGTGTGTAGGTTGGGGGGTGGGTTGGGCAGGTGGGAGTCTGTTGGTGGTGAGGTGGGGGTGGGGTGTACATGTGGTGGTGGGGGGAGGGGGGCTGTGTAGGTGGGGGTGGGGGAGGGGGGTTGCGCAAGTGGGGGGGTGTAGGTGGGGGTGGCTGTGCAAGTGGGTGGGGGAGGGGAGTGTGTAGGTTGGGGGTGGGCTGGGCAGGTGGGAGTATGTTGGGGGTGAGGTGTGGGTGTACAGGTGGGGGTGGGGTGGGGCAGGGGGAGGGGGGTTGTGTAGTGGGGGGGTGCAGGTGTGGGGGGGGGGGGCTGTGCAGTGGGTGGAAGGGAGGGGGATGTGCAGGTAGGGGTGGTGGAGGGGGGGTTGTGCAATTGGAGGTGCAGGTGTGGTGGGGTGGTTGTGCAGTCGGTGGATGGGAGGGGGGTTTTGCAGGGGGGAGTCTGTTGGGGGTGAGGTGGGGAGGGGGGGTTGTGCAGGTGGGAAGTCATCACTTCCATAGTTCACTAATAAGCATGGGGAATTCATCACTTCTAGAGATTTGGATAGTTTTGAAGCCTCTTTGGTTTTGGTTCTTATCTAGTAAACTTGATGAGTAAGGAATCACATGATCTAGAAGTGACATCAACTATATAGGATGAATTCCTTCTCCCACAACACATTTTTCTAGAAATAATATATCATTGGAAGGTTGTGGGAGCCTTTTAGAATCCAATTCCCAAACATTCTCCCAATTTCAAACTTGATACAATCATGTTATCAAGTCACTAATCCTACCAAATTGGAGTTTCACTAAAAAATACTATTCTAATCCTTAACACCCATATTTTTGTCATAACATGAATGAAAAACCAATTAAATATCATAGCTCTCAGTCACACCTCTATGGACAGCTCGCCCACTCCCCTATACACCCCCTACCCCCTGGACAGCCCTGCCACCCTCATGGAGAGTCTGCCCACCCCCTGGACACCTTGTACCCCCTGGACAACCCCTCCACCCCCGTGGAAAGCCTGCCCACCCCCTAGACACCCCCTACTCCCTGGACAGCCCCCCAACCCCGTGGACAGCCTGCCCACCCCCTGGACACTCCACCACACCCCCTGGACACCCCCGCCCCCTAGACACCATGTACCCCATGGAAATCCCCCCCACCCACCCCCGTGGATATCCCACCCACCCCCTGGACACCCCCTCCCCCTAGACAACCCTTCCACCCTCAAGGACTGCCTGCCCACCCCCCTGGACACCCCGTACCCCCTGGACAACCCTGCCACCCCCGTGGACAACCCTCCCTCGATTACACAGAAGAAAATAACTCTGCATTTCCCCCGATTTCCAGAAGCCCCAGCGCATGTGAACCCTAACCTGAGGTCTTCCATATGATCAGCTGCAACTCCCCCATCCAGGTTAGACTTCTTCAACCTCTTCCCAAATACAGACATAGATTCCCTCATTGAGGTAATTGACATGGATGGGGTAGTGGGGTAGGTGGTTTTCCTTTTTTTAGTGGGGTGATATGGTACTTTCTGTGGAATTTAGTTTGGGTGTTATGAAATGTACTAAATTTTCACAATATTGCCATTTTTTAGAATCAATAACTTATTTAAAAAACTCTCTTTACACATTCTGAATCTTTCATGAAAAGACTTCACTTTGTAATATCTTGAACAATGTTTTATCAGGTCTATGGTGTCTTCTTGGTTTGTGATAAATGAAAAAATTACAAAACACTTCTCACCTCAAATCTAGGCACAAATAACTGAATTAATTAGTATATCTTTACATTGTTTTAATAGTTTACTAAATCAACTAGAAACTCCTTCCTTTATCGTTTACTTAAATGTATTTTCTATTAAAGTTCAATCCTATTGAATTGTTTATGAAAAAATGAATTTTATAAATTCATTTTACAGAATGGACAAAAGTTGGATGTATGAAATCGATCGGATCTCAGGCGATTTTCAAAACAATTTAGAGATATTTATAGATTTTTCATTTCACAATGCTTTAGATAGTGGTTGCATACACTGCCCATGTTCCAATTGTGTTGGTAGACCTTGGTTGGGCCATGAAGAAGTCAGCTACCACATAACCAAAAATGGTTTTCAAGCAAACTACTTTGTGTGGTATCACAATGGGGAGAAAATGAAATCTCAAATTGGTGATGATCGAAATGAAAGTACTGGAATAGAGAATTTGTTAGATGATCGGTTTTCATTTATTCTTCATCATGAAAAAGAAAGGATTTTGACTCAAGAAGACTTTGATATGAGGATAGCTAATGCATCTAGTGAAAATGATGATATTGATAGGGTGAAAAAATTGAATGATGTTGCCACGACTCCAGTATATCGACAATGCGATAAAATGAAAAAGCTGGAATTTTTAATCCGATTGTTTCATGGGAAAACTATGTATGGGATTTCTAATACATCAATCGATTACATTATTACCCTCTTGAAGGATTTACTTCCAGATGATGCAGATATTCCCTCAAACCACTATATGGCATGGAAGTTATTTGAGGAACATTCATTTTCAAGAAAACAAAATACATGCTTGCCTGAAAGATTGCAGTTTATTCTGGGAGGAAACCGTTGAATGAAATGATTGTATAAAATGTGGCACATCCCGCTTGGAATCAAAATCTGATGGAACACCATCTCGTGTTCCACAAAAAGTAATGTGGCACTTTCCATAGATCCCCAGACTCCAGAATCTTTTTATTTCTGATGACATATCAATAAAAACGAGATGGCATGATACCGAGAGAAAGAAGACTAATGATGAGTTTGTTCATCAGGAAGATGGATTTGCATGGCAGGGATTTGATGCTCAACATCCTGATTTTGCAGCTGACGTGCGTAATGTGAGGCTGGGTCTTTCATGTGATGGTTTTAATCCTTTTGGGTAGATTCTTACTTCGCACAGCACATTGCCAGTTTTTATACACATTTATAATCTTCCCCCATGGTTGTGTATGAAAAAACCTTTCACTTTCATGAGTATACTCATATCTGGTCCTTATGATCCCAGCATTGATATTGATGTCTACATGAAACCTCTAATAAAAGAGTTGAAACTTCTTTGGGATGTGGGTGTGCGCACATACAATGCATGTTCAAAATACATATTTCAGATGCATGATGTGCTTATGTGGACGATCAATGATTTTCCATCTTATGCAATGATGTCTGGATGGAGCACGAAGGGAAAATTGTCATGTCCAGTTTGTATGAAGAATACACGATCCAGAAGACTGAATCATTGTTGTAGTTTCAGTTTTATGGGACATCGATAATTCTTTCAGAAGGATCATCCATATAGAATGAATCATAGAAGATTTGATAGTTCCATAGAGACCGATGATCCACCTTAGCGTATGTCTGGAACTGACGTGATTAATGAATTGAAAGATTTCAGTTTTTAGTTCGGGAAGGGTCAAATGAAATCTGGAAAGGGAAATAATGTTTCCACGAAAACCTGTTACAATTAGAGGAAGAGGAGTATCTTTTTTGATTTTCCTTATTTGGTCAACCAATTTGTTACGTCATTGCTTAGAAGTAATGCATATTGAAAAGAATATATGTGAAATGTTTCTTTCGGTTCTTTTAAATGTCAAGGGGAAGAAAAAATATGATTTACGATCTCTACATGACTTGGTGGATTGGGGCATCCAACCAGAATTACATCCTGTTCATATCGGTGAAAATAAATGGCAGCTTCCATGTGCTTCTTATGTGATGACACATATGAAAAAAACTATTTCTTGAAGTATTAGAGACTATTAGAGTTCCTGATGGCTATTCAAGCAACATATCTAAACGGGTAAACAGAAGATAGTTGAAGCTAAAATCTTTGAAGCCTCATCATTATCACGTTCTACTGCATGAGATGCTTCCAATAGCAATCCATCATCTTTTGTCCAATAATGTAAGGGTGGCTATTATTCGGTTGTGCCATTTGTTTAGAGATATTTGTGCTATGATGTTGTCCAAGTCTTTCTTGCAAAAAATGTTGACAGATTCCCCATTAATTTTGTGTGCGTTGGAGAAAATATTTCCTCCATCATTTTTCACATGCATGCTACATCTAACTATCCATATTCCCACTGAAATAATTCTCTGAGGACATGTTTCATTTTGTTGGATGTATCCAACTGAAAGACAAATGTTCACATTAAAGTCTTAAGTCCGAAACAGAAATCATCCCGATTGTTCTATCATGAATGGTTACTTGGCTCAAGAATGTATGGATTTCTTCTCGATGTATTTGTCTGATCATACTACAAGATTGAACAGACCAATGAGAAACGAAGAAGAATAGTATGAGAAAATTGAACCCAGTTTTCCATCACTTCCTCAAACAGGAGGAATTGCTGGATCATATACATTGAATACATTAAGCCATCAAGAGCGGGAGATGGCACATCGCACAGTTTTGTTCAACTTTGATTTGTTCAATGACTATATCAGGTAACTAAATTGATTATGTATATCTTACAAATATATCTGTTAAACTATTCATATTTTTTATCTACAAGGAACATAAAACAATGATAAATAGGAAGCATCATTCTTTATCATTGAGAAAGAGAGAGACTTTTCATAGAAAAGAGTTTTCTGCTTGGTTAAAATTGAAGGTATAAAAAAATTAATTTCCAAAATAATTATATCAATATTTAATTAAGTTTAATTGTCATTTATATTGCAGGTATTGAGTTTGTCTGCTAACTCTGTCTCTGAGGAAATAAGAGCTTTGGATTTTGGTCCTAATACTGTGGTTCGTGACTATAAATCAATTATTATCAATGGGTAAAAAATTATTGTCACTGAACGAGAAAGGAACATGAGAAAACAACATTACGGTGTTATGGTTACTACCACAACAGATTGTTATGCCGGTGCATCAGATAGTAGACCGCGATTTCAAAATGTGGGTTATTATGGAGTTGTTGAGAAAATAATAATATTGGATTATTACTCTCATGGACGAGTCACAATGATGAAATGCCATCGGTTTGATTCAATGAAGAGACATGGAAAATTTATTGATGATTGCGGATTTCATGTAATTAATATGACTCTCACTCTTGCTACCGAAGAACCATATGTGTTGGCATCAATGGCTAAACAAGTTTTTTATGTCAAAGACTAACTTCGACATGAATTTGGTGTCATGGTTGAAGTAATTCCAAGACATATTTTTGATGATGGTGATGATGGAATTGACACTGTCCCTAGTTCCATTTGAACCAATCCATTTATTTCTTTAATGACTCAAATAGCTCAATTTTCATAGTTGATTGTGAACCTAAAGTTGTGGTTGAAAATATATAGAATCATTCATCCATGTTCTCAATTATTTTAGTTTACCTCGAGTTGGGTTGTTAAGGTTGGTAATATTCAAATTCATTTAGTATTTATCACAAATATGTTTTATCTGACTTGACCGTTATGTGAATTTTCAATGTTTATTGGTTTCGGTTTTATTTGAATTGCATTTTCTAATTTTGAATTGAACAGTATTCAAACATAGTCAAACAATATTTCTATCTTGGTGAACATTACAACTTGTATGATTTATTAAATCCATTCAAGATCTTCTAAAACAATTGATAGGTGACTTGACCGTTATGTGAATTTTCAATGTTTATTGGTTGATGTTTTATTTGAATTGCATTTTCTAATTTGGAATTGAACTGTATTCAAACATAGTCAAACAATATTTCTAACTTGGTGATCATTACAACTTGTATGATTTATTAAATCCATTCAAGCTCTTCTAAAACAATTAATAGCTGACTTGACCATTATGTGAATTTTCAATGTTTATTGGTTGCAGTTTTATTTGAATTGCATTTTCTAATTTGGAATTGAACTGTATTTAAACATTTTCAAACAAGATTTCTCACTTGGTGAACATTACAACTTATATGATTTATTAAATCCATTCAATCTCTTCTAAAACAATTGATAGCTAAATTACCAATGAATCCCCCCATTCCCTCATATATTTAGTTTTCTAGGTTACACATTAGTTTTCTTTTTCTAATTAATTACATATTCTTTTTCAAAAGTAGGAAATGAAGCCAATTGAAGAGAGACTAAGGAAAAAATGATGGAGAACAATCGTCGAATGACGGAGTTGGTAATTCCATCATTAGTGCCTGTAGTGAGTACTTTATTTCAAATTGATAAATTTAAAGAATATATAATTTCATGTGATTAATTTTTTTGTAAACATTTTTGTAGGATCCACCTATACGTCGACAGTTATTTGACTAGGATCCTAGTAATAGTCCTAGTACTCAGGCCGGTGGTACAAGGAGGGTTCGTACCAGAGGTGGACGAGCAGCTGCGCGTACCCGACGAGACCCTGCCCCTCCCATTGACATGTCATGCTTCCCACATTCTGATCCCGGTGTGTCTTTAGGGACACACGGGTTATTTAGGCCTCCCATGTTTTCGCTACCTTCTGCATCTTCTGGCCCACCATTTTCACATCCCATGATGATTCCCAATCCCCAATCAGCATCCGGTCAGACAGTTATCCCATCTCATTTTCCTTCTACTTCTGTCTCTCTGAGCTTATATATTCCATTGTCTTCGACTCCTGTTCAACCACAGGGTGTTCCATCATTTTCTGTGGATCCAGCGGCGCTCATCGATCAGACCGGCACAGGTATATTTATAGAACCATAAATTTGTTTTATAGAAATATTTATTTTTATTATAACATGTTTTGATAAAATATTTGTTTTTCTTTCATGAAAGATACAACTACTGAAAGGAGGCGTGGGCGGGGCCGTACACGTTTGCGTTCAGTGTGGAACCGCCGCACACAGGTTATGGTAGATTATAATGAAGATAACCAAATGGTTGAGAAAACAGGACAGTAATGTCGGATTTTTTTTGTGATTCTTTCCAAATGCTCTGACATCATTCTTGTCAGCCCGCTATCATGGAGACATTTTCCACATGAGGTCAAGGATAGAGCTTGGGAAGAGGTATGGGTAAAAAAATCTGTTCTATTTAATTCCATGAATCATTTTTTTATTTATAAGAATTAATATTTTAATTTCATCTTCGATTTAATTTTCCCGACGGTGAGGGTGCACGACCGGAACATCTAAAGTATTTAGGCGAGCTTTGGAGAGCCTACAATCATGAGTTGAATATTGGCTGGGTTTCTACAGTTGGCACTGAGTTAGAGGTGGTACCAGTGGTGGATGATTGTCCTATAGGGCAGTATCGTCAGATGATTACTCATTAGACGAGTACCAAGTTTAAGGTATTAATAAAATTTGAGTTATTTAAATAATAACTTTATGTTTCGCATTAATATTATATGTTGCATTTTCAAATTTTATTTAGGAATCATCTGAAAAAAAGAACATTGATGCAAAAAAATACCTTCACACACTGGGACGCACTACGATGCCTGATCATGAGAGGAAGCAGGTATGACAATTGTTTATAAGTTTTCTTTATGACTTACACTTTCTTTTGTTTCCTCAATTATTTAATAGTTTTCTAAAGTTTTCATATAACATTAGTTATCAAATTCATTTTAGAGGCAAATAAAAAATGTTGATGGACGTGTGCCTCGAGCAAAACTGTTTTCCTCGAGTAGACGGAAAAAGGATGGAAGTGCCGTCAACGATGTGACTCCGCAGCAGATTGTAAGTTTTAATAGGTTGAATTTATATTTTAATATCTATTTTGTAACATAATTATATATTTATATTTGTAATAGTATGCTTTAGAGGCCCTCGATTCCCAAGAACCAGACAATGTTGGGCCAACAGATCACTTACATCAGGTGTAGGGAGAGGAGCATTCTGGCAGAGTACGCTCCCACCCTAGGATAGCTCCGACGAGGTATTGGCCCTCCTCAAGTACGAGCTGTAGTGAAACCGAGCTGTAGAAAGTTAGGGAACATGTATAATAGGCTGAGAAAAGATCAACAGAGACAGTAGAAAAATCTGCTAGGGAAACAGTGTGTTTATGAAATTTATTGATGTTCTACGTCCTACACTTCCAGCAGAGGGTAGCCCAGCTTTTGATGAGTACATGTCATTGATACGTTCTATATATGGTGCAACGGGTGACAGATCTAGTGGTAGTCAGGATGATGTCCAGCTTGACGATGATGATGGCAAGGAGTCTGATGCGGAAGAGGAGGGAAAGGAGGAGGGCGAGGCAGGTGGCGAGTGCGAGGAGGAGGGTGAGGACGGGGAGGAGAGAGAGGGCGAGGAGGTAGAGGATGATGATGGGGATGAGGACGATGGTGATGATGATGATGGTGATGTGGGACAAGTTGATCCATTACATTTTTACTGATATTACTGAGATTTGATATTTAATCTATTCTAGTTGTTGGTTTTATCGAGACCCATAGTATAGTATTGGAGTTGAGTTATTTTTATATATTAAATGTTTTTATGGATGTTTTTGTCTTTTATTGGTTGTCTGTTTGGGAACCCCCTCTTTCCTGGACCCTGGACAACTCCCCACCTTCCTCCCTGTACCCCCGGACAGCCCCATCGGACAGCCCCCCAGGCAGCCCCCCGGACAGCCCCGCCACCCTCTTCCTTGGACCCCGGACAACCCCCTAAACACCCCTCGGATAGCCCCTGGACAGCCCCCTAGACTGCCCCCCAGACAGCCCCTGGATAGCCCCCCCCCCCCCACACACCCTCTTCCTTGGACCCCAGACAACCCCCCGAACAGCCCCCGAATAGCCCCCCGAACATCCCCCGCCCCACCCTCCTCCCTGGACCCTAAACAACCCCCCCGGAAAGCCTCCCAGACAGCCCCTCGGATAGCCCCCCCCCCCCCACCCTCTTCCTTGGACCCCAGACAACCCCCCGAAAACCCCCGGATAGCCCCCGGACAGCCCCCCAGACCCCCCCCCCCCCACCCTCCTCCTTGGACCCCGGAAAACCCCCCAAACACCCCCCGGACAGCCCCCCGCATAGCCCCCCCCCCCCCACCCTCCTCCCTGGACCCTGGACATCCCCTCTGACTGCCCCCGGATAGCACCCCCACCCTCTTCCTTGGACCCCGGACAACCCCCCACACAGCCTCCCCACCCTCCTCCTGGTCCCCGGACAGCCCCCCGGACACCCACCGGACAGCCCCCGGACAGCCCGCCGGATAGCCCCCCCACCCTCGTTTATTTCATTTAATACTAGAAAATCTATAATATATATTTTATTTATTTTCATCATGATAATCAATGTAAATCAAATTTACACATCTAATCAATATCATAGATTCTTGGTATGTTATAAAAGAGATGTATTCATTGGGCATGACATTGTTAGCTTTGAAATGTTTCATAGCATTATAAACTAAAATCTAATCCATACTAAGAATGATATAAAATTATTTTATATAAATATCCACAAGATTTTAAGTAAATACCATTCCACTAATATACACATGAGGATTCTCAGAAAATGGACAAAATTTTAAGTACATACGGAAAATAGACCAAACGCATTTGGTTTCCGTTGAAACTTTAGGAGAACGATCCATGGGTCATATGGGACGTGTACGAATCAACCCCGCCTCAATCTGAGGTGCGGTGTGGCCACCACCACTCAAAGTGTCTGCCTTTTGTTTCAAAATGACGTCATTTTAATTGAAAAACATCAACTGGAATATGGAAAACTAACCTAACGAATTTGGATTGTGTCGATACATTATCACAATGATCCATGGGTCATATGTGACATGTACGAGTCAACCCCGCCTCAATCGGAGCAGCGGTGTGGCTGCCACCACTCAATGTGTCTGTCTTTTGTTTCAAAAGGAAGTCATTTTAAGTGAAACACATCAACTGACATATGGAAAACCGACCAAACGCATTCGGATTGTGTCGATACTTTCTCACAACGATCCATGGGTCATATGGGACATGTACGAGTCAACCCCACCTTAATCTGATGCACGGTGTGGCCGGAATCACTCTAAGTGGCTCTCTTTTTCATAAAATGGACAACATTTTAAGTACATACGGAAAACATACCAAACGCATTCAGTTTCTGTTGAAACATTAGGAGAACGATTCATGGGTCATATGTGACGTGTACGAATCAACGCCGCCTCAATCTGAGACACGGTGTGGCTGGCACCACTCAAAGTGTTTGTCTTATATTTCAAAAGGACGTTATTTTAATTGAAAAACATCAACTGGCATACGGAAAACCGACCAAACACATTCATATTGTGTCAATACATTAGCACAACAATCCATGGGTCATATGGGACATGTACGAGTCAACCCAGCCTCAATTCGAGGTGCGGTGTGGCCGCCACCATGCAAAGTGTCTGCCTTTTGTTTCAAAAGGACGTCATTTTAATTGAAAAACATCAAATGGAATATGGAAAATGGACAAACACATTCGGATTGTGTCGATACATTAGAACAACGATCCATGGGTCATATTTGACGTGTATGAGTCAACGCCGCCTCAATCCGAGGTGCGGTGTGGTCGACACCACTCAAAGTGTCTGTCTTTTGTTTCAAAAGGATGTCATTTTAAGTGAAAAATATCAACTAGCATACAGAAAAGTGACCAAACATATTCGGATTGTGTTGATACTTTAGAAAAATGATCCATGGGTCATATGTGACGTTTACGAGTCAACCCCCCCTTAATCTGAGGCACGGTGTGGCCGGAATCACTCTAAGTATCTCTCTTTTTTTTAAAATGGACAACATTTTAAGTACGTATGGAAAACCGACCAAATGCATTCGGTTTCCATTGAAACATTAGAAGAACGATCCATGGGTCATATGTGACGTGTACGAGTCATCCTCGCCTCAATACGAGGTTCAGTGTGGTCGGAACTATTCAAAGTGTCGGCATTTTGTTTCAAAAAGACGTCATCTTTATTGAAAAAACATCAAACGGAATACGGAAAACTGACCAAACACATTCATATAGTGTCGATACTTTATCACAACGATCCATAGGTCATATGTGACTTGTACGAGTCATCCCCACCTCAATATGAGGCGCGGTGTGGCCGCCACCACTCAATGTGTCTGCCTTTTGTTTCAAAAGGACGTAATTTTAATTTAAAAACAAAAACTAGCATACGGAAAACCAAACAAACACATTATAATTGTGTCAATACATTAGAAAAATGATCCATCAGTCATATGGGACGTGTACGAGTCACCCCCGCCTCAATCTGAGGCATAGTGTGGCCGCCACCACTCAAAGTGTCAGTCTTTTGTTTCAAGAGGACGTCATTTTAAGTGAAAAATATCAACTGGAATATGGAAAACTGACCAAATGCATTCGGATTGTGTCTATACATTAGAAGACAGATCCATTGGTCATATGTGATGTGTACGAGTCAACCGATCCTTAATCTAAGGCACGGTGTGGCTGGAATCACTCTAAGTGGCTCTCTTTTGTTTAAAATGGACAAAATTTTAAGTACATACGGAAAACGGACCAAAGGCATTCGGATTCCATTGAAACATTAGGAAAACTATCCATGGGTCATATATGACGTGTACGAGTCATCCCTGCCTCAATCTGAGACGTGGTGTGGCCGTCACTACTCAAAGTGTCTGCCTTTTGTTTCAAAAGGACGCCATTTTAATTGTAAAACATCAACTGGCATACGGAAAACCGAAAAACTCATTCAGATTGTGTCGATACTTTATCAAAATGATCCTTGGGTCATATGTGACATGTAAAAGTCAACCTCGCGTCAATACAAGGCGCGGTGTGTCCGCCACCACTCAAAGTGGTAGTCTTTTGTTTCAAAAGGGCATCATTTTAAGTGAAAAATATCAACTAGCATACCGAAAAGAGACCAAACACATTCAGATTGTGTCGATAATTTAGCACAATGATACATGGGTCATATGTGATGTGTACGAGTCAACCCCTCCTTAATCTGAGGCACAGTGTGGTCAGAATCACTCTAAGTGGCTCTCTTTTGTTTAAAATGGACAAAAATTTAAGTACGTACAGAAAACCAACCAAACGCATTCGGTTTTTGTTGAAACTTTAGGAGAACGATCCGTGGGTCATATGTGACGTGTACGAGTCATCCCCGCCTCAATATGAGGCGCGGTGTGGCCAGCACCACTCAAAGTGTATGTCTTCTGTTTCAAAAGGACGTCATTTTAATTGAAAAACATCAACTGGCATACGGAAAACTGACCAAACACATTCCGATTGTGTCGATACTTTATCACAATGATCCATGGGTCATATGTGACGTGTATGAGTCAACCCTGACTCAATCCGAGGCACGGTGTGGCCGCCACCACTCAAAGAGTCTGCCTTTTGTTTCAAAAGGACTTCATTTTAATTGAAAAACATCAACTGGAATATGGAAAAGTCACCAAACACATTCAGATTGTGTCGATACATTAGCACAATGATCCATGGGTCATATGTGATGTGTACGAGTCAACCCAGCCACAATCCGACGCACATAGTGGCCGCCACCACTCAAAGTGTCTGTCTTTTGTTTCAAAAGGACGTCATTCTAAATGAAAAACATCAACTGGCATACGGAAAACCGACCAAACGCATTTGGATTGTGTCGATACTTTAACACAACGATCCTTGGGTCATATGTGATTTGTAAGAGTCAACACTACCTCAATCCGAGGCGCGGTGTGGCTGGAACCACTCAAAGTGTATACCTTTAGTTTCAAAAGGACGTCATTTTAATTGAAAAACATCAACTGGCATACGGAAAACTGACCAAACGAATTCGGATTGTGTTGATACTTTAAAAAACGATTCATGGGTCATATGTAACGTGTACGAGTCAACTCCGCCTCAATCCGAGGCGTGGTGTGGCCTCCACCACTCAATGTGTCTATCTTTTGTTTCGAAAGGATGTCATTTTAAGTGAAAAACATCAACTGACATACGGAAAACTGACCAAACACATTCTGATTGTGTCGATATATTAGAACAACAATCCATAGGTCATATGTGACGTGTACGAGTCAACCCTGCCTTAATAGGAGGCACGGTGTGACCAGAATCACTCTAAGTGACTCTCTTTTGTTTGAAATGGACAACATTTTAAGTACATACGGAAAACTGACCAAATGCATTCGGTTTCCGTTGAAACTTTAGGAGAACGGTCCATGGGTCATATGTAACGTGTACTAATCAACCCCTCCTCAATCTGAGACGCGGTGTGGCTAGAACCACTCAAATTGTCTGCCTTTTGTTTCGAAAGACGTCACATTAATTGAAAAACATCAACTGGAATACAGAAAACCGACCAAACGGATTCGGATTGTGTCAATACATTAGCACAACGATCCATGGGTCATATGTGACGTGTACGAGTCAACCCTACCTCAATCTGAGGCACGGTGTGGCCGGTAACACTCTAGGTGTATGTATTTTGTTTAAAATGGACATCATTTCAGGTAAAAATATATGGTATACAAAAAAACTGATCAAATTATGAATTTAATTCCGGATTCCACATATAATTTTCATATAAATTTTAATTTGAATTCTAAATGAATTATGTATATTTATAATTATGTTATGAATTCTAATTTAATTATGGATGTGTACAGTTCCTGTTAAATGTGTATGAATTTGTTCTCTATATGTAAGTGTTAGTTGGTTATTACAGGTACAATAATTGTATATGTATGTGTTATTTTATTGAAGGTACAATAATTGGATCGAAAATGAGAGGGAACCCACAAAATGAGACCTTGTGGGCAAATTGCATACCTTCTGGGCAAATTGCAGAGCTGCTGTGCAATTTTCCCAGTAAAAGTTATGTCAACAGTTTGAAATCGTTGGCATAGCATGTCTGGGTTTTGGTTTAACAACGGTTTCTAACCGTTACGAAAGAGGATAACTTGGGGTTTTCCCAACGGTTTGGCCAAACCGTTGGAAAAAACATGGTAATTTTCTCTACTATATCCCAACGGTTCAATTTTTCTCCACCCTATCCCAATGGTTCACTGTAAACCATTGGGAAAAGACTTTCCCAATGGCTTACTTTCCTACGGTTTGCAGAACCATTGGTATAACATATACCAACGGTTCTGTAGCCTTTCCCAACAGTTCTAAACCATTGGGAAATCTTGTATTTCTAGTAGTGAGAATTCCAACCTCCTTCTTCTTATAATAAATTTTTTCATCATAGTCTGAAATCCAATCCATACTGAGGATTATATCAAAATCAGTAATGTGAATTAAGATGAGATCAGTAAATAAAAAAAATTTATATTCCCTAATGGGAACTAATTCAAAAAAACACTATTGTAATGATACATCCCTTAGGGGTTTTTACGGACACCTCATTTTTTAAATTTAATTGTAAATATGTATTTTTCTTAGAAAAATAGGAAGATATGAAACAATGCGATGATCCAAAATCAAATAATGGATTGGCTAAATTTGACGAAACCATTAAATTAACTGCCACCACATCATTCGGAGATTCAACCACCACATTAGTTATTCCATAAACTTAGCCTTACTCTCTTGTCCATTTTTGAGGTAAGTTTCCTTGGCGCTTAAGTCATTCACCTTCATAATGCCCCATTTCTCTATAATTTTAACATTCAACATTGACAGCCTCTTTCTTTACCTTTCAATAATGATCTTGGGGGAATTTTTCATCACACTTGAAATAGACTCACATTCCCTTCAGGAAAGTATGGGGTGTTTCTTTCCACATTTACTACAGAATGGAAATTCAACTTCTCCCTTCTACCCATTCTTTCCATTTCTACAATGTTTATCATATCTCTTCTTCTATTTGTTTTCTTTAAAGTAGTAATATTTAGAGAATGCCTTTTCTGTATTGATAGAACATGAGACAATATCTTCATACGATGAAAAGGATTGTGAGAGAGAAATTAGATGGATAGATGGTTTTAACCCATCAAATAATTGATCAATCTTACTCATTTGGTTATGTATGTAATATGCTGCAAGCCTTGCTAACCATGTAAAGTTAGAATCATTCTTTGTGACATTTTCATCCTCCTTTTGCCTCATACTCAAAGATTTCCTTTCCATATCTAATTGTTAGTAAAGATGAAATTATTTTTCAATGAAAATCTCTTTAAACTCACTCTATTTCATACTTTATACTTCTCCATCATCCATTTTTTTTTTGAATTAATGGCCACCATTGACCTGCTTCTTCGATTAGGTAATAAACTGTTATGATAGCTTTTTCCCCGTTCGCCACTCCCCAAAGCATGAAATAGTTTCTCTAAAGAACATATCAATTGCTCAGATAAAAATTAATTAATAGTCCCATTGAATATTGTTGGTTATTGCCTCATGAATTGGTCCAACATTGATCCTCATCAATGTGGATCAGAGTTCTCTATACAGGTAAAGTAATTATTCAATACATGAGTGAGTTGTCCCAGTATGGTGATAAGATGAACAACCCCAGTTGAATCACCAGCTCTACTATAATTATCTTGAGTAGGAGGGAAATACCTTCAGGGAATATGTGCATTGATACTGTTTCCATTCATTCCATGATGAGCCATTTCTAAACAATGGCTTACATTGGATTAGATTATGATTTTCAATACATTATTCAAAACTAGTAAAATACCTAACATAAACTGAACATTTTATGCATATAATCCATAATCCAAAAAAAATTCTTCGAGGAAGTATTTATTCATAAATACTTCATAATGAGTTTTAAAGAAAATGTGAAGCATATCCTTCAAAAGTGTCATAACCACGAGTGAAGAAATGCATGTTATCGTGTACCATGACACCCCAGGTCAAGACCGAAACTTTTTTTTGGGGTTTTCACTCCTAATAACATCTATACCCGAGCCTCCTCTACCTACTCCTATCCAAAAAGATATGTGTTTCTTGGAAAACTCACAAAATCTCCATATTACCCAAATTCTAGGAAGTTCGTCTACACTCATCCTCAATGTCTATCTTAGGGTAATGATCTCTAGTAAGATTTTTACTAAATCAAGCTTCCATGATTTGTACTAAACAACCACTAATACCAACTGTAAAGCCCCAACCCTAGTTAACCAATGTCGATGCATTGTTACATAACATTGGCTTGATCACAATAGATCATGTCTCGAACGACCAATTAGTTTAGAAGCATTGGAAGTATGAGATACATACATATGTTTTATATTACACCCTGAAGTGAAAAAACCACCACATTGTGCTCTATTTCAACAAACTCATATCCCTTAGCCTATTGATGCTGATTAATCATAATATACTTTCTCGCATACAAGGAAAAATAAAACATAAAAAATCGGTGAGCTTAGATTCTTAGTAAGGATAACAATGTAGAGTAAATTTCCATAAATAACCATAAACGTTTAAGGAAATGTATAAGACTAAGAAATAATCCTTTTAAAATCAGCATAATATCAAAAATATAAATCAAATAATTCCATTTACTTGTTCACATGGACATTTTACTAGTCAAATAATCACATGCAATATCAATATCCAATTCTATAATGATGGAATACATAATGTCAGAAATCATTATCACATAGTCAAGGCCTAATGCCAAGACAAAAAATAAGATTTTAGCAAGGCCTTGTGCCAAGATACTAGTTTGTCTAATTAGACCTCCCGATGCATCAAGGAGATATAGACGGCTCCACCCATCACTTACTAAGTCCAATGCATTCCTCATAAGAAAAGGTAGAAACCTAACATAAAAATTCGCATTAGAACTAGCATACAAAATGTTAATTCATTAAACATAAACCAGGAATTGTATAAAAATAACACATCCAATTTAAAACATATAACAAAACCATCAATAAAATTTTGAATATTTTATCATAATAAATCAACTTCAAACAAGTGTAAAATCCATCAAAGGATATTGAAAAGGATTAAATCAAAAATATTTGAGAGAAATATCTATTTATTTTTTGAAATAATTTATAAGTCATATAATTATAAAAGAAAGCATTTATTTTGAAAATATTCATACAAGCTTTTAAATGAATCTTCGAGGTTGTTATATTGGCAGAAAATAGCATCACCCGCCGTATAAGTTAAAAAAACATTCATACCTTAATTCGTTGAAAATGACCTAAAGTACCTTGTTTGGAAAATAATGGAAACATTCCTTTCAAAACAATTATAAATATTTAAACAATGGAATAAATGAATTTATCCCATATTATAAGAAATAGTATAAATGTTTGGAAATACATTTTTAAGAAACAAGGATGTGGATTATAAAGATGTCCAATAGATACTAACGTATAAACAACCTCAGATAATAAAGAGATTGTAAAATTAACCCTTACATTGTAATTTTCCATAGTAGAGGGTAAGTTAACCTCCTGTATAATAGTTAATTAATTGATATTAAATTATAAAATAACCGCATACAAAAATATGATAAAATATATGATATTCTGAGATTTATTTGGGGATAATATTTTATTAGTATCATTGTTTCGTGTGTTAACAGATTCGATTTCCTCTTTATGTTTTTTTTTGTAAGTCATGTTTGTTCTGGATAGAGTGTATCTGATTCATAACCATAATGATATTAAGTTTCTAAAAATTATTTTTAATCATCAAATAAAAATTATTCATGATTGATTATGATGTGGAATGAATCTCATCACGTTCGTGGAGACGATAATATGTATGTACGCACGACTAACAATATAATTATATTGATGGTGAAATACTATGTAATTGGATGGTATATCATATATACATAATCATTAACATGTTATAATTATTATTTACATCAATTATACTCATTTTTATACCTGTCCAAATAATGAAGTGTTGACAAACAAACTACACCACGACGTGGAGACTATAAGTCGTACATTTTCACATATGGTGACTTTGTCTTTTATAGGATGGATGGAATAAGGAATATGGTTATACCATATTTAAAATAATATCACAGTATATAGAAAGAGCTAGATTTATTATTTTGGTATTGAAACAACAATGAAAGGGGAATTGGAAAAGGAAAGAACATTGAAAGAGGTGACGAAATTATTACCTCTTCTTTAGGTTTTTTCTATTGAGTTGATCCAAATAGATCCTTAGGATGGATTTATGATCAAAGTAAGGCCTCTAAGTCTATGTGATGGTATTTTCAAGGATATTTGAGTAGGTTTTGAGAGAGCTAAATGACTTTGGAGGTGTGATTTTGAGAGAAGGGTGTGTTCCCTTTTATAAGAGAGGTGAATGTTACTTTAAGAAAATCTTGAAATATTAATTTATTATAAAATCATAATCAGTTTATAATGGCTCCAAAAAGAATTTATTTCCAGTCAATGGTAGGACTAGGTTGAAAATCTCTCATCGAATAGGTTTTAGACAGGTTTAGGTCACCATATTAACCTTTTCTTTTAGATTTAACTCATACTTAAATAGTTTATTGTTTACCATGTATTATTTCATTATTAAAATAAATGGTTGATAAAATTACTATAAAAATCCAAAATAACCCCAACTGATTAATTATATATATATCTAATCATATCTAAGATCTTTGTCTAAGCCCTATATTTTTAGGAATATTATATCAATTAATAATATAGTATTTGTTTTAAAAACTCATTTATGTCAATTTTTGCACAATTTTGTATTTTTTTGAAAGTCAGAAAAACTTTATCACTTCGAAAAAAAATTATCAAATAAACCCTAACATGTCATATTATCCTAGAAAATTATTGGAATAAATCATAAGTATCAATTGAAATTTATTTTGATATTTATAATATAAATTATTTTAATTATTCATTAATAAGGTAATTATTTCATCATCATTATGTCATAAATAAATTTAATTATCTAATATCTGAAAATTATAAATAAACTAAAATTATGTAGGAAATCTGTTTATATTTCTATTGAATATTTATAGTCGAATTTATCCTATGTATAACCCTATAATAAAAATGGTTTAGTTATTAAACCTTTAATTTAACACATTTAACTCTTCTTTAAATAAAATAATAATAAATGTCCTAATCTAATCTGAGTTGACCAAAAGGATAATATTTTATTCCTAAAGTTTATTTTGGTAGAAATAAACTTTTCCAAAAGAATTAGGAAATGTGTTAGTGTAATTATAATATCATTTCTTATCTTTAATTACCCTATTTACTTTTAATCATGGTAAATAAAAGTCAAAAGATACTATTTACAAAAAAAAAATATTTTCAACTTAGTGAACCATATTTTACTTACTAAGGTAAACTGTGTCTCTCTAATTTTTGAAAATAAATTCACAGAAGATTTAAAATTTCATTTTATGAAAAATTTCATATGCGCCAAAGTGTGGTTAAAAGTCAGTAAAAAGTTCAATAAAATTTTACATATCTAATCTTTTTATAAAATGACTCTAATGAATTACATTGAACATATATAAGTATTAGCTATCTATTTTGACCTAAATTAAAATTACGTTAAATAACTAATTATATAAATAAAAATCTATTTTTAAATAATAACACAGTGTTTTTAACTATTCATCAAAAATTGAATGATTTCTAAAAAAACCAAAAAATCACCCTAATCTTATTTTGATATTCTGAATCCAAAAATGAAGTCCATTTTGAAAAATAAAATATATAATATTTTAAAAAGTGGGAATTACTATTCTTAACGGCTATTTTGATTGGTCGTGGTGTGTTAGAACTGGAAGTTGCGTACAACGCAAGCTATTATATTATTCAAATAGAATCGTACTGTGGAAGATTGGGGTGTTATATAAAATTTTTCTTGTCATATAAAATTAAATCATACAACAATTGAAACATCAGTACTAAAATAATCATGTTTTGTGATCATTAAAATAAGAGAGTGTCAAACAGAGTCCACATAATGATAGGGTAATAGATATTAACTACAAAAATTGTCCCATGACATGTTTTATTTTCATTAAGATTATGTTATATATATGGTATACAATTATTATGAAATTTTTGGTGATATCCTACTAGGATCATAGCTCACACCATAAATCGTCCTTCTCGGATGTGTATATTTCCATATGATAGGTCTAGGTAAAGGGAAGACACCACACAAAAGTAGAGGGTGCTCTTGTCTTTTGGGACCTTCAAGAGTTGGATACACCTATTGGAACTATGATTAATAAGTTGTGTAGGGTTATATTTTTTTACATTATGACTGTTATCCAGGTGTTTTACACCCATTTTTCCTTGTGTATTGTTTTTATACAAATATGTTCATAATTTTATTATTTTCTATTTCGTTTTAACTTCTTACTCTTATATATTAATTGTTCACTCTTTTATTTTAAAAATTTTAGGGTTCTTGTCTCTAACCATGGGGGTTGTAAAATCCATTTATTTCATTTCTGGAAAGGATTAATTTCCAATTTGGTGGGTTAACAGGGTCGGTTAGTGAAAATGGAAATCTATATTGTTGCACTAAGAGTAAACTAAATAGTCTATTATACCACCCAGTCATAGCTATTCCATAAATATAGAGTTCAAATATTAATTAATTTTTCATTGTAATTTATTGGATTAATCCACATGGATTATATATTTTATGTAAAATATTGACATTTTTTTATTCTAGGAATTTTAACTTTGTTACAACACTAAAAAAATGTTTCACCTTTTTTGATTTTATTACTATTCTATTATTATGTGATTTAATGGTAAACCCTATTAATCTATGTTTTTTAATGATTTTTAGGTATAATTGAAATACTAACATATGGTTTGTTTGAAACTCATAAGAATTTTCAACAAATATGGGAGGAATATTTATTTTTATAAATTGGAATAAGTTTTCATATTACTCAGAAACATTACATATATTGGGTTTTACATAATTAAGTCTAGGACAAGTGTATGCTATTAAGTAAATATTTATTATATTTTCTAGGATACAAGTGGAGCATTAAGAATTTTTATTTTCCAATATATGGAGAGTCATGTTCCCTGTGAATCATAGATATTTTTTGTAAAGACTAATTCAATTTATAAATATTTATTGATTTTAGAGTTGCATCTGTGATGCCTAATATACAATGGAACATTCATTAGATTTTATACCAAAATAAATTTGAATTAATATCTCATGAATAATATTTTATCAATATTTATGAAATTCATAAACTGAAAATATGATTTTTTACATGATATGTAAATTTTCTCCCTTTTGCACTATACTCTCATGATAATCCATTACTCAAACTAATGTTATGTGGCATGAATTTTGAGATATTTGCCTATAAATATGTTTTCAATCATATTTTTTTCTGAAAAATGATGATTTATTCAAAAGAATATATTGAAAAAATATCATATGGTATGATTTATAAGAAACATATATTGTAAAATCCCATGGATATTGTTGAATTGTGGAGATATTTCATTTTTATCTCTACATACAAGGAATTGGATCCCATGCACACATCAAATCCTGAAGAACCTTGTTTCTTCATATTTAAATATATTTTTACCCTCAAAGAGGATGATTAGAAATATAGGTTCATAACCAAAGAAACCCAGACTATGTTTTCCCAATTAGTCATAGGATAATAACAATAAGGTTTTAGTAATTTATACAATTCTTTTGAAGAATTTTAATAAAATTTATTTCAATATTTCTCTCATTCTCTCCATCTAATTTTATCACTATGAATTCCAATCATAATGATTGTGAATAACTAACATGAGTTAATTCCTAGGTAAGAATCATGTGATTAACCAGAGTCTTTCCTCAATCATGTTTAACTAATTATTTTTTTATGTTTTTTAGAATGATCATTGTTGGATATTGGTGACACAGACCTCATAATGGTTGTCTTAGGATGAACTTCGTCTTATTACACACTTTGAAATCTATTGACATGATAAATGTGGAGAATGATATTATTATTAGGTTTTATTATTGAATGGATATGATTTCTTACAAAGGAGGTGGGTTATTGTAATATATATATTCATGAGAGCACTAGCATGTAATTTAGGAGATGTTGGAAGTGTAATTTTCATGGTTATTGTTAGGTTCAACTGTATATTCACAGTAATGGAATAGGAGGAAGAAAAAAAATATGATGTAGTTTCATAATTGAGTAGGTGTACAACTAACAAAGAGGTAATGAAGGTTACCTAGAAATAATTCTATATTGAATATATCATTTCATTCACACCACATTATTATTATATCGATAATTAAGAGTTTTTGTTTTTATCTATATCCATTTAAAAAATACCCATTTGTTTTAAATTATTTATTTATATTTAAAAATACCAGCAATATAATAAACTGAAATAAAAAATTAGTGATCCAAAATAGTCTAACTGAGAGATGACTATATTCAGTTACATCATTTTACTATTAGTAAAATAACTATATTTTTTATATCACCCCATAATGGGTGTCTTAGAAAATTTCCATATTTTCAAAAATTATTGAGTATATGCAAGTGTAATCTTATAGAAGGTCACTTACAACGTGACTCACCCATTTATAATGAATATCTATTGTAACATCTTTATTTTTTAATGTCATTGGATATAAAAAACATTACCTAGTTAATGAAATTTGAATAGACATTGAAGGTGATTAACTATCATCCGATAACTCTAAACAGATACCTCTATAAGGCACATAGAAAAAAACAAAAAATTCAAGTCAAAATAATAAAAAATTAATGTCTCCATATAAACTCATTTCTATCATATTTATTAAAATTAATTAAGTAGTGACTCTCAATATTTTTTTAAGAATTAGTAAACCCATGGATTTCCCTAAATAGTGAATGAGAAGAAGAACAATCACCTTTATAGAAACACATGAAACTCTTTAAACATGTAAAACATTTAATTAAGAGAATAGTATATCAATTAACATTTCAGAAATATTCATAGTTACTAACTATCATGAATGGAGTTGATGATTTTAATATTTATTTATCAAACATTAATTAAATTAATATTTAGTTATTCATTGATTCCCTACATGATTTATTGGATATATTGTTAATTGATTGGGACCTATAAGATTAATAAGATAAGTATATAGAATGGATGGTCATATTTATGGATAAAAAGTTTGAACTAGTTGAATTTCACACTAGTGAATATGGTGATGAGGGAATGAAATTGAAAATCGCTATGTAATTAGTTAATAAACCTAAACTAGAATATAAGAGGGATATCTTCTGAATATATCCACCTCTAGTGGACACCAATACTCCATCAAAATAAGAAGGGAATCACACATTCATTCTATAGATAACAATACAAATCAAAAATTTATGTCATGCTATGGAGGGGTATGAGAAGTAAAATGTAATTTTGGATATAATTTCATAATAGATATGGATTAGCACTATATGGGAAATGTTTTAGAGGTTTTTTAAAGTAAACTCAACATTCTATGGGTTAGGGATAACTACAGGACTATCTAGTATTAGTTAGTATAAACACAACACTAATTGGGGTATTAACCTACTATATATCTAAGTTTGTCATTTACTTATTATGTTAATTATTATATCATTACAAATACAATCTGTTCCTTCAAGGTTACAATTTTTTTGGAAGCATGTCTCAAGCCCCTATTTATTAAATAAAACATTTTTTTAATTATTATTTTTTACTTTATGTTTGATTGAAATTTTATCTACATGATTATTGTGCCTCTTTTCAATTGTGTAGGTATATTTATGTTTGTGGGAGTATTAACATATTTTAGGTGTTTTTTCATTTATATTAAGAAATTTTATGTTAAACTAATATCCATACTCATTTATTACTCATGAGTTAGTTTTGAGAGGTTTTACTCTATTTGTGAAAAATAGACTTGAAAATGATTGTATATAAGTAAAATATTCATATAATTATATTTAAAAAATTATGATTTTGACTAATCTTTCAAATCCATATCCATGATCACTATAACAATAATTTATTTTACTATGTATTTTCCCTTTGAAAAATTATTTATTGAATATGATCTTCATAAAAAAACTGATCTCCAATTTAAATTTAAGGTATAAACATTTTATAAAAGATGAAATAAACATGATTAGTGGTGATCCTGCTTGGGGAATTAGTTATAATGTATCTTAGACTAGGACATTGCAAAGTTGTATCATAAGGGTTTTTTTTCAGTAAAATTATTATTTGGGATGGTATATTGGATACTGGAATGTTTTGGGACTTGTTATTGAGATTGTTCATAAGAGTATCTAACCCATGAGTGGGGGTTTTATTGTTGTTATTAACAATTTCTATTATTATGGTATGTTATTTCACTATGGGTGATGCTATTATTGTATTATTTTATTGTATTATAAGATTTAATTCATGGCACATTATGTAATGAAGTTTTTATATACATCAATTATTTTCGGCATTTTTGATTTATGTGGCATTATTATTATTGGGAACTCATTGGAAATTATGTTATAGTGGGAAGTGGGAAATTAAAATGCTTTTCCGGTTCACTTTGGGCTTTTAAAAAATACTTGCAAATAAGAAATTTGAAAATTGTTTATATTAGAAAGTGATAAATTAAAAGGTTTAAAATTGTTACTATATTATAATTATTTATGTTTTTTTAAACTGAAATGGTTGAAATGGTGTCAAATTAATGTCTTGGAATAATTCTAGTTTGGTTTACCCAATGTTATCCATACATCATGATATGAATAGTTGATTGTAGTGATTTGCTGCACCTTTTAGTATTGGGATAGTGGGCGTAGAGTGGTTTGGTTTTGACCACTGGTGAGACATATTTTGTTTAAATTGTAAAAACTAAATTTTTTGAGTTTTGAGATGTATGTTTAACACTATAGAGATATACTACCATGATAATGTTTACTGGTTTTGAGATAATAGAACATCACTTAGAATAGTCCTCTAATAGTGGGAATGGAACATCCCTTAATTTTGGGTAATAAAGGTAATGATAAGTTTTGTGAGAACAATTATTGTTTTAAAATGATTAAGGAGAGACAACCAAGATAGGACGTGTTAGGTATGTTTCACCTAGTGATATATTTTTTTCTACAACACCCTCTTAGGTTTTCCGGAGAGGGTAGACCTGAGGTAGATGAGTTCTGGATAGATTTCAGACATAAAATACTAGACAACTTAGAGAATCCTAACAATTAGTGTAACATCCCAGATAAATAAGGAACAAGACACTTTTCATATTTATTATTATTTGTGAATTAAATATTAATTATACATTAAAGAGGGCACTATGTTTGATGGCATACCTGATACGCAACCACGAGTTTCACTGAAATCTTACACTGCACACTAATAATATAATATTATTATTTTAAATGGTAGTTAATGCATAGTCTTTGTATTGGTGGGAATGAATATAAACAACTAAAATATGATTATATATGTTTGTTAAATGTTTTTACAATTATCCAACAAATGTTAGGGGCTTAAAATATGAATGAATCTAATTTTAAGCTTGAATAGTCTAATATTTAGTAAAAGGTCGATTTACCGCCTTTTATTGGAGAACCATATTAAAATATAGTATTAATAATTTTTATACATTATATTTTACCAAATAAAATCCTTCTTTATAACAGGGACATCAAAATTTACTTTGTGAAGATTTTTGGAATTGTTCTGATAATGTTCATTATTTAATGAATAGTGAAAATATTGTATTTTAATTCTAAATTTTGTTTTAACATAAATTATTTATATGTTTAGATAGTATTATTAATTGGATTTAAAGTGTAATTAGAATATATTTTTACCATTTAATCCAGTGTTGGTGATTGGAATTAATTTCACTTTGAATGTTGACATAAATAAGTGTCAATCGTTGGATAGTTATTGTTTCTTAAAGACACCCTATTTGTTTTAACAAGGGGAATTAATTTTAAATTAATTAATTCCCCTTTTATGTTTAGAATTTATAAAAATATAAATCATTTTTTAATTCTTAATATAAACAATATCTTAGGCTGAATTTTTTGTATTTTTCTGAAAAACATAAATTCGTTATGAATAGTGAAACCACTTAGTAGTAGTTAAAAAAACTGGATTTTTCATTTAAATGAAATTTTACGGCTTTTGTGAACTGAATTTCGAAAATCCGACATACATTGTTGGTATTTGTATGTAAAATTTTGTTCAATAAGATGAAAATAATTTTTGGTGAATAGTATCTTTTGACTTTTATTTAGCGCGGTTAAATGTAAATAGGGTAATTCTTGGTAAAAAGAATATTTTAATGATTAAAAATTATCTTAACACTTGTACAAACCTTATTGGATGAGTAATGGACGACCATGGTCAACCTTGGGTCTATTTTGGGACCCCATGGATCCACTTATGAATGGTAATGACACTTAAGATTAATTAATTCAATGAAAGGGAAAATTGACATTAACAAAAATCTAGTAAATTAAATTTTATATGTTGTTATATAAGTAATATTTTTGACTATAAATATTCATTGGAAATCTAAAAAGATTTAATAAATCTTGGTATTTTTTTTATAATTTTTAGATATCGAATAAATTAAATTATTTATGACACAATAATGATGCAGTGTTTACCGCATTAATAAATCATTTAAATAAATAAGATTATAAATATTCAAATAACATCTGAAACATGTCAAATTCTTATTGAATGATTTTATTTCAACCATGAGTTGTCTTATCTTTTACTATAATTATTTTTGGACTTTTAGAAACCGAATATCATTACATAATAAAATAATATTATCACACTTTCCTAAAGAGCCCCTCCTCCCCTATAAAAAGCCCTCACTTCTAACCCATTCTACACACCACTAAATCCATTATGCTCGTCCAAAATCTGCCCATTTAATCTCCCAACATCCCTCTACTCCTCCTAGAAGCCTTACCTTATGCATAAGGAACTTCAAGTGGGTTTTTTGGTTCAAACCAAAGGAACTTACCCAAATTAAAGGTAAAAGTTCCTCCTAACTTCTTTTATTTTATTTTTCTTCTCCAACCACTAAAATATTTTTATTCCTTTATTTAATAACAACACCAGTATCCTCAATATACTAGGATTTTGTTATGATATGTATTGTTAGGACTAATAGGGGCCTATATACCCTGAGAGGGGGGGGGGTGAATCAGGGTATGGATATTCTTTTTCAAAGTTCTTTCTGCCCCACTAGATCTTGACCTCTTTGTTAAAAGGGTCACTTTGTTTGCACTTGTGTGGTTACTGTGATCTGTGTGGTTACTGTGATCACTTGTCTCCTTTACCTGATGATGATGCTTTGAATGTAATGCAGGGGAGTAAGCAGGCAGACACAGAGATTTTTACGTGGTTCACCGCTAAGGGCTACGTCCAAGGAGCATACGCCGACAAGTTGCCGGTTCGTACCAAATTCCACTAGTCTTCACTAGCTGTGGATTACAATGTTCGGGCTAGATCACTTCTATGCCCAGGATCACTGCCTTTACAAGGTTTAGGGTCAGCTCACTGCTTTCCCAAGGGTCACTCCCTGTTTCTCTCTCTCTGGCTCACTGCCGGTGGAGAGGATCACCTTTTCCTCTTCCTAAGCTCACTGCTCCAGAAGGGATTCACTCACAGTTTATAGACATGTAGGTCTCTTCATTTTCATGAAGGAATGCATCTTCCTCTGTATGTAGATGCTCTGTTGAAGTCCAACTTTCACCCGCAGATGAATCTCACTTTTCACCGGATGTACCGGGCAACCTCAATTTTTACGCGCAACCCTTACGGTGTCTTGCGCGCAATTTCTATGATTTGCGCGAAATTCCTTTTTCGCGCAACCTCCAAATATTACGCGTAGCCTAGAAACTTCCTTGCGCGCAATGAACTACTTTTGCGCGAAATCCACTTTTTGCGCAATCTTCCTTTTACGCACCAATCACCAACTTTCTGCGCAGCCTTTGCTTTTCGCACAATCTGACTTTACGCGCAAACTTTAAGTTTACGCGCAACACCCTTTCTAACTTCAATTTCACGCACCAGAGCTCAGGTATTTTCTATGTCTTGAACTCTACTAAATGGAGGAGGGTCACTTCATATTTATAGGCAAAATCGACCCCGCGCGAAAAAAACCCTCCTTGAGCGCGTAATCTGCTTTGATCGCGAAATACAAATCTTCCGCGCACAACCATTTTCCACGCACTGCTCCATAATTTCGCGCACCTCATTCCTTTGCCATTTTCCGAGCTTTGGACCTCGAAACATCTTTTTCGCGAAATACTTCATCCGCTATTTCACGCGCCACTTCAATTTTTCGCGCACGCCTCCAAAATTTCGCGCGCCTCAAGCCTTTACCGATTTTCAAGCTTTCGGCCTTGAAACATCTTTTGCGCGAAATACAATTTCGCGCATCCCGCTGTTTTGCGCGCCACACTTCAAGATTTCGCGCAACCCGCTAATTTTGCACGCCACGCTTAATATTTCCGCGCACCTCCTTCATTTCTCTCTCCTCAACCTTTGCCAACAACATATCACTCCATTTTCCATTGGCGATTTTCAGGCCCATAAATTTGGCAAACACTGGGAAACGGCGCCACCTTGTACTGCTCTTTTGTACTGCCTCCAGATCGTCCTTTCCTTTGTCATAGTTATTTGTCAAAATGGAATGTCAACAACTTCTCGGGAACTCGACAATTCTCCATGGAAACCTGCTTTGTCAACAAACACAATCAACCCAAAATACTGCAATGTTACCTTGAGGTATTTTTGCCCAACAATCTCCCCCTTTGGGTTTGTTGACAACTCTTCACAAATTTGCTCAGAATTATTTTCTGCACGTTGATACCTCACTGAGTCTTCTTCCAGCTGCTACCACCATTCGCCTATTGCGATTATGATAGAGTTCAAGGATTCACTTAACACGTACTCTAAGCCCACATGAGCAATGCTCGGCGTGAGAAAAAAGAGTAGTATGAAAAGTTCATCAATGAATCACTTCATGTTAGACCCCAATTGTCGATTCCACCCTGATACCAATTCTTAAAATAAAACCAGTTGTTGAACCACACTGATACCAATTGGTGAATTCTTAAGTTGATACCAATTGTTGATAGCTGGACACCGTCTCACACTATTCCAACACCACTGTTCTGCTTTTATCACGATCCTCAGCTGTCGTGATTTCTATGATTTGATCGATCACGTCTAGCATCGTCAGATTTAATACACTCCCCCTTTCTCATTGCTCCCCCTTTCTGGCTGCTCCACCTATCAGCTTCTCCCCGTATCAATTATGATTTATCAAATCTCAACACTGTCTCCCAGTCACAATTTTCTCCCCTTTTAACAAACACTATTTTCTCCCCCTTTGTCAACGAACCCAAAGGACAGTCCTTTGTAGTCTATAACACAGTAGAGAACACATATCAGCACATTAGGGAAAACACATCATACCTCGAGGAGAGGGGGGTGGGGGACCCACATCCACACTATTTCAAGTGAGGGGAATCGACTGAACTCCCAGAGCCAGTCGATGCCTCTCAAAAGCTTCCTTGGGTAAGGCCTTTGTCAGAATGTCTGCAACCTGTAGCTCTATAGGCATATACTCCAACTTCACGATTCCCTGCTCAACCTTCTCTTTGATAAAATGATACTTAATCTCAATGTGCTTTGTCCTTGAATGATGAACGGGATTTTTGCTAAGATTTATAGCACTTGAGTTGTCACACTGAATTCCGATCGGAGACTTCACTTCAACTCCCATATCATCAAGCTGCTGCTTCATCCACAATAATTGTGTGCATGCTTGAGTGGCTGCAATATACTCAGCTTCTGCGGTGCTCAATGAAATGCAATCTTGTTTCTTGCTTAGCCAAGAAATACACAATCCACCAAGATAGAATGCACCACCTGACGTTGATTTTCTATCATCTGTTGAACCGGCCCAGCCTGCATCAGTATATCCCAATAACTCTGTCTGAGATTTGTCGTTGTATGTCAAGCCGAAGTCCACCGTGCCCTTGATATACCGAAGTATTCTTTTCACTGCAAGCATGTGACTTTCCTTGGGATTAATCTGATACCTCGCTGCTTGGCATGTGGTGAAAACAATATCAGGCCTTGTTGCGGTTAAGTACAACAGACTTCCAATGATTTGCTTGTATTCTGTGATATTAACTACCTTGCCATCCTCATCATCCTTTGATTACTCTTTATCTGGGAGTCAACTTTGCACATCAGTCGTGCTTTGTTCCGAATCATCATGCCATATTCATTCATCTTGTCTTGATAGACCCATTTTTTCTTGATGACATTTTTATCATCTAGCCTCGGAACAATCTCCCACGTCTGATTCTTCTCAAGTCTGATCTATCTCTTCATCCATGGTATGATCCCAGTTTTCATCTTCAGTTGCATCAGCAAAGCATTTCGGCTCAACCTGAGATATAAAAGATGTTTTTTGCAGTGATTTCATTCTCCTTGTCTAAGCTAGAGCTAACTAATCACCAATGATATTCTGCATGTCAATTTAAGCTCAACTCTTTGACTGTTGTGCAGATGAGGATTTTTACTTCCTTGTACTCACAAACTAGACACTTTCATGTTCATCATTGGTGTCTTCTTCTGAATCAGCATAAGCCACTTCTGATCTCCCAATGTTGCTTTCTTCCTCAATACTTCTATCAGGAAGTTGTTCACTGACTCATTTTTCAGTGCCTTCATTTCTTTCAGCTAGGTTTCTCAAATTTTTGTTGACACGCCTTTGATTTTCTCTTGCAGCTTCTTGGTATCCTGAAAATAGTCAGCTGATCCCATATTGTTAGAGCAAATAGATAAGCATGAAATGCTTTGTTATTGCTGCTTCTCCCTGTGTGTATTTCTTCCCTCAATAGGAAACACCTGAGCCGAGTCATCCAATTATTGCATCGATGGCTCTTGAATCTGATTTGGATATAGAATGCTCCCCCTGGGTTATGAAACTCTTCCAGTTGTTAGGCCCAACAGTTTAGACCCATAACACGTCTTTTCCTCCTGCATCATTTGTTCTCATCTTCCACTCAAATTTGAGCCATTAACAAAATCTCTAAGCCTACGGAGTTGAAACTCGGTGTAGGAAACAAGAGATAAAGTTAATAACACAATCACTTCCTATTGTGCTCTGTTGCTCCCTTTCTTCATCAACTCTAGTACCTGATTTGAATCAATTGAAATTCTAGAGCAAATCACTTCTCCACTTCGGATCCTTAGATGCCACTACCCCATGGATCGTATCTCCCTAAAACCTGAAACACATGAATCATCCGTTAATAGCATTTAAATATATAGGGAGAGGGGTATCTTCTGGACTCCTCAAGATGAGGATTGTGGTTGATCCTGATGGGTCAACCCTTTGATTCTTTCTTGGAGAGCATCACACTCCTTTCTTGCTTCCTCCAATTGCCTAGCCAACTTCAATTGTTCTGGCCATATGACTATGCATTCATTGCCTACATTCTGAGCCTTTTTCTGATATGTAGATTTGGTAGGCTCAGCCTTTCTCACCGCTTGAGGTATAAGCCCACTGGTACACATTTCCTTCTTTGAGGTTCTACCAAAGTTCCACTTTCCTTGATTATTTCTCTGAGTAGAAACCTCTCTATTTGGCATCTTCCATTTCTTCTTCTCCCATCTTAGGGGTCTTCCTCTTTCCTTCACTTCTCGCTGAGAAACACGACATGTGGATTTTTCGATGCATTATTTTCTTATCTGCCTTTTATCAGATTTATGGGTCACCAACCTATTTTTAATTGGTGGTGGGTCCTCCATTGAACGTCCATTCTTCTTTATCACCGCTGGAGTAGATCTCCCCTTAATCTTCCAAGTTTGATCACATTCTCTCCTTGAGAGCTGTTGTGATTATGACAGAGGATGTGACTGGTACACCTTTCGTTCAGCTCCATGTGATTCCCCGAGGCTCGAAGCCTATTATTCTCCTTACCACATTGTCTCCCAGTACATGCTTCTTTCTTGTACACTTCCTGTGGTGGAGATCTCTTTTCTTGTTCCTTTCCCTTTCCGGCTTTCTTCTTACTCCAATGTCTCGCCATGTGCCCATAGTGAGAACATATAAAACATTTTCCCTCAAAGGCATACCTCATTTTATCATCTCTCTACTGAGATGTTGATGCACCTTGAGTTCTTCCTCTGATATTGTTCTCTTGAGCTTCCTAACACATGCTCATGGTGTGTCCCATTCTTCCGCAGTAATAGCATCTAATGTATGCTTTCCTCTAAGAAGCTCTTCTTTCTAATTTCTCATGATGCTTCTTCCTGTTCTCAGATTTATTAATGTTTCTCTTTTCACAGCCTGAAATGTACTCCAGAGCCTCTGTACAGAAGCTTGATGTGTGGCCATGGACTCCGCAGAAATAGCACATATCATCACTCCTTGAAACTATCCTCATAGGCCTATCTCCAGAACCTACAGGATTTTTCTTACCCTTGGAATTTTTCACTGCATTTTTCTTATCATCCATAGGAGTGGAATTATCATATCCAATTCCAGATTTTCCCAAAAAGGTTGACCTTTGGGAAGATACAATCCTTTCATGCTTCTCCTCTGATGCAGCATATTTGGACTTCATTTTATCATCACCTGCCGAAGGATGATCAAATAATAAGTGCAGTGCATCCTTCAACTTGTGCTTATCTTTGGATTTAGACTTCTCCATTTCCTTTTTGACTGATTGTAGCTCTTCTTCCAACTTTTGAATCTTCAAATCTCTTGATACAAGTTGACCATCAAGTTCTTTTCTGAGATTCTTTCCACAACTCATCTCATCTTCCAGTTCATGCTTCAGCTTACTAACCACGTCGTTTTGCTCTTTTAATTTCAATTTTTCTAGAGCAAGATAATCGGAGCAACATGCATTCTCTTGTTGTAGTCTTTGATTCTTCTGAACTAACTCAGACAGCTGTGTAGCAAGATCATCATTCTTGGCTTTCAAATTCCGAACTTCATCGGACTCTTGATTCTCTTCACACTTACCAGCCTTTTGTTTTCCTTTTCCTTTAGCCAGCTTCTGTAGTTCCTCACCTTGAGAATAATTCTTCTTTGTTAGGTCAGTAACTATATCAATAAGCCTTTGATTTAAGCCTCTTAGCTTGTTGACCTCAGTTTCCAGAGCATGGATCTGTATGCCTTTAGATTTAATTTCTTCAGTGGATTTCTGATCCAATTCTTTAGTCCCATGGACAACTTCCACCTTTTTGTTTAGGCCATCGATCTCTCTTTTTTGTTCTTCAACCTTCAGCTTATACTTACTAACGGATTCTGAGTTCTCTGATGTTGATAAGTTTAGTTTCTCAATTTCTTCCATCATCTCAGATTTCTCTTCTTCCTGCTGCTGCATATAGAGTTTTGCATCGCGAACAATTTTGTTAGCTTTCTTGGTTTTGGCCCTCCAAACATCTATCTCTTCAAGAGCAGCCTCAAACTCAGCTCTCATATCAATTCTTCCTTCAATTTCTTCTTCTTCATCGTCAGTGGTTCCAACGTCACTTGGAAATTCAGGTTCTTCACTCATTCCGTCAACATCTTTGAATGAGTAAGTATTTTTGTTGTATGATTTATCCAAATCATTTCTCTGTTCACTACATGATTCCTTTAGTAAGCTATTTGATTCTTTTAGTTGAATCACACTTTTTCCAAAAACACTTCCACACTGAGGGATACCACCTGACTTCTGATTCTTCTTTGAAGATTTTGTTTTCCCCATGGTAGACCGAGATAAGTGAAAACAATATCTTCAACTACACAGAAAGACTACACCAAGTCCAAGAAAACATATCTGATAAAAGCAACCTTCCCTCTGATACCAATTATTAGGACTAATAGGGGCCTATATACCCTGAGAGGGGGGGGGGGTGAATCAGGGTATGGATATTCTTTTTCAAATTTCTTTCTGCCCCACTGGATATTGACCTCTTTGTTACAAGGGTCACTTTGTTTGCACTTGTGTGGTTACTGTGATCTGTGTGGTTACTGTGATCACTTGTCTCCTTTACGTGATGATGATTCTTTGAATGCAATGCAGGGGAGTAAGCAGGCAGACACAGAGATTTTTACTTGGTTCACCGCTAAGGGCTACGTCCAAGGAGCATACGCCGACAAGTTGTCGGTTCGTACCAAATTCCACTAGTCTTCACTAGCTGTGGATTACAATGTTCGGGCTAGATCACTTCTATGCCCATGCTCACTACCTTTACAAGGTTTAGGGTCATCTCACTGCTTTCCCAAGGGTCACTCCCTGTTTCTCTCTCTCTGGCTCACTGCCGGTGGAGAGGATCACCTTTTCCTCTTCCTAAGCTCACTGCTCCAGACGGGATTCACTCACAGTTTATAAACCTGTAGGTCTCTTCATTTTCATGAAGGAATGCATCTTCCTCTGTATGTAGATGCTCTGTTGAAGTCCAACTTTCACCCGCAGATGAATCTCACTTTGCACCGGATGTACCGGGCAACCTCAATTTTTACGCGCAACCCTTACGGTGTCTTGCGCGCAATTTCTATGATTTGCGCGAAATTCCTTTTTCGCACAACCTCCAAATATTACGCGCAGCCTAGAAACTTCCTTTTGCGCAATTCACTACTTTTGCGCGAAATCTACTTTTCGCGCAATCTTCCTTTTATGCGCCAATCACCAACTTTCTGCGCAGCCTTTGCTTTTCGCGCAATCTGACTTTACGCGCAAACTTTAAGTTTACGCGCAACACCCTTTCTCACTTCAATTTCGCTCACCAGAGCTCGGGTATTTTCTATGTCTTGAACTCTACTGAATGGAGGAGGGTCACTTCATATTTATAGGCAAAATCGACCCCGCGCGAAAAACCCTCCTTGAGCGCGTAATCCGCTTTGATCGCGAAATACAAATCTTCCGCGCACAACCATTTTCCGCGCACTGCTCCATAATTTCGCGCACCTCATGCCTTTGCCATTTTCCGAGCTTCGGACCTCGAAACATCTTTTGCGCGAAATAATTCATCCTCTATTTCGCGCGCCACTTCAATTTTTCGCGCACGCCTGCAAAATTTCGCGTGCCTCATGCCTTTACCGATTTTCAAGCTTTTGGCCTTGAAACATCTTTTGCGCGAAATACAATTTCGTGAAACCCGCTGTTTTGTGCGCCACACTTCAAGATTTCGCGCAACCCGCTAATTTTGCGCGCCATGCTTAATGTTTCCATGAACCTCCTTCATTTCTCTCTCCTCCACCTTTTCCAACAACATATCACTCCATTTTCCATTGGCGATTTTCAGGCCCATAAATTTGGAAAACACTGGGAAACGGCGCCACCTTGTACTGATCTTTTGTACCGCCTCCAGATCGTCCTTTCCTTTTTCATAGTTATTTGTCAACATGGAATGTCAACAACTTCTCGGGAACTCGACAATTCTCCATGGAAACCTGCTTTTTCAACAAACACAATCAACCCAAAATACTGCAATGTTACCTTGAGGGATTTTTGCCCAATAATCTCCCCCTTTGGATTTGTTGACAACTCTTCACAAATTTGCTCAGAATTATTTTCTGCACGTTGATACCTCACTGAGTCTTCTTCCAGCTGCTACCACCATTCGCCTCTTGAGATTATGATAGAGTTCAAGGATTCACTTAACACGTACTCTAAGCCCACATGAGCAATGCTCGGCATGAGAAACAAGACTAGTATGAAAAGTTCATCAATGAATCACTTCATGTTATACCCCAATTGTCGATTCCACCCTGATACCAATTCTTAAAATAAAACCAGTGGTTGAACCACACTGATACCAATTGGTGAATTCTTAAGTTGATACCAATTGTTGATAGCTGTACACCATCTCACACCATTCCAACACCAATGTTCTGCTTTTATCACGATCCTCAGCTGTCGTGATTTCTATGATTTGATCGATCACGTCTAGCATCGTCAGATTTAATACACTCCCCCTTTCTCATTGCTCCCCCTTTCTGGCTGCTCCACCTGTCAGCTTCTCCCCGTATCAATTATGATTTATCAAATCTCAACACTGTCTCCCAGTCACAATTTTCTCCCCTTTTAACAAACACTATTTTCTCCCCCTTCGTCAACGAACCCAAAGGACAGTCCTTTGTAGTCTATAACATAGTAGAGAACACATATCAGCGCATTAGGGAAAACACATCATACCTTGGGGAGAGGGGGTGGGGGACCCACATCCATACTATTTCAAGTGCGGGGAATCGACTGAACTCCCAGAGCCAGTCGATTCCTCTCAAAAGCTTCCTTGGGTAAGGCCTTTGTCAGAATGTCTGCAACCTGTAGCTCTATAGGCACATACTCCAACTTCATGATTCCCTGCTCAACCTTCTCCTTGATAAAATGATACTTAATCTCAATGTGCTTTGTCCTTGAATGATGAACGGGATTTTTTCTAAGATTTATAGCACTTGAGTTGTCACACTAGATTCCGATCGGAGACTTCACTTCAACTCCCATGTCATCAAGCTGCTGCTTCATCCACAATAATTGTGTGCATGCTTGAGTGGCCGCAATATACTCAGATTCTGCGGTGCTCAATGAAATGAAATCTTGTTTCTTGCTTAGCCAAGAAATACACAATCCACCAAGATAGAATGCACCACCTGACGTTGATTTTCTATCATCTGTTGAACCGGCCCAGTCTGCATCAGTATATCCCAATAACTCTGTCTGAGATTTGTCGTTGTATGTCAAGCCGAAGTCCACCGTGCCCTTGATATACCGATGTATTCTTTTCAGTGCAAGCATGTGACTTTCCTTGGGATTACTCTGATACCTCGCTGCTTGGCATGTGGTGAAAACAATATCAGGACTTGTTGTGGTTAAGTACAATAGACTTCCAATGATTTGCCTGTATTCTGTGATATTAACTACCTTGCCATCCTCATCATCCTTTGATTACTCTTTATCTGGGAGTCTCCTTTGCACATCAGTCGTGCTTTGTTCCGAATCATCATGCCATATTCATTCATCTTGTCTTGATAGACCCATTTTTTCTTGATGACATTTTTATCATCTAGCCTCGAAACAATCTCCCACGTCTGATTCTTCTCAAGTCTGATCTATCTCTTCATCCATGGTATGATCCCAGTTTTCATCTTCAGTTGCATCAGCAAAGCATTTCGGCTCAACCTGAGATATAAAAGATGTTTTCTGCAGTGATTTCATTCTCCTTGTCTAAGCTAGAGCTAACTAATCACCAATGATATTCTGCATGTCAATTTCAGCTCAACTCTTTAACTGTTGTGCAGATGAGGATTTTTACTTCCTTGTACTCACAAACTAGACACTTTCATGTTCATCATTGGTGTCTTCTTCTGAATCAGCATAAGCCACTTCTGATCTCCATATGTTTCTTTCTTCCTCAATACTTCTATCAGGAAGTTGTTCACTGACTCATTTTTCAGTGGCTTCATTTCTTTCAGCTAGGTTTCTCAAATTTTTGTTGAGACGCCTTTGATTTTCTCTTGCAGCTTTTTGGTATCCTGAAAATAGTCAGCTGATACCATATTGTTAGAGCAAATAGATAAGCATGAAATTCATTGTTATTGCTGCTTCTCCCTGTGTGTCTTTCTTCCCTCAATAGGAAACACCTAAGCCGAGTCATCCAATTATTGCATTGATGGCTCTTGAATCTGATTTGGATATAGAATGCTCCCCCTATGTTATGCAACTCTTCCAGTTGTTAGGCCCAACAGTTTAGACCCATAACACGTCTTTTCCTCCTGCATCATTTGTTCTCATATTCCACTCAAATTTGAGCCATTAACAAAATCTCTAAGCCTACGGAGTTGAAACTCGGTGTAGGAAACAAGAGATAATGTTAATAACACAATCACTTCCTATTGTGCTCTGTTTCTCCCTTTCTTCGTCAACTCTAGTACCTGATTTGAATCAATTGAAATTTTATAGCAAATCACTTCTCCACTTCGCATCCTTAGATGCCACTACCCCATGGATCGTATCTCCCTAAAACCTGAAACACATGAATCATCAGTTAATAGCATTTAAATATATAGGGAGAGGGGTATCTTCTGGACTCCTCAAGATGAGGATTGTGGTTTATCCTGATGGGTCAACCCTTTGATTCTTTCTTGGAGAGCATCACACTCCTTTCTTGCTTCCTCCAATTGCCTAGCCAACTTCAATTGTTCTGTCCATATGACTAGGCATTCATTGCCTACATTCTGAGCCTTTTTCTGATATGTAGATTTGGTAGGCTCAGCCTTTCTCACCGCTTGAGGTATAAGCCCACTGGTACACATTTCCTTCTTTGAGGTTCTACCAAAGTTCCACTTTCCATGATTATTTCTCTGAGTAGAAACCTCTCTATTTGGCATATTCCATTTCTTCTTCTCCCATCTTAGGGGTCTTCCTCTTTCCTTCACTTCTCGCTGAGAAACACGACATGTGGATTTTTCGATGCATTATTTTCTTATCTGCCTTTTATCAGATTTATGGGTCACCACCCTATTTTTAATTGGTGGTGGGTCCTCCATTTAACGTCCATTCTTCTTTATCACCGCTAGAGTATATCTCCCCTTAATCTTCCAAGTTTGCTCACATTCTCTCCTTGAGAGCTGTTGTGAGTATGACAGAGGAGGTGACTGATACACCTTTCGTTCAGCTCCATGTGATTTCCCCGAGGCTCGAAGCCTATTATTCTCCTTACAACTTTGTCTCCCAGTACATACTTCTTTCTTGTACACTTCCTGTGGTGGAGATCTCTTTTCTTGTTCCTTTCCCTTTCCGGCTTTCTTCTTACTGCAATATCTCGCCATGTGCCGATAGTGAGAACATATAAAACATTTTCCCTCAAAGGCATACCTCATTTTATCATCTCTCTGCTGAGGTGTTGATGCACCTTGAGTTCTTCCTCTAATATTGTTCTCCTGAGCTTCCTGACACATGCTCATGGTGTGTCCCATTCTTCCGTAGTAATAGCATCTAATGTATGCTTTCCTCTAAGAAGCTCTTCTTTCTAATTTCTCATGATGCTTCTTCCTGTTCTCAGATTTATTAATGTTTCTCTTTTCACAGCCTGAAATGTAATCCAGAGCCTCTGTACAGAAGCTTGATGTGTGGCCATGGACTCCGCAGAAATATCACATATCATCACTCCTTGAAACTATCCTCATAGGCCTATCTCCAGAACCTACAGGATTTTTCTTACCCTTGGAATTTTTCACTGCATTTTTCTTATCATCCATAGGAGTGGAATTATCATATCCAATTCCAGATTTTCCCAAAAAGGATGACCTTTGGGACGATACAATCCTTTCATGCTTCTCCTCTGATGCAGCATATTTGGACTTCATTTTATCATCACCTGCCGAAGGATGATCAAATAATAAGTGCAGTGCATCCTTCAACTTGGGCTTATCTTTGGATTTAGACTTCTCCATTTCCTTCTTGACTGATTGTAGCTCTTCTTCCAACTTTTGAATCTTCAAATCTCTTGATACAAGTTGACCATCAAGTTCTTTTCTGAGATTCTTTCCACAACTCATCTCATCTTCCAGTTCATGCTTCAGCTTACTAACCACGTCATTTTGCCCTTTTACTTTCAATTTTTCTTGAGCAAGATAATCGGAGCAACATGCATTCTCTTGTTGTAGTCTTTGATTCTTCTGAACTAACTCCGACAGCTGTGTAGCAAGATCATCATTCTTGGATTTCAGATTCCGAACTTCATCGGACTCTTGATTCTCTTCACACTTACCAGCCTTTTGTTTTCCTTTTCCTTTAGCCATCTTATGTAGTTCCTCGCCTTGAGAATCATTCTTCTTTGTTAGGTCAGTAACTATATCAATAAGCCTCTGATTTAAGCCTCTTAGCTTGTTGACCTCAGTTTCCAGAGCATGGATATGTATGCCTTTAGATTTAATTTCTTCAGTGGATTTCTGATCCAATTCTTTAGTCCCATGGACAACTTCCACCATTTTGTTTAGGCCATCGATCTCTCTTTTCTATTCTTCAACCTTTATCTTATACTTACTAACGGATTCTGAGTTCTCTGATGTTGATAAGTTTAGTTTCTCAATTTCTTCCATCATCTCAGATTTCTCTTCTTCCTGCTGCTGCATATAGAGTTTTGCATCGCGAACAATTTTGTTAGCTTTCTTGGTTTTGGCCCTCCAAACATCTATCTCTTCAAGAGCAGCCTCCAACTCAGCTCTCATATCAATTCTTCCTTCAATTTCTTCTTCTTCATCGTCAGTGGTTCCAACGTCACTTGGAAAGTCAGGTTCTTCACTCATTCCGTCAACATCTTTGAATGAGTAAGTATTATTGTTGTATGATTTATCCAAATCATTTTTCTGTTCACTACATGATTCCTTTAGTAAGCTATTTGATTATTTTAGTTGAATCACACATTTTCCAAAAACACTTCCACACTGAGGGATACCACCTGACTTCTGATTCTTCATTGAAGATTTTCTTTTCCCCATGGTAGACCGAGATAAGTGAAAACAATATCTTCAACTACACAGAAAGACTACACCAAGTCCAAGCAAACAAATCTGATAAAAGCAACCTTCCCTCTGATACCAATTGTTAGGACTAATAGGGGCCTATATACCCTGAGAGGGGGGGTGAATCAGGGTATGGATATTCTTTTTCAAAGTTCTTTCTGCCCCACTGGATATTGACCTCTTTGTTACAAGGGTCACTTTGTTTGCACTTGTGTGGTTACTGTGATCTGTGTGGTTACTGTGATCACTTGTCTCCTTTACCTGATGATGATGTTTTGAATGCAATGTAGGGGAGTAAGCAGGCAGACACAGATATTTTTACTTGGTTCCCTGCTAAGGGCTACGTCCAAGGAGCATACGCCGACAAGTTGTCGGTTCGTACCAAATTCCACTAGTCTTCACTAGCTGTGGATTAAAATGTTCGGGCTAGATCACTTCTATGCCCAGGCTCACTGCCTTTACAAGGTTTAGGGTCAGCTCACTACTTTCCCAAGGGTCACTCCCTGTTTCTCTCTCTCTGGCTCACTGCCGGTGGAGAGGATCACCTTTTCTTCTTCCTAAGCTCACTGCTCCAGATGGGATTCACTCACAGTTTATAGACCTGTAGGTCTCTTCATTTTCATGAAGGAATGCATCTTCCTCTGTATGTAGATGCTCTGTTGAAGTCCAACTTTCACCCGCAGATGAATCTCACTTTGCACCGGATGTACCGGGCAACCTCAATTTTTACGCGCAACCCTTACGGTGTCTTGCGTGCAATTTCTATGATTTGCGCGAAATTCCTTTTTCGCGCAACCTCCAAATATTACGCGCAGCCTAGAAACTGCCTTGCGCGCAATTCACTACTTTTGCGCGAAATCCACTTTTCGCGCAATCTTCCTTTTACGCGCCAATCACCAACTTTCTGCGCAGCCTTTGCTTTTCGCGCAATCTGACTTTACGCGCAAACTTTATGTTTACGCACAACACCCTTTCTAACTGCAATTTCGCGCACCAGAGCTCAGGTATTTTCTATGTCTTGAACTCTACTGAATGGAGGAGGGTCACTTCATATTTATAGGCAAAATCGACCCCGCGCGAAAAACCCTCCTTGAGCACGTAATCCGCTTTGATCGCGAAATACAAATCTTCCGCGCACAACCATTTTCCGCGCACTGCTCCATAATTTCACGCACCGCATGCCTTTTCCATTTTCCGAGCTTCGGACCTCGAAACATCTTTTGCGCGAAATACTTCATCCACTATTTCGCGCGCCACTTCAATTTTTCGCGCACGCCTCCAAAATTTCGCGCGCCTCATGCCTTTACCGATTTTCAAGCTTTCGGCCTTGAAACATCTTTTGCGCAAAATACAATTTCGCGCAACCCGCTGTTTTGCGCGCCACACTTCAAGATTTCGCGCAACCCGCTAATTTTGCGCGCCACGCTTAATGTTTCCGCGCACCTCCTTCATTTCTCTCTCCTCCACCTTTGCCAACAACATATCACTCCATTTTCCATTGGCGATTTTCAGGCCCATAAATTTGGAAAACACTGGGAAATGGCGCCACCTTGTACTGCTCTTTTGTACCGCCTCCAGATCGTCCTTTCCTTTGTCATAGTTATTTGTCAACATGGAATGTCAACAACTTCTCGGGAACTCAAAAATTCTCCATGGAAACCTGCTTTTTCAAAAAACACAATCAACCCAAAATACTGCAATGTTACCTTGAGGGATTTTTGCCCAACATGTATTTTAACTACCCTTACACACATCTCTATCTAATGGGTGAAGAACATACTGTTTCTATGGATGGAAAACTAACACCTCACGAAACGATGATTGTTCAATTATCTTCTAACGCCTATCATGGTGGCCATTAAGATGGAACTGTATTTATATATGATATATATTATGTTTATATTTTCTTTATTCTTCTGTATTTTACATTTACAACCTACCTCTATGGTTTACATTATCAGAAAATGCGATAGTTTCATTTGAGGAAGTGCAGACTACCGCCCCCTCAAAGTGATATGAATTGTTAATGCCATATGTGGGACGAATAATGGATGGATTTAATGATATTATATATTATATTATATTGGAATTATAATATACCTATGTATCATTATTTTTTAAATCCAATAAAATACTAAATAGAAATAAACTTTACATTCATGCGTACGTACGACTTACCATCTCCATGAACGGTGCATTTCATTTATTACATCAAAATGTAATGTACTATAATAAATATATTTATTTACTATATATATATGATATATATGATATCTAAATCATGAATATCATTCTGGATATAATGAACATTTGACTATGTGACCAACTTGTAATTATAAGAAGTCCATTTTTGACTCAAGAACCAAATATCGACAAAACAGGTGTTATTAACTTAAAAGATTAAATTAAGTTTATAACATGATAAAAAGTGATATAAAAGGAATAATAAACTTTAAAAAAATTCTTAAGTAGGTATAAATTCACTCTAGTTTATTATTCAGGAAGAACAAGGAACAAACAAGTCATGTCAGACACGAGGTAAGGGATTATCTTATCTCACATTAAATTCCGTGAGACATCCATTATTCACCAGTTATTCATTGCATGTGGTGTATTGTGTACTTAAATTTAATATATATTATCATTATTCTCATTATATTCAAGGTATTATTTTATTCATTTTGTGGTTATTAACTTTTGGACATATGACTCAGTTGATTACAACGTGGTAAAGGGTTTCATCTCACTTTTTATTCCAGTGGGATTCATGCTATATTTTCAACTATTTCCATTTTTGCGTTGTATGTACTACCCATGATTGTAATATTTATGTAATATAATTTCATTTATGAGTATTTACATCTTCATTGTATCATCCTTATTTCATGTGTCATATGTTTTGTAAGTTACCAAATCGGTAACAGAACCTTTCACCCTCCTCCTTTTAAAATACTTATTGTTGTTAGGTCTTTTAATTTACATCTTATTATATTGGGATATGTTATTATATATCCTATTGATGTAAATTTTATTTCCAAATGATTATATACCCTTTTTATCACATCAACTCATTTTCTGAATTTTAATGTGACGTCGTTCCACTATGGAATTTTTGCAAGGGAACTTCTTAACCCAATTACAATTCTTTGGGGTAAACTTGTACTTCTTGAATATGTCATCCTATGAATATTTCTGAATGACCATTGATTTTTGTACACTTAATATCCACTTATATTGGGTTTATTTATATTTTTCACACAATATTATGTAATCTATTTATCCTTAATCTAAGGACACCATTTTTTATACAGAATTTTTTTTCTCAATTTGCATTCCATTGAGACTTCATTGTTGTTATGCACCAATTCACTCTCATGTGGTGTATATAATGTCCTTTGGATATTATATAATTATTCCAACTATTCACATGATATTATAAAGTTCTGATTAAATGTTATTCCTTAATTATTTGTATTCAAGCATCTCTCAATTTGTTAAAAAAACTCTTTAACTAAAATATCGTTTTAAATGTTATAAAGATTTATTCTTCTAAATATTTCTCATTAATGAACATGTTTTCAAAAAGGGTTTTAGGATTTATTTTTATGGAAAATAATGTTTCAAAATGATAATTCATTTAAAATCATCAAAGTAGTATGGGACCCTTTGATTTAAAAATCTCTTTTCAAATGGTTTTGTAAATGATTTGATAAACCATTGCTTATTTCAATATCATGATTTGATATATTGGAATGTGGAAATTTTATCTTTACTTTATACGTGTGTTATGTGTTATGATTATGTTATGGTTATTGGGCATTGTTTATTTATATGGGTGGTTTCATGATAAACCTAGGGCTGGTGAGCACGAGATAGCTCTCCAATGCATTGGGCAACATGATGGAGGTAAACGTGATGTTTCTCCTAGGAGATTTAGGGAATATATTATTATAGGTATTCCAAGTGTAAATCCCTATGTATCTGTGATATCTACAATTTAAGATTGATATGGATGCCATATGTTTCCTTCATGATTTATGATTTGTGTTTGTTATTCATAAATCTTATGATTTCATAAGGTATGTTATGATTGAAAAGTATGGTTTCATTGATTTGTATTTATTAATGGGATAATTATTTCCTTCCTTATTTTATAACCCTTAATAATCATTTTATGCTCATCCCATGTTTTTTAAATGCTTTCTAGAGGACTTACAGATGAATAGTTCATGGATGGGATCAAGGAAAAGTCATTTTGTCTAAAATATGGACGTGGGCATGTTTCTTTTTAAGTGTTTTTTATGAAAAAATGGATACTGAGTAGTAGTGTCTACATGTAATATTCAAATTGTTATGTAATAGTTATGGCCTAATTCACTAAAAATCTAAACTTGAAAAGATCCTCAATGTGAATTATTCATTTCATTCAAGATTATGAAATGTTTAAGTTCCGGTCCTTATAGTTGGTATCAAAGGTCGGTTTAGACAACATTAGGGATTAGCAGTTGTCATTAGACAGATGGTTAGTCCCTATGTCTATTATATTAGTTAAGTCCTTGTTTTATAACTTTTTCAGGTCAAGGAATGTCAGTTACAAATGGAAGTAGGACGATCTCAAAAGACATTCCTATCTCTTCCTGAGGACATGATTGAAATAATTATTACAAAGTCATGTTCAGATGATTGTCAAAACTTTTTCTAGCATACAAATCACTTGAAACCAATAGTTTGAGATATCAAAAGCCTCCACTATACCTCTTCATCATCATGGATCATGTTTTGTATTTAGAAAAATCCTATTTCCACAATATTCTCATATTTTTAAGAAATGTTAATATTATCAATAAATTTTCAAATATTTTACCTTATCATGAGATTTTGAAGCATATTATGTTTTTAAAAAAGGTGCTGAAGAAGGAGACCATTGTGTAACCTATTTATATTTTCATTTACAATATAGTCTCTCAATATATACTTAAGGTATTTTAAAAGGACCATTAATTGAAAGTTTCAACTCAAATTTGGTCCGACTATTTTATAGAAATAATTTTTTATCAGATGTTTTGAAATTATATGTCAAACATGATTATTTTGCAAAACTATTTTTATGTTAATACCCATATGAACCATGTTGTACAAGGTATATTTGGATGGAGGAATGAAATGATTTTTATGGATCTCTAAATCATTGTCGTAATGCATGGACCTTCTATCTACGTGAACAAGATGATGATTAAACCAAATTGACACCATGATCAAGGTTTGATGTTCTTCATTTTGGGGATCATTTTATTTTATCATATGGTGGTGAAATAAGAATTCATGAAATAATATTTAGATATCATAATTAATTTGGATGAAAATGAGAGTTATAAGAAAACCTTTGAGGTTAAAATATGTGACGGTTATTTTTTAGTTTTATAAAAAGGAAAACTCGTAGGATAGGTGACAACCCGTCGCATCTTGTAAGGCCGCAGGAATCGAAACCACAACCGAAGGATGAAAAGGGCGCATCACCTACCACTATCATACTTGAAGTCCCCGGTTAATATGAATTATTATTCTAGTAAAATGTTTTTATGGAACAAGAATAAGTTGATTTTTAGAAATTATGTTTTATCAAATGGATATACATAGTATAGAAAAGTGATTTAGTGATTAAGTGATAAATTTTTTTGTATAAGACATTCTCTCTTTTGAGGAAACACTATATGCCTATGTAATATAGAATACTATGGAATTCAATTGTGGAAATTTTTTTGAAATATTAGATTGGAAGAATCTATGTTTTTATTGTGGACATATGATGATTTGGTTTATTTATCTAACTAATGACCCTATCATTGAAAATATGTGATTAGGTTAATTACTTTTCAATGTGAGATTTTTTGAGAAACTGATGTAATTTGGTGATAACTGATAAGATTTCTCTTGGAGGACTATATAATTAAATCCTTATGTTATTTGGGTTTAAATCATTGTTTGGATTAATTTTGAATAATTTTATGGACAGTTGTGTATTGAATGGACTTGGTTAAACTTTGGGTATTGTTTTACAAATCTTGGAGATTAAGAGTAATTTTTCTTTTTGTAAAAGATTTTCTTTTTAAGTTATTATCTAATCTCGCACTAAACATTTTTGTTTTAGTCGATGTCTAATGACAAGGGAAATATATAGTTATTCTTTTCTGGATTATGTGATCCCCTAGAAGATGATTCTTGTGCTTTTGATGTGACCATGTATTTTTTAATGCTCTTTGTTTGGAGAGAAGATATGTTTTTGGTAGAAACTTATTAAAGGATGAAACTCTACTTGTAGGTAAGTATATTTCCTTATGTTCTTATTCTATGTATTAAATTAATTCCTACAAATTATGAAAAGGTATGTAAATAACGTTTTTGGATTACATTTCCTACTATTTAATCAATGAACCTTTAACACATCATAAGTTTGTGATTTTCTGGTGGTTAACTTTCTCCAAATCATGTTTTCTATCACCCTCCATCAGAACTTGAAATTTTTTTCTCCCTTCCATATCCATGTTTTCCTACATGGAATCCTATTGTGGGTTATCTCTAGTGATAATTTTATTTTTCTTTCTTTCTTTTATTTTATAGTTTTACAGACTCTTTTCCTATTTGGGACTTTTAATGAAGTTTCCAAGCCTTGTTTAAAAATTGTGTGAATGCAATTCTCAAAAGTGGGGAATGATGTAACATCCCAGATAAATAATGAATAATACACTTTTCATATTTATTAATATTTGATAATTAAAAATTAATTTTACATTAAAGGGGACTCTATGTTCGATGGCGTACCCTATATGCCACCACAGGTTTCTTTGAAATCTTATGCTGCACACTAATAATTTAATATTTTATTTTAAATGGTAGTTAATTCCTTGTCGTTTTATTAGAATTAATGAATATAACTAACTAAAATATTATTATATATGTTTGTTAAATGTTTTTACATTTATCCAATAAATGTTAAGGGCTTAAAATATGAATGAATCTAATTTTAAGCATGAATACTCTAATATTCAGTAAAAGGTCGATTTACCACGTTTTAATGGAGAACCCTCTTTAAATATAGTTTTATTAATTTTTATATATTCTATTTTACCAAATAAAATCCTTCCTTAGAATGGGGACATCAAAATTTACTTTGTGTAAATTTTTGGAATTTTTCTGATAAAGTTCATTTTATAATGAATAGTGAAAATGTTGTATTTTAATTCAAAATTGTAATTTAATATAATTTATATATATGGGGAGATTGTCTTTTTAATTGTATTTAAATTTTAATTGGAATATATGTTCACCATTTAATCCAATGTTGGTCATTGAAATTAATTTCACTTTGAATGTGGACATAAACAAGTGTCAATCTTTTAATAGTTATTGTTTCTTAAAAACACGCTATTTTCTTAACAACGCGAATTAATTTTAAATTAATTAATGCCACATATATGTTTTCAAATTATTAAAATAGACCTCATTTTTTAATTTTTAATATCATATTTATCTTAGGCTGAATTTTTGGTATTTTTCTGAAAAACATCAATTTCTTATGAATAGTGAAACCACATAATAGTAGTTAAAAAAACTGACCTTTTCATTTAAATGAAATTTTACCACTTCTGTGAATTGAAATTCAAAAATCCAAAATATGCGGTTTTTATTAGTAATTTTAATTTGGTTCAATAAAATGAAAATAATTTTTGATGAATAGTAACTTTTGACTTTTATTTACCGCGGTTAAAGGTGAATATTGTAATTCAAGGTAAAAAGAAAATGGTAATAATTCAAAATTATCTTAAAACTTATCCTAACTTTATTGGATGAGTATTAGACAACCATGGGCATCCTTGGGTCTATTTTGGGACCCCATGGAGGCACTTATGAATGATAATGACAGTTTAGATTAATTAATTTAATGAAAAGAAAAAATGACACAAATAAACATATTTTTGTAAATTAAATTTTATATGGTGTTATATAAGTAATATTATTTACTATAAACATTAATTGGAAATATAAAAATATTTACTAAATCATAGTATTTTTTTATAATTTTTTGATATCTAATAAATTTAAATATTTATGACACAATAATAATACAGTGTTTACCTCATTAATAAATCATTTAAATAAATCAGATTATAAATATTAAAATAACATCCAAAACATGTCCAATTCTTATTGTCTGATTTTATTTCGACCATGAGTTATCTTATCTTCGACCCTAATGATTTTTGAACATTTACAAACCGAATATCATTATATAATAAAATAATATTATCACACTTTCATAAAGAGACCCTCTTCCCCCTTATAAAAATCCCTCACTTATAACCCATTCAACACACCTATCAAGCCTTTAGGCTTGTCCAAAATCTGCCCAGTTAAGCTACCTACATCCCTCTCCTCCTTCTAGAAGCCTTACCTTATGCAGAAGGCACTTCAAGAAGATTTTTTGGTTCAAACCAAAAGAAGTTTCCCATAGTAAAGGTAACGATTCTTCTTAACTTTTTTTATTTTATTTTCCTTCTCCATCCCCTAAAAATCTATTATTCCTTTATTTTATAACAAAACCATTATCCTCAATATACTATTATCTTTTTATGAGAAGTATTTTTACTACACTTACACACACCTCCATCTAATGGGTGAACAACATATTGTTTCTGTGGATGGAAAACTAACGCCTCATGAAATAATAATTGTTCTATTATCTCCTACCGCCTCTCATGGGGGCCATTAAGATGGTACGTTATTTATATATGATATATATTATATTTATAGTTTCTTTATTCTTCTGTATTTTACATTTATATCCTACCTTTATGGTTACCATTATTGGTAAACATGATAATTTCATTTGAGGAAGTGCGGACTACCGCCCTCTCAAAGTGATATGAATCGTTAATGCCATATGAGGGATTTATAAAAGAATGATTTAATTATATTATATATGATATTATACTAGAATTATAATATACCTATGTATCATTATGTTTTAATTCCATTAAAATAAGAAGAAAAATGAAAGTAGAATTCATACGTATGTACGGCTTACTGTCTCCATGAACGGTGCATTCCATTTCTTACCTCCAAATGTTATGTACTATAATAAAAACATGTATATACTATATATATATGATATATATGATATCTAAATCCTAAATATAATTCTGGATATAATTATATTTTGACTATGTGAACAACATGTAATTATAAGAAGTCCAATTTTGACTCAAGTACCAAATATTGACAAAACAAATGTTATAATATTAAAAGATAACATAAAGTTTTTAACATGGTAATAAGTGGTATAAAAGGAATAGTAAAGTTGAAAAAGTTTCTTAAGAAATTAGAAATTAACTTTAGTCTATTATTCAGGAAGAACACAGAACAAACATGTCAAGTCGGACACGAGGTAAGGGATTTTCTTATCTCACTTTTAGTTCTGTGAGATTTCCATTGTTCGCCACTTATTCATTGAATGTGGTGTATTGTGTACTGAATTTTGATATATATTATCATTATAATCATTATAATCCGGGTATTCTGTTATTCATTTGGTGGTTATTAACTTCTGTTCATACGACTCATTTGATTACAACATTGTAAAGGGTTTCATCTCACTTTTTATTCTAGTGGGATTCATGCAATATTTGTATCTATTTCATTTTTCTCAGTGTATGTACTACCCATGATTGTATTATTTGTGTAATATACTTTCATTTATGATTATTTAAATCTTAATTATATCATCCTTCTTTCATGTGGCATATGTTTTGTAAGTTACTAAATCGGTAAGGGAACCTTTCACCCTCTTCTTTTTAAAAGACTTCTTTTTGTTATGTCTTTAAATTTACATATTATTATGTTTGGATATGTTCTTATATATCCTTATTGATGTAAATTTTATTTCCATGTGATGATATACCCATTTTATCTCATCAACTCATTTTCAAAATTTTAATGTGACGTCGTTCGACTATCAAATTTTTGCAAGGGAACTTCTTAACCCAAATTAAATTCTTTGGGTTGAACTTGTACTTCTTGAATATGTCATCCTATAAATATGTTTGAATGTCATATGATTTATTTACACATTATATCCAATTATATTGGGTGTATTTATATTTTTCACACATAATTATGTAATTGATTTATCCTTAATATAAGGAAACTGTTTTTATAAATAATTTTTGTCCCAATTTACATTCCATTGAGACTTCATTGTTGTTATGCACCAATTCACTATTATATTGTGTATAAACTTTACTTTGTCATATTATATCAGGACTACCTTTATTCACATGAAATTATAATGTTCTGATTAAATTTTATTCCTCAATTATTTGTATTCAAGCGTCTCTCTTTTTGTTAAAAAACTCTTTAACTAAAATATAGTTTTAAATGTTATAAATATTAATTATTCTAAATATTTATCATTAATGTACATGTTTTCAAAATGTATTTTAGGATTTTGTTTATGGAAAATATTGTTTTCAAATGATAATTCATTTAAAAGCTTCAATGTGGTATGGGACACTTTTATTCAAAAATATCTTCTTAAATGGTTTTGAAAATGATTCGATAAAGCATTGTTTATTTCAATATCTTGATTTGATATATTGAAATTTGGAAATTTTATCTTTCCTTTATAATTTTGTTATTTGTTATGATTATGTTATGGTTATTGGGCATTATTTACCTATATGGGTGGTTCCGTGATAAACCTAGGGCGGGTGAAACCGAGATATCTCTCCAATGCATTGGGTAACGTGATGGAGGTAGACGTGATGTTCCTCATAAGAGATTTAGGGAATATACTGTGATGGGTATTCCAAGTGTAACTCCCTACATATATTTGATTGCTATAATTTAAGTTTGATATGGATTCCATAAGTAACCTTTATGATTTATTATTTTTGTGTGTTATTCATAAAACTTATGATTTCATAAGGTATGTTATGATTGAAAATTATGGTTTCATTGATTTGTATTTATTGATTGGATAATGTTTTCCTTCCTTATTTTATTACCCTTACTGAGCTTTTTATGCCCATCCCATGTTTTTGAAAGGATTTCTGTAGGACTTAATGATGAATTGGGTAAAGGATAGGATCAAGGAAAATTCATGCTATCTAAAATATGGAACTAGACAAGTTTCTCTTTAGGAATTTTTATTTTATGAAAAAATGGATATTGAGTAGTAGAGTCTACTGTAATATTAAAATTTTTATGTAATAGTTATGGCCTAATTATCTAAAACTCTAAACCTGAAAATATCTTCAATGTAAATTATTCATATAATTCAAGATTATGAAATTTTTAAGGTCGGTTCATTGTAAGAAGTGAGTCATTTTTCCAACATATATGTTATGAGTACTAGTGAAGCACTAGTGGGATATTCTAGATTAAGATGAGAAGTTTGATGGCATGGCATCTAAGGACATCCAAGATAAGTACCTAGAGCACTTTTTCCAAAATTCATTGCAGGAAAATGAAAGTTGAAGAGTTTTTGAAAATGACCTAGGGGAGTACATAAAAAATGGATTTACTTGGTGGTTCACTATATTGTAGCATTTTTATATGACATTGACAAGAGATTAATGTATTATGGAAAGGTATTTTTAATACGGACTTAGATGTGAGTTGAAGTGTGAGGTAAATAAATTTCATTTGAAGTGGATTTTTGAGATAGTGGATCATTATATCATTTATATGTGGAACCTGAAGGATACGTATGGTGGTACGAAAATGGTTTTAGTGGGATGAACTGATGGTAAATATTTGGATAATAGGAAGTACCATTAAGATAACCCGAATAAGGACAGTGGTGGATAGGGAAACCAAATCAGCGGACTGGACTCCTAGAGACATGTGTAGAACGTTCCATAAAACCCTTGTGGAGTGTCAATCATGTTGTAGGTTGGGTCATATAAAAATGTTTTATAGTAATAGTCATATGATGGGTAGTGATAGATGACCTAGCGCTATACAGAAAACCATTTGGGGATCTGTTACTCCTATCAGTCAGGTAGTTGGAGTTCCACCAGCTGTATCGGTTGGGGTGGTGGAAATTGTACATTAGCATAATATCACCCATATCAATAGGTCAATTTAGTTTATGGGACTCAAAAAATATCATAGGGTATTTGAATATTACTATATCTTTTTATTCATCCTCCTTTGGTAAGTAATGAGGATGAACAACTGATTTTTCATGGTATGATTTTTATAGCTTCTATGATTTATTTCACTTTGTTTGACATATGGACCTTATAATATTTAATATTTATTTATTTTTTAAGTTTCATGAATATTTTATAGGAGTATATTCGTGGTTTGATGTCAATAAAGACACCATTGGGGTACAATTAGAGGTAATTCATCAATATAAAAAAATTTCTCTAGAGGTTAGTGGGTACCATCTACTTTAAGAATTTTAACTCCATGGCATGAGTGGTTTTCCCTAATATTGGAGAGGGATAGGATAGTTACAAAAAAAGATTTCAATGATGGGTACTATCATAGATAGACTTTCACATCTATGAAAGTTGACACTTATGTTCAACGTGGGGAATGAAATATCAGGGAAGGTTGTGTAGGGATAGTTCTTCCACAACTGGGTGAGATCGCAACCCAAGTATCAAATATTTTATTGGATTATGTGGTATTGATTCATAATGTATTCCCCCAAGTGGTGGATTATTTTTATTAAATTTTGTCATGAGGAATTTGTAGGGATTCCATCGAAGATATAGGATGAGTTCAAAATGGATCACATTCATAGAGATAATCCGATTTCAATTCCGCTTTATAGAATGGTACCAATATATCTCCATGAACATATAACTTAGTTAGTGTAATTTATGAATAAATGGTTTTCCCATATTATTACTTCACAATGGGTTTCTTTTCATTTATCTGGGAAGGGTGATAGAACATTCAGGTTGACTGGTGATTATTAATAGTTGAATCAGATGATGGATAAGAACCAATATCTTATTCAATGTATTGATGATATCTTTCACATGTTTATGTGCTACTATATGTTCTCAAAGATCAATTTCATTTCACATTATCATATAATGAGGGTAAGACCTTCTAATATAAGGTGGACTACTTTTAGAATCAGTTATGGTTAATATGAGTTATTTTGGATGTGATTCGGGTTTATGAATTTACTTTTTGTGGTTATAGGTTTTATGAATTCAATATTTCACCCATACCTAGATCATTTTGGAGTTTTTTTTGGATGAAATCATGGTGTAATCTAAGAATTGTTTTAATCATTCTACATATCATGACCTTGTCTTTAGTACACTAAACTGGCATAGAATTTATGTGAAGAAATTAAATTTTCTTTTTTAATCGATATGCTATATTTATTAGATCACATAATCTTATACGGAGGTGTTTCAATAGACCGAGAGAAGGTTCTTGAAATTGTATCATGGGAGTAGGAAAATATTTTTATATATTTGAATATTTTTTGTCATAGAAAGATTTTATTAAAGGGTCATAAAATACATTCCTAACGTAGAAACGCTTTTCTCGTTCTGGAACAAGAGTGGTATATGGTTTTGTGTTTCTTGAATCATGTGATAATGATTTTTAGGAGCAGAAAAAATTGACTGGTAAAACTATCTTGGTATTTTCTGAATCATATAAGTATTATACATTATTTAGTGATTCATCTTGGACTGTATATACTGAATTGTTGTTATTGGGATATAATATTATGGAATATAGATCATGGTTTTAAATAACTAGCCCAAATTACTTGGTAACCTGATAAATTAGCAAGTTATGACATCTCCCAAATGGAATTCTTGAGCACCATGTGTTTTCAAATTGCATATGACATCAAATAATATGAATGTGGGAAAAAAAATTCCACAACCTCAATAGAATCAAGAGAAACAAGTTAGTATGCATATAATAAAAAATACATAGGGAGAACTCTACCAGAAGTCAAATAGGCACAAAAATACCATAGTGCAACCACAAAGTACACAAAAACATAACAACTACCTATGTCCTAGAGGACTCAACTATCCATTCCCATGTATAAACAACAAAAACCCACTCGAAGTGGTTCTTAACCATTACCCAAAACTCGAAGGAGATAATATACTAGCACCTCATAGCATGGGTATGGTGTGAGCTAAAATCCCAATAGTGTGTCACCATAGATTCTGTAATAATATGCTTTAGTTAAATAACTAATTAAATCATTCAGTTCTAAATAAAGATGAATGGAATTTCAAAATAATATTTTAAAAATTCACTCCGTACATTTCAAAAGATAAAAATACTTCAAACTAATGGCCTGATAATAATTTTATATAAAATCGTTAATATAAATTCACAAGGAATGTGTAAAATAGTTAACAAGAAATGGAATATATATATCAAATATAAACAATGAGCAACATGGTAATATTGCAATAGGTACTTTAGTTTTAGGCTAAGGGGTCCCCACACACTAGAGGGTAAATCAAGGAAATATGTGTATACACAATTCCATTTTACATAGGATAAAGAGGAATCATCTATGTCCCATCGGAGATGTTACATACTGCAATATGATTTTTTTAGTTATAACACATCAAAAGTTTGTTATCCCAGTAACTAACAAACTAACTAGGCTAAGATGTGCTCTAACAACATTAAATAATGGGAAGTTTATTTTGAAACTATTCAACATACAATTAAACACATTCCTCGTTTCAAGATGTGACTTTCAATTTAAAAAAATTCATGGGATTTTAATCAAATCATGTTGTTTCAAAGATAAAACCGTTAGGTTTGAATAAAACCCATTTTAATCCAATTTTCACAAAAAATCATTTAATAAAATTTCATAAAATCATTTTAAAATTTTATATTCAATATCAAAGTCTCATAATTTTCTATCAATATCAAAAACACGTGCCAATTAAATTGAATTGGGGGGTATTCACAATTTTGGGCCAAATCAAACAATAATAACCTATTAACTTGAATTCGGGTTTAAATAAACAAATTGAATGAAAATATATTATTAAATATTAAAACTGAATTTAAATCCATAATTTAGGTTTAATTTAATTTTACATCATAAATGGAACCACCTACCTAGAGATGACCAGATCACGAAACACAAATCCCAAATCAAGAAACTCCAAAGAAGTACATCAGCAACAAGGATTCAAGACTCAAACCAAGTTTCATGATTTGAAACTATGGGTACTAGAACCTACAACAACATGAATGTCTTTTAAACCATAGGGAGGAGACAATAGAGAGAGGGAGAAAAATAATATTAAAAGGAAACTTACCAATAAGAGATTGAATGTCGTTCTATTAGTATTTTTTAACTTATAGAGGGTGTTCAAGGGTCCAAAGTAACCTCTTGGGAGCCTCTAAGGAAAAAAGAAATCATAATAGGGTCTTACAGTCTCATCGAGCATTTAAAAATTTTGTTTAGGTGTTTTAAAATCAATATTCAGAATAATTAAATCAAATATGCACTGTTAGATAGGTAGGGCTTCCCAATTAGACAAACATGCACCAAAACCCTACCCCATGCTATAGAGTCAGACAACTTATCCTTGGTGGAAAAACTATTTTTCAAATGGTGCACAAATACAGAAAACCATCACTATTTTGGTTTTCATGGTTCGCAGTAGCATGCAGTTAGATTAGAAAAATTGTGCACTAACCATGCACAGCCTAGGAACATCAAACGTTTTCTAAATTTTCACCCAAAACAACTCATAATGAAACCAAACAAATGAATTTTCAAAACATGGGTTTATGAGTTCCTAAAAATAGTAAAAAAAATTCAATCTCCCCACCATAGAAAAAAGTTTCCCCAAAAATCATTTAAAAAACAATTCATGTCAAAATAATGAACCCATTTCCCCCTCATCAATGCCTCCCTCTGCTATGTATCATAAGAGCCAAACCTTTCTTCCATAGAACTCGAACAAAATGTATAAAGTTCACAAAAAGTACCTTTATTTCAAAATAAATTATCCTAACTAGATGCTTAGTCATATATAAATCATGATCAACATAGATATCACTCTATATCAAATCATGAGATTGATCTTATAGATACTTACAATAGATTACATGAGTTGAACACATTATGTAAGAATTTCAGTAGCAGAGGAGTTATAATTGGTAAACCACTTTCCCCACCTGATCAAAAACCTCAAAGGGTCCCACAAAATGAGGATCAAATTTCTCTTTCTTCCAAATACATCAATGAAATAAATGAGGGGAAACATTCAAGCACAACTAGTTACCAATTTGAAATTAAAACGGCCTATGATATCCATTAGAATATTATGTATTCCATATCTGTGTCAAAAACATTCTCTAATGAATGAATTGAACTTTTTTTGTCATCTCTTGATCCAATATTTGACCAACCCATGAACATACAATGACCTCCAACAAACATAATAGATATTTAAAATTCGGGAAATATAAGGCCTTAGAAAGAGTCATTCGGGTCAAATTCTAGTAACTATTATTATATGAAAACTAAACCATCCATATATGGTAATCCCAATCCCCACAAAATCAGGGATCTAGGAAAGAAGAATATTTTCAAGAATCTATATAACCATTTCTGTCTGTCAACCCAAATGTGGTTGTTATGTCATTTTCAAAGGAACGTATGATCCCAATGCCACCTAAAGGCCTCTCCAAATGAGATAAGTAAACAGAGGATCCCAATTATAGGATATAGGGGATTGAATTCTAAGAAAATGAAAAATCTATTTGACATATATATTTACCAACTCCTAACCATAATTTGTATCATTAATAGGTTTAACCTGAGATAACATGGTCGACCTATCAATAATAATCCATATCACATTCTACTTCTTATTGGTACATGAAAACCCAACAAAAAATTCCGTAGAGGTGTTATTCATCTTCCACATTGTAAATGGATGTATTTGAATTAAACTATATGTTTTTTGTGATCTAACTTATTTTATTTTCATTTATACTAATGACAGAAAAAATAAGAAATGCACCATATTATACCCGACAATAAGAATTTTGGCCACATGTCACATAACTTCTTCATGATTCCTAGGTGCACTGCCCACTGGGAGTTATGGAACTCCACCATAATAGCATTAATGATTGATAAGATTACTAAAAAATGATTCCAATAAAATAGAATTTCCTTCAAATAGAAAAACCACACAGCAATGGTATCCCCGCCATAATGAAAGTCTTTAATATGATAAAGAACATCATCAATATACTACTCCATAAGGATCAAATCAATAAGAGATAATTTTAAATAAACACTGGCCAATGAATACTTTAATAATGATTTGTGGAAATCAATATGAAACTATGGTAAAAGATCCACCATGTTCTACTGTTCTGATGATTCTTTCCCGACCTATGTTTGTTGTTTCATACTCAAAGTATCTCTGATGACATCCTTTCCCTTAGGTATAGGCGATGTCAATGTCAAAAAATTTCATGTACTCCACCCAACTCCTCAGGAATAGATTCAAATTATTTTTAGAGAATATATAAATAATGATTTTGAAGTCAAAAAATATGGTAAACCATTATATATAAAGGTAATGTAGCCAACTAATAAGTGAATGAATCAAAACTGAGAGTTCATGGTCATGGGTTTGGTAATTATTCTTGTGTGGTCTAAGATGAAGAGAGCCATAAGAAATGACATGATCACCCTTCATAATAAAATGACCCAAACCTGAACCTCATGCCTCTCAAAAGACCACATATCCATGCTCGACCTCTAGAAGAGTAAATACTAGCATAATAGTCAAATGGCATTTCAACTAAAAATGTTATTCTAAAATTTCACATCCTAATCAAACTTTTCTCCCTTTAGTGTTAGAGTAGTAATTGACGATTCCAATTCTGAGATGTCCTTTACCAACTAGTGATAATATTTAGCTAATCGTAAGTGAATCTGAATCTACAAATAATTTAGAGGTTATTATCATGTCATAACATATTTCACCATCCCATGATCAATTGAAATACCATGTTCTGACACCATGTGTCGCATAAAAATCACTTAATAAATATAGAAATAAAATTTTGATATATTGGAATAAATTCACATATTTCTCAACAATACTTGAAATTCCCTTCGATGATGCACCTGATCCTTCTAGGATTTAGAGTAAACTTGGACTTTATCCAAAAAACCACCAAAAGTGTATCAAGATACTCATGGAGTATCATGTTCAATAAATACATGAAGACTTCAAGATAATTTGTAAATCCAAATGGAATGATAAGGTAATCCTAATTGTTTTAACTGCTCTGAATGGTGGTTTTATGAATATTATATTCTTTTATTCTAAACTGATGTTAACTAGAATGAAACTCAATATTCTAGAACCAATTATATCCTTTCAAATAATCGAAAAGATTTTCATTCCACGAAAATGGATATTTTTTATTTAACATGTCATGATTATGTTTCTGATAATCAATGTATGGTTGAAGTGACCAATAAGATTTCAAAGCAAAAAAGAACAGGTGCCACCCGTGGTAATATGCACTAGTGTATGAAGCCTTTCTAAAAAAGATCATCCAACTGATACATAAACTCTTTCATTTCAACCAGTTCCATAAATTATGAATGAATAGAAACATTTTATGTATTATGAAGTTAAATAATTAAAAACTATACCTCATTTACTCGTGTAAAACCAAATAAGTCAAAAGGAAAAACGTCATGAGACACAAAAAAACTGGAGGGAGATTATATACCAATGATTATCACTCAAAAAAGAAAATATAGATATTAAATTCCCCAAAAATAGTTAGATGGTAAGAATATAATCTTCTTTGGGACCCATTCTCCTTGAAAGATACGACACACCCCTTTGAATGTAGTAAATGATATCTATTAGAGATAACAGTCAATCGGGGATATATTGGAAATAATCTAATCCATCATGAATATGATGTCCCAAGGGTAAATGTGGAGAACCATAACATCCCAAGAATCATAACATCTAATAATAATAACTATAAAAAGGGATTATGAATACATTATTCTATATTTTTTCAAAAAGGTGAAGTAATATCAATAAAAAAAGATAAAATATCTATTTGAAGATTAAGAATATTGAAAATACTGGATGAAATAAATGAGTGACATACAACATTATTAATAAAGTAGTCACTAATGATCAATATATAGTGATAGAGCCACTAAAAGTTTTTGTACCCATATCTTCTTACTCATGAGACTCTTCCAATGTGTGAAGAAGCTTCGCTCTGGATACATGGGTACAGAAACCATTTGTTCATGATGTATTTGATTTTACCATAGTTTTGGATGGTTCTGATGACATGGTGACACCATGAGGAATGGAAATTTCATAGAATGTCTTATGTGAGATACATGAGAATTTATATGATCTTAAATATTGGGTTCCTCAGTGTAAAAAAAATTAGAATGCTCAGTCATGCCACACTAGTAGAAAATCAAGGTTCCTCACCAAGGCACCGCAAAATGTATAGAAATTACCTATTGTCAAGAACCACCAAGAGAATATCCATGCTTCCTCTTTCCTTTAATAGAGTTAATTTTGTCCCTCGGAGAAAAATGAACTCCTTTGAACTCTATCTTACCATCTATGTCTATTTCGACCGTCAATGACTATCCAACACATCATCATAAGACATAATCTTCTTCAGGATAATATGAGAGCTTATATCATTTGAAAGTCCCATATTGAACCATCATGTCTTTGTCTTCTGATTAGATACTATCATAGGTGAAAACCTCAGTAGTTTAGGAAAATGGTTTTCATACTCAGTCTTGGTCTTATCAATCTGCTCATGTTTGAAAAACTCAAGAGCCTTTTTCTAAAACAATCGATTCTAGAAAGAACTAGTCGGTGAAAAAAATACGTGAACACTTTCAACTCTATGATCTCATACTTATTCTTTATTACCAACATGTCCCACTATATTCTACTCATTACTCCAATATAAAGAAGGTACACATAACCTTGATTTAATCATGTGATGCTAAAAACACAAAACATTATCAATCATTATCAACCAATCCATATCCTGTTGAGGATCATTAGAGATATTAAATTATAGAGGCTTCTTGAAATGGTAATCCTAGGAAAGATTCCATAATATATCCCTTATAGAATCCAAAGTAATATCATGAATAATAACTAGTGGTGGATTCTATCCTAATGCATGGACAGTACCCCCAATCACCACAACCCAACTCGGATCGATGAGAGGATTTATTCATTATGGTTCATCAATAGCTTCCTCCTAGAACTTCATCACATGTCTTCTCAAAGTCATAATGCAAAAAAACATTATAAGACAACATTGAATACATCAAATTTACACTCAAACAAATAAATAAGGTAAATTAGTCCGAATTGACAGATAAAAAATATTTGTATTTCCTCTTATACAAATAAAAAATAGGAAAAATAATAGAACTAATTCACAAGATGCCTTTCCCAAAACTACTACTTTTTACTTATGTCTTGTTTTAGTTAGAGCTGGTAAGACACCCAATATCAACTACCTCTAATGTGCTGACAAGATTACACAACTTCACACTAACATCCACACCAGATTATTAACATAACCCTTTTCTACCAATTTTCCATAAACCGGCCCCAATAATCTAGTGACCTAATAACCAAAACAGTCTAAAAATATCTAGAAGGGTGTTCCCGATCCCCTTAGGTTGGTGAATACCATGTTGAATCAAACAATAAAAAAGTGTCACTTAATTTCCAAAAATTTCAACAGAATAAATTGAAAACTGATAGTATACAATCCAGAAAAATTCCACATAGAGAACTATAATAGAAGTCAAATAGGAAAAAATAGCCCATGTGAATCCAAAAAGTGCCAGAAAATAGGATCAAATCCCATGTCCTAGTGGACAAAATTCTCCACACCTAAGGATAAGCAACTAGAACTACCTACAATTGTATTTTTACCCTTGCTCAAACATGGATGGTGATAATCTATAATCACCTGATGGAACTGGTAGGGTGTGAGCTAAAATCCTTATAGGCTCTCAATGATGATTCCATAATAAGATGACGTTGTTAATTAACCAAAAAAATATTCCAATACTGAATAATTAGTTATGGAATTTCAATATTATATTTTTAAAATAATACTTTACTTTCAAATGATGGAAATACATTAATGTATTTATTAGTAAACATTTTATATAAAATAGTTTATATAAATCCGTAAGGCATGTGTAAAACATTTTATAATGAATGGAATATATGTATCAAATATAAATAATGAGAAACATGGTCATATTCTAAGTGGTATGATAGTTCTAGGATATGGTATCCTTAAACAGTCTAAGGAAAATCATATAAATATGTGTATTGACTCACCCCTCATACACTAGTAATATAGAACTCATCACTATCCCGTCAAGGATGTGACCTATTGCATTAGGTTTTGTTTCATTTTTTTAGCTTCAAAAGGTTTCTATCTCATTAACTCACTAACTACCAAGCCTTTCATGGTCTCTAACGACATTCAATAATGCGAAATTAATTTATAATCAATTCAAAATAAAATTCATCCCATTTCCAATTTAATATTCTAATTTCCATTTTAAAAACAATACACACGCTTTTAATCAAATTAATCATTTTCCAAGATAAAACCATTGAGTTTTATAAAAACCATTTTAATCTCCTTTTATCAAATAAAAACCTAAAATCAATTTCATAAAATCAAGTTCATATTTTAAATTCAATAATTTAATTTTGACAATTTACCATCAATTTCAAAAACATACAAAAATTCATTGGGATTGGGGGTTTTTCAAAATTCAAGACAAATGAAACACAAATAGATAATTCACCAAAATTGGGTTTTCAATAAACTAATTGAAATAACATTTTAATTTAAATAAAGAAATTAAATTTAAATTAATCAATTTAGGGTTTATTTAATTAGAAAACATAAATAGAACTAACTACCTTAGGATCATAGGATTAAAAAACAAAAATCCAAAATTTGGAAACTCCAATGAAGTATATCAGCAATGAAGATATTAGAATCATACCTAGATTCAAGATCTAAAACAATTAGTCATATATCCTCCAATAACATGATGATATATTAAACCCTATCAATGATAGAAGAGGTTTCATTATAAATAATATCATAATAGGAATAATACTAGGAAGATATCAAATAGTGTTTTCTTAGCTTTGATTTTCTTCCAGAGGGGTGTAAAGTAGGTAAATAAATGTTGGGTGGATCTGAGGAAGAATAAATTGTATTAGTTTCATACTAGCTGGTCAGGAAATTTAACTAAGAGTTTCATTGTTTTAAAAGTAGTTTTCCTAATTATTAAATCATGTATTCATGGCTAGCTAGGAAGGGCCGCACAGTGAGACAAAACTTGCACCCCTGGTTGTAGGGTTTTACAGTTACTACTTTGTGGGTTCATAATTTTTCAATATGTTTTCCATTCATTAAAACCCTCCCCATATCATTTTATATGATTTTCACTAGTAGGGTGCACAATTTCTTAAAATCATGTTCCAAACCATTCATATCCCAAGAACGTCCAATTTTTTACACATTTTTCACATGAAACAACCATTAACGACACCCAATCAAAACATATTCAAAATAGGGGTTTATAAGTACCTAAAATTAATAACATGATATTAAAATGGTATTTGATAACACATGAATAGAACTATCCTACACATAATATCAAATTGTACATAATGGTTTATGCCTTATAATGTTCACTGCTTAATCTTTTAGATGAGAAGTTTATTATTTATACTTACCATATAGTCCTTCAGATAATATTTTACCAGCATGATTTTAATATTTGGTGGTAGAGATTGGTTGAGTAAAAGTAGTCTTTATACATCATGTATGAGTATATATCATGGAATCGAATTTTTTTGATTCGTTAAATCAGAAAAAACATAATCAAGAGGTTCTAGAGTTTTGGTATGAGTGGTAGATTATCTCATTGTTATCTATAATGAATCATGGTGTTTAAGAGGAGAATGAACTACTTAATGTAATGTCCACGTCTAATCCAACTATTTTGAATCATTTTAAGAGAATTCAATATGATGATTCAAAATATATATATTTGAGAGACTGTTTATAAGGTTGGGTGCCATCATTTAATTTGACTATTTATATAGACATGACTATTCACGTTCATGGTCATTTTTTGTGCCTACATGTATGTTAGAAGCCCTGATATGTGAATTTCATGTTTCAAAGTGGGAGGTTCCCCATGTTTTTACCAAGAAGTACAGAGATATTCATAGATAGTATTGGTGGCCAGGAATGAAAAATCAGTTTTCAACTTTTGTTAAACAATGCTAAACCTTTCAGTAAGTGAAGGCATTGAATAAGTGACCTAGTTGTTTGATAGACAAATTTCCCATATCATAATGGAAATTTGATGATTTTACAATGTATTTTGTTGTTATATTTCAAAAAAAACTTGGAATAATTACTTAATTTATGTGATTGTGGATCAGTTGACTAAGGTAACTCATTCTTTTCCAATTTCTGAGACTTTCACCACTTACTAGATGGGTGAAAAATATGTCGGGAAGGTAGTAAGTTTTCATGGGTTACCCTGGGGTATTGTTTTAGTACCCAATATTCATTTTACATTATACTTCTAGAAATGTATATAGAAATAAATTGGAACCCATTTTTATTTGAGTACATCCTTCCACCCACAAAAATATGTGTAGTTGGAGAGTACTATACATGTGTCAAAGAACATGTTAAGAGAATGCATCCTAGATTTTGGTGGATGTTGGGAGAAAAACATAGCACTCATTGAGTTGAACTATAAAAATAGGTGTTAGGTGACTATTCATATGGCGCTATATAAGTATCTCTATACAATCCCTTGTAGATATCCCTTTTTTGGATGAATATAGAGGAACCAGAATTGTAGGGATAGATTTTCATATAGGAGACACAGAAGATGAATTTGTTCATTCAGAAGTCAATTTATATATCCAAGAGTAGATATATGTCATATTTTAATTGACATCATCAACCCTTACAGTTTATAGTAGGTGATCATGTGTATAGTGGGGTGTCTCAGATATTGTGTCATCATAGGATTCAAATATATAGGTAATGTTGGGGACTATGTATGTGGGGAAATTTGAGATTGTAGATACGATCGGACCTGTGGTATACCAATATGATCTTCCATATTAGAAGAGTGGAATTCATGATGTTATTTATGTGTCAAATATTTGTAGGTATCACCATGAACCATCTCATGTGATCGATGTGGATGATTGGAGCTTGACGAAGGTGTTTACTTTGAGGATAATCTAGTTCATATTGTGGATTTTAGTGATTAATTATTACATGGTAAGACTATATCATTGGTTTAAGTGTTTTAAATGAATTATAATGATAAAGAATAAACATGGGTGAGGGAGGTAGATATGTGGGAACAATGGCCCTATTCTTTTTCTATGGAGGATTATCAATTTGTGGGAATGCATCTAAAATACAGATCATTTAAGGTGGTGAGGTTGTACGAGCCCGACCATTATAGGAGGTATGTTCTTGTATAAATATTGATTTAACACCCACTATAATGCTTAATAAAATTCATCTCAGGTATATGATGGGTATCTGTGGTGTCTTGGCGGTTAATACCAGGAATGAAGAAGAAAATATATCATACTATGTAGGGAACATGGTTGTTACACTATAACGACCAAAAAAATTGAATAAATTTTGTTTCCTACTTTTTTGTTTATTTTATTTTATAGTCTACAAAAATATATCCTTAAAGTAAGGAAGTGAGTATAATTAAAATGATATCATTGGGGTTTGAAAGTTATATGAATTTTTGTAACTAAACTCTTAACCTTACTATTTTTTATAAATACAAGTGATCTTGTTTGATTAATATAGAAAGAAGAGTTGATGACCTCATCCAATAGACTCAGGCCATACAAAGACAAATATCAGAGCTTGGGAATGATGTAACATCTTTGTCCTTTTCTCTGGACCAATCCCAAGCTAAGCATCAACATGTGAAGCTTGAACAGAATTGCCTAAGGGAGAAGTTCAATCTGATAGAAATATCCACTCAGGCAATGTTGTCTGAGCGACCCCAAGATTCTATCACCATTGTACACCTTACACATAGGTCTTATTCATGTGTTATAATGAGCAATGTAATTAGGCCTTAAGTAGTTTTTGTAATCACTTTGTATAAATAAAATTTCTATTTCTTCTTATGGTAAAATTTGTGAATTTCAAATGTCCAAATAAATATAGGATGAATTTATAGAAGATTCATATTATTAATGAATTTTGGAAAAAGGGTACTTTCAAATATTTTTTTACATATTAAATAATTAATAATGTAAAATGATTTTCAAAAAAAGGACTTCTACAGTTATGATCAGTAAGAAATTTGGAGTCTAATACGATCAAATTTTTTTAGTGAATAGTAATGTATGAATATTAACATACCATTATGAATAGTAATGAATATTAATAAATAGTAAATAGGCCAAAAAAATTGAAACTTCACCCATGAATGTATAAATATTATGTGAACATCCTAAAAGTGATAAAACAAACATAGTATAAGTTTTAGTATTTTTATATGTAATAAATACTTTATTTATAATTTTATAATTAATTAAATAATTTAAAATGTAAATGTATTTTCATAAAACGTAATCATAATTTCTTAATTTATTGTCTTATGGTTATACAATAATTTTATAGGACCTCGATAACTTTTTCAAGGTGTTACAAAACAAGTTATAGTTTTAGAGTTGTTTTTTTGATTAAATAATGATTTTATTAAAAATGTAAATTGAAAATATTTCGAAAATTATTTTTATAAAATGGAGTACATTTTTGAATTCAGAGCATCAGTATTAGGTTAGGGGAAATTTTTTGGGATTTTTTTGAATCAGTTGAATTTTTGGTGAATAATAAAAAATACAATTTTGAGTTTCGGGTGTTTAATGGCATCATTTAGGATGTAATAATGATGTAATAAATCTGGTAAACTTATAAATAGACATATATGTAATGAGGTGTCCCAATTTTCCAATATAATGGGAAAATACTACGTGAAAGCCCCTAGTTTTGCAAATACCGCCGATGAGGTGTCCCTTGGATTTTAATTAAATATTCCCTCTCTTTCCCTGTAAATACCATACCATTCCATCATTAATTTAATTCCAAAATCCTCCTCAATGAAGATCTGGTCTTTTTACCTCCCAAGGTGCCCTCAATCCCCCATGGTCCCAACCTTCAAGCTTTCGAAGTCACTCTTCAAGGTAAGGGTATCATTCACCCTCCACTTTTAAGTCATGACTTCCTTTATGTTATGTCTTCTAATTTTTATTTCATTATGTTTTTGTATGTTCTTCTATATAACTCTTCTTATCTATTTCACATTCAATTTATGAGAGACCCTTTCTTCTCTCGTCAACTGATTTTCTGAAATTTTTAAGTGATGCCATTAGGCTTTTGAATTTTCGTAAAAGCAATCAAATCTTCTCTTTCCTTTGAGTTTCATTTCAATATGGTATTTGATTAAAATATCCATACCATGATCATTTTTCTTTCAATTATATACCCATACGGTATTATGAGTTGTTTATGAGTGGGTGACTCTTATCCCCTGTCTTTTCAATGTTTTCTAAAACCATGTTTTATATTCGTTATGCTGCATAATATTCATCTCAAAATCTCTCTCTTTTTCTCAAGAAATTCTCTTGTATTATTTATGTGAATATCCAATTAAATTTAAATTTCTATGGGTATTCATCAAAACATAAAATTGATCTATTTGATTTTTTAATTGAAATACATACAACCCTCACTCCCTTGAAATGGGTTATAAATGACATAACTATCATGTTTAAAATAACTTTTAAAACACAAGGATTTTGAAATCAAACCAAATTCTTTTATTCTCTATGGGTTATTTATGAAATGATTGATTTTGATCTACTTGGATCACATGAAATTAATGAAATATTAATTGTTCACCCTGATAGCGCTACAATTCATTGGGTAAAGATTTTAATCCCTAGAGATTAAAAGTTTCACGATACCGAGGTGAATAACCCTGGTAATATTTATAACACCCTAGGGATGAACCTTGGTGATATGTTCATGAATGTATAAATTAAATTTTGTAGCTACATAATCATGTTTTGATTCAAGTTATTTTTATTATGATATGAATATACTTCTATTGCTCATGTCTTCATGTTTTTTTATCAAGTTCTTATTGATTTTACAAGTAAACTGATTCCCTTGCTTTCCTTACTGAGCCTTCTACTCACCCTTTCCATTGATGTATGACTATAGGTTATGAGAAGGAATAATTTTACATTGGAATAACATATAATGAATCCCTAATAGTTTATTATAATAATGTTTTATTATTTCATGTTTTATGATCCTGATTTCGTAGACACTAGACATTAAAGGTCTTCTTTTTGTAAAATGTAATGAAAAGTTATTTAATAAACGGCGGGATTCCATATTTGGTAAAAAAGGATAGTTTATTTATTTATAGAAATTAGGCTATGAAAAATTTAGGAATAATACTATAGAAAAGTTTAAATATAGGAAAAATTCTTTGTATTTTGGTGAGTGTTGATTAAGTGGTTTATCAAACAAATACATCCCTATTTGTATACGAGCAGGTAGAGGCGGCACTGGCACACATGTACCTATCAGTGAAAACTCTGATAAGGAGTTCCGGGATTGAATCGGGCTATCCTGGTACACAACATTGGACCTTTCATTACTCTTCGTTATGACACTCCCGGGGGATATGTTGGGTTAATCGTAAGATTTTTATGAGTGATTATGAAGGATTTATAGAGAAATTTAATTGTTTAAACAACGATGTTTTAAGACATAAAATCCATTATAATTAAAAGATTCCTAAATGAAATAATCGTGTCACAAAGGTTTTATTCCTTTAGAAATGGGTAGGAAATAGGAGGAACCGTTCAAATGGTGACCGCAATGGACCATGTGTTGATGGCCCTCCAACGAAAGCTGGAATGGAAACTTTCATGCGAATGATGAACAAACTAACTCAAATTATGAGATATAACTTGAATCAAGCTGAGTGAATTATCTAACCATGAAGAGAACACATTTTTTTCAATTCCTTTATGCCTCAATGACCACCATCCTTCAGTTGATTAACTGACCCATTGATTTCTGAACAATGGACCAGCTCTATCAAGAAGATCTTTTTTGTGCTCCGCTGTTCGGAACAAAAGAAGGTTACCTTGGCAGTTTATCGCTTAGAGGGAGAATTTGATCAGTGGTGGGAAATAATTAAAAACACAAGGCCTATAGTGGAAGTTGAAGCAATGAAGTGGGAAGAGTTCAGTGAGATATTCTTCAACAAGTATTTCCCTTGAACGATGTGAATAAAAATAAATAACGGGTTTCTAAAGCTGAAGCTAAAGGAGAAAGATTTTGTGGGAAGCTACGAGATGAACTTCACATGGATTTCACATTACACCTCTAGATTTTTCATGGATCTAAATGGTATGGTTGATAGATTCTTTGGTGGACGGAGACCACATCTGCGGAAGAATCTAGCCAACCCAGATTATGATAGACATGGGGAGATCGTGCAAAGTGTGATGAAAGTTGAACTGCACTTTGGTGGGATGCAATGGTCTCATAAATCCAATTACAATGAAATATTGATGAATCCATTATTAGGGAGGATATTATATTAGGTAAGGGGAGGAAAGCAAGAACAACGTCCCATGTGTAGTAAATGTTGGAACAAGAGTTAGGGGTACTGCCTGCTCAAGGGTGGGAAGTGCCTCAAGTTTGTTAGAGATGTCCACATTATGCTGAATTGTCATAATGAGATTATGAAACAACATCCCTATAATAATGACAAAGTGATGATGGCTCAGTCCCTACCTGATTTCCAATTCTATAAGTGTGGACAACTTGGGCACTTGGCCAATAACTATCCAAATCCGAGGGCAGTAGAGGGGAATCAACATAAGCCTTAGAAACGACCAAGGAAACAAGGTTATAATTTTTCAATCACTATATCTGAATTTGAAGCGCCAAATGATGTGGTGGAAGGTACTATTTTTGTTCTCTAAAAGCTAGCAAGTACTTCGTTTGATTCGGATTCTAAGCATTCCTTTATTTCCTCCATGTTTGCAAAGAATTTAGAATCAACCCCCGATTTTCTAAAAGTAGAGTTATAAGTCAAGACTCCTGGTGGGATTATCCAGGCATCATTAGTGTTTATAATCTATAGTATTTAATATAGTGAGCATAATTTTATCAAAAATCTAGTTGTCACTCGTATGCTGGAATTCGACATTATTCTAGGGATGGATTATCTCTCAAAGTATAATGCTAAGATCAAATATAGAAGCAAGGAAATCTCAGTAGTCTTGAATAGAAAACCTATAGTTATCTTCCAAGGAGAGATATCTAAAACTATTATTTGTCTAGAAGAACCTTATATATCATTATTTATGGAGTTTATCAGTGATGAAGAAGGAGGAAATGAGAGTTTGAAGATAGTAAATTTCCCCATTGTCCATGAATATGTTGGCATATTTCCTTTGGAGTTACCTGGACCTCCCCCAAAAAGGGAGGTAGAGTTATCCATTGAACTCATACCTGGGTCTCATCTGATATCTAAGACCATAAATAGGATGGAAAATGTGGACCTAAATGAATTGAAGAAACAACTCCAAGATCTTTTGTATAATGGGTTCATCCGATCGAGTGTGTATCCTTGGAGAGAACCTTTTCTCTTTGTGATGAAGAAGGATGTATCAATGCGGCTATGCATTGATTATAGAGAACTGGATGGGATCACAGTGAAGAGAAAATACCATCTTCCAAGAATTCATGACTTATTTGACCATCTTCGTGGGTCTCAATTTTTCTCTAAGATTGATCTTCGATCTGGTTATCATCAATTGAGGGTGAAGAAAAAAGATATTCCAAAAACTGCCTTCTGATCATGATATGGGCATTATGAGTTTTTTGTTATGCCCTTCAGACTGACTAATGAACCTACTATTTTTATGGATTTGTTGAATAAAGTCATTAAGGACTACCTTGATAACTTTGTGGTAGTACTTATTGATGATATTCATATATGTTCAAAAAGTTTCGAGGAGCATGAGGATCATCTATCGGGTATTTTTCAAACACTATAGAACGATAGGATTTTTGGAAGGTTATGCCAATTTGAATTCTTGTTATAACATGTTGATTTTGTGGGGCACACTATAACTAATTTTAGAATCATAGTTGACCCTGAAAAGACAAACATTGTAGAGGAGTGGCCTCATCCTACAATAATAACTGAGATTCTTAGTTTCCTTGGGTTAGCGGGATATTATAGGAGGTTTGTGAAAATATTTTCACGACATTGAAATCCATTAAACAATTTAACATGAAAAGGGGTAAAGTTTATTAAGAAAAAGGATTGTGATGAATGTTTACAAGAGCTTAAGAATAGATTTGTTACTGCACCCATGTTTACTCTTCCCTCAAGTGGAGTAGGATTTGATATTTTTAGTGATGCGTCTCTGAAAGGGCTTGGGTGGGTCCTCCTGAAAAATGACAAAGTCACTGCTTATGCATCTTGATTGTTGAAGACTAATGAGAAGAACTATCCTATACATGATCTGAAGCTGGATATAATTTTTTTTTTCTCTAAAGATATAGAGGCAGTATCTTTATGGGGAGAAATATGATATATTCACAGACCATCAATGTTTGATGTATATTTTCCCACAAAAGGAATTGAACATGAGATAGAGGAGATGTTTGAAAATTATCAAAGACTATGATTGTTCTATTCATTATCACCCCGGAAGAGAAAATGAAGATGGTGATTCATTAAACATGAAAGACCCAGTTGTTATTTCCATATTGAGGATAAAAAGATATCTTTTGGTCAATGACATAGTAAATCTGGAAATGGGAATCTCTAGGGAAGGGACATCATCAACCCTAACCAAAATAATTTCTAACCATTATTACTAGAGAAGATCAAGAAAGCTAAAAAATAATATCCTTTATTACAAAAGAAGTTTGAGGCTGTGATGGATTAGAAGTTTCTTGAGTTCAATATTGATCAAGAAGGTGTACTGAAATTCTATACAAGACTATGTGTTCCATCTATTCTGGAAATAAAGATAGAGTTGATGGATGAAGCTCACAACTCTACTTTCTCTATACATCCTGGAAGAAAAAAATGTATAGGGACCTTCATGATCATTATTGGTGGGATAATATGAAAATGTATATTGATGAAAACTCTTCAAGGTTCCATGTATGGAAACAAGTGATAGAAGAGAGGAAACTTCATAATGGGATATTGCAACGACTGCCCATAACTGCACAGAATTGGGACAACATCACTATGGACATCATCACTAGTCTCCCGAGAACATCCAATGAAAACAATGCGATATGGGTTAATATAGACCATCTCACCCAGACTGCCCATTTTATCTCCATTTGGGAAGATTTATCTCTAGATCAACTTGTTAGGATTTACTTGAAGGAAGTGTTAAGGTTGTATGGAGTTCCAATTATATCATATCTAATCGTGATCCATGGTTCATATCAAAATTATGGGGAAGTCTTCATCATGCTCTGAGTACCGAATAAAATTATTTTATGGCCTATAATCCTCAAAATGATTTTCAATCTGAAGGGGCTATTCAAACACTCGAGGACATTCTGAGAACATGCTCAATGGAATTTAAGGGTCGATGATATCAACATCTCAATTTAGTTGAGTTCTCATAGAAAAAAAAATTCTACTCAAGCATTCAAATGGCATCCTATGAATCTCTATATTGTAAGTGATGTAAAACTCCAACTTGTTGGAATGATGATGGTGAGAGAAGGCTTCTTGGGACTGATCTTGTGCAAGAGATGATAAAAACAGGTCCATTCCATCCAAAAACACATTAAGGATGCTCAGAGTCGGCAAAAGATATATGCCAACAACCGATGATGGGACTTGGAGTTTGATGTTGGGGACAAGGTCTTTTTTCAAATTTCACCTTAGAAGAGAGTAATGAGGATTGATATGAAATGGAAGCTCATTCCTATGTATATTTACCCCAATAAAATCCTTGATCATGTGAAAGTAGTGGCCTATTAGCTCGCACTTCCTCCAAATCTAACACAAGTTCATGATGTCTTCCATGTAACCCTCTTGAGGAAGTACATACCTGACCCTTCACATGTACTAAATCTAGTGGTGGTACAACTAGAACATGACCTATCTTATGAGGAGTGGCCGGTGGAGATCCTGGATCATAGAGACAAGGTTCAATGCAACAAGACTACCCATCTTGTTAAGGTGTTATGTAGGAACCGCAAATGTAAAGAAGTAATGTGGGAACTAAAGGAGTCTTTGAGACAGAATTACCCACAACATTTCTCTTCTGAGGGTAAGAGTTAAAATTTCATGGAAAATATTTTTTATAGTGGGAAGAATTTAACGACCTGAACTTTTGAATAAATTTTGTTTCCAACTTCTATGTGTTATTTTATTTTATACTAAAAGAAACTATTTTATTAATGTAATGAAGTGAGTATAATTAAAATGATAATGTTGGGTTTCGACTATTATATTTTTGTTGTTCAATATGAACATTGGTAGCTCAACTCTTAATGTTACGATTATTGTTTATAAATACAAGTGATCTTGGTTAATTAATATAGAAAGAAGAGTTGATGGCCTCATCTAGTGGACTCATGAAATATGAATCCCAACTATCCGAGCTTGGGAATGAGGTAGAATCTCTGAGCTTTTCTCTAAACCAAGCCCAAGCTGAGCGTCAACATGTGAAGCTTGAATGGAATTGACTATGGGAGAAGTTCAAGATGATAGAAATCATCACTCAGGAAATGATGTCTGAGCCACCCCATGATTCTATCATAATAGAACACCTTACACTTAGGTTCTAGGTAGGTTTTATAAGGGGCTACGTAACGAGGGATTAGATAATTTTTGTAATCTCTTGGTATAAATTAAATTTCTATTTTTTATTATGGTAAAATTTTTGAACATCAAATGTCTAGATAAATGTAGGTAAAATTAAAGAAGTTCCATGTTATTGATGAATTTTGGAAAAAGGGTATTTTAAAATATTTTTTTATAGTTTAAATACTTAATAATATGAAATGATTTTTTAAAAAAAGGTCTTCTATAGTTATACTTAGTATGAAATTTAGAGTCTAATAAGATCAACTTGATTTTAAGTGAATAGTAATGTATGAATAGTAACATAGCCTTATGAATAGTAATGAATAGTAAATCGGCCAAAAAAATAGAAACTTCACCATTAATGTATAAATACAATGTGAACATCTTAAATGTGAAAATTGGTTATAGTATACATTTTGGTATTTGTATATGTCATAAATACTTTATTTACAATTTTATAATTAATTTAATAATTTAAAATGGAAATGTATTTTCATAAAATGTAATCATAAATTTTTACTTTATTGTCTTATGGATATAAGATAATTTTATGGGACCTTGATTTCCATTTCAAGGCGTTACAAAACAAGTTATAGTTTTATAGTTGTTTTTTAATAAATAACGATTTTATTTAGAAATTAAATTAAAAATATATAGAAAATTATTTTCATAAAATGGAGTATATTTTGGAATTCAGAGCATTGATATTAGGATAGGGTAAATTTTTGGTATTTTTATGAAACAATTGAATTTTTAGCTAATTGTAAAAATACAATTTTGGGTTTCGGGTGTTTAATGACATCGTTGATGATGTTATCATGATGTAATAAATCTGGTCTACTTTTGAATAGTATGATATGTTATGAGGTGTCCAATTTGGCCAATACCATGGGATAATACGATGGGAAATCCCATGGTTTTGAAAATACTGTCGATGAGGTGTCCCTTTGAAATTAATTAAATACTCTATCTCTTTCCCTATAAATTCAATTCCATTTCATCATTCATTTCATTAAAAATTCTTCCTCTACTAAGCTCTTGTCTTTTTAACTCACAAGGAGACCTCCCAAGGTGCCCTCAATCCCCCAAGGCCTCAACCTTCGAGCATTTTATGTCACTCTTCATGGTAAGGGAACCTTTCACCCTCCTCTTTTACGTCATGAATTCCTTTATGTTATAACATCTTGTTTCTATTTCATTATGTCAGTGTATGTTCATATATATCATTATTACTATCAGTTTTATGTTCAATTGATGAGAGATCATTTCTTATCACATCAACTGATTTTCTGAATTTTTAAATGACATTGTTAAGCTGCTGAATTTTCGTAAAAGAAACCACATCTTCTCATTTACTTCGAGGTTCATTTTCATATGGTATTTCCATAAAATATACATAACATGATCTTATTTATTTTATATTATATACCAATAATATATTATGATTTAATTATGAGTGGGTGAATCTTGTCCCATCCCTTTTCTATATTTTATAAAGCCATGTTATATAGCTGTTATGCTGTAGAATTTTCGCCTAAAAATCCCTCTCTTTTTCTCAAGAAATTCTCTAGTATTATTTATGTTAATACCCAATTATATTTTCATTTCCATGGGTATTCATAAATACATAAAATTTATCTATATTATTTTTAAATTTACATACATATAACCCTCACTCACATTCCATGGGTTATAAATGACATAATGATCATGTTTTTAAGAACTCTTAAAACATCACGATTTTTAAATGAAACCCATTTCATTTATTATCTATGAGTTATTTATGATATTTTTTATTATGATCTATGTGGATCACATGAATGTAAATACATATTAAGGGTGTGACTTGATAGTTATCCAATTAATTGGGTAAAGAATTTAATCAATAGTGATGACAAGATTCACGATACCTTGGTGAATAACCATGGTAAAATTTATGACACCTTGGGGAGGAACCTTAGTGATATGTTCCTGAATTTATAATTTAAATGTTGTAGACAAATAATCAAGTTATGATTCAAGATATTTTTATTATGATATGACTCTACTTCCATTTCTCATGTCTTTGTTTTTTTTATCAAGTTATTATTGATTTCACAAGTAAACTTATTCACTTTCTTTCCTTACTGGGCCTTCTGCACACCCTTTCCATTGATGTATGTCTCAGTTTTATGAGATAAAATAATTGTACTTAGGAAAAACTTATGATGAATCCCAAAAAGGAGTTTAGAATAATTTTTTTTTTCATGTTTATTTTTCTTTATTTTCAAGACACTAGACTTTAAAGATCCTCAGATTGTAAAATGTAAAGAAAATTTATGTAATAAAAGGTAGGATCCCATACACAAAATTAGTACTAAATATTTACCCAAACCAGGCAGCCTATAGGGGGAGGGTTCATGATTTGAAGACCATGAATGTAGTTATTGGAAACTATGTAGACTTGGACTAAACCTGATTCATGTCCATTGCACAATTTGATATCAGTTGTGAGCTCCACAGAAAACCATTTGACCCATTCCCCCTCTAGGAAAGAGGATTCCACATGGATGGAAGATTAATTGTCCAACTGTGCTACCAAACCATATACTTCATTAAATTTGGGTGATATTTTTATTTTTTTCATGTATGATTTATGAAATATTACCTGATTTTAATTGCCTTTAATCCTCCAATAGACTAGGTTACTAAACAAATCCTTAAAATATTCCTATGGTTAGATCTCCTTCAATTAATTATTGTATGAAGTTTTATTGGTTGTATATCAATGATTCGGGTGACTCTACCACTCTTCATCCACCATTTTTCTATATGAACCATGGTGTAATGATTATTATCCTTTTTAAGACTCTGAATAATTTTTTACAAATGATTCATAGTTTAGACATTGATGGTGGTTTGGTCATGAATTAAGGTTCATGGTTGAGTTATCATTCATCTATGAGATTAAGGTAGGTGATATAGAAGTTATATCTCATTTTCCTTATTGTTTTTTCATATTTATATGGATGTAAAATTATTTCATTGTGGTTTAAATTATTTAATTGAGTTTGAAATATTAAATTGGGTGTTTATATGATGTGTTAGTTCTTTCACGAACCTCACAAGATCCATTTCTAAAGAGTAACTTGGGATATGGTCACCCAAGTGGTGAGAAACCCCCTTGAAAATAGAATTGAGTTGATAAATTATGGATTTCACGGTTTGTGAGATTAATCAAATTGTAATTTTTTATAATGTTAATGTTTAATAAATTTTTTTGTCTTTACATGAATAAGTTTAATAGTCTATGTATTGTATTTTTGAAAATCTAATAAATTGTTTAAGGGGGTCATATTCAGGTTATAAAATGGATAAAAAATATGTTTTGGGGTTGAGGTTGTGAATAAATGGTAAAATGGTATTGTTATGGATTATAGTTATTTTAAATTAGTGTTATGAACCATGATAATTATGATAAATTGAATATGTTCTCCCTTTGACATATGAATGTGGTAAAAATCATCAAGTTTATTAATCCCATAGAAATGTATATTGATTAAATTGATATGGGCGTTAGTCATGGTGGTCGAAACCATGGTGAGGATGATGGTTATGGAATTTCACATCAAGTAATGGGTGTTGTTCATGGAGATATAGATCAAGGTAAATACATTGGTCATGGTAGTTCACATTGACAAGGGGTGTTGGTCATGGAATTCCACACCATGTTTGAGATACTTGGATTTTTGATCCTCAAATGACATTATGTAACATCTTGATATATGGTTTGGATGTCTAGTGTAGGTAAAATCTAGTTTATTATGTTGGTACTATAGGTGAACCAAGATCCCACAAGGATAATAGAAACCTATTTCATTTACTGGCATTTCAATTGTTTGTCTACAATTCTGTGTATAGTCTTATAGATTAGATATTTTTTTTAGAAATCATTAGTGGTGACCTATTGAGTTGTATTCACACCCTACTCAGTTCATAATTGGGTACATGAGAATAATTCATGGTTTTAGGTCAGGATAATGAAAATAGACAAATGTTATATGGATGATATGGGATTTGGGAAGAACCTTGAATTTGGGAACTAGTTGTGGCATCGGGACCCATTTGGGGTATTTTTGTTTCTGTGTTGTATGGGTTTTCTACTGGAACCCAGAAAGTACTATGACATAGAATGTTTTTTTTATAGTTGTTGGAATTTACCAATTTGGGAATTTTATTACATTATTCTTTATTATTGATCATTTTTACCTAGTAATTATTTATCATTTTTTTCTTTTTTTCATTCTTGGGTAAAGCTACAATAGCCTCCCAATGTATCTCATTCAAACCTTTCTCCTATTCAAAAGCTTCCAAAATATGGGGAGGCACACCTAAGGTTTTGTGTTGATATATATCAGTGAATCGTTTATAGAGACTCTAGGGCTGGGATGTTTCAGTCACCAACCCCCACCACTGATCACCCATGGAATAACCAGTTATTTATAAGATATAGTTAAACATGAGTGGATAAGTACTTTGGATCGTCATTGGATTTTCCCTTGAGAAATTACTTAGAAAATTTATTCACTATTGGGATAATTTGGGATGATATTGAAAAAATATATAAAAGACAAATAGTTAAAACATGAATAAATGTTTACTAAAATTCATGAAGTGAATTAAAAACATTAAAACCCAATTCAAAATTTCTAGTAGAAGAAGGAAAAATTTATGACAAAATTATTCAGTTATGAGACTATGGGTATTGAAATAATTCATTAAAGGCAAAAGATCATATAATTTGGATGGATAAAGGTTGTTCAAGCTTCCAAATGTGTATGGTATCATCTTCAATGCATGCAGTACAGAAACTGGGATCTTGTCCCCAAATCAACATGCTAAATGGTTTTTCTTAGGGTGATCTTGTTCATTTCATCCCCATATTAGTATTTCATGTGGTTGAAGAAATATTTAAAAAAAATTAATTTTCAATGATAATTTAATTCATCTTAAGAAACATTGGTTCGATTTCTAGATTATCATGAGAGTGTAGTGATGGAGAGAGAAATATTTTCTACCAGGTGATGAATAAAATGAATGATTTATAAATTTATGATGTATTGACAAAAAATAATATTTCATTATTTTAATATAATTTATTTATGTATTCAACCTTTTATAAGTTCCATAATACCTAATTTATCTATGATTCATCCTTGAAAAAAATTATCTATTTTTAAAAAGTATCTTATGATTAAAAATATTATTATTATTTCAAAGAGAACATGGCTCTATTTCCTAATGAAAATGATAATTACTATAATGCACCTTTTATTAACAAAATATCTTCCTTATGGATTGAAAATATAATTTATGTGATTGGATTTCTTCTGTAAAACCCAATATAGGTAGATTTTCAAAAAACATATACCTGTAATGTGTAATTTAGAAGATAAATTTTACCCATATGTTAGGGTGAATTATTTTTATGTTCTATTTAAACCATACATATGGTTATCCAATTTATATAAAAATCATACAAAACATAGATTACTATTTTTTTCAATCAATAAATTTGTAATAAAATACTGATAACATCACCAAAATTATGTTTTAAAACATTTTTTAAATAAATTCTAGAACACATCAACAAAATAAATGTATAAAACATTCTATTAAATTATTAAATTCATATGGATTAATTCATTAAATTACATGGTAAAAATAATACACATATGAGCTCTATCAATTCTCTAACACATAATTATAACACTCTTTTGACATCATCGAATATCCATATCAAATAAATATAAAATAAAAAAGCATGACAACTTTTTCAAGAACTCTTTCAAAATAAAAATTTATCATATGTAATTTTTTAAAATAATTTACTTTAATTTTATTACATTAAATTTAAATTTTTAAACCTCAATTATTCAACAATAATCTAATGAAATCCTACTTTACATGAAAAGGTATATCACTATTCACTCATGAGATTTTAATCGTGGATTTATTATCATACCTAAAATATTTCTTATTTCAACAATAGCTTGTTTAAATTATAATCTCTCTACATTGTGTGATATAAAAATTTGTTCCATTATGATATATTTTTCAATGTTGTTTTAGTCACTAATGATAGTTGGGTAAAATAATTTAATAATATAATGTAAAAATGATGATTTCAAAACAAAGATATTATGAACATAAATTTTATTGAAACTACAAGAAATGTGTATCACTAAATTACCCATATAAAATATATCAATATGAATTGCCTCATCCTAAGAAAACTCAACATTATCCCAACCAAGTGTTACATGACAACAGGTGTGCCTCCCCATAATATAAATCATTTTCACTTCCAATGGGTGTTTAGGGTGTTACTATGGGATTACTATACCATCATATAAGAGAAAAAAAATTGTGGAAAAATAATTAGACAATGTTCCATAAAATAATCGAACTACACATAATAAATAAATAAATAAATGTTTTAAAAAAAGTTATGAAATCTTTTTGGCATACATCTTAGCTGATTTCCCACCTAGAAAATCACATATACAATTAAATAAATTAATAAAACATGATTTATCTAATCTCATCCTCAAGCCACATCTATTCCATATAATTACACTGTCTATGGAATCCATTATGTAATTTAATATAAGCCTCCCCCCTTCATGAACCTGCCAAAAATGAGGTAGGCTTTAGTTCCCCAGTTCCATGACCACCTAATAATGTTGTGAATATAACTTATTAGTCCACCACCAATGGTGTTCCTAATTTAATCATTAAATTATTAAATTCCAATGTTATATTACAATAATTAATATATTAATAAATTTTTAAGAGGCATAAAATAACCATTTTCAATCCTCTACTTCTAAAGTAACACTTGAGGCTAACCATACCTACTTCATTCTGTATTAGATATCTTTGAGGATTAAACTTGATATTGGGGGACACATATCCTAACCTACAATATCATTAATATGTATATTAGAATATACACTAAATTTGAAATGATCTAATCTAAATAATCTCATATATAACACAATTTTGAGTAGATGACGGGCGTACCCCTTATATCATCCCATACACTGGGGGTAAAAACTGTACCTTGAATCAATGGAATAAAAAATAGGGAGAGAGTGTAGTTTCTTATAATATCATATATAGAATCAATGGGATGGTTTTCCCACCCAAAAATCATAGATAAAAAAATCATCAGAAATAGAGGGCTGACATAAGTCTCATATATAATATATGAGGTATGACATGTCTACCCAGGAATCTATGATAAATCCAATGGGGGTAAATATTTTCCCCACTAGGAATTTCAAATATAACCTCATGGGTATTAGTGACCACAATTATTATTATTATATATAAACACTAAGGTCCATTTTTCACTTAATGTTAACTCATATAAACATCGAGGGTTGGCATACGAGTAATAATATCTCATATTATCATTAGGGGCATCCAACCACTTGATATTATCACAGGTAACAATATTAATTCCATACTCTACACCATAATCAAAATAATTATTCACCATTTCAAGCATATATAGAAATCATATGTTCATAACTCTATATTAACACTCTATTGGGTCATTATTGGGCTGAGAAACCCACTAGGGTCTCTTAGGATAACTCGTTGTATGGAATCCCCACATCGGATCCTCTATCTTGCACCCAACCCTAGAGATAAATCCCATAACTCAGAGGGTATAGTGGACCTTACCATCATTAATTTTATATCATGACATCACATGATTGATATGAAAAAACACATCAGTATCACTCTAGAGAGATGTCATAATTCTTATTTCACTTCCAAAGTCATTGTAACTTAGTCCTCCCATGCCCAACCATTGCACAAAACCAACAACATGAATTACCAAATTTTTAATCATGTAATATTGGGGGATAAACATTCACCTCACACGTTTATCAACTAGAATGTGGTGTATAGGGTATCTTAATGTTTAATGATGGTCTACTCAGGAGAATCATTTTTAGTCTCACACTATCTTCGATAATGAGTTTTCAAATGTAATCTATACCATAGTAACAATGTTACACTTATTTCAATTTTTCCCTTATCTATTATTTATCTCTAATCTAATAAATTTATGATTGAGCCTCTATCCATCAATCGATGAGGCACTAACTAGTTTCCAATGGTTTATCTTTTCTTATGACACATTTATTATTTTTTTAAGAAAACATTTCAATTTTTTATAAATTATTAATTATAAAAAATTTAAAATATCAGATATCACGTGATACATAAAAATATTCATAAACATAGGGTGTAATTTAATATTCCACCTATCTTTATTCCCATTAAATCAAGCTTGATATCACTTATTGACGATTTTCCAATCCTATACATCCACCTTTCATCGACATGAGGCCCTAACTCTGTCAATACATCATCAAAATTATGATTCCACATGGATATTAATGTCTTATAATCACATAACAAAATTAAAATACATCATTAAATAAAATTCTTGTGATATTATATGTTAATATTTTTAGAGAATTGGGACAAAAAAATAACATGAAAAAACTCAGGATTTTTTCAACTAAGGGAATTTTTTCCACTATATATGAAACATCTTAACATATAAAGTATTTAAAATATCCAAAAAAAATATATACACAATATATTCAAATAGATAAATCATTTTTATTACTTTTCCTATTAACCTCATGGGATTTAAGCATTAGAATGAGGTGGATCATATTCACTGTAAGGGTAAGCATAAGTAATAAAAGTCAAATATCAAAACATTATCATATGTGTATCATTAAAATATATAAGAATGTTACACCCAATATTCTATTTAGAATAAATCATGTAATAAGGCATGGAATATGATAATAGTGTGAAATAGCATAAAAATATTCATAATCATGGAATACAACATAGTATATAATGAAAATTAGAAAGGCAGAAAATCACAATAGTAAGAAAATATTTTGAGAAAACATATTAAAAAAATATCTATTTGCATAAAATCATTATGTAAATGGATAAAAATATGATAAAATCATTATTCTTGTGCCTATGTGAATAAAATCATTATATCTATGTTTGATTATCACATGAGATATAAAACATAACTAATGAATTGTATGGATGATATATAACTCCACATGTAATCATCCAAACATATATTGACCGCATAACACCAAGCATATCATAAATATTCCATGGAAAATGGTTTTTATATTCATTTCACATGGAATCACATAAGGAAAACATTTATAATTCAATTAATAAACATACTAAACTAGTGGAATAAAAAATGTTTTCATGTGATACTAAATAAATATTGAGTTGGATACCATTTAAAAATAGTATTTAAACTATGTTGACTAAAAGTTATTTGGTTTATTAAATTATTTCCCCAATAAATAGATGTGTGGCATCTTGTGACACTCTTTAATTGATGAAATGGAGAATATGGTACTCATAATGGAATGTAATTTCAAAAAAATATACATATTCATGGTCCATGGTTAATAAAGACAAAGGAAGTGATAGATCACCTATATGAAAGAGAATATCATTTCCAAATAATTCTAGATAATTAAATTTTATGGTGTAATTTTAAGAATATCCCAAGTCAAGAATAATATATTTTAATGGACATTGTCATAGATGAAGAAATAGGATTTTTAGAAAAATACACATTGGATAAAAGAAATGTCCTTAATATCATGAAAGAATTTTAACAACAATATTTTATAAAACTTTTAGAAACATTATTACCTCAAAAACCCTAAAATATTCAATTTAATGTTTTATATAAATCAAAAAATGTCGTGGAAATATATTTTCAAAACAAAACATTAAAAAAATACACTTTTTTCAAAAATAAAACAATCATAAATAGTTAAATTGATTTTATTTAAAAACATGTTCAAAGATATTCATGGAATTTGAAAATAAACATTTCCATTATTTGAAATAAATATATAGATATCCCCAAATTGATTTGTTGAATAAAAATTATGATCATACCAATGATTCCCCTTTTATTTTTTCAAATGAATTTTGTTGAAATCAAAATCACTTTATATACTATAAAAATTTTAAAAAATAAATAAATTTTTTATTTTTTCTGTAGAGACCCGTATCTGTACGTACATTAACATTACATTACTTTCGCGGAATACTTAGTACATAACAAAAACACACACACAAGGATCGTAATAGTTTAGTGTCTTTGGAAACTCGGAATAAAATATTCTAATCGTGGTGAAAGATCATCAACATATCCCATAAAGATTTCCTTTTTTTACCTAAAACCTTTCTTTATATCCTGGGGAAAATAAAACATAAAAGGGTGAGCTCAAATGCTCAGTAAGGGTAAACAAAAGAAAAATCAATCACATCATATTCATAAGAACATAACTTTTGGAAATCTTAACCTGCAAAAGAGAGCATAATTTCGTATCATGGGATAAATCATAGTAGTGAAATGTAATCACAATAATCATAAATTAAAACATGAAACTTTGTGGCATTCACACATATTCATATAGAATCATTTCTTTTTAGTCAAGACTCATTGCCAAGACTATCTTAGTGGACAAAGTCCCTTTCTGAATTGAGTAACCCTCGTTTCAGTCCTGTTTCACTGAACCTGTATAACCTACCATTCCAGCCCTGTCTATCTCATGAGATATAAAATCTTTACCCAATGCATTGGAGGGAGATATAGGTCCCACCCATCTTATAAGGAATCCTTTCTTATGTGTGCCACATAATCATAAACCATACATCATTGCATAACCCATGTAATAAAAATGGGATTCTTAAACAACATGACATCATAAAACAATTCATAAAAGTTAAAGGAATTCATAAACATAATTCCATCACAAAATAGTAAAAAGAATGTAAAAATATGGATAGAAACAGAACCCTTTATTATCTTAGATGGAAAATAATTTTGATAAAACACATCAAATGAATTCTTGAGGAAAATATCCTTTCTTCTTCAAAATCAATTTCTTTTCACAAAACATCATGCAATTTTAAAAGAAAGAGATTTTATTGAAAATATTCATGAAATCTTTTGGAGGAATCTTCATCAAAATAAGGCTTTATAAAACCGTAAAAATCCGTTCGTTCCGTTTATGTTAAAAAAACATTCTTCTTGTACTTTTTTCGGAAAAGTCAAAAAGTACCTCATACGAAAAACGACAAAAGATTCCTTTCATATATTTTACTAAAACTCACCAAAGGGTAAATTTGGATTTAAACAATTGGAGGTGTATGTAAATAATATTACATATCTAGGAAACATGGATGTGGATGATAAAATACATCCTAGTAAATTTGAAAGTATAAACAATCTCGGACAAAAAATGAGATTGCGATATTCCCCTTACCTTAGGTCCGACTTGCTTTGTAAGTGTCCGAACCTCCTGTATAATAATTTAAATCATGTTATTGAACTATTCCAGAATCATATTGTTATTATATCATATATGGTCCACTTATGACTTTATATTACCCATTCTTTTGTAAATTCATGTTAAAGTAGCATTTTGGGTAGAATCGTCTCATTTGTCGTTCGTGTTTTTAACTTGTAATTATTCATATGATTACTTAAATCATGATTACTTAATTCTATAATATAAAACATGATTTATATATAATATATATTCAGAATATACATATATAATAAATCAGTAAATGGAATGAAATACACCGTTCATGGAGAGGGTAGTCCGTACGTACGCATGAACGCTGTTTTCGTTTCCTTATTGAATTGAATGGAATTAAGTAGATGACATACATATAAATATAAATAAATCCAGTATCATTGTAAGGTCATATATTTCATTAGTACTTATTATCATTCATGAATGGTTAATCATTGAGAATGAATCTCATCGTGTCGTGGAGACGGTAGTCCGTACGTACGCACGAGCGATGATATCGTTCCCATGGTCGTGGAATTGTGTTTAAGTGTATGTATACTATTTCAGTATCAATATCACTTTATAATAATCATATATAGTTACTAATTACATCTTTATACCCATCCAATTAAGGTGGTGGCGGAAAATAGATTACACCACGGCGTGGAGACGGTATTCCGTACGTACGTACGCGCGGTGATTTCCTTTTTCCGTAGGATGGATAGAAGGTTAATTAGAGTTGTTTCATATTTATAATAACATATCAATATATAAGAAATACTGATGTTATTTCTTTATCATGAAACAACTAAAGAATAAGAAGTTGAAGAAGAAATAAATTGAAAAGATCGGTAATGAATATTACCTCTTCTTTGGAACGCTTCTTTGAATCCTCTACTTAGGGAACTAAGATTGGTCTTTGAAGAAAACCAGGACCTCTAGGATTATTCTAGGGAAGTGGCGAAGGGATTTTGGCAGGGGTTGGCTGAGCTTGAGTGCTCAAATTGGTGTGAGGAGGAGGGGGAGGAGGTACCCTTTTATAAGGGAGGAGAGGGGCACCTTAGGAATATCTCAAAATATTATTTTACTTTAAAGTCCAAATCAGTTTATAATGGTTTCAAAGGGTGTTATTTCGAAGATAAAGTGGGGATGGGTCGAAATCCTATCAACCAATAGGATATAGACAAGTTTAGGGTATTATTTTAACCTTATCAATTAGATTTAACTCTAAGTTAAATAATTTAACTTTTACCGTGTCTTTTTGTTTTCTTTCACTATATGGTTAATACACTTACTATAACATGCCAAACGATCCCCAAATTGTTTATTATTAATATATATATCCTTATCTAAGTCATTTGGCCGAACCTTAGATTTTTAGGAATAAAATAACAATTAATAATTTAATATTTGATTTAAAAACTATTTTGTCTCAATTTTGACACTATTTGATATATGATTTTTGTGAAAGCCATAACACAATTATATGTTCGAACCAAGTTGATTGGATCAGCACTAATATATCATAGTAACCTAGAAAATTAGTGGAATTCATAAAAAGTCTCAAATTACATTCATTTGAGCATTTATAACATCAATTATGTTAATATTTCCTTAAAAGGGTAATTACTGCATCATCGTTGTGTCATAAATAAATTAATTTATTTAAAGTCTAAAAATTATAAATAAATTATCATTATGTAGGAAATATTTTTAGCCTTCTAATGAATATTTATAGTTGAATTTATTCTTATGTATAACCCCATATTAAAAATGTTTTAGTTATTAAACTTTGATTTAAACTATTTTAACTATTCATAAAATAATATTAAATGGCATAATCTAATCCAAGTGGACCTAAATGGTCATATTATATTCATAAGGTTGTTTCGGGTCGAATTACACTTATCCAATAGAATTAGGACATGTGTTAGGGTAATAGTAATATCATATTTACCCTTAGTTACCCTATTTACTATTAACCGTGGTAAATAAAAGTAAAAAGTTACTATTCACCAAAAATTATTTTCATCTCATTGAACCACATTTTAGTCCTTGATATTAACCGTGTCTGTCGGATTTTCGAAATTCCATTCACAGAAGCGGTAAAATTAAGTTTTATACAAAATTCAGTTTTTAACCTACCACTTAGTGGTTTCACTATTCATCAAAAATTGAAAGTTTTCAGAAAAATACCAAAATTTCATCCTAAGCTATATTTCATATTACGAATTCAAAAATGAAGCCAAATTCATAACATAGAAGTTGCATTAATTAATTTTATAGTTAAAACAAATAGTGTGTTTTTAAGAAACAATATCTATCAAAAGATTGACACTTGTTTATGTCTGGTTTAAATGTGAAATTACATCCAATGACCAACATTGTATTAAATTGTAAAAATATATTCTAAATATACTTTAAAACAACTCAAATTAATAATTTATCACTATTAATTATTTTGATTAAAAAAGTTGTTTTTAATTATAATTTAGTATTTTTCACTATTCATCAGAATATGAAAGTTATCCGAAAAGTACCAAAATTTCACCTTAGGCTAAATTCGATACTCCGAATCCAAAAATGAAGTCCATTTTGAGAGATAAAATTTCTAAAATTTTAAAAGGTGGTTATTACTATTCATAACGGCTAGTTATAATAATATTTTAATAGCATATCGTTGTTTCGTGAAACTCAGTATTGCGTACTACACACGCTATCGAGGAAGGTTGTGATTGCGTGTAATGCAAGGAAAGTAAAGGATGCGTGTTGTGCAATCTCCTTTTGGTGTAGCGTACAACACAAGACATTAATAAAATTAAAAAGAATATTTTTCATAAAATCTCGGGCTGTTACATTCTACCCCCCTTAAAATGAATTTCTCCCTCGAAATTCGTCGGGGTTATAAATGGTTTACTATTCGAAAGTTTCTTTAATAGAAACCCACATCGTAAAAAGGAATACCAAAACTTATCTTTAAAAACAAAAGTATGAAACGTAACGGTTACCAAAATAAACTAATCACTGGGTTTCCACATAGGTGAAAATATGGATATGGAAGATAAATCTAACCATCATGTTCTGATAGAGAGTGGTAGAGAACATGGCTATGGAAAAGCTAGCAATCACAAAGCCATAAATTTGTGACAATCTAGGGTACCATCTGATTCATCGGATATAAGGGCACTAGGACAACATTTTTGGTTTTCAAGATCATTTCCTTAAAGTTGAAGAGTTTGAATTAGAATAAATACTTACTTTATTTTGGTACAATCTCACTGTTGTTTGTGCCTTGAACAATTTCCACTTCATCTCTTAAATAAATGAAGTTGAATTTGTTATTCGTGAAGTGTTAGCAGATCATGTGATAGAATGACGGGTCATTCCATATGTATCAAACAAAAGGTTAGCATAAGTCATTCCATAGTGAGATTAATCATATATGGTTCCTAAAATGGATTTATACTTCATATATCATACAGATTAATATAATAAAACTAGTTTCTACTAAACAAGGACTTCTTGTAGGCCAGTAGTAGGCGATAAAGGCCAGTCACACTTCGGTTGTGGGTTCGATTCCCACAGCCTCGTCCGAAGCGATGGGTTGTCGCCCGTCCTGCAGGTTGTCCTTTTTCTAAAGATATATTAATATAACATCCCATCAATAATATCGAAAAACGTTTTATACTAACTTATGTCCAACATAATCCATTCTAATATTTAGGCTTATCCATAATACTATAGTCCACTCTCATAACATAGTGAAAACGATTACCAGAGATTTAATACCATCGTTGATCCCCATATATCATAAGATATGTTTTGTTGGTCACATTCCAAACATTCAAAGTCCTTAATCATGTATTCTTTTGAATACCTTAGTGAAAACATGAATGAAGTTAAAAGTTAACACTTTCCACATACCAAAATCCTCAAAATTCTATATACTCAAACCATGATATCACTTAGTCCTTATATCAATCATGAGCTCATGCATACAATCAAACATCTCATTATCGTCTTATCCCTTCATTATGCGCATATCATCTACTTTCCAAAAATACTGGTACCATTCATACTTTCAAAACTTAAGGAAAGACAACAATGTAACAATCCTTAGATGTCTCTTTATCCCATAGTACAATGAGATTACTTATACAACATTACACTTGATAAACATGTAATCATTCCACTACATTCTTAAACCATTGACCGAGCTTCAACAATTCTTTCATCTCACATATCATTTGTAGTCTCATCATCATCATCAACATAAATACTACCCATACGACCATACTGATTCTCTTCATGAGACTTTCCCTTAGGGCATTGGTTTGCATAATGCCCGTACATTCCACATTTAAAACATTTAACCATTGTTGATGTCGTAGCAATACCATTATCCTCATCCCTGGTGTTAACTAAACCTTTTCCTTTGCACTTACTGGCTTTGTGTCCTTCTTTTCCACACCCAAAGCATCTTCCAGTTCCTTTGAAACATTATCCTTGATGCCTCTTCCCACATGATTTACATAGGGGAAATTGAACTTTCTTTCCTCTATGATCATCATGAAACTCCATCTTTCTCTTATTAGCCGAGTCAGGAAACTTAACAAATTTTACTTTATTGATCATATTATGAGATTGCTGATTCGGCATAATAATGATGTTTGGACTTCCAAATCCCATTTCATTTGGTTGCTCATGAAGAATATCATTCCATTGTCCATCATATCCTCCATTATCGTGAATCACCTTGTTTCCAGCCATTTTCTAAAACCCAAAAAGAATAGTGTGAGAGGAAAAAATCATAATAAAGGGGGAGTAACTTAAATATATAACATCTTTGGTTTAATCTAATATTGTTACCATAGTTCTAGGACTATATCCTATACGTATACTTATCCTTAGGGGCATCCCTAGACATACCTTAGAAATATCTCTAGGGATCTCACTAACGTTTTCGCATCCTAGTTTCCAAAGGTTGACTAAACCTTTCCTCTGATACCAACTGTAGAGACCCGTATCTTGACGTACATGAACATTACATTACTTTCGCGGAATACATGGTACATAACAAAAACACACACACAAGGATCTTAATAGTTTAGTGTCTTTGGAAACTCGGAATAAAATCTTCTAATCGTGGTGAAAGATCTTCAACATCTCCCATAAAGATCTTCCATTTTTTTACCTAAAACCTTTCTTTATATCCTGGGGAAAAGAAAACATAAAAGGGTGAGCTCAAATGCTCAGTAAGGGTAAACAAAAGAAAAATCAATCACATCATATTCATAAGAACATAACTTTTGGAAATCATAACCTGCAAAAGAGAGCATAATTTCGTATCATGGGATAAATCATAGTAGTGAAATGTAATCACAATAATCATAACTTAAAACATGAAACTTTGTGGCATTCACACATATTCATAGAGAATCATTTCTTGTTAGTCAAGACTCATTGCCAAGACTATCTTAGTGGACAAAGTCCCTTTCTGAATCGAGTAACCCTCGTTTCCGTCCTGTTTCACTGAACCGGTATAACCTACCGTTACAGCCCTGTCTATCTCATGAGATATAAAATCTTTACCCAATGCATTGGAGGGAGATATAGGTCCCACCCATCTTATAATGAATCCTTTCTTATGTGTGCCACATAATCATAAACCATACATCATTGCATAACCCATGTAATAAAAATGGGATTCTTAAACAACATGACATCATAAAACAATTCATATAATATAAAGGAATTCATAAACATAATTCCATCACAAAATAGTCAAATCAATGTAAAAATATGGATAGAAACAGAACCCTTTATTATCTTAGATGGAAAATAATTTTGATAAAACACATGAAATGAATTCTTGAGGAAAATATCCTTTCTTCTTCAAAATCAATTTCTTTTCACAAAACAACATCTTGCAATTTTAAAAGAAAGAGATTTTATTGAAAATATTCATGAAATATTGTGGAGGAAGCTTCATGAAAATAAGGCTTTATAAAACCGTAAAAATCCGTTCGTTCCATTTATGTTAAAAAAACATTCTTCTTGTACTTTTGTCGGAAAAGTCAAAAAGTACCTCATACGAAAAACGAGAAAAGATTTCTTTCATATATTTTACTAAAACTCACCAAAGGGTAAATTTGGATTTAAACAATTGGAGGTGGATGTAAATAATATTACATATCTAGGAAACATGGATGTGGATGATAAAATACACCACAGTAAATTTCAAAGTATAAACAATCTCGGACAAAAAATGAGATTGTGATATTCCTCTTACCTTAGGTCCGACTTGCTTTGTAAGTGTCCGAACCTCCTGTATAATAATTTAAATCATGTTATTGACTTATTCCAGAATCATATTGTTATTATATCATATATGGTCCACTTATGACTTTATATTACCCATTCTTTTGTAAATTCATGTTAAAGTAGCGTTTTGGGTAGAATCGTCTCATTTGTCGTTCGTGTTTTTAACTTGTAATTATTCATATGATTACTTAGATCATGATTACCTAATTCTAGAATATAAAACATGATTTATATATAATATATATTCAGAATATACATATATAATAAATCAGTAAATGGAAAGAAATACACCGTTCATGGAGACGGTAGTCCGTACGTACGCATGAACGCTGTTTTCGTTTCCTTATTGAATTGAATGGAATTAAGTAGATGACATACATATAAATATAAATAATTCCAGTATCATTATAAGTTCATATATTTCATTAGTACTTATTATCATTCATGAATGGTTAATCATTGAGAATGAATCTTATCGCGTCGTGGAGACAGTAGTCCGTACGTACGCACGAGCGATGATATCCTTCCCATGGTCGTGGAATTGTGTTTAAGTGTATGTGTACTATTTCAGTATCAATATCACTTTATAATAATCATATATAGTTACTAATTACACCTTTATACCCATCCAATTAAGGTGGTGGCGGAAAATAGATTACACCACGGCGTGGAGACGGTATTCCGTACGTACGCACGCGCGGTGATTTCCTTTTTCCGTAGGATGGATAGAAGGTGAATTAGAGTTGTTTCATATTTATAATAAAATATCAGTATATAAGAAATACTTACGTTATTACTTTATCATGAAACAACTAAAGAATATGAAGATGAAGAAGAAAGAAATTGAAAAGATCAGTAATGGATATTACCTCTTCTTTGGAACGCTTCTTTGAATCCTCTACTTAGGGAACTAAGATTGGTCTTTGAAGAAAACCATGACCTCTAGGATTATTCTAGGGAAGTGTAGAAGGGATTTTGGCAGGGGTTGGCCGAGCTTGAGTGCTCAAATTGGTGTGAGGAGGAGGGGGAGGAGGTACCCTTTTATAAGGGAGGAGAGGGGCACCTTAGGAATATCTCAAAATATTATTTTACATTAAAGTCAAAATCAGTTTATAATGGTTTCAAAGGGTCTTATTTAGAAGATAAAGTGGGGATGGGTCGAAATCCTACCAACCAATAGGATTTAGACAAGTTTAGGGTATTATTTTAACCTTATCAATTAGATTTAACTCTAAGTTAAATAATTTAACTTTTACCGTGTCTTTTGTTTTTCTTTCACTATATGGTTAATACACTTACTATAACATGCAAACGAACCCCAAATTGTTTATTATTAATATATATATCCTTATCTAAGTCATTTGGCCGAACCTTAGATTTTTAGGAATAAAATAACAATTAATAATTTAATATTTGATTTAAAAACTATTTTGTCTCAATTTTGACACTATTTGATATATGATTTTTGTGAAAGTCATAACTGAATTATATGTTCGAACCAAGTTGATTAAATCAACTCTAATATATCATAGTAACCTAAAAAATTAGTGGAATTCATAAAAAGTCTCAAATTACATTCATTTGAGCATTTATAACATCAATTATGTTAATATTTCCTTAAAAGGGTAATTACTGCATCATCATTGTGTCATAAATAAATTAATTTATTTAAAGTCTAAAAATTATAAATAAAATATCATTATGTAGGAAATCTTTTTAGCTTTCTAATTAAAATTTATAGTCGAATTTATTCTTATGTATAACCCCATATTAAAAATGTTTTAGTTATTAAACTTTGATTTTAACTATTTTAACTATTCATAAAATAATATTAAATGTCATAATCTAATCCAAGTGGACCTAAATGGTCATATTATATTCATAAGGTTGTTTCTGGTCGAATTACACTTATCCAATAGAATTAGGAAATGTGTTAGGGTAATAGTAATATCATATTTACCCTTAGTTACCCTATTTACTAGTAACCGTGGTAAAAAAAGTAAAAAGTTACTATTCACCAAAAATTATTTTCATCTCATTGAACCACATTTTAGTCCTTGATATTAACCGTGTCTGTCGGATTTTTGAAATTCCATTCACAGAAGCGGTAAAATTAAGTTTTATGCAAAATTCAGTTTTTAACCTACCACTTAGTGGTTTCACTATTCATCAAAAATTGAAAGTTTTCTGAAAAATACCAAAATTTCATCCTAAGCTATATTTCATATTACGAATTCAAAAATGAAGCCAAATTCATAACATAGAAGTTGCATTAATTAATTTTATAGTTAAAACAAATAGTGTGTTTTTAAGAAACAATATCTATCAAAAGATTGACACTTGTTTATGTCTGGTTTAAATGTGAAATTACATCCAATGACCAACATTGTATTAAATTATAAAAATATATTCTAAATATACTTTAAAACAACTCAAATTAATAATTTATCACTATTAATTATTTTGATTAAAAAAGTTGTTTTTAATTATAATTTAGTAATTTTCACTATTCATCAGAATATGAAAGTTATCCGAAAAGTACCAAAATTTCACCTTAGGCTAAATTCGATACTCCGAATCCAAAAATGAAGTCCATTTTGAGAGCTAAAATTTCTAAAATTTTAAAAGGTGGTTATTACTATTCATAACGGCTAGTTATAATAATATTTTAATAGCATATCGTTGTTTCGGGAAACTCAGTATTGCGTACTACACACGCTATCGAGGAAGGTTGCGATTGCGTGTAATGCAAGGCAATTCAAGGATGCGTGTTGTGCAAGCTCCTTTTGGTGTAGCGTACAACACAAGACATTAATAAAATTAAAAAGAATATTTTTCATAAAATCTCGGGCTGTTACATTTTCACTTCGGATAACCATAGTGGAATAAAATAATTATTGTAATGCCCCGACCCTAGTTACCCAGAGTCAGTGCATTATTACATAACATTGGCATGATCACAAGGATATCATGTCTCGAAAAACCAATCAGTTTAGTATTATTGGAAACAAGATTCATACATATGTTCAACTTTATAGCTTGATGAGAAATACAATGATAATATATTTCATTAGAAGCATCCAAGCCCCCTAGATTATACCTAGAAGTCACATATTACTAACTTATTCCTATCCTGGGAAAATGAAACATAAGAAATGGGTGAGCTCAAATGCTGAGTAAGGTTATGTAATACAGTGTAAAATGACATAAATATTAATCACGGTGAATAATTGAAACCACATGCCTTTACCAATGATAAACATGAATACTTTTATGGAATGAATATGAGCTGAGTAAGTAATACCATAATAAAACATAATCATGGGTATTCTACTAGTCTAATGACCACATGAACCATCAATATTATTTCCATAATGAGGGAATGTATAATGTCTGACATTCTAAAACATTTTGTCAAGGCCTCAGCCAAGATGTTTAAAAATGATTAAGGCTTCAGCCAAAACCATAAATCATATTGGGAAAGGACCTTACCCAATTCTATTTCTAGTTGTCTCATGAGACCTACCGATGCATCGAGGAGCTATATCCGGCTCTACCCGTCACTTACTAAGTCCAATACATTCTTCATATGAAATGTTTTAAACATATCATAAACATTCGTATTAAAAATAGCATACGAAATGTCAATACTTTAACCATAAACCATGAATTGTCTAAAATTATAACATCCACATTCAAACATATCACAAAAACTTCAGTACAATATGGATGTTTTGTATCATAATAAATCAACTTCAAATAAACTTAAAATCCATCAAAGGATGTTGACATTGATGAAATCAAAACCAATTGAGAGAAATATCTCTTTTTTTGAAATCATTTAAAAGTCACCTAATTATAAAATAAAACATTAAATTTAAAATATCTTTATTAGCTTGTAAGGGAAGCTTTGGAGATTTTATAACAGCGGAAAATAGCCGCACCCGTCATATAAGTTAAAAAAAAGACATTCTTACCTTTATTTTTTCGAAAACGATAAAAAGGACCTTGTTTGGAAAACGACGGAAATATTCCATTATAAACATCTTATAAAAAGTAAAACAAGGGTATAAATGACTTTAACCCATATTCTGTAAAATAGTAATAATGTTTTGAAATATATTTTTAAGAAACATGGATGTGGATGATAAAGAGGTCCAAGTAGATAATTATGTATAAACAACCTCAGATAATGAAGAGATTATGAAATAAACCCTTACCTTGTAATTTTCCATGGTTGATGGTAGTTTAACCTCCTATATATTGGTGAAATAATTTTTATTAAATTATACAATAATCATATACATTAACAGGATAACATATATGATCTTTTAACATTGCTTTGTTAATAATATCTTGGTATTATCATCGTTTCGGGTGTTAACTTACTTGTTTTATTTTATATGTTTTGTGACATTAGTCATGTTTATTATTGATTGGTTGTATATTATTCATATCCATAATGATATCAAGTCCATAAACATTGTTTTTAATCATCAAATGAGAATTATAATTGCATGGATACGATGGGGAATGAATCTTATCACGTTCGTGGAGACGGTAGTCCGTACGTACGCACGAGCGAAAATATAATTATTTTGATATTAAAATAATATATAATTTAATGGTATATCATATATAGAGAATCATTATCATGTTATATTTATTATTTACATGAATTAAAAATCATTATTATACCCATACAAATAATAATGTATTGAATAACAATTACACCACGACGTGGATACGGTAGGTCGTACGTACGCACATATGGTGACATGTCAATCAAAGGATGGATAGGTTATTGAATATGGTTGTGCCATATTTATAATAACATCATAGTATATAGAAGTTAATGGAGTTATTATTTTATAATGTAAACAACAAAGAAAGAAGATGTTGACGAAGAAAGGAACTTGAAAAAGTGTGGTGAAATCATTACCTCTTCTTCAGGTTCTTCCTTTTGATTTGATCAAAAAGGGCTCATTAGGTTGGATTTATGATCAAAATAAGGCCTCTAGGATGATTTGGGGGAAGTTGAGAGAGTTTTTGGATAGGTTTTGGACAAACAAAAGCGCTTTGAAGGTCTGAAGAATTGTTTAGAAGTGGTGTCCTTTTATAAGGGGGAGGAGTGACTGTTTAGGAAAAACTTAAAGTATTAATTTATAATAAATTAATATTCATTTTCTAATAGTTAAAAAGTGTTTTATTAAATTTATAAGGTTGGTATGGGTCTAAATGCATTCAACTAATATATTTTAGACCGGTATGGGTCACTATATTAACCTTATCTTTTAGTTTTAACTCTTAGTTAATTAGTTTGACATTTACCATATCACTTTGTATTTTTATATTATATAGTTAATAAACATACTATATATATCGAAGAGACCCCCAAGTGGTCCATTAATGATACAAATATCATTATATAAGTCCTTTGGCAGAACCTTTGATTTTTAAGAATAGAATATCAATTAATAATATAATATTTGTTTTAAAAATGCATTTATGTCAATTTTTACAATATTTAAAAATAGATTTTTGTTAAAGTCTTAACAACTTTATTTGTAAGAACTCGGTTCTTATCTTTGAGGTACGAGTTTCTTCTTTTCCTTTTCCTTAAGTGTTTTTGAGAAAATAGGGAAAATGGAAAAGAATGCTAAATTTGGAAAATACACATCGTGTACTTTTCCACACGCCGTGTACTTTTGGCCATGTTGGGATATGTACACAGGGCGTGTTGCCTTGCCAGCGAAAAAGGGTGTGAGAACTGACTACACGCCGTGTAGTGGTCCTTTACATGCCGTGTAGCCAGTTAGAAGGTGAAAAAGTAAGGTGCTGAAGTCGCCGCTAGCTGGGCGGCAGTACACGCCGTGTACTTGGGAGTACATGTCGTGTACTCTTGTCGGCAGATGAACAGTGTGGCGGTAGTTCCAAATGAATAGTTAAATGAAAGGATTACACACTATGTACTTTGAAGTACACATCGTGTACTTTTTTTTGGGCTTAAAACAGGCAGTAGCCTCCTCATTTGGCAGAGGAGGCGTTTGAGCCATTTTGGAGCCAAAGGAGGCGGCCGGATCTTTGAAGAACCGCCTGGCATTTGTCTGGAATCCGATTCCATCTCGGACGATCCCGTTGGAACCGCACGGGTAAGGGCTTCCACCTCCTTGGTTGGTTCTTGCCAATTCTTCACCTAACGTAAGTTATTTACGTTTGAATGGTTTTTGTTCTTCATCAGATCTACGTCGTTCTTGGGCGTTTCTAGAGTCGGCGTTCGGGTATAGCGTTCGTTGGCATTTGAGGTATGTGGCTTTGTGATTAGTTTTCCAACTGCTGTCTGTTTTGTGCATTTTTGTGCCACGAACCCATGTTGGGGTATCGTGTGGCTGAGTCTGTTTCTATATTTAATACCTAGAATTGATTAGGTATTTAATTGTGATAATAAAATTTTGGTTGGGATCGTTGCATGGATCCGTAACCACCCCGAGGGTGTGTTTCTCTATTTAGCCGTTTGGCCAGGATACCCGAGGGTATGCCATCAATGTAGTAATTGTTTGAATTTCTTTGAGAGGAATTTCTTGTTTACTGCATTTTGATATGTTGGGCATGGCCCGGTTACCTATATTATCCTGAAGGTGTGACTATATTAGCCTGAGGGCGTGACTGTATTAGCCCGAGGGCTGTCGTTTTTTTTCGCCTGAGGGAAACCATTCATGCCTGAGGGCTTGACTTCTGTGCCTGAAGGCGACACTTCGTATGCCTGAGGGCAAGAATTATGTTACAATTACTAAGGGCGAGATTCTGTATAGCCTGAGGGCATGGTTCACTATATTAGCCTGAGGGCGAGATACTGGTTGGCCTGAGGGTGTGGTGCTGTTGAGCACAGAACGATACTAAATTAAATAATTTAAATGAATAATAAAATGGAAATTTAATTGTTAAGTTTGTTACTGTTTAGTACTGCTTAGCTTATTTCATTTTACTATTGCACACTGTTGATCCATGCTTACACACAGTTGGGCACGGGAGTTTGGTCGGTGCCTACTGAGTTATATGTCTCACACCCTGTTTGGGTCATGCTTTTCGGCCCAAACAGATTACGTTTCTGCAGGTGTGGATAGGGGAAAGAGTCCCTATATAGGTACATGACTGTTGCTGAGGAGTAGGAGGGAATGGGACTGAGCCTAGGCTCGTGATGCTGCTGCTAGCTGTTTTGCTTTCTTTACTATACTCTGTTTTTCTGCTGTACTGTATTGATGTATAACATGTTCTGGATTTTTTCATAGAACTTAAATCATGTAGCATCATCACTTATTTATTGTTGGTTATATCCACTTCTATAGTTAATTCAGTTGTGTGTGTTCACTGCTTCCTCTGTTTGTTGTATGTCTATTTCAGTATTCTGTTGCGCTACACTTTGACAAATGAGGACATCGTTTCCCCACTATCAGACCTGGGCCCTCGCTGCTATTCGGCAGCCTCTGGCGTTTTGGGAAATGCGCTTGAGGTCACGTGGCGAACCGGGCTCGGGGCACCCGTTGTGTGGCACCCGGGACCGGGACGTTACAAAGTGGTATCAAAGGGGTTTCTTTTCTTTGACATACTATTTGGAGACGTAGCCAGGGATAGGACGAAAGGTAGTTGGTAATAAGATGTGCCCGGGTGTAGCTAACCCGTGTACAGGGAAAATCAAGTCTGCCTCATATTTTTCAAATCTTCCGATTTTTCAATTTTACGGTTGATATGTTTTCACCATTGGGTGACGCACTTGGATTGTGTTGTTTAGATGTTATCTGTGGGTTCGATTTAGTTGCAACCCGATGAGATGAGGTTATGTCGTCTCATGCATCATATAGGAACATGCTAGATATCTCATGCCATGCATAGTTTCCATGCCATGTAGGTGCATTAGAATTTGCATGTTGTTGTGATAGTTGTTGTGCTAGAAAAGCATGTTGTTGTGATAGCTGCACTGATAAAAATACCTGTTGTTTGATAGGGTAATTTTTATGTGAACTGGCCATAGAATGGATGCCAAACTTTGGATTTTGGGGAGTATGGGCCCCCATTGACTGGAATTTGGTGGATCATTGACTGTTTATTTTTTTATAACACAGATAAGCTATCAAACGTTGATTCATGGGGAGTATGGGCCCTCAAGGGTCAGAATTTGACACTTAGGTGTTGTTTTCAGTGTTTTCTGGGTTTCGGAGAAGTTTCTGAGGCATACTGTCTGGAAACCCAGTATACATGCCATGTCGTATTTTTATACACACCGTGTATGTTCTTCTGTTCGGGAAGGAAAATGTACTTTTTGAGTACACACCATGTACCCCGAGTACACACCGTGTAGTCTCTTCCCGTGTCACAAACCGTGTGGGCGGAGACACGGGGTAAGGAAGGCCTTGGGTAAAACACACGGTGTAGTTTTGTACACGCCGTGTAGTGTTGACCTGGAGTCTGGCCGTGTAACTAACAACATGGGTCGGTGAACTCCTTGACAGAAAACGTCGTGTCAATGATGCACACGCCGTGTAGTGTGACCTGGGGACTCGATCGTGTAACTAACAACACGGGATGATGTCACCTCCTTTTAAACACGCCGTGTACCTATGGTATCCACCGTGTAGTCTTGTCTGAGGACAGACTGTGTGGACTTAGCCGTGTAACTGGGAAACAGGGTGTTGTACACGCCGTGTACGGGTGTAACACGCCATGTAGTGTTAAGCTGAGTAGTCGGTCGTGTCACAGATGACACAGACAGTGGGAAAATAACACCGTACATGCCGTGTAGATATTATAGACGCCATGTAGTTTTTTTGAATGGAAGGTGTGTGGCTTAACCGTGTAGAAGGATCGGGCAGGGGAAAGGAAGTCAAGTACATGCCGTGTAGTCATTGTACACACCGTGTAGTCTAGTTTTGCCAATTTTGAATACCTTCTTCCTCTTGTTCCCTTTGTGGTTCCTTCTCTTTCAGTCTTAATAATCTTGAATCTGAGGCGTGGTTTTGACCTTTTAGAGTCATGCTGCCTAGACGACCACGAGTTGTTCGCAAAGGGAGCGGCGACGATTATACTCTGGAGATAGTGGGCCATGGGATACCAGTGGATCCACCAGTAGAGCTAGATGCGGCACCAGCTGTTATATCGGACACAGGCGCGGAGGCGCAGTTCCGTGAAGGATTATTGCGGTTCATGCAGACCTTTTAGGGAGCACCGCAGGCTGCCACATCTATGGACGAGCTGACGTGTATCTTTCAGCAGCAGCATCCGCCTACGTTCTCTGGGGATGGCCGACCAAAGGCTGCAGAGTCTTAGCTAGGATAGATGCAGACTATTTTCGAGCATCCAGAGACGCCTCCAGGGCGGAGGTTCAAGCTTGTGACTTACATGCTGCGTGATTCCGCCAAGAGGTGGTGGGATGTGACCACCCAGTCAGAGCATCACAGGGACATAGCGTGGGATGATTTTCAAGAAGTCTTCTATGACTTCTTCTTCCCTGAGATGTTGAGGGCAGATAGAGCTCGAGAGTTCATGAATCTACATCAGGGCACCATGTTAGTGATGGACTATTCTGCTCGTTTTACAGAGCTTCAGTGCTTTTCACTCATGCTGGTGGGTGAAGAGACGCTGAGAGCCAGACGTTTTGAGGATGGTCTTAGATATGACATCTGAGTGCTGGTGAATGTTTTCAGGTTACCTACTGTACACACGATTGTGAATCAGGCATTGATTACAGAGAGGATCCTGAGAGAATCTGGTGGTGTGGGCCAGGGTGGTTCGGCACCAGTTACTAGTACTATTTATACTAGCAAGGGGAAAAGACATATGGACTTCTCTCATGGTGGCAGTACCAGCCAGGCAATCTCTTCAGGTGGCCCGATCAGGTGCTTCCAGTGTGGCAGAGAGGGGCACAAGAGGCCGCAGTGTCCATGAGACCTAGTATAGTGCTGAGCTTGCGGCAATATGGGTCACCTGCAACGCTTTTTTAGGGCGTATCCACCGATGGCTAGCGAGAGGGGTTCTGTACAGACTCCACGTGCGGGAGCAGGACCAGTGGCTTCTTAAAAGTCAGGGAACTGGAATGCGTCAGGGCGTGCAGGTAGAGATGGTGGTTGTGGTCATGGTATCCAGACACCAGGATCACAGAGGCAGCAGGGCGGGATAGCTCAGGGTAGCTAGGCTGTGTCGCAGGGCCGCGGCACTGGGCAGGCATATGCAGTGCAACAGACCCTGCAGAAGCAGGATCCCGGACATTCGACAGTCAGGGATACTATTATAGTTGCTTCTGTCTTGTCTTCAGTACTTTTTGATATGGGTGATACACATAGTTTTATATTTGTACCTGTGGTGGAGAGCCTTGGGCTCTGTGTTTTTAATTCTTCCGATATCTTGACGCTAGAAACTTTGTTGGGGATGAGAACGGCTGGTGTGCGTCAGTGCAAGGAGTGCCCCCTTGAGGATGGAGGGTGTCACTTCCTTTGGAACCTCTATGTCCTGGAGATGACGAGTTATGACGTCATTCTTGGGATAGCCCGGTTGGTTCCCTTTCGAGCCTTTGTAGACTGCTATCGTCGTAGGGTGTGTTTCACGTCACCAGAGGGTGGGGAGTTTCAATACAAGGGCGAGTGGGATGTTCAGGCGAGTCGAGCTGGACCAGAGCATCATGGGAGAGGTGGAGTCACAGCCCAGATTGTGAGCTTATATCTAGATGACCAGGGGACTTGTCATACGGATTTCCCTCCAGTTGTCGATCATTTCAGGGTTGTCTTCCCAGAAGATTTTTCATGTCTACCTCTGGTGCGTGAGGTGGATTTCTCTATCGAGCTAGTGCCAGGAGCAGCACCAGTGTCCATTCCTCCTTATAGGATGGCCATGCCTGAGTTACAAGATCTCAAGAGGCAGTTAGAGGAGCTACAGGCGAATGGTTTTATCCGACCTAGTACTTCTCCTTGGGGTTCTCCTGTCCTTTTTGCGAAGAAGGCGGATGGTACCCTTAGGCTTTGTGTGGATTATCGAAAGCTGAACAAGTTGACGATTAAGAACCGATATCCTTTGCCGAGGATTGATGACCTGTTTGATTATCTTCATGGAGCATGAGTGTTCTCGAAGATTGACCTGAGATCTGGATATCATCAGTTGCGCGTTAGACCATCTGATATACCTCTCACATCTTTTAAGAGTAGGTATGGTCTATATGACTATACGGTTATTCCGTTCGGATTCACGAACGTGCCAGCAGTTTTCATGGCTCTGATGAATCGTGTTTTCCATCTGTATGTTGATTATTTTGTGGTAGTATTCATGGATGACATCTTGGTGTACTCACGCACTCGACACGACCATGCGACCCATCTTGAGATCGTATTGATTACACTGAGAGAGCATCGCCAATATGCTAAGATCTCGAAGTGCCACTTTTGGATGGACCAAATTCACTTCCTGGGTCATATCATCTCAGAGGTAGGAGTTGCAGTGGACCCAGAGAAGGTGAGAGCAGTAGTTTCCTAGGAGCAGCCTCAGAACGTGTTTGAGATACGGAGTTTCTTAGGGCTGGCTGGTTACTACAGACGTTTCATACAAGACCTCTCTCGCTTAACAGCATCGTTGACAGGTCTGACTAAGAAGGGTGTGAAGTTCGTTTGGTCAGAATATTTTGAGACAGCATTTCAGGACCTGAAGGGAAGGCTGACATCAGCACCGATCCTGATACTCCCAGAGCAGGGGAAGAGCTATACATTTTACTGTGATGCATCAGGGATTGGGATGGGAGCCATTTTGATGCAGGGTGACCGAGTTGTTGCATATGTGTCTCGGCTGTTGAGGCCACATGAGTGGAATTACCCGACGCACGATCTCGAGTTGGCTGCAGTTGTGCATGTGTTGCACTGTTGGAGACATTATCTGTTAGGAGAGCATTTTGTGGTTTTCACCGACCACAAAAGCCTCAAGTATATCTTTACTCAGCGTGACCTAAATCTGAGGCAGATAAGGTGGGTCGAGTACCTACAGTACTTCGATTTTGAGCTTTCCTATACACCTGGTAAAGGTAATGCAGTAGCCGATGCACTAAGCAGGAAGAATCAAATACAGGCAATGCAGGAGGCTAGTGGTGAGTGGCAGCTTATGGCTTTGTTCTCCAAGATGCATCTGGAGGTGCATGACAGTCAGGGGTGGACTTATCTTTCCTCGTTAGATGTGACTTATACCCTCCTGGATAGAGTGAGGGTGAGGCAGCTATCTGATTCAGAAGGCCTAGTTCTACGGGAATCAGTGGCAAGTGAGGACCATCCTCGTGGTTGGGCGATAAGCGATAACGAGGTTTTGCGTTTCCATGGACGAGTATGGCTTCCAAGGGATATACGTGAGGAGCTGATGTAGGAGTTTCATTCTTCACCTTGGGAAGTTCATCCCGGGGTTACAAAGATGTACCGAGACTTGAGACGTCAGTACTGGTGGCCGGGTATGAAGAGAGAGATAGCTGGTTTTGTTAAGAGATGTTCCACCTATCAGCAGGTGAAGGCAGAGCATCCGAGACCAGCTGGGCTGTTATAGAAGTTGCTCATTCCAGAGTGGAAATGGGATGATGTCATGATGGATTTTGTGACGGGTTTGCCGAGTTCAACTCGTGGCAATGACGTCGTGTGGGTTGTTGTGGATAGACTCACGAAGGTAGCTCACTTTTTTCCGATTAAGGGGACCTTCGGTGTGGACGAGATCAGAAGGATGTATATCCGAGAGGTCGTACATCTTCATGGGGTCCCTCGTTCTATCGTTTAAGATAAGGACGCCCGCTTTACATCTCGTTTCTGGCAGAGTTTTCAGAGGGCGGTGGGTACACAGGTGCTTCTGAGCACAGCATACCACCCTCAGAGAGATGGCCAGTCAGAGCGGACGATACAGGTGCTAGAGGATATGCTTCGCGCATGCGTCCTAGTATTTGGGGGCTTGTGGGAGAAGCATAAACCTTTAGTCGAGTTTTCCTATAAGAATAGATTTCAGGCGACTATTTAGATGGCACCATATGAGGATTTATATGGAAGGCCATTCCGATCACCTTTGTACTGGTTAGAGGTAGGTGAGGCAGCTTTGCTGGGGCCACAGCTCGTGAAGGAGACATCTGAGCAGGTCCAGTTGATTCGAAAGCGGATGGCTACTGCGCAGTCTCGTCAGAAGTCTTATGCTGATCACTGCAGACAACCTTTGGAGTTTGAGGTCAGAGATCAGGTTTTCTTGCGTGTTTCACTGAGGCTGGGAAACAAACGAATCAGGAGACAGGGTAAGCTTTCACCGAGGTATGTAGGACCATTTGAGATTCTGGAGAGAGTCGGGATAGTTGCCTATCGATTGCAGTTACCGCAGCGGTATCGAGCCATGCACGACGTCTTCCACGTTTCTCAGTTGTGTCGCTACCATTCAGACCCGTCTCACACCTTTCATCCAAGGGAGGTAGAGCTTCAGCATGATGCGTCCTTTAAGGAGCATCTGATCCGTATCATTGATAGGAGCACGAAGGTTCTCGGAGGCCGGTCAGTTCCTCTCGTACGGGTGATATGGCAGCATTGCCGAGTGCAGGACGAGACCTGGGAGCGGGAGGCCGATGTACGTGCTAAGTGTCCAGAGCTGTTCTAAGCTTTATCTTCGCCACCCCTGGAAAGGGAAATTTGGGGACAAATTGCTATAAGGGGGGAAGTTTGTAAGAACCCAGTTCTTATCTTTGAGGTACGGGTTTCTTCTTTTCCATTTCTTTAAGTGTTTTTGAGAAAAAAGGGAAAATGGAAAATAATGCTAAATTTTGAAACTACACGCCGTGTACTTTTCCACACGCCATGTACTTTTCCACACGCCATGTACTTTTGGCCGTGTTGGGATATGTACACATGGTGTTTAGCCTTGCCAGCGACAAAGGGTGTAAGAACCGACTACACGCCGTGTAGTGGTCCTTTACACGTCGTGTAGTCAGTCAACATGTTAAAAAGTAAGGTGGTGAAGTCACCTCCAGTTGGGTGGCAGTACACGCCGTGTACTTGGGAGTACATGTCGTGTACTCTTGTCGGCAGATGAACAGTGTGGCGGTACTTCCAAATGAACAGTTAAATGAAAGGAGTACAGGATGTTTACTTTGAAGTACACGTCGTGTACTTTGTTTTTCGGGCTCAAAACAGGCAGTAGCCTCCTCATTTGGCAGAGGAGGCGTTTGAGCCATTTTGGAGCCAAAGGAGGAGGCCAGATCTTTGAAGAACCATCATGCGTTTGTCTGGAATCTGATTCCGTCTCGGACGATCCCGTTGGAACCGCACGGGTAAGGGATTCCACCTCCTTGGTTGGTTCTTGCCAATTCTTCACCTAACGTAAGTTATTTACGTTTGAATGGTTTTTGTTCTTCGTCAGATCTACGTCGTTCTTGGGAGTTTCTGGAGTCGGTGTTCAGGTAAAACGTTCGTTTGCGTTTGAGGTAGGTGGCTTTGTGTTTAGTTTTCCAACTGCTGTGTGTTTTGTGCGTTTTTGTGCCACAAACCCACATTGGGGTGTCGTGTTGCTGAGGCCGTTGCTATATTTAATACCTAGAATTGATTAGGTATTTAATTGTGATAATAAAATGTTGGTTGGGATCGTTGCTTGGATCCGGAACCACCCAGGGGTGTGTTTCTCTGTTTAGCCGTTTGGCCAGGATACCCAAGGGTATGCCTTCAATGTAGTAATTGTAAGAATTGACTTGAGAGGAATTTCTTGTTTACTGCATTTTGATATGTTGGTAATGGCCCGGTTACCTATATTATCCTGAGGGCGTGACTATATTTTCCTGAGGGTGTGACTGTATTAGCCCAAGGGATATCGTTTTTTTTTTCGCCTGATGGCAACCTTCCATGGCTGAGGGCTTCACTTCTGTGCCTGAGGGCAACACTTCATATGCCTGAGGGCGCGAATTATGTTCCAATGCCTAAGGGAGAGATTCTGTATAGCCTGAGGTCGTGGTTCACTATATTAGCCTGAGGGCGAGATACTGGTTGGCCCGAGGGCGTGGTGCTGTTGAGCAGAGAACGATACTAAATTAAATAATTTAAATGAATAAGAAAATGGAAATTAAATTGTTAAGTTAATTACTGTTTAGTACTGCTTACCTTATTGGATTTTACTATTGCACACTGTTGATGCATGCTTACACGCAGTTGGGAACCTGCCTTTGGTGGGTGCCTACTGAGTTATATTTCTCACACCCTGTTTGGGTCATGCTTTTCGGCCCGAACAGATTACGTTTCTGTAGGAGTGGATAGGGGCAAGAGTCCCTATATAGGTATTTGACTGTTGCTGAGGAGTAGGAGGGCATGAGACCGAGCCTAGCCTCGCGATGCTGCTGCTAGCTGTTTTTCTTGCTTTACTGTACTCTGTTTTTCTGCAGTACTGTATTGATGTATAACATGTTCTTGCTGTTTTCTTAGAACATAAATCATGTAGTATCATCACTTATATATTGTTGGTTATATCCACTACTGTAGTTATTTTAGTTGGGAGTGTTTACTGCTTCCGCTGTTGTTGTATGTTTATTTTGGTATTCCACTGCGCTACACTTTGACAAATGAGGGCATAGTTTCCCAACTATCAGACCTGGGCCCTCGCTGCTAGTCGGCAGCCTCTGGCGTTTGGGGAAATGCGCTTGAGGTCACGTGGCGAACCGGGCTCAGGGCACCCGTTTCGTGGCACCCGAGGCCGGGACGTTGCATTATTAATTAGAAAAAAATTCATATAAGAAATCCTAAAATGTCATATTAACCAATTAAAGTCTTTTATGGCATCAAAACATTCAAATTATATTTATTTTAACATTTTTAATACTAATTATTTGATTCATTCATTAATAATGAAAATAATGTGTCATTATTGTAACATAAATAAATTTAATTATTCAATGTCAAATAATTATAAATAAAATACCATTATATAGGAAATAATATTGGCTTTCTAATGATTATTTATAGTCGAAAATATAACATATATAACGCTATGTAAATTTTTTTTTGCTAAAATATATATGCTCATGTAATTTTTTTATTTACTTTAACTTAATTAATATAATGTGTTATGATCACTTACAATTGAATCCATGGGGTCCCAAAATCAACCCAAAGATGCCAATGGTCGAAAATATATCAACAAATTGGGTTAAGACACACTTTAGGGTAATTTAGTATTATTATAATATTATTTATTACCATTATTTACCGGATTTACCCTTTAATCATGGTAAATAATATATTTACCGAAGTAATTATTCAAAATGTCTAAAAATAAATGTTACATATATAAAAAATTTGGACATCCTGATTACAAATACGGAGTCCATTTTTCCATATTCAAAACACAGAAGTGTCAGAAATTAATTTAAAATTAATTCCCGCTGTCAAAACAAAAAGAGTGTTTTTAAGAAATAATAACAATCAAAAGATTGACACTTGTTTATGTCCGGTTTAATTGTGAAATTGTTTCCAATGATAAAAACTGTATTAAATAGTAAAAATATATTATAAATATACTTAAAAACCACTCAAATTCATAATTACTCACTATTAATTATACAAACTAAAAAGTTGTTTTTAATTAAAATTTTGTAATTTTCACTATTCATCAAAATATAAAAGTTATCGGAAAAGTACCAAAATTTTACCCTAGGATAATTTCAATATTCGGAAGCAAAAAATGAAGTCCATTTTGGGAGATAAAATTTATAAAATTTCAAAAATTGGGTATTATTATCCATAACTGTTACTTTGATTGGTCACGGTGTATTAGAATCTCGAATTTGCATACAACACACTCTACTGCATTATTCAAAGAGAATCCTACTGCGAAAGCTTGGGGTGTTACAATTATGATATTTAAAATAAAGGCAATACAAATTACCTTGATATATTATCACATTTGAGATATCTCAGTTTTAAAATGAGGTTTGGAAAAGAAACTATACGTCTTAAGTAACATTTAAAAGAATATACCTGAAAAATAAAGAGAATAAAATTGAAATTATAATACTATGAATGAAATACAATTAATGATATAATATAACAAATAGGATTAATATACACAATAAAATAATAAATTAGTGTATAAAAAGAAATATATCTCAAGAAGTTGGAATTGAGACCAATAAACCCTTTAATGTAACATAATATTTGAAGTAAGAATAATTTGAAGAAGTTGTTATAATGAATAATTTTAAAACAAAACAATATAAAGTAGAAATAAAATATAATTTTTTTATTTGATATAATAAGTCAAATATATAACATTAGAGTTAAATAAGAAATCATGTTTGTAAAAACCCAATGTTTTTCAATGGAAATTCCCTTCTCATAAGTATGCCATGAAATCACATGAAAACACCACACAATGAACTAATGATTGTTATGTGACCTTTAAACATAAGTTTGTCACTTATATGTCTGGAATTTCAAAAATTCGGCATACATGGTTGTAATCAGTAAGTTATTTGGAGTCTGATAAGGAAAACAAAATTTTTGGTTAATAGTAACCGACCCTAATGAATAGTCACATACCCTTATGAATAGAGATATACCCTAATGAATAGTAACCTCAACTATGGTGGTATAAAAATAATATTCAAGTTGGAAGTACGATACACCTATATTTTTAGAATAAGTTAATGAATGTTTTAGAATTGGTTTTGATATTAAATTATTATTTTAATTAAATATTAAAATAATAATATTTAGAAAATTATTTTTGAAAATTGGACTTCATTTTTGAATTATAAACATCCAAAAATGGTTAGGGTGAATTTTTGGGATTTTTCTGAAATAATTGAATTTTTTATGAATAGTAGAATCTGATAATTCACAATAAATGCTAAATAATGGATTAATTGAGTCATCGATGATGTCCGGCTGATGTAATCCCACTTAATTCTGGAACACATGATAAAATAACTATTATTTGTCATGTAATACATACTATTCCTTGTCTTGGGATGAAATAATAAATTAATGATTATAATATTATGAAATACCTCCTCTCCTCCACTATAAAAAACCTCCTCCACTCCCTCTTCTCTCCACTCATTTCAAGCCTTGTGCCTTACCATTATTCTGCCCAAATCTCTCCCTAAGGTCCTCCCCAACTTCCAAAATTTCTCATCCTCATCAAAATGCTAAAACCATTCCCCTTAAGAGGTTCTCAAAGAAGGAAGTCTCAAGAGGTAAATTCATCTTCTTAATTTCTTGTTTTCTTTTAAGTTCTTTTCTTTTTTATTTCTTTCCTCACCTCCCTTCACCATAATAGTATGATAAATCCAGTAACATACATGTACTGGAATTTATTCATGCTAGTGGTATATTTCATTATCTTCACTCCTTTCCCCACCCTTTTATTTGAAAGAAATGAAAGCACCATTTGACATGTGCTAATTTAGCACATTCAAGGACAACAGTTTATCAATTTCTATTATTATCATTAATTATGGTCATGAAACCATTTATGTTATAGTTGAACCAGATTATTATATATTTCATATATCCTCTTTTTGGTTCTGTAATCTTTTTGTACAAATGGAATTAAGTTATAAATCAAAACACATTCATTGTCATCAAATCCACTGATTAACAAAAATGGTTATCACTATGGTTATATATATAATAATTTGTCTTCAATATAAGTAACCTAATTAAAATTAAAACCATGTAATATCCTAGATTTGAACTATAGAATATAACTTCAATTCTGGACAATCACTTTCATCTTGCATATTATTAAAACTTGAATATATTTGAACCAATCTTTTATAGCCAAGTAAACAAACGAGCCCGAACAATGAAATTGAAACTTTTAACTAATCAAAAAGGATTTGAATGAACTATAAAGGGTTATAATAAATAAATTGAATATAGAAGACGTTCTGGAATTATTAATTAATAAACATAATTTATTTATTCAGGTCGTTAATAACAAGTGGAGAACACCAACAGATTTAAGGTAAGGGATCCTCCCTTTTTCACTTTTAATCAAGATTGTTATCTATGATATGCCTTTTTGTGTAATTACATGTGATGGGTATGTTTATAAACATTCCCGATACGGCACTAATGTTTAATAATTGATGATAAACCCCTTATCTCTCTCATCATTTTCTCTTAGTTTCAGTTGATACCTTGCCGATAAACCATAATGGATTCTACCCGAACATCCTTTATTCCTTTTGGTTGCTCTATCTTTCTTTTTACCAAAACATAGTTGTCATTTATTTTTATGTAGAACTTCAAAATTATGTTTATATGCTCCAAAATCATGTTCTATGATCCATCTCTCATTCTCCTTCAGGGATATACATGCTTTTAAGTGAATCTCTCCTCGATACTTCCCAATAAGCACACTCGTTTTAAAGGAACTTTTAGAAGTTTTACCCAATATGAAGTGCTCTCTATATTCTATTTTAAGACACCGTTGTCTTTTTAAATTTAGTATTTTTATTATTAAAACCATATTGGTTCAATTTTGGTTTAATATATAAGAATATATTCTTTAAAATTTTAAAAGCTCTATAGTATTTTCCTTAAAACCGCACAAAAATGTTTTAACGCTAATGTCTCCCAAATACATTTCTTATGGGATGTCACTTCTATTTTTTACCACCTACCATGTTTTATTCCTAAATTGCCTTATTAATGTGTAGTTTTTTTCTAATCCTTTTCCTTCATGGAAACATTCATGATACCCTCATTGGTTATGCTTTATGTCATGATTGTGGAACCCAATTCTCTCTATGGGTAACCTTATGTTTATGAACAATTTATTATGTATGATTACTCATGTGGAAAGAAGATTTATGTGGTAAGAATATTTATGTGTCAAGAATATTCATGAAAATGTTAATATGGGTGCGCCCAGAGAGCGTTCCAATGCATTTGGTATAGATAAGTCTCATGAGATGAAATGTGAAACAGGATTGGCAGTTAGCCTTGACCCATAATGAAATGGGAAACAGGATTGGCGGTTAGCCTTGAACCGTAATAAATAAATGTATTATGATTATTCCACATTTATATGATTCCATGTTTATATGATCCCATGCTTATATTAAATTATTTCATAAGGTTCATGCATTGGATATCATTATGTCATGCCTCCTAACTCATGTTCTTGAGATGTATCCTTATGTTCATTTCCTTACTGGAAATTTTTAGCTCATCACATTGTTCATGTGTTTCCTAGGGTACCCTCTACATATGTAAGGGCTTAAAGGAAGTTATAATCTCTATTAAATAAAGAAGTTTTTTTAGCCCCATTTTTTATGTTATATGTACCTAGTCTCCCAAGACCCCATACATAACGATCCTTAGCTTGTACTCTGATGATTAATTATGCTCAAAATCATGAAATTTTTTATGTAAAATGCTCAGCTTGCTATAGTTGGTATCATAGGGTTCACTAGTTTTTTTGGAGGATATTTATAGAGAAACTTAGTGAGAACCTTAAGGATTAGACTAATTATAAGAAAACAACCCTAAATTTTGGTGAGTATCGTGTAAGCGGTTTATCGAACAAATATATCCCGGTCTGGATATGAGCAGGTAGAGGTGGATCTGGATCAAATGTATCTAGGGGTAAAACCCAAAAACACCACTTTGATCTAGACTTGAACGGGAACTGTTGCACGATAACGGGCCTTGCGGCACTCTTGGTTACGACACACCCAAGGGATATGCTTTAGTAGATTCATGAGATTTGTAAAAACCGTTATTAAGGGAAAAAAATAATCCCATAAGAATATAAGTTAAGAAATAGATTGAGGATAATATAGATATAAACCTAAGGAATCACAAGTCAAGATATGCTTCATATTTATAGGTTCATACTTTAATGCTCAAAGTTTCTTTTTTATGCTCAACAGCTAAGTATTCAATACCTCTAATTATACATTTTTTTCTTAGTTAATGGAGGGAAATAGAAGAACACATTACAACAACCTATGTGATAGGTAATGTGATTACTTCCCTAATGACATGCTTGATGTGATGGAAGTGGGTGCTCAAAACTTAACGGCAGTACTTACTCTGCTCGCTCGAGTTATGAATAATAACTTGAATTAGGTGGAACGTCCCCCTCCTCCAAGGAAAGAGAAAGTTGTTGTAGAATCCTTTATGTGGCAAAGGCCACCCATGTTTAGCGGGTCTTCTAATACCCTCCTCACAGAAAAATGGATTAACTCCATTGAAAATATTTTCTCTGTCCTCTAGTGCTCGGAAGAAGTGAAAATTCTACTGGTAGTCTATTGTTTTTATGGGGAAGATGATTAGTGGTGGACACTGATCAAGAATAGAAAGTCCCCAGAGGAAATTGATTCCATAGATTGGGAAGAATTAAATAGGATGTTTTTTCAACAAATATTTTCCTCGAACCCTCCATCTAATGATGGAAAGAGAGTTCTTTGGACTCAAGAAGAAGGAAGATGAGTCCATTGGGGTGTATGAAGTGAACATTAAAAGGCTTGGAAGGTACACCTCTGTCTTTGTCATGAACACCTAATGAAAGGTGGATCACTTCTTTAGTGGACTAAAGTCGATTCTATGAAATGTGTTGGTGATTCGAGACTTTGACAGCTATGAGGATATTGTCCATTGTGCCCTCAAGGTTGAAATGGAGATTGGAGACACTCAGTGTTCTCATGGGCCTAGTGATAATAAATAGAAAATGGAGAACAAAATGGGTGGTTCATTAAAAACAATCCCATGATAGAAATAATCCTCACTTTCCCCTTTGAAAAAATTGTGGGAAGAATCTTCTTAGTTATTGTCTCAAGGGAACCAAGAATTTCTTCCAATGTGGAATGTTTGGTCATCTGTACAAGAACTGCCGAAGGGATATAAAAAATCCCACTAATGTTAAAGAAGAAAGAAAGGTCCAGATCAACACTCAGCCTGCAGTGCAGTATTATAACTGCATGGAGCTTGGGAATTATGCGTAAAATTGCCTCAAGTAGAGGGTTGTCGGAGGCAATCAGCAACAACCTCCAAGGAAACAAGGAAGGGATTATGCTATCACTACTGGTGAGGTGGACACGGAAAACTATGTGGTGACAGGTAAACTTGTTATTCATTCGAGAATTGCGAAGGTACTATTTGATTCTGGTTCTACAAATTCTTTCATATATTGCATATATAGTATACCTATTCAAAAACCGCCTAAAAATTTGTAGGAAAAGTTATCTGTGAGAACAATAAATGGGGAAATTATTACATCCATGTTTTATAACTCCTGCCCTATTAATGTTTGTGGACTGAACCTCCAACAAATCTTTTCATACATCCTTTAGTAGAGTTCGACGCTATCTTGGGTATGGATTGGCTATCTTTTTACAAGGCCATCATCAATTTTTGGGAAAGGGATATCAATTTTCACATCTCATAGCTTCCTCCGATTATTTATAAAGTTTAAGGATGAAGATGAGTCTCCTTTAGAATCTTAGCCCCAAGTTTGGATACTACTTCCTTGTGAGAAAGCATATCTAGCTCAAATGATTGGGACAAAGGATAAAATCATTCTTGAACACATGCCAATCGTGAGGGATTACACTAATGTATTCTTTGATGAGTTTATTGGTCTTTCTATTCACCGAGAGGTTGAGTTCTCAATTGAACTTATCCCTGAATCTATGAAAATCTCATGAAACCTTACGGAATGGCCACCGTAGAGCTAGAATAGCTGAAGAAGAAGTTATAGGAGAATATAGAGAAGGGTTTTATATGCATGAAGGCTTCACCGTGGGGTGATCCAGTCCTCTTCGTCAAGAAAAAGGATGGATCAATGTGCCTCTACATTGATTATCATGTGCTTAATAAAATCACTATAAAGAACAAGTATCCCCTTCCACGGATAGATGACTTGTTCGATCAGCATTGTGGGGCCATTTATTTATCTAAGGTGGACCTTCGGTCGGGATATCATCAACTAAAGGTGAGGAAAGCAGTTATTTCCAAGACAAGATTTCGAATGGGGTATGGACACTATGAGTTCATAGTGAGGCCCTTCGGACTCAATAATGCTCCATAAATTTTCATGGTTTAAATGAATAGATTCTTTAGAGATTACCTCAAAAAATTTGTGGGGGTCTTTATAGATGATATTCTAATATACTTTAAGAGCAAAGATGAACATGAGGAGTATTTGGAAACTATATTAATTACTATGCGAAGGGAGAAGTTATATGAAAGGTATAGTAAATGTGAGTTATGGATGGAGGAAGTATCATTCATGGGGCATGTTATCACCAGGAAAGGGATATCTGTGGACCCTTCCAAGATGAAGGCAATTGAAGAGTGGCCGAGGACAACTTCTGTAACGAAGATCCTTAGCTTTTTGGGTTTAGCTGGGTATTATTGATGATTCGTGAAGAACTTTTCACGATTGTCAAACCCAATGACCAAGCTGACATGGAAGGGAGTAAAGTTTGTCTGGACACAGGAATGTGAAGATAGTTTCAAGGAGTTGAAAAAGAGTCTCATCACTGCGTCGGTACTCACACTCCCTTCATGTGGAGACCTATTTGTGGTGTATATTGATGCTTCTAAGAAGGTATTAGGATGTGTGCTAATGGAAAATGACAAATTTATAGCCTATGCCTCAAGGCAGCTGAAAATACATGAGAAAAACTACCCCACGCATGATCTGGAGTTGGCGGATGTGATCTTTGCGTTGAAAATCTAGCGGCATTATCTCTATGGGAAAAAATATGAGATATATACTTACCACAAGAGTATCAAATATATATTCACACAGAAATGGATTAATATGAACCAGCAAAGATGGATATAGCTCATCAAGGATTATGACTACCCATTTCACTACCATCCTCGTAATGCAAACACGGTGTTGGATGCTCTAAGTAGAAAGGATCTTGCATCATTATCAATAATGAGAATTGAAAAAGATCTGATCTTATTAGATTTTCAAAGGATGGACATGGGAATCATTAAGGGAGGAACATCATCAATCCTTTCTCAAATGATTTATCAACAATACCTCTTAGAGAAAATAAAGGATGGTCAAATAAAGGATGTGGAAATTCAGAAAAGGGTAGAAGCTGTTAAAAATGGGAAATCCTTCGATTTAAAAATTGATTAGGAAGGAGTTGTAAGATTTGGGAAATGATTTAGTGTACCATATGATCCAGAGATAAAGAAGGAGCTATTGAATGATGCACATAGCTCTACCTTCTCTATCCAACTAAGGAGCACAAATATGTATCGAGATATCTGAGAAAATGTTTGGTTAGACAATTTGAAAAGGGATATTTCTGAATATACATCAAAGTGCCTTGTATGTCAGCAAGTGAAGGCTGAGAGACAAAATTATATGGGTATGATGAAACCACTACCCATACCTGTATGGATGTGGGAGAACATTACCATGGACTTTTTCACTGGACATCCAAAGACATCAAGAGAAAACAATGCTATATGGGTCGTTGTGGATTGTCTTACAAAGACAGCTCACTTTATCGCGGTTCGCTAGGACTTCTCATTGGATCAACTTACACGTATTTACATCAAAGAATTGGTAAGGATGCATGGAGTACCACTATTTATTCTATCAAATTTTGATCCGAGATTCACCTAGATGTTCTGGAAAAGTCTTCAGTATGCTTTGAGCAGTGAACTGAACTTTAGTACGGCCTATCATCCTCAAATTGATGGCCAATCTGAGAAAACTATTCAGATATTGGAAGACTTGTTGAGAGTGTGTTCAATGGAATTCAAAGGAGGATGGTACCAACATCTTCCGCTGGTTGAATTCTCCTACAACAATAGTTTCCACTCGAGCATCTAAATGGAACCATATGATGCCCTTTATGGGAAAAGGTGCAGAACATCGACATGTTCCGAAGAAGTCGGTGAACGTAAGCAGATAGGACCAGAAAAGGTCGAAGAAATGGGGCAGAAGTTGAAAACCATTCAGCAACATATCAAGGAATCCCAAAGTCGACAGAAGAGTTATGTAGATAACCGTCAACGAGACCTTGAGTTCAAAGTCTGAGACATGGTATTTCAACATATATCCCCATGGATCAAGGTCATGAGTATTGGGAAGAAATGGAAGTTAAGACCCAGGAACATCGGCCCCTTCGATATCCTTGATCGAGTTGGAGCTGTAGCCTATCGACTGGCACTTCCACCTACCATGTCGAAAGTACATGTTGTCATTCATGTATCTTTTTTTAAGGAAGAACATACCAGACCCTTCACATGTACTCTCTTCAGAGGTGGTACAGTTGGAGGATGATCTCTCTTATGAGGAGAACCCAGTGAAGATCTTGGATCGTATAGAAAAAGTTCTACCCAAAAAAGACAACTCAGCTGGTCATGGTACTATGGAGAAACCATTGGTACGAAGAGGAAACATGGGAATTTGTGGAAACAATGAAGGAAAAGTACCCACACCTATTTTTGGCATAGAATGTAAAACGAAATTTGGAGAGTGAAATTTCATAAGGGGGGAAGAATGTAACGACCCAATGTTTTTCAATGGAAATTCCATTCTATTAAGTATGCCATAAAATCACATGAAAACACACCACGATGAACTAATGAGTTCTAAGTGTCCTTTAAATATAATTTTATCACTTCTGTGTTTGGTATTTCGAAAATCTAGCATACACGGTTGTAATCAGTAACTTATCATGAGTCCGACAAGGAAAACATAATTTTTTTTGGTGAATAGTAACCAAACCTAATGAATAGTAACATACTTTTATGAATCGTAATATACCCTAATGAATGGTAACCTCACCTATGGTGGTATTAAATTAATATTCAAGTTGGAAGTACGATATACCTATATTTTTAGAATAAGTTAACGAATGTTTTAAAACTAGTTTCGATAATAAATTATTATTTTAATTAAATATTAAAATAATCATATTTTGAAAATTATTTTTGAAAAATGGAATTCATTTTTTCAATTTTACACGTCGAATAATGGTTAGAGTTAATTTTTTGGATTTTTCTAAAATACTTGAATTTTTTATAAATTGTAGAATCTAATAATTCACAATAAATGCTAAATAATAGATTAATTGAGTCATCGATGATGTTCTACTGATGTAATCCCTCTTGGTATGGTATCACATGATTAAATCACTATTCTTGGTCATGGAATAGTTACTATTCCTTGTCTTGGGAATAAATAATAAATTAATGACTATAATATTATGAAATCCCTCCTCTCCTCCACTATAAAAAACCCCCTTCACTCCCTCTTCTCTCCACTCCTCTAAAGCCTTGTGCCTTTCCATTATTCTACCCAAATATCTCCCCAAGGACCTCCACCACGTCCAAAATCTCTCTGCCTCCTCAAAATACAAAAACCTCTCCCCTTAAGAGGTTCTCAAAGGAGGAAGTCTCAAGAGGTAAATTCCACTTCCCAATTTCTTCCTTTCTTTTAAGTTCTTTTCTTTTTTTAATTCTTTCCTCACCTCCCATCACCATAATAGTATGATAAAACCATTAACATAAATGTATTGGAATTTCTTCATGCTAGTGGTATATTTCATTATCTTCTATCCTTTCCCCACCCTTTTATTTGAAAGAAATGAAAGCACCATCTGAGATGTGCTAATTTCGTACATTCAAGGACAACAGTTTATCAATTTCTATTATTATCTTTAATTCAGGTCATGAAACCATTTGTGCTATGGTTGAACCAGATTATTATATATTTAATATATCCTATTTTGGGTTTAGTAATCCTTTGGTATAAATGGAATTATGTTATAAATAAAAAAACATTCTTTGTAATCTAATCCACCGATTAACAAAAACGGTTATCACTATAGTTATATATATAAAAATTTGACTTCACTCTAAGTAACCTAATTAAAAATAAAACCATGTAATCTAATGGATATGAACTATAGAATATAACATTAATTCTGGACATCCACTTTCATCTTGCATATAATCCAAACTTGAATATAAGTGAACCAATATTTTAAAGCCAAGTAAACAAACAAGCCCGAACAATGAAATTGAACCTTGTAACTAATCAAAAAGGCATTCAATGAACTAAAAAGGGTGATAATAAATAAATTTAATATAGAATAGGTTCTGGAATTATTAATTAATAAGCCAAATTTTTTTATTCATGTCGTTAATAACATGTGGACAACACCAACGGATTTAAGGTAAGGCATCCTCCCTTTTTCACTCTTAATCAAGATTGTTCTCTATGTTATGCCTTTTTGTGTAATACCAAGTGATGGAGTATGTTTATACAACTTCCCCATAATTACCTAATGTTTTATAAGTGATGATAATCCCTTTATATCTCTCATAAATCACTCTTAGTTACACCTGATACCATGTCGATAAACCATAATGGATTCTACCCGAACATCCTTTATTCCTTCGGGTTTCCCTATATTTCTTTTTACCAGAATATAGTTTTATTTTTTTTACATAGATCATTAAAATTATTTTTATATGCTAGAAACTCATGTTCTATGATCCACCTCTCATTATCTTTCTGGGATTTACATTCTTTTAAGTGAATCTCTCCTCGATAGTTCCAAATAAGCAAACTCATTTTAGAGGAACATTCCAAACTTTTACCCAATTTGAAGTTCACTCTATGTTCTGTTTTAAGACACAATTTTATTTTTAAATTAATTATTTTTTATTATAAAAACCCTATTGGTTCAATTATGGTTTTATATAAATGAATGTATTCTATACTATTTTAAAATCTCTATAGTATTTTTCCTTAAACCGCAAAAAATGTTTTAATAGTAATGTCTCTCAAATACATTTATTATGTGATGTCACATATATTTGTTACCACCTACCATGTTTTATTCCTAAATTACCTTATGAACGTCCATGTATGTTCTAATCCCTTTCTTTCATTGAAACTTTCATGATACACTCATTGGTTATGTTTTATGTCATGATTGTGGTACCCAATTCTCTCCATGGGTAACCTTATGTTTATGAACGATTGATTATGTATGATTACTCATGTGGAAAGAAGATTTATGTGGTAATAATATTTATATGGAAATAATATTCATGAAAATGTTGAGATGGGTGCACCCAGATAAAACTCCAATGCATTGGGTAAGGATAAGTCTCATGAGATGATTTGTGAAATGGGATTGGTAGTTAGCCTTGACCCATACTGAAATGGGAAACGGGATTTGCGGTTAGCCTTTACCCATACTAAAGAAATGTATTATGATTCTTACAAATTTATATGAATCCATTTTTATATTATCCGATGCTTATATTAAATTATTTCATAAGTTTCATGCTTTGGATATCATTATGTCATGCCTCCTAACTCATGTGCTTGAGATGTATCCTTATGGTCATTCCCTTACTGGGCATTTTTAGCTCATCCCTTTGTTCATGTGTTCCCTAGGGTACCCTCTGGATATGTAAGGGTTAAAAGGAATTTAGAATATCATTATTGAGATTAAATAAAGAAGCTTTTTTTAGCCCCATATTTTATGTTATATGTACCTAGTCTTCTAAGACACTAGACTTAACGATACTTGGCTTGTACTCTGATGATTAGTTATGGTCAAAATCATGAAATGTTTTATGTAAAAGGCTCAGGTTGCAAAAATGTTTCTCAATGGAAGGAAATATTGTTTGTAAGAATCCTTATAGATTTTTTTACTTTTGAGTAAATACTAAACATAGCCAAAAAACATGGAATGTAAAATTTATTATCCGGAAATATATAATAATTATTATTTAAAATGATTATGTGTAATTAATTTATCCATTCAAAAGAAAACAAGGTGTATAAAACTAATATGTCTCAAGGAATCCAAATTTGAGAAAAATAACCCTTACAACATTAGAAAAAGTCAAATAAAAACCCCATAAAGGATTAGATTCCAATTTTATCATTTAATACCAATTTAATTGTAGAATAATTATAAAAAATATATTTAAATTTAATTATATACACTATTACAAATAAAACATGGCTTATAGTAATTAATATTCCCCATAAAGTTAAATTTGAGAAAAGATTAACTCGCCTTGCTTCCCTAGTTCTTTGAATGCACTATAAGATCATGTATTATAGAATTAAATATTAATATTCTAAGTCAAGAACTTAAGCACATAAATTACCTTTTATATTCTTCATTTATTATCATTTATTAGTAATATTTTATTTGGTTATAACTTATTTTTACCATCCAGTTTTAGTATCTTTAATTGTTTCATGCATGCTTTTTGAATTAAATTCCAATACATAATATTTGATAAGAACTACATAAATCCATGATAATTTATGATAATATAATATAAAACATATATTTATATATAGATAACTTTTTTTATTCCACAATACTTTAAATTATATTGTGTGAAAATGTAATCTTGGTCAGCTTATTTTGAAAATTTTAACGATCGAAGGTGATATTTTAATAAAATGTTAAACGGTTAATATTACCATTAAAAAAAATAATTTTTTATTATTATTAAATTATTATAAAATTATTATTTATGTTCACATATACATTCATGGTAGTATTTTGTAGCATCATTCATGTTGGTTGTTAAATCCATCCATATAAGAACACGCTATAACTCGATGGGTGAGTATGGTTTGGGAAGTGTATAATATCATTATAATAGAATAATAATGAAATTTTTTATAATTTTTATGTCAATGAATAAATATTTTTAGTTTTTATAAATAATAATGAAAATAATTATGAAAAAATATTACATCATTGTGACGGTAGTCTGCACAATGCGAGAATAACGTTTTAATTCCCCAACTAATGGGAGGGAATAAAAGTGGATTATAAATTGACTCATAATAATCATAATTATGATATAGAATTCAAATTTATTCTACAATTGTATTTTTATATCTAATTAATATAGTTGGTGGGGAAAATGGAAGGGGTCACTTCATGGTGACATGAGTCCTCACAAAGGTACAATCGATGATCATTTATTTCTCCAAGTTGATGGTAATGAATAGATAAAAAAATTACGTTGATATAATAATACATTGTTATAATAATGATAAGGATTTCAGTATATTACTATGTTTATCTTACTTTTAGATGATAATTTCCCATATAAATATGTTCATGATTAAGAAATACTCATGTTGGGATGATGAACTATCTCTCAAATGTCTCCTTAGAAATGAAGGTATTATTCTAAATTTTATTTACTATATGATAACCCTGCTCTTTATTTCAGATTAATACTTGATTTATAACATAATAATACACTAAATACAACCTATAGGATCGATAATTTTAGTGTATTTGGGTATAAGGTACATTTCCTAACAATATTAAATGGAGAATACAACATATTTCTTGAAAACATATTTAACATGCTTAAAAGAGACATTTGAACTTAAAAATGCATTAGATAACTTGGAGATATACATGAGAAAGGGATGAGATATATATCCCAGTAATGGAATAAACCTATCATAAGCGATATGTGTTAGAAAATAGGCATGTAAATGTGGAATAAATGGAACCTGAATAATAAATCATGACATAGCATGGTAATCACAAAGTAAACATGTGAAATGTTGAAACATCTTAAAACAATATATAATAAACATAGGTAAAGTATAACAAGAAAGAAATCATAATAGAAATAGTTCCATAAATAAATCAAGTTCAACATTTTTCCTATAATTTAGTATCATGATAATAAACATTACAGAATTCATTGGATTGCTATATAATTTCAGGAGCACCCATCACGTTTATTTCATTCTCATGCTTAAGTGTGCCACATAAATCATACAACATGGATTCATTGATAATCCAAATTTATTCCATGATAAATAATTGTTGAATAAATACATGTATTTACCAATTAAAAATGGTATAATTTTAATAAAAATGGATACCATTGATAGAAAATGGGTTTTGTATCACAACACAACTATTTTGGCATGGAAACTCACTATGAAATTTCGACAGCATAACAAAGTCTCTTAAAATTCATAAAATGGGTTAATGAGAAAGAAAATGGTATATTATAATTTTTAAATAAATTTTAAATTAATAGGTTAATTAAAATACTTATCCCAAACTCAGTAATTGGAAATAGAAGGTTCAATATAATAAAAAAACATGAATAAATTGGAGGAAGCAAAAGAACCCTTACCTTGATAGTATGAGACAAAAATATTGAAAGGGAGTTATTAGTAGATTTTTGGATCTTTTGGAGGATTATAGAGAGGGTAGGTAATAGTAAGTATATTAATAATGTATTTTCCGTGAATATAATTTGGATATTATGTGGGTATATATATGAAAAGAGAGGGTGATTTTTTAATATTTCACAAACATGGGTTTTAGACTCTATATTATAAAAAAACCAAAACCACAAACCATACCATGGTTTTTGACCATGGTTTATTCCAAATAGAATATGTTTTAATTATTTTTTTTTTGTAAAATTTCTGAACATATTAATATAATTCTCTTGCTAATGTGGAGGTGATTCACACTTCTAAAGAAATGAATTTAAAATTATAAAATATATAATATGTTTTAGATGATTCATAAAGGCTTAATAAAATAAATACAATAAACATAACATAATATTATTTTATGTTTAGATCATATTTTTGTCTATGTATAACCATTATAGTATCTATTACTACATTTTTAGGTCATTATGATGTGATAATACATACCACATATTTATAGGGTATTAAATTTTTACTCAAAAATTAGAATATCTCAAAAAATATTGAACAATTAATCATTGCATAATTTAAGTGTTTTGATTCTAAAAATAATATTCATTTTATAAAAAAAAATTATAAATATTTTTACTCTCTCTTTTAAAATAATAATCAACATTTTTTGGGGCATGCTAGTTTTTTTCACAATAACAGTTTTTAACCCTTATAAAAATTACATTTGACATCACAAAAATTATAAGATCATTTATATTTAGTAAATATAATTTATTAAAAATGTTTAATTAAAATACTTTTCTATATCAAAAATATATTAATTGTTCAAAATTAATTCCTAACCTGAATTGGAATATTACAGAAAACTATTATTCATGTTTTTTAATATCAAAATAAGAATCCTCATAATTTGATGAAAACATGTTCATGATTTTATACAAAATAATATATATAATCTATTTTCTAGGGTTTGGATACATATACCTCTAATACAACATCAATCACCATAAGAGTAAGGCGTTTGACTGTGAAACATTCCTGGGGTGGTTCGGAAAACATGGTTTGGGACGTGATTTCAATGAGCTTGAACTTTTATCATAAATAGTTTTGATCGTGACCAAGATGTTGGATATTTTCTTGTTATTGGTCAAGGGTGAATCCCATAGATGTTATCTCCCTTAGAAGTTCTGATAAATGGGCTTCTTAGGGTACGATCCTACTTGTTGAGGTCATTCCTTCCTTTTTATGTGTCAGTTGGATTTGTTAAAACCCTAAATTTAAAATAATCATATTATATCTATTAAATGACTATATTTTCAACAATAATGATATATAATGTTATTTTAAATACTACATGATAAAAACAAATAAGGGCTTGTGTTTTATATAACCATATTGCATAATAAGACATTTAATTGAATTCCATGTGGAATTTTATTTATAATAGTTTGGTTCATTACCATATTTCCCCATTTAGAAATTTCACCCTATAAATTATCTTTTCCCAAACAGAAATATATGTGGGTATCTTTGTTTCATCAAGAGCTCCAATTCCCACATAAATTTTCTAACTTGTGATTTCTCCAAAACACTTTGACAAGGTGCATTGTCTTATTCTGTAACACTTTTCCTCTATGATCGAAGATCTTCTACAGTTTGTCCTCATCGGAAAATTCATTCTACAATTGTGAAACCTCTAGATTGAGTATATTTGAGGGTTCTAGTATGTATTTTATTAATAGGTATTCATGTAATACATAATTTACTTGATATATGTTATATGGGGGTGTTCAATAGGCCATCGCTCCGACGCAATCACATATCTCAAAAAAGATGATGTATCTTGGACTAAGCTTTACCTTCATCCCAAATCTGATCACATTATTCCTTGGAGATAAGAATAGGAATAAAATTTTTCCAAAATAAAAATCTACGTATCATCAATTATTGTCATAATACCTCTCATGTTGACTATGAGAAGCCTTGATGTAATGTTGAATGGTCTTAACCTTTTCTACTATTTCATATTCTAATAGTTTTTCATTCCCCAACTTTATTCTAGTATGAAGGTGTTTTACACTTATTCCCATAAAGGAAATCATAAGGATCCATTTAGATGCTTGAGTCGAAACTAATGTTGTATGATAACTCAACTAGATAATGATTTTGATCCCATCCTCCATTGAATTCAATTAATCTAGCTATCAACATGTCTTAAAGTGGGTGGATAGTAATCTCATACTGACCATCAGTTTTGGGATTATAGGTCGTAGAGAGGATTATCTATTTGTTTAGAGAATGTTGGAGACTTTTCTAGAACATTGAGTTGAATATTGGATCCCTACTAGATACAGTCAATAATGTTACTCCATACAACATCACCATTTCACTGTTGTATATCCATACTAGTTTATCCAGTGTGAAATACTCTTGAATTACAATGATGTGTGCAGTCTTTGTATGATGATCCACCAAATGAAATATAGAATTTTTTTCTAGATGTATTCATATTTCTATTCATAGAGTCCCTAGTTATGTTCTCCCATTTCCATTTTAGTGTGGGTAATGGTTGCGTCATCCCCTTTGACTTTTACCATTTATCATTAACTTGTTTACATACATATTTCTTTGATCTATATCCAGTGATATCCTCAATCGTATTGTCCCACCAACAGTTCTCACAGATATCTTGATACATATTTGTTCTTCCTGGGTGAATAGGTTATGGAAAACTATGCACGTCATCCAAAAGTTCATTATTTTACTCTATATTTGATTGAACACATAGTCTTGACCCAAATCTCACAATTCCATCTTAATTAATATTGACATACAAGGGCTTCCATTTTCTAATATTTTCTACATTCTTCTAAATTCCTACATTATTTCTTTAGTATCTTTTTTCCTCTCCAAAAGAGATGGTTAAGCAAGCATTTGTGAAAGGATTAATGATGATCCATCCATTAGGATTCCCATGTTTATCCTTTTAAAATATAAGAAGATTGGATCCCTCCCAATTATAATTGATGATAAAATTACAAGATCATTTCTACTTAGAGCATCTACCACTTTATTCTCTTTACAATTGTGGTAGTGTATTGAGTATTCATAGTCCATTATCAGCTCTAACCATATTTTTTGGTGCATATTTATCTCTTTCTCTGTTAAAATATACATGAGGATTTTTTAATTTATATATATTTAACAATTCTCCTTTAAGATATAATAACACCATACATTCAAATAGAATGTCACTGTAACAAAATCTGAATCATTTGTTTTTTAGTTTTGTTTATAAAATTTCAAGAGTCTTGAATCATAGGCTATGACATTTTCATTTTTCATTAACACGTTGTCTGGTCCCTTCATCGAATCATTATTGGACAGAACAAAAATTTCTCCACTTATGGATAGTGTGAGCTCAATTCCAGTTTTGAGCCTCAGTTTTTACTCAATGAAGTACTCTTCAGAATCATCATTTCAATATTACTTGATTCTCTTATGAGTTAACTCAGTAAAAGGGTTTGAAAATCTTTAATAATTTCTCACAAATTGGTGATAATAAACAGCTAACCTCGAGATTCTTTGAATATCTATCATAGTTGTTTTCCTGGACCATCCTTCAAAATTATTCTATCTATGAATGGTCCTAATATATCTCATTGAATGTGAAGATATTTTCCAAGAAAGATAAATCCTTCGACCATACATCACATTTATTATGATTTTTATTAATATTCTACTTCCACATGGTCTTTAGAATAGTACTTAGATTATCCTCATGATCATCCTTTATTTCATATGATATTACAATTTAATCTATAAAAAATACTAATATATTTTTTAGGTAATGTATAAACACTATCCATCAAGTCCAAAAATATTTTTAGAGAATTAGTGAGTCTCAAAGGCATTAATGTGAACTCATAGTGCCCTTACATTTTATGAAAATAATCCTTGGGTATATCCTCCTTCTTCACCCTAACTTGGTAATATCTCCACCATATATCCACATTGGATAAGTATTGTTCCCCATATAGTTGATTAAACTAGACATAAATCAATATAAGAGGATACTTGTTCTTTATTTTGATTTTTTGAGCTCATTATAATCAAAGAAAAGGTGCATTAACCCATCCTTCTTCTTGAATCAAATGATTGGTGCACCCCATAGTGTTGAACATGGTCATATGATCCTTTTATATATATTCTCTTATAGTTGTTTATTTAGCTACTAAGATTCCACAACAATCATTCTATTTGTAGACTTGGATTATTGAAAATACTAGGGTATAATATTGATTGAATATTAAAACTCACATCTAGGAGGAAGACCAAGAAATTCATTGGGAAAAACATCTGCATATTCCCTCATAATATATATGTGTTTAAGGATGATTCTTTCCTTATAATTTATTATTTCAGTTAGATAGGCTTCCGTATAGGTTAATAATATCTATGCTTGAGATGATGTTTCAAAGGATGATTCATCATCCACCATACACTTGTACAAAATTATGCATTGAATTTCAATACGGAGGGTTATTTCCTTCTCGCAACAATTTATGTTGGCTCTAAATTGGGATATATAATATATGCCCATAATTTCATAAAGTTCCACCAAATGGAGTGTGATAGGGTTCGATTGGAATTTCAACCCAAAAACATTAACAGGAAGGGGTTATATACTTGTGAAGCATTAATTTACCCATTTTCCATATTCATCAAAATATCTACCTCCATTCTTGGTTGTGGTGGTTGAATAGTTAAACTAAACATTCATGATATGAATTAAAGTGTAGAACTAGAATCAAAAATTTTGTTTTATATTATTGAAGGAATAACTAGAGAACTTTTCAGCACTTTGTTTTCGAGATCCACCTAGGTGGTTGGTATGGAAAAATCTCCACCTGGCTTCCTTGGAGTTCGTTGGTTGTCCGAAAAAACCCTTAATAGTGCATTAGTTTTAAATGTTCTTGAGTTCCATGCAATTTTAGTAATGATCAATTCCATAAGGGTTGAATAAAGAATTCCATTCCTCTTTCATAGAAGTGGGTTTCTCTTATTGGTAATAGTTATCTAGGTTTCCTTCCTTCCATCACCAAAATAATTTTCTCATAACCTTTAGAGAATTTTCGGGGAGCTCATTTATGAACATTTGATAAATGGGGAGTTGTAATTTCTGGAAACATTATATTTCTCTATCAGACTTCAAGAATTATTCTCCACTTTATTCTTCGAATTCCCATGATACTATTGAGATTTTGCGATCATCATTTTGACTTTTAGGGAACATCATACAATTTAATCATAGAAATCGATGTCTTGGATCTCTAGAAATTTTCATAGAATATGTTGTATCCCACCAAAGTGGAAGACCTTACATTAAAGGGTTGCAACAAAGCCAGAGGCATATTGTGAATGTCTTGTGTATTTTTCCTCGTATGGTCTGATAGATTTTTCGTTTTTTTCTTGAGGTAAAATAAATACCTTTCCATTTTACGTTGCAGAGTTTGAGGAAAATATTTATCAAATAACATTTTCTTGAAATCCTTCCACTCTATCACTTTAATCTCTTCCTTAGGCTTTTTATTTTTTTTCAATGTTCACCAGTGATTAGCTTCACTCTCCATATAATAAATAGTTGTTACAATATTATCTTGTTTGAAACATTGAACGAGGTATAAGATCTTCTCAATGTATTTGGTCAATTTTTCTATGATTAAGGGATCTAATGATCCATTGAAATTTGGTGGCCATTATCGCATAAAGTAATCAATTATAGCTTTCTCTTGATTAGGCGGTTTAGATGCTCCTCATAATTCATATTTCTATTTATATCCCTTGTAATATGAGAGAGTATCACCATGAAGTGTGTGATTCCTACCCCAATCAGGTTGGGAATCTCATTGTAGTAGTCATCATGTTACCCTTAAGATTGATTGTTTATGTGATTCCTCTTATTTCTATCTATTTTCTAGAAAAGAGGAACAAGTTGAGATGATTATTTTTATGCTTTTAAATAGATAATGGTTAATATAATGAAATTAAAGGTATAACTTATAACATACATTTATTCCTTTAAATTCAAAATTTATTGGAGTAAACCTATGTTATCTATTATCTGTTTCCTAACATATACTCTTAAGGGATTTTATTTCCTAATAATGTTTCTTAATGATCTTATAATTTTACCAAATAATACCCCCCATGAGTGTCAAACTAGGTGTGTTGTAAGTCCTGTTGTCATTTACTAGGTTACTTAGTGTCATTCCTGGAACACCTTTTCTAAGTTGTTACTTCTAGGTACATTGGTTTCAGAACCATGTCCACATGTATTATCAATATAAGGATGTATTTTCATTATAGAACACTTACTATATACTAAAAAAATCAGTGATGTTTTCTAATACTTATTCATATCCCCAAAAAATTCTCTAGAATCTTATAATCATAATCAAAATAAATACCAAACTTTTCCTCAAATACAAACTACAAAAACTATGATCTTTATTTAAAATTAATACGTGATTCATTACATAATACTACACTTAATAAAAGATAAATGATTATTAATTCTACTATATTTGAAAAAGGGTACATTACATAACAATATTTAATAGGTAATATAACATATTTACTGAAATCTTCTTTAAAATGGTCAAAATAATCCTTCAGACTTAAAACTGCATGGGATCACCTATGAAATACATAATAAATGGTTGATCTGTAAATACCAGAAAGGGAATAATCATGGAATAAGTGATACATGTTATAAAATATTAATATTAATGGGGAATAAAAGGAAGATGAATAATAAATCATGACATAGTATGTTAATCATAATGTAAACATGGGAAATGTGGCAACTTATTAAAACACTACACCATAAACAGGGGTCAAGTATAAATTATCGTACATCATTATGAAAAAAATCCTATAGTTGATTCATTTTTACACCATATCCCAACATAACATATCATGATTATAAACATTACCCAAAACATTGGAGCGCTATATAATTCTGGGTGCACTCGTCACTTTCATTTCATTCAGATGATTAAGTGTTCAACATAGATCATAAAACATGGATTCATTAATCAACATAATTTATTAGATGATAAATATGTGTGGAATACATAAATCTAAGTCCCAAATAAAATATTTTCAATTTTAAAAAGTTGAATACCCTATATATAAATAGGTATGGTATTTACTACACATTTTTTTTTCAACAGAAAATCGAAGTGAAATTTGGCATTATAACAGCATCGATTAAAATCAATAAATGGGATTTCATAGAGTGAAATTGGTATCTCATAATTTTTTTCATTAATTGGGTTTTAATAGTGACATCGAAATAAATATCCCATCATTGGGATTTGAAAATTGAAGATGCAATATAATAAATAAACATTAATAAAAATATATAGGAAAATAACTCTTACCTTCAGAGTATGACACCAAATGATTGAAAGCGGATTATTTAGAGCTTGGGGGAACCTTGTGAGGGTCATAAATATTGTAGGGTGGAGTTATGAAGTTCAAAAATGATTTAGAGTTAACTAAAATAGGAGCATGGTGGGTTTATATACGAAAAGAGAGGGAAATTATTTAATATTTTAGAAACATTGGTTTTGGACTCTATATAATAAAATAACATAAGACACAAACCTTACTATGGTTTTAAACAATGGTTTCATACAAAGAGAAGAAGTTTTAAATATTTTATTATGAAAAGGTCCGAGCAAATTAAAATAATTCCCTTACTTATGTGGAGATGTGTCATAATCTTATAGAAAATAATTTATAATATTAAAATATATTATATGTTTTGGAGGATTCATAGAGGCTTTATAAAATGAATAAAACAAAAACATAAATTCATATTATATTAGGTGAAAACATATATTTGTCTAAGGATACCCATTATAGTGTTTATTAAATCTTTTTTGGTCCTAATGATGTCATAATACCAACCATATATTTATACTCTATTTAATTTTTATTCGAAATTTCCAATATCTCAGAAAGTTATGAAAATTCACTATTGGATAATTTATGCATTTTGATTTGAAAAATAATAAAAATATTAACAAGATAATTTTCTAAATATATTTATTTTTACTTATACAATATTAATCGACATTTATTGAGAAATAATGGGTATTTTGAAATTAACGGTTTTAAACCCTTATAAAACTTTCATTTATCTTCATAAAAATTATTGATCCATTATATTTAATAAAAATAAATTAATATTGATATTTAACTAAAATATATTTTTTTATTTCAAAAATACATCAATTCATTAAAATAAAATACTTAACTGAATTTGAATATTACACAAAAATATTATTCATGTTTTTTAGTATCAAAATAAAAATCCATCTAATGTGAGAAAAATATATTCATTATTTTAGAATAAATAATGTAAATAATAAATTTTCTAGGTTCATAATACATATCCCATTAATACACCATCAAACACCCTATTAGTAATGTATGTGATGGTGAAACTTTCATTGGGTGGTTCGAGGAACATGGTTTGGGTCATGGTCTCAATGAGATTGAACATCTCTTATAAATGTTATTGATCATGAATAGGTTGTTGGATATCAGCTTGGGATTGGTCAAGGGAAAGGGCTACAAATTCTATATCACATGGAATATATAATAAATGTGATTATTATGATATGATCCAGAGGTTGAGGCCTTTACTTACTTTTTCTCTATTAGTTGGATTTATTAAATCCCTAAATTTAGACTAACAATATGATCACGGTTAAATGGATATATTATCAATGGTAATGAAACATAAGTGTATTTCAAATCTTCTAGGATGAAACAAAATAAGTCATCGTGTTTTCTGCAACTATATTACATGATAAGACATTTAATTTAATTTCAAGGGGAATTTTATTTATAATAGTTTGGGTCATTTCATTCTAGGTGATATGGAATGTGTGAGCTGATTCTAAGAGGATATAAATGGGAAACTTTTAGGATGAAATTTTAATTAATATGTGTGCCATGAATTTCACAAACTATTACACTTTTATATATTAAGAGAAGGTTAATTTTAAGAGGCCCCTTACTTTTCAAAAATGGAACGATGTTATTTAATTGTCAAAATTCCTAAAGGGGAATAATGGATTAGAAAATTTATTTGGGTTTATAATTATCTCTGAAATACATTTGAAGACATGGTTTTTCAATTTTTGTATTTTCCATTTTGTATTTTTTTCTATTATTATAATATACTTTTACCTTGTTAATTAATTTTTAACCATAAGAAATTAATTTTAATGAAAAAAATGAAAAAAAATTTATTCAAAAATCATTAGATTCTAATTTTAAAAAAGTAATTTTTTTAAGATAGAATTTATATAGGTTCATAAAATAATTTTAGTACTACCCCACATAAAACATAAATAATATTTTCCCGAAAAATATTTATTTTAAGTATCACATTTATGCATTGGATAAAATTAGAATATTTTCATTTTAGTGACATAAATTTATTTTTAAAATATAACATAATATTTATGTGCCTTCCATGGAATTACAAAATGGAATATCACCACTAAAAGATTTAATTAAATGAATAGAGTACAAAATGTTTTAAAATTAGAATAAAATGAAACATAAGTTCTAATCAATACATATTGGTTTTCAGAAATCAAAATAGCATTTAAAAATATATATTTCTTCATGTAAAATAAATATATAATAAATTAAAAGGATTTATATACATCATTTTCTTTCTCATATAAAATTAACAATTTTTGTTAAAACTCAATATTTCAAATTTCATATAACAATAAATTATATAAAAATTCCCAAAACTTAACCCTATGAAAATTTCAATATTCATAATTGAAAAGTGAATTTATTTTAATAAAATTAATTTTATAAAATTCATATACTCATTTTTTAAATGAAAATACAAAATATAAAGGAAAACTATTTTTATTGAAAAACATCCTTTTAAAATATCATGTGTTATAAATTTTATTTCTATCAAATTTATAATTTTGATATTGATAATATATTTTTCCATATACTAAAAAATTATATACTATCATTTTAAAAATGTAGATTTAATATATTAGGAAAAAACATACAATACATTAAATTATTATTTAAGAAATAACAGTACATTTTAATTTTAAATCACATTTATTATTTATTCTCTAGATATATGTATCTTTTTATTTACTAGAGGTTTAATTTATATAATATTTTCATTATAATTTTATTCTAATATTTCATGGATCATTTTATTTTAGAGTTGTGTATGAAACAAGTTAACAAATATAATATTAATTTAGGGAAAAAATTTATGTTCTAAAATCTTAGGTCATTTCATTATACACTGTTTAAATAAGTTCTTTCCTTGGAATTTTAATTATTAGTCACTGATGATATTGGGTATAGGTATTCTTAACAAATTTGTCATTAATTATATTACCTCTAATATGAAATCTATCATACTCTTTTTTCTATATAATGATACCTATATTTCCCTAAAGAATATTAATTTTACACAAAATAATATGCACATGTATGTATATATCTAAATAATATAATCCATGTAAAATAACATCCCGAACCCCATTTTAATCTCTATGTAATTAAAGGATAGTGAAGTCATATATTATTCCCAAATATAACTCTATATATTAGACTCAAATATAATTAACCACTGGTTTATAAGGTTGTGCAATAGTCAGTAAATACTATAATACCCAAAATTAAATAAACATTAACCAAAATGAAATAATATTCACCAAAACTGGAATGGATAATTTTTTTATTAAATCAATAATCAATTCTAAGGTTTTAAATACTATTAAACTCAATTTTACTAAAATCAACCATCCTTTAAGACCTAATTGTTATTCATCCCTCAATCATGTGTTATTAAATATCTCTCCCAAAAAATAAAACCATTTCATAAAATGAATTTTCATGATTATTAATACCATTTAATAAACGATTCCAAACAATTAAGGAAAAATTATTAAAGAATAATCCATAGATATTTTTGAATAATCCTCATAACTATTTAGATTATTCTAGAATATCATTTATAAAGATCACTCACTAATTAAAATATATACGATTATCTAGATTTAGTTTACATTAAGATATAAACTTCACTACCTTAGATATGACATGGAAAATCACATTTTCCATCACAAATGTTGTATAAAAAGATTCCAAACCATTAATTTACACTCGCTTAATTAGTTATACTGCAATGTGACTTTTAGAAACATACCATTATCATATTCATTTTCATGATCAAATTTCAATAAAATTATAAATCCAAATTAGTGAAGATATTATAGAAAATATAAAAATGAAAAAATAAATATGAATATTTCTTCCCCTTTAACATGTTCATTTATTTACATATTTTACTTTTGTTTTGAACTATTGTTCTCATTTTCTAATCCTTTATTATCCATTTTTATTTTCTTATTATATTTCCAAATCAATATTTTTTATATCATACCACAATCCTTCGGAATAATATATTGTAGAAAATTATAATTAACTATGGAATATCCCCCATTAGTGTCAAACTAGGTTTGTACTTAAGACTATTTATCATGCATTAGTTTCTGCTAATTTTAATACATATTAAACCCTTTCCAAGGATATTACCCCAAGGTACATTTTTTCTAGAGCCTATATCCTTGTGTATTATCCATAAATATTTATAATTTCTAGGATTGCAACACAATATATACTTCAACAGGTCTTTTGGATTCTAACTATAGCTAAACTTAAAAATTATTTATCCTTGGGTATTCACTAATTTTCTCTTATCCTAACTCCTAAAATATTCAATATCATATCAATTGTCCTAAAAGGATATCTATATAGTATAAATAATGATCAAACTTAACTTCTCGGCCATTAATAACATTTATAAATCATAAATTTTCCAAAATAGTTTGTATGTTATTATATATTGTTTTATGGAACAAGATTTGATACCATCTATAACACCCCACATACAAGAATATATAACAATTACATGACTTAGATAAAATATTTAATTATAATTGAATCCAAAAAAATAGGAATAGTGTTTTATACAATTAGAAGGAAAAATTTACTAAAAAATTCATGTATTCTTTAAATGAATTTAATTTTTTATACTATATATGAGACATAATAATCCCTAACAAGTCTTCATCATGTCCAAAAAATTATTTACCCAGGATACTCTTTTATAAAAATCATATATGTTTCTTTTCTTTATGACCTAGGGAAATGGAAACATAAAAAAGGGTTGAGTTTAAATTCTCAATTAGGGTAAACACAAGGGATAACAATCAAATATCCTAAGTGTTCATATGAGTATAATATTTATATAATAAGGATTGGTAAATAATTTAATCCCAACAAATAATAGATCATAAATCATAGAATAGGTAATAGAATAATATAATACGGTAAAATATACAACAAAAGAGTCATAAACATGGAATGTAACATAGCCTAAAAACAAAGGATTGTTAGGGAGGAGGAAAAATCATAAGAGTTAGAAAATATAGTGAAGAAAATTATATTCACATTCCTATCTGAATGAACACATTATTCCTGCACTTGAAAGTTTGAGGAAACACACTATGCCCACACCTATATGAACAAACTTATTATTTTCATGAATAAATATCTCATGAGATATAAAAATTAACCAGTTCATTAGAGGGTGATATAGAACCACACTCATCACCATCCATAAATATGTATGATGAAAAATCTTAATCATATCATAAATGACCCATGTAAATAAAATGGCCTTCATATCCTATTAAAATAGAATCATATATGGAAAGCATTCAAAATTATATCAATTAACATATAATCCCCTGTAATATAAAGGGGTATCCAATAATAATAAATAAAATTCTATGTATATATTTTATTATGAAATTTATGGTATTGACATAATATATATTAAGGTTCATAATGTTTAGTTAATAATTTCCCCAATCAATTGATCTATGGAATCTGGGTAAACAGCCTTCAATTAAAGAAATGGGAAAAATGGTATTCATAAAGGAAAATAATTTAATGAAATCTTATTCCAACTTATTGTGGATAGTTATGCTAGAAAAACATAGTGATGTATCCTATTATAGATAATGGATTTTCATTAAACCTCTAGAGAATGAAATTCAAATGTATCAATTGTAGAATATCCTTAATCAAGAATAAGATTTGTCCAACGATAATAGCATAGGAAAAAAATATTAGAGTTTTAGAAAAATAATCAATTTGGAAAGAAAAATATATCCATGATATTTTTAAATAATTTTAAATTAAATATTTCATTAAACATGGATAAAAATATTCTTTTAAAACCCATGAAAATGTAGTGAAAATTTTATATAAAATAAAAAATACAATGAAAATATATGTTCATGATTTCATTCATGAAGTTTTTTTAAAATTAATAATTCATATAACATTAAATAATTATTATAATAAAAAAATTAAATAATTTCAAGGTAATTGAAAATGGACCTTTTCAATTATATAAATAAAAATATCAATTTCAAATAAATGTGGTAGTGAAGATAAAATATGAGTATAAAAATAAATTTCCTCTTATAATTATAAAATTATTTTGTTTCAAAACAAAATTCATTAAAATACTATAAAACAATAATATTTAATAATTTTATAGAGGAAAAGTTTCTCAATATAGCTAACCATATGACATGAATATGATTTTTCTGTTGGAAAGAAAGACTATACAAATTCCCTAGACAGGTTATCATATTAATGATATACAAGTTTTAAAAGGATGATGAGAAAGCAATCGTTATGGATTGAGTAACACTTAAATAAAAAAATTGAATTAAAAATGAGGTGACCCAAACATTTAATTCATAAATATTATATTATGTTATACGACTATTCAATACATATCATTATGATTCACCACAAAATATTAATGGTATAATCTCTTTTGAAACATGGATAAATAAAAAATTGGTGTATAAAGTATCTACAATATATCATACTATGTCCTCCTCAACTAGAAACCCTATTATTTAAATCATAAGTAAAAAATTTCTCCATACAATGGTGAAAAGGAAACATAATAAATGGGGAACCGAGTTGCTCGGTAAGGGTAAACAAGGGATATATCAATAAACATTTTAATATAACATGAGAATAGGGGTATGACAATAAGATCATAAAATTTGAAATTCATACCCGAAATATTCATGTATAATTAACATGAGTGATGGAATAAATCTTTGACATTCACAAGAAATCAAAAATTGTTCATGATGGTGGAATAAAAAATAAAAAATAAAATCAATCATGGATTCACAGTACTCAATCACACTTGATCCAAATATCCAAATTAGACCCCTAAAATATATGACCACTATGTTGCACCCAAGGGGGATTGAAGTTCATAAGACATTAATCATAAAAGAGTCAAGGAATATGGTCTATGATAGTGTAATATTGACATCAAACGACGACATAAAAGATTGTCATTATGTTTTTAATAATAATAATCCTTTAAATATTGTCTCATGGGTACCCACCAAGACATTCATAACATGTTATTATTAGGATAACCACTCATCTACGTACATCAAGCTTAGAAGAACCTCTCTTTCTCCCTTGTTGGGATCAACCTAACCACTTGTGTACCATATTTTTGTATTTGGATATCCTCGTATGTACGAATTGACCACATAAAACATAAATCATTACCCAATAAATTATAGGCTTTTAACATGTCCAACTATCACATAGTCATAATTCATTCATAGATATAGAATAAGATCATGGAAACATTTATCATTTTATCAGAGATTATCCTGAGCAATGGAAAATTAATTTCATAATTAATTCATCATGATAACCATAAACCATCCAAATAATGATTCAGTATGGTGTGATTAGATCATGTACCCAATAAAGAATGTGTGACATAAAAGGATATTGTCATTTATTAAATATTCCTTTATAACATTAATAAATATTTTGGGGGGAAAAATACTGAATTATGAAATAACAAATTTAATATAAAAAATATATAAAATATTAAGGAAAAATATTTCTCTGAAATTAACAATAAAATATTTTATAAGAATATTACAAATAAATATTATTCATGACTGCATGAAAATTTTATTGTGTGGTGTATGTATAAATAATGATTATATTAACGCATTTGTTAAAAAGCACCTCATTCGAAAACAACATGGAAATCATATTTAAAATTTTTATGTTAATTAGAAAATGGGGTAAACCTTCTTAAGCAAATAATCAAATAATTGTAGAACAATTTTTAAAATTTGTGCATATTGAAGGAAAATATTCTCAGTCGAAGATAAAAATGCATTTTATTTTGATTAAAAATATTATTTCGAAATTTTAGGTATTTCATGAGAAGAAAATAAATTGAAAACATGAAATAAAAAAAAGATAACCATAGTATAATAAAAATCCAAATATTTTTTTATACATATATCATATAATTTATCCCTCTTAAATATAAGCATAAAAATCCCTAGAAAAATGATATTGTAGTATAAAACCCTTTTCTCAAGTATGAATTGATCTTTATGTTCTCTAACCTCATGTCTAATGGATTGAAATTTTATATAATTTTATATGAGAACCATATTCCTAATTATACTATCACCACAATCTATTTTTTTATTTTATTAAAGAACCACTTTTAAGGGTATGTGGGAACCAACAGAAACATCCTTCCACATCAAGCCTTTCAAAATTTGAATTACAAAATCCAAATTCAAAAAACCATTCAACCCGCCAAGACAGTAGCATGCAACTAAATTCAAAATTCAAAATAAACTGAATCACCATAAATCTCATGAGTCAATCAATGATACATGCTACAATGGGTATTGTACATCCTCGCCATCATATGCATAACCTTCCTATCATCTCGACACCAGCATCCACCACCCTAAGTCGCATCAAACACTAACAAATCATTGTTTCATCCAACATCCAACATCATCGTCATCAATGATGAGACAAAACTGAATCAAAAATATAGAGACAATCGAATGCCAAAAACCATAATCACCTCTAAGAGAAACCAAAACTAAACACCAGAGTAATAAAAAAATAAAACTGAATCCACAAATCCAAACTATGGAAGCACCTTGAAGCCTTTTGTACCTTGAACCACATTCTCAAAACCATTTAGTTACCATTGTGTTGGATCCAACTTGGAGAGGTGCGCATGAAATTGGGGTAAGAGCAGGTTGAACAACCAAGGATCACTTCGGCACATAATCATCATTGGGTCTAAGAATCCAACCGGGAAGTAGCACAAAACCTTCTCCAACCTCCAAATCTTCACCAAGAATAGGATCAGTAGCACATCAACCAAAACCAAAATGCGAACTGCAACTGAAAGCCTCCAAAAAGGGACATATAACATACCATCTGAAAGAGGAACCAACCAGAAGTCCACGAAAATCACCATGAAGAACCTGATAAAGGGGAAACATGGGATGAAACCTTAAAAGGAACAAATGCAAAGGGAAAGAGGCAAAGATGATGAATGTGGAAAACGAGGCTAAAACCCTAATAAGACCACCAAAAAAATAGGATATTGAGAAGCCGATGAACAGAAACACCCACGATTCCTTTTCTCCCACCACCACAATCCCAAACCCACCAAAAATTCAAACACACCCAACCAATATGGGGTCACGTATGTCGGACAAGGTTGATAGAGAAGGGGATGAAGAAGGTAAATGAACTCATTCTGGGGGAGGAGGAAGGAACAAGGTGGAGCCAAGAAGAGGGTTCCCCGAGCGAATAAGATGGGAGTGGAGAGAACCTGGAGAATGACGCCGAAGATGCCGCTAGAAGAAGAGAGACCTGAAGCATGGAGTCTCTCAAACCCTAGGCGAGGTCAATGCCGGGAGCGAAGCTGAGAGTGATGGCCAGGCAAATGGGGTGTCATCGATACTTTGGGGAATCATAATTATACTATCATATATGATCTACTTATAATATTTAAACACCCATTTATTAATAATGGTTTATTAAAATCATTTTCCCCGTGTGATAACTATTTCTTTTTTTTATATTTCTATTTAGAAGTTCTTCTCCTTCTACGTAGATCGTGGTTCCATAGTCCTCATGATTTTAATAATGACATAAATATAATATATATTCATTATATACATATCTGTAACCATCAATATAATATTTATATTGAAAAATTAATTTCACCCTTCCTGGATATGGTATACTTTATGTAAGAAAGAATATTGTTTTTAGTTTCTAATGAAAAGATAGAAATGAAGATAAATAATATTTAGTCCAAAAAATTCACAATTATATATTAAATATAATATATATATATATATATCATTATACATATTCATGTATTCAATTAATGTAAAAGGAATCATATCGCTATGTGGAGGCAGTAGTCCACACACACACACGAGCAATACATTCATTTTCAATTTTATGGTAAAGAGGCCTAAAAAGGTTGTGTAATCATTATAATAAAATATTAGTATATTTATTATATTCTATTCATAATTTTATTATAGATTAAATCATTTAAGATAAGGTGGATCAAAATATAAAAAAAATTAGGTTAAGATTTATACATGTCCATTGAGAATCCTCTTTTTCAAACACCATAATCCTTGAAAGAATTGTATTATAATAAAATATAAACCACTACAAAAAATGAGTAGAGATTTTAAGAAACTAAATTCTTTAGTTATTATCAGATATAATATGATAAACTCGTATGAATATTGTTGGAGAGTATGATATATGTTTTTAGTGTGGAAAATGACACACTAAAAATTACTTAAAGGATTTAAATATAATTAATTTTTGTCTCAGGTATAATGATTCAAAATTCAAAATGATATAATTTATATTATTATATGGTCTAAAAATATCTATAAAATCATAGTTATTCAATTGTAAATTTCAATATTCCTTGTATCATGGTTACCCCCCCCCATAAGCTGGTTTTAACATTAACTTTAGTAAAACAAATTAACTATTTTTAAAATTTATTAGAACTCAAAATGAACATATACCCATTAAAGTGTTTTTGAAATTCTGACTAAAAATGTATAATCCATTCTATTAAAATAAATTTCTATAATTGGTAGAAATTTATTTTCAATTAAGTGAACAAAACTCAAAGAAATCATGTTTTTCAAGAAAATGCATTTTGAAGAATAAATATGAATTTACTTTAATTCCTTGAATCATAAAACAATAAAATGAATAATAATATATTTTAGTGAATATATAATATATATTGTTTACTAAAATTATTAACTAATATTTATTTTTTTAATTGTTTATGATAAAATCACTTTACACATATAAAAATTTTAGAAAAATTATGTTATTTTACCATTGAATGATTTTCCATTCATTCCTGGAAATTAGATAACTAATTTATGATTTATTTTTCATTTATTCATAATAATTGTCAAAAAATAATTGAAATAATTTTTCAATAGTGGTAAATATACATTTTTAGATAAAATCTCATAATGTGTAGAAATATAAATACCTTTGGAAAATATATATTTTAATCAATAATTGATTTCACTAAAACTTTATTGATTATTTATTTTGAATTAATAAATAAATTAAAAAATATGAAAACATTTATATATAAATTTCTTATTTCCTCTAATGTTATCCATATCTTCCAATACAATGACATGGCCATAATTGTATTTTATATCACATGTACATTTAGAATCTGAATTGCATGTAAATAACAATATCATGTACTTCATGTTTCTTTCAAAGGAAAAACATAAAAATCAGGGATTGATCAAGAAATATGTTTTAATTTAAATTTAAATACCACTAATGATATATAATTCATGATATAATAAAAAATTATTTAGTATACATACAATATAAAATTAATTTGGTGCATAATAAAAAGTGTGTCTTCAGAAATATTAATGAAGACTAAGAAACCCTTTCAAGTAACATATTCATTAAGGTATAAATAATTTGATAATGTGTTTACAAAGAATTTTTTATAACCTAAAAAAATAATTATTTCAAAAAATACGAAATTATCTTTACATAGAAGAGATCAAACATGAAATAATATTGTTTAATATAAATCTTGTAACTCGATGGAAGGAAATTGATATTGCAAAAACATGTTTCACTTTTTTAACAATTGTATAAAAACCCCATGATACAAAAAATGGAATAGAACTTTTAATAACATGTAATAAAATAAAATAAATTTATAACATGAAAATGAGGAACTAATTTCACCATAAAAAACAAAATAATTTGTATAATATGAATATGTCGTAGTGAAATTTGAGAAAAATAACCCTTATAACAATAGAAATGAGCTAATTAAAACCCATTAATGGATATGATATCAAATTAAACACTAAATAAAATGAATTATTAGAGTATAAAAATAAAAAATATTCATGTGTTTGTGGGTACACTATTCCAAATAAAACATGTTTTATAAGAAAATTATGTCTAAAAATTTAATTTCTTGAGAAGAAACCATTACCATGTTTCCCTTATTAGTCAAATTCTATCTAATATCCTATATAAAAAATTAGTATATCAATATTTGGTTAAATATCCTTATTTAAAAACATTACCATTTATATACTTCTTTTATGACCATTTATTATTAATATATTAGTTGGTTATAACATTGTTTCACTATTAAGTGTTAGTGGATTTAATTATCTCACATATAATTTTTTTGATGTCGATTTTTGTACCCAATATTTGATAAAAATTAAAAAAAATATCATTTAGGAACTTTAATTTTTAAATTATATTTATTTACAAATCTAATATATCCTTATATAAGTTTTGTAGTTTTGATGGGTGAAAATTGGAATGAGTGTCAGTTTATTTCAGTAATTTTTGTGACTAAATATGAAATTTTAAATATAAATTAAATGACTAATATAAAATGTGCATAAACATAAAAACTAAATCTTCATTCTATTAACATATAAAAATATTATTATTTTTGTTCCATTATTCATCTTTGATAGTATTTTATAACATCATTGATGTCTATTTTAATCTGACCTGTATAATAACAAACTATTACTATATGGGTGAGTATAGTTTTGGAAGTGAAAAATATCATTATAAGTGAAGAATAATTATATTAATTATATTATATATTGTTTGAAACATATTTTAATTGGTTTTTTTAAATAATAAAAATCAATGTGAAAAATGTAACTCAGTAACTTGTGGAGGTGGTAGTATGCACAATGAATGGCTAACATTTCCATTTCCCAAATAATGACAGGAAATAATGTTGAATTATAATGTGTCTCGTAATAATAATAATTGTATTATATTTGAATAATTAATTATTTAATTCCATTTTATAATCAGGAAAGATATCCAGTGTTAAAATGTGGAAGACTTCTCTTTGTGTAGGTGGTAGTACGTAAAAACACATGATCAACATTATTTAGATTTTATAAGTATATAGGAATGGAAAAATAAATTTTTCCGATTAATATAATAACACATCAGTACAATAATGATACAGAAATCATTATATTACCATTCTTACGGTTGTTTTATATTAAACAAATTGAGATAAAAGGGTTAATGATTATGTAACACAAATGTTGAGACCTTACACTATTGTTTGAATGTAACCTTTGAAATTAGGATTTTATTATAAATTGTATTTAAAAAACACCCTTGAACATAATAGAGGTTTATATATTATTCAAATTATATGTTTTTTAGAATTAAATTTTATGGAATTGTTATGGTATAATGTTGTGGAATTCATTCCCTTATAAGTGATGATAAGTGTAATTTAGTGGGTTCTATTTACTTTTAAATAATATAGTGTTACTATTCAAGGGTAAATGGTTTTAAAAGGGGAAAAATAGTGTGTAAATTTTATTTGGATCTAGATTCCTCTCTACTATTCATTTGGACACGAGATTTAGTTACATAAGTATTATTCATTTTAATTTTTTAATTTTTTACTTTAATGTACATTTACCTTGGTAATAAATTTGTAACCTTGGAAATTAATTTTAATGAAAAAATTGAAATTAATATAATTATAGTGGTAAATGATAAAATTACATTATTTTAAATATTTTACATGATTGAAAACATTATTTTTCAGAGATAATGATATCCCATAAATGATATACTTCGTGTATTTAGAGAATATATATATAATAATATTATTTCACAAAAAACATTATAATTTATCCTTAAAGACACCATAATCAATCATATTATATTGATAGCATTAGTAAAACACATCTAGAATAATGTTTATTGAAAACATAATATAGGGGAGATATTAAAAACCGTATATGGGATGAATAAACTTTTTATTATATATTAGTTAATAATAATCAGTAAAAAATAGAATAAGATAAATATCACATGACCATGAATGATTAGAATAAGATATAAGTGAGCTTAAAAGTACCTGGAAATATATCTTAAATATAGAAAAGATAAACCTAGAACTATAATTGTTATAACTTGTCTTAAGAACATTTAATATAAACCTTTAATCATTAATGAATAATAAGATAATTAATAATTTCCTTTAACTTTGAAAAAAACATTATCATAGGGAAATATTATATTCATGATCCCCATAATAATTTTAAATTCACAGGACAAACTAAAATGTAATCATAAATATATATCTCATTATATATAAACTTATAAATAATTCTATAGAGGTCAATATAGGTCCCCAAAAATCATTTATCAATACCTACATATTTCACTAAAAAACATTCACTTAACACCTCATAAAGAACCCATTGAAATAAAATATGTCTAACAAAACTTCAAAATGAAATTAATTATGTTTTCATAAAGAACCAATGGAAATAAAAGTGGTTTAAAAAAATATCTAAATCTTATAAATTAATTGTCACGACACTTCTTCTCCATGATGAGAGAAGTTACAACAAACTTCTAGACCCTTCCTCCTTCAAGTTGAAGGGAAAATAATGACCCCTGAGTCCCGCCTTCAATAGGCCCTAGAGTGGAGACTATCACCAAGGGAATATAATATCATGTAAAATGGAATGCATTACCCTTGTATAGAATAATATCAGGAGATAAGATGTAAATTCCAAGCAACACCAAGGACTAATGACAATCCTAATGCCAAGATTCCATTCACATATGCAGGTTAAAAATAAACTAATACAAAGTACACGAAAACTCTAAAGTTAAGTACCAAAAGAAAAAAAATTAGCAGCAACAACTATCTCGATGCCTAAGCTAGTAAAGTCCAGCACAGTCCTCAAAGTCCTCCTAGAAACCTGAATGTAGTTTTATATACGTAGGGTGAGTATAAAAGTATACTCAGTAAGAAAACCAGAATAACTTGCACACAAGTGGCGAGACATTATAATGACCCATGAGAAATATAGGTAACCAAAACAAGTATCAAGGAAAACTATCCACCCATCCTCGCTAAGGAACACTCCCCAAATAACACAAGTCAGGTAAACTAATAGTAATAGAACATCAATACTTGGGTACCCCGCACCTCTTTCCCACTAGTTATTTTGAAAATCTCTCACATCATACCTCCCCCATAGATCCCACTATAGTCCCATTGTCCCCACTAACAACAACCATATGGGCCATCCCAACCACACGTTTATCCCACTCGAAAACACCTGGGCCACCACTACCGAACATCTCATCCACAGACACCTGGTCCACCACAACCACACATCCTTCTTGTAGACACATGTGCCACCAAAACCACACTTCTTACCCATAGACACCTATTCCTCATCTCAAATACACTTGGGAAATGAACCTACCTACACACACATGGTCCAAAAAACCGCAACACACCCTACCTGTAGAGTCTTGGGATATAATGAACCCTAGGCCATCACAGTCATGCCAAAGAGTCTTGGAATACCTGGGAGATGGAGTAGAAAGGAGATAGTAACCAGCTACTCATATTAATGTTTAGAAAACACCCTCCCCATGGAATGGTGGTGTTTGGCCTGAAGTGCTGAACATGGTTGGGGTGTGTATACAAAAAATAGAACAAACTTTTATACAAATAGATAATCAAGAACTCAACCAAACCTAAGGGCATAAAAATCATCAACTTTCCCACACCAAACCACTATTTATTCTGGAATTCATGGTTTATTGTCACATATTGACCGTTTGAGGTTCCAATGCTCGATTAATGTGCATATAATCACTCGATCTAAATCCTCAATGATGATACTTTTTAATAGTCGATTGTTTTTTGTCGATTGTATTTTGATTGTGGGTTTGTTTGCAGAGATTAAATGAAGGGAATAATGATTTGTGTTTGATTTAAAAATCTGATATATATTGGGGCGAGTTTATCATTTGGTAGTTAAGCTTGTGACATCCTTGAGTCTTTCTTTATATTGAATTAAATTAACACCCATGTCACAAGTTGACATTGATTGGAATTCCCAAGTGTTAAGGAATTAATCCAAGCCATAACATAACATAGGGTTCTAATCATAATCATATATAGATTTTGGTAGTGTATTTATGTTTCCAATAATAAATGGAAACCCCTCATTAAACAAAACATTTCATTAATCCATGACATGTTAAGTCCAACATACACATTGTTAATTCAAACAATACTCCTTGAGAAAAAGTTCTCAATCACTTAACTTACCTAAATTAAAACTCACCACAATGAGAGATTTACTCATCCATTGAAAATATTAGTAAATTGGTTTATTATGTTTATTATGAATAATTAATAAGAGAATAAAAAGAAAGGGATAAGAAAAGAGTGGTGTGTCGAACACCCATAAGAGCAACGAAGTGAAATAAAAAAACGGACTTCTGATTGAATGGGAATGTAAATTAAGAGAATGATTTCCAATTTGATTTAAAATATTTGAAAATCATTAATATTAAACTACAAAAGGTAGATGATAATAAGATATTATGAATAAATAAACATGCATTAAAACAAAATTACAAATACAAACACTTACGGAATTATAAATGAAAATGAATTGAAAGAACACGAAATCAAAGAGATAAAGAAGGGTATATCAAATGGAAACAAGAGTTTGGAATGTCCTCCTAGGAATTTGGAAGATCCATGGCCATTCTAATTGATCTCATTATATTCTTAATTTCCATCCACATGCATAGAGAATAAGGGGTTGTATTTATAGCCCAAGGAGGTGGATTGTTTGCATTCCAAATCTCCCCCCCCCCCCACAAGAATTGCCAATTTGTCCTTCTAGACAGCTTAATGTTGAGATATAATCTTCTTCAAGGTTTTATATAATAATTTTTTCCAACTTATCATAAAATTGGGATGCATTTGGACATATGTGGGCAATTTTATGGCGGTTTTAATTAATAATGTTCAACTGTCCATTTATATCTATGATTTTTCGATGGGTGAAATGTGAATGGATTTTTTATAGGATTATTCCTTTAAATTCTAGCATATGATTGAAAAAAGTAGGCCTTATATATCTCCACTTTCACACTAAAAATTCTTATCTCGAATGGATGTCTTTATAATGAGAAAAATAAATAATGGTGTGATAAATTCATTTACCGAACAGAATGGTGGGATTTGATTAAATTCATTAGTTGGGATCCATTCTTTTGGAGTTGGGCCATGAAATTTTTATCCAATATGAATTGAATTTTCCCTCGACCTTTAGAGGATAATTAAATGATTTTTACTTCTAGAGTGAGCCCAATAATTCTATATTCATGGATTGACCAGTTTCGTCACAAATTATTTGGTCCATTTTGCGAGGACTATATGACCTTTCAAATGGTAGAAGTGGTCCAAGATCCCTTCTAATGAAATTATTTATATTGAATTAGGAATCCAAAAAACCAAGAACCCTTCCATTTGGATAAGTAGTGTGATAGTAATAATTGAAATAGTAAACTTACTTAAATCTGGATGAATTCAAATAGTGCTCAAATATTATATTTAATATTTAAACATTCTTATTTCTCACAAATTGTGCACATTTTATTTCAAATCAGTAAAGGGAGTATATAGAAAGTTATTAAAATATTAATAACATAAAATTCCCCACACCTATTCTTCTTCATGTCCAGATTTACAACAAATATAAAAACACAACAATATCATTCTCACTCTCCAACAAATATTAAAATTTTATTTTCCCCAATTAGGGGAGGTTTATATCAATTCACTCTTCCATATTGAATTCCACCACAAACTATTATAGAAACTATTTTCCATAAAAATAATTTTTCATGCTCAAATTTAGAAATGGGAAATGTCGACACTCAAAACTAACACCTCTCAAGATGATAAAATTCATTAAGGGAGGTTTACATTTTCACTACACAAAAGTGAAAATCATACCATTTGAAAGAGATTTCAGCTTCCATTCCCTATCCTATTGTGCACAAGAATCAAGATATCTTTTTAAGGGGGTTATTATGGCAATAGGACAGTAGGTATTCAGTATTCAAAAGAGTAGAAAGAGGAGAAAAACACCAACATGGATAAAGCAATGCACAATATTTTTGAAAAAAACATGGAATGAAATTGAGAAACATATTTACAAGGGAGAAATTGTGTGAATCTAGAAAAACAAAAGTGGATGAAAATTTAAACGTAATGCGAAGATTGAATATTTACAAAACAAAAAACTTCTCCCAATGACATAAGACTATATAATGCAAGTGTTATTTTTACTCTTTTCATTTATTTATTTTTTTTTCAAAAGTTGAACTTGAAAAATATCTCACACTCATATCCCAGCCCATGATTGATCTCCACACGACACTAATTTCAATAGTTAAAACATGTTTAAAGGTTAAGGAAGAGTGATTTTTGACCCCCTCCCCCCAGTCACAACCCATTCCTTTTTTCATTTTTAATCATTTTTTTGGTTTTTTTTGTTTTTCTTTACACTTTTCAATAAAATTTGAATCATATTTCATAAGAATTTATAAATTCCCAATACTCAAATAATGAAAACCTCTACCCCATATTAAAATGGATTCTTTCCCTCAAGCATGTGATAACACATTGAAAACCCGGAAGAGGCCCCGAAAAATGAAATACATCCCCCTCCACACTTAAATTTAAATAAAATATGCATTGTAAATCTATGTAGATTTTGGGTGGGAAAGGTATTGGGATTGAAATGTGGCTATAAAGGAAATGTTTTTCATAAGATCTAAGTGTCATTCAAAAGGATTATTAATGTAAGAGAAATTGGAGGATATTTTTATATTGTGATTCTTACGTGGTTTAGAAAATTCCTCAATCATATTAATGCACACCAATTTTGGAAATTCAGATCAAAGGTCCACAAACCCATGACTCACAATTGGGGGTGAAAATACACTTTTTGAAAATATGTTCATATGTGGGATTAGCAAGAAAGATAATTTTTCACTTCATAGTTGGGGAAAATCAATTTACAAATTAAAAAATGATCATTCAAAATTTTCTAGTTTTGAAAAAATATTCTTTATCCAAAATTATAATGAAATTAAAAGAAAAATTGAGATAAAAACATTTAGTTTGACTCCTCAAAATGGTTAGACATAATTTAAAAATTGGATGGTGAGTAAGTATGACTCTTTTTTCGGTTTTATTTCTTTTTTTTATGTTTTTTACTTTTTTTAGTGTTTTCTTAAATGCACACCCACACAAAAGAGAAAACAAAAACTGTGATGATGAATGTGGTCAAAAAATGAATGATAGGGGAAGAAAAAGAAATTGGGAGAGAAATTAAGATATAGAGAGAGTAAATGGGATAGAGGTTTCCATGGTTTGGATTTTATGGGTCACCCTCTCTATCCAGTGGTGGGTCTACTGTAGAAGTTGTAGAACTGATGGAAATAAATTTGGTTCCCAGGATTTGTGTCCTCTCATGGTGATGCTTTAACTGATGTCCATTAATTGGGAATGTCCTTTTGGAATAGGGGACTTGGACACGCATTGAACAAAATGGTTAAGCATTAGTAATAACAAAACGACCTTCCCTATGAGAATTAAGGTTACCTAGGTGAAGTCAAAATCGATAATTGAAGAGAATTTACTTTTCAAATTTAATAAATAATTTTCTATGTCTGTTTTTATCATGGAGTTCCTTTGTTTTTTATTTGTTGATGTTATAATTCTCGTAATAATCAAGTCGAATCTCCTCCAGTTCAGGAAATTGCAACAATCTTTCTTCACCATATTTTTCAAAATCAAAATTACAATTTTTCACAGCCCAAAATGACTAATATTTGATTTCAACTAGAAAATGAAATGATTGATGAAAAATTATCCTAAAATGAGACATCCCAATGGGTGTTTTATAGGCACTTCGATAAGCCCAAATTGCTTCACAAAGTCTTTCAGGCCAGTCTTTTTTAGTGATTTATATACTTCTCCCAATAACTCTTTTCACTTCTCTATTAGAAATTTCATCCATGCCATTTGTCTACGGGTGATATGAAGATGATGTTTTATGTACAACCCATTTATTTTTCCAATGTTATTCCATGGTTCTATTACAAAAATTGGTTCCTAAGTCACTTATCAAGGTATGTGGTGTGCCAAATCGGTGTTAGATGTGTGTCTTTAATAACTCACAAATAGTATGTGAATCATCCTTTCTAGTGTGTTTGGACCCTACCTACTTAGAAACATAATCAACAAGAAGAAGAATGTATGAGAATCCATTGTAAGTGGGTAATGATCCCATAAAATTGATACCCTAAACATTGAAGACCTCATAGAAAATTAATGGATTTAGGGCATTTCAATTATCTTTGAAATTGGGCCAAAAATTAGGCAAGTGGGAGATGATTTATAGAACTCATGAGATTCTTTGAAGAGTGAAGGCTAGAAGATTCTAGAGTATAGGACATTTCAGGAGGTCCTTTGGGGTACAAATTGACCACCACTAGGCATTGAGTGATAGAATTCTAAGATGAATGAATGTTCATTTTCATAAACATATCTTCCAATTACCATGTAGGCCCCTATTTTCCGAAGTTTATTTTCATCCCAAAAACAGTATTTTAAATCAGTTTTCAACTTCATTTTTGTTCATTTGAAAAATGTTCTAAAAAAAACAAGAAACCAAGTAATTTACAATTAGGGCATACCATGGAATTTTTGAGTGAGAGATGATTGGTGCTCAGTTGGAAATTTTGGATCAATTAATTCAGAATTAGAAGAATTAGAAATTATAATCAACTGATCAGCCACAGGTTCCATTTTCTTAGTTTATCTATGATTTCAAGGTCAAACTCTTATAGAAATAGGATCCATTTATTATCCTTAGTTTGGAATCACTTTTCATTAATAATCACTTTATTGATGAATGGTTTGTGAATATGATAATTTTGGCACATCGGAGATAGGGCCGAAATTTATCTAAGGAAAAAACCACTACTAAATGTTTCTTTTCAGTTAATGTGTAGTGATATTGAGATTCATCCAATGTTTTTGAGGAATAATAGATGTAAAGAGGAATTGTTTCTCCTCTCTGACCAAGAACAACCCCAATGGATCTATTAAAAGCATCACACATCAACTCAAAGTGTGAGGACCAATCTGGGGGTTGGATTATCGGGGAAGATGTAAGAGTAGTTTTGAGTTCAATGAAGCCTCTCTTGAAAACCTCATCAAAATGGAAAGTGACATCATTTTGGAGAAACCAATTGAGTGGGAGGGAAATCCTACCGGGGTTATGGATGAACCGATGATAGAAACTAGCATGACCAAGGAATGAACAGACGTCTCGAATAGAAGTGGGTTTAGGTAGTGATTGGATCAATTCAATTTTGGCATTATCTTCTTCAATACCCTCCTTTGAAACTATGTTCCCTAGAACAATCCCATTTTCATCCAGGAAGTGAAATTTTTCAAAATTTAACACATGGTTACTCTTAAAACTCTTTTTAAGGATGAGATAGAGTGAATTCAAGCAATATACAAATGACTCACCATAAATGGTAAAGTCATCCATGAAGACTTTAGTGCATTGTTCAATGAATTCATAAAAGATACTCATCATACACCTCTGAGAGGTTGTCAGAGCATTAAAAAAGCCAAAAGGCATTGTCATATATTTTTATGTTCCAAAGAGGAATGTGAATGTATTATTTTCTTGGTCCTGGGGTGAAATTGGGATTTGGATGTTTCCAGTGTTTCCATCAAGAAAGAAATAGTGTGACATTCTGGCTAATCGTTCAAGCATTTGATCAAGAAATAGAAAAGGGTGGTGATATTTTCTTGTTTGAACATTCAATTTTTGGTAAAAAATGAACACATTCTATTTGAAATTCACATGAGTTGTTGTAACGACCCAAAGTTTCATTAATGGAAAATCCCTCTTGATCCAGTTAAATGTTTCTTTATGAAAAATGTTTTTTTTATAAGATGTCAACTTCTTTAGTTTTATGTTAAGATTTGTGACCGTTACTTTTATAGCCGTTGAACAGTGATCATCTGGGTAGTTTAAATATAAGGCTTTAATGAACCAATTTTCTACTCAGACAAAGGAAGCGATGGCCTCATCCAGTAGAATTGCCCCTTACGAAGCCCATTTGTCGGAGCTCGGAAAAGAGGTGGCGTCTTTGGGCTTTGCCCTTGACCAAGCCCAAGCTGAGCTTCATCAAGTCAAGCTCAAACGTGATCGTCTTCGGGAAAAATGGAAGTTGATAGAGATTACCACTCGAGCGATGTTATCCGAGCAACCCCAAGAGTCTGTCACCATCGCACACCTTACCCTTAGGTCTTATGCGGCTATTTTAAGGGGTTATGTAACAAATAATTAGTACCATGTTCATGCACATTACTTTTGTATATAATAATGAATATAATTTCTAGTCATTTTTGATACATTGTAATTAGTTTTTAAAAGTACAAATGGTGTTTTTAGTTATTATTTAATTAAGAATTATATTTTATTAAATTAAAGTATTTTTGAATTAAATAATATTTTAATATTATTATTAATATTAAATTAATTTTTTATTAAATATAAATGATCTTATAATTTTATGAATGCAATTAAAATTTTTATTAAGGTTTGAAAGCCATTTCTGTCAAAACCCGTGAATTTTTTATAAATGTCGGTTTTTATTTTAAAAGTGAAAATTCACATATTTAGAAAATTATTTAGATAAAATAGATATTATTTTTGGAATCAGGACGTCGAAATTATCCAACGGTGAATTTTTCATAATTTTCTGAGACAGTCAAATTTTTGGGTAAATTTTAAATACCATTTAAATATATAATGTGTTTTATGACATCATAATGACCCAATGGTGATGTAATAAAATACCATAATCCCTATGTTCGGCCAATATATGTTTTATCATTAAAATAATGAGGTTTTGGGTTTATTTGACTCACTTTTCAAAGCATTAATGGAGCCCTCAAGACTTATTCAACACTTTGCCTTTTTAAATTAATTTCCATGGGAGTGTGACTCACCTCCACATAAGCAACCCTAATTTTTTTAATAAGTTCGGACCTTGGCCTTGTAAAATATTGTTTTCCTATTTCCTTTTCCAGAAACCATGGTCAAATACCATGGGATGGTTTGTGGTTTGGATTATTTTAATATAAGGGGTCCCAAACCTAAATAATAAAGAATTCTCTCACCTTTCCTATATAAACCCACCAAAGCTCCCACTTCCTCCTCACTCAAAGCCCTTGAAGTTCGTCCAACCTCTGCCCTACTCTCTCTAGAATCCTCTCAAGGTGCCCCAAGCTCCCAAGAAGCCTCTCACAAGCCTCTCTCTAGCCTTTGGAAGCACACTTCCAAGTAAGGGTTTTTCTTCCTTTCTCATTTTTGTCAATTTTTCTTTAAGTTGTATTTCCCTTTTAATTTCATTTATGAATGTTGGGGTATGGTTTCTCACCTCTCCCATACTGCCCTCGTATTTTTTGAATGATGGGAGACCCCTTTCTCTCTCATTAAATGCCTCCCATGTACACCCGTTACTATGCCGAAATTCCGAAAGGAACCTTTTTCTCCTCTTTTATATTCAAGCAATACTTTTGTATCATGAATCTAAATTCCTTTTCAATTGTTGGGACATGTACCTATATGACATTCTTACTGTCCATTACATGTAAATATGATGAGGAACCCCTTTCTCTCTCATCAGACTTTTTTTATGAATTCTTATGTCACGCCGTTACGCTGCCGAAATCACACCGATTTTCTAAGCCAATATCATTGTGTAGTGAATACCATGCCCATTTCTCCATCAAGGGTATTCACCTTTATGCACATTTACTTATTGATTGTAAAGTTTCATGTATGAATTCCACATTCCTTTATCGTGGAATAAATGATTATGTTTTATGAATCCATGTTTTATGATCCATGTGGCACACTTATGCATGAAATGAAATGTTTAAGAAGGGTGCGCCCTTTATAGCGCTCCAATGCATTGGGTAAAGTATAGTATCATGATACGTCATGTGCAATGAGTGTTGACTCATGCTAATTCAAGTGCAAAGAGGGTTTATTCGTGCTTCAAGTGCAATGAGGGTTTACTCATGCTCCATGTGCAATGAGCCTTGGCTCATGCTAATTCAATGTTAAGTGTTGTTGCCACATTTCCATGTTATGATTATCATGCTTTATCATGCCTTTATGTTCATGTCTCTATTATGATCTATTGATATGCCTATTTCCTAACATGTATTGTACTCCTCATGTTATTTATTGTGTACTCCCTTACTGGGCTTTATAGCTCACCCTTTTCTTATGCATGTCCTCAGGTTATCCCATGCAATGCTAAGTACGAAGGAATGTAGTGGTCATGTAAAGGAAGTTTTCAATAAGGATGTTGTATTTCAAGTTTAAAGTTTTTATGTAATGATCCTAAGCCCCAAAGACACTAAACCTCTCGATCTTCTTTATTGTATCAAGTGAAGTTTTATGTAATAAAGCATGTTTAAGTTGTAATAAAAAGCAGGGTTGTCATAGTTGGTATCAAAGGATAGGTTTAGTTATTTTTGGGATTAGGAAACCCTAGTAAAGCCTTAGATAAAAGACTAAGCATAATAAAAACATCCCTATGTTTTGGTAAATACTAAGTAAGTGGTTTATCAAAAAAATACATCCCTGTCTGGATATGAGCAGGTAGAGGCGGCTCTGGCACAGATGTACCCTAGGGGTAAAACCCGAAAACACCGCTTTGAGCTAGACTCGAACGGGAACTGGTGCATGACAACAGGCCTTGCTGCACTCTTGGTTACAACACTCCCGGAGGATATGTTTTTATAAATTCACAATCTTAGTATGAACCCTTATTAAGGGGAAAATACCCCTAAGAATATATGTTAGAAGGAAGATCATGAAAAGCCTGGATTGAATCCTATAGACTCATGAGTTAAAGAGATTAATGTTTATTTATAAGTCATAAACTTTTGTCTTTGGATTACCCTTTATGTGTTACCCCTAACTTTCCTTTTATTCCAGCCAATGGTCGGTAATAGGAGAACTCGGGCTAACAACTGTTGTGAAGATCAGTGTGATGATTGTACTTATGAGATGCCCAATCCAATGGGAGCGGGAATCGCGAACTTTGTCACGCTTCTCTCTCAGCTAACTCAAGTTTTGAATAGAAACACTGGTCAAGAGGAACGTTCAACCCCCCCTAAGAAAGAACAAGTCGCTATTGAAAGATTCATGAGACAAAGGCCTCCTACTTTTAGTGGATCATCCGATCCCACGATTGCTGAACAATGGATCAACTCCATTGAAAAGATATTCTCCATCCTCCAATGCTCTGAAAAAGAGAAGGTTCTCCTGGAGGCTTATCGTATGGAGGGTGAAGCTGATCAATGGTGGACATTGATCAAAAATACGAAGCCTAAGGAGGAGATCAAGGCTTTGGAATGGAAGGTATTCCGGAAGATGTTTTTCGATAAATATTTTCCACGCACCCTCCGTCTTAAGATGGAAAGGGACTTCCTTTCCCTCAAGTAGAAAGATGAGGAATCTCTGGGAGCGTACAAGGAAAACATCACAAGGCTTGCACGATACGCTTCGGGCTTTGTCGTTACCCCCGAATGCATGGTTGACTGCTTCTTTGGTGGGCTGAAGCCTACCTTGCAGAAAGCATTATCGATCCGTGACTTCGACAGCTATGAGGAAATTGTCCGATGTGCCCTCAAGGTTGAAATGGAGATCGGAGAATCACAGGGGTTTCATGGGGACAAAAAGCGGAAGGTGGACTTCAATGCTGGTGGTCCGATGGATAAATCCAACGACGCTAAGAAATTCCAGCACCCCACTTTCCAAAAGTGTGGAAAAAAGCACCCTGGAAATTGCCTTAGGGGGACAAGAAAATGCTTCAAGTGTGGAAGAGAAGGGCACCTAGCTGTTAACTGTCAGCAAGAAGGACCCACGGCTGCGACGGAGGGGAGGAACGCTCCCTTAGAACCTCAACGCGTTGTTCAATGCTTCAAATGCAAAGAACCGGGTCATTTTGCGAATCAGTGCCCTAATCCAAGGGTTATCGGAGGCAATCAACAACCTCCAAGACAGAAAGGAAGAGCTTTTGCCATCACTTCTGCCGAAGTGAACCCCAACAACGAAGTGGTGACAGGTACGCTAGTTATTCATTCAAGAATAGAGAACGTACTTTTTGATTCAGGTTCTACGCATTCTTTTATATCTCAAAAGTTTAGTAGAACAATCCCTGCACCACCACAAATCATGGAAGTAAAGATGTCGGTGAGTACGGAAAATGGGGCAATCATTGCATCCCATGAGTATAAGTCCTCCCCTGTTATAATATGTGGATTGAATTTCCCGGAGAACCTCGTCATACTCCCTTTGGTGGAATTTGATGCAATTCTTGGCATGGATTTGCTTTCCTTATATAGAGCCAACATAAATTGTCGGGAGAGGGAAATCACACTCCATATGGAGAATCGACCCCCGATTCTTTACAAGTGTCAGGAGGAAGATGAATCTCCTTTAGCTCCATCATCTCAAGCATGGATATTACTGCCTTATGAGCATGCATATCTGGCTCAGATGATTGAGTCCAAGGAAGAAACCACCCTTGAAGAAATGCCTATTGTGAGGGAATTCGCTGAAGTATTTCCCGAGGAACTTCCTGGTCTTCCTCCAAGAAGAGATGTTGAGTTCTCAATTGAACTTATACCTGGGGCGCTACCAATATCCAAGACTCCATATAGAATGGCTGTGGTTGAGCTTGAAGAACTGAAGAAACAACTACATGAGAATCTGGATAAAGGGTTTATACGCCCAAGTGCATCACCGTGGGGTGCACCAGTCCTCTTCGTCAAGAAGAAGGATGGGTCAATGCGGCTTTGCATCGATTATCATGAACTTAACAAAATCACGATAAAGAACAAGTATCCTCTCCCAAGAATCGATGACTTGTTTGATCAGCTGTGTGGAGCACAATACTTCTCCAAGGTCGATTTGCGGTCGGGATATTATCAAGTAAGGGTGAAGAAGTAAGATATCCCCAAGACTGCTTTTTGTACAAGGTACGGGCACTATGAATTCATAGTAATGCCTTTTGGACTCACCAATGCTCTAGCAATATTCATGGACTTGATGAATAGAGTCTTTAGAGATTACCTAGATAAATTTGTGGTAGTCTTTATAGATGATATTCTAATATACTCCAAAACAAAGGAGGACCATGAGGATCATTTAAGAACTGTACTGGAGACTTTGCGCAAGGAGAAGCTCTATGCCAAGTACAGAAAGTATGAGTTCTGGTTGAAGGAGGTCTCATTCTTGGGCCATATCATCACAAGCAATGGGATATCTGTGGACCCCTCCAAAACAGATGCAATTGAGGGATGGCCGAGGCCAACATCGGTAACTGATATCCGTAGCTTCTTGTGGTTAGCTAGATATTATCGACGATTTGTGAGAAACTTCTCACGATTGTCCAACCCTCTTACCAAGCTAACTCGAAAGGGAGTAATGTTTGCTTGGAGTGATGAATGCGAAGAAAGCTTCAAGGAGTTGAAATGGAGGCTTATCACTGCACCTGTGCTCACTTTACCCACAAGTGGGGAGCTTCTTGTGGTATTCAGTGATGCTTCGAAGAAGGGCTTAGGATGTGTGCTGATGCAGAATGATAAAGTGATATCCTATGCCTCAAGACAGTTGAAAATCCATGAGCGAAACTATCCAACGCATGATCTGGAGTTGGCGGCGGTGATCTTTGCCTTGAAAATCTGGCGGCATTATCTCTATGGAGAGAAATGTGAGATATATACTGACCACAAGAGTCTTAAATATATATTTACACAGAAAGAGCTTAATATGCGCCAGAGAAGATGGATAGAGCTCATAAAGGATTACGACTGTTCAATACATTACCACCCTGGGAAGGCGAACAAGGTGGCGGATGCCCTAAGTAGAAAGGATCCAGCAATTCTATCAATGATGAGAATTGAGAAGGATCCAATCTTCTTAGACTTGATGAAGATGGACGTGGGAATCATAAAGAAGGTAACATCATCAATCCTTTCACAAATGATTGCTAAACCATCTCTTTTGGAAAGGTTAAAGGATGCTCAAAAGGATGATGCAAGAATCCAAGAAAAAGTGGAAGCTATCAAAAAGGGAAAATCCTCAGAGTTTAATGTTAATGAAGAAGGAATTGTGCGGTTTGGGAAAAGACTATGTGTCCCATCAAGTTCGGAGCTGAAGAAGGAACTTTGGGATGATGCACATAGTTCAAATTTCTCTATTCACCCAGGGAGCACAAAGATGTATCGAGATCTACGAGAAAACTTTTGGTGGGATAATATGAAGAAGGAGATCGCTGAATATACATCAAAGTGCCTGGTGTGTCAACAAGTGAAGGAAGAGAGGCAGAAGTCTAAGGGGATGATGCAACCATTGACCATACCAGAATGGAAATGGGAGAACATCACCATGGACTTTGTCACCGGACTTCCAAGGACATCCAAAGGCAACAATGAAATCTGGGTTGTTGTGGATCGTCTTACAAAGACTGCACACTTCATTTCTATTCGAGAGGATTTCTCTTTGGATCAACTGGCACAGATATATATCAGGGAAGTGGTACGGTTGCATGGAGTACCACTATCTATTGTCTCTGACCGAGATCCATGATTTACCTCTATGTTTTGGAAGAGTCTTCAACATGCTCTGAATACTGAACTGAACTTCAGTACGGCCTATCATCCTCAAACTGATGGCCAATCCGAGCAGACTATCCAAACACTTGAGGATATGTTGAGAGCGTTCTCAATGGACTTTAAAGGAGGATGGGATCAACATCTTCCTCTAGTTGAGTTCTCTTATAATAATAGTTTCCACTCGAGCATCCAAATGGAACCATATGAAGCCCTGTATGGGAAAAGGTGTAGAACACCGGCATGTTGGGATGAGGTCGGTGAACGTAAGCTGCTTGGACCAGAAATGGTCGAAGAAATGGTGGAGAAGGTGAAAACCATTCAGCAGCATATCAAGTCAGCCCAAAGTCGACAGAAGAGTTATGCAGATAATCGTCAACGAGACCTTGAGTTTAAAGTCATAGACATGGTGTTTTTACGCATATCTCCGTGGAAGAAGGTCATGAGGTTTGGAAAGAAAGGGAAGTTAAGTCCAAGGTACATCGGCCCCTTCGAGATTCTTGATCGTGTTGGGGCTGTGGCCTATCGACTAGCACTTCCACCTACTATGGCCAAGGTGCATGATGTCTTCCATGTATCCCTCTTACGGAAGTACATACCAGACCCTTCACATGTACTCTCTTCTGAGGTGGTACAATTAGAAGACGATCTTTCTTATGAGGAGCAACCAGTGAAGATCTTGGATCGTAGAGAAAAAGTTATACAAAATAAGACAATGCCCCTCGTCAAGGTGTTGTGGAGAAACCACAAGTTTGAAGAAGCAACTTGGGAGTCGGAGGATATGATGAAGCTAAGTTACCCACATTTGTTTTAGTGTGGGAAAAGGAAAAATTTCGAGGGCGAAATTTCTTAAGGGGGGAATGTTGTAACGACCCAAAGTTTCATTAATGGAAAATCCCTCTTGATCCAGTTAAATGTTTCTTTATGAAAAATGATTTTTTATAAGATGTCAACTTCTTTAGTTTTATGTTAAGATTTGTGACCGTTACTTTTATAGCCGTTGAACAGTGATCATCTGGGTAGTTTAAATATAAGGCTTTAACGAACCAATTTTCTACTCAGACAAAGGAAGCGATGGCCTCATCCAGTAGAATTGCCCCTTACGAAGCCCATTTGTCGGAGCTCGGAAAAGAGGTGGCGTCTTTGGGCTTTGCCCTTGACCAAGCCCAAGCTGAGCTTCATCAAGTCAAGCTCGAACGTGATCGTCTTCGGGAAAAATGGAAGTTGATAGAGATTACCACTCGAGCGATGTTATCTGAGCAACCCCAAGAGTCGGTCACCATCGCACACCTTACCCTTAGGTCTTATGCGGCTATTTTAAGGGGTTATGTAACAAATAAGTAGTACCATGTTCATGCACATTACTTTTGTATATAATAATGAATATAATTTCTAGTCATTTTTGATACATTGTAATTAGTTTTCAAAAGTACAAATGGTGTTTTTAGTTATTATTTAATTAAGAATTATATTTTATTAAATTAAAGGAATATTAAATTAAATAATATTTTAATATTATTATTAATATTAAATTAATTTTTTATTAAATATAAATGATCTTATAATTTTATGAATGCAATTAAAATTTTTATTAAGGTTTGAAAGCCATTTCTGTCAAAACCCGTGAATTTTTTATAAATGTCAGTTTTTATTTTAAAAGTGAAAATTCACATATTTAGAAAATTATTTAGACAAAATAAATATTATTTTTGGAATCAGGACATCGAAATTATCCAACGGTGAATTTTTCATAATTTTCTGAGACAGTCAAATTTTTGGGTGAAAATTAAATACCATTTAAATATATAATGTGTTTTATGACATCATAATGACCCAATGGTGATGTAATAAAATACCATTATCCCTATGTTCGGCCAATATATGTTATATCATTAAAATAATTAGGTTTTGGGTTTGTTTGACTCACTTTTCAAAGCATTAATGGAGCCCTCAAGACTTATTCAACACTTTGCCTTTTTAAATTAATTTCCATGGGAGTGTGACTCACCTCCACATAAGCAACCCTAATTTTTTTTAATAAGTTCGGACCTTGGCCTTGTAAAATATTGTTTTCCTCTTTCCTTTTCCAGAAACCATGGGAAAATACCATGGGATGGTTTGTGGTTTGGATTATTTTAATATAAGGGGTCCCAAACCTAAATAATAAAGAATTCTCTCACCTTTCCTATATAAACCCACCCAAGCTCCCACTTCCTCCTCACTCAAAGCCCTTGAAGTTCGTCCAACCTCTGCCCTACTCTCTCTAGAATCCTCTCAAGGTGCCCCAAGCTCCCAAGAATCCTCTCACAAGCCTCTCTCTAGCCTTTGGAAGCACACTTCCAAGTAAGAGTTTTTCTTCCTTTCTCATTTTTGTCAATTTTTCTTTAAGTTGTATTGCCCTTTTAATTTCATTTATGAATGTTGGGGTATGGTTTCGCACCTCTCCCATACTGCCCTCTTATTGTTTGAATGATGGGAGACCCCTTTCTCTCTCATTAAATGCCTCCCATGTACACCCGTTACTATGCCGAAATTCCGAAAGGAACCTTTTTCTCCTCTTTTATATTCAAGCAATACTTTTGTATCATGAATCTAAATTCCTTTTCAATTGTTGGGACATGTATCTATATGACCTTATTACTATCCATTACATGTAAATATGATGAGGAACCCCTTTCTCTTTCTCATCAGATTTTTTTTATGAATTCTTATGTCACGCCGTTACGCTGCCGAAATCACACCGATTTTCTAAGCCAATATCATTGTGTAGTGAATACCATGCCCATTTCTCCATCAAGGGTATTCACCTTTATGCACACTTACTTATTGATTGTAAAGTTTCATGTATGAATTCCACATTCCTTTATCATGGAATAAATGATTATGTTTTATGAATCCATGTTTTATGATCCATGTGGCACACTTATGCATGAAATGAAATGTTTAAGAAGGGTGCGCCCTTTATAGCGCTCCAATGCATTGGGTAAAGTATAGTATCATGATACGTCATGTGAAATGAGTGTTGAATCATTCTAATTCAAGTGCAACGAGGGTTTACTCGTGCTTCAAGTGCAATGAGGGTTTACTCATGCTCCATGTGCAATGAGCCTTGGCTCATGCTAATTCAATGTTAAGTGTTGTTGCCACATTTCCATGTTATGATTATCATGCTTTATCATGCCTTTATGTTCATGTCTCTCTTATGCTCTATTGATATGCCTATTGCCTAACATGTATTGTACTCCTCATGTTATTCATTGTGTACTCCCTTACTGGGCTTTATAGCTCCGCCTTTTCTTATGCATGTCCTCAGTTTATCCCATGCAATGCTAAGTACGAAGGAATGTAGCGGTCATGTAAAGGAAGTTTTCAATAAGGATGTTGTATTTCAAGTTTAAAGTTTTTATGTAATGATCCTAATCCCCAAAGACACTAAACCTCTCGATCTTCTTTGTTGTATCAAGTGAAGTTTTATGTAATAAAGCATGTTTAAGTTGTAATAAAAAGCAGGGTTGTCATAGTTGTGACTACCTCCCCATGTTCATTTGTGACCACAGTTATCCAACACTTCTTAGGTACAACATGAATTGGACTAAACCATTCAATATAAGAAACTTGGTAGATAATACCATCTTGCAAAACCATGATGATATCTTCCCTGACTACCTCAATTATGAGTGGATTGAGTCTTCCTTGTGGTTGTCTAATTGGTTTGGATGAGTCATCAAGATGGATTTGATGCATGCAAAGAGCAGGTTTGATTCCTTGTATGTCATATAGGGTCCAACCAAAGGCCTTTTTGTTTTCCTTTAACACCTGAATAATTTTGGACTACTCAGTTTTAGCAAGTGAGGCATATATTATGATAGGATATGAGTGATCATTGAAAAGGAATGCATATTTTAGGTCATTAAAAATAGGTTTTACATCAGGATAATCTCTCATTTTTGGGTTATACAACTCAGGAATAGAGGAAGGTCTTTCAGTTGCATTAAATTTATTTTCCTTAATATTGTCCAAGGTAAAACTATAGATATCAGAGTTTATATGGGATTAAAGAGAGTATTCAAGATCTTCTAGATTGATGGAGTCTGTGATTGGGAGGTCAACATCAACTTTACCGTTTATAACTTGATTAATCATGGTGCAGATTTCACAATATCCTCTATTGATAAAACCTGATGAACATGATGGAATGGGGTTCAATTGACTCTCAAGAGTTTCCTTAGAAACCTGGATTGAGAATGCATAGTGATCCTAAGATAGGTATCTCATGGCTTGGAAAATGATGAACGTGACCAGTTGGTCACCAAATTCAATGGATAAGATGCCTTAATGGACATCAATTTTGTTTCGCACTGTCATTTGGAATGGTATTCCTAGAATTTGGGGAGATCGAGAAGATTTTCATTCACCTTCCATGACAATGAGATATAAATCAATAGGGAATATAATATCATTCCCCTGAACAATTTCATCACTTATTATAACCTTAGGGCTAGCAGTGCTTCGATTGGCCAATTGAATGACAACACGCATTCTATGTAACGGACCTAGAACAAGGTTGGAGAATATGGATTTGGGCATGAAATTAATTAAGGATCCTAGGTCTATGAGTGCATCAACAAAGATGGAACTTCCAATTTGGCATGGAACCGTAATGGTCCATGGATCTTTGAATTTTATGGGAATAGACTGTAGGGTAGAAACATTTTTAATGGCCCTAAGTTTCCTCTTAGGGGTTCACAATTCCATAAGAAACATGGCATACTTACGGATTTGTTTTATCAATTCTAAGAGGGGAATTTTGAATTCCACGCGTCTAAACATGTTGAGAATTTCAGTGTTGGTTTCATTAGACTTCTTTGTCTTTAAAACGACTTGAGGAAAAGTAATTGGGTTCCTAAGTGGAATGGAAGGAGTCACGGGAATGGATTAATATTCCATTTCAATTTTTTTCATTTTCTTTTCATGGTAAACATTTGAAGGGGAGAGGGAGGACGCATTGTGAGTCTTAGCAATTTTATATCCGGGTCTAAGTGAAATTGAAAATACATTACTCTTGGGATTGGGTAATGGTTGAGATAGGAGTTGGGATGAATTGGATGGTTTCTACAGACTAAGGTGGGATGCAAGTTGACCTATTTGGGTTTCAATGTTTTTAAGTCTAGAATTAATTAAAGATTAATGATCTTGAACTACACATTCTCATGGTTTCTTGGAAGAAGAGGCTTGTCCCAGATTGGGATTGCCTTGATTTTTGGTTCCTGGGAATGCAATTATATTGGTATGGGAATTGGGAAGGCTCACTAGGATAGTGAAAGCCTGGAGGAGAATGAGAAGGATTTATCCTTTTTAGATGATGAAGAAAATGATAAGGTTGTTGAAAGATACCAACACCATGACCATATTGCAATTGGGTTGGGTTTTGAGGATGTAATTGATGGGGTTGAGAGACGGGATTTCTATACCTAAGGCCTTGGTAATAGGAAGAAGAGAAGGAATCATAGTGAGGTTGGTTGAAATTTTTAACAAACTGACCTGATATGTGAGGGTTGGTGTTCTGCTAAGCATAGGTTGCATTAAGATCCATTGGTCTAGATGAATCAGATGGTTCATCTTAATGTTGTGGAGAGGTGTCATTTGGATGAGATGGTGAGTTGCAGATTCCATAGTTTGGATAGTTCCGGGAAACATTTACTATAGAGAAGATGATGTTGGGGCTTTGGAAGCCACAACTATTTGTCACACCAGACCTGTAAGTTCACCCATCAACTCATTCATCTTGTCCAGATCTATATATTAAATCTCTTGGACTTGTTTGACATGAGCATTTTATCGAGTATGGAATTGTTGTGTTTTTATATCCATGGTGATTATAAGATCTCTTGCAACTACATGAGTTTTACCCACAAGAGCACCGCCACATGCGACATCAATGAGAGTTATCTCAATAGCCAATAACCCCTTATATAGTCATTGGATCAAGAGTTTGTAAAGGATTTGGGTGTGTGGGAAGGTTGCAACAAGTTTTTTGAACCTCTACAAGTACTCATGGAGAAAGTTCTTTGGGAATTGATCAATACCACTTATTTTCTTTCAGATATAAGTAGTACAAGAAGCAGGAAAACATTTCTCTACAAAAAGTTGCTTCATGTCAATCCATGTGGTTGTAGAACCAGAAGGTTCGTAGTAAAGCCATGACTTGGCGGAGTTGACTAAAGAAAAAGGGAAACCTCTAAGTTTTATTTTTTAATCAAAAACTCCTTGAGGGTTCATGGTAGAAAAGCCACTTGGAACTCTTTAAGGTGGAGATGTGTATCCTCACCGGCTAGCCCGTGGAAATGAGGAAGAAGATGATTCAAACCTGATTTGAGTTTGAAGCCAGTCTCTATGTTTAGATATTGAATACCAAGGGGTTGGTAATTTATACCAGGGAAAGAAGTTCTTTATGTTTTTGTTCTCTAGGATTGGACATTTATAATTTAATTAGTTGGACAAGGACTGGTTATTGATTTAATTGATTATCCTTAATGTTCCCCCTAAGTTGGAAAACTGTTCACTCAATTTCCTGGTCAAAAAAAATCTAAGGGATTTTTTGGGAGGCTATGAGGCATTCAAAGTTATTTTGGAAGAAATATAATGACAGGTTTTTCGTGGTGTTTTCTGTTTATTATTTTTATCAGAATGCAGGTTTTTCTATTTGTTTTTTTGTTTTTTTTTTGTTTTTTTTTTGCAATAACCAGAAACTAATTGCTAATTAATTGCACCATCCCCTGCAATAGTTCCATTTTTAATCATGAACTATTTTTTCCAATCAACTGTTCAAGGTTCAGATGCTCTGTTAATGTGTATAGCAGCTCTTGAGTCTAATCCTCGACGATGATACTTCTTAATAGTTAATTGTTTTTAGTTGATTTTATTTTGATTGGGGGATTTGTTTACAGACCATAAGTGAAGTGATTAATGATTTGTGTTTGATTGAAAAATTAGATAAATATTGGGGTGTGCTCATCATTAGGTACTTAAGCCTGTGTTATCCATGAGCCTTGCTTTATGTTGCATTAAATTAACACACGTGTCACAAGATGACGTTGATTGGAATTCCCAAGTGTTAAGAATTTAATCCCAGCCTTAACTTAAACATAAGCTTATAATATTAAACTTATATTGTTTATTATTGTGTATTTATGGTTTCAATAATCCTTGTAAACCACTTCTTAAAAAAATCATGTCATTTGTCTATGACATGTTAAGTCCAACATACATAATGAAAAATCAATGAATATTAATCGAGTAAAAGTTCTCAATCACTTAACATACCATAATTATTACTCACCCCAATGAGATATTTACTCAAACATTGAAATTATTAGTAATATGGTTAAATTTTTTTTTTATTATTAATTAATAAGAGACTAAAACGAAAGGTATAAGAAAATGGTTTCATGCCGAACACACACACGAGCAACGAAGAGAAATAACAAAAACACATGTTTTCTTGAATGAGAAAGTGAATGAAGAGATTGATTTTCATATTGATTTTAAATATTTAATGAAAATATATATTAAACTACATATGGTAGATGAGAATAAGATATTATGAATAAATAAACATGCATTAAAATATAATTACAAATTGAAACACATACAAAATTACAATTGAAAATGAACAGAAAGAACATGAAATCAATGAGAGGAGGAAGGGTATCTCAATTGAAAACATGAGGTTCACATGTACTACCTGGAATTTGGTAGAGACATGGTCATTCTAATTGATCCTCTTCTATTTTGAATTTCAAACCACATGAAAGTAGAAGAGTGGGTTGTATTTATAGCCCAAGGAGGTTGACTGGTTGCATTCCAAATCTACTCCACCACTTGCATTGCCAATTCAGCCATCCAGATAGCCAAATCTTGAGATATCTTTTTCTCTAAAGTTGTATATAATAATTTTGGCCATCTAATATTTACATTTTGAGGTATTTGGACTTCTGGAGCCAATGATGTGGTGGTTTTCACAAACAATGATAAATTGTCCATTTCTATCAATGCTTTTTTATGGCCGAAATGTAAATGGATTTATAAATAAGAAGATTATATCAAATACAAATAATTTCTCAAAAAAAGTCAGCCTTATATATATCAAATTTCAAAATAAAAAATATTATATCAAATGGATGTCTCTAACATGAGAAAAATCAATAATGCTGTGATAATTTTATTTCCTAGACATAATTGTCGGATGGGTTTAAATTCATTTGTTGGTCCCCTTGTCTATAGAGTTGGGACTTTAAATGTTTATCCAAGATGAATTAAATTCACCCTTGACCTTTTGAGGAGAAATAAATGATTTGAACTTCTAGAGGGATCCTAGTAATTATATCTTCACGGATTGTGTAGTTTCTTCACAAATTATTTAGGCCTTTTGTGTGGACCATATGACCATCCAAATGGCCGAATTGGTCCAAGATCCCTTCTAATGAAATGTTTTGTATTGAATGAGTAATCCTGGAAATAAGAAAGCATTCCATATAGAAAATAAGGAAGAGGGGAATATTTAAAATAGTAAACATTCTTGAATATGGATGAATTCAAATACTGCTCAAAAATAATTTTTAGTATTTAAACATTCATATTTCACAAAAATTATGTACATTTGATATAAAATTAGTAAAGGGAGTATATAAAAAGCTATGAAAATATTAATAACATAACTACTACCCCTATATCCATAATAACACAACAACCACAACCAGAGCACATCCCATTTCTAGAAAACAGTTCCCCATTGTACTTATTCTCATAATCATGTTCAAGTAATTCCATTTGGAAATATATTCACTGCTGAGAAAGTAATTGGAATAACTTCATTCCAAAACAACAACTAAAAGAAAATATTCAAGAAGTATTTTAAGAATTCTCTCCCAGATTTCTTGTAAATAACAACATCAAGATGGGATCCCGTGAGATCCCTCGAAGTACTAATACCAAAACAAGCCCCGACTTACATGGTCTAGAACATTTACTACCAACTCCACATGGCCTCAGATTCACAAACCAACACATATAAATAAGATATTTCAATTTTTTACATCACCCCACTAACATCAAACAAAGGAAACACGCATATCACTAGTACAGAGCAAGGATGTTTTCAAATTTATCCAACACTATTAATTAAGTTCCTTATATCCATTTTCTTAACTAGGGTGATCACACAAGGGTTCTTATTCATTAGGCATCCAGTTAATCAACCAATTTCTTTGATTAACTAGTTTCCATGTTATAGTTATCAATCATATGATCATATAGAAAACATAGCTTTATTAGTGTGTAAGAAGGAACACCAATGGCCACGTTTTTTAGTTTCCATGAGCCCAAACAATTCACAACATAAAAACAAAATTAAAAAAACATCATCTTCTTTCCCACCCATTATTTCTTTAAATGTTTTATTATTATCTTCATTAAAGAAAGTTCCCTCTAAGTCCTAATTTCACATAATCATAGCCACCTATCATGATACATGGTAAATAGAGACGAAGGAATAACCCATATGTGGATGATCAAGGATCAAAGTTTTCTTCATGTGCCAAGAACTGGGGTCACATAATAGGAAACTCCAAGAAGAACCCAACAGGAGGGATCTCACGCAGGCATGACTTATCTCTGGATGATGGAATCCAAGAACACCAAGGGAAAAGAAAGATTCCAAGGAAAAATGTTATATGTGTGATAAAAGGCCTGATCATAGGGTTACGGGATGTACAACCGTGAAGTACATGAAATGCGGATCCTAGTATGACCATGCTGCTGGACGGTAGCACATGTTAGAATTAATTCAGATTTAATAATTCCCTCAGAGATAGTGAGATAGACCATCTCGTGGAAGAGAGTCTATAGGTCTTATTTTAAGTGAGAAAAGATACATAATAGGGAGTAACTGGAAATGCGGAAAAGGTTGTGAAACTAATTAAAAGGCCACATGTTTTGGTAATTCATGGGTTTCCCCTAACTTAGGGGAATTAAGATATCCTTTATCGGCATTAAAATGGTCTTAAACCACATTAAAAGAGGTGTTAAAATATAAAAGAGGTGTTATGGGAGGGAAACATGAAAGGAAACCCAACACCCCACAATGGAACTGTTTGGGTGTGGCACTGATTCGTGAGACCAATCAGTGTGACATCAATCAGTGCCGATAAGTGACATCTTAGTGACACCCTATCACTGATGCCCTCTGGACTCATCGATGGAGTCCAGGATACCCCCAAACACTAGATCTTTCAATAATTAATGGACCAAGAAGATTTGGGCCATTACATTAGATACCTCTTGAACTATTATCATCTTTGAGAATCAAGAATAATCCCAAATAAGGATGGGGTCCGAACACACACCTCATAAGATACCTATTAATGGATAAGCCACCCTAAGATTCTTGAAAGTAGGAATAAAAAATTTACATCCAAGAACACCTCCCAATATCTATCACCCCAAACAACCACGAAAACCTCAAAAATCACACTGTCCTGACACATGTATTTTGGATTTCTTTCCTCTATGTCAAGATATTATCTGCTTTGGGCAGCACTAACTCACCTGAACATGTTTTAATCACATATGCACTAATGCTTCTTGATTAAGAATCAGATCCTCCCTTCCCCACACATCAAGAATTTTCAAACACATTAAAAGAGAATGTAAATATCCCATCTCACAATCAACAAGTTCAAGAATTACATCACAAAAAATCACGAAAAGTAAAATAAATCAAGGAGAAATAAAAAGAGATACTCAAAAAATCTCCAGGTAATGGGAACATATCTATTATTATCACTCCAAAGTACTCCCATAAAGGCCATCTTGGCTCCACAACACACGGACCAAAGGAATAGTCCTTCCATAAATCACTTTCTCCTTACGTTCCTCGATTCATACCAGTCGCTCCACGAACATCACATCACCCTCAACTTCCAACTCTTCCCAATCAATGAAATGGGATTCATGGTGTAGGTACATATGAAGCTAAGACACATGAAATAAATTTTGGATAATCTCCAACTGCATTGATAATTATTGTTGATACGCCACCTCGCCAAATCGTCCCAACACCTCAAAGGGTTCGATAAACCTAGGGGAAAGGTAACTCACCCTGCCAAATCTCTCTTGTCCATGGTGAGGGGAGACATTTTGGAACATGTGGTCCCCAACCTCAAACTCCATGGGTCTCTTCCTATGATTGGCATATGACTTATAATAGTTCTGAGCTGCCATCATTCTTTCACACACAATATGAACCTTCTCTTTCATTATTTTCACTACCTTTGGTCCAAGAAAACCTACCTCCCCAACCTCTGTCCAGCACACGATTGAACGAAAAAATCTTCCATACAAGTCATAAAATGGATCCATGCAAATGTTGGACTGATATATATTACTTTATGAAAACTCTACTAGTGGAAAGTGTCGTACCCATGATACTCTAAAGTCCAGAACACATGCTCACAACATATCCTCAAACATTTGGATGGTTCTCTATGTTTACCAATCTCTCTAATAGTAGAAAGAAATGATAAGGCATAACTGGGTACCAAAAGCATGTTATAATCCCTTCCATACTTAGGAAGTAAAGAATGTATCCAGATCTGAAATGATGGTTATGGGAACTCAATGAAGCCACATTACTTCACCCACATACCTCTATGATAAGGCATAAATTATTCTCGGCTCCTTAACTATTAAGAAGTGAGTCTATTTTGTCAATTGTTCTACTACTGCCTAGATAGAATCATAGACTCCCTCATCCCACAGTAGTCTTGTAATGAAAATCATCGACATGCCATCCCACTTCAACATGGGATCATCTATGAGCCGCAATAGACAATAGGGAACATGGTGTTTAGCCTTAACCTAATAACACACGAGGCACTTTTCTAAAAATTTCGCCACTTCCCACTTCACTTCGGGCCACCAAAACTAACCTATGAAGCCCTTGTACATCCTGGAGACTCCATGATGTACTGCCAGGGGGGAGTTATCGAACTCACTATGAACTCCCCCGTGCATCTCCCCTGGGACCAAAAGCTTCCCTTGGAACAACATCCGATTCAAACTATCCTCTGACCATCAATCTAGGGAATCACCGTGGCTAATTCAATCATGCATCAATTTATCCTAAGAGAATCCTCAATAAGACTCATCCACCTATCATAACAAGGAGGACTACACTGTCATCTGAAATAAACAACCTCTACCACCCTCCATTATCATGACTATATGCAGGGAAAGAAACTCCTATATTTCCTTCCAAGCATCAATTGATTCCCGAACAAATTCCTTCTATGACTTTTTGATCAAGGAATTGTCCACCTTATTCCCTTTAAATAGGTGTATGATATCTTGAAGTTGTAGTCCTGATTAAACTCTATCCACCTTCATTGTCGCATGTTCAGGTCTCATTTGGAGAGGATCTACCTCATGATTTTGTAATCCGAGATGACAATAAATCCTTCCCCAATGAGGTAATGTTGCCAAAACATCAGCACAAACACCACTACTACAAGGTCCAGGTCATGGGTGGCATAGTTAAATTTGTGAGGATATAACTTCCTTGACCTATAAGATATAACTCCCCATTGTTGCATCATCACACACCCTAAGACCAGGCTAGAAATATCCCAGAACACCTAAAATATCACCCCTTATTATGGACACCTCAACACTGGGGCACTGACTAGATTTCCATTCAGATAACTGAAAGTTTCCCAACACTGCTCACTCCATACGAAATCATGTCCTTTCTTGGTCAAAGCATTCAAAGGAGCTACAACTTGATAGAAGTCATGTACGAACCTCCAATAGTATCCTTTCAGTCCTGGGAATTGATAAACCATTGACATGTTCTTGGGTACTTCCCAAGAAACAACTGCAACAACCTTCGATAGATCAAATTCTATTCCCTACTAGGACAGCACTTTTCCAAGGAAGTGTACCTACCATGTCCATTACATGAACTTGGACAACTTCCCGTAGAACTTTTGGTGTCAGAGTACCTCCAAAACATTCCTTATATGCTCGACATGATCCTTATCTAATCTTGAGTAGATGAGGATGTCATTGATTGACATGACGATGAACTGGTCTAGATACTCATAGAAACAGAGTTCATGATTCCCATCAACATAGAAAGTACATTTGTTACATAGAACTGCATGACCACAAACATTAAGTGTCGATACCTACACCAAAAAGAAGTCTTCAGGATGTCACCTAACTTCACTCTAAAATGGTGATATCCTGACTGTAGGTGGATCTTAGAAAACCAACCTTCTCCCATCAACTATTCAAAAATTTCATCGATCCTCAGGAGGGGGTAACAGTTCTGAACCATCACCTGATTCGGTCTTCGGTAGTCTATGAACATCATGAGATCACCATCAACCTTCTTCGCGAACAAGACTAGAGCACCCCAAGGCGACACACTTGGTTGGATAAAATACTTCTTCATTAGGTCATCAACGTTAATCCGAAACTCCTACAACATAGAAGGCACCATTTATTAGGGAGCCATCGAAATTGGACAGACACGGGATTATAAGTCTATCACAAACTCAATGTCATGTCGAGGGGGTAGAGTCACAACCTCTTTGGTAAAGACATCCAGGAAATCACTGAAAATCCCAGAAACCTCCACCATATCTCAGTCTTCTGATTCCACTAACAGCTCAGCTAACAGTGAAAGAAGGGGCTCCACACACCATCTTCCCTCGTAGAAACCATGGTCACCAAAGAAAGCTACATGTTGTCCGCCTATGTCTAAGAATGTGACCCTTATAAGGAAGCATTAAACATTTTTGTGCACAGAAAATATCTATTCAATGCCTAGGATGAAATCATATGGCTTAATTTGTAATAAAAAAAGATCCACAATGGATTGATGTGGCCCCAACATTAGTCTGCATCCTCAGAAAACATCAAACAGGCTGGTCTGACCTCCATATGGCATTCTCAAAACCAAGGGAATAGAAAGTCCCTCTATTTCTAGACCAATGAAATGGGATAGACTTGGTGAAACAAAGGAGTGAGAATCTCATAAATCATACAAGGCACATTAAAGAGTTCTAAACAAACCCATCTTACCTAAAACTACCTCTAGCCTTGCTGGAACTGCAGCCTCTTTGGCATGTAATTGCCCACACCCAACTCCTCTATCCCTTGGCTATCGGCAGCCTCCCCAACCATGCATCGGTAAAGGTCCCTATGTATTTCCCTGTGTTCTTCCACCTCTTAAAACATTTTCCCTCGGGTTGGAGGGGCCTTCTGTCATTACTAAAAAGGTATGGTCAGCAACTAATGCTGCTGAGGTCTGCTCCCCACCAGCCGAAACCTGGAAGGACCTGATCCTGGAGGCCCACTACTGACCAACTTCCCCTTTGACAAAATTGACTAGATCCCCTCCCATGGCACACCCCCCAGTGAGTGAATCCTCTCCACTACTTTATCCTTCATATAAACCTTCATGTACATCGGTAGAGTAAAGTGAGAAGGAACATATTGAAGAGAAGGTTGAAGTGCCTCCCCTAAGCATCCTTCCCATGACTACTCATCCAAAAAGAGTTCTGGAGAAAAAATAAAGAGATCCTTGAATTTGATCCCTAGTTCCCTCACCTTGATAATGCCTTTCTGGAGGGAGAGAAACTCCTGACTCTTCTAGTCCTTCATCACAGATGAAAGGAATTCCACCCAGAAATCCTTCTCAAAGTCAGTCTATAAAACTTTTGTCTCCTTATTATCATATAGATAAAGTGTCCACCACTGATCCACCACCCCTCACATCTAGATCAGGACAAGAGGAACATAGTACTTTGTTATTTCCTAGATCATGATGAAAGTGATCACCAGCTCCTCGAGCTATCTCTCAATCTACATGTCTGAGGAACTGTCGTATCATTTTCCCAGGTTCTATAACTAGAAGTCATGATGGGTCTTCTACCACATGTTGTCCTCCTCCTCTAGATCATACTTCTCCTAATCAAGCAGATCAACCTACTGGACCTCTATTTTCTGTACTACTCATTGAATATTTCTAGGTGCCATATCAAAAATTGATAAAAAATGAATTCTTATGCCTGAGTAGTGTGAAAGATTACATTTAAATTTTGTTTAAACATTTTACTCTTTGTAAATTCTCAAAACTCTCAAGACACACAAGAACACGAGACATTATGATTCATGTAACATTCCTAGGGTCTCTACCCTCTAATCAGTATTTCCACACTTGGTCCTTCAGTAGGTCCAAAGTCCTTGTATCAGATCACGTGGGGGGCCTAAAATCCAGTGTCCTATCTAGTCTTCCCTAGCCTATTTCATGCACCAAGATTTCCGAACATTGTTGCCCTAACGTTCCATGAAATCCTCGATGTGCCTAACCCAAAACTCCATCCTCTCTCTCAAACACCCTTTGATACCATTCTATCATGACCCTTTTTCTCCAAGATGAGGAAAGGGACAAAAAACTCTCAGACCCTTCATTAATCAAGTTGAAAGAGAGATAATGACCCCTGAGTCCCACCTCCAATAGTCCCTAGAGTGGTGACTCGCACCAAGGGTATATAATACCATGTAATATGGAATGAATTACCATTTTTATAGATCACTCTCAGGAGATATGATGGTAATTCCCAGAATCACCAAGGACTAACAATAAAAGTAAATCCAAGAACCAATTCTCATATGCATGTTCAAAATAAATTGATATAAAGTACAAGAAAATTATGAAGGGAATTACCGAAAGAAAGAAAATAATCAAGGAAAACTATCTTGATGCCTGAGCTAGTATGGTTTGGCCTGGTCCTCAAAGTCCCCCTGGAAACCTGAAAGCATCTTTATATACGTACGTTGAGTATAAATGTATACTCAGTAGGGAAACTAAATGTTCTTGTGAAAATGTGGGGAGACATTCTAATGACCCTTAAGAAATAGAGGTAACTAATACACCTAGTAAGGAAAACTATCCACCCAACCACACCAACACAAAGTCCCCAAATAATGCATGTCAGGTAAAATAAAAGTAATAAAAAATTGATATTATGGTACCCTACGCCTCTTTTCCATGGGTTATTTAGAACATCTTTTGTATTATAAATCCCCAACAGATCCTTCTATAGTCCCACTGCCTCCCCCAAAAACAACCATAAGAGATAGACCAACCACATGTTTATCCCTCCCAAAAACACCTATGCAAACACAAAAACACATCCCCCCCCATCCCCCCGCAAACACCCGGGCCACCACAACCACACATCCCACCAGCAGACACCTGGGAAACCACAACCACACTTACTATACATAGACACATGGGACTCATCACAATGACACTTGGGAAACAAACATGTCTGCAGACACTTGGCCCAACCCACCACAACACATCCTTGCTGAAGATTGTTGGGATATAATGAACCTCAGGCCATCACAGCCTTCCCAAAGTGTCTTAGGATACCAGGGAGAGGGAGCATAAAGGAGATAATAACCATCCACTCATAGGAATTTTTTGAAAAAGCCCTCCCTAGTGGAATGGAGGCATTAGGAATGAAGTGATCAACATGGGTGTGGTGCATATTAGAAAAATAATAACTAGATTTTATACATATAGAAAATCAAGCACTCATACCAACCTAAGTATTCTGAAATCAAAAACAAACCCATACAGAACCACTCCTGATGCTACCCCAACATGCATAAGTGAAAAACAACCACAATAATAACAAAACCCATTTCTAGATAACAATTCCCCATTGTACCAGTTCTTGTTATCTAGTTCAAGTGATTCCATTTAAAAATTTCTTCACTACCTAGAAACTAAGAAGTATAACCACAATCCAAAACAACAACGGAAATAAAACATCCATCCAGGCATTTAAGCATTCACTCCCAGTTATCTTGTAAATAACAACATCAAAATGAGATCCTGGGATATCCCTCTAAGTATTGGAACCAAAACAAGCCCCAATATACCCGGTTGATCTGATTTACTACTAGCTCCACATGCCATCAGATTCAAAAACCAACCCCTCTCAACCAAATATTCCATTATTTATTCCCCCCCCCTCCACAAACATCAAACAGAACAACCATGCATATCACCAGAATAAATCAAGGACATTTTCAAATTTATCAAACACCATTGATTATGTTCCTTCTTTCCATTTGGTTAACAGAGGTGATCACACAAGGTCTCTTATTCATCATGCATCCATTTAATAAACCATGATTACATTATTAATCATTTTCCATGTTACTATTTTTCAATAATAAGATCATATAGAAAATAGAGCTTCAATAGTGATCAAGAAGGACCACCAACGACAACAATTTTTAGTGGACATGATCCCATACAATTCACAACATAAAAATGAATTTAAAATTAAACAAGATCATCACATTCCCCACCCCTTCATTCTTTAAAAGTCCATTTTTTATATTTGCTAATGTTGGTTTCTTCTAAGTCCTATGGAAACATCATTATACCCACCCCACATGATGCACAATAAAGAGAGATGAAGGAAAAATCCCTACTTGGATTATCAAGGATCGAAGTTTTATCTTTATGAGAAGAACTATGGTTTCATGATAGGAAACTCCAAGAAGAACCTAACATGAGGTCTCTAACGTATTCATGAATTGTTTCCAGATGAGGGACTCCATAAACACCAAGGAAAATGAATGTGTCTAAGGAAGAAGAAGATCTCAGTGGGATAAATGGACTGATATTAGTGTTATGATATGTGAAATCATTATGTTCTTGAAATTTTGATCATGGTTTGACCTCATGGTTGGGCGGTCGCACATGTTGGAAGTAAATGAGATTTAATAATTCCCTCAGAGATAGTGATATAGGACATCTCATGGTGGAGTGTTGATTGGTTACCTTTAAACTGAGAAAAGATGCATAAATTGGTGTAAATGGAAACATGGAAATGGGTGTGAAATAGAGTAAAAGGCCACACTTTTTGGTACTTCATGGGTATCCCCACTCTTAGGGGATTTAAGAAATACATTATCATCCCAAAAACAGTATTAAATCACATTAAAAGATGTATTAAAAATTAAACAAGATGTTACGATAGGGATACTTAAATGGATACTTGACACCCCATAGTGGCGCCATTTGGTTGCGGCATCGATCGTTGAGACCGATCAGTGCCGATAGGTGACACCATGGTGACACCCTACCACTGATGCCCTCTTCACCCACTTATGGTGTCTAGGTCACCCCAAATACTAGATTTTTTACAATATAATAAACTAAAAAGACCCACGCCATTACATTCGATACCTCTTAAACTATTCTCATACTCTAGAATCAAGATTAATTCTGAAGAGGGACGAGGTCCGAACTACCACCTCTTAAGATACCTTTTAGGGGCCAAGTCACCCTAGGTTTCTTGAAAGAGGTAATAAAACCTTTACATCTAAGAACGCCTCTTGATATCTATCACCCCAAATAGACACATGAACATCAAAAATCACATTGTCTCGACACATGGATTAGGGAGTTCTTTTCTTCATGTCAAGATACTTTCTATTTTGGGTAGCACTAACTTTCCCACATAGGTTTTAATCACATATTCACAAATACATTTTTATTAGGTATGAGGTCCTCCCTTTCCCACATGTCGGGACTTTTCATACACATTCTGTGAGATAGCAAACATCCCATATCATAGTTAACATGATCAATCTTACATCACAGTAAAGAATAAATGAAAAAACATCATGGGAAATTTAGAACATCAAATCAAAAATTCTCTGGGTACTTGGAATACATATATGATTCTCACTCCCATGTACTCCCCTCGAAGCTATCATGCCTCCGAAACATGAAAACTGAAGGAATGGTCCATCCACAAATCAATTTCACCTTACGATCCTTAATTCTTACTAGTCACTCCACAAATGTAGCATCACCCTTAACCTCTAACTCTCCCCAATCAATGAAGTGGGATTCTTCATGTATGTACCGATGAAGCTGATAGGCATGAAAGATGTTTTGGATCCTCTATAACGGTGGTGTTAATTCCAGCTAATATGCCACCTCACCAACTTGTTCCAACACCTTGAAGGGTCTGATGAATCTAGTAGAAAGCATACCCCCTTCCAAACCCCTGTTATCCACACCAAGCGGAGACCTTTAGGAACACATTGTCCCTAACCTTAAACTCCAAGGGACTCCTCTTATGATCGACATATGACTTTTTCCCATCCTGAGCATCCTTCATCCTTTCACGCATAAGTTGAACCTTCTCTTTCATGCTCTACACTGCCTCTAGAGCAATTGCACTTGCCTCCCCGACCCCTGTGATGAAAATGGTAGAATGACATGGTCTTCCAAAAAAGGCATTAAACTGTTCCATTCCAATGGGGGAGTGATAATGATTATTGTATGCAAACTCCACCAGGGGAAAGTGTCATACCCATGATCCCCAAAGTCTAGAACACACGTTCACAGCATATCCTCCAACATTAGGAAGGTCCTCTCTATCTTCCCATCCATCTGAGGTTGTAAAATAGTGCTAAGGCATCACTGGGTGCCCAAATCATGTAATAATCCCTTACATACTCCTGAATTAAAGCATGTTTCCCCACCCAAAACGATGGCTCCAGAAACTCCTTGCAACCTCACAACTTCACACACATAACTCATTGCTAAGGATTCAATTGTCCTCAAATCCTTTACAGCTATGAACAAATACAATTTCATCAATTGATACCTTACTCCCAGATATCATCACAACCTCCCTTAGACCGGGGTAGTCCTGTGAAAAAAATCCAATGAGGCTTCATCCCACTTCTACTTGTTTTCATCGAAGCGATGAAATAGACCACTAGGAACATGGTATTAATCCTTCCCCAAAAAACACATGATTCACATTTTTACAAACTCCTCTACCGCCTGCATCACTCTGTTAGAAAAAACTAAGCTCTCAAGTCCTTTGGAGACTCCTAGATGTACCTCTAGGGGTGAGTTGTTGAACACACCGAGGAATCCCTTGCAAATCACCACTAGGACAAACAACTTCCTTCATAGAAACATCTAATTCATAATATCCTCAAACCATCCTTCTGGAGCATCACCCTAGCTAACGTGATCACTAATCACTTCCCCTATGAGTGTCCCCACCGGGACTCCTCCACTTGTCTTACCAAGGAGGACTGCACTGTCATCTGAAATAGATGACATCTAATATCCTCCATTCTCATGCCCAGATGTACGGAAACCAACTCCACCATTGCCTTCAATGCATATACTGACTCCCAAACTGCATCCTTCTCTGAAATACTGCTCTAGTAATCAAACACCATGATCCCATTTCCTATGGTACATGATAGATCAAAATCGTAATTCTGAAAAAAATCAGTCCACCTTCGCTGTTTCAAGTTTTGGTCACACTGGTAGAATATGTACATCATGATTTACTGATTTTTGAAGACTAAGAAGCATTCCATGATGAGGTGATGTTATCATAGCTTCAGCGAGAACGCCACCACTGCATCCTCCAGGTCATGGTTGGAATAGTTATATTCATGAGGGTGTAACTTCCTTGACCCATAATAGATCAATCCCCACTGCCGCATCAGCATGCACCTGATTCCTAGACCAGAAGCATCGTAGAACACCTAAAACATCAACCCTTCTTCTAGAAACCTCATCACTAGAGCACAAACTAGCTACCCTTTGAGATAACTGAAATATTCCTAACACATCTCACTCCATATGAAAGCCTAGTCATTCTTGGTCAAAGCTTTCAAAAGTGCTACAACTTGAGTGAAGTCAGGTATGATTCTCCAGTAGTATCCTTGATGTGTCAAGAAACTATAAAACATTTCCATGTTCATGGGTGCTGCATAAGAAACAACAACTTTGGCATTATATGGTTCTACTACTATTCCCTACCAGGGCTCCACATATCCAATGAAGTGCACCTCTCTTGTCCAGAAGATGAACTTGGACCACTTCCTGTAGACAAGGTGGTGTCGGAGGACCTCCAAAACTATCATTAGAAACATGACATGATCCTCCTATAATCTTGGGTAAATTTGAATATTGTCGATAACGAGACCACAAACCAATCAAGATACTCATGGAAAACAAATTTCATGAGTCCCATGAACACAGATGGTATGTTCGTAACGCCAAACGTCATGAACACAAACTCAAAGTGCCCCTTCCTACCCATGAAAGAAGTCTTTGGGATGTCACCTTACTTCACCCTCAACTGGTATCATCCATATCACAGTTATATCTTAGAGAACCATCATGCATTTTTCAACTTGTCAAAAAGTGTGTCGATCCTACTTAGTGGGTAACAGTTCTTTACCATTGCATGATTCAGTCATTGATTGTATATGAATAGCATGAGACCACTATCTGAATTCTTTGCGAACAAGAATGGATCACCCCATGGCGACGTTCTTGGTCAGATAATACCCATATTCATCAGGTCAAAAACCAGAATCCACAACTCCCACAACATTCAAAGAATCATCCGATAATGAGCCATCTAAATTGGATGGGCTCCAGATTGTAAGTCTATCCTAAAACAAATGTCATGTCTAGGGGGTAGAGTCACATCCTCATGTGGAAATGTGTCCAAGATATAACTGAAAATCTCTATAACCTCCACCATCTCTGAATCTATGGATTCCACTGACAGCTCGGCTAACAAAGAGAGAAGGGGCACCACATGCTGGAAGCCCACCTAGAAACCTCGATCACCAATGAAATCTACACGATGGACGCCTATTTTTGAGAACACGTCCCTTCTCCAGAACTATTTGAAAATGACATGCATGTAAAACATCTAGTAGATTCCTATGATGAAATCGTATGACAGTATTTGTAATAGAAGACGATCCTCACTAGAGTGATGTATCCCCAACATCAATCTGCATCCAAGAAAATCATCAAACTGGCCAGTATGACCTCCAACTTGAATACTCAACTCTAGGGGAATGAAATGTATCTCTATGTATATACCCAAGGCATGGTCATTACTAGGTGCTACAAAAGATTGAAAAGATCTTGAAACAAACAAGGCATAGGAAAGAGTGCTAGAAAAACTGATCATACCACAAACAACCTCAGACCCACCTAGAACTGCTGCCTCTATGGTGTGAAACTACCCACACCGTATGCCTCTACCCCTAGGCTATCGACCGCCTCCCTGATCACACCCTGGTCAAGGCCCCAGAAGATCATCATGAGGTCGGAATCCTCCTGCAGCATTTACACTCGGGGGGTAGCTGCCTACAGCTGCTGCTGAAAAGGTCTTTCTAGGAACTGGTGTTCCTGAGGTCTTCTCCATACTAGTTGAAACATGGAAGGCCATGATAATAGAGGCCTGCTAATGATGGAATTCCCCATTGACAAACTCAACTGTTTCCCCTCTCTTGGCACACCTCCAAGAAATTGGATCCTCTCCACTACATCAGCCTTATTATGAACTTCTAAGTATGTTGGTAGGTGAAGGGAGTAACAACATACGAAAGAGAAGGCCTGAGTTCATCTTCTATAAATCTTCCCATGAATAATCATCTGAAAGGTGGTCTGGAACAAAATAAAGGAGATCCCTGAACATGAACCCATGTTCCCTCACCGTCATACTCCCTTGCGGAAGTGATATTATCTCCTTCCTCTTCTTGGCCTCTATCATCAGAGAAATAAATTTCACTCGGAACTCATTCTCAATGCCAGTCCATGAAACCTCATCCTCCATATTCTCCTCTAGATAAATCATCCACCACTGATGTTACACCCACCGCATCTGGAACTCGACTATAGGAACCCAGCACTCTATCAGAGCCTGGATCAAGCTGAAAGCAATCACTAGCTCCTCAATCCATATCTCTATCTCCATGTCTGAGACACTTCTCTCATTCTTTCCCAGAGTTTGTCATTAGAGGGAAAAACAATCTTCTTCCATTGGTCATCCTCTTCCTCTTGATAATTCCTTCGCTGATCAACCCAATCAACCTTTTGGGCCTCGACTACCACTACTACTCATGGATGATGTTTGAGTTCCATAGTTGAAAGGAAAAAACAAAGAATTATTAATCCTGAGTAGTGTAGAAGATTCCATTTAAATTTTTTTAAACATTTTTCTCATTTTAAATTCCCAAAACACCCATGACACACAATAACACAAGTAATTATGATTAATTTACCTTTTATATGGTATCTACCCTAAAATTAGTGTAGCCTCACTTGGCCTTTCAGTAGGTCCATAGTCCTTGCATTGGATAACAGGGGCCCCTAAAATCTTGTTTCCTAGCTAGTATTTCCTAGCCTATTTCACACACCAATATTTCCTAACAATGTTTTCCCTACCATCCCATGCATTCCTCACTATGCCTAACCCCGAACTCCATATTATCTCTCAACTTCCCTTTGAAACCATTATGTCGCAACCCTTCTTCACCAAGATGAGGGAAGGGACAACAAAATGGAAGACCCTTCGTTATTTATGTTGAAGGATAGATAATGAATCCCAAGTCCCACCTTCAATAGGCCCTGGGGTGGCGACTAGAACCAAGGGTATAGAATCTCAGGTAATATGGAATGAGTTACCCTTTTTATAGAACAATATTGGGAGATAAGATGATAATTCCTTACAACACCAAGGACTAACAATAAAAGTAAATCCAAGAATCCATTCCTATATGCACGATAAAAATATACTGATACAAATTAGAAGAAAAATCAGAAGGGAATTACCAAATTAAATAAAAGAAAAAATGAAAATTGTCCTAACACCTAAGCTAGTAAGGTCTGACAATGTCCTCAAAGTCCTGATGGAAATATGAAAAACGTTTTATATACATAGGGTGAGTATACACGTATACTCAGTAGGGAAACCAAAATATCTGATGCACAAGTGGGGAGACCTTCTAATGCCCCATGAGAAATAGAGGTAACCGAAACACCTAGCATGGAAAAACATCCACCCAGCTGCACCAAGGAACACTCCCCAAATAATGCACGTCAAGTAATATAATTTTAATATCCCATTGATATTTCGTTATCTAGCTCCACTTTTCTAGTGGTAATTTAGAACATCATACACATTAGACCTCCCCCACATATCCCTCAACATTCCCACTGCCTACCCCAACAATAACTATATGGGCCATCCAAACTGCACGTTTATACCACCCCAAAAGACTTGGGCAACCACAACAACGCATCCCGCTCACAGACACCTCGGCCACAAAAACCACACTTCCTGCCCGCATACACCTATGCCTCATCTTGAAGACACTTTGGAAACAAATCATCCTGCACACAACTGGCCCAACCCACCACAACACAACATGCCCGAATTGTCTTGGACTATATTGAACCTCATGCTATCACAGCCTACGTGAATAGTCTTCAGCTACTTGGGAGATAGAGAAGAAAGAAGAAATAACTAGCCGCTCATATTAATGTTAAGAAAGAACCCCCCCCCCCCATTGAATAGAGGTGTTCGGCACAAAGTGCCCAACATTGGTGGGGTGTGTATAAGATACACAATAACGAAATTTTATACATATTAAAAATTAAGAACTAATACCAATATAAGGGTATCGAAACCAACAACCAACCCACGCAAAACAACTCTTGATGCTACCCCTATATTCACAAGTACACAATAACCAAAACTAGAGCACAACCCATTTCTGGAAAACTGTTCCTCACTTTGCCCATTCTCGTTACCATTTTCAATTGATTCCATTTCAAAATTTCTTCACTACCGAGAAACTAGCAGGCATAACCACACTCCAAAACAAAAAATTATAGAAAACAGCCAAAAAAGCGTTTAAGAACTCACTCCCAGTTCTCTTGTAAATAATAACATTAAAATGGGATCCCGTGAGATCCCTATTTGTTCTGGAAAAAAACAAGACCCTGCTTATTGGGTTAAGAACATTTACCTCCATTTTCACCTGGCCTCAGATTCCCAATCCAACCCCACTCAACCATGGATTCCATTACACTTTACACCACCCCACAAACATCAAACAGAAAACCCATGCATATAACATGAACAGAGCAAAGATGTTTTGAAATTTAGCAACATCATTCATTAAGTTCCTTAGTTCCATTTGGTTACCTTGGGAGATCACACAATAATTCTTATTCATCGTGAGTCCCTTAAATCTACCATGTTTATATGAATAATTTGTTTCCATTTTGCAGTTATTCAATCACAAGATCATCCAGAAAATAGAGCTTCAATAGCGGTCAATAAGGTCCACCAATGACCATGATTTTCAGTGGACATGATCCCAAACAATTCAGAACATAAAATGATGTTAAAATGAAACAACATCATCGTCTTTCCCACCCCATCATTGATTAAAAGTAAGTTTATTATCTGCGTTAAAGTTGGTTTCATCTAAATCCTTATGGAACATCATTATACCCACCCCACATGATGCAGAGTTAAGAAAGGAGAAGGAAGAACCCATACTTGGATGATCAAGGATCTATGTTTTCTCCATGCACCAAGAAACAGGATTGGGTGATGGGAAAATCCAAGAATTAGTGAATAGGAAGGATCTCATGTAGGAATGAATCGTCTCTGTAAAACGGACTCCATGAATCCCAAGGTAAAAGAAAGAGACCAAAGAAGAAGGATATGTCAGTGTGATAAAAGGCCCGATCATGGAGTTATGGGATGTGAAATCTCAATGTGATTAAAAATAAGATCATGGATTGAACACGTGGCTGAGTGGTTTCACACATTAGAATTTATTGAGATTTGATAATTCCCTCAGAGACAATGAGATAGTCCATCGCATGGTGGTGAGTTGATAGGTTACATTTAAACTGAGAAAAGACACATAATAGGGGTGCAACTAGAAACATAGGAATGGTTGTGAAACTGAATAAAAGGCCCGAAGTTTCGGTAAGTCATTGGTCACCCCACCATTATGGGATTTTTTATATTCTTTACTTCCCTTAAAATGGTCATAAACCACTTTAAAGAGGTATTAATACTTAAAAGATATGTTACGGGAGGAAAACCAGAAAGGAAACCCGACACCCCATGGTGGCACCATTTTGGTGCGACCCTGATATGTGACACCATGGTGACACCCTACCACAAACAATCTTTTGACTCACTGATGGCATCTAGGACACCCAAAAAACTAGAATTTTGCAAAATTAATGGACCAAGAAGGTCCAGTCCATTACAAATACATATGAATTAAATAGTTTTATACTAAAAATAAGAACACAAAAAATAATTTATTAATAATAGTATATAGAATGTGAAACATGAAACATAACACTTTTGTAGATATAATATATTATGATAATGAAAAAAATAGTTGAAAATATTTTTTAAGACATTTAGTATTCATCATTCTAAAAGGCATAGTTACAAGTCTCTTTTAAAAGAGTATCCTTTGTTTTTTTAAATATAATTGAAAAAGAAACCTTACATGTAAATGGATTTGGATTAAAAAATTAATTTTCCCAATAAATAAAAAATAGAACATCCTTCATATGTATTGTCTTGAAATAATAATTTCTAATTAGAAATTGTATAACTCGAATAAAAGAGTTGGAGTTACCAAGTCCTAAAATGTTACCCTTGATTTCTATGGAATTACATTAATATAATATATAATAAATGTAGAAAACTAAATTAAAAAATTTAAAACTTTATTCATATATATTTACAATTACATTTTTAACTAAAAACAACCATCTTAATATATAATATTTTTATAATCTATTCTCAACATTGAGTTTCAATAATTGTGAATGTTTTAAACTAGTTTTAATGAAGAAGCATTATTTTCATTATTATCCCTATGTTGATCATGTGATGACCATTAAAGGAACTTGAATTTCGGTTTTATAAAAAATAATAATAATATAATCCCATATAATGTGTGATTTAGTATTGTTTTGGAAAAATAATTCAATGTTGACTTTATTTATGTTATTTACCAATATCGATGGATTAGCTTGTAATGATCATTAATTAGGGTCTTATACAAAAACTAATATATTCATGATATATATTTATAAAATATATCATACATAAACATCAATAATAGTCTAAAACTATCCATAAAAGTGTTATTGAAAAATAGAATGCATCGTTCCATGGAGGTGGTATTCTTCACATACACAAGGATTTTTCATTCATTTTTTGATAGGGGAAGAATAGTTTCATGTTTGCATATTTCAGAATTGGAAACATAATACATATATATATAATATTTAATTAATTCCTAATTTGGATAAACCAGGTTAGGTGGAAGAGGAATACCGAGCACGATTCTTGATGGATGCATTACTCTACAAGTACACAATTTTCATTTTTTCATTTTTTTCATAAAAGAAAAGCGGATGGAGGTTAATGATTGTACCATAATAGAATTATAATAATATTATAATAATTACACTTATATTTTCATTTTAGTAATATTAAATTAAATTTTAGGTATTCTATGTAAACTTAAATAAATAAATAAGAGAAATTAGATATCAACAATTTATACATCACTACATGGATTATCTATTTTGGGAAGGGGGTTATACTTTTAAGGGATGATATTTTTAGAATAAAAGAAGCTCCTAAATGTGACTGGAAATTTTTATGATATGTGTGTCTATGGATTTGTTAAAAAAACAGGGTTATGTTGTAAGATTAAGTGAGTATATGAGTTCCACTTTTATAAGGGAAAATGGATGGAATTTTTGTACATTCTCAAAACTATTCAATAATGGGATGTCATTATCAAGGAAAGAATCTTCAAAATTTTAAAATCATGTTGAGTAGAAGTGATATGTTCAATAAATTCATCAACCACAATTCTCACACATGTTTTAAAAATGTTAGAGTTTTTTTACTATTAGATTTTTACTTTTACTATATTAATTTTTATCACGGTTACTAGTTTTTACCAAAATTATCCATTATAATTTAATATAAAACAACCCATTTTATTTATATTGTACATAATAATTAAAAATTTTAAATCCCTTTTATTATATAAATTTACTAAGAGTGATAAAATTTGATTTTAATATACTAAATCTATAATATATTAATAAGAGTTTTTTATAACAATTATATATTTTTGTTATAAAATATTCAATATAGTATCATAAAAAGCAGACAATTATTATAATTATAAATTCACATATAAACTAAATATTTGGACATATAAAAATATTACATGAATTTTTAATTCATCCTTATATAATAATAATGTTATAAAATTCCCAATGTTTGTAAAATAGTATTTTTCTCCACTCACCTAAAAATGAATAATTTTAGAAATCCCTAGAAATAAATCATAGGTTAATAATTTAATGATTACTTAAAAGATAATATAAATTTTCCAAATTCAAATTCAGAAATTTATAAATATTACATAAAAATAAATTCAAAATAAATTTTGAAAAAAATAATTATATGAAATCATTTTTTGGTATTATAAAAATCACTCAAAAATTAGTGTCATTCATAAATATTTCAATCATGAAAAATATCCTTTTTATAAAAATTATTTAGCCTCAAAATTATGTTATTATATTCTTATATACACTTATTTAAATGGTATTAAAAGAGGGTATTTATTTTATATGTTAGTTATAACTATTTGAAACCGCTTATTCAATGGGTTCTATATATTGGTTAATATATATTATAATAAAATTAATTTATGGTCCACTAGGGTTTAGTGATTTTTGTTCTGAAAGATATTAAAAAATACTTATCTAAGGATGAAAATTTTACTAAAACATAGGTCATTAAATTATTCCCCTTTATATAATTCAATCCTAAAAATTTAACTAATTGTAAGATAAAAAGTGAGTGTAATTTTATCTCATAACATCCTCATGCACCCTTGTAGATTCCTAAAACATTTGATTCTTCCATATGAATTTTACAACATGATTGGACTTCATTTTTATAACCCTATCTCTCTAATTTAGAAGTCACACTGGTTTTTTCTCTTTTGAGATATCATGTTCGAGTTTTATGGCTTCATAATTCATTCCATATGATAGGACTATTATATTATTATTAATAGTTATATGTTGAAAATACCATACACTTGGCAGAGGTATGGTGTTAGTTATATGTAGTAATAAATGGCCCTAACATGAAGAAGAATCTCGAAGGGGTCTATGTACCTATGGATCTTTTTCTTTTTCTTCCCAAATTTCATAATGTGCTCCAAAAGAAATATTTGGAGGAACGCATTTTCACCAACATAAATATCATGATCATTTCTATATTAATATATTTTTATATTTTATTATCTTTATGTAACTTTTATGTGATTATGAGTTGTTAGATCATTATTCAAAATTTCTATAACAGGGTTTGTTCCTATCATCTTTATTTCTCTAACTCCATCCCATCATGTAAGATTACTGCACCTCTTCCCATATAGAGCATTATATGGTTCCATTTGAATTCAAAAATAGAAAATATTATAATATTAGAACCTAAATAGTGATAGGTGTTGATCCCAACATCCTTGTAACTCTATTTAATAGGATCATATAATTTCCTCAAGTAGGTAGATGGTCCTCTCAGACTGACCCTCAGTCTGAGGGTGATAAGTGTTAATGAATGTTAGTTCTTTCACTACCTCTTCTTGAATAATTCTATAGAACCTCAAGACAAGTCTCAAATATATATAATTTACTATTGGATGTTTTTAGGAATGCTTATGAATTCCATTATATATATTCTTCTGAGTTCATAAATGGTTAAAAATTATTTACTTGAAATAAAACAACCTAACATAGTAAGGTGATCCATGGAAACATAGATACTATATCACAATGACATTTTTAAGAGTGAAATGAAAAATATATTACAATATTATCCAATTTTGATACTATTAAGAGACACGGATGAAACATTACCGTAGACTTATTTCCATCATCATTAACTTGATGGAATACCAAGTATAAATATAAGTATTTTTTGATATCCCTCTTCATGTTATCCAATCTAATGTATAATTTATGTATCTATATATATTTATGACTCTATGATGAATAGTGTAGGATTATCTATAATAATCATCCAAAAGTTCCCTCGATATTTCTTTTTTTATGGAACACATATCTAGGTTCTAAACATTATTACTATATCTTTATCAAATGTGAACATTAAAATACTCACCACTTTTTATTTAGTTGTGGATCATATTTCTGTTTTAATTTGATCCTTTCATTATTGGGTGGATGAGAATTAATTTGGTAAAAATATTATTTCTATCATCACATTATATATTAAATATTCTTATTCTAGAAATCCATGATTATTTGGTAATTTTTATTCCTCATCATGGATTGAATACCGTGATCTTTCCTACTCTGAGAATCATTCATTGCATTTCCCTTTCGTAGGTGTTAATGTATTGAGAAATAATTATCTTTTTTCAATTCCAACCATCTCATTTAGATAATATTCAACTCCTTCTATGTTAATATTTATTTTAATCTATCATGGTCAACATATATGTCATACTTCCCTCTATTAAGGTGAAGCCTCCAATGAATTAATGTAAAGATCAGTGCTTCCAACTCTAAATCGGGTGTTGGGAAATTTTCTTCATGATTCATTAATTTACATTATGAATAAGAAATTATTTTATTATTCTACATGAGGATGAATCATAATCCCTTTTTTTCAATCATCTCTATATATTACATACCATTACACTATTAGGCAATGTATGTACAGGTATATTGACCAACCTCTTCTTTTGTTCCTTAAATAATTCAATAATTTCTTTAATCTAGTGGACCATCACCCAAATTCATGTAAAAAAGTTATTATATTTTATATCTATGATAAATTTCTTTAAATTAATATATATAGTATCTAGATGACCTGAGAAAATAATTGGTCTTATTTTTTTTTGTTATTCTAGGCTATTACTCAATAATTTTTATCATTAAAGGATCTATAGATTTTCCCATGATAGTGATTACATTCCCCAAGAATAACACTTTCTATAGAAAAATTAACACAGTCTAAACAAGTTATTAGTTTTCTCCATTTCTAATGTCATCAACACAATCTACAAATGACCTCTTTGATCCTCCTTTCAATTACAAAAAATAAGAATATCATATATGAAGACAAACAAAAACTAATCAAGGTTGTCTCTAAGGGGTATATTTAGTAAATCCATGAATATGGAATGGGAAATAGTCAATATGAATAGAATAAATATAATCTCATATTTTCCATATATTATTCAAAAAAAATTATTTGAAATATCTTCACCTTTTACACTTAATTATTGATATCCATATCCTTGGTTAGACATTGAAATCATTGATCTCCTATGAGCTGGTTGAAAAAGATATCGATACGAGGTGGAGGAATATTTTCCTTTTACATTATCTTGTTTAAATAAAAATAGTATATGAAATGTATCACTATTCCATCCTTATTTTAAAAACATGATGGTTCAACAAATTGTGATGCACTAGGGAGGATTAAACCCCTATCTATATTTTCTTGTAAATACTTATTTAATTATTATTATTTAATATGATCCATTATATATAGACTCATTGAGATATTTATAGATCCAGGAATGGGTTCAATTAAAAAATAAACCTCATAATATAGGGGCAGACAAGGTAGTTCATCTGAGAATACATCTGTATATTTACTTACAAGGGTTATGGCATCAATACAAACTTCCACTATGATCAGTTGATCTATAAATACCCCAATGTAAATTTGAAATAAATCTTTAATAGCGGTTCATAAAGATAATATGATCAGAAAAGGAATATGATTTTGGATTTTGAATCCAGTTGTAAAATTAGGCCTCCACGTCCTGCACTATGTGAAAATCAAGGTAATACCCAATCAACCCTTCTCAATGTTATTGCACCAAGTTAAATTTTCTCCAAAACGTCTATACACTTGTATTATTCAAACATTGATGTAATTTACAGGCAAGAAACAAAATCTATTCTTTAAAAAACATCTGGATGTTATTTAATACGTAGACTTATCCCTTAGACGTATCCCTAGGATTTTTTACTAAAGTTATCTAAACTAATATTCCAAACTATGTAAAACTTTTTGTGAATACCTTCTATAGAGATCTAATCAAATTATGGATTTATATTTCATCTATTATAATTTTTAAATAATTAAATTTAATAAATTACTATATCCCAATAACCTATAGGTTCAGAATCATTGGAACTATCTACTTAATAAACTTATTTAAAAAAATAATGATCATTTTTCTATAAATACACCATGATCGGCCACATTAAAAATATCTCATGTAAAAGAAATGCCTTTAAAACACAGGGAATGAAAATATATGGAAATAGTCATATTTAGTTCTTGGTAAGATATGAATAAACATTTCATAATGGATGAATTCATATGAATTAGTAAAAATATGGGTATAATAAAAAGATCATAATATCATGAGTGGTAACCATAAGACATAAGTTACCTTCAAAGTAGATTTCATACAAACATTAAGCCACAATAGATCAACATAGAATCTTAATATCTATAATTTGGATTAGAATCATTTAATATAAACACTAGATTTTGAGATAATAATATCATAACGAATAACATACATTAACTGTCGAACAGACATAATCATAGGGAAATATTACTTTAATGAGACACCCATCAGTGCCCTTACTAATGAAAAACTAAAATACATTCAACAATACATATCACATGTTAAATATACTACTAACCAATGCATTCAAGGTTTATATAAGACCCCACTAAGAATTCACCAATACTTACAAGTGTTGCGTAAAAATATTTCACTTTTCACATCATAAGGAACTCATAAAAATATAATGGATTTCAAGAAACATAGAATTTAAAATCATTCAATTTTCATAAATAACCCATGTAAATAAAATGGGTTTCATAAAACATGAAAATGGTAAAAAAAAATTATGTTATAAATTATATCGTTTGATACTGAAAAGATTATCACCCAAAATAAAAACATATTAAAAGAAAATACAAGGTGAAACATGAAACATAACTCTTTTTGAGATATATCATTTAAATATAATGAAACAAATAGTGAAAAAATATTTTTCAAAAAAAATATTAATCATCATATAATTATACTTAAAAGTCTCTTCTCCAAAACTCTACTTTGTCTGAGAAGAATATGTGAAAATAAAACAATTGATGGAAATTGATTTCAATCAAAAAATATTTTTACCTTTAAATAAAAGAGATAACATCTTTCAAAATGTAATTTCATATAATAACTATGTTTAATAAGAAACTATATAAGTCTAATAAAGGAGTTTCAGTTTTCAAGTCCCTTACAATTAAACCATGTTTCCACAGAAGTGTATTAACCTCATGTATCACGAAGATAAGAATTTTAATTTTCTATTTCGAAACCTTACTCAAATTTAATTATTTATTTACCACTAATTTCTCATAATTTTATTTATGTATTGTATGGACACATACTTAAACATTATATATTCTTTAATTAAGTCATGATATTATTATTATTTCAGTTTGAGTATCTTTTCAAGTTTATAGATTTATAGAATTATTCCACAACCCATACATAAAAAAACAAAAAGAATAAAAATTAGAAACTTCAAAACTATAAAAAACATTCACCTAAAGAAACCCTATTAAAAAATTAAACATGAATTCAAACCAAGAAATATCTTTGATACTTTCATCTTGACATAATATTTTTCATTAACAATAATAATACCTGTGAAAAAAAATTTAAAACATGGGATGAGAACAAAAATATTAGTAAGTTTCATAAAAGTATGACATAAACCATTAGTCCATGATTATTTTAAACTCATGAATACATTTTCACAAAATAAAAATTTTCAGCCATAAATAATAAAAACCATATCTTACCTCAATAAATCATAATATTCCTTTAAACACATAGAAATAATAAATCATAAATGTAACATGTGGCATCCATATCATACTTGCATTGTAGCTTTCACAACTATATAGGAAGTAACCTTAATGGTTATGTTTGCAATACCCAATATAGTATATTCTGTAAATCTGTTAGGAGAAACCTTATCATTTAACTAGTTATCATTACCTAAAACATTGGAGTTCTTTTATGTGATCAACCACCCTTGATTTATCATGGTACCACCCATATAATAATCAATTCCCAATAACTATAACAAAATCATGACACATAAAAACGCATAAAGGAAAAATAACATTTAAACTTTGAAATCACAAGATATAATTTCAACATGTTGATATAATCAATCAATTATAAAACCCAATTTCAATACCAAAATACCCAAAAAGGGAATTTGGTATTTGTATTTCTTTTAAAAAAATTACATCTTATAAAGGAAGCCAAAAATCAAATAATAGTTACGGGGGTGGAAAAGTAATTATCTTCTAATACATTAAAAAAGTCCTCTTATCATTTAGTAAAATGCGTCATATAAAAGGATTTATTTTGAAATCCATTTAATTAAATTAATGTTAAAATGGGTCGATCACAAACCTGGTAAAATAATGTGGTGCATAACATTGAAATCTGCCTCTACGAAATGAGTCTAAGACCATGATTCTTACCTTGAGTTGGACTCGTCACATATAATATTTATATACCTAAATAATAAAATTAAGTTAATTTAAACTTTCTTGAGAAACCTTTTAATGTTTATTATTATTTTTATATCACTTATTTCTATGTTATAATAATTACATAATTATTTATATTCATATCGTATGTTTTGTCGATATCAGGTACAAGAGTCAAAAATTATCCTGGCATGATTTCAATAGTCCATGTGGTCAAAATTCCTTCATTTATAGATTAATATTAATGAAATAATTATAATTTTCATACATCAATTATACTTTTGAATCAAAACATTCTTTATTATTATGATAAATGAACAATGTTAGGATCAAGAGAGATGGTAGGTCGTACGTATGCATGAGTAATGTCTTCCATATTCCATTGATCATTATGGATAGAATGTAAGTATTATTTTACCTTTTAAAAATGATGATAACATCATTAATATCACATGAAACATTTAAGTATAATAATATATATCATATAGGTGGTGTAGTTAATAAAAATGAATCATGTCAATTTTTGTAGGTGATAGTTCACATGTATGCATGAACGATGGTAAAAAAAAATTTGCACATGGAAAGTAAGAATTTAATTGATATATTATTATATAATAATGATAAATATGTCCTTAATATTATACATTACAATTAATTTAATCATTATAACCTCACATTAGAGACAGTTATGGAAAATGAACAATATCAGTTCATGAGGAGGTAGGCCACCGTACACACGAACCAAATGTTTATTTCCCATTTGATGAAATTGTAGATGGATTTAGGTGATTATATTATCATAAAAAATTTATGTATATTTAGGACACATGAGTTATTATTTAATCATTTTGTAATAATATCTAAAATAATATGAATAAGAAATAAAATAGAAGTACTTAATTAAAAAACGTTATATTTCTTTCAGATGATCATCTTTCTTAACACCATAACACCTATAAAGAAGGCTGTTTTGAATTAGATAACGCTTTAATAATGTGTGAGGTATTATAGTAAATGTTTTGGGTAGGTATTTTAAGAAAAATAGGATTTTTAAGTGTTATTAATATAGAGGAATGGGTGAATTTTTATAGGAGAGGGGAGGAGCACCCTTGGAAACACATTAAATATTAAATTAATATAAATTAATTTTTAACTCCAAATAACTCAAAATTCATTTATTTAGAATATTGGGTAAGTATTATTCTAAATTTACTCAAAAATAATTTTTATACATGAATTAATTTTATTTTACACCTTATCATTTTGTTTTAACCCCTTTTAACATTTACTGTTTTGACAAGTAGTCTACAGTTTGAGGGCTAAATTATTAACCATAACATGGAAAAAAAATATTAATGAGTCATTAATTACATTTTTATAAATATAATAACCATTTTACCTAATAATATAATTTTATAAATTTTATATCATTTAATAAAATATTTTCTATTTTAAAATACCAATAGTTTCAATTTTAACCCTATTCATTAGTTATCTTTTTAAAAATATCATAACAGTAAGATAAGATTGAACTAACTAAAATAAATAATCCAAAAAAATTTATACTAATCCATAAAATTAATTTAATGAAATTAATTATTAAAATTATATTTATTTTAGTATTTAAAATATCATTTATTTGATTCTTTCATCAATTAATAAATTACTACATTATCATTGTCTAACCATTTAATTTAAATATTTATCTTATAAAAATTATAAATAAATTACCATGATTTAGGTAACTATTTTTTATTTATAAATAATATTTATAGTAGAATATATCACTTATTTATCATCATATTAAAATAGTTTAAGTAATAAGATACATGATTATGACATCTTTATCTTTGTTTTGAATAAAATGTTATAAGTGTTGTAATCTGACCCAAGTGGATTAAAAAGGCCAAACCATTGGTGAATAGATTGTATTGGTCTAAAATAACTCATCAAATAATATAAGGGAAATTTTTAGTGTTGTTTAATAATATTTATAATATTATTTGAACCATCAATTACCCGATTTACCATTAACTGCGATAATAAAAATAATTACAAAAGTTACTATGCATAATGTAAATAAATAAAAGGGACCTATTTTCATAATTTGAACCTTATGATTCCAAATATGGAATCCATTTCTTCAAATTCAGTGCGACTAATTATAATAGATTAATTAAAAATAAATCTTTTTGACAGAATGAGAAGATGAGTTTTTAATGTAAAACATTCAAAAGTTCACATTGTTTTTATATAAAATTTCAATATGAAATTTATTTTAATTAACTAAATTGGATTAAAAATAAAAACCAAATATAATTATACTTTAAATAAAGTAAAATTATAATCTGTCTATTTAGATAAATTAGACAAAAAATCAGTTTTGAATTAAAATGTAGTATTTTTAACTATTCATTGAAAAATGAATATTTTCATAAATATACTAAAAAATTATCCAGAATACAATTTTAGGTCATTATTCAAAATAATAAGTTTATTTTTTCAAAAAGATATTATTAAATAGATAAAAATAGATTTAAAATAGTTTAACCATAAAATGGAGGTAAAATGTTTTTTTTTTGAAAAATGCTCCTTTTTTGAGTAAAATTGAACTTTTCTTATATCAGATCTAGAAAAAACATAAGATAAATTTTAAACATTGAATATAATTGATATTTCATTAATAAAATCAAAAAAGAGTTTTGTTTTTATTTTATAAACACAATTATTTGTACTTAAATAGTTTATCATAAAAACACATCGTTTATATTTAATTTCATAATTAATTTTTTAACCAATGAGTAATTATATAAGAATTTTTAAACGATATTTTTATAATTAATTTAATACATTTCATTCCCTCCATTTTATCGGCAATGTGATAACTATCATATTAAATAATAATATTAAGTAGTTCATTTAAGCTAAATGTGTTGTATCTGGCCTACAATCCAACATAGTGTTTCATTTTAACAACTGGGGATTTTAAATTCTCCCCCACCACTTTTGGAAGTTTCATCCTCGTAATTATAATTTGGGTTCAGTAACTAATATATGCCTTTTTGAAATACCTATATTTCAACCCCATATTGGATTAAGGATTAATCAAACATCCACTTCAAAAGAATGAAAGAAAGGTATGCAGGTCACCTGAGAAAATACAAACTAGGGTTCCATGTAAGAAAACGTGGATATAGAATTGAAAAATAAAAATCTTTTTCAGATGGGTAATAATAAAAAACAGTTTTAGGAGAAATTTAAAAATCCAAGGGCTATAACTCTACGAGGGGCTAAATAGTCTTTGATTTCATATTAAGAAAATTATACTGAAAATGTTTTTATTTTAAAATCATTTTCAGAGAGTTATGGAATTAATTTATTACCTAGAATAATATCATAAGAAAATATACTTACTTGACTAGTGTATATTCATCCTTTAATCAAATTCCACCACAAACTCATATTTTCTTTAAATAATGAGTATTTATGAGGAATTTTTTACACCTAAAACACTAAAATCAACTTCTAGATAATCACATAATCCCCAAAATATTAACTATCTATTAATCCTATCATGAATCATTAAACAACTCCAAAATTGTTAGGATAAAATAAGATAATTCCATAATAAAATAAAAATTAAAGGAGGAATGACTACTTTTAATCCACAAAATTCTAAATTAATACCCAGAGGCCAACATAGACTATTTGATAAATAGTTTTCCTTAAATTCATCAAAAATAACGCAAACCATGTTTGAAGACCAAAACACAAATGAATTTTATTACATAGTCTTCCAACATAATGTTTATAATTTATCTCTAAATGACATAGATCCCTCTTAATCTCTCATACTAAAAATTAATTACCCTAATCACATATTTTCTAAGATAGGTTAATAATTTCCATAAATAACATTATTCCCCCTATGTCCATAGTTAATATTATAGATTCATCCAAAATATAACTCAACCATTACTCCTCAATTATGTTCCAAATTATTCTTTTTACCTTAATCATATAAATTTCCCAAAATAGTGAACACTTTCTTAAATAACATTTATCACTTAATCCCAAAATCATTTTCTAGTACCAAGGATATCAATTTTATTAAACATAAGTTCGAAAAATAAACGTATTATTATTCAATAAACTAATTTAACTAAAAATAAAATTTCATACAAACCATTGAATTCATGTAGGCAAGTGGTAGGTGATAAAGACTTGTCGCCCTATGGTTGTGGGTTAAATTCATACATCATTTTCCAACGTGATGGGTTTTTCAGACTTCCAGTGAGTTTCCCTTTTTCTAACGAAATATTATCCTTAAATTATTTCCAAAATGAGATAAAATCCTCAATAATAACTATAACATATTTTAACCTCATTTTTTATCTCATGCATTTCATTTTTCACCAAAAAATTGTAATATCCCATTATTACCTCTAAATCAAAGTTTATATAAAACCTATTGATTTTTCATTCCTTTATTAATATGTCCACATAATAAAATATAATTCTTCTCTAAATAAAATTTTCACCTAAAAAACATTAAGGTTATATATACTCGAAAAAATTCATCCAATGTAATCCCATCATCATAGGATAATTAATAATTTTAAACATTTAGTTATCCTATAATTTATCAAAACTCTTGAATCCTTTATATATATAATCCATAATCATTCAGTGTGTTTCATGATCCTTTAACCATGATTTTAAATGTTATTACTTAATACTTATTTCATATAAACAATAACATGAATCATCTCTTATGATTGAATAGTTTCAAAGAATGAGACAAGATATAATTTTTACCTTTCATAGGTCATTATCAGTTTCTTCATATTCAATTTGACTGTCATTAGGTATTGATAAAAATATATTTTTACAGTCCCCGTTATCCCATTTTTGACCCTTATTCATAGGACAATGATTATCATAATGACCTTAATCCCCACATTTAAAACATCCAATTGATAATTCGAAAAGAACGACATTACCTTTCATGGAGTCAACTAAACATTTCTCTTTTCCTTGGTAGGTTATTTTTTATGACCTTAATTACCAAATTGATAACATATACTCATTCCATTGAATCATTTTCCGATTAGATTCTTTACACATCATTGACAGATATATCATTTAATATAATTACCTTTCTGATTATTAACTTAACTTCCACTGACATTCATTTCTCTCATATCTGTTGACTTAGAAAACAAACAATGTTAAAGTGGTTAATCTTGAATCCTTATAGTTGGTTTAGAATAAGCACAATATTTATCATTGTAGTTCTGTTTCATTCAATTTCTTATTCATAGAACCATAGAATTTTCCATCACGTACAATTGTTACTTTGTTGCTTGATGTATTTAACCATTTACTAAAACCAAAAAGGAAAGTGTGACTAAATAAATAAATAAATAATATGATATAACCTATTGTGAGGAATTTAAACACTAAGATATCCTTATTAATGTTATCTCAGCCTCATTCAATTCAACTAAAATATCTATAATTCTTCCTACGAAGATAGTGTTTGTGTGGTAAATACAAATTGTAACTTATGCTTAAATAACACCATAACCTCTAAAGTTATCTAAACTGACTTTTGATAGAAAATATAAGGAAATTTCCTTATACATTACATATTCTTGAGGTAAGTCATGAAATTTTATTTTTTCACATTTAGGATATTTTAAAGATTAGTTATTTAGTTATTTAGTCCATTACAAATATATAAAAACCCATATGAATACAATGTTGAGACTTGCAAAATGTATAAATGTTTTTCAATAAAAGTTATACTTTTAAAAAAGAAAACATGATTTTATTTTCAAGAAACATATTCTATACTTTCATCATGACATCATTCTTTTCCTTAACAATCTTAATTCTTGTGAAAAACATTTTAAAACATGGGATGAGAAAAAAAGATCAATAAGGGGAATAAAATTTGGAATGAAACTGTTATTCAATAAATATTTTAAACACATGAAAACATTTTTCCAAAATCATACATTTCATCCATAAAACATTAACCATTTAGAATACCTCAAAAAATAATAAAATTAATGTAAAACTCATAGAAATAATAAATTATAAAGGTAAATTGTGGAATCCATATCATACAAACATTGTAGATTTCAATGATACATTGGGAGTAACCTTAATGGTTACGTTTGGAATACCCATCATATTATATTCCATAATTATCATAAGAGAAACCCTGTCATTTAACTATGTCTTATTAACAAATTAATTGGAGAAATATCATGAGCTCACCCTCCCTTGGTTTATCATTGAACCACCCATATACGTTAGCAACACCCAGGAACCTAAATAGAATCACAAAACTAAAAAAAAAGAATAAATGAGAAATAAAATTTCCACATTACAATAAAAAGATATCGTTTTGTGATATTGATATAATCAATCAACTATAAAAACCAATTTTAATACCAAAATACCCAAAGAGGGAATAATGTATTTATTTTTCTTTTAAAAACATTATGGATTATAGAGGAAGATAAGTATCAAATAATGGTCGCGGTGGCAGAAATTTTATTGTCATCATATACATTTAAAAATATTATTTTTGTAAATTAGTAAAATTATTCATATAAAAATATTCCTTTTGAAAAATTTGAATTAAATTAAAAGTTTAATGGGTATATTATACACTATATAAAATAATATGGTGTATAACATCCAAATATTCCTCAATTAAATAAGATTAAGAAGAAGTCCCTTACCTTGAGTTCGACTCAAATTGTACAATCATTATACACCAGAATAATAAAAATAGGTTAATGTATACTTTCTTGATGAAATTTTTCAGGTTTAATATTCTTTTTATATCACTACTTTCGATTTTATTATAATTACATGATTATTTGAGATCATATCGAATGTTTTTTCGATATTCTATAATTTAGTCAAAAATGAACTTGGATTTTTGTCAATAGTCCATGTGTTCATAAGTCCATCATCCCCAGAATAATATTAATGAAATTATTATAATTTTTTTCATCAATTATATTTTTAAATCAAACCATTATGTATTTTTATGAAAAAATAATGATGTAATAATCATAGAGAGGGTATGTCGTATGTACACATTATTAACTTGTTCCATTTTGAATTGATCATTATTGAATAGAGAAAAGTATTATTATACCTTTTCAAAATGATCATAAAATCTTTAATATTATATGAATCATTTAATATACATATATATATCATTGAAGTTATGTAGTGAATAAAAGAGAATCACATCGGTTCACGGAGGTGATAGTTCAGAAGTATGTAAAAACGACATTATCATTTTTATATACATGGAAATTAAGAATGTAATTGATATATTATTATCTTATAATGTTTTTTTCATTAATATCACATATATACATTAATTCCCTCTTTATAACCAGACATGAAAAATGGTTACGGAAAATGAGCTATATCGTTTCGCAAGTTGGTACTCCACCATAGACACGAATGAATTATTTATTTATCATTTGATGTAATTGGAGTTTGATTTAGGTGATTAAATTAACATTATAACATATCAGTATATTGAAGATACTAGATTTGTTATTTCTTCTTGGTGGGTGAATATTTGAACAAATTTTAAGAATAAAAAAATAGAAATACTTAATTTAGAATGTTATCTTTCCTTTGGATGATCACCTTTCTTAACACCTTAACACCTCTAAGAAGGCTATTATTCCTAAAATAAGGATTCGGGAATGTGAGGATGTATTCTAGTAATGTTTTTGGGTAGGGATTGTCCAAACCAAAAGGATTTTGATTTGTGAATAATAGAGTGTAATGGGTGACTTTTTATTGGATATTGAAGGGGCACCTTTGGAAACCCTTGAAATATTAAATTAATATAAAATAATTTTTAACTCAAAATGATTCCTAATTAATTAACTAAAATATATGGTGAGTATCATTATACATAAACTCCATAAATTTTTTTTATACATGCATTGACATTATTTTAATCCTTACCATTTTGTTTTAACCCTTTTAAACTCTTACTATATTATCTAGTAGTGTACACTTTTTTGGGTTCAAGTAATTACCATAACAAGAACTAAGACCAATGAATTATTAATGAATGAGAATCATTATACATAAACTCCATAAATTATTTTTTTACATTCATTGACATTATTTTAATCCTCACCTTTTTGTTTTAACCCTTTTAAACTCTTACTATATTATCTAGTACTGTACACTTTTTTGGGTTAAAGTAATTATCATAACAAGCACTAAGACCAATGAATGAGTAATTAATGAAATTTATATAGTTATATTAACTATTTGGATGAATCTTATGATTTAATGAATTTTATAACATTTAATAAAATATTTTATATTTTAACATACAAAATATTGTCAATTTTGAAACTATTCATTCGTTGACTTTTTATAAATATCATAAAAGAAATATATGTTCAAAAAAACTACATTAAATAATCACCAACATTTCATATTAATCCATAAAATTAGTCAATAGCATCAATTCACTGAAATTATGTTTATTTTAGTATTTATAATATCATTTATTTCATCATTTCATTAATTGAGCAATTACTAAATCATCATTACGTAACCATTTAATTCAATTGTTTATTTTCAAAAAATTATAAATAAATTACCATTAGGTAGGTAACACATTTATCTTTATAAATACTATTTTTAGTCTAACATATCACTCGTATAACACCATATTAAAATTGTTTTAGTAATAAGAGATATGATTATTACATCTTTCTCTATACTTTAAATAAAATGTTATTAGTGCCATAATCAACCACAAGTTGCTTCCAAAGGCCAAAATTTCAGAAAAAGGACATTCATAGTTGAAAATAACACATAAAATAATATTATGACAAGTTTTTGGTAGTTTTATAATTATTATAAAATTATTTTAACCTTCAATTACCTAGTTTGCCAATAATTGTGGTAATAAAAATAATTACGAAAGTCGTTACTGATAATGTTAAGAATTAAATGGAACATATTTACATAATTTTAACCTTATTATTCCAAATAAGGAATTTGTTTTTAAATTATATACACATAATTGGATGAAAATAATTAAAAATTATTCTCGTTGATGAAATGAGAAAACATGTTTTTAATATAAAACATTCAAAAGTTCACATAGTTTTTATATGCAATTTCAATATGAAATTTATTAAAATGAAATAAATTAGATTAAATGACAAAAAATTATAATTATTCTTTAAAAAAAGTAATTTTTTCATCTAACAATATAAATATATTATATGAAAAAGCATTTTTTTAATTAAAATGCAGTATTGTTTACTATTTATTAAAAAATGAAAATTATCAGAAAATTGAAAAAAAAAATCTGAAGTAAAATTTTATCTCCATATTCTAAGGAAGAAGTTTATTCTGTTAAAAATAATTTATTAAATTGAAGAAAAAACTATATTTAAAATGATTTCACCATAAAAAGGTGAGAAAAATGTCTTTCTTGAAAAATACTCCTTTAATGTATAAAATTGAATTTTTCATAGATCAATTATATAAAATAAATAAGATTAATTTTAAACATTATATTTAACTTATATTTCATTAATATAATCTTATAATATATGTTTTATAAGTTTATAAACCCAATTATTTGGATTTGAATACTTTTAAATAGAAACACATCCTTTATATTCAATTTGTTTATATTTAATTTCTTAATTAATTTTGTATCCAATAAATAATTATATAAACATTTGTAAACCATATTTTCAAAATTCAGTTAATCTTTTTCATTCCTGCAATTTTAACGTCTATGTGATAACTTCTATAATAAATAATAATACTAAGATGTTCATTTAAGCAAAATGTGGTGTATCATGTATGTTATCAAACATAGTGTTTTATTTTAAAAAAATGTGATTCTATGTGTATTATATTGAAATAATCTCTATTAGACATTAGTTGTAAATAATATTGGCTATTTTGGATTGGATTTGTAAAAGTGGTATCGATCTACCTTTTTCACTCAAATTTAATCATTTGAAAACTATTAATAAAATTGAAATTTTGTTTTATAAATAAAAATAATATTATAATCCCATCACATGTTAGTATTAGTCATGCTTTGTAAAGAAAAAATGATGTTGAAAAAGTTTCACATTATTTACAAATATTGATGGATTACTATGTAATGATAATTAATTTTTATGTTATCCATGATGAACCAGATTCATTATATTTATTACACAAATATATCATATATACTCATTAAATATAAACTATAACTTGCGGGAATGTCAATAGGGAATAACTGAATGCCTCGTCCCATGGAGGTGGTCACTCACATGTATGCATGGATGAGGATTTAAACTTTTTTAAGGGAGGAAGATATAAATAACATGTTTTGTCATTTCAATAACATAAATATGGTATATCTATATAAAAAATATTTAAATCCCATTTTGGACCATAAAGGTTAAGAAATGGAATAAAATGATATCACAATTCATGTAGGTTGTAGTGCATATGTATGAATGATTTGCATTTTAATTTTTCTAAATGGAAAATAGAAAAGGTTTTTAATGGGAGGACCAAAAAATTACATACATAAATGTGACATATATTTTTATGAATATTCAATTAATATCATAAAAATAATACCCTAAAACCATAATGGTTTAGATTATTTGAATACAAGATTTATAATCATCTTCTCTGTTGAAATATCTTTAACATCTCCAATAAAGTTCTTATATTTTACACTTCGTAGTCATACCATACTTAGAACCATTCTTCATAAACTGGGGAAAGGAAATATAATAAATAGTGATATCAGATTCTCATTAAAGCTAAACATGTGAGATATCATTCAATGATAACATATAAGAAAATCATAAACATAATGGTATGAGATTATGAGAATTACAATTGAAAATCATATCTTGAAATTCATTGATTAAAGTCATCGCATAATGATTCGGTGGATCATAAGACAGGAATAATTGAAGAATAAAATATCATGGTACATGACATAATATCTTAAGAATTAGAAATATTTTATTTTGAGGAGAATAAAGTTATTGGAATAATCATAATTATATAGGACATATGTTAGGGATACCCACCAAGACATTAATCACATGTTAGGCATCAGCTAACAACTTATGTTCTTACCTCGTGCTTGGGCTAACAACTATGTACCTTATCTTTGGAATAGCCTAACAACATATGTACAATTTAATTTCATAAAATATTAACCATTATCCAATACAATATACTGATATAATGTAGAAACCCATCACATAATCATACTCATTCATATGTATGCCACATGATCAATAAAGAATTTATCATTCCATAATAGATTTAACTGTGTAAATGGAAAGGGGTTCATATATATCTTATAATCAAAATAACAAATCATCTGTATAATAAATTTATATATTATCATTATATCATAACCATAGTGAACAATAGGTAACATCAATATATGTTCTTATATATGATAATTCCCTTAACAGATCATTTAAAATTTTCTTGAGGAAAATACCCTTTTATTAATGAAATATCATATTAAATATATAAAAAATGTTAGAATACAATGAAAATAAATTTGTTGATATGAACCATGGAAAAATGTAAAATATGTTTCAAATTATTGAGTAGTTATGACAGTGGAAAAATTAAATTGTGTTGTATACATAAAAAATATTTCATCTATACATTTGATTAAAATAAATTTGTTCAGAAAATGATTGTAAGAATACACTTATATCTTTTAATAGAATGTAAAATATGGATAATAATAACATTAATAAATAATTTTATTATAGTATAAAATTTCATGTTAACATTCTAATTATAATATGTATATTGGAAAAAAATAATTCTAATCAAATAGAGTAATAAATCCAGTTTTCCTTAAAATATTCATTATTATATTTGAGTACATGGAGAGAGGAAAATGAAATTAAAACTTTTAAAATAATTAAATAAATTTACGGGAGAAATATTAAAGTAATTTATCATACATATATCATATAATTTTATCATTTAAAATTTAATTATAAGGAGTTTCGAAAAAAGTGGTATTGCAACCTAAAACCCATACCTTATATCTGACATTCATTTTAATATATTTTTAGCTCCTTTATAATAGGTTTAAATTTATTATAATTTTATATATAGATAATATTCGTATTTATAATTTCATATATGGTTTTTTATTCCCATATTATCTCTCATTCATTAAAAATGATTTATTGCTACCATTATTTTCGGTGATAACTACTTAGTTTTTCCTGAATATTTCGATTCTTCAATTACTATCTTTGAATATAGTTTATAGTTACATCATATAAATAATTTTAATAATGAATTCAATATCATATATACTCATTATATATATAATTTTAACTTTCCATTAAATGTAGAGATGGGGAAAAAATTATGTCATTTATAATGACAGTCGTCAATACGTACACATAAATGTGTTCTTAAATTTCAATAAAAATTAAAAAAAATAAAGATAAATTATGTAATATAATTAAATAAAAATAATTATAACATGAATAATATATATATATATATATATATATTTGATAAATTTATCATCATACACATCAATATGAGTTGATTATGGAAAATGAATCATATCGCTACGTGGAAAGGGAAGTCCAAATGTAGGAAGGAAAAACACTTTCATTTCGCATTGGAAGTAAATGAGGTGAAAATTTGTTGATAATTAATCATAATAACATCTCATTAAATTTATCATAATATTCTAATTGTTTTATGATTGATACAATATATTTATAGTAAGAAAAAGAAGAAATAATCATCGAACTATTTAGGTAAGATGAATACATTTTGATCGAGAGACTTGATTTGAACTAAAAACTATGTATTCATAGGATGGTTTTAGGGTATGATATGGATCTCAATAATTAAGGGAGGTAATTTAAAAAGGTTATTGGGTACTTATTGGTAATGTAAGATACCTAAAATTTTGGGAATAAAGGAGGAGAATAGGTTCCCTTTTATAAGTGACGGGAAGGATAATCCTGGAATTACGTAAAAGATTCAAATGATATAAAGTCACTTTCGAATGAAATTTTTACAATATAGGAAATAATTTTAAGGTAATATAATATAATATTTAAATACATTAAAAAAATATGATTTATCTTATTTTAAGTGTAAATTTTACCAAATCTTTCAATTTAACCCCCCCCCCCCAGTAAACACATTAAACGTTAATTATGGTAACAAATGTTACTGTTTTTATTATTAATTATGACCAAAAATGAATTTGGAAACATTAAAAATTATGTTATGATTTGAAATTTGAAATAAATTTTACCAAACACCATTTCTACATGTGGAAGAAATTAATATCTAAATAAGTGTGAAAAACATGAAGAAAATAGTTTTAAAATAATGCATTTTTAATCATTAAACTGGACTTACATTCATTTCATGAGTAGTAAAAATAATTGAATGAATGATAAAATATTTTATTAAATATTTAAATAGTATATATCATTGAAATAATTATTAAATAGTGAATTATTTATTTTTTTAAGATAAAACCCCATTGTTCAGATAAAAACATTTTTTTAAAGAATAAATATTTTACCTTCAAATGATTTTATATTAATTAAGGACAATTATATAACTATTTTATGTGTTATTATTCATAAATTAACAATAAATTTTATTAAAATAACTTTTTAATAGATATCCATATTTTTCTATATAAAATTAATTAAAACCTATAAAAATACATTTCATCATAAAAATAGTTCGTTAAATCATAAATTTATTTTATTAAAAATTAAATTATAATTTATTTATAATTAGAATATAAATATTTATTAAGAAATATATATATATATATCATATGGTTTTTAAACCTATTCATACATGGTAAATCTACAGTAAGGTTTTAAATTTTATAATATATTGTCGTTCATTTAGACTTGGGGTAGCGTATATAGTAAACTAAAGAATAATTTAAATTTATTTTAAAGGAATCGACAAAAAAATATAAATATTTTAAATTCATCCCTTATTAAAATGAATTTCCCCTTATAAATTACATCACTCCAATTCAAAAATATGAGGATACTTTAACCTCATAACAACCATGGGCTTCCAAGTAGCTTCATCAAATATTTAATTCCTCCAAATAACGTTAACCCATTTAGTAACTAGGATCCATAAAACCTTTTATATAATATAAAACCATGATATTTAATAAATATTCCTCTTTAAATAGATTTTAGTTCTTCGCTAGTTTGTGTTACACGCTGCACCATGTTTAAATTAATAGGGATACACTATTAAAATATAATTATTTAATGTGATAGTTATCGCCGAGCACATGGAATGATGAGTATGAATAAGAAAAAAATAAATTATTAATAATTTATGAAATACACATGTATAAAATTAATTTATTGGTTATCAATTTATTATAAATTAAAATAAAATTATTATGAAACCAAAAGAAATATTTTTCGGAAAAAATGTTTTTATACATGAAATGTGTTTTTATCCAAATAGATTAAATTGGTCATTATTGTTTAATAATTGTAATAATATTTCTGTAATATATAAAATAATTTTTTTCATTCATTAGTTATTTTTTCTAATCATGGGATAAGAATAAATCAAGTTTTATTTTCAAAACATTATTTTTCTAAAAAGTGGTTCCATCGTGTTTTGTGAACTTGTATTAAAATTAATTTTTCCAAATTTTAGAAAATATTATAAAAAAAATTACATTATATTTTTCAATAATAATTCCAATATTATACTATAGATTATTTTTGAGAATTATTTGAAATGTTAAATTTTTGATGAATAGTACAAAAATATTGATTTTTTTTTGAAAACTTCCTTTTTCATTTAATGCATTTAAAATATAAATTTTATTTAAATATCGTTTTAAATGTAAAATTACATATATAATTTGAAAAATAATTCAATATAGGTCATTGAAATATATATTTTTTATAATTGATATAAAAATGAATGTTACTTTAGAACAATGCACTATTAATAAACAATTTTGTTGACTTGTTTGTGAGTTTAATTTAAAATTATACATTCCAAATTGTGTGATTCAATATTAGTAAAATGTATTTCGTATTTTAAATTATATTAATTAATATTAAGTAATCAGTTCATAATTTTCTTTCAAAATGAATAGTAAAATGTAATTATTAATTATTGCGAATAAGGTTAAAACGGGTGTACTGGGGGTTAAACTAAAAAATATATGTTTAAAAATGAATTAGAAACATATTTTATTCTTATTTTGTGGACTTATTCCAATAATTTATCTTATAGGGTTCAATAATGGTCTATTTTTTATCCTTTTCTCATGTAAAAAACGTAAGTACAATATGTTGTTTTCAAAAATTCCATCTCTGCTCTTTGCCCCTCTTATAAAAGGACACACCTGTTGGGCGGAGAAAAAGGGAGTGATGGCAAGAGGGGGGTGAATTGCCTTTTAAAAAAAATTAACAAATTAAAATCAAAGTGAAAGTGCAGTGGAAATAAATGAGGCAAGACACAAAATTGATAACGGAGTTCGGCCAAAAACCCGGCCTACGTCTCCGCTCCCAACTCAACCGTTGAGAGATTCCTACCGCTTGCTTTTCAATGGTTTTATCAAGAAACCCACTAGGCTTTGAGGTAGCACTAGAACCTATTACAGCTTGCTTTTGATGGTTGAGCAAGAACCCACTTGCTTTTAATGGTTTAGCAAGAACCCACTATCCTTCTTACAGGTGAAGGATAACTCACCTATGTCTCAAGCTATTTAAAGGAAAGCCTGACAACCTTTTCACACCTTAATGGTGATGTGAAACCCAAAAGAAAGAGGGGATGAGAAATAGAGTGGTTTGTAGACACAAACCCAAATTAAGCTCAAAATAGATAAACAAGAAAAACCGTATTTAAGGAAGTCTTGGGCGCCTTTGATTGATTGGAGATGTTGAAGGCCGCTTCCAAGCTTCTTTGAAGGAGCTCCTTGGATGTGGAAGTTGTTGGAGCAAGGTGGGTTCCTTGAAGGAAGTCCGCCGGAGGTTGGCCAATTGATACAAAATATGTCTGGTGGCTTGGTATATGATCCGGTTGGTGTCCGGGGCTTCCTCAGCCTTTATTTATAGGCATGGAACCCATTGGGGGCCTTCGGAGCCGTTGGAGAGGTCTTCGGAGCCGTTGGAGGCCAAAAAAGGGTTGACTGGTCAAAGCCAACGGCTAGTTTGATTGGGCTACCGGCTGGCCGGTACAGCTCCACCGGCTGGCCGTTGCCTTGGAAGAGGAGAAGAATTTTGGTCCAGGCTCCACCGGCTGACCGGTGGAGGAGCCACTGGCTGGCCGGTGGGGAGACAGAAGCTGGCCCATTGGTCTGGGTGCCACCGGCTGGCCGGTGACAGAGCCACCGGCTGACCGGTGGAACCTGGCAGTGGGCAATGCCTCTGCCAGGTCCACCGGCTGGCCGGTGCTATCACACCGGTTGGCCGGTGGACTGAGATTCAGTCCACTTTGAGATGCTTTCTTGGGCCATTTTCTTGGCAACCTTGTGCCTATTAACAAAAACACTTGAAACAAGGTTAAACACATATGAATGTGATTGTGATCATGAAAATCAAAGAGCGAGGGGAATGAGAGGTACAACAATCTCCCCCTATTTTGATGATCACAATCACCAAAACAAAAAATGTAAAAACTTAAATTAAAGGCATGCTTTAATGAATAAAATGAAATGTAAAGCAAAGCATGATCAAAAAGGTTTCTCCCCCAATCAATCAAGAAATTTCTCCCCCTTTGTGATTATCAAAATAGAATGGGGCATAAAACTTGATTGAGGGAAAGGGTTTGAAAAACTAGATATGAGAATTGAAAAATCAATTGAGATTTTTGAAATTGAAATGAAAATTTGAATAACAATTTGAATTGAAAGTTTTGAATCAAAAACCAATTGAAATTTGAAATTTGAAACCAAATGAAATTTTTGAAATTGAGAGTTTTGAATCAAAAATGAATTGAAAATTTAAAACAAAATTTGAAAAAACACAAAAAAGCTTAAAAGATCCTAACTCCCCCTAAATAAAAACAAAAAGTCACCGGGGAGAGGGATTTTGAAAAGAGACAATTTTAGGCCCGGAGAGACTCGCTAAGAGGGATTTTTCAATCCACACTTGCCTTGTAGCGGGTCTTCTCCTATAGAATTCATTCGAATAAAAAATAGATTTGGGCCTACCATACCGGGCGTTTTTGCAATTACATTCATATATCATGTGCCCGGGTTTTTTGCAATAGTTACAAAATTTAAAACTAGAGCTCCCCCTTACAAAAATAGTAGGTGCGTGGGAAGAGGAAGCCTCATTGGTGTAGCCAAGTCCTTTTGTGGTCCTTGAAACTCGTTGGGAACCAAGGAGTTTGGACAAATTTTGTTCACCTTGGGTGAACTTGGCTAGGGATTCTCTAAGGTCCTTGATGGTTGATTCCAAAGAATCAACATTGGGGAAATTTTGGATTTTTAGGGAGAGTTCCTCCTTCTCTTTGAGAAGTTGGTCTTTTTCGGAGGAAAGCTTTTTGAAATTCTTTTTTAAAGCAACAAATTTTGAAGAGAGTTCATGAAAACCATTTTCAAGTTGGTCTCGCACATGTTGGAGTTCTTCGTACGACATATTATTAAAAGAATTTGAAGAACTATAAGAAGAGGAGGAAGAATCGGAAGATGTTACCTTGTGAAATTCCATTAGGCATTTTGTACCTTGGTCGCTCGAGGAGGAGGAGGAGGATGATGAAGAGGAGGTGTCACTCCATGTCGCCTTAAGGACCTTTTTCTTTCCTTTTTCCTTTTGCGTGGCCCGTTTCTTGTTGAGTGGGAAATCGGGCTTGTAATGGCCCTTTTCGCCGCACCCGTAGCATTTCACCTTGGGCTCAGATTTTTCGGTGGGTTCTTGCTTTCGATGCTTGCGGGATTTCTTCTTCTTGTGCTTCTTCATAAACTTGTGCATTTGGCCGGCAAGATTCTCCATTTCCGAATCGCCGCTTGAATATGAAGAAGATGAAGAGGATGATGAGGAGGAGCTTTCTTTCTTTTGTACCTTGAGGGCGATGTTCTTTGGAGTTTTGATAGGGGTTCCCTCCTTTTGTGCTTGCCTCCTTATTGTGATCTCGTACGTCATGAGAGATCCGATGAGTTCTTCTACCGGCATTTCTTTTAAATTTTTTGCTTCTTGGATTGCCGTGACTTTCGGTGCCCATGAGCTCGGAAGGACCCATAGGATCTTCTTCACCATGGTTTCACCTGAAACAACATCACCAAGAGATTTTCTACCATTGCACACGTCAGTAAAGCGAGTAAACATATCGGAAATAGATTCATGTTGATGCATGGAAAAGCTTTCAAAATCTTGTCTATACATGTCTAACCGAGTATCCTTAACTTTGTTAGTGCCCTCATGGGTTACTTCCAATAGTTTCCAAATTTCATGTGAAGTGGTGCAAGTGGATACACGATTAAATTCATTTCTATCTAACCCGCAATGAAGAGCATTCATGGCTTTGCCATCAAGATCAAAATTCTTAATATCGGCGGGGGTCCATTTGGATTCGTCGGGGGAAGACAAAGAATAACCTTGCATTAAAATTTTGTAAATAGGATATCCTATGCTTCTTAAAAAAGTGGTCATGCGGGTTTTATAATAATTATAGTCGGTTCCATCAAAAAATGGAGCACGACCCAAAGAATAGCCTTCGGGGGCGAAAGAGGTTGATGCCATCACAATGGATCTTAAATTTGAAACCGGTTAGGGTATTTCTCAAATTTTGCTCTGATACCAATTGTTAGGCGGAGAAAAAGGGAGTGATGGCAAGAGGGGGGGTGAATTTTTTTTTAAAAAAAGATTAACAAATTAAAATCAAAGTAAAAGTGCAGCGGAAATAAATGAGGCAAGACACAAAATTGATAACGGAGTTCGGCCAAAAACCCGGCCTACGTCTCCGCTCCCAACTCAACCGTTGAGAGATTCCTACCGCTTGCTTTTCAATGGTTTTAGCAAGAACCCCACTAGGCTTTGAGGTAGCACTAGGACCTATTACAGCTTGCTTTTGAAGGTTGAGCAAGAACCCACTTGCTTTTAATGGTTTAGCAAGAACCCACTATCCTTCTTACAGGTGATGGATAGCTCACCTATGTCTCAAGCTATTTAAAGGAAAGCCTGACAACCTTTTCACACCTTAATGGTGATGTGAAACCCAAAAGAAAGAGGGGATGAGAAATAGAGTGGTTTGTAGACACAAACCCAAATTAAGCTCAAAATAGATAAACAAGAAAAACCATATTTAAGGAAGTCTTGGGCGCCTTTGATTGATTGGAGATGTTGAAGGCCGCTTCCAAGCTTCTTTGAAGGAGCTCCTTGGATGTGGAAGTTGTTGGAGCAAGGTGGGTTCCTTGAAGGAAGTCCGCCGGAGGTTGGCCAATTGATACAAAATATGTCTGTTGGCTTGGTATATGATCCGGTTGGTGTCCGGGGCTTCCTCAGCCTTTATTTATAGGCATGGAACCCATTGGGGGCCTTCGGAGCCGTTGGAGAGGTCTTCAGAGCCGTTGGAGGCCAAAAGAGGGTTGACTGGTCAAAGCCAACAGCTAGTTTGATTGGGCTACCGGTTGGCCGGTACAGCTCCACCGGCTGGCTAGTGCCTTGGCAGAGGAGAAGAATTTTGGTCCAGGCTCCACCGGCTGACCGGTGGAGGAGCCACCGGCTGGCCGGTGGGGAGACAGAAGCTGGACCATTGGTCTGGGTGCCACCGGCTGGCCGGTGACAGAGCCACCGACTGACCGGTGGAACCTGGCAGTGGGCAATGCCTCTGCCAGGTCCACCGGCTGGCCGGTGCTATCACACCGGTTGGCCGGTGGACTGAAATTCAGTCCACTTTGAGATGCTTTCTTGGGCCATTTTCTTGGAAACCTTGTTCCTATTAACAAAAACACTTGAAACAAGGTTAAAGACATATGAAAGTGATTGTGATCATGAAAATCAAAGAGCGAGGGGAACGAGAGGTACAACAACACCCTCTCCTTTCACCTTGACACATAAAAATCCGTTTATTTTAGCCATTAACAACCAAAAAATATTCCTCATATCACTTCCCATAATCTATACTACCATTTTATCATAAAACTATATTAACAGTGTTTTAGGTATAAACATAAATAGGTTTCTAGAAGAAGGGGTAATGTTATTAACCATGCATTTTTTATTTATTTATTATTAAAACTACTTCAAATAAACATAAAAATTATATAATAATAAAAATAGTATCGTTAATTTACGTATATGTTGTTATTTTAAATTAATAACCTATATACATCTCCTCTTTATTAAAATGGGAAAGAAAACTGTTGTTCATGTGTTTGTCAGACTACTGCCTTAAGAACGGATGAAATTTTTGTTCCACCACATCCTATTATAGAGGGATAAAATGATGGATTTAACATATATATATTATTTATTATGTAATTATACTTCTATAATTTTAACATCACATATATCTTGTTACCTTCCAATCCATTGGAAAATTATTATGTTTCCCATGAGTATGTGTGGACTACCATCTCCATGAAAATATGTGATTTATTTTTCATTTTATATTTAAATGGATCTAAATAAGGATGAGTTTAATGAAAAAATATTATTTATATTTTATAATTATTATTAATTAATTATTAATAATAAATTTAGTTTCAGTTGATCAATCCATAAAAAAAATAAATTTAGTGTTCTTGTGCATGTACGGTCTATTGTCTCCCAGAACGGCGTACCTAATTTTTTTCTCTAACATTCGTTGAATATTATAAAAACTTATATAGTGAACAAATATTATATTTATATCATTTTAATATTTCTAGATATACTTTAACTGAGATCAAATTACAATGTTAAAAACTACTAGACCAAAACATTCATGAAAGACGAAGCAATTATCACCTAGGATAGAATTTTTAATAAATAAATGATAATAAACTGATGGTAAAGATGTGTAGGAAAATCATATTTTGAATAATATATATGATTATGATTTGGAAATAGATTTATAATAAATCTAAAAATGTGGTTTGAATGCATATAAATTAAATCAAACATAAGGTAAGGGTTTCTTATCTTGCTTTTACATTCATGATACATATTTAATATTCACCTCATATTTCGTTTAGTGGTGTATATAATTAACTTTTGATATTTCAAATCATTAATCATTTTATCTTAATGGAATTTAATGTTTCATTTTTACTTTTTATTTAATTGGGCTTATGATTCAAAATTTACCGATGTGGTAAGGGTTTATTTCATAATCTCATCATTATTCATGATATTTTATTATTATGTCTCTATTAGGAGAAATGTTTTATATTTATTTATTAAACCCAATATAATTTATCCTCCTTTATTTATTCACAAAATTTTCAATTAATATTACCATTTTCTCTCTTTTTTACATAAAATTAATTGGAAAATTTTGTTATGAAAAGATAACTTTATTTCTCACTTCAATCAAAAATCCTTTTTCATCAATATACATGTTTTATAATAAAATTAAAAAATATTTTAATAATTATCAAAATTATTTAATAAAAAAAATTAATAACTCTGATAGAATTTTTGAAACTTTTTTTTAATGAATCCCCCTTTTATTTTTCGAATGAGGTAATTTTTGAATTTTTAGAGAAAAATTTAAATGGAATATTTGTTTTATCATTCTCTACATGAAAATAATTACATATCATCATGACTACTCATTTCATTGAATCTTCATTTACATATTTCCATTTTTATATTTATGGAGTTTTTTTCTGAATATTTTGCAAATTTTATGTTTTTAGAAGTTAATTCAAAATTAAAATGGATATTCTCCTCAAAAATGATTATAATGTTATTTTTTTGGTATCTCTAATCATCAATAAAAAGATAATTTATTTTATATATGATCAAATGGATATATGTTATAATTATACAATCATTATTATTTAACTTGATTTTTTATGATATGTTTGATAGTTTATGCACTATTTTGATACCATTATTCATATTACTCTAGATGGTCTTTGATTATGTTTATTTATTATGGGAATTATTAACATTTATTAATCAAGTTTCAATATAAATTATTACATTGATTGTTTTAATTGAATGGGGAAATTATTAACCTTTTATTCAATTTTTTAATATTAATATTTTCATGATTATTTTATCCTCTTTTGTATGAAGAATGCATTTAAATTATTACATGACAGGTGGGGTTTTTTATAGACCTTCGATGCATCAGTATCTCATGAGAAAAAACATCTTTTGTATTTTTACATGGCCCTACCCATTTATGTAGGATGTATTGTCATGAGGCCTTGATGTTTTATTTATGTTGTTAATCATTATAAATTCCCCCATTATGTGATAAGTTATTGGTGTCATTGTGTTTATTTAATTAGTCAGAATATACATGAATAAGTTTCAATATCATGCGATTATTTGATTAATTATTAAATTACATTTTTATTCATGATAACTTAAATTATACTCATACCCTTACTAAGAATTTTATATCATCCCTTTATTATGTTTCATTTAACTTAGATGGCATGATGTTCATTATAATTGATATATATGAATAATCTAATGGGAATCATGGTGTTCTCAAAGAAAATATTGTATTGTATTATTTGTTTTCAAATATAATATGAGTTTCAAGTATGAATATAGTTTTCTATGACTACTAATCTATATTTTACTTTTGGATATTATCTCTTATATATATCACCAATGTAATAATGTTACCACAAATTATGGGCTACTTGGGTCAGGTAATTAACATTTAGTATCAGAAAAGGTATAATAGAAACCGTAAGCACCAGATTTAAGAAAAAATATATTAGATAACAAAACCTAGTGACTAAAATTGAGGATCGTTTTAAGAATTGGATAACATCATAATTTTTTTAAGGTAGATATTATGTGGATTTTCTGACAATACATCCATTTCTGGATTCTAAAAGTGGATGTGGCTATGGAAAAGTTTCACCTAGGGTAATAACTATAAATACAGTGCATTTCTCTTTAACTAAATCATCACATGATTTAATAAAATAGGACTTGTTGAACTATAAGTATAGAAATCCTAGGGTATACTCTTGGGATTATTTAAATTTTCTTTACAAGCCATTATTAGGTATTTGAAAATACTTTTATCATTTGAAAACCTTTCATATGAAACCATGTTTATGATTATGAGATTAATTATGCATAATTTTTTCAATTTATGTTAAGTGTTTCCATAGTTTTGGAATTATACATTATGTTCTATAATTTTATATTCTAATATACTGTGTTCCATTGTTTATAAATGGATTATAGTGAATGGAATGGGAACATGGGTATTATCCAAGACAATAACATTATCCCAGAGTTAACTACTACACTAAGGATGGACCAATATTATAAAAATAAATGATGTAAAAATGGTATATATTTTTATGTATTGAAATCAATGAATGTATTATATAAAAAAAATTATAAATGGTATTTTGGATTAAAGATTCACGATAAATCTAATGATTCTATTAACATTCGGAATCATATGTGTCTTAATTAACATAAAAGTTATAGATACCATCTTGGGTTAATATTTTTATGATTGATACTATGATCATATTTTTAGGAACCCCTTTTTTGGTTTTAATAGATAGGATTACAAGGTGATTTTTTATATTTAAAGATATATATTTTTATGTTGTTCGGTATAAATAACCATTAGGTTCAACATAAAGGATTCATTGATAGGAATGTTGTTTCATTTTTAAGGATATAATATGAAAGGAATTAAATATCCTTTGAAGATAATAGATTATTTAATATTTATGTTATTTATAATATTTTTTATGATTTGATGGTTAATTTATTATTGAATTTATAAAGACGTTGTCTTTAATGGGTCAAGATTCATTTTAACATGAAATAATTCATCTCATTTTTTAATGATGTTCTCAAATATTGATTAAATATTTTTAATGAAGTTAAAGTAAAAAAGATATCACACAAACTTCTTATCAATTAAAAACCATTTAAATATCACTATCATGGAAAAATATTATTCAAATGATTTTAATCGATTTTTTAAAATCGAAATCACCCTTAAGAAACTAACTGATCAATCCAATAACATTTCATGTATCCATAATTTTTAGGTATTATGGAAACTCGTTTATTTGATTTAGAAATACCAACTCATCCATATCATTCATCAATAAAAACATTATTATTTATTTTATAAAGATATGGAATTCATACTTGGATAATCGAGATATAAAAAAAAGACCCATCTGTCTGGATTTATTGAATGAATTAATTTATTATGTTCTAATGGAGAAACATGAAAGATATTATATTGATGAATCCTAAAGAAATATTTCATATCATTGATTTGTAGGAATAAATTATTGAGGAATGGCATAAAAAATGGTTAACGGTTTTATAAATAACTATAATAAAAGAAGTTTTTATCAAAGATATTGAGATATATTCTAAATATTATGAGAATAATTAAACACCTGATTATTATTCTATATTAGATTTAGTTTTTTAGATTTGGGAACATATTATTGAATAAACACCATTTAAAAGTTGATAAAATAAAAGGTGGTATTTTTAGAGACGTATGTTGAGTCTTAATAGTTGTGTGATGTAAATGTAACCTTTAATATTATATTTTGTTTAGTTAATATTTATTTATGGAATAATTATATTATATTTAGTGTAAAAAAGTGTAAATTTAATAAGAACCTTTAGTATTTTTATGATATTTTATATTGATTTTTTATGGGTTATTACAATTTATAGATATAAGTTTCATCGTATAGGTCACCATTGGTCTGAAAAGTAATTTGGTGATTTAGTTATTAAGTTTATTTCCAATTATGTTAACTATCTTCGTAATCATATGTGATTAAGGTAAACTATAAATTATGGGAATATATTTGATAAAAAATGATGAAATATCTTTAAAAGCATATATGTTTTTAATGTGAATTTATGATGATTTAGTTTATTTACAGAAAAGATAAATATATTTTGGGGATTATATGATTATTGAATATACATTTTTAGGTATATGACTTTATGAGTGACTAATGATGATTTGATATAAATTTTAAATTATTCCCAGAAGATTTTTTTTTGAAATCCTTTTGACTTTTTATTTTAAAACATTGTTGGAAATAAATTAATTAATTTTAAGGTCAATTATTTATAAACATCTCTATGTTGACCATTGGAAATTATTATTGACGCTTTTTAGATTAATGTTGAATTTTTTCATATGGAGGTTTATTCAATTTGAAATTGTCTTACATTATTCTAGAATTTTTTTTAATTACTAAACACAGTAGGAACATATTGATATCCTTGTGGGGAATCATGTTAGCTATTTAAAGTTAATTTATGTTATTTATACATAAAAATTCATCTCTAATATTCATTTCATGGAGTAAGAGATAAAGTGGAAATTGATCGAGGCACATCCAAAGTATACAATTTTATTTATGATAAACAAAATATATAAGTATATTTTCTCATATTCTATATCTTGATTGTAAAAAACTCCCTCAACATGTAGAAAATGATCATTAAATGATTTTTTTTTGAATTCACCAGGAATTTCTATTAATCAATGGTCTTTTCATTCAAAACATATTTATGGGTTTGTGGATATTTACATTCTCTGGGTAATTCAATTTCTTATGAATAATGATCTCTATCAACCTCTATAATTATTTAATATTTTCATCAATGTCCATATTTTTTCGTCCCAAAAATGATTTCCTACTTGGAAACCTTGTTATGTGTTTTTAAGTGACCTTAGTACATCCCATTATCTCTTATCAATAAGAAGTTTTATTAACCCATTTTATGAATTTGGATTTCTAAATTTGATAAAATGTGATGAAAAAATAGAATTGCATGTTTGATGTTTATTTAAGAGGGAATAACGTAAAATATTTTGTTTTTAATATATTCCACTCAAAATATTTTTTTTTTCAATTTCTTATGTTACACATATCAACAAGTTTTAATAAACTACGATACACTATTAAAATATTATTAAATAATATGATAGTTATCTCCATGTTGTTTGATTGATAGGTATTAATAACACAAACATAATTTTAAATAAATTCTGGTTTAAATATTTGTAAAAAACTTCTTGGGTATCGATTTATTATAAAGGAATACCAAAATCAATAGAAAGTAAGAGAAATATTTTTCTAAACATGAGTTTTTTACGTCGAATGTGCTTTTATATTTTTAAATTAAATTGGTCACTATTAGTGAATTATTTTAATGATACTTAATTAATATATTTTAAATAAAAAAATTTATCATTCCTATAATGGGTTTTTAAGCATTGGATAATAATAAATCTATTTTTCTGTAAAAATTATATTTTTTATAAAATCGAATCCGTCATATTTTTCACAGTTATTTTAAAATTAAATTATTCCAACATTAGAAAATATAATTTAATAACTGAAATTAATTTTTTCAATAATAATTTTAATAATATATTCTAGTGGATTTTTGATAATTTTATGAAAATGTTAAATTTATGATGAATAGTAAAAAATCGGATTTTTATTACAGACTTTTTTTTATTTAAAGAATGTACAATTAATTTTTTTTAAATATTTTTAAATTTTAATTTATTTAAAATATATTATAATTAATCTAAATTAGGTCATTATAATAAATTTTATGTTGAGATATGATATTACAAATTGTATTACCTAACAAAACTATTCCATTAAAAACCTGTTTATCCATTGTTTTTTCATGTTAAATTTTAAATTAAAATTTTCCAATTATATTTATTGAATTTATTAATATTTATTCTATATTGTGAATCAATCTAATTTTTATTTCATTTTAATGATAAAATAATGTTTTCATATTGAATTTTAAAAATGAAAATAATTAATTACTACGATTAAGGATTAGACAGGTTTACTGAGGTTAAACAAAAATGATAATTGTATAATTAACATAAAACCTTGTAAAATTCCTATTTAATAGAAATATTTTTACTATGCCTCATCTAAGGATCTATAAAGTTAAATTTTTTATTCTTTTCTCATGTGAAAACGTGCGTATAATTTATTCTTTTTAAAAATTTCATATTTTTCAATCCCCCAAATATAAAAGGACAATGCCTCTAATCTCCCATTCACACATAAAAAACCCTTTAGACATGAAAATACCTTCCCAAATACTTTCCAAAAAAAACATCACATTAATAATGGTCCTTTTTTTATCATGAAACAACTTTATAAAGGCTTTATTTATAAACCTTAAGAGTTTCTTGGAATAAGATTTATAATTTTTAATAATAGATTTTTATTGTATTTATTCTATTGAATAATTCATATAATCATAAAATTTTATAAAATAATAACATAAATATATACAATATAATTATATAATATTATTTTAATTTCATAACCTATATTCATATCCACTTCTATCAAATGTGAAATAAAATAGTTGATCATGTGTATGGTGGACCGCAGTCCCACAAACTAGTGTAATTAATTTTTATTTACCACCTCTCATAATGAGATATAATGTTATATAATACATATATATATATATATCAATTTTATAAAATAATTATAATATCACGTGTTTTTTAACTTATAATCCATTGTAAAAGAATAATGATGCTCATGTGTACGTTTGGAGTTCCCCTCCACGAAGCAATGCGATTCTTTTTTCCATTTATTTTGACATGGATGGTAATAAGGATGGATTTTGTGAATATATATTATTTATATTATATAATTATTATTATTTAATGGTGAATTATTACTTAACTTTATTTCATTCTATCCATCAAAAAAATAAAATCAACATTTACGATTACGTATAGCTTATTCTCTTTATAAACTCTATTACTCTTATTTTTATCTTTGAAATTTATGGGCTATCATAAATAATTTTATAATGAGTATTTATGTTATTAATATCATGTTTAAAATTATTTATATTATTTAAATATTATCAAATTACATGGACAAAACTCCCAAACCAAATCATACATGAATGAAGAAGCAGTTGTCACATATAATAGTTTTTTATAACGTTTTTTATTAAATGGTTTGAAAAAATTATAATAAAATAATATATTGTATAATATATATGATTATGATTATCTGAAATATTTATAATAATTACCTACTTATTATATGGGGGTTTTGACCACAAATGGTGGAAATCGGACCTGAGGTAAGGTTTTGACGAATCACTTTTACTTTTATAAGACATGTTCCAAATACACTACTTATTAATTTTTGGGGTGTTTACACCTGAAGGGTCCTGAAAATTCCGCAAATGATATTCTGCCCAAATCCCCCAAAGAATTGGGGAAAATATTGGAGAAAATTTAAAGAAGGGACACAAGCAGGACCGGTCCACGGACCGGTCCTTTGAAAACGTGACCTGGCCAGGCCCCGCAAAGCTCCCCCTCCGCAAACAGTCGTCGTTTGCAAAATGGAGGTGGAGATCCTCTGCAGTCGTGAGGTAGGATGGGCGCCAATCCAGTTCACCGTCATGAACTGCCTCAACCGCAGACCATGTCGATCGGTTCAAGCCGCATCTGCTGTCATTCGTGGAATGGAGGCGGAACCCTCCGCGGCCGCGAAGCACTCCCTGAGTTCAGTTTGTGAGGGGGAGAGAAGCGCTCAGTACCCACCGCGAGTCGTGGATTGACCAAGTCAGCCGTAAACCGGGTTTTCAGTCATGGGCCTCTACAAAAGGTGTCGTGTGGCCATAGATACATCTCTTTCCCCACTCTATAAAGGGAGACCGAGGGGGAAGGGAAAAGGGGTATTCGATTCGGATTTAGAGAGATTAGAGATTCGGAAAGAGATCGATCAAAGGAAGCCTTAGGATTTCGCAAACAGCTAAGTTCCCATTCGTGAACTACAGCAAGTATGAACATGGGAGCAAATTAATATGGAATCAAAAATGCATAATAATTTGCTGAACCGAAAACTTAAAATAACATAAAAAGGGAAGACCGTGAACCATATCCCCTCCGCAGATGCACTCCCCGTGGACCAAGGTGTTTATACCTCTTTTCTGATCTGCCGCACCGCGTAGCACCCTCTTACGTGGGAGAAGCCTCGACCGATGAACCCTCGATCGGTGCCTCCCTTGGCCATCATTGCTCACGTGGACCCCTCCGCGTTCCCCCCTGGTACGCCGACTGAACTCGAAGCTGCGAACCACCCTGGTTCACGGGATGCTCGCCAGACCGTGAACCACCCAAGTTCATTGGATGCCCGTCAGTCCACAGACCACCCTAGTCCATAGATGGCTTCTCCATCTGCATAGCACCTTCCTACCCGAAGGTAACCACCACTACTTTATACATGTGGCCCCTCAGAGCCTTCAGAGTTCCCGTTCCCCGATCCATATAAAATCCTGCCAATCCGACCCGATCCTCCATGACTCCCTCATTGGCTTATTCATTGGCCCCAAGCTGAGGCCTCCACCAGAGCCACTGGATCCACGTGGTGTAACCCTCAAACACATCATCGCGCCATTTTGAGTTCACATACCCATGGTAAGTAGAGGCGAAGGTGTTGCCCCGACCCTTGATAAGATTCCCAAAGCATTCCTGGGTTCACATTCCCACGGTAATGTGGATTCTGATCTCGGGAATCCCCTTTCTGCCCCTCCACTTGTTAAGGGCTCCTCAGGGGTAGTAAAATGACCATAAGAAGGAATCCCTCACGCACTGAAAGAGAGGAGACAGGCACATGAGCACCCCTTTTCCCTCTCCCGCTATGCCTTTTTGCATGGTAATCCACCTGGGAGTAAGCCCCAACCTTATGGGCCACTCCATGCGTAATCCCCACTCCATTCCTCATGGGCGCACCTTTCACGACATGATCTTCTGGTCCTTGCTGCCTCTTGTTTCTCACACCGAGCATGACTCACATGGGCTTAGAGTAACCATCGACCATGACATCCTCCTATGGGCCTCCTCAGAGTGTAATCCCCAATCCATCTCCTTGAGCCTCCTCATAGTGTAAGCCCAAATCCGTTACTATGGGCTTCCTCAGAGCGTAAGCCCCAAGCCTATGCGAACTACGAGGACATTGATCCCTGCCTCCTATGTAGGGTACGTAGGAAGCCTCTAAGAGGTTTAAGCCCACCAACTGGTCGATCCGACTATCCTCACATCGGCTCACCGCGCCGCTCCTTGTTCCACCTCAGTGAGTCCAGACTCCTAGAGGCCATTAACCCAATGAGGGATGGTAAACCTCAGGCATAAATGATTCTGAATCCCTTCGTTCAGCTGACCATTTCCAACCAAGGTTGAATCCATGGATACTATGTTTGGGTATAAACCAAAGAGTTGCAAACATATGAATACGTATTAAATATATAAGAGACTCCTGTAACAGGCAATAATTTCCCCCCAAAAGGGTGTGATGAGCCCGACATCCCATCCTCTCGACCAATGTGAGTTCTTAAGTGTAACTGGTTAGACCATCCAATGAATGCCTGCCTTTGGATAGTAGGTCCATGCGCTATCAGATACAGAACCGTTGGGTGTTTCGAGACTGAAACCCAAAACAAAAATGGTGAACCCGACGTGAATCTTTAACCCAACATGACGGATTTAACCTAATATCACCATGTGCCCCCTTAAACTCATAATGTGGGCCATGAAAGGTCACTAATTACGCATGGGATCAAGAGATGCTTCTTTTATGGGTTTGCTCTATGTAATTGATAAAATATTTTTTACAGGTACCATCTTCAAACCTCCCTTCAATCCAATGGAATCGAAAAAGAACTCACAATCGCGCCCTTCCAACAATGCAAGGACCGGACATCCTCACCTACGAAGGACCCCATCACCCACCCAGCGTCTTCAGCGATGGGATACAGACATGCTGATCTGAGTGTACCATGTGAATGGTACTCTCCAAATGGTGGAGGCAGCCATGCACGCCCTCCGGTCTGACAGAACTCGTCGGTCGCCTGCCCAGCAGTGGCCGCAAAGGCAGATCCAGACGGTCCCTATTGCAGTTTTGAACCGTTTTGGGAGTCTATCCCCAGAACGGAACAATGCATACCTCCCTTATCTTAGAGAGGCCGATGAGGTCGATGCTGATGACTTCATCCCTACCGAACGGGGGGTTCCTCTCCAAGGCCCTAGCCGGAAGGCGTCATCGCGGTCACGCCACGACTCGACATCCTCGCATTGAGGAGGATGTTTCCCCCGAGGATTCAGGCCCACACTCCCCGAGATTTGGCCCCTCGGACCACCCGACGAGGGAAGAAGACATACAATTGGGGACAAGTCATTACCCAGGTCCCTGAGGTGGAGCTATGCTGCCCAGCCACGGAGATGTACCACGAACAGGCACCTACACCTATTCGCTCCTCCCGAGCCCTCCATCCAGACATGGCCGCATCATATGAGCTAGCACTTATCCCCGCCGAGCTCCATTAAGCCCGTCGCTCACGCAGGATGGCACATAACCGGCAGGCACCTCTTCCTTCCATGGGTCGTGAAGCCCACCAGTTTGGCATGGTGGTGACCCAACTCCTACAGGACCAGCTCCTAGCAGAGGATTCTGATACCCACCATACTGACATGGTGGCGATCAACAAAGCCCTCCACCCATATTTGGCGGAAACTCATAGGCGGGCACATCTCCCCGCCAACAAAGGACACCGACTCGATATGGTGGGAAACCAATATATGCAGGGCCAGCTCCCTGCAGATGCAAGTAAAGTCCACCACCATGATGTGGCTGTGAATGGAGAGATAAACTGGCGTATCCTGTTATAGGGGTAGATTCGTTCACCTTCCCCGACACAGGAGAATTGTCAGTACCCACTGAGCAGTGGAGGACCAGAGAAGGATATTCCTACTCTGATACCGGAATGGGCCTTTATACCTGTTCCAGCCAAATATGTCTCTCTACATATCTTGGCAATGATGGAGGGGTAGGTATCGATTCCATATCATATCTTGCAAACTTGCCAGAATATAATTGCATCAGTGGCAACAACAAGGACTCGAGCCTGTGAGCCCATCTCCCCAATTGAGGTGACTCATCTAAGAGACGAGATATCCACCTTGGAGCAGATTTGAATCCCTGCTTCTTCCAAGGAGGGTCGCCGGCTATATTCCACGATGCAAGGGAAACCAGATCAAGCAGCTTCACTCATTCCAACTGGGGGACTCCTGTCCATCACATGGATGCTCAAGAGCAGGCATATATCCCTACTAAAATTCAAGATTATTGTCGGCGTATCCCGGTGGCATCACGGGATCCAATTAGATAGGGACCCAAAGGTGAAGGCCGTTATCAACAGCAGACGGTCCCTGGTGCCCACAAGAGAGCGCCCCAAACACGCCGAAGGTAGTAGGAAAATAAAGAGCTGGTTCATGACACCGATCTACTGGATGCTGGGGTTCCCAATGCTGCTAAGAACACAACGCAAGCTCAGAACCCTGCCCACCCATTACCATATTATGGGAGTGGCAGTAGCAGTTGCAAAGGTCCTCCCCACAATGTCACTACAAGCAGCTCTAAAGGTCCTCCCCAGAGCACCCGCGGGGGCTTCCCCTGTGAGCATATAATGATCGGTCACGAGAGATCCACTTTTGATGTGATTCACGGAAGCCCTCCACATGACCAGAAGATCGAGCAGTGAGAAGGTCCTCCACTTGCTGCGGTCCACCATGAAGGTCCTCCCCGGGGTATACACTACAATCAGTCTCCATGCAGTGGGACCACAGATTGTGATAGTAGTCCTCTCTATCATAGTTGCAACTATGGAGGCCCTTTCTGTAGTGATGTCTCATCAAAACAAGAAGGCCCTCCCCTTGTCATGGCCTACCCTGAAGGTCCTCCCCAGGGGTTACGTTGCAACGACACTCTGCGCAGCCGGGCATCAGATCACGATGGTAGTCCTCGCCACCCTGATAATGGAGTTCCTCCTCGTAGATATGTCAAGCAATGAGAATTCCCTCCCCTCGTTGCAGTACATTCTGGAGGCCCTCCCCAGGGTGTATCCTGCAGGTATTCACACTGTGGCAATTGTAATGGTAGTCCTTTCCATTAACGCAACTGTGATGGTAGTCCTCGCCACCACGACCGCCATTGCGAAGGTCCTCCCCGCATTGGCCCCAAGTGACAAGAATCTCCTCCCCTGGTTGCAGTATGTCATGAAGGTCCTCCCCAGGATGCACATCGAACGTCAATCCATGATGGTAATCCTCACCATGATGGCAGTTGTTGCGAAGGCCCTCCCCGTAACGACGCTACGCAGCCATAAGGTCCTCCCCTTGCTGTGACACGCCTTGGAGGTCCTCCCTAGGGTGTGCACTGCAAAAGTACTCTATATAGTGAAGAATCAAGCAATAATGGTAGTCCTCTCCATTACGACCACCATTGCGAAGGCCCTCCCCGCGATGGAATATCATATCGACAGGAAGGTCCTCCCTCTGCCGAATCAAGCACAGAAAAGCCCTCGTATGCTGAGGCACTCAGAAGGACGGGATTGAGCATGTCAGATTCCCAGCTAGTCGCTAATGATAGCCTTCTACGATCAGGAGACGATCCAGGGCCGCATTCATCCTCTTAACCACAATCACCCACATAATGATTCAGTACCTACCAGTCCCACTACCTCCGACCACATTGACAGTGAGCGTCTTAGTTGGGATGACTAGGTAGAGGAATCACTGGAGGAGGAATATGCCGATATGATGCACCTGAGGAAATGACTGGTCAGTGATGATGTACCAGTTATGTTTTGGCCCATGACCACCTCTCAGTACGACATACCCAGAGAATTGTTGGAGTAATGTGTGCACGGCATCTGCCATAATATATGGACAACCCTCCACCGACTGAAATCAAGATTCCTGCCCTGTGAAGGGTATATAGACCATGTCAAGATGATAGGAGACCTCCTGCGTCACATAGACCTGGAGGCCCTTCCTACGGCGCGGTGACAGCGCCACGAGGGCCGTAAAGGAAACATGGAGATAGCCTGCCTTCGTGCGTTGCACCGTCTATACCGCATCATCAGTGATGCTCCAACGGGAGTCCATATCAAGGGATGGGGGAACACGGAGCTCTTCATTTCACTCTGCTCCCCACCCAGAAGAACCCATTCGGCATGGTGTCTTGCAACGTCATCGCGTCAAGATGAAAATCGAGTGGTCACCCTGTTCAGGAAAGGCAATACACCCGACAGAGTTAGGCCTTGAGTAAGTCCCAGAAGCGTCAGCCCCGGTGGGAACAAGACATTCCAGAACTCCTGAATCAGGCCACCGAGAGCTTTCAAAAGACCTCTCTCCTAAGAGAGGCCAATCAGCGATCTTTTCCTGCCTCCCCAGAAGGTATTGATCCACAGGTTTATTTGGCACCAAATCTGGTTCACCCCCAAATGGGGGCATGCGAGATCAGGCAGGTCGTGATAGCATCAGCCACTACTACCATCCAGGGTTAACCCCAGCCTGCAGGGCTGGGGGTATTTTTAACAAAAATTACCCCGTAAGACCAATAAAAATGGTAAGAGACTCGATGTCCAAGGAATGGAGCCAACCCCAGCCCTTAGGGTTGGGGGCATTATTACCCCCTCAACAACAACCTCCCCCACGAGATTCAGTATTCTCTCGTCTAGGGAGGATAGTCAGAAGAGGAGGTTCTCGTCCTATCTCGTCATTCAAATCATCATCCCCTCTAAGGGAAAGGCACACCGTGAGGTCGCATAAAAAAACACTCTGCGTCACCCTTCATCGAGAAGTATGAAGGTAATCCCATGTCATGAAAGGGAAGGCCAACAGAAGACACGGGAGATCCTCTTACTATTTGGAAGATGACGTCCCCTCCAACCCGCAATATGCATTCATCAACGCCATAGAGGCTAAACCCACATGTGACACCGGGGAAAAATGCAAATCCAGATGGATCGGGAGATGACGGTTCTGGTCAGGCTATGACTCACAAAGAACCCTCAGGTTTGCACACCCAGAACCAGAGGGCCGCCCTAAATATGGACTTCCTTCCAGCCAACCCTCCTCTACCTACCCAACAAGCTTCCAATAAGGATAACAATAAAGGACTGGTTACCCTTAACCCGCCTCCTTCTCTCGACTATAACGAGACACTCACGCTCAAAGAGAGATTCACTCGACAGGAAGAGGAGATGAAGGAATTGAGGCGGATTAATGTCGAGTTACTCTATAGGAACCACCTTATTGAAAGTACATGCGGGGAGGAGCCACATCATGCACTTCCAACAAGTGCAACTCAAAATCTAAGGCTTGCTCCGGCAAACGATGCACGGTCAGGGATCCTGCCCAATGAGGCGCCTGGTCCGTCCAAGTACCTGAATGTGGATGATGAATACCAAGATTTCCCTCCACTTAGGCAGAAACTAGAGAAAGTACGCCTGAACCCTCCAAGGGTGCCCCGAACGGAATATTCACCCTTGGTGCCGGCTAATATGGATCCTCAGGCAATGCCTCGGGCTACACCTGCCCAAGAGTAGGCCCAACAGGATGTGAACCAGGGTCTCACCAACACCATCGAGGAACTAACATCTTTATTGGAAGCGATGGAAGGTCGACATGCTCTAATACAGCCGGAGCGGAAACCCTACCCGGATTTGGTGACCAACACACCACCTCCACCAAATTTTGGGAGCCCTGTATTCCCTATTTTCAATGGGTCAGGCGATTCGAAACAGCATATGATGCACTACGCATCCTATTGCGACACTATGATGGGAACACCGGAACAAAAACAAGTAGTGAAAATCATATGCTTCGTATGGACCTTGCAAGGATCCGCCTTCGTTTGGTACACGAGTCTTCCCGACCAGTCAATAAAGAGGTGGGAGGACCTTCGGCAGTAGTTCCTGTTCCACTTCAGCTCGATGTTTCCCAAAACAACAGTCAGCGACCTCATGAACTGTAAGTAGAGGGAAAAAGAGAGGGTCTTGTATTTCAATGCTAGATGGAAAGTTCTGATCTATTCTATGAACAAGACAATGCCTCAAGATGAGATTCTAGCCATATGCATCAATAATATTAGAAATAAGTTGTGAACACCGCTCATACCAGTGGATTGCACCACTGGGTTCTTCCATCTCTTGGCCAATGCCCAGAGAATTGAGAACTCCCTGTAGTGGACTAATTTGAAGTCATGAATATCCTCGCAAGCTCCTTCGAAAGGAGCCCCTAGAGCTGAAGCGTCTGCTGTCACACTCAAGTTGTCCCATGTGCCTGCTCCACCGCTCAGGCCTCCACCAAATCGTCAAGGCCCTCCTGCATATCAGCGGCCACCTCTGCCAAAATGGGACAATCAGAGAGGACTGAAGCAGAACCAGTTTGAGGAATGAAGAAAAAAAGTATACTTGTTCTGAGACTATCAATTCCACAGCTACTTTATTGCCAGCATGAAATGAAACTTACTCCACCTCCTCGAGTCGTGGAAACTTGAAGAAGTCGGCCGCGATGATAGGCCAGATTACTGCCCCTACCATTGGATGTTGGGTCACAGTATCTGAGAATGATTCGTCTTCAAAGACCTCCTGTAGAGGATGGTAGACTTCGGATAGGTCGAGCTGGGACCACCCCCAACACATGTGGCATGTATCTCCACCACCGACTCTGATAAAGAGGAGGGGTGGCAGAAAGTCACCAGCATGAAGGGGCAGAAATTGGACAACTGGATGACTCAGAAGACTATCAACTAAGCCCAGGTCATACTTTGAGCTCAACTATAGCAGCCGATGTTGCCGCCGACAGCCCCTGATGCCACACAACTGACAGCATCAGCTTCACAACCCTCCACGAACTGGTTATCTGGGCAGAGTAGAAGAAAGAAACAATCACGAGAGGAGTTTTCTGCAATGGGGCCAAAGTTAGTCCCGACCTTGGCAGATTATATGCCCTAGAATTTGGTGCCATGGGAACCGACCCACCAAACGGCACCATCAAGGACGACTGACCAGGTTGACCTGCCAGAGGATGAAGAACAAATCTTTGGTTCCATTAACGGCATCCTTCTTATGGAATCATTCCCCGAGGAAGGTTATGGTTATGAACCCGAGTTCCCTGCATGAGGAACCGGGAGGAGGAATCACAAAGGTAGGGGATACCAGGGGAGGCGCAGCCGCGGCCGAAACTAACCCTACGGTTGGACCCCGGCTCAAACCGTTAATATTGCGGCAACCTGTGAGAGAGCCCTTCAATGGACTCAGTAGGAGAAGGAATGCCCCTCCACATCCCCAAGCAGCCCCTATGGCTCTGTTGTTCTGTGATACCCACTAGAGGAGGAGAAAATTTCTAGCTGCCTAGTGCGCACAAACAGACTTGTCGGTCCGAGTCCCCAGAACACGGGAACACCATAGAAATCCAACCTCGCGGTCGATCCCTCTTCGTCAAATGCTCCGGCCCCCAAGCCGCCTGCTAGAACTCTCCTGCCAGCGGAGAAGCCTCAGCCGCTGGATTAGAAATGCGACATCCTTAGGTAGCTGGCATCGGTACCAGCCATGTTTTCAATCCTGGATGCCCTGAGTTTGTCAACCAACCTTAGGGAGGTGCTTATCGAAGCTTTGATCATCCCCCAAGTGTTTCAGGCCGAGGTAGCTGCCGCCGAAATTTACCATATGGAGACTGGCCCGGCTGAATGCAACACAGTGATTTCTTTCACCGATCAGGATGAGGATACCATCATGCAAGGACACATCAGACTACTGTATGTGTCTCACACGCTGAATGGTATTGAGATCCGGAAATTCATTATAGAAAATGGCTCTGGAGTTAACCTCCTTCCCCTATGAACACTCCCCATGTTGGGATACAGTGATGATGATCTAATTCCCTTGGACACAACTCTATTGGTTTACGACAGGAATGAACAGAAGCCAATGGGACAGATTAATCTAAGGACCCATTTTGGTGACCCGGTAGCCTATACGAAATTCCTGGTGGTCCGGCAGAGCGCATCATTCAATGCCCTGCTGGGAAGGTCGTGGCTCCATAAGCACATGGACGTTCCTTCATCCTACCACCAGTGTATCAAGTACTGCTTCAATGGACAAAGTGGAACATTGCACGCCAACAAGGCACCTTTAGAGCTCTCCGAGTCACATTACATCGACGCCTGGTTCTATGAGCAAAAGAAAAAGAAGCCTTTGGTCGATGGCGTTGACTGGATCCCCGCTCTAAATGGCCTAGAAATGGTTCCTGATGACCCCCACATGCATCTTGGAAGAAATTATGTCCTATCCTTCGACCACGTTGAGGGTAGGAGTTCAAGTCCAGACATGCACTCGGATGTCCTCATGACTTCAGCCATACCGGCCGAGTGTGACAATGTGGGAATGTCCACTGACCCTCAATCTGGGGATGAAAACTCGAGCAAGGACGCCCACGAAACCTCGCCTCCAGACTCCAAAGAGCTCATGTTAGGAGCTCTCTCCTCGTCGAACCAAGAAGATGAGGATTTTCAAGAAGAAGAGGGGGAAGATCTCAGGGATGCACCTCCTTCATTTGAGGAAGGTATCTCCACCACTGTGGACGAACTTAAGGAAATAATCCTGGGTACCGAGGAAGACTCGAGGCCCACTCTCATTATTGCGGCCATGTCTCCTGAAGAGAACGAGGTATATACCTCATTCATAAGGCAAGTCCGGGATTTCATTGCCTAGAATTACATGGAGATGCCGGGACTCGATCCCGAAGTGGTGACGCATCACTTGGGTCTTCTAGAATACCACCAAGGCTTCAAAAAAGCTGCCAGAAGGACGCACACCTCACATGCTGCCAAAATAGAGGCTGAAGTCGATAAGCTCATTAAAGAAAGCTTCATAAGGGAGGTCCAATACCCCATATGGTTGGAAAATATCTTCCCTATCAAGATAAAGAATGGTAAAATCCGTGTCTGCATCGATTTCAGAGATATCAATCGGCATTTCCCGAAGGATGACTTCCCGGTCCCAATCACTGAGTTGTTAATCGTTGCGACAAATGGGTACAAGTCTCTATCCTTCATGGACGACTATTCTGGGTATAAAAAAATCAAGATGGACCTAGAAGACGAAGAAGCCACTGTCATCAGGGCCCCTCAAGGTGTATTTTGTTACAGGGTCATGCCCTTTGGTCTCAAGAACTTTGGCGCCACATATCTGTGTGTCATGCATCGGATCTTTAAGCCGTTCCTGGGGAAATTCATTGAATGTTACGTGGATGACCTGGTGGTCAAATCCAGACAGTGCTCGGATCACCTTTCGGACCTTGAGACCGTCTTCAACAAACTTCAACATCATAGCTTGAAGATGAACCCCTTGAAATGCGCCTTCGGTGTTACCTCAGGGAAATTACTTGGCTTCGTCGTATGACATCGTGGCGTTGATGTCGACCTCGAGAAGACAAAGGCTATACATGGACTACCACCTCCCCGAAATCTCCCCTAGCTGAGGGGATTCCAAGGACACATGTCCTATATTAGGCTGTTCATAGCCAACCCGGCAGGAAAATGTTTTCCCTTCACCAGATTAATGAAAAAGGGGGTCACGTACCGATGGACGGATGACTGCCAAGAGGCATTCGATAACTTGATGAAGTACCTCTTAAGACCACTAGTGCTCATGCCCTTGGTATAAGGAAGACCTCTCATTCTATATGTGACAGCCCTAGAATGGTCACTAGGAGCCTTCCTCCCACAAAAGAATGACGCCGGCAACGAAAATAGTCTTTATTACCTCAGTCGAACCATGATTGATGGTGAGACTCGATACTCAAATATCAAGATGAGATGTTTGGCCCTGGTCTTCGCAGTTCAAATGATGCGACATTATCTATAGCATCATGAAGTCCATTTGATCTCGCGGAGTAACCCGCTCAAGTACATCCTCGGTCGCTCGATGCTAACCGGACACCTATCCCGATGGGAGGTCATCCTGCAACAGTTCGACATCTGGTTCATGCCTTAGAAATCCATCAAGGGCCAGGCATTAGTAGACATTCTGGTAGAGCACCCTTCGACAGGGACCATTGCACCGGACGCCGAGCTACCTAATGAAGACATCTTTTCGGTTCAAGAGGAGCTCCCAGCATGGGAAATGTACATCGACGGTGCATCCCGAAGCCCAACTGGGAATAGGATGGAGGATCCCAGATTCAAAGAACTGGGTCTAGGGATAAAACTCATATCCCTAGAAAAAGAAGTCTTTCCATATTCCTTCCTCCTATCAGAGGGATGTACAAACAATGTAGCAGAATATCAGGCTTTCATTGCAGGCTTGGAGCTCGCACTCCAGGCAGAACTATAACACCTTAAGGTAAAAGGTGACTCGGAGTTGGTCATCAAGAAAGTCAATGGTGACTATGCTATTAAAAAGGAGGATCTAATCCCCCTATTTGACCTTTTCCAAGTTCTAATGGCTGAGTTCTCCACAGAACCAACATTGACCTATATTCCTCGGTCCCAGAATGCTCAGGCTGATGCATTAGCCAATGCGGCCACAACCCTAGCCGACCCAGACCGGGATGAAACGATAATCTGTATTTCTCACCATCGAATGGTATTTCCGTTTGTTCAAGCCGAGACTGAATAAATCCATGAATTCAGTCCCATCCCCGAGACATACGCTCCTTCCACTGGTTGGATGACCCCCATTGTCAACTATCTACAACGAGGAGAACTTCCATCAGGCAGGGCTAAACGAGAGCAAATAAGGAGGAGGGAAATCAACTTTTTCCTATATGGCAGCATGGGTCAGCAAGAGGTCCTCTACAAACGAGGCCTTCACGGAGTGCTCCTCAGATGCATTGATGGAGTAGAAACCACCGCCGTAATGAATAAAGTACATGCAGGAGCATGTAGAACACATCAACCAGTGACCAAGTGTCCCATCAGGTTCGGAGGCTTGGGTACTACTGACCTATAGTGGCACGAGACTGCGAGCGTTTTACCACAAAATGACACTCATTCCAGATTCATGCCAACATCATACACCAACCCCCAGAGTTACTTCATCAAGCAAAGTACTCCTGGCCACTTTCTGTCTGGGGAATGGACATTGTGGGAATATATCCTCCCGTCACGGCCAAACAGCTGAAGTATATCCTCACGGTAACTGACTCCTTTTACAAATGGGAAGAAGCCATACCCCTCAAGGAAGTCGGGGCAAGAAATATTGTCAGCTTTTTGAAAAAAAACATCATCACCAGATTTGGTGTCCCTCATACCATACTGCCGGACAACGACACTAATTTCTGCTCTTCTCAATTGGAAAAGCAATACCATGAGTATGGTATCAAGGCTAACCACGTTTCCCGCTACCATGCAGCGGCCAACGGACAGATAGAATCTTTCAACAAGACCCTATCCAACATTCTCCATAAAATGGTGGACAAAGACAAGAATTTGTGGCCGAATAAACTCCTTTATGCGTTGTGGGATTATCGAACCATAACTCGCACCGCTACTCGGGCTACTCCGTACTCATTAGTATAAGGAACAGAAGTGGTCCTGACCATTGAACTCCAACTTCCCTCACTCCGTGATTCCATTTGTGATCAATTATCCAATGATGAGCGATTAGAAAAGCGGTTAGGTAAATTGGAACAGCTAGACGGGAAGCGGCTACACACTCTGCACCATCTGGAAGTGTACAAGAACCAGATCGCACAAGAATTCAACAAAAAGGTTCATCTGCCATCTTTCTTGGAGGGAGAATTAGTGTTGGTCCTCCAGACCCCAATGATACTCGGAAAGATACCTCCAAAGATGGAGCCCAAGTGGGAGGGACCATATGTTTTAAACAAGGTCAACTCCAACAGAGCATATTCCCTGATCTCCATGGATGGACAATTCACCACAGCTCCTACGAATGCGAGATTCCTGAATAAGTATTTCTCATAGAGACCAAGATCATTTCGTCCATACCGCATGACGATAAACTGCACAGACAGAAAAAAAATGAGGTGTACTCTTCGTCCGAGCTGCTTGACGTTAAACTGCCAAGCGCCCAACGGTCCGAACTCTATGACCTTAAACATAGAGTACATCATCCTTACTGCATGACGTTAAAATACACGCATAATAAGAGTTATGAATTCCCCTCCCCCCATGTATGGACCAGACCTACAGGGGGTGTAATCTTCGTCTGAGCTGCATGACGTTAAACTGCCAAGCACCCAACGGTCCAAACACTATGACCTTAAACTAAGAGTATTTCATCCTTACCGCACGATGTTAAACTCCACAGACAAGATGATTTAAAAATGCCCTCTTCCCATGTGTACGGATCATACCTGCATGGGGTGTACTTCTTTTAGAGAACTAAATGAGGATTGATTCCTTCCCTCGCAGGATACGTAGTGACGCCAGAATTTCACGCCCTGGCCCAACCACATAAAAAAGAAAAACAAAAATGCTCCTTCCCGCGTGTACGGACTATACTTGCACGGGGTGTATTAATGTCCTCACCACATGACGTTGAACTGGATGGATTCTAATAATACCTCTTGTCCTAACCACATGAAGTTAAACTATATGGCTTTCGCCCTTACCGCACGACGTTAAACTACAGGAACAATAAAAGTTAAAAATGCCTTCTTCCCCCTGTGTACGGACGAGACCTACATGGGGTGTATCCTTCATCCTCACTGCACGATGTTAAACTACACGGACAAGAAGTTTTAACAATGCCCCTCTCCCCCTGTGTACGGGCCATACCTGAATGGGGTGTATATTCCGTCCTCACCACATGATGTTAAACTAAACGGATTTCAAAGAACTACGTGTGGCTTGATTCCTACCCTTGTAGGACACATAGCGATGCAGGTATTCCCTATCCTGGCCCAGCCACTTCTAAAAAAATGCCCTCTCCCCCCATGTACGAACCAGAACTGTAGGGGTGTACATCTTCCAAAGAACTATGTGCGGCTTGATTCCTGCCACCGTAGGATACGTAGTGACGCCAGGGTTCCCCGTCCTGGCCCAGCCCCCTGAATAAAAGATAAAAATGCCCCTTTCCCCCGTGTATGAACCAGACTGGCATGTGGTGTACTTCTCGTCTTTACCGCATGACGTGAAACTGCACGGATAGCGAGATATAAAAATGATCCATTTTCACCGTGTATGGGATATGCCTGCACGAGATGTATTTTTGCATCCTTGCCTCACGACGTTAAACTGCACAGATAGTAATGTAAAATATTACCCCTTTCCCGGTGTACGGGCCAGATCTGCATGAGGTGTATACCTCATCCACACCGCATGATGTTAAACTGCACGGACTTCGTCCTCACCGCATGACGTTAAAATGCACGGACTTCGTCGCGACCCACCCAAAACACATGGTGATACAATGTGGAGATACTCTGTGCACATTTGGATGCATCCTCTCCATACATCAGACTTTGTGGCCCGGATGATTTCGAATCTTCATAACCATTCATGGCCATCGAAAGTGGAAAGCCATCGACCCGTGGACACCTTTGCATGACTATGCATACCATGCCCTAAGAGGCTCTGCATAATGATAGCCCCTAGCTCGTCCATCAAAGGAATGATTTCCTCGGGCGACACTCCTCCATGATCCATATGCTTACCGGCCTCAGAGACGCCACACCACACCTCCTGATCCGGGAAAGCTCAAAGTTCTAGTTTACGACATTAATCCCCCACCTTGTTCTTTGTATGTCAGAGCATGTTGACCCAGTTATCCTTCGTGTGACTACAGCAATAGTCACCCAATGGTCCGAGCTCTATGACCACTAAACTAGGCTTACTTCATCTTTCTTGTATGATGTTAAACTGCATGGAGTGAAGGAACACCCCCGCGAGCAAGATAAATCAGCGCAGGGATCTGTCTAAGCTTTAACAGTAACCAGGGCCACGTATACTCGACATGTTCAGACTTTTCCTTCCCCGATGACAGACTTTGTGGACCAGATGATTGTGGATCTTCATAACCATTCATGGACATCAGAAGTTGAAATTCATCGACCCGTGGACACATTTTCATGACTATGCATACCATGCCCTCAGCGTCTCCACATATTGATAGTCCCTGGCCCGTCTACCAAAGGCACAATTTCCCCGGGTGATACTCTTCCTAGCTCTGTACGCTTACCGGCCTCAGAGCCTCCGTGACATCCCTCATGATCCATGAAGCCCTAGAACCAAGATTTACACCATCAACCCCCCTCCACAACTTGGACATTCCAGGATACTCGAGACAAGTTACATTCTAATCAAGAGCAGTCTTTGTAACTATGTCTTCACCGCAAGACATTAAACCACACGGTCAATCGCCCTTTCTACACAACGTTAAACTACACAGCATTGGAAAAAGAAATAAAAATGCCCCTCTACCTCACTGCATGACGATAAACTACACATCAACCTTTAATAATACTCTTCGTCTTTGCCGCATGAGGCTAAACAGCATGGTCAAACCCATGACGGGTTCAGTAAAGAACGGAATCTTTTCTCTGTCCTTCAGTGCACGGGTCAGACCGGCACAAGCCACTGTCTCACACTCACATGAGAAGTGATTACTTCACCCATTCTAAGTAAGTTCAGTCTAGTTGTTTCCCCCATAACCAGACACCCTCTCATCATAATGCAAACTTTGTACTCAGAAAAAAGCCGAACTCTAATAAGCCACCCCTGGTGGTCCCAAATCTCAACTTCACTGAAGTTTCTCGGCTATCGAGAGAACACAATCATGGGCCTAAGGACAACTTTGCATGACTATGCATACCATGCCCTCAGCGGCTCTACATATTGATCTCCCTGGCCCGTCTACCAAAGGCAAGATTTCCTTAGGCGATGCCTCTCTCCGTACGCCTCTTGGCCCTCGAGCCCCTATGTCTGTCCTGGGATTCCGAAACCCTCTGAGCTACAGTTTACCATCATCCTTCACAATCCTACCTGAATATGGTGGAACGACTTTGACAAGATTACTGAGAATCAGGAGAAGTCGTTCCATTTTAAATGATCTCTAGCTGCATGACTTTAAACTACGCCAATCCTCAACCATCCCTTACGCTAACTGAGTTTGTATGGAAGTGGTCTCCTGACCACGTTCCTGATTGATACAGATGTTCTCAAAACCTTTCAGACGTCATATACCCTTTCTGAGCCACCCCCAGTGGTTTTCCTAATTTCCCAAGCCACCCATCGTGGTTTCCAAGAGCCGGACTTCCATGAAGTCCCCAAGCCATCAAAAATGGATTTTAATTGACTTAAGGACACCTTTGTATGACTATACATAACATGCCCATAGCGGCTCTTCATATTGATCACCCCTTGACCTGTCACACCCCGAACCGATGCTTTATTTCATTTTAATTATTTTGGGTCTCATTTTTTAATTGTGTTTTGAACCGGTTTTAAATTAAAAGAAAATCTCGTTTTTATACGAACGTTCAAGCGTATGCACACCCTGCACAGTTCCTACTCTTTTTTAAGGGATTTTTCGTTATTGAATGTGTTTTTTTAGATATGCAACCATGCGCGCGACCCCGAGCGTGAGACTGTGCACGGTGTCCGCTCTCAGTTAATAATTTTATTATTATTATTTTAGTTAATATTTTAATTAGGCTTAGAATATTAAATTATTGACATATTTATAAAATTGTTATTGTTAATATTATTGGATTTTATTAAAATTCTTATTTTGTTCATTATTATTTGTTATTATTTTATTATTTTGTTTATTTTATACTCTTTTCTTTTATCCCCTTAGTTTATATGTTATACATTCTTTTCTTTTATTATTATTATTATTTTATTTTATTTTTTTATTTTTTTCCCTAACTCACTTTCTCTCCCCTATTCCCCCATCGCGCTACCCCCTTCCCCCCAAGTGCTGAACCCCAAACCCCCTCCTCCCTTCTCACGGCACGCAACGCCACCCCCCCCCCACCGGCGAGCCCTCTAGCGCGCCTCACCTCCTCCTTACTGCGCCCCCTTCTCCCTCTCCGGCCAGCCGCTCGGAGACCTCACAGCAGCTTCCCTCACCCCCCTCCAGCGACTACGCACCGGCCCTCAGACAGACTCGTGCGCCGTCTGCTCGCCTCACCTGAACCGCCGTGCCGCCGTCCCACCTCTCACCACCGGTCGGCCTCCCAGCCTCCTGCACAACCTTCCCATGCGCGGATTCTCCTCTCCGAAAGCCCCTTTGGGTAAAACCGTATTTCGATTAGGATTTTTAGGTTTTCAGCGGGTTTGATGTTCATGTAAGGGTTTTAATCTTGAGTTTTTCTTGTTTAATCATCTCGATTAGGGTGTATTTAAGTTTCCTTGTGGTGCGTTTGTCATGAAATTGAGGAATTCACATCAATTTTTAGGGAAAACGACTCTGTGGTAAGTGGTTCTATATTTCGATTTTAATTGATGACTTAATTTGCTTATTTAACTAATTTAGCCTGGTTATTGATTGTTTTGTTTGATGCGAATTCGATTTTACTTGAGGTTTAGTATATTTCTGATGTGTCTATGAGTTTAGTTTTATGTTTATATGATAGGAGTACTTGTTTCTATGAGAAACCATGTTGAACTGTTTAAAGAGTGTTTTATAAATTGTACAGTTAGTTTATTAATATGTGCAGGTGGTGAAAAGTTTTTTTTATATAGCGTCGTGTGTGTTGGATTTCAACCAAAATTATTTTGGTGTAGTTTTGTGGTAAAACATTGAAGCACACCCTGAAAATGTTATAGTAAGTGTTTCTTTAATTTATTTAATTGTTTATGTGGTGCAAAAATAGTTTTAAGACAATTCATTATACATTTGATTTTAAAGTGGTATCTTAATATGAGATACGATGTGTTTTACTTGAAAACTCGTGTCAAGCTTCTTATCACTATTTTATAAAATTTATTGTTGGTTTATCAAAGTGTGGAAAGACTGCAGTTAGTGTTTTGGTATGGTTTCAATGTGCTCTTGGTTTTTGAAGTTGGATTTGGGTGCGCTCTTGATAAAAAAATCTCATATTGTTATTTATAATCGTTTCATAAAATGTTTTAATGATTTGTTAAGTTGTAAAGGAGGTGCAGATTGTGTTTTGGAGTTATTTTGGTGTGTGTATTGTCTCAAAATGGTATCCATGTGTGTAAATGATGGTTCTTGGGGTGCATCGTATCTTGTTTTATCTGGGTGCGTTGATGTGATGTGTTTTTCTAAAATGTTTTATAGATTGTTTCTGTGTTTATTTGTTTTATTAAATTATTTGTGTAGTGCGTTGGGCCGCGCGTGTCGAGGAATCCTACATGTACATGCTTAGGGTAAGGCATGTACATATATATGCCCTCTTTTCACATATTCCCTCATTGCATGGGGAATATGTGCAATGCAGCTAGGGGTGTATATATATATATGTGTGTATAAACGCATGTGTGCGTGTGCACCAAGTGTCGGTTCGGGTGGCCATTGACAGATAGCGACAAGTTTGAGGTAGGTCCCATATGCCTAAGCTTTTAATTTTAAATTCATAAATTCTTGATTGTTTTAAAAATATGTTTTACACTATGCTATATATACATGCTACGGAATCTGATTACGGTTGCTAGAAACTATTATTCCCTGTATTGGTAAATTGAAATTTATTTCAAAGCCGTTGGTCTTAAGTGACTTTTCTTGGAAAAATTGATTTCTTATGTTGTTTTGAATTGGTAATGTGTATTTCCAAAGGTGTTTGGCCTTTTGTCCAGTTGATTTTACAAAGTGTTCCCTTTATGTAATTAAGCATGTTTGGTATCTTAAGAATGTTTTATGAAATAGAAAAACTTCTATTGAGGCCCGTTTGGCACTTTAAGATTTTGTTTGCGAAAATAAAAAACCCCTTTTTAGTCATTCCCCTAAATTTGAAAATAAAATGTGATGCAAGTGTTAATGAGTGGTTTGTGATATGTGCCTAGTGTCAAGGCTTGTGCGTGATTGTGTGATGTAAAGAGGGGGAATGCACTAAAGTAGGGAGTGTGATGGTGAAAGGTTGAATGAGTTTTAGATAAAGAAAGTGTAATGTACTTGTTTGATTTCCTGATAAAGAAAACTCACCACCATTTGATATTGAGCACAAGGGGAAACCTGGGTATCTAGGTGGGTGACCAGGACTAGTACGCTAGATGACATGGCAGGGGTTCGTCCCGGTTTTTCTAGCATGATTGACTCAACAACACTAACTAAAAATTTGTATTTCTGAGGGTTGTGGTCTTCTAAGCCACGTTTTGTGAGGGTTGTGGCCTTCTAAGCCACGTTTTCTGAGGGTCGTGGTCTTCTAAGCCACGTTTCACCAACGTACGGGGTCTTTAGGTTCCCACTTGTTCTAGATGCCTATAGGGATTACCCATAGTGCTCATTTGTAACATGCTACTTGTGATGTAACTTCCTTTTCAGTTGTTTCATACCTGATATCTTGTTTGTAAAAATCACATTTTATTCCAAACTGGTTTCTTTTCATTTTGAAATTTTAATGCATGCTTGAAACCTATTTTGAAAATGTAGTAAGAGTGGAATGTTTTATTTAAAAATGCAAACTCATTACTTGAATTTGAAAAGAAGGGAAAATGTTATTTTATTATATCTTATTTTCAAACTGGCATGGCTGGGTTTCATAATAAAGGCAGAGGCATAGGATGTGGTTATATTTTGGCTTTCCTACTGAGCATCTAGGTGCTCACGCCTACTTTATCTTTATAGTTTCAGGTTTTAGTCATGGATCTCTCGAGCATGGTTTTATGATTGGTGGTGACCCATGGGGTCACTTGGAGGTACGTCTAGTTGGTCACCTTTATTTTATTACCCTTTGTTTGTGTTTTCCAGTTTGTTCAGTTTATTTATATTTTTTTGTCTTTTATTTTCTGGGATAAATCATTCCCAACTTCTTGTTTTGATGCCTGGCACTAGTTTCCAGCCCATGGGGATCGGGAACGCCCATCGGGCCATGTCGCGGACCGGGTCGGGCGTTGGGTCGGATGACGACCTAGCCTGGTTCATGACAAAATGGTATCAGACGTGCCCTTGTTATTTGGGGTGTCAAGTATCTTGGTGATTAGGTGTGTTGGGACTCGAGAGGTAAGTGTGGTAAGGACGTCATGAACCCTTGCCCATCCCGAGACTCAAGTTTCCATGGGTAGTTCGGGATTTGAATTTTCTTCTTTGGATTGGTATGTGTGGATGGGGGGTGACAAGAGAAGTGATCCGATGTTACGTGACGAGCCTTCTTGGAGTAGCGACCCATGTATGGCCCGAGTGCATGGTTCAAGATGCTTCCTGTGGTTGATGCTCTCTTGGAGCATGGCCTGCTAAGCTATGTTACCGGGTTGGTGTAACCACTAGTCCCTTATTTTTGTGTGATTTAATGTGAGTTATGTTTAACCTTCATTTTGGTTGGTGTGAGTAGACCTCAAAATTGAAAATGGATTTTTGTGAAGGTGGTTTCAAATGGGAATGTGGTGTTAGAGTGGAAAAGTGGTTTTGAAATGGAAATTGTTTTCTTTTAACGAATGTGTGGTTTCAAAAGGGAAAATGGGAGGTGTTTTGGATGTTGTTTTGGAATCTCAGTAACACTTTTTGGAATGTGAATTGGAAAATGTTTTGGAAATTGGAAATGTATTTCTTTGAAGATAAGTTACTTTTTCAAATTGGTTGGGAATTTTTTCTTTACGTTGAATGATCTGTTTTGAAAATGAGAAGTGTCTTGGATTGACCCTTGGTATTCCTATGAGTGATCACATACATTGATGTGCGCACGTGGAAAGTGGGAAAATTGGTGATGTGAGTGGATGGGTACTTGAGCTAGCACATGAATATGTATGTGTGAGACTTCATGGGATATCAATGGTGGATATTTGAGTTGTTCTGTTTGATGAAAGATGGTTTTCAAAAACGGTTTTTTCAAGTGTTTAGAAAAGTGAGTGAGAAATTGTTTAGCATTCTCTTTTCGTGTTGGGTATTATTTTTCGTGAGTTCTTGGTTTTGACATATTGAATTGTGGTTGGAATAGTGATTTGAGTTTGAGTTTTTGTTTGTGATTGAGGTGTGTAATTTTGATTTATGATGAGTTTTGATTCGAATTTGTGTCTCTTGTTTTTGAGTATGCTTACTAGAAAAGTCCCATAAGTTCCTAGTGAGCGTCTTCTAGTTGTTGGTTCTACCCAGACTCTTAGCAGAGTGGTGGAATTGAATTCTTTTCGGTTGTTGTCCAGCTACCATGGTGATCGTGATCTATCGATGGTAGTAGACTAGCTTGGTGAAGTCGTGGGTGTTTTCAGGTTATTGGGAACTCCCAAAGTCATGAGAGTCCGTGTTGGTTTGGGTCCGTTTGAAGGTGAAACTTTGGATTGGTGGAGGAAATAATCCCAGCGTCGTTGCATGATGGTGCGTCTTGGAAGGTGTTTAGGGACACTCTCGTCCGATGGTTTATACCCAAGGAAGTAAAGGTGAGGAAAGTGGCAGAACTAGTGGGTGTCGAGTAAGGCCAACAAGCAGTGAAGGCCTACGTGGGACATGCCAAGGGGTTGATTCTATTTTCTCTAGAGGTAGCGTCGTGGAATCAGTTTATGTTTCTCTTGTGTGGGGTCTTCCTCCAAGGTTCTAGGACCATTTATTTTTTGTGTTCGGGAAGGTTCCCCATCCGGTGACGAGGGTGAATCGGAGGAACCTAACTCAGACAAGTCTTCTTTTCAATCCCATCTTCTATTAGTGGGACGACCCCCTTCGCTTCTTGTGCGCTCGGTTTGGGTACTTTAAGTCTCACTGTCATCATCCTTCGAAGACTTGTCGTCGGTGTGCCATTTGGGAAACGTAGAGGGGCTCCGCTAGCGGCTTCGTCAGGAGGATTCTCGACAGGAGAGTATCAGCTCCTGAATGCGGGGCAGCAGATGCTTCAAGACATTAGAGCTCCAGCCACAGGTCTCGGAGTGAAGCTCTTCACGCAGTCAGGAATCGTTGGGTGTGGGTCACATTGGTCTAACTTTTGTCTCCAGTGCTAAAATAGGGACGGTTTAAATTTCTCGATTCAAGATTCCTCGTCTTTGAAGGTTCTATTTTTCTATAAGAGGCGTAAAGGTCTCCTTTTCTCATTGTGGTCTTTGTTCCTTGAATACCCCACTGTGGTTGTAAAAAAAAGGCATGGTGATCTTGTTTTCATGTAATTCCAGTAGTTGTGCCTCCTCAAGTGTGACCCATTGTGTTTTAGTACATGCTCGTTTTGGAGATGCTCATCTCTTGTGGAAATGATGAGTCATGGTTAAGTTCATTATTTGGTAGAATTCTTATGTGGGCTTTCTCATGTCGCAGTGGTTTCTGGTTTGGGTTGGAAGTTCTCATGTCGGTTTATACTGGTTGGTTTAAGCTAGTCGGTTCTTAAATGGTGGCGAGACTCACCATGAATCTTGTTGTGCCTTTTTTGGGGTTTGGTCTGTGTGGTGGTTCCCTCATGGATCAAGTTAGCAGTTCCAGAGTTAGTTCATTCTAAGAGTCTCAATGTCGGTTGTGCTAGTCGGGTTCTTGTGGTGGGGAGAACCCTCCTCTTTTCCTGATGGTTCTTCTCTTCTCAGTTTCCCTCAAAGTTGGTCGGGTGGGACTGATGGAGTGAAAAGTCATACCAAGTTGTGATTTTGTTAGCCTCATTCAATTTCAAACCCAAGTTTGATTCCTCGTTTGGCTGGGTGACTTTCTGGGGGCAGAATGTTTTTATGGTGGGGAGAACTGTCACACCCCGACCCGATGCTTTATTTCATTTTAATTATTTTGGATCTCGTTTTTGAACTATGTTTTGAACCAGTTTTATATTAAAAGAAAATATCGTTTTTATACGAACGTGAAAGCGTATGCGTGCCCTGCATAGTTCCTACTCTTTGTTAAGGGATTGTACGTTATCGAATGTGTTGTTTTTGAGACACGCAACCATGCGCGCGACCCCACGCGTGAGACCGTGCACGGTGTCCGCTCTTAGTTAATAATTTTATTATTATTATTTTAGTTAATATTTTAATTAGCCTTAGAATATTAAATTATTGACATATTTATAAAATTGTTATTATTATTATTATTATTGGAGTTTATTAAAATTCTTATTTTTTTCATTATTATTTGTTATTATTTTATTATTTTGTTTATTTTATACTCTTCTCTTTTATACCCTTAGTTTATATGTTATTCATTCCTTTCTTTTATTATTATTATTATTATTATTATTTGTTTTTATTTTATTTTATTTATTTATTTTTCCCTAACTCACTTCCTCTCCCCTATTCCCCCGTCGCGCTACCCCCTTCCCCCCGAGTGCTGAACCCTAAATCCCCTCCTCCATTCTCACGGCCCGCAACGCCACCCCCCTGCCGGCGAGCCCTCCATCGTGCCTCACCTCCTCCTTGCTGCGCCCCCCTTCTCCCTCTCCGGCCATCCACTCGGCGACCTCGCAGTGGCATCCCGCACCCCCCTCCAGCGACTGTGAACCGGCCCTCGGACAGACCCGTGCACCGTCTGCTCGCCTCACCCGAACCGCCATGCCGCCATCCCGCCTCTCACAACTGGTCGCCCTCCCAACCTCCTGCACAACCTTCCCTTGCGCGGACGCTCCTCTCTGGAAGCCCCTTTGGGTAAAACCCTATTTCGATTAGGATTTTTAGGTTTTCAGTAGGTTTAATGTTCATGTTAGGGTTTTAATCTTGAGTTTTTCTTGTTTAATATTCTGGATTAGGGTGTATTTCAGTTTCCTTGTGGGGAATTTGTCATGCAATTGAGGAATTCACAACAATTTTTAGGGAAAACGACTCTGTGGTAAGTGGTTCTGTATTTTGATTTTAATTGATGACTTAATTTTCTTATTTAATTAATTTAGCATGGTTATTGACTGTTCTGTTTGATGCAAATTCGATTTTACTTGAAGTTTAGTATATTTCTGATGTGTTTATGAGTTTAGTGTTGTGTTTATATGATAGGAGTACTTGTTTCTATGAGAAACCATGTTGAACTGTTTAAATAGTGTTTTATAAATTTTACAGTTAGTTTATTAATATGTGCAGGCGGTGCAAAGTTTTTTTTATATAGCGTCGTGTGCGTTGGATTTCAAAAAAAAATTATTTTGGTGTAGTTTTGTGGTAAAACATTGAAGCACACCTTGAAAATTTTATATTAAGTGTTTCTTTAATTTATTTAATTGTTTATGTGGTGCAAATATAGTTTTAAGACAATTTATTATACATTTGATTTTAAAGTGGTATCTTAATATGAGATACGATGTGTTTTACTTGAAAACATGTTTCAAGCTTCTTATCACTATTTTATAAAATGTATTGTTGGTTTATCAAAGTGTGGAATGACTACAGTTAGTGTTTTGGTATGGTTTCAATGTGTGCTTGGTTGTTGAAGTTGGATTTGGGTGCGCTCTTGATAAAAAAGTCTCATATTGTTATTTATAATCGTTACATAAAATGTTTTAATGATTTGTTAAGTTGTAAAGGAGGTGAAGATTGTGTTTTGGAGTTATTTTGGTGTGTGTATTGTCTCAAAATGGTATCCATGTGTGTAAATGATGGTTCTTGGGGTGCATCGTATATTTTTTTATCTGGGTGCGTTGATGGGATGTGTTTTTCTGAAATGTTTTATAGATTGTTTCTGTATTTATTTGTTTTATTAAATTATTTGTGTAGTGCGTTGGGCCGTGCGTGTCGAGGAATCCTACATGCACATGCATAGGGTATGGCATGTACATATATATGCCCTCTTTGCACATATTCCCTCATGGCGCGGGGAATATGTGCAATGGAGCTAGGGGTGTATACATATATATATATATGTATGTATGTATAAACGCATGTGCGCGTGTGCACCAAGTGTCAGTTCGAGTGGCCATTGACAGATAGGGACAAGTTTGAGGTAGGTCCCCTATGCCTAAGCTTTTAATTTGAAATTCATAATTTCTTGATTGTTTTAAAAATATGTTTTACACTGTGCTATATATACATGCTATGGAATCTGATTGCGGTTGCTAGAAACTATTATGCCTTGTATTGGTAAATTGAAATTTATTTCAAAGCCGTTGGTCTTAAGTGACTTTTCTTGGAAAAATTGATTTCTTAAGTGGTTTTGAATTGGTAATGCGTATTTCCAAAGGTATTTAGCCTTTTGGCCGGTTGATTTTACAAAGTGTTCCCTTTATGTAATTAAGCATGTTTGGCTTCTTGAGAATGATTTTTGAAATAGAAAAACCACTATTGAGGCCCGTTTGGCACTTTAAGATTTGGTTTGCGAAAATAGAAAACCCCTTTTTAGTCATTCCCCTAAATTTTAAAATAAAATGTGATGCAAGTGTTAATGAGTGGCTTGTGATATGTGCCTAGTGTAAAGGCTTGTTCATGATTGTGTGATGTAAAGAGGGGGAATGCACTTAAGTAGGGAGTGCGGTGGGGAAAGGTTGAATGAGTTTTAGATAAAGAAAGTGTAATGTACTTGTTTGATTACTTGATAAAGAAAACTCACCACCATTTGAAATTGAGCACAAGGGGAAACCCGGGTATCTAGGTGGGTGACCAGGACTAGTACGCTTTATAACATAGCAGGGGTTCGTCCCAATTTTTCTAGCATGATTGACACAACAACACTAACTAAACATTTGTATTTCTGAGGGTCGTGGTCTTCTAAGCCACGCTTTCTAAGCGTCGTGGCCTTCTAAGCCACGTTTTCTGAGGGTCGTGGTCTTTTAATCCACGTTTCACTAACGTACGGGGTCTTTAGGTTCCCACTTGTTCTAGCTGCCTATAGGGATTACCCATAGTGCTCATTTGTAACATGCTGCTTGTGATGTAACTTCCATTCCAGTTGTTTCATACCTGATGTCTTGTTTGTAAAAATCACATTTTATTCCAAACTGGTTTCTTTTCATTTTGAAATGTTAATGCACGCTTGGAACCTATTTTGAAAATGTAGTAAGAGTGGAATGTTTTATTTAAAAATGAAAACTCATTACATGAATTTGAAAAGATGGGAAAAAATTATTTTATTATATATTATTTTCAAACTGGCATGGTTGGGTTTCATAATAAAGGCGGAGGCATAGGATGTGGTTATATTTTGTCTTTCCTACTGAGCATCTTGGTGCTCACGTCTATTTTATCTTTACCGTTTCAGGTTTTAGTCACGGGTCACTCGAGCATGGTTTTATGAATGGTGGTGACCCATGGGGTCACTTGGAGGTATGTCTAGTTGGTCACCTTTATTTTATTATCCGTTGTTTGTGTTTTCCAGTTTGTTCAGTTTATTTATATTTATCTGTCTTTTATTTTCTGGGCTAAATCATTCCCAACTTCTTGTTTTGATGCCCGTCACTAGTTGCCAGCCCGTGGGGATCGGGAACGCCCTTCGGGCCATGTCGCGGACCGGGTCGGGCGTTGGGTTGGATGACGACCCGGCCGGGTTCATGACATGACCGTTTTACCAAAGGCAAGTATTCCTTAGGCAACGCTCTTCCTACCTCTGCACGCCGACGCAACTCCCATGCCTTGAGACATGCCCTGAATGTCGTTCAAATTTAAACATGATTCCCCCCACGTGTTCCTGAAGAGTATTGAGACATATTTTAATAAGTTGAACCCCATTGGGGCCTTCGCCCCACCATATTTGGTCAAATCTATTCGACCTAAAACATCATTAATGATAGTCTTGAAGGTGGTACTTTAAACCACCCAAGAAAGGAGGCACAAAGCCTGTTAGGCCGAAAACCAGAAAAGGGTGACCTAAGAAAAAGTAGAGCTATACCCGCTGGGTCCACACTAAATGGGCCGAGGCATAATCAGGGCATAAAAAATACAAAAAGTTTGTGGGGATTTTAAAAAAAAACCCCAGCAATAGTCAAACTGTCCTCACTGAGTCCCTTGGCTCAGGAAAAAGTTAGAGCATTGTCCAACCACTCATCGATTTTCAGGACAACTCTACATCGGAATAGTCTCCTCTTCATTCCGATTGGACCCCATTTCGATTGGGGGAATTTGTAGGGTCTCGCAAAATCCGAAAAGTATATTCTACCCAAATCCCCCCAATGAATTGCGGAAAATATTGGAGAAAATTTTAAGAGGGGACACAAGCAGGACCGGTCCGCAGACTGGTCCCATGATAACGTGGTGTGGCCAGGCCCCACGAAGCACCCCTCCACGAACCGTCGTCATTCGCGAAATAGAGGCGGAGATCCTCTGCGGTCGTGAGGTAGGATGGGCGCTAATCCGGTTCACCGTCATGAACTGCCCCAACTGCAGACCACGTCGACCGGTTCAAGCCGCATCCGCTATCATTCGCGGAATGGAGGTGAAACCCTCCACGGCCGCGAAGCACTCTCTGAGTTCGGTTCGCGAGGGGTAGAGAAGCGCTCGGTACCCACCACGAGTTGTGGATTGACCAAGTCAGTCGTAAACCATGTTTTTTTCATGGACCTCCACAAATGGTGTCGTGTATCCATAGATACATCTCTTTCCCCACCCTATAAAAGGAGATCTATGGGGAAGGGAAAAGTGGGATTCAATTCGGATTCAGAGGGATTAGATATTTGGAAGGAGATCGATCGAAGGAAGCCTTAGGATTTCGCAAACAGCGAAGTTCCCGTTCACGAACCACAGCAGGTATGAACCTGGGAGCGAATTAAAAAGGAATAAAAAATGCATAATAATTTGGTGAACCGTGAACATAAAAGAATATAAAAAGGGAATAATGTGAACCATATCCCCTCTGTGGATGCACTCCCCATGGACCAAGGTATTTATGCCTCTTTTCTGATCCACCGCACTGCGTAGCACCCTCCTATGCGGGCAAAGCCTCTACCGAATAACCCCTGATCGAAGCCGCCCTTGGCCTCCGCTGCTCGCATGGACCCCTCAGTGTACCCCCTGGTATACGGGCTGAACCCAAAGCCCGAACCACCCTGGTTCGCAAGATGCTTTCCAGACCGTGAACCACCCTGGTTCACAGGATGCCCCTCAGTCCGCAGACCACCCTGGTCCGTGGAAGGCTTCTCCAGTCACGTCCCACCTCCCAACGTGAAGGTGGCCACCACTCCTTCATACATGTGTCCCCTTAGAGCCTTTGGAGTTCCCATTCCCCAAGCTAGATAAAATCCATCCTATACGACCAGATCCTCTGTGACCCCCTCATTGGACTACTCATATCAGCCCTGAGCCGAGGCCTCCACCAGAGCCACTAGATCCGCGTGGGGTAACCCTCAGGCCCATCAGCGCGCCATTTTGAGTTCACATACCCACGATAAGTAGAGGTGAGGGGGTTTCCCCAACCCTTGATCATATTCTTGAAGCATTCTTGGGTTCAAATTCCCACGGTAATGTGGAGTCTGATCTCGGGAATCCCCTTTGTACCCCTCCATTTGTTAAGGGATCCTGAGGGGTAGTAAAATACCCATTAGAAGGAAGCCCTCACGCACTGCAAGAGAGGAGACAGGCACAAGAGAACCCCCTTTCCCTCTCCCGCTGCGCGTTGTCGCATCGACATCCACCTAGGAGTAATCCCCGACCAAATGGGACACTCCATGCGTATGCCCCACTCCATTCCTCATGGGAGCACCTTTCGTAACGTGATCATCTGGTCCATGTTGCCTCATGTTTCTCACACTGAGCATGACTCACGTGGGATTAGAGTAAGCATCGACCATGACATCCTCCTATGTGCCTCCTTAGAGTGCAAGCCCCAATACGTTACTATGGGCTGCCTCAGAGCGTAAGCCCCAATCCTATGCGATCTACGGGGACTTTGATCCCTGTCTATTAGGTAGGGTATGTAAGAAGCCTCAAAGAGGATAAAGCCCACCAACCAGTCGATCCGACTATCCTCATGTCGGCTCACCGCGCCGCTCCTTGTGCCGCCTTAGTGACTCCAAACTCCTCTAGGTCATTAACCCATTGAGGGATGGTAAACCTTGGGCATAACTGATTCTGAATCCCTACGTTTAGCTGACCATTGCCAAACAGGGTTGAATCCATGGATACTATATTTGGGTATAAACCAAAGATTCACGAACATATGAATACGTCTTAAATCTATAAGAGAGTCCTGAAACAGGAAATAATTTCCCCCAAAAGGGTGTGATGAGCCCGACTTCCCAACCTCTTGACCAATGTGAGTTCTTAAGTGTTGCTGGTCAGACCATCCGGTGAACGCCTGCCTTTGGAAATCCGGTCCACGCATCATCAGATACAGAACTGTTGGGCGTTTCAAGACCAAAACCCGAAACAATACCCGAACCATTAATATTTTTTATCATTAATATATTTCTCTTCATGGTATGAAATATTTTATTTTATGTTATTTCATTCATGGGGCTTATGATTTCAATTTTACTAAAGTGGTATGAGTTTATTTCACAATCACATAGTTACTTGAGACTGTTTATGTTTAAGTCTATCATGGGTAAATTGTTTGATATTTCTTTATTAAATGAATATATTTTCTCCGAATATATTATCCATGAACCTCTCATATAATAGTATAATTTTCCTCTATTTGGTACATAAAATGACTGAGAAAACATTTTTATAAATAGATGGATTCATTTCTCTCTTTGGTCGAAAATAATTTTTCATTCATATCCATATTTTCTAAAAATATTTCCAATGTTTTTTCCATCATCCTCCACATGATTTATTTAAATAATATCAAGGATAAAAAATTAAAAAAATGCTTTGAAATGAATCTTCTTGTTGTTTTCAAAATGAGGTACTTTTTTACTTTTTATTTGTTTAAGGAATCATTATTTTAACATAATTTAATGAATAAAATTTATTGTCAACATTAACACTCCATAATTTCAAGATTCCATTAGAAGATTCCTTTCTTATTTAGAAAAAAATATTCATATTATGTAATTTTTTTAGTTTTTAAATATGATTTTAAAAGTGATATTTTTATTTTCCTCAAGAATGTTTATAATGATTATTTTATTTTATTTTTATTCATAAATGACAACAACAATTATTTTACATATTCTATACGGGGGATATGATGTAATGTTACCATCCTTATTATTTCTCTAGTTGGTTTATGATCAGTTTAAATAAATGTAAAACCCCAAGGTTTTAAAAGTAAATTGAAATTCATGAAACATTGGTTTAAGTAGATATTTATAATTATAACTAAACATAATTTCCCCACTTCTGTGTTTTGAATTCTGTAAAACAGAGATACACGGTTGCAATCAGTAAGTTATTTAGAGTATGATAGGACCAACATAATTTTTGCTTAATAGTAACATACCGGTATGAATAGTAAGGTTACCCTTATTAATAGTAACATACCACTATTAATAGAAACCTCACCTATGATAGTTTACATATAAGATTTAATTAAATATATGATATACCCATATCTTGGAAATATTAAATAAATTTTTTAAAATTGTTGTTTTCGAATAAAATATTATTTTATTTAAAAATTATATTAATAATATATAGAAAATTATTTTCAAAAAATTTAGCTCATTTTTGAATTCAACATGTCAAAAAATTGTTATGGTAATGTTTTCGGATTTTTCTAAAATATTTGAATATTTATGAATAGATAAATATGGTAAAATATCGTTTATGTATAAATTACCGATTAAATACACTATTTACTACATAATAGATAATGTAAGAAACCATTACTTAGAACTAATATACACTTATTACTATTTTCAGTATTGTAATCATATCAATTGATTGTCTTGTGAAAAATAATTAAATAATGATTAAAATAATGTAAAACACCTCCTCTCATCCACTATAAATACCACCCACATCCCCTCTTCCTCCCACACCTCTCGAGCCTTGATCCTTTCCAATGTTCTACCAAATAATCTTCTCAAGCACCTTACCCACGTCTAAGTCCAGTTTGTCTCACCCAGACACAAAAAACAAGGGCCTTAAGAATGATCTCAAGTAGAAGAGATCAAGAGCTAAACATCCTCTTTTGTTTTATTTCTTTTCATTTCATTTTATTTTTTATTCAGGTTATTTACTCACCATCCCTTATCAAAAAGGTATAAATGACCAATTATATTACATATTATGGGATTATCTAGGTTTATGGATGATTTACCATTATACTTCATCTCCTCTCCCACTTATTCAATATGTTAAAACACCATATGTGATGTGTCAATTTACCTACATCGTGGATGATGTGATTTTAATTTCATTTACTTGCTTCAATACTGGTCATGAAAAAAGTTTTATGGTTGAATCAGATTATAATTTATGTATTATATCTTATTTATGGTTAGGGAATCATTTTTTACACATGTTATTACCTTATAAAAAAATGAGTTCTTTAAGATCGAATAATCGCCAAATTGATCTAAACAAGTATCTGTAATGTTTTAACATATGAATCATCCTCATGTAATAATTCAAAATGATAAATGGTGTAATTTATGGTTATAGAAATATGAAAATAAAATTCGATTTTAATTTTGGAGTCTCACTTCCAATTGACAAGAATATCCATCATGATCCAATCATCAATTCCATGTAAAGTACGCACCTGAAAATAATGGAATTAACAAAATATAATTAAGGAATGGGTCGAATGATGTTATAAAATGAAGATGAAAGGTTTTAAATACCTGAATATTCTTCTATAAAATATCCATAACAATATTATATCCTTCATACAGATGTTTTAAACACGTTTGAAGGAAATGAAACCAGAGGTAAGGGATCCTCTCGTTCTAAATTTTGTTCAAGAATCTCCCCTATGTTATGATATTTAATTTTTAATTACTAATGATGGTGTATGAATTTTAACATCCCCCAAAAACCCTTATAATGTATTAATGAAGAGATACCCCTTTTAACTCATTAATCCCTCCCATGTACACCTTATTCCATGCTGAAATTTCGTAGGTGAATTCTAAACCTAATTTCCATTCTTTGGTTTAACATTCAATTTCAATGGTTTTTATCGTTATAAGAGGATTTGTGAAATTTAATTTATTTATATTATGTTGTATTATGTGTATTTATATTATATATACATATTCACTTCATTTAATCAATTCTTTCTTAAATGTTATGTAATTTGTAAAGGACTTTCCTCTTAAAATAATTTTAGATGTCTCTTTTATGAAATCGAAAGAGACTATTCTTTTTTTTGTCATGAGGGTTCTCTTATGATTTCATGATATTTTAAAATTATATTGTCACAATTATAAGTATTATAGTTATTTTTTAATAAAAATTTTTCATTATTTTTTGCGTGTATTTCTTATGTTTTAAGTGTGATTTTTACGAAAAAGGGTACTTAGAAATGTGAATGTGTTTTTCTCAGGGGTGTAAATGAGTTATGGAAGGTTTTATTGTTGATATGTTCCTCGTAAATTTTAAATTCTAGGTTGGTCCCATTATATATCAATATATGATGGATGAGCCCCATTATATCTTAAGATATGTTGGGTAGATCCCATTATATATTAATATATGTTGGGTTGAGTCCATTATAGCTCATGATATGATAGGTGAACTCCATTTTAGCTCTCCAATGAATTGGGTACTATACAGATGAATTTTGAAAAAAAATAATTATTCCATGTGTAAGTGTTAATGTAAGAGTGATATGGTAAATATGTCCCAAGGATTGCACATGATGTTTTTAGGCATATTATTTTTAAGGATTAAGGGTTTATTTGTTTTTTTGTTTTCACTTGACTAATGATAATTTTCTTTATATCCATTAATGAGTTTTATACTCATCCCATGTTTTAAAAAAAAATCCACCATATATAAGAATGGTTAAGAGAAAAAATGGATTCATGATGTTTGATATGGTGTTTTCTCAAAGATAACAGGTTTTATGTTTTAATGTTTTATATTTTGAAAAAAACTCATACTGTTTTTATTGGTATCCCCATTGTAGGAATGTGGTATATTTTGTATGTAATATGTACTAATTATTTAAAGCTATAAACTTGAAAATATAATCAATGTGTAATAATTTTTGATCTTGACTAAAATTCAAGATTAACTAATGTTCATGGCTGTGTTTTTATAGTAGGTATCAAAGGATGGTTTAGATAACATTAGGGGTTAGTATAATGTTAACAAAAAACCATAAAATATTTTTACTATATGTTAAAATTGAAATGTTAAATCATTTAATGATTACCGTGTTTCTTCATCTAAGATATATCTATTTAGAATGGTTTTCCACAGAAGAAATAGGGAAGCTGAAGTAGGAAGGCACCAAGAGATAGATGTCTGTCTCAATCTGCAGCTTAGAATGGTGGGAATCAGAACTGAGTAGTTTGTGATAGGAATGGATTAGTTTACTCAAGAAATAAATGGCATTATTATCCATAATAAAGTGTAATACGATCTAGAATGAAGAAACATATCTTTTGTTGAAAATTTTATAAGGTAACATCATCCATCATTCAGTAGAACCACAGATCTAGTGATATCTAATGGATGGATCAATGCTCTAGAGAATATATTTCATGTCATGGGATGTTTAGAATGTCAAATGGAAATACAATACATTTATCGTTTCGAAGGTGAAGTCGATCAATTTTGGTATCTAGTGAAGAATACGGGAGAAATAGATGATCTTGATAGTCTGAAATGGGATGACATTAAGAGTCTTTTTCTAGAAAAATATTATCCAGTATCTATTCAACTCATAACAGAGAAAAATTTTTTGTAACTAATGTTGAAAGATGATGATTCGGTAGCATCATATGTAGTTAGTTTTATAAGACCGGATAGGTATTTACTATATGTTACTCGGGATTTTTATAGTAAAATTAATATATTTTACTGTGGTTTCAAACCATCTTTGCAAAAAGTTTTTTCTTCAAGAGAGTTTAAAATCTATGAAAATATTTTTCGTTGTTTTGAAAAAGATAAGATGGAGTTTTCTCACACATATGTGCCTCGAGAAGACAATAATAATAAATGGTCAGGTTCGAAGGAAATGAGAAAGAATTCATCAAAGAAGTATGGAAGTAAGAAAATCAATTTCTCTTCTTGTGAAAAGTGTGGTAAATGGCATCCTGGTGAATGCATGGTAAATTTTGGGAAGTGCTACTAATGTGTAATGTTTGATAACTTGTCTGGTCAGTGTTAGGAAAATGATCCAAAAATTAATGAGAATATAATGGTGAGATGCTTTAACTGTATGGAATTGGGTCATTTTTCTAGTGTTTTTCCACAGCTAGTTACTCGAGTATGAAATCAATAAGATTGGAAGAAGAAGGGTGTGGAGAAATCATTTGTAACCACTTCAACATATATCGAGCCATCAAATGAGGTGGTATCAGGTATATTGCTTATTTTTTATAATTTTGAAAATGTGTTGTTTGATTCAGGGTCTACACATTAGTTCATATCAGATAAAGTTTTGTAAAAATTGGGAATTCATCTTCATGAAATGAAACTAGAACTCATGGTGAAAACACATGGAGGTAATATTGTGGTAAAAATATGTTTTAATAATCTACCAATATTTTTTTGTGGAAAGAGTTTACCTACAAACCTTATTTTTTTGCCTCTATTAGAGTTTGATGTTATTCTGGGTATGGGATAGCTTTACTTTTATCATGCTGAGATAGATTTCAGAGGACATGAAGTTGTTTTTTAGAAAGAATTTCATTTTGTGTACAATAATGAACTCATACAATTAATAACATATTTAGAAGCTAAGAAAAATGATAAAAGATTTAAATCAAAGTTATCTTGTCCATATTTTTGAAGATATGGGAACTATTCAAATTAGTAATGTACCAGTGGTAAATGAATACCTTTATGTTTTTCCTTATGATGTTCCTGGTGTTATTCCTAATCGAGAGGATAAGTTTACCATTTACTTAGTTACTGATTCTAATCCAATTTCTAAACCCCCTTATCCACTGTCTCAACTGGAACTTCGATAAATAAAAAATAATTTGAATGATTTATTAGGTAAAGTATTAATATGTCCTAACACTTTTCCATGGGGTTTTTCTATATTTTTTGTTAAGAATAAAGTTGGTACGATGATAATTTGCATTGATTACAGAGCCTTTTATAACATTACTAAAAAAAACAAGTATTCTTCACCTCATATCGATGATTTCTTTGATCAGATCCCAATAGAAAAATATTTTTCTAAGGTTGACCTAAGGTTGGGGAACCATTAGTTTAATATAAATGATGTAGATGTCCTGAAAACTGCATACCCTACTAGATATGGTCATTATGGATTTGTAGTTATGCCTTTCGTGTCATCTAATGCACCCTCTTTATTCATGGATCTTATGAATAGAATATTTCATGAGTTATTGGATAATTTTGTGGTTTTTCTTATTAATGACATTCTAGTATAATCTAGAATTAAATAGGAGCAGGAAAAAATATTTGGGTCATTTTGAAAACCTTAATAGAAATTAAACTGTATGGAAAATTCATCCAAAACAAAAGTGGTTGATGAATGTCCAAGACCTAAAAATACTATATAGATTCATAGTTTTGATGGATTAATAGGTTATTACCAAGAGTTTGTTAAAAACGTTTCATGGTTATCTAACCTACTAACTAAGTTAACACGAAAAGGGTTTGATTTTTTGGAATGAATAATGTCAGGTTTGTTTTTAGAAATGGAAAAGAGGATTGGTGAATTCTGCAGTTCTAAATCTACCTTCTTAAAATGGTGAGTTTCTCATCTACAGTGATGCTTCATTAATGGGACTTGGTTGTGTTCTAATGAATAATGATCAAGAAAATTCTTAGGCATCAAGAGAACAAAATCCTCATGAGTTAAATTATCCCACACATGATTGGAATTTGCAGCTACGGTTTTTGCATGGAAAATTTGGAGGCATCATCTGAATGGAGAAAAATGTCAAATATATAAATATCATAAAAGCTTCTATTATATATTTACTCAGAAGGAATTAAACTTGAGATATAGAATAAGGATAAAACTGATCAAGGATTGTGATTTCACAATTAATGGCCATCATGGGAAAAATTAGAGTGGCTGATGTATTCAGTTGGGAAGTTAATGTTACATTAACCATGATACATTTAGAACATGATACTTTTGAAAATTATTTAAGGAATTTGGGCATAGAAGTTGTTGGGGTGTGAAATAAAAATGTTTTTCTTCACGTTTCAGTTTAGTTATCTTTGTTAGATATAATAAATCAAGAACATATGGTATATAGTGATCTACAAAAAATGTAGAATTAGTTAAAATGGGTATGTTTCTTGAAATTAACCTTGATAAAAAAAAAATTAAGATTTGGTAAAAGTTTGTGGGTTACATGCAATTCTCAGTTAAAGAAATAATTGTTATTTATAGCTCATAGTTATCCATTTAAAATTCATCATGGAATACCTAAGATGTACAGATACCTTCAAGAGTATTACTAGTGTGATAGAATACAATGGGATATAATAGAATTTTGTGTGAAATGTTTGACATGTAAATAGGTTAAATTAGAGTGGCAATTACCAAAGGGGATACTTAATCTTTTGTCAGTTCTAGAGTAGAAATGGGAGAATATATCCATAGAAATAATTGTGGGACTACTGATGACTTCTTGATGTAACAATCTAAATTGAGTTATTGTTAATAAGCTAACTAAATCATCACATTTTTTGTCTATTCAAGATACAAAGTCTTTAGATCATCTTTTTCAACAATACCTCAAAGAGATTGTTAGGTTATATAGAGTGCCTCTTTTGATTGTATCTGGTCGGGATCTCTGGTTTACTTATAATCTTTGAAATGACCTTCATAAGTTGTTGGGAAAAAATTAAATTTCAGTATAGATTTTCATCCTCAATTAGATGGGAAGTCAAAGTGAACGATTCAGAAATTGGAGGATATGCTTCGATCTTGTTTAATGGATTACCCAAGAAGTTGGCATAAACATATTTCTCTAGTTGAATTTCTATATAATAACAGTTTTCATTGCAGTATACATATGGAACCTTTTTAATCATGGTATGAGGAGAGGTGTTAGACTATAGCGTTTTGGGATTAAGTTAGATAAAGAATGTTGATGGGTCCAGAATTACTAAAGGAAGTGGCTGAGAAAGTGAGGATGGTCTAGTAGAACGTGAAGATATATTAGAGCAAGCAAACAATTTATGAATATAGTAGAAGGAAAGACTTATCTTTCATGGTAGGTGACTATGTTTTCTATAAAATATCTCCTTCGAAAAAGTTATGTTTTTTGTTAATAATGGTAAGATGAGGGAACAGTTTATTGGACCTTATTAAATCCTTGAGAAAGATGGACCAGTTTCATACCATGTATCTTTGCCTCCATGTTTTTCTAAGGTACGTAATGTTTTACATGTTTCGATATTGAGAAATTATATGCTAAATTCATCTCATGTTCGAGCCCAGAAGTAGTTTAGCTAGAGGATAACCTTACTTATGAAGAGAGACCAATTTATATTATTGATCATAGAGAGAATGTATTTTAGAATAAGGTAACCCAACTTGTAAAGGTTTTGTAGAGAAACCACGTGGTAGAAGAAGCAACATGTAATCTAAAAAATGTATAAGGGAAAGGTACACAAACTTGTTTAATAAGTAAATAAAATTGTGAGGATGAAATTTCCAGAAGGTGGGGATAATGTAACACCCCAAGGTTTTAAAAGTAAATTGAAATGCATGATACATTTTTTTAGAATATTGTTATAGTTAGCATTAATCTTAATTTTCCCATTTCTTTGTTCTGAATTTCAATAAATGGACATACACAGTTTCAATTTGTAAGTTATTTAGATTCTAATAGTACTAGCATAATTTTTGTGAATAGAAGCATACTTTTATGAATAGTAATGTTACCCTTATTAATATTAACATGTCTTTATGAATAATAACCTCACCTATGATTGTATACATATAATATTTAGTTGAACTTGTCATATAACCATATCTTGGAATAAGTAAAGAAATGTTTTAAAATTATTGATTGGGAATAAACAATTATTTTATTTAATAAATAAATTAATAATATTTAGAAAATTATTTTCAAAAAATGGAGTTCATTTCCTAATTCTACACATCGAAAAATGGTTAGGGTGAATTTTTGGAATTTTTCTGAAATACTTGTATTTTTTGATGAATAATAAAATGCATGAAATTACGGTATATATATAAATTGTATGTTCAAAACACTATTCCATGCATCATAGATGATGTAAGAAACCACTATTTCTAACTCACATGCACTTATTAATATTTTTTGTTTTGGAATCATAACTATTTCTTTTCTTGTAGAAAAACAATTAAATAATTATTAAAATAATGTAAAACTCATCCTCTCCTCCACTATAAATACCACCCACTTCCCCCTCTTCCTCCCACTCCTATTCGGACTTGAGCATTGCCAATGTTCTTCCAAATACTCTTCTTAAGAACCTTCCCCACATCCAAGACAATCTCTTATATCCAAGAGGCCAAAACCAAAGGCCTTAAGAAGGATCTCAACTAAAAGAGATTGATAGGTAAACATCCTCATTGTTTTCTTTCTTTTCTTTTCATTTTATTTTCTGTTCTTCTTCTTTCCTAAAATTTCCTTATCTAAGGGAATTTAATGATCTAGTATTTTACATATTATATGTTTCATCATGTTTATGTATGATTAACCATTATACTTTTTCTCTTCTCCCGCCTATTCTAGAAATTAAAACACTGTCTGTGATGTGTGTATTTACCGACATCATGGACGTTGTGATTTCAAATTATTTTACTTCTTTCAAGACTGCTCATGAAACCATTTTTATGGGTGAACCAGATTATAATTTTTGTATTAAATCATATGTAAGGTTCTGGAATCATTTTTTACACTTGTTATTAACATATAAAACCAAATGAGTTCTTTATTATCGAAGAATCGCCAAAATGACTAAAACAAGTATCAATAATGTTTTAACTTATGAATCATACTCATGTCATAATTCAAATTGAAAAATTATATAATTTATGGTTCTATAAATATGAAAATAATTTTCCATTCTAATTCTTGAATTTCAATTCTAATTTACATGAATACCCATCATGAACTAATCATGGAAACCATGTGTAGAACGCACCTGAAAACAATGGAATTAACAAAATATTAATAATGAATGGGTGTAATGACGTTATAAAATGATCAAGAAAGGTGTCATAAACAATAATATGTTTTCTAAAATATTAATAACACTCTTTTAACTTCCACATATGATTTTTAAACGTGTTTCAAGGAAGTTGAACCTGAGGTAAGGGATTCTATATTTGTCAATTTTATTTGAGAATCACTTCTATATTATGCCCTTTATTTTTTAATTCGTAATGATAGTGTATAGTTTTTCACCTCCCCCATAAAAAACTTATGATATAATGATGATGAGATACCCCTTTATCTCTCGTTAATCCCTCTTGTGTACACTCGATACTATGCCAAAATTTCATAAGTGAACTCTAACTGGAATTTCCATTATTTGGGTTAGCCTTCAACTTCCATGGTTTTTATCATGAAAATAATATTTTGGAAATTTAATTTAGATATATTTTTTTCTAATGAGTATTTATAGTATATATAAATATTCCTATTATTTAATCTATCCTCTCTTAAATTTTATGGTATTTGAAAGGGCTCTCCTCCTAAAATCCTTTTAGATGTATCATTTATGAAATCCCAATAGATTGTTATATTTTTTTATACTGAGTCTTATCATGTAATTTCATGATTTTTTAATACTATAGTGTCTCTATTATATGTTTTATAGTTATTTTATAATATTAATTTTTCATTATTTTGTGTGGGAAATGTTTATGTTCTAAGAGTGATTTTTACGAAAATAGTTATTTTGAAATGTGAATGTGTTTTTCTCATGGGTGCAAATGAGTTATGAAGTGTTTTATTCATGAGATGTTCCTTGGACATTATATATGTTTTTTTACCCATTATATCTCAAGATATGATAGGTGATACCCATTATATCTCTATATATGTTGGTTTAAGCCCATTATAGATCAAGATATGTTGGGTTGAGCCCATTATAGCTCAAGATACGATAGGTGAGCCCCATTATAGCTCTCCAATGAATTCAGTACTCCAGATATAGATGTTGACCAAAATGTTATTCCATATGTTAAGGTTAATTTTAGAGTGATATGTTAAATATGTCCCAAGGAAACTGCCTGATATTTCTGTGCATATGAGTTTTTAGGAGTATGGGTTTTATTTGTTTTTATGTTATCACATGATTAACGATTTATTTCTTTATATCCACTAATAAGTTTTATACTCACCCAATATTTTAAAAAAAAATCATAGGATATAAGGATGTGTAAGAGAAATAATGGATTCATGATGTTTGATATGGGGTGATTTAAAGAAAACGTGTTTTCAGTTTCAAAGATTAATATTTTGAAAAAAAAAATGGATACTATTTTTAGTAGTATCCTCTTTGTATGAATGTTGTATGTTATGTATAAAAGAATATAATTCATTAAAACTATAAACCCAAAATGATCCTCAATATGTCATAATGTATTATCTTTAAAAAAATCTATATTTAGTAAAGATTAAGGCTCGGCCCTTCTACTAGATATTTACTATGTTGATATCATTCTCTATATTACTCTGGATAGTTTATGATTATTATTATTGATTAGATAAATTATCTATATTCCATATTCTAATTTTAAATATGAATATTTTCATTTATTATATTTATTGAAGGGTGATATTATTAAAATTTCAAATTCTAGTTTTGAAATATTAATTTAAATGTGATTATGTTTCTTTTATTTTATATATGAATTCAATATACTTAGTATGTAATGGGAGGGGCCCCTATAGACCCTTGATGAATTAGTAGGTATCATGAGATAAAATTTCTATGGTATTGGATGAGTCCTAACACATTTATCTAATATTTCCATGAATGAGTCCATGGTGGTATGTTTATTATGTACAACATTATGAATTCCATGGTTTTGAGATTAGTTATTGATATACATGTCATTAATCCATTAGATATAATATCGATGGATAAGTTAAAAATTAAAGTGATTATGTATAAGGAATTATGTGATCATCATTTATTCCATCCATTTTATTCTTCACAGTCAAGTTACTAATTAAATGACATGTGTTTCTAGTTACTAAACATTATATATTGATTATTCCTTATGTATCATTGATATCTTTTGTTGTACATATACCCTTACTTGATATTTGAGCTCAGCCTTTTATTATGATTCCTTTTTCCTAGGGTGCCATGAAGTGTTACATTATATATATAAGGAAATTCTAAATTGAATATTAGTGTTCTCAAACAAAATATTATGCTTTATTTTATGTTTTAAAATAAAAAATTTGTTTCAAGTATGTATCTAATTTTCCAAGATTAGTTCTCTATTCAATAATTTGAGATGTGATCACTTGTATCTAGAACTAATTTCATAATGTAACCACAGAATCTAGGCTACTTGGGTCCGGGTATTTACACATATGATTTATGATTTCTTTTAGTTTCTATTCATAGAAAAGATCATTATACCGTAGTAGAACCTCTCAATTCAATTCATGGGAATGATTAGGTATGTACTTCTTAAAATAAGATACATGGAAGATATCATGATCTTGACATAAATTCAATGTAAGTTCCATGTGATAAACTAGTGTCTTTACTCGAACAATAATATTGAAAGATCTAGTATTCGTAGGACTTAACATTACATTCTTTTTTAATCTCGTAACCTTCTACCATGTATTAATTCATAATAATACCTTCTCACTTAAATTAAATTCCAAATATCACCCATTATAGTGAGTATAACTCTTCAATCGACTCTATGTTACATTGATGTGTTGGAGAATGGTTCTAACCTTGTCATACATTTCCTCTGCTAGTTTAGATCCTAAGATATTTCTTGTCTAAATTTATCCCAACATGTTGATGTTATGAACCTCTTTTCATATAGTTCTTCATAAAGAGCCTTGTGAACACACAATTGAAAAATATATTTATAAGATAATTTTTAATTTCGAATGTGTCAATCCCAACCAATTTTAAATATAGAGATTAGTGTCCTAGAATATTCTCTATATATTTAAAGTTTATCTCATGTTTAACATCTATTTGGGGATGACATTCAGTACTAAAATGAAAATCCATATCTATAGAATTCTGCTTCTCCAAAACATAAAGGTAATCCTAGGATATCAATTAGATATAATCAAATGTGGTAATCAATGTATCCTTTCTAATTCCTTAATTTTTATGTTGGAAACATTCTCAAGAGATAAATATCCAATGATAGAAATAAAATTAACTAATTTCATAAGGGGATAAACTACAAACCAAATATATTTATTCCCTTTATATGTCTTGGGGAGTCTTATTATCAAATCCCTGGTGATGTTTCTCCATTTATATAAATGTATGGGTAATGGTTATAATAACCCCCATAAACTTCTAGAACTCATCCTTATCTTGTTGGTATATTAATCCCCATGACACTTAATTCGAAATATTTCTATTTATATTATAACATAAAAATTTCTACCTAAGGCCTCCACATGTATTTTTTACTTCTAGGATGAATAAATAATTTTGATCTATGAGCTTTATAAAATATATCCATCTTCAATTATGGTATAACAAGGACATATAATCTATTCTTAAATATTATAAGTCAATAGTATTCAAGCTTGAACTCAAGAACATTTATCACCTTATCTTACAACTATATAACTTATTTTTACACCTCTTTAATCTTCACATTTCCATGTGGTTAAACAATCATTTGAGTAAGATAATATTTATCCCCTTCCTGTAAAATTTGAATGTCTATCCTTTGAAATTACACAAATATTGTATCTTTTTTATCCGCATTGTCCATAAGATAACATAATCCATTCAACTCAAATCACCATCCACCTCATTCTCCTTCTGAACGAGGTAATCTATTGGCATTCCATAATCATTAAAAACTCAAAATTTTATCTATAGTTTATATTTCACACTTTCTAAGTGAATCTATTATTTAATATTTTATCATTAGTATATATCTCATGCCTTTATTTATAATGATAATGCCTCCATATCTTCAATTCCATGATTACTTAAACTGAATCCAAGTCATGGGTTGTGTAATTCATCTCTTGAACCACTAATTGATGAGAGGAAAAGGTTATCACCATGTACTTTTGAATAAGAACACATTCCATTCAATTTATAAATACAATAGTAAAAATTAGAAACCCTTCTCCACTACAGGGTAATGTCAGTATAGGTGAACTGAAAAAACTTCTCTTTAGCTCCTTGAAATTTTCTTCACATTCATTAGTACAAAGGAACTTTACTCCCTTCCATGTTTACTTGGTGATTTGATTATAATACAATGATAAATTATATAAAATGAATTGATAATATCCATATAAATCAAGAAAAATATAGCTCTATGTCATAGTGGATGGTATTGGACAATGTTCAATAACATCCATCATAAAAGGTTCTACTAATACACATTTACATGACATCATGTATCCCATGAATGACACTTTATTTAACCAAAAATCACATTTTCTATAATTTTTCATGTAGATTATACTTCTTCAGGGTCATCAAAAAAATTCCAAAGTGATCTTCCCGATCTTCCATGCAATTAAAGAATATAATACTATAATCTATAAATACTACCACATATTGAATGCGGTAATATTTAATTAAATTATTCGTTAAATCCATTAAGATAATGGGGGAATTAGTAAACCCAAATGGAATCACTATAAATTAATAGTTCTCATTCCATATACAAGAGGATTCCATATGGATGTATTCTCTTTTGACCATTAATTGATATGATCATGATTTAATTTTGGTCTCAAAGAAGTATTGAGATCCTTGAAATTGGTTGAACAAATCTGAAATATGAGGTAGTGGTTATGTATTCTATATTTCTATCTTTTTATAATCGTGGTAAAATTTGTATAGTTTTATTGATCGATTTTTTTAACAAAAGGAACTTGGGAACCCCATAGTAAATAATTTTTTGGGATGAATCCCTTATCTAGACTCTCTGGTATTTTATTATTTAAATATTCCAACTCAATCAAGTACATTATATTTAGAGTCTCTTAAATAGGTGTAACAACATGTATGAAATCTATTGAAAAATTAAATTCACAATTAGTAGGATGACTGTAGAACTATTCTAGAAAAAACATTAACAAAATCTTGTACAATTAGAATATTTTTGATGTTTTTTTAATCTCCAATAATATGAAATAAATATACCTTATAAATAAAAATACATACCCATAAAATGTAATTAATTTCAACTATAATATCATATTCATCATCACATTGATAAATGATTATAGATTAACCAAGATTATAAAATATTACATCTTATGCATTAAAATTGATATGGGGTCTCTCCAGTGAAATCCATCCTATTCTAAAAATCACATTAAATTCCAATACAAGGAGAATAACAAGATTTGTAGGAAGAACATTCCAATTAAATTAAATTAGAGAATAATTGTATACATGGGATTTGATCATATTACCATTAGTATTTTTCATGTCTAATTAAATATATAATCATTGACATGGTATTTCGGTACACATAGAGAAATATTTTGATATAAAATATTGGGTAAAAAAAGAATCAAATAATACATTAGAAGTTATATAGTGGATGGTAAGTATACCTTTAACAAATAAATTATAGAAAACCCCATTAGTAATAATGATCACATGATATTTCCATTTTTCTAAGGGATTAATAAGTTGATGACATTGATCAACATCATTAACCATCATATTTGATCACTAGTTAGAATTTTATTCATACATCATGTATTTCAAACACTTTAGTGTGGGTTATTCATTATATAGATATTTTTATCCATTAAAATCATTAGAAACCTTCTACACATCACTATAATATTTGGTTTCACATTGGTCTTCCTTCCCAAACAAATTCAATAAACTAGTCCCATTAATAATATCTCTTTTATGTTTCTTCCAACCCTTTTGGATTAATGGAAGACCCATCATCTTCCCCCATGATATTTTTTTCATAGAATTTACATTGAATTATAACTTTGTTTTCCTATCAAGAAAATTAGATTGATGGGTGAATCCGAAATCCATTTATAACATGATAGAACATCTTAAAATTTTTTCATAATGAAAAATGTATCTAATATATATTACTCTTTATAAAAATGGTTTTAAGACTGAAAATAATTAATCAATCTTGATTTTAATTTGGAAGATAATACTAGAATTGTACCTCACAAGGCTTATAAATTTTACTCATATGTACTAATGGATTCTTCAGCCTTCTTCTTTAGGTCAATCAATTCCTTATCCATTCTCAAATAGAGAATATAAGTAATGTAAATATTTAGAAATAGCATCCTAAAATCATCCAACTCCATAGAAATAATTTCATACCTTTTCCATAGGTTATTGACAAGAGTCCACCATTGATCAATTTCTCCTTAAAAATTATAAAAAACCAAAATAAAATTCTCATGAATTGATCATTAGATAATAGAAAATATATTTTTAGTGTTACTAATGCATTTATGAAAACATTGGTGGATTATAAGACCCTCTAAAAGATGTTGGATGTTTTTTCATGGAGGAATAAATAGCATATTGTTCCATCCTTTCCTAATTTATAAGATTAGTATGATTCATATGTTGAGAAATTTTACTAATAATTCAATAAATATTATACATTCTAGCTCCCTTGACTTTTGTATTCATATGATTAAAATCTGGGCATTGTCTATCGGAATAAATGTTACCACAATTCCTCCCAGTTCAAGACAGACACTTAAATAAGTATAGTTTTAACCATAATAATCATACAATGAACTTGTATAACCATGAAAAATAATAGGATGTTCTAATATTGAGACATTTTTTAGTCTATGACACCTTAGGTTTAGACTCGATAATCCGTATTTATTAAAAATTTACATATATTATAATGGTTTATAAACAATATGTAAATTAACACAATCATATCCCTCTTGTGTTTCAAGATAGGTCCACACTATTAGGCCCACTCATTATGCACCTGTGATGATCAAGTATGTACCCAAAATATCCGTATTATAATCCTTAACACTAGGTGCATCTCTTCCATGGAGGCATCCACATGTAAGTATCCATACAGGTATTTATTTACTAGTAAAACTATTAAATCTCTACATTACCAAAGATTGAAGATATTATCCTTTACATAGACTTATCCCAAGGGTTTTTAACAAAGTTCTATAATCCTAATGGGTAAAAATAACTAAACCAAACTCTGAAACCAACTAATTCCACACAAAAATTACATATGTATGTATCTAATTATTTTATATGAATATTCAATATAACTCATTGTAATACACACTAAAAAACATGAAGGTTTATTTTATTTGAATATTATATACATAATAATCTCATTTCATGAATGATGTTCAGAATCTCCCAAAAAGATCTTCGTGCATGGTACACTTATCAGTCATACCCTAATTAGAACCCTTTTTAGGAAATGGGGAAATAAAACAGAATAAATGGTGAGCCAGTATACTAAATATGGTAAAACATGAGAGATATCAGCCAATGCTCATGTGTAATCATAACATAAGAATAAGGATTTGGGAATTTGTTTATAACATTACATAATCATTCCCAATAATTCATAGATAATAATCATGACATGAGGATTTGGAAGATCATACGACACAAATCATATAAGATTAAAAGATCATGATATATGAGATCATATCATAATGATGATAATATGTCATATAGAGTGGTATAAAAAGTGTGGCAGAATCATAATCATATAAATAGAATGTCAAGGCTACCCACCAAGACATTCATCACATGTTAGGAATGGGCTAACCACCCATTTACCTTCTTCAGTCTAGAGTTATCCACTTATATACCCTCTTTTAGTATAAGGTTAACAACCCATGTACCCTCTGATTTCATACAACATAAATAATTTAATAATGTATTCAATAGATATAAAAGAACCATCCATTAAATTATCATAATCTATTCATATATATTCCATAATATCAAGAAAAAATTTATCATTTCATCATAGTTTAACCCATAGAAAACAAAATGAGTTTCATCAATATCTAATAATCAAAATCATAAAAAATATAGATAATTAATGAAGATGGTATCATTGGAAAATAAACCTAGTGGAGCATAATTAATTTAGGTATATTTTTTCAATTATTAAAATACCTCAAAAATATCATAGTAAATTCTCTAAAATAAAATTACCTTTTAATTTTGAAATAAATTATTTAAAAGATAAAAAATTTGTGAATATTATGATAAAATATTTCATTGAAAATAACCATGAAATATTTTAATGTTTTTTTTAATAAAATATTAGTAAATATAGTGAGAAAATTCATTCATGTGTTATAAGTTAAAATAAAAAAAATCCCACATTTTGTAAAAATTATATCTTTTCCAAAAAAATACAAGAAGATTCACTATAAAACATTTCATAAAAAATTCAACATGCGTAAAAAAATATATTAGTAAATCATTATATAATATAAAAAACATTCCATGAAACATTTTAAATAAAATTTTGACATTAAATTAATGCATTCATGGATAATTAAAGAATCACAGTTTGTTTTCCTTAAAAAATTATTTTAAACTCTTTAGTACATTGAGTGAGGAAAAAGAAAATTCATGTTATCATTATAAATAAATATATGATAACAAAATAAATATTACTAATGAGATATAAATAATATAAATTCCATATCTTTAATTACATCAAAAACAATAATGGTAAAAAGTGGTATTATGTCATAAAACCCTTACCTTAGGTCCAACATTCTTCATCAGTGCCATTAAACTCCTGTATAATAAATTTAAACTTTTAATAATTATATTACATAATCATATGAATACTTATAATACCATACATGGTTTATTTATAACATCTTATCACACCATCATTAATAATATTTCATTATCATTATCATTTCAGGTGTCAACTACTTCATTTCCCATGTGTTCTTTTATTCAACTGTTATGGTTCATGAATATTTATCATAGTTCCATCATATCTGTTATGTTAATAATTATGTAAATATAATATTTATTCATTGAATAAATATTTATAACCATCCATTAATATAATTTATATAAAATGAATTATATTGTTCAAAGTGATGGATGTTTTTAAGTATGGAGGAATGTTGTTTCCATTTTCTATGGAAAATAAAGAGAACATATAAATAATATATTATCATTAAATAATAATTATACCATAAATAATATATATATATAACACATCATTCTACCCCTAAATGTGAGGTGGTGATGTAAAATAAATCGGAACACTATGTGGAGGTGGTTTTCCACATGTACGCATGAGGGATACATTCATTTCTAATTTGATAGAAAATAGGTGAAAAATGTATGTCACATAATCCTAATAACATCTCAGTATATTTATTATATTTTATTAACTATGTTTCTATGATTAAAATATATTTATAAGAAGTATAATAAGAAATATTATTTGAAAGTGTCACGTAAAATGATTACCTCTTCTTTGAGAGACCTCCTTTGTGTTAGACCTTTTATTAACATAAGATGGTCTTAGGGTAAGAGTTGGGTCTCAATAAAAAAAGGAAGGAATCATGTAAATTTTTTGGGTAGTTATTGGTAGAGATATAAGCTAAATTTTTGTTAATAAAAGGGGAGAATAGGTTCCCTTTTATAAGTGAGAGGAGGGACACTTATGGAATTACTTAAAATATTAAAATAATATAAAGCCTCTTTGATATAGAACTTGAACCAAAAGGAAAATATTTTAGAGTTAAATTAATATATGTTTGAAATTTATTCAAAAAAATACTATTTATCAATTCTTAAGAGTTTTTTATCGTTATCTCCTAGTTAACCCCCCCTCCCCCCATTAAAACCATTTATCCTTAATCGTTGAAACAAATTCTTACTGTTTTTATTATTAAAATGAAATTATAATAATTAAAAAAATTATAAATTATGATTCCAAACATGGAATAAATTTTAAAAATTATAATTTATTTAATTGGATGACATTAAATTTTAAATAACTTTTGTAAATTCTATAAAACCTGTTTTTATAAAAAATGAATTTCAAAGCATAAAAATCAATTTACATTCATTACATGACAAGAAAAAAACAATTATATGATTCTTAGAATATTTTATTAAAAATTGTAAAAAATTATTCCTTTATCAACATTAATCAGTAGTTTATTGTTTATTTCACTAAGATAAAATCACATTTCACACATAAAAACAATTTTCAAAAAAAGAACACTTTTCAAAATCAAATAATTTTATTTTCACTCCTAACCATAAGATAAATATTGTATGAATGATTATTTATAAATTAATAATTCATTTCATTAATATCAATTTTTTCATTGGTAAATATATATTTTTATAAAAAAAATCATAACACCTATACAAATAATGTTCTTCAGAAAAAATGGTCTTTGAATAATGATATGATTTTATAAAATAATTAATAATAATTTCATAGGAATTAATCGGTTTGTTTGAATTAAGGAAAATATTTATTTACATATTACATATTTTTTAAAATTTAATTTTTTTCCAATAATATTAAGTCTAAGTTTTAAATGATATAATATATCATGTTTTGTAATGTCCCAAACCTGGTTTCCACTGAAAGGTACCCGGATCCTGGTTGGAAACATAGCCTCAAGGAATCTCCCAAAATTCCAACAGCTGCTGACTAGTAGTGAGGGATTGGGTTATTTTTGTTTGGATACTATGCCTTCTTACCAGAGTGTAGCACATTATCATTGAAATCAAAGTCAATAGTAGAATAAATATAACAAACTAAAAATAGATAAACATCATGAATATATAATAATTCTAGATGGAACCTCAGATACAAATTGACAATACATATCATATAACTCAAATAAATTGTACAAAATAGGACTATATGAGTACAACACAATTCTTGGAACAAAATTACAAAAAGGCCAAAAATAATCCAACTAGCATCACTGGACTCATCTCGTTCCCATGATTCCCTTCTTCTAAGTAGGAAAAAAGAACCTATAGTAGGTAACTTTCACTTATCCATAACTGTAATCATATAGTCAATTTGGGTACCCATGGTGGCCCAAATAGGATGTGAGAGATAATCCCATAAGGTAACCACTAAAGGTCCAGTGACATTCATTCAGTGAGTATATAACAGTCAGAATGTGCATAAAGTAACATAATATGTAAAGGTATAAATAAATTTCAACACCCTATAATATCAAGGTTTATATTTATAAAAAATGTTTATTAAATGATCCAATTCACTTTAATAAGTGTGTCCTGGGACCTGGCATAATGCATAATGAACCCCATGATAACCTGATCAAAAGATGACTAAACATCCCCCCCCCCATAAATTATAAACAAAGATGGAATAAAATAAAGTTCTTTGGATTTTCAGATATGTCATATATCCCATTTACTTTTTCATTAAATTTATAACTCAGTACTATACATGGAATTCATAATTTTTAATCTAAGAATCACTCTAGTTATAATATTAACCGACAACCTACAAGAATATCCATTGAGATCCTCACAATAACCAAAGTTTCACTCTAGGATTGATTTAACATCTATTCCATTTGAGATCATGCTTAGCAGTCCACATATGGATCCAAAGAATAAACCAGGGAATAAAATATTAAATTCTCTTTTATTTTTTACTTGGAAATCCATATGGAATTCCAAGGATTACATGGCATATAAAATTCTTCCCCTGTAAGTTTTTCCTTAGTAGTACATATGAGGAGCCCAAGTGTCAATCTGGCATAAGGAAGGTATATTCCAATTGAGACAATCCTTATCTTTCATCATTTGAATACTTATGTCACCCAAGGCATATAACCAATATATCAATTCAATACCATTAAATCAATTCATTTAAATAGGTCAAGTTGAACACTAAGAAAAATTCATGTATATCTCACATCAACGGTTGCTAAAGTCATTATCCATGCTTAGAAGGCTTATATATTAGTTCCACTCACATGGTAATTTTAAAGAAAATATCAATTCAAACTCAAACATAAAATTACATTTCATAGATGATAGACATTTCAACCATTCACTTTCTCTATTAAATTACAATTTACAATTCATAGTTCATTTTAATTTACATTTAAATTTATAATTATGATTAAAGAGACCCATGAAAAATTATAAGGGGAACACCTTAATGTATCCATGGATTTATATGCCTACATAATGGCCATTTAAAAACACAACACACAAAAATGCGTGGTTTCACTCATGGTTCTTGACAATTTAACATTTATCAATGGGCCTCGTTAATTTAATAGGATATACATATCAATTCAATTTAAGGATTTAAAATTATTTCAATGTGTCTCCTGATAATTGGGATCATGGAACAACAGTGTATAAATAAACACATTGAATTTTAATGAAAGTCATGAGACCGCCAATAGTAGGTTCGAAGAGGATAGCTTAACTAGTATCATGTCACGAACCAGGTCGGGTTGCCATCCGACCCGGAACCCGACCCGGTCTGCGACATAGCCTGAAGGCCATGCCCGATCCCCACAGGCTAGCACAAGTGCCCGGGTGTCAAAAATAAAACTTGGGAACAATTTACTTGAATAAATAAATATAAAACAAACAAAAAACTAAAGAAATTGAAACTAAATTCATACAACCAAAAAGACCCTTACACCAAGTTCAGATTTATAGTTTACAACTTGGTCTAAATACCCAAAAGGAATGGAAACAAAGGAAAAAAACTAAAATCACTAACTCAAAACTCCAAGCACCATGAGGTGTAACAACCTCAAGCTACATTCACCAAACCAACATGAGGACTCTGCTGACGGCATGAACCAACAATGTTTTGCACGATACCTCAGCCTAGAATGCAGAAGAAACAGAATCAACATACACCCAAGGGTGTATATAGGGTGTGAGCTAAAATCCCAACAGGATGCCACCGAGAAAAGGTTCCACGTATAATTATTAAATGACAAATACATATGCAGTTTAATGGAATAAAAATAAATAAGTGATTAAATAATTTTAATGAAAACATTTTTTAAGGGAAAACAACTCTAAATGGAAAACAACTTAAATTAATACACACACACACACATACACACACTTTCTTGGTAACCCCAACGTCACACCGTGTGCCTAAGGTGAGTGCCGAGCAAAAGAGGATCACAATTCAAGGGAGAGGCCCTACAGGTACTATCGAGAAGTGGGACCCTAGAACCTCACTTCTCGATGAACAATGGTACAGAAACACAACAATATATGATATCATGCATGAGACACCATACATGGAAACACCTCCATAACCTTGTGGTCTCTGATCATCCAAAAGTTTAGTTAGTGTCGTAGTCTTCAAATCCAGCTAAGTGAAACCGGGATGATGCCACTTCCATATCACAAGCACACTAGTTCTAGTCCGGCCACCTAGTACCCATGCTTCCCCTTTGTGCTCAAGTAGTTCAGAGTTCATGTCACATGTCATAATCACATACTTAGACAAAACAAGACACTACGCACGCCAAAAACCATCATTTTCACAGACAAAGGCCATTTCAAATAAGATGCACACTAAGAATATCCCAAAACTAAATCTGCATCACATACACAACCAAAATAAAGACTGTAAAGTCAATGAAATCACTTTTATTATCAAACACACCACTAATAGAATTTATTAAACAAATTTCACTCACATCGCATTAATTTAAGAACCAAATATATTCACCCAATTTAGCAAAAACAATTTTCACCCTTAATAATTATTTCATAAAACAACTTAAATTTTTCATTAATAAATTTTAATGTAAAAATTATTGCTTTACAAACTAGACCGACCCAAACACCATTTTTATAACCAAATGCACACAATGCCACCTCATGAACTCAATCTGCATCACACATGTGATTAAAGAAACCACACAAGTAGTAAAAAACTATTATAGCAATTAAAAAACCGTAAGGAAAACATGTCAACCCATTTAAAATTACGCTGCATGACGAAAACACCAAAAATAGACTCAAATGATCATTTAAGAAAATATACACTCCGACGCAGCACCAAAACACCAACTGCAACCCTTGTACATCCTAACAAATAATCCGCACATTTTATAAAACACTAGTGAATACTCCAACATGGGTTTTCATAGAAACAACGTACTCATCTCATCAAAATTCACTAATAAACGCATTATGTCATAGAAAACCCCAAGTAAAAAAATTAAAGCATAGCAACCAAAATAATTTTTAGGCTAACCACACAAAAAAATAAAAGTAACAATTAACCAGAGATGACATTCCCGCAACAAGTACACATATTATAAACATTCTTCCAAATAAGATAAACTGCAAATAAAATCTCATTAAAGGTCGAATGTGCACAACAGCAATTAATTACATAATATTCTAAATTAATTAAACTGGAAAATAAATTAATCAAATAACAATTAAACATGGAACCACCTACCTCGGTGTAGACTGACTTCACAGTTTGGCGTGAAACTTCCACAACACAACAATTGCACTATGAGCAACCTCAATTGACTCTATTAAAAACATTTTAACTAGAATCATCAATATATATCCCTAAAACGAAACAATGTATAATTGAATCAATAATTATACCAAAAGAATAAACCCTAAAAACAAGGAATCAAATCAATACACCATAAACGAACCAAATGAAAACTAAAACCCCAATTAATAGGAATAAAACCAACAATTTGGAGGAGGAGGTTTTACCTGGAGGGAGGCCGTGTGGGAGATGGTAACCGAGGCAACCGAATTTTGCACCGGCATGAGTCTTGTTCGGTTAGCAGTGTATCGAAGGAAAGTAGATGGGGATAAGGTTGTGCGACGGTGGTCTGGTGTGCCAGAGGAGGCCTCTCTGGAGGGGATAGCAAGGGGAGGGGGTCTGCCGGAAGGTTAAATAGAGAGGGAGGCAGCCGGGTGAGGGTGCGACACGGCTCGGTTTTGCGGGAAGGGGGGTGTAATTGCGGCTGGTGAATGCAACATGAAGCGAGTCGAAAGGAGGCAGGTCAGGGCGATGCTGGTCTAGGAGAGGATAAGTGCTCCAGCGAGGGAGGAGGTAGCGCAGGACGACGTTGGTCTAGGTGCATCACACCAGAGGGGGTTTGAGAGGGGCGGTCCAATGAGGGAGGAGCCGAAAGGAGGCCGGCCGAGAAGGGTTCGCCGGAAGGAGGAGGTGTGCGCAAGGGGGAACCCGAGCAAGGTGTGGTGCGGTGGAAAAATATGGAAGGGAAGGGGTGGTTCGCACTGGAGGAAGTGAGTCGGGGTGCAGGGGAAATGGGGATGTCGCGATGGAGGAGACCACGCCAGAGGAGGAAGGCAAGGGGAGAGGGAGGTCTGTGCCGCCCTGGAGGAGAGGGGAAGAGGTCTATGCCGCCATGGAGGAGAGGGGAAGAGGTCCGCGTTGGTAGGTTTTTACAAAAGGGGAATGAAAAGGAAGAGAGAGATGGTCAGGTAGAGTGATAAAACAAATAAAGAATAAAAATGTAATGAAAATAGAGAATAAAGGGAAAATAAAATAAAAAGAAAATAATATGATGAAAAAAACCCCAATAAAAAATGTTGAATTTTTCACTAAAAATAAAACAATACAACCAACCATAATAGTCAAAAATTTATAAATTTAGGCTGAACACTATGCAAGTTAGTGTTCACGGTCGCATTCATGGTCGCCGCGCAAGGTCACGTGCCCGCAAAATAACACTAAAAAAATCAATTTAAAACAACGTGTCGGTCGCGTGCGTGGTCGCATGCATCGGCTCGTTTGCGCGCCTAGTCACAATTACATTCAAGCACCCATAAAAGATCCAAATTTCATCAAAAATATAACCGGTTCAAACCACATATCAAAATTAACAATTAAAATAATTAAATTAAAAATAAGTGTCAGTCGGGGTGTGATAATTCTCTCCACCATGACACTTTATGCCCTTAGAAATCCCCAAAGGACCGGGTAAACCAAGGGTTCCAAGTGAGACCTTGAATATACATAAAACACAACCTTAATCACTTGAAGATCAGGCATTAAAAACACTCATGACCTAAAACTCCTAATATCCCAAAACCAGAGTCACTAAAAAAATGACCAACAGCAAGTAATTCACCTCGAAATTGAACTACAACAAGGAAAACTCCGACCCCTAGCTTAGGGATCACCAGGGCCACTCAAGATCTCCAAGAACGCTCGTCAAGCGACCCACTATCTGAGCTAACCAATAAGCATGGTCAAGGTCAGGTAGAGAAGAACCAAGGGTTTGCTCTGCTAGGTGCACTTTGAAAACTGAGTCTTCTACAGGCTCGTCCTATGGTGGTCTCCAACCCATATTAGGGTTCTCGTCAAACATTAGTTCTTCAAACCAAAACAACTCACAACTCATACAACCTCTAACACTAGATTGACCCCCAAAGTCCCCTATGTTTAACCAACACAAGAGGGGACATCGGCGAGACCCACATAGGGTCTCCCCAGCATTTTAAAATTTCGTAACACCACGAAACCCGTGTGGGCATTCCCAGTTTATTTTGAGCAGTACTGACAGAACCCTTCATCGCAAACCCACCACACGGGCTGATCCGCATTGATTATTCCTACAGTGGATAACACTCTGCCAGATGAGATAGATTGGATTGTTGAAACCCCTAACCAGGAGGCGAACCAGATAGGCACACATCAATTCAAAATTATAAGAGAATTTCCGACCACAAAAAGGTTCACGGAGCATGCCTACTGGCTTTATAGGAATACAGATTTTCTGAACCTCTTTAAGGCCCAAGAGGAACTCCCATGAACTAAGACTGCAATAAGGATACACAAACTTCATACCGATCACAACAAAAGTGAATTCCTCAGAGAGGGTACCGCAATAAGGAAATTTTAATATTTCCCCATCTCATCACTGTGAACTTAAGTCAGATCAAGTCCACCCCACGTCTGATAAGTTTTGACTACGCGCAAGCTTCACCATGAGACCAATGGTTGGGGCCCTGATGTCTGAAGAATCTATAGGGTCACAGTCACAGGCTGACATCCTCTGTCTTGAACTTCTTTCACTGAAAAATCAACCTGCATACTTCTCCTCGTGTCCCGAGTGGACACTCCGTCAACATACCAACTATTAATTATTGCGAACGACTTATGGAGTCTGACTAACCACACTAGAGGTAGGAAATTGAGCGGTCTGTCAAACGCGCAACACAAACTGATGATAGGGTCACTCCAAGAACAATTCCCTTTGGTTCACACTCTTCATCGAACGAAGAACATTCATTTACCACAGTATAAACGGTACCAACAACTATTACTATCTTTAAACTTATCGTTCCACACAACCTCTGGGGAATAAGAAACTAGCTCATCAGAAAGGTCAACATACATCCATCAACCTCTGCTTACTGGTCAAGCACTTACGATATCCACCCCTTTCCTTCACCTTCACATAGGTAGAACCGCAGAATGAGACTAGTCTTGAGGGTTTCTCACGGCGTCGCTATTCGCAATGAAAACAGAACTATCACCGTTTGTCGGTTTAGTCTCGATCCTCCTAACATACTTGAGACAACTTACGCATACACAACATCTAGAGTTCCTCCAAAACCAGAGACACTTCCAACTTTACCAAAGCACTCAACGACATCCAACTGACATCGACATCTACGAACAGTCGACACCACCGAGAAGAACCTAACTCCGCCACTCCACTGAGAGTCTGAGCTGTGCCAGGAAATGATACAGAACTACTGGAACCCATGGAACAATTCTAGGGGGAATATCCCAAACAAGAAACATGAAACAGCCTTACCCAAATCCAAACACATCACAAAACAAAAATCAACATTCCAGAAACAAATCCAATAATTCCAATGTATAACATCAATTCATTCTTAATAAAAAACCACCCGCTTGAGAAACCAAACACAGTGCAATAAGACCGAAGAACTCTTTTGAACCCATTTCTATAAATCCGGACTCAAAACCATTTTCCAATTCCAAAACCATTTAATCACAAAACCCCATTTTATAGAAAACCCCACTTTTCCGAAAACAAGATGAAACTTTTAAAATAAATCACTCACCACTGACATTCCTGGATGCCTCATAGATTTGCATTTCTGTGCCACCCAGGCACCCATCCACAAAATCCACCAACTATCCATTAATAACTTCCACATGCCCAAGAGAGCATCCATAGAAATACCACTGGAAAAATCAAGGTTCTTCTGTTTTAAAAAATAAAACATTCTCAATATTCCAAAAATACTCTCTCTTTTTTTCAAAACCATTTCAAAAATTCGAGGCAAATTTCTAAAATTCTTTCCATTTTTAAATCAACCCATTTCAATTTCAGATAACCCAATACATCCTTTTAGAAATTCAAATTTGACAAATCAACGCCGAATTCAAAAAACAAATTCCAAGAGAAAAGCACCCCAAAAATCATGTCAAACACACACCAATGTAAAATAAGATCAGCACCAAAGTCTGATTCCATTTTTAAAGGAAAAAAATCTCACGCCAATCCCAAAATTGAATCATGATATCAAAAACATTAAAACACCTGGGTGGAGGACTAGTGGTCGTGTCTAACATGGCTACATGGTTTAGAAGACCATGCCCTTGGCAAGAACCAACCACTAGGATTGTGGAATCGTACTCTCGGGCATCACATGGGTCGATACTCCATGTGAGACTACGCACAATACCGATTTACTCCCATTGTCATCCCTCATCAACAAAGACCAAATCCCGAACATAAATCCCGAACTACCCCTAGTTACTCGAGGATTGAAACGATCAAGAGTTCGTGATGATCTTCTCACACCTATCCCTCAAGTACCGACAGTCCTATCTTCAATCTATCGGACATCCCGAATAACAAGAGAAAAAACCTCATCTGATACCATTTTGTTACGAACCAGGCCGGGTCTCCATCTGACCAGGTGCCCGACCCTGTCCGCGACATGGCCCAAAGGGCGTTCCCGATCCCCACAGGCTGGCACAAGAGCCCGGGTATCAAAAATAAAACTAGGGAACAATTTTCCTGAATAAATAAATATAAAACAAACAACAAGCTGAATAAATTGAAACTAAAGTTAGACAACCCAACAGAACCTTACACCAGGTTCAGATTTTAATATTACAACGTGGACTAAAAACCCAAAATGAATGGAAACAAAGGAAAAAAAAACTAAAAACACTAACCCAAACCTCCAAGAACCATGAGGTGTAACAACCTCAAGCTAAATTCACCAAACCAACATGAGGATTCCATTGACGACAAGAACCACCAATGTTGTGCACGATGCCTCAACCTGGAATGAAGAAGAAACAGAATCTACATACAACCAAGGGTGTATGTATGGTGTGAGATAAAAGACCAATAGGATTCCACCGAGAAAAGGTTACACGCATAATTATTAAATGAAAAATACATATACAGTTTAATGGAATAAAAATAAATAAGTTCTTAAATAATTTCAATGAAAATAGATTATAAGGGAAAACTTATCTAAATGGAAAAATACTTAAATTAACACACACACACACACACACACACACACTTTATTGGTAACCCCAACGTCACAATGTGTGCCAACGGTGAGAACCGAGCAAAAGAGGATCACAATGCAAGGGAGATACCCTAAAGGTACAATAGAGAAGTGGGAACCTACAACCTCACGTCTTGGTGAGTGATGGTATAGAAACACAACAATATACTTTCCCATGCACGAGCCACTAGACAGGGCAACACATCCATAACCTAGTAGTCTCCGATCATCCTAAAGTTTAGTTAGTGTTGTAGTCGTCAAATCCAGCTAAGTTAAACCGGGATGATGTGTAGAGACCGGAATCTTGACGTACATGGACATTATAATAGTTTTGCGGAATACTTAATACATAACAAAAACAGACACACAAGGACCGTAATAGTTTAGTGTCTTTGGAAACTCAGAAAAATAATCTTCTAATCGTGGTGAAAGATCTTCAACATCTCCCATAAAGATCTTCCACTTTTTGTTTTCATACCTAAAACCTTTCTTTATATCATGTGGAAAAGAAAACATATAAAGGTTGAGCTCAAATGCTCAGTAAGGGTAAGCATGGATAAAATAAAACAAATCATATACATTTGAACTTAAAAACATGAACATAATGTTTAAACCTCAAAATATTGAGGAATGACCTAAAACATGGAAGTACATAAGGCATAGATCATAAATAAACATTAATCATGATAAAATAGCAGGGGAATAAAACATTTAATTGTGGAAAAACATTAATCACATGATATAATTTCCATAGTAGCCAAGACATTGCTACCAAGACCATTTTAGTGGACAAAGTCCCTTTCTGAATCAAGTTCACTCCACGTTCCAGTCCTGTATTACTGAACCGAATTAACTTACCATTCCAGCCATGTCTATCTCATGAGATATAAATATTTACCCAATGCATTAGTGGGAGATATAGGTCTCACCCATCTCATAATGAAATCATTCTTTCGTGTGCCACAAAATCATAAATCATACATCAGAGCATAACCCATGTAATAGAATGGGATTATTAAACATCATGCCATCGTAACATAATCTATATAAATAATGGATATAATTTCATCATAATAAGAATAAAACAATTTAAATAATGGAGGAATTATACTTGAAAGATAAACATATTAAATAATGTCATTTAAGATGGAAAATATTTTTGATAAAACACTGGAAATGAATTCTTGAGGAAAATAACCTTTCTTCTTCAAAATCATTTTCATTTCAAAGAATGACATGAAATTTTAAAAGAAAAGGGTTTTGTTGAAAATAATCATGCAATATTGTAGAGTGAGCTTCATGAAAATGAGGGGTTATGAAACCATAAAAATCAGTTCACACTGTATAAGTTAAAAATAACATTCTCCTCGTACTATTGTCGGAAAAGTCAAAAAGTTCCTCATGTGGTAAAGAAAAGTAAGATTCCTTTCATAACATGTGGTAAAATTCCAAAATGGGTAAAAAGGACATTAAAAATAAATGAATGAAAAATTTGGAAAACAGGGACATGGATGATAACAAAAACCCCAATAAATACTTACGAATAAACAATCTCGGATAAGAGTGAGTTTAGAATAGTTATACCTTACCTTAGGTCTGATATGCTTCGTACGTATCCGATCCTCCTGTATAATGATTTAAATAATGTCATTGAATTATTACAGAATCATATTCATTATTATGATATCATATATGGTTCACTTATGACTTTATATTACCCGTTCTTTTGTAAGTTCAATGTTAAAGCAGCGTTTTGGGAAAAATCGTTTTATTTATCATACATGTTTGGACTTGTTGTTCTTGATATTATTACTTATATCCTGATTTACTTAATTCCAGAATGTAAAACATGATTTATATGTAATATATATTCACAATATACATATATATATATGATAGATCGATAAATGGAATGAAATACACCGTTAATGGAGACGGTAGGCCGTACGTACACATGAATATTGTTTTCGTTTCCTTATTGAATTGAATGGAATTAAGTAGATGACATACATATATATATACATAAATCCAGTATCATTATTATTTCATATATTTCATGATTACTTATTATTTATACTTTATAATCATTCATGAATGGTTAACATGGAGAATGAATCTCATCGCGTCGTGGAGACGGTAGTCCATACGTACACACGAGCAATGATATCATTCCCATGATCGTGGAATTGTATTGAAGTGTATGTATAATATTTCAGAATCAATATCACTTTAAAATAATCATATATAGTTATTTATTTACACCATTATACCCATCCAAGTAAGGTGATTGTCGAAAACAGATTACACCACGACGTGGAGACGGTATTCCGTACGTACGCACGCGTGGTGATTTCGTTTTCCATAGGATGGATCGAATGTGAAATAGGGTTGTTTCATATTTATAATAACATATCATTATATAAGTAATACTGATGTTATTACTTTATAATGAGACAAATAATGAAGAAGAAGTAGAATAATAAAGAAACTTGAGAGAATCGGAAGAAGTGATTACTTCTTCTTCGACGAACCTCCTTTAAACCTTCTCTTAAGGAAGTAGAGTTGGTCTTTTGAGAAGACCAGAACCTCCAAGATGTTTCTAGGGAAGTGGAGAAGAGAAATGGGTAGGGGTTGGACGAGATTCAAGGCTGAAAAGGGTGTCAAGTGAAGAGGTAATGAGTGCCCTTTTTATAAGGGAGGAGAGGGGCACCTTTGGAAAAACATAAAATACTATTTTATAATAAAGTCATATTCGGTTTTTAATAGCTCCAAATTGATTTATTTCTAAGATAAGGTGAATATGGATCTAAATACTCTCAACCAATATATTTTAGACAGGTTTGGGTCATTATATTAACCTTATCTTTTAGTTTTAACTCTTAGTTAATTAGATTGACATTTACCATGTCCCTTTGTATTTTTATATTATATAGTTAATAAACTTACCATATACATCCAAGCGACCCCCAAGTTGTCCATTAATGATACACCTATCCTGATATAAGTTTCTTGGATGGACCGTAGATTATTAAGAATATAATAACAACTAATAATATAATATTTGTTTTAAAAACTATTTTATGTCAATTTTGAAACTATTTGGTAATGGATTTTTGTAAAAATCATAACAGAATGATTTGTTCGAAAAAAGTAAATTAATTCAATAATAACATGTCATATTAACCTATAATTTTTTTGAATTCATAAAATGTCTCAAATTTCATTTATTTTGGTATTTATAATATCAATTATTTTAATATTTAATTATTTAGATAATTACTGCATCACCATTGTGTCATAAATAACTTAAATTATTTTCTATATAAAAATTATAAATAAAATACCATTAGGTAGGAAATAGTTTTATCTTTCTAATGAATATTTATAGTCGAATTTATGTTATGTATAACTTTATATTAAAAATGATTTAGTTATTATTTTTTGATTTTAACCATTTTAACCCTTCTTTGAATAAATTAATAATAAATGTCCTAATCTAATCCAAGTGGAACTAAATGGTCATATTTAATTCCTAAGGTTGTTTTTGGTCATATTAAACTTATCCAATAGAATTAGGACTTGTGTTAGGGTATTAATAATATCATTTTTACCCTTAATTACCCTATTTACTTTTAACCGTGGTAAATAAAAGTAAAAAGTTATTATTCTCCAAAAATTATTTTCATCTCATTGAACAACATATTAGTCCTTGATATTAACCGTGTCTCTCGGATTTTCGAAATTCAATTCACAGAAGTGGTAAAATTTCAATTAAATGAAAAAAGTTAGTTTTTTAACTACCCCTAAGTGGTTTCACTATTCATCGAAAATAGATGTTTTTCAGAAAAATACCAAAAATTCAGCCTAAGAATTATTTGATATTCCCAATTAAAAATTGATGTCTATTTTTCCAAATTCAAAACATAGAAGTGGAATTAATTAACTTTAAAATTAATTCCCGTTATGAAAACAAATAGCGTGTTTTTAAGAAATAATAAGTATCAAAAGATTGATACTTGTTTATATCCAATTTCAAAGTAAAATTAATTCCAATGACCAAAATTGGATTAAATGGGAAAAATATATTCTAATTACACTTTAAAACCAATTTAAAAGATAATATAACCATATAAATTATTGCGATGAAAAAAGTTGTCTTTAATTAAAATACAACGTGTTTTTACTATTCATTAAAATATGAAAGTTATCAGAATAATATGAAAATTTTACCCAAAGTAAATTTTTATATCCTGATTCCAAAGAAGAATTTTATTTTTTCAAATTGAACTTATAGACATGTAAAAAACAAGATTTAATGTGGGTGCGCTATCAAAAGGCGGGAAAACCGCAATTTTTGAAAAATACATATTTTACACGAAAAATTTATTTTGTTCTCATACCATATTCTAGAAAATGTGTAAGATGAATAATAATGTTATAAAATTAAAATTTTAGTTAATACTATTCATAACGGCTAGTCCATAAATATATTATAACAATATATCATGGTTTAGTGAAACCTGGTATTGCGTACTACACACGCTATCGAGGAAGGTCATGATTGCATGTTATGCAAGAAAAGTAAGGGTTGCGTGCTCTGAAAGACTCCTTCGTTGTTTTTATAATATAATCCAACCATATTTCATTTATACATTGAATATATATATATATATACACTAAATGTTGCGTAGAATGACTATTGTCAAACGAATTTGAAATTCTGTGTAACACAATCCAAGAATAGTGTTGCATACATTGCAAGCTAATACGGTGTTGCGTATAGCGCAAGATAATCTTTGTGTATCATACAACACAAGACATCAAGGAAATTAAAATGAATAATTCTCATAAAATCTCGGGTTGTTACATTCTACCCCCCTTAAAATGAATTTATCCCACGAAATTCGTCGGGGTTATAAATGGTTTAATACTTGAAAGTTTCTATAATAGAAACCCACATTGTCAAAAGGAATACCAAAACATTACTTTAAAAATTAAATTATGAAACGTAATGGTTACCCAAATTAACTAATCACTGGATTTCCACATAAGAGAACATAGGTGAAAAATATGGATATGGAAGAGAAATATGACCATCAAGTTCTGATGGATAGTGGTAGAGAACACGGCTATAAAAAATCCAACAATCACAAAGCCATAAATTTGGGATGATCTAAGGTACCATCAGATTCATCGGATATTAGAGTACTAGGGAAAAAATTGGTTTTCAAGATCATTTCCCTAATGTTGAAAAATTTGAATTAGAAGAAATATTTACTTGATTTTGGTACATTCTCACCGTTGTTTGTGCCTTGAAAAATTTCCACTTCATCTCATAAATAAATGAAGTTGAATTTGTCTTCCATGAAGTGTTAGGAGATCATGCGATAGAATACTAGGTCATTCCATCTGTCTCAAACATAAGGTTAGCAAAAGTTATCAAATATACATAAGTCCATCTATAGTGAGATTAATCGTATATGGTTCCTAAAATGTACGTATACATCGTATATCATACCACATAATAAATTGAAACTAATTTATACTAACCAGGGACTTCCTGTAGGCCAGTGGTATGTGATAAAGGCATGTTCCACTTCGGTTGGGGGTTCGATTCCCACATCCTTGTCTGACGCGACGGGTTGTTGCCCATCCTACGGGTTGTCCTTTTTCTAAAACTACACTATTATAACATTCCCAAAATAGTATCAAAAAAATTTCTAGCTTTAAACATTTATATCTGATGTCTAACATAATCCATTCCAACCTTTAAGCTTATCGAAAATACTTCTGTCCAATCTTATAGTATAATGAAAAAGATTACTAGAAATTTCATTAACCAAGCATGTGAATATCATAATTTATCCCTCATATATCTTGTGGGTCACATTCCAATCATGTGAATACCTTAATCATGTATTCTCTTGAAAAATGAATACCCATTGAACCTTAGTGAAAACATGAATGTTGTCAAAAGTTAACTCTTTCCACATACCAAAATCCAAAAATTTTATATACTCAAACCATGATATAACTTTGTCCTTATATCATTCATGAGCTCATGAATACGGTCAAACAAATTATTTTCTCTTTATCCTTTCATTATGCGCATATCATCTGCTTTCCAAAAATATTTCAGTCACTTTTCATGGTTACCAGTACCATATTCTTTTTGAAAACCACAATTTACCAATACATAGATATTCCAATATACCATAAAAGTACCTCAACCAAATTATTCTTTAATACCAATACATAAACACTTCAATCCATCCTCATCAGTTATTGTCATGGAATAATTCCATCCTTGATTTAGAAGTAACCTCTTAGGTCAGGGCATTGAGTTGGGTAATGTCCATGTTCTCCACAGATAAGACATTGAACTCCATAACAATCGGTCACTCTATGAACCTTCTCTCCACACAGATAACATCTTCCCCTCCATTTGATGATTCATCAAGGTTCTTCTTCCCTTCTTTAGAAATCTCAATCTTTCGTTCTTTATAATCCTCAACATGCGAACATGCATAAAAGTATATCTTCCTCTTATTTGATGAATTCAGAATACCACTAAATTTTACCTTGTTAATAATATATTGCGATGACTAATTCGACATAATCACAATATCTTTCTCTCTAGGCATTACGCAATTTTGTTGACATAGTCACCAATTTTTCCATTGGATTGAATGTTAACCGAATTCCTTCTGGTTCCCTCCACTAACTAAACCACAAAAAGCATTCTGTGAGAGGAAAAAATAATACAAGGAAAATAACATAATCAAGGGGGGGTACTTTCAATATCTAACATCTTAGGTTTAATTATATTATCAATACCATAATCCTATGATTATAACATATAGTTATACTTAACCTTAGGGACATCCCCAGACATACCTTAGAAATATCTCTAGGGATCTCACTAAAGTTTTCACATCCTTGTTTCCAAAGGTCGACTAAACCTTTCCTCTGATACCAACTGTAGAGACCCAAATCTTGACGTACATGGACAATACATTACTTTTGTGGAATACTTAATACATAACATAAACAGACACACAAGGACCGTAATAGTTTAGTGTCTTTGAAAACTCGGAAAAATAATCTTCTAATCGTGTTGAAAGATCCTCAACATCTCCCATAAAGATCTTCCCCTTTTTTTCTTACCTAAAACCATTCTCTATATCCTGTGGAAAAGAAAACATATAAAGGGGGAGATCAAATGCTCAGTAAGGGTAATCATGGATAAAATAAAACAAATCATATACATTTGAACTTAAAAACATGAACATAATGTTTTAACATCAAAATCTTGAGTAATGACATAAAACATGTCAGTACATAAGGCATAGATCATAAAGAAACATTAATCATGATAAAATAGCATGGTAATAAAACATTTAATTATGGAAAAACAGTAAGCACATGATATGATTTCCATAGTAGCCAAGGCATTGCTGCCAAGACCATCTTAGTGGACAAAGTCCCTTTCTGAATCGAGTTCACTCCTCATTCCATTATTGGATTACTGAACCAGATTAACTTACCATTCCAGCCATGTCTATCTCATGATATATAAATCTTTACCCAATGCATTGGAGGGAGATATAGGTCCCACCCATCTCATAATGAAATCATTCTTTCGTGTACCACAAAATCATAAATCGTACATCATAGCATAACCCATTTAATCAAATGGGATTCTTAAACATCATGCCATCATAACATAATATATATAAAAAATGGATATCATTTCATCATAAGAATAATAAAACCATGTAAATAATGGATACATTATACTTGAAACATAAACATATAAAATAATTTCATTTTAGATGGAAAATATTTTAGATAAAACACTTGAAATGAATTCTTGAGGAAAATATCATTTCTTCTTCAAAATCATTTCTCATCACAAAATGCCATGAAATTTTAAAAGAAAAGGGTTTTGTTGAAAATAATCACGCAATATTTTAGAGGAAGCTTCATGAAAATGAGGTGTTATGAAACCGTAAAAAGCCATTCACACCGTATATGTTAAAAGTAACATTCTCCTCGTACATTTGTCGGAAAAGTCAAAAAGTTCCTCGTGTGGTAAAATAAAGTAAGATTACTTTCATAACATGTGGTAAAAATCAAAAATGGGTAAAAGTACATTAAACATACATGAAAAATTTATAAAATAGGGACATGGATGATAGCAAAAACCCCAGTAAATACTTATGAATAAACAATCTCGGATAAGAGCGAGATTGGAATAGTTATCCCTTACCTTTGGTCTGATATGCTATGTACGTATCCAAACCTCCTGTATAATGATTTAAATAATGTCATTGAATAATTATAGAATCATATTAATTGTTATGATATCATATATGGTTCACTTATGACTTTATATTACCTGTTCTTTTGTAAGTTCCATGTTAAAGCATTGTTTTGGGTAAAATCGTTTTATTTATCATAAATGTTTGGACTTGTTGTTCTTGATATTATTAATTATATCCCGATTTACTTAATTAGAGAATGTAAAACATGATTTATATGTAATATATATTCATAATATACATATATATATATGATATATTGATAAATGGAATAAAATACAGCGTTCATGGAGACGATAGGCCGTACGTACGCATGAACACTGTTTTCGTTTCCTTATTGAATTGAATGGAATTAAGTAGATGACATAAATATATATATATATATACATAAATATAGTATAATTATTATTTCATATATTTCATGATACTTATTGTATATACTTTATAATCATTCATGAATGGTTAACATGGAGAATGAATCTCATCGCGTCGTGGAGACGGTCGTCCGTACGTACGCACGAGCGATGATATCATTCCCATGATCATGGAATTGAATTGAAGTGTATGTATAATAATTAAGAATCAATATCACTATACAATAATCATATATAGTTATTTATTTACACCATTATACCCATCCAAGTAAGGTGATGGTCGAAAAATGATTACACCACGGCGTGGAGACAGTATTCCGTACGTATGCACGCGCGGTGATTTCGTTTTACGTAGGATGGATAGAATGTGAAATAGGGTTGTTTCATATTTATAATAAAATAACAGTATATAAGTAATACTTATTTTATTACTTTATAATGAATCAACTAAAGAAGAAGTAGTAGAAGAAGAAAGAAACTTGAGAGAATCAGAAGAAGTGATTACCTCTTCTTCGACGCACCTCCTTTAAGCCTTCTCTTAAGGAAGTAGAGTTGGTCTTTTGAGAAGACTAGAACCTCCAGAATGTTTCTATGGAAGTGGATAAGAGAAATGGGCATGGGTTGGCCTATATTCAAGGCTCAAAAGGGTGTGAAGTGAAGAGGGAAGGAGTTCCCTTTTTATAAGAGAGGAGAGGGGCACCTTTGGAAAAACATAAAATATTATTTTATAATAAAGTCATATTCGTTTTATAATATCTCAAAATTGATTTATTTAAAATCTAATGTGGGGATGGGAATAAATCCTCTAAACAAATAGATTTTAGACAGGTTTTCGTCATTATATTAACCTTATCTTTTAGTTTTAACTCTTAGTTAATTAGATTGACATTTACCATGTCCCTTGGTATTTTTATATTATATAGGTAATAAACATACCATATACATCCAAGAGACCCCCAAGTGGTCCATTAATGATACACCTATCACAATATAGGTATATTAGCCGAACCTTAGATTTTTAGGAATATAATAACAAATAATAATATAATATTTGTTTTAAAAACTATTTTATGTCAATTTTGACACTATTTGGTAATGGATTTTTGTGAAAATCATAACAGCATTATTAGTTCGAACAAATTTAATTACATCAATAATAACATGTCATATTAACCTAGAAATTTTTTGGAATTCATAAAAAGGCTCAAATTACATTTATTTGGGTATTTATAATATCAATTATTTTAATATTTCATTATTTAGATAATTACTGCATCACCATTGTGTCATAAGTAACATAAATTATTTAATGGCTAAATATTATAAATAAAATACCACTAGGTGGGAAATATCTTTAACTTTCTAATTAATATTTATAGTCGAATTTATCTTATGTATAACCCTATATTAAAAATGATTTTGTTATTAAACTTTGATTTTAACCATTTTAACCCTTCTTTAAATAAATTAAAAATAAATGTCCTAATCTATTCCAAGTGGACCTAAATGGTCATATTTTATTTCTACGGTTGTTTTTGGTCGAATTACACTTATCCAATAGAATTATTACATGTGTTAGGGTAATAATAATATCATTTTTACCCTTAATTACCCTATTTACTTTTAACCGTGGCAAATAAAAGTAAAAAGTTACTATTCACCAAATATTATTTTCATCTCATAGAACCACATTTTAGTCCTTCATATTAACCGTGTGTCTCGGATTTTCGAAATTCAATTCATAGAAGTGGTAAAATTTCATTTAAATGAAAAAGTCAGTTTTTTAACTACCAATAAGTGGTTTCACTATTCATCGAAAATTGATGTTTTTCAGAAAAATAACAAAATATAAGCCTAAGAATTATTTGGTATTCTGAATTAAAAATTGATGTCTATTTTTACAAATTCAAAACATAGAAGTGGAATTAATTAATTTAAAAATTAGTTCACATTATCAAAACAAATAGCGTGTTTTTAAGAAATAATAACTATCAAAAGATTGATACTTGTTTATATCCAATTTCACAGTGAACATAATTCCAATGACAAACATTGGATTAAATGGTAAAAATATATTCTAATTACACATTAAAACCAATTAAAAATATAATATAACCATATAAATTATTGTGATGAATAAATTTATTTTTAATTAAAATATAGCATGTTTTTACTATTCATTAAAATATGAAAGTTATCAGAATAATATGAAAAATTTATCCAATGTAAATTTTTATATCCTGATTCCAAATAAAAATATTATTTTTTCAAATTGAACTTATAGACGTGTCAAAAGAAATATTTAATGTGGGTGCGCCATCAAAAGGCGAGAAAACTGCAATTTTTTAAAAATTCATATTTTACACGAAAAATTTATTTTGTTCTCATACCATATTCTATTAAATGTGTAAGATGAATAATAATGTCATAAAATTCAAAATTTAGTTAATACTATTCATAACGGCTAGTCCGTTATAATATTTTAACAATATATCGTTGTTTAGTGAAACCCAGTATTGCGTACTACACACACTATCGAAGAAGGTCGTGATTGCATGTTACGAAAGACAAGTCAGGGTTGCATGTTGTGAAATACTCCTTCGTTGTTTTGTATAACAGAATCTAACCATATTTCATTTATACATTGAATATATATATATATATATATACACTCAATGTTGCGTAGAATGACTATTATCAAACGAACTTGAAATTGTGTGTAACACAATCCAAGAATAGTGTTGCATACAGTGCAAGCTAATACGGTGTTGTGTATAGTGCAAGATAATATTTGTGTAGCGTACAACACCAGATATCAATGAAATTAAAATGAATAATTCTCATAAAATCTCGGGTTGTTACATGATGCCACTTCTGTATCACTAGCACACTTGTCCTAGCCCTCCCACCTAGTACCCAGGCTTCCCGTTTGTGCTCAAGTAGTTCGGAGTTCATGTCACATGTCATAATCACATACTTAGACAAAACAAGATGCTACACATGCCAAAAACCATCATTTGCACACACAAAGGCCATTTCAAATAAGATGCACACTAAGAATATCCCAAAACTAAATCTGCATCACTTACACAACCAAAATAAAGACTACACAGTCAAAGAAATATCTTTTATTATCAAACACGCAACTAATAGAATTTATTAAACAAATTTCACTCATGTCTCATGACTTTAAGAACCAAAAATATTCACCCAATTTAACCAAAACAATTTTTCATCATTAATAATTAATTAATAAAACAACCCAAATTTTTCATAAAAATAATTTAAAGTGCAAAGTAACACTTTACACACTAGACCGACCCAAACACCCTTTTTATAACCAAACACACACAACGCCACCTCATGAACTCAATCTTCATCACACATGTGATTAAAGAAACCACACACGTGGTAAAAAAACTATTACAGAAATTAAACAAACTTCCAAGAAACATGTCAACCCAATTAAAATTATGCCGCATGATGAAAACACCAAAAATCCACTCAAATGATCATTTAAGACAGTACACAGACCGACGCAAAACCAAAACACCAACTTCAACCATTTTACATCCTAACAAATAATCTGCACATTTTATAAAACACTAGTGAATAGTCCAACATAGGTTTTCACAGCAACAACGTACTCATCTCATCAAAATGCACTAATAAATGCATTAAGACATAGCAAACCTCATGTAAAAAAAGTAAAGCACAGCAACCAAAATAATTAGTAGGCTAACCACACAAAAAAATAAAACTAACAATTAACCAGAGATGACATTCCAGCAACAAGTACACATATTATAAACATTCTTCTAAATAAGATAAACTGCAAATCAAATCTCATTAGAGATCGACTTCGCACAACAACAATTAATTACATAATTTTCTAAATTAATTAAAATGGAAAATAAACTAATCAAGTAACAATTAAACATGGAACCACCTACCTCGGTGTAGACTGACTTCACAGTTTGGCACGAAACATCTACAGCACAAAAATTGCACTACGAGAAACCTCAATTGACTCTAATAAAAACATTTTAACCAGAATCATCAATATAGATCCCCAAAACGAAACAATGTATAATTGAATCAATAATTATACCAAAAGAATAAACCCTAAAAACAAGGAATCACATCAATACACCATAAATGTACCAAATGAAAACAAAAATCCCAATTAATTCGAATCAAACCATAATTCGGAGGAGGTGTTTTTACCTGGAGGGAGGTTGTGTTGAAGATGGGAACCGAGGCAACAGAATTTTGCACTGGCATGAGGCATGTTTGGTTAGCAGTGTATCGAAGTCATCTAGAGGGGGAGAGGGTTGTGTGAAGGTAGTCTGATGTGCCGGAGGAGGCCGCGCTGGAGGGGAAAGCATGGGGAGGGGGTCTTCCAGAAGGTTCGTCTGATATGGAGGTAGCCTGGTAAGGGTGCGGCGCGGATCGATTTTGCAGCCAGGGGGGTGTCGTTACCGTTGGATAATGCGGCGCGGGGTGAGTCGGAAGGAGGTAGGGTAGGGTGATTTCAGTCCAGGAGAGGAGATGTGCTCTGACGAGGGAGGAGGTAGGGCAGGGCGGTGCTGGTCTAGGTGCGTCACGCCGAAGGGGGTTTGAGAGGGGCGGTCCGGTGAGGGAGGCGCCGAAAAGAGGCCGGCTGGGAAGGGTTCGCCTTAAGGAGGAGGTGTGTGTATGGGGTAACCCGAGCAAGGTGTGGCACAGTGGAAAAATCTGGAAGGGAAGGGATGGTTTGCGCCGAAGGAAGTTGGTCGGGGTACAGGGGAAATGGGGCTTCCATGATGGAGGAGACCGCGCCGGAGGAGGGAGGTAAGGGGAGAGGGAGGTCCACGCCGCCATGGAGGAGAGGGGGGGAGGTCCGCACGGGTAGGGTTTCACAAAAGGGAAAGTAAATGGAATAGAGAGATGGTGAGGGAGAGGGATAAAAAAAATAAAGAATAAAAAAGAAAAGAAAACAGAGAATAAAGGGAAAATAAAATAAAAAGAAAATAATATGATGAAAAAAACCCAATAAATAATGTTGAATTTTTCACTAAAAATAAAACAATACAAGCCACCATAATAATAATAAATTTATAAATTTAGGCCGAACACTTTGCAAGTTTGTGTGCACGATCACGGGCATGGTCGTGCGCACGGTCACCGCGCATGGTTGCGTGCATGTAAAAGAACCAAAAAATAATCAATTTAAAACAAATATTTGGTCTCGTGTGTGGTCGCATGCATGGGTGCATTCTCACTCCTAGTTGCGATTACGTTCGAGCACCCATAAAAGATCTGAGTTTCTTCAAAAATAGAACCGGTTCAAACCACATATCAAAAGCAATACTTAAAATAATTAAATTAAAAGGAATTGTTAGTCAGGGTGTGATATATCATCTCCTAATTTGTGTTAGATTAGGATATAATCAACGAATATATGAAAAAATTTATAATTCAGAAAATTGTATTTCCACTAAATAGAACATCCAATACCAAATCAAACAAGTAATAACAAAAAATTAATTCAAAACTCATCGATTTAGATATAATCAAACAAGCAGTTCTTGAATCCAAGATTTGATGGATGAATTACCTTGATTATTATAATAGGCATCGAAAGGAGATTCAAAATAAATTTGATATTTTTCTAGAGATAAATTAGGATTGAGGTTATAAATAGATTTAATTATGTTAAAAAATTGTAATTTCACCAAAAAATATAGGGTCACATTGTTTGGTCACATGGTTGGCCAAACTATGTGCCAATCATGCACTCATAGTTGTAGGGATGGGAATATCGCATAGTTTTTCTATATGGTTTGACTAACTTAGAAAAAACCATGAAAAACTCCACTACCAAAAATTTCAGACATGGTTGTACCACCCTGCACACCAAATTGTATAGTTTAGTCTAATCATGAAGGTTTTCCCTACTCCCTACCCAACCCTCACAAAGTTTGTCTGGCCATGTGGCTAGCCCCGCTTTGTTTATTCTAACCATGAACATGTCCATGTTCACCCAATAGGTTGAGTTCTAGGCCCCAAACTAGCCCAATACACCCATGGCACCTCCATGACCATAACATTCATGCATATTATGATATATGTAATTATTTATACTGAAAATTGAGGGATATAAAAGGAATTTTACCTCAAAGAAGAACTGGGTTTTATAAAATCCCCCCTTAATGAAATTCATCCTTGAATTTCCTTCTCTATGGTGGTCAAGATTTCTTAGAACAACTCCAGCTGTTGTGCTCATACATCGACCTCCCGCTCCCAAATCTCATCTTGTACATGGTCGTTCTTCTATAGCATCTTCACTAGAGGAACTAGCCAGCCTCAGATAACCTTCATGATATGATCCATAATAAGTATAGAAATCTTTTAAAAGGATGAATCTACCTGTAATTCAACCACCTCAAGATGAAGATTCTGTAATGGGTCTAAATAATAACATTGTAATAGAAATTTGTGGAATACATCATGCATGGTTTGGTGAATTTGAGGTAACTAAAACTAATAGGCTACCATCTCAACTCTCTCTATAATCTCAAATGCCGTGAAAACCCAATGTAAAATCTTACCATATCTCCTGACTCCCCAATGTATCAGCCTTGGTGAAACCCGTAAAAATTCCCAATCACTGGCCTCAATATCTAGAGGTCCTCTAGGGGAGATCAACGTAAGATTTGTGTCAATACTGTGCATTATCCATCCACTTATAAATAAAATGAACCTAATCTATGTCCTCTTGAACAAGACATGGTCCCAGAAAACCTTCCTCTCATACCCATAACCAACATAAGGGTTATAAGCATGGCCTATCATACAAATATTCATAAATCACCAACTGAATAGTAGCCCAAAATCCATCCTTATAGGAGAATTCAGATGTGGCTATAAGCCTCTCACAAGATCCCAAGAAATCCATAGTGCATTCCTAAAGCATGTACTCAAGCACTTGAATTGTGTGCTCTGATAGGACATCTATTTGGGGGTGGTATGGTGTGCTTTGGATCACCTATATACACAATTCCCTCTAAATACCTTATCATAACCATAAAGTAAAATATGTATCCTTATCTGATATGATAGTGCATTAGACCCCATGATTTCATAGTATCTCATGGATATAAAACCTCCCAAGATCATCGACACCAAAGGTTCCCTTGATCAGTTTGAAATGTTCATCCTTCATGATCTTGTAAACAATGACCCATACAAGATCACTACCTCTTGCTGACCTCTATAATCCTATCATGAAGCCTATCATGTCATTAACCCACTTCCACTCATGGATGGGTAACTATTGTAAATGTATAGATGGTCACTACTGTTCCTCCTTCACCTACTGACAGGTGGAACATCTAATTAAAAAACCATCCATATCTTTTTATATACCAAACAAATAGTACTGACGATGTAAATCTTGAGTCATCATGGTGATGTGAGTATGATATACCCAAGATGAAGTGTGAAACTCTCACATCGACCCCTAGATCATGTCTTCTAGAACCCATATGTGACCATATACTCACATAATTTCATCCCTACCTACAATCTAACCAGGAGGAGGTCCCCACATACACACTTTTTGCATTGGACTAAGAACTCAAAATCTAATAGTTTCCTCATCCTCACTCATTCAATAATAGTGGAGGTAACAAATAAGGATGATATAAATGTTTTTCCAAAACATTCATACACCTACAAGTTCATATTAGAGAACAAATACATGAAAATCTACTCACTGATGTCCTGCTGAACAGCATATAACTATGTCCTCTTACTCAGTGAATTATCCACTACATTTTCTTTTCCAAGCATGTAAGAAATACTGAAGTAAGAATATATTTGTTATTCAAACCACCTTCTATCCCCTAGATTCATATCACACTGTTTAAATATGTATTTAAGGGTTCTTTCATCTGTGAACTCCACAAAGTTCTCTCAAAGTAATGTCTCCAATAGCGTAATGTGTGAAGCACTACAGCTAACTCAAGATTTTACATTGGGTAATTCCTCTCATGTGGACTCAACTACTGAGATACATATGCAACGAATCTATCACCCTACATATTGAATGTAACACCCCGAGATTTTATGAAAAATATTATTTTCATTAATGTCTTGTGTTGTATTCTGCACCAACATTACCTGGCGCTATATGCAACACCGTATTAGCTTGCAGTATACACAACACTATTCTTGGACCGTGTTACACACAATTTTGATAATAGTTATTCTACGAAACATTTAGTATATATATATATATTAAATGTATAAATGAAATATGGTTGGATTCTGTTATACGAAACAACGAAGGATTCTTTCACAACACGCAACCCTGACTTGCCTTGCATTACACGCAATCTCGACCTTCCTCGATAGCATGTGTCGTACGCAATACTGAGTTTTAGTAAACAATGATATATTATTATAATATTGTCATGAACTAGCCATTATGAATATTATTAACTAAATTTTGAATTTTATAACATTATTTTTCATCTTACACATTTTCTAGAACATGGTATAAGAACAAAATATATTTTTCGGGTAAAATAAGTATTTTTCAAAAAATGCAGTTTTGCCACCTTTTGATGGAGCACCCACTTTAAATCTAGTTTTTGACATGTTTATATGATCAATTTGACAAAATAAAATTCTTCTTTTGAATCAGGATGTAAAAATTTACATTAGATAAATTTTGATATTTTTCCGATAACTTTCATATTTTAATGAATAGTAAAAACACGGTATATTTTAATTAAAAACAACTTTTTTCATCATAATATCTTATGTGGTTAAATTATAATATTGAATGGTTTTAAAGTATAAATAGAATATATTTTTAACATTTAATATAATGTATGTCATTAGCATTGATTTTACCTTGAATTCGTAGGTTAAATCAATTCAATCTTTTGCAATGTTTTAAACAAAAACCCGTTTTTATTCGACAACGGGATTAATTTTAATTAAATTTTTACAACTTATGTGTATTGAATTTTAAAAAATGGATTCCATATTTGGAATCAGTGGGTCCAAATTATGTTAATAGGCTACTTTTTATTTTTGGGAATTATGAATAGTAACTACGGTAAATTTTATTTACCATAGTTAAAGGTAAATCAGGTAATTAAGGGTAAATATAATATTATAAAATTACCCTAAAACATGCCAAAATTCTATTTGATGGCTAAAAGTAAACCCATATCAACTAAGTGTCGGATTAGATTCATCTTATGGACTTTTGACCATGAAAATAATTTAATTATTATTGAAACCAAAGAAAGTGACAACATGTCACTTTCTTAAATCTTATAAGTATAACAATTTTTACTTAGTGATAAACATCATAAAACTTAGAACATGAATAGTATATAGAAAGATAACAAAATTATCTACATCATGAGAATTTATTTAGAATTTTTTGGGATTAAATAGTTATCATTAATTGTGACACAATAGTGTTGCAGAAATTATTTATCTAGTGAAAAATCAAGAATATATTTTTTATTAAACTAATAGTGACCATAAAAGGCACAAAACCCTGACCAAAACTTATTGGTCATGTAAATTGAATCTATAATCATCCAATGGTCGAATATTTGACCATTTGGAGTCTTATACAAGCAATTATGACACTTATATTATTTTATTTTAAATGATGCCAAAGTTGTCACCTTCATAATTTAATACATACAACAATTTAAATATTATGATTTTAAGATGATAAATTCGAGTAAAAGTATTATTGTGAAAGGTAATATATTTATCGTCATAATGGGATTTTATTTTAAATTTTTATGCAACAAATAAGTATATTAAATAATTATACAAAAATGAAGTAGTAATTATTTTATTAAGAGATAAACCAAATAAATGGTTTTAAAAATAATAAAATAAATATTATATGAACTATTTAATGTGATCCACTAATTTTATAGATACATATGAGCTTTTATTAATATATTAACTCTTTTATTTTGAACATATCTTCTTTATATATTTTATTTAAATTCAAAAAATTGAATAGTGTCAAAATTGACACTATTGTTATTTTATAAAAATAACATATTATAAAATTGTTTAAAAATCACAAAAACATTTGAAAATTATAAATTTAACTTTATATGGTATATAATGTTATAAAGTAAACAATTATGGAAAATTAACAACAAATAAGTAACTATTGGTGATAATCTAAAATTTAGAATTTTATTACCACAAATAAACTTAAATAGATTAAATAAGGATAAATCAAAATGATAAGATTTAAAATAAGATCCAAACATGTCTAAATTTGATTGGTTGATGAGATTACAACCCTATCTCATCTAATCTTCTAATATGAGTCATTTTTTGAGGTTTTTATGTGGGGTTAGATTTATTATAAATTAATATTTTTAAGAATTCCAAAGGTGCCCCTCTCCTCCCTTATAAAAGGGCACCTCCTCCCTCTCTTCCTCACACAACTTTGAGCCTTCAATATCGGCCAAACCCTGCCAGATTCTCTTCTCAACTTCCCTAGAAACATACTAGAGGTTCTGGTCTTCCTCAAAGACCAATTTTAGTGCCCTAAGAGGAGGTCTCAAAAAGGCGCTTCAAAGAAGAGGTAATTTCCGTTACCGATTCTTTCACCTTTATTTCTTCTTCCATTTCTTCTTCTTAGGTTGTTTCATTATGAAGTAATAACATAATTATCCCTCATATACTGATATGTTATTATAATTATGAAACAATCCAAATTCACCATCTATCCATCCTACGGAAAACGAAATCACCGCGCGTGCGTACCTACGGAATATCGTCTCCACGCCGTGGTGTAATCTGTTTTTCCACCAACACCTTACATGGATGAGTATTATGGTGTAAAGAATAACTATACATAGTTATTATAACATCATAATGATTCTGATATATTGTATCATCCACTCCAATTCAATTCAATAATTATGGAAATGATATCATCGCTCGTGCGTACGTACGGACTACCGTCTCCACGACGCGATGAGATCCATTCTCCATGTTAACCCTTTAAGAATGATTATAAAGTATATATAAGAAATAATAATGAAATATATGACATTATAAAGATACTGGATTTATGTGTATATATATGTATGTCATATACTTAATTCCACTCAATTCAATAAGGAAACGAAAACAGCGTTCATGCGTACGTACGACCTACCGTCTCCATGAATGGTGTATTTCTTTCCATTTATCGATCCATTATATATATGTATATTATGAATATATATTGTATATAAATCATGTTTTATATTCTATAATTAAGTAACAATGATCTAAGTACTCATATGAATAATTACAAGTTAAAACACGAACGGCAAATGAGACGATTTTACCCAAAACACTACTTTAACATGAATTTACAAAAGAACGGGTAATATAAAGTCATAAGTGAACCATATATGATATAATAACAATTAATATGATTCTGTAATAAGTCAATGACATTATTTAAATCATTATACAGGAGGTTCGGACACTTACGAAGAAAATCGGACCTAAGGTAAGGGAAATGTCACAATCTCATTTTTATCCGAGATTGTTTATACTTTAGAATTTACTGGGGTGTATTTTATCATCCACATCCGTGTTCCCTCAATATTTAATATTATTTCCATCCTTCTACAACAGTTTATATCCAATTTTACCCTTCGTTAAGTTTTTTGTAAAAGAAATGAAAGGAATCTTTTGTCGTTTTTCGTACGAGGTACTTTTTGACTTTTCCGACAAAAGTACGAAGAATGTTTTTTTAACTTATACGGCATGAATGGATTTTTAAAACCTTATTTCCAAGAAGTTTCCTTTACAAGTTTTCAAGTTTATTTTTAATCAACTTCTTTTATTTTATAATTTTACGACATGTTAAGAAAGGAAAAGTGTTTTTGAAGTAGAAAGGATATTTTCCTCAAGAATGAAGTTCAAGTGTTTTATCAAAATTATTTTCCATATAAGATAATGAAGGGTTCTGTTTTTATCCCTATTATAACTTTGATTTGATTATGTTGTGATGGAATTATTTTTATGAATTCCTTTATTGTATATGAATTGTTTTATGATGTCATGATGTTTAAGATTCCCATTTTTATTACATGGGTAATGCAATGATGTATGATTTATGATTTTGTGGCACACATAAGAATGGTATCATTATGAGATGGGTGGGACCTATATCTCCCTCCAATTCATTGGGTAAAGATTTTATATCTCATGAGATAGACATGGCTGGAACGGTAGGTTATACCGGTTCAGTGAAACAGGACTGAAACGAGGGTGACTCGGTTCAGAAAGGGACTTTGTCCACTAAGCTAGTCTTGGCAATGGGTCTTGACTAACAAGAAATGATTCTCTATGATTATGTGTGTATTCCACAAGGTTTCATGTTTTAATTTATGATTATTGTGATTACATTTCACTGCCATGATTTATCCCATGTTATGAAATTATGCTCTCTTTTGCAGGTTAAGATTTTCAAAATGTTATGTTCTTATGATGAGATTGATATTTCCTTTGTTTACCCTTACTGAGCATCTGAGCTCACCCTTTTATGTTTTATTTTCCCCAGGATATAAAGAAAGGTTTTAGGTATAAAAAAAAGAAGATCTTTATGGGAGATGTTGAAGATCTTTCAATAGGATTAGAAGATTATATTCCGAGTTTCCAAAGACACTAAACTATTACGATCCTTGTGTGTGTGTTTTTGTTATGTACTAAGTATTCCGCAAATGTAATGTAATTTCAATGTACGTTATGCTTCGGGTCTCTACAGTTGGTATCAGAGGAAAGGTTTAGTCAACCTTTGGAAACTAGGACGCGAAAACGTTAGTGAGATCCCTAGAGATATTTCTAAGGTATGTCCAGGGATGTCCCTAAGGATAAGTATACATATAGGATATAGTCCTAGCACTATGGTAACAATCTTAGAATTTAACCTAAGATGTTAGATATTGAAGTTACTCCCCCTTTATTATGATTTTTGCATCTCACAATATTCTTTTTGGGTTTTAGAAAATGGCTGGAAACAAGATGATTCACGATAATGGAGGATATGATGGACAATGGAATGATATTCTTCATAAGAAATCAAATGAAATGGGATTTGGTAGTCCAAACATCATTATTATGCCGAATCAGCAATCTCATAATATGATCAGTAAAGTAAAATTTGGTAAGTTTCCTGACTCGGCTAATAAGAGAAAGATGGAGTTTCATGATGATCATAGAGGAAAGAAAGTTCAATTTCCCCTATGTAAATCATGTGGGAAGAGGCATCAAGGAGAATGTTTCAAAGGAACTGGAAGATTATTTGGGTGTGGAAAAGAAGTAAACAAAGCCAGTAAATGCAATGGAAATGTTTCAGTTAACACCATGGATGAGGTTAATGGTATTGCTACGACATCAACAATGGTTAAATGTTTTAAATGTGGAATGTACGGGCATTATGCAAACCAATGATCTAGGGAATGTCTCATGAATAGAATCGGTATGGTCGTATGGGTAGTATTTTTGTTGATGATGATGAAGAGAATACAAATGATATGTGAGATGAAAGAATTGTTGAAGCTCGTTCAATGGTTTAAGAAGGTAGTGGAATGATTACATGTTTATCAAGTGTAATGTTGTACTATAGAATAAAAAGACATCTAAGGATTGTTACACTGTTGTCTTTCCTTAAGTTTTGAAAGTTTATGATGAATGGTATGAGTAACAATGAAAGGTTATTCAGATATTTTTTGGAAAGTGGATGATATGCGCATAATGAAGTGATAAAGAGAAAATGAAATGTTTGACAGTATTCATGAGCTCGTGATTGATATAAGGAGTAAGTGATATCATGGTTTGATTATAAATAATTTTGAGGATTTTGGTATGTGGAAGGTTTTAACTTTTAACTGCATTCATGTTTTCACTAAGGTTCAATGGGTATTCAAGAGAATACATGATTAAGGACTTTGAATGTTTGGAATGTGACCAACAAAATATGTCTTACGATATATGGGGATCAAAGATGGTATTAAATCTCTGGTAATCATTTTCACTATGTTATGAGAGTGGACCGAAGTATTTTAGATAAGCCTAAAGATTGGAATGGATTATGTTGGACATAAGTTAGTATTGTTTAAGGATAAAACTTTTTTTTGATATTATTGATGGGATGTTATAGTAATGTAGTTTTAGAAAAAAGGACAACCTGCAGGAAGGGCGACAGCCCATCGCGTCGGACAAAGCTGTGGGAATCGAACCCACAACCAAAGTGTGACTGGCCTTTATCACCTACCACTGGCCTACAGGAAGTCCCTAGTTAGTAGAAACTAATTTTATTTTATTAAGAGGTATGATATATGAAGTATAAGTTCAAACTCACAAAAGACGGACTTATGAATATTTGATAACTATTGCTAACCTTTTGTTTGAAACAGATGGAATGACCCATCATTCTATCATATGATCTTTTAACACTTCATTTCTTTAAGAGATGAAGTGGAAACTGTTCAAAGCAGGAACAACAGTGAGATTGTACCAAAATCAAGTAAGTATTTCTTCTAATTCAAAATTTTCAACTTTAGGGAAATGATATTGAAAACCAAAAATGTTGTCCTAGTGATCTTATATCCGATGAATCAGATGGTACCCTAGATCATCACATATTTATGGCTTTATGATTGTTGGCTTTTTCATAGCCATGTCCTCTACCACTCTCCATCAGAACATGATGGTTAGATTTCTCTTCCATGTCCATATTTTCACCTATGTTCTCATATGTGGATACCCAGTGATTAGTTAACTTGGGTAACCATTAAGTTTTATACTTTAGTTTTTAAAGATAAGTTTTGGTATTCCTTTTTACGATGTGGGTTTCTATCAAAGAAACTTTTAAATTTTAAACCACTTATAACCCCGACGAATTTTGAGGGAGAAATTCATTTTAAGGGGGGTAGAATGTAACACCCCGAGATTTTATGAAAAATATTATTTTCATTAATGTCTTGTGTTGTATTCTACACCAACATTACCTTGCGCTATATGCAACACCGTATTAGCTTGTAGTATACGCAACACTATTCTTGAACCGTGTTACACACAATTTTGATAATAGTTATTCTACGCAACATTTAGTATATATATATATATATATTAAATGTATAAATGAAATATGGTTGGATTCTGTTATACAAAACAACAAAGTATTCTTTCACAACACGCAACCCTAACTTGGCTTGCATTACACGCAATCATGACCTTCCTCGATAGCGTGTGTTGTACGCAATACCGGGTTTTAATAAACATTGATATATTTTTATAATATTGTCATGAACTAGCCGTTATGAATAGTATTAACTAAATTTTGAATTTTATAACATTATTATTCATCTTACACATTTTCTAGAACATGTTATAAGAACAAAATAAATTTTTCGGGTAAAATAAGTATTTTTCAAAAAATGCAGTTTTGCCGCCTTCTGATGGCGCACCCACATTAAATCTAGTTTTTGACATGTTTATATGATAAATTTGACAAAATAAAATTCTTCTTTTGAATCAGGATGTAAAAATTTACATTAGATAAAGTTTTGATATTTTTCCGATAACTTTCATATTTTAATGAATAGTAAAAACACGCTATATTTTAATTAAAAACAACTTTTTTCATCATAATATCTTATGTGGTTAAATTATAATATTTAATGGTTTTAAAGTATAAATAGAATATATTTTTACCATTAAATATAATTTATGTCATTAGCATTGATTTTACCTTGAATTCGTAGGATAAATCAATTCAATATTTTGCAATGTTTTAAACAAAAACCCGTTTTTATTCGACAACGGGATTAATTTTAATTTAATTTCTGAAACTTTTTTGTATTGAATTTTAAAAAATGGATTCCATATTTTGAATCATTGGGTCCAAATTATGTTAATAGACTACTTTTTATTTTTGGGTATTATGAATAGTAACTACGGTAAATTTTATTTACCATAGTTAAAGGTAAATCGGGTAATTAAGGGTAAATATAATATTATAAAATTACCCTAACACATGAAAAAATTCTATTTGATGGCTAAAAGTAAACCCATATCAACAAAGGGTCGGATTAGATTCATCTTATGGACTTTTGACCATGAAAATAATTTAATTATTATTAAAACCAAAGAAAGTGACAACATGTCACTTTCTTAAATCTTATAAGTATAATAATTTTAACTTAGTGATAAACATCATAAAACTTCAAACATGAATAGTATCCAGAAAGCTAACAAAATTATCTACATCATGAGAAATTATTTAGAATTTTTTGGGATTAAATAGTTATCATTAATTGTGACACAATAGTGATGCAGAAATTATTTATCTAGTGAAAAATCAAGAATATAGTTTTTATTAAACTAATAGTGACCATAAAAGGCACAAAACCCCGACCAAAACTTATTGGTCATGTAAATTGAAACTATAATCATCCAATGGTATAATATTTGACCATTTGGAGTCTTATACAAGCAATTATGACACTTATATTATTTTATTTTAAATGATGCCAAAGTTGTCACCTTCATAATTTAATACATATAACAATTTAAATATTGTGATTTTAAGATAATACATTCGAGTAAATGTATTATTGTGAAAGGTAATATATTTATCGTCATCATAGGATTTTATTTTAAATTTTTATGCAACAAATAAGTATATTAAATAATTATACAAAAATGATGTAGTAATTATTTTATTAAGAGATAAATAAAATAAATGGTTTTAAAAATAATAAAATAAATATTATATGAACTATTTAATGTGATCCACTAATTTTATAGATACATATGACCTTTTATTAATATATTAAAGCCTGTATTTTGAACATATCTTCTGTATATATTTTATTTAAATTCAAAAAAATGAATAGTTTCAAAATTGACACTATTGTTATTTTATAAAAATAACATATTATAAAATTGTTTAAAAATCACAAAAATATTTAAAAATAATAAATTTAAATTTATATGGTCTATAATGTTATAATATAAACAATTATGGAAAATTCACAAAAAATAAGTAATTATTTGTTATAATTTAAAATTTAGAATTTTATTACCACAAATAAACTTAAATAGATTAAATAAGGATAAATCAAAATGATAAGGTTTAAAATAAGATCCAAACATGTCTAAATTTTATTGGTTGATGAGATTACAACCCTAGATCATCTAATCTTCGAATATGAGTCTTTTTTGGAGGTTTTTAAGTGGGGTTAGATTTATTATAAATTAATATTTTTAAGAATTCCAAAGGTACCCCTCTCCTCCCTTATAAAAGGGCACCACCTCCCTCTCTTCCTCACACAACTTTGAGCCTTCAAGATCGACCAAACCCTGCCAAATTCTCTTCTCCACTTCTCTAGCAACATCCTAGAGGTTCTGGGCTTCCTCAAAGACCAATTTTAATGCCCTAAGAGGAGGTCTCAAAAAGGCGCTTCAAAGAAGAGGTAATTTCCGTTACCGATTCTTTCACCTTTATTTCTTCTTCCACTTCTTCTTCTTAGGTTGTTTCATTATGAAGTAATAACATAAGTATCACTCATATACTGATATGTTATTATAAGTATGAAACAATCCTAATTCACCATCTATCCATCCTACGGAAAACGAAATCACCGCGCGTGCGTACGTACAGAATACCGTCTCCACGCCGTGGTGTAATGTGTTTTTCCACCAACGCCTTACATGGATGGGTATTATGCTGTAAAGAATAACTATACATAGTTATTATAACATCATAATGATTCTGATATATTTTATCATCCACTCCAATTCAATTCTATAATTATGGAAATGATATCATCGCTCGTGCGTACGTACGGACTACCGTCTCCACGACGCGATGAGATTCATTCTCCATGTTAACCCTTTAAGAATGATTATAAAGTATATATAAGCAATAATAATGAAATATATGAAATTATAAAGCTACTGTATTTATGTGTATATATATATATGTCATCTACTTAATTCCACTCAATTCAATAAGGAAACGAAAACAGCGTTCATGCGTACGTACGGCCTACCGTCTCCATTAACGGTGCATTTCTTTCCATTTATCGATCCATTATATATATGTATATTATGAATATATATTATATATAAATCATTTTTTATATTCTATAATTAAGTAAAAATGATCTAAGTACTCATATGAATAATTACAAGTTAAAACACGAATGACAAATGAGACGATTTTACCCAAAACACTACTTTAACATGAATTTACAAAAGAACGGGTAATATAAAGTCATAAGTGAACCATATATGATATAATAACAATTAATATGATTCTGTAATAAGTCAATGACATTATTTAAATCATTATACAGGAGTTTCGGACACTTACGAAGCAAATCGGACCTATGGTAAGGGAAATGTCACAATCTCATTTTTATCCGAGATTGTTTATACTTTAGAGTTTACTGGGGTGTATTTTATCATCCACATCCATGTTCCCTAAATATGTAATATTATTTCCATCCCTCTACAATAGTTTATATCCAATTTCACCCTTCGGTAAGTTTTTTTTAAAAGATATGAAAGGAATCTTTTGTCGTTTTTCGTACGAGGTACTTTTTGAGTTTTCCGACAAAAGTACGAAGAATGTTTTTTTAACTTATACGGCATGAATGGATTTTTAAAACATTATTTACAAGAAGTTTCCTTTACATGTTTTCAAGTTTATTTTTAATCAACTTCTTTTATTTTATAATTTTACGACATGTTAAGAAAGGAAAAGTGTTTTTGAAGTAGAAAGGATATTTTCCTCAAGAATGAAGTTCAAGTGTTTTATCAAAATTATTTTCCATCTAAGATAATAAAGGGTTCTGTTTTTATCCTATTATTACTTTGATTTTATTATGTTGTGAAGGAATTATTTTTATGAATTCCTTTATTGTATATGAATTGTTTTATGATGTCATGATGTTTAAGATTCCCATTTTTATTACATGGGTTAGGCAATGATGTATGGTTTATGATTTTGTGGCACACATAATAATGGTATCATTATGAGATGGGTGGGACCTATGTCTCCCTCCAATGCATTCGGTAATGATTTTATATCTCATGAGATAGACATGGCTGGAACGGTAGGTTATACCGGTTCAGTGAAACAGGACTGAAATGAGGGTGACTCGGTTCAGAAAGGGACTTTGTCCACTAAGATAGTCTTGGCAATGAGTCTTGACTAGCAAGAAATGATTCTCTATGATTATGTGTGTATGCCACAAGGTTTCATGTTTTAAGTTATGATTATTGTGATTACATTTCACTTCCATGATTTATCCCATGTTATGAAATTATGCTCTCTTTTGCAGGTTAAGATTTTCAAAATGTTATGTTCTTATGATGTGATTGATATTTCCTTTGTTTAACCTTACTGAGCATTTGAGCTCACCCTTTTATGTTTTATTTTCCCCAGGATATAAAGAATGGTTTTAGGTATAAAAAATTAAGATCTTAATGGGAGATGTTGAAGATCTTTCAACAAGATTAGAAGATTATATTCCGAGTTTCCAAGGACACTAAACTATTACGATCCTTGCGTGTATGTTTTTGTTATGTACTATGTATTCCGCAAATGTAATGTAATGTCAATGTACGTTAAGCTTCGGGTCTCTACATTGACTGCTCAAATCCCGATACCTGATGCATCATAGTAAACATTGTAACTCATGCCTTGCTTTGAATGTTTCAGTATCAGTTCTGATGTCAATCTACCTATCAACTTATGAAAGGTTTTCTTATAAGAATTGAACCACACATACTTTGCAACCTTCTTATTCAAGATCGTATGCAACACGGATAAGCATGAGAAGTCCAATATGATACTCATTTAGAAATAAAATAGCCCTATGAAACTCGCTACCTGAAAGATGTTATTGGGATGATATCAGAAAACTATATATCTCACCTTATCTATGTCAAAATATACTCATGTATTTGAGATAATATGAACTGGGAGGTGAATATGATCTATCCATAAGTGTAAATTTGTGATCTTTGTATATAAATGATTCCCTCTCACTGTAATCAATATAATCTCAATATGTTTTCCATGATTTTGTTGAGTGTAAGAGTACACTAGGATATCATCCTTGAAACCCAACAAAAATGAATCTACATAAGGATAGAAAACATGGTTCATCAGTTCCATGAAGATTTTTGGTGCATTCCTAAGACATAACATCATGAAAAAATACTCATATAGACCATACCTACTACAAAAAATTGTGAGAGGTATGTGTGATGGTCTAACACAAGCCTGATGATAACGGAATCTCATATCAATAGTTGAGAAAATATGAGATGCTTTGAGATGTTAAAAGAGATCATCTATCTAAAGAAAATGATACTAGTTATTAAAATTCATTTTGATCAATTTTGGTAAATCCATACATATCATGAGATTTCCATCCTCTTATTTTGTAAAAAGGACTTTTGAACACTATGAACAAGTACTGGTTTAGAAAAAATGATTTTATTATAAATCCTTTATTATTCAATAGAGAACATTTATCTCTATATATCCCCTCCTATAATATATAATGGATACTGGTGAAGTTCTTGGAACTATCATGATAACGTACTCTACATCTCTCAATAGAGGTGGTAATGAAAATTCATACGAGAAAACATCCCTTAAACGATCAACCACTTGAGGGAAATAAACCTAATGTGTTCCCTGAATAAAAACTCACAATTTTGACTTCCATTCCCCCTTCCTAGGATGCCCAGGTATATCTTGTCTCTCCAGGAAATCTCATTCACCTTTTTAATAAACCTTCCACCCTCAGGTGATTTAAAGGTCCCCCTACAATGATAGAATTCAGTGAAATTTTTAATGGAAACCAACTATTAAATCCATAGAATGAATTCAAAGCCTATGATATTGAGGAAAACGAGGTCACATACGAAGTGAAACCTTCCAATTTTAAGGAGGAACTCCCTTGAAAAATGTAAATCCTCCATTCTAACTCTCAACTGAGTGTCAATAATCATGGAGACATCAAAATAATAAACATTGAGCCCTAGGATTTCCCCAATAGGCACTAATCTTAATCTATGTGAAACACCTATATCAAAATTTACAGAAGATAAAGTAGATGATACAAGAATGGTACCTTTGATAGTATAAGTTCTAGGGTCCTACTCCTCATGGGTCTTTTTCACTGTGTATATTAGTCCTAAACAACAGCCCTATGATACTACATGGAAAACCTAACGACATCCAATCTACTTTCATTGTAAGACTGTTGTATGAATATGATGGCCATGACCACCACATTGTCTTGATCATCTAGTAGTACTCCATATCCCTACTAGATGAGAATCTATTGACCCAACTCATAAATGTAGAGTTGGTGCGTACCCTCTCCCACTAGCTATCAAATAAGTTTTTTGTAGAATCATTTTAAATGGCCCATCATGCCATAATATCATCACTTGATTGGGTCCCTTATACATTTTAGCCTCATATCTCCCACCCTACAACACTAGAATCACCTCACCTAGAAACCTTAGTAAGTGATATGGTTTCTAATATCACCATGTGGAAGCTCTAGATGATGCTTACTACTACTGGTAGATATAGTACCAGATCTAGGTGTCGAACCACCCTGGCCCACACCACTATCCTATCTTATTTTATTCTCTATTGTAAGTACCTGATTCAATATTCCTTAAATGGTTTTCAGATTAAATACATTCACCTTCAATTAGATTTCATAACTAAGACAATCCTTGAATCACCTAACTTTAGATAACTCATCACCCATTAGAATAGTAATGAAGCATTGGAGCTCAAAAAATTGGTTTCATATTACACCACCAATAACTCTCCCTTACATAGGTTCATAAACTCTCGTGCTTTATCATTTATTAGTGTATTGGTATAGAAGTAATCATAGAGAGCTATATGAAAATACTTCTAGGATATCTCTTGAAAATTTTCTATCTGAGTAATAACATCCCACCATCTCTTGGAATAATCATGTAGCACATAAGTATAGAGCTTTACCCTCATATCATGATGGATATTAAGATTCTCAACGATAGATAGAATGTTATATAGTAATGTATATTTTGAATATATTCTATCATTATTTGAAAACATGGTGTATTCTTCTTCTAGAACTCACACATCAACTCTTCCATAGTCAGGACAGGTCATGGTGCTCCCTGAATGGTCACCTAGAACTGTATAAATACATAATGGAACTATACCTTAGCACTAGTTTTGGGTACAACTACTAGTTCCATAAATGGCACTAGTAGGGGATCCACTGGTATCCCATGGCCCACCACCACTATAGTGTGGTCAATTCCACCATCTTAGAATATGACTGGAGGATGTCGCATTGGAATACCTCTAAAAATGCTAGGCACAAGCCTCATATCAATATTATTGTCAATGTTCATTTCTCAAAATCGCATATACTGAAATTTGATAGGTAAAATATTTCCTTTATAAGAGAACACCCTAATGCCTACACAATGAGTCGGGTCTAGGTGATATACAGGTCGAATATGAGATAGAGATACTACCTACATCACAATACAATGGTCAGGACAATGTCATGTTCTTCGTTATAAGCAACCCTATTTCCATTTCATTTTAACCTAATTTAAAAATTCATTTTCAATTGAAATAATACTCATTTAACATTACATAAAAATTCAATTTAAATTGGTTTAACTAAATGGTTTTCTAAATTCTGAACCATGAGGGCTCATACTCCTCTGAACCAAATTCTGGAGTCCACCAAATTCACACCATAACCCATTCTAGAATACCTATCACAATAGTAGTTATATGTATATCATGTAACCAATCAAAAAATCATTCAATAAGTAATTTATATTAAATGGAATGGAATAATTCATAGAATTTTATTTCGGTAATGTTCTTAAAATGATGCATGAGATGGACTGGCCTTATCTTAACGAGTTGCAAAAAAATAGAACCCATAAACTTATCAATAATAATATAACAACACAAGTGAATCACCTAATGGCGGAAACATTAATATCCAGAATATATAAAATAGTAATTTGATTCATGTAAATTTGGCGTTTTCTCTATGCAGGTAAGCTATAATGAGGTACATATCATTAACAAATTTCTATTAATCCATATCCCTCTATATTGTCACCAAATAGTAAAGAAGACCATAAAATATCTATGATACCACTTTGTAACATCTTGAACCAATATTCCACTGAAAGGTTCCCCAATCTTGGTTGGACATATGGCCTTAGGCACATCTCTCCAAAATCCATAGGCTTCCGATGAGCTGTGAGGGCCTAGGGTGTGTTAGTGCCAAGACTATTCACTCTTAACAGAGTGTAATGTATATGAATTACAAAGAAGTCAACAGAGGAATGGGTATAACAATCCAAAATAGATAAATTTTATTAATATATAACAATGTCATAAGGAACCTCATATAAATAATATGATGCATTTCATATGTCTCAAATAAAGCATCCAAAACATGTCTATAACAATACAATAAAATTCTTGGAAATGAATTACAAAAAGGGATAAAATACTCCCACTAGTATCATGAGCCTCAACTCAGTCTCATGTTCTTATGCTTATAAGTAGCAATCAAAAACCTCTAGTAGGGAACATGACCTTATCCATACCTACAATCATATAGTCTGTTTGGGTACCCAAGGTGGCTCACACAAGGTGTGAGATATAATCATAGTATGCAACCACCCAAAGTCTAGTTCCATCATGTCTGTTAGTATAAAATAGTCACAGTGTTGAAGAAGAAATATAAAATGTAAAGGAAATACTAAAATTAAACATCCTATAAATTCTAGGTTCTCATTTATAAACAACATCATTTAATGATACAATTCTATTTAATAAGATTGTCATAGATCCTGGCATAATTCTTAGAGCCCCCCATCATAACATGATCAAAGTATTCCTAAACAAAACATCCATAAACTATAAACGTAGAATTAATCCATGATTATGATTTGTCTTTTTAGAAACATCATATATCTTATTTAATTCATTATTCAATTTAGAACCTAAGCTCATCGATGGAATTCCTAATTTGGAATCCCTATATCACTTTTGGTATAATATAAATCAACACTGTTTCATCCCATCCATGGCGATCATCACAAGAATTCAAGTACTTCCCTAGGTGTGGTGTAACATCTCTATCATTCGATACAATCCTTATCATTCCACTAAGGGAGCCTGAGTATCTCTCACGGTAGAAATGATCAAATTCTCTTTGTGTTTTTCCATGTAAATCCATATGGAATTACAAGTATTACTCCTTATATAAAAAACATCACCCATGTGTCCATCCTTGGTAGTCCATATCAGGAGTCCATGTTACTCTCTGGTATAATAAAGGTACTATACAATTGTGTCTATCATTGGAATTCCTCATTGGAATTCATGTGTAACCCATGTAATATTATCATTATTTCATTTACATACCATTTAATCCATTCAATTTAACATGTTAATGTTAACATAGAAAACAATTCATTAATATCTCACATCAAAGATGGATAATTTCATTATCCAATATTAGAAGGCTTATCATTTGTTCTACTCACATGGGAATTTGAATATAATGATAAATTCTATCTCAAAAAATATATTACATGTCATAGATGATGGACATATCATCCATTACCTATCTATATTCAATTACTATTTATAATTCATATCACAATTTAATTTACATTTCAATTAAAAGTCCAATTCATGGATTAAATTCACAATTTAAACTCAAAAAATCCAAGAAAATAGTAAGAGGCACACCTTAAGTTATCTAAATATTTATATTCTATCATAATGGAAATTTAAAACCACAACACCCCCAAAGGTGTGGTCTACTGATGGTTCTTAACCATTTAGAGTTTCAGAACGAGAATCATTACTTGGATATGTTATACCTATCAAATAATTTTAAGGAATTAAATTCATTTAAAGGCATCTACTGGAAATTGGGAATATGAAATGATGTAATATATATAAACAGACTTATTTTTAATTAAAATCATGAGATGACATATCATTGTTTAGTAGATGATAGGTCGTCCGTTATCTGCTCCTAATTCGAGTCAGATTAGGAGAAAATTGAAGAACGGATAAAGAACCTAATAATATGGGAAATAAGATTCCACCAAAATAGAACTAATAATAAAAAATAAAATGTGTAACAACACAAATGGAATTTAGAAATCACCGATCTAGATCAAACGAGATGAGTAGAGCCTGAATTCGAGATCAGATGGAGGAGTTACATTTATTCCCAGAATAGGTTTCCAAGGGAGCATAAAAATAAAAAGAGTTGTTGTGCGATAGAGAAATGAATATTCACGTTAGAAATAGATTTAATTGGGTTTAAATTTATAATTTCAACAAAAAATATATGGTTGAACAGTTTGGAAAAATGGTTGGCCAAACCGTGCACCAATCAGGAATGCTTAGTTGTAAGGAGGGGCACATGGCACGGTTTGTCCACAAAATTTGACTAACCATGCAAAAATCTTGAAAAACTCCAATATCAAAAATTAAATACACAGTTTCATGGTCATAAACCGCAAATCACATGATTTATTCTAACCATGGACACCCACTCTTCTCTCCACCCAGCCCTAACACTATTTGTCAAAATGTGTGTTTGGCCCTGTATGGTTTTTTTAACCATGCACAAGACCATTTTCACCCAAAAGGTTGGGTTCCAAGCTCTGAACCAACCTCGGACACCCCTGAAACCTCCATGACCTCAACGAGAATTCAAATCAGGCTATATTAGAGAATTTAAACTCAAAAATGGTGAAATTAAAATGATTTGTACCTCAATGAAGAAACTGGTTCTTTTATGGTTAATTTAGACTCAGGGTTGCATTGATATAATGTTATTGAATACGTAAACTTTATTTCAATGGAATACAAATAAAATGTAAGGGTGTTGTAGTTCATTATGGAACTATAATCACAAAAAATAGTCTAATAATGATTCTAATTATATAATTTTAAGATGTTCTAATGGAGTTTTATGATGAATAAGTGGACATGAATTAATTGAAAGTATAAATGATAGGTCATAAATTTATACCCCACTACTTAGAAAAATTCTTTTGAGGAGTGGGTTAAGCACTTGAGGGAGGGTATTTTGACAATACCTGAACCTCTTGAAAGTTTCTATGAATTTTGAGGATATAGTTGGTCAGAGTTTTGGTTAAATTAAGTATTTTGTGGTGCTAGATGATGTGAGGAATAGAGTGTCAGTTTTATATGTGAAAGGGGATGACATTTCAGGAAATACCCAAAAAAATATACAAAGGGATGTCACTCTCATGGAATGTAGCTCCAAAATTTGGAAATAATTGATAAAAGAAGTGATAAGGTAAATCGAGGCCTCAAAAACACATTTCTACACATTTTTTAAACATGTTTGAGTTTATATACTCTTACATTTTTACATTCACCGTTTTAACTTTTGTCATGGTGAATAATTTTTACCAAAGTAATTTATCATTTATTATTAAATATAAAATGGTTATTATTATATAATTTGGACCTAATGGTTCCAAATTTTAAATCCATTGTATTATATTTAATCTATTAAAGTGATAATAATTAGTATTAAAATACTAAATGTATAACGTATTAAAAAATATTTTTTTGAAAAATATAACTTAATTTATAAAATGTAAATTATATCTTTGTAAATAAAAACATTCGGTTTTTGAAATAAAAAAATTTATGTTTACTCTTTTATTTCTACATTCACCATTGAGAAAATCATATTTTTCACTATTCACCAAAAAATTCACTTATCTTAGAAAAATAAAAAATGTTAATAATGATTTACTATTTTCATGATAAGTTCAAAACTAGATCCACTTTTTTGATATTCAAATTATAAAATTTTTATACAAACCATAAATATAAATTCATTAAATATTGTAAAAAATTATTTTTTTATTGGAAGTATTTTTTTTGTATTGAATTTCCTTCTAAAATTATCAATAATCATAAATATTTTATAAAAATAATATCCATTTTATAGAATTTATCTAAGAATAAAAAATGAATTAATTAGATACTTTGTCACACTTGTTTAAGTAGTATTAATAGCGGGTATTTTTTTATATATATGTTATAACTATTTATATTCTCATATTCAACGCAACCTATACATTGGTAAATATATATTTTAATAAAAATAAATTTTCATCTGTTAGTTTTTGGTGTTTTGTGTTGAGAAATATATAGAACACAATACTTATTAAAGGAGGAAAATCTAACTAAAACTCATGTTGTAACAATTATTGATGATTTGGGTATTCTAAATTTAAATATGAAAATCATGTTATCAAATCAAATTTATAATCATTAAAGAAGTATTTTTTTTATATTAACATACATAACACGTAGATAGTGTTACTAAGAAAATTTTTATTTTACTTTTAAATTTTAAAAGTATGTAGATATAAGAAATAATATTTATTTTAATGATATATAACAGTTTATTATAAATAAAATAACGGTTATGTGGCCTTAAATAAACATCAAAAATGAATATCAACACTAAAATGTTTAATTTAGATAAAAACAAAAAAAATTATTTTTAAATTTGAATAAAATGTTACTTAAGATAAAAAATTTTAACAAAGGATTTTGATGTTCAAAATAATATTATAAATTTTTTACTTTTACTCGTTAAATAAATATTGAATGAATTAAAATGTTTTCAAAAAATCAATGTCTTGCACATCTATTGATGAATTCATATAATTTACAATTTAGGAAAAAAAGTTTATTTTATGCTATTCACTTAAAATAACTTATTTCACAATAAGTCCAAAAAAACCCTAAGATAATTTTGAAATTATCAATTCCAAAATAAATTTATTTTTATCAAATTCAAAATATAAATTTATATATTTAGTTTTTCAAAATGAAAATAAAAAATATAAATAAAAAAATTTTTATTGGAAATTTATTTTTTAAAACATTAAGTGTTTTAAATATTATTTAATTCCAATTTAAAATGTATAGAATGATATTATATTAGTTCATATACTAAAATATTTTATATTGTCATTAAAAATTAGTATATTTAATTTATTTGGATAAAATATAAAATACATTAAAAATTATTTGGAAGAGAAATTCATTTCTATATTAAATCATATTTATTATTTATCATTAAAATGTAGTTAAAATTTTCATTTAATGAAGTTTTAGTTATTATTATAATATTTTTATTACATTTATTTATCTAGTATGCCATGGCCCATTTTATATCAGTGTTTCATGTGAAATAAGTTATCAAATATAGTATTAAATTATAGAAAAAATATAATATAGAATCTCAGTTCATTACATTCTACTCTAATAAAATAAATTTTTCCATTAAATTAAAATTATTATCCATTTATGAAATGTGTGGAGGGGATTCTGAAAATGTTTTTCATTCCGGATATTACTTATAATATAAAATCTACCTTACGGTATTAGTTTATATTTTGTTTCATATATTTCTTTAAATAACTTTAATCATTCATGAAATTATTCTCCCAAATATGTAAAAACCCTAATGATATATTATAAATAACATACATTTCCCAAAATGATATGAATATCAAAGAAATTAAACCATAATTAAATCAATTATTCTTCATAAAAGAAACTCTATCATTAACCATGAAATGGAATATATCACTTGTTCATAAGTTTAAATTTTTTTCCATATATATCATAATCCCAATTATAATATAATATTTTCCAAAAATAACATTTATAGATTTCTATTAAGTCAATGATCAATTCCAATGTTATAAATACTATTTAACTCACTTTTCTCAATATGAATCATCTTTTTAAACATAATTTCCATCTATCCATCAATCATTTGTTCTCCAATAGTTATCCATAAAACATATAACATTTTCATAAAATAAATTTTTGATGTTAGTAATATAATTAAATATGTTTAAAACCAATTAAATAAAAATACTAATGAAAAATCCTTACTTTTTTCACATAATCCTCATAAATTTTGGAATATAACATAATTTAAAAAATAAATATCACTAAGTAATTAAAATTTCTAAGAGAATCAATATTTAATTTCTATTAATATATCAACCTCACTATCCTAGGTTTGACTACAAAACTCATCATTCTCATTATAACAAGAATATAAATAGATTCATGACCATTTAAGTTTTTTTACTTATTCAATTATAAAAGAAATGGTTTCTAGATATGTAAATTTAAAATCTTCATTTTTTGATCCTATTTCAACAAAAATACAAAAACCAAAATGGTTCTGATAATATTCAAAATATGATATAAAAACATAATTTTAAATATTTCTTCCCCATTGAATCATTTATTTTTAGCAAATTATACATTCAAATCAACCTATGACTCTCTTTGTCCAGTCCCCAATTATCTATTGACGTTTCCAATTAGATTCTATAACCTAACTAGTTCACATAAAAATAAATTCTTTCCAATTTCTTAATTAGAGAAAATATCAATTAAACAGATCATATACCCCAGGATTTCCAAACCTTGTGGGATGAAAGGACTTTTTTAATGCTCCAGGTGATGATTGATATAATAACTAATATATCACCATTTGGGTTATTACCCCTTTGTACAAATAAACGGGAGCCTCTATAAACTTGTAATATCCAAAAAGGGATATAATTTCCAGGAGAACCACACAATTTACTCTTTTCTAAAAAATTTGGATGTCATCTAATACATAAAATTACCCCTTCCTCTTATCTTATGGTTTTCACTAATTTTCTCTTCTAATAATCCCGAAAATATTCAATTTTAACTCAACTAACCTAAATGGTTTTGTGCACAATTGAAATTATGATGAACCATAACATTTCATCCTTTGATGTAATATGTAACTCTTAAATTATCCCCAACCCGTAACATCCAAATTTCCAAAGTTATATAAGCCTACCCTAATTCCAACCATGATTACCCATAGAAATTATTGTTTCACAATTAAATGACTTAAGTAAAATAATGTGTTAATATAATACACCAAAATATTGTTGGATTATTTAATAAGAGGGAAGGGGAGAGTAAAATAAAAAAATTTAAAGGGGGGCTATAATATCAAAGTACAATATAATCCCTTAAAAGAAGATTATCACACCTCGGAGGAAAAGAACCAGTATTAGAATAGGACAAGATGTGTCACTCTTAGGTAGCCCTTGAATCTATAAAATCATTAACTTTATTTCCTTTATGCCAATTATGGATAATATTAAACACATTGGTTATTTAATTTATTAATTTCAAAAAATATATTAAATCTACCAAGGAGTGGGTATGATACCTCTAAGATAATTACATATGATCTTTTAATCAGTCTCCACCACATCCAAAGTAGTTTATTTTGAATGGAAGATATCGAGGAAACTAAATATGAAATTAACCTATGAACATAGAAAACAAACTTCACATATAATGAACAAAAATCATAGATCATAGATCCCATGGAATCACAAACAACACCCCCCTCATACACACATATAACCATGACTGCATGATTCAATAATATTGTTCTTTAAGACATAGTTGGTAAGATTCTTATGAATATAATGACCATTGGGTCTAGGGTGGAAATAGTGGAAGTATACATTGTCAATATAATGTTCCTCAGGGAGGGAGAATCCTCCCAGTGCTTCAAAAGATAGTATAGGTCCAAGAAGATACATATGTTCCTCATAAACAAAGATCTTCCTAAAGAGGTGAGTCCATTACGACATGCCTTATTACTTGATTCTGAAACAAACCAATTTCATGTAGAGAGGATGAGGATCTATTCCTTTTTATCGTAGTTGGTGATACCCAATACGATTAACCATATCTGTAGAAATAAATTGATATAATTCATAGCCTTTGGAAAACTAGTAATCTCTCAAGAAGTGTTCCACATCAAATTCTTATGTTCTGATTGAAAATAAATAAATACATTGTAGAGTATTTCTTATAGACCCAGAAACATGAGCACTTTGCGGTGAGCAACCTCCCATACATTTAGCCACCACATCCATTGAGATAACATGGTTGTTAATTCACCAAATCAAGAAGATGTATTTTTATAGAATCTCCCTGAACAAATGAAGGACACCCTTGAAGTCAAGATTCTAATAATCTTGAAGAGTTTATCTATACTCCATATTAGATAATGTAACTAATGTAAATCCCATGAGGAAGAATGAATAATGATCTTATCTATTTTTATACAATTTAAAATCATTTTTCGGTTGATATGGTTGATATCCTAAATGAAATAATGGTAGAGGATGGATTTTCTAAATGTCATCTCTAGGTTCGGGCATCTCGGATATCCCAACTTAGCACCCACACAGTAATGATTCTAGATATTAATATCCCCATGTACTATAAAAAAGAGGATATTTTTAAAAAGTGTAGGAATGTTGCCTTAAATATTGCCCCATAAAATGTAGATTTCACCCCTTGGTGAGTTCAAACACCTTCTAATTCTCTCAAAGATGAACATTCTTCAAAGGGATCACCCTTCAATGGCCTCCCAAGACATCCTATTTTATAATAAGTCAATCATACTAGTGATGTTCTTCATATTAATACTTACACCATAGTATATCATGAAGTATCAAACATAACTAAGGCATTGGAGGGTGATATATCAACCCTCCCATCATCAACTGTAAATATTTTTCCCATGTTAAATTGATCATATCATAAATATCCCCTAGAAATAAAATGGGATTCATATTCCTATAAAATTTAATCATATAAGTACAACAATCATAATTCAATCACTAAACACTATAAACCCATGTAATATAAACTTGTATCCAATGATACAAACTAAATTTATAGTTATATACCATTCAATGAAGTATTTAGTATTTACAAAATATTCATAAAAGGGTGTATGGATTAGTAAATAATTTCCACAATCAATCGATTTATGTAATCGAGGTCAATACCCATTTAATATTCCCAATTTTTAAATGTTTTAAAACCCAATTTTTTTATTTTATAAGTATTGTTATGTATAAATATAAATGTTTCAATATAAATCAACATTACTTTGTTTTTATGGAGTTTTTAAATGTAAAATAGTTTTTAAAGAAAATTCATAAAGGTAAAAAGTGTTTTTCTAAGTTACATAAGGGTAAAGGGGTATCTCCATGAACTTCATAAGGGTGTAACCCTTTTTATAAGGGTAATGTAAGGTCAAATTATATCTAAGTAAGGGTGAACCCTGGTTACAGTGGTGCGTAAGGGTAATTTAGGCTCTATGTAATAGTAAGTTGAGTTGCATAAAGATGTATCATGTGTTGCGTAAAGGCAAAAGGAGTTGTGTAAGTGTAATTCATGACTTGTGTACAGGTAGAAGATTACGTAAGGGTAACATTTAAGGGTATAAAAAGATATAATAAAGGTATTATTAATTATACATAATGGTAAGGGGGTTTTCCAATGTCTTTTTAAGGATACCTATACTTTTTTTAGGACCATGTAATGGTAACAAACTATGAAAGGTTAAGAATAAGTTACCCATATACAACGCATACATCATATGTAAGGGTAATATTTTACCTTATTTTTCTCATATTTATCTATTATTATTCTACCAAAAACCCCTATAACTTGAATTGGAAGTTTATAAATTCTATAAATCATGTAATTAAACCCTTGGATTAATTTTAATAAATAAAACATATTTATGGATGAAATTTAACAATCCAAAATAATGAATCATTTAAAAAAAATTAAATGATGATATTTTTTATATTATGAACTTTTAAAAATATAGTTTTGTTAGAATAATTATCAAGCCTTATCTTTCTTTTATTTGTAATGTACTTCGAGTTTGAGATGTCTAAAAATTACCTTACATAAAATCGGTGAAGTCTTCTGTGTCCAAACATAGTTCATGTAGGGACCCAAATCTTGATGTACATCGACATTACATTACTTTTGCGGAATACTTAATACATAACAAAAACCAACACTCAAGGACTGTAATAGTTTAGTGTCTTTGGAAACTCGGAACATAATCTTCTAATCAGGGTGAAAGATCTTCAACATCTTCCATAAAGATCTTTCCCATTTTGTTTTCTTACCTAAAACCTTTATTTAAATCCTAGGGAAAAGAAAACATATAAAGGGTGAGATCAAATTCTCAGTAAGGGTAAGCATGGAGAAAATAAAACAAACCATATACACATGAACATCAAAACATGAACATAATATTTAAACATCAAAATCTTGAGCAATGACATAAAACATGGCAGTACGTAAGGCATAGATCATAATGGATCATCAATCATGATAAAATAGAATGGTAATAACTCTTTTAATTGTGCACAAACATTAATCACATGATATGATTTCCATAGTAGCTAAGACATTGCTTCCAAGTCCATCTTGGTGGACAAAGTCCCTTACTAAACCGGGTTTACATGTCGTTCCAGCCATGTATTACTGAACCGAATTTACTTGACATTCTAGCCATGTTTATCTCATGACATATAAATCATTACCCAATGCATTTTAGGGAGATATAGGTCCCACCCATCTCATAATTAAATCATTATTACCTGTTCCCCAACATAAACATAAATCATTCATCATAACCCAAAGAATAGAATGGGTTTCATAAACATCATCCCCTAATAACATAATCCATATAAAACAAATGGATATCATTTCATCATACGAAAAGTGAAACCATGTAAATCATAGGGACATTATACTTGAAACATACACATATGAAATAATTTCATCTTAGATGGAAAATGATTTTGATAAAATAATTGAAATGCATTCTTGAGGAAAATATCCTTTCTTTTTCAAAATAATTTTATTTTCATGAAATTCCATGAAATTTTAAAAGAAAATGATTTTGTTGAAAATATTCATGAAGTATTGTAGAGTAATATTCATTAAAATAAGGCGTTATGAAACCGTAAAAATCCGTTCATGTTGTATAAGTTCAAAAAACATTCTTCTCGTACTTTTGCACGACAATTCAAAAAAGTTCCTCGTAACGTAAACAAAAGAATGATTCCTTACATACCATGTAGTAAAATTCAAAATGGGTAAAAGGAATTTAAACATAAATGAAACCATTTTTAGAAAATAATGACATGGATGATAAATATAACCACATTAAATACTTACAAATAAACAATGTCGGATAAAAACGAAATTGGAAAAGTTATCCCATAACATAGGTCCGATATGATTCGTACGTATCTGAAACTCCTATATAATGATTTAAATAATGTCATTGAATTATTAAAGAATTATATTCATTTTCATGATATCATATATGGTTCACTTATGACTTTATATTACCCGTTCTTTTGTAAATTCTATGTTAAAGCAGTGTTTTGGGTAAAATCATTTTATTTATCGTACGTGTTTGGACTTGTTTTTCTTGACAATATTATTAATTATATCATGATTTAATTACTTCAAGAATTTAAATAATGACTTCTATATCATATATATTCAATATATATATATATAATAGATAGATAAATGAAATGAAATACACTGTTCATGGAGATGGTAGGTCGTACGTACGCATGAACGATGTTTTCCTTTCCTTATGGAAATGAATGGAAGAAAGTAGATGACACACACACATATATATATATATCCAGTAGCTTTATCATGTCATGTATTTCATTATTATTCATTATATATACTTTATAATCATTCTTGAGCGGTTAACCTGGAGAATGAATCTCATCGCGTCGTGGAGACGGTAATCCGTACGTACTCATGAGCAGTGATATCGTTACCATAATTATTGAATTGAATTGGAGTGGATGATATAATATATCAGAATCATTATGATGTTATAATAACTATATATAGTTATTCCTTATACCATTATACCCATCCAAGTAAGGTGGTGGTGGAAAAACAGATTACACCACAGCGTGGAGACAGTATTCCGTACGTACGCACGCGCGGTGATTTCGTTTTCCGTAGGATGGATAGAAGGTTAAATAGGTTTTTTTCATATTTATAATAAAATATCAGTATATTATTGATACTGATGGTGTTACTTTATAATAAATCAACTAATGAAAAAGAAGTTGAAGAAGAAAGAAACTTGAAAGAATCGGTAGAAGAGATTACCTCTTCTTCGATGCACCTCTTTTAAACTTCTTCTTAAGGCACTAGAGTTAGTCATTTGAGGAGACGATAACATCTCTAATGGTTCTAGGGAAGTTTAGAAGGGAAATGGGTAGGTTTTGTCTGGGCATGAATGCTCAAAATTATGTAAAGAGAAGAGGGATGAGGTTCCCTTTTATAAGGGAGGTGAGGGGCACCTTAGAAAAAACTTAAAATATTATTTTATAATAAAGTAATATTCGGTTTATAATAACTCCAAATTGATTTATTTAGAAGATAAAGTTGGTATGGGTATAAATAATCTCAACCAATTGGTTTTAGACATGTTTAGGTTACTATTGTAACCTTATCATTTAGATTTAACTCTAAGTTAAATAATTTAACTTTTACCATGTATTCATGTTTTCTTACACTATATGGTTAATAAACTTACTATAACAAGCCAAAAGAACCCAAAGTGGTTCATTATTCATATATATAACCTTATATAATTCATTTGGCCAAACCATAGATTTTTAGGAATAGAATAACAATTAATAATATAATATTTGTTTTTAAAACTATTTAATGTCAATTTTGACACTATTTGGTAATTGTTTTGTTTGAAAATCATAACAGCATGATTAGTTAGAAAATTTTTTATTAAAGCAATAATAACATGTAATATTTACCCAAAAAATTAGTTTAATTCATAAAAAGTCTCAAATTAGATTTATTTGGGTATTTATAACATCAATTATGTTAATATTTCATTAAAAAGGTAATTACTGCATCATCATTATATCATAAATAAATTAAATTATTTAAGGTCTAAAAATTATAAATAAAATAACATTTTGTAGGAAATCCTATTATACTTCTAATGAATATTTATAGTCGAATTTTTCTTATGTATATCCCTATATTAAAAATGTTTTAGTTATTAAACATTGATTTTAACTCTTTTAACACTTCTTTAAATGAAATAATAATAAGTGTCCTAATCTAATCCAAGAGGACCTAAAGGTTAATATTTTACTCCTAAGGTTGTTTTTGGTAGAATTAAACTTATCCAATAGAATTAGGACATGTTTTAGGGTAATAATAATATCATGTTTACCCTAAATTACCCTATTTACTTTTAACCGTGGTAAATAAAAGTAAACAGTTACTATTCACCAAAAATTATTTTTATCTTATTAAACCAAATTTTACTCCTTCATATTAACCTTGTCTCTCAGAATTTGGAAATTCAACTCACAGAAGAGGTAAAATTATGTTTTATGTACAATTACAAATGCTCCAAGGAGGTGGGTAAAAGACCGTAAAAAGTTCAATAAATTTTTTATGTATCTATATTATTATAAAATTACTCCAATGGATTAAATTGAACTTATATAGGTATTATGTATCTATTTTGAGCTAAAAATTTTAAATAAAATAAATGATTATTTAAATAAAAATTTATTTTTTTAATAGAAACCCAGTGTTTTCACTATTCATCAAAAATTGAATGTTTTCAGAAAAGTACCGAAAATTCACCCTAGGCTAATTTCGATATTCCGAATCCAAAAATGAAGTCCATTTTGAAAGATAAAATTTATAAAATTTTAAAAAGTTGGTATTACTATTCATAACGGCTAGTTCATAATAATATCATAATAATATATCGCTGTTTAGTGAAACCTAGTATTGCGTACAACACACGATATTGAGGAAGGTTGCTCATGCATGAAACACAAGCCAAGAATAGTGTTTGCGTATAATACAAGCTAATTGGTTGTTTGGTATATTACAAGACAATTTTGGTGTGGCGTACAACATAAGACATCAAAGTAAATAAAAATAATATTTCTCATAAAATTTCAGGGTGTTACATTCTACCCCCCTTAATATGAATTTCTCCCTCGAAATTCATCAAGGTTATAAATCATGTACTACTTGAAAGTTTCATTCATTGAAACCCACATCGTAAAAAGGAATACTAAAACTTCATTTTAAAAAAGGAAAGTTAGAAACAAAACAGATACCCAAAGTAACTCATCACCTGGGTTCCCACATAGGAGTATGTAGGTGAAAATATGGATATGGAAGAGAAATCTGACCATCATGTTTAGCTAAAGAGTGGTAGAGAACATGGCTATGAATAAATCAAACAATCATAAAGCCACAAAGCTGTGATGATCTAAGGTACCATCTGATTCATCAGATATGAGGGCACTAGAAGAACATTTTTGGTTTCCAAGATCATTTCCCTAATGTTGATGAATTTTTGAATTAAAATAAATACATACATGATTTTGATAAAATCATACTGTTGTTTATGCCTTGAACAATTTCCACTTCATCTCTTAAAGAAATGAAGTTGAATTTGTCTTCCGTGAAGTATTAGTAAATCATGTGATATAATGATAGGTCATTCCATCTATCTCAAACATAAGGTTAACAAAAGTTATAACTCCATATTATGGTGAGATTAATCGTATATGATTTCAAAAATGGACTTATAGTTCATCTATCATAGCGGTTAATAAAATAAAACTAGTTTCTACTAACCAGGGACTTCCTATAGGCCATTGGTGTGCGATAAAGGCATGTCGTACTTCGGTTTTGGGTTCGATTCCTGCATCCTTGTCTGACGCGGTGGGTTGTCACCCATCCTACAGGTTGCCATTTTTTTTCTAAAACTATACTATTATAACATTCCAAAAATAATATCAAAAAGTTGTATCCTTAAAAAATAATGTCTGATGTCTAAATTAATCTATTCTAATCTTTAGGCTTACCCAAACGCACAGTATAAGGAAAAAGATTGATAGAGAGGTCATCTACCAAGCATGTAAATAGCGTCATTTATCCCCATATATCTTAAAATATGTCTTGTTGGTCACAGTCCCAACATTCAGATGCCTTAATCATGTATTCTCATAAAAAATGAATACACATTGAACTATAGTGAAAACATGAATTTTGTCAAAAGTTAATTCTTTCCACATACCAAAATCCCAAAATTTTGTATACTCAAACCATGATATCACATTGTCCTTATACCAGTCATGATCTCATTAATACTATCAAACATCTCATTATCTCCTTATCCTTTCATTATGCACATATCATCTACCTTCCAAAAATATTTGAATAAACTTTCATGGTTACTGGTACCATTCATCATATACTTTCAAAACTCAAGTAATGGATACAGTGTAACAATCCTTAGATTTTTCATTATTCTATAGTACTATTAAATTACCTATACAACATAACTCTTTATAAACATACAATAATTACACTACCTTCCTAAACCATTGATTGAGCTTCCTCATTTTATTCCTCAACACTTCTTTCATCTCAAATATCATTTTTAGTCTCTTCATCATCATCAACATAAATACTACGCATACGACCATTATGATTCTCTACATTAAATTTTCCCATAGAGAATTTGTTTGCATAATTACCGTAAATTCCACATTTAAAACATTTAACCGTTGTTGATGTCTTAGAAATACCATTATCCTTGTCCATGGTGTTAACTGAACCTTTTCCTTTACAATTACTGGCTTTGTGTCCTTCTTTTTCACACCCAAAGCATCTTCCAGTTCCTTTGAAACATTCTCCTCGATGCCTCTTATGAAATGATTTACATGATGTAAATTGAACTTTCATTCCTCTATGATCATCATGAAACTCCATATTTCTCTTATTATATAAGTGATGAAACTTAACAAAGTTGAGATTGTTGATCATATTATGAGATTACTGATTAGGCATAATAACTATGTTTGGACATCAAAATCCTATTTCATTTGGTTGCTCATGAAGAATATCATTCTATTTTTCATCACATCCTCCATTATCGTGAATCATCCTGTTTCCAGCCATTTTCTAAAACCCAAAAAGAACAGTTCGAGAGGCAAAAATCACACTAGGAAAACAACATAATCAAGGGGGATTACCTTCAATATCTAACATCTTAGGTTTAATTATATGATCATTACCATAATCCTATGATTATAACCTATAGTTATACTTAACCTTAGGGACATCCCCATACATACCTTAGAAATATCTCTAGGGATCTCACTAAATTTTTCACATCCTTGTTTCCAAAGGTTGACTAAATCTTTCCTCTGATACCAACTGTTGAGACCCAAATATTGACGTACATGGACATTGAATTAATTTTGTAGAATACTTAATACATAAGAAAAACTAACACTCAAGGACCGTAATATTTTAGTGTCTTTGGAAACTCAGAACATAATCTTCTAATCAAGGTGAAAGATCTTCAACATCTCCTATAAAGTTCTTCCCCATTTTGTTTTCTTACCTAAAACCTTTTTTATATCCTGGGGAAATAAAAACATATAAAGGGTGATGTCAAATTCTCAGTAAGGGTAATCATGGTGAAAATAAAACAAACCATATACATTTGAACTTAAAAACATGAACATAATATTTAAACCTCAAAATCTTGACCAATGACATAAAACATGGCAGTACGTAAGGCATAGATCATAATGGATCATCAATCATGATAAAATATCATGGGAATAAAACTGGTACTTGTGTCAAAACATTAAGCACATGATATGATTTCCATAGTATCCAAGGCATTGCTGCCAAGACCATCTTAGTAGACAAATTCCCTTTCTGAACTGGGTTTACTTGCCGTTTTAGCCCTATACTACTGAACCAGATTTACTTGTCGTTCCAGCCATGTCTATCTCCTGAGATATAAATCTTTACCCAATGCATTGGAGGGAGATATAGGTCCCACCAATCTCATAATGAAATCCTTCTTATGTGTGGAACATCATAAACATAAATAATTCATCATAACCCAAAGAATAGAATGGGATTCATAAACATCATCCCATTATAACATAATTTATATAAAAAAAATGAATATCATTTCATCATAAGAAAATTGAAAACATTTAAATAATAGAGACATTATACTTGAAATATACACATATGAAATAATTTCATCTTAGATGGATAATGGTTTTGATAAAATACTTGAAATGAATTCTTGAAGAAAATATCCTTTATTTTTCAAATTCATTTTCTTTTCACAAAATGCCATGAAATTTTAAAAGAAAATTATTTTTTTTGAAAATAGTCATGAAATATTGTAGAGTAAGCTTCATGAAAATAAAGCATTATGAAACTATAAAATTCCTTTCATGTTGTATAAGTTAAAAAATATTCTTCATGTTCTTTTACAGGAAAAGTCAAAAAAGAACCTCGTAACGTAAACAAAAGAAAGATTCCTTACGTACCATGTAGTAAAATTCAAAATGGGTAAAAAGGAATTTAAATATACATGAAACCATTTTTATAAAACAGGGACATGGATGATTAATATAACCCCAGTAAATTGTTAAGAATAAACAATCTCATATAAATATGAGAATAGAAAAGTTATCCCTTACCTTAGGTCTAATATGCTTCGTACGTATCTGAAGCTCCTGTATAATGATTTCAATAATGTCATTGACTTATTACAGAATCATATTCATTATTATGATATCATATATGGTTCACTTCTGACTTTATATTACCCGTTATTTTGTAAATTCCATGTTAATGCAGCGTTTTGGGTAAAATCGTTTTATTTATCGTACGTTTTTGGACTTGTTGTTCATGATATTATTATTACTTATATCACAATTTAATCACTTCCAGAATGTAAATAATGATTTATATATCATATATATTCAGTATATATATATATAATAGATAGATAAATGAAATTAAATACACCGTTCATGGAGACGGAAGGCCGTACGTACGCTTGAACGTTGTTTTACTTTCCTTATTGACTTGAATAGAAGTAAGTAGATGACATATATATATATACATAAATCCAGTAGATTTATCATGTAATATATTTCATTATTAATCATTATCTATACTTTATAATCATTTTTGAGTGGTTAACATGGAGAATGAATCTCATCGTGTCGTGGATACGGTAATCCGTACGTACGCACAAGCAATGATATCGTTCCCATAATTATTGAATTGCATTGGAGTGGATGATATAATATCTCAGAATCAGTATGATGTTATAATAACTATATATATTTATTCTTTACACCATTATACCCCTCCAAGTAAGGTGGTGGTGGAAAAATAGATTACACCACAGCGTGGAGACGGTATTCCGTACTTACGCACACGCGGTGATTTCGTTTTCCGTAGGATGGATAGAAGGTGAAATAGAGTTGTTTCATATTTATAATAACATATCAGTATATTATTGATACTTATGTTATTACTTTATAATAAAACAACTAATGAAGAAGAAGTTTAAGAAGAAAGAAACTCGAAGGAATCGGTAGAAGAGATTACCTCTTCTTCGACGCACCTCTTTTAAGCTTCCTCTTAAGGCACTAGAGTTAGTATTTTGAGGAGACCAAAACCTCTATAATGTTTATAGGGAAGTTGATAAGGGAAATGGTCATGGGTTGGCTGATCTTGAATGCTCAATATTGTGTAAAGAGAAGAGGGAGGAGGTACCCTTTTATAAGGGAGGAGAGGGGCACCTTTGGAAAAACATTAAATATTATTTTATAATAAAGTCATATTCGGTTTATAATTTCTCAAAATTGATTTATTTCAAATATAAAGTAGGTATGGGTCGAAATCTTCTCAACCAATTGGTTTTAGACAATTTTAGGTTGCTATTATAAATTTATCATTTAGATTTAACTCTATGTTAAATAATTTAACTTTTTCTGTGTCTTCTTGTTTTCTTACACTATATTGTTAATATACATACTATAAAAATTCAAAAGAACCCCCAGTGGTTCATTATTCTTATATATAATCTTATCTAAGTCATTTGTAAAAACCGTAGATTTTTAATAATATAATAACAATTAATAATATAATATTTGTTTTAAAAACTATTTTATGTCAATTTTGACACTATTTGGTAATTAATTTTTGTAAAAATAATAAAAGCATGATTAGTTCGAAAAGGGATAATTAAATCACTAATAACATGTCATATTAACCCATAAAATTATTGAAATTCATAAAAAGTCTCAAATTACATTTATTTGGGTATTTATAACATCAATTATGTTAATATTTCATTAAAACGTTAATTAATGCATCATCATTGTGTCATAAATAAATTAAATTATTTAATGTCTAAATTTTTTAAATAAAATAAAATTATGTATGAAATCTTTTTAGATTTCTAATTAATATTTACAGTTGAATTTATCTTATGTATAACCCTATATTAAAATTGTTTTAGTCATTAAACTTTGAATTTAACTCTTTTAACTCTTCTTTAAATAAAATAATAATAAGTGTCCTAATCTAATTCAAGTGGACCTAAAGTGTAATATTTTATTCCTAAGGTTTTTTTGGTCGAATTACACTTATACAATAGAATTAGGACATGTGTTAGTGATATAATAATATCATTTTTACCCTTAATTACCTAATTTACTTTTAACCATGGTAAACGAAAGTAAAAAGTTACTATTCACCAGAAATTATTTTTATCTTGTTGAAAAAAAATTTACTCCTTGATATTAACCGTGTCTCTCGGGTATTGGAAATTCAACTCACAGAAGCAGAAAAATTAAGTTTTATGTACAATTGCAAATGCTCCTAGGAGGTGGATAAAAGGCTGTAAAAAGATCAATAAATTTATTATGTATCTATATTTTTATAAAATTACCCCAATGGATTACATTGAACTTATATAGGTATTATGTATCTATTTTGACCGAAAATAAATTTAAATAAAATAATTTATTATTTAAATAAAAAGTTGGTTTTAAAATAGTAACCCAGTGTTTTCACCATTCATCAAAAATTTAAAGTTTTCAGAAAAATACCAAAAATTCACCCTAGGAAAATTTCGATATTCTAAATCCAAAAATGAAGTCCATTTTGAAAGGAAAAATTTATAAAATTTCAAAAAGTGGGTATTACTATTCATAACGGCTAGTTCATAATAATATTATAATAATATATCATTGTTTAGTAAATCTCAGTATTGCGTACAACGCAGAATACTGAGGAAGGTTTCTCTTGCGTGAAACACATGCCAAGAATAGTGTTTGAGTATAATACCAGCTAATAGGGTGTTGCGTATAGTATAATCTAATTTTGGTGTGGCGTACAACACAAGACATCAAAGTAATTAAAAATAATATTTCTCATAAAATCTCGGGGTGTTATAGTTCATCTTCCGTGATTCCAGTCATAGAATAATATATTTCGTTATCTTCTTTGTGTGGTTCTTCTTTTATAATATATATAAAACCAATTAAGAATTGGATAAAATCTCTCATAATTAGTTGGTGAAAATATTCATCCAATGCCTTTTAGAAAAATGATGAAAAACTATTAAAATATTTATAACCCAGAATGATAGAAAATAATAATAGGATTATTCCTATCTAACTTATATTATTTTGTAAAAATAAATTACTATCCATGAATAATTATAATCATTCCCTATGAAATAAACTATAATTATCAAGAGGGATAATGATAGTTTTACTAGTTTATTCTTGATTATCAAGGATATGAAAACGATGACCACAAGTTATATTTTAATTATTTTGTAAATAAACTAGTTGTACTTGATTTAAAGGATCCTTCACAGACCTAAAACATTGGATGGTCAAAGCCCATGGGGAGGTGCTCTTGGATCTATTCATTTCCACCCATCATTCAAATAACTTCGGGTGATTTATCATTGATGTTGTCCCTAAAAACAATGAGGTAGGGAGTTCCTTAGCTTTTTTTGATCTTGTTTACACTTTTTTCAATGATATAAAACTTGTTACAACAATCATGAAACTTATTCTTTATTATGATCACATGTGTATGTGTGAATATCCATGATAACCATATGTGAAACTTGATTCCATGAGTATGTATGTAGCTTTCGTTTTTTATTCTATGTTGATCACATATATTGTATATTTCTACATTAATTATGATGAAATTCTATGATTTCTTTTGTATTATACATTTTTATGTGTTCCCTTGCAGAATTGTTCTTGGATCCCAAGGTGGCTGCACTATAGTGATATTTTTATCCCTTGGAGGGGAAGGGTGAATGACTTGTGATGATGAAGATGATGGAAATAATAATTGGGTATGGATGTGATGATACCTCATTGATTTCATGTGACACTCTTGATTCCTAGAGAATAACAAGGATCATGTTACATGGTTCCTAGGTAATGGAAAATATCTCTCTATTCCTAGAGGATGTTAAGAATGTGGCTCACGTGATTCTTTCTGAATGTCATGTAATATATTGACAAGATTACTAGTCATCATGATTATCCTCCTCATATCTAATTCTAGATTAAATTTATTACCTTAACATTCCTCTTAGAGTGTAGTCAAAGTGGGAATATTTAGGGATCGTGATGTCTTGGTTTTCACGTGGATTCTCGATTTTGGATTGAGTTGTTTTTTTAATTTATAGATTATTATGGAAGACAGTTGCTTACTTGAGCATACATTGTATTAAAGATTGGTGGTGTCTTAATTATTATTATACTCACAACCTACTAGGGAATTTTTGTGGGGTTATAGATTTCATGACTATAGTTCTAGTAGAGGGAAAGGGCCTTGCGGTGGAAAACTGATAAAATGAGTATATAGTTGATTGCAGACTGAGACAGACTCCTAAGGACCCTCACTATTTATATATTGTTTATTTATACTTTATAATATATCTCATCTTCCCACTTTGGGATGCACCAATACCTATATGGAATTTATTCCCTTTTGATTATTTAGTTTTTATATGATACTCTAAAAATTATACTATTTATTATTCATTAATTTAATTTTTCAATGTCATGATAATGGGGGTATAGTATCACCACTAATAGAACTGGACCATTGTTTCTAGTCTGTGGCCTCTTGTATACGGGGAGGCACACAAGATGTTATGTTACCCTTAAGATTATACCTAGTGGTTGAGGTCAGGGTGTTACAAAATGGTATTAGATCAGAGTTTGTTATTTTATTTTTGAACAAACTAGGGACTTGGTAGAAAGTATATAGTTATGCAGGACTCATGTACAATAGTTATCGTTTTCATTTCTATAACATGTCAAACGAACCGCACGGTGACCAAGTATGGTATTTTGATACTATTTTTATGAGGATTGGGGTGCGTTCACGTATCCTGACAAGGCAGACCATATTTTATAAATATAATTTTGTTTTTTTTATAACAGTTATTTAATTTCTTTCATGTATTGTACAATCTATTAAGTATAGTTTATCTAGTTATGTAATATATCAATTTCCCCATACTATAATCATATAAATCTATTAGTAATTAATTATTTGAATTGAGCATTTTTTATCTATTAATATATATAATTTCTATATATAACATGCATGTATGGAGACTATGGTTAATTCTAAGATCGATATACCTTGAGTAGTGGGTATACTCCATAGAGAAACTTTTTTGATCACATAGACTGGTTATGATATTTTTTTTTTACTAATGTTTTTTTTTATGAGATTACACGTTATAGACATTTGGGGGTAATTCCCGATGGGCAAGAGGTATTTCTAGAATACTTTCCTTCACTTGCTCTAGTGATATAATATGTTAGACCACACCAATCAGGAACCTTTCCAGGAAGATCCATAATTTACTACACTATGGATTTTTAGCTCAAGTATCCAATAAATATTAAAGGAACTATTAAACCACATGATTTTGAGGAATGGGTGGAAATCATTGAGGGTTTTTTCAAAATTATGGATATTCTAACTGATGGTAAGGTGACAATAGAATATTTCATGTTATAGGGACATGCATGTCATTGGTGGGGAGTTATGGGAAAAGATAAATAACATAAGGGACTCACCTTTGAGGCCTTCAAGAACCAATTATTAAAGGAGTTAATACTCATTATGATGAATATGCATCAAGGAAAGGAGTTCATGGAGATATGGTGGGGTTCCATAATGGTGTTTGCTGACTCTTCTCGTTTCCCTAAGCTTCTAAACATTTTACCACTTCTATCTAGGAACTATTACCAAATTTCCAAAAATTTCAAGATGAAAAATCATCCCAAAATTAGATGGTAGGTTAAGATATATTCTTTACATTTACACCTAGAGGTTTTATGAAAGTACTTGGCCATTGATATGATCTTGGTGGAGGGTTGAGTAGATGTGATTTTTTCACCCTTTAGGGCTTAAATGGGTCGACCTCCTACTTTTGTCATGAGTACCTCTATAGTTTTCGTGAAGTGGAAGGATTGGGGTGTGTAGTCATGTAGTGTTATATAGAAAAAGAAGATTTTTGTTTCTTCAGTTACCTTAGGGGTGACCAATAATGCTTCAACTGTGGGAAAATTTGAAACAACTGTAGGGCTAGATCGACACCTCAGAGTAAGATTTAAATTTCTAGAATAATAGGATATCTAAATCATTTTTTCTAAAAACGTTATAAGGATGGGATATTTGTAGGAGGTCAAGGAAGAATTGACTAGAGATCCAAGTATTCGGTTGGGGTCCTAAATAGTAGACTCATACTGGTTATGCATAATAAGGGGAGGGTTGTAGAGATGAGGTAGGTATTGTCTTTGTAGTAGATCATACTCCTGCAGATTGTGATGAGGGTCCATATATTGGTTGAGGTATAGTCTAGCTCCTATTCACTTTATTTACATCTTTGTTCAATACTAGTGCATCCAATTCCATTATATTTTTTAAACTAATTACTGGACTTGACCATCCATCCATGTTATCCGTTGAGTTAGTCTACCATAATAAACCATTGGGAATTAAATTGACCAATCTCCACTGATTCCAAGAGTGTCCTATAGTGATTGAATACTATGGAAAACTATGGTAAATCAGGATTCTAGAGATGAATAATTAAGATGTGATTTATGAAATGGATTTTATGGATTGATTCTGACATCAAATGGACATTTATTGGAGACGTGTGTCTTTCAATTCACTAAAGGTAGATATTTTCATGATTACCGGATAGTTGGAACTCAGAGTAGGATAAGTAAGATCATAAATGATTTATATCATTATGATCATATCACAAATGGAGGGAATAGATATTTCAAAAGGATCAATGGGTTTCCGCTCATATTTTATTCGACTTCTGGATATTCATCAAAAAGTTTTCTACATGACATCATAGGACCTCTAGAAGATAAAAAATTTGACTTTTAGATAGATCTAATGGTGAGTGTTTGTCACATTTCAATACCACCTTATCATATGGTTCCAACTAAGATGTAGGAGCTCAATATTTAGCATGTTCACTTGGAATAGAAGAAATTTATTAGGATGATTGGTTCACTATGGGTTTAACTTGTGTTGTTTTATAAAAATATGGACAATAGAATTTGACTCTTCATTGATTACTAGAATCTAAACATGGTTATGGTATAGAATTGATATCCTTTTTGTATAATTTACAAATTTTTTATCATTTAAGGGGAGCTCAGTGGTTCTCCAATGTTGAACATCGATCAGGCTATAACTTGCTACAAGTTGGAGGGGAGGACATTCCAAAGATGGAATTTTAGAATAATTATGGATTGGATGAGTAACTAGTGATTCCTCTTAGTCTAAATAACTTTCCATGAGTGTTCATGTCCCCTATGAAAAAGGTATTTTAGGATTACATGTAATCATTCATTATGGTGTTAATTGATGATCCCCTCATCTACTCACCAACAATGGAGTAACATGTCAGAAATAATGATGTGGCCCAGATAATACTTCAAGCATATTGATGTTACACCATGATATTGAAGATTGATATATATATATATATATGGGAGTTAATTTTATTCGGTCATGTGGTGTATGAGATAGGGGTATCCATTGACCCAGAAAAAGTACATGTAGTGATGTCCTCAATACATCCGTAGAATTTTTCTTTTAGATTAGGGGTTTCTTAATATTATCTGGATATTTATATTGTTTTATCTTGGATTAATTTTGATCTCAACACTCATTAACAAGATGATGAAAATGGGAGTGAAGTTATTGTGGTTTTACTAGTCTGAGGAATCATGTCATGGGTTGAATAGAAGGACTACTACAAATCCTATTCTAATACATCCCAAAACTGATATTAGATATATAGTCTACATTGAGGCATTAGGAATTGTCCTAGGAGTGGTACTGATGTAGAAAGAGAAGGAAGTAGATTTTGGGCCACGATATTTGAAACTATATGATCAGAACTATCCCACTCATTATCTAGAGCTAGAAGTTGTGGTCCACACTCTGAAGTGTTGGTGACACTATGACTTTGTCAATAGGTTTTGTTGTCTATACTAACAATAATAGAATTCACTATAACTTCACATAGAGGGACCTGAATTTGAGGAAGGGGTTCAAAGTAGGGTATATAAAAAAAGTTTATTTTGATAATATGTATACACCTAGGAAAAGTAAATTCATATTAGATTTTATTAATTGTAATATGTTGTTGGAGAAGGATTTTGGTGAGTAGCCTTTAGAGGGGCAGTAGATCTTAATGGGATTTATGGGTGATTAGACGATGGATGAATATAATGATCACAGATCAAAGAATTTTTTCCTTATTAGTAGAATATTTTATGGTACATTAGCAAAATTTTCTATTAATGTATGTACCGAAGATTTTTTGTAATTTAGGAAAAAATAGATAAAGGTGATCTGATACTCGGGTTGTTATTGGGATTTGACCATGTGATCCTTGTGCATGGAATATTAGTGGTCCATGCTTCCATTTTAGTGGGGATAGTGAGGGACATCCATAACACTTAATGGGAATTACTTACTAGTTAAAATGATATGTACCAATACTTTAGTAATTAATTCTTGTGGACATCGACGAAAATAGTGGTTATTGGTTTTTTCCCTGATACCATACTTTTCATAGGGTGAAGGGCAAGAACCAGTATCCTAGCAGTTTTAACTAGTAACTTCCTATGCCCTTGTCAAATAGGGAAGTTGTAAATATGGAAATTTTGATAGTTTTATCTAGGACCATGGGGAGTTGTGACACTATTTGGGTTACTATCAATCAAATGATGAAGGTTTTCCACTTATTTCAAATTTTATTGACTCAATAAATAGATGATATAAGAAAGATCTTTGTCTTGGAGATCATATACTTTCATGGAGTTCCCCTGATAATTTTATATAGAATAGAATCATGTTTCACATAACAGTTTTCACAGGGCTAGTAAAAATACCTAGAAAATCAATTGTGATTGAGAATAGTGTACTATCCCCTGAAAGACGGATAGTATGAGAAATAGACATGTATACTAGAGGATATGATTTATGCTATCATTATATAATTTTATGGACAATGGTATGATCATATAGAATAGGTTGATTTAATTTACAAAAATAGTTACAAGGTTTTGATTCATATGTAATTTTGTGAGGCTCTTTAAGGGAGGAAATTACATTCACTACATTTTTGGCAGGGGGGAGGTGAGGTGGTGGTTTTCAATCCCATTTTGATTCAGTTGAGCTCTAAGAGTTTTTAGATAATTTAGAAAAAATTTATCACAAATTAGATTATCTGTAGATTATATGTTGACCATAGGAGGATACATGATTGACGCTCAAATTTACCCATCAGATGAAGGTAGAACGGTCCTTGAAGTCTATCTTGGGTTGTTGAATCCACTGAGACATAAGAAGTTACCTAAGATACACAACCTATGAGATGGTTTCTTGGATATGAAGTTTCCAAATTTGGTTAATTTTAGATGGGTTTAATTTATCAATAACAGATTTAAGTTAATTCAAATTAAGATAATGAGTTGATCCTGGGTTATCACTCCAGGTGGATTGGATGAATTCATTTTTTAATGATTTCAATTTCATTAACTCGAGAAGGATTCATTCAATGAATTCAAACTAACCTTATCACCTATGAGTTAAAAACCTTCAAAAACACATGATAATCACATATACACTTGTAGGATCATTTTCATGAGCACTCCAAGGTAAAGGATCATATTATCACATAAAAGTGGGGTGATAAAATTCAATATAGAAGAGGAAGAGAAAAAATAATTGAATAAAAGAAACTCAAATAAAAGAAAATAATAAAAATTTAGAGAGTGATAAATAACTTTTAATCCATCCCCTTACTACACCCTTGTATCAGCCCATAAAATAGTTATACCTCCATTGATTAAATTTCCTCAACAGAAGCGGGAAGTAGACCTATGATGGTGGAATTGAAGAAGTAAAAACAACAACAAAAATTGAACACTCCATCATTGGGTGATAAATATCACAATGTTTGGTGTGAATAAACTCACATTTTTAGGAAATGGTATCAAAATGATATGTTGAAGAAAATAATAATATTATATAAATAACATTTATTAATAAACTAATGTTAATTGAACAACTTACATGAGAAAGAAATGAGATTACAAACACAAAGCGGCAGCATAACACCACAATGAAACCAGGCACCAAAGATGGTTAAATCCTTAAACACCACTTCCTTAAATAGGAATTTTGGGAGACTTGGGTAGATCCTCAAATATTACAAAGCATACCACTTCATTATGGTAGGCCTAGAGAGGTGGAAAGTAAGGGTGAGTTGACTTCTTTATCTTTGACTCGATGTGGAAGCCAGCTTGCATCCACCAAACAGAAGCGCCTAGATGGCCAAATATATGGTAGAATTAGAGTGGTCCATAGAATAAAAAATTAAAGCTCAAGATGTCTCCTAGTAATCAGTAAAAGTTCATCACAAATGATGTTTTTGTTTCCATGAAATTATTAAATTAGTGGGATATTTTTCTGGGCATCCAAATCTTGCCCAGACTTTTATCTCTAACTTGGGCTGCCTGAATAACAACAATGGAGGTCAAATTAGCACTTGATACTACGTATTTATATGTTCCAATATATTTTTTATATCATACCACGAAATTGGGTCTTCATTGGGTCTGTATTGTAGGCCCCACATTCTCATCAGTGGGTTGGTGTCCAATCTACCTTCTCCAGAATTGTTTCCTTTCATTTCCAAATATCCCCATCATCCTTTATGAATCCTCCTTTGATCCCTGAATTAAAAATTATCATATTTAGGTTTATATCAATTTCCCAAAATATAAAATTAAAATGTGGATAATTACGTTACTTAAAATCCTATGAATCATTGGGCCTAAATTGGTGTACATTAGGTATGAAGTGCACAAATGATGAGAATGGATGTTCAAAATTAAAATCCACTAACTCATGCCCATAAAATCAAAAATTAAAATTTAATACCATTAAAATGTCATTAAAATATGTATTTCTATTGGCTAATCACACCCCCAACTTGATATTTTCTAGTCCCGAACAAAATGTATCTCAACAATATGAAATTTGAATTCCCTTTTCCAAAAACATTTTAATACACAATAATCATCAAAAACCCATATTCCAATAAATCATGAAACCCATAAAAATAGTTTAATACAATATAGTTTCATAAGAATATCCCAATCCCAAGACCATTCCATTATTCAAATTCATCACCATATTTCATTGAATATCAATTAAGGGTGATGATGTGTTGTTCATCACACTAGACATGGGGGTTAATCATTATTCAAGAGGGAAATGATGGAAGTTATAGGAGGAATAAAATTTAAATATTAAGATGATTATTAATAGAAATTTATTGTGTTTTTTTGTTTTTTTATTGGAATTTTTCCATTGTAATTTAAATTTCACTTAGAAGAGTAAACCCCTATATCGAGACTTTGTCGATGACTCCTTGGCTGAAAGACCATAGGGCACCAAGTGAAACCCACATACTCGGGAATTATCTCAAGTTAACTAAGTAAAAAAATTAAAATTACCACAAATAGGGATAAAATTACTAACTTTGGGCTAGATAACTATGGAGTCACGATCCTCATGTGATGGAAGCCACACATTAGGTCATTTCACTACTCTACGCGCAAATTTATTGTTTTTTTATTTTTTTTTATTGAATACTCATATTAAAACTAAAATGGTCACTAAAACCGTGCTATTTATTTATGGGATCCCATGAACCCAAACTAATACCCCACTATCCAAAGGACGTGTATTGTGATTCTTTTTTTTATTTGGATGAAAATATAAACAATGAAATATCACATTGGACAACCACACTTTCCAAAATCTTTGCTCATGAAATATATGTGGATTAAAATTAGAATCAGGGCATGCTAAATTATTTGATATTCAGTTTAAAGTGTACAATGTCTATTATCATGTTCAAGGTTAAAGAAATTTTTCCTTCCATTAAGGCAAACATTATTTTTCAAGGAATTCATTTTTTTGACACGAAAGCAAAGTGTACAATTTATATTATCATGTTCAAGGTTAAGTAAATTTTCCATCCATTAAGGCACACTTTTTTTTAAATCATTCATTTTTTGACATAAAATGAATATTATTTTATTTTATATCCCCCCCAACTTAAAATAACATTGACCCCAATGTTTAAAGAAAATAAAATTTAGAACGGGGTAGAGGTAGAGAATGGGAGTTCAAAAAAAATTGAAAATGGGGATCATGGAATGAAGTCACCTGGTGGTTGAAGTTGAAATTCTTGTTGCTCCCTTTTAATCCATGTATCTCCATGTCACTCTGAGAATTCCCTATTGGAAGAAAAAAACAAACAAACAAACAAAACAAAACTATATAAATATATATATATATATTCATATAATAAAAAAAGTAAAATATAACTATATTTACAAAAGTTATAGAATAAGGAAGCACTATAAGCCATAGGTAAGTGGTAGGCACACGCCCCAGTCTCCCTTCTGTCCAAGGTTCGATTCCATGCAGCTTCACCAGTTTTGATGCGGTTTTCCCCACGACCTACGATGTGGCCTTTTAATTTTACTGTTATTATTATATTTTTTATTTTAACATAAAAATAAAATGAACTGATGATACATTGCCTTCTTTTTAAATTTCTGGGTAAGGTATTAATCAAGGATCACACCATGTGATTCAGATAAATATGGTGCTCCCCTTTCATACCCATCCCTACTCATAATAGAATAATAGGTCAATAGTATTTTTTTTATTTTTAAATATCAAAATGATTCATTAGTCCTATTTAAAATATAAACTGGATTAAAAAAATGATTGGAAACTTGAAAACCATGGGTTGCCTCCCATGAAATGCTTTGTTTAATGCTGTTAGCTCAACTTGGACCCCTAATTGATTAATTATTTTCATCATCTATGGTAGGTTCACAAAATTTGTCATCAAAATCATATATTTGGAATGGTTCTATGAATAGTTCGACTCTATGACCATTAACATTAAATGTTTGACCATTGGTGGGATCTTAAATGCCAACAACCCCATGGGGGTACACCTTATACACTATGTATGGACATGATAATCTAGACCTCAACTTTCCAAGGTGTAAATGAAATTTAGAAATATACAAATGAAATGGTTTACCCGGTACAATGTGTTTGGTTTTAAGATTTTTATATTGGTAGGCTTGTAATTTAGCTTTATTGATCCTTGAATTTTTAGAACCCTCCATCCTAAGTTCCTCACGTTCATTGAGATCTAATTTCCTTATTGTTTCGGCCAATGAAAGGTCATAATTAATTTTCATAATTACCCAAAAATCATTATGTTCAATCTTCACTAGAAAATGGCACGCTTTTCCATAAACCAACCTATATGGGTAAATTCCTAAAATGGATTTATATGTGGTTCGATAGGCCCAAAGAGCATCTAAGAGCTTTCTCAACCAATCATTCCTAGATGTATTAACAGTTTTCTCAAGAAATTGTTTGATTTCTCGATTGGATAACTCAGCTTGACCATTGGTCTATGGGTGGTAAGAAGTGGAAACTTTGTGAGAAATTCCATACTTGTCCCTAAGTGATGAGAATGGACGATTTCAAAAATGAGTTCCACAATCACTAATGATCGCCCAAGGGTTTCCAAATCTAGAGAAGATGTTTTCTTGTAAGAATATAATCATAGTATGATGATTACTGGATTTTTTGGGAATGTCCTCAGCCCATTTTGAGACATAATCAATAACTAAGAGAATGTAAAGATATCCCCTAGATTTTGGGAAGGGACCCATGAAATCAATTCCCCAATAGTCAAATATTTCAACCACTAAGATGAGAGTGAGTGGCATTTGATTCCTTTTTGCGATGGACCATTCTTGTTGACACCTATGACAACATTTAAACAAAATTTAGGAGTCCCTTGAGAGGATGGTCCAGAAGAGACCACACTGAAGAATCATAGAAGATGTTTTCTTAGAGAAAAAGTAACCTCCACATGCCTCACTATAATAGAATTTAAGGATGGACTCTTGTTTAGATTCTGAGACACACATCCTAATGACTAGGTTAGGGTAGAACTTATAGAGGAATGGATTATCAATCACATAGTTCCCAACATCAGAAAGGAATTTCTTTAGAGCTTGATTCCCTATGAATTTTGTAATGACTCATGTAACTATGAAATTGGCTATGTCGGCATACCAAGGGAATCCACTCACAGATTATAAGTGTTCATTAGGGAATGAATCAGAAATAGAAAGGTGATTTGAGTTGTCTTTGAATTCCATCCTAGAGAGGTGATCAGCTATAACATTTTCAAAACCCTTTTTGTCCTTGATTGTGAGGTCACATTCTTCTAATTGAAGGACCTGCCTAATCAGTCTATCCTTGGCATCTTGTTTTTGGAAGAGGTATTTTAGTGCAGAGTGGTCAGTGAACACAATGATGGGGGATCCTAAAAGGTAGGACCTAAACTTCTCTAAGGTAATCACAATAGCAAGTAACTCCTTTTTAGTGGTCTTGTAGTTGATTTGGGCATAATTTAAGGATTTTCTTGCATAAGAAATGACATTAAGAGTTTTATCACAACATTGACCTAACAAATCTCCTATAGAAAAGTCACCGGTATCCCACATATATTCTAAATGTTGGTTCCAATTTGGAGATTTCATAATGGTAGGAGAGGTGAGAGAGGATTTGAGGGTTGATAATGAACCCTCATAGCTTTCTGTCCAAACAAATGGGGCATCCTTTACTAGGAGAGAACAAAGGGGACAAGATATTGAACTAATGTCCTTGATGAATCTTCTATAGAAACTATCATTCCCTAAGAAATACCTCACTTCCTTAACAGTTTTGGGTGATGGAAGGTGATGAATGATGTCGACCTTTTCTTTATCAAATTCAATCCCCCTACCCGATACTATATGGCCAAGGAATAATCCCTATTTAACCATGAAATGACATTTTTTCCAGTTTAGGACTTGATTCATTTCTTCACATCTGGATAGAACACTCTCCACATTCCTAATACATCCCTCAAATGTATCCCCAAAGATAGAGAAGACAACCATGAAAACCTGAATAAAATCCCCTACCATGTCTGAGAATATGCTCATCATGCACCACTAGAAGGTTCCATGGGCATTTCCTAACCTGAAGGTCATGTGTTTGAAAGAGATGGTGTTGAATGGACATGTGAATGTAGTCTTCCCTTGATCCTATAGGGAGAACTCAATTTGATTATACCCTAAGTACCCATCTATGAAATAGTAGAAGGCATGACCTACTGCTATCTCAACGACTTGGTCAATGAATGGTAAGGGTAATTAGTCCTTCTTGGTAAATGAGTTTAGCTTCCTATAGTCGATGCAGACTCTCCATCCACTACTCACCCTTGTTGGAAGAATATCTCCATCCTCATTGGTTATCACTGTGATTCCAGCCTTTTGTTTGAACCACTTTTTTTGGGATCACCCACTCACTATCAACTATGGGATATATGATGCAATCTTTTAACAGTTTCAGAAGTTCTTATCTCACGACTTCCTTGATATTAGGATTGATTCACCATTTTTTTTTGACGACATGTCTTTTAATTAGATTCCAGAACAATCCTATGAGTCTAGATAAGTGGGATAATCTCAGGAAAATCAGATAGGGTCCAACCAATGGCTTTCTTATGTATCCTAATTACATTTAGAAGAATCCTCTCATGATTGGATTTAAAAGAATAAGAAATGAAAATTATATGTGTTTTATTGTCCCCTAGGAATTCATACATGAGTGCAGTAGGAATTTCATTCAATTAAAGATCATGTTGGTTCAGAATTTCAGAAAAATATTGGGACATATCAATTTTGTTTCCTAGAGTTTTAGATAGTATTGATTCCCCACTTTTTGATGTTTTAGCTACTAGATTATCGTGATCAGATTTAGGGAAGGAAGTTGGAGTGGTATCCATAATAGTAGTCTCCTGAAAGGTTTTACTGATTTTTGGAAATAAGAATCCATCATAAGATCAATTTTAAAATGATTCAAGACATGGAGATAAACATCCTTCATGTGAACAAAGGAATTCAATCTCATCCAGACTTAAACATCCATCAAATATTCCTTGATGTTCTATGGATTCATTATCAATGCTTCCTATCATGTTTACATCATAAATGTCCTCGTCATCCCCTATTTGTGAGCTTCCAATATAGATGTTCAAGTCTAGAATTAGGTTTCCAAAGGTGATGGTCAGGTTCCCATTTCGAACTTGGATAATAGAGTTCATTGTTGCAAGGAGGGGATAACCAAGGAGGATTAGGGTTTGATCCTTGATTCATAATTTTCTATGGTTGTCAAGGACAATGAAGTCAGCATGGGTAGATGAGGTTTTCAACCTTTACCAGAACATCCTTTAAAATCTCCTTTGGAAACCTAATGCTACGATCCGCAAGTTAAAGTGTGACAAATGTGGTTTGTAGCTCTTCTAGGCCTAACTGGAAGTACACGGCAAAGGGGATGAGATTGACACTAGCACCTAGGTCAAAAAATGCCTTGAAAACATTGCTCTCTCCTAGTTCAACATTGATGTAAGGGAAACCCAGGTCTTTCAACATAGGATGAATGGTCCCTTGAATGGTGGTACTCACATTAGCAGCCAAATGGACATGGTTCTTATGTAAAAAATTTATTTTAAAATTGCAAAAGTCCTTAAGGTAATTTGAATCGGCAGTTATGGTTTGGATTCAATCGATAAGTGGAATGTTTAACTTGACTTGTGAGAATATTTCCCTCAATGTTTCACTAAATTCAGGCTTGGTTTTCCCCCTCATGCATTGAGGAAATCGTGCAGGTTGTGAGGTTGTTTTGTAAAGAGTTTTTTCTTTCACATTATTATCTATTTCCTCAGTTTGATCTTGGGGTTCACTTGAATTTTCATTATAGTTTGAATCTTCACATGGTTTTTGACTTACTTGTTCAGGTTTCTCAATTGATTTCCCACTTCTTAAAACTATCACAACCTTTTTTTGTTCATGTGTTGTTGTAGTGAAACTTGACTCTCCCCATGAATTTGAGGATGGTACCACCTCAGTAGGCATGGGTGTTGTTCTATTTTTGATAGTTTGAAGTTCTTATTTAATGGAAGAGACTTCTGAGTTCATCCTTTCCATTTTTTTGAACAGTTGTTCTAGTAGGCTTTGTGGAACAATTTGGGTTGGTGCTTTAGAAGATTGGTTTATCCCAGGGCGATATTTTGGAGGTGGGATGGTTTGTTGAAAATGGAAAGGTGGCTATTGGTATTGGTTAGGTTGGGTTTGGAAATGGTTATGTGTTTTGTAGTTCTGGTGTGAGTAAGTATTTTGTCCCTGTGGTTGGCTAGGTTGTTGGTTATCCTTCCAGTGGAAGCCTGGGTGGTCATTATACTATGGGTTGAAGTTTTTTTGGTATTGAGGTTTTTAAAATTTCAAGGAATTGACTTCCACTGGGGTTCCTCCTAAAATAAAATCCTTGATGGATGGAATTGTTGGGAATTTGACTGTATTATGGTCATGTTTGTCAAAAATTGCGCAAACAAGGTCTACAATTTGGATTTCATGGACTTTCTTTAGGTCTGTCTCTTTAACCTTCCTAGAGAGTGTTGCGAGTTTATCCCTAAGGCTTTACTCTTATATAAATGTATGAATTCAAGTAGTTCTTTTTGGATATTCAGAATAAGGTGAAGTTCTCGATGTTTGGTTTTCTTCAGAAAGGCTTTCCAGATACTTGAAAGCATCATTTTGGGCTTTGTTTTTAAAAGTTCCATTACACATCATGTCAATGAATTGTTTGTTTCCCGGACCCAAACCTTCATAGAAAACTATCACTTGTTCAGGAATAGAAAAACCATGGTTGGGAACCATTTTTAGAGTGTCCTTGAACCTCTCCCATGTTTCGTAGAATGACTCCCCCTCTTTTTCAAAAAAAAATTTGATGATCTTTTTATGTGAAATTGTTTTGTGGTGGGGAAAGTATTTTTTGTAAAATTATCTTTGTAGTTGGTCCCAGGTGTTGACGGATGATGATATAAAATTTTTTAGCCAATTTTTAGCTCGATCCATTACTGAAAAAGGAAATAGCCTCGTCTTAGATGATTTTAGTTGATGTAGGGGACACATGGTTTCTACAATGTCATTGAACTCTTTAATGTGAATGTGGGGCATCTCAGACACCATTCCATAGAATGTGGGAAGTTGTTCTAGGACTTGGGGTTTAAATATGTAGTTGGAATCTCCTAGAGAGTTGTGTATAATGGATGAGAGGGCATCAGTCTAGGAAGGTTTGAGGAAGTCATTCATGGTTTGATCAACTGTATTCCCCTTGTTTGGTGCTGCCTCATTTGGATTTCCATTTTTGTTCCCACCCAGGTTTATGATTTGGTTTCTTTGAAGACCTTCCATTGAAATGGGATCATGTTTTGAATTCAGGATATTAGGAATATAATGATCTAATTTAAATAGGTACCTTGTTATACATGACTCTCCAACCCCAGGACTATCAACCCTAACTAGACGGTGTGATTGGTCACGAGTGTATGCAGACATGCGCCAAAAGAAATAAATGAGAAAGGGGAAAGATAAGATAATTTGGATGAGAAAAGAAGAAATGGGTGATAATATAATGGGTGTTTAGATGACTTACTTGGGTCCCCAGATATAGTGCCAAAATTTAATTCACGCTCAAATTTACCCAAGAGATAACGGTAAAAGGGTCCTTGTAGTCTAGCTTGGGTTGTTGAATCCACTGAGGCCTAAGAAGTTACCTAAGATACACAACCTATGAGATGTATTTTTGGCTACAAAGTTTCTAAAACTGGTTTGATTTAAGATGGTTTTAAAGTATCACTAACAGATTTAAGTTAATTCAAATTAAGATAATGAGTTGATCCTAGGTTATCGCTCGAGGTGGATTGGCTGAATTCATTTTTTAATGATTTCAATTTAATTAACTCGAGAAGGATTCATTCAATTAATTCAAACTAACCTCATCACCTATTTGTTAAACACATTCACAAACACATTCTAATCACCTATAGACTTATAGGATAATTTTCATGAGCACTCCAATGTAAATGATCTTATTAGCACATAAAAATGGGGTGACTAAATTCAATATGGAAGAGGAAGAGAGAAAATCATTGAATAAAAGAAACTCAAATAAAAGAAATTAATAATAATTTAGAGAGTGAGAAATAAAATTAAATCCAAACCCTTGCTACTCCATTGGATTAACCCATAAAAGAGTTATCCCTCCATTGATGACATTTCCTCAAAGGAAGTGAGATGTAGACTTAGAAGGGTGGAATTGAAGAAGTAAAAAAACAATAACAAAAATCAATCACTCCACCGTTGTGTGATAAATATCACAAATTATGGTGTGAATAAATTCAATATTTTAGGAAATGGTATCAATGTGATATGTATAAGCAAATAATGAGAGTAAAGGAAGAACTTTTATTAAGAAACTAAGGTGAATTGAATATCTTACATGAGAAAGAAATGTGATTACAATCACAATGCAGCAACATAACACTTCAATGAAACCAAGCACCAAAGATGATTAAATAATTCAACAGCACTACCTTAAATAGAAACATTAGGAGCCTTGTGTAGAGCCTCCGTTAGTACAAATAATCCCACTTGATTATGGTAGGCCTAGGGTGGTGGAAAGTAAGGGAGAGTGGACTTTTTTATCCTTGACTCGAAGTAGAATCCAACTTGCATCCACCGAAGAGAAGCGCCTAAATGTCCTTCTAGATGGATGACATAGAGTAGTCCATAAAAGGAAAAAGTGAATCTATGGATTTATTCTATATCTATGTAAAATGTTAGCAAATATGAGTTTGTGGTTACCGAAATATGATTAACATAGTGGGCTGTTTTTCTGGGGTGCAGAATCTGGTCCGGAATTTTATCTCTAAATTGGGATGCCTGAATAATCACAATAGAGACCTAATTAGCATTGGCTCCTGAACATTATATGTTCCTATATATGTTTTCTATCATACAACGTAGTTTGGGCTTCTGTGGGTCTGTATTTTGGGCCCCACATTCTCATCAATGGGTTGGTGTCCAATATCCCTTCTCCCGAATTGTTTTCCTTCATTTCCAAATATCTTCATCATCCTTTATGAATACTACATTGATCCCTGAATGAAAAATGTTCATATTGATGTTTAGATCCATTTCCCAAAATATCAAATTAAAATATAGATAATTATATTCCTTAAAATCATATGAATCATTGGGCGTAAATTGATGTACATTAGGCATGAAGTGCACAAATGATGAGAATGGATGTTTAAATTTAAAATCCACTAACTCATACCCATAAGATCAAAAATTATCATTTATTACCATTAAATTGTAATTAAAATATGTATTTTTATTGGATAATCAATACCTTTGTATTATTATATGGGTGATCATGTATTCTTTTGAGTTACTCCCCAGTTAGTCCACCAATGTCTAAAAAATAAAGAAAAAATATCACCATGTTATTTGGGATCTATCGAGATCATCGATCAGTTCATGATAGTGGCATAACATCAATATTTTCCTTCCCAATATTGAGGTATGTACTATATTTTCCATTTGTAAAAGATCCATAGGTACATGTTCGATCCTATGCATTTTATCAACTCTGAGGATGTTAACACTTAGCCAAATTGATCTTATGAGCAGTGGATTGTGTATATTATAGATAAGGGAGAGAAATTCATTTGAGGGAAGATGGTACCACTTGTTAGGACTTAGTGGTAGTATGGACAGAGCAATGTGTATATGTGGGAATAGGAGTATGATGTTTGAACTCGGTGGCATGAGTTCTTCAAACAGGGCCTCTAAAGATACTTCTTGGGGATGATAAGTCAATATATAGGTAGAATAGTAATATTCTCAATTTTTAAATGTTGTAAAACCTACTTTTATATTTATTGTTATTTAATGTATAAATTTCAATGTTTTAATAAAAAAAATTTATATTGGTTTTATAACATTGTGTAAAGGTAAAATAGATTTTAAAGACCTTATATAATTGAAACATGTATTTTCCCTTGGTTTGGAAGGGTATAGGGGTATCTTTATGGACTTAATAAGGGTAAAAAATTTGTAAGGGTTGTTTATGGTTAAATGGTTGATACATAATGGTAAACCATATATCAAGTGATTCATAAGGGTAATATAGGTTATGTATGGGTACATCTTATACTTTGTAAAGGTAATCGGAGTTTCATAAGGGTAATTTATGACTTACTAAAGGGTAATAGGATTCCTAAGTGTACTGTAAAAGGTTAATTCGTGGTTGTGTGAGGGTAATTTTAATAATTCATAAAGTTAAGGGGTTTTATGGATTATTAAGTGTACCATAGTTTTTCCAATGATTTTGTAAGGGTGACCATCTTTGAGTCCAGAAGAATTTAGATATAAGTAGACCGTCATTTTATGAATCAAATTGTGAATGTTATTCTACGTGAAGGATACCAGTGTTGAGAAATGTACTATTTTCAACAATACATAATAATGTTATCTAAAGGGGGAGATTATTGAAAATAATACTCTGCCTCTTTATGATAATTTTGATGCTCAAAAATACAATTAGTTATTTTCTAATTATTTTATTAAGTATTTTGAAAGAATTTATTAATTTATTCTACTCCTAAAATGAAGGAAATTTATTACTAGCACGGAATCTACTTTAGTGTGTCCTGGATTCACTGTTCATACCGTACATGGATAAATGTAGCACGAAATATGCATTAGCACGTCCTGGAATCACTGTTCATACCCTACGTGGATAAATGTAGCGTAGGAATGGAAAGCGTGTAAACTTTTTGAGATAAGAGAAAAGTATGGTTAAACAACCATATGTTTTCAGAAAGTATGGAAGAAGAACCTTACGTTAAGTAGGAACCTTACGTTTTGGTTATCAGCAAAGTATGGAAGGAGAACCGTATGTAAGTACTAAACGTTATATTTGTTTCTCAAATGTATGGTTCATCAACCTTACTTTTGTAAACAACCATACGTTCTTGGAAAAGTATAGATCAAGTAAAAGTATGGATCTTTTGCCGTATGTTTGAGAGTTGAAGAAAAAGTATGGATGATCAACCCTACATTTATAATTCAACCTTACATTTTCAACATTAATTTTTAAGACTATGACATCAACCCTACGTTTGGAGGCCATGTCATCAACCTTATGTTTGGCGTCAGAAATTTTGACAGACGATATTTTTATGCAGTGGTCAGCAAGCTGATTTTTGGGCGGATTTCAAGCCGGATTTAAAATAATTTTTAAACTACGACTTTGACTGATTCAAAGCCATTTTATCAATGGATTTCAGATCAAATTAAAAGTATCTTTTCATGCCGAGTTTTAAGGGAAGTTATGACTTGTCTGTAAATTAAAATTTTTGAATATCGCGAATAAAAATGCGACTTTTATGGATCTAAATGTGTAAGAGATATGCTCAGCATTATTAAATATGTTCTCTCTGAAACACCAGGTAAAAGTGTGTATGGTGATCAATCTTTTATAAAAAAAGGTGGAAAAGAGAGACTGTAAAAAAAGCATCCAGCTTTGCTCATTCAATAGGAGCGTCAAAGATTTGTTTGTTTAAGAAGAAGGAAATTGATAGAAGATTCACTTGATCTGCATCAAATATCTACTGTGGATCTAATACTGATGAGGTTTTGAACTATATCTCATTATCTACTGCAACCAGATCGACTCAGAATTTCTTGGTTTTGAAAATAAATATTTATAGATATTACGATTCATCTACAATCAATTGCTTTCTGTTGCAATTGTGCCGATCAACTGGATAACTTCATTCTGAAATTCTTTTTATTCTTGAGTAACCAGCTTCTCGTTCTAAGCTGTGTATGTTCATGTTTGAACCAGAAGGCTTTGTTTTGCCATGGATTGTAAAGGTGTCAACTTCCTGTACTCAGTTGTGAACCGGTCTATGGAAAAGAGGACCAGATAGTGAAAATCAGCATGCTCGTGGAGTTGAGCATTGGTGGAGTGGACTATGGGCCTTCTGTTCCCCGAACCACTATACATCTTTGTGTCCCTGCTTTTATTTATTTCCAATGCACAATCAAATCTGATAAAGCATAGAAGACATACCTTGTTCAATCAAAAGAGTTACCAAAAAATACGAAAGACAAAATTCACCCCTCTCTTGTGTATAATCTGTAGATTTAGATCCAATAATTGGTATAAAAGGCGGAGCTTCTGATAGAGCCTTAGCAAGCTAACAGCATTTAAAGATTATACAACAGAGCATCATGACTGATACAAGGGAAGGGATGGCAATGGTCAGAGCACCATATTTTAATGGAGACAACTATGGATGCTAGAAATCGTGCATGATAATATATCTGAAAAACCTCAGATATAAAGTATATTCAAATATTTTGACTCCTTATGAAATTCCTAAAAATCCTGAGACATGGAGTGCTTCTATAGAGGCAGAGTATGATATGAATTTGAAGGCTAAGAATTCAACTATCTGTGTTCTAGGACTAGATGAATTTAACAGAGTATCTCAGTGCCCAGCAATATATGAGATGTGGCAAACAATAGCTGTGGAATATGAAGGAATAGACAATGTGAGACAAATGAGATATGCAACTGCCAAATTAAAATTTGATACTTTTAGAATGTTTGAAGGTGAAAGGATTACCCAAATTAATGGGACATTGACAGAAATTGTCAATAATATAACTGCTCTAGGAGAACCTATCAAGCAGGCTGATCAAGCATTAAAAGTTTTGAGGGTACTTCCTACTCGATGGAATGGTATCTCTGCTACAATCAGACAATCAACTCCTGTAAAAGTTCTAACCATGAGAGATCTGATTGGTACACTGATGATGTATGAAGATGAAATGAAAGATGAGGCTAATGAACATAATGTTCTTATCAAAAGAGAAGATACTGCATTGAATGTAACTTTACAACAAAACAATAGAAAGCTGAAGAACAGAGTAGTATAAGCTAAATCAGAAATCTCTGACTCATCTAACTCTGATGAAGAATATGCTCAGCTAGATAGAAAATTTAGAAAATTCTACAGCAAGAAAATAGGCTTCAAAAAATCTTTTAACAGAGATGATAAGGAAGTAAGATGTTATGAATGCAAGAAGATGGGACATATCAGACCAGAGTTCCCACAATTGAAGGATGTAAAGAAGAAGAAATTATTCAAAAGAAATGACTATGAGAAGAAAGACAAGAAAGCTATGAAATCCACTTGGAGTGTATCGGAAGACTCCAGTAGCTCTCCTGAATCAAACTTAGAAAAAGAAGAAGTCAACCTAATGTACAACATGTGTTTCACGGCAGAAACTGATGAGGTACACTCATATTACTCCTCTGGCTCAAACAATAAATCAGATTCGGAATCAAGCTACACAAATGAAAAACTTGGAGCCTACTGCAATATGCTTGAAGAAAGATATGACTCGCAATTTAAGAAACATAAGTCACTAAAAAACAAAAATAATGTCATTTCAGATGAAAGAGATACAATTCTGAAACAATATAAGGAATTAACTGATAAATACAATTCAATTAAAACTAACTATACTATTTTTGAATCAAGAATAAAAACACTGCAGGATGAAATAGAATCTTTCAAATATGCTGTATTGGTTTTTACAAAAGGAGAGAATTCTTTAAATGAAATTCTTGGAAAAAAATATAATTAAAAAGGAAAGATTTGGACTTGGGAGTAATGGAGAAAAACCTAAGCTATATAAAAATTATTATGTTCATATCTCTAAAAAGGTTAATTGTAATTTTTTGGGTCAAAGGGACATATAGCTAAAAATTGTTTCTTAAGACAACCTCAAATTTATGGTATTAAGAAATCCTATGTTTCAAAATACTTATATGATTTAGCTTATTTTAAAAGAACAAAGCAAATCTGGATACCCAGATCATTGCTAGATAACACATCTGGATCCAACAGAATATGGGTACCAAAGCAATTTGTTTGAATGTCTTTGCAGATAGTAGGACACCAGAGAAGAAAAGTTATGTGGTATATGGACAGTGGCTGTTCTAGACATATGAGTGGAAACTCATTGAATTTTTCTTCACTCACTCAAAAAGGAAGGAGGAATTGTCACATTTGGTGACAATGCCAATGAAAAAATCATTGGTATTGGAAATATTGGAGATCCAAAAACAGTCACAATCAATAAAGTACTTTATGTACAAGGATTAAAACACAATCTGATAAGTATCTCTCAACTTTGTGATGATGAATATACTTTTTATTTTACTGACAATTGTTGTACTGTTTCTAAAGATAAATTGTTTAAATTTAAATAACCAAGAACTGATAATGTTTATACGTTGGATTAAAATTCCTTGTGCAAACAACAAGTAAATTGCATGAATGCTAAAGTAATTGAATCCTAGATCAGGCATAGGAGACTTGGACATTGCAATGTATATGTTTTACATAAAATATCTAAGAAATATTTAGTTTCTGATTTACCTAGTCTCAAATTTGAAAGTGACAGATTTTGTGATGCATGTCAACTTGGAAAGCAACACAAATCATCCTTCAAATTTGTTAATAAAGTTGATACATCTAAACCTCTAGAACTTATTCATATGGATTTGTTTGGACCCTCAAGAGTAGAAATCTTAGCTGGTAAATTATATATATATGTTTTAGTTGATGACTATTCTAGATTTACATGGATTTTCTATTTAAAATTTAAAAATGAAGCTTTTACCTTATTTGAAAGTTTCTACAAATCTGTTCAAAATGAAAAAGGTTTTAATATAATCTCATTGAGAATTGATCATGGTGGAGAATTTGAGAATTAGTAATTTAATTACTTTTTCTCAAACATGGGTATTAAACACACCTTTTCTCTACCCAGAACACCTCAACAGAATGGGATTGTAGAAAGGAGAAATAGAACAATTCAAGAAATGTCTAGAACTATGTTAAATTAATATAGTATACCTATATTTTTCTGGGCAGAAGCTGTGAATACAGCTTTCTATATAATTTATAGAGTTTTAATTAGACCTATTTTGTAAAATACACCCTATGAACTATGTAATAACAGAAAACCAAAAGTAAATTACTTTAATGTTTTTGGATGCAAGGTTTACATCTTAAACACCAAGGATAATATTGGTAAGTTCGATCTGAAATCTGATGAAGGTATTTTCCTTGGATATTATGCTACCTCCAAAGCTTATAGAGTTTATAATAAGAAGTCAAGGATTGTTGAAGAATTAGTTCATGTGAAATTTGATGAATCTGATCCCTTTGAGGAAAGAACAGATCAAATGGATGAACATGACTCTAATGATAACATGAGATTGGAGAACTTAAAGAATGATTTTAAAAATAATATAAAAGAAATTCAGCCCAGTTCAGAGGAACATGATACTGAAGAACCTTTAAATATATTACCTAGGTAGAATATAACACTAAAGAATCACCCTTTAGAAATTTTAATAGGTGACCTATAAACTGGTGTTCAAACTAAAAGAAACATAGGAAACCTAGTGGAATTCACTGCCTTCCATTTAAAAAGGCAGATTTAACATCCATTTGAAATAATTTAAAATTCATATAAGATGCATAGGCTAAAAGGATTATAATGGCTTTTAACCTAGTCACATGAACTAATTCACTGCCTTCCTATATCAACAAGAACCCAAGACTAGGTTAAAAGCCATTATAATCCTTTTAGCCTATGCATCTTATATGAATTTTAAATTATTTCAAATGGATGTTAAATCTGCCTTTTTAAATGGTTATTTAATGGAGGAAGTTTATGTTGAGAAACCTCCTGGTTTTCAAAATTCTAAAAAACCAAATTTTGTTTTTAAACATACTAAATCTCTTTATGGCCTTAAACAAGCACCTAGAGCTTGGTATGAAAGATTAAGTTCTTTTATTTTGAAAATGATTTCACTATTGGATTGGAAGATCCAACACTCTTTAAGAAAACTATAAAAAGTAATGTTTTATTGGTTCAAATCTATGTTGATGATGTATTCTTTGGATCAACTAATAAAACTATTTGTCATGAATTTTCAAAGTTAATGAAAGAAGAATTTGAAATGAGCATGACGGGAGAACTAAATTTCTTCTTAGGACTTCAGATTTATCAAAAAAGATTTTGGAAATGTTTTGAATCAAAGCAAATACATTACTGATTTATTTATGAAATTTGGACTTGAAAACAGAAAGACATTTACAACTCCTATGTGTACTAATATAAAACATGATTTGGATGAAACTGGGAAATCAGTTGACAACAAGTTATATAGAGGTATGATTGGTAGTTTGTTATATCTTACTGCTAGCAGGCCAGATATAATGTATTCAGTATGTCTTTGTGCTAGATTTCAATCAAATCCTAAAGAATCTCATCTAACTGCTGTTAAAAGAATTTTTAGATATTTAAAAGGAAAATTTTTTCAATCTCTTCTTTATCCAAAAACTTCTAATTTTAATTTGATATCATATTCAAATGATGACTTTGGAAGTTGTAGGTTAGATAGAAAAAGTACATCAGGAACATGTCACTTTTTAGGAAAGTCTTTAGTATCATGGTCTAGAAAGAAACAACATTCAGTTGCCCTATCAACAGCCAAGGCAGAATATGTGTCTGCTAGTAGTTTTTGTTCACAAGTGTTGTGAATGAAAAACACTCTTACGGACTTTGGATTGAATTTTAATAATACACCTATTTTATGTGATAATACAATTGCAATTAATATTTCAAAAAAATCCTATTAGTCATTATAGAACTAAGCACATTGATATAAGGAATGACTTTTTAAGAGATCATGTTATTGAAAAGGATATATTTTTAGAATTTATAAATACTAAAATTCAATTAGCAAGTATTTTTACTAAACCACTTCCCACAAAAAGGTTTGATTTTATTAAGGGGGAGCTAGGTTTATTTAATTTTAAATACATTTTATTTTTATTTACTTTTATGTTGTAAATTTTATTTTGTTTATTAAATACTGTTTAAGATTTTTTTATCTTCCACCATATGAAAATTTCATTTAAATATATGTATTTATTACTGATTACATAGGAATCAAGGCTGTCAGAGCCTTTTCGACTTCAAAACTGTTTCACTTCTATCAAAACCCTATCGAAATCTGAAAATCACACTTCTGCTCATAAACCCTAATCTTCGAACCTATGATACCCTAACCATCAAACCTTAAGATATTATCATAGAGATGGTATGAACTAAAATATCCAATGAAGATGATCCAAGAAATGCCAAGAGACAACGCTCCGAGGGGAGAAAAATCATACATGGAAAGGTAATCGATCTCGACTGGTTATTTCAGACAAATCTTCTATTGAAGAAAGCGTTGTCGTTTCAGAATCTTGAACAGATATTCATTAGTGAAAATATGGAATTTCTATATGAAGTAGAACTTAGATACTTCTTCAAATCTATACAGTTTAGCCTGGGAGATACCGAGGATAGTATGATGGCTAAGATAGAGGATAAGGATTTCTCAATCTCATCAGTAGAGATTGGTCAGATTCTCAGCTACCCTCATGAGGGAGTTTTTCATTTTGATTTGAATAATATACAAGATGTTGTGCATAAATCCGAGGATATTATGTATTTTTTGTTTGGAACATCTACTCTTAAGAAGAAGATGGTAAAAGATTTAGAACCAGATCAGAAGAAACTGGTTAAATTTGTTCAGATAAGAATAGCTCATAGAATGGCACAAATGGAAAAGATTTTGTACCCTGATATGTACATAATGTATCTTTTGATAGGTTATATTAAGTTAAACTTCCCAAGGTACATGGTCAGGTACCTCAATTAGTGTTGCCAAAGAGATGCCCGGATGAACATTTATCCTTTCGGTCGGTTTATTTCTAAACTGTTGCTTAAGAAAAACATGGTGAGATTAGTGGATGCCCGAGTACACTTTCATCACAGTAATATGTTTTATTCTGGAACTTTAAAGAATATTGGATACTTCTGGAGCACCATTAAAGGAAAACTCTTGCCAGTAGGAGCTGAGGAAGACTCAAAAAGTTCCCATGCTCAACCTGCTAAGTCCAAGGAGGGACAGGCTGAATCAAGAGTCAGCAACGTAGCAAGAAGGATCTGATTTGAAGTGGAAGATGTTGAAGAAGAAAGAAGTCAGGAAGAACCTCAATCAAAAATAAAGAGACCTGTCAATGAGGAAATTACCTCCCCTACATTGGAAACAACAACAGAAGATTTATTTTCTTATTCTTTTGTAAGATAAACTATTGTTGATAAGACCATGGAAGGTGTTACAGAAAGAACAGCACCGGTAGAGGGATCAGGATCTCAAGAAGAAGCTAAAAGGGAGAATCAGGAATAGATTGTAGCTAATGTTGAAGTTACACTTCAACAGAACCAAGAAAAGGAGGCAGTGCCTGGTGGGGAAGTGTCCAGACCTCAGAAAACTCCTGAAAATTTTGTTATCAAAAATACAGTGGAAGGCCAAGATGATGATGTTTGTGGTGAGCATGCTTCTGAAGTTCACACAAAAGTGCATCAAGAGGATTTTTTGTGGAGGAGTATGTAGACTCTAAGGAAAAATATGTGGACTAACCTACTCAGGACAAAGAAAAAGAGAAATATGATGCTGAATCATTACCTTTGGTATTGTTTCATCATCCAGAGCCTGAGAATGCGAATCAATCACAGGGTGCCTCTGATTCAAGGAAGAAAGAAGTTGAAGAACTATACAAAAAGGTGTCTCAGTTAGAATCTGAGAATGTCACTCTGAGAAATGCCTTATCCATTGAACAATTGAGATTTCAAAAGCTAAAATAAAGTACAGTATTAAGGCAAGAAGTTGAAATGTTTAAAGAGGATATGATGATTGCTGTTAGATATTTGAAATCTGAAATAGTTATGAAGTCAAATTTATCAGATCTGAAGTTGTTTATGGAGAACCAATTTGCATCAGTTGCAAATAGTGTTGTTAGTGGATTAGGTACTTCACCTAATTTAATCAGAAGGTTTCAAGCAATAAAAACTGTGATGAGCAACATGAATGACAGGTTACAAGATATTCAATGTAACAGTGCTCCTTTGTCAGTGTTGCTGGACAAACAAAAGTTTTTAGTGGATCAACTGACATCTAGTGATCCATCGATCAGAATCCTATTAAATCAGTTGCCAGAGAAGCTGTTAGTGTTTATTGAAAAAGAGGAAAGGATGCATGAGTTTTTCACAGTCAATTTAATCGAAGTTATTCATATGACTCAAGAGAAAAGAGAGCTCATTATAAAACATGGAGATGGGATGATGAAGAGACTTCGGGAACGGTTTATAGAAATCAAGTCTACAATCCAGAGGAGATAGAACCTGTTTCCTATCTTACCCAAACCTTGATTCCTGGGAATATCACTCCCATGTATATACTGCTATTTTTGAATGAAAATTTCCTTCATTATTTATTTGTTTCTTTTTCTATTTCTTTATTATTGTTTTAAGTTAATATATTCCAGTATATCAGATTTAATTATTGATAAACAGTTAATATTAATCATTTACCTATAGTTCAGTGCAACATTAAATGTGTTCAAATCAACTCTTTATCATTCTTTTGATATCACCAAAAGGGGGAGAATTTTGATACATACAACATCGTATTTTTATTTAGTGGGAGAATTACACGAGAAATTTGGATAACCACAACATTTTATTTTACAAAACTTTTTTTCAATGGTTATCTGTATATTTATTATTTTGGGTACTTATCCAGATTGTTTATTATAGAGGTTATTCAGAATGATAAATTTGGATAAAACTAAAAAAAATTATTTCTAAAGAATTTTTTTTCTGGGGGAGTTATTTTTATTAAAAATATTTTTTCTAAAATTAAATATTGTTTCATTTTCGAAAAATTCTAAAACTTTATGTAACTAATTTTGAAAGATAATTTCTTTTAAATAATTTTATTTTCTTATGGGTTTTGTGATCATTAAAAAGGGGGAGATTATTGATAAAAGTATTGTTTTCAACAATACATTATAATGTTATTTAAAGGGGAAGATTATTGAAAATAATACTCTGTCTCTTTATGATAATTTTGATGCTCACAAATACCCTTAGTTATTATCTAATGATTTTATTTAGTATTTTTCATGAATTTATAAATTTATTTTACTCCTGAAATAACAAGAATTTATTACTAGCATGGAATCTGCTTTAGTGTGTCCAAGAATCACTGTTCATACCTTACGTGGATAAATGTAGCACGAAATCTGCTTTAGCAAGTCCTGGAATCATTGTTCATTCCCTACATGGATAAATGTAGCGTAAGAATGGAAAGTGTGTATACTTTTTGAGATAAGAGAAAAGTATGGTTAAACAACCATACGTTTTCAGCAAAGTATGGAAAAGGACCCTTACGTTTGGAAGGAACCTTACGTTTCGGTTATCAGTATAGTATGGAAGAAGAACCGTACGTAAGTACAAAAGGTTATGTTTGTTTCTCAAAAGTACGGTTCATCAACCTTACTTTTTTAAACAACCATACATTCTTGGAAAAGTATAGATCAAGTAAAAGTATGGATCTTTTTCCGTACATTTGAAAGTTGAAGAAAATGCATGGATGATCAACCCTACGTTTATAATTCAACCTTATTCTGTCAACCTTCTATTTGAATACTATGACATCAACCTTACATTTGGAGGCCACGTCATCAACCTTGTGTTTGGTGTCGGAAATTTTGACAGACGATATTTTTATGCAGCGGTCAGCAAGCTGATTTTTGGGCGGATTTCAAGCCAGATTTAAAGTCGTTTTTAAACTAAACCTTTTACTGATTCAAATCCGTTTTATCAATGGATTTAAGATCGAATTAAAAGGATATTTTTATGCCGAGTGTTAAGGAAAGTTACGACTTCTCTGTAAATTCAAAATTTTGAATATCACGAATAAAAAGGCGACTTTTATAGATGTAAATGTGCAGGAGATATTCTCAGCTTTATTATATATGTTCTATCTGAAACACCAGGTAAAAGTGTGTATGGTGATCAATATTTTATAGAAAAGGTGGAAAATAGAGACTGCAACAAAAAATCATCCAGTTCTGCTGATTCAAAAGGAGCGTCAAAGCTCTCTTTGTTTAAGAAGAAGGAAATCGATTGAAGATTCACTTTTTCTGCATCGAATGTCTACTGTGGATCTACTAATGCTGAAGTTGTGAACTATATCTCTATATCTACTGCAACCGGATCGACTCAGAATTGCTTTGTTTTGAAAATAAATATTTCTAGAGATGACGATTCATCTGCTGTCAATTCCATTGTGTTGCAATTATGAAGATCAACTGGAAAACATCATTCTGAAATTCTTTTTATTCTTGAGTAACCAGCTTCTCATTCTTTGTTGTGTAGGTTCGTGTTTGAACCAGAAGGATTTATTTTTCCTTTGATTTTAAAGGTGTCAACTTCCTGTACTCAGTTGTGAATCGGTCTGTGGAAAAAAGGACCAGATATTGAAAATAATCAAGCTCGTGGAGTTGAGCGTTGGTGGAGTGGACTAGGGGCCTTCTGTTCCCTGAACCACTATACATATTTCTGTCCCTACTTTTATTTATTTCTGCTGCATGATCAAATATGATAATTCATAGAAGATAGACCTTGTTCAATAAATAGAGTTTGCAAAAAATCTGAAATAAAAAATTCACCCCCCTCTTGTGTATAATCTGTAGATTCATATCCAACAGCCAGGTCATAGCTTGGTGATCTACAGGCAAAGGGTGAGACAACTTGATGGTTATATGAAGGTCCAGGTGGACTAGGTCTATGGTTGTGCTCCTAGTGATGTTGGTGAGATTATGGATATGTTCTGTGTAGGGAATATTGATAGTTGTGTAGTTTCTGGTCAAGAGAATGGAAAGACTAAAGATACACTATGCTCGGGTAGAACAAGGATGCAGAAACAAACTAACGTTCTACCTCCTGAGTGTAGTTTTAATCTTTAAAAGACTATGGGGTTATTTTTTAATCCCTCCTTGTAACAATTCATTATCAGGGGTGTTAAGTATAGTGGTGTGGTTAAATAAAATATTGATATACTTAACGCTAATACTCAGGCATCGGGGGACACTGTTGGAGTTGTTGGTCAAACTTTTAAGGGTGAGGTGAGCCAAAATCCATGCACCTATGCTATGGTTGTGCGTGTGGGGGGGGGGGGGGGGTAGAAGCAACAATGAATGGGTTATTCATTCTACTGGTGAAAGTAAGGATAATAAGGGAAAGCAGTGGGAGTTGACATTGAATGGCATAGGTAGTTTGGTGAATACCAAATAAGAAATCCACCCTGAGGAGGAATTTATCTTGTATAAATTTAAACAATCGGTTTGAAAGTTTGAGTAATGAGGGAGAGTTTGAATGAAATTCCAATTGACCCTCTGAGGCCTAGTTTGATAGAGATAGACAATCCTTTGATGATAATGGATTGGGGGGATAGAAAAGGCCTACATAGTCAATGAATGATGAATGTGAATAAAGAAGATAGGGACCTGAGATCTTCAATGTCTCCAGGGAGCTAAAATATAAGGGACCTAAATATTACTCCTACCTCCCTAGATATATGGAGACCAAGTCGGCCAAAAAAGAAGGGAAAATCAAGGATCACAAAATCGAGCTAGTCGTAGTAGAGGAGGGGTAGAAAGTCGAGGTAACCCAGTATAAAAATAAAGAGGAAGAAACCTTATAGGTAGAGGATCATCATGTGGAGATGCACTTGTAATCAGAGGAGGTGATGTCGATGGTGGATGATGCTACTCATCCTAGACAGTGATGTGAGCAAAGGTCTCTTGACAGCTTCCAGCTACTAAATAACATTGATTTGGAGAAGAAAATGGAACTACTCATGAATTATTGTGGAGATATGAAGTAGATCAAGTCTATGGGGGAAGAGGTTGATCAAATAATGGGAAGATTAATCCAATTGGAAATTACCAGAGATCAAGACAATTGGATTGATAAGAAAGACTGCTTACTGATTTGTGGCTTTAACTTGGAGAATATTAGAAAACACGAGTATATGAAATCTTGGGATTATCTAGCAAGTAAGTATGAAGATATCCTAGAGGTTGATGCCGACCTACAGGTTAGTTCCTTTACCTGGAAACTATTTAAGGACAGAGATTACAATTACCTTAGACTTGTGTTTACTAAGTTAATTGTATCCTTTGATTCTTGATCTACTTTAACTATGAGGGTTCTCACTTTCCCCTTAAAAGTGTCGAAGCATAAAAATGTTAATTTGGAGTGTATGGGAGACCATCTTTGTAAGGGTAAGACTGAGTTACCCTTACACAGCATGTACTCTATATATAAGGGTAGAATTTTACCCTATTTGTCTTGATTTTAGCCCTTCTAATTCTGCATAAAACCCCAATAACATGTATTTGATGTTTTAAAATTCTAAAATCATATAATTTAATCCTTGGATATATTTAAATCCATAACTCAAATTTACTGAAGAAATTAGACTCTCCTCTATTATGACATTATTGAAAAAATATTAAATGATGATATTTATTTATTTGGTTTTAATATTATATATTTTTACACAACTTTTTTGTAAAAATAATACACGAGGTTTATCTTGTATGTGTTTTTTTATTCCATAAAATAAATGGAATTTAAGAATTTCCTTAAATAAATATTGTATAATTCTTCCACAACCAAACTATGTTCTTCATCTACATTTCCAATCATTGTATAATATCATTCTCCCTCCCCTATTTTGGGTACTTCTTCTGCAATGGATGGAAACCCGCATAATAATTTGATGAAAAAAGTCATAATCATCTGGTGAAACTATTCATCTAAATACCTATAGAAAAATGGTGGAAAATTAATTAAAGGTTGATAAATTATAATGATATAAAATTATTATTATTACTATACTTATCTGCCTCAAATTATTCTAGACTGGGAAATTATTTTCACATGTGTAATTATAATTATTCCCAATGAAAGAAACTGGAATTATTAATAAGTATAATAAAAATTATTGTTATTTATTATAGATTATCTCATTGATTTAAATCATTATAACTTGTGATATTTTCATCCTTTTAGAAATAAAACATTTGGTTTTGATACCAGGGACCCATGATGAACCTAGAACGTTTAGTTTCTACAACTATGATAATAAGTCCCATGAGGAGGTGTTCTTGGCTATATAGGTTTCCACTCTAGATTTAAAACCAAAACATGTGGTTTATCCCTAATGTTGAAAACATTTACTTGGATGTATGATGTTACTTACATTTTTGGGGATCTTGTTTACACCTGTTACCATGGTATAACACTTGTGTTAGCATACTTGATAGTCATTATTGATTATGATTGAATGTGGGTGTTTTCTTAGACATGATAACGTTATATGATTCTTGATGCCATCAGTATATATATATATATATATATTATTCACGTTTGATTTTGATCACATGCATTATAAGTTATTACCTTACTTATGATGATATTTTATGTTTGTTTGTATATTTTTTTTAAATTATGCGTGCTCTTGTGGTAGTGCTCTTAGATTCCAAGTCAGGTAGACTATCATGAATTGTTTCTTCCTTAGAATGGGAGTGCATGTGAATCATGAAGACGGAGACGATATACCTAATAATAGGGTATGTATTCCATTATTCCTCATGGATATCATGTGATACACTCGATGCCAGGAAGATTCCAAGGAGCATGTTACTCTATACCTACTGAATGCTACGTTATAATGGATTGTGCATTTCATGTCTCTTAGCATACTATTTTTTTAGTTTGAGATGTTCAAGGACGTTTTTGGTGGAGGATGAAGGTGCAACAGGGATGCTATAGGAAATAAAAACCGTATATTATTTACATGATGGGTAATATTGTTTCACAGCTTGTTAAACTAGTTGGTTCATAGAATGTACTTGGATAAGGGTGAATCCATGGGATTGATTATATGTAATGTAATTAGGATTCATAACATGTACTAAATAAATGTGAAGGTGACACTTTTTTCAATGAGAAATTGAATTTTCACAAAAAAACCCTTGTGTTACATGCCAGTTAATGTTTATAAAACTAGAAACCTATGGGATTCCAGGGTTTATGTTTTTTTATCAAAGTATTTTATTTAATTCTTATAAATCTTAGTATCTATCATTTTATATGATCTAGAGGTACCATAATAGGATATTATAGCCCCTTCCTTCTTCTTTGGTTTGTTAGTTCTGTTGGATCATCATTGGAGATCAATGGTGAGATATTCTTTTTCCATATTGTCTTCATTCATTTGTATATTGGGGATCTATTGTGGTGGTGTTGCTTTTGTTTGAGGGGTGATTTTGGATTTTCTATAATGATCCCTGTGTGTGGTGTAGGTTTATGTATGGTTTCTTATATTGAGGTTATGGTTGGAGGGAGTTTCTTCTTTTCCCTAAGGTGCACAATGAGTCTACAAATCATCATTGAGGATGGTAATCCCCCATTTCTGTTTATTGTGTATCATCTGGGAGGAGTTAACTCTTTTTTATCTGTAAATTATGGTTTTTTATTAATAAATTATATATTATATGATAAATTTAAATTGATGTGTAAAATGTATTGATTCACATGATTTTACAGCATTGATATTTTTTTAATATGGTGGATTGTACGACCTTGATAGCCAACTACAAATTTTGTCCATTGGGATATTTTTTTCACTAGATAATATGTTATGTGACTACAATTTCTTCATTGATTATTTTGATAGCCCCCAAAAATTTAAATTCACTAACCACTTATATTTGGCTAATTAAATGGCTTCCTCATTAATTATGGCTTATGTGATAACACCACTAAATAAGTTAAAATGTGATAAAATACCTTTTTAAATTTTAAAATGACCCTTGATGTTATTTGATGTGTGGTAGTTCTTTTATGGTGGTGATGTGTGGTTTTTATGTGGTGTGGGGTGATATGAGGATGTTTGGACTTTCTTTGGGGTGGCATGTTGTTGGTTGTTTGGTCATGCATTTAGGGAGGTGAACTGGTGGTTGTTTGGTCATGCTTGTGGTGCAGAGAGGTAATTGTACGATGGGAATTATGGTATTCTTATGATGTTTGGTTGTGTTTTTCTAGATTCTATATTAGTAATGCAATTGTTTACTAATGTTAAATCAAAATGGATGGGATTTGGTTTGGTTAATGGGATGGAAATGGGTAATAGATAAATAATTTATGGGATGTGTGGTTAAATGTGAATGATACATAATAATGAAATGAATGGGTTTGATAGTGAAATTGGTTAGTGGTATGATTTGGATTGTTGCTTTATGGTGTTATGCATTTAGTGGTGAAAGAAAAAGTGAAAAAGTTGTTGTGGGTTAGTTATCATTTGTATGTGAACCCATATGTTGGGATTTTGTGTGGTTATATGTATATACATGTATATTCTTTGTGATTTATATACACACCACACCCACATTTATCACTATATGAAGAAACCCCAAATAGTCACATGAGGGGGTGTTCTTCAAACATCTGGTGAGGATGGATGGTTGGGTACCCAATCCTTCCCACTCTCTCTTCTATGAAAGGTAGGTATTTCATAAGATATGATAGTTGGAGGATTATTATTGAACTAAATGGTGGTGGTGATTTCTCAGGTGTCTTCAAGTGATATTTTATGTGTTTGTGCTTGTGTGGTGGTGAGCTTAGGTGTCTTCGAGTGAGATGTGATTTATCCTAGGTTTTTTCGAGTGACTTTTTTTATGATTGTTCTTGTCAAATGACTTATGGTGGGGTTCATGGGTGGTGGTAGGGGAGAACAATGTTGAATTTTTTTTGTTTATCATACCCTACTTAACTATTTATGGAATTGGTTGTGATGTTATGGACTAGGTTTCTCCATGTAAGAGGTGATGTGACTATGCTTGTGGGGTTGTGGGATTGGTGTGTACGAGTGTGATGCGATGTGACCATGATTATGGCGTGGTGTGGTTTTCAAAAGTTATGGGAGTTCTATGACGTACGAAATTGGGGTGTGAGAGTATAAAACTAGTAGGAAAGAAGTGTGGGGTACCCTTTCAATTGATGTGAATCATGTTATATTGTATTAGTTAGCTTTTATTATTTGGTGGTTATTCCTTGGTTAGGTTAGCATGGATATTTTACTTGTTAATGTTATGTTGGTTCTGTTATCCATTCACGGGAGAATTAGTATACTTATTTCACATGTGTAGACGAAAATTTAGTTTTCCTGATATGTATATTTATATGCTCACCCAATACATATAAATTGTTTTCATGTTTCTAGATGGAATAAATGGACCATGTTGGGAATTACTAGCTCATAACTTTGGATGGTTGTAGTGTCCCTGCCTTAGATTTAATTTTGGTTACTTACTTTTGGAGACTTTTGTCACTATAAATTTAATTAACACATGCATGAAATATGGTTTTGGTTTCTTTTTATATTGTGAAATTTATTTTTTTGTGTAGGATTCATCTTATATATTGATCATGTATTATTATAGAGGGTACGGCCTCCCATTTCATGAATGTTTTATACCCTCAGTGTTATTCACCAACTCGGGCCCTATTGGAGGTGGGACTGAGGGGGGATTTTCCCTCTCCCCTAATTGTGGTATCACAGGATTGAGGGGGTCGTGATAGAGTGTATAAAAGTGATACTTGAGAGATATGATGGAGTTTGTGGTTAGGCAAAGTGAGGATTTCATATATTGTTATGGTATCAATTCCATTTGACCATGGTGTGTGACATAATCAAGGGATACTATCTAGGAAATGCGATTTTAGGGCCCCCTATGATCCATGGAACAATCAATTTTCTTATTTAATGACCAAGATAGGTGGACTTGTTTGTTGTGTGGAGACCTAGAAGCGGTATATACATCATGATGAATTCTTTTCTAGTTTTAATTGGGTAGTTTTTGGAAGGTTAAAATGAGTAATGTGAAAAAAAAAATTGTTACTAAAATCCCATATTATTGGGCATAGTAATTTCTTTTTTTATTTTCATCTATGGATCTTATTCCTCATTTGCATGTCGATAATTTAGTTGAGGATTGATGGGATGATCTGATTAATCTTTATAGGGTTGATCTAATAGAGGTGGATAAGGCTCGGTATAGGGTGTTGTGAACTTTCCAATTGAAGACTTTGGGGAAGTATAGGGGAATTATGTTAGATATAGAGATAGAGAGATAGCTGGAGGATATCCAGATCACTTTTAGTTTGATCTAGGCCCTAGTAGAGTGTTGGGTCCCTTTTGAAGATAGTCACAGATGGGAAGGTCACGTCAGTGGTGGATGTTGTATCTAGGAGAATGGAAGGAGGTATATGTTTCAGGGGTTGAATTTTATAAATAGTTCCGGGCATATTTCATGTCATCAACCATTAAGTTAATGATGAAGTGGGATATTTATTCTCATCATCAGCGGAGTATGTCATCATAAGAGTGAGGAAATAAGTTCCAGTACCCTCTATGTTTTCCCCAGATATTTTTCTAAAGTTGGAGTCCTATATGAAATGTGTTTATGAGGCACATTGTCTTTCTATCTAGTATGAATTTATTCCTTAATGAGTCTCGTACGAGACACATTAAGGCATAACTCTATCCTTCTATCCATTATATAGTTACTCCTTTTACATTTCCAACAAATTTGGTGGTTAAAAATATGGAAGATGTGATCAAGAAGATGCACTCATGATGAGGTTTACCTTGAGATGGGAACACGTAGGGTTTCTCAAGGAGCGGAGTTATCAGTTGTAGGTCACAGGCACCAGGAACTTTTAGGTTTTGACTAGTGTAGATTCAATATTTGCAGCTTCCTTTTTGGAATTCTTGGGATAGTCAATTCTATGATTTTCCAACAGGATTTGTGCTAGTGTTTTTTATTAATGGTTTTCATGGCCTTCTCTCAAAGAATTACCATGTGGATCCCAAAGTGTAGTTTTGTTTAGGTGGATAAGTTCAGCGCCATCTTAATTAGCATTTTCTAGTGACATCATTTCAGTGATATGGGATGTATGATTCTTCTCCATCGAGGAGAGATGGAGTAGGCATAGGCTAACCTTAGGATGTTGCTTTGGTTCTAGGCCTCGACCCAAGCATGGTTGTAGAAGCCGTGAATAGAATAGACGTATATGATCTCAGTATAGTAAGTTTCATAGAGTGGAGGTGGTATTTTCATACCAACCAATGACTATCATAGGTAAGATCATTTTGATTAATACCCTTGTTTGTGCCATTTTAGAATTATGAGATTCTAACTCCTATGTTTCACCCACCCTGGTCTATGCTATGGTACTATAAATAAAGAGGCTTCTCATTCTCCTAGTGTTGAATACACTAATCGGAGACCATACCAACTTGTTTGATGTGTGCTAGGGGTGTAGACTAATGATGGTAACACATTAGTCCTGTGGGAATCTTTTCTTGTTGTGGATGTAGCCATACAGTTTTTTCCTTTGAATCTACTAGATGTATTCCATATTTTTCTATCCTTAACTGCATTCTATATAGAGTCATTTTATTATACGTGGATTTTCAGAGTATGGTTTATTGGGTGGATGAGGTTTTCTGGTGGAAACTCAATGTGTGGAGCCCCTCTTTTCTTTGTTGGATGAGTTGTCTGTAGAATCAGAAGATGCTTGGATGGTAGAGGTTTCCAATGTAGTTGGAGAGTTTCTATATGTTTTCCCTGATGAGGTTGTGGTACTACCCCCTTGATGCGATGTTGATATTGGGATAGAAATATATCCTATTTCTTCTCTAATTGATATGCTCCATATCAGATGAAACCATGAATGTTTATTATTTTAGGATTCAGATGGATGATCTGATGAATAAGGGTTTTTTCTTGACCAATGTGTCATTGTGCGGTTCCCTAGTATTGTTTTATAAGAAGGTAGATGGTAGTCTAAGGTTATGCATATACTACCATAGGATGAATTATGTGTTTGTCAAGAACCATTAAAATCTTTTGAGAATAGACAATATATGTTACTAGCTGAGTGGAATGAGTTTTTCTCTAAGATCGATTTGAAGTATGGTTATCACCGGTTGAGGGTGAAAGAGCGTGATATCCTGAGAAAGAACTTTAAGGTTTGATTTGTTTTTTATGATTCTTCTCCAAAGTTTAGATGCGGGTTGATTCATCAGAGGTAGGTGATCTCTCAGCATCTTTAGTATCTTCATGATAAACCCCATGTCATTGACCATGGTGAGTTAGATATCGACGATGGTTTAATGTTCATGGAGTATCCAGTACTGATCTAGGAACTATAAGAGAATTCAATATGTGGATTGGTGATTGTTTTGTCGTGAAAAGTAAAATATATAGTTATTTAAAGAAGACTTTTAGTCAAGGGAAGACCCTAGGTCCTCTCTCAGGGATCATTGATTGGTTTTGAGTGTGTCTTTTTAATTAGAAGAACAAAAGAGGGGGTGATTTTGTAAACAATTTTATGAAAGTAACTTAATGTAAAAAGTTGTAAAGTTGAAAGACAGAGTGGATTTGGAAAATTTTAAGTTAAATAAGTGATCATTGATAAGTTAGTACATCACTTGAAGAGCTTCTCATTCTTAATTGATTATTAGGTTTTAGTGTAATCCTTTGGTTGAGGGTTAACCAAGTTCATGGGTCCCCTCTTTCCACAGAAAATGATGCACGAAGAACCACCCCTTGACACAACAATCAGGTTGTCAAGGTTTTCACCTCAATCATAGAGTTAGGTCTACCAAATCATACTAAAATCTCATGTATGTTTGAGAGAAAGAGGATGCTTGTGTTTTCCAATCGGAACAACCCATGATTCCCACTTGAATATCAACCCAATCAGTATTGAAATGAGAAATGTTTAACTTAATTAAAAATAATAAATGCATTCAGAGAAGAATAATATAAATATTAAACATAATTCAAGTAATTCACACACAAATTACATAAAACTAGTATAATATAAGGTGTCATAACTCCCTCTTAAATTGTGTACCTCCCTCGCAATGGTCACCCACAGTTTAGCTCGACATCGGGAGGATGAGGATGCTGGGGTGGAACTCATTCTTCATTATTGATCCCCCAATGAGGATAAGGGCCTCTAGAACTTAAAGGATGGAGAATAGACTCCTCCAGGACTCCAAAATGGATGGGCTTCTATTTTGTTTCGAACTTACAAATGGGGAGTCCAAGGTGCCATTTTATAGGAAAATGGGAAGGTCGTTTTGATCACACAAGTTTCTTAAAACCACTTTTCACGTGGTTTTAGACTTCCATACAGCCTTATCTCGCATTGGAAAATATAAAAAAGTCATAGCCTCACCTCTTGAGTTTCTCCTATGAATGTTTCGCACCACATGGACAAGTAGATTCTGATATATGGACAGATCCCAGCACACCACTTTTAACGTCATGCAGATTCGGTGTTCTGGAGAGATCGGGTTGGTTGGGCCAATAAACGAGAGAATGATTATTTAGTGTCTTCAGATGAAATGTATCCCAATGATATTTGGACTAGTCTATAAAATTCCATCCAATTTGTATGCACGGTGTAGTAGCAGTGTGCGGATGAGTCCACTGGTGTGCATGGATCCTACACAGTTTGGCCCATTTTTCTTTCACATTGACATGGGCCCCCCAAATCACCTCCTCCTGTAATGGAATCATAAAAAACAAGTATTATTTACATTTTTAATAGTGATAAACTCAAAATAAATGATTCAAACATGGAATTAAATTTGTTAATATTTTTATAATTTTCAATATAAAACATGTTTATCATAGTTGTTTAAGGGTGAAAATAAAATAGTGAATAATGGTTCGATCACACCCCCACAACTAAATATTTGAACTCCTGTGAAAATTCATAATTCCAAAGATTATATATTTTAATATTTCAGACTTCATAAATATTTAACTTTCATTGAACATTTAATTATTGATATAAATGTGATCGAAGAAAAAATCATAGTGAGGTGTTATTCTCAGTGATCATTGAAAAATACATCTCAAAAATTGTATCCAAATAAATTTCCAAGAGATTCTTGACACCAATAAAATAAAATATTTTCAAAATTTAATCATGTCACTAATTCTCCATGTGTGTGTGATGACCATTTCATGTTATTATTTCAACTTTCTATCATGTAAATATAGGTTATTTTAAAAAAAATTAACATACAAGATCCTTTCCACCAAATTTGCCCCACATACATTCAAATAAAATTTCAAGACCCACTCACTAAATCATTTCCATAAGTCAAACCATAAGCTCCTGACCTAGATATCCCAATATGTTATACATTTCATCACTCTACTCATTTGTTTTTCAAAACTTTCACTTGTAAAAAATCTCACACTCTTCTACCAACCCTTGTTTGATCTCCTCGTGATACTAATTGTAATAGTTATAACAATATCAAATGTCGAGGAAGGGTGGTTTTTGACATGCCCAATACACAACCTTTTTTATGTTTTTTAGGGCGTACTATAGTCGGATAATAGGTACACATGCATAGGAAAATTTGGTATAGTAATGAAATAGATCAGATAAGGAATGAATGTATGGAAAAATGATTTTGGAAAGTAATGAAAAATCAACCTAACTTATATTTACCTTCCATTAAGTAAGAAATTTTTACATTTCATGGTTGGGTGAAAAAAAATATGTGGAGATATTAAGTGACACAATTTTCCCTTAAACTATTAAAAAACGAATCATTCTTCTCAATGGTTTCAAAATGACACAACGATTTATATCATCTACAAAGAACTAAATTTCAAAATAAAGTCACACCATAGTATTGAATTCTTGCTGAAATAAACATTTCATTAGATTTTTTTAATGTTAAAACAATATGAAATAAGGACATTCCACGTGCATTTTCAATAACATCAATGGATAAATGGGAATCATTTTCTATGATAATGTGGACATAAAAATGTAATATTCCGGCAGAAAATTGAGGGGGAGGGATGGGAGAAAGTAACAATACAATTCAGTAAGCTAAATAGAGAAAAGGAAGAAAGATGATGAAAATTCATAACTAACCTAGGAATATACATGTCCCCCACACCTAAAGTGTGTATTTTCCTCACTGTAAGAAAAGATAATGTGGAAAGGAAGGATAAAACCTTGTGAGTTTCATTCATAAATTTCTTCTTGAACATGGAGTTCCTCCATCAGGGGCTCTGAAATAGATTCATGGAACCGCTCCTACTACTGCCCATTGAGAGTGAATGTATTCTTGGTTTCTTCATTTTTAACCCGGAAAGCACCAACTGTAGAGATTTTAGTAACAGCGTATGGTCCAAACACGTGTGAATGAAGCTTACCTAGTTGCAACTTCAACCTTACATTATAGAAGAGGACCTTTTTCCCAATGTGAAACAGACACTGAAGGGTGAGACAGTCATGGGAAACCTTGGTACAATGCTTATAAAACCTGGAGTTCTTATATGCATCTCTTCTCATTTCTTATAGCTCATGAATTTGAAACTTCCATTGATCACCTACACCAGAATGATTAGAATTTCATTGTTTCATGGCCCAGTAGGCATGGTGCTCAATCTCAACAGGGAGGTGAAAACTATTTCCAAACACTAGCTGATATGGTGACATGACAATGGGAGTCTTAAAGGCAGTATGGTAATCCCATAATGAATCATCAAGTCTAAGACTCTAATCTTTCCTATTGGGTTTAATATTTTTTTCAATAATTTTTTTTAACACTCTTTTTGACACCTCATCTTGACCATTGGTTTATGGGTGATATGCAGTAGACACTCTATGACCGACCCCATACCGACGCAAAAGTGATTGTATTGTTTAGTTGTAGAAATGAGAGACCTGGTCACTAATGATGAACCTAGGTAAGAAAAACCTACAAAAGATTTGGGTTCTAAAAAATTCTATAGCTACCTTAGAATCATTAGTCCTTACAGCTCGTGCCTCTACCCAATTTGACATGTAATCAACTCCTAGAAGAATGTACAAGTTTCCAAATGAATTGGGAAATTTCGCAATAAATTCAATAACCCTAACATCAAAAATTTCCTGAAATATAAATGGTTGTTGTGGAGTTTCATTTCTTTTAGAGACATTACGCATTATTTGACAACGAGAACAAGATTTACAAAAATCATGGGCATCTCGAAAAAGTGTTGGAAAAAATAGAACAGAATCAAGGACTTTGCGAGAAGTCTGTTGTTAACCAAAGTGGCCCACATAAGAAACAGTGTGTCAAAATCTATAGACAAAGTGATACTCGCTATTGGGAACACAAAACCTAAGGAATTTATCACTACATGTGTGCCAGAGGTAGGTGTCATCCCAAATTTACCAATGAGACTCAAGATTTAGATGACTGGAATGTTTTTTGTTGAAAGCAGTAGGAATACAAGATGCTACCAAATAATTTACAATTTCAACTTACCAAGGAATAGAATCTTCCACTCAGTACAATTGATCATCAGGAAACATATCATTTCTACAAATATAGGGGGATGAGTCAATGTATGAGGATGGGGGAATCCTACTGATATGGTCATCCACCACATTCTCTGCTCCTTTTTACCTCTATTTTATAAATTTAATTCCTAAAGGAGGAGAATACAGCGAATGAGATGTGGTTTGGATTCCGATTTTGTAAGGAAATACTGGAGGGCTGCATGTTCTGAGAACACAATGACTTTAGACCCTAAAATATATAACCTAAATTTATACAAGGAAAACACAATGGAAATAAATTCTATTTCAGTTGTTGTGTAGTAGTTTTGGTAGGCTCCAATGTACGTGAGGCATATGCAATGACATGTGAAGCTCGATCAACCCTTTGTGACAAGATTTCCCCAACTGCATAGTTAGAGGTGTCACACATGAGCTCTAATGGTAAATCCAGCTGAGATGGTTTGGTTACTGGGGGTGACATGAGACTCCAATTTAACTTATTAAATGCTTCCTCACATTCATTATAAGAAAAATCTTTTTCTTTATCATGTAATCGGGAGAGGGGGAGTGCAATTTTACAAAAGTCATGAATGAAACGATGGTAAAATCCATCATGACCTAGGAAATACCCCACAACCCATACAATTAGGGGGAATGGTAAAGAAGTAATGACATCCACATTTTATTTATCTACTTGGATTCCATCCCCAAGAATTACATGTCCATAAACTATAACTTTTCACACCATGAAAAAACATTTCTTATAATTTAATAGGAGATTATTTTCAATACAGTGACATAGGACTAAACCAAGACAACTCAAACATTCATCAAAAGAGGAGCCACAAACAGTGAAATCATCTGTGAAATCATCCATGAAATTCTCCAGGTAATCCTATAAAATACCAACCATACATTGTAGGAATGTATCCAAAAGGACCTATAGACAGACAGAAATCCTTCTCCTAACAAATTAATATATAAAAAATTTAAACAATAAAAAATAACTCAGATACATTATAGGAATGTACCTGGAGCATTGAAAAGACCAAATGGAATCCTCCTATATGAAAATGTTCCAAATGGGAATGTGAAGGTGGTATTTTCCTAATCCTCAGGGGAAATATGAATCAGAATGTATCCATAATACCCATCAAGGAAGCAAAATTGGGACTTACCTAATAGTCTATCTCGCATGTGGTCAATGGATGGAAAAGGGAAATGTTCTTTCCTAGTGTCTTGCTTTAGTCGTCGATAGTCTGTGCACACATGCCAATTATTCTTCACACGTGTAGAAAACAATTCATTTTTTTATTACTGTAAGGATAGTTTTTCTGAACTAAATGAATGGGACTAACCCATTGGCTATTAGAGTTGGGGTAAATGATTCCAAAATCCAATAGTTTTGGTACCTCCTTTTTAATAATTTGTAGGATGTTTGGGTTCAGTCGGCGTTTTTCCTGCCTCACTGGTATAGCATAATCATTTAATAAAATATGGTGTGTTCAAATTAATGGGATAATACTAGGAATGTCAACAATTTTCCATCCCAATGATATTTTATACTCCCACAAAATTTCATGTAGTCACAATTCAAGCTCTGGAGGGAGTGAACTATAAATGATGAAGGGAAAATTATTTCCATTCTCTGGATGTGGATATTTTAAATCCTGAGGTAGTTTTTTAAGTTCCAATTTAGAAGGATTTTGATTTTATGGGAGTGTGTGTAAAATTGAGAGGTCACTGATCTCATCTAACTTCTCAATGGTATCATTCTCTATAGGGGAATGAGTTTTTACTAGCTTAGAAATATCATTGAGGGTTAACTGATCATTAGTGTTCAAGAAATCATCAATAAAAAAATGCATTACATTTCTCTAGACCACTAAAAAAATCAGTGAATCAATCATTTCCTATAATTTCTACTAATGAAGAAAATTCAGAAAGGAAATGTTGTTTGTTCAGGGGAAGGGAGTACACCAATGGAATTAGCAGAGAGAGAGGAATGTTCTTATGAGGGGAGATTCATGGCATCAATGATGTTGGAGTGGATAACATCACCACTAAAATCCATATGTAATGTTCCATTATGTACATTAATTATGGTTTTGTAATTTTTCAATAAGGGCTGCCCCAATATAACTAGGGCATGTCCATTCATCCTATCATCTTCCATTTGAAGCACATAAAAATCAAAAAGAAAAATTAAATTCTATACCCTCACAAGAACATCCTCTAACACACCATAGGGTTATGTGGTACTCTGGTTGGCTAGTTGAACAACAATTCCAGTGGTCTTCAGTTCCCCGACCTATAATGTATAGTAAATGGAGTGAGGCATCACTTTTATAAAATCACCTAAATCAAGCACAGCATTGGAAATTGAATACTCCCCTATGGTGCATGTAATCAAGAATGTACTATGATCATTGAATTTGGTGGGATGTGATGGCTCTATTAATGCTAATATGATCCTAACAAATCTCACCTTTTTACCACCACGAAGTCACCTTCAGTGTGAACACGTCTCCATTAGAAACATTCCATATCCTAGAATTTTCTTAACAGCATCAATCTAGGGGATGTTTACCTGCACTTTTTTGAAAGTCTCTAAAATTTCTTATCAAGTTATTTTTCTTTTTGTTTTCTAGGTTGGGTGGCCCTTTGGGTAAATGGAAGAGTAGGGGTTGGCTAGGAGACACTTCAATAGACACACTCTTTCCTTTAAAATAGCTTCTCTCCTGACAATTTTTTTCAATATTTGAACTAATTTCAATAGTTGGGGTAGTGTTTTCATCCGGAGGGGGTGACTCTAGTAGAGGGTTAATTTTCCTTTTATGTTTATTTCCACTTCTATGGATGATGTCACTAACATTTCCTTTATCTCTAGGGTTGAATAATGGTTGAGATGATATTTTACCTGATATGTTACATTGAATCGCACCCACTGAGTTAACTAGTTGGCCTAATTGGGTTTTGAGGTCTTTCATAGATTATTGAGTGGTTTTTTGGAATTGGAGATTATTAGTATCCATTTGATTCATCATACAGTCTTGTCTAGGTTTAGGTTTTAGTGGGGGTTGCTGGAATGGCCTTTGTGGTGGTAGAGGATTTCTAGGTGGTGGTGGTGGATGAATATTCTGACACTATTGGTTCCATGGTTGTTGAGTTTTGTTTGAATAACTCCCTTTCCTATAGGCTTGGTTTTCTTTCCACCAAGATTGGATGGATAGTATGGTTATTGCCTAAAGTGTTGGTTATAGGGGCGGCCTGGAAATATTTCCTCCCAACTCTCAGAAGTTTCTCTCAATTGGGGGCATTGGTCAAAGTAGTGGGTTTCAGAAGAACATATACCACAATTGATGGGAGGAGGAGATTGGGATTTCCCTTGGGAAATATCATGTTGTCTTAAAAGGGTACATACCTCTTCAAAACTTTTTTCCTCCTTCTTCTCAAATTTAGCACTTTTCACCTCAAGGAAACCTTGAATTGGTATACTATACCTTATACAAAATTGTTGAGTGTTCTGTTCCATGTTCTCAATCAAGGTTCTTGCAGAAATTGGGGTCTTATCCACTAGTTCACACCTGGAGCTGCATCAATCATATTTCTATCAATAGGGATTAATCCACCATAAAAATACTTAATTATAAGTTGTTCTCTTATTTGGCGGTGTGGGAAACATGAAATGAGTTATTTAAAGTGTTCCCAATATTCATGTAGTGTTTCCCCTTCTTATTATCTTATACCACATATTTCATTTCATATAGCTTCATTACGAGATGTTGGGAAATATTTTTCATGAAAAAGGTGTTTCATGTCCACCCAACTTCTTATTGGGGAATTAACTTAACAAATCCAGTCTTTTGCAGTCTCTTCAAATAAGAAAGGGAATTCCTTTAACAACACTTGTTCTTCATCCACATTTTTAGGTTTTAATTTAGAACACACAATATGAAATTCTTTTAGATTCTTATGTGGATCTTCTCCTAGAAGTCCCTGGAATCTTGGTAATAAATAAATGAAACCATATGTTTTTTCAATTTTGGGTCCCTCGCCTTATATTTGAATATATGTTGGTTGGATGTCAACATCAAGAATGGTTAGTTATTTTAGTTTTCGATTGTTTTCATCCATTATATGCTCATTAATTTTAGATTCTAATTTGGTTCCAGAATAATATGGGTTTAGAAAAGTCTCAAGTTGGGGTGTGTCCACCTTCAAAGAGTTGTATTCTGTTTCTCGGGGCCGCTAATGTAAGATCCTCTCCATTTCAAGTCTGAAAGGATGTAAATCACATAGATTATAACGTTTCATGAACAAAAACTACACAAAAAATAAATAAGAACAAAAATATATAGGTAATTGTATAAGATAAAACATATAAATATTCACAAAATTTGCAAATATCTTATTAAAAACATACACTAAAAACCAAAGTTCTCACCAGCAACGGCGCCAAAATTTTATTGTGTTGTCATAAAGTGTCAAATTTATAGTTAATTAAAGAATATTTTGTAGTCTAGGGAAGCCCCTAGTTCATCTCTCTATGAGTTTTTATAGGTTTTGAGTGTGTATTTTTAATAAGAATAACAAAATAAGGGAGATTTGGTAAACAATTTTATGAATGTAACGTTACATAAAGAGTTGTAAAGTTGAAAGAGAAAGGGGATTTTGTAAAATATTAGATAGATAAGTGATATTTTCTAAGTTACTATAGACATTTAAAATTTCCTTATTCTTAATTTATTGTTAGGTTTTAGTGTAATCCTTTGGTTTAGGGTTAACCAAGATCTTGGTTCCCGTATTTCCTCTTAAAATAATGCACAAAGAACCACCCCTTGACACAACAATCATGTTTTCATAGTTAGTACCTCAAGAATATTGTGAGTTATACCAAATCATACTGAAATATCATTTATGTGTGAGAGAAAGAGGATTATTCTATTGTCCAATCAGAACAACTGAATATTCCCCCTATAATCTCAACTCAATCAGTACTGAAATTAGAAATGTTTCACGTAATTAAACTAAATAAACGTATTCACAGAAGAATAATATAAATATTGAACATAATTGAAATAATTCACACACAAATTACATAAAACCAACCTAATATAATGTTTTGTAACTCCCTCTTCCAGTGTTTAGCTCCTAAACAATGATCGCCCACTGTTTAGCTTGACATCGGGAGGAGGAGGAAACTCGTGTAGAACTTCTTATTCATTATTGATCCCTCTATGAGGATAGGGGACTAAAAAACATCAATTATTAATAGGAGAATCTTCTAGGACTCCCAAATGTTATAGCATCACTTCTGGTTCATATTTAAAATGTAGATCCCAAGGATCCATTTTATAGGAAAATGGGAAGGTGGTTTTGAGCACCACGATGTCTTAAAACTACTTGTCACATAGCTTTGGACATCTATAAAGCCTTATCTCATATTGAAAGAAATAAAAATGTTATATTCCCACCTATTGACTTTCTCCACATAATTTTGGGCACCATTTGGAATTTTTGATCTCAATATATGGATAGATCACAACAAACCACTTTTGACTTCATGCAGATTCAGTGTCCGAGATAGATCAGGTCAGTTGGGCCTTCAGATTGAAGAATGAGTCTTGCGTTTTTTTAGATGGATTGTGTCCCAATGAATTTTGGACCAACCCACAAAATTTCAGCCCATTTGTATGAACGGTGTAGTATCAGTGTGGGAATAAGTCCACTGGTGTGCATGGATTCTCCGTAGTTTGGCGAATTTTTCTTAAACATCATCATGGGCCCACCAAATCACCTACTCCTACAATGTTATCACCAAAACAAGTAACATTCCCCTTTTTAACTATGATAAACACAAAATAAATTATTAAAAAATGGAATTCAATTTGTTATTATTTTTATAATTTTCAATATAAAACAAGTTTAGCACAATGGTGTAAAGGTGAAAATAAAACAGTGAATCGTGGTGCGATCAATAGGCCATTCCATTAGGTTTGTTTTATGGAGGCATGGTGACCTAGATGAGTGTACTTTGGAATTATACATTCATATTCATTCCTAGTTCCCAGATCTTTTTTGTGTTTTTATTTTTTCTATTTTTCATTGTCATGAGATATTTGGATATTATTATTTTGTTAGATGTGGTGTTTTCCCTAAATGTGATGTGTGTTATGTGACATGTGATAAATTAATAGAGTATGAAAATGTTGTGACCTGATTACTAATCGAAAAAAAATTACTACGATGAGATTAAACCTATACAGGCAAGTCAGCGCTACCCAGAGTTTGCAGTATCTTGACATGGAGGATATAATTCAATGATTTCTGTGTTCATAGTGGGTTGGTTAGTTGGTTACAAAGGTTATTGGTTTTGGATATGTTGAGGTTCATATGTTTCTAGTGAAGTTTCTATATAGTGATGAGGTTTCTTTATATTCTTTTTGGCTATTTGGTTTGGCATGTTTGACAGGTGGTAGCATTTGAGGTATGATATGATCCTTAATATATATATCATGGGGTGGTTGTTGGGATCCCATCTTATGAAATTATTTTTTTGATTCTTAAGGGATAAAATCATTTGATATGTATCTAATGTAATGAAATTTACCTTACCTTTCTGTTACATTGCATATTTATTTTGGTTAGAGGTGTTTGGAAGAGTTTTTTGTGGAGGTTTGAGGTGCAGTAGAGTTGCGGCTGGAGATACACAATATGGACAGTTTATACATGTGAGGGTGGTTAATGGATTGTGAAACTAGTTAGTTCATGGTTTTTACTCAGATATGGGGTCATTTGTGACATATATTCCACATAATGTAACCGATAATCACAATGTGAATTAAATAATGGTTTATGTGATCTGTTTTTTGGAAAGAATATATAATTTTCGAAAAACAAGAGGTTTAAACAATGTGTAATGTTTACATGATGTGAAACCTACAATATTCCAGGTTTGAATTTATTTTGATGGACTATTTACATTCATTAGACTACAACTCCCTCTCTCTCATTTTGGAAAAACCCTAGGTTCATGGAGAGAATCTTCTATCCCCTTCCGCCCACTTTTCTTTGTTGGTTCTTATGGATCCCCATTGGAAGTCCATGGTGAATTATTCTTCATTCCCCATTATTTGAAGTCTTTCATATTTTTTGGATTTGTTTTGGTAATGTTATTTTGGTTTTAGGTGTGTGTTATTATGCCCTTTGATGATTATTGGGTGTGGTGTAAGTTTTTTTTTTGTGGTTTCTTAGAATGCGGTGGTTGTTTTAAAGGGTTTATTCTAGGACCTATGGTTTTCATTGAGTCGGAAAAGCTTGTTTCGGGGAGGGAATCAGTCATTTCCCTTTATTTTATGACATGTGGTCGGGGTTTCCACATGTTTATTAATGGATTATTTTATTTTTATTAATCAGAGGTAAATAATTGATTAAATTTAAATTAAAGTGTTTAGGGGTTTGAATCTAACTATTTTAAAATTTTGATATTATTTTGATATTATGGATTGTATAAGATAGAATCCCCACTGCAAATTTTGGATATTAGGGGGGTTAGATGATATGTCTTTTTAACTCTATGTCTACAATGATTGTTTTTATATAACCCTAAAATGAAAATTGACTAACCACTTATATTTGGATAAAAATGGTTGTTTAGGGATTAATGGATTAGAAGATAACACCGCTAAAGTAAAGTAAAATGTGATAAAATCCGTTTTTTAATTATTTAATTTGATCCTTTATGAGTTGTGATGTGTGTTAATTATTTTGGTGTAATGATGTGTGGTTTTTCTGTGGGTTTGGAGAGATATGTGGTTTGTTTGGACATGGCTTTTGGGTGGTGAGGTGGTGATTGTTTGGTTGTGATTTTGGGGAAGTGATGTGGAAGTTGTTTGGTCATTCTTGTGAGATAGAAATGTGATGGTAAGATAAATATAGTCCAATAATTTTTATTTGGGGTTTTGTTGTGATAGATTCTTGGGTACAAATAGAATTATTTAATGATGTTAATTTTAAATTGATGGTATTTTTTCAGTAAATGGGATGGTAAGGGAAAATAAAAAAATGTTGGTTTTTGTGGTTTTTGTGGATGATTCTTAATAAAGAAAATAATGGTTTAGATAATATAATTAGTTGGTGGTGTGATGTGGGTTGTAAATTTTTTGGTGTTATGAATTTGGAGGTGGAAGTAAAAGTGATGATGTTATTGTGAGTGGGTTATCATTTAGTTGCGAACCCATAGGGTGGGCTTGTTTTTGGAAACATGTATATATATATATATATTATTTGTTATTTTTAGATGAATCCCACCCATGTCAAGAACTGGGTATTGATTCCCTTAATAGTCATGTGGGGGATGTTTTCTAGACATCTGGTGAGGAAGAAAGATGGTTGGGTACCCACTCTTTCTTGCTCTCTCTTCCAAGAAATCTTGTAATTTCACAAGTTTTTCTGACTAGAGGTTTTTTAGTGCACTATATGGTGGTTTTGATAGCCCATGTTTCATTGAGTGGGGTGTGATGTTTTCATTCTTGAGGGGTGGTGATCCCTGCTGTCTTCAGGTGATATTTTTCATAGCCCATGTGTTTTGGGGAAAGATATGTTACGACCATTCTTGTGGGGAAGTTTATGGTGGGGGAAATGTATGGTGGGAGGAGGGACTGAGGTTGATTTTTTTTATTTTTAATGATATACTATTACTCTGGTTATGGTTATGGTTGTGATATTATGAAATATGTGTCTTTGGGTTAGATGTGATATGACTGTGATTGTGGGGCAGTGGCCCAGGTGTCTGCAGTTGAGATGTGATGTTATCATGCATGTGGGGTGGTGTGGTATTCACAAGATATTGTAGTTCCAAGTTGTATGATGTTGGGGTGTGATAGAGTAATACCCTCATGAAAGTGGTGAGGTATACAATATCATCAATGTAACGCGTGTTGTATTATATTACGTGGCTTGTTTTATTTGTTGAGAATTCTCTGGGGAGGTTGTTATAGATATATAGCCTATTTATATGATTTTGGTTCTACTATTTTCTCACTCATGCATTAGTATGCTTATACCACATATTCATGATAGAATTTTGTATTCCAACATAGTATAATTGTTTGATCACCCTTTTTTGTATAATATTTTTTAAAAATTTCTTGAGGACTATGTGGCCCATGTTGTACATTACTACTTTGGAAGTTTTTATAGTTTTTTTGTCACTACCTTTTGTTTTCTTTTGGGTATTTACTTTTGGATAATTTTATATTTGTTAGCCCTATTTCTTCATGAATGTGGGATGGTTTTGGTTTCTTTTATTTTTATTCCATGGAGTTGTAGTGTGGATTATCCATATTATCTCTCGATCCTATGTTATTATAGTATGTAATACCTCCCATTGAATCATATTTCTATACCCTAAGTGATACTCTTCATCCCATGGCCTTCTGGGGGTCGGATATTGGGGTCAATATTTCTCTCCTCTCATTGTAATCTGTTTGGAGGGAGGTTTCATGACATAAGTTTCTCTTGATGCCTATTGGATTCTAAGAACATGACTCAGTTTATGCCATGTGAATGTATAGAAGTTTTTTCAAATGAGGAATAAGTATCATGATTATTATATGAATTATTAGTTCTTAATTACGTATGAACCTTGACATTACTTCTATCATGTATCTTAATTTGTTATGGTTAGGGATCAACGTTGATTGGTTAGAACATGGGTTCAATGTTTTGGATTGTTTTGTTTCTTTTGAATTTAATTATTATCATAGAATGAATTTTTTTTAATTGAAAACACTTCTTATAATTTGGTGGTGTCCTACTAAGTCTTATACTCACACACTACTCAAGAATTTTGGTGAGCTAATAGATTTCGTGACTAGATAACCATTGAAGATAAATGTATCTATAATGTTTGGATTATGATAATATCATGGAGTCAGTAGCACATCGAGATAGCCTCTGGAAGAGGCCACTATTTATTTATTTTTTATCTATTAGTTATACTCTAAACCATATTTATACTTTGGGATTCATTTATACCTGTATGTAATATATTCCATTTTGAACAGCTTTCACAAGACACCCCAATCATTATATTAAATATTATATTATTATTTATTTTTGGTATGACATAATACTAAGGATATAGTCTCCACATTGACTTACACAGACCCTATCTACTAGTTAGGAGCCTCTTGTGTATGGGGTGGTGTGTATGAGGCCATGTGACCCCCAGAATCATACCTCATGACTCATGTCATGGTGCTACAACCCTCCAATCAATGAAATGGAATATAAGGTATCGTAATGGATAATGAATTTGATGAAGATTTATTCGCATTCATAGTGGATGGTTATGAAAGATAATGGAAATCGTGGATCATTTCTCTAGTATAAAAGATAATTGCATACTCTATATAGAGAAATAAAGTGGATGGTATCATTTTAATAATATACTCAATAAAACATAAGATATTTCGAAGGATAATGAAAAAGATAAAAATATTTTTTAGGATTAAAAAAACAACTTTAAAAACATGAATTATTATCGATCTTTTTGAATGATGTATAAATAAATATTTTATAAAACATAAACAAAAATAATTTCATTTTAAGAACATTATGATAATATTTTATATAAGATAGAAAAGATATTAAAAATAAATGACCCCTTGGAAATGTTAAAATGGATTCTTTTTATAAAGAATAAATTATAAGAAAACATTAAATTGATTTTATTTTAAAAGATTTTCATAGAAACTAAAGTTAATAGAAAATGAACATTTAATTTTTTGAAATAAATGTAAGGCTATCAATAAATGTGGAGTCAAAGATAAAATAAGAGCACAAAAATCAGTTAGTGAAATTATATTTTTAAAATACCATTTTTGAAAATGAAATCGCTTTAAAAGATTATATAATATTTCATTTAAATAATTATATAGAGATAATAGATCCCATAAAGGATAGATATGGGGGAACAAAATGATTGAGATATTGAAAAAATGACTACATAAATTCCCCAAATGGGTGATCATATTTGAGAGATCTCGATTTTAAAATGAGTTCTGAAAAGGAAACCTTGAAGCTTGAGTGATATTTAAATATAAATCATTAAAGAATAAAGAACATGAAATTGAAATTTAAATATTATAAATGAAATAAAATTATTGATTAAATATAAAAAAATTATAATATACAGCATATAAAAATAAATTAACCCATAAGAATAATTATGTATTAAGAAATAAGAGTTGTGACCAAGTAACCCTTTCATGTAACATAGTCTCTGATGATAAAATCACTTGATAATGAGGTTATAAGGATGAATTTTAAAACCCAAGAAAACAAATAAGAAATATGATATAATGTTTTAATTAGGTATACTAAACCAAACATGGAATAATATAGTTAAATAAGGATTCATATAACTCAATTGAAGGAAATTGAGTTAAAAAAACCCATACAACAATTATAATGTTTGAGTTAAAACCCCTGGAGAGAAATGACATGGAATATGACATTTAATATCTTGTAATATAACATAATCAAGTTGTAGAATTTAAGTGGGACATTAAGGGCACCATACAAACAGAAATGTGGTGTATAACCTAAACATGTTATAAGGAATTAGAATTTGAGAAAAATCAAATGTTAGATATTATAAAAATTAAAATCAAAACCCCTTGATCGATATGAATTAAAATAAAACATTAAATACCATAAATAATTAGAGGATGATTTTAAAATTTTCAATGGTTATTACACACATACATCCAAATAAAACATGATTTATAATAAGAAATATGTCTCAAGACAACAAATTATATAGAAAAACTCATTGCCTTGTTTCTCTAATTAGTACAATACACATTAAGAACTTATTAAACACAAAAAGTAATCTTTAAATTATATTTCAGAATATTTTTTCACATAAGTTACCTTTTATATATTTTATTTATTATCATTTATTGTGAATATATTAATTAGTTACTTTTTATTTTAACCATGAGGTGTTAGTAGCTTTAATTGTTTCATGCATGTTTTTTATGCTGATTTTGATACCCATTATTTGATACCAAGTTCATCATTCTTAGAAAAATTAATATAAATTAAAATGGAACTTATATTTATTTTTAAATATCTTATCTAATTCAATATTTTTTTTAATTTATGATGTATGAAAATGTAATCGATGTCGGCTTATTTTGGTAAATTTATCAATCGAAGATGATATTTTAATAATAGGATAAATGGTTTATGTACCTTTTTAAAAAACATAAATTACAATTATTTTATTTTTAATTTAAAATATTGGTTTTAGTTAAGTTCCATTACTAATCCATGATATTGTTTTATTGCATCGTTCACTTATGTGGTTAAACTGACCCAAACAAGAACATGTTATAACTCAATGAGTGAGTATGGTCATTAAAAAGTACAAGATCAATATAAAAATCAATAATGATATTATTTAGATATTGAATATTATTTTAATAGGTTTTTATAATGTATTAAAATAAATATTAAAAATGAATAGCATTGCTTCATGAAGGCGTTAGCCCACAAAAATCATGGTTAACATTTTCATTTCCCACCTAATGAAAGGGAATTAAGATGGATTTTATTTTAAATTTTCTTAATAAAAAATTATATTACATATTAACCATTTATTTTTCATTTCTATCCTCATAACCATTTATGAGAGGTGGTGGTGAAAATGGAAGACATCCCATCATGGAGGCAGTGGTTCATACAAACACACGATCGGCATTCTATTATTTTTATAAGTGGATTGGATGGAATAAATATTTTTTCCCATTAATATAATAACCAAAAATTATAATATCCATAATTGTGTCCTTAGATTGAAATTTTTAGGATAATTTTTTAGAATAAATATTAAGAAATAAAGTTAATGGTTATGTAATACTCATGTTAGGACTGAAAACACCCTCAAGAAATTCTTCATGGAAATAAAGATATTGTGTTAAATTTTAGTACCTAGAGGATCGTGTAAGTGATATAGGCCTATTTGAGGATCGAAATGGTATATTTTTATTAATAATTTTATGGAATGGGTGGGGAGATAAGTGGTTAAAGTGTTTATAATTTTTATGTGATACAAAGAGTAATTTTTGTAGTTCCCCTATCTTTTAAATAATTTAATGTAACTATTTAGGGGTAAAAGATTCTAAACGGGTGAAATAAGATAGAAGAAACTATATTTGGATCTTTAATTCCCTAAAACATTCATTTGGATATAATATATAATGATTTATTGTTTTTTTTTATTCTATAATGTTTAGCTTTTAACCTAATGTACTTTTACATTGATAATTAATTTTCATCATTGGTGATTAATTTTAATAAAAAATATTGAAATAAAAAATATTTAATAATTTTTATATGATAATTTAGAATATTAAAATTAATTTTTTAGATAAAATTTATGATGGATGAAAATATTACTTTTAGTACTATTTCATAAAACATGAAAACTTCATTTTTTTTATATTGTGTATTTTAAGTATAAATTATATAAATAGGATAAAAGTAGAAATGTTTTATATTTTAATAACATAAATTAATATATTATAAAACAAGTACTTTTTATTTTTATCCAAAATCAATTTGAAACTAAATATCACTATTATATTTTTTTAATTAAATGAAATGACATGAAACTGTTACTAAATTAGAAAAAAATTACTTAAGTTCTAAAAACTAAACAATGGTTTTAAATGTTAAAATATTTCATTGAAATAATAAGTTTTACTCCTTAAATAACTATTTTTGAAATTAAAATTTTTAAACTTCATGGTATTTTAAATGTGTTGATGAAGTTGAAAATTTTTCCATTTTTTTTAAAAACTATATTTTTCCCAACTGACCAAATAAATTATTTCTAAAAAATAAAGTAAATTAAAACCAAGATAATATTTACATTACTAATTAAAAAATTAATTTCTTTTTATCATACTAAAATTATAATATTTACATATTTATTTTTTAAAAATGAAAATATAAAATATAAAGAAAAATAGTTTTTATTGAAAATTATATTTTAAAACACTAACAGCTGTAAATATTATTTCATGAAAATTTAAAATATTGTGAATTATAATATATTATTTTATGTAATTAAATAGTATAAATTATCATTTAAATTTTTAGATTTAATTTATTTGTTTAAAATATAAAATACATTAGAAATTTATTTTAAAAAAGAACAATTAATTTTAATATTAAATCACATTTATTATGTGTTTTATAAATGTAGATACTATATTATTTACTAGTGGAGTTTTTATTATTATATTTTTATTAATAATATTAGTCAAATATTTCATGGATCATTATAGTTCAGTGTTGTGATACAAAGAAGTTTTCGAACATGGTATTAATTTAGAAGAGAATATTCTAAAATCTATGGTTGTTAAACAAATAAATTAAAAAAAACTTATTTACAAATTCTTAAAATGTTAATTAAAATATATTATATTCATGGAATAATCATTTATCACTCATCATAAATCTTTTATATCTTAAATCCTTAAGCAGTGTGGTGAGCACCACAACTGACATCCATTCAGACTATTAACTTGAAAAGGCCCAAAAATTCTTTTTAATTATTTAATTAATTGCTACCAAATAAAATAGAAACTCATTCTTAATTTAGTCTAAAAAATATTTTAATCTATAAAAAACCTGGAGTGATCATTATCCAATGATAACTTTTAGCTATGATGCGAAAAAACCTTTTTGATCAAAACAATTCCATCATACTCTGGTGGAATCATCACCCAAGACCTAAAAATTCATAATAAATTGTTAGTAAGAATAATAAGAATAAACCAACAAGGAATTGATATGGGTTGTTTGATTTACCTCAATATATCTATTAGATCAAATGACACTGAAATCATTTAAGAATCAACATAGATCTCCCTCATGCAAGTAATAGGGAATGAGAGATTTATTCTCTAAATATTTATATGTATATGAATTAAAACAAACTAAAACTACAATTGAAATATTTTTAAATCATTTATTTACTATTTTTTAAATTCTATAAATTCATTTCACTTTTGTAATATTTTAAATATTATTGACCCCGTTAAAAAAATTAATGCATATTACTCTGTATGATCCCATTGGAAAGGTATATATTATCTTATGCATGGGGTGTTTTCTAAAAATATTCTTTATCACACCAAATGTAATCCATACAGAACATACATATTGTTTTTCTTCTTAAAAATACATACATAATGTTTTTTTCTATACATAATATATAGTTTCATACATAATATTTTTATCATATCCAAATCATTATGCTTATGGTTTCTCTTCAATATTTATGGTTTTTATTTTGAAAAACCTAAAACATAAAATTTTTATCTTATATATAAGGTTTATACCATATAAAATTCACGAAATATAATATTTTATGATTTTTATAACATATTTTCAATAGATGAGGTTTTCCTTTCACAGAAAAAACAATATGTTACATTTTATATCATGTCTAATGTGTTTCTCCACATGAGTAAGTTATTACCTTTGCAAAATTTCCTGTGTAAAATTATTTCACACACGAGGAACATATTGTTCATATTTAATATATTTTCCCATAATATGGAAGATATTCTCTACAGGTTGAAATCCAAACATAACATTGTTTTAATCCTTGAATCATATAACTTATCATATATAATATCTTTTCGTGAGTGAAATTTTTATATATAATATATTTCCCATAGTTAAATTGAAATACATGGTATGTTTAAATACGTATGTTATATTCCATAATAAAAGTATTCATGCATAATATTTTCATCATGTGTTAGTTATTTCCCTCAGTCAAAACATTATATGTAATATAATTTCCTTAGAAAATATGTGATACATAATATATTTTCGATAAATACAATATTTTGAATATTTATATTTTATTATGAATAATAAATTCAATAAGTGATAGAATTTACTTAGTGAAATATCTCATGTCTAAAATATTTTTCATATGTATTATAATTCTCCCTTGTGTAAATTTTATTTTATAAATAAGTTTTTTCCATTACAGAAATCCCTTACTTAAAAAATAAATTCAATATGTATAATTTTTATGTTATAAAAGAGTTATATGTAATATATTTTCTTCCATGAATTAGATAATTTATATTCACAAGATATTTTATCTTACTCCCTTTTATTGGTGATGATGTTTACTAAGATAAAAAATAAAAAATTATCCAAAACTCAAATGTTCTAAAAATACTCCATGACTAGAAACATAATGATTCAAATTTCCCCTGATTTTACTAACTCGTAACAGTGTGTTTCATTAACCCACCCCCACAAAAAATATTATCATAAATTAGAAATATTCTCTTTCATCCTTCATGATCTATCAAGGTCACCAAGACCCAATCTATAGCTCTAATATCATATTTCACACTTAATTTATTTGTTCCAATACTGTACAAAAAACAACTCCACCATAGATATACCCACCATCCTGATCATTATAACATCAATAATTTCCATCAATTCCAAAACTACGACCCAAATCTAGTGGAATTAAACAATTCAAAATTTATTGACTTCAATCCAGTCAATTCAGGTTATATATCTACACACATTTATCACCCTCTCACTGTCACACATGAGCATCGCCTGCTTATTATCATCAGATTCTAGTGTCTCACACATTATACGACATCTATAACATAATTCCTGACCTCATTTTGAAAGTCAATGTGCTACCCATGAGCGCTAACATTTCCCCAACCATGGTCACCAAATTTTCAATTTTGAAAAAAAATTAAACCCAATCATATAAATAGACAATCATTATGAACCTTAATTTTATCAGTTACCACACATACTAACATAAATTTTCATTCTATCAATAGATATCCCCATTTGGGTATTTTTCATTTATCAAATTTATCTCAACCCCTTGCATCTAACCACAATCACTAAAACCAAAACCGGCCCATGGTTAGGTCCACTAGCACATCATTTCTGATATCTTCTATAAACCACTCAAAACAAGTTTCATGTTCTTATATCACATCTGGTGTGAACCAAATAATTTAAAATCATTAAACCACTCATTTATCACAACACCATAAAATAATAATATTATATACACATTGAATCTATTGAAATGCTCCAATCCACCCTATTAACCCTTATTACAAATAATGGTCAAATTAGTTGAACCATATTACTATAATGTATCTATGAGGCTTCCTCCTAGAGAAGGGGGAAACATCTTATGAAAATTTATACCATTGTAACACCTGAGATTTTTATGAGAAATATTTTGTTTTTTATGTTATATGAATCATCAAAGAAATATTTCACTGCACACAACACTAGCTTGGATATCTTTACACGCAATCGCGAAATTCTTCGATAGCTTGTGTCGTACGCAATACCGAGTTTCACTAAACAACGATATGCTATTAAAATATTATTAAAACTAGTTGTTATGAATAGTAATAAAAACTTTTTTGGAATTCTGTAAATTTCATCATTCAAAATGGACTTCGTTTTTAGATTCAGAATATCGAAATTATCCTAGGGTGAAATTTTGGTATTTTTATGAAAACTTTCAATTTTTGATGAATAGTGAAAACACTAGGTTACTATTTAAAAACTAACTTTTTATTTAAATAATTAGTTATTTTATTTAAATTTATTTTAGGTAAAAATTGATACATAATACCTATATAAGTTCAATGCAATTCATTAGAGTCATTTTATAATAATTTTAGATATATAAAAATTTTATTGAACTTTTCTCCGTCTTTTACCCACCTCCTAGGAGAATTTGCAAATTTACATAAAATTTAATTTTACCACTTCTGTGAGTCAAATTTCGAAAATCCAAGAGACATGATTAATATCATGGTCTAAAATGTGGTTCAATGAGATGAAAATAATTTTTGGTGAATAGTATCTTTTTACTTTTTTACCACGATTAAAAGTAAATAGGGTAATTAAGGGGAATAATGATATTATTATTACCCTAACACATTACCTAATTCTATTGGATAAGTTTAATTCGACCAAAAACATCCTTAGGATTAAAATATGACCATTGACGCCCACTTGGATTAGATTAAGATGTTTATTATTAATTTATTTAAAGAAGGTTTAAAATAGTTAAAATCAATGTTTAATAACTAAATAATTTTTAATATATGTTTATACATAAGTTAAATTTGACTATATATATTCATTATAAAGATAAAAATATTTCCTACATAATGGTGTTTTATTTTTAATTTTTAGACATTAAATAATTTAATTTATTTATGACACAATGATGATATAGTAATTATCTTATTAATGAAATATTGACATAATTGATGTTATAAATACAAAAATAAATGAAATATGGGACTTTATATGAATTAAAATAATTTTATAGGTTAATATGACAAGTTAGTATTGATTTAATTAACTTTTTTTGAACTAATCTTTCTGTTACGATTTTCAGAAAAATCAATTACCAAATAGTTTCAAAATTGACATAAAATAGTTTTTAAAACAAATACTATATTATTAATTGTTATTTTATTCATAAAAATTGAATGTTCGGCCAAATGAATTATATAGGGTTATGTATATTAATAATAAATAACTTTTGGTTCTTTTGGCTTGTTATATTAAGCTTATTAACCTTATATTTTAAGAAAACAAGAAGACACGGTAAAAGTTAAATTATCTAACTTAATGTTAAATGTAAATGATAGGGTTAAAATAGAAACCTAAACTTGTCTAAATTCTATTGGATGAGAGTATTTCTACCCATACCCACATTATTTTCAAAATAAATAAATTTTTAGCTATTAAAAACCGAATATGATTTTATAATAAAATAATATTTTTAGTTTTTCCTAAGGTGCCCCTCTCCTCCCTTATAAAAGGGCACCTCCTCCCTCTCATCCTCACACCACTTTGAGCCTTCAAGATCGGTCAAACCCTGCCAAATTATCTTCTCACATTCCCTAGAAACATCCTAGTTGTCCTGGTCTTCTTTAATGGCCAATTTTAGTACCCTAAGAGGAGGTCTCAAAGAGGCGCTTCAAAGAAGAGGTAATGTCTATTATCGATTCTTTCCACTTTATTTCTTATTCTACTCTTCTTATTTAGTTGTTTCATTATTAAGTAATAAAATCAGTATCACTAATATACTGATATATTATTATAAGTATTAAACAACCCTATTTCACCATCTATTCATCCTATGGAAAATGAAATCACCGCGCGTGCGTACGTACGGAATACCGTCTCCACGCAGTGGTGTAATCTATTTTCCACCACCACCATACATGGATGGGTATAATGGTGTAAATAATAACTATATATGATTATAGTAAAGTTATATTTATTCTTAAATAGTATACATACACTCTAATACAATTCCACGATCATGGGAACGATATCATCACTCGTGCGTACGTACGGAATAACGTCTCCACAATGTGATGCGACTCCTTATACATGATTATCATTAAATAATGATTATATAAATGAATTGAATGAATAAATATGATATATATTACACTAATAAAATTCTGTAAATTAGGTATCTATAACCTAAAAATAATAATAAGAATTTATTCGAAAAAACACGCATAAGAACAAAAAGTAATAAACACCCGAATAACAAGTAGCAATGAAATATTACTAATGAGAAGCTAAGAATATGACCATATATGATATCACAACAATGAGTAAGATTATGGAATAAGTCGATAACATTATTTAAATCATTATACAGGAGGTTCGGACACGTACAAAGCAAATCAGACCTAAGGTAATGTAAAATCTCACAATCTCATTTTTATCCGAGATTGTTTATATACTTCAGAATTTACTGGGGAATATTTATCATACACATCCATGTTTCCTCAATATTTAATATTTTTTTCATCCACATACAATTTTTTAAATCCAATTTTACCTTTCGATGACTTTTTAGTAAAAGATATGAAAGGAATATTTTGTCGTTTTTCGTACGAGGTACTTTTTGACTTTTCCGGCTAAAGTACGAGAAGAATGTCTTTTTTCAACTTATACGGCATGAATAGATTTTTAGAAAATTATTTCCATGAAGCTTACTTTACAAGTTTTAAATTTTATTTTTAATCAACATCTTTTACTTTAAAATTTTATGACATGTTAATAAAGGAAAAATGTTTTTGAAGTAGAAAGGATATTTTCCTCAAGAATGGAGTTCAAGTGTTTTATCAAAATTATTTTCCATCTAAGATAATATAGGGTTCTGTTTCTATCCTTATTTTTACATTAATTTGATTTTGTAATGATTGAATTATTTTTATGATGTCCTTTATCTTATATGGATTATGTAATGATGGCATGATGTTTAAGATTCCCATTTTTATTAGATGGGTTATGCTATCATGTATGATTTATGATTTTGTGGCACAAATAAGAATGGTTTCATTATGAGATGGGTGGGACCTATATCTCCCTCCAATTCATTGGGTAAAGATTTATATCTCATGAGATAGACATGGCTGGAACGGCAGGTAAAACCAGTTCAGTGAAACAGGACTGAAATGAAGAATGAACTCGGTTTAGAAATGGACTTTTTCCACTAAGATAGTCTTGGAAATTATTCTTGACTGCTAAGAAATGATTCTCTATGATTATGTGTGTATTCCACAAAGTTTTATACATTAAGTTATGATTATTGGGATTACATTTCACTAATATGATTTATCCCATGATTATGAAATTATGATCTCTTTTGCAGGTTAATATTTCCAAAATTTTATGTTCTTATGAATATGATGTGATTGATATTTCTTTTGTTTACCCTTACTGAGAATTTGAGCTAACCCTTTTGTATGTTTTCTTTCCCCAGGTCAGGAAGAAGGTTATTAAGTAATATATGCCAAAAGGGACTCTAGATATGATAAAATAAAAGGGAGACAATGTATATGATTTATGAACGAGTTGTTTATGTTTCCTAGTTTCTAAAGACTCTATACCTATACAGTCCTTCCCAGGTTTTGTTATATGTTTTAATAAGTGTGCTTCAATTCTGAAGTAATAACAATGTATGTAAAGTATGGGTCATTATAGTTGGTATCAGAGGAATGGTATAGTAAACCTTTGGAAACTATGATGTGAAATCCATAGTAAGAACCCAAAGGATAAGTCTATGCATAGAACACAATCTTAGTGTTTTAAAAATGGCCATGAAAAACCTATGATAAGACCTTAAGTGTGAAATTTTATTCTTGATTATGTGGTTTTTCTATTATAATTAGTGTTTCTCACACAATTATTCTTGGTTTTAGTCAATGGATGGAACCCGAAGGATCCGTGTTAATGTGGAATGTGACGGTCAATGCAATGATTGTCCCCCTGAGCAACCAAACGTTATGGGAGCTGGAATGCAAAATCTGGTAGCCATGCTAACACAAATTTCTCAGGATATGAATCATGCAGGACTTCCAAACGATCAAAGGAAGGAGCAACATTCTGTTGAATCCTTCATGAGGCAGCGTCCATCTTCATTCAGCGGGTCTACTAATCCATTAGTTGCTGAACAATGGATCAGTACTACTAAAAAGATATTTTCAGTTCTTCAATGTTCTGAACATGATAAATTCATTTTATCAGTGAATTGTTTGGAAGGATATGCTGATCAATGGTGGAATCTTATCAAGAATACGAGGCAAAGAGATGAAATTGAGTCCATGGAATGACACGAGTTCAAGAACTAATTTTTCAATAAGTACTTACCTCTTATTCTTTGAACAAATATGTAGAAGGATTTTCTTGAACTGAAGCAAAAGGATGATGAATCTGTCGATAACTATGAAGTAAATTTTACAGGACTTACAAGGTACGCTTCTAGTATTATTATCTAAACTAAGAGTAATATCGATCAATTCTTTAGTGGCTTAAAACCAAGTCTTCTAAGGGAGTTAGCCATAAGGGACTTCAATAGCTACAAGGAAATCGTTTGATGTGCTCTCAAAGTTCAGATGGAGATTGGAGTAACCCATCAGTCATATGTGTTTGATAAGAAGATGAAAACGGAATTCAAAAAAAAATATAAAGAGCACACTGAAAAGAAGATGAGTTTTACCTTATGCTCAAATTGTGGAAAGAAACATGGAGGAGTTCTCTTAAAGGTACAAGTAAATGTTTCAAATTTGGAAAGGAAGGTCATCGGGAATTTGAATGCTGCAATGATGGGAAGAAGATGTCTAGTGATGTGAACAATGAAAAGTCTACACATAGTGAACCTCCTACACTTCGATGTTACAAGTGCAAGGAAATGGGGGATTATGATAATCAATGCCCTAATCCAAGGGTTGTTGATGATGATCGATGTCAACAAACTCTTAAGGCTAAAGACAAAGGAAAGTCACATGAAATTTCTATCAACGATGTGGAGTATGATAATGAAGTGGTGAAAGGTACACTTACCATCCAATCTAAAGTATCAAATGTTTTATTTGATTCTGGATCCACCAACTCTTTTATTTCTGAAGAATTTTCTAAGGGTATCACCATATTACCTCAATAATTAGATGTTGAGTTAGCTGTGACAACTCCTAATGGCACAACAATCACATCAAAAGTTTATAATTCTTCTCCGATTGAATTTTGTAGGAAAGTGCTTCCTAAAAATCTTGTGATCCTTTTTAAAGTGTAATTTTATGTGATTCTTGGCATGGATTGGCTTTCCCTATATGGAACTCATATAAATTTCTAAAGAAGGGAAGTCACATTTCATATTCCAGATCAATCTATGATCGTCTATCGATGCAAGGATGAACATAACCTTCTAGTGGAAATTTCTTCCCTCTTATGGGTCTTGATTCCACTAAATAATGGTTATTTATCTCAAATGGTTGGTGATAAACACACAATTAAGAATATTCCCATTGTACGAGAGTTTGACAATGTCATTCCGGAGGAATTTCTGGGTCTTCCACCAAATCGTGAAGTTGAGTTTTCAATAGAACTCGTACCGGGTGCTTTGCCTATTTCAAAGACACCTTATAGAATGACCCCAATTGAGTTGCAGTAATTGAAGAAGAAACTCCAAGATAATCTTGATAAAGGATTCATACGCCCTAGTGCGTCACCTTTGGGAGCACTTGTTCTGTTTGTTAAGAAGAAAGATGGATCAATGAGACTCTGCATTGGTTATCAAGAACTTAACAAGATCACGATCAAGAACAAATACCCTCTCCCACGCATTAATGACTTATTTGACCAACTACGCAGAGCTCAATACTTTTCCAAGATTTATCTTCGTTCAGGGTATCATCAATTAGGGGTCAAAAGGGAAGATATACCAAAGACGACTTTCCGTACAAGGTATGGACACTATGAATTTATAGTGATGCCATTTGGTCTTACTAATGCCCCTGCTATCTTCATGGATCTGATTAATAGAGTCTTTAGAGACTATCTTGATCAATTTGTGGTAGTCTTTATAGACGATATTCTTGTCTATTCAATGATCAAGGAAGAACATGAAGATCACATGAGAATTATATTGAAGACCCTGAGAAAGTAGAAGATTTATGCCAAATTTACCAAGTGTGAATTTTGGCTTTAAAAAGTTTCATTTTTGGGTCACATAATCTCAAAAGAGGGGATATTTGTGGATCCAGCAAAAACAGAGGTTATCGAAAGATGGTAGAGACTAACAACCATAACCGAGATCCAAATTTTTCTTGGTTTTTCTGGATATTATTGACGTTTTGTGAAAGATTTTTCACGATTATCTATTCCACTCACTAGGATGACTCGAAAAGGAGTTAAGTTCGTGTGGATAGAGGAATGTGAAGAGAATTTCAAGGAGTTGAAAAGAAGGTTATCCAGTGCACCTGTACTCACACTTCCTTGTAGTGGAGAAAGGTTTGTGATCTACAGTGATGCATCCAAGAAGGGGCTCGGGTGTGTTCTTATGCAAAATGATATGGTGATAGCTTATTCCTCACGACAGTTGAAAATACATGAGCAAAATTACCCAACTCATGATTTGGAGTAACCTGCGATAATCTTAGAATTAAATATTTGGAGGCATTATCTTTATGGAGAAAGGTGTGATATTTATACTGATCATAAAAGTTTAAAGTGTATTTTCACACAAAAGGAGCTGAATATGCACCAAAGAAGATGGTTGGAGCTAATTAATGATTATGACTGCTCAATTCATTACCACCCTGGGAAAGCAAACAAGGTGGCAGATGCATTAAGTTGACAAGACCATGATAGCTTATCCATGATGAGGATCACAAAAGATCCAATATTTATGGATTTACAAAGGATGGATCGTGGAATTATAATGGAAGGGGAAAAATAGTATCTTTATCAAAAGAATGTTCAACCATCTATACATGTGAAGATTAAAGAGGCACAAAAAGAAGATGTAGAGTTACAAAAGAAGGTGAAAAATGTTCCTGAATTCAACCTTGATTGTGATGGGATAATAATGTTTAGGAATCGGGTTTGTGTTCCTCCCATCCCAGAATTAAAGAAGGAGCTACTAGATGAGGCTCATAGTTCTTAATTCTCTATTCATCCTGGAAGCATGAAGATGTATAGGGACCTGAAATAGTACTTCTAGTGGGATGGCATAAAAAGAGATGTTGCTGAATATGTCTCTTGATGCTTGGTTTGTCAACAAGTTAAAGCTGAGAGACAGAAGTCTAAGGGGATATTACAACCATTACCCACACTAGAATTGAAATGGGAAAACAACACTATGGACATTGTCACTGGACTTCCTAAAACATCCAAAGGAAATAATGCTATCTGGGTCATAGTTCATCATCTTACAAAGTCTTCACACTTCATTGCTATTAGAGAAGATTTCTCTCTGGATCAGCTTGCCAGGATATATTTAAAGGAAGTGGTAAGATTGCATGGAGTTCCACTTCCTATTATATTGGATCGGGATCCGAGGATTGCCTCAAAGTTTTGGTGAAGTCTTCAGCATACTCTGGATACAGAGTTGATTTTCAGCACTGCTTATCATCCTCAGACAGATGGTCACTTTGAGAGAACAATTGAAACTCTAGAAGATATGTTAAGAGCTTGGTCTATGGATTTCAAAGGTGGTTGGGATCAACACCTCCCTTTGGTGGAAATTTATTATAATAATATCTATCACTCTAGTATTCAGATGGCTCCTTATGAAGCTCTCTATAGAAAGAAATGCATGACTCCAACTTGCTGGGATGAAGTTGGGGAAAGAAAGCTATTATGACCTGATCTTGTCGATGAGATGGCAGAAAAGGTCCAATATATTCAACAACAAATAAGAGAAGCTCAGAGTCGACAAAAAAGTAATGCCAACTACCGAAGAAAAGACATAGAGTTTGAAGTGGGTGATAAAGTGTTCTTATGAATATCTCTTTGGAAGAGAGTAATGAGATTTGGAAAGAAGGGAAAGTTGAGGCCTAGGTATATCGGTCCTTTCGAAATACTGGATCATTTTGGGAAGGTAGCTTACCGATTGGAGCTTCCAACAAATCTCTCTCAAGTTCACGATATGTTCCATGTATCTCTCCTGAGAAAGTACATACCTGATCGTTCACATGTACTCATCTCATAAGTTGTACCACTAGAGCAAGATCTTTCTTATAAAGAACAACCGATAGAGATTCTTCGATCGTAGAAAAAAAGTCCTACGGAACAAGACAACTCGCTTGGTGAATGTTTTATGGAGGAACCACCAATTAGAAGAAGCTACATGGGATCTTGAGGATATGATGAGGGAGAGGTATCCTCATCTGTTTGTTACAAAGTGACGAACTTCGAGGGCGAAATTCATTTTAAGGGGGGTAGAATGTAACACCCAAGATTTTTATGAGAAATATTTGGTTTTTTATGTTATATGAATCATCAAAGGAATATTATTCTACACAGAACACTAGCTTGGCTTAATTTACAAGAAATCGCGACCTTCCTCGATAGCTTGCATCGTACGCAATACCGAGTTTCACTAAACAACAATATGCTATTAAAATATTATTAAAAATAGCCATTATGAATAGTAATAACCACTTTTTGGAAATTTGTAAATTTCATCTTTCAAAATGGACTTCATTTTTAGATTCTGAATATCGAAATTAGCCTACTGTGAAATTTTGGTATTTTTCTGAAAACATTCAATTTTTGATGAATAGTGAAAACACTGGGTTACTATTTAAAAACCAACTTTTTATTTAAATAATTATTTATTTTATATAAATTTATTTTAGGTCAAAATTGATGCATAATACCTATATAAGTTCAATTCAATTCATTGGAGTCATTTTATAATAATTTTAGATATTTAAAAATTTTATTGAACTTTTCACGGTCTTTTACCCACCTCCTAGGAGAATTTGCAAATTTACATAAAACTTAATTTTACCGTTTCTGTGAGTGGAATTTCAAAAATCCGAGAGACACGGTTAATATCAAGTACTAAAATGTGGTTCAATGAGATGAAAATAATTTTTGGTGAATAGTAACTTTTTACTTTTTTACCACGGTTAAAAGTAAATAGGGTAATTAAGGGTAAAAATAAAATTATTATTACCCTAACACATGTCCTAATTCTATTGGATAAGTGTAATTAGACCAAAAACAACCTTAGGAATAACATATGACCATTTAGGCCCACTTGGATTAGATTAGGACATTTATTATTAATTTATTTAAAGAGGGGTTAAAATAGTTAAAATCAATGTTTAATAACTAAATCATTTTTAATATAGGGTTATACATAAGATAAATATGACTATAGATATTTATTATAAATCTAAAAATATTTCATACATAGGGGTATTTTATTTTTAATTTTTAAACATTAAATAACGTAATTTATTTATGACACAATGATGATGCATTAATTATCTTATTAATAAAATATTGACATAATTGATGTTATAAATACCAAAATAAATGTAATTTTATACTTTTTATGAATTCCAATAATTTTATGGGTTAATGTGACATGTTATTATTTATTTAATTATCTTTTTTTGAACTAATCTTTCTTTTATTATTTTCACAAAAATCAATTACCAAATAGTGTCAAAATTGACATAAAATTGTTTTTAAAACAAATATTATATTATTAATTGTTATTTTATTCCTAAAAATCTAAGGTTCGGCCAAATGACTTAGATACGGTTATATATATTAATAATAAACAACTTGGGGGTTCGTTTGGCTTGTTATAGTAAGTTTATTATCCTTACAGTGTAAGAAAACAAGAAGACATGGTAAAAGTTAAATTATCTAACTTAAAGTTAAATCTAAATGATAAGGTTAAAATAGAAACCTAAACTTGTCTAAATTATATTGGATGAGAGTATTTAGACCCATCCCCAACTTATCTTAGAAATAAATCAATTTTGATCTATTAAAACCCGAATATGACTTTATAATAAAATAATATTTTTAGTTTTTCCTAAGGTGCCCCTCTCCTCCCTTATAAAAGGGCACCTCCTCCCTCTCTTCCTCACACCAATTTTAGCCTTCAATCTCGTCCAACCCCTACCCAATGCTCTTTTTACCTTCCCTAGAAACATCCTAGAGGTCCTGGTCTTCTTCAAAGACCAATTTTAGTGCCCTAAGAGGAGGTCTCAAAGAGGCGCTTCAAAGAAAAGGTAATGTCCGTTACCGATTCTTTCAACTTTATTTCTTCTTCTACTTATTCTTCTTTAGTTGTTTCATTATGAAGTAATAACATAAGTATCACTCATATACTGATATGTTATTATAAGTATGAAACAACCCTATTTCACCATCTATCCATCCTACGGAAAATGAAATCACCACGCGTGCGTACATACGGAATATCGTCTCCACGCCGTGGTGTAATCTATTTTCCACCAACACCTTACATAGATGGTTATAATGGTGTAAATAATAAATATATATGATTATTGTAAAGTTATATTGATTCTGAAATAGTATACATACACTCCAATACAATTCCACGATCATGGGAACGATATCATCACTTGTGCATATGTACGGAATACCGTCTCCATGATGTGATGCGACTCGTTATACATGATTTTCATTGCATAATGATTATATAAATGAATTGAATGAATAAATATGATATATATTACACTAATACCATTCTGTAAATGAGGTATCTATAACCTCAAAAAGAATAATAATAATTTATTCAACAAAACACGCATAAGAACAAAATGTAATAAACACCCAAATAACAAGTAGCAATGAAATATTACTAATTAGAAGCTAAGAATATGAACATATATGATATCATAACAATGATTAAGATTCTGGAATAAGTCAATAAGATTATTTAAATCATTATACAGGAGGTTCAGACACGTACGAAGCAAATTGGACCTAAGGTAAGGGAAAATCTCACAATCTCATTTTAATCCGAGATTGTTTATACTTCATAATTTAATAAGGAAAATTTATCATCCACATCCATGTTTCCTCAATATGTAATATTTTTTTCATACACCTACAATTTTTTAAATCCAATTCTACCTTTCGGTGAGGTTTTAGTAAAAGATATGAAAGGAATCTTTTGTTGTTTTTCGTACGAGGTACTTTTTGACTTTTCCGGCCAAAGTACGAGAAGAATGTCTTTTTTTTAACTTATACGGCATGAAAGGATTTTTAGAAAATTATTTCCATGAAGCTTCCATTACAAGTTTTCATGTTTATTTTTAATCAACTTCTTTTAGTATAAAATTGTATGACGTGTTAAGAAAGGAAAAATGTTTTTCAAGTAGAAAGGATATTTTCCTTAAGAATGGATTTGAAGTGTTTTATCAAAATTATTTTCCATCTAAGATAATATAGGGTTGTTTTTATATCCCTATTTTCACATTGATTTGATTTTGTTATGATGGAATTATTTTTATGATGTTATTTTATCTTATATGTATTATGTAATGATGGCATGATATTTAAGATTCCCATTTTTATTTCATGGGTTATGCTATGATGTATGATTTATGATTTTGTGGCACACATAAGAATGGTTTCATTATGATATGGGTGGGATGTATATCTCCCTCCAATGCATTGGGTAAAGATTTATATCTCATGAGATTGACATTGCTAGAACGGCAGGTTAAACTGGTTCAGTGAAACAGGACTGAAATGAGGAATGAACTCGGTTCAGAAATGGACTTTGTCCGCTAAGATAGTTTTGGCAATGAGTCTTTACTACTAAGAAATGATTATCTATGATTATGTGTGTATGCCACAAAGTTTCATGCATTATGTTATAATTATTGGGATTACATTTCACTACTATGATATATCCCATGATTATGAAATTATGATCTCTTTTGTAGGTTAAGATTTCCAAAATGTTATGTTCTTATGAATATGATGTGATTGATATTTATTTTGTTTACCCTTAATGAGCATTTGAGGTCACCATTTTGTATGTTTTCTTTCCCCAGGTCAGGAAGAAGGTTATTAAGTATGACATGCCAAAAGGGACTCTAGATATGATAAAATGAAAGGGAGACAATTTAGATGATTTATGAACTAGTTTTTTATGTTTCCCAGTTTCTAAAGACGCTATGCCTATATGGTCCTTTCCGGGTTTTTTTATATGTTGTCATAAGTGTGCTTCAATTCTGAAGTAATAACAATGTATGTAATGTATGGGTCGTTATAACCATGGTAAACCATACACACACAAAATCATTTCAAAAATAATTTCTTCATGAGACATGTCATGTGAATCCAACATATGAAACTATTTCATACACACCTCATGAAATTGTGCATGTATTTCTTTATAATAGTTCAATATGGACCCATTGCTAAAATAAATAATACTCACGGATATTTTCACCTTAATACCACCCTGTTATACCATCTCATTTATACCATCTTGAGATGCATCCCATCAATATTATGATCACTATCTTAATCACTAAGTTGATCATGCCTCTCATGCATGTAAGACTCATCACAATATAATAATTTCACAAGATTTCACATTCACAATACCTAAGGAATATCCATACCTATATGAGAAGCTCAGCAACCCTACTCATGAATTGGTCTCATAACCTAAATAATTTGTTTGTGCTATCTAACTCTAAGATACTCAAAGGCCTTGGCTAACCCCACTCTCTGGTTACCCATAAATCACAACTCATCTTGGGAAATGAAATTAAAGCATCATATTATTTAGTTATAATAACCAAGTCCAAATATCTAGAGTAATTTATTTGGGTTAATAGGCCCTCCCACTTTGTTCATAACCATATCTCTCATGGGCCACACATCATAATAAAAAATCCATGATCCCCTCTCAAATATCACTTGGAAACTGGCATTCTAAGAAATACACTATAGGGCTCTCATATATATCATACATCAAATTCTCATTCCAAGAACCAACCCTTGGGTATAAATCCTTATAATGTGACTATATGTAATACGACACCCTTTAGGATCAAGATATCATATATATTCATATATATATATATATAAGTGTACTCTTTTTATGAATCATATCGATTGTATCACTTTCATTCTTTAAATAAATGAAATTATATTTATTATTTATAGGGGAAAATATTAATATTTATTTCCCTCTAATTAAATTGATACTAGATAATAATAACATCATCGATAGTGATAAGTAATTACTTATTTTAGCTAAATATAACTTCACTAAGAAGCTATATGGGAACACATTATATAGGAATGTTTTTGAAACTTTTTGTAACAAAAAACATTTCCTCATTTTTCTATTTATTTCTTAACATTTATTATTTTACAATTATTAGAAATATTCATACACATATCATATGAAACTAAATAATTGATATGATAAATAAACTCATACAACATTCCACCTCAGTCCAAGAGTAGTAAAGAAATAAATAAATAAATAAATAATGACAAAATTTTCTATTTGAAAATAATAAAATCAATTGTAATAGGAACAATTAGGAACATAAATCCCAGGTCCGTGGTAACGTGGATTTTAACTCATGAAGATATAGTCCAAGTACACTACAAAACATTCATCCCAAGATACAATCAGTCCTATCTCTATTCTAACATATCCCAGTAGTCAGCATAATTAAAAAATCCATCATATCACTTTTTCATATATCATCCTAAAACCACTCATAATTTTACTGGTCTGAGTGATATATGACCACAATCATGCTTCCCTGTATACAAGAGGATTCTTTCTAGGATTGAGGATTTATATTGTTACCATGGGAAGAATATACCCTTATATTATTGTAAAACATATTGAAAAAATTACAAGACAACATCAAAAAAAATAACTATAATATTCTTAATCTACTAAAATCATGCTATAACAAATATAACACAAGAATAAAATCATGTGTAATATTTGTTCTCCCATTGGGACAATAATATATAAAAATAATTAAATTAAAAAACACAAAGTCTCTACTATAAACTTCAAGTCACCTCTCATCCATATCATGACTCTATCCAAGTTATCTATCTAAAATATATAATCCATGGAATCTTTCCTTCCTGAACTTATGATAATCGGGGTCTTCTAAGGTTCCCTATTAGAATGGTCCTTTAAGAATGGTCGGATCATATTTTAGAAGGCCACCACCTATTGGGACAAAAAATGTATCTAGCAAAACTGGTTATATCAATGTGATATGATCAGTAAAAATATATAAATAAAAATGGTTGTTCTATAAAATAAAAATTCTCATTCATTAGGTTCTAAGTTAAATCACAAGGTTGACCATAACAGATTTTGATTATGTCTAAGGTCTCTAAGAATGTATGAAATCATCAGTGGAATACATTTCCTAAATTATAAATTCATAAATATGTATATGAATACATATGATCACTCTAGGTGGAAATGTATCATCCCCAGATCATCTCAAATATATATATAACATGAGGGGGGAAGTAGCTTGTCAGAGATCTCATATCATACACTTGTGGGGGAAAGAGGACCCACCCGGAATCTCCTAAATAAATTCTTATGGAAGACCATGAAAACTCAAAATATACAATATAACATTAGTTGTAATAATATCCCGATATAGAATCTCAAATAAATGTAGTAAATGGAAAGAGTAGTCTCACCCAAAACCGTATATATAACATCAGGGGTTGACTGGCCTCCCTAGAATGTCAAATAAATAAAATCAGGGGGATATCTACCCCACCCATAACATCATATATAATATACAAGATAAAAGAGGACCAACACTGTAATATCCAATATAAAAATAGGGTCCAACTTCTACTTGGTAATATCTTATATAAACATAGGGGTCCATTGTCCACTAGGTAATATCTCATATAATCATCAAGGTTTGGTTTCCCCTTGAAATATCTCATGTAACAATATGGAGGACATTATCCACCTAGTAATCATGTTCTATTTTCATCATCGTATTCATAGTGGACTATCAATATACTAGCCCTCTATACTTACCCTATGTATTGTCATCATATGGATGGGGAACAGACCAATGTCTAATAATCCATTTCAAAGTGTAGATACCCTTCATGGGTTCCTCTATCACACTCTTAACTCTATGGTTTAATCCCATCACTCAATGTGAATATCATCCATTAGCAACATCATATTTATTCCATGGACTCACCAAACTTATAATAAATTTCATAACTATGTCACTATAGAGAGATGGAATAATGCCCATTTCACTTCAGAAGTCATCCTAGATCAGTCCTCTCAGGACTAGGCTATACATAAAACCTACCCCGATAATTCCCACCAGGGTACTAACATTTTGGTGGGGAAGAACACTCATTACACTATATAATCAACTTTTTTGAGGGACATAAGTTATCTCATGGTTCAATCATTTTCTACTCGGGATAAGCATTCTTAGTCCTATACTCTCTACTATAAACAAGTGTCAAATGGAACATATAACAAGGCCACTATGTTTCAATTATTTAATTTATCTCCCTTTAGGGTCTTTGTATCCCATATCAAACATTTATGATCGATCTCATGAACATCGGTGTCCAAGATAATAACTAATGACAAATGATCCATCATAGATATTTTCACATTTTTATTTCATCGAAGTCAAGGAAATTTTTTATTTTAAAAATGAATTTCACTAACCTAAAAGATATCAGTCTGTATATCACATGATACAGAAAAAAATATTCATAATCATATTGTGGTATTCAAGGCACCAAAAACATCATCTTATGAAGTTATTACACTTAAATAAATCCTTCACATCCTCATTGAAGCCCCTTTATGACCATGTAGCCACCATCCAACAACAAAATTCCCTAACTCCATAAATCCATTATTCAAATAAATTATAAGAATCAATAATTAATTACCACATTATTACAATATTTATTATATAACATTATACATATGTCATAAACAATAATCTCCCACTTAAAAACCTCTACATCTTAAATCATTAAGAAAATGGGTGTGTAACAACTTAGGGATCCATCTAAACATTTAACACACAAAAATAAAAACCATTCATTTCAATAAATCAATTAATTTCTCCCCAATGTGTTGTAAATCCCTAAATTAATTAAGGATATTAAATACCTCCTTTAATACATACAAACCCATGTATGGTCGTCCTCTTGGGAACTTCTTTATCTAATTAAATAAATAATCCCTTAATATCGAGATAATTCCACCATGCTTTAATGGAATCATCACTTAACCCCAATCTCTTTCATAGTAAATCAATAGTGATAATTATATGAAGAAATAAAGATGGAATTGATCTAAAGTGTTACATTTTTCTCAATCAATCTCTAGGATCACATAGCTTTCCAATGAATTAAGGATCAATAATGAATTCCCTCTTAGAAGTAAATATGAAAAAAATAATTATTCTTGTCTGCTTATTTTGTATATGTTACAAAAAATCCCAAAATTCCATATGTAATGTATTTTTAGTAATTTAAGTAATATATTGGAAATTATTAAAAAACTATACATTTTTTAAGAGTTGAAAATATCTCTACACTACTAAAAAATACCATGTGTATCAACCCCTATGATCCAATATGTAAGATATATAACATCTTACATAAATGTTCATTTTCAGAAAGCTATGTATCCATTTTATATATAATATATTAAAATCATACATAATGTATTTAAATCATAAAAAATCCATGTATAATGTTTTTTCTTCTGTATGTAATATATATTTTCATGTGTGAGGTTTTTACCGTGTCCAAATATCTATAAATGATATTTTTCTCTATTATTTAAGGTATTGAATTCAAAAAACATAATATAAAACATTTTATCTTATATATAAGGTCATCCTCTTAAAAACATGAAATATAATATTTTTTAAAATGCCCAACATATTTTTAATATGTAAGGATTTTACCTTTATAAAAAACCATTATGTGACATTTTATATCATGTGTAACATATTTCTACTAATGTAAATGGTTTTCCCCAAAGAAAAATGTCATATATAAAATATTTTATCCCATATGTATTATATTATTCATATGTAATATCTTTCCCGTGGATATTTAATTTGTTATATATAGGTAGAAATAAATATTTTTAATCCTTAAATCATATATTTCATTAGACCTAATATATTTTCCTTAGTGAAATATTGATACATAACATATTTAGCATAGGAAAAATTTGATATATAATATTTTTTCATACATATAATATTTCCTTTAAAAAAATACGAATATGTAGCATATTAATTATAAATAATATATTTTCCTCAATCAAAATTTGATATTTAACATATTTACCTTTGTAAATATATAATGAATTATATATTTTGTATATGTATGATCTTATCATTAGATAATTTTTTTTGAAGTTAAAAAATTTCAATAAGTGAGATAAATTTCTTGGAAAAATCTCATATGCTCAAAATATTTTTCATATGTAATATATTTCTACCCTTACTTAATATTATTTTCATACATAATTTTTTTTCATTAAGAAAAACCATTTTAATATATGTTTTCAATATGTATGAAATTGTAGTGAGGGAATAATTTCATTTGTAAGATACTTATTCTAAGTGTGATATAATTTTAATAAAAACATAATTTTTCTTCCTTCCTTTGATATGTATGGTTTTTTACTAATAGAAAAATTTTAAAATCATCAAAAAATTTAAAAGTATATATATATTCCAGTACTAACCTACGCAACTGAGGAACCTCACAGTCCTATAACTACATTCAAAAAAATTACCTGAGGTTTTTCCAACTCATTGAATTATGGTTTGATTCTAAATTATCAAAACATTCCATTCTATGTGACTAAAAATTAAAATTTCACCTAATTATACTAGCATGCCGTAGTGATGGGTGTTAGACACCACAATCCCTTTTCATAACACAAGACTTGATCCAATAAATAAATAAAATAAAATATTTCTTCGATACTCTCACCATTTTTTCTTCTTATTTGTTCTTTTTTTCTAGGGAGGATGGGAAAAAATGAATTTAATGAATAAATGGGAACATATGATGTTATATTTTTGATTAGTTCTTGATTCATACAAGTAATATAATAAAAAATTCAATCCCATGAACTTTATTTATTTTACATAATTTTTCCTTTTTTATGAAAATTAGATAATGTAAGTAATGTATAGTTCATGATAATGACTCATTCCATTTTATCTTTATAATGAAAAGAATGATTAAACATTCCTCACATCAACCAATAATGAATTAGTTCTCGAACACTCGAAAATTAATCCTCCCCCACATTCAAACTAGAAAAAATCATGTAAATATATTAAGAGTGAAGTCATGTGTGGAATAATAATCTGGTAATGTCACATAGAAATATAATAAAATTCATTACCTCTAAGGGATAAATATGGATTGATATAACAGGTAGGACTCAAGTTACAAATTTCAGCCAACTAAATAAGTTCCTTGATCATATTAAAAACATTTCATAAACTTCAAATCGCAATAATAGAAAATAATCACAAGTTTGAATCTGATTAAAAAAACATGTTTCTCTAATAAAAGTGAAAGTATTGTAATTTTTTTTAAATTATTTATAATTCCTCTGAGAATAAGAAAATTATTTAAAATCAGTGTTCAGAAACATAGATTTCCAAAATTGGTCAAACACGTCAAATTTTTCATAAAGTAAAATTCTAGGAAAATGTTTAATATAAAATCATTTAATTTTTTTAAAAAAAATAAAGTAAAATCTCAAAAAATAAACTCATGACTGAAAAATTAGGATGAGTATTCATTTATTATTTAATTTTATAAAAATTATTTAAAAAAACATCCAAAAATAAGATGAAACTCCCCCAAAATTAAATGTAACTACCCATTATAATTCAGTCATTGGCAGTATTCTTATAAAATATAATGAAAAATATTATAATATATAGAATTATAGACTAGTTTTATTCAAAATTTGGTGTATTAATCTATTCTTCTAATGTAAAAAATCAAAATCCTATAAGGAGATAAATTTATTTTAAAATTTTTAAAATTTAATGAATGCATCAAATAATGGAAGAAATTAATACACTTGGGTAACCCCAAAAAAGTTGTTGTTTTTATACTACCTATAACCATAAAATCTTGCAGTTTTCTCTTATCCATAAGAGTAATGGTTTTCTTTAAAAGAAAACTTCATAATTTTTTTATTACAACTCTCATCCACATGAACTAATCATGGAGAAACCCATGGATAGTGAACTTATTTCCCCCCTCCTTAGCATAGTAGCTATAATTTATTTGTAGATTTAGGAATATAATAAATGATTTTTTAACTTCTAGTTTGGATAGGGGAGTGGTTTCTAGTTGTCATTAAGACATTAATAAAGGATATGAATTCCCTTGTGGTTTAGGCTCACTAATTGATTCTTCCATGAGGTTAGGTTCTGTACAATCATCACCATATGAACCATTATGCAATTTAATTATCTATTTCATTCACTCCCCATGTTTGGTTATATATGAGTTAGCATCAACAACTTTATGTTCAAAGGCCTTACCTTTTTAAGTTTCTTCAAATAAATCATAGGGGGTCAATGTATATATATATATATATCAATATAATTAAAACATAATAAATCAATATTATAATATACCCCCTAAATCATGTCATTATATGAATATTTATCCTCATAAAAGGTCACCAAATGGTTTAATACATTAAGAAAAATATTTGATATTCTCCCCGATAATCATTTTTTCTTGTACACAGTATTTCTCTTCTTCTCTATCACTCCCCAGGGAAATCAATGGGTAGGAATATTCTGATAACTCAAAACAATGGGAGTTAGTTCCCATTTCATTTTCATGAAAACTTAAATGAAATAATTTAGAGATTATAATGTCTCTCAATATAGAATCAAATTTAATTTATCTTCTTTTCTAAGTGCCTCCTAGTTATATGTTGTTAGTGTTATATTTAGTTATTATGTCACTTCGAATTTCACTTAAAATGTAAGTACCTCATTACTGTGTTCATATTTAAATTCTATATAGAAATAAAAAATATTTTGATGGAACTTTTTCCAATACTAGAGAGTCATGATGCCATTTTTCTTCAATAATGTTAGTCAAGTAATTAACCATGAGATTTGGATCTCCAGATTATCTCTCTGTTGGTAGGTATACTTCATCACTTTCCTTAGTAAATGGTAGAGTGAGGAATTTTTATTGTTATTCCAACACAAACATCTCATAATACTTGGATTCTTCAACGTAAAAGATCTTTAGGGTAATATAACCCTTCATGTGATGTTATTCTTAAAACTCCACCTACAATTCAGGTGACGCTCAGAGGTATTTTAATATCTAGGGAATCTAATACCTTACCTGATACACACCCAGCTTGACATTATTCGACTGAGAACCCATTAATTATGAACTTATTCTTCTAACACCTGGGAGTAGTATGTTCATGAATATTAGTAATATAAATTTGAGATAATCATAGACCTAAGCTCTTTAATTTTTAAAAATGTTTTCTAGGGAAAAAAATATTTATAAAATTTGGAAGAAATACTAATTTATTAACATCGATCCCTATAAATATTTTAATATTTCTAACACCCCAAACATGGGGTGGTATAAAAAAATTCATTATTTTACACTTTGTACATCAGAGTATCTGACCTTGTTCATCTCTAAAGAATCTTATTTTGAATAACAAATAAATCATTTAACATTATTATGTTTTTTAAATTATTAGATATATTTAAAGAATGGAAAAATGATGTGGATTTTGAAAATGGATTCAAATAAATATAAAATATACAAATAACTAAGATAAAAACAAAATGAGTTTAGAAATAAAGTATATATCCCTTTAAACAATTTTATTGAGTTGCCATTTATTTACTCATTTCTTATTTCTAGAATATTTAATTATCACAATCCATTGTATTTGTGGTCATACCCATTTTCCCGTATTATTTTTGAAGAGTCTCCTTGGATCACATTTATTTAATTACGGTTCGATAATTAAGAAATATCATATTAATGAATAATTATAATTTCTCAAAACATTGTTAAGTTTTATATTTAGTTTTATATATAATTATTAACTTAGAAAAATCTTATTATTAATTATTTAAATTAGTTTTATATTTCATGTGTATATTTTTTATATCATGTTTTGCATGTTTTATATTGAGTTCATAAGCTAAAAATATCTTTTAGACCTTTAAATATCCTTTAAATATGTTTTTAAAAAGCGTCATATAGGTAGACATATGTTTATATAGGTAAGGTAAGGGTAGAAGTGATTTTTATGGTCCAGTGTATAATTAACATTATGTTTATGTATGTTTTTTAGTGGTTTTCATTATTTTCTATTCGTTAAGTAGAGAAAACAATAGCTTTTAATGAGTGCATAAAGGTTTGTATGAGTTTCAATTGGTTGTGTAATGGTCAGTTATTTTTTTAATTACTTTTAAAATTGTACATATAAATTTACATATAGGTATCCTCCATATTTTGATTATTTAATAAAATTAAATAAATTTATGTAAGGTTACTCCCTACCTCACATAATGGTTACAGAACTTGCATTATTGTAATGAATATAGAATAATGGTAATAGAACCTCAAATAAAGGTAAAATCAAACTTACCTAAGGGTAATAGTATTTTCAAATAACTGTGTAAAGGTACCAATATACATGTATAAGGGTGGTAGTACTTCTTCAATACCCATGTAAGGGAAACTCAAGGCTCATGTAAGGGTAAATCACACTTGTCTAAGGGTACTAGAGAGTTTCTAAGACATAAAAATGGGTACTGAAACTTTTTCAAACTCCATGTCAGGGTAACTTATGTCTCATGAATGTATAATATAGTTTTACTAAAGGCTATATAATGGTAATATGTCACTTAATGATAATTTTTTACCCATATAGTATGTGTTTGTTTCACATAAGGGTAACTAAATTTTGATTATTTTTTTCCTATGACCTATAGAATGTTCCGAAACATGAAAATATGCTACATTTTTTATTTTATCTAATAGTTCTAATTAATACATGTTTATTGTGAATATTATAAAATGTTTAAATTATTTTAAATTAATTATTATTTATTTAGAAGAAAATATAACTTGTTTTAATTTTTTTATGATAAATTAAATGATATATTTTTTATATTTAAATATATTTATAATAACACTGTAAAATATATAAGATGATATATTCATATTTAATTATGATGAAATATAATGGTTCAGAATCAAATATTTTTAGGTAGTATTCCAATGATATTTATATTTTTATTTACTACTATATTAATTATTCTAATGTGTTTCACTATAAAATATGTTATTGATTTACATATTATATCAATAAAGACATATAGAAATTCTATTTTTATTCTATGAAATAATTATATGTCGATATTTTTTTTATCCATCCATTGGGGTGTGGCCACATAGCCTGTTATTATTCATTGTTGTCACAATGTTTCCCCACATTCCTGCATTCCAAAGGTGGGTGGCATTCATCCCTTTCTTGACGATGTCTTCTCCACAATCAAAATTGGATGATGGAATGTCGGTTCCTCCTTCAATGTATTTCCCCATTGAACTTGTGTCCTAGTCTACGTTTCCCACAAATATTAACATGTGTTTTTTGAAACTCATTCAGGATTCTATATCTCTATGGACACCGTTTAATTATATAACATCTTTCTGGACATTACAAGTGGTATTGACAGGGCAGTAACCATTGGTCAAGGGAGTAGTCATGTTGGGAATCAATGGCATGTCTGGATGATGGAAAATTAGTCACCTCTATTCTTCCTCCTAGGGGGACTTCTCAAAGATGCATAACATGAGGCATCCCATGGGGATTACAGGGTTTATTATGCCGGAGGCATTTCTTCTGTGTTTTTCCTCAAGCATCCCATGTTCAACATGGGGTAGGCTGCGAGTTTAATATCTAGTAGAGATGGAGTGAGGATGATAATAATTCCCCACGGAGGTAGATCAATAATGTGCATCCCTATGAGGGAATTCCTAAAAGTTTTACTGGATGGAAGGGTCATAATTCTTGTGGAGGTAGACCCTAGATGGTGTGACTCATAAAGATTAGTTTTCACATCGGGAAGACCGATATGGACACTAATGGGGTGGATTAGAGTGGGTTCTCCCCTATGAGTGGGGACACCAAGGATTTTCATTAGTGGGGATTGAACATCAAGGAGGCATCCTACATAGCCTGTTTATAAGATAGGGATCAAAACTCATGTAGTTCTTGATGGTATGGTGTAGGGATTACACATGGTTAGCTTCACTTCATAAGAGAATATATCTCAGTTAGATGATGGGTGATGTAGTCCTTACCTTGTTTATCTTCCTAGTTGATTATTAGAGTATTGATGATGTTTATGGGGATTATTTGTAAGAAGGGCCTAGAAAGGTGGTCTAATTTTACCGAGATGTTGTGGCCCGGGTAAAAGAGGGATGGATATGGATGAAGGGTTGTCATAGAATGGATGGAGTGGATGGATTGTTTTTGGTTATGGGAATGAACCTTAAGAAGGTTACCTACATATCCCAGTTGGTAGGAAATCAATGTCCACATAGTTATGAATGATTTTATTAGGTAATACACCTGAGAAGGAGGCCCATGGAGCATATGGTGTAGGGATTATGCTTGAAAGTTCCCCGGTGGTCCTAGAAGAGATGATGTCTCCTAGGTGAGGGGCCTGATCTTTTCTGTTATATGACCCAGGGGAGATGAGGGTGGATATGACTGAGGTTCTTGAACCATGAGAAGGCTTACAACGTATCCCAGTTTGTTTGGAATCAAAGTCCAAATACTGTAGAAAATTGTGGGGATTACACATGAAAGTGGCACATGAAGGTGTAAAATGGGTATTAAACCAAGAGGGATTCGCATTTGGGGTGGATAAGGGTGTCACAGTTACTAATAACCTCTAATACCATGTGAGTCATGCTCAGTGTGAGAAACAAGAGGAAGAATTAGACCAGGCAGTGGCATCGTGAATGATGCATGAGTGAGAGATAGTATATGGTTTATGTGAAGAACCTTGATAGATGAATCTCACTCCATTTGATGACATAATTCCATTTGAGTAAGAACTCACTCCCATTGGGATGAGTTTGTATTTAAAAAGCTCGAGGTGTGGCACCCCATTGGAATTCAATAGGGTGAGGATACAATTAACGTCATGTGATTAGGACGATGGTGCTTGGTAGTTTTACATACTCTGACATGGATGAGGGGAACTACCTCCTTTCCCCTTAGGTTTACATAACTTATTATCACCAACCCTTTGGAAAGATAATTAATCAGCAATTCTATGATGAAAAAGAGTATAGGAGTGGTTGATAGTGGGGTCCGTGCTAGCATCTGAATGCCAAAAATCAAGGGTGATTAGCGTACCTATTTAAAAAAGAAAGAGATAGGGAACCACAATAAGGGAAACTGCATGAGGGACCATGAAATAACTATTCATAATTATGGAGGTCCATATCGAGGAGGTGTGTTCAATATATGGGATTTTCATGCAAGAGGGCCTTGAATATAGTGTGTTGGAATAAAATAAATCGATAAATCTTGAAGGAAGTGATGTGCTCAAGATTTGAGGCTTCCTTGAAAGTGGAAGGTTTTAATGGAAGGAAAAGGTGTTTCCAAGGCTATGAGTTTCATGCATGAGGTGCAATTTGTTTTCACTTTCCATGGATTTGAATGAAATGGGCATGGATTAGGCCACTGTGGGCTCAGATGAATGAGGACCCCCATGGGACAAGTACCACAAGATTCATTACCTTGAGGGGTTTAGGGTTTCTACATTGTCACAAAATAGGAATATTATACATAGCAGAGCATCTCTTTCACTTTTTAGATATCACTCTGATGGAGGCAGTGACCTTAAATATAAAGGCAAAATCAATGGTGGCAGCATGTGATATTTGTCATGTGGGAGAGGAGTTCTGTGTAGGCAAGCATTAGTGAGCGTGTAATAGCCTATTTGATGTCACATTGGGTTTAGAACAACCTTACATATAGGACCATATATTATGAAAAGATTCAAACTCCTAACTGTACATTCCTTGTCTAATTATCCTAGACCTCACAGAAAATGAGAAACATACATCACATTGGGTATTCTACTATCCTGTACGTAAATATGGATCTTGTGCGCAAACCTTATATCTTATATGCACCTACATTGGGATTCAAAAAAAAATTAATTGAATTTTGTCTTCCATTTACCCACATATGACCTTTTTTGGTCCAATGTGGAATTTATCACAAGAAAATCCCCCCCCCCCCGAATTTGAGCTGAAAGGGTACCAAAAGGTATATTTCCAAGGGAAACACTGAAAACAATGGTGCATTCGAGGATGGATGTAAAAAATACAAGTTTTGTTAGGAGTAAGTCTTGTTCCCATGTGGAGGACATGTTTTACATATATAAATATGTGGGAGGTTGGATATACATAGTATTGTGACCTTCCGTACAATATGATATTTCTCTCTCATGCGTGCAAGTATTTCAATCCCATGCTGAACACCGAAACTAGATTTTTGCTTTACATGAAACCTCTAGATTCGTTCATACGTCAGACATGGAAGGAATTTTTGTCCTTTTCTAGAATTTCCATCCAATCTTACACCCAAAAAATCATTTTTCATGCCAACCCTTGATCTTTCACGCTTCTACATTGGGATTTCAAACATGATCAACATGGTAGGTCAACAAAGACCTTTTGAGAGGGAAGATACCATTGTTTCATGGAGAGAAATGATAGCTGGTAACTCTTAATACATCATTATAGTTGTGTTATGTCAGAAAATAAGATTATCTTGGGCATGTTGACACAGCTAAAGAAGGATTATCTCTATATTGATAGTCTCTTATTATAGAATTTGAGATACCATATTAAGTAGCCATCTCGATCATCAAAAAAGATTCACCAATGTCATTGTTCATTTGGGAATATAGAATCTAATGATAAAACATAAAATTCCATGGATGTACCACTAGATATCATTGGGATATGGTCGTCAATGTCATAAATTCAAATACATGAATAATCATGGGAGATGATTTGGTGGCTAGAGAGTATCTTTCCTACTATGAAAGCATCTTCCAAAGTAGTACAAGGGACGAAGGTGTGGGATGGAAGAATGAATAGTACATAAGGTTTTTGGTTAAATTTACTAGTGAATGGACATGGAATACTAGGTATGTTGCGCATGTGGGGATTTTGGAGAAAATCTGTACAACATCGGGTTGTATGAAGTCATGTGGACATCATAGTTCGATATCAATCGTCAACAGGAATTGGTCTCAGATATCTTCCTCCAATGGTCTCTAGACCCAAACATGTTGCAACTTCATTAATGCGAACTCAGCATTAGCATGTGGGATGTTCACTATATCATTAGAATTACACTGGAGGCTCCCTAATATCATGATTTCCTGCCACCAACGAATACCTAGGTGGATATAGCATGAACCCCCATCTTAATATGGAATATCTTGAATACGGTGTAGGAGAAGCTGGAGATCGAGTACATCCTGAAGGATATCACATTACCAGTGTGGTTAAATATATTCATTAAGAAGGATATTAATGGTAGGATTAGAGGCTTATGGAAATTATTCCCCAATGCATCACTAAGTGGAATTACATGATCATATTGGGTGACCATGGAGGAAGGATAGTATCAAATGTGGTTTATAGCATGGATGATAGTTGGATCCACTAGTTTGAAATGACACTTTCCATTCGGCCTTCATGAGTGTGTAGTTGTTGTATGTGAGGGATTCAAGAATAGGGGTCTGCCCAAGGAATTTAGTGATGGTGGGGATTATGGAAACTCACAACATTGTCAACCTAGGAGTTTTTATCTTGGTGAGGCTTTTCAATGTTCTTGGATTCACCAAAAGGGTAATCATTCCTACGAGAATCTATAGGTTTTTCTAGATCCCACATGGCTTGATTTTAGTTCATCTTGGAAAATATTATTTTCCAAACTCCATCCATCTTCTAGTTAATGGTCTACGACCATCCTCGTTTTGTATTTTTGGGTCTATCCACTGACCCTCCATCATGATGTAATCATACATCATATTAGAAACAATAAAAACTTTAATTTCAAACCACTCTAAACTAAGGTCATCTAGATGGTGGATGAAATGTCTGATTCACTAGAGAAGAGAGAATATATATAGAGCATCGTCTGAGGTTTTCTAGTTTTCTGGATCGATGGAAGGATCCTTTGTAAATCATAAGAGCCATTCTTCTTTTCCAAATAGTTCGGATTCCTTTAATATTTGTGGAAGAAAATGTATACTAGGGTTCATGAAGAGAAGAACCCCTTTCATCGTTCACTATTTTTTGTTCATGATAATTATTGTAGACTTTAGTGAGACTATCATGATGCCACCTACAGATCTCGCTGTTAGAAAATCAATAGAACATTCCATAAACACAGTTGCCGCATATACAGAGGAAATCTTGGGAATAAGCATTCAATAGATTGAAGTAGCGAGAATGGGTCCAAAGTAGTGAGAAGGTTGGACGTGGGAAGCCATGAAATAGGTGTGCCATGAGCTATAACCATAGTGGGGGGACATCACAAGATGTTATGGAACCTTTATATCCAAAAGGGAGGAGGTCCTGAAATTGACCTCAGGGGTTGAAGATAGAGGCCCCTAGAAGAAACTGGGATATTTTCTACAACATTATATTGATGTTATATTCCCTTCACTTTGTTCATCCTAGAGAACACTACGACAATTGATATCTCTAGAACAGTAGTGGCGGAAACTGAAGCGAGATGTGGTTGAGCATCAAGATATAGGTAATATTCTGGTTTCGTAAAAGGTTTATTTTAATTGGAGATATTTATATAGGATTTTCATGGACATATATGTAGTCCAACATAGAAAATATAAAGAACCACATGTCATATTGAATGTGTTGCTCGGTCAAGGGCATGTTCTAGAAGAAATTCCACCTGAGGATGACAATAATGATGATGAATAAGAAGAAGAAATAGAGGATGAAGAGGAGGAGAAAGAAGAAGAGGACATGGAGAAATAATAATAAGAAGAGGCTGAGAATGAATATCCTACTAGTGGGGAATACCATTGGATAGCCATTCCTCAAGGGAGTCACCGGGAGAGCGACAAGATTAGGAGCTCTGATGAGGGTCTCAATGAGAATCTCTCAGTTAGTCTGAACTTATATATGCTTGGACCCTTGATCTTTCGAAACATGGATTGACTAACTGAAAATTTTAATGTATAGAAGCACATTATTTTTTTATCAAGGATCCCACACTATAGGGGTGAAAACATGTCAATGTATGTTGAGGTACATTCCCTCGGGCTCATAACTGGGACTGATTTGGGTGATAATATGATCACATTTAAGGTGTCTAGTGGTGATCCATCCAAGGGGGTCAGCACAAAAACCATGAAATCCCAATCTATTACTGTTTTCCATTGTGATCCATTGTTGAACATTAATGTAACAAGCACCAAAAGGACTCCAGTGGTGGAAGTTCCTACCATTACTCGAGAACATGATCTGGTAGCTCTCAACTCTCATAAGTCTCTTCCTTCATGAAACCAAATCTATCACATTAGGATTAAGTTGAATGGAGTATCAATCCTATGAATTATTAGTAATTTAAAGAATAAAAAACAACTGAGTTTAGGGAATCCACAAGATCTCTTTTAATGATTGTGCTTGTCCATGAGGAGTCGGTCATCCTAGTTGCACTTCCCTTAGCAACATATAAGTGGGAGGTTATAGATTTGGATGATGCAACTAACATGTTAATGCTAAAATATGGAAGAGGTGAGGTTTATGGGGAAGAAATATGTGAATATGGTTGTCCACATGTCATAGATCCCAGTCTCTCATAGTCAATTCCAAAGGAAGACCCAACTTCTAGACTTCTAGGCACTTTCTCTTAATATTATCATATGGATATTGAGGATCTGTAAAAATCGGATCTTGAGGAGGGTGAAGAAAAAATCATCATTCTATGAAAATAATGTATGTTTATTGATATTTTATTTTAAAAAAACTCTATAATCACAATGGGTGATATGGATGGGGTCACTTCACCATTATCTATGTGCCAAAGGGTAAAATGCTCGTGATCATCATGAGTTGTTTCCTAACTATCTTTCTAAAAATATGTAGTAAAGTAGTCAAAACAAAAATTCTAGTTGGTTTTATGAGAAGTTTGAATGCATCTTGAAGCTTCATGAGGTTAAATAAAATATGCATCACCTATAAGAATATATGAATGAGCATTACTCCTTTGTCAGAAATCAATAAGAACTATTCATACCATTGAGGGTCCTACTAGAAAAGGCCCAAGAGAAGCAAAAATAGGAAAGCCATCATGTTGATGATCTCTGAGCTATATAGAATCAGGAACATAAAAGGGTTAATGAGATTCAATAATGAGGAAATGGAGCTCATGAGGATGCAGTAGAATCTTGAGTCCACACACTAGAAGGTTGCAAAGATGTGGTGCTCTATATAAGTGGTAGATCCATAGGGGATATTATTTTTGAAACACATGAAACATACTTTGTTGTTTTCTTGCCTTCAATTATATTCATGGAAAAATTATTTTGTAATTTCCTAGTTCTGTGTGCCACCTAAAGGTTCCTTTAACAAATTTGGTCACATGGCCTCAAGAATATTTCCCCAAATTCCAGAGGAATCCATCTAGTAGGGATGATCTTAGTTGTGATAGTTAGAGAAACTATGCCCCCATTGGTAGAGTATGACAACAGAATAAATTGTAGAGTAATTGAAGTTGTAAAACCATTCAAGAAGACTAAATAGTGGAAGAAAAATACAAATAAAACAACTGGACATCATATATAAATGATATGTGTCACATGTGTCTAGGAAAGCATCCAAACAAGGCGTAATTCCAAAAATACCATACTAAAACCAAATTACAGAAATGTAAGAAACATTAGCAGCATCGCAGGCCTCAGCTTGGTCACTTGCTCTCCAGCTCCAACAGAAATCAAGAACCTGATGAAGAAGGGAACTTTCCCTAATCTATGCGTGCAAGAGTAAAATCTATTTGGGTCCAAAAGAATGAACTAAATAGGTTGTTAAATGAATCCTAGTTGGAAACCATCATCAAGATCTATGCCTAGCTGTCAGGGATTATATATTGCAGGTAATATGAAAAATGAAGTAATAAACTTGGAAGTACTCAGAAGTAAACAATCTTACAATTTCCAATTACATTTATTTACATTTATTGATTATTTAATCTATTAAATAACATAACCTCATGATCTAGCCTATGTTATGTATCCCCTTGTATAATAGTAACCACATACATCTCTGAAGACAATCTAAAAAAACCAGTCAGATCGATTCCAAGCATGTGCTTTGACATGGAAAACTCATAACAATCATTCAATTATTCATAAGCAACCCTCGGGGAATGTTATCATAGTATAACCCCGATAGTTTAACATATCATCAATTCAATAAAATAATTAACCTCTAGAAAAGCTCACAGAGTCTAACCCACTTGGTCCCACATGGCACTAATCATTTTCAAATGACCACCTAGGTAGATCACATAGTCAATACCTCCTTGGTCTACATAGAAACAATAAAACATAATGACCACCTGGAGGATCTCAAATTATATTCCCTAGGTCCGACATTCATTTAATAATGACCCTCTAGGTATCTCTCACGGTCAACCCCTCTGGTCTATGACCGCCCAACATCTCTGATAGTTAATACCTTTGGGTTAACATAACAAAAAATATACATAAATGACTCTACCTTAGGAAGCTATCATAGTCAGTTCCCCTTGGTCAAACATTCACAATGTGAAACACATGCATTTAATATAATTAGTAACTCTATCATAACAACATGAGGCCCAGAAAAACCAAACAATCCTAACAGAAAATTCTAGACCAAATCTCCATAAATAGTCTATCATGAGAATTCAAACATGAGGTTTCCTATAACAAGGTTTAAAACCTTATGCATAAGCAATCATCCCATTCTTAATCAAACAAACCATAGCAGGTATTAAACAGGGTTAAATTCCAAGAACACGCAATACCCCAACATGGGTATTTAGAACTTTATGCATATATTATCTAAATACAATCAACAAAAGGAAAAAACCACCTACCTTGATTTTGTACGATGAACAATCTTGAACATTGAACTTTGAATCGGCCTAAAACAACATAGATCTATAAAAGGGGTAAAAACAATCAACCATAAATAACTCATGAGAGAGGAGAAATCAGGAAGAGAGGCTCTATGGAAAGATAGAATTTTCTAGTGGGAATCCAATGCACCTTGCAGCATGTCAATAAAAGGTAAGATAAAGAAATGGTGGTTTGAACTTTGATCATCACTCCCGGTCACTCATGGATGAACCACAGCAAGAATAAGGTATTTCTAGATATGAGACGTGACCCCTATTTGACTCATCAATTAAAAAAAATTACATGGAGTGTTCATTTAATATACATGATGTGTACTAACCTCAACCAACTCCTACATTAGGAGGTCTTCCAAGTCACCTATGTGTCCATGTTCATTGTTGTTAGACGACCAGTACACGGCTAGACACAGTGACTGAGTACAAGGTGTGTATTCAAAAGTACACGGCATGTACTTAGAAAATTTCAATTTCATCCTTTTTCCTAAAAAAACAACCTAAAATATAGATCCATACCTAAAATTGAGATCCAGGTTTTTACAAACTCGCCCCCCCCCCCCATGAAAGCAATTTTTCCCTGAATATCCCATCCAAGGGAGGTGAAGAAGAAACTTCAAACAACTCTAGCTTCTATGATCGTACACCGTTCTCCATCTCCCAAGTTTCATCTAATAATCACCCATGTGTCCATAACACCCATACCAGAGGAACAGACTGGCCATGTAGAACCATTGTGATGAGATCTACAATTTGAATAGGGTCCTCCTTGAAGGCTGCATCCACCTCTAACTCAACCTCACTGGGTTGAAAAACAAGAGATGGGTCCAAAATGTAACGTCGTATCTAGGAAAAATGGAAGTCGTCCAGCACAGGCTAGTACCTCATAAGTAACTAAAACAGATAGGAAACTGGATCGACTCTCTCCAAAACCTCAAATGGCCTAACGTATCTCAATGAAGGCTTCCCCTATCTCCTAATCCTCATGTTTCCCAACCTCGGTGTGACACATAAGAAAACCTGATCTATGGCCTCGAACTCCAGAGGTCGTCTCCTTCGATATACATAATATTTATCCCAAGACTGTGCATTATCCATGGTCTTTAAATTCTTCTTCACCTGCTCAGTGGTCTCCTGGACAAGATGAGGTCCCAACATAGCTTTCTCTTCTACCTCTAGCCATCATAGGGGTGGTCAAAATGTAATGTTGTACAAAGAATCATAAGGTTCCATATAAATCATCACCTAAAAACTATTGTTGTCAGAAAACATCACTAGGGGTATGTTTCTCTCCCAAGAACCCTTGAAATCAACGTAGCGTGCTCGAAGCATGTCCTCCAAAAACTGAATCATGCGATCAGACTGACCATTTTTCTAGGGATGGTAAGTTGTACTCAGAAGTACATGTGTACCCAAATCCCTCTATAGTCCTTTCCAGATAGAATAAGTTAACTGTGAATCCCAATCAGAAATGATATAGTAAGGATCCCCATGCACACGTACAATATCCCTTATGTACAACCTTCCAAGCTCATCAACACAGAATGTTTCCTTGATTGGATGGAAAAATGATGCCTTCGTGATTCTCTCAACAGTACCCCAAAAAACATTTTTCTCTCAAGGATACCTTAGTAAACATATCACAAAATTCCTCTAGACATCATTCCACTTCCACTCGGGAATGGGTAAATGCTAAAAAATCTCTGTCGGTCACTGATGTTCTTCCTTCACTTGCTGATAGGTGGAACGTCTCATAACAAAACTAGCAACATCTATCCTCATACCTGGATACCAATAGTAGCTGTGTAGATCTTGATACATCTTGTTGACACCAGGATGAAATTCCTAAACTAAGGAATGAAAATCCCAAATCAACTCCTCACATATATCGGATAACAAAAATATGCGTCGATAAAAATGCAATACCTCGTCGTCTCCAACGGTCCACCCAAGAGTAGGGTCTTTTCCTAACAAACTCTCCTATAGAACTAGGCCTTCGTAATCTGACAGATAACTCATTCACACTCGATCTAGTAGATTATAGGTAACCTCTATAGAATAATGAAATGTCTTCCCCTACCTATCATGAACCTCCAAAAGCATCTCAGAGAATAGGTCCATAAGTTTCCACTCACTACTGGCCTCATGAACATCTTGTATTCTGAGTTCTCATACTCATTGCATTATCTACTACGTTTCATGTCCCAGGTGTGTAGGAATAAAGAGTCTATCCAAGGTGTTTTCACATAGGATCCCAAGTATCACTCAAGATTAACCAATCCTCTACTGAAACCATACATCTAGTGCACTACACGGAAAGAGATCACAAACCAGTCTAGTGACATCTAATTATAGCACGACGTATAACCAATGCCATCTTAGTGCACCTAAGACTACATCAAGATATAGGACATGCTCTCCTCTTAAGAAAGGGCATACTATGAGGACTTCAAAGATTAGATGAAAAGGATATCCAAATCATTACTGGTCGACCTCCTACAAGAAACTAAACATTATTTTCTAACGTATTGTCATTTAATCGATCACTACAATGTTGTGATGCCTAGTGATCACTAACATGAAACAAGACTCACAAGACTTAAAAGAATTCAAGTAAAAATGACCCTTCATAAATGGTCCTATTTTATCCATCTTCCTAGAAAGAATAGATTTAAAATAGAACCAATTTGACGCTCCCTACCTCGGAGTGTCTTATACGTCGAGAAGGACTAGCCACTCTCAAATGAGATAGTTCAAAAGCAACTTAAACACACATGTGTCGTTCTGTGAACCACAATCACAATGTCACATAACATGTCATGAAGCCGAAAAGATAAACTGACTGGCATGTTGAAACACCCATGTCTCAAAATGTCCCCCCATGTAGTGGGGTGAAAAAGGTTTCAATACACATAGGTCACTCTACACTAGAGATAACCCAAGAACATACACTACGTCTCAAAGCTCAATGATGTAACCAAACTCAATGGATCATTAAAACATTTAACACTTGACGGGTATCACATATGTCAACATACACTACCCCAAGCTTACAAGATCAATGACACATTTTGGGGTACTATGTATAGTCTTTCCACTCAATGCATCCAAGTACCAGATTGCTCACACAAAAACTACCTCAAAGGAACATAATTTACACAACCATTAACTCATGTGACAAAATACCATGCCATATATCTCTAATTATTAGGTAAGTTTACATGACCTCCTAACATCAGACCATGCACGAGGCATGTCTAACCCATAGAACCAAGCGATCCTCAAGCTTATTCCCACATCAAAATCCAAGGCACAATGACCACCCCTCAGAACAAGGATGTCATTTAAAACTAGGATTCCTACTAGGGATAATGAAACCTGGACCACACCATTGTCAAAATCCTTTAGTTGAAACTAGACAACCATCTTTAAAAGTGATACCTACCATGGCCTACATCTTACAAAGAATAAGTGTCATGTTTCACCACTAGGTTTTGATAAGTAGATTCAATAGGTTTAAAATCCCTTGGGAAACTTCATTAGATCAAAATCTCAAATTAAAATAGTCAATTTTCAATAACTTTCCTATAAAACAGTTAACAATTCTAACAATCCATCATGATTGGAATGTTAGCAAGTAAGTACCTTTTTAACGACAAAGGCATCCTACAAGGATATTGTTAAACTAACCTGGGTCCTCAAAAAGGGAACACAATTGCAGTTTTTTAACCACACAACGCATGAACACATAAGTTGTTAATTTTATTAAAACCCCCCTTCATAGCATGTATGAATGGGAATCCTACAATTGATATTCAAATAATAAATTGAAAGGGAATCCCATGGCAGGGATCCTAGAAATGGGTAAAAGATGAGGGATCCTACTAGGGACTCCCTAGAAGCAATAGGTCTCACTGCCTCAAAGGCCAGAAGGCGGATATCATATGATGAACATCCTAAAAAGAAAAATGTCACGAGAGATAGCTCACATCTCATATCCGATCAACGTCTCAACAAAGATGGTCCGACCACCCAACTGATCATTAACGCAATGGTCTTACTCTTAGGAGACAACTAAAATGGTAACTAGAGGAAGAACCTATTAATTTAGAAAAAAACCCTCAAAATACCTATTTAGATTCCGGATAATGCACCATAGGTTCACCCATCGAGATCTATGTAGAAAAATACTCAAAAACGACTACTCTTGGGGTCCAAAACTGACATCGGGGAATTAAAACAAGAACATACCATCAAAGGGTACAAAAGATAACTACATGACATGTATAACTCATACATGGTGTGTACACTCACACTCTTACAAAGGTGTGTGCCCCTGCCTACCTACATGTATTTAACATCATAGGTACATGATGTGCCATCCTGGAACACGGTGTGTAAGCAAGACCTCCCTCCTGGCCATGTTCGTATACATGGCCAGACTCACATAGGATCTATCTATGAAAACCGACATGGGGAGTACTTAATCTACACAGTGTGTCCTTAACAAGACTCAACAAACTAGGTTTTCCGCCACAGGGCTGAAACCACATGGTTTCTCTCCTGGTTTAACACTACATGGTGTGTTCACCCTAGACATGGCTTGTACCGGTTAAGTTCCATTGATCTGTGTCATTGGTCACATGCCAAATACATGGTTGATAACTACACGACAAGCATAAATGATACATGGTGTGTAAAACCTAAGATTCATACACTGTGTCATTGGTTACACGACTGGATACATTGTCCACAGCAATATAGTGTTCACAAACTAGACACAGTGTATTCTACCAATAGTTTTTCATCCCCGTGTCTCTACTCACAAAGTTAGTCACACGGTCAAGAACTACACAACATGTACTTATAGTACACAGTGTGTAATTAATAAAGGTTGTTTCTTCCAGAATATAAGAACACATGGTATGTGTTTATAACATCATACACCATGTTGTCTGGGTTTCTAGACAATAGGCCTCTAAAAATCCTCGTGAACCCTTAAAAATATAAAAAAATTTCTATGTCATGAAATATTATTACCCCTGAGAACCCATTCTCCACTGAATCAACGTTTTTCATCCTTATTCATATCATAACATGAAAAAATTCAATTAATGTTCAAACATGATCCACCAAATTCTCTTCCAAGAGGGACCATAACACCTCAGGGACCAAAGTTTGGAGTCCATTCCAATGAAACTTACATAATAAAATACCCTATCAAAATAGAAGGTATTATATCACAAAATCAATCACTATAGCATGCATATCTAGCACAACATCTATCACAGCATCATGCAATCAGTAATTCACCCTAAATGGCAAGACTTGTGATCTCTATCAAGTGAGTATATGATGAATGAGATGGAATACCCTCATCTCATCGGGTTGGAATAGAAATAAAACCTCAATATTATCAAAGATAATAGCACAATACATGTATATCACTGAATAGTGAAATCAATTCAATTTTAATAATTCAAAAAGGTATAAAAATTACAATATTTGAGGTAACATGTATTTTCCCATGACATGAGTTAGCTACTCCCATGCATAGATTTCTACCAACTAATTATTCCTTTCTATCTCTATTTATAGGATTCAAATAGTAAGAAAAACATGAAAATAACTCCTCTAATGCCACTTTGTAGCATCTCAGTTCTGGGTTCCGCCCAATGGTGCCCCATACCCGGTTGGTCACATGGCCTCAAGAGCATTTCCCCATTCACCAGAGGCTACAGACTAGTAGCAAGGTCCATGGTTGAGATTGTGGGGGAAACTATGCCATCATTGGTAGAGTAGCACTGTGGAACAAATAGTAAATAGTAGCATAAGTTGTAAAACCATGAAACAAGAGTAAACAACGGAAGATAGATATAACTAAAACAACTAGAGAACATATATAAATGATGCATGCCACATGTGTCTATAAAAGCATCCAAACAAGTCACAATGTTAGAAATACAATACTAAAACCAATTTAAATAAAAGTAATAAACTCCAATAGCATCGCAAGCCTCAGCCATGTCCCATGCTCTCCAGGTCTAATAGTAGTCAAGTACCCAACGAAGAATGTCACATTCTATTATCTATACCGGAAACAATATAACCTGTATGGGTCTAAAAGCATGACCTAAATAGGGTGTGAGATGAATCCCAGTAAGCCACCACCAAAAGATCTATGCCTAAATGTTAGTGAGTATATATAGTAGGGAATATGCCAAATGAAGAAATAAACAAGGAAGTACTCAGAAGTAAACAATCATACAGTTTCCAATTACATTCATTTACATTTATTAATTATTCAATCTGTTGAATAATTTAACCTAGGGATCTATCTTATGCTCTATATCCCCATGTATAACAGTGACCACAAACGTCTCAGAAGACCATATAAACAAACAAGTAAGACTATATCCAAGCTTGTGCTTTGGCTTGGTAGACTCATCACAATCATTCAATTATTAAAAAGAAACCATCTGGGAAAGTTCTCACAGTCTAACCCCTATATTTTAACATATCATCAATCCAATAAAATAATGACCCTCTGGGGAATCCCACATAGTCTAACTCCTTTGGTCCCACAAGGAACTAATCATTTACAAATGACCACCTCGGTAGCTCACACAGTCAATACCCCTTTGGTATGTATAGCAACAAAAAAACGTAATAATGTAACACCCCGAGATTTTATGAAAAATATTCTTTTTAATTTCATTAATGTCTTGTGTTGTTCGCTACACCAAAAGAAGCTTTCACAACACGCATCCTTGACTTGCCTTGCATTACACGTTATCGCGACCTTCCTCGATAGTGTGTGTAGTACGCAATACTGAGTTTCACTAAACAACGATATGCTATTAAAATATTATTAAAACTAGCCGTTAAGAATAGTAATAACCACTTTTTGAAATTTTGTAAATTTTATTTTTTAAAATGGACTTCATTTTTGGATTCGGAATATCGAAATTAGATTAGGGGGAAATTTTGGTACTTTTCGGATAACTTTCATTTTCTGATGAATAGTGAAAATTGCTAAATTTTAATTAAAAACAACCTTTTTAATCGAAATAATTAATAGTGATAAATTATTAATTTGAGTGGTTTTAAAGTATATTTAGAATATATTTTTACAATTTAATACAATGTTGTTCATTGGATGTAATTCTACATTTAAACCAGACATAAACAAGTGTCAATCTTTTGATAGTTATTATCTCTCAAGAACATGTTATTTGTTTTGATGACGGAAATTAATTTTTAAATTAATTAATGCAACTGATATTTTTTTAATTTGGTAAAATAGACATCATTTTTGAGTTCATAATATCAAATATAGCTTAGGTCTAATTTTTGGTATTTTTCTGGAAACTTTCATTTTTTGATGAATAGTGAAACCACTAAGTGGTAGTTAAAAAAAATGAATTTTTCTTAAAACTTAAATTTACCGCTTATGTGAGTGGAATTTCAAAAATCTGAGAGACACAGTTGATGTTATTAAGTAAAATTTGGTTCAATGAGATGAAATTAATTTTTGGGGAACAGTAACTTTTTACTTTTTTTTACCACTTTTAAAAGCAAATAGGGTAATTAAGGGTAACAATTTTATTATTATTACCCTAACACATGTCCTAATTCTATTGGATAAGTTTAATTCGAACAAAAAGAACCTTAGGAATAAAATATGACCATTTAGTCCCACTTGGATTAGATTAGGACATTTATTATTATTTAATTCAAAGAAGAGTTAAAAGAGTTAAAACCAAAGTTTATTTACTAAAAAAAATTTAATATAGGGTTATGCATAATATAAATTCGATTGTAAATATTCATTAGAAATATAATAAGATTTCATACATAATGATATTTTATTTATAATTTTTAGACATTAAATAAATTAATTTATTTATGACACAATGATGATGCAGTAATTACCATAATAATGTAGAATTAGAATAATTGATATTATAAATGCCCAAATAAATATAATTTGAGACCCTTTATGAATTAAACTAATTTTATAGGTCAATATGGAATGTTAGTATTGATTTAATTAACTTTTGTCGAATTAATCATTCTGTTATGAGTTTCACAAAAATCAACTATTGAATAGTGTCAAAATTGACATAAAATAATTTTTAAAACAAATATTATATTATTAATTTTAATTTTATTCCTAAAAATATAAGGTTCGGACAAATGACTTAGATAAGGTTATATATATTAATAATAAACAACTTGGGGTTCTTTTGGATTCTTATAGTAAGTTTATTAACCTTATAGTGTAAGAACACAAGAAGACACGGTAAAAGTAAAATTAATTAACTTAATGTTAAATCTAATTGATAAGGTTAAAATAGGAACCTAAACTTGTATAAATTATATTGGATGAGAGGATTTCGACCCATCCCTACCTTAGCGTCAAAATAAATCAATTTGGAGCTATTTAAAACTGAACATGACTTTATAATAAAATAATATTTTTAGTTTTTCCAAAGGTGCCCCTCTCCTCCCTTATAAAAGGGCACCCCCTCCCTCTCTTCCTCACACCACATTGAGCCTTCAAGATCGGCCAAACCCTACAAAATTCTCTTCCCCACATCCCTAGAAACATACTAGAGGTTCTGGTCTTCCTCAGAGACCAATTTTAGTGCCCTAAGAGGAGGTCTCAAAGAGGCGCTTCAAAGAAGAGGTAATTTTCGTTACCGATTCTTTCACCTTTATTTCTTCTTCCACTTCTTATTCTAAGGTTGTTTCATTATGAAGTAATAACATCAGTATCACTAATATACTTATATGTTATTATAAGTATGAAACAACCCTATTTCACCATCTCTCCATCCTACAGAAAATGAAATCACCGTGCGTGCGTACGTACGGAATACCGTCTCCACGCCGTGGTGTAATCTGTTTTCCACCACCACCTTACTTGTATGGGTATAATGGTGTAATTAATAACTATATATGATTATTGTAAAGTTATATTGATTCTGTAATAGTATACATACACTCCAATAAAATTACACGATCATGGGAATGATATCATCGCTCGTGCGTACGTACAGAATACCGTCTCCATGAAGCGATGTGATTCATTCTCAATGATTAACCATTAATGAATGATTATAAAGTATATAAAATAAGTAATCATAAAATATATGACATAATAATGATACTGGATTTATGTGTATATATATGTATGTCATCTACTTAATTCCATTCAACTCAATAAGGAAACGAAAACAGTGTTCATGCGTACGTACGGACTACCGTCTCCATGACCGGTGTATTTCCTTCCATTTTCTGATTTATTATATATATGTATATTATGAATATATATTATATATAAATAATGTTTTATATTCTGGAATTAAGTAATCATGATCTAAGTAATCATATGAATAATTACAAGTCAAAACAAGGATGACAAATGAAACGATTTTACCCAAAACGCTCTTTAACATGGAATTTACAAAAGAATGGGTAATATAAAGTCATAAGTGAACCATATATGATATCATAACAATGAGTATGATTCTGGATTAATTCAATGACATTATTTAAATCATTATACAGGAGGTTCAGACACTTACGAAGCAAATCAGACCTAAGGTAAGGGAAATATCACAATCTCATTTTTATCCGAGATTGTTTATAATTTGGAATTTACTGGGGTGTATTTTATCATCCACATCAATGTTTCCTCAATATGTAATATTTATATCCTTCTACAATATTTTATATTCAATTTTACCCTTCGGTGAGTTTTTATTAAAAGATATGAAAGGAATCTTTTTTCGTTTTTCGTACGAGGTACTTTTTGACTTTTCTGACAAAAGTATGAGAAGAATGTTTTTTTTAACTTATACGGCATGAATGGATTTTTAAAAAATTATTTCCAAGAAGATTCCTTTACAAGTTTTCAAGTTTATTTTTAATCAACTTCTTTTAGTTTAAAATTTTATGACATTTTAAGAAAGGAAAATGTTTTTGAATTTAAAAGGATATTTTCCTCAAGAATGGAGTTCATGTGTTTTATCAAAATTATTTTCCATCAAAGATAATATAGGGTTCTGTTTATATCCCTATTATTACATTGATTTGATTATGTTGTGATGGAATTATTTTTATGAATTCCTTTATCTTATATGAATTGTTTTATGATGTCATGATGTTTAAGATTCCCATTTTTATTACATGGGTTATGCTATGATGTATGGTTTATGATTTTGTGGCACACATAAGAATGGTATCATTATGAGATGGGTGGGACCTATATCTCCCTCCAATGAGTTGGGTAAAGATTTTATATCTCATGAGATAGACATGGCTGGAATGGCAGGTTAAACCGGTTCAGTGAAACAGGACTGAAACGAGGAGTAAACTCGGTTGAGAAATGGACTTTTTCCACTAAGATAGTTTTGGCAATGTGTCTTGAATAATAAGAAATGATTATCTATGATTATGTGTGTATGCCAAAAAGTTTCATGTTTTAAGTTATGATTATTGTGATTACATTTCACTACTATGATTTATCCCATGTTAAGAAATTATGATCTCTTTTGCAGGGTAAGATTTCCAAAATGTTATGTTCTTATTAATATGATGTGATTGATATTTCTTTTGTTTACCCTTACTGAGCATTTGAGCTCACCCTTTTATGTTTTCTTTTCCCCAAGATATAAAGAAAGGTTTTAGGTAATAAAAAGGGAAGATATTAAGGGAGATGTTGAAGATCTTTCACCACGATTAGAAGATTATATTTCAAGTTTCCAAAGACACTAAACTATTACGATCCTTGTGTGTGTGTTTTTGTTATGTACTAAGTATTACGAAAAAGTAATGTAATGTCCATGTACGTTAAGCTTAGGGTCTCTACAGTTGGTATCAGAGGAAAGGTTTAGTCAACCTTTGGAAATTAGGATGCGAGAACGTTAGTGAGATCCTTAGAGATATTTCTAAGGTATGTCTAGGGATGTCCCTAAGGATAAGTATACGTATAGGATATAGTCCTAGAACTATGTTAATGATATTAGATTAAACCAAAGATGTTAGATATTGAAGTCACTCCCCCTTTATTATGATTTTTGCCTCTAACACTATTCTTTTTGGGTTTTAGAAAATGGCTGGAAACAAGATGATTCACGATAATGGAGGATATTATGGAAAATGGAATGATATTCTTCATGAGAAACCAAATGAAATGGGATTTGGAAGTCCAACCATCATTATTATGCCGAATCAGCAATCTCATAATATGATCAATAAACTCAAATTTGGTAAGTTTCCTGACTCGGCTAATAAGAGAAAGATGGAGTTTCATGATGATCATAGAGGAAAGAAAGTTAAATTTCCCTCATGTAAATCATGTGGGAAGAGGCATCAGGGAGATTGTTTCAAAGGAACTGGAAGATGCTTTGGGTGTGGAAAAGAAGGACACAAAGCCAGTAAGTGCAAAGGAAAAGGTTCAGTTAATACCATGGACAAGGATAATCGTATTGCTACGACATCAACAATGATTAAATGTTTTAAATGTGGAATGTACGGGAATTAGGGAAACCAATGCCCTAAGGTAAAGTCTCCTGAAGAGAATCAGTATGGTCGTATGGGTAGTATTTATGTTGATGATGATGAAGAGACTACAAATGATATGTGATATGAAAGAATTGTTGAAGCTCGGTCAATGGTTTAAGAATGTAGTGGAATGATTTCATGTTTATCAACTGTAATGTTGTATAAGTAATATCATGGTACTATGGAATAAAGAGACATCTAATTATTGTTACACTGTTGTCTTTCCTTGAGTTTTGAAAGTGTATTATTAATGGTACTAGTATCCACTAAAGGATATTCAGATACTTTTGGAATATAGAAGGGATAAGGAGAAAATTAAATGTTTGATAGTATTCATGAGCTCATGACTAATATAAGGAGAAGGTTATGTAATGGATTGAGTATATAGAATTTTTGGATTTTGGTATGTGGAAAGTGTTAACTTTTAACTGCATTCATTTTTTCACTTAGGTTCAACGGGTATTCAAGAGAATACATGATTAAGGCCTTTGAATGTTTGGAATGTGACCAAAAAGACATATCTTATGATATATGGGGATCAACGATGGAATTAAATCTCTGGTAATCGTTTTCACTATATTATGATAGTGGACTGCAGTATTATGTATAAGCCTAAAGATTGGAATGGATTATCTTGGACATAAGTTAGTATTGTTTAAGTATAGAAGTTTTTTCGATATTATTGATGGGATGTTATAGTAATATAGTTTTAGAAAAAGGACAACCTGCAGGACGGGCGACAGTCCATCACGTCGGACAAGGCCGTGGGAATGGAACCCACAACCGAAGTGCGACTGGCCTTTATCGCCTACCACTGGCATACAGGAAGTCCCTGTTTAGTAGAAAATAGTTTTATTATATTAAGCAATATGATATATGAAGTATAAGTCCATTTTAGGAACCATATATCATTAATCTCACTATAGATGGACTTATGTATTTTTTGATAACTTTTCTAACCTTTTGTTTGAGACATATGGAATGACCCATCATTCTATCACATGATCTGCTAACACATCACGAATGACAAATTCAACTTCATTTCTTTAAGAGATGAAGTGGAAATTGTCCAAATAACTACCAACGGTGAGACTATACCGAAATCACGAAAGTATTTCTTCTAATTCCAATTTCATCAGCTTTAGGGAAACGATCTTGAAAACCAAAAATGTTGTCATAGTGCTCTTATATCTGATGAATCAGATGGTACCTTAGATTGTCACAAATTTATGGCTTTGTGATTGCTGGATTTTCCATATCCATGTTCTCTACCACTCTCCATCAGAACATGATGGTTAGATTTATCTTCCATATCCATATTTTCACCTATGTGGAAACTCAGTGATTAGTTTATTTGGGTAACCGTTATGATTCGTACTTTTGTTTTTAAAGATTGGATTTGGTATTCATTTTTATGTGGGTTTCTATTAAAGAAACTTTCTAATAGTAAACCATTTATAACCTCGACGAATTTCGAGGGCGAAATTCATTTTAAGGGGGGTAGAATGTAACACCCCGAGATTTTATGAAAAATATTCTTTTTAATTTCATTGATGTCTTGTGTTTTACGCTACACCAAAAGGAGCTTGCACAACACGCATCCTTGACTTGCCTTGCATTACACGCTATCACGACCATCCTCGATAGCGTGTGTAGTACGCAATACCGAGTTTCACTAAACAAAGATATGCTATTAAAATATTATTAAAACTAGCTCTTATGAATAGTAATAACCACTTTTTGAAATTTTTTAAATTTTATTTTTCAAAATGGACTTCATTTTTGGATTCGGAATATCAAAATTAGCATAGGGTGAAATTTTGGTACATTTCGGATAACTTTCATTTTCTGATGAATAGTGAAAATTACTAAATTTTAATTAAAAACAACCTTTTTAATCGAAATAATTAATAGTGATAAATTATTAATTTGAGTGGTTTTAAATTATATTTAGAATATATTTTTACAATTTAATACAATTTTGGTCATTGGATGTAATTTTACATTTAAACCAGACATAAACAAGTGTCAATCTTTTGATAGTTATTATCTCTTAAGAACACGCTATTTGTTTTGACGACGGAATTTAATTTTTAAATTAATTAATGCAACCAATATGTTTTTAATTTGGTAAAATAGACTTCATTTTTGAGTTCATAATATCAAATATATCTTAGGCCTAATTTTTGGTATTTTTCTGTAAACTTTCATTTTTTGATGAATAGTGAAACCACTAAGTGGTAGTTAAAAAAATGAATTTTTCATAAAACTTAATTTTACCGCTTCTGTGAGTGGAATTTCAAAAATTTGAGAGACATGGTTGATGTTAGTAATTAAAATGTGGTTCAATGAGATGAAAATAATATTTTGTGAATAGTAACTTTTTACTTTTTTTACCACGGTTAAAAGTAAATAGGGTAATTAAGGGTAAAAATGTTATTATTATTATCCTAACACATGTCCTAATTCTATTAGATAAGTTTAATTCGAACCAAAACAACCTTAGGAATACAATATGACCATTTATGCCCACTCGAATTAGATTAAGACATTTATTATTATTTAATTCTAAGAAGAGTTAAAACAATTAAAATCAAAGTTTATTTTCTAAAACATTTTTAATATAGGGTTATGAACAATATAAATTAGATTGTAAATATTAATTATAAAGATAATAAGATTTACTACATAATGATATTTTATTTATAATTTTTATATTTTAAATAAATTAATTTATTTATGACACAATGATGATGTAGTCATTACCATAATAGTGAAAAATTAGAATAACTGATATTATAAATATCCAAATAAATATAATTTGAGACCATTTATGAATTAAACTAATTTTCTAGGTCAATATGGCATGTTAGTATTGATTTAATTAACTTTTTTCGAATTAATCATTCTGTTATGAGTTTCACAAAAATCAACTATTGAATAGTGTCAAAATTGACATAAAATAATTTTTAAAACAGATATTATATTATTAATTTTTATTTTATTACTAGAAATCTAAGGTTCGTCCAAATTACATAGATAAGGTTATATATATTAATAATAAACAACTTGGGGTTCTTTTGGCTTCTTATAGTAAGTTTATTAACCTTATAGTGTAAGAACACAAGAAGACACGGTAAAAGTAAAATTATTTAACTTAATGTTAAATCTAATTGATAAGGTTAAAATAGGAATCTAAACTTGTATAAATTATATTGGATGAGAGGATTTCGACCCATACCCACCTTAGCTTAGAAATAAATCAATTTGAAGCTATTTAAAACTGAACATGACTTTATAATAAAATAATATTTTTAGTTATTCCAAAGGTGCCCCTCTCCTCCCTTATAAAAGGGCACCCCCTCCCTCTCTTCCTCACACCACTTTGAGCCTTCAAGATCGTCCAAACCCTAACAAATTCTCTTCCCCACTTCCCTAGAAACATACTAGAGGTTCTGGTCTTCCTCAAAGACCAATTTTAGTGCCCTAAGAGGAGGTCTCAAAGAGGCGCTTCAAAGAAGAGGTAATTTCCGTTACCGATTCTTTCACCTTTATTTCTTCTTCCACTTCTTATTATAAGGTTGTTTCCTTATGAAGTAATAACATCAGTATCACTAATATACTTATATGTTATTATAAGTATTAAACAACCCTATTTCACTATCTATCCATCCTACAGAAAATGAAATCATCGTGCGTGCGTACGTACGGAATACCGTCTCCACGCCGTGGTGTAATCTGTTTTCCACCACCACCTTACTTGTATGGGTATAATGGTGTAATTAATAACTATATATGATTATTGTAAAGTTATATTGATTCTGTAATAGTATACATACACTCCAATAAAATTCCACGATCATGGGAACGATATCATCGCTCGTGCGTACGTACGGAATACCGTCTCCACGACGCGATGAGACTCATTCTCAATGATTAACCATTCATGAATGATTATAAAGTATATATAATAATTAATCATGAAATATGTGACATAATAATGATACTGGATTTATGTGTATATATATGTATGTCATCTACTTAATTCCATTCAACTCAATAAGGAAACGAAAATAGTGTTCATGTGTACGTACGGACTACCGTCTCCATGAACGGTGTATTTCATTCCATTTACTGATTTATTATATATATGTATATTATGAATATATATTATATATAAATCATGTTTTATATTCTGGAATTAATTAATCATGATCTAAGTAATAATATGAATAATTACAAGTCAAAACACGGATGACAAATGAAACGATTTTACCCAAAACGCTCTTTAACATGGAATTTACAAAATAATGGGTAATATAAAGTCGTAAGTGAACCATATATGATATCATAACAATGCGTATGATTATGTAATAATTCAATGACATTATTTAAATCATTATACAGGAGGTTCGGACACTTACGAAGCAAATCAGACCTAAGGTAAGGGACATATCACAATCTCATTTTTATCCAAGATTGTTTACACTTTGGAATTTACTGGGGTGTATTTTATCATCCACATAAATGTTTCCATAATATGTAATATTTATATCCTTCTACAATAGTTTATATTAAATTTTACCCTTCGGTGAGTTTTTATTAAAAGATATGAAAGGAATCTTTTGTCATTTTTCGTACGAGGTACTTTTTGACTTTTCTGAAAAAAGTATGAGAAGAATGATTTTTTTAACTTATATGGCATGAATGGATTTTTAAAACATTATTTCCAAGAAGCTTCCTTTACAAGTTTTCAAGTTTATTCTTAATAAACTTCTTTTAGTTTAAAATTGTATGACATGTTAAGAAAGGAAAATGTTTTTGAATTTAAAAGGATATTTTCCTCAAGAATGGAGTTCAAGTGTTTTATCAAAATTATTTTCCATCTAAGATAATATAGGGTTGTGTTTATATCCCTACTATTACATTGATTTGATTATGTTGTGATGGAATTATTTTTATGAATTCCTTTATCTTATATGAATTGTTTTATGATGTCATGATGTTTAAGATTCCCATTTTTATTACATGGGTTGTGCTATGATGTATGGTTTATGATTTTGTGTCACACATAAGAATGGTATAATTATGAGATGGGTGGGACCCATATCTCCCTCCAATGCATTGGGTAAATATTTTATATCTCATGAGATAGACATTGCTGGAACTGCAGGTTAAACCGGTTCAGTGAAACAGGACTGAAACGAGGAGCAAACTGGGTTCAGAAATGGACTTTGTCCACTAAGATAGTCTTGGCAATGTGTCTTGACTAATAAGAAATGATTCTCTATGATTATGTGTGTATGCCACAAAGTTTCATGTTTTATGTTATGATTATTTAGATTACATTTCACTTCTATGATTTATCCCATGTTATGAAATTATGCTCTCTTTTGCAGGGTAAGATTTCCAAAATGTTATGTTCTTATGAATATGATGTGATTGATATTTCTTTTGTTTACCCATACTAAGAATTTGAACTCACCCTTTTATGTTTTCTTTTCCCCAGGATATAAAGAAAGGTTTTAGGTAAAAAAAGGAATATCTTTATGGGAGATGTTGAAGATCTTTCACCATGATTAGAAGATTATATTCCGAGTTTCCAAAGACAATAAACTATTACGATCCTTGTGTGTGTGTTTTTGTTATGTACTAAGTATTCTGCAAAAGTAATGTAATGTCCATGTACGTTAAGATTCGGGTCTCTACAAATAACCACCTGGAATCTCTCACCGTCTATGACCTTGGTCCAACATTCAATTAATAACGACCCTCTTGGTAGCTCTCGAGGTCTTTCCCCTATGGTTTATGGCCACCTGATAGCCCTCACTGTCAATACCTCTAGGTAAACATAAAAAAGTATATAAATAAACAACCCTACCTCGTTAAGCTCTCATAGTCAATTCCCCATGGTCAAACATTCATAATAAAAAACACTTGCATTTAATATAATCAGAAACTACATCTTAACAACATGGTACATAGAAAACAATGCAAGCCTAACATAAAACTCTAGAGAAAATGGCCGTAAACAATCAATCAAGGGAATGCACCCATGGGGAGTCCTATATCAAGGTATAAAACCTTACGCATAAGCAATTACCCCATTCTCAATCAAAAGAACCATAACAGGTATTAAATCTAGTTAAATTCCAAACACACGCAATACCCCAACATGGGTATTTAGAACTTTATGCATATATAATCCAAATACAATCACAGAAAGGCACAAACCACTTACAATGATGTTGTATGATGAACACTCTTGAACGTTGGCCCTTCAATCTACCTAAAATGAAATAGATCTACACAAAGGGTAAAAATGATCAACCCTCAATAACTCATGAGAGAGGAGAAATCAGGAATCAACTCTCTAGGTAAAGATATAACTCACCATTGGGAAACCAATGAACCCAGTGGCTTCTCGATCAGAGGTCATATGGAGATACAGTGGCTCAGACTGTGACCATCACTCTTAGTCACTCCTGGATGAACCAATGTTAGAAGAAGGTATTTCTAGAAATGAGATGTGACCTTTCTTAGACTCATTAATTAAAAATAAATTTACACAACATGTTCATTTAACGTACACGTTGTGTACTAGCCTCAACCACCCCCCACATTAAGAGGTCTTCTAGGTCACCTACACAGCCATGTACATGACTATTACACGACTAGTAGATGGCGTGTACTCAAAAGTACATCGCGTGTATATAAAAAATTTCCATTTCTTCCTTATTCCTCAAAACAAATCCAGCAATATTAATCCATACATGAAAAGAAGATCCAGTTTCTTAGAATTTTTTTTTATAAATTATTGATTCTAAATAATATCTATGATTCAACTAATGATCAATCCATAAGCTCATATATGTCATTACTAGAATGAGAAACAAGGGAAGACCACGTAATTCTTCAATTTGAATGAGAGTGTCAAATAATCATCAAACACTCAGGTTCTGATGTTGTTGACAGACTACCAAATCATTCTTGTTGAAAGAGGTTTTGGATGATGAATAATGCTTTTGAAGTAGCCAAGTTTCCTTTCCTAATGTGCTCTAGTGCACAAATGAGATAACGCATGTGGAATTGGAATCTATCTGAACAATGTGTAATGGGATGTTTGAATCAAGATACTCATAATCCGGAACTCAATTGGAGCGGTATCAAAATATAAGAAAACTACTGACCATGTACAAAAAATTTATCCATATTTCATAGCCTGAAATGTGGAAAAACAAACAAGGTTCAACTACTATGCATGTTTGAAATACAGGACATATCTTGAATTTTTTCCTAAATTCAACATGAACGTTGTCTTGGGATTGGAGGTGAGCCTTGGACAAACACTATTCCATTATGGGGTCCCTTTAGACATGGGAGTGGATGTGTATAGGAATAAAGGTGTATGTGAAGCATGGAAATAGAGTGATGGAATGTTCTAATGTCTTATATTACCCTTGGAATTACACAACTGTGGATTATAACACACTGATGTGAGCATATTGGTATGAACAAAGACTAAACATATCTTGCATGGGATCATCCTCTCAGATGGTGAGAAATTTGTGAAGATGAAAAAAATGTGGTAGATGATCTGCATCGAGGGAGGAGACCACTTGTGTGAGGCCTGAGATGCTTAGCAGTTTTACAACATGAAGGTGAGAATGATAAACATGTAGTTTAACATCACATGGTGAGGAAGATGAATGGTAAATCTTAACATCATGTGATCAGAAAACGTCCCACTATTTAACATCATGTGATTTGGGCATTGCAGATAATTTAATGTCACACTTCTTGCTCCCTCGACAATAGTTTAACATTTTTTGACATGAAATATAAAATTTCCAATAGTATCTTTGTGGTAAATTTGAAAAATACCTAATTTTAATGAGGAAAAATTGGCCTACATACTACATAACTATAACTAAGAAACTGCGAACATGGCTTTCCAAATGTGGGTATATGTGGTGCAGCAGAGTGACAAACCCGACACACCACACTTTCCATACGAGGCTCCTAGTTTATGGTCAGAGATTTTGGACCCTATAGATCATTTACGACTCGACCAAATAGATATACACCATAAAAAATATCCCAATCCCATATGATTAATTCACTATGTGGGAAACATGGAGTGGTAAAGGATTCAATCTGAAATGTGGGAGTGAACATTAGGGGTGACACCTAGCATAAAATCCCATCTTGATACAATAATGTAAATAATGGTATATCAAGAATTACATGGCATGGATGAATGTAGGACTGGTAAGCAAGGATAATCCATTTACAATGTTTGAAATTTAGTGATCGTAAAAATACCAACAAATAATGGGGACAACAAATGAGAAATTGATTATAGACCACGTTCGAAACACAGTATTTTCCATTTTCTTCCAAAGACTCATTAGGGTGTCGGTCCAAGATGGTAGGTGACCCAAATAAGTCATGAGACCATCACTGTTAGGGGTCCATCAAGATTTTAAGTATAATTGAAAACTCAAACTGATGAGGAATCAAATTGTGGACTAAACATATTAGAGAGAAGGATTCACACCCAGGAATGAAAATAGATTAAGGTCATCATTAAAGGACCATGGAAATTAGTTTAAAGTTGATTTGATAATCCTAGAAGAAAATTTTCAGTCTTAGGGTATGGAAAAATCACATAGGTGTAAAACCCCAATGTGAATGAGTCTAAGGAGGCGTGTGTTTTACATACACACCCTAAGTTGAATGAAATAATGTTTAAGGTTACATTTCTTAGACCATAACTAAGGCCAAAGGGACCAAAAGGTTTAATGAATCTATGGTTGGGATAAAATAAATTTATGGATGTCGTTGTGTATCCAATATAGATGGGATTCAATCCGTATATTGTTCTTAATACATAGGATGGTGGGAGACCATTATTGGTGGGGGAAATCCTCTTTGGCGAGGAAGATGAAGAATCCCATAATTATCATGGGGAATCGTAAACTTGTTCAAGGTAGGATCATAGTTTAATGTAATGTGTTGATGGCGTTAACTTTTATATTAAGGTCATAGATTTTGCAACACAATGGAGGTACTCCAAGAGAAATATGTGTAATGTGGTTGAATAGAAAACCCAACGTGAATGAGGACCAAGGTGGCTCACACACACCACATGTGGATTCCTAAGGAAGATCACATAAATTTTGAAGTCATATTTCATGGACTATGCTAAGGCGGGGCTGTCCATAGATCTGATAACCATACAAATTGTCACAACGTCCAAGTTTATAGGCATCACTCTATATCCCAAGAGGATGCAAATCAATACATGTGTAGTTATAGAATTCTGTGTAGTTTAACATCATGTGGTAAAGACAAAGATGTATTGACGTGAAGGATATATAATGATGTGGTTGAACCAATAATTAATGAATCTGGAATCACTATGTATCCCATGGGGGAGAGAATACATCCTTGTGTAGTTCTTAAAGGGAAATATCCCTATATAGGTATGGCCCATACATAGATAGTGAGGGAATTATATTTTTCGTTTTTTTGTTTTTTTATTATATATTTCTTTAGTGTTGATGGACCAGGATAGAAAATTTGGGTATCACTTTATATATGATATAGATAGGAATCATGTCATACAAAGTTCTTGACATGTGGCATGGTAGATTATTAGTGTTGAAGGTGATGTTCTTTTAGGAAGTAACACCAAAATGTTGTGTTTTTTTCATCATGTATCTAGGATGGTGATGTCGTAGTTTTAGGTATTATGATAGGATCGGTCCAGGAAGTTTATCATCGTGTGGTAAGGATGAAAGTAGTTATGCAATTTCTCATCATCTGGCTAGGACATTGGGGGAGAAGTAACTCTGAGGTAATGTGTTTTATGTGGAAAGTAACCCTATTTTAATAGGTCTATAGAGGCCCATGCCACACCACACACTCCCATGAGAAAACATATGCCATGGGGAAAAAGGTCAAAATTACATCTGGGCCCATGGAAGAAATGTCATGGTGTTCCTATGTATCAAATATTGACTAAAATCAAGAAATACAAAGTTCTTGTTCATGGAAGCATAAAAGATCAATTCTAGAAATGATTTCCTCTTAGATAAAGAAATCATGGTGGGGTTTTTCAATTTGGAGTCATATATCTTAGACAGTGTGATTCTTAGTTTAGGGTCACAAAATTTAGACCATGGGATATACTTCTCAAGCGGATATATATAGCATGTATAGGTGATGAACATGACATGAATGAGGACCAAATATACCTATCTCCACACCACATATTCCTGAAGATACTTTCATAGTATTTAGAGACATGATGCTTGGACTATAGGGAATAAAAATAGTTTGTGGTCATAATGCATGGTACTGCTGCAAATAGTTTGAGGTAATTTTTCCTAGACAATATGATCTTTGTTTAAGGTCATGATTTTTGAAAATGGGAAAAAGGGATTCAAGAGGATTTGTGTATCATGGTGGTAAGGGAAACCCAACACGAATGAGGACCTAGGAGACCTCAAAAACACACGAAACTATCCAAAGTGGATCATGTATACAGTGTAGAGTCAAAATAATTGTACTCGGGAACCTACTTTAACATCATGTTCCTGTGATGGAAAATGTAACATAGTTTATATTCATGTAACCTTGAAAATTGATAGAGGAGTGTTCCCAATGGAGGTATATAGCACAGTCATTTTAACTCGATGTGAATGAGGAATAGGGAGGCTCCACACCCCACCATGTACTCATGAAAGAAACTAAGGAAAAGAGGCCAAAAGGTTTAAATTATTTTTGGGCCTAATGAAATGGTTTTTGGGAATTTATATGTATCCCATAAGGATTGGAATCAATAAATTCATATTTCTTGATAACAAAATGGTACAAGGCTGGTGCTGAAAACGATGTCCTCTCAAACGAGGACATTATGGTGGTGATTTACAGATTAGAGTCATATAGATTGGACTAAGTGATTCTTACTTTATGTTCATAGAATTTTTCCCATGGGATATGTTTCTATAGAGGATATACATATCATGTCAAGGTGAATAACCTGCCATGATTGAGGTCCAAGGATTCGCATATCTACACCACCTATTCTGGATGAGACTTGAATACAGTTTACAGTTGTGAAAGTTGGATAGTATGGGTTGTGAACAGTTTAAGGTTATAATTCATTGACCTATAGTAGAGAGTTTAAGTCCATGTTTACTAAACCATAGGCTCTTAGATTCAGTTAATATAGTTTTGACCATTGTAAAAGTGGTTCAAGTGAATATGTGTTGTGTAGTGGTATGGGAAAACCAGCGTGAATGAGTACCTAGGAGGTCTCAACACCACACAACATAATCTGAAGAGGAACATTCATAGAGTTTAAATTCTTAATGATTCGACTCGGGTGCCTTATTTTACATCATATTCATTGAATGGAAAATGTTTTGTTGTTTATCATCATGAAATCAGGTTGATGGGGAGGGGATTATTCCCAAGGGTGGTTTATGGTGAAGTCATTATAACCAAATAGGAATGAGGACTAGGGAGGCCCCACACCACACCACGTACTCCCAAGAGAAACTAAGACCTAGAGGCTAAATGATTGAAATTACATATCGGCCCAAACACAAGGTGTGTGGGAATTCCTACATATACCATAAGGAAGGGAATAAATCCATATGTAATTAATAATCATGAGGACTAGAAGACTAGTTTCGGAAGATATTTCCTTTCAGATTAAGACATAATGGTGGTGTTGTAGAGTTTAGAGTTGTATGCCTTGGACAGTATCGTTCTTATAAAAGGGTTATATAATTTGGATTGTTGGATAGTGCAACTCTAATTTATGGGTACGACACCTACCAAAAATATTAATCCCATATGAGTGATGATCTATGTGGGAAAAAATGGTTGGTGTTAGTCTTTCCCAATTATATGTGTAATCATACCTAAAGGGTGAATAAATATTAGGTTGAGAATTTCCCAATGGCACTGACATTCCCAATAAACATTCACTAATGCCCATAGGGGTGACACCAAGGGTGGTAGAGTCCTAATAGAACATAGGTAGGAGAGAAGGATGTGAATTGAAACATATGAGATCTAAAATATGGAAGGGGCGACTTATGGGTAGGACCACTGTTGACCTTCTTCAAAACATGGGATCCAAAAAATCATCAGTAAGGAGGGGGCATGTAAATGCAGAATTGACTGATGATCATATTCAAAAAAATGGATCATCTATTTGTTTTCAGAGATAAATTAGGTTTTTGTCCATAGAAGGGAGGTGATCTAATGAATCCATGAGACCATCACTGTTAGGGGGTCTATCAAGATGTGATAGGTGGTGGAAATATGAGCTCGGATAGACTCGATGTATGACAAAAGTTAGGGAAGTGTCAGTGTGGAACTCGACATTTTGGTTTTACACCCTAGACCATCAGAGAACTTCAGTGGTAGGACTCCACTAATCCCATGCTAAAATATTGTGGTTCTAAAAATAGATTAATGTCATATTTCTTGGAACAATAGGATCGTAGTTTATGGTCATAGGGTTTGGACCATTGGCACCTAGTTTAATGTCATTTTTATGGGATGTGTATGTGATATTTAACACCATGAGGTAAGAATATAGTGGCACAATTTAACACAAGTTGTAGAAAAAAAGGCACATAGTTTAACATCTTATGTTAAGGAAGATGCATCACAGTTTAACATCATGTTTCACAAATGAAATATTATACATTTTATTGTCATGCAATTGGGAAAATGTAGCACAATTAAATGTCATGTTACAAGTATGTATGGAGGAAAGGAGTACTGAGTGGTAGTTATATTATGCGGTAGCTATAAACCGACAAGAATGAGGACCCTATAAGTATAAATGACACACCCCAATTCTAGGGGGAACCCATATATAGTTTAAAGTAACTATGTTTCAAAATGAGTGCTCAGTTTAAAATCTTTATCCTGGGATGAAAAATTATATGTAGTTTACCTTCATGAAAATAAAATGATGGATCCCGGTTTATTTTCAGGTTGAAGAGATGTTAAAGTCTACAGATCCTTCATGTGGTATATTTTTTGAGGAACTAGGAATTATTTGGAGGACTGATTTTCTCTCCAACCATAGTGACCAAAGAATTAACACCATTATGATTGAATTTGTGAATGATGCAAGGAAATTCCCATTTGGGATCTATCTTTTGTGGATTCCATCAAGGTATTATCAGTATCTTAATATCAAGTACTATGTCACCATGAAGAAAAGATTATAGATGAACTTTGTTTTTGATAGCTCTGTATATCTTGTTATTGTACCTCTATAGATTATGTAAGGATCAGAGCCTATTCTCATCGAGGGATTCTAGTTCACCTTAACCGACTTCTACTATTTTTAATGGCGTATTATTAACATATATAGTTGATAGAAGTGATGGAAACTGAATCTCAATGGGTATAAATTCTTATATTCTATACACCAATGAATATTGGGTCACCTAGGTGGAATTATGAGTCATCATCCGATAAGTGAAGAGATTGTTGGGGAGATTTTCTAGAAAAAACATTTCTTGTTTTAACCTATGATTTTTTGAATAATATTTAGTGGGATTTGTAGAATTCCTTCATCTTTCCATTTTCCAATGCATGGTAGTGATAAGTTTAGTTACACCAGATGTTATAATTGGTGTACAACATCTTCATCCCAGATGCCGAGAAGTTGGTGTCTTTTTTTAGAATAGTGTAAGGGACTCTGAATCGATAAATAATGTGGGAGCTTTCAAATTCAACAAATTCTCTATATTTTACTTCCTTTATAGGAACAAATTATTCCTATATATAAATGAAATCAGAAATGATCAAAATGAACCTCCACTAGCGAGCTGTTACTGGTGGATATGGTCTCATGACACTGAGTCCCCATACAGGGAAGGGACAAGAATATTTATTATTCTGGAGAGGCTCTAACTATCAATTCATTAATTTGGAATGGATCTAACATGAATGAAACTTCTTGGGGAACATCATACCATCATGGACCAGGGTGGTCCATGAAAAGCCAAACCTTCAAATCTAGTGGGAAAGCATCAACATCGCCTAATTAGAACCATGAGAACTGGCTTGAACATCCTATATTACATGGGGAATATTTCCTCCATGAATGAAATAGAGTATAATTCCATCAAATCCATGTTTTTATAGAGTCTTCTCGAGGATAGTCCCACTCTAGAGGGTGAATTGTGTTGCGTGCTGAAAGATTCATCTTTTGGGAGAGTAACTTGTTAGAGATACATGATGAAGGGTGTCATCCAATCAGAGTTTCCTTATGTTTCCAGTGGTACATAGGTCCTGATGTGGAGGTAATATAGGTTAACTGGTTTACCTTCTATCCATCATCGTCAACTAGGATGATTGGAGCGACAACCCTCTGGTACTCCATATGGATGAACAAGTCATCCTGTTTAGACTCTAAAAGGGTGGAATCCAGATTGTTCAAGGAATCATCTTGACCATTCAATGACCAAGGAATATGAGTTAACTATTTTCGAGAAGGGAACTAGTCCATTATCTAGAGTGTGTGTTCCAATAGGGGCATGAGATCTGGCTTCTTGATGATGTAGTCTCCATTGATCTTATTCACGACTAGTTCAGAGTATCCCTTCACATGAAGATGGGGAAAAATCTCAGGATCCATCTCAAGACCATTGATTAGAGACAGATACTCTTCCTTGTTGTTTATGTAGCCTTATAATAGCAAGAATGAATATAAAAAGACAGACTATATCAGGGAGATGAGGACAATCACCAGGCCTACTCTGTTGAGCATGGGATTATTGAGCCTTCTAAATATTCGTCATCGAGAGGTACCATTCAAATGCATATTCCAACATGTAATAATCTAATTCACTGAGAAGATCACCTCATATGGGAAATCAAGATTGAGGGACTACTCTATTGGGATGAGATTGGCATCCATAAGGTCTGTTATAGCCAAACCCTTGATAGGATTCTAAAGAATGAACCTAATGTTGAGCAGCTGAAAAATACCTTCCCCTTATTCTAGATGGCCTATCAACATAGGGATGTTTAGGAAATACTCTAGTATTTCTACATGACATATCAGTTATTTCTCATGGTGTTTTATATTGTACCACAAATTCTGCACTTTGAAAACCAACTTGAGGTAGCTCTTCTCGATGGGAGTTTTTTTGGAATCCGTGTCTAAGAGAATGAGACTAAGATATTACCAACTTTACTATGTCCAATCATTGATCGTCAAGGTGAGAAGGGTGTTGATGGCCCATTCCATGGTGATCACATAGGGAATAAATGGCTTCTTGGAGATGGTTGGAATCAGAACCAATGGTTGTAGTAGATACTACTTGATCTCCTCAAATGTGGTATGAAACTCTTCATCCCAGTGGTAGAAGGATCCCTTATTCCTGAGATTGGAAAAAGAATTCAACATTCCTTCAAGATTATCGATGAATCATTGTATATAGTTAAGTGGAAATGAAGGTCTCATAGTTCCCAGATGTTACTCTGAGGAGGCACCCCTTTGATGGACTTGATCTTCTCTGGGTCAATCTTGATGCCACTATACCTGAAGACGAAGCCGAGAAACTTCCCAAAAGTAACCCCAAAGAAACATTTCAAGGGTTTCATACTTAGATGGTTGGAGTGTAAGAAGTCAATCGCTTTCTCAAGATCTATGAGATGGTAACAAAAATTACATGATTTGATAACCAAATCATCCATGTATCAATACACTAATATCCATTGGATCATTTTGATGATGTGGTGCATGAATCAATAATAAGTGGACCCTATATTCTTCAAATATGAGGGAATTTCCAAATAGAAGAAGGTTCCGTTTGACACCCTGAAGGAAGTGGACTCTTCATTTTTGGAGGCCATCCTGATAAGATTGTACCCAAAATACCCATCCATAAAGGAGAGAGCCTTGAACCTAGATATGACATTGATCAACAGCTCAGTTACCAGAGGAGGAAAATCATCCTTCATGAAACGGAGGTAGAGATATCAGATGTCGATATAGACCCTGATCTATATATTCTTTTTCTTGATGGGAATGATTGTCTTCATCCCCCTAGGGTACTGGACATCCTTACAGTTGTTGGATTTGATGATCTTATCAACTTTGACCTCAACCATATAACCATGAGAAGGGTACATCTTCCAAGTAAGCCTCTTAAACCATCGATGAATTACTAAAAGAAAAAGATGTTGTATGGTGACTTTAGGGTCTAGTACTAGAATCTCATTATAACTCTAGGAAAAAAACATCATGATGCTGCTTTATGAAATCCATGTATTGTCACAGTTCCTCTGTCTACATGGTTGTGCTAAACAGCATTGGCCTCAAATCTATCTTGGTACCAAGATTCACCTGAACCATCTCATCAATGATGGTGGATATTACCTATTCAAATACCAGAGGAGAATCTTCCAAATACTCTATATCATAAAATGAAGGGGAATTGGTGGGAGGAGATAGTTCATCCAAAACAACTGATTCTAGAGGAACAATTGTGTCATCTTTGGTGGATGTAGAGTCCTCACTAGGGAAATCCTACTCTAGTGAAACCATAGTGATCTTAATTGTCGAACCCATTCCATCATTCCTTCGAATAAAGGTTCCATGCTTGATATAAAATAAAATGTGATGGATCACTCATTTTCGGCTCAACCCAGCACATCAGAAAAACAATTTATGACATACAGTTGTATCGATGGGGAAGACATCCTAATACCTCATAGGGTTAAGGGTTTTGGTATTACTCAATCTTGAACTATGTAGGAGTATAAGGTAATATTCTGACATTCCATGTACCAGGGTATGTTTCCTCACCTCCTCTTGGAATTGGTGATGTAGTTTTTCGGGCCTAGAATTGTGGCCTCCAACCAATGAATTTGTAGGATGAAAGAATCATCGAAGTCCATCCATGGGTTTACCACATTGGTATTATGATAAACCTTGTTGTTCATAACCCATTTTTCCTTGATCTTGTAGTATTAGAAATCTAGATAGTAGGATTAAAAAGAGGTTAAGGAAGATATATCCCCATGGATCATGCCCACTCAACTATTGAGGGTGTACTTGAGGCATTGGTGATATGAAGAGGGAACTACTTCATGAAGATGGAGCCAAGGTCTACCCATCATCACATTTTAGGCGGTATCCTATGAGACGACCATGAACACCATGCATAAAATAAGGCCACCAAACTGGGTCTACAATACGATTATTCCACATTTCCTCTTCTCGGTCCTATCATTACCCTATATCTTTATGTCAGAGTGACTCATATCTTCCTCAGTCAGTCCCATCTTGCAGAACATCTGGGATGGGATATGGTTGATCCCAGAACCTAGGTCAACTAGATAGTAGCAAACGTCCATTCCATTGAACTTTCTAGAGATGTACACCATGAATATATTCCACTACATAGGGGATACTTTTTATTCTACTAAGACTGAGATAACGTCCTAGCATTTTGCTTTCTCGACTTCCTCATCATGGAAGACCTTTGTGGAAGCTAGCTCTATATTAAACTAGAGGGGGATCTTCAAGGCTTCTACAAGGGAATCTCAAATTTCTTCTGATAGAAGAAGGGCATCGAGGATTGATATACTTGTATGAATGCGGTAGAGGTGATTAATCACATCATACTTCCTTTTTGAGAACACATTTCTATTGGTGGGAGGTTTCTCTTTGGTATGAAATGTGATGGTCTTTGCTAGTCTAACTGATGGATTCTAAGTGGTGTTGTAAATGTCCTGTTTCTCATTATTTGAACAATACATGATCATTATTGGATAATTGTCATATATCTAAGGTCTTTCCACTGCTCGACATTACTGGTTATGATGCAATTATGGTTGTTCTTCCTAGTCGAGTAGAATGGTCGGTGGTGGTAGTGAATTGGAAAAGAGAGGCTGAGAAAACTACGTATGATTGTTTATGAACAATGCCTAATAAATGGTCCTAGTAGCATGTATATCTTGTCTTGAAGTTCTATGATGGGAATCCCAATTATTTTCATATCCTCATCTCCTTCGATGATGACATCAGATAAGGACATCAATAGGGTTTAACAAATACTCTTCATTATCAGGAACCTTATGGATCCACTAACTATCCAGTATTCAAAGAGGCATACCCATGGTCATCATCAATGTAATATTCCAATAAAAGGTGGACTATAGGGTTCATCTTCATCTCTGGAGGCATGAAATCATCGAGAGTGTAGGATGGAATCAGCACCATCATGGGATGTTTCTTCTCCATGCACCTTTGGTTCCCACTCATATGAAAGGTGGATGATTTTGAAGTGAATGTAACAGATATAGAGGTATTTTCTAGAGTAAGTGCAGTGGCTTCCAGAGCTTTGGGCCAATTAAAAATGGAACATATGACACCATGGGAATGAGAGACGACTATGTGATCCAATGAGTCATTATATTTTAAATTCTCACATATGGAGACCTATTTCCACCAACCTTCACTATCTCTATCATGATATGTATAGATTCATACCACCTCTTATAGAGAAGTTCCCAATCTAAAACTTTGTTATCTGTATTTTACTACATCCAACACTTGATCACAACTCATTTCTTGATGGTATCCCCAAGGATCATTTGACAAGGGAAGTAGTCCGGATTATTGGAGAGATCAACCTCCTGTGGTATCGTAAATTTTTATAGCTTTATAATTCATTGATCCTAGACACTTCAAAATTAATGGGGAACCTGAGCCTCATTGAATGAGTAGGTTCAATTTCTTATATTTGGGAAAGAAGCTCTAGGGGACTAGTTGTGGTGAGGGATTGGATATTAATTCAATTTCCTAGGTAGCAGTGGTACATAATTGGGTGGATCATTTTGATGATTCACTAGGCATTTCTGAGCCTGAGGCTAGTCCTAAAATTGATTCCCTCAGTAAGGATATGAATGATTTATTGTTGGTAATAACACTAGCATCCTAGGGGCCTCTTTGTATTCAACGTCCATAGTCTCTAACTTGGTGGCTCTTCTTGTTGGATTTGGAGGAGGAAATGGATGTTCCTTCTTATCATGATACAAGGCTTCTTGTAAGTATTGATTCTTCTAAAAAATATCCCAAAAATCACCAGAGAATTTATCAGTGATGAGATAGGGAACTGACTTAGTCTTAATGTTCCTCATGTACATTTTCAGCCACTTCTCTTAATTTATTAGCATGTTGAGTGAATACATGAGGCCCTTACACCTGGTGAAAAATTATATACCACATTCGTCTGGTCATTGTTTTCACATGAATAGGTCTAAAAATCTAGTATTGCACACGGTGGGTCTGAACTGGTAGTGAAACAGCCTTTGATGATCTTCTCTAACAATAATGAACCTAATGGGTTTCTAGTTGTACCAAATGAATGTTGGATCATCCAATGTATAAAAAACACATCAAAAAATGGTAAAATCTTGTTATTCTAGAGTTCCCCCCAAGGGTCCACACCTTGAGATGATGTGGGTCTGATGTTGCAGCAGGTCTCCCATCCCGATGAAGGGTATGAGAGAAGGATTATTAATTTCTAGGGTGCTCTCGTATCATCTACCCATGCTAGATACATCTTTCCATCATGTGGTATTTCAAACTTTTGTGTCTCCAAAGCATTATGGTGAGCAGTGATAATATCAATTCGATCTTCTTGGAGGGGTTTCTATATTGAAATGGATTCCTCCACACAAATACGTTGAAAATATCATCAACATGATATGTAGGCTTATTAGCTCATGGAGTGGTTGGGGGAGTGTTTGGTGGTTCTTTTATTGAATCTACAAATAGAGAATCTCGATCAGGATCCTAAGGAGGGTTATCATGCTACTTAAGTAGATTTTATGACACATATTAGGCTCATTTCCCAAATAATTCAGTCTCCATCATATTGGGATGCACGTGATTTTAGAGATTGATCAGAGGTAGATGACCGAGAATGACATGTGGCTACCCCTTCAACCCCATTAGAGGAGGTATAGGAATGGGTTGAGGATCACCATAGTTTTTTCACTGCTCAATAAGGCACTCATCAAGGATCTCATCAATGAGCCTCCTTTGATCGGAAATATTCTAGGGAAAGGCGGGCATGGAGAGATCAACCACTTTATCTTTCACAACATTAGACGTGTTAAGTAGTTTAAAGATATTCACCTATCATTTACTCTTTTTGAGGGTTGTTACTGATTGTAAATTATGTATAGGATTTTCTAAGGACAAGTTCTTACCTTTTTTGGTGATTAAGGACACCTACGAGGTCCACCTAATGTTTTGTTTCTCGAGAGAGTGGGTTGTCTCCATCGAATCCCACAGTAGTAACCTAGTCTCGTTTATCATGAGGACAATCGTGTTCACTATGACGATTACCAAAGGAATATCCTTGATGATTCTAGGAAATTCAATCTATCATGATATAGGACTAGAGTGGAGATCAGTGTACTTCCCCTTTACCTAGAAATGAACATGTAGTGTTTCCTCTTCAATAATTCTATAGAGCACCAGGAAGCTCTGAACACATTTTTTTTGAAGGATATGGCGTTATCTATATGATGAATGGTTCTTGACCACTGGAAGAGCTACCAAATAATATATGTGGAAAAACATGTTGATTTCATTGATATTATTCGTACACTATGTGTTTACTACTTGACAATCGTGGAGGGGGAAACGCCTTGCCCATATGGTTCTGCGAAATTTTCTAACCTCGTCTTGTGTGAGGGTCTCCATAAATTTTTTATCATGATCTATAATTTTCCTGATCATCATTTAAAAATGATCTATCATGAGGGTTCCCCATAAGTTTCCCTATTCATAAGTCATACTAGTGTCTTCACCACCCCAAATCTTATTGATGTTGGATGATAAAATGGATACACCGTGGATGTAGCCTGCTGTGGTGGTGGACTGACCAATGGATAGACTATTTCATGCACTGACCGATCATTATATGCTAGGTCATTTTTTAGAGGGAGTGTCGACCACATCATATCATCCATGTAGGATAGGGTATTTACCATTGTGTCATGGGAGAGAGTAATGGAAGTCATCTGTTGGTCTATAGGGTGCTCATAGTCCATAATTTCCTAGAAATACTCAATGTGATCTCGTGATGTGGTAGAGAATGAAGCTAGTGATGATAGAGATGACTACATCATGAGACCCTAGAAGGGAGCCACATTTTCTTCCTCCTTCATATACCTATAAATAGGTCTCAGGATTTTGTACATATAACCTTTTGAGACGATGATCCTCACCCATTAGGCTCCTTCTATAGACTTTGACATGGAAGACTAGGGGGAAGGATTTTTCATTGAGTCAAAATCAACTTTTGAATATGATAAATGAAGGATATTGACAACAACCTTGTGCTTCTTAGAGTTATTACTTCAATGGAATCAGTTATCCCTTCTTCCCCTGGATGGTTCTTCACGATAGAGAAGTTCATCGTAATGAGGTCGACCTTCATTTTGGTTGGTGCTAGGCTAGGGAGGACCTCCTCTTGGGCTAGTTGGGATGTGGGGAGGACCTCCACATTTTTTTAGTCGAGTGGGGAGGGACCCTACTTTGGTGAGTTGATGTGTGAGGACAGGCCTCAAATATATCAAATGGTACATGTGTAGGGCCTCCATGCTGGGAAACATGAGTACAAGGAGGACCTCTATAATTGTTGTTGGATGCATGGGGAGTATCTATGCAGTGGTGAGTGGTGTAGTGGGGAGGACCTATGCTTGATCTAGTATAATTATTGGGAGGATATCCTTACAGGATGACTATGGGACTGGGAGGCCCTTTGTGTTTGTTGGTAGTGGTATCATGATGATTAGTTTCGTACAAATTTTCAATGAATTTTGGAGGTCATCTATATTGATAATGCCTAGAATGGAGAGGACCTATACTTGAGGTAGTGGAAACATGGTAGGGACCTCCATGTTGTATTCCTATGGAATGGGGATGACCTTTGTGCTGGTTTTAAGTGGTAGAATGAGGAGGACCTTCATATTGATCATCATGGAAATGGGGAGGGCCTCCACTTTTATCATAGCAGGGGTAGGGAAAACCACCACTTGAGTTGTTGGTGACCTGGAGAGTAACTCAATACTAAAGGTTGAGGGATGTGGAAGGACCTCCACTTAGGTTTCTTATAGTACAATAGGACCTCCCTACTGGTTGGTGAAGAAGCAAGGAGGGCCTTTATATTTGTCAGAATTGCTATGGGGAGCCCCTCCATTTGAGGTTGGAATAGAGACCCTCCCATGTCACAGACCGTCAACATGAAGGACCATTCCCAAATTAGGAAGAGGTCATCCCTGCATTAGTATAGACCTACTAAAATACCCTTCTTACTTCATCACTCTATGTATGAAGGTGTTCCTCGTACTACATCCTACCATAGTGGAGGTCTTCCCTCTCCCTCAACCGTCAACATGGAGGTCATCCAAATGTCACCACTAGCTCATTCAGAGGTCCTCCCTATTCCATATAAAATCAAAGAAGAGACCCTCCCCACTTCTTTGATGATCAGTAGAAACATCCTCTTCTTGCTACCACTACCAACCAACATGGAGGTCCTCCCAATGCCACAGGCATAAAATATAGTGGTCCTACATATGACACCACCAGCTCAAGTAGAGGTCCTCCCCACTCTAGCTATGATTATAGTAGATTCCATCCCCTCATCCTAGATTGTTAGTACAAAGGTCCTCCTCTCGATACCACTTCTAACCAACATGGGGGGTCATCTTTATGCCATAGTCATCCAACATGGTGTTCCTCCCTATATTTATACCATCTCAACTGGAGTTCATCCCTGCTTCAAAACTCACCACCATAGAGGTTCTCCCTATGTGTCCAAAAACCAATATGAAGTTCCTCCTTGTACTCATGTTTCCCAGTATAAAGGCCCTCCCTATGTCCTATTTGATATATGAGATAACCCTCCTCACACCTCAACTCACATAATATTTTTCCCTCTTTTCTCCTCCAAAAACCAATAGTGGGGTCCTCCCCATATCCCAAAAATCTCTAGGAGAGGTCCTCCCGGCTCCAGCCCCAACCAGTATGAGGGTCCTCCCCATGTTAAGGCACTTTAATGCACTAAATAATTATACCAATGTTGAACTGGAACTGTCACTGTTGAAGGAATAACTCTGGGAAGCTCCCAGTCATTGTCAATATCGTTCGCTTCTCAGATTGAAAAAATGATTCTGACTTGACGATGAACCCTTCCACCCCATTCTTCTACATCAGAGTCTAGGGAAGGATGCCAGTTGGTGGGATTTTTTATCATGGATTCTAAGATGCACCAAATTATTAGATCTCTTTGTAGGCATATGCAGTAGGTGGAGGATTTTTCACCCTTTTAGGGTCTCATAATGTAGTCATCTCTGTCATCACATGCTTCATTCTCTACCTCTACACGAGATCATAGAGAGTATTTCTGGGACATGATAGATTGTGACCACCAAATATACCCACATATGAATACTTATAGACTTGAACAAGAGATATTGGATGAAACTATATCTTATAGAGATGTGATTATATGGTCGAAACCACCACTGAGAGATGACCCAACATATAGTAATCAGTCAGTGCATGTAGTATTCTCTCCCTCAGCCAGTCCACTGCTACAGAATGCCTCATCAATGTCATTTCCAGTTTCTCATCTAGGACCAATCAGATACTGGGGAAGAAAATATATAGGTCAAAAATCTAAAAAATTAAGCTTGTGGGGCATCCTCAGGGAAGATCAATTTCTTTGATTTTTTGGCCATTTACATTTCCAATTTATTACATTATGGAGGCCCTCACCCAATATGAGGTTATGATATTTTTTCAAACCTTCTAGGTGATGTGTTTTTACCTATGTAGCCATAAAGTGCTCTCCCAAAAGAGCCAACAACATTTCAATAGCATCAACCAATAGCGATTCATGGTTGAGTGGGTAGCTCTTCGAGTGGTCCATCACCCTACATCACCTGACGATAACTAGATACTTCAATAATGATGTGTTCAAAGCTTCATACTTCTATATGGAATTATTTAAGAGATTACCCCACATGTGTAGATTTTAGGCTAGGTGTAGTAAAATATTTTCCACTTCATTCGTATCATGAGACAACTTGACATTCCTAGAGATATTGAGGATATTCCTCCAGGAACCTTTATAGTGAACATGGTTGTTCCCAAGATAAATAGTGATGGGGACACCTGTGTGGGATTCGATGTAGAGAACCCACTCCTTAGAGTAGTGCAACATCTGGTGGACCCTAAAGGTGTCATCACTCCCCGAAAAAGGAAATATTGTGGCCTTATAGAACCATATGCATCATTTCTCGGTAGTAAGAACCCAAAAAAGTCTGAAGGACAGGTAGGGACATTTAAACCACCTGACCCACCTGATTTCACACAATAGATAGAGGTTTATTTCAACATGGACACCAAGCTCCAGCAGATCATAGATCAAAGGATTCACATTGATGAGCTCCTTGCTACGAGCCTTGTAGAGTGGCCACCAAACTATGGTGATCTTCAACCCATTTTGTTCCCTCATCCACTAGGGAAGCAGGGGAATCCATGGGTCCTTCTTATTAATATACCTATGATCTATCTCTAAACTCTTGTTCATCCTGGAAAGGTGGATACTAGAGTTTATGGGATGGGAGTTTGATATGTTTCATTTAATCCACTCTAGCATCACAGTATCCCTCCTTAAGATCTGCATTGATCTGCATCATAGGCAGCTCCATCAGCAGAACCACCAACTGCTCCACCATCCACTTCATGAGTCTCTGAACCTGCATGTCATGTTAATGAGCCTAACAATGAATTTCAGGTTATGAATACTCATCAAGATAGTAACCCCCATGAGGATGATCTGATATCTTCTCTCACTACTCCCCTCAAATCCCTAGAGATGTGAAATTTTAAAATCCATCATGATGGAAAGCCATATCCAGCATGGGTAGATGATATACAAGCACCACCAGAAATCCGGAATCCTTATTTCATCCCTTAAAATGGGATTGGTGAACCAATAGAACCTCTAGACCACTTCATCTCAAGGTGAATACCCATATTGGGAACCCAAAAATAGAAAGATACCACCAAGCTCCGATGTGTTGTGTAGAAATTGCAAGGGCCATCATTTATCTGGTATAGCCAGTTAACCATTGAGTCTATTTCTGGTTGGGATGATCTTCACAGGAATTTTCTCTACCAGTTAAAATCCACCGTCTAAAATACTAGTATTTCTAACATCTTAATGTACATGAAATATCTAGAAGAACAAGTTGCAGACTTTTTATCCAGGTGGAGGTGCCTCACGTATTACCTAGACAAGATGCCAACTTAAGAGCAGTCGCTGACAATGTCTCTGGGGAACATTATGAAAATTATGGTCCCCTACATTGTTAGTTATAATTTCATAGGTGGTTTAGGTATTTCTCAGATAAGGCTCATCACTTAGAAGAATATTTGAAGAAAGCTAAGCAGACACATCTGTTACCTCCTCCAACTCCTACAAGAAGAACTTCTAATGAAGGGACTATTGTCATCGCAGAGATTGATGCCCCAAGCCTCTAAATTTGTAACAATTAGAACATCATCCATATCATCTCTATGGTGAATAGATTTAGTCCCATACTTAGGCTTATAAATTCCTAGTATAGAATTATCATGCACAACCCCATAATTCCCCATCGCCACCTAGGAGAGAGAATTAAACTCCAGCACCTCGACAGTGCCAGGATCCTAGAGATCCCTTCCCAATCTTGATTAATTGGACCAACACATTCTATGAGGCTCAATTTCTAGGTTATTTTTGAGTTTCCTTAGAGTTATTAATTCTAAATTATCTAGAATTCAGGGAACCTCAAGAGGCTGATCTCAACGATCACCCTGACTAATACTCTTATCACAAGATCATTGGGTATAATATCAAGTAATGGTATGTGTTCATGGACTAGATCTAGGAATAGGTAGATAAAAACATGGTCATATTTTTACCTTCCATTATGCTAGTGGAATTCATCTCTAGAAATCTCTATTGCAATAGTGATGGTGAGTGGTAGCATGTCTCCTTATCTGGGACTCATAAATATGACCACTAGAAGGCTCGCAGAGTAGTCACTTTCACCCATGGTGTCATTTGTGATATTTTTAATCTTCTATAAGCTCCTAAAGATGTTGTAAATATTATAACTAATACTTATTCATATATTATATCTATATCATAGTCTTCTAGCTCTCTAGAATAATGGGAATTGATGGCATATGCAAACAAAAAATCCACTACCGGTGTTGATGCCATCTGACACCCTCAGTGATTTCATACCACCAAAGAAGGGTATTTCCCCCATAATCTACCCATTATTGATAAGTTAGTTTTATTATGACAGCATGTATGCCAATGTGAATACCATCAAGTTGGTGGATCCTAATAAGACCTTCAATGAAAAATATTATCATCCAATTACTTTGAATGTCTCCAACTGACGCCATCATCGATGGAGATAAGGATATGAGAATAATGTGGATTCCCGAGATAGTTCATCATTCCAATTCATACATGAAATCAATACCAGACATAAGTATCTATATAGGACCAATCGGGCATAGTCCTCTAAGACTATCTTGTCTGATTTTGTTACCAAAGTTGATCATTCTACTTAACCAATCAAAACATCCACAACCACAACATAACTAGCTGCATCCATCTGTGTCTAGTACCCATCCATCTAACAATCATCTAGTATTTATATTTCATGGTTCATCTGATGAGAAGCATGAAATTTATAGCACCATCTAGAATCCACTAATTCGACCAGCAATTCTCATCATACCTCCTACCAAAGAGAATCATATTGCTGCCAGAAATATGCTCCTAGTACTGAAGAATTATGTTCTTATGTACCTCTCCATAACTTTTTCAAATATTATATTCATAGATTCCCTCATTCTTTAATAATACATGTGATAATCCCTCGTACAATCTTTTAGGTTCCCCCTCCATTTTGAAACAAATGTAGCATCTAGAGAGACCTTCCATGCTGGGGAGGTCGAGCAAGCAGAATGTCAGGCTATAATATCATCCTCAGGAGATGATGAATGATCCACTAACTAGGGTGTATCCATCTAAAATAAATCAATTTACATTTCATTGGGGTGGAATTATTCTACTTTCTAGTTGAAATGGGTTTTGAGATCATCCTTATCCAAACCCAGATTCTCCCCAATCTAGGATTGACTAAAGGATATTTGAGTCCCTCTAACATGAAGATACATGGTTATGATAGGACCTAGCAGAGGCAGGGTGAATGAATCCCCTTGATGACTTAGTTTTGTGGCCTTATTTAAAGTATTGATTTCAAGGTCATCTTGTAGGATACCTCCTAAAATGCGATGATGGGTAGAGTATGGCTCCATCTGCATGATGCGGTTATATCCTCAGATCTCCAATTCCTAAATTAATCCCTCAACAATCGAGTGAGAATGATCTGAGGTGATATTCTCCCTTAACCTCTTCTAATTACCACTATCTAGATGTCCATTACATTAAGAGCAAGGAAAATGGGTTTTGACCCAAGAGGTTGAGTACAATACCACAGTGGCTAACCCATGGACATACATAGATGACGCATTCATCCTCACAATTCACCGGTTGGAGTCCACAAAATGAGAACTATGAAAATATTTCTTCATTTACGAGATGAGTGGAAGACATGTACCCACGTAAAAGGAACATTAAGATATTACCTCATACTCCTTCATTGTTCAGGATTGAGTAATACCAAATCCCCTACCATTGTGAGGTATCAAGTTGTTGGAACCATGGATAAAAATATATGTCATATTTGTATGTTCCACTGATCCATGATGATCTAACATAGATGGAACTATCACCATTAACATGAAATCAATCATGGACCCGTAGTCGAAGGCCTGATGGAATCAGGTTAACAGCTTTTGTCACCATAGCTTCAGCAGAGTTGGAGTTACCTAGTGAGGAATTCATATCCACCTAAGCAGGAACCAGTATTCCCCCAGAATCAGTTGGATTGGATGAACCATATCCTCCCACCTATTCCCCTACCTCATAAGATAAAGATGATTTGGAATAACCTACTCCCTCATTTGAAGGGGGAATTTCTACCAATATTTATGACAAGGTTTTGTTGAATCTGGGCTGAAAGACAGATTTGAGGCCAACATTGATCAGTGTAGCCATGTCGGAAGAGGAACAATAGAAGTACATAGATTTTTTAAGCAACATCAAGATGTTTTTATTGGAGTTATAATGATATTTAAGAATACACCCTTAGGTCATAATCCACCCTCTTGGTATTCTGTTAAGTCATCGTTGATTTAACTATCCTTCTTGTAAGATGCACCCATATCATGGTGTTATGGTTGTGGTTGAAGTTAATAATAACATAAAATCCAAATTATTCAAATAGTTTCAGTACCCCAAGTGAATAGAAAAAAATTCCCATTATGAATAAAAATGGATATATCAGGGTCTGCATCAACTTCTGGGAGCTCAATCTCCATTTCCCGAAGGATGATTTTGATCTTCTGGTAACAATTTTGTTGACCAATTCCACCACTGGGTTGCAGGCTCCCTCCTTGATGGATGTGTATCTTGGGTACAATCAGATATGGATTGACCCTGAAGATGAATATTCTACCGCATTGAGGTCACATTAAGGAACCTTATACTTCCAGGTAATTACCTTTGGTCTGAAGAATTTAGGGGCCACTTATTAGTGATCCATGCATCACATCATCAAACCAATTCTCAGGATGTTAATGGAATTAAACATTGATGATTTGGTGGTCAACTCCATTATGTTTAAGGACTATATTATCGATCTTGATAAAGATTTTAGGTTCCTATTATCCCATCATCTAAAGATTAACGCCATAAAATGTTTATTAATGGTTACTTTGGGGATGTTTATTAGCTTTGTCGGTAGGTATACATGCAAAGAGATTAACCCAGAGAAGATCAAGGCCATCCGTCAGATCCCTCCTCCAAGAAACCTATGTATTCTCTGGGGCCTTCAAGGACACATTTACTATATTCGATGATTCATTGTTAATCCAGATGGTAAGTGTAATCCATTTTCTATAATAATAATGAATGGTTCATCTACTAGTGGTATAAAGAGTGTCTAACTACATTTTTGGATATCAAGTAGTATATTCTATAGCCTCCAATTCTGATGCAACCTATATCTGAATAGACATTGGTCCTATATGTGACCACTCTGAAATGATCCATTGGTTCCCCACTTTCCCAGAAGAACAATAAAGGGATAGAGAATATGTTACACTCCCTCGCTTGCATGATCCATGAAACAAATTCTAGATACTCTCACTTTGAGAAGAGATCCCTCACACTGGTTTTCATAGTGTAGAATTTACAGCACTACTTATAGCACCATGAGATTAAACTGGTATTTTTTGTAGACCTAAATAAGTATATCATGAACCCACCAATTAATAAAGGCCATCTAGAATGAAGGTAAGTGATTATTCAATAGATCGACATTAGGATCATTCCATAAAAGGTCGTCAAGGTTCGGGATCTAGTAGAGTTTTTGGAATCCCATCCAACCCCCAAAGAGAAGTCCCTCGATATTTATTTCCTAGATGAGGTTATCCTCTTAATGAATCAAGTTGAGTCATGTAGGCAGATTCATTTCGATGGTTCCTCCTAGAGTCCAACTGATAGGAGGCTCATGTAACCCAGGATCAACAGAGTAGGCCTGGGTATTGTCTTTATCACCCGGACACAGGATATCCTTCCATATTTGTTCCTACTATTAGAAGGATAGAAAAAATTAGGAAGAGTATTAGTCCCTCATTAGTAGTCTCGAGCTAGCTATCAAGATTGATGTTCCTTAACTGCATGCAAATGGAGACTTTGAGATAGTCATCCAGCTAATCAATGGAGACTATGTCATCAGAAAACCAGAGCTTTTTGGCCTATTGAAGCTCACTCACTAGCTAATGTCCTAGTTCCCTTCTTGACCACAGGTAACTCTTTTTTCCTTGGTCACAAAATGGTCGACATGTTTCCTTGTCCCGTTTAGCTTCCTCTCTTACTAAGCCTAAAAAATATGACATTTTCATCAATGTGTCACACCGAAGGGTTGTCTCTCTCATCATCCCATGTGATGTTGACATCAAGTAAGTAAACCATAGACCACTGGTGCCTCCACATCAAGACCTCTGAATCCCCATGGATTATAATAAACCACCAATTTGATGACACCCTTAATTTACTATCTCATGCACAATAATCTCCCAACAAAAAAAATCCAAACTTGAGAAAATATGACGGCGCAAAGCACAATTCACCCTCTAGAGTAGGCCCAACCTTAATAATACTATCTAAAAATGTCAGTTTGATGGAATCAACCTCCATTATATTCAATAATATGATATTTCTCTAGTTATTCCCAAATTTCACACCAGTTCCTATGTAGCTAATTATGCATGGTTGAATCTTTCCCATCAGATTCTATTTCTAGCCCACCATAGTCTATGACTATATGGAGTTCACCAAGAGGTTCCATTCCTATCATATCCATTTCATATTCATTCATCAACCACCAGATATCCTCCATACTACCAGGTACTCTTTTCCCTTTTTGGTCTAGGTACTCAATGTTGTTGGACCATATCATCCAATAACAGATCGCCATTGCAGGTTCATTATAACCACAATAGATTTCTTTTCTATGTGGGAAGAATATGTTCTTCTCAAGGAATTAAAATCCTAATTAGTTGTTGAATTCATGATATCCCACATCATTTATCAATTTGGAGTCCCTCATGCAATTCTCATTGACAATGGCACCTACTTCTGGGTAGCTTGGATTAAGAGGTTTCACGCCATGTATATCATTCAGACCAACCACACATCTTACTACCATTCACAATAAAAAGGATAGATCATGGTGTTCAAAAAAAACCTCTCCAATATTTCACAGAAAATAGTAATTTGGAATAATAAAAGTTGGCCAGAAAATCTCCCCCAAAACTCTATGGCCTTACTTGAATATGGCTTAGAATTCCCCCTAGGTGACCCCATATTATCTTATGTACATAATATAGGTACTTCTTCCCATTAAGATTCAGTTTCCATCACAATGAGAAACTATCTATGATCGTTAGACATTATAAAAATAGATCAAGTATATCTAACTGAACTATACCCCTCGACAAGAACAGGATTTGTGCCTAGCATAATCTATAGAGTCACCATAACAAGATATCCCTAACATTCAATAATAAAGGTCATCTCTGATCCTTCTGTCAATGTGACACAGTACTAGATCTCAGAATGCCAATGATACCTAGTAGGAAGACACTAATTTTCGAACCCAAATGGGAAGGGCCTTACATTATTCCGAATATCAATCCCAATGGTGCTTATTCTTTGGTCACTATGAATAGAGTATGCATCACTCCTACGACCAATGTCACGTTCCTCAAATAGTAATTCATGTGAAGGATCTATAACCTTTTATTTCTCTCCAAATTGCTTTTAAACTATGATACATCATCTTATATAAATGATGGTAAACTGTACAGAATTTTATATCCCATTAACATGACATTAAATTGAGCACCCAATTCCAAAACTCGTGACATTAAACTTTGAATGGTTTCTCCCTAGAATTATTTTTTGGGGATAAAATCCCTAGGTTTCTCATTCACATCATTTTATATCTTCTGTATAATAAAATTTTCTCTTTGAATGTCTTTCCACCTTATGTACCTATAACACGACATTAAATTATGTTGCATTATCCTTGTTTCATGTTAATAAATTGTGTAACATGTAATATATGAAACATGATGTTAAATATTTATACATCATTCTTACCATATGAAATTAAATTGTGTGCCTCCATACCATACACATGATGTTAAACTATGTTGTAGTGTCCTTACCACATGATGTTAAATTGTATGGACCAATCCTAGGAACATGATGTTAAACTGGGTACCAATGGTCCAAAATCAAGGACTATAAACGAAGAACCTTTGGCCCAATAAATATGACCTTAAACTATTATTTATATTAATTTCTTTCCCCCTAGGTTCATTTGCGTCCTACCACTAATGTTCTCTGATGTGTTGGGGTGTGAAACCTAAAGTGTTGAGTTCCACACTGACACTTCCCTAACCCTTCTCCATACCTCGAGTCTTTCCAGGATTATATTTCCACCATTTCTCACATCCAGATGGACCCCTGAATGGTGATAGTATCATTCGTTGTTAGGATTAATTATTATCCTAAGAAAAAATTATAATGGATCTCTGGGAACAAGTAGTAGATCATGTGTTTTCAACAAGGTTTGTAGTCAATTCTATGTTTTCACTCCCTATCCTGGACTGATGAAGTTGTGGATCCTATGTTTTGAACATGGAAAATAGTGTTCCTTCCCATATATCACCCCTTATATAATTTAGATCTCAAAAGTTTCAATTTACATCCTTTCTACCTCCCTATTTTCTAGTGGGACTCTACCACTCCTACTGTTTCCCCTCCGTGCTTCAGTGCATTTTGAGTGGTAATTTCATTCTCATTGGAACAATATATAACTGAAATTTCATCACCCTTATTGTACACATGTGAGTATGATTTTAAAAGCCTCACATAGCTCCTTATTTCCCACACCAAGAATGAACCACATGGTATTAGGATTTTTGGTAGTGGTTGTACCCATATAGTGGAGCTGTACTATCCCAAGATCTGAATTCTGTGACCCAAAACTAAGAACCATATTTTCTAACCTATATGACTCTAAATTTTAAATTTCCATCGTGATTTCCTCACACATAAATACATATCTTTTGGAACTGGTCTTCTTCACTTCCATGATCAAGAACAACATATTTCTTGATTACCATCTTTATGGTATATGTAGGGACACCAAGACACCTTAAACATGTGCGCAACAATAATATCAACCTTTCAGTCTCTTGTTTTGAGTTTCTCTTTGGAGTATGTGGTGTGGTGTGGGGACTCCTTGGTCCTCATTCAAATTAGGTTATAATCACAACACCATATACCTCCCTGGGTAACACACCTCTCCCCATCATCCTAGTTTCAAGATGATAAACTACGTAAAATTTTTCATTCTAGGAACATGATGTTAAACTAGTCACTCGAGTCCAATAATTATGATGTAAAACTATATGTTGGATCATTTTAGGAAATTTTCATGTGTTTTGAGGACTCCATGGTCCTTAGTCACGTCGGGTTTCCCATACCACTTCGCTACACTTATCCTCTTTAACACATTTTCCCATGTTCCAAACTGTATGACCTTAAACTAATAGCCTATGGGTTAGTAAAAAAGACCGTAATATTTCTATACTAGGTCTATGAGTTATGATCTTAAACTATTCACAACCCCTATAGTCTAAGTGTCATGCCTCTAAACTCTATGCATGTCTCTTTTGGAATATGTGTTGTGGAAATGACCCTCTTTGGCCCCATTCAAATCAGTTCCTCACCTCATAATGCTACATATATACTCTTGAGAAGATTATCCCATGGTTTTAATTTTATGACCCTATACTAAGATCCATACAATCCAATCTATATGACTTAAAATTGCACTGTTCTATTGTGATTTCCTCATCTGAGAGGGCATTGCTTCCATCATTGGCCTTCTATACTGTCAGGAAAAAGAACTATGTATGGATTGATTCTCATAATTATTGGATATATAGGAATGCAACAACATTTCATCTTTTTTCCTAGTTTTAAATTTGATCTTTGACCCCTTTTCCTACATTTTCTCTTTGGAGTGTGTGGTGTGGTGTAAGCCCTTGTATTCCTTATTCACATTGGGTAACTTTTCCACTCCATGCACATTCCCTCTAGGATACCTCTTCCCCAATTTTCTAGTTGCAAAATGATAAATGCGGTACAAATATTTATCTTTAATACATGATGATAAACTGTATGGACCGGTCATGTCACGTGAACTTAAACTGCTGCATCATTGTGCTAGAAACATGGTTAAAATGACACAACATTGTGGTGTTATTTCCTAAAAGTGCATCACCTTAGACACTGTTAATCTATCATGCCACATGTCAAGAACTATGTATGGAATGATTCATGTCGATCCAGGTTTTGTAGGAATGCTCAGAATTTCTATGACGGTCAAGACACACTCAAAAATATATATAATAAAAAAACAAACAAAAAAATAATTCCCAGCCTCTCTGTGTATGGATCAGACCTACATAGGGATATTTACCTTCAAAAAATATACATGTATTAATTACCATCCTTACAGGATATGTAGTGATGTCTGAAATATCAATTCTGAGTCCTTCCACAACATTCTCTCTCCATGATGTCGGTTCATCTTCATCCTAACAACATGACATTAAACTGAACAGAACTCTATAACTATGTGTTTCTTGATTCCCATCCTCATAGGATACGTAGTGATTCCCAAACCCTTTTTTTGGGCCCAACTACAAGGTTATCATATCTATGGATCATCTGGACATATCATAGTCTATGAAGAAATACCATAAACTATATGTGGGCTTCCTCAGGAACTCACATGTTGTGTGTGTGGGCCTCCTTAGTCCTCATTCACATTGTGCTTTCAATAACACCACATTACTCATATTCCTCTTGGATAGCCTCCCTTATGTTCCAAACTCTATGACCTTAAACTAAGATTTAACACCCTCAACACATGACATTAAACTACATTCCTAAACTGAAAATTTCAAGATTCCCCAAGATAATTATGGGTTGCATCAGCTTCCTCACTAGAGGGGATTTCCCTCACAAGTGTTTTTCTCCCAACACTTTGTTTTTAATAACTACATACAGCTTTATTAACAGCCTTATGGGATATGTTTCGATGCCTATACACCTTTTCTTTGGGCCTATACATTGTTTTATTAACCATTTAGTCCCTTTAACCTCAGTTATGGTCCATGAATGATGACCTTAAACATTAATATTTCATCAGATGGTGTGTATGCCACCCATGATCCTCCATGGCATCATTCACTTTAGGTTTCACCTCTTACATGTTGTGTGCATACCCAAATACTAAAAATTTATACAAGTCCGAGCATCATGAATTCCAAATATTTTCCGTAGCCTATTCAATATTAACTTAAACTTTTTTCATGCCTAGGTCTTAATCTCATTATATGATATGTTCATTGCACACATTGAGTACTACTTAGTTTGGGTTTTCCATTATCCTTCAAACCCATATAGGTCCCCTTACGGTGATGGTCTCATGCGTTCTTTGGATCACCTCCCATCTTGGGACAAATGCCTAATGGATATTTAGCACCAAATATTGAATCATGTGTTTTGAACTTGGTCAAAAATAAATTTTACATTTGTTTGTCACGTTCTTAGTGGGTATGGTTATAGTTCATATGTTTCAAACATGGTTAAAATTCAATATTTTCTTACCACTCCGCCTTTAATCTATGACTTTCAATTTTTCGCATACCTCCTTTTTAGATCCTAGTATCATGGTGGTATTTTATCCTTGGTGTCACCCCTAGTGGGAACTCCCACATGTCAGATCGACCAAAGTACCACTCCTTGTTTCCCCCATAAATAATTTCTCACATGGGCATATAATTTTTGGTAAGGTTTGTACTGATGTGGTCTAGTCATCCAGGAGCTCCTGTATCCAACACCATGACCTTAAACTAACATCCCTGCAAGGAAAGTGTGGTGTTTTCGGTTTGTCACTCTACCACACAATAGATACCCCCTTTTGGGAAGACATTTCCCCCTATTTTTTCTTATATTTTTGTAATATCTGGGACTCTTTGTCCTCATTCACATAGGTTCTTTTCCATTCATAACTCATAGATGCTTTATTTCATTTAATATTCCTTCTAAAATGACTTTAAACTATTTTCTAGGGTCCAAGAAGTGTAACCTTAACTATGTGCAATGTACCAATTATATGACAGTAAACTATGGGACACATCCTAATCACATGATGTTAAGATGTACCATGAATCCTCCTTAGTGTATGACTTTAAACTATGTGTTCACCGTCCTCACTTTCTTGGAATAAATCTGAAAATAATCTCTGTCCTCACTAGAGAGGTCTCCTTCATCGATGTTTTTCATCTACTTCATTGTTTTCATCTTTATGTATCAATCGAAATTCGAAGAAAAACACCCCTAGAAGAGAGTTTTTTTCCTTTTTCATATATGTATGCTCACACCAGTGTGTTCAAATACATGGAGGCATAATTATGATGGTGTTGGAATCCATTCAAACATTCCATTGCTCCATTTCCATTCATTATTTTCCCCTTTATTTGGATCCTCATCCTTTTCCATGTCTGAAGGGACCCCCTAATAGAATGGTTCCTGGCCAAGGATCACTTTCCATCCCGGTCCAATGTTCCCAGTAACGTTTCGTGACAATTCAAGATAGGTCCCATGTTTGAAACATGGTCATTAGTCAATCCTTTTTTTTGTCCACGTTTCATGCTAATAAATATGGATATTGGGTTTCATACATGGTCAATAATTATCCTATATTATGATGTCTGTCCCACTGTGTCCTACATTCCAGGTATCATGATTCGCACATCCAATTTTCTTTTCATTGGATAGATTCCAACTCCCCAAGAGTTATCCCATTTGTGCACTAGAGTACATTGAAAAATAAAAGTTTCTTGATTCAAGAGCCATATTCTACTTCCACAACATCTTTTATCCCAAATTATCTTAGTATTTAGTCGAAAATGTAAAAACCTGAGTGTTCTATGATTATTTTATGCTCTCATAAAAATTGAAAAAATATGAGGTCTTTCCTTGTTTCTCACACTAGGAATGACCAATGTGAGCTTTTGGATTGATCATTTGTGGTCTCATAGATATGATTCAGATGCAATAATTAAATCAATAATGAATGCATAAATGCATGAAATTTAATGAATGAATACCAAAAAGTATTTTTTATTTGTTTAACAAAAAAATCTTATGGATCCACCCATTCAATATAGCACTTCAGCACCGACACCTTCTTGAATGTGGCATCCAGAGTCTATTGCTGCCTCATGAGATCCCTTTCCTCATCAATTGCTTCTATTTGAATATCATTTTCCATATTCCACACATAGTCCTATTAATCTTCGAAACCGTAGAATTTATTTATTTCATGTTTTAACTACTCTTGGGCCTCCACCAACTGGACCCTAAATCGTATGAAAAGTTCTAATTTATGAGTTACAAAGGAGGTATTTTCATTCATCTATTATTATATGCATTAGATCTCTTGATCAACCTCCTAGAGAATTTATATTCTATCAAACTTCTCTTAGAACCAATAAGAATCCACGTGTTGGATGTGTTCTATCATCCACTCATCAAGATAGTTACAGACCAACATGTGAAGATCACGAGAATCTACCCCTCAAACACACAGATAATCTATCCAAATGCGAATTGTACCCATCTGCCTCACCAATTATGATTTTGGAGTGCTTTCAATGGAAATATTGATAAAATTCCATGACTAGATCCGAATTATAGAATTTTCATTGGCCACCTTAGAATCAGAGTTGTCCTAGTCCTCAGGCTGCATGGTCATACTCCAGGAAAGCATCCAGAAATCCAGCATTAGATTCTTCCTCCAGTATCCTCTTTTAGGGACAAGTATCTTTATCATGGAGACCACCAACTTTACTTATTCATTCCCTAGTAACCTCACCCCCACAGGGTTCATGATTATTCATATTAGTGGCATCATTCCTAGCAATAAGCTCATGCTCATATGTTTCTATGGTCATATCATCATAGATTACTAGCTCCTCAAGGATTGGTGAAATCGTCATAAAAGATCTTGTAGATGCCTCAAACTCATATATTTTCCATCCACATAGTTTTATAGGCACTTCAATATATTGGAACTCTTGTCAAACTGATCCTAATGTGATAGGTATGGGTCTGTGAAGGTATATACTTATGAGAGTTGAGCGATAATGGATTAAGTTCTTGAGTCACTTCATAAAATGACACCATAATAGAAACTTCAACACTAGTTACTTTAGTGATCAGGGTTAGAACCCCATGGATAATTGAAATAGCCTAGGATTTTGAGTTTTTCACCCTAACCCCATTGGTTGTCTCTCTACTAGCCACCTCATCCATGACCTACTAATCGTCTGGATCAGCCCTAGGTGTTGTCCTAGAGGCACGTCCCTCTACATCAATTATCATGTTATCACCCCTACTATAGGGGAACCTTAAAAAACCAATTTACTCCAACACAGGACAAGTTTATATTAGTGTATTCATGTTTTTAAAGGGGAAGGGACCAAGAATATGTAATTTAAGACATATCAAGTGATACTCATTGAGACCCTCATAAGAGCTTGCAATCTCTCCACTCACATAGGGAATCCCTTGATTAATAGATTTTTCAAGGGATTCCCCACCACCAGGATATTCTTCCACCCCCACTTATTATTATTATTATTTCACATCCTATTCCACTTCTTAATCTTCTTCTCCTTCATCATATTCTTCTTCGTTGTCATTGTCTCCCTTAGGATACCATTCTTCCAGATCAAGATCGGGACCGAACATCACTTTCAACAAGACATACAGTTCTTCATATTTCCCCTATAGGCATACATAGATGTTTGTGACCATCAGATATGAAAAACCACTGTTGAAATTAACCTTATCTGTATCCTGAATATTCTTGATACCTAGAAGCTCAACCAAATCCTAGTTCAGTTTCCACAATAGGAATTATATAGATATTGATTGTCATGGTGCTATCTAGGCTGAAAAAAAGAAGAAGACAAATTTTGTGGAATGTTGATGAAGATATATTAGTCTCCTCCTAGGGGCCTCATTTTCTATCCACTGAGGTCTCCTTCAGAACCAACTCCCTTCCAGATATGATTCTGCAGCAACACCTTGTGATATCCCCACCACTATGGGTCTAGCTCGTGCCTCCCCTATTTCCCGGCTTTCCTCTTTGGTGGAAACATACCTGCCTTCTTGCCTCTTAGTCCCCATGCTCACTAATTCAATCTTCCAAATTCATTTTCAAATAATTTTCTCTAAATATACCACCACCCAGTTTTTGGCATAGTTCGTTGATAGTCCTGCATCGATATCTATAGGTGACAGTATAATAGCCTCACTGATGCATAAAGTCCTTAGAATACACCACAATTGTAAGACGATGTAGGGGTTGAGAACTTCATGAACCTTTGTATACATATTCTCTGAAAACTACTGAAATAATATGAATTGTCTAGAAAATATAGATGGCGGGTATAGTTCACAAAGGATCTTTCCATTGATCTAGGCCACCAGCACACGACCCCTGTTGCATTGTATGTATTCTCTCTGCTCTACTGAACCTCATATGTCATCCACTATATGGCCGAATAGAGTGCCGAATGGGTATAAATTGAAATTTTCCTAGAAACCAATTTGAATTACAATTGATTCACGATAGAGGGTCAGTGGCCGGACCCCATCAATGTTTAACAGGGATGGTATTAGACCATTTCTTGGAGGAATGATGGAATTTGGAAAATTATATTGGGCAAGAATACCTGCAATCAAGCCATTTGGGATCTATAATGGATTTTATATTCTCTTGGGTGTGCTTCCATTTAAGTTGCATCCCAAAATTCTATAAATCCTCTTTAAAATAGGTACTATAATGTTAAAATTATTTCAAGCTTCCATAATCCCCTCTATCACTAAGGTACCCACGAAGACTCCAATTCTCAGATCCCTCACCGGAACTAGCCACCCACTCAGGACGTTAACAAGGAAATTAGAATATTGAACTCATGGGTCCCAGCTCTCATCTATGTTTTACCCCCATGTTTGATATTTTCTAGCCTCTAGGGTCACCCAGTATGATCCCACCTTTCCCCTCAATGATCCATTCAGGAACTTCATTGCTCATCCTGACATAGTCACCTTCTTATCCTTATAAAAGAACATATTGAACAATCCTGGGAATGGGATGTCCTTCAGGATGTACTTGATCTCTATATTCTCTTTCACCACATCCGAGATATTCCATGTTACGATGAGTGTTCTATGCTCTATCCACGTAGGTATTCTCTGGCAGTAGGAACTTGTTGTATTGGAGACCAACTAGAGGAATGTCTATATTATAGTGAATTTCCCATAGGCTAATTCTGATTTCCCTATAGTGAATTTGAAATGTTTTCATGGCCAGATACCATCATATGGATATATTTGAGACTAGTTCATGATGATGATAGACATCAAACTGTGACATCCACATGGATTCATACAACCCAATTTTGCAAAGATCTTCTTCAAACTCCTCGTATGTGTTATGATCCATGTATACCCACACCCATTCACTTGTAATGTTTCCCCATGAACTCAGGTCCTAGTCTTCCTACCATCCCAAACCTTCTTCCTTTCTGAATCATTGGATGATTCTTACATAGTGGATAAGGTACTCCTCATCCACCAGCTCCTCTCTCATGATTATTTTGGTCTTTTCCTATTAATACATACACAACAATGTATTGATGATATCTAGATTCTTGACCCTGAACATTTATATTTTTTCATAGGAGGCTATCTTCACATGTGAAATATCACTGTGGTGAATCAATTTTCAATCTTGGGATGGAAACTTCATTTGATGTCCTAAAATTCCATAATGGGATACAGTATCTTAGGAGATAATCCTTCTATAGATACGTCAACATGCCCAATAAAATCCGATTGTATAACATGAACCTCCTTGCATGATGTATTTGAGATTTTTCAGTCATCTATTCTCTCCATGGGGAAATGGAATCTTCCTTATTAGCCGCACTTTGTGACCTGCCATGCCGATCGAGTTTGAAATGCCAAGGAAGAAGTGTCAAAGAACAAGGATTGTCACGTAAAAGGATTTATTGCCTGTAATATTTGATGAAGGTCACAGAAATGGTTAAAAATTACTACCAAGTATGAATTTCACAAGAATCTAGTTGTTGTGAAAAAATCAATGATTGAGTTTTGATGTTCTGTGCATGATTGAGATCCTCGCATGCACAAGAGGGAAATTTACTATCCTACGGAAGGTCGAGGTAATATGTATAGCCCCACTCCAATATATTTTTAGGAGTGGATTAGGTCCTCCAAATTTTTTCATGATGTATTCAATGTAGAACTTGGTATCTCTGCACACCTCCCCAAATGCACCATTATTTTAGGTGTTTTCCTCAAAACATGAACTTCTGGAACCCTTTTAGCTCAAATACCAAAGGAATTTGTTGGATTCAAATTCCACACAAGAAACCAAGGTTATATTTGTGTTAATAGAATTCAGCATTTGATTCAATTAAATATGCTAAGAATCTCATGTCTAGTGTGCACAAGATCCAATTTGTGCATGAAATATCAAAATCTATGTGCAAGATAGCTACACACCTAATTCGACTTATGTTTCTCCTTTTACATGGAATCTAGGAGAATCGTGCATGGAAGGATATTTTAATAGGATAATTTGTATAAAATATCTAGTGTTGTGTGTAAGATCATTTTATACACAAAATGACTTCAAATGGGTGTTTACACGCTCATTAAGGCTCACCTATGACAGACACCTCTTTGATGCCATAAATATTACATGTTGTTTACAAATATTCTTCCTATAAATTGAAGGGAACCCTTCCTCATTATGGTGATATCCTAGAATGTGAATAGATTCGCTATTTTGTGTAAGACTCCTCGTATTAGACTGCGTGATAACTATTAACCCCTCATGGTACTTAATCTTGCACGAATTGTCCCCAAGATGTTCTTCTTGAGGTCCTAATATGTATTGATCCCATCCATTTTCATTCAAATTCAAGTCATGTGAATACAAAATTCACCTCTTGCATGAAACCTATAGCCTTTGGCGCACCATGTTCTTGTTCTCAAAACTGACTCTTGTGTGCATGCCTCTAATCTTTCACTCACCCCATCCTTTAAAATCCATGAGTTTCTTTTACTCAAATTCACCATGTTTCATCCCCTCTTGCACGCAGATCCCATTTCTTGTGTTCGCCTCCTCCATGTGGCCCTCTAGGATTGTGAATATTGATTTATTGGTCCCACATGAGGTGTCCCTTATTGTGGTTCCCTTCCCATTTATTTTTTTAATATGTATGCTAATCACACTTAATTTTTGACATATGGAGGCTAACATGGACCCCACTAATGTCCACTTCTTTACACAATTATATCATGGCCTTTCTAATTTTGTCTCTTCCCAAAGGGCTGGTGAGAATCAGTTATGTAATCCCAAGGGGTAAGGATTGACTTCCACCCATCTGTGTTGTAGGATGTAAAACTACCAAGTGCCATCATCCTCAACACACTATGTTTAATTGGAGCCTCACCTCATGCAATTTCCATGGGGTAAAGCACCGTGAGAATTTTCCACACCAAATCATCTCTATTGGGGTGAGATCATCCTCAAATTTAATTAGATCCTCCTAGCATGGAATTAGATACATATGGATAGATTATATGCATAAACCCCATACCATCTCTCATTGACGCATCTTTCACAATGTGATTGTATAATATACTACTTCCTCTTATTTCTCACATGGAGAATGACTCACATGACATTAGAGGTTAGTAGTAACAGTGGAACATTTCTCCATCCCCAATGGACATCCCTCCGGGAGTATGCCCCCAGTTTTCACTTTCGAGGGATGCTTTCATGGATAATCCTTAAATTTTCCATAAATATGTTGAATTTGATTCCAAACCAAATAGGATACATATGAATCCTCCTCGAGGTTCAAACCCATCATTCTTATCCATCCTGATCTCCTATAGGTTGTATCCTTGATAAGATCTTGTCCCTCGCCAGGGAGACCTTATCTCCACCTGAACCCCTCAGTAGCATTCATTCATAATCCACACACCATATACTATATGGGAATCATCCTATAGTGTAAACACCAATTCCCTCATTCAAAACTATGTGTACTTAAATTACGAACCAACTAGTAATTTTAGGAAATCTCCCTCAGTCTCAAGACCAAAACCCATAATAATCCATCCACTCCATCCATTCAACCCCAACACTTCACCCGTATTTATCATGATTTTACTCGGGATTCCACATCTCAGTAAAATCATGCCATCTATCTGGGTTGTTTCTAAATGTAATTCCCAATAACATCATCACTCCTCCTAGAAGCACTTGGGTAGCTAACCATTCATAAGACACACATCTCCCATCATCCAACCAATACAAATTCTCTTCTGAACCAAAGCCTTTCAAACTACTTGGGTTTTGATCCATGGATTCTAAACAGGATAACTATGATTCATTATTTATGTTTACTCCCATCCAATGGTAATCCATGGTTCCCCCTTATATGGGTGCACCATATCTAATCCACCTACAGTGGTGTCCCGACTATCCTTCATGGTGTGACATCTTCTCTTTATGAAACACACCATCAAAGGTCCTTCTCCACAGGCATTCTGACTCGTCCATATAGTAAGAACATCCATGTGTATTATCATATGTATTCAATTTTTTGATCCACCTCGATGTGGCTTTCTAATCATCCTCATTCAGTCACCAAAAGATTCTCAACTCGCGGCCTATCCCACGTTAAGTGCGGGATACCTAAGTAAAATGATGGAAGACATGCCTCTAGTGTACAATACCCTGTGATCACCCTGGGATGACTCATATTTTTTGAATTCTATAATCCCTCCAATGAGGAAGAATATATTAGACCAATGTTCCACTGTGAATACATGCTAGTGATGCCCAATAGAAAAACTCCCCTGATTGAATGTTGTTTCCTGGTCATGACCCCTTGGAATTTCTAGACAGAAGTTGTGTAATTAATAGACATCCAAGAATATATGGAACCAAGAATGAGATTCAAAAAAAACATCTTAATATATCAGGGAGACCCAAACTAGGTGTTGAGTTCCAAGGAGAAATCCATAGAATGAGGAACCAACATCCCATCAACCCTTTTCAATCAATGTTAATACATCACTGAGAACATGATAATTGTCACATGCCTTTGGAAAGAGGGAATGCGGGGAAAAATGTTATATTGGAGAACAATAACACATGGGGAAGACATTCCCTGGTAAAAGAGTCATAAATAGATATGTTTTGATTCATTTTATTATTTATATTTTTAATTTTTATAACAATTTATTAACCTAAATATCAAAGGGAATGATCATTTTATGATAATAAGAAGAGTTTTAGTGATCTGTTTACAGAGAAGTACCTTGATGGAAAATGATTCAATGGAACATATAGAGTGACAAGATCTTTTGTGACTTTATTATTGAAAAACTGGACACATGAGGATATATTTACCCATAAGAAGGAAAAACATCCAAAGGCGCAAGGAAATTTTTTCTATATGGTCATTTTCTTCATAAAATGTATTGAAACTACTTTGTAACATATTATTCATTGTTCAATCTTCCATGATAAGTAAATATGATTTTTATTAAAATTATTCACATTCTTATAAATATAATAATTATCAGAAAAAGAATATTGATGATCAGTATAATGAAAATTATGAAATTTCTTTTGTTATGAATTTTAAACATAATATTCAATTTTTGAAATATTTTGATGAAACGAAATATTTATCAATTAAAATTAAAAACAAGAGAATCATAATTTTTATCCTTAAATGTTGAATCTTAAAGCTAAAAATAGTAGAATTAATGATTTTTATTATATGAATAATTATGATCGTGTAAGAAGATTTAATATATTTTGGGATGATATATTTAATGTAGAGAATCTTTAGTAATATATTAAAAGGGTAGATAAAAATATTTGAAACATATATTCCTCCACATATGAAATTGTTTTTAATGATTTTTAATTCATTTAGAAAGAAAAATATTTCCTGAAAGAATAATTAGACTGAGTTAGAAATTAATTTTTTTTAAATGTAAAATTTATAATAAATGTTATTTAAATTTTAATATTGGAAATATTTCCAATTTTAATAAATTTGATGAAAAATATAATGAACACGGTTTTGATTCGTTTTTTCCAACTATGTTTAGAAATAATTTCATGAAAAGAAATTATGGTGAAAATTAGTCAATTATTTGATTTAAATTTTGATCCTATGTTCATTATAAACTGATTTAATTCATCTTAGATTGAAAATATCCAATTTTAATTATTAAAATACTCATCAATATTTTTAGGGTCCAAATTAGAAACAAATTCATGATAAACAAAAATATTCATAACTGATTTTATTGTTTGAAAACATGATTAAAATTTACCAATCAAATTATTTATAATATTATTTTCTTAAGATTTCCAATATGTTTTTTTGGAATAGGTTCATATTTGGAAGAAAATACCCCCCCTAGATGTGCACCTTTATCTTAAGGTTCTTGGTCTTCAATGTTAAATTCTCTAAATTCATCTTATGTTTGACCAATATTATCATATCTTTCATTAAAAGACTTTTTATCAAACATTACATGAATTTTTTATTCAGGGACAATTTTTATTTTAGTATATAATCTATATGGATTAATATTATTTGAATAAATTAATAATATACCTAAATTTAATTTTTATTCAAAATTATATAAATAACCTTTATTATTGAGAATAAAAACTTTACAACCAAAGACACTGAAATAGCCAATTTTACAATTTCACCATTTCCAAAACTCATTTATTTATTAATTTCTTTCCAAAAATACTTTATTTTTCAATGTTTGAGGCACTTGGAAATATATTTTCTTCCCATTATTATGTAGTTTTTTTATTTATAATAATTTCACTCCTCCACCATTATAAAAGGGCACCACCTCCCCTCTCCTCTCAACACTTCGAAACCTCTTTGTTTTGTCCAATAACAACCAAAATACCATTATTAATTCCCTACCCATGTCCGATAAAACATATTGTTGTCATAAATTCAATCTAGTAAGGCTTTAGGTATAATCCTAAATATGTGGTTTAAGGAAGAGGTACCATTTTTAAAAGACCATCATTTATTATTTATTCCTCCACCTCCTTCAAATATTATTAAAAATTTATGATATAATAAAACTAATATATATATTATACGATGATGTTATAATTTTTTTGTAATACACTAAATCCATCCCAACTTACATACAATAGGAAATGAAACCATTGTTCGTGTTTGAGGTGTACTACCACCTCACAAACAAATGTAACTCATTTTCTGAAATCACATCTCACGAATGTTCATGAAAATAGATTTAATGTTTATATATTATATTAATGATTTATTATTAATTATTTAAATGTAAAAAATATAATACCTTCTTACATTACCATCTATTGTATAATTATAACATTGTACTTGTGTACGACAGACTACTACCTTGTGAAGTGATGTGATTTGATTTTAATTACCGCATCACATAGATCGTATATGTAAGTGTATTAAAAGAAATAATATTATATTTATGACATAAATATAATTCCTTAAAGAGAAAATAAAACTAACATATTATCCATCACGATTGTTGAAAAATATAAATGTTAATCAAGCGTACATATGGAATACTGTCTTCATGACTGTAACATAGTTCATTTTTCATAACCATCCTTTATGATTCGTTTTAAAATTTTAATTTTTTTTTGTAAAAATTATAATTATATCATTATTATTATATTTTATATGGTTAATTATTAATCTCTTTGACCTTAGTCAGGTTACTAATTTTATTTTGGACATATGATCCAAACATCATCAAAATGTTCAACATGAACCTGGAGGATTGAGTAATTCAATATGACATGCTAATGAATTAAATAAAAAATAAAAAATTTGATTTATAAAGGTTCCTAATAAATTAAATAATTAACATATTTTTATTGTTTAGTAATATATAAAACGCACATGATGAATCAGTTTCAAGGTAAGGGGTCTCTCTAAACCACCCCTTTATTAGGAATATGGCCACTATATCTCTCTATAAATTACTTTATCTCTATATTTAATGATATTGAACGATTATATATTTTATATATTTTTATCTTAAATATATTACTATAGTAATATCACTTACATTACTGGGTTAATAAATTCATTGTAACTATTTCATAAATTAATTCTTTAATAAATCTCTTTTGATTATGTTATGTGACAAGATTTTGAAACCCATTTTTTCTATGGTTAATTCTTATGATTATGCCTTATGATTTATTTCATTTTGTCGAACACATATGCATGTACAATATATGAATTTGAATGGTGGGGAAGGAATTATATTCCCCTCTAATACATTGGTTAATGTTTTAGTCTCATGATACATCCTGTATGGGATTATGGATTAAACATAATCCACTATGGGAAAATGTACACCATGTGATGTTATCTTGGTGTTTATCCTTGTATTATGATTATGAAATTATTATTATTTACAATTTTCTATGTTTAGATGACCTTATGATACCAAAATTGTAATAATATTATTCAATTTGATTACTCATGTTCCTTAACTTTTAAAATATCACATTATACCTTTGACTCACATGTTATGTTTCCTTATCATGTTTATTCCATTACTAAAATTTATACATCACCCCTTTCATCCATGTATTCATTAGGTTATAAAAAAAATTTGGGATCTCAAATGGATGTTATGATCTCTTTATGTAGAATAATATAAAGATTCATGGTTTTATATTCCTTTTAATTTTTTATAAACCCAGTCTTCCATAAACACTAAGACCTTTTGTCCTTGTTTTGAATTAATGGATATTTACATTAAGAATCTAAACATAATATGTGTAAAATGGTTTGGGTGACTATAGTTGGTATCATATTGATGGTTAAGATAAAAATTCTAAAATAGAATGATAAAAAATTAGTGAAAACCCTAGGGATAATTATATATATCATTTTAAGGATAATATTTTTTAAAGAAAAGTATCCTGTAATTTTGGTGAAGTATACAGTGATTGTTCTATAATAAAAACATTCCATATCTAGATACTACAAGTGGATATGGCTCTCGCATAGAGGTGTCTATGGGTAAAACCCAAAAAAGATGTAATGAGATGGAATCAATCATCACTTAGTGAATGATAATTTTACATGCTACAAACCTAGTTTGACACTCCTGGTGATATTCTTTAGTAAATTTTCATGCACTTTATGAACAATAATGAAGGTGGAAATTAAAAGAATAATTTCTATTAGGTAATTGATCATGAATATATTGGATTGAAACCACAAAATTCATAGGTTATGGAATATATTTCATTTATGTGTAATCCCTTTAATGTTCATGGTTTCATCTAACCTTGTTTAATTATTTTAAAATATTCAGCTCAAATTTACCCTTTTTTGTCAATGGGTAGAAATATGAGAAACTGATTCAACAACCCATGTGAGGAGAAATGTTATGATTTCTCAAATGAGATGCCCAACCTAATGTAAATAGGATTCTTGAATTTTATGACAATAATTTCTCAATTAACTCAGGTTTTAAATAGAAACATGAATCATGAGGAATGCCTAAATCCCAAATAAATGTGAAAGTTACAATTGAGAACAATTATAAGAAAAACGGCTCCAACATTTAATGGATCTAAAAATCCTTTAATAGAGTAATAATGGATCAACTCAATTGAAAATATCTTCTATATCCATCAATGATCTGAGTTAGTGAAGGATGTGCTGGTTATTTATTGTATGGAGGGAGAAGTTGATCCATAGTGGAAATTTATCAAAAATATGAAGCCTATGGAAGAGATAAAAGAGACGGATTGGAAGGAATTCAGGAAAATATTTTTGGACAAATATTTTACACACACACTTTGACGTAAAATGGATAACGATTTCATTAGCCTCAATAAAAAGGAAGATTAATCCATCAGTTTATATGAAGAAAAATTCACAATACATTCATGATATTACAAAGACAGTATCATCTCCCCCAAAAGTAATATTGACCACTTATTTCGTGGGATAAATCCATTTTTTGTAAAAATATTTTCAAATTTGAGACTTTGATGGATATGAGGAATTTTTCTTATGTTCCCTAAAGGATACATGGGGATCAATGAATATCAATGTTCACAAAGGGATAATAAGTTGAAAATGGAGTTTAATTCTACCAGTATGATGGTGAAAAATAATAATGGTAATAAATTCCAACATCCCACTCTTCAAAAGTGTGGGAAGAAGCATCCTACAAATTTCCTGATGTGTGGGAGGAATTTTTTTATGTGTTAGTTGTAAGGAAACGTATTTAGTAACTACCAATGGGAGAAACACACCAATATTATGGAAGAATGGAATTCCCCAGCAAACCCTCGTCCTTTTGCCTAATTTTTTTACTACAAGGAATGAGAAAACTATGAAAACCAGTGCACTAAGACAGGGGTTATCAATAATCCTCAAAAAACAGATTTCTAAAACCCTAGAGATTAATGTAGATCCTATGAAATCTCATGTAAGGAGGTGGATCTTAGAAATGATATGGTGACAAGTATGGTAGTAATTCATTCTAGAATAGTGAATGTAATTTTTTAATCTGGTTATATGAATTCTTACATATTATGCACGTTTAATTGACCTATTCAAGAACCACCTCAAAACATGGAACAATATTTATTAGTGATGATGATTAATGCGTCAATTATTTCATCCTAAGCATATAACTCACCCTTATCCATATTTATGTGGTGAAATTCCCAATATTCCTTATGGTAATTCCTTTTTAATAATTTGATGCAATTCATGGAATGTAATGTTTTTCCTTATATAGAGCTGACATAAAATGTCGATAGAAATAAATACCCATCTAAATCATGAATCACCCTATGATTATATAAAACTATATAGAGGTGGATGAATCATCCTTCGTGTCATCATCATCTAATGTGTGTATTTTTTTTCAATCTTATCCAGAATATATTTCTTAAATGAAAGAGACAAATTGAAATAAAATTCCTTATAACATGTCCAATGTTAGGGATTATACCGTTGTATTTATTAAATATTTTATTGGTATTCATCCTAGAAAATAGGTTTAATTTGTAATTGATATTATAAATATATCTTTACCACTATCCAATACTCCATAAATAATGTACATTATGGAACTTCAGGAGATAATGAAGTAACAATAGGAAAATATGGAAAATGGGTTTATATTCCCAAGTGATTCATCATGAAGTGCACCAATCCACTTTATTTAGAATAAGGATTGGTCAATGAACCTTGACAATGATTATCATGATCTCAAGAATATCATGATAAAGATTAATTATCTTATTCCATAGATAGATAACTTTTTCTCTCAACTATATGGCCCCCAATATTTCTCTAAAGTGGAACTTCAATTGGGATACCACCAATTATAGGTATAGAAGGAATATATTCCCAAAACACAAATTAAAACAAGGTATGGACACTATGAGTTTATAGTAATGAACTTCAGACTCACAAATGATCCATAAATCTTTATAGACATAATTAATAGTGTCTTTGAAGATAACCTTGACATTTTTGTGGTAGTCCTTATAGATTATATTATAATATACTCAAATAAAGAATAAGTTTGAGGAGAATTTGGATATTCTGCTAAAGGATTTATGATAGGATAATCAATAATTAATTTATAGAAAATATTAGTTTTGGATAAATGAATTAACATTCATAGATAACATTAACATTAGTAAAGGGATATTGATGGATCGTTCAAAAAATGGAGATCTTGGAGTGGCCTAGACTATCATCTGGAATAGGGATTAATAGTATCCTTAGATAAAGTGGGTATTAATGATGATTTTTTAGGAACTTCTAACAATTTTGGAACCCACTAACTAAGCAATCCTATAAGGGTTTAAATTTTTTCTTGACTAGTGAATATAAATAGAGCTTCAAGGATTTGAAGAATAGGCTTATCATTACACAAATACATGTGGTTCCATAAATTGGGGAACTTTTATTGTGTATGTTGATGATTAGAAGAGTAATATGTTATTTACTAATTGAAAATAATAAATTTATAGAATATTACGCATGGAAGATGATAGTTCATGAGTGGAACTGTTTAAAACAAGACCTAGAGTTTTCCATAATGATCTTTTCATTGATGATATAACAACATTTTATCTATGGGTAAAATTGTAAAATATATATAGATCACAATATCATTAAATATATATTCACATATAATGAGATTAACATAAACTAGTAAATATGGTAAGATATGATCATGGACTATGACATCACAATCCATTACCATCCTATGCGAGCAAACAAAGTGGAAGAATCTCTTAGTAGAAAGGATTGGGAAATTTTATCAATGATGATAATTGAGAAGGAATGGATATTCTTAGACTTCTAATATATGGATATGAGAATAATAATAGGATATTAATCCTACCTTTATCAAATAACTAATCAAATAATTGTTCTTGATAGGATTATATAGGCCTAGAAAGATGACGAGGTTCCACAAAAAATTAGTGAATATTCTGAAGTTTATCTTTTCTAAAGATAGAGTCATAAGGCTTGGAAACTAGAAATGTCTCCCATAGAAACTTTATCTGGATAGGGAGATTATATATGATGTTCATAGATGATCTTTACTTATTCACCTATGATTCAATAAGATGTATAAATATATAACGAAAAACTTTTGGGGGGAAAACATGAAGAGGGATATTATAGAATTTGTATTTAGATGCTTGGTAGGCCTATAAGTTAAGGTTGAATAAAAAAATTTAAGGTTTTGATGCAACTATTTCCCATACCAGTATGAAAATGGGAAAACATGAATATGGACCTCATCATATGACTCCCCATAACACCTAAATCAAATAATATCATCTGGGTAATAGTCAATCAACATACAAAGTAGAAACATTTCATCGTCAATAGGGAATATTTATATCTTGAACATATATCTACTATATGAATCAGGGAATTTGTAATATTTCATGGACTAACACACTCTATTATACCAGTTTTAAATATAAGGGTTAACTCAATGTTCTGGGAAATCCTTTAACAAACATTGGATATAGTAATCCATTTTAACACTTCTTATCACCCTCGGATATATGGTTTGTTTGAGAGAACCATCCAAACTCTATAGGATATGTTGAGATAATTTTCAATTGATTTCATAGGATTTTGGGATTATAACCATCCCCTTTCATATTTTTCATATAATAATAACTTCCACTATGGGATTCAAATGGATCATTTTGAGGCTTTATATGGGAAGCGGTGTAAGAATATGATAAGTTGGGAAGAAGTTGGAGAGTGGAATATCATGGGACCTGATCTTTTCCAAGAGATAATATAGAAGGATAAAACCATTCAGCCTATGAATTCCTGAACAGGGTTCCATTCACCAATGCCTCATTCTAGACCACCACATGACCTTAGGTGCACCTCCCCGTATGCCAGACGCTACTGACTAGCAATGAGGGTCAGATAAGTTGGTCATGGGGAGAGGATACCCTCTTATATCAGAGTAATAAACCAATGGAAATAAATAAAAAAACATCAACATAACATATTTACGTAAATAATATAATAAGAAAAATATAATCAAAGTCGGAAATTCAATATCCAACTAAAGTAGAAATATTTCATAATAATGAACATGTTATGTGTCTGAAATGAAACTAAAAAGTAATACACTCACAACTCTCTAGGAGGGTCCTATACCAAATTCGTTTCCATCATCCAAGATATGTCCTAACTCATCCATAAAACATTGTTATTTTTCCTTTAACCTTTCAAAAAAACAAAAATACTATTCACATACCGATTTGGTATCTTGAGTAAGGTGTGAGTACAACTCATTAGGTAACCACCAACATCGTCTAAAACAATATCTAGTAAAACAATAGTGTATTTTTTTGTATAAAGTACATAATTACAATCCATAAGTAAATAGTTATCACATTATCAGTTAATATTTCTTTAACCACATCACTCCAAGGTTCCTATTGACACCTATGCCTCAATCCCTACTTTGGCTCGTACCAAAGACTGAAGTACTTGAAAGTGATATTATATCTCAAAAATAATTTCATTGTTAACACTAATTATTTCATACTTGAATGCCTATATTACCATTTTCACATTACACAATAGAATGATAATGTTCCCATTATTAAATTCACAACTAAATGACCATGTTACCATTCATACATTATATAATATAATGACTATGTTACCATTCTTTAATTCACAACTAAATATCTATGTTACCATTCATACCTGAATTCCCATGTTACCAATCACACATCATACATTAGAATTATCATGTTTTCATTCATTAATTCACAACTAAATAACATGGTTACCATTCATAACATAATTAATTCAACAATTAATTATCCTCATCAATTTCAATACTAATTCAAAAATTATTTTATAACAAATATACCCTTAATTAATTCCATAATTAATTAAGTGCATAAATCCCATTAATTAATTCATGATTTTATTAATCAATATTCACAACTCAAAATCCCATAATTAATTCCATAATTAATTATCTAAATTATCATATCCCGGTATCCCGTAATTAATTCATCAATTTATTATATCTAATAAACAATCCCTAGATCTCATAATTAATCCTACAATTAATTATCTCCAAATCCATAAATCCTGAAATCCCCAATTGGAATATTCTCAATTTACTAGTTCTCCCAATTAGGTAATTGATTAAAGAACATAATATTTGAAAATATAACATAAATACTACAATTACAAAAACAAAATTTAAATCATTGCTATGTGATTTATATTATCAACCACATACCTCAATATGTCAATGAATAATCATCCAATAAAAATACTAGAAAATTGAGTAGCACAATGACATAGATTTAGATCCTAATATCATAACCCTAAATAAATATTTAAGAAACAAATATCTCTTAATTATAAATCTATATACACAAGCCCAGATTTAAATTCCCAAAATTTAGATCTATATCTAGAAAAACTGAATATAACGTCCCACCTTAAGAACTAGAGAATGAAAGAGGATGAATGAGAATGAAAAGGGATATGATCCACTTACCATGAGAGGAAAAGATCATTGATCCAAAATTCCAAACACGAAGAAACTAAGTTGTGAGGACATGAAATTCATCCGGAGAGCTTGAAAATCATTAAACACTGTCTAGGGTCAAATGGGGGTTTATTTGGGGTTAATTTGGGTGTTTGATAAATTTAAGAATAAATTTCCCGGATAAATTTATTCATAGACACAGTTAGATTGGTTGTGGAACACTATTTTCCCTATCCATTTTCCAATGGTGTGCATATTTTTTAAGGTTACACAGTTACTCTCTTTTGTATGCATAGTTTTCCAAACTGTGCACCGGCTGTGTGAATCCCCTCTATCTGGGTTCGAATTGTTACCTAGGTTGGGGAACATGGTTTTCCCTAACCATTCACCAATCACACACAACCACTTTTTCTTTCATTTTTCTCAAAATTCTTCCCAAACAAAGCCCATGTCATAACCCAAACAAAAATTAATAAAATAAGAGCATAAGATTACCTGTAAATGAGTCTAAGGCAACTCGTTTAAAGGTGGGGTATTACAATCTCTGCGTCATATAACAGCCCATCCTCAAGCTTCACTCATAATCTTTCCTATTATTATATGCCACAAATATTTGTCAATTGAGCTCTCATATATGCTTCCCTTTCCCATGTATCCCACAGTACACACCCATTTTCCCAAAAATCACAAACTATTGGCATGAACTTTCCTTGCAATAGTTTTTCACTATGATCCAACACACGTATTTGATGCTCCTTGAAGGAAGAATATTACTATAGCACCACATAATCTGCATTGATCACATGATAAGAGTTAGGTTGATACTATATAATTTGTGATACATAGAAAATATCATGCATAGTGATTTATTTTTTTGGAAGAGAAAATCAGTTTTCTACTAGCCCAATTCTCTCCACAACCTCAAATGGTCCAATGAACATGGGATCCAACTTTCCATACCTCTGTATTCTATGGTGACCCAACCCAAGCGACACCCAAAGGAATAAACTATCACCCACTAGAGTCTCTAGGGGTTGTTTATGTCTATCATCATAGTTGATCTTCCTACATTGAGTCATATCCATATTTTTTCAAATCAACTTCACCGATCCTAATGTCTCCTACAAAAGACATGGTCCCAAAAACTCTGACTCCCCTGCCTCCATCCAGTATAAATGTGACCTATATAGCCTACCATAAAGTTCCTCTTATGGATACATTTGTATATTTTCCTAATAAATATTTTTATAGGAAAACTCTTCCCATGATATTTTCTTCTCCCATGACCCACTGAGTTCAAGAACACAAACTTGCATCATATCTAGAATCACCAATATAGTATGATCCAACTACCCATCCATTTGTGGGTGGAAGTTCATACTCAATAAAACATCTGTATTGAGAACCTTATGCAAGTCCTACCATAAGACCAATGTAAAATACAAGTCACGGTCTGAAACTATAGTCTGTGTCACCCTGTGCAGATGGAATGTCACCCGTATAAACAAATATCCCATCTTATCCACAAATAAAGTCTCTCATATAGGTAATAAATTATCCATCTTCATCAGTTTGACCACTAAAACCCAAATAGATTCATTCTTAATTTGTTTCTTCACAAGACCCATCACAAAATCCATTATCATGCTTTGCAATTCCATTATAGAATTTTAAATGGATGTTTCAATCCTCCAAGTCATTGATGCTCTGCCTTCACCGGTTAATAGGAGTATCATCCTTTAATGAACCATATTATCTTCTTTTTCATGATTGGACACCAAAAGTGTCATTATAGATCATGATACATTTTGTTCACACTTAGGTCTACCACACAATTAGAGTCATGAAAAACATGCATCATGTCCTCCTGTATAATCATAGGAAAAACAACATGATTATTAACATAGATGATCTCATCCTCATCTATAATCCAATTTGAAGATGAGCCCCCACATTTAAGGATTTCCCTCGAGATCAAGCATTCTAGATCACCACTCTCTATCGCTAATCCATTTCAAAATTGTAGACACCACTGAAACTGATACCAGATTCATCTTCCCTTGGATCTGCTAAACCACAAAGTGCATCTTAGCTAGAAAATACCACATCTTACACTACATACTATACTCTTAAACTAAGTTATTATTAGTTTTATTACTCAAAAAATCAACAAAAATTCTCCCCTTTCTGAGTGAATATTCCAGCTCAAAATCAATTGAATTCATATCCTCCACCTATCTATGCTTCGTAAGAATCAGGAGTCAGTCGGAAAATATATACATTAAGATCTTGTGGTCAGTATACAGAGTGAACGTTTCTCCCAAAATATAGTCCCACCAGCAATTTAATGAATATAACACTACATAAAAATCAAATAAATGCATAAATTAGTTCTATTCATGAGTCGTTAAGTGTAAAGTCCCATATGCCACAACTTTATTCCCTTACATGAAAACAAATCCAAATATAATTCCATAAGCATCATAATATACCATTTACTCCTCACATGCCTTAGGTAGGATCATTATTGATGCAGATGTCAGGTGATTTTTCCACACCTGTAAGTTATTCTCACATGCTTCCGACCATTAAACCTTTTTCCCATTCTTTTTTAATCCTAAAAGTGGTTCTTCCAAATGGGAAAAGTCTTGGATGAATCTCCAGTAATATACAGTTAACCCCAACACGATTTAGGTATCGAACTCATCCATTGTATACTCCCATGAAACCACTATAAATATTTTCTATGGGTCCACAGACACAACTTCCTCCGAGATGATGGGGGCCGAGAAGTGTACCTGATCGATCCAAAACTTGAACTTTTATATCTTTTTGTTTATCCTATGCTCTCTCACTGTACATAGGATGATGTCAAGATGTTGGGAAATATCGTCGTGAGTATTGGAGTAAACAAAGATGTCGCCCAAAAATATTACAAAAATATAATCTAGTTATATATGAAATATTATATTAATCAAATACATGAACACTACAGGTGCATTCATCAATCCAAACAGCATTATGACTAACTCATATAGGTCATACCTACTTCTAAAAGCATTCTGTAGTATATCATAAGTCCAATCTCTTAGATAATTATACCCTGATCTCAAGCCAATCATTGAAAATGAACAAGCTCCTCTCAGTGGTCAACTATATCATTGATACATGGAAGAGGATACTGGTTCTTCACAGTCATCTAGTTAAACTTCTAGTAATCGACTTATAATTTCAAACTCACATCAGCCTTATTTACAAACAACATAGTTGAACCACAAGGAGACATACTCGAATGGATAATTCCCTTATCCTCTAAATCCTCAAAATGAGTCTTGAGCACTTAAATATCTGTCAGTTCCATTTCATATGGATGAATAGAAACCATATCTCCCCCAATAGGTGATCAATGGGGAATTCCATATCTCTCTCAAGTGGCACTCCTGAGAAGTCTTTTACAAAGACATCCTGAAACTTGTCAACTATAGGTGGAAGGATATCTTTCTCTACACCTCTATCATGAAGTAATAGACTCAAAACATGGGTTGTTAGCTATCCCAGTTTCTCAATAATTGGCCCAACACAACCTAATTAGATATTACACTCTCCACTATAAATATATTCATTACCCTTAGGAAATTTAAAGGTTTCTATCCTCAAATAATAATCAATGTGGGCTTAGTATGTTTCAAGCTAGTTATATGAATAATTGGGTCAAAGCATGACATGTGTATGATTTATAAGTCCCACATAAAATGATACTCACCAACTTAGAGAGAAAACCCCCTAAATAAATAGATGACTCTACACCATACTCCCAAAGGCGTATCTATAGTCATATCCATACTCACAAACACCACTAACAGGTTCAAAAATCAAAAATAAATTGAAAAAATCCAGAATCAGAGGCTCTAGTATCAAATAAGTAACTAGATAAGGTAGAGGATACAAGATTTGTACATATCATTGTAGATGGTCTAACTTTTATATCCATAAGAGTAGGTTTTACCGCATGAAAATGTATTTCCCCTCTTCTTTGTGATGTAGTTAGAATTCCTTGTGATTCACTACTCTATTAGGATGAACGTTCATGCCCCAAATCTACAAATCCACTACCAATACCACCTCATCCATTATAACTATATCTTCTAAACAGATATGGTTCAAAAGACCCCCTTCCCACATGCTAATCCTTCCTAGCTATACCACCAATGACCATCTTTCACTAGGTCCTAAAGAACCTTTGTATATGTCATATATTTCCGTAAGACCAACACACTACTGGTTATTGGGGGAACTATATCCATAAGTTTCCCAAACTACCACACTGATGAAAAATAACTTGATTAAGGACCTATAAAAACCGATCACTCATTCTGGGTACTTTTTTCCCAACACCCTGGATAATGATGGAAAAGTGACGCTTCTTACATTCATAAGACCTAACACCTCTTCGTCTAGCTAGAACTATCTGTCATGTAATAGAGCTTGGTCCACCATTTTAGCAATCCTATTTAACTGAAAAATGTTAACCTGGGACATAATCTCACATTTAGGACCATTCGTAAAATGAGTTGATATAACTACCTCATCCCCTACTAGAATTATAGAAAAGCATCACAAATCTGTAATGAATACCGCATAGTTCATCACAGACATACTCCCCTGATTCAACTTCATGAAATCAACTACTCTCTCCTACCTCAACATATTTGGATAGAAGTTATCCAATAAATTCTCCAATAAGTCTATCTATAATATTCTATCAGCCTATCTAGTCCACGCTTGTTCATCCCACCATCATTTTGTGGATCCTCTTACCATGTAAGTAGCTAACTTGACCCTCCTTCTTGCAAGTGCCTCTAGGTGGTCAATTATCTTCTCGATGGACTCAACCCAGAACATATCTCCCTTAGGACCACCCTCTATAGTAAAAATTGAAGGGTGATGCAACTAGAACCCCCTTGTTAGATCATACATACTCTTCACAACCCACTCTTGTACTCTTCCCATTAATGTCATGAAGTAAAAAAAAATCTCAGAACTGCTCCCATGATTCCTCAACAAGCATGATTGGTGCCTCCAGTTCCAACACGGTGGATAATTACTAGCCATGCCCTCTAGTATTCCTCTTTTAAAGCATCTTCATGGTGGAATACTCTCTATAATTCCAAATATTCACATTGGGACACAGTTCTTAAAATCAACTCATTTACGTAAGAGGGAAACACGCAATCCATGACATGCCTTTTCCCAATCCCTCTCCACGAGGTAAAAACTTATGTGCTAACACTATCCTTAACCATCTTATACCTAGGTCTTAATTAATAATCGTAAACACATTCTCATTAACCATGTTTCTCATTTATAAACCCATTTATTATCATCTTGAATCATTTTATAGTATTTATCTAATTCATGTTAAGAACCCTTTCCAGTACAATTTTCATAATCGGGAAAAACAGATCAAGTTAAGAAACCTACCCATATTTTATTTTCCATGCATGATTAAAATTATTCATGTCATAATAACCCTGAGTTCCTAGAAAGATGCATGTAAACCGAACTCTCATTCCATGTTGGGCCTTGAGTCAAATCTCAAAAAATATCAACATTAATAATCACAAAACACGATCATAAAATAACCCAAGATGAAATAATATTCAAATGTAACCAAAAATATAATTAACAATAATCATTCCCCATGTACTTGGTTTTTACACCATACATGGGTTTGAAAATCCCATGCACAAGCTCATGCCCAAGCCCAAAATCTTCCTAGTATCTTATCTAACTTTACCAAATAGTAAGACAAAAGAAAAAGGAAAATAAAACCCCTTTGATCCCACTTTTTAATGTCCCTTCATGGGTGCCACACAATGATTCCCTGAGCCAAACTGCCACATGACCTCAAGGGAACCTCCCCATATACGAGAGGCTTTCAACATGTAGAAAGGGTCTGGTAAGTCAATCATGGGTAAACTTTACCTTCTTTTATGAGATTAATACACCATCCTAAATAAATAAACAATAGTAGAATAACATATTAACATAAATAATACCTGGAACTTGTGATAATCAATGTTAGAAATTCAATATCAAGGTAAATAATAAACATTTTATGAAAATGTACATGTCATGTGTCAAAAATGAAACTCAAAAGAAAAAAACTGACGAATCTACAAGAGAGTCTCAAGCCATGTCCAGTTCCATCATCCAATATATATCCCAACTCTTCCATATAACTCAGGGCCTTTTCCATTAACCTATCCAAAAAAATAGAAATTCTCTTCGGGTACCGATTTGTCAGCCCGAGTAGGGTGTGAGTACGTCTCAGTAGGCCACCACCAATGGCATAGAAAAATATCCAATCAAACAATAGTATTTGCATTTGTATAAAAAAAAATTCAATGCATAAGTAAAAAAATTATCACATTATAAATTAATATTTATTTAACCACATAACTCCTAGGTTCTCATAGACACCTATGCATCAACCACTACGTTGGCTAATGCTAAATCTAGATGTATTCCCAAGTGATATTATGTCTCAAAAGTAATTCCATTGATTCCATTAATTAAGTCATAATTGAATTCCTATATTACAATTCACACATTACACAATAGAATGACCATGTTTGCATTATTTAATTCATAACTACATAGACATGTTACTATTCATTCATTACACAATAGAAGGATCATGTTACAATTATTTTATTCACAACTAAATTACCATGTTACCATTCATACCTAAATTCCCATGTTACCATCCACACATCACACATTATAATGAAAATGATTTTATTGTTAAATTCACTACTAAATGACCATGTTACCATTAATCAAATAATAACTTCAATAACTAACTATACACGTCCATTTCATTACAAATTCAACAGTTATTATATCCAAAAAAACCCTTTAATTAATTAAATAATTAATTAAGTCCATAAATCCCATTAATTAATTCATCAATTAATTAATAAATATTCACAACTCAAAATCCCATAATTAATTCCACAATTAATTATCTAATTTCTCATAACTCGGTATCACATAATTAATTCCGCAATTAATTATCTCTAATAAACAATATCTATATCTCTTAACTAATCCAATAATTAATTATATCCAAATCAACAATTCCTGAAATCCCTAATTCACATCTCCTCTATTAACTCTTTCGCCCAATTAACTAATAGAATAAAGAACCCAATTGAAAAAAATATAATACCAATACTAAAATTACATTCATGTAATTTAAATAATAACTATTGGGTTTTAATTATAGCTCTCCTACCTCAATACGTCAAAGAATAATCATATACTGGAAATATCAAAAAATTGTGTGGCTCAATGACGTAGATCAAGATTTTAATCACCAGACCCTAAACCAAGATTAAAGAAAACATGATTTCTTAATTATAAATATAGATCCACAAGACTTGATCAATATTCTCCAAATTGAGATCTAAATATAACAAAATAGAATATTACTTTCTACCAAAATAACAACATAAGGAAGGGGGTGAATGGGAAAGAAAGGGGATAACATCAACTTACTATGAGAGGAGAAGAACATTGATCTGGGCTACGATTCATAAAGAAAAGAGTTCATGAGGGATTGTAATTTTCTCAAAGAGATCAAAGATCATGAAATACCACTTAGGGTCAAATGGGGGATGATTTGGGTTTAATTAGGGGGTTCTAGAAATATTAAAATTAATTGTATGGAAGAATTTATTCTCGCACATGGTTTGCTGGGATGGGGTGCATGGTTTTCCATAACCAGTCACAAACTATGAACTTATTTTATAGGGGTTCACAGTTACTCCTTTTATGGCACATGGTTTTCCAAACCATGTGCCAGCCTTGTGAATCCCATCTGTTTAGGTTCACACGATTTACTGTGATGGGGCCCATGGTTTACCATAATCATGTGACAACCATGGGCAACCCTTTTTTCTTTAATTGTTATCAAAATAATACCTAAACACATCCCAATTAATTACCCAAACAAAAAAACTCAAATAATAATAGGATATTACATGAAAATGATTGAAAGATAACTTTTTAAAATGTTGGGATCATAGATAACATCACATGAAATCCGTGCAAAGGGAATATAAAATCAATACATAGAATCAACAATGATACATGGAGTTTGTGGATGGAGATAAGGTGTTCCTTTATTTATCACTATTTAAGAAATTAATTATTATTGGGAAGAATGTAAAGCATAGTCCTTGATACATTGGCCACTTTTACATTCTTTATTGCATCGGAGTGGTGGAATATCAATAAGAACTCTCACCCAACATATATAAAGAACAATATGGGTTCCATGTATCCCTCTTGAGGAAGTACATTCCATTCCCACACATGTAATAAATCCAGAGGTGGTACCATTGGATAAATACATTTCATACAAGGATCATTTGGTGTATATCTTAAATCATATAGACACTGTTTTATGAAACAAGAAAACTCACCCAGTCAAAGTTCTCTGGTGAAACCAGAAGTTTGAGGCAGAAACACGGGAAATAGAAGAGGTGATAAAGTAGAATCACCCCCTGAAATTTTCATCTTAGTTTCTAATATAAAACTTTTAGCATTAAAGTAGTTGTGTATGGAAGAATATAACATCCTAATATTCTAAAACAACACTATTTTTTTATAATATATTCAACATGAAACACTGAGTAAAAAAGAACCACGACATATTATTTAAATATTATAATTTTAAATTAGCCATTAATTTTTAAGGTATTAATATGATTAACTAATTTATGTAATAGATATAAAATTTATATTCAATATAAATGTATTTATAAATTCTTATGAAATAATAACTCAATTTTTAGTTAAAACATTTATTTCAAAATTGATTTTTATTGGTTTTTTGGAGAAAATGTTATAATTCCTTTTTGAGACTCTTATAAATATTATTTTATAAAATTAAAATCAATTTTTAAATTATAATATCGAAGAAATGTTATGGTAATTTTTCTTGTATTTTTCAGAAAATAATTTAAAAAAATTAATAGTGAAAAATTCCAATTTTAGAAAACGTTCATCTCTTTTAAAAAATTAAGTAATTTTAATGTTCTATTGTTATTTTAATTTGATTTAAAACTATAATATGTATTATTTATTTATATTTTAACTAATTCATTAAATTTAAATCATCTTTATACTATATTTTATTATATGTTTATTTTTAGGTGTTAAAAAATTGGAAACTATTTTAAAGTGCCTAATGTTTCTCAATTTTAACTAAATAAAATAACCCCCAATGTGGAATTTTTTCAATGAAATTTATAATTTTTATATCTCTATAAATTAATTTAATTATTATTACTTAGGATATAGTTATTATAATATCATCTCGTGCTTGAAAATTCCATTTTGGATAATTCGTTTTTTTGACATGTCTGCTGGTTTAATTTTAAAATATAATTTTCCACTCAGGTGAATTTAATTTTATTAAATGGATTAAATATTTTAAATTATCAGAATTAATGTCATATAAAATATCCAACATAATTTTTGGTCATAATTAAAAATAAAAAAATTGAAAATATGATACCATGGTTAATGATAAAACCAGTTTAATGGGGGGGGGGGTTAAACAAAATATGTAAACGAAATAACATATTTAAATTTATTTATTTTTAATTTTAGAGGTTTTTATTAGAATTATATATTCTCCAATACATTATTTATCTATTTTGAGGGTCTTTCATTGAAATTGGCTTCCCATTATTGATACATTTTGGGTATTTATAGGAAGGTCACTCCTCCTCCCTTACAAAAGGAGTCCCCCTTACCTCCCCTTGACACACTTCAAAACCCATTGGTTTACCCAATAACTACCAAATCAACTTCCTTGCTTCCCTATCCATGTCCAATAATCCTTGGATTTATCATAAATCCAATCATGGAAGGAATTAGGTATATTCCTAAAGATGCAGCCCGAAGAGGAGGTGCCATTCTTAATTGACCATCTTCATTTTTTTCTTCCTAAACCTCATTAGGATATTATTAAAATATGATGTTATAATAATAAAAATTATATACCATATATAGTGTTTTTATTTAATTTATTTAATACTCTAAATATGTCTCCACTTCCTTCGTATTGGAAATGAATCCATTATTCATGTGCACAGGGGGGGACTACAACCTCATTAACCGATGTAACTCTTCTTCCATCATAGACTCTAAAAAATGTTAATGATGATGAATTTAATTTTTATATATGAAATTAATAAAATATTAATAATTATTAAACTTTAACATATTATTTACTTTCTTACCATAGCATTTATTTCAAAATGATAACATTGTTTTGTGTATGATAGACTACCGCCACACGAAGCGATGCGATTCATTTTTTATAACCCTATCACATGGTTGGTATATATAAGTGTTTTGAAATAATATGACATATATATATATATATATATTTCAATGATCATTATAAAACTATAAAATTAAACTTACCTTCATTCATCATGATCTTGGAAAAATGGAAACGTTACTAATGTGAACGTACGATCCACCATCTCCATGACTGTATCATAGTTCATTTTTCATACCCATCATTCATGATTGGTTTTAAAATTATAATTTATATATAAAAATGATAATTATTTAATTTTTATTATTATTTACATTATGAATTAAAAATATTTTTTGTAATTTTTAATCTAACCTAAGTGATTTTAGACATATGAGTCAAACATCATCAAAACGTTTAACATGAACATAATCGATGTGGTAATTTAATAGGAAATTGTAATGAATAAAATATAAAGATTAATAAGAACAAAATAGATCCTTTAAAAAATAATGTAACTAACATAATTTTATTATTCAGGATGATAAAGAATGTACACCATGAATCTAGCTCAAGGTAAGTGATCACTCTAACCTACCATTTTCTTCAGTTTATAGCCTCTCTCTCTCCCTCTAACTCACTTTATTTTCTCTATTTAATGATATGGAATAATTATAAATTTTCTATATATTTATATATATGAAATATATACCAATATCATTATACCTTCTTTTTATGGGGTAATACATTCCTTATGGACATTTATCAAATTTTGTCTTCAAGAAATCCCTTTTTATTATGTTATGAGACAATATTATAAAATAAATTTATTTCCATTGGTAATTATAATGTTTATCAATTATAATTGATTTCATTATGTAGAACATGTATTCTTGTAGATAATATGAATTTTACTAGGGATCCAGGATTTATATATCTTTATATTGAATTAGGTGATGTTTTAGTCTCGTGAAACATCTTTTATGGGATTAGACACTAAACATAATATACAATGGTACTATGTCCACCATGTAATGTTATATTGATGGTTATCATTGACTTATGATTATTTCCTAATTTATTATTTTTTTACTTTCCTGTGTTTCCATGATATTATGATACCATGATCATTATTTTATTTTTCCACTTCCCTACTCATGTGCCTTCTCTTATATAATATCATGTTATACCTTTGTCCCACATGTTATATTTCCTTGTCATGTTTATTACCTTTATTTGGTTTTTAGAAGCCCCTTTATTTAATTTATTCCATTGGTTACCTCATATAGTTTTAAGAGATAAAATATATTTTAGAAGCTCATTATAGTGAATAAAATAATTATTCCTTATTTTAAGTTACTTTTTATGTATTATGAATATAGTATTCCAAATACACAATGAATTTTAGATATTTTTTTTTCAAAAGTGATATTTATGTTAAGAATCATGAAATAGTATATGTAAAATGTTTTTGGTGGATATAAAATATTACTTTCCTATTGTGATTTTCATGGATTCAAGTTATTTAAAATGGATGTCAAAACATCATTTCTAAATGGATTTATTTCGAAAGATTTATTTCTTAGATAGCCACGTGGTTTTGAAAATTGAAATCATCCTGGTCATGTTTTTAAAATTTCTACAGATTTTTATGCTTTGAATCCCTACCCTCGAGCTTGGTAGGAAATGTTAACAAGGTTTCTTTTAAAATAATTTAGTGAAGGGAAAGGTTGATCGTACTTTGTTTATAAATAAATGTTGTATGTATGTCCTTATTGCAAAAAATTAAATTGATATTAAAATTTATAGATTCATGATTGGAATTTTTTTATAAAAATATATTGGGAGGCCTAATTTTATGTTTTTAGTTTTCATATGTCCAATATTTCAAATTGACCCTAAGGAGAGTCATGTTAAATATGTTAAGAGGATCATTAAATATAATAATGGATATTTCAATCGTAGTTAATTTTATCCTACTAAAACTAAATTTAATTTGAGAAGGTATCCTACCTCTTTTTTTTAAGGGTGTAATATAGATAGAAAAATCACTTAATGTTTATGTCAATTATATGGTAAATAAATATTTTATTGGGACTTAAAAAATTCAGTTCCTCTTTCAACTATTTAATCTAAATATATTGTTTCGAATCTTATGTGTTCAATCACTATGGATTAAGAAAAAACTTTCCGATTTTGGTTTTGATTGTGATGGGATTATAATGTTTTTTTATAATAATTTTGTTATTTATTTTTCTTTATACCTATCAAAATTCACTAGGACAAATCACATTGATGAAAAATTTAATTTTATTAGAGATTACCTTCAAAAAGAAAATATTAGTCTGTAATTTATTTCAAAATTAATTCAACTTGATTGATATATTTACTCAGCCTATGGAGTTTAATAAGTTTGAGAAAATAAATTTTAAACATCATATGAGGGAGATTTAAATTTAATGTTTATCTTTCATAAATTTAGTGGTAGTTTGGATATTTTTTTATTCTTCAATTTTCAGACATGTAAAATAAAGAGTCACTTTCTTCTATTTACTATTGTTTAATTTCTATGAAAATTTGTTTATCAGATGATTATTTCTAGTATTTTAATAGATTTTGGTTAATTTTATCATACTATTTGAACTTTCAGTTTTTATAAAATAACTTTTTGATTATTTTTTCATTATTTTTCAAAAACAATTTTTAAAATTATCCCTTCTATATAGTGATGGAGTGTCTTAAGGTGGCTCCTTCAAATATGTTTTTAAATATAAATAGATAGTAATGTCATTAAATAAAATGTATACAGTTTTTATATATTTTTTATGGAATAAAATTTCTGTTTTACACTTTGTTAAATAAAGATTAGAAAAAACATCATTATTTTAAATAGGTAATTTGTTATTACTACATTATCTTTCAGATAATTTCAAAAAAAGTGCAGAGTTTTTTGAAATTATTAATTTTTTAATAATCAAAATTGTGGGTCATACAAAAGTGTATCCAAGGATTACATTTATTTAATTATAGTTTGATTATCTCAAAATATCATCTTAATGAATAATTGTAATTACTAAAAAAAATTAAATTTTAACATAGATTTTATAAGAAATTAATATTTGGGTTATGATTTATTATTATTTACATAAAATACTTTTATATTTTGTGTTTTAATTTTTTTATAACATGTTTTAGAAGTTTGATATTGAGTTCTTAACCTAAGAATATCTTTTATAACTTCTAATATCATTTTCATTTGTTTTTATAGTGTTTTTCAGTGGTAACTATATTTTTATATAAGTTATGGGATGATAAAAGTAATTTTTATTTTCTTTAATAAATGTAACATTATCTATACAAATATTTCTTTTGTCTAACCATTAATTTCTATTATTAACATAATGGAAACTATAACTTTCAATGATTTTCACAATAGTAATCATGATTTTCAATGGGTTGTGTAAAGTTAAGTTATATTTTATATTACTTATGTATAGTTACATCTATATTTACATAAAAGTAACGAATGTATTCAAAGAATTTTATAAAGATAACTATATCTGTATAAGGGTACACCCTGTCTCACATAAAGGTAACATTGATCATGTAATGGTAATAGATCTTGATAAATACAATAAAACCTCACATAAAGGTAAAATACTACTTATATAAGGGTACTAGTGTTTTTATATAACTAGAATAAGGGTAATGGTATACTTGCCTATGGGTATTATCACTTTTTCAAAACCCCAGTAAGGGTAACTGGAGGCTCAGTTAAGTGTAAACCATACTTATTTAAGGGTACCAAATTGTTTCTAACAAATTGGTAAGAGCAATAGAACATTTTCAAAACCCAAGTAATGGAACCTAGGCCACACATAAGGGTAGGAAGGATTCTATAAAGTCTACAAAATGGAAATATATTTCATAACAAAAATAAAAATTTACCTATATGATGGTTGCATGTTTCTTGTAATCATATATCATGTTTTATAATTTTTTGAGTACGATCTATTGGATGTTTTGAAACATTAAAATATGCTCTATTTTTTGTATTATTTCATATTTCTAATTAATTAATATTTTTTAGGAATATAATTAATATTTTTATTATTATAAAATTACTTATTAATTATTTATAATCCATGACAATATATTATTTATAATAAATTTAATGAGATATTTTTGAAGTTCTTAGATATTTGTTTTCACGCTGAAAATTCTATAACATTAAATATTCAAATTAAAATTGGTTGAAATATGAATGGAAAATATATAATAATTTTAATATGTTTTCCAATTGTATTAATATTTATTATTTACTACTATATTTATTGTTTTAACAATATGTTATTTTTTTATACAATATATTGAAGAAGACTTGTTAGAATAATATTTATAATTAATGAAAATTTAAAACATAATAATTATATGGGAAATGAACAAGGGAAACTCCAATGTACTTTTTTCTAAAAGTAAGATGAAATGGATATTAAATTGGAAAGTTTTTTTGAGAAAATAAATATTATATATAGAGAGTTTATAAAACTAGAATAAAATATATAGTCATTTGAGGTTGAAGATACTCTTGAAATTTAAAAGTGTTTCATTCTTTTGCGATCAACCCATATTCCCAAATAAACTAAAATAATATGATCATTTCTACTGTATAATTGCATGTTGCCTCAACAATCAAAATTTTTTTATTTTATCTAATTTTATGGTTTTACTTATTCAAATTCATTTCTTTGTTTGTAATTTTAAAGGTTTATACTAAACATTAAAATGTTGGACTATGGGTTGTGACTCCAAAAAAATCAGAAATTGGGTTCTGCCTCAATAGAAAAAGTTACACAATTTGGGTTATTCCTCCTTCAAGAAATAGTATGGCCTTTAGGTTTTATTGTTATGGAGGGGAAAGTATTTTTAATGGGTTTTTGATTCTAGGTGTCCAAAATTCATTATAATATTCCACTGTAGTTGTCATAGTGGGTTCTACCACTCTCATTTCATGAGAAGGGTAAGGATTGGAGTGGGATAATTTATATCCAAACCAATATAAAAATATATTGTGTCAATTTATTTTTATTTTGAATGAATTAATTTTAAATATTATGATATAACATATAATAACATTAAATTTTTTAATTTATTTTAAAATTAAAATTGACCCCCCCATGGATAATATACTATCTTCACTTTGGTACCAAAATTTTTGAATATATAGTACACCTAAAAGACACCAAGAACACTGCACATCCACCCATTTGTTAGTAATCTAGAGGATTCCTTAGTTGAGATCACCCAATAACCCAAATTGTTTGTATATCATAAAATCTATTTATCATTCCAATATTGAAACTCTATCATTTTCCAGGAATATCAACTATAGAGAGGGAAAATAGTGTAAGATGAATAATTTCAACCATATAAAACTATAGTGAGTACAATGTCACAAATCCCCACCAGTGATCATCCACTATTAGAAATCAAACATATAATAATGAACCTATAACAATGGTTTGGCCAAAAAGTTGGTGTAGAAATGTTTTTTTCATCAATACCAATGGTTTGGTAATCACATTAGTATATTCAACCTATACCAATGGTTTTACCAAACCGTTGTTATATGTTTTTTCTTTATCCACCTATACCAATGGTTTGACTGATCTATTTGTATATGTGACTAAATTATTTATATATAAGTATAATAATACAAACAAATAAATTAAAATTACTAATAATTATAATATATACATTTATTTGTGTATGTATATAGAAATACAATAGTGATTATTGTGTAGTGGAAAATTAAATGGAACATAAAAAAAGGTCCTAGGATCTAAATATTCCACTGAAATGTTATTCCATAAAAGTTTTATACAAATAGTGTTACCAAACTTATGGTATTAGTACTTCATTTTAAATTTACTATATTAAAATTTTATAAGATAGTAAACATTAGTGAGAAACTTCTTTAGTCTATCACATGATTCTTTCCCCAATAAATCAACCTGGTTAGTTATTCACCATTATAAATTTTAGATATTATAGGGAATAAAATAGAAAATATATAAACAAATAATGAACTAATAGTTATTAAAATTCATTAAAAAAATTAAAAAAACATAACAATTTCTTAATCACTAGTAACCATAAGGTTAAACTCGGGTTGGGCTCCTTTAATTGCACGCATCTAATTATAATGATCCTTTAGTGGTGGGATAAATTTATTTTAATTATAAGAAATAAGTTTCATCAAGATTAAATAAGTGAATTGTATCTATTTCCACATATGTAGTGCCAAAAATGGGATATTATCAATATAGAATATATCTCCATGTATTTTCTTAATCTATTCTTCTTTTAAATCGTTCCAAGTTATCTTATTTCCATCTTATCTATTCAATGAATTATGATGTAAATAAAATATTGGAAAACATATTTACTGTTTAATACCTCAATATTCAAGAAACGTAGCTTCAACTCATATTTTGGATTATCATGAGAGTGTAGTGTTAGAGGGTGAAATATTCCATATCATATGGAAAATCATACATATGATTTGTTAGTTTTTTATGTATTGATACAATATATTATGTGAGTAGTTTAGCTATATTCCTTTATTTATAAAACCATATTTAATTTTCATAGAATATTATGTATCAATGATGTGGTTCTAAAAAACCAGTCATATTTTCAAAAATATCTTATGTTTCACAAAAAAATTCTTAAACATTAAAGGAAATGTAGCCACTCTTCTAGTAAAAAATGAAAATTCCTTACATTACAGTTGTATCTAGAAAAATATCTTCTTTAATAATAAAAAATTTAACAAATATTCTAGAATTTATTTCATAAAATCTAGAATATATGACATTTCCCTATTATGATAGAAATTTTCTCCGATTTGAAAATTTTATTTTCCTCAAATATTAGGATGAATTTCTTATATATTTTTGTTGCATTATATGTAAATTTTACACATAAACCTAAAAATAATGAAAAAATACATTTTGATGTTTTTTCATTCAAACAATTAATAATTGAATAATAATAAAACCAATAAATATATCATTTTTTCCTGTATTTTTAATAAATTCCAAATCACACCTGTAAACTATATATATAACTATTTACCTCAAATTATTAAGTTCATGGATATTAATTCATTAAATTACCATGTAAAAAATAATAAACATATGAGCACTGTTAGATTGTAATAGGGTATTAGTGATATATTTACATGTAAATTTTTTCATTTAGTTAAAATCTGGTTAACATGTTCTGTTGAACAATCATACCACCAAAACATTTTTGAAAAATGATTGAAAATTTCAACACATATGATTCCTAAGAAAAATGTATAGATATCATATAAATAATATAATAATAATATATACAAAAAAACCTGGCATCAAATTGATATATATTGTACTTCATAAATTGGAAATGATGTAGTCCCATATTTCTCTACTCGAAACTGAAATAGATTCATATATTGATAGGCTACGAAGAGATTATTTCCTCACTAATATAGTGGGGTAAATTAGTGGTTATTTAAAATAGATACTCTTAATATAAATTCATTTAGTCATTGTATAGTGTTACTGGATCTCAATTATGATTATTTGATGATGTTGGATAGAGTGAGAATGAGAACACATGGAAAAAAGGCTAATATATTGTTTGTTAAATATTTTCATCATGTTTCTAATCCATAGGGAACAATAGTTGTGATCCTATTGTGAAATTTACAAAAAAAATTCAATAAGAATAGGGAAATAACTATGATAGAAATAATGAACTCTAATTACAAGAATCAATGATCAGTACTAAAATTTCTAGAAATCCATACTTTCCATCTCCTTAAGTGCCTCTTGATTTTATATCAAATTTGGAATTTATTTTCTCTTAAATCCCATAAAAATCATCCTAGAATGGGTTTCTAAATTTATCAAAATATTTTATCTTTTTCAAAAACTATTATCTAAGAGAATATTGAAAAGACCCCACATGGAATAATTAACTTCTCAATAGTCGGTTAGATTAGAAATTTATATATAACCCAGCTGGAACTATTGTGATGGTATGTCGAATAGTTTAAGTCTATAGTGGAACCCATAGGATGGAAATGATAATGTATTTTAACCTATATATTGGAAGCTATAGTGGATTCCTCACACCGATGTAGTGATTTGGATTTTAAGATAAATGATTTTTTGAGACTATAGTTATTAAATAAGGGTTTGGGATCAATTTCAGGGTCCATTTGGGGATGATATCCATAAATATATCTGGGGAAGGTTAATTGGACTCATTCATGAAGCTATTTACGAATTTGAAACTTTTACTTGGCCTATAAAATAGGATAATCCTAGATTGGAAACCACATAATGGTCTAGAGGTTGTATTCATCCAAGATTCATTGGGTACAACATCAAAAGAGGAAAAAATAAACTATTGGTCCTAGCTTGATTCATTCAAATTATGTTAGTTCCCTTCCAAGGAAATTACATAAATTAGGGTTATGAAAAATAATATGATTGGTGTGATTTTTAAACATAATTCATAGCTCATGGATTAATCAAGTGTGGATTTAAGAATTTAGTTAAGTTTTTCAATTTCTACTCTCAATCCATATCCCTAGGTGTATTAGACATGCTTAATAATAGGATAATTAGACAATTAAAATAGATTCATCATAATTATAATTCCCATTAAATATGATATAATTCCAAGAAAACAGCTGAAACAAAAAACATACATTAACTATAAGGATCAATGCACATTATAAATGTAATTGAATGTTTAAATGAGTTCATAACAATAAAATATGGTGGAAATTTCCTTATAATGAGAGACAAACAATGAAATGGATTAAAATGAGAGAAAATTAAAAAAAATATGCATAAAAAAAACTCTGTTGAAAAATTGAAGGTCACATTAAATATAAATAGACAGGATCAACCCATGACATGGATAGATTTCACATTGTGAGCCAGGCTGGATTTTTTCAATTTCAGATACTTTCATTTCTTGAGTCTTTACTTTAACTATGAATGTGAATTTCATAACTTAGGGGAATTATTATATCTTATGATTCATAGCTCAAATTGAATTTGAGAGATCTTTAGGGATGGAATAAAAAATATAATTTTACATTATAAATTGGTCCCACATAGTAATTTATATTCATCTATAGAATTAATTTCTTAAACTATATTCATGGCTTGGCCTTAGTATTTTATGAGTCCTATATTTGAGGAAGATATGTTTTGAATTGTATTTACAATTTGAATTTTCTGAAATTATATACTTTTATACTACATCTATTTTTTCAATCACAGATCCAATTTTTTTTGAAAATCAGATAAATACCAACATATCATAGTGTAAACCAGGTATAAATCTAAATTAAATGAATCCAAAATATGTTTATGAATTATGCATATCAAATTCCCCTATGCATGAACAATTTATTTTCCACAAGCAAGAATAATTTCCATAGGAATCTCAAAGTAAATAGTTTTAAATATGATATTATCATTACAACCACTCTAATGAAGACAAGTGTTAGTAGAATGGTGTTCGTCCTCAAAAACCATCCCTGTAGGGACAATTTTTCATTCCTCATATTCATGTTCTTTATTCTAATCCAAACTTCTTTTAATTACAATTTATCAATTATTACTTATATAGATTTCAACATTTTACAATTTACCTAACCAAGAATTTTCACTCATCACTCAAGGTATAATATAATCAATGTTTTTCGCATACCCTAAATACAGGTTCATAACCATAAAATTTACTTGGATCTAACATCACCACTATATAAATAAAAATAACAAAATTATTTATGAGAAATTTTATCATTATAGTTCAAATGAATATGAGTCTGAGAGTAGGTTTGAAGATTATTAAATAAAACTCAAAAAGGAGGGTAAAATATAAGGAATCATTCATGATAATAAGGACTACTATAACAATCCAATAACTCAATAAATTAATTTATAAATAATACCAACCTGAAAATAGTTCCATTAATATTCCATGAAAGTAAACTAAAGGTCCTCTATATCTCTATGTTCTCTTTTTATTTATTTAGAAGTAATGTTTAAGATATAACTCACATCAACCACCTAACCTAATATGATCATAAATTATATTCATTTGTATGGTAATGGCGATTTTTGACCCTCCAAACACACAAATCATTTTTCTCTCTTGTTCTTTTAGAGAGGAAACAAGGTAATCATACAAGTGAATCTGAGATAATCATAAACCACATCTTAATGATTTGAATAAAATTCCACCAAAAATATCCTCAACAAAAAGAATTTCATTTCCATCATAAATGATCATTCCCCCACACTTATTCAAGTGAAAATTATCCAATAAAACAAAGTTTATGGTAAGAATGGATAAAGTGGGTTAAAACTCACCTAAATCCTAAAAATTTTATTTATGGAGATTATGGGCTCAATAAAGATATTTTATATGCGGGTCTCATAGAAAAGTGACTCAACAATCAAGGCACCTCAATCATTTTAAATGTTATTTTTTCATTAATATACTTGATAATATACTAATGAAATTTCTGATAGGTGTGTGGGTAATAGTATGTATCAAGAAATATTCTTAGGGAAATATTGGAAAAATTAGGTCCATTGTCCTATCAGGAATAAGAAAAAAAGGGAAATCACTCAAGTCATAGTTACAAGTAATAAGTTAAAAAATAATCAATTACATTCATTCTAAGTCAAATTAAAATAATCAACTCACCAATAATTGTAAATATATAAAAAAATATGGTATTTTACCAATTTCCAAAAAAAATATTCAATTTTATTTACATTGGTGAAATGAGATTTCAAGTTAAATCATGTTTCATGTGAAAATGTCTGATAATTGAAAAATATCGAAGTGAAAATGAAATGAATCTCAATAATTTTCTCCTAAAATACTCGAAAATGTAGTTTTTTTTAATCTATTTGTAACATCTAGTTGGGATATATTGAAATTATTATAAATAGATATTTATGAAATTAATGGAAATAGATTAATGAATCAAGAGATCCTTGAAATGAATTTCATGTCATGGAAGAATATTTCAAAAGATGATATGAAAGAGGATTACCTATAATAATGTTATAATGAACACACATGCACTAGACAATTGATTAGTTCCCAATATATATCCAACATTAAAGTAAAAAATGGTTAGGTTCAAACTGGTGTAAATATGAATTCCATATTATTTAAATTCTTTTATGGAACTCAAATAAGTTCTTAAACAATCTCCCAGAATATAAGTCCTAGAAAATGAAAATAAAAAACCCTAAACAGACATAGTTACGATGGAGATGAATGGCCTATGGACTACCTCCCATAAAGTGCTAAGTATTTTTTGACAACATGAATGGAAAAAATATCATTCATAATAGACCATCAGCTCGGTGGTCCTTGGACTCTTTCTAACAATTGTGTCAATGTCTAATTTATATAATGATCGCTTTTGAGTATTCAACACCATAGAAATGGTCAGAATGAACAGACCATGTGGAAACTAGATTATCCATTCTTCTTTTGGAGGTCTCTATTGTAATACTTATTGAGGAAAAACCAATTTATAGAGGCCAAATTAGAGGCTTAGAGGTGTGTTAAAGTAATTGAAGGTGAGGAGGATCAATACATTGAGTAACTGAATGTAAAATGAATGAGGAAAGGGAAAGAATATAATTAGTATAAAAAACGTTTTTCATGCCCATTATATAAAATAAATGATAAAAATTTGGGGTATGAAATATAATAAAACACAAATTCACCCAAGAATGAGTAAAAATATGATGGGGTTAACTAGATCACAATTAAGAAGATTAGGAAAAATCTCAATAATCAGTATAGGTCATCCCATCCCTAATACGGGGTGGTTTTAGCTTTCTTTTCATGTCTATATCAGTGATAGTAGAAGAAGTGAGTGGATAGACTACTGGAATAGATGTTGTGGTGCTAGAAGATGGCCTAGTCACTACTTGTGGTATAGGGACAAATGTTGGAGGTGGTTCGGTATCGATCCAAAAGGAGGTGATATTTTTGGTAGTCGGAATGATGAATGGAACCATATATAGATTCTGGATAACAAGTCCATGTCCCCATCTAGAATTCTCTTTCAGAAAGGCTCTATGGGCTTCCGGATCAGTGATCTATAGGGAGAAATAAACTGAGGGAGTACGTCTTCGGTTGGATAGAATGGGTATGGACCCAGAGGCTAGCTTGGCTATTATAGTAGGTGAGTGGGTGGTCTGGGTGGTTACTGAGTATAGGGTGGAGTAGTTAATGGTAAATTTGGAGGCTCGATGAAGGGTATCTCTAGGAACTTAATGATGGTATGATAGTTCTCTATAATTTACATCTAATCAATCAAACCAAATCACAACCACTCTATAGGTTCAAGGGAATATGTATTTGAAAGGTTAATGGTGGGCATCATGGTCTGGGTATGGTGTCTTGGACCTAGTAGGGTAAGGTTAATGTTCGGAGGCTTCTAGGGCATTAAGAGCAGACACCTTATTAGTGTACTCAATTTACTTGAGGGGTCACTCATAATTCTTCATCTCCTTCCAATCAATAACCATATTATTGATAAAGAAAAGATAAATGAGTAGGACAAAAGGGGCTCTGAAGAGTCATGAACTCCTAGATGCTTGGCCAGGTCTATAACAAGTTCCCTCCCATAAGGGTGCCATGTATTATCCTTAAATATCCATCAAATTATAAGGTGAACTATATTACCAAGTTCAAAATGGGTCTCCCATCATGATGGAAAAAAGGATTACCTCTATTTTACTAATTAACATGTGAGAATCACCTTTTTTCAGCCAATAGTGAGATAAATCAAAATGGTTGATGTGTAGAGTAGCACCCCTTGGGTGGGTTCTCTTTTATCTACATGGATCATGGAAGTTGGATGTGTCTCAGGCTACCATTTCTCAATTTTTATTATATCATTATTGTCAAGTTACATAATAAATGTGATGTAAGATGAAGAGGAAATGAATTCTGAGGAATAGTTTCCCAAGATAACTCTAAACTCACTCAGTGAGACCTCCCACAATTTTCCACCCAATCTAAAAGATACATCAATGATTTGTAGCTCGAAGACAGCTGGGACATTAATAAATACCTCATAGATAGTCTTATCACATATTAGGATGATATGGGAAAGGTGAATCCATGCAAAATATCCTAAAACTTTGTGGCCCATAAAACTTTTATGAAGAACCATAAGGCCAAGGGTATTGTTTGTCTTCAAAGGCTTGGCCATCAAATGAGTCAAGCATACATAGTACTGTAGGTTATTAAATAGAAAGAAAGGATGTATCCTCATATGCAAGGTATCATCCTAGTAATATTATGAAGATTACTAGGAATTTTTTAATCTATCATAAAATCATAACCCAGTACAAAGGTCTTGTGGTAAGGTTATACATGTAATGGGAAAGGATTTTGTTTTAGGAACTTAGGAATAGTAGATTCTTCACATTGGATTATGTGTTTGGAAGTAGTCAGTCCACCTCTATTCCTTTGAACAATTATTGTAAAGAGAATTAGAGGGGTGTATGAGTAGAGAGGAATAGGTGGATATGGGAGGAGTATACTAGACAAAGATAGGAGTGCATGGTGGAGGCGGTGTGATCTGTGAGGGTTTGGGGGAGGAGAAGCTCAAGTGGTCGGGGTGAAACATCACCATGAACCCTAGTTTCACGAGTTAAAAATGTGGTTCGTGAAATTAACATCGGGGAATGCGTATTCATGAAATTAATAATTGTATACCAATTTTTCTGAATTCCAAAAAAACAATGTGAATAGGTATTTCAAATCATGAATTAGGTGAGATAAAACTTTTCTAGCCAATAGTTTTTCGAAAAAAGAAAGCATTGGTGAACTAGCCTAACTTATAGCTTATTAATCTAGACATATTAAATAAACCTTGGTTACTTCTCAGCCAGTTCTTTTTTTCAAATTGAGTTATAGACATTACTTGAATCAAGTGAATATAAAATATAGGCCACACTCTTCTTGAAATGGATCTTCATAAATTTTTACCCATTATATATTGACCTTAAGGGGTTTCCTTACCTCATTCAATCTATACTATTTCATTGGTGGATATTGTGATTACTTCAAATAGTCTTGACCATTAGGATTTAAATTTTTTGTTAAATAAATTTAATCATTAATTAAATAAGTAGACCTTATCTCCCTACATTAATATCATTCAAGTGATGCATCAAGTATTGAATTTCATTGTTTTTTATATATAAATTTTTAAATATTTAAAGGAATCCAACCTTATTTCCTTCTAATCATACAATTATAAAAACCTTTGTGTCCCAACCATCTGACCATCGATGTTTATTTTTTTGATCACTCCGAAGGAGGGATTTTTCAGTTCAACTTGAAGGTTCTATGGTTTACTATATAAAATCAGAAAGTTTGGTTTGTCAATGATTGTTTTGTAAGTAGTTTGATAAGCCCAAAGAGAATCATATAGCTTTATAATCCAATACTTATTAATCATATTGATAGTATTTTGTAGAATATATTTAATTACATGATTGGATAGTTCCACCCACTTGTTATTTTGTGGGTGGTTGGGGTGTCTATATTATATCAAACTTCTTTAATTTCAAACATCCCTCTTAGGTAATTATTGTTGATGTGTGTTCCATAGTCATTAATGAGTAAATAGTGATATCTAAACTTGGAAATTTTGTTTTTATTTGGTAAATTTTTTACCACTTTGGTCATGTTAAGCATGGTAGATTCTACTTCTACCCATATCAAGACACAGTCTACATCGACCAAAATATATAGATTTACTTATGACATGGGAAATGGAACAATGAAATCTATTCCCCAAAAATAGTAGATTTATACTTCAAGGATGAGGTTCTATAGAATATCATTCCATTTTATAAAAGTTTATATTCATTGGAATTGATCTCAACATTTTATGAAAATCCTTTTGTCCTGATGGATTGTGGGCCTAAAGATACAAATTTGAATAATTTTATAAATGGTACGATCAGACCCATGCTATCCTCGAGTTAGTAACATATGGTAAAACTTTAGACCACTCTTAATTTCATATTTTGGGATGAATCATCACATTAAACCATCATAAAATTTCTTATATAATAGTGGATCACCCCAATAGTACTGTGATTTCTTTGAAAAAAAAACCTTCTCCCTTTGTTGATATGAGAAGTGTGGATAAAGGATCCAATTGGAAAAAAATTTGTATTTCAAAAAAAATATATATCTTCAACATCCATTTGGAAAAAGATTTTTAGTAGGGAAGTCATCCATAACTTTCATCTCATCATCATCTTCAATGTTTAGTAGTTGGAGTGGGAACCGGTGATCAAAAATATAAATTTTCATATCTTTTTTTTTCTTTTATAATCATTTAAAAACATTATAGAAATAGAATCCACCTTATTAGATTTGATTTGACATATGTTTCTTCAATATATATTTTAACACTGCATGAAAAGTGAATACATTAATTCTAGAGAGCATGAGGAATGATCAGAATTTATCAAAATCAAATACCTTTGTAAGAATCTATTTCTAAGTAGTTGTGTAATAAACATGAGAATAATTTAGGTTATAGCTATAACAACATATAGTTCAAAAAATATGATAAACTTACTTCCATAATAAAACCCTTACAGTGAATTCACTTGAATCACGTATGAGATCAATGTCCTTCTCCTAATTAGGTGACATGATAATATGAGTTTCCACCAAGTTTTTTCCAGAATTTAAAAGGAATATTTACAATATTTATCAAATTTAAAAGGGATTTATTTTGAAATAAAGTGAATAAGTTCATGAGATATTTGAGAAAATTATTTTAAAAAACTATGTGAAAATTTTTCATGGCTCAAAAAGCATATAATCTATTAACAGTGGTGGGTTCTGGATACTCTTTGAGGAATTTGATTTTATCTTGATAAACATCTAGGAAATTATTTGAAACATTATTCCCAATCACTGTGCTTATTTAAACTATAAATTTACATTTTTCCTCGTTGCGTATAAGAAAATATTCATCAAAATGTGGAATAATGAGATCTAAATTACTTAAATACACCTAAAAGGATCATACATACACTAAGAAATCGTTCATAAATATCTCCAAAAACTCATCCACAATATCATGTAAAATTTGTTTCATGTCCAATTGGATTTTCCATACACATTATGAATGAAATTAATTTATAGGTGCAAAATATGAATGTACATTTGAATGTTTTATTTTAATTATATTTCAGACCCATAGGGATTTGATTGTGCCCTGAATATCCATCCAAGAAGAAAAAAACACTATGCCCAACTAATCTCTCCAACATCTAATCTGTGAATGGGAGTGGAAAATGGTCATTTGTTTCTGTATTTTAGTCTCTATAATGAACACATACTCACCATATAGTAATGGTCTGAGTTAGAATCAATTAATGTTTAGTATTATTTATATATTTAAGGAATTATTTCTCAGGAACCATTTTAGTGGGCTTACCAATTCATTATCTTATGTAGAGAAAATTATTCCAACATCTTTATATTTCAGAACATCCTTTTAAACCAATTATTTCATAGGGGTGAGTCACCTTCAAGGTTTTTTTGGGCCTTCTTCTAATAAAACTATATGCATTAAGATCATGGGGATGATTCCATTTATATCATTCACACTCTAAGATATAGATTTTTTTATTCCTTTTAACGACATCCAACAATTTATAATCTTGTTTATTATTCATATCAGATATTATGATGATTGGATGTTTTTTCATAGTCACCAAGAATGAATATTTCTATGTTATTACAAGAGGATTTAGTTCCAATGTTGTTGGAATAATGGTCAAAGGTGTGAACTTTGGGAAAGAGTCTCATTTAAGGTTTGATTTATTTCAACTCCATGTATTTATTACCAAATGATTTAGAAATAAACAAGGTTTTTCTCTAATATTAAAGATCCATAAAATCCTCGTATCCATTAGTGAGAAAAATAGACTAAAATTCCAGTGAATCACCAATTCACTTAGTTGATTTTTCCAAATCAAAAACTACTTTTTATTCACTGAATCAAAATATATGTCTTTCTTGATTGACATCGATGGGATCTTAATCGATTTCGAGGAAATGTTTCAAAAAAAATAATGGTTATATCACCTTATCCATACATTTCTAGAATAAGAATATCATTAGGTAAAATGAACATAAAAACCTTAACTAAAACATCTATGAGAATTCCATGAGGGTACTTGATAGATATATCACCAAGATATAGTTACAACCTCATTTTCATAAGTTCCTCAATACCCATTATTCATAATATTCTCAACGGAATGAGATTTATTCTTACACTAATATCCTAAAAATCTTTCCCAGATTTCCACATTAAAATAGTTTATAGTTTCAAGAAACTACCAGATTCCTTTAGATTTGGTGGATGTTATTATTGAAAAACTTTAGAGAATTATTAGTTTAAGAAAATAACTCATGACCCTTCTATATTTATATTATTGGATTGAAACTTATATAATATTTAGAATAATATGGAATCTATAAAATGGATTCAACAATGGGAAAATTTGTGTGGACTTGTTTAAATATCATTAGAAATTTTTCTATTGGCCCTCCATCTTCCCTTGTCACATCCTCTATGGGAATGGAAGAGGGGTCATGTTTATTTGTGGTGCCGTGTAGACAAATTCATTTTTTAGCTTCTCTTATGCCAGAATTTTTTCCCCTCTACTCACTTTAGATTCAAGATTATGTGTTCCTTTATTATTCATCTATTTCCTCATTTATCATTTATTACCCTTTCTTTCACTCATCTCCTATGTATGGATGTTGAAAATTCTTATCTTTTCCACTTCTAAGGACAACAACCTTATCCCATATCTTAGATGAGTCTTAGTATTACTGTGAATTATACTCAGTAGTAGATATAATAGACTCTTGTATATTTTACCCATATTATTTTCATTTTTTCAAATAGAAAATCCTTAATTTTTGTTTCATGCATAGTAAATAATTTTTAAGCATTACAAACGAACAATGTAAGAAGAATTTCCATGTTTTATTATAGAAGTTAGTCTACTTATGGCTGTCTAGGTGGATCATTATACTAGAATATTTTTGGGATGGAAAAATATGATCCTTAAGGTAAATTGTTTTTGGGGAAATGAGTTTTTGGGTTTGGTTCATTGTTTTTCGGATGGTGCCTAGGTGGTCCTATATTTTTTGGTGTATTTTAACCATTTTGATATGGTTAATACCTCCGATTGGTCTGTTTCTTCTATTGAATGGGTCTTTTTTATAATATGGTTGTTGGTATTAAATTGGTTGTTTATTGTAATTAAAATTATTACAATATAGATTTTTATTTTCATACATTCCAACTTGACAATCTTAAAAAGTATGTAGAAATATATATATATCACATTCTTGAAAATCAATAATAGGAGGATCTATTAAAATTTGGGGTTGAGGTAGATAAAATTTCACTATATTTTCTATAAGATATTATACATAGTTTTTAAGGTGGGAGGTATCTTATACTTAGTGCATCAATGACTTGGAAATCATTGATCTCTTTTTCAAAGGCTTGACTTATGTGAGATTTCATCAAGGAGAGATCTACCGATTTTTTGTGTTTTTAACATGAGTCATCCATCAATGATAACAACCACCATTTTTCAAGTGGTGGCATGTAATACATGGTAAAAGGTTTTCAACTATATTTAGACATTGAGTATATTGTGTGGGATCATTCTAGTAATATCCTTAAAATGGTCTCATACTACCCAAGCTGATTTTTCATCTACCTGGGTGAAATTTTCAATATCATTCCATAGCTTCTAGGTATATATGTGTGTAAGGTACCTATCCAAGAATTTATTTTACAAATAATCCCTAGTGGTAATGGGTTTATGAATTTGAAATTTAAGCTAATATATGTATCTTTCTGTTAAATAAATGGAAAAAATTATACGCCATGTTTTTTTATTAAGAAACACATTAATTCATAAAAGTGTTTTAGACTTATAGAAATTTATATAAGTGCTTGTGCATATATTCATTCTGAAATGAACTTAAATCACCCATATTGTGGATAATATAAATTATTCTATGTTTTATTTCAAAGGTATGATCCTATAAGGGTGGGAGGACAATGAGCTTCATAACACCATATATAGATGGAAAGCCATGGCCTATAATGGTTTACTCCTATAGAAGTAGTCACACCCTATACTATTCACATGGAAAATATTGAGAATTTGGAGGAACTATGGGGGAGATTTTGATGATTGAACATGACTGAGTGATGTCATTTAGAAATATATATTTCAATTTCAGGTTCAAAATAAATAGATTTAGTTGTTTCTATGTCCCTTGAATGAGTCATGGTTGCCTCACTGAAGCATTAGTAGTTGATAATAGAAAAGAAATGAATCTATTTGAAAAAAATGGAATTTATACAATGAAATTGTAAATGTAATAGTTTTTATATAATCTTGGGTCCATTATAGAGTTCACTATTATTAAAAAACCACTTTAGTAATATCTCCTAAATTTGATGGGACCCCACATTGCATCGTTGAAACCACACGAGCTAGTAAGATTATAAATCTATATGTAAATCAACTACCACTACTGTGAAGGTATGAAAAAACAATGTAATTCAACGATATAACCCATAGGGAGGTGGAAACAATGGATTTGGACCTAGATATTTGATCCAAATGTGGATTCCTCACTTAGATGTAATGAGTTATATTTTTTGCAAAGCAATAAGATCAGATTCTAGTGATTAAGGAAGGATTTGAGACACATTTTATGGTACCTATGAAAATAATATCCTTAAATATGACATGGGTAGGTTCATTGGATCTAGTCATTATGTTGTTCAATAATCACAAATTTGGCCTTGGTCCAGGATATTGGATTTACCCATATTGGAAACCACTATTTGAATTAATGATGGTTGTTAGAATATATTCATTATGTGAAACATAAAAGGTGGAAAAGAACTATTGGCTTTAAATTTATTCATTATTATTAGGTTAGGGTACTTAATTTTCAATTCCCCATAGGAGGTACATGAAAAATAACATGATATATGTAATTTATTAACTTAATTTTTTCTAATGGATTACACAAGAATTGATTTTTGAATTCATTAAATTTTTTCAACCTTACTCCAAATCCATAAACCTTGTAAGATTACCTACATATGGAAATAGTATAATTATAAAACATAAATAGAGTCATAGTAATTGGAATGCTCACTTAAAAAGATATCAATCAATGAAAATAATAGAAACAAAACACTTACTCGAACAATAAAGGAAAATGTTCACCATAAATGGAATTAAAAGCTTAAATAGGCTCAGAATACAGAAATATTGTGGATAATTTCCTAGGAATTAGAGCACAACTATGAAAAGGATAAAAAAAATTATAAAACCCTAATAAAAGAGAATGATAAATTGAGATAAAATTTTTTTAGAAAGTTGATGGTTCCTTGAATAAAAATATATTGGATAAACTCTTGGCGTGAATAGATTTCATAACATGAGTTGGCATGGAATTTTTCCTTCTTAATAATTTCATGTAGTGATTTTAGATTTTATTTCATGAATTTGAATTTCAAGACTCTAGGGATTTGGAATCTCCCACAATTCAAGACCAAAACTGAATCTGGGGGATCATCCGGGATTGGTCAAGAATAAGACATTCATGGCATGAATTGGGTTCACAGGCTGATTTTTATTCTTCCAGAAAATTCACACCTTAATCTAGATGCATAGATAATCCTTCATATTGTAAAGGTTATGTCTTTGAAAAATACATATCCAGAATCATATAAATTATTTTAATGAATAAAATTACATAAATTCTTAAAAACACTCACTTTTTAATTTGTGATCCAATTTTCTACAAAAAGTTTCCAAAAAAACCATGTCAAAGTTTAAAATAAGTATAAATTTCCATGAAATGAGTCCAATGTTTGAATATGAATTATGTATGTAAAATTACCTCATTTTTATAGTCCTCTCATATATTTTATCTTTATTACCTTGCATGTAGTTTGACCACCTGATATAATAAATATAGAATTTCAATCTTAAGAATAATTTATATCCTTTGAGCTATGTTTTGATGTGTCTAGGTAGATTATTGGGTCTTGGGAAAAATATATCCTAATATAGAAAACCACTAAATTACCACTGATCGAATAATTACATTAAAAACATTTCATCACAATGTTATGACTATAAAAACTCTAGAAAATATATCATATGTTAATCTAATAGCCTAGATTTTGAGGTAATAGATATCATATATCTGGCATAACTAAGAAAATTATGATGGGACCTTATTCAAATTTCAAAAAAATACAACAAAAAAAATTCATGACCTTTCTATAAAAATGAGATTGGTTCTTGAAAATATATTTAAAATATCATCATTGTGAAACTCATTCTATTGTGGCATGAATCATATATCTAATAGTAAACTACCATTTTTTCTACTCACGTTCCTGAGGAAACAGATAAGTCTATTAGATGAGGTGTCAATAGAAGGTTAAAACACATCCTATGAATCAATATGATATAGTGTGAAAATAATCCTTCAAACTATGATTTTATTCAACTTAGATTAAATTTATTCCTTTTTAACTTTTCTCAGCTTCAATGAGCCAGTAACTCACCCATGGGCATGTTGAAAATAAATATAACATGAACACGCCTCAAAACTCCTGAATTAACTATATCAAATAACAAGTTATATCATTAAAATAATGTGAAGGTTATCTAAATATCAACCCATCGGGTAAAATTTTATTTTTGAGAGTAATCTACATCCTAGTGTAAAATCAATGATCCATTATCCAATTCATAATTAAGATTAACTCATAGCTACCCCACTGTTAATTCACTTCATGAGGGTCCGCCCTAAAATCTCATCATCATGGGGGTATTATATAAAAACTCATTAAATTTCCCCAATCATCAAGGGATATTCAATATCCTCATTTTTATTCATTGGATATGTAAACCCCATCAAATTAACTCTTCTCTAATATTTAGCCTCCAACTCATCAATAATCCCCTGTCAAGATAAAAAATCACTTTCCTTATTCATATCCCCCCTGATCATCACTTGAAAAGAAAACTAATGTCTCTCTCATTTTTCAATAATGGATACATTTCTATTCTCCATCTTTATCAACAAATTTTATTTAATAAAAGTTGTAAATAACTAGGAATAGTTATAGTTATTTTGGGAAATAATTTATTCTCAAAAACACTCTTATGTGATAAAAGGCATCCATTATTAGGTTATTAATCTAGATATATTCAACTTATTCTTTGGTTGGAATATACTTGAATGAATTGTCCCCATTTTATATCTTCTCCTTGATGAAGTGGTACTTACTGTCAAAATACTTCAACCTCAAATTTGTAATTTAACTATTTTACATATTGATTTAAATTTTATTGACTCACCCAATCATAAAAGGGTGTGAAACATTCACCATCATGTATTTGAGATGTGGCTTCATCACCATTATTTGTGTCATGTCTTGAGATTAAATAACATATTCAACTTTTTTCATACGCAATGTGATAAAATGTCTCTTCTTACAGATTCATGAAAAATAACTCACTCTAATAAATAATTCATCTACAAAAATGGACTTCTTAGAATGATTTTTTATTACAATACCTCAAGATATAATTTATAGTTTTTTATGTGTTATAAGATCCATTTCACCATAAAAAGATGTGAATCATTATGATTTATGTGGAATCATGGAGAAAATTTTAATCCAAAATAGGATCTCTGTTCTAGATTTTTTCAAATATATTAGTCTACTAATAATCCTTGAAAACTATATTTAATCCGCAATCCTTCTATATTCATCAATAGGTAATATAGTATCTTTTTTATAGTATTAGATGACTCAATTTTTTATTCCATGAAAATATACTTAAAAATATGATGAACATGCTTTTCTTAAGATAGGAAATGTAAACTATTATGTTTTTCATATGAAATCCTTAAAATAATTTCAACTTCTAATCCTAAACATCTCTAAGAATTTTATTTTTTGGGTAGAAAATTTCTCACAAGTCTCCTATTTCATTCTAATAAAAAATATCTCCTCAACATACATAATCATAATGATTGAATTTTTGTCATCACCCCAAATAGAGAAATTAGGATCCATCGTTGTTTCATTAAGTGCAATCTCCTTAAAATTTTTTGACTTTGTAATATCATTATTTGGGAACTAGATTAATTCCATATAAATCCTTATTAAACATAAACAATTTATAATGTCTACCTCAAGTATAAAACCTTTCAATTATTCAACATAAACATATTCTTCAAGTTCACCATTCCAACACATTGTTTTTAGATTCAATTAGAAATGTTTACAATTATATGAACCATATAGCTCAAGAAATAGTCTTCTCATTTCATGCCTTGTGATTGGAGAAAATATTTCATCTAAATCAATAACATATATATGATATTATCACATATAAAAAAGATAAGATTTATTTATTCTACTTTACATTTCTCACTGATATTATTATGAAAAATCCAATTTTTCCTAATCATATTCAATCCATTGGAATATGAAACCAACTAATATGTTTCAATCTTTTGAATTTGATTCATCTACTCTTATATTGTTATTATCCAATCTTCATATTAAAAATATTATTTAATAACTTTTGGTTAAATTTATGAAGAAATATGTTGTAAATAGAATTCCTTAATCTCATCCAGGCCTAAACACACAATATTTTATCCCAAAAAGTTTTATTATATTTCACATTATTTTATATAAATTATGAAAATATTTTCTCATCACATGAGGATTTCCTTATTGCTGTATTTCTTTTTACTAACCTCATTGAATCCACCTCCCCTCTTATTTAGTGATTCATCACTAACAAAATTAGCAACTCCACTATCATACCTTTGTATTTCCTTTAAGATATTCTTATTATAATTCATCTGTTATGAGAAACCAATATCAATAATCTAATGATTATATTATTTCATATATTTTTATGTAACCTTGAAAAATATATATTTCTATATATAATTATTCTTCTTAGTAGATTTAAAATTTTTATTTTGTTTCAATTTATCTCTTATAATAGTGAAACACCTTTGGGAGGTGTTTTTAGTCCTATCCCGCACACCACAATTTGTTTCAAGAAAATCAAAAGTAATATACAATTATAACTTATATTTGGAATTTTGTTTTGATTGGGGTCTAGGAACTATAGTTTTAATATCCCTTGATTCCTGACCACCCTATGATTAAGGAAGTAAAAAACTATTGTAGAATATATTAACATTATTCTCGTACTCTCTACAACACCTCCACCTTTAATCAGAGAAAAATCTCATCAGATAATAAATTCATTCGTCAAAATATTATCATTGTTTTACCTTATAATTTAAAATCATCTCCATATTTTAAAATTTCTCATGCTTAGGTCATTTCTCTATTATTATATAATTTCCCTTAATTATTCTAGATATTAGTTTTCCATCCATGGAATATTTACATTCTATGTTCTGATACCTCCACTGAATGTAATAGTTTCTGTTTAAGAGTTATTAAGTAATGTGATCACCTTTATACCTTTATCACAATTTCCACCATTTATGATTCAAAATCAAGTTTCAAAAATTACGGTTCCTGTATTTATTCAATTATATCGATGTTTATTATTAGATTTAGAAATATCTTCCACTTCTTTTGATATTTCCCAAATTCCATTGATTGAATTTTAAAACACATGGAGAATTATACTCAAAAAATATTCAATATAAAACAATTTTTTCCAGATCCTTTACTTGTTTATTCTTATCAAAGACCATTGATTTCGTAATGTCAACCATATTTTCCATATATTTAGTAAGTTCATTGAGATATCCCTTATATCATGAGAGCTCCAGTTTCATCTCAATATTGTATTTGGATTTCTATTTATAAATATATTTCATTAAAGAATCATTCCTATATTTCAAATAAATTTTTAATTGATTGTGATTCCGGTTTTCCTTTCAGCATGCCAAAGGAGAATTCATAAAATTAAAACACTTTTAGTTTTTTCTCATTATAGATTCCTTTATCTTTTTTACTCTCTTCTTCTAAGTCACTCGGGGGATCATTGGGATGAATTCACATAGACTTAAAATATATTTTCCCATTATCTACCAACTCCTCTTACTCTATTAGACCCTCCTCTTCAAAAGATATGGCATAATTGTTTGTAAAAATTACTTCATTATCATTATATTTTACTTATTTTTTCCTTTGAATGTATTTTCTATATTTCATATAATTTCCATATATTTTCTTCTTCATGACCATTGAGTATAGTCATCAATATCATTTTCATGTTACCAATAATGGAATTTAGCAGCAAAGTGTCTAATCATTATAAAATTGAAACAACTATTTTAGAAGTTTAATATTATATTTTCCCTTTCCTTGTAGATAGTATTTTGATAATAATGATATAAGAGAAAAAAAGAAAATGGATTTATATTTATCTTTAATTTCCCCAATACGAGACTTCATATGCTCACAATGTGTAATACCTTCTGAATCTTTAGAATTCATAAACTTATTATATTTTACTTTTCTCCTAAAGGTTGTCCATATTCTTATCTCAAAAGTAATAATGAAATTATTGAGTTTATTGATTATCCACTCATCCAAGAATTTTTTCTCATGGGGAGAAATATTTTAAAAAAAATTATTTTTGAGTATTCTCATGAATTTCATAACCAAGTTTGGATTATAAAGAATTTATCCATAGCTTTGAATCAAGATAAATGTTTTGTTTACCCATACATAGAATTTATCCACTATTTTATCTGATACCATTAATATATATGTATAAATTTTTCCAAATATATTTCTAATTGTGACTCCATAACATTATTATCTCTTTCATGGATATAATAGGGTTCCTTCATTATTTCATTCACCATTTATAACCTTATAAATCATTTCAAATCCTTCTCTAAGAAGGATGAATGGAACATATTATGTTCTCTTCTATAAAATTTGATATTCTTATTATATATAAATTAATAGGTTAAATAATTTTCTGGGAAAATTTTATCATTATTAGGGATGTTAAGAACATAAAATACAATGTACATAAGATACAAAACTATCCACTCCTTTCATAGACGGAATTTATTTTCAATTATCATAAGAAATCATTTTTATTGTAATAACCTCTGTATATCTCATTGATCAACATACATTTATAATAAAATTGGAATCAAATACTTATTAATACATAAAAATTATTCAATAATTCTCTAATACCAACTAATAAGTCTAGGAGATAGTACAACACCACTTGGATGTGGTTGAATCATTGTTTTAAAAAAACACTAGCTCCCAATATTCATTATTCCAATCATTAATTAATGTATCTAGATTTACATGTTGACTATGTGATAATAATTGATAGATTTATAAAGGACACAAATGAACCATGTGATAATATGAAGTACCCCATTTCTTTTCATCATGTGTGTTATATCAATTGAATGATTGTTTTGATCCCATATGTAGAATATTATTGAATTATTAACAAAAACAAATAATGTAGTAGGGATTTTTCCCTAACCTAAAATAAAAATTATGAAAAATAGGAAACAATATTTATTTCAATCATTGATTCCATTCCCATAAATTTACAGAGAAAGTTTGATCATGTGTGCACCATTTTTCTCTTATTTAGTCTGCCGAAATCTTAATAGAATGTGCCCAGTTATCTTATAAATTATTATCTTCATTCACACTTTACTTCAGGATAATTACATCATATTTTTAAGAATCTAATATGGTATGGAATGATTCCATTCCTTATATTTTTACAAACATATATGAAATATATTTAATATAAAGCCCAAATTTCTAATATCACCTTTGACCAGTATTACAGTAAAGCCCAACGGATTTTTTTTTGTGATGGATTAAAAATCTAATGATCCATGAAAACACTAAATTTCAGTATCTTAGACCATTATGGTGTCACTAGTTTTTTTGACACAATGTTTCCAAAATATACCTTCTACCACCAAAAATAACTAGTTTAAGATAATATTATTCTCAATATCTTCTTAACACAAATCACTAATCTTTAAGAGAATTATGATACACAATAAAAATATTACCTAAATATGACCATTATAAACTAGAGGTTAAACTGGTGATATGTATAAAAATTACCAAATTATGATAAATATTTATAACTTTTTCATATTATTAAAATTTATGAAGAATATATGATAAATATTAACTTAATTTTTAGTAATGACATTATATGCATCAAAAATAAATTTTCTTCAAAAATGGTATTTTATTTCATTTTTCCCATATATTATATTTAATTTATACCATTTTAGAATTTTATTTGAGGAAATGAATCTAATTTTTTAAATCATTATTTCATCACTTTCTTAATTTGAATATTTTGTATTTTTAAAAAAGCCATATATTTTTTGTGAATAGTGAAAAATACTCATTTTTTTAAATAATAATTTCATTTCATTATATCATGTAAATTAAAAGTCTCATTGTAATTTTCATTTAATAATAGATAAACATAATTCTAAATTAATTAGTATTAAAAAAAATAATTACATAGGAATCAAAATTGTACTTGATATAGGTCTATCTTCGTTTTTTGGGATTATAAAAACATTTTAATTAAAATCATTTTTCTTCTTGGTTTGTAGGTTTTTTTAAATTTAAACATTATTCTTATATAATTTAAATTATGAAATTGACTCCATAATTATAATCATAATTTCCAAATAAAAATTAATGATTACACTTTCATTTTTTGTCGTTGTGAATAGAATCCAAGATAAAAAATTCAATACTACAGTAAATGTTAAAATGAATTAATAGTGGTAAAAAATGTATGGGATTAAATTATATAAAAACTTGTATAAATCCTATTTACTTTCTATATTCTGATCCTATATCTTTATTCCATTGAGAATAGTCTACTTTGGGGCCATATGGCCCAAGTAATTCATTAATATATTTAAATATTTAAAAAAATCAAGTGTGTCATATTGATCCCTTGTGAGAGGATAACACATATCATATCTTTCAAACATTTCATGCCATGTGATGACAAGCCAGGTCCCCTCCTGGTCTGGAAGTAGGTTAAGAGGGACACCCCATTCTCACCTCTAATAGGTAAAGGTATGGTGATAAGTTCCAAGTAGAAAAAACACTAATATGGGAGGCCTCATCCTTATATACTTTTACTCACAAACATAAACAACTCCATACAATAATGTAGAAGTATCATAAAAGGATGAAAAATATAAGTGTAATAAATTCATGAAAAAACATATAATAAATATATAAATGTTAAAATGGTAAAATAAATCATAAAAAGGAAACAAACTTTCCCAACCAAAAATGAGGTCCCAGCCTAAAAGAAATTAGATAGAGGAAAACGGTAGAGTTCTCGACTCACAATATCGAAGAACGTCCATTGAACAATGTCAAAACCTCCATGTACTATTATTCTCCTCTGATACTAGGTCCATCGTAGTCATCATCAATCTTCATGTCATCTATATAAGACACAACAAATGAATTCATCTCCCATATAGAGGTGAGTATATACATAAGTAGTAAAATTCCTTGAAAACTAAGAGGGAAGGAAAAGAATAAAATAGCTACTTTAGCCCATAAGGTAAGAGCGTAAAGAATCCAAACCATATATTTTCTCAAATGAAACCTATATGAAGAGATAAAGGAAATATCCATATTAATATCTAGATAACAATGATGATGATCCTTTATATATATATGAAGGTCCCATCTTTGATTCTAAGAACCATGAAAAACTTCACATGAATCCGAGTGGAGGTCCCAAACCTCACCATTGTGCACCATAGTCAATGGAGTGCTAAATCTAGTGGAGAAAAATATCCCCACCAGAGCACAATGATGGGGAGTACCACTCTATTGATAGTGGACCAACTCCCTCTATAGTGTGGGGGGTATCCATTCTACATATATAGAGTGCATATGGGCCCCACACCCTAGTGAAATAGGGGATTATAAACACTAAAATCTCTCAGATGATCAAACCCAATCACTACCATCAGTTATTCAACATTATAAGAAGAATCTCACCCATAACACCTCATTTTTTGTCATTGATGCTAGAGTGAAGGCCATTATTGTGTCCGACGTGGAAAAATACTCATGATTGTATACTCTTAATAAAAAATTTGAGTCTCATAGAAATATATATCATATGTATATGGTACTAAGGGGATTAAATTATTTATCTTACTGGGGAAAAGGAGTGTATTAGGAGGTCAAACTTTGTATATGTCCCATAACATCCTGAGCAAGTAATTTTAATTTACACAGTGTGTATATAGAGTCACATAGTATTTTAATTTTTCCGGACACTAGGGAATGTCCTCCACTGGACATGGCTTTTCCATCCATGTGACTCTATATGGTGTGTATATAGGATCCCATGGAATGTATAAACACTTAGGGTCCTAGGAATATACTCATGGTACATAGTTCATCTATCCATGTAAAATAGAATTACATGTCTCTGTAAGGACAAAATGAGTATACTTACATGGGGTTTGGGTGTGGGCCTTTGGCACATAGCTTGGCTATCTAAGTAGGGTCACATGAAATGTGGGATTGGAAACACAATGTGAAAAATTTTACTTAGATGAATACCTAGCTATCATGATGACCTGTGATACATGGTTCGGGCTCCATTAAGGTACATGACGTATAGTCTAGTTTATATGGATAGTGAATCCCATCTTCACATGAATGATAGAGCCATTATTTACACTATATTCCTTTACATTTAACCCACTTCCACTTGAATCTTCTAAAAATTATGTAGGAATCCATAGTTCATCAATTAGTTTCCTCAGATGGACAGAAATCAGAGCTCTGATCACCCATGGGGGTATCCGTCACAACTCTCATCACTGTATAGGGGTTCTAATCCATGATTTACTTTATTTTATCCAATAATATCACTATATTCATCATCAAAACTTGAATCTCTACATTTTTCATTCATACTCCAGGAATATAGGGTTTAATAATTATTTTATCCTTCCTGGTAATGTCGGATCACCAATCTTATAGGCCAATGATGAAAAATGGAAAGAATGGTGGTATGAAAATAACAAGAATTAGGTAATATTATCAATGTCTTATGTGATCCTATCCAATGACCAAAAATTGAGAAAACTAAGGGTGTGAAATAAAAGTGCAATGAAAATATAAAAATAAGAGGTTTAATAATTCAATTTAATTGGAATCATGTGAAGAATGGGAAATAACAACAATACATAGGTATTAAATCCACACATGATAAATAATTAAAAGGGAAGAAATATATAAAATAAAATATCCTACCTTAAGAACATATTTATCGCTAGTGAAGAATTTGTACTCTAGTAAAGAAGGTGATGATCTTAATGAATTTATCATTAATCTCATGATTCACCTGGATCATTGGTTATTGATCTCTAATAATAATTCATTAACTCCAATAATGTTATCCTCCACCTCATCACAAATCACCCATGGTTATGTGACTAACATGAGGGATTTTTTATAATAATAAATTTATAAAAAACATTTTAGTCTATTTTAATTAATTAAATTAAATTAAATATTTTTTTAGTTACTTAAGACACCCCGCCAATGGCTACACATAACTAAACACTCAATATTGAACAACTATATATCATGTTGACGGTAAGACCCACATTTTAGAAATAACCACATTCTCGAATTTTCCCTCTAATTTCTTGACCAAGAGAAAATCATTTTTTTCAAAAAAGATGCATTTCCATGCTATCATATATATTAATAATGTTAAAAGATGAATTATAGGGTCCCAATATGCCCAAAATACAACACCAACTCGGAAGAAAAATCAATATTTATATATATATATATATATATATATAGTGGGTCAATTTATAGAAATCGGAGTTGTTACATTCTACTCTACTTCAAGTTTTTTAACCCTATAAAGCACAATATACACAAAAAGGTGGGGGAACTATGTCTAAATCTGGATCTAATTCTCCCAAGATATCTCTATTATGCTCATTTTCTAATAAAGAACTCAAACAAGAGGAATGGTTAATCCACATTGTATCCTCTCTAATTTTTTCTTAATTATCCTTAGGTTCCCCAATAAAGTGTCTTCTCCCTCGATGTCAATCTCACATTAGATAAAAATGTACGTCAAGTCAGGTACACATCTCCTTAGCTATAATACATGGAAAACATGATGTACTTGGTCAAATATTTTGAGAAATGAGAAGTGGTAAGAAACCTCACCAACCCTCCATAGGATTTGGAATGGCCCAACGAAACTCAGGGATAACATGATTTCCTATCCAAATATGTATAATCCTCATCATGGGGAGACTATTAAGAAAACATGTCCACCCTACACAAACAAAAAACTATTATAAAATTGGTATGCATGATATTTCTATCAACTATGGGTTATCCTCATACACTCCTGGATCACCAGATCCTTCTGTGTTATTGCCTTCACCAATTATAGCCTAACTAGAAATGTCTCCCCAACTAAAGTATTGAACTGGGGTTACCTATAGGTTCTCCAGTATAGTTTTATAAAAGGTTTCATATCGGTAGTTTAGTGATTTTTTTATTATAATATAAATACACTAATTTAAAGTGATCCTCCTAACATTGGATGAAGTCCAACACACAATATCTTAGCATATCTTCCAAAACTGATATGGTTTGATTGGTTTAAAATTCTATTTTCAGGGGAAATGACTTTCTCAACTATAACTGGGTCCCGAAAACTTTTTAAAAAACCATCCACATCCATGATTTTAACCAATCATCACATTAAAATATGATCATTGCGGGTTCCTCATAAAGTTGGATGATATCTTTCTTGTAAAACTTCCTTAAACTTTCAACCAAACCCTACTCCCTGATGGTATTAAATTTTGTTGACTTTGTAATTTGGTAGAAAATCAATCATATTTCATTTTATCCCTTCAGAATATGTGGAATCCCTACAAAAAAATAAGTTAATATTCTTTCCCAACTCTATTCTGATATCTCAATAGGTTGATTCAAACCTGCTGAAACCTGGTGTTCATCCATTACCTATTAACATGTAAGGCATTGGGAGAAAAACCAAGAAATGATCCACCTCATACCAACCAATAAATTTTTTGTATTATGGTCTTTATACATATTTTACACACATGAATTTATATCCAAATGGTGTTATGAAACATCGTCAATGCCTCCTAGGGATACATGTGTAGAACTATCATTCATCCCTAAAAAGGTTATCATTCTATTCTCCATCAGAAAATTAATCTGGTGCAGTTCTTGAGGATATCTGGTCACAAAAACCCTCATTGTTAACATCCTCCAGATGGGTGTCTCTTACATGCTGAATAAGTGGTTGAATCACCACCATAGATAGAAGGTTAGCCACACCTATTACCACTATTAGGATTAGCTATAATAAGTCAGACTACTATGATTCCTCATCCACTAAGAAAGAAAATAATTTAATGATAAGGGAATCTACCACCACGTTTCTTTTTATTAGAGTGTAGAATATCTCAAAGTTGTAGTCCTATTGGTACTCTAACCAATTCCTTAGTATCAGATTAATATCTCTCTAGGTGAAGATTTACTTAACACTTTAGTTTTAATTTTTTACAGTGAAACAATCACCCAAAATATAATGCCTCCACATATTAAAGGTGAATATTTTCACTACCTACTCCAATTCATGGGTCTTTTATTTTTTCTCATTGGGTATCAACAACCTTGAATAATAAGTGATCATTTCCTTCCTCAACATCAACACACATCTGATCATACATAGAGAGGCTTCAAAAAACATTTCATACTCATCACCCTTCTTAAGTAGTCCCAAAAGAGTAATTCTCTTCAACCTCTTTCTTGTCTTCTTAATGGATCTCTAACACTTCTCAGTCCAATAAAATTGATTCCCTTTCCTTGTCAATTAATTCAAACGTTCTAAAATCTAAAAAATTTGTCATGAATCTCTGGTAGTACCATTATAAACCATGGAAACCCCACACCTATAAATTTTTCTTCATTGGTTCCTAAGAAATAACTACATTGGTGTCACCCAAACACATACTTACACTTCTCAGAGATGATATTCCAAAATATGTAAAATTCGTCAATCCAAAACTGACACATTTAGATAAGATCGTATAGCTGGTGCACCAAGTGTAATTCATGGACCATCCTAAAATTCATTGTAATCTTGTCATTATACAAAACATATATGATAATTTCTTCAATAAATACAACTATGAATTAGTCCAATTATGGATATAAAATATTTCTTTTTAGTTATATGAAAAATGTGGGTGAATTAGTCACAATGAAAATAATTTCCAGGAACTCATAACTATCATAATGACAATAGAATGTTTTATTTGGAATAGAATCCATGTCCACCCTTGACTAATGGTAGTCATGCCAGAGATAAATATTTGAAAACCAACTCTCACCTTTTAACTAGTTGAAAATTTCATCGATCCTTTTTAAGTGTTACTAGTTTTTGATCATTACTAGGTTCATGTTATTTTCCATGGAGAACCTCAACCGACCATCCATCTCTTTCATGAATAGCACCAGAGCCACCCTAGGGGATACACTGGGTTAGATAAAACCTTTTTCTAGATGGTATTTAAATTTCACCCTCAACTCATGTATCTTAGTAGGGGCCATAATAGATTACCCATATAATACTGGTATGGTCATGGGGTGAGATTTGATGTATAAGTCAATATCCCACCTTAGAGGTAGTACTAGGACATCTTTTGGGAGGACATCCATATGATACTCCTATACTGTCAGAATCCATATTCATAAAGATCCCACTACACAAAGTGATAAAATCTTCAACTAATGGGGGATAGGTTCTGGATTTATGCTCATGGCCTCTTCTCACTCTTTCATAAGATCCCTTTTTTCCATGAAAAGGAATCCCGTAAAATATTAACGAAAAAATATATCTCTCTGGAAATGAAATTTTATATGGGGATGCATATTGGAAAATAATTTTATACCTATTATTATATAGTAAGTTCTAATCATAATGACTAAGAGGCCCCATGAAAAATAGATTTATTGGGCACCTACTCGCACTACTGGAAGATGTGCGATAAAGAAGATTCACTCCCAGTTGGAACCTCTAGTCGTAGAAGATGGTAAAAATACTATACAAGAATATATCGCTCTATTATTGGGGATATGAAGGTAATGTAATGGATCTCTTATTTGTATATAGGAAATATATCTAAATTTTTAAAGACCCAAATCGTTCCTCAAATCATCTTTTGATCGACCTAATCATTTCCCTCCATAGCCTGCAACTTCCCACACCCTTGATCACCAACCATCTATACTGGGAATGGGGGACCTAGTGTTAGTGGTGGGAGTAGGTTGGAGCATCATCATCCTTATAAAGATCCTCCCTTGGGAGCTCTACTTATTCCTCTATCAGTACAGCCTCCCTAGGGACCACCCTAATAATTCCTGGGAAATCTCTAGTCATGGTGAATCCACTATTGTGGATTTCCATCCACTACCTCAACATTAAATACAGAAAAATGAGTCAGGAAATAAGGATCCATGTGACCTCATCTATCAAAACCATATTATAAATTCTATCTAGGTTGGTTACACCCATTGTATGAACCATGTACTACATATCGATGTGTTTGAGTATGAGTATGAGTACGCCTCCTAAGACATGAACATAATGGATGAATAATAAAATATTTACCGATGAATCAGCCCCATGATATCCACTATTGATTCCAACTACTCAACATCCCACTACTGGAACATTCTCTTCAAAAAAATCCCACCCCAACGCTCCAACATATGTCAGAATGCATAAGGAGACCACACCACCTCATATGTCTTTATGAAATCACCACTCAAACATCCATTTTTAGAAGTATATATCCTATACCCCATTGATTTAATATCATGTGAGGATATTAAACCTATATTAATACTCAATAACATAAATTTACCCTCTAACGTCACAAGAAACTCTTGAATCCATATAGATTACAAGAATGAAGGGTAGTACTCATCACAGAACAACTGCTGAAAGTTTTTCCATGACAGTTTCATCCCATCGTGGTTCTGAGTGATCAGACCCCACTAGAACCATACCATTTCATGAATAAGACTAATTTAAATTGATTCCATATGATTAGACAATTTTCTAAACATCCAATAATATTAGACCACTTCCTCAATCCAATCATATATTGCTTGAGGGTCTGGACCACCTTGAAACTTGAGTTCTCACTATCACTAGAAATCACATGTTTTTTTAAAACTATATTCATCATATTCCTTACTTATAAGAACTATCAGATTCCCAAAATGAAATTTATCTTCCATGAAAACCACTGGAGGCTGATCCTCATAGAACACATTGGGTAAAAAAATTATCTCAAACTAATTGGGGGAAACACCTCATGAATGGGTCTTTAATATAAGGCCTCATCGCTTGAAAAATATTCTTCCCAACCCTATAATGGTATCCAAGTTTGATTTCATAACATAGGAATACGTAAATTTCACCAAACATACTACAATTATATGAAAACATTTATAGAGCTTACACCTTTATGAAAAGAAATTCAAAATACAAAATACTATATGAATCATCTACCATTGGTTTCCCTACAAATGATGCCTTGAAATGATGTGCCAAAAAATTGGTATTCAAATTATAGTTTCATGGTAATATGGGCTGTTACACCATCACTATATTTCCTCACTTGAGTTCTAAAATCCAGACACCCTTACATTGTTTCTCAGTGTTCCCAAACCAATCCATATAAAAATTGAAACTCCATAAATCATCGAAAAACCTATTTTGATGTCACTATCTCCTGATATGACTTGATGAGGACCCACCTGGGCCGACATTAACCCAAGAGTGAAAACCTAATCATACCACCAATATTCATGGGCTTAGAGACATTTTTTATTATGAAAAAAAATGGAAGGCATTTTCTAAATGTATCATTACTCACATGCACAAAAAAATACATGCAGCAATGAAGAGGTATAATATAATACGGAAAAATCTGGAATGTAATCAATTCATACAATAACCTCTATAAAATACATCAAGGTGTACCAAGTTAAAATACAAGATAAAAATTGGAAAAATAATCACCCAACAAAAAATGAGGTCCCAACCTGAAAACTACTGTAAAAGAGGAAAACTGAAGATATACCGATACACAATTTATGGGGATAGTAATAGAACATAGTTAATGCCTCCATGTTTCACTATTATTATCTAATTATGGGTCCACCAAATTCACCATTGATCTACTTGTTTTCTGCAAAAGACATGACACATGTGGGAATAGGCCATGTAGGGGTGAGTATATAAATTCCCAACAGGATGACATGAAAACCATTAGGGAAGAAAAATAATAAAATATCGAGATCAACCCATAAGGAAGTATGGTAAATGAAAGAAACAATATATATGCTCAAAAGAAACCTATGTGAATTTATAAATTTGATCTTTATATTCACACCTAGCTAAGAATGATTGTGAGTCTTCATATAGCTCTAAAGGTATCATCTTCAATACCTAGTACCAAGCACAACTTCACAAATATCAGAGCAGTAGGCCTGAACTAAACCATTGCACTCAACATTTGAGGGATAACTAACATTAGTGGAGTAAAAAATCCCTATAGGATCCCATGTATGGGGGAGTACCACTACATAGATAGTGGACCATCACACTCTATAATATGGGGTAGTATGGACTCTGCTTATATAAAGAGTACAGGGGCTATTTCAATTTTTAAAAATTGGAGTACTAACTCTGAAATACATCTGATGATCAAACCTAATCACTCATATAAGTTATATATCAAATAAATAATACACTCTCCCATAATGCCTCTAATTGTATCCTGGATTTCAGAATGAAGTCTTCTTCCACATCCCATATAGAAAAATACTCAGTATATGCTACTCATAGCCCCAAATCTAAGTCTCAAAGAATGTGATAGGTAAGTTATATGGTTTTTATGGGGGTATATAGAATTTAATAATAGGGTAAAAGTGTGTATCATAAGGTCAAACTATGGTTGTGTCTCATTGTTGTTATCATATTGTAAAATTAAGGTACATTATGTTTATATAGGTTCATAATGTTTTTCAATCCACCTAGAAACCTAGGAATGTCCTCCTCTAAACACAGCATGTCCATCCATTTAACTATACATGGAATTTACATAGGTTCACATGAAACATATGAAAACATAGGGTCCTTGGAAAGTACTCACTATACATGGCTAAACTAGACATGTATATACACATGGTGTGTCTCTCCGGGGACATGAAATATAAACAAACATGGGGTCCAGGGAATGTTCCTTTGAAACATGACTTAGATTCTCAGGTAGGGTCATATAGTGTATGTTCTGGGTAACATAGTGTGTGATATTTAACTCATCCAATTACCTATCTGTTTTGAGGACTCATGTTATATTATCTCTTTTCCTCCAAGGTACATAGCCGGTAGTCTATTTTTACACGTACAATGAATCCCATCATTACATGGATGTCGGATCAATGATTTTCACTTCCTTACAATTTTACCCACATGAATACACCAAAAATGAAGGGGTAAGCCTTAAATTGTGGATTCCCAACCTTTAGTGGCCATAAATCGGAGCTTCAATCTCCCATGCTGGTACTCATCATGCCTCATGTCACCATATGGGAGTCCAGTCAATGATTCCATCACACATATCCTATAACATGCCTCAATCCATCACCAAAACAGAGATCCATACACCATTCACATAACCTCTGTAATTTTTTTTTGATAAATATTGAATCCATCCTGGAAATATCAAATCTCCAACCCCATAGACTAATGATGAAGATATAAAATAACAGTCGTGGGAAAACAACAAGAATGATGTTAGATTTTCACTAGAAGATGTGATCCCATCCTATGACCATAAATTGTGACAAAATGGTGTAAAATATAGTCTCAGTGAATATATATATATATATATATATTAATTTTATTTAATTATGCACATGTGATGAATGTGAAATCATAGAGAAAAGGAATATATTAAATACATTCTTCAAAAATAATTAAAGGGTTGAAATTCATAAGATATTATGGCCTACCAAAAGAATGAATAAATCACTATTGAAGAATACATCTGATATTGAATAAGGTTATTATTCATATATGTTCATCATTCATCTCATTATTTTCCTCAATTATTCATCATCAGTCCCCAATCCCTTGTCATCAACACCAATAGATATCTCCTCATTCGTCTATCTAACCTCCCTAGGTTATAAAAAGATCCCTAGGAAACTATCATAATGATAAATATATATAAATTGATTTTGGTTTTGGTATAAATTTTTTAATTACTTAGCACGGCCTCCAATTACTTCTTTTAACTAAACACCTGACACCTACCAATATTATGTGGTGCTTAGGGTTTGCCATGCATTCCCGAAATAACCATGGTTTCAGATTTTCAATCTAAGAAAAATTACATAGGAAAATAATTTATTCTAAAAATATTATTTTTCATGACTTAATATATACAAAAAAATTTAATATATTAATTTTAGGCTCTCAACAACACACAATATACAACAACAACTCTGAGGAAAAATCAAGATATATTTATAGAAACATTTAGAGGATCAATCTATAGAAATTCGAGTTGTTAAACATCATGAGACCTATAGATCTACCAATACCAACCAAACACCATTAATAACATCCATACCTATTATATAGAGGTCCTTGTTTAATAAAAATACCATCCTTAAAATGCTTATGTTTTAAGCCAAAGGATGTTTTCTTACGAAAAGGTATAGCTCTTAACTAAGTGTTTTCATTTTATTAAATCGTATACCTCCATAATTTTTTTCTAAACAATATTATATAATAAAATAAATCTCCACAAAAAATTGAGATATTATTAGTTCAATGTAACAACCTTAATTCATCTCCTTCTTCATCAAATAGGAAATGAAAGCATTGTCTATGCATACATGTGGACTTCCACCTCTTGAAGTGGTGTATTTATTTTTTCATAACCACAATACATTGATGGTTATTATGATGGATATAATGATTATATATGATATTTATGACATAATTATTATTCTAGAAATATAATATATCCTTTACCTTCTTACACTTCCACCTGTTAAGAAAATGAAATTGTCGCTTCTGTTTATGTGTGGATTACCACGTCCATGAAGCGATGTGATTCATTTTTGATGTTCACATTTAAATAATTATTATAAATATGAATATAATGAATATATATGATATAAATATCATTATTAACATTCTATATAAGATATAACTATCATCAATATGTTGGGATCGAAACTACCAATCCAATATTTACAAGAAAAATGAAACAATTAACACTAAAAATGATAATTTAAATATGAAATTATTAATATATGTGTATTTAAATGTTATAAGTGAATAATATTTGAAATTATAAGTATTTATATCTTTATTTTATATAATTTTATTAAATTTAAACTTATTATTCTTGACGTTAAAATAACAAACAAAGAATTTCATATATGAGGTGAGGATTTATTTCACAATATAATCCTTATTCAGGACTATTTATGTTTATGTTTATGTAAGAAAAATTATATGATATTTCTATCACAAACCCCATATATTTTATTATATTATGGTTATTTTTCAAAAATCTTGTTTAGATTTCATTTATCTCTCTCTAATTACTCAAAAGTATAAATGAATACTTTCAAGGAAAACCAACATTGTTTTTTATTAGGTCGGGATTCTTTTTCTTACCTGTCTATATTTTTCTTTAAAATGTTTTCAAGTATGGTTTACTATTATAAATTTTTTTATTAAGTTATTTTAAACAATTTTTTACTTTATATATAACCAAATTGTATCTTTTTTCATTTTTTGAATTAGTCTCTTTTTACTAAAGGTGTGAACAAAATTTTTATTTCAACACTTTTTATAAAAAACTCTTTTACATGTGTCATAAGTATTATTTACATTGAATATTTAATTACATGATTCATTATTTCCATAAAATAAAATTATCTTCAAATATTTTAGAAATTTTTTGATTTTAAATAAGTTATTTCAAAATGAAAAGGTTATTTTCCTCAATAAACCCTTTGGACAACTTTTAAAAGTATTTTCATCTTTGTCAACATCCTTTGATGAATCTTATGATTTATTGGATATATACTATAATGATACCATCCACCGTATTTCTATAGATGGATTACGGTTAGTTTTACAAATGACAGTATTAAGTTCTTATATTCTAGTTATTTGAATATATATAGTTATTGATTATTAAAGCATTTTGATTAAGTTGTACTTTTTTCATATGATGGATGAATTAGACTTATTAACTGAAGAGTGGGACCCACAATTACATATCCCCTCAATGAATTTGTGATTATCATGAGAAAAAAATGTTTGGTATTTTTCATATGAATTAACCATTTATGTATAATATCATGAAATGTGGCATCAACTATAAATTTAAGATGTTTGGAATTATGTATTCCATTATTTTGAAAATAGATATTAATTTCCATGTGGTTATTTGAATAGTTATGATATCCATGTTTAATATTCAGGATATTATAATTATTTATATTGAATCATTTGATAATAATTGATTCGTACCATATTATTCATTCCTTGTTTATTCTATTATAGCTTCTGATGTACATATTCCCTTACTAAGAATATGAGCTCACACTTTTATTTTATTTACTCTACCTAGGATTCTAATAAGTGTATTATGATTTATATGTATGGATATTCTATAGGGAATAATAATGTTATGAACGACAATAATATTTTATATTTTATGTTTTCAAATATAATGTGAAATTAAAGTGTGAATCTAGTTTCCTGAGACTAATAAACTTTTTGTTCTGTCATGATCTGATCACCTGTCTCACGTTCAAATATAATAATGTAATTTATAGATCTATGTTACTGATGTAGGGGTTTTTATAGTTGTTATCAAATAATGTTTAGTAGTACCTTTGGGAACTAGAATTAAGAAATAATATATTATAAAACATATCCTTATGGTAGATTTTATGGGTTAGTCCAAGTATAAAGAAATGTCATGAAAATTTTTTAAAGCATATATTATTGGGTTTTTCTTGAAAATACATCCATTTTTGTATACTATAATGTAGATGTGGTTGTGTAACATATGCACCTAGGGGTAAAAACTATAAATGGAGAAGATTGGGTATTAATTCGATCAACATTGGTGCCCGATGAGTCACCTAAGACTTGACACCTAGGTATACGCTCTTGGGGGATATGATTGGGTTAAATAACATTTTCTTTACAAACCACTAAAAATGATTTTATTGGATGATGATCATGGATGACCAAGGTTAGACCAAAATTGTCATAAATTTAAAATAAGGTTTCATGATTTATATATCTTATGAATTATTTTTCATGATTGTGTTATTAATCACTATGATTTTTGATATTGAAACTATGATTTTGGTCTGATTAATGAATTGAACCTAGAGGAATGGTGTTAAGTATGAGTGTGTTGGATTATGTAATGCTTGATCTTATGAGTAATAAAATTAAGTTTGAGATTGAATTTGAAATATTATAGTTATTCCTAACTATATTTCATGGTATATGATTAATAACCTGAAAATAGGAGGGTTTTTTAATGAATGAAATAAAGAAAAAGTGTAGGTTCATGAATACCATGGAGGGAATAATATTCAGCTTTATATATGTTGAGAATATGGAAAGAAGAACCTATGGAAATATCTCAATGTAACAGGAACATGTTTTTGGTGGTGAAAATAAAGACATAATGAAAATAATTATCAATGAAAAATAAATTATTCAATGAAAATAAATAAAGTGCAACATAAGGTACCATATAGTGTTTAATGTATTATGTTTGGGAAACATGGTCATTGTATGACCCAATTCTCTAATACAAGGGCTAGCACCTACACCAATGAAGGTTCTATATTTTTCCAATAATTTAATTATAATGAATGAAGTGTTTATGAAATGATATTCAAAAAATTGTATTATATATGGTTTTTATCAATGATAATCTCGTTACACTACAACAAAAACTATTTTTAGCGGCGGTTTGGTGGCGGCGGTTCACAAAACCTCCGCTAAATGTTTTCGCTGAAAGGTTTCGTGGCGGTTTTTAATAAACCGCCGCGAAACCCGAAATTCATTTTCACAGTCTCGACCCTTCTTCCCCCACCCCGATCATTCCCCAAACCCTCACACCCTCCATTATTCCTCTAACCCCCCAGTGACCCGCAATCCTCGACCCTCGACCTCTGGCGACCCGCGACCTCCGGCGACCCGCGACCTCCGGCGACCCGCGACCTCCGTCTCCGGCGACCCCGCGGCCTCCATCTCCGATGACCTAATTACTAGGTGATTACTAGTTATGTTGTTTGTTCAATCCCTACTAATTGGAAACCTTGTTGTCCCCCTCATTGGGGTTTACCTATACTAATCCACCCACCCACACTGGTTTCAAGACCAGTCTTTATGGTGTAAATTAACCCAACATGAACACTTATCTGTAATATATTATTATTAAAACTTGATAAATCAGTATATTAGTATGACATCAAATCCATATTTCTGACACTAGTTCATGCAAAGAAAATAGTGGTCTTGGTGTGAAACTCACCAGAATTTGGGTAGTTAATCATTCATAATTCTGAACAATGAAATCATTGGTGGAGATATCTTTGTAATGTCATAAATGATTAGACTTCATTGTGTAATTGAGAATTTCTTACCATGTATCCATATTAACAGCTAAATGATCCTTCATTGAAGGATCCTAGCTATAGGAATCCAATCACCCCTACTCAAGAAGCTAGGTAAGAAGGAATAGCAATGTGGAAATATTACATGACTCCGCCACATCAACAAATTCATCCCTAAAAATCTCTATCAGGTTCCCACCCCCATATCACCATCTATAATAATCTAGATAAGGTTGATAGACACCCATGTTTGTCGATAAGATAAATAGGGTTCATTCCTATGAGGTACAAGTCACACAAGGATTTGAAGGCTTTAGTGAATCTTAATCCCTGTCTCCCTAAGGGCTGCACTGGGAGTTTCGACTCCCAGTCCAATGTTCAACTACTTCTAGAGTATTTCAATGGAGTGGTATTATGACTCACACCCCTATGTCGATCATGTAAGGGATATCTGATTCATCCCATCTATAACAACCACTCTGGAGCCTCCAGGGAGGGATCCCACCAGTCGTTGTAAGCACTACCCCACCCACCCCTTATACTGAATAACAAGTGGTATACACCAATTTCATGTCGTCCCTGGTCTAGATAACTTTACAATAGCATCAAATCCCATGTTTAAAGAGATTTATATCATGGTTAATGATCTTATACATCTCCAGATGCCCATTCCACCGCCAACATATACTACCAGTTCCCTACTACTATATAGTAGGGGATCTACAACACCCGAAATGGATCGAGAACTCAACCACCACACCAGTAGTCTTGGATGAATCTTTCAGTCGTCAGCACAATTATTAGCCATCATGGCCAAACTAATGATTTTGATATATATTATGGATGTCCTCTTATCATCATCGGACAGAGTGGAGGTCCTCCCCTCTATTTCACTCATCACAGATGTTGTCCTCATGTCACATGAATCAATCCACATGGAGGTACACCCCATATACTTGATATTCATAATTTATGTCATCCCCATGATTATAATTCTAGATATAGAGTTACTCCCAGTGTCTCAAATCATCATCAAAGAGCTCCTCCTCGCGTCATTCCCAGCTCAAGTAGATGTCCTCCCCAAAACAACATTGACTAGAGTGAAGGTCCTCCTTGCTCCACCCCCCGTCAGCATGGTGGTCCTCCCCATGTTTTCACTAGCTTTAGGGGATTTCTCCCCACTCCATGTACAATTATAAAGGAGTACATCCACACTTTATTGACATACATTGATTTCCTCCTCATGTTCAGTTCGACTAGTATTAATTCCCTCCTCATTCTACAACTTTCAATAGACATGGAGTTCATCCAAATTTTCTCGCAAACTCCAACAAAGGTCTTCTGCACTCCAACACTCCCAAACCTTGAAGGTCCTCCAAATGAATTTATTAGAATACACAATGATCTTCCTCATGTTCCTCTAGATAGACATACAGGTGGTCCTCACACCCTAGATCACCAAAGAGGAGGCCATCCCCACTCCCATGACAACTGATATGAAGGCCCTCTATTTTAATGGATAGCTCCCTAGGGTGTACTCCCCACTCTAGTTCCAACCTAAAAAAGGGTCCTCCCCATGATAATGATTTTTCCTATTCCAATGAACCTCCCTGGAGAATATGCAAGAATCATCGCCACTAAAGGAATAATTATGAGAATTGTTAAATTATTGTAAATCATGTCCACTTATCTGATTCTGAAGATAAGTGGGTCCCACTGATGGTGTCCTCACCTCGACTCTCTACATTATAGTTTGGGGAATGAACCTAGTCTGCGAGTTTATTCATTTCATAAGATGAGATGTACCAGATCCTTAAATCCCTTCATACATACAACAAAGGAGAAGAGGATTTGGATCCCTTCCAGAATATCACATTGCAATGTTTTATTTAGTTTACAGACTCATTATACTCCTCAACATGATATCAGAGAGAGTTGTTTTGGGTATGATTGGTGGATATCACTCACAAGATTCTCAACTGACAGCCTCTTCCCTTTCACATGAATATGTGGAATATACTCTTTCCTATAAGAAAATGGTGAAGTAGTATATACCATATTTGAGATACAATCTAGTAGGTTGTAGACTATCATCTCATGCAACATTATCCCCACCAGATAGTCCACTACCACAATGGTATACAGAACCATTTTTTCAAGTTCATGTGCCACCCAAAGTATAAGAATATGGAAATGAAGAGTTAAACTGCACTTCTAAGTGGAGAATATGATATGAAACTATAACCACTGATCAGTTTTCTGATATATTAAGGATGATCACTACTTCCAACATCATAATTATGGGGTCACTCAATCATGATAGGGTTTTTTTTCAAACAATTTGGGAGACACATTTCTGCCTCTTAAACCTTATTTTGAATTACATAATATGCAAGAGCATTGGGATGAAATTTTCCATTAATGTTACATGGTTTATTTAGCAGGGCTTCTCGTGTCGTATCCACCCACATCAACAAGATACCACCAGTACCATCTACAATTATGTCTTCAGAACATTTTTCTAATCCATATAATTATTAAAGAAGTGTCCCCACCAGTACAGATTTGCATCATAGGGAATTATGTTTCTCTCCACTTCAATCACATCCTATGATAGCCAAATATTCCCAATGACGTCAATAATGTGCCTCTGTGCATAGTCACCTTGAATATAGATGATATTGTTACAGTTAGGGAGTGATAAACTAAATTAAATTCTGAGTAAGTGGATCCACCCTTTGCGGTATCACAACATCTACTGGACACCCCAAGCGTTGACACCCACCATCAAAGAAAGACGCATGGCCTTTCAGATTCCTCTAAGTAATTACCCTTACACCAAGACCCCACCCAGGGTAAAGGACCGACCAGGACTGCTAATCCCTATGACCCGTCTAGTTCAATGTAGAATATAGTTGATCCTACTATGACTTCTATGTTTTAGCATCTTTCTGAATAGAAGATTCCCATTAATGAGCTCCATGCTAATTAGTTTCTACAATATGGAGATATATGATATAATCCTGTCCTATATCCACTAGAAAATTAGGGGAATCCAAAATTCATTAAGAAAATAATTCCCTTTAATCTGGAAAATCAATTTCCTCTCAATTCGGTAAATTTAGGAGCCTATGACAAGTGATCACACTATTTATTGCCTAATCCACCAAAATTGAATGAGAATCTTCCTCGAGACCTGGATCTAGTAATTCCCCCAGTATTATCTTATGGAATTCTCCCAGTTGTTATACATATCACTTCATGGGTGGTTTATCCTACCTACCATGTTGATGATATTAGAAATTCATTAGTTTTCATTGATCCTGGCCTAGAATGGAATCCTTTCCTAGAGGACACAATGGACAACCTCATCGTATCCTTTGAGGCCCTGGAGAAGTGATAGGTGGAAATACCATTTGATTGAATGTCATAACATGAATCAGTTTATGATATGTCAGCACCAATAGAATTTGAGAATCCAACAATTCCCCCCTTCAATGGGATGTGTAATCTGCTACAACACCTAGCCCATTTTATTTCAATGTGTGGCCCTATTTTGTGAACTCTATCATAGTAGGAATACACAAAGCACTATGTTTTGTGCTGACCTTAGAAGGGCCAGAGTTTTCTGGTACATCTAGTTATCCATTGGGTCTATAGCTTGTTGGGAAGACCATCATAATCAATTTATTTTTCAGTTTAGCACCACCATGGGAAGTTCTAGAACATCTGACTACTTTATTTGAAAACAACGACCAGATGAGTGAGTCATAGACATTGTCGCTAGGTGGAAGGGCCTCATGAATTCACTTGACAAGTCGTTAACTCACAAATATCTACTGATGATGTGCATGGTGAATGGTAAGGCTAAACTGGTTCCTTCCCCCATCACTCCAAACATTATAGGTGGATTCAAAAAATTTTCTTATAGGACTCATCGCCAGGAGAAATCCATCCAACATGCTATGAAGGTGTTAATTTTTTCACTCAGGTATCCTATAAAAAGAGACTCTATGTTCTAGATTGATATTGTTTCATAGGTTGAGTCCCCTAGTCTACTAGAATTTTTACCAGTAGATCAGCCTTTATAGCTTCACTAAGGAATCAACATATTACTCATCCTCAGGCTATACATCAACCACTGTAGAACAAGTCAGCACCACCCCCTCAAGAACTACTACCTAGTCTAGTTAATCAGGCTTTATCCTCATATCAGCCTCCATACCCTCTTCAGGGTTAGACTCCTATAGATCCCTTTAAATATAAGAGAAATTAGACCTACAAATTTTATTAGTATTAGTCAAATTCATGTTATATCTGGCATAGAATCATTGTGTGTCAGTTGATCCAATGGAAATTAGGGTGGTGAATTTATGGTAATATTTGAGTCAAGAATTTGATATCATGATCTTATTAAAACAAAATAGATATTATAGGGATTTTTTTATAAATTTATCTCTATTTACATAACTAATAAAATAGATTTACCAAAAATGGGTAAGGTTAAAAAAAGAATACATAATTTTATTCTTACATTTATGATCACAATCAGTGGTTGAACACTGACCCATATTTATGTTAACGTACCCATTTCATTTTCATTTATCAAAAATCATGGAAAAACATTTCTCTCAAAAACCCCTTCTTAAACAAATGAAAATAGGCATTCCAATTTGATATATCAACTTATAAATTAAGAGAAATTAGGCTAATTATCATAGGCTAGAGATGGAACCACCTACCTCAAAGCTCAAGTCACATATTCCCGTAATGGGATCCACCAACAATGAAAACCCAATGATGAAAATGAAGGCCATAGAATATAATAAAGACATTAATATTGATATAAATTAGAAAAGAAGGGGTTGGTGGAAATGGAAAACACCAAATACCTCAAGAAAAGACATCCGCCGCACAACAATTAACCAAGGAATGGCCTCCATAATGAGATCTCCCAAAGGATCTAGAAGAATACACAAAGATTCAAAAACATAGGCCACTAGATCTGATAATGTTACCCTAGGGTGCCACCATTATCAAGAGAAACGAAGAATCAGAAATATTTCTTACCCAGAGAGATGCGCCACAACTATAATAAAAGATCCAATGTTGAATGGACCAATCTAGATGGAGCATAGTCTCCCAAAAAACCTGAGAAGATATCTAGGTAGGGATCCAAGGGCCTGGAGAAAATAACTAAAACCCAAATAGCCACTCGCCTATTTTAAATGTGATCAATGAATCATCTTTATTATATTATGCATACTTTATGATCAATGGGTCATATTTATTATATTATGCATACTTTATGATCAATGGGTCATCTTTATTATATTATGATCAATGAATCATCTTTATTATATTATGCATACTTTATGATCAATGGGTCATCTTTATTATATTAGGATTCTGCAATCTTACACTATCGTATATTTTGTGTAGGCACATTCTGATATACATGCATAAAAGCTGGATCACATTACCGAGGAACACACCTCAGTATATTAAGGTTTTGAATGAGTTTTTAGATTTTGCGATTTCTAATCGATCCGTTGAAGGGAGAATAAGATGTCCATGTCCTAAATGTAAATTTAGAACATCGTTGAAGAGAGATGAAGTTTATGAACATTTAATACTGAAGCAATTCCCTGGTCAATATTTGTGTTGGAATTGGCATGGAGAATCGAACAATACAGAAATATTGAGCACTGATGTTAATCCATAGAATGAGGTCCCAAGTTCCTCAACAATGGAAAATGAAATGAAAAACCTCATAAATGATGCATTCGGCACTGCAAGACACCACTATCAGCATCAAAACATATCAGAACAACTAGAAGAGGGTGCTACAAATTGCAACGTGACAAGTGATGTTTTTGAGACTGTAACACAAGTAGATCAAGATTGGAACATATCATTGGATCCTCCTCTTGATTCTGTAGAACCAAATATAACGGAAAACTTCACTGAGAAAAATGTGTTTCATGATTTAGTTGATGATGGAAATCAAGAGTTGTATAGTGGGTGTTTGAAATATTCAAAGCTTTCATTTCTGCTGAAGTTGTACCATATCAAATGTCTATGTGGAATTACAAATAAGGCAATGTCCATGATATTGGAATTGATTCGTGATGCATTTCCTAAAGCAAAAATCCCAGAATCTTTTTATGATATGAAAAAAGTTGTTAACAAGCTTTGTCTGAATTATATAAAAATACATGTGTGTCCCAATGATTGTATGCTTTATTGGGGAGAGGATTCAAGTAGACAGAATTGCAAGAAATGTTCTTCTTCTAGATGGCAGTCAAAGGATGATGTTGGAAGTCTGACTGAACATAATTTGATGAAGAAGAAGAAAAATGAACACACCTACAAAGGTTTTGCGTTACTTTCCTTTGAATCCGCGATTGCAAAGATTATTCATGTCATCAAAAATAGTCGAACACATGAAGTGTCATTCTGTAGATAATAATAGTGATGGGTTAATGAGACATCCACGAGATTCCTAGTCATGGAAGACATTTGATTCATTACATCTAGATTTCTCAGCTGATCCTAGGAATGTTCGATTGGGATTGGCTGCCGATGGATTCAACCCATTTGGGACTTTGAGTACAAGTTATAGCATTTGGCCAGTTGTTTTGATCACTTATAATCTGCCTCCGTGGATGTGTATGCAATAATCATCTTTTATCATATCAATGATTATTCCTGGAAAAAAATGCCTGGAAATGATATTGATGTATACTATCAGCCTTTGATTGAAGAATTGCAGGAGTTATGGAGTAACGGTGTTGAGACATTTGATGTTTCTTCTAAAAAAATGTTCAAAATGCATGCTGCTTTACTGTGGACCATTAGTGACTTCCATGGGATTGGGAATTTATCTGGTTGGAACACTTATACAAGTTTGGCTTGTTTGTTTGTAACTTTGATTTTGAGCCCAAATGGCTACCTCACAGTAGAAAATGGTTCTTCTTATGCTATCGAAAATTTCTCGATGCATCTCATAGATTTCGGCTGAACAAATCAAAATTTAATTGTTTCATTGATCGTAGACCACCTCCAAAGTTGTTAACCGGTTCTGAAATATTGACACATCTTGAAAATGTTGAAACAGAAATTGGGAAGGTTCATCATTTGAATGATAGTGGAAAACGGGTCCGAAGTGCATCGTCAAGTGAAATCAGAACGCAACAATGGAAGAAAAAAAGTATATTCTTTAAAATTTTGTATTGGGAATTTAATTTGTTGCACCACAATCTTTATGTGATGTATATTGAGAAGAATTTTTGTGATAATTTGATTTTCACATTACTTAATGATCATGGAAAGTCTAAGGATCATCTTAATGCTCACAAAGACTTACAAGTAATGAACATAAAACACGATCTCTGGCCAGATGAGAATGAAAAGTATGCTCCGGCCATTTTCGCAATGAAAAATAGGGATAAAGATATGTTCCTTAGAATTTTAAAGAATGTGAAGGTATCTGATGGGTATTCGAGTAACATCTCGAGGTGTGTCGACTTGAAGAATCATAAGTTACATGGATTGAAAAGTCACGATTCACATATTTTGTTACAGTAGTTACTACCATTGGAATTGCGTACATTATTACCTGAAAAAGTTACTATTGTTGTACTCCAATTCTGCACATTTTTCCGGCAATTATGTGAGAAAGTTGTACATCCATTTCAGCTTGACAACCTCCAAGAGATGATTGTATTGACTCTTTGTGCAATGGAGATGATCTTTCCTCCATCGTTTTTTACTATCATGATGCATTTAACTGTGCATTTGGTTGAAGAAGCTAAATTAGGAGTCCCCGTTCATTATCGATGGATATATCCAATTGAGATGTATTTTATTTATATGTTTTCCAGTTAAGTAAACAATTTTTGACATTTAAATAAATGAATAATATTATTATTTTATTTCACAGATATCATGGGAATTTGAAATCATACATGAGAAATAAAGCTCAACCAGAAGGCTCTATTGCTGAAGGTTATTTGGTTGAGGAATGTCTTACCTTTTGTTCCAGGTATTTAGATGATATTGAGACAAGATTTAATCGAGTTGGACGTGTTGACGACACATCAACTCAATCTCAAATGCATCAGAAATCAAAAATATATCCTGCCATTGGCTGATCAGTTGGGAGGACCTCAAATGTGACACTGACAGAATTGGAATTATTACAGGCACATAGATATGTGCTGCTGAATAGTGAAATTGCAGATCCATTTATTGAGGAGTTGAGGATACAAACAAAGAGATGAATGAGAGGCCGAACACGAAATGAGAAAGATATAACGAAAGTTGTGAATAAAGAGCTTGTAGAATGGTTTTCACGACGTGTAAGTTCATAAATATTGCAATAAATAAGAATATTAGTTTGACACATACAATTTGTAAATATATTAAATTATATTTCTTTTTTCAGATCATGAATACTGATACTCGAGCAGACTTGTCAGAAGATTTGAAGTTTCTTTCTAGAGGTCCTATAAAGGAAGTTAGAAAGTTCGACGCTTATAATGTGAATGGCTTTAGATTTTGTATAGTTGGTCGAGAAGTGGGTTTGAAAACACAAAATAGTGGTATATTTACATTTTCTGAAGTGGGTTACTATGGAAAGCTGCATGATATTATTTAATTAAACTACCATGGAAATTTTTCTGTTGTTTTATTCAAATGCAAATGGGTCGATATTATCAGAGGTGTTAAAAGAGATTCATTGCAATTTACTTCTGTGAACTTCTCTCGCATGATGGATGTTGGTGATCATGAAATGCATGATCCATATATCTTAGCATCGCAAGCAAAAATGGTATATTATGTGAATGATGTTGTGGATGAAGGGTGGAGTGTAGTTACTCACGTAATACAAAGAGATTTTTATGATATGGGTGATGAAGTGGAAGATTTGACCTCTGAAGTTGAATGTCGTCAACAACAGGAAGCAGAATTATTTTTCCATCATGATATTGAAAATATTAGTCTTTCAAGGATGAATGAAGTGGGTGAAGCAATGGAGCAGGAATCCGACATTATTGAAGGGGAAAATGATTGTATGTACAATTATTCTTTCATGCATCAACCACCTGTTTCATTTCTGCAGTCATTCATTATCATTGTTATATATATTTTGTTTGTTAGTACTGGGAATCTATTATCATTTTTAATTTTTTTTCTGCATAATTTTTTTGAAATATATATTCTGAACATAATTTTATTTGATTAAATGACACGAATGCTAAGGAGTAAGCGATATATTATTTCTTCTAGTTCTGCGACCAGTGCCGATCCATCTGGGTCACTCCCCACGACATCTGAGGCACCAGCTGCCTACACCCTCGCACCATCTCCCCCTGCACCATCTCTCACACCATTAGAGAGCCTCCCATTAAAGGCTGAGTCATCGAATCCCCCTACAGGTTCCTCATCAGTTGGGCGGCGATAGACCCCTTCCAGTTCATCCCAGACACACTGGAGGGTCACAGTCATAGGTATAAATTTTAATTAAATAAATTTATTGAAGTTTTTTATACTAATTGTTTGCTCATTGAAGATGAAAAAAATAAAACCGTGGAGAAACACTTAAAAAGCTCAGATGTTTGGAACTTGAATGGCGAAAAGATAGTCATGCCATTTGATTCTTATGGGGTCCCTACGAATGATGTCGTGGGGTTACTTGGCCAGATTATAGGTCAGTTGGAATCAGAGCCCATTTCCCTTCCCATTTCATATGATGATTGGAGGCATATGTCTCCAAACTGGAAAAATTAAGTTTTCGATTCTCAAATAAATGTAATTTTATTACATTATGGTCTAATTTAATGTCATGTTACTAATATGTTCAAAATGAACTTCTGTATACATATGTTCTTCCACTTCACAGTTGCTGATGTGAAAGCACAGAAGTAGACTTTGAAAAATCTCGGTAAAAAATGGAAAGATTTCAAATGGAGATTGTGGTGTGATGTCAACGATACTTCGTTGACCTTGGAACAAATTTATGACAAGCTACCCAGTGGGGTACCGAAAGAGAAGTGGAAAGTTTTTGTTGACCGACATCGTGATGAGAGGCGGATGGTATTGAAATATATATTATTATATTATACTCATTTTACATTAATACATGTATATGAAGAGGATATGAAATTGGATACATTACTGTTAAATTTCATTTTATTTATTTCAGGATCTCTCATGAAAGAATGCATCAAACTGGGCGAAGCAAGTCATCCCTCACACGGCGGGCTCAAAAATCATTTCTAGAAGCTGAATGTCATTGGTAATATTTTAAATAGTTTAGATATTTATAATACAATATTATCTATTTAATATATTAAATTTTTTATTTATCTTTGCTTAATGCAGTCATAAAATTTAGGGCACGAAGCCTCCCAGACTGAACTGTGGTTGGATGTTCATAGAAAATCAGATGGCTCTTTTGTTAATGAGCCTACCAAAGAAGTTGGGGTATGAAGTCAAATTTTTATTCTAATAACTTATTATATGTTTTTATTGTTTTAATATGTATTGATATTTGATTTATAGGTAAAAATTAAAGAACTATGGGATTCCAGTCCTGGGCAGTCCTACTCAGTCTCCCAGGATGACCTGGTTGATCAAGTCCTTGGGAAGGAACATCCTGGTAGAGGGCGCGGGATGGGTTTGGGACCCGTACCATCTGAGGTCTTTAGTAGGCCATCAGGGATTCCAGCCGCATCTACTCCTGGTTATGGTCAACCCATACCTGAAGATGATCAGAAGGAGATTTCTTCTCTACGAGCCACAGTTCAAGAGCAAGGGGCTCAGATATCCGCTATGCAGAAAGCGTTGACTGATTTATATCAGTAAATGAGCAGATATGCCCCCAGTGGTAGTGCACCGAGTGGTGGTGAGCAGGTAAATCACAAAAAATCTCAATCATTTAGTTTTCAAACTTTTATTGGTTTTAACTATAATTATAAATATGAAACAATATTTAATTTTCAATATAATGTTCTTACAGGTGGAAGCAGGAGATGGAGGTGGAGAGGGTGACGATGCATCATCGTACCATGAGTAGTATTGTTGATGTGTTGAACAAATATGGTAAAGGTTGGTTTGTATATATAACATGTGTGGTGTATGGAACCTTTAAAAAACCATTGGTCTTGGAGGAGCTTCAGTGGCTAACCTTGAATGATCACAATAGCCTCAGGTGGTAAAGAGAATGATGTGTTTGTTTCATTGGTTAGATGATCTACGGTAATAGGCCCTTTGATGTTTCTGTTGTAAATTCAGCATTGGGAATTTGACTTATTAGGGTGTTGCATGTCCAAACAGCCATGTTGAATGGATATCACTAGATCAAGATGGTTTTCTGAGGTGATTTTCATGATCATTAATAGTTTTTATGAGGCACGTAAACACATCACATGAAAACCAATGAAACTCCCTTCCCATGAAGCTTCCCTCTTTTCTAACTTTTATTTTATGAACATATTGGGAGATTGTTAGAAGACATGTCATATGATAAAAAAGAATAATCATAGGGGTTTTACATGATTAATTGGGATATTTTATGGGTCTCCACATGATCAGGACCAGATCACATGAATTGCATAACCCCTTTGCATGATGTTCCTAGGGTCATGTGATCATGAGCCTCATTGAAGTTCACATGGTCCTTGTGACCTAGGTGATTAATCTATATGCATACATGCTAGAATTTTCTTTCCTTTGGGTATATATTAATACCTAGGATTTGGGTATTTCTTTGTTCCTAAAATATACAATGCTCATTTGGCTAGCGTCAAAAAATGACCCCCCTCCACAAAAGTGATGTTCGAAGGAACAAGGACTCAGTTATGAGGTAGGAAATGACTTCATGAGTCTCTTATGATTTCTCTGGTTGGAATTCAAAAAATATTTTTGTCTTCTATAAGTCCATTCATATTCCTTGAGGTTCCCTATAAATAGGGGGTGAGAGGCTGGTCATTTGACCGGTGACATGAAGGTCCATAGCTCTCAAAACCCTATCTCTCGTGCGTTTGTTTTGCAAGACAACTTTGCATGCCCTCATCACAAGAACCATACAAGAGACCTAATCATGTGATCATGTCACTGGACCTATTTGTGTGATCACCTTGTCTAAATATCTCACTTAATCAATCCATGAACTAATCAATGGTAATTTATTAGAACTTTTATGCACACCCTTGGACATTAGTCTATCTTATGTGATTCGGTTGTCTCTTAAGGATTTTTTCATGATCTACTAATCTTTATGTGATTCATGTGACCTTCACATGGTGAAATGATTATATGTATTAAGAAAAATCATGTGATCAAAATATGTTTTATGGGTTATGTGATTTTCGTGACCTAGAATGGATCATGTGGTCCACGTAATGTTTTCCATGTTATGCACTTATTTTGTTTGATTAGCACAACAGATTCTCTCTTAATGGTTATATATCTTTTAATATATTCTCTATTCTCTTTAAATGTGCCCTCTATTTCTCAAATGTCTTCTTATGTGGTAGACTGGAGAGACCTTATTTCCTAGAACCATAATGTCAATCATCGATATAAAGTATTTTATAACAATAATGTTTTAAAGGTTCTTATTCTGAGGGAACATCAACCCATTTAATCCTCGTTCCTCATCCTTATAGGACAAATGACTAGTAGTGATCCCTTCCCTCACTTATTTGGCACATTTTGATCCATACACTTTAATCCTTTATGGAATCAAATATTTTCAATTTTGATCATCTGTAAACTATAAGTATAAATCTATGTGACCCCAAATCTCTTGTTTTAATTGATGTTATCTTGTGTTTCATTCTAAATCCATAATTTTAGGTATTTTGTATGCTTTAGGTATTCTTATTGAATTGGAACAACTTTTTCATCAACACTAAATGAAAGGGTGTTTATGAATATTGCGTAGGTGGTGCATAAATTTTCTCCTTATTATATATATGTTGTATGTGTTGTTTGGTTTGTTTTCCAGGGCAGTGGTGGAGTATAAACAGAAATTCTATTTTTTTTTCTGGGTCAGAATTTCGCGGCGGTTTTAACCGCCGCTAATGTTTTACCACTTATACATTTAGCGGCGGTGTAAACTTCCACGAAATATATTCGGCAGACTTCATAATGTCGGTTAAAACCGCCGCAAAATCATGTCGGAATTAGCGGCGGTTTTAACCGCCGCTATGCAGACGCCTGGCACGCCTGAATTTTGCGGCGACTATAGCTGCCGCTAATTAAATAGCCCTTAAAACCGCCGGTAAATTTACCAAAAACCGCCGCGAAATGAGGTACTACGACGATTTTCTTTGACCGACGCGAAATGCATAAAACCGCCGCAAATAGATTGATGACGCCAAGTTTCGCGGTGGTTTCTGTAAACCACCGCCAAACTATATAGCGGCGGTTTAAACTGCCTCTATATGAAAAAAAACCGCCGCTAATAGGCGGTTTTCCTATAGTGTTATATGAATCATGAAACATCTACGGATTTTCCAGTAGTACTTTTATGATAAGGATTTCTAATACTATGTTGAATGGTACAGAAAACCAATAAAATAAATTTAGTAGTATAGAGAAATTTTTGGAAAACAAAGGATTGAGAGAAATATAACCCTTAATATGTCCATGATGTTGAGATGATAACATTTAATTGGGAGAAAAAATAGAAAATATTATTAATGTAAATTGGATAATATTGGTGACCATGAAATTTATAAGTGATTTAATTATAATTTATTTATGTTATATTTGATTATGTTTATTTTATTTTTGGATTTACGGAATGTATTTGATATCCTATTATTTAATTTAAGTAATAAGGATAAAGTTAATTATTAGAAGATTTTTTTTAATTGAGTTTTTATGGTGATTCTAGTTATTATCATATTTTAATCAAGGTATTCACATGTTTGGTATGTGATATTGAGAGATAGTTTATGTTATATTGGGATGGTTGATTTGATTTTGTGAATTTTTTGACCATTTTTCTAAATTTTTTAGTTTTGAATACTTGTTAAGCATACTTTTAGGAGTTTGGGAATTCATAAATTTGTGAAAATAATTAAGTAAATATCTGGGTATTAGTATTGAAATCTTTGAGAATAACCTTTCAAATAATAGTTTATTTAGATAAGTTATCATAAAATGTACCAATAATTTTTTTTAGTATCTATTTAGAGATAGGAGGAATTTATTTTCATCATTTTAAATATATTATCGTATATTGAATGTTTATTTTAGGGATTCATAGATGAAAATTTTATATTGTTCTTTCATTATTGGAATATGGGATAAAAAGTTATGGGAAATAATTAAAGCGCAGAGCCAAAGGTTGATATTGCAATTACATATTATATGAACATATGTAATTATATTTTCTCATATTCCATGATAAAATAATTCCCTAGGTCTAGAAATGTTTTTTGTAAAATAAAACTTATTTTCAATTAATATTCATTTATAATGAATTGATGATCCTTTATCCCCTTACATGTTTTTGGTTTTGTGGTCATTAACTTTCTCAAGATCAAACTATCTACAAATATTTATTATTCCTAGGATTTTCTTTTTCTCCCTCATGTCCAAATTTTCAATTCTTACTAATTTTTTTCTTATCTTGGAACCCGATTGTGTGATGTTTTGTTAACCTTTATATTTCATGCTTTCCCTTTTCAAAGGAAGTTTTATTTTCCCAATGAATGATGTGGGTATTCAATAAAGGTGTTTTTAAATTTTGAAACACTAATTATAGGGATAAATATTTTTATGATTCAATTTATTTAATGTGGTATTATAACACCCCAAAACATTTGTTTAAAATAATACTATACCCAGTACCATTCTTAACATTTGTCGAAAATATTTAAGAAAACTGTGATATATAATAGAAATATTATTTAAACGTGACCAAAATAAAATGGATATTAAATTGAATGTATGAATTAGAATTAAAACATTAATAATTATATTTATAACGGTTTTATATGATTTAAATTTATTAATTCATTCATAAAAAATATACTCAATTTTTAGTAAAGTCATTTTAACTTAAAAATATGTCTTCTCCAAAATAATGTTTTTATTTCATTTTGTCTAAAAATTATAATTAATTTCTTCAATTTTTAGAAACTATATTTTTATGTAATTAGTTTAATTTTTAGACTCATCCTGTCAATGTTATCTAAAATTTAGTTTTTGAGATATTTTTAAAAATATTTATTATTCAGTGAAGATTGAAAAAAATAGATTTTTGTAAAATTGTCATTTCTTTTCATTAAATAAAATAATTTAAAAGTACCATTAGGTTTTTTATTTTACCATAAAGTAAAATTACACTAATTTAATGATAAATTATATAATTAATTACATATAAATCAATATTGTATTTTATTTTGGTATATGTCCATTTTTTGGGATTAAAAATTCGTTTTTCTAAAAAAATATTTTTCAAAATGTTTCATGGGTTGGTTTTTAAATGTGAATATAAAACTTATAAAAATTGAATTTGATAAGATTTAATAAATATTTTTAATCATGATGAACAAATTTCTTTAATCACTCCACATTGATTTTTTTGTCATTAGGAATAGTAACACAACTAGAAAAAATCCCTATTTCCACACATCTATTAATACGGTTCATTAAAACTATGGTAATAGGTTATATACTACTTTGATTTATTTGAAACCATTAAAACCCATAAAATTTCATCCCCTTAAGATATTCCCCTCCACCATATCCCCTTCCTATCTATATCGATCCCTCCACATTATCCCATCCTAATTGAATCCTCAACCCCATCCCCTCGATCGATCTCTTTCTCTGTTCACTAAATCTCGGGTTCCCATCTCCTCCTCCCCACTACCCCCATCCCCAGTTCAAGTATCGTCCTCCCCACCACACCCCATAACCACCTTCCATTGTTGTCCCAAACTCATACTACAACCATCCACCCCTGGATTTACATATTACTCCCCCTCTACATCTTCCTCTACCCCTTCACCTTTTACCCAATTTCCTTTTTCTTTGAATTCCTTTACTGAGATTTTTTTTCATTAGAAGTACAAAAAATTTTAATCAGCTTGATCCATCCAATAAGACTTAGGAATCTTCCATATGAAAACATTGGTTCATATTATTCTCTATTTTATACTTCAATAACCAAATACCCTTATTTTTACAGGTTTTAGAGGTGAATTATATTTTCAAAGTTCCTCCACCCTTTATTTTCACATCTATGTATTTATCATATCCACCCCATTACTTCCATATCTAAATTCTTTAAACCCATGGATTTTTTTCTAACCTATTCATGTTCTTTTTTACCTATATCAAATTGGATGCTCTAATAGTGTATGTTTTCTACATTTAGGGTTCATGGGATTTTCAATCCATAATTTCCTCACATCGGTTGCAATCAACATTACTCATTGATATGAATTCTCACTGAATTGTATTATTGTGTAAGACTAATTTATCCTCCATTATTTTCCTTCACTTAATATTTCATTTTCATGTGACTTGTATATCACCACTCCCCTTAAACCATCCCAAATTAGTCACCATTATAAGGTTTGTAAAATCACTTTTTTTTACTATTTTCTTTTATTTATAATTCTCAATGAGATTCTTACTATTTTTTTATTTCTCTTTTAACTAAAGTAAAACATATCATTAAATTTTATTTATCATTGTGACATAAAATTAATAAATGTTTATTTTGTGTGTCAATGTACTTCGAGTGGAAATAAACAGGATTCCCCATTAAAAAAAATATTCTCCTCCAAAATTTTAAAACTATTACATTTTTTAAAATAATTCTATTAGTGTATTTGATTCAGTAAAGTAAGAGCATTTTTCCTTTTTTCATTTCATTTATTCATACGTTTATTTATTTCTTCTATAAAAAATCCAATCTTTTAATTTTGGAAAATTTATTACTTAAAACTATTCTAGTATTCATTTTCACTATATATGACTGGTATATTTTCAATAGGAAATTTTCATTAAACATTAAAGAAAGAGTAATAAAATAATATATTTGAACCATTTGTAAATTTTTATTTTTTTAGTATCATTTGTACATTTTTATATGTTTAGTTTATATTGTTATAAACTGATAGGAATGTGCCATTTCCATAGTTTATTTTTCTCTTTATTTTATGAAGATATATTTTAAATAATTTCACTTGAATATATTTATTAAATAATTCCTTCAAATTATTTTACTTATAATATGTTTAGAACTACTTTCACTCTATGTATCATTAATACATATATTTTGATGATTCTTATTTTTTTATTATCTAGACTAATTTTAGACCATTTTCCAAGAAATATTTTTTTCTGATACTGAAATTTAACAAATTAAATTTATAATACTATTATAATAAATAAAAAATTTCTTATTTTAATGATAAGTTATTTAAAATATTCCAAGATGAAAACTTCCACATTTAATCCATATAAAAGTTACACTATGATGATATTTCTATAGTTTATTGTGTGATAGAGCTGTGATATATTATGATTTGTGAAACCATATAATTTTCTATTATTATATTATTTAATATTATATAAAATTTATGTTTCTTCTTTTGTATCCTTCTTGATAGAATTAGGTATATATAATATCACTTTGCCTTTTGATTTTCTAACAGGTTTTATACAAAAATATATGCATATGTAACTATAACAATGTATCATCGACATCGGTTAATCCTATGGTACGTAACTCTTTTAAAAACTATAGTACTATAATTTAATACCAAGTACACAATTCATTAAAATATAAAAAAATATAAGTTAAATTAAAAATATGTTAAAACTTATTAAATAATTCTGTAACTATTTCCATGAATGTGTATTTAATTTAGAGATGCTCAGACCTCTTTTAAAACCAGAATAAAAATGTTAAACTTCTTCATAAAACCATGAATTAAAGGATTCATCATATAGTCTTCTAAGATCACTTTAAATTAGGATTCTATATATTATAATGTGATTATGTTCACCAAATTTGGTTTCATATCCACTTTTCAAATCTATTTATCATTTCCAACAACAACTAATTGATCTTTTCATGAATTAGTACAAGTATAGTATCTATCTCAGCCATATTCATGTCTATATTTTCTTCCATAAAATAAGGTATATCTTTACGCATCTTCCATTTTTATACATTCCTTCTACCATTTAATTTTTCTCCTAAATCATCACTATTAATGGTCAAATAATCAAACACTTAATTCCTAGGTAGAAACACATGAAATTATCTCATTGCTAATGAGAAATAGTGGATATGGATCAATAATATAGTCTTGGATTCTAATAAAATACATATAAAAAACAATAACCAGTAATATTGATCAATATTTTTAAATCCCACTCATTTTCTCTACGCATGGATCAAGTTTTTCCCCCATTTATCTCCAAAAACCTATCCATTTTTTAATTATAATTTTACATGGAATTTTGGGGGACTATATCCATGTTTTGTCCCACATTTCTATGAAATACTTAGTATATTTGTAGATAAAAAATCACTACAGAACACTGCAATTTGATCAATAATTGTTAATGAAAATTAGATTAAAAATCATGGGCTAAATAGTGATAATGAAGTGACCATCATTGAAGATACTAAGTGATGACCTGGGGCCAATGTTATTCTTCACACTAGAAAATTTTTAAATGTTACTCATCCTTTTTAACTCTGTGTAGAAAAACTATTTTTTTAGTCAACAATAAATTTAAAAAAACTAATATTATTTTTTCTTTAACTAGTTAATCATATGTGGTGAAATACTTTGAACTTTTGAGTGTGTATTGTGTATTTACTATGCTTATTTGGGTATTAAATCCTTTATGGATTTATATTTAAATTTAATTTACATAGTTGAGATTTTCAGTATAGATACTCTTGATTTTATCTTTTTATTTAATATTAGAAAACATTTTGATAATATCTCAATAGTAAATAGAGTTATTATAGTTTATTGTTATCCCTCTACTTCTAAAATAGTATAAGTAGGGTGTGTTATTATTTTAGTCCATACAGTAAGTGAAATATATTAAGAAATATCCTTATATCCGATAAAGAAATTATTTTCTTGGTTTTATATACATTATTTTAGTCATTAATATTCAATACCACAATCATTTAAAAATATATTTTATATTTATGTTTTGGATGTTTGGGAGATTGTTTTTATTATAATCAATGAAATATTATTTTTTAAGGATTCTTGAATCTTGAATTTTATTCTATAATTATTATGTACATGTATAAAAAAATATAATTTTTCTCTATAGTAATCTAGGTACTCATTGCAATGATATTTCCTATTTTGATGACTTTAAATTTATTTGGTATTTCAATTTCTCTTATATATTTTTTCAAAGAATATTTTCTTATTGTTGAATTTTGGGAGCTTCCCAATGTAATATTCTCAAGGTGTTAACAGGTTTTTTATTAAGATTCATGTTTAATTGATTCTTCTTACTCTATTTTTTTAGTGGCATGCCCATCACCAATCTCAATAAGAATGTGTAGCTACCTCTAGCTTAAAATGAACACACACATATCACTTTATTATTAGAGTGTTCTATATAATATAAATGATTTAATACAATATATATGTAGAAATTCAAAGGTAGGAAAATCTATTCATGTTTTTTTTGTGTAGGTAACTTCATGGATTAGAGGTGAAGAATGAGTTTGTATATGTGTTTTAGATTTTTGTACTAACAAGATAGGATTGTGGAAAAACTTGATTTATTTTCTCATGAAGTGATACTTATTCATATGAGATATGGCTTCTCATGAAGAAATGACTGAATTGATTACAAGCTCTTCTTAAAAATGGACTATGTCTAGTCTTTTATTCACTCACAGTAGGATACTCCTTCTCATGGATAAGGTATGAATTCATATGAAAATTGGAAACAATGATCAATCATAGGAAAAGTTTTCATAGTGATTCTTATGGAATCTTTTTTCCCACTCATTAGGATTTGGTCATTAAATTCTATCACATCATTCCTAATTTATTGATCATTAGTCCCCCTTTATACAGTGAAACATTAATTATTGTGAAAAGATAAATTATTTAGAATGCATGTCTACCAGAGTATTTTATATAACATGTAAATATCTGTTATTATTTATCCCTCATGGTGGTAAGTTCATTCCACCTTGTTATGGAAGTTATATATATATATTAATTAATTTCATCAATAGAAGGAATCACCTTACCATAACTCTAGGTGTTTCCCTAGACTCTTAATGTTTGTGCTTCTATAGGTATATGTCAACTTAAGATGAATTATAAAAACTTGTCTCTCTATTATGATATATAATTCCCTACAGTTTGAAAAATATGTTTTCCACCAATTACATTAATTACATTATGATCTTATTCTTCAATGAGGGTTGGAAATCATCATCAATCAAAAAAATATTTATTAAAGGGGTTATACTTCATCAAAGTTTACATGTAATTTGATTTTCTCTACATCAATGTTTTATATTTTTCTTCACATATTATTAATAAAAAATTTGTTTTACAATTTTCCTAATAAAAAACTATAATAATGATGACCTGGTTTAAGAATTATAATTTACCTATAAATGATTCTTTTAATCACAATGATCAATGTTTACATCAATGATTTTTTAAGTCTGCATAAATTTTTAGAGATAATTTTTTTCTTTATACATCAATGTTTCAGTGTCTTTGTCATGAATCTTCCCAGTGGGGCCCACGTCGCGACCCCCCAAGCCCACCTCTAATAGGACAGGGGATGGTGACTAGCACTGAGTCGTCTTATTACTACATTGGAGGTATTTCCTAAGAACCTATACACACACACACATCTCTAATCCCACAAATGATGAAATGTAAAAAAACACCAAGTAACAAAATGCATGCACACAACTAAACCCAACCAACAAAGTGTGATGGAAAGTAATGAACTGAATGTAAACTGGGAAAGAATACAAACCCTCCAAAAACAAGATTCTGAAAAACTGCAATGTCCAACCTGTAAACACAAAGAGGTACTGGGACTCTGTCAAAATGCTGCTCATCTACACAAGACACGACACGTGTGGGCAGAGACTGTGCAGGGGTGAGTATAAAAATACTCAGTAGAGGACCCCAAAAAACACAAAGTAGTACACAAAGGAAATGAACAGTCTTGTCTACACAGTATATGTCTACTGAATATATAATAGGATATCAAAATCCAGATATACCCAAAACTCAGACTCGTGGTCTAGAAACAAGTCACATGACCACATACCCCCGGTAGGGATTCAGCTCGAAGATTCTATGAATCCCTCATTCCAGGAGAACACACTCTATGAGTCTGGTAGCTCTGATAACATCTATCTGAGAAGTACTGTTCATCGAGAAACATCACGAGAGGTAGTTACACTCATTACGGGAGACACGCTCTTGAGTGGTAAGATCACAATATATAGATGCACTCATTATGGGAGACACACTCCGGAGTGAAAAAGATCAGGATACACATATGAGGATCACTGCCAGGGCCATTGTGGATATCGTGACTCATCCGGATTCACCAGCTAGGTGGATTCACTAGCTAGGTAGAGGATCAACTCCTGTTAGATTTTTTCACGTCGATGCCTGACTCTACCTAGAGTCAGGAATGGATAGAGGGTCTCGCTTCGGGCCTCTCAGAGGGATGTCGACTCTTTCACAGAATGTCCTGCTGAAGGGATCATACTCTTATAGAAGGAAATGATGCCATAACTTTAGGGGAACGAGAAGAAGAGACACTAAACCAAACGAAACTTGTCAAAGATGCGGTGGACAAGGGGACCACTCCATTTTCCAAAAATGTACACGACGTGTAGAAAAGTTACATGTTGTGTCATCTGACCCCGGGTACTGCCCGTGTACAATAGAATGTGTCATAAGGCTAGTCCTGTAGAAAAGTTATTACACAGCGTGTAGTACGGTGTACACGTAGTGTCTGAGTGACTGAGGTTGGCTCCATGTACGCTGTCCATGTGCCCATACCCGGTCCTCAACCTGTGTACTCTAACCCATGTAATCAGTACACGAGGGGAACCACATTACTGGACTCGACTGGACATTTGATGGAGTACACGATCGTGTACTCCATCCTGTGTCCATGTATCCCTTGGATACATGCCCAGTATCACGGAGCCGCCTCTTCCATGCTGCGTAGAGAGTACACAATGTTTTCTGAAGCTATGTAGTCCATCTCGTGGCCGTGTACTTTTCAAAATACATTTCAAGATTCAGGGAAAGTCCAACACGCTATGTGACCAGGGTCACACACCGTCTGATTCCTCCCTGACCCCTGAAACCCTAGCCACCTCCACGGGTACAACACGACGTGTTCTTAGGAAGTACATGCCTTGTATTCTGAAAATTTACAGAATCGCAGACTTCCGCCACTGCGCCTTCGTGCTGCCCCGTTCATCGATCTGGCTGTCTGATTGCCACGAAACTTTGGAATACAGGTCTCCCTGACATCGTGAGTTTGTCTCCATTGATTTCTGTCCTCCGATTAGCTCTAAAATAATGTTTCAATCCTCCCGCGTGGAGAACGCTTGAAGAACGATCTTCTCCAATCCAAGAAGATTTTTCATTCGCTATGACTGTCGCACCTCTGTAGGGTCGTTGCGTTGTCGGATCTCCATTTTGGGATTGTTGCATTGCAAGATGGGTGCGCAACAATCTATTGTTCATCGTCGCACGAAGAACGCGAAGAATGCGTGAGGGAAAGAAAGGGGGAAGAAATCCAATCAGAAAATCAAGGAACTAACCTCCACCATCATTCATCATGGCATTGATCCACTCCCGTTAGTAGGCTTAAACCAAGCAGAATCAAAAAACAATTAAACAATGATTAATTCTTTGAAATCAACCCATCAAAAACCCTCCCACAAAAATGTACGAGTCTGTAGATCAATATGTTTGTGTTGGATCCATGTTCATCATTAAAAATCAAAAACGGGGAAAGGATAATGGAAATAACAACACCTACCTCGCGAAGGGTTCGATTGCTGAAAAAAGGGGGTCATGCCGCAATCATCACTGAGATCCTTAAACTTTGATGGCGTAGCGATTCACAGAATTGATTCGTCATCGTTTATCGCCGAGATTTCTCTCCAAATCGCCAATGATTCTCCAGAGTTTCTCTCCAACTTCTTCCAACATGCAACATTTGATTAACCCATTAAACAGAGGGAATGTGTTTGGGATTCCATCACGATGCGACATTAATGTGTCAGCGTTGCTGTTTTAGAGTCATTATGATGTGGAATTTATTATTTAAACAGTTTCCCTACCATTGCACTGTAGAAAATGTTTCCAAAAAAATAAAGTAAACTTTTCCATTTATTTTATTTTATTTTACTGAAAACGTCCAAAAATTAAATTTTGCCCTCAACCCGCACTGGTCGAAGATAGACCCGTTAATAGGTAAAGTCTTCATCCCGGACGTAATGGTTCCCTCATATTTTTAATCCAGGCATCAGTTTAGAAACTACCACAACCATGAACAAGTGCCGACTCACATAACTAAAAAATGTTTGAACCACCATTCTGGGATCACCGGGCCTCGGAATGATGTGTTGTCTCTACGCCAGGTCTTGTAATAATTCCGTATAATATTTAAAAATAATACATGGATAATATGAGACATTACATTGTCCCCACCATGGGGATTTTCATCCCCAAAAATCCAAAACAAGACTACTCAAAAAGATGTGGGTAATGGGAAAGGATTTGAGCCTCCCACTCCCACGTGCTCTCCTGAAGATTCCCATTCTGCCAATGAACGTGCACCAAGGGAATCTTTCACCCACGAAGGATCCTCTCCCTCCGATCCTTAAACTCCACCGGGTACTCAGCAAAGTTCACTCCATCCTTGATGTCCAACTCTCCCCAGTCGATGATGTGCGATGGGTCATGCACGTAACTCCGTAGTTGAGACATGTGGAATAAATCATTTAACCAAATCAACGGTGGTGTTAGAGCCAGGCAGTATGCCACCTCGAAAACTCTACACAGTATCTAGAAAGGTCTGATAAACCTCGTAGATAGCTTTTCACCTCAGCAAAATCTTTGTAACCCTCTTTGAGTTGAGACCTAAAGAAAGATGTGGTCTACCTCCTCAAACTCTAAGGGTCTCCGACGCTTGTCAGCATAAGACTTCTGCCGGCTCTGTGAAGTCTTCATCCACTCCCGGATGATCTACACCTTCTCGGTGGTAGCTCGCACCAACTCTGGACCCATGAGTGCGGACTCTTTGGGGTCAGTCCAGCAATGTGGTTATTGGCAGGGTCTCCCATATAAAGCCTCGAAAGGTTCCATACCAATGGTGGAGTGGTAGATTTTTTTGTACACAAACTCCACCAGTGGTTGGTGTTCCTCCCAACTATGACCAATGTCCAAGATATATGCCCTCAACATATCCTCCAGAACATGAATAGTCCTCTCCGTTTGACCATCTTTCTATGGATGAAACACCTTTTTCAAGCGTAGATGAGTCCCAAATTCCTCCTGCAATCCCTTCCACAACCGGGATGTAAAGTGGGAATCTCGGTCCAAGACTATTGTTGAAGGGACGCCATGAATCCAAACTATCTTTTGCACGTAGAGGTGTCCCAAGCTCTCTATGGAACACTACTCCCTGATAGCTAGGAAGTGGGCCGACTTGGTGAGTCAGTCAACGACCACCCAGATGGAATCATGCCCCTTGGACATTTGTGGTAAGCCTATCACGAAGTCCATTGATATTCCATCCCACTTCCTCTCTGGAAATTCTAGGGGTGAGCTAATCCCGCTAGAACCCAGTGCTCAACCTTCACTTGCTGGCATGTGAGGCATCAGGAAACAAACTCTACTACTAACTTCTTCATGCATGACCACCAAAAGTGTCGTTGGAGATCCTGAACATCTTTTCCACTCAAGGATGTACCACCAAGGGGGATGTATGAAATTTCTCAGGACCTCCTCCTGCAACACTACTGGTACAACAGTGCGTCCTCTAAAAAGAAGTATGTGCTCCCCACCTTGCGAATATCCATCAATAGTATGTCCTATGGATAACTGAGCATGTAAAGCCTCACAGTCGACATCCCCAAGATGCGCTTCCCTAACTCACTGTAAGAGTGTAGGGGTGACATCCATCGACTGTAGGTAAGTTGTATCCTCTCTATCCATGATGGATAACTACAATGCGGCTAACTTCTCTGTTGCCTCACTCAACAGTTGTGAGCTCGACCTTCTGCTAAGAGCATCTTCCACCTTGTTCCCCCTCCCAGGAGTATAGATGATCTCAAAATAATAGTCCCAGAAGAACTCTAGCCAATGCCTATGCCTCGGATTAAGATCCTTCTGTGAGAATATATACTTGAGGCTCTTATGGTCAGAGTAGACGATGAACTGCTCGCCCATAAGGTAGTGTCTCCACATCATCAATGCGAAGACTACCACAGCCAACTCGAGATCATGGGTCGCATAGTTCTACTCAGGTTGCCTAAGATAGCGTGAACCATAAGCAATCACTGTCTGCCTCTACATTAGGACACAACCAAGCCCAGTCCCTAATGCATTGCAGAAAACTATATACTCACAACCCTCCTCTGGAAATCTCAAGATTGGGGAGCTCGTCAAACTCTGTCTCGGCTGCTCGAAATCCTACTGGATCTTCTCCGTCCACATGAAGGGTTTCCCCTTCCGAGTCAAGGCTGTCATTGGTGCTAATATTTGGGAGAAATCAAGATTGAATCTCCGGTAATACACTTCCAACCCAAGGAAGCATCACACCTCTTTCATGCTCTGAGCTGGCTCTCATGATAACACTGCCTCCACCTTGGTTGGGTCCACAGCTACTCTATCTACTTAGATGACATGTCCATGAAAGTGGACCTCCTGAATCTAGAATTGGAATATAAATAGCTTTCCATAAAGCTAGTGCTCCCAGAGTACGTTTAGAACTATCTGCAGGTGTCTCACGTGCTCCTCCTCTGACGCTGAGTACACAATGGTGTCATTGATGAAGACCACTATGAACCAGTCCATGTACAGCTGGAAGATCTAGTTCACCAATCTCATGAACACTACTGGGGGTTTGTCATGCCAAAAGGCATCACCAAGTACTCATAGTGACTGTAGAAGCATCTGAAAGCCTTCTCCGGTATATCCTCATCACGTACTCATAACTAGTGATAACTTGATCAGTGGTCAACATTCGAGAACCAATGTTCCCCTCTCATCTGATCAAAGAGGTCGTCGATTCTTGGTAGTGTATATTTATTCTTCACCATCACCTAATTCAGGCATCGGTAATCCACGAACAACCTCAAACTCTCACCTACCTTCTTGGAAAACCAGACTGGGGCCGCCTAGGGTGAAACGTTGGGTCTTACGAAACCCTTACTGTACAAATCCACCAACTGTACCCTCATCTCACGAAGCTTTGCGGGAGCCATCTGATATACTGGTGAGGAAATTGGTGTCGTAATGTGGTGTAAGTCGATGATGATTTCGATTTCCTGGCAGGGAGGTAATCCTGGAACATCGTCGGGAAAGACTTCCTCATACTCTGCCACTACTACTCATAACTAAGAGCTCAAAACATCTACTGCTCTGAGGGTAAGGCTATCCATATCAGGAGTTATCGGATGCAACCTCCTATGCATGAGCCCATTCTATGTAGCCTGGGTCTCCTTTTCTATGACAACGGAAAACCTCATCCCATCATGGCCGACACACCACACACTTCGCCTAAAATAGTCAATATGGGAATGGACCAAAGATAACCAATCCATATCGAGAATGGCGTCATAAGGCCTCGACACTACCACCAAGAGTTTCCAACCGAAACTATCTCATCTAAGGGTAAGATCACACTGTTTTCAATGGTGTGTGATCGTAGAGTCTCCTCCCACAGGTGTCTCCAAGCATAAGGATGGAGTCAATGGTTCTACCAGAATCTCTAGGTTTCGCACAAGAGATGTGGTGATGAAGGAATGACTGGCACATGTGCCTATAAGAGCGGTATCTAAGGTAGAGAAGACACATATTGTACATTGAATCATCCCTAGAGACCCTGGTTGTACGCCTCAACCGCATGTATCTGTCCCCGCCCCTGTCCCCCAGCTCCCTGAGCCTAGTGTTGACCTCATGGGGGTGGTGGTGGAAGTAGATCAAAGTGTATGCCACCACCTATAGCTCTCCCTACTCCTCAGCCACGTCCGCCGCCTGAAGGGTATGTCTACTCCATTCTCAACTTCTGCCTCGATTTTCCACCCACTACTTCCCTATCAATAGCTTGATGGGTCAGAAAATCTCTAGAGAGATTTCCCCTATCGTCGCACGTGTAACACCGCTTCTCCCTAGGATGACTACATCCATCCTGAGAGCCATGGACTGTCGATCCCCTATCCTGGGTACTCCTCTGATATCTCTCACATCATGATCCCTACGTCCGATATCGGCTCCCTACAGCCGAGGTCTCCACACTTGTCTTCCTGCAGCTACCTATTGTTGGTTTTCTCTGCTCCACAAAGAATCTATGGATCACCAAAGCCCACTCGAGCACTCTAGCATAAGTCGAAATTCATAGAGTCGCGACATTTTCTTGGATGTCTCTTAGTAAACCTCGCATGAAGGTCCAAGAACTGATGTACTGATCCCTGACCATATCCATCGTGTACTGGGCAAGGTAGGTGAACCTCAATGAATAGTCAGCTACCGTCAAACTGCCCTTCTAGATCTGAAGAAGCTTCTGGAAGCGCACAGCTCTCAGTGTAACTGGAGAGAACTCCTCCCTAAAGAGTCACTCGAACATTGTCCATGAAAGAGTCCCCTCATCGTGAGTCTGTTTGGTCAGATTCCACCATCATCCCGCCGAACCCTGAAGAAGGCTCGCTCCTAGGATCACCATTTGGTCTGATGGTGTCCTCACTAGATGGAAAAATCTAGTCACCACCTCAAGCTAGTCCTCAGGCTCCTGAGGTTCGAGGTCACCTCAGAACCTGAGGGGTCTCTATCTCTAGAACTCATGGAGCACGCTAATCCTGCGCTCCTCGTCGGTCGGTACTGTAGATACAATGGGCTTCTCCAGTGGTGGTGGTATAACAGGTGCACCACCTGGTGGTAACGGCTGGGGAACTTGTCCATGTATCGAAACCTCATCACTAAGGGATTCTTCCTCGTGATCATGCTGCTAAATCCTAGCGGGTATGCGTTGCGGAGTCATCCTGTAAAGAGACAATATATACCATGGTCAATGATTATATCTAGATAGTTGACGCAAATGATATAGAAAACATGACCCATTCCTATATGACGCATGTACCATTTTTTCCCCGCAACTACTGTTTTCATGTACCAAGTCGAAAAGCAGGTTATTAGAGTCATGGTGTATGGATACGTCATCCTCTGCACCAACACTGGAGTCTCTGGCCTGAAAGCTGAGCTCGAAAAACTAAACATTGTTACCCCAAACCAATCTCAGAGACTCTTGGTCCTAAGGAAGAACCAACCACCTCTAATACCACTCTATCACAACCTGTACCAGTGGGGCCTACACCGTTACCCCCCATGCCCGCCTTCGATAGCCCAGGGGAAGGTGACTAGCACCGAATAGGCATATTACTACATGGGAGGCATTTCCTAAGAACCTGTACACAATCACATATCTCCAAGCCCACAAATTCTAAAATGTAAAAAAACACTAAGGAAGAAAAAGAACGCAATCAACTAAACCCAACCAACGGAGTACGACATAAATAAAGTACTAAAATTAAACTAGGCCAGAATACAAGCCCACCAAATACAAGAGTCTGAAAAAATGAAAAGTCCAACCTGTAAACACAAAGAGGTACTGGGACTGCTACTCATAGTCGAAGGAACGCCTTAGCCTGTTGGGAACTCATAAAGCCCAGTCATGTCCCGGTCTGCCCGAGACTTTATCAAAATACTACTCATCTGTACAAGACATGACATTTGTGGGCAGAGCCTGTGCAGGGGTGAGTATAACAATACTCAGTAGAGAACCCCGAAAAACACAAAGCAGTACAAAAATGAAAGGCACAGTTATATCTACACAGTATATGTCTACTGAACATATAATAGGAGATCACAATCCAGATATACCCAAAACTCAGACCCGTGGTCTAGAAACAAGTCACACGACCGCATACCCCCTCTAGGGATTCAGTTCAAAGATTCCAAAAAGCAATTGTTCCAGGAGAACACACTCCATCAGTCTGGTAGCTCTGATGACATCCATCCGAGAAGTACTGTTCATTGGGAAATGTTACGAGAGGTAGTTACACTCATTATGGGAGACACACTCTTGAGTTGGAAGACCACGATAGATAGATGCACTCATTATAGGAGACACACTCCTTAGTGGGAAAATTCATGATATACATATGAGGATCGCTACCAGGGCCATGGTGGATACCATGATTCATCCGGATTCACTAGATAGGTGGATTCACCAGCTAGGTAGAGGATCAATGCTCGGTAGAGTTGGTCACATCGATGCCTGACTCTACCTAGGGAGATGAATGGATAGAGGATCTCGCTTAGGGCCTCTCAGAGGGATGCTAACCCTATCACAAAAAGTCTTGCTGAAGGGATCATACTCCTATAGAAAGAAACGATGCATGACCATCAGGGGAACGAGAAAAAGGGGCACTAACCCAAATGAAACATGTCCAATATACGGTGGAAAAGAGGACCATACCAATTTCCAAAAAGTTCACGGCATGTAGAAAAGTTACACGTCATGTCGTCTGACCCCGGGTACTACCCGTGTACAACGTCATGTGTCATAAGGTTGGTCATGTAGAAAAGTGAGTACACGGCGTGTATTACAGTGTACACGCCTTGTCCGAGTGACTGGGGTCGAATCCGTGTACGCTGGCCATGTTCCCATACACGGTCCTCAACCCGTGTACTCCAACCCGTATAATCGGTATACAGGGTGACCCACGTTACTGGCCTCGCCTGGCTATGTGATGGAGTACACAGTCAAGTACTCCATCTTGTGTCCGTGTATCCCCTAGATACACACTGAGTCCCACATAGCTTCCTCTACCATGCTGCGTAGAGAGTACACGTTGTGTTCTGAAGCCGTGTAGTCTATCCCATGTCCATGTACTTCCCAAAATACATGTCGAGCTTCGGGGAAAGTCCAACATGTCGTTTAACTACGGTCACACGTTGTGTGCTTCCTCTATGACCCTAGAGACCCTATTCGTCACTGCCGGTACTACACAGCATGTTCTTCAGAAGTACGTGCCGTGTATTTTGGAAATTCCCCGAATCGCAGACTTCTGTCACCGTGCCTTCGTGCTGCCACATTCGTCGATCCAACTGTCTAATTTCCACGAAATTCTAGAATCTAGGTCACCCTAATGTCCAGAGTTCATCTCTACTATTTTCGGGCCTTCGATTGGCTCCGAAAATGTGTTTCTATCCTCTCGCATGATGAACTCTCAAAGAACGGTCTTTTCCGGTCCGAGCTAATTCGTCATCCGCTATGACCGTTGCACCTCCATAGGGTCGTTGTGATGTCAGATCTTCAGTTTGGGATCTTTGTGTTGAAATACGGGTTTCCAACGATCCTTTGGTTGTCTTCTCATGAAGAACGCGATGAATGCACGAGCAAAAGAAAGGGTGAGTAAATCCAATCATAAAATCATGGAACGAACCTCTATTATCGTTCGTCACGGTGTTGTTCCACTCCCATTAGTAGCCTTAAATGTAGCAGAATAAAACAACAATTAAGCATGGATTAATTCCATGGAATCATCCCATCAAAAACCCTCCCTCAAAAACATACGAATCCACAGATCAACATGCTCGTGGTTGATCTGTGTTCATCATTCAAAATCAAAAACGGGGAAAGGAGAATTGAAATAACAAACCATGCCTCGTGAAGGGTTCGATTGCTGATAAAGGGGGGTCATGACGTTGTCGTCCTTGAGATCCTTCAACTTCGATGTCGCTGTGATTCACATCGTTGATTCATCATTTTTCGTCGTCGAGAGTTCTCTCCAAAGAGCCAAGGATTCTCCAGAGTTTATCTCTAGCATTGGCCAACGAGCAACGTTCAACTAACCAATTTAAAAGAGGGAACGTGTTTGGGATTCCATCACGCTATGGAATTAATGAGTCATTGTTGCTGTTTTAGAGTCATTATGACATGAAATTTATGGATGAAATAGGTTCCCTGTCGTTCCATTGCAGCAAATGTTTCCAAAAAAATAAAATAAACTTTGCCATTTATTTTATTTTATTTTACTGAAAACGTCGAAAATTAACTTTTTCCCTTGACCCGCACTAGTCAAGGTTAGACCCGTTCATAGGTAAAGTCATTATCCCGGATGCAATGGTGCCCTCATATTTTTAATCCGAGCATCCGTTTGGAAACTGCCACAACCACACGCAAGTGTCGACTCACTTAACATAAAAAATTTCGAACCACCATTCTGGGATCACCGGGCCTCGAGATGATGTTCTATCTCTGTGCTGGGTCTCGTAATAATTCCATATATTATTTAAAAATAATACACATAAAATCATATACTTTACATTCTTCTTCGTATCTTATTAATACATCAACTATTTTATAATTTTCTTACTAAAAATCTCTAATAAAATTGACATAATTTAGGAATTATAATTTACCTATTGAAAATTCTTTTAATTTCAATGATATAAATTTACTTGAATTTTGGGTTTAGTATAAAAACATGTTTATAGATAATTTGGTACTCTCTACATCAATGTTTCAATTTTCTCTTCACATTTTATTAATACAAAACCCATTCTAAAATTTTCTGACTATAAATCTACAATAACGATGAGCTAATTTGGGAATTATTATCTTATTATGATAAATAGTCATTTATCATATAGAATCTACATATGTCCAACATTATATAATTTTTTTATTATTTATTTCAATTACTACTAATATTTTATTTATCATATATTAATTTTTTATCTATCAAATGTTATTTAAATAAATTTTTATAAACCTCTATTTATCATCTTTTATTTATTTCAATTACTATAATATGTTATTAATGTGTCTTCTAATCTTATATTTATGTGTCTCATAATATGTTATTAAATTTTCTTTTATTTATGACTTATTCTTTAGGAATTCATCAAGATGATATTTTTTCTACAATATTATAATGAATTACAATTTCTAAAAACTGTTTTTAGTTTATGAATTAAATTATTTATGATTTTGAATCAAACCTTTACATATAATGATAATTTATAATTTCTAACTTTCGATATAATTTTTACAGATCACTATTTATATTATATTTTCATTAATGTTCTTCTTGTAACTGCATCGGGGGTAAATAAATATACCTTTAGTGAACCTATAAGAAATTAGTCTAGTGAATCAATATTTGACATTTAATTTTTAATCAGTGAGAATAATAAATACAAAAATTAAATTTATTTACTTAATCCTATATGTTTTCAAATAGGGCCCCACTTATATCATTATAAATGAATCATTTTTAATAATTCATATGAATAAGGATTAGTCAGTTTCCTTACGTGAATAAATGAAATAAAATATTTTGATCCCATGAAATGGATATGTAATTCTATGATGTCTCCACTCTATTTAGAAAATAATTTCCTTTCAATGGATTTGTATTTAAAATTAAAAATAATTTAATGGTTTATATTTCCTAAGGATCCTAAACATTGTAACTACTTTATCCATTACAAAATTACTGAAAATTTAATTTATTATTATACAGAATGTGATGATTGTTAAAATTTTGATCTTCACCTTTTTATTAGTCTGGAATTTGTTTTTGAAACACTACATTATTTTATTGACCTTATTAGTTACGGTTTTTTGAAGATTCAGACCATGGATTTCCCCTTGCATGCTGATAAAGTAATTCCAGAAGTAAAAAATTATATCATTTTGGATGCCAAAAATCAAAGTAATACTAAAAGGTATTATTAGAGAAGTACCAAGAATTCAAGGGTTTAAAACTATGTTATACATGATGAGACCCCACAAACTCATCCATGGGTATTGAATAATGGATAATGGTGCATCATTCCCTACCACAACAAAAAAATTAATTTCATAGAAAACATGGGGACAATGAATTTTTATAGGGAAGATATCACTCTATAGTAGCACCTTGTGGAACACTGCTTGATTGTTACAAGATAAATCATGTTGTAGTGTTATAGTTCATGATATAATCAAAAAAGTAGTACATAAACATAATGTAATAAGACATTAGTAGGTACACTAAATTCTAAAAGACTTCCCTCAATATATAAAGTGGAAAAATTCCATTCTAATGTTACACTATGACGAATCATCTAACAATGAAACACTTCAAGGAAAATAATTTTAAAAAATTCATGGATTTGGAAACCAAATAGTTGTATATAATTTCAAATCGGGTCACATTATAAAATTTTAAATTCATTTAAATACCCTAAGTAAACATTATTTTTTACCCAAATCTCTATCCCCTCTCCCTATCAAGGTTCCACCTCCAAGCCACCCAATCCTCACAAAAATTCCTTTTTAAGAACTTGAATCAAACATTTCACCACTAAAAACACTACATGAGTTTATTCATATTTTTATATTAATCTCTTCACACCCATCTATTGCCTCATATCCCAACCAACTACCCAAAAAATCAAATATCCCCTTAAACCATTATGTACATTATAAAACAAAGAAAACTAATAACCCTTTCCCAAAACCCTATCTAATTCATCACTCCTTACCATCTCCATGGATCGTAGTAAAAAAGTAAACCAACCTTCTATAATAAAATGAACATCACCCCCCCCCCCAACAAACCAAGAAGATACATGTTAGACACAAAAAGTAGTGCATGACCAAGCCTACCGAACCACAACTAAATCTACCCTATAGAAAATTATCTAGCTTGGTTTATTCTCAAAACCTTATCCATACTTAGAATTCAATCCCATAATTACCCTTGAGTGAGGTTTTACACAAATTCCACCTCTATGATTTCTAATTCTTCACAAACCCATTCATTAAGACAGGCTTGGGAAACCATATATGTGAAGGATAAAAATAAATAACACATTGGATATGTGGGTTATGATGTAAATTGAAGTGTGAAACAGTTTCATGGAGGCACAATAGGCTATGTATTTGGAGCACATTATCCATGTGTGATAGGAGGCCTCTTAGAGCATACATTAGAGTTTTTATCAAATTTTGAGCTTACTCTAAAGGTTGTTGAGTTTAGGTGAGGTCAAAAACACTAAAATATATTGGTTGTAGAAATTTGTGAAGGATTTTGTTTTTAAGACCCTTAATTTTAGTAAAATTAAGAATATTCAAAAGTTGTGGTAAATACAATCTGATTTCACTTTCAATTAGTTTTTTCCACCCTTACAGCAAACCTAAGGAACATGCATGATATAGCTAATATGAAGAGCACACAGTTGATGAACTCTATCCTCTAAATTATATATTGATCTATAATATACTCATGTATTTCCATGTTTGATTCATAGGGCTTAGTCGGTCATTCATATTTACTTATATATTATATAATTTATAGTTTGAAAAAGATTAACATTCTAAGAAAGTTTGAATTATATTTTATAGGACACCAAACTAATTCCAAGGGTATAATCATGGGTGGTAACATTTTCTACATTTGGAGATGAACCTTGGTCCATTGTTCCATATATGTATCTTTAATTACTTAAATATATATAGTTTATCAATTTTCCATTTTTTTCTAAGATGATATTTTTTATGAAGAAAAGAAAGTGTGTTTGTGTAATAAGGAGTGAACTAACATATATGGGATGATGATTCTGACGAGGTTCATTCACTAGCTATTTCATATTCCAGACCTCCACCACTACTGAGGAAAAGACGGACCTCTACTACCTAGTCTACACCACATTCAGTCTCCCAACCAGAGTTGGGTAGGTATTTTGGGTTGAATTTCCATACTTGATAGATCTTTAGAAAAATATCTATCTATCAATTCATTAATCTTATGAACCACCAACAGTTTTACCTCAAACCATAATTCTTATAGCACTACCCCCATTCATATCATCCAAATCTCTGCCCACTACCTGCCTCCATGACCATAACCCATATTTACTAGATCATTCCATCTTCATCCACCTCCAAAATCATCCCACCTCTAGCCTAATTCAAGTATTAATTTCGAAGGATCCCTATCCCCATTAGATTCACTACTCATTAGATACTAGATATCTCAATTGATGTCCCCACCCACAGTCAAATAGTGTTAGATACCAAAACGAAGGGTAAGTGTAAGATATCTAATCTACCCATTGATATTTCATTCATCGATCCGACTACAAGACACCTGAATTACCTCTTGATACATGAGGTCGGCACATGAGTATGTTGAGTTTACACCTACTGAAATTGAAGCCCATGTCATCACAATCTCCTCCACTTCTATGATTCCAACTATTGTCGTTAATAAAGAGTTGATAATTGGGATGACCATTGGGAAGTAATCCATTTTAGTTACCACTACATTATTTTTCCTTCCAAAACTAGTTTCCGAGATCATAATTGATGATCTTGTATTAGGCACAAAGAAGTCTCCCATAATTAAGGATTCCTCAATAAATTACCTTTCCCCAACCATTAAGGGTACCCTTTCACTGCACACCACATAGATACCTCCTAAACTAGGGAGTACTATTATAACCCTCACGGAGAATACCTCTTGGAAACTGTGATCATACTTGGTATCCATTCAGTGTTTACTTGGAGATATTTAGGAGATTATATAGTGGAATTACTAGTCACTTTAAGAGGATCTACCCAATATTTTCATGAGTTATACTTATCCCATTTGATAGGATAAGAATTATAATAGGGAGACCAAGGAGGATACCAAGGTGTCTTAGTATTTCCCCCTCCCCTATTTTTTTGTGTGTGGTACCTCTCTTTTATACCTTTTTTCCCACAAATATCAACTCCCTTGATGTATAAAATTTAATATAACTTCAAACCCTCCCACTTTACATTAAACAATAGGAATAATTATTAATTCAAGTATACGGTTAGAATCCATAGACACCATTGGAAAGCTTTTTCAATACTAATGAAGGAGACATCATCATTTAGAAAAAATAAATTTCACTTATACAATTTTTTATTGATATCCATCATAAATAATGAAGATATAAGTAAATTTTAAAAAATCATACAAAATCTAGTTTTGTGTTATTTTAAATAGATTAATGATGGTAGGTAGCTGTAAAATGAACCTTATCCAAAAAATAATTTATATGTGATATAATATCATTATAGTATAAAATTGAGTGGTGTTTGTGTGATTTTGCAACCTTAAAGAGATTGGTGATATGAGTTGAGAAAACTACAGGTATGTTTTTTATAGAATAAATAGGATATAACCATGTTTTTTACTATATAAGTAGCTTCTAATTCCCTGGTTTAAATCATGGACGTAGGCCTTAATAGCTACAGTTAACCCGTAGTGATACCTATATATTTCAATGGTTTAAACTATGGAAATTGATGGTCTAATTCTACAGTTTTAACCATGCATATAGGCATAAATAGCCTTGATTTAACTATGGAGATATATTTTTATTTCAACACTTTAATCCGTGGAAAAAAAATGGTTCAGTTCCATTGTTCAAAATGTGGTATTAGGATTAAATAGTTACGGTTAAATTGTAGAAATAACTATATATTTTCAAATTTTAAACCCTATAAATAGAATATAAATTTCCATGGATTAAATTTTGGTATCATGCTTAATTAGTTATGGTTAAACCATAGTGATATCGAGCTATTTCTACAGTTTAAATCATAATAATATATGGTCAAATATCATGGGGTAAACTGTGGCCATATCTAGGCCTCATTGTAATAGAAATAGGTCCCATTGTTTTCCTAAACCATGGATATAAGCCATGTCTATGGTTTTTTGTCCTATTTCCATAGTTTAAAATGGTGAAAATATCCTAATTTTTTAGTTGTGTTACAAAGTAATAATGTTATACTACAATAATGGATAAAATGGATTAAAAGAGGTTAAAATAAAAATATAAAAGTTAAAATTACATAAAAATATATCTATATCATATTTAATATATTTATTTATATCCTATCACTCCATACCTTTTTATATTTATTAATGTGGAGCCACTAGGCTAGATTAAGGAATTAATATAATTTAATCTTTTGAAAATTTTCAAGTGTGTCCTCTCCATCCCTTATAAAAAGACACCACTTATCCCCTCTTCATTGTACTTAATAAGACTCATAAATCATCCAAAAACTACTATAATTCCTTCCTAACCTCACTCCCTATGCTCTATATTTGATTTTTTATCCAAAATACAGTCGTTATAATGATTAAGATGTAATCCAAAAGAGGTTGTCCAAAGAAATGGTATAGCTCTAAAGTGAGTGTTTTAATTTATTTTCTCTTATAACTCCTCCAATTATATGATACAAAATATTATATTAAAATATTATTTTCTACCATATACTTATATGTATTTATTTTTATGTCTCAATAGTTTTTCATCTTCTTATTTATCAAATGTGAAATGTAATCATTGTTTGTGCGTACAAGTGGACTACCACCTTACGAAGTGATGTATTTAATTTTTCATCACAAACATTCAATAATGATTATTATGATGAATAAAATTTTTATAGTATATATTTGTGAAATAATTATTATTATATAAATATAATATATCATTTACCTTCTTACCCTTCCACCCATTAAGAAATGATAATGTTACTCATGTGTTTGTGTGGATTACCGCCTTTATAGAGCGATCAGATTCATTTTTCATGTCCTTCTTTAAATAATGATTCTAAATCTGTATATAATGAACATAAATTACATATATATATCATTATTAAAACTTTATTCATGATGGATCTAAGAGAAATATTAAATTATTAAAACAATTGAACTAAAACTTACATGAACAACGAAACAATTAACACTCACAAATGATAGTTTTAATCATAAATTGTTAATAAAAAGGTGTTAAAATGTTATATTTGGATAATATATGATATTATAATTTTTAATATGGTAATATTATAGAATTATTATAAATTGAAATTTATTATACATGTGGTTAAAATCACTTATAAAGAAAGTTGAACCATATGTAAGGGTTTTTTTTAAAATTCATCCATATTCAAGATTGTTTGTGTTTACATTCTATTGGAGGAATTAAATTTTATTTATATATTTAACCCATATTTTTTTATCCTATGTTTATTTCTAAAAATTAAAAGTTTTACATTCATTTTACTCTATCTATGTACACAAAATTCTGAAATACTTATTTTAAAGAAAACAAACATTATTTTTCTTTTTGATTGGGATTATTTTTCCTCCATGTTCATATTTTCATTAAAATGCTGTAAATAATTTTTTTAATAGTCTAAAATGATTTATTAAATTCATTTTTACCTCTTTTCATCTCTATAAATGTTTTAAAAGTAATATTATTATCATTTTCATAACAAGAAACGTTTTATTAAATGTGTGAATGGAATATTTTTTTTAACTATCACCACAAAAATGAACTTTCACACATTCATAAAAATTATTTTAACTAAAGATTTATTTACTAGCATCATTGGTTTATTTCAAAGAATTATTTTTAATTATTCTAGAAATTTTATAATTTAAACAAGTGATTAAAAATAAAATTAGTATTTTCCTCGGGGAATGTTTTGGTGATATTTTAAAAGTATTATATTCATTTTTATAATCCTAAGATGAATCTTATGATTTAATAGGGATATAATAAAATGATATTATCCTCCATATTTATCTAGATGACTTATGTTCATTTTAACTAAGGAAACTAATGATATCCTATATTCTAGTTATTTTAAGACAATTAGTTATTGATTATTAATGCATGTTATTTAAGTTGTATTTTTTATTCCTATGATAAATACAGAGGAATTATTAAGTAATGGGGCACACAGAGTTACACAACCCCTTGATGCATCATTAGGTCGCATGAGACAAAACAGTTTTGGTATTTAGCATATTCCTTACCCCTTTATGTATAATGTCTTGGCATGAGGCTTCGAAGGTAACATTAAGATGTCTTGTATTATTTATTCCATCATTAGGAAAATAGTTATTGATTTCTATGTGATTTTTTGAATTGTTATGATATCCATGGATAAGTTCCAATATCATGTGATTATTTATATGGAAGTATTTTATCATCATTTATTCCAACCATATTATTCATTCCATATTTATTCTATGACAGCTTACACTATACATTTTCCTTTACTGAGTATTTGATCTCACCCTTTAATTTTGTTTCCTTTCCCCAGGATTATAAGAAATGAACTATGGTTGATATATAAGGATATACTAAAGGGAATAATAAGATTCTAAAAATAAAATACTATATTGTGTTTTATGTTTTCAAATTTAATGTTAAATTCAATCATATCCTAGATTCCCAAGGCTACTAAACTATTTCATCCCTTGGGATGTTATCACTTGTATATAGTGCTAATGTAATAAAGTAATCACTAGCCCTTTATTACTTGTGTTCGGGATATTATATCTTTAACCAGTGTTGTATTTAATTCTAACAACCTAGATTTAAATGGATTGGAATTAACCATTATGGTAAGAGTTACTAGATTATGGTGTAACTTCATTTATCATCCATAATAGTAGAACATAAAATTTTTGCATCCTTTATATTACTACCCAGTAAGTTCCCTAAAATATATTAAAAACATCATCATGGCGTAACTCATTATGCTACATTGTGACTCTTATATTCAAGAGTAAACTACTCTTTTTCCTCATCAACATTATGGTGAAACCAAAATGACTATGACATGAAGTTTTTCTATTTTCATAAAACAATACTTTTATATTAACCTATAGTGGATGGAAAATATATATCATGTTGTGATTTATTTCAACTAAGTAGTAATTAAATCATTTTCATCTGTAATCAACTATAATTATCATGCAACACATTCATGAGTTTGTTTTAAACTAATAAAATATGAACACACCTTGAAACATATGAAATAATTTCGACACAAAAAAATTATAATGTGTCATTATCAGGAGGGTTATCTAAATAGTACACCATAGATTTAATTGTGCATGTGAGATAACTCCAACCCTCTATGTAAGACCAATTTTTCATTGACAATATCTCAATTTAGATCAACTCCTAGCTACTCCTATGTAAATTGATATAATGAGGGGCTTCTTTAAATAGTCACCATGATGATGGGATTATCTAAAAGCTCGTCACCTTTCCCTAATAATCATGGTGAATTTAAAATTATATGTAAAAAAATTAAATAATTCAACTTCAAAAGCACTCAAAACATTATAAATTAAATTCGATGCATGTGATATATTTATATCGTATTAAAGTTAATGAAAAGCCATAAATTGTTTTATACATGTCACTCATTGTGTTATTATTGATACTAGAAGACATTAAATGGAACCATTTATTACAGTCCCATGTCATTTATTATGAATCCAATATAATAAATGTCAAATTATAAGAAAAACCTTCCCATTTAAGTGTCATAAGAGATAAATGATAAAAGAAATTAATAACCTAATACACTAAATCCAAACCATAAAAAATTGGATAAAATGAATATAAAATTACATGATCCAACTGTAAATATGAAAACATAAATTGTTTCTAGAGAATATTAATCAAGTGTCCCATTATAACAAAACATTAATAATGAATACCTTAAACTATGAAGGAAATTTTCTGTTTTAAAGTTATTCCAATATAAAATAATATAAAACTCAATTCATGATGTTTCAAAAGATATATAATTATAAATTATCTCCTATAGAATGTTCATGACTTCCTCAGAAGGCTAAAAATAATTTTTAACTCATATCATACTGTGTTATTCTTTCCTCTCTTTGGTTTGTTAATAAATATTAAAGGATATTTTATTTTATAAATATTCAACTGAGAAAAACAATATTAAGAGAATCTAAATCTGTTTCACATAAAATCATTATTATTTATAGTAATTTCACATTTCTTATAGTAAATATCCATCAAAATCATCTATTGATGTACCAAAAAATTAAAGGTATCATGTAATTACAGGTAAATTAAATCCTATTTAAAACAATCTTGAGATAACATGATCAAAAGAAATAGTATTTATATAATTTTTTGGAAATTATACAAAAAATATTTCATAAGAAAAAATAATTTCTATTAAAAGAAATACATAATAAAGAGAGTAGAAAACTTATCCTCATTAATGTACTTTAATAATTATTTGACTGATTCATTATAAATTAGTATTTAGTTATATTTTTCATATAAAATATAGTCATAGAAAAACAAAAAATAGAAATTTACAGCATGATGAAAGGTTTTTTAAAATTTATACAATATTTAAACCAATTTTAATTAATGAAATAAAGATAACAAAGGGATATTAGAAGAAATCATTATAAATAGAGACTAAATATATTTTTCCCATCAATAAAATTAAAAAATTATCACTCTATCAAACATTATATATTAATTCACATAAAATTATAAGATAAGATTAAATTATGAATATTTTGATGGGACCTAATTTTTTATCTAGGTAATAATTTAGTCATCATAAATAATTATGTTCTAAAAATTCAATGCAAATTTTCCACCTCAATAATGATGGTATTTTTCTTAAAAGATGAAAAATTTTAAAATTTGAAGCTGTAAAGAAATATTTCTTATAAAAGGTGCACAAAAAATATCATGTGGAGAGTAACCATGCACATATCATTAATTATTTGTTTCTTATCATTGTGTGGTTCTTTAGTAGAATTGTACATTGTGTGGGACTGTAGCAGGCACTATAGAAGTTACTATAGTAGGAACTTTTTAGTATTGTAGCAGTTTAACTATTCAACTTGGGCCACTGGTTTGGGCTTGGAGTCCTAAAGGCTTTCGTACCACCAAGGCCTTCGGGTCAGTGGGGCTTTTCGGCCACATTTAAAGCCTTCGGCCCACTTCAAGGCCTTCGGGCCACACGTAGCTGCCCCGAATAGACTCTAAAAAAAGGAGCAGCCCTGGAAGAGGATTCATGGCAGGTGCACTTACCAAAGTAGAGCCAAATGGATTTGTCAGAATGAGAGGGTATGGATATGCCATTGGGACCAGCCTGTGCTTGCACGAGAAGTCTAGCTAGATGAACATGCAATGGTGGTGAGCTACTATCATGATGAAAATGCTGGGGAGGAGAATTCCTTGTAGATAGTCGGGTTGAATTCCCTAATACCTTCAGGTCATGTAATCTCCTAAAGCCTTTGGGAAATGTAATCACTGAGCCTACAGAGCTCGTAATGGTTCACCCTCATCCCTTGAAAGGGGGGATATGAAAAATCAATAAAAATAAAGGCCTTCGGGCCATTCAGGGTAATAAATGAAATTTTATTCTAAACTAAAATATCAATATTCTATGAATTATATAAAAATAATCATATAAAATAATCATAAAAAAAATTATTCCAATTCATCATTAAAGAAAAATTAAAATAAAACCATGACATGGAATTGGGTTGTGATGATATAATATTTTGTTAACAGATTATTTTTCTACAAACATCCATCATTTATATCATTCCCCTGATAAATTCATTCTTTGTATAACATATACATTTATCAATTCATGAAAATTGACATGAACAAATAGTAATAAAGATTAGTTCGCATTTAAAACATTGAATATGTTTATTTTATATTTTCATCGATAGGTTATATGTGGTGACTTGGTAGGTTAATGGATTTTTTTAGAAAAGAAAATAGATAAGGGTGGTAGTAACTCAATGCAATGTATATGAAGTGTGGTATATGGGGGATTGAAGAATAAGGAGGTGATTTTGTGAGTTGGGAGTATATATATATATATATTAAAGAATAAGGATCTAGAGGAAATATATTATGAAAAATGTAAGTGGGTGAGAGATATTCTCAGAAATCATAAGGGTGGGGACAAATGGGATTATGTTTTTAGGAATAAAACTCCAAATAAAGCTTCTCATAAAACCACTATATTATAACACATCAATACATGGTAAATTTACATGAATTAGTTTAGCATAAAATCAAACCAATAGAAATTAATTCTAAATAATTATTCCAAAATTAGTTAGACATAACACCCTACTCACCACATAGATTTAACCTTGATCTCGCACATAATGAATCTCATAAGCTTTTAAGCCAACAAAATTACATAAAATAATAAATGAAAGAAAATTAAAATGTGATTTATCAAACAAGTCATACATGAATGAGAGAAATGATATAATTTCTTCATTTATAATATTTAAAATATACTAGTGATTACAAAAATATTATAAATGATAAGAAATCCCCACCAACAACATTGATCTCAAATAATGCTCAGATTGAAAACATCATATCACTCACTACACTAACATATTTAAATACATAAATACTAACTTTATCTACTGAAACTATTTTATCCAAATCCCCTAAAAACATGAATCACTAATAATGGATACCAGATATTGAATTATGACCTAATTACCCTTTAGCCTTTATGAACTTCTAAACCGTCAGAGATATAGAATATATTTATTATTAGATGTTAAATTCAAATGGTCATAATTCCATTGGAAAAAACCTAAAACCATTTTCTACACCTGACATCCAATCCATCATCTAGTGCGCCAAATTTTGATTGTTATATTTTTGATGGAGGAACATCTGGTGAACTATATCAAACATAACCTCCCAAAAATATCCAACTTGAAATCTTGTTCCAATTTACTTTAGAAAGACACCATGACTTAGCATGCATCATCATTTTCTCCCTTATTTCATTTCACCCATGTCCCACTAAGTCATGACACTACCTTAGTATTTCATTAACTACCACCTTGGTGAATATATTTGTTGGATTTTTTTATTCCTTTATATTATATAGTTCAATACCTTTCTTATTTAGAAAATTTATATGGATATTATTATTTAGGTTTATGTAATTTTTCCATTCATGAAATATCATATTTTTAGACAAGTGAATTGTACTATGATTGTCATATTATAGAATTATACCCTATAAATGTTTACCCAATTCCTTGAGTAATTACATAATCCAAACTAATTCTATCCAATATTACATTACTGTAATATAATCTACTTCTATTTTACTTAATGCAACAATATTTTATAGACACAAAATCCAACTAATTAGTGTTCCTCCATAATTAACATGAATCCAATTATGCTCTTATGGGTTTATAAATCACTATAAAAATTATAAATCAAAAAAATCTTTTTAATATATATCCCCTACAAAAATATCCATATCTACCATTACATTCAAACATTGAAGGATCCGCTAAAGGGTTTCTAAGTTTTCTTTGCATGGATTTGACATAAATCTAAAATAACTCCCACTATGGATGAAATATATAGCCAAGTAAAAATTATATAATATAGTAAACATATAAAAATAAATAGTATGGAACTCTCTCTATGAACTGATATTTATGTTCCATTGTTGTTTCATGTGCTTTGTATAATTTAAAGCTTAAAGTGAGATGATTATAAGTAGACTAACATCTATTCATTCAAAATAAATCAGTGATCTTTTAGATGTTGAATTTTGTGGAAAGTTCTAAGCTTCTTATATCATTATATTTACATCACCAAGATTTCATTTCCCATTCTGACATCCCTCATTTCTAAAATTCTAAGAATCTTCTGAAACAAATTTTGAATATTCTTTCCATTTGACCCAACTTGAAACATGTCATTGATATAGAAATGAAAAAAAATTAAAGTATAATCATCCAATTGCTTTAATTAATAGTATATATCTATGTTATATATCTTGAATCCTTCATCTGATATATATTTTTCTTAATTTCTAATTCAACTGTTAGGGTTCTTGATTCAAGCTATAAATTATTTTCTTTCACTTATGTACCAAATTGTTATTCTAAATTATTATGAAACATACCAATGATATATGTAAATTTCATCCTCAAAATAATCATGAAATAATTTTTTCATTACACTCAGAAGTTCTATATGTAAATATTATAATGGAACATCACATAGAACCATATAGATAATATAATGTTTAACTACTATTTATTTTTTTTAGAATTTTAATTCTTCCTTATACTGTAAATTCTTCACTATTATCCCTGATTTATACCTTTTCATTCAACAATAATCTCCCTTAATATAGTAATCATGTTTATTCTCTAGTTTTATTTTTCATTATATAGGTTCATTCATCTCCAAATTTCTGCTAAAAATTAATAAATACATCTCTTCATTCATACTTGAAATCCTCTTTTTTGAGTCACTAAGGGTTTCCACTTATTTAGGGAATCTAGGATCTATTATATCCATTAAAATAAGATAATTCAAAGCATTCTCAAACCATTGTACTGGTCTCCGGATTCTCATTGATCTCCCCAACAAAATTGGCTTTTCCGAACATCTTTGATTGGTTCTTTTTATTGGTACCTGTACTTTTGGTAATCCCACTAGATCTTTAGATGCTCATGAAATTTCTAGATGATCTTTATATAGCCTAAAACATGTAATTTTTGTGCTACTAGAACTCATATTTGAGTTCACTAGATATTTAAAACATTCTATACCCTTACTCTAAACATATTTTACTTCATTAGTTTATTTTTCTTCAACCTTTTTCTTTACTGAGTTTTATTATATCCATAAAATATACTGATTAAAGAAAAAATCTCCACTCCTGATGATCTATCACCTCTCACAATCCCTAAAATGATATCCCAAATTTTAATCACCATATCTGATGAAGAACCAAACTTTTGATTTTTTATAAAAGTTATATATATCCTTCACCTTTACATGTACATATGATAAACATAAAAATATTTTAATATGATGAACGTTTGATCATTTTCAAGACCATAATTCCTCTACAATTTCCTACACAATAGCTGATGTTAGACTTATTTTGGTGATATAGGATATCATATTGAGTGCCTACACCCAAATCTAAATAGGGGTTCCTAATTGAAACATCATTTTTTGACCTTTATCTAACAAATCCTTGTCCATTATTATGGCACTTCATTCTCATGTAGTGTTACAATAATCGTATTCTCATGCCATATTCCCTTGTTATATTAAAAGATCTAAAAGTTGTATCTAGTGTTTTTGCCATCATTTTCACTTACATTCAATTCAAATTTCTATTGCATTCCCTTTCCACTATGTATTTCCACTGATTAAACCCCTAAAATTCATCAAATTTATTCTTTAAAATGTAAATAAAAATTTTCATAAAGAATCATCTTTGAATGTTACAAATTTGGGGGAACCACCATAGTACTGAACTATGGTGGGTCCAAAATTATCTGAGTGGATATGTTCAAATTTCTATTTCCTAGTATTTAATCCATTTAAGTTGAAGGAACCCTAATGTTACAAGGATCGAATAATAACTGAGAAGGGGGGGGTTTAATTATTTTTTTAACTTTTTATAAGTTTAAAAACATTAAGGAACATATCCCCTGAAACCTGTTAAGATTTATTTCCTTATCAACCTTTATCAAGAAACACAATCATACAATAAAGGTAAAGCAAGAAAGGCACACAAGATATACAATGTTCGACCTCAATAAGAGAACCTATTTCCTTTCCATAGCCACTCTTGTGGGTCTACGGAAATCCACTATAATAAAGAAGTGAATACAACTTGTTCCAACTCCCATTAGAGACCTTCTATCTCTCGATAGGGAAGATTATACTGACTTTAATCAGTTTACAATGTTTTCTTAAAGAAAAAATGAGCCAATTACAAGAATAAGAACTTTGTTAAAGCTGCTCAAAAAATACACACTCCAAATATTTATTCTAGTTTTCTTGAATCCGGTTTTCGGAAACTTGTCTTCATAGAAAGGTAATAATGGTTCTGATTTCCATTGCTAAAAACTCAGGAAAACTTCTTCAAGGTAGTCCTGATCTTCGTAGCAAGGTAAGATGATTCTGATTTTCTTCTTCTCAAATACTCAAAAACAACTTCTTCAAGATGGTGGGAATTTTAACTTTGAATTCTCCAGTGCTCCACCTTTTCTGTGTGTGTAATGTTGAAAATGAGTGAATGATATGAGCACATATTTATAGTTAGCTCAGAAAATAAAAAGGTAAGAATCTTGAAAATGTTTCCTGCTTCCTCAAATCTCAAAAACTCTGCAAATATCTTGCATTTAATCTTCAATATTTTACTTCTTCGAATCTCCATAAATTTCTCCAAGATTTACGCCAAGTCGAAATTTAGGTTTTCCTTTTTGAACTCTTCATATATTTCTCATAATGATATAGCTGGATATTGGTTCTGATTTTATCAAAAACATGCTTAGATATCAGGTTACGAATTGTGCAGAAATCAGCTACCGAATTATAGAGAAATAATGGTTTGAATTGTTTAGAAATCTGGTTCAGAATTATACAGAAATCAGGTTTTGAATTATTTAGAAATCAGGTTCTAAATTACTCAGAAATGAGGTTCTGAATTATATAGAAATAAAGTTATGAATTATACAAAAATCAGGTTCTGAATTGTTTAGAAATTATGTTATGAATTACTCAGAAATTAGGTTATGAATTGTTCAGAAATCAGGTTCCAAATTTCTCAGAAATAAGGTTATAAATTTTTTAGAAATAAAGTTCCAAATTAATCAGAAATCAGGTTCCAAATTGTTCAAAAATAAAGTTCTAAATTACTCAGTATTTAGGTCACGATTTTCTCAGAAATCAGGTTCTGAAAATAGGTTCTAGTTTTCAGGTTCAGAAACTAGGTTCTGGTTTTCTTAGGAACTAGGTTTTGAAAATAGGTTTTGGTTTTCTCAGGAATCAGGTTACAAAAATAGTAGATGGTTTTCAGGTTCAAGAAAAAGGTTCTGGTTTTCTCAAGAATCAATTTCCAAAAATAGGTTCCGGTTTTCTCAAGAATCTGGTTTCAAAAAGAGGTTCTAGTTTCCTCAGGAATCATGTTCTAAAAATAAGTTATGGTTTTCTCAGGAATCAGGTTCCAAGAACAGGTTCTTGTTTTATCAGGAATCAGGTTCCAAAAACAGGTTCTGGTTTTCATTAGAATCAGGTTCTGAAAATAGGTCCTGGTTTTCAGGTTCAGAAAAACATGGTACAAATTTTTCTCAGAATTTTTCTTAGTGAAAAACGACAAACCTCTTCACTATTTCTTCAACAGCTTTAATCATGAAACTTTTCATGATTTGTGAGAACTTTAAGATCAGAAAAGCATCATATTATTTTGTTAATAAATTTTGAGACACTCTTAACTTCTGATTTCTTATTCTTCAATATCATCCTCTTTAAGAAAAACTTCAGCAACCTCAAATTTCTATAACTCAAAAAATCTTCAACAAAAAGATTAGTTTTCAACAAATACAAAACTTTTTCAAAACAAAACACCCCCAGGGTCTTCAATCCCTCTTTGGATTTGTTGGTAACCCTTGTTAACAAATTTTCACCTCTAAAAAATTTCACATATCAAGTTCTTGAAATTTACCAAAGCATTACCTTTCTCAAAAAGAGAGTGTCCTGACACCACACTACTAGATAAAGTAATTTTTTTGAAGGATTTACATCCCTCAGAGACAAGAAAATTTAGATCCATGTAAGGATAAACATCTCCTTACTCAAACTCCCCCTCAACTATTATCTTTCCCTTTCTCGCTTTTCTTTTCCTCTCTCATTTTTCATTCTCTCTCGTCCATTATATGATAACCACATCTTCATATTCAAAAAATAAATCCAAGATTCATAAAATAAATCCAGGTAAACATTGTTACTTGCTCTCCCCCTTTGTTAACATAATTCAATGCATGGTGGGGGGAAATTCTTTATGAGTTTTAGGATGTTATGAGAGGATAAAGAACATGGAGTTGCAGCCTCAGTTCAACAAACCTTTCATTTGACATTAATTTTGTAAAAATATCAGCAATCTGATACTTTATTGAAATATATTCCATCAAGACTTCTCCAGCAGGAGCTTTATATTTTAAAAAGTGATGATTTATATCAATGTGTTTTGATCTTGAATGTTTAACATGATTCTTAGAAATGTCAATAGAACTTTTATTATCATAGAGTATCTTCAAAGGATGAGAAACATGAACTTTAAAATCTTCTAATTGAACCTTCATCCACATCATTTGAGTAAAAACTCTGAGTAGCTGCAACATATTCAGATTCATCTATTCTTAAATTAACTGGACTATTTTTCTTTCTGTGTCAACTCACACAACATTTCCCTAAGAAATATTTTCCTCCTGATGTTTATTTTCTATCATTACAATCACCTGCCCAATCAGCATCAGTATGACAATGAAACTTCATCTCATTGTTTCTCTTTAATAACAACCCTTGTTAATTTGTTCTTTTAATATATCCCATAATCCTCTTAGATTTCAACATGTATGATTATTTTGGATTAATTTGATACCAGGAACATAGAGTCACATCATAAGAAATATCATTCCTTGAAGCTATAAGATAAATAATACTTCATATTAGCTTTTAAATTTTTTTGAGTCACACTTTTCCATGTTTCATCTTTGCTCAACTTTGTGCTGACTAAGATAGGAGTTGAAACTTCCTTTTATTCTTGCATTCAAAACTTCTTTAATAATTCATTGGAATACTTTTCATGGGATAAGAAAGTGTATTTTTCATGATGTGGAACTTGTAATCCAAAGAAAAAAGTTAATTCTCCCAACAATTACATTTAAATAATTTTCATCATCTCTTCAGTAAACTCTTCACAAACCATATCTTCATCTCCGAAAAAAATTAAATCATCCACATAAACAATTAAAATTAATGTTTTGGAGTCATAATCTTTAACATACATGTTTCTATCAACTTTTCTTTTCTAAAAGTTCATTTTTCTCAAATAATTTTTAAGATTCAAATATCGTGTTCATGGAGCTTGTTTCAGGCCATAAAAGGATTTATTAAATTTGTAAACATTGTTTTCATCATCATAAAGTAAAAACTCATGTTGTTCAATGTAAACTTCATCATCAATTTCACCATTTGAGAAATCCAATTTTACATCCTTCTAATAAACCCACTGCAAGAAACATTCAAATTGTTTCCAACCTGGAAACAATGGCAAATGTTTCACCAAAATCCACACCTTCAACCTGTTCATATCCTTTACAAAAAAGCCTTGCTTTGTTTCTTGTAACTTCTTCATGCTCATTCAATTTATTTCTGCAAACCCACTTGGTTTTGACAACATTTTTATTTGATATCCCAGGAATTGGTTAACATGTTTCATTCTTCTCAATTTTAGATAGTTCTTCATTCATAGCATCCAACCATTCTTTAGGTTGAATAGATTCTGAAACAGATTCTGGTTCAACTTTTGAGATAAGTGAAGTCTGATTTTCTAATCTCAACATCCTTCTTGTTTGAACTGGAGCCTTCTGATTCCAAATAATATTTATGGATTCAACATGTTTTTGTAAGGTAGTAAAACTTAAATTTCTTTTCCAAGTATCACATTCTTCCCCATGTGGCTCATCAAAGTCACTTTCACTTTTGTGAGGATTCTCTAATTTATCTTCCTCAGTATTCTTAACAGATCTTGTGAAGGAACTTCGATTTTCATTTACCTTCACATCATATGAGTCCACCAACTTCGATAAACTTTTGTTCCAGAATTTTTAACTTCTTCCATTTAGAGAATAACCCATAAATATTCCTTCTTCATCTTTCTCATTAAACTCTCCTAAGTCTGGATTTTTGATTTTTAGAAAGCATGGACTTCCAAAAACATTGAAGTATTTCAATGAATCTTTTTTGTTATACCACATCTCATAAGGATTCATGTTGTTTTTCATTCTCAACAAGCATCTATTTTGAACATATACAGTAGTAGTAAAAACATCTCTCCAAAAGAATTTTGAAATTTTGTATTCTAATAACATACTTCTTCCCATTTCCACCAATCTTCTATTCATCCTTTATACTACTCCATTTCGTTATGGAGTATAAGGATCATTATACTGATGTTTGATACCATGATTCCATAGATAAGTTTCCAAATAATCTCTTGTGAATTCGGTTCCATTTTTTGTTCTCAAATTCTTTATGGAAACCCCCAATTCTTTCTCAACATCTTTTCTGAAGAATTTAAAAATTTGAATATCCTCTGACTTAAGCTTCATGAACATGATGTTTTTCATCTAAGTGAAATTTTCAACAAAATTCAAAAAGTATAAATCTCATTTTTTTTATTAATTTCTCATCAGCCCACACAAATCAAAATGAATAAGATCAAGTTGTTTGTTAGATTGAATATCAACTCTTTAACAAATTTTTTTAGTCATATTTCCTTTCTAGAAAGTAATACAAACGACTTCATCTCCTCCTTTTAGTTCTGGAAAATTCCAAACTGCATCAACATTAGAAATCTTACTCATGTTCTTCTACCCAAGGTGGCCAAGTAATTGGTGCCACAACTTGTTTTCTTCTTCAGTACTCAAATAACAAGAGTTATTGGATTCTCTCATTTTAAAGATATTTCCACTGGTTTTTTCTCCTTTTGTAATCACTTTTCCATTTTTGACACTTTTGATGATACAAGAATTCTTTTCGAAGATAAATTCTTTTCCATCATCAAAAATTTGATGTACACTAAGTAAGTTATGTTTTATCCCATAAACAAGCAATAAATCCTTAGATTTCAGTTTCTCTACTTCAGTATCTACCATTCTGATTCCCTTAATTTTTATGGAACTATCATTACCACAAGTGACTGCTCCTCCATAATTACTTTCAACATGTTCCAAGATTTTTAAATCACCTATCATGTGTAAATAACAACCATTATCAAGAATCCATGGTTTTTCCCTCTTACTTTCTTTTAATGTTGTCTCAGCAACAAAAGCACTCTCATCAACCTTCTTATTTTCAGCTTTCCTTTCTTTCTTATCATAATAAACTTGTTCTGGAAGGAGTGTCATACATATTACGGAATGATGACCAGAATGATCACATCTTCCACAAACTTCATCCAAATATTCAAATTTATTCTTTGTTGTAATGTTTCTAACATCTTGAGTATTCACCTTTTCAACTTTCTATGAATACGGAAAGTTACTCATTCTTATTTCAATATTTATTCCACTTTGATCAAACCTTCTTATGGGTTGAGATAAATTTTTCCAACAATTATATACTCAATTCCCATATATTTCTCAGCACTAGTAATAACCCTCAAATCTTGATTTTCTATTAAAGAATGTTCTTTCTTTATAAAAACATTTTTGAGGTTGATAACTTCTTTTAGCTCTAGAAAACTCAGGATGTAGGCCATCTCTTCTTTTGAGTGAGTTTTCAACTTTTGTAATATTGATAGGTTTCTCACATCCTTTCTCTACACAATCTTTACTAATACTTTTTCTGTAACCAGAAATGTTAGAAGAATCAGATAAAACATCATTTTTGATAGGAGAAGATTTCACCTGATTCTCATGGTAATCCTTCTCAGCAATCTTGTAAGTGTCAAAATTTTCTTCTATGGCTTTGTTGAAGTTTTCATTCATCCACCTTAGGGTATTTTCAGACTCAATAACTTTTGATTGCAACTTATTTACCCCTTCTTCTTTAGTTTCTAGATTCTTAATAAGATCGCCAATCATCTTTCCATGTTCAGCAATTCTATTTTTGTAACTTAAAATTTCTTTAATGTATTCATCTTTCTTCTTGGTGACATATTTTATTTCATCATGAACTTCTTCATGATTATTCTTCATCACATGAATTTATTTCTTAAGAGATTTCTTTTTCTAAGGAAATTCAAGAAGTTCATATCTTAGTTTATATTCTCTGTAATATTCTTCCCTACCTTTATCACTCTTTGAGGAAACATTTGTTTTCTCAACTTTTGAAATGAAGGTTCTGAATCTTTCTTTACAATCATATTCTGAGGAATCATTGTTAGATGAATCCAATTCAACCTTCTTTCTCAACATACTTCTTTTATTTCTAGAAAAATTCATCTTGAATTTTTTCAGAAGTCTTCTCTTCTTTTTAATTATTTTTTATACATCATCCATTGATGATTCTCATTAAAAACATCTTGATATTCTCCATCTTTATTTTTAGAGAAATTCATATAAAAGTTTTTGATTCCTCAACACTCAAAAAATTTGAGAGGTTGTCCCCCTCTATAATTTCTTCTCCCCACTTGATTGTTCTTGGATATGAGAGACATGATTTTTTCATTCAACTTTTCATCTTCCTTATCATCTTACTCATAAGGATAAGCTTCATCATCATCTTGAATTTTCCTCTTTCACATAGCTTCAAAATCCATTTCATCTTTCATCTTCTTCTTAAAGATTGGAGATTTTCTCATTTCTTAAGAAATAATAATGTTGCACAGTTTATCAAGAGATAAATCATCCTTATCTTTTAAAGATTAAATTTTATAATCAAACCTGTCTGGAAACATTCTCATAAGTTTCTTTACAATGGTTGAGTCTTCCAAAACATATCCAACCCCCCTAGTGTTGCAAATAATTTCATTCACTCTGGTGAAGTATTCATCAATTGTTTCTTCATCTCTCATTCTGATATCTTCATACTTACTATGATAGATCTGTATCTTTTCTTCCTTAACTTTAGTATTCCCTTCAAAAACAATCTCATGCTTTTCCCGCATACTTTTGGCAGATTTAAGACCCATCACCTTTTGATAAACATTCTCTGATGATGATATAAGGATTTCATTTCTTTTCTTTCCATCAACATCTATGTTATTTTTATCAGTAGTTGTAATAGCGTAATCTTTCTCAATAGGAGAAAACCAATAGTGGCAACATCAAAAACTTCCATGCAAAGAGATATGAGATAAAGAATCATCCTATTTTTTCATCCATAATAGTTCTTCATGTCGAATATAATAACTCTTATACTATTGAGATAATTGATATTATACATGATAAGGATTCAATAAGGGAACCTGCCTTTGATACCACTTGATGTTCGAAGGATTGAATAACAACTGAGAAGGGGGGGTTGAATTAGTTGTTTAACTTTTTATAAGTTTCAAAAAATTAAAAAACATAACCCTTGAAACCTATTAAGAGTTATTTCCTTATCATCCTTTATCAAGAAACTCAAGCATGGAAGAAATGTAAAGAAAGAAAGGAACAGAAGATATACAAGGTTCGGCCTCAATAAGAGAACCTATATTATTTCCCTAGCCACTCCTATGGGTCTATGGAAATCCACTGTAATAAAGAAGTGAATAAAACTTGTGCCAACTCAATTTAGGAACTTTATATCTCCCGATATGAATGATTATATTGAATCACATCAGTTTACAATGTTTTATTAAAGAAAAAATGAGCCAAAAAAAGAATAATAACTTTTTTGAAGCTGCCCTACAAATGCTTACTCCAAATATTCCGTCCGGTTTTCTTGAATCCAATTTTCTGAAACCGGTCTTCTCAATAAGGTAATAATGGATCCTATTTCCTTTGCTAAAAAATCATGAAAGCTTCTTCAAGATAGTTCTAATCTTCTTAGCAAGGTAAGATGATTCTGATTCTATTCTTCTCAAACACTCAAAAAAACTTCTTTAAGATGGTGGGAACTTTTCACATTGAATTATCCAGTGATCCATCTTTTCATTGTGAGTAAAGTTGAAAATGAGAAATTGATATGAGCACATATTTATAGGAAACTCAGAAAGAAAATGTGGGAATATGTAAAATGTTTTCTACTTCCTAAAATCTAAAAAAATCTGTAAATCTCTCGCATTTAATCTTCAATATTTGACTTCTTCAAATCTCTATAAATTTATCCGAGATTTACACAAAGTTGAAATTCAGGTTTTCCTTCTTGAACTCTACATATCTTTCTCAGAATGATAAAGATAGATATTGGTTCTGATTTTATCATAAACATGCTTAGAAATCTGGTTCCGAATTTTTCAGAATTCAGAATCTGAATTATGCAGAAATTAGGTTCTGAATTGTTCATAAATCGGGTTCTGAATTATACAGAAATTAGGTTTTGAATTGTTCAGAAATCAAGATCTTAATTAATACGAAATCAGATTCTTAATTTTTCATAAATCGATTTCCAAATTATGTAGGAATTAGGTACCAAATTGTTTAGAAATATGGTTCTGAATTACTCAAAAATCAAGTTCCAATTTGTTCAGAAATCAGGTTCCAAATTGCTCAAAAATCGGGTTCGGAATTGTTCAGAAATTAGGTACCGAATTACTCTGAAATCAGGTTATGAATTGTTCAGAAATCAGATTCTGAATTACTTACATATCGGGTTCTAGTTTTCTTGGAAATCAGGTTTTAAAAATAGGTTCTAGTGTTTAGGTTCAGAAAAAAAAAGTTTTGGTTTTCTCAGGAATCAGGTTCTGAAAACAAGTTCTCGTTTTCTCTGGAATCAAGTTCCGAAAATAGGTTCTGGTTTTCAGGTTCAGAAACTACGTTCTAGTTTTCTCAGGAATCAGGTTTTGAAAATAGGTTCTGGTTTTCTTAGGAATCATGTTCTAAAAATAGGTTCGAGTTTTCTAAAAAATCAGGTTCTAAAAACAAGTTCTGGTTTTCTTAGGAATCTGCATCTGAAAACAGGTTCTAGTTTTCTAATGAATCAGGTTCCAAAAACAAGTTCTAGTTTTCTCAGGAATTAGGTTCTGGTTTTCAGGTTCAGAAAAATAGGTTCTGAATTTTTCTCATAATTTTTCTTAGTTAAAAATTTCAATCCTCTTCACCATTTATTCAACAACTTTTTTCATGAATCTTTTCATGATTTGTGAGAACTTTAAGATCAGAAAATCATCGTATTATTTGGTTAAGAAGGTTTGAGACACTATCTTAACTTCTATCTTCTTATTCTTCAATAATATCCTCTTTATGAAAAAACATCAGCAAATAGAAAATTCAACTTTCAGTAACTAAAAAAATCTTCGACCAAAATATTAGTTGTCTACAAATACATAACTTTTTCAAAACATAACACCACAAAGGTTCTTCAAAACCCTTATCTATTTTCCCAGTAAAAATTTTCACATTTTATAACTTTTATCTGATAAATATTTATTATTCATTAATTTTTTAAAGTATTAATGTTTTTTAACATCCCTAAACTTTTAAATCCTCTGATGGTATACTTCTATAAATTGTAGTCCAATTTAAATTATAGTAAAATTAAAGGGGCCCTTTTTAATTCCATAATAAATTATCATATACCTTTAGGTAACATTCTATAACCCATTTATATAAATGGTTTCACCACCTACTTGATCGAGTTTCTAAATAGAAATGAGACTTTTTTAATAAACTGGGATGTGTTGGACTTTAGTTAGTTTTATGAATCCCACATCCATTATTAAGGTGTTGAGTTCTCATTTTTTTCATCTTCTGAGCATCCTCTTCTAATAGATGAACATTTATAAAATTTACTAAACATAGATGACTATAAATATCTGATCAACTTTTTAATGGAAAGATGATCCAAAGTCAATCACCCTCTCATTTTATAGATTATTCTCACTCAATATGTAATTTTTACTCCTTCCTATTAGACTAATGAAATTTTATCTAGCAAAGGTTGATGTATTTATGTGTGAACCATGTAAATTTTTAAATTCATTTTAATATGACCTTTTTTCCCAGAACTCTAGCATGTTGTACCTAATCGTACCAACTTTCTTTGAATCCTTTATTGAAACATATTATAGAAATACTTTTTCAGATAATCTTTATTCCATCTAGGGGACTATCCTATTCAATTAGTATTACGTAAACTTTTAGTGGCTACTTGAACACCCCTTCGTCTAAGATCCTAATTAAGTATCAAATTTCATATATCATTAAACACAAAAAAAATACCACTAGATATACTAGCCATATTAAAAATAGAATCCAATATTTTTTTAAAATAATATATAGAGTACCACCCATACATCATTTTATAATGTAACTTTTACATTTTTGAGCTTCCCATGAATCATGTTAAAGTCATTCACATGATTTGATTATGGTAGTATTTTAAAAAAACACAATCAAATAAAATTCCAAACCATGAAAACTTTATTAAGTTCCATTTTACTTACAAATATATATCCTCCATATCTGTCATAGAATAATCTTAATTTTTTTTTTTTAATTTTGAAAACATCATTACATGTCAAACACAATCTTATAAGAAAAAACATTTCAATCTATAGTTTACCACTCCAACTTTTCCATTATATTAATCTTAACAACTTCAATGATAATTCTATGTCATTATTGGTTAAATAATCTTATATATGCATCCTAAATAACTAAAAAATAATTCCATCAAATTTATTGATCTATATCTTCCCATCATTAAACTCCATTTATAAGATTCTACTAGTGTGTCAACATTTAGAACTAAACTGCAAGCACTAGTACCCCCTGTTGGGAGTGAAACTTCTTACCATACATCTAATAAAACCACCATAATTTTTCCCATCAATAAATAATAAATTTGCACATTGTAGTGTTGTTCAAACCAAAACTTTTAAAATTCACTCCAACAAAGTGTATCAGAAGTATTTAAAATTAACACTCAATATCCACAATGAGTCACACTTGATCACACATATAAGAGATCTCACAAATAGTAAATAAAAAGGCAATATATAAGATAATAATAGACAAAATAGTATAATGTTATTTGGATAATGAGTCATATGTGCATGAGATAAAAACTATTGCATACTAATTTCCGATATATTTACATGAAAAATTATGGTTTTTTATCTAATTCATGGTTTTGAGTTCCATTCCCAAAATAATTGACATGGGGGTGGAAATATCTATTCATAGAGGGAGATTATAGGTCTGTGTGTAATAATTTTTTTAAGGGTAGTTCATAGGTGGTGATCGTAATACCTTGTTATTTTTTAATATATGTTTCTCAAAATTAACACAATGTTTGATAGCTTCTTTCATATGAAACTCCATATTAAAATAATTCAAGACATGTTAGATAATAAAATTATAAAAATAAGGAAACATATTGTAGATAAAATATTATAATCAATTATAAATTCATATAAAATAGAATTGAGAACACTTAATGATTCAAAAATGCATTAATTAATAAAAGAAGTATTACTTTTTATATTTCATTTTTATTTAAAAGATAAATTTATAATATTTAGAATTTGAATTTGAAAAACATAATAACATTTTTCGATTTAGAATTTAAATATTAAATTAAGTTAAATTTTAAATTTATTTATAATAATTTATTTTTAGGTGAATTGAAAAATAATACCAATTTTTCTAAAAACAAATACTATTATAACAATATATTAACACAACAATGACTTAAAATTTTATGAAATTTTTTCTATAAATATTTATATATATAATTAATATAAATCATTTAAAAGTCTATTTTTAATTTATAAAATATATTTTTAACATTTTGGTAACTCGGGTAATATTTTACACTAAAATGATTTGTATTCACTTATATTAAAAAAATATCTTCCATCACTTATTGAAATTAAATATAAAAAAATATTTCATATTTTAGGTCATAATATTCATAATATTTAATAATATAACTTCCATTTTTAAGTTTTTAAATTGAGATTACTCTGATTAATGTTAATTACCATGATAATGGTGAATGTGTTATTTTGTTAAAAAATATTTTATTAAAAATTTGTACTTTTTACCTATTCATGTTAATTAAAATATTTTAGATAATTAAAATAAAATTGTTTATAAAAATTATAAATATATTAACATAAATTTAATTTTTAATCAATGCTAAATAAAATTAAGAACACATATTGCTTAAAGCATTATTTTTTCTATAAAAGTTGTTCCTATGTAAAAAAATTAATTCAAATTTTATTTTTATATTAATTATAATTTGAATTAGATTAAATGGATATTAAATTTATTTTCATGACACCTATATTTTTTAATATTTATTTTCTTATAGTTTTAGTAAAACATAAAATTACTTAGTTTAGAACTAGTTATCTAAGTAAACGAATGGTAAAATGTAAAACTCAAGTGGTAAAAAGATTGAAACATGTTTAGAACATGTGGTAAAATGTGTAGTATAATATTTATCAACCTTATCTAACAAAAAAATTCATTATTTATCACTTATAAAACAATTTACCCATGAATAGGGTCATTCCATTACTGAAAAATAATGGGACTACAAAAAGTACTGTTTTTTACATAAAAAGGGCATCACATAAACCCCCTAAATTTAAAAATAAAATTGTAAATATTATTGAAACCCTTCCAAATTTTACTCAAATTGAAGTCCAATATATGACATAAATCCCATGGCCACTATAAGTGATCACAGGCCCTTTATTTTGAAGGCTACTTTGAAAAGAAAGCATCGGGTCCCAACATGAGTATTACTTAATAATTATATTCTCTTATTAACATATCTATTAAAATAATACCCTAAATATAGTAATATAATGACCTCAATTCCATTATTATACTGAATTACTATTATAATAATGTAAAAAACTCTTATTTATTATTTTCCATATACTTTGAAAAACAACAGAATGTTGATCGTGTGTGTGTGCACAATACCGCCTCCACAATGTGACATGTTCCGTTTTTCACCACTATATATATTCACTAGTAAAAATAATGGAATTTATAAATAAATATTATATATATAATAAAAACCTTATTATTGGTATAAAAATTATAATCCACCTTCATTCCCTACCATTCATTGGTAAGTGGAATTGTTAATTGTTCATTGTGAAGACTACCTCCTCCATGAAGTAATGTATATATATCATTTTCAATATAGTTTCATTATTATTTATTAAAATATATTCAAATATAATTAAAATATAAAAAAATATAAATAAAATTATCATTATGATTTTTTAATAATGAATTTATTCCAAAAATAAACAACTTTATTAACCACAATCATTCCTTTATTATCGTATGTTCATGTTTGGGATGGTAAACCCACGTACTTGAAAAATGAATAAAAATATTTCATATATGACCAAGGGAACATAAATAATTTTAGCATTTAAAGTTAATAAGAAAATAATAATCTTTTATGGTTTTGGAAAGGATATATTAAGTTTTTAATTTATTATTATAATATCATCTTTGATCACTAAAATTATTGATATAAACTAACATAGATTCAATTTTCACCCAAAATAACAAACATAAGAAAGGAATCTATAATAAATAAATATTCTATGAAAATAAATGGTCATTATTAAATGAAAAATATATAAATAATATTCCTACGAAGTTATCTAATAAACATTATTCATGAAGTTAGAATCCTAATAAAATGAAATTAGAACAATGATAAGGGTTTCTTGTCTCATGTTTAAATACATTGAGATATACTTATTATTATGTATTATTTTAAAAAAAATATCTAATACCCCCATAATATTTTTGTCCTGATCCTATAATTATTCAGGGTATTTAATGTTTCATTTAAAATCACATCCTTCAAGGGTTTTTGATTCCAAAAGTGTTGATATCATAAGGGGTTTTTCTACCTCAAGTTCATTCTATTGTGTTACAATTTTTTAATGTATTCTATTATTCTTTACATGATTTTTTCTATATAATTAATACCATGTACTAATTATCCTATTTATTTTTTGTATTATAACATTATTCCTTATAAACTCATTATCAGATGAATCTTACCCCATGTTTTAAGTTACATGAAATGGTATCTTGGTCTCGATTCCTATTAATTGAGACATACTTATTACTATCCACCAATTTACTTTTATATATATTATATACATGTTATTTTTTATACTATATCCTGAATTATTTTTCATTCTTGGTATTTTATGATATGTTCAAATATCTTACTCCTTCATGGGTTTTGATTAAAATGATAATCAGGTTGTAAGGTATCTTTTCCTAACCACATTTTAAAATTGATATCTCACAATTGTGAAAACCCATCTGGGAGTTTTTTAGAGTGTTTATTTCTAATAAAAAATCATTTTTTTCCTTCTATTTATCGATAGAGAACTTTTTTCCCTCTTTATCTTATTTTCAATTTAACTCTCTATTATCATTTTAAGCGATGTATGTTTTCACATAGGTATTTTCAATAAAATAAAAGAAATTTATTTTGAGCTCATATTTTATCATCGAATCAACATTTTATGGATATAGGTATATTTGTCTTGAAATTGATAATGGTGTGTTTCAACTACCTTGAAATTCATTTTATATTTTAAAATGGAATTAAATTTAACATATTCAATGTGAGTTGTTTTTGGAAAAATATTCTATTTTATAACTTCCATGTAAATTTATATTTCCATCACATTTATAATTTTATATAATACATTTTCTTTATGTTTTTTTTAGTTTATAGAAGAAATTATTTTTCTCTATGATTTATAATAGATTACATTTAAAATTATTTCAAAAGATAAATGATATTTATTATTTATAAAGTGATTTTTCTAAAACTCCTCAAAAATGTTTTTTCATTCCAGTAATTTCCTTTAGACATATCATTTAATTGATTGGGGAATTTATTCAAAAAATTTCATCCAACATATTTCTATGGATGGAATATTAAATGTTATTTTCTATTTAATATATGAAACATCGCTACTGTTTTCTTTCCTAACCATCCATTTTAAATGGGAATAACTTTTCTTCAAATAAATTTCCATTATTAATACAATATTTTCAATTTATTTGATTTATGGGTGTTCACCTAGATGTCATATACTGATTGATTGGGTAAATTTTTTACTTAACAATATAAACATTGTCTATATAGTGTAAATATAATGTGTTTTATTATCCTTATTGAAGGTTATTTACCTATAATATAATAAAAATATCTACACATGAATATTTATTTCCAATGGTTTTACCATGTTATGATTATGAATGGAATTATGAATGTTTTATTTATGCGATCTATTTGAAATGTAAATGAATCAGATTTTATTCCCATTGGATTTCATGATATTTTTAAATGATTAATATACTATATAAAACATATGCATGGATGATGGTTGGTGGGATAATATATGAGCATCCAATACATTTGATAAAAGCTTCAATATCATGATATATAAATATATACAGTAGCATAATTTAGTTATTAACAAGTGTGGTGAAAGTTTGAGAATAATAAATTTTATGTACACATAATTAAAATTATGTTATCTTGAAATTAAATGTGAAAGTGTGTGACTCGTGAAGATGAGGCTTCAATATACTTATGGTTGTGCCACAGTTCTCTAAATATTAATTATGTCTATGAGATGAGACATTTTAAGGATGTATTATTTTGTTATATTGTACTATATTCCATGATTTATGTTATATTATTTATTTGGTATAAATTTCTTATATACCCTGATTATACTCATATATTCATCTTATTCTCACTTATAATATTTTATTGTCATCTCTTTTGTTTACCCTTAACAAGTGTTTGATCTCACCCCATTTTTATGTTTCCATTTCTATTGGTTAGGAAAAAACATATTAAAATGATATTTCAAAAAGAATAGATAATGTGGATAATTATATGGAGATATTGGAGACTTTTTTTGGTTAATTAGTTTCTTAAATAGTCAAAAAAAATGTCCATTAGTTAAAAACATGGCTTTTGTTAATTAAAGTTTTTTCCAAATTCTCTAAAACTCTAAACCTAAAATATCATAAAATATTATCGTAATGATATAATTTATTTAAGTCATGTAATTGATATGGTCTCCTCTGTGGGTAATTATAGTGATTAAGGTATGGTGGTAGTTCATGGTGGAGGTTTTCATGTAAGAAAAAAATATAATTATTTATTTATATACTTTTGGTTTTAATTTTCATGGTCCTAAAAAAATTATCAATTTATTTTTAAAATTTTATTTATAAATTTATTTGAAAAGTTCTTCTATAATATTTTCTAAATTTATTTAGAATACATTATTTATTTTTTTACTATTATTATTGATACTCAGTTTTAAAATGAAAAGGTTTCTATTAATTATGACAGAAACATAATTTTTGGATAGATGAATAGTATTACTTCCATTATTTAGGAATATTTAAAATCAATTCCATGAAATATTTAACAGTGAGATAAAAATAAAAATATAACCTTTCAATAAATATCAAATATTAATATGATACCATCTACTAAAATCAGTAACCTCTATTTTTTCAATGCATTTAAAGTAAAGAATTAATTTGATTTAATTTTTCTTATATTAGTATCACTAATAATTATTTATATAGTACTAGTTTATAATCATTTAAATATATAATATTAAATTATACACATTTTAATTCAAAATATCACTAAATATTTTTTTTGAGAAATATTTTTTTGGATTTTAACAATTTTAAAAAAAATTCTGTTATTGGTGGTAGATTTTTTATTGATAGTATTATTGTCATTGAAATATGTATTCCATGGGAATAGCCAAGTAATTCACAAATGGTTCAGAGAAAATACAAGCTAAAATGGCCCAAAACCCCTTAAAATTATATGTTTCTTGAATCCCAGCCCCATCATGAATGTTCAGAGCTCATGAAGCTCCATGGAAGTGAATTTCCTTCGCAAACCTGTGAAGGTTTAATGGTAAACCTCCTATAGTGCATTTTAGAGTTGCAGAGTGCTTCAAATATGTGCAATGTTTTAACGGTGTCTTTGCAAATTTGGATCTCAGAATCACATAGTGGTATCCTTTTTCATAGCATTCACCTCTTTTAGAATTATTCCAATACTAGTGAAACCTCTTGACTATAAATACCCATTATGTACGGTATTTCATGAATTTTTATCCAAGATTTTCTCTTTCAAATCTTTCACAATTCACGAACCTCCTAATAATCGTGAACCAAAGTAAAATATTTATCACTCAAGGTATCCCTGATTCATGAAACAAATATTTTTATGTTCTTAAGGGACTAAACCTATGGTGGGGATGCCTTCCTTTAAGTCTTATTCCCTTAACAAAGGAAGAGGGAACTCTTTGGTACTTGAGGATTCATAAAGCATTCATCTTTCCAAAAATCACTCATCCCATGAATTAGTGCATCACCCTGAGAGAGGGTCACCCTATTTTATGAAGCCTAATCCTTCAAGAATTCAATTACCTTATTGAGGAACCCATGCCGTGGAGGTCCCACCTTCATGAACCTCCAATTTTCGCAAGTCACCTCCTCTAGGCCTCTCTATGGTGCCTCCCTTCTGTTGACCCTACTTCTCAGAAGTTGAGTTCCTAGGGCTGCTACACTCATCTAGGACTGGACCAAGTGTACCTTGAGTGCCCATGTTACTAGTTCCACCCACTCCTATGTCCATACACTCCACTCTGAGTGTGGATCAAGCCTACTGCCTGCCCTTTACTTCTCATAATTGGTACCATAATCCCTATTGATTCTTATCATATGGACCATAACGTGGACAACATGATTGAGCAATCCTAATATCATTGTACCCTGATAGTTCCAATGTTATTCCCCTTATATAGATGTATTAGTAGTGGTAATGTAAGCCCAAGGGATGAGGAGTGATCCCCCCATATCTGTACAGCATGATGTAAAACTACCTAGTCGCATATTCTAGTAATACGATGTTAAACTGTCTGAAAACATTCTCATCACATGATGTATAACTATAATATCTCCTTGTGTGATATGCACGTGATGCTCCATGTATGAGTGGCATTGGATGACCTCCAACAAGATTCATGTATAACACCCACATGGAATGAGATCCTCCAATAAGATTAATGTGTAAGCCCAATACCATTCTAACCATGAGAAGTCCTCTTGTGATGGGAAACTTTAATGAATATTCCCCACACCATCTGATGTTGATTCTCATTCTATGAAACGAGCATCCTTACAATGTAAAAATAAAATACATGGATCGTTTAGGTCACACGACCATAAATCATGTCATCTAACTATCTGGGTTTTGTTCCCATCCTTATAAATAGGGTGCATAGGATGACTCCATGAGATTTCGTCCCAACCAATGGTAAACTATTCATGGTGTGAAATCTTCCCTCCAACAGACACACCTCCTAGATATTCCTCAAGGGGAATTCTAATCAAACCACCTTTGGTCTATCTCAATGGGATGTTTTGGTCCGTTGGTAAACTATTAATGGTGTGACATCTTCCCTCATAGGTATGCGCCTCCAAAATCCAACTCAACGAGCATTCTGATCCAACCATCCCAGATCTGTATCTAGGTGTAGAGACCTGGTTTTTTTCTTATATGACATTGGAATATTTATACATATATTTATAGATCTTGGCGCTAAGATGACGTGCAATTTTGAGGCCCGGTGTGCCCGGAATAAATTATACAAAAATATTACGTGTTTTTTATCTATTCACACAACGGTAATGGGATATCTCTTAAATGATTAATGAGATCAGAATTATGAGACCATGGTTCAGTATGAAACGTGGTGTTTACCCTATCCACAATATTGAGCATGTTGTTTCGGGATGTTCAGACCCCATGCTTGTTAGTGTTAATTTAATAGATGAATTAATTTATTAATTCATTCATTTAATAGCTCAAATCCAAATAACTCTCAAACTATAACTCAGATCAGAAATATGAGTTGAAAGTTGTGTTTGGAGCATTCAATTTATCCTAGGATGGGTATAAGATTTTTTTGTGTAGGTAAAGTATTAGAAATGTCACCTGGGGGAAAATCATCAATTTGGAATAACCACTTAGTGATTTTTATCCCTGGCGTTCTTTTCAGATAACTTTTGAAAAAATTCTTTGAATGAAAATTTGAGACATCCTTTGACTTATAAATGGATAATTTTACATAGGTGCAATATAAAATTTGATGGCGCGATGGTTTTGGATTCCACGCTATGCAGGTTTTTCTATAGATAGAAAAACATAAGTTTAGAGTTCGGGTTTTTCACTTCTCTCCTCCCTCTCTCTCTCTCTCTCTACTGTTCTTCAGTGTTATTCACCATTCTTTTCTGGATCGAGTAGTGAACTCTGGTGGATTGAAGTGGGATTGCAGTTAAGGCATCTCCAACAACGAACGGATCCAATGATGTAAGATATTGTTAATTTTTTGCACCCCAAAAATTAATTTCTTAGTTTTTCATCATTTTCGTCATTTAAATTATATAATTTTATAATTTTGATGATGGACAAATGAACACGAACATCATTTTATCCCATTTCTAAATCCAATGTTTGATGCGTTCTTTGTTTTTCTTTGTCCAAATTTTCATATGCGCCTAAACTTTAATGGATCGTTGATCGGGGATTGGCTATGTGAAGGCCTCATCCCAAGAATCCCATATTCACCTTAGAATTTGAAATTGGGCCACCTGAGTGGTTGTGGTGGCCAACAGAATCCTTGGATCCGGCAAGGGTGGTGGCCAGAGGTCAGGGCAGTGCGGCGGTGGAGCTGACCGGAGGTTACGGTAGAGCGCGGTGGCCGTAGGGATTACGTAGTGTAGCACCTGAAGCGGTAATGGAACATGGTGCGGTGTTGGGGTGGACAGTACATCAAATTCAAAGTGTAGGTTGTGCTATAGCCAGTGAGCCTGACAACTCAGGGTATCCGGATCTGGGGAGTGAGGTGGTGCAGAGGTATAGGGTGTGATCGGTGTCTGTGCGACGAGAGGTAGAGCTGGTGGAGATGCGGACTCCGGCGTTGGGCAGAGCTGAATGGTGTCAGTTTGAAGGTGGGAGCAGTGACTTTGGCATGTTGCGATCAGGTGGGATCCATGATGAACTGATCCTAGCGGACATTAAAAGTAGGACCTACCTCATGTGGGTCCTTCGTGCAAGCGGAGAGACCGGGCACTGTGGCCGGTCTGTTCAAGCGTACTGGGCCACGTGGCACGGTGGAGGTGGAGTGGGCCACGGCCGGCAGGCCATTGTGGGGCGGATCGGACCAGGATAGACAGGACAGGCTGGTTAGGGCATTCCAACCATGGTGGTCCAGCCCAGTAGAGGAGGGTCCATCCAAGTTGGCCAAACAGGCCCAGTTGGGCCCCTTCACGTTCAAAGGGGCACAACTTCTAAACAGCATGTTCGTTTGATGCGCCGTCTATGACCACGATTCGATCTCATCGAGATGAGAATTTTGAAATGGGATTAAGCTATTTCGAGTTATGCGCCAAAATTTGGGTAGCTTGAAGCTTTCTTTTTAATAATAATAAAATTTTATTATTATTTGTAACTGTTGTATCTCTCAAACCAGATGTATGTTTGATGCGTCGTTGGAGGCATTGTGACCTTGGAGTTGAGTTGGTCCCTCTAAAGTTGGTTTGAGAGTGTTGAGGTTTGGTTTAGTTACTTTATGGCATGAAATGCTTAATGCGAATAATTAATTAATAAATTAATTATTCTTGCATCAGACATAATCCTCATTTGGGATGTCAGATTGAAGTGTCGTCAGCGGCAGCTTGACCCCAGTCCTTTTGTGGAATATTTGAGAATATTTATAAAGTATTTGGGTTGGAGATAAGGTGTGTTCCCCATAGGTATTGGTTTTCATATTTTACGATGAAATGCCACTTTTTTATCTAGCATCCATTTGGGGTGTTTGAGCACTCATTTTTGAGTGTTTATCTGACAGGACTGCAAAGATGCAATCATCCCACAAAAAGTTGGGGCCAAGGTAAGGGCCTAATGAGGTAGCTTCTAGGGTTATGTGATTTTTTATTAATTATTCTTCATAAGTCCATTCGGGGAAAATGAATAGCCTACCTTGCATGTTTTTCTACAAGGATCACAATAGTGTTGTCAATTTTGATGTGAGTATCCTTATTCATGAAATAATTAAATGAGAACACATTAAAGTTATATAGGTAGAGGATATTTTTGATGTGTTTGAAGAGAATAAACAACTTAGGTTAGCTCCGACTCTTGTGAGAGTAGAGAAGATGTATTAAGAGATATGATCGATGTTCTAGGACTGTCCAAGGAGGCATGTTAGCTAAACTATGATTCTGAACCTCCGGCTTAGTAATGAGAGTCGTGCGCTCATCGACTTTGTGGCTATTGTGTCATGTACTCTGGGAGTACCTTGACATGCCATCGTAATTTTTCACCTGTTTGTGACCCAAAATGGTTAGGTACACGGTCAGGCAGTAACGAGGGGTCACACATTTTGTGGGCCCCACACGTGCCGCATAACACTAAGAATATTCTACCTCTCTTATATAATTATTTTTAAATTATATTTTTCCACACGATTAGCCTATCCTAAGTGTTTATCTACATGGAACGTGATGGTTCCCTCTGTAGTGGCTTTTGAGGTACGATGTGAGATGTTCTAAGTGCGGTGCATTTTTTAGGTGATGATTGATGATCACAATGATGGAAGTGATGTTTTCATAATCACCATAGAATTCTCGAATTACCCTCTAGTGAGGCTGGGCAGTGGTATTTGTCATTATCTTTTGGACTTACCCTCCAGCGAGGCTAGGCAGTGGTGGTCGTTGTTCTCTTTTGGGATTACCCTCCAATGAGGCTGGGCAGTGATGTTCTCCAGTTAATCTTTTAGAGCCAAACCTCCAATGCAGTTGGGTAGTGGCGTTCACCGATATCTTTCTAGGATTACCCTCCAGTACAGCTGGGCATTGGTGTTCACCGATATCTTTTAGAGCTTACACACTAGAGCAGCTGGGTAGTGCGTTCTCCAGTTACTCTTTTAGGGCTTACCCTCTAGCTGGGCTGGGCAGTGGTTTTTCTAATGAATTTTATAAGTATGTCCTCTAGTAGTGCTGGATAGTGGCTTCATGACTTCGTGAAATGATCTCTCGACTGTGTGTCATAGTGATGAGGCATTCATGATGTGACTTTGGACTCCCAATAAAGAGAGGCGATTTTCCTACCAAGACATGTTCTTGTGATGCGACAGAAAACCTTGCATGCAAGACAGAACTTCCCAAATCAAAGAGTATTAAGGTGCGGTGATGGAGACCCTTTGACTTTCAGTTCAGGGAAAACTTGAGGGAATCTAGGCGTCGATGGTGTTTTCTTCTAGAACTATTGGCAACACCTTTCCTAGGTTGATCTATTGATATGGAGATCCCATCACTCTCTCATTTGGGATTCTTTGGTTGATCATATATATATAGCGTATTTTAGTACCCACTTCATGGGATTTGGTTACACTTCTTCTAGTAGAGGTGAAGATGTACAGGGTATGCCACATGATTTTTGTGTCCAGATTTTCATGGTTGGATGAGTCTACTCACCAACAGTAGGTAGAAAAAACTCAATGATAAGTTCACCTTCTCACCATTTCTATCTCCTCGTGTGTGGACAAGCTTACTTCACTTCTTTTTTGGGTTGAGTTGTACTCTTTTATTTTACCTTGTTCTATGTTCTACTTTCTCCTTTAGTACCTCACTTGTTTCTCCCTTGAGACTTCGAAGAATCCTACTGGGTTTTTTATACTCACCCCTGCTGGGGCCCTTCCGGCACTCAGTGTTCCCTTGAAGACGACCAATAGGTTGATTGTGAAATCAAAACATCATTAGGATACGGTATTCTTGGACTACTTGTGGTGGTCATAGATTGGGATCCAAGAGTAGGGCTCTCCCAGTTGTTTTACCTTTCCACTTGTTTTCAGGTTATGGAACTTTTCTGGTTGGGCGTGCGTGTATTTTTCCCCTTTCCCTTTCAGTTTAATTTTCTGTAATTGTATTGTTCCAAGGTCAATGAATATTTTTGGTTTATATATAGCAATTTTGTATCTTTCTTTCTTTTCTCTTTGCAATATTTTCATTGAGTTAGCTGTGTGTGTGCATACAAGTATATAGGAAAAGGCCTCCCTAAGTTTGTTATGCCTTCAGCGCTAGTCTCCATCCCCTAGCCTATGTAAAAGTTCTTGGGGTAGTTGTGGCTTGAGCCCCGGTATGGGTCGGGTCATGAAAAAGTGGTATCAGAGGTGGTAGTTATGTGGGATGTTGTTCGGATGATTCGTAAAAAGGAATTGGTTGGGTTTTTGAACAACAGTGCAATGTGTCTCAAGAGTAGCTCTCAGGCCAGGGAGTCTAGTGATGGTGTGGAGGCTGACATAACCATTCACCAGGACCTTTATTACCTTCTTTCCAACTCAGTATGTTGAGACACTTGTTGCAGGAAACATTGGTATATGCATCTTATAGGATTGAGTCTTTGACTGTCCTTGATTCATCTCCCCATCATTGTTGATATATATATATATATTCTCATTTGACCTCGGTACTCCTTGATTGGATTCAAGATGCCACCATGATGATAGACATCTAGGATACTAGCTCTAGTTCGTGAGGAATATTTCGTGAGAGACAAGGTCGCAACTCATGATCCATCATTTGATTACCCTTTCTCTAGGAGGGAAGGCAGCAACACCTCCATCTATGGAGTAGTATTTAGTACCGACAACAAATTTTGATGATGAACGTAGTATGAGTGCACTACGTGAGTTATAGCACCAAAGACTGTTGAGGTTACATGGTGATCCATACTCCCAGGCAGTGAAGGGTTGGCTAGAGTCGGTGGTTCGCCTCTTCAGGCTTGTTCGAACACCGACAGGTTGCGTGGTTCCTTTGAAACTAGTCTTTTTTCATGGAGTACTTTCGCGTTGGTAGAGTTGGGTTACTCAAATGTACGATGAGTCGGCACATTCATGGGATGACTTCCAATATTTGTTTAGTGATGAGTATTACCCCTTTTTCTTATGCTCCATACGGTTTCAAAAGCTATTGGAGATTCAGCAGGGAGTGATTGTAGTGGGTGAGTATGCGACTAAGTTCGCAGACCCTACTCAGTACTCTTTGGACATGGTCCATGATTACAACTTCTAGGAACAGAAATTTTAGTAGGGTATCCGTAGAAGAGATTAATTCCAGTATAGTACCCTTGTGCATCCTCACCCATTTCAGGTTTCTAGAGCAGGCACTGGTGATAGAGAGCTTTTTAGAGGGACTTCAGTTGGCAGGCCCTCAATATAGGAGGCCTCCCCTTGATACAACTCAAGCACATGTTATGGGACACCATAGAGCAATGTGACAGCCCAGGGAGGGCAAGTGCCATTTTTTTTATGTGTGAGGTCATGTGTCATGAGACTACCCAAAAAGATATGTTGTGTTTCTTGGGAAGTCAGTAGATGTGATGCCACAACATAGGTAGTGTCGTGATCAGAGATCTCCCAAGTGAAGACAAGGTGGTCCCCAATGAGGCGGTGTTGCTAAAATAGTAGAGAGAACTATGGTTGGTGGACGTCGTTTCGTGGTCATTTCACCACCAATAGGTGGCCCATGTCAGGCTCAAGGAGCAGGTGGCTGAGGCCATGGGTAGTTGCATGATATGGATGTCTGCAATCTTGCAGTACATGAGAGGATAAGAGGTATGCTCTATAGAATTTTCTACCTTTTTTAGTAGAATATTTTATACACTGGATGAGGTACTCTTTTATTCTAACTCGTTTTTGGAGGAGTTAAGGAGGGTGATGTGGGGCATCGGTGTAACCATGTGCCAGTGTTTTTCGACGTATATTTGAATGCATGAGAGAGAGAGTTTCTTCCCCCACTAAGATGTTTTTTTTACACGGTAAAAATTTTTAAGGGGAGTCAGTACCATAGAAAGTGGATAGTGTCAAGGTGTGGTGGATTTGTCCCTATGACTTGTGTGTTTATGGCGGGGTTGTGCAATGAAGTGTCGGAGTAGGTATTGGCTTTACCAGTGGATTCTTACTTCTTGACCTCCCTTTTCTTGAGGTTCTACTATTGGGTTTGGCTGAGTTCCTATTTTAGGGATTACTCTCTTTCCAAGAGGGGAAAACACACACAAGGTATGACACGTGTTTTTCGTGCCTAGCCTCTTGTGGTTGGATGATTTTTCTCACCTGCCCTGTCCATCAGTACCTTGGGTGCTCAAGATCAATCATTATATTGTTATGAAGTATATTTCAGGGTGATGGAAACCCCATAGACAAAACTATGCGACTCACTATGTGGTTCTGTTAGCTGTAATCTTCACACTGAGAATGTGGAGATTCTATCTTCTGGGATAGCACTTTGTGGTTTTCTCATACCAATAATGTCTCAGGTGTGTCTTTATCCAGATAGACTTGAACTTGAGATGGTGGTACAGGTTGAAATTATTATATGACTATGAACCTAGGGTTTCTATGCTATAGAAATTGGTATCATTGTAGCATGTTCACTTAGCATAGAGTCCCGGGCTTTCTAGGTGTGGGAAGTTTCGTAGCCATTAGCTTCCTTATAGTTGACCCTACTAGATAAGGTGGGTGGAACTTTTATTCAGTAGATGTTGTTGAATTTTTTGTTCTTCAAGTGTGTAATAGATTCTTGGTTGTGATGCACCAACTATTAAATCTTGTGTGACCATATATCCTTGGGTGTTTCACCAGATGGATATTATGAAGGACGGAATCACGAGACCCTATTCCAGGGACAAACCGTGATTCCGGTCATGATGTGGAATGTACAGGTTCATCCATGGAAGTAAACCTTCCCCCTAGTTTCTTCAAGCTGTTCGGAAATCGTGCAAGAGATGGTGAGCTTTCCCACTACCTTTCCCTACCCTCCCAATAATAGGAGTGGGCACACGACGTCTTCCTTGTGTTACAGCTGATGAGATACGTGCATGTTCCTGTACATTTCATCGAATGTAGAAGACATTGGGAAGACAGACCATCCCTTTGGTTTTCATATTGTGCCAGCATGGTGTTGTGTATGTTTTCTTGAGAATGGGAGATCCAGGTGTGAGCTCAGTATCCCGAGTTGTTTTTCCTAGTTTTGATTTTTAGGGATGAAAATCTTGAAGGAGGGAATGATGTAGAGACTGGGTTTCTTCCCTATAATACTTTGGAATATTTCAACATATATTTACAGTTCTCGGCACAGAGAGGCCGGTAATTCTTAGGACCAGTGTCCTCGGAATAAATTATAGAAAATATTATGTGTTTTTTACTATTCACACAACAGAAATGAGATATCTCTTAAAATTATGATCAGATCAGAAACCTGAGACCATGGTTGCGTCCGAACATGGTATTACACTAGGAGTGACATAAATCATGTCGATATGGGATTTTTGGACCCCTCAACTGTTAGTGGTAAGTAAATGGATGAATTAATTTATTAATACATTAATTTAATAGATCATATCCAAATAACTCTCAAATGGTAACTTTCATCATAAATTTGAAATCACAGTTGGTTTTAGAGCGTTCCATTTACTATAGGTGCGGTATAAGCTTTGGCGGTGCACAAACACTGTGAGAAAAGTCACCCAGGGAAAAAATAATCATTTTTAAATAAAGAAGTCTCAGAATGGAAATCTGGGACACAAGTAGAGTTTGAAATGAAAAAATTTACCTAGGTATGATATAAAATGTGGGGGAGTGATGGTTTCAAATTCCGCGCTAAGTGAGTATTTCAATAAATAGAAAAATAAGAGTTTGGAGTTAATGTTTTTTCCTTATCTCCTCTATCCCACTCTCCATCTCTCCCTCTATTTCTCTATCTCTCTCTACCATTATTCAGTATTCTTCACCGTTATTTTCCGGATCGAGGAGTGAAATCTGGTGGATCAAAGCGGGATCACAGTAAAGGCATCGTAAACGAAGAACGGGTTCAATGAGGTAGGATCTTGTTAATTTTTTCACACCCCCAAAATGAATTTCTTAGTTTTTCTTCGTTTTAATCATTTAAATTTTATAATTTGAGAATTTTTATGATTTTCAAATGAATACATCCATCATCCAATCCCCATTCTAAATCCCATTTTCAACGCATTCTTCATTATTCTTCGTCCAAATTTTTGGATGTGCCAAAACATCGATGGATCATTCATCAGGGGTAGCTAATTTGAATGCCTCGTACCAAGGATCCAAAATTAGCCTTCAGATTTAAAATCGGGCTAAAAGAGCGGTTTTTGCGGCCAATGGAAGCCCTGAATCCTACAAGGGTGGTGGTCTAAGGTCGGGACGGCGCAATAGTAGAGCCGGATGGAGGTTGCAGATGAGAGTGGAGGCCGCAAGGATTGAATGGAGGAGCATCGGAAGCAATGATGGCTCATGGTGTCAGGGATAGGGTGTTGTGACTTTGAAGGCATGGTCTCAGTCGAGCTGGAGCTAGTGAGCGAGAGGGTGTCGGGGGAGCCAGATCCAGCAAGCGAGGCAGTGCAGAGGGGGAGGGCACAACCAATATAACGACCCATACTTTACATACATTGTTAATACTTCAAAATTGAAGCACACTTATTACAACATATGAAAAAACCACAAAGGACCGTATAGGTATAGTGTCTTTAGAAACTGGGAAACATAAACAACTGGTTCATAAATCTTCTACAGTGTCTCCCATTTATTTCATCATATCTAGGGTCCCTTTTAGCATATTATACTTAATATCCATCTTCCTGTCCTGGGGAAAAGAAAACATAAAAGGGTGAGCTCAAATGCTCAGCAAGGGCAAATAAAGGAAATAAAAATCATATCATATCTTTTTGAAAATCAAAACCTGCAAAAGAGATCATAATATCTTAACATGGAATAAATCATAGAAGTGAAAATGAGATCCCCATAATCATAACATAAAACTTGAAACATTGTGGCATGCACACATAATCATGGAAAATCATTTCTTGTTAGTCATGACTCATTTCCAAGACTATCTTAGTGGACAAAGTCCCTTTCTGAATCGAGTAACCCTCGTTTCAGTCCTGTTTCACTGAACCGGTATAACCTACCGTTCCAGCCCTATCTATCTCATGAGATATAAAATCTTTACCCAATGCATTGGAGGGAGATATAGGTCCCACCCATCTTGTAATGAATCCTTTCTTATGTGTGCCACATAATCATAAATCATACATCATCGCATAACCCATGTAATAAAAATGGGATTCTTAAACAACATGACATCATAAAACAATTCATATAAGATAAAGGAATTCATAAAAATAATTCCATCACAACATGATCAAATCAATGTAATAATAGGGATAAAAACAGAACCCTTTATTATCTTAGATGGAAAATAATTTTGATAAAACACTTGAACTCCATTCTTGAGGAAAATATCCTTTCTTCTTCAAAAAACATTTTTCCTTTCATAACATGTCATACAACTTTAAAATAAAAGAAGTTGATTAAAAATAAACTTGAAAACTTGTAAAGGAAGCTTCTTGGAAATAATGTTTTAAAAAATCCATTCTTGCCGTATATGTTAAAAAAAACATTCTTCGTACTTTTGTCGAAAAAGTCAAAAAGTACCTCGTACGAAAAACGACAAAAGATTCCTTTCATTTCTTTTACTAAAAACTCACATAAGGGTAAAAATGGCTTTAAAAAATTGTATGTGGATGGAAATAATATTACAAATTTATGAAACATGGATGTGGATGAGAAAATACACCCCAGTAAATACTTACGAATAAACAATCTCGGATAAAAATGAGATTGTGATATTTCCCTTACCTTTGGTCCAATTTGCTTTGTACGTGTCCGAAGCTCCTTTATAATGGTTTAAATAATGTTATTGAATTATTCCAGAATCATACATATTGATATGATATCATATATTGTCATATTCTTAGCTTCTTGATAGTAATATTTCATTATTACTTGTTACTCGGGTCTTTATTTCCTTTTGTTCTTATGCATGTTTTGCCGAATACATTCTTATTCTTCTTTTAAGGTTATAGATACCTTATATCCAGAATGGTATTAGTGTAACATATATCATATTTATTCATTCAACGCATTTATATAATTACTATGTAATGATGATCATGTAGAACGAGTCGCATCACATCGTGGAGACGGTATTCTGTACGTACGCACGAGTGATGATATCATTCCTATGATCGTGGAACTGTATTGGAGTATATATATGTTATTTCAGTATCAATATTAATTTATAATAATCATAAATAGTTACTCATTACACCATTATACCCATCCTTGTAAAGTGATGGTGGAAAATAGATTACACCACGGCGTGGAGACGGTATTCCGTACGTACACACGCGCGGTGATTTCATTTTTCCGTAGGATGGATAGAAGGTGAATTAGGGTTGTTTCATATTTATAATAACATATCAGTATGTAAGTAATACTAATGTTATTACTTTATCATGAAACAACTAAAGAAGAAGAAGTTGAAGAAGAAAGAAATTGAAAAGATCGGTAATGGATATTACCTCTTCTTTGGAACGCCTCTTTGAATCCTCCACTTAGGGAACTAAGATTGGTCTTTGAAGAAGACCAGGACCTCTAGGATTATTCTAGGGAAGTGGAGAGGAGAAAATGGCAGGGGTTGGCCGAGCTTGAGTGCTCAAATTGGTGTGAGGAGGAGGGGGAGGAGGTGCCCTTTTATAAGGGAGGAGAGGGGCACCTTAGGAATATCTCCAAATATTATTTTATATTAAAGTCAAAATCGGTTTATAATGGTTCCAAAGGGTCTTATTTCGAAGCTAAATTGGGGAATGGTCGAAATCCTATCAACCAATTGGATTTAGACAAGTTTGGGATATTATTTTAACCTTATCAATTAGATTTAACTCTAAGTTAAATAATTTAACTTTTACCATGTCTTTTTGTTTTCTTTCACTATATGGTTAATACACATATTATAACATGCCAAACGAACCCCAAATTGTTTATTATTAATATATATATCCTTATCTAAGTCATTTGGCCGAACCTTAGATTTTTAGGAATAAAATAACAATTAATAATATAATATTTTATTTAAAAACTATTTTGTGTCAATTTTGACACTATTTGATATATGATTTTTGTTAAAGTCATAACAGAATTATATGTTCAAAACAAGTTGATTAAATCAACACTAATATATCATAGTAACCTAGAAAATTAGTGGAATTCATAAAAAGTCTTAAATTACATTTATTTTGGTATTTATGTTATAAATTATGTCAATATTTTATTAATAAGATAATTACTGCATCATCTTTGTGTCATAAATAAATTAAATTATTTGATGTCTAAAAATTACAAATAAAATACCATAATGTAGGAAATCTTTTTATCTTTCTAATGAATATTTACAATCTAATTTATCTTATGTATAACCCCCCATTAAAAATTATTTACTTATTAAACATTGATTTTAACTATTTTAACCCTTCTTTAAATAAATTAATAATAAATGTCCTAATCTAATCCAAGTGGGACTAAATGGTCATATTATATTCATAAGGTTGTTTTTGGTCTAATTACACTTATCCAATAGAATTATGACATGTGTTAGGGTAATAGTAACATCATATTTACCCTTAGTTACCCTATTTACTATTAACCGTGGTAAAAAAAAGTAAAAAGTTACTATTCACCAAAAATTATTTTCATCTCATTGAACCACATTTTAGTTCTTGATATTAACCATGTCTGTCGGATTTTCGAAATTCCATTCACAGAAGCGGTAAAATTAAGTTTTATGCAAAATTCAGTTTTTAACCTACCACTTAGTGGTTTCACTATTCATCAAAAAATGAAAGTTTTCAGAAAAATACCAAAATTTCACCCTAGGCTAATTTCGATATTCTGAGTCCAAAAATGAAGTCCATTTTAAAAAATAAAATTTATAAAATTTCAAAAAGTGGTTATTACTATTCATAACGGCTAGTTTTAATAGCATATTGTTGTTTAGTGAAACTCGGTATTGCGTACGACGCAAGCTATCAAGGAAGGTCGTGATTGCGTGTAAAGCAAGCCAAGCAAGTGTTGTGTAGAAAAAGATTCCTTTGATGATTTATATAACATAAAAGTCTCGGGTGTTACATTCTACCCCCCCTAAAAAGAATTTCTCCCTTGAAATTCGTCACTTTGTAACAAACAGATGAGGATACTTCTCCCTCATCATATCCTCAAGCTCCCATGTAGCTTCTTCAAGTTGGTGGTTCCTCCATAAAACTTTCACCAATCGAGTGGTCTTGTTTCGTAGGACTTTTTCGCTACGATCCAGAATCTCTATCGGCTGTTCTTCATAAGAAAGATCATGCTCCAGCGGTACAACTTCTGAGCTGAGTACATGTGAAGGATCAGGTATGTACTTTCTCAGGAGAGATACATGGAACACATCGTGAACTTGAGAGAGATTCGGTGGAAGCGCCAATCGGTAAGCTACCTTCCCAACACGATCCAGTATTTCGAAAGGGCCGATATATCTAGGGCTCAACTTCCCCTTCTTTCCAAATCTCATAACCCTCTTCCAGGGAGATATTCGTAAGAACACTTTATCACCCACTTAAAACTCTAGGCCTTTTCTTCGGTTGTCGGCATAACTTTTCTGTCGACTCTGAGCTGCTCTTATGTGTTGTTGAATAGATCTAACCTTTTCTGCCATTTCATCAACGAGATCAGGTCCTAATAGCTTTCTTTCCCCAACTTCATCCCAGCAAGTTGGAGTCCTGCATTTCTTTCCATAGAGAGCTTCATAAGGAGCCATCTGAATACTGGAGTGAAAGCTATTATTATAAGAAAATTCCACCAAAGGTAGGTGTTGATCCCAACCTCCTTTGAAATCCATAGAGCAAGCTCTCAACATATCTTCTAGGGTTTGAATTGTTCTCTCAGACTGACCGTGTGTCTAGGGATGATAAGCAGTGCTGAAACTCAACTCTGTATCCAGAGTATGCTGAAGACTTTTCCAGAACTTCGAGGTAAATCTCGGATCCCGATCAGATATAATCGAAAGTGGTACTCCATGCAATCTTACCACTTCCTTTACATATATCCTGTCAAGCTGATCTAGAGAGAAATCCTCTCTAATAGCAATGAAGTGTGCAGACTTTGTAAGATGATCAACCATGACCCAAATAGCATTATTGCCTTTGGATGTTTTAGGAAGTCCTGTGACAAAGTCCATAGTGATGTTTTCCCATTTCCATTCGGGTATGGGTAATGGTTGTAACATCCCCTTAGACTTCTGTCTCTCAGCTTTAACTTGTTGACAAACCAAGCATCGAGAGACATATTCAGCATCATCTCTTTTCATGCCATCCCACCAGTAGTACTCTTTCAGGTCCCTATACATCTTCGTGCTTCCAGGATGAATAGAGAATGAAGAACTATGAGCCTCATCCAGAAGCTCCTTCCTTAATTCGGGGATGGGAGAAACACAAACCCGATTCCTGAACTTTATTATCCCATCACAATCAAGGTTGAATTCAGGAACATTTCTCACCTTCTTTTGTAACTCAACATCTTCTTCCTGTGCCTCCTTAATCTTCGCATGTATAGATGGTTGAACATTCATTTGAGAAAGATAAGATTTTTCCCCTTCCATTATAATTCCAAGATCCATCCTTTGTAAATCCATAAATATTGGATCCTTTGTGATCCTCATCACGGATAAACTAGCATGGTCTTGTCGACTTAATGCATCTTCCACCTTGTTTGCTTTCCCAGGGTGGTAATGGATTGACCAGTCATAATCCTTAATCAGCTCCAACCATCTTCTTTGACGCATATTCAGCTCCTTTTGTGTGAAAATATACTTTAAACTTTTATGGTCAGTATAAATATCACACCATTCACCATAAAGGTAATGCCTCCAAATCTTTAATGCAAAGATTACCACAGCCAACTCCAAATAATGAGTTGGGTAATTTTGCTCATGGATTTTCAACTGTCGTGAGGCATAAGCTATCACCATATCATTTTTCATAAGAACACACCCCAATCCCTTCTTGGATGCATCACTGTAGATCACAAACCTTTCTCCACTACAAGGCAGTGTGAGCACAGGTGCACTGGATAACCTTCTTTTCAACTCCTTGAAATTCTCTTCACATTCCTCTGTCCAGACAAACTTAACTCCTTTCCGAGTCAAATTGGTGAGTGGATTAGATAATCGTGAAAAATCTTTTACAAAACGTCGATAATATCCAGCCAAACCAAGAAAACTTCTGATCTCAATTACTGTTGTTGGTCTTGACCATCTTTTGATAACCTCTGTTTTTGCTGGATCCACAGATATCCCCTCTTTTGAGATTATGTGACCCAAAAATGCAACTTTTTGAATCCAAAATTCACACTTGGTAAATTTGGCATAAAGCTTATCCTTTCTCAGGGTCTTCAATATAATTCTCAAGTGATCTTCATGATCTTCCTTGCTCTTTGAATAGACAAGAATATCGTCTATAAAGACTACCACAAATTGATCAAGATAGTCTCTAAAGACTCTATTCATTAGATCCATGAAGATAGCCGGGGCATTAGTAAGACCAAATGGCATCACTATAAATTCATAGTGTCCATACCTTGTACGGAAAGCCGTCTTTGGTATATCCTCCCTTTTGACCCTTAATTGATGATACCCTGAACGAAGATCAATCTTGGAAAAGTATTGAGCTCTGCGTAGTTGGTCAAATAAGTCATCAATGCGTGGGAGAGGATATTTGTTCTTGATAGTGATCTTGTTAAGTTCTCGATAATCAATGCAGAGTCTCATTGATCCATCTTTCTTCTTAACAAATAGAACAGGTGCTCCCCAAGGTGACGCACTAGGGCGTATGAATCCCTTATCAAGATTCTCTTGGAGTTGCTTCTTCAATTCCTGCAACTCAATTGGGGCCATTCTATATGGTGTCTTTGAAATTGGCAAAGCGCCCGGTACGAGTTCTATTGAAAACTCAACTTCATGATTTGGTGGAAGACCCGGTAATTCCTCTGGAAACACATCATCAAACTCCCGTACAATGGGCATATTCTTAATCGTGAGTTTCTCACCAACCATTTGAGATAAATAACCTTCATTTAGTGGAATCAATACCCATAAGATGGACGAAATTTCCACTGGAAGGTTATGTTCATCCTTGCATTGATAGACGATCGTAGATTGATCTGGAATATGAAATGTGACTTCCCTTCTTTGGTAATTGATATGAGCTCCATGTAGATAAAGCCAATCCATGCCAAGAATCACATCAAATTCCACTAAAGGAAGTATCACAAGATTTGCGGGAAGCACTTTCCCACAAACTTCGATCGGAGAAGAATTATAAACTTTTGATGCGACTGTTGTGCCATTAGGTGTTGTCACAGATAACTCAACATCTAATTGTTGAGGTAGTACGGTGATACCCTTAGTAAATTTTTCAGAAATAAAAGAGTGGGTGGATCCAGAATCAAATAAAACATTTGCTACTTTAGAGTGGATGGTAAGTGTACCTTTCACCACTTCGTTATCGTACTCTATATCACTGATAGAAATTGCATGTGACTTTCCTTTGTCTTTAGCCTTAAGATTTTGTTGACGTCGACCATCATCATCAACCCTTGGATTTGGGCATTGATTGGCATAATGCCCCATCTCCTTGCACTTAAAACATTGAGGTGTAGTAGGTTCATTCTGTGTATCCCTTCCTTTGTTTGCGTCATTAGACATCTTCTTCCCATTATCACGGCATTCAAATGCCTGATGACCTTCCTTTACACATTTAAAACATTTACTTGTCCCTTTAAGACAACTCCCTCCATGTTTCTTTCCACACTTTGAGCATAAGGAAAAGATCATCTTCTTTTCCGTGTGCTCTTTAGATATTTCTTTGAATTCCATCTTCCTCTTCTTATCAAACCCATGTGACTGATGGGTTATTCCAATCTCCATCTCGACTTTGAGAGCACATCGAACGATTTCCTCGTAGCTATTGAAGTCCCTTATGGCTAACTCCCTTCGAAGACTTGGTTTTAAGCCACTAAAGAATCGATCGATATTACTCTCAGGTTGGATAATAATACCAGAAGCGTACCTTGCAAGTCTTGTAAAATTTGCTTCATAGGTACCAACAGATTCATCATCCCTTTGCTTTAGTTCAAGAAACTCTTTCTCCATCTTTGTTCGGAGAATATGAGGGAAGTACTTATTGAAAAATAAGTTCTTGAACTCGTCCCATTCCATAGACTCAATTTCATCCCTTTGCCTCATATTCTTAATAAGATTCCACCATTGATCAGCATCTCCTTCCAAACGATACACTGCTAGGATGACTTTATCATGTTCAGAACATTGAAGAACTGAAAATATCTTTTCAGTAGTACTAATCCATTGTTCAGCAACTAATGGATCAGTAGACCCACTGAAAGAAGGTGGACGCTGCCTCATGAAGGATTCAACAGAATGTTGCTCCTTCCTTTGCTTGTTTGGAAGTCCTGCATGATTCATAGCTTGAGAAATTTATGTGAGCATGGCTACAAGATTTTGCATTCCATCTCCCATATCGTTTGGTTGCTCAGGGGGGCAATCATTGCATTGCCCATCGCATTCCGCATTAACACGGTTCCTTCGGGTTCCAGCCATTGACTATAACCAAGAAGAATAGTGTGAGCAACACTAATTATAATAGGAAAACCACATAATTCAAGAATAAAATTTTCATGCTTAAGGTCTTATCCTAGGTTATTCAAGGCCATTTCTAAAACACTAAGATTGTGTTCTATGCTTTGACTTATCCTTAGGGTTCTTACTAAGGATTTCACATCCAAGTATCCAAAGGTTGACTATACCTTTCCTCTGATACCAACTATAACGACCCATAATTTACATACATTGTTAATACTTCAAAATTGAAGCACACTTATTACAACATATGACAAAACCACAAAGGACCGTATAGGTATAGTGTCTTTAGAAACTGGGAAACATAAACAACTGGTTCATAAATCTTCTACAGTGTCTCCCATTTATTTCATCATATCTAGGGTCCCTTTTAGCATATTCTACTTAATATCCATCTTCCAGACCTGGGGAAAAGAAAACATAAAAGGGTGAGCTCAAATGCTCAGCAAGGGAAAATAAAGGAAATAAAAATCATATCATATCTTTTTGAAAATCAAAACCTGCAAAAGAGATCATAATATCTTAACATGGAATAAATCATAGAAGTGAAAATGAGATCCCCATAATCATAACATAAAACTTGAAACTTTGTGGCATGCACACATAATCATGGAAAATAATTTCTTGTTAGTCATGACTCATTGCCAAGACTATCTTAGTGGACAAAGTCCCTTTCTGAATCGAGTAACCCTCGTTTCAGTCCTGTTTCACTGAACCGGTATAACCTACCGTTCCAGCCCTGTCTATCTCATGAGATATAAAATCTTTACCCAATGCATTGGAGGGAGATATAGGTCCCACCCATCTTATAATGAATCCTTTCTTATGTGTGCCACATAATCATAAATCATACATCATCGCATAACCCATGTAATAAAAATGGGATTCTTAAACAACATGACATCATAAAACAATTCATATAAGATAAAGGAATTCATAAAAATAATTCCATCACAACATGATCTAATCAATGTAATAATAGGGATAAAAACATAACCCTTTATTATCTTAGATGGAAAATAATTTTGATAAAACACTTGAACTCCATTCTTGAGGAAAATATCCTTTCTTCTTCGAAAAACATTTTTCCATTCATAACATGTCATACAACTTTAAAATAAAATAAGTTGATTAAAAATAAACTTGAAAACTTGTAAAAGAAGATTCTTGTAAATAATCTTTTAAAAATCCATTCTTGCCGTATATGTTAAAAAAACATTCTTCGTACTTTTGTCGAAAAAGTCAAAAAGTACCTCGTACGAAAAACGATAAAAGATTCCTTTCATTTCTTTTACTAAAAACTCACCGAAGGGTAAAAATGGGTTTAAACAATTGTAGGTGGATGTAAATAATATTACATATTTATGAAACATGGATGTGGATGATAAAATACACCCCAGTAAATACTTACGAATAAACAATCTCGGATAAAAATGAGATTGTGATATTTCCCTTACCTTAGGTCCAATTTGCTTTGTACGTGTCCGAAGCTCCTGTATAATGGTTTAAATAATGTAATTGACTTATTCCAGAATCATACATATTGATATTATATCATATATGGTCATATTCTTAGCTTCTTGATAGTAATATTTCATTGTTACTTGTTACTCGGGTCTTTATTGCCTTTTGTTCTTATGCATGTTTTGCCGAATACATTCTTATTCTTCTTTTAAGGTTATAGATACCTTATATCCAGAATGGTATTTGTGTAACATATATCATATTTATTCATTCAACTCATTTATATAATTACTATGTAATGATGATCATGTAGAATGAGTCGCATCACATCGTGGAGACGGTATTCCGTACGTACGCACGAGTGATGATATCGTTCCTATGATCGTGGAACTGTATTGGAGTATATATATGTTATTTCAGTATCAATATTAATTTATAATAATCATAAATAGTTACTCATTACACCATTATACCCATCCTTGTAAAGTGATGGTGGAAAATAGATTACACCACGGCGTGGAGACGGTATTCCGTACGTACGCACGCGCGGTGATTTCATTTTTCCGTAGGATGGATAGAAGGTGAATTAGGGTTGTTTCATATTTATAATAACATATCAGTATGTAAGTAATACTGATGTTATTACTTTATCATGAAACAACTAAAGAAGAAGAAGTTGAAGAAGAAAGAAATTGGAAAGATCGGTAATGGATATTACCTCTTCTTTGGAATGCCTCTTTGAATCCTCCACTTAGGGAACTAAGATTGGTCTTTGAAGAAGACCAGGACCTCTAGGATTATTCTAGGGAAGTGGAGAGGAGAAAATGGCAGGGTTTGGCCGAGCTTGAGTGCTCAAATCGGTGTGAGGAGGAGGGGGAGGAGGTGCCCTTTTATAAGGGAGGAGAGGGGCACCTTAGGAATATCTCAAAATATTATTTTATATTAAAGTCAAAATCGGTTTATAATGGTTCCAAAGGGTCTTATTTCGAAGCTAAAGTGGGGAAGGGTAGAAATCCTATCAACCAATAGGATTTAGACATGTTTGGGATATTAGTTTAACCTTATCAATTAGATTTAACTCTAAGTTAAATAATTTAACTTTTACCATGTCTTTTTGTTTTCTTTCACTATATGGTTAATACACTTACTATAACATGCCAAACGAACCCCAAATTGTTTATTATTAATATATATATCCTTATCTAAGTCATTTGGCCGAACCTTAGATTTTTAGGAATAAAATAACAATTAATAATATAATATTTGATTTAAAAACTATTTTGTGTCAATTTTGACACTATTTGATATATGATTTTTGTGAAAGTCATAACAGAATTATATGTTCGAACCAAGTTGCTTAAATCAACACTAATATATCATAGTAACCTAGAAAATTAGTGGAATTCATAAAAAGTCTTAAATTACATTTATTTTGGTATTTATATTATCCATTATGTCAATATTTCATTAATAAGATAATTATTGTATCATCTTTGTGTCATAAATAAATTAAATTATTTGATGTCTAAAAATTACAAATAAAATACCATCATGTAGGAAATCCTTTTATCTTTCTAATGAATATTTACAATCGAATTTATATTATGTATAACCCCATATTAAAAATGATTTACTTATTAAACTTTGATTTTAACTATTTTAACCCTTCTTTAAATAAATTAATAATAAATGTCCTAATCTAATCCAATTGGGCCTAAATGGTCATATTATATTCATAAGGTTGTTTTTGGTCGAATTACACTTATCCAATAGAATTAGGACATGTGTTAGGGTAATAGTAATATCATATTTACCCTTAGTTACCCTATTTACTATTAACCGTGGTAAAAGAAAGTAAAAAGTTACTATTCACCAAAAATTATTTTCATCTCATTGAACCACATTTTAGTCCTTGATATTAACCATGTCTGTCGGATTTTCGAAATTCCATTCACAGAAGCGGTAAAATTAAGTTTTATGCAAAATTCAGTTTTTAACCTACCACTTAGTGGTTTCACTATTCATCAAAAAATGAAAGTTTTCAGAAAAATACCAAAATTTCACCCTAGGCTAATTTCGATATTCTAAGTCCAAAAATGAAGTCCATTTTAAAAAATAAAATTTATAAAATTTCAAAAAGTGGTTATTACTATTCATAACGGCTAGTTTTAATAGCATATTGTTGTTTAGTGAAACTCGGTATTGCGTACGACGCAAGCTATCGAGGAAGGCCGCGATTGCGTGTAAAGCAAGCCAAGCAAGTGTTGTGTAGAAAAAGATTCCTTTGATGATTTATATAACATAAAAGTCTCGGGTGTTACAACCAATGCCAGCACGATGAGAGGCAAAGTCAGGGGAGATGCAGACGGTGATGTCGGGTGGAGTTGGCCGGTGCTGGGGTGAAGGCAGGAGTAGAAACTTCGGCCTGTCATGCTCAGGTGGGAGCCTCGAGGCACTAAACTCGGGGGGTAGGAGCAGGACTCACCTCTAGTGGGTCCTTAGTGTACGTGGAGAGACCAACCATCGTGGTCGGTATGTTCAAGAGGATCAGGCCACTGGACTAGTAAAGGTGGATTGGTTCATGGTTTACGGACTGTGGTGTGGAAGATCGGACCAGGTGGACTGGGGAGGGCCGGTCGGGGCGGGTCAGCCCGATAGAGGAGGGTCTAGCCAAGTGGGTTGGACCGGTCCAGTTGGGCCCCTTTGCATTCAAAGGGGAACAACTTCTAAATAGCGGATCTGTTTGACGTGTCGTCTATAGCCATAGGTCCATCACATCGAGAAGGAAATTTAGAAATGGGTTTCATGGATTTTCAGTTCTATGCCTGAAGGCAGGTAGCTCAAAACTTTCTTTTTAATAATAATGAAATATTTATTCTTATTTGTAACAGACATATCTCTCAAAAAAACATTCTTTTGATGCGTCGTCAGAGGTGTTGTGACCCAGGAGTTATGTTTTCCCCTCCAAAGTTGGTTCAGGATCATTTTGGTTTGGTTTCATCGCTCGATGGAACAAAAATCATAATGAAAATAATTAATTAATTAATCTTGTATCAGACCTAAATCTCATTTGGGATGTCTGATTGATGCTCCATTAGTGGAAGCGTAACCCCAGTCCACGTGCGGACTTTTTGAGATGATTTCTAAAGCATCCATTTTGGAGACAAGGCACAGGGCCTATAGGGATTGGATTGCACATTTTATGATTAAATTACACCTTTTCATCTATCATCCATTTGGGGTGTTCGAGAACTTGTTTCTAAGTGTTTTTCAGAGGGGATGGAAATAGCGTAATCCACCCGTCTAAATTTGCAGTCGATGAATGGGTCCCATGTGACGCTTCTAGGTGTATGCATCATTTTTATGACTTATGCTTCAAAAGTCTATTAGGGGGAAATTAATAGCATACCTTGCATGTTTTTCTGCAAGGATCATAATAGTGTGATCTGTTTGGATGTGTGGAGCCTTATTCATGATCTCATTAAATGTGGAATCATGAAAGGAATATCAGTGAAGGATCATTTTGATGTGTTTATAGATAATCCACAGCTTAGGTCACCTCAAAATCTTGTGAGAGCGAAGAATATGTATGAAGAAATATGATCGGTGTTCTGGGATCATTCAAGGAGGCATGTTAGCTGACCTATGATTCTGACCCTCCATCTTAGCGATGAGCTTCATGTGATCTTAGGCTTTGTGATTATTGTGTCATGTACTATTGGAGTACCTTGACATGCCATGGTATTTGTTAACCCTTTCGGGAAATGGAAATGGTTAGGTACACAGCTAGGCGATGAGGAGGGGTCACACGTGGTGTGGTCCCCACACACGCCTTGTACCACTACGAATCTTACACCTCTGGTATCTACTTCTTCTGAACATGGATTTTGGCCTGTGATTATCCTATCCTAATTGTTTCTATGTGTGCAATGCAATGATGACCTCTATAGTGTATTTCAAGGTATGATGCGAGATGTTCCGAGTGTGGTTCCTATTTGAGGTGATTCTTGATGATGACAATGAGGGAAGTGATGTTTTTAGAATCACCAAATCAATCACGGCTTACCCTCTAGTGAGGATGGGAAGTGGTTTTCATCGTTCTCTTTTGGGATTACCCTCTAGTGAGGTTGGGTAGTGGTGTTCGTTTTTCTCTTTTGGGATTACCCTCCAGTGTGTCTGGGAAATGGCGTTCTCCAGTTACTCTTTTAGGGATTACCCTTCAACATTTTTGGTCAGTGGAGTTCACCGATATCTTTCAGGGTATACCCTCCAGTGCATCTAGGTAGTGGCATTCACTAATGTCATTTAGAGCTAACCATATTGAGAAACTAGGCAGTGGCGTTATCCAGTTACTCTTTTAGGTATTTCCCTCTATTAGGGATGGGCAGTGGGTTTTCAAATGACTTTTATATGTATATCCTCTAGTAGGGCCAGATAGTGTGTTCATGACTTCATGACATGATCTCTTAACTGTGTGTCATAGTGAAAAGACATGTTTGATGTGAATTTGGAATCCCATTAATGAGGGGCACTTTTCCCACAAAAATTCATTCTTATGACACAACCTAAAATCATGCGAGTGAGATAGAACTTCCCAAAGTGAATAGTGTTGGAACCACATTGTGTATAGGTTTGTATTTGTTGTCAATAGTTGTCAATGGAATATCAAAATGAAAGAGATCAAGAAGTACTCCAATAAAATGGAGGAATGGAAGCTCACAATGAAGGAGATCATGAAGTACTCTGATGAAGTAGAGGAGTAGGGATTCAGACGATTTTTGTGATGATCGTAAGTTCAAAGAACATGTGTCAAAGGTGATACATTGTTTACAACAATGAATATTGTGAGGAGTAATCCATCCAAGGATGATTAAAGCAGGATGGTGTTTTTGGATGAAGACCATGCAATTCCTCATTATTGCATGAGAACAATGGGTTTTGATGAAGACTATGCAATTACTCATGATTGCTTGAGAACCATGCTAGAGACTTCTTGACGGATTGAATCACATGGTTTGCATGAAGTTGATCATGACGGTTGATGAAGGAGGCAATGTGCCAATGAGTTGACTTATGAAATGGCCATGCACATCACATTGTCATAGAAGATGACGGTACTAAAGTTGTTCCTTCAAAGAATACATATCACAATAGTGGAGTTTGTGATAAAAGCAAAAGAGTTGCTGAAGGATACAGATCACCAAGAAGAAGTGTTGTTGAGGTGATCGTGCTTGTCGACAAAGCAAACAAACGACATACAAATTTGTTGACAATGGAGATTCCATGGTGACATGTCGAGTTCAAGAGTTCTGGTCAACTATCTATGTTTGATTCAAGAACATCGACAGAGGAATGGATGATCTGGAGGCAGTACAAAAAGAGCAGAAACAAAGTGGCGCCGTTTTCTAGTGTTTGCCAAATTTCAGGGCCTCAAAATCAACAAATGAAGAATAGTGATTTTGGCAAAGGGACTTGCGCGCCATACTATTGGAGGATAAAATACTTGCACACCATATGTTTTTGAGGATCAGAACATCAAAATTTGGCGAAGGAAAGAAGGTCACGCAAGTGTTGGTTGGGTCACGCAAGTGAGTTGCGCGACAGAGGTTACTGGAGACAAGACTTTCGCACCGATGGATGACTTGCGCGCCGCCGTGCAGGGGGTCCAGTTTTCCTATAAATAATGGACCACCCCTCCTCATTTCTCACGGAGCTCAAGACTTTGAGATTGTTCGAGCTCTCGTCGTGTAGGTGGTTGAACCGTGCAAGTGGTAGTTGGGTCGTGCAAGTAGAGGTTGCGCGCCGAATGATGGTTGAGCGCCCCAGGTGATTTGGGCAAGGAAGGAAGTGAGTCGCGCAGGTTTGAAGTTCAAGAAGGCAGAGTCGCGCAGGTGCTCTGGAGACACTTGTGCTCCAGGTTATACTTGCGCGCCTAAGACTTGCGCGCCAGTTGGAGACTTGCGCTCCGGGCTTGAAAAGGAGAGCCAAATATTGTTGAAGCGCACCCGCCTTTCTGGAGCTGCACAATAGCAAAAGATTTCCTGATAATTTCGGTGCAAAGCGAAATTGAAGAAGAAATCTAAATGATACATGCATGATCTCATGCATACATGGTGAATTGATTCTGACGAATGTCGAGTAAGCTGAACATCATTTATTGAGCAATCACATAAGTGATTGTGATTCAGGAAAACGAAGACAAGGGGATCTAGTGCATTCAGTCATTGCACTAAAGAAGAAAGATTGAACTATAAAGAGCATCAACTCTAAACCCTGATGCAAGCAAAGTCTCATGCTGAACAGGAGACAAAGAACATCAATGCACATTTATTGAAGAGACCTTCACGTGTATAAACTGAGTGAGACTTCACCAAGGGCAGTGAGCTAGGGGGAGTCAACGGGAGTGACCCGAGGGATGCAGTGAGTTATCCCTGAACAATTATAAAGGTAGTGAGCCTGGGACAGAGTGACTGTACCCGAACCTTTGTAATCTACAGCTAGTGAAGCATAGTGGATTTGGGTACGACCGACAACCTGTCGGCGTATGCTCCATGGACGTAGCCCTTAGTGGTGAACCAAGTAAAAATAGCTGTGTCATCTCTCTGCATGTGAATGTTTAATTGCTGATCATATCCATCATACAGGTTTAAGTAGTTCCTACCAACGTGGGAACAAGATCCACAACTAAAAGAAGAAAAAGTTGCCACCCTGATTCACCCCTCCCCTCTCAGGGTGTCCCGGGGTCCTACAAGTGGTATCAAAGGGAAAGGTTAACGTATGTTGGATATTCTCCAGTAATTCTATTGAGAAGAGGATTTGAGTTTCTTTCCTAGATTCAACAATGAAGAGCAGTCTTGATAATGACGCAGTCATTTCTGAGCAGAAATCTATATCCACCAAGACTTTGAAAAATAGGTAAAAGAAAGATAAGAAGATGATGAAGAAGTCCCCCACATCCAAAGAAGATGTAGTGTCTTGTTCTCCATGCCATTCCAATAATGAAGAAACATTAGGCTTGGAAAGTATCAAGAAGGTGGCTCAGAACTCATCCAGAGGAAAGGATGATACCCCTAATTCAAGCTTTCAGGAAAAACTCAGAACATATCTGCATGATATTCCAGAAGAAAGGGTTGCTATTATTTGTAGCTTATTCCAATCTATGCAGGTTGAGATCAATCAATTAGAAAGGGAAGCTGAAAATATGGAAAAGGGGTTGGAAAGAAAAGTTATGGAAAGTATGAAGCTCATCAAATGGGTGAAAGTCTTTGAAGAAGAAGAGTAAGTCAATAAGACTTTAAAATAAAGGAACCATGCACCTGAAGCTGAGGTGAAGAAGAGCAATGAAGTCAAGAATTTTTGTTTGGAAGAAACTTACATTAAATTCAGGGAACTTGACTCTTTGTTACAAAACAATGTTAAGATGCATGAATATGAGGTTGAAAGGTTGAAGAAGACTTTGTGAAGAGAAGATGATCACGTTTGAAGATCAGAAGATCATCCTCAATATTGTGGGTCAAATATTGGAAGCTCAGTTGACCAAGATTGAGAACACACATATTGAGACTTCACAAAAGGATGAAATGGGTGATTCTTGCACTCAATGTTCGTTGGAGGATTCTAAAGCTGAAAAGCCTCCAACATGTGACAAGAAGATTATGACCACTCTTGATTATCCACATCAAGAATCAATTGTTGCTGGTACTCAATGCTCACTGGAGGATTCTATTGTCAAAAGACCTCCAACATGTGATAAGAAGATCATGACTTCACTCTTTGATCTATCACAAGCAACTAAGAAAGTGAAGGTACCATCCAAACCATCTTGTACTCATATTTCTAAATACACTCCTATAATCAGTGCAGGTGGGAAGAAAAGTTCTAAACAAGTATGGATGAGGAAAGGTGAGAAGAAGAAACCTACCACCATGACTAGGGTGGATAGGAAGAAAAAGGAGGAAGCTTCTTCCTCAAATAGAGCACAAACGATTAAGCAGATGGCCCAACAACTTAATACTGATGAAACAAAGAAGAAAAGATTTGTGGGCCAATGTTGGTGCTGCAATAGATTTGGGCACTGTGCACTGGATTGTTTTTATAATCCCTTTCATGGAAAAGCACAGGGAAAGCCTATATCAAAGGGGAGGAAGCCAGAGAAGAAGAAGACACATCCGCAGGTCCAGAAGCATCTGTTTACAGCAAACAGATTTGGAATTCTTGATAACATCTGTGATGTATGCAACGGCAGTGGTCACAATGCAGGCACATGTCCACATCAACATGCTTTCACTGTCAAAAAGAAAAGAATACCTCTGATGTCGTCAAATAATGAAGCATCTACCTTGGGGAGACATCAGAAGAATGTTGTGAACACACACTTCCCCAAGAAGATCTCAAGTAGGGAAGCTGAGAAGACCCAGGATTTTAGATCCATGAAATTGAAGGGTCATTCATCCAAAAGAAACACTAAGTGGGATGAATCTCGGATGAACCCATGTGGAAGACCTAAACCAGCTGCAAAAGTTCCAAATGACATATTGGTCATCTGTCCAGAAGATTTGAAAATAATAAGGAAACTTAAAGATGAGAAGGCCAAGGCTGGTGAAAAAGGAAAAGGAAAACTTTCACAGGATGCAGACACAGTGCAGGAGAGATTGCAAACAAAGAGAAACACACGTTTCAAAGAAGTTCTGTGTGAGAGATGCAAGAAGTCTGGTCACATTGCAAAAGGTTGTCTAACCTTAATACCAGAGTAAGAGGCAGTCCTTAAGAGGAGTAAGAATGTATCATTCATGATGGCTGCTAAGAAGAAAAATTCTCCACACAAAGCAGAAGAGAATGTGAACAGATCCATGCCACACCGAAAGATGTCAGAACATATATTCGAATGTGCATGCATGAATACTGGAGTGAATAGAGGAACTTGGTTAAGAAAAGAACCTCAACCAAGCAAGTCTTCGTGATGAAGCAAGTGAAGCATGCTCTCAGGGGGAGAACCTGAGAAGTAGTGAATGTTGTCAACTCTTGATATACAAGCTGAAGAAGTTTCGATCATTAGTAGATTCTTCAATTTATATTCAAAGATTATGATGATGAAGGATCACTCTTGATGAAGATGATGAGGAGTGTTTCCCTTGAGGGGGAGAAGAATGAAGAAGCTTCCATAATCACTGTTTCAATCAATATCAACTCCAGCTGGACTCAAAAGCAGTTACTCTATGAATTTCTTGAAGAACACGCCAATGGAGAAGGTATGTAATTTCTCAATCACTATCCCTTGGTTACTCAGATCAAAGATTATTTTACAAAGGGGGAGTAACTAAATTGATCAGTGACGTAAAGAGAATGGAAGTGCCCCAAGGTCACTTATCCTGCTGATTGCACTTGAATGTTTTTGATCTATTTGCTGAAGTGAGTGCAGGAGTTTCAGGTTGATTATTATCTATCATAGTTGATCTTCTTCTACCTGGAATTAAAGTGGTAAACCCTTGAAGACAAGATACATGAGTTATCATCTCATGTTGGTATCATGATCTATGGAGAATGGATAGCCTTGTTGACTTAATCAAATCCTCTTGTTTTCTAAATCGAGCATTTCTCAAGTAGATTTAGAGTGAAATGATTAATGAAACATTGCTTAAGTGTGGATTGATACCCTCCCTACCATTTTCTTTGTATTTCTTGTCAATAAGGGGGAGAGAAAGTGAAATGAACGTTTGAAAAGAAAAGTTGACTGAATAGAATATTCTCATTTTGACATTGACAAATTCATTTCAGAAGATGTATAAGGTATTGAAAACAAAATACAAAGGGGGAGATTGTTGGAACCACTTTGTGTATCGGTTTGTATTTGTTGTCAATAGTTGTCAATGGAATATCAAAATGAAAGAGATCAAGAAGTACTCCAATAAAATGGAGGAATGGAAGATCACAATGAAGGAGATCATGAAGTACTCCGATTAAGTAGAGGAGTAGGGATTCAGACGATTGTTGTGTTGATCGTAAGTTCAAAGAACATGTGTCAAAGGTGATACATTGTTTACAACAATGAAGATTGTGAGGAGTAATCCATCCAAGGATGATTAAAGCAGGATGGTGTTTTTGGATGAAGACCATGCAATTCCTCATTATTGCATTAGAACAATGGGTTTTGATGAAGATCATGCAATTACTCATGATTGCTTGAGAACCATGCTAGAGACTTCTTGACGGATTGAATCACATGGTTTGCATGATGTTGATCATGACGGTTGATGAAGGGGGCAATGTGCCAATGAGTTGACTTATGAAATGGCCATGCACATCACATTTTCATAGAAGATGATGGTACTAAAGCTATTCCTTAAAAGAATACATATCACAATAGTGGAGTTTTTGATAAAAGCAAAAGAGTTGCTGAAGGATACAGATCACCAAGAAGAAGTGTTGTTGAGGTGATCGTGCTTGTCGACAAAGCAAACAAACGACATACAGATTTGTTGACAAAGGAGATTCCATGGTGACATGTCGAGTTCAAGAGTTGTGGTCAATGATCAATGTTTGATTCAAGAACATCGACAGAGGAATGGATGATCTGGAGGCGGTACAAAAAGAGCAGAAACAAAGTGGCACTGTTTTCCAGTGTTTGCCAAATTTCAGAGCCTCAAAATCAACAAATGAAGAATAGTGATTTTGGAAAAGGGACTTGCGTGCCATACTATTGGAGGATAAAATACTTGAGCGCCATATGTTTTTGAGGATCATAACATCAAAATTTGGCTAAGGAAAGAAGGTCGCGCAAGTGTTGGTTGGGTCACACAAGTGAGTTGCGCAACAGAGGTTACTGGAGACAAGACTTGCGCGCCAATGGATGACTTGCGCGCTGCCGCGCAGGGGGTCCAATTTGCCTATAAATACTGGACCACCCCTCCTCATTTCTCACAGAGCTCAAGACTTTGAGATTGTTCGAGCTCTCATCGCGTAGGTGGTTGAACCGCGCAAGTGGTAGTTGGGTCGCGCAAGTAGAGGTTGCGCGCCGACTGATGGTTGAGCACCCCAAGTGATTTGGGCAAGGAAGGAAGTGAGTCGCGCAGGTTTGAAGTTCAAGAAGGCAGAGTCACGCAAGTGCTTTGGATACACTTGCACGCCAGGTTATACTTGCGCGCCTAAGACTTGCGCGCCAGTTGGAGACTTGCGCGCCGGGCTTGAAAAGGAGAGCCAAATATTGTTGAAGCGCGCCCGCCTTTCTGGAGCTGCACAAGAGCTAAAGATTGCCTGATACTTTCGGTGCAAAGAGAGATTGAAGAAGAAATCTAAATGATACATTCATGATCTCATGCATACATGGTGAATTGATTCTGACGAATTCCGAGTAAGCTGAACATCATTTATTGAGCAATCACATAAGTGATTGTGATTCAGGCAAACGAAGACAAGGGGATCTAGTGCATTCAGTCATTTCACTAAAGAAGAACGATTGAACTATAAAGAGCATCAACTCTGAACCCTGATTCAAGCAAAGTCTCATGCTGAATAGGAGACAAAGAAAATAAATGAACATTTATTAAACAGACCTTCACGTCTATAAACTGAGTGAGACTTCACCGACGGCAGTGAGCCAGGGGGAGTCAACGGGAGTGACCCGAGGGACGCAGTGAGTAATCCCTGAACAATTGTAAAGGCAGTGAGCCTGGGACAGAGTGACTGTACCAGAACCGTTGTAATCTACAGCTAGTGAAGCATAGTGGATTTAGGTACGACCGACAACCTGTCGGCATATGCTCCTTGGACGTAGCCCTTAGTGGTGAACCAAGTAAAAATAGTTGTGTCATCTCTCTGCATGTGAATGTTTAATTGCTGATCATATCCATCATATAGGTTTAAGTAGTTCCTACCAACGTGGGAACAAGATCCACAACTAAAAGAAGAAAAAGTTTCCACCATGATTCACCCCTCCCCTCTCAGGGTGTCCCGGGGTCCTACAAATAGTATCAAGGTGCGGTGATTGAACCCCTTTGACTTTTAGTTTAGGGAATATGTGTGGGATGATGGGCTCAATGGTGTTTTCTTCTAGAACTGTAGGAAGCTATTTTCTTGGCAGAATCTAGTGATATGGAGATCTCATAACTCTCTTATTTGGTCTTCTTTGGTTGAGCATATATATATATATATATATTGTATTGTGGTACCCACTCCTTTGGCTTTGGTTTCTCATCTTCTAGGAGAGGCAAAGACTCATGGGGTATGCCACATGCTTTCTATGTATAGATTATCTTGGTTGGACGAGTCTACTCTCATATAGTAGGTAGTGAAAACTCTATGAAAATTTCACCTTCTTACTGTTTCTAGATCCTCATGTCTGGGTGATCTTACTTTACTTATTTGTTCGGTTGAGTTGTACCCTTTTATTGTACCTTGTTCTATCTTCCACTTCCATCTTCAGTACCTCACTTGTTTCTCCCTTGATCCTTTAGGGCATCCTACTGAGTATTTTTATACTCACCCCTACTTGGGACTTTCCCGTATTGGGTGTGCCCTTGCAGATGATGGACAGGTTGACCGTGACACAAAAAGAGCATAGGGATACAGAGTGCTTGGATTGCATGCGGTGTTCATAGCTTGGGATCTATGAGTGGTTCTCTATCATCTATTTTACTTTTCCACCTGTTGTCGGGTTGTGGCACTTTTCTACTTGGGCATGTATTTTTCCTCTTTCCCTTTCATTTTAATTCTCTATACTTGTACTTTATAGATGTCAGTGAATATTGGTGTTTTATAAATAGAAGTGGTGTATCTTTCATTTGTTTATCTCTACACTGTTTGCATTGAGTTGGATGTGTGTGTGCTTATAGGTATTTAGGAAAATCCTTCCCCAAGTTTGTTTGGAATTCTATGCTGGTCCCTATCCCCTAACCTATGGAAGAAATCTTGGGATAGTTGTGGATCGAGCCCCGATATGGGTTGAGTCATGACACTAGGGGCATTTGGATTCACACTCTCGGGTACACCACCAAGGAGAGTTCTAATCCATTGGTAAAATATTCATGGTCTGGCATCATCACATATAGGGACACGCCTCTTAGACCTTCCTCAAGGGGAACTCAGATCCAATCATCCTAGATCCACCTCAAGTGGAATTTTGATACATAATCCCAACTCTTCCTCCACAATGTGTTCTAATCCTCATGTAAAATATTCATAGTGTCATATATTCCCTCCTAGGGACACACATGTCACGACCTGCCCTCGGGGCCCATACCGTGACTACCCCAAGCCTGCCTTCCATAGGCCAGGGGCTGGCGACTAGCACCAAGGCGTAATTCCCAGTAAAAAGGGAAGGCATTGCCTTTGAAAAGTAAACAGGAACCACAGAGTAAGCAAGCGGAATAGTAACACTAAGTAAAAACAGAGTACAACTGAAAGTGAGGAAAAGAAAATGGGCCAGTATACAAACCCAAACTGAAAGTAAAGTACAACTCGAAAGGGAAAACAGCAACTGTAAAGTAAAAGCCGCTACACCGAGCTGTCCACTGGAGATCCCACCTGAAGGGTGGGTACAGATAGCTCCACTGCTCCACGGGTCCTGTCGTCCGCTCCGAGCACGTCCCGCCCAATGGTCTACCTCCAGGTATTATCCTGCTTTGCATGCCTCAACCACGATCAATGCTGTCTGTCGTCTACAACCAACACAACGTAGTGCGGGCATAGCCCGTGCAGGGGTGAGTATAAGCTACTCAGTAGGGACCCCGAGACCACCGAAGGTCTCCCAAAATCCACAAAGGATAAACCACAAAAGAAAGATACAATCATGAAGTAACATCTGACACGGCTTAGGTATATGCCCATACATATACCTAAGTCTTCAATTCTCGTTCGGCTCTAACATCTGAGCCCAAGCACAACCCAGTCCACACAGGAAAGAAAAACGTATACCCACACAGGATAGCTCAACACAATCCACAAGGAGAGAACAATAAATCCACACAGGATAGCTCAACACCATCCACAAAGGAGAGTAAACAGTAAATCCACACAGGTTAGCTCAACACAATCCACAAAGGAGAGTAACACAAGATTCAGCTCACGCAGGTATACTTCTTCGAATGACGATAAAGATGATTAGATATAGATACTGAATCATCTAAGCTCGGACCCACATAGGATACAAGACCAGTAGTCTTCATTGTTTCCTCTATGCTGGGACCCACATAGGATACAAGACCAGTATTGAATCATCTAAGCTGGGACCCACATAGGATACAAGACCAGCACAGCTCGGACCCACATAGGATACAAGACCAGCTGTCTTCATTGATTCATCTATACTGGGACCCACATAGGATACAAGACCAGTATTGAATCATCTAAGCTGGGACCCACATAGGATACAAGACCAGCACAGCTAGGACCCACATAGGATACAAGACCAGCTGTCTTCATTAATTCATCTATGATGGGACCCACATAGGATACAAGACCAGTATTGAATCATCTAAGCTGGGACCCACATAGGATACAAGACCAGCACAGATAGGACCCACATAGGATACAAGACCAGCTATCTTCATTGATTCATCTATACTGGGACCAACATAGGATACAAGACCAGTATTGAATCATCTAAGCTGGGACCCACATAGGATACAAGACCAGCACAGATAGGACCCACATAGGATACAAGACCAGCTGTCTTCATTGATTCATCTATACTGGGACCCACATAGGATACAAGACCAGTATTGAATCATCTAAGCTGGGACCCACATAGGATACAAGACCAGCACGGCTAGGACCCACATAGGATACAAGACCAGCTGTCTTCATCGTCGCAGTCCACTGAGGATTTCTGCATAGTCGTCGCTGCAGTCCACTGAGGATCTCTGCACAGTCGCCACTGTCGAAGTAGCAGTCGCAGCCAGCTCTTGGGTTCCCGCACACAGCAAGCTCGTTCGGGAGGGTCCGCTCCACGAGCCGAGAGCCCGATACATCAACTGTCACAAAGTCCGAAGTTGATGTATCCAAAAGTTCAGTATCGTCAACAGGAACTCAACGTCGCAGACGGCACGTCAATCGGACTCCCGGTCTAAGAGTTATTGGCTTTTTCGTCCCAGGAGCCCGGTTGGTTTTTAAGGCAAAACCAACCCGACCATACTCCACCTGCGTCCATACCTCAGGCGGAGTATGCCAAAAGATCAGTCTCACTAAGAGGAACTCAACAAAGCTGATGGCACGTCAATCGGACATCCGTAGCTCAAGAAATGAGTGTTTCCGCTCCGAGGGCACGGTTGATTTCGTGTACGAACCAACCCGGCCGAACTCAAAGTATTCCAAAACCTTGAGTGCGATATACCGAAACGACCGTCTCGATCCAAGGATCGCACTACCGCTAACGGAGCTTCAATCAGAGGTCTACAGCTCAAGATATGAGCATTTGACCAAAAACGGTCCAAAAACAGGGGGTCCGGGTTCGGGCCGACCCGGCCCGACCCCCCCCACCCCCTGGGTCGGCCCGAACCGGGTCGACCCGAACCGGGTGGACCCGAACCGGGTACGACCCCGCTCGGCCGTCCCGGCCCGGCCAGGGCGTGACCCGACCCGGCGCGGGGCGGCCCGGACCGGCGCGACCGGTCCGTGGGTTGTTGTCGCGCGACAGCAGCTCGGCCAAATGGCCGAGCGTGTGAGGGAAACGGGGGGGGGGGGCGAAGCCCTCCCCGTGTAATGAACAGCGGCCCCCACGTGGGGGGTCCGCTCTGTGCTGCCTCCGGGGGTTCAAACCCCCGGGTCTTTAGGTAACGGCTGGCCGCTTGGCCAGCCAATTAATTCCAACACGGGACCCAAAAAAGGGTCCCACCCCTTGACCTCCACGGCCGGCAAAGACGGCCGCCTTGCTGACCGCCGCGGTGGGTTCCTCTGGCGGCGCGCCGCCGCCGCCGGGGTGACGTGCGGCCGCCGCCGCCGGGGTGACGTGCGGCCGCCGCCGCCGGGGTGACGTGCGGCCACCGCTTTCCGCGGACCACCGGACGCGCTCCGGTGGTCCGTTTTGCTTGCAATCTTCGCCGGTGGCCCTCCCAGAACATGTTCTTCAAAACGGATCCCTCAAAACATCAATTCGGATCCACTTGCTCGTCGCCATCAATCCAAGCTTCAACAACAAATTGTGGAGGTTTGTCGGGCCGTTTTCTTTCGGCCCGCGCCCACCGCTTTAAGTGCTAACATTTGGAAAAATTAAACACTTGTTCCCAATAATTTATCGAGCACAACTTTAATTATCTAACATTTATCCAACTCCCAATAATTCTTCCGTAACGAAAAATATTCTCATCCCACGAATAAAACATGCGCGGATCAACTAGAAAAGTGTGTGTGTTGATCCGCGTTTTTCTTTTTATAAGAGAAAGAAAGATGGAAAGGAAGTAGTTCTTTCAAAAATAAATCCCTACCTTGAATTCAAGTGCGGAGCACGTCAACAAACCGCAGAAGACAACGTCGCGGAGGTCGGGCGTCGCAGTAATCGTTCGTCAATTCTGTTGACGAAGAGGTACGTCCGAAGAGGTACGTCATTGGTGAATCTTCGTAAGCTGACGAAGGAAGTCCGAGGAGGAAGCGGTGTTCCATTTCGTTGACACGGAAGGCGTCATCGATCTTCGGAAACAACCGGCTATGAAGAAGAGAGGAGCGGCGTTCTTCGTCGGAGCTCAAAGGTTCTTCGCGTTCTTCGTCAAAGTTTGAAGAAGAAGAAGGAGCTCCCAAATCCTCTCAAGATGGCTAAACAAAATAAAATAAGCTAAGGCTTATTTTATTTACACAAACATCAACTTGAATTTCAAAGGTTTGAAATTCAAATCAACCCACCTTAATTAATTAAACCAAGTTTTCAAACATTAATTAAAGGGGTTATAGGGGAGTTTTGAGAGAAGATGAGGAGTTGGGGTTCGTGTGGGCCCTACCACACTTAATCCTCCCAAGGGAGGTTAAGTGGATCTGGGTCCCACCCCTAACTCCCTTTGGTAGGTTATAACTAACAAAAAAAGAAATAAAATATGTTTCCACATTTTATTTAACTTTATTTTAAAAACCCAAAAACTAACTCTCAATCCGCAATAAACGCAACCCCGGAAAAGGTCTCCTTAAGCAAATATCGGCGCTGCGAGTTCATCGGTGCCCTCGGAATGTGATTCCGGGCACCGGTTCAAAAGTTAGAAATTCCCGCTCGTTTTTTCACTGAACGTACCTGAGCCAAACTTCAGAAATTGATTCCGGGCACTCCGGGCCTCGGAATCAGGTGCCTTCAGAAACCGCGCTCTTGTAAAATTCAAAAGAAAATTAAGAAAAAAATTTCCTTGAATTTTACGGGTCTTTACATTACTCCCACCTCAGGGCTTTACGTCCCCGTAAAGATACATCAAAAACTAGGGAAACAAAAGAGGGTACTGAGAATGCATCTGAGCCTCCCGCTCCCAAGTGCTCTCCTGGAGATTCTCGTGCTGCCATCTGATGCGCACTAGAGGAATCGACCGTCCACGTAGGACCCGCTCCTGTCGATCCTCTATCTCTACCGGAACCTCCGTAAAAGTCGCCCCATCGTCAACGTCAAGCTCTCCATGGTCAATGATGTGTGTCGGGTTGTGCATGTATCCCCTCAGCTGAGATACGTGGAAGACGTCGTGCACCCGGTGCAACTGAGGTGGTAGAGCCAGGCGATAAGCCACCTCACCAAAACTTCGTAAACCACGTCGAGGTGAGACCCGTAAGAAGACGTGGTCACCATCCTCGAACTCTAGTGTCCTCCGCCTCCTATCAGCATATGACTTATGTCGGCTCTGAGCTGTACTCATCCGCGCCTGGATGACCTGGACCATCTCAGGTCCCACAAGAGCTGCAAGTTTTCTTCTTTGCCGATAAAAGAAATCTGATCTCATCCCCTGGATGAACCACATTCTTTGCCTAATACAGTCAATCCTGGAATGGATGATACTAATCCATACAAAGGATGACGTCGTAAGGCCTCAACGCTACTACCAAGAGATCCAACTGTTACTCTCGCCTCCAAGGGTTGAGTCACACTGTCGGCATCAGTGTGTGGTAACTGGGTCTCCTCCAGTAGATGTCTCACAAGTGAGGGTCAAGTCAACAGTCAAACTGGAACCTCTTAGTAACAACACAAAAGAGGACAGGAATGAAAACATCACAAAGGTATGTGTCTTTTATTATTGAAGCTCATAATACAAAGACGCTACACAATAGCAACAAGGAACTAGAAGTACAAAATACGTATCCACTAGTTCCGCTCTTGTCCATCTGCTCCCAGAGCTCCATGATCGAAGGCCTCGGCTGCTTGAAGCTGAGCTCTCGCATGTCCACCAACTCCCTGCGGTTGGGGTGGAACTCCTGGTGGTGGTGGTGGCAACACCTCGAAGTGTCTCCCACCATCGGCTACTCGGCCAGCTCCTCTGTCTCGTCCGCCTATAACCTGCGGACCACCGTGGATGAATCTCTGTATGGGAGGTCCCTCTACCGCCTGTTGCTCATCTGTAAGACGATTCGGGCAGTCTCGAGCCATATGACCTCCCCCACTGCATATGTAGCAATGATTTCCCCTCACGTAGCTGGCTCTCCTTCGGGTGCCCCGCACAACCAAATCTTCATCCTGTGACTGCCCATCTGATTATCTGGCCCACTCGGACCTCTGCGTCACCTGTCTACTGCCAGCTGCAGAAGACCCTGCTACGGGCCGTCCTGCGGAGGGGCCTGTCACTGGATCATGCTCGGCGAGAAAACTCTCCACTAGAAGGGCTCTCTCCAACACCTCTGCCTGTGTCGGAATGTTGAGGGAGATCATCGAAGCCTTGATCTCGTGTCTCAATCCTTGCTCGAAGGTCTGGGCCCGGAAGAAGGGGTCTCGCACCATGTCTGTCGAGTAGCGAGAAAGGTCGGTGAACCTCGCTGCGTACTGGGTGGCCGTCAAGCTGCCATGTCGCAGCTGAAGAAGCTCCTGGATGCGCACCGCACGAAGGGTGGCCTGGACGAACTCGGAGCGGAAGATGATCTCAAAGTCCGTCCAAAGGAGTGATGCCTCGTCGTGCACCTGGAGCATCAAGCTCCACCATCGTCCTGCTGCTGCGTGCTGTAGGCTCGCCGCGAGGATCACCATGAGGTCTGCTGGTGTCCTCACTAGCCTGAAAACTCAGACGACCGCCTCCAGCCAGTCCTCGGCTGCCTGGGGGTCCGTCTCCCCACGGAACCTAGGTGGTCGCTGGCGCTGGAACTCGTGCAGAGCTCCGAGGCGTCGTGCATCGTCTTCCGCCAGTGCTGGAAGCATCGAGGGCTCGGCAGGTAAAGGTACCGCCGGTGCCTCTGCTGACAAGGAGCCCTGCACCGAGGCCTCATTGCTCGGTGGGCTGTCATCACGCTCCACTCTCGGAACCCTAGCTGGCTGCCATCGTGGGGACACCCTGAAAGGAACAGGTGTGCCACGGTCAGAACAGTATACCCGGTGAGCTGACACAAGTAATCACAAAGAAAACTTGAACACACATGAAATCAATGTTTTCGTGCATTAAGTCAGAAATCAGAAGTCAGGGTCCTGGTGTACGGATACGTCGGCCGCCGCACCAACACTGGACTCCCTGAACTGATAACCACACCCAATACGCTAAACACTATTGCTTCACATAGAAGAAATATCAGAGTCTGCGGTAGAACTGACCACCTCTAATACCAATTTGTCACGACCCGCCCTCGGGGCCCATGTCGTGACTACCCCAAGCCCGCCTTCCATAGGCCAGGGGCTGGAGACTAGCACCAAGGCGTAATTCCCAGTAAAAAGGGAAGGAATTGCCTTTGAAAAGTAAACAAGCACCACATAGCAAGCAAGTGAAATAGTAACACTAAGTAAAAACAGAGTACAACTGAAAGTGCGGAAAAGAAAATGGGCCAGTATACAAACCCAAACTGAAAGTAAAGTACAACTCGAAAGGGAAAACAACAACTGTAAAGTAAAAGCCGCTACACCGAGCTGTCCACTGGAGATCCCACCTGAAGGGTGGGTACAGATAGCTCCACTGCTCCATGGGTCCCGTCGTCCGCTCCGGGCACATCCCGCCCAGTGGTCTACCTCCAGGTACTGTCCTGCTCTGCAAACCTCAACCACGATCAACGCTGTCCGTCGTCTGCAACCAACACAACGTAGTGCGGGCATAGTCCGTGCAGGGGTGAGTATAAGCTACTCAGTAGGGACACCGAGACCCCCGAAGGTCTCCCAAAATCCACAAAGGATAAACCACAAAAGAAAGATACAATCACGAAGTAACATCTGACACGGCTTAGGTATATGCCCATACATATACCTAAGTCTTCAATTCCCGTTCGGCTCCAACGTCCGAGCCCAAGAAAAACCCAGTCCACACAGGAATGAAAAACGTATACCCACACAAGACAGCTCAACACAATCCACAAGGAGAGAAAACAGTAAATCCACACAGGATAGCTCAACACCATCCACAAAGGAGAGTAAACAGTAAATCCACACAGGATAGCTCAACACAATCCACAAAGGAGAGTAAACAGTAAATCCACACAGGATAGATCAACACAATCCACAAAGGAGAGTAAATAGTAAATACACACAGGTTAGCTCAACACAATCCACAAAGGAGAGTAACACAAGATTCAGCTCACGCAGGTATACTTCTTCGAATGACGATAAAGATGATTAGATATAGATACTGAATCATCTATGCTGGGACCCACATAGGATACAAGACCAGTAGTCTTCATTGTTTCATCTATGTTGGGACCCACATAGGATACAAGACCAGTATTGAATCATCTAAGCTGGGACCCACATAGGATACAAGACCAGCATAGCTAGGACCCACATAGGATACAAGACCAGCTGTCTTCATTGATTTATCTATACTGGGACCCACATAGGATACAAGACCAGTATTGAATCATCTAAGCTGGGACCCACATAGGATACAAGACCAGCACAGCTAGGACCCACATAGGATACAAGAACAGCTGTCTTCATTGATTCATCTATGCTTGGACCCACATAGGATACAAGACCAGTATTGAATCATCTAAGATGGGACCCACATAGGATACAAGACCAGCTGTCTTCATTGATTCATCTATACTGGGACCCACATAGGATACAAGAACAGTATTGAATCATTTAAGGTGGGACCCACATAGGATACAAGTCCAGCACAGCTAGGACCCACATAGGATACAAGACCAACTGTCTTCATTGATTCATATATACTGGGACCCACATAGGATACAAGACCAGTATTGAATCATCTAAGCTGGGACCCACATAGGATATAAGACCAGCACAGCTAGGACCCACATAGGATACAAGACCAGCTGTCTTCATCGTCACAGTCCACTGAGGATTTCTGCACAGTCGTCGCTACAGTCCACTGAGGATCTCTGCACAGTCGTCGCTGTCGAAGTAGCAGTCGCAACCAGCTCTAGGGTTCTCGCACATAGTAAGCTCATTCGGGAGAGTCCGCTCCACAAGCCGAGAGACCGATACATCAACTGTCACAAATTCCGAAGTTGATGTATCCAAAAGTTATGTATCGTCAACAGGAACTCAACGTCGCAGCCGGCGCGTCAATCGGACGCCCGGTCTGAGAGTTATTGGCTTTTTCGTCCCAGGGGCCCGGTTGGTTTTTAAGGTAAAACCAACCCGATCGTACTCCACCTGTGTCCAAACCTTAGGCGGAGTATGCCAAAAGATCAGTCTCACTAAGAGGAACTCAACAAAGCTAACGGCACGTCAATCGGACGTCCGTAGCTCAAGATATGAGTGTTTCCGCTCTGAGGGCCCGGTTGATTTCATGTACGAACCAACCCGGCTGAACTCAAAGTATTCCGAAACCTTGAGTGCGATGTACCAAAATGACCGTCTCGATCCAAAGATCGCACTACCGCTAACGTTGTGTCAATCGGAGGTCTACAGCTCATGATATGAGCATTTGACCGAAAACGGTCCAAAAACGGGGGGGTCCGGGTCTGGGCCGACCCGGCCCGACCCCCCCCCCCCCCCCCCCCCCCCCCCCCCGCCCCTGGGTCGGCCCGAACCGGGTCGACCCGAACCGGGTGGACTCGGCCTGGCGCGGGGCGGCCCGGACCGGCGCGGCCGGTCTGTGGGTTGTCGCCGCGCGACAGCAGCTCGGCCAAACGGCCGAGCGTGTGAGGGAAACGGGGGGGGGGGGGGGCGAAGCCCTCCCCGTGTAATGAACAGCGGCCCCCACGTGGGGGGGGGGGGGGTCCGCTCCGTGCCGCCTCCGCGGGTTTTCAGGTAACGGATGGCCGCTTGGCCAGCCAATTAATTCCAACGCGGGACCCAAAAAAGGGTCCCGCCCCTTGACCTCCGCGGCCGGCAAAGCCGGCCGCCTCGCTGACAGCCGCGGCAGGTTCCTCCGGCAGTGCACCGCCGCCGCGCCGGGATGACGTGCGGCCGCCGCCTTCCGCGGACCACCGGACGCGCTCCAGTGGTCCTTTTTGCTTGCAATCTTCGCCGGTGGCCCTCCCAGAACATGTTCTTCAAAACAGATCCCTCAAAACATCAATTCGGATCCACTTGCTCGTCGCCATCAATCTGCGCTTCAACAACAAATTGCGGAGGGTTGTCGGGCCATGTTCTTTCGGCCTGCGCCCACCGCGTTAAGTGCTAACAGTTGGCAAAATCAAACACTTGTTCCCAATAATTTATCGAGCACAACTTTAATTATCTAACATTTATCCAACTCCCAATAATTCTTCCGTAACGAAAAATATTCTCATCCCACGAATAAAACATGCGCGGATCGACTAGAAAAGTGCGTGTGTTGTTCCGCGTTTTTATTTTTATAAGAGAAAGAAAGATGGAAAGGAAGTAGTTCTTTCAAAAATAAATCCCTACCTTGAATTCAAGTGCGGAGCACGTCAACAAACCGCGGAAGACAACGTCGCGGAGGTCGGGCGTCGCGGTAATCGTTCGTCAATTCTGTTGACTAAGAGGTACGTTCGAAGAGGTACGTCATTGGTGAATCTTTGTAAGCCGACGAAGGAAGTCCGAGGAGGAAGCGGCGTTCCCTTTCATTGACACGGAAGGCATCGTCGATCTTCGGAAACAACCGGCTACGAAGAAGAGAGGAGTGGCGTTCTTCGTCGGAGCTTGAAGGTTCTTCGCGTTCTTCGTCAAAGTTTGAAGAAGAAGAAGGAGCTCCCAAATCCTCTCAAGATGGCTAAACAAAATAAAATAAGCTAAGGCTTATTTTATTTACACAAACATCAACTTGAATTTCAAAGGTTTGAAATTCAAATCAACCCACCTTAATTAATTAAACCAAGTTGTCAAACATTAATTAAAGGGGTTATAGGGGAGTTTTGAGTGAAGATGGGGAGTTGGGGTTCGTGTGGGCCCCACCACACTTAATCCTCCCAAGGGAGGTTAAGTGGATGTGGGTCCCACCCCTAACTCCCTTTGGGAGGTTATAACTAACAAAAAAAGAAATAAAATATGTTTCCACATTTTATTTAACTTTATTTTAAAAACCCAAAAACTAACTCTCAACCCGCAATAAACGCAACCCCAGAAAAGGTCTCCTTAAGCGAATATCGGCGCTGCGAGTTTATCGATGCCCTCAGAATGTGATTCCGGGCACCAGTTCAAAAGTTAGGAATTCCCGCTCGTTCATTCACTGAACGTACTTGAGCCAAACTTCGGAAATTGATTTCGGGCACTCCGGGCCTCGGAATCAGGTGCCGTCAGAAACCGCGCTCTTGTAAAATTCCAAAGAAAATTAAGAAAAAAATTTCCTTGAATTTTACGGGTCTTTACAACACATCCTGAATCAGTCTCATATGGTGTTATGATCCAACCATCATGGTTCATCTTCATGTGGTGTTTTAATCAACAATCTAGGGTCTTCTTCCATGGGTCCTTCTAATCTATTAGTAAACTATTAATTATTTGATATCATCCCTCCTAGGGAATCACCTCCCAAGTCATCCTCAAGATTCATTATAATCCAACCTTCTTGGATCCTCCTCAAGGAGTGCAATGATCAGCGTTCCTACATTTTCCTCCATGGGTTGTTATGATCCATTGGTAAACTATTCATTGTTTGATATGTTCCCTCTTATGAATTAACTTCTAGGACCTACCTCAAGGTCCATTTTTATCTAACGATCTTGGATATGCCTCATGGGGAATTCTCATCCACAATCACAGGTCTGCCTCCATGAGACATTTTGATATATCAATAAACTATTCATGGTGTGACATCTTCCCTCCTAGGGATGTAACTCTCAAATCCTCTAAAAGGGGAGTTCTGATCCATCACTCTCAGCCCCACCTCATGGGGTGTTCTAGTCCATCGACTCATGGTGAGACATCATCCCTCTTAGGGACACACCTCCTAGGTCTGCATTAATGTGTGTTATGATCCATCCATCTAGGAACCACCTAAAGGGGTGTTATGATCCATCCATCCAGGAACCACCTAAAGGGGTGTTCCAGTCCATCCACTCATGGTGTGAAATATTCCCTCCCAGGTAAACACCTCTCGGGTCTGCCTTAAGGGGATTTCTAATCCATCCAATCTAGATCCACCTTAAGGGGTATTCTAATCCATCCATCTCAAACCCACCTCTAGGTTATTATGGTCTACCCAATAATGGTGTTAAATATTCTCTCCTAGGGACACACCACCTGATTCCACCTCAATGTGCATTATGATCCTTCCACTATGGATCTAACTCATGGTTAATTCTTTTCCACAACCTTGTGTCCCCCTCAAGGGTTTTTTTGATCCATCCATCATGTCCCCACGAGACATTAACCCCATGATCATCTCCATAATTATTTAAACTCAGGACCTGATCCATTTCAACTAAACATCAGGTTCCATCAACACAGGATGTATAATTTGTTATAACCCATAATAAATACCTTTTACATAAGTATGGTATGTCTGAGATAAAAATAATTTTAGGATTTACACCTCTATATTTGTTACCTCATGATTGATATGGGATTCCTTAGGATCTTCTCTTAAGATGCCTCACATGAGATGTCCTCCTAATTGGAAGAATACAGGTGACCAATGCACCCAGTATCCATACAAGCCCAATGATTCCCTACATGACAACTCTCCTTACTAATGGATGCTTCCCTGTGAAGGCAAAGGAAGAATTTCCTGATATAAGAAGTATAATTAACCAGAATTTACAAAGAGATGGAACTGGGAATGAGTCCCCGGAATATGAATTAACTCTATGAGGGAGACTTGGACTAGGAAATGATCTCTAAGAAGGAATCCAGGGAAGGAGGAATTGACATACCATCATACCACTTCGATCAAGTAGAATAAAACGTCATTGAAAGTGATGAAAGCTTCCTACATTTGAAAAGTGGGATTCTGATGATATAAAAATATCATCATACACGCACATCATGTCGAACACATAGGTGGGTGACAAAGTGAATGCATTGGAAATAGAAATGGTGAACCAAATGTGAATCTCTTCTCCTCCACATAGGGACAATTAGCGTTCAAGGTATCATCAGAATTACATGTCGTTGGATTCAAACATCTGGTGCCAAGTTCCACAAAATTACAGTGGGTATATCATGGAAGAAAACAAAAATTGAGGCAGCTAGCAATTGTACATCCTCAATCTATTTCATTTTTAGTGTGGGCCCCTCTACATATTTGTAAGATTATATGATTTTTGGTGATTGGAGATAAATTTCCATGTACTTGTATAGACATATAAATCTACCAACCTTACAAGACCCCATCTATAAGAAATCATCTACTCAATGCCTTCAAGAACCAGGTTAGGAGAAGAAATGATGTGGCAATCCTGCATAATCATTCTCTAGTCATGAATTACACCTCTCCATCGATTATAGGGATCCCACATCCCATATAACCCTCATAGATCATCCAACGAATGGTGATTAACACCCTCATATGTCAATATGAGTTGAAGGGGGTCATTTCTATAAGGGGTATGACCCATTAGGACCTAGAGGCCTCAGTGCCTCCCTTATACTTCCACCCAAATGGTCACTCATGGGGAAACCACCCATGTTCCAATGAAGAACCGCTTTGGGAATCCCTCCCTAGAGTAATGATATCACTCATCCCCATTTGCCGAGAATGTAGAAGATGATTGAGTTGCCCTAACAGTGACAAATACCTGGTATCTACCAAGGAGGTATCCCATTACACCCCGTCAACAATAGAAGTGAACGGTATCTCAGGACACAGAACAAGTAGAATTTACCACTACATAGTTAGCCCCAGTTTGAATCACCTGATGATAATATCGGGGGAATCCATGTCTCCAGCGTCCCCTTCCACTACCAATAAATTTTTTCAGTTTCATAAAATGGGTGAATAGGTATCCACCTTTTCTTGATTGGGATTGGGGCCCCATCAGTATTATAAGAAGCATGGGTTGACTTTTTCAATCATCTTCACCATCGATAGTCGTTATGAAACAAACTGTAACGATGAGACATAGTTTGGTGGTCCTTCATACATTTTTGTCAACACAAGAAGAGATCCTCTCTGATCTATTAAACCCTAGTATGGGGTTATTCTTTTCACTCTCACTCCTCAACACAGAGGTCCTTCCCATATCTACTTCAACCAGTATGAGGGTGCTCCTCATGCTTCAACCAACCCTCATGGAGGTCCTCCCCATGCCAAAGAGGTATCCTTCCCTAAATATTCTTCTTGGGTAAGGATGGAAAACAAATTCCATCCTAGAAAAAAATATTTGGAAGCATCAATTCATCATTGAACTTTTCAATCTTTCAGAATTTGACGACACCGTAGACTTGATAATGGTGTTTCCACCCCGACTACTAGAGTATAGGGTAGGAGCCCGAAATATAAAGATCACCATCCTGAAACATTAAATCTATGAGATCCCCAGATCCCTCTCTAGGTATATGTAGTTGGAGGAAGTTTTGGATCCCTTCTAGAGGATAACACTACAACCATCCATGTCATCTCTAGTCTCCCTCTCTACCTCTACATAATATAATGAATATTTTTTCTGGTATTAGCTGACTCCAGATGATGATCACCCGATTGAGCCATCGATAAGAACTATTTCCCTCACACATGAGATAGTGGTGATAACTTAGTCCTATAAGGACATGATTATGTGGTTTTTATGACCCCCTAGATATGTTCCAACCCATATCAAACAAATTAATCGCACATCGACTCCTCTACTAGCTAACTCTCCTTAATATGGATCCACCTCAGTGGTGCCTCCAATCTATTGGCTAGTACCAATTAGATATTGGACTGACTATGAATGGGGGAATTCCTCTGAGAAAGAGGGGATTTATGAAAATTGGGCCTCCAATTAGTTGGAAGTGGTATTTTGGCTATCAAAAACCCCCAACATTGACACCTCAAGTCCCTTACATAATTTCAGGCTACATGTTGTTTCCAAACCATCAGGTGATGTTTCATCACCTTCTTGATCATTATTTGGATTAACTAAGAATACATATAAACCTCACTGACATCGATAAACAACCTAGAATGGTTTAACGGTTAGCGCTCCTAGTAGCTCAGCACCCTGCATCGCCCGACTATAGTTAGACCCTCTAGCCTAGATAAGTCAATAACTCAATAGTGATCAGTCAAATTATAGAGGAGGATTATATGGATGTGAAGATCAAGGGTTGGGGATATTACTCTAATCTACACTTCAACCCTATCATTTGATACCCTAACATACCCATTGAAGATGAAAAATCTACTTCAATTTTAGTCACAGTGAACATGGTTATCCCCAACCTATCATAAAATTAAAGGGAGAAGAACATCTATGTAGATCATGATGGGGAAAAATCACCCACTAGGGAATAACAATACTCTATAAACTCTAAGATATATGTCCTCACCTTCTAGTAAAGCTAGTCACTTGTCCTCGAGGATTCATCCCATGAGTCATCACTTCCTATCCATCAGAACATCATCTAGGGTATGAAGAATGTCAGACCCTCTAATCTACCTGATTTTGTGCCAAATATATTGGTGAATCCCATTGTGCCTATCTTTCTCCAATAGTTCACAAATCATAATAGGATCATCAATGAACTCGTTTTTTATCAGTGCTCGGATTACGGAATAGTCTGATGAGATCCCATTTATCCTCAAATATGGATGAAAGTCCTCCTTGGAAAACTTCTCCCAATCAAGATCAGTAATCCTATGATCCCAATAAATAAAATATTTTACTATATAGAAAGTGACCAAGGTGTGATTCTCCAAACCCTACCAAGTAGTTTGATTATCCCCCTTGGGATCTACATCGAGTCTCTCCATAAGCCATTGAGCCTATCTACCAAGTTGCTAATCCTATAAATATATTGGAGGTCCGGAATCCTTATCAATACAAGGAAACTCTCTAGGAGGATTTGATATCCTTTATTAGTTCTCTCCTTGAGGCCCAAGAGACTTAACAACTGGTGATCCCACCAAATGGAAATCCATTCCTCTCATCGGTTGATGACATGCGATCACCCTCAGATTATGGGAACCCTATATTTGCCTCATTCAATGGGATGGGTGAGCCACTGAAACATTTGGAACACTTCATCTCAAGGTGTGGACCCATGTTGGGAAGCCTAGAGTAGAAGGAGGTCTCCATTCTCAATTGTTTCTTCTAGACATTAATATGTTCTGCATTCTTCTAGTACAACCAGCTTCCATAGGGTCCATCACTGTTTGGGAAGTTCTTTGTGGGTAGTTTCTATACCATTTAATCTCTTCCATGAACCAATACCATTATTTATGACCTTTTCAAGTCTAATAAATTATTTGATGAGAAATTAATATACGTTTTTTCTAGTTGAAAGGACTCACAGACTCTCTCGACATGCTACTGTCTCAAGATAAATAGCTAAAAATGTGCATGGGGAATGTCAAGAGTGAGCTAGTCCCTACCCTAATCACTCATAATTTCTTTGTTGGGTTACGGGATTCTTATGATAGGGCCCAGTGACTAGAGGAATCCTTGTAGAAGTCTAAGAAAGCATCCCTATTAACTCTACCATATCCAATGGTAGAAACTATGAGTATTGTATAGGTATAGGCCCCAGAGCCATTGTAATTGTTATACACTTTGCTAAAGGATCCTCAATGAGTGAAACCTTATCAAGTGAAGCCTCACCAAGCATAAACTTGGCAGGCACCACCTCAATAGGAACAACTTCCTAGATGAGAGAATGTGGCACCATCACCTCATTGGGATGTATCCCATCACCAAGGCCAGGACCCAAGAGTTTCCTTTTTGAAAATAAGGAATCAGACCTATTATTTTAGGGATGCGAAGGTCCTTGGATATTTTCTTAATTCCTTGGAGTAGGTGATTCTGAATCTTCTACAGTGCATGAGGCCCTAGGAAACCAGACGCATTGGTCACCCTATCCATTACCCTTACCTTGTAATCCTTGGATATACCATCAAGTAATGTTATGTGTTCGGGTATTGTCATGAGGAACAAGTGGATAATAGTTAGGTGATGTTGGGGAATATCCTGACAGAGGTGGCATGCATCTACACTGATCCCAAGACTGATAATCAGAGTTTAGGTGAACGGTAGTAGGGTTCTTCTCAAAAAACATAGAAATATGATGATTGTCTATCTTGGAGAGAATTATCTCATTCCCATGGTATCATTAGCGCCATTTTAGGAAATATAAAGCCTTCTATAATCATTATGCCTTATCTAGTAGTCAGTTTTTCATCCATGTCACAACCTACCAAATCCAAGGAATTGAAGTGACAATGATTTCAGGGAAATTAGAGTCCCCTGTTGGTGCCAAATCCATCTCGCGCCATCATAAATTCAATGCCCCCGGATTTGTAAATTTCACCCAAGGTATTCTCTGCATTAGAACACCCCTATGAATATGGGTAGGAGTATACCTTGGTGAAATTTTTTTAGTTGGTAGACCTATTCACACTCCACGATGATGCTGAATTTTAGGAAAATCCCCATAATTCCTTCGGCTGATTCCATAGAAGGAGAGGTCATGGAAATCAAAGATGCTAGAATGCTCATCCAAGTAACTCAAACTTAGTTGTGCATGATACCGATACCAGGCTGCAGTTCTTGCATAGATCATAGTAGGCATATTCCCCCCATCTTACTCTGTCAGAAACATTTCCATAGTTGACTATGTTAACTAACCGGGATGATTTGGCACAACCGCACCATGATCATCCATATCCAGTCAGGTCAATGTCTTGATAAACTGATATTCAACCAATTTTGGTTCTAGATAAGTTATCTGGTTAGTATTAGGGTATCACTAGTTCCACCCAAGACCCATTGGTATATCCAATAGAATCCATTATGCCTCCTCCTGAAGATACCCCTCCTATAATTAAAAACATTCCTTTGGCATGAAAGTGTGACATTCTGAAGAAACTCTTCATCATAATTTCAAGGATATTAATTTTCAAGACCCTCTAATTGTTGTAGGAAATGTATGAGGCCCTCGAAAAATCTCTGAATAGCCCCCTCTAATTCAAAGAATAGGTAGCATCTATATAAACTTATTGTGAAGAGGATCTTGAGAAAGAGGAATGTTAAGACATCATCTCATTCTCTAGATAGGAGGAGGGAACCCTCATGTAGGGGCACATTCGCCTGTTTTATATCATATTGTAGTTAAATTTCATAGAGATCCATCACTACCTTGTCAACATAGGTTTTGGGATTAATTTATTCCCTACTAAGATGCTCTACGTGATGGGGATGACCGAAGAAGATATGACTCTATCTTACCTGAAGATTCAAGGATATGCTAGGAACAAGAAGATACCATGTGGAAAAATTCAGTTGAAGATTAATTTAGGAGGGTTTATATCAAGTTTCTAGTTTATGGTGGTCTCTCAAGAGACCACTAACAATTCACTAATAGGTAGGCCCTAAATTCATCTTCATGTGGAAGTCCCCTACTTGTATAATCGGTGTCTTAAATGCTCACTCAATGATTGAGTAGTGGTATATCAAGGTGATGGATCTCCCTTAGACTTTTTTAAATCTTGTTATCTATATTCTGACTATTATAACATAAAGGGGAATAAATATTAGCCCAATGAGATTGAGTGCGCAATCATCTTAGCCAATCCATAGGTAGACCTGGATGATGCTTTCATTCTATCGATTCATCGATTTGAATCCACGACACCAGACATTGGAAGTTTATCTATTTTTTTCAGATAAAGGGGCTTGGTATTCCAAAGATGTAGTAACTTTTTAATATTACATCATACTTCAACACAGGACATGCACGAGTGATACCAAAAGCCCCTACCATTGTGAATTCCTGAGAGGGTCACCCTATAGGAACTATTTTATGGACCTCCCGACTATTTTGAAAAGTCAGGTTGAATCACTAGATGTTGACATTCCATCATTGCCTTAATTTGAATAATGCACCCCATAGTGAGAGTCCTGATAAAATTAGATCAAAAGCCTTTGCCTCCATGGTTTGATTAGAGTAGGAATCCCTCAGTGAAGATTTTATATCCACCCAAGAAGGAATCAGTGCTCCCCCAAAATCATCTAGACCAGACGAACCTCCTTTCACTGATTCTCATAACTCATATCTTGAAGAGGATTTGGATGATCCTCCTCCCATATTTGAGGTGGGTGTCTCCACCACCATCTATGAGTTGATTCAGGTGAACCTTGGTACTGGGTAAGATCTGAGGCCAATGTTGATTAGTGAATCCATGCCATTAGAAAATAAATAGTAGTATGTGACCTTCCTGAAGTAGCATCATGATGTATTTGTTTTGATTTAAAATGAGATTCTTGAACTACACCCTTAGGTTATCATCCACCATATTGGGATCCCTAAGTGTCATCATGGGTTCAAGAAGCCTTATAGGAATCTGCACCATTCCCATGGTGTTATGTTTGAGGAAAAGTTTGATAAACTTATCAAATCCAACTTCACCAGGGATGTTGAGTACCCAATTTGGATAACTAAAATCATTATATTCAGGAACAATATTAGGAAGATCGGAGTCTTCATCCTCTTTCAGGACCTTGACCGCCATTTCCTGAAGGTTGATTTTCCCCTTCTTATGATAGAGTTGTTGATCGATTCCATAGTTAGGTTCCGGGATCTCTAATTCATGGAATGAAACTCCAAGTACTATTAGATATATATATGGCCCCTGAGGATGAGTATTATACCATCTTCATGGCTCTACAAGAGACCCATTTCTATCAGGTGATTCCCTCCAGCCTAAAAAATATAGGGGCCACTTATCAGTGGTCCATGCACCACATCTTCTGATAGATTCTTCTAATACTAGTGTAATTATATTTAGAAAACTCAATGGTCAAACCTCTCTACTATTAGGACTGTCTCAGAGACCTTTTGAGTTTTTTTGGATTCCTTCTCTCCTAAAATTTGAAGATGAACCCCTTTAAATGTATATTCAGGGTTACCATTAAAAAGTTTCTCTTCATAGTCATAAAATATAGAGACATCAAGATCAACATAGAAAAGATCAATTCCATCAACCAGATTCCTCCCCCAAGCAACCTCCATCAGATTTTAGGTATTTAATGACAAATATCCTATATATTTTGATTCATCATGAATTTGGATGGCAAGTATAAGTCATTTCCCAGGATAAGGAATAAAGTAACTTCCTACAAGTGGGATGAAGAGTTCTAGATCACCTTTAATGAGACCAAGAAATATCTTCTAAAACCTATGGTTCTGATTACATGCATATTAGTTAATCCCTTGGTCTTATATGCGACCACCCAGGAATGATCCCTCGGTTCCATTCATTCCTAGAAGAACAATGAGGGAAGGGAAAATAATTTATATTGTCTCAGCAGCATACTCCTCAACATGGAGACTAGATACTCTCCTATATAAGAGATATTCCCCACAATATTTCTTGAAGTGAAGATGTTTTAGAATTTTCTTTATCATCACAAGATACATATGGTGTCATGTGTATATCCATTTAAGTATATCTCAAATCTCCCCTTGCTTATGGGATGACTAATACACTGGGCGTTGATCCTCTATTAGTTTGACATCAGGTTCATTTCATAGATATTTGATATGGTTTAGGCATTGGAAGACTTTCTTTCCACCCATAATTCCCCTAAATAACTACCCCCGGATGATGATTTTCAACATGATGATATCCACTGAGTGGACCATGACATGCAATTTTGGAAAATGAATTTCACTGGTTCCTCCTGAAGCCCAATTGATATAAGGCTCAACATTCACAAACTCATCAAAGTAGGACTAGGGATCATCTTCATCACCCTAAGATAGTCTATTCGTTCATAGGCATTCCTATCATTAAAAGGCTAAACCTAAAATAATGAAGATTATCAAGATCTCATTACTAGTATCAAGGTGTCCCTTGAGATTTTTCCCCCGTTTTCATGTTATGAGAGACTATGAGATAGTCACTAAATAGATTAAAGGTGACTACATTTTCGAAAATCCAGAGCCTATTCCCCTGCTCGAGTGCACTCACCAGCTGATGGTGCAATTCCATTTTCACCTAGAGGTGACTCATGTCTCTCAATCAATGAATTTTTTTGTTGATTACTTATCTAGTAGTGTTTTTCCCTCATAGATCCTGACCATGATGACCTATTCATTCATATAGTTAATCAGATATTAATCTCTCCTATCATATCAGATTAAAACGATAGGCATTAGGTAAACCATTTATCTATTGTTTCTTCTTTGTTAAGACCCCCAGGTTCCACCATAGCATAAGAAATACCTGAATGAAAAAATCCTTTCATTTTGTATCTCTATCATAGAATTATATCATCAGATTAATCTGAGAGTGGGTTAATCCTTTGGCATTCTACATGGTTCAACCTCTAGAGCGGGCCTAACCTTGAATCCACTCTCTACAAACATGGTTTTTATGGAATACTCCTCTATTTCATCCAGGGATATGATATTCCCAAGTTTATTTAAGATCTTTATGTTGATTCCTATGGTTCTTATTATTATATTTTGAATCCCTCCCACCAGATTTGAAGGTGGGTCTACTTCTGGCCCACCACAGTCCACGACTACCACAAGTTCACCAAGAGGCGTTCAGAATGTTAGATCGATTCCAAATCTGTAAATCAACTATATAATTCCATTAACACAAAAATATATTATTTCCCTTTAAAAATATGGGGACTCGATGTTGTACAACCATATCCAGTAGAAATAGCTCTCCAGGGTAGGTCCATTTTGACTACAACAGATTTCATCCCTATGTGGGTAGAAGTAATTACCCTTAAGAAATTCAAGACCCAATCAATGATTTAATTTGTGACCTCCTATATCATCGATCTATTTTGAGTTCCTAACACCATTCTCAACAATAACAACACCAAATTTCATGCTGCTGAGTTGGATAAATTATACTCCAAGTACAATATCTGGTAGAACCATACATCCAGCTATTGTGCATAGGAAAATGGATATATCTAGGCATTAAAGAGACCCCTTGTAACAATCTGCAGAAGATGGTGGGTGAAAAACAGAATATTTGGCTAGAAAATCTCTACAATATCCTTTAGACCTATCATAGGACAACTCAAAATTACTCCCAGGTGTTTCCATATTCCATGGTTTATGGAACAGAGGCAGTCCTTCTCATTGAGAATCAGTTTTCATCATTATGAATAGTTATCAATGACGAGACGATGCTAGAAAAAAAAAATTATTCTAACTAGATAGTCTAAAATCCCTTGAAGAGAATAGGCTCTAAGACTTTCACAATCTAAAGAAGCACCGAAATAGGATAACGAGATATTTAGACAAGAATGTTTTCCACCACTCCATCCTAGAGGGTGATACAATACTATAACACGAAATTATAATGATATCTGGTAATAATCCCCTAAAGTTTGAGCCTTAGTGGGAAGGACCTTACATAATTCACAAATTTTATTCCAGTGGTGCATAATTTTTTATCACTATGGATGGAGATAGTATCACACCTCCTAACAATTCCAAGTTTCTCATGAAATATTTTTCATGAGTATCTTGCAGCATTCTAGCTACAAGATGTTAAAATCCAAAATAGCCATATTCCTAGTCACATGACGTTAAACTATGGGATATGTCCTAGGTACAAAATGTTAAACTATGTTCTTTTTCTAAAATCTATGACTGGATACTAGGAATCCTTATCTAAGTATCACAACCTTAAATTGTATACAAATCCTTATCAGGATTGTGTTGTGTGGTGTTAGTAAACCTTGGACCTTATTCCAGTCAGTTTTTTCATGATACCACAATGCACATATTTTCTTGAGAAATAGTACTCCATGGTCTGAACTCTATGACCACGAACTAAGAGCCTCATTTTTTTAAAATTCTAATACAATAAACTAGGAGTAGATTTCCTAGAAACAAGTCATTAAACTATGTGTGAGTATCCTCAAGAATATATGGTGTCGTACACAAGCCTCTTTTGGTTCATTAAAGTCAGGTTTGTCACTCCCCTACACTGCATATATAAGTTTGAGATTCCCACTGATGGTCTGAAATCTATGACCTTAAAATAATAACCCAAATCTAATCATCGTGACTTTAAACTATGTCTGGGAATTCTTTGGGAATATAGGGTGTGTTTTGGGGCCTCCTAGGGATATCATTCGCATTGGGTTGTTCTTACCATGTCACATGTGTCCCTTTACGAACATTCTCATATAGTCCAAACTCTATTAATGGAAACTAAGGACCCATGGACTAAACATTAGGGTCTTAAACTAATATCCATATTATTTTCCATGCAACATGTCCTTAAACTATCTGCAAGAGGTCGAGGCATTAGACCATTAACTATTTCTAGAAACTATTGTCTGAGGTGTATGTATTTAAATGGAAAATTCTGAAATCCTCATTGCATGATGTTAAAATATGAGTATTCCCCATAAAAATCAGTTTTCCACATACGATAGGTAAGGGATGGTCAAAAAACCTTACCCCATGTCTTGAACAAGGGATGACACATGATAAATGTTAGATGCCTCATAATACCTCACCAGAGAGTATCACCTCTACCAGCATCATTCTCTTATCATTCCATACTTCATAACTATATGTGTCTTGATTCCCATCCTCATGGGATATGTAAAGATGCTCAGACAATCCATCTCTAAGCCCACCCACAAATTCATCAACCCATCAACACCTTATCCCCAACTATGGTTGAAGAAATATAACCCTATACTAGAAATAGTTCATCTCAATGTATGCATGTGGTACAGGTACCTCCTAGGATCCTTTCATGTTAGGATATTACCTCTTTCATGCCACACAGATACCTATGAGACAAACCTATCCCTAGTCCAAGAATCATGACTTAATAATATTTTCCACCTTTATCATAGTCCAAGCATTATTACCCTAAAATATATTTCATTTCCTTCCAAATACTAGTGTGGTACAAAATATTCCTTTAAATCATTCACATTGGGTTTAACAACTTTTTTTCTACACAAGTACCCCAGAAATAAAAACTTCTAAAGTCCACATATCATGACATTAAATTGATTTCTCATAGTCTAAGTAACATGACTCCAAACTATTTACCATGGTCTAAACCATATAACCTTATACAATTTCAACCATCTCTAGGATCACTTCATATGGTGGGGCCTCCTTAGTCCTCATTCATATTCAGTTTTAACTCTGACACCGCATGAGAATCGTTGAACCCTCCTTAATTCCATATTCCAGACCATATAACCTTAAATTATGTGTCTCACCCCTAGAAATATGTGTGTCTTAATTCCAATCCTCATGGAATAAATAGTTATTATTATACCTACTATATCAAATCTTAGCTATAGATTCATTGAAAACCAACCATTGTCGTGGTGTAATCACACCAAATTTTCCCAAGGGCCCCCTTCTAGGTATAATCACTATTTAATTAACCTTAACCCATCAATGGGTCCAGATACCCTCATAACCCAATATGATGAAAGAATGTCCACAGTAAATTATTATATACTATAGTATCACCCTTGAAAATTTCAGTATTCCCCTGAATAAGGGATGATTTTATGCCTTATCAAACCAGGATGCCCAATATGAAAAATATGGGACGAATAGACATCTGTAGCACAAAATGTTAAACTGTACCCTTACCCAATATCAAACCAGGATTCCTCATATGAAAAATAACATATGAATAAACATCCTCCACACAGGATGTTAAACTTTAGTCTTACCCCTTATAAAACTAGGATTCCTCTTGAGGAGAGATGAATCTTACCCTGATTTAAATAAGTATGCCTCATATCCAAGTCTGAAATGATTCGGTAACCTCATTTGAGAGGTAAGCCCCTTATCTGTGTTGGTATTCCATCAGATCATGTTTGTGAAATATGTGTGTATTTATTCCCATCCTAACAAGATCTGTAATGATTCCTGGATATTTTATCTTGGGTTCAGCCACTCCATTGACCCATCACGGAGCCTTCTCCTTTCCCAGTTTCATGGCCTGAGTTTTATAGACTTAAATTGAAAACTGCAGTCCTAGAAGTATAACCTTAAAATATTTGAAACCTGACCCTTATTTTTTATATGGAATGTGGTGAATCTTGATCTTCATACACATCAGGTAAATACTCTTTTGTGCCATGTCATACACTTTAGGGTACCCTATGGTCCTAAATCTATAACCTTAAACTCATATCCGAACTCAAGTCCAAACATTATGAATCTAAACTATGTACAAGACACATCAAGAATGAGTTTTGTGGTTTTGGGTCTTCTTTTCCCTCATTCACATCAAATATGTAAAATCACCACACTACAGATGTCGATAAAGGGTGTGGCTGGTCCACATGAGATTCCAATTAACATCGGTTCACTCACACTATTACATGATGTTAAAATGTAATCTTACCCTAGATAATGAAAATATGATTCTGTATTGGATGGAAATGGGGAATAAATAGTGGGAAGATCAGTGTATAATCCCTATGCACCACTTCCTCAGTGTATGACATACAACTACGTGACTTACATCTTCATTTCATAATGTAATACTGCAAGGCATCCTAGACCCTCACCTAAGAGGACCTATCCTTGATGACAAGTCATATACCACATCATTCATGCTCATTATCCATCTCTCAACATATAAGATGATGCTCCACCTAGAAGAAGAGTTTGAATTTCATTCAGAATTATATGCCCAGACCAATGTTCTCTAAGCTATAGTGGCATAATTATAACAGAGTTTTAATCCATTAAAATATTTAATCACTTCATTTCCATAATTTATGTGCTTCTTATTGGGATCCTCATCCTCTTATAAATCTTAATGGAAACCCCTAAAAAATGGTTCATAGTCACAATACCTCACCTACCATCATGGGTACAATACCCATAATACTTTGGAGAACATACTAATTCTGTGCTTATAACATGTTCAGCAAACGACCCACATTTGTGTATCCCCAATCCCGAATAATGGTACAGATGCTATTTTTTGAACATGGTTAGAAGTTATCATGTATCATCATTCCACCCCCCTATGTTCTAGATTTAGGTCATTGTGATTCACACTCTCTATTTCCCTTTGTTTGGTTATAAATCAATTCACTTGGCATTACCTCATTCATGCACTAGAGCATGTCATCAATGAAAGTCGGATATTCTGAGAGTCTCATTCTCTATCCACGTCCTCTCATAGCCTAAATACTCTCAATGGCCAGTCAATAATAGAAAACCCTATGTTTTGGAGGATTATCATACACTCTCATGAAAATGAGAAATCACATGACCATCCCTTGTTTCTCACACCGAGCATGAATCATGTGATCATAGGGATTCATCATTGGTTGTTTTTAAAATATGATTGAAGTGCATCATAAAGATAAAGATATATGTTCAAGAATGAATAAATCAAATAATACAATGTTCCATAGGGTTATCAACAAATTTAATCCTCTCTTATTCAATATTTCTTTATAGATTGACCCCAGCAATTGAGTGTTTGTGCACAACCATCTTTTGATGAGTGACCTCGAGGGTCTGTTAGCACTCTTCTAGGTCTTCTTTCTACTCATCATCCATGGACTGAACATCATCTGCTCTGATCTGATGTTGGTTCTTCTTATCCTGGAAGTAATCCACTAAAGATGTTGCCTCTACATCCTTCGCCTATGTTGCTACTTTTTTATCCCTAAAATTGTGGATGAACTAATCTTGAGTAGGATCGACTACTACATGATCATGTACCTGGATGGGAGATCTCTCATTCATCCTCCATGAGAGCCTTAGATATCTATGCATTGAGTTTATTCCTGGAAAGGTTGATCACCTTCAATTCTTCACATGAATGCTCAACAGATAAGTATTGGGATAGCGTGTAAGGAATGATGGATTCCCCTCACTAGTCCCCAAAATAAATTTCCAGTGGAAGAGAGACCCCACCAAGTTGGGAAGCTCAGCAATTTGGGAGTTGGTGATGAATTTCATAACATTATTCCATTCCATATGATTGAAAATTTGGTTCTACCTGGAAAAGTATGATACAAAACACTCAAAATCATCATGTGGAGTGGGCACATAAAGAGATAATATCACCAGTATGTCATCAGCTATATTGTACAGATGCAGGTGTTTAGGAATGAGTATATGGATGTATACTCTCAAAAGGGACTCATCACAATCCTCTCCACCTATTTCAAAATCTTAGGTTGCACCTTGTGGAACTTATAAGATGGAAAATATCATACAAGCTTCACTGACTATCCATTTTGTGGCACAACCTTAGCTTCATCTCTCGCAGCCATCGCCAATGGAAATTTTGGAGCAGGGGAATCCAATACAGCCTCTTCAACTACTCCAGCCTCTTCCATAGTCACTACATGCTACATCACAACTTTTGCTCTAATAGTCACCTCCAATGACACCTACTTGATAGGTTCTGACACTATAACTACTTCATATATTATTTTCACGGGTACACCTAGACCCCCTCCATTGAGAGAACTGTGTCGAATCTCACTTTTAATGGAACCTATGTGGTCTTCGGGACAACCACAACCTCTTAATCCATCACCCTTAGGAGAGAAACATCCACCATTTCCACCTCAACCTCGGGAGATAGAAATTCAAGTGTTAATGTCAGTGTTTGAGTCTCGAGCATCATTTATCATCTGAGTAAGGTTCCCTCCATGTATTTTGCCTTAGTTTTAGGCTTTTATGGTTGGATTATCATAGCCACAACATTAATAAGGGACCCCACACTATCCCCTTTAAGGTTTGAGATCCCATAACCCTTTTTTTCATGTCTATCATGGACCTCCCCCTCATTAATTTCTATTTCATGCATAAGTGAAAAGGGAGTTAGGAAATTGTTTTAAGAACTAGTTATATCTTATACAAAAAGATCTGGGAGTTTACCCAATTAGCAGTATAATTTCAACCCCTATCTGAAATCTTGTAGGTATTTATTTCCCATGATTCCTCTGATTCTTCACCCTAGGCCACACCTGTAGCATTACGACCCGCAAAGGAGAATAGAGAAGAGAACATTCCCAATATTTTACTCACTCGATCATTCAAGGGTTGTGTGATATCTCAAGATTATATCATTTACTCCAACTTTACAATTTATTTTATCACTTTGGCATGAGGATAATATAAAAAACATTTTCATGGACCATCATGGTAAAAAATATCTCATTAGTGATGAGATATTATCACACCACCCAAGGGGTGGTGAGTTTCTTTTGAAGTCACTAGGTCTTCCAGACATTGGGTAATATGGAATAACTTGGAAAATTTGGTTGATGAACATGTTTCTTTGGCCCTTGAATGTGCACCCTCAAGATCACCCTAGTGGGCTCCCCTTCTTCTTGTTCCCTTCTTACCAAGAGTGTAGAGCCTGGTGCTTCTTCTCCTCTCCCTATTCCTCCCACCTCTTCGGGCCCATGAACTCCTAGACCCAATGCTTCTTCCCTACTCGATGGGCTAACTCTACCTCTATGGAATGAACTGACCTCCCCTTCGCCCCTGGTCTCATGGTTGATGGACCAACCTATTAATGGATTATGTGTCCCACTACCTCAGCATATCCCCAGGATATGCGCTTTCCCAACACTGTACATACATGTAAATAATCCCATATAAGGAAGTAGATGGTGGAGTCACATTTTTTATCCTTCCATCCTTGCATGTAATCATGTGTCAAATTTGCCTCATCATTGAAGAATGAAACTCATGATGTACCATAGAGTATGCCTTTGGAGTCATCCTCTACAAACACCAAAACATCATTGTGAAATAATTTGGGTTGTATGTCTTGCATATTGGCTCACATTTAACCCTCCTTACGAGTACCCCTCCTCAAAATTCCAAGAGGTATGATCACTACATGACGTTCCCTATATCATCATCAGTCATCATCCCCATAGGAAGGGGAAAAAGGTGAAATATGATGTTCTTGGCCTGCCAGATCTTCTATGGTACTTCCACTAAACCCAACATGAATGGACTTGTCCCCGCTATATTAAAGATCTCTGGACTTAAATTTTTTGAAAGATTATAAATGGGGTTTAGGTACACATATCCCCCTATTTGTGTGGCCATACGGTTGTATAGGAAATGAAAAGGCCACAAACACCATGGGGTATTCCCTTCCCTGATGTGGTGATATACCTTATAGAACATCACCAATACTAGGACAACCAAATTGAAATTCTACCCCTTTTCAATATCACATCCAATATGATGGTTCTCAGTCGCACCCCCATGTGTATAAGGCCCCAGCCTTAAAAATTACATAATATTGAGTTACCTAAAGAATACACATTGAGGATCTTTTCAGGTTTAGAGTTTTAGAGAATTAGATCATAAAACATGCATTACATTTCACATTTAAACAAAGTGGTTACATAAAAGATAGTACTCATTTTTCCCATCAACAGAATCATATTTAAAATAAAACATGGATTCTTTCTTGACACTTCTTTGACACTATCATCATAACATGTACCTTTCCCTTGACATGTGGAAAACATTTCCAAAACTTGGGATGAGCATAAAAAGCTCAGTAAGGGATATAAAAGTACAAAAAGAAAACATTAGTCCATGTATGAAATCATACTTTAGTCATAAAACATAAGCATTTTAACATACCTCATCAAATCTTGAATAAATCATAGAAATCATAAGACATAAAGGTAAAATGAGGCATTCATAACATTCATACATAGGGAGTAACCCTCATGGTTATGTTTGGAATACCCATCACATTATATTCCCTAAATCTCTTCGGAGAAACCTTAACGTTTAACTCCTTCACGTTACCCAATGCATTAGAGAGAAATATCGGGCTCACCCTCCCTTAGTTTATCATGGAACCACCCATCTTCGTAACAATGCCCAAGAACCATAACATAATCGTATCACATAAAATATGCATAAAGGAAACATAACATTTCCACATTTCAATCACAAGATATCAATACAACACATTGATATAATAAAAACATTATGAAAAACATTTTCAATACCAAAATAATTGAAATGTAAAACATGGTATTTTTTTAAAAAAAAATTATGGCTTGTAGAGGAAACCGAAACTCAAATAATGGTCACGGCGGCGAAGAAGTCGGTGTCGCCGCATACGTATGACAAAAACATTCTCTTTTGTAGTTTAGTAAAACGGTTCTTATAAAAAAGATTCCTTTTGAATAAACATAAAATTCAAAGGGTTTTATACACCGTATAAAAGAAAGTTGTGTGTAAAACAAAATATGCCACAATGAAAGGAGATTGAGACTAAGTCCCATACCTCAGGTCCGACTTGACTCGATCGTTCTTTAAAGTCCTGGATAATAAACATGAGTTAATTTCTACTTTCTTGAGAACCATATTCAAGTTCATTATTTCTTTTATATCACTTATTACCATGTTATGAACACTATGTAATTATTTAAGTTAATAATGGTTGTTTTGTCGATCATTGGTACTTGAGTCAAAAATAAACTCTTTATAATTACAAGTTGTTCATGTGGTAAAATGTAAATTATATCCAGAATTATATTCATGATGTAGATATCATATATATCATATATATCCAGTATATTCATGAATTTATAATATTACATAACATTTATAGGTAAGAAATGAAATGCACCGTTCATGGAGACGGTAAGCTGTACGTACGCATGAACGCTAATTTCATTTCTATTTCGTATTTAATGGAATGAAATCATAATGAAATAAAGATATATTATAATTACATTATAATATCCTATATAATATCATTAACTTCATCCTTTATACGTCCCACATATGGCATTAACGAATCAAATCACTTTGAGGGGCGGTAGTCCGCACTTCCTAAAATGAAGATATCGCGTTTACCCATAATGGAAACCATAAAGGTATGACATAAATGAAAAATACGGAAGCTTAAGGAAAACGTAAACGTATTATATATAATATTTTAATATGGTTACATCTTAATGGCCACCTTTGAAGGTGTTAGAAGAATATTGAACAATCATCGTTTCGTGAGGCAGAAATCCGCCATCCACGGAAACAGTATGCTCTTTAACCAATAGATGTAAGTGTGTGTAAGTGTAGCTCAAATAAATATTATAACAACATCCTAGTATATGGAATATACTGCTTTTTTTACAAAATAAATTAATAAAAAGAGTTTAGGGGGTTGGAGAAGCAAAATAAAACAATAGAGCATTAGAGAAGAATTTACCTTTGAATCAGGTAACTCCTCTTGGTTTGAACCAAAAGGGTTTCTTGAAGAGATTTCTGCCTAAGGTAAGGCTTCCAGGTTGAGGATAGTGATGTGGAGAGACAAAATGAGCAGATCTTGGTCGAGAAAAAGGATTGAGAGGTGTGGGTAAGGAGGTAGAGGTGGGGCCTTTTATAAGAGGAGAGGAGGGGCACTCTTGGAAAGGTATAAAATGTTACTTTATTTTCAAATGAGTTTCGGATTTTAAAGGTCTCACATTGATTTATTTCAAGGATAAAGTGATAAGGGTTCTAAATACACCCATCCAATAGGTTTTTGACATGTTTAGGTCTTATATTTTACAGTATCTTTTTATTTTATTTAAATCGTGAAATAATGAGGTAATCGCTGCATCATCATGGTGTCATATATAATTTAATTTATTTAATGTCAAAAAATTATAAAAAATCATAATATGATGTAGGAAATATTTTTAGCTTTCCAATTAATATCTATAGTCCAAGAGATCATATATTTAGACAAAATTTAATTTTTTTTACTCAGGTGATACATTCTTTGTTATATTTTACTTTCTTTAAAAAATAAAAAGATAAAAATTCATTATCACACAAAAGTGAATCCATGGTGTCCCCAAGTTTGGCACAAGGCATCCCATGGTCATCCATGACACAACCAGTAGTATTAGGACACATTTTTGTGTCATTTATTTTTATTATGATATTATTTTATTATCCTTAACTACCCGATTACTAATTAATCAAGATAATTAACGATAATTACCGTTGTTACTATTCACAAAGTCCAAAAACAAAAGAGTATTAATTACATATTTTGTACACTCTGATTCCAAGTATGGAATCCATTTTACCAAATTACAAACACATAAATTGCAATAACTAATTTAAAAAATAATTCTCGTTGTCAAAACAAATAGCGGGTTTTTTTGAAACAATATCTATGAAAAGTTTGGCATTAGTTTATGCCCAATTCCAAAGTGTTATTAATTATAATGACCACTATTGGATTAAATAGTAAAAATATATTCTATTTAAACTTTAAAACCAATTAAAAAGATAATCTAACCATATAATTAAAATATATGAAAAATATGTTTTGATGTATAATGAAGTATTTTTCACTATTCATTAAAAAATGAACATTGTCAGAAAAATACAAAAAAAATATCCAATGTTAATTTAAATGTCCCAATCATAAAGAATAAGTTTATTTTGACAAATAGAGATTATAAAATTGTCAAAATATTGATTTAAAAATGGTTCGCCATCAAAAGGCGGTAAAACAATCTTTTAAAAATATTAGAGAATTCTATGCTTAAGAATTGATTTATTCCCATTTTAAGCCTCTAAAACACTATATAATTCATATATAGACATAGATAAGAATATCTATTATTTATTACTTACTTGGGATGTTACAATGTGTGTATCCCTCACAGGGAGAATCCATCCACATATGAGCATTATGATAAATCTTGTCATCCTAACCATAGGTTGAGGTTCATTATTGGTGTCTTAACCCCACAACTTCCACTGGATTTCCCCTAGGATCCACTAGTAATATCCCTCCATGTCTCATTGGTATCCTCCAAGACATGTCTGTGGCCCCATTTATAGCGACCCGACCTTTTTTTACTTTACTATTACATCATTTCAAAGATAAACAACATAATAGTATTACACATGGAGGATCCAGAGGTTTAGTGTCTTGGGAAAACTAGGACAATACATAACAAATACAACATCAAGCATAAACATTTATTTAATTTCTTTTTCACTAGATTCTCAGTGGCACTTGTCCTCTCCTTAGTACATGTAGCCACCTGAGGATATACATCAAAAGGGGTGAGCTAAAAGCCCAGTAAGAGGATAGATAAGAATAATACATCATGGGGTGAGCATAATCATAACATAGGCAAAAGATCATGATCATGAGAGGAGCATAAGTAAAACACTTAAAATGTGGCAATGCATAAAAATGAAACATCATGTCTTAGTGGTTAACTACCACACATGCTTGTGAAAAAATCTATAATCATGTTCACACATCATTTCACATTTACTCATGAGATTCATCACTTTACCCAATGCATTGGAGCACTATATAATTTCGGGCGCATCCGTCACATTTAAACATTCATATTGCGCTATATAATTCCGGGCGCACCCATCACATCATAACATTATCATTATCATGATTTCCAAATAGAACACATATCAAACATGTACATAAATAACCCATGGAAAGGAATGGGTTTAGTCTCATAATAACACATTCATAAGCTTTGGGTTCCCAAAAGAAAGAGGTAACAACATACTTGATATAAGAAACATCAACCTTGAATGAGAGACAAAAGGTGAGATCTTGAAAGAAGAGTTCTTTTGGAAAACATTTTGATGGACATAAAAACCAGTGAAAAACAAGTATATCCCAAAAAAGTAAATTAAATGATGAACAAATGATCTTTGAGGAGTAACCATATCAAAAATGGAGTGAAAGAGGGAGAACCCGAAGGAAGAAAATTGGGTTCGAGATTTCCCCTTACATTGTACTCGAATGCCTCCTTCTCTTTAATGTCATGTATAATGACATTATATTCATTAATTAGAAATTCCAGAACCTTTTATACATTAATAGGGTTCATTCTGGTTTCATTATTTCATATTATGTTCCTTTGGATGACTTATAGAGTTTAAAAACATTGATTGGGGATGTACGTTTTCATGGTTTTCTTAAACGGTCCACTTGTATTCTTAAATTGATGTTTGGGTAGATCATGGGTAAACATAGAGAACTGATATTACATGTTATGAATGATATTACAGAAGATTGAATTCTTTTATAATGAGTTATATTATATCCAAGTGCACGAATCATTAGATAAAAATTTAATGATGGTTATTTGGGTTAATTTGAGCGGTTTTTGGATCACAACGATCTTGTTTTAACATTTAACTTAGTAATAAGGACATAGGTTATTTCCAGAAATTAAAATAGAACATAATACATATAAAATATTCTTGTTCGACCATAAAATGGTTTCATGACCAGATTGAAGGTAGAAATGGAAGAAGAGAACATGTCGTTTTTGAAGGTGATAAATTTAACACCTCATGAACAACGTTCTCTTTAATAAAATAAATGGAAGAGGGAATGGGTGTGGGGTGATATAATATTACATTAGAATCATAATAATACAGTATATATATAATACTGGATTTACAGAACAATTTGGATGAAGATAGGTAGGGAGAGATCAAGAAAGGAACTTGAACTTGAAAGGAAATTAAAGGATAGTAGGGAGAGAAATTACCTCTAGAATCCTTCTCTTGAGATCCTCTTAAAGGAAGCTAGGATTGGTCTTTTGATAGGACCAGAAGCTTTTGGACGTGGGGGATGAGCTAGGGAAGGTGTTTGGGCAGATTTTAGAGAAGGATTGAAGCTTGAGAGGTGTGAGGAAAAGAGGGAGTGAAGGGTGGCTTTTATAGTAGAGGGGAGAGGGGTTTCATTAATATAAAATTGATTAGTTTATTAATTTCACCAAAGAAAAGGAATAGTGAGTCTTGGATGACTGTTTCGGTGCGGATGTGCGTCGGGTTACGCTGTTCCGCCAGGACGTGTTCGCGCGTGCACCCGTCAACCCGAGGGGATGGGCGCGCGGCTTGTGGTCCCACAGTCCCGCTTTCCAAGGGCGGGCGGCATTCGTCCCTTATTCAGGGGCGTCTGCTCCTTGATCGAAACCGGGATGATGGGATGTCGGCTCCTCCTTCCTTGGACGTCTCCTCGGAACTCGTCGCCTAATCCGGGTCTCCCTCATAGATTTAAGACATGCTCGTGAATCTCGTTCCCGGCGCCATATCTTCATGGACACCGGTTAATTACGCTGCTTCCGCCCGGACGCTCCAAGGAGTCTGGGCGGGGCAGCAACCTGCGGTGAGAAGGCCGGGTGGCTCTGGGTGCTGGGGGCGTGTCGTAGCACTGCGGCTCTGCACGTCTGTCTTCCGTCCCTAATAGGGCTTCTCGAAGGCATGATGGCCTGAGGCATCCCGCACTGGGTGCGGGGAACTGTGTCACCTGAGGTTTTCCTCAGCTTCCCATGTTTAACACGGGGTATGCCGCGAGTTTAACGTCCAGCGGGGACGGCATCGGACCGATCAACACGAAAAGTGGATCAGATGACAGAACCCCTTGCGGGGAACCTCCGACGCTGGGGCCAGCACATGGGCGGCTTCCCAAGTAACGTGGAGTGGAGTGAAGTGGCATGACCCCACCGGGATGTGGCGGCCCGGGTAAGGATCAGGATGGATGATGGAGTGAAGAGCTTGGACCCCGTAGGGGCTTCCTACATACCGCGCGTTAGCACGGATCAAAGTCAACGTAGTTCGGGTATACAGTTTAACGTCATGCTGGACGTCGGCAAGCCGACTCACGAAGAGGTCGAGGCCGCCGGGCGGAGGATTGAACCGAACCACCTCGCACAGAGGGGGATGGAACGGCCGGGTGGATCACAGTTTCACGTCATGCTGGACGATAAATGGAAAAAGGGACTGTGGGGAGGCACAGTGGAGATACACACGGGCAGTCTCCCACAGGGGCGGATTCATAGGTGAACCGACGCAAGCGTGAACCCTGGAGGGGTCCACTGATGGATGAACCGACGTAAATACGACCGGGACGACCAGGTGGCGGGCTTGGACCTCAAGAAGGCTTCCTACGTACCCTGTATAGAAGACAGGGATCAAAGTCCACGTAGTTCATTCTGTCAGGACTTACGCACTTGAGGCAGCCCGGATGCGGCAAAACTCAGTTGGAAGGGACTTGGACCGAAAGTAGGAGACACCTCGATCCCAGTCACACCCTCTACTGGCTTCGGCGGTGGGGAGGCGCAATGGAGATACACATGTGCAGCCTCCCACGAGAAACTAGGGGTTTGTAATACCCTGCCCCCGTAGGGAAAAGCCGCTCCCATTAAATCGTCCCTAAAGAGGGGCAATCCCGACATCCCTGCAGAGACGAGCGGGTGGGGGCCACGTCCAAACCGGGGGAGACCCTGCGTGCAGAGCAAGGGATCGGATGATGCGGACGGTTTAGCGTCTTGCCAGACGAAGTACAGTTTAACGTCGTGTGTTGAGGACGAAGCGGACGGTTTAACGTCTTGCCGGACGAAGTACAGTTTAACGTCGTGTGTTGAGGACGAAGCGGACGGTTTAACGTCTTGCCGGACGAAGTACAGTTTAACGTCGTGTGTTGAGGACGAAACACTTGGCAGTTTAACGTCTTGCAGCGCGGACGATGGGGGCTAGGCAGTTTAGCGTCGTGCAGCTTGGACGGATGTGCAGTTTAACGTCATGCTGGACGTATGGGCAGTTTAAAGTCTTGCGGGACGAATGCGCAGTTTAACGTCATGCTGGACATATATGCAGTTTAACGTCATGCTGGACATTGTGCAGTTTAACGTCATGCAGGACGAATATGCAGTTTAACGTCATGCTGGACGAATGATTGCCGCCGATGGGTCCGTGTCACTTCGCACGAGCCTGGAAGGCTGCACGGGAAGACAGCGCACGGTTCGGGCACCCAGGATGAGGATCATCGGGCGCCACGCAGGCGGGTACCCTCAGGGGGTCAAGGGAGGCGACCCTGGCGGATTGCGCGCAAAAGAGGAGCTTTGCGCGCAAAACCGTGGGTCGGCGCGCAAAAATGGCGGGCTGGCGCGCAATTGGGCCAGCGCTTCGCGCGCGGATGATGGGGATTGCGCGCACCGGGCTTCGGGTAGCACGCGGGGGAAACGGCTCATTCTCTAACGAATGGCCACTTTAAGATGGGGGGTGCGCGCAATCGGGTTGGATTGCACGCACCCGGGGGCAATTGCGCGCAAGAGGCTTCTTTTGCGCGCAAAGGCCTTCGGGTTGAAATTTATTCAAAGTAAATGAGCCAAGGGGATTGCGCGTGAAGGCGGACCCCAAGGCTCTACTGCGCGAAAGAAAGGAGGTTACCTGAAGATCGGCATTGCGCGCGGAAGGGGCTGGATTGCACGAACGAGCGACGCTTCGGATTCTGGCAACCTTCAAAACGTCGGGGGTCGCCTTATATTTATAGGCGACCCCGGGCGCGGAATCCGGTCTCGGGCGCGCAATTCGCTTCGCGGGCGCGGAATCAGGACCCGGCGCGCAAAGGAGTCGCGCAGGCCACGGCGCATTGCGCGCATCCCGGGAGGATTGCGCGCCACGACTCAACTTTGCGCGCGAGCTTCTGAAATTTCGCGCAAGTCCTCCGGGCCTTCCGGAACGTGCCTCTGACTCCAAATATCACTTCGCTTTCCGCATCCGGAGCTTCGTTTGGAAACAACAGACTTTTCCGGCATCTACAATGACCAATAATAGTAATTTCATAATGTAATCCCAAACCAAGTGGGCTTACATAAGCATAACATCATCGATGACTCAATTAATACATTATTTAGCTTTTATTGTGAATTATCAGATTCCACTATTCATCAAAAATTCAAGTATCTCAGAAAAATCCCAAAAATTTACCCCAACCATTTTTCGACGTATAGAATCCAAAGATGAAGTCCATTTTTCAAAAATAATTTTCTAAGTATTATTAATTTAATATTTAAATAAAATCATAATTTACTTAAAAAAAAGTTTTTAAGATTAAAACTGATTTTATAGCTCTTTCACAAATTACGTAGGGTCTTATAAAATTATCTAAAAACTATTAGAAATTGATTCAATACTTTATTAATACATTCCAGGGGAATAAATATTCTTTTAAATTAATTAATTAATTATAATTAATTATTCATGACTTATAAAATACCAAAAACGTTTACTAAGTTCAAATTATCACTTTCTATGTTATCTAAATTTTATTTTATTATTCATAGGTAATATTACTCTTATTTACTATTCTTAAGGGTCATATTACTATTCATAAGGGTAGGTTACTATTCATAAGGGTAGGTTACTATACACCAAAAATTATTTTTGTTTCATTAGACTCCAAAAACTATATTGAACACAACCGTGTATGTTGGATTTTTTGAATTCCAAACATAGGGGTGACAAAATTATGTTTAAAGGTCACTTATCACTTAGTAGTTCATTATTTTGTGTTTTTATGACATAGATATAAGAAGGGAATTTTCCATTGAAATACTTTGGGTCGTTACATTCTTCCCCCCTTAAAAAATTTCGCCCCTGAAATTTTACTTTACACAAACAGGTGAGGGTACTTCTCCTTCATTGCCTCTTCCAGTTCCCAAGTTGCTTCCTCAAAATTTTGGTTCCTCCACAACACTTTGACAAGGCGTTTTTTCTTGTTGTGTAGAATCTTCTCACTTCGATCCAAAATTTTTACCGGCTGCTCCTCATAGGAGAGATCATCTTCCAGCTGTACCACATCTGAGTTTAGTACATGTGAGGGGTCTGGTATGTACTTCCTTAGTAGTGATACATGAAACACATCATGAACTTGAGCCATATTCGGTGGAAGTGTCGGACGATAGGCCACGGCTCCTATACGATCAAGGATCTCAAAGGGGCCAATATACCTTGGGCTTAGCTTCCCTTTCTTCCCAAATATCATGACTCTCTTCCATGGAGATATTCGAAGGAATACTTCAGCTCCAACGTCGAACTCCAAGTCCCTTCGACGATTGTCAGCATAGCTCTTTTGCCGACTTTGAGTAGCTTTGATGTGTTTCTGGATGACTTGAACCTTCTCGGTCATCTCCTGCACAATATCGGGTCTAAGTATCTTTCTTTATCCAACTTCATCCCAATAGGTTGGAGTTCTACATCACTTCACATAAAGATCTTCATAAGGAGCCATATGAATACTCGAGTGGAAGCTATTGTTGTATGAGAATTCATCCAATGGGAGATGTTGATCCCAACCACCTTTGAATTCAAGAGAGCAGGCTCTTAGCATATCTTCAAGCGTCTGAATAGTCCTTTCAGACTGGACATCAGTTTGGGGGTGATAGACCGTGCTGAAATTTAATTCAGTACTCAAAGCATGTTGAAGGCTCTTCCAGAATTTAGATGTGAACCTTGGATCACGGTCAGAGACAATCGAGAGTGGAACACCATGCAGTCTCACCACTTCCTTCACATATATCCTTGCAAGCTGTTCAAGTGAGAGGTCTTCCCGAATAGCGATAAAATGGGCAGTCTTGGTGAGTCGATCAACCACAACCCAAATCTCATTATTTCCTCTTGACGTTTTCGGGAGACCCATGACAAAGTCCATAGTAACATTTTCCCATTTCCACATGGGTATAGATAATGGCTGCATCATGCCTTTAAACTTTTTCCGCTCAACTTTAACTTGCAGAAAAACCAAGCACCTTGATATATATTCTGCAATCTCCTTCTTCATGTTATCCCACTAGAAGTGTTCTCGGAGATCACGATACATCTTGGTACTTCCAGGATGAATTGAGAAATTTGAGCTATGTGCATTATCCAATAGCTCCTTCTTTATTCCGGGTGATGAAGGCACACAAAGCCGCATTCCAAACCAAATCACACCATCATTGTCGATATGGAATTCTTGCAGCTTCCCTTCCTTTACTGCATTCACCCTCTTTTGTATCTCCACATCATCCCTTTTTGCTTCCTTAATCTTTTGTTGGATGGATGGTTGCGCAATCATTTGGGCAAGGTAGTATGTATCGTCTACCCTTACGATTCCTAAATCCATCCTTTGCATATCCAAGAAGATAGGGTCTTTCTCAATCCTCAACATGGATAGAGTAGCGGGTTCTTTCTTTCTTAGAGCATCAGCTACCTTGTTCGCCTTTCTAGGATGATAGTGAATAGATCAATCATAATCCTTGATTAGATCTAACCATCTCCTTTGACGCATGTTGAGCTCATTTTGTGTGAATATGTACTTTAGGCTCTTCTGGTCGGTGTATATGTCACACTTCTCGCCATAAAGGTAGTGCCGCCAGATTTTCAAGGCAAAAATCACGGCTGCCAGCTCTAGATCATGCGTCGAGTAGTTTTGCTCATGGATCTTCAACTATCGTGAGGCGTAGGCTATCACATTATCATTTTGCATGAGTACACAACCCAAGCCTTTCTTTGAAGCATCGTTGTATATCACAAAACTTTCTCCACTTTTCGGTAGTGTGAGTACAGGTGTAGTGATCAGCCTTCTCTTTAGCTCCTTGAAGATTCCCTCACATTCTTCCGTCCATACATACTTTACCCCTTTCCTTGTTAACTTAGTTAATGGGCTTGACAATCATGATAAGTTTCTCACAAAATGTCGATAGTACCCAGCTAATCCAAGAAACTACGGATTTCTGTGACACTGGAGGGCCTGGGCCATTCCTCAATCGCCTTTGTCTTTGAAGGGTCCACAGAAATTTCCTCTCTTGTGATCACATGTCCCAAGAACGTGACTTGATTCATCCAAAAGTCACACTTGCTGAACTTGTCATACAACTTCTCCTTTCTCAATGTCGCCAACACAAGTCTTAGATGTTCTTCATGTTCCTCCTTACTCTTGGAGTAAACGAGAATATCATCAATAAACACTACCACAAATTTGTCAAGGTAATGTCTAAAGACTCTATTCATCAAATCCATGAAGATTGCAGGGGTATTAGTAAGTCTGAAGGGCATCACCAAAAACTCATAGTGCCCATACCTTGTACGAAAGGCAGTCTTCTGAATATCTTCCTTCTTCACCTTTACTTGATGATATCCAGAACGAAGATCCACCTTTGAGAAGTATTGAGCTCCTCTTAACTGATCGAACAAGTCATCAATCCTTGGGAGAGGATACTTGTTCTTTATGGTGATCTTGTTGAGTTCCCGATAATCGATACACAGCCGCATGGTTCCATCCTTCTTCTTCACAAAGAGCATTGGTGCACCCCAAGGTGATGCACTAGGGCGTATGAACCCTTTGTCCAGATGCTCTTGCAGCTGCTTCTTTAACTCCTCCAGTTCGATAGGAGCCATCCTATAGGGGCACTTCGAGATAGGAGTATCTCCGGGTATGAGTTCAATTGGGAACTCTACCTCACGATTCGGGGGAATTTCAGGTAACTCTTCAGGAAATACATCGTCGTATTCCCTTACAATGGGCATTTCCTCAAGGTTGGCACTTTCCTTCGACTCAACCATTTGGGCGAGGTATGCTTCTTCATAGGGATCAACACCCACACTATTGAAGGATTTTTCAAAGGATATTCATGATCTTCCTTGCATTTGTATAGGAGCATGGGATGGTTCGGAATATGAAAATATATTTCCTTTTCCCGAAAGTTGATATGTGCCCTATATAACGAGAGCCAATCCATTCCCATTATAGCGTCGAATTCCACCAAGGGAATTATTACAAGATTTTCTGGAAGAATCTTCCCACATAGGTCAACAGGAGAAGAGTCAAACACTTGGGTTGCAATGATTACACCACTTGGTGTTTTTACAGATATCTCTACTTCAAGGTTTCGGGGCTTCGATTCTATAGTTCTAGCAAACTTTCAAGATATAAAGGAATGCGTAGAACCAGAATCAAATAAGACTTTTTCTATTCTTAAGTGAATAGGAAGTGTACCTTGTACGACTTCATTATCATGTTCCACCTCCGCATTAGTGATTGCATAAGCCTTCCCTTGTTCCTTTGGCTTTGGTGGTTGTTGGCGCTGATTACCCTCAAGAGCTCGAGGTTTAGTGCACTTGTTTGAATAGTGCCCTAGCTCCCTACAGTTGTAGCATTGAACCAAGAGTGGTTATCTCCTTTCATTGGCTACATTATCCTTCCTTTTCATGTCTTTTCAACACTTGTGAGATTGGTCTCCTTCCTTCCCACACTTAAATAATTTCGCCGTACCTTTGAGGCAGTTCCCATGGTGAAACTTCCCACATTTTTGGCATGTGGGTCGTTGTGTTTTCTTCCCATCATTATCACTAGATCCACCATCTTGAAACTCCATCATTCTTTTCTTATCACCATAGCCATGGGACCATTCTCCAAACTCCATCTCCACTTTGAGAGAACACCGAAAAACTTCTTCATAACTCCCAAAGTCTCGAATTGCAAGAGCCTTTCGAAGATGTGGTTTTAATCCACTAAAGAATCTATCAATTTTGCTATCATTGTTGATAACAAAACCTGAAGCATACCTTGCGAGCCTTGTGAAATTTTCTTCATAGGTTGTGACAGATTCTCCTTCTTTTTTCTTGAGCTCTATGAATTCTCTCTCCATATTCGTGCGAAGAGTTCATGGAAAGTACTTATTAAGAAACATTATCTTAAAGTCTTCCCATTCCATCTCTTCAATTTCATCCCTTGGCTTGGTGTTATTAATCAAAGCCCACCATTGATCAGCTTCTCCATCTAGACGATAAAAGGCTAGAGTCACCTTCTCTATCTCAGAACAGTGAAGAACAGAAAAGATCTTCTCCATGGAGTTGACCCACTGTTCCGAAACTAGTGGATCGGAAGATCCATAAAATGTCGGTGGTCGTTACCGCATAAAACATTCGATAGCTAGTTTCTCCCTCTTTGGTGAAGGAGGACGTTCCCCATTATAATGGTTATTATTCATAACCCGAGATAATTGGGTAAGCATCGCCATGAAGTTTTGAACTCCACCTACAAAATCATTGGGGATGTCGTTCGGGCAATCGTTGCATTGGCCTTCGCAAGAGTTGTTGGCCTGATTTCTCCTAGTTCCCACCATTTTCTAAAATAGAAAAGGTTAGAACAAAACATAAGTAAACAAGTCATGAATAACTTATTAATTTAAACAATTATACCAAAACATAACATATGGAATCCCTAGGTAAATATCCTTGTGTGCATATTTGTACTTAGTCTCATGCTAGAGGTTTTCTTTAGGGTTCACTAATCCTAATTCCCAAATTAACTAAACCTTTCCTTTGATACCAACTACAGCGACCCAGCCTTTTCTTACTTTACTATTACATCATTTCAAAGATAAACAACATAATAGTATTAGACATGGAGGATCCAGAGGTTTAGTGTCTTGGGAAAACTAGGACAATACATAACAAATACAACATCAAGCATAAACATTTATTTAATTTCTTCTTCACTAGCTTCTCAGTAGCACTTGTCCTCTCCTTAGTACATGTAGCCACCTAAGGATATACATCAAAAGGGGTGAGCTAAAATCCCAGTAATAGGATAGATAAGAATAATACATCATGGGGTGAGCATAATCATAACATAGGCAAAATATCATGATCATGAGAGGAGCATAAGTAAAAGACTTGAAATGTGGCAATGCATAAAAATGAAACATCATGTCTTAGTGGTTAACTACCAAAAATGCTTGTGAACAAAGCTAGCATCATGTTCACACATAATTTCACATTTACTCATGAGATTCATTACTTTACCCAATGCATTGGAGTGCTATATAATTCCGGGCGCACCCGTCACATTTAAACATTCATATTGCGCTATATAATTCTGGGCGCACCCGTCAAATCATAACATTATCATTATCATGATTTCCACATAGAACACATATCAAACATGTACATAAATAACCCATGGAAAGGAATGGGTTTCATCTCATAATAACACATTCATAAGCTTTGGGTTCCCAAAAGAAAGAGGGAACAACATACTTGATATAAGAAACATCAACCTTGAATGAGAGGTAAAAGGCGAGATCTTGAAAGAAGAGTTATTTTGGAAAAAAATTTGATGGACATAAAAACTAGTGAAAAACATGTATATCCCAGAAAAGTAAAGTAAATGATGAAAAAATGATCTTTGAGGAGTAACCATATCAAAAATGGAGTGAAAGAGGGAGAACCCGAAGGAAGAAAATTGGGTTCGAGATTTCCCCTTACCTTGTACTCGAATGCCTCCTTCTCATTAATGTCCTATATAATGACATTATATTCATTAATTAGAAATTACAGAACCTTTTATACATTAATACGGTTCATTCTGGTTTCATTATTTCATAATATGTTCCTTTGGATGACTTATAGAGTCTGAAAACATCGATCGGGGATGTACATTTTCATGGTTTTCTTAAACGGTCCACTTGTATTCTTAAATTGATGTTTGGGTAGATCATGGGTAAACATACAGAACTGATATTACATCTTATTAATGATATTACATAAGCTTTAATGATTTTATAATTATTTATATTAGATTCAAGTGGACAAATCATTAGATAAAAATTTAATGATGGTTATTTGGGTTAATTTGAGCAGTTTTTGGATCACAACGATCTTGTTTTAACATTTAATTTAGTAATAAGGCCATAGGTTATTTCCAGAACTTAAAATAGAACATAATACATATAAAATATTCTGGTTCAACCATAAAATGGTTTCATGACCAGATTGAAGGTAGAAATGGAAGAAGAGAACATGTCGTTTTTGAAGGTGATAAATTTAACACCTCATGAACAACGTTCTCTTTAATAAAATAAATGGAAGAGGGAAAGGATGTGGGGTGATATAATATAACATTAGAATCATAATATTATAGTATATATATAATACTTGATTTATAGAACAATTTAGATGAAGATAGGTAGGGAGAGATCAAGAAAAAAACTTGAACTTGAAAGGAAATTAAAGGAGGAGAGGGAGAGAAATTACCTCTAGAATCCTTCTCTTGAGATCCTCTTAAAGGAAGCTAGGCTTGGTCTTTTGATGAGACCAGCAGCTTTTGGACGTGGGGGATGAGCTAGGGAAGGTTTTTGGGCAGAGTTTAGAGAAGTCTTGGAGCTTGAGTGGTGTGAGGAAAAGAGGGAGTGAAGGGTGGCTTTTATAGTGGAGGGGAGAGGGGTCTCCTTAATATAAAATTGATTAGTTTATTAATTTCACCAAAGACAGGGAATAGTGAGTCTTGGATGACCAATAATAGTAATTTTATAATGTAATCCCGAACCAAGTGGGCTTACGTCAGCAGAACATCATCGATGACTCAATTAATACATTATTTAGCTTTTATTGTGAATTATCAGATTCCACTATTCATTAAAAATTCAAGTATCTATGAAAAATCCCAAACATTTACCCCAACCATTTTTCTACGTGTAGAATCCAAAGATGAAGTCCATTTTTCAAAAATAATTTTCTAAATATTATTAATTTAATATTTAAATAAAATCATAATTTACTTAAAAACAGTTTTTAAGATTAAAACTTATTTTATAGTTCTTTCAAAAATTATGTAGGGTCTTATAAAATTATCTAAAAACTATTATACATTGATTCAATACTTTATTAATACATTCCAGGGGAATAAATATTCTTTTAAATTAATTAATTAATTATAATTAATTATTTATGACTTATAAAATACCAAAAACGTTAACTAAGGTCAAATTATCACTTTCTATGATGTCTAAATTTTATTTTATTATTCATAGGTAATATTACTCTTATTTACTATTCATAAGGGTCATATTACTATTCATAAGGGTAGGTTACTATTCATAAGGGTAGGTTACTATTCACCAAAAATTATTTTTATTTCAGTAGACTCCAAAAACTATCTTGAACACAACCGCGTATGTCGAAGTTTTAAAATTCCAAACATAGGGGTGACAAAATTATGTTTAAAGGTCACTTATCACTTAGTAGTTCATTATTTTGTGTTTTTATGACATAGATATCAGAAGGGAATTTTCTATTGAAATACTTTGGGTCGTTACACCATTGGTAGCCTCTTTTCAAGATACTCCAAATCAACTGGCTCTACATCTCGTTCATTCAAGAAATACTGAAACCATTTTATGAAGGTGATATCCCTCATCCCTAAATTCTCTTTTCGAATTCCCTACAATAGATCTATCCATGCCTTTTTTGGAGTCGGCATCTTCTCTTGGTCCCCAAATACATTTTCCATAGTGATTAATTCATCCTATATAACACCCATAATTGGGATTCCATAAATTTTATGAAGGTCCTAATGGATGACTCTGACCTCCTAGTGTTGAAAATGGAATGTTTTGGTCCCTGGTGACCACCAAATCAGTAATTCATGCATGATTTTCTAAGGATCTTAGTCATGAAACAATGATTCCCATGATGATTCATAGAGTTCTAATAGTTTCATATCTTCCTCAAACTCAGTTCATGATGCACATTCCTAGTAAAATGAGGACCACTCATCGGTAATGTTGTTACCCTGACATAAGTCCAAGACATCGTTCCATACCTTCAGTAGATCCCCAAAACACGTCGTGAGGATTGGATTATACTGGGGTGTGGATACCTCATCCTATAGCTTCTCTCCATCAATATTGTTGATCTGGTTGTAGAGATATTCTACTGTGATTTTTGTGTGTGCCTTCTAAATATACATTATAGTACCCTTATGCCATTGTTTCTATCCTAGTATGGCCCTAAACTTGTAAGTCGATTCTTCCCTACTCACCACTACGTTAAAGATGCCATCCCTAAAACAAAATCTATAAATTAGTATCCTCTTACATTTTTGGTATTACCTACATGCCTCCATTTTTAGCTTAAGGAGAAATTGATGTTCCATGTATCTTTGGAATCTATACCCAATCATAATATTTCATTTTGTCTCTTCCATCCGAACAGCATCCTCATTGACTCAAAGAGCGGTCATTAATTTAATAAAAAGTTATTCTTTTGAGTCTGTTTTTAAAGGTCATTCCTGAAGGTCATTCATGGAGATTTTTTGTGTATCCATGGTTCATATAGATCAATTCACGACGGTTGGTTTTGTTGAATATCTCTTGATGATAATTGTTTGTGGAGGAAAGTTCAAGGAGTTTTGTTTGCTAAGAATCTTTCACAGAGAACAGTTCATGGAGATAGTGAGATTTTCAAGAAGATAGAAAATATCATTTCTCATAATGGATGTTTGGTACCTTTGAGGTGTACCCCCTCTATAATTTATATGTGTATGGATACCCAAACTTCATGATGTTCTTCGCAATGTAGCGTCCATGAGTGGGCTTCATGAGTGCACTTCACAATTGAGCTTCATGAAAGGGAGTTGATTTATAATATTTGGTGCTTCCCCCTAATAATAAGACCCTCCATTTCCTCGTAGGATCCAATTATGATAGGGTAATTTTTTGGTTCTAAAATAACAGTTCCAAAGGAATAGTCCATGAAGGTACGGTCGATTCAGAGAAAATCCAAGCCAAAACAGCCCAAAATACATTAAAAGGGTCTACTTCGTGATGCCCATCTTCTTCATGATTGAACAAATATCATGAAGCTCTCTATATGAGAATTTCCTTCATGAAAACATGAAAATTTGATAGTAAACTTCTTTACAGTGCTTTATTAAAGTCACAGAGCACTTTGTGAATACGCAAAGTGTTGACGGTGTCTTTGTGAATGCGACTCTAAGACTCACTGAATGGTGTTTGCTCATGAATATCTCATATCTTTATAAATTCATCAAATCAACATGAAACCACATTCCTATAAATTCCCCTTTATCACAATATTTTAGTATTAATCCAAAATTTTAGATTCCTAATCTCTCCCAATTCACAAACCTCATAAACGTCATAAACCAAAGAGAAAATGGATCACCTAAGGTATACAAGGTTCACGATACCCATTAACTTTTATTAATAAGAGCCCCTACATAATGTGGGAATTCCTTTTGTGATGGCCTACACCCTTTTAAAAATAATAACACCCTCTATGGTACTTAATTCTTCCCAAATAATTCTCTCTTCATGAAACACTCTTCTCATAAATTCGGGTATCCCTCTGAGGAAGGGTCACTATATTTTGTAAGGACAAATCCTTTATAATTTCTATGACCTCCATGAGGACCACAAGCCTGGTAGGAATCATTATCTTGAACCTCCAATATTTTCAAAGAACCTACCATATGTCTCTCTATAGAACCTCTCTTCTATTGACACTACTTCATGAAGGTTGAGTGCCCAGGGATTCCAATTTCATATAAGACCGATTCAGATGCACATATAGTCCCCATGTGGCCAATTCCACCCACTCCTATGCCTGATCACTCCACTCTAAGTGAGGATCAGTCCTACCACCTACCATTTTTCTCTCAGTGCAGGTACCATAACCCCTATTTCTTCTTAACATAGGAATCATAATGTGGATACCATGATTGACCACTCCTCTTGTCATTGTACCCTGGCAGTGCCAACTCTCTGTCCCACCTAGAGGTGTATGAGAGATAATCACGTAAACCCAGGGGGTGAGGAGACCCCCCCCCACATCTGTGATACATGATCTAAAACATCATAGTCCCATGTCTTAGTTGAAAGACATTAAATTGGATAACAACACCCTTAGCGCTTGTTGTAAAATAGTAGTCTTACCCTATGAGATAGGCATAGGATACTCCATGTACGAGTTGAATGGGAAGACCTTGAATATGATATAACAACCCTTATCTTCATTACACTTTAATACATGATTTATTACATAGGATTAAACATAATAAAAACAAAAAGATCTAGAATTATAGTTTCATTTCTAATATATTACATGAAAATTTAAAATAGTAAAAACAACTTCTTTATTGAATTTTATTTAACATACTCTCACTTAAAACATCATGGGAAAAACTAGGGAAATAGAAATGAATGGGGTGAGATATAATCTATAGTAAAGTAAATAATCATGGAATAACATGAAGATAAAAATACATGTTAGACAATAGGCATATGAGTGGAGCATAAAAGGGATGTCAATAAAAAACATGAAAAATAATACTTGATTTTGAATGATAACATGTGAAATGTGAAAATATATTAAAACATTGCATCATAAACATAGTTCAAGGCTAACTGCAAAGAAATCATTATAGAAAAAATCTCATAAAGGAATCGTGTTCACTCCCTATCCCAACATGATTTCTTATGAGACTAATCATTACTCAATTAATTGGATCACTATATAATTATTGGTGCACTTGTCATTTTCATTTTATTCTCTTGCTTATGTGTTCCAAATTGATCATACAACAAGGATTCAATCATAATTATACTTTATTCAAAGTTCAATGAGTGTGTAATACATATATATGTGTCCTAATTAAAATAATCTTAAGTGTATATATTTGAAAAATCTTGATAAGAAATGGGTATGGTATTCAATACATGACTGTTTTGGCATGAAAAATCACCATGAAATTTCGGAAGCATAACAGCGTCAAATAAAATTCATAAAATGGGTTAATGATAGAGAAAGGTGTCCCTCATCATTTGGGAATTAAATGAGTAGTAATAAGTACATTGGAAGAGGTGTCTTGACATTATGAATTGTAAAATATAACGCATGAGATATTAAATAAAATTAAATAAAGACGAGAATGAGAGGATCCCTTATTAAATTTTTGCATGGTAATAGGTGTACATAAAGGTTCATGGGAGTGATTAAAGAGAGAAGAATGGATCTCTCATAAATTAGACATAAAATGGATGGTAAGTGGAATATGGAAGAATATATTCCAATATTAAAAAATGGAAATTATTAGGCATAACACAAAAGATGTGTTTCAATAAAAATAAGAGTGGGAGATCCCTTTATTTAGACATGGTTACGAGTGTACATAAAGGTTAATGGGGAGGATTAATGAGAGTTAAAGGGATAAATCATAATTTATAAAAAAAATGGATAGTAAGGGAGATATGTAAGAACGTATTCCAACATTAGGAATTAGAAACCAAAAGCAATAAAATGAATAAGATTATTTAATTGAAAAGCGGAGAGGGAGGTTTCTTCCCTTAAGAGTTTGACTCCAAATGCTTGGTAGGAGCTTCTTGAGAGCTTGGGGGAACCTTTGAAGGACTCTAGAGAGGGTATGGAAGAGTAAGGATGTGATTAAAGGATTTTTATTTATGATTAATGGGATATTGGGTGGTTTTATGTTGGAAATGAGTGGGGATTTTATTATTATTTCCCATGTATAGGTTTTGGACTCTACATAATAAAACAACCAAAAACCAAAAAGCTTGACTTCGTTTTTGCCCATGGTTTCTGCCATATGTGAGTGTTTTTTTGTTATTTTATAAGTATATGTGATTAAAATAATAAAATAATACCCTTGCTAATGTGTAATTGAGTCATACTCTTAAATAAATGATTTTAAAACCTTAAAATATATGAATGGTTTTGGAGAATTCATAAATATAAAATCAATCAAATAAAAATAAAATCGCATTATTTTAAATGTAAAACATATATTTATTCGTGGATACCCTTTATAGTATTTATTTAATCACTTTTGGGTCATTTTGATATCATAGTACACACCCTATATTTATACAGTATTTTATTTTTACTCGAATATTTGATTGTCTCATAAAAATATAAAAAATTCAACATTGGATAATTTAGAATTTATGATTCCAAAAATAACATTTATTTTTTGAAAATAATTATATAAATATTTTTATTTTCACTTTTGAAATTAGAATTGACATGTATTGGGAAATGTTGGGTTTTTTTTAAATAATAGTTTTTGAACATTTATAAAAATTACATTTGACTTCATAAAATTTATATGATAATTTATATTTGATACTAATTATTTAATAATAATAATTTATTAAAATATTTTTTATTTCAAAAATCCATTAATTCATCAAAATAAATTCCTTAATCAAATTTGAATATTACCTAAAAATACTAATTATTTTTTTTACTGTATCAAAATAAAAATCTTTTATAAAGTAATAGCAATAGGATGGAAATATATTCATTATTCAATAAAAAATAATGGCATACTCATATTTCTAGTTTATTGATACATATACCTTTAACACCACAAAAAATTATCTAATAGTAAGGTGTGTGATAGTTATACTTCCATGGGGTGGTTCTGCATACATGGTTTTGCTGGTGATCTCGATGAGCATGAACTTATCCTATAAACGGTTTTTATCATGCTTATGTTTTTTGGATATAATATTTGCATTATTAAACATAAAATACCAAAGATGATATCTTCCCCAAAATATCTGATAAATGGGCTTTATAGGGTATGATCCTACTGGTTGAGGTCATCGCATCCTTTTACTGTGTTAATTGGATTTGTTAAAACCATATATTTATACTAATCATGTGTGATCATTGTTCAACCACTATATTATCAATGGTAAAGCTGATTAAATGTAATTTAAATATGATAGGATATAATAAAACCAAATGATTTCTTGTTTTTTCTATAACCATTTAATTATAAATTTAAATAAACCACAAGGGAAGGTTTTTTTATAATAGTTTGAGTCATTACAATATTCCCCCTTAAAAAATTTCTCCATAAAAATTTATAATTCCCACACTAAATTAGATTTTTGTATTTATGTTTAATTACTTCTTATGGTTCCCACATCGCTTTCTAAAACTTGTGGTTTCTCCATATCACTTTGACCAGGTTCATTGTCATATTTTTTAGAATTTTGTCTCTACAATCTAAAATATTAACCGAGTACTCCTCAGATGATATATCATTCTTCAACGGTACCACATCTAGATTGAGAACATATAGTGAGTTTTGTATGTAATTACTCAAGAGGGATAAATGGAATACATTATGTACTTGTGATAGGTTAGGTTGGAGTGTCAGTCTATAGGCCACCACTCTAATGCAATCAAGGATATCAAAGGGATCAATGTATCTTGGACTAATCTTTCCTTTATTCTCAAATCTCGTGGCATTATTCCCAGGAGATATAGAGAGTAATATCATATCTCCAACATCAAGAACTAGTTCTTGTTGATGATTATTATCCTAGCTATTCTCTCAATTATGAGAAGCCTTGATGTCCTGCTAAATAGTCTTAACCTTTTCCACAATTTACTCAACCATTTCATGACCTGGTATTTTTCACTCTCCAACTTCATCCCAACATGACGGTTTTCAACACCTCTTCCCATAAATTGATTTATAGGTTTCCATTTGGATGAATGAGTATAATCTGTTATTATATAAAAACTCAACCTAAGGAATATGTTGATCATATCCTTCTTTGAATTCAATTGAGCATTCTATCAACAATTCCTTCAGAGTCTGGATAGTACACTTAGATTGGAATTCAATTTTAGGGTGATAAGCTAGGATAAAGTTCAACTCAGTATTTAGAGCTTGTTGGAGACACCTCCAAAACATATAAGTGAATATTGGATCTTGATCAAATACAATTGATAGTCTCTTATCTAGCCCCACCAGTTATCTAATGTGAATCCTTTCAATTTGATTGAGTTATAAGTCCTCTCTAATTGAAATGACATCTGATGAATTTGTAAGATGATCCATCACAGACCATATAGCATTGTTTCCTTTGTATTTCTTCAGAATTCCGGTGACAAGGTCCATGTTGATTCTTTCCCATTTTCATAATGGTATGGTTAATGGTTGCATCATCCCCATATATTTTTTCCTTTTTTCCTTCACTTGCTGACATACAAGACATATTGATATATATTCTGTGATATCCTTCTTCATATTGTCCCACCAATAGTGTTCTTAGAGATCTCAATATATCGTTTTTATTCTAGGGTTGATAGATAAGGTATATCTATTTTCGTCATAAAAAATATCCTTCATTAAATACGGAATCAATAATACACCTAGTCTTGACCCAAATATCACAACTCTTTCTTCATCAATGTTGAACTCTAAGGATTTCTATTTGATTATAGTTTCCACTTTCTTCTAAAATATCACATCATCTATTTGATAATTCTTTAGCCTCTCTAGAAGGGATGGTTGTGAAATCCTTTTTCAATGTTTTGATGATGTTTCTTCCATTATGATTCCCATGTCCATCCTTTCCAAATCTAAGATGATTGTATCTCTCTCAATTCTCATAAATAATAGAATCATTGGATCAATCCTACTTACATCATCTACCAATTTATTCGTTTTCCATAGATGGTATTGACTTGGTAATTCATAGTCCTTGATCAGCTCTAACCATATTTGTTAGTGCATATTCATCTCTTTCTGTGTTAATATATACATGAGGAATTTATGATCTTTATATATTTCACACTTCTCCAAAAGAGATAATTATACCATATTTTTAAATCCAGGATCCCTACATCCACCTCCAGATCATATGTTGGGTAGTTCTATCCCTAAACATTCAACTTCATTGATGTATAGCCTATGATTTTTTCGTTCTGCATTAACACATAGTCAAATCCCTTCTTCAAAGCATCACTAAATACCATGAAACTTTCTCCACTTGTGGGAAATGTGATTACATGCACAATGATAAGCATCATTTTCTACTCCTTGATATTTCCTCACATTATTCAACCCAAGAAAAATTAAACCTCTCCCAATTTATCTTAGTTATATGGTTTGAAAATCATAAAAAATTTCTCACTAATCAATGATAGTACCCATCTAATCTAAGGAAACTATGAATATTTTTCATAGATGTTGGACTTGACCATCCTTCAATTGCTTCTTTCATTTAAGGGTATAAAGATATCCAAATAACTTTGATTATATTCTCCAATAATGATACTTCCTTTTACTAGAACTCATATTTTTTTACTCGGCATAAAGATTCTTCTTTCATACGGTTTATAGCATAGTGCTCAGATGCTCTTCATTCTCTTACATTATTTTAGAGTATATTATAATATCATATATAAAGATTATAATAAAATTATGAGGAAATATCTAAATACTCTATTCATCGAGTCCATGAAGATTTCTGGATAATTAGTTAGTCTAAATAGAATTGCTATTAATGCATAATGACCATACCTTTTACGAAAAGAATTCTTGGTGATATCCTCCTTCTTCACCCTAACATGGTAATATCCTGACCATAGATTCTCATTGGAGAAGTATTTTTCTCCCTATAGTTGATTAAATAAGACATTAATCCATGGAAGAGGATACTTTGTATTTATCTTTATCTTGCATTGCTCATGGTAATCAATGAAAATCCACATTGACCTATCCATCTTCATGATGCAGAGCACTAGTGGACCCCATGGTTAAGCATGTCGGTGTGTGAACCCTTTATCCAAATTCTCCTATAGTTGTTCCCTAGGAGCATCAAGTTTTATAATATCCATTCTATTTAGAGTCTTGGTTAATAGAAACTCCCCAAATATATGATCTATTAAAAATTCAACCTCTTGTCTATGCAGAAGACTAGGAAATTCCTTATGAAACACAATAGCATATTCCCTCACAATGGGAATGTCTTTGAGGATGATTCTTTCCTTACACTAAATCATTTGAGATGGATATGTTTTCACATAGGGAAATAATATCAATTCTTCAGATTTTTGGGCCAAAGAAGATCCATCATCTTCTTTACACTTGTACAGAATTGGAGGATGATTCATAATATTGATATTGATTTCTTTCTCGTGAAAATTTTAGTTAGATCTATATAGGGAAAGTCAATATATATAAATAATTTAATAAAAATCCCCCAAAGGTAGTATCAAAATGTTATCGAAGAAGTTTATCCCACAATTATTTATAGGTGAAATGTTATATACTTAGTATGTAATAATTTCCCCATTTTCCATTTTCACCAACAGCACTAATTCAATTCTTTGTGGTGATGTTTGAATAGTTCTACTAAAAATTAATGATATAGATGAATGAATAGAACTATAATCAAAGATTAAATTATATATTACTGAATTAATTACTGGTGTACTTGTCACCACTTAATTATCAAGATCCACCTCAGTGGTAGGGATGGAAAAATATCACCATTTTTTCATTATATGTTTTTAGTTGTTTATGAAAACATTTTTCTTAGTGAATTAGTTTTCAAAGTTCCCTATTTAAATTCATTTCAAGTAATAAAAAATTCACTGGGGGTTGACTAGATTATTCCTTTCCTCTATATCATTTGTGGGTTTCTCCTATCGATAGTCGCTAGATAGGTTCCCATCCTTCCCACTCCTAAATCAGTTCTTCATTCCCCTTAATAAATTTTAGGGTTCTTCTTTCCACACCTTTGACAAGTGGAATGTTTAAATTTATCGACACCATTAGATTCCTCCATAAGACTTCCATAATTAAACTCCACTTTCCACTTCTTATCTCCACGATGCCCTTAAGATTAATCAATATCCATTTCGAATTTGAGGGCACACCAAACAAATTCCTTATAGATATCAAAGTCATGGATCACTAAGTCTTTTCGTATACTAGTTTTTATCCCAAAAAAGAAGGATTCAACCTTGAATTTCGGGGGTAACAACAAATCTGAATGAATTTCAAGCAATTCTAATGTAGTTTCCCTCATACCCGCTAATAGATTCATTGCATTTTTCTTGAGTTCAAGGAAGTCCGTTTCAAATATAAGTTGAAGTGTTCAAGAAAAAATTTTATCGAATTTTTTTTTTCCAAAATTTCTTCCTCCCCATCACTTAGATATCTTCTTCAGTCTTCATTTCCTTTATCAACATCCACCACTGATAAAATTCTCCTTTCATATGATATATATTCGGTAGAACCTTTTTATTTCTCAGAACAACGAAGGATGTAGAATATCTTCTCAATAAAGTTGATCCATTATTATGTGATTAGGGTATCAGATGATACATTGAAATTTGGGGGGGGGGTTTCATAAAGGTGTCAATCATAGATTTCTATTTATTATGGGGGTTTGTAAACTCTTCTTTATCTAGGTTTCTATTCATAACATAAGTCATCTGAGAGAGTATCATCATAAATGTTTTAATTCTTGCATCCATCAGGTTGGGAATCTCTTTGGGGTAGTCATCACAATCCCTATCCCATTAATTTTTTACTCAATTTCTCATATTTTAGTTCATTGAAAAGATTAAAAAGAAAATAAGGTTTTATTATTTAAAATTATTAAAAACACAAAACATAATCCAATTAACATTATAGGGATAACTTATAAATGACATGTATTTCATTAACTTTTGAATTTCTAGGATTCCATTTATGTTATCAATTATCTATTTCCTAATATATACCCATATGGGTTTTTTTACCTTAATAATGGTTCATAATGATATTTTAAATTTACCAAATAATTTCCCCCATGAGTGTCAAACTAGATGTGCAGTAAGGCCCATTTTCGTGCACTAATTACTGGTAGAATCTAGCTCAACATAGTGTTTTCGAGTTTTACCACTACATACATCTATGCCAATTCCATATCAAATCTTATTATCCAAAATGGATGTATTTAATTGATAAAACACTTACTCTATGCTTATCAAATTTTAAGGGTTTCTTCTTATCCGTAGTATTATCCTTAATTCGTTCTCTAGAGTTTTTAAATCCTAATCCCAAAATAACTAAAATTTTCCTTTGATACCAACTATAAAAACCCTGATATTCATTAAACTTCAATGCATGATTTATTATATAGGATTACAATTAATACAAAATCAAAGATAAATACTTCTAGTTTCAATTTTAATTAGACAAATTACATAAAAAGATAAAATAGGAAAAATAACATCTTTATAGAAAACATCCTTAACATGATCAAACTTAAAACCGTATTGGATAACCAAGGGACATACATAATAAAGGGGGGAGCCATAAATCCCATTAAGGTAAATAAACATGGATTAAAATGAAGAGAAAATTAAATGTTATAAAATAGGCATATAAATGGATCATAAAAGGGGTGTGAATCATAAACATCAACAATAAGACATGATATAGAATGATAACATTGGAATTGATGTAACATCTTAAAACAATACATCATAAACATAGGTCAAGGATAACTACAAAAAAATCATGATGGAAAAATTACAATAAAGTAATCAGGTTAACTACCTATCCAAACATGACATCTCATGAGACTAAACATTATCAAATGCATTGGAGCATTACATAATTTTTGGTGCACCTGTCACTTTCATTTCTTTCTCATGCTTAAGTGTTCCATATAGATCATACAACAAATATTATTTAATTATAATATTACATTCCAAAATCAGTTATTGTGGAGTTCATACATGTAATTCAAAATTATAATAATTATTATATTATAATTTTTAACAATCTTTATAGTAAATGGGTATGGTAATCACTACATGATTTTTTTGGTGTGAAATATCACAGTGAAATTTCGACTCCATAACAACGTCCCTTTAAATTCATAAAATGGGATAATGAGAGAGAAAGGGTTCCCTCATCATTTAGACATAAAATTGGAACTAATAGGGACATGAAAATAAACTTATTAACATTATAAATTGTAAAATAGAATGCATAAGAAATTAAATAAACTTTACTAAATAGGAGAATGAGAGGATCCCTTACTAAATTTCAGCATGGTAATAGGTGTACATAAATGTTAATTGGAGGTATTAATGAGAGTGAAAGGCTTATATAATAATTTAGACATCAAATGGAATTTAATTGGGATATTTAAGAACATATCCCAATATGAAAAAATGGAAATTAATAGGTATAACACAAAATAGGTTCTTGGATAAAAAGGATAGTAGAAGATCCCTTACTTAATTTCGGCATGGTAACAGGTGTACATAAAGGAACATGGGAGAGATTAATGAGAGTGAAATCTATATCTCATACTTTATACCTCAAATATAAAGTAAGGGGATATTTAATAACTTATAAAAACATTAGTGATTTCAATAAATAAATTAAATGAAGAAGATGCTTGAATTGAAAAGAGGAGTGAGAGGTCCCTTACCTTGAGAGTGTGACTCGAAATGCTTGGGAGGAGATTATTGAGAGCTTGGGGAACCTTGGGATGAATATAGATAGTGTATATATGATTAAGAAAGTTCTTGAAGTATTTTTAGTGAATGTAAATGGGAGATTGGGTGGGTTTATATAGGAAATGAGTGGGGATTTATTTATTATTTATCATACATAGCTTTTGGACTCTACATAATAAAATAACCTAAACCATAATCCTTACCCTATTTTTTCCCATATTTTCTACCAAATATGAGAGTTTTTTATTATTTTATAACTCAATGGGATGATATTAATAAAATAATACCCTTGATGATGTGGAAGTGATTAATACTCTTAAAGAAAATATTTTAAAACCCTAAAATATAATAATGGGTTTCAAGGATTCATAAATGATTTAAAAACAACTAAAATAAACATAAAATTTAATTATTGTTAATGTAAAAATATATATTTTGTGGTTTATAAACTTTGTAGTGTTTTTTACATCACTTTTAGGTCATTTGTATGTCAGAATACACACCATATATTTATATGGTATCTAATTTTTACCCAAAAAGTTGAATGTCTCAAAAAATAATGAAAAAATAACCATTGGATAATTTAGATGTTCTGATTAAAAAAATATTCATTTTATAAAAAAAATCTAAAAATTTTTATTTTAAATTTAAAAATAAAAATCATTATTTATTAGGAAATGCTGGATTTTTTTCAATAACAGTTTTCGAACCCTTATAAAAATTAAATTTCACTTCATAAAAATTATATGATCATTTATATTAGTTGTAACTATATAATAAGAATATTTTTTAAAAAAAATATTTATTTAAAAATCCATTAATTCATCAAAATAAATTCCTTAATTAAACATTAATATTGCCCCAAAATACTATTTGTGTTTTATAATATCAATATAAAAATAATTTATGAAGTAACAATAATAGGATGAGAATATATTGATTATTATATGAAAAATAATGTGCATACTCATATATCGAGGGTATTGATACATATCCCATTAATACACTAGAAAATTCCCTAACAGTAAGGTGTACGACGGTGATACTTACTTGGGGTGGTTCGGCATATATGGTTTGGATTAGGATCTTAATGAGATTTAAATTATTACATAAATGGTTTATATTTTTCTTAATTTATTGGATATCTGATTGGGATAGGTCAAGTGAAAATCTCAATGATGATATCTCCCTCAGAAGCTCTAACAAATAGGCTTTATAGGGTATGACCCTACTGGTTGAGGCCATCACATCCTTTATATGTATAAATTGGATTTTTTAAAACCATATATTTATACTAATCATGTGATCACTAATCAATAGCTATATTATCAATGGTTATGACTATTAATGGTCATTTATATATGATATTATATAATAAAACTAGATAAGTTCTTATTTTTTCTCTGCCAATATAATAAAACATTTAATTAAATCACATCGGGAATTTTATATATACTAGTTTGGGACATTACAAGGATTTAATGTGTACCAATAACATGGAATGAGATCCTTTGGGAAGTTAAAAATGTAAGACTCACACCATTCCTACTAGGATAAATCCTCTTACAAAGAGAAGCTTCAATGTGTAAGCCTCACACCATCCCTCATCGACGCTCCTTCCATGACATGATAGTCCATACAAGATGATGTAAAAATGCATGGATCAATCCGCTCACACAACCTTAAATAGAGGCATAGAACTGTGTGGGTTTTGATCATTGTCTTCAAAATAGAGAATGTAGGCCACATCATTGTGGTTTAGTCCTGAACAAAGGTTAACAATTCATGGTGTGTCATCTTCACTTATAGGGACACACCTCTCAGATAGCCCTCAAAGGTGTATTCATATCCAACCATCCCAAGTCTTCCTCCATGGGTAATTCTGATCCATTGGTAAATTATTCATGTTGTGATATATTCCTTCATAGGGATGCACCTCTGAAATCCACTTCAAGGGGTGTTCTAATCAAACCATTCGAAATCCACCGCAAGGGGCGTTCTGATCCAGAATCCTAGGTCCACCTCAATGGGATGTTCTCATCCATCAGTATACTATTAATGGTGTGACATATTCTCTCCTAGGGATGCACCTCCCAGATCAGCCTCAAGGGTAATTCTCATCCAACCATCTCAGATCCACCTAAAGGGGATTTTTGATCCACAATCCCAGGTCAACCACTACAAGGCATTCTGATCTATCAGTAAAATATTCATGGTTTTTCATATTCCCTCATAGGGATAAACCATTCAAATCCACATAAAGGGTTTTTCTTATCCAACCATCCCAGATCCACCTACGGGGGAATTGTTTTCCCCAATTTCTGTTCTGCCTCTATAGGGTGTTCTAATCCATCTGTAAAATATTTCTGGTGTGACATCCTTCCTCCTAGGTATCCACCTACTAAATATACCTCAAGTTCTATTCTGATCCAACCATCTCATATCCTTATCAAGGGGAATTATGATCCACAATCTCATGTCCACCACCAAGGGGAATTCTAATGAATCGGAAAACTGTTCCTAGTGTGACATATTCCCTCATAGGGACACACCTCTCAGATTCGCCTCAAATGGATTTCTAGTCCTAGCATCTATGATCTTCACCAGGGGTTATTCTGAAACACAATATTAAATCTTCCTCTATGGATCATTTTGATCCATTGATAAACTATTCATGGTGTGATATCTTCCCCCCTAGGGATGCACATCTTCGATATGCCTCAAGGGGAATTCTAATCTATCCATTTGGGACCCATCTCATGGTGTGTTTTGGTCCATCCACTTATGCTGTGACATATACCCTCATAATGACACACCTCTTGGGTCTACATCAATGTGTGTTCTAATCCATCCATCCTAGAACTACTTCAAGTGGTGTTTTGAACTATCCACTCATTATGTGACACATTCTCTCCAAGTGACACACCTATCGGGTTTGCCTAAAGGGGAATTCTAATCCATCCACTATGGATCTTCCTCAAGGGGCCTTCTGATCCACAACTATGGGTACACCTTAATGGGATTTATAATCCATTCATCCTAAACCCACCTCAAGGGGTGTTCTAGTATATCCACTCATGGTGTTACATCTTACCTCCTAGTGACACACCTCCTGGGTCCACCTCAATGGGAATTATGATCCGTCAACTCTAGATCTACCTCAAGGTGTTTTCTAATTCACAAATCTCGGGCTTTCCAAATAGAATCATGATACATCTATCTTATCCCCCCAAGACATTAACTCAAGGACATCCCCAAAATAAATTAAAATATTTCTATAATCCATATTAACCATATATCCTAGTCCTTCACAACAAGACATAGAACTTGTGATAACCCAAAACAAATAACCTGTGAATAAGTATGGGATTCTTGAGATAAAAGGACTTGGAAGATTTATACCCCTTTAATTGTTACCTTTTGATTGACATGTGATGTATTGGGTTCCATTCATAAGATTCCTCACATGATATTCCCTCCTAATATGAAAAATACTGGTGACCAGTGATACTAGCATTCAGAAAAGCCCAGTGATGCCCAATGTGACTACTATCCTAACTGAAGGTTCCTTCCCTATCATGATGAAAGTAGAATGTGTAGATATAAGAATTATAGTTAACCAAAATCCACAAATATATGGAACCAATAATGAGTTCAACAAACATGACCTAACTCTATGAGGGATACCCAAACTAAGAAATGATGTCCAAGTAGGAATCCATTGAAGTGGGAAATGACATCCCATAATCTTGTTTTGATCAAGGATGATAAATCATTGTTGAATGTGATGAAATATGCCCACCATTCACACACCTTTTTATTTGTATTAAAAATGAATAGCATACAATCTCAAGAAGGGCGTAAAATATTATGGGGGCCTATAGATATATACCCCTAAAGAATCTCGAATAATCATGTCAGCACAACCTAGGGGGAGGGAACTGAAACTGAATAATTCCATATGAGTATTTTCTTGAAATGCCTTAGCAGCTAAGAATTTTTCCACATTATTCCCTTCTTTCCACATGTGAAGTAATTAAACATCATTCGGTATTAGATCTTTGCATCTATGAATCAGGTAGGTGATTTCCCATGGGGTAGAGGATATAGCCTTGGAAAGTGGGAATGTGGTGCTACAAGCACACCAACATGCATGTACACCATGTAAAATGCGTCGGTGGGGACCCTAAAAAAATGATCTAAACAAGTATATTATAAAATAGTTTTATAATACAAGAAAAAATTTTAGAAATGCTAATTAATATTGATATATTCATTTTTTGGTGAAAACAATTATTGTTATTAAATATTGAAAAATATATATTTAACTTTTGGTAAATGATTTGTTGAGATATAAAAAATATTAAAAATATATATATATATCTATATATCTACTTGTGAATTGAAAAAGTGGTGATTATAGTTAATATAAAAAATATATAATATTTATTAAGATTACTCTTTTTTACCATAAAACACATTTTCAGTGACTAAATTTTTGTTGGTATGAATCAAATTTTTAAATTGTTCTCTAACAAATTCTATTAATTAAGATATCCATGAGAGACCATGGTTGTGTCTAAGTTATGGTATGTTGATTTTAGTATACATTTTAATTTGAAAAATTTCTTGTGATTTCACAGTAGGAGGATCTATATATTTTTTTATTATGTCTTTACTAGGGGATTAATTTGAGGATTAAAATAATATATATACTAAGGATAAACATTTTCAATCACAACATCAATTGGAGTATAAACTGCAATAATATGTATAAGATGATTTTTTTAGGCTGACTTATCAGAATAGAAAAAATGAAAAGTTATTTCTCAAATTCACCTAAAAAATATATGAGGCATTTTGAGTGTCCAATAATTTCATAGGTTAGGATAAAAAATTAATTTTTTTAAAAAAATCATTCAATTATCTCTGAGAATGTCCTTATTCAATACATTTTTATTAAATTAAGGATTTTCCATACACTTATATGAAAGATTTTTGTGTGGAGCTCAAACCATTGTGAAAAGAGAGAGAATTTTCTATTAGATTTTCTATGGTGATTATTTCTCTCTTTAGTGGTAGTATTGATATTTATAGGGGAAAACATTTTTCATTTACCACCTTAGCACAAATATCTAAAGACATCCTAAAAATCTATCATTTTTTATTATAATTATCCTTTATTCATTAATGAATCTAATTTAGAGAGGGGTGTTTTTAGGTGATCAAAAAAAATAAACACAATTTCATATATCCCAAAAAAATTAATTATATAAATATTATTAATAATGGAGTGTTATATCAAGGATTAGTGTAATCCCAAGTAAATTGTTAGTGCATAAAAATTCTAAAACTCCTTTTGCACTGATGTCAAGGTTTTGTGAATATATATCCTTTTTATAATAAATAAACCATTTAAAATATCATTTTATATAAATAGATATATAGGGATACAATGTTCATGCAGGTGGAAATTAAAGACTCATAACCCAAAATTGATCCAAAGATTAGTGTATCATACCTTAGACAAACTTCATTAAGAAGAATCATCTCTTACATGTGATTTATGAATTAAAAAATTAAATTTAATGAATATTAAATAATTTTGTCATCATATGGTAACATGTATATTACCGTCATGAGATATAGTGTCCCCAAGGTCATATATAAAGACCTTAGTGAAGTTCACCCTTTTATTCATGGTTGATTTACTATGAACCATGCAATCACAGATATGAAATTTTGTTTCTTCAGTCCCTCGTCCTTTTCCGAGGTATCCTACCTTGGTTATGTCCTCTTATTTAACATAAGTTCCCTTATTGACCTCAATGTCTATTATTTTCCTAGTATTTGGTCCAGAGTAGGTTGTTTTTCTAAGGACATTACCTTCATAAACACTTGATTTTGTTGTCCACTTCCTTATTCTATTAAGAAACTATCTGTCCTCAGTGGTTCTTGTTTACAAAAGTAGTGGAATATCATATCACATTTTCCCAAAGATGCCTACTTTGATTATGTATATATAATTTCACTAAAACCCTATTGTACTTATAATTTATCCCCACTCATATTATTTACATTCCTTATTTACATAATACTTAATCATGTTATCCTACATGGTTCTTAATGATCTTTGGATATCTATAATTCATTATAAAACCATATTATGTTCACTCATATCTTCATCCTCATAATATATGATCATTTGAAGAATTACATACTCATTATTGGATGTTTTTTATTAGTATCATCATTCCCTCGTGGTCTCCACCTCATATAGTTCTAAGAACATTATATATTTATGTCACTTAATCTCCAACAATCACCCCTCTAAGTTACTCATCTTCTATTTTCATGGGATATCCTGAAATAAGTCTAATACGTTGATTTTTTTTATTACCATAAAATATAGTAAAACAATACCTTTTCACATGACTTCAAAATTAAAGAAATGTTGGTTCATCCATCATGACCATAACTTTTATATACTTTTCTATACTGTGAGACTTGAAACTATATAGAACTAAAAATTACTCTATAAAATAGGACTACATGGTATAAATTCAAACCAAAAGACCATTAAATATATGGAACATTTTATTTTTCAAATGATGTAAAATATAATATTATACCATCTTACAATGATTTAAACTGTTAAACACATTTTTAATGGATAATATTTATACCCTACTTGAAAAAATTTAAATTATATTTTTTTCACTCCTGGACAACATAAAATTTCAATCCTTGTTTAAAAATTATGAAAGGTGCATGATAATATATGGAATTAAATTGTGAAATCGAACAACATTGAGACTCCCCAAACCCCTACTCTCAGATTTGGCATAAGAAACACATTCTTTAATTACTATATTTGATACCATGTGAGATGAATTGATTCAAAATTACATGTATTTCCATAATTAAAGCATTACATCTCACAGTAATCATAGAATACCAAAACCAAAATGTTTACTTTCATTGGATATTAGATTTATAAAAACCATATTTCTCATAATTGATTCAATATCACCTAGAAAATATTTCTACAAGGATTCCATCTAATAATAGTTCTATATATAATTTATTAGGGAAAAGGGACACATATCAAGGGTGTGCTCAAACACACAGTAATGGGAAAACTTATCAATGATTCATAAAGGGTTAGATAATTGGTATATGAGATAACATGATCATGGGAGAAATATCTAATTACAAGAATAGGGAAAAATAATAATTATCTATAATTCATCATAGAATAACATGTAATATCAAATGATAAAACATATACCAGGAATAAATAGTATAGAAATGTGAGATAATTAACCTGATCCATTGAGGATAATATTGGAAAAAATACTTCTTATTATAGAAATTTGGAATAATGAATAATTATATCGTAAATGAAAGCATAGGTAATCTTAACATTTGCAACATAGATAAACCCAATCATGTCCATGCATAAGGTTTTGAACATTTTAAAATGTTTGATGTTTAATATTTTAAACATTATAAAAAGGTTAACACATATCATTGTAAACATTATATTAAGTTTTATACATAATTTTTGAACATTATAACAAGGTTCACACACAAAACTATGAAAATTATAACAAATTTTGCATACAATATTATTATCTCATGAGATATAAAGCTTTACACAATACATTAGAGGGTTATGTAAGAACTACCTATCACATATTGATATTCAATATGCATGTTTTCCTCATGAAATCATTAATAAATAATATCATGGAAACCCCCAAGTAAATAAAATGGGTGTCATATCAATTTTAAAATGGAATTACATAACATGACTATATGAATTTGGTCATTTGATACCAGAATTCAATCACAAAAAATGATTAGTTGATAATGTAATTTTGATGGTAATTAATTTTAAATAAATAAATAAGAGATATATCCTTTTAGTTAAATAAGAAAATATAATCAACATGCATAAATTGTTATCCTAAAACATTTTTTAACAATATTGTAAAGAGACAATTTTATGGGTAAATTTTGATAAGATTATTTTTTAGTAGTTGAAATGATGAAATTTTCAAAAATTATAGAGAAATAAATCTCAATAATCCTTCAAAAATACATAATGTTTATCTAAGTAAAATGTTGAGGGGAGGATAAAAAATATGACCGTGATAGGAAAACACTTTTTAATATTTTATATTACCTTTATTAAAATAAAAATTGTAAAATGGATCATAAAAATTCATTTTAAAATTGGGTGAAGATAAATATGAAGATATCATGAGATAAATCATATTTGGATTTAAATATATGAAAACAATATATTTTTGGAAATAAATAATTTGGTTAAGGAGGAAGAATATCTTTTAGAGATGATAGTAATTATCTTTTACCACATTGAATTTTCATGAGGAAATAAATCCATAAAAGAAGAAGAATTTAAATTAATAATGAAATTTTAAAAAGATAAGGAAGAGTTAATACTATATTAAATAAATAATGTGAGTAATATAATAAATATATAATAACATAGTCAAGGGAGAAAAAATATTACTCAAAGAAAAAGGGGTCGAATGGAAAAAACCCTTACCTTGGATTCCTACTTGTTCAGATGTGCTCTAAAATTATGTGTGATAAAAATAACCATTTTAATAACAGGTTTCAGAAAATTATTAATATATTTTAAATTTAATATTATTTAATTATAATATTTCATTATATGTTTATTACTTAGTTATTTTTTATTTCCATCATTGGATGTTAATGATTCTGATTGTACCACCCAGGATTTGTAAAGTTGATGTCGATCCTTGTTCTTTGATACCAAGTTCATCACTCATAGAATATATAATTTACTAGAATAGATATAAATTAATTATTTAATAGTTAAAATTTCATTCCATGAGAGTTTTAGTTATGATTTAGGAAGATGAAATCAGTGATGAGCTTATTTTGGTAATTATTAAAGAACAAAGGTGGTATATTAATTATGAGTTTAAATATTAATATTACCCCTGTATAATCTTGATAATTTAATAAATATCATTTTTATTTACTAAGTAAATTATTATAACCATCCATTTAAGGTGATGATGTAAAATGAAATGTGACGTTCATAGAGTTGGTAGTCTACACATAACAGAAGTGATGTTTTCATTTACCAATAAATGGGAGAGAGATGGATAATGGTTATAAAATCGATATAAAAATAATTAAGTATAATAATTTTATATATTATAGTATATTAGTATTGTTAAAATATTTATGTGGGTATTTTATGAGGAAGATAGAGAAGAAAGGTTTTTTAGTGGACAATATTGATGTCTCGGGATTGAATCTTCTCATAAAATTCCTCTTGTAAATAGAGGACTTGGAACACTTTCTTATAACCAAAGCATTCTAATTGTGGAATATATATCTAAGGGAATTAAAATTTTTATAGTGTCTATGTAATTTAAAAGTGTATGTGTGTCTTAATGTGGGTGGAAGTGAGATCTATTTATATCTAAAAAAAGAGAGATTTCCTTGGAAATATAGGTTAAGTGAAGGGTAAGGATGGAATCACATTAGAGATTTCTAGTTAGTTGAGGAAATGTTGCTGATAAATTTGGGTATGAACAAACCACATGTGAAAGGTCTTATATATGTTATATTTTCCATGTTTATTTAGTAAAATTTCAACAGTGGTAGATTACGCCTTTTATACCTTTTAACTATGATTAAATATTTACTATGATAATAATTATTTTAATTAAAAGATATAATATGGCTCTACTTACCCAATATCAGTAAGATGAATAATAATTTAGGCTCTATTTAATCCAATTAAATTTATAAATATTTCAAAATTAACATTTGAATTAGAAATAAGATATATAAAAACTATTTTTGTAGAAAATTTATTTTTAAAATGTTAAATGTTATTATTATTATTTCCAATCAAGTATTTTTTTATTATTGTTATATTATTCATATAACTAATATATTTTATTATAAATAATCATTTTACAATAAAAATAAAATCCATAGCGTATAATTAGATAATTTATTATTAATTTTTTTTGATAATTAAATGATTTTATTGTTTATTCATCTAAATTAATTAAATACATTAGTATTAAAAATAACCATTGTTTTAAATAATATAAATTTGAAATTTTAAAAAAAACATGATATATATATATATAAAGAATTTATTATATTGGAAAAAATACATGTTTATATCATCCTAACTTTTACTTACACAACCCCTCAGAATAATCAAATAAGACCTAAGGATAAGATAAGAAATAGTGGTAGTTGTGTGTGGATATTTTTCTTACATGCATCTCATAATTATTTTTATGATCTTGAATTTATCCCATAAATGATTCAAATCAAGAATAAATTTTTAGGGTTTATCTGGGCCTTCTACTATGGTTTAATGACCAAGAATTTTATGATTAAAAATTCCCTTATGATTATATAAATGTGTCATATTTAGTAATTTATTATTATATAAAGAACATACACCACATGATATAACCAACAACATTTCATATTTTCTTGAAAATTGAATTTAGATAATAAGTATATCCATATTAAAAAAATTATAATGGTCTAAAAATGGAAAATAAGATAACTATAATATGAAATTTTGACATTCTAGATCCTTTATAATGATCTCTCTCAAGAAATAATCTATAGTAAATAAATAGAATGCTCATAATGAAAAATTAATTTTGCATATAAATAAATATATATATTGGTAATTATGAGAAAATATAATTGAATGTTTAATGAATGAAATATGTTGTAGTAATAGAAGTTAGTGAACCCCTATGATTGTTTCAAATCTAACCATAATCTGAGAGTTGGAATAGTAATATAAATTTTAGAAATAGAAACTTGACCATTATAATAGTAACCACACCTATGTAATTGAGAAATAAAATTTAGTTACCTTATAAAATTAAAATAGATTAAATATATGTCTTGATAAAAATAAATAATCTTTTTAAAAATATTAAATTAATTGTCTGTGTTTTTTTAAAACATTTATGTTTTATTTATATTATTATGATAAATATAAATATTTTAAATATTATATAATTTCATAAAAAATTATAAAAAAATAATATGTTTTATTATAATGACAATATAATTTTATGAGATAATATATGATTTTACAAATAGCTAAAAACCTTATCATAATATTAAAATTAGTATTATTCAAAGAAATAAGGTGTTTATTTCTAAAAAAATCTCATATTTAGAAAATTATTTTCATAAAATAGATTTTATTTTTGTAATATAAAGATATAAAATTATTTTGGATGAATTTTTGGTATATTTATAAAATTGTTTAATTTTTAGAGAAATGTGACATACAGAGCAATATAGTATTTAACATTACTATTTAAATAGGAGAGTTAATTATTCATTGATGAGGTAATCAACCATTATTTGAAAACCATGTGAATTAGTTACTATGTCTATTCATAAGAATAAATATTATTGATTTTCTTGATCCAAAACAGTAAAATAATGACAAAAATATTTAAAAACACACATATCCTTCACTTATAAATACCCCCCCTCACCTCCCATTATCCTCACACACTCTTACATCCTTACTATACCAAATATCTACCAAATTTTATCCTCATACCTCCCCCAAATACCTATAATATTTTTTATCATCAAAATAAAAATCCAAAGTTCCCTATGTTGAAATCTAATAGAGGGCATCCTAAGAGGTAATATTCTTAACCAAGTTATCTTTACATTCTTTTTTATTTTACCTTATCGTATCTACTTATTCATGATAGTATGACAAAATCATAATTTTTAATATATCTAATTTTTATTTTATTTATGGTATATCCATTCTCTAACTTACTCTATTATTTTATTATAAAAGAATGAAAACATTGGCTATATTATGGTCGGATCACCACCTCCATGGTTGATGTGTTCCATTTTATATTACCAATAACATAGTTGGTTGAAATAAACTTAAAATGGTTAAAATAACATAAATAAATTTACTATATATTGCTTCATATTATATAATTAATATATATCCATAATATTAAAACAAACATAAGAAATTAATATTGGTTGGAAGCCCAACCTAAATAAATAAAGTGTATAACGATTATACTCTATAAATTTTATTATTTATAAATAATATTAGATACTTAGAAATTTTTAGACATATTGGGAAACATTAATTATATATAATAATACATCTAGAGTTATAGAACCATTTCATAAATAACTCCCATAATCATCTATTACTAATGTTCCCTTGCATGCATGACATGAACGACCTTGGGACAGTAGAAACAGAAATGATGCTAGAATAAAATGACTCTAAATTTATATAAAATATTGATAAAAAGTAAAAAAAAAATCATGAAGGTTAAAAATCATGTATTTAATAAATATAATGTTATTAGTTATGAGATTAATGGAAATTTTATAATGAATCCGGGACCTGGGTAAGGGATCTCTTTGAACTACCCTATTCTCATTGGGTTATCTTTTCTCCCCCATTACCGATCATTATCTATCTATTATTAGTGTTAAATTATTATATTATATATATATATATACCAAACATATTAACCTTTTTAATTCACCTTTTCATTTTGTGGATACACATGTTTTAAATTTTCACCATTCAATTTCATTTGTTTTGTAGATTCGATTGAATGAAACATCCCTATTTTCTTACCTCATTAAAATTACCACTCAATGAAATGTTTTTAAACATCTTTTGTTTCTAAAAACACATGGTTTTATATGGAAATTAATTTTTTTTCGTTTTTGTTTTTATCTAAATTAGTATGATCTTACCCTCTTTAAATACTCATTAACCTTTTTCTTAGAACTATGCTTAAGAAGACAATTACAAAAACTCATTAATTCACTATTTTTTAAGTATTAACATAAGTTGGGATTTATTTTCATGAACCACACTTCTCTAATCCATCATGAACATCCAAAAAAATATTTAATCTCTTATTTCATGGGAATAGTTTTTATATACCATTTTTTATATTCCATGACATGATTAGGTAACCCGTTTCTTTTTTCTTGGGTTTTTCCTTATGCTTAATCCCTATTAATAATTTCATTATGTGGCACAAAAATTTATGTACATGTTATTATGGATAAACCTAGATAGGGATCCAATTAATTTAGGGATGTTTATATCTGATTAGATCATATATATAGTATTAGAGAGTTAACCTAATCCACAATGAGACTATGTCCACCATGTTATGTTGTCTTGGCAGTGAGCCTTTTCATATGTTTATGTCATGTTTTATGTTGCTTAAAAATTCCTATGTTTCTATGATATTATGATTCCATATTCTTTATTTCATTCTTTCATATGATTATTCATGAGTCATGTGTTTTATTTTATAATTTTATTTCATTTTACTCATATTTTATACTTCATTATCATACTTAATCCCTTACCCAACCTTATATATCACTTATTTTGTTTATGTGTTCCATAATTTATCATATTCATATTTATAAGATCAAATGTATTTAGTATAAAAATATTTAGTTTAAAATAAGTTTTTTTTGAATTTTAGATTATGTTTTATGAACCTAGTTTCCCAAAGAAACAAGGCCTCTAAATCTATGGGTTGTGTTTTGTGGATATTTATGTAAACAAACATGTAATAATATTTGTAAGAGGCATGGGTCCTTATAGTTGGTATCGGTTAAAGGTATATTTATTTTAGGAATTAGGATAATAAAAAATTAGTAAAACCCTTAAGGATAAGTCTAAGTAAATGAAAACATCCTAAAATTTTGGAAAAGTATAGAGTGAGTGGTTTCTAATTAATGAAATATATATATTTGGATACTAAAAATAGTTTCAGATTTGGAATAGATGTACCAACGGTTAATAACCATGAAAGGGATCAATTGCAATTAAATAGAATTGTAACAGGTGCATGATAAAGATGCCTTATTTCACACCATTTTTAAACTCCTAGGGGATATTATTTGGAAAATTTAAAAACTCTTTATAAAAAATTATGAAAGAAAAAAATATATTGTTTATTTAGAAAACCTGATAGGATAGTACCATAGATAAACTAGTGTGAAACTTAGAGACTCGTATGTTTTTATATTAAATTAATTTATATTTAATTACTTCCAATTTAACATATTTCCCTATTTATATGTTTATAAGTTTTATTTTTCTAATCCCTTAGTTTTTTTGGATATCATACATGACTATAACTAATGTAAAAGAGTGAAATGTGTGATCATTATCCATTCATTAGCATCAAATGTACTATATGATTATAGTTATACACATCCATTCATATCATGAAAGTGTTTTAAAATTAATCAAAGACCACCTCAAAACAAAAACGTTGAGTAATCTATGAGACTAGAAAATGGGGAAATTAATGCATCATAAGTCTATAACTTCTCTCAAAAAAATATTTTTAAATTGAACCTCCAAAAAAATCATGTCAAAATTTCTTTAGTTCATTTTTATTCTATACTAGGTATTGATCTATTTTCCTTTTATAAAGAAAACATTAATTAATTTTCAGGATAGGTGAATCACTCCATATATCCTGAATCATCCTCCAAGTCTGTATAAATGTTTGGAGAAGGATGAATCTCTTTTAGAAACATCTTCTAAAGCATGGATATTACTTCTGTATGGGCTATTGTATATAGCACAAATTATTGAGACAAAGGAGAGAATCATTATTAAATACATACCCATTTTGAGGGATAATGCTATTTTATTTCCTGAAGAGTTTCTATGTATTCCTTTAGATTAAGAGGTTGAGTTCTCAATTGACCTTATACTGAGATCTCTTCCCATATATGAGACTTCATACCTAATTTCCTCCATTAAGTTAAAATAATTAAATAATTGGTTACAATATAATCTTGATAATGGTTTTATATCCCTAAGTGATTCACCATAGGGAACATTGGTCCTCTACTCCAAGAAGAAGTATGGGTTAAAGAACCTTCGCATTGATTTTGAGGAACTCAAAAAAAAATCAATATAAAGAAAAAGTATCCCATTCAAAATATTAATGACTTATTCGATCAACTATGTGGGGTAAATTACTTCTATAAGGTGAAAATTCAATCGATATATCACTAATAAAAGGTGAAGGAGAACTGCTAAAAAAATACCTTTAACATCGCTAAAATAAAAAAAATTATATGCAAAATAAAATCCACTGACAATCGGATCATGATTAAAAACCCAAGGCTTTTATCTATAGTTGAAAAGTGTTAATGGACAGTTTAATAGTGCTAAAAAAGTGGTGATAAAGGCATAATTTATCAGTTCTTATTTAATAACTAATAAGGGAATAACTTTATTATCATTATTACTAGTTCTGATAAAGGGGTATACTAATGTAGCGTGCTAATAAAATTAGAGCACACTATAATAGAAAATATTGAAAATATACGTGAAAGTACATAGAAAAATATATAATTTAATTAAAATCGTTTTTACAAAAAAAATAAAATAAAAACACTATATTATAATGATTTAAAACATAGGTTTGTGAAATTAAATAAGTAAATAGAAATTATCACAAATATTGAAATAACATAAATGTTCCTTTCTCTTTGGCCCCCAACCCCAAGTCTTGCTATTAGTTGCTGAAAAAAGAACCCCATATCAAGAAAAATAGTTTAAACCTATATAAAAATAATTCTTATTATATTAATCCTATAAGGAAATAAATTGAACAAAAAGTTTCTATTTAAATCTGAAAACGTATACTTTGATTCATACCAGGAAAACCATGTATCGGATTGAGTTACATTTGATTCTTACACATCACACCAATTATTATTGTTATAAAAATTAGGTAATCATGAATCATCTACCATTAGTGGTTTTTAAAAACTCACTACGAATGGGATCCAATTCAAGAGGAATTTCTTTTTTAGAATAGGCCTTCAGCTATAACACCATTTCTTATTCATATTATAGAATTATATCTGTGAAATTAGCTAACTAAGTATAAGATAAAAATGAAAATGATATTAATTAATTATTATTAGATAAAATGAAGAAAAAAAATGATATCATTTGTATGGTTTTGGAAATGTGATGCATGTTTTAAACTAAAATGGAACTTATATATTATAAACATGTACTTCGATTCATATAGACCACATTATGTGTTGGATTGATGCAAGGTCAATTTCTATATATCAAAAATGAATTATGGATCATTTTAATAATGTTTGATAACAATATCAACACATTATATTGGCTATGTCTAGTGATATTCATTTTAAACTAAAATGACACCTTTATATTGAAAAAAAAAACACTTTGAATCATATTAATCATATCATGTGTCATATTTCTGTGTGTTAAATTCTTACACATAAAAAAATAATTAATGACCATTTTACTAATGTTCGAAAGTAATATGATCTTTTTTATTGGTTTTGGATATTTGATGTGTGTTTTAAACTAAAATAATACTTTTGTATTGAAAATATATACTTTGGGTCATATCGATCACATTGGGTGTTGAATTTATTTGAGGTCAATTCCTACATGTGAAAAATGAATTATGGATTGTTTTATTAATGTTTGAAAACATTCTGAGATAATTTTCTTAGTTTGGAATATTTGATGTGTGTTTTAAACTAAAATTGAACTTTTGTATTTAAAACCCGCACTTCGAGTCATATTAACTACATCATGTGTCATATTGATATCTGGTAAATCCCTAAATAAAAAAAATTATGGATCATTTAATAATGTTTGAAAAAAAAATCATCTATTTCTTATTTTGGGATATGTGATTGTGTTTTAAACAAAAAATGAATTTTTATATTTAAAACACAAATTTTGAGTCATATTGAACACATCATGTGTCAGATTTATGTAAGGTCAATTCCTATATGTAAAAATAAAATTTGAATCATTTTCCTAATGTTTAAAAACAATATAATCACTTTTTATTGGTTTTGGAATTGTGACATTTGTTTTAAATTAAAACTGAACATTTTTTATTGAAAATGCGTGCTTTGTTTCATATTAGTCACATCATGTGTTCGATTGATGTATGGTAAATTATTACTCATAAAAAATTAATTGTGAACAATTTTCATAATATTTGAAAATAATTTGTTCTTGTTTGCTGGGTTTTTCCATTTGATTCATGTTTTAAACTGAAATGGTGATTTTTGTATTTAAAAGACATTATTGATGTCATACCAACCACATCAGCTATCATATTGAGGTGTTCTCAATTAATATAGTCAAAACTAAAATATAGACTTTTTTCTTATGGTTTTAAAATAATATAGGCTTGTTTTCTTGGTCTTGTCTATGTGATTCATTTTAAACTAAAATGATTGTTTTATTTTAAAAACATGCACTATGAGTCATATTGACCACATTTTGTTTCAGATTTACATGTGATCAATTATTACACATCACAGATGAATTATGGATGATTTTACAAAATTTTAAAAATAGTCATAAATCTTTTGATTGGTTTCATCATTTTATGATCATCTTAAACTAAACTGGAACATTTATACTCAAAACACGTGTTTAGAGTCACACCAACCACATTCAGTGTCAGATTAATGTTCGGTCGATTCTTATATATCAAAATTATATTATGAATCATTTTTTTATGTTTTGAAAATATATAATCTATTTTTATTAGTTTTGGATATGTGATGCTGGTTTTAAACTAAAATGACTCTTTTATATTGAAAACACGTACTTCGAGTCATACTGACCACATCAGGTGTCAAATTGATGTGAGGTCAATTACTATATTTCAAAAAATAATTATAAACCATTTTAATAGTGTTTTAAAAATCTAATATATTTTTATTTGTATTGGCTTTGTGAGATGTGTTTTAAACTGAAATGATACTTACATTGAAAACACACACTTTGAGTTATACTGATTGCATCGTGTTTCAAATTGATGTGAGGTCAATTATTAATCGTAATAAATATATTATAAATCATTTTAATAATTTTGGATAATAATAAAAACATGTTTTATCAGTTTTTATCTATTATTTAAGTGTTTTAAACTAGATTGATAATTTTATATTGAATAAATGTGCTCGAGTCATACCGACCACATAACCTATCAAAATTATGTTTGGTAAATTCCTACATATCACTAGTGAAGTATGCATAACATTCCTAATGTTTTGAAATATGTAATGCTCATTTTTTTATTTTGGTTATGTGATTCCTATTTTAAATTGAAATGATGCTTTTATATTCAAAACATGCACTTTGAGATATACCAACCACACTTGGTGATGGATTAATGTGTGGTTGATTAATATATGTCCAAAATGAATTATAGACCATTTTCCTAAATTTTGAAAACAATATGATCCTATTTTCATGGTTTTTTATATGTGTTTCCTTTTAAACTAAAATAACAATTTCATATTAAAAACATGCACTTCAAGTCTTATTGACCACAATGTGTGCCAGATTAGAATATGATAAATTAATACACATCAAAAATGAATTATGGAATATTTTTATAATTTTTCAAAACAATATAAGCTCCATTATTCATTTTTGGTCCTGTGACACATGTTTTAAATTTAAATGGCACTTTTATATTGAATACATACACTTAGAGGCATATTGACTACATCTGTTGTTGTATGGACATGCAGTCAATTAATATAAATAAAAAATATATTACGAATATTTTTAATAATGTTTAAAACCAATTTGAATTTTTTTTGGTTTTGGCTTTGTGATGTGAGTTTTAAACAAAAAATACACTTTTATATTGAAAACATGCACTTCGAGTCATACCGAGCACATCAGGTGTCGGATTGATGTACGATAAATTCGTATACCTCAAAAATGAGTTTTGTATTATTTTACTAAATTTTAAAATCAATATAAGATTGTTATATTATTTTTTCTATGAGAGGATAATTTTAAACAAAAATGACATTTATATTGGAAACATGAACTTTGAGTCAAACAGAACACATCATGTGTCAAGTTGACTTGAGGTCAATTCCAACATGTCATAAATATATTATGGATTATTTTCCTAATGTTTGAAAAAAAAATACAAACCCTTTTTCTTATTTTTTTTCTATGTTATATGTGTTTTAAACTAAAATGACACTTCTATATTGAAAGTTTGTGGTTTGAGTCATACTGACCTCATTGTTTGTCGAAATGATGTGTTGTTGATTCCTAAATTTCAAAAATGAATTATGGAATAATATACTATTGTTTGGATAAAATAAAATATTATTTTCTATGTTTTATTATGTGATTCATGTTTTAAACTACACATTAATATTAAGAACACAAACTTCTAATCATATCGATCATTCCATGTGTCTGATTGACATGAGATAAATTTCTATATGTCATAAATGAATTATAGATTATTTTATTAATTTTTTAAAACAATGAAAGTTTATTTTCTTAGATTTATCCACATGAAACATTTTTTAAACTAAATTTAATTTAATATTTAAAATAAGAACTTTGAGTTATACCGACCATATCATCTATCAGATTTATGTGCAGTCAATTCCTATATGTTGAAAAGGAATTATGAATTGTTTTCCTAAAGTTTCAGAACAATATATGATCATTTTATTAGTTTTTAGAATGTGAAAAACATTTTAAACTAAAATGAAACTTTTATATTTAAAACACATACTTATTTTCATATCAACCACATTGGGTGTCCAATTGACATGTGGTTGATCCCTACAGATAAAAAATGACTTATGGATCATTTTCAAAAATTTCAAAACAAATATTGAGATTTTTTCCTTAGTTTTTATAATGTTTCATGTGTATTAAACTAAAATGAAACATTTTTATTAAAAACGTATTCTTGTATCATAACAACCACATCATTTTTCAGTTGGTTGTTTGGTAAATTCCTAAATGTGAAAATTAAATTATGGATTTTTTCCTAAATTTTGAAAATAAAATGAGATCATTTTCTAGATTTTGATCATGTGACATGTGTTTTAAACCAAAATGAAAAATATATTGAAAACACATACTTTAATCCCTAACAACTACAGAGAGTGTCATATTGACATACATTCAATTCCTACACATCAAAAATAAATTATGGATCATTATCCTAAATTTAAAAAAAAAATCCAAGAAATTTTTCTTAGTTTTGGAAATGTAACATGAATTTTAATCTAATATTATACCTTTATATTGAAAACACAAATTTCAAGTCATAATAACCACATTAGATATCATATTGATGTGAGTTAAATTACTAAACATCAAAAATGACTTATAGATAATTTTCCTAAAGTATTAAAAAAATTTGAATTTGTTTCCTTGGTTCTGATCATGTGACCTGTGATTTAAACTAAAGTGTAATTTTTAAAAAATAAGTATCAGATACAAATGATAAGGAAATTAAATAAAAATTAGATAAAATTATGAAACAATTAACTAAATAAGTATTACTAATTCACCTTTTCATGATTTATATATACATTCTAACACCAGGTATTTTTTCATTCGTTTCTAAAAAATTAATTTTATCCATTATACTTGTCCTTGAGAAACAACTAAAAACTAATATATAATCATTATAATAATAATGATTCATGTCCCAAGTATATCGCTAAGGCCAATCCCATACAATATCAAAAACATAGTAGGTAATCACTTAAATTTTATTTCAGAAAACATTCTGACACCAAGTACATTACCCACTCATCTTTAATTATTTTCTCCTCAAATTCCTCATTTATCTCATCTTTTTTCTTATCATTTTCTTTTATCTCAAAAAATATATCATATGTAGAAACGAAACGGGGATTAATTAATCCAAACCATGCATTGTAGGGTTTTCCATTTATATAGTATTAATATAATCCTATAATGAAAATATGAATATTTATTAACTTTGATGAATATATTAGATCATTTTTTATAGATTTATCATGCAAATTTACATTTTTTATGTATTGAAAACTAAGAATCATAGCCATTTAAACTTGAGAATCTCATTTATAATCTCAAGACCATCTACATTTTTAATTACAATACCAAATATTTATTCTTCATATAGATTGTAGTACAAATTTCTATCTTTAAATTTGGTGTATTTAGGATGTTATAATGATACTATTTATTGCAATGAAACTGGAGGGGAGAAGGTACTCCAAGAAGGTCTTTTTTTCTTAGTCGATTCACTAGATTTTCTTAATGTGAGTTCTATTTCCCCAATGTTTTATCCACATGTAATACCATACCTCACTTTAGACCCTTATTCATCAAATGTTATAGGTTTTTCATTTGAGATTTATTTAGGATATAGCTCAGGTATATTTATAATATTATATTATTGTGTAGGAAATTTTTAATAGCATCATTGACCATTATAATATCCATATCATTAGTGGAATTAGAAACTCAGTGATTGAATCATGAGAAACATAAATCCCACAATCATGTGATATTTTGGGAGTTAATTGTTATGTATCAAGTGTCTTAGGATATTACTCACTATACCCCTTGCAACAAGATGGTGTGTGGGTCTTGATTGATAGAAATCCCATACAAATTTAACCTGTAGAATTTTATTAAAATAAAGTTATCAGAAGTAGTTTGTTAGTATTTAAGAGAAATATTAATGGAAAAAAATTATTACCAATGGTAAGTTATGTGATTTATAAGAATTACTAGCCACAAATCTAGCTGGGTCATTTGGTTGTTCATGTATTGATCTTTGTTCCACTGCCTGTTCACTTTGGTCCTTTCACAAATATTGTTCTGCCAAACCAGAACTTACAATAATATCATGCAAAGAATCCATTTTTCCCTTTAGTAATTGCATCATCTGATATATATCTTCGTTTAGTTTTTTAATATTGAAATATGTTCATGGAGACACTCCAAAATATACACCTCTAATGGGATCACATTCCTCTAACTACTTCAAAGCTACTAAAAATAGTTTTCATCTAATATGGTCACTACCGATTCTTATTTCTAAACCATATAAAAATATATGAACAGAAATATATATTTTTAGGTAATTATGATAGTAATTATAAATAATTACTTTTTATTATACTTAAACATGTTTCCCATACTGAGTTTTGTTTTCATCAACTAGTATTCCCTTCTTATTTACATGGTCCTCCTTAAATAACACATGGTGTGGGAAGGAACTGTCTTTAGATTTTGACTCATCAATCTGCATGTAAATAAAGGAATATATGTTATTTTATATCACATAAAACATTAATTGTTTATTTATAATACATACCATTTTCTTCTCTAGTGAATTATACCGCATATTTTCTTTGTGATAGGGGTATATTGGTTTTGATGAAGGTTTTTTACTTTCACCAATCATTTTTTATTTCATACATTAAATTTTTAATTATAATTAGAAAAAATAAATAATTTCAAATAATATAATACTAACTATAATTCACCTGAAATGATTTTTCATCGTGATGACTGATTAAAGCATTTCATTTTTCCTACCTTATAATGTGTGCATAAGTAACGACCAGGTAGGGTTTCTTTCCCCTCATCATCCCAAATATGAAACTTGGTAAGAAGAATTTATAAGCCTCTATTGTATTTTATAGCATTCATTAAGACATATTTCTTACATAAATCATCTATAATAAATGATATATATAAGGAATAATGAATATTAAATAAATGTTTCATTATATTATTTTTGGGTAAAATGGAGAAATTTTATTGTAACATTACCTTTATATCAACCCAATGGATTTCCTTTATTAGTGTTTGGATATAACACCACGAATATATATCAATCAGTGCATTCATACTCATTATGACTCCAATATAACTAATTAACATTGACTTGTGTGAGTGAATTGGTTAGTCATGTTGATTCCAATAGACTTCAAATTTTATTCCCTTACTTCTTTCCATGATAATTTAATTCAATAATATAATGTCGCATCGTTCTTGTTTTTTTAATAAACATGGTGTTGATCCCATAATAATTCTACAGTTTCAGTATCAACCACTTGTTCTTTCCAAGGATTTATAACATCATCATGTGAAGATTTCATTATCGTCATGAGTAGTCAAACATTTAATTTAGATTACATAAATACAGTAATGTATGCATAATACTATGAGTAAAATCATGGTTTATTAAAAAAACTTTTATATTATCATTGAACTCTCTTTATTTTCTTCAAAGGTTGAATGGATTTGGCTCTGCTGTTGAGAATCAAAATACCCTTCTTGTGGTCCCCTTTAACATATAAGACAATGTCTTTATTGGGACCTCTATGAAATGATTATAATCTCCCAGTAAAAGGGTCATCCTCGAATGAATTGTCATATGACACAATAGTTTTTTTCAATTTCTAGTAATATAATTAACCAATTCATGTTTACTATATCTAAGCTATTGAATAACTTTACTACATGTGAAGATATTATGAGAGGCTCATCCTTTTCCCCTTCCACACTAAAATTCACCTTCATGAAGAACATTTCATCAACTCTCATTGCACTCCTATTATCAAACCATTTTTAATGGAAAATCAGCACTTGATATTCTGTATAACCTAGATTTTATATCTATTTGATGATTCCAAAATATAAAATATTTACATAAATTGGATCTTTATCCTTCAAAAAAAATATGTGCATCACTTCCGCCACATGAATAAATCTAATGTTTTCTATGGTACTCTATTCATTTGGTACTTTTGTATATAACTTATTACAATTAACTACAAAACATGTGTAATATATAACATTTTCATTTGCTCCTATAGCTAACCATTGAATACATCCATCAATGGAATTAGTATTTTTAGATAACTCTATATAAATATGATCTTAGAACCATCCTATAAACTATTTATTGTGTATATTTGATATCCATCATTTAGTAATTGAAAGATTAAAATGTATAAGAATTGATTTGTGGGATTCAAAATACTGATCAACATCTTAAATACTATGTGAAATGTAATGGTGATATTTCTCTCACTCTGTGAATGTAGATTCCCAAATCTTGACGTACATCTACATTACATTACTTTTATGGAATACTTAATATATAACAAAAACATACACACAAGGACCGTAATAGTTTAGTGTCTTTGAAAACTCAGAAAAATAATCTTCTAATCATGGTGAAATATCTTCAACATCTCCCATAATGATCTTCCCCTTTTGTATTCTTACCTAAAACCGTTCTTTATATCCTGGGTAAAAGAAAACATATAAAGGGTGAGCTCAAATTCTCATTAAGGTTAAGCATGGATAAAATAAAACAAATCATATACATTTGAACTTAAAAACATGAACATAATGTTTAAACATAAAAATCATGAGCAATGACATAAAACATGGTAGTACATAAGGCATAGATCATAAAGAAACATTAATCATGATAAAATAGCATGGGAATAAAACATGTAATTGTGGAAAAACATTAATCACATGATATTATTTCCATAGTAGCCAACACATTGCTGCTAAGACCATCTTAGTGGACAAAGTCCCTTACTGAACCGGGTTTACTTGCCGTTCCAGCCATGTATTACTGAAATGAATTTACTTGTTTTTAAATCCATTTATATCTCATAAGATATAAATCTTTACCCAATGCATTTTAGGGAGATATAGGTCCCGCCCATCTCATAATGAAATCATTCTTACTTGTGCCACAACATAAACATAAATCATTCATCATAACCCAAAGAATAAAAATGGGTTTCATAAACATCATCCCAGCATAACATAATCCATATAAAACAAATGGATATCATTTTATCATAAGAAAAGTGAAACCATGTAAATCATAGACACATTATACATTAAACATACACATATGAAATAATTTCATCTTAGATGGAAAAATGGTTTTGATAAAACACTTGAAATGAATTATTGAGGAAAATATCCTTTGTTCTTCAAAATCATTTTTTTTTCACAAAATGTCATGAAATTTTAAAGGAAAGGGATTTTGATGAAAATAGTCAAGAAATCTTTTTTAGGAAGCTTCATGAAAATAAGGCTTTATAAAACCATAAAAATCCTTTCTTTCCGTATAAGTTAAAAAAACATTCTTCTCATACTTTTGCCGAAAAAGTCAAAAAGTACCTTGTAAAAAAGATTCTTTACATACCATGTAGTAAAAGTAAAAATGGGTAAAAAGGACTTTAAACATACATGAAATCATTTTTAGAAAATAGGGACGTGGATGATAAATACATCCCCAGAAAATACTTACTAATAAACAATCTCTGGTAAAAAACGAGATTGGAAAAGTTATCCCTTACCTTAGGTTTGATATGCTTCGTACGTATCCGAACCTCCTATATAATGACATAAATAATGTCATTGACTTATTAAAAATCATATTCATTATTATGATATCATATATGGTTTACTTATGACTTTGTATTACCTGTTCTTTTGTAAATCCCATGTTACAGCAACGTTTTGGGTAAAATCATCTTATTTATCGTAGGTGTTTGGACTTGTTATTAATGATGTTATTATTACTTATATCATGATTTACTTACTTCTAGAATATAAATCATGATTTATATTTCATATATATTCATTATATATCCAGCATATACATGTATTTATAATAGTACATAACATATGGAGGTAAGAAATGAAATGCACCATTCATGGAGACGGTAAGCAGTACGTACGCATGAACGCTACTTTCATTTATATTTATTATTTTAATGGAATTTGTATATTATAATTCCATTATAATATCATATATAATATCATTAACTCCATACTTTATACATCCCACATAAGGCATTAATGAATCGCATCACTTTGACGGGGCGGTAGTCCACACTTCCTCAAATGAGATCATCGTATTTACCCACTATGGAAACCATAAAGACTTGATATAATTGGGAATTAAAGAAAATTAAGGAAATAATAAACATAATATATATCATATATAAATAACGTTCCATCATAATGTCCACCATGAGAGATGGTAGGTGAAAATCGAACAATCATCGTTTCGTGAGGCGTTAGATTCCCATTCACAGAAACATTATGTTCGTCATCCATTAGATGGAGGTTTCTGTAAGTGTAGTTCGAATATTTATCATAACAACATCCTAGTAAATTTCGGATACTGTTGTTATTACAAAAGAAAGGATTAAAAAGATTTTAGGGGTTGGATAAGTAGAATAAAAGAAAACAACTTAAGAGAAATTGTTACCTTTAATTTGGGTAACTTCCTTTGTATTGAACCAAAAGGACTTCTTGGAGTGACTTATGACTAATGTAAGGCTTCAAGGGGGAGTAGAGGGATGTAGATAGATTAATTGGGCAGAGTTTGGATGAGCCAAATGGCTTGACAGGTGTCTGGAATTGCATAGAAGTGGTCTCCTTTTATAACGGAGAGGAGGGGCCCTTTAGAAAAATGTGAAAACATTATTTTATTATAAACTTATATTCGGTTTAAAGAGGTAGAAATCACATTAATGTCTAAGATAATAAGACTCATATTCGAAATAAAATCATCCTATAGGAATTTTATAGGTTTTGGATAATATTTTAATCATTACAATCTTATTTATTTAAATCATTTATTGATGAGGTAAATACTACATCATTATTGTGTCATAAATAATTTAATTTATTTGATGTCTAAAAATTACAAACAAACTTCCAACATGTATTAAATCATTTTATCTTTCCAATGAATATTTATAGTCGAAAATATAATTTATATAGCCCCTTATAAAAATTAATTACTAAAAGATTTTTGGTAATGCCAATTTTGTCTTTACATTAAATTAATTAATCTAATGTGTCATTGTCTTTCATAAGTGGCTCCATGGAGTCCCAAAATCTACCCAAGGATTCCCATGGTCGGTCATTACTCATCCAATAAGTTTTGGACAAGTGTTAAGGTAATTTTGAATTATTATAATATTCTTTTAACATTGAATTACCATATTTACATTTAACCGTGGTAAATAAAAGTAAAAAGTTATTATTCACCAAAAAATATTTTTATCTAATTGAACCACATTTTACTACTTTATATTTACCTTGTCTCTTGGATTCTCTAAATTCAACTCACAGAAGAGGTAAAATTAAGTTTTATGAACAATTGCAAAAGCTCATAGGAGGTGGGTAAAAGACGGTGAAAAGTTCAATACAATTTTTATAAATCTAAAATTATTATAAAATGATTCCAATGAATTTCATTTTACTTATATAAGTATTATGTATCTATTTTTACCTAAAATAAATTTAAATCAAATAAATTTTTATTTAAATAAAAAGTCGGTTTTAACCAAAAACTTAGTGTTTTCACTATTCATCAAAAATTGAAGTTTTTCAGAAAAATACCAAAAAATAAGCCTAAGCTATATTTGATATTCCGAATTCAAAAATGATGTCTATTTTTTCAAATTAAAAATATATAAGTGGCATTAATTAATTTTAAAAGTAATTCTCGTTATCAAAACAAATAGCGTGTTTTTATGAAACAATAACTATCAAAAGATCATCACTTGTTTATATCCAGTTTCAAAGTGAAATTAATTCCAATGAACAACATTGGATTAAATGGTAAAAATATATTCTAATTAGACTTTATAACCAATTAAAAAGATAATCTATCCATAAAAATTATTGTGATGAAAAAAGTTGTTTTTAATTAAAATATAGCGTGTTTTTACTATTCATCAAAATATGAAAGTTATCAGAATAATATGAAAAATGTATCCAAAGTTAATTTTAATATCCTAATTCCAAATAAGAATTTAAGTTTTTCAAATTTAACTTATAAACATGTCAAAAACTAGATTTAAAATGGGTGCGCCATCAAAAGGCGGTAAAACTGCATTTTTTAAAAAATACTTCTTTTATTTGAAAAAACTGATTTTGTTTTCATACCTCATTATAGAAAATATTTAAGATGAATTATAATGTTATAAAATTCAAAATTCAGTTAATACTATTCATAATGTCTAGTTTATAATATTATAATAATATATCATTGTTTAGTGAAACCTGGTATTGCGTACTACACACGCTATCGAGGAAGGTCGTGATTGCGTGTATTGAAAGACAAGTCAGGGTTGCATGTAGTAAAAGACTCCTTTGTTGTTGTGTATAACAAAATCCTACCATATTTCATTTACAGATTGAATATATATATATATATATACACTCAATGTTGCATACAATAACTACTATCAAACAAACATGAAATTGTGTGTAACACGATCCAAGATTAGTGTTGCGTATACTGCAAGCTAATAAGGTGTTGCGTATAGCACAAGATAATCTTGTTGTAGCGTACAAAAAAATATATGAAAGAAATTAAAATAATATATCTTATAAAATATTGGGTTGTTACATTCTACCCCCCTTAAAAATGAATTTCTCCCTCGAAATTTGTCAGGGATTTAAATCATTTACTACTTGAAAGTTTCTTTCATAGAAACCCACATTGTAAAAATGAATACTAAAACATAATTTTAAAAATGAACGTTATAAACAAAATGGATACCCAATGTAACTCATCACTTGGGTTCCCACAAAGGAGAACATAGGTGAAAGTATGGATATGGAAGAAAAATCTAATCATCATGTTCTGATGGAGAGTGGTAGAGAATAGGGCTATGAAAAATCCAACAATCGCAAAGCCATAGATTTGTGATGATCTAAGGTACCATCTGATTCATCAGATATAAGAACACTAGGAAAACATTTGTGGTTTTCAAGATCATTTCCCTAAAGTTGAAGAATTTGAATTAGAAGAATACTTACTTTATTTCGGTATAATCTCACCATTGTTTGTGCCTTAAACAATTTCCACTTCATCTCTTAAAGAAATAAAGTTGAATTTGACTTCCTTGAAGTGTTAGCAGATCATGTGATAGAATGATAGGTCATTCCATCTGTCTCAAACATAAGGTTAGCAAAAGATATATATATAAGTCCATCTATGGTGAGATTAATCGTTTATGGTTCCAAAAATGGACTTATACTTCATCTATCATACCACTTAATATAATAAAACTATTTTCTACTAACTAGGGACTTCCTGTAGGCCAGTGGTAGGCGATGAAGGCATGTTGCACTTCGGTTGTGGGTTCTATTCCCGCAACCTTGTCCGACGCGACGGGTTGTCGCCCATCTTGAAGGTTGTAATTTTTCTAAAACTACATTATTATAAAATTCTATCAATAATATCGAAAAAAAATTCTAGCCTTAAACAATAATAACTTATATTCAACATAATCCATTCGAATCTTTAGGCTTATCCAAAATACTTCTTTCCAAACTCATATTATAAAGAGAACGATTACTAAAAAGGTCATATAACAAGCATGTGAATACCATCATTTATCCATCATATATCTTGTTGGTCACATTCCAATCATGTGAATACCTTAATCATGTATTCTCTTGAAAAATGAATACCCATTGAACCTTAGTGAAAACATGAATGCTGTCAAAAGTTAACTCTTTCTACATACCAAAATCCCTAAAATTCTATATACTCAAACCATGATATCACTTTTTCCTTATATAATTCATGAGCTTATTAATACTATAAAACATTTCATTTTCTCCTTACCACTTATTTATGCGCATATTAGGTGCTTTCTAAAAATATCTGAATAACCTTTCATGGTTACTGGTACCATTCATCATATACTTTCAAAACTTAAGGAAAGAAAACAGTGTAACAATCCTTATATGTCTCTTTATTCCATAGTACCATGAGATTACTTATACAACATTACTCTTGATAAACATGTAATCATTTCACTACCTTCTTAAACCACTGACTGAGCTTAATCATTTCTTCCATCTCATATATCATTTGTAGTCTCTTTATCATAATCCACATAAATACTACCCATATGACCATGCTGATTCTCTTTATGATATTTTCTCTTAGGTCATTGGTTTTCATACTGCCCGTACATTCCACATTTAAAACACTTAACCATTGTTGATGTCTTAGTAATACCATTATCCTTGTCCATGGTGTTAACTGAACCTTTTCCTTTACAATTACTAGCTTTGTGTCCTTATTTTCCACACCAAAAGCATCTTCCAGTTCCTTTGAAACATTCTCCTTTATGCCTCTTCCCACATGACATACATGAGGGAAATTGAACTTTCTTTCCTCTATGATCATCATGAAACTCCATCTTTCTCTTATTAGCTGAATAAAGAAACATACCAAAGCTGAGATTATTGATCATATTATGAGATTGCTGATTAGGCATAATAACGATGTTTCGCCTTCCAATCGCATTTCATTTTCTTGATCATGAAGAATATCATTCCATTGTCCATCATATTCTATATTATCGTGAATCTTCCTATTTCCAGTAACTTTCTAAAACCCAAAAAGAATAGTGTGAGAGGAAAAAATCATTCTAGGGAAAACAACATAATAAAGGGGTAGTTCCTTTAATATATATCATCTTCAGTTTAATTCTAAGATTGATACAATAATTCTAGGACTATAACCTATACTTATACTTAACCTTAGGGACATCCCTAGATATACCTTAGAAATATCTATAGGGATCTCAATAAAGTTTTCACATCCTTGTTTCCAAAGGTTAACTAAACCTTTCCTCTGATACCAAATGTAGATGCCCGAATCTTGACGTACATGTAAATTACATTAATTTTGTGGAATACTTAATACATAACAAAAACAGACACATAAGGATCATAATAGTTTAGTGTCTTTGGAAACTCGGAAAAATAATCTTCTAATCGTGCTGAAAGATCTTCAACATCTCCCATAATGATCTTCCCCTTTTGTTTTCTTACCTAAAACCTTTTTTTATATCCTGGGGAAAAGAAAACATATAAAGGGTGAGATCAAATTCTCAGTAAGGGTAAGCATGGATAAAATAAAACAAATCATACACATTTTAACTTAAAAACATGAACATAATGTTTAAACATCAAAATCTTGAGCAATGACATAAAACATGGCAGTACATAAGGCATAGATCATAAAGAAACATTAATAATGATAAAATAGCATGGGAATAAAACCTGTAATTGTGGAAAAACATTAAGCACATGATATGATTTCCATAGTAGCCAAGGCATTGCTTCCAAGACCATCTTAGTGGACAAAGTCTCTTACGGAACCGGGTTTACTTTCCGTTCCAGCCCTGTATTATTGAACTGTATTTACTTGTCATTCCATCCATGTATATCTCATGAGATATAAATCATTACCCAATGCATTGTAGGGATATATAGGTCCCACCCATCTCATAATGAAATCATTCTTACTTGTTCCACAACATAAACATAAATCATTCATCATAACCCAAAGAATAAAAATGTGTTTCATAAACATAATCCCATCATAACATAATCCATATAAAACAAATGGATATCAATTCATCATAAGAAAAGTGAAACCATGTAAATCATAGAGACATTATACATTAAACATACACATATGAAATAATGTCATCTTAGATGGAAGAATGGTTTTGATAAAACACTTTAAATGAATTCTTGAGGAAAATATCCTTTGTTCTTCAAAATCATTTTCTTTTCACAAAATGTCATGAAATTTTAAAGGATAAGTATTTTGATGAAAATATTCAAAAAATATTTTGTAGGAAGCTTCATGAAAATAAGGCTTTATAAAACCGTAAAAATCATTTCATGTCGTATAAGTTAAAAAAACATTCTTCTTGTACTTTTGCCGAAAAAGTCAAAAAGTATCTTGTAAAAAAAAGATTCTTTACATAAAATTTAGTAAAAGTAAAAATTGTTAAAAAGGAATTTAAACATACATGAAATCATTTTTAGAAAATAGGGACGTGGATGATAAATATAACCCCAATAAGTACTTACGAATAAACAATCTCGGATAAAAAACGAGATTGAAAAGTTATCCCTTACCTTAGGTCTGATATGCTTCGTACGTATCCAAACCTCCTGTATAATGATTTAAATAATGTAATTGACTTATTAAAGAATCATATTCATTGTTATGATATCATATATGGTTTACTTATAACTTTATATTACTCATTCTTTTGTAAATCCCATTTTAAATAAACGTTTTGGGTAAAATCATCTTATTTATCGTACGTGTTTGGACTTGTTGTTCTTGATGTTATTATTACATATATCATGATTTAATTACTTCTAGAATGTAAATAATGATTTATATATCATATATATTCATTATATATCTGGAATATACATGTATTTATAATAGTACATAACATATGGAGGTAAGAAATGAAATGCACCGTTCATGGAGACGGTAAGTCGTACGTACGCATGAACGCTACTTTCATTTCTATTTATTATTTTAATGGAATATGTATATTATAATTCCAGTATAATATCATATATAATATCAATAACTCCATCCTTTATATATCCCACATAAGGCATTAATGAATCACATCACTTTGAGGGGGCGGTAGTCCGCACTTCCTCAAATGAGATCATCGTATTTACCCACTATGGAAACCATAAAGGCTTGATATAATTGGGAATTAAAGAAGCATAAGGAAATAATAAACATAATATATATCATATATAAATACTGTGTCATCATAATGGCCACCATGAGAGGTGGTAGGATAAAATCGAACAATCATCATTTCGTGAGGTGTTAGTTTGTCATCCACAGAAACATTATGTTCGTCATCCATTAGATGGAGGTGTGTGTAAGTGTAGTTAGAATACGTATCATGACAACATCATAGTATATTTAGGATACTTTTGTTGTTACAAAAGAAAGTATTAAAAATATTTTAGGGGTTGGAGAAGTAGAATAAAATAAGACAACTTAAGAAAAACTGTTACCTTTAATTTGGGTAACTTCCTTTGGATTGAACCAAAAGGACTTATTGGAGTGCCTTCTACCTAATGTAAGTCCTCAAGGGGGAGGATATAAATGTAGATAGCTTAATTGGTCAGATTTTGGATGAGCCAAATGTCTTTAGAGGTGTGTGGAATTGCATAGAAGTGGTCTCCTTTTATAATGGAGAGGAGGGGTCCTTTAGGAAAGTGTGAAAATATTATTTTATTATAAACTTATCTTCAGTTTCAAGAAGTCCAAAACATATTAATGTAAAAGATAAGATGATTCCAATTCTAAATAAAATCATCCAATAGGAATTTGACAGGTTTTGGATAATATTTTAATCATTATAATCTTATTTATTTAAATCATTTATTAATGATGTAAATACTGCATCATTATTGTGTCATAAATAATTTAACTTATTTGATGTCTCAAAATTATAAAAAAATACCAACATGTAGGGAATAATTTTATATTTAAAATGAATATTTATAGTTGAAAATATAATTTATATATCCCCGTATAAAAATTAATTACTAAAATATTTTTGTTAATGCCAATTTTGTCTTTACATTAAATTAATTTATTTAATGTGTCATTTTCTTTCATAAGTGGATCCATGGGGTCCCAAAATCGACCCAAGGATTTCCATGGTCGGCCATTACTCATCCAATAAGGTTTGGACAAGTTTTAAGGTAATTTTTAATTATTATAATATTCTTTTAACCTTGAATTACCATATTTACTTTTAACCGTGGTAAATAAAAGTAAAAAGTTACTATTCACCAAAAATTATTTTTATCTAATTGAACCACATTTTACACCTTGATATTAACCGTGTCTTTTGTATTTTCTAAATTCAACTCACAGAAGCGGTAAAATTTAGTTTTATGAACAATTTCAAAAGCTCATTGGAGGTGGCTAAAAGACGATGAAAAGTTCAATACAATTTTTATAAATCTAAAATTATTATAAAATGATTCCAATGAATTTAATTGAAATTATTAATTATTATGTATCTATTTTGAACTAAAATAAATTTAAATCAAATAAATTATTATTTAAATAAAATTTTGGTTTTAACCAAAAACTCAGTGTTGTCACTATTCATCAAAAATTAAATTTTTTCAGAAAAAATACCAAAAATTCAGACTAAGCTATATTTGATATTCTGAATTAAAAAATGATGTCTATTTTTCCAAATTAAAAACATATAAGTGTAATTAATTAATTTTAAAAGTAATTCTTGTTATCAAAACAAATAGCGTGTTTTTAAGAAATAATAACTATCAAAAGATCATCACTTATTTATGTCCAATTTCAAAGTGAAATTAATTCCAATGACCAACATTCGATTAAATGGTAAAAAAATATTCTAATTACACTTTAAAATCAATTAAAAAGATAATCTAGCCATATAAATTATTGCGATGAAAAAATTTGTTTTTAATGAAAATATAGCGTGTTTTTACTATTCATCAAAATATTAAAGTTATCAGAATAATATGAAAAAATTATCCAAAGTAAATTTTAATATCTTGATTCCAAAGAAGAATTTAATTTTTTCAAATTGAACTTATAAACATTTCAAAAACTAGATTTAAAATCGGTGTGCCATCAAAAGGCGATAAAATTGCATTTTTAAAAAAATACTTCTTGTATCTGAAAAAACTGATTTTGTTTTTATACCTCATTCTAGAAAACGTGTAAGATGAATTATAATGTTATAAAATTCAAAATTCAGTTAATACTATTCATAACAATTATTTTATAATAATATAATAATATATTGTTGTTTAGTGAAACCCGGTATTGCGTACTACACACGCTATCGTGGAAGGTCGCGATTGCGTGTAATGTAAGCCAAGTCAGGGTTGTGTGTTGTGCAAGACTCCTTTGTTGTTGTGTATAACAAAATCCTATCATATTTCATTTACACATTGAATATATATATATATATATACACACTCAATGTTGCGTAGAATAACTACTATAAAACAAACTTGAAATTATGTGTAACACGATCCAAGATTAGTGTTGCGTATACTGAAAGCTAATACAGTGTTGTGTATAGCGTAAGATAATCTTGGTGTAGTGTAAAAAAAAATATATGAAAGAAATTAAAATAATATATCTTATAAAATCTCGGGTTGTTACAGTGAAGTTAATTATAAAAACTTCTCTTCAAAAAATATATTTTCCCATAAGGTATTTGTTGTGATGAGACTTTGGGACACCAGTGTTATCAATATATGATAGGTAACTGGTATATAATTCAATAGCTTCTTCAATAATATATCATTTTATAATACAACCAACTAGAAAACATTGATTCATGGAATACTCTTTTAAAATATTAATATAACTTTCAATGGGGTACATCCATCTGTAAATATGTAATGGAGAGAACCACATAGTTGAACCTCTCTAACCAAGTGAACCATCAGGTGGAACATTATATAAAATACTAATGGTGGGAATAAAATATCTAATTTTCATAAAATTACTAAAACCTAATTATTCATGACTAGAAAATTAGTCCGGTTTATAACTTATCCTTATATGTATTTGAAAAATAATCATATTCTGATTAATGTATGTCATATATTTTTTAAAAAGAATGAAAAAACAATTGAATGGTATTAAATACCTCATAAAACATATAATTCATGTGATTTTATTCCTTGTAACTTCAAATTAGTCATTATAAATAAATTATTGATATTTTATTAATATCCTTCTAGAAATTTTCACCATTAAAGAAAACGAAAAAATACAAGTTTTCATGTCTGGTTAGACTGTAAGCTATTAGGGGAAAAAAATTCTGGCTTTTACCCTTCACCATTGTCAACTCTTTCTTTATCACCATGTCAATCATGTCCAACCTAGAATCGATTCCATATTTTTTTTCTAATAACATTTACTAATGTCGAAATAACACTGTCAAATATATTTTTTTTCCTGCATGCATGACATCTTGAAAATTCCTCACATACAAACAATTCCAATATAGTAATTCAATGAAAATTGATCTCCTTTTCTAACATGATTTCATAAGTTTTTTTGAAATTTTTTTTACTAAAAATAGTTTCAATATCTTCTAATTTATTGAATATTTTGTCAACTATTAGTTGATATGGTGTTGAAACTTGCTCAATATTCCCATCAAATGTTATTGTCTAAGTTCAATATTTATTTCAACGAAGTAAAAAATTATACTTTCCTAAAACCACAATCATTTAGGAATGTTTCAATCAAACTAAGAGTGTATATTATTCAAAAATAGAACACCCCAAAATTTATTTAATTATATATCCTAAAAAAATTCCAAATATTGGAAAGTCATTTATCATTATGTACAACATAACCCTGCATATAAATTCTTCACTTCTATGAGTATCATTCACGTAAAACATGTATCCCACATAAATTTCATATTTTTGATCAATGAATTAAAATAGACATAAATATATTTATTGATATGCCTTTGTATATATATAAGAGAAAATTTCCTTCATTCATAACCATATAGGAAAAGTTTAATTTACCATCATAATAGACCATGTACTGTGAGTAAAAATATATACACAAAAAGGATTTAATCCCTCTATAGATAACACAAGAATGGTGTTTCTTAGCTCAATTCCAAATTAAAGATACTCATAATTAGTTTTATTCTAATAAGGAGAGTCTATAGGATGATGTAGTTTCCTATATTTAATTATTGTATCTTCATTCCATGTCAATTGTCACGTTCTTTCCTGAGATCCATATAGTATTATAAATTTTAGAATAATAGGAAAGTACCATACAACTTTTTATATTCTTGATTCATCTTTCTTGTATCAGTTCACACCACACTTAGGGTATTTTATGAGTGATTCATGGTACTATATAAACAATATGCAATCATTTAGACAAGAAATTATTTTTTTAGAGATAGTTCCCATTGAATATATTATTCATTTTTTATCTTATGTTTGATAAGGAAGTTTATTTTTTTCTAGTAGTATATCATTCAACAACCCTAGTAGTTCTGTAAAGCTAGTTTTTCTCCATCCACTACTAGTATTAAAATTATATAACTTCAATACACATGATAATGTTGTTTATTTAGTATAACCAGTATACAATGGTATAATATCATAGCAATTAAATTTCTCAAACAAATTTGGACAATGATGAAGGTCATATTCAATTTCCATTTTTATTTATTCCATATGATATCTATCATAATTTATGCAATTATTCATATCAAATAATCCATAAACCATGGTATCTTCCCAATCAGTGTGATCATTCAGTTTTTTCCCTTATGTAGTCCAACATTTATAGATCTGATCTATTATGAGACAAATCAAATGTTCTTCCAAATATATTATACTAATTTTTAATGAATAGAAACAATGTAAATACATATGAAGGAATTGAGAAGCTTTATATGTATTCTCTATAGAAAACATGATGAAATATTAAACTCCATCTTCATACAATTTTTTCATATGATTAGAACGAATATATTTTTCATACATATTCATCCTATTTAGTTCATAAAATATTCTTTTTCTATAAAAAATTTATACATAATATGTTCATAATAAAAGGATAATGTTATAGATAATTCTAATAATGTGAACCCAAAATTTTAATTTTATGAGTCATGATTCTAGACCATTGATCATTTTACATAGGGGTGACATTAAAATATAAAACAAAAGGTAAACATGCGGTTGTCGATCTAGGTTATTTATTTGATGTTTCATAGGACAAAAAGGTGGTAATAAATATGTTAGTAAACAAAATTTATTTATTATTTGATAGAATACCTATTTTGGAAATTCTAATTATTTCTTGTAATTTAGTTATGACCTAGATTTATAAATCTGTGTAACTGTATATTTCCTCATAATATACAAGGTCATGTAATCATAGAATGTTAACAAAGGGTTAAGGATCTTAGAATTTCATTAAATGAATGGATGAAAGTATTATTAATGAAAAAAGTGAAATTTGATTCCATATTACTCTGTTTTTCTATAGAATATTCTACATCATGTAGTATAGGAATGACAACAATTATATTTGTACTAGAACCCACTGAAAAACCCCTTATTTCAAAAATTGTAGAGTTGCCAATAGTATGTATATTTAACATATCCTATAATATCCAAAACCTCTATTCAATTTCCTTAAAAACACCACAAATAATTTCTATTAATATAGATTTCAGAAAATTAAGTTAGACTCTATTTAACATCATTGAGATCCAATACATTTTTATTTTACGTATAACAGTGACACAAATCACTATAAGACATCTCTCTCATCTAGTATTCAAAACTATAAAAGGTATATCCAAAGTAGTAATCTTATCCCTAATAAAGTCCATAACACATTTATGGTTCAAGGAGATTATGATAAACTTTATAAACTTATTCCACGATCCTCTAATCCTATATGTCTAAGAAAAATGTGTTTTAAATTTGATCCTTTTTTGGGTAACACTCAAAACATTCCTAATGATACACAATAGATAAAAATAATAATATTATGTGCATGGATTATTCAAAATAAGTAACTTAAACTAAGCATGAATTTTTTTAAGAAGACCATGAACCTACTGTAAATACCAATTTTATGTTTGTATTTCATTATTCTGACATTAAAATTTTTTGACACACTTTACAAACAAAACCCAACAATTAAGGGTATTATTTAGCTTCTCAAAATATGTTTTAATTATTTTTACTCATTCTATCACTTTTTTCTTTATAAAATATCTTAAATTTTATGTAAATTAAATAACAAAATATGATATTTTAATAATTCAAAAGAAAAACAAATAAAATCTATGGCCAATATGTCCATTTAAGCATAATACACATGGTCCAAACATGAATTATCAGTTTTAAATTTATATGATATTTAAACCATTATATACCCCTAAAAATCATGTAAATAATATAATATAAGAAATGTCATATTGAATTCAATAAAACAAAAAAATTCTAACTCAAATATTGATTTTTCCTAATAGAAATCATTACCAAAACTAAACACTTTCATAATTAATGAAATAATAACCAAAAGCATTTTCATATAAACAAAAAAATCATAACCCAATTATTGTAACCCAAAATAAAATGGTTTTTGATAACTTATACATCAAAATGGTAATTCTGAGGTAAGTGTTGGGTTTCCAAACTTCTATATATTTCCATATAAATATCACACATCCTATAGATTCATTACCACATTCCAAATAGGTCATTTTCATTATATTTTCTGTAATTTGATACTTTAAATATTGATTTTAATGAAAATTTGGTATGACCCTTGCATAAAAATATTGATTACCATCTTTCCACCATTTGAATACAATGTACTTTATTTCTCTAATTTAATTTTCACCTTGATAACCACACCATTTTATTATCCTGATATCCATTTTTTGATATTTGAAATGTTCGCTTTAAAATGGTTGGTGAGGAACCAATAAGTGACTCCATTAAATGAGGGGTAAAGGGAACTTTTGTATGCCCTTCCCACCACCCCCACCCCCCATTTTAATGGGATGGGGGAGAAACCAACAAACATGAGATACCATACTGATAGAAATATTGAGGGATCAAGTCTGCTGCCAAAGGAACCCCCAGCACCATCCCAAATCAACCGTGAATCCGATGAGCATGACCAAAATGGGGACATGTGTGATAGGTATAAAACAATGGGTCAAAGGGGGTTTAAGAGAAACTAGAACAAAAAACTAGGGAAACACAAAAATTATAACACAACATTGTGGTCTGGATATCATCGGGGAAAGACCTATGCAAGTCATAGTATGGTAAAATCATGAATACAGAGACCCACAAACTTGGAACCATCAAAGAAGGATGAATGATGGTGGGTAATTTATCGACAGAGATCCCAAACATAGAACCACAAGACAACCAATCTAAGATAACATCACACTATTGCACACTGTTGAACCTGAACAAGAAAGAAATGAAGGAAGATGAGAAAAAAAATAACATACCTTAGATTTGAGAGTTGATTTTTCTAAGAGAAAATTGAGGAGGAGCGGTGGTAGAGATGAAATTCTACAAGAGGGTGAATAGTGTGACATAAATCTATTCATTTAGGGTTCTTTTTAAAAGAATGGGGAGGGCTTCATCAGTGCTTCCAAAAAAGTGCTGATAAAGAAGGATTTTTTCAGTGTTAAAATAATAAGCGCTGAAAAAAGATCTCTTTATCAATGCTTCTTTAGCACTAATAATGATACATTTTTATTAGCACTAAAAAGCACTAAAAAAGACCTATATGATTATTTTGAATAATATAATTAATATAATTATAAAATTTAAATATATATAATTATAAATAAATAAATAAATAAAAATTCATATAATTATAAAAATATTAAAATAATTGTAAATATGTATTCATAAATATAATTATAGATATATATTTATAATTATAATTATTAATAAATATATTTGAAAATATATTTATAAATATATTTATATATATTGGTATATAATTATAATTATAATTTTAACGTTATATATATTTAAATAACTATATATATATATATATATACTAATATTAATATTAATATTAATATATTAAAGGTATTCATTATTTAATATATTTTTTTGATTTTATACTTATTTAAAAATATAATTATTTATTTATAATTATATAAATACTTTTTAAAAAATTATATTCATTTATTTATAATTAAAAATTCATTTATATCATTATATATATTTATGTAATTATATATACATTTAATAAATATTTATAAATTTAAATATAAATACAGTAAATATATTCATTAGATAAATATCATCATTATAATTTTATAGTTATTTAAAAATATAATAATTTAAGTATATAATTAATTATTTATAATTGTATAAATATTTTTAAAAATATATATTTTTTTCAATTATAAATATATTATTTTATAAATATGGTCAATATGCATTTGTAAACATTTATTTACAAATATATTTTTAACATTATTAATGAATATATAATCTTAAATGTATGAATGATAAAAATGAGTGAAACTTAATAATTAAAAATCAGTAAACTTTAGAAATACTGAAAAAATGGATCAGTTTTATCAATTATACAAATTATTAAAAAAATAAAATATGTATATATATTGAAATGAAGGTGAATACATATTGAAAATATTAAAAGATAGTAAATAAGTATGTGTAAATAAATATTATAAAATGATGAAATTCAAAAATATATAAATTAAAAATGAATATATAATATTAACTGTAATAATATTAAAAATACATAAATAGAATTAAAAAATTAGAAACATAATATATTAAATATATTATGTAACTTAACAAAAATTTTAAATGAGTATTAAAATTTGAACAAATTGGATAAATATTTGGTGTGTGTGTTTCTATATAAGATTTCATTAATTAAATAAATATTTGTGTGTGTGAAATTAATGTATATATATATATAATTTTGATATATTTGAAATTTAACAATAACATTATATAATTTGTAGCGTATATTAATGAAATAAATAATAATAATAAATAAATAAGTTGAAAAAATGAATAACTATTATTAATTATATAGATAATTTAAAAAAATAACAATGAATATTTATATATGTTAAAATGGAAGTGAATACATATTTATTATATAAATTACAATGATATTAAAAAAATAAATATTAGAGAAAAAATATCAAAGTATATATTGAAAACTGATAAAATTATAAATTTTTTGAACAGTGAGAAATTAAAAACAAATAAATAGAAAAGTATTAAAAAGTAATATTATTAATGAAAAAATAATAATACAAATTAATAAAGTCAAAAAATATTAAAAATTAATAAATAGTATATATTAAATAAAAATAAAAAAATGATAAAATTTATAGATTAGAAAAATAATATATATTAAATATATTATTTTAATAAATATAATTCTAAAATGAATATTAAAAAATGAATAAAATACAAATATATTATGTGTGTATGCATTGTATATAAAAATGCATTAATTATGGATATTTATGTGTGAAATCAATTTAACACACTTTTAATATATGTTAAATTGAAAAATAAAATGACATGCAATTAAATTTCCATTACTCAGCACAATTATTTAATATTTTTAATTAATATTATTTTTTAATTATTAACCAGTTTCACACAATATATGACTTATTAAATATAGGCATAAATATTTTGTATTGTATAAATCATATTTTATGAAATATTATTTATACTGATATATATATATATAAATATATATATATTAATGTGTTTCAATATTAAAACTATTAAATATATTAATGAGTGATTTTGTATAAAAACCATCAAAAATAAATAACAAATTAATATGTTTTTAATTATTACATTTTTCATTTTATAAAATTATATTTAATATAAATTATTTTTTACTATTTATAACTACTATATATATTAAATTTATTTTTTTTTATTGATAATTGTTTCATTAGTAAATTTTTTAATAATTTTGTAGTGTATTAATTTTTATTTTTTTTAATTATCACAATTCATTCATTTTTTATATATATGTATAATATATACTATCAATTGATATTTATAATTTATATACTTTTTAATAAATTTATTCCTTTTTATTAATAATTATTTAATTAATAAAATTTTCAATATTTTTTAAATTTACTCATTTGTAATTTTTATTTCTTAAATTATTTCAATTTATTCATTTTATATAACTATATTTAATCAATAATGTTTATTAGTATTTATAATATAGATATATATATATATATTAAATTTATTTAAAAATATTTAAATATTATAATTTTAATTATTTTTTAAATTTATTCATTTTAAATTTTTATTTTTTAAATTATTTTGATTTTTAGAATTTTTAATACTTTTATTTTTTTTAAAGTTTATTTTTATTAGTATATATAAAAAATTGGGGGTCATAGACCGAAAGGGAAAGTGAGATGAGCTATGTACAAGGCCGGATAGGGGGTAGGCAGGTTAGGTCATGTAGGACTCGGCCAGTGTGGCCCGTGTTCATGTTGGTGGGCTAAATCCCTTAAGAAGCATAGGGTGGTCCAATGTCTTTGTGGACCCTTGCATTTTGGCACATGCCCATATAGGTGTGTGGAGCCTATGTATGGGATCACATCCCCATAGCAAGCTTCTAGCATTATGATGTGGCATAATAATTTATAAAAATGTGGTTTAATGTATTGGATTTTGATGTGGGAATCCTACTTCAGATTGTGAGTTATATCGATGCTAGAAAATGTGCTAATAAAGGTTCCCCTTTTTCAGTTATTAAATTTTTTTTGTTAAATGGTCTCATTTATTAGTGATTTTTAGCACGGATAAAAGGTACACTTTATCAACACTTTTTTAGAACTGATAATTGTATCCTTTATTAGTGATTTTCACTAGCACTGAAAAAAGGTAACATTTATCAGCAATTTTGGTTAACATTAATAATGGATAATGTAATATATTGTGAGTTTTGTAGTAGTGAAGGAATATATTTTCAAGACATTCTTTCAAACAAGGTATGGACACTATGAGTTCATAGTGATTCCCTTCTAACTCACTAGTTCTCTACAAGTCTTCTTGGTTATAATGAATATAATCTTTAGATATTACAATGAAAACAAATCGGGTATTTATAGATGATATTCTAATATATTCCAAAATCAAGGAGGATCATGATGAGCATTTTAATACTATGTTAATGAATTCGTTAAAGAATAATCTATAATAAAAGTATAGTAAATGGTAGTTTTAGATGATGTATGTATCATTTATTTAGCATGTTATCACAAGAAAAGGGATATTTGTATACCCTTCTTTGATAATTCAATTGAGGAGTGTCATGTACCAACATATACAATGGAGATCTGTTGTTTCCTTGTTCTATATGGCTAATATTGGTTATTTGTGAGAAACATTTCAAGATTTTCAAACCCACTAACCAAGCTAACTCAAAATGGAGTAAATTTTTTCTAAATAAATTAATGTGATGATAAATTAAAGGAATTTAGGAGTATTATCACTAAAACAGTACTCACACTACCCAAAAGTGGAAAACCTTTCATGGTATATAGTGACGCTTCAAAAAATTGATTGGGTTCTGTACTAATACAAAATGATAAATTGATAGCATAACCCTCAAGGAAGTTGAAATTTCATGCGAAGAACTATCCAACACATGATTTGGTGTTGGTGGTAGTGATTTGCATGTTCATTATTTGTAAGTATTATCCTTATTATGGGAAGTATACATTATCAATGGTTTATAGGATACTTTAATATATATTCACCCAAAAATATATTAATATGATCCAGTAAAGATAAATGGATATGATCGAGGACTATGACTGCCCAATCTATTACTATCCTAGGAAGGAAAAATGTGGTAGATGCTCTATGTGAAAAGCATCATGCAACCTTATCAATGATGATAATTGAGAAGGATCCAATATTTTTATACTTGAAAAGGATTAACATTTAACTCATAATAGATCGAATAACATCCTACCAAGATCAAATGATTGTTCAGCCATCTATTCTATACAAAATAAATGATTCTAAAAGGGATTATGTGGAAATACATAAAGAAGTGGAATCTTAAATAAAATGGAAATCCTCAAAAGTTTAAAATGATAGAAAAATGATTTATATGATTTGGGTCATAACTATGTTTACCATCAAATCCTAATATAAATGAGTTATTGAATAATGTACATGGATCGACATTTTCCATCCACCTATGGAATATAAGGATGTATCAATATATCTAAGAGAAATATTTGTTGGAAAATATGAATAAAGAGATAAATGAATATACTATAAAGTTCCTTATATGTCAGTAAGTGAATGTAGAAAAGAAAAATTCCAACTGAATGATGCAACCATTAAACATTCCTTCAAGGAAATGGGAAAACATCACCATGGTCTTTTTCATATATCTTCTATAGAAATCTATAGGAAATAATTTCATATGGATTATACTAATTATAAATACTTTTCACTTTATTGTAATTTGATTGGACATCCCAATCAATCAACATGAAAGGATATACATTAGGGAAAAAGTGATGTTTCATGGAACACTACTATCGATTCTATCTGATTAAGATTCAAGGATGACATCCATGTTTTGGAAAAGTCTCCAACATGATCTAAACATTATGTTTTACATAATTATATCTTATCCCCCAAAATGATGATCAATATTAGTGGACTATCCAATCACTTTAGAAAATGTTCATATATTGATGTATGGGCTTCAAATGAGGATGGGATCAATATCTTCCTCTTGTTTAGTGATCAAACAATAATATTTTCCACTCAAAAATCCAAATATCTCCATATGAGGCTCTTTCTGGGAAGATATGTAGAAACATTTTGTGCTAGGATGAATTTGGTGAACTTAACTAATTGGGAAAATAAATGGTTAAAGAACTTTTATAAAATATTCATACCACTCAGTAGCATATCAAGGAAGCTCAGAATTGAAAAAAGAGATGTATTCAAAACTCTCAGAGAGATCTATAGTTTGAGGTTTAAATTAATTTATTCCTCTACATATAACTATATAATAGATTCATCTGATTTTTGTTTGAAGGGAAACATAAGTCTCAAACACATAAACCCCTTTGATATTCTTGATTACATTGGAGTTGTGGGGTGAAGACCTTTAGGTCACATGTATGTTTTGTTTTGAGATTGGTCTTTCTCCTTTGAGGTTTGAGATTTTTTCGCGAGTCAGAATCTGACAATTTGGAATTTTAGGAAAAATATGTTAGAGGAATTTTTTAGGAACATGGTTAGAAAAAACATATAGTAACCATGTGAAATGATTCTATGGGTTCTAATGGAATTTTTAGTGGCTTGAGTATGGTTTTTTCAACCACACAAGTCTTCAAGAAAACCATGTTGGTTTTTGGAATTTGGTTAAGTGATTATTACATGGATTGAGCATGGGTTTTCAAACCATGCATCCTTTTCTATGAAATAGTACAACTTGGATGTACATGGATAGTGGACAACTCATAGTTGGAGCACAATTTGTTAAATTGTGGGGCCTAATCATGCACCATGTTTCAAAATTCATAAAATTAATTTTTTCCCTAATTCTCTTGGACAATTTTACCTATAATTTCTTCTTAATATAACTTTATTTCAAAATATCCCCTACATGACACTCTAGCGGACTCTCCCTCTGATTCCTTGGTGATCCTTGATAATTTTTAGTAGATCGCATCAAGGAACATTTAATTTTTCTCACATTTTCATCTATTGCCTCTAGAATCCCCTTGATCTCTCTTTCCCTTATCTCAATGGAACACTAAAGGGATGTTATTGTCGTATCTAGAGGGTTTAGTGGAAAATTTATTGTTTTTATTTTATATCTATGTTTTTGAGTTCCCGATCTATTCCTTTATATCACTTTTTTACAAGGTAATGAGGTTTTAAATCTTCTTAAGGTAATTATCTCTATCCAACGAGTTTTCCCATGGTATTCTTGAGTTCTTATGATTCCCTTACATTTTAATTTATAAAATTTATGATTTTAAAGCCATGATATGTGAAATTAATATTTGAGGGCTATAGATTTGTTTTTATAAAATTAATTTTTTTAACTATTTTTATGCACATTATATGGTTGATGAAATGTCTCAAACAATAATTTAATTTAAATAATGTTTTTCCTTATTGAAATTGAAATGTATTTCCTTGTAAAATGATATAAAAATTTAATTTTAATTCTTAAAAATTATGATGATATAATGTAAAATCAGGTAAATATTAGAGTATAGGAATAATAAAAAAATATATTTCTTTGTGGAGTTAAATATCACTACAGTAGGTTCCCTTAATGATACAGTTTCTAGGGGTAGCCTTTATAATGGATTTAGGTTCCTAAACATTGGTAATCAATATATCAGATAGTGTTTCATGGTTTTTAGAGTTGTGTACACCCTTTAGTTGTGATTGTTCCCTTAGTTTTTTTATATATACTATGTGGTTATATATTTTATATTAGCTTTCCTCTTTATTCATGGATTAATGAAAACTTGATTATTTCATTTGATTCTTTCTCGAGGATTATTTTTCATATTCTTGTAATTTTTTTAATATAGTATGATTTGGAAAAGAATCCCAAAGGATGTTTTGAATGGAATGTTTCATAAAGGAAACAGTTTCTTAATAAAATGTTTTATAAAACTATTTTAAATAATAACTAATTGATGTATGTGGAAATAATTTTTATAAATTATTTGGTGGTATCTTACTGAGCTTTATTTTTCACACCCTAATTTATTCATTGGGAATTTGTAGCCTCTGTTTTTCAGAATACATGTAAAGGTAATATGTTCATGTAAATAATGAATCTCCTTTCTTTTTTAGACTTTATAATGGGTTAGGATAGTGGGGATATATGGTCCCATAATTTCATAACTCTAGTTTATTTTTACAGTGACATGTTGTTTATGGTCCTTTTATTATTCATTGACACATTTTTTCTTGTATTGGATTTTATCTTTTGGTGTGGTTTTTTGAAATATGATATATGTTTCTGGGTAACTTATGTTTACTCTATTGTTTATATCTTATAATATTTCTATATGATGGGGAAATAATTTCCATGTTGCATTATATAACACCCTAATGCTCGTCACATACTTTGATGATCAAGAATGCACTTTAGTCTTTATGTCTGGATAATTCAAGTGACTTTATGGGTTGACCCAGGTAGTTATATTATATATTTGTATCAAAGGGTTGGGTTATTGTTGAATCCTACACTCTTTATTGAGTATCACACTCATGTTTTAGGGGTTTTTTGATTGACTGGAGATAGTAAATTCAAAAGTTGAGTGTTAGTATGGGAGTGTACCTAGCTAGATCACTTTCACGGTGAACCTTGAGTTACCATGGAAATTTTGAGGCTTTCTAGAAACTTTATTTATAGTTTTACATTTTTGAAATAAGTTCTCTAAATTCAGTTTATAATAAAATAATTGAATACAATTCTAAAGGGTTTTTGTAATTTTTTTATATATTATGTGTCCTCTAAGAAAAAAAATATAGAATACTAGAGAGGAATCAATGAAGAAATCCCCATTGTTGAATCCTCCAGTCGACCTAGTTTTTGGGGAAAGAATATTACAAATGATATAGACCATGGGTCAAGTCACCAATATTGAATTGTAGTAAAGAATATAACATTCTTTTGATTTTATAAATAATAATTAATTAATATTAAATGGTGACAAGGGACCTTAGAAATTAGAGGAATTGATTGAATGGATTGAGAGGATCTTCCACATTTTGAATACTTCAGAATAATATAATGTTTCATTTACCACTTAGATTCTTGAAGGGATGGGAAGGAAGAAGTGGGAGCCTATTGTGTATTCCATATTGAATGAATATATAACATGTATTGATTTAAATAAATACTTCAATAAAAAATTATATCATGAGACACATATAGTGGTGAAGTCTTGGGAGTTCATTACTTTGGGGTAGGGATATTGTTCTGTCATGGAATACTCTACACGATTTGCTGAGTTAGTGCACATGTCTCCAGATATTGTTCCCAATTATTATCTCAAAGTGTGGAGGTTTGAGATGTTTTTAGGGTAGATATTTTATATATTCTGATTATTATGTTCACACACACCTTCATTGAGGTTTTGGACAAGAAATTTATGGATTAGGTGGACAATGGTGGGAAGACATGGATCTTAGGATCTTTAGTGGCAGCAAGTGGTAGCCATAGTTTTCTTTATAGCCAAAAGAGGAGAAGGGTGGCCAAAATTGAGGTGGTGGTGATAGTTTACAGTATAATTCATATATGATTCAATTGTACTATTACTAGTGTCATAAAAAGTGAAATGTCAATCCTTATTATAGGGTATCACCCACAGTGTTTCACACTTGTGGGAAATATGGTTATCTTTAGTGTTTATATAATAAATAATTCTAGAGAAGTAGAGCTGGATATACCTTAACCAAGGTCTCTTCATTTGGATTTGGCATAAAAAATGGGGGTTATCTAAAACTTATGATAAGGGTCTTGCTCAAGCTGTAAAGATAGGGAAGGATGATGTAGGATGTATCTATGCAACTGAATATATACTAGAGACATTAGGGTAATGACCATATATAATGAGAGTTACATTGTTTTTTTTCATATTATATAGTTATGAATTTGTTTGATATTGATATAACTCATTTATTTATATTATCCAAACATATCAAGGAATTATTCTTCTACTCAATTATTATACTTTTCATGATAAAATTGTCCACTCCATTGTAATTGAATCCAGATTACAGTTTTAAATGTCCAGGGTGTTGGGTGATGATTATTTACCATGAGACCATGTGATAATTTTTAGTTCTTCAATATGACATATTTAATCTAATTATTTTTCATGTATTATATTATTAGGTATAAATACCATATCAATTACTATTAGTATCAGGTACAGCTTCATTCATCCAATAAAATACTAGTTTTTTAGGTAATGTGGGATCCTAGATCCAGGATAGTAGGTCATATTTCTCTTATTGATGAGATTATTTCATGATATTTTTCAAATTTTTTATTGATATTTTTGATCTGTGCCTCAGTGGTCCTCTTCAAGCGATAGTGAGTGAGTATTCTAATGTATTTCCTAATGATTTCTTGATGTTACCACATTATAGAGAATTTGAGTTCTCTATAGTATTACATATAGGGAAAATACATATTTCATTACCTTTATAATAGATCTAAATTGGTGAAATGAAATGATTAAAGTTACTTTTTATGGATCTTAAGGCTAAGGGGTTTATTACACCAATAGTTTCACCTTGGGAATTGCTACTATTATTTTCAGAGAAGGTGGATGGGATTCTAAGTCTTTGTATTGATTACCATAAACTCAAAAAGGTAATAGTTAATAAAAAATATCCCTTTAATAGGATTGTTGAAATTTTTGGCCATCTTAAGTGAGCCCTTGGGTTTTAAAAAATGATCTATGATTAAAGTACCATCAGTTAATGGTCCGAGAGGAATATGTTCCAAAATTAATTTCAATGAGTAGGTATGGTAATTATTATATAATATGGACATACTAAGTATTATATAGCTTTTATCTATTTTATGAATTGAATATTTCATTGATTCTTTTATTCTTTAATTATTGTATTCATGGATGATATCCTTGTTTATTCTAGGTCAGAATGAGATCATGTTGAGCATTTGAATGTTGTCTATAGAAACTTGAGGGAAATTCATCTATATGGAAAACTATCCAAATGTTCGTTATGGATTAAAGAGTTGAAATTTTTAGGTTATGTGATCTCAAATAAAGGTATCTTAGTGGATACTTAAATGATTAAAGCTATTTTTTATTATGAGTAGATCAGAAATGTGTTTGAAATATGGAGTTTCAAGGGTTTACCTAGTTAATAGAAGATATTCTTTTTCTACAACTCAAATATTTCATCTTATATGACACAGTTAACCCATAAGGTTGTGAATTAATTTTGTTGTGATTGGTGCCAAATATCTTTTAAGGAGTTAAAATTCATATTGATTTCATCTCAAGTGTTGATTCTTCCTAAGCCAAGTTTGGATTATGATTTCTACTGTGAAGTATCTACTATGGGTTTGGGTTTTTTGATAATGTAGGTGATAAAAGTGGTAGCTCATGAGTCTAGTTTATTTTATCCTCATGATAAGAACTTTCCCATCCATGATCTTGAGTTGGCGATAATGATGACTTCTCTTAATAATTATTCCCATTAACTCTTTAGGGATCGTTTTACAATGTATTCAAATCAAAATATTCTGAAGTGTATTTTCACAAAGATGGATCTAAATTTGAGACAAATACATTGGTTGGAGTACCTTTGAACCATTTATTGTAATATTAAATTCACCCACATAAAGGGGAATGTGTTCATAGATTCTTTGTGTAAGAAAATACTCACTTGTTTATAGATGGAATCATTGGAAGAGTGATGCTTGATGAGAATGTTTATTAAGATGTACTTGGATGAATGGAGAGATGAAAACAGGTGTTCATAGCCTCTATTTAGGATGAATCTTCTAGGAATGACCAAATTCATATTAAACAGGATGATGATGTATAGTTTTAGTTCATTAGAGGGAATATTTCTAGTGTGCAGACCATCGGTGGGTGGTATCATTCTTCAGATATGGTATTATGGTTCTGAGGAAGGTTGGTTGTTCCTTCAGACATGAGAATGAAATTATTGGAGGATGAATGTTGATCAAGTAGGTTCGTATACCCTGAAGCAACCCTGATGTATTATGACTTTAGAATTATTATAGGTTTTTAATGAGGGGATTGATTACAAATTTTGTATCTTGTTTCCTTACATATATAATATTTAAGGTGGAATAATATATTCCTACTGATTTGATATGACCTTTAGAGATTACTATATAAAAATTGGATGATATAATCACAAACATCAATATTGGGATACCTTGGACTCCTAGTGGTAATGATGTGATATGTGTTATTATGGACTAACTCATGAAATCTATGAATTTATTACCCATTAGGGAGAATAAAAAGGTAGAGTATCATGGGAACTTATATGTGTAGGTGATGTCAAAATTTATAGTGTGTCATTGGAAACAATTTTTGATAGATAAAATCTCTTCACATACCCAATATGGAGTAGATTTTAGATATAAATGGGTTCCTAGTTTAATTTGAACATCACTTATCATCCCTAGACTAATATTTAGTCTAAGTGTGCCATCCATATTACTGAATACATGCTTTGAGAATGAAATCTTAAATTCGATGGATCTTGGAGAAACTATCTACACTTAGAGGAGTTTTTATATAACAATAGTTATCAGTATTTAATCAGGATGGTTCCTTTTAAGGATTTATATGGGAGGAATTTTATATCACTTCTATGTTTTTAGGTCTAGAAAATGGTTCTTGGTTGGATTCAGAATAATTTAGAAGGAGAAATACACCATGCAGTTGATTTTTAAAAGGATGGAGATAGATCATAATAACCGAAAAACTTATGTTGAATGGAATCATCATCCATTTTAATTTTTGGTGGGAGGTTTTTTTTTCTCAAAGTTTCACCTTGGTTGGGAAAAAGATGTTTGTGTAGGTAGGGTAATTTATCACCCCATTATGTCGACCCATTTGAGATTGTGGAGCGATTCGGGATGGTGTATTATCAACTAGATTAACATACTTGTTTTGAATTTACTAATAATGTGTTTAATTTTTCCTAACTAAATTAATATCAACTGTATCCATCCCATTTCATCGAGTAGAATTATATTAAGATTGTACCATGAACCTCTGTTCTTGAAATTCTAGTTCAGATAGTGGATTTAAAAGATAAGTTGTTATATTGAAAGAAGATCTCATTGGTTCATGTGAGATGGAAGTTTTTTAGGGAAGTCCTTGAGGCATAGGAGAGTGAGGTCTTGATGATTACATAATGGCCTTATCTCTTTTTGAGTTCATGTTCTGGAGATATTATGGGGATCTAAATCTTTCTTGGTGGGAAGAATTTAAATTCCATGTGGTCCATAGGTAAATTTTTTTTTGGTATTGGTCTTTATATTTTTAGGTATGAGATTATTTTTGGGAGTATGAGGTTAAAAATTTGGAATTTCTGGAAATAAAGTCCAGACACATGGTTTAAGTTCACTATTAGTAAATTCATGTGGTAACCTTTTAAAATGGCCATTTGGGTTCTAGTTGTGTTTTCCATGATTTAAAAATGGTTTTTTAAACCCTGTAAGTCTCTAGGAGAACTATTTGAGTGTCTGGATTTTGGACTAGTGTTTATCGCAAAGATTGATAATAGATTTTTAAACAATGAATCATTCACTAAGAAACCATCTGACATAGTTGTCCATGCATGGTAGACAACACATGATGGGTTCATAGTTTTCTATGTGGCATAACCATGAACCCATATATGAACTTATTAATAATTATATTTACCCTGGTTACCTTGGTCATTTTGACCTCTAATAATCTCCTAATACTTTATAAGGTCTAATTAGCCATGTGATAATGCTATAGGGGAATATCTCTTTGATTCCTTGGTAATACTTGATCATTTTTTAGTGGATATCATTAAGGTATGTTCTATTTCACCCCTCATTTTCCCCTCTTCTCTCTAGATATCCTATGGATATCTCTTCCCCTATTCTAGATGAAACACTAAAGGGTTTTTATTTTCATAAATAGAGGGTTCATGGGGGATTTATTGTGTTTTAATAGGATTTAGGTTTTTGAGGACCTGATATCTTTGTTTCCATCACCGGTTTTAGAAGGTAATGAGTTGTTCAATATTCTTAATGTATGTGTCTCTATTCAAATGGATTTTTCAAGGCGTGCATGTGTTATTATGATTCTATTTAGTTTTAATTTATGAAAATCATGATTTTAAATCCATGAGAGGTTAAATTTTTCTTTTATAGCAATGAAATGATTTTATAAAATTGGGTTTATGTTGAAGATTATTTGGATGCACATTATGTGATAGATTAAATGACTCAAATAATAATTTGATTAAAAAGGGTTTTTTTTTTAAAATTGAATGGATTTACTTGATCAATTTTATGAAATATTAATTTTATTTCTCAGACATAATAATGATATAATAACATGTCAGGAAAACATTGGGGTATGGGTAAAAACTAAACAAATCCATTCCCTAGTATATTTCACTATCACAAAGAAAGGTTCCCTTAATTATATTGTTGTTTGAGGTTATCCTTTATGAGGGATCTGGGTTCCTTGAATTTGGTCATTATTATGTCCGCTAGTGTTTCATGGTTGTTTGAGTTGTGAAAACCCTTGTGGTTTTATTTTTCACTTGGTACTTTTTAGATACATTATGTGGTTGTGAATTTTATATTACCTTGACTCTTTATTTATGGATTTTTGAAAATATTTTTATTTTATTTTATTATGACTCGTGAATTTGTTTAATATTATTGTGATTTATTGAATATAGATTGAAATTGAAAATAAAGCCAAAGGATGTTTTTAATGGAATGTTTTATAAAGGTAAAAAAATTAAGAATTACTTAATAAATAAAATTTAATAATAACTAACAGATGAATGTGAATAAAATTTTTATATATTATTTGAATTTATCCTACTGAACATTGGTTATCGCACCATAATTTTCCCTTTGGGCATTTTATCCTTGGTTTAATAGGAAACAGGTAAAGGGAAGAGTGACATGTATAGGACAAATCATCTTTCTCTTATTACATTTTGGGTGGGTTAGGATGATGGTGACATATGGTCACATGAAGATGGACCCCTTGGTTATGGTTCTAGGTTATTTATTCTCCTTTTTTTGTCCATTGAGACCTTTTTATCCAGTTTGGGATATTATGTTTCGGTTTGGTATTATAACATAATATTTTTATTATGGATATATTATTTTTTACTTTTTTGTTTATATCATTTAATTTGTATATAATAGGGTGATATTGTTCCCATGTTTCATTTTATGATGCCGTGGTACTTTCTTATAGCCTCTTGAAATCAAAAATAAACTTTAGGGATTGTGGAAGGCTAATTCAGGTGATGTTATGGGTTAACCCAGGTGGGTTTGTTACATGTTTACTATTATCTTACACTCCCACCAACCATGTCTTAAGTGTGTGATGTGCTAGATGTATCCCTCTTGAGAAAGTGCATATCAGATCCCTCACATGTACTAAATCTGGTGTTGGTATAGTAGGAAAATGATCTCTCTTATGAGGTGAATTTGGTGAAGAACATGGACCATAGAGACAAAGTTATATGTAATATGACAAATCACCTATTCAAAGTATATTTTCAAAACTATAATTATGAGGAGGAAAAATGGGAACTAGAAGAAGAAATGAAATAGAAGTGACCTTATTTAGAGTGTGAAATGAAATTTCTAGAGAATAATTTATTAAGGGGAGAATGTAATGACCAAAACATTTATGAGTTAAACTTCCCTTATGATTATATAAATATGTCGAATTTAGTAATGTAGTATTACATGAAGCCCATGAACAACATGATATAACCAAAAACATTTTATATTTACTTGAACATTACATTTAGAGAATAAATATATCCATAATAATTGAAATTATTATGATGGAATAAAAATGGAAAATAAGATAATTATACAATTATAATTTGGATCTGTTTGATCCCCTATAACGATTTCACTCATGAAAAACATAGTTAAAATGAAACTAAATATTAGTAATTAAATATTCATTTTAGAGAATAAAATTTATTTTACATTGGGATAAATTAGAAGTGAATTTAGAATGAAAAAAATGTGAGGCATTTATAGAAGGTAGGGATCCAATATGGTTATCACAAATCTGACTATTGGAATTGTAATATAATAGATGGAAAATTAATCTTACTATTATTAATAGTAACATGCCCCTTAGAATAATAAAATGGTCTATTTTATTGAAAAATAATATTTTTTTACGTGATAAACTACAAATATAATAAATTTTCATCATGATACAAATAAATAATCATTTCAAAAATGATAAAATAAGTGTTTATATTTTTATTAAACATATATGTTTTTTATATTTTTATGCTAAATTTTAATATTTGAAATAAAATATATTTTTATAAAAAAATTATAAAATAATAATATGTTATATTATAATGATGATATAAATTTATGAGAACATAAGTAATTTTTCAAGGGGTCATATAATTGGTCATAATATAAAAATTGGTATTTCTAAAATAAATACACATTTTATTTAAAAATAATAATTTTTATCATATATAGAAAATTATTTTCATAAAATGGATTTAATTTGTTGGAATCTAAATATTGAAAATTTTAGGGTGAAATTTTTGTTTTTTTCTAAAATAGTTGAATTTTATATAAAAAGTGGAATATGAAAAAATATAGTTTTTAACATTTTATGTTAAAAACATGAATTATTGAATTATGGATGATGTAAGACACTATTAGTTCAAACTAAAATATGTAAATTATTTTATATAGTTACAATAATAAACATATTTTGTAGTATAAAGCCAAAATAATAAACTAATAAATATAATATTCATAAAATACCTATGTCCTCCCCTAATAAATATCACTTCTCACATCCCCTTATCCTCACACATTATAATTCCTTACCTTACCAAATTCTCTCTCCCATATCTCCCCCATATCCCTAGAAGCCTATGTCTGATCAAAATTTCAATACATTTTTTCTTAAGGGGAATTCTAAAAGAGGACATCCAAAGATGTATTATTCATTGCCAAAATATCTTTCTATTCATTATTATTTTACCATATTATATATATTTATTCCAAGATAGTATAACAAAATAAATATTTTAAATATAATTAATTTTTATTTTATTTATGAAATATAACTTATCTAACTTCCTGTCTTTTTTATTTTGAAAGATTGAAAATATTTTCCATATTATGGTCTATTAACCACCACCAAGGATGATGTGTTTCATTTCCCATTACCACCATCATGGATTGTTTAAATATATTTATAATTGTTAAAAATGACCTAAATATGTATATTGTATGTTTTTCATATTTTTTAATGATTATATATCTATAATATTAAAGGAAACACAATAAATTCATCGTGGTAAAAAAATCCTAAATAAACTAAGCATATAACAGTTACACTATATATGTCATAGTTATTTAGGAATAATATTTTATTATATGAACCTTTTGAAAATTTGAAAATAAATTAAATCTATACCATTTTACTTCTTCAGTTTTTATTCCATTTTATAAATAACCCCCATAATCATCCACAACTAATGAGACCATGGATGCATGACACAAACAACCTTGGGATAGTAGAAATATAAAAGATTCCTCAATTAAATAACTCTAATATAATATTAAATATTGATAACAAATCAAATATATATTGAATAATATTCTTAATTATGAATTTCAAAATCCAAATTTTATTATTAATGAGGTTATGTGAAGGTGAATAATAATTCCAGACACAAAGTCAAGGATATCTCAAAACAATCTTATTTTCTTTGGGTTTTTTTATCTCTCTCATTAACTCACATAAAAACACTATTATTGTCATTTAATTCTTCTATATTTTATAAAAACCTCCCACACATATATACCTTGTTTGATTCACCTTTCCTTGATGGGTATATACATTTTTGAAAGGTTCCATTCTCAATTTTGTTGATTAAGCAGAGTTGGTTAAAGGGAAATTTTATATTTTCTTATATCATTTCAAATAATCCTTGATGAAATGTTTTCAAACTTCTATGGATTCTAGAAATAATTTTTATACGGAGAAAAGTTTTGCTTCAGTTTTTTGTGGAAATTATTATGCTCTTACCCTCTTTAAAGACTCATTTCCCTTTTTCTTAGAACCCCACTTAAGAAGTACATTAAACAACCTGTTTTCCACTATTTTTTATGTCCTCGATTTACCTAGAATATATTTTCCTGACCTGTACTTATATACTCCATCATTAACATCCAAAATTTTATTTAATCCATTGTTTAATGGGAATATTTATGATATTTTATTTTTTTATGCTCCAAGATAACATTCTGTAACCCATTTCCTTTTTTGGGGTTTTTTCTTATTATTAAACCTTATAAATGATTTGCTTGTGTGGATCACCTATGAATGTACAAATTATATTGAGTTTTCATAGATTGTACTCCAAATAATTGGGTAGTGATTATATCTCATGATATGATATGTATGGATTAGGTTGTGAAACTAATCCATAATGGGACTCTTTTCATTATTTTATGTTTTTTAGGCAGTGATTATTGACTTCTGTTTATTTAATGGTTTATGTTGTTAAGGAATTACTATGATTTCATGATATATTATTCCATATTATTTATTTCATACTTTTATATGATTATTCGTGATCCTTTTATTTTATGATATCATGTTATGTTATTTGATATATATGTTATGATTCATTATCATTCTTATTACCATGTAAGGATTTATATATCACTCTTATTTATATACTCCCCATGTTATCCTATATAGTATTAGAATCTCAAAGAAATCCTTAATCACGATATTGAGTTAAAAATAATATTTGTTAGTTTAGTTTCATTTTTATGTTTTATTATCCCAGTATGGAAAATACACTTGGGTTGTCAATGCTTATGTTTATTTTATTGGATAGTTATATTAAAAAATACTTATTAATATTTATAAGAGGCTTGGATCACTATCTAGGGAAAACCCCAAGGAATCTACCTCCATTTTAAGATTAGAAAAATGATCCTCATAAGGAAAAAATATACTAATTCATGATATTTCATACATTTTCTATATTGATTTTTTAATATAGTTAATTTTATTTATACCCACGAATTTAATGCCTATATTAAAACAAAGATATTTTAATTATAACATAGCTCAATTTTATTTAATATTTTTTAAAAAAAAATCATATCTTTTTGGTATTATAATTTTTGGGGTGTTATATTATACCCCCATATAGGAATTTAGTCCTTTAAATTATACTACTTTCCTAAAAACAAAACAAGGTAATTTTTTCTCATTACAGCTTCAGGATCCCATGTAGCTTCCTCAAACTTATGGTTTCTCCATAGAACATTGACCATGTGTGTGGTATTATCCTTGGAAACCTTATATTTTTTATCTAGGATCTCTAGAGTTTTTTCTTCATATGAAAGATAATGTTCCAAATATACAGCCCCTTAGTTTAGTGCATATGATAGATATGGATAGTAATAAGTCAAAATAAATACATAGAACACATCATGAGCCAATATGAGGTGTGGAGGAGGTGATTAGTAACAAGATACAGTCATGACATAATCCATAATTTTTAAGAGAGTGACATTTCTAGGGATTAGACTGCCTTTCTTCCCAAATATCAAAACCCTCTTCCACTAAGATATCTAAAGGAGTTACTTTTCACTAATTTCAAACTTTGGATCTTATAAATGGTTATCAGTATAGATATTTTTCTAAATTTATTCTTATTGTCCCATAAGAGACTATGGGACACCCTCTCTAGTATTAATGGTTTTAATAATAACAAATCATGTCAAATCCTGTTAATTATGTCTAATCATTTCAATCGTGCTTATTTAAGTTTCAATATGTGTAATTATGATTATCTATGATCACATGTCATTTTAACACCTTATAGTAATATTTATGTTGTAATATTGTCCAAGAAGAAACACATTCTATTTTTTGGCCCATAAGAGACTGTTGGACACCCACTCTAGTATTAATGGTTTTAATAATCAAAAATCATGACAATTCTATTAATTATTTTTAATCATTTGAGTCTAGTTTATTTAAGTTTAAAGATGTGTAATTATGATTGTCTATGATCACATATAATTTTAACACATTCTCTTAATATTTATGTTGTAAGATATTCCAGACAGAAATACTTTCTAAGTGTGACTGTACAATTGATGCATCGAAAAGCCAACTGTCTCACTAATAGTTCAATTGACCTAATGATGAAAGCACCTACCAGTGTAAGATCGTACCGATGCATGGACTCACCAATAGTTAAAATGAGTCACCAATGCATTGAGTCACCAATGCATTGAGTAACCAATGCAATGAGTCACTGAAATAATGAGTCACCGATAGAAGGAGATACTAACAAAGGACTCACTGATAGACAATTTAAAATTCCTTTTATTTAATATTACTTATAACAGTCATATTTTGACTATTTTAATGCAACTGATTAATTTCATGCTTTTTGCAAGCATCTTAAATGAGGATTTCAAAAATATGAGGTACAACATCTACATCAAAACATTCTCATTTTTGGGCTACAAGAACATATATACAAATAATATCACCTGAAAAGAACACACACAAAACTTGAAGATACTCGCATACAGAGAGTAGCAGAACCACACGAGCAACATACAGAAAGTAAGATCACACGATGACCTCTTCATTCCTTCTTGTTGTGTTATAGAGATATAATGTTCATCAATGCTCCAACATCTCTGCAACATTCAACTAAACCTAAGGAGAAGAACATCTCATCCTCCTAGAAGATATAACACAATTCTCTACGATAATCTGTTTTAATATCTACTTCCAAAAAAGGACTCCACCTTCAACTATGATACGTCAAAGAGTCAATAGTTGAACTACATAAAACTTAGAGCCTTCTAAACCCTATTTAATCTTTATTTCTCTATTTTTTAACTTTTTATTACATCTTTGAGCAGTGTGTGCATCTATTTGTAAAACACACATGGTCTCCTACACTAAATCGGAGGATACTAGGTATCCTCACATAACTGTCTTTTTACACTTCTTTATACCATGAAGAACTGTCGAAGAGGTCATATGTGACCTTATTGTTTTTTGTTCCCACGAAGAAATGTGGTATTGGTCTTGTGACCTAGACAGTCTTTGTGCTATTGTATAAACCCTGATCTAGGGTGTGGATCAAAACATTTATCTATATAGATTGCTTGGTGGAAGGCGATCACCAAGTGGAGAGGAATAAGTCTAATCTTGAGACAAAACCTATTGTTTTATATCCAATGTGTTTTCAAATTTAGTTTTTTATGTTTTTATATATATTTCAGAAAACTAAATTTAACTTTGATAGTTATTCTTGGCTAGAGTTTATAACTGTTTTGGATTATTAGATTAGTTTCAAAAAAATCAATATCTCATATTGTTATAACTGAGGAATAATAAATATTCTGAGAAATTAGTTGAATAGTTAGACAATTATATATTCACTACATTGATTAACCATCTTGTTAAGTTTTAAATCGGATGAATCTCTTAAATAAACATTTTCACAAAATCTTTTATAGGAACTCAATTCACCCCACTCTTGAGTGTCCTACTCTGACTAATTGTGTTGTTATCATATGTCACTAGATGGTTTGGTAATTTTTCAATATTTCTAAGACAAGATCAGTTCCTAACAGATTCCTTTCTCTAACTTCACACCAATATATTAATGTTTTATATCTCTTCCCATATAGATCTTCAATTGGTGACATTTTAATGCTAGGTTGGAAAATGTTGATATATGAAAACTCTACTAGATAAAGGGGTTAATCTGAACATCCTTTAATATCCATATAGAAAGAACTTAATATATCCTTCAATGTATAAATAGTAATTTCATATTCACTATTAGTTTGAGGATGATATTTTGTGATAAATCATAGCACTATATATAAATCCCTTTTAAGACTCTAAAATTTTGATGTAAACCTTAGGTATCAATCAGATACAATTAAAAGTGGTATTCCATATAGTCTTACCACTTATTTTATGTAAAACATATTAAGTTGATAAAGTGAGTGTTCTTCTAGAATAGTAATGAAATGTATATACTTTTTAAGTTTATCCACCACTACCCATATGGAATTATATCCTTTATATGTCTTAATAAGACCAGTGATAAAATCCCCAGTGATTTTATCCCATTTCCTTACTAATATGGGTAATGGTTATATCAACCATTAAATTACTGATGTTTATTATTTGCTTGCAGGAATACCAAACATCGAGAAACATACTCCAAAATCTTCCTCTTTATGATTACCCACAATAATTTATGATTTATTTCTCTATACATTTTCTTCTTCTATAATGAAAAATGAAGGATAAGCTATATGCATCTGCCAAAAGCTTCTTCTTTAGTTAAGGTATATATAGGAAATATATCCCATTTCTAAATCTTATGACTCTATATCTATAAATATTGAACTCTTATCTATTTCCCATATTATTATGTTTCTCTATGTCGTATTTCTAGACATCCATGACCTTTATGTAGATAGATAGTTAATCATTAATTAAGTAAATATTGGATTTCATAACTTCCCTTATGATGTTTATATCCATACATTGAATATCCAGAAAGAATATATCCCTTTCAATCCTTTTAAGGATTGGGTATAATGGTCCTTTCTACTTAGGGTATCTTCCAACTTTTTTACCTTCCCATAGTGGTAATATATGGATCAGTCATAATCTTTGATCAATTCAAACCATATATTTTGGGCAATGTTCGACTCATTCTCTGTGAATATATAATTTAAGAACTAATGGTATGTATAGATATCACACTATTAACTATAAAGGTAATGTGTCCATATATTTAATTCAATGTTTGCAATTTCCATCTCCAAATCAAGCTTCAGGTAATTTTTCACATGGGTCTTTAATTATCATGATGTATAAGCAATTACCTTGTTATTTTTCATAAAGACACAACCAAATCACTTTATTGAAACATCACTATATATTAAAAACCATTCACAAGTATAGGGTAATGTAAATATATGTGTAGTAACAAACATCTACTAAAGATCCTCAAATAATTCTTTTTATTCCTTGGTCTAGAGAAACTTAACTCCCTTACTAGTTAACTTGGTTAGTTAATTTGATAGTTGTGGGAAAATTTTAACCCAGAATCGATAGCATACAATGAACATAAGAAAACTATGGATATAAATTGTAGTGGTTGGTCTAGAATATTTCTCAATAACTTCTATCTTTTAAGGGTAAATATACTAACCCTCTCTTATTATTACATGACCCAATAATAATGCTTTCTATAGCTAGAATTCACACTTTCTAAATATATAATATAGCTTCTCCTATATCAAGGTCTTCAACACAATCATAAAATTATCTTCACACACTTCCTTTATCATATAATATATGAGAATATCATCAATAAATAATACAATGAATTTTCAAAGGTGATCTCTAAAGAATAGATTCATCATATCCATAAAGATTATAGGGGAATTTGTAAGCCTGGAATCTGTCATTATGAATTCATAGTATCCATATCTTATGTGGAATTATATCTTAGGTATATCCTCTCACATTTCCCTTATTTTATGATATTCAGATCGAATATCAAACATTAATAAATATTTATCCCCTCACATTTATCGAAAAAATCCATCAATCGTGATCTTATTATGTTCACAATAATCAATACAGAAACATATTGATCTATCATTTCTCTTGAAAAAAGTGGATTGGTGTACCCCATGGTGAGGAGCTATAGAAAATAAATTATTTAACTATATTCTAATAAATTTTATTCATTAATTCAACAAATTCAATGAGATCCATTAAATAAAGAATCTTTGATATAGTCGTAGATTTAGGAATGAGTTCAATTAAAAAATCAGAATCTTGATTTTTGGAAACACAAAGTAATTTCATTGGAAATACTTTGATATACCCTCATATATTAAAAATTTCCTAAATGTTGACTTCCTCTCTGATCATTTGTGGAAAATATCCCGCATTATTGGGTATTAAGACCCGTATTATGGATTTTCCTTCTAAAGGGTGTTCATAATAATCTTTTCATTAATATTTGGTGACAATTTGATTAAGGATGTGAAATGATATCTCTTTGTCATGAAAATTGATATGATCTCTATAACGAGTGATCTAATCCATGCCCAATATTATATATAATTATATTGATATAATAAGAACTAGATTTGAAGGAAGTAGTTTCCTCTAAACCTAAATTGGTTAAGCATTGTATAGCATGGATGTAACATCATAGGACTAGTTTTTTTCATAGATAATTCATATCCCATCTTTGAGTTGGTGAAGAAATATTTTTTAAAATAATTCTTTGTCTTAAGGATTTCAAAGAACTAGAATTAAAAAATAAATTTATTGATCTATAGTGGTGAGTATGTGTGCCTTTGAAAACATAATTATCATGATCCAAATCAGTGATAGTTATTGAATAGGTTCTTCCTCTTCCCCTTTTCCTTGGTGGTTGTTTGGGTCTATTTTCCACATTATCCCTATGGTTGTGGTATTGGTTTTCATAATTCCATAATTCCTCGTATTTGAATCATTAAATTTTAGGTAGTGAATTAGTAAGGGATTTCTTATCTTATATTGTATTGACTAGACTCTTTATATATCCTAAATAATCATGAGCTATTTATTTGATTCTTTTACACTTGAATAATATTATAATTATTTTTAGATAATTACCTGGTAATTATTTCCATATTTTTTTAATGTGGGTAGTTTTTTTTCTTCCCTTCATGTGATTTTTCTTTCAAGTCTCCATGAAACGTTATTTTAATTATCTTATATATAGACCCAAGAGAATAATTAAATTCTCTAGTTTCACTTCCACCTTAAGTTCACATTCAAAAATAATTTCATAGATACCAAGTATCATATATCTAATGATATATTTAAGACTTGTATTTAGGAAATTAAAGAATTTTATGATCATACTTTCAGTGTTATTAATAAAAATTAAGGTGAACCATGTAATACTTTTGAATTTTTTCTTAAATGTACCAAGGGATTAATCCTCCATTTGTTTTATCACTAGTAATTCTCACTAAATTTACATATGAATAGTTTCAGAAAAATATTTAGTGAATAATAATTTCTTGATAGTATTACATTTCATTGTGTTAACTTTTTCGTTTTATATTGTATTCTTGATGAGGGTATTCCATTGATCATCCTCACCCTTAAAATGATTAATTTTTAACAAAACCTTCTCATGGTTCGATCACTATAGAATAGAAAATATATTCTATACTTCATTCATCCATTACACTATAATTATTAGATTAAAAGACCCACTAAAAGACGGTGGATGTCATTGCACAATTTACTCGATATTAAGTTTCTTATTATATAATTTATTTGGGAGATCAACATCTTTTTCATTATTGTTATGATATTGGAAGAGTTGAGTGAGAATTACCAGGAGATTTTATAATCTATAACCTATGTTTTTAGGTTTCTCAATTGTAAAATATCTTAATTATCCATTACAACAATTTCTAGCATGGTTCCTTTTGGCTCCATTCATTACATGAAAAAATTAATGTTTAGGGATGATAATATTATATTAAAAAAACATAAAAATAGAAGGTTATAAAATTAGAATAAAATAAATAATAAATGATTTATACAATAACTTATGAATTTAGAAGTTTCAATCTTGGTTATCAACTTTATTTTCCCTATTAGTTTCTCTAACAAAAATATATACAAATTCCTCATAGTGTTTTATAAAGAGAGAGTGAACCAAAAAATGGATATCTCCTAGGAGGATCAGTCTAGGTGTAAGGTTATAACCACTTTTTGTGCACCAAGTAAAGATCGAGTTAATATCCATCCAACCTTGTTTAGGGTAATTACCCCCGGTGCATATACACCATAGCCTTTATCAACTTGTTTGTGTCCAGAAAGATATTTCAGTTCTTGGAATTCACACACTCCATACATTTCCAATTTTTTGGATGTTTTTATATACATAGATATATCCCTAGGTTTTTTCACTAGTATTACTTGATTTTGGTTAATAATAATAACTAAAACCTACTCTAATACCAACTAATATATATCATACACCAACTCCCAGATTTGGTTCTGAAACACATAATATAATTACTAGCATCCATACTAAGTGAGACGACTAAATTAAAAATCACATATATTTCCATAATCTATACATTAGATCTCAATAAAATCACACAATACCATGACTCAAAGGTTTAGTTTATTTTAATTTTAGATATATAATGAAATATTTCTCATAATTTTACCAATGTCTCCCAAAAATCATTTCTAAAAAGATTTCATCCAATCATAGTTCTACGTATAACTTCTTGAGAAAAAGGGAATCATAAAAATTTGTAGCATAGAGACTCAGAAATGGGAAACATATCAATGAGTAACAAATTGTTAAATGATAATTATAATATAAAACAAGATCATGTGATAAATATCTTATTAAAATCGCATGGAACAATAATAATTTTCTATATGTCCTTATAAAATAAAATGTAATATAATATGATCAAATATATAACATGAAATAAAATTTTGGAAATATGAGACAATGAACTTGATCTATGGAGAATAACATATTCATAAAAACAATTCAATTTTCTTAAACATGGTAAATCAGATAACTATGGCACAAACACAAAAATAGGTAATCATAACACTGTGAAATGGCTAAACGCAATTATGTCCACTCAAAAATTTGATATAATTTTAATAAGTCTCGTGATTAATATTATAAAAATTATAACAAGTGTCTTACACAACCTTATGAACATTATAAAAATATTAATTTACAATATTTTGAGCATTTGAATAAGGCTTTCACATAATATTATGAACATTATAACACGGTTCACACACAACATCGTTATCTCATGAGAAATAAGTCTTTACCTAATGCACTAGAGTATTATATAGGACCCTCCTATTATATAATGACAATACATGCATATTTTTGGAACATTAAATCATTAATATATAAAATAATGAAATATCTAACAAAATAAAACAATTTTCATATCTATTTTCAAGTGGTATTACTACACTTGACTTTAAGAGTTAAATCGGTTGGAACCAAAATTTAATCACAAAAAAGGATAATTTTATAAGGTAATTCAGATGGTGATTCATGAAACATAATCCATATGATATATACATTTCTAGGTTAAAATGGAACATGGAATTGAAACAAAAAAAAAATAAAAAAAATATTTCTTAACATTGTTGTAAATAGACTACCTTATGGGTCACATTCAAAATGTCATTTTTGAGAAGTTTTCCTGAAGGCCTTTTCAAAAATTATTTATAAATAAATATCAATAATTTTTCATTTAAAATTTACTAAATTTTATTAATTTAAATAATGGAGTGGAAGATAAAATATATGATTGTGAATGTAATAACCTTTTTAGTATTTTAAAATACCTTTATTGAAACCCATGTAATAAAAGGATAAAAAAAATTAGTTTTAATAAGGATTAAGATAAATAAAAATATGACATGATAAAATGCATATTTGGTTTTAAAAATAAAAAAGGAGAATATTTTTTGAAAGAGATGATATGGATATGGGCGGCGAATAGCTCTTAGAGAGGATATGAACTATTCCTATCAAAGAAGATGAATTAAAATAGAAATGAAATTTTTTATACAAATAAAATGGATAGTACCATATGAAATAATTAAATGTAAGAATATAAGAAACTTTTAAGTATATTTTATGGGAGAAAAACTATGAATCAATGAAAGGGAGGATGAGGGGGCAAAACTCTTACCTTGGATTAATGTTCAGTCAGACACAATCTAAAATTTTGTACGATAAAAATAATTATAATAACAACTTATTTCAAACAATTATATTTATCTATTACCTTATATAAAAATTAATTATAATTATTTAATTTCATACTATTAGTTAGTTTTTTTATTTTCATAATTCAATTTTGTTGTTTTGATTGTTTCACACACGCTTCATAAAGTCGATGTTGATCTTCGTTCATTGATTCCAAGTTTATCACTTCAATATTATGTAAGGTACTATAATATATGTTATATAATGATTTATTAAGTTATAATTTCATTATATGTTATTTTTAGTTACAATTCATGAATATTATACTAGTGACATTCCTGTTTCACAAATTTTTTAATTAATAAAATATGGTATTTATGTGACCATGTGAATTTGTTATGCTTGTATTGAATTTTTATTCAATGAATATTTTAGAGGATATTCAATACTTGGATAACCATGGCTAATATATTGAGTATCCACCCATTATAGGAAGATTATAGGTGCTTCCTAGGAATCATGGGTAATTGAAGAAGGAAGTTTACTACCCTTGAAGACCAAGTTAGACAGATTCAAGTGGGAGAACCATAGATATCAGATTATTTAATGAGCTTATACATATGGATAAATATTGTAAAGAACCATTTATTTCTATATTATGAAATTGAGAATAAATTTTAATTTTTTATTTTGAAATAAATTGAGATAAAAAATTTCATTTTCCATAAGAATATATTCTCATATAATTTTTATAACCACTTTTTTAGGCCCAAACTAGGCTTTTTACCCAAGGAGAAGAGTTTAGTGGAATTCCAAGATGTTCAAATTTTTATAAAATAATTTTTATTTGTTATTTAATAAATTTATTATTTATTTATATATTTATGTTTGTTCTATGATATATTTTGAATGGATAATTCTATTGAGATTCCATTTTCATAGGTTATTCTAGAATGGGGTCATTTCCTAGTTGAGTCATAAAACTATGTCATCATTAGGATAGGTCTTGGGCCACCTTTTGTTTTTCGTTACTTTTTCTTCCATTTATTTTTCATATTTTCTTTAATATACTATACTAGGATTATTTCATATAACCCATGTGGGTTACCATTTAAACGAATAAGATATTAAATGGAGATAGATATGGATATAGATAGAGAAGAAGATTGGTGCTTCCATGGAGCATGGGAGGAGTCGTATCATCATGTGGTAGCTAAGGATCATGGAAATGGATGAGGATTCAATATATTCCACCCAATGGTAGTTATCATTTATGTTTTTTCTGTTAATCTCCATATATTTACCATTTTCTAGTTTTAAGTCCCTTTTATGGTTTCTAAGGACCCCAATTGGGTCGATCTATTCTTAAAATGGGGGAAATGAGAGTTTCAGGATGATGGTAGGGGTTTCCGTTTGGGAAATCATGGTCACAAAACAAGTGGTTATATGATAATGCATCATCAAATCTTCATGTTCAGGAAAGATAAAATTATAAAATACTCATCATATACTGGGGAGTACTCGTCGTGTAGTTTTTCTTGGTGTGTTTATGGTATGTTACATGGACATACAGCTCATGTAGGGGCACATAGATGTGTAGGGTGAATGTCCAGACCACTTGTGGGATACATGGTGTGTAAAAGTACATGCCTTAGTATGAACACATGCCCAGGTCATTGAGGTAAATGTTTAATTATCTCATGTAGGGTACACACCGTGTAAATTTTATTCATTCCATATAATTGGTTTTTATACACAAAGTATGGATAAAGTACACACCCAGATGGGGATTTGAGAGTACACACTGTGTACTTAGGTATACATGTTGTGTAATTCACCCTTACTACCCTTTTGATGGATTTTTATATGAAAACCCTTACAGTTATTATACATTAATTCATGATTTATTACATAATTTATCATTGACTAAAACTCATAAGATCAAGAGGCCTAGTGTATTTGGAAGATTAGGTACATAATATAAAATCATATAATTGTGATACATTGACTCTATTGAAATCATCCTTACCAAGCTCTTAAATTTTCACATCTCTTTTAATAATACACGGGATAACCTAGAAACATACATAATAATGGGGTGAGATATAAAGCCTTGTAATGGAATAAGGAAAGAATAACAAGATAAAAGTATTAAATGTTAGTCAATATGAATTTAAATAATACATAAAGGGGGTGGGAATCGTAATTTTTAAAAATGAGGCTTGATACATCATGGTATCATAAATGAAATATGGTAATGTGGTAATTACATTATACATAAAATCATAATCATAAGTCAAGGTTAACCACCAAGTAATCATAACATAATGTTCTTATTATAACATATCAATCATAGTTCCCATCATCTCATGAGGCTAAAAATTACCTACTATAATAGAGTGTTATTTGGGCACACCCATCATAATCTTATCATGCACATGCACAATTGTACCACATTGATCATTCAATATAGGATCATATTTCGTCACATTTAATACCATGATTATATAGTGTGTAATAAGAACATCTAATTCAAAAATAAAATAATAATAGGAATTTATAGGTGAATACCCTTGATTGGAAAGGTCAATGGTATTTATAATAAAAAGGTTTGGCATTGATAAATCGAATGATACCTTCAGTAGTATAATAGGGGACATAATGAATCATGGGAGGGATTAATGAGTGTGAAAAGGTATGTAATAATTTTTCCATCATATTTTAAGTATTATGGGTATATGATATGATATTCCAACATGAAAAATTGGGAATTAAATGGAATAATATAAAAAGGGTGCTTCAAAAAAGATTGGTATGGAAAAATCATAGTATAATATTGGCAGTACAATAGTGGTAAATAATTAATAATGAGAGTGATTAATGAGGTTTAAAGGTGTATATAATAACTTATAAATAATAATTTTATTAATATGTATGTGTTAGAACATACCCCAATATGAAAAAATGGAAAACAAAAGTCATAACAAAGTGGAGGTTCTTGAATATAGAGGAGAAGGAAAGGATTTCTTACCTTGAGATAGTGTATCTAAAAGTTTGGGAGGAGATTATTGAGAGATAAGAAAAAAATTGCTAAGAATATATAGATTTAATGTAATTTTAATGACATACTACATGGTTTTTTAGTGAATATAAATGGGATCTTGGGTGGGTTTATATAGGAATAGAGAGTGGAGTTCTTTATTATTTTGCAAACATAGATTTTAAAATCTATATAATAAATTAATAAAAACCACAAACCTTCCCCTGGTTTCTTCCAAATAGAAGTTTTTTTCTTGATTTTATAACTCCATTACCCAATCACATTAAAATAATACCCTTGGTGATGTGGAAGTGAGGCATGTTTATAAAGAATTAATTTTAAAACCATAAATTATAAAATGGTTTTTTGAGGATTAAAAAAGGGTTTATAAAATTAATCAAATAACAAAAAAGATAATTTATTTTAAATTTTTAACATATATTTGTTCATCTATACATTTTATGGAACATATTACATCACTTTTGAGACATTACGATGGCATAATACACACTTTATATTTACAATTTATTTTATTTTTAATCGAAAATTCGACTGGATCATAGAATTATGAAAAAGTAACCATTGGATAATTTTAGTTTTATTATTCCAAAAATAAATTTTCAAATATTATAAATTACACTAGAAAATTAAAATCTTCAATTATTGAAAAATACTGGTTCTTTTACAATAACAATTTCCCAACCCTCATAAAAATTACATCTTCACTTCCTAAAATTATATTGTCATTTATATTTATTATATAATATTTAATGATATTAATTTATCAAAATATAATATAATTTAAAAATTTATTAATTTATCAGAGGTAATCTCTTAATTAAACTTAAATATTACATAAAAACACAATGTGTGTTTTGTCATATCAAAATATAATTTTTCTCAAAATCATTTCATAATTATTTATAAATAAAAAACAATAAGGAATAAAAATAATCATTATTTTGTTGAAAAGAAAATATACATTTTCAATCTATTAGGATCGATATACATATCACTTTATTACACCAGTGAACAAACTAAGGGTATGTTGTCCAACATTGATATTTTCTTGGGGTTGTTTGGTGAATATGGTTTGGTCCATGATCTCGATGAGTATGAATTTATCTTATAAATGGATTCATTCTTGAATTTTTTGTTGGATCATAGCATTTTATAGGTTAATGGAAAATCATGGTTTTGTTGTCTCCCTTATAATCTATAATAAATGGGCTTCATAGGGTATGATTCTATTGGTCATGGTCATCACTTCTTTCGTCTATATCAACAGGAACTACCATAATACTTAATATATACTAATCATAATGTCACTGTTCAATGGTTATATTATAAAAAATTATGATTATTAACATTATTGTAAAATATAATAGGATATAACCAAATACGTTCATGTGTTTTCTATAACCATATTACATAATATGGAATTTATTTAATAATAAATTAATTTTAATTTATAAATGTATATGTAATTACATTATTCCACCATTAAAAATTTCACGCTTGAAATTTTCATTTCATACTCTAAAATAGATGAGGGTAATTAGGTTTCATTTCCTCCTCTTGTTCCCATATCACTTCCATACACTTTATGTTCCCATATATCACTTTGAACAAGTGTATTTGTTTTCATAAAATTTTGTATCTAGGACCCAAGATCTTCCGAGAATACTACTCATATAAAAGATCATTTTTCAATGGTGCCACCTATTAATTCAATACATGTGAGGTAACTAGTATTTACTTCATTGAGTTGGATATAAGTAATGTATAATGTACTTTTTTCGGGGTTGGTGGCAGTGATAATTGATAAGAAATGACTCTAATGTGGTTGAGAACCTCAAAGGGGTAATGTAAATAGGAATTAGCTTACCCGTCTTCTGAAATATCATGAATTTATTCCATGGAGATATGAATAAGAATACCTTATATCTAATCTCAAAAACTAGGTCTCATTGAAAATTATTAACATAAATCTTTTTTCAACTTTTAACAACATTGATGTGTTATTGAATGGTATTGACCTTTTCCACCATTTCCTCAACCATTTCATGACCCAACGGTTTGTGTTCTCCAACTTCCTCTCAAAATTCATTTTTTCAACATAAATTCCCAAAAAAGACTTCATTGGGATCCATTTAGATTCCTGAGTGTAAGATAGTATTGTATGTGAACTTTATCAAAGAAATATTTTAATCACATCCTTCTTTGAAGTCCATCGTGCATACTCTCAATATGTATTCTAGTGTCTAAAGAATCCACTTGCATTCACCATAAATATTGGTTGATATAATGAACTGAATTTCAAATCAATATTTTGAGAATGTTGGAGACTCTTATATAACATAGAGGTAAATCATGGATCTTGATCAGATACAATCAATAGTGGTGTTCCATGTATCCTCACCACTTTTTTTATGTATATTCATGAAATTTGATTGATTGAGAAGTCCTATAAAATTTTAATCAAGTTATAATTCTTTGTAAGATGACCCACCACAACCCTTATTGAATTATTTCCTCTTTAACTCTTCAAAAGGTCAATGACAAAGTCCATGGTTATGTTTTCCTATTTTCATTATGTTCTGGGTAATGGTTTCATAAGCCCCGTATAATTTTTCCATTCAACCTTCACTTGCGGACATACAAGACACCTTGATGTATATTTCATGATCTCTTTATTTAAATTTTCCCACCAATAGTGATCTCCAATATCTCAATACATCTTCATGCTCCCTGGATAGTTGGAGAAGGTCTAGTTATGTGAATTTTCCAATAACCCCTTATTTTACTCATGATTTGATGGTACACATAGTTGTGACCCAAATCTTACAACTCCTAATTCATTAATTTTGAACTAGGAGGATTTACTTATTTTTTAAATCTTGGAACTTATTCTAAATTTACACATAATCTCTTTGATTATCCATTATATTCTCTAGAATGGATGGTTGATCAATCATTTGTGAAAGGATTGATGATGTTCCTTCCTATATGGTTCTTATTTCCATCCTCTTCATATCTAAGGATATTAGATCTTTCTCAATTATCATTATTGATAATATTTCATGATCCCTTCTAATTAGAGAATTTTTTCTTCATTTTATTTCCTTATATGGTAGTGGTTTGGGAATTAATATTCCTCAATCATCTCTAACTATCTTCATTGGTTCATATTCAACTCTTTTTGTGTGAATACATACATGAGGCTCTTATGATATCGATATATTTTATAATTATCCCCATATAGATAATGCCTCAATATTTTCAATTAAAATATAATTTTATACAACTCCATATCATGTGTTATATAGTTCTATTAATGAACTTTCATTTACCTAGATGCATAGTATATCAATTTGTCATTCTATAATTGTACACAACCTAATTCATTTTTAGATTCTTTTCAATAGATCTCAAATACTTACCCTATTGTGGGTAATGTTATCATAGGTGTAGTGATTATCCTATATTTAATCTCCTTAAAACTTTCATTTCATTCATAATCCTAGAAAAACATGACTCTTTTCTGAGTTATCTTGGTTAGGGGACTTGAAAATCCTGAGAAGTTTCTCAAAAATCAATGATAGTACCTTGATAATTCAAGGACACTATAAATATGTTTTACAATTGTTGGTATTGGATACCCTCCTATTTTCATTATTTTTAAAGGATCCTTATATATCCCTTTTTCGGTGAATACATGCCCCAGGAAAGTTACATTTTCCAATCAAAACTCACATTTACTATACTTTACATATATCTTTTCTTTCCACAAGTTCCTCAATATGGTATTCAAATTATACTCATGTTTATCCTTGATTTTAAAGTAGATAACAATATTATCAATAAATACTACCAAATATTTTTCAATTTAATCCCTAAAGACTCTATTCATCAAATACATGAATATTTATGGATCATTAGTTATTCCAAATGGAATTAAAATGAACTCATAGTGCCCATACCTTTTATAATTTTAGGATTGGGGTTATCCTCTTTATTAATCTTTACATGATAATATCCTGACCAAATATATATCTTAAAGAATTACTAGGATCCATGTTGATGATCTAACAAATCATAAATTTTTGGCAGAGGATACTTTTTCTTTATCATGATCCTGTTGAGCCTGTGATAATTGATGAACAGGCACGTTGAACCATCCTTTTTCTTGATGAAGATGACCGATGTCCCCCATAGTGAACCACATGGGAATATAAACCATTTATCTATATTCTCCTATAATTGTTTTTTTATATCCTTGAGTTCAAAAAGGAACATTATATATGGAGTCTTGTATATTTTAAAATTCTCATATATAAGTTTTATTGAAAATTCAACCTATCAACTATAAGGAAAACCAAGAAAATTATATGGGAAACATATCAGTGAAATCTATCAAAATGTCCATGTCTTCAATGATGATATTTTATTTAATAGGAGTCATTTGGGATATATACACTTCTTCATAAGGTAATAATATCCATGGTTAAGATGTTGGTAAAAAATAATTTTCATCCTCATCCTTTCGCTTATATTGAATCAGAGGGAAATTCTTGATATGATGGGTGATTTATTTCTCTTGAAAAAGTATTTAGGGTTTATTAAAGTAAATCCATTCCATACACATAATTAAATCAAATTATATTAAAGGTACTATTATAAGTTTCTACAGGAAGTTCAGCCCAAATATTTTGGAATGGGATGAGATATTTACATGGTATGTAACAATTTATCCCTTTTTCATTTTCACTGATAGTTCTACATACTTGATTTGTGGTGGTGTTTGAATAGTTATACTAAACTTTTATGATACAAAAGAATGTGTTGAACCATGGATGATAATCCTACCTTTCTCTATTTGATTATTATTCTCATTAGTTAATTCCTCCAATGTAGACTTAAGGATAATAATTATATAACTATTAAACACATAAATGAAAACCCATTAACATTAAAGGGATAACTCATAAATGACATGCATTATTTAACCTATGAATTTTCGAGTTATCCATGATCTATTTCCTAATATAAAATCTTATGTTCATTTTTTTCAATTAATAATAGTTTATAACAAGCTTGTTAATTTAACAAATCATATCCCCCAAGTGAGTCAAACGAGGTGTGCATCAAGGACCATTTTCATTCACAAGTTCTTGATCGATTATAGTTCAATATAGTGTGTTAGGGTTGTTACACCTATGTACATTTGTTCTAGATCCACATCCACTTTTAGTATCTATACATGTATTTATATTCTTGTAAAAAACCTACTCTATACATTAACAAAACATAGGTATTTTTTGTATGTTTAGTATTATCCCTAAGGCTTTCTCTGTAGTTTCAAACCCTAATCCCCAAAAATAACTAGACATTCTTTTGATAACACCTATGATAACCCCTATCTTTATTACATAGTAATTCAAGATTTATTACATAAATATTCACTTAATAATACCAAGAGTATCAAGTGTCTAATTTTATTTTGTATATTAGGAAAATTACATAACATCATAAAATTGAGATATAGTGACTTTATTGAAAACTTCCTTAACAAGCTCTCAAAATTTCAATGCTCTTCTAAAACTACATGGGATAACCTAGGAACATTAATAAGAATGGGGTAATCTATAAATACCAAAATGAAATAAAATAATAATAACACGATGAAATTATCACATATTTTTCAATTTTAATTTCAGTTTGATATAAAAAGGGGTTAAAATAATAATCTTGAACAATAAAGCATCATACAACATGATAACATAAAGGCAACATGTGAATGTGGAAACCACACTAAACAAGACAATATAAGAATAATTCAATTTTAAACATCAAGACCTGATAACATAATATTATGAGGATAACTTCCTATAAACCTTACATTTCATCTCATTAGACATAAACATTACCCAATTCATTAGAGTTATATCTGGGTGTACCCATCATAATCATATCATGTACATGCATAAGTGTGCCACACAAAACATTCAACATAGGATTATATTTCATAAAATTTAACACATTGATTAATTATTATTTCATATATACATGGAATTCCACGATAAAATAAATACAGGTATGTGGAGGTGAATACACTTGAGAGGAAATGGCGATGGTATTTACAACACAAAGGTTTGTGTTGAAAAATGATACGATAATTTTCGCCGCATAATACAGGTATATAATGAATCATTTGAGGGAATAATTATAGTTAAAGGGATCTATAATTATTTTTAAATCATAAGGGAGTTAATATGTATATGTAGGAATATATTTCAATATGAAAAATTGGGAATTAAAAGGAATAATACAAAAAGGTTGCTTGAATAAAAGTTTGTCTAGGAAAATCATTGGATAATTTCAATATCATAATAGAGGTACATAATGAATCATGGGAGGGAATAATGAGAGTTAAATGGGTCCCTATTACTTATAAATATTAATAGAAGCAAAATGGATGTGTGATAACATAACCCAACATTAAAAAAATTAAAACAAAAGGCATAAAACAAAGGATGTTCTTGAATAAAAAGGAGAAGGATAGGATTCCTTACCTAGAGGGAGTGTATCAAAAAGTTTGGGGGGGGGGGATTAATTCAGGGATTGGGGGTACCTTGAGAGGGATATAAATAGTTAAGGTTATATTATGGATTTTTTCCATGGTTTTTTAGTAGATAAAAATGAGATCTTGGGAGGGTTTATATTGAAAAAGGGATGGTAATTCTTTATTATTTCCCAAACATAGGTTTTGGACTCCATATAATAAAGTAATCAAAACCATAAACATTAATGTGGTTTTTTTCCATGGTTTTTGAAAAAATTGTATTTTATTTTATGATTTTATAGGTTCTTGAACTGATTACATTTAAATATTACCCTTGGTGATTTGGAAGTGAGTTAGGATTATAAAGAATTGATTTCGAAACAATAAAAAATAATATTGGTTTTGGATGATCCTTAAAGGGTTTATAAAATTAATCAAATAACCTCAATGAAAAATTATTCTAAAATGGGAACATATATTTGGTAGTGGATATATTTTATGGACCATATTAAATCACTTTTGGGTCATTATGGTGTCATAATACACACTGTATATTTATAGTATATTTAATTTTTACCTGAAAAATTGATTGTCTTTGAAAATTATGAAAAAATCACCAATGAATAATTTAAATGAAATGATTCCAAATATAATATTTAATTTATCAAAAAAAATCTCTAAATATAAGAATTTATAGTTTTAAATTAAAATCTTAATTTATTTAAAAATAATGGTTTTTTTACAATAATAGTTTTTTACCCTTATAAAAATTACATTTTCAGTTCGTAAAATTATATTATTAGTTATATTTAATATATACTATTTAATAAAAATATTTCATTAAAGTATTATTTATTTTTAAAAAAATCCTTTATTCATAAAAAGTAATGTATTAATTGAAATTAAATATTACCCAAAAAAACAAATTGTGTTTTATAGTATTAGAATATATTTTTTTAAAAAAATATTTTATTGATTATTTATAAATGAAAAAATAATAAAGAATAAATATGAAAATTATTTTATTAAAAAGAAAATAGATATACTCATACTAGTAGGGTTGATATACAATGTTCTTTATTACACCAATGAACTATCTAAGTGTAAGGTGTGTAACCATGAGATTTTCTTAGGGTGGTTCGACAAACATGGTTTGGGCTGTGATATAAATGAGCTTGAACTTATCCCATAAATAGTTTCTCTAGTGCATTAGTTATTGGATCTCTGATTAATCTTGTTCAATGGAAAATCCAAGTTATTTTATCTCCCTTGGAAGGGTCTTATAAACAAGCTTCATAGTGTATGAACTTATTGGTTGAGGTCATCTCTTCTTTCATCAGTATCAATGGAATTTTTCATAACCCTTAATATATACTAATCATAATATCACTATTAAAAATATATATTATAAATTGTTATGATTAGTAATGGTATTTTAAAATAAAAAAGGATATAACCAATTAAGTGTACGTGTTTCCTAAAACCATACAACATAATTGGGAATTTATTCATTCAAAAATAAAATTTCAATTATAAAATTTTATGTCTTTACATTTCATGTTTTTATGATAGGGGAGAGAATTGGACATAACAAGTGAAAAAGTTTTGTATTTGTTTTTTATAACATTGTGGTGGAACCCTTGCGGTGATTTAAGGACTCATTAAAGGTTTTTTGGTGTGACTGAGCTTGGATAAAGATATTATTCCTCTAGACAATGAATCAAACTATAGATTATGAGTGGGATTTGGGATGAGACCCTTTTGAGGGTCATGGTTTTGATTGGTATACATGTAATGAGAGCCAAAACTTCCTCACTTGGTGTACCTTAGTATAATGACCCATGTTTTCGGATTCAAAATTTGAGCAGAATTTTGTATTTTTTCTTTTGGATGCTTGTAAGGGGTAAAATGGTCATTTTTCCCTAGTAGATGGTATCAGATAATTTTTATGATAACTCTGTTTGTTTTGGAATATGTTGTTACACTAGTATAAGTGTTTTTTGGAATTATGAACAATTTGAATATTTATGGAATAATTAGTATTTAATATATAATTAATTAAATATTAATTTATCATCACACATTAGTTAGGCTATATAATTTGAGAGGTGAGTCATATTGAGATTCCATCTCCAATTTCGATTTTAGATCTTGTTTTTTTACCAAGGTGATACATGAACTCTTTTTGCGCATCGAGGCTGGGCCCGGGTCCCTTTCTCTTTTTCTTTTCTTTTGTCTTTTTATTTTTTCTTCTTTACTTTCTTTTCATGTACATGCTTCTCTCATACACCCCCACCCCCACCCCAGAACCCTTATATCATGATATTTAAATAGTATAGGGATAATGGGGTAGATAAATAGTTGTAGTGGAAGGGAGGTGCCTCTGCGGAGCTTATGAGGAGTTTGATCATCGTGTGGTAGTCGTGGATCACAGAAATAGGAAAAGTATTGGTAGATTCATCCCAAAGGAAGTCTGTGTTAATTTTTATGCCATAAATACCCATATATTTACTAAATTTTATTTTTAACATATAATCCCTTGATGGTCGATCTATATATTTTGGGGATAAAAACAAGGTTTCATTCTGATTTGAGGGGTTTTCCTTTCAAAAATCCCGATCACACCGTGTATAGATTAGGAACACATGTCATCTGTTCTTCCCATTCTAGGAAGATGATATTTTAGAATTAAATGTCATGAATAGGGAATACATGTATTATTTTGGGAGATGGTTGTGTATAAGAGTACCCGACAAGAAATCATGTGTAGGGGCACAAGGCTATGTAGAGTACACACCCCGAACCTGTGTGAGTTGCACACCGTATAGAGGTACACGACCAAGAAAAACACTTGTCTATGCCATGTGGAGTACAAAAGTAGGTGCCTCATGTAGGGTTCATTCCCTGTAACTTTATTACATTTTTTTACTCAGGTTTTACACTCTAATTCTGGTTTAGGTACACACGCATGTTGGGATTTGAGAGTACATGCTATGTACTAGGCTATACATGTCATGTACTACTCCCTTGCTACCCTTATTAATATTTTTCGTATTTTTTTCCATGGAGTCATAATTGGTTGTATGATTATTCCATTATATATAGTTTCTTTTCACATATCTCAATGATAAAACCTTTGAGGTCATTTGACGACTCCTGGGTGGAGTTTTAGGAGTTTGAAAAAATGGAGAGGTTCTTCCTCTAGTAATTGAATCCAACTTTGTACTGAGAGTGAGACCATTGATATGTGATGTTACATGAGATATCTTTCTTCAATTAATCTTTTATAACTCTCTATTTTAGGATTTATCCCTTGAAATATGTTCCCTTCAATCATAATAGGTTGAGAGAATGGTTGTTTCTAAGGATCCCATGTAGGATTCCTCTACCTTTTTAATATTACCAAGTTTTCCCCTTAGGATTCCATCATTGACATGCTAACCTAGAGAACCCCTTATGGGATACCCCTACCTAATTACCCTTTATAAGTATCCCATATAAGATAACTATGACTATGTATACCATTATGAGGATCCCATTTTGGATTCCTCCACTTATATTCAGCCTAGAGGATTATGTGTAGGATGCATTTGTTTACTTAATTCTTATGAGGATCCCATGTAGGATGCCTAAGGTGTCTTATTGTTTCCAAGGATCCATAATAGGATGTCTCTCTATATTTATTACCTAAGGGAATCAATGGGTGCCCTGGTGGTTGACTGACCCAATTCTAGTGTGTTTGGGTTTGGGTAGTGATTGTAGTGGATGACAACTTAGAACCAATGTTGAACATGTAATCCCATGGGGTAATGGACTTATTGGAGGGTTTAAGTGTTCATCCACCATCACTATTTATCTATACATTCACATGTTTAATGATCATGAAGCTATGATATCCATAGGTGATAACTATTTTGTGTCCAATGTTCTGGACGTGAAGCGAGATATTATTATTTGGGTTCCTAGACACCACCACCAAAATATATTTTTATTAAGGGAATAACTTTTAAGTACCAAGTGGTAAACCAGTCAAGTATGAAAATAGACAATCATCCAATATCATAAGTAATCACCGAATCTTTAAATTGTAGTTTAAGCCTTTTATAAACCTTACCTCAAGGAAGAATCCATTGTATATTTGTATCCTTTCCATCAAAATCATCTTTGAGGAGGTCTTCAATATTGTAAGCGATCTTGTCCCAAGTTTTTGACGAGATCTTCCATCATAATATTCTTTCCATTTTATCCATGTGCCAATATTCCAAGATTTTTTTGGATCTAGAAACCATGCTCCTTGTTAATTTTTACTTGAATATGTCACCCCACCATCCAATCAAACTCCTCTTAGGTGTCATTGACATTTAATTCCTTCTCTAAGAATTCTTCATTGCAATTGATGATGGGTTCCCAATAATCACACTCCATCATTTAAATTCATCTAAGAGGGATATTGGATTCATCAACTTCAATCTATGCATTCACCAGATTATGGACAGGGGATTCTCCTACTTGTGTTTCTAACTCCTTAGTGATTTCTTATTCGAAGCCTTCATACTTGCTCGTGGAGATGTTGTCTTCAATTTTGGAAGCCTTTTGGGGGATTTTACCTTTACTTGAAGATCTAGTAATATGAGGACTAGGTAAATTCGAATAGTATTTTCACCTTCACAGCATTTTGGTGTGCTTAAAAAATCCTTCTGAATCTATTATAGTATTTCCCTTCCTTGAAGAGGATCTAAGATAGTCCTCTGAAATTTCTGCTTCCTTTGACTCAGTAGGGGAGTCTAAGGTATAATCGGATTTCTCATGAGAAACTTCCACCATCATAAGGGGGTCCTCTTCATGTCAAACCTCCACTTCATTTCCATCCTTGAAAGCTAGTACCTCTTCTCCTAGAACTGCATAACGATTTTCAGAATTACTATTAATGGGTAGTACTTTGTCACCAGCTGGTAGCAGATCAACATGTCTGACCTCTCGAGAATTTTCCCTAATCACAACGCCCAACCCAATCCTTTTATTCTCCATAGCCTTCACTTGGGGAACAATAGCTTCCGATTTCACAATCCATGAAAAGGAGTAGTGATCTCAGGAAAGATCCCCCTGATCTACTATAATCTTCTCCTCACATTCCCCATGGTTCACTACTGGAACAAAATTACTTAAACCCAGATCATTTTTTAGTCTATCAAAGACATCCACCACTCTCGACTCTGGCATCATTGATTTGAAAACATTCTATGTGATATAAGAAATTATAGACTCTCCAGTTGTCAGCAAATCTAACTCAGAGGCCTTTCATACTAAAATAATAATAGGTTCCCTTTAATCATGAGGAGAATCTATCCTAGGTAAAAAAGATGATCTATGACAACATATTTCAGCTTCATGAATCAAGAGATTACAAATCAAATAGAATTTCACCCAAGAATCATAGTAGACCATCTGGTGCAAGTGAAGTTCCCCTTAAATCTCGATGCTTATAAAATACAAAGGTCTCTTCGAGACACCCACTTCTACGCAAAGACTGTGAGAAACTAAATGGAAACCCTTATGGGTATGGGAGTCTGAATAAAGGTACCGACCAATAATATTTACAATCAACCGAATAATAGATGGTTATAGAATGGTAATGGGAGACCGGGGATAGAGATCCAGATTTCCGTGGTAGGAGATTCGTATAACAAAAGAAACTCGAAAGACCCCTAAAAGAAGCAGAATAAAAAACCATCCATAACACACTGTGCATTATCCCTAGCATATATCATATCCTCCTCATTCGAAAAATGTAATATAAAATTTCTATAATCCAGGAGACCAATAACCATCAGGTCCTTCAAGTGAAATGATGAGAGGAGAAACCTTCTGAAGGCATCAACGAAGGGATTTTTCTTCCCAAAGTGAGAAACCAGTGTGAGAACCAATAGTGATGAGGCATTCGTGTACTCCAGTGAAGATATCATAAGGTAAGTCTCTCCATCCACATAGGCATGAACTTTACGGCTCACTTCGATAGAGGGAAAGTAGGGAAGGGAATACGAGTCCTCTAAAGGGGAAAAGAAAGGAGGGAAAGAGGGAAACGAAAGCAAAGAAGGAGAATCAGCCTCCCTCCTTAGTCGAAGGGGGCCAAGGAGGGGAGGAGACAGCACGGCCATGACCTACAATATGGAGGTCAAGGGGAGCATGATTAGAAAGGAAGAAGAAATCTATGACTTGAAGGTTAACAAAATGTGAATGTGGAAATGTTGGGGGTGCCCAGACACACTTCTTAGGACTAATCTGATGAGACCATTCTATTTATTTTTATTTTATCATGATACCTAGATGTACTTCCTAGGATCTAGTTGTTGATCCTTACTATTTTAGGATTTCTAGAAGTAATACCTGGAATTCAGATTCTAATCCCTATTTAATTGGGATTTTCAAACATACTTCCTGGGATCTAGCTATTGATCCTTACTATTTTGGGGTTTCTAGATGCACCTCCGGGGGTCTGGATCACGATTCTTACATGGTCTAATGTTATGATTACTATTACTAGAATTCCAATTTTTTATTGGGATTCCTTCTTATTTTGGGATACAGGGGTAGGTTGATAAGAGTGTCTCATAATCCCTCTTATATAGGGTTTCTCTAGGAATGGTTATTCCACTAGCATTATAGGGGATTCAAAAGTTTCTAAGTGGGTAAATTTCCCATGAGAAGTGGGATTCTGATGATGTCACCAAGGATGGACTTGATCTCCTCATTTTATTCCTAGGACAATACCTAGGATCAATATATGAACAATTATAGTATCATCCATTCTTTTTTAGGGTTGAGTTTTTCAATCCAGTAATTGAATGATTCCATTTTATTATACCAGATCCAGAGAGTAATTCTTTCATATCTCTTAAGATTAATCCCCCTTAGGGATTGTCATAGTTTCAATGTAGGGATTATATATGGGTTGTATAACAACGGAACCCACCAGGGCCCACCTAGCTGGCAGAATTCCGAGATGCAACTACCTCAATCCTACCTCTATAGTTCAGGGGCTGTCGAAAAGCACTTAAAAGAATTTATAAAATTGGATGCCTTTTGATAAATTAATTTTACACATTCAACCATCCATCACCATATAGAAATGTATTAGAATAATAATAAAAGACTATAACATATAAAGTAATATACCATTCATGTAAACACCTCTTGTAACACCCCAATATTTTAAAGTACGTTATTTCTTCAATGTAATTCAATAACTTGCACTACACGCAACACCGAGTTCAAGTGCACCACAGCTTACCAAACTAGTCGTTTGAAAGCAGTTATGAATAGTATTAAATGAATTTTGAACTTTATATAATCCTTATAATTTTAGAATCCATATTATGAGTTTCTTAGACATAATGTAAGAAAAAATACATTTTTTCAGATAAAAGAATTATTTTTCAAAAAAATGAAATTTTATCTCCTTTTAATGGAAAACCCTTTTTAAATACAATATTTGAAACTTTTATATATTAAATTTGACAAAATAAACTTCTTCTTTAGAATAGGGATATAAGAATTTAGTTTCAATAAATTTTTGGTGTTTTTCTGATAAATTTCATATTTGAGTGAATAGTGAAAAATACTATATTTTAACTGAAATCAACTTTTTTAATTAAAATAATTTATAGTGTTGAATTATAAATTTTAATGTTTTGGAAGTATAATTAGATTATATTTCCATTTAATCCAATGTTGGTCATTGGAATTAATTTCACATTGAAATTATACATAAACAAGTGTCAATCTTTTGATAGTTACTGTTTCATAAAAACACGCTATTTGTTCGAGATTTAATTTTAAATTCATAAATGAAAATTATATATTTTGAATTTGGTAATTTAGAATTTGTTTTTGGATTTGGAATATCGAAATTAGACTAGGGTGAAGTTTTGGTATTTTTCTAAAAACGTTCAATTTTTGATGAATAGTGAAAAAACACCGAGTTATCGTTTAAAATCGAATTTTTATTTAAATAATTATTTATTTTATTTAATTTAATTTTAGGTCAAAATAGATACATAATACCTATATAATTTCATTTAAATTCATTGAAGTCAATTTATAATAATTTTATATATATTAAAATTTTATCGAACTTTTACAGTCTTTTACCCACCTCCTAGGAGCATTTGCAAATTTATATAAAACTTAATTGTACCGCTTCTGTGAGTTTAATTTCGAAAATATAAGAGACACAGTAAATATCAAGGGGTAAAATGTGGTTAAATAAGATAAAAATAATTTATGGTGAATAGTAACTTTTTACTTTTATTTACCACGGTTAAAAGTAAATAGGGTAATTAAGGGTAAAAATGATATTATTTTTACCCTAACACATGTACTAATTCTATTGGATAAGTGTAACTTGACCAAAAATAACCTTAGGAAGAAAATATGCCCGTTTAGGTCCACTTGGATTATATTAAGACATTTATTATTATTTTGTTTAAAGAAGAGTTAAAAGAGTTAATATCAATGTTTAATGACTAAAACATTTTTAATATAGGGTTATTCATAAGATAAATTAGACTATAAATATTAATTAGAAAGATAAAAATATTTCCTAAATAATGGTATATTATTTATAATTTTAGAGAATAAATAATTAAATTTATTAACGACACAATGATGATGCAGTAATTACCTTATTAAAGAAAGAATCAAAAAAATGGTATTATAAATATTGAAATAAATATAATTTCAATGTTTTTATGACATAGAAGAATTTTATAGGTGAATATGACATTTTAGGATTGATTCAAAATATTGTTTTTTGAAGTAAGAATGATGTTAGTATTTTAACAAAAAACAAATACCTAATAGTGTCAAAATTGATATAAAATAGTTTTTTAAAACAATATTATATTTTTAATTAATATAATGGTCCTAAAAATCTAAGGATCGACCAAAAGACTTATATAATAATATATATGACATTAATTAACCAATTGTGGTTCTATTGGTAGTATATAGTATGTTAATAAACTATATAGTGTAATAATACAAGAAGACACAGTAAAAGTTAAATTATTTACCTCAGAGTAAAATCTAAATGATAAGGTTAAAATGGTAACCTAAACTTGTCTAAAACCTATTTGTTGAGTGGTTTTATACCTATACCCACTTTAACCTTTAAATAATCCCTTTGGGAGCCATTATAAACCGAATAATAATTTATTAAAAAATAATATTGTAATTTGTTTCTAAGGTGCCCCTCACCCCTCTTATAAAAGGGCACTCCCCCTTCTCACTAATTCACACCTTCAAATCCATTTGGATCGGCTAAACTCTTCCCAAATATCCTCCCAACTTCCCTAACTTCAACCTAGAGGCATTATATTGATCGTAAATCCAACCTATGAAGTCCTTTTGATCAAATCAAAAGGAAGAACCCGAAGAAGAGGTAATGATTTCACCACCCTCTTTCAAGTTCCTTTCTTCTTCCACTTATTCTTTCTTTGTTATTTCAATTCTAAAATAATAACTCCAGTATATTATATATACTTTTTTGTTATTATAAATATGGTACAACCATATTCCGTATTCTATCCATCCTTTGAATTACATGTCACCACACGTGCGTACGTACGGCTTACCGTCTCCACGTCGTGGTGTAATTGTAATTCAAAACATTATTATTTGGATGGGTATGATAATTATGTTTAATTGATTTAAATAACAAATATAACATGATAATGATTCTTTATATATGATATATCATTCAATTATGTATTATCTTAATATCAAAATAATGATATTGTCGCTTGTGTGTACGTACGGACTACCGTCTCCACGAACGTGATGAGATTCATTCCCCATCATATCCATTCAATACTAATTTTCATTTGATGATTAAAAATAATGTTTATGGACTTGATATAATTCTGGATATGAATAATAAAAAACCTATGGATAAAAAACACGTCTTATGTAATAAAACATATAAAATAAAACGAGTAAGTGAACGCCCAAAACGACGATAATACTAAAATATTATTAACAAAGAAATATTAAAAGATAATATATGATATCATATTTATGTATATGATTCTTGTCTAATATAATAACAATGATTTAACTATTATACAGGAGGTTAACCTACCCTCGACCAAGGAAAAGTACAAGGTAAGGGTTAATTCCTCAATCTCATTATTATCACAGATTGTTTATGTGTAAGTATTTACTAGGACATTTTTATCATCCATGTCCATTTTTCTTAAAAATGATTTCAAAATGAGTATTTTAAGGATTTTTGAAAGGTATTATTTATCAAGATCATAATTTTAAATGTTTTAAAGATTTATATTTCTAAATATTTTAATTAATTTTCAATTTTTCAAAATGATTTTAAGGATTTATTTATATGGACATGAATGTTTTGAAATGATAATTCTTTTCAAAAGTTTCAAAGTGGTATGGAACACATTGATTCAAAAATGTCTTTAAATGTCTTACTTTCTAAATTGTGTAACTTTCAAATTTTTTTATGAAAGGGGATATTTCAATCAAAGATTTTTACAAATCATTTCCATCTATGTCAAATCCTTTAATTCATTTTAAACTTGTTTTGAAGTTGGTTTATTATGATACAAAAATTCAATATTGTATTGAAGGTTTTGTGATATGTTTGATTGTGGATGTTCTATTTTTATGCCATTCATGGTTTATGGTTAAAGTATTGACATTTTGTATCCTAGTTTTAATATGAATGTTTATGATATTCTTAAACCTTTTCAAATGAGGAATGTATTGGACTTAGTAAGTGACGAGTGGAGCCCGCTATAGCTCCTCGATGCATCGGTAGGTCTCATGAGACAACTAGACGTGGAATTGGTTGAGGCCCTTCCCAATTTGATATATGGTTTTGGTCGAGGCCTTAATAATTTTTAGACGTCTTGGTCGAGGCCATGAAAAAATGTTTCAGAATGGCTGGCATTATACATTCCCTCATTATGGAAATAATATTGATGGTTCATGTGGTCATTCGACTAGTAGAATACATGTGATTATGTTTTAATTTGACATTATTTACTCAGCTCATATACTTTCCATGAATTTATTCATGTTTATTATTGGTAGAGGCATGTGGTTTCAATTATTCACCATACTTAATATTTATGTTATCTTCTGCTGTATTTCTTACCCTTACTGAGCATTTGAGCTTACCCCTTTCTTATGTTTCATTTTCCCATGATTCCAAGAAGTGAATTATGATTGATATGTAGGGTTAAGATAAATGGAATAATGGAGTTCTCAAAGTATCCTATATGTTGTGTTTTATTTTCTAATGTGTAATGTAACATCCATGTATGTAATCTATTTTCCAAGACTGCTAAACTGGTCGGTCTTTCGAGACTTGATTCCTTGTAATCATGACAATGTATAGAAATAATGCACCGACTCTGGGTAACTGGGGTCGGGGCATTACAATTGGAATCAGAGGAATTTTAGCAATAACATTGGAAACTAGATTTAGATAAACTCTAATTAGAGCACATTACCCTAAGATAGACTTTGAGGATTAATATAGAATAACTTCATAGAATTTTGGTAGTGCATAGAGTTTGTGAGTTTTCCAAGCAAATACATCTCTGTCTGGATACAAGAAGGTAGAGGCGTCTTTGGAACAGATGTACATAGGGGTAAAACCCGAAAACACCGCTTTGAGCTAGACTCGAACGAGAACTATTGCACGACAATGGGTTGTGCTTCACTCTTGGTTACAACACTCCTGGGGGATATGCTTAGGATAATTCTCATTTTATTTAAAAATAATTATGAAGTATCTACAAGTATATACCTACTCAATGAAAATATTTTTATGGATTATATCCATAAGATATTCAATTTATATTAGGTATTTTACCAGTTTTGAATTATTCATTACAATTCATAAACTGAACGAGTGTATGCCATTGTTTAGAAATGGCGCCCAGTAGAAGGAATGTGAACTCCAGCAATACGTATGATCCAAAGAGTAATAAGGGTCATATCTTTAACGGTATTAATCCAAAATTAAGAACATAAATAGTCTCCCATTTATTCTCAACATATGAATAAATAATATCATGTGTTTATAAGATATGTAAATATTTCTATGAGTCTTATGGCATTGAAGGAAAGGAATACAAGAAAAGAATGGTAGAGAGAAAGATGGATTAAGGGAGTAGGGGAAAGAAGGTTTTTCCCATATGTGATAAATGTGGAAATCATCACCTTGGTAAATTCTTGAATGAAATGGGAGTTTGTTATAGGTGTGGAGAAAAAGGACACCAAGTACGTGATTGCAAGGGTAAGAAAAAGTTTTCAAATGTAAAATGCTTCATCTGCAAGGTGTTGAGACACTACGCGAATCAATGTCCCATTCATAAGAGTATACCATAAATGATGTTATTTGATAATAATCAAGTTATGATACTACCTAAGATGAAGATGAACGACTAGTGTTCTTATATTGTTGTTATAAAATTATTTCATTTGAGTGTTGTATCTATAGTAAACTGGTTATATGAATTATGGATATAAATAAGGATTGTACTACAATACTAATTTATTGAGTATTTGAGATTATATAGTTCTAAGAAAAGAAACTTCATAGTAAGATACACTTTTTGGATAAATACATGGTTGAAGGAAATGTAATCCTTAATATGGTCCTGAAAATGAGGTAGTGATTTTGGAATAAGAGATGGTTGATTTGGATAAATTATATTGGATATTCTTGACTACCTTGAAACTGATTAATGATTTGTATATTCCATCATTGTTGGATTTTACAACATTTTTTGATAGAAGAAGTATATCTAGTATTCTATAAGGAATAAGGGAGCATGAATATAATCAATATGGTTTTATGGTAATTCAAGATATTGTAGTGTTTTAAGAGAATACATGATGAAGGTGTTCACATGTTATTACATTTCAAAAAGGATCTTCATTGTGTTTACCTTCCTTATAAATTTTGGATTATGAGTTTGGACAAAAGTATTTTGGATAATTCTAAAGGTTGGTATGGATTTAGTTTGAAATTTTATACTATTGTTAAGGTTATTTTTTGATTTTTATAAAAAGGACAACACGCAGACCGTGTGACAACCCGTCGCGTCAGACAAAGCTGTGGGAATCGAACCCACAACCATAGTGCGATTGAGATTTATCACCTACCACTGGACTACGTGAAGTCTTGGGATTGTATATTGTAGTTTCTTTTTTTAAGGTTATGATAGGTGAATTATAAATTCAATTTTTTGGAACCTTATACGAATCAGATAAATTGAATATTTTTTAGTTCGACTATCATTTAGAGTGAAAGATAAGTTTGTGGTAGAAATTAGTTAAATGTTGGTACTCTACTTGTGAAGTATATTTTTTCCCTTATCTTATTTTATGAAGAAATTAATTCTTAAACATTAGGTAATTGATCTTAAAACTAAAAATGTGTTATTCTAATACCTTATGTTTTGTTGAACCAAGGATATTTTAAATCATCATAGATTGATGGATTTGAGGCCCTCAATTCTACAATTGTTTGTGGTTGATGACCTCAATCACTCCCTATAAATATTTATGTTTTTTCTCCAATTATGTGTCTCTAATTTCCACCAATTTTCTCCTAATATAGACCATAATTGGCTGGTGACTTTTTCATTCCCCTTTTCCTCTTATTAAGACTAAATCTTATTAACCCAATTTCTGATGTGGGTTTTCCCACAAAGGTATTTTCTATTTTCAACCTTTTATTTTTGAAGAACAATTTCAAATTGCGAGGACGCAATTTATTGAAGTAGTGAAGAATGTAACACCCCAATACTTCAATGTATGTTATTTCTTCAAAGTAATTCAATAACATGCACTACACGCAACACCGAGTTCAAGCGTACCACAGCTTACCAAACTAGTCGTTCAAAAGAAGTTATGAATAGTATTAACTGAATTTTGAACATTATATAATCCTTATAATTTTAGAATCCATATTATGAATTTCTTAGACATAATGTAATAACAAATACATTTTTTCAGATAAAGGAATTATTTTTCAAAAAAATACAATTTCACAGCCTTTTAATGGAGAACCCTTTTTAAATCCAATATTTGAAACTTTTATATATTAAATTTGAAAAAATAAACTTCTTCTTTAGAATTGGGACATAAGAATTTAGTTTCAATAAATTTTTGGTGTTTTTCTGAAAACTTTCATATTTGGGTGAATAGTGAAAAATACTATATTTTAACTGAAAACAACATTTTTAATCAAAATAATTTATAGTGTTGAATTATAAATTTTAATGTTTTGGATGTATAATAAGATTATATTACCCTTTAATCTAATTTTGGTCATTGGAATTAATTTCACATTGAAATTATACATAAACAAATGTCAATCTTTTGATAGTTAATGTTTCTTAAAAACATGCTATTTGTTTTGACAACGAGATTTAATTTTAAATTAATAAATGCAACTTCTATGTTTTGAATTTGGTAAAATAGACTTCATTTTTTATATTTAGAATATCTAAATTAGCCTAGGGTGGTGTTTTGTTATTTTTCTGAAAATGTTCAATTTTTGATGAATGGTGAAAAAACACTAAGTTATCGTTTAAAACAGAATTTTTATTTAAATAATTATTTATTTTATTTAAATTTATTTTAGGTCAAAATAGATACCTAATACCTATATAAGTTCATTTTAATTCATTGGAGTCAATTTATAATAATTTTAGATATATATAAATTTTATCGAACATTTACCGTCTTTTACCTACCTCCAAGGAGCATTTGCAAATTTACATAAAACATAATTTTACCACTTCTATGTGTTGAATTTTGAAATTCCGAGAGACATGGTTAATATAAAGGAGTAAAATTTGGTTTAATAAGATAAAAATAATTTTTGGTGAGTAGTAACTTTTACTTTTATTTACCACGGTTAAAAGTAAATAGGGTAATTAAGGGTAAAAATGATATTATTATTACCCTAACACATGTCCTAATTATATTGGATAAGTTTAATTCGACCAAAAACGACCTTAGTAATAAAATATGACCGTTTAGGTGCACTTGGATTGGATTAAGACATTTATTATTATTTTGTTAAAAGAAGAGCTAAAACAATTAAAATCAAAGTTTAATGACTAAACCATTTTTAATATAGGGTTATATATAAGATTAATTCAACTATAAATATTCATTAGCAAGATAAAAATATTTCCTACATCATTTTATTTTATTTATAATTTTAAAGGTTAAATAATTAAATTTATTAATGACACAATGATGATGAAAAAAGTATCTTATTAATGATAGAATCAAATAAATGGTATAATAAATATTAAAATAAATATAATTTCAACGTTTTTATGACATCCACTAATTTTCTAGGTTAATATGACATGTTAGGATTGATTAAATTTATTTTTTTTAAGTAACCATGCTGTTATTTTTTTATCAAAAAACAAATACTAAATAGTTTCAAAATTGATATAACATAGTTTTTTAAAACAATATTATATTATTAATTAATATAATGGTCCTAAAAATCTAAGGTTCGGCCAAAAAACTTATATAATAATATATATGACATTAATGAACCAATTGGAGTTCTATTGGTAGTATATAGTATTTTTATTAACCATATAGCGTAATAATACAAGAAGACAGGGTAAAAGTTAAATTATTTAACTTAGAGTTAAATGTAAATGATAAGGTTAAAATGGTAATCTAAACTTGTCTAAAACCTATTGGTTTAGTTGTTTTTGACCTATACCTGCTTTATCATTTAAATAATTCCTTTTTTATCCATTATAAACCTAATATGAATTTATTATAAAATAATATTTTTAGTTTTTCCTAAGGTGCCCCCCACCCCTCTTATAAAAGGGAACTCTCCCTTCTCACTAATTCACACCTTAAAATCCATTTGGCTCATCCAAAATCTGCCCAAATATCCTTCAAAATTTCCTCACTTCAAACTATATGCCTTAGTTTGATCAGAAATTCAACTTATGTAGTCCTTTTGATCAAATCAAAATGAAGAACCCGAAGAAGAGGTAATGATTTCACCACCCCCTTTCAAGTTCCTTTCTTCTTCCACTTCTTCTTTTATTTTTATTTCCATTCTAAAATAATAACTCGAGTATATTATATATAATATGATGTTATTATAAATATGGTACAACCATATTTAGTATTCTATCCATCCTTTGAATGACATGTCCCCATACGTGCGTACGTACGGCTTATCGTCTCCACGTCGTGGTGTAATTGTTATTCAAAACATTATTATTTGGATGGGTATGATAATGATGTGTAATTGATGTAAATAATTAATATAACATGATAATGATTCTGTATATATGATATACTATCCAATTATATATTATTTTAATATCAAAATAATGATATTTTCGCTCATACGTACGTACAGACTACTGTCTCCACAAACGTGATGAGATTCATTCCCCATCATATCTATTCAAGACTAATTTTCATTTTATGATTAAAAATAAGGTTTATGGACTTGATATCATTCTATATATGAATAATATAAAACCTCTGGATAACAAACACTTCTTATATAATAAAACATATAAAACAAAACGAGTAAGTGAAGACTCGAAACGACGATAATACTAAAATATTATTAACAAAGCAATATTAAAAGATCATATATGATATCATATTTATGTATATGATTCTTTTATAATTTAATAACAATGATTTAACTATTATACAGAAGGTTAACCTACCCTCGACCAAGGAAAAGTACAAGGTAAGGTTTAATTCATCAATCTCATTATTATCCGAGATTGTTTATGTGTAAGTATTTACTGGGACATTTTTATCATCCAGGTCCATTTTTCAGAAAAATAAATATTTTAAGGATTTTTGAAACGTACTCTTTATCAAGATCAGAATTTTAAATGTTTTAAATATTTATCTTTATAAATATTTTAATTAATGTCCATGTTTTCAAAATGATTTTAAAGATTTATTTATATAGACATGAATGTTTTTAAATGATAATTATTTTCAAAAGTTTCAAACTGATATGGTACTCTTTGACTCAAAAAATTCTTTCAAAGTCTTCCTTTCTAAATTGTGTGACTTTTAAATTTTTTCATGAAAAGGGATATTTCAATCAAAGAGTTTTACAAATCATTTCCATCTATGTAAAATCTTTTAATGGATTTTAAACTTGTTTTGAATTTGATTTATTATGATTCAAAACGTCCATATTGTATTGAAGGTTTTGTGATATGTTTGATTGTGGATGTGCTATTTTTATACCATTCATGGTTTATGGTTAAATTATTGACATTTCGTATTCTAGTTTTAATATGAATGTTTATGATATGTTTAAACCTTTTTATATGAGGAATATATTGGACTTAGTGATGGGGGAGCCCGTTGTAGCTCCTCGATGCATCGGTAGGTCTCATGAGACAACTAGACATGGAATTGGATGTGCCCTTTCCAATTTGATATATGGTTTTGGCTGAGGCCTTAATAATTTTTAGATGTCTTGGCTGAGTCCTTGACAAAATGTTTCAGAATGTCTGGAATTATACATTCCCTTATTATGGAAATAATATTGATGGTTCATGTGGTCACTCTACCAGTAGAATACCCATGATTATGTTTTATTATGGAATTATTTACTCAGCTTATATTCTTTCCATAAAAGTATTCATTTTTATTATTGGTAAAGGCATGCGGTTTCAATTATTCACCATGCTTAATATTTATGTTCTCTTCCACTATATTTCTTACCCTTACTGAGTGTTTGAGCTCACATATTTCTTATGTTTCATTTTCCCAGGATATCAAGAAGTGTATTATGATTGATATGCAGGGTTAAGCTAATGGGAATAATGGAATTCTCAAAGGATCCTATATGTTGTGTTTTATTTTCTAAAATGTAATGTAACATCCATGTATGTAATCTATTTTCCAAAACTGCTAAACTGATTGGTCTTTCGGGACTTGATTCCTTGTAATCATGCCAATGTATTAAAATAATGCACTGACTCTTGGTAACTAGGGTCGGGGCGTTACACCTCTAGGGAATAAAAAGTGTGTGAAAATGAAAACGAAAATGTAAAAGGGAAAAATAAATTCCCAACAATAAAAGATGTCCCAATATAAAAATAATCGGAAAATGAATATTAAGAGATTATGGATCCAGATCTCTAAGACCCGGTCACAGTAAGTGGTCAAATACACCCGAGTAACCCTATGATCTTCTGAAATCACTACCAAAATTTCCATATTATTCATATAAAATAAAACATGCTGTAAAATTCAATAAAGGTGTGACTATATACATACCCAATAGGATTCCCCAATAATTATAGGGGGAGAAATAGGACACCTGATAGAAGTAATCCACTCATCCCAAAGCAAGGGGTAAATAAAAACCATAAAAAAGATATATAAGCTCATATTAGAAACCTATATTATAGATAAATGGTATCCTCATCTCATAGATCCCATCCCAGGATGATTATTCTACCAATAGTTCCAAAGGTCCATCATTGATTTCTAGCATCTCACATGTCTGTATGATGAAGTAACCATATAGAGCACCCACACCACATCATTTTATCACACAATAAATATAGAATAACCTCTATATAGAGGACCCAAACCCTACTGTTTTAGGGGGTACTAGTCATTATATAGAGGTACCACACCCTACACCACCAGGGGGTACCACTTAGTAGTTATAATATCCACACATTAGTCTTTCAAGGGGTGCCACTTAGTATATAGAGGACCCACAACATAGTCTTTTGGGGTACCACTTAGTAGGTAGAGGACCTACACTCTAGTATATTAGGGGGAACAAATCAGTAGATAGAGGAACCATACACTAGTCTATTAGGTAGTGTACCACTCAGAAGGTAAAGGAACCACACCCTAGTCCCTCAGGGGATACCACACTATAGGTAGATCAAGGATCCACACCCTTTTCCATCAGGAGGTAGCACCCAATAGATAGATAGGGGACTCACGCCCTAGTCTATCAGAGGGTGGGCGTACCACTCAATAGGTAGATAGGGTACCCACACCCAAGTCCTTCGGGGTTACCACTATGTAGGTAGAAATATGTCCCACACCCTAGTCTATCAGGGTAGGGTACCACTTAGTCCTCTCTTTAATGATCTTGATCGATCACTACCATCGTTGAGTGCCACCTAAAGAATCATCACACATAGAACATCTCACATATAACTCAACATATACTATTAATTTGGATAAGATACTCGTTGGCCAAAATCTGAGTCAAAACAAAGGAGATGTGAGAGGTAGAAGCTTCATAAATAAGTAAAACACGTTTAAGGGGACCACACTATGTGTGTAATATCTCTTCTTCCTTGTTTTTTCCTCTCCATTACACATATTTCTATTCATTTCATAATATATGGTGTGTAAGGGTACTATGCGGCATGTTTCGGCCACTGGGGGATATCCCGTGTGTTGTTAGACATGCCTGAGTCCTTCAAGTCATTTCTGTATGTCAGGAAATGTACATGGTAGTGTACACTAGAAGTACATGTTGGGATGAAATCACTAGTTCACATGGTATGTGTGGGTCCCACACAACATGTGATACTTATCTCTACTTGAAAACCCTAGCATCATGGAATTTGAATAACATGCCTATGTTCTTTTAAACTACACAGCGTGTAGTCACGATTTTCCTAGTAACTCTAGATCTTTATGAATTTATCTATATATGCCTTCTATGTGTTGTATCTATTCTCCATACTTCCCAAAAATTGTTTTAGATTCCCTCATACATCTATTCTAACCCTTCGATGTCTAGAAATCAGAATCTAGTCTTCCCATATGAAGTCATCACACCACTCATCACTTGAGGTGTTTATCCACTACTGCAAATTAAATCCATAATAGCACTAGTAAAAGGTATTTATTAATGATATTGAAGCACTGATAATGTAAGTGATGTTAAAGGGTTATCTTTAACATCACTTGTAAAAAGAACTAATAAAGGTCCCTTTATCATCACTAAAAAAGAGATGATAAAGGGGGTCTTTATCAGTGATTTCTTAGCACTATTAAAGGCCCCCATTAACAGGGCTTTTTTAGCACTGATAAAGGCCCCACTAATAAAAACTATAATTTTTTTAAACCCCCACCCTCCTTATCACCTCACCCCCTACATTATCAGTACTTCCCCCAGCCCTTTTATCAGTGCTTTAGTGCACGCCCCTACCTCCAGTGAGTTTCAAACCTAGGACCTCCAGCTTATACACCACGCCTTTTCTACTCCCATATACTATTTTTTTAATATTTTATTATATATCTATATACATAATTATATTTTTTTATATTTTTTATCCATATATTTATATATATGTTTATATGTACATATGTTTATATATATATATTAATTAATATATTTATTTATATATTTTTATATATTTATATATTTTTTATAAATATTTTTCAAATGTATATTTGTTTATGTAAATATTTTTTAAAATGGATATTAACTCTAAAAACCCCTAAAACACATACAAACATTAAAAAACATGAAAAAACCTAAAACCCCCAAAAAGACCATAACTTCTAATATAAGACTCCATTTTAGCTCCAAAAATAGTAAAATTGAATCTCATGAAATTATATTCGATAAGATATGTGTTATAAGCTGAACGGAACCCGGGATGGAAGTTATAGCCATTTAAATTTCACGAAACTAGGGTGGGCGACTAAACACTCAGTTTTGGAGGACTATTGGGAATTTTGGGGTTCAAAAATTAAAAAAATATATTTTTAACTCATTAATAGACCAATTGTGGAAAATATATTGTCACAGACTTCGAGTTTATATGTGGTAGAACGCAAACAGACAACCGGATCAAAAGTTACCGTCGTTTGAAGTTCGAGTTCAGTTTCTGACTTTTTTGAAACAGTAATATATTTTATTCCTTTCATTATCATATGATTATGAATCTCATTTGGTTTTATATAATTTCATAAACTTCTATTTTATTGGTTGTATAGCTGAAACAGACTCTCGGATAAAAATTTAGGATCTTTTCTATGTTTTTTGGGGTTTTTTGGGGTTTAAAGGGTTTTTCACATTCAATAGCCTTTCAATCGGCCATGACATCTGAACCAGGTGTGTATTTTGTCCCTACCACATATATAATTGAATCTTTCAATGATATATATGCATCTTTGAACTAATGGAAGCCTCGATCACCTCTATTGAGGCCAATAAATGTCTAAAAGGCATCCAAATGACCCCAAATTCTACTACGGGTGTCTGTTAATGAAATATTTTTTGTTTGAAATATACCCTTTATCAGAACTAGTAAAAAAGAATAAATAAAGGGGGAATTTATCAGAGAATCTAAAAAATCACTGATAAATACCACCCTTTTATCATCACATTTTTAGAACCATCTATAAAGATCCCCCTTTATCAATGCTTTTTTGAAGCACTGATAAATGCTAGTTTTATTAATGATTTTTAATAGAATTGATAAAGGGCCCCCTTTAACAGAACTTTCTTTATTGATATTAAAATCCCTCTTTAACAGTGCTACAAAATCATTGTTAAAGTCACGGTTTAATGATTTATTTTCTAATTCTAAGAAAGGAGGTTTTTAACAGGGCTTTTAACAAGCACTGTTAAAACCCTAGGGCTAGATAAACCTAGTTATTTAGTAGTGGTCGTTGCCTCACCAAGTCCCCGATATATGGTTGGATCACCATAATCTAGTAACATACCTCTATTTCTCCATAATCCATCAATTTTTGTGTCATTTGTTCTACCACAACAAATTTAGGGTTCTGATCACGCTCGAACCCGCCCCAACAAAGTCGAATCGCGACCTTGTAGTTAAACGGTGAATAACGTAGTGAACAAAGAGGTAAAAGGAATAAAATGATGTGAATAATACCTTAGACAATATTTCTTGGAAAAATTTATCATACACTAGGTCATAAAAATGCATCAAGGGGTTTAACTAGATAAAAAAAGAATCAACAATTTAAAGGGTTGTGACGAAGGTTGGTAATTATGAAGAAATAATATAATATTTAAGATTTATGCTCAATTAATTAAAAATAGGGTATAAACCAACAAAATAGACTTCCTACCTTGATTTTGATCAATCATTGGTGAAGAACACATTTTCAAATGATGGAGAGGAACTTTTACATTCACTATGCCATGATTTAGTTTGATCTGGTTTCCAATTGTTGTCTGATCTTGATTCCATAGTGAAGAACAATGGAATCCTCCTCTTAATGTTCCTAGGGTTTTGTAAATAACCTGAGATATTTTCTATAACAACATATTTATAGAGGAAAAATGGTTGAATTTACTTAACACACCCGCCAAAGGATGCCTTATCTGAACGTCCAGCACCGACCAACTTTAGATCATGCCTAGGGTAAACCCTATGTTTCATATACAACAGTGTTCTTGTATTTTTTATCTATGAATCCATTAAACATATATTTCATTATTTATGAATAATAGTGTATGTGTGATATAAAATATATTTAATATTTTTATAAAATTAATTCTGGGCTCTTCATTCCTCAGAATAGGGAACCGTCTTCATGTATAGATCTAAAAATATTTATCAATATAGTTCATAGTCTTAAAAGGAAAACATAGAGTCTATAAATTATTCCCTCTTTCAGTATTTTCATCCTCTAAAAGAAAAAACATTGTGAAATTGTGGGGATACTGATCTCGCATCTAACTCTCCCACTCCTGTGATCTCTCATGCATTCCCCTAGGCTGCCACAGTACACAAACCAAGGGAATGGTCCATCCACACGGGATCTTCTCCTGTTGATCCTTGATCTCCATTGGGTACTCCATGAATGTGGCTCCATCCTAAATTTCCATCTCAGACTAGTTAATAATGTGCATAGGATCATTAACATATCTCCTCAGTTGTGACACATGGAATACATAAAACACCCACTCCAACTATAGGGGTAATGCAAGGATGTAATCAACCTTTTCAACTCTCTTCAATATCTCGAATAGCCTAATGATCCTTAGGGATATATTTCCTCCTAAGATGAATCTCTGTAATCCTCATCTTAGAGAGAGTATTAGGAAAACATGGTCTCCCTACTCAAAATCCAAAAGACTATGATTTCTATCTACATATGATTTCTTCCAACTATGGGCTCTCCTCATCTCCCCACATATCACCTAGGCCTTATCCATCATCTATTTCACCATCTCTATACCAATAAGAGATTCCACACCAATCACTATCCAGTATAAGGTTGACCTGCAAGGTCTCCTGTCTAGACCCTTGAACGTTTCTATGATGATATATGAGTGATAGTTTTTATTATAAGAAAACTCAACCAAAATTAAGTGATCATCCCAACTCTGATCGAATTATAACATGTAATCCGTCAACATAACCTCTAGCACCTAGGTAGTGTGCTCAGTACTACCATCCTTTTGGGGGTGAAAATTTGTACTCATCTTTAACTGGGTCCTGAATGCCTTCTACAGGCCTCTTCATAATCTTGATGTAAAATACACATAAAAGTCAAAGAAAATCACCTAGGTAACCCCATATAGGCATAAAATCTCTCGTACATACAATTGCCCCAAAATATCCACCGAAATATACTCCCTGGTAGAAAGTAAGTGCACTGAATTTGTAAGTCAGTCAACTGTCACCCAGATGGAATTGTGGCCTCTCACTGTCTGTAGAATCCCTATCACAAGTATATGGGTATGAAATCCCATTTCCACATATATATCTCAGTAGGATATAAAAAACCTTCCAAAACTTCATGCTCGCCCTTCACCAACTAAAATTGTGAGACACCAAAAGAGAAACTTCTAAATATTTCAACTCATCCCATCCCACTAAAACTACTACTAAATGTCCCTATACATATTCCCTATACTATTATTTATAGACAAAGGAGAAGTTTGAAACTCTCCCATCACCTCCTCTCACATCGAGACTAGAACCACCATCCATCCCAGGAAAATTATGGCATGATTCCCTCCTTTATGGAATCCATTTAGTGAATCTCTTGAGGATATCTAGTCATATAGTACCCCATAGTCGATGTCGCCCAACTGGGCCTCTCTCACACACCAAAAAAGTGGAAGAGTCAACACCATTATATGATGATAAGATGCACCCATATCCTATTCTAGGGTCGCCTATAATGAGTCCAACTACTCAGAACCCTCCTCTACCATATGAGAATGGGATTTCCTGCAAAGGGTTTATTCCACCACATTTATGTTCCTAGAAGTATAGATAATATCAATGTTATATTCTTGTAGGTAATCTAACTAGCGTCTATGTATCTTGTTTATGTCTCCCTATGTGAAGACATACATGATACTCTGATGGTTTGAATAAACAAAAAAGTTATCTACTAGAAGATAGTGCCTCGACATCCTCAGAGAAAATACTACTACTGCCAACTCTAGGTCATGGGTCATGTAGTTCTGCTCAAGGGATATCAACTATCTCAAACCATATATGACCATTTCCTACCTATGAATCAACATTAATTAAATACCATCTCCAGAGGCAACGAAATATACTATATACTCCATGACCTCCTATGGAAGTCTCAAAATAGAATCACTCATCAGCCTCAACCTAAACTCCCCAAAGTCTCTCTGTCACTGCCTAGTCTAGGTAAATGGATTCTCTTTCCACATCAAGGTGGTCAATGGGGCTTCAATCCTAGAGACGTCATCCATGAACCTCTTATATTACTACATTAATCTAATAAAACTCCACAGTTGTGAAACACTCTTGGGTGGATACTAAGAAAGAACTTCATCAATCTTCCCTGTTTCTATAGCTAATCCATGCCCAAAAATGAAATGCCTCAAAAAGTAAACATCTTGGATCCATAAATTCCACATTGAGAGAATATCATAAAGATGGTTCTCCTAATTCTTGTCTAGGAATACCCTTAAGTGCTCTGCAAGCTTCTCCTTTGATTTATAGTAGATGAGTATGGAATCAAAGAAGAAAATGAAAAATCCATCCAAGTATAGCTGGAAGATCTAGTTCATCATATCCATAAAAAAGTGCAGGAATTATCCACACCAAAATATATCACCAAGAATTTATAGAGTCTTTAGTGATATTGGAATTCCATTTTTGGAATATTAGCCTCATGAACCATCAAACGACAGTAGCCGAACCTGAGATCAAACATTGAGAACCATCTCAAGCATCGCAATAGGTCAAAGATGTCATTAATCCTGAGAAAGGTGTATTTGTTCTTTATCATAGCCAAGTTATGGTTTTTATAATCAACACAAATCTTTAATCTCTTATCTTCCTTTTTCACGAACAAAACTAGATATTCCCACTGGGACACTCTGGGTCTGAAAAAACCCTTCTCTTGAAGCTCCTTCAACAACACCCTTATCTCCAAAATCTATGTAGGGTCCATCTGATATGTAGTGGAAGATATTTTAGTAGTACTAGGGTGAAATTAGATAAAAATATACATCTCCTACAATATAGGTAGTCCTGAAATTTATATAGGGAAGGCATCCATATAATCCTCTATGAATGAAGGAACCTAGATGCATGAATATCCCAATGCACCAAGGGCTATACTCACCAACCGATGGATGATGTGTTGCAGATTCCGGCTTGCAATACCCACTCTCTCAAACATGATATCTCCCTCACCCACAAAAGATAATTGTATCCCATTCATACAAAGGAATATGAATCATCCACGATGACATTGGATATGGTCTTAGACAATGGATAACCAGTCTATACCCAAGATAATGTCATATGGTATCATCATGATGACTACAATTTCCCATAGGAAACACTCTCCACTAAGTGATATCTCGCACTATTGATAAAAAAATGATATTAAAGAATCATTCCTTTTATGGACATCAAGACAAAGCTACTAAGATTAATTCTCTATAGTAATCTCATGTTCTCACACCAAGAGTGTGGATAATAATAAATGAATTACACCTATGTATACTAGTACTAAATAAAAAGTATAATAAACACAACCATTAATCATCTCGTGATCCACTGGGTCATAAGACTTCATAGCCTGCAGATGTCCATGACCCCAACCACTAGTTCCTTGATCCTGAAGTTGGTCGTATAGTGGTGGTGAGGGAAGGACCTCATAACATCATCCACCACTAGAAGATCCTCATCTTAGAGCCCCACCTAGTCCTCTACCATCTTCGCCTCCCTAGGGACTACTCTATCTGAATTCCTAATTCCGTCTATGAGGATATATTCTATGTAAAAACCATGTTTACAGGAACTTTCTATCTGTTGTAGACTACTCATCCCCATGACATCCATGTCTAGCTCCAGCTTCATTCCATCCCTCATAATGGAATATCTCCATCACTAGTGCCTGCTCTAGCACCCCAACATATGTGGGAATGCAAAGGGGTACCACACTATCATGGATGTATCTATGGAGACATTTCTAAAACATTCATGCTTTAAAGTAACCATTCAAAATTATGTTGATGGAGTACTAAATAAGATCATTAGACCTCACATCATACTAAGTAACTATCATCCCTCCCTACAACAGCTCTAAAAGATCTTGAATCTAAATTGATTACAATCATGAGGCATAGTACTCCTCATTAAATATCTACTATAAGAAAAATTTTGGGAGTGTTGACTCATCATGTGTCTATGTGAATATAGTCCAATAGATTCCTACTGAGCTATGGAAAATATTGGCTACCAATGTGACCATCTAATCATTCAGGGTTTGTATAAGTATAAAAACATGTATCACCAACTCAATAAAATCCTCCACTACCTATGTATCACTCTCTATATATAATCTCATTGTTATATGGTGCTATAACTCTTGAATTATGCTAAGCCTATGCACATACTCATCCTTATCTTCTAGAATAATATTCTACTCTATAGGCGGGGGTCTTGCTACTTGTCTTCTTAGAGGAAATATTTCATGATATGGCCCCTAAACTGAGGCCTCATCACCTGTCTAATCATTGTCACGATCTTGAATCCGTAACCCAACTAGCTATCATCTTATGGCCATCTAGAAAATTAATCACTATGTACCATGGACATATGAGAATATGTATATATATATATATGGTGAGCTGACTTAGAAGGATAGTTAAAGGACTCAATCTTATATAATGCATGTAATATTGTTCCCTTCAACCAATGTCTTGGTATGATGAGTCAAAAAGTAGGAAATCGGATTCCTAGTGAATGGATATGTTTGTCTCCGCACCAAAATTGGGTTCCCTTGCCTAAAATATGAACTTGATGCACTTTGACACTTTTGGCTTAAGTTTCCAAAAAAACATCATAAACGAAAATTCCAAACATTATTCCATGGTCAAACCACATTTGATATTGATCTGTCACCAACCAACCCACCGGGGATCCACTAGCTTGGGGAAGGCCAAGCCACAACTACCCAAATTTAACCTCCATAGACCAGGGGCTGGAGACAAGCATTGAAAATCATAAATAAAATTAGTGGTTTTTTTCTAATGTACATGTATGCGTGGACCCATCCATCTCTATGAAAAAGTGTAGAGGAATAATAATAAAACATAGTCACATATAGTGTAAAAACCATGCATGTAACAAACTCTAGGGAATAAAAAGAGTGTGATAGTACAAAAAAAGTAAAAGAGAAAAATACACAACCAAGTAGAACAGATGTCCAAACCTGAAAATAACTGGAAAAGGAATTATGAGTGATACTAGCTACAAATATTCATGCCCCAAACACCGTACATGGTCAAATAAACCCAAGTATCCCTATGCTACTCTAAAATTGTAATCGACATGTTTGACATATACATAAGACATGACATGTGTTGGAAAATACCATTCATGGGTGAGTATATACATACCCAATAGGATGCCACAAAAACTGAAGGGGGAAAATATAAAAAACCAGATAAGTAATAATATTAGCCTAAATTAAGAGGGAAATGAAAAGAAAAAAATATTATATATATGATCATATAAGAAAACTAGATGAGGTATAAATTTGATCTCTATCTCGCTAATCCTGGGATAGTATTATGATTCCACCAATAGTTCCAAAGGCCCATCATTGATTCCCATTATCTCGCATGTCTTAATGAATAAAGAGCTATATAGAGGACCCACACCTCACCATTGTGTCTCATAGTAGAGAGGGAATAATCTCAAAGTAGAGGACCCATTCACCAGTGTGTTATGAAGTTACCACTCTGTAGATAGAGGTCACACACCCTAGTCTGTTAAGGGGGTACCACTCAAAAGGTAGAGGACCCACACTCTAGTCTGTTAGAGGTACCACTCAGTATATAGAGAACTCACACACTAGTCTGGATGGGGGTACCACTTAGAAGGTAGAGGACTCAAACCCTATTTTGTTATGGGGGTCATACTCAATAGATATAGGACCCTCACTTTAATATTTCATGTGGGTAATACTCAGTAGGTAGAGGACCCCCACCATAGTCCTTCATCAGGTACCACTCAGTAGTTAGATAGAGGACCCACAACCTAGTCCACCAAAGGGTTCCACTCAGTAGGTATATATAGGATCGAAACCCTAGTATGTTACCACTAAGTACGTAGATTTAGGACCCACACCTTGTTTTATCATGGGGTACCACTCAGTAGGTTGATAGAGAACCCACACCCTTGTTTGTCATGCGGGAACCACTCAACAGGTAGATAGAGGTCCCACACCCTAGTCTGTCATGAGGTATCACTCAAGCCCTTCTTTAATGATCATTCCTGGTCACTATCATCATCGACCACCTCCAAAAGAACCATTATTATTATAACATCTAGCATCATATCTTAAAATCCACTATGAATTCCACTATCACATTCTATTTGTAAAAACACTCATGATGGGCTACTTGCATGCCAAAATCCAAGTCAAAACGAAGGAGATATGAGAGGTCGAAGTTTCATAAAGAATTAAATGGCATGTCACAACATAAGGACCCAATTTTATTCTTGGATGTGTCCTCTATAGCACACAGATTTCTAGCCATTTCTTAATATAAAGTGATTAAGGGTTCCATATAGTGTGTTTCAACAACTGGGGGCTAACCCGTGTGTTTTTTCTGTTCTTGTGTCCTTCAGGTTGTGTACCTAGTCGTGTACTCCTAGAGTACACATTTTTCCACCATCACTAGGTCACATATCATGTATTGGTCTTACATGGCATATTATACATATATCCTCTTGAATACCCTTGCACTATAGAATCTGAAGAACATGTTTTGTGTTATTTTGAACTACAAGGTGTGTAGTTAAAATTTTCATAGAAACTATAGATATTCATGTGTTTTTATAGATATTCATTTTTCATGTCATACATTTCTACTAGAATACCCAATAATGGTGTTAGATTCCCTTTTTCATCAATTTTGTCTATTCGTTGGCTAGAAATAAGAATATAGTCTTCCTGTATAAAGCCCTTGCGCCACTTGTCATTCGTGCCCCTCCCACTGCCTCATAGTGTCCATGATCCATGGTTGGATCACCTACATCCCACCTCATACCTTTTCCCTTATATAATCCATCAATCCATGTGTCATTTCTACTCTCAAAACAAATTCTTGGGTTTGATCATACTCAAACCTACCCCAAAAAAAGTCAATCCATGACCCTATTGGCCAATAGTGAAGAACGCGATGAACAGGGAAGGGAGAGGGACCAAAAATAAATAAATCCTTCATTGGACAAGATTTCTTATCCAATAATCACATTAACATGGTGATAACAACATAATAAGGTGTTTAACTAGATAAAAAATAATCAACAATTTGTATGGCTCTTGTGAAGTTTGGAAATTTCCAAGAAATCAAAGCATATTTAAGATTCATGATCAATTAATTAAAAAGTGGGAGGAATCCAAAAAAATATGTTCCCCGCATAAATTTATATTGATCATTGGTGAAGAATATAGTTTCCAATAATGGAGAGAGCATGTTTCATTAGTTTCACCTCGATTAACCTTGATTCAGTTTCTAGTCATAGCCTGATCATGGTCTAACAATGAAGAACAGTGGAATCCCATGTGACATCTTGGACCCGGGTACCACTTAGAGGTTCCTTGATCCTAATTGAACACATGGACTCAAGAACGCCTCCTTGTACTCTAGAGTCTTCTAACTAACAACGATGGCCTTGGTTGTGTTTTTGGGGAGAATATGCCCTCATGTAAGAGTGGAGAACAGTGGATAAGTCAAAACAGATAAATAGTAGAAGCATATGTAAATATATGTAACAGTGGAAACTCACTCTATATCAATAGGAATGGTAACCCAACATAGTAGAAGAAGATATATAAAACCAATAAACTGTTAATAATACACACAACTAGAATTAATCATATAAAAATAATGATAATGTATGTTATGTCTCTAGAAAGTAAAAAAACATAGATATAAGGAAACAGGAAATACATTCAATACAATAGAATAAAAATAATCCAGAAACTATCCATCATCCTGAGCTCACACCTGGTCATATTCGACCAAGATTCATCCTAATGAAAGAAATCATGATATGGTCTTCAAATCGGGATTCTTACCCTTGTCAACACTTTCATATATGTAATCCACCTGGGTACCATCGGCATCTAGGATAGGGTGTGAGATAAATCTCTGTTTCCCAGCACCAATGAAATCTATACCATCTTGTATGTATATATAAACTGAAACAGTGTTCTAGAATATATGAAAGTGAAGAAGTTATAGTAATTTAAATACACTAATAACTTCTTCAACCTCAACTACTGTCTGAACATGTAATCATTTAATTCATTATGTTATCGTTTATAATAACTGAGTAAGAATATCCAAGGTATGAAAAAAAACATCCTTTAATGATAATAATAATAATAATAATATAGGATACAAGGTAATAACCAAGGAATCCTTGATGATTATAATAATAAAGAGGGTCCAAGGTAATAAATAAGGCATCCTGGACCTCAAGGGTTTAGCCAACTTAGTAATAATATGAAGACTGGATATAAGGGGTATGAGTGTAATCCAAGGGTAATATCCCAAGTAATTTCACTATAATATGATTCTAACTGATTCCAAGGATCTCGTCCAAGGTAAGCATGGGTGAGTAGTCACTGGGCCCAATGGTTGTATCCATAGTGCCACAAGTTTGAAGATTTCAAGCTAGATCCAAGGAGTGTATCCAAGGCAACCTATAATCTGAATGATAATGAATATATCCAACAACATCATGTCAGTCATACACTGGTAGAAAAGGATGAGGTTCCAAGTTTGGAATCTCCCTTGGCAACTGACATCCTTGAACAAGAATGGTGTCCTCTAAGTTATCAAGGAATGACCTCAAGAATCCAAAGGTGGATTGAATCTGACCACTCTTATAAATATGAATAGGTCCATTGGAAAAATTCATCATATAAATCATTCATTATTTAATTTAGGACATGTAATACTCATGTATTTTTAATATTTAATTGTTTCATTCCATACCTTTCATTACTATGACATGTTTTAACAATAACTTTCAACCATTTGGTACTTTAATTACTTAAAAATTATTTTGTTTACTCCTTTACTTCTATTAATCATAACAAGGTGGGATAATGATGTTCAACCATATGAAATTCAATTATAATTAACAATTCCAAGTGATATATGTAAATATACTTTCCATTTAACAATTTATAGGTTCATCCGTTAATTGGAAAAGATACTTTAGAAGGTTCACTAATGATTCATTCATTTAATTAAAACACTTACCTTTATCAAGTCCAAGTCATAACGCATGTGAATAGTGGATCAGATAGTCATAACAAACTACTAAAGGCATAAACAACTAAAAAACACTATATGGTGTGGTCATTGTTGAAGTCAAAACATCCAATGAAGAAAAACATATATATAAGGGGATTTTTAATATTATAATAATGATTATAATCATGACATATTAATTTAATAGGCAACGCCTGATGAAATCGGTGTGCGCACAATGATCATATTTTAAAAAATGGTGAGACTTGAGGGATCAGTCATAGACCTCCTACCTCGGGCCTATAATAATATCCTCATCCAGTATCAAACTTCATTTTAGACTGGATCAGAAGAAATATTAAGAATTGATTAGTACTTTGAAAATAGGTTATATGATCTTACATCAAAATTACATCATCGAGGGAATGATAAAAAATGAACAGCTTCAGATGAATAGATAACATACTGATGTGCAACCAATATGATGAATGAGGATCAAATCAGACTTCATATAAAGGAACAGGATCAGAGGATTGGAATAGGTAACTTGGGAGCTCTAATGTGAGAGAAAGGATCATCCTTCACTATAAATAGTTGAAATACGAAGAGGTGTTAGATTAATTACATTTAAGGTAAAAATAATAAATTCACCCAAAATATCTGGGATGCACGGTTTGGTTGCACAGTTAGAAAAATCATGCACCAACTGTGAACCTCCCACTACTTAAGGAGGGACCCCACATGGTTTCATGTGTATGGTTTGACTAACTATGCACAAAAAATGTTTCACCCTCTTCTAAATTTTACTGAGATACTTGCATGGGCATATACCATAGGGAACACAGTTAGGTCAAGTTGTGTGCCCTAATTGGGATCTTTTTCCATCCCTCACATGGTTAGGGAAACCATGTAGACTGTCTCACATGGTTTCTACTAACCGTGCACCCTAGTCCTTTTCTCCACTGTTTGAGGCTCTGATATTTGAAAAATCTCCATACACCCCAAAATAAAAAATGAACTCATTAGGCATCTATATTTGGTTAAAAAAATAATTAGACCAAACTTTAAAGGATTCATACCTCAAATAAAAACCGGTTCTTATAGTGTCCCCCCTTAAAGAAACTTATCCCTGAGTTCACCTTCCAAGGGATGAAAAAAAATCATTTAATAACAACTCCAACCACTAATAATGAACGTCAGCCTCTCACTCCCATGTATCATCCTCTACACGACCGTGTGGTCATAGCAACTATACTAAAGGGACAAACTAACCTTTGGATCATCTGTTCTATATTCAGTTATTTATATAGAGTTCACCTTAAATGAAGTATCAACATTGAACTCAATCTCATAGAGATGAAAAGTATAAAATGGGTCATCATGATAATGGTGAAGCTATGAAACATGGAAGACATCATGCAAGGCATGATACCTCCGTGGTAGTAGTTATCGATAGGCTATCAGCCCATCTATATCCAGAATCTAAAATATCCAGACATAACAAGGATAGCTTCTGTTTCCTATGTATCCATCAAGGATCAATTATGAGAGATACCTACAAGAAAACATGATCCCCAACCTCGAACTCTAGAGGTCATCAATGGAGATCGATGTTGGATTTCTATCTAATCCGAGTAATATACATATGCTTCCTGGTCAGTTGAAAATGCTCTGAAGTCATCTGAACAAGATCAGGACCTAGAAGCACTAATTATCCTTCCTCTATCTAGCATAAACGTGAACCTCATGGCCTACCATATAAGGCCTCATAAGGATCCATTTGAATCATCACCTAAAATATATTATTATTGGAGAACTTTACAAGAGAGATATGGATTGGGATACCTTCTTCAATCGATCCATGACTACCCAAACTGCACCTCTACCTCAAGAAAACCTCTGTAAGGCAAAAAAAAATACATAGAGACATATTCCCATTTTCATTCGAGGACTTGCAATAATTTAACAATTTGGAGGGTGTCTATTTCTCCTCGTTCACCTACTGAAAATTGGAACACTATAACACCCTGAGATTTTGTAAAATATTTTTTTTTTTGAATTAATTTAATCTTTTTGATATTTTTCATTTCAGGCAACAATGAATGTAGTATTTTTTATATATCAAATTAGTACATTTGGATTGAATTCACTACATGAAACAATTATATTATCTTTTTTTATAGAAGGAACTATGTTTTTTTATATTACACAGAATATTGAGTCCCTTCGATAGCATTAGTTTCATGTAAGGATGGGTATATATCGATCTAAAATATACCATAAATATGATTATTAAAATTTAATTATAGCTACCACCTATCTTTTAGAATGGAATTTAAAAATAAGATTAAATAAATTATGAAAATATTATTTACACATGTATATAAAATTAATCCTTTTATTAATAATTACTATAATTGGATTAAATAACTATTTGAAAATAAAGAAATTACTTTTCTAATAAAACTATTTTTCTATGTAAAAACACAATTTTATCTCAATAAATTAAAAAACACTTTTGATTAATATTTTATATATTGTATATTGAATAAATATTTTTATACTCCTACAGTGTATTTTATTAATATAAGATAATAATAAATCTAATTTTATGAATAAAAAGATGTATTATTCTAAAAAGTAATTTTACCACCTTTTAATGGAGAAACCATTTTAAATATCACATTTGACACTTTTATAATTTTTATTTGAAAAAAAAAGTTACTTTTTTAAATAAAAACTTAAATATTATTTAATTGTGAGTTTTTTGTATTTTTTCTATGAAGATTCATTTTTTGCTAAATAGTAAACAATACTGAATTTTAATTCAAAACTACTTTTTTATATAATTTATTTATAAAGATAAATTATTTTTTTGATTGATTTTAAAGTTAAATTAGATCTATTATACATAAATTAATATAATTTAATTCATTGTAATAAATTTATCTTTTAAATTGTATATAAAAATTTATCATTCTTATATACGGAGAACTATCACCTCACGAAATGATGTTGTTCATTTTTTCCTTTACCACCTCTCATGCTTGGGAATAATAACAGAAACTCTCTATATATAAGATATTTATGATATTTATGATGTATTTATTTATTATTTAATTTTTATATAACACAAACCATTATGATCTCCATTTTTTGTAAATATGATAATTTCAATTGGGGAAGTGTGGACTACTTCCTCCTCAAAGCGATGTGATTATCTCACACTCTACATGGAATATATTAAGTATGGGTTCAGTAAATGCATATGATATATATGAAATAGTAATTAGACAATAATTAGTGTGTATATATATATACATATATTTCATCTACTTTCTTTTTGTCAATACGATAATCAAATGGAAACAACATTCATGCATATGTATGGCATATCGTCTCCATGAACGGTGTATTCCATTTCATATTTATATATTTCATAGATTATCATAAATACATATATAATTAATGTAAATGATATTTATATCATGGTTTAAATTCTATAAATCATATGTATGAGGACCAAAAATATAACAAATTAAGAGTCAATGTATGATTCTATTACATTGGAACGATTATAAGGAATTGAGTCTCGATGTTCTGAGAGTTTAGTAGTCTTGATAAAATAGATACATAAATGAGTTTTGTATTATAGATTATTACACTAATTACAATATATGTTTTTTCTTCTTTCTAAATAAAAACTTCAAGTATTACTCTAATATATATAGTAAAACATTTCATATATTTCATAGTAGGATTCTTGGATTCCCGAGGAAATAAATATAATAATGGTGAGCTCAAATGCTTAGTAAGTACAAAATATAGTGGAAGCAATATTAAATCAATGGGAGTAATATTTATGGAATGGTAAATAACTAAACACACATATCACACAATAAACATGCTAAGAAGTAAGTACATAAACAATATGGAAGGGTAATAAATGGAAACACATGCCATTCAAATAACAAGTTAAAAAAATCAATATGGAATGGTAAGAAATTGAAACACATTGCATATAATCAATGAACTAAAATAAAATGTATCCATAGATATATCGGTGAAAAATATCATGGATGAATAATAAAAAAATATCTCAACAAAGGCAATGCTTAATTATTGAACGTCATGTATCCTAGGCACATGATACCTTTACTATCAAGAGACATTTTATAATTTTCCAATTTTCATAACTAATTCTCCCCACGCGATTAATGATGCATCTAAGGGATTTCATTAAATATTCCCTAACCTATATAGCTTGCATTAATCGTTCCCTAACCCATACGGATTACATTAATCCGTCCTCAACCCATATAATTCATGTACAATGCATTTAAATAATCAATATTACTTACAAAATATCTATATTGAATAAATGGTATGATTTTATCAATATTTATCCAAATAATCAAATAAAATTAAAAGTAAAAAGCATATGGAAAATAGTATACAGATCAAAAAATAATCATATCCATGAAAAATGATATAGATATTTAGGGGAAATTCAATGTTCAATGATCATAGGAAATTCAATATTTCAAGGGGAAAAAGGAATCAAGGAAGTTAATTTCAATACTATCCTTGCCTAAATAAATCATAAACCATTTATATGAAGATTAAAGATTTTATCAATAAAATATAACCCAATTGGAATAAAATAAAGTTATTTTTTGTTGCTGAATGGAAAAATTATAAAAATATCTTTAAAAAATATTCTTGAGGGAAATATCCTTTTATTTTGAAAAACATTTTGAAAAACATTTTCTTTGAAAATCACTTTTTAAAATATCTTCTTAAAAATTAACCATTTAAACATTCAAGGTATGCTACAAATAAATGACAACTGGTAAATCTATAAATATTGTGTGAGGCAAAAAGAACATTTCATTTTCACAATTAAATGTTTAAAAAATATCTTTTTCAAAAAGTGAAAAGTATATTCCTTTGAAAACATTGGTAAAATAAAAAAAGGGTAAAAGTTCATCTATTAAATAATTTTAAAAATATATTTGAAAAAAATTTAGTAAAACATGGTTTTTAGAGGAAAATAGGTTTTCTGACTAAAGAGAGAATCAAAATAAGGTTTTCTAATGAAAAACATTCCAAAAACCTTTTGAGTATCAAAGAGATGAAAATTGTAATAATACTTGAAAATGGTTATGAATAACAATATTAGAATTATTGGGTTTATTTAATAATTTTTATATAATTTCCTTGAATGGAAATACTATTTAAATATCTCTAAGGTTATTGTTAAGGAAAATAAACTTTTAAAATTCCAAAGTGTCCTAGGCCACTTTGAAACATTTTAAATCATAAGCCTCATGAAGGAATAAAATTAAATGAAAGTTATAATATCATGATATTAAAAAGATTAATGATATATCATGTAAAAGGTCAGTACATACACCCTATAAAAGAAACTAGGTGCATAATAATAAATAAGTCTCAATAGAATGTAAATTTGGATGAAATCACTTACCTTGAGTTTCCTTTCGGGTGAACGTCAATTAGCTTTCTGTATAATAAACTTATAATAATTTTATACATTATTGAGAAAAATTTTCATATTTATCATTACTTTTATTTAACTTATTACTATGTTTTATACAAATAATTAAACAGTTATGTTTACATCGAGTGTTTTGACCAAATTCGGTTTATGTGTCAAGAACAACTTTAGTAGGTCAACTATGGTCAAAGGGGTCAATATATAACACCTAAAGAATAAGAATCATGACATAATTATCATATTTATAAATCAATTATACTTTTAAAATCAATAATTAAATATGGTTATAAAAATTAACCAATGTTACAATCATGGAGATGGTAGGTTGTACATACGTATGATTAACATTCTCGTTTTTCAATGATCGTTATGGAAAGAAGGTAAGTAGAATTATATATTTCCATAATAATAATAAAATCATGAATAAAATACTATTTATTCATATATAATTATATATAAATTCCTCATGATGAAAAAGGAATCACATCATGTCAAGGAGGTGGTAGTCCACATGTCGAGGACGGACATTATCACTTTTTAGTGTGTGAAAGTTTAATAAAGGAAATGATATAAGTAGATATATATATTTAGGGAAATTTAATTATGTCATGAATATCACATATATATATATTATGTCTCATATTTTCAATTATAATCATATTTTATATGTTCCATGGATTGTGTGAACGAATCACATCGCTTTGAGGGGCAGTAGTCCACACTTCCTCAAACGATGTTAATGTATTAACACAAAATAAAAAGTATAAGGGTATGCATTGTAAAATAAATAAATAATACTAAATAAATAATAAATTTGATATATATATATATATATATTTTTCCCATCATAATGTCCAACCATGAATGTTGGAAATGAAAAAATGAACAATCATCATTTTGTGAGGCAGTTGTTCACCATACACAGAAACAATATGTTTGTTACCCATTATATGGAGGTGTGTATATATTATAGTATAAATATTAATATAAAAACATCCTATTATATTATTAATAAGGGTTCTGTTATTTAATAAAAAAAATAAGAGTTTAGGGGTTGAAAAATGGAAATGAAACTAAAAAACATGATAGAAGGTGTTACCTCTAAATTAGGTAAGTCCTTTTGGTTTGTGCCAAAAGGATTTCTCAGGTGGATTACTACCAAAAGGGAAGCTTCTAGATTTAGGATAATTATTTTTTGAGACTAATTAGGAAGATTATAAATGAGAAAATGTGGCTTCAGAGGTGTGTAGAAGGGGTAGAGTTGGAGGCCTTTTATAAGGAAGGAAAAGGACTCACTTGGAATTTTTGGAAACAAGTTAGGTGTACACAAGTTATTACCAAAAAAGGTCATACCAAACTAAAAAAACATAATAATTTATGTTTTGTGGTCTAATTATAGGTATAAATTGGGTTTTGAACAAGTTTCTAGATCTTTTTGGACCATAAATAAAAGTTTTAGTCTATTTTTATGCCTAATTACACCTTAATCACTATAATTAATTTTAATCTCTTTCACTAATGGCTTTGGTAAAAAAATTAAGTTGATATTATTAGACTCAAAATAGAATCCTGATTAAAATATTTTATGTATATATTTTTAAATTCAACTCATAGAAGTTGAAAAATTAATATTAATGCTAATCTTGCATATAGACGGTTTAACTGGTTTTAGTAGAAAAATGTTCAAAAGATTATTGTGTTTTTATATTCAATTTCATGGTGAAATTGATTATAATAAAATAAATTAAATTATTATATGTATTATTTATATAATTTGACATAATAAAAATTTAAAATATAATTTAACATTAATAATTATCTAAATGTAAAAGAAAGTTTTGAAATAAAATGTAGTATTTTTCACTATTCATCAAAAAAATAATGTTTCTCAAAAAAATACCAAAAATTAACCCTAGGATAATTTTGACTTTATAAATTCAATAATGAAGTTTATTTTATCAAATTAAATTTATAGTAGTGTCAAAATTAATATTTAAAACATTTTTTCTATTAGAAATCGGAAAAGTTGCCTTTATAAAAATATAGGTTTTATGTGTGAAATAGGGTTTTTTCCTAAATTGTGAATATCAAACCTAATTGATAAATATAAAAAATATTTTGTTGAATAAATAACATATATTTTTCATTAAAATCATTCAATAATTTTAATTAGTTGTTTTTATTAAGGTAAAACTCCTTTAAAATCATAAAAATAATCATATTTATTTTTATATCCAATTAGTTCTTATTTTAATTTCTCATTAACTGTTAACCAATGAATTCATTTTATATTTTTTTTAAATATAATTTTTATACGTTACATATGAATATTCATAAAAGATAATTTAACGGCTAGTTTATAATATATTATATTAAATAAAAATATTTTAGTAATACATTTTTATTTGGTGAAACTCGGTCTTGTAGTAACACAAGCTATCGAGGAAGACCTCTCTTGCATATAACAAAATATATAGAGTAAGTTCACTCTTTCATGTAACACAATATATCTTGGTGTTTATTTAATTACAAGTAATATTATGTATTTAATTTATTTAAAATAGAAAATATATAGTAGATTCTCGGGATATTATATTCCCTTACACATTTGGTGTTGTGTGTCATACACGCTATTGAATAAAAATTTGTACATTAGAATTTTGGAGTGTTACATTCTCCCCACCTTAATTAAATTTTTTCCTTGCAATTTAATCTCGATTATGGTGATAGATTTTTTTATACTTTCTATATTCTAAATCCCACATCGTGAGAAAGGTTCATAATTAATCCTCTATAAAAGATAGAATGAAAAGTATAAATGTCACTTGGACAACCATGTAACTAGGTATCTAAGTTGGAGAAAATCAATGGAAACTAAAGACATGTACTTGGAAGAAATGCATAAATATTTATAGGGAGTGATTTAGGTCATCAATCCTATGCAATTGAATGATCAATAGAACAATGACGGCCTCAAAGTAATAATTCTGCGATGATTTAGTAGGCTATCGATTCAACTGAATTTAAGGTATTAACATAAAATTTTATTTCTAAGTCATTTTCCTAAAGTGGGTTAATTATTTTATTGACCAAAAATAAAATCAAATATTCTTAGTTGGTAGTTATTAATTTCATTTGAATAATCCTAACTTTTGGTTGTGCTTAGATAAAATTCTAAATCATTCCTTTACTCTAAGAAATTAATTATCAACATTGAATTTTTTAAACCTAAAGCACTAAAAAAATTAACGGATTGTATTTCCTATAAAAGAGTAAAAATTCTAATAGTTTTCCTTTAACTATATTCAAAAACCAATATGGATTATTGATTAATCTCTAGTCCTAAAAATTGAAACTATTGTTTCTCATTAAAATTTATTCGTCAAATTATTTAACTAAAAACAATGATAAAATAACAAGGACATTTCATAGGTTATTGGTTGGCATAAAACACTTATATTTCTTTGGTCATGGGTTCAAGACCCACATCCTTATCAGATTTGATTGGTTGTCACTTGGATTATTGGTTTTTCCTTTTTAAAACCTTGTTAATATAATTACCAAAATAACTATTATGGACATCCCTAAAATTAGATTAATCAATAAATATCTTTTTAACTAAGGATTTCAATACAAAATTAATAAATAAATACATCATCCACTTATTTCCAAATAAGTCCTTTGTCGGTATAGGGTTTATCCAAAATAAAATTTATAGGATTTCTAAACCATGATGCCTTATATAAAATATAAAACACCTTATGTTTAAACATGATTATTAATTCAAATTATTCATAATGGTTTGTAATGAAAATGTGGATTAACCTAAACATATCCCATGAGCATGTCAAACCAGGTGTATAGTAAGGATCGTTGTCATGTACTAGGTTACCCCAACTCAGGCCCAGAACACCTTTCCAGATTTGTCACTCCTAGGTATATTTGTGCCAGAACCACGTCCACTTGTAGTATCAAAATAAGGATTTATTTCTAAAAATACCCACATACACTATAATTTTCTGAAATTATATTGTGTTATTCTATACTTATCCTCAAATTCTACCTTATGGTTATGTTTTCTAATATATGTTTCCTTAAATCTTGTTCCCAATGTTTAAATTAAACTTCCATTGATACCAACTATAGAATCCTAACCCCAGATATCCCAGATATGGTGTTTTCTATTACTACATTGAAATGATTACAAGTAGTTGAATCTAGAAGGACCACGAGTTTAGTAGTCCTAATGAACTAGAAACATTAATGAGTCTTTTATTACAAATTATTACACTAATTACCACACATTTGTTTTATTCTTTCTAAATAAAAAATTTAAGTATGACTCTAATCCATCTAGTAAATCATTGCATATATTTCATACTAGGATTATTGGATTCCTAGAAAAATAAAAATAATAATGGTGAGATCAAATTATTGGTAAGATAAAAATATAGTGGAATAAATAATGAAATAATTGGAGTAATATTTTTGGCATGGTAAATTACTAAACATGCATACTATGTAATCAAAAAACTAAGATGGAAGTGTGTAAACAATTTGTAAAGGTAATAAAAGGAAACACATTCCATTAAAATAACTAGATTTGAAAAAATCAATATAGATAGGTAAGAAACTCAAACACATTCCATCTAATCAATGAACTGAATTGAAATGTATCCATAGATATGTTGACACAAAATATCATGGATGAATAATAACAAACAAATTATCAATAAAGTTAATGCCTAATTATTATACATCATGTTTCCTAGGACCATGATACCTTTACCATCAAGATAAAGTTTAAAATTTTCCAATTTTCATAACTAATTCATCCCATGGTACTACTTATGCATTGAAGGTACTTCATTAACCATTTCCTTACTTATAGATCATAAATTAACTAGTCTCTATACTGAAGGGTTTTTATTAACCAGTCCCCAACTGGTATAGTGTATTTTCAAAGAATTTAAATAAATAAAGTTCTGTATAGAATATCCATATTGAATAATGGATACAAGATTATCAATATTTCCCAAAATAAAAAAATAACATTCAAAGTAAACATCGTATGAAAAATAGTATATGAATTAGGAAATAATCATATCCATGAAAGATGATATGGATATTTAGGGGAAATTCAATTTTCAATGATCATAGAAAATTGAAAATTTTCAAGTGGACAAAAGGAATAAAAAATTGAATGTGAATAAAATCCAAGGAAAAATCAATCATAAACTATCCATAGAAAGACTAAGGATGGTATCAATACAACATAACCCATGTGGAGTAAAATAAGGGTCTGTTGTCATTAATGAATGGAAACATTATACAAATATATTTAAAAAAACATTCTTGAGGAAAATATCTTTTTGTTTTGAAAACCCTTATCAAAAAAAAATTATTTGAAAATCACTTTTGAAAATATTTACTTAAAAATTTACATTTTAAACATACAATGGTAGATTTCAAGAAATGATAGTGGGTAAATCTTTACAAGTCATATGCGGTAAAAAGAAAATTCCTTTTTCTGGTTAAAGGTTAGAAAAATTCTTTATTAGAAATGTGATAAAAAGAATCCTATGAAAATATTGGTAAAATACAAAAATGAAAAAAAAAATTATTTACCAAATCATTTTAAGAACATTTTAGTAAAACATGGTTCGTATAAGAAGACAAGTTCACTGACTAAAGATAGAAACAACGTAAGGTTTTCTGAAAAACATTTTGAGTACCAAAGAGTGGTAAAATGCTACTAATACTTGAAAATTTTTATGAATGACCATATTATAATGAAAGGGATTATTTATAAATGGTTATATAATTTCCTTCAATGGAAATACTATTGAATTATCACTAAGGTTATTATTGAGGAAAATAATAATTAAACATTCCAAAGTGTCCCATACCACTTTGAATTATTTTAAATCATATGCCACATGAAGGAATAAAATTAAATAAAACTTATAAGTTTAGGAGAATAAATAAATTCATGATATATCATGTAAAATGGTAGTATATTCACTATATAAAAGAAAATAGGTATATAACAACAAATAAGTCTTAATAGAATGTGAATTGATACAAAATCCTAAACCTTGAGTTTACTTTTGGGTGAACGTCCATTAACTTCTTGTATAATATACTTATGTTAGTTATATAATTTCTTGAGAAACTTTTTCATGTTTATAATTTCTTTTATTTCACTTATTATAATTTTTTATACAAATAATTAATCAATTATGTTTACATTGGGTGTTTTGACAAAATTTAGTTTATGTGTCAAAAATAATTTTGGTAGGTCAACTATGGTCGAAGGGCTCAATATATAACATTTAAAGAATAATAAACATGACATAATTATAATATTTATACATAAATTATACTTTTAGAATCAATCATTAAATATGGTTATGAAAAATGAACCAATGTTACAGTCATGGAGATTATAGGTCGTACGTACGCATGAGTAATTTTCCCATTTTTCAATGATCTTTATGGAAAGAAGGTAAGTAGAATTATATATTTACAAAATTATCATAATATCATGAATACCATATTATTTATTAATATGTACTTATATATATAATTATAATTATGTAAAAGTAATCACATCGTGTTAAGGATGTGGTAGTCCACACGTCCATGGTCGACATTATCAAATTTTAATGTGTGAAAGGATAATAAAGAAAATTATATATATATATATATATATATATTTCCAGAAAGGTAATTATTTCATTAATATAATATATATATTTTTTATTTCTTTTATTTTTAATTATAATAAGTTTTTATACATTTCATGGATCATGTAATTGAATCGAATCGCTTTGAGGGGACGGTAGTCTACACTTCCTCAAACGATGTTATCATATTAACGCAAAATGGAAAGTATAAGTGTATATGTTGTCAAATAATTAAATAATATAAAATACATAATAAATATAATATATAATATATATAAATAGTGTTTTTATCATAACTTTCAACCATTAAAGTAGGAAATGGAAAAATGAACAATCCTCGTTTCGTGAGGCAGTAGTTCGCCAAACACGGAAACACTATATTATTTACTCGTTAGGTGTAAGTGTAGGTATACATATTAACTTAAATGAAATCATATTATATTTAGATATTTGTTTTTTTATTTAATAATATAATAATTATATTATATCGATTGAAGAATGAAAATGAAACTAAAAATCTTAAGAGAAGATGTTACCTCTTAATTGGGTAACTCATTTTGGTTTGTGATAAAAGGATTCCTTGGGTAGATTAAATCCAAAAGGGAGGACTCTAGGTATTAGGGAGTGATATTGGAAGACTAATTGGGAAGATTTTGGATGAGACAATGTGTCCTGAGAGGTGTGAGGATGGGGGATAGGCGGTGGCCTTTTATAGGGAAGGAAAAGGACACACTTGGAATTTTTGGAAACAAGTTAGGTGTATACTTGTTCATACCAAAATAAAGTCATATAAAACCAAAAAAAACTCAATAATGGAAGTTTAATGGCCAAATTATGGACATACAATTAGTTTTAAAAAAAAATTAGGTCATTTGGGCTCTTAAATATCTGGTTTAGTCCATTTTAAGCCTAATTACATCTTAATCATTATAATTAATTTTAATCATATTCACTAGTAATTTTAGTCAAAAATTAAGTTGATCTTATTAGACACAAAATATAATCATGATTACAATGGTGTGTGTATATTTTTAAAAATTAAAATCATAGAAGCAGTTGAATTAAGATTAATTCTAATCTTACAGACATACAGGTTAACTAGTTTTAATAGAAAAATGTTGAAAATATTTTTGAGTTTTTATATTCAATTTCAAGGTGAAATTGATTTTAAGTAAAAAAAATGGTATTAATAGATTTATTATTGATCTAATGTGACATAATAAAAAATGTGAAATATAATTTAACATTAATAATTATTTAAATGAAAAGTAGGTTTTTAACTAAAATACAGTATTTTTCACTATTCATCAAAAAATGAACTTTCTCAGAAAAATACCAAAAAATTAAACTGGGTAAATTTTGACATTATGAATTCAATAATTAATTTTATTTTATCAAATTAAATTTATAATAATGTAAAAATTAATATTTGAAATAGGTTCTCCATTAAAAGGTGGTAAAATTGCCTTTATAAAAATATAGGTTTTCATGTGTGAAATAGGGTTTGTTCTTATCTTACGCATATCATACCTAATGGATAAATATAAAAAATATTTGATTTAATATATAACATATATGTTTCATTAAAATCATTCACCAATTGTAATTATTTATGTTTATTAAGGTAAAACTCTTTTAGTAAAATAAAAATAATAATATTTTTTATATCCAATTGGTTATTATTTTCATTTCTCATTAATTATTAACCAATTAATTCATTTTATATTGTTGTAAACTATAATATTTATTTTTTATTTATTACTATTAATAAAAAATAATTTAATGGATATTTTATATCATATTATGTTAAATAATAATACTTTAATAATACATTTTTATTTGGTGACACTTGGTCTTGTGTGTATCCCAAGCTATTGAGGAAGGTCGGTCTTATATGTAACCAAAGCTATTGAGGAAGGTATATCTTTGTTGTAACATTATCTATCTCAGTTTTTCATGAATTTCAATTAATATCATGTGTTTAATTTTTTTGAAATAGTAAATATACAATAGATTCTCTGGATATTATATTTCCTTATGTGCTTGGTGTTGCATGTCATACACACTATTGAATACAAAGATGTAATTTATAATTTTGGGTGTTACAATTATTTTACAAAGTGTATATACTACAATTTTAAATTTTATATCATTAAAATATTTCTTTAAATTATATTTTAATCCTCATGTGATTTCGTTTTCTTACATGGGGAGTATAATTCAAAGTTACCAAGTGGTGATAGATTATTGAAGCAATCTCATTATTTATCAGGATTGTTTATGATTATGATTCCATTGATGAAATATTTTGAACCATATCTAAAGAGAAATCATGTAATTTATTCCCCTCTTTATATTTAGTATGTATTCATGTATTAGTACCATTTCCCCACTCTTTGGCACTTAAGATAATTAAGAAAATGTATTCATGAAAATCCAAGTTTATTTATCCTTTCATTCTGAAATATGTCTTATTTCAAAACATAGTTTCTTAAAGATTCTTCCTAAATTTTTTTTTGATTTTATACAATGATATTTAAGGGACATTTTTACCAATGTTTTACCTTTTAAAAATGGTTTTAAAAATAATTTTCTTATTGTTTTCTGATTAAGGAACTTTTCTAAACATTCAAGGTGTAAAAGAAATATTTGGAATGTATGGACTTATCTGCCATCATGACCATAATTTACATAAAGATTAATTTTTAATTTTATAAGGTTATTTTTAAATAATATTTTTTCCTAATATTCTGGAAATTTTTTAAATTTAAATTTGTTTTCAAAGAAAAAGGTTTTCAAAAAAATATTTTTAAAAAGTTATTTAAATGATTTTAAAATATTCATTTATATGTTTTAAAAAGGTTATTTTATAGGAAAATGATTTAAATTATTTCAATATTTATTAATAAGTTTTAAAATTATTTTCAAAGAAATTATTTTCAAAAAAAATCATGCTTTCTTTATAATTTTTCAAAGTATTTTCAAATAAATGTTTTTTCTATGTTTTTATGAATTTTTCAAAGAATAAATTATATTTTCCTCATGAAATATTTTTAAACGATATTTCAGAACTATTTTCCCTCTAAGATGACATCTGATGGTGTTACTCATGTCTTTTATGCGGATATGATCCAAGGGTTACATTCATATTATTTCTCTGATTGATTTATGTTTTTAATGAATTATTTTTATGAAACATGTTTCTCTTTCATGGGTTATATGATTAATAAACCCTATTCTTTTAATGAGTTATTATTTGATGAAATGATTATGAAACATGACTTTTTTTAAAGTTTAATATATGATTGTTGACACTCCTTTCCATCACAAAGTCTAAATGACTGAAAAAGGGAAATACCTTAGTCTAAAGTGATTCATCCTTTGAGGAAACATAAAAAATTGACAAAGGCAGGAACAAGGATTCATTCCCACTTGGGTCGCGCAAGTTTCCTCATGGTCTCGCAAGTATACTTGCGCGCTGCATAGTGGTCGCACAAGTGACCTGTGCGCCCTCTTTGATTCTCGTTCGGGGTCTTCAGCAGCCTATAAATACCCCCGGTGGGGCCCCCATTTCAAGGGGGGAAATTCTAGAAACTCATATTTGAGCAACTGACACCCTAGTCTCTTCTAGAAGCTTCTGAAGACTTCTAAGGTAATTTCTTACCTAGAACGGAAGATCTAAAGAGGGGGGATAAGGCCTAAGTGTTGAAACTCATCAACACTTGTGCGCCTAAGTGTCCATCCCTTAAGGTAAATGGAAACACTTGTGTGCTGCCTTACCCCTTCAACAGAACTTGTGTGCCACTCTTCTGGAAGCCTCTAGGGATAGTACTAAGGGCTTGAGCCAAGTCTCACACAATTATTACTCCATGGGTTGACCGTCGCACATGTACTCATGTGTCACGCAAGTATACCTGCGTGACCAGTACCTGCGCGCCCACATAGGACCTGTGCGCCTCCTTCTTTTTGAGTTCCCCTCTTGCCTATTTCACCTCCCTTATGCCTATCCACCTCTCCTATTCAAGATCCTGCCTCCAAAACCCTCTTCAAATCCATTTCTTTTGGCATGGATCCCTTGTTGGATTCCTTATCTGAAAGGAATTCTATGGAACATCTCTTAAAACCTAGTGATTTACATATCGTTATATCACTAAGGTTAAAGATTTCATTCATTCAACCTCATCCTTTAAAGATGAGAGGATCATTAACTTGGACCTCCTTTTCAGGAGTAAGTCCCAGTCTAAGTTCTCTTAATTTGGGCCTCCTTTTCATGATTAATCCCCAAGTCCCCTAACCTGGGCATCCTTCTTAGGAGTAATCCCCAATCATAATTCTATTAATTTGAGCATCCTCCTTAGGAGTACCCCCCAATTTCCCACATTCTAATTTCCCTTAACCTAGGCCTCCTTCTTAAGAGTAATCCCTAGTTCTCAAGTCCCTTTAACCTGGGCCTCCTTCTCAGAAATAAGCCACAGTCATAATTTCCTTAACTAGTCTTAATTTACTTTTGATTTGGGATTCCTTTTCAGGAGTAAAACCCAATCATAAGTCCCCTCTTAATTTGGGCATCTTCCTCAGAAGTAATCCCCAAGTTATAGTATCCAAATCTCCATAAAGTACATATACCTTTATGGACCTTGTTCTTGGGTTTCTTCCCTAAAGTAAAACCTAATCTTCATCTATTTTGGGTAGTCATACATACATAAGTCCCACATCATTTCTTCTGATTGTATCTTTTATGGAACAATTGTCTGATTTTACCAATACCTCTTGTTTCTCACACCGAGTATGACTCACGTGAGCTTAGAGTGTAAAAGTAATTATGACATCTTTCTTTGAGCCATCAATCATGCATAAACATCATACTCCCTTACTCAAACTACGTGGGTTCAGATTCCTTTTCTAAACAAGGATATGTAGGTAGCCCTTCTACGGGTACGATCCCAACTTTGAAATAATCCATGTCCTTCTGAATGACAATAAACATCAAGTGCCCCACTGAGTGGCTTTAAAACCAGTATGGTCATCATAAATTACCAAGAGACTTTTATATAATGTATTTAATGATACCATTGACTAAGAATCTCTAAACAAATATAGATGATTATCTATTGATGAAGAACCTCGAATACATAAAAAAAGATTCTATAAATTTCCTACATACTAATCATTGATTGTCAGATCTAAAGGAAATCTCATTTTATACTTGGTAACTTAATAAGGATTCACAGACATAACTTAAATCTTTTAAGATACTCTCAGAGTAGATAATAATTCCCCCAAAAAAATGTGTGATGAGTCCGACCTCCCATCCTCTCGACCAATACAAATTCTTAAGCCTCATCAGTCTACAACTAATGAGAACCTACCTTTGGAAATTGTATCCAAATGGATATAGAATCATTGGATGATTCCGGTTCTATGAACAAACCCGTTAGAAACTTCTTGGAATGTTTGAACCTTAAAACAATGAGGTCATCCCCAATTCCAGAGGGAACAAAAAATGGTGAACCCGACGTGAATCCTTAACCAAGTTAAAGTGATTTTTTTACTTATTTGTTAGGTCCCTATTTAAACTCAATGAGAGGTCCAACAAAACAATAAATAACATATGTGCTCATCCAAAAGATGTAGTGGCCAAACTTATCTTGATTACGTCTGTTATATCAAATAGGCACTCTTTTCCAAGATCTTCTGCGTTACAAAAATGGCTTCTTTTAAGTTCACATCTGTGAATACCTCTGTTGTGAATACTTCTACTGTGAACGGATCTGCTGCTACTCCTGCTGGATCGTCGTCCGCTCTGATGATGACATAACCTACTCAACATCTTCAACGTCGGGTATCAAATTCACTAGTTAAGGAGTACCATCAACACGGTACCATACCTACTCTGGAGGCTACTCAACAAGGCCTTCAAGTCAATAATTCACCCCGGTTGTCCGGACAGCAATGACCAGTGATCAAGAAGTAGGTGGTTCCAACAACCACTTCCAACCATTTCTGGTCATTATCCCTGGAACATAATCACCAGTCCCTTCCATATTCGGGGGAGGTGAATGAGCAGGTCCCTTGGGGCCTTAATTCAAGGAGACAGGATTCCTTCCCGAGGGCTCCCATCAACAATTGCCGCCAGACTCGTGCGGCAGTGCGCCCTCAACATGATGAGGGTATCGTCTCCAAGTGTTTGGCTCAGGTTCCTTGAACCCAAGCAGGCAAGACGAACCGCCAGAGGAAAAATATAGTTAACAGTAAGCAGGTTCTCATATCTTCCATCTACAGAGAAGTCCACCAACCTAACTTGGTGGAAAGCAATGAGCGGGCACACACACCCATCTGTTTTAATTCCACTATCCAGCAGACTCGTCTGGAAGCAGCACGCCAATCCCGCCAGGAAATTCTGGTGGAGTACTATAGATAGGAACATACACCTGTTTATAAATCATCAGCTAGTCGGCATGCTCGTCTGACTACATATGATGAAGCCCGCCAATCCAATGTGTTGACAACTGGTAAACAGGCCCATACACCTGCTTACACTCATCAATCCTTCCAGCATCCTCGTCTGTCAGTATTGAATGAAGTTCGTCAACCATGTTCGGCGGAGTGCAATCAGTAGGCACATACACCTGCCAATATTGATGAAACCTACCAACAGTCTCATTTGGTAGGACCTGGAGAAGTCAATCGGAAAGCTCTGGTGACAAACAGGAGGCAGACTCAACTCTCTGCCCCCACACATGAGTACTGTCAGAATTCACTGACATGAAAAGGAGGACAGGAGCAGGAATACACACCTACTCCAAGCATGGAATGTATGTATATCCCTGTTCCGGCAGCTGAAGTCACCAATAACATTCTGTCAATGGTGAAAGAGCAGAATCAAATCTCTGCTCATATTCTAGATGCTTGTCAGGATATTATAACATCTTCAGCAGCTTCTCAGGGAAAGACACATACACATAAATCTATCCCTACCAGTAGAGTGACACATTAACAGTTCACTCTGGAATAGACACACACATCTGTTCCAGTCCAAGAGGGTTGTGGGGCGTACTCCCCCATATCATACGGACAACCAAGTTAGGAACATACACCTGATTTGAGTGGATATTATCAGCCTAACCTGATCATTTCTTCTGAGCAGGCACATAAACCTACCCATAATGACCACTTTCATCAACAAGTGGTTCTTAAAGTGAGAAATAAGGCATCTAAGAAGAAGACCCTCCCATCACGGTCAATAAATCAAGAGCCGATTTTTAATAAGGCCTTGCTTGATGCTGGAGTTCTTGATACACTCATACAATTATCTGTTGGAATTCAAGATTCTACTCCCTTATTTCCCAGTAGTGGGAACATTAATTCTGAAGGTCTTCATCAGACACTTCCTCATGAAGGCTTGATTCATGACAGTTCGGTCGATCTCAAAGTTTCTTCTTCATATGAGAGCTACAAGAACTCTCTGTGTGGCCAGAAGACCAAGGAGAAAAAAAATTTCATCTTTTGTTGTAACCCACCATGGTGGTCCTCTCCATGATGATGAATTTAGCTTTGAAATTCCTATTCGCAGTAGTAATTCACATTGCTTGGAAAATTATCCAATGGAAAATGTAGTGACGATAAAGCCATATTATCTTGAGGTACTTGAAAATTTGAATCCAGTCATGTATGATGATTTTTCATTAGCAGGTGAAATACTTTCTCAATCAGAAGATATCCCAGGATGTAGGTCATTCTCTGAACCACCCTGGGGTTGTTCATCTTCTAGTTTGATTAGTGAATTCTCTACTGATCTTATTGAATCCGATGAAGCAACAAGGAAACACCAGCTTTGGTCTAATCAGGTAGAAGAATCTTCATTGAATGATAAAGAGGAAGTACTAAAAATGAGAAAACAACTGCCAAAAGGTGAAGTGTCAGTCATGTTTTTGTCTTCAACTGAATCTCAGTATGACATTCCATAGATGTTGATGGAAGATGGAATTCATCATATTTGACTCAACATATGGAAAACTCTTTGTCAATTGAAAAAGAAAATATTATCTTATGATGAATATGAAAATCATGTCAAGATAATAGAAGGGATACAACGCCAAATTGATTTGGCATCTCTCTCAGTTTCTCGATATCTGAAGGGTAAAAAGCAGCAGAGATGCCTTCATCGTTCATGCCTTGGTGAACTAAGAATATTTTTCCAGTTAATTGTCAATTCCCCATCTGGTATTTATATCAGGGGATGGGTTGTTCATGGAGCACTACATTTCACTATGCTCTCTAGTCAGAAAATCCCTCCAAAAATAGTCTCATGCAATGTTATTGCCCATGGTCAGCCACAGTCAATTGGCTTTGTTTGTAATCAAAGGCTTCCCCAAGAACAGGACTCAACTAGTTCTTCTCAAAATCAAGCATATAGAGAAAAAGTTATTGAATTACTCCTACATCAAGCAAATGAGAATATTGAACAGGCCTCTGGTTTGGAGAAAGCACATCATCAAGTGACAGAAGTGTCATAAATCATCCAACGGTATTTTGAGCATGGTGATAAAAGTGGATGCAGGTTAATGCATCCATCTAATTTCCGGACTAAAGTCCGCAAGATCAAGAGAGATTTCATTAAAGTCTCAGATATAGCATGTCAAGAACCACCACAACTTGCCAGACCGGGGACTCTCTTAACCCAACCCTCAGAATCAATAAATAGTATTCGAGGATTTGAGAAGAAATAGCAGGAACAACCCCAATCCATCGGACTGGGGACTTTTTAAAATCTCCAATCTCTTCCTTAGAGAAAGTCAGTCTTCTCTCGATTAGGGAAGAAGCCCCAAGAAGAACGAAGAGACAAATTATTAGGAGATTCCATCTAAATTATGTTTCTTCAAGAAGTTCCTGAGGGATCAAATCGACGAAAGGCAATGTCTCATCAGAGACATGGAAGAAGACAATCTCGCAGAAATTCCGATATAAGGGATGCAATGCATTATGCATCAATTAATGTCATCAATTTCATTGTTTATGATCCACCAGATGAGGCTCACTCATAGGGATCAGATGAAGAGGTTCTAGCTCAAGAGGTTGTACGCACAGACACAAATGAAGAAGGTGTGCGTACACAAAATCAAAGGCTTACCCAGAATTTGGGTGATCCTTCAAATAACCCACTTCCCCCTCTCCGAAATGGATCCAACAAGGGGAAAGGGAAGAATCAAGTTACATACCCTTCCTCTGTAGAAGTCCAATCTCTCTCACTAGAGTAAAGATTTTCACAATAAGAGGAAGAAATGAAGGAATTGAGGAGGATGAATGCATAACTACTTCAGGGTATTCTTCCTCCTAAGCGTGTTGTAGTTAGTCAGCCAAGGGAATTTTTTGTGGCTACTTAGATGGATCAAGAATATCCTCCTTTATCAATACACCCTCACAGGTCTAATCCTATGGGTCAGGTGCAACAACAATCGGTGGTGCTACCATCAGTTGCATTACTAGCCACCCCATCTGTCCAAGCTCCGGCCAGTGCACCTATTTAGGTCCAAGCTCAACTGGATGTTTCTCAAAAGTTAATAACTACTATTGAGTCATTAACAGCTCGTTTGGAAGCTATAAAGGGAAAACGAGCTCAAATTCAACCAGAAAAGAGAGCTTACCTTGAATGGGTTGATGCAATTCCTCCCCCATCAAATTTTTCAAGTACCACATTCCCAATATTTAATGGTTCGGAGGATCCAGAGAAACACTTAACACATTTTTTTTCTCATTGTGATCCCATGATGGGAACCCCTCAGCAACAAGAAGCAGTTAAGCTCAGGTGTTTTGTACAGTCATTACAAGGACCTGCTTTTTTTTGGTACACAAGTTTGCAATCCCAGTCAATTACCAGATGGGAAGACCTCTGTCAACAATTTATTCTTCAGTTCAGCTAAACTTTTCCAAAGACAAGAGTTTTTTATCTTAAAAAATGTAATAAAAGGGAGAATGAAAGGATTTTAGATTTCATTTCTCGCTGGAAGGGATTAACATATTCCTTAATCTTAGCACTCCCTCAAGAGAAATTGTTGCTAATCTGTGTGGAAAATTTGCATGATGATTTACGCACACCATTGATCCCTATGAAATACACAGGAGGGTTTCGAGACCTTACTTCAGTCGCTCAACAGATTGAATATTCTCTTATGAAGACTAAGGATAAAACTCATGTAATTCCATCAGCTCCGAAAAAGAGAATGGGTAGAGTAGAGACTTCTACAGTTATGCTTAAAAAAGAACTTGTACATGCATCTACTTCAAAACCTTCATCTTCTCGCAGGGCTCTTCCTCCTGAGCGTCAGTAACAGAGGTCGTTTCTTCAATATGATCAAAGAGATAAAAGATGAAAACAATTTTAGGATCTGAAGAGCAAAGTTTACTCTTTCTGAAATGAACAAGTTCCTGGATACTTCATTTCGGCTCTGGAAAATAATTTGGTTCAATTGCCAAGGACCAAAAGGATGAACAAGGAAGGAGATAAAGAGAGTCCCAACTATTTTCCATTTCATCAGATGTTGGGGAATCCCATTCAGGAGTGTTTTGTCTTCAAAGACCTCTTGAAAAAAATGGTCGACTAGGGACAAGTCGAATTGAAAGGTTCTTCATCTCAGGTAGCATGTGTTACTGCTACAAATCCAGAGGAAGAATTCAAGTGGCCGAAAGTCAAAAACAAAAATGCACAGAAATATGATGATTGGATGGTCAAAAAAAACGATCAACTAAACTCATGCCATTTTTCAAATGCAATTGAAGAAACCAATTGTGTCTTCTGCTATGAATGCCACAGCAAATCCCCCTTCATCAGAGGGAAAATCCTCCAAGAAATGGCATAATTCAAAGAAAGAGAAATAATCAGAAGAAGATGAAATTGTGTCAATGCCCAAGTTGTCTTTGACTCTGGAAGATTTTATTCCATCTATTTCGAATCCATGGGAACCACCCCACCAAACGGAACAGCCTAAATTGGCTAGTCAGGCAGAGTCTTCATCAGATGAAGAGTTGATATTCGGTTCTGTTAATATGATTCACTTAACAGATCCTTATTCCAGTCGCAGTTTTAATTTTGATGAGCTTCAGTTCCCTATATCAAATAGAGGAATCATAATGATTTCCAGAGGTCGGGGATACAGAGGAAGACATGGATATCCCAGAAGCCACTATTCCAATTCTACCCCTGCCAGAACTGTGTATGCAGCAAAAACTCGTGGTGGAGCTCTTCAGTAGGCTCAACAAGAACAAGAAAATTCTTCCACCAATAGAAGATTCAGTCCTGGAACAGTTATTCTGGAAGATAGGTTGGAGGTTACACCTTCTTCCTCTCAGCAAGTAAATAGACCTAGTAGGTCTAATATTCCAAAGTCAGGAGTATTTCCAACTCCCACCCCAATACAAGATGCATCTACTTCCAAATCATCAACTTCTAAGGTACCTATGAAACTTCATGTTCCAGTTGGGAAATTCAGACATTTGGATAAAAATTATGATGTACTGAAACACCTGGCCCAATTACCGGCCAAGTTATCAATTTTGGATGCCTTGAATTTATCAAAGGATCTTTGGGAGGCACTCATCGAGGTGTTGTCAAGTCCTCGGGAGTTTGAAACTAAAATTGCTATGGCTGAAGTCTACCATGTAGAGAATAACCCGGCAAAATGCCATGCAGTGATATCTTTCAAAGATGAAGATGAAGATTATGTCATTCATGGACATATTATACATTTATACTTATCTGGAAAGTTCAATGGTGTAGACAACCAAAGAGCTTTCATTGATAATGGTTCAGGAGTCATCCTCATCCTCATTCGTACACTTCATCGATTGGGCCTCACGGAATCTGATTTATCTCCTTCTACTTTGATATTACAAGGATATGATAAAAATGAACAAGAACCACTGGGAGAGATTACACTCAGAACTCGGTTTGGAGATCTTGAATCCAATTCAGATTTCATGGTTGTTGACCACGATAGAGCCTTTAATATTTTTCTTGTAAGACCCTGGCTACATCAACATGTGGATATCCCTTCATCATACCATCAATGTCTCAAATATTGTTTCGATGGTCAAATTGGGATATTGTATGGTGATAAAGCCCTATTCAAGACATGTGAATCTCAATACATTGAGGCGGAATTTTATCACATGAAGGTTAAGGAGAAATCCACAGCAAGGGAGGTTACCAAGGTTAATGATCCATTTGGTTTGGAAAATATTCCAGTAAATCCATTTGCACATGTGAGTACAGATTATGTGTTGCATATCAGTCAAATTGACAAGATAGACCCAAATCAAAATACTATTATGGAAACTTCCATAATTTCAATTACAGAAATCAATCCAAACAGCATGGTATAAATTGGTGATTCACCAAACAATGATGAAAGCTCAAATGGGGATGTCTTCATTTCATCCGCTGAAATCCAGCAAGTCTATACTTCACCAACCAGAAAAGAAGAAGTTATAGCAATGTCAAAGGAGAACGATGATGTCGATTCTCAATCCATAATCTCCTATTTATTACCCAAGGATGACCCTTCATCATCATTATGGTCAGAAATGGAATCCTCTTCTTCAAGATGTTCAAATTTTAACATCTCTATCGATCATGGAAATTCTGCTTCAGCATCTACTATGTAAGTTGAAACAAAGGAAATTACACATGTTGAAGAAAAAGAGGAAGATCTCAGGGATGATCCTCCAGCATTTGAAGAGGGTATATCTACCTCTATGGATGAACTCAGAGAAATAAATCTGGGTACAAAAGAAGATCCATGCCCCACTTTAATTAGTATGTCCATGACTCTTGAAGAGCAAGAAATGTATATTTCATTTTTAAAGAAAAATCGAGATATATTTTCTTGGAACTATATAGAGATGCTTGGGCTTGATCCTGATGTTTCTACTCATCGTTTGGGTTTTCTAGAAGAACATCGAGGATTTAAGCAAGCCGCAAGAAGAACACACCCAACGTATGCTTCCAAAATTGAATCTGAATTGGATAATATTATCAAATATAAATTCGTCATAGAAGTTCAATATCCCAAATGGTTGGCTAATATTGTCCCTGTGAAGAAGAAGAATGGAAAAATTAGAGTTTTCATTGATTTCAGAGATCTTAATCGGCATTTTCCTAAGGATGATTTTCCAGTTCTGATCACAAAACTCTTAATTGATGCAACAGCTGGCTATGAAGCACTTTACTTCATGGATGTATATTCCGGGTATAATCAAATATGAATGGCTCTAGAAGATGAAGAATCTATATCCTTCAGAGCCCCTTAGGGTGTGTTTTCCTATCAGGTAATTACCTTTGGCCTAAAGAATGTAGGTGCAACATATCAGCGTGCTATGCATCGTATCTTCAAACCCTTTTTAGGGAAGTTTGTTGAATGTTATGTGGAAGATTTGGTGGTTAAGTCAAGACAACGTTCTAATCACTTGGCTGATTTGGAAGTCATATTCTACAAAGTTTGGCAACATAACTTGAAGATGAACCCCTTAAAATGTGCTTTTGGGGTAACCTCAAGAAAATTTCTCGGATTTGTTGTATGCCATCGTGGTATCGAAGTCGATCCTAAGAAGAAAAATTCAATCCTTAGTATGTCACCTCCTCGAAATTTGAAATAATTGGGAGTAATTTAAGGACACTTAGCCTATATTCTGTGTTTCATCGCCAATTTAGCAGGAAAAAGTTTACCCTTCACCAAATTGATGAAGAAGGGAGTCACTTAGCAGTGGACTGAAGAATGTCAAGAAGAATTTGATATTTTCAAGAAATACTTCTTGAGTCCACCGGTACGTATGCCACCTATTGAAGTAAGACCACTTATCCTCTATGTGACAGCTTTAGAGTGATCCTTGGGTTCCTTTCTTGCTCAGAAGAATTATTTTGGGAATGAAAACAACCTCTACTATCTCAGTCAGACTATGCTTGAAGCAGAACCCCGTTATTCAAGTATTGAGAAGTGCTTCCTAGCATTATTCTTTGCAGTTCAGAAGTTGAGACACTACCTGCAACATCACGAGGTCCAATTGGTATCTCGTAATAATATTCTCAAATTCATCCTTAGTCACCCAATGCTTACAGGACGTCTGGAAATGTGGGTAGTTATTTTGCAGCAATTTGATATATAGTATGTGTCTCAAAAGGCAATAAAGTGCCAAGCTCTGGCTGATTTCCTTGTTGAACATCCTTCAGTAGAAGATACATCTTTATATATTGAACTCCCTAATGATGAATTCTTCTCTATTCAAGATAGTCCTCAAGTATGGTAAATGTACTTTGATGGTTCTTCCAAAAGTCCAACAGGGAATAAAATGGAGAATCCTAAATTCAACAAATTTTGGTTAGGAATTGTACTTATTTCCCTGGAAAATGCAGTGTTACCTTATTCCTTCTCATTGTTGGGAGGTGGGATAAATAATGAACCAGAATACCAAGCTCTCATCGCAGGCTTGGAGTTGGCACTTCAAGTACAAGTGAATAACTTAAAGGTGAAAGGTGATTCAGGCCTAGTAATCAAACAAGTCAATGGGGATTATTCCATCAGAAAAGAAGAGTTAATCCCTTTTTATGATTACTTCAGAGAGTTAATGGTGGAATTTCCTATGGAACTGACATTTTTTTATGTCCCACGATCACAAAATGTCCAAGATGATGCACTAGCTAATATAGCCACAGCTCTGGAAGATCCAAATCGGGATGAGACAACCATTAGTATTTCCCATTGTCGTACAATTTCACCTTATGCTCAAACTATAATAGAGGAAATCAATGAGATTAGTCCCATATCTAAACCATATAGTTATGCTACAGGATGGATGACATCTATCAGGGAATATCTTAAAAATGGAACACTTCCACCTAATAGAGCCTGGAAAGAACAAGTTTGGAGATGTGTTTTCAATTTTACTCTTTATGATAGCCCAGATCACCTAGAGAAAATTCTCTACAAGCATGGTTTTGATGGAGTTATCTTTAGATGCATTGATGGTGAGGAGACAATGGCTATCATGAAAGAAGTACATGCAGGAGTCTGTGGTGCCCACCAGTCTGGACATAGAACATCTGATCAAATTCGAAGGCTTGGATACTTTTTTCCTTCAATGATACAAGATTGTGTTGATTTCATGAAGAAGTGGCATTTATGCCAAGTACATGCCAACTTCATTCATCAACCCCCAAAGTTGCTTTATACAGCTAAATACTCGTGGCCATTTTCCACATGGGGAATGGATGTGGTGGGACCCTACCCTTCAGCTACAGCCAAGCAGTTTAAGTATATTATAACTGCTACTGAATTGTTTTCCAAATGGGAAGAGGCAATACCTCTCAAAGAAGTTAGTTCTAAAATCATTGTAAGCTTCATCAATTATAACATCATTACCAGATTTGGTGTCCCTCATACCATATTGACAGACAATGGCCCCAATTTTTGTTCATCCGAGGTGAGGAAGTTGTATCAAGAATATAACATCAAATCCAACCATTCATCTCGATATCATGCAGCGGCCAATGGCTAGAGATAAGCCTTCAACAATACTCTTTCAGACATACTGCAAAAGATGGTGGATAAAGATAAGAATTCATGGCCTGACAAACTCTTTCATGCTTTATGAGCTTATCGGACCACCACCCTCACTGCAACGCGGTCAACTCTATATTCACTGGTATATGGAATGGAAGCAGTCTTTCCCATTGAAGTTCAATTACCTTCGCTTAGAGTAGCAATTTGTGATCAGTCATCTATAGATGAACAATTTCAAAAGTGATTGGATGAATTGGAATGGTTAGATGAGAAAAGATTGTGCACCTTGCACCACTTGTAAGTCTATCAGAATCGAATAGCATGAGCTTTCAACAAAAAAGTTTGTCTCCGTTCATTCCTTCATGGAGAATTGGTATTAGTTCTCAGAACTCCAATGATATTCGGAAAGAAACCTCCCAATATTGAGCCAAAATGGGAAGGACCTTACTCTATACATAAGGTCTACTCCAATAGATCATATTCATTAATCTCAATGGATGGAGAACTCATCACTACTCCAACCAATGCCATATTTTTTAATAAGTATTTTGTATAAACACAAAATACATCCACGGTCCATGCATACAACCTTAACCTATTTTCATTTCCCTTATGTCTAGCAAGAAGTTAAACTGCACCATCCTTGGTCCATGCATATGACCTTAAACTGTTCACACCATCGTCCAACATGACGTTAAACTGTATCATCCCTTTTCTTCCAACATGACATTAAACTGTATCATTTTCCAACATGAAATTAAACTGTATTGTCCTTACTACATGACATTAAACTGTACAGTTCCCCTTTTGTCCAACATGACGTTAAAATGTATTGTCCCCATTGTCCTAGCTACATGACGCTAAACTGTACAGAAATACCTTAATACGTCCTACATGACGTTAAACTATATTTTATCCCTATTACATGACACTAAACTGTGCAGCACCAATAGTCCTCACTGCCAGACTTTAAATTTCATAGTCCCTTCATATGTCCTACATGACATTAAACTATGCATCGTTAGGGTTATCGCTACCTCTTGTTTCTCACACCGAGTATGACTCACGCGATCTTAGAGTAAACTTCAACCATAACACCCTCTTTGGGCTGCTAACCATGCGTAAGTCCCAACACCATTTTTTTAGGTCGTTGTCCCCAAGAACAACTTGATCACTAATTCATTCTTCAATTTAACTATGCGGACATTGATCCTTGCCTTCTAGGCTTGGTACGTAGGAAACCTCTCGAGGTTCAAGCCCAAAATCAATCACTTCACATCGGTTCATCTCTATCTCATACGATGTTGATTCATGAAACCACCCCCAAAACCAATATCGTCATATTGGTTCACTTTTGTCCTTGCTATACGACGTTAAATTATAGAGCACTTTTGTCGTGTATGACAATAAACTACAGCATTCCTTGATACCTTCACCTAATAGGGAATCATTATTTACGTTGATCTCTAATCATGTTATAATCCAAAGACTACGTGCATACATGGAAATGCCCGAACCTTTTATCTTGGGTCAAACCATCATTGCACTAAAGTCCCCTTTCACCCTTCATTTGTATAAACCAAATCTGTATAGAGGGTATTTATAGAACTATGTGGGCTTGATTCCCATCCTTAGGGGATACGTAGAAATGTTCGAGTGTCCCTTGATTCCCATCCTTAGGGGATACGTAGGAATGTTCGAGTATCCCTTGATTCCCATCCTTAGGGGATACGTAGGAATGTTCAAGTGTCCTATGAAAACACACATTGTGTATTCATTATTTTGGTTCGAGCTCTATGACCCTAAACTATGATATCCCACACTCTCATCCAACATGATGTTAAAGTGTATTTCAAGAACTCCGTATGGCTTGAATCCCATCCTTATGGGATACGTAGTGAATTCCAGCATTTTAATTCAGGACCCAGCCATGACATGATTATGGTTAGCATTGGTTTTTTTATCTCTACATGCATTGAACAATGCCCATTTTTATGTGTCATGCTCCTAACCATAAATATTTTCAGATCTCCATAACCCCATTTCTCGACTTCTGGTCACAAAATGTCTGAAACCCAAGAGTTCTTTTTCTTGACTATGCAACACGTGCCCTTAGGCGGCCTTGCACAAGTAGTCCTCATAACAGACATGTCAACCAAAAGATACTATTATTTGATTATGCAACCAATTCCCTTAGATGGCCCTGCATAAATCAACCCCCTAATGGGTTTGTTAAATAATGGTAACTTAATTCTTGGGAAGAAAACCTCTTTTTTCCTTATTGGTCTTAATGACAATATGTAGGGATCCTCAAAATAGCCATCCTTAACATATTTGTACCATTTTCTTTTTCATGATTTGAAATTATTCAAGTCTATGGTTTATATTTCTCTTCCCTACGCTTAGGTTAGACCTTCGTAGGAGTGACATTCATCCAGTTCTTATAAAATCTTGATTGGAAATATCTTCTCTATATTCAAGTACCTCTTTCTATACAGCAAAGTCTATTCTTTGGAAAATTTGAATCTCTATAAACTTCCACTGGATTTTTATCAATAGAAAAGTAAATTTCTAAGGGTTATTTTTCCTAACTATGCAGCATGTGCCCTTAGGCGGCCTTGCATAAGTAGTCTACATAACAGACTCGTCATCCAAAAGATGTTATTATTTGACTATGCATCCAATGCCCTTAGGTGGCCCTGCATAATTCAACCCCCTAACGGGTTTGTTAAATAATGGTAACTTCATTCTTGTGAACAACTTATTCTAATGCCTTTTTAGCCCTTTTCATGTCATCCCTCAGATTCAAAATTTCTTAAGTCATAGTTTACATATTTTCCCACATACTTTAGTGTGGTAATATGTTTTCAAACAAATTTTCAAGGAATTGAGTCAATTTTAATTCATTCGGTCAAAGATATTTCAACCTTAAACATTAGCCTTTTTATGTCCGAAGTGCATGACTTTAAACTTCCCACAAAAGACGAGGGAACTCTAAACAAAATTCAAGTCCCATCTCACTAAACATACATTTCTTATGATTTAGGTAATATTGAGCAATTAAAAGATTCAAAGTTTGTAGGGTTATTTATAATAATCCTAGTAAAAATAAAACTATGCTTACTAGGCCTATTGGCTTAGGTAAAATTTAAAACAGGTAGAAAAAGAATGCAGGAACAAATGATTGAGGGTGAAAGTGATTTTCATTGATGCACAAGAGTTAGAAGGACATCCACAGACTAGAGTCTCTTCTCTTTTCCAAGAATTACAAAATACTTTCAACATAATGCTTCATTTGATTTACGGCATCCTGAGCTTCATCAGCAGCCTCATGAAATTCATTCATTCAACTGGATATAATAAGAGATGCAGTGATACCAGCTCTTCTTGGAACAATTGTAAAAGAGTGTTCTTGACTGCAGTTTGAGAAAATTTTATGCTAATCAAACAGTGGATCTGTTTCTATCCAAGGGACTTGGAAGATGGATACATGGATTTGAGAATGGATGATTAGAAGTAAAGATCCATTTGGAGAGAGTACTCTTTTCAGATATTATTATAATTCCATGATTTTCTTCTCTCCACCAACCGACAGCGGAAAACATTTTATCCAATGGGTTTTCCATTTTCATATCTGCAAGGAAATGACATGGAGGAAAATTTTGAAAGTTCACACCATTGTTGTTTCTCTTAATGCTCTGCATAACCGAAATAGAGGAGTAGCAGTGCAGCTACATCTCAGGCAGATAGTTCTTTGCATCTGGAATATTGACGTCTTGCAGATGACCATTCCCATACAAAGGCAAGTAAATGCTCTCTAGAAAATTAACATGATATTTCTTCATGTACTTGGCCAAATCTGGGAGAGTGATGTTGCATATATCATAGTAATCATTGCCAACAACATTCATCATGTCACCAATCCACTTTCTATCCAGTTCATCAGCCGTTCCAATTCTTCTAGGAGCCATTGAATCTGCACAAAGGTTGAATAATTAACTCTTAAGTAAGTTGATTTTTCATAAAATTTGTGAATAAAAGTGAAAAAATGGCTAAGGCACTAAGGGGAGCAAGTCCCAAGTTGGCACTCAAGTATAACTGTGTCGCACAAGTTTTGGCACGTAGGTATCACCGCGCGAGTCCAAATACCTCTACAGTAGCGCGACACAAAAGGAAGCAACAAAAAACAGAGTAACATGTGTGGTGAAGGAAACCTCTGCGACGAGAGCTCGGAAACGTTCAGATTCGGTGCTTTTCACGAGGAATGACTGCATATATATAGGCAAGGCTGCACCCCTGCGCGCCGATGCCTGCGCGGCTCAACCTTGTGCACCGCCATTTGCGCGCTCAACACTTGCGTGCCACAATTCCCTAGTTTTCTTCTTCACCTTAGAGTCACATCCTATTTATTTCAGGTCCAACTCTGAGGGGGGACTTTTATTGAAACTCCTTTTCGTCACAAAGACTAAATTATTGAAAAAGGGAAATACCTTAGTCCAAAGTGATTCATCCTTTGAGTAAACATAAAAATTTGACAAAGGCATGACCAAGGATTCCTTCCCACTTGGGTCGTGCAAGTTTCCTCATGGTCGCGCAAGTATACTTGCATGCCGCATAGTGGTCGCACAGGTGACTTGCGCGCCCTCTTTGATTCTCGCTCGGGGTCTTCAGCAGCCTATAAATACCCCTGGTGGGCCCCCCATTTCAAGGGGGAAAATTTCCAGAAACTCAGATTTGAGCTCCCGGTGCCCTAGTCTCTTATCGAAGCTTCTGAACAATTCTAAGTTAATTTCTTACCTAGAACGGAAGATCTAAAGAGTGGGAATAAGTCCTAAGTGTTGAAACTCATCAACACTTGCACGCCTAAGTGGCCAGCCCTTAAGGGAAATGAACACACTTGCGCGCCGCCTTACCCCTTCAACAGAACTTTCATGCTACTCTTCCGGAAGCCTCTAGGGATATTACTAAGGGCTTGAGCCAAGTCTCGCCCCAGTATTACTCCATGGGTTGACCGTCGCGCATGTACTCATGTGTCGTGCAAGTATACATGCACGACCAGCACCTGCGCACCCACGCAGGGCCTATGCGCCTCCTTCTTTTTGAGTACCCCTCCTACCTATTTCACCTCCCTTATGCCTATCCACCTCTACTATTCAAGATTCATCCTCCAAAACCCTCTTCAAAGCCATTTCCTTTGGCATGGCTCCCTTGTTGGATTCCTTATCTAAAAAGAATTATGTGGAACATCTCTTAAAGCCTCATGATTTACATATCTTTATATCACTAAGGTTAGAGATTTTATTCATTCAACCTCATCCTTCAAAGATTATAGGATCCTTAACTTGGGACTCATTTTCAAGAGTAAGTCTCAGTCCAAGTTCTCTTAATTTGGGCCTCCTTTTCAGGAGTAATCCCTAAGTCCCCTAACCTGGGAATCCTTCTTAGGAGTAAGCCCCAGTCATAATTCTCTTAAGTTGGGCATCCTCCTTAGGAGTAAGCCCCAAGTTCCCAAATTCTAATTTCCCTTAACCTGGGCCTTCTTCTTAGGAGAAATCCCTAGTTCTCAAGTCCCTTTAACCTGGGCCTCCTTCTCACAAATAATCCACAGTCATAATTTCCTTAACCATTCTTAATTTACTTTTGATTTGGGCTTCCTTTTCAAGAGTAAAAACTAATCATAAGTCCCCTCCTAATTTGGGCATCTTCCTCAGGAGTAAGCCCCAAGTTAGAGTATCCAAATCTCCATAAAGTACATATAACTTTATGGACCTTGTTCCTTGGTTTCTTCCCTGAAGTAAAACCTAATCTTCATCTATTTTGGGTATTCATACATACATAAGCCCCACATCATTTATAATGATTGCATCTTCCGTGGCACAATTGTCTGATTTTACCAATACCTCTTGTTTCTCACACTGAGTATGACTCACGTGAGCTTAGAGTGTAAAAGTAATTATGACGTCTTTCTTTGATCCATCAATCATGCATAAACATCATACTCACTTACTCGAACTACATGGGTTGATTCCTTTTCTAAACAAGGATGCGTAGGTAGCCCATATGCCGGTACGATCCCAACTCTGAAATAATCCATGTCCTTCTAAATGATAATAAAATTCAAGTGCCCGACGGAGTGGCTTTAAAACCTGTATGGTCATCATAAATGACCAAGAGACTTTTATATAATGTATTAAAGGATACCATTGACTAAGAATCTCTGAAAAATACAGATGATTCTCTATCGATGAAGAACCTCGAATAAATATAAAAATATTCTCTAAATTTCCTACATACTAATCATTGATCGTCAGATCTAAAGGAAATCTCATTTTATACTTGGTAATTTAACAAGGATTCATGAACTTAACTTAAATCTATAAAGAGAGTCCCGTAGTAGATAATAATTCCCCCCAAAAAAGGTGTGATGAGTCCGACCTCCCATCCTCTCGACCAATGAAAATTCTTAAGCCTCATCAGTCTACAACTAATGAGCACCTACCTTTGGAAAGTAGGTCCAAATGGATATAGAATCATTAGATGTTTCCGGTTCTACGAACAAACCTGTTAGAAACCGCTTGGAATGTTTGAACCTTAAAACAACGAGGTCATACCCAATTCCATAGGGAACAATGATTACATGTTTAAGAAACCCATTTCATTTCATGGGTTATGAAATGAATGTTTATGATTTTGTGGAAGATGTATGTATAATTTCATTATGATATGGGTGGGACCTATATATCCCCCAATTCATTGGGATAATATTTATGTCACATGATATAATTATGGGAATCAATTCAATGGGCTTAATACACTATGGAAGATGGGGAACCTGGTCCACTATTGGAAGATGGGGAAACCCAAACCACTATGAGAAGATGGGGAAACCCAATCCACTATGGTATGATGGGAAAACCTGGTCTACTATAGAAAGATTGGGAAACATGATCCCTTGAAAAAAAAGTACTATGAATGGGGATGGTGGTGGGTCCCTCCTAGTATTTTTAGTCCCCATGAAGTTCCTTGATAATTTATAGCAATATATCTTGAATTATAGGGAATAATATTACATATTTTTTTGTATGCCACAATTCCATGTCTTAATACTATGTTATGATTTCATGGATTATGCTCTTTATTTCCTTATGATTTATTCCTTATGAACTACTAAACTTTATTCAATAATTCCCTATTATGATCTTTGATATGAAAGGTATGATATTTTAATGTTATGATCATGTTATCATGCCCTAATTCTCTTGTTTATGCTTACATATCTCATTGTTTACCCTTACTGAGCATATGATCTCACCCCTTTTTTTTATTTCCTTCCTATGGATATGAAGATATGTTTAATGTATGATATGTATATGAGGGGTGATGGTCTTGTAGAACCTAGTGTGAGATAATATATCTTACTCGTGTACCAGTGTTTACGTTTCCATGTTTCCAAAGCTCTAAACTAATATGGTCTTTGAGAATCTGTTTGTGTAATGTTTTAATTATTCCATAAAAACGATATAATGTCTATATAAATTAATACTATTTTGTTATATTTGGTATTATAGAAAATGTTTATTAAACATTTGGATACTAGTATGGTAAAACCTTAGTGATAAATCTGAGGACATGTCTAAGGATAAGTCTAAGGATAAGGAATTGTATAGGAAAATATCATGAAATTTTAGTAAAGGATATAGTGAGTGGTTTTCTATAAATACATCCCTATATGGATACTACAAGTGGTCATGGTTCTGTAATATATGTCCCTAATATTAAAAACTCCATCAAGGTGTTTCAATCTTGACTCGAGCATAATTGGGTGCATGATAATGAGCCTTATTGTGCCCCTTGTTTGACACTCCCAAGAGATATTATTTGGGAATGGAAAAACTCATCAGGAACCATAGTGAATTATTTAAAAATAATTTTGCTATAAATAACATAGGATAAACCTAATGTGTCTTATATTAAATAAGGTTTTAAAATTTAGACATCCTATAAGTTATTTTTTATTGTGTGGTTCCTCACAATAAAAAAAATTCTTACTCTATGATTTTTGGTTTAAGTCAATAGTGGGAACCAAAAGGAAGTGGTTTAATAATGAATTTTGTGGAAAAACTATTGATGAGAAATCAAATGGAATGATAAATAGAGTGAAGGAAGTTCTAATTAGGCCTAATCAGTTTTTACAAAACATGATTAACAACATATACCTCAATCAACTCTCGGACTCTCCAAAGAAGAGAAGGAAGGATTTCACTGAGAGTTTGGGTAATGGTTACCATTAAGGAAAGAATATATAGTTTACAACATGTCAATAATGTTGGAATAATCTCCAAAGTGAATGTCTTATAGGAACAAGAATATGTTTTGACAGTCTAAAAGAAGGACACAAATCAAGTAACTGAAAAGGGAAAACAAAAGGTTCTGTTAATGTAATGGATTGGAATATTAGACTCCCTAATACATCATCTAAGGTTAAATTTTTTAAGTGTGTAATGAAAGGTCATTATGAAAATTGATTTCACAAGTGGAAAGACCAAGACGAGAATCAGCAAGGTTGTACTAGTAATGGATATATTAGTGATGATGATGAGACTATATGTGAAATGTGAAAGGAAAAAGGTATTATGTAATAGGATAAGGTATCATTATTACTAGATTATATATTAAGTGGAGTAACCAAATTTTTTATGTATTTGGATTCAATAATTATGAACTTAGAAATATTTAAGTATTTTTCACTTTAAGTTTTTTGATAAGGATTTAAAAGAATGTGTTGAATGGTTCTAATGGACTAGAAAAGTGATTTAATGAAAAGGTGATATTCATAATAAAATCATGATAAAGGGAAGGATAATAATTAATATTTTCAGGGTTTCAAAATAATAATGTGTGGATAGAATACATGTTTTATATAAATAAGTGAGATAGATCGTAGATTTTACATTGGAACAAATAAAGGATTTGTTGAAAAAGTGTTCTACATTATCCTGGATGAAGTTCACATCCTCTTGTATTCATAGAATATATCCAATAATATTTGGAATATATAAGAATGAATTTTTCAAATAGGATTTATAGTAATGTGTGTTATTACCATGTTTCAATATAATATATGATAAGGGTATTCATATATTTGGAATGTGATAACCAAGAGCTACTTTACGATATATGCGTGATAAAAATTAAGTTAATCTAATGACCTACTTTATATAGTTTTGGATTTTCATCTTTTGGAAGGGTTATATGGTTAACCACTTGTGGAAATTTTATGTTAAACTTTGTATGAATTTTTTGAGATTAAAGTATTATCTCACCAAATGAAGATTTATTCATATTGGAGAAACACTTCTAACAAATTTGTGTTGATGGTAACAAATAACAGATGGTATGGATGATCATTGATCTCATTATCTGTTAGTGATTCAGGAATGAAAAATTATCCTTCCTTTTTGGAGAAATAATTGAGTGGAAATTGATCAAGGAACAATAAAGTGTGATATTTTACTGAATCATGTAAGTATATATTCTCATGAAAATTCTCCAACACTTGGGAAAGGATCTTAAAACAAAAAATGTTATCCTAGTACCTTATTTTCTGATGAATCAAATGGCCCCTTAGATCGTCACAAATTTATTGATTTTTTATTTTTAACTTTCTCCAAACCTTATTCCTTGTCACTACCTATCCAAACATTACTGTTAAATATATATTCCATATCCTTGTTTTCACTTTATTCCAATGTTCACCCATGTGGAAACCAAGTTATGAGTTACTTTGGGTAATTGAAATATTTTCAACAATCACTTTTTAAAAGGAAGTTTTAGTATTCATTTTTATGGTGTGGGTTTATATGAATGGAACTATCAAGTATTAATCCTTTAATAACCCATATTAATTTAAAGGTATAAATTCATTTTACAGGGTTATAATTTAAAACCCTTAGATTTTGTGAAATATTTTTTTGAATTAATTTAATATTTTTGATATTTTTCATTTCACACTACATTGAATATTGGTTTTTTATATATTAAAGCACTATGTTGGGAATGTGTACACTACATAAAAAACATATATTTTCTTGTGGTACATTAGGAATTATGTTTTTCTTATATTACACACAATACCAAGTCCCTTTGATAGCTTATGATACATGCATGGCCAAGTTTTTACTGAACTACAATATACACTTAATGTGATTATTAATATATTATTATAGCTTACACCTAGCCATTGGAATAGAATTTATGAATAATATTAAAAAAAATATTATTTACACGTGTATATAAAATTAATCCTATGGTTATCAGTTACAAGAAGTGAATGTAAGAACTATTTGTAAATAAATAAATTACTTTTCTAAGAAAACGGTTTTTCTATGTACAAACACGATTTTATCTTGATAAATTTAAAAAACCACGATTGTTAAAAAAAATTAATAAAATTTCTATATTATATATTCAATTAATATTATTGATACTCATCCATTATATTTTATAGGTATAAGATAATAATAAATCCAATTTTATGAATAAAAAGATGTATTCTTCAAAAATGTAATTTTACAACCTTTTAATAAAGAACCCACATTAAATATTATTTTTAACATTTTTATTATTTTTATTCGAAACCATAAACATCATTTTTGAAATTTTAACATAAAAATTAGATTAGGGTGAATTTTTGGTATTTTTTTATGAAGTTTTATTTTTTGATGAATAGTGTATAATACTTAATTTTAATTCAAAACTGCTTTTTCATCTAATTTATTTATATGGTTAAATTATGATTTTGATTAGTTTTAGAGTTAAATTTGATCAATTATATGAAAATTAACCCAATTTAGGTCATTTAAATTAATTTAACTTTGAAATTGGATATAAAAACTTATCGAAATTTAGATCATTTATACTTCAAAAACCTATTGTGTTTTCCCGTATATGGGATTAAATTTAAATTAATTTCATCCAATTATGTTATTGTAACTTGAAAAAATAGATTCCATATTTGGGATCAGAATAATTTATAATTTATAATAAGGTCCACTTAGTTTTTTACAAACAATATTAGTGAAAATGGTTAAAATTAATTAAATTTATTAAGAGAAAAATTAGTTTAACAAGGTACTAAAACTTACACTTAAGGTCCAAAATTACCTTGAAACCATTCCAAAATACATTTTATGGACATATTTTGAACCAATAATAAATTTTATTTAATTTTTTTCATTATTGGACCCACTTTCCTATGAAATATTTGGGTGAAATTTCCTTTTCAAAAATTTATAAGAATGTCACTCCTCCACTATAAAAAGGCACTCACCCCTCCCACTTATTCACACATATAAAGCTATTTATAATAGAAAAAATCTGCCTAAATATCATAGAAACATCCCTAACATCTTCTTATAGTCCTTCATAATTGAATAAATCCATCCAAGGAAACCATTTGGTGCAAACCAAAAGGAGTTACCCAAAGAAAAGGTAACATCCTTCCTCAAGATCTTTTGTTTTACCTCTACACCATCAAAACTAATTATTTCATGATTATATAATAAAATAATTATTTTAAATATACTTATATGTTTTTATTTTAAGGGTTATACCTATACTTACACACACTTCCATCTAATGGGTAATGAACTTACCATTCTTGTGTACGATGAACTATCACCACATGAAATGATGTTATTCATATTTACTTTACCACCTCTCATGGTTGGAAATTATGATGGAAAATTAGTTTTTATATGATATTTATGATCTATTTATTCTTATTTAATTATTATATAACACATAACCCCATACTTTCCATTTTTTGTGTAAATATGATAATTTCGTTTGGGGAAGTGTGGACTATCACCTCCTCAAAGCATTGTGATTCATTCACACTTTACATGGAATGTATTAAAGATGGGTTCAGTAAATTTATATGATATATATGAAATAATAATTATATTATAATTATTATTATATATATCTATATATAATTTACTTAATTTATTTCAATACGATAATTAAATGGAAACAGGGTTCATGAGTAAGTATGGCCTACCATCTCCATGAATGGTGTATTCAATTTCATATTTATATATTTAATAGATTATTATAAATAAATATATAATGAATATACATGATATTTATATCATGGTTTACATTTTGGAAATAATTATATAAGTATGAGGACCAAAAATAAAACAAATTAAGACACATGTGGAAAAGAAAGAAGATATTACCTAAAACATGACCTAAACATGGAAGTGTTAATAAGAGAGTAATATAAATACATATATGGTATTATATATAAAAATATGGTTTTTTTTATAATTATAATAAAATTATTTTTATAATATAGTATTTTTTTAATGAGTGCGAAGAGAGTCAAAACTTAAGGTAAGGGTTTTCTCATCTCACTTTTATTTTTTGTGAGACACAAGCCATGTTCACCACCAATTTATTATTTGTGGTGTGATTAATTGTCGTGGATGTATTATATGATTATTATACATAAATTATTTGCATTTACATATCTATTATATGATATTTACGTTAGGGGCTGATGTATCAAATGTTACCTAATTGATAAAGTAATTTTGTCTCAATTTTCCTTCTTTGAGACACATATCGTGTTATGAACCTATATTAATTTAAAAGGTTTATATACTAAAATTTGACATATTATATCATGAACCTAATTATTTTAATGATATTTAAATATTTATTTAATTACATTTTATTACATGAGGAGTATAATTTAAATTTACAAAGTAGTACGAGTTTATTTAAGAAATCTCATAGTTTATCGATATTGTTTATGATTATTCCTCCATTGATGAAATATTATGATAAATATATCAATATAACACAAGAATTTTATTACCCTATGTATTTTAAGAATTAATTCTTGCATTATTTCTATTTTACCACTCTTTGGTAATTAATATAATTAAGAAAATGTTTTTATAAAAATCTTACTTTATTTTTCCTTTAGGTCGGAAATTTGTGTTCTTTAAAAACTATGTTTCCTAAAAATGTTTTCAAATTTTTATATCATTATTTTATGATATTTAAATAAAAAATTTACCCATTTTTTAACTTTTAAAAAAAATTAAAATTAATCTTCTTTTTGTTTTTTTATCAAGAAAATTTTCTAAACTTGTAAGGTGGAAAAGGATTGTTCGTCATATACGGACTTACCCATATTCATGACCATCACTTCCTTGAATATTAATTTGTAAGTTTACAATGTTTTTTTAAACAATTTTTCTTCCTAATATACTAAAAAAATTAATTTGAATCTGTTTTAAAATAAATAGTTTTTCAAAATAATTGTGTTTAAGATGTGTTTTAAATGATTTTCAAATCTTCCTTTATATGTTTTAAAAAGGTTATTTTCCAAGAAAAGGATTTCAATGATTTAAATATTTTTTAATGTGTTTTTCAATTATTTTCAAATAATTGGTTTTAAAAATGTTTTCAATATTTCTTTATAAGTTTTCAAATTATTTTCAAATAAATTGATTTCAAAACATTTTTAAGGTTTCTTCTATAAGTTTTTTAGGAAAATAGTTTTCAAAAAGTTTTCAATATTTCTTTATAAGTTTTCAAAAGAACATAAAAATTCTTTCAAATATTCCTTTATAAATTTTCTTGTTTATTTTCAATAAAATATTTTCTAAAATGTTTTATGAATTTTTAAAATAAGAAAGGATTTTTTCCCCAAGAAATGTTTTTAAAATATATTTAAAAATTATTTTCCATCTAAGATGACATTCATTGATGTTAAACATTCCTTTTATGGGTATATTATCTAGGGGTTCTATTCATATTATTTCTTGGAATGGTTTATGTTTTGGTGGCATGATTTTTATGAAACTTATTTCTCTTTCATAGGTTATGTGCTTGTGAAACCCATATATTTTCATAGTTTATGATTTGATTAAATTAATATAAAATGTGAATTTGTTCACATGTTAATATATGATTATGTGTTTATGAAACCCATTTCATTTTATGAGTTATGATGTGATTGTTTATAATTTTTTGGAACATGTATGTATGATTTCATAATGAGATGGTTGGGACCTATATCTCCCTCCAATGCATTGGGTAAGGATTTATATCTCATAAGAAAATGATAGGAATCAATTCAATGAGCTTGATCCACTATGGAAGATGGTGAAACCCAATCAACTATGGGAATATGGGGAAACCCAGTCCACTATGGGATGATTAATAAACCTGGTCCACTATGGGAATATGGGTAAAATCGATCCACTATGGGAATATGGGTAAAATCGATCCACTATGGGAATATAGGGAAACCCAATCCCTTAAAATGAAATGATTTTGATTGGGGATGGTAGTGTGTCCTTCCTAATAGGTTTAGTCCCCATGTAGTTCCTTGATAAGTTCTTGAAATGTGTCTCGCATTATAGGGAATAATATTACATGTTTATGTGTTTGTCACAATTCCATGTCTTGCTCTTATTTTATGCTTTCATGGATTATACTCTTGATATTTTTATGGTTCATGCCTTATGAACTTCTAACCATTATCCCATTATTCGTGTTTATGATCTTCGAAATGGAGGGAATGATCTTATAATGTTATGATCACATTCTCATAACCTTATGCTCATGTTTATTCTTACAGATCTCCCTTGTTTACCCTTATTGAACATCTAAAATCACCCCTTTTGTGTTTCCTTCCCTAGGTTATGAACATATATTTTATGTATGATATGTATAAAAGGGGTTATAGTCTTAGGGAACCTAGTGGGAGATAATGTATCTCACTCATGTACCAGTGTTTACATTTCTATGTTTCCAAATGCGCTAAACTAATATGGTCTTTGGGTGTCTGTTTGTGTAATGTTGTAAGTATTATGAAAAATGATGTAATGCATATGAGTTTTAAGACTGGGTTGTTATAAACACCTAGTAATAAAACCATATATCTAACATTTCATCCCATAACACTAATACTTGCATCACATATCTTGATACATATTGGAGGTGCCCGGATGAACTATCCACTAAAAAGAATGGGGCTCATGCATTAGTTCCTCTCTCATATCTATAGGACACAGACACACCCATGTATACGTAGGATGTTATATCCATAAATAGAACAATTTGGAGGTGTATCCTCTCATGGAATACTCTCTAGGAGAACTAAGCCTTTAGGATATGATAATCTCCTTCTCTTTACACTATAAAAGAGTGTAAAGGTAACTCTCAAGGATAGTAGATAAGAATACTCGTGACTCTTGTGAAATTCCATATGAAATAGAGAAAAGAGGGAAATCAATTTCTATTCATCACTATATTTCTATATGGAATGTGCCTAATTTTTCTGATTCAAAGAATCTACTAACCCATTGACCTTTCAAGGAATATAGGTAGGAACAAAGTCGAAGGACTGGAGATATTCAACCCATCCCCATTGTTTGAGATTCAAGTCAAGTTGTGTAAAGTTATATTTTAGGTTCTTGTATAATATATACACCACAAAGTAATTTCCCATTAGATAGTGTATCCAGCTACATAATTCATGGACAACTAATAGTATCTCGAGGTCAGGCATCATGTAATTTCTCTCATAAGGCCTCGAATTATAATATTCTTACATAATGACTCAATCTTCCTACATCATCAATGATCCCTTTCAAATTCAATATGCATCAAATAACACTGTATATCCATAGCTACACTCTGAAAGAATCATAAGAGGTGTTGAAACAATCCTTCCTTTTATCTTTTTAAGGTATTTATCTCATGATTCTGACCACAAGAACTTAACACCCTTATATTTAAGATTAGAAAGCGGTGTATGAAGGAATGATAAGTACTTTATGAAATGATTGTCATATATAGACATCCCCATGGAACTTTTTATATCAAGAACATTCTTGGTATGCTCTTAAAAAACCACAACACTCACCTTCTCTAGGTCGACTCGTAATCTAGAATACAAGATAATATAACCTAATAATTGATCTTTTTCGATCTATAAGTAGAACCTAGTAAGCTTCACATAAATATGGTCCTCTCTCGGTGTTTTTAAAATGACCTCAAGTTGTATATCATGGTCGCTCTATGTGTGATAATACACTAAGATGTATTCTACAAATATCACAAGAAAGAAATCTAGATAGTGGTTGAAAAACCAGTTCCTAATATCCATGAAAATAATAGGTAAACTCATAAGACTTAATATCATAATGAGATACTCATACTTAACATACCTTCTATAAAAAATTGTAAGAGGAATTTCTGAAGGTCAAACTTGCACCTGATGATAGCCTAATCTCTGGTTGATCATACAAAAAACCCTATATCTTTGGATCTTGTCAAATTGATCACCTATCTGAGGTAGTGGATATTGGTTCTTAACCATAAGCCTGTTTAACAATTGGTATACCACACATAAAAAAATGGTCCCATCCAACTTCTTGGAGAAAATAATGGGTCAACCCCAAGAGGAAGTGTTGGGATGTATAAAACCTTTGTCCTATAGATCCTATAACTATCTATTGAGATACTAGATCTCAGTAGGTGACATCCTTTATGGAGGAATGGAAATTGGAGTTGCTCATGGAATGAGCTCAATCATAAACTCTACCTCTCTCTCAATAGGTAAGATGGATATATCATTACGAAAGATGTCCCTAAAATGGTCTACTATGGGAGGAAAATCTATCAGTTTTACTCCCTGTTCCTCCTTGTAGAGACTAGATATTTGGGAAGTAACTCTACATATCACATCATTCTCTTATCCCGCTCTACCATCATGGACATTCCACTTATTCTTGTATAGATAACTATTTCCCCCTTGTGAAATAAACAAAACCATGTGGTCATATCATTCCATGAAGGCATGATATGGAACCAACCAATCCATCTGAAGAATGGAATAGAATCCCATCATATTGAGAACAAATAGGTCCCATAAGAATGGATAATTGTCTACCTTAATGGGAAAGTCCCTGCATTGGTGTATTCCATCTGACCACACTCCCACTGGTGTTTCCAAGGTCATCACCCCATAGCAATACTGAATTTACAACCTAATACTTTCCACAGTTAATAAAGAGATAATGGAGTGTGAAGCAACTATATCAAATTTTCACAATAGTGGAGGCTACTAGAATAGTACCTTGTACTATTGATGATCCTTCACTTTTATCCTTAGGTATCAGTTGTAAGGCATGCAACTAACATAATCTATGACCCTATGCTACAGTTGGACTACCCTTAGTAGGTTAACTCTAATGGCACTGATGATCAGAAATCTAGCTATCGTGACTATGAACTCCTCCTTGTCTACTCCAACTAGTGGTAATCCAAATCCTTTCCTAAAATGGCGCAAAATATCATGCCCCTGAAGGTGGAGCTATTTTGAATCATCTTCGAGTAGAAGTAGATGGAAAAGTATGACAGAATATCTGAAGATTCTCCAATCGGACACAAGAATGACACTATAGAGGGTATCTAAACACTAAGGCTTCAAATGACCCTACCATCTACATTGATGTCATGCAGTGGAGTTTTCAATGTGATTACTCTAACCAACACTGCTCTAGTGAGAAACCTAAAGGTTATACATCCTACTACCAGAAGAACAACTGCCCTATCTTGAAACTAAACCTGTGTGCCAAAAACTATCAACTTCCCTTAAGTTTTTTATCAATGATAATATTCTAATTAATGATATCTAAAAAGGTAGGTAGGTGGAATACATTCACCTGATTAAGATGGTATACTAGATAATATCCTCAAAATGTTGTGATCTTGATAGATTTTTACTAGTTAGATTTGGTTCAAATAACTGTAACTATATAACTTGAATTGAATAGTCCATGATTGACATATCACCCTACCCCAAATTCATAATCTCTCTATCTTGGTCAGCTCTCAATATCTATGGAAATAATTTATCATAGAAGGATGTTTGGAAGTCTTCCCTGACCTCACATTGATGAAGACCAGTCTAAGTAATCAAATCCCACCAGTGTTTAGAGGAATCACAAATCATATAGGTGTACATCTTAACCCTATAGCCTAGAGGCATATCCATATGATCAAAGATATAAATAGTGTCCTCTATCCAAGACTCAATAGCCTGTGGACCTCCATCCCTAGAAAATATGAGAGGATGATACTACTAGAACTCTTGTGTTATATTATCCATCATAAGTATAGGTTTTGTAGCAACCTAAATGGACTATAGTATATGTATAAAATCCTCATGAATCTAATAATCATTCCCCAATTTAGGTATAATATATGGTGCCTCAAGTGTCACTCTTGGTAGTAAGACTAGAATATTAGTGACCACCATCTCTAGAGCATGGTCATCGCCACCCTCCTGGAGCACCACACAAGGTCATTGTGGTGGAATAGATCTACAAATTCCAAGAACAAACCTAAAAACAAGATATCAAGTAGATATAAGCACTAGAGTAATCATAACGTAATAATAAGGGCCCACTACCTGTGGTACTACCCCAACTAACTACTTAGGGTGCCATGTATTGGTAAGTGTTTGAAGTTTGATTTAAGGGGGTTCCTATATATGAAGGGTCGATCACTTTTTTCCTATTCATTAAATGGTAGCCATTTCATTTTAAAAGTTGGTTTTTTACATTTAGAGTTTTTATTTTCTTATATACATATAACATGGTTCAATTAAAATGTATTTCTATTCCCAATGAATATGGCCCCAGACACCTTATCACTGAAATTGACACCCATTTAATTTCATTCAACCCCAACTACATTCGATATCTAGATATAAAGGGTACTATAAGATTTATGACTTGGAAAATAACTCATTCCAACCCATGAGGTCCCATACACCTCATGAATTGAAACTGGAAATCACTCAATTGCGACCAAAGAGCTTCTCATGTAACCAAAGGTATATATCATACATGGGTATAAACCATATATTTAATATTTCACCATCAAACTATATAAGAATACACAATTTATATTGATTTTGACACTTTAAATAACCAAATCTCTACTCTGTAGAAGATGTTATCAGCATAGGCATATATATAAACAACCATGGATCGCTCATTAGTCACAATCAACACAAACAATGCATGGAGAGAAATGAACATATATGCCATGTAATGTGCAAGGAATGTGATTTCTAGCTGCCTATCATGAAGCATGATGGATGATTCATTTCCATCATCTCATAAGTACAAGGATAAAAATACAATCCTCAATCATAATAATAAGAATAAAAATCATCATCACATAGAATGTGTGTCGCCCAAAAGTGAAAGGATATCAATTGTAATAACAAAAATAATGAATAATAATTCTTATTTCTATAAACTCATTATTTACCCATAACATGGGTTAGCTACACCCAATCAATGTATATAACCAAGTTCAAAAGTTTTCCTAATCTCTTTTGTATTGTCTCAAAATAGTAAGGTATGAAAAGAACATATGATACCACTTTGTCACATCCTAGACCCGGGTTCCATTCAGAGGTTCTCTAAGCCTGGTTGGCCACATGGCCTCAAGTATACCTCCCCATATGAAAGAGGCTCCTGACTAATATCAAAGGCCTAGGGTGTGACCATGGGGAGACTATACCCTCATGTTATATTGGATCATAGAGGATAATACATAATAAATAAATTGCATAAGAATATGTGAACATATGTCATAGTAGAAATAGACACTATATCAAGAGGACCAGTAACCCGCCATAGTGGAAGCAGACATGAAATACCAACAAACTGAAAATAATACTCAAATATTGGATAAATCATATAAAATTTTTTTTAATGTATTTCATGTATCTATAAAAAAGAAAATCATGGATAAAAGGTAACATGAAATACATGTTATAAAAAATAATCAAAATAAGCTAAAAATAATCTAGTATCATGAGCTCCTTCCAAATCATCTTCTACCAAGATCAATCCAAAATAAAGAAATCAAAATTTGGTTTCTAAATCAAGATACTTCCCCTAGTTAACACTTTAATCCATGTAATCTTCTTGGGTACCATCTATGGTCTGGATAGGGTGTGACATAAATCTTAGTAGTCCACCACCAATGGTTTCTATAGCATCTAGTCTATGAATATAAATTGAAACAGTGTGTAGGAATATCTAAAATTAAAGATGTTATAGTAATTTAAATACCATGATACCTTCTTCAACTTAAATAGTGTCTAAACATGTAATAATTTAATTCATTATGTTTCAATTTATAATAAATGAGTAAGAGGATCCAAGGTATGACCAAGGAATACTATAATAATAATAATAATAATAACAGAGGATCCAAGATAATAACCAAGGAATTCTATAATGATAATAATAATAAAAAATGATCTATGGTAATAACCAAGTAATCTTGTATGGTGATAATAATGTAGACGATCCAAGGTAATAACTAAGGTATCCTAAACCTCAGGGGTCAATCCAACTCAGTAATAATATTTAGATTAGCTATAAGGGGACTCAGTGTAATCCAATGGGAATTTCCCAATTCATTCCAATGTAATATGATTCTAACTGAATCCATAGATCTTGTCCAAGGTAAGAATAGGTATGAAATGAATGGGACAAATGAGTGTATCCATGGCACCACATGTTTTAAGACATCAAAATGGATCCAAGGAGTGTATCCAAGGAATCCTAATATCTGAATGATAAAGAATGGATCCTATATTTTCTTTGTGTGCATCATCTAGTACAATTTTACTAGGTTCCTAGGTGGGTATCTCCCTTAGAAATTGGTATCCTTGAATCCTAATGGAATCCTTTAAGTGCTCAAGGAATTCCCTCTGGAATCCATGGCTAGCTCAAGTGTAACCACTCCTATAAAGATGAATAGGTCCATATATAGTATTCATCATATACTTAATTCATTATTTAATTTAGTCCATGTAACACTCATTACTTTTTAGTTGTTAATTGGTTCATTCCATACTTTTCATTTGTGTGATAAGGTATGACAAGAACTTTTATCCATTTGTTACTTTGAATACTTAATCAATTATTTGGTTCACTCATTTACCTTTCATAAGCATGAAAAGGTGGGATAAGGATGTGAAATCATATCCAATTCAATTATAATTAACTAGGCTATTTGATATATATAAATATATGTTCCATTTAACAAATTAATGGTTCATCCATTAATTGTGACACTTAACTTGGAAGGTTCAAGAGATAAATATACATGTAATAACAACTAAAAATTAATTTATTTTACTAAAATACATACCTTTATCAAGACCAAGTCATAGAACACGCAAATGGTGGGGAAGATAGTCATAAAAATCACTAAAGTCATAAACAAGGAAAACACCCAACTTGGGATGGTCAGTGTTGAGGTCAAAACCTCCAAAGAAGATGAAAATATATATAAGGGTCTCTATAATATGAGAATAATTATTATAATAGTGACATATGAATTTAATAATCAACACCTGATGAAATCAGCATGAAAACAATGAATATATTTTACAAAATGGTGAGACTTTATGGACGAGTTATAGACCACCTACCTCGAGCCTATAACACTCTCATCATCTAGTATCAGCCTTTAGTTTGTCCTAGATCCAAAGAAATATAAAAAATAGATCAACTCCCAAGAAATATGGCCTATGATCCTAAAATAAAATAATTTAATCAATGGAAATACAAACAATGAATGGATCAATATGAATAGAGTATTTACCGATGTTCATCTAACATGATGAATGAGGATCAAATCGGGCTTTAGATAACGAAACATGATCAAAATCTATGGAAGAGGGTATATTGGAGATCCAATGTGAGAAAGGGGAGCCTCCTTCATTTGAAATAGGAGAAATAATAAGAGGGATATGTTTAATTATATTTAATGTAAAAATCTTAAATTCGCCCAAAATATCTGGGATTCATGGTTTGGATGCACGGTTGGACAAATCGTGCACCAATCATGTGCCTCCTACTACTTAAAGAGGGACCTCACACAGTTTTATGTGCATAATTTGAATAACCGTGTGAAAATTTTTATGAACCCTTTGCTACATTTTTATGAGATACTCATATGGGCGTGCTGCCCTATGTACATGGTTAAGGTAGGTGTTGTGCCCTACATAGGCCCTCTATCCATCCCTCGCACTATTAGGGAAACTGTGTAGAATGGCTCTCATAGTTTGTACTAACTATGTGGACCAGTATGTTTTTTTCACCGGGTAGGGTTCCTAGAACTGAGCAATCCCCAAACACCACGTGAAAGAACCATGTACTCATCATGCATTTGTATTAGGTTTGAAATAAAAAATATGACAAAAATTTAAAGGATCCATACCTGATAGAAAAACTAAGTTATTACATCCTCTTCTCAATGATCCCAAGGTTATGTAGATAACCTAGTTGATTTTATATAATATAATATTTATAGAGGAAAATTGGTTTTGTGAATTAAATGAATTAATTAATTAATTTAATATACCCACCAATGGATTCCTTATCTGAACATTCAGCACCAACCAACATTAGGTCACTCCTGTGGTAAACCCCACATTCCATATTCAACATTGGTCTCAGATTTTTTATCTGAGGCCTCATTTAGGATATATTCCACTATTTCTAAAATACAACTCATATGTGATATAAAATATTTTTAATATTTTTGTAAAATTAATTTTGGACTCTTCGGTCCATAGAATCACGCGTTGTCTTAGTGCCTAACTCTGAAAAAAAAATTATTAATATATTTTAATGTATTGTAAGGAAAAAATCAAATTCTCTTTAGTTTAGGACCTAAGAATCCAACATCATATGACATTACATGTGGAATGAGTACTGTGAAATCAATATCAATACAAAATTTTTAGGATGTTGAGTTGATACCTGGATTCCTTCATCTTAATTATTGGGATATTATAGGTGAACTAAGTGCTAAGACATGTATCCACCTGTGGTGATGTAGCTTGATGAAATACATTACAAAACTATATGTAGTAGGTATTTTTTATCAGTATTATAGACCCAAGGATTTAATTAATGATATATGGATTGAGTGGTATAACATAAAATTTATATCCCTAGTCATAGGATTTCCATTCAATTTCATATAGTATCCTATGATATAAAATGGATTGAGTGTTTTTTTACAATGTTATTCATGGAAACATTGTTCTAACACCTTGGGTAAATGTTGATGTCATGTATATACATATAAATATAATTGTATGTGAAAATATATATATATATATATATATATATATATATATATATTTGTGTGTGTGTGTGTGTGTTTCTGTGTCATGGAATAATTCTGGGGACATTTCAACTTAGTTTGAAGAAGATAGGGTTGATAGGGATTGCGGATCAAAGAATTGACAACGTTTTTATTTATGTTATTATTATAATTTTTAAAACTAGTTATTTCTTGGATATGTTGAGAATATTACATGATCTTTCACTTATGACAGAATATTTATAGTTTCATCATTCGGGTGGACTTCTGAGATTATTTCTCACCCCTGTATGTGCACCTTAGTGTATGTGCAGGCATTAAGTTTTGTTTTCAGGTTGATCATAGATTACAAGATTTATAGGTTTGAGGACTAGAGTTTCAAGATTTGGTGGATCCACTCATGTATATTTCTTTTATTAGACTAAAAAAACTTTTCAGTGTCATGGAGATCAAGTACATGGTCTATATGAGAGTTAGTAATAGATCCCAATACTTTTATTTTAGTTTCTTTTATGTACTCTTGTATGTATTTTCAGCCTAGCGGGTGAACAAAAATATATGTATGAAATGGATTTTTTGGATTTTATAGAATTTTATTTACTATTACATCATGATTTTATTTCATTCAATTTTATACTTCTACACTCTGTTTATTTACCTACATAGATGATATCTAGTTATTTCAATTTTTATTTACTCTAATATGAGGGAATAGTCTCCCCATAAACATACCATATTCCCTCGTTTCTAGTCAGTAGCCTCTGGCATATAGAGAGGTGGACTTGAGGACTTGTGTCCAACTAGCTCAGAGCACCAAGGATGTTACAAATTTGTATCAGTGCTATTTATTTTATGTTTTCTTACTATATGGGATATGGTGGAAAGGATTATTATTAATTTTTCAAAATCTATGATGCATATCATATTTTTTAATTGAGAACACATGTTCCAGTATAGAGTCTAGTTTACCAGAAATATGGTATTTTTGTTATTGATATGCAATGTTACAATTTATTATGAATTTCTCTTTGTGAGAGAGACATGTTGTGTGGATTATATGATTTATTGATTGATTTATGGATCTTGTGAATTTCAAAGAGTCTATTGATTGATTTTTAATATATCCCATAATATTAAATAGGTCTCTCATTCATCTTATTTATCATGTATTTTTCATATGTTATAGTTTTTCTAGTTTTTGATTTTTTCAGACAAAAGAGTATAAATGTTTATCGTCTCAACAAAAAATTAAATAGTTTTTACCATATAGTTTCTTGGTGGACTTCATATCAATTATTAGGAATTATATATATGTTTCCTTTTGATGATAATATATTTTGATCTGTGGTGAGATTATTGATGGTGTGGCTGATGACTCGTCCCTCATGCAATGGAGGTTCAATGATCCTAGTAGGCTGATAAGGCACATAATTCCCATGTGTTATACTCCTCAAAGGGTTTTTTTAGTTATGTTTATTTAAAGGGACATTAAAAACCTATAATGTGTTTTACCACATATCTTGGAATGAAATTCTAATTAATCAACCTTCCTTTGTGGTTATCTAGTCATATAACTAAGTATAATTGTTTTAGGTACCAGGAAGTCTCTCTTGAATTAGACCTCTAGGGGGTATTACCATATAGATATTCCCAATGAGTTTCATTTCAGTATCTCTTCTATGTTATATCATGATACTCTAAGGTAAGTCCCTTATGAGTATTCTTAGATAATATCAGGTCCCTAATAGTCTAATTCTTGGAATTTGATTCAATTTTGACAGTTTTGAACCGTGTAGGTTATTGTGATATCTGCCTTACTAATAGAGGATTGACCTTAGAGATGGGTGTGATAACTAGGGACCCTTAGTTTTGAAGCAAACCCTTGTAGGTCAATTTTTTTTATCAAGGGAAACCTAGAAGAAATTATTTCCTAGGTTTACATGTTCCTTCATAGGTAGTGATCTTGGTTGTATGATCATGTTAAGACTGATTAATAGTGGGTTCTATTGTTTTTACGATATATCCAAGATAATTCCTTCTATTTTGGATAAATCATTGGGGTGGTATTTTTTTAGACTTTATTCAATAGGAAGAATTTTTCGAGTGTATTTTCATATTGACTAGTGTTTCTTCTATTACTCATGTAGTTAGAGCATGGATATATACTCATGATTGGAAAAATGCTAGGTGATTATCGGGCGTGGATTAAATAATTTCATGGGTAAGGTGTCTAGTTTTTAAAACAAGATACAAGGGATCTTCTGGTTTAATGAGACTAACATGCCATGTAGAATTTTCATCTTGGATTTAGTGGCAGAAGACTCATGGGAGCATGAGTCAGGAGATAAAGGTATGTGACTATTATGTGTTTAACTTTTTAAATCATAAATTGATGAGTGTTCGGGTTTGATCCTAAGACCTATGGTTTAAAGGAAATTCCATGAACATGGTTTAATAGGAGCTATGATGAAATGAGAATGTCCCTCCATGGTGAAAGAGACATTGAAAATAGATTGTGTGTCATGAGATGGTTGACCCATGGATGGACCTGGAAATGCATTTTCGGGAGACTTGGTGTTAAGAGGTTGATAAAAGAAAGTGTAGCATTTTTTATGTGAGAATATATTGGGATATCTTTACATGACTTTTAATGTAATCTTAGTGTACTCCTAGTTATAGAAGATCACGATCTGTCTTGAACTTATCTTTAGTACACTTAGAGAGATTTTTCTCTATATCAACCTTTTTTTATTTTCAAATATATTTTCTTGTTTAGTGATGAAACCATTTGAGGTTACACTCATGGAGCAGTATAAGGTAAGTAATGTGATGGGGAGTGTAATATTTTCCTATTAAGGGTGGTGATCCTCATGATGAGTTTAATCCATTGTTTTCCATGGTTTTTTGAGCTTATCATTCTACTTTGATATGATTATAAGGGTATTCCTATAAGGAAAGTACCATATTAGTCACAGTTAACCTTTTCTATTGTAGGAGGGTTGTGGACACTAGGATATTGTTCATTAAATAGTCTATATAATGTAGTTTCACAGATTCATGGGATGAGACCATCGCAACTATTTTTACCACCAAGTATTCCTGAGGAAGATAATGTTTATATTGGGAAGACTATAATGACCCATTTTTTAGGACTAGAATTTTGAGTAGAAATTTGAATTTTTTCTTTCAGATTCTTATTAAGGGTAAAATGGTCATTTTATATTAGAATATGACCATGTATAATTTTTTTGATCACTGTGTTGGTTTGGAAAATATGGTGTTTACCCTAGGACTGTTATTTGGTGTAATTCTTAACCATTTTATTTTTCTTGGAATAATTAAGATTTAATATATAATTAATTAAATATTAATTTATTCACATGGGTTTGTTTTATTGTAATATTTTATATGATCATTGGATTGAGATTTTATCTCCTCCCTTGAGTTTATAATGGGGGTTTTTCTAGGTGTTACATAAACTCTTATTGGGTGTTGGGGTCAAGCCCAGGTCCCTTTTTATTTTTCTTTTTTTTTATTTTATTTTCCTTCTATTAATTATTTTCTTTCCTTTCCTTCTCACATATGAACCCCTTAGAAATATTATATCATGTGAATAATATAAGAGATAGATATTTATAGAGACAAATATTAGGATCGGAAAGGAGGTTCCACTGAAGAGCTCAGGAGGAGCCGAATCATTGTACGGTAGTCGTGGATGGTGAAAATGGGAAGAGCTTAAGTGGATTCTTCCCAAAGGTAGTTCATTTTTAATTTTATGTCATTGATTCTCATATATTTAACACTTTATAGTTTTAAGGCCATATTATAACTACTTAAGACCCATTTAGGGTATATATATAGATCTTGGGGAGAAAATTATGCTTTTAACTAATTTAAGCGATTTCCCATTCAGAAATCTTAATCATACGGTTTATAGTTCAGGAACACGCGTCTTGTGTTCTTACTATTTAGGGAAGATGAAATTTTATAAGTACACATCGTGTACTATGACTTGGTTGTGTATTCAAGTACCTAACCAGACATCACTTGTAGGAGCACATGGCTATATAGAGTACATGGTCAGGCCATGTATGGGTTGCATGCCATTTAGAGCTACACAACAAGGAAAAATACATGGCTAGAAAATATGGAGTACATAGGTGGGTATTTTTTGTAGGGTACACACCATGTACCATTATTACATGTCATGAACTTGGGTTGTACACCCCAATTCTGGTTGAGGTACACACCCATGTGTGGAAATGAGAGTACATGTTGTGTACAAGGTTATACACACCGTGTACTGCTCTCCTACAACCCTTCATGGGGTTTTTAATATCTTTACTCCTTGGAGTTAGAATTTGATATATGAGTCATTTATTTTTGTATTATTCTATATGGATCATGATACTAAAACTCTTGAGGTGATTTGAGTACTCCTAGTATGTATTTTAGGAGTTTGACTAAATAGATAGGTTCTTCCTCTATTAATCAAATACAGTTATATCCTAATAGTTAGATCCTTGATATGAGATGGTGCATGATATATATATCTTCAATATTGATTTCATAGATCTTATATTAATCATTTATCCCTTTTGAGATATTATATTTGAGCCTAGGAGTCTGTGATATTAGTTGTTTATGAGGATCTTGTGTAGGACGCCTTTACCATATTACTATTTTTGAGGGTATCCTATGGGGTGATTTCACTGACATGATAACCTAGGGAGTCCCATATAATATCTGCTACCTATTTAATATTATATTAGGATCCCATGTAGGATACCACTAACTGCATATACCATTCTAAGGATCCCACATAAGATGTGTCTTCTTATATTTGATCTAGAGGATTCTATGTAGGATTTCCCTATACAACTACTTCTTCTGAGAATCCCTTGTAGTATGCCTCTGGTATCTTATCATTCCAATGGATCCATGGTAGGATACTTCTCTAGTGTTATGACATTAGGGACCTAATGGGTTCCTTGCTAGTTGACCAGCCCTAAGTTAGTGCGTTGGGGGTTCTCGTAGTGATGGTAGCGGGTGACTCCATATAACCTATGTTGAACGTGTAAGCCCAAGGAGATACAATAGTAGTGGTGGGTTTAGGTATTCATCCACCCTCACTCTTTATTTATGTATTCACATGGTTATTGATGATTTGGATATTATATCCATGGGTTCTTAATGGTTTATGGTCTATTTTTTGATGCAATGCGATATATTAATATTGGGGTGGGCATCCATACTTCCTATGACCCAACTGATGATCCCTTCATATTGAAAATAATTTAATCATGATATCCAAATATACTTCATTGGATCTGGATATTGAGCCTTTCTATTTTAGTATTTTGATATGTACTTCTTGGAATCCAGCTTCTAAGACTTTTTCTATTGGGATTTACAAATGAACTTCCTCAGATCCGGTTGTTGAGTAGTACTATTTTTGGGATTTCCATGAATAATTCCTATGGTCTACCACACAAGTCTTACTTGGTTTAATGTTACTATTAATATAAGTTCCATTTTTCAATGGGATTATTAAATTTTTAGGGATACATAGGTAGGTTTCTAAGAGTGTCTTGAAACCCCTCTTATATTGGGTCACTCTAAGAATTAATAGTTAGCTAAAATTCTTAGGCATGTTAAAGGTTTTCGGGTGGGCATATTTCCCATGAATAATGGGATGCTAAAGAGGTCCCTAAGGATTAAATTCATCTCCACATTTAATGCCTAAGATACTCCCTAGGATCAGTGGATGCACCATTATAGTATCACCCATACTTTTTTGGGGATGAGGTTATTGATATAGTTATTGAATGATTCTATGATATTATATTATATCAGAAGAGTATTTTGTACATATTGTCTATGGGTTATCCCCTATCGAGATTATCTGAGTTTCAATATTTGGGTTGTCTATGGGTTGGGACCTAATAAGGTGAAATCAGACTATAATTTATGTGGATTTAATGGTATGAAATCTATCTCAATGCCACATTTGATGGATGCTCAGTGGATATCTAGAATCCTTCATCTTAGTTATTGGAGGAGAGTATGGGTTAACCCAGAAAAAGGACATGTATCCCCCTATAGTGACATGTCTTACTTAGACACATTACAATGATGGTTGAAGAAGGTATTTTTGATTAGTATTATGGACCCACAAGTATTTACTTAATGATACATAGGTTGAGTGGTACAACATCTAGCTCAAATCCATATTCACCATATGTCCATTCGACTAGATCTAGGATCCTTGGATTGAATGTGGAGTGAGTTTTTGTTTATGATTTTGTTCATGGATACCATAGTCTAATGTATTAGGTCAATTCCATTTTCATGTATATAAATATACAAATATAAGTGTGGGAATATGTGTGTGTGTGTGTGTGATGGCATAGGCCCAGGGAAATTTCAGCTTAGGTAGATAGTGATTACATACCCGAGGATGAACTACATTTATATTTCTGTTATTTATATTTTTATTAATCCGGTTGTGTCTTAGATAGGCAGATCATATTTCAAGAGTATACACTTATGATATAACATTTAAAACTTCATCATTGTGGTGGCCTATAGAAATTATTTCTCACCCATATATGTTCACCATTGTGAGTGTTCACACTTTATGTATTATTTTTAGGTTGAGAACATATTTCATGGGAGGTAGGGTTGAGGTCAAGAGTCTCATGATCAAGTATAGATACTCATGTGGACTCCATTAATCAGGATGGAGCAACTTGATAATATTTTGGAGACTATGTATGTGGTTTGGATTGAAATAAGTAGGAGAGCCCTACACTTTTATTTCAGTTACTTTTATGTCCTCCAGTATGTATGGTCGACCCAATGGGTGAACAGTGATGTATGTATGATATGGTAGTTTAAAATTTTATAGAGTTTTATTTACTATTTCTACATTCTTTTAATTAAGTATATTTACTATTTATACACACTATTTACTTAAAGCCTTGTATGATTTCTAGTTATTTCTATTGTTGTTTACTCTGATATGAGGGAATAATCTCTCCAAAGATACACCTTAGGCCCTTTTTGGTAGTCGGTAGCTTATATTGTATAGAGAGGAATAGTTAAGGCCTTATATAAAACCAGATCGGTGCACTATCATAGTGTAATATATGTATGTACATTACACTTTGGACAATCCTTGGTTAAAGGAACTATTTTTCGACATGATGAAGTAGATAGGTTGGTTGTTTGGACCAACCTCGAGTGAGACCTTAAAATAAGATGGGACATGATCCATATTCCTTGAATGATACTTATGTGACTTTTTCCTAGAGGAAATATCCCTTGTGAGACGTCTTGTTTAGTCAAGGAGGGTATGATTTTTTTAGATATGGGGTTGCGGGATGTGTTTACCCAAGAAGTTTAGTTTGCAATAGAGGTTCCCAATATGGATTCCTCTTCTTATTCCTTGATTTATAATTCCCATGAGGGGTTCCTCCACACTTATTGACACCTAGAGGATCCCATATAGAATTACTTTATTTCCTTACTCGTTTTGAGGATCCCAAGGGGGATGCATCCATTTATTATCTGAAATAGAGGATTCCCTATAGTATTACTCATCTTGATTTCCTTTCCAAGGATCTCAAGAGGGATTCCTTCACTTATTTCAGGACCTCAAGTATCCCATGTAGTATGCATCTCTAGTCTTTGGACCTAAGTGGTCCAGTGGTTTCCCCAATGTTTGACCTATGCTAATCTAGATCATTATGGTTTTGGGTTTCGATGGTAGAGGGTTTCACATTATAGCCCATACCAAACATGTAATCCTAAGGGGTTGTGGTAGTACTGATGGATTTAAAATTTTATCCAACCACACAATTTTATTTCTTCAATAACTCAGTTACTATTGATATACCTATGATTCTAGATTTGATTCATATAACTCACCTCATGGAGTCTTATTCATTGTGATTCTGTTATGGGGGTGCCTAGAGGTGCTAACTGGGATCCAGCTTTTGAGCCTATTTGATTGACTATAAATTATTGGGATGCCCAGAGTTACTTCTTGGTATAAAAATTTTGGTCCTTAGAGATTAAATGTTACTTTTTCAGGAAACCTAATGTCACTAGGATCCTTTAATACATAGGGTACGTAGATAGTATTTATGGGTGGGTGCATGTCCCCGAATAACTATATTTTAGATATTTTGGGGGATTGATGATGATCTCCTCGAGTGATTCCTAGGATTATCCTTATTATTAAGTTGGATGGATTGTCATTTCATTTCATATAATTTCCTAGGAATGGGTTTTTTGAGTCATTAATTTGGAATTATTGGGCATGGAACTTCTCATCATTAATTTAGATTTATCAAGCATGGCACACTTCATCATTAATTTGGAATTATCATACATGTTTTTCCCCATCATTAATTTGTAATTATTGGAAATGTATATCCCCATCATTTATTGGGAATTTTTTGACATGAATCTCTAGTCCCCCTTGGTTCAGGATGTTGGGAATAGTGCTCCTCAATGTTTACTATCACTTGTTGGACATGAAACTCCATGCCCTCTTAGTTTTGGAATTGTTCAACATCGCACTCCATATTTTTTATTATGATTTTCATAGATGCCATTCCATATCCCCAAATTGGAATCTTGGAATGATATACCTTATTTAAAATATGATACCTTTATGATATATTTTTCAGAGACATTTTTGGTGCTAGCTGAAGCAGGCATGGTTGATCAGGATTATGGACCCAATGATACACTTGATTATACATAACCTGAGTGGTACAACATCTAGATAAATGCCTTATTCATGGTGTTTCTAGTGAATTGGGTTCAAAAACCTATGGATCGACTATGGTTTTAATTAATTATTATATTCAGTTGTGTCTTATCTAGACTAATCATATTGTATGATCATACAATTGTGCCATTCGATTATAGGTTCACCATTGGGGGTGTTATACTAAGATTTATTTTTCACCCCCTATACATGTGCTTTATTGTACATGAAGACCTTATGTTTTAATTCAGTTTGAGCATGTATTCATGATGGATAAGTATAGGGCCCATGGTTTCGGGATTCAGTAGTGACGCTCATGTGGATTTTTATAAATGGTGTAGAGTAGATTAGCAGTGTCTTGGAAACTAGGTATTTGGTTTCGATTATAGTTAGTATTAGATAGTTGTACTTTTATTTTAATTCCTTTTATTTACTACTATATATGTGATTGACCCCACGGATGATCATTTTTATATTTATAACAATGTTTTTTGGCCCTTTAATTCATTTTATTATAGCCTTGTTTATATATATTTCTTATGCACTCTTAATATTTACTGTTATGTATTATGTTTTCTTATTTTCATTGTTTTTTACTATGATGTGATGGAATAGTCTCCCCAATTTAACACCATAAGACATCACTACTAGGTTCCATCATCTAGTATATGTGGAGGTGTTCCTAAGGCCGTATCGCCCACCAGTTTTTCTAATATTCATAAAATGAGATACATCGAGACATGAAAATGTGGCGTAAAAGTTGTTTATTATCCTTTTATATTACTATTTGGGATATGATAGATAAGATTGTTAGTAATCTGTTAGAACATGTGATGTACATCAGATGGGTGTGTCGAGAACACTTATTCTAATGAGATTTCTTGGTTTTGGGGGATTTGGGATTGATGTTCTTGTTTTTTTATTTTACCATTGAGTATGATTATCACTATTAGTGATGCACATGTGAATATGAATTTTATGATTTATTATGGGTTTTTTGATCTCATCCCACTTGAGAGGCCAAATTCTAATTTTGACTCTTGGCCATTGAAGGCATGAGGTGTCTAATTTATCGTATTCAGTATATGGGGTCCACATATTATAGTTATTCTAGTGTGTAAATTATTATTGTAAACTAAGGTAAATTATTTAAAGTTTCAAAAACAACCTAATTGGGTTTTTCTTATATATATTCTTGGTGGAATTATATTTATTTTATCCTAAAGGTATATATACTTCCTTCTGAGGATAGGCTAAGTGGGCCTACAGTGAGATATTTGAAAGTGAGGATGATGACTGAATCCCCATACATGGGAAGTGAAGCATCAATAGGGCACATGGTACCCAAGTATTAGACCCCTTATGGGGAATTTTTACTTAGGTTTTTTATTTAAAGTACCAGTAACAACCTATATGGTTTTTTTCCTCATATCTTGGAATAAAATTATACTTAATCAAACTATGTATCTATTCTATGACACAAATTGTTTGATATATTATTGTGTTTGTAATTTTGACCCTTATAGGTTATTGTTGGTATTTTATGCCTTTATCATAGACCCTTTATGGGTATATCCATTTTAGTTGTGGTTTATTGAAAATTAATAATAACCTATATTGAGTTTACTCATCTAGCATGCTATGATATTTTACTTAACCAACCTTTTATTATGGTTATTTAATCGGATCATCTTGATATGATACTGATAGTAACTTGAGTGATTCTATTGAAAAAGATACTTGAGGGGGTATTACCATATATGTATTCACAATGAGGGTATGTTCTTATCCTTTTACGATAAAGGAAATCCAAGAGGAAGACCCTTATGAGGATGCTTGTAGAGGATCAGGGCTTGGCAAGATGATCCTTGGTAGGTGATTCATTAAATGTTTAAAATAATATATTCACCCTCAAGTTAATAATTGTAATGGGTTTCTATTAAATGGATAGAAACTTAAATATTAAAGGGATTTTTCCAATATTACATGGAATTGAAAATATATGTGATTAAACCCATGTGGGGTGTTTTTACCATTGTTGGTTGATTTTATTCCTCCCTCCCCAAGAAAGGGTGGAAAGGCATGTTAGATACCTTACATTGATATGGGTGTGTGGATGTCACCTCATGAGATTTGACCTTGGTGATAGGTTTGACCTATGGGATCAGTGGTAGTACCTCATGACCCATATTGAGACTTGATCGATAGGGTTATGTGGGAGACCTATAGGCCATTAGTTTTTACTCAGACTCTTAATAGTAATTGTTCAATTTTATCTAGGGAAATAATGAGTTGGGTTAGAATGGGTTATTTTGGATTTATTTTTAGGAAGTAAGCTTGGTTTTATGATCATGGTGAGACTAATGAATAGAAGTTCATTAGGTTTTATATTATAATTAAGATAATTCCTTTAATTTCTAAGTAATAACCTAAGGTGATTAGTTATCAATACTGGATTCCATGGTAATGACTATTTATTTGCATAGCCCAATTGACCAATGGTTTTTACAGTCAAAAAACTCATCAAAGAGTAGGTATATTCTCATGACTAGAATGGAACATGTGGTTTTGGAACAATATCATGCATAAAAAATTGTTTAATGAATCTTGGAACATGTGAGGTGCCTGATTTCGAAAAGGAGTTATAAGAGAGATTCTGGATTAATGAAACTAATGTGTCATGTAAAATAGTCCACTTGGCCTTATGATAGATGAATCATGGGAGTGTGATTTGGGTCCTGAATTGGGTGTTATGAGAAAATACATCATTGTTTCGGATGAGATAGGAATTGTACGTACTCATTTTATATGGTACTATTTAAATATTTAATCAGTGAGTGAATCTGTGCAAGTTGATATCGAATGTATTTAAGCCTTGTTGTGGTCATGGATGCCCAAAAGTTTTGTTAAAATTAAAAATTTCCCTCTTTGGTATAGAAGACATCAAGAGTGGATTGGGTGTGGTGGCATGACTGATCTAGCCCAATCCTAGTCAGGTATTGACAGGACAGAAGCCTAGATTTCTAGGAGTGAAATGTGTTTGGAGATGGATCCACTTTAGGTTACACTCGAGGAGAGTTGTAAGGTAATTCATATTGTGGGGAGTACACTAATGGGTATTTGAGGGTGGAGACCCATGATCTATTTTGAAATTCATATTTTTTATGAAAACCATTCTTAGAAAGTTGGAATGGGAAATTTTTTGATTTGAAAATTAGTAATGAGTGATTTTGGTCATTCCAATCATTATGTTTGGTGATGGATGGAGTGTGGGACTTTGAAAATGGTGTTCAGTTGTAGTGAAGATGATAAGGATAATTCTATGTTTAGGACTATCAGATCAATCTTGGTTGACTGTATCTCAAATTAAGATAGGTGTGGACATGGAAATACTAGCCATTATATGGTCAAAATTGTGTATTCATACCGGTTCCCATAAGGGGATCATGGATTTTTTTGACCATCAAGGCCTATTGGGGATCATAAGGTTTGTGGCGGGGAGGTTTTAAAGACCCATGTTTTTAAAGACAGTTAAATTGAGTATAAATTTGAATTTTTTTTCTTTTGAATACTAATAAAGAGTAAAATGGTATTTTTCCCAATAATATTTTCTTCGATAATTTTTTCTAACCACTCTATTGGTCCTAGAATAGTGTTTTTACACTATTATAGGAGTTTAGTATAATTTTTGAGTGGTTAGAAATTTCATAGAATAATTACTATTTAATATGTAACAAATTAAATTTTAATTTATCGATGCATGTTCGCTATCTTTTTAATGGAGTTTTGGATTGAGATTCTATATTTTTGGTTGAGTCCAGAATGGTGGTGTTTTCCTAGGTGAGGAGATAACCCATGTTGGGTGTCAGGGGTGGGATCAACACCATTTTTCTTGTTCTATTTATTTTAACCCATTTAATTTTCCTATTTTACTTTTTATCATCCCCCTAGATACTGACATACATAAACATTTGGTTCCAAATTTCTGCGATAAAGAGAATAAATGGATATATAGAGAGATTGGGGGATAGGTGTTCTCTCGAAGCTCGATAGGAGCCATAACATCCTGAAAAAGTTGTTGATCCTCAAAATAGGTCAAGCTTCAGTAAATTCCAACCAAATGTGGGATATTTTTATGTTTTTTTAAAATATTCTCATATATTTTTTGAATTTTAGTTTTAAGCCCCTTTTATGGTTATTATGGACCCCTGGTGGGTTGATCTATGCCTAAATGAATAAAAAATGAGTTTTTGGGACAATTTCATGTTATCCCATTTAGGAAATCCCAATCACATATTGTGTGGTTATATGAAAATATCCCAAGTATCATTCATGTATTTTTTTGAAATCATTTAAAAATCACATAATTATAAAAGAAAACCTTTATTTTGAACATATCCTTATAAGCATGTAAGGTAAGCTTAAATTGTGTAATAGCGACGGAGAATAACCACACTTGTCATATAAGTTAAAAAAATACATTCTTAACTTAATTTTGTCAAAAAGGTTAAAAAGGACCTTGTTTGGAAAATGACAGAAAGATTCCTTTATAAACATCTTATAAAAAGTCAAAAAAGGATATAAATGAATTTAACCCATATTCTTGTAAATAGTAAAAAAAATTGAAATACATTTTGAAGAAACATGGATGTGGATGATAAATATATCTCAGTATATTATTACGTATAAACAACATCGAATAATGAAGAGATTGCGAAATAAACCCTTACCTTGTAATTTTCCTTGGTTGGGGTAGGTTAACCTCTTGTATAATGGTGAAATAATTTTTATTAAATTATACAAGAATCATATATATTAATATGATATCATATATGATCTTTTAACATTGCTTTGTTAACAATATTTTAGAATTATCGTCGTTTCGGGTGTTAACATACTCATTTTCTTTTATATGTTGTGTTACTTAAGCCATGTTTTTCATGGATAGGTTGTATATTATTAATATCCATAATGATATTAAGTCCATAAACATTATTATTAATCTTCAAATGATAATTATACTTGAATGGATATGATGGAGAATGAATCTCATCGCGTTCGTGGAGACAGTAGTCTGTACGTACGCACGAGCGACAATATCATTCTTTTGATATTAAAATAATATTTAATTGGATGTTATATCATATATAAAGAATAATTATCATGTTATATTTATTATTTACCTGAATTACACATCATTATTATACCCATCCAAATAATAATGTTTTGAATAACAATTACACCATGACGTGGAGACGGTAAGTCGTACGTACGCACGTATGGTGACATGTCATTCAAAGGATGGATAGAATATTGAAATATGGTTGTAACATGATTATAATAACATAAAATTATATATAATATACTGGATTTATTATTTTAGAATGGTAATAACAAATATAGAAGAAGTGGAAGAAGAAAGGAACTTGAAAAGGCGTGGTGAAATCATTACCTCTTCTTCAGGTTCTTTCTTTTGATTTGATCAAAAGGGCTCCATAGGTTGGCTTTATGACTAAAGGAAGGCCTCTAGGATGAATTGAGGGAAGTTGAGAGAGTATTTTGTCAGGGTTTGAACGAACCAAAAGGCTTTGAAGGTGTGAATTAATGAGAAGGGGGAGTTCCCTTTTATAAGAGGGGTGAGGGGCACCTTTGGAAAAGCTAGAAATATTATTTTATAATAAATTCATATTCGGTTTCTAATGGATCAAAAGTGGATTATTTAACGTTTAAGGTGGGTATGGGTCAAAAACCACTCAACCAATATAATTTATACAGGTTTGGGTCATTATATTAACCTTATCTTTTAGTTTTAACTCTTAGTTAATTATTTTGACACTTACCATGTCACTTTGAATTTTTATATTATATAGTTAATAAACTTACTATATAACTCCAAGAGACCCCCAAGTGGTCCATTAATGATACACCTATCATGATATAATTCTCTTGGCCGAGCCTTATATTTTTAGGAATTGAATATCAATTAATAATATAATATTTGTTTTAAAAACTCTTTTATGTCAATTTTGACATTATTTGGAAAATTGATTTTTTTTAAAATAATAACAAAATTATTACTTCGAAAAAAGTTAATTAAATAATTCCTAACATGTCATAGTAACCTAGAAAATTATTTTAATTCATAAAAAGTCTCAAATTATATTTATTTGGGTATTTATAATATCAATTATTTTAATTTTGCACTATTATGGTAATTACTGCATCATCATTTTGTCATAAATAAATTAAATTATTTATTGTATAAAAATTGTAAATAAAATATCATTATGTAGGAAATATATTTATATTTATAATGAATATTTACAATCGAATTTACCTTATGTATAACCCTATATTAAAAATATTTTAGTAAATAAACTTTGATTTTAAATCTTTTAACTCTTCTTTGAATTAAATAATAATAAATGTCCTAATCTAATCCAAGTGGACCTAAATGATAATATTTTATTCCTAAGGTTGTTTTTGGTAGAATTAATCTTATTCAATAGAATTAGGAAATGTGTCAGGGTAATATTAATATCATTTTTACCCTTAATTACCCTATTTACTTTTAACCGTGGTAAATAAAAGTAAAAAGTTACTATTCACCAAAAATTATTTTCATCTCATTGAACCACATTTTACTCATTGATATTAACCGTGTCTCTCGGATTTTCGAAATTCCACTCACAGAATCGGTAAAATTAGGGTTTATGAAAAATTCAGTTTTTTTAACTACCACTTAGTGGTTTCACTATTCATCAAAAAATGAAGTTTTTCAGAAAAATACAAAAAATTCACCCTAGGCTAATTTCGATATTCCGAATCCAAAAATGAAGTCCATTTTGAAAAATAAAATTTATAAATTTCAAAAAGTGGGTATTACTATTCATAACGGCTAGTTTGATTGGTTGTGGTGTGTTAGAACTCGATGTTGCGTACAACACACGCTATTGCATTATTCAAAGAGAAGCGTACCGTAGAAGCTTGGGGTGTTACATTCTCCCCTCCTTCAAATAATTTCGTCCTCGAAATTTCTAGAATACTACCGCATGAAAAGACTCAGGTGGCTCTTCATCATATGTTCCTCAGGTTCCCACGTTGCCTCTTCCATCTTATGGTTTCTCCACAAGATTTTTACCGGACGAGTCGTCTGGTTTCTCAGTACTTATTCTCTCATATCAAGAATCTTGACGGGCTCTTCGCAATAAGACATATCTGTTTCCAGTTCTAAGTCCTCATAGGTGAGTACATGTGTTGCGTCAGGCTTGTATTTCCTCAATAGTGATACATGTAACACATCGTGAACTTTGGAGAGATTTGGAGGCATTTCCAAATGGTAAGCTACATCCCCAATTCGTTCTAGAATTTCGAAAGGACCGATGTACATGGGACTCAATTTACCTTTCTTACCAAAATGTATAACTCCCTTCCATGGAGATACCTTCAAGAAAACATGATCTCCCACCTGAAATTCCAAATCCTTTCTTTGGTTGTCAGCATAGCTCTTCTGCCTACTTTGAGCAACTTTGATCTGGTTTTGGATTACCTTCACCTTTTCCATCGTTTCCTCCACCAATTCTGGGCCTACAATTTTTTTTTCACCAACGTCATCCCAACAGGTTGGTGTGCGACATCTCTTTCTGTATAATGCTTCATATGGTTCCATCCGAATACTTGAATGGAAGCTATTATTATAGGAAAATTCTACCAGAGGTAAATATTGATCACACATACCCTGAAAGTCAAGTGAGTAGGATCTCAACATGTCTTCTAAGGTTTGAATAGTTCATTCTGATTGTCCATCTGTTTGAGGGTGGTGGGCAGTGCCCAAATGAAGTTCAGTATCCAAGGCTTTCTGAAGACTTTTCCAGAATCTTGAAGTAAAACGGGGATCACGATTAGAAACAATCGATAGGGGTACTCCATGAAGTCTCACAACTTCATCAATATATAGTCTTGCTAGACGTTCCAATGGTAGATCTTCTCTTATAGCAAGAAAATGTGTTGACTTCGTAAGACGATCAACAATAACCCATATTGCATCATTCCTTCTAGGAGTCTTTGGTAGCCTCATGACAAAGTCCATCGTAATGTTGTCCCATTTCCACTCCGGTATGGGAAGAGGTCGCATGACTCCTCCAGGTTGTTACCTTCCAGCTTTCACTTGTATACAAACCATACATCATGACACAAAATCAGTAATCTCCCTCTTCATGTTGTCCCACCAAAAATGTTCCTTCAAATATTTATACATTTTGGTGCTCCCAGGGTGTATAGAGAAATTGAAACTATGAGCATCATCCAGCAATTCCCTTTTTAGATCAGGTATATCGGGAACACAAAGTCTCTTCCCGAATTTCAAAATTCCTTCTTCATACACAAAGTCTCGATCTTCTTTCGAAACTATTCATAATTGGTCTAAGAACTCTTAATCATTTCTAGTAAAGATGGTTTGGAAACCATTTGAAAAAGCATTGATGTTTCACCTTCCATGGTTATTCCCATGTCCATCTTCACTAGATCCATGAAAATTAGATCCCTTTCAATTCTCAAATTGTTCAAAACTCCATGATCTTTTCTGCTCAAAGCATATCCCACCTTTTTTGCCTTCCCTGGGTGGTAGTGTATCGTGCAATCATAATCCTTGAGTAATTCAAGCCATCTCCTTTGCCTCATGTTGAGTTCTTTTTGTGAGAAAATATACTTCAAACTCTTGTGATCAGTATAAATCTCACATTTTTCACCATAGAGGTAGTGCCTCCATATATTCAAAGAAAAGATCACAGCTGCTAACTCGAGATCATGAGTAGGATAGTTTTGTTCATGAATTTTCAACTGTCGTGATGCATAGGCAATAACCCTATCATTCTGCATAAGGACACAACCAAGTCCTTTCTTCGATGCATCACTATAAATAACAAACCCATCATTCCCTGATGGTAGAGTCAATATAGGAGCATTGACTAATCTCCTCTTCAGTTCTTCAAAACATTCTTCACACTCCTTTGTCCAAACAAATTTAACCCCTTTATGTGTGAGCTTTGTTAATGGGTTAGCCAATCGGGCAAAATTCTGGATGAAACGTCGATAATAACCTGCTAAACCAATAAAACTACGTACCTCAGTTATACTCGTAGGTGCTGGCCATTCTTGGATTGCCTTGGTCTTAGAAGGATCAACAGAGATTCCATCATTAGAGACAATATGGCCAAGAAAAGAAATCTCCTGAATCCAGAATTCACACTTTCTAAACTTCCCATATAATTCATGTCTTCTCAGAGTCTTCAGGATAATGAGCAAGTGATTTTTATGATCATCGTAGATTTTGGAGTATACCAAGATATCATCAATAAATACCACCACAAATTCATCGATATATTCCTTGAAAACTCTATTCATCAGATCCATGAATACAGAGGGTGCATTAGTCAATCCAAAAGGCATTACTGCAAACTCTTAATGCCCGTACCTGGTTCGAAATGCTGCCTTCGGAATGTCTTCCTTCTTCACACACAACTGATGGTATCTAGATCAAAGTTCAGTCTTTGAAAAGTATTGAGCTCCATGAAGTTGGTCAAATAAATCATCAATGCGAGGTAGGGGATACTTGTTCTTTATTGTTATAGCATTGATCTCCCTGTAGTCGATACATAACCTCATAGATCCATCTTTCTTTTTAACAAAAAGAACAGGGGATCCCCATGGAGAAACATTGGGTTGAATAAATACTTTATTACTCAATTCCTCTAGTTGTTTCTTTAGTTCAAATAATTCTATAGTGTTCATTCTATAAGGGTTCTTCGATATAGGCCTTGATCCAGGAATTAAATCAATGGAAAACTCAACTTCTCGTTCTGGAGGATGTCCAGGTAAATCTTCTGAAAACACATCTATATATTCTTTCACAACAGGTACATACTCTATTTGAACATTCCTTTCCTCACCCACAGTAATTTCATCCTCTTCCTCCCCAATAATTGAATTTAGTTGAGTTACTGGGGGTGGATCTAGATAAGAATTAGGTGGTGACGATTCTGCTCTAAAGAAAAGGTGTTCCTTATCATCATCATCAAAAATCATAACCTCATTCTTCTTACAATAAATCTTCACATCATGGTCTGAAATCCAGTCCATACTGAGGATTATATCAAACTCAATCATAGGTATGATGATGAGATCAGCAGATAAAGAACATTTATGTGCTCTAATGGGGACTGATTCACAAAACTTTGTTGCACTGATACTTCCCTTAGGAGTTTTAACTGATAACACCCTTGTTAAAGAAAATTGGAAATATCTAATTTTCTTAGCAAACTGGGAAGATATGAAACAATGCGATGATCCAGAATCAAATAATGCATTTGTTAAACTTGAGAAAACCATTAAATTACCTGCCACCACGTCTTTCGGAGCTTCTACCTCAGCAGTAGTGATAGCATAAGCTTGGCCTTTATCCCTTGGCCTTTTCTGAGGTATGTTCTCCTAACACTTAGGACATTCATTTGCATAATGTACCATCTCCCTACAATTGTAGCACTGAACATCGGTAGCTTCCTTCTTCCTTTTGTAATCACGAGCTTGGTGGCCTTTTTCACCACACTTGTAACAGACACCCATTCCCTTCAAGCATGTACCGGGGTGTTTCTTCCCACATTTACCACAGTATGGATATTCAAACTTTCCCTTATTCCCCTTATTTACATTCCCAGATTGATTAGCAGATCTCTTCTTCTCTTTCTTTACTTTAAAGTCATATGACTTATAGAATTATTTCTCTGTCTTAATAGCACATGAGACAATGTATTTGTACGATGAGAAGGATTGTGAGACTAATGCTCGATGGAGAAATGGTTTTAACCCATCAAAGAAACGATCAATCTTACTTCTTTGGTTTTGTATATAATATCCAGTATACCTTGATAACCTTGTAAAGTTAGCCTCATACTTTGCGACATTCACATCCTTTTTTGTCTCAGACTCAGAAATTGTCTTTCCATATCTGCTCGATGGTCACGAGGAAAGTATTTTTCTAAAAATAGATATTTGAACTCCCTCCATTCCATATTTGATACTTCATCATCTTCCTTCGTGTTTTGAATCAATGACCACCATTGATCATCATCTCCATTGAGGTGGTAAACTGTCATGATAACTTTTTCCCTTTCACTACTCCCCAAAGCCTGAAATATTTTCTCTAGGGAATTTATTCATTGCTCAGCTACTAAGGTATTTTTACTCTCATTGAACATTGGTGGTTGTTTCCTTATTAAGCGATCTAACATTGATCCTCCAATCTGCGGATCAGGGTGCTCCATACACGTAAGGCTATTATTCATAACCTGAGTGAGTTGTCCCGGTATGGTGATTAGTTGATCAGAACTAGTTGCATCACTATCTCCACTATAGTTATCCTGAGTAGGAGGGAAATCCATACATGGAGTGCGTGCATTGATACGGTTTCCATTTCTTCTACTAGGCGCCATTTCTAAACAATGGCATAAACTATATCAGTTTATGAATCAAAATACATAATCTCATACTTATAAAACACTTAACATAAATTGAACTATTTATGTATATAATCCATAAAAATGTTTTCTTTTAGGAAGTATATACTCATAAACCCTTCATAATGATTTTTAAAGAAAATGAGAGTTATCCAAATCATATCCCCCGGGAGTGTCATAACCAAGAGTGTAGCAAGGCCCGTTGTTGTGCACCAGTTTCCGTTCGAGTCTAGCTCAAAGCGGTGTTTCCGGGTTTTACCCCTAGGTACATCTGTGCCAGAGCCGCCTCTACCTGCTCGTATCCAGACAGGGATGTATTGCTCGGAAAACTCACAAAATCTCTACAATACCAAAATTCTAGGAAGTTCTTATATACTAATCCTCAAAGTTCATCTTAGGTCTATGTGCTCTAATCAGAGTTTATCTAAATCTAGCTTCCACAATTTGTACTAAACTTCCTCTAATACCAACTATAATGCCCCGACCCCAGTTACCCAGAGTTGGTGCATTATTACATAACATTGGCATGATCACAAGAAAGATCAAATCTCAAAAGACCGATTAGTTTAGTAGCCTTGGAATAACTAGAAACATTCATAAAGTTTACATTACATCATAAAATGAAGACTACAACAATATAGACTCCATAGTCCACACTCTTATCCCCTCATACTATCCCTGCAGGTCATTCATAAATTACTTCTTCACATCCTGGGAAAAATAAAACATAGAAAAGGGGTGAGCTCAAATTCCCAGTAAGGATAACAATATAGCATAAACATTCATAAATAAGAATAAACATTTAAGGAAATGTATAACTAAAAAAAAGCCTTTTAAACTTTAACTTCAATATAGTATGGAAAAAATAGAATGAAATAATTCCATTTACTTATTCACATGGATGTTAAACTAATCGAATAATCACATGAAATATCAATAACCACTTTCATAATGATGGAATGCACAATGCCAGACTATCATAACCACATATCCAAGGCCTCGTTCCAAGACTACAAATAAGATTTGGTCAAGGCCTTCTGCCAAGACACTAGTTTGTCTCATGAGACCTACCGATGTAATTTTTTTAGAAGATACTTACATTTAAAATTTCTAAAATATACTCTAGTGTTTTTCTGAAAACATTATGCAAGCTTCTAAAAACAAAATAACTAATTCTGAGACTGATCGACTAATTACAAGCCATGATGGGTCCATGCCCATTCCCTTCCTATCTACCACACTCGAGATTCGGGTTTTCTGAAAACATTTTTAAGCTTGCGTTAAATACGTATACATTTGCACTAGATTTTCATATATTTGAGGGAAATATCTCTTTTTTGAAATCATTTAAAAATCACATAATTATAAAAGAAAAAATTTATTTTGAAAATATTCTTATAAGCATGTAAGGTAATCTTCAATGGTGTAATAGCGATGTAGAATAACTGCACCTGTCGTATAAGTTAAAAAAATACATTCTTAACTTAATTTTGTCGAAAAGGTTAAAAAGGACCTTGTTTGGAAAATGACAGAAATATTCCATTATAAACATCTTATAAAAAGTAAAACAAGGGTATAAATTAATTTAACCCATATTCTTGTAAATAGTAAAAAAAATTGAAATACATTTTGAAGAAACATGGATGTGGATGATAAATAAATCCCAATAGATTATTACGTATAAACAACCTCGAATAATGAAGAGATTGCGAAATAAACCCTTACCTTGTACTTTTCCTTGGTTGGGGTAGGTTAACCTCCTATATAATGGTGAAATAATTGTTATTAAATTATACAAGAATCATATATATTAATATGATATCATATATGATCTTTTAACATTGCTTTGTTAATAATATTTTAGAATTATCGTCGTTTCGGGTGTTAAGTTACTTGTTTTCTTTTATATGTTTTGTTATGTAAGCCATGTTTTTCATGGATAGATTGTATCTTATTCATATCCATAATGATATTAATTCCTTTAACATTATTATTAATCTTCAAATTAGAATTAGACTTGAATGGATACGATGGAGAATGAATCTCATCGCGTTCGTGGAGACGATAGTCCGTACGTACGCACGAGCGACAATATCATTCTTTTGATATTAAAATAATATTTAATTCGATGGTATATCATATATACATAATAATTATCATATTATATTTATTATTTACCTGAATTACACATCATTATTATACCCATCCAAATAATAATGTTTTGAATAACAATTACACCACGACGTGGAGACGGTAAGCCGTACGTACGCACGTATGGTGACATGTCATTCAAAGGATGGATAGAATATTGAAATATGGTTGTACCATGTTTATAATAACATCAAAGTATATGTAATATAATGTATTTTTTATTTTATAATGGTAATAACAAAGATAGAATAAGTGGAAGAAGAAAGGAACTTGAAAAGGGGTGGTGAAATCATTACCTCTTCTTCGGGTTCTTCCATTTGATTTGATCAAAAGGGCTCCTTAGGTTGGCTTTCTGACTAAAGTATGGCCTCTGGGATGAAGTTAGGGAAGTTGAGAGTAGTTTGGCAGGGTTTGGCCGAACCAAAAGGCTTTGAAGGTGTGAATTAATGAGAAGGGGGTGTTCCCTTTTATAAGAGGGGTGAGGGGCACCTTTGGAAAAGCTAGAAATATTATTTTATAATAAATTCATATTCAGTTTCTAATGGAACCAAAGTGGATTATTTGATATTTAAGGTGGGGATGGGTCAAAAACCACTCAACAAATAGAATTTAGACAGGTTTGGGTCATTATATTAACCTTATCTTTTAGTTTTAACTCTTAGTTAATTATTTTGACACTTACCATGTCACTTTGTATTTTTATATTATATAGTTAATAAACTTACTATATAACTCCAAGAGACCCCCAAGTGGTCCATTAATGATAAAACTATCATGATATAATTCTCTTGGCCGAACCTTATATTTTTAGGAATTGAATATCAATTAATAATATAATATTTGTTTTAAAAACTCTTTTATGTCAATTTTGACACTATTTGGATAATTGATTTTGTGAAAATCATAACAAAATTATTACTTCGAAAAAAGTTAATTAAATCGTTCCTAACATTTCATAGTAACCTATAAAATAATTTAATTCATAAAAAGTCTCAAATTATATTTATTTGGGTATTTATAATATCAATTATTTTAATTTTTCACTATTATGGTAATTACTGCATCATCATTGTGTCATAAATAAATTAAATTATTTATTGTCTAAAAATTATAAATAAAATATCATTATGTAGGAAATCTTTTTATATTTATAATTAATATTTACAATCAAATTTACCTTATGTATAACCCTATATTAAAAATATTTTAGTAAATAAACTTTGATTTTAACTCTTTTAACTCTTCTTTGAATTAAATAATAATAAATGTCCTAATCTAATCCAAGTGGACCTAAATGATAATATTTTCTTCCTAAGGTTGTTTTTGGTCGAATTAATCTTATCCAATAGAATTAGGACATGTGTCAGGGTAATATTAATATCATTTTTACCCTTAATTACCATATTTACTTTTAACCGTGGTAAATAAAAGTAAAAAGTTACTATTCACCAAAAATTATTTTCATCTCATTGAACCACAATTTACTCCTTGATATTAACCGTGTCTCTCAGATTTTTTAAATTCCACTCACAGAAGTGGTAAAATTAGGTTTTATGAAAAATTCAGTTTTTTTAACTACCACTTAGTGGTTTCACTATTCATCAAAAAATGAAGTTTTTCAGAAAAATACAAAAAATTCACCATAGGCTAATTTCGATATTCCGAATCCAAAAATGAAGTCCATTTTGAAAAATAAAATTTATAAATTTCAAAAAGTGGGTATTACTATTCATAACGGCTAGTTTGATTGGTTGTGGTGTGTTAGAACTCGATGTTGCGTACAACACACGCTATTGCATTATTCAAAGAGAAGCTTACCATAGAAGCTTGGGGTGTTATAGTTAAGATGGGTTGTTTTAAATGGGATTTCTAAAGACCTGTAAATTTCAAGAATTTTTTTTTTCTTAATTTCTTTGGAATTTTACGAGTACGTAGTTTCTGACGGCACCCGATTCCGAGGCCCGGTGTGCCCGAAATAATTTTCTGAAACCTTGTTAAGCTTAAATTAACGTGTGTAAGCAGTTTTACTGAAAAAGTGTAATAACTCTTAAACGGTTACACGGATCAGAAATCTGAGGGAACTTCTGCACTCAGGATGGTGGTTTTACCCTTGGTGCGACTAAAGTTTAGTCGGCGCGGGCCTCCTGTGAGAAATTCCAAAAATGGCATAACCGTAAGTAAAATAACTAACTAAATTATTTTATTTTTCAAATACTTATAACTCACAAACGGTATCTCGGATTAAAAATCTAAGACAACCACTGAACTCGTGAGGGCATGCTTTATTTAATCAGATACTAACTTTGGCCGGCGTGGGCCACTAGACAAATTTAGTTTTTGGCCGCAAATAAAATAATTAAATGACAATTATTTTATTGTAAAATTCGTATCTTTTAAATGGTAACTTGGATTGAAAATCTGAGAGTACTATTGGATTCGTTGGGGTGTTTTTCACTTAGGCAGAGCCTGACCTTGACCGGCGCGGGTTGAGGGTGGCTGATAATAATTTTCCAAAAAAAATTTCGGGTACGTTCAGTAAACGTACGTGTGGGTTTTCCTATCTTTTGAACCGGTACTCGGAATTGAAATCTGAGGGCACTGATGAACTCGCAGCACCGGTTATTGCTTAAGGAGACCTTTACCGTAGTTTCTTTTTAAGCAGGTTGAGAATTAATTTTTGGGGAATTAGTTTAAAATAAATAAAATTGGTGTGTAAAATTTTATTTATATTTGAGGTGGTTAAATTCTACAAAGGGGAGTTAAGGGTGGGACCACAACCACCTAACTACCCTTGTGTGGATATTTAGATGGTGGGTCCCACACGATCCCCAACCTTTCACCTCCCCCTCAACTCCCTAAACCCCCCCCCCCCTTTATCACCCCTTAAATTAATTTGTAAACTCCCCTTTAATTATGTGAACTCCTCACCTTCTTCTCTCTCTCCCATAAGTTTTTCCAACTTCATTTCAATTAATGAATTGGATCCTCTTAGTTTTGAATTTCTTGGCATTATTAAATTTAGAGGAAGCCTTTCATTTTATTGTTGGGAAATTAATCTGCGAAGAAGCTTTGGAGGATTAGAAGGAAAAGCTTACTTTCCACGAAGAAAGCAATCTTCCTCTCGGTGAAGGGAATCTCCTTCAACCGAGGCAAGAATGTGAGGTGACACCACGAGGAGCATCGTTCTTCCGTGATGCCCGACCACCACGATGCTTTCCTTTTTCCGCGGTTCGACGACGTGCGACGTCTTTTTGAGGTAGGGGTTTTTATATATGATTGAATTCGTTTTATTGATTCTTCATATCTTAAATTCACGATGATGATGACCAAATAAACATGGACATTGTCCCGCACATAAACCATTCTCCTTTTTCTTTTTATTCTTCACGTGTTCTTCGTGCATTCTTCAATGCCAAATATTTATTGATGCTGGAAACACAAAGTTTTGTTGAGCGCAATATATGGATGTGAAGCCCCCGACGCAAGGATCACAAATATGTGATCGTTTAATTTTTTGGGCTTGGAACGAAGCCGCAATAGCTCGCTGAAGGAGGCGTCCAAATATTTATTGACGCTGGAAACTCAATGTTTCCCTGAGCGTGACATACGAACACGAAGATCTCGACCCGAGGATCAAGGATAAGCGTTCGTATCTTTTTTCCGAGTTAAATAGAAGTCGGAATGGAGTGCGGAAGGATCTGGAGGCGCAGCTGGCGGGCAGCCAAATGTGGTGGCCATGTGTAAAGAAGAGGAGGCGCTAGTTTGGGTGGTGCGTGGCTTTTGGGTGTGTTAAGTTAAGAATTAAATTAAATTAAAAATAATAATAATATAATAATGTTATTATTATTTTCGTTGGGAAAACCGAATTTTGACGGTATCTTCTTCATGTGACCTCGGTTTCACGAACCGTTAGTGGTAGTGCGACCCTAACTTCGAGATGGAATTTATGAGTCCATTATTGGATGTCCTTTTCGGGTTTTTGGATCAGGTACCTGAAACGCTCGTACATAATAGATTTAATATTATTATTCAATCTTTGACCCGCCATAACTCATGCGTGCGACGTCCGACTGACTCGCCGTCAGCGGCGATGTGACTCTGTCTTTAAGACGGTCGATTCAAGTCTAATGTTGGATATTAAATTCTGGTTCGTGGCTCGGGCCCACGAAACACCGAATAATAATATTAGTATTATTATTACAGGATCTTGTATCTGATATATCTCTCTCATACGGTGTCGGAATGACGAACCGTCTGTGACGTTGCGACCCTGGAATTAAGACGGACGTTTCAAAACCAATTTTGGATATTTAAGTCTAGGTTGAGGCATGGGCCCCACAAGGCCCGGTTCGCGTATGATGTGGTGAAATGCAACTTTTTCACCGGCTATCCGTTTTGGACCAATGGGTAGTCCATCTCGTGTGTTATTCCGTATGGATCGCAATGGTGTGACCGGTTTGGTAAACCGGTGTCATTTGAAGTACGACTGGGTTGGATCGAACATGAATCCAACCGGGCCCTCGGAGCAAAAATGCTTATATCTTGAGCTCCGGACATCCGATTGACGTGTCGTCGACTTTGTTGGATTCCTCTTGATGAGATGGTTCTTTTGTCACTCTTCGCCAGAGATTTGGATGTAGTTGGAGTATGATCGGGTTGGATTGTACCCAAAATCCAACCGGGCCCCTGGAATGGATAAGCTGATAACTTTCAGACTAGACGTTCGTTTGACGAACCGTCAGCCGCGTTGGTGATCACGTGGAAAAACGATCCCTATGAGTATACCCTATGAGAGTTCGGGGTACAGTTGAGATACGGATGGATTGGTTCGCACACGAAACCAACCGGACCTCGGGGACAAAAAGGATAATAACACACAGACCGGGCGTCCGATTGACGCTCCGTCTGTTGCGTTGAGACCCCTGTGACGAGGCGGTCCTTTGAGATACTTCTTCGTGGAACTTTTTTATACTTTTAGTATCGACCAGTAGCTCATGGAGCGGACCCTCACGGAGACGAGCGTGCAGAGTACGGAGACCGTGTAGCCGGATGAGACCTGACGACTGCTTGACCGATCGAATCGGTGTGTTTCGGATAGCCCAGTGGGTAGCGCTTGGTTGTAGAGGCAGACCCACGGCGGAGGAGTGCTTGGTTATAGCAGAAGACCCGCGGTACTCAACAGAAGGAGTGCCTCTGGAGGCTATGAGGGGGAGCGCTTGGTTCTAGCGGCAGACCCACGGCGGAGGAGCGCTTGGTTGTAGCGGCAGACTCGCGGTACTCAACAGAAGGAGTACCTCTAGAGGCTATAAGGGGGAGAGCTTGGTTGTAGCAGAAGACCCATAGTGGGAAGTGCTTGGTTGTAGCAGCAGTCCCATAGTACTCGATAGGAGGAGTACCCCAGCAGTCTTAGGTTAGTGAGCAGTACCTCGGAGTCGTGACAGGACCACTGTACACTCCAGAGACGGGGCTCTTCAGCAGTTACGGTTTCGATAATGAAAATCTTGGTTTGAGCTGAGTCTATAACCATTGTGTTTACCTCATGATTGAGATCGGTCACTTGATAACTTAGGTATATGTATGGGCATATACCTGGGTAGTGGTTATCTGTTGATTTCATAATCTTTGTGTTTCCTAATGATTGAGATGCATTACTTGATAACTTGGGTATATGTATGGGCATATACCTAGGTAGAGGTTATCTGTTGAGATCTTCTTTGGGGTTGTCCTTATTGGATTTAGTGAGACCTTGAGGGTCTCAGGGTCCCTACTGTGTATCGTTATACTCACCCCTGCACGGGCTATTCCCGCACCTCATTGTGTTGGTTGCCGACGACGGGAAGCGCAGACAGAGGCCGAGTGTTCGAGGACTGAACGGTACCCGGAGGTGGACCTCACGACGAGACAGTATCTGGTGGTGGACTTCACAACTAGAAGACACACAGAGGAGGTTGATGGGAGAGAGCATTGTGGAGGCTATTTGTACCTACCCTTCAGGTAGGATCTGTGGTGGACGATCCAGGAGTTGTGCTATCTATACCTACCCTTCAGGTAGGATCCTTGGCGGATGATCCAGGAGATGCTTGTCACCTTCTGTCTGTTTTATCTTTTTCCTTTTACTTTACAGTTGGGCTTGTATTTCCGGCCCCTTTACTTTCAGCACAACTTGTTTCAGTTTTACTTAGTGTTTTACTTCCGCTTGTACTCTGTGGTATTTTGTTTACTTTTATAAAGGCAATGCCTTCCCAGTTATTGGGATTTACTCCTTTGGTGCTAGTCTCCAGCCCCTGGCCTATGGAAGGCGGGCTTGGGGTAGTCACGGCATGGGCCCCGAGGACGGGTCGTGACAAATTGGTATTAGAGGAGTTGGTTCTACTGCAGAACTTATAACTCTGATATTCCATTTCTGTGAAGCAATAGTGTTAAGGGTACCGAGTGTGGTTTTCAGTTCAGGGAGTCCAGTGTTGGTGCAGCGGCCGACGTATCCGTACACCATGACCCTGACTACTGATTTCCGACTTTGTGCACAAAAACACTGATTGCGTGTGTGTTTCTAAGAGTTTTAAATTCATCTCAAACCAGGCCATCTCACCAGGTATAAATCGTTTGACCGTGTCGTATCTGTTCAGGATATCTCCATGCAGACAGTCAGTTGGAGTTCTGAGATAGTACACGATGGCAGCCCACCGGGCGACGAGGCTTTGGTGCAGGGCCCTTTTTACTATGTTGGAACCCTCAGGTGGTGTACCAGCAGCACCACCACCTGTTGGGAAGCAGATTCCCCCAGCTAAACTAGCGAACTGTGCACGCTGGCAGAGCGCGTTGCACGAGTTCCAGCAGCAGCGGCCTCTGAGGATACAAGGCGAGGCAGATTCCCAAACAGCAGAGCACTGGCTGGAGGCGATTGTTAGAGTTTTCCTCCTAACTGAGGCATCAGGAGAGTGGATGGTTGACTTGGCCACTAGTGTTTTCCAGTGAATGACCATGAGGATGGTCTGCATAGTGATGAGGATTCGGTACGTGGACTGATGCCTAAGATAGTGCCTTCGGGTAGTGTATCAGCTATACATCACTACTTGTTGGTCAGCAGTTACAACCGACGGTACCGATAGGTGACACATGTAAGCTTACTGCCTTACACGTGTTCTAACATCAGATACCCTCAAGTTTCGAGGTGAACCTGATTCGAAGGAGGCTGAGGACTGGCTTGAGGAGGTGGCTGAGATTTTTCTAGAGCTTATACAGCTTCGGCAGGATGACGTGTCGGTAGCTGAGAATTCATCGAGGCGTACCAAACATTCCGAGTACTCAATGAATATGATTCGAGCCATCACTTTTTCCTCTATGAATTCCTACTCACATTAGGGTGCTAGAGAGAACCTTGAGGTTGAATGTTCTTTGGCTGAATGAATACAGCTAGAGAATGTTAGAATTTGGAACGCAGCGACCTGGTGCCAGTCTCAGAGACTTGGGCGTGCGAATGTTTCAAGAAGAGGAAATGTTAAGGATAGATAAATCTGTAGAGCATCAGACGTGGAGGTAGAGATAGGAGAGCAGCATGAGGTGGTGTACATTTAAACATATTACAACCACCCGCCTTTGTTGTCCCCTCCAGGCTCAGGGAGCTGGAGGGCAGGGGAAAAGAGTAGCTGCATGCGGTCAAGGAGTGCGACCGAAATGGCTCTAAGGATGATTCGAAGTTCGGACTTTGTCTTCTACTAGCTTCCATAGCCACAGACATCGATACGAATCATCCCTTCCTTCCATGAATCTAGTCCCAGACCTAGAGTATCCGGTTAAGCCGTTGACTTGACCCTCACGTCTAGAGATACCTTTGGTAGGAGACTCGATAGTCACATTTACGCCAATGGTGTGATCTGACCCTTGAGGTGAGAGTCTCGGTTGGGACCTCTTGGTGGCAGCGTCGAGGCCTTACGACGTTAGTTTGAGTATGGATTGGGAAATCACTGCTCATACTCAAATTGAAGGTATTAGGAAAATGTCAGGATGGGTTTTCCTTGGTCGGTGAAAAGGAAACCCCAGGCAGCACAACATAAACTCGTGCATGGGAGGGTGTATCTGATCATTCTTGGTTCGGCCAACCTTACCCTCGTGGCAGCAGGAGTTTTGAGTTTCAATTCTAATCAGGAAAGGGAGACCTCTAGAGTTCGATAATGGAGACCACGTTCTTATACGGGTCTCACCTTGACGAGGTTTACGGAGATGTAGCCGAGGCGGTGAGATATCTCCGAGGTTCAACGGACCTTTCTAGGTCCCCAGCAGGGTCGGAGAGGTGGTTTACCGCTTCACCTTTCCACCTCAATTGCATTAGGTGCATGAAATCTTCCACGTACCTCGGATGAGGAGATACGTGCAAGATCCTTCACACATCATCGACCTCAGGGAGTTGGACGTCGATGACAGGGCGACATGCACAGAGGTTCCAGTGGAGATTGAGGATCGACAGGAGTGGGTCCTACGTGAATGATTGATTCCTCAGGTGCGCTTTCACTGGCAGCATGGGAACCTTCAGGAGAGCACATGGGAGAGGAAGGCTCAGATGCGTGCTCATTACCACTTTTGTTTCCATAGTTTGTGTTATAGCTTTATGGGGATGTAAAGCCTTGAGGTGGGAGTAATGTAAAGACCTGAAAATTTCAAGAAATTTTTTTTTCTTAATTTCTTTGGAATTTTATGAGTACGCAGTTTCTGACGGCACCTGATTCTGAGGCCCGGTGTTCCCGGAATAATTTTCCGAAATCTTGTTAAGCTTAAATTAACGTGTGTAAGCAGTTTTACTGAAAAAGTGTAGTAACTCTTAAACGGTTACACGGATCAGAAATCTAAGGGCACCGTTGTGCTCAGGAAGGCGGGTTTACCCTAGGCGCGACTTAATTTTAGTCGGTGCGGGCCTCCTATGAGAAATTCCAAAAATGGCATAACCGTAAGTAAAATAATTAAATAAATTATTTTCTTTTTCAAATGCTTATAACTCACAAACGGTAGCTCGGATTAAAAATCCGAGTCAACCGCTGAGATCGTGAGGGCATGGTTTATTTAAGTAGATACTAACTTTGGCCAGCGTGGGCCACCAGAAAAAATTAGTTTTTGGCCGCAACTAAAATAATTAAATGACAATTATTTTATTACAAAATTCGTATCTTTTAAATGGTAACTCGGATTGAAAATCCGAGAGTACCGTTGGATTCGTTGGGGCGTGTTTCACTTAGGTAGAGCCTGACCTTGACCGGCACGGGTCGAGGGTGGCTGATAATAATTTTCCGAACTTTTTTTTGGGTACGTTTAGTAAACGTACGTGTCAGTTTTCCTATCTTTTGAACTGGTACTCGAAATTGAAATCTGAGGGCACCGATGAACTCACAGCACTGGTTATTACATAAGGGGACCTTTACCGCTGTTGCATTTTAAGCGGGCTGAGAATTAATTTTTGGGGAATTAGTTTAAAATAAATAAAATTGGTGTGCAAAATTTTATTTATATATGAGGTGGTTAAATTCTACAAAGGGGGGTTAAGGGTGGGACCACAACCACCTAATTACCCTTGGGTGGATATTTAGAAGGTGGGGCCCACATGATCCCCAACCTTTCACCTCCCCCTCAACTCCCTAAACCCCCCTTTATCACCCCTTAAATTAATTTGTAAACTCCCCTTTAATTATGTGAACTCCTCACCTTCTTCTCTCTCTCCCATAAGTTTTGCCAACTTGATTTCAATTAATGAATTGGATCCTCTTAGTTTTGAATTGCTTGGCATTATTAAATTAAGAGGGAGCCTTTCATTTTATTGTTGGGCAATTAATCTGTGGAGAAGCTTTGGAAGATTAGAAGGAAAAGCTAAATTTCCACGAAGAATGCAATCTTCCTCTCGGCGAAGGGAATCTCCTTCAACCGAGGCAAGAATGTGAGGTGACTCCACAAGGAGCACTTTTCTTCCACGATGCCCGACCACCACGATGCTTTCCTCTTTCTGCAGTTCAATGACGTGCGACGTCTTTTCGAGGTAGGGGTTTTTATATATGATTGAATTCGTTTTATTGATTCTTCATATCTTAAATTCACGATGATGATGACCAAATGAACGTGGACATCATCCCGCACATAAACCATTCTCCTTTTTCTTTTTATTCTTCACGTGTTCTTCGTGTGTTCTTCAATGCCAAATATTTATTGACGCTGGAAACACGAAGTTTTGTTGAGCACAATATATGGATGCGAAGCCCTCGATGCAAGGATCACAAATATGTGATCGTTTAATTTTTCGGGCCTGGAACGAAGCCGCAATGGCTCGCGGAAGGAGGCGTCCAAATATTTATTGATGCTGGAAACTCAATGTTTCCCTGAGCGCGACATACGGACACGAAGATCTCGACCCGAGGATCAAGGATATGTGTTCATATCTTTTTTCTGAGTTAAATCGAAGTTGGAATGGAGTGCGGATGGATCTGGAGGCGCAGCTGGCGGGCAGCCAAATGTGGTGGCCATGTGTAAAGAAGAGGAGGGGGTAGTTTGGGTGGTGCGTGGATTTTGGGTGTGTTAAGTGAAGAATTAAATTAAATTAAAAATAATAATAATACAATAATGTTATTATTATTTTCTTTGGGAAAACCGTATTTTGACGGTATCTTCTTCGTGCGACCTCGGTTTCATGAACCATTAGTGGCAGTCTGACCCTGACTTTGAGACGGAATTTATGAGTCCAATATTGGATGTCCTTTTCGGGTTTTTGGATCGGGTACCCGAAACGCTCGTACATAATAGATTTAATATTATTATTAAATCTTTGACCTGCCATAACTCATGCGTACGACGTCCGATTGACTCACCGTCAGCGGCGATGTGACTCTGTCTTTAAGATGGTCGATTCAAGTCTAAATTTGGATATTAAATTCTGGTTCGTGGCTCGGGCCCACGAAACACCGAATAATAATATTATTATTATTATTACGGGATATTGTATCTGACATATCTCTCTCATACGGTGTCGGAATGACAAACTGTTTGCGACGTTGCAACCCTAGAATTAAGATAGGTGTTTCAAACCCAATTTTGGATATTTAAGTCAAGGTTGAGGCGCGGGCCCCATGAGGCCCAGTTCGCGTATGATGCGGTGAAATGCAACTTTTTCACCGGCTATCTGTTTTGGAACAATGGGTAGTCCATCTCGTGTGTTATTCCGTATGGATCGCAATGGTGTGACCGGTTTGGTTAACTGGTGCCATTTGAAGTACGACTGGGTTGGATCGAACATGAATCCAACTGGGCCCTCAGAGATAAAATGCTTATATCTTGAGCTCCGGACATCCGATTGACGTGTCGTCGACTTTGTTGGATTCCTCTTGATGAGACGGTTCTTTTGACACTCTTCGCCAGAGATTTGGATGCAGTTGGAGTATGACAGGGTTGGATTGTACCTGAAATCCAACCGGGCCCCTGGAACGGATAAGCTGATAACTTTCATACTGGACGTCCGTTTGACGAACCATCAACGGCATTGGTGATCACATGGAAAAACGATCCCTATGAGTATACCCTATGAGAGTTTGGGGTACAGTTGAGATACGGCCGGATTGGTTCGCACACGAAACCAACTGGGCCCTGGGGACGAAAATTCTAGTAACACACAGACCGGGCATCCGATTGACGCGATGTCTGTTGCATTGAGACCCCTGTGACGAGGTGGTCCTTTGAGATACTTCTTCGTGGAACTTTGTGATACTTGTAGTATCGACCAGTAGCTCGTGGAGCAGACCCTCACGGAGACGAGCGTGCGGAGTACGGAGACCGTGTATCCGGCTGAGACCTGGCGACTGCTTGACTGATTGACTCGGTGTGTTTCGGATAGCCCAGTGGGGAGCGCTTGGTTGTAGCGGTAGACCCACGGCGGAGGAGTGCTTGGTTGTAGCGGCAGACCCGTGGTACTCAACAGAAGGAGTACCTCTGGAGGCTATGAGGGGGAGCGCTTGGTTGTAGCGGCAGACCCACGGTGGAGGAGCACTTGGTTGTAGCGGCAGACCTGCGGTACTCAAGAGAAGGAGTACCTCTAGAGGCTATGAGGGGGAGCGCTTGGTTGTAGCGGCAGACCCATGGTTGGAAGCGCTTGGTTGTAGTAGCAGGCCCACAGTACTCGACAGGAGGAGTACCTCAGAAGTCTTAGGTTAGTGAGCAGTACCTCGGAGTCGTGACAGGACCACTGTACACTCCAGAGACGGGGCTCTTCAGCAGTTACGGTTTCGATAATGAAAATCCTGGTTTGAGATGAGTCTATAACCTTTGTTTTTACCTCATGATTGAGATGGGTCACTTGATAACTTAGGTATATGTATGGTCATATACGTGGGTAGTGGTTATCCGTTGATTTCATAATCTTTGTGTTTCCTCATGATTAAGATGGGTTACTTGATAACTTGGGTATATGTATGGGCATATACCTAGGTAGAGGTTATCTGTTGAGATCTTCTTTGGGGTTATCCTTGTTGGATTTAGTGAGACCTTGATGGTCTCGGGGTCCCTACTGAGTATTGTTATACTCACCCATGCACGGGCTATGCCCGCACCTCGTTGTGTTGGTTGCAGACGATGGGTAGCACCGACAGAGGCCGAGTGTTCGAGGACTGAATGGTACCCGGAGGTGGACCTCACGACGAGACAGTATCTGGTGGTGGACTTCACTATGAGAAGACACACAGAGGAGGTTGACGGGCGAGAGCATTGTGGAGGCTATCTGTACCTACCCTTCAGCTAGGATCTGTGGTGGACGATCTAGGAGCTGCGCTATCTGTACCTACCCTTCAGGTAGGATCCTTGGTGGACAATCTAGGAGCTTCTTGTCACCTTCCATCTGTTTTATCTTTTTCCTTGTACTTTATAGTTGGTCTTGTATTTCCGGCCCCTTTACTTTTAGCACAGCTTATTTCAGTTTTTCTTAGTGTTTTACTTCCGCTTGTACTCTGTGGTGTTTTGTTTACTTTTGTAAAGGCAATTCCTTCCTAGTTATCGGGATTTACGCCTTTGGTGCTAGTCGCCAGCCCCTGGCCTATGGAAGGCGGGCTTGGGGTAGTCACGACATGGGCCCCGAGGACGGGTCATGACAGGATTTCATTTAAAAATTAAATATATTTTTCCTCTATAACATGGAATTGAAAACCTATATAATTAAACACATATTGATGAGTTTTAACTTTTTAGGTAGATGTTATTCTTACCTCCCTTAATAAAGGCTGATAGGCACATTATATGCCTTTCTTTGAGATGAGTGTGTAGATGATTCCGGGTGAGATGTGACCTTAGTGAGAGGTTTGACCTATGGGATAGGTGGTAAGACCTAGTGATCCATATTGAGACATGATCGATAGGTCATGGTGGAGACTCAAAGGGACTTAGTTTTAACTTGGACCCTTATGAGTTAGCATTCGGTTTGATCAAGGGTGATATATGAGAAGGGATATTCCATGCCATTACAGATTCCTTTTTAGGTAGTGATATTATTTTTACACTCCTGTTGATACCAATGCATTGGAATTATCATATTTTAAATTAATAGAATGATGATTCCTTTAGTTTTTAAGAAATCCCCCAGGGTGATTGTTTATCAAGGCTAGCTTCAACGGAGAGTTTTGTTTAAGTGTTTAGACCTAATGACCAGGGGTTGTGTAGTCATAAACATAATCAAAGAATGGGTATCTGTGCATGACTATAATTATGCCTATGGTTTTGAAATGGTATCGTGTGGTGGTGTTCGTTTGATGAATCTTGGAACAAGTGGGGAACCTAATTTTGAAGGGGATTTCTAAGATATATTTTGTAATAATGAGACTGATGTGATGTGTATCATAGTTATATTTTCTTTTTGATAGAAAACATACAGGATATAATTTAGGTCATGAATTGAGTGGTATGGGATAGTGCATCCATTGTGTAGGGAGATATTGGAATGATGTGTGCAAGTTTTTTGTGGTACTGTTTAAGTAATTAATTAGTGAGAGACCATGTGCAAGATGAGGAATGATGGTTTAATGTATTGTTATGTTCATGGTTTCCTAAAATTTGTGGTAAAATTAAATATAAACCTTTTTGGTATAGGAGATAATAATAATGGATCAGGTGTGGTGGCATGATGGATCTGAATCAATATTGGTCAGTTATTGACAATGTTGAAGTGTGGATCACTATGAGTGACACACATTTGGTTATGAAACTAATTTATATTGTTCACAAGGAGTGGTATAAGGTGGTACATAAGTTGGGGAGTGCAATATTTTTCTTTTTAGGATGGTGATCCTTGATATATTTTTAAAATCAGTGTTTTCCATGGAATCTTTTATTGGAAATTTGGAATTGGCATTGTTGTCATTTTTTTAGGAATAAGCAGCTTTTTTCTGTGTGATTCATTGTGTTCGATGATATATGGTTTGTTTGACTTTGAACCTAGTTTTTAATTGTAAAGGTAATGATAAGGATACTCATATAGTGGGGATTATTAGATCAGTCACAGTTAAATGTCTCTCATGTTAAAAGATTTATGGATATTACAAGACTAGTCATTGGATAGCCAAGATAGTGTAGTTATATAGATTCTCAAAATGGGATCATGGATACTATTGAACCCCAAGGATTTTCATGGATGAGAAGGGTTATGGTTGGATGGTTGTAATGTCCCATGTTTCTCCAGACTATGAAATTGAGAAGAATTTTGTTATTTTTTCTTCTGAATACTCATGAGGCATAAAATGGTCTTTTCCCTAGGTATATGATCTTGGATGATTTTTATGACCACTCTTTTGTTCCTAGAATAAGGTGTTTACACAAGGATATGTGATTTGTGGAATTACGATCCATTAAAATTTTCACAGAATAATTAATATTTAATATTTAATAAATTAAATATTAATTTATTCATGTGTGTTTATTTGGTGATATATTTTGAATGGAGGGTCAGATTGAGATTCCTTTTTCACATTTGGGTTTATAATTTGTGAATTTTCCTAATCTAGGCATAAAATCCTGTTGGTAATTGGGTCTGGGCTCGAACCCATTTTCCTTTTTTCTCTTTCTTCCTTTTATTTTTCTTATTTTATTTCTGCTAATCTCCCAAGATACATGCATAAACCCATGTTATTTTCCCATTTCTATTACCTATAGGGTAAAGGAATAGGGGGGAAGATCGGTGTCACCTTAGAGCTTAGGAGGAGCTGGATCGTCATGTAGTGGCTACATATCATATAAATGAGAAAATATTCAGTGGATTTCATCCAAAGGTTGCTTGCTTTTTGTTTTTTCCAAAATACCTATATATTTAAAATTTACAAGTATTAAGTCCCATTTAGGGTTTATGATTACCCCTAGTGGGTCGGTTTATGCTTAAATGTGGGGAAATGGGATTTTGGGTTGATCATTGGGGTTTCCATTCAGGAAATCTCGATTACTTTGCATGTGGTTCTATGAAAACATGTTGTGTAATCTTCATGTTTGGATAATATGACTTTTTAAAACTATATTCCATGTAATTGGGAGTACATTTCATGTAGTTTCTCTTAGTTTGTGGCTAGGTACATGTCCACGCATCCCATGTGGGGGCACTAGGTCATATAGGGTGCCTAGATATACCCCATATGAGATACATGGCATGTAAAAGTACATACCGAGGTAAGAACATATGGATAGGAAATGTGAGTTACATGGGAAGGTAATCTACATTGGTTACATTGTTTGTTTGTTTTTTGTACATCATGTACTCGGGTTTTACAATCAATGTCTGGATGAAGTACATACCCCGGTGGGGAATTGAGAGTACACATCGTGTACTCAGATAAACACATTGTGTACTTATACCTTTCTAACCTTTTGAGTTATTTTCATGTTTTTATGCCTTAGATTTAGAATTTTATTTTATAAGAGACCATTTTGAGTATTTGTTTTTTTATTGTGTTATTGAAACACTTTAAGTGATTTAGGGACTCCTTAAAGGTGTTTTGGTGTGAGAGAGATTTAATGCAGATGTTTTTCATCCAATTAAATGAATTAATATGTCTCGTGTGAGTAAAACATGGGATGAGATCCATTTAAGGGTTGGTTTTTTTATTGGTAGAAATTCTATGATAGAATTAATGTCCTAATATGGGGTACCTTGGGGTCATCCCAAGTTAGCATGACTGGTTTGCGACTTAACGATGTGGGTAGGTTGGGTGTTCAAACCAACTTAGAGTGATTCCTAGAACTATGATGGGACATGAAACATCTTCCTTGGTTGATTATTATTTGTCTTTTCCCTTGAAAACATATCCCTTTTGATGCATTTCATTTGTCCTAGGAGTTCATGAGTTTCTACTGACAGGGTTGTGGGATGTGTTTACTCTTTGAGTTAAGTTTGTAACCAAGGATCCTAAGAGGGAATCCTTTACTTATGTTTTAATTTGGAGGTTCCCATGAGGGATTCCTTCACTACGATTGACACCTAGAGGATCCCATGTAGGATGGCTCTATTTTCTTACTCTTTTTAAGGATCCCAAGAGGGATTCCTCATCTTATAATCTGACTTAGAGGATCCTTGGTGGGATGCCTCTACTTGATTTCATTTTCAGGGATCCCAAGAGGGTTTCCTTCAATTATGTGTTGAAATATAGGATATCAAGATGGATTTATCTCATGTGTTTTTACCCAAGGGACCTAGTGGGTGACCCAGTGTTTGATCGACACTGAGCTAGAGAGTTATAGGTTTTGGTAGAGATAGTAGCAGGTGTCATGTTATGACATGTAGCAAACATGTAAGCCCAAGGTGTTGTCTTAGTAGTGAGATTTTAGGCATTCATCAAACCTCACTTTTTTATTTAATCATTCACTTAGTTACCATTAGAGTGGATATGATTCTAGAAGTGCTTTCGGGTACATGGCATATGGGGCCTTATTCGATGTGATGACATTATGGGGATTCGTAGAGGTATTATCTGGGATCTAGCTTATAATATTATTTGATTGACTATTACATTATTAGGATACCTAGAGGTACTTCCTATGATCTAGGTTTTTGGAATTATCAATTAAATGTTACTTTATTAGGATGCCTAGTGACATTGGGATCCTTCCTTTTATAGGGTACACAAATGATGTTATCGGGTGGGAACATTTCTCCTTAGCACTAGATTTGAGATATTACCGAGAATTGATTAATATATCCTCAAGAAACAACTATGATTATCCCTAGGATCGGTGTGGACACACCAATAATATATTTCCCATAATTTCCTAGTAATGGGTTCATTGATTTCTTAATTTGGAATTATAGGACATGATGCTCGTCATCGTTAATTTATAATTATTGTTCATTGAATTCCACATCATTAATTTGGAATTATAGAACATGGAACTCCTCATTGTTAATTTGGAATTATTAAATATTGAAATCCTCATCATTTATTGGGAATTTTTGGACATGATTCTCCACATCCCATTGGTTAAGAATTTTGTACATGATACTCCTCATCATTTACTATGAATGTTTGAACATGATGGTCCACGCCCTTTATGTTTTGGAATAGTGGGATATGGTACTCCACATTATGGACTGGGATTGTCAGGAATTCCAATCCATATCTCTAGTTTGGAAGCTTGTACTAGTTCCACTTATTTAAAAATATTATACTCATATGATATAAGGTTTTAGAACATTTTTTATGCTAGCTGAAGAAGGTATGGTCGATTAGGATTATGAACCCAAGGATCGACTTGATTGTACAAATCCTGAGTGGTATGAAATCTAACTCAATATATTATTTATGGGATATTCAGTTGATTGAGTTAATGGATACAAGTATCAATTATGGTTTTACTTTATTATTTTATTCATTTTTGTATTGGTTAGGGTATGTATATTGCATGAGAATGCACTTATGGTAGCGGGTTATAGATTCACCATTGGGGGTGTCCTGCTGAGATTTATTTATTACCCCTTATAAATGCTAGGTTAGAATGTGTAATGGAAGATGGCCCAAATGGGTAATATAATATATTAAAAAAAATAGATAAAAATAAATTATTAATGATAATTATGATAGTTAATTTGTAGTGGGAATAAAATAATGCACACATTGAATTTTTTTTAGAGTATTTCATCCTAAATTGGACCTAATCCACTCTTATTCCTCTCCACTCAGTGAGAGATACATTATGCACTAATCATATTTTTGAAAGAGAATCATAACCTGATTATAAACTAATTTATCTATATCAAGAATATCCAAGACACCTATCTTTTTTATAGAGAGTCATAACCTAACTAAAACACTGAATTTAGAAAATGGGAGTCACAACCCAGAAAATCCTCACCTTATAATATGTGAGTCATATTCTGATGATATAGAATAAGATTTTTTTTAAAGCATGGATATAAAAATGAGTGCACATGAAATATAAAAATAAGTTTTACAAACACAAAAAACCAGGCCAAATATGATAGAAAAAGAAAGAACATATAGAATTTCTTGGGAAATGTATCAATATGTCTTATCAAGGAAGTAGTATTCATAAAAGTTTTCATTCATCCCTTGAGTGATCATTAATTAGTAGTGATAAATGATCAGTATAAGAAAAACATTTATCACTTCATGGTATAAACACCCCAACACTCTCCACAATGTATCACCTGTAAATATAAAAGCTCTCATCAAAAAGTCTCATATTAGAACCTTGTATATTTAACCCCTTGTATAGGAAAAGTCTTAAATTCCTTTATAATAAAATAAACTCAACACAATAGAGATTGGATGGGGAATCTAAAATTCAAAAATGATAAAACTTTATTATTGGAAAATGGGAGAAAAGAGAGAAATTATCATTGGATAAAAATCTATCAAATCAAAACCAAGATTTTATACAATGAAGTATGATTCAAAAAAAATTTAAATCAATAAATTTAATAGTTTCAAATACTTCCATAATAATAGTTCAGTTAATGATCCCATGAAAATCTAAAGTTTCAATTTAATTATGAAATTAAAAAACAATCTATTTAAAACAAGCAGTAAATATGCAGTGAATATCATAAGTTAATCACACTTACTTACTGATATTAAAATTAATTTTAATGAGATTGATATCCACTAATATTAATTTTAAGACAATAAAATTGAAGAAAACATTATAAAATAATAAAAATTATTCTTGAGTTTTAAGCTATATGTTTCATACCTGAAAATAAAATAGGCTTCAATGTTCATAAAAAATTGTTTAAAAAATGAAGAACACTTTGCACAAGTTTTACATAATTAATATGGATTTATAAATTCCTTATATTAAATTAAATATATGATATGAGCATGTATAAAATAGTTATATGAAACAAAATGTAAAATAGAGCATTTTTTCTAGAGTTTAGAAAAACTTGTAGAAATTCACTAAACTGCGTATCCAAATTCACATAGGGGTTTTTCACATAGGTTTTTTTCTCTACATATGTTAATTAAGCACATAAGAAAGTTTATTTAAGAGATTCCCAAAAAGAGATTCACCATGTAGGTGATTCATATAAGGTATTTGTGTAAGATAATTGATTATATAAAATATTCACATATCTCAATTTCTGAAAATTATAAATATATTGACTTTTAAAATTTTACAACTAATATATACTATATATATGGAAGAATTAGCTTTGGATAATTTTTAATTTTATTTATAAAATTTCATTATCTTTCCAATATTTCAATAATAGCCTTGATCTGATTTATAAACCTCATTTTATTATTAAAAACCTAAAACAAAAAAGTTTTGAAAAATTGTAAAAAAATTGACTGAAAACATTTAGTAAATTATATCCTAATTTCAAGAATTATAGAGATTGATTCATCAGTTTATGTATAATAAGGAAACATATAAACTCTTCTTGGATATCTAAACAAATAATCACTCAAATTTGAGTCTTGTAGCCCAGGATATAGTTGACATACATAGGGTAATAGAATTTGGAAAATTGACTGTGTGGTTCACAAAACAACTACATCAATTTCTAATCAGCTAGGTGGATAATAATTTAGATATGTTTTTTATAGAATATTTGATATATGGGATCAGTAAAAAAACATGTTTAAGTGATATTTTAAGGTCCCAAATAACTTTTTTATCCTTTTAAATCATAATAAAACTTGTAGAACATGTTATAAAAAATAAAAAAATGAAATATAAATATATTTTAAGAAAATAAATATTTTGATATACTCAAAGTTAAATAAAATTAATCAATATAAAATTAAAATTATTATTACATTTAAAGGAAATAAAACAAATAAATCCTTTTAATTATCAAAACATAAATTGGTTCAAAGAGACCCTCAAAATTTTCCTACTTTTGATAATTACAAAACCAAGTATAATTTCAAAGATATATACCCCCTTTTGAAATTATGAAAAAGATAAGGTTTTAGTAGATAAAATTTTTCTTTAAAAATAATTAAAATATTATATAGAATGTTCTTAAAAATTCATATTAAAAATATATATATGTCAAGGAGCTAACATAAATTCATCCAATATTAAAACATATAATTAAATGTAGTGAACATAATATTTAAACGTTCCTTGAGAAAAATAATGAGGAATGTTTTTTTAAAATAATATTTTATTAAAATTGAATATTTAAAAAGTAAGTTAACATCATCCAAGAAGTATTATTAAACTTAAAACAGTTATATATTAAATAAATATGTATATAAATTAAACAAAATTAATCGAAAAACCTAATTCCATATTTTACATATTTCATATCAATACATTCAAACTCTCCCTAAACACATGAAAACAAAAAAAATATTATAATTCCTTGATGACAATATCAAATTTAATATTTTAAAATTAAGTATATTTTAAAGTCATAGTAAATATATATGAAAGTTGATTTATAATAAGGATAAACTATAAAACAATATCTCCCTTATTCAAATGATCTCTAATAAAATGAAATTGAACATCTATATGCTTTATTCAATAATTTTGTAAAGATTTCTTGGAAATATAAATTTCTGATGTATTATCACAATATATAGGAAAATTATTAAGATAAATATTAAATCACATAATTTTTTTAATATATATACTTTTATCATAACAAATAGTAGCATAAATATACTAAGATTCTGTAATAAATTGAGAAATAGATCATTACTTCTTAGAAGACCAAGAAATTAAACATTTTCTAAGAAAATGAAAAATTATTTGTGTACTTTTTCTATTAATTCTATTACCTATAAAATTAGATTCAGAATAGGATATTAATTCAAAAAATATATAATTAAAATAAAACAAACTATAGATATAAATTCCTTTAACATGTCTAATTATCATTTTCACAGTTATAATATGACTCTCTTTAGGATCATCTTAAAATATTGCACATAAAAAAGACTAAGTGGAATATCGGGTCTAGATATAGTTAAGTAAAGAATGTTACTTATCATGAATCTATGAACATAAATATCAATAGATTTTTTAGATATATCAACATATAAATCACAACTAGCACTCATAAGTGGTTTCATAGATTTACGAGACTCATAGAAAAAACTTTTAACCAACTATTTAGCATACTTTTTTTGATAAATAATGATACCATATTTTATTTCTGAAATTAAATTTCCAATAAATAACTTTAATTATACCATTAAACTCATGTCAAATTCAGATTCCATAAAAGTACAAAAATATTTACAGACAAATTCACTAGAGGAACCAAAAACTATATCATCAATATAAATTTATATAGTTAAAATATCATTATAAATTATTTTAATAAAAAGGGTAGGATAAAAATAACCTTTATTAAATAAAATATTCAATAAAAAATAAATCATTTCATACCAAGAACGGGGTGCTTTTTTGGGACAATAAAAATATTTAGATAAATATAAAACATGATCAGGATATTTTTCATTTTAAAAAATAGGGATTGAGAAACATAAACTTCTTTAGTTATAAAACCATTTAAGAAATAATTTTGTTACATCCATTTGATACAACTTAAAATTTGTAAATAAGAAAAGGATAACAAGATAATAATAACGTCTAACCAAGAAACATGTGAAAAAGAAACTTCAAATTCTATACCCTCTACTAGAGAGTATCCTTGGGTAACAAGTCTCGAATTATTTTTGACAATCTGTCCAAATTCATCCATATTGATTCTGAATATCCATTTATTTATGATTACATGATTATCCTAAAAAAAATCAATAAAATATGAAACATTATTTCTAAAAAAAATTATTATCCTCATCTTGCATACTAATAATCCAATTTGGATTATTTAAAGAATCAATAAAATTAGTAGGGAAATGATTAGAAACAAAATCAGAGTTAGTAAAGAAGTTTAAAGTAGAGCTTATGGTTTTAATACTAGAACCAACATTAATAATCACATATTCAATGTTATAATCTTTATGAATCTTCCATGATCATGGATCAAGTTGATATGGATTATTATCCCCCTTAATTGATTCATCCTTATCCTGATCTTTTTCTTTACTAAAGTTAAAATCTATAAATTCATCCTAAAAAATACCAGAATCTTATTTTAATTTCATATTATTTTCAAAAAGAACAACATGATAATATTCTTTAATAACCATAGTTCTTTTGTCATAAACTCTATAATATTTCTTATTATTATAATAACCAATAAAAATACCATCATCACTTTTAGAATCAAATTTTTCTAAATCAAACAAAAAATTTAAAATATAATCATTACAATCAAAAAATTTAAAATAAAAAAACTTTAGGATTTTTTACTTTACAATTTCATAAGAAGTTTTCCTCAACAAAGGTATAATTGGAATTATATTTGAAATATAATAAGAAACAAAAATGGATTCATCCCAAAAATAACTTGGAAAATTATAGTCACTTAGAATATCTATGTCTATTTCAATAAGTGTTCAATTTTCCCATTCTACAACACTATTTTTTATGGTGGTCTGGGAGTTTAAAAACTATAAATATAAAATTTATTTTCACAAATGTTTTCAAATTTTAAATTATTAAAATCACCTCATTTATGAGTATGAATAAAAAATCATACAAGATTATTAATTTTGGAATAAATTAAAAAATAAATAAATCTAGATAAGTTATCATTTTTATGTGAAATAAATTAAACCCATGTAAGTCTACCATAGTCATCATCATTAAATAAAGTATATTGCATTCATCTAAGGCAAGAAAGTTGAGTAAGAATAAATAGATCAATATGTACTGACTATAAAATTATATTAAAACTTATGTAATTTATAAGTGTGGGAGAATCTTTTTGATGTTTTCTTTTCATAAAAGTATCACAAACATGAAGTTGTTATTTATTCAATGTAGTTAACTATAGAAAATTATCATGTTTAAAGATATTATATTACATTCTAAAATTATCATAACCTAATCATTTATGTCAAAGAATTCTATCACTTTACACAACATTAAAACACCTAACAAGTTGAACTATTTGTTCATAAAAATGAATAGTATAAATATTTTCCATTCAATTAGCATAAAATAATAATGAATCATCCATAAAAACTAAACAATTATCATTTTTAAATTTAACTTTTATTCCATCATCACATAATTGGGATATAATAATAATTTTTTTTTAAATCATCATCATATAAAACATTATAAAGTCATAGAATGGAAAATACCAACTTTACCAAAACCTTTTAATTTTCCTTTTGGAATTATCTCCAAATATAATAGTTCCTTATTCAAATTTTTTTTAATTAATAAAATTTGATGGGTATATGATTATATGCCTATAGAATACATTTTCCATTTATCATTTTTCATTATTGAGACATATAATGAATCTTTCCAGCAAAAATCAATTACTTGAGAATTTTAGAACCCAATTTACTTTGGTTCTAATTAGATTAGTAAAAAAAGATTTATGATCCCACAAAAAAATTAAATAAGTATTGTATGGTACTCTAGATAATAAAGATTTAGGCATATGAGTCTTTTTAAATCCCAAATACTATTTGAATCTAAGAGAATGATCATTTACATTGTGACCTTTAATGACACATTGGAAACAAGTTACAATAGAAGTACAACCATTTTTACTTTTAACAGAATTATTTTCATAAAATTGAAGTGATATATTAACATATCCAATAACTTGTTTATTTTTTTATTTTTTTTAAAGACATCATCTTATGATATTTTTCATGACCTTGAATAAAATCACACAAATTTTTCATAATATTTTAAAATTCCTTTTTCAATTTTTAATTCAAATACTGAGTATACTTATAATTATCATAAACTATAGAATGTGAAGAAAAATAAGTAATCATTAGTTTTTCATTATCTTTTAAAATAAATTTATTTTTAAAAGTGAGTTTCTCATTATTTTATTTACTAATATTATATAAATTAGCATATTTGAAAACATATTTTCTCAATATGTCAATTTATTCATTTAACTCAAGAATATTCATATTTTCAGAGTTAGAACATCCAAATTAAAATCCCAAATCAAAAACCTTATTTATAGAATCCATTAAGAAAAAAGTTATATGTTTCTTTCTCATTTCTAGACTATTCACTAGAATTGTATTCTTTGGTACAAATATAACTAGTTTTCAATGTATTTTTTACTTCTTTTGGTATTTATATTTATTCTTTAGTTTTAAACTATAAAGCTAGATATTCCTTTTATTTTTTCACTCAAAACAAGTAACATATAAAGTATTATAATTCATACTTCTCTTATTATCTCCCTTGAAGTTTTACTTTTAAGGGTTTCTTCTAAATCGATTCTTAAATCCTTTCTTTTTAACTTGTTTTTCTACTCTAGAAATAATCTAAGACATATCATCTTTTATTATATCATATAGTTTAAAATAGGAAGAGTCGGTAGAAACAACATTCATAAATTTAAAAGATAGAAATATTCTATTGGTTTTCTCCTCTTCAACGATGTTCTTCAATTCTTGTTTATATTGAAGCAATGTTCTCACCAATTCATGAAGAGTGTACTCTTTAGAGTTCATGCTTATGTCAATGGTAACCTTCATTACATGTCATTTATTTTTTAGTTCTCATTAGAAACTTTCAAAAAAGTATGGGGTTCACCAAAATATTCTCTAAGGTAATTCATTCCATTCACAATGCTTGTGAATTAGTGGAATATATGGTTTATAGTTTTTTCTTCACCCATCGTGAAATCATGGTACTCTACTCAAAGAATTCCAATTTTAGTTTGCATCAACTTTCTAAGCCAAGGTGAGAAAATTATAGAATCTCTCAAGTATCATGAGTTTTATTATATATAAACACATGACTAAACACATTTCTTTTAATATAACAATATAAAATCTTTACAACTTTGTAGTTTAAATCATATATGGAAGAATCATTTCCTATAAGAGTATCTTGGTTATCTTTTATTAGTGTGCATGAATTTTAAACGATCAACTAGTGTTATATTCTTAATTTTTTTGGAATGACTCTATTCTAGACCACCAGTAGCCATAATTGTTTCCATAAAAGTGATTTTTCTTATAAGGAATCAACATATCATTTTCATTCATTCCTTCCATATTATAGATCTTGTCCTTAGAATTTGAGGACTATGAAATTTTTAGCACAATAAAATGTAAACATAATTATCTATAGAAGTATTTTCTAAATCATAAAATGAATAAGCTCTGTGACCAATTTTTGGTATCGAGAAAAGGATTATCTAAGCTAATCCATTCTCAACAAGTTCCAGCCTCATATACCAATTGTTATGTTAGAAATCGTAATGGAAGAAGGTATATAAGGGGTTGAATATACAAGGTTAAAATAATTTAATATAGAAGGATAAATTATTAATGGTAATTATGAGAGTTAATTTGTAGCAGAAATAAAATAATTATACAAGGTTGTTTTTATAGTAGTTCTATCTAAAGTGGATCTAGTATACTCTTATACCTCTCTAATTGGTGAGAGATATGTTGTGCACTAATATAATTTTTTAAGGGGAATCATAACCTGATTACAAAATAATTTTTCTGGTGGAAGAATAACCAAGACACTAGACTTTTGTACGAGTACTCACAGACCAATTACAACACTAACTTTACAAAATGGGAGTCACAACCCAAATGGTCATGACATTAGAATCTAGGAGTCACAACCCAATGATAGTGAAGAAAAATTATTTTTTAAATCATAAACATAAAAATTAGTGTATATAAAATATGGAAAAAAGTGGTATAGAGATGAGAAACCAATATGAAATAGATAGATAGAAAAACCATAGGTACTGGTTCTTAAGCATTGTATCAGGATGTATCTTCAAAAAAGTAGTATTCATATAAGTTTCCATTCACCCCTTGAGATATTATCTAGTAGTAGTGGGTAATTTTCATCACAAGTGGAATGTACAACACTTCATAGTATCAAAAATACCAAACTCTTCACACTGCATCACTTATATATATAAATACTCCCATCAAAAAGTATCAAAACTAAATTCTATCCCTTTCCCCCTTATACAATAGCAATAATCGAACTCTTTTACTTAATTACATTTTATTGAAAACTTTTTTATATTTATTTCTTACACTCTTATTATTTACTTTTATGTAATATGTTTGGTTATTTTAACCTTTACATACTCTGATATGATGGAATAGTCTCCCCCACAGTCCAACCCTAGGCTATCACTACTTGTTGGTAGCCAATTACATATGGGGAGGTATTCTTGTGGCCTTTCACCAATAGAATTGTATACCGTTTATAGAGTGAGCTAGGTCGGGATGTGAAAAATATAACTAGTACTAAAGGAAGGGTTCCATTATTATCTATTACAGTCCCACAAGATGTGAAGTTATGGTTGGGTGAACAACCTAAAGAAATTGTTATTTTCAAATTTAATAACTTTATTAGATGGAGGGATAAAATAGAGATGTATTGGAGAAGGATCACAGTGTTTTTCTGTTATTTACTAATGAAATTGGTGTTTATAACACATTGTTTATGGTTTTATAATTATTGGATTTAGGTTAAATGAGTATTAGAGTTGATTAAAGAAGGTTGGAGGTTTGGAAATTTTAAGTGAAAATTTTAGATAAGTATTTCTAGAATATGTGTATGAGAGGCTTTAGGACATGTATTATCCTGTAGTAATGTACATGTTTTTATATTTGAGTGTATGTTTTATTTTCATTAGTGTATGTATAATCCTTGGAATATATAAAAATATTGGTAAAGTATACATAGAAAATATGTGTTTTCTAGTATATGTACTTATGAATGAAAATTAAAGTATGTTTTAACCATTATAGAATAGGTGTGACATTGATCAGTGCACGTATAACTAGGTGTCAGAGTATGTTTGATGATCAGCATACCAAGAAATTTTGTAAATGGATCTCATCATACATGTGTTTCATATTGAGCATAGGGGTTATCATCCTCAGTGTATATTTCACTAGTCAAATTGTATATGAAATCTTAACTAGTATAGGTTTCATTTTTAACCTATATATATTTCAGGCCATGCATATAAAAATTAGAGGTTCTTATATTTGAAAAACACAAGTTTCTAAATGTAAATATAATGAAGAACATGGTATTTTTTATGACCCGTGAACTATTCATCATAGATATCCTAAATTAAATTTGATACAAGATATGAGTGATTTAAGAACTGATCTTTAATTCAATAGAGAATAATATCATTGTGTTAAAGAAAATATTTATATTTAAAAGAGTTATGTAAAGGTAAAATTGATCCATGTAAAGATCACAGTCCATTCTCATAAGTATATCACATAAAATCCGATGTTTGTGTAAGAATTAATCAGAACTATGTAAAGGTTACAAACATGTACATAAATTTAATCCCATGTTATCTACTAACTATGTAGATTTTATATACACTTGTGTTAAGGTAATACTAAAAACTAGATGTTATGTATTTATGAATAGAGTTTTGAGAATTGTTTGATTCTAATGAGTATTAATTTAGATGATTCTTGTGGTGTGAATTCAAGTTCAAAATATCATGTATATAAGAATATCCATGATTAAATATTGTTTTAATAAGAATAAAATGATAGGAAGATGAAGGTAACTGTTCTTGATGAAGTGAAAGTGATATTAATGAATTTTCAAGAATAATGTAAATAAATATCTATCAAAGATTGAAATATTCTTTAGGGATTATATCATTTATGAAATATTTTGTTTTAGAAACTGTTTTAATCCAAAATTTTATATCGATTTATCCTTAAAAATAATCATGTCACTAGCTAAGTTCCATGGTACAAGCTGATGTGTTATATATTTTTATAAAACTATGGAAAATGAAGTGCAGAATTCAGTTGAGATATTTCGAGATAAAGGAGCAAGATGAATCCATAACTAATATAAAATATTAATAAAATATACCCATCCATGTGAGTTGAATTATATAAGGGTTTTCTAGGAATGTTATTTGAGTTAAAAAAATAGTGCATGAAACATCATGGAAACATAAAATTGGGTATTCTATAATGGTGGATTCAACTGGTAGTGAGAAATTATACTCAATATTACATTTATTGATATTAATTTTGATAGGAGAAATTTAATTTTCTTCAATATATCCACCCATTTATGTGCAAAAATTATTATATTGAGGCAGATGATATAGAAAATGAAGAATCAACGACTGCTGCAAAGGGCGTTATAACTGATAGGTGTGTTTTGTAGAGTATCGAAGAACTCTTAAGGAAAAAAAGAACTAATTTTCAAACATAAATGTATCTATCGAAGAAATAAAATAATTATAAGTTTTTAGGAATGAGTTATCTTTAAGAAAAAGAACAAATTATTTATTGAACTAGTGTTTGGTAAGAAGATAGACTATATTTTGATGAAAGTGGTGAAGAAGAAATCAGTAACAGAATGATTGTGCTTCTATTAATATCAGTTGTTTCAATCACATTAGTAAATTATTTTTTGGATATATAATATCATAGGAGCTAAAATATTTAGTGAGATAAATAGGTGGAAAATATTAGTATAGTTTATGTGAAGATGGTCTATGAGAAGTAACCCAGTTGAAAGTTATGTTCTGGAAGATCAATTAGATTTTGATTAATCTATTGTGAGTTGAAGGAGATCTATCTTATTGATGTAGAAGCATACTATTCATATCAGCTGATCAAATTCCAAGGAGAATTTTTAAAGGGATACTTTAACATACATGGTGTTAATTCATATAACCAGTAAGACTAAAGTTATGATGGGATACCATAGTGTGTCTGTGAATATAGTGTGAAGTTTTTGGAAGAATTATTGTGAGATTCATAAATTTATAAGTCCAATAAGACTTTGGAATTTTATGTGTGAGAATCATAATATCCAAAGTTACCAATGATTTATTATATTATTGAAACCATCATTTGGGTGAACAACTAATAACATAAAAGAGTGGTTATTTGAAACAAACATTATAAAAATATCATGTTCATTATTATATATTTACTTGTATGCTTGTGGTTGATGGTTTCTTACTAAAACATTAAATAAATCCATATTCACTAACTATAAATAGGGGTTAAATTAAATAGGGGTTAAAAACATATAATATAATTTAGAATTTGGTAAAGATAGAAAACACCTGATCCCCCCATGTTAGGTGCCTATTTCGATCCTATTAGGAATTCTAGTTGGTATCAAATTGAGTTTATCCACTAATTGAATATTTTTTTTAAGACCAATTAAATTTTATTTGGATCAATGACATGAAAATTTGAGATATATGAAGATACTCCTATTGAAATATCATAATATAATCTCGTTTCTATAAATGATCAAATCTCTCACAACACACTAAAAAATTGGATGAAGTGGAAGGATAATAAAACAAGGAAGAATTTAAAGGAGATAGAGTAACACTTAATAATTAAATGTGGTGATAGAGGTATGGGTTCCATCAAACATAATGAGGGATATTTATCATATGATTTTAGTTTAATTTTTTCATAATTTGAAGAGCTTACAAATTGTTAATCAATCTTTGATTTTTATTTTGAAATTAAAGAGTACCTTAAAATGGTTCTTATTGATGTAATTGCATACATTCTAGAACACATCAAAGGAATATATCAAAAATAAGTGATAGGTTGATTAACTAGATAATACAATGGAATATGCATTGGCTAAAAAAGTTATAAAATCAAATACTCTCTCTGAGTAAACCCAATCATTTCATAAAAAATTATTTCATCATTTTAGATGAATATTTATTACATATCATTATGATATATTCAAAAACTGTAGATGTTTAGTGTCTTTGGAATCCTGCAACACAAATAATGGTTTCATAAAAAACTACATCATCTTTCTCTAAGTTCTTCACATCTAGTACCCTTATTAGGCATAACATACTTAAAACCTTTCTTCATAAACTAGGAAAAATGGAAACTTAATAAAGGGTGATCCCAAATACCAAATAAGGGTAAACATAATAAATATCAATAAATAATCACAAGTAAACATAATGGTGTAATAACATGATCATAATATAATTAATTCATACCCAATAAATTAAATTTCATTAATCATGAGTCAGGGGTTAGGGATTTTTAAAAAAAAAGAAATTCATAAGAGTATATAATAATAAAAAAAACATGATCCATCATGGTATATCATGAACAAAGGATTGTGGAATAAAAAAATGTTATAATATTGAGAACATGTATAAACAGTAATAGGTTCACTTTTCAAGTTGAGGAAATGAAGTTAGGTCCTTGCATAAACTTATGGACATAAAAATAGGTATACAAATAAAATTATGAACATGAAACTAGGTATAAGAATAAACTTAGGGAAACAAAACTAGGTTCACACATAATATTTTAAACATGAAATCAGGTTCATGCATAATAACACATGATCCTCAGCCCGGTTAGTGAGGACTCAGAAAGTTCATCCAAGAGACCCGGGATTAAATACAAGTGGAGATATATTTCTGAGTACTATAGTAGTATATTAGTAGGCACTGTAGAAGGTACTATAGAAGGTACTATAGTAGGTACTATATTAGGTATTGTTCGGTACTATGGCAGCCAGAACTATTCATCCATCTGGGCCTTTGGGTCACCAGTTTGGTCTTTGGGTCCTGGAAGGATTTCAGGCCACCAAAGGCCTTCGAGCCAGTTATCTCTCAAGGACTTCGGGCCACCTCATGGCCATTAGGCCACCCCAAGTCCTTCAGGCCACATAAAATATGCAGATGTACCAATCATATTACAAGGTACAAGGATCCATATGAGCATTTAGAGCAGGCACATTCACAAGATCATAGATGAACAAATTTTGAAGAATGAGAGGCTATGGCATTACCATCGGTACCGATCTTGTGCAGCTCTACACAAGACAGCTAGCCGACCAGCTTTGCGAAGGTGGACTGCTAATATCATGATATTTTCTAGGGAGGATCAATTCCAATTTTTCTTATCTAGGTGATTCCCTAAAGACCGGTGGGCCATGTAATTGTCTCTTAAACCTTCAGACTTTGTAAGGGTTCCACATCACCCCTTGAAAGGTTGTTTATCAAAAATAAAAAAAATGAAGGCCTTAGGGCCATTCAGGTTCATGAATAACACAATTATCTCATGATTTATCCATCTTTACCCAATATATTTTAGGGATATATAAAAATCCAGGACCACCCGTATAATAATAAAAACAAACATATGTGTGAAAAAATATCATAAAACATTAATTATATAATCACATCATAACCCATGGAAAGAAATGGGTTTTATAAACATTTCATCATATCATAACCAATGGAAAAGAAATGGGTTTCATAAATGTTTCATCATAACTAAATTAAAATAAGGGAAACAAACTTGTTTCATATAATCATCCTTAAAAATCATCATCATAAGTAATATCGAGAAATAAAGAGGATGGTATCATAACATTATAAACTTATTTAACCATATAAATCCTTAAAGTATATTGACATAGATGAAAAATAACTTTAAAATAACATTCAAACCTTTCTTTGAAAAAATGAGAAAAATATATTTTTATCTTGATAATATTTAAACTAAAACTTTATAAAATATTGAAAAAAAATATATTTAAAAATTACCAATGAAACTTTTAATGTAAGATTCAAAGAGAAGAAAAAAAAAGATTGTAGATGATATATTCATGTCATATAAAATAAAAGAATATATTCCTTTCGCACTTTTTTTAAAATTTAAAAATGAATTGCTTGGAAAAAATTTATTTAAAAAGAGTCCTTTTAAAAAAATTTAAATTAGGTAAAAGGTAATGAAATTGTATTTTTCAAAAAAAATTAAATATAGGTAAAAACTTCTATAAAACAATTTTGAATAGTATATATATGGAATAAAATTTTCATCGATCGAAAAGGAAATAATATTTACTTTTCTTAAAAAATAATTTTCATGATCATTTTAAGTACCAAATAGAAGAAAATGGTACTAATATATAAAAAATATTTGAATAAACATAGTCAAATGAAATATATTGTGTCTAAAGGATAAGATATATATAATTTACCTAAATATGAATTTAGTTTAGACAATCTTCAAAAAAAATGAGATTTTAATATAAACGCTTACCACATTGGTAAATTTTTAATCATAAGTCCCATGAAAAAATAGCTTCAAATGAAATATTAAATATAATGAACATAAAAAGATTAAATATATAAATTTTCAATGGGTAAATATATACACCTCATAAATATAAATAGGTAAATAACATGAAATATGTCTCAATGAAACAAGATTGTGATGAATATCCCTTACAACATTGGTAATATCTAAATCAAAACCTCATGAAAGAGGTAACCTTATATGTATTTTTAAATCAATATAATTTTTTTTAAATCACCATAAAACACATCATAGGTTGTATATACAAAAGAACCCAACCTTAAACATAGCTTATTCTACTATTTTTTAACTAGAATTCACATTAAAGGATATTTTCAGTTTAATGTTTTATATAATTAGGAAAAACTCCTATAAAGTATACCCATACATTATATGTGGATACTTATACTCAGTATCTATTTTTTCACAAAATGAAACCCTTTTAAAATAAAAACATGAATTATTTTTGAAACACATCTTTTATTCTATCATAATGATATATTCTTTTCCCTTAACAATATTAATACTTATGAAAAAACATTTTAAAACAGTGGATGAGCATAAAAATATCAGTAAGGGAAATAAATAAATAAAAATTAGTCCAGTGAAAACCCATAAAACATTTCCTTAAAAACATACCTTTTTACCCTGAAAAATGGATCATCATTTCAAAAATATCATTATCTTAACTTTTTAAAATCAAATTATTTCAATGAAAACTCTTAAGGAAACATATAATATATAAGTAGGTAAATTAGGTTATATTTATAAAAAATGGAATACCCATATGATACACTTCCATATATTTCACTCTTATAAATGGAATAGTCATACGACTGACTTCCAAACCTAATGCATTGAAGGGTTATAATGTCACCACCCATCCTTAGTTTATCACGGAACCACCCATCCTTGGTTTTCACGTAACCACACATAAAATTTCCAAGTAACATTAACACATTAAATCATAAAATTTTAAACATGTAACTATTTAAATTTCATTTACACTCATAAGAAAAAATTTCATGTTATTGAAATAACCAATCCATTTTCTAAACCAATTTAAAAGATTTTAAAATAGATTTTAAAATTAAAGTAACCCATACCACTTTGAAAATATTAAAAAAATTGAAAATTAACATTTGAAAACATTAATGTTCATATAAATAAATCCAAGAAAACATTTTCAATTAATTTACATGAATGATGATGATTTATAATAATAAATCTTTGAAACATTTAAAATGATGTTTTAGTTAAAGAGTCCCTTACTGTGAGTCTAATTCATCACATATATCCTTTTTCTTCATGAATAATAAAATTATGTTAATAATTTACTTTATTGAGAACCATTTAGTTTTTATTATTACTTTTATATCACTTATTATCATGTTATAACAATTACTAAATTATTTAAGTTCACATTGGATGTTTTGATGATATTCAGTACATGAGTCCAAAATGAGTTTAGTAAGTCAAATACAGTCAAAGAGTTCATTATTCCATCATATCCCGAATAATATTCCTGAAATAATAATAATTATTATAAATATATCATACTTTTAAATCCATTAATTAAATATGGATATGAAAAATGAACTATGTTACAATCATGGAGATAGTAAGTCGTACGTATGCATGAGTAAAGTTTTCATTTTTCAATGATAATTATGGAAAGAAGGTAAGTATTATTTTTTTAAATAATTATAATAATATAATTAATATCATATTAATAATTTAAATATAATTATATATCATCCATGTGATGTGGTGACAAAAAATGAATCACATCACTTCGAGGAGGTGATGGTTCACATGTACACGCGAACAATATTGTCATTTTCATGTACATGTAAATTAAGAATATAATTGATATATTATTCTCTTATAATGATAAATATTTCATGAATATTATATATAAACATTAATTAAATCATTAAAAACATTTTTGAGAGACGATAATGGAAAATTAATGATATCAGTTCGTGGGGGTGATAGTTCACACGTATGCACAAACGATTAATTCATTTCCCATTTTATAGAACCATATATGGATTTAGGGGATAATATTTACATAGTAAAATCTAATTATATTGAGGAGAAATTATTTATTATCTCATCATGGTTTTATAATATTTTAGGAAAGTGTAAGAAGAAATAAAATAGAAATATTTAATTAAAAACGATACGTCTCCCTCAGACGATCACCTTTGATTAACACATTAACACCTCTAAGAAGAGTGTTCTTACTAAACTAAGTACTATAGAATGTAGATAGGAATTCTAGTAAGGTATTTTTTTAGATCTTGTCCAAACAAAATAGTTATTTAGGTGTGAAGAAGAGGGGAAAATGGGTTCCCTTTTATAAGAGAGGGGAGGGGCACTCTTTGAATTCCTCAATGTATTACATTAATATAAATTAATTTTCCAATCCAAATGGATAAAAACTGATTTATTTAAAATATATTATTATTTGAGGTAAAATAATATTCTTCCAAATAAAATTAGATATATTTTGACTATATTTTAATCCTTATCTTTTTTTTAACCCTTATTAACTTTTACATCAATATCATGTAATTTACACTTAGAGGGTTAATATAATTACTATAATATAAAAAAAGACTAATAAATGAGTAATTACTGAAATTTTATGACTTATAAAAACTATTTATCCTATTTATAGATTTTTTTATAATTTTATATCATTTAATAAAATATTATTTATTTTACAATGTCATTAATTTCAATTTTGACACTATCCAATATTTTACTTTTTTTAAAAATCATAAAAACTTTATATCCTCAAAAAAATCTATTACATCATCCATAAAATTTCAAATTCATCCATAAAATTCATTTATGACAAAAATTATATCAAATTATTTTTATTTTAATATTTTTAATATCATTTATTTTATTCCTCTATTAATGAAACAATTACTGCATCATCATTGTGTCACCATTAAATTAAATTATTTATTTAATAAAAATTATAAATAAATTACCATGATTTATTTAAACATTTTATATTTATAAAAAATATTTATAGTCTAACATATCCTTTATATAACCCAATATTAAAAATATTTTACTTGTTAAAAACAAGTGTGACAAAATTTTATTTTCCTTGAATATAATATTATAAATGTCTTAAAGCAATCCAAGTGGCTTCCAAAGGTTATATTTTAGCACGAGGATTAATTTAGATCAAAATAAAATCATAAAATTAAATTATAACAAGTTTTATTGTAATTTATAATATGATTTTTACCCTTAATTACTTGATTTACCCTTAACCGTGGTAATAAAAATAACTACTAAAGTTAATATTCATATATTTCAAAAATTATGTTGATCCTATTATATCATAAATATCATAATAATAATAACCTTTTATGTCATTTTATTTAATTCAAAACACATAAGTGGATAAAATTAATTTAAAATGAATCCCATTGACGGATCAAGAAAATGAGTTTTTTAAGTTTTTTTTTTAAAGGTTGGCGCCGAAGCCTCAATTTATTATTTGAAAGCAAAGACCTCTTTAGACTGGGTAGAGGGAGACCCATTACATATCCCGAAGTCCCAAGGCCAAGTGGCCTAAATACAAGGCTTGAAAGCCCATTTTGTTTGCCCAAAGGACCCCTCAGTGAACAGAACTGCTACAGTACCCGCGCTGCTACAGTAGCTGCTACAGTACCGCCACCGCTACAGTCCCTCCACCGCAACAGTGTTGCCGCTGCTGCAACAGTACCTGCTACAGTACTGCTATAGTACTTGGGAAATTCTCCCCTGCCCGGATTTGATCCTGGGTCTTTTGGATGCCAAGCAGGAGCCTGTACCACTAGGGTACAGGCTCGTTGGTGAAACGTGTGTAAGGGTAACGCTCGTCTCCCACTGGGGGCCCCTCCATGCCAAGCACACTGCACATTCCCCGACTAGGCAAATGGCTTTGAATCACCCTATATATAATACGCACAGTGTCCGAGTCTGGCGGGACTCGAGCCTGGGTCAGTTCCCACGGAGGGCAAGGGGTACAACCAGCGGGTACCACTCGACTAACGCCCCATGGGAAAAACTTGTGTAAGGGTAACACTCATCTCCCATAGGAGGCCCTGCCATGCCAAGCGCGCCGCACGTTCCCCGACTAGGCATAAAACGTGTGTAAGGGTAACGCTCGTCTCCCACTGGGGGTCCCGCCATGCCAAGCGCCCGCACGTTCCCCGACTAGGCAAATGGCTTTGAATCGCCCTGTGCATACTACGCACAGTGTCTGAGTCTGGCGGGACTCGATCCTGGGTCAGTTCCCACAGAGGGCGAGGGGTACAACCAGCGGGTACCACTCGACTAACGCCCCATGGGAGGAAACGTGTGTAAGGGTAACGCTCGTCTCCCATTGGGGGCCCCGCCATGCCAAGCGCGTCGCACGTTCCCCGACTAGGAAAATGGCTTTGAATCGCCCTGTGCATAATACGCACAGTGTCTGAGTCTGGCGGGACTCGAGCCTGGGTCAGTTCCCACGGAGGGCAAGGGGTACAACCAGCGGGTACCACTCGATTAACGCCCCATGGGCGAAATGAGTTTTTTAAGTAAAAATGCTCAAAAGTTCAAAAAGTTTTGATATCCAATTTCAATTTGAAAATGATTCCAATGATATAAATAGGATTAAATGATAAAAAAATTACATATTTATACTTTAAAACTAATGAAAAATAATAATTTAACTATATAAATAAATTGGATAAAAAATAGTTTTGAACTAATATTTTTCATTATTCACTATTCATCAAAATATGAATGTTCTCAAAAAAATACTAAAAATTCAACCAAAGTAATTTTTTACACTCCTAATCTAAATAAAATAGTTTATTTTTTCAAATATAATTTATAAAATTAAAAAAAAACTATATTTAAAATGGATTCACCATCAAAAGGCTGCAAAATTGCTATTTTTTAGAAATACGTCTTTTATGTGTAAAATAGGATTTGTTTTTATATAATTTATAGAAAACACATAAAATGAATGTTAAAAATTATATTTAATATTATATATATATATATATATCATTAATATAATCCAACAAGATTTATTTGTTAATTATTGTTATTAATCACACTTGTACACATTTAAATAGTTTTTCATAATAATTTTTTTTTATTATTTTAAAAGGAGTTTTACATTAATTTATAATTATTTTTTCAAAAAATTATGCATACATATGTAAACCATATTTTCATAATTCTATTAATAATATTCATTCACTCCATTATAACAACTATTTTATAACGGTAACATTTTAATAATAATATTTAAGTGTTCATTTAAACTTGTTGTGGTGTATCTTGTACACTATAGATCATAGTATTTCCTTTTTTAAAAACTTGGGATGTTTAATTCCCCCACCCCATAATAAATTTCATCATCCTAATTTAAAATTGGGATAAAAAATTAGGGGTTTGACTTTTTTTAAACACCTTTGTTGAAACCCACATGGGAAAAGGGCTTAATGAAACTTATTCTTTAAAATAAAGAAAGGGAAGTATGAAGGTCACCTAATATAACACCTACTTGAGTTACATGTAGAAAAACATTGATATGGAAGAGAAAAATAACCATCAATTTATTATGGATATTAATATAAAACATGATCATATGAAAGTTAACAACAACAGAACCATAAGTCTATAATAGATTAAAAGGACATTGATTTCTTAGTAAGAAAAGTAAATAGATAATGTCTTTGTTTTAATATCTTTTTCATATATTTGGGTAACTATTTTACTATATGGACTAATAACATCAGGATATATACTTACTTTACAATTATATTTTCATACATTAATCAAATTCTACTACAAACTCATCTTTTTCTCTAAATGATGTGTATTCAAGATGAATTTTTCATTCCTGAAGCAATAAAATAAAACTTATAGCGAATCACATAATACAAAAAAGATTAACTATCTATTTCTAGTGTCTTTATACATTAACCAACACCAAATTTCTTTGGATAAGATAAAATAATTCTAAAAAATAATACACCATTGTATGAGGGAAAACTACTTTTAATATCCAAAATTCAGTAGTAATACCCAAAGTTTAATATATACCATTCAAAAAATAATTTTCCTTAAAATTTCTCAAAATAATCCAAACTATGTTTGAAACCCAAAATTATAATTATATGATAACGTAGTCATCAAAGATAATTTTTTGCATTTATCTTCAAAAACATCAATCATTCTTAATGCCTCATACTGAAAATTAATTTCCCAAGTATTATTAATGATATAATACCCATTTACCTAAAAAGATGAATCAGCATAAGCCTATAATAAAATCATAAATTCTTACTAAATATAATTCAAACTTTATTACTCAAATAAAATCCCATAGTAATATATTTACCTTGATCATTTAGGGTTTCCAAAATAGTGAATGTATTCCAAAATAACATTTATCACTTAATCAACAAATAATTTTACTAAAAATTGGAATTCATACTAATAGGGACTTCATGTAGTCTAGTGGTAGGTGATGCACCCATGTCGCACTTCAGTTGTGGGTTCGAAACTCACAGCCTTTCCGAACGTGATGTGTTGTTAACAATTCTGAGGATTGTCCTTTTTTTAAAACTATATAATTCATATAACATTCCCAAAATATGATAAATACCTCAAAAATAATCATACCATGTTTTAAACTCAAATTTTATCTTATACCTTTCATTTTTCATTCCAAAAAGTAATAACCCATAATTACATCAAAAATAAATTTCTCCAAAAATAACATTAATCACTTTAAATTTTAATAACTTAAAGCCTAAAAAGGTGATTCTAAGACATTGAACTTATGATCAACCACAAAATTATAAACCCATGATTATAAACCTTACTCTTAAGAAACATCATAATATCCAATGTTTTCTAAACCTTTACTTTGATACCAACTATAAGAAACCAGCCTTAAACATAACTTATTATAGTTTTTCTAACTAGAATTCACATTCTATGATATTTTCAATTTAGAGTTTTAGATAATTAAGAAAATTTATTAAAATTTATACCTATAAATTAAATGTGGACACTTATACTCAGTATCTATTATTTCACCAAAGGAAAACCTTTTAAATTAAAACATGACTTATTTTTGAGACACATCTTCAATTATATCAACAAGACGTATTCTTTACCCTTATAAATACTATAAATTATGAAAAAAAATGGAAAAATGGAAAAATAAAAAAAAACAATAGTAAGGTGCATAAAGAAACAAAAACATTAGTCTAGTGTAAACCCATAAAACATTTCCTTAAAAACATACCTTTTTACCCTAAAATGGATCCTTATTTCAAAAAGATCATTATTTTAACTTTTTAAAATCAAAAACTTCCCATGAAAACTCATAATAAAACATATAATATATAAGTAGGTATCCTGGGAAATAATTATACAAAAATGGAATAACCATATAGTTCACTTTCATACATGTTACTCTTACAAATGTAATATCCATAGTGTCGACTTCCAAACCCAATGCATTGGAGGTTATAATGTAACCACCCGTCCTTGGTTTATCACGGAACCAACCATCTTTGGTTTATCTTGTAACCACCCATCAAATTTACAAGTTCCATTAACACATAAAATCATTCAATTTTCAAATTTTCACTCTTATAATTTCATTTACACTCATAATAATAAATTCCAATTTATTGAAATAACCAATCAATTTTTATAACCAGTTTAAAACATTTAAAATATATATTTTTGAATCAAAGTGTCCCACAACACCTAGAAACTTTTGAAATTAATTTAAAAATTAAGATTTTAAAATAATCATATTCATATTAATAAATACATAAAATTTTTTTGAAATAATGGGCATTAATTACAATGATTTAGAAGAATAAATCTTTAAAACATTTAAAACAGTTTTTTAGTAAAAGAGTCCCTTACTGTGAGTCTGATTCATCAAGTATATCCTTTTTATTAATGAATAATAAAATTAGGTTAATAATTTAATTTCTTCATAACCTTTTCACATTTTGTATTCCTTTTATATCACTTATTATTATGTTATAACAATTAATTAATTGTTTAAGTTCATGTTAGGAATTTTACTGATATTCAATACATGAGTCCAAAATGACCTAGGTAAGTAAAATATGGTCAAAGAGGTAATTATTTAATCATATATAGAATATTATTCATGATATAATAATTATTATTATAAATAAAACATAATTTTAAATCCATTTATTACATATGGACATGAAAAATGATATATGTTACAATCATAGAGACAGTAAGTCGTACATATGCATGAGTAATGTGTTCATTATTAAATGATCATTATAGAAAGAAGGTATGTATTATTTTATATTAAAATAATGATAATAATATCAAATATATAATATTAATCATTTAAATATACTTATATATATCATCCATGTGATGTGGTGATGACAAATGAATCACATCACTTCGTGGAGGAGATAGTTCACACGTACACACGAACAACGTTATCATTTTCATGTGCATGGAAAGTAGGAACTTAACTGATATTTTAATCTATTATAATGATAAATATGTCATTAATATAATATATATAACTTATTTTTTTCATTATAACCATTCTTGAGAGATGGTAATGGAAAAAGAATTATATCAGTTTATGGAGGTGATAGTTCACACATATGCACAAACGATTAATTAAATTCCCATTTGATGGAATCATAGATGGATTTAGGCGATGATATAAAAATAATAAAATATAATTATACTTAATTATACTTAATTTATTATATCATAATTGTTAGAGAATATTTTATGGAAGTGAAAGAATAAATAAAACAGAAACACTTAATTAAAAATGATACCTCTTCTTCAGATGATCACTTTTTATTAACACCTTAACATCTATAAGGAGGTTGTTATGCCTAAAATAATGCCTATATAATGTGGGGAGGAATTATATGAACTTATTTTGGAAGATATTGGCTTAACCAAATAGGTTTTGATGTGTTAAGAATATATAAGAATGGGTGCCCTTTTATGTGAGAATGGAGGGGAACTCTTCGAATTCCTCAAAGTATTAAATTAATATAAGTTAATTTTCAAATAAAAATGGTTACAAACTAATTTATTTTAAATATATGATTGTTTTAGGTCATATAACATTCATCTAATCAAAATTTGATATGTTTTGACTATTTTTAATGCTTTTTTTGTTTTAACCCTCATTAACTTTTACCGTAACATCATGTAATTTACAATTTGAGGGTTAATATAATTACTATATCATTAAAAATGACAAATAAATGAGTAATTTGTGGAATTTTAGGACTTATAAAAATTATTTGTTTGAAGGTTAAATGTTTTTGAATTTTATATCATTTAATAAAATACTATTTATTTTAAAATATCATTGATGTCAATTTTGACAATATTCAATTTTTAAATTTTTAAAAATATCAAAATAACTTTATATCTTTAATAAAAATATAGTTAATCATCCATAAAAAATCAAATTAATCCATATAATTGTTTTATGATGTAAATTATATCAAATTGTGTTTGTTTTAATATTTTTAATATCATTTATTTGATTCTTCTATTAATGAAGCAATTAATGCATCATTGGTATGTTTCCATTTAAATTAATTATTTATTTCCCAAAAATTATAAATAAATTTCAATTAAGTAGTTTAACATTTTATATTTCTGAATAATATCTATAGTTGAATATATCCCTTATATAACCCCATATTAAAAAAAATACTTGTTAAAAACAAGAGTGTGATGAAATTGTCTTTTCTTTGAATGTAATATTATAAATGTCTTAAAGTCATTAAATAGCTTACAAAGGTTATATTTAGGTCCAAGTATGATTTTAGTTAGAAAAAAAACTTATCCAATAAAATTAGTTAAAGTGTTAGGTTAATTTATAATGTTATTTTTACCCTTAACTGCTAGATTTATTCTTAACCGTGGTAATAAAAATAATGACTAAAGTTACAATTCAAATTTCTCAAAAAAATTGTTGATACTATTAGATCATAAATATCATACAGATTACAAATTTGTATTTCTATTTTTCAAAATTCAAAACACAAAAGTGGCTAAAATTAATTTAAAATTATTCATGTTGACGAATCGAGAAAACGGGTATTTGAATTAAAAAACGATCAAAAGTTCACAAAGCTTTCATATCCAATTTCAATGACTGATATTGGATTAACTGATAAAAACTTGATTTAATTATAAATAAAACTAATTAAAAAACAATTTAACTATATAAATAAATTGGGTAAAAAAATAGTTTTGAACTAATATTTCTTATTATTAACTACTCATAAAAATATAAAAGTTCTCACAAAAACACCAAAAATTCTACCAAAGTAAATTTTTATAATATTATTCTAAATAAGAATTTTATTTTGTTAAATATAATTTATAAAATTGACAAAAATAGATTTAAAATGATTTTTCCATCAAATGGAAACTAAAATTTCTTTTTTGAGAAATACTTCTTTTATGTGTAAAATTGTATTTGTTATTATATAATATCTAGAAAATACAAAAAATGAATGTTAAACATTGGATTGAATATTATATATATATATATATATATATATCATTAATGTAATCCAATAAGAGTGATTTGTTTATTTATTGGTATAAATCACACTTGTGCACATTTAAATAATTTTTTAGAAAAACATTTCCTTTCTATTTTAAAAATGGATTTACATGAATTTATAATTAAATGTTCAAAGAATTATATATACAAGTGTAAACCATATTTTCATAATTCTTCTAATAATATTATTTCCTTCCATTCTGACGACTGTGTTATAATAGTATTATTTAAATAATAATATTTAATTATTCATTTAAACTTGATTTGGAATATCATGTATGCTATTGAAAATAGTCTTTCCTCTTTAGAAAAACTCATGATGTTGAAATATAAACCATATAAAGGAAACAAGTTATTAATATGGAATATGTCTCATATAAATAAAAGTGAGACGAGAAACCCTTACCACACGTCTGACTTGCTTCGTAAGCACTCTAAACTCCTATATAATAAATTTAAATTCGTTATAATTTTATAATATAACCATATAAATACTTATAATATAATTAATGATTCAATTTTAACATTTCAACACTAATTTATTAAAAATTATTTATTAAAATATTTTCATCAAGATATTAATTGTTTCGTTTTTCATGCATTTTTTGGTTTGGCGGTATCATTCCTTGTACTTTGATCATGATTAAATCATATAAAACACTTTAATCATGTAATGATTATAATATTTAATCATTATATAATCTTTTTTAACTATTCATATAAAGTGGTGATGAAAAATAAATTACATCACTTCAGGGAGATGGTTGTTCATACATACGCATGAGTAATGATTCTACTTTTAAATAGATGGAATGAAGGAAGGGTAAATAATAATTAAAATTTAAAAAATTATATCATAAATATAATATATATTTAGTAAATACATCATTATAAATTTCCATGTGAGGATGTGATGAATAATGAATCATATCTCTTCATAGTGGTAGTCGTCCATGTGTATGCACGAGTGGTAATTTCATTTCTCATTTGATGAAAAAAAAATAGATGAAAAATATTATCAAATTAACATAATAATTTATTTTTTAACATTACATACAGATTTTATTATATTAGAATGGTTAGGATATAATTTAATGAGGTATAATAAGGAATAAAATTGAATGTACTTGGTTAAAATTTATACATCTTCATTGAGAAACCTCATTTGGCTCACAACTTAATCCTTAAAAGGATGGTATTTTGGAAATACCATAAGTTCTAGGATATTATTAAGTAATCTAAGATTGTATTATGGTATGTATGGGCTAGTATAGAAGTCTCAAACTTTGTGAATAAAGTAGAATAAGATTTTCCCATTTATAAGTGAGGGGAGGCTCACCCTTGCAATTACCTAATCTATTAAATTAATATAAATTAATTTTCATTTTAAAGTTGAACTAAATTGATATATCTATAATATGTGATGAGGATAAGTCATAATAATCTCATAAAATAAAATTTGTACAACTTTAGAGGATCTTTTGACCCTTGTCTCTTCATTTTAACCCCTATTAACTCTTTTCATGATTAAAATGATATCAATGTTTTTTACTCTTTTGGGGTCATAAAAGATACTATAAAATCAAAATTGACCCATAAGTTTCCAATATATGATATGATTGATAGTATCATATTCATTTAGTTGATGATAATATTTTTTTGAATTTTAAATCATTTAATAAAATATTTTTTACATAAGATACCACTAATATCAATTTCAGGACTATTCAAATAGCTGAATTTAAGAAAAATAAATATTGTATTTTAATTTGAAAATAAAATTTTAATATATAATTAATATATTATATTTATCCCAAAAATTTATGTAACACCATAATTCACCCAAAATGATTAATTTTTATGTTTTTAAAATTATTTACTTTATTTTTCTACTGCTTGAACAAACACTATGTTAATATTACGTAAGAATTTAAGAAGATTAATTCATAAGTAAATACTAAAAATAAATTAAAATAATAAAAAAAATAATTAAAATTAAGAATAAACTTTTATAACAATTAATAAATATTTTTATGCCTATCATAAAATATTATAGATATTAAAAGCAAGAAAGATACATTTTTGTAATTTTCCTTTACTTAAAATGTTATAAAGATATTTATCAATAATTAATAGAAAAAAGACCATATTTTCCATTATTTTAATGTTTTTTTAGAATTAAACTTTTAAAAAGAAATATAGTAAAGTTTATGGATGATTTTTAAACCATATCTTATAGTTTTAAACATGTTTTACTTTTACAATTACTATGGTGACAACATTTTTACCATGTTTAATATTCATTATGGAAATAAATAAAGTTGATCTATTTACCAAATTAGGAAATTTTGATTCTAAATATTGAATGATTTTTTGTACAAACCCAGATCTTATTTTAGTTATGGATATTTTTTTCGAGTTTTTTTAGAAAAAAGTAAGAACCTGGTAATTTCTAAGTACATGTCGTGTATTTATGAGTACACATTGTATACCTAGCTTGCCACGTATAACCACATTTTGACTGTGTAACAGTTGAGTACATGGTTGTGTGGTGACATATCGGACCCAATTAATTTGGGGTCCAGTTAAGGCTACTAGACGACATTTATTTTTAAAGAACATGACATTTAGTTTTTCTTTTTTTTGATATATCTAAAGGGGGTTGCGAATCATATCTGAAAATACATTCTTCAAGCCTTGTTTTTTACAGAAGCATTGTGGAGTGACTGACGAACTCTGAGCCCCCAATTCTCTGTTCGAGCTCCGATTGAGACATTTTTGAGTGCATTAGAATCCCAATGGTGAGTTCTCAAAACCTCTAGATCATTACTTCTATATTCATCCTCTCTTATGTGTTATTCAAGGTTGGGTGTTTTTCACCTTTTTTATGTCTATGACATTTTAGGCTGATTCAAGGGACAATGTTCAAGTATATCGATCATACAACATCAAGGTAGGTGGTTTTATGCCTTTAGTTGTTTTTATTTGGATTTTATATGCTAAAATTACTGCATACCCATGTTTGGGGTGTTGCTTGATTTGGAATTAAACACTATTTATTACATATTATGGTTTGTTTAACTGATAAAGGGTTGTCTTTTATGTGTGAGGTTAGATACCTTGTTTATGGGACACCCCATGGGTAAGTTCTCTATGATTAATTGTTTATGGTCATTTGGTCCAGGTTTCCTATGAGGCATACCTATTTTTCCATGCCCTGTTTGATTAATATGGAGTTTGATTGATTATATGAAATTCCTGTGATATAATTTGTGAATGTTTAGCCATGTGGTAGTTTTAGATTACATTATTTTCTTGATATTGTATGCACACTATTTTTTCAATGGTCCATTAGAGCCTTGGACTAAGAAAACTAAGGGGAATTCCATATTATTTTCCACTGGACCGTGAGAGCCTTAAACCAAGAAGGCTAAGGGGACGTCCAGATTATTTACATAGGACCATGAGAGCCTAGGTATAGATGATTGAAAAATGGGGTTATATTGTGACAGTTTCCCTGTTGGTCATTTATAATTGATTAAATGAATGTTTGAACCAAGGGTTTAAACCATTAGAGATTTACCAAGTGGTATGTTATAATTGATTGATGTTATGTTAAACCAAAGGGATTAGACTCTAATATCTTTCCTAGAGGGTTTTATTTATTGAATTGATGCTATGTGGGAACAAATGGGTTAGACTATGAGATATTTCTCAGAGGGTTTTTATTTATTGAATTTATTCCATGTGGTACCAAAGGGGTTAGACTGTGAGAGCTTTACTAGAGGTTCGTTTGTGAATAATTGAATGATTATGACAAGTCTGCCAAGCCAAAGCACAATCCTGGATTTTTTATTACTTGATTATTTAGATGGTCTTCTGAGATATTTGTTTTGTTAATTTACATGGGGGATACAGATATTAGGCTAGATCCTAGGGTTATATGATTCAATGGATGAATAATAAATGTTAAATGAATGTAATTGGAAATTGTAGTGTTGCTTGCTTTTGAGTACTTACTAGTTTATTACATCATTCATGCATATTACCAGTTATATATATTCACTGATAGTTAGGTACAAATATGTGGGTGGTTTCCTACTGGGATTCATCTCACACCATGTTTACGTCATGCTTTAGGACCCAAACAAATTATATGATTGAAGGTATAGATAAGGGAAATCTCCCTTCTTCATTAGGTACTTGATTGTTGTTGGAGTTGGAGATCATGGGACCAAGTTGAGGCTTGCGATGCTACTGGAGTTTACTTGTTTATTTTTTTTACTTTGGTTTTTGTATTACTTTCCAGCATTGTGACTTTTTTGGCTATTTTCTTATATACATATTCTATGCATCATATATATATATATATATTGTGGCTTCTACTGGATTTACTTTTAGTCTTCTAAAATTTAATTTTTTGGTATTACTACTTCCACATTTGTTTAATATTTAGATTCCACTATGTATACTCTACCAATGTGGGCATAGTTTTCCCAATGTCTTACCTTAACCCCCACTGCTAGTCAGCAGCCTCTACCATTTGGGGAAATATTCTTGAGGTTATGTGACCAACTAGGTTCAGGACACTTTTGGGTGGAACTTGGATCTGACACATTACAATTATATCTAATTAAAACCCAATAAGTGGAAGAAATTACTTTTAAAATAAAACCACAAAATTTGATGAAAAACAGTTTTCCAAAAAAATATATTTGTAAGTATAAAAATATTTTTAAATAAAAATTAATCATAATATCATTTATAATGAAATTAATAAGATTATATTTAATAAAAATTAACTAATTATACTTTAAAATCAATTTTGAAAAAAAATAAATTTTAAATACTTTGATTAAAAAATAGTTTTTCTATAAAATCGGTATTTTTCACTATTCCTTGAAAAATAACCTTTTTAAAAAGTCCCAAAATTTTATATTAAGATAATTTTTATATGATTATTTAAAAAATGATATCATTTTTATAAAATATAATTTTTAAATTTGGTATAAATTAATTATAATTTTTTCTCACAAAAATAATGAAAACTATGTTTGAAGAAAATTATTTTTAAGGCAAAAAATGAATTCACTAAAAATTAAGTGTTTATTTCCTAAGAATTAATCAATACATTTTTTTTAAGTAGGATAATTATAAATATATTACCTAATGTGGTTACTTTTTTTATTACCCACCAATTTTATTTTCATGTTATAACAATCATATTTAAATCATAATACTTTTATACTTTAACTCAATTTGAATAATGTTTGGTGTTGTGTATTATGAAAAATATCGAGATTATTAATCATTTAAACTAAACTTTTAAGGTATTATATTCCCCTTATTAAATAAATTTCATCATCATAATTTTATCTCCTTCACCAATGGTCCAATATTTGAAAACACTTTTGTTGAAAACTCACATCATACAAAGTTATAATACAATATTCTTTAAAAGGGGAAATTGGGTAACATAATGGTTACCCAAATGGACACATAATTGATAGAGAAAATATTTTCAATTAATTTATATTGAATATCATTTTTTTTAAACCCACAAAATTGTTCCTCTAACATTAATTGTTTCATTTTTATGATAATGGTGTTATTTTGAGCTGAACAGTAAAAATTGGCCATTTTGGATTTTTAACAGTTTTAAATTATTTCTGTAGTTTGGCCATAAAATTATCTACACTTATCAAAATTGAAAAATTATTTTTTTCCATATTCTAAACATCCAGGGCTTAATATACTATTTTTTGACTAAAAGCTGAATCGGCCATATGGAAGCTCAAAAGAAGCTCACAAGTGGGAGAAACAAAACTGTTTTCAGTTCTGCCTAGTTTTGGTGTGGGATCCTTAACTCATCCATGTTGGGCCCGAATGTTGTGAAATTAGGTTTGTGGACGCACAAGGAGTTTTGGAGCATCTTTTATGAAGTAATCACCGAGTGAATTTTCCGTTTATGGGGTAATTAAATCACCCTAATCCGGAGGATTTCATTTTAGAGAGTCTGACTGGATAGAATAAATTCTCATAGAAACACGGCCATAACTCTTGGAATACATGTCAAAAGCCACTGAGATTTTTATGGGACACCGAAAAGGTAATTATAAACAACATTAAAGAAGGGATCAACACGTGAATATGTCATTTAATGGGGCTAAATCGCGTCAACATCCGGGGGACAAATTCTGGCTATAAAAGGAGGAGAGCTCCACCCTCTCAAAGCATCCCATTCACCACACCATTCCCTCCGGGACACCAAGAAGGAGAGCTTTTCTGCTTTCTCTTTTATTTCTTTTCCTCTTCATAGTTTTGTAATGTATTATTCGTCCCCATTCATCTCGATTACCCTTACCATAGTGGGGTAAATATTTGGAGTGATTGGAGAAGGGTTGGTTTTCTACATTTTAATTCTTGAGTTCTTGGATGCAATTGAATAAATTTATTTATTCTTCAAAGTTGTTTTCAACTTATTATAGCAGATTTTATTATCAAGTGCGATCATTCTTAATATTAATTCTGTTATTGATTTTTTCCTTGGTAAAATAATCATAATCTCCCTCCACTAATTTCTGGTTTATATACGAAGGAATAAACCAGGAATTAGTGGTGAAGTATTCGACGATCGTCAGTACATATAAAAGGTGTAGTGAATGTTCATGATTGTTTGGGATAAACAAAACCTGATTGGGTATTGTCTATTTCAATTAAGGATATTCAATACAACTATTTTACACATGGAAGGATAGTTGACCAAACCAAGATCTTGATGAGGTTTTCTTTTACAATAATAATTTCACCAAGGAAGTGAGAGGAAACGATTGTGGAAACTCACTTTAATCAACTAAGAAGAAGAGGTTTGAATTAAATTAAACAAGTATAGCATTACAATTAAAAAACTGACCCTGACCTAATCACCATTTTAATTTCATAGTTTTTTTCAATCATTTGAATTTCAAATTTCCTTTCAAAAGCACAACATTTTTACCCCCGTTTTAAAGTCACAACCCGTTTTGTGTGCACTCCTCTTCGGGAGACATCCTAGGTCAACCACTTTACTAAATTTTAACTTAGGAAATAATTGTTTTTTCACGCCCTACGACAGGCATGCGTCAAACTTGGCACCATTGTCGAGGAGGCAGTGCCTCCAAAACCTTTTAAAAAACATTTTTTTACTACTTTATTTTGAATGACCCATAGTTCAAACAACAATTTAATTGAATTTGTTCCCAAAATTGAGCGAACAATAACCCAATTGAGAAAGAAAAATTTGAAATTAGATTTTAAAGAAATTCAACTTACAGATTCAAGTGACATATCCAGTGATCACTCTGAACCTCCAATGGATGACAATCCCAACCAGACATTGTGCGATCTTTCCACCCCACAATTCGCTAACCAACAAAATCAACTAGCTATTCCTGCATTAGAAAATGATTTTGAATTGCGCATTAACATGATTCAAATTCTTCTTAAATTCCATGGTCTTGCAGGTGAAGACCCTAACAGGCATATCCAGGAATTTACAAATGTGTGCTCTAGCTGCAGACCCCGAGGTGTTGCAGAAGAACAGGTAAAGTGGAGGGAATTTCCCTTCTCACTCGAGGGAGAAAAAAAGGAATGGTTGTATAGTCTACAACCTGGAGAAGTCCAAGACTGCGAATATCTTCAAAGATGCTTCATGAAAAGGTTTTTTCCTGCATCCAGGAGCACATCTATCTGAAAATAGATCTATTCCATTCACCAATCAACCGGTGAAACACTTTATGAATACTGGGAATGATTCAAGAAGATCTGTGCCAGTTGTCCACACCAGAATGTGGAAGAACACCATTTCATTGTTTTCTTCTATCAAGGATTGCTTGAAAATGATTGAAACTTTCTAGATGTATCATCTGGAGGAGCCTTGATTGACAAGTCACCAACGGATGCCAGAGGATTGATTGAAAAGATTGCACAAAACTCACAGTAGTTTGGCACCAGAGGTACGATCACCAGAGGAATCCATGAGGTAAGAACATCTGATTCAATATATTTAATTAAGAATGAAGTGGTTGAACTCACCAGGTTGGTGCGACAAATAGCTGTGAACCATGTCAAGGAACAATAAGGGCCGAATCAGGTATGTGGTTTATGCTCTTCTAATTCTCATTTCACTGATCAATGTCCAGAAGTGCAGGGGACAGAAAGTTGTGCTGCAGCCTATCAACAAAGGCAATACCAATGGAAATCCCAACCAGGGTATGGGTTTCAACATAACCAAGAAAGAGCACCTTTTTAGCAGCAATATCAGAGTCTGATATCATTCCAACAACCTTATAAGAAGCCCTTCCAACAACAACAAACTTTCCAACCACCACCTTTCCAGCGGAAGAATTATGAGAAATCGTCCACAAGTGCACCAACAAATGAAGATCAACAGCTTAAGACAAGAGTTGCGGGATTAGAAGATAAAATGGACAAGCTAGCTGATCAATTTAAAAGGATTATGGATGCTCTCACCAAGAACCCAAGTAAACTTCCCTCACAAATAATTCCCAATCCAAAGGAGAATGTTAGTGAAAACACCACCCGAAGCGGGAAGGAGCTCACACCACCAGAAAAAAATGAGGAGGATGATTCCGGGGAATATTCTGAAGCTCGTCTTATCCAACAAAAATATGGAGTCGAAAAAAAAGGAGAAAGAACAAGGTTTCGGAAGGAAAGAACAGAAACACCTCTTCAAAAACAAAAAAGGGATAAAAAGGATATCCCAGCACCATTCTCATCATCATTGGTTGAGTCAAAGAAGGGTGAAGAAGAACGACTTCAACGTGAAATTCAAGAAACATTTCTAAAAGTTGAGATTAACATCCCACTACTAGATGCAATCAAACAAATCCGCAAATATGCAAAATTTATGAAGGAGTTGTGTACTAAAAGAAGAAGGCTGGATGGAAATGAAAGAATCAACTTAGGAAGAAGCATCTTAGCATTGATCACACCACCGATACTGCAAAAATGTCAAGATCCAGGTACTTTCTCTATTCCCTGCACTATCAGTTCTTTAAATTTCTCTAATGATTTGTGTCATATAGGTTCTTCAATTAATGTATTGCCTCACTTAGTATACACTTCTTTGCATATGGGAGAATTGAAGCCTACTAGAGTGGTGGTCCAGCTCGCAAACAGATCCACATTTTTTCCAGAAGGTGTTCTGGAAGATCTTCTTGTAAAGGTAAAAGATCTATTATTCCCAGCTGACTTTTATGTGCTAACAATGGAAGAAGATAGGAGTTCATCACACTCACCCATCATCTTGGGAAGACCTTTCTTAAAGACAGCTAAGACCATCATCAATGTGCATGAGGGAACACTCTCAATGGAGCTCGGAGATAGTCGAGTGCATTTCAACATACTCGAATCCATGAAGAATTTGTCAGATGTTCATTCGTTGAAAGCAATCTACCACAAAGAAGGAAAAGAACCAAATAAAAATTCAGAAGAGACAACCTTTGAATTCTTAGGTAGTTTGTTAGAAGTGGTTGGAGAATCAAAATCAGGAGAGGATGTTGAGATCAAGATGTATAAACTCAAGGAGTCTGAACATGAAAAGATAATCAGAGATCTCCGGAAGGAACTTGCTACAAAGGAATAAGAACTAGATAAGAAAAATTCCATATTCCTTGCAATGGAACATGAGCTGAAAAAGGTCAAAGAAACCCCCATTAAAACTATAGGGTGTAATGGATATTCTAAAACCAATAGGAATATGGGATTACACGAAAAAGAGGAAAAACCCAAAACCAGGTTCGTATGGGTAAAGAAAATTGAGGGTAAGTCTCCTGCCTTAAGAGAAGAGAGTAATTTTCAAAGGACACCACAAACCCTTAAAAAGAGTTATTTTCACATTGCAACAAGGAAGAAACAAATATCCAAAAAGATTGAAAACCATTCTAGAAGAACAAGATTTCAGGGGTTTTGATGGAGTTGTGGTATCTATGGACACAAATCAGACTCTTGTTGGTACAACATGTCTTTACCAGGAAATAGAAAAGAACCAGTGGAGGAGATCCTGCTCCTCCAACCTGTCTATCAATAAGAGCCATCAGGTTGTACCTCTCCTTCACACTTGCTTCATGTTGTGATTTATTTGAAAATTGGCGTACATGTTAAATCCACTTGAATGCATTGAGGACACTACATCACTTAAGTGTGGGGGAGGGAACCATTGTAGTATAGGATTTTCATTTGATGTTTGTTTTCACAAAAAAATAAAAAAATTGTGTGTTTTCAAATTTTTTGTGTTTATTTTTCAATTTTTGGTGTGTTTCTGAAACTTTTGAGCTGAAATGATTATCAATACCATTTTTGAAACCCATGTCAATGAGTGAACCAATCTATTTCATGAAATTGAGCTTAAATGAATGCTGAAATGACTTCTTCTCAAGTTCAAATCTTTTAGAGTTTCATGAAAAGTACACTGATTTTTGAAACCCATACCGTATTTCACTGTCTATATCTTTGAAATCACTTTCCTAGGGGGATTCTGAACCATTTTTTTCATATTATTTTCATTCACCGTATTTCTTGAGAGAACCAAACCATGCTTGCTTAAACTAGAATTTGATTTATTTCTTTCAAAACTTGAGGGTTTGGGGTACGTGTGTTTTAAATGATTGAGGCTTTTATTTGGTTTGAAGCCCCCTTTTCAAAATAATCCTTTTCATTATGGCCCACCTTTATATTTATCCTTCATTGTAGCCCCTAGTAGCCATGAATTGCCTGTTAGGTTAGCCACATTACAAGCCAATTTTCCCTATCCTACCTGCTCTTGAAGTGAAATTGCATGATCTAGTTGAACTTAAGTGTGGGGGAAGATGTCTTGTGGTGTACTACCTCATTTGGTGATACTTTGGGTAGAAAATAAATTGTGGAAGAGATGCGTGTGATTCTGAAAAATTATTATGTTGAAAGTTGTGCCTTTTCTGGAGCTTTCATGATAAGAGAAGTTGTGCCTTTCTGGAGCTTCCAATGTAAAAAGAAAGATGTGCCTATATGGAGCTTTAAAAAAATCATGTTTGAAAAGATTGAAATTTTTTCTGCTGAGCTGATTGAATGATGATGGATCCTATTTTCAACAAAGGGGAAGTGAAGGAGACCATATTTGAGTGAAAATTAGAATCTTACAATTTTGCTTCAATAAGAGCCAAGCCTTCCTTTTTCAGACTCAGAACTTTTAACATCTAAATCCTACCAACCGGAAGCCACATAACAACCCTGAAAAGTACTCATGATAAACACATGTCCTTGACTCACCTCGGGTGGAGAAGTAGGAATTTATCAAGCCTATGGTGACTCTTGTGTGAGTTTGGATGATAAAATCCTTGTTCAGCATTTAAATTTGTGAGATAAGAGAAAATTCATTTGAGGTAAGTGTTTTGTGTGCATGGGATAAGAAATGAAGTGGAAATATATTAAAATATAAAATGGAGAACTTGAAATAATTTTTTTTGATGAGGCATGGTATCTTTTTGTTTCTTGGAATTGATTTGATAGATCTCATTGATATGTGTTTTGGATTTGATTTGATTTGATTTTTACTTGTCCAGGAGTCCAAGTGCTAAGTGTGGGGGGATTTATAGAGCAAATATTTTCGATTAATTTATATTTAATAGCATTGTTTTAAACTCACAAAATTTTTCCTCTAAGATTAATTGTTTCATTTTTATGATAATGGTGTTATTTTGAGCTGAATAGTAAAAATTGGCCATTTTGGATTTTTAACAGTTTTAAATTATTTCTGTAGTCTGGCCATAAAATTATCTACACTAATCCAAATTTCAAAATTCTTTCTTTTCCATATTCTAAACATTCGGGGATTAATTTACTATTTTTTTACTAAAAGCTGAATCGGCCATATGGAAGCTCAAAAGAAGCTCACAAGTGGGAAAAAGAAAACTGTTTTCAGTTCTGCCTAGTTTTGGTGTGGGATCCATAACTCATCCATGGTGGGCCCAAATGTTGTGAAATTAGGCGGGTGGATGAGAAAGGCGTTTTTGAGAATCTTTTATGAAGGAATCACCGAGTTAATTGGCTGTTTATGGGGTCAATAAATCACCCTAATCCGGAGGATTTCGTTTTGGAGAGTCTGACTGGACAGAATAAATGCTCATAGTAAAACGGCCATAACTATTGGAATACATGTCCAAATCTGATTATATTTTGAGGGGACACGGCCAAGGGAATTATGAACAAAATTAAATAAGGTATCAATGCGTGAAGATGTCATTTAATGGGGATAAAACGCATCAACATCCGGGGGACAAATTTTGTCTATAAAAGGAGGAGAGCTCCACCCTCTCAAAGCATCCCATTCTCCACCCCATTCCCTCCGGGACACCTAGAAGGAGAACTTTTCTGCTTTCCCTTTTATTTATTTTATTTTTCATAGTTTTTTAATTCATTATTCTTCCCCATTCATCTCTATTACCCATACCATGGTGGGGTAAACATTTGAAGTGATTGGAAAAGGGTTGGTTTTCTACATTGTAATGCTTGAGTTCTTGGACGCAATTGAATAAATTTATTTCTTCTTCAAAGTTGTTTTCAATTTATTATAGCGGATTTTATTATCAACTGCGATCGTTCTTGAATATTAATTCCGTTATTTATTTTTTCCTTGGTAAAATAATCATAATCTCCCTCCAGAAATTTCTGGTTTATATACGATGAAATAAACCAGGAATTAGTGGTGAAGTACTCGACAATCGTCAGTACGTGTAAAAGGTGTAGTGAATGTTCATGATTATTTGGGATAAACAAAACCCAATTTGGTATTGCCTATTTCAATTAAGGATATTCAATACAAATATTTTACACATAGAAGGAGAGTTGACCAAACCAAGATCTTGGTAAGGTTTTCTTTCACAATAATAATTTCACCACGGAAGTGAGAGGAAACGACTGTGGAAACTCACTTTAATCAACTAAGAAGAAGAGGTTTGAATTAAATTGAACAAGGATGGAATTAAAATTATGAAACTGACCCCGAACTAATCATTATTTTAATTTCATAGTTTTTTTCAATCATTTTAATTTCAAATTTTCTTTCAAAAGCACAACATTTTTACCCTTGTTTTAAAGTGACAACCCGTTTTGTGTGCACTCCTCTTTGGGAGACATCCTAAGTCAACCACTTTACTACATTTTAACTTAGTAAATAATTGTTTCTCCATGCCCTACGACAGGCGTGCATCAATAATGGTTTGTCTAGATAAGTATAACATTATCAAGAAGTTAATATATGTACATGGATGTGAAAAACAACATATTACGACTAATACAGAGTGATATAGAAATTTAATGACCACAAAACCCTAAATAGGTAATTGATAAATAATACCATCAATTCATCATAAATAAATGTCAAAGGAAAATATTTTTATTTCAAGATCATTTTTCTAGAGTTTATCGATTATTTTACTATAAATAGAATAAAATTAATTGATTTATTTCCATTTTATAACCACAATTTCATCATTCGGTTGTGATTTGATCAATTTTCACTTCATCTCATACTCCAAGAAATGAATATTTGAGATGAATTATTCATACCTGAATCACTAGAATAATCTTTTAATAAATCATATGATATATGAAATAATGATAATTATTTATTTATATCTCTATATATTTACCAAAATGGTTTTCATATGTTATAAAATATAGATAAATCTTCATATGATGAAATAATATATTAATATCTGAAACATAGACAATAACACCCAAAGTTATACTTAAACCATTCTATAAGTAGTTTACCATAATATTACTCCAAAATATGTCTGAAAATGTTCAAAACCCAAAAATTTAAAAACATGGTCACTAAATTTCCAAAATCAACCTAAATTTAATCCCTAATCAATATAAAGTATCTCATAAAGTCACACACCAAAAACATGAATTCCATGATCATATATTCTCTTAAAACACATTAATCATTTCCCAAATTAACCTGAATCACCATGAAACCTAAACAAAAACATAATTTCTTCTAAAAATTAACTCTATCATTATTCCTTAAATAAAATTACAAATTATTTAATATACTCCATAAATCCAAAAATAAATTAAAGTTCATTAAAGATAACATAAACCACATTTTCCTCAAATCATTAATTAATTATAAGGGCATAAATACTATCCAATTTACATTATCAATGTCAATAATCTATTTATCCTAAATAAACATTATTATATAAACATTAAAAACATATTAAGTGTTATTTGTCCCTCAATCATGTGTTTTTAAAAAATATCACTTTACCACTAAATCACTTTTCTAGGTTATCAGAACTATTCAACATAATTTTTCAAATCCTTAAAGAAAACATATTGTAGAATAATACTTAGATGCTTCATGATTATTATAACCATAATATCATGGATAAAACACTTCTAAAACACAGTTTTTAAATCTAAATAGATAAATAATCAAATCCTTCCACATTAAAGAAATATCATAGGCCCTTCCTTAGTCTAAGAGTTATCCCCTGGATTAGAGAATTGACCCAAATAATACCCAATTTATCCATGCATAATATATTAAACAATAAATGGTTCTCTAATATGTATTTATTTTCCCTCTATATAACTCTTCATTTTTTCATGGAATTTACTTTATTCCCTTCCTTTCCACACATTGTAGCATTCTCCAAAGTGCTTCATTCCACATTTCTAACATAAAATAAATTGAATTTTCCTTCCCCTATGGTATTTATCCCATGAACATTTATAAAAATCCATTTTATCTTATTTGGTGTGTTAAAAACTCATCCAAGTTGAATTTTTCAACTATATATCAAAATATATGGTTAGTTATAATCAAAATAGTTCAAATTTAATCTCCCATTTCATTTGGTTTCTTTTTATTACAATCATTACGTTTTCCATCACAGTTAGTGTTAAACCAGTTTCATCTAGTTCTAGAAATCGACTAAAACCAAAAATCATAGTGTGGGTAACAATAATAATTGTGATTAATCATATAATCATGAAAAATTATTTAAATTATTTCTAAATTATAACAAATTCATTTCAATCTATGAAAACATAGGTTTAACCATGGATATACATCATCATTATCTATTTGAATCTTCATCATGGTTCATAAATACAATGTGAATTAACCAAATAATATCCCTCAGAAGTGTTTATCTAGTTGTATAGTCTTAGTCCCACTCATCATGCACTAGTGATGATTTATTTAATACCCAATCAACTCCTTTCAATGTTTTCACTCTTAGGTACATATGTGCCACATTAGAATCCACTTTCTAGTACTAAGATAGGGATAAATTTTCTAATAAAGAAAACTCATTTCATTACCATAACATAGGATATTATCCTATACTTAGATTTATCCTAAGGGTTATCACTAAATTTTTCTCATCAAAGTGTATAAAAATAACTAAACCATTTTATAGTAGCAATAGTGGTGACCCATGAATTTGATACATAAATATTACATAAATTTAGATGAATATTCATTACATATCATTATGACAATTTCCATAACCATAGAGGATTAGTTTATTTGTAAACCTGGATACATAAAAAAATATTATATGAAAACATACCACTAAGATATTCACATATAGTATCATTCTTAGGTATAAAATACCTAAAACCTTTCATCATAACATGGGGAAAATAGAAACATAAGAAAAGGTGATATCAGATGCTCGGAAATAGATAACATAAGAGTTTAGGCTCTGAAAAAATGAAAACAATGATGGGATAAATTTGGAAAAACTTTCTCTAGAAGCATATATCATTTTGCAAGCTTCAATTTGACTAGTTTTTGAGCCCGAACGGTCTTAATGATAAAACATTATGGCTATTAGAAGTAATAATTTTGAAAAGGTAAATTTGGGGTGATTCTGGAGAAATGTATGGAATTGTGAACCACTTTAGAAAAGTGAACCCAACTCTTTCATAGTCACGCACCTGATTTGCATGGAAAAGGAGACATAAAACATTGAATTGCTATGCATACTTGAGAAGGAATCTAGAAAAAAGAAGTTCAAAAAAACTCCATAAAGTTTTGTTCCATAGAGTATGTTGTCTGGTATTGCCAAAATGGCTATAAATATAGAATAAAACCTTCATTTTATAGAAGGTCCTATGGGATTTGAGTTCTGTAACTCTTGCTCGTGAAAATCGTGGTTGTGTTCTTTGCATAACCCCTAAGTCCTGAACTTGTCTAAAATTACCTCAGTGAAGTCCCTCAAAGAAAAATATTCTATTTAGATGTTTTCAAGAATCTTTACTAATTGGGAACATAACTTTTCCAAAAGTTTAATCTTTTAGGAAACTCTATTTTTACGAAACTACAAATTTTCATGAAAAAATGTTTTCAAATATCACTATTTTAGTCCATGCATCTGGAAAACTCATTTTTCATATGCAAATGCATAGTTTTGTAACACATTTCAATGTTTCATGATGAAGTTAATAGTTACACACACAAAAATAGTCATACATATGCCCTCTGGTCCATACCATGGAGTTGTGCCCCCGTAACCCCACTCAACCATACTATATATTTCTAGGCATTTTCTTCCTAGTTATATTCACTACTTGAAGTTAAAATATAGTACACCCTCTTTGAAAATCATGGTATGCCTAATGTGATACACATAAGATGCCTTATTCATCAAGTCTAATATGCATCATTCCATGATCATGAGATGACCCCCTTATTCCTCACTACATGAATTTGAACTATAGGATACCCTATATGATGATAATTGGACTCCTCCTGTGAAAATAATGAGATGAATTATGTTTTAAATGTAATATTCCTTATGTAATGATCATGAGAAAACCACCAAACAGCCAACAGGGGCCTCTACCTTAGGTGTAATCCCCCAATCATATTCCTCAACCCACTGGCGCTTTGAGAATTACTTATGAACCAACATGAGTAAGAATACTAAGAAACCCTATAGTGAAAGACCCGAATGTATCCCTTCTGCTCCCAAGAAACCCCCATGGGCCTCCTCCTCAAGTACAATCCCCAACCATGTTCCTACACTCATCAGAGGTTTAAGATTTCATCTTGACCTAACATGAGGAAGAAAGGATAGACAACTCAATATATAATCACCACACAAAATATTCTCTAACATGACGTTAAATTGCAACATTATCATATGCCAGGAACATGGGATTTCCTCTTGAACCAAGATAATGTCCTTAGCACATGATGTAAAACTATATCCTTGCCTTGTTTTATGAACACATGATTCTATATGTATTATTGTTATGGGATCCCACTCCTACCCTTTTGTAGTATGTCGCCCTTCTTCTAGCACCCTTAGGTAGTATTCATGAATAATCCCCACACCATACCTCATTGATGATCCTTTTGAAACATGAGTGTCCTTACTGCATAACATTAAACTACATGGATTTTTCATGTCATATGACCATAAATTATGGCATCAAACTATATGGTTTTTGATCCCTTTTTACTAACAGGGTACATAGGATGCCTCCATGAGGTTCAGTCCCAACAACCACCAAGTTTGAAATAACCCCCCTTGGGGGAAACACTCCACAAAATAAAATTATCAAATATTCCCCCTTGAGGGACACACTCTATCAAATAATGAGTGTGAAATTTTCCCACCTGGGGACACACTCAACCACCAAACTTGTACTTGCAAGACATTAAAACTGCACCCAACCTGTCCAAAATTATACTTTAAACATACTCCCAACCTATTCCCACAAGATGTTAAACATGTTCCCAACCTTTCCCTATAATAAATTAACATGTTCTCTACCTATCCCCACAATGCACTGAACCTGTGCCAAACTTGTCCTCATGATACATTAAACATTCTTTTAACATATCCCTGCAATATGTTAAACTTGTACCCAGCCTACCCCCACAAGACATTAAACACGTTCCCAAATTGTCCCTATAAGACATTAAACCTTCAACCAACCCATCTCCATAATATATTAAAGTTGTGACCTGATCCAAAATCTATACCTCATACAATAAACATGGGATTCCTGAGGTAAAATCCTTAGATGTATTAAACCCCAGGTGTCAACTACCTCTTGGATGACATGGGAGGCCTTAGTTCTCAAACTTAATATGCCTAATATATGAGATTCCCTCGAAAATATGAATATTTCATAGGTTCCCAAAAACCAAATCGTCAGAAATTTCTGGACATTCCTGATGTTACCACCTACTCTGATCAAAGGTCACCACCTTGTTGAGATAAAAGTAGCGTAATTAACCAGTATCCACTTTGAGATGGAACCAGGAATATGTTTCATGAACATGATTCAAATCTATGAGGGAGACCCAAAATAGGTGATGATATCCAAAGAGGGATCCATGGAAGGAGGAACTAACATCCCATCATTATGTTTTGATCAAGGATTTAACACCACTAACCATAGTGGTAGAGGCTACCCGCCTTTGATAGTGGGTATGTGGGAAAATAAATCTGTGTCGTTGTGATGATGTGAACCTTGGATGAAAAATCATCAGAAACAAGGATATATAAATCAATGATCATAAGTAAACATATGGGTATGATAACATGATCGTAATATAAGAAAGTCATGCCCAATCAATTAAATATCATTAATCGTGATTCGTGTATCAAGGATTTGTCATAAAAAAAAGAAAAAATTCAAAATAGTGAACATTCATTAATAATAAAACAAGATTCATGGGTTCATATCATAAACATAGAAATATGGAAGAAACATAAGCTTATAAAATTCTGAATATCTATAAATAATAATTGGTTTACTCTTTAAGTTAAGTATTTTAAATCAGGTCCTTGCATAAATTTATGGACATGAAACCAAGTCCATGCATAAACTTATAGACATGAAACCATATCCAAACATAAAATTATGGATATTAAAATATTTCCATACATAACATTTTGAAAACCAAATTAGGTTCACACATGACATATTTATATCATGAATTATCCATCTTCACCCAATGCATGGGAGGGAAATATAATTTTAGGCCCACCCATCACATAGTTAAAAACATAAATGTGTATTCCACAAGATCATAAAACATTTATCATATCATCATATCATAACCCATTAAAAGGAAATGGGTTTCATAAAAAAATTATCATATCACAACCCATAGAAAAAAATGGGTTTTATAATGGTTTTATCATAACTTAATTAACCCATAGAAATGAAATAGGTTTTATAGAATCATATTTAAATAATAATCATCATAATATATCCATATAAATAAATGTTATGGTATTATAAGATAATATTTCCATTTTATAATAGAAACCCTTAAAATGTATTGGCATGGTAGAAAAATACCTTTAAAAGAACATTCAAACCTTTATTTGAAAACATGAGAAAAATATACTTTCATTTTGATAAAATTTTAACTAAAATATTCCATAATATTTAGAAAATAATTTTATTTGAAATTAACTAAGAAAATTTTTAAATTAAGCTTCAAATCAAAGAATGATCATGATGGTATAAAATCCATTTATATCGTGCACGTTAAAAGAAAACATTCATTTCACACTTTTTAAAAATGTTAAAAATGGATTGTTCAAAAAATATTTATTTAACTAGATTCATTTTAAACCTTTTTAAATAAATTAAAAGGTTATGAAAATTAAATTTTCATAAAAAATAAATTATAGAAAAAAAATCCATAAAATAATTTTTGTGGTACACAGACATGGAATAAACAATTCATCAACCAAAAAGGAAATAGGGTCGCCTTTTCTTAAAAACATTCTCAATAATTTTAAGTAAAAAAGAGAGGAAAATGGTAATAGTACATACAATTTACAAGAATATACATATTTAATTGAAATATATTAGGTCTAATGGATAATACCCATATAATTTCCCTTAATGTAAATTTATCATATATAATCTTAAAAAGAAACGATATTGCAACATAAACCCTGACTACTTTGGTAACTTTTAAATCGTAAATCTCATGAAATAATTACATAAATGGAAGCTTTAAATATCATTAAAATAGGTACATTCATGAAATTTTATGTCGAATGGGAAGTATATACACCACATAAACATAAATGTGTGTATAAGATAAAACATGTCTCATCAAAACTATATTGAGATGAAGAACCCTTACAGGTTGGGTAATATCTGAATGAAAACATTATAAAAGAGAGGGTATTATATAAATTTTTAAATCTCTATATTTTAATTAAAAAATCATAAAATACATTTATGTTCATTATATAAACCCAAAAAAGTAAATAAGTGGTGAAAATGGTATATGTCTCACTGAAATAAAAGTAAGATGAGAAACCCTTACCACACATTTGACTTGATTTGTAAAAACTATAACATCATATATAATAAATTTTAATTTATTATAATTATATAAAAGAACCATATACATACTTATACTATCATATATGATCTAGTTATAATATTTAAACACCCATTTATTAATAATTCTTTGTTAAATTCTTTATTTTTGAGTGTGTACTATTTCGTATTTGATGCATGTTTCGGTTCAGTGGTTTTAGTCCTTGTAATTTGATCATGATTCCACTATCTATATAATTTTAATCACATAATGAGTATAATAATTAATAATTATATACACTTTTATAACTATTCATATAAAGAAGTGGTGAAAAATGGATTATATCACTTCGTGGAGATGGTTGTTTATGTGTACGCACTAGTGAGGTTTCCACTTTTTATGGATGGAAAGAAATAAAATTAAATGATAATTCACTATTTCACAACTATAATAATATCATATATATTAATTAAATCCATCATTATAAATATTAATGTGAATCGGTAATGGAAAATGGATCATATCGCTTCATGGAGGTGGTAGTTCGCATGTATGCACGAGTGATGCTTTAATTTCCCATTTGATGGAAAAACGAGACGAATAAGATTATTTCATTAAAATTATAAAATCTCAGTAAATGTGGTATATTAATGTTATTATATTGGAATGTTTAGTATATAATTTAATTATTTATAACATGGAATAAAACTAAAAGTGCTCAATTAAGAGTTATACCTCTTCATTGAAAAACTACATTTGGATTACACTTTAATACTTTAAATGATAGTATTTTGTAAATAACAGAAGCTCTAAGTCATGGGTAAGGATGATATAATGTTACAATTTAATGTATAGTATGGTCTATATGGAAAAAACTTTCTGAATAAATAGGAAGAGGGGGTTTCCTTTTATAAGTGAGGTAAGGGGAATTCTGGGAATTACCTAAAGTATTAAATAATTATAAATTAATTTTTATATTCAAGTGGAACAAGATTGATATATTTATAATATTTTATTATTATGAGTTTAAATACTAAAATAAAAAAATATATAGGTTTTAGTTAATTTTTAACAATTATCTCTTAGTTTTAACCCCCCCCCCCCCCCTAGTTTACTCTTTTGATGATTACAGTAATGTCAAAGTTTGTTACTCATTAGGGATCATAACATTTACTATAAAGGGAAAATTTACCTATAAGTTTTGAATGGATTATATTCTCAACTATATCCCATTAACTTGGAAAAGATAATAATTTTATGAATTTCAAATCATTTAATAAAATTGTATTTAACATTATATACCACTAAAGTCGTTTTCAAGAATGTTCACATAGTTGAATTTAAAAAAAAATAAGATAGTAATTTTATTCAAATATAAAATTTTATTCTATCAATAATACTTTATATTTATCCAAAAAAAATATAAAACACCGTAACTCACCCAAAAAATTACTTTTTATGTTTTTAAAATCATTTACTTGATTTTTTTACTACTTACATAAGCACTGTGTCGGTGTTGCGAAAGATTTTAAAGTAATTGTTTAATCAAAAAAAATCAAAATAAACCACCATTATAAAAAAATATTAATATTATAATTAAACTTTTATGACCCTTCATAACTTTTTTTATCCCTATTATAGAATATTATAGATATTAAAATTAATAGACATTTTGGAATTTTACTTTTTTTTAAAATAATATAAACATATTTATCAAATAATAATGGAAAAAATCTATATTCGAATTATTTTTTGAATTAAACACATCCAATGAATCATTTATAAGTGTATAGCTGATTTTGAAGCCTTAACTTATTTCTTTATCCTTTTATACTCATTTGACCCTTCTCGTGGTTATAATATTTTTACCAAGGTTACTATTCATTATTAACACAAATAAATTTGACCTATTTCAAAAAATTTGAAATAATAATTCCAAGTATAGATTATATTTTATCAAATTCAATCCATATAATTTTTAAAAAATACTTTTAAAATAAACCTGAAAAAGACAATGAAAAAGAGTGTTCCAGAAAAATTGAGGTTTAAGTATAAAAATTATACCATAATTAATAATAATGTTTATTAAAATGAAATTAATTATATTATTTTTAATGAAGAATAACTAAGGAATTTTTAAAATCAATTCAAAAAAAAATTGACTTTGTAAATACTTGAATGGAAAAGATTGTTTTCTATAAAATCAGTATTTTTTTTACTATTTGTGGAAAAATTAATCATTTCAAAAAAATCCTAAAATTTCAAGTTAAGATAATTTTGATATGATGATTTCAAAAAATGATATAAATTTAAAAAATATAATTTATAAAATTTTCATATATTAAATATAAAAATATAAAAATAATAAAACCCATTTTTTAAGTAATGACATTTTTGAAGCATAAAATAACATCACTAAAATTTGTGTTATTATTTCCCAATTATTGATCAATAAACATGTATTGAGTATAAAAACTATAAAAACATTTCATAATTTCCATACTCATATTCATACCGTTCTATTCAATATCTAGGTTATAATAGTCATATTTAAAAAATATATATATTATACGACAATTCTCTTAAAGCTCTGTGTTGTGTGTTAATAATGATATCAAGCTTATAATTCTTTTAAAATTTTCAGGGTTTTACTCTATCAATACTAGTTGAAGTAAATTCTAAATTATTCATAATTTACAATGAAAGACTTTATGTCATTGGTGAAGAATTAGAAAGATATTCTTATTAGAATATAGTTATTGTGGGAGTGATCCAATCATTTGAAAAGTAACATAGAATCTTTTTGGATATCAGATGCCCATAGAAATAAATTAAAATCTATAGGATAATGGAGTTTTATGGTTCTTTCTAACATAAAAAAATAATGATGATAAAATACATAATTCTATAAGTGATTGGGAAGGAAGGATCAAATTAGTTGAGGATGATAAGAACTCTCTGAAAATGAGAAATATTAAACTTAAAGTCATATTTAAAAACCTAGAATCTTCCCAAGATATGACTAACCATTTTTCTTAGAATAAGTATGCCTCTAATAAAGTTTCAGTTAAATTTTTTCCCTAAAATGGGACTCATGATGGTGGTAAATATACCTTGAGGATAGTTAGAGAATCCTCTACCACAGGATTATAGAGGAAGGTCACCCAAAGTGCTGATAAAACTAGATTAAGTGAATCTATTTTGAAAAATAGTGATTTAAAATGAATAAATATAAAACAATTTGTAAGATTAAATATATTGAGAAATTCACCACATTATTAAGGGTGTATTTGAGTAATTATTGGAGGAAATTTTATGTATTTAGAGCTTTAATGGATGGGGTTTCCATCTAAAAACAATAAACATTGAAAGCTGAATAAATTACCTACACAAGAAAGAAAGAAGTGGTTTATGGGTTATTGTTGTTTATATATGTGATTTGGTTATATATCTATATATTATTAAAACAATGTGTCAATATATGTAAATTAGATAATTCTAAGATTTTTTAGAGAAAATATGATTATTAAAGGAAACGATATGTTTCTAATAAGAGGTCAAAAAATGGAGAAATCTTTATTTCAAAAATATAATTGATTTTATTGGAAATTTATATGTATTATGAAATTTTTTTCCACTACTATGATAATTTTTTGTAAAATCATTATAGTTATTACTCGTATAATGAAGATAAGAAAGTATTACTAAGTACTGAGGAGTAGGTATATAAATTTGGCTTGGGAAAAAAACTTATAAAGAAAGATTTTGGTAATGAAAATTCTAAGAAGACATAGAATATAGCTGAGAAGTTACCCAATAGTGGTGAATAAAATATGAAAGTAATAATATGAGGTAGGTTTAGTCTAACTAAAAAACTCCAAAAAAGTGAATGACTACTCTACCAGAACAGATGAAGCTATTTGAGAATAATGGAAAGCATCAATGGTATATAGTTCCAAAAATATTTCTATAATGTATGAGTCGACACCTAAGAATATAAATAAGAAAGTTCAAAAGTAGGTTTTAGTTGTTTGTACTACCTAACTGGATGAGGATGGGTGACTTGAGCAAGATAAAAAAAATAAGTGTTCTCTTGTTTCCAAAGTGAAGAATCCATTTCTAGCTAAGAAGAAAACTAAGGATGAAGAGGAATTCCTGTTGCCTAAATATATTCATATCTGGAAACCTAAATAAGATCCAAGTATGAATAATTTTATAAACTTCATAGATTCGTAGAAAAGTGCCTCTAGGTTGAGAAATAAGTATCAACCCTAGAGCTAAATTTTATAAATTTATCAAGTACACCTTATTCCCAAATAAATGGTTCTTCAGTTTTAATTTTGGGGATTTAAGGAGATGTTTAAAGGAGGTTTTTGATACTTACACATCCTATAAATATAACCATCATGGTGAATGTAATTTTTTTATTAGTATTTATTTTCAAATTGGTATCCATTTTTCAATTGGTATCACAAATGTATGATGTTTATTTATAAAACAAATGGTGATGAATTATGTAGTGAATCCCTTGAGGGGGGATACTGAATAATTAAAGGATGACATAGATTTGGTGTTATCACATAAATATGGAATTCTTGATAGCCCTAGTAAATACTAAAGTTAGAGGTATGATACTCACTCTCTTATACCTATTATGATTTATGATTTTTCTAATTATTAATGGGGAGTGATTATTCAACACAATGGTGAAGTGAAATTACTTTCAATTGAATGTTTTGATTTGTTTTGTGATGTTTATTGAAGATACTTGAAATATCATGAAAATTCTATTTTTAAAACCATTATGTGGATAAAATCAAATTTGGTCCACATTGAAAAATGTGCAGTGAAAACTTTGATACTTTGTTAAACTCACTATTGTTTTATAAATCAGTTTATCCCATGTAGACATAGAGTTTAAGTAAGTCTTGTCGCTAAAAAATCTATAATTCCTACCTTCTCCAAATATTTTGGTAGATCGTGAGGGAGAGGAGGTGACTTTGAGAAAAGGGGTAGAGACATGTGTGTCCTCAAATGTGACCCTTAAATTAAGGGGGATAAAATTATTTTACTACTTTTCATTTATTGTTAAAAAGTAAGAGTAAAACACATTGAATATGTATTTAAATGGGTATTGAAAAAAAATAAAAAGGGAGAGATTAATGTAACCATGTGGATTTGTGATTATTTTATTGTATTTTTTCAGTGTATTTTTTAGAGGATAGTCAATAATTAGAGAACCATGGGTGATGGATTGAGTATCCACAAATTATAGTAATATTGGATGTGTTACCCATAAAGCATGGGTAATGAAAAATAGAAACTGTCTATCCTTGAATACATGGATGTACATATCTATGTGGACATCCCATACAAATCAGATGATTGAATGAGATAATCTTCATGGATGAATATGAATAGTTCTAAAGTAGTTGTTCTAGTACTATGTACTATACTCCCATAAAGCATGGGTAATTAAAAATAGAAATTGGCTATCCTTGAATGCATGGATGGACATATTTATATGGACGCCCATAAAAATCATATGATTGAATGATATAATCTTCATGTATTAATATGACTAGTTCTGAAGTAGTTGTTCCAGTACTGTGTACTACAGTCCCATAATATCTGAAGTTATAGATGGGTGAATAGATTGAAGAATTTGATATTTCTAAATTTAATAGATATATTATATAGTTATATGAAGTGGATGTGTATTAGATAACACCATCCAAGTGTGTTATTGCTATTGAATTATGAAATTAGTGTTTGTAACACTTGGGTGAATATTCTATAATGGATGGAGTTAGGCTGCAGATATTCTGTAGTCGATTAAAAAAAATAAAGAGGATTATAAATTTTAAGTTAAAAATTTGTCTAACTTTATCCATCATATTTATATGTATGGTTCTAGAATATGTTTCATCCTATAGTTATATGTGTGTGTTTAAAGATAAGAATATGTGTAATTTTCTTCAGCATACATGTAATCCACAAAGAATATCTAAAAATTGGAAAAGGAAACTCATATTATTTATTTCTTATAGTTAGTGTATGTTTTAATATATGGAAACATAGGTTACATAATATGAAGAATAGGTGTAACAAAATTCATTATATATGTGACTAAGTGTCAATGAATGTTTCATGTTTAAAAATTAGGGAATTTTATAGAGGACTCTTAGCATACATGTGTTTCATGATGATTGTACGTTATATATTCCTCTATGTGTATGTTATATATATAATAATACATGTGATCATAGCTAGAGTAGGTTTCATCTATGACATGTGTATGTGTGCATCCACACTTATAAGAAATCAGAGGATTTTCTCTATAAGAAACACAAGTTTCTATATTTAAATATGAAAAAGAAAAAGATATTTTTAATGATTCATGGATTATTATTCAAATATCAAAATAAAAAAATGTGATACATGATATTAGTTATTTAGGAACTAATATTCAATACATGGTAGAATAAGATCAATGTATTGAAGAAAGTCTTCATGTCAAATAGAGCTGCGTAAATGTAAAAGTGAGTTACGTAAAGGTATCAGGATATTCACCTAAGGGTAGCTCATAGATTTTAAAGGTCTTTTCAATGTTATATAGACCTATTTAAAGGTAAAACATATCTACATTAAGGAAATACCATAATATATTCAAGTTAATTAAATGTTATACAGACCTGTGTAAGGCTAATACTAAAAACAAATATTTCATAAAGGTAGTACAAGTTTTTCTGAATTTTTTTATTCTAATGATAATTAATTTTGATAATGATTGTGTTATGAATTCAATTTAAAAACATCATAAATATAATATTGTCCATGATTCAATATTATTTTGAGAATAATCAAATGAGATTAAGATAAGGGGAATTAATCTTAATTAAGTGAAAATGATATTATTGAATTTTCTAGAATAATAAAGACAAAAATCCATTGAAGAAAATTCAATTCTTCAAGGAATTAATCATTTATAAAATTAACACTTTCATAAATTTTTTAATGATAAGGTTTTATATGGGTTTTACAATAAGAAAATTTCATTCCATAAGCTAGGTTCCATGCTGCAAGTTAATGTGATGTATATTTGTATACATTTATAGAAAATGAAGTGTTGAATTTAGTGGAGATATTTTGAGTTGAAGGAGGAAGATAAAGGAATGGTTATTTTAAAATATTAATAAAATATATTCAAACATATTAGATTTATTAAATAAAGGTATTATTAGAATCTTTTTTAAGTTGAAAATCATAATATGCAATATTTAGGGAACCCAAAATTGGGTATTTTCTGATGGTTCTTTTGGTTAGAAGGGAGAAATACCTCTCCATATTCTATTTTTGGATACTAATTAAAATGCATGTAATTTAATGCTCTAAAATTTAGCCTCCTATTTAAATAAAAATGAGAATATTGAGGAGGAAGATATTGAAAAGGAACTATGAGTTGTTGAAAAGGGTGAAAGAACTGAGAGGTGTACTGTGTGAAGTATTCATAAACTCTTAAGAAAAAAATAGCTTAGTATATTAGATAACCATATATATGTCAATAAGAGATGAAGTTTAATTCTAGAGTCACCATATTTATCAAGGAATAAGATGGAACAAGCTACTGAAATAGTTTTCAGTATGAAGATCAAATGAGTTTCGAAAAAAGTGATGAAGAACAGTTAAATAAGAGGTCGAAGATGTTTCTATTCATATCAGTTTTATCAAACTCTTTATTAAGTGAATATATAATGGGTATATAAGATCATTATATCTTATATATTGAGTGAGATATCTATATGAGTAGTTTTAGTAACAGTTATATGAAACTAATCTATGATTAGTAACCGAGTTGTAAGTTTTTTTACTAAATATTAGTTGGAATTCATAGACTCTAGTGTGAGTTAAATTATATCTATCTTATTAATTTATAGAAATTATATCTATATAATCTTATTATATTACAAGTAAGATATATAATGGAACACTTGAATATACATGGTGTGAATCCATTAAACCTGTGGGACTCAGGGTATATCGGGAGATCACAATGCGACTTTGTGAATGTAGTGTAAATTAGTTAGAATAAGTATTAGGAGAAGTGGGAACTTATAATTATGGTGATTCTCTAGAATTATAAGTTTGGTAGACACTAAAACCATTGTAGTTGGTGATTCAGTTTAGTAGAGAAACCATGGTTATGGTGAACAACCAATCATAGAAAGGAGTATGTTTTTGAATCGAACCTTGTAACAATATTATATACCATTTATCTTATTTATTTTCATGAATGTGGTTTATGATTTCTTATTAAAATGATAAATATATCCATATTAACTAACTATAAATAGGGTTTAAATTCAAAATGGTTTAAAATCATCTAAGAGAATTTAGAATTTGGTAAAAATAGGTGACACTTGACTCACCCCTCCATGTGTCTATGTTGATCCTATTAGGAATTTCAATTATATTAATAACAATTTTAGATAATAATATTAGGCCTCAAAAATATTAATAATTTAATGAATATAATTTTTATACATTAAATAAAATCGTGTAACCATACTTGTAAGGTCGTAATGAAAAATGAAATTCTTTATTCATGGAAGAGGTAGCTCACACATAACATGAGTGACATTTTAATTTCTAAATGGATGGGAGGGAGGTAGATAATGGTTATTACATTGATATAATAACATTTAATTATACTAATTTTAATTATTTAGTTATATTATTATGGTTATAATAGGTTTGGATGGGGTTTATGAGAAATATAGTGAATATAAGGTTAGGGAGTGGATAATACTCACACTGAGGACATGAATCTTATCTTCGAATGCCTCTTGTAAATAGAGGACTTGGGACACATTATTATAACAAGGGGATGAAAAACGTCTGATAGGGTTATATGGGAAGTAAAATGAGTATAGTTATGAGGTAATTTCAAAGGATAAGTGTGGCATGATAAGGGTGTAAGTGAACTCTTTTTATAGGTTAAAAAGTGGGACATTTCCTTGGAAATTTAAGTTAGGTGAATGATAAGGATAGAATCATATGGTAGTTAGGTGATTTAGGGGATAAAATATTAGTGATACATGAGTTTATAACTTTACCACCTAAAAAATAATTCTATAAGCTCTAAGTTTCATGTTGATTTAGTAAAATTCAAACCTTGGTAAATGACACCATTCATACCTTTTAACCTTGACAAAATATTTACTACGGTATAATATTTTTAACTAAAAAAATAAAAGATGGACATCCATACCAATTTTTTTATAATGAATCCAAATATTGAATCTATTTAATATGATTAAATTTATAAATATTATAAAATTTTCTGTTAAAGTAAAATAAAGTGTAGATATAAAAAACAATTTTTGATGAAAAGTGACTTTTTAAAAATTAAATATTCTTTTTCTTATTTCCTATCAATTACTAGTTAAATGAGAATTAATCTAATATTTATATCAAAAATATATTTTATTAAAATAAAATTAATTTCATATAAAATGATATTTCTTTGTAAAATTCATTTTTAAGAATAAAATGATTTCATTAGTTTTTTAGCTACATTAATTAAATAAATTTGTATTAAAAATAACACTTATTTTAAAAAGGTATAAATCATAATTGTATAAAAATATAAAATTTATATATATATATATATAACATATTAAATTTATTGAAACGTTTTTATATCATCCTAACTTCTACTAACATAACCCCTCAAAATATCTACGTATGACCTAAAGATAAGATAAGAAGAACTTGTACTTACGGGTGTAGATTTAGCTAGAATGGATCTCATAGTGATTTCCATGAGCGTAAAATTTCTCAAAAAAATGATTCCACTCATAATAAATTTATTTAATTGTGTCTTAATCTTGGTCTAGGTAAAACCTTAATGAAGCTACCTCTCTACCAATCTAGGAAAAACTAACCTCGTAATGAAAAATTCTACTACTTGATGTAATTTTTTTTATTTTCTGTATTGATTTCATAATGTAGTTAATTTTGTTTATATTCACTAATTAAGAATATATGTTAATATGGTGATATTTTAATTATAATTTTACTCATTTTTATTTAGTTTTCATGTAAAAAAAGATATCATAAATTTAAAGTATTATAATTTTTTGGGTGTTACATATGTTGGTATTTTATAGGTAAGAATCATTCTATAGTTTTAATCATAAAACCAATGAAACAACCTTATAATTTAACTTCCATGATAGATTTAAATTATATATCACCTCCAAATATATGTTTAAACTATATTTTAACCATAATTCATCGCATATTAAACATGATATTCTTCATGTATTAAATTAATAGAGATTTAGTTTTGTATAGTTTCCCTTAAAATACATCAGTGTTAGTAATTAATTTTCATCTTGGATAACATATATCATTAATATAAAGGATTTCATGAATATTATATTATTATCATTATGATTTTTGAGATTAAAGGTTTTCCAAGAAAATATTTTTTTATAAATAGATAGATTTTTTATTAGATATGTAATGAATTAGATGTGATTTTTGACATTGGTTTTGTCTATTGTTTTCTACACATGAATCTAAACCAAATTTAGATGGATTTAAGCGTTTTAGAAGATTTAAATGTAAATTTAATGTTTAAAAGTTATTGGAAATTTTTTGAAGGTTAATTTTAGTGTTTGGAGTTGTTTAAAGTAAAATAAGACATCAACACACCATAGTGATGTCAAAACCATGCACTAGTTTCATGAATTAAGGAAGAAATCAAGTTATTACTATAAAATAGGAGATTTATAGGTCTTGGTTTATCTATTATTGTTATAAAATACTTGTAAAACATGATTAATCCTCATTCTACCATGGATATATAAGGTCTGGATATGGAGTTTGGTATATAAATAAAAATGAGGAACATATTAAGGTATGGTTTTGAAATAGTGATCCTAATCTAAAGGATAAAATAATCAAGAATTAGCTCTTGTGTAATGAAAAATTGAGAGTGGGTAATTTTTTTTATTATGATGAAAAATGGGTAAGGCATTAAATTATAATAAGTTCAAACTAGTCATGATTCAGGTGTAGTTTCCAAATGGTCCATTATAGTTAAGACGATTAAAGTGTAGTTACACTTCATCGTGATGTGGCTAGTGAGAGAATCAATAATTGTATATTTTTTATGATATGCCATTGTGTTTATCACATGATTTACTTAAACATGGTTAATTATGTCTGTAAATAATATCAATTTTGACTAAGAGATATAGTTTAATTCAATTGATGATATTAAAGTTAAGGAAGTTAGGTTTTATGATTTTTATTATATTTTGAATATGAAATTAAAATTTTCAATGAAAAAGAGAAATCATTTTGAAACTATGTGATAGAATATATTACACGAATTAGTGATAATATAATAAATGAAAAAAATGATATAATCCACAATAAATAGAGAAATTATAGTGAGTCTTCATCTATTCAATTCATGAATTTTTAACACATGAAATTTAATATTTAAATATTTCTTAAAGATAAAGTAGTCTATTATGATTTTTGTAGTGGATTTTTTATTTTAATATTTCTAATTTAAGTAAAGTGAATTTATATCTCATCAATATTTATTTGTGAAATTTTGAAGAAGTTTTTTGGTTTTTTATGATTGATTTCTCTCATTGTTTAATTTCAAATTCAGTGTGTGAATATGATAATAGAATGTAGTGTTTGTCTATAATAAATTATATTTTCATTTAAGTGGTTACAGTATTACTTTTTTTAGTTTATTAGTGATTATTATTTGGATTTTATTGGATCATGTTACATCAACTGAGATACATTTGAATATAGAAATGGAATAATGATAAAGACTATTATATGTATCCATAATGATTAATAGATCATGTGATTTAGGTTTTTTAGTTTCTTTCAAAGGATTTATACTTTCCTACTAAATATTAAACCTTGAAAATTCATCCTACCCACTTTTTTTAATTATTTAGAGTGTGTGGATACTAAATTAAATTATTAAATACATTATAATTTGGTATTTTAATTATATAAATATTATAATCAATTCATTCATCATAACCAGTGGTGAAGGTTTTTCATTATTAAAACATAATAGAATTTTGTTTATGGATTTACACCCACAATATATTAGTGAATAATTTAAGATTATAATACCTATTGATCTATATGTATCCATAATTAATATCATTATCTTTTCTTGTTTTTCCTTAGAAGACATCAAGTTCGTTTGAAGTCATAAGTGAAAAGTGTTATCTATTCTAAGGCTAAGTTGGTTCTAAATTTTTTATTTCAATAATATATATTTTAAATTAATTAAAAAAATAAGTGGATTCTAAAATTTTATGGAAGAAAATGTAACATATAGAAGGATGATATTCTATATATTTATTATCAATTGGGTTGGATGGGATTGAAGTTATAACTGATGGATATATTCCTAATGTGGAAGGTGATGTGGTTACAACTGTTGATTAAATGAATATTGAGAATGATGGATGTGAATGGAATATAAGTCCTTCAACATATTCATAGAAAATTTCATCAATTTCATGGTGATCATGATGGATAGAGGAATATTATAATTTTAGAGAACATATTTTAAGAAAATTTAAATTTCAAATACAAAAAACCATAGATTTGGTGTTTGAAGAATGAATACATTCAAAGGAATGATGATTAATTTATTTATGTATTATTTAAAAGATTCATCGATGTGGAGGAAATAATTATATGTTTTTATAAGACTCTTGAAGATTTTGTATAAGTTAAAAAGATACCTCATGTATTTTTGGAAATTTGAAGCAAAGGTATCAGCAATTTAAGACCATTATCTTGAAACATTTCCTATCATAACCCATTAAAATAGGGCTTATATTGTGAATCCCCAAGACCAGCACCAATAGGCTAAGGGAAGGAGACAAGTGATGAGTAGTAATATCACTAACATTGGATGCCTTAGCCTAAGTACGTGTACACATGCAAACATATCAAATCCCGTACAATTATAAAATGTAAAAAAACTGAACAAACACACATGTATACATCTAAATATGACAACTAGAGTATGAAGGAAAGTAAAGGAAAGTTAACAGGTCCATACACAAGCCCATCAAAAATAGTTTGAAAATAATTCCAACCTGAAAGTAAAACTAGGACTGCTGTCAAGATACCACAGGAACACACCACTGTCCGTCTGGTCTAACTAAGAATTTTCTGGTCCTGGTCTATCTCAGATTCTATCAAAATTTTGATCATCTTCCTAAGACATGACACATGTAGGAAAATCCCATTTAGGGGTGAGTATAACAATGCCCAGTAGAACACCCCAAAACTAGAAAGCATAAAACAAAAGAATACATTCATCTCTACATAGGTATATGTCTAAATCATATATAATAAAAAAATATAGATATACTCAACAAAGGCATATAGTCTATACATGATTCACAACTATAATTCCAGTTTATGATTCCATATAAAAGATTCCACATATCACTCATCTAAGAAAACACACTCCTGAGTCTAATAATAGTGATGACTTACATCGAAGAGGTAATGATCATTTGGTCTCTTCATAGGAAGTGCATGATGAACATCTGAAGTGATACAATACATAGATGACGGCCACTCCCAAGGATGTGGGGTATACCAATAACCCAATCTAGATTAAACTTCTTTATAGAGGATTGGATCCCATGTAGTGTTTTTTGTGATGATACCAAGAACTCCACCAAGGGTATGAAGATAAATATAGGATCACACTCCATGCCTCATAGAGGGATTCCAAAAACTCTATCCAAGATGACCTAGTAAAGAGATCATTTTCTAAGGAGTATAAGGTGATTCTATACTAACCCTTGTGTAATGGATATAGGGAATGAATCCAAAAAAACTTTCCTAAGATACATAGTAAAACGTCTCTAAGACATGTTTTAAGGATTACTCGGTGTGTAGTAGGGTTACACATCATTTCCCTTCGACCCTAGGTCCTTCTCGTGTAAATGGAATGTGTCTAATGTTCATGTTCATGTAACAATACTTGGTGTTTCATTTTTCTATATACTCTTCCCATGTACCAAGACAATCCATGTTCATGTGGGAGTACACGGAATTCCCATTCCCATGTACTCTATCTTTTGTTTGTGTACCCACTCAGGTACATGCCTAGAAACCAATGATACATCACACACCATGTGATTATTAGCTTTCTCTAAAACCCAAGTTATCGCCTGAAGGGTCCCAAACGACATGTGGCTCTGAGTTACGCACTATGTATCATGAAATTTTTTGAATTCTCATATCTGGTTTCCATGTTCATTTACGTGCCTCCATTCATTGATTTGGCTTCTCACCTCACTAGAAAATCAAGGAACCACCTTTTCTGAGTCTCACCATTGACTAACAACATTTTTTGGCCATAAAACCCATTCATAAATCACCATCAAAATCCATTATTCATTGTGCGTTGAAGAAAATGAAATCGGGTATCAAAAATCATCTGATCCATCATCTCATCCATCGTCACACCACCATCGTATCCCATCGATCCCATATCTATAATATCATATCATTACACCAATAAATGGTTACACAATAATCCATTCATTAGGATATATTGAACCAGAGTTCAGACAAAGAATTCTAGCAATGAATAAAGAATCAGTGGAAAAAATCACAAGAACAATCAATAGGAATGGACCTCATTCTATGTTTTTGTTGACCTCTATTTTTTTTGTTATAATTACAAGATAATAATCAATAACCATGAATAATTTCTCCCAATTCCCAATTAATCTAACCCATCCCACAATATACACGATCTGCGGATCAATCTATTGGTTGATTGATTTTTCTTCATTGTAGAAACCAAAATGGGGAAAAAACCAAATAAAATAACTTTCTACCTCAATTTTGATCGATCGATTAAGAAGAATGAAGTTGTATTGTGATCATTGGTGAGATCCTTTCAATTCGCCTCATGCAAGTCATCGATCTCTGATCTGGTCATTATCTTCCAATGGAATCTCATTTGAAGGCTCTCCAACGGTCCTTTGGATCCCTAGGTTTTATCATCTAAACATATTAATTCCCCTTAACTAATTATTTATAAATAGGCTTTGTCACTATGTCAATAAAGTAAAACAATTTAATTTAATTATATATTTTATTCATTTTATGCTTGTGATGACTTTTCTAAAAAATACCCATGCCGACAAAATTTAGGTCACACCTAGGGTAAAACCCATATTCTAAACTCAAATATTCCCTCATATTTCTAATTCGGGCCCCCCATTTATAGGTTCTTTATCCTTTTTCAAGAAACTTTTGTGCATGTTCCATTTAATTTATTTGACATATTTCAAAAAATTATTTTGGGAACACTAGGCCTCAAAATCGCACGTTATCTCAGCACCATATCTCAAAAATAATCCATAAAATATCAAAAATAATAAATGGAAAATCTGAGTCATTAAATTCTCCCCACCCTAGGGCATTACATCCTTGATAATAAAAAACAAGGGCTATGAAAATAGATGTGGTTACTAAGAGTGAATCTAAGTCTCATGCTCCCATGGGCTTTCATGAAGATTCTCATGATACCAAATGACATACACTAAAGGAATGTATCACCTATGAAGTATCATCTCATGTTGATCCTCGATCTCTATCAGGTACTCAACAAAGGAATCTACATCCTCAATTTCCATCTTTCCCCAGTTGATAACGTGCGAAGGGTCATGCTTTCACCTCATCAGCTGCAATACGTGGAAGATGTCATGTACTCGGTCTAACTATGGGGGTATATCTAAGTGGTACTCCACCTTTCCAACTCTACATGGTATATAGAAAGTGCCAATGAATCTCAAAAGTATCTTGTCACCATGGAAAAATCTATGTAATCCACATCATGGTGAAACCTATAGGAACACATGGTCTCCCTCCTCAAACTCCAATAACCTATGTAGTCTATCTGCATAAGACTTATGATATCTCTATGCAGTCTTCATCCACTCCTTGATGATCTAAAACTTCTCTATATTTTTTCACACCAACTCTGGACCCATGAGTACTCAATCTCTTGGGTTAGTCTAGCAAAGTGGTGACCTACAGGGTCACCTATAAAAAGCCTCAAATTGTTTCATATTGATGGTTGAATGGTATCTATTATTATATGAAAACTCCACTATTTATAGGTGATCCTCCCAACTATGTCCATAGTCTAACATGAAATATCACAACATGTCCTTCAAGACCTTAATAGTCTGCTTTGTCTGGCCATCAGTTTGGGGGTGGAATGTTGTGATCAAGTGTAACTGAGTCTTGAAATCATACTATAATCACTTCCATAACCGATATGTGAAGTGATCATCACGTACAGAGACAATTTTTTAGGGAACCCCGTGTATTTGGACTATCTCATGAACATAGACCCATCCCAAGTTCTCTACTAAACTCATCTCCTAAATAGCTAAGAAGTGTGCCAAATTTGTGAGTAGGTCTATGATCACCTGAATAGAATCATGTCCCATAGATGTACATGGTAATACCGTCATAAAGGCCATGTATATTCTATAAACCTTCCACTCTCGAATATCAATGGGTTGAGCTAAACCCTCTGAAACTTGGTGTTTGTCCCTCACTTTCTAATAAGTATGGCATCGAGAGACAACACTTTAACTCCTTTCTTTATCACTGGCCATCAAAACTGACATATTAGGTCTTGGTACATCTTTTCCACACATGGATGTACCTCTAAAAGATATGAATTAAAATCTTTCAGAACTTCCTCCCACAACATCATTGGTACCACCTTGATTCATCTAAAAAGAACGGCATGCTCTCCACCTTTAGAAAATCCTTTAGGAGTATGTTTAGTGGATATCTAAGTATGTAGGGTCTCAAAGTTGGTATCCCCAAGTTTTTCATACCTGAAACACTAAAAGATTGGAGGGGTGAAAACCATTGAATGGAGGTAAGATTATTCATCTTTATCCATGAAGGAAAACTGTAGTGAGGCCAACATCTATAACGCCTCATTCAGAAACTATGAAAAATATCTCATACTAAGAGAATCTGCTACCACATTCCCCTTTCCAGTAGTATAGACAATATCAAAGTCATGACCCTAAAGGAACTTTATACATCACCTCTATCTCAAGTTAATATCCTTTTGAGTGGTGAAATACTTGAGGCACTTATGATCATAATAGATGATAAACTATTCATCCATCAGGTAGTGTCACAACATATTTAGTGTGAAGACTATTTCTGCTAAATAAATATCATGGGTCACATAGTTCTACTCATATATTATCAACTAACATGAACCATAATCAATAACCACCTACCTCTACATCAAAACACAACCAAGATGATTTCTCGATGCATCACAGAACAATACATACTCGACACCCTCCTATAGAAACTCAATATGGGAGAACTCGTCAATTTCTCCCTTAACTTCAAAAAATCCTATTTTCATGTCTCTATCAAAACTAAAGGCTACCCCTTTTGGGTCAAAGATATCATGGAAGATGATACCCTTGGGAAATCAGGTATGAATCTCCGATAATAGACTTCTAACACAAGGAAGCTCTGCATATCCATTAAGATCTTAGGTGGCCCAAGCTAACACTGACTCGACCTTGGTGGGTCCATTACCACACCATCTACTAAGATAACATGTCCCATAAATTGGACCTCGTGTCTCCAAAACTAGAACTTCAACAGATTATTATAATGTTGGTTCTCTTGGAGTACATCCAGAACCATACTTAAGTGTATCGGGTTATCCTCCTTAGACACTGCGTATAGAAGGATATAATCGATGAAGACTATCATGAATCAGTCTAAGAAGGGATTAAATATCTATTTCATGAGTCCTATGACCATTTCTGGGGCATTCTTCATGTTAAAGGGCACCATAAAGTACTCATATTGACCATAGCTACATCTGAATGTCATCTTCGATATATCCTTGTCGCATACTCACAACTGGCGATAACCTAACCTGAGGTCAACCTTCGATAACCACTATGCCCCTCTAAATTGATCAATGAGGTCATTTATCCTTGGTAGTGGATACATGTTCATCATGGTCACTTGGTTCAAGCACTGGTAGTCTAAACATAACCTCAAGATCTCATCCACATTCTTGGAGAACAAACCTGGGGCTACTCAAGGTGAAACATTGGGTCTAACAAAGACATTTCTCTATAATTCGTCCAACTAAACCCTCATTTTTCGAATCTCTATGAGAGATATCCAATATGTTTTCAATAGTATTGGTGTTTTCTAGGGGAGTAGATCAATGCATAATTTTATCTCTCAATGGGGGGTAAACATAGAACATCCATAGGAAAGACTTCCTCATGTTCTACCACAATTTTAGAAATATGAGAACGCATAACATCCATAGTAACAAGGGTCAGTCTAGCTAAATGGTGACTAATCAGCTTCACTCTTCTATGCATGAGTCCATCCTATGTTTTCTGGGTTTCCTTTTCACTGAAAAAAGAGAAAATAGTCCCATAGTTGTAGACACACAACATCCTCCACCTGAAATAGTCAATATGGGGATGAACATTAGATTACGAATCCATAACTTGGATGACATTGTAAGGCCTCATCACTGCTACAAATAGATACCAACAAAAAATATTTCCTCCAAGAGTTAGGTCACACTATCAGCACAAGTGAGTGATCACTGAGTCATCTCCATTAGGAGTTTCCAAGAATAAAGGTTGATCCAAAGGCTCAAATGGAATCTCTAAGTCTCGTATAATATATGTGGAAATAAAGTAATTACTTGAACTTGTGTCTATAAATACTGAAACTATGTTTAGAAAATACAAATATAGTACCTTGTATCATTCTTGAAGCCTATGGGTCATAAGCTTTGACTACCTGCAGGTGTCCCTCCCCTATCCTCTAACTCTCTGATCCTGACATGGACCACCTAGGTATGGTAATGGTAACAATTAAAAGCATCTACACACCTCCTACTTCTCTCACAACTCTTATTTCATGTTAACCACCCAGTGGGACTATCTATTCCTATTGCTTATTCTACCTCAGAGGCCCATCCCCAGTTTCTCTTTCATCCATATGGTGGTTCGAAAAATCTTGGGCAAGATGTCCCCTACCATCACATGAGTAGCACCACATCTCCCTTGGATGACTATACCCATCCTTAGATCCCTAAACTACATACTCTTTATCTTGGGACCTCATCTAGAATTTTCTCACATGTCCAGGACCTTGAGACTGATGACGGATCCATGATGTTGAGGTCTCTGCTCCTGCATTCCCACAATCAGGAACCACTGGATGTATCTAGTCATCCAAGAAACTTGTAAACATAAAATATCTCTCTAGTACCCCATAATAAGTATGAAATCATATAGGGATAACACCGGATCATATGTTTCTAATCATACCTCATTTAAAGGTTCTATCCCTAAATAATTGTTCACAAACCATGTCCATCGAGTACCTAGAGAGGTTAGTAAACCTCGATGAATACTCAGCAATTATCATGCAGCCCTGTGGGAGCTTCAGAAACCCCTAGATACATACATCACTCAGCATAGTTGGAGAGAACTCCTCTCTGAAAAGTTTCTCAAACTATAACCATGGTATAGTCTCCTTGTCATAAAATCGGGCCACTATCCCCCACCATTGTCCTACTGATCCATGAAGAAGGATCTATGATAGGACCACCATCTGATCTGCTGGTGTCCAGACTAGATGGAAGTATTGATTTATCACCTCAATCTAGTCCTCAACCTCTTATGGTTTGGACTTTCCTTATAACCTAAGGGTTCACTGTCACTGAAACTCATAAAGTGCGGTCAGCCTGCACACCTCATCTGCTGGTACTGTGGGTACCATTTTCTGCTCAATGAGTAGTGGTAAATATGGTGCATCACCTAGAGGTAGTATCTCTAGAACTGGTCCCTACATCAACACCTCATTACTAATGGGATCATCATTATGATCCTGACATTGAATCCAATATGGAATAGTTCACTGAGGTATCCTGAAAGTAAACAAGATATACTGCAATCATTGAGTATATATAGAGAGCTAATTCAAGAAAGAAATATAAACCACAAGACATTATTATATGATATATATACAATTTTTTCACTGAAACCAGTGTTCTCATGTACCAAGACGAAAAAAAAAGTTTCTCAGAGTTTTAGTGTACAGATATGTTGTCCATAGTACCAACACTAGAGTCCCTAGCCTAAAATTCGTGCTTGAAACACTTAACACTATCACCCCTAAACCAATCTCACAGACTATAGTACTAAGGTAGAAAAAAATCCTCTAATATTACTCTATCATGACCCATCCTAATGGGGCCCATTATATGACTCCATAAGCCCACCTCCAATAGGCAAGGAGCTAGAGACTAGCACCGAGTAGAAATATCACTGACATGGTGGGACATAGCCTAAGTACCTATAAACACGCACACATCTCCAAGATCATACAATGTAGAAAATGTAAAAAAAAACTAAAAAAACCATGCATTCATACATCTAAATCCCACAACCAGAGTACAACATGAAGTAAAGGAATGTAAATGGGACTAAACACAATCCCACTAAAAATAGTCCAAAAAATTTCCAATTTCAAAGTAAAACTGGGACTACTTTCAAGATACTACAAGAACACACCTCAGTATGTCTGATCTTACTAAGCACAAATTGGTCCCGGTCTATCTAGGACTCCTTCAAAAGGTCAACAATCTACCTAAGTCATGATACATGTGAGAAAAGCCTATTTAGGGGTGAGTATAACAATACACAGTAGGACACCCCGAAACCACAAATCATACAACAAAAAATGAAATCATCTCTACAAAAGTATATGTCTATAAGACATATATAAGAATATATAGATATACTCAATAAATACATGTAGTTTAAAGATAATTCAAATACATAATGCCAGCCTAGGATTCCATCTTGAAGATTCTAGATATCACTCATCAAGAAAAGAACACTCTTGATTATGGTAACACTGATGAAATTTGTTCAATAGGTAATTCTCATCAGGTCTCATAATATTAAGTATGCAATAAAATTCCAAAAATATATGATACGCAGATGAGTATCACTCCCAAATCCATGGGGTACACCAATAACTCTATCTAGATTAACCTACTAACTAGAGGATCGGCGTCCACATATTTTTGGTCATAATGATACCAAGAAATCCACCTAGGGTACAAAGATGAATAGAGGATCTCACTCTGGGCTTCATGGAGGGATTCCAACAACTCTATCTAAGAATTCCTACTGAAGAGATAATTGTCCTAGGAGTATGAGGCAATTCCATACTAACCCTCAAGGAATTGATATGGGTAATGAACCCTAAAAAATGGCCCAAGATTCAAAGAGAAAGGGAGCTAATCCATGTTTTAAGTATTACATGGTGTATAGTATGGTTAATCGACATGTACCTTCAACCATGGGTCATACCCATGTAAATAAACCATTTCCCATGCTCGTTTTCATGTAATAGTATACAACATGTTGTCTATCCATGCACTCTTCCCGCATACTAGGACAAGATGTGTCTGTGGGGGGTACACGAGGTGTGCATGCCCGTGTACTCTAGTCCATATCTGGGTACCCATTGAGGTACACTCTGAGCCACCAGGGGAAGGTCACATGTAGTGTGACAAGTTGACATGCATTTTGATACTTAATTTTTTCTAAAACCCTATTCATCACCTAGAGGGTCCCACAAGGTGTGTGGCTCTAAGTTACATGTCATGTATTATGGGATTTTCCAGATTCTTATATGTGGTTTTGGCATTTGTTTCCATGCCTTTGGTTATATGTCCATCAATGAACCTCACTAGAAAACTAAGGAACCACCTCATCCAAGCCTCTTCCTCAATGAACAACACGTTCCTTCCATCGTATACATCCAAAAATCACCATTGAACTTAATTATTCATTATGTTCCAAAGAACAGGTAATTGGGTATCAAAAAATATCTAATCTATTTCTACTTCCATCGTCACACCATCATCGTGTTTTTCTAATCCCAAATCTACACTATCGGATTATTGTGCCAAGAAATGGGTGTGAAATGACCGATTCATCGGGATATGTCAAACCATGGGACAGACAAAGAACACTCATGATTAAAGGAGAATCAGGGGAGAAAAGAACAAGAACGACCAAGGGAAACAGACCTCGATCGATGTTCACATTGACCTCAATTCATTGTTAGAACAACAAGATAAGAATCAACAAACATGAAGAATTTATCCCAATTCCTGATTAATCTAACTCATCCCATAATATGCATGATTTCTGGATCAATCTATTTGTTGATTGATCCATGTTCATCATAGAAACCAAAATGAGGAAATTAAAACAAATAAAACAAACATTATACCTCGATTTAGATCAATCTATAATGAATAATGGAGTTTCTCCATGATCAGTAGAATGATCCTTTTAATTCTTCTCTCGCTGATCGTCGATCTCTGATAAGGTCATTGTCCACCAATAGAATCTCATTAGATGGCTCTACAATGTTCCTATGGGTCTCTAGGTTTGAGTAGATTAACATTGGAATTCTTCATTATATTTTATTTATAAAGAGGCTAGGTTGTGGTATAAATAAAATAAAATAATTTAATTTAATTAATTATTTTATTCATTTTATGCCTGTGATGAATTTTTAACAAACACCCCATACCGACAAAAGTTATGTCATGCCTAAGGTAAACCCCAAATTCTGAACTCAATGGTGCCCTCAAATTTTTGATCAGGTCCCCCATTTAGATGTTATTCCATTTTTTCATGAAAACTACACATCTGTGCTATTTAATATATTTCAAACAATTCTTCCGGGCACACTAGACCTCAGAATTGCACATAGTTTCCATGCCTAGTCTCAAAATAATACATACAATATCCACAAATAACACATGGAAAATTTGAGTCATTGCATTAGAATAAAGCTTATAAAAAATTAAAGTATTGTCTGATAAATCTAACAAGAAAATTCAAATAAAATAAAGAGGGAATTGGATGATAATCCAAATACCTAAAATGTAATTTTTTATAAAAATCATATTCTAATTAAGGAACCCTTCACTTATAAACAAAAGTTACAGGTGGTTTGTAACTTAAACCATTATATATTTGTTCTAAACATGGAATATCCTCAATTGTAAACCGTTCAGTGTGTATCAGTGTCCTATCCATGGGAACTCTGTTTTTTTATTCCTAGAGCCCCTCAATCAATCATATTAGACATAGAATGATCAAGAACCTTGATCTTCATCATTTATAACCCTATCAAGATGGATCTATCTTGTAATACCTAGAATCTCTAGACCTTAGTGACCAAATAGAGGTGTACTTTAAAGGTATGACCAACTTGTATTTTATTATTAAATCATGTGTAATCATTTATTTATATGATCACAAAATCATGTCCAATGAAAATAGTAGATTAATAGAATAAATTAATATACCAGAACCAAAGGGATAAGATCTTCACATGTAATTTATAATTAATCTATAAGAAGATAAAAATTTAACATAGCTTGTAATTGTACTTTCATTAATGAGATGATGGAATAAGTTTCATTTTTCCATAATTGTGTTATAGGATTAAAGTATATAATCCCTATTGTGTTGATCCACATGTGAACCACAATATCTGATCAACTTCATCAAATCACTAGGTGATAGCATTGCTGATCTTGATTTCTTGCATTGTTAATATTTAGATGCAGAAATTTTCTTCTCAAAGAGGGATAAATCTTGGAGTACTCTTGAATACCTGAGAGAGGAGGAATAGATATCTAGTTATGGTACTAGAGATATATCTCTAGATATATATTTCTAGATATATCTCTAGATATATTTTTATAGATACATCTCTATAAATATCTATCTAGATATATCTCTATATATGTTTATAGATATATCTCTAGAAATATCTATCTAGATATATCTCTATATATCTTTATATATATATATCTCACTAGATATATCTCACTAGATATATCTCACTAGATATATCTCTCCAAATATCTCTCTAGATATCTCTCTTATCCATCATGCACGCATAAAAAATCTCTTTAGGAAAGTGATATAATTAGATATCATTATATATTTATTGTAGAAGGTTTAGGGTTAGAATGTTTCACATAGTCCCTTAACCATTTATAATATTTTTAATTGACCTCATGTCTATTAATAATAATATTATTATTATTATTAATTGTTTGACATGTGAAAAAAATTAAAAATATAAATAAATATCAATTATTTCTAATTGGACCATTAAACTCAGTATGTTTACCCTCATCAAAATTTATCTTTCCTAAAATAATGATTATTTAATTTAAATAAATGTCATTACATTATTTATACAATAAATATAATAAATATTATATTCTCCAAAATTGAAAACTTTTATTTATTATTTATTACTTAACACACCTTATTCTTTGGAATAAATTGCGGTTAAATTATAATGATCAACAAAACCTGAATAAATATTATTTATTTTAACTTATTAACTTCATTACTTTAATTTAACTGAGATTTTGGATATGCTTATTGGGTATCTCTCTAAGCCTCCTTCTTATTAGTATTAGGCATAACCACCTAATGTCCAACATTAGCGTCTAGAAACATACTAAGTCATCTATAAAGAATTAAGTTAACATCACAACAATGTCCAACCTCCTAAAAATGTTTACCATGTAAAATACTTATTTTATCATGATATCTCTAGTCTAGAAGGTTGTATACTAGTGCCATCAAACTATACACTTGATTTTTCTTTCCTTAACTTAATATAAAAGAACTTTCCCACTAAACACCATGGACATAGATTTATGTAGGTCGTTCTATTCCATCAAAGGGTCTGAGGTATCAACTATCATTGTAGGATAGAAGAGATAAATCTTTTCCTGCATTTTCCATTAATGTTATATCACTCGTGATACACCCAACATATCCTACTTTATCGTGAACATATTTCACCATGGTTTTCATTAATACAAAAAATTACATGATTCATGATATCCAATAATGATAATGTATAACCCCTGATTTTTTGTATGTAACCCCTTTATTTATGATTTTTATGTATATAAAGTAGTTGGGTAATGTTTGGGAGAGTTTGGAAGGTTTTTGGGAAGGTTTTGGGGGTTTTCTAAGTGCGAACTATTTGATCATGATTAATGAAAACCATATAACTCCTCTATGAAACTGTTAAAGTTGAGGAAATGGGATCTGGGTAAGCACACGGTTAAGGTGCATGGTTGGACAAACTGTGTGGCCACCCTAGGTAAATCGTGCAACTTGAAATAGTGATCATTGGCATGGTCAGTGCATAGTTAGTCTAACCATGAGGGCCAACCATGAGAGGCACCATCTTGAAGTAGTATCAGGCACATGATTAGTGCATGGTTTGCCTAATCGTGTGGCTAAACATTCATAGTTTAAAAATTAGGTTTTAAAAAAATATACCTCACATGATTTAAACCCTAAACACCCCATTTGAGCCCCATTTAGAACCTCACTCGGGATTTTCTTCTCTCTAAGGCTATGGAACCTATCCCACTCAACTTGGAAGCATTTTAAAGGGTTTTCTTTGTGACTTGATGGAAAATATCCCTTAGTAAGTCTACATTCTTGGTATTTTCTTCGGTTTTCTTAGATCTACTTCCCTCTCTCTTCTAGTTTCTTAGATCTACTTCCATAACAGATATATCTAGTGTTGTTGATTCCAGTAATGGTGATATTAGGCATTGTTGATGTTAGGAGAATGTATCTTAGGTAGATTTTTGGAGTTTTCACCTAGATTAGGTGATTTTTCTCCGTTGGTCATTTTTTTCCAAAACCCTTAATGTAGGTGGATTGGCTCTCAACTCCTCTTGCTAAAACTAGAAGGATTAATTTCAAATTAGTTGTTTTCTTTGTAATTGATTGTGAAATTTTTGTGTGAAGCTTGTTTGAAACTCCTTTGGTGATGATTTCTATATTTTGGGAAAATTGTGATATTATTGTGCAACATGCTTCATCGTTGGATTTTAAAATGATGATTTTAAAATTAATGGATTTGTTTTCTTTATGGAAATAGTTTGGGGAAATGGTTTTCTATAAAAATGTTGTTTATAGAAAATGGTTTTTTCATTGATGGTTAGAAATGGTTTGGTATGGATTTTGAAATAGTTTTGTCTTTGTTTGGTAAAAATTTTGTTTGACATGGATGTCGTCTTACAAGTGTTTTCAATAAAAAGCGTTAATTTTATTGAAATGGTTAGAAATAGTTGATTTGAAATGGTTTAGCTCAAATGGTCAATAATGAGTTGTAATGGGGATGGTTATTGTTCATGAAATACCACCATTAAAGGGTTGTATGTGGTTTTGAAGTACCACAATAAATAGGGGACAAGATTTGGATGTGAAGTTCCATCGTCAATGGTAACACCAATCTTGGGTGGTTGATTTGGGTGTGGGGTTGAGGTTAATGTATTGGGTCATGTGAAATGAAATGGTTTATGCTAACATGAAATGGGAAAATGGTTAATGACTTATTGGTTGCTTTCCTTGAAAATGTGTTGATTTTGTTAAAATATTTTGGTAAGGATGTGTTCGTCTAGTTGGAAATTCTTGAATTGTTTAAATGGTTTTGTATGAATTTTTTATATAATTGTGCTAACTTATTCTATCTTAGTTGAATTAGTATGGAACTCATTAAAGAGTGATTGTCTCGTAAGGAACCCTAGTGGTATTCTCCCCTTTGTGATAGTGATGGACTCTGTGTTGGTCCCTCCCCCACCGATGGGGGAGGGATCCTCGTCGCCCCCCAAAAAATAGGCCTTCCCCTTCACTCCCTTCTCATATTCTGCTTTCCTCACCCCTTTTCCTCAAGTTTTTCTTAGTCTAAAGGTTCTTAATTTTCTTGATGGGTGCTATATTATTCTGTTATCGACTGCAGAGTTCTAGGAATCCTCAAATCTACTGAATCAAACCTTAATTTCTAGGTTCAAATAGTGATGGCCCTCTGTTTACTCGTTCAATAAGCACATCCTCGGCACTTGGGAGTTTCAAGATAGGGAAATAGTGGGTCTTATAGATAACAAGCACATAATGGTTCATTTTTCTTCCGAGGCAGATCTTATAAAGGCCTGGTCAGATGCTCTTCACTGCTTCAACGGCTTCAGTTTTTACCTATTCTGGTGGTCCTTCGATTTTCATATGAATCATGATACTCGTATAATGGAAACTTGGGTAAGATTTCCCAATATCTCCCCACTATTACAGAATCCTTCTGTTATGCACATGCTAGGGAGTCTAATTGGAAGATATATGTACTCGGATAGTCTCACTGAGGCTCTCTTCCATCTTTTCAATCCATGTGATTGCGTGGAAATAGATGTGTCCAAAACTCTGTTTGAGTTTGTATGGATCACTATGGGTGAGGAGTGTCATTGAAAACAATGGGTGGTTTACAAAACCTAGACAGATTTCTATTTTGGATGCAAGTGCTTGGGACACTCAATGGATGTATGTTGTAGTGGATCTCAATTGTCTGTGTGGAGGATGGGTAGTGGTCGCAGAAACAAATCTGAGGTGTTTTCTGAAGAGATGGTGGATCAGTGGCCTACTGTTTTGGATGTTAATGGAGGAAAGGGTGCAGAGGGGATATGCTCCGCTTGTGACATAGGGATTTGCAATGCGCCTACTGAGTCAGGGCTTGGTTTCACATCCCGGCCTATGAAGAAGTTTTTTGTGCATCAGTCCAACCCATCATTTTATCATGTTTTTAGCAGGTTGATTTAGGACCTGGTTGGACCTTCCTTCTATTTTGTGTTGCTCCATAATGAAAGTGTGAGGGAGGACATTGAAAGACTTAGAGAGGTTGTTCCAGGATTATGGGGTACCGGTGCAACGGTGCCTTCAAGGATCCATTCTTATGCATAAGTTGATCTGGTAGGTAAGGGACTTGAGGCAGTGTAAAATAGGGGGAACAACATCCAAATGCAGGAAGCACCAGGTGAAATGGGGAAGTGGGTGAAGGGTAAAGGTTGGAGTAAGGGAAAATCAATGTCTTCCCCTATCCTCGATAAATTTCAGTAATATTTTTGATGGCCTGGGATCTGAAATTCTTGATCCAGTATCTACTTGGGATGATTGGCCCTCAGAAATGGAGTCTGGGGTGGGGAGAGTGATGGCCTACCCTTGGAAGAAACTTCATAAGAAGGATCCTAGATAGGGCTTCATAGCCCAAGGAAGAATAAGGGACAGAAAGAAAATAGGGACTCGGGTAGCTGCATTGTGTAAAAGAGGAGAAAATCCAAATTCCGCAAGGACTACTCATACCTACCAAGGTCCATGAAGAATATATCAACTAAAAATGGTGGGAACAAGGTAATAGAGGTTGATCCATCTAAAAAAGCACAGTCGAAGGAGGTTGGTTTGAACTTGGTGCGTGGAACTGGAATGGTTGATGATCCTAAGCCTAAGGAGCATGGTTTAGAGAAGAAGGATGATATAGATGATGAACAGCCTCAGAACCAAGATTCCATGGTGGTTTTTTTCCCTATAGATGGGCCTTAGGGCTTACCAGGTAAGGAGGATGATTAGGGAGAATCAGTGGTTATCACGGATGGCCCGATGTGGGATGCTGACGTAGTGGCCATAGAGAAGCCATGTGACCTTCTTATGAACTTTGAGGAATAGATTCTAGATAATTTCATGTTCTTTAATGATTCTAAATAAAATGAAGAAAGGTTAAATGGTGAACCAATTCAAGTGGACACTAATAGGGAGTAGGAATACTAGATCATCAAGCAACATCTAATCATGACCAGAGGTTTCAACGCCAAGAGGATAATGGTGGAAGAGTTCGTGCAGACATGGGCCAAATTGGTATATCAATTTGAAGATAGAATCATAGATGATTCCGATAAAAATGTAACCTAAATGTCCTAGAAATTATATAGGGTGTATGCATCTAATATGTTGAAGTTGGACTTTAAGGATTATATCATCTGCAATAGGGTCTGAAGATTTTGTTTGTACTTTATGGTTTCACACTTTTTCCCACAAAAGTGTACTTTTAATAAAAATTTTAATTTGGAGGAGGAGGTAGTGAAATAATTTGTGTAAATCTTAATGAGTATCATTACTCACCCCCTACTTTGGAATGTTGGTGCTTTTGCATATGTAGTTTATCAGGACATAGGTAAAGGTAAATCATATCATTTATTTAGTGGTATATTGTGATGCTTGGGTGGTCTTGTGGTTTTGGAGCTTGGAGATTGGTGTTGAGAATGGAAGCTATGTTTTGGAGTCTTTGATATGTTTTTTTAGTCTTCTTCTAGGTACTCTAATTTGGTATTGGTATGGTTTTTTATTTTCATCATTGGTATGACTTTGAGTTGCAATACATTATTATCATGCATCATATTGTGATATTGGTTATGGTGTGTTTCTTTGTGTTTCTTTGTTTTGAAAAAGGTCAAATCATCCCCCATTTTTTATGAGGCCCTCATAATTTATTTCCTGCCTTTGGTGTCTTGGGGATGTCATCTAAGGCCAAGTAGCACTTTTGCCTCAACTTGATTCAATGTGGAGGGGCGGGGTGTTACAAGTGGTATCAGTTTGTTCGGTCCTTGACATACAAGTGAAATCAGTCTCTTTAAATCCTTTGAAATTCATTTTCCTTCTTAGACTTGGCACTCATTCTTGGTTTATTCCTTTATTTTTGATGGTATTAAGGAGTAGGAATGTTGGAACATGAATGTATATCATAAAAAGATGTTCCTAACCTTTTTATGTTGAACTTCAAGTTATCAAGGAGTTGGGTACATGATAAAATACAGTTTTTTTGAATATTTTATTGATAATAAATGACAAAATTTCCTCACATTATGTTAAATATGTTTATTTATAAAATATTTTGGATTATATCATTAATTTGAAAATTTGATGAAAATTCCAATTTTATACTTTAAAATTCACTGTAGAATTTCAGACATAAATATTTTGATACGTATTATTTGAAATTAAATTTTTTTAAATATGTTCATGACTTAATTTTCTACAACTTTTATTCAAGAAATATGAGCTAAATTGTTCATTTTATTGGACTTAATGGGCCATGAAGTCAAAGTCGGGATGGACTCGCCATATTGGACATCAGTTCTATATTTGGGCTATAACATATTTATTTGTTCTTGGATTAGGCCCAAAGTTTTATAGAATCTAGAGGACTCAATTTTTCACAAATAATCCTTCTATAAGGATAGCTTATTCATGTGTTTTGGAGGATAAATTGGTGGTTCAAGTTGGCTTAAAATATTTGTCTGAGATTCCCCATTTACACTTGAACCCACTTTGAACCTAGCCTCACCTCCACTCTATAAATTGGTGTTTTTTCATTTATAGGGGTTGGGACATACATTAGAAATTTTAGGTCATAGGATAAGTGGTTTCACTCCAATTATCCAAGCAATTTAATAAGGGTATCTTTTGAATCAAGGATCCCTTCATCGAGTCCTTCTTCTTCATCCTCATGTTATATTGTTTGTGTTTTCTTAATAAACATATTTGTTATTATTTTATTTCTTATATTTTCTTTTTTTTCAAATTTTTTATTCTATTAATCTTCCTATTTGTTATGGAATTCAATAGTAGAAACAATACAAGGTTATTACCTTTCTAAACACTTGTGAAAGCAAAACGTATCTACGATGACTACCCCACCCATGGAAGAGTAGTTTTCTTGGTAATAGATCTACCTCTTACCTTATTCATTCATTTATTTTGAATCAAAGAGCTACTTTAATTAACTTAATATGATCTATTAATTTATTTTTTAATTTGAATGAAACTATGCAAGAAATTGATCAATTGACACAAAAACACAGGAGGTCGAGATTTGTGTAAATTGTGAGAGTGTGATCTTAATCAGTAATACAAGACCATAAGGGATAAATTTTTAGAGTTGAAAAATATAATCCATAAACTAAATAAATCCTAATTTACATAGTGTATATGTTATCTAATTAACCACTGACCATAATCTAACCTAAGAACATCAATCAAAGCAGGGTGTTGTGATTGCATGTTCTGAAGCTAGCCTAGGGTTTAAGTAATTTCATCTTTGTGGTTAAGTTAACTCCCGTAGGGTTCAAGGGTTAAAAATTAGGGGATTATAATTAAGTGAATGTTAATTTAAATGATAATGATAAATAATTCAGTGAATATGTAGAGTTAGATTTATTACACCTTTTAAAATATTTTCTAAAAAAACATCTTCTTGTTGTGTAATTTTAATCAAACATTATTTCAAAAATAAAAAGAAAAAAATACAATCTTCTTCGATAAAACTACTTATAGATTTATAAAAGATAAAAACCCAAATACTTTTAAATTATTTTATTATTTTATTTTATTTTATTTTCAGAATACCTTTTATATGTTTAATTTACTTTTTCCTTTGAGAGACGACCTTGGTCAGCCACACTGATGCACCTAGGTACCCAATAATCACATTTCATTTGAAAGCACCCCAGACAGAACCTTTCAAATTGGTTCCATTTACTGGGAGGAAATTAATTATTTCAACCAATTATAGTTATTTATTTTATTTTAAATTTTATTCTCTTCCTCTCTTCTTTCTTCCTTCTTTACCCAATCTAAATTTTTTCTTCTTTTATTTTCTTCTACTTCTTTTTGGACCATTAACTCAAACTTCTCATTTTTATTTTACTATGATCCACTTTCCTTATTTTTATTTTTATTTAATTTATTACATAAACTAATCCCATTTATATTTTAGATCTTGGCCCTAATATTGAATGTATCCTTTGAGCTCGAATCCAACATTCTCAATCTATGGGAAGTTTCAACATTCAACTAGTTGGATAATTCCTCCACTCCAAGAACATTGAAATTGGAAACACTTCTAAGTCCAATTTAAAACAAGAACCAATGGATAAAGACAATAAAAATGAACTTAATATAACCATTCTATAATAGGTTTCACCTGATATTAACTATCAACCAAATTGTATTGCATACCCAAATCTTGAATTGGACTTTGAACTGAAATTTGGGTTAATTCATCCTCTTCCAAAGTTTCATGGATTATTTGGTGAGGATCCAAACAAAAAATTTAAAGAATTTAATGTGGTTTGATTAACCTTAAAACTATGAATTTTCTCTGAATATCAAATCAAACTAAGAGCATTCCAATTTTCACTTGATGGAGCTGCAAAAGAATAGATGTATTATTTACAACTTGAAGGTGTAACATGTTGGAATGATTTGAAACATATTTTCTTATAGAGATTTTTTCCAGCATCAAGAACCACATCAATTAAAAAAGAGATCTTGTGCATTAAGAAAGCCCAATGGGAGACAATGTATGAGTACTGGGAGGGATTCAAGAAGTTTTGCGCAAGTATCCCACATCACCAAATCAGTGATCAACTTCTTATCCAATACTTCTATGAAGGAATCACACTTATGGAGAAGATCATAGTGGATGCCACGACTGGAGTGGAATTAGTGGACAAGACACCAGTATATGCATGTGCATTGATTGAAAATATGGCATAAAACTCTCAATAATTTGGTGATTTAGTTGCACCACATGTTATAAGAGTGCATTGGGTAAATCCTTCTTCTCTTGATAGTCATTTAATTGTTACTAAGTTGGAAGAATTGACCAATATGGTGAGGTAGATTTATCTAGCTCAAAATACATCCCAATAACCACCTTCAAGGACTTGTGGAATTTGCACTAAGATAAGCCACCCAAATTACTGTTTCCCCCAACTACAAGAAATAGAAGATTGTGCAGCAGTGTTTCTTGGGAGACCATATCAACAGTAAAAACAACCATATCCTTAAAAGAAGCTTGATTCTTTTTCTCCAACATACAACCAAAGTAGGAAGTATCAATCAGACATGAGGTATGCCTCTAGACAACAACAAAGTCCCCCCTTTCAAAAAAACTTCCAGCATCCTCCATCTTACCAATAGGGTTTCCAACAACCCCAAAGAAAATTTGAAGCTCAAGCATCAACAATTAAATAATAAGGGAATCCCCAGACCAAGGTAGATTCTAACACTGATGATATTTTGAAACAAATTTTTCTTAATCAGCAAAATGAGTTGAAGATTCAAGGTTTAGAGTTGAGAGAGTTGAAGACACAAATGAGCCATATTACCACCACCCTCCATGAATTGGTAAGTAAGAATTCTATAAATCTACCTACCCGAACTACTCCAAATCCCAAGGGGAATGTCAGTTCCATCACATTGAGAAGTGGGAAGAAAAAAATTGATACATCTACACCTATCGTTCCACCTGGATTCACCTCAACCCCGGAGAAGCCCCATTCAAAACCAGCTAATGATAAACCTAAGGATAAAGATAAAGGTAAGAAAAAGATTAATGGTGTTCCTCATAAACCCATTCTCTATCCAAATAGAGTTGTTCAAACCAAAAATATGGCTAAAGAGGATATGAAAAAAATAATTTTTAGATACCTTCAAGTGTGTGGAGATCAAAATCCCTCTACCTGAATCCATCGAGCAAATCCCAAGGTATACGAAATTATTAAAATAACTTTGTACCAATCGAATATGGATCAAGGGAAATGATATGATCAATATTGTAAGGAATGTGTCATCACTCATTACACCAACTCTAGAAATACCAACACATTTTAAGGACCTAGGGACATTCACCATCACATGCACTATAGTGGAGTTTCACTTTTCTGGTGATATTTGTGATTTAGGAGCTTCTATAAATGTAATTCCTTGCTATATATGTTATTCTTTATAGGTTGGTGAGTTGAAGACATTAACAGTAGTGGTACAATTGTAAAATAGAGCTATAACATATCCAGTGGGAGTCCTTGAGGATGTACTTGTCCGGGTAAGAGACATGATCTTTCTAGAAGATTTCTACATGCTTAAAATGTAGGATGATCAGGTAGGTTCACATGTTCCCATTATCATAAGTATGTCCATGAGGGTACACTTTCCATGGATTTTAGAGATGAATTTGTGATATTTAATGTTATAGACTCTGTGAAGTACACCTCAAAGGACTATTCTGCATTTTTTATCACCCATTTTGAACCACCAAATAAAAACCCCATGGAATTTTATTGTCCTATGCTTAGAAAGATTATGAGTATTGGTTCTATTTTTATGTCTAAGAGCACATAAAAACCTATTTCTAATGCACAAAACTCTCTTATAATTAATTTTTAAATGAATTCATATGTTTATTTTGATCATTTGAACTCTGATTATGACATGGATATTGAATATTCTGATGGTTTTGAAGCATTATTCTCTAATTTTAATGATGATTATTCTGGTACTAATGTTCATTGTGTGCATATTTCAGTTCCTTCGATGTCTCCATCCATACAACACCACCTTACATTGTAACTCAAGACATTTCCACTAAATCTCAAATACTCATACTTATTAAGTGACGAGAGATTACCTTTTATAATTACAAAAAAAAACTTCCTTTTGAACATGAAGAATTTTTTTTGAATCTTTTGAGTGAGAACATCAGGGAAATCGGGTGGACCTTGGATGACATATAAGGTATTAGCCCCTCCATTTTCATGCATAGGATTATTTTAGAGGATGGGAATAAACTAGTTAGGTAGCCACAAAGGAGACTGAATCCAACTCTTCTATGAGTTTTCAAAAAAGAAGTTGAAAAATTGCTCGAAGTACGTATAATTTATCCAATTTCAGATTCACAGTGGGTAAGTCCTATTCAGTTTGTCCCTGAGAAAAGGGGTATTATAGTTGTAAAAAATGATAAATTGGAGTTAGTTCCAAAGAGGGTGCAAAACAGTTGGCGAGTTTGTATTGATTATAGGAAACTAAATCAGTCCACTCGCAAGGACCATTTCCCCCTCCCATTTATTGATCAAATGCTTGAGAGACTAGCTGGGAAGACACGTTATTGTTTCTTGGATGGATTTTCTGGATATTTTTAGGTTCCTATAGCTTTGGAGGATCAGGAGAAGACTACATTCACCTATCCCTTTGGTAAATTTTCCAACTAGAGGATGCCATTTGGAATTTTCAATGCCCTAGGTACCTTCTAGAGATGCATGGTGAATTTTTTTATAATTTTATTGAAACCTACATGGATGTATTTATGGATGATTTTATAGTGTATGGGAATTTATTTAATGATTGTATCTCTATTTTGGGAAAGGTTTTGAATTGTTGTATTGATAAGAATTTAGTCTTGAACTTTGAAAAGTGTCATTTTATAGTAGATCATGTCATTGTCTTAGGCAATGTAGTGTAAAAACATGGGATAGAGGTTGATAGATCTAAGGTAGATATTATTTCATCCTTACCATATCATTCATGTGTGTGTGATGTTAGATATTTCAGAGGGAATACATGATTTTTTCAGCACTTAATCAAAGATTTTAGTAATATTGCTCTTCTTTTATCATGATTACTTAAAAAGGTTTCTGATTTTGTGTTTGATGATTCATGCAGGGTAGTATTTGATGAGATGAAGAATTTTTTTACCACTCCATAGATCATACATCCCCCACAGTGGGAGATTCCTTTTTAGCTTATGTATAACACCTCTAACGTCGCGGTTAGAGCTGTCTTATCTCAGAGGGTGGAGGGACATTCACATGTGATTGCCTATTCATAGAGGACACTGGATTCATCCTAATAAAACTACACAACCCTGTAAAAGGAGTTTCTTGTTTTTATATTCACTTTAGATAAATTTTGTTCATATTTATTAGGCTCTAAAGTAGTTTTTTTCTGACCATGAAACTCTGAGGTACCTCTTGAAGAAGCCAGATGAAAATCCCAAACTTATCTGATGGATTCTCCTTCTTTGAGAATTTGATATTGAGATAAAAGACAAGAAGGGGTCAGAACACCTGGTGGCAGACCACATGAATAGGCTTACTCACACACTAGAGGTTGACACCTTAGACTAGGTACCACTTCAGGACACTTTCTCCGATGATCATATTTATTCCATCTCAGGTGTGCATCCTTGGTATGATGATTTAGTGAACTACCTTGTTGCATCTGAAATCCCTACAAATTTAAAGAAACATCAAGTCCAAAAATTAAAGAGTTAGTCAAGATTTAATATTTGGGCTGCAAATTCAAGATCTTGAGGATATTCGATTGTCTTCATATGAGAACTCAAGGCTCTACAATGAAAGAAAAAATCATCTCATGAAAAAATGATCGAGAAAAAATAATTTCAAGTTGGAGAGAATGTTTTGCTCTATAGTTCACATATGATGCCTGGTAAGTTGTGTTACAGATGGTTAGGTCATTATGTTGTGAATAATTTTTTTCCTTATGGTGCATTGGAAATAACGTAATAGGAAAATATAAGGAGATTTACAGTCAATGGGAAACGTTTGAATAAATTCCTTGAGGGACTTCAAACTGATGCAATGGATTTCATCACACTGCATGACCACATCATCACTTGAGCATATCAGGTTGTTCCTAACCCTTTCACTTTTATATTCTTTTTCCTATTTTAAATTATACATTTCATGTGCATATATCATATCATAGGTTCAAATTGAGGAAAATGAAATATTTTAAGTGTGGGGGAGGGGACAACATTTTGGGGTAGATATTTAGGATTTTCATTTGTGTGCTTTGTGTGTATTTTCTTTTAAGTTTTTGGTTAAAATTTAAAAAAAATATCATTTAACAGTCTCATGTGAAACATATGGAAAATGAATGTTTTCCAAATTCATTGGTAGAATTATAAGCATGAGTAGGATTTCATCATCAAGTGTTGATTTTTATAAAAATTGAAGTTGTCAATGATATTAATAGTTGTATCATTATAAAACCTTTTAGGTTTTGACATTATTATTTGTGATATTTGTTCATGATAAATTATTTCATTTGTTTCTCCACACAAATTTTTACTCAACCATGACTTGAGAAATTTTTCCTACTCAATTGAAGGTATAATCAAGTTAGGTAAAAAAATTCATTGATTGATCCATACATTCGTTTCTCTTTCGATTAGTTTCATTATTATACTGAATTGACCTATGCATGTGTACCTGTTATCTGACTATTTTACGTGCTCAAAAAAATATGGGTTCTATCTTGGATAGGTCAAAAACCACTCTTCATCGACCTATGATCTTTTTATAACAATTAAAATTAATGTTATGAGGATATCAAACATGGGTTGAGAGTTGAGTGTGAGGTTTGTTCTAAGTGAAACTTAAAAAACAAAAAATAATAATAAATGAGGGGAGTGATGAAATGTACAACATATGGGGATATCTAGGTCAGGAGCTTAAGGTTTGACTTTTGGGAATTCTTAAGTGAGTGGGTCTTGAAATTCGATTGCAAAAGAATGTAGAACAGGTTCGGTGAATTAAACTGGTAAGAACAATTGTTTTACTTGACCTAAATATACTGAATAAAGGGTGGATTTAGGATCTTGAAATGGTTGGCACACACACATGTGGAGAATTAGTGGCATGGTAGACCCATGACTTGTTTCGCTATGATTTGTGTTATGAATCTCACTAGATTTTATTTTGACCCAATTTATGAGATAATAAATTTAAAATTTATTGATATTGACTCTTTATGGGATTCATACTTTGCCTATATTTGCATTGTGGATTGAGAAATATGAATATGCATATCTTGTCACAATTTTTTTGAATACATGATATGAGTTTTTTCCCATGAGTGCAAAAGGGTAAGTGTGGGGGAGTTGATAAAACACAATTTTTTGAATATTTTATTGATAATAAATGGAATAATTTCCTAAAATTTTATTAAATATGTTTATTTATAAAATATTTTGGATTAGATCATTCATTTGAAAATTTGATGAAAATTACAGTTTTACCCTTTAAAATTCATTGTAGAATTTCGGATATAAATATTTTGATATGTATTATTTGAAATTAAATTTTTTTAAATATTTTAATGACTTATTAGGATAAAACTTTCATTCCATACATATGAGATAAATTGTTCATTTGATTGGATTTAATGGGTCATAAAGTCAAAGTTGATCTGGACTCGCTAGATTGGACATCAGTTCTGTATTTTGGCCATAACATCTTCATACATTCTTAGATTAGTCCCAAATTTTGATAGGATCTCGAGGACTCATTTTATCACAAATAATCATTCTAAAAGGATAGCTGATTCATGTGTTTTGGAGGTCAAATGGGTGGTACAATTTGGATTAAAATATTTGTCTGAGATTCTCCATTCACACTTAAAACCACTTTGAACCTAGCCTCTCATCCACTCTATAAATTGGTTTTTTTCTCATTTAGAAGGGTTGATACGTGAATTAGGAATTTTAGGGAAGAATATAATTATTTTCACTCCAATTATCCAATCAATTCAATAAATTTATCTCTTGAAGCAAGGATCCCTTCGTCGAATCCTTCTTCTTCTTCCTCATGTTGTATTGTTTGTGTTTTCATAATAAACTTATTTTTTATTCTTCTATTTCTTCTTTTTATTATATTTTGATCAAATTTATTCTTCTCTTAATCTTTCTATTTGGGGTGTAATTCAAGAGTATAAACAAGATTGGTTCATACCCATTCTAAACTCTTGTGAAAGCAAAACGTTTCTACGATGAATACACCGCCAATGGAAGAGTAGTTTTCTTAGTAATTGATCTAGCTCATACCTTATTCATTAATTTATTTTGAATCAATGTGATATTGTAATTAACTTAATATTATCTATTTATTTAGTTTTTAATTTTAATTAAACTAAGCAAGAAATTTATCAATTGACACAAAAACACATGAGGTCGAGATTTGTGTAAATTGTGAGAGTGCAATCTTAATCGGTAATTCAAGATCATAAGGGATAAATTTTTAGAGTTCAAATATAATCCCTAAATTCAATTAATCCTCATTTACATAGTGTATATGTTCTTTAATTAACCTCTGACCATAATCTAACCTAAGAACATCAATCAAAATAGGGTGCTACAATTGCATGTTCCGAAGCTAGCCTAGGGTTTAGGTAATTTCATATTTGTGGTTAAGTTAACTCCCATAGGGTTATAGGGTTGACAAATTAAGGGATTATAATTAATTAAATGTTAATTTAAATGATAATGATAAATAATTGAGTGAAGAGGTACAGTTAGATCGATTATGCATTTTAAAATATTTTCTAGAAAAACATATTATTGTAGTGTCATTTCAATTGAACTTCATTTCAAAAATAAAAAACAAAAAAAAAATACAATCTTCTTACAGAAAACTTCTTAGAGATTTATAAATGATAAAAAACACATACTTTTAATTAATGTTCTTATTTCCTTTTTTGTATTTTTTAAATACCTTTAATATGGTGTTTAATTTACTTCCTTTTTTGAGAGACGGCCTTGGTCAGCCACTCTGCTGCACCTAAGTACCCAACAATCACATATCATTTTAAAGTGCCCATGATAGTTCCTTTACATACATAAGTGTTTGGAGAAACTTATAGGAAGTTAATCTCATTGTCATGGGTTTATCCAATGATAGAATCATGGCATGCTTGGTAGAAATTACTTCCTACTAGGGTTTCACATTTCATTTTTAATAATGATTTATGTTGTGGTAAAAAGGTGTTGATTTTTCAAAAATCAAGAAATTGTTTTCAAATGTACAATTTTGGAAAGAGAATGGTTGAGGTATTTTGAAAATGGGGTGATTTTCAAAACATGATGGATTTTTCAAAAATGATTGAACATGGGAAATATTGAATGTTGTAAATCCTTATTCTGATAGTTTTGATATGATAGAATTTTAAATTATAATCCATTGGTTGATAGATAGGTATACTTATGGTGGTTGTTTTGTTGATATAAATGGCACTGGGTAGGTATCATAGAGACCAACTAGAAGAATATGTTGGAAATATGATTTCACATAAACCTCAGGTGAACCAGTAGCTATTTTAGATCATAGTGGAAGATTTTAAATTTGTGGATAGGGGGAACTCAAAATATTAATTGATACATGTGGATCATTTGGTCCAGTTTCAAATGTAGAATCCACCCATCTTTTAGGGAGATTCAGAACCAAAAAAGGTAGAGGTGTGTCTAAACAAGATGAATCGAATATTTAATTTCATAAGCACACTAGTGGAGTTGAAAGTAAATTTATTTATATACATGTTGTAAGATCTTTAACTTTAGTGGTTAGATTTGGTGGTCTAGGATAAAGTGGACCACAGTATGGCATGGGAGGATTTTTAGTAATTATTTAACAAAAAAGTATACCCTCAAATGGTTAGAATTTAGTGAACAATTAACTTCTTCATATTGAAGCAGGATAACCTCTCTATGATAGAATATGTGGTTAAATTCATGGATTTAGTCCATTTTTCACTAGAGGTTTCTACAAGTGCGTTTTTGAAGGCATGCATTTTTTATTTGGAGTTGAGGTAGGAAATCTGTTTAAATATTGTGGTTCTATGTATAACGGATTATATGAAGATGGTTAATAGATAAATAGTGGGTGAAAGGGATATCTCAGGAGCTAACATGAGGGAAAGTATATGGATACCTATGTGAAATTTTGGAACTCTAACACAAGGACCAAGTGGAAGAGGGATACTTATTTCCAAGGTGGCAGTATGTCTTAGAATCTGATGGAAGGATTGGTGACTTTTCCTCCAAAGCCTAAGTGCAAGCGAAGATGTTTCCAATGTGGCTCTCTAAGACACATGAATTAAGGGTATAAAACAGAAAATAGATCATGCCATAACTATAATCTGATGGGAAATATTCAACATTATTGTCGTAATTCTCTAAGGTCGGGTGTTTAAGACAATTCTTAGGGGTCGCGGGTGAGTTTTTCCCTAATGGGAGGAGGATAGTAGAACAACCCTCATCAGTAGAACAGAGTTATCCATGGTGATTTTGGGAATACCATGACTGCTAATACTAGGAAATTTCAACAGGTTAATAAAGAGAAAAGTATGGCATGTAAATATATATTTGGAGTTGTGCATTCTATCGTGAATTACCAACCTATACCATTGATAGTTCAAGGTACGATTCTTTTTAATTCTACCCTCATGCAAGTTTTTTTATATGTGTGCATCACATTCTTTCATTACTTCTCATACAATTGATTTTTTGGGTTTAAATGTGGAAATGATGCCTTATGTTTTGAAACTTCAAACTCAACTTGTTTAAAGAGAGTGTATAGCCTTCATGTGTAGAGCGTGTTGTATAACCTTTGATGGAGTTGAGTTGAAATGGGAATTCTTAGTTATTGAGATGAATGTTTATGATATAATCCTAAGTATGGATTGGCTAGAGATGTTCAAGGCTCATATCAAAGTTTACATGTTAATGGTTAGTTTCAAAACTAAGGATGGCATCGAGCATCTCTTTATGGGAGAGAGGAATGTAAAGGTGGGTGCAACAGGCTTGTTGGCACCATAAGTTGGAATGATCGCATATCAGTTGGCAACCTTGTATTTCACATCGATGGAAGAGATCAAGAATGGTGTTTTTCCAATGGTTGGTGATCATTTTCTAGATGTACTTTCTAAATATTTCTCACGAGTGACGCATGTAAGAGAAGTGGAATTTATGATTGATCTTCTTTAAAGGACCAGTTCTATTTACCTTTCATCCTACCCGATGTAACCATTATATTTTATATAATTAAAAGTGAAGTTGGAAGAGCTATAAAAAAAAGTGTTCATCTGTCCTAGCATGTCTATGTGGGAAGCACCAGTTCTATTTGTCAAAAAGGTGGATGAAATTCTCTGGTTATGTGTAGATTATCATAATGTTAACCAATTTAAGATAAATAATCGGTATCCACTTCTACACATTGATGATATTTTCAATCAATTTAGGAGAGATCAGTGGTTCTCCAAAATTGAATTGTGGTCAGGATACCACCAACTATGAGTTCCAAAGGAGGATATTCCGAAAATAGATTCAAAGAGTAGATATATACATTATGATTATGTGGTTATTCCCTTTAGTCTTATAAATGCACTAATGGTCTTTATAGAACTGATGAATCTGATATTTTATAGATATCAGGATTCTTTCATGGTGGTTTTTGGGGATGATATATTGGTGTATTTGAGGACAAGTGTGGAGCATGAGAATCACATGGAAATAATGTTGGGAATATTGAGTGATCATTGGTTTTATTCAAAATCATAAAATTTTGATTTTTGGATATAATAGGTATGTTTCCTTGGCCATGTTATTTCTAAGATTGGTGTTTTAGTGGATCCGAAGAAGATAAAAGTTTTTATATCTTGGAAACCTCCAATGAATGTCTTTGAGATATGAATTTTCCTTGGTTTAGCTAGGTATTACCAATTATTTGTTTAAGAATTCTCATTACTATCTTCACTAATGAAAGATTTGGCAAGGAGTAATGTTCCATTTCATAGGAATGATCAAATTCATAAGTATTTTTAAGAGCATAAGGGTTTCCTTGCATCATCACCAATCTAGGTTTTTCCAAAACTAGGGAAAGGGCACGTGGTGCATTGTGATTTTTCAGGATCAGGTTTGGAGTGTGTTCTCATGAAAAGGGATCATGTGACTATGTATGGATCATGTAATTTGAGGATTCATGAGAAGAACTACTCAATGCATGATTTGGAATTGGATGTTGTAGTGCATGATTTGAAAACATGGCGTCACTATCTCTTTGGTGATAAATTAATGGTTTTTACAGATCATAATAGTCTAAGGCACATTTTCCCATAAAGAGATTTGAATTTGAGGCAAAAGAGATGGATGGTGTATCCCCAGATGTTTGACTTTGACTTGATGTATATAGCGGGTAAAGGAAATTTGGTGGTGGATACATTAAGTAGAAATTAATATGCCCGGGGGGGAAATAAGTTGTGGATTAGTGGATTTTGATGTCATTTAGAGTAAACATGTGTTTGGAATGTGAAGACTGAGGTGATTTAGTAGTTTTCTTTCCAGTCTCGTTCTTTCATAATTTGATTAAAATAGTTGAAGAGGCATAGACCTCTGATTTAGAGTGTGTGGCTATGAGGTCAAAACTCAGTGGTAAGGAGACCATTTGGGGATAGAAACTAGATGGGAATTTAGTGTTGTGGTTTTATAATTGGATGGTTGTATTGGTGGTTTTCAAGAACAACTTATTAGTTCATATCAACATTTGAGATGGGTTGTCCATCCTGGAATTTAGAAAATGTATAAGGCATTGAAAGCACTATTTAGGTGGATGGGTATGAAAAAAAAAGTTGCTGAATTTGTATCTAGATGTTTGACTTATTAGTAAGTCAAGGCATAGCATCAGTGACTAGTAGGTATGTTGCAGTCTTTACCTACCCCTGTGTGAAAATGGGATAATATGGCTATAAATTTTTTTATAGGTCTCCCAAGAATAGTTAGGAAAAAGGATTCTATATGGTTAATTATAGATCGGCTCATAAATTTGGCCCATTCCATCCCCATTCGTTAATATCAAACGGTATATGACCTATCCAAAATCTAAATCCATGAGGTGGTAAAGAGGCATGGTGTACCAATTTTGATTGTATCAGATAGTGATCCAAGGTTCACATCTTGTTTATAAAAATCCTTGCAATAATCACTTGGAACTCAGTTAACGATGAGTACGGCGCATCATCCTCATATGGATGGGAGATATAAAGGGACAATACAAGAATTGGAGGAAATGTTTTAGTCTTGTGTGATGGATTTTTTTGGATCATGGGAGGAGCACATACCCTTGGTAAATTTCTTATATAATAATATTTATCAGGCCTTAATACATATGGCTTTGTTTAGGCATTGTATAGGTGTCTGTGTCATTCTCCACTTTTTTGGGAGAAAATAGGTGAGACTTTGATAATTGGGCCGAGCCTTGTCCAAGAGGCTATGGATAATATTCAGTTGATTATGAATATAATGGAGACATCGTATGGCCTTCACAAATAGTATTGGATCATCTTTGATGGTCATTGTCGTTTGAGGTGAGTGATCACATGTTCTTGAAAATCTCTCATAGGCTTGGACATCATCATTTTATAAATAATGGGAAGTTCTCTCTGAGATACATTAGGACTTTTGAGATACTTTAATGGGTTAGAGATGTGTAATATCAGTTGTCCTTTATACCCTAGTTTAGTTTGGTGCATAATGTGTTTCATGTATCCGAGTTGAAAAAAAATATCAGTTAGATCCTGACCATGTGGTTCGATGGGATCATGTTGAGATAGAGCTAGATGCTTCATTGGTGCATGTTCCAATGAGGATTGGGGATAGGCAAGAGAAATTATTATAGGAAAAAATCATCGTTCTAGTGCAGGTTTTGTGGCCATATGGTCAGATTCAGGAGGAGACTTAGGAACCAGGGAAAGAAATGGTCAAACAATGGCCTTAACTTTTTCACAGAAGTGATGGTTTTATACTTTCTAAGGATGAAAATTAAAATGGTGTAGAGAATGTTGAACCCCCATTTTCGGGTATACAACCCATTTATTTATTATTTATATGTGTTTAAAGTGGTTGGGAAATGTTTGGGATAGTTTTTTATGGTTTTTGGGAAGGTTTGGGGGCTTTTCAAAGCATGCACAGTTTGATCATGGTTAGTGAAAACCATGAAACTCCTCCATAAAACCATAAAAGCTAACGAAGTGGGATCTGGGTAGGCACACAGCTAAGGCTCATGGTTTTCCAAACCATATGGCCTCCCAAGTAAACAATACAACTTGGGATAGTGAGATTTGGCATGGTTGGCACACGGTTTGTCTAACTATGTGGGCCAACCATGTGAGACACCCTCTTGAAGAAGTAGCAGACACACAATGAGTGAATGTTTTTCCTAATCATGCGGCTAACCATGCACATTTTCAAAATTGGGTTTTTAAAAAATGGGCCTCATGCGATTTTAACCCTAAACACACCATTTGAGCCCCATTTCGACCATCACTCAGGATTTACTTCTCTCCAAGGATAAGGAACCTCTCCCACTCATGATGGAAGCATTTTTAAGGGTTTTCTTGGTGCTTTAAACGATATTATCCCTTATTAAGTCTTCTTTCATATTATTTTCCTGGGTTTTATTGGATCTACATCCCTCTCTATCCCAGTTTCTTAAATATACTCTCATCGCAGATAGATCAAGGTTTTTTTATGCCAATAATGGTGATATTTGGCCTTGTTGATGTTAGGGTAAGGTATCTAAGGTTTAATTTTAGATTTTTTAACCATATTTAGTGAGTGTTTGTGTCATTATCCATTTTCTCCAAAACCCTTGAGGTAGGTGGCTTCACTCTCGACTCATCTTACTAGAAGTACAAGGCTTAATTTCAAATTAGTTTTTTTCTTGATATTGATTTTGAAATTGATGTGTGAATCTTGGTTGGAACTCCTTTGGTGATGATTTGTGGATTTTGTGTAAATTGTGTTATTTTTATTCTATATTTTTTATTTTTTGGATTTTAAAATGATGATTTTAAAATTGGTGGATTGGTTTACTTTATGGAAATGGTTTGTAAAAATGGTTTTCAATAAAAAATTTGTTTTATAGAAAATATTTTTTTTATAGATGGTTGGAAATGGTTTGTCATGGATGTTAAAATGGTTTTGGAATTATTTAGTTAAAATGTTGTTTGGCATGGATGTTGGCTTATGGTTATTTTCAATAAAAAGGGTTAATTTTTCTGAAATGGTTGACAATAGTTGATTTGGAATGGTTTGGCCTAAATGGTCAAGTGTGAGTTGTAATGGGGATGGTTAGTGGTTATGAAGTACCACCATTAAAGAGTTGTATGTAGTTGTGAAGTACCATAATAAAAAGGGGATGGGATTTGGATGTAAAGTTCCATCGTCAATGGTAACACCAAGATCAGGTGGTTGAGTTGGGTGTGTGGTTGAGGTGGATGTATTGGGTCATGTGAAATGAAATGGGTTATGCCAACATGAAATGGGAAAATGGTTAATTACTTATTAGTTTCTTTCCTTGAAAATGTATTTCTTTGGGTAAAATTTTAGGGTAAGTATGTGTTTGGATTGTTGGAAAACGTTTAATTGTTTAAATGGTTTTATATAAATTGTTTATATCATATTTATAACTTTTTCTATTCTAGTGATGTGAGTGGGGAAGTCATTTGAGTAAAGAATATTGAGTATCATTACTCACCCCCAACTTTTCCATGTTGGTGCTTTTTTATATGTTGTTTATTAGGACACAGGTAAATATGAGGCATCTCATTTATTTAGTGGTGCATCATGATTCTTGGGTGGTCTTGTGGTGTTGGATCTTGGAGCTTATTGTAGATATTGGGAGATATGTTTTGGAGTCTTTGAGATTTGTTGTTTTAGTCTTTCGCTTGGTACTCTGATTTGGTATTGGTATGGTTTTTTATTTTCGTTGTTGGTATAATTTTGATTTGTAATACATTATTATCATGAATCATATAGTGATGTTGATTATGGTGTGTTTTCTTATGTTTCTTTGTTTTGAAAAAGTAAAAATCATCCCTCATGTGTTATGAGTCCCTCGACATTTATTTCCAGCCTTTGGCATCTTGAGGATGTCTCATAAGGCCAAGTAACACTTTTTCCTCAACTTAATCCAATGAGTAGGGGTGAGATGTTATAGATAAAGTTAATGTCTAAGGATCAATACACACATCTGTGAATAAGAACATCTAATGACACATGGAAATTTATATTTTCTATTGATGAGCCTCTTCTCATAACCTCATATCATAGATATTAACAAGGGAAAACACCATGAGAAGGTGTATAGATGTATTATGATCCTATTACCCCTAATATAATGTATCATATGTGTCCAATTAGTAAATATCACCCATCCATAGAAAAATATTCAATAATAATGTCACGGCACCTCTAGGTTCTCATCATTGTGGGGAAATGATATAACCTCTTAGTGTGACATATATTCGAAGGACATTATCACATACAAATATTATATATAATAATAATCAATATGTGATAAGAAAATTTATTTAATTAAAAAATAAATATAATCAACTACTAAAAAAGTAGGTTCTAGGGAACTAACTCCAAAAGACTCCCATTTTCACTAGGTTCAACTAACAATAGCTTTCTGTTCACTAGAAATCACATGATACTCATGATTCTAATGAGTTATATCCTTCATTAAGGGGTCTACCATGTTTTCCTATATATATACTCTTCTCACTGCAACTTCACCTCAATGAGAAAAATCCTTCAAGGGATCAAACTTTCAAAGTATGTTCTTTTTTTCCTTTAGTGTGACCTTGTCTCCTTGGAGAGAGCCACTGTTGTAGTGTTATCATAAATAATTTTCATAGGGTCTTTAATTCTAGGAAACATATCAAGCTCTTGGACCAAGTTTTGAATCCATAACTCTTTCTCGGATACATCGTAAGCCTCATTATAAATAGACTCTAATATAGAATTAGTGAAAACTTGTTACTTTGAAATCTTTCATCTCAAATATCCTCCATTGTGAAAAAATATATATCTTAAATATGACTTCTAATCATTATGAATAGTATCAAAGCTAGAATAAGTATAACCTATGTTGACTAGCTATTCATCTCCTCTACAAAATATGAATATATCCTTTGTTCACCTTAGATACTTAAGGATATTCTTGACAACAGTCCAATATTGTTCACCTAGATCTACTTGATACATTCCTATCATTCTCAAAGAATAAGAAACATCAAGACTCATACATAACATGGGATACATGATATATCCCATACCTTAACCTTATGGGATCTTAATCATTATCTTTATTTCCTATTGTGTTTGAGGACACATTTTATTTTAAATATGTATACCTTGTGACATTAGAACAAATCCCCTATTGGATTGTTATATGCTGAATCTCTTTAGAATCATTTCGATGTATATACTCTAACTTATTCCAATAAACCTCTTGGATATTTAATTCATGATCTTGATCCCTAGAATATAGGCCGCTTCACCTAAGTCCTTTATGGAGAATCACTTTCACAACCATGCTTTGACATCTGGTAAGTCTGGTATATCATTTTTAATTAGTAATATGTAATCAACATATAATATTATGAAAACAATATCACACCCACTAAAATGTTTGTAAACACATGGATCACATTCATTCACAATGAAACTAAATTCCTTAATGGATTTATTGAATCAAATGTTCCATGACCTGGATGATTTCATTAATAAATATATGGATTTCAGAAACTTTCTTGACTTTTTGAAATTTATTGGAGTCACAAATCCTTTAGATTGTGTCATATAGACATCCTCTTGAAGGTTACTTTTAAGTAATGTAGTTTTGACGTCCATTTTCAAAATCATGTAGTTATGGTAAGTTGTATGGAAATAAAAAATCTGATGGATTTAAACATTTCAAATGGGGGAAATGATTCATTATATTTAATTCATTGATTTTGTCTAAACCATTTATACACTATCCATGCTTTATAGGTATTCAATTTACCTTCCATTCCCATATTTCTCTTGAATACCCATTTAAACCCAATAGGTTATATAATAACCAGCAGATTGATCAAAACAAAACTTGGTTTTGATATATAAAATCCATCTCATAAATAATGGATTCTTACCATATTTCAGCTTTTGAGCTCTTTTACTTCCTCATTGTAGGAGATTGAATCATTATCATCAACCGATAATTATTCACCATCATTGGTAACTATAAAATCACATCTATCTGGTTCACTTACCTCTTTAGCACTCTCACGTAGTACTTATGTTTCAGGAATACCTTCTTCCATGGGGACATGTGGAATTGGTTAATGTACTAACCTGTATATATATTTATCATCAACTTCATTGAAGTAAATATTTCTCCCACTATCCTACTTTTGGATATGATCCTTCTCAAGAAATATGGTTTGTCTTGCAATAGTCTCTTTCTTGTTTGAAGAGTTTTATAGGTAGTATCCCTTGGTTTCCTTAATATATCCTATAAAGATTAACTTCATGCCATAGGGCTCTAGTTTTTTTATTGAGCTAGCCTAAAAAATCCTCACAAAACCATGCACAAACATATGAAAAAATAGGTTTCTTTCCACTCTATAACTCAAAGTGAATATCATTTTCCACATTAGTTAGTACTTAGTTTACTATATATAATGATATATGTAATGCATATCCCTAAAAGTATAATGTATGACTTGCATGACTCATCATCAACCTCACCATGTCTAAAAAGGTACATTTCCTCCTTTCACTAACACCATTACACTATGGTGAATGAGGTGGAGTGAGTTGAGATAGAATCCCATACTCCCATAGAAATTCAATAAATTCTTCTTTGATATATTCTTCACCTCAATCTGATCAATGTTTCGTTATCTTCTTACCAAGTTGATTGTAAACCTAATTCTTTAACTCTTTTAACTTATCAAATTATTTATACTTATAACTTATTAATTAGATATATCTATACCAACTCAATTCATCAGTAAAAGTAATAAATTTTGATACTCCACCTCAAGATTCTACTTGAAAAGGTCCACACACATCAGTGTGTACCAATTCTAGAACATTGGCGGCCCTTTTACCTTTACCACTGAATGGTGGTTTGGTCATATTTTCTCGTAAACATGCATGGAATATTTCAAGTGTATTTAGCTCAAAATAGTATAAATAACCATTTTGATAGAACTTTGTAAAAATAATTCTCATTTACATGACCAAGACAATGATGCCACGACTAGGTGTCATATGAGTCATTAATATCAGTTTCTTTATCAATTATAAATATTTGGTTTTTTTAATTCAATACATAAATACCTTTATTCAATTGTTCTATACAATAACATATTCAATATTTATAAAAGTAGAAAAATTCATTTCCACAGATGAAAATAAATCCATCCATATCTAAACAAGAAATAGAAATAACGTTCTTGGTAACACTATGCACATAATAATATTTATTTAAAACCAAAATAAATCATGTTTGTGGTGTGGGATGGTTGTCTAGAATGGAAATATCATCCATCATCACTCCATTATAAGATTTTAGATTCACCCCACCTCTTTAAACCTTCTGAAATTTACTTGGTTCTTGTATTTGGATAAAAATGTTTGTATTTCATGAAGTATCTAATACCCAACTTGTAGATATAAAAATATTATACATGATAATTAATCCACATGAATCTTCCCCTTATTTATATATAAGGATTCAATTCCTCTTCCATTTTACATTTTTTAAATATGAAGAAACATGTTTCATCATGTTCCTTTCCTTGATTTTGAATCTTCTTCTTCTTAGAGGGATGGTGCTCCAACACCTTATACTTGGAATGATTCTTTGGGCGCTTTTTCTTATTCCTCTTCCTCTTATTCATTATAAGGACCACAATTTATTCATTCCCCATGTCTTTATCAACTTTAAAAAATAATATTAAGAAGTTACAATAGTTTCTTATCATTATTTATGATATTATAAATCACAATAAAACTATAGAATTTTTAGGGTAGAGAGGATAAAATGAGATCTGTGTGTAGCTCATCAGGGATCTTAAAACCCAAAATGTACAGGTACTCAGTGTTTCCAATCATATTAAATACATGTTCCCTAGATGTAATTGACTCTCCAATATTTCATTTTAATAGTGCATTTGAGATATCATATCTCTCTGACCTCACATTCTCATGATATAGATCCTGAAGGTGATGAACTATGTTATACACATCCATATCCTCATATTTCATTAAAATTTCATTGAAAATTGTGGATAACATAAAAAATTGGACATTAATTGTTTCATACACATGCTTTATATAGAAAGATACATCTTCCTCACATGCTTATTTGTAAAGCGACATGGGAAGTGGGGTTTCCAATACATAAAATTTCCATTTTTCATAGTATAACATTTAAGAGCCTATACCATTCAGAGAAATTTTTTCTGATAATAAGGTTAAACTTCACTAGTATGTATCACAGTGATATTTTTTATATCATTTGATTTTTAATTTTCTATAAATTAAGAACAACTAATTAGTACTTGTTTTGATTACAAATATATATTAATAAATTTAAATTTTATTAAATTATTTATTAATCTCCCACTATTTTTTAAAACCTAATTTCTATCACCATTACTTTCAAAATATCTTTTTTCTTAAATATTCTAGTGGAAAGTGTCCATATTCCCATTCCCATTACCTGTATAATGGCCCATCAAGATATTTTTATGGGTTTAGTTAGGTGTAACTTTCCAACTACATTAACTCATAGTTCCTTGATCCATTGAGTGTATCCACAATCTTGAAATAAGGTTTTAATGATTTCATTAACACTTTCCTCTTAGTTACACCAGTTCTTACTCAAGAATTCAAACCCTGATGTAGGGAAAGTTAAGTCAAACCAAAACTCAAAGCTTAAAGTTTACATGATAATTTAAAGCACCCAACTTGGGTTGGTCAAGAACATTGAACTACAAGGTCATTTTAACTTAATTGGAGAAAGTTTATACCAACTTAGTATTTTATTTGAGGGATTCTTTATCCATTATGAATAAATACCATTTTACCTTTTACATGATTTTTTAATATTAAGTGTATTTTACTTAAGTTCTTAGCCTTGTCTGCTAAAATATTTATGCATAATCGGGTTATATTTTATTCTATCTTTCATGCTTGTTAATTCATTTATTAGTTGATCACATAGCATTCACAAACATAAAAAATTAACAATGCAACTAAAAAAATAAAATATAAGTGGAATTATCATGATATTTTTCTAGTGGTCAGTTTATATTGTATATGATAAACCAACCCTAGGCCCTAGGGGAAAAACACCTTGAACTGAGCTCAATTCATGTTTTATCATTCTTCTTTCGGTTCCTTTGTATCACCTTGAATAGTTTCACCTCAGATCCTTAACCTAGACCGCCTCCACTCACTTAGGAGCTCCATCCTTACATAACTTTATACTCACATGCAGGTGAGGGGATAAATTGGATTATATAAAAGGGGTTTTACATAAAAGAAACCATGGGCACACAGGACCTTACATAATAAGGAGGAGTGGATGACATGTAGCCCATCAATAATAATTTAACCATAATAAATTAAAATAAACCAATCACACATAAGGTCTGGTATAATCTCATGATCATCCATGCATCAATCAATGAGCATACATTTTAAATATTGTTATAAATTACTTATATTAATTATTTAAGTAATATTATGCACCATAAATTAATCCAGTTAATTAAATTTATCTTAGTTACATCCAAGGATACATAACTTATAATCGTCTATAATTTTTTTTTAAAATCACCCTCATTTAAAATTAAGTACCCAAGTGTACTTGGAGAAAATATCGTGTGTTCATCAAAATTTTAAATCATAAATTAATTTAATGTATAATTGTTAATCCTATGTAATGGCATGTATTGTTGAATGAATGAAACACAAAACACATAATTAATAGGTTTAATTATACATTTAATTCTTATTTCCATTAAAATTTGAGAACACTTCCAAAAGTAGACTATACAGTGTGTGGTATTTTAAACATCAAGTACTTGTCTTCTACCCATGTCCACAACATGTCAGTCCTTGTGTCATGTATCTAATATATAACACAATTAGAACACCCCATGTACTATCTAAAAGAATATTCATTTTTAGTCACTAATTTATTACTAATTATGATATAAAGAATGAAGAAAATGAGAGATGATAATATTAGATTATTAAAATGCATCATTTTAAGTAAAATAAAATGAAAATGCTTGAAATCAATCAATGAATAAAAAAATTTACCACTTGTAGGTTCTAGGTGAATTGAAATATTTATTTGAAGGTATGAACAACTTATATTTTAGTCTTAAATCACATGTAATCATTACTTAACATGATAATAAGATCATGTCCAATGAAAATAGTAGATTAATAGACTACATTAATAAACCAAAACTAGAGGGAGAGGATCTTAACATGTAATTTATATTTAATTTATAAGTATATAAAGAATTACCAAAACTTATAATACCACTTTCATTAATGATTAGAGAGAATAGGTTTCATCCCATTGTCGTTGTGCTATAGGATTCAAGTGTAGTTTCCCTCTAGCCGTGATCTTCATGTGCACCATAATCTTTGATCAACATCATCAAATAACTAGGTTCTAGCACGGTCGATCATGATTTCTTTCATTGATCATGGTTGACCACAAAAATTATTCTCATATATAGTGAATGCTTGGTTCTCTCATGAATACTTGCGAGAGGAGGAAGAGATAGCTATTTATATAACTCTATATATCTCTCTAGATATATATATCTAGATATATCACAAGATATATATATATAGATAAATCTATCTATATTTATCTCTAGATATCTTTCTTGATATATCTCTCTAGATATATCTCTTATCCGTTGTGCATACCCAAAAAGTCACTTTAGGAAATCAATATATTTATATATAATTACATATAATTAGATATATATTATGGCAGGTTTAGGGTTATAAAATTTCACACAAGACCTTAACCATTTCTAATATTCTTAATTGACCCCATGTCTATTAATAATAATATTATTAGTAACAATCTCTTAACATGTGAAATTCATTTAGAATATAAATAAATATCAATTATTTCCAATTAGTCCATTAAACTCGGTATGTTGTCCCTCATAAATATTTATCGATCCTTGAATAATGAATATTTAATTAAATAAATTTCACTATATTATTTGAATGATAAAAATAATAATTATTATATTCACCAAACTTGAAAACTATTATTTATTATTTATTATTTATTATTTTACTCACTTTATTATTTTAAATAACTTGCGATTAAATTATGGTGATAAACTAAACCTAAATAAATATTATTTATTCTTACTTATTAAATTCATTGCTTTAATTTAACTAAGCATGCAAATAAACTTAGTGTCTGACCCTCTAGGCCTTATTCTCAGTGGAATTAGGCACAAATACCAAAATTCCAAGGTTATCATATAGAAACTTGCCAAGGAATCCCTAAAGGAAGAATTCAATGTCACAATGATGTCTAACCTCCTATGAACTTGTATCGTGTAATATAATCCTTTTATTGTGATATCTCTAATCAATCAAGTTGAATACTGGTTCAATCAACCTATATACTTGATCTATCTTACTTTGAATTTCTATTAATGAACTCACCAACTAATAACCATGACCATGGAAATACAAAAAAAAGGATTATACTAATAGAAAATTATTTACAAATGATATATCTATGGGTAAAAATAAGAAATTCTAATAGATATTAAATTTTATTGGTATAGATTTATGTACCAACACTTGTTTTCACCAATAGTTGTATCTGTTGATATTGATCATTTAACACCAACAAATTTTTTTCTAATATTTAGATCTATTTCTTTATCATATCAATACTTAAATTTTTTTTACCAGCAAAAAAATATATTACTATTAATTGTTATTGCCAACAAATTTTTTACCATTATAGAAATGTTTTGAAATAAATTATACAATAACATAAAATATTTTACCAATATATATATATATATATATATATATATATATATATATTATTTTCAATAATTGTTATAAATAATAAATATTTTAATAAAATCATATAATCATATGCTTTCATTGACATGTTATATGTCTGTGATTATATATATATGATATAAAATTGATGATAAATGATTATAATTTTTGGAGAGTTGAATAAGACTGGATGTAGTAAAAACTAAAAAAATAAATTCATGTATATATAATTTCATCATATGCATATAATATATTTTTTTATTCAAAATATATATAAATTTTAAAAAAAATTATCTATAAATTATATATAAATTTATTATACCTCATGAATTATTTTGTAAATTATACCAATAATATGATACACTCTTTCCCAAATTAAAATTCTCGAGCCTCATTGATTGTATCACTTTTACCGTGACTTCCATTGTCATGCCAACCTGGTTAATTTCATTTTCTTGTAAAAAAATTTGTTTTATTATTATTATTATTATTATTATTTTACTTTTTATATTTTCCTTCTCCATTTCTCTCTAACTTCACCCCACCCCCTCCCCTTTAGGTTTGTGTCCCATGCCCTAGCTAGGAGAAACCCTAGAGGTTTGCCTCCCTCCTCCTCCAGCCATGGAATGTGCCATCTCTCCTTCCGATTTTGTATATGGTGTCTTTCGGTTAGAATTCATTCTCCTCTACTATATTACTATTATATTTTCATTGTGATTTTAACTCTCTTCCTTGTGGAAGGGGGTTCAGGGACCCCCAAAATTGGGTTAGGGTTCATCCCTCCCTCTAACCCATCACGGTTTCCTTGATTTCATGAAATTTCTCTATTTTCCAAGGTTTTAGGTTTCAAACATGGAGTTTTGTCCCTATCAATATCTCCATCATAGTTCATAGAGACTTCCTCCCTTATAAACTTATCATTGGTGGCTCATTTTGAATGGCGACATCCACTGAGTATATCCTTCAACTACTTAATTAATGGAACATGGGATCTATAGAATCAAATGATAGTGAGTATCAGATCGTGGATTCCCTCTTGGGACCTATAATATTGAAGGAAGAAGTGATATAGATCACGACCATCTAGAAGCAGACCCATGCAGGTCATAGTATGCGTTTCAAGGCCTTTGTGGTCATCGAAGAAAGTAAGGTTCATGTGGGGTTGGAGCTCAAGTGCTGCAAGGATGTGAAAACCTCCAACATCCTGGTGATGATCTTTGTGATCCCAGTGAGGTGCCACTATTGGGGTCACAAGATTGGGTTTCCCCACACCATTCCCTATAAATTCATCAGAAAGTGTGGATTTTTCACTATTCAAATGGTCCCGCCCCCCGTGGCTTGGGAACCAAGGCATCTAGGGTTTCTAATAAGGTCTTGCAATTTTTTAGTATTGAGGAAATTTTCACTTCATCACGTGGATTTACCAAGACTCTTGGGAATTTTTTAAAGGCCACTTTATACTACTTAATAAAAACCTATGGGTTCTTGATACCTGATTTTTGGGGAACCACTCGCTTCTCGAGGTTTCCATTCCATGAGAACATTGATTTCCTGGCATTTTCAAACAAGCCTGCAACCCTCATTGAAGATAAATTACCCAACCAGAAAATGCTCTGGTGGGAAAGTTTGTTTCATTTCATTTTTTTTCCTTTAACAGATTTTTGGTTTGGGGATTTAAATTTGTTTGAACTTTCTTGGTACTGATAGAATTTTTCATTTTCATGGTTTCTCTATTGATCATTTGCTTTAGTGTTTACTCTTTGAAGACTAAAGAACACAAGTTATATTCCAACCCATTTCCCCTCGTATCTATGTGAAGTTATATTATTCAAAGGCCTATGTGGAGTACATTTAGACTTGAAATAGATGGGGAGTATCATTATAGGAAAGAGGTTTTCTATGAATCGTGGACATATTTCTATGCATCTTTCCATATCCTAGGTTATCATATATGAGGACTATCACCACCTGAGGTGTGAAGAACTTTTTAGTGGGATAGATTTAATTACTTAACCTTCCCTTGTTGCTGTTATATATAGTTATTGGGATAGTTATGAAAATTCCTTATCAAACATTAACCTGGTGTTAAATAATGAATTGTATCTTAAAAACTCTATTGATGTCAAAGTAAAAGTCAAGAAATATTCTAACTCTTTAAGGAATTTTAGGGTAGTGGATAAGATTTTCATGGGTTTGGCTTTATATATGTGGGAATCCTTGATAGTTAGAGAAAAAATTCATTATATACATTCTAATACTTAGAAGAACAATTTAATTTCATCATTTTGAATCATTATTTCATGATTTTATATCATCACTGAATGTTTTTTCTTTAAATGGGCATGTGATGTTAAACATATAAGATGAACATTGGAGCATTCAATTTGATTTAAGATTTTCATGGTAGGGGAATAGGTGGGAATCATATTATATTCAAATGAGGGAATTGAGGGGTATTGAGGTTTAAATTGTGCTACACTCACGCAGTCTCCCATATATAAAAACTTTATGTATTTATTTCATTATTGGGTATTGCAGTTTCCAGGCATGATGCATCATGGTTTTCAATAAGTCCAAGTTTCGTTATTTCTATCACTTGATTTCATTAATCTAAATGTATTTTCATATTGGTTTCTTGGTGTTATGAATTAGTATACACTCTAAAAATGTTTGGGGATTTTATAGTGGTGTTACTAATATTATTTGGTGGTTTCTATTCACAAGCACTTAAAAAACATTATTCACAAACTTGCATAAATTTATAGTCTTGAAAAATTTTATATAAACATTTCTGAGAAGGATTTGGTCATATTATTAAAATATCTAGTTATTTTATCTATACCTATGATCTATGAAATTGAAGGTACATCCCTTGTCAGTTCCTTCAACATCCACCTGGCTAGGTGAACACATTTTCCCTCATTAAAATAGAATGAAATTATTTATGTTCAACCAATTTTACTCTCAAGTTGATGACTAGAATAATATCTTTCAGTAAAACTGTCATTTCCATCCTTCTGAGTCATCATTACTTAAATACTTCTATGTAATGTTATAACATGAGCAAGCTCTATGTTATTAGATTCTGGATCCATAGTCTACTTTTCATCAGCATTGAGACTTATAAGATAATCCTTATCTTTAGGAGTGATATAAAGAGGATAAACTACCCCTCTCTTATCAGTATCCATCTCATCCAAATGAGTGGTATTCACCATAGCCTATGAATTCTACCCAATATCAATGGCCAGGACAACTTCATTTTGAGGTAGATTCAAAGAGGCCAATATATGATTTATTATCTCTATGAAACAACTATATAATAATAGAATTTAAATAAATAAAAGTTTTTCTCAAATCCAAAAATCAAGGGTGGAATATATTATGTCCAATTTTCTACTCAATATTTTCTTCATGTTCATTGCCCTAGTTGGTGTTGGCTTCCATGGAGTTTTGTTTAATGTTATAGAAAGTTTGAAATAGTTCTAGATTTCTATTATTTAGGTGTTATGGTCTTTATTTTTTCAATTTTTGAGTGTTTCATTAAGGATGCTCAAAGTGTTTGGTTTTGTAAGTGACGAAGTCGTGTAAAGACTCACTGTGGTGTAAGGATGGCTTGATATTTTTCATATTAGATGTGGGTTTTATAGGAAAAATCATATGAGTTCAAACTTTTACAGGCTCATCCCACCCTTCACTACATATCTAGTTTCACACCTCTATCATGGTATTCTCCAAGATAAAACTTTTGAGTGGGTGGATAAGATTTATATTCTATGGCTAAACTGGTTCCCATAGGAAGTTGGTATAATATTATTGGGGTGGTTGTATATTCTTTGACCTTTATAGGTGATATTTTTCTTTAATTTTTGGAGATTTTATTTCATTTTTATTGTATCATGAGTTTAGTAGTGAATTAATGGTTTTAAATATGGGAATAGAGGATTGCAGGTAATAAGGTGAGATGAATAAGGGTACCATGTTCCTTATGGTCTTTTACTATGCATCCATTGGGATACAGGTGGTGCAAGTGGTTCTGTTTGAACCACCGAGTACCCCAGGGTATTGTACTCTAACCTAGTAGAAAACAGTGTAAATACCTATTAAAAATGGTTCATTGTTCATTTAAAACCCTACTTTTGACCCCCCCCCCCACCCCCACAGTGATTCTTTACGTGACTTCCTTTTTTGTAAAACCAAATTTTAACCTTTAGGGTTTTCCATCATTTTTAAGTCGCTTCATATACACTAGTGTTCTCCCACTCATATTTTTTCCTTTAAAGGCATCGACCATTAATCATTGATTCGGGAGACTCTATTTGGTCATAGGATTTTGTATTCAAGGAGTTTTGGTTGTGTCTCTCCTATATTTATTTTTTTCCTCATTTCCTGACAATAACATGTACATATCACCAATTTCAAATTCCATGTATTATAATTCCCTTCAATTTCTTCATGTTTCTTTCATTATAACTACTATGATTTTTTTATTAAGTGAATCAATGTTAAAAATTTATAATATCTTTCTATATTTACTTCCCTTAAATGGTTGTGATTATGGAAAAATTGTAACCTCTTCATATGTGGTCTATCTATATCATCTTTTACTAGAGAATGTCTAGGATGCTTGGATAAAATGATGACCTTTATTTCTTCCGGATATGTGTTTTATTGTGATGTATACTTTAAATCTCTTTCAATACCTTGATGGTTAAATTGATCCTTGTGTATGCACTATCACTTTCATTTTCTTTAATAAGTTTTTTGGGGGTGGGGTGGAAAACTAAATCATGTCTCGTGGTTTAGACTAGATTATAGAATTTTGAGTTATGTGTCACTATTAATTGAAGTTGGTTTCATTCTTAATGGTTTGTGACCACATGTAAGATAATCTTCTTGTTATTTTTATATCATGTGTTTTTATTTTCATTTTTTATGGTAACTAGATATCTTCTATTAATGTGGTCACTTATAATTTTTTTTATAGCCATCGGTTATTTTAGTTATTTTTCTATTGTTGTACTCACTGGATATTTTTAAAAATAAATTTTAGAATACCAACCTTTATATTGTTTATAAATTTTAATAATATTACCAACATATATATTAGTCATATTAATCTATTGCTAAAAAAATTTATTGGCATATATATTATCTGTTTGTATTATTATAATTTAAATAGAATCATTTTACCTATCGCAATATCATTTAGAGAAAGAGTTTTTACCAACAATTTAGTGACAGGATAATTTTTGTTGGTAAAATGTTTTACCAAAAAAATCACTTTTACCAATAGATATACCCCTATTGAGAAAAGATAATTATTTTGAAGTGTGGATTTATATAGGCAGTTCTATTCAATCAAAGGGCCTGAGATATAAACTTTCATTATAGGATAGACGGGATAAATCATTTCTCATATTATCTATTAATGTTATATCATATGTGATCCACCCAATGTATCCTACTTCACCATGAACACATGTCATCATGGATTTCATCAATATAGAAAATTATGCAAGTCGTGATATCCATTAATGAGGATATTAAATTCTAAGGATCAATAAACATATCTGTAAATAGGTACATCCAATGACACATGGAAATGTGGATTCCCTATTGACGATCATGTTCTCATAACCTCCTATCTTAGATATTACACAGGGTGGATTTCATGATAAGGTGTCTCAATATCTTATGAGCCACCTACACCTAATAGCTTATATCTTCTGTGTCCTGCCAGAAAAAATCATATATCTATAGAAAATGATTCAACAATAATGTCTTATAACCTCTAGGTTCTCATCATAGTGGGGAACTGCTATGACCGTTAAATGCATCATATATTCAAATTATATTACCATACACAAATATTATTCATAAGAATAATCATGATGTGATAATAAAAATTATTTAATTAATAAAAACCTGAAATAATGTATTAAACAAGTTGGTTTTATGGAAACAACTCCAACAATGAGATGTTAGCATGAATTCACTTCCAATAAAATTTTTGGGACTTATAAATCACTTATGATCCTCAAATTATTAGGTTCAACTTATATAAATCTATATAAAAAACTACAATGGTTAGATTTTTAGTTCCTCAGTTTCAGTTTCAATGGTATTGGATATTATACTCCATCATTTTATGGATCTAGTGTGTCTTCTATCATGAGATGTGTTAAAATCCATCATATCACTAGAATTATCCATTTAAAACACTTAAACACATTTAATTTAGTGGATTTATTAGTATAAAGTAACATTTAATCAAACAATATAATCTTCACATGAAAAACTCAAATCAATAATATTCTAAATAGTATGTTTTAAATAAGAGTGTAACATTAGTGTAATATGATTTTCAAAACCAAGGATAAAGATGATTCATTTACTCAAAAGTCACCCCTTTTTAAAATCATAATTACAAATGAATATATTAAGTTTAATAGAATTTAGAAACAAAAACCTTTTAAAATCTAATGAAATATTATCATCCAGAAGATTTACTATTCAGTAAAATTCTCCTTTGTAATTATCCTTTATGAAAAATTATCATCTTTGATATAAATTTAGCTAGATTTTAAAGTATTAATAGGAAAAATAGAAAAAACTTTAATATTCTAAAAAAATATAAATTTTCTCCACTTTTAAAAACATTAACAAAGAATAGTAGAAAACATAATCTTTACAAACATCTCCCCCTTTGTGATTTTCAAAAATAGATCCTAGGAAAATAAATTCTGAGTAAGATGAAGTTAATGAATCATGACTAAACATTTTATAAGAATGAAATAAATAAAACTCCCCTTTTATATAAATTTAAGGAATGTGAGATGAATAGTTTTGTAAAGTTTTAACATCTTTAAGTAAAACCCTTACTATTTTTAGGGTATTTTTTAGAGATTTAGAAAAAATAATAATGCATGACACAAAATAAAAAATATGAAATTCCATTTTATTTTTTGATATAATTCCCTTGGATTTGAAGTCCAGATTAAAAAAATCTAATAATTTTATGATTATTTTTCAATAAGATCTCCCTGGGGTGATATTTTTCAAGAAATTTAAGTTTTTACCCTTTGATTATATACTTATTACTTGATGAAAAGATCATTAAAACACCAAAAAAATGTTCAATATATTAAATTTAAAGATATTTATAAATACAAAGAGATTTAATTTTTATACTTTCTTATGATATTTATCAATCATTTCTTCTATCTTTTTCAATCTCTTATCTTGTCGGTCAATATTTTGATTTTATTCCTTTATAACTCTTCTCATCCTCTCAATAAATTTCTCATATTTCTATTACTTTTGATAAAGATCAACTAAAAGTGACTTAGATCCATCTAATATGTTAACCAAATATTGAAAATCAATGTCCTAAGGTTTAATAGATTTCTCTAATCTTTTGATATTATGAAAACATAACACACAATATTCCTTAAGTTTAAGAATGTATAACATAAGATAAAAAATTTAACATTTCGAGTGATTTTTCTATTTCAATTCATAAATAGTGATGATATAATACTGCAACAAACTAATCCTAGAAATAACATCAATAACAAAAAACATCATACTTAAAAATTTTAAAAGTATCTATGAAATAAAGTTAATTTATTTTCCTATATTGTGAGATCTATAACTTGAAGAGAATCCGGATGGATTTCTAAATTAAATTAAACTATATCTTTATCTTTTAGATCATTTACTAGGAATTCTTCTATATTTTTAGTAATATGATTCAAAGAATTAGAATCTGAATGGACTTATTATATTTCCAAGATGTCATGTTTTTTAATTTAATTTTATATTGAATTTACTTGAAAATATCCAAAAGTATAATTATCCACATTATATTTAGATTTCAAAGGTCTAGTATTTGTTGATTTTACTTTTGGTACATATTATTAGGAGAAAAAACATTTATCAGAGGGACCTCTTCCAAACTTATGACTAGAGAACAAGTTTTCTGACCTATTTCAAAAATATTTTTTGAGAGTTTCAGACAATATTGGATTCTCATCCTATGTTACTTTCACTTTGGATTTTTAGATTGATGTTTCAGGTAGACTTAATTTCTTCAAAACATTTAAATAATTTAATGTATTCTCTTTTATGGATATAAGGGAAAAATTATTTGAGTCTTCTCAAAATTTATTGAGAACTCATTTTTCATAAGATCAAGCTTTTGAATCACTTCTTCTTCACTTAAATATTTCACTTCATATTTTTATAGTCTAAAATATAAATTTATGGAATTTATTTATTCTATATTTTTATAAATATCAACAACTTTATGAGGCCAAAAAATTCCATTATTATCAAAAAGTCTCTTTGATTTCCCTTTAATGGTCTTTGATGGTGTTACATTTTTCCAATAGAAATGATTAAACATTATAATAATTGAATATTCTGATAGATTCATCTTTATCTATTTCACAAAAAATTTCTTCATCTTTATTGAGTTAGAAAGTTTATCTTCTACTCTATATTCAAAAATTTCTTTTAAACCCTATAAAAAATAATTTATATCAATTATATAGTGTCATGAATGAAAAATAATTCTTTAATTATATCATCAATTCAAAATTCTTATACACCTTCCTTATGAAGGATCTATACTATCAACTGATTAAAAAATCTAGAGTTGTGTGTAAAATTTTAAATTTAATCAAACAATAACAAACTACTTAAATGTAATTGTAAATAAATTTGATAAGTTTTAAATTCCTTGTATAATAAATTTAATTAATTATATATAGGTCTTGAACTTTTAGAGTATCCTTATAACCTTTTCTTGGAAATAAGAAGGCTTGAAAGCCTTGAAAAAACAATTCTTCCTTCAAGATAAAGGTGGTTTATTTTATAAACTATTTTCTTTAAAGAAAACAGGGATTCCTCATCCCTACACTTATAATAATATCTAAAAATTTTAGGTTGTTTATAGGCAATAAATAGAGATATACCTTTGAGCCTAAGCCTTATGATATCTACTATATTTATTAAGGTCATTGTAAACTCATGATATTGAACTATATATGAGATCTCTTTTTTTCATCGGGATAACTTAAATTATTAGTAGAATGAATCTGATGAATAATATGAGGAAATTATTGTTTGTGTTCCTCGAATGGAAGATCTATTAACTCCCAAACTTGACAGTTCATGAAATTTTATAGAAGGGATTCAATATGATTAAACTAAACTAAGTTGATCAACCATTCACAAACAATTTATCTAGAATAAATATCTCTAAAAATAACTGTAAAAATTTTATAAATAAATAAAATATGTTATTGGATGTTAAAAACTAAGAGGGATATTTTCATTCTGAAAAGATAATATAATGAACAAATGGGCTCCATAATCCTTTATATATTAAAACTTTTTGTCCACAGATCTCAAATCATCTAATGGTCTAGATTAATTCCAAATATAAATTAATAATTTTAAATGTAATTAAATGCATAAATTTTAAATTTATTAGTAATGAAATATTATGAATCCCAATAATTTTAATCTCTCTCTTTTTAGCCTGAAATTTACTTAAGTATGAAAAGTAAAAGTAGTCATACGAAATTTATTATTTCGGGAATGAAATTGATTTAAAATTTCCAAAAGATATGTTACATTGTAATATTTTATTCTTCTTCCATAGATGATAGTTCTAGAAATTGTTCAAAATCTTATCCCTATATTCCATTAGATTTACAAAAAAACATTTCTATACAGAAAAGTTAGCCAAACAAAGACACCCCTCATACACATAAAAGAGTTAATGTTTAAATAATAACCTTCAAAAAAATGAAACTTACATAGAAAAAAACCCATGTAAACAATTTAACTTATAATAAAAAATTACCAGGAACCAAATATAGAATAATAGCTTCCAGTATTGAACAAATTAACTTGATCAAAAATTACATCTGAGTAAACTAAACCAGCTTCGGTTTGGAATTATTAGAAAAAGGTACCATAGGCACCCAAATCTCTCTAAATTGTTGATTTTCAAGATCTAAGGGATATTTTGAGATATATGCATAATTTTGTTTTAAAAGATTTAATTTTATTTCAGTAACATTTTTTCTTCCAATGTCCACCTCTTTGACATTTAGTGAAAAAAGTATCACTACTTGGAAGAAAGTAGTTGGATTTATAAGGATAACTTTGGGTGAATTTATGTTCGAGTCCATAAGTTTTTCACTTTGGTCTCAAATTATTATATATATTCTATAAATATATTTTCCCCATTTTAAATTTTTTTTATAAATTTCTTAAGACATTAAAATTCAGACTTAGACTTTATAACCTCATTATTATTTTTTGTAAGGGACACAGACTTCCCATTATTATTAAAATTTAGCATAAAATTTTACCTTTTTTACTTTTCCAACTATAGAATAAGTTTATTATTATAATTATTTAATTTATCTAATTATTCTCCAAATTTTTTAATTTCATGTTTCTTTTCAATAATTTTAGCCTTAAATCATATGTAGCACTTTATGAGTTTCTAATATGTTTCTTCAATTTCAGTAATTTATTCTCTCATATCTTCTTTAGTTTAAGAATATTATTCCTATACATCATCATATTGTGTTTCATTTTCAAATGAATATGGAAACTTTGGTTAGAAGTAAAATTCATAAAAATTATGAGATGTTATCTTTCTCATTAATCAATTTTTATTTATAAGAGAATATTTATAAACACTAAAATAAAATGAATTTATTACCATACTATTATCGCTATTTTTTTATGGAATATTTGAATATGGTTCTTTACTAATGATCCATGTTTTATTTTTTACTTTAAAGTATATTATTTCTTTCCTCTTTGAACTTATATTAGATTATTTTTCTTTTTAAGAAAATCCCAACAAATCTAATTGAATGTTTTCTAGTTCCATACACTCATATAAAATAGTTTCTAATGATTATATATTTAAATATATTTCTTTTTTATCCTTCTAGTTATCCTACCATGAATTATAAACAGGTATTCTTTTAGACAAATGATGTTATTATTCTTTAATAAGTTCAATAATGATATCATTTGAACAATATTTATAATTTCTCCTCATTTAAGTACTCGACTTTGAAGTTTTAACTATAGAATTTAGGGCTCCAAAATCTAAGGCAAACATAGCTCTATTTTTATTTTTATATTTTCAACATATCTATTTAGGATATTTTCATATTGAATTAATGTTCAAATTAAATAATCAATATTGAGCTACCTAATAAGATTTTTTTCCTTTATTATTGTCCAAATAGATTCTCATTTCTTTAGTAGGATATCAATAATTTTCTCATCTAATATATCATTTTTATTTCATATTCTCCATCTGCATACAGACTAATTAGAATATTCATAAATCATTTATACATCTAGGTCATGGTTTCACCAGGTAGAAATTTAAAACCTTTATAATTAACCCTAAGAATAGATCACTTAGTTTCAAGAGAATTTGAAGTTAGGAAATTTGTAACCAAGAACTTTTTCAAAATTTCATTATTCATATGACAAGATGATACTTTCTTGTATATGTTTCATTTAGTTGGACACAAAAGATTATTCCTCAAGTGAAGGTTGAGTTGGAATTATGAATGTTCATCTTAATTAACTGTCGTAATGTCTTTCTCTGGAATTTTTTAATTTCTAATAAGCATCATGTAATTCTAAACAGAAGTTCTTATCACATATATATCTATAAAATCACACCAATACTCATAGTCTACCCCCATCAAAAATTAGTATTGTATTGAAAATTATATTTTCAATCAATCCAACATTTAATTCTTTCCATATCTTAAATATAATGATTTATTCTCTCATAAAAATTTTTGTAATTAAAATGTTGAGTTATACTATAAAAAATGGAAAATAATTTAAAAAGATACTAACCCACAAGAAGAGTTGTGATCAAATATCAAGAGACTCTCACTGATACCAAGTGTTGGTTCTAAAAGGTTATTTATATAGAACTACAAAAGGGGGTTAGTTGTTGTCTAAAACATGACTAATAATTTTCATCCCACTCAAAGTGTAAATTAACTAGATGATGTATCATCAGATAAATTATAATATAACAATGTAAACAAATTATATAAATGGTTCAAATGTATCAGAATAAAGCTTACAATTATAAAAATCATTATCTGATAAATGTATCAATAATAGAGAAAATAAAATAAAATAATGGTATTGGATGAAAAACTATATACCAAAAAGGGTGTTATTTATCCAAATAAAATTTAAATAAATTAACCCTTAACTTTTAGATTAGAGAAGTGGGTAGTTCATGATCTGAACCAAGGTATCCTCATTCCATGTACGGAACATCCTCAACAAAAACCCATCGATAAGTATCATCTACTTGTCTCCTAAAACTATTTCTTCTTATCCCCATAATACCTCAGTATTAGAGATTGAACAAACTATATTCCATGGACCATAATCTCTTCGGTGTCAATGATCAAAAAAAGAATGATTAATAATTCAGACTAAGTTATTTTCAACAAAACCTCATAGACAATATATATTATCACACTTGGAAAATTATTATAATAGAGATGAATTATAAGAAATGATATATTGGAACATATTCACTAGAGATCAACTTTAGAACACTTTTAAATCACTTTTGATTTTTAAACCCATAGGTTATATTTATAAAAATCCATTTAACAAACTTTATTGTTTAATTCTAAGTTCGTCATGTTTCTTTTTAATATAATTGGACATAGTGCTCTATCATCCGAGGGTTCTAGCTCGACTTCTATCATCCTCTGTGCTCATCACCATCCCAAAACTTGAATCATTCATTAAAAACACTTTAGTAAATGTCATATGGTGGAGTTATTTGTAAATTATAACATGTAATCATACACTAAATTATACACATTTAAAACTCAATCAAAAATCACCCAAATAGTTATTTTTAAATAAAATTGTAACATGAGTGTTGATAAGATAAAATCATATATACTTTTTCCTGTTATTTAGTTAAAGAAATGAAATTATTTAAATGATAACAAACTTGGTGTGTGTTTATTTTTTAAGAAAATAGAATTCCAAAGTTTCAAAGGAAAATATTTAGAAAAAGATAAATACCGCCTATTACATGTCGTGAAACAACATTAAACGATGTGTGGTAGTCTTTCACAGCACGCTGCAAGTCATGAAGCAGGTCATGACAGAAGTCATGAAAAATACAAGTGAAGAAGAAATTACACATAATGGGTTGTATATACATGTCATGAACCCTTTAAACATAATTCCCACTTTGAAGATAAATCTTGAAGGAAGGTACACATCGTGAGTCTTGGATACATGATGTGAAAGGATTTAAATATTCGAATCTCAGACGAGATACGTGAGAGATACACATAGTTTCAAAATCCATAAAGGAATACATAGATTGATATTACACGACATGATTACCCATTACACAACGTGTAATATCTCTCCTATAAATAAATAAGAAGGGAAGTAGATTTAAAAGAGCTCCAAGTAGAAAACTTTTGTGCTTTCATTCCCTTCATGTTCCCTATTACTCCTTCTCCTATAAACTCCAAATTTTTTAGTCTATTTTAATTATTTTGATTTAATACAAGAATTGTGAGTTGTTTTTTGACATTAAATTCATTATTTTTTTCTTCCTCTCCTTCATCATCATTGTTTTGAACACCGATCATCGATGAACTCATGTTGCACTCATTTTCATTTCAAGTAAGGAGTTAATTGAATTGTGTTTGATTTGAGATCTATATTTCTTAATCCTAGTTTCATGATCATCCCATTTAGTTAACCTAAATCATTGAATGTTTTTTAATTGTTTAAACTTGATTGTTCTTAGCATGTGGAGAACAATTTCAATTCTTCATTTACTTGCGTTTAATCTTACCATGAGTGGCTAAACCACCTAGGGTAGGGATCGAGAGTTGGGGTAATTGATTTCAATAAATATTTAATTCTCAACTCGGTAACCTTAAGGGTTAGTAATCAAGATATATAATATTTATCAATATAATTTGTTCAAACATCCCTGACCATGGTATATTAGAGTGAAGGACCATGTACTGGTTGGACTAGATTAGGTTATGACCAGTATCCTAAAATACATTCTACCTTAAGAGACAAGTTTAATTTATCTAAGTTGTCACTATTTTCATATCACATAGTAGTTACCTATTAGGTATAACTAGTTTGTTTTACCATATTCAACTAGATACATCCTCTTGATTCATAACCTAAACCTTAGTATCCTACCAAGATAGGAATAAGATCATATTTTCTTCATATCTTTGAAATTGATCGTGTTGCCTCTCTTATTCATGAAGTAAACCATAAACCCTATAGAAATAGCTTTCCCAACATGAATCAATTCAAAAGGACTTATACACCAAAGGGTTCCAAGACATGGGTTGTAAGTCCCATCTTAACTCCTCATGGGATCAACCCCAGACTTTGACTATACTAAACCTTATAAGTAAGTGAATTTTGGAAATAATAAAATTCTAATCTGACCACAGCCCATGCAAATTAAACGATATGTGCGGGTGCATCAAATTTTGGCTCCATTTCTATGGAGATAAGTAAAGCTATTATTTTCATAGAAAAACCTATGGAAAAGACATCAGATTACCTTTCCCTCACCCCATTTCATTCTTTCTATTTTTCAAGATGCTACTACATCCCTGCTCCCATGTCATAGGGAATGTACGAAGTCTCTTCTACTCATTAAAGGATCCTTGAATAATAATAATAGTTATACTTAAATACCAATATCAAATGGTATATCTATGCACACCACCAATAAAACATGGCTGGCCTGAACAATCCAATGGGACTCAACTCACCGAACCCTCTGAACATGAAACAACTACTTTCAAGGGAGCACCAAGTACAAAAAGAGAGAACCATTTTAGACTATGGTTGGCCATCAATCCATGGTGATACACCAAGAATAATGCATCCCCATATTCAATACAATACATTTGAGATAAACCTGGACTCATTCACATGATCCAGAACATGGGCCAATTTAGTGGACTACAAAGTGAAGACCCGCATGAGCACATCTCCAAATTTCTAGAAGTATGTGATACCTTTCACCACCATGGAATATCCTATAATGCAATCAGACTTCGCATATTTTAATTTTATTTGTGAGATCATGCTAAGTATTGGCTCAAGAGTCAAGATCCCAATTCAATTATGACATGGGAGGATCTAGCCAAGAAATTTATGTAAAAATACTTTCCACCAATCTAGACTTGGAATATCTGAAGTGACATTCAAAACTTTGCTAAGTATGATGGAGAATCCACATGGTAGTATTGGGATAGATTCAAAGAACTTATGAGGAAATGCCCACACCATGGACTAGACATGTAGATCTAGCTCCAAACATTTTATCAAGGTCTCTAACCAGCCACATAAATAGTCGTCGATGTTGCAGTTGATGGAGGACTCATGTTCAAGAAACCTAAAATCGGAAGAGACATTTTGGAAAAAGTCACCCACAATTCCATCATGTGGTAGAGTGATTTTAGACCACATCTGTAGAGACCCAAAGCTTGACGTACATGGACATTACATTAATTTTTCGGAATTGCTTAATACATAACAAAAACAGACACACAAGGACCGTAATAGTTTAGTGTCTTTGGAAACTCGGAACGTAATCTTCTAATCGTGGTGAAAGATCTTCAACATCTCCTATAAAGATCTTCCCCTTTCGGTTTTCTTACCTAAAACCTTTCTTTAAATCCTGGGTAAAAGTAAACATATAATGGGTGAGCTCAAATTCTCAGTAAGGGTAAGCATGGATAAAATAAAACAAATCATATACATTTGAACTTAAAACATGAACATAATGTTTAAACATCAAAATCTTGGGTAATGACATGAAACATGGCAGTACATAAGGCATAGATCATAAAGAAACATTAATCATGATAAAATATCATGGGAATAAAACATGTAATTATGGAAACCATTCATCACTTGTTATGATTTCCATAGTAGCTAAGTCATTGCTTCCAAGACCATCTTAGTGGACAAAGTCCCTTTCTGAATCGAGTTCACTCCTCGTTCCAGTCCTGTATCACTGAACCGGATTAACTTACCGTTCCAGCCATGTCTATCTCGTGAGATATAAATCTTTACCCAATGCATTGGAGGGAGATATAGGTCCCACCCATCTCATAATGAAATCATTCTTACATGTTCCACAACATAAACATAAATCATTCATCATAACCCAAAGAATAAAATGGGTTTTATAAACATCATCCCATCATAACATAATCCATATAAAACAAATGGATATCATTTAATCATAAGAAAAGTTAAAACATTTAAATCATAGAGACATTATACTTGTAACATACACATATGAAATAATGTCATCTTAGATGGAAAATAGTTTTGATAAAACACTTGAAATGAATTCTTGAGGAAAATATCCTTTCTTTTTCAAAATCATTTTCTTTTCACAAAATAACATGAAATTTTAAAATAAGAGGACTTTGTTGAAAATATTTATGAAATATTGTAGAGGAAGCTTTATGAAAATTAGGTGTTATGAAACCGTAAAAATCCGTTCATGCCGTATAAGTAAAAAAACATTCTCCCCGTACTTTTGTCGGAAAAGTCAAAAAGTACCTCGTATGGTAAAAAAAGAAACATTCCTTACATAGCATGTAGTAAAAGTCAAAAATGGTTAAAATGACTTTAAACATACATGAAAACAATTTTAGAAAACATTGACATGGATGATAACAATAACCCCAGTAAATACTTACAAAAAACAATCTCGGATAAAAACGAGATTGGAAAAGTTATCCCTTACCTTGCGTCTGATATCCTTCATATGTATCCGAATCTCCTTTATAATGATTTAAATAATGTCATTAAATTATTAAAAAATCATATTCATTGTTATGATATCATATATGGTTCACTTATGACTTTATATTACCCGTTCTTTGTAAATTTCATGTTAAAGCGGCATTTTGGGTAAAATCGTTTCATTTATCGTACATGTTTCGACTTGTTATTCTTGATATTATTACTTATATATTGATTTACATAATTCCAGAATGTAAAAAATGACTTATATATAATATATATTCATCATATACATATATATATGATAGATCGATAAATGGAATGAAACACACCGTTCATGGAGACGGTAGGTCGTACGTACGCATGAATTCTGTTTTCGTTTCCTTATTGAATTGAATGGAATTAAGTATATGACATACATATATATATATATACATAAATTCAGTATCATTATTATGTCATATATTTCATTGTTATTCATTATATATACTTTATAATCATTCATGAATGGTTAACATGGAGAATGAATCTCATCGCGTCGTGGAGATGGTAGTTCGTACGTACGCACAAGCGATGATATCATTCCCATGATCGTGGAATTGTATTGAAGTGTATGTATAATATTTCAGAATCAATATCAATTTACAATAATCATATATAGTTATTTATTTACACCATTATACCCATCCAAGTAAGGTGGTGGTCGAAAACAGATTACACCACGGCGTGGAGACGGTATTCCGTACGTACGCATGCGCGGTGATTTCATTTTCCGTAGGATGGATAGAAGGTGAAATAAGGTTGTTTCATATTTATAATAAGATATCAGTATATAATTAATAATTATGTTATTACTTTATAATGAGACAACTAAATAAGAAGAAGTATAAGAAGAATTAAACTTGAGAGAATCGGAAGAAGATATTACATCTTCTTCGACGCACCTCCTTTAAGCTTCCTCTTAAGGAAGTAGAGTTGGTCTTTTGAGAAGACCAGAACCTAAAGAATGTTTCTAGGGAAGTGGATAAGAGAAATGGGCAGGGTTTTGACGAGATTAAAGGCTCAAAAGGGTGTGAAGAGAAGAGGTAATGGGTGCCCTTTTTATAAGGGAGGAGAGGGGCACCTTTGGAAAAACTTAAAATATTATTTTATAATAAAGTCATATTCGGTTTTTAATAGATCCAAATTGATTTATTTTGAATCTATGTTGGGGATGGGTCTACATACTCTCAACCAATAGATTTTAGACAGGTTTGGGTCATTATATTAACCTTATCGTTTAGTTTTAACTCTTAGTTAATTAGATTGACATTTACCATGTCACTTTGTATTTTTATATTATATAGTTAATAAACTTACCATATACATCCAAGGGACCCCCGAGTGGTCCATTAATGATACACCTATCATTATATAAGTATATTGGCCAAACCTTAGATTTTTAGAAATATAATAACAATTAATAATATAATATTTGTTTTAAAAACTATTTTATGCCCATTTTGACACTATTTGGTAATGGCTTTTTGTGTAAATCATAACAGCATGATTAGTTCCAAAAAAGTAAATTAATTCAATACTAACATGTCATATTAACCTATAAAATTAGTTTAATTTATAAAAAGTCTCAAATTACATTTATTTGGGTATTTATAACATCAATTATTTTAATATTTCATTATTTAGGTAATTATTGTATCACTATTGTGTCATAAATAACATAAATTATTTAATGTCTAAAAATTATAAATAAAATACCATTAGGTAGGAAATATTCTTATCTTTCTAATGAATATTTATAGTTGAATTTATATTGTGTATAACCCTATATTAAAAATGATTTAGTTATTAAACTTTGATTTTTACTATTTTAACCCTTCTTTAAATAAATTAATAATAAATGTCCTAATCTAATCCATGTGGACCTAAATGGTTATATTTTATTCCTAAGGTTGTTTTTGGTCGAATTAAACTTATCCAATAGAATTAGGACATGTTTTAGGGTAATAATAATATCATTTTTACCCTTAATTGCTCTATTTACTTTTAACCGTGGTAAATAAAAGTAAAAAGTTACTATTCACCAAAAATTATTTTCAACTCATTGAACCACATTTTAGTCCTTGATATTAACCGTGTCTCTTGGATTTTTGAAATTCCACTCACAGAAGTGGTAAAATTAAGTTTTATGTGAATTTCCAAATTCTCCTTGGAGATGGGTAAAAGACGGTGAAAAGTTCAATAAAATTTTTATATATCTAAAATTATTATAAAATGACTCCAATGAATTACATTGAACTTATATAGGTATTATGTATCAATTTTTACCTAAAATAAATTTAAATAAAATAAATAATTATTTAAATAAAAAGTCGGTTTTTAAATAGTAACCCAGTGTTTTCACTATTCATCAAAAATTGAAAGTTTTCAAAAAAATACCAAAAATTCACCCTAGGCTAATTTGGATATTCTGAATCCAAAAATGAAGTCCATTTTGAAAGATAAAATATATAAAATTTCAAAAAGTGGGTATTACTATTCATAATGGCTAGTTTATATAATATTTTAATAACATATCATTGTTTAGTGAAACTCGATATTAAGTACAACACATGCTATCATGGAAGGTCGCGATTGCATGTAAAGCAAGCCAAGTTAAGGATGCGTATAGTGCAAGATCCTTTTGGTGTAGCGTACAACACAAGACATCAATGAAATTAAAAGGGATATTTTTCATAAAATCTCGGGGTGTGACAACCTCAACGTGTAATCCACCAAGTGGATGAGAACACCAGACTAGCAACATAAGTTGAAGTGCACACAAAAAAATTAGAATCATTTCATCTACCTGTTATACCACCCCCACCTACCCCAGTAATAGAGATATAGTCATGTGAAAATTGAGGTGTCCCACACTTTTACCAAGAATTCAATAATAGAGTTAAAGAACAACCTCAAGATTGTAATTATATTAATTATAATTAGCAGAACACATCATTCCAACAGTAGCAGCAGTACTATCGTTAGAGGTTGGATCCACATACACTACAAAACAACCAGGGATATTATCAATAGAGAAGTGGTCAAGTACCATTTCAAAACTAAGGACCATCAGGGAATCCACCCATTAACCTTGTACCAAGACCACAATAATAGGTGAAACAACAACCTTTCCCTCAGAGAGAATAGCAGTAGTTTCAACTAGCTCAACCAAGGCATCAACAGTAATATGATCCTCTCAAAAATAACTTGGAGAACCTCCTGGATACTTTTGTTCAAAAAGAATACCAGTTAATGACTACTCAAGAGGTGGAGATGCAAAACTGATGAGATACTTTGCATAATCTTGAATTCCAAATGGGTCAGATCTCAAAGACTCTATCAGACAGATTACTAGGTACTCTACCTGGTAATACATGGACATATCCAAGAGAAGAAGCTAAGGATGTTGTGTTGAGAAGTGGAAAAATTTTGGATTTCCAACAACCATGTGGAATATATGAAAGAAAACCTGAGGAACATAAGAAGAATTCACTAGTAGAAGAAAAATAAGTTGATAGGACCTCTCATGTGATACTATTGGGACCAAGTTGGCTGATGAATTTTTTGGATATATGAAGTATTGTCCTTTGTTTTCAAGTAAGTTTGATAAGAAATTAAATCACTTCACTTTGTATAAGTGGTGAGGAAAGATATAAAAGTTACAATACTTTCCATGGTAAACCAGACGATGCTTTATTATTTTGTATTTCAAAAATATCATAAGTTGTTTGGAGAACTTGAGATGCAATCTTTATAAATTAAAGTGGGATAAAAATTATTTCAATCATCATGGTTGGTTTTTCAAAAGTAGGTGTCTAAGGTGTCATAGTTTTCTAGTATTTGCCAAATTTTTGGGGTCCAAAATTTGGAGCTTGGATAGCATTGAAAAAGGTGTATTTACTTAATGATATCATCAAAATATGTAAATTTAAAGTGTTTAATGAAGATAGGATTTATAAAGAGTGTTTTGCGTAGGAACAAATAAATTTGACAGTGTTCTCAGGGACTATGATGAGATTCATGAATAGAAGAGGTGAAGAGATTTATAAGAGATCTTTAAGGCAGTGAAGAGCATTGAGAGTGGATCATTGTGATGGTGAAAAGGAAGAAGGATCATCACGATAGTGAAAATGATTTTATAGAATTCTTCGCAATTATGAAAAGCTTTGAGAATCTGTAAAATAGCCATGGTGCTTTGGGAAACAGAGTGAATTTTGGAAGAAATTTCAGAGCTCTGCGATTTGGTGATGATGTGGTGCTGACGTGGCTAGAAGGTTCTAGAGTTGGTGGGAAATGCTTATAAATAAGCCTCCACCATAAATAGAAAAGTAGATAGACTTAAATAGAATTTTAGATCTCTTGAATTGTGAAGATGGTTCGTGGAGAAAGTGAACTCTACGAAATCAGTAAGCTCCACAAAGGAAATATGCTTCATGGTGAGCTATTGATATTTGTGAAAGAATTTAACTTTGAAAAGACTAATTCATTCTTAGAGAAATAGTGATCTCTATGATCTAGTGGTCTCTTCAAACTAGAGATCTCTGTGAACTAGAGTGCTCTGTAAAGCTAGGAGCTTTGCGAAGGAGCTCTATGAGCTGAAGATTTGAGTACCCAAATTAAAAGAGAAGTGTTTTCCAGTAGATCAAGATATGACCGGGGTATAGGACTCAGTATTATTATAAATTCCAGGTAGTTCCTATTAGCTTCTGGATAGTAAAGAGAAGAAGTTTTTTCAAATATTAGATTTCTTAAAGTGTGTCAAGAAGCACAGAAATATTGAATTAACCTATTTTTTGCTATGAGGGTGCACACACACTTGAGGATTATATCCAAAGTACTACACGAGTAAAAGGGAATATCCTACTTGTTGAATTTCACATTAAAGGGTTATCTCTTTAGTGGATTAGTGGCATGGAATTATTTATGTACCTTACCAAGGACTGGCTACTCTCATTGAGTAGTGAACCTTTTAAATTCTTGTGTTCTTATGGATTTTTGTTTGGATTGTGTTCAGTAGAGAAAGATATACTTAATAGGAGAAAAAGTTTGTTTCATTTTAAATGAAACATATAAAGAAAATATATCACTAATTCACCCCATCCCCCTCTCAGTGATACTTGAATGGGTAACATCAATTGGTATCAGAGTGAGGTTCCCTTTGTTAATTCTTTCCTGAAGTTTTGAAGAGAAATTATGATGGAGAATCTGAATTGTGTGAACAGTAAGGGGATTCCAATATTTTATGGGAATAATTATCATATCTAGAAAGATATAATGATTCCTAATCTTATGTCTCTTGGAAATGAAGTTCTTGAAACTATAACAGATGGATTTTCTGCTACTGATGAAAAGGTTCCTCTTACTCTTATCGATAAGAAGAATCTCAAGAATTATGGATGAGATAAAAATGCATTACTCTCATCTCTTTATGAGAGTTAATTTTTAAGAGTGAAAGGTGTCTCTATAGCCAAAGAAATCTAGGACAAACTAAAAAACATATATGAAGGAAATACAAAAGTGAATAAGGAAAGGAGGATGAAGTATGAAGACTTAAAGATGGGTGATCATGAATCTGTTGGGGTCTTATTTACCATGATAAATGACTTTTTCAGTACAATCATATTCCTTGGTGAAAATTTTGAGGATTCTATAGTTGTTGAAAAGATCTTGATAATTCTTCCTGAAAAATTTGATGTTGAAGTTTCATCACAAGAAGATAGATATCCTTAAACATTATCTCTGGATGATTTTCATAGCACTCTCATCACTTATGAAATCAGAAGGTAGAAGACTATAAAGAGAAAAGAAAAATCCAATAGAGAAATTTATTTCAAGGCTGTAAATAAGGAGAAGATGAATAAAATTCTTATCGAAGATGAAGCTGGTAAATCTGACTCTGAAGACAAGGTATGTCAAAATTTTGATGAAATTGTATCCTTGTTTTCAAAAAATGTGAAAAGTGGCATAGGTAAATAGAAAGTGAAACCCCCTTTAAATTTTTTTGAATGTAGAGATGTTGGCCACTTTGCAGCTAATCTTCCTCAAAAAGGAAGGATGAAGATAGTGATGAAGAGGATAGAAGACCAAGAAGGTCATGGAATAAATAGGGTGATAAAGATAAATATTCTAGAAGAGGTAAGGAAAAAAAGTTCTTCAAATCAAAAAGATTAATCTTTTTTTTAAAATGAAGTAGATGATGATAGAGATATTGAATCTGAAAAATATGTTGCTAAGAAAGCTAAAGAGAGTAACTTTTTTGCAATAGTGAATACTAAAGATTATGAAAGTAGTATTTTTGAAGAAGAAGAAACTCAAATTGAACAGTTCCTGAAAGAAGAGATGATGTAATTTTTTAGAAATATCATAAGGCTCGAGAAGGAAAACAGAAATTTGATAAATGAAAACTCTTCATTAAATGACCAAGAAGTTTTTCTTGGTGAGAAAGAAAAATTTGAAAAGGAGATTGATGATTTGAATAATTCTATTGAGAGTGAAAATAATCATAATAATCATCTAGAAGTAAATTTTAAGGCAAAATAAGATGATTTGTAACTTTTCCAACATAAACTTTCCAAAGATGAGGAAAGGAACACAAGGTTCAAAAACTCTGTTACATAATTTGGTGAAAGTTATTCTAAGAATGAACCTAATAGAGATCAACAAAAGTTACCTTCAAAGGTTGAAAATAAATATGTAACAAGTTCTGATAAGAAAAATTCTATAAAGGATACATATTTTGTCAAAGTTAGTAATACTAAAAATATATAAGCATCTAAAAATCCCGAGTTCAGAAAGATTTATACTACTTATGATTTTGGTAAGTCTGAATAGAAATCTGAGCTGAAGAAGAAAGTTACAATTGAAAACATGAAGGATGAGGGTCAACATATTTCTAGTAAGAAGATTGTTGATAATCATGTTCACAACTTCGGTTAGTATGGAAGTTTCAGAGAGAAATATTCATTCTATGGATACTGCTGGTATTGTGGTGGATTCAGACACATGGAACATATGTGTTGGTTCAACCAACAACATTACTAATATTCCACAAGATTTGAAATACAAGGATTGAGGGGGATTCAATATTTTCAAAAGAAAAAATCACAAAAGAAAGTAAAGAATATATCTAATAAGGTTGGTGAGAAATTTGAGAATAGGTTCCAACCACGGGAAACTATAAGTTTAAGATGTCATTGGCCTAGACATCTGGTTAATGGTTCTCTGATTTTGTTACCGAAATAAGAAAAGTTTTTTAAAAATTCTCAAAAGATATAGATTTTAAAGGCTAAGAAAGACCGATCTTCTAGGTCCTAAAAGAAATATTTCTTGGTTTTCTGGCTAGAACACATTAACTTGTCTAGGAAATTGGAGGAAGCACTGTAGAAAGTGGAAGAAAAGGATGAACAAAAATCTCTTGTTATTGAAAATGATTTGAAAGCTATGAAAGGAGAATGAACTTAGATCCTTGATAGTGGATGTTCTTCTCATATGACTGGAGACTTAATGTTTCTAATGAATGTGAATGATTTCAAAGAAATAATAGTGACATTTTGAAATGATGAATCTCTAAGAATCAAAGGTGTTGTATTAGCCATCATTGGAAAAGAAAAGATGAAATCCAGGAAAAAACTATATATTGATGGGCTGAAACACAACCTGCTAAGTGTTTCACAACTCTATGATGAGGGAAACAAATTCATCTTTGGACAATATGGATTTTTTGTGAAAAATAAAGATTATGGAAAGGTAGTTACAAGAATCCAATGTACAAAAGGAAACTTGTTCCAAGTTTGTGAAGTTAAGAACTCTTGTTACATAGGTTTAGTGGATGAAAATCAGTTGAAGCATAAAAGTCCGAGACACATGCATCAAAGAAACATGAGTAGACTATCAAAATGTGACGGTGTTCGATATTTTTATGATTTATCAACAAGAATAGATTGGTGTATCACTATTTTTAAAAAAGGGAATATCGTGAATATGGTGCACAATAAAGTTGACATTTGTTCAAAATGACCTCAGGAACTTTTCCACTAAGATATCTATGGGCCAATGAGAAAACAACCAATAAATGGAGATAATTACTTCATCACTATCATTGATTATTTTACTCACATTACATGTCTTATGTATATGAGTCATAAGTCATATGCTCTGAAAATGTTTAAAAGTTTTGAAAGTAAAGCTGAGAAGGAATGTGAGTATTCAGTGAAGAAGTTGAGAACCGACAATGGTGGTTAATACAAGAATAAATAATTTGAAAATTATATTGAGAAGTATGGAATTCAACATGAGTTCAATTCACTATACACACCTTAACAAAATGGAGTTTTTGAAATAAAGAATAGGATTTTGGTGGACATGGGGTGAACTATGTTACTTGAACATGGTCTCTCTCATTACTATTGGAGGAAATCCATGAGTATTATTGTGTATATATAGAACCGATGTTTCTATAGGCCAAATTCATTTATTAATCCATGAGAATTGTTCTGTAGAAAAACTCTAAGTATGAAATACTTAAGAGTTTTTGGTAGTCCATGAATTATAAAGAATAAAGGTGAAAACCTTGAAAATTTTAAGTAAAGAGGATATTATAGAATTTTTCTTGTCTATGATCTAGAAGTAAGAGGATATAGACGTATTAATAAAGAAATAGGAAAAATTATTAATTCTGTAGATTTGAAAGTTGTTGAAAATGCTAAAAAAGAAAAGAATTCATGTGATGATGAGGAAATTGAGTAGGTTAGAGAAGATTTTGTTAATAATACTGATAATGTTGCAAACTATGTTAATCCTACTCAAGAAGATGAATCAGACTCGGTAATATCAAGTGATGAGGATGAAATTCAAACCGCTCATCCTAGGTTGAGGAAACAAGTGGAGGGTCGGAACATTATTGGAGATCAACATTAGAGTGTTCAAACAATAAGAACAACAAATGCTATTACACACACTTCTCTCTATTTGAAAGTTGAACCGAATGATGTGAATGATGCATTTGAGCATCCATAATGGGTTCAGGATATAAATGAAGAGCTTGATTAGATAAACAAGAATGATACTTAAGATCTTGTACCCAATTTGTACAACAAAAACATTATTGTTACAAAGTGGATTTTCCGAAACAAACTGAAAGAAGATGGTTTAGTGATAAGAAATAAAGAAATACCGGTTTGTAAAGGGTATTCAAAATTTGAAGGTATTGATTTTGATGAATCCTTTTCTCTAGTGGAAAGGCTAGAAACAATCAATGTCTTTATTTCTATTGTTGTACAATGAGGCTACAACATATTTCAAATGGATTTTAAATCCACATTCTTGAATGGTGATCTTGATGAGGAAGTTTACATTGATCACACTTTGAATTTTTTATTGGAAAGGATGAAAATTATTTGTGAAGTTTGAAGAAGTCTTTGTATGGTATAAAACAAGCACCAAGGGCATGTTATTAAAAACTGGATACTTTCTTGAGGAAAATAAATTTCAAGAAATGAAGAGTTGACAACAATCTTTACAAAAAGGAATGTCAAGAGTTCTCTCTGACCGTAATTGTTTATGTTGATGACATTATCTTTTCTAGAAATGATGAAATATCTTGTGAAATATTTTCTGAGGAGATGAAGAAGTTTTTTGAGATGTTCATGCTGGGAGAAATGAAATACATTCTTAGGCTGCAAATTTCACAGAATAAGAAACACATTTTTTTGTCTCAAGAAAAGTATGCTAAAGAACTTATAAAGAAGTTTGGCATAGAAAATTCAAAAGTAGTTTCCACACAAATTTCAGTGGGAACTAAGTTGTCTAAAGATGTATAAGGTAAATATGTTTTCTAAAAAGAGTTTCAAAAGATGATTGGAAGTTTGTTATATTTGATTTCCTCAAGACCCGACATAGTCTATGTTGTTAGCTTATGTGTAAGATTTTAGATAACTCTTAAAGAATCACATTTGATTGCTGGAAAAATAATTCTCAGATATATCAAAGGAACAAAAAACTTTGGAATCAGGTATTATGGATCAAATAATATTGATCCATTTGGGTTATCAGATGTTGATTGGACAAGAAACATTGATGACAAAAGATCTGCATCTAGTGGAGTTTTCTTTTTGAGGAAAAGTGTTGTTAGTTGGAATAAAAAGAAACAAAATTTAGTAACTCTTATCATAGTTGAATCTAAGTATATTTCTTCTACTCAAGTTTCTACCCAACTAATTTGGATGAATACTTAGTTGGAAGATCTACTTGTTGAAGTAAAGCTACCTTTTTGTTTGGGTTGTGAAAATCAAAGTGTAATAAATCTTACACCGAATCTGGTAAAACATTCTTGTTCAAAACATATTGACATAAATTACCAAGTCATCAAATAGTATGTGGAGAAGAATGAGTTAAAGTTGGAGTATATTCCTACATCAAAACAAGTTGCTGATATATTCACAAAACCTTTACCGAAGGAACCGTTTGCAAAATTGAGGTTGAACATGGGTATCCAACCACCTTGTCATCAAGGTTAAGGTATGTGTTTATATCCCCTCTCTCATCTTACCTTTGTATAGTGTTGTAAAGGGGGATAATTATCATAAATCTATACTTATAGAGGCATTAATAAAGGGGGAGTTGTGGGTTAGTTGTGAATTTAGAATATAAGTGTGTGAACTATTCTAACTATTTGTTGGAATGATTGTAGAATGGTTGTAGAGTGGTTGTAGGAAACATAATTTTTTATTATAGGAATGTTGATGAAGTGAAGAAAACTGAGGAGGAAATCTGATTCGATGTGGTTTTATAGTCACTACTTTTGGACAGCATGGTCATGCTATCAATAATTTTTGTTTCCTACAATGAGTCAGCTCACGTAGGCTTAGAATTGTTGATAAGTGACCCATTTCTCAAGGTTTAAAAGTTTACTGATTTATAAATCTTGGTTGAAAACAAAATCCAAATGGGGAGATTGTTGGGACCAAGGTTACTGATGAAGTTGTTGGATGCACTAAGTATTGTCTTTTGTTGTCAAGGAAGTTTGAGAAGAAAGGAATTCACTTCACTTTGTATAAGTGGGTGAGGAAATACAGAAAAGTTACAATAATTTCTGCAGTAAACAAGACAATGATTTGTTGTTTTTTATTTAATAAATATCATAAGTTTTTCTGATAAATTGTGATGCAATCTTTATTAAGGAAAGTGTGATAAAAAATGCTTTTAATCATCATGGTTGGTTTTGCAGAAACAGGTGTCTAAGGTGGCACAATTTTCAAGTGTTTGCCAAATTTTTGGAGTCCAAAATTTGGAGTTGGGATAGCATTGAGGAAAGTGTATTTCCGTGAATATATCATCAAAATATGGAAAGGTAATTATTTTTGTTAAGATAGTCTTTATGAAGAGTGTTTTGCAAAGGAACAAAGAAATTTGATGGTGGTCTCTCGACTACGAAGAGCTTCACGAATAGAAGAGTTGAAGAGATTTGCAAGTGAGAATTGTGGTTGTGAAGAGCATTGAGAGAGAAGCATTTAGATAGTTCAAAGGAAGAAGGAGAATTATGGTAGCATAAAATATTTGACAGAACTATTCATGATTACAATGAGATTTGTGAATCTGGAAAATAGCCATGGTGCTTCGTGAAACAGAGTGAATTTCGGCAAAAATTTCGGAGCTCTGTGATTTGGCACTAACATGGCACTAATGTGGCTGGAAGGTTATAGAATAAGTGGAAAACACCTATAAATAGGCCCCCACCCCCCAATAGTAAATTAAAGAGACTTAATGATAATTTTAGAGCTCTTGAATTGCAAAGAAGGTCAGCGGAGAAAGCGAGCTCTGTGAAGGTAGTAATCTCCACAAAGGAAATAAGCTTCGCGGAGAGTTGTTCAGATTAGAAAAGAAGTGAACTTCGCAAAGACCAATCTGTTCTTAGTGAAATAGTGATATTTTTGATCTAGTAAGCTCTAAACACTAAGAATCTCTGCGAAATAGAGTGCTCTGCGAAGCTGGGAGCTTTGCAAAGGAGCTCTGCGAAGGAGCTCTATGAGCTGAAGATTTGAGTACCCAAATTAAGAGAGAACTACTTTCAAGTGGATCAAGATATGACTGTGGTATAGGACTAAGTATTATTATGAAGTCCAGGTAGTTCCTATAATCTTCTAGAGAGGGAAGAGAATAATTATTTTCAAATATAATATATGTTAAATTTTTTCAAGAACATAGATATTGCATTACCCTATTTTGTTCTAAGAGGGTGCACACACACTTGAGGATTATCTCCCAAATACTACATGAGTGAAATGGAATATCCTACTCATTTTATTGCACATTAAAGGATTATCACTTTAGTGGATTATGTGGTACATGATTATCTCTGTAACATGCAAGAATGATGAACCATTTTTTTGGGATTTGCATAAGAAAAACTGGTAAAATATCCAAAATACCTTTATATAATGCATGCCCACTCACATTCAAAGAAAAGATGAACAAATGTCTCCACCATAAATAGATTGCAATATGATCATTGAGATTTCAAATGGATTCACATGCGTTGAACATTTTCATTGGTATAAATTGAATGTTTTCTGATTATCTATAATAAGAAAATGAACATTGTTGGAACCTGCTTCCTCCATAGCCCCCCCCCCACATCCATGTTTTTAATTTAGTAGAATGATACATGGGTCATTTTTGACATGTAAGATTCAACCCCACCTCAATCTGAGGCACGGTGTGGCCGATATCAGTCAAAGTGCCTCTCTTTTGTTTAAAATGGACATAATTTTAAGTGAAAACAACCACTAACATACGGAAAACCAACCAAACACGTTCTTATTGTGTTGATACATTAGGAAAAAGATACATGGGTCATGTGTGATTTTTATGATTCAACTCCACCTCAATCTAAGGCACGGTGTGGCTGGTATCACTCAAAGTTTCTCTCTTTTGTTTAAAATTGACATAATTTTTAAGTGAAAACAACAACTGACATACGGAAAACCAACTAAACGCATTTTAATTATGTTGATAATTTAGGAGAAAGATAAATGGGTCATTTTATACATTTAAGAGTCAACCATGCCTCAATTCGAGGCACAGTGTGCCCAGTATCACTCAAATTGTCTCTCTTTTGTTTAAAATGGACATAATGTTTAAGTGAAAACAACCACTGATGTACGGAAAACTGACCAAACGCATTTTTATTGTGTTGATACTTTAGTAAAACGATCTAGGGGTCATGTGTGACATGAATGAGTCAACACCAACTCAATATGAGGCACGGTGTGGCTTATATCACTCAAAGTGTCTCTCTTTTGTTTAAAATGGACAGAATTTTAAGTGAAAACAACAACTGACATACGGAAAACTGACCAAATGCATTCAGATTGTGTTGATAATTTAGGAGAAATAACCATGAGTCATTTTTGACATATAAGAGTCAAACCTGCCTCAATATATGCCACGGTGTGGCCGGGATCACTCAAAGTGTCTCTCTTTTATTTAAAATGGACAGAATTTTAAGTGAAAACAACCATTGACGTATAGAAAACTGAAGAAATTCATTCAGACTTTTTTGATACTTTAGTACAATGGTCCATTGTAAATTTTTGATGTGTATGAGTTAACCCCACCTCAATCTGAGTCATGGTGTGGCCGGTATCACTCAAATTGTCTCTCTTTTGTTTAAAATTGACAGAATTTTAAGTAAAAACAACCACTAACGTATGGAAAACCAACCAAACACATTAGTATTGGGTTGATACTTTATTCCAATGATCCATGGGTCATTTTTGACATGTAATATTCAACACCTCCTCAATATGAGGCATGATGTGGCAGGTATAACTCAAAGTGTCTCTCTTTTGTTTAAAATGGATAGAATTTTAAGTGAAAACAACAACTGACATACGAAAAAATGATCAAACACATTTGTATTGTGTTGATACTTTATAAGAAAGATCCATGGGTCATTTTTGACTTTTAAGAGTCAACCCTGCCTCAATCTGAGGTATGGTGTGTCCGATATCACTCAAAGTGTCTCTCTTTTGTTTAAAATGGACATAATTTTTAAGTGAAAGCAACCACTGACATACGGAAAACACAAAAAATGATTTCATATTGTTTTGATACTTTAGAAAAATGATCCATGGGTCATGTGAGACATCTAAGAGTCAACCCCACCTCAATACAAGGCACAGTGTGGCTGGAATCACTCAAAGTGTCTCTCTTTTGTTTAAAATGGACAGAATTTTAAGTGAAAGCAACAACTAACATACAGAAAACTGACCAAATGAATTTATATTGTGTTGATACTTTATTACAATGATCCATTGGTCATTTTTGACATGTAAGAGTCAACCCTGCCTCAATATGAGGCGTGGTGTGGCCGGTATCACTCAAAGTGTTTCTCTAATTGTTTAAAATGGACAGAATTTTAAGTGAAAACAGGCACTGACATATGAAAAACCAACCAAACGCATTTGTATTGTATTTATACTTTAGTCCAATTATTCATGGGTCATTTGTGACATGTAAGAGTCAACCCTGCCTCAATATGAGGCACGGTGTGGCCGGTATCACTCAAAATGTCTCTCTTTTGTTTAAAATGGACATAATTTTAAGTGAAAACAAGAACTAATGTAAGGAAAAATGACCAAACGCATTCACATTGTGTTGATACTTTAGTATAAAAATACATGGGTCATTTTTTATGTGTAAGAGTCAACCATTCCTCAATCCGAGGCATGGTGTGGCTGGTATCACTCAAAGTGTCTCTCTTTTGTTTAAAATGGACATAACTTTTAAGTGAAAACAACCACTAATGTACGGAAAACTGACCAAATGCATTAGTATTGTGTTGATACTTTAGTAAAATGATACATGGGTCATGTGTGACATGTAAGAGTAAACCCATCCTCAATATGAAGCACGGTGTGGCCGGTATCACTCAAAGTGTCTCTCTTTTGTTTAAATGGACAGAGTTTTAAGTGAAAACAATAATTGACGGATGGAAAAACAACCAAACACATTAGCATTGTGTTGATACTTTAAGATAATGATCCATGGGTAATTTTTGATGTGTAAAAGTCAACCCCACCTCAATCTAGGGCACGATGTGGCCGGTATCACTCAAAGTGTCTCTCTTTTGTTTAAAATGAACATAATTTTTAAGTGAAAACAACCACTCACATACGGAAAACTGACCAAATGCATTTGGATTGTGTTTATACTTTAGGTAAATGATCCATGGGTCATTTTTGATGTGTAAGAGTCAACCCCTCCTAAATCTGAGGCATAGTGTGGCCGATATCACTCAAAGTGTCTCTCTTTTGTTTAAAATGGATAGAATTTTAAGTGAAAACAACAACTGACATACAGAAAAGCAACCAAATGCATTAGAATTGTGCTGATACTTTAGAGGAACGATACATGGGTCATTTTTGACATTTAAAAGTCAACCCTGCCTCAATTTGAGGCACGGTGTGGCTATTATCACTCAAAGTGTCTCTCTTTTGTTTAAAATGGACATAATTTTTAAGTGAAAACAACCACTGATGTATGGAAAACCGACCAAATGCATTTGGATTGTGTTGATACTTTATAAAAATGATCCATGGGTCATGTGTGACATGTTTTATTCAACTCTTCCTCAATCTGAGGCACAGTGTGGCCGGTATCACTCAAAGTGTCTCTCTCTTGTTTAAAATGGACAGAATTTTAAGTGAAAACAAAAACTGACATACGGAAAAGTGACCAAACACATTATTATTGTGTTTATAATTTATTATAATTATACATGGGTCATTTTTTATTTGTATGATTCAACTCCACCTCAATAAGAGGCATGGTATGGCTGGTATCACTCAAAGTTTCTCTCTTTTGTTTAAAATGGACATAATTTTTAAGTGAAAACAACCACTGATGTATGTAAAACTAAACAAAAAAATTCGGATTATGTTGATACTTTAGGAAAATGATACATGGGTCGTTTGTGATGTTTACGAGTCAACCCCGCCTCGATCTGAGGCACGGTGTGGCCGGTATCACACAAAGTGTGTCTCTTTTGTTTAAAATGGATAGAATTTTAAGTTAAAACAACAACTGACATATGGAAAAGTGACAAAACGAATGTGGATTGTGTTGATACTTTAGGAGAACGGTCCATGGGTCATTTTTTGTCATGTAAGAGTCAACCCTACCTCAATTTGAGGCATAGTGAGACCGGTATCACTCAAAGTGTCTCTCTTTTGTTTAAAATGGGCAGAATTTTAAGTGAAAACAACAACTGACATATGGAAAACTGACCAAACGCATTCGGATTGTGTTGATACTTTAGGAAAAATATCCATGGTTCATGTGTTATGTGTATGAGTCAACCCTTCCTTAACCACTGACATTTGGAAAACCGACCAAACACATTCACATGCATACCTTAATCAAATTTTTCTTAAGGTTCTGACATTGAACTCTCTCTATATATTTTTCTGAGGCAATGTAAGATATAATTTGGATGAGATAGTATTTAATGGTACCTTTTGATAATTATAATGAATAATTAGTACAACACATTAGATGTGGATTTTTTCCCATCCTTTGATCCCAAATTGACTACCACTGCATATTTTATCTATGTGAACTGCTTGTTTGATATGATGATTTTTTTAAGGTTTTGTTTGGGTGTGCTGCTGTAGAATTTCATGTTACAGAAGGCAGGGCATTTATCAGTGCTAAAAAAAGCATTGATAAAGGGATCCTTATTCATCATGTTTTTAGCGCTGATAAAGGATCCCTTTATGAGTTCTTTTTTAGCGCTGATAAAGGCACTCTTTATCAGCTCTTTTTTAGCCCTGATAAAGGGTACCCCCCCCCCCCCCTATCAGTGTTGAGCTTTACAATTCTTTTTTAGTGCTATTAATGCCCGTTTTGAGCACTGATAAAGCCTGTTTTTGTAGTATTTTCTCTTACCCCTCTCAGTGATACTTGGATCCTGACTGGGTAACTTTAGATACCTAAGGAGGCATCACCAGCTACAAACACTCAAACACCTAAGCAAACAAAAGAGCTAGTTTATGTTTCTCCACCACCATAAAAGAAACCTATTCATTTTATATAAAGAGAAAGACAAGGAATACATGAGTCACAATACAATAAATTTCTAGAAATTTTGAAGCAATTGATTATCGACATACCATTTGCAAAAGCAATTTCTCAAACCACCCAACCCACAAATTGCTCCACACTCCCATTACCCTCCCTCTATTTCAGCCTCAACTGACCCCCCCCCCCCCCCCCCCTCCACCCTATGCTTCCCATCATCTTCCTTCTATAATGTTAAGGAGAAAAACAATGTGCCCTATACCTTTAGAGTCATTTTCAGACCACGATGAACAGCTTTCATCCAAATTCCCATGCGGCGTAGCACCTCTCGCACCTCCAACAGCAGCTCATGCTAAACCCGCTGCTCAATCTGAATCCTCGAATAGCTCCAAAGACACGTCCAGTGATGAAAACATCTATCTACACCCAATCCTATTCTCCTCCAATCTGAAGCATCATATTAACCATGATCAAATGTCTGTGAAGTCCATTAGGAAAAACAAGACTTTGGACATGGCCATTCTTTCCCTCCTTAACATTAGTGATGATATCCTTGACCTCATCAACATACTCTATTTATCTATCATTATTGAGGTATGTTAGGAAATGTAGAGAGATATATTCTTGGAGTTCCTTACTACATTTGAGGTGGTAGTGGATAGCCTATGATTTTGTCTATGCTGCCGACCATGTGTTCTCTCATTTTCTGAATTCAGTATAGGCCTGGGTGTCTATATAGAGGATTTTTTCATGTCTGAGAATCTTCCACAACTTTCGATCAATCCTCCCCAAACTAATTCTAGATGATTGTGGCATATGATTGCACAAGATTCTCAAATACCACATGACCCACGGATCACCAAGTCCACCCAGTTGTGCAACCCATCCCTTCAGATACTCCATAAAGCCCTAACTTATGCATAGTTGTCCCAGGAAGAGTCACATAGTGTTGTGGTCTAGGTAGACATACTTATCTTGGCTGCAGCCATGGTCATACCAACAATCAACATGGATTCCCAATTTTACTACTACTACTGGGATCATGCATAGTGGAATAAAGGTACCTTTATGTTCATCACTTTAATTACCCACCTCCCCAAACATCTTGGTGTCTTCAATGCTACACTACCCCTCACATCAATTGGACCCATGGAGGATATCGATTTTGTGATGCTACGCAAGATTCATCTCTTGCGAAGATAAGATGATACTTTCTTCTGAAAACTATTGGTGCAAGAGGAAACACTAGTAGAAGGCCCACCCCCATGAAAAACCCACCACATGTTCCACCCACCACTCCCCCACTTGCACCTCTCACCCATTCCAAACCACTAGATATCTAGGCCATGTAGCTCTGTATCCTGGAGAACTTGCGATGAATCTCAGCTCATCTTCACCTCCCTTTCACCGAGATTACTGATTTCACTACCCCTATACCACCCCCTTCTACCACAAACTCCCCACTGCCATCATCACTTATTGGGTCCTCCTATTATACCATTCCCACCCCACCCACAGCCTACCCTGACCTACCATCAAAGATCACTGACCCTACTTCCCAGTAGGAGTACCATGGTGAGTAGGCCCAGCAGGGAAAGGGTTCGGCCACTACTACATACACTGAGGTTCCCTTAATATATTCATCTACTAGACTCATGGCTAGACTGAGGATCAGAATCTCTCCACCTCCTACCCCAGCCCATCTTCCTAGAACCATGACACCACCCTCCGTATCTGATACACCCTCCCCTACCACCATCACTTCCACTTATATGGATGGATAGCCACCACCACCATCCGATTACGAGTGGAACATAAAGGATATTTTTTATTCCTCTAGCTTGTCTTAGTCGGTCACCATGCTCATTTTTTTATACTGTTTTTGTTAGAGTTGGATGTTTTATTTTGTATTCTATGTATATTGTCATTTTTTACTTCTACACTCATTTATATATGTGAGAACTAATTTTTTCGTCACTTTTACTAGGCTTAATTTTTATATCATTCAAATTTTTATAATAGCCATGCCTAGATCCTTAGTTTCATCTATGGTTGCTGATGGAAATGTACCACTATCTATTCTAGTTCAAAGAGTGACTCGGCATGTGGTCGAGATTGAACGTCAACTTTAGGACCTCTCACTAGAGATTCATGTAGAGCATCCATAACCATGAGCTACGATACCATTCCTTACTCATCTGATTCATGCTCACAATGCTCCTGAAGTCATCAATCCTACCAAAAAACCCCATGAGTTGGAGGACACCGCCATAAGAAATTGTAAACACTATAGGAGACACTAAGCTAATAGACATCACTACCTGATATGTTGGTCCATATTCCTGGCTGATGAAATTTTTGTTAGTGCTTTATGGGAGGTAATCCATAGTTCTTAATTTTTATTATCTGAGTATTTTTTATGGTTTTTAGTTCCAGTGTATCTTTTTTTCATGTGTCACTAGAGCTCTATTGTATGACACTATCTATAATTAAATAAAATTTGGTTTCCATTGTTCATTATACTGTGAACCTTCATGTAATTCTTCTTATATATATTTCACACTTATAAACTAACATTTAATCTGGTGTAGGATTTGTTTTCTAACTCGTTTTTTAGGTGAACAAGATTTAGCATCACGACATCCAGGTTCCCCCATATAATTATACTTCTTATAGGGAGATCTCGATTCCCTTAATTTTTATTTTTTCAAATTCCATTTCATTTTTCTAAGATTTATTTTTTCATAACACTCCCACAATACTTCCATGTACAGTATTGAAACTGTATCCTTTTAAGTGTGGCGGAGTTTTTCATGAATTTATCTTTTGATACACTCGAATTCTTTCCTATTCTTAGTTATCTAGGGAACATTTTTCAAATTGGGAGCATGATTTAAAACTGAAAAACATTAGTCCCATTTAAATAAATGAAAATTTTAAGTCATGAATTTTTATAAATCTATGTTTTGTCTCTATTTAGTTTTTTAGAATGATTACTAAGCTTAGAGAATTAATTCAAAATTAATTTTTTTTTAAATTACGGTTAATTAACTTATTACATGGTTTTATACCATTAGTGATTGCCAATTTCTATTTTTATTCTCATTCCCAAGAGGATTCTGATCCTACAATTTAATATTCTTTTCTAAGAATATTTCTTGAGTGATACTCATGACATGTAAACCTATTAGAACATTCATTGAGATCTTATTGTGGATATAAATAAAAAAATAAAATTTTAAAATAATTGAGGCAATATTTGTTGAGATACTTTTATATTGAGACCCACCTTACATATTTACCTCATTAAACCCGTAGTTTCCATAAATGACATTATATGATGCAGCTATTCTGAGAAGATTATTCCTTCCTACCCTGCTCTTTGTATAATGCATGATTTTACTATTGAACAAGTGTGGGGGATTTTTCAGATAGCATGGTATGATTCTATTGTGGAGATGTATCATGTTACTCATCAGACTAATTGGTTTTGATCCATTTATACTTTGTAGCATTTCACTTCTATCTTATTCCTTTGAAAAATAAAAAAGAAAAAAAATTGACAAAGGTTGTGTATTAAGAAGGTCAAGAATCACCATTTCTTGACCGATGAATATCCTAACAGATCATATGTATTTAAGGGATGGATGTGATATCTGTCCTAGACATGACTTTTGGAAAATAAAAATAACAAATAAAATGAAAGGAATAGGATAACTTTTTTTACTTACTTGACATATATGTGGATCCAACTTGAGCTGTTGGGAGCGTGGACTTGATTAGCCATAAAGGAGTCATTTTATTACACTTTTCATGAAAATCATGCATTATAATCCAAATACTACCCTACTTTTGAACTTTTTTTTCACCATTTACCTACCTACCCACAACCTCAGAGTTATTAGAACCCAATTTCTAAAGACCTCATGATTGATTTTATATTTTTCTTTACAAATTGGATATGATAGAACCAATTCAAGACTATGGTTAGGCACATGTACTCAGGGTATGATCATAACTCCAATTTCATTTTACCTTGATTTATGAGAGAAAAATCATTTTGAGGTGCATTAAAAATTGGTATCTAATTTAAGGAGTAGTTAATAGATTTTAATTAAAAAATTAGAATTTGTTTAAAGAAATGATCTTTGAGGAATGACTAATTTTTTATGTAGTGATGATTCTAAAGATAAACCTTTTCTTCTTACACTTAGTTTTATTTTCCTAGTTATAATGAATGTTTCTTATTTTAAAAATTGATTATCTTTTTGAAATCACTGTTAGGACCTTTTTTCTTTAGGAAAATCAATTGTTCATGTGTGGGGGAATTTGATAAGTTGAAATCATATATAATTTTTTCATGTCATTTAGTTAAGTATTTTCAATTATTTAAATGATAATGAACTTGGTATATTTTTTTTAGAGAAAATAGGATTCCAAAGTTTCAAAGGAGAAAATTTTAAAAAAGAGAAAAAATGCTTATTACATGTTGTGAAACAGCATTACAAGATGTGTAGTAGACTTTAAAAGCATGATGCAAGTCCTAAAATAGGTTGTGATAGAAGTTGTGAAAAATAAAAGTGAATAATCCATTACACATCATGAGTTACGGATATACATCATGAACCCTTTGAACATAATTACTACTCTAAAGATAAATCTTGAAGAAAGGTACATGTCATGAGTCTTGGATACACGGTGTGAAAGGATTCAAATCTTTAAATGTTGGATGAGATACACATGAGATATGCATGGATTAAAAATCCAAAAAGAAATACATGTATCACCATTAAATGATGTTAATACCCATTACACGTCATGTAATATTACTACTATAAATAAAGCATTAGGGCAGCATATTTAAAAGAGCTCCAAGCAGGTGACTTTTGTGCTTTCATTCCCTTTGTGTTCCCTATTACTCCCTCTCCTCAAAACTCCAATTTTCTAAGTATCTTTTCATTATTTTGATTTAATACAAGCATCATGAGTTTTTTTCAACATAGAATTAATTATTTTATTCATCCTCTCCTTTTTCATCATTGCTCTGAGAACTAATTATCAATGAACTCATGATGCACTCATTTCCATTTCAAGCAAGTTGTTAATAGAATTTTGGTTGATTTGAGATCTACATTTCTTAATCCGAGTTTCATGCTCATCCCATTTAGTTAACCTAAAACATTGCATGTTTTTTAACTATTTAAACTAGATTGTTCTTATCATGTTGAGAACAATTTCAATTCTTCATTTACTTACATTAAATCTTACCATGAGTGGTTAAACCACCTAGGGTAGGGTTTGAGAGTAGGGGTAGTTGAATTCATTAAATCTTTAATTCTTAACTTGGTAACATTAAGGGTTAGTAATCAAGATAAATAATCTTTGTTAATACAATTCATTTGAAAATCCCTGACCATGGGATATTATAGGGAAGGATCCTATCCTAGTTAGAGTATATTAGGTTATGAACAATATCCTAAAATACTTTCTACCTTAGAATCCAATCTTAATGCATTTAAGTTATCATTATTTCTAGATCAAGGAATAGTTACCTCTTAGGTATAACTAGTTTATTTGACCATAGTAAATTAGAAACCTTTACTTACTTAACATCCTAAACCTTAGGATCCTACCAAGATATAATTAAGATCATATTTTCTATAGATCCATGAAATTGATCCCGGTCACTCTATTATTCATAAAGTAAACCATCAACCCTCTAGAAATAGATTTCCCAAATTGAACCAATTCAAAAGTAATCCTACACCAAAGGGTTCCAAGCCATAGGTTTCCAGTTCTATCTTATCTCCCTATGGGATCGACCCCACACTTTAACTATACTATTCCCTAGTAACAAGTAAAGTTTGGGAAACAATAAAATTCTAATCTGACCACAACCCATGCGAATTAAATGATGCATGTAGGCATCTCAAGTGTATTATGATTTTTAAAACCAAGGATAAATATTAGTTAATAAACCAATAGATTTCATTCATCTCAAGATTTTTTCTTAAAGGTAAAGGGTAGTACTAAGTAATTATTCCATTTATGTATTTTAAATTTTTATATATTTCATATTTCATTAATAATTTCTAAATTTTATATAAGAAGAATTTTATAATGAATACAAGTCACCAAGGAGTTTATCTATGAAAAAATATTTAATGTTCGACAAATTAAATTATATTAACAAGGTAAAAGACTATAATTTCTCAAAATTAAAAAGGAGAGGTTTCTTTTCAATTTTTTATAAATAATAAGTTATTAAAAATGAAACTAAAGTTAAAACTTAAAGTGAATTAGAGGAGGAGTTGTTGATCACTAAATTGAATGATGATAAACTCAATAGTGATGAAGATGATGGTGATAAAATGGAGTAAGTAATTAAGATGGAGTTAGTTATTTCAAGATATCAGTGTTTGAGAATTACAATGGGAATTTTTATAAATACCCTCAAATTTCAAAAGAAATTGATTCTACCCATGATGAAAAGAATAAATTTTTGTGAAGGGGAATGAATATTTTTAGGCGACCTTTATTAAAGAGATGAATCTGAAAGAGGCTATAAAATATGTAATTAATGAAAAGTAAATAAAACTTTATACTAGTCAAAAAAAATCTTGAAGTATAAGACTATGTGAACATGTTAATGTTTTACTTTAATAAATTAGTTTAATATGTTAGAGGAAGATCAAAGGGATGTTTCAAGGTTATTGAATCCTAAAAGAATAGTAATGGCTATTTTAAAAAAATAAAACCTCTAAATTGGTTTAAAAAGCCTTGAAATTATGAAAAGAAAGAATGATAATAAATAAAATTTAAAGGAAGTGAAATTTATGTGGAAAATTCAACTTCTAGAAATATAGAATATCTATAAATATCATTTTTAATGAGAAATACTCTAAAAATTACAAGATAAAAAATTAATTTAATAAGTATGATGTAAATTATAATATGTTAGTAATATCTTTTAATTTTTGTTAAAAAAATAATCAAAACATAGAAGTTAGGATAAATATGGAAAATAGGTGACACAGTTAGAATCACTAATGGTTTATGGGATACAATTATCATTTTATGGTTATTGTTGGTGTTATGGTGTCTTTGGACTTATGAAAATTAGATGTTACATCAATGAAATGTATTTATATAAACCCAAGATACATGGGATGTAGGAGCTGAGGGGGATTTATTCCATTCAAAGGAGAAATGTTTTGATTAAATAAAAAAATCTTATATGAAAATGAATAATCTTATTTAGATATTGAAATAACTTTGATTTTTTTTTGAAAAAATAAGACATGGTGCTGATAATTTATTTACCATTTTTTCTACTAAATTGAGTATAAATAATGGTGTTAAAAAGTTTCAGATAAAGAATAATAACTTGAAGGAGAAGGCTCTTATGGTGGATATTGAAATTAATATTAATAAGATGAACTAACACTGATTCTTGAGAGTGGGTGTTCATATCATATGATATAAGATTTGAAAATTCTTAATGATTTTGAAAGGTAAAAGTATGGTATAGTGGTATTTTTGAATGATGGGTCACTCAATATCAGTGGAGTTTTCTAAACATAGATGGGATAGAATATATTAAAATTGAAGAGTACACTATATGTTGATGAGTATAACCACAATCTACTAAATGTATCTTATGTCCACCATAAAGGAAATGAACTGATGTTTTGAAAGGATGGATTCTTGGTAAATATTTTAAATGATTTTTATACAGTGATTAGAGGAAAATAAAAAAAATTAATTTGATAAAAGTTAGTGATAATGAAAATTATTAATATTTTATACTGAAAGAGGAGAATGTTTTGTGACATTAAATACTTTTCCACATTATCCAAAAGAACCTGAAAAAGATTATTGAAGTTCCTTTGGGTTTATGATTGTATTTTTTTTCACTTATACTTGTTTTCTTTGTCAATTTCATTATAAAAATGTGTTTACTTTGGTGATGGATTGGGTATCCACCCAAGGTATGAAAAATATCTTCTACTCATACACTATATTTAAAGAAGAATAAAGAGATAAATTCCATTGAATACTTGGTTTGATAGATTCAAGTGGGCATCACATTACATTAGAGGATTGAAATAGATGATCATCATAGAAGAACATGACTAGTGTTGAAGAAGGAGTTCTAGTACTGTCTACAATAGTTTGGAATAGTAAGAGTGATTTCTACAATGAAAAGTTCCAAGAGATTTTATAATAAATGGTACAATGGTTATTTTATTAGAGTTTGAAGAAATGTGAGTTTTGAATTGTAAGATTACTTCTTGTAGATAACAATTTCAAGAGATGTTATAATTAATGATAGAATAGCTTCTTGTTTAGACTTTAAAGAACCACAAGTTGGGAGAAGACCATATTTTTGTGATTTTATATATTACTACTTAAGACCATGATATAATACATGGATGAAGGCTGAGATGAACATTCAGGTTGTCTAAAATTTTAAATGAAGCATGAAATATTAAATAAACTTAAAGAGGTGAGTTTTCATATACTACAGAGTCCTTGGAAATTTTTTAAAATTGATCAATAAGGTGTGTATATTCCCAAAGTTATTTTGACGAGTTTATGAAATAATGAGATTGGATGGAGTCAAACTGAAGGTGGACTTGTCTATATTCCATGCACAAGAATTCTAGCATAGGAAAATTCCTACATAAGTGAATTTTATGGTATTTGAATCCATATAGTTGAATATCCCATGTGTGAAAATATGTATATCAAAAATCTATTATGTATCCAATTTTAGAAACTGAACACACAAATGAATCTTCAAAAATATGAATCCAGTGGTGAATCTAAATTCCTCACATAATGGATTTGTATGGTGTATCCAAAAGATCCAATATTTCTCTGCAAGGTATGTATTTATTACATTTCAGTTTAGGCCCTTTATTTTAGTTAATTACGTGATTTCCAATGTCCTTAAGGAGGCTAGGGGGTGTTCCGAGGGTTTAGGACATGAAAAAGGTGGAAAAAAGTTTTTTGGGGCTAGCTACATGGTCTGTGCGTGGTTAGTGCTAACCATGTGGGCAGCCCAGGTAAATCTTGCAGGAGGTGGATTTTTGGATAGTGGCGTTCACATGGTTTTTGCATGGTTTGGAAAACCGTGTAGCCTAGAAACCTTTAAAAATTTACAAAATTTCCACTTCGGTATTTTATATATCACTCTATATTTTCCTCCTCCTCCTCCTCCCTTGCAACCCTAAAAATGAACCAAAGGGACCAAGAGATCCCCAGGATCAATATCCCTTGATACTAGGCTGTTTGGAGTGCCGTTGGATGAGAATCAAAGATCTAGGTGAGTCTAATCTTCTTTCTCTCTCTCTCTTCGGTTTAGGTCTTGTATTTTGGGCGATCTCCATTTGAATCTCTCAAACCTTTCTTTTTCAGTGATATATAGGCTGAGTCTTTAAATGTGTCTTGGATTTGGATATAATGATTTAGTTGAGAGTGCGTTCACCAATAGATTCAAGGTAGGTGGTCTACAAATTATATCCCTTGGGTTTTGTGTAGAATTGTGCATGTCGGATTTTTATTCTTACCCTCTTTTGAAGAGTTATGGGTGCCTTTGACATGATCTGATGTAGTGATGTCTAAATGATAAATTGAACCCCTCTTAATCCCCATGGTATGCAAGGAGGATGAATCGACCAAATTAGGGCTGCCTGAGGGGTGTGATGATATTTCATGGACTTAGAGCTAGCTAAGTAAGTATACGTCGTAGTTCGAGAACATAGAGCCTATGAAGAATATGTTAATATTCTTAAGTGATGTGAAGTTGTTGTTTGGTAAAACACTTAGGTTGGGTAATTACCTAAGTGGTTGTTTGGTTGTCATGAAAAAGGGTTAAAAGGATAAATGGAAAATTCTAGGGATTAGCTTTATACTGGAATATGCTTGGTGAGATAGGCATGTAAAATGGGAAAGGGGCTAAAGGGGTTAAGAAACATTAATAATAAACGTGTTAATGGATTGAAGAAAAATTTAATTTCCCATTTATTGAGATTATAGTGATGTTGTAAATAATTTTGGCTATGTTGTTTTGATTTGGTTTTTTGTAGTGAATGATAAATAAGCATGTGCACATGGCTTGGTAGAGTGGGGTATTGACTTGTGGTTCTATGCTCACAGGTTGAGTTGGACCAAGGTTCTAGCTCCTCCCCTAAATTCATAGTTTAGGGAAGGGGATGGAGTTATATTCCCCAAACAGTTACATTCCACCTAAACTGAGCCTTCAAGGTGCGGATATTGGGAATTGTTGTGATATGATTCCTAGTGAGATAGGACTTGTAAAATTACTGCATGTTGAAAACATTGATCATGCCTAATCCATTGACCACATGAAAAGGGTGACATGATAAATGAAATTTCCGAGTAATAAACATGGGTTAATTGGTAGGTTAACTTAAGGGAATGTAAATAAAGATATCCTATTGAACTGTTTACCTTAACTTTTTTTATTTATCATTTTCATGCACTATCTACCTTGGTGGATATTTTGTAGACACCATCAGTGGTGGCCTACTGAGTTATACTCACACCCTGCTCAGGCCGTCGTTGGGTACCTGAGTAGATTTCAGGCTTGCAGGTCAGGATAAGGGCAAGGTCCCTATGCTAGGGAGATGAGTTGAACATGGGACATGTTTGGGTGAGGTTCTATTTTTTGGATTCTACTATTTTCTTTATTTTTGGTTTTGTTCACTTGACACGGTAGCATGGCATGGCATATTTATTGTTTTTTATGATTGTACCCAGTTTTGGGATTTGGTCATTTATGCATGTTATTTATTGTTCTATATTGTTTTCTCTATTTCAATTATTATCTATTGTGGATTACTCTGGTATTTAGGGTATAATATCCCGTCATGACTTATTGGATCCTCACTTCTAGTCAGAAACCTCTACCATATAGGGAGGAGCACTTGAGGTCATGTAACTACTCGGCTCAGAGCACCGGTTTAGTGGATCTTGGGTTGGGTACGTTACAAAGTGGAATAAAAGGAGTTATTTTCTCTTTCTTACTATATGGGGATGGTTTATTGGAGATTAAGAATGTTTCAGGCCTTGGTAATGAGCTCATGCTTGGGATTAGATAACCCATGTACGGGGGAAAACCCAAGTCACCCTGGGATGGGATTGTTGTTCTTGTTGTGTGTAGTTACAGTTGATGATATTTCACCATTGGGTGACACAATTATTGTTTGATTTGACAGTTTTGTGATATTTCCCTCATGGACGAAAATGTACAGGGTTGTGCATTCATGCATCATTATAGGAACCTATGTAGTAAAGTGGCATGCATCATGATAGACACACACACGGGATGGGTGTGTGGGATGTAAAGGTTAGTATGTATATGTTCTCTTAAAAGTTCTGAATTATTCCTAATAAGATGGTATGAATGAGTAAAAAGGGAAGTGAAATTTTAAATTAGTAATTATAAAATGGTGTTTGATAAAGAAGTAAAAATGGAATAATTTTTTGTAAGGGTAAATTGGAATATGAAAATGGTTTGAATGGGATTAAAAGATAAGGATCATAACCATGTGAATTAGATATCATGTTGTCCATGGACTTTGAAAGATGGCTGGGGGAAGTGACTCAGTTGCATGTGGGATCCCTTGGATAGTGTATGCAAACTGGTTTGGTCATTACAAGTGATGAGCCTATCTATATCCCTTCTTTCTCATAAAGCTTTATGGTTTCATTTTAAAGCTCATGTTTGGCATTGTAAAGAAATGCCACCTTGAAGATGTGCGCCGATTGGGCAACATGAGGAAGTTCCCAAGAATGATCCTCCAATATTGAAGCAAGATAACTTGAAGATCCAAGGAGATTGGGAAGAGAAGTTTCAGGAGAACATTGCTCATTTTATTCAGATGATGGAACGAGACCCAGGGCGAGTTGTGCCAAGCATCTTTGAGTTGACCAGGGAGTTTCAGCTATAGCACCCTCCAACCTTTACTGGAGAGGGTGGGCCAGAAGCAGCAGAGTTCATGATAGAGTCCATCCAAACTATTCTTGACCATATAGAGACTCCTCTCAAGAAGCGATTCAAGTTAGCAGCCTATATGCTGAGGGAGAAAGAAAAACATTGGTGGGACATTATGGTTTAGACAGCGCAGGTTGAGGGGATGATGTGGAAATATTTTCAGAAGAAGTTTATTGAGCACTTCTATCCAGAAACCTTGAGGTGGGAGAATGTTTCATATTTTATAATGTTGAATCAATGGAAAATATCGATGATAGACTATGCTAGTTGTTTCACTGATTTGAGACGCTTTGTTCCAACATTTATGGGAGATAAGGCAGTTGTGGCGAAATGCTTCTAGGGTGGAATGAGACACGAGATCAGATCTCAGGTGAATATATTTCATCTAAAATGGTTTGGTTAAGTGGTGGATCAAGACCTTATCTCAGAAGAAAACCTGAAGGGAGCTTCAAGTAGTGAACTTGTGGTGCTATATGGTTGAGAAAGTGGTACGGCTTCAGATAGTAGGATGCCCCACTTTGGAACTTTCCAGTAAGGGGGAAGCACGCATAGTAGTCAGAAGAGGGGGTCATCTTCTCTGGGTGGTGACCAGGTCTTCTATTTTTAGTGTGGTAGGTCGGGGCACAAGTGTGACTAGTTTCCCCGCACACCAATTGATTTCTGAGCGAGCAGCAGGCTAGGCCACGTGCAAAGATTCCGCAGGAACCCGCTGTAGTTGGGGAATGATGGAGGTCAGAGGTAGATGATGAGTGTAGGTAGGGGGTCGGTTACCCCGTATCATGTGGGAAGTTGGAGATCCACGGGACTTAATGGTAGGGGTGGTGGACATGGAACTATAGGGAGAGATCACCCTTACCAAAAGAGTAGTGCAGTGCAGGGTACTTAGGCCGGATCCTAGGGTAAAGGGGTAGGTCATCTCCATGCAGTTCAGGCTACACCTGAGGGTGGTGAGGCATGATCATATACAGTTTGAGGTATGATTCTTGTAGCTTCCAAATTTTCTATTTCTTTATTCAATATAGGTTCTACACATTCCATTATTTCTGCTCATTTTTAAGTTGTGTTGGGATTAACCGTAGAGACTGCATGTGTGGTAATGTCTCTTGATACTCTGCTAGGGGTGAGAGTCGAGGACATCAGGCAGTGTAAGGGTTTTTCTCTAAATGATGGTGGGTATCATTTTTTGTGGGATCTATTTTTCCTAGAAATGTCAGGTTTTAACCTAATCTTGGGAATGAATTGGTTGGTGTTATATCAAACCCATATCGACTATTACCGATGTTGGGTAAGATTCACAGCCCTCGATGGCAGCACTCATGTCCTTCGTGGTGAGTGATATACTTGAGTAGGTCACACAGGGTCACTACGCCATCATATGGGGGATCTCATAGCCCAAGTAGCAAGCCTTATGATAGATGATGGGGATAAAGGACAGTTAGTCTTCCCTTTTTTTGTGGACCAGTTTCAAGACGTGTTTCCTGAGTACTTCTCGGGGTTACCGCTCGAGAGAGATGTTGAGTTTACGATCCAATTGTTGCATAGAGAAGAGCCATTTTCCATTCAACTTTACCGAATGGCGCCAGTAGAGCTCTAAGAACTGAAGGTTAAGTTAGAGTAATTGGAGAATAAGGGGTTTATACGTCCTAGTACATCACCTTAGGGATCTCTTGTGTTGTTTGCTAATAAGGCTGATGAATCCCTGAGGACATATGTTTATTATAGGAAGTTGAACCAGATGACAGTTAAGAACTGATACCCTCTTCCTATAATTGATGAGTTGTTTGATCAACTCAGAGGTGATTCAGTGTTTTCTAAGATTGATTTCAGATCGGGATACCATCAGTTGAGGGTGAGACCTTCTGACATACCCCGTATAGATTTCTGAAGTAGGTACGAGTTGTATGAATACCTGGTAATTCCTTTTGATTTGACCAATGCACCAATTATTTTAATGGGCTTGATGAACTAGATATTCCACCCATATTTGGATCAGTATGTAGTTGTTTTCATTGATTACATCTTGATGTACTCCAGAACTCATGATGATCATGCCAAACATCTTGGCATTGTCCTGACTACACTAAGAGAGTATAGGCTTTACTCCAAGCTATCAAAATGTTAGTTTTGGATTGATGAGGTGAAATTTTTGGGACATATCATATCTGAGTCAGGCATATCGGTGGATCTAGAAAAGGTGCAGGTTGTGGTGTCTTGGGAGCAGCCCAAGAACGTCACTGATATTCGGAGTTTTCTAGGTTTGTCTGGTTATTAACAAAGTTTTATTAGAGATTTCTCTCATTTGGCAGTGTCAATCACAGGGATAACCAAGAAAGGGGTTAAGTTTGATTGTTCAGAGGCTTGTGAGAATTCTTTCCAAGATCTAAATAAGCAGTTGACCACCGCACCAATTTTGATCTTACCTAAACCAGGTAAAAAGTATACCTTGTTCTATGATGCTTCTGGTGTTGGAATCAGGGCAGTGTTGATGTAAGATGATTGGGTTGTGGATTATGGGTCGAGGCATTTGAGGCCACATGAAATAAATTATCCTACTTCTGAGCTAGAGCTAGTTGTTGTGGTTCTTTCATTAAAGTGTTAAAGGCATTATTTGTTGGGATAACCCTTTTATGGTGTTTAATGACCATAAAAGTCTCAAATACATCTTCTCTCAATGGAATTTGAATCTTTGACAGTGATGGTGGGTCGAGTACCTGCAGTATTTTGATTATTGAATTGGTTTACACACTAGGAAAAGGGAATAGTTTCACTGATGCCCTAAGTCGGAAGACTAAGAATCAAGTGGTTCAATAATCTAGTTCAGAGTGGGTGATAATGGACTTGTATGTAGAGATTCATTTGGAGGTATAGGAGAGGAATGGGAAGATGAACCTTGCATCTATAGCAGTTGAATCTTTATTTTTTAGCCGAGTTAAAGAGAGTCATTTGGTAGATCCGAAGTGTTTGGATATGAAGGAAAGTCTTAAAGGTGGGGAGTCACCTTCTGGTTGGACCTTCATCACTGATGGAATTTCTTATGTTCATGTTCGTGTTGTGGTGTTGGAAGATGTACGAGAAGAGTTGATGCATGAGTTACATGCATCAAAGTGGGAAGTGCATCTGGGATTGACTAAGATTTATCGTGATCTTCATAGGTAGTTTTGGTGGCTAAGAATAAAGAGATAAGTTGCGGGTTTTGTGGCATAATGCCTTACCTGTCAGCAGGTGAAGGCTGAACATCAGCATCCAGGTGGGTTTTTGCAGTCATTGCCTATTCTAGAGTGGATGTGGAATGAATTCATGATGGACTTCATAGTGGGTCTTCCAAGGATGCCTCGTAGAAATGATTTCATTTGGGTGGTGGTAGATTAGCTAACCAAAGTGGCCCATTTCTTTCTGATTCAGGAAACCTATACAGTCAACCAGTTGGGGGAGTTGTATTTTTGTGAAATTGTATGGTTTCATGGTGTGCAGAGAACCATAGTTTCATATCATGATCTGCATTTCACCTCACTCTTCTGGAAGGGACTACAGAAATCACTTGGTACCCAGGTGTTTTTGAGTACAGCTTACCACCCATGGACTGATGGGCAGTCAGAGCATAAAATTCAAGTATTAAAAGACATGTTGAGAGCATGTGTTCTAGATTTTAGTGGTTTTTAGGAAAATCACTTGTCTCTTGTTGAGTTTTCTTATAACAATAGTTTTAAGGCTATAGTTCAGATGGAACCTTTTGAGGAACTTTATGGAAGACTGTGTAGATCACCATTGTGTTGGTTAGAGGCTGGAGAGTCTGAGATGTTAGGGGCGAGTCTTTTGTAAGAGATGTATGAGAAGTATTGTTTGATTTAAAAGTGTATGGAAATAGATCAAAGTAGGAATAATTCATATGAAGATCAGTGTCGAAGACCACTTGAGTTCGGGGTGGGTGGTATTGTGTTACTTCGAGTGTCGCCAAGGTTGTGTCACCGTCTAATTTGGAAATAGGGAAAGTTTGCACCTAGATATATGGGGTAATTAGATATTGTGGATATGATCAGACTAGTGGCTTACAGATTGTCTCTTCCATGTCATTATAGTGGGATGCATAATGTCTTCCATGTTTCACAACTCTGACAATATCACCCTAACCCATCTCATGTGATAAATACCGAGTATGTCGAGCTTGAGGATGATGCATCCTTTGAGGAGCACCCGGTTCGTATGGTAGATCATAGTGAGAAAGTTTTCCAGGGTAAGGTTGTGCCCCTGGTTTATGTTCTATGGAAACATGGAAACGTTTAAGAGGAAAACTGGGAGTGGGAATCTGATATGCAGTCCTAGTGGCCTGATCACTTTTCTTTAGAAACTCAATGATTCTTAGGAAGAGTGGCTCGGGGATGAGATGTTATAAGGTGGGGAGTTTGTAGATCCCAGGTTTCTCCTTAAGGTGTGTTTTTCTTAAATTTTAGTTTAGATCCTTTATATTAGTTGATAAAGTGATTTCCAAAGTCATTAAGGAGGCTTAGGGGTGTTCCAGCGGTTTGGGACATGAAAAAGGAGGGGAAAGGAGTTTGTTGGGGTAGACTCACGGTATGCACATGGTTAGTGATAACCATGTAGGCAGCCTAGGTAAACCATATAGGAGGTGGATTTTTGTACAGTGGCATCCACATGGTTTGCACATGGTTTGGAAAACCGTGCGGGTAAACCATGCGGCCTAGAAACCTTTAAAAATTTTAAAAAATTACCACTCTAGGATTTTATATCTCACTCGGGATATTCCTCCTCCTCATCCCTTGAAACCCTAGAAATGAACCAAAGGGGCCAAGAGATTTCAAGGATCAATCTTGTAATGACCCAAACTTTTGAATAAATTTTATTTTCTACTTTTGTGTGTTATTTAATTTTATACTCCACAAAAATATATCCTTTAATTAATGAAGAGAGACTGTTGGGTTTCAACTATTATATGACCATTGGAGAATATGACCGTTGGAAACTAAACTCTTAATGTTACAATTATTGTTTATAAATACAAGTGATCTTGGTTAATTAATACAGAAAGAATATTCGATGGCCACATCCAGTAGACTCCGGTTGTACGAATCCCATCAGTTAGAGCTTGGGAATGAGGTAGCATCTCTGGGCTTTGCTCTGGACCAAGTCCAAGATGAGCTTCAACATGTGAAGCTTGAACGGAATCTCCTAAGGGAGAAGTTCAAGCAGATAGAAATTACCACTCGGGCAATGTTTTCTGATCCACCCCAAGATTATATCATCATATCACACCTTACACTTAGGTACTATATAGGTGTTATAAGGGGCTATGTAACGCGACCTTAGTTACTTGTGTAAACCTTTTTTATAAATAAAATTGTTATTTCTTATTAAGGAAAATTCGGTGAATTTAAAATATTCGAATAAATTTAGGATGAATTTATAGTTCCATAGTACTAATGAATTTTGGAAAAAAGGGTATTTTAAAATATTAATGTAAACTTTAAATAATTAATAATGTGAAATCACTTTCAAAAAATGGTTTCTACAATTGTGATCAGTAAGAAATTTAGATTCTAATAAGATCAACTTCATTTTTTGGTTAATAGTAAAGTATGAATAATAATATACCCTTATGAATAGTAATGAATAGTAAATCGGCCAAAAAAATAGATACTTCACCCCCGAATGTATAAATACAATTTAGACATCTTAAAAGTGAAAAAATGATCATAGTATAAGTTTTGTTATTTTTGTAGGTCATAAATATTTTATTTACAATTTTATAATTAATTTAATAATTTAAAATAAAAATTTTTTTTCATGAAATTTAATCATAAATTGTTACTTTATTATCTTATGGTTATATGATAATTTTATGGGACCTTGATTACTTTTTTCAAGGTGTTACAAAATAAGTTATAGTTTAAGAGTGGTTTTTTTTAATAAATAATGATTTTATTTAAAAATTAAATTAAAATTATTTAAAAAAATTATTTTCATAAAATAGAGTTTAATTTTGAATTCAGAGCATTGATATTAGGTTAGGGTAAATTTTTGGGATTTTTCTGAAACAGTTGAATTTTTGTGAATAGTAAAAATACAGTTTTGAGTTTTGTGTGTTTAATGACATCATTGATAATGTAATCATTCTGGTCAAATTTTGAATAGTAATATATGCTATGATGTGTCTCAAGTGGCCAATACCATGGGCAAATACCATAGGCAAGCCCATGGTTTTGCAAATACCACCGATGAGGTGTCCCTTGGAAATTGATTAAATATTCCCTCACTTTTCCTATAAATACCAAGCCATTTCCTCATTCATTTCATTCCAAAAATCCTCCTCAACTATGATTTGGTATTTATACCTCCCATATAGTCCTACCAAGGTACCCTCAAGCCCCCCAACGTATCAACCTTCCAGCTTTCGAAGTTACTCTTCAAGTAAGGGAACCTTTCACCCTCCTCTTTTTAGTCATGATTTCCTTTATGTTATGTCTTCTAGTTTTCATCTTCTTATGTGGGGGTATGTTATTATATATGCTTATTACTATCCATTTCATGTCTAAATGATGAGATACCCTTTCCACTCTCGTCATTTTATTTTCTGAATTTTTTTGCGACGTCGTTAGTCTGTCGAATTTTTCGTAAAAGAAATAGCATCTTCTCTTTTCTTTCATGTTTTCTTTTCATGTGGTATGTCATTAAAATATCCATAACATGATCTTATTATGTAACCATACTATATTATGAATTATTTTTGAGTGGTTTACCCTTTTCCCCTCTCTTTTTAATGTTTTCTAAAATGATGTTATGTAGTCATTATGCTGCAGAATTTTCGTCTCAAAATATCTCTTTTTCTCAAGAAATTATCTTGTTTTATTTTATGTGGATACCCAAATATATTTTCATTTCTAGGTTTATTAATCAATACATAAAATTTATCTATTTGATTCTGTAATTGTTAAACATATAACCCACATTCTCTTTCCATGGGTTATAAATGACATAATGATCTTATTTTTAAGTACTTTTAAACGTCACGATTTTGACATCAAACCCATTTCTTTGATTCTATTTGGTTTATTTATGAAATTTTTGATTATTATCTATGTGGATAACATTAAAATAAATAAATATTAAGGGTGTTCCCTGATAGTGCTTCAATGCATTGGGTAAATAATTAATCTCTAGAGATGACAAGTTACACAATACCTTGGTGAATAACCTTGGTAATATTTTTATGACACCTTGGGGATGAACCATGGTGATATGTTCATGAATGTCTAAATAAAATTTTTTAGCCACATATTCAAGTTTTGATTAAAGTTATTTTTATTATGATATGCCTCTTTTTTTGTTTCTCATGTATTTTGGTTTTCATCAAGTTCTTATTGATATTACAAGTAAACTGATTCTTTTGATTTCCTTACTGGGCCTTCTCCTCACCCTTTCCTTTAATGTATGTCTCCAAGTTATGAGATGAAGAAATTGTACTTAGGATGAATTTATGATAAAGACTTAAAAGTGTATTAGAAGAATGTTTTATGTTGTTTTCATGTTTTATGTTCCTGATTTCCAAGACACTAGACTTTAAAGATCCTCTATTTGTAAAATGTAATGAAAAGTTATGTAAAAAAAGGCGGGATGCCATAGTTGGTATCAACAGATAGTATAGTTTTTTATGGAAATTAGGCTATAAAAACTTTAGGAATAACCCTATAAATTTTTTTAAATAAGTAAAACTTCCTGGTATTTTGTTCAGTATTGAGTAAGTATTTTATCAAGCAAATGCATCCCTTCCTGGATATGAGTAGGTAGAGGTGGCTTTAGCACATATGTACCTAGGAGTGAAAACTCTGACAAGGAGTTTCAGGCTTGACTTGGGGTATCCTGGTACATGAGAACAGGCCTTGCTGCACTCTTGGTTACGACACTCCTGGGGGATATGTTTGGTTAACCCTAATCTTTTTATGAATCATTATTAAGGATTTATAGAGAAATGTAATTGTTTAAAGCATGAAGTTTTAAGACATAAAATCCCTTATAGTTAAAATAATCGTAAATCAAATAAGTTTCTCACTAAGGATTTATTCTTTTAGAAAATGGTGGGAAATAGGAGGAACCGTGAAAATGGTGACCACAATGGACCATGCACTGACGGCCCTCTGATGGAAGCTGTAATGGAAACTTTCATGAGAATGATAAACCAACTAAATCAATTTATGGAAAATAACTTGAATCAAGCAAGTGACCGATCTCACCATGAAGGGAAAAACTTTATGTTGAATAATTTATGCATAAAAACCACCAACCTTCAATGGATCTATCGACCAACTGATTTCTGAACAGTGGATCAGCTCTATCGAGAAGATATTTTATGTGCTCTGCTATTCTGAACAAGAGAAGGTTACCTTGGTTGTTTATCACTTAGAGGGAAAAGCTGATCAATGGTGGGAACTGATTAAAAACACAAGTATAAGAGTAGAAGTTTAATATATGGAGTGGGAAGAGTTTAGAGGGATATTCTTCAATAAGTTCCCTCGATTGATGAGAATAAGAATGGAGAAGGAGTTTCTCAAGCTGAGGTAGAAGGAGAATGAGTTTGTGGGAAGCTACGAGATGAACTTCACAAGGCTTTCACCTTACACCTCTAGCTTTTTCATGGATTCAAATAGTAAGGTTAATAGATTCTTTGGCAGACTGAGACCTCATCTGTGAAATAATATAGCCAACCGAGATTATGATAGTTATGAGGAGATCGTGCAAAGTGCGATGAAAGTCGAACTGGAGTTTGGTGAGATGCAATGGTCTCATAAATCCAACTAAAAGAAAAGATCTATGGATCCATGATTGTAACAGCCCAAGATTTTATAAAAAAAAATATTCTTTTTAATTTTATTAATGTCTTGTGTTGTACGCTACACCAAAAGGAGCTTGCACAACACGCATCCTTGACTTGCCTTGCATTACACGCAATCGCGACCTTCCTCGATAGCGTGTGTAATACGCAATACCGAGTTTCACTAAACAACGATATGCTATTAAAATATTATTAAAACTAGCCGTTATGAATAGTAATAACCACTTTTTAAAAACTCTGTAAATCTTATTTTTCAAAATGAACTTCATTTTTTGATTCGGAGTATCGAATTTAGCCTAAGGTGAAATTTTTGTACTTTTCGGATAACTTTCATATTCTGATGAATAGTGAAAATTACTAAATTATAATTAAAAACAACTTTTTTAATCGAAATAATTAATAGTGATAAATCATTAATTTGAGTGGTTTTAAAGTATATTTAGAATATATTTTTACAATTTAATACAATGTTGGTCATTGGATGTAATTGCACATTTAAACCAGACATAAACAAGTGTCAATCTTTTGATAGATATTGTTTCTTAAAAACACGCTATTTGTTTTAACAGCGGGATTTAATTATAAAATTAATTAATGCAACTTTTATGTTATGAATTTGGTAAAATAGACTTCATTTTTGAATTCGGAATATGAAATATAGCTTGGGATGAAATTTTGGCATTATTCTGAAAAACATCAATTTTTGATGAATAGTGAAACTACTAAGTGGTAGGTTAAAAACTGAATTTTGCATAAAACTTAATTTTACCGCTTCTGTGAATGGAATTTCAAAAATCCGAGAGACACGGTTAATATCAAGGACTAAAATGTGGTTCAATGAGATGAAAATAATTTTTTGGTGAATAGTAACTTTTTACTTTTTTTTACCGCGGTTAATAGTAAATAGGGTAACTAAGGGTAAATATGATATTAATATTACCCTAACACATGTCCTAATCCTATTGGACAAGTGTATTTCGACCAAAAACAAACTTAGGAATAAAATATGACCATTTAGGCCCACTTGGATTAGATTAGGACATTTATTATTAATTTATTTAAAGAAGGGTTAAAATAGTTAAAATAAAAGTTTAATAAGTAAATCATTTTTAATATGGGGTTATACATAAGATAAATTCGATTGTAAATATTCATTAGAAAGCTAAAAAGATTTCCTACATGATGGTAGTTTATTTGTAATTTTTAGACATCAAATAATTTAATTTATTTATGACACAACGATGATGCAGTAATTATCTTTTTAATGAAATATTGACATAATTGATGTTATAAGCACCAAAATAAATGTAATTTGAGATTTTTTATGAATTCCACTAATTTTCTAGGTTACTATGATATATTAATGTTGATTTAATCAACTTGGTTCGAACATTTAATTCTGTTATGACTTTCACAAAAATCATATATCAAATAGTGTCAAAATTGACACAAAATAGTTTTTAAATCAAATATTATATTACTAATTGTTATTTTATTTCTAAAAATCTAAGGTTCGGCCAAATGACTTAGATAAGGATATATATATTAATAATAAACAATTTGGGGTTCGTTTGGCATGTTATAGTAAGTGTATTAACCATATAGTGAAAGAAAACAAAAAGACACGGTAAAAGTTAAATTATTTAACTTAGAGTTAAATCTAATTGATAAGGTTTAAAATAATATCCAAACATGTCTAAATTTGATTGGTTGATGAGATTAAAACCCTATCTCATCTAATCTTTGAATATGAGTCATTTTTGGAGGTTTTTAAGTGGGGTTAGATTTATTATAAATTAATATTTTTAAGAATTCCTAAGGTGCCCCTCTCCTCCCCTATAAAAGGACACCTCCTCCCCCTCCTCCTCACACCAATGTGAGCACTCAAGCTCGGCCAACCCCTGCCAAAATCTCTTCTCCACTTCCCTAGAAACATCCTAGAGGTTCTGGTCTTACTCAAAGACCAATTTTAGTTCCCTAAGAGGAGGTCTCCAAAAGGCGCTTCAAAGAAGAGGTAATTACCGTTACCAATTATTTCATCTTTATTTCTTCTTCCACTTCTTCTTCTTAGGTTGTTTCATTATGAAGTAATAACATCAGTATCACTCATATACTGATATGTTATTATAAGTATTAAACAACCCTATTTCACCATCTATCCATCCTACGGAAAAAGAAATCACCGCGTGTGCGTACGTACGGAATACCGTCTCCACGCCGTGGTGTAATCTATTTTCCACCACCACCTTACATGGATGGGTATAATGGTGTAAAGAATAACTATACATAGTTATTACAACATCATATTGATTCTGATATATTGTATAATTCACTCCAATTCAATTCAATATTTATAGAAATGATATCATCGCTCGTGCGTACGTACGGACTACCGTCTCCACGACGCGATGAGATTCATTCTCCATGTTAACCATTTAAGAATGATTATAATGTATATATAAGAAATAATAATGAAATATATGACATTATAAATCTACTGGATTTATGTATATATATACATATGTAAGTCGTCTACTTACTTCCATTTCAAGACAATAAGGAAAGGAAAACAGCGTTCATGCGTACGTACGGACTACCGTCTCCATGAACGGTGTTTTTCATTTTATTTATCTACCTATTATATATATAAATATACTGAATATATATGATATATAAATCATATTTTATATTCTGGAAGTAAGTAAATCATGATATAAGTAATAATGATGTCAAGAACAACAAGTCAAAACACCTACGATAAATGAAACGATTTTACCCAAAACGCTTATTTAACATGGAATTTACAAAAGAACGGGTAATATAATGTCATAAGTGAACCATATATGATATCATAACAATGAATATGATTCTGTAATAAGTCAATAACATGATTTAAATCGTTATACAGGAGGTTCGGACACTTACAAAGCAAGTCGGACCTAAGGTAAGGGAAATACCACAATCTCATTTTTATCCGAGATTGTTTATACTTTGGTATTTACTGGGGTGTATTTTATCATCCACATCCATGTTTCTTCAATATGTAATATTATTTCCATCCACCTACAATTGTTTAAATCCAATTTTACCCTTCGGTGAGATTTTAGTAAAAGATATGAAATGAATCTTTTGTCGTTTTTTTTATATACGAGGTACTTTTTGACTTTTCCGAAAAAAGTACGAAGAATGTTTTTTTAACTTATACGGAACAAACGGATTTATACTGTTTTATAAAGCCTTATTTTCATGAAGCTTCCTCTAAAAGATTTCCTGACTATTTTCAATAAAATCTTTTTCTTTTAAAATTGCATGATGTTTTGTGAAAAGAAATTGATTTTGAAGAAAAAAGGATATTTTCCTCAAGAATTCATTTCAAGTGTTTTATCAAAATTATTTTCCATCTAAGATAATAAAGGGTTCTGTTTCTATCCATATTTTTAAATTGATTTGACTATGTTGTGATGGAATTATGTTTATGAATTCCTTTATCTTATATGAATGGTTTTATGATGTCATGTTGTTTAAGAATCCCATTTTTATTACATGGGTTATGCAATGATGTATGATTTATGATTTTGTGGCACACATAAGAAAGGATTCATTAAGAGATGGGTGGGACCTATATCTCCCTCCAATGCATTGGGTAAAGATTTTATATCTCATGAGATAGACATGGCTGGAATGGTAGGTTATACCGGTTCAGTGAAACAGGACTGAAACGAGGATTACTCGATTCAGAAAGGGACTTTGTCCACTAAGATAGTATTGGCAATGAGTCTTGACTAACAAGAAATGATTCTCTATGATTATGTGTGTATGCCACAATGAGTAATGTTTTAAGTTATGATTTCATTTCACTACTATGATTTATCCCATGTTATGAAATTATGCTCTCTTTTGCAGGTTAAGATTTCCAAAAAATGTTATGTTCTTATGAAAATTATGTGATTGATATTTCCTTTGTTTACCCTTACTGAGCATTTGAGCTCACCCTTTTATGTTTTCTTTTCCCCAGGATATAAAGAAAGGTTTTAGGTATAAAAAGGAAGATCTTTATGGGAGATGTTGAAGATCTTCCACCACAATTAGAATTTTACGTTCCGAGTTTCCAAAGACACTAAACTATTACGATCCTTGTGTGTGTGTTTTTTGTTATGTACTAAGTATTCCGCAAAAGTAATGTAATGTCAATGTACGTCAGGCTTCGGGTCTCTACAGTTGGTATCAGAGGAAAGGTTTAGTCAACCTTTGAAAACTAGGATGCGAAAACGTTAGTAAGATCCCTAGAGATATTTCTAAGGTATGTCTAGGTATGTCTCTAAGGTTAAGTATACGTATAGGTTATAGTCCTAGAATTGCGCTAACGATCTTCGAATTTAACCTAAGATGTTAGATATTGAGGGTACTAACCCTTTATTATGTTGTTTTCCCTAGCATGATTTTTGCCTCTCACACAATTCTTTTGGGGTTTTAGACGATGGCTGGAACCCGAAGGAACCGTGTTAATGCGGAATGTGATGGGCAATGCAATGATTGTACCCCTGAGCAACCAAACGATATAGGAGCTGGAATGCAAAATCTTGTAGCCATGCTCACACAACTTTCTCAAGCTATGAATCATGCAGGACTTCCAAACGAGCAAAGGAAGGAGCAACATTCTGTTGAATCCTTCATGAGGCAGCGTCCACCTTCTTTCAGTGGGTCTACTGATCCATTAGTTACTGAACAATGGATTAGTACTACTGAAAAGATATTTTCAGTTCTTCAATGTTCTGAACATGATAAAGTCATCCTAGCAGTGTATCGTTTGGAAGGAGATGCTGATCAATGGTGGAATCTTATTAAGAATACAAGGCAAAGGGATGAAATTGAGTCTATGGAATGGGACGAGTTCAAGAACTTATTTTTCAATAAGTACTTCCCTCGTATTCTTCGAACAAAGATGGAGAAAGAGTTTCTTGAACTGAAGCAAAGGGACAATGAATCTGTTGGTACCTATGAAGCAAATTTTACAAGACTTGCAAGGTATGCTTCTGGAATTATCATCCAACCTGAAAGTAAAGTTGATCGATTTTTCAGTGGCTTAAAACCAAGTCTTCGAAGGGCATTAGCTATAAGAGACTTCAGTAGCTATGAAGAAATTGTGCGTTGTGCTATCAAGGTAGAAATGGAAGTTGGTGTTACATATCAATCTCATGGTTTTGACAAGAAACGAAAGATGGAGTTCAAGGAGAAATCCCAGAATAATGGTGAAAAGAATATGAATGTTTCCTTATGCACAAAGTGTGGAAAGAAGCATGGTGGAGATTGTCTTAAAGGGACTAGAAAATGTTTTAAGTGTGGAAAAGAAGGTCATCGAGCAGCTGAGTGTCGAAGTAATGGAAAAAGGTTTTCTAATGATGTGAATAAAGCAAACACTGCAGAGAACGCACTACCAACACTTCAATGCTTCAAGTGCAAAGAAATGGGGCATTATGCTAATAATTGCCCTAATCCAAGGGTTAGTGATGATCAACATGAGCAACCACTTAAGGCAAAGGACAAAGGGAAGTCACATGCGATCACTATTGGCGATGTTGAATATGACAATGATGTGGTGGAATGATTAAGTGTTTATGTAATGGGATTCCAAAATAATGTTTTATCATGGAGTATTGGAATATTTATGTATTGGTCTAATGTGGTATTCAAAGTGATTGAGATATTATGCGCATAATGAAGGGAAAATGAGAAAATTAATTGTTTAACAGTATTCATGAGCTCATGATTGATATAAGGACTAAGTGATATCATGGTTTGAGTATATAGAATTTTGAGGATTTTGGTATGTGGAAAGTGTTAACTTTTAACTGCACTCATGTTTTCACTAAGGTATTCAAGAGAATACACGATTAAGGACTTTGAATGTTTGGAATGTGACCAACAAGACATATCTTATGATATGTGGGGATCAACGACAGTATTAAATCTCTGGTAATCGATGTCACTATATTATGAGAGTGGACTGCAGTATTATGTATAAGCCTAAAGATTAGACTGGATTATGTTGGACATAAGTTAGTATTGTTTAAGGATAGAAGATTTTCGATATTATTGATGGGATGTTATAGTAACGTAGTTTTAGAAAAAGGGACAACCTACAGGACGGGCGACAGCCCATCGCTTCGGACAAGGCTGTAGGAATCGAACCCACAACCGAAGTGCGACTGGCCTTTATCGCCTACCACTGACCTACAGGAAGTCCCTGTTTAGTAGAAACTAGTTTTATTAAGCAGTATGATATATGAAGTATAAGTCCATTTAGGAACTATATATGATTAATCTTACTATAGAATGAATTATGTATATTTAATAACTTTTGATTACCTTTTGTTTGAGACAGATGGAATGACCCGTCATTCTATCACATGATCTGCTAACACTTCACGAATAACAAATTCAACTTCATTTATTTAAGAGATGAAGTGGAAATTGTTCAAGGCACGAACAACAGTGATATTGTATCAAAATAATGTAAGTATTTATTCTAATTCAAATTTTCAACTTTAGGGAAATGATCTTGAAAACCAAAAATGTTGTCCTAGTGATCTTATACCTGATGAATCAGATGGTACCTTAGATCGTCACAAATTTATGGATTTGTGATTACTGGCTTTTCCATAGCCATGTTCTCTACCACTCTCCATCATAACATGATGGATAGATTTCTCTTCCATATCCATATTTTCACCTATGCGGAAACCCAGTGATTAGTTTATTTGGGTAATCGTTACATTTCATACTTTAGTTTTTAAAGCCAAGTTTTGGTATTCCCTTTTACAATGTGGGTTTCTATTAAAGAAACTTTCAAATAGTAAATCATTTATAACCCCGACGAATTTCGAGGGCGAAATTCATTTTAAGGGGGGTAGAATGTAACAGCCCAAGATTTTATAAAAAAAATATTCTTTTTAATTTTATTAATGTCTTGTGTTGTACGCTACACCAAAAGGAGCTTGCACAACACGCATCCTTGACTTGCCTTGCATTACACGCAATCGCGACCTTCCTCGATAGCGTGTGTAATACGCAATACCGAGTTTCACTAAACAACGATATGCTATTAAAATATTATTAAAACTAGCCGTTATGAATAGTAATAACCACTTTTTAAAAACTCTGTAAATCTTATTTTTCAAAATGAACTTCATTTTTTGATTCGGAGTATCGAATTTAGCCTAAGGTGAAATTTTTGTACTTTTCGGATAACTTTCATATTCTGATGAATAGTGAAAATTACTAAATTATAATTAAAAACAACTTTTTTAATCGAAATAATTAATAGTGATAAATCATTAATTTGAGTGGTTTTAAAGTATATTTAGAATATATTTTTACAATTTAATACAATGTTGGTCATTGGATGTAATTGCACATTTAAACCAGACATAAACAAGTGTCAATCTTTTGATAGATATTGTTTCTTAAAAACACGCTATTTGTTTTAACAGCGGGATTTAATTATAAAATTAATTAATGCAACTTTTATGTTATGAATTTGGTAAAATAGACTTCATTTTTGAATTCGGAATATGAAATATAGCTTGGGATGAAATTTTGGCATTATTCTGAAAAACATCAATTTTTTATGAATAGTGAAACTACTAAGTGGTAGGTTAAAAACTGAATTTTGCATAAAACTTAATTTTACCGCTTCTGTGAATGGAATTTCAAAAATCCGAGAGACACGGTTAATATCAAGGACTAAAATGTGGTTCAATGAGATGAAAATAATTTTTTAGTGAATAGTAACTTTTTACTTTTTTTTACCGCGGTTAATAGTAAATAGGGTAACTAAGGGTAAATATGATATTAATATTACCCTAACACATGTCCTAATCCTATTGGACAAGTGTATTTCGACCAAAAACAAACTTAGGAATAAAATATGACCATTTAGGCCCACTTGGATTAGATTAGGACATTTATTATTAATTTATTTAAAGAAGGGTTAAAATAGTTAAAATAAAAGTTTAATAAGTAAATCATTTTTAATATGGGGTTATACATAAGATAAATTCGATTGTAAATATTCATTAGAAAGCTAAAAAGATTTCCTACATGATGGTAGTTTATTTGTAATTTTTAGACATCAAATAATTTAATTTATTTATGACACAACGATGATGCAGTAATTATCTTTTTAATGAAATATTGACATAATTGATGTTATAAGCACCAAAATAAATGTAATTTGAGATTTTTTATGAATTCCACTAATTTTCTAGGTTACTATGATATATTAATGTTGATTTAATCAACTTGGTTCGAACATTTAATTCTGTTATGACTTTCACAAAAATCATATATCAAATAGTGTCAAAATTGACACAAAATAGTTTTTAAATCAAATATTATATTACTAATTGTTATTTTATTCCTAAAAATCTAAGGTTCGGCCAAATGACTTAGATAAGGATATATATATTAATAATAAACAATTTGGGGTTCGTTTGGCATGTTATAGTAAGTGTATTAACCATATAGTGAAAGAAAACAAAAAGACACGGTAAAAGTTAAATTATTTAACTTAGAGTTAAATCTAATTGATAAGGTTTAAAATAATATCCAAACATGTCTAAATTTGATTGGTTGATGAGATTAAAACCCTATCTCATCTAATCTTTGAATATGAGTCATTTTTGGAGGTTTTTAAGTGGGGTTAGATTTATTATAAATTAATATTTTTAAGAATTCCTAAGGTGCCCCTCTCCTCCCCTATAAAAGGACACCTCCTCCCCCTCCTCCTCACACCAATGTGAGCACTCAAGCTCGGCCAACCCCTGCCAAAATCTCTTCTCCACTTCCCTAGAAACATCCTAGAGGTTCTGGTCTTACTCAAAGACCAATTTTAGTTCCCTAAGAGGAGGTCTCCAAAAGGCGCTTCAAAGAAGAGGTAATTACCGTTACCAATTCTTTCATCTTTATTTCTTCTTCCACTTCTTCTTCTTAGGTTGTTTCATTATGAAGTAATAACATCAGTATCACTCATATACTGATATGTTATTATAAGTATTAAACAACCCTATTTCACCATCTATCCATCCTACGGAAAAAGAAATCACCGCGCGTGCGTACGTACGGAATACCGTCTCCACGCCGTGGTGTAATCTATTTTCCACCACCACCTTACATGGATGGGTATAATGGTGTAAAGAATAACTATACATAGTTATTACAACATCATATTGATTCTGATATATTGTATAATTCACTCCAATTCAATTCAATATTTATAGAAATGATATCATCGCTCGTGCGTACGTACGGACTACCGTCTCCACGACGCGATGAGATTCATTCTCCATGTTAACCATTTAAGAATGATTATAATGTATATATAAGAAAAAATAATGAAATATATGACATTATAAATCTACTGGATTTATGTATATATATACATATGTAAGTCATCTACTTACTTCCATTTCAAGACAATAAGGAAAGGAAAACAGCGTTCATGCGTACGTACGGACTGCCGTCTCCATGAACGGTGTTTTTCATTTTATTTATCTACCTATTATATATATAAATATACTGAATATATATGATATATAAATCATATTTTATATTCTGGAAGTAAGTAAATCATGATATAAGTAATAATGATGTCAAGAACAACAAGTCAAAACACCTACGATAAATGAAACGATTTTACCCAAAACGCTTATTTAACATGGAATTTACAAAAGAACGGGTAATATAATGTCATAAGTGAACCATATATGATATCATAAAAATGAATATGATTCTGTAATAAGTCAATAACATGATTTAAATCGTTATACAGGAGGTTCGGACACTTACAAAGCAAGTCGGACCTAAGGTAAGGGAAATACCACAATCTCATTTTTATCCGAGATTGTTTATACTTTGGTATTTACTGGGGTGTATTTTATCATCCACATCCATGTTTCTTCAATATGTAATATTATTTCCATCCACCTACAATTGTTTAAATCCAATTTTACCCTTCGGTGAGATTTTAGTAAAAGATATGAAATGAATCTTTTGTCGTTTTTTTTATATACGAGGTACTTTTTGACTTTTCCGAAAAAAGTACGAAGAATGTTTTTTTAACTTATACGGAACAAACGGATTTATACTGTTTTATAAAGCCTTATTTTCATGAAGCTTCCTCTAAAAGATTTCCTGACTATTTTCAATAAAATCTTTTTCTTTTAAAATTGCATGATGTTTTGTGAAAAGAAATTGATTTTGAAGAAAAAAGGATATTTTCCTCAAGAATTCATTTCAAGTGTTTTATCAAAATTATTTTCCATCTAAGATAATAAAGGGTTCTGTTTCTATCCATATTTTTACATTGATTTGACTATGTTGTGATGGAATTATGTTTATGAATTCCTTTATCTTATATGAATGGTTTTATGATGTCATGTTGTTTAAGAATCCCATTTTTATTACATGGGTTATGCAATGATGTATGATTTATGATTTTGTGGCACACATAAGAAAGGATTCATTAAGAGATGGGTGGGACCTATATCTCCCTCCAATGCATTGGGTAAAGATTTTATATCTCGTGAGATAGACATGGCTGGAATGGTAGGTTATACCGGTTCAGTGAAACAGGACTGAAACGAGGATTACTCGATTCAGAAAGGGACTTTGTCCACTAAGATAGTCTTGGCAATGAGTCTTGACTAACAAGAAATGATTCTCTATGATTATGTGTGTATTCCACAATGAGTAATGTTTTAAGTTATGATTTCATTTCACTACTATGATTTATCCCATGTTATGAAATTATGATCTCTTTTGCAGGTTAAGATTTCCAAAAAATGTTATGTTCTTATGAAAATTATGTGATTGATATTTCCTTTGTTTACCCTTACTGAGCATTTGAGCTCACCCTTTTATGTTTTCTTTTCCCCAGGATATAAATAAAGGTTTTAGGTATAAAAAGGAAGATCTTTATGGGAGATGTTGAAGATCTTCCACCACAATTAGAAGTTTACGTTCCGAGTTTCCAAAGACACTAAACTATTACGATCCTTGTGTGTGTGTTTTTTGTTATGTACTAAGTATTCCGCAAAAGTAATGTAATGTCAATGTACGTCAGGCTTCGGGTCTCTACAATGATTAGGGAGGAGCTTCGATTAGGGAAGAAGAGGAAAGAAAATGTAACATACCACGTGTAATAAATGTGGGAAGAAGCACTTGGGAAACTGCTTTCTTGGGAGCAAGAAGTGCTACAAGTGTGGAAGAGATGGCCATGTTGCATGGAATTGTTAAAGTGAGGTGAAGCCTCAAATTCCCAAAACTAACGACAAGGGGATGATGGTGTAGGCCCTACCTTATGTCTAATGTTATAAGTGTGGAAAACTTGGGAACTTTTCCAATCACTGTCCAAATATGAGGGTAGTGGAGGGGAATCACCATCAGCCTCAGTAATGGTCAAGGGAACAAGGTTGTAATTTTGAAATCACTATGGCTGAAGTTGAAGTGCCAAATTATGTGGTGGCATGTAATCATTTTGTTCTATCAAAACTAGAAAGTACTTTGTTAGATTCTGGTTCTACACATTCCTTTATTTCCTCCATGTTTTCAAATAATTTAGAATCAACCCCCAATTTTCTAAAAGTAGAGTTATTAGTCAAGACTCCTGGTGGGATTATCCAAGCATCGTAAGTGTTTAGAAACTCTAGTATTTAATTTAGTGAGCATAATCTTATCACAAATCTGGTAGTCATTCCCATGCTAGAATTCGACATTATACTAGGGATAGACTGGCTCTCAAATTATAATTCTAAGATCAAATGCCGAAGCAAGTAAATATCAGTAGTCTTGAATGGAAAACCTACAGTTATCTTCCAAGGAGAGATATCTCAACCTGATATTTGTCTATAAGAACCTCCTATATCCTTTTTTATGGATTTTATCAGTAAATAAGAAGAAGGAAATGAGTGTTTGAGGATACAAAATGTTCCCATCTTCCAGGAATATGTTGACGTATTTCCTGAGGAGTTACCCAGACCTCCCCTAGAAAGAGAGGTAGAGTTCTCAATTGAACTCATTCCGGGGTCTCATCATATATCTAATACCCCCTATAAGATGGAAAATGTGGAGATATAAGAATTAAAGAAACAAATCCATTATCTTTTGGATAAGTGGTTTATCTGACCAAGTGTGTCTCCTTGGGAAGAACCTGTTCTCTTTATGAAGAAGAAGGATGGATCGATGCGGCTATGCATTGATTATAGGGAACTGAATGGGATCATAGTGAAGAAAACATACCCTCTTCCAAGAATTTGTGACTTATTTGACCAACTTTGTGGGGCCCAATTCTTCTATAAGATTGATCTTCAATCTGGTTGTCATCAATTGAGGGTGAAGAAATAAATTATTCCAAAAACCGCCTTCCGATCAAGATATGGGCATTATGAGTTTTTTATTATTCCCTTTGGATTGACTAATGCACCTTATATTTTTATGGATTCGATGAATAGAGTCTTTAAAGACTACCTTGATAACTTTTTGGTAGTTTTTATTGATGATATTATGATATATTCCCAAAGTCACAAGAAGCATGAGGATCATATAAGGGGTATTTTGAAAACTCTATAGAATGAGAGGCTTTTTGGAAAGTTCAGAAAATGTTAATTCTAGTTAAAACAAGTTTCTTTCTTGGGGAACATTGTTACCAATGAAGGAATCACAATTGACCCTACAAAGACAAAAATTTGTAGAGGACTGGCCTCAGCCTATAACAATAACTGAGATTCGTAGTTTCCTTGGATTAGCGGGATATAATAGGAGGTTTGTGAAAACAAATCATGAATTTCTAGTCCATTAACCAAGTTAACTCGAAAAGGGGTCAAGTTCATCTAGACAAAGGAGGGTGAGGAAAGTTTCCAAGAGCTGAGGAAGATATTTGTTACTGCATCCGTGTTATCTCTGCCCTCAAGTGGAGAAGGATTAATTATTTTTTAGCGATGCATCTCTGAAAGGGTTTGGGTGTGTCCTCATTCAAAATGAAAAATTCATTGCTTATGTATCACGATAGTTGAAGACTCATGAGAAAAATTATCCTACGCATGATCTAGAGATAGTTATGGTCATTTTTTATCTGAATATGTAGATGCACTACCTTTATGGGGAGAAATGTGATATATACATAGACCATCCAATGTTGAAGTATATTTTCACACAAAAGGAATTGAATATGAGGCAGAGGATATGGTTGGAACTTCTCAAAGACTATGATTGTTCAATTCATTGTCATCCCGAAAGAGAAAAAAAAGTCACTGATGCATTAAGCAGGAAAGACCCAGTTGTTATTTCCATGATGAGGATACAAATAGATCCTTTGATAAATGAACTAGTAAAGCTAGACATGGGAATTATAAGGGAAGGGACATCATCAACCCTAACCCAAATGATTTCTCAACTAACATTACTAGATAAGATCAAGAAATCTCAGAAAGAAGATCCTTTGTTACAGAAGAAGTTTGAGGCTATGAAGGATGGGAAGTTTCCTAAGTTCAATATTGATCATGTCATGACCCGTCTTCGAGGCCCGTGCCGTGAATACTCCAAGCCCGTCTTCCATAGGCCAGGGGTTGGAAACTAGCACCAAGGCGTAAAACTCGGAAAAAGGGAAGGAATTTCCTTTGGAAAGTAAACCACAAACACCACAGAGCAAGCTGGCAGAAGTAAACACTAAGTAAAAATTGGTACAACAGTAAGTGCGGAAAGTAAGTGGGCTAGAATACAAACCCAAACTGAAAGTAAAGTACAACTCGAAAGGGAAAACAGCAACTGAAAAGTAAAGCCGCAACGTCGAGCCGTCCACTGGAAGTCCCACCTGAAGGGTGGATACAAATAGCCTCCACTGCTCCTCGGGTCCAGTCGACTGCTCTGAGTACATCCCACCCAGTGGTCCACCTCTAGGTACCGTCCTGCTCCACAATCCCCCACCACGATCAGCGTTGTCTGTCGTCTGCAACCAACACAATGTAGTGCGGGCATAGCCTGTGCAGGGGTGAGTATAAGCTACTCAGTAGGGACCCCGAGACCCCCGAAGGTCTCCCAGAATCCACAAAGGATAATCCACAAAGGAAAGATACAATCACTAAGTAACATCCGACACGGCTTAGGTATATGCCCATAAATATACCTAAGTCATCAATTCTCGTTCGACTCCAACATCCGAGCCCAAGTACAACCCAGTCCACACAGGAAAGCAAAACATAAATCCACACAGGATAGCACAACACAATCCACAAAGGAAAGCAAAATAGGATTCAGCTCACACAGGTATACTTCTTCATATGATGATAAAGATGACCAGATATTTCCACTGATTCATCTAAGTCGTCGGACCCACAAAGGATCGATAGGTACTAACCCCCGCAATGACCCACAAAGGATCGATAGGTAACTAACCCCCGCAATGACCCACAAAGGATCTGACCCACAAAGGATCGATAGGTAACTAACCCCCATAATGACCCACAAAGGATCTGATCCACAAAGGATTGATAGGTAACTAACCCCCGCAATGACCCATAAAGGATCTGACCCACAAAGGATCGATAGGTAACTAACCCCCGCAAAGACCCACACAGGATCAGACCCACACAGGATCTGTAGGCGCTGGCCCACATAGGACCGCTGAGCGCTGACCCACACAGGATCGGACCCACACAAGATCGGTAGCACTGACCCACAAAGGATCATTGAGTGCTGTAGTCGTCGCAGTCGAATCCACTGAGGATCTCTGTACAGTCGTCGCCGTCACAGTAGCAGTCATAGCCAGCTCTAGGGTTCCCGCACACAGCAAGCTCGTTTCGAAGGGTCCGCTCCACGATCCGAGAGGCGGATACATCAACTGACACATAGTCCCGAGTTGATGTATCCAAAAGTTCCATATCGTCAACAGGAACTCAACGTCACAGACGGCGCGTCAATCGGACGCCCGGTCTGAGAGTTATTGGCTTTTTCGTTCGAGGAGCCCGGTTGGTTTTTAACGCAAAACCAACCCTACCGTACTCCACCTGCATCCAAACCTCGGGCGGAGTAAGCCAAAAGATCCGTCTCACTTAGTGGGATTCAACAAAGTCAACGGCACGTCAATCAGACGTCCGAAGCTCAAGATATGAGTGTTTCTGCTCCGAGGGCCCGGTTGGTTTCGTGTACGAACCAACCCGGCCGAACCCAAAGTATTCCTAAACCTTGAGTGTGATATACCTAAATGACTGTCTCGATCCAAGGATCACATCGCCACTAACGGTGCGTCGTTCGGAGTTCCGTAGCTCAAGTTATGAGCAAAATACCGAAAAGGTCCAGGAACGGGGGTTCTGGGCCCGGACCGACCCGGCCCGACCCCCCCTGGGTCGGCCTGAACCGGGTCCGGGTCCGACCCGGCCGGCGCGGCCCGGCCCGGCTGCCTGGCGGCTCGGTCGTGATGGCCGAGCGAGTGCAAGGGGGCGCCGCCCCCCTTGAAGGTTCCGAGCCCCGCGTGGGGGACCGCCTCTCGCCAACGGACGCGGCAAGGCCGCGTCCTTCCTCCACGGTCCCATGCGGCCGCGAGACCAGCCAGCGCCGCCGCGGCTTTCGGCCGCGGCGGGTCTTCTTGGTGGCGCACTGACGGAGACTTCCGCAGACCACCGGACGCGCTCCGGTGGTCCGATTCACCGGCAGTCTTCGCCAGTGATCGTCTCGGGACCCGACCTTCGCTACAAAGCCTTCAAAACGCCCGAACGGCATGTTTTTTCATCATCCGCCGTCCGCACACCAAGAACGAAGGGCGGTGGGTTCGGACTTGTTCATTGGTCCGCACCCACCGCGTTAGCGGTTTAAAAAGTCTCACAGCAATCATTTAAACACAAGTCGCGGATATAAATCACAAAGATTTAAAAGAATCAAACCCCTACCTCATAGTTGTCATCGGGCGAGAGTTCTTCACAGAATTGACCGTCGTAGAAGAAGAGGATCGTTGTGTCGTGGAAGGGTGTCGCGTCGTCGCGGAAGGGCGTCACATCATCGCAGAAGGGCGTCGCGTCGACGATCTCTGAGGTTTTAAGAAAACACACGGATTTAATTTCATGAATTAAATCCATGTTAAGGATAATATACACAAAGGAATTAAAGATTTGAAAACTCCTACCTCAAGCAGTTGTTGAAGATTTGTCGCGGGGAAAGAATGTCGTGGAAGAAGCGTCGGTGTCGCGGTACTCGGCGCCGCGTCGTTGATCTCCGAGGGCTCGGTGTTCTTTGTTGCCCTTTCGTCGGAGGTCGGCGTTCTTCGCGTTCTTCATGTTCTTCGCATTCTTCGCGTTCTTCGCGAAGGAGGATGAATATCTTTAGAGATTATCCAAAGGTTTAACACAACAAGCAGATAATAAAATAAGTCCTCATCTTATTTTATTATCAACTAAAGAATTTGAAAAACAAGGATAAGAAATGAACAATTAATCCAAAGAATTAATTTCAATGAACTAACCACCCAATTAATAGGGGCGTTAAGAATTTAAAAAAATGCGTCAGGTTACTTTCATTAATGAGGAGTTTCCACGGGTGCGTTACTTAGAGGAAAAGAAACGGTGGGGCTCGTGCGGGCCCCACCTCACAAATATCCTACCAAGAGGGTAGGATATTTTGGATTTCACCCTATCTGCATCAACTTAGCTCAAGTGGCTTTAAGTGGCTTTTAAGTGGCTTTAAGTGAAATAAAAAATAAAGTTGTCGCACCACTTTATTTTATTTCTTAACTTAACCCCAAAAATTTAAAAACCACACCCGAGCAAACGCAACTCTGGAAGAGGCATTTCTAAGCAAATACCAGCACTGTGATTCCATTGGTGCCCACATAATTTGATTCTGAGCACTGGTTCAAAAGTTAGAAAAACTCACTCGTTCGTTCATTGAACGTACCTGAGCCAAACTTCGGAAAATGATTTCGGGCACACCGGGCCTCGGAATCAAGTACCGTCAGAAACTGCGTTCTTGTAAAATTCCAAAGAAAATTAAGAAAAAAAAGTTCCTTGAAATTTACGGGTCTTTACATCACTCCCACCTCAGGGCTTTATGTCCCCGTAAAGATACATCATGAACTAGGGAAACAAATGTGGGTACTGAGCATGCATCTGAGCCTCCTGCTCCCAAGTGCTCTCCTGGAGGTTTCTGTGCTGCCATCTGATGCGCACTAGAGGAATTGACCATCCACGTAGGAACTGCTCCTGTCGATCCTCGATCTCCACTGGAACCTCTGCAAAAGTCGCCTCATCATCAACGTCCATCTCCCCATGGTCAATGATATGCGTCGGGTCATGCATGTATCTCCTCAGCTGAGATACGTGGAAGACGTCGTGCACCCGGTGTGACTGAGGTGGTAGAGTCAGGCGATAGGCCACCTCGCCAATCCTGCTGAGGACCTAGAATGGTCCGATGAAGCATAGAGACAACTTTCCACCTCGGAAAAATCTTCGTAATCCACGTCGAGGTGAGACACGCAAGAAGACGTGGTCACCATCCTCGAACTCTAGTGGCCTCCGCCTCCTGTCAGCATAAGACTTATGCCGGCTCTGAGCTGTCCTCATCTGCTCCTGGATGACCTGGACCTTCTCTGTTGTGGCCCAGACCATCTCTAGTCCCACAAGTGCTGACTCCCCAGGGTATGTCCAGCACAAAGGAGATCTGCAAGGTCTGTCGTACAACGCCTTGTACGGTGCCCTCCCGATGGTGGAGTGGTATCTGTTGTTGTACGCAAACTCCACCAAGGGTAGGTAGTCCTCCCAGCTGCGACCAAAGTTTAGGAAACATGCACGGAGAATGTCCTCGAGAGTCTGAATGGTCCTCTCCTTCTAACCATCCGTCTGAGGGTGAAAGGCGGTGCTCAGACGTAGCTGCGTCCCGAACGCCTCCTGCAACCCCTTCAAAAGCTGGGAAGTAAAGAGAGCATCTCGATCGGAGATGATAGATGATGGAACACCATGAAGTCATACAATATCCTAAACGTAGAGACGCCCCAATCTCTTCACTGAGCCCTACTCTCTGATGGGTAAGAAGTGAGCCGACTTGGTGAGTCGGTCGACAATCACCCAGATGTAGTCGTGACCTATGGAAGTGCGTGGAAGTCCAGTCACGAAGTCCATAGATATCCCGTCCCACTTCCACTCCAGGACCTCCAAGGGTTGTACCAAGCCTGCTGGTACCTGATGCTCTGCCTTCACCTGCTGGCAGGTGAGGCATCAAGAAACAAACTCTACCACAGCCTTCTTCATGCCCGGGCACCAGTGCTGTCGTCTGATATCCTGGTACATCTTCGCCATTCTAGGATGTACCGCCAAAGGAGAAGTGTGAAACTCTCTCAGCACCTCCTCTCGTAAAGCGACTGGTACTAAGGTACGTCCTCTGAAAAGGATGTCATGCTCTGCTCCAAAGGAGAAACCATCAGGTGCATGTCCTGAGGATATTTGTGCACACCGCGTCTCATAGTCAGGGTCCCCACGTTGTGCCTCTCTGACCCGCTGTAGTAGTGGAGGGGTGACTGTGAGAGACTGAAGGAAGGCTACCCCATCTCTATCCACAAAGGATATCCGCAAAGCGGCTAGCTACTCTGTCGCCTCCTTGAGTAGCTGAATGCCCATCCTCCGGCTGAGAGCGTCGGCTACCACGTTCCCCTACATAGGAGTATAGACTATCTCAAAGTCATATTTCTGGAGGAACTCGAGCCATCGCCTCTGTCTCTGGTTCAGTTCCTTCTGAGAGAAGATGTACCTGAGACTTTGATGGTCATAAAATACTGTAAAGCGCTCTCCCATCAGATAGTGTCGCCATGTCTTCAGAGCGAAGACCACTGCTGCTAACTCCAGGTCATTGGTAGCGTAGTTCTGCTCATGTGGCCTCAACTGACATGATCCATAGGTGATCACTGCCCGCTCCTGCATCAGGACACATCCGAGTCCGTTCCCTGATACATCGCAGTAGAATACGTACCCTACTCCCTCCTCAGGCAACCTCAAGATAGGTGCGCTGGTCAATCTCTGTCTCAGCTCCTGGAAGCTCTGTTGACATCTGTCTGACCACACAAAGGGTTTCCCCTTCTTCGTCAAAGCTGAGAGTGGTGCCGAAACTCTGGAGAAGTCTGGCACAAATCTCCAATAGTATCCAGCTAGTCCCAAGAAACTCTGCACCTCCGTCACGCTCTTGGGTGACTCCCAAGCTAGCACTGCCTCGATCTTCGCAGGATCCACTGAAACTCCCGCCTCAGAGATGACGTGTCCCAAGAAGTGGACCTCACGTATCCAGAACTGACACTTCGAGAGTTTTCCATAAAGATGGTGCTCTCAGAGTGCTTCTAGTACAACACGCAAGTGGTAGGCATGCTCCTCCTCAGTCGTCGAATAAATCAAAATGTCGTCGATGAAGACCACGACAAATCGATCAAGGTATGGATGAAAGATCATGTTCATGAGGCCCATGAACACTGCGGGAGCATTGGTTACACCGAATGGCATAACCAAAAACTCATAGTGGCCATACCGACATCTGAAGTTCATCTTCTGTACGTCCTCGTCCCGAACTCTGAGCTGATGATAGCTTGACCTGAGGTCTATCTTCGAGAACCACAGTGCTCCCTTGAGATGATCGAAGAGGTCATCAATCCTCAGTAGCGGATACTTGTTCCCCACTGTCACCTGGTTCAGGCGATGATAGTCGACACAAAGTCGCAAGCTCCCGTCCGCCTTCTTGGAGAACAAAATCGGGGAAGCCCAGGGTGAAACACTGGGTCAGATGAACCCCTTTCCCTGCAAGTACTCCAACTGTACTCTTAGCTCTCGAAGCTCAGCGGGGGACATCCGATATGCTGGAGTCGATATCGGGGTTGTCCCGGGGTATAGGTCAATATAAAATTCTACCTCTCTGCGAGGAGGTAGCCCTGGAACGTCGTCAGGGAAGACGTCCGCATACTGATCCACCACTGCAGGAAAACTAGGACTTCGCATGTCAACTACTCCTAGGATGAGGCTAGCCAAATGATGAGTGATGGGCTGTCCTATCCTCTGCGGAAGTCCATCTTGTGCTGCGAAGGCTCCCTTCTCGTCGGTGAAGGTGAACCTGCTCCCGTCGGTGCATACACATCGCACCTTGCGCCTAATACAGTCAATCTGTGCATGGACTGTAGATAACCAATCCATGCCCAAGATGACGTCGTAAGGCCTCGACGTCGCTACAAGAAGATCCCAGCCGAAGCTCTCGCCTCCTAGAGTAAGCTCACACTGACGGTACCAGTGCGTAATCGTCGAGTCTGCTCCTGTAGGAGTCTCTAGACGTAAGGATCGAGCCAACGGCTCTGTCAGAATCTCCGAGCTCCGAACAAGGGCAGCGGATATAAAAGAGTGAATCGCTCCTGTTTCTATAAGAACTGCAGAAAGGGTGTAATAGACACAGATCGTACCTCGAATCATCTCGGGTGCGTCGTGGTCGTAGGCCTCCGCTGCCTGGAGTTGTGCCTGTCTCTGCCCTCCAGCTCCCTGTGGTCTGGGTGGACCTCCTGGTGGTGGTGGTGGTAGAGCCTCAAATTGTCGCCCACCACCTGCTGCTCGGCCATCTCCTCTGCCTCGTCCACCTCCTCCTTGAGGACCACCACGGTCGACCCTCTGCCTCTGCCTGGGTGGCCCCTCAACTGTCTTCTGCTCCTCGGCACGGTGGGTCGGGCAGTCACGAGCCATGTGGCCCTGCCCGCCGCATGTGTAGCACTGCCTGCCTCTCGAAAGACAAGCTCCACGTTGTGTTCCCCGCAGTAGGTCTCTCCACTGGAGAAGTTTCAGCAAGAAAACTCTCGATCAAAAGGGCTCGCTCTAGTAATCCTGCCTGAGTCGGAATGCTGAGGGAGATCAGTGATGCCCTGATCTCATGTCTCAATCCCTGCTCAAAGGTCTGGTCCTGGAAGAATGGGTCTCGTACCATGTCTGTCGAGTAGCGAGAGAGATCGGTAAATCTCTCCGAGTACTGGGCGACCGTCAAGCTGCCCTGCCGCAGCTGAAGAAGCTCCTGGATGCGTACCGCACGGAGGGTCGCCGGGATGAACTCTAAGTGGAAGAGGCCCTCAAAGTCTGTCCAAAGAAGAGATGCCTCATTGTGCACCTGGAGAATCAAGCTCCACCATCGGCCCGTTGCCGCGTGCAGTAGGATCGCTGCAAGGATCACCATGAGGTCTGCTGGTATCCTCACTAACCGGAAAACTCGCACCACTGCCTCCAGCCAGTCCTCGGTTGCTTGGGGGTCCGTCTCCCTGCGGAACCTGGGTGGTCGCTGGCACTGGAACTCATGCAGTGCACAAAGGCGACGTACATCGTCAGCAGCTGGGGCTGGAAGCATCGGTGGCTCGGCGGGTAGAGGTACCGTCGGTGCCTCAGCTGTCAAAGGGACCTGCACCGAGGCCTCGTCGCTCGGTGGGTTTTCGTCACGCTCAACTCTCGGAACCCTAGCTAGCTGCCATCGTAGGGCCATCCTAAAAAGGAAATAGATGCGCCACGGTCAGAACAATATACCTGGTGATCTGACACAAAGTAATCACAAAGAAAACTTGAAACACACATGCAATTAATGTTTTCGTGCATTAAGTCGAAAATCAGAAGTCAGGGTCCTGGTGTACGGATACGTCAGCCACCGCACCAACACTGGACTCCCTGGACTGATAACCACACCCAATACGCTAAACACTATAGCTTCACATAGAAAAGATTAGATTCCGTGGTATAACCGAACTCCTCTGATACCAATTTGTCATGACCCGTCCTCGGGGCCCGTGTCGTGACTACCCCAAGCCCGCCTTCCATAGGCCAGGGGCTGGCGACTAGAACCAAGGAGTAAATCCCGGAAAAAGGGAAGGAATTGCCTTTGGAAAATAAACCATAAACACCACAGAGTAAGTAGGCAGAAGTAAACACTAAGTAAAAACTGGTACAACAGTAAGTGCGGAAAGTAAGTGGTCCAGAATACAAACCCAAACTAAAAGTAAAGTACAACTCGAAAGGGAAAATAGCAACTGAAAAGTAAATCCGCAATGTCGAGCCGTCCACTAGAAGTCCCACCTGAATGGTGGATACAGATAGCCTCCACTGCTCCTCGGGTCCAGCCGACCGCTCCGAGTACGTCCCACCCAGTGGTCCACCTCCAGGTACCGTCCTGCTCCACAATCCCCCACCACGATCAGCGTTGTCCGTCGTCTGCAACCAACACAACGTAGTGCGGGCATAGCCCGTGCAGGGGTGAGTATAAGCTACTCAGTAGGGACCCAGAGACCCCCTAAGGTCTCCCAGAATCCAAAAAGGATAATCCACAAAGGAAAGATACAATCACGAAGTAACATCCGACACGGCTTAGGTATATGCCCATACATATACCTAAGTCATCAATTCTCGTTCGGCTCCAACATCCGAGCCCAAGTACAACCCAGTCTACACAGGAAACCAAAATGTAAATCCACACAGGATAGCACAACACAATCCACAAAGGAAAGCAAAACTGGATTCAGCTCACACAGGTATACTTCTTCATATGACGATAAAGATGACCAGATATTTCCACTGATTCATCTAAGACGTCGGACCCACAAAGGATCGATAGGTACTAACCCCCGCAATGACTCACAAAGGATCTGACCCACAAAGGATCGATAGGTAACTAACCCCCGCAATGGCCCACAAAGGATCTGACCCACAAAGGATCTAACCCACAAAGGATCAATAGGTAACTAACCCTCGCAAAGACCCACACAGGATCGGACCCACACAGGATCTGTAGGCGCTGACCCACACAGGACCGCTGAGCGCTGACCCACACAGGATTGGACCCACACAGGATCGGTAGCACTGACCCACAAAGGGTCGCTGAGTGTTGTAGTCGTCGTCGTCGAATCCACTGAGGATCTCTGCACAGTCGTCGTCGTCACAGTAGCAGTCGCAGCCAGCTCTAGGGTTCCCGCACACAACAAGATCGTTTCGGAGGGTCCGCTCCATGAGCTGAGAGGCTGATACATAAAATGACACATAGTCCCGAGTTGATGTATCCAAAAGTTCCATATCGTCAATAGGAACTCAACATCGCAGACGGCGCGTCAATCGGACGCTTGGTCTGAGAGTTATTGACTTTTTCGTTCCAGGGTCCCGGTTGGTTTTTAAGGAAAAACCAACCCGACCATACTCCACCTGCATCCAAACCTCGGGTGGAGTAAGCCAAAAGATCCATCTCACTTAGAGGGATTCAACAAAGTCTACGGCACGTCAATCGGACGTTCGAAGCTCAAGATATGAGTGTTTCCGCTCCGAGGGCCCGGTTGGTTTCGTGTACGAACCATCCCGGCCAAACCCAAAGTATTTCGAAACCTTGAGTGTGATATACCGAAACGACCGTCTCGATCCAAGGATTGCATCGCCACTGGCGGCGCATCGTTCGGAGGCCTTTAGCTCATGTTATGAGCAAAATACCGAAAAGGTCTGGGAACGGGGGGTCTGGGCCCGTACCGACCCGGCCCAACCCCCCCCCCCCCCCCCCCCGGGTCGGCCCGAACCGGGTCGACCCAACCCGGGTCCGGGTCCGACCCGGCCCGGCCGCCTGGCAGCTCGGCCGTGATGGCCGAGCAGGTGCAAGGGGGCGCGCGCCCCCCTTGAAGGTTCCGCGGCCCCACGTGGGGGGCCGACTCTCGCCAACGGACGTGGCAAGTCCGCGTCCTTCCTCCGCGGTCCCGCGCGGCCGTGGGACCGGCCAGCGCCGCCGCATCCTGGCGGCCGGCCGCCGGCGGAGACTTCCGCGGACCACCGGACGTGCTCCGGTGGTCAGATTCGCCTGCGGTCTTCGCCAGTGATCGTCTCGGGACCCGACCTTCGCTACAAAGCCTTCAAAACGCCCGAGCGGCTTGTTTTGTCATCGTCCGCCGTCCACACACCAAGAACGAAGGGCGGTGGGTTTGGACTTGTTCGTTGGTCCACACCCACCGCGTTAGCAGTTTAAAAAGTCTCACAATAATCATTTAAACACAAGCCGCGGATATAAATCACAAAGATTTAAAAGAATCAAACCCCTACCTCATAGTTGTCGTCGGACGAGAGTTCTTCGCGGAATTGACCGTCGCGGAAGAAGAGGATCATCTCATCGCGGAAGGGCATCGTGTCGTCGCGGAAGGGCGTCGCGTCGTTGCGGAAGGGCATCGCGTCGATGATCTCTGAGGTTTTAAGAAAACACATGGATTTAATTTCATGAATTAAATCCATGTTAAGGATAAAATCCACAAAGGAATTAAAGATTTGAAAACTCCTACCTCAAGAAGTTGGTGAAGATTTTTCGCGGGGAAAGAATGTCGCGGTACTCGGCGTCCCGGCGTCGATCTCCGAGGGCTCGGTGTTCTTCGTTGCCCTTTCGTCGGAGGCCGGCGTTCTTCGCGTTCTTCGCGTTCTTCACATTCTTCGCATTCTTCGCGAAGGAGGATGAAGATCTTTAGAGATTCTCCAAAGGTTTAACACAACAACCAGATAATAAAATAATTCCTCATCTTATTTTATTATCAACTAAGGAATTTGAAAAACAAGGATAAGAAACGAACAATTAATCCAAAGAATTAATTGCAACGAACTAACCGCCCAATTAATAGGGGCGTTAAGAATTTAAAAAAAACACATCACTTGACTTTCATTAATGAGGAGTTTTTGCGGGTGCGTTACTTAGAGGAAAAGAAACGGTGGGGCTCGTGCGGGCCCCACCTCACAAATATCATACCAAGAGGGTAGGATATTTTGGATTTCACCCTATCCACTTCAACTTAGCTCAAGTGGCTTTAAGTGGCTTTTAAGTGGCTTTAAGTGAAATAAAAAATAAAGTTGTCGCACCACTTTATTTTATTTCTTAACTTAACCCCAAAAATTTAAAAACCACACCCGAGCAAATGCAACTCCAGAAGAGGCGTTTCTAAGAAAATACCGGCACTGCAATTCCATCAGTGCCCTCAGAATTTGATTCTGAGCACCTGTTCAAAAGTTAGAAAAACCCGCTCGTTCGTTCACTGAACGTACCCAAGCCAAACTTCAGAAAATGATTCTGGGCACACCGGGCCTCGGAATCAGGTGCCGTCAGAAACTGCGTTCTTGTAAAATTCCAAATAAAATTAAGAAAAAAAAATTCCTTGAAATTTAAGTGTCTTTACAGATCATGAAGGTGTACTAAAATTTCATACAAGACTATGTGTTCCATCTATTTCGGAAATAAAGAAGGAGATGATGGATGAATCTCATAGCTCTACTTTCTCTATACATCCTAGAAGCAAAAAAAATGTATAGGGACCATTGTGATCATTATTGGTAGGATAATATGAAAAGGGAGATTGCTGAATACACTTCAAGGTTCCTGGTATGTTAGCAAGTAAAGGTAGAGTGATAACTTCATAAAGGGGTATTGAAACCACTACCCATACCAGTATGGAAGTGGGACAATATCACTGTGGACTTTGTCACTGGTCTCCTAAGAACTTCCAAAGGAAACAATGTGATATGGTTTATTGTGGACTATCTCATCAAGACTGCCTATTTTATCTCTATTCGGAAAGATTTATCTCTTGATCAACTTTTTAGGATTTACATGAAGGAAGTGGTAAGGCTGCATGGAGTTCCAATTTTTATTATATCTAATCATGATCCAAGGTTCACATCAAAATTATGAAGAAGTCTTTAATATGCTCTGAGTACCAAATTGAATTTTTTTTACGGACTATCACCCCCAAACTGATGTCCAATCTAAAAAGACTATTCAAACACTCGAGGACATGGTGAGAGCATACTCAATGGAATTTAAGTGTGGATGGAATCAACATATCCTTTTAGTTGATTTCTCTTACAACAATAGCTTACACTCGAGCATTTAAATGGCACCCTATGATGCTCTATATGGGAAGAAATGTAAAACTCCTACTTGTTGGGATGAAGCTAGTGAGAGAAATATTCTTAGGCTTGATCTTGTATAGAATATGATAGAAAAGGTCCATGCCATCCAGCAACACATTAAGGCTACTCAGAGTCGGCAAAAGAGCTATGTCGACAACCATCGAAGGGACTTGGAGTTTGATGTTGGTGACAAATTCTTTCTTTGAATTTCACCTTAGAAGTGAGTCATGAGGTTTGGGAAGAAAGCGAAGCTTATCCCTAGGTACATTGTCCCCTATGAAATCCTTGATCGTGTGGAAGCAGTGGCCTATCGGCTTGCACTTCCTCTAAATCTAGCACAAGTTCATGATGTCTTCCATGTATCCCTCTTGAGGAAGTACATATATGACCCTTCACATGTACTAAATCTAGATGTGGTACAACTAGAACATGACCTTTCTTATGGGGAACAACCAATGGAGATCTTGCATCATAGAGAAAAGGTTTCACACAACAAGACTACCCACCTTGTTAAAGTGTTTTAGAGGAACCACAAATGCGAAGAAACCACATGGGAACCAGAGGAGTCTATGAGGTAGAAGTACCCACACATTTTCTCTTATGAGGGTACGAGTTAAAATTTTGTGGACAAAATTTCTTAAGGGGGGAAGAATGTAATGACCTGAACTTTTGAATAAATTTTATTTCCTACTTTTGTGTGTTATTTCATTTTATACTCCACAAAACTATATCCTTTAATTAATGAAGTGAGTCCATTGGGTTTCGACTGTTATATGACCATTGGTCAATATGACCATTGGAAACTAAAATCTTAATGTTACAATTATTATTTATAAATACACATGATCTTGGTTAATTAATACAAAAAGAAGAGTCAATGGCCTCATCCAGTAGACTCGGGCCGTATGAAGCCCATCTGTTAGAGCTTGGGAAGGAGGTAGCATCTCTGGGATTTGCTCTGGACCAATCCCAAGATGAGCTTCAAAATGTGAATCTTGAATAGAATCACTTAAGGGAGAAGTTCAAGCTTATAGAAATCACCACTTCGGCAATATTGTTCGAGCCGCCCCAAGATTTTATCACCATAGCACCCCTTACACATAGGTCCTATGCAGGTGTTATAAGGGGCTATGTAACGCGACGTTAGTTACTTGTGTAAACCTTTTGTATAAATAAAATTGTTATTTCTTATTAAGGAAAAGTTGGTGAATTTAAAATATCCGAATAAATGTAGGATGAATTTATAGTTCCATATTACTAATGAATTTTGGAAAAAAGGGGTATTTCAAAATATTAATGTAAACTTTAAATAATTAATAATGTGAAATGATTTTCAAAAAATGTTCTTCTACAATTGTGTTCAGTAAGAAATTTAGAGTCTAATAAGATCAACTTTATTTTTTTGGTGAATAGTAAAGTATGAATGGTAATATACCCTTATGAATAGTAATGAATAGTAAATCAGCCAAAAAATTAGATATTTCACCCATGAATGTATAAATACAATTTAGACATCTTAAAAGTGAAAAAACAGTCATAGTATAAGTTTTTTTATTTTTGTAGGTCATAAATATTTTATTTACAATTTTATAATTAATTTAATAATTTAAAATAAAAATTTATTTTCATAAAATTTAATCATAAATTGTTACTTTATTGTCTTATGTTTATACGATAATTTTATGGGACCTTGATTACCTTTTCAAGGTGTTACAAAATAAGATATAGTTTTAGAGTTGTTTTTTTGAATAAATAATGATTTTATTTAAAAATTAAATTAAAAATATTTAAAAAATTATTTTCATAAAATAGATTTTATTTTTGAATTCGGATCATCGATATTAGGTTAGGGTAAAGTTTTAGGATTTTTCTGAAACAGTTCAATTTTCGGTGAATAGTAAAAATACAGTTTTGAGTTTCGGGTGTTTAATGACATCATTGATGATGTAATAATGATGTAATAATGATGTAATAATTCTGGTAGAATTTTTAATAGTAATATATTCTATGAGGTGTCCCAAGTGGCCAATACCATGGGAAAATACCATAGGCGAGTCCATGGTTTTGCAAATAACACCGATGAGGTGTCCCTTGGAAATTAATTAAATGTTTCCTCGGTTTTCCTATAAATACCAAGCCATTTACTCATTAATTTTATTCCAAAATCCTCCTAAATTAATATATTGTCTTTATACCTCCCAATTAGTCCTCCCAAGGTGCCCTCAATCCCCCCAAAGTCTCAACCTTCAAGCTTTTGAAGTTACTCTTCAAGTAAGGGAACCTTTCACCCTCATCTTTTTAGTCATGATTTCCTTTATGTTATGCCTTCTAGTTTTCATATTATTATGTGGGGTATGTTCTTATATATTCTTATTACTTTCCATTTCATGTCCAAATGATGAGATACCCTTTCCTATCTCATCAATTTATTTTCTGAATTTTTTTGCAACGCCGTTAGGTTGCCAAATTTTTCATAAAAGAAATAGCATCTTTTCTTTTCTTTCATGTTTCCTTTTCATGTGGTATGTCATTAAAATATCCATACCATGATCTTATTATATACCCATACTGTATTATGAATTATTTATGAGTGGTTTTCCTTTGTCCCCTCTCTTTTTAATGTTTTCTAAAATGATGTTATGTAGTCGTTATGCTGCAGAATTTTCATATCAAAATATCTCTTTTTCTCAAGAAATTCTCTTGTATTATATTTTGTAGATACCCAAATCTATTTTCATTTCCAGGTTTATTTGTCAATACATAAAATTGATCAATTTGATTATGTAATTTACATACATATAACCCTCACTCCCTTTCCATGGTTTATAAATGACATAATGATCTTATTTTAAAGTACTTTTTAAACGTCACGATTTTGACATGAAACCCATTTCTTTGATTCTATTTGGGTTATTTATGAAATGTTTGGTTATGACCTATGTGGATAACATGAAAATAAATACATATTAAGGGTTATCCCTGATATCACTTCAATGCATTGGGTAAAGAATTAATCTCTATAGATGAAAAGTTACACGATACCTTGGTGAATAACCTTGGTAATATTTTTATAAAACCTTAGGAATGAACCTTGGTGATATGTTCATGAATTTATAAATGAAATTTTGTATCCAAATATTAATGTTTTGAATCATGTTATTTTTATTATGATATTCCTCTTTTTCTATTGCTCATGTCTTGTGGTTTTCATCATGTTCTTATTGATATCACAAGTAAACTGATTCCCTTGATTTCCTTACTTGGCCTTATGATCACCCTTTCCTTTGATGTGTGTGTCCAGGTTATGAGATGAAGTAATTGTACTTAGTATGAACTTATGATGAATCCTTACAAGTGGATTAGAAAAATGTTTTATGTTGTTTTCATGTTTTATGTTCCTGATTTCCAAGACACTAGACTTTAAAGATCCTCTATCTGTAAAATGTAATGAAAAGTTATGTAATAAAAAGGTGGGATGCCATAAATATCTCTTTATTATTGGTCGTTTGGAGTGCCTTTGGATGCAAATGAAAGATACGGGTGAGTCTAATCTTCTTCCTCTATCACTTTTTTGGTTTAGTTCTTGTATTTTGGGTGATCTCCATTCGAATCTCTCAAACCTTTCTTTTTCGATGGGATCTAGGTTGAGGATTCAAAGGTGTGTTGGATTGGGATATAAGGATTAATTTGAGAGTGTGTTCACCAATGGATTCATGGTAGATGGTCTACAAATCATATCCCTTGGGTTTTTTGTATAATTTTTTATGTGGAGTTTTTATTCTTTCCCTATTTTGAAGAGTTCTTGGTTCCATTGACATGATATGATATAGTGATGTCTAAATGATAAATTTAACCCCTCTTGATCACCATGGGATGAAAAGAGGATGACTCAACAACATTAGGTCCACCCAAGGGGTGTGCTGATATTTCTTGGACTTAGAACTTTCTAAGTAAGTATATGGCATAGTGTGAGAACATATAGCCTATGCCGAATTTGTTAATATGCTTAAGTGATGTGAAATTGATGTTTGGTAAAACACTTAGGTTGGGTAATTACATAAGAGGGTTTTTTATTTGGCTTGAAAAAGGGTTAAAAGGATAAATGGAAAATTCTAGGGATTAGCTTTATACTGGAATATGCATAGTGAGATGGGCATGGAAAATGGGAAAGGGGATAAAGGGGTTAAGTAACATGAATAATGAACGTGTTAATGGATTGAGGTAAAATGTAATTTCCCATTTATTTAGATTATTGAGTTGTTGTAAATGATGTTGGATATATTGTTGTGATATGGTGTTTTGTCTTGAATGATAAATAAGCATGTGCACATTTCTTGGTAGGGTAGGGTATTGACTTGAGGTTATACGCCCACAGGTTGAGTTGGACCAAGGTTATATCTCCTCCCCTAAATGCACGGGTTTGGGAAGGGGATGGAGTTATATTACCCTAACAGTTTCATTCCACCCGAACTGAGGCTTCGAGGTGATAATATTGGGAATTTTTGTGAAATGATGCCTAGTGAAATAGGACTTGTTAAATTACCACATGTTGAAAATGTTGATCATGCCTAATCCATTGAACACATGAAAGGGTTGACATGATAAATGAAATGTCTTGGTAATAAAAATGGGTTAATTGGTAGGTTAACTTAAGGGAACATAAATAAAGAAATCTTATTGAACTATTTACCTTAACTTTCATTTATTTATCATTTTAATGCACTATATACCTTGCTGGATATTTTCTAGACACCATTGGTGGTGGCCTACTGAGTTATACTCACACCCTGATTGGGTTGTTGTTGGGTACCTGAGAATATTTCATGCTTGAAGGTCAGGAAAAGGGTAAGTTCCTTATACTAGGGAGATGAGTTTGAGATGGTACATGTTTGGGTGAGGTTCTAGACATGGAGTCTAAACCATTTTGTGGATTCTACTATTTTCTTTCTTTTTTGTTTTGTTCACTTGACACTGTAGCTTGGCTTGGAATATTTATTTTTGTTTATGATAGTACCCAGTTTTAGGATTTGGTCATTTATTCATGTTATGGATTGTTATCTTTTGTTTCTGATATTTCAATTATTCTCTATTGTGTCTTAATCTAGTATTGAGGGTATATTCTCCCTCTGTGACCTATTATACCCTTGATACTAGTCAGCAGCCTCTAGTATACAGGGAGGTGTGCTTGAGGTCATGTAACCACCTAACTCGGAGCACTGGTTTAGTGGATCCTATGTCGAGAACTTTACAATATCTGAATATCATATAGCCAAATACTACTGCATATCTGAATTCAAGATCTATGTGACCGAATATAGTTCCATGTAGCTGAATGTTGTGTATCTAAATTCATGTATAAAAATTTGACTATTTAATGGAATTTGAACCAATTTAAGTAGATGAACACATACTGGATATCCATTTATGTGAATTCCATAGTAGGATTTATATAAGGTATTTTTGTATATATACTTGTTGAAATTATAAAAAATTATAGAATTAACATTCATAAGAAGAAAAAATATCGATATTGAAGTTTTTTTTATTGATATAAACATCAGAAACACTATAAAGGGTGTTCCATCCAAATATGAGAATAAATAGGAGTCGATATTTATCCATAGTAAAAGGAAGATTTTGGCTTGATCAAAAGAGAAGTTTCTAAAATTCTATAATTCTGATAAAATTGAATTTGATAATTCTTTTGTTGTTCATTTTATTTCAGAATATTATTATGCATATTTAATTCAAGATCTAATCATGTTTTTAGGAATAATTAATTTATATATTCTTTTTTGTTTAAAATAAATTTACCAAGTTTTTAAGAATAATATATATGAAAAACCAATAAACCATGATATTTTGCTCATTGTGACCTATATATTTCTGATTTGAGGTTGTTCAAGTGTTCATAAGTGGCTGAGATTGATGTCTGAAAATTTTCCTAGTACTTGATAAATGATAAGTGTTTTAGATTTCATAAATTTAGAAATTAATATCAATTCCTTTAATACATCTATTTTTTGATCGTTTTATACAACTATGGAAATTTAATATGCAGTTTTATCTTGATAAATATGAATAATAAGTTTTTATGAATGTCTTCATGGAATTAAATTTATGTCAACTAGGTTAAATTATCATGGAAATCAACTTCACATAGAACATTTTTTTAGTCGTATATAAAATCATAGAAAGTAACAAATAGAAATTTAATAATCATTATTTCTATTGGAAACCAAAAAGCCTTCACAATTTTATATTTTAGGTAACTAATTTTTATGGAAGTAATTTAATGCTCTTAAATTATTCCTATCATGCACATGATAAGACATGAATATCAAGAAAGAAAAATAGAAAAAGCATAAGTAGTTGATGTTATTTTGGGTTCATAAATTGAGTTTCTATGGGCAGTGTTGTTGTGCGAGATATGAAAATTTCTCAAAGAAGAAGAATAATAATAAGAAAAAGAGTAGAATATGTTGTATGTTGTGGTAAAGAATTAAAAGAGGATCCATCCATCTATTTGAGAACCATTTTGAGAAATATGATGGTTTTGAGTGAATAAGATGAGAGAATCTAATGAGAAGGCTTGTTAAAGTGCTATGAATCCAAGATGTGGTGGAGACCAAGATTCATAACATTTATCTTAAATATCTAAAGTCATTTAAATACTCTAATGTGAATTGAATAATATATTATCTTTTTTATGTAGGGTAATCTTGTATTTAATGGGTTATCTGCATCTTAGGAGGAGCATGGAAGATAACACTTGCATATACTTGGTGGGATGTTGTGGAAACTGTGTGACTCAGGGAATGCTTGGATAGTAGGATATGAAGCTTTGAATTTAGTTTAAATATGGTTATGGATATCTTATGGGAAGTAGGAATTTTTAAGTCTAATGAGGCACAAGAAATATAGTTTTGGAATACACTAACCCCATTAAAATCAGTGATTAAATATAGTGTATAATGTTTGATTGTGGTGAAAAAATAATCAAATAAAAGAGTAGGTATTTGTTCCAAACATTGTAAAAATTTAATGTTCCATTATATACATTATTTTAATAAACATGTTTGATGATTACTTAGTAGAACTAAAATAAATTCCTATGAACTAACTGGAAATAGGGATTAAATTCAAATAGGGTTTTAGGAAGTTTTGAATTTTTTTAAAAAGTTTTCAACATTAAATCCCCCCTACTAAAGTGTTCAAACCTATATAATAGGTATTTCAATTGGTATCAAAGAAAGTTCCCTCTAATTGGATCTACATTAAAGACCCATGAAATTTTATTTAGATTAATGAAGTGCGTATTTGAGATAGTTTAAGAATATCCTTTCTTAGAAAACATAGATTCCATTCTTGTTGTTACTTATGTTGAAGTCCCTTATAGGACACTGAAAATAAGGATAATGAAGAAGTATAAGTAAGTGTGAAAGAACTAAAAGGATTCAAATAGTCAACCACTAGCTAAAAGTTTTCATTATTGTTTGTGTTCCATCAAACCTAGTGAGAGAGAGTCATAAGATGAAATTAGTTCAAGTTGTGCAAAAAATGAGGAGATTTTCAATGATAAAATAATTAATTATTTGTATTCTTAAATCAATGATTATCTTAAAAAGGTACCCTCTAAATTTTATCTGTATATAATAATGAATATAAATGGACTATAGAATGATAATTCATAGTTGTATCAATAGGTTAATATAATGGAAGATTTATTCTCCAAATAGGATGGATAATTCAACACTCTCTCAAGACTAATTAAAGAAAATGGTGAATCCTTTACACTTTGAAATGAATGACTTTCCCTAAAAAATAAATAATTTCAAAGATGTTATTTTGATAAAGTTATAAACAAATATTTGTTTTATGAGATTGAGAGACAGCATAAAACTTTTATGGATATTAAGAAAGGTCACCTAGAAGTGAAAACCAAGAGAGTAAAAGAGATGGAAAATTCCTCGATAGATGCATGGAAGATTCATGATAAAATGTTACAAAAGTTATACTACAAGTTTGAGGATAAAATTATTTTATTTTTTACTGAAAATAATTTTATTAATTAAAATTTTATTTAATTTTAATTAAACTAAAGAATCTATAAATTTTTAGGCTTGAAACATCCCATGTTTCTAAGAAGAGTAGTGCTACCACTTAGTTTTCATAGAGATAATTTACCTTAAGAGGAATTTATACTGGTGATAAATATTTCTTGATAATTCATATAGAAGCTTCCACCTCAACCACATAGAAGAGGATCACCCATAGTCTAAAAGTGCATGCATGTACTAAATCTTTTTTGACAAGAAGTTCTTGAAAAAACGTGAATTCAATAAAAATGTGGGTTAGTGAAAAGTTCATTGAACACACAAATATATTAAGGGTGGAAGTTAGTTAGTCCAAAAAGATCATCCCCCAAACCAAGGTCAAAAATATGATTAAAATTCTCAAAGACATGAAGCATTTCAATTTGGAAACACAACTACAAAAAAATAAAGAGTTTTGTAGGCTATTATCGGTGCTACAAGAGGTCTGGGAATATGGACATAGATAGTTGGAACAAAATGTTATAATATTTAAGATAAATAAGGCCTAAAACCAATGGGATAAAATAAGAAAATACAAAAGAAAACCTACTGAACAAAAATAGAAGAATATGTCCTTGAAAAACAAATTGAATTTTTGGATAATTTCTTTGACTTGTGTAACTTGTAAGTCCATATTGATGATGAGTTATAGTATGTTCCAACTAGCCACACCATTTATGATAATAAAAGAAAGAGGACACAATAGTAGATGAAAAATAATAATTTAATGAATATCAATTCATCCTTGGGAAATAATATAGCTCCTAAGAGGTTAAAAAAGGTTGAGGATGATTCTAAATTCTCTAAGAGAAAATAAAACAAGGACACGTTCAAAACTCATAAAAAGAGGGAAAATCATGATGCCCAATCAATAAGAAGTGGGTTCTTCTGTTATGGAAAGAGTTTCCATACTATTGATTATTTCAAAAAAATCATGTAATTCAAAGATGAATGGAGAAATATGAAAACAAACAGGAATTAAATCAAATAGATGCACAAAAATGTCAATATGGTAAATAAAATCACTGATGATAAAATAAAGAAACTACTCAAAATGGATAAGGGATAATCTATCGATTAAGTGTGTGAAAGGTGAAACTGGGTAATACATATGGTTTTTAAATGCATGATAGTTTTTCTAGGATATATAAAACAAATGAGAAAGGCACTAGCGAGCTCAAGTTTAAAAACTATTTCAACAAAGAATATGTCCACAATAATAAAAAGGAAAAATATTTCAAGAAATAATCCTTAGTTATATGGCATAAATAGCTGTAAAAAATAAAATAGGTTGTAGTAAGCCTCATAAAGTGATATTATTGGTCTAGTTCAAGAAAATAAGGATAATCCAACTATGAAAGATGTTCTGATGAAAATAGATCTATGCGGCTCAAACTTAGAAAAATATGGAAGCATAAAGAGAATGAAATCATGAATAAACTTAGTCATTTAATTGCTTTAATGAATAATTTCCCTTTGTTGAGTAATAATTCTCACCACATTTTCTATAACTAAAATTCACTTGAAGATCCACCCTCACCCATAATTTAGTTGAAGTTATTTTAATGTTGGGAATAAAAGGTGATGAAGGCTGTAGAGAGCCCCTTGAGGGGGAGAAACTAATGAATTCAAGGATTCTAGAGTTATCTTAAATTTTTAAATTTAGTAAATCTATATACCCTTATTAATTTATGAAGTATGAAGTGTTATATTAAATCTGTAACTCTTGTTATGGTGTATACATTATGTATTTGTTAAGGGGGTGTTTTTTTAATAAAGAGTGGTAGTTTCCCACTTTCACTTGAATGTTTTAATGTGTTTGTTAAGTATATTATAGGTTTATATAAATTTTTGAAAATATAACTTGTACAAACCATGATTATTGAAAATATGAGTTGGAACTACATTTATAAATATAATGTAAAGATTAATGTCTAGGTTATGAAATCGTGTTTTCTATATTTAGTTTTCCCAAGTAGACTTATAGTGACTAACTGATGCCTCATTTCTAATAATTTTATGATGTCTACCTTCTCAATTATTACTCAAAGATCATGGGGAGAAGAAGTGGAATTTCAAGTGGATGATAGGACCTATTCATCAAGGGAGAAAATTTTCTCTCACCTTTTAATTCATTATCAATTAGAGGATATAAATTACATTAAATATTTGATTAAATGTGGAATTGAAAAAAAAATCAAAGGGGAAGGTTGAAGTGCCTTTAGGTTGATGATTATAATTGTTTTCAATTATAATTTTTGTCTTTATTAATGGCCTTATAAAAATGTGTTTAATTGGGTGATGTATTGATTATCCATCCAATGTATAAAGAATAGTTGTTTCCCATACACTATGGGTAAAGAAGAACAAAGAGTTGATAGCCCTTGAATACCTAGATGGATATATTCAAGTGGGTAATCCAATACATTAAATGATTGAAAGAGCTAATCATTATGGAAGAATAATACTAGTTATAAATAAGGAGTTACAGTAATAACTACAATAGTTTGGAATATTAAGTGAAATGGCTATAATTAATAGTTTCAAAAGATATTATAATTAATGGTAAAATGGATAGCTGATTTGATTTTTTGAAAACCAATGAGTTTGGAATAGTAATATTGTTTTCTATATTGAACAATTACAAGATCTACTATAATCAATGTTAGAATTAATATCTTGTTAGAGTTTGAAGACTCGTGAATAGGAAAAATACCTTCCTTGTGTGTGTTTTCAAATGACTATTGAATATCATGAAGTAATACATGTATTAAGGTAGAGATAAGGATTCGGGTTGTCTAAAATCCAAAGTGTAGAATGTGACATTAAAGACCTCAAAGTGGTGAGCTTTCATACACTACAAAGTCCTTGGGAATAATTTTGAATTTTTGAGTAAGTTTTATATATTACTAAAGGTATTTTGATGATTTTATGAATGATTGGGATTGGATGGAATCGGAGTGGAGGTGGCCCGGTCCAGATTACAAGTATATGAATTCCAACATAGGCAAATTCTTTTAAATGTGAATTCCAGCATAGAAGAATCAAGGTATTTTAATATCCTATGTATGCAGATCTGCATAGCCAAAATATGTTTAATATATAAATTCAAAAATAGGTATGTGAATGAAGATCCATATATCCAAATTTAGTGACGTTGCTAAATTCCTTATGTAAGGTATTTTCTTAATGTATCTAAATATTATGTATCCAAATAATATTGCATATCTGAATTCAAGATCTGCATACTCGAATGTAGTTCCACATAGATGAATTCTATATAGCTTAATTAATGTATGAAATGTTACTATGTTTGGTAATTTGAGCCAATATATTTCCACGTACTAGATATCCACATATGTGAATTCCATACTGGGATTCACGTAAGGGAATTTTTCATATGTATTGAGTGAAATTATATATATTTTCAGAATTCACATTCTAAAAAATAAAAAAAAATATTACGAATGATTTTTTTTGTTCATTTTTTAAACATTATAAACAACATGAAGGGAATGTGATCAATGTATAAGAATTTAGGGGAGCCTATCTTCAACCATGAAAAAAATAAGATAAAGGAATGATTAAAATATGAGTTTCTAGAATTCTATAATTCTAAGGAAATAAAATATGATGATACTTGTTATGTGCATTTGAGTTTAAAATATCTTGATTCTTAATTAAGATATGATCATTATGTTTTGAGGAAGAAAAAATAATATAAAACATTGTATATATTCTTTGATTTTGAAAATGAAGTTGCCAAATTCTCAAGAATAATTCAAATGAATAACCATAGAACCTCGATATAATATAAATCATAAAAAATATATTTATGATCCATGGTTTTTTCAATTTTCTTTAGTGACTAATATTAAAGTCTTGGAATTTAAACAGTGCTTGAGAAACGATAAAGTATTCATAATTTCATGAATCTGGAAATGAATATGAATTCCATGATCACATTTTTTTGTTTTCATTTTACACAGATATGGAAATATAATGTGTTATTGTATTTGAATAAAGTTAAATAATTTGTTTCTCTAAATGTATTTATGGAAGGGATTTTTTTTTCAAATGAGTTAAAGTATCATGGGATGTAATTTTTCTTGGGATAATTTATTGAGATGTGCATAGAAAATAGTAGAAAGCCACAAATGGGAATTTGATTATCATGACTTTCTCTAGAAACCAAAAAAATCTTCTAGGATTTCCATGTGAGGTAACTGATTTTGATAGAATTGATTTAATGATCTTAAATTAAGCCACCCATGCATGTGTGAATGCATGAAGCTTGAGGAAGAAATGGAGAAAAAAGATAAGCATTTGCTAATACTGTGGGTTCATAGATTGAGTTTTTGAGAGAATATTTGTGGTGTGAGATATGAATATCTATTGAATAATAATAAAAGTAGAATTCATTGCATGATATAGAAAAAAATAAAAACAAGAGAATTCAATTATCAATATGAGAATTGGTTTAAGAAATTTGAATTTTTTGAGTGTAGAATTTGAGAGAATCTAGTGAGTGTATCTATTGAAGAACTATGAATCTAAGATGTGGTGGAGACCGAGCTATATACAGTCTATATCGAATATATGAAGGCATTAAATGAATATACAATGAGTTAAAGAAGATATTATCTTGTGGATGTAGAAGCATCTTGTACATAATAGGTGATGTACTTCAGAGGAGGTTATTGGAAAAAAACACTTTCATATACACAGTGGGATATTGCGGAACTTAGATGACTTAGGGTATGTTTGGATAACATGGTGTGAATTCATGGTTTAAATTTTAATATGATATTGTAGTTCCTATAGGAAGAAGAAATTTATAATTCCGGTGAGGCTTTTTCATTGTAGATAAGGGATGTACCAAACCCATTTTAATCTATGATTGATTATAATGGAGAATCGTTAATTAGGGAGAACAACCAATCAAGGAAAAGAGAGAGTCTTTATACTAAACCATTTAAAATTAAAGTGTTCATTTTATCTTCTTTATTTGTAAGTTCATGTCTAATGGTTGATTGGTTGAACTAAAATAGATCGATATATACTAACCAAAAACAAAGGTTAAATTCCAAAGGGGTTTCTAGAAGTTTGAATATTTTGTAAAAAAAGTAAGAAACACTTGATTCACCCCCCCCCCCCCCCCCACTTAGGTTTCTATACCAGTCTAATAGGAATCTCACTTACTTGAGAATAAATTGATTATGATTTTATTATGTTGATGAGAGAGAGGGATTAAATTTTTTCAGATTCTAAAAGGGTAATATTTTCATATCTTCACATGATAAAATGGAGATTCAAACATCTCATCTATTGGAACTTATTCATTTGAATATTTTTTTACCTGTGGGAAATAAATATACAAATTGAGATAATTGTTATGTATCATTTTTTAATGAATTTACTTGTATTTAATATTTTTTTATGAAATATAATTTCATATTTTTTTATGAAATATAAATAAAAAATAAAAAATGTTTAAGAGTTTCAATAGAAGTGCATAAAATGGGTGTGGATTTTATTTTGAATAAAACTTGAATAGATAATGGAGTTGTATACAATATTAGAATTTTTACAGCTTATATAGAAAATCATGGTTTATGATATGATTTTAGTTACACCCAAAACTAAATATTTATTAATTAAGAAACCATCATAATAATTTAAGGAGGCTGAAAATAATTTATCCTAAGGGTGTCTCTAAGAATGATAGAATTATAACCAAAGGGAAACAATCATATGCTAGAAAAAAATTTAAGAGTTTCAGTTGAGATAACCTTGGAAGCTAAGAAGTATGTGGTATTTTTACCCTCTATATATGTATGATATATCTACCTATATTTCCCCAAAATGTTTCTTCATATCTTGATGTAATAAGCAATTGGCCTATTTTTGAGAGAAAATCCATTTAAAAAAATAGTAATCAAGATGGAGTCCATTTTAAATTCTTTCAAGTTAATTTCCTATAATCTACTCAATATAGACTAAGACTCCATGATAAGTGAGTTAACTTCATCATATAGAGTGTTAAAAGATAAATTGATTGACCCATGAGCATCCTAAATTATAAAGCCTCCACAAATCATACCTTACACACAAGCTCTATCATAATTAGGTTTGATTCCATGAATCAACCTCACTCAAGCTATCTAGTTAACTTATGAGCCCAAGTCTCCATTAAATTTACCCTACCTAGATAGTTATCACATACCCTAAAAATAAGAAAAGATGTATTTCCCCATTCTATTCATAGTCAGCTCCCTTATCAAGCATAGTGACTTGATTTTCTTAATCACCATTTTCACCAGGGATCTTGAGTTCCTGATCTCATTGTATAACTCTCATATACACCAGAAACCAGAAACATGGGTTATCCTATATTAGTTCCTAGCTGAAGAACATATCTACAAATTTCAAAACCCTCCCTTTATAAGTTACTCAAAACCTTTTTGGTTGTTAGAACTACCCATGTGTACACCCAAAAAATCTTATGAGAAGATCTATATGTACCCTTTAATAAATATTTGATCCATCATCTCCCCATTAGCAGTTGTACAAAAATAAAATTTAGAAACCATATAGATACATTTTCATTTAATCATATTTTCAGCTGGTATGGCCCTAAGTTTGATAATCCACAATAGGGAGATGAATTTGATAGGAATATACTTACTCCACATAGCCTTGATCCTGGGGTCCATGACTTGTGAAAAATTTGTAAGTTTCTAGAATACACTAATAAAAATGTCCTGAGTTGGAGGGTTTAAGGCTAAGAATTCATCCTCATTATAAACAATTATTCTAGAGCATAAGTTGTATTGAAAACCATTTAGGAGTAGTTTTAAAAATGTTAGGTGTTATTTGGATTCATAAAATTACATACTTGGATGTGGGTAGCTTAGGAAGAGTAGATTATGGTCAAGCCAATTTTCATTAGAGAATGAGATATTACGATGCCCAATAATCCATCTCAAATTATCTATTATAGTAAGGTAAATCTCCTGGAGATCATGCCACAGTGGGGAGATCACATACCTACCATCCTAAGTTGTTTCTAAACCCCTACCATATTTTACATTGGTAAACTTTTATCATAAGGAGTTCCCCTCACTAAACAAAATAATACATTTTTAATAGATATGGATCAAAAAATGTTGGTGGATTATGATAATTTATGGTTCTTCTATAGAGAATAAATTATAATAACAATTCATATCAAAAATCATTACTTATATCATCCAAATTAAAAAATGTATCCCTGTAAAATTTACTACAAGACCCCATGCTTATAGTCTATAGTGGTGTTTATCTACTCATATGTTATCAAGGTTACTAGAAAACATAGAGAGATTTATGAAAAGCGGTGTTGATGTAATTTTTTATGGTAATATGTTAATTGAAATTGTATATCACTACAATAATAAGGAAATAGGTATAACTAATTATTTTTATGATATAAAGGTTTTATAACACTTATTAAATGAGTCTACATAATAATGAAATGGTTTTAAAATTCATCAAGAATAAAATCACTAAATAGAATCCAATTTTTTTTCATACAATATTGAGAAATCATGTAGTGGTTTAAAATATTATTTTTTATTGTAGATATTTTGTTCAAACAAGGATAACATTGATGAAAACATCACATACCTCATTGTTTTATCAATTTAAACAAAGTAGTGTGAGTAAAAAAATTGAAATATCTATACTAGGTGGATTATATGAATGATGAATTACATTAGATTAAGAATAAAAATATTTAGAAGTTTTTAACTAAGATGATGAAAAAAAAATTATTAGAAAAATGTGTTTTTTGTAATAATTTCAATGGAAATGGTGAAGTGATGAGGAATAAATCAACACTTATTTCATTAATTATTCTTAAGTTGACAGGATTTACTTTGACTATATGTTATCTTCAATTACAAATATATCTAGATTTTTCTTTAATTTTTTTCCTCAAATATGATACAAGATTTAAAAATTGGATATTAATTCATCCTTACCCAATAGAGAGATTCAAGAGGAAGAGTGATCGAGGTTGTTGAGACTAAATAAAATTAATTATTTATATTCATACTAAGAACTAATAAAGTTGAGAGTAGGGTTGATCCAAAAACAAGGACTCAAAATGTGTATATGTGACCCAATAAACAAAGAAAAACACTCATGAAAAAAACAAATAAATAATAAAAGATGATAAAAGTGATTGTTATGGTGAAACAATGGTAGGAAAAATTGGTTGATGACATATGGGAATTCGATTGTCTAGTTTTAAAACAGTTTTAACTTTATTCATGCAAAAAAATCACTATAAATGATTGAAATGAGGTTGAATAACTTTATCAAGTTTTTAACTTATGAAAGATTGAATCTTGTAGTTATTTAATAGGGGAACTCAATCAATCCCAGAAATGATTAAACCTGTTTTTAACTAGAATCAACCTTCCATTTGATCCTAATGTGCTACTCTTAAGAGAATATTTATTACCATAAGATTCTCATATGAATAAATAGTTGAAATTAATTTGATCAATATCAGTCATTAGTGAGTCTCATTATTTTTTTGTAAAATTTAATTCCTAATTATTTTAATTTGAGAGTATAATACAGTAAAATAATTCATGAATTAATTAATAATAATTACTAGAACAATCTAAATCCCTGATAGAGATTTATTATATCATCATATTTTATTTTTAAAAAATTAATAAATTCATTAAAATATGAAACTAAAAGCTATAAGAGAGGGATATGATTCTTCACTATTAAGGGGCTCCACTTCTAGTTTAACTACTAATAGATAGTATGGTTATTTCTTGATCACTCCAAGCATTCTGTATCCTCACAGTGTGTATTGATGGCGAATGATGATACCTCAATTTTTTCATCCTCCAATTAATATTCAATTCCCATACCATTTCGTTGCCTCAATATCACATTCATATATTCTAAATAATTTCACTAGCCTTCACATGTTTTGCCTATAACAATGGATATTCTCCCCCGCATTACACCAGAAAATTCCCCAACTAAATGTAATCCTCACATGGGTAGGCTTTACTTATGTTCATCTTAGTTTGATCAAAAAAATTATAGCAAACTTTGGAAGATTTCATATCATTTCAGTAGCTCTAGGCTCGGCTACCTACTGCCTTTGATCTCTCATTTCAGTATTAAGGCACCTTATTCATATGAATTTGTATTCAATGTACCCTTAATTAGTCATTATAGACACAATAAAATCCCCTTACGTGAGATCAATTTCACCTTGATGTATCGATGGATATACCATTACATAGCATTTAATATAAGGTTTTAAACCTTATAAAACTCTTGATTTACCCTTTAATGAGTCTTCAAGCATAAAAAACTACCCTTATATAGGTTCAAGATACAAGATGACCATTATGAAATCCCATTTTTTCAATTCCACCCTTATTAAGGTCTTTAATTTGACCCTTATGCAACACAGATACTCCAAGAATAACCTTAACACAGCCCCAAAAACACACAAGATTCAAAACCTATTAAAAATATATATCAATCCAAAACCAAACAATCACTTCCAAATAATTTTAAATAATTTAAGAATAAAAAACATTCATTTCCATTAAAACATTCAATGAATTAATATTTCATAATAGAAATAACAACATTCAATACTTCCCCAATTAATGATCATTTTTAGTCTTAAATATCATAAAAATTATTAAAACAGATGTGAAAAAATGTATCTAATAAAGACCACATCAAATTCCACCACACTTTGAAATTTTATCTTCCTCAATCAATCCATTTTTAAATTTTAGTTGAATAAAATCACACATTTCAAACATCAAAAGTAGTTCTCAAAACATAATCAATAAGAATATATGCTTTTTCTTTATAAACAGAATGCAATATTTCACAAATCATCTCAAATAGTATCATTTTGAAAAAATTATTTATAGAAAACAATATTTTTAGACAGGGGAAACATTTTAAATAATTTTCATGACATATCCTACCTTGATTCAAATACACATAATAGAAATGAAGGAAACAAATAAACAACCATCATTGAAAATGTGATGTCCCTTATTTTAATATCACTCACTACCTTACTTGAATCCAAGTTTAAATTACATTAATTAGAATAAATACATATTAAATATAAGTGGAATTAAGACATTAAATATAAGCACTTTCAAAAATCACTATCCCTAGGTTACTTAAAACAAAGAACCATTTTTCACTTCTTTGATACAAATGAAATGATTAACTTATAATTTAATTGACCCCTTCTTCATTTGGGTTCAATATTTCCCTCACCTTAATGAATACATTTTTTATAATTAAGCACTTTTTTAAACCATTCCTAGCCATGAATTTTCAAATCACTTATAGGATTTACAATTAGATTTTTTTTACTTACACATTCAGTGCCTAATATCTTGGAGATTCATAGCGGGATTCTAATTAATTTACTCTGGTTTCAAAGGAATTATATGAATATATTTTGAGTTTGATCCCTATTGAGTTTTATTTCAAAAATTATATATTACCTCGGTTCAAGTTTAAAAAATTATTTTTCTTATATTCTACTTACAATTCCATAAAGATGATTCCTATCAAACTATCTTTTGATGTTTCTAAAGAGAATTTCCATGAAAAAAGTGGACAATATCCATTAGAAATCATACACATTCATCAATTTTAGTATCCATAAAATTTTTAGTTACTAGTATGAAATTTTACATTGGGTATAATATAATTTCAATATCAAATACCCTAAAATATTTCAAACAACAATTGCCATTTTGATGTGTAAAATGATTGAATCGTAGCCAGAAAAATTGAAATACACCTCCCCCCACTTAAAATACCAAATTTTACCAATTTTTGAATACTATGGTGGAGGTAAAATTTAAAAATAGTTTGTTTCAAGACATATTTGGAATTTCAATATGTGATGAAAAGGGTCATAGTATAGTTCAAAAGGCATTTTTTCACACACCAAAAAGTATGCACAAGGTTTTTGCTCTCCATTACATGGAAATTTTAATGTGTTATCAGAATGTGTTTTTAAAAGATGCATGATTCAACACTCTCATTTCAATAATGATCTTCAAAATAGTAGAAAATTAAGAATGAAAGAATGTGATTTCATCTGGACATACACAATGGAAGTGACCAGTAGATTGAATAAAGATTACAACATACAACAAAAAACTTCATAAAACATTTTTTAGATGTAAAATTCATCAAACCAGTAGCATAATTTGAATATATATGTGGTTACTATAAAAATTATAGAAATTAAAACAATACTACCCTAAAAATAAGATTTATATATTTTAGTTCTTAAAAGACGCTCTAACTTTTCACTTTGTGAATAATCCTTGGTTGCTAGATTCAAGCCCCTAAAAATGTTAATAGGTTAGGATTAGAGTTTGATAGGGTAAGATCAAGGTATATATCAACCAAATTTTGACTTAATAAGGATTAATATGGAATTTTGTAGATTATAGATCATATTATAATTGAATGTAAAATCCTAACTTTAGTAACCCAAAGTCGGTGGTTATCTTACTACATTGGAACAAGATACAAGAGATTGTAACCCAAAGGATTGAATAGTTTAGCTTTATTTGGAGACTAGATATATACATTATTCTCACATTTCAATTGAAAAAATGAAAAAAAAAACTCAAAATTATAGTCGTAATGTTATTATTTCTTCCATTATATCCCTAAAATCATTCATATATTTCGTCTTGGTATCCCAATGAAATGAAAACATAAAAAAGGGTGATATCATATTCTTAGTAAGGAAAAAATATAACAAAATCTATAAAATGTCCCTCTCATCACATACTATATCCAATGAATTTATCACATGAAATAAATTAATAACAACATAATACATAATCAATATAAAAATTCATATTGAAAAACTAGCATATGAAATGTCAATATTGTTTGCTAGTCAATAGCTAGAATAACATGATCAAAGACTGACAATATAATTAAAGTGAATAGTATAATTAGAGAATATCACCAATTAAGTATAATGATTTTGAAAGGATGTTGATAAAAATGAAAATAATATTAAAATAATATTTGAACATTTCTTTGAAAACATGAGAAAAATATCCCTTTTATAAAACATTTTAAATGAAAAAAATCCAGAATATTAAGAAAATTCATTTATTTTAAAATAAACATGTAAAATTATAAAAGAATATTTAAATAAAATAATAATTATTATATAAAATTATAAAATCATCCATTTATAGTGGTAATAGAAAAACAAATCACATCACTTCATAGAGGTGGTAGTCCACACGTACGTACGAACGATGTTATCATTTTACAATAGAAGGAAGGGTAAAAAGGTAGATGATATATTATATTTAAATAATAATAATTGTTCCATAAATATTATATATATATATATATATTATTTATTTATATTTAACCAAGTAAATTGGTGATGAAAAATGAATTACATCGCTATGTGGAGATGGTAGGTCATATGTATGCACAAGCAATGCTTACATTTTCTATAGGATGGAAAAGAAGATAAAAAAGGGTTATAACATCAACATAATAAAATTTAAATATATGGAATATACTCATGTTATAATATTATCATTTTTATATAAGATTAAAAGTATGTATAAGAATAAATAAACATGAAAATGCTAGTTTAAGAGTTATGTCTCTTCTTTCAAAATATTCTTTCGGATTACACATTAATTCTTATAGGATTGGTATTTTAGTTACCCAAAGCCTTATAGTATGTGGTTAGGGATGTGTTTAAGGTATTTGGGTAATTATTGGTCAATAAAAATGGTTTATGTGGTGTGAATAAGAGAGGAGAGTTTGTGACTTATTATACGTGAGGTGAGTGGCACGCTTGTAATTATTCTTAACTATTAAATATTATAAGTGTATTACTCATGGATTAGTGGAACTTAAACAATTCAATTTCAAATATAATTTGATAATTATCGAAATTAGATTATCAAGTAATAATTAATATGATATTTTATGACTTTATCATAAGTTTTTAACCTTAATTAACTTGTTTTACCCCTTTACTGTGGTGAATTTTTTTCAATAATTTTATTGATAATAAAAAAAATGAAATTAACCTCATTACTAAATTTAAAACACATAATTAAAAATATGAGGTCCATTTTTCATTATTCAATTTGTATAAGTGGAATAAAATAACTTTAATATAATTGTACAAAACGCAACGAAAAATAATTTTTTTAGAAAAATTCATTTTTAAGCATAAAAATAATCTAATCAAAAAATTAAATATAAAGATTATTAATATATAATTAATTATATTATATGAAATAAAAGGTTTATTATTTTTCTTTTAAACAAAATCCATAACATAATGGGAATTAAAATAAATGCTAGTTTTGTAAAAAAAATGGCATTTTTCACTATTCACACAAAAAATAACTATTTCAGAAAAAATATCAAAAGTTCACCCTAAGTTAAATTAAAACTATAAACATAAAAATGATATAAATTTAATAAAATCTAAATTAAAAAATTTAGAAATTTTACTTTTAAATATATCCATGAACTATTTCTATTTTGATGATAAAATAATAGGTTGTGCATTGGGAAATAGTCTAAGGATGTAATGTTTACCAATTATAGGATGGTATTGAGAATTATATTCTCATACCATCAAATAATTACATCATAAAAATTATTATAAAAATAAATTCTTAAATAAATTTAGGTAATCACTCCTCATAGCTTCTCCAAGCTCCCATATTACCTCTTCCAGTTTATTATTTCTCCAAAGAACCTTCACCAGCCAAGTTGTCTGATTCCTCAACACTTGTTCTCTAGTGTCAAAAATATACATAGGTTCATAATAGTAAGATAAATCAATTTCACATTATATTTAATAATAGGTGAGCTCATGTGTTAGGTCTAGCATATACTTCTTCAATAAATAGTTATGGAACACATCATGAACTTTACCGAGGCTATATAGAATTTCTAAATGGTAAGCCACAAATCCAATTATTTCTAGAATTTAAAAAGTCCCAATGCAACTAGGAATTAGTTTCCCTCTCTTAAAAACCTTATAACACCCTATTATAGAGATATATTCAAGAAAAAATTTTCTCTTACTTAAAATTCTAGATCTTTCATTCGGTTATCAGATTAGAATTTTTCCTACTTTGATCCACCTGATATGATTCTAAAAAGTCTTCAATTTCACCGTTCTCTCTTCTATGAGAAATGTACCTATGAGATTAATTTCACTAACTTCATCCCAAAAAATTTAGTGTATGAAACCTATTTCCATACAATGCTTTATATGGTTCCATTTGAATGCTTTAATGGAATCTATTAGTATATGAAAATTACACCAAAGGTAGATACTAATCCCATATACCATGAAATTTAATTGAGAATGACCTCAACATATCTTCTTATGTTTTAATAGTCCTTTTTGACTTCCCATCAGTTTGAGGAAGATAGGTGGTTCTCAAATGTAGCTCAGTGTTGAGATCCTTTTGAACACTCTTCTAGAATTTTGATGTAAATTGCAGATCAAGATTAGATACAATCAAAATAGGTGTACTATGATGACTCAAAAATTAATTAATATATATATATTCCTAAGGAAATCAATAGTAAGATCTTCCCTTATAGTAAGTAAATGTAAAAAATTGGCAAGTAAATCTATATTAACTCATATGGCGTTATTTAGTCTAGGAGTCCTTGGAAATCCCCTAACAAAGTCCACAGTAATATCATCCCATTTCAACCTAGGAATAGGTAGAGGTTTCATAAATCCTTTGGGATGTTTTCTATAAACCTTTACTTATTGATAAACCAAGTATCATGATACATAGTCTTGAATTTTCTATTTTATATTATCTATAATGTCCCTTAATATGGTTCTCTCTAAGGTGGATGGAAAGGGTTGGTTACAAGACCTTAATCGTGACTCCCCATATGCCATTGGCTACCGACTAGCAGTGGGGTGTGAATACTATAGTGGGGAGACTGGGTATGAAGTGTTATAGAAGAATAAATAATTCATAAATAAATAGAAATAATCATATTAAAGAAAATGCAGAACACAAAAATAAAAACCAATAGGATAATCCAATAAATAGATAAGGAACAATGTAATGACATGTTGGAATGTAACTAAATGATATGCAAGAACAATATAAGAAAATACTAGAAGACTCAAGGTCCTGAGTCATAAACCCCATGTTGGTACCATCTCCAAACTCCAGCCCAATAACAAATAAGAAGTCAACAGCAAGGTCTTTTTCCCTTATCCAAACTCGCATCCATGAAATCTACTTGGGTTCCAAATGGAATCCCAGATAGAGTGTGACTATAACTCAGTAGGTCAACACCACCATGACTAAACAAAACCAGTATGATAAAAAGTGTGTGTAATAAAGTGATAAATATGTGTATTAATTAATTCAAAAATTAATAGAATACCATAACAACTTAATTCGGCTCTATGTCGGAATATCTCTGAGCATGTCTTATGACTACATCAACCACAACCATATGACCAAGGTAAACAACCTACTTCGGTGGCATTCTAGAATATCTCTAAGGATGTCTTACGACCATGCCAACCATAACCATATGCCCATGGTATAGTCACAACAATCCGGGTCAAATACATATAAGCATTATAACATGAGACTGGGCATAGTTCTCTCTCTATAATCATTACAGCATGGGACTAGATCAATCCTGATCACTATCAGCATTATAATATATACATGTGCAAGTTCCTGGACCTAGCTCATTATATAATCATCTCGACATGGAACACAATTCATGTCATATAGAACAGATATCACAATATCACATCATAATCCTCAATGGTTAATTATGAGAATTACCATTCCTATTTCATATTCCACATGAAATTTAATTCACAATTGATTAACAATCATATCAATAAGCAATAAGACAAAATTTAGGGATTCTATAACAATAAATCACCCTATGACATTGTAATGACCCAAACATTGGAATAATTGTTGTTTCTTGAATTTGTGTATTATTTTATTTTATACTCAAAAAAACTACATCCTTTAATTAATAAAGCGAGTATAATTAAAATAATACCACTGGGTTTTGATTGTCATATGATCATTGGTCAATATGACCATTGGAAACTAAATTCTTAACTTTGTGATTATTGTTTATAAATACAAGTGATCATGGTTAATTAATATTGAAAGAAGAGTCGATGGCCTCATCTAGTAGACTCGGGCCATACAAAGCCCATCTTTCAGATCTTGGGAAGGAGGTTGCATCACTAGGTTTTTCTCTAGACCAATCCCAAGTTAAGCTTCAACATGTGAAGCTTGAAAAGAATCACCTAAGGGAGAAGTTTAAGCTGATAGAAATCACCACTTGGGAAATGTTGTTTGAGCCGACCTAAGATTCTATCCCATAGTACACTTTACACTTAGGTCATATGCAGGTGTTATAAGGGTCTATGTAATAAGGCCTTAGTTACTTTGTGTAATCCTTTTGTATAAACAAAATTTTTATTTATTCTTATGGTAAAATTTGGGTATTTCAAATGTCTGGATAAATATAGGATAAAATTATAGAAGTTTCATACTATTGATGAAATTTTAGAAAAAAGGGTGTTTTAAAATATTTATGTATACTTTAAATAATTAATAATGTAAATTTATTTTCAAAAAATGGTCTTCTACAGTTGTGTTCAGTAAGAAATTTAGAGTCAAATAAGATCAACTTAATTTTTTGTTGAATAGTAAATTATTGCGACGGTAAAGAAACTTGTCATAAAAAACATTTAATATATATATATATAATCTATTTGTGAGGGGCCCCCCGTTGCAAATACTTAATAAAATAAAAAATAATATTATTAATATTATTAAAAAAATAAAAAAACAAAAAATATTAAAAATCTCAATATTTGCAAATAATTAATAAAATAAAAAAATTAATAAAATTATGATTAATGAAAAAAATAATATTAATATTATTAAAATAAAATAAATATTAAAATTCTCAATATTCAGAAAAAATATATAAAAAATCATAAAATATTATTATTAGTATTATTATTAGTAAAATAAACAAACATTAAAAAATATATTACTAATAATAAATAATAAAATGTTAAAATATTAAAAATACTAAAAAAATTATGCAATATTCACACCAATATAAAAGACAAAAACTGTAAATAGTTTATATTATAACAAATGTTCAATTCAACTATTTTTAACAGAACCAAAAAATCACTGGGGGATAGTCTTTTGGAGGATCTGGAGGAGCTAGAGAAGATGGTGGAGGAAACTCTATCCCTAAACTACGAGTCAGGAAGTGCATGTACTCCATCTAATCGTGTTGTTGCTGCTGCCATCGACACATGTCCTCCTCGTGTTGCTGTTGCTACTGCTGATGCATCTATTCCTGCTGCTTCTACAAACTCTTTATAAGCTTAGTTTGAGCTCACAACTGCTCTTGATACTGTGAGCCAGAAGATGATGCCTCTCTATGATCTCCTCTCGAGTTGGATGCTGATATCACAGCAGTACCATAATAAGTCCCAAGAGTCAAATGAGAGTTGATACCAACTACTCATCCCTTCTCGATGACATACTGGGTCGCCTGCATCCATGTCGCCTCATCGAAATGGTGGGCACTAGTCTGATCAGTTGTCTTTGCCTGAATCTCAGCCCGTTTTTGAGAGGCCATGACCTCATATGAGTCCTTCAGTTTCAATTTAAAATTAAAATAGTGAAAATATTATATGCAATTAATTTTCAAACTAAAAAAGAAATAATATTGACCACAATATGACGCTGGCGATCACCTATAATCTCTCCAATGGCTGGGTCACTGTACATCCTCCAATAAACGTTGTACTCCGTAATATCAGGATGCTCGACTACCTATATGAATATAAAATAAACTGTTTATATGTAATGTTATATAAAATATTCAAAAAAGATACTTACCATATGCTCTCTATGCATATTGAATGTACTGTTACCAGCTCGATGTGTCACCTCCTATCTCCCCCGGTTCTGCCGGCCCAATAAAGATCTCCTCTGAAATCTACTACTCAACCAGTGTGAACATAATCAATCCCAAACGTGAGATGAAATGTACTCTATTCAGTGGGCTCTACATGACTCATCAAATACTGTCACTCCTACTTTTTAAATGGTTGTCCTTCTCAAATTGTGTAAAAACTAACAGAAACGCTCATGCATAGAAACCTCCCATGCCTCGTGGATAGTGTCACGCATGTTATCATCGATGGGATACTATAAAACCTATAGATAATTTATAATATCAAATTATTAATGAAATAAATTTCTAAATAAATATTATTTATTTATGTTCCATCCAATGACTGAACATTCCAAGCCGCACATCAATTGGAATATATTCCCATGTGATCCATGGCTAAGAAAAATAATTGCGCAAGATATTTCTCCCCTGTCCAATAGCTACATGTTAAAAACTGTGAAAAAAGAAAAAAAATCAAACAATTAATATATAAATAAATTAATGAAAGCTAAGTAAAATACAAAGGTTATCATACCCCCGCTTGCATAGATTGAAACCAAGATGTGGACACCACTCGGGGATAGGGTCAGGAATCATAATTCGGGAAAGACCGTGCCCCCTTCGTTTACCCCCTAAACCGCCAGTAGCCTAAGGGTCAGATGATCCCAAATCCTCCTCATACAAAGGTAGCCCAGCCTCCTCCAACCCACAAAGTATATCAGGATCCATCTGAAAAAAATGATTGTTTTTAGAAGATAGTTTAAAATAACTATTACATATAGATATATATTAGTTATGATTATAACCAGCATTTAACTGTGTCAATGTTCACCTTCATCATCATCTTCATATCTAGCGATGTCAATGTCTTCATATTCATCATCGGCGTCATCAATATCCATATGAGTTTCAGTTTCATCATCTCTTTCCATTTCAAATTCATTTGTAACATCATTAACATCATCATCACCATCATCGACCCTTAATTGTGGGGTGTCGTCATCGATATTCATGACTCTTTGTGAAAATGATGGATTATGAGTAGTCTCTTAAAAAAATTCAATTCCTTGTACTTCATCGAAACCACATTCAGTTTGAGTAAAATGATTTTCCCAAGATTTCATTTTTATTATGCTCCACCAATCACTCAGGTCTCTTGAAGTAGCACAGTACTTTGTGTAATATATTTTATGTGCCTGTTGAGCTATTAAAAATGGTCCATTTACTGCAAGAAGAATTTTATATTTAATATCGATGATTCCATGAATCAGATGAACATGAAAGCTTATCTCAGTATCTAACCACCGGCATTTAAACATTGTTATGTAATTTTTCCTTAGATAACACAGATCAATAATTTCATCCAGCATACCATAAAAGTCAACTTCAGTTTCTCTATAATGTGATCCTCTCAAGAAAACTCCATTATTCATTATTTTTTTTGATTCCCCATATACACGTGGATGAAATCAAAAACCATTCACCAAATATGAATTATAAGATTTAACCATTTTTTATGGTGGGTTACTCAATATACACAGCCGCTTATCAATTTTATCAATATGTTGAGACACCTAAATATTTGTAAAACAATTATCAATATAATAAATTATAAACTGAAGTGATATGTCAAACCATCAATAATTTATGTTACCAGTTTTTGAAACCATTGAGAAAATTTTTTCTGTCAGCGTTTTTCAAGAGCAGATTGTAAGAACCCGGATCCTCTTTTCAGGTACGCTTTTACTTTTTCTGAAGTTTTTGAAAAAAATGAAGTTTCTGGAAATTTTTGAAGTACACGCCCTGTACTTTCTGAGTACACTCCGTGTAGTATTTTCCCGCACGAAGCTATGAGCTGGCCGTGTTCGGGCCACACACACGGTGTGTAAGGGTGAGGTGGAGGCCGGTTAAAGCAGAGTATGGAAAACTGAAGTACACACCGTGTACTCAAGAAGTACACGCCGTGTATTTTCTTTTTTTTTCATTAAACGGACCGGGGTCGCGCCTGACACACAGAAGCATCTTCTTTTAGGTCCCGTCCGCCCGAGAGCTACCCATACATCCAGATCTTCGACAAGCTCCTGCCTCTCCATCCGTTCTCTCATTCGAGCATGGTCTATTGCGTTGGAACTGCAGCGGTGAGTTATTCCTTCTGCTTGATCCTTGTTTCTTGATTCCTCCTCGTTCTTGAGTTATTGTGGGTTGAGTGTTTTGTGCGTTTTATCAGATCTACATCATTCTAAGGGGAATTTTTCATCTCGGTTAACTTATATCGATCTCCTAGGATCGAGGTAGGTGGTTTATGCCTTTCCGTAGAAAGTCTGTGAATATTTTGTGCAAATTCCACCAATTCCCTTAAATGGGGAATTGGGGGTTTTCTTTTTTTTTCCCTGTTGTTTGCCTGCTTTACTTGATTTCTTTAGTAGAGGTTATTTATTGTGAGTTGAGTAATTTATTTTGTGCTCAGGTTTCTTTTCTATGCTTGTTTTTCTTGTTTGTCATTTTTCCAGTTGCCATACCTAGTTATAGGATAGTGGAACTGTCACTTTGTTATGCTGTTGATCCTTAGTTGATAGCCAAGTAGTTCTTGAGGTTTACTTGGATGATGCACATTTGCTGAGCATGTTTTAATTTTATACACAGGACTGTGAGAACCTAGTGTAGTAGACCATAGGGAGAATTGATGTAAGGGCTTCTCCAGAGTGTCTCTTAATACGATGTGAGACCATAGGGGGAATTGACGATGAGTGCTTCCTCAGATAGTCTGTAGTTCCACGACATGGTCCATAGGGGGAATAGATGTTTATTGCTTCCCCCAGAGAGTCTTTAGCACAACACGAGACTATAGGGGGAATTGGAGGTGATTGCTTCCTCAGAGAGTCTATTAATTTCATAGTTGAACCAGAGGGGTGAGACTGTGTGTGCCTCCCAAAGGGTTGCTAGTACTTGTGGGTTGAACCATAGGGGTTAGGCTGTGAGAGCTACCTAGAGGGTTACCTGTTTTCTTCTTGTTGCTGGTTGTTTACTTGTGTACTTGTATGTTAAAACTGTGGATTGTAACTGCTTGTGCTATCATGTTACTGCTCCTTGTTTTATTACCCATGTATTCATTGACTGTTAGGCACAAATCTTTGGGTGATTGCCTATTGGGATTGTATCTCACACCCTGTTTGGGCCAGGCTTTTGGGCCCAAGTAGACTATGTTACTGTAGGTATAGATAAGGGCAATTTCCCTTCTACTTTAGGTTCTTGATGGCACTAGATCTGGAGAGGATGGGACCGAGCTATGGCTTGCGATGATGAGGAGTTTACTTTTTTTTCTTTTGCACTTGGTTTTAGTTGTATCTCAACACGTTTTTGTGTTTGCTACTTTCCTTAGATACTTGTACCTGTTGCATCACTATCATCATTACTATATGTATTCATTGCTTCCGCTGTTTGGTTTCAGTTGTTATGCATGTTGTTACTGCTTCCGCTCTTGATTTTTGTCTTCCTTACCTTGTATACCTTACCAAATGAGGGAATAGTTTCCCCAATAGCTTACCAAGGCCCTCGCTGCTAGTCGGTAGCCTCTGGTGTTTGGGGAAACGCACTTGAGGTCATGTGGCAAACCGGGTATGGGGCACCAGTGGAGGGGCTCCGGATTCGGGTCATCACAAAGTGGTATCAGAGGGGTTCCTTTCTATTGCTTTACTATTTGGAGACTTAGCTAGGGGTAGGATGGATTCGGTACTTGGTATTAAGCTATGCTCGGTAGTATCTAACCCGTGTATAGGGAAAATCCATACTACCCCGTTAATTGCAGTTTGCTGGTTTTGAGATTTTATAGTTGATCTGATTTCACCTAGAGTGATTCACATGACTTGTGCTATTATTGTTTTGATATTGCGGTTCTATTTTTGTCGCAACCCGATGAGATGAGGGTATTCCATCTCATGCATCATATAGGCAGTTGTAGAAATCACATTCCATGCATTCTTGCCATGCCATCTCAAGCACATTAGCGATTGCATGCTATTGTGATAGACTTTGTGTAGATTATGCATGCTGTTGTGATAGATGCTTGATAGATTCTCTGTTGTCATGTTAGAAAACTGTTTGTTTTGTTCTTTTCTTAAAATGAACGCCAAATTTTGGTTCTTGAGGTGTTGTGGCCCCTCACAGATCGGAATTTGGCACCTATTTCCCTTGTTTTTAGTGTTTTTGGAATTCTGTTCAGTTTCTGAGCTACTGACCAGAATACACGGCGTGTACTTTTGGATACACGCCGTGTAGTTTTCAGGCCATGTCACTGACCGTGTGAGCATAACACAGTGTCGAGAAAGTAACTTCAGGAACATGCCATGTATGGTAGGTACACGCCGTGTAGTAACGAGCCATGTACCCAGTCGTGTCACTAACAACATGGGTCAGGGAAGCTCGGGTAGAACATGATGTGCCCATCAGGAACATGCCGTGTAGTCTTGTCCAGGTAACCGGCCGTTTCACGAACAAAACGGGTCGGTGTTACCTTCCTTTCCACACGTCGTGTTTGTTCTAAGCACGTCGTGTAAGGCTTAGCCGTGTAGACAGCCATGTGTTTAACAACACGGTACACCGAATCCTTGCCTAGTACACACCGTGTTCTGTTTAGAACACGCCGTGTAGTGTCGAGTTAAGTCGGACCGTGTGTGTTAGCCGTGTATGGAGACTCGGGCAGGGGAACATTTTTCAAGTACATGTTGTGTGTGGGGTCAACACGCCATGTATTTTGAGGTATACACGACTTGTAGGGCATAAGTACACGCCCATGTCAGTGGTTTAAGTGAACACGCCGTGTAGTGTTTATACACTCCGTGTAGATGAGTTTTGTAAGCTTGTGTGTTTTTCTTCCCTTGTTCCCATTTGTACTCGTGTGTTCTTTGTTCTTGTTTTTCTGATCTAAGGTGTACTTTTTATCTTTCAGAGTTATGCCTCTGATACGTCCTCTGGTTGTACGTTTGTCATCAGGAAGTGATCAGACGCTAGATATGGCTGACCAGGGACTTCCTGCCGATCCTCCAGTCGAGCCAGCCTTGGCACCGGCTGTCATACCAGTTCCAGGCGCTGATGCATAGTTCATGGAAGGCTTCATGAGGATGATGCAAACCTTTCAGGTAGCACTAACTCCTTCCATGACTATGGAAAAATTGACGCGGGTTTTTCAGCAGCAACATCCTCCTACTTTCTCAGGGGAAGGAGGACCTCAGGCTGCAGAGTCATGGCTAGAAGCCATGCTGAATATCTTCGAGTATCTGGAGACGCCTCCAGAGAGGCGGGTCAAGCTCACCACCTACATGCTCTAAGAATATTCCAAGAGGTGGTGGGACGTGATCTCACAGGCGGTTCAATAGCAGGCTATGGCTTGGGAGGAGTTCCAGCGCGTGTTCTATGACTACTTCTACCCGGAGACCCTGAGGGCCGATCGAGCCCGGGAGTTCATGAGATTAGAGCAGTGTACTCTATCTGTCATGGATTATTCCTCTCGTTTCACTGAGTTGCAGCATTTCACACCCCTCCGGAATGGAATTGGGGTGTTCTTGGAAAGGAAGTTTGAGGATGGACTCAGGCAGTAGATCCACTCGCAGGTGAACATCTTCCAGTTGACTTCCATCACTTCCATAGTCAACCAGGCACTGATTGTGGAGCGCAATCTGAGAGACTCTGGATATGCGAGCCAGGGCGGTTCTGCTTCCAGAGCTAGTTTTCCTCCAAATGATAGTAAGAAGCACCGTAGGGAGTCTACACGCGGTGATTCGAGGAAGCCAGACGCATCATCAGGCAGCCAGGTGACATGCTACTAGTGTGGTCGGTCAGGGCACACAAGGCCTCAATGCCAGAGAGACCCCATGGAGTGCCGATCTTGCGGCAAGATGGGTCACCTTCAACGTTTCTGCCAGGTTTTCTCACCAATAGCTGGTGACCTGGGTTCTTCTATGACTCCTCATTCAGGAGCAGTTCCACCAGTTTCTCACCAGTCGGGGAATTGGAGTTCTTCTAGCCATCCAGGCCGAGGAGGAGGTCAAGGTCGTGGCGGCCAGCCACCAGTCCCTCAGCACTAGCAGGGAGGCTCAGCTCAGAGTGGTCATCCAGGGGCGCAAGTTCACGGTGCAGGACAGTCTTTCGCCGTGGAGCAGACTTATCAGGAGCAGGATCCTGGAACTTATATAGTTCAAGGTACGGTTTTAGTAGCCTCAGTTTTATCTTCAGTCCTTTTCGATACTGGTGCTACACATAGCTTTATCTCTGTTTCTTTCGTAGAGAGCCTTGGGCTCTGCATCTTTTCTTCTGCCGACTCATTGACACTAAACACTCCTTTGGGGACAAGGAAATCTAGTGTACACCAGTGTAGAGAGTTCCCTATCAAGGTTGCAGGTTATCGTTTCTTATGGGATCTCTATGTCTTAGAGATGACATGTTATGATGTCATTCTCGGGATGGACTGGTTGGTTCCCTTCCAGGAAGTCGTCGACTGTTATCGCCACCGAGTGAGTTTCATTTCACCAGAGGGTGAATCATTTCTTCATAGAGGTGAATGAGATGTTCAGGCGAGTCAAGTAGGACTTGATCATCATGGGCTTGGAAGGGTGATAGCCCAGATGGCTAGTCTTTATCTGGATGATCAGGGGACTTCGCAGTTGGACTTTCCTCTAGTGTTGAATCGTTTCAGGGACGTCTTTCCATAGGACTTTTCGGGTTTACCTCTGGATCATGAGGTAGACTTTTCTATTGAGCTTGTGCCAGGAGCAGCACCGGTGTCCATTCCTCCCTATAGGATGGATACACCTGAGTTTTAGGAGCTGAAGAAGTAGTTGGAGGAGCTACCGGCTAAGGGTTTCATCCAACCCAGTACTTCTATTTAGGGTTATTCTATCTTGTTTGCGAAGAAAGCAGACAGTACCCTTCAGCTTTGTGTGGATTATCGGAAGCTTAACCAGATGACGGTCAAGAACCGATATCCATTACCGAGGATCGATGACCTCTTCGATCAGCTTAGAGGAGCCCGAGTGTTTTCAAAGATCGATTTGAGGTCCAGTTATCATCATTTGTGCGTTAGACCATCAAATATACCTTTGACTTCCTTCCGGAGCAGGTATGGTCTTTACGAGTATACAGTTATGCCGTTTGGTCTCACGAAAGCACCTGCAGTTTTCATGGCACTGATGAACCGAGTGTTCCATCCTTACTTGGACTCCTTCGTTGTGTTCTTCGTGGACAATATCTTGGTGTACTCTCACACTCGGCACGACCATGCCACACATCTTGAGATCGTTCTAAGTACACTGAGAGAGAATCGGCTTTATGCTAAACTCTCAAAGTGCCACTTCTGGATGGATCAGATTCACTTCTTGGGTCACGTCATCTTAGAGGTAGGAGTATCAGTGGACCCAGAGAAAGTGAGAGTTGTAGCTTCCTAGGAGTATCCAAAGAATGTCTTTGAGGTACAATGCTTCCTAGGGCTAGCTGGATACTACCGATGCTTCATCCAGGACTTTTCGCGCCTAACAGCACCCTTCATAGGTCTGACCAAGAAGGGGGCGAAATTCTTATGGTCAGATTCTTGTGAGACAGACTTTCAGGAGCTGAAGGGAAGGTTGACGTCAGCACCGATGTTAGTCTTTCTAGAGCCAGGAAAGAGCTATACAGTCTACTGTGATTCTTCAGGTATCGGTCTAGGAGTTGTGCTTATGCAGGGAGATGGAGTCATTGCATACGGGTCTCGGCAGTTGAGGCCACATGAGAGGAACTACCCTACACACGATCTGGAGTTGGCAGCTGTTGTTCATGCCTTACACTATTGGAGACACTACCTTCTGGGATAGCACTTTGTGGTCTTCACCGATCACAACAGTCTCAAGTATATCTTCACTCAGCGTGATCTGAATTTGAGGCAGCGCAGGTGGGTCGAGTATCTTTAGTCTTTTGATTTCTAGTTTTCCTATACGCCACGAAAGGTCAATGTCATGGCAGATGAGTTGAGCATAAGAACACAGATTCAGGAAGTTCATGAGGCCAGTAGTGAGTGCCAGCTGATGGCTCTGTTCTGTGAGATGCATCTGGAGGTGCATGACAGACAGGGACAGACCTTTTTATCTTTTGTGGCTGTTACCTCCACGCTACTTGATCGAGCACGGATGAGGTAGCTATCAGAATCAGAAGGCTTAGTTCTGTGGGAGAGTGTGTTAGGAGAGGACCCTCTTCCTGGATGGACAGTGGGCAAGGAAGAGATCTTTCATTTCCAGGGATGTGTATGGGTGCCAACAGACATACGCGAGGAGCTGATGCAGGATTTCCATTCCTCTGTTTGGGCAGTTCACCCTGGCATCACCAAGATGTATCGGGACCTTCATCGCCAATACTGGTGGCCAGGTATGAAGAAGGATGTTTCTGGTTTTTTCATGAGATGTTCTACTTGTCAGCAGGTGAAAGCAGAGCATCAGCGACCAGTGGGGATTTTGCAGTAGTTACCCATTCTGGAGTGGAAGTGGAACGATGTTGTGATGGACTTCGTGACTGGGTTGTCGAGATCACCTAGGGGGAACGATGTTGTTTGGGTTGTCATCGACAGGCTCATGAAGTTTGCTCACTTCTTTCCCATCAAATAGACCTTCAGTTTCGATGATCTGGGATGACTTTACATCAGAGAGATCGTTCGTCTGCATGGAGTTCCACGCTCTATTGTTTCAGATAGAGATGTGTGCTTTACCTCTCGGTTCTGGAAGGGACTTCAGAAGGCCTTGGGTACACATGTACTTTTGAGTACATCATACCATCCCCAGACTGATGGCCAGTCCGAGCGCACGATCTAGGTGCTTGAGGATATGCTCCGAGCTTGCATTCTAGACTTTGGCGGTTCTTGGGAGAAGCATATTCCTATGGTGGAGTTCGCCTACAAAAATAGTTTCCAGGTTCCCATTCAGATGGCACCATATGAGGCTTTGTACGGTAGGCCATGCCGATCACCCTTATGTTGGCTGGAGTTAGGAGAGGCAGCTTTGCTGGGACCACGTCTTGTACAAGAGACTTCAGAGAATATAGAGTTGATTCGAAAGAGGATGGCTATAGCACATTCTCGGAAGAAGTATTATGCTGATCAGCGGAGACGACCTCTGGAGTTTGAGGTCGGTGATCAGGTTTTCCTATATGTCGCACCGAGGTTGGGACACAAGAGGATTCAGAGATAGGGTAAGCTTTCACCGCGGTACGTCGGGCCGTTTGAGGTTTTGGAGAGAGTGGGGTCAGTTGCCTATCGGTTGCAGCTACCTCAGAGGTATCGGGCCATGCATGACGTCTTCCATGTCTCTCAGCTCCGACGCAACTTTTCAGACCCGTCTCATGCCTTTCAGCCTGAGGAAGTTGAGCTTGAAGTAGATGCGTTGTTCAAGGAGCATCCTATCCGGATTGTCGATCACAGTATGAAGGTTCTCTACGGGCGGTCTGTTCCTCTGGTACAAGGGCTATGGTAGCACGGGCGAGTACAGGATGAGACCTGGGAGAGGGAGGCCGATGTACGATCACAGTGGCCAGAGCTGTTCGAGGTTTCTCCTTCTCCGTCTCATTAGGGAAATTCGGGGATGAATTTATTTAAGGGGGGAAGTTTGTAAGAACCCGGATCCTCTTTTCAGGTATGCTTTTCCTTTTTCTAAAGTTTTGGAAAAAAATGATGTTTCAGGAAATTTTTGAAGTACACGCCATGTACTTTCTGAGTAAACGCCGTGTACTCTTTTCCCGCTCGAAGCCATGTGCTGGCCGTGTCTGGGCCACACACATGGTGTGTAAGGGTGAGGTGGAGTTCGGTTAAAGAGGAGTATGAAAAAATGAAGTACACACCATGTACTCAATAATTACACGTCGTGCATTTTCTTTTTTTTTCATTAAACGGACCAGGGTCGCGCCTGACGCACAGAAGCGTCTTCTTTTAGGTCTCATCCGCTCGAGAGCTACCCGTACGGCCAGATCTTCGACGAGCTTATTCCTCTCTATCCGTTCTCCGATTAGAGCACGATCGATTGCGTTGGAACCGCAACAGTGAGTTCTTCCTTCTGCTTGAGCCTTGTTTCTTGATTCCTCCTCGTTCTCGAGTTATCATGGGTTGAGCGTTTTGTGCGTTTTCTCAGATCTACGTTGTTCTAAGGGGAATCTATCGTCTCGGTTCACTTATATCGATCTCCTAGGATCGAGGTAGGTGGTTTGTGCCTTTCCATAGAAATTCTGTGAATATTTTGTGCAAATTCCACCAATTCCCTTGAACGGGGAATTGGGGGTTTTCTGTTTTTGCCCTGCTATTTTTCTGCTTTGGTTGATTGCTTTAGTAGAGGTTATTGCTTGTAAGTAGAGTAATTTATTTTGTTCTTAGGTTTCTTTTCTATGCTTGTTTTTCCTATTTGGAGTTTTTCCAGTTTCCATACCTAGTTGTAGGATAGTGGAACTGTCGCTTTGTTATGCTGTTGAGCCTTAGTTGATAGCCAAGTAGTTCTTGAGGTTTACTTGGACGATGTACGTGCGCTAAGCATGTTTTACTTTTATACACAGGACTGTGAGAACCTAGTGTAGTAGACCATAGAGAGAATTGATGTAAGGGCTTCTTCACAGTGTCTCTTAATATGATGCGAGACCACAGGGGGAGTTGATGATGAGTGCTTCCTTAGAGAGTTTGTATTTCCACAACGCGGGCCATAGGGGGAATAGACGTTGATTGCTTCCCCAGAGAGACTTTAGCACGACACACGACTATAGGGGGAATTGATGGTGAGTGCTTCCTTAGAGAGTCTATTAATTTCATAGCTGAACCAAAGGGGTGAGACTGTGTGTGCCTCCCAGAGGGTTGCTAGTACTTGTTGGTTGAACCATAGGGGTTAGGCTGTGAGAGCTACCCAGAGGGTTACCTGTTTTCTTCTTGTTGTTGGTTGTTTACTTGTGTACTTGTATGTTAGAACTGTGGATTGTAGCTGCTTGTGCTATCCTGTTACTGCTCCTTGTTTTATTACTGCCATGTATTCATTGACTGTTAGGCACAAATCTTTGGGTGATTACCTACTCAGATTGTATCTCACACCATGTTTGGGCCATGATTTTTGGCCCAAGCATACTATGTTGCTGCAGGTATAGATAAGGGCAAGCGCCCTTCTACTTCAGGTTCTTGATGGCACTGGAGCTGGAGAGCATGGGACTGAGCCGTGGCTCACGATGCTGTAGAGTTTACTTTGTTTTCTTTTGCACTTGGTTTCAGTTTTATTTTAGCACGTTGTTGTGTTTGCTTCTTTCCTTAGATACTTGTACCTGCTACATAACTATCATCATTACTATATGTATTCATTGCTTCTGTTGTTTGGTTTCAGTTGTTATGCATGTTGTTACTGCTTCCGCTCTTGATTGTTGTCTTCCTTACATTGTATACCTTACCAAATGAGGGCATAGTTTCCCTAATAGCTTACCAAGGACCTCACTGCTAGTCGGTAGCCTCTGGCGTTTGAGGAAACACGCTTGAGGTCATGTGGCGAACCGGGTACGGGGCACCAGTGGAGGGGCTCCGGATTTAGGTCATCACACAGATGCTGTAATTTGTGGAAGCTATTTCTTTATATGATTATCATATAACCTATAAATAAAATAAGTTTACTTACTGTAACATATATTATGGAATAAGTTATAGAAGCAGTCATAGTACAAATGATTTCATTTCTTCACATTTGAGAATATGAGCTTTGTGATGTTCATCATCTGAAAGCCATTGTTTATGAACTCCACCAAAACTAAGCTTTGGATGATTAAAAACTAATAATTTATTGTCCATTTCATCATCATTATTCCCCTTTTTCCGCCCCATGTGAGTTTTTTTAGGGATATTCAAATTCAAATTAATGAGAGCAGAAAAAAGCAATTTCCTCTTATAAATAAGCTTCAACAATTGAGCCTTCAACTGATGCTTTGTTAAGTACTTTTTTATTCAATTTCTGCATACATCTCTCGAATGGGTACATCCATTGAAACTGTACTAGACCTCCACATTTAGCTTCATGTGGAAAATATAATATCAGATGTTCCATTAAGTCAAAGAAATCTGGCTGAAAGTTTTTTTTCCAGTTTACATATAATGACAACAACATCTTCTTCCAGTTTACTTAGTGCATAATAGTGTGTTGTCGCCGCACAAATGTCTCGAAAAAAATATGATATGTCTGTTATCGAATCCCAAATCATAGAATTCAACAAACCTCTGAATCTAATTGGCATAATTTTTTCCATTATAACATGACAATCATGACTTTTTAATCTGGTAATATGACCATTCATAACACATCTGCCCAAATTGGAAGCATATCCATCTAGAAGTCTCAAATCTGTAATTCACTGACAAATAAATAAGTGACTCTATTTGGACAGTGTATAAGCTACTTTTGGATTTATTAACCTTTGTGATCTAACATTTTGAAACAGATCAAGTTCCGGTCGTCTGGAAATTTGGGCAAGATCTAATCGTGTCTTTACATTATCTCTGGTCTTACCTGGTGTATCCAAAACTGTATGAAATAAATTATCAAAATAGTTCTTCTCAATATTCATGACATCCAACATGTGGTGGACCAATAAATCAGACCAATATGGAAGATCCCAAAAAATGCTATATTTTATCCAATTATGCTCTTACCCAAAGCCATGGATTTTCTGTTGGTTTACTGTTGGCCCAAATGTGATGAGAGGTAATGAAAATACAACTGACTTTAACTCTGTACCTGAGATCATTTTTGGAGGTTCATCCCTTTTAGTAGTGCCTTTTCTGAAATGAGATTTGTTCCTCCGAAAAGGATGATCCGTTGGAAGAAATCTGCAATGACAGTCAAAAAAGTAAGTTTTTTTTCATTGAAGAGAATAAAGGCTTTGTTGTCTTTCATACAGTAAGGACATGATTTCGGGCCATGTGTACTCCATCTAGATAAAATTCCATATGCCGAGAAGTCACTAATCATCCATATCAATGTAGCTTTTAATATGAAATTTTGTTTCGCAGCAACATCATATTTACTAACACCATTACTATAACATCCCAGGTAAATAAAGAATAAGACATTTTGATATTTATTAATATTTGTGAATAAAATATTAATTAATTTTACTTTAAAGGGGTTTCTATGTTCGATAGCGTACCTGATACGCAACAACAAATTTCTTTGAAATCTTACGTTGCACACTAATAATATAATATTATTATTTTAAATAAAAGTTAACTCCTAGCCGTTGTATTGGTAAGAATGAAAAAAACTAACTACAATATGATTATACATGTTTGTTAAATGTATTTACATTTATCCAATAAAATTTAGAGGCTTAAAATGTAAATGAATCTAATTTTAAGCATAATTTACATTAAAAGGTCGATTTACCACCTTTTAATGGCGAACCCTCTTTAAATCTAGTTTTGCTCACTTTTATATGTTTTATTTTACCAAATAAGATTCTTCTTTAGAATCGGGACACCAAAATTTAGTTTGGATAATTTTTTGGTATTTTTCTGATAAAATTCAATTTTTAATGAATAGTGAAAATACTGTATTTTAATTCAAAACTACGTTTTAATCTAGTTTATTTATATGGTTAGATTATCTTTTTAATTGGTTTGAAATTTTAATTAGAATATATTTTTATCATTTAATCTAATTTTTTTTATTGGAATTAATTTCACTTTGAAATTGGACATAAGCGAGTATCAATCTTTTGATAATTATTGTTTCTTAAAAATATGCTATTTGTTTTGATAACGGGAATTAATTTTAAATTAATTAATGAAATTTATATGTTTATAATTTTTTGAAATTTAAATTATTTTTGAATTTGGAATATCAAATATAGCTTAGGCTGAATTTTCGGTATTTTTCTGAAAAATTTCAATTTTTGATGAATAGTGAAACCACTTAGTAATAGTTAAAAAACGGACTTTTTCATTTAAATGAAATATTAACACTTCTATGAATTGAATTTTGAAAATCCTACAGATATTTTTGTTATTATTAAGTAAAATTTGGTTCAATAAGATGAAAATAATTTTTGGTGAATAGTAACTTTTGACTTTTATTTACCGCGGTTAAAGGTAAATAGTGTAATTCAAGGTAAAAAAGAATATTATAATAATTCAAATTTACTTTAACACTTTTCCTAACCTTATTTTATGAGTGATGGCCGACCATGGGAATCCTTGGGTCGATTTTGGAACCCCATGGTGCCACTTATGAATGATAATGACACTTTATTTTAATTAACTTAAAGTAAAGGCAAAATGACATAAACAAATATCTCTTTGTAAATTAATTTTTACATGGTGTTATATAAGTTATCTTTTAAACTATAAATATTAATTGTAAATCTTAAAATATTTTATACATCATGTTATTTTTTTATAATTTTTAGACATCGAATAAATTAAATTATTTATGACACAATAAGGATGAAGTGTTTACCTCATTAATAAATGATTTAAATAAATAAGATTATAAATATTTAAATAACATACAAAACCTGTCCAATTCTTATTGGATGAATTTATTTCTACCATGAGTCATCTTATATTCTACCTTAATGAGTTTTGGACCTTTAGAAACCGAATATCATTATATAATAAAATAATATTATCACACTTTCCTAAAGAGCCCCTCCCCCCCTTATAAAAAGCCATCACTTCTAACAAATTCCTCACACCTATCAAGCCTTTTGGCTCATCCAAACTATGCTAAATTAATCTCCATAAATCCCTCTCCTCCACCTAGAAGCCTTACCTTAGGCAGAAGGCACTTCAAGAAACCCTTTTGGTTCATACCAAAGGGAGTTACCCAAATTAAAGGTAACAGTTTCTCTTAACTTCTTTTCTTTTATTTTAATTCTCCAACCCCTAAACTATGTGTATTACTTTATTTTATAATATAACTAGTATCCTCAATATAATAGGATGTTGTTATGAGAATTATTTGAACCACACTTACACACACCTCCGTCTAATGGGTGAAGAACATACTGTTTCTGTGGATGGGAAACTAACGCCTCACGAAACGATGATTGTTTGATTATCTCCTACTGTCTATCATGGTGGCAATTAAGATGAAATTGTATTTATATATGATATATATTATGTTTATGTTTTCTTTATGATTCTTTATTTTTCATTTATATCATACCTTTATAGTTTCTATTATGGGTAAACACGATAATTTCATTTGAGGAAGTGCGGACTACCGTCCCCTCAAAGTGATATGACTCGTTCATACCAGACGTGGTACATATAGAGGATGGAGTTAATGATATTATATACGATATTATACTGGAATTATAATATAACTATGTATCATTATGTTTTAATTCCATTAAAATAATAAATATAAATGAAAGTAGTGTTCATGCGTACGTACGGCTTACTGTCTCCATGAACGGTGCATTTCATTTCTTACCTCCAAATGATATGTACTGTTATAAATATATATATATATATACTGGATATATATGATATATATGATATCTAAATAATGAATATAATTCTGGATATAATGTACTATTGACCACATGGACAACTTTTAAATATAAGGTGTTCATTTTTTACTCAAGTACCAAATATCGACAAAACGAATGTTATTAACTTAAATGATTACATAATGTTTATAACATGGTAATAAGTGATATAAAAGGAATAATAAACTTGAAAAAGGTTCTTAATAAATTAGAAATTAACATTAGTTTATTATTTAGGAGATTAAAGAATGATCGAGTCAAGTCAGACACGAGGTAGGGGACTTCATCTCAATCTCCTTTCATTGAGGCTTATTTTGTTCTAATACACGACTTTCTTTTATACTCTGTATAAACACCTTTGACTTTTCATTTCATTCAAAGGGAATATTTTTCTATCAAGAGTTATACTAAACGAAAAAAAAAGAATGTTTCTTTTTAACGTAAGCGGTGACAATGACCTTTATGCCGCTGTGAGTATTATTTGATCTTTGGATTTCTTAACAAGCCATAATGTTTTTAAAGGAAAATAAATACCATATACTATTTTATGTATTTTTCATATTGAAAATGGTTTTGATACGTTAATATATTGAAATATTATATTATTAATTCAATGTGTAAATGTTATCTTTCCTTTATGCTTATGTTATGTGTTATGATCATGTTATGGTTCTTGGGAATTATTTACTTTTACGGGTGGTTCCATGATAAACTTAGGGCGAGTGAGCTCGAGATAGATCTTCAATACATTAGGTAACGTGATAGAGGTAAATGTGAATGTTTCTCCTAAGAGATTTAGGGAATATATTGTGATGGGTATTATAAAGTAACTCCCTTTGTTTTATAACCCTTACTGAGCTTTTTATGCTCATCCCAAGTTTTGAAATGTTTTCACAAGACTTAAAGATGAATAGGGTCAAGGATGGGATCGAGGAAAAGTCATGCTGTCTAAAACATGGAACTAGACTTGACTCTTTTTTTTCAAGAGTTTTTATTTTATGAAAAAAAAATGGAAACTGAGTAGAAGTGTCTACTTTGTAATTTTTTGAGATGTAATAGTTATGTCTTAATTCTCTAAAACTCTAAACCTAAAAAGATACTCAATGTAAATTAATTCATTTAATTCAATATTATGTTATGTTTTAAGGTTGGGTCCTTATGATTACTCCATAATGAATTTAACTCATCAATCAATGGTTTCAAATAAACATCAATAATTTTTTCGGATGTCCTGGGATTAATAAGGTCAAAAAGATTTAGGGTTCCTTCATCAACATCCATAAAGGTAAATTTTATGGAGTTATAAAGACAGGCCAACATGAATACTAATTACCATATGAACCAAACAGACAGAAACCATCAGTAGAAAGACCCAATCGCACATTTCGGACTTCTAAAGAAAAAAACGGATGCAGTCGGTCAAAATGTTTCCATGAATTACCATCAGATGGATGATTTAATCTTTTATCAGTTAAAATCTAGGTTTTGTACCATGACATCATTGACGCTGTGTTCTGAGACATAAAAAAACGTTGCAACCTGGGTGTAAGGGGGAAATATCTCAACTTTTTCACAGGAATCGATCCAGACTTCCATGATTGAGCTTCTTTATACCTCGATTTTCCACATGTGTGAAAACTATCCAATGACTCGTTTTCACCAGAATATAAGATGAAATCATTTACACATACATGAATCTTCCGATAACTAAGGCCCAAATTATGAACCTGCCTCTTGCTCTCATATTAATTTGAAGGCAACACATTTCCTTCAGGTAAGAGTGTTTTAACCAAAGAAAATATCTGATCAAAACAATTTTTTGACATTGCATTATCTGATTTAATAGCCATAAATTTTTCAACCGCTTCTAATTTTCTTATCTTGCAACTAGGATATAATGCATCCTCAACAGACCTCAACAACTCATAAAATTCAAATGGTGCCAACTCAGGAGTTAAATCAGTAGCATCCAGAGTTTCAGTTTGTTGAACAGATGGACTTGCAACATCATGTACTAAATTTTAAAATCATGATGGATCTGGAAAGTTATTAGTATCTTCTCTGGAACTAAGTTCACTGTGTTGATACCAAAAACATAATCTGTTTGAAAACCAAACTGCAAGAGATGTCCCCCAACCTTGTCAAATGTGTCAAATGTTTTCAGAGCACATTTTTTACAAGGACAGTTAATTATAACTTCTGAAACAAAATCTAGTTTTGAAGATGAAAATGATAAGAAAGCTTCAACACCCTCAATATATACAGGATTTAAACCAGAACTGTTTGGATTTTTACGCTGATTTATCTAAGCATGATCATCTAATAATGACTGTTGTCGACTTCCTTGTTCCATATTTCTCTATAAAATATAAAATCATTACTATTTTTGAAAATTTTGAAATTATAAAAACACTATCCAAAAAAGAAGATAAATAATTACAACCAATTCTTAATAATTACCATTAAATATGGGCGACACATTTTCTAGTGGACTGACGGCTACTCTTTTGTCTGACGGCTCATTTACTTGCAACTTTCTTACACTGAAATCACAATGAAGAATCTACTTGGAGATACACTTATTCATTCTCATGCATACGAGAATGTATAAGCATACATCCCAGTATATTCTACTTTGTGATTTTAGTGTGAAAAAGATACAAGTAAATGAGCCTCGGACAAAAGAGCCTCCTTTTTGTCGATGAATCTTCTTCTTTCTACTGTCACCATCGGAAAATATTAGAAAAAATGTGATCCTACGAATTCATATTCATACTTGTGCATACAAGAATGGATATGCATACGTAGAAGCATGCTTTTCATAATGTTTTGAGTCGGTGAGAGTAGAAAGGATAAGAGTCATCGAGCAAAGGGAGTGTTGTCAACCCATTGAAAATTGTGCCAAGTTATTACAATTTATTACAATTTATTACAATTTATTTTATTGCTAATTATTACTAATTATTGTTTATTATTGCTAATTATTACTAATTATTTCTCATTATTGCTAATTATTTCTAATTATTTCCAATTATTGCAAATTATTGCAAATTTTTGAAAATTGTTGCAAATTGTTGCAAATTATTGCAAATAGTTGCAAATTATTGCAAATTGTTGCAATTTATTGCAATTTATTGCAATTTATTGCTATTTATTGCAATTTATTGCTATTTATTGCAATTTATTACAATTAATTATTATTTATTGCTATTTATTGTTATTTATTGCTATTTATTAGAATTTATTAGTATTTATTGCTAATTATTGCTAATTATTGTTAATTATTGTTAATTATTGCTAATTATTGCTAATTATGGCTAATTATAGCTATTTATTGCTAATTATTGCTAGTTATTTCTAATTATTACTAATTATTTCTAATTATTACTAATTATTACTAATTATTACTATTTATTACTAATGATTACTATTTATTACTATTTATCACTATTTATTACTATTTATTATTATTTATTACTATTTATTACCATTTATAACTATTTATTACTAATTATTACTAATTATTACAAATTATTACTAATTATTACTAATTATTAGTATTTATTACTATTTATTACTATTTATTACTATTTATTACTATTTATTTATATTTATTTCTATTTATTACTATTTATTGGTATTTATTATTATTTATTAGTATTTATTAGCATTTATTTCTATTTATTACTATTTATTACTATATATTACTATTTATTAATATTTATTACTATTTATTACTATTTATTAATATTTATTTGTATTTATTAGTATTTATTAGTATTTATTACTAATTATTAGTATTTATTACTAATTATTACTAATTATTACTATTTATTACTATTTATTACTGTTTATTACTGTTTATTACTATTTATTACTATTTATTACTATTTATTACTAATTAATACTATTTATTACTATTTATTACTATTTATTACTATTTATTAATATTTATAATAATTGTTACTAATTATTACTAATTATTACTAATTACTACTAATTATTACTAATTATTACTAATCATTACTTTTTATTTCTATTTATTACTAATTATTATTATTTATTACTATTTATTACTATTTATTACAATTTATTAATAATTATTACTAATTTTTACTAATTTTTACTAATTTTTACTAATTATTACTATTTATTACCATTTATTACTATTTATTACTATTTATTACTATTTATTACTATTTATTACTAATTATTACTAATTATTACTAATTATTACTAATTATTACTAATTATTACTAATTATTACTAATTATTACTAATTATAACTAATTATTACTATTTGTTACTATTTATTAATATGTATTACTATTTATTACTATTTATTACAATTTATTACTATATATTACTATATATTACTATTTATTACTATTTATTAGTATTTATTAGTATTTATTAGTATTTATTACTATTTATTAGTATTTATTAGTATTTATTACTATTTATTAGTATTTATTAGTATTTATTAGTATTTATTATTATTTATTAAAATTTATTAGTATTTATTTCTATTTATCAGTATTTATTACTATTTATTAGTATTTATTTCTATTTATTAGTATTTATTTCTATTTATTACTCTTTATTACTAATTATTAGTATTTATTACTATTTATTACTATTTATTAGTATTTATTACTATTTATTAGTATTTATTACTATTTATTACTATTTATTAGTATTTATTAGTATTTATTAATATTTATTACTATTTATTAGTATGTATTACTATTTATTAGTATTTATTTCTATTTATTAGTATTTATTTCTATTTATTACTATTTATTTCTATTTATTTGTATTTATTACTATTTATTTGTATTTATTAGTATTTATTAGTATTTATTAGTATTTATTACTATTTATTGGTATTTATTAATATTTATTAGTAATTATTAAAAATTATTACTATTTATTACTAATTATTGCTATTTATTAGTATTTATTACTATTTATTAGTATTTATTACTATTTATTAGTATTTATTACTATTTATTAGTATTTATTACAATTAATTAGTATTTTTATTACTAATTATTAGAATTTATTACTAATTATTAGTATTTATTAGTAATTATTAGTATTTATTACTATTTATTACTATTTGTTAGTATTTTTTAGTATTTATTATTAATTGTTACTAATTAATACGATTTATTACTAATTGTTAATATTTATTAATTATTACTAATTAGTGTTAATTACTATTGATTACTACAAAATACAGCTACTAATTACTAATTACTGCTAATTATTTATATACATTACTAATTATTGTTAATAATTATTAATTATTACTAATTACTAAGAATTAATACTAATAATTTTATTTTATTATTACAAATAAATACTGATGACAAAACAATTTAAATCTAACTTAATTACTACTAATCAAAAATAATTAAATTAATATAAAGAAATGAAATAAATACTAAATTAAACAAAACATAAATACATTTAAACTTGGTCTCTTATAATTGTAGGCGGCTTCACAACTTCTTCGTAAAAAAAAGTTAACTCTCAAAAAATTTCACTCAAAAAATTAGAGTTTACAGAAGCAGAGGAACAAGAAATTCGGGTAGAGAGAAGAAAAAATGGAGGGGGTATATATAGGTTAGATTAGTTGCGATGAGACTATTTGCAACGGGTGTCCCGTCGCTAATAGTACTTATTGCGACGGGACCCGTCGCAAATACCTTCAGCCGCATTAATTACCGTCGGTGGTTAAAAGGTTATTTGCTACGGGCCCCGTCGCAAAAAGTGACCTGTCGGGGGATCCCCCCGTCGCAACTAGGTCTTACCGCCTCCCAGCATTTGCGACGGGTGGTGTCAACCCGTCACAAATACTCTTTCGTGCGGTTTGGCGCGCAAACTGCGCCAATCCGCGCGTAACTTTTTGCGACGGGGTGCATATTTCCGTCGCAAATAACCCATCACAAATTAGGGTTTTTCCCATAGTGTTTGTGTAATCCTTTTGTATAAATAAAATGTTTATTTAGTCTTATGGTAAATTTTGTGTATTTCTAATGTCCGGATAAATATAGGATGAATTTATAGAAGTTCCATACTATTGATGAAATATTTGGAAAAAAAATGTATTTTAAAATATTTTTATATACTTTAAATAATTAATAATGTAAAATGATTTTCAAAAATTGGTGTTCTACAGTTGTGTTCAGTAAGAAATTTAGAGACAAATAAGTTCAACTTAATTTTTTTGGTGAATAGTAAATTATGAATAGTAATATTACCCTTATGAATAGTAATGTGACCAATAGAATAGTAACCTCACTTAAGAATGTATAAATATATTTTAGGCATCTTGATTAGGTAATATGATATAATGGCATAAGTAAATAACTGTTTCAGAATTTATAGTTAAGTATTAGTATTTTTTTCGAGTAAATAGTGTTCTTACTTAAAAATTAAATATCTCATAATTAGAAAATTATTTTCATAAAATGGAGTTCGTTTTTGAGTTCAGAGCATCGATATTAAGTTAGGGTGAATTTATGAGATTTTTATATAATGTTGTGTTTTTCGACGAATAGTAAAAATACAGTTTTGAGTTTCGGTATGATTAATGACATCATTAATGATGTAATAATTATGGTCAACTTGGGAATAGTAAGATATGTTATTAGGTGCCCCAAGTGGCCAATACCATGGGCAAGCCCATGGTTTTGCAAATACCACCGATGAGGTGTCCCTTGGAAATTAATAAAATATTCCCTCACTTTTTCTATAAATACGAACTCATTCCTTCATTCCTTTCATTCCAAATTCCTCCTAAACAAAGCTCTAGTCTTTTTAACTTACAAGGAGTTCTCCCAAGGTGCCCTCAAGCCCCCAAGGTCCCAACCTTCAAACTTTTGAATTTACTCTTCAAGGTAAGGGAACCTTTCACCCTCCTCGTCATGACTTCCTTTATGTTATGTCTTCTAGTTTCCATATTCTTATGTTGGGTTATGTTATTATATATCCTTATTAATTTCTATTTCATGTCCAATTGATGATATACCTTTTCTTATTTCATCAACTGATTTTCTAAATTTTTAATTGACGTCATTAGGCTGCCGAATTTTCGTAAAAGAAATCACATTTTCTCTTTTCTTTCAAGTTTCCTTTTCATGTGGTATGTCATTAAAATATCCAAAACATGATCTTATTTCTATTTTATTCTGTCTATATACAGTAAATTTATTCATTTATATATGGAATACCCTTGTCCCCTCTTTTTTATTGTTTTCTAAAACCATGTTATACGGTCATTATGTTGTAGAAATTTCGTCTCAAAATCTCTCTCTCTCTTTCTTAAGAAATTTTCTTATTTTATTTATATGAATACCCAAACCCATTTCATTTCTAGGGGTATTCATAAAGACATAAAAATGATATATTTTATTCTGGAATTGACATACATGAAACCCTCATTCCTTTTCCATGGGTTATAAATGACATAATGATCTTGTTTTTAAACACTTTTTAAAAAGTCGTGATTTTGATATGAAACCCATTTCTTTTATTCACTTTGGGTTATTTATGAAATGTATGATTATGATCTATGTGGATCACATTAAAATAAATAAATATTAAGGGTGCACCCTGATATCACTCCAATGCATTGGGTAAAGAATTTAATCTCTAAAGATGACAAGTTTTACGATACCTTGATGAATAACCTTGGTAATTTTTATGACACCTTGGGGATATACCTTGGTGATATGTTCATGAATGTCTAAATTAAAAAATTGTAGCCACAATTTCAATATATTATTCAAGTTATTATTGATATGATATGCCTATTTATCATTGCTTGATGATATCCCTCATGTTCTTATTAATATCGCTCAAGATCACATGTAAACTGTTTCACTTGTTTTCCATACTGGGATTTCTGCTCACCCTTTCCTTTGATGTATGTCTCCAGGTTATGAGATGCAGTAATTGTACTTAGGATGAACTTATGATGAAGCCTTACAGGTTGATTAGAATAATTCTTTATGTTTTCATGTTTTATGTTCTTGATTTCCAAGACACTAGACTTTAAAGATCCTATGTTTGTAAAATGTAATGAAAAGTTATGTAATAAAAAGGCGGGTTTCCATAGTTGGTATCAAAGGATAGTTTAGTCATTTATGGAAATTAGGATATGAAAACTTTAGGAAGAACCCTATAAAAATAGTTTAAATATAGGAAAACTTCCTGGTATTTTTTTGAAATATTAAGTAAGTGGTTTCTGAAAAAATAAATCCATGTTTGGATACGAACAAGTGGATGTGGCTCTGGCATAGATTTACCTAGTAGTGAAAACTCCAACAATGAGTTTCGAGCTTGACCCGGGGTATCTTGGTACACGACAACAGACCTTGCTACACTCCTGGTTTGACACTCTCTAGGGATATGTTTGGTTAATCATAAGCTTTTTATGAATCATTATGAAGGATTTATAGAGAAATGTAATTGTTTAAGCATGAAGTTTTAAGACATAAAATCCTTTACAGTTAAAAATTTACAAATAAAATAAGCTTCTCACTAAGGTTTTATTCTTTTAGAAAGTGGTGGGAAATAGGAGGAATCGTGCAAATGGTTACCGTAATGGACCATGCACTGATGGCCCTATGATGAAAGATGGAATGGAATCTTTCATAATAATGATGAACCAACTGACTCAAGTTATGGGAAATAACTTGAATCAATATGAGAGATTGATCTCACCGCAAAGGGAACAAAATTCTATTGAGTCTTTTATGCATTAATGACCACCAAACTTCAGTGGATCTACCAACCCATTGATTGTTGAAAAGTGGATCCGCTCTATAGATAAGATCTTTTCTGTGCTCTGCTGTTTGGAACAAGAGAAGGTCACCCTGGTTGTTTACTGCTTAGAGGGAGAAGCTGGTCAGTAGTGGGAACTGATTAAAAACACAAGGCCAAGAGTGGAGGTTGAAAGATATGGAGTGGGAAGAGTTTAGAGGGATCTTATTCAATAAGTATTTCCCTCGTTCCATGAGAACAAGAATGGAGAATGAGTTTTTTGAGCTGAAGTAGAGGGGGAATGAATTTGTGGGAAGCTACAAGATGAACTTCAAAAGGCTTTCACGTTACACCTCTAGCTTTTTCATGGATCCAAATGGTAAGGTTGATAGATTCTTCAGTGGACTGAGACCTCATCTATAAAATAATCTAGCCAACTGAGACTATGATAGCTATGAGGAGATCGTGCGGAGTGCGATGAAAGTCGAACTGGATTTTGGTGAGATGCAATGGTCTCATAAATCCAATGAAAAGAAAAGATCGATAGATCCAAGATTAGGGAAGACTTTTGATCAGGGAATAGGAGGCCAGAAAATGAAATGTCTCGCGTGTAATAAATGTGGGAAGGAGCATTTGGGGAACTGCCTGCTCTGGAGTGGGAAGTACTACAAGTGTGGAAGAGATGGCCATATCGTGTGGAATTTTCATAGTGAGGAGAAGCCTCAACTCCCAAACACTAATGAAAAAGGAAAGATGGTGTAGGCCCTACCTGATGTCTAATTCTATAATTGTGGAAAATTTGGGCACTTTTCCAATCACTATCCAAATCTGAGGGCAGTGGAGGGGAATCACCATCAGCCTCAACAACAACTAAGGGAACAAGGTTATACTTTTTCAATCACTATGGATGAAGTTGAAGTACCAAATGATGTGGTGGCAGGTACTCTTGTTGTTCTCTCAAAGTTAGAAAGTACTTTGTTTGATTCCGGTTCTACGCATTCCTTTATTTCCTCCAATTTTGCAAAGAATTTAGAATCAGCCCCTAAATTTCTAAAAGTAGAGTTATCATTCAAGACTCCTGGTGGGATTATCCAAACATTGTCAGTGTTTAGAAACTCTAGTATTTACTTTAATGAGCACAATCTTATCACAAATCTAGTATTCATTCTCATACTGGAATTTGACATTATACTAGGGATGGACTGGCTCTCAAAATATAATGCTAAGATCAAATGCATAAGCAAAGAAATATTATTAGTGTTGAATGGAAAACGTACAGTTATCTTTCAAGGATAGATATCTCAACCAGATCATTGTCTAGAGTAACCTCATATATCCATATTTATAGTGTTGATTGGTGAAGAAGAATAAGGAAACGAATGTTTAAGGATAGAAAATGTCTCCATCATCCAGAAATACATTGACGTATTTCCTGAGGAGTTACCCGGACCTCCCCTAGAAAGAGAGGTAGTGTTCTCCATTGAACTCATACTTGGATCTCATTCGATATCAAAGAACCCATATAGGATGGAAAATGAGGATCTAGATTAATTAAAGAAACAACTCCAAGATCTTTTGGAGAATGGGTTTATTTGACCGAGTGTGTCTCCTTGGGGCGAACCTGTTCTCTTTGTGAATAAGAAGGATGGATCAATGTGGCTATGTATTGATTATAGAGAACTGAACAAGATCACAGTGAATAAAAAATACCCTCTTTCAAGAATTGATGAATTATTTGACCAACTTCATGGGGCTCAATTCTTCTCTAAGATTGATCTTTATTCTGGTTATCATTAATTAAGGGTGAAGAAAGAAGATATTCCCAAAACTGCCTTCCGATCAAGATATGGGCATTATGAGTTTGTTGTTATTTCCTTCAGACTGACTAATGAACCTACTATTTTTATGGATTTGATGAATAGAGTCTTGAAGGACTACCTTGATAACTTTGTGGTAGTTTTTATTGATGATATTATGATATATTCCAAAAGTCGTGAGAATTATGAGGATCATCTAAGGGTTATTTTGAAAACTCTACGGAAGGATAGGTTTTTTGGAAATTTTAGTAAATATGAATTCTGGTTACAACAAGTTACTTTCTTGGGGAACATTGTTACCAATGAAGGAATCACAGTTGACCCTACAAAGATAAAAGTTGTAGAGGAGTGGCCTCAGCCTACAACAATAACTGAGATTCGTAGTTTCCTTGGATTAGCATGATATTATAGGAGGTTTGTGAAAAAACTTTCATGAAATTATAATCCATTGACCAAGTTAACTTGAAAATGGTTCAAGTTCATCTGGACAAAGGAGTGTGAGGAAAGTTTCCAAGAGCTGAAGAAGATATTGGTTATCTCACCCATGTTAACTCTACCCTCAAGTGGAGAAAGATTTTTTATTTTTATTAATGCATATCTGAAAGGTATTGGTTGTGTCCTCATGAAAAATGACAAAGTCATTGCTTATGCATCTCGATAGTTGAAGAATTATGAGCAAAACTATCATACACATGATCTGGAGCTGGCTGCAGTCATTTTTTCTCTGAAGATATAGAGGCACTATCTTTATGGGGAGAAATGTGATATATACATAGACTATCAAAGTTTGAAGTATATTTTCACACAAAAAGAATTGAACATGAGAGAAAGGAGATGGTTGGAACTTCTTAAAGACTCTGATTATTCAATTCATTTTCATCCCGAAAGAGAAAACAAATTCGCTGATGCATTAAGAAGGAAAGACCCAGTTGTTCTTTCCATGATGGGGATTCAAAGAGATCCTTTGATCAATGACCTAGTAAATCTGGAAATGGAAATTATTAGGGAAGGGACATCATCAACCCTAACCTAAATGATTTCTCAACCATCATTACTAGAGAATATCAAGAAAGTTTAGAAAGAAGATCCTTTCTTACAGAAGAAGTTTAAGGTTGTGATGGAGGGGAAGTTTCCTGAGTTCAATATTGATCAAGAAGGTGTACTGAAAGTTTGTACAAGACTATGTGTTCTATCTATTTTGTAAATAAATAAGGAGCTTATGGAAGAATCTCATAGCTCTACATTCTCTATACATCCTGGGAGTACAAAAATGTATAGTGACCTTCGTGATCATTATTGGTGGGATAATATGAAAAGGGAGATTGCTGACTACACTGGAAGTTGATTGGTATATTAGCAAGTGAAGTCAGAGCGACAAATTCCAAAAGGGGTGTTACAAACATTACCCATACCAGCATGGAAGTGGGACAATATCACAATGGACTTTGTCAATGGTCTCCTGAGAACTTCCAAAGGAAACAATACAATATGGGTTATTTTGTACCGTCTCACCAAGACTTCCCATTTTATCTCTATTTGGGAAGATTTATCTCTTGATAAACTTGCCAGGATTTACGTGAAGGAAGTGGTAAGGCTATATGGAGTTCCACTTTCTATCATATCTGATCATGATCCAAGGTTCACATCAAAATTCTGGAGAATTCTTCAACATAATCTGAGCACCAAATTGATTTTCAGTATGACTTATCACCCCCAAACTGATGGCCAATCTGAAAGGACTATTCAAACACTTGAGGATATGCTGAGAACATACTCAATGGAATTTAAAGGTGGATGGGCTCAACATCTCCCTTTAGTTGAGTTCTCTTACAACAACAACTTCCACTCAAGTATTCAAATGACACCCTATGAAGCTCTTTATGGGAAGAGAAGTAGAACTTATACTTGTTGGGATGAAACTGGTGAGAGAAAACTTCTTGGGCCTGATCTTGTGCAAGAGATGACAAAAAAGGTTCATGCCATCCAGCAACACATTAAGGCTGCTCAGAATCGGCAAAAGAGCTATACTGATAACCGTCGAAGTGAATTAGAGTTTGATGTTGGTAACAATTTATTTCTTCAAATTTCACCTTGGAAGATAGTCATGAGGTTTGGGAAGAAAGGGAAGCTCATCCCTATGTACATTGGACCCTATGCAATCCTTGGTCGCGTGGGAGCAGTGGCCTATCGACTTATACTTCCTCCAAATCTAGAAAAATTTCACAATGTATTCCACGTATCCCTATTGAAGAAGTGCATACTTGACCCTTCACATGTACTAAACCTAGAGGTGGTGCAACTGGAGCATGACCTCTCTTATGAGGAGCAACCAGTGGAGATCTTGGATCATAGAGACAAGGTTTTCTGCAACAAGACTACTCACCTTTTTAAGGTGTTGTGGAGGAACCACAAATACGAAGAAGCCATGTGGGAACTATAGGACTATATGAGGTAGAAGTACCCACATCTTTTCTCTTCTGAGGGTATGAGTTGAAATTTAAGGGATGAAATTTCTTAAGGGGGGAAGAATGTAACGGCCCGAACTTTTAAATAATTTTTTTCTTGAATTTGTGTATTATTTTATTTTATACTCAACAAAACTATATCATTTGATTAATAAAGTGAGTATAATTAAAATAATACTACTGGGTTTTTACTGTTATATGACCGTTGGTCAATATGACCATTGGAAACTAAATTCTTAATGTTATTATTATTGTTTATAAATATAAGTGATTATGGTTAATTAATACATAAAGAAGAGTCAATGGCCTCATCCAGTAGACTCGGGCCATACGAAGCCCATTTGTCAGAGCTTGGTAAGGAGGTTTCATCACTAGGCTTTGCTCTAGACCAAGCCCAAGCCGAGCTTCAACATGTGAATCTTGAATAAAATTTCCTAAAGGAGAAGTTAAGCTGATAGAAATCACCACTCGGGAAATGTTGTCTGAGATGCTGCAAGATTCTATCACCATAGAACACTTTACACTTAGGTCCTATGCAAGTGTTATAAGGGGCTATGTAACAAGGCCTTAATTACTTTGTGTAATCCTTTTGTATAAATAAATTTTTTATTTATTCTTATGGTAAATTTTTTTTATTTCAAATGTCCGGATAAATATAGGATGAATTTATTGAAGTTCCATACTATTGATGAAATTTTGGAAAAAAAGTTATTTTAAAATATTTTTGTATACTTTAAATAAATAATAATGTATAATTATTTTCAAAAAATGGTCTTCTACAGATTTGTTTAGTAAGAAATTTAGAGTCTAATAAGATCAACTTAATTTTTTGGTGAATAGTAAATTATGAATATTAATATTACCCTTATGAATAGTAATGTGACCAATGGAATAGTAAACTCACTTAAGAAATTATAAATATATTTTAGGCATCTTGATTAGGTAATGTTATATAATGGCACAAGTAAATAACTGTTTCAGAATTTATAGTTAAGTATTAGTATTTTTTTCATGTAAATAGTGTTTTTAATTAAAAATTAAATATCTCATAATTATAAAATTATTTTCATAAAATATAGTTCATTTTTGAATTCAGAGCATCGATATTAGGTTAGGGTGAATTTTTGACATTTTTATAAAATGTTTTGTTTTTTAGTGAATAATAAAAATACAGTTTTGAGTTTCAATATGATTAATGACATCATTAATGATGTGATAATTCTGGTAGACTTTTTAATATTAAGATATGTTATGAGGTGTCCCAAGTGGCCAATACCATAGGAAAATACCTTGGGCAAGCCCATGTTTTTGCTAATACCACCGATGAGGTGTCCCTTGGAAATTAATAAAATATTCCCCCACTTTTGTACAAATACCAACACATTCCTTCATCCTTTCATTCCAAATCCCTCCTCAGTGAATATATGGTCTTTTTACATTCCATGGAGTCCTCCCAAGGTCCCCTAAATTCCCCAAGGTCCCAACCTTCATGCTTTCGAAGTTACTCTTCAAGGTAAGGGAACCTTTCACCCTCCTCTTTTAAGTCATGACTTCCTTTATGTTATGTCTTCTAGTTTCCATATTATTATGTTGGAGTATGTTCTTATATATCCTTATTACTATCCATTTAATTTCCAATTTATGAGAGAACCTTTCCTCTCTCACCAAATGATTTTATAAATTTTTAATTGACGCCGTTAGGCTATTGAATTTTCGTAAAAGAAATCGCATTTTCTCTTTTCTTTCAAGTGTCCTTTTCATGTGGTATGTCATTAAAATATCCACAACATGATCTTATTTATATTTTATTCAATAACTCTACTGTAAAATGATTCATTTATGGATGGTATACCCTTGTACCCTCTCTTTTTATTATTTTCTAAAACCATGTTATATAACAGTTATGCTGCAGAAATTTCATCTCAAAATCTATCTCTCTTTTTCTCAAGAAATTATCTTATTTTATTTATATTAATACCCAAACCCATTTAGTTTATAGGGGTATTAATAAAGACATAAAAATGATATATTTTATTCAAGAATTGACATACATGAAACCCTCATTCCTTTTCCATGGGTTATAAATGACATAATGATCTTGTTTTTAAACACTTTTTAAAATGTCATGATTTTGATATGAAGACCATTTATTTTATTCTATTTGGGTTATTTATGAAATGTATAATTGTGATCTATGTAGATAAAATGAAAATAAATACATATTAAGGGTGTGCCCTGATAGCACTCCAATTCATTGGGTAAAAAATTTAATCTCTAGAGATGACAAGTTTTACGATACCTTGGTGAATAACCTTGGTAATTTTTATGACACCTTGGAGATATACCTTGGTGATATGTTCATGAATTTCTAAATTAAATGTTTTAGCCACATTTTCAAGATATTATTCAAGTTATTATTTTAATGATATTCCTCTTTTTCATTCCTTTATGATATCTCTCATGTTCTTATTGATATCGCTTAAGATCACATGTAAACTATTTCACTTATTTTCCTTACTGTGTCTTCTACTCACCCTTTCCTTTGATGTATGTCTCCAGGTTATGAGATTAAGTAATTTTACTTATTATGAACCTGTGATCAATCCTTACAAGTGTATTATAATAATTATTTATGTTTTAATGTTTTATGTTCCTGATTTCCATGACACTAAACTTTAAAGATCCTTTGTTTGTAAAATGTAATGAAAAGTTATGTAATAAAAAGGCGAGATGCATAAATACATATCATTATAAACATAATTTAATCCATTAAACAATTAAAAATCTATATTAAACCAAAGGAATTTAATGTATAATCTCATTAAATTATTTAATTAATTTGGGTGCACGCAACGAGGGTGTGATCACAACATTGCATAAACTTGACAATAATCAAACCATAGGGTTAAGATTTAGACCCCCTACCTTTAAATGATAATAAAAAAAATTCTTCCAATGGACAAGGTCCACAAGTAAGAAGTTTTGGATGATTTTAAAGAGGTTCCTTGATCAAAACTGATCAAGATTAAAACCAACAATGCAATTTTCCAAAGGGTTTCACCAAAACAGTTGGAGAACCAAAGGGAAGAAAGAAGAAACCTAACCAAAGGAACTTACCAGAGATTGGAGACGCAAATAGAAAATATGAAAAGGATATTGGCATTCCAAAATCACCTAGAGAATTCTCTAGGGTTTATAGGAGAGAATATATAGTGAAAATAGAATGAATTTCAGCTGCAAACATGTTTAAAACTGCAAGTCAGACATTTACACATTGTGTAACATGATTACATGTCATGTAAATGTTTTAATGGTATTCTTCAAAAACCCACCACCTTAGATTTATTTTATTAAAACCCATGAACAATTACACGATGTATAATTCCTTTACATTATGTGTAAATGTTCTGTAGTTAAGTTTTCTGCCCATTTTCCATTTAAATATCTAAACCTCCTTTAAATCTTACCAACTTATCAAGAACCCATATTAACACTTAGTCCCATTTATACCTAGACTCTATTAATTTAAATGAGCATACATCTCTGAAATTTAGGTCATTTTCTTCAAAAAAGGATCTCCGTCTCTGAATAAGACTCAGCCACTAAGGCTCAAATGAAAAACTTAGAGAGAAACATACCTGGAAAAGGATGGGATCTTACAACCTCCCCGCCTTATAAAAGATCATCCTTGAGCTGCTCCAAGAATCACTGTGAGGTATTATAAAATAATTCTGTCCACTTTGTTCGCATATCTAACTCCCTCTTCCTGGTCTCCTTTGAAACTCACCCATGTTGCAACTAAACTTAAACTGATGATATAGTTAAAACCTGAATATATTTCTCACTACGATCTACAACCTGTATCATATTCTCCTTAAAGGACGCATAAACACAAAGCTCAACGTATTCTACATCTATCACATGGGAAGTATTTATATGATATCTTCATAGTTTCAACATGAGGAAGATGCCATGCATGACACTATAGCATTATGGAAGGGCTAAATGATACACCATTGAACTAACACTTACCACTATTTCAAACGGCCCAAAAAACCTAGGCACTAGCTTTCCTTGTTTACTAATATGGCACTTCCCCAACCTTAGCGACACCTGAAGGAAGACATGATGACAAACCTCAAATTCCATAGGTTATCTCCGATGGTCAGAATATTATTTTCACCTACTCTGCGCGGTCACCAACCGATTTCTGATCAACTGAACCAATTCAGAAATCTCTTACATGATACTTGGCCCAACAAGTGCTTACTCTACTTCGTCCAGCCAAAAAAGATGCAAACAACACATCTTTCCATACAAAACCTCAAAAGGTTCCATTTGGATTGATTCCTAGAAGCTATTATTATATGTAAACTACATGAGTATCATATGTTTCTCCCATAAACCACCAAAATCCAAAAAAAAAATCTTGTAACATATCCTCCTGAACTTGAATAGTCTGCTCTGATTGACCATCAGTCTATGGATGATAGGTTGGACTTAAACAAACTTACAATCCTAGGGCTTTATGAAGACCCTTCCATGAACATGATGTGAAATGAAGATCTCTTTTTGAAATGACACTTCTCATAACACAGTTCAACCGAACCACCTTGCACATGTAAAGATTTCCTATATCATCAACAATAATGGTTTCTATAATATATAAGAAGCGGGATACCTTAGTTAGTCGATCCAAAACAACCCATACATAATCATTCTTACGGTTCATCCAGGGTAATCCTGTCACAAAATCCATCGTGACATCATCCCATTTCTACTCTGGGATGGGTAAAGGCTGCAAAAGCTCAGCTGGCCTCTAATTCTCGACTTTCACCTACTAATAAGTGAAGCATATAGCCACAAATATTTCCACCTCTTTCTTAATTCCTAACCACTAGTATTGTGTATGGATATCACGATACATCATTGTTAAACCTAGATGCACCACCCATCGAGAAGCATGAAACTCCCTCATCATCTCCTCACGTAAGACTATAAGAACTCATACTCAGCCACCGTAAAGAATAGAATTTCCACTATTGAGAGACCATCCTGATGGTGTCAACCCACTGTATAATTTGTCTCTCAGAATTGAGCCTTTTGTATTAGACAACTTTTCAGTCTTAATCCAGTCCAAAATCATGGGTATAACAGATATCAAAGTTAGAGCTACTTATCCCTAAGATTCCTGAACATCTGGATGCATGTCTGCAAAAAGGGCCATTATCTGCCACACGTCACAAGACACTTGTACTACCTCTATCTATTTCTTTCATCTCAAAGCATCGACAAAAAAGTTTTCCTTTCCAAGTGTATGCTACAATTAAATGTTGAAAAATTGTAGATACTCAACCCACCCCCTCTACCAAAGGTTCAGTTCTCACTGAGAAAAGATATAACAAAGGCTCTTGTGATCTTTTTATACCATAATACTTTCACCCATGAGATAGTGTCTCCAACATATCAAGATATGTACCACTACCGCTAACTCTAGATCGTGAGTAGGGTAATTCCTTCAATGTGGTCTCAAATGCCTGGAGCATTAAGCAACCACATGATCATCCTATATTAGAATTACTCTGAGTCCAACTTTGGATGCATCATAGTACATGGTATATGATTTACCTGGAATTAGTAAAATGAGGATAGGTGATGTGGTTAGCTTATTTTTCAGTTCCTGAAAATATATCTCATAAGTATCAGAGAAAACAAACTTCACTCATTTCTTGGTCATCCCATACATTAGTGCTGCAAAATGGGATAAATCTTGGATAAAATTCCAGTAATAACCTACTAAACCCATAAAGATATGAATTTTGAAGATTCTCTTGGTATGTTCCCAAGATACCATGGTGGTATCTTTCTCTGGGTTCATTGACACTCCTTCCTCTGAGATGACATGGCCCAAAAAGTGCACTTCATTTATCCAAAAACTATATTTAGTTATCTTGTCGTAAAGTAAATGCTCTCTCAATGTACTCAGGATGATGTCAAGATGTTTGACATGATTGTATGCTGATTGGGAGTTCACTAAGATATCTTCAATAAAAACCACCAAAAATGATCTAGAAATGGATGAAAAATCCTATTCTTTAAGTCCATGAATATCGTAGGTGCATTAGGCAACACAAACGGCATCACTATGAATTCATAGAAACCATACCTACTCTTAAAAGAAATCTGAGGCATGTTCAATTGTCACACCCTCAACTGATGATATCCATATCTCAAATCAATCTTGGAGAAGATCCTGGAACCTCTTAACTGATCAAAAATATCATCAATGCACGGAAGAGGATACTGGTTCTTGACTATCATCTCATTCAACCTCCAATAATCCACACATAAGAACAATGACCCATCAACCTATTTGGAAAAGAGAACCGGATAACACCAAGGAGATATACAGGATCGTATAAAGCCTATAGATTATAAATATTAAATCCAAACCTTCAACTCTTGAAGCTCTACTGGGGTCATTTGGTAAGGTGGGGTAGAAACTGGATCTAATCCTAGAACCAACACAATAGTGAACTCGATCTCTCACTCAGATGGTAATCCATATAATTGATTGGGGAAAACATCCCAAAAATAGTCTTCCACCGGAAGAAAATAATCCTATTGCATTCCAAAATTATTTAGAGAAAGACTGGTGATTTGAACCATGAGAAAATCCAATTTTCAAAAAATTGGTCTTGCATGACCACCCTTAAGATCCCACTCACCCTTGTGAGAATAGATACTTCCTTCTAGATATAAAAAGGTAACTATCCTCCTATAACAGTTGATATGATCCTGGTATAAAACTAACCAATAGGTTACTTCTAGGTCATATGTCATGCTAAACATACTTTAAGCCATTATCTAATTACAAATCCATTTGAAACCAAAGGAATTCAAGGAATAATATCATTCAATTATTTAATTAATTTGGGCACATGTAAAGAGGGTAGAATCACAACATTGCATAAACTTGACAATAATCAAACCACAGGGTTAAGATTTAGTCCCCTACCTTTAACATACAATCCAACAATGCTTCCAATGGCCAACACCCATGAGAAATACAGTGTTGATGATTGAAAATAGGTTCCTAGATCAAAACTGATGAAGATCAAAAAACATTAAAGAAATTGGCAAAAAGGTTTCACCATAATGGTTAGAGAACCAAATGAAATAAAGAAGAAACCTAACCAAAGGAACTTACTAGGGATTGAAGACCAGAACGGAATTTCCCTGTGAGATATTGGCACTCCAAAATCACTTGAAGAATTACCTAGGGTCAAGAGGAGAGAAGCTATAGTGAAAATAGAATGAATTTCAGCCGAAAATCATGTTTAAAACTTCAGTTCGGGCATTTACATGTTGTGTAATGTGATTACACATCGTGTAAATGTTTTTAATAGTATTCTATGAAAAACCAGTCATTGTGTATTTATTTTATTAAAACCACCAAATAATTACACAACATGTAGTCTTTTTACACAATGTGTAAATGTTCTACAGTTTAGTTTTTATCCCATTTTCCCTTTAACTCTCTAAACCTCATTGAAAGATTCTCAACTTACCAATAACTCATTTAACACTTAGTCCCATTTATACCTGGACTCCATTAATTTAAACAAGCATACATCCCTAAACTTTAGGCCATTTTCTCCAACAAAGGCTCTTTGTCTCCTAACAAGACTCAACCACTAAGGGTAAACAAAAAACTCATAGAGAAATGTACCTGGAGAAAGAAGGGACCTTACATTATCCCACAAAAAATGTTCCTTCAAATATTGATACATTTTGGTGCTACCTGGGTGTATAGAGAAGTTTGAGCTATGAGATTCATCTAATAATTATCTTGTCATCTCAGGCATAGATGGAATACATATCCTCTTTTCAATATTCAATATAACATATTTATAGATTAAGTTTTCCTACTTCTCATCATCCAAGGTTTTGGTTTTATTTTGAATATTCTTATCTTCAAGTTGGGAAATTTTTTATTTTCTCTAATATGGATGGTTTGGAAATCATTTGGAAAATATGTGATGTTTCCCATTCCTTAATGATTCCCCTATCTGAATTTATTAAATCCATGAATATATGATATTTATCAATCCTCATTTTAGTCAAAACATCATGATATTTCCTACTCAATGCATATGTCGCCTTATTTTCCTTCCCAGGGTGGCCGAGTATTGATAAATTATAATTCCTGAGTAGTTCTAACAATCACCTTTGCCTCTTGTTGGTCTCCTTTCATGAGAATATGCATCTAAAACTTTTTTGATCTTTATTTATCTCTAATCTTTCACCATAAAGGTAATGTCACCATATATTCAATACAAAGATTATGGCTACCAACTCAAGATCATGGGTTAGATAATTCTTTTCATGGATCTTAAGTTACCTTGATGAATAGGCAACATCACTATTATTATAAGTAAGGACACATCCAAGTCCCTTATTTGATGCATCACTATATATCCCAAATCCATTCATTCCTGATGGTAAATTCAATATTTGTGAATTGATAAATCCCCTCTTAAAGTCATTAAAAAAATTTAAATTCTTCTGACCAAATGATCTTGGCCCCTTTACGTGTCAACTTGGTTAATGGGTTATCCAATCAAGAAATAACTTATACAAATCGTCAAAATAACCCTACTAATCCAAGGAAACTTCATATGATGGTTATATTCATTGGTTTTGGTCATTCCATCACTGCCATTGTATTTTAAGGATCAACTGATATTTCATCCTTAGAGACAATATGTCCAATAAAAGAAACTTCCTAAATCTAGCATTCACAATTACTACATTTTCAATCTTACTCATTTTCACTAAGATTCTTAATAATGATTTAAAAATGACTATTATACGCATCATAGCTTTTAGAGTATATCAATATATCATTAATAAATACCACAATGAAATTGTCGATATAATCCCTAAATACCATCTTCATCAAATCTATAAAAGCAGAGAGTTCATTAGTCAATCCAAAGGGTATTACTATAAATTTGTAATGTCCTTACCTTTTATAAACTATCATATTTGCAATATCCTCATTCTTTAATTGTTTTTGATGATACCCAATTGAAGATCAATCCTTGAAAAATGATGATATTCTTGAAGTTGATCAAACAAGTCATCAATGTGGGGTAATAGATATTTGTTGTTTATAGTGATAGAATTGATTTCCCTATAATCGATGCATAGCCTCACAAACCCACCATTATTCTTAAAAAAGGCTCCCGATAGTGAAACACTGGGGTGTATAAATCCCTTATCACACAAATCATGTAGTTGTTACTTTAGTTCCATTAATTCTACTACGGACATCATGTAGGGAGTGTTAAATATAGGTTTTTCATCAAGGATGTGATCAATGAAAAACTCAACTTCATGCTCTAGTGGGTTCCATATAGTTCTTAAAGAAACACATTAGTGTATTCCTGTACAATAGATACATCCTCTATTCTAAGGATTCCCTTCTCATTCATAGGTTGTGTCTACTCTTCTTCTCTAAGAATTTCATTAAGAATAGCTACTAAAGGTGGATCCAAACATGATTCAGATGATGTAATCTCGTCTATGAAGATAAGGAATTCCACATCTCCATCCTAAATCATAATCTCCTTCTCCTGGAAATAATTTTTTTACATTATAATTTGGAATTCAATCCATACAAAGTATTATATAAAAGTTAACCATGGGTATAATAATCATGTTTTCAAATAGGGTATGTCTATGAATCATGATGGGGATTGACTAGCATGTCCTTATTGCAATAAGATTTCCACTAGGATTCTTGATTGATAACTCTCTTCTTAAGGTTCTAGGGAAATATCTAATTTTTTAGCGTACATGGGCGATATAAAAGAGCGCGAAGATCCATAATCAAATAAGGAATTAACTAAATTTGAGGTTATAATCAAAGTACCTGCCACCATATCTTTATGAACTTGAACCTTAGCAGTAGTGATCACATAATATTAGGTTTTCTCCCTCGTCCTTTTCTAAGAAAGTTCCCCTGGTTCATGGGTAATTCATTCAAAAAATGCATCATCTCCTTATAATTGAAGCATTGGATATTGGTGGCGGCTTTATTTCCCTTGAAATCGCGATATTAATGGCCTTTTTCTCTATATTTTAAGAAAACTCTCATTCCCATCAATCATATTTCACAGTTTTTCTTTTCACAATTATTATAAGTTGGAAATTCCACCATTTCCCTCTTCCATTTTTCCATATTTCTTTTTTTTCAGAGTGTTTAACCGCCCACTTCTTTTCTTATTTTCCATAGATAACATAAGACTTGGAGAATTCTTTCTTTGTCTTGATGGTGCTTGTTATTATATCCTCGTATAATGAAAATTTCTGAGAGACTAATGCCCTTTGAAGGCTAGACTTTATCCCGTCAAAGTAACGAGCAATCTTACTTCTTAGATTACATACATAATCCATAGCATGAGTTGCTAACCTTGTAAAGTTAGTTTCATATTTAGCAACATTTTCTTTTTCTTTTTGCCTTAGATTGAGGAGTTGCATCTCCATATCAGTTTGTTGCTCATAAGGAAAATATTTTTTGAAGAATACATCATTAAAAGTATTCCACCTCATACTTTTTATTTACTGTATCTACTTAGTGTTCTGGATCAATGCCCTATTAATCGACATCTCCTTTAAGATGATAAATATCCATGATAGATTTCTCTTTTTCACTAATTTTCAAAGTGAGAAATATCTTATTCACGGACTTGATCTATTGTTTAGCTACTTATGGATTAATAATATTATTGAATGATGGAGGTTGTTGTTGGATTAAGGGGTCCAATATTATTTAATCATGTTAGGGAATAGCAAGTGATGTGACATTTAATTCTTTAGTTTTGCCATATCCTTTTCGAGCCACCGTCGACCAAGTGCCGGAGCGCAGATCTGGTGTTCGGCCGAACCGAAGCCGAGCGAGCGGTGAGGAATTTTCGCGTCAAAGCTTTCTGAAGAAACCGGTGTTCTTTGCCCGGAAGATGACGACCCCGAGCTGTAGAACTTTTGTGCATCTACAAGACTGAGTTCGACGAAGAAGATCTGGTGCCGAGATCGTGCAACGAATCCAGACTGAAACAGATCCATGCCGGATCGACGCCGATCGATCGAGAGTTGCTGCCGAGGTATACTCGTTGCCGTACCAGAATGAGCTTGGCAACTCGAAGAAGACGTCGACCGAGCTTCGAAGCTGAGAACACGCGTTCATCTTTGACCGAAGACGGACATGGCGCTGATCGATTTGTGGCCGACCGAGTTCGGTACGATGGAGATGACTCAAACGATGTTGAAACTGAAACTGCATAGCTCGAGCTGGTTGGTTTCGAAGGAATCTGTTGTTCATTGGTGTGTGTTCCCTATGTACGTTTCGGAAGGCGATGAGGCCTCGATTATCTTCAATATTACGATTGCAGTTGAGAACTTGGACGCACACCAGGTGATCGGCATAATGCCCGTGAGAAATTGATGTGCACGGGACTTCATTGTTGGCCGGTTCAAGTGTGTCATTGTCTGATCGATGGTTATTGAGGATGAAATGTGGCATGGCTTATTTTATTGATGGTCAAGGAGCTTGAATTGTCCGAGGTTGATTGATCAAACCAGTCCGAAACATGGACCGTCATGGAAGAATGTCAGTCGACTACGGAGGATCTATGCTTTGCTGCACTGTTGGAGATAAGTGAATTCTTACTGAAATTGTTTGATTCACGCACACCATCGCTCCGGAGCAGAGAGCAAGAGATTCTTTATGGGGCGTCACCACAAGCTTCAATGCGAGAGGAAATTGAAGAGAGCAGTATCAGATGAAATTCGACTCGAGAGAGAAGATCTTCTATCTTTCCTCTTTATTTTCGTTTGATTCTTTATGTGTTTGTGTTTAATTTATGCATACATGCACTGTGTATAATTGCTTGAGGGGTTTTTGTTTGGCTTTGATTGATAAATCAATTCATGTTTGTGTTTCCATTACCTTCTTCTAGTTCTGCAACTCACTCTTCTTTGCCTTCATCCTTTCATTTTCATTCTTGATTTTACTCGAAGTATTGAAAGATGAAAATCAACTTTTTGACGGTTTGGACTCTTTTCCTATAATAATAAATCGAGATATTGAATTGTAGCAGTAGTTGAGTGAGCGTTGATGAGCGAGAGTTCAGTTAGTGGATGATTTCATCTTCCATGAACATCATCTTTTCATCAATATTTGTCAATTGAATTTTTCTCATCATCTTTAAGAATGCCCCTGCTCCTTGACAAACATTAGACTTGACTATGCAGGCACTTTTCTCGCACCACATCTTTCATCATCACACTGCACACATTTCATATCCATTCACCACCATTTTTAGTCCCTATTTTTAGTATATTTGATCAAAAATAAAGCCCTTAGAACATCACAACCTTCTTCCCAATGGTTCAACTCTGATTGCCACTGTGCTAAAGAGTAAGTAATATAAATTATAAATTTGATCAGTGCGTCAATGATCAGGCCACGATCAAATTTCGACGTCTTTACCAGGGAAGGTACGACGAGTGTCTTAGAGTTTTGAAAATATAATAAAATTAAATAAACGGAAACAATTTAAAAAAAAAAATATTAACAAAAAATCATCTGCTGTGTCACTACTTGTGTTGAATTTTCTATATATGTTACATTTTGTGTGTGTTGAGCTTAAAAATCGTAAGTGTTTTTTGCCATGAGTTGATTTTTGTTTGCTGATCAAACTAGTGTGTTCGGTGCTGAAACTAAAATCTATAGATTTGTTATTATTTGTGAATTATGCTTTAAGAAAAAATGGATTATTCTAGGTTTGGGAGTCAACATTTTTGAGATTTTTGTGTTTGTTGTCGCTGTTATGGACACACTGTTTGGTAGTGTGTTTATAACTAGCTTCAACAACCTTGTTATTATGAAGAAAACTGGAGCTTTTATGAAACCTTAACCCAATTATCAATCAGTTTTGAAAGAAAATGTTATGGAAAATGCATAGTAAATTTGATGAATATGAATTAGCATACAATGACAGAATGCAAAACTTGAAAGTTGAAATATGAGAGTTAGGTAATAAAATGAAAGATCAAGTACAATTTAAAATGATGGTAAATCAAGATAATGAATTGTTTGAACTTGAGAATGGAAATTTAGAGGAAAGTGAAGAAGAACAAGAAACAAACAGTGAACAAGAACTCGATTTTGATTAAATTTTTAGGAAAAAGATGCACCAATACCACTAACAGGTTTCCAAGGAAGAATTAGAAGAGGATAAACCTGTTCTTATAATTCTACATAAGCCTGTTGAATTTTGGAGTTTTGAACCTATGGAATCTTTGGTTGGGGAGAAACTTGAAAATGAGAATTTAAGTGCTAAAAACTCCTTACCCTGTTTTTCTGAAATAATAGGAAACGAACTTGAAGTTGAAGTTGAATTTGGGGATTTTTTGGAAGAGAAAAATGTAATAGTTTGTGTCTTTATGGTCTATTACTTTGCCAGTTTTGGTGGTTATAGGTGTTCGGAGGTGGTTTCAGGAGTTTTTGGTGGAAGTTGGAGGTGCAAAAATGTATTACACGACGTGTAAAGGTGATTCACGACCTGCGTGAGACCGGTTCATGACGTGTAATAAATTGCGTGTAAAAATCCTTCCAGGTGATGCGTTTTTCGGTGGAACTTAAAGCCCAACATTCGACGTGTAGGGATTGCACTCCATGTAAATGTCCTATGCAGTGCATCTTTAAAGGTTGTAGCGCTCGAGGTTAATCCTCAAACCATACGGCCGACCCTCCATTCTCTTGTTCCAAGCGATCCAGAGGCTCCCTCTTCTAGTGTTTGGGACTCCTTTCGACGAGATTTGATTCCCCGCTCCTCGCCTTCAATCCATGGTGAGTTCTCCTCTTGTTCTCATCTGTTTCCTTCAATTTTTCTTCGGGGTTTCGTTGTGGTGGCGCGGTTTGGTTTGGGTTGTGTTGTGTGTTTGAGCTGTGTTTTGGTGGTCCTTTGGTGCAGTATAGGTTGGTCCGCTGTTTCTCGTGGCGCGATTATGGTTGGTGGGCGTTTCTTCTTCGCCCTACGGTGTGCAGCAAGCCAACACCGTTTCTTTGAGGTAGAGAATCTATTGTTTCTCTTTATTGTGTATCATGCATGAGGAGTTTACATTTGTTTATCTATGGGATATGGTTGTGCTAGCTTAATCAAAGATAAAGAATTGGTGAAATTGAATTCAAGGGTAAATGAGTTTGATTTGCATGCTTATACAACTTTGTTATTATTGTGATATTATGGATTGCACAGGCTTGATACCCCACTGAAAATGGTGGTTGTTGGGGGCTTTCTTTGCGCTGGATGATATGTATTGTGACTACTGCTTTTGTTGTGATTGTTGTGATTGTTGTTATATCACCCTAAAATGAAAATTGGCTAACCACTTATATTTGGTAAATAAAATGGTTGCCCTAGGATTACAGACTGTGTGATAACGCCCCTAAAATAAAGTGGAATGTGATAAAACCCCCTTTGTAAATATGTAAAATGATCTTGATGTGTTGTGATGTGTGGTTGTACTTATGGGATGATGATGTGTGGTTGGGGGCATATGAGGATGATGGTTTGTTGGTCGTGCTTTTGTGGCGCCGAGGTGGTTTGTTGGACGTGTTTTTGGGGCGGCGAGATGGCTTGTTGGCCGTGATTTGGGGTGGTGAGGTGGTTTGTTGGCCCTGCTTTTGTGGCGGTGAGTTGGTTTGTTAGCCCTGCTTTTGGGGCAGCGAGTTGGTTTGTTTGTCTGTGCTTTTGAGGCGGCGAGGTGGTGGTTGCATTGTTCTAGATGCATGGGTAGTGATGGAATAAATAATTGTTTAACAATGTTTGAAATGGGTGGGGGTTGGTTTGGTTAATGAGATGGAAATAGATAATGAATAAATAAATGATGGGTTGTGTGGTTAAATGTGGTTGATGCTAAATAATAAAATGAATGGAACGATTAAATGAGAATTGGTTAACAATGTGAAATGAGGTTTGTAGCTTGTTGTGTCGTGTTATGCATTTAGTGATGGCAAGAAAAGTGATGATGTTGTGAGTTGGTTAATGTTTGGTTGAGAACCCGTAGGTTGGGCTTGTCTGTGTGGCTATATGTATATACTTGTATATTCTTTGTGATTTCTATATGTACCTCATCCATGTCTAGTATTATGTGCCAACACCAGCATAGTCACATGGGGGTGTTTTTTCCGACATCCAGTGAGGTTGACAGATGGATGGGTGCTTGCCCTTTCTTGTTCTATCTTTCAGACGAGGTAGGTATTGCACAAGATGTGATGACTGGAGGTCTGTTTGTGCATTAAATGGTGGTTGTGATGGACCATGTGTTTTCGGGCGAGATATGATATGATTGTGCTTGTGGGGCGAGTTCTGGTGGGATGGTAGGAGGAGGGCACGTGATTGATGTCCTACATGTTCATGATACCCTACTACTATGGTTATGGCAGTGGTTGAGATGTGATGTCTCAGGTGTCTGTGAGAGAAATGTGTTGTGGTCGTGTCTGTGGGGCGGTGAGCCCAGGTGTCTGTGGGTGTGATGTGATGTGATTGTTCTTGTGGGGTGATGTGGTATACATAAGAGATGAGAGCGCCGAGACATACACTGTTGTGTTGTGAGAGCAACATACCAGTGGGAAAGCATCGCGGGGTACCTTTTATCGATATGCTTCTTATTCTATTATATTACTTGGCTTGCGTTATTTGATGAGTGTGCCTTGGTGAGATTGGGATGGATAGTTGACCTGTTTAGGTGCTTTTGGTTCTGTTGTTTGCTCATGGATGCATTAGTTTGCTTCTTTCACAGATGCACGAGAGACTTTGATTTTCCTACCGAGTATACTTGTATTCTCACCCCACATATATAAGATGGTTTCATTTTTCTAGGAGGATTACGCATATTGTGTTGGATATTACGAGATCAGACCTTGGATAGTTGTTGTGTCACTACTTTAGCTTTTCTTTTGGGTATTTAATTTGAATACTTTTATCTTTATCTGTTTTATTTATACATGCATTGTGGGGTTGTTTTAGTTTCTTTTTATATTATGACTTGGAGTTGTTGTGGATGATTCATCTTATCTCTTGATCCTACATTATGATAGAGGGTAATGCCTCCCATTTCATGATATTTTTATAGCATCGATGTTCGTTGCCAACCCGAGGCCTACTGGAGGCGGGACTTGGGGGTTATTATCTCTCTCCACTCATTGCGGTATCTTTAGAGGGAGAGGGTCGTGATAGAGTGATATCAAAGGTGATGGTTGAGAGATAGGATGCAGTTTGGAGTTAGACACAATGAGTATTGTATGTGTTGGTATGGAAACATTGTCAGTTGACCTTGGTGCGTGACATAGGCCAAAGAGAACGACCAGAACACGAGATTTTAGGCCCCCTTGTGATCCAGTTCACGAACTCTAAGCTTATAATGACCATGTGAGGTGGACCTGTTTGTAGGGTAGAGACCTAGGAGAGGTACATGCATCATGAAACTTGTGTTCTTGTTTGAATTGGGTTGTTTTGGGAAGGTTAAAATGAATAAAGTGAATTAAAATGAATCTAAATAAAATTCCATACTACGAGGCTTAGGAAGTTATTGTTTTCTTTTCTGTTATGGATCCTATTCATCATCTACGTGTGGCTCAGGCAGTATAGGTTCAACAGGATGATCTGGTTGATTGTCGTAGGGTTGACCCAACAGAGGCGGATGAGGCTTGATAGAGGGCATTACGCGCTTTTTAGGGACACACTTTGGGGGAGTATGAGGGCAGTGTTTTAGATGTGGAGACAGAGAGCTGTCTGGAAGAGTTTGAGATTGCTTTCAGTTTGATCCAGGACCTGTAGGGATATTGGGTCCCTTTGGCGGTCAGTCAGATGTGGGGAGTTGCACGTCAGTGGTGGACTCTGTATCTGAGAGAGCGGAAGGAGGCAAATGTTTCATGGGTCGGCTTCCAGAAGGAGTTTCAGGCATAAAACGTTTCGGCGACTATGAAGGCAGTGAAGAGGTAGGAGATTCATTCTCTTCGGCAGGGGAGTATGTCAGTACGGGAGTTAGGAATCAAGTTCAAAGATCTTCTTCGTTTTGTATTAGATATTTTTCCACATGAGGAGTCTCGTGCGAGACGTTTGAGGAGACACTCTATCCTTCTATCCAGTATGCAATCACTCCTTTTATGTTTCCAACGTATCTGGAGGTTCAGAAGAAGGCATATGTGATTGAGAGGATGCACTCTCTAGGAGGTTTACCATGAGAGAGGAACCAACAGGGTTCCTCGAGTGGCAGAGTTATTAGTGGCAGGTATCAGGAACCCGAACCATCGAGGTTTCGATCGGCAGGGATCAGAGCATAGTAGTTTCTCTTTTAGCCTTCTAGGGCCAATAGTTTTCATGATTTTCCTAGGGGCTTTGGGTTGATGTGTTTTGGTTGTGGGGTTCGTGGCCATCGCCAGAACCAGTCCCCAGGGTTACCCCGAGATCAGGGAGGTTGTGATGTTATCTGGGTGATTGTAGATCAGTTAACGAAATCAGCCCACTTCTTAGCGATCAAGGAGTTGGGCTGCAGTGGATGCTTTGGCTAAGAGGTAAGTGGATGAGGTGGTGCAGTTTCATGGAGTTCCAAGTTCCATTGTCTCAGATCATTATGCACGTTTTACCTCACGAGTTTGGAGGGGATTGCAATATGCTTTTGGCACTCAGTTACGCCTCAACACTACTTCTTACCCTCAGACAGATGAGCAGACACAACAGACTATCCACACGTTTGAGGATATGTTACATGTGTATGTTTTGGACTTTGGTGGATCTTGGGTATGACACCTGACTTTGGTTGAATTTTCTTATAACAATAGCAATCACTATTCCATTGGCATGGCTCCATTTGAGGCTTTGTTCAAGAGATCGTGACGTTCTCTGTTGTGTTGGACAGATGTCAGGGAGACATCAGTTCTTTGGCATGATGTGGTGCAGAGCATGGCAAAGAAGGTTCAACTTGTTCGTGAGAGGATGAAAGCATCACATGATCGAAAAATGTCTTATGTCGATCGCATGAGGAGACCCTTGGAGTTCAAGGTTGGAGACCACGCGTTCTTAAAGGTTTCTCCTCAACGTGGGTAGCAGAGGTTTGGCAGAGGTAAGCTTTCTCCTAGGTTTGTTGGGACCTTTGAGGCGTTGGGGTGAGTTGGCGAGGAGGCTTATCCTGTTGGCCCTACCACAGTGGTTGGAGAGGATCCATGACATCTTCCACATCTCTCAGTTTCATCAGTATCTCTATGATTAATCCCATGTCATTGACCGTGGAGAGTTGGATATTGAGGATGACGCGACGTTCATGGAGCGACCAGTAGATATCTATGATCACCAAGATAAGGCATTGTGTGGATGGACCATACCTTTTGTTCGTGTGTTTTGGAGGCATGATGGCATAGAGGAGAGTACTTGGGAACGAGAGATGTAGATGCACGTCCAGTACCTGAAGTTGTTTTGAGCTTTTATTTGCTCGGTTTTTCCTTGTGATGTGATGTTTGGAACCTTTTATTTTATGAGATGATTTGTTTCCCTGTTTTTTTTATGTTTGGTGTGTGATAAATTCCTGTCATATGAAATGGGGAGGACCTGATTCTTAATCGCAACACATTAACTGTGATGCAATTAAACCTGTGCGGGTGACTCAGTACCGCTTTGAGCGGACAATATCTTGACATGGAGGATGAAATTTCCTGATTTGTGTGTTTGGGAAAGTGTGGTTCATTGGTTGTAGTGGTTGTTGGTTTGGGCTGTGTGGAGGTTGATATGGTTGTGTGGCAGTGTGGTTGTGTGAGAGGAGATGGTTTGTGGTTGTGTGGTGATGATGTTGTGCAAGATGTCTTGTGACCGTTTGGTTTGCCATGTTTGGCTGGTGGTAGCGATTGAGGTATGAAGAGATCCTTGAGAGGTATCTCACGGGGTGGTTGTTTGGACCCCATTTCCTTATAGGTTTGGTTTTGGATTCTCGAGGGAGATAATCGTTTGAGATCTATCTGATGTAATAGTCCATGCCTTCTCAATTCGTTACTTTGTCAGTTTTTGTGGTTAAAGGGGTACCAAGGAGGTTCTGAGAGTTTTCGGTGGAGGTGCAGCAAAGTTGTTGCAGGAAATATGCACCCTGTAAATGTATTGAACAATGTATAAAGGTGATTCATGGCCTGTGCGAGGCCGGTTCACAAATGTGTAATAAATCTGGTGTTAAAAACCTTCAAGGTGACGTGTTTTTCATAAGAACTTAAAGTCCGACATTTACATGACATGCAGGGATTACATGCCATGTAAATGTCCCGTGCAACACATATTTAAAGGATACAATGCTCATGGTTAATCCTCAAACCCTACGCGGCCAACCCTCCCTTCTCTTGTTTGAAGCGATCCAAAGGCTCCCACTTCAAGTGTTTGGGACTCCTTTCGATGAGATTCGATTCCCAACTTCTCGTCTTTGATACACGGTGAGTTCTTCTCTCATTCTCATCTGTTTCCTTCCTTTCTTCTTCGGGGTTTCATTGTGGTGGTTCAGTTTAGTTTGGGTTGTGTGTTTGGGATGCGTTTTGGTGATCCTTTGGTGCAGTATAGGTTGATCTGCAGTTTCTCATGGTGCAGTTGTGGTTGGCGGGTGTTTCTTCTTTGCCTTGCGGCGCGCAGCGAGTCGAAAAAGTTTCTTTGAGGTAGGGAATCCCTCGTTTCTCTTTATTGTGTATCTTACAGGAGAGTTTTTCTTTTATTTATCTATGGGATATGGCTATGTTAGCTTAATCAAAGATAAAGAATTAGTTAAATTGAATTAAAGGGTAAATGGGTTTGATTCGATTTTTTTACAGCTTTGTTACTATTGTGATATTGTGGATTGTATGAGCTTGATACCTCACTAAATATGGTGGCTGTTGGGGGCTTTGTTTTCACTGGATAACATGTATTGTGATTGTTTCTTTTGTTGTGATTGTTGTGATATCACCCTAAAATGGAAATTGATAAAGCACTTATATTTGGTAAATAAAATACTTGCCCCGGGATTATGGATTGCGTGATAACACCATTAAAATAAAGTGGAATGTAATAAAATCCTCTTTTAAAATATGTAAAATGATCTTGAGGTGTTGTGATGTGTGGTATTGCTTGTGGGACAACGACATGTGGTTGGGGAGTGTGGGGATGATGGTTTATTGGCTGTGCTTTTGGGGGGCAGTGAGGTGGTTAGTTAGTTGTGTTTTTGGGGCAATGAGGTGGTTTATTCGCCATGCTTTGGGGCAGAGAGGTGGTTTGTTGGACATGCTTTTGGGGTGGTGAGGTGGTTTGTTGGCCGTGCTTTTGGGGTGGCCATATGGTTTTTTGGACGCACTTTTGGGGCGGTGAGGTGGTTTGTTTAGCTATGCTTTTAGGGCGGTGATGTGGTGGTTTCTTTCTGCTAGATGCCTGGATAGTTATGGAATAAATAATTGTTTAATAATGTTGGAAATGGCTAGGGTTTGGTTTGGTTAATGGTATGAAAGTGACTAATGAATAAATAAATGGTCGGTTGCATGATTAAATGTGATTGACGCTAAATAATGAAATAAATGAGACGATTAAATGGGAATTAGTTGGCAATGTGAAATGAGGTTTGTGGTTTGTTGTGTGATGTTTTTCATTTAGAGGTGGCAAAAAAAGTGACGATGTTGTGAGTTGGACAATGTTTGGTTGAGAACCCAGAGGTTGGGTTTGTATGTGTGGCTATATGTATATACTTGTATATATTTTTTGATTTCTATACGCACCCCACCCACGTCCAGCACTATGTGTTGACACTTGCATAGTCACGTAGGGGTGTTTTTACTAACATATGGTGAGGAGGACAGATGGATGGGTACCTTCTCTTTCTTTCTCTCTCTTCCCGGCATGGTAGGTATTGCATAGGCTATGATAGCCGATGGTTGTGATGGACCATGTGCTTTTGGGAAATATGTGATATGACTGTGCTTGTGGGGCAGTGGCCCAGGTGTTTTCTGGCGAGATATGATATGATTGTGATTGTGGGGCAACTTCTGGTGGGGGGTCGTGCATGGTAGGAGGAGGGCACGAGGTTGATTTCCTACATGTTCATGATACCCTAGTACGCTGGTTATGGTAGTGGTTGAGATGCGATGACCTAGGTGTTTTCAGGCGAGATGTGTTGTTGTCGTGGTTCTGGGGTGGCGAGCCCAGGTGTCTGCAAGTGTGATGTGATGTGACCATGCTTGTGGGGTAGTTTGGTATACAGAAGAGATGGGAGCGCTGGGACGTACGACATTGGGGTGTGATAGTGGAATACCAGTGAGAAAGTGGTGCGTGGTACCCTTTATTGACATGCTTCTTATTGCGTTATATTAATTGGTTTGCGTTATTTGGTGAGCGTTCATTGATGAGGTTGAGATGGATAGTTGACCTGTTTATGTGCTGTTGGTTTTTATGTTTGCTCACATATGCATTAGTATGATTCTTTCACATGTGCATGAGAGACTTTGGTTTTCCTACTGAGTATACATGTATGATCACCCTACATATATAAATTGTTTTCAGGTTTCCAGGAGGATTACATGGACCGTGCTAGACATTACTAGCTTAGACCTTGGATAGTTGTTGTGTCGCTACTTTAGCTTTTCTTTTGAATATTTACTTTGGAGACTTTTATCGATACCTGTTTTATTTATACATGCATTGTGGGGTAGTTTTGGTTTCTTTTTATATTATGTCTTAGATTTTTTTGGATGATTCATATTATCTTCCTATCCTACATTATTATAGAGGATAATACCTCCCATTTCATGAGATTTTTATACCCTTAGTGCTAGTCGTCAACCCAGAGCCTACTAGAGGCGGGACTTAGTGGTCATTATCTCACTCCCCTTATTGGGGTATCTTTGGAGGGAGGGGTTATGACAAATAATAAACTAGAAATCAAGGACATAAATTTTTGAAACTGATCTTACATGTAAAACCTCTTTATTTCAAAATGGAAAACCCCACACATTTTGTGTTGGTTTTTGATGAAGAGTAAGGGGGAGTAGATTTTGAATTGAAAATTCATAAATAAAATTTTTCCATTAAGCCACTCGTTGACGATGAGCCTCTCCTAGAATTAATTGATAAAAGTGAATCAAATGTTAATTAATTTGATAGGAGTTACATTAATATGGAATTTTCTTGTTTCATTTCCCATAGGATAAAAATGGAGTTCTCTTTGCTTATAGTTGGCATGAAAATCCAAAAATTCATTGCGTTTTTCTTTGGGGATGATATTTTTTAATTTGAACATGATTTTTTTGAACACACACTAATGGAACTTAGAACAAATTATTTTTCACAAGCAGTGGTTCTTGGTTGCAAGATTACAGTTGAGGAATATGTAAAAGAAAATAAAAACTTGAAAAAACATGAACTTTGCTTTTTTTTTTCTGCATGAGTTTAAGTCAAACATTCAAAATATTTCATTGTAGAACTCAACTATTATGGGTGCTAAAATTAATTTTAAAACTATGAATAAATTATAAGAGTAGTTATTTTTGATGTCCCATATTTCAAAAACTGCTCTAAGCATTGTTGAACTTTAGATTTAGAAGGTGTTGTTTCTAGGGGTATATTTTAACTAAAAGGGGACCCAAGTGTTTTTTAGTGGTCTGGGTGCACAAATTATTCAATTATAAATTAAAATTAAATAGGCTAAACATATATAGTGGTTCCTACAAAGTAAACTGCATCCACCCATTGACTATGGTTAGTTGTTAGGAAAGTCCAGCTGGGGACTATAAAACTAATATTGTATGAGAGGTAATCCATGATTGAATACTTTTTTTGTTTCTTTCTTTTAGTAATAAAAAACCTCATCATTTTTTTTGTGCATCCTCTCTTGAACCTTTACTCCCTTTTCTCATAAAATTTGCAATGGTAAGTCTTTTCTTTGGGTTTGGAATTTTCACTATCACTCACTCTCACTCTTACCAGTCTCATCTTTTTTATTTTAATTATGTATGGTTTTAGTGTTTCTTATTTATTTTATTTGAAGGTTCTATAATTGAGCGACCGAGTTTAGATTTAAATGTTTAGTGGGTAATTATGGGGATGATTTTAAGGAAATGAGGCAACAATTCTCAGGGGAGTTTTCTCTTTCATCCTTCATGAATATATTCTTGTTAAGATCATTTCATGCTTATGTGAAACATGAATTTTTATTATGATTTTTTTTTAAAAAATCTTCTCATTAATGAAAATGAAGAGTGGGGGATGATTCTCCTTGTTGATTTTGTTCAAATTCATCCACTTTAACTTATTGAGGTGTTATTCTTGCTTGAATCTTTATTTTTGAACAATATTTTAAACTAATTCTATAACCTTTTTAATAGCTTGTATAGTGTTTCTTGTTTTTAAATTCACTATTTAACATGATATATGTTTGATTTTATTTGAATTTTTTTTGTTCATAAGGGATAAAGAATGTACAATTTTAAGTCAGTTTTGGAAAAGTGTTTGAAGTTGCAGGAAATGCTTCTTGAATTTCATTGTAGCCTTGCAACATGTCATTGTACTAATAATTTGAAAATCTATTTTGAATTGAAATTCTAAATTGTTTTCTCCACCTTAAATGTCAACATTGAGGAAAATGTTAAGTTTTAAGTTTGGGGGAGAGGGTTGTCTTTATATGAGTTGAACTTTCCTTTAACGTAAACCAATCAAGATTCCTTATTTTTTTTTTCAAATTGAGAGTTTTTCAAACGCCAAATATCTTATTCAGTGGAATAAAATATTTCTGATTTTTGAGATATGAATGACCACTTTGAGGTGGTTAACATTTTCTACTTTTCCATGGATTTAATTGGGTCCATAAATTTCATACTCTCTTTAACAATTTTGTTTTTGGTTAATTTTTGGGAGTAGAAATTACAATCATCATTGTTTTTGAATCTTTTAACTTGATTTTAAACTTTTAATTTATGCGTTTACATGAATTATGAATTGAAAATCGTAATCCAAGCTGGACTTTTCAACTCTTTATTCATTCTTTCTTTTATTCTTTATCTTGTTGGATGAGTAATTTTTTTTGTAATTAATAAACTTTCTCATCCAAATAGAGTTTTTATTTATTATTCCTTTTAAATTTTGCGTGTCTATTCTCCAGGAGGCAAAGAGAAGTTTGGAAGTCTTAGTTAAATGTAAAGTTATTATAGTTTAAACTCTTTCAAAATTTTAAATCTCAATAATTTTTGTAAAACCAAAACCAAATCTTGATCAAACCTCTTGTTTCGAGAATAGAAAATCTCTTTTCTTGCTTGAAAGAGTCAATGGGGAAAATATTTTTGAAAACTGATTCTTGGTGGAAATTCACCCTTTCAACCTGAGAATCCTATTATTCCATTGAACTTGTAAAAATGATTTCTTAAGGACAATAAATGCTCAAGTGTAGAGGATTTTTTTGTGGAATTTAATTATTTGGTTTTTCCACATCCTTTTCGATGTATTTTTTTGTGATTCTAACCTTAATTTAGTCTTTAAAATGTTTATTTATAAATTTTTTGGTTATTTTTATTGAAATCATTAATTATTGAAAATTATATATTTTTGTGTGTTTTTAAGTTTAAATTATCCTTTTTTAATTTTTTGGATTATTTATTTAATTTACTTCATTATTTTATCTTTAAATTTTAATTTCTAGAATTAGAGGTTATTTTTTTGGGTTCTCCAAATTAAATAATCAATTTTTTTATTTTTCAATGAATCTATTAATTAATTAATAAGAATATATTTTAATTTTTTATCTCATATTTTAAATATATTAATTAATTATAATTCTAAATTACAAATTTGTGGTTTTCTATGATTATTAATTCTTTGATTCTTTTAATAAATTATTTTATCAATTATTTTATGATTTTTTAATTTAATTTTTAATATTTTATTTAAATATTTTAATTTTAATTTAATATATATTGATTTTGTTGCGGATGAATAATTTAGTTTTTATTTTACATGTACGATCAATGCATCTATTGTTAATTTGGTAAAGGCAAGCGATTGTGTCACCATTTCCTCGACTGCATGCCCAAATTTATTTCGGTGTCAAAAATTGACTAAGGAAAAATCAATTAACCATAAGGCCAAAAAATGACCAAATGTGCACTAATGTGGATCAAACAAACTTCAATTTGATTTGAACACACCTATATAAGAGCAACTATAAGGTTGAGACCTTTCATCCATAAACAGAGGCCTCCCAAGCTTGCAAGGTTGGAGAAGATACCTCGAGACCATGCCTATGCAAAATAGTCACCACGATTCGACTGAGCCACCATCAACTAAGTGTTAGGGTGTAGATCTGGTGTTTGACCGAAATAAAGTCGAGCGAGCAGATGAAAAATTTTAACGTAAAATATTTTTGAACAAACCAATTTGTTTTACCTTGAAGATGATGGCCCTGAGCTGTAGAACTTTTTTGTATTGATAAGACTGAGTTTGATAAAGAACATATGATGTCGAGATCATGAAAAGAATAAAGATTGAAACAGATCCATGTTATATTGATACAGATTGATCGAGATTTGTTGTCAAGGTATACTCATTGTCGTAGTACCATATTGAGCCTTCCGACTCAAAGAAGATGTCGACTGAGCTCTGAAGAGGATAACACGCTATCATCTTTGACTGAAGACTAACAAGGTATTGATTGATTTGTTGTTGATTGAGTTTCTACAATGAATATGACTCAAATGAAGTTGAAACTGAAACTGTCATGTGGGTTGATTTTGAAGGAATATATTTTTCATTGGTGTGTGTTTTCTATTTTTGTTTCTAAAGGCAACGAGGCCTCAATTGTCCTCAATATTACAGTTGTAGTTGAGAACTTGGACCCACACTAGGTGATCGACATAATTCCCATGATAAATTGATGTACGTAGGAATTTATGGTTGTCTAGTTTAAGGGACCCATTATTTAATCAATTATTATTGAGGATAAAAGTATACATGGCATTTTTAAACATTTCTAGATTGATTTTAATGAAGGTTGAGGGGATTGAATTCTCTGATCTTAATTGATCAAACTAGTTCGAAGAAAGACAGCCATAAAAGAATGTTAGATGAGTATCGGGGATCTATGCTTTATTGCACTATTGAAGATAAGTGAATTCTTACAAAAAAACATTTAAGTGTTGTAGTTGATATAGACACATGATCTTTTTTATGTCATGTGTTAGGAAGAGGTGATGACTTCAAGAAGAAATCTCTAAGTTAGAAACACATCTAGAAACATTTTAAACAGACCGCATGTGGGTTTGTCGAGGCTGTTAAAAGGGGATTTATTAAGTCACACATGGGGGATAAAATTTCATAATGAGAGACACATGTTTAATAAATAATATAAGACTAATCTAAATAATTTTGAGATGACTTTCACCAACTTGAGAAAGAATGTAAATAAATTTTTGGATAGATCTTAAAATGAGGACCTTACACTTTTTTCTATAGGAGACTTTTGGTTAGATATTGATTCATGCACACCTTCGATGTAGATCAGAGGGCATGAGATTATTTCTAGAGCATGAGCATAAACTTCAATGTGATAAGAAAGTGAGGATGGATCAGAAGGAGATAAATTTTGACTCGATAGAGAAGATATTCCATCTTTCCACTTTATTTTCTTTTGAATATTTATTTGTTTGTGTTTGTCCTTTTTGATTAATTTATGCATACATGAACCATGAATAATTTATTGAGGGTTTTTTGGCTTTTCTTGACAAATCAATTTATGTTTGGGTTTCCCTTTTTTTCACCAATCACCCAACTCACTTTTTATCATTTTTTTATTTATATATTTTTTGTCTTGTTGTGCCAAAATCCACTGCCTCTTTTTCCCTTAAACCCATTTTATTGTCTTGTTTCTCTCTTTACAAGCCGAAAATTTAGTCATTTGACAAAAAATATTATATTATTTCCAAAAATTATTGAATAAGGAAATGACAAAAAATTACCCTTCTGACCACCAAGATTCTAGCTAGTGATCGGGTTCGCTGAAAATTTCCACTATTGACTGCCTTCAAGTAAAACTTAAACACACACACACAAACATTATTTAAAATTAAATACCAAAAAAACTATTTTTAACCTTCTTTAGATCTTTAGATGGTCATATATTGGCCATATAATATCAGATTAGAGTTTCATCTATGGCATTGGGACCATTGTGATGCCCTCTCAGTGAATTTATTAAAAATTTAATTTTAATTCCCTAAAACCTAGATCTGATACTAATTGAATGTACTAGGGGGTTCATAGGAAGAATATGGGTCATGTAATTAAATTTTTTCATCACCGGTTCAATGGAAGAATGCTGTCTTGTTAGGTCCACTAGGCTGGATACCCTGAGAGGGGGGGGGGGGTGAATCAGGGTATGGCCAATTAAAAATTAATGCCCATTCTGATCTTGTTTCGCTGTTAAGCAAAACACTCTTCTCTCTTTTTCCTGCTGCACGATATATACAGAAAGTAAAGCAAGCACAGGACACATCAATTTTACTTGGTTCACCGCTAAGGGCTACGTCCAAGGAGCATACGCCGACAGGTTGCCGGTCGTACCAAATTCCACTAATCTTCACTAGCTGTGGATTACAAGGTTCGGGCTAGATCACTTCTATGCCCAGGCTCACTGCCTTTACAATGTTTAGGGTCAGCTCACTGCTTTCCCAAGGGTCACTCCCTGTTTCTCTCTCTCTAGCTCACTGCCAGTGGAGAGGATCACCTTCTTCCTCTTCCTAAGCTCACTGCTCTGGGAAGGGAATCCAATCACAGTTTATAGACCTGTAGGTCTCTTCATTTCCATTAAGGAATGCATCTTTTTCTGTATGTAGATGCTCTGTTGAAGTCCAACTTTCACCCGCAGATGAATCTCACTTTGCACCGGATGTACCGGGCAACCTCAATTTTTACGCGCAACCCTTACGGTGTCTTGCGCGCAATTTCTATGATTTGCGCGAAATTCTTTTTTCGCGCAACCTCCAAATATTACGCGCAGCCTCGAAACTGCCTTGCGCGCAATTCACTGATTTTGCGCGAAATTCACTTTTCGCGCAATCTTCCTTTTACGCGCCAACACCAACTTTCTGCGCAGCCTTTGCTTTTCGCGCAATCTGACTTTACGCGCAAACTTTAAGTTTACGCGCAACACCCTTTCTAACTTCAATTTCGCGCACCAGAGCTCGGGTATTTTCTATGTCTTGAACTCTGCTGAATGGAGGAGGGTCACTTCATATTTATAGGCAAAATCGACCCCGCGCGAAAAACCCTCCTTGAGCGCGTAATCCGCTTTGATCTTCCGCGCACAAACATTTTCCGCGCACTGCTCCATAATTTCGCGCACCTCATGCCTTTTCCATTTTACGAGCTTCGGACCTCGTAACACCTCTTGCGCGAAATACTTCATCCGCTATTTCGCGCGCCACTTCAATTTTCCGCGCCCGCCTCCAAAATTTCGCGCGCCTCATGCCTTTACCGATTTTCAAGCTTTCGGCCTTGAAACATCTTTTGCGCGAAATACCATTTCGCGCAACCCGCTGTTTTGCGCGCCACACTTCAAGATTTCGCGCAACCCGCTAGTTTTGCGCGCCACGCTTGATTTTTCCGCACACCTCCTTCATTTCTCTCTCCTCAACCTTCGCCAACAACATATCACTTCATTTTCCATTGGCGATTTTCAGGCCCAAAAATTTGGCAAACACTGGAAAACGGCGCCACCTTGTACTGCTCTTTTGTACCGCCTCCAGATCGTCCTTTCCTTTGTCAAAGTTCTTTGTCAACATGGAATGTCAACAACTTCTCGGGAACTCGACAATTCTCCATGGAAACCTGCTTTGTCAACAAACACAATCAACCCAAAAATACTGCAATGTTACCTTGAGGGATTTTTGCCCAACAATCTCCCCCTTTGGGTTTGTTGACAACTCTTCACAACTCTGCTCAGAAATATTTTCTGCACTTTGATACCTCACTGAGTCTTCTTCCAGCTGCTACCACCATTCGCCTCTTGCGATTATGACAGCGTTCAAGGATTCACTTAACATGTACTCTAAGCCCACATGAGCAATGCTCGGCGTGAGAAACAAGAGTAGTATGAAAAGTTCATCAATGAATCACTTCATGTCAGACCCCAATTGTCGATTCCACCCTGATACCAATTCTTAAAATAAAACCAGTTGTTGAACCACACTGATACCAATTGGTGAATTCTTAAGTTGATACCAATTGTTGATAGCTGGACACCGTCTCACACCATTCCAACACCACTGTTCTGCTTTTATCACGATCATTAGCTGTCGTGATTTCTATGATTTGATCGATCACGTCTAGCATCGCCAGATTTAAAAATCTCTCCCCCTTTCTCATTGCTCCCCCTTTCTGGCTGCTCCACCTGTCATCTTCTCCCCGTATCAATTATGATTTATCAAATCTCCGCACTATTTTCTCTCTTGAACTAACACTTTTCTCCCCCTTTGTCAAGCACTTGTCAAGCACTTTTCTCCCCCTTTGTCAATGAACCCAAAGGTCACGCCTTTGTAGTCTGTAACATAGTAGAGAACACATATCAGCGCATTAGGGAAAAACACACCATACCTCGGGGAGAGGGGGGGGGTCCCATATCCACACTATTTCAAGTGTGGGGAATCGACTGAACTCCCAGAGCCAGTCGATGCCTCTCAAAAGCTTCCTTGGGTAAAGCCTTTGTCAGAATGTCTGCAACCTGTAGCTCTGTAGGCACATACTCCAACTTCACGATCCCCTGCTCAACTTTCTCCTTGATAAAATGATACTTAATCTCAATGTGCTTTGTCCTTGAATGATGGACGGGATTTTTTCTAAGATTTATAGCACTTGAGTTGTCACACTGGATTCCGATCGGAGACTTCACTTCAACTCCCATATCTTCAAGCTGCTGCTTCATCCACAATAACTGTGTGCATGCTTGAGTGGCCGCAATATACTCAGCTTCTGCGGTGCTCAATGAAATGCAATCTTGTTTCTTGCTTAGCCAAGAAATACACAATCCACCAAGATAGAATGCACCACCTGACGTTGATTTTCTATCATCGGCTGAACCGGCCCAGTCTGCATCAGTGTACCCTAATAACTCTGTCTGAGATTTGTCATTGTATGTCAAGCCGAAGTCCACCGTGCCCTTAATATACCGAAGTATTCTTTTTACTGCGAGCATGTGACTTTCCTTGGGATTACTTTGATATCTCGCTGCTTGGCATGTGGCGAAAACAATATCAGGCCTTGTTGCGGTTAAGTACAACAGACTTCCAATGATTTGCCTGTATTCTGTGATATTAACTGCCTTGCCATCCTCATCTTTTGATAATTTCATCCGGGTAGCCACCGGAGTCTTCATCTCCTTGGAATTTTCCATTCCAAACCTTCTCAGGACCTCCTTGGCATATTTAGATTGAGAAATGAATGTACCATTCCTTCCTTGTGTGACCTGTAGACCAAGGAAAAACGTTAGCTCTCCAATCATTGACATTTCAAACTCATTTTTCATGAATTCGGAAAACTGTCTGCACTGAGCTTCATCTGATCCACCAAATATTATGTCATCGACATAAACCAACACCATCATCCTTTGATTACTGTCATTATTGAAATAGAGATTGTAATCAACTTCTCCACGCTGAAAACCAAGCTTCTTCAAGTACTGATCAAGCCTTGAGTACCATGCCCTTGGTGCTTGTTTCAGCCCATACAATGCCTTCTTCAGCCTGCAAACTTTGTTCTCATCCTCATGAATGAGAAAACCATCTGGCTGCTCAATATACACCTCCTCTTCCAGAACCCCATTCAAGAATGCGGATTTGACATCCATCTGGAACACTTTGAACTTCCTTTGCACTGCGATGGCTAGGAATAATCTTATTGTCTCCAGCCTTGCAACCGGTGAAAATGTCTCATCAACATCAATTCCCTCGATTTGGGAGTACCCCTTGCACACTAGTCGTGCTTTGTTCCGAATCACTGTGCCATCTTCGTTCATCTTGTTGCGATAGACCCATTTAGTCCCGATGACATTCTTGTCTGCTGGCCTCGAAACAATCTCCCATGTCTGGTTCTTCTCAATCTGATCAAGCTCTTCATTCATGGCCTGAACCCAGTTTTCATCTTCAGCTGCATCAGAAAAACATTTCGGCTCCACTTGAGACAAAAACGATGCTTGCTGTGATGATTTCATTCTTCGAGTCTGAACTGGAGCTGTTTGATCACCAATGATATTCTGCCTATCAATTTCAGCTCGACTCTTTGGCTTTCTCACAGACACCGACTTGACACTTTCCTCTTCATCATCAGTATCTTCTTCTGAGTCAGCTTCTGCCACTTCTGCTCCCCCTGGGTTGCTTACCTCATCATCACTTTCATCCAGGAACTGTTCACTGGATCGTTGAGTATTCTGCTCATTTTCAACTATAGTGACATCATTGCTTTCAATTATTTTTCCCAGCCTTTTGTTGAAACATTTATACGCTTTGCTTTTCCCAGAATAGCCAAGGAATATCCCTTCATCTCCTCGTGCCTCAAACTTCCTATGATGTTCTTTGTTGAGAATGAAACACTTACTTCCAAAGATTCGAAAGTACTTCAACGTTGGCTTCTTTCCGTACCACAGTTCATACGGAGTCTTCCCTTGCTTCAGACATAACAGGGACCGGTTTTAAACATAGACCGATGTCAAAACTGCTTCCTTCCAAAATTTCTCTGGCAGGTCCTTATCAATAAGCATTGTTCTGGCCATGTTGTTGATGATCCGATTTCTCCTTTCAACTACTCCATTCTGTTGGGGAGTTCTTACTGATGAAACTTGATGCCTTATCCCATGTTTCTCGAGATAGTTTTCAACCTGACTGTTTGTAAATTCCGTACCGTTGTCAGTACGAAACTTCAGAATTTTCTGCCCAAGCATCTTTTCTGATTCCCTCCTGTACTGCTTTATGCAACTGAACACCTCTGTCTTATGGGTAATTATGAATACCCAGGCCATTCTGCTATAGTCATCAATGAAAAGAACATAGTACCTTTGCCCATTTATAGCTCGTGGTGAGATAGGTCCACATACATCAGCATGCACCAATTCAAGCACTCTAGTTGATTTCTGTTCCTTTGGCCTGTATGTCTTTCTGATGATTTTCCCTTATTGACAAGAATCACACGTATGAGTGCGATCACGTGATAGTTTGGGAAGGTCTCTAGCAGCATCACATTTAACGAGATCCTCCATAGATGGTTGGCATAGATGACCGAGTCGCTTATGCCACAGCTGGTTTTCTTCCTCTCTGGATAAAAGACAAGTATCTTCTTCCCCACCTACAAGATAGAGATTTCCCTTTGACCTTTTTCCCTGTAGAACAGCTGCTCCATCTTTTCCTTTCACAACACACATCTTCTTGGTAAATTGGATAGAGTGCCCAGAGTCACATAGTTGACTGACACTGAGTAGGTTATGACTGAGACCCTCTACTACCAAGACATCAGCACGTCTCATATCTTTTCCCCCAAACTTGGCTTTCCCTGAGCCAACAATCTTCAGGCCTTCATCATTTCCAAATTTGAAAACTCCTTCTTTGTCATATTTGATGCCTGTAACAAGATCCTTATTACCCGTCATGTGGGATGTGCAACCACTATCAAGGATCCAAACACCAGATCGATCTGATGCTTTAAGGGCAATCTCTGCCACCACAGCCTTCTCATTTTTCTTCTTCTTGGTCCATACTTTTTCTTTCACACTCGGCATGGATTGAGGCTTCTGTTCTTTCTCAGAGTGTGATGGACCACCCTCATCTTGCAAAGCCGCAAATCTATTCTCCATTTTTAACTCACCTGTTGGTTTATTGACCTGCTGCTTGCGAGTGTTTTGATTCTGCTTTGGCACATTTCTCTGAATGGTCGAAGTACAATACCTAGCCATGTGCCCAAATCCTCCGCACCAAAAACAGTGACCTTCAAAATATATTCTGGAAAACCGTTCTCTGTTTGGCTGCCATCTCTGTTCTTGTTCCCTTCTATATCTCTTGGCTATGGAACACACATACTGTGAATGTCCCATTTTCCCACAGCAATAACACCTGATATAGGATACATTCCTTCGTGATACTTCAGCACTACGATTTTCCCTTTGGGATCTATAAATATTCTGATTCTGTTTTGTGCCCAAATCAACCTTCAAATTCGGAACGGGTGCTTGCGGTCTGACATTAACTGCCACCGATTTTTGTTTCTTATCAAGCCCTGAATCAACCTTAACATCTGAGCTCAATTGCTGTTTCTTTCCTGCTGAACTACTAGGCTCCGCTTTCATCTTCTCTGTCTTCTGAATAGCCTGCTTTTCGGATAACACATTGGGGGTCAAGAGCTTATCTTGATCCTTGAGTTTTTGTCGCAGACTGACCACTTCTTCTTCAAGCTCTTTGATACATCTAACCTGCTCCTTTCCTGTGTTAGTAAAACAATCAATTTCCTTCTTTTGTTCCTCAATTTTAAGCTTATACTCAACAATATTTTCTGAGCTCTTTGGTGTTGAGGATTTTAGTCTTTCAATTTCTTCTAACAGCTCAGAATTTTATTCATCCTGTTGTTGCATATAGAGTTTGGCATCACGAACCACTTTATTGGCTTTCTTCGTTTTGGCTCTCCAAACGTCTATCTCCTCAAGAGCTGCTTCCAATTCGGCTTCCATATCAATTCTCCCTTCAATTTCTTCTTCTTCTTTATCATCAGCTTCTTCTCCCTTTTGAGAACTACCAGCAATTGCCACCAAGGCATTTACCCCACGATCTCTGCAATTTTCAATTTCCTCAACTTCTTCATCCTCAGACTCATCTGAACTTTCAAATTCTTGTGAAAGAAGATTCTTTTTCTTGAAGAAATTTCTCTTGAATTGTTTCTTCCCTTTCACAAAAGCCGAAGCCTTCTTTTTGGGAATTTCAACGTCATCATCATCATCATCTTGAAACTTCTTGGGGCATCTTGCCGCAAGATGACCAACCTTTCCACATCTAAAGCATGCTAGTGGAAGTTTACCTTTAAACTTTCCTCTTCCTCTTTGTAGATTCGAAGAAAGGAATGACATCACCTCATCTGTCTCTTCTTCTTCATTAGAATCTTCAATGGTGAGCTTCTTCATGGCCTTAAATGCCACCTCTTTAGACTTCCCCTTTTCCACAGCCTCATTATCATCGTTCCTCATTTCATATGCAACCAAGGTACTGTGCAAATTGTCCAATGTCAGCTCTTTTGGATCTTTATCTTCTAGTACTGAAACTTTCGGATTGAACCGAGGTGGAAGTTTCCTTAAGATGCGCTTTACAATCTTTATGTCTTCAATGACTTCTCCAAGACCTCGCATATCTTCCACAACAATGTTTACCCTGTCAAAGAATGCATCAACAGACTCATTCGGGTTCATTTTCAGATCTTCATATTTGTTCCACAACACCTGCAGCTTTGCCTCTCTGACTTTTGTGTCCCCTTCATATATATTCAAAAGCTTTTCCCACATGGAATGTGACGTTTTGCATGACATCACTTTTGTGTAGATGGGATTGGAAAGGGCTCCCCCTAGGGCATTGATTGCTTTGGAATCAGCATCCAACTCTCTATGCTCAGCTTCTGATAAAGCACCACTGTTAATATCAGCTGTGATACCATGCATGGCTGCTGAAAACACATCCATTCCCAAGGATCGGAAATAGTGTTGCATCCGATTCTTCCATATCTGAAAATTATATCCGTCGAAGATCGGAATCCCTTTATGATTGGTTACCTCCATTGAGAGAAGAACAACTTTTCAACCTTTCCCTTTGATACCACTTGTTAGGTCCACTAGGCTGGATACCCTGAGAGGGGGGGAGGGGGTGAATCAGGGTATGGCCAATTAAAAATTAATGCCCGTTCTGATCTTGTTTCGCTGTTAAGCAAAACACTCTTCTCTCTTTTTCCTGCTGCACGATATATACAGAAAGTAAAGCAAGCACAGGACACATCAATTTTACTTGGTTCACCGCTAAGGGCTACGTCCAAGGAGCATACGCCGACAGGTTGCCGGTCGTACCAAATTCCACTAATCTTCACTAGCTGTGGATTACAAGGTTCGGGCTAGATCACTTCTATTCCCAGGCTCACTGCCTTTACAATGTTTAGGGTCAGCTCACTGCTTTCCCAAGGGTCACTCCCTGTTTCTCTCTCTCTGGCTCACTGCCGGTGGAGAGGATCACCTTCTTCCTCTTCCTAAGCTCACTGCTCTGGGAAGGGAATCCAATCACAGTTTATAGACCTGTAGGTCTCTTCATTTCCATTAAGGAATGCATCTTTTTCTGTATGTAGATGCTCTGTTGAAGTCCAACTTTCACCCGCAGATGAATCTCACTTTGCACCGGATGTACCGGGCAACCTCAATTTTTACGCGCAACCCTTACGGTGTCTTGCGCGCAATTTCTATGATTTGCGCGAAATTCTTTTTTCGCGCAACCTCCAAATATTACGCGCAGCCTCGAAACTGCCTTGCGCGCAATTCACTGATTTTGCGCGAAATTCACTTTTCGCGCAATCTTCCTTTTACGCGCCAACACCAACTTTCTGCGCAGCCTTTGCTTTTCGCGCAATCTGACTTTACGCGCAAACTTTAAGTTTACGCGCAACACCCTTTCTAACTTCAATTTCGCGCACCAGAACTCGGGTATTTTCTATGTCTTGAACTCTGCTGAATGGAGGAGGGTCACTTCATATTTATAGGCAAAATCGACCCCGCGCGAAAAACCCTCCTTGAGCGCATAATCCGCTTTGATCTTCCGCGCACAAACATTTTCCGCGCACTGCTCCATAATTTCGCGCACCTCATGCCTTTTCCATTTTACGAGCTTCGGACCTCGTAACACCTCTTGCGCGAAATACTTCATCCGCTATTTCGCGCGCCACTTCAATTTTCCGCGCCCGCCTCCAAAATTTCGCGCGCCTCATGCCTTTACCGATTTTCAAGCTTTCGGCCTTGAAACATCTTTTGCGCGAAATACCATTTCGCGCAACCCGCTGTTTTGCGCGCCACACTTCAAGATTTCGCGCAACCCGCTAGTTTTGCGCGCCACGCTTGATTTTTCCGCACACCTCCTTCATTTCTCTCTCCTCAACCTTCGCCAACAACATATCACTTCATTTTCCATTGGCGATTTTCAGGCCCAAAAATTTGGCAAACACTGGAAAACGGCGCCACCTTGTACTGCTCTTTTGTACCGCCTCCAGATCGTCCTTTCCTTTGTCAAAGTTCTTTGTCAACATGGAATGTCAACAACTTCTCGGGAACTCGACAATTCTCCATGGAAACCTGCTTTGTCAACAAACACAATCAACCCAAAAATACTGCAATGTTACCTTGAGGGATTTTTGCCCAACATGTCTCTAGTGATATGTATCCCAACACGAAGGTTGAGGATCCCACACAAATGATTTAAGCATAAAAATTAAATAAAAAAAATACATCGTTCGGTCTGACACCGCACTCATAAACCATTATTTCCAGGAACCTGTTACTCAAAGGAACCAAAGCCTAATCACTCTATATCATTCACATGCACCCAAAAAGTCCATGGGAACATCGTTCATCAAATTCTAGGTGCTAGCATAGAGGTTCAATGAAGCCTTCAATTCCCTAATGATCACAACTATATCAATCCTTTGATCTAAAAAGGATAACTCAGATCAATTGCTTGGATCGAGAGATTCAATATCTAGGAAGAAAGAGAGAGGATATAGAGGCTCTCAAATTCATGTGATGAATAGACCCTATGAATGAGATCCTCTCCCACTTATATAGAGAAGTTATAAAAACTCAAAAAATAGATCACCGACCCCTGGATATATATTACCCCCTAATTAAGATATAAATGACTTATTATAACTGAATAACTTATCCATAAATATCATTTTTATTTTTATCACTTAATTATAATATAATAAATATATTATGTGATAAAATTGAGTCATTAATTGGACTTAGAATTTTTGTAAATATTAAATGAACATTGAATATTAAAATATTATTTGTTCATATGATATTTTTCCATGTATTTTCTTTAATAATTGTAAATATATTTTAATAAATAAATTCAAGACCAATTATTCTAAACATTAATAATATGAATTCCTTTATTTCATGGAAATTTTATATTCTCAGACAACACCCATACCCCAATGGTGGGGCCCAACTTGTCGTAAACTCCTATTCATAAGAATATGTCAAACTTTTGAATACGCTTAGTGTGTGACCCTCTAGGACCATATCTTGATAGTAGTGAATACTATTCATAGATCAAGAGTGGACTCTAGAAACCTATCATGGCCTCTAAAGAGATAAGGTATAGTCATAGAAATGAAAACCTTTCCAACAAACACATATCCTATAATATACTCTTTGTCTCATGATATCTCATAAAATAGGATGCACACTTTGCGTCATCATCCATTATCACTTTATTGTTTTTTGACATAATTAGATAGATTTAACTTCTTCTACCATGGCCATGAATTTAATAATGGTACTACCATCTTGGTCAACCAAACCTGAGATATGAATTATATTCGGAAGTGAAAAATTCCATCTTGATTATTCAGTCCCATACCATCAATGACACATCCAACTCAAGCTACCTCATTATGACATCAATTCTATATATATTTTTTATACATAGAAGTATGTAATCAAATAATATACACTGGTAATAATATCAAGTTAGGAGACCGTTACATGCGTATGTAGATAGGAACTATAAATGACACCTATAACATGTGGTGTTCCTATTGACAGGTCAGTCCTCATGATCTCATCTATTTGAGATCATAAAGTGACAACATTATGAGAAGAAGTATCAATGCTTATCAGCCCAGAACACTTTATGGTCAGACATCATCTATGTTAAGTCAGTATAATACATCTAGACCATAGGGAATATGTTTAAGATTAATGTCATAGTATCTCGAGGTTCTCATTATATCATGAGAACTGCTATAACCTTTTGATACGATACATAATCTAAGAAAATTACCATACAAATAGTAGACACAGAAATATCAATACTATTGTGGTAAGTGTAAATAATGCATAACTCACTATATACATGATATGGTAATAAAAAATTACTATTTAATTTGGGTCTAAGGAACCCACTTTTCAACACATCCATCATTATGACTCGATGTTTATCCTAAAAAATAAACCGCCTAAGAATATAAAGTTGTGAGTATTATTCAGAAAAAGAAGGAATATATGATGTAACAAAAATTACCTACATAATATCATTCCCCCAAATAGTTTTATCTGATGACCATATTTTATTCAACAGAATTTAATAAATTTAATACAATAACAAATAGAAAGCAGGAAGAGAGTGAGATGAGTCTTTACTATTGAAGAGCTTCACTTCTTACTCAACAACTGCTAGAATACCTAGTTCTTACATGATAGGTCCAAGAAATATATTTCCTCACAGTGTGTGCTAATGGTAATTGATAAACCCCACTCATTTCCTCCTCCACCAATTAATATTCATTTCATGTGCCAATGCCTTGACTCAAGCTCATTTTCAAAACTCCAAACTCATTCCCCTAGCCTTCACATGGTGTGAATTTCATTATGGATATTATCCCTCATATGACACAAGAAAATATCCCCAAATTAATGCACTTTTCATGTGGGTAAACTTCACCTCCATGGAACTTGGTTCAATAAACTTAGTTTTCCAATAGACTCTAAAAACTTCCCCATAATTCTAGCATATTTGAGATTGGATCTTCCTTGGATTAAATCTCACATTTTTTGTATTAAGGAACCTCATGTATATGAATTTTTAACCTAGTTAACCTTATATAATAATGAAAAAAACAAGAATATACCCTTATATGAGCTCTATTTCACCTAGACGTAACATTGGATATACCCTTATGTAGCCTTTGATATGTGGGTTTTACCCTTTCACAAAACTTTCTTTACATTTCTATGAGTTTTCAAGCATGAAATCCCACCCGTACATAGATTTTAGATGTCATATAACCTTTATAAGGCCCTACAGTTTTATCATTACCCATAAAATGGTCTCTAAATTGACGCTTATGCAACAAATCCCCTCCAACTAGGACCTTTACAAAGCCCATAAAACACACAGGATTCAGAATTTAGTGAAATGATATTAATTCCAAACCAAAAAATCACTTCAAAATAATTTAATCACAAAGGACACCAATTTCCATTAAATCATTCAATTAATTATAATTTCATCATAGAAATACCAATATTTAATATTTTTCCAATTAATGCTCATTTTCAGTATTAAATATCATAAAAAACATCAAAAGATATATAGAAAAATGTTTCCAATAAAGTCCACATAAGATATTATATATATAAATGAAAATTATTTTTTCTTGGGGTTTATGTTCATGTTTAATAAGGCATTTTATGGGTTATAATCATCTTTGAGGGCATGGTATTTGATTCTTGAATTATTTTTGAAAGCACAAAAATTCAAAAAAAGAATATTATATAGAAACATCTATATCTCAATTTCATAATCTATGTTGATGAAATTATATTTTCTATAAATAATAAAGGAGTTAGTGAGGAGTTTTAAACTCAAATGAGGGAGTTATATAATATGTATATGTTAATAGAGATGAAGACTTTCATGGGTGTCCAAATTTCTCAATAAGAGTATCACATGTTTCATTATCAAGAGAATTATTCTTGAGAACTTTTAAAGAAGTTCATAAATGAAGATTATAATTTGCATTAAATACCAATTTTAGTGGGACTAAAATTTTAAAATATAATGGAATGAAGGTTGGTCAATTGGATTTTAGAAGTCTTATTATTAGTTTTCTCTACATGAGAGTTTCAAGAATGGATGTGGTCTATGTTGTGACATTGTGTGCAAGAAATAAAAGTGTAGATAAATAATCCCATTTCATATTGGAGAATACTATTTTTATGGTACACTAAAGGAAAAAAATTAGTTTTATTATAAAAAAAATGGAATGCTCGATCATTTTAGATAAAATGATCCTAATTAGGCTAGATGTGTTGATAATCAAAAGTTCATGTTTGGTAGAGTGTTTATCTTGTGAGAAATGTGTGTTACATAGAAAAATATGAAATTAAATTTAGTTACCTTAGGAACTATAAAAAAGGAATATGTTTTTACCATCCAAAAGATCACTCAACATATGTGGATAAAGATATGGCTGAAATATTTGAAAGTGGAAGTTATGTAAAACTTGTTAGTGGGATATGATAATCATTATTCTATCAATATTTAAATAAATAAAAATCTATATTCTTGATCGAATCATATTGATATCAGGTAAAAATTTATAAATAAAATGCTAGTTCATGTTTTGTTGAAGTTAGAGTTTATTCTTACTAAGGTGAAAATAATGTACATATTTACCAAACCATTGATAAAGGATTAATTTTACTATTTTTAGATATTAAAACCAATGTTTGTAATGTTGTATTTTTTTTCAATATCATTAATTTAGAGTTCATGGTTTGAGTAGTGTAATGATGGAGAATTTTGGTAAAGGTTTAAAGGTAGTTTTTGATGAATCACATCTCATCATGGAAAAAATAAAAGGATCACACCCTAATGGAATAATGAAAGATGAAAACTGGGAAAGGTAACATGTTAGTCATGTCACGACCCGTCCTCAGGGCCCGTGTCGTGACTACCCCAAGACCGCCTTCCATAGGCCAGGGGCTGGCGACTAGCACCAAAGGTGAACCCCTGATAAAAAGGGAAGACATTGCCTTTAAACTTGTAACACACACAGTTTGAACACAAGCTGTAGAGGCAACAAGTACTAAAATAGAAAAGTAAGATGTTCTGAAAGTAAGTGGGCCAATATACAAACCGAACTGAACAACAAGTACAAGTAAAAAGGGAAAAATAGCTCCTGAATCATCTTCCAGGAAATCATACCTAAAGGGTAGGTACATAACTCGAACAACTCGTCCCTGCGGTACGTCCCGTCTAGTCCAGCTCCGAGCAGCCTCCATCCGTCACCCTCAGCCTCGATCACTGATGTCCGTCGTCTGCACAGAACACAACAAGGTGTGGGTGAAGCCCATGCAGGGGTGAGTATAACAATACTCAGTAGGGGACCCCGAGACCCCTGAAGGTCTCCCAAAATCCACAAAGGATAAACCACAGTAGAAATATACAATCACAAAGTATCAACCTACCCTACTTAGGTATATGACCATACATATACCTAAGTTACTAGTCACAGTCCGACTCCAACTCTCGTTCCCATTCACAATCCAGTCCAGAAAGGAAGTAAGGTCAATCACATTAATGATAATGATTGAAAGACAAGTCTCAGCTCACACAGGTATACATCTTTAGTAGAGTGATAGAGATGATCAGATGTAGTCACTGATTCATCTAAGCTGTTGGACCCACACAGAATACTGGACCAGCTAAGCTGTCGGACCCACACAAGATACATGACCAGCTACTCTGTCTGACCCACATAGGATACAGGAACAGAAGTCAGAACTGTCGGACCCATGGAGGATCCCGGTATAGTAGTCATCACTGTTGAACCCACGGAGGATTCTAGTTCAGTAATCATCATTGTCGAACCCACATAGGATTCCGGTACAGTAGTCGTCGCAGCCAGCTCTAGGTTTTCTACACACAACACGCTTGATTCCGGGAGGGTCCGCTCCTCGAGAAAAGTGTCGATACATCAACTATCACAAAGTCCTGAGTTGATGTATCCCATATTTCCGTCTCATCAAAAGGATCCCAATGCGACAGACGACACGTCAATCAGACACTTGGTCTGAGAGTTATTGGCATTTTCGTTCCAGGGGCCCGGTTGGATTTACGCTCGATCCAAACCCGGACATTTTCCAAATTTGACCAAAGCTCAATTAGAGTATTGAAAAAGGACCGCCTCGTCGTGAGGGTCCTAATGCCGCAAACGATGCATTGATCGGACATGTGGTCTAGGAGTTATTTGCATTTAAGCAAAGACGGCCCTGACCCGTCAAGCCCGGTGGGCTGGCGGGTCGGCCCGACCCGGCTCGGCGGGTCTGACCCGGCTGGGGGGTCGGCCGGGCCCGACTCGGAAGGTCCGACCCAGCTGGGGGGTCGGCCCGACCCGACTCGGCGGGTCCGACTCGGCTGAAGGGTCGGCCCGGCCCGACTCAGCAGGTCCGACCCGACTGGGGGGTCGGCCCAGCCCGGTGGGGCGTGGCCCACCTACGAACCCGGCCTGTGCTGCGGGCCGGTCCAGTTCTCCCGGTGGTGCCAAGCGGTGCCACCTCCTCCACTGCCCGGCTGGTCATAGCCGACTGGTTCAGCCCAGCGCACGCGGGCCGCTATTCTCCTCACGCAAAGCTTGCGGGTGCCGCGGTTCTCCAGCCCGGTCGGCAGGCGGCCGACCGGTTCTCCCAGCCGAGCGGCCCACGGATGTGGGCCGCGGTCTCCTCCGCGCGGTGCCTGTGGGCGCCGCAGTTCTTCAGCCCGGCCGACAGGTGGCCGACCGATTCTTCCAGCCGAGCGGCCCGCGGATGCGGCCCGCGCGGTTCTTCTCTGGTACGGTGTGACGACACCACGCCCTTTTGGCTCCGCCTCCAATGTCAATCAAATAAGATTCAACGAAGGGACATCCGACGGTGTTTCTTCAGCCCGCGCCCTCCGCATTAGGTGATATCAATTGGCCAATGATGAACCACAACATTCATCGAATAACGAGGGTATAGTTTTATTCATTTAAAAATAAACAAATCCCCCTGCTTGTAATCGGTGCTCGCTCAGTGGAGTCACGGGAAGATGGCGTCATTCCGTTGAAGTTGGGAGGAGATGACGTCATCGTTGGTGACATTCTTCGCGGGCAGCGTCTACTCCTCTAACACGGATGGAGGTCGTTGGAGAAGTTCTTTGTGTTCTTCTTGGGAAGAATTCTTTCTAATTCTCCAAAGCTTCCCAAGGTATTATGTCCAACCCACATAAACGTACGTTTACTGAACGTACCCAAACAAAACTTCAGAAATTGATTCCGAGCACACCGGGCCTCAGAATCAGGCGCCGTCAGAAACTGCGGACTCATAAAATTCCCAAGTATTTAAGAAAAAAATTTCCACAGGATTTTTGGGTCTTTACATTCTCCCCACATCAGGGATTTACGTCCTCAAAAGCTACAACACACACTAAGGGAACAAATGGGGGTACTGAGCATGCATCTGAGCCTCCCACTTCCATGTGATCTCCTGGAGGTTCCCGTGATGCCACTGAACGTGCACCAGAGGAATCGATCATCCACGCAGGACCCGCTCCTGTCGATCCTCAGTCTCCACTGGAACCTCCATAAAAGTCGCCCCGTCATCGATGTCCAGCTCCCCGTGGTCGATGATGTGAGACGGGTCATCCATGTATCTTCTCAGTTGAGATACGTGGAAGACATCGTGCACCCGGTGCAACTGAGGTGGAAGAGCCAGGCGGTAAGCCACCTCGCCTACTCTACTGAGGACTTAGAACGGTCTGATGAATTGCAGAGATAAATTTCTGCCTCAGCCAAATCTTTTTAGACCTCATCGAGGTGAGACCCGTAGGAAGACGTGGTCACCATCCTCAAACTCCAGTGGTCTCCGTCTCCTATCAGCATAGGAATTCTGCCTGCTCTGTGCAGTCTTCATCCTCTCCTAGATGATCTGTACCTTCTCCGTCGTGGCCTGCAACATCTCTGGTCCTATAAGTGTTGACTCCCCTGGGTCAGTCCAACACAGAGGCGATCTGCAAGGTTGGTCGTAAAGTTCCTCGTAAGGTGCCATCCCGACAGTGGAGTGGTAGCTGTTGTTGTACAAAAATTCCACCAAGGGTAAGTGATCCTCCCAGATGTGACCAAAGTCAAGGACACATGCATAGAGCATGTCCTCGAGAGTCTGAATGGTCCTCTCAATCTGACCATCCGTCTGAGGATGGAAGGTGATTCTCAAGCGAAGCTGCGTCCCAAAAGCCTCCTACAACCCCTTCCATAGCCGGTAAGGGAAACAAGCATCTCGATTGAAGACGATCATAGATGGAACACCATGAAGCCATACAATCTCCTGTATGTAGAGGCGTCCCAAGATCTCTACCGAGCCCTGCTCTCAGATCAGTAAGAAGTGGGCCGACATGGTGAGTTGGTCGACAATCACCCAGATAGAGTCATGTCCTCTGGATGTACGTGGAATTCCCATCACGAAATCCATGGATATCCCATCCCACTTCCACTCTGGGACCTCTAAGGGCTGAACCAAGCCTACTGGAACCTGGTGCTTCACCTTCACTTGCTGACAAGTGAGGCATCGTGAGACAAACTCTGCTACTGCCTTCTTCATACCCGGAAACCAGTTCTGTCGTCTGAGGTCCTGATACATCTTCGCCACTCCTGGATGTACCGCTAGAGGGTAAGTGTGGAACTCCCTCAACACCTCCTCCTGTAGTGTAACTGGTACCATGGTACTTCCTCTGAAGAGGATGACGTGCTCCCCACCTTCATAAAATCCATCAGGTGCCTGCCCTGAGGATATCTGAGCACATCACATCTTATAGTCAACGTCCCCATGCTGTGACTCTCTGACTCGCTGAAGAAGTGGAGGAGATACTGTAAGAGACTGTAGAAAGACTGGTCCATCTCTATCTACAAAGGATATCTACAATGCGGCCAGCTGCTCCATCGCCTCTCCTAGCAGCTGAATGCCTGATCTCCTGCTGAGAGCATCTGCTACAACGTTCCCCTTCCCAGGAGTATAGACTATCTCGAAGTCATAGTCCCGGAGGAACTCGAGCCATCGTCACTGTCTCAAGTTCAGGTCCTTCTATGAGAAGATTTACCTGAGACTCTGGTGGTCAGATTAGACTATAAAACACTTGCCCATCAGATAGTGCTGCCACATCTTCAAGGCAAAGACCACTACTGCTAACTCCAGGTCATGGGTAGCGTTGTTCTGCTCGTGCTATCTCAACTACCATGAACCATACGCGATCACTACTTTCTCCTACATTAGGACACACCCGATTCCGATCCTTGATGCGTCACAGTAAACTACGTACCCTACGCCCTCCTCCAGTAGCCTCAAGATGGGCGCACTGGTCAACCTCTACCTCAGCTCCTGAAATCTCTGCTGACATCTCTCTGACCACACGAAGGGTTGACCCTTCTTCGTCAATGCTGAAAGAAGTGCTTCAACTCTGGATAAGTCTGGCACAAATCTCTGATAGTACTCAGCCAGTCCCAAGAAACTCCGCACCTCCATCACACTACTGGGTGGCTCCCAAGCAAGCACTGCCTCAATCTTCACAGAATCCACTGCAACTCCAGCCTCCGAGATGACGTGTCCCAATAAGTAAACCTCTCAAATATAGAACTGACACTTTGAGAGCTTACCAAAAAGCTGGTGTTCTCGGAGTGTGTCCAGTACTACCTGCAAATGGTAGGCATGCTCCTCCTCAGTAGTCGAGTAAATCAGTATGTCGTTGATGAAGACTACAACAAAATGATTGAGGTAAGGCTGGAAGATCCTGTTCATGAGACTCATGAACACTTCTGGAGAATTGGTTACACCAAAGAGCATAACTAAGAACTCGTAGTGGCCATACCGACATCTGAAGGCCTTCTTCTGCACATCCTCATCTCAAACTCTGAGTTGGTGATAGCCTGGCCTGAGGTCTATCTTCGAGAACCATCGTGCTCCCTTGAGCTGATCAAAGAGTTCGTCAATCCTCAGAAGTGGGTACTTGTTCTTCATAGTCACCTGATTCAGGCGATGGTAGTCGACACACAGTCGCAAACTCCCATCTGCCTTCTTGGAAAACAAAATCGGAGATGCCCAAGGTGAAATACTGGGTCAGATAAATCCCTTCCCTTGCAAGTCCTCCAGCTGTACCCATGGATCACGAAACTCAGCAGGAGCCATCTGATATGCTGGAGTAGATATCAGTGTCGTCCCAGGGTACAGGTCAATGTAGAATTATACCTCTCTGTGAGGAGGTAGTCCTAGAATATCGTCAGGGAAAACATCCGCGTACTAATCCACCACAACAGGAAAACTCAAACTCCACACATCAACTACTCCGAGGATGAGACTAGCCAACTGATGTGTGATCGGCTGCTCCCTCCTCTGTGTAAGTCCATCCTACGCTGCAAAGGATCCCTTATCGCTGGTGAAGGTGAACCTAGTCCCATCCGTATGGATACACTGCACTTTGTGATTAATACAGTCAATATGGGCATGAACTGTGGATAACCAGTCCATACCCAAGATGACGTCCTAAGGCCTCGACGCCACTAGAAGAAGATCCCAGCCGAAGCTCTCGCCTCCTAGAGTAATCTTACACTACCGGAACCAATGCGTAATCATCGAGTCTTCTCCCATAATAGTCTCTAGCCGTAAGGATCAAGCCAACGACTTCGTTGGAATCTCCGAGCTCCAAACGAGGGCAGATGCAATAAAGGAATGACTCGCACCTGTGTTTATAAGTACTAAAGAAAGGGTGGAGTAGACAAAGATAGTACCTCGAATCATCTCAAGTGAACCGTGGTCGTAGGCCTCGACTGCCTGGAGCTGAGCCCGCCTCTATCCGCCAGCTCCCTGTGGTCGGAGTGGACCTACTGGTGGTGGTGGTAGTAGAGCCTCGAAACGTCATACACCACCTGCTACTCGGACATCTCCTCTTCCACGTCCGCCTGCTCCCAGCGGACCACCATGGTCGAACCTCTGCCTCTGCCTGGGAGGTCCCTCTACTGTCTGCTGCTCATCTGCATGGCAGGTCGGGCAGTCACGAGCCATGTGGCCCTGCCCGCTGCATAGATAACACTACCTGCTCCTCATATAGCTGGATTTGTCTCGTGTGCCCCGAACAACCATACCTATATCATGGGGTCGCCCACCTGATGTCCTGGTCCGCTTGGACCTCTGCGTCATCTGTCTATTTCCAGCTGCAGAAGACTCCGCTACGTGTCTCCCTATAGTGCGTCTCGCCACTGGTGACTACTCAGCGAGAAAACTCTTCACTAAAAGGGCTCGCTCTAGCACCCCCACCTGTGTCGGGATGCTGAGGGGAATCATCGAAGCCATGATCTCATGCCTGATCCCATTCTCGAAGGTCCGGGCCCTGAAGAACGGGTCCCATACCATATCTGTGGAGTAGCGTGAGAGGTCGGTGAACCTCGCTGAGTACTGAGCTACTGTCATGCTGCCCTGCTGCAGATGAAGTAACTCCTGAATCCGAACCGCACAAAGGGTGGTTGGAACAAACTCTGAGAGGAAGAGACTCTCAAAGTCTTTCCAGAGTAATGATGCCTCGTCATGCATCTGGAGCATCAGGCTCCACCATCTACCTGCTGCTGTATGCAAGAGACTCGCAGTAAGGATCACCATGAGGTCAGCTGGTGTCCCTACCAATCTGAAAACTCTCACGACAGCCTCCAGCCAATCCTCAGATGCCTGTGGGCATGTCTCTCCCCGGAACCTGGGCGGCCTCTGGCATTGGAACTCGTGCAACGCACTCAAGTGACGTTCACTCTCTACTGCTGGATCTGGTGGTATCGGTGTACCAGCGGGTAGTGGTGTCGCTAGTACCTCCGATGTGATGGGGCCCTACACTGAGGCCTCATCGCTCGGTGGGATACCATCTCGTAAACAACTCGAAACCCTAGCTGGCTGCCTTCGTGGGGCCATCCTGAAAAGAAATAGGTGCGTCACGGTTAAACAATATACCTGGTGAGCTCACAAAAAATAATCACGAAGAAAACCTTTCAAAGGAAACACACACTCAATCAGTGTTTTCGTGCACTGAGTCAGAGATCATAATTCAAAGTCGTAGTGTATGGATACGTCGGCCGCCGCACCAACACCGGTTTCCCAAAACTAATAACCATACCCAAAACACTTAACACTATTGCTGTTAAAAGAATCAGAGTCCAAGTTCTGCGGTAGAACCGACTCCTCTGATACCAATTTTTCATGACCCGTCCTCGAGGACTGTGCCGTGACTACCCCAATGTAACACCCCAAGCTTCCACGGTACGTTTTCCTTTGAATAATGCAATAGCGTGTGTTGTAAGCAACTTCGAGATTCTAACACACCGCGACCAATCAAAGTAGCTGTTATGAATAGTAATACCCACTTTTTGAAATTTTATACATTTTATCTTTCAAAATGGACTTCATTTTTGGATTTGGAATATCAAAATTATCCTAGGATGAAATTTTGGTACTTTTCAAATAACTTTTATATTTTGATGAATAGTGAAAATTACTAAATTTTTATTAATTTTTTTTAATAGAAATAATTAATAGTGATAAATTATGAATTTGAGTGGTTTTAAAGTATATTTAGAATATATTTTTACCATTAAATTCAATTTTGGTCGTTGGACATAATTTCACATTTAAACCAGACATAAACAAGTGTCAGTCTTTTGATAGTTATTATCTCTTAAAAACACGCTTTTTGTTTTGACAGCGGGAATTGATTTTAAATTAATTTTTTCCACTTAAGTGTTTTGAAATTGGAAAAATGGACTCCATATTTGGAATCAGGATGTCCAAATTGTGTAAATAGGTAACTTTTATTTTTATACATTTTGAATAATTACTTCGGTAAATATTTTATTTACCATGGTTAAAGGGTAAATCTAGTAAATAAGGGTAAACAAATAATATTATAATAATAATAAATTACCCTAAAACGTGTCTTAACCCTATTGGTCGATACATGTCCGACCATGTACATCTTTGGGTTGATTTTGGGACCCCATGGATCCACTTATAAGTGATAATGACACTTTATATTAATTAAGTTAAAGTAAATACAAAAATTAAATAAGCCTATATCTTTTAGAAAAACAATTTTTACATAGGGTTATATATGTTATATTTTCGACTATAAATATTAATTATAAATATAAAAAGATTTCCTACATAATTGTATTTTATTTATAATTTTTAGACATTAAATAATTTAATTTATTTATGACACAATGATGATGAAGTAATTACCTTATTAGTGAAATATTAAAATAATTGATATTATAAATACCAAAATAAACATAATTTGAGACTTTTAATGAATTACACAAATTTTATAGGTTAATATGACATGTTAGGATTTATTTAATTAAATTTTTTTCAAGTAATCATGCTGTTATGATTTTCACAAAAATAAAATACCAAATAGTGTCAAATTTGACATAAAAGAATTTTTAAAACAAATATTATATTATTAATTGATATTACATTCATAAAAATATAAGGTTTGTCCAAATGACTTGAATCATGATATTTGTATCATTAATGGACCACTTGTGGGTCGCTTGGAAGTATATAGTATGTTTATTAACTATATAATATAAAAATACAAAGAGACATGGTAAATGTCAAACTATTTAACTAAGAGTTAAATCTAAAAGATAAGGTTACTATAGTGACCCAAACCTGTCTAAAATCTATTGGTTGGGTGGTTTTAGACCCATAACCACCTTATACATTGAATAATCCACTTTGGAGCTATTAGAAACCTATGATTTTATTATAAATTAATACTTTAAGTTTTTTCTAAAGAGCCCCTCCTCCCCCTTATAAAAGGTCACCACTTCTAACCAATTCCTCACACCTATAAAGCCTTTTGGATTGGCCAAAATCTGACCAAATATCCTCCCAACTTCCTTCAATTCAACCTATAGGACTTAGTTTGATCATAAATCCAACCTAAGGAGCCATTTTGATCAAATCAAAAGGAAGAACCCGAAGAAGAGGTAACGTTTTCACCACCCTCTTTCAAGTTCCTTTCTTCTTCAACTTATTCTTTCTTTGTTATTTACATTATAAAATAATAACTCCAGTATATTCTATATAATGTGTTGTTATTATAAATATGGTACAACAACATTCAGTATTCTATCCTTCCTTTGAATGACATGTCACCATACGTGCGTACGTACAACTTACCGTCTCGACGTCGTGGTGTAATTGTTATTCAAAACATTATTATTTAGATGGGTATAATAATGATGTGTAATTCTTGTAAATAATAAATATAACATGATAATGATTCTGTATATATTATATACAATCCAATTATATATGATTTTAATATCAAAATAAGGATATTATCGCTCGTGCATACATACGGACTACCGTCTCCACGAACACGATGAGATTCATTCCCCATCGTATCTATACAAGTATAATTCTAATTTTATGATTAAAAATAATGTTTCAGGACATAATATAATTCTTTATATGAATAATATACAACCTATCCATAACAAACATGACTTATGTAACAAAACATATAAAATAAAACGAGTAAGTTAACACCCGAAACAACGATAATACTAAGATATTATTAACAAAGCAATGTTAAAAGATCATATATGATATCATATTAATGTATATGATTATTCTATAATTAAATAACAATTATTTCAACATTATACAGGAGGCTAACCTACCCTTGACCAAGGAAAAAGTACAAATTAAGGGGTTTCTTATCTCACTTTTAATTCTGTGAGATTTCCATTATTCACCACTTATTTATTGAATGTGGTGTGTGTACTGCCCATGATTATATTCATTGTGTAATATACTTTAATTTATGGATATTTTCATCATCATTGTATGATACTTCTTTCATGGGTGTATGTTTCATAAGTTACCAAATTGATAAGGGAATTTGAAATTTCAATTTCCATTCATTCGGCTTTACACATACTTCATTGATTATTTTACTCCAAGATTATGTGTGGAATCACTATTCATTTGATTATGTCATAATTTCCACTCCCATTTCTGTGGATATATTTTTGATACACATAATCACTCCATTGATAAATTATCAAGTCATCGTTATGAACTTGATAAGAGTAATTTTTACTCAATCTCGATTTGTTGAGTTAAACATCCAATTTATTGGTGTTGTTTTTACAAGAATATGTGTGAATGTCCTTTGACTGTTTTACACTGAATATCCAATCATATTGAGTGTATTTATATTTTTCACACATAATTATGTCACTGATTTATCCTTAACCAAAGGATATGTCCTTTATGAGAGATTTTATCTCAATTTACATTCCATTGAGACTTCTTTGTTGTAATACACCAATTCACTTTTATAAGGTGTATATAATGTACTTTTACATAGTAAATCATGAATCCCTTTATTCTCATGATATTATAAAGTTTTTATTACCTCAATTATTTTTATTCAAGTGTCTCTCTTTTGGTTAGAAACTCTAACTAAAATATCATTTTAAATGTTTTAAAGATTTATTATTCTAAATATTTCTCATTAATGTCCATGTTTTACAAATGGATTTAAGGATTTTTTTAATATGGACATTAAAGTTTTAAAATTAAAATTCCTTTTAAAAGTTTCAAAGTGGTATGGGACACTTCAATTCAAAAATATATTTTTAAACGAATTCTTGAAAAATAGTGTGACTTTTAAATGTTTTCAAGAAAAGGGGGATATTTCTCTCAAATGGTTTTGATGGTTATTTTCATCTATGTCAATATCATTCATTATTCTCTATTGAGGTTAATACGTTACAATATAATCTTCTATATTGTATTGAATGAGTTATGTTTGACTATGGATGTGCTATTTTTATACCATTCATGGTTTTTGGATAAAGTATTGACATTTCGTATGCTAGTTTTAATACGAATGTTTATGTTATGATTAAAACTTTTCATATGAGGAATGAATTGGACTTAGTAAGTGACGGGTGGATCCCGCTATAGCTCCTCGATGAATCGGTAGGTATCATGAGACAAACTTGTGTCTTGTCATGAGGCCTTGACAAAATCTTATTTGTAGTCTTGGCACGAGTCCTTGGCTGAGTGGTTATGATAGTCTGGAATTATGCATTCCTTTATTATGAAAGTGGTTATTGATATTGCATGTGATTATTTGAATAGTATAATATCCATGTGAATAAGTAAATGACATTATTTTATTTTATCTTTGCCATATTATGATGAAGTTCAAGTTTAAAAGGCTTTTGTTTTAGTTATACATTGCCTTAAATGTTTATGTTTATTTATGAAAGTTTCCGCTATATTGTTATCCTTACTGAGCATCTGAGCTCACCCCTTTCAATGTTTTATTTTTTCTAGGATGTGAAGAAGTAATTTATGAATGAACTACAGGGATAGCATGTTGGGATATGAGTGTGGACTATGGAGACTATGTTGTTGTAGTTTTCATTTTTATGATGTAATGTAAGACTTATGAATATATCTAGTGTTTCCAAGGATACAAAACCAATCGGTCTTTCGAGATTTGATCTTTCTTGTGATCATTCCAATGTTATGTAATAATGCACTGACTCTGGGTAACTGGGGTCAGGGTGTTATGGTTGGTATCAGAGGAAGTTTAGTACAAACCTTAGAAGCTAGATTTAGATAAACTCTGATTAGAGCACATAGCCCAAATAAAGAATTTGAGGATTAGTATAGAAGAACTTCCTAGAATTTTGGTATTGTATAGATTTTGTGAGTTTTCCAAGAAATACATCCCTGTCTGGATATGAGCAGGTAGAGGTGGCTCTAGCACAAATGTACCTAGGGGTAAAACCCGAAAACACCGCTTTGAGCTAGACTCGAACGAGAACTAGTGCACGACAACGGGTCTTGCTGCACTCTTGGTTACGACACTCCCGGGGGATATGCTTAGGATAATTTAAATTTTCTTTACAAACCGATTTAAAGTATTATGAGAGTAAATGACCTTGGTTAATCCTAATGTGTTTCAAATTGGGAATATGGTGACATGATATTCTCTAAATTATTTTATGACTACTGTTACTCACATAATGCTTTCTGGTTTTAGTCAATGGTTGGATTCCAAGGAAGTCATAGTGACTTTGAGAATGATGTAAAAGGTGGGAACGATGGTGGAAATGAGAAAAAAATGGAATTTTGATAGGCGTAAAAGATATCATCTTCATGCCAAATCAATTTTCCAAAAATATGATCAACAATATATATATTAACCAATTCCCGGACTCAACAAAGAAGATAAAGGTAATGAATGATAAGAGCTCCAGCAGTGGAGAACATGGAGAAAAGAATCCTCAATTTCCATCATGCAGGAAATGTGGAAGGAGACACCTAGGAAAGTATCTCAATAGAATAAAGAAATGCTTTACGTGTGGGAAGGAAGGACATAAAGTGAAGAATTGCCGATAAAAAATAAAGAGTACTATGGAAGAAAATAAAAATGGTCCCAAGATTCCAATTATGGTCATTTGTCGTAAATGTAAGGGACCTTGGCATCACCCAAGTCAATGGCCTATTCTATAGGATAACCTCTTGGACAAGGAAGAACCTATGTGGAAATAAATGGATGACAAAATATTTAAAGGTATTAGTGATCTTTGTTGTTGAGATTACTTTGGGTGAATTTTCTCTTATATGTATAACCCTGTAATTTATCAGGTGAGAATGATATTTGAGGAAGACTTGTTTTTTCTCTTGTGGATATAATTATAAATAAACATTTGGTTTTATATGATCATTGGGTTTGAGGCAATTACAAGTTATTATATTTTGTGATGAAAATTCAAGGTATGAGATAACATTTGAGGTTAAATTATGTTATGGTTATTTTGAGGAATTTATCTCATTTTGGCAATGTTATAAAATATAGTTTTTGAAAAAGGACAACACGCAGACCGTGTGACAACCCGTCACATCGGACAAAGCTGTGGGAATCAAACCCACAACCAAAGTGCGATAGGGATTTATCGCGTACCACTAGACTACGTGAAGTCCCTGGTTAGTGTGACTAATTATTTTTAGTTAAATGATTTTATTGATCAATAATAATTTGATTTGGGATCTTATGTCTTATCAAGTGAATACCCTTAGTATAGGAAAATGATTTGGTGATTAAGTGATAAATGTTATTTTGGAAGATGTTCGCTTTGTTGGGAATACTATATGCCCAAGGAAAATAGAATACTATGAGATTTCATTTGAGGAGTAATGGTGGATTGTTATCTATGTTTTTATTGTAGATTTATAGTGATTTGGGTTATTTATGGAAATGATTAACCTATAATAAAGGAATATGTGATTAGGTTAATTACTTTTAAGTATGTGACTTTAAGAGTAGTTGATGTCATTTGGAGATACAATTTAACGTGGAATACTACATAACAAAATTCTTCTACGTTTTGGGTTTCAATATTAGTTTGGATTATATTGAAGGATTTTAAGGACAATTGTTTATTGAATGGTATTTATTTATCTTTGGGGTATTGTTGGTTTAATTTTAGAAATTAAGATTAGCGTTTCTTTCTCTAATGGAATATCCTTTTGGGGGATCATCAGATCTTATACTAAACATTTTGGTTTTGATTAATCTTTAAATACAAGGTAAATATATAGTTTATCCTTCGTGGATCATGTGATTCTATAAGAAGTTTATTCTATCTCTTCAAGTGTGACCAAGTCTTCTAGAATACTCATCGCTTAAAAATGAGTTAGTAGTATGAATTTATTAAAGAATGAAACTTTACTAAAAAAGTATGTATATCTCTTTATGTTCTTAGTCAATCTCAGAAATGAATTCCTCATCTTTATGTAATGTAACTTAAAACAAAAAAATGTTGTCCATTTACTTTTCCTACTGGGAAACTAATGACCATTTTTCCCATCACAAGTTTGTATTTTTATTATTGTTAATTTTCTCCTGATCATGTTCTCTATCCCTCTCCATAAGAACTTGAAAATTATTTTATCATCCATATCTATGTTTTTCTAAATGGAATCCTAGTATAGGTTATATCGGGTGACCTTTTTACTTCTCTTTCTTTCTTTTAAAGTGATAGTTTTATTGACTATTTTTTCCGATGTGGGACTTTCTATTATATTCCCAAGACCAATTTTAAAAATTGCGAGGACACAATTTATTGAAGGAGGGGATAATTTAACACCCCAAGCTTCCACGGTATGTTTCCCTTTGAATAATGCAATAGCGTGTGTTGTACGCAACTTCGAGATTCTAACACGCCGCGACCAATCAAAGTAGCCATTATGAATAGTAATACCCACTTTTTGAAATTTTATACATTTTATCTTTCACAATGGACTTAATTTTTGGATTCAGAATATCAAAATTATCCAAGGATGAAATTTTGGTACTTTTCGGATAACTTTTATATTTTGATGAATAGTGAAAATTACTAAATTTTTATTAAAAACAACTTTTTTAATCGAAATAATTAATAGTGATAAATTATTAATTTGAGTGGTTTTAAAGTATATTTAGAATTTATTTTTACCATTTAATACAATTTTGGTCATTGGACATAATTTCACATTTAAACCAGACATAAACAAGTGTCAATCTTTTGATAGTTATTATCTCTTAAAAACACGCTTTTTGTTTTGACAGTAGGAATTGATTTTAAATTAATTTCTTCCACTTCTGTATTTTGAATTTGGAAAAATGGACTCCATATTTTGAATCAAGATATCCAAATTGTGTAAATAGGTAACTTTTATTTTTAGACATTTTGAATAATTACTTCGGTAAATATTTTATTTACCATGGTTAAAGGGTAAATCCAGTAAATAAGGGTAAAAAAATAATATTATAATAATAATAAATTACCCTAAAACGTGTCTTAACCCTATTGGTTGATACATGTCCAACCATTTGCATCTTTGGGTAGATTTTGGGACCCCATGGATCCACTTGTAAGTGAGAATGACACTTTATATTAATTAAGTTAAAGTAAATACAAAAATGACATAAGCCTATATCTTTTAGAAAAACAATTTTTACATAGGGTTATATATGTTATATTTTAGATTATAAATATTTATTAGAAATATAAAACTATTTCCTACATAATTGTATTTTATTTATAATTTTTAGACATTAAATAATTTAATTTATTTATGACACAATGATGATGCAGTAATTACATTATTAGTGAAATATAAAAATAATTGATATTATAAATACCCAAATAAATATAATTTGAGACTTTTAATGAATTAAACGAATTTTATAGGTTAATATGACATGTTAGTATTGATTTAATTAAATTTTTTTTGAAGTAATAATGATTTTATGAGTTTTAAAAAAATCAAATACCAAATAGTGTCAAAATTGACATAAAAGAGTTTTTAAAACAAATATTATATTATTAATTGATATTAAATTCATAAAAATATGAGGCTCAGCCAAATGACTTGTATCATGATAGGTGTATCATTAATGGACCACTTGGGGGTGTCTTGGATGTATATAGTAAGTTTATTAACTATATAATATAAAAATACAAAGAGACATGGTAAATGTCAAACTATTTAACTAAGAGTTAAATCTAAAAGATAAGGTTACTATAGTGACCCAAACCTGTCTAAAATCTATTGGTTGGGTGGTTTTATACCCATCCACACCTTATACATTGAATAATCTACTTTGGAGCCATTATAAAAGGAATATGAATTTATTATAAATTAATACTTTAAGTTTTTCCTAAAGAGCCCCTCCTCCCCCTTATAAAAGGGAACCACTTCTAACCAATTCCTCACACCTCTGAAGCCTTTTGTATCGGAAAAACTCTTACCAAATATCCTCCAAACTTCACTAAATTCAACCTAGAGGCATTATTTTGATCAGAAATCCAACCTAAGGAGTCCTTTTGATCAAATCAAAAAAAAAGAACCCGAAGAAGAGGTAACGTTTTCACCACCCTCTTTCAAGTTCCTTTCTTCTTCAACTTATTATTTATTTGTTATTTCCATTCTAAAATAATAAATCCAGTATAATATATATACTATGATGTTATTATAAATATGGTACAACCATATTCAGTATTATATCCTTCCTTTGAATGACATGTCACCGTACGTGCGTACGTACGACTTACCGTCTCCACGTCGTTGTGTAATTGTTATTCAAAACATTATTATTTAGATGGGTATAATAATGATGTTTAATTCATGTAAATAATAAATATAACATGATAATGATTCTGTATATATTATATACCATCCAATTATATATGATTTTAATATCAAAAGAATGATATTATCACTCGTGCGTACATACGGACTACCGTCTCCACGAACGCGAAGAGATTCATTCCCATCGTATATGTACAAGTATAATTCTCATTTTAGGATTAAAAATAATGTTTAAGGACTTAATATAATTATTTATATGAATAATATACAACATATCCATAACAAACATGACTTATGTAACAAAACATATAAAATAAAACGAGTAAGTTAACACCCGAAACGACGATAATACTAAGATATTATTAACAAAGAAATGTTAAAAGATCATATATTATATCATATTAATGTATATGATTCTTTTATAATTAAATAAAAATTATTTCAACATTATACAGGAGGCTAAACTACCCTCGACGAAGGAAAAAGTACAAAGTAAGGCGTTTCTTATCTCACTTTTAATTCCGTGAGATTTCCATTATTCACCACTTATTTATTGCATGTGGTGTGTGTACTACCCAAGATTGTATTCATTGTGTAATATAATTTAATTTATGGATATTTTCATCATCATTTTATGATCCTTCTTTCATGGGTGTATGTTTCATAAGTTTCCAAATTGATAAGGGAATTTGAAATTTCAATTTCCATCCATTCGGCTTTACACATACTTCATTGATTATTTTACTCTAAGATTATGTGTGGAATAACTATTCATTTGATTATGTCATAATTTCTAATCCCCTTTCTATGGATATAATTTTTATACACATAATCACTCCATTGATAAATTCTCAAGTCATCGGTATGAACTTGATAAGAGCAATTTTTACTCAATCTCGATTTGTTGAGTTAAACATCTAATTCATTGGTGTTGTTTTTACAAGAATATGTGTGAATATCATTTGATTGTTTTACACTGAATATCCAATCATATTGAGTGTATTTATATTTTCCACACATAATTATGTCGTTGATTTATCCTTAACCAAAGGATATGGCCTTTATGAGAGATTTCATCTCAATTTACATTCCATTGAGACTTCTTTGTTGTAATACACCAATTAACATTTATAAGGTGTATATAATGTACTTTGACATAGTAAATCATGAATCCCTTTATTCTCATGATATTATAATGTTTTTATTACCTCAATTATTTGTATTCAAGTGTCTCTCTTTTGGTTATAAACTCTAACTAAAATATCATTTTAAATGTATTAATGATTTATTATTCTAAATCTTTCTCATTAATGTCCATGTTTTAAAAATGGATTTAAGGATTTTTTTATATAGACATTAAAGTTTTAAAATTAAAATTCCTTTTAAAAGTTTCAAAGTGGTATGAGACACTTCGATTCAAAAATATATTTTTAAACGGCTTCTTGACAAATAGTGTGACTTTTAAATGTTTTCAAGAAAAGGGGGATATTTATCTCAAATGGTTTTGATGGTTATTTTAATCTATGTCAATATCATTCATTATTCTCGATTGAGGTTAATCCGTTACAATAAAATCTTCTATATTGTATTGAATGAGTTATGTTTGACTGTGGATGTGCTATTTTTATACCATTCATGGTTTGTGGATAAAGTATTGACATTTCGTATGCTAGTTTTAATATGAATGTTTATGTTATGATTAAACCTATTCATATGAGGAATGAATTATACTTAGTAAGTGATGGGTGGAGCCCGTTATAGCTCCTCGATGCATCGGTAGGTCTCATGAGACAAACTAGTGTCTTGGCACGAGGCCTTGACAAAATCTTATTTGTAGTCTTGGCACGAGGCCTTGGCTGCGTGGTTATGATAGTCTAACATTATGCATTCCGTCATTATGAAAGTGGTTATTGATATTGCATGTGATTATTCGACTAGTAGAATATTCATGTGAATAAGTAGATGACATTATTTCATTTTATATTTGCTATATTATGCTGAAGTTCAAGTTTAAAAGGCTTTTGTTTTAGTTATACATTGCCTTAAATGTTTATGTTTATTTATGAAAGTTTCCGCTATATTGTTATCCTTACTGAGCATCTGAGCTCACCCCTTTCAATGTTTTATTTTTCCCAGGATGTGAAGAAGTAATATATGAATGACCTGCAGGGATAGTTTGTGGTGATATGAGTGTGGACTATGGAGACTATGTTGTTGTAGTTTTCATTTTTATGAAGTAATGTGAGACTTATGAATATATCTAGTGTTTCCAAGGATACTAAACCAATCAGTCTTTCAAGATTTGTTCTTTCTTCTGATCATGACAATGTTATGTAATAATGCACCGACTCTGGGTAACTGGGGTCAGGGCGTTACACCCAAGCCCGCCTTCCATAGGCCAGGGGCTGGCGACTAGAACCAAAGGAAAACCCCTGATAAAAAGGGAAGGAATTGCCATTAAACCTATAACACACACAGTCTAAACACAAGAAATAGAGGTAAGAAGTACTAAAATAGAAAAGTAAGGTGTACTGAAAGTAAGTGGGCCAGTATACAAACCCAAATGAATAACAAGTACACGTAAAAAGGAAAAAAAAACTCCTGAATCATCCGCCGAGAAATACTACCTTAAGGGTAGGTACAGAACTCGAACAACTCGTCCCTGCGGTATGTCCTGTCTAGTCTAGATCCAAGCAGTCTTCGTCCATCACTCTCAGCCTCGATCATTGCTATCTGTCATCTGCACAGAACACAACAAAGTGCGGGCGAAGCCCATGTAGGGGTGAGTATAACAATATTCAGTAGGGGACCCCGAGACCCTTGAAGGTCTCCCAAAATCCACAAAGGATAAACCACAGTAGAAAGATACAATCATGAAGTATCAACCTACCCTACTTAGGTATATGTCCATACATATACCTAAGTTACTAGTCACAGTCTGGCTCCAAATCTCGTGCCCATTCAAAATGAAGTCCACAAAGGAAGTAAGGTCAATCACATCGATGATAATGATTAAAAGACAAGACTCAACTCACACATGTATACATCTTTCGTAGAGTGATAGAGATGATCAGATGTAGTCACTGATTTATCTAATCTGTCAGACCCACATAGGATACAGGACCAGCTAAGCTGTTGGACCCACACAGGATACATGACCAACTACTCTGTCAGACCCACACAGGATACAGGAACAGAATTCAGAACTGTCGGAACCACGGAGCATCCCGGTACATTAGTCATCATTATCGAACCCACAGAGGATTCTGGTTTAGTAATCATCGCTATCAAACCCACGTAGGATTCCAGTACAGTAGTCGTCGCAACTAGCTCTAAGTTTTCCGCACATAGCATGCTCGATTCTGAGAGGGCCCACTCCTCGAGAAAAGTTTCAATACATCAACTATCAAGAAGTAATTATTTGATGTATCCCATAGTTCCATCTCATCAAAAGGAACCCAACGCAACAGACGACGCGTCAATCGGACAACCGGTCTGAGAGTTATTGGCATTTTCGTTCTAGGGGCCCGGTTGGATTTACGCTCGATCCAAACCCAACCATTTTCCAAATTTGACCAAAACTCACTTATAATATCACAAAAGGACCTCCTCGTCACAAGGTTCCTAGTGCCGTAGACGGCGCGTTGATCGGACGTGCGGTCTAGGAGTTATTTGCATTTAAGTGAAGACGGGTCTGGCCCGTCAAGCCCAATGGGTTGGCGGGTCGGTCCGACCCAGCTCGGCAGGTCCGACCCGGCTGGAAGGTCGGCCCGGACCGGCTCGGTGGGTCCGAACCGGATGCGGGGTCGGCCTGAACCGGCTCGGCAGGTCCGACCCAGCTCGAGGGTCGGCCCGGCCCGGCTCAGCGGGTCCGACCATGCTGGGGGGTCGGCCCAGCCTGGAGGGGCGCAACCCACCTGTGGACCCGGCCCGCACTGCGGGCTGGTCCGGTTCGCCTGGCGACGCCAAGTGGCATCGCCTCCTCCACTGCCCGGCCGGCCGTAGGCGACCGGTTCTCCCAACAGAGCGGTCCACGGATGCGGGCAGCGATCTCCTCCGCACGGTGCTTGCGGGCGCCGCAGTTCTTCAGCCTGGCCAGCAGGCGGCCGACCGGTTCTTCCAGTCGAGCGGCCCGCAGATGCGGGCCACGAACCTTCTCTACATGGCACCTTCAGGCGCCGCGGTCTTCCAGTGGGCCGGTCGGTCGTCCTGCTGTCCGGCTCCATGGCGGCCGGCTCGACCGACCACCTCTGCACCTCCACCGTGGCGCGACGACGCCGCGGTCCTGCTGCCCTCCGTGTGGCGCGATGGCATGGCGGTTCTTCTCCGGCGCGGTGCGACGACACCGTGCCCTTTCGGCTCCACTTCTGATGTCAATCAAATAAGTTTCAACGGAGGGACGTCGGGCCGTGTTTGTTCGGCCCGTGCCCTCCGCGTTTGGTGATATCAATTAGCCAATGACGAACCAAAGAATTCATCGAAGAACAAGGGTATAATTTTATTCATTTAAAAATAAAAAATCCCCCTACTTGTAATTGGTGCTCGCTCAGCGGAGTCACGGGAAGACGGCGTCATTCCGTTGACGTCGATAGGAGATGACGTCATCATTGGTGATGTTCTTCGCAGGCGGCATCTACTCCTCTAACGCGGATGGAGGTCGTTGGAGAAGTTCTTCGTGTTCTTCATGGGAATAATGTTTTATAATTCTCCAAAGCTTCCCAAGGTATTATGTCCAACCCACATAAACGTATGTTTATTGAACGTATCTGAACAAAACTTCAGAAATTTATTCTGGGCACACCAGGCCTCAAAATTAGGCGCCGTCAGAAAGTGTGGACTCGTAAAATTCCCAAGTATTTAAGAAAAAATTTTCCACAGGATTTCTGGGTCTTTACAAGTCATACCACAAAAATTGAAGTCATATCACAATAGGTCTTTTGAGGGAGTAAACATAAGCTATATGAGACTAATTGTGGCAACATCATCCCTCCAAGGATACCCCTCCTGGGATGACAATGAAGAAAAGGAGATAATGAACCAAAAGTCCTTCCTCTAGTATGCCCTAGGTTGGAGACTATCACCAAGGGTAAAAAGATCTCACAAAATGGAAGGCATTACCCTTTATAAGAAAACAAGATTAGGAGATAGGATGAATCATTCGCAAAAAACTCCATGACATATATAAAATGAAGCCAAACCATCACACAATGCATGTATAAATCAAAACAAAAACATGAAAACATTTTTCATATACGTAGGGTGAGCATATAAGTATACTCAGTAAGAAAAACCAAATTCCCTCTTGTACATGTTAAAAGATCATACTAATTCACCCATGTGAAATTAGTAGAACCCAAAAACACCTAAACAGGTTTACTAACAAAACTCCCAACCTCACCAAGTATCACCCAATAAATAAAACATCCAAGTAAAGTAATATAGTAAGAACATTGATGATAGGGTACCCCACACCACTTTCCCAGTGATTAGCTACTCTCAAAACCTAGTGGAAAACATCCTGGTGCTCCCACCTCTTTCGAACACACCATATAACAACCCACCCACACACACCTAGGCCTCACAAGTATTCCTGTCACCTGAAAAAAATATCATCACATTTCAACCGCACACAACTGGGCCTCACACCACATCACATCCAACCCACAAACACTAGGGCTACATACCACACCACATCTCGAGAACACCTAGGAAAGTATAACACATCTCATCCTAAAGACACCTGGGAAAGCACAAAACATCTCATCTTGAATACACCTAGGAAGCACAACTCACCCGCACACACCTAGGCCTCACAAACCACAACCTACCCAAATAATCTTGTGATATAACTATCTAGAAGAGGGTGAAGGGAAGAGCGGGTGACCAACCATCTATCTTCCCACCAGGATGTTTGGGAAAGACACCCTCTACCATGACGATGGGGGTGTTTGAAACATAGTTTTCAACTAGGGTGGGGTGCGTATAGAAATCACATGGAAATAAAATTGTGTATATAAATATTATACCAATCAGTGAGCCCAACTTATGGGGTTTCAAACAAACATGTAGCACATGACACAATCAACTTTGCTGCTACCTCTAAATATATAAAAACTACACAAACAAAACAGAAACCACAATTCATTTTCAATATTTAAGCCACATTACAAGGTTTTTGTTTTATCAATAATTCCCACTTTATCAGCCACTTACATCCATGTATTCAAAATTTATTAGAAAACACATTTCATTTAGAAATGAATATTATTTCTTATTCCCAACCACATAGCATATGAATAACATCATACAATAAAAAAAGCCATAAGTCACATTATACTTTTAATGCACATTTATTTGCTTAACAGATTTCAAAAATATTTAATAATCCTATATTAACAACACATTTTTTCATTAGATTCCAGCATGTTATCACTCATTCCTTAGCTGTTCATATCCCACATTCCATTTCAAATAAATAGTTTGTCCAGATTCCTCCCAAGAACAGATATACCATTTTAGTTCCATACTTCCCAATAAACTAGAATGAATTCAGTCAGTATAACAACCAACACACATAAAGAAGCACCACACAAAAACCCATTACTTTCTTTCCAATAATACCACATCACCACCAATTTATAGCCACATCTACTTTTTGTAGCCTTGATTCACATCCACACCATAACCATCATACAACCCCACTGTATAACCATACCCATCAAAACCCCACTATACAACCATATGTACCATTACAACAATCACAACCCCACTGTATAAAACATATCATCCACTACCCTTACATATCACAATACAGTCATATTCCCTTCATCATTTCATCGGATCCAACCCACAACACACAATCATGTCCACAAACAAGTTACAACACATAATAGAGCAAGTCATACTTCCATATTGAGCAAGAAATACCTTATTCAATTCCACTTTATTTAGGGTGTTATAACAAAAACCATATAATCATGGGGCATCCATTTATTTTAAGTAAAAATACGTGGTTAATATATTTCATGCATTTGTTTAATGATAAGCAGAAAAACATGCATTCATAAACATCCTTTGTGAAGCCAAGGACCCCCAATGGCCATACTTTTTAGTAGAAATATAGTCCATACATTCACAATATCAACAAATAACAAAGCAGAAAACATCAATTTTCTCGGCCTCACACATTGATCTTAAAATGATTCAATTATATTTATTAAGTTAGTATTCTACTATATTAAAAAATGAGACATTCATACACCCACATCACATGATACACAAATAAGAGGGATAAAGTAAAACCTACATAGAAGAAGAAGAAATCACCACTTCCTTATTGCGCCAAAGCAGGGGGTGCACATGAATTTGGAAACTCTAAGGAACACACAAACCAACTGGTGCAGCACAACGACATGGTTCCTATAGAAATAAAGCTTATGGGGACATCCTATATCAATAGAAAAGAGAAGGAAGGAATGAAGGGAGGTCCCTGACTTAAAAGGATTAGATCTGAGACCCAAAAAATACGAAAACATTTTGAATTTCTCATTAAAGTTGAATCTCAACCAAACCATATAGTTTGACCAAATAAAAGTCTCTAGATATTCACAAAAATAAAATATATGATTTATAGCCCTTGAAATGGATTCAAACCCTCTTAAATATGGTATTAAACTCATTTTACATCAAAAGGGGCGTAAAAAGAGAAAAATTGAAAAAATCTGAAAAAATATGCTAATTTGGAAAACTGTTGGAATAACTCACTGTTGGACCTACCATTGCAAGTCACTATTGAGAGTCACTATTGTGAGTCACCAGTGCAACCTATCGATGTGAGTCACCGGTGAGACCTACAGTTGTGAGTCACTATTACGACTCATTGGTGCGACCTACCAGTGCGAGTCACTAGTGTGACCTACCAGTACGAGTCACCGATATGACCTACAGGTGTGAGTCACCAGTGTGACCTACCAGTGTGAGTCACCATTATCAACTACCGGTGCAACCTACCATTTTTACCTACTATTGTGATGAACTGTTGGAGGCTTTAATTTTTTGTAAAGTGTTGGAATAAGTTTCCTTGACCCCCCATAACACCTCAAACACCAGATTTTCACAAAGTAATGGACCAAAGAGGTCCGTACCATTACATCAGATACCTATCAAACTATTCCCACCCTTGAGAATTGAAAACAAATCCAGAAGGAAAAAATGGTTCTGAACAATAACCCTATGAGATACCTCTCAAGGATCTCAATATATTTGGAACACAACAGTCACCCTAATATCAGCCATCAAGGAAGATACCTCTTAAACAAGGCACAATCACATAGATAGGTATAACAAGTCCAATATGAAATGAATAATAATCTAACAACCACAATAACACCAAGGAAGGGAGAAAATTCAAAATCAATTTCTTCACATTATTTCAAATGGAAGTGATTGTTTCAGATTAGAGAAAATATTACAATACCCTTTATATCAACACCTTCACTTAGACATGCCATTGAACGAATATCTATACATGAATTTTCCTAATTTGTTAATCTATAAAATTTAAATTCAATACATTTAAAACATACCATGATTAGAATATCATGAAGAAAAAAATTACCATGCTCAGGTAACAATTTATTAACAATATAGAAAAGCTATTTACAACATTTTGTTAAACCATTTTTGTGATGTTTAAAAGCTAAGCATGATTTTTCATATGATGTATTACTTTCCAGGAATGTATCTCAAAATTTTGTTTTGAATTATTTTAAGTTTGAAAACATTCCTATTAAATAATTTACATGAAAATATAAAATGAATTTAGTAGGATAAGAAAATAACTTTGAGTCAAAAACCCATTTTGAATCCTTTTATAGCATAGAATTTATCAAAATACTCTTTGTGAAAACACTTTCAATAAATTTTGTAAAACCACTTTTCTTAAAAAAATTTCCCAAGACCACTTACACAAATTGGAAGGGTTCATGATTTTAAAGAATTTATCATTTTCTACTAATAGAACTTTGTCATACTCTTTATCATGTTAATGTTAATAAAATATTTAGAAAACATGAATTAAAAAATGGTATGCATCACAATTATGACATGAGTTTTAAATGTACCAGATTATCCAAGATTAAAATTATTCCATGTTTTTCATTAGGATATTAATTACCAATAATAAACTCATGCAGAAACTATAAGGGGTTCAAATTTTCAAATTTCTATTTTTCACAAGTGTATGTCATTACTTGCAGGAGTTTCAAATAGTATTCCTCTACCAACATGAAAACTTATATTAATATAGACAGAGCTACCACAAGAATTCAAATCAAAGGAAATCATCCACCACGCCTTGATATTTTCCACTTTGGGTGTCACTGACATGCCCACACAGTTTTCAAATGTGTCGTAATATAACATGTCTTGATGTAGGGAAAGAGTTTCCCTTTATTCATATGTTTGAGGTCATAACACGTGCCATAAATATAATGTAAAACACAATAATATCAACCAAAAAGTTAGTAGTCAAACATATCCATAACTTCCTTTAAAAAAGGATTTATGCATGGTATGTAAGCCCATATTTATTGATTTCTTGATCTCCAAAACCACTTATTTATTTTATTACAGACTTTAAGCGATTAATACTTTTTTTGAGAGGTGAGGGATTCCATAAATATAAACACATCACAAAAAAACACAAGTAATATCACCACATCAACCACATATCTCTTCCACCACAAATCACCATCACTGCACAACACAACCATTGGATGAACTTACTAGTCAACCAAAATTTCCACTAGAAATTTTACACAACCACATCATCGTACCACTTTACCATCCATAGGAAAAAAATATCATTTTCATATAATCACTTTCTATATATAATCCTCCAAAAAACCCCAACCAAATATCTCAATTATCACACAAAAATCCCCAAGCACACAAATTGAGTAATTCCCTCTCCCATGTTGAGATATTATCTGCTTTGGGTGGAATTGACTCTACCTTAAGGTTTTAATCGCGTCAAAGTATAATGCACCTCAGTTAGGGACTAGGTTTTTCCATCTTTATATGCTTGAAGTTTTAAATCACATGAAACATAAGGAATAAAAAAAATAAAACACACACATAGAAGAAACACATTTTATCTTCCATAATTATCTAGGGGTTTATATTACTTCGTCTCATTATTTATCATGGGTACTTCCACACAATTTTAAATTCTTCATGGGGAATCGGTTCATTATCCATATATAAGTGATTATCCATTTTAATACATAGTGATTTTAAGCATTCAAATCAAGGGTCTCATTGTCTACACCAATCACAACACAACAAGTTTTCCAACAACTGTTATTTTTAGCGAGGCATGTCAACACATAAATGAAATAATAGCAATGAAACAACACTCAACATTACTATATTATTCCTTGTGAAATATTATGTCTTGAATTTAAATATATTTAACATGAATCCAAGTTAAAGAAAAAAAATTCACACATGTTATATCACACACCATGTTTAATATGGATATAAAAGACATTCTGGGTTCATATTATTATCAAGGTAATAAACTTACAAATTCATTTGAAAAATTCTACATGCTATGTTCTTGTGTTCAATTCAAATACTACATTACATAAATCACATGCTATCATAATCATCAAAGTAAAAACTACTTTATGAAAAAAAATATTTGAACTACACATGTTGTATTACTATGTTTCATGCTTTATCATGCTCAAAGTGAATATTATTTGATTAATTCATTGCTCAAGGAAACATGCTTTCTGACAACAAGATTAAAACTCCACATGTTATATTAATAAATCTCATGATTTACCATGTTCTTGATATACAATATTTAATCATTTCATGGTTCAAGAAAAAATTCTTAAAGTACTAAAATAAGGACAACATGATTCTACTTGCATATTTAAATGCAACATATTAAACATGCTACATGTGTAGGTCTCTCATACTAGAATTCACCTAGTTTTTATACCAGTGATTTCAATTTTAGGCATGCTTCCCATAAAAATATACTCATTAATTAACATGTGAGGTAAGGTTATTTTAGTACTTAAAAAAATTATTATCATTCATAAAATAATAAGTTTAATCACATTCATAGTTCTAAGTCTCAAAAAGTTACCAAAAATCAGGCTTACCATCTTATAAAATTTAGAAATAAATGTCACATGGATTTCTATCTTAACACATGCTTAAAAGATATGGTAATATAAATAATGTATAACTATAATCAAGGAAAAATAAGAAGAAATTTTCTCTTTTAAAGGATTCCAAATTCAAAATAATTATCATTAACTAAGATAGACATTTTCAGAAATTTCTGAATCAATAATTCAACAACACATGCTTATGAAAAATTACAGGTGAAAAGAAACAAAAGAAAGGTTAGATCACATGGATAATAGAATAATTATAAGAATGGTTTCAAAGTAATTTATTTTATCATGCTAGCTTGAAATCTACTCTAAGGTTACATGATTCATAAGGGTTTCCAAAATTAAACAACGAATCTTAACAAAACACACTAAGAATGTTTCTCTAAAAATTTCAAACAGTAGGAAAACTAGATGGCATGTTATAAATTTATAATAATGGAAGAAACATTCAATTAATTATGATTCTTTCTATAATAAGAAAGGAAGAAACATGTTCAAACATTAATAAGGTTTTAAAAAAATAGCGCATGCCAGTTGAGTATATTTTTACTCCTCCCCTTTTTGTTATATGAATAGTTTAGTAAACAATAAAAAGAATTTATTAGCAATAATATCATGGAAAAATTTAGAGAAACACACATGAAATAAAAAGATTCATCTAATTCATTTATAATTTTCCAAAATCAACCAATTCAAACAAGAAAAAAAGTCATTATGATACATGTACCTTTCTTAGGTATCTACCCTGCAAGTGGTGTAGACTCACTTGGTCATTTGGTAGACCCAAAGTCCTTGAATCATATCATAGGGCCCCATAAAATCCTATGTCCTAACCAATCTTTACTAGCCTATGTCACGCACCAAGATCACCTGACACTGTTTCCCTACAAACTCATGCAATCCTCACTATGCCTAACTCCAAACTCCATCCTATCTCTCAACCATAACCTATGATACCATTCTGTCATGACCCCCTCCCTCTAAGGATACCCCTATTGGGATCTCAATGAATAAAGGGAGATAATGACCCCTTGAGTCCCGCATCTAGTAGGCCTCGAGTTGGAAACTAGGACTAAGTGTACAAAGATCTCAAAACCTGGGTGGCATTACCCTTTATAAGAAAACAAGATCAGGAGATAGGGTGAATCAACAACAAATAACTCCATGAAATATATAAAATAAATCCCAAAAATCCCACAATGCATTTATAAATAAAAATTTATACATATAAAAGTCTCCAAATGAAATACTGAAAGAATAAAAGCTAAGGCAGAAACACAACAACTGCTCCAAAGGTCCGAACTAGAAATGTCTAGAACATTCCAAAAATTTCTCCTGGAAACACGGAAATAGTTTTCATATACATAGGGTGAATATATAAGTATAATCAGTAGGAAAAAACAAATTCCCTCATGCACATGTGAAAATTGAATACTAATGCACCCGTGTGAAAGTAGTAGAACCCAGCTGCACCTAAACAGGTATACTAACAAAAATCTCAACCTCACCAAGGCTCACTCACCAAATAATGCATTCAATTAAAGTAATATAGTAATCACATCGATGATAGGGTACCCAAAACCACTTTCCCACTAATTATACACTCTCACACCCTAATGAAAAACATCCTGGAGCTCCCACCTCTTCTGAACACACCATATCACGACCCACCCACACACACCTGGGCCTCATAGATAGTATCGTCACCTGGTCAAATGAAGATCATCATATTCTACCAGCACACACCTAGGCCTTGCACCACATCACATCCCACCCACAGACACCTGGTCCATATACCACACCACATCTCGAGGACACCTGGGAAAGCACAACACATCTCACCCCAAAGACACATGGGAACCACAACTCGCCCGCACATACCTAGGCCTCACAAACCAAAACCTTCCTAATGAATCATGGTCTATCACCACCTAGAAGAGGAAGAATGGAAGAGAGGGTTTCCATCCATCCATCCTCCCACCAAGATGTTTGGGAAAGACACCCTCCCCTGTGATGATAGGGGTGTTCAACACATAGTGCTCAACTAGGGTGGGGTGTGTATAGAAATAAAAAAATATACAAGTGTGTGTATATATATATATGATACCAAGAACTCAGTCCAACCTATGGGTTTTCAAATAAACAATTAGCACACGACACAATCAACTTTGCTTCTACCTCTAAATGTATAAAAACCACACAAACAAAACACAAACCATAATTTGTTTTCAATATTTAAGCCACATTCCAGGGTTTCTATTTTACCAATAATTCCCACCTTATCAGCCACTTATATATGTGTATTCAACATTGATTAGAAAACCCATTTCATTTAGAAAGGTATATTATTTCATAATCTCAACCACATAGACTATGCACAACATCATACAAGAAGAAAAAAAGCCATAAGTCACATTATAATTTTAATCCACATTTAGATACTTAACAGATTTCACAAATATTGAATAATCCAATATTAACAACACATTATTTCATTAAATTATAGTCTGTTATCATTAATTCAATAGGTGTTCTCATACGACATTCCATTTCAAATAAACAGTTTTTCCAGATTCCTCCCAAGAACATATATACCATTTTAGTTCCATACTTCCCAAGAAACTATAATTAATTCACTCAGTATAACAACCAACAAACATAAAGAATCACCACACAACAACCCATTACTTTAATTCCAATAATACCACATCACCACTAATTTACAACCATATCCTTTTTTTCATCTTTACTATACATCCACACCATAACCATCATACAACCACACTGTATAACCATACCCATCACAACACCATTATACAACCATATGTAGCATTACAACAATCATATCACCACTGCATAAAACATCTCATCTACTACACCCACATATCAAAATAGATTCATATTTCGTTTATCATTTCACCAGAGTGAACCCACAAAACACAATCGTGTCCAAAAACAAGTTATAGAACATAACAAAGCAAGAAATGCTTCCATATTGAGCATGAAATTCCTTATTCAATTCCACTTTCTTTAGGGTGTTATCAAAGAAACCATATAATCATTGGGCATCTATTTATTTTAACTGAATATATGTGGTTAACAGATTCCATGAATTGCATTAATGATAAGCAGAAAAATAATTCATTCATAAACTTCCTATACACAACCAAGCACCCCCAATGACCACGATTTTTAGTAGGCATATAGCCTATATGTTCACAATATCGACAAATAATAAAGAAAAACATATCACTTTTCTCGGATTTGCACATTGATCTTAAACCGATTCAATTATGTCTATTAAGTTTGTATTATACTATATTCATAAAGGAGACATTCATACACCCACCCCACATGATAGAAAAATAATAGGGATGAAGGAAAACCTACATGGAAGAAGAAGCGATCAACATTTATTTATTGTGCCAAAGAAGGGGGTGTGCATGCAGTGAGAAACTCTAAGGAAAACATGAACCAAATGGTGCAACACAATGACACAGATCCTATGGGAAGAAAGTTTCTGGGGATGTTTGATGTCAAGAGAAAGGATAAGAAATAAATGAAGGTAGGATCCCATCTTAAAAGGATTAGATTCGAGAACCATAGAATACAAAATGTTTTGAATAATCCATTAAAGCCGGATCTCAACAAAACTACATGGTTTGACCAAATAAAAGTCCTCAAATATTCATAAAAATCGAAGATATGATTTATATCCCTTTAAATAGATTCAACACATCTTAAATATGGTATTAAACTCATTTTACGTCGTCAAATGGTGTATAAAAAGGGAAAAACTGGAAAAATCTGAAAAATTATGGAAATTTGGAAAACTGTTGGAATGAATCACTATTGGACCTACTATTGTGAGTTACTAGTGTGACTTACCAGTGTGACCTACTAGTGTGATTCATCATTTCAACTCACCAGTGCGACCTATTGGTGTGACCTACCGGTGCGACCTACCACTGTGAGTCACCGGTGTGACCTACTGGTGAGAGTCTCTGGTGCGACCTACCAGTGTGAGTCATCGTTACGACCTATCGATGCAACCTACCATTGGGACCTACTAGTGCGACCTACCGTTGGAGGATAGAAATTTTTTCAAAGTGTTGTAATAAGTCTCCTTGACCCCACAACACCTAAAACACCATATTTTCACAAAGTAATGGATCAAAGAGGTCTGGTCCATTACACTAATCAATACTATGATGAATAAAAATTTGGAGGGCCTGGAAATTCAATGTACAAAAAAGTAGGAGAATATACACAACATACCAATATTAGAATAAATCAAGGATTCTTAAGAGTAAATCATGTTGTGATGGTTTATTCACATCACAATAAAATTATTGGTTATATAATAATAAGGTTTTCAGGATGGCCTCATTCCACAATGCGTATGACATGAGAATAAGGTGAATACTAGTTTGTGTAACAATGAAAACTTATACTGTAAAACCATATTACACACCACAGTAACTTTAATGTATGTAAAAATAATTCCACAGTGGTAAGTCCATGAACATTGAGCTCAGTTCTATTTATAAAAAAATAGATATCAAAGATTTAAGGGAATCATCCTATAAAAATATGTATATAAGTTAGTTGAAATTCATTTAGAAACCAACATATAAAATCATATTTAATGTGGGCATACCATTATTATTGATGAAATATGGAATTTAATAAAAATTAATGATGTATAATAAACTATATTTCTAGGTGTTTTTGGGGACAACAAATAACTATTTAAATGGAATTAAATGGTGGATATTTACCTAGAGATTATCCAATGGATAAATTTAATGTTGGGGTAGTTCAAGGTGGTCATGAATTTTTATTTGAATTTATAAGTTCAAACTCATTAGAAAAGAATATAACAAGAGAAATATATTTAAAAAAATAAAAAATGGATGATATAAATTGAATTTTAGGAAGAAAGGGATTGAGAATGGTAGTTTTAGATACCATTAATTTTTTTGAAATTTAAAGAGTAAGTTGTTTTTGGATGGTATATCATTTAAGAATAAGCTTAAAATAGTATTTTTCTATACATATATGTGAATATTGGGTGGTAAATATTAGATAAACACTAAGAAATCCATTTTTTATTTTTCCAGTATCTTTTGTTAGTATTTTTGGCGAGTTTGACCTATATGTTGATATAATCATTTCTTATATCCCTCTTTTAAAGTAGTGAATAGGATAGAGGAAGTGGTCATGTGATTTGGATGAGTGGTTTGTTTTCTATAATGATTTTAATCTCAAACTAGTGGAGTATTGACCACTAGTCACATAAACACATCATTAATATGTGATCCTTGAATATATCCCATTGCGAGTGAACCATGTTAATTTTTTTTATTCTTGATCCTTAAATTTCTATATTTTATTGTCAATTTATTGATTTTTGCGACTAAATAAATATTTATTTTCAAACATAAGAAAAATTTGAAATCAAAATTAATTTTAGAGAAATTTTTTAAAAACCCTATTTCACCCCTATTATGGTGTGTATTGGGAAATTTGATAGCACCAAGTGGTATCAATGCCACATGTTAATTTTTCGTGAGTCTAATAAGGGAAATTTATTATTATAAATAATATTATGAATGAAAAGGTAGTTCCATAGGTTTATGGTTTTACTTTTCATGTTTTGAGTAATAGAATAATATCATAATTTTTATCCCTCGATATTGGAATCTTTTCAGTAGTATGATATGTCCAATTCATTCATATATTTTTAATTATAACTTCATTAATTGTATTGGTTAATTTATGGTTTTTTACTTTAGTTTCCTTAATTTTATTCATTGTTAGTAGGGAACTATTAAAGAGGAAATTTTAGGGGAAAAAAGAAATAAATATATCAAAGTTTGAAGAATAAATTTAAAATGAAAAGTTATTGATAAGACAAAAAATATGGCCAATATCAAGGCCTAACCCATAAGTTCTAGCTATACACCAATAAAAATTCATCTAACTTGACATAAGTCTTGGGATAGGGGTGGCATGAAGAGATGCAGTGTAGGTCAATGCATGGAAGTGAATAGAGGATAGGTGGCTGGTGTGGGGAGGTGCCTATGTAAGTTCCCTCTAGGATAAGTCACCCCCTAAGGTTATTTATAGAGGTATTCATATCTCATATTGGTCAATAAAGGTTACCCCATCCACACAAAACTTTTATGTGGGACAACCTTAATTTGGGGAACTATTCCCACTTACAAAAATATCATCATATTTCATGTCGCCCATTGATAAGTGTATTTCATGCATGAAATTTAGGGTGTTTTTATGTATTAATTTTTATATTTAATTGATCATTATTTAAAATTTGTGAGTTATTTAACTTGTTTTATTTTTTATGGAAGGATATAATTATTCTTGGAAACGTAACAAAAGGTAGAAAATATTAGAGCAAAATGACACTTCGCGCCCTGAGTGAAGCGAAGCGGCGTGACACTAGATTTTTGAGGATACAAAAAAGCTGAAAAATATGAGCAGAAAGATTACAAGATTTGTAAAACAATTACATGTCATGAACTTATCCAAATAATCATCCACTCAGGAAAAGTCGTGATGAGATTTCATGCTGTAAAAAATAATTACATATCGTGAGTTCAAGTTACATGTCGTGAAAGGAGTCAAAATTACAAATCTTCAAACGAGATTCGCGTGAGATCCACGTGGATTAAAAAACCATGGAGGCAACCTAAGATCATGATTAAATGATGTGTAAAAACATTACAAATCATTAAAATTTTTAGGAGGGTCCCATATGGAGCCTATAAGTAGAGGTCTTGCCTGCTGCTATGGGGGGATTCAGATCTAGATTCTCTAGAGAATAAATCCTAGAGCGACACAATGCAACCTCCTTGAGTTATTTATTTTCTTAATGCTTTATATTTATTTTATCATTCCATCTAATTATATCATCACTAGGATGAGGGGGTAAACACACCATGTGCTAGGGTAATGTAATCTAAATGGGGAAGGTGCGTTGGATTTATTTATTTTCCATTATTCATGTATTTGGTTTGCGTAATTTATATCTTTATATTCCAATCCCATTATTTTACTTTTATCATTACCATTGATAATTAATTTAAAAAAGAAAATTAAAATTGTGAAAATTATAACACTAAAGAAGGCATGTCCATTGTCAAATTTATGGGAAATCAGGTTTAAACATGGTGTTGAGACAAAATCGATTTGGCGAAACCCTAAATTACCAGACCAAGGGAAATAAGGTATTTCCATATTGAAGAGGAGATACCATGAACATTGGATCTTCCCCATCTCAAATTTGATACCGATCATGAATTAATCAACATATTTTCTAAAATCCAATTACACAAAACCCTAAAATTATGTAACCCATGCACGCTTTCAAAATCTGTTTTCAAACAATCCAATCAATCTGTTTTTGTTTTTTGATTTTTAAAAATAGAATCAAACCCAAATGTTCTAATATCTTTCTTAAAATTAATAAAATTAAATCTTTTGAAGATAAAAATAAACTAATTTCTCCATCTATGTGGATTTATCTTAACCTACTGCTGTACTCATTTTAATTAATTAAGTTGCATAGTTGAGTTTTTATAAATTTTGTAATTACATAGACCTATAGGGAATTAAAAATTACCTCATGGGATATCACCCATAGTCTCCCCCATAAATAATTTCATGCTATATATCCACCCACTAATGTCAAGTAAAACCACCCCCATCCACCATTAATAATGAGAGAGGAGATCAAACCCAGAGTTTTTACTCTTTTATAAAGCCACTACATCACTGGAAGCTGACATAGAATATTTTCAAGAGATCCCCACCACCACTATGAGGTTTGAGAATTCCATGAATGCAAGAGTTGAGGTTTTTATGGAACCTATAAAGTATTGTATTACAATGGTCTGCGATGTTTTTGTGGGACTCGATGGAGTGTATCTCTCGGATGAGTGTCATTTGGGATGACAGTGATCGTGGAGTGTGCTCTTCGGGTTGTGTATCTCTCGGGCTTGGGGTGTCGCGGCTCGAGCCCTGAACCGGGCTTCCGTTTTGATATTCGTCTGTTGCCATGGGTTCATATCGACAAAACGGTCCATGTGGGTATGTGTCGGGAGTTTTAGGAGTTGGGTACGTGGCCCGGGGTCACGTAACGCGTAATAATAATAATATTTTATTATTAATCAGGCTTCGACCCGTCATAACTTCTACCCGGAGTGTCCAAATAACGTGCCGTCAGTGGCGTTGAGACCCTGATAGTATGACAGACTTTTTGAGATGGTTCTGGGGTGTCGATACTGAGAACGGGGTGCGGGTCCCATGAGGCTGGGTTTTGGTGTTCGCGGAGAAACACAACTTTCTCCTCAGGAGACCGATTTTGGTGGATGTATAGTCGATCCTATGTGTTTTTCCGAGAGGATCTCAATGGTGCGATCCGTTCGATGTGTTTCGGGATTGAGGTGTGGGCCCCGCCCAAGCTGGCTTTGGTGAATAATACCTTTTTTACAGGGTGTCCGTTTTGGACGAACGAGTAGTCGATTCTGTGTGTTTTTCTGAGGGGATCACTGTGGTATGATCCGCTTGAGGAGTTTCGGGATCGTTGTGTGGGCCCCGCATGGGCTAGCTATGGTGAATAGTGCATTCTTCACCAGTTGTCCGTTTCGGGCGAGTAAATAGCCTATCCTGTGTGTTTTTCCACGCGGATCGCGATGGTGGCCTTGATATCAGCCTAGGAGGTGCACAATGTGGCGTTGTGGTGGGTCTCTTAGGTTAGCGACGTTTGAACCAGAAGTGGTTGAGGGTACTACCTTGGTTCGTTCCTACGAGGGTTCACATGACATCATGACCTTCGTATAGGTTTGTGATCCTCTCGATGAGATGCTTAATCTGTTAGAGTTGTGGCATCCCTCCGGTGGGCCTGAAATGGGATCCTTTAGCATCTTTTCCTTAGATCGGGTTCTTGGTATCGCTGTGACCATTTATCCACGAGCGACGATCCCCTATCTAGTTGGTTAACCCCGTAGGGTTGTGGCATCATCAGGATTATGATCCCCTATGCGGTGGGCCTTACTCAGTAGGGTTGTGGCATCGTCGGGTATACGATCCCCTACTAAACATGAGGTGTATAGTAGGGCTGCGGTATTATTGGTTATATGATCCCCTACTTACGCGTGGTTTTGGTAGGGTTGCAGCATCATCAGTTTGATCCCCTACTGTGCGAGATGTACCAGATAGGGTTCCGGTATCGTCGTGACCACCTTTACGCAGGTGATGATCCTCTATCTGAGTGACGTGTTTCTGTGAGATCTACGAGTTCCAGATCAGGTTGTGGTATCCCCCAGTGGATCCGGGGAGTGATCCCCTATCTGTGAGCTTCGTATATTGGTGTGGGTTCTGGTATCCCCTAGAACACCCTTGGAGCGGTCCCCTATCTGAGGAGTTTGGTGTTTATGTTGTTTCAGTGAGGTTTCCTTAGTGACGACATCCGACAAATGTGATCTCTCGGGTGAGCGTATGCGATGTTTGTGTGGGACCCGATGGAGTGTATCTCTCGGACGAGTGTCATCTGAGATAATAGTGATCGTGGAGTGTGCTCTCTTGGTTGTGAACCATTGCTGGTGACGAGGTCGGTACCTCAGGTAGCTTGTTGCATGAGCTGAGTATATCTGGATTGTTCAAGGTGTATGTATGGGCATACACCTGAGTTGAGCTGAATAGTTGTGTTTTAGCCGAGGATAGTCACGAGATGGAGTTCCTCTCTCGTCTGGGTTCTCTCTGGCTGGGATGAGGGGACTGTTGCCTTTTAGTTTCTCTCTTTTGTTTTGGGTTTTTGGGGTGCCTACTGAGTATTGTTATACTCACCCCTGCATGGGCTTTGCCCGCACATGTTTGTGTCTTGTGCAGACCACAGGCCTTTCAACGGAGTCCTAGGAGGACCCGGAGCAGGCAGAACTGAGTGAGCAAGACTGATCGGAGTGTTTACCAATGCCGAGCCGAGGGAGCTTTCCGGTGGGTGTTTTTGGCAGCATTCCCATTCTTCAGAGAAGGTTGGACGTGCTTTTTAGTTTTCTTTTGGTGGGACTTGTTTTTCCCTTTGTACTTCTGCTGTACTCTGGTTGGGATAGTTGTATGCATGCATTTTCCTTTCAATTTTTTTTATATCTCTGCACTATTGCATGGAGGTGTATGTGGGTGCATGTGTACAAGTACCTTAGTCTAATGCATCCCATGTGTGTTATAGCCTACTTGGCGCTAGACGCTAGCCCTTGGCCTATTGGAGGTGGGCTTGGGGTGTCGCGGCTCGAGCCCCGTTGGGTCGGTCAGTGACATAGTGGTATCAAAGGAGGTTCCACCTTTGGGATCTCAGAGCGTAGCTGGTCTAGCTGTGAGTTTGGTTTGGGTTGCATAACGACAGTGTTAGGATGTTTTGAGTTCGTCTTTCAGGCCAAGGACTCTAGTGTTGGTGCGGCGACCGATGCATCCATACACCAAGACTCTGATAACCTACCTTTTGACTCGGGACATTCGTACACTGGTCGCGGGGAAATAACGGTACATGCATCATATAGGACTGGGTTTTTGGGTTTTCCTTGTCCTTCTTGAGTCAGCTCTCCAGATATTCTCTTTGATTGTGGTGCGTCTTGAATGTATTTTAGGATGCCTCCACGATGACAGCCAACGAGGGTTCCACATCAGGATTTTGGTGACGATTCGCCCCGTGTAGAGGCTGTGGACTTGGGCGCAGGTTCTGAGGCTGGACCTCTAGGTGGTCCACCAGTTGAGCCACCACCTGTCGAGCAGCTGGTTATGCCAGCAATGTAAGATGAGGTTGCACGCAGGCTGAGTGCGCTGCATGAGTTCTAGAGGCAGCGAACTCTGAGGTTCCAGGGTGATCCTGACCCTCAGGAAGCTGATGACTGGCTCGAATCAGTCACCCATGTTTTCCGCCTAGTGAGGATACCTTCATATCAGATGGTGGTCCTAGCGGAGAGCCTTCTGCATGGTTCATCCAGGCGATGGTGGAGCCTAGTGATGCAGTCCCATGATGAGGAGACACTCACATGGGCAGAGTTTGAGCGGCTCTTCAGGGAGGAGTTCTATCCGGTGACACTAAGGTCAGTGCAGATTCAGGAGCTTCTGTAGCTTCGGCAGGAGGGCCTGACTGTGTCAGAGTACTCCGCGAGGTTTACAGACCTGTCACGCTACTCCCTGGATATGGTTCGGGACCCTTTCTTTAGGGCTCAGACCTTCGAGCAGGGCCTATGCAAGGACATCTGAGCAGGTGTGGTTTCTTTATGCCTGCACACCTATGCTGGAGTGCTGGAGCGAGCGTTGGTGGTGGAGAGATTTCTGGCTGAGCAGATTCCCCCTGTTAGTGCTGGGAACGCGAGAGCTGAGACTTTGTCAGTCGGATCGGCATCTGGTAGCCGATGACAGACTCAGGGGTCTGGATGTGGCCGGCGTTTCAGGAGGCGACCCCAGGATGGGGGATCTGAGGCTTAGGTCTCACAGGGCTCGCAAACCAGTTTTGGTCAGCCACAGGAGAGGTAGTGTTATGCTTGTGATGGTCAAGGACATCTTGATAGAGATTTTCCGACCTATCATTCTGCTGAGAGGGAGCCAATTGATGGACCACATTGGTAGAGGCAACGTCTCGAGCAAGGAGGTCCGTAGGGCAGTGAACATGGTGACAGAGCTGGTGCAGCAGCAGGAGGTGGTAGGCGGTATCAGTTACCACTACCCCAACCCCCAGGAGGTCCATGCGGAGCTTAGAGAGCTGGGGCACGAGGGTGAGGTCAGCTGCATGCCCTAGATGCTGTTGACCCAGAGGCTCCGTGGATGGATAGAGGTATGCCTTGTGTCCTTTCTACTTACTGCAGTAGTTTGATAGACACTATTTAGTGGTACTCATTCCTTACTGTTGCTTGCTCGAGTTTTTGTTCAGGGTGTTTGTAAGACCCTGTGTGAGTTTTTTTCAGCGTACTTCGAATGCGTGATGAAGAAGGATCCTTCCCCCACCGAGACGTGTTTTTGTGACGTGATTAAAAACCGTGCAGGTGAGTAAGTTCTACCCAAAGTAGATAGTGTTGAGGTGTGATGGATGAGTCCTTCTGACTTATGTGTTCGGGCATGGGTGCTTGTTGGCGAACTCACTGGCGTGGGAGACCCAGTTGAGAGTCCAGTCGCTTTCCTTGTGCTTATGGATTTTTGGGGATGAAAAGTTCTAAGGGGGGGGGGGATGTAGTGACTCGGTTTTGGCCATGTTAGACTTTGGAATATTCCTACGAATAATTCCATAGCTAGGCGCGAAGACGGCGTGCGATTCTGAGGCCCGGTGTGCCCAGAATAAATTTTATAAAAATATTAAGTATTTTTTATACTATGAACATGGAGGGGGTGTGATATCTCCTAAAAAATAGCTCAGAATGGGAATATGAGGGCACGGTTGCATCCGGAACATTCCATTTACCCTAGGCGAGGTGTAAAATTTGCGGGCGCGGGCCTGTGGTGGAAAGCGCCACCAGAGAATTTTCATAAATAAGTGGAAAAGTCCATTTACGAACGTCAGCTTGAATAACTTCTGAACTGGGTTTTAGATCAGATTTCTAAGCCCACAATTGAGTTCAGAACACTGTGTTTACCCTAGGGGAGACCTAAGTTTTGTCGGCATCGGGCGCTGGGTCGGAGGCGCATTGGCAGGAAGTTGGGTTTGTAATTAAAAAAAAGAAGGGAAATTTCATTCCCTTCTCCTCCTCCCACTCCGCAGGCGATGACGACACCTCCTCCTCCCTGGTGACGGATCGAAAAAAATCGACAAACGAGGTGCCGTTGCTCACCGATCTTGACGCTGATCGCTCCCGGGACATGCAGCGGCAGGTTCATGGCATAGATCTGGGCCCAGAGCTTCGGCGTTTCGCTCCAAGGTAGGCAATCTGAGTATTAATCCCCGATCCCATTTGTGACGTGTTTTTCTTAAATTTATCGCCAGAATGGGGTAGATCGAGACTCGGGGATTGTGCGGGTAATCTCAAATCGAAATTTGGATCTCTGAGGAGCTCTTGGAGGTCCGTCGGAAAACATGACGTTTTTCGGTGGGTTTTCTGGCTCCGAAAAGGGCAGAGCTGGCCAGGACGGCAGTCCGACACGATGGAAACCACGCGGACCCGACAGAGGGAGGCAACCCGGCGGCGACGCGGGTGTCGAAGCGCGGTGGCGCGCGGAAGGCCGGCCGGCCGGCGGCGGCGATGTGCGTGGGCAGTGGACCACGCAGGGCGGGCTCCTCCCGCGGGTGACGCAGCTCGGCCAGGAAGAGCAAAAAAAAAAAACAAAAAAAAAAACAAAAAAAAGAGAAAAAGAAAATAATAATAATAATAATAATAATAATTAATAATATAATAATAATTACTATTAGTGGGTTAAAACCCCCATAAATCCAGAACCGATCTTCAGTTTTGAGAGCCGTCTGTGGCCACGGGTTCATATCGATGAAACGGTCCACGTTGGTATGTGTTGGGAGTTTTAGGAGTTGGGTACGTGGCCCGGGGTCATGTAACGCTTAATAATAATAATATTTTATTATTAATCAAGCTTCGACCCGTCATAACTTCTACCCGAAGTGTCCAAATGACGTGCCGTCAGTGGTGTTGAGACCCTGATGGTACGATGGACTTTTTGATATGGTTCTGGGGTGTCGGGACTGAGAACGGGGTGTGAGCCCCACGATGCCGGGTTTTGGCATTCACAGAGAAACACAACTTTCTCCTCAGGAGTCCGATTTTGGCGGATGTATAGTCGATCCTGTGTGTTTTTATGAGAGGATCGCAATGGTGTGATCCGTTCGATGTGTTTCAGGATTGAGGTGTGGGCCCTGCCCGAGCTGGCTTTGGTGAATAGTATCTTTTTCACCGGGTGTCTATTTTGGACGGAAGAGTAGTCGATTATGTGTGTTTTTCTGAGGGGATCGCCATGGTATAATCCTCTTGAGGAGTTTGGGATCGTTGTGTGGGCCCCGAATGGTCTAGCTATGATGAATAGTTCCTTTTTCACCGGTTGTCCGTTTCGGGCGAGTAAACAGCCTATCCTGCGTGTTTTTCTGCGTGGATCGCGATGGTGGCCTCGGTATCAGCCTAGGAGGAGCACAATGTGGCATTGTGGTGGGTCTCTTGGGTTAGCGATGTTTGGACTAGCAGTGGTTGAGGGTACTCCCTTAGTTCATTTTTACGAGGGTTCGTCCGACATCACAACCTTCATATAGGTTTGTGATCCTCTCGATGGGATGCTTAATCTGTTAGAGTTGTGGCATCCATCCGATGGGCCCAGAACGTGATCCTCTAGCATCTTTTCCCTAGATCGGGTTCTTGGTATCGCTGTAACCATTTATCCACGGGCGGCGATCCCCTATTTATGTGGTTAACCCTGTAGGGTTGTGGCATCATCAGGATTATGATCCCTTATGCAGTGGTTCGTACTCAGTAGGGTTGTGGAATTGTTGGTTATATGATCCCATACTCAGCATGAGGTGTATAGTAGGGTTTCAGTATCATTGGTTATACCATCCCCTACGTAGCGCGTGGTTTCGGTAGGGTTGCGGCATCGTCAGTTCGATCCCCTACTGCACGAGATGTACCAGATAGGGTTCTGATATCTTCGTGACCACCTTTATGTGGGTGACAATCCTCTATCTGAGTGACATGTTTCTGTGAGATCTACGAGTTCCAGATTGGGTTGTGGTATCCCCCAGTGGATCCTGGGAGTGATCCCCTATCTGTGAGCTATATATACCGGTGTGGGTTCTGGTATCCCCTAGCGGACCCTAGGAGTGATCCCTTATCCGTGGAGTTTGGTGTTTATGTTGTTTCAACGATGTTTCCTCAGTGGTGACATCCGACGAACGTGATATCTCGGGTAAGCATCTGCGATGTTTGTGTGGGACCCAATGGAGTGTATCTCTCGGACGAGTGTCATCTGGGATGACAATGATCTTAGAGTGTGCTCTCCTGGTTGTGAACCTTTGCTGGTGAAGAGGTCAGTACCTCGGGTGGCTTGTTGCATGAGATGAGTATATTTGGATTGTTCAAGGTGTATGTATGGGCATACACCTGAGCTGAGATGACTAGTTGTGTTTTAGTCGAGGATGGTCACGAGATGGAGTTCCTCTCTCGTCTGGGTTCCCTCTGGCTGGGATGAGCGGACTGTTGCCTTTCAGTTGCTCTCTTTTGTTTTGGGTTTTTGGGGTGCCTACTGAGTATTGTTATACTCACCCCTGCATGGGCTTTTCCCGCACATGTTTGTGTCTTGTGCAGACCACATGCCTTTCGACGGAGTCCCAGGAGGACCCGGAGCAGGCGGAGCTGAGTGAGCGAGACTGACCATAGTGTTTACCAGTGCAGAGCCGAGGGAGATTTTTGGAAGGTGTTTGTGGCAGCATTCCCCTTCTTCAGAGTAGGTTGGACGCTCTTTGTAGTTTTCTTTTGGTGGGCCCTGTTTTTCCCTTTGTACTTCTACTGTACTCTGGTTGAGATATTTGTATGCATGCATTTTCCTTTCAGTTTTTTTTGTATCTCTGCACTGTTACATGGAGGTGTATGTGGGTGCGTGTGTACATGTACCTTAGGCTAATACCTCCCATGTCTGTTATATCCTACTCGGTTCTAGACGCTAGCCCCTGGCCTATTGGAGGTGGGCTTGGGGTGTCGCGGCTCGAGCCTCATTGGGTTGGGTCGTGACAGAAAGTAATCTTGGTGACACTTTTGGGAGGTATTTTAAAGAAAGTGGTGCCACAGGGGATGTTGTGGAGATCGTATGCATGCATTTTTAATAAATAAAAAGGATTTCATACATAATGTATTTTATTCATATAGTTTATAAGTATAATTTAAGGGTTTCTTCATTTCATGGTGCAAGATCTTGAACTGAAAATAAAATATGAGTATAAGGGAATAATTTTCCAAAATTTTAGAGGAATATTTATAACATAATAGTTTATGATAATTCCATGAAACTAATTGAGAAATATGTTAGTTATTTTTTATATTTATTCATACCATGAAAGAATTTTCCTTGTGTCATAGATGTATAGGAAGAAGTAATTCATTTTTAAGTATTTCAGTTCATGCCATGTGTGGTATTATTTTTTGGTGTAACAATGGAGATACTAAATATTTGAATATTTACAAGAGGATTCATGCCATGAGATGAAGCTATCACATCATGATCCATGCATGCCCATGAAAAAGTGAAGTTTTCACATCACAAGTCTTATTCACACAACAAGAGACTCAGTTAGTAAAAATGTAAAAGAATGAAATCTCACATAATATTTGGATTAATTCATATCTCTTTGACCATGGGGATCTCAGATTTCTTGGAAGTCATTGAGGTAGATGTATTTTCAAATTAAGGAGATATAAACAAGGGTATTTTTTTCTATAAATATGATGATTGGTCATTACTTTTAGGGGGAGGATCAAAATCTCAAATTATTTTTGTTTTTTCTACTTTGATCTAGGAGTGCTTCATTCTATAAGTTTTATTTTTTTATTTTTATCACCCACTCATGGATTGCATGAGAGGGTGATTTTTTTATTCCAAGTCTATAATTAAAGGGTGAATTATCCTAGAAATATTATGGGTTATATGACTACTTCAATGTTGGGTTTTCATATTCAAATTATCATCTTTCCTTTTCTTCCTTATTTTTCATACAAGGCCATTGTGTTCTCAATGAGGGAGTATTTTTAAATGAGATTGATAGAATTAAAACTTTACTATGACCATTGGGTGGGATTAGGTTCTATGGTTACAAATGGTTTTGAGTTACCTCTCTATATAACTACTGAAGTACTTGACTATAAAAGGGTTGCTAGTAAGATAGAGAGCGATTGCTCGGACCAAGGGTATTTCTTAGACATATTTTTTTCAACAAAAAGAATAAATAATTTTCCTTTATACTAATAGTGCATGTAACTTGAAATTATATGCTTAATAAATTGTTTTTCTTTTCTTTTCCCACTCTTCCAAAATCAAAATCTTAGTATCATAGTTATCTTCATAATAGGTTTTTTGTCTTAATTATTGAATTAAATTCAACTTCTACCCTTTTTTCCATTGGTTTAACCATGGGGATTGCGATCCTATACTACTTTTTTTTATAGATTTAGTGATTTGTGGTTTTAGGTTTATAAATTATAAATTGGTCCATGTTCATGGAAATTGTAACGTCCCGAGTCCCGATCCCCTCCACTGGTGCCCCGTACCCGGTTCTCCACATGACCTCAAGCATGTTTCCCCGAACGCTAGAGGATGCCGACTAGCAGCGAGGGCCTTGGTGAGTCGGTGGGGAAACTATGCCCTCATTCGGTAAGGTATACAAGGAAAGAAGACAATAATAAACAGCGGAAGCAGTAACAACATGAATAACAACAGAAACTAAACAGTGGAAGCAATGCAGATATATAACAATGATGACAATAATGCAGTAGGTACAAGTATCTATGGAAAACAGCAAACACAACAACATGTTGGAATAAAACTGAAACTAAGTGAAAAAGAAAAACAAAGAAAGCTCCTTAGCATCGCGAGCCACGGCTCGGTCCCATGCTCCCCAGCTCCTGGTGCAGTCAAGATCCTGAAGTAGAAGGGTGCTTGCCCTTATCTATACCTACAACAACATAGTCTTCTTGGGCCCAAAATCATGGCCCAAACAGGGTGTGAGATACAAATCCCAGTAGGCAATCACCCAAAGATTTTTGCCTAACAGTCAATGAATGCATGGCAGTACTAAAACAAGAAGCAGTAAACAGAAAAGCACAAATAGCTACAAACCACAATTCTAACAAGTATAACCCACAAGTAAGCAGCCAACAACAAGAAGAAAATAGGTAACCCTCTGGGTAGCTCTCACAGTCTAACCCCTATGGTTCAACCTCTAAGTACTAGCAACCCTCTGGGAGGCACACACAGTCTCACCACTCTTGTTCAGCTACGTAAATTAAGCAGACTCTCTGGGGAAGCACTCACCATCAATTCCCCCTATAGTCTCGTATCGTGCTAAAGGCTCTCTGGGGAAGCACTCAACGTCAATTCCCCCTGTTGCCCACGTCGTAGTTAAAAGACACTCTGGAGAAGCCCTTCCATCAATTCTCCACTTGGTCTTGCATCGTGATTTAAAAGACACTCTGGAGAAGCCCTTCCGTCAATTCTCCCTTTGGTCTACTACTCTAGGTTCTCACAGTCCTGAGTAACTAAACATGATCAATGCGTGTGTATCTTCCAAGTAAAACTCAAGAACTACTTGGATATAAAATAAGGCTCAACAACAAAATAAAACAATAGTTCCACTATCCTACGACTAGGCATGGCAATTGGAAAAACGCCAAACTGGCAGAGCAAGAATGGCAAAGAAATCTGAGCACAAACAAATTACTTAAATCACAATCAATAACCTCTACTAAAGAAATCAAGAAAAGCAGGAAAGCAACAAGGGAAAAACAGGAAAAACACAATAACACGTTCAAGGGTATTGGTGGAAATTGCACAAAATATCCATCAACTTTCTACGGAAAGGCACAAAACACCTACCTCGATACTAGGAGATCGATATACGTGAACCTCGACGACAGATTCCCCTTATAATGACGTAGATCTGAGAAAACACACAAAAAGTTCATCCCATGATAACTTGAAAACAAGGAGGAATCAAGAAACAAGGCTCAAGCAGAAGGAAGAACTCACCGCTGCGATTCCAACGCAATCAACCGTGCTTGAATCGGAGAACGGACGGCGAGGCAGGACTCTGTCGAAGATCCGGCCGTACGGATGCTCTCGGATGGTCGAAAACTGGAGAATAATATGTATTTGGGGGTTAGGCGCGACCCCGGTCCGTTTAATGAAAAAAATAAAGTACACGGCGTGTACTTTTAGAGTACACGACGTGTACTTCGAATTTTCTGTACTCTGAAATAACCGGACTACACTTCAGCCTTACACACTGTGTGTGTGGACCGGACATGGCCAAAATATGGCTTCGAGCTGGAATAGAGTACACGGCGGGTACTCAGAAAGTACACGACGTGTACTTTGAAAATTTCCAAAAAAACCATTTTTCTTAAAAAACTCTAGAAAATGGAAAAACATACCTGAACGAAGGTCCGGGTTCTTACAGAAATTAACAATACCTATGGACCAACCAAAGTAGTTCATGGAATATAATTCAATGTTTTTATAGAATTTTCAATGATAGAATCAGACAAAAAATTCTTGAATGTTGATGCTAGGTGCCAAAATATTTTATCTAGGGAATTGAGAAATCAATTCTATATGAAGGTGGTGAGATTCACATCAATGAAAGGTAATTTTTTTCAAACTTACCAATATTTATTAAGGTGACAAAAAAGTGAAATAGGTGTAGCTACATGTTATTTATAATAAATTTGAGGACCTGAAGATGATATCAAGTTTAAATATTGATAATTTCTTTAATATTATTATTGAATTTATTAGATATATCATAGAATAGTTTATGATATGAATAATGTTGTTATTGTGAAGAATATTATACATAGGTTTCCACTAATATAAAATCCAAAAGTGTCAGCGCTTGAAATAAATTTTGAGAGTTATATTTTAAGGATAAGTATAGTAAGCTGTCACATATGAAATTCTAGTGAAGAATTTTTTTACTCAAAACATTAGTCAAAGAGTATGGAATTTAAATCTATAGAGTAACTTTAGATTCAGGAGGCTGTAAATGAAGAACAAGATTTAAGTGGCAAGTTCTTATCAATTTTACTAAGAAAGATCAAGAGAGTCCAGGGAGGATTTAAAGTTATGTTTATCATTTCTAGTTATAATTTTTGAATTGTTGGAAACATATTTTTAGGTGTCAAAAAATAGCATATAGATAAGATTGTGATATTGAATTCACTCAAAATACAATAAATTAAATTTCCCCTAGAAGTAAATCCAATTAAGGAAATTAATGTTGAAATAAGTTTTAGAGAATATAGTAAGTATGTAAATAGGAAGATGATGTGAAAAATTATCCTTTATAAGTTATTGAAACTGAGTTTATATCAAATATAGAAAATGGAATGATTTCCACCATATAGAAATTAAAGACTAAAGATAAATATGATGGTAAAATGGAGGGAGTTTTTAATCTCAAGGTTGAGTTAGAAGGAACTCTTGAGGAAATTTACATATAAATAAATAAGAACATTAAGATTTGAGTATAATTAAAAGACTCCTTCATTTAGTTCAACAATATTCAAGTAGAAATGTATTATCTAGAGAAAATTATAGAGGATCGCGTAGATGATCAAGTAAATCATGAAGAAATAGTGAACTAAAAGTTGAAAATTGAGGAGAGATCTAAGATCATTAATGATATTAATATATTAATCAAAGAGAAAAAAATAAGATTAAAATATATGAGGATATTGTAGAATATTTAAGGAAGAATATTGAGATTGAAATGAAACCATTTGATTCATAGAATAAGTCAAGGTTTAGGAGATTATCAGATAAATAACTAAATGAAAGATAAGAATGAGGAATAAGAAGTGTTGAGTGATCAAAGACCCAATTACATGAGAAAAATAATCCTTATATTTGATACTAAAACATCAAATACTAATGAAACATTTATGAAGATTAATGTAAAATATAAAATTAGATAAAGTTCTCAATCATTGGGATCTTATCATTATTCAAGGAGTCATCCAAAAGTAAGGGATTTTTGGAGAGATGGAAGAAAAAAATTCCATTAGTGAAGTCAAAATTTTGTGGATACTCATACCATACAATTCCATATTATGATGAAATTGAAATATATTTGATAGGTGAAGCAATTGGAATTAAATAATATAGGACTAAAACATATCCTTTATATCATAAGAGAAATTCATTATATGGATATTGTTTTAATTTCCCTAACATTTGGAATAAATATATTTATTACCAGAAAAGAAGAGGAATTAATTATCTATATCAAATTTAGATAAGAATGGGTGTGAGATAATCTAATGAAATTATTTTTTAATAAATATCTTATCCATTAGAAGAATAATAGTATGACTTGGTTACATTTTTGGAAGAAAATTAAAAGGAAATTTCATATTTTTCAACTCATTCTAGGATTTCTTAGAAAGAAAAGAGGTTGAATATGAAGTAGAAATCTATAATTTCTGAAAATAATTTGAATGTGAAGAATTATAATGGTAAGTGGATTCTTAATAAGGGGTTTTCATCTAACATGGCATGCAATATGAATCATATTAAGAAAGTGAAAGGAATAGTTAAATGATAATTTTAATTTGTAAATGATGAAAACTAAAGATGAAAGGAAGTGGTGAAACCTGTTTCACTATAGGTGAATTGAAAAAAACTAAATCTCTCCATGTGGATGGCCGAAAAAACAATTTTTTGATTGTGATTCAGCTATGTAGATCAAGATTAGAAGTCACATTAAACTGTAAATGTTATAATATTATATTAAAGGATATAAATTCACTAGTTAATGAATATATAATGTATGTGAATTTTTATTAGGTGGATAACAAGGAAAACACTTGCATCCTCACTATAGAAGTGGGAAATAATCTATAGTGTCAGATTATTTTCAACATTAATTAATAAGGCATTGAAAGTATCTCAAAATTGAAAGCATAATTGGATATACATAACTTTAAGATATATAATGAAAATTATTGTGACATATGATTATGGGGAAATATGTTGATAAATCCTTATCATCAATAGAATAATAAAATATAAAATCTAATGGATTTGGTCTATAGTTATGTATATATTCTAATTAGTCAAACTATAACTTGAGGAGAAAAATATTTCATTCTAATTGTTGATGAATATAACAAGATAAGATATGTTATGTTCATGAGGTCCAAATGGGATGTGATGGAGTACATCAAAATATTATGAATAAGATTTGAGAAAAAAATAATAAGAACCATTGTAGAATATCATAAAATTTTAAAGATAATAAAAACCCTCATTGATAACAATTTATGATCATTTTTATGTGAAAATGTAATTTTCGAATAAAAATAATTAGTAGATGATTTAAAGGATTTTTATAAGAGTAAAATTCTAGTTAACACCTTGGAATATTAAATGGAATATTTTTGGAGTTAGGTGTTAAGATAGAATGGGATTTTAGGGCCTGTAGAGCCTCAACATTGAAAGAATAAAAAAATATCAAATATATTATATTAAACACAAGTGATTTTTACAAAATAATTGAATATCCCACAAATGGTGCATCGTATGAGAAATCTAAGACCTCTGTTAGGTTCTGGATGTGGGGTTTACCCACGGTGCGGCATAACATCTATGTGTGTCAGTTGTTTGGTCAGATGACATATAAGGATAACGTATTTAATATTTTTATTATATATTTTTCAAAAAATAATTTAATATATTCCAAATGGTTCATCTTATAAGAAATATCAAACCACTATTTGGCCTAGGATGTAGGGTTTAACCTATCCATGATATAACATTTTTGTGCACTGGACGTTTGGTCAGATGACACATAAAGTTATTTTTTTAATATTTTTATTATATTAGTATGATTAATTTAATTATTAATTTTTTTTGTTTCTTCTTCCCCAACATAAAAACCACCATTGTTGATGCCGCATCAATCTGGAGGCTTCAAAATACAATTGTTTTTACTGATTTAAAATATCCAATTCCATTAATAGATGAAATTAAACACTCCCCATTAATTTTTAGATTTAAATAGTAGATTAATGTGAGATTTCATATTTGACTAGTGGAATGTGCATTGGGATTATTTGAAATATCCAAGTCTTTTTTCCTTTATTTAGGATCGATCTCATTGAACTTGACTAGTCTTGAAACTCCCTACACATGCCCTATGAACTATCATTCAATTACTTTCCCCCTGATCCAAGCGCTTCAAGGTTATTTCTTTTTCCATGGTGTGCCACCCCTAAGGAAGAAGAAGGTGTTTATTTTTTATTATTTTATTATTATTATTTAAATTTGTTTCTTTGTTAAGATTTTTTTTGGAAAACAAATTGGTTGAATAATAAAATGATAAATCGTAGTATTTATCAAAGATAATTTCACAAAATTATCAAATATTAATTTCAAATAAAACTATCAAAGGTTAAATTATTAAAATTATCAAAATATAGTTGTGAAAAATTATCAAGGCTAAATTTATTTAAATTTTAAAGTGATGATTGATTTGAATTACCAAAGGACAATTACACAAATTTTCAGAAATAATTATAAAAAATTATTAAATGATCATTGAATCAAATTATTAAAAGATAATTTGTGGAAATAAATAATCATAAGATATTTGTAAGTGTTATAAAATGATAATTACTTTGAATTTTAAAACGGATAGTTTATAATAAATTATCAAAAGAAAATTATAAATTATAATTTCTGATATATTATCAATAGATAATTTATGAAAAATTATCAAAAGATAATATAAAATATAATTTATGATAAATTACCAAAATATAATTATAAATGACAATTTATAATTAATTATCAAAATATAATTATAAAAGGATAATTTATAAAAAATTATCAAGAGATAATTATAAAAGGGTAATTTGTAATAAATTATCAAGATAAAATTATAGAAGGATAATTTATAATAAATTATTAAAAGATAATTTTAAAATGATAATTTATGATAGATTATCAAGAGATAATTATAAAATTATAATTTATGATAAATTATCAAGAGATAATTATAAAGTATAATTCATGATAAATTATCAAGAGAAAATTTTAAAATAATAATTTGTAATAAATTATTAAGAGATAATTATAAAAGGATAATTTATAATAAATTATCATGAGATAATTATAAAAAGATTTTTTATAATAAATTATCAAGAGGTAATTAGAAAAGGTTAATTTATGATAAATTATTAAAAGATAACTATTCATTAATATTTTTTTAGAAATTATCCATGAGAGATAAATTATCATTTCATGTGATATTTTATTTCTTTTTTTAAAAAAATAGCTTGTTTTGGTTCTAGGAACCCTTATCATACCTTGAGTGTTGACATGTGGATGACTACAATAATAAATCCGTGAGAAGGTGTTCTTGAATATTGAGGTTTCCACTCAATCTTTAGAACCACAGATAGTGGTTTATTCTTACCGTTGACATCAACTACTTTGAGGTAGGATGTTCCTTAACTTATTGGGATTATGTTACACATGTTTCTATGGTATGTTTGATTTTGTTGGAATATTTGATATTAATTATTGATATATAATCACATGTGGGTGTGTGTGTATCCCATGATATTATATGAATTATTTTGATGATATTTGATATGATAAAGATATTCCTTGATGATGGTTGATTCACATGTTGATATATGTTGTTGCTATATTCTCATGATGCATGCGATTGAAAGACACAACAAAATAAATTTATGAATTATTTGGTATTAGAAGAAATTTCTAACCTATGAAATATATTTGGTCCCCAATATCCATTCATAGGTTAAGAATTCACCACTTTGAGGGATTGATTGACATGATTTCTACCTGTAATAACTACTGGAAGAACCATTTCCTATCCTTCAGGAGACACATCACTCTATTTAATTGTGTTCTATATTCTATTCACATGAATTTACTATCTGTTCTAAGATTTATTTCAACTATGTATAAGAACATTGATGAATTCATGACTTATTTTATTTGGGATGCACATGCTGAGGAAATGTGTCATTGAGATTCTTAGAGAATAATGTCCAAAATAGCGGGGGAATGAGGCATCAATCTCTATAATATAGGAGATACCACTCACTGCCTCTAAGCCAAAATAGTTTGGGAGGTCTTGTAAGGTTGTTCCCTCTGAGGGAAATTCATTTTGTGAATATAGAGGGAGGACATGGTGGCTCCAAAAGAAAAAACATCAAACTTATAATAGATGATTCATAGTCACTTGCATGATCTTCAAAAATATTATCATTAGATTGTTGGCCCAAGAGAGATTTTATTCTATATACACAATTGGGTGGGAATTTCTCTCATATTTCCAAGTTTTCCTACCCCAAAAATTATTTTTTATCAGGTCAGTAGGCATCATTCTCTCAATCAAACCACATTGGATCACCAACAGCTGAGATCTTTGATAACACATAGTTTTCTTATGATGATGATAGACTTATCTATACCAAAGACTCTTCAGATTATTTCTCAGCTAAAGAAAACCACACTTACTGCCATACTAATCTTGTATAGAATGAGTGGGGGGGGACTGTTTGGTGTAGATAGATTTCAGATAAATACAATTTTCTGGTCTGGTGTATTTGAAACAAAACTATTTTGATATATGATGTGGTTATAAGGAGGGGGTGAGTCTAGTGTTCAAATGACTCAGTTTTCGAGACCTATTAAAGAAATTACTAGTCATATTTTTTTTGAAAGGGAGTGGGATCATGCAGTGTTGAGATAATTTTTTGATCTCATAAGACTCGGTATCCAGGCGGTGAAAATTTTTGTTTTCAATCAAGACATGGTTTTATGGAATGAGGAATAACTCTTGGGGTATGAAGGAAAGATCTATCCTTCTTTATTAAAGTTTCTAGTTTATTTGGTGTACCATAAATAAGGCTCATCATTAAGGTGATTATAGTTTATGGATGACAATCTAGAATCATTCTAGATACCTCATAGAAGACTTGGGTGTTATGTTAAAGCACTGGGATATTTCTACATCCATGGGGATGGTGTTGGATAGAAAAAATATCATGATTTATACTCAAATTATGCCTATCTAGGAGAGTTGGGTGAGTTGGAAATCTCCTAGCTATGGATTCAAGTTCAAAACTGATGGATCCAGTGGTCTTGGACTTATATTGGGAGGAGGGGTCATTCATGATTCCACTGGATCAGTTTTCATTGCATTCAAATAATTTTTTGTTTATGTAAACTCTCTTCTTGAAGAGTCCATTGATCTTATTAAGGGTTATGAAATACGCCTCTCTATTAATATCACATTGAAAGCTACTGAATCAGACTCCTTGATCATTGTCAAATCCATTATTGTCAAGATCATCATCCCATGTTCTATTTTTTTACCACATTAGGAGGTGAAAAAAGTCTCATCAATTGATCATCCTTGAATCACACGTGGAGTGAAGGGAATAAAGTAGTGGACTACCTGGCTACTAAGGGTATGCAAGGAAATCCTTGTATGGTTTTTTATATAATAGGATCGCTTTTCTATGAGTGTGTTAACATAGTGTGTGCATGTGCCCTTGTGATTCCTTACATTATGCCTCCTTGATCTTATAGCCCCCCATTTTTATTAATAAAATATTCTCACATTGTATAGATATTATCATGATATGATTTTTCATGTTTTCCTCTGGAGGATTGGTAACAGGTGGTAATCATGTTATGAATACTCTCTGTGGTGTGAACTCATGGTGTGCAGTGATGAAGATAGAGATACATGATATTCTTGCAACCTGGAATCTACTTGATGACTTGTGTATTCTGAGTAGATAGTCAGAACATGATTCCTTGTGGATTCAAAGTGTTACCAGGTTACATATTCTCGATGCCTTGTGGATTCTGAGTATTACCCATTTCCCTATGATTTTGGGTAGGTTTTTCTCACTCTATGACTTGTAGATTCTTAGTTAATCACCAATAACCTTGTGTATGGTTTTGAATACTTATCAACATATGGTATATTTCTAACATGGAGTTAAAGTAGGTATGACATGGGGTTTGTGGCAGCTTGGTTAGATCACGATTGCTTAGTTTTGGATTTTTTTGTTTATGTGTGTTATAAATTGATAATTATTATAGAATACACTATTATAATTTACCACATTAGTTTAATGATGAATTTATGATGTCCTATCGGGTCTTGTACACACACCCTAATCCTGAATTTTGATGTGCTTATAGATTTCAAGATGGATTTGGTGAAGGGAACATGCCCTATGATGGAAAGATGAGTAGAGGACTGTGGATCTTGTAGAAGACCTAGATAGATTCTGGAGGACCCACTATTTATTATTTACTTTATCTATTACTTTTTACACTTGACAGGCTTACCACCTCAGGAGCCCATTTATTATCTCACATGTATGCCATCAACATTATTCTACATGATTATTTTGATTATTTATTTTGATTATTGTTTATTTATTATTGTGATATGAATTGATATAGATGGTATGGTCTCACCTATATCATAATTAGAACCTTGTTTCTAGTCGGAAGCCTCTTTCATATGGAGAGGCACGCATGAGGTCATGTGACGTTACAAAATAGACCCAGTGGTTTGGGTTGGGATGTTACAAAATGGTATTAGAGGATATAATTAACTAAAATTTCATTTATTTTCCTTAGGATAAGAGAGGATATATAAAATATAGAATGATTGGGACTCAGGTAGGGGAACTATGAGAGTGCATGTCCAACACTGTATAGTGAGCCTTCATGTTTCCATAGAGTGTGGAATTTATGTTTTTCTATTAATGATGATTAATATCACCTTGGGAGATTCACAATATTTTTATACATGATTTATGAGATTTCGAGTGCATTCATACATCATGATTAGGAATTTAGGTTTAAATTTCATATATATAATTGATGTTGTGTTGAATTTTAGTTATTAATTAAATTCCTTGATTTGTGCAATTTGTTTAAGATATTTTCTCCTTCTATGATAAATCTATCGCTATGTTGTTGTGATATTTTTTTTTTCACATTAATCAGTTGAACTAAGAATAATATTATGTTAGTATATATATTATGATTATGAATAACATGAAGGGTTGGAAATAATGGTTAAATCTATGAGGATTATACCTTGAGGTAAGGGTAGACTCCTAGGAGAACCTTGTGTGACCCCATAGGATGGACAAGAGAACCTTGTGTGATCCCTAGACCAACTAGAAGAAACCTTTTGTGATCCCATAGAATGATTAGGTTTTATCCCAACAAATCTATTTTTTTGAAGAGTTTCTTTCACATTATAGAATATGCATCCATGATGTAGTTTATGGGAATACTTGGGAAGTAGGCTGGAATAATCCTACAAGGGAGTATTTTTCTGATTTACCATTATTTATGTAGGAGGATAAAATTGATCTTGATCCCACACATTATCTATGTTTTAGGCAGTAGGTCATCTTCAATAATAATTCTTTCACTTAGTGTACGTCCTAAGAATAAGAGTTTAGAACTATGGTCATATATTATTTGACTTTGACTTTGGTATTCTTTATCCTCCAAGGGCACTAGAGGCCTTCATGATACTAGATAATGGGTTGAAATCTTTATGAGAGTCTTTGAACTAGTAGATACTCTAAATTATTGGAAAGATAAGATGACATTGAGATTATTACAAGTTTAAAACCATTTCAATACCCCCATATTGATTGGAACAAACCAAGATGAATGAGATCAAGGTAAAACCAGATGAATTAGAGTGGAAGGGATTTATCAGGACAAGTACTCCACCATATGGTTCACCTGTGTTTTTCACTAAGAAGATAGATGGTAGTCTTTGGATATGCATTGATTACTAAAAGATAAATTAGGTGATGTTGAATAAAAAATATCCCTTCCCCAAAATTGATGATCTTTTAAATTAGTTATGTGGATCAAGATAGTTCTCTACGATTGATCTTCGATCAACCTATCACCAGTTACAAGTTCGAGAAGGGGACATTATGAAGATTGTGTTTTAGAGTAGGTATGGACTGTATGAGTACTTGGTAATGTATTTTAGGCTAAATAATTCATCAGAAGTGTTCATGGACCTCATAAATAAGATCTTATATCAATATTTGGAACCATTCATCACATTGTTCATCAAATATGTCTTCATATATTAACTAACATCGGAGCATCATGTTAGGAACCTCAAGATAGTCTTGAGTATGATTTTCACACAACATATTTATGCCTATTTTCTAATGTGTGAGTTTTGGATTCTAGAGGTGAAGTTCCTAGTACATATGGTGTCTAAGACCGGTATATATATAGAACCAAATAAATTTGAGGAATTCATCTTCTAGACATGTCCCCATTTTTTTTAGATTACGATATTTTTGAGTTTATCAGGGTATTGATGAGGGTTTATACATGAATTCTCCTGACTATAAACACCCATGAAAGTGTTGAAAAGATATGTGTAAAGTTCAAATGGTTGGATCAGTGTGAATATGTATTCCTTGAGCTAAAGTGAATGTTTACCACAACTCCAGTACTGATACACCCTGAGCCTGGAATTGGTTATGCAGTGTAGTGTGATGCATTAAACATTGGTTTGGGAGGAGTACTAATACTGAGAGAGATGGTAGTAGCCTATGAATCTTGTTAGCAACAATTCCATGAGAGGAACTACCCTACACATGACTTGTATCTAGTGAATATAGTCCATGCTTAGAAGTGTTATAAACACTATCTCTTTGGTGATAGATTAGTTTTTTATACAGACCAAAAAATCCTTCGCTATATATTTAAATAGAGGGAACTAAATCTAGATCCATGGAATTTTTCGATCTTATTGGATGACTTGAGGATGGATGCTTATAAGTATCAAGGATTTATGTCTTTTTCCCCTTTAGAGATCACAGACTCACTTTTGGACTGGGTAATGACCAGTTAGGTTTTAGACCTAGAGTGTACTATAATAGGAGAAAAATTGGCTGGTGGTGATCTAATTCCTGGATAGTGGATAGATGATGATGATGTGATCATGGTATGTGGGAGAGTATTACTACCTACTTCTATCAAATAGGAGTTAATGAGGGATTACCGTTCCTCTAGATGGGTAGTACATCCTAGAGCAACTAATATTATAGATTCTAGTTCTGGTGACAAGGTATTATGATGAATATTGATGGTTTTGTATCCAAATGCCTTACCTATCAGAGGGTGAAGGATGAGCACAAGTGACCTGGTGGTTTTCTCTAGAAACATCCTATATCCATGTGGAAGTGGGAGTATATCACAATTGTATTTATGATGGGGTTACATAGGATATAGATGAGTTGTGAAGTAGTCTGGAATATTGTCGATCGGATAACAAATTATCCTCACTTCTTTAATGATTAAAGAGACTCACTCAGTGGTGGAGCTAGGAAAGATATATATTTGCGAGATTATAAACCTTCATGGAGTTCCCTTGAGTATTGTTTCATATATATATTCTTATTTTATATCATGATTTTGGTAGGTCTTGTATAAATATCTAGGGAATCAACTGAGATTGATCATGGTGCACCATCCTTAAACCGATGAATAGTCCATGTAGACTATATGCATATTGGAGGATATGATTCGATATTGTGCCCTGGACTTTTATGGGGGCATGTGATTATCACCTAGACTTGGTTGAGTTCACATAAAATAATATTTACCAGGATTTGATTTAGATGGTACCTTATGAGGCTCTTTTTGGGAGGTCATGTTGCTCACTACTCTATTGGCATGAGGTGGGTGAGATAGTGGTTGTTGGCCCTAAAATGGTCCAGGATACCTCCAAGGGAGTGTAGTTGATACATAAGTGGTTTATCACTACTTATAGAAGACATAGATCTCATGTTAACCATAGGATGAGATCCCTGGAGTTATCTGTGGGAGATTGGGTTTTCTTGAGAGTGACTCCTCAGTTAGGGTATAAACATTTGGGAAATCAGGGTAATCTAGAACCACATTTTGTTATACCCTTTGAGACCATTGAGTGGATAGGGGAAGTTCTGTACCATATAGACCTCCCTTCTTACCATCGAGGTATGCACAATGTATTCCATGTGTCACAACTTTGGAAGTGCATACTTGACACTATGCATATTTTTTATTGTGAGTTAGTTGAGCTAGATACTAATGCATATTATGAAGAATGTATGGTACACATCATAGAATTAATCAATAAGGCATTGTGGGGAAAGATGGTACCACTAGTCCAGATTTAGTGGAAGCATGGATGGATCTAGGAGGAGATGTGGGAGTATAAGACTAATGTTAGAGCTCAGTGACCTGAGTTGTTCAAGAAAGACCACTAGATATACTTATCAAGGATGAGAAGTCGATAGAGGGTGAGAATTGTAATATCCTAAAATTTTAAATATATTAAAAACTCTAATTGATAATAATGTATGATTATTTTTATTTCAAAATTTAATATTTCAATAAAAATCACACAATAGATGATTTAAAGGCTTTACGTAAGGGTAAAATCTCAATTAACACCTTAGAATATTCTATTGAATATTTTCAATGTTAGGCACTGAGATAGTATGGGATTCCGAACCCTGTAGATACCTAACACTTAAATAATAAATAATAAAAAATATATTATATGACACACACATGAATTTTAAAAAATAATTTAATATATCCCAAATGGTGCTTCGTCTGAGAAATAGGAGACCCCTATTAGGTCCTGGATGTGAGGTTTATGCTAGGAATGACATAATATTTGTGTGCGTCGGGAGTTTGGTTAGATCACACATGAGGATAATTTATTTAATATTTTTCCAAAAATAATTGAAAATATTCCAAATGGTACGTCATAAAGAAATCTAAAACCACCATTAGGTCCAGGATGTGGGGTTCACCCTATCTATGAAAAATCATTTGTGCATATCAGATGTTTGGTCAGATCACATGTAAGGTTATGTTTTCTACTATTTTTGTTATTAATTTAATTATTAAAAAAATAATTTTTTAATTCTTCCTTAACACATGAACCACCATTGTAAATGACACATCAATATGGAAGCTTCAAAATATAATGTTTTTGACTGATTTAAAATATAAAATTCCATTAATAGATGAAGTTAAACACTCCACATTAATTTTTCCATTTAAACAAAAAATTAATGTGAGGTTTCAAATTTGACTGGTGGAATGAGCATTGGGGTTCTTTGAAATACCCAAGAATTTTATCTTTAATTGTGGATTGATCTCATTGAACCCGAGTAGTACTAAAACTCCCTATGCATGATCAGTGAATTATCGATCGATTCATTTTCCCCTGATCCAGGTGCTCAGAGGTGATTTATTCTTCCCTGATCCGCCACCCCTAAGGAAGAAGGTGTGTTTTTATCTTATTTTATTATTATCTTATTATTATTATTGCAATTTGTTTATTTATTAAAAAAATTATATAAAAAATTTTGGTTGAATAATAAAATGATAAATCCTAGTATTTATCAAAGATAATTCCACAAGATTAGCAACTTTAAAATTTAAATAAAATTATCAATGGTTAAATTATTAAAATTATCAAAATATAATTTCATGAAATTACCAAAGATAATTTCAAGGTTTTATAAAGAGATAATTAATTTAAATTACCAAATTATGATTTAATTTAATTATCAAAGTGAAAATAATCAAATTATCTAAACTAATTATTAAGAATTATTAAATGATAATTGTATCAAATTATCAAATGATAATTTTTGGAAATAAATTATCATAAGATATTTTTAAGTGTTATAAAATGATAATTACTTTGAATTACAAAAATTATAGTTTATAATAAATTATAAAAAGATAATTATAAAGGATAATTTGTAATATAATTTTCAAAAGATAGTTATAAAGGATAATTTATGATAAATTATTAAAAGATAATTATAAAAGATAATTTATCATAAATTATAAAAATATAATTATAAAGGATAATTTATAATAAATTATAAAATTATAATTATAAAGGATATTTTATGATAAATTATCAAGAGATAATTATAAGAGGATATTTTTTTATAAATTATCAAGCAATAATTATAAAAATATAATTTATAATAAATTATCAAAAGATACTTATAAAAGGACAATTTATGATAAATTATCATGAGATAACTATAAAAGGATAATTTATTATAAACTATCAAGAGATAATCATAAATTATAAATCATGATAAATTATTAAGAGATAATTATAAAAGGATAATTTGTAATAAATTATAAATAGATAATCATAAAAGTATAATTTATAATAAATTATCAAGAGATAATTATAAATAAAAAATTTATGATAAATTATCAAGAGATAATTATAAAAGGTTATTTTTTAAGAAATTATCAAAATCTAATTATTCTTTAGGATATTTCTTTGAAATTATCCAAGAGAGATAAAAGTACCATCTCATGAGATATTTTATTTATTTTTAAAATAAAATAGATAGTTTTTATTCTAGGAAACCTTATAAATCCTCAAGTGTTAACAAGTCAGTGACTACGATAATATGGTCATGAGGAGTTGTTCTTGACTTTTGAGGTTTACACTCCATCTTTCAAACCACGCAAGGTGGTTTATTCTTACTGTTGACATCGATGAATATGAGGTAGGATGTTACTTACCTTCTTGGGTAAAGTTACACATGTTTCTATGGTATGATTGATTGTGTTGGAATATTTTATATTTATGCTTGATATGTAATCACATGTGGGCGTGTGTATAGCTCTGATATCATATGACTTATTTTCATGATATTTTATATGATATCTAGATTACATAATGATGTTTGATTCACATGCTTATATATATTGATGCTATATTATCATGATGTGTGTGATATATATTATCATGTTGTTTGTAGTCATGTTTTCATATGGAGGATTGGTATGTATATACTTGACAGGTGGTTATCATGATATGATTACTCCTAGTGGGGTGCGTGCATGGTGTGAAATGATTATGACAGTGAAACATTATAACCTTGTAACTAGACTCTACTTGATTCCTTGTGGATTCTGAGTAGATGTTAGATACTTGATACCTTGTAGATTCCAAGAGTTACCCAATTCCTTATGGACTTTGGGTAGGTTACAGATACTCAATGCCCTATAGATTTAGATTATTACATGATGTCTTGTGGATTCTGGGTAGGTTTCCCTCACTCAATGCCTCGTGTATTCTAAGTGACTCACTAAAAACCTTGTAACTGGTATTGGATACTTATTGACCTACAATACATTTCCAACATGAATTTAAAGTAGGTACAACTGAGGGGTTGTGGTAGGTTGGTTAACACATGATCACTTTGTTTTGGATTGTATGTTTATGTTTTATAAAAATTGATCATTATTATGGAATACACTATTATACTTGATAAAATTAGGTTAAGGTTTCATTGGTGGTGTCCCACTGAGTCTTGTACTCACACCCTAATCGAGAATTTCAATGTGCTTGTAGATTTAATGAGGGATCCAGAGAAGGTAATGAACCCTATAGTGGATATCCGAGAAGAAGAGCATGGGGATAGTAGCAAATGAGGATGGACTACAAAAGTACCACCTTTTATTATTTACTTTATCTGCTACTTTGTACACTTGGTAGGCTTTCCACCTTGGGATCCCATTTAATATCTCACAGGTATGCCATAATTATTATTTAGTATGATTAATCTAATTATTTAATGTTATTATTGTTTATTTATTATTGTTATATGACTATATATAGAGGGTATAGTCTCCACACTATTGAACTTAGACCCTAGCTGCTAGTTTTAGACCTCTTTCTTAGAGGGAGGCGTACATGAGGTCATGTGTCCTTGTGAAATAGACTCGGTGGTTCGAGTTGGAGTGTTACACATAAAGATTATTAAATTGTATAATTTAAATGGTTTTACTTTAATAAGAGTGATAACTTATTTATATAATACTAGAATAAATCATGAGTTATATTTAGTATAGACCCCTAAAAAAATAGAGTTATAGAAATAATAAATATTATGGTAAAATATATGGCTAAAAATTTATTAATTGAGAGTATAATCTCTCTCTATTACTAGAAATAAGTAGTGCATGTGACTATGCACACCTAGAATCATGTGTTTCTTATCCATGAAGAATATATAATTCCATATGAAATTTGGTATGATAGGAAACCCTCCTTGAAATTTTTTTATGTTTTCAAAATAAAGTGTTTTATTTCGAATAAAGAAAGAAATTTGGGTAAATAGTGAAATATAGTGGATGAAAAAATGTTTTATGTCTACTCATATAGAAGTAGATCCTATAAATATTTCATAAAAATACTCAAAAAATCATTGAATGTGGTGATGTGGAAGAGGTTAAGAATCAATATAAAGAAAAATATGGGCATCATATATTTAAAGAAACTTATGAACAGAAAAAAGATGGTGATGAGAATTTGGGATAAGTGTAAAATTTATAAAACAATGATGATTTTGAAGCTGAATTAGAGGATGAAAATTATGTTGAAGAAGATAAACCTATGTCTCAAACAAAAATGAATACAATTGAAGTTGACCTGAGAAACATTATTAGCGACAAATATGATCCAATAAAAACCCAAAAAATTGGATGTATATATTATATTTATCTATTATCATAGTTGAAATATTGAATAGGATAAATAGATGAATCATGGGTTAAATCAATGAATAAATAATTTAATCAGATTGATCAAAACAAGATATAAGGCCTTATATATCGATAAGAACATCAAAATGTGTATAGTATAAATTAGGTCATCAGAAATAAATTTATTGAACATTAAAGAGTGGTATAGAACAAATAAATGTTAGTATATAATGGGTATTCTAAGATTTAAGTAATTGATGTTGAATGAAAATTTTCAATGGTATAAATATTGGTGTTAAATAGACCTTATTGGTTTTAACTTCTTAAAAGAAGTTACAAGTCTATCAAATAGACATGAAGGTGTAAATTATGAATGTATTGATGAGGGAATAAGTCCATATCGAACAAACTATTGGATTCATTATTAGATATAATGATACTAAAGTTTTAAAGTTAATTAAGTCTCTATATTTTCTAAAGAAATCCCCATATTCTAGGTATGCATGGATGGGCACAAAACATAGAACACTGGAAATTAAAATAGGAGGTTTAGTTCACAATATTTATATGAAAATATCATATGAATAGAAGTTCACATCAATGATGTTCATGGATGAAATCATTTTTGTGTCAAAAATTGGATTTTATTATATGGTTTTCAAATATAATTTATTTATAATTTGTGATGTAAGTGATTGGATAACTAACTTACTTAATTAGGTTTATTTTTGCATTAAATGGATGGAAAAACATTCATTTCATAGGTGAAGTATGTATGGTAATTGTTAAATAAGTTTGGAATGGAATTTTGTAAGATGGGTTTAACTCCAACAAAAGTTGGAACTAAAACAGGAAAGCATGAAGTAAGAAATTTAGTGGAATTAATGATGTATAGAATAATTATTTGAAGTTAAATGTATCTCACCATAATAATATAGGATATATTTTATGCTACATGTTTAGTAACATGCTTTAATATTTTTTTAAGGAAGATTTCATCATAAAAGTGAAGAGAATATTTATATATATATGAGAAGCATTGAATTTTAAAATGGTTTTCAAATTTGAAGTTTATTATGATTTAATTGTCTAATTAGATGTAGACTTGGATGAAGATACCTAGAACTGAAAATCTATGAGAGATATCACATTATTCAATAGAAAAAATCTTGTTTTATGGATAATTAAAAAGTAAGAGAGTATATTTTTTAGCACACTATATTTATAGTATATTTTATTTATAAAATAAATTAATGAATTGATATGTATGAAGTAGTAGTTAGAAGATAATGGAGAGGTTTTATGACAATTGATATTGATTTAGTGTGATAACAAGAGTGTTATCGAGTTGACAAAGAGTATTGTACAACATTCTCACAACAAAAACTTGGAATTCATTATCATTTTATATAGGAGAAGAAGTATGGGTATAAAAATATAAAATTGAAGTTAATTATAACTAAATTTCAAGTTGAATATTTATTTAAAAATATTTTTAATTCACATTTGTTCAAGTGGAATTAATTGAATCTTGTAGTTCAAATAATTTACTCAAATTAAGGAGGTTTTGAAGAATTCCTCTCTCCTAAATGCATATATATTTTTTGTATTTTGTTATGTGTGTTTTATAGGTGATTATATGAAGAGGATAATATGAAGATAAGAGATAAATAATACATGGGGTCTAATAATAAGAAAATATATATCTAAAGTTATAGAAAAATAACTCAATAAGTGATGTTATCTAGGTGAATGGGGAGTTAAGCAAAGAAAGACCTAAGTATTCAAACAATGCTATAGGAATTGACATTTTCTCTTATTTTCTACATTTAACATAGACTCATTTAGGCTTAGGGAATTTTTTAATGAATCATTTTTAGGCTACGGAAATAAGTGACGGAGAAAGAAATTAATATTTTAATAGGTGGTTTTGAATTATCTAAAATATCTTTCAAAGAGGGGTTCATTGTGAATATTATTAAATGATCAAATGAGATTATTATGATCCTTAAAATTTTATTTTTGAATAGTGTGAGTATCTGTATATAAATCTAATTTTTAGGGGGAGTATGTTAATATTTATGATTGAGTGTACCAATAGATGTAAGTGAGGAAGGAATGAAAAATTTGGTGATGGATTTATAGATGAATTCAAAACCAAATACTAAGGTGAAATATTGAAATAAAGGGTTATAATGATTTTTTTGTTAATAATAGTTATTTGAAGTTCATGGTTGGAGTTTTATAAATATAGAGTAGATTGTTAAAGCTTTAAAGGTGTTTTGTGATGAAGCACATCTCATCATGACATAAAACATAAGAATGACACCATGAAAGAAATATGTATGATGAAAGATGGGATGGTAATAAGTTTTTATTGCAAAAAATATTAAATTAATGTCATAATGGTTCTTTCATTGGAGTAAACTCATGCTGTATAAGACTAATATAAACTATAGGGAAGAATGATATGGAGTGTTTTATGATTTTATGTGCTGAAAAGCAGTAAAGTTTTCAATAATGGACCTATATAAGAATAAACCAAGTTTATTTAATAGTAAATTATTACATGATGTTTTATACATGGTTCAATGAAATGAATGTTTATATAATAAAAATGATTTCAATATGTCCTCATAAAATAATTCTTAGGCCAAGAAAATATGGTGTGGTCTTGTTTGTGGAACAATGGAACCTTACATGGGAAAACAACATGTCATGACACAATAGGTTTCTTACAAATAATAATAAGGATACAATGGTAAGGTCATGAAAATTAAGATCATGAAAATTTGGAAATAAAATTGATATCACCCCATGAATGGAATTCTCATGTAGAAACTTGTCTAGATTTTTGTGGAAAATGATTTAAAACCCATCTTTTCATATAGAAATTAAGGTGGTCACAATGTGATTGTTTAAGAAATGTAGGATTGGATATATATTGATAAATTGTAACTATATAGAAGTTTTGGTGGTTTTTATGGATGAAAATTATCTATTTAAATGAAATCCAATGGTAGAGATTTACCTAGCGATCATTAAATGGATGAATTTGTAGTAAAATAATTTTGAGGTGGTTAGGAATTAAAATTTAAAATTTAAAGTTTAAATTCATTGTAGAATAATAAAATAAGAGAAGGATTTGTAAAAAAAGTAAAATAATGAGGATATACAAGGATTATCCCAAAGAGTACCCTATAGAAGGGATGTTTTGGATATTATTTAAAAATATGGAATTTGAATAGTGGTTTATTATTGGATGATATATCATTGATGATCAGGCATTGAAGAGAAATTTGATGCACATACATGAAATGATAAGGTGGTAAAGATAATAGAATCATAGAGAACACATTTTACTATTTGGTTTTATTTATTTTAATAGTTTTCATATGAGCTTTACCTATGCGTCGATACAATAATTTCATATAACCTTCTTGGAAAGTAGTTAGCGGAAAAGAGGAAGATGTCAAGGAACTTGGATGAGAGGTGAAATTATTTGAAATATTCTAATAAAAAACCATTTATGGAGTCATTATTAAGTAAATAAATACATTATTGAAATATTTTCCTTGTATTTAGCCTAACATAGATGAATCAAGTAAAACCATTGCGTTCATGCCTATTAATTTTCAGCATTTGGCTGTGTAATTGTGTGATTATTGTGATATATACAATGTTACTTCACAAATATGATGAAAATATCCAATAAAAATGAATTATAGAATAAATTTCAAAACCCTCTAACCCACCCACCCTCTTAAGGGGTGTATTGGGACCTTAGGTTATAACATTATCTGATAATGAGAGTTTAGAATAATAATTATTGAATATAAGGTATGGTTTTTCATACCATATATTATTTTCTATTAGGATATTCTATTTAAAAGGGGATAAATATAGAAACATAAATCCAAAGATATATAATTTTTCCTAATGGTGATAAATTTCTCATTAAGGGGGAGAATATATTTTTTTGGGAATTTTTAAAAATTATAATGGTGTGAGTTTTGTTTACACATATGGCTTGTGTGTATGTGAAAAGTTATGTTTTTTTACATTTTTTTACGAAAATGTTTGATATTTGATCTATTATAACTTGTTTTTTGTATATTCATATAGAAATTTTTGTTTATAGATATATAAAAATAATTTTATTATGATAATTTTAAAAGATAATTGAATGTGTCTAACTTATAGATTGATTTATATTCATTAGATGATAATAAAATATAAAGGGGGATATTTTTTTTATATGCAAGATATCTGTGAGTGTTATTTCCCTAAGAGATATTAGTTTTACAAAGGGAGAGATTTTTGGTTGGAGATGATGGAAGTGGAAGTATTTATTTTTTGAAAATGGTGTTGTCTTTTTTGGTCAATACATCAATTTTAGTAAAACTAATAGAAATTGAAGTGTTTTAGATGATATAAAGGTAATTTAGAGGTTTACAAGAGTTTTTAAGAGGTTTCAAGTTAAATTCAGGTTTTTAGAGTTTTTTAAATTGAAGGAAGATATCAATATTCCACGGTGATGTCAAAACCACTCCATGGTTTCATGATTCGGGGAAAGTGATGATTGTATAAAAAAGAGTTATATTGTTCTTATTTTATATAAGATTTTATAATAGAAAATTTCAACAATAATATACCTCATGATTTCATGGTCACATGAATTATGTTTGTGAAATTTGGTAGATGATAAAAAGGGAATGCAATACTTCATAGTTTTGTGACAGTGCTCATTGTTTTAAGGCTGAAATGTGTAAAGATTCACTCCAAGGGGATAAAAATTAGGGAGTTGGTAATTCCAAATTTTTGTGAAGATAGAGGATAAAGTAATTCAATCATGGTCAGTTCAAATTCATCATGTTTCAAGTGAAATTTCAAAATGGTTTTGGGTAATTGAGATGATTACACCATGGTTACTCTTCACAACCTCATGGTTTTATTATAAAATCTATATTAATTTTTTTTGTGATGTGGAATTGTGTTTGGAATGGGAGATACCCCAACTAAATTATTTATATATCTAGGGAATATCAAGGGTGTATAAGAAGGATATATTGATCAATTAAATCATATATAATTATGATAAGTTTCATGTTATAATGGTTATTATATTTTCAATATAATGAAACAACCCAAGATATCTCAATCCAATATACAATATAGCACACTATAAGGCTTGAGTCACATTTTATATCACCATTAATTTTATACTAGTGTTAGTGTGTCAATCCATACTCAATTAGGAATTATTTCATAAGATAAATAAATAGTTAGAAGAGAAGTTCAATCTAAAAGTTTGACATGAACTCTCATATACCAAAGAGTTGTGTATTTAAAATAAATAATTTTTTAACAAATATAAACTTAACATGGAATAAAAACATAAATAAACTCAATCATTCATAAAAAAGATCAAAACTAAACCCATCACATCCCACTAAAAAAATATCGACACTTATATATGATAGCTAAATTAAAATCAGAAAAATAATGGAAGAGTCAGGAGGATGAAGTGGCATGAGTAACAAGATGATACCAAGCATGATTAAAAAGTAAACGTAGAACATTTATTTCTATGTGGAAAATAAATAAATTCACATATCACCTCAATAAAAATCAATTAAAAGGATAATCATCAAACTCTAATACTATGTAGTTCTTTTCCTAAACTTGTATCAAAAACTGTAATTGTCTACATACACATAAAGTGTGAGTATTGTGAGTAATGATAACATTCCCAATATGATCACAAAAAGTTCTTCATACATAAACTTTAATAATTAATCAATTCTATTATTATTTTAAATGAAATATAAAATTAATACTTTTATTTATAATAAAACATGTAACATGAGATTAATAAAACATGGTTTTAAATTACCTGAAATGATACTTAATTCATAAAATCTCATAAATGACACACTTTTATAATTCATTAAAAATCATATCAATTCATTTCATAATGAAATTCCACTTAAATATTTGGAAAACCATTTGAAAAAAATAATTTAAAAAAATCTAATATTTCTATATGCTTAATGAAATACATTAAATAAATTAATGAAAGTATAATTGGGAAATGATTAATCCTTTAAATAAAGAACTATCTAAGAACCCAATTTAACAATAAATAATATAAGGTAGATTTTAAAATCCACCATCACTATTACCAAATAATTATTTCTTTTAATGATAAATGTGTATATTTTCATTCTTTAGATAACTCATATTTTTAAGAAAGTTAAAAATGTAAATATAAAATTTTTTAGTGAAAAATAATAAGATACAATCAAAAAATAATCACAAAAACCATCCCAAGAACAACTAGGATCCTTAGAAAAATTCTGAGAAAAAACTAATAGAATCCCTCTAATTGGAATTCATGATGCAGTCCAACTACCTTAATAAATATTTTACTCTTCCCAACTTGATCGAGCAGTAAAATATTTTATAAAAAATATTTTACTGTCTAGGGGGAAATAGACAGATTATAATCATGGCTAGTGGAGCACTTGTACCCGGATTTACCACCAGCTTACCTAAGGCTTCCCATGAAATATAAATAGAGGTGAGCTATCAATCCAATATGATTCAATATAATATGTAATATAAAAATTACATAAATTCAAACCACCCCACTAATCACCTTCCAAATAAATAGTCCCATTCAACAATATCAATTTTATAATAATATAAATCCTTTATCCGTAATCAATATCATAATATAATCAACCCTTTCCATAATCAACTCCAAAGGGGTAGCACACAAGGGTGTAATAACAATCAATATTAATATAAAATTCCTGAATTTAATAAATATTATAACATCCTATAAAATCATGATAAAGAGTATGAAATAAATTTTTTTGACATAACTAATACATTTCATAATCATATATTTAATTAAAAATAAAATAATTTATCTTATATAAAAATTCAGCATTAGTGTAATCAAACACACCCTTAACCATTGAATACATTATTAAAAACATAATGTTAATTCATTATAAATAAAAATAGATAATTATACGAACTCATCTTTTATTATTTCATTAAAAACTATGGGTATCATTTAATAAAACACCTTGAGTGCATTATTTAAATGAAAATATATTTTTAACATTTAATCATGTATTTTTTATTTTATTCCTAGTGAAAATAAAAAGAGAAACAAAATTTTATTTCTTTAAAATCAATAGATAAACTTAGGGTAACTTTTTAATACTTTAAAAAAAATATTTAAATAAAAAAACTCATGGTTCCATATTTAAATAATATTAATTAGAGACACCTACCAAAATCGAAGAATAAAATGTGATGAAAACTAAATTCACCACCACAGAGTAAGAGGGACCCTTAAAAAATCATTTTAAATACCAAAAAAATAAATGAACAAATGAAATTGTAATAAGAAAAAACCATAGCCATTATATCCATGTAGAATAAGGAAAAAATAAAGATTAAGGAAGAATAAGAGGAGTGGTGTTGATTTAGATGAACTAACCTTAAATGATCATCCACCTCTGATGAATTTTCATCAATGGATGTGTAAGAGATGAGAGAGAATAAGGGAGTCTGATTCCTAGGATGAAGATCAATGAAATATAGAAAAAATTATAGGTGGAATTTTTAAAATTAGATATATGAAAAAAAATTATTTACCTTTTTATAAGGTGAATGGTTTCATTACAAGGTTTACCAAACTGTGCACCTACTACAAGAAGTGTATTTTTTAAAATGTTCTATTTGTGTTGGATCTTGTAAAACATTCATAAAAACTATGCATCATAGTTTTTCATTCAAAAAAATAAATAAAAATTTTACTCTAAATTATATAGAAATCCACAAAGAAATAGATTTAAAAATATATTTTTATAAGTGATGTCGTGTGTGCCACAATTCTCCCCAAAATGGAAATTTCTTCTTCAAAAAGTCCATATAGAAATTATTTATTTGAGATTAGATGAAGTTTAACTCCCACATTTAAGGAATGACTAAAATTTTCAAGAGGATCACACAATACTACTAAAGGAATTGATTATGGAAACCAAAATTTAATATGGAACTATACTTAAATTATTGAGAATTTATACTAGTATGATAAATTATATAGGAAATTAAGAAATACCATTGGATGATCACCAGTTAAAAGTGACATTACACAATCACCCAATTATAAATTCAAGTATATAATTCATGGTTAGGGATATAAATGAGACATTTATTTTTAGATATGGGGGTAGGGTACATTATACACAACCCAAATTTTTATTAGAAAACCACTTTAAAAAACTATAAAACAAATTACACAAGAGGACTTAAAATCATTACTTCCATGATATGTTTAAGATAATATATATATAATGTTAATGGACACTTATACAATACTTAGTCTAGACTATTAATTAATATGCTCATGATATTTTATATTTCAAAATGCATAAATGGGCTATTTAAACAAAAGATGGTAAGTTGTAAACATCACCTATTTAAATGATGAAGACATGTACAACTACAAATTATAATGAGATAATTTGTACCAGCCCAATAAGGAGATAATTTTATTAATGTCTCTTTAAAAATTATAAAACCTATAACACATTTAGTTTTAATATAAAAAACTAACTCTAATTACTCAAAATAATATGAGATGATTCTAACTTCACCAACAACTATTTTGTTTTCTATTCACCACCTATGTAAGAAACTATTGGTAAAGTACCTTAGTGATATCAATTGGTTAAACAAAATTTCTATAAATTCACTCATGATAGTGTACTAGGAATTAAAACAATTTATGTGTCTCACCCAATTTATGCATTATAAAGGGACATTGAAAATGAAGGAGATTACTTTAAATGGAATGTATCTCAAATAATATTATACAGAAAAAGGAATAATACTGAATAAATCATTAATTTTAATTTTACAGAATACCTAAATATGTCGATATGTAAAATTTAGTTTCAACTATATTATTCTCACTCTAAAACACTAGTATTGTTTCTGGTTAAATATGAGGATCCTCAAAAATGTTAAAAATTGATCTACCTATCTTACATGATTCTCTTATAAAAAACCTTTATAGATGACCTAACCATCCACATTAATGGATTTTTTTTATATTTCTATCATGAAGACTTTATATTCCCTTTATTTCCATAGGATTGGAATACCAAATATTTATTATTTCTAAAATAAGAAGAGATTAAATTATTAGGTCTTTTAACACCACCACTAATCCAACAGGACCTAATATTTTATCCTTTTAACCATACAAATTCCCTTCATTGCTTACATATATAGAGGGATCCATATTCATCTCGGGTATTCCTTCCATAATTAACTATATTATTAATATTTTTTTAACTTCTCTTCATAATAGTTTGAGACAATAACAACCTCCATAATAAAGTTAAACTTTATATTTAATTTTATTTTTGGATATGATTTTGAGTCTATTTTGCAATTGGTTTTTGGAGTTATAGGTCAAGGAAGGAAAAGGGAAGAGGATATGTAGGTGTATCTTGCTGTATTAGCCTAAAAGAGTTTATAGGTTACCTAGTGGTGAGGTACCAAGTTATTATAGAATGAGGAAGTGGTGGAGGTCCATAAGACTAACCATCATGTGGTAGGTATGCTTGTATCAGGTGTTTGGTGGGACACTATATAGATATGGTTTTCTAGTCGAGTACTTTATGATCTTCAAGCCTATTTTTTTTTAAATAGGGGTAAATTAATCTTTTCATGTCCATAATATTTTACCCTTAATGAGTTATTTCTTCATTATAGGGTTTATTTGTGTAAAATTTTAAGAAGTGTTTGAGATTTAAACATTTCCCTTCAATTTTTGGATTCAAGGATTGATTCATTAATCAATTGGGTTCAAATATGTAATTTTTATGTTGTGTTGGATTTATCTTCATAAGTGATTTGTGAATATTTCTATCTTATGTGAAGGTGATTTGGTTTTGGAAACTGTTTGTTTATAGTCAATTTTTCATTATTCTAGTTCATTGGATTCTTGAACCCCTTAGTTTTTAGAGTTTTAAGGGTTCTTAGATTTTTCTAGTTTCATGTATTAACTAAGGTAGATGAACTATAGATCTATATTGGAATTTTGGGAATAAATTTATATATGAAATTTACATTTATTGGATGATTTGGTTTTCTTGATGTTATGAATTATTTGGAATTTGGATTAAATGACATGGAAAAAATTTATTATGAATTTTTGGAAGTTAATTTGTAACATTAATGGTAACTAAGTGATTGAAAAAATCTGTTGGGAAACCCGATGATATGGTTTACATCTAGTCTAATGTTTTTTATGGATTAGTCACTTCATTGGTTCTTTCTCAATGTCTTGGATGATGGTTCTAATTCAACCTTTCTTGGTGGAAAGTTGATCAATGCTCAATGTTCTCTTCCATACCCTAGAATCAAGGAGTTAGAAGATGGGTCAGTTCTATAAGAAGAAGTATCTTCTTCGTATAATGACTTCAAGGTTCTAAAATAAGTTGGTAAAGATATGCAACAAACTCTGATGTTAAGAGGTATTATATAGAAGAATAAAATAACTGCTCCTCTTTAGGGTGGATTGAAAACTCACTCCAAGACCAAATCCAATATTGGTGTGTTATCCCTCCATAAACAAGGTAACTTAGCTATCTAAAACTACTCATATTTCATTCCATGACTAACACAATAATATAGATTAGCAGGGGAATTGGTTCCTTGGTCAAATATGCTTACTTGTAAAAATTGATCAATTGAAAATGCATATTATTTCTAGTTATTTTAGAATCAAAACTCAAGAGAAATTCTATTTAGAATTATTCTTTGAAGATACATATGGATAACCACATCCATGGAGGTCCAACTAATGATCGAATTTGGATCCTATAGAATAATTTGATTCAATTTTTGTTCATTAATGCTTCTCCCCAACATATTACTATTTAGGTTAGTGAATCTTCATCATATTTTTCATGTCTTTATTTATACAATGTATGTGGTAGTAGAAAGGAAAGAACTATGACACGAGTTATCTTCCTTCAATCATGGTTCCAATTACTAGTTTTTAGTTGGTGTATTAAATAAAATTCTTGAAAAATGTAAAAAGAATGGGGGGGTTTACTAGATCAAGGATATGAATAATTTTTGAGGCTTCTTACCTCATAGTAATCTCATGAACCTAGGATTAAATGGAAATCTATTCATCTGGTATAACAACAAGAGTAGAGATAGCATAATATGGAGTTGGTTGGATAGGCGTTTGGTGAGAATTCATGAAATTACAAATTTTCACACATGACTATCTCCTACTTTGATAATTACTTATCTAATAATTCTCCACTACTTCTCCAGATTCAAGTCTCTCTAGTTCTTATACAAAGATTCTATTTCTTAAAAGGATGGATGAAAAATAAAACATTCAATTTTTGTGGTCTAAAACTTGTGGAATTATCCAATACAAGGGATTGAATTGGTTATGTTCTAGAAAAAATTACAGTTACTAAAGGAATAAATTTTAGAATGGATGAATAGCCAAGCATCCCCCAACCAATCTATGGAAGAGATTTGGGATGAGATTAGTCAGCTCAATATAAGGATACAAGATAAATGAGATACCAATATTTTCATGATTATAACTATCAAATATAGATACTTGGATGAAATATGGATCACTGAAGAGAGGTAGGTGTGATATAGATCCTATATTAGGTTGCTATAGGAAGAAGGTCATAACACAATATACTTCCATGCATAAATAAGAGAAAATAAGTTCAATGGGAAGATAAATGTACAACTTGAAGATGGATCTTTCAACAGTGATTTAGGGACTATCGGGTTACATGCAACATCGAATTTCATAGTTCTCTTAGTTGATCATCTTAAAGGAGTAAGATAGGCACTCTTATTTAAGGGATATGATAATAATTTTTTCAATGAAATTCCACTTTCAATGGTAGAATATGAAAATGATTTTTTGAAGGTCAAACCGAAGGAGGATGGGATATTTTCTACTATTAAATGCCTCAACCTAGACAGTGCCTCAGGCCCTAATAGTTTTCCTAGGTCCTTTTATATTGAGTCTTGGGATTGCATCAAGAAAAATATGACAGTGTAAGTACAATATTATTATAAGGGTGGTCCATTTCCTTGAGTTAACACTTCCATGATTCTTATTCTCATTCCTAATGTGGGCCATCCCAATATATTTGGTGAATTATGAACCATAATACTATATAATTTCTCCTACAAGTTACTTACAGTGATACTCTATAAGAGAATATCTAAACACTTATCTCTTCAAATCTCAGATGAACCTCATGGGTTACTAAAAGGTAAGAACATTCATGGGTGATTATACCGGCATAAGTAATATTAGAGTATTTTGATAAGAAAGTGTTTATATCCAATGTCATGATCAATATTAACATAAAGAATGTTTTTTATAGAATAGAATGGAAATTCACCCAAAATGTTCCTAGGTGGTGCAGCTTCTCAGAATGGGTCCACAACCTTCTATTTTTTTGTTTCTCCTCACATTAGTTTTCCATATCACTAATGGGGAGAAGGTTTTGATTTTTAAAATAAATACAGGGAACTCAATAAGGAGACCCACTCCCTCCATGTTTAGTTATCATGGACCATGATGTTCTTAGTAAAAATCTAAACTCGGAAATAAAAAAGGATGGGTGCATCCATTCAAAGGATGATATGGATTCATTGGAATATATCATTTATTATTTATAGATGATATGAGTTTCTCTTCATTAATGTTAGAATAAAACCAATAAAAATGTTCAAATATATTTGAATTAAATGCTATAGTAGGAGTGGAAAACACACTAATATTAGAAATATAAACATATATATTCCTAAAAAATGCTCATCCAGGAAAGCTAAATACATCAAAGACAAAATATTTATTACTAGAAAACAAATTATAATAGAATACTTGGGAGTTATATTGTAAAATAAAAGAGTTGGTATCCAAAAATTTTAAGGTATTATCATCATAATTACAAGTAAAACTATCAACTGAAAAATTTGATTACTCTATTTTGGAAGAAGGGCCACCCTCATCAATAGTTTCCTTACTTCCATCTCTATTAATTTACTTGTAGTCATACAATACCATATTTATTATATAAAAAGTAGAATGGATATACTAAATAGATTAACTTTTGATGTTAAAAAGGAGGGTGGACATCATTAGGCTAGTTGGTCTAGGTTGGCTAATCCCTTTTAAGAAGGAGTAATTAATATCAAAAGAATTTATAAGTCCATGAGTTCATACAAACTAAATTATCATGGGAATCAATTTCTAGAAAATATATCTGGGTATGTTTTATTCATTAAAAGTATGAAACCTCACTGATTTACTAGCTTGATTAGGATAGTAAGGTCTCTCACATGTGGAAAAACCTTTACATCTCCATTGTCACCATGCATGATATTATTTGATGGATCATTGGAATGGGAGACATCCACTTTTGAAAATATAACTGGTTTGGTAATATTATCTTCTTCCCATGATACCCAATTCCAAACTTCATCTTTAGTTTGGTGAGTGTGCATCCTATGTTCATTGATACCATACTGGACATGGATCAGAGGTTATTTTGCTCTAGTATATAGTTGGGTAAGGAACCTGATATGTGAATATTCACTCCATATTCTTCTAGTTTGTTTATCATTTCCTCTTTTCATAGACTTATTCACATGCATAGTAGTGAGGATGCATGAGTCTGCCAATTTGGGTGTAAAATCATTCTAGGAATAAAATCTTGTTGGGTGTATTTAGAATTGTATTATACCCATGGATGCTAAAGTTCATAAGAAAGGAATCACTCTTTTTTCAAAATTCATGTATTGTGTGATTGAAAATATGGAATCTATTTTACACATGTTCTATAAAGGTGAGTGGTATCATTTTATCTGGTGTCATATCAGAGGATTCATAGAGTTCAATGATCATTTCTTATACATAGACCATTTTATCAAGATTTATTTTAAAACAAATAAATGTGAGAATGTCTAGACGAAGTTCAATATATTTATAGCCAGATGTTGAGTGATTTGGGAGATTACCAATGATTCCTACAATAATGAGATTAAAATAATGGAAATTAGTATCAAAGAACGATGTTATTCTGTAATTTCAATATATTTTTTATTTTTAGAAGAGGTGTTATCCCATTGTTCACCATGAGTTGGATTTCCCTGTAATGAATTGACTCGGGTAACCCTCAAACCGGGAACCTGACCCATTCCATTACATATACGAAGGGAATTATTGATCCTCACAGGTTAGAGACAAGAACCTGAGCATCAAACAACTCAATAAAGGGAATAATTTCTCCCAAATTGATCAAACAAATGGAATATATGTATACATATAATGAAAAAGAAAATAGAAGACTAAAAGAATATATATTACATAACAGTCAAAAGACAACAGAAGTGAAAAACTATACAAGTTGTCAAAAATCTGAAAATAAGTCCAAATACATAGACCAAAACCAAAAGAATACTCCATATAATGGCATGGAGGAACTCTCACCATATCAAAATTAGATACCCAAAACTAGATGACACGAACCACACCGCCTCACTACATCACCTTTCCTTTCCCTACATAGGAAGACATACAAAGGTCTACACACCTCTAAGGAGGTTCGTAGGGTGTGAGATTACACGATTAGTAGGATACCACCCATGTGTTCTATATCAAGTCTCTGTATAACAATTCATGTATTACTATTTTAAATAAAACATGGTATGATAAGCATTAGATCAGTTTTATAGAAAACATGGAAAACATTTCCCTTTTTCATAGTTCTAAACAAAATAAGGTAAAACATGCATACCAAGGATAACTCAGAAATACAATTAGTAAAAAATAGAAACAACAACATATAAATCATTACTAATGATCACTATAGGTCATACTAGAATACTACTCATACCAAAATAAATTAGGTTCACAATTCAGTTCATAGAACACAGGCCTAGGAAGCAGAGGAATACCCCATGAGTATACCCCCCAAAAATGTCAATATCCATACCCTAGAAAAATGAGCCTAGGAAACAGAGGAAATATACATGAGAAAACATCCTGATAATCAAAGAACATGGGTGATAGAATCATGCTAAACCATCCACCTAAGTACCCAAGGCAAACCATGTGCTTATTTTCGCAAATCAATCTCAGTGTTTCAAAAGTACCCATTTCCTTTTCATTTATCAAAAACTAGGGAAAAACCATTTCTCCTGAAAAACCCTTCTTCAACACACAAAAAAAGTCATTCTAATTTGATAAATCAATTTATAAATCAATATAAATTAGGATAATTATTATAGGCTAGTGACAGAACCACCTACCTTAAAGCATGGGTCACAAACACCTACAATGGGGTCTACCAACAACAAAAACCCAATGACAACAATAAAGGACCTAGAATCCAATTCACATCACATGAATGATCTAAATAATAACATAAGGGTTTGGCAGTAAGTAAAAAATCTAAATACCTTAATAATGAATTCTCACCGCACCATGAACGACAAAGAAAAAGGCCTATGGAGTGAGATCGCACAACAGTTCTAGAGGAAACCATAAAGAAACACAATCTTAGATCAACAGATCTAATAACACAACCTAATAATGCCACCGCGATCAATATAAATGAAGAAGTGGAAAGGTTACTCACCTATAGAGATACACTTCAATTGAAATGGATATTGAGTGTCGATCTGATTGATCTAGAAGGAGCGAAGTCTCTCAAAAACACTTGGGAGAAACCTTAGGTCAAGAGAAACAAGGAACCAAAGAATGAACAGAGACATAACTGATGTGCGTGTGTTTTAAAACTGTACGTGGTCCATTTCATGACATGTCATATAGTTACATGTCATGAAATCCATAGTGTACAAGTATGCCAAAAAATCCATCACCTTGGATTAAAAATCCATTATTTATAGAATTCATGATTTGAAACTACTCTTCATGATGTGTAAGATTTCACATCATGAATCCCCTTTCACAGGTTGTACCCAATAACAATTATACAAGGTGTAACCCAGTTACATGGCATGAAATCCATCTATATCCTGCAAAAAATGATGGTTAAGGATGAAAGTCCAACAAATCTCTAACTTCACCATTATAGGTATCTTCCCAATCTCAAAGGATGGGGAAAACCATGATGAGGTTAAGGGAAAACCGGATTGATTGGTAGTGGGATGTTACAAAATCCCCACCATAAAGACTTTCCATCCTTGAGAAGTTATATGGAAGATGTAATCCCTAGAAAAATATGAGGCCATTGCTCCCTCATCAACGAGTCACATTCCCAAGTCTCATGAGAATCTGATACTTGTTTCCATAGAACTATAACCAAAGTAATTGACTTCCCACATAAGACTTTCACTTGAGAGTCAATGATTTCTATTGGTTTATCCAAAATAAAAAAATCATGCTCTAATTCATTTTTTTCCAACATAGAACATGAGTGGGATCATGGTGATACCTCCAGAGCTGAGATATATGGAAAATACCATGAATACCTATCAAATAAATTGGAAATGATAATAGATAAAAAACCTATTTGAGCCGCTCAGTGACCTAAAACTGTCCAACATATCTCGAATCTAACTTTCCCTACTTTCTAATTAGATAGCAACCCAACTGAGGAGAAAATTTCAAGAAAACCCAGTTACCTATGGAAAACTCTAAAGGTCAACGCTGCTGATCTGTATATGATTTCTATCAACTCTGGGATATAACTAGATATCAATGTACATCTTGAATCTTCATAGACATTTCCTAAACCAAACTTGGTCCAACTAAAGATACTTCTCCCACCTCAGTTGAACAAAGAGGTGATCTGCATAGGTGACCATACAATGGCTCAAAGGGAGAAATTCTAATTGATGACTGACAATTGTTATAAAAAAATCAACCACTCTTAGGTGGCTTTCCCATGATCCTATGAAATCCAAGACACAAGCACAGAGCATATCCTCTAGTATCTGAATGACACGCTCGGTCTGACCATCTATCTATGGATGGTAAGCTATGCTTAACTTGACATGAGTTCCCATTTTCTCTTGGATAATCCTCCAGAACCTTGAGTTAAACCTAGGATCCATATCTAAAACAATGGTAGAAGTAATCCCATGTAGACTCATAATCTCTTACATATATAGATTACCCAGATCTTCAACTTTAGTGGTATCTTTGATTGGAATGAAATGAGCAGACTTTGTCAACTGATCAATAACCACCCAGATAGCATTCCTCCCTTAGGGAGTCTGTGATAATACAAAAACAAAATCCATGGATACATCATCCCATTTCCAAATATACATTGGAAAAGGATAAACTAAATCATAATGTTTCAATTTTTTTCTATCTTTATTTGTTAGCAGGTATAACAAGGATACACAAACTCCGCAATGTCATGCTTCATACCTAGAAACCATAATCACTACCTCATTTCATAATACATATTTTTAGTGCCTATATGAATGGAACATGAAGATATATAACAACAAAACAAGACTAATCTTCTTATAGATGTTGGGACAATAACCCGCTTCCCAAAGTGGAGCATACCATCTAAAGAAAGAGACCAACTAGAAATAGTCTCCCTACCATAAAGGCTTTCTCGAGTCTTCTAAAACCCATAATCATACTACTAACTCTACAATATAAGACAATAATAACTGAACACTGGTCAAAACTATGCCTAAAACATCCTCCTGAACATCGAAGTGAAACTGAGCAAAAGTCCCCATAAGGTTCCACTCCTCCTTCAATTATAGAACTGCATGGGATGGTACTTTCCCGCTAAGAGCATCTGTAATGCCATTTACCTTCCCTAGGGTGTAGGAAATATCAAAGTCAAAAGTGTGAAGGTATTATACCCATTGTATCTTCTTGATATTAAAGTCCTTATGAGAAAAGAAATAACTCAAACTATTATGATCAGATAAGACTATGTACTTCTCCCAAAAAATATTGTGCCACCAACATTTAAGCACATTCAAAACAAATAAGAAGCCCCAAATCATGAGTGGGGCAATTCTTCTCATGCGGTCAAAGGTAATGCGAGCTTTAAGCTACCCCATGGTCATCCAATATAATCATGCATCCCAAACCAACACTCAAAGCATCACAAAACACCACATATCCCTTGACGAGATCAGGTAAGATTAGAATAGGATCTGATTTCAGAGGTCTTTTAAATTCATCAAAAGAGGACTGAAAATTTTCATCCCATGTGAATTTCACTACTTTCCTGGTAAGAAAAGTCAAATGTGATGCTAAATTAGAGAAATACTTGAAAAATTGTTGGCATTATCTAGAAAGACCAAGGAAGGTTCACATCTAAAATACATTCCATGGTTCCTTCCATGAAAAAACAACCTTTAACTTCTATAAATAAACTGATAATCCATGGTTATAAATTATGTTCCCCAAGAATTTTACTTCTTGAATCTAGAAACTATATTTTGAAATTTTTATATACAAATGGTGACTTCTTAGAATTTTCAAAACCAAACTCATATAGTCCTTGTTCTCACACTCAGATTTCAAATAAACCAGAATATAATCTATGAAAACTCCAAGAAAAGTGTCAAGATATTTATGGAATATCTGATTCATCAAATCCATAAAAACTGTAGCAGTGTTAATCAGACCAAAAGGAATTATGAGATATTTATAATAGACATACCTGATTTTGAAATCTATCTTCAGTATATCAAAATCCCAAACTCTGAGATGATGATAACCGGAAATAAGATCAATCTGGGAAAACCAATTTTCCCCTTTAACTGATCAAATATATCATTCACACAAGGCAAGGGATATTTGTTCTTAACTATTACCTGATTTATCTTCTGATAGTCCACACATAACCAAAGTGAACCATATGCTTTCTTAGAAAATAGAAGAGGGGCTAACTAAGGAGAAATGCTAGGGTGAATGAATTTTTTTTCCAATAGGTCATTCAACTAAATCTTGAGCTCGTTTAGCTTAGCTGGTTCCATACGATATGAAGGTATCAATATCGGTTGTGTACCTGACACCAGGTCAATCGTAAACTCTAACTCTCTATCTGGAGGAAGACCTGAGAAATTGTCTTGGAAAATTTTAGGAAATTATATAACAATGGGAAGATCAACAATAAGATAAATGTTATCAAGATAAAAAACAATAGTAGATAACAAACTCTTGAGCTCTGGGCGAGAAGGCCATACGTGACCTAATCTCGGATCCCACTCTCCCTGAAACACAAGAGAGATCCCATCTGCAGCAAGAAAAAAGACTTTCCGATGATAAAAATAAATCTCAACTCTATGAGCGACAACCCAATCCATACCAATGATGACTTCAAATATATTTAGATCAAGAATGAGAAAATACTAGAATAACTCCGTATCAGCTATCATTAACAAACAAGAAGGACACTGAAACCCATTCGCTTTCCTCTTACTAAGAGGTGTCCCCAACTCCATTTTAAAGGACATAATTTCTTTTGAAAGTTTAATAATATCAACAAAATGTGAAGATATGAATGGCTGAGAGGTACCAGTATCAAACAAAGTAATTGATAATGAAGATGCAATAAGAAGCGTACCTATCACTATTATTGGGCCTGCATCAACTTCTATTAGAAACTCATCTATTGCATGAAAATGATTCACTCTTGAGGCCTATGGATAGATCCCTATAGTCTTTGAAGATTTTAACTGCACCATAGTATCCTTTGGAGCTGATAAATCTTGACCATAATAAGGTGTAGTCATAGCCTGACAGAAGCATTGTAAGTGACCAATGCATCCAAAACTATTGCACATATTCATGGACATAGGAAAATAAAATCTTGTGTGTCTAAACTTGACACACTAATAGAATGTTAGTGGAAAATTTCAAGCTACTATAGATGAGGTAGAGGTGGCTCACTGCTGAGACCCACCTCCACCACTTTTGTGATGATCTCACTACTTCCTTTTCTTCCCATACACACCACTGAAGCTATCACTAGATGGAAGATAAGGGTTAGGGAAACCAAACTTTCCTTCCATATTCATCTCTTCAATAATGGATCTATCCACCATCTCTGTATAGGTATAAAGCTTCAACATAAACACCTACGATCTAATATCCGGTCACAAACCCTACAGGTACATCTGTGCATTCAACTAGTCATTATTCACTACGTCCAGAAAAAAATGGACAAGCATAGAAAAAAAATTGGTGTATGATGACACTAAACACCCTCCCTGTTGTAAATACAAGAATTTTAGAAACTTTTCCAGCATCAGCGAATCTGGACAAAACTTCTGAAAGAACAGGGTTTTGAAACCCTTCCTATCCAAGTCCATGTACCTGTCTTCCAGGACCATAGAATCCCAAAATTTCTTGCTGAACCCCTTGAGTTTGAATGCTGCACACTTTACCCTGATGTTCTTAGGTGTATCTAGAAAGTAGAATATCCAATCGGTCCTATCTAGCTAGTCCTTCGTCTCTTGAGGTTTAGTCATTCTCTTAAAGGACGATGGATTCTCATGCAAGAATTCCCAAAATAGATCTCACTCTCCTCTAGATGTGGTTATACCTCAACAATAGCATTCTGAAATCATGGTACATCTTGATCAACAACACGGACTACCTGCATGATAGTCTCGATGAGATTATAATCTATAGGTGGATTCCCTTGAGGAGCATCAGTTCCACTCTCCTAACTCATGGAAGATGTCTAAGAGGCATACTGATACACACCGAAACATGAGAAAAATTAGACAACATAACAAATCTAAGTTCAAAATAGAAAACCCATAAGAAGAAATTGAAATTAAAAAAACCCAATACTAGAGACACATATCCCAGCATCCTATGGAATCTTGAGTGTCATCACGAAAAGATCTAGACAGTCACTCATCACAACATACCTCTCATGTTCTGACGATCCTATCTGCAGTCTAAAAGATATACCAAGACAATGAATCTTGAGGAAAAACCTTATCTACTACCAAATTGTAATGAACTGACCCAGATAAACCTCAAACCGGGCACCCAACATGTTACATTAAATACCTGAAGGGCGTTCTCGATTCGTATGGGCTGGTGAAAAGAACCCGGGCACTGAAAAACACAATAGAGGGAATGATTACGACCAGCCTGGTCAAACAAATGGAATATATGTATACATAGAATAAAAAATATAGTAGAAGACTAAAGCAATATATATTCCATAACAATCAAAAGACAACAAAAATGAACAACTGTAAAAGTAGTAAAAAGTCCAAAAACAAGTCCAACTACATGGACCAAAACCAAATGACTACTCCATGTGATGGCATTGATGAACTCCCACCATCTCACCACCAGATACCCAAAACCAACTAACACAAACCTTGCTGCCTCACTGCGGCCCCTTGCCTTTCCCTATATTGGAAGACATACAAAGTCCTACACACCACAAAGGAGGTATGCATGGTGTGAGCTAATAGGCTCAGTAGGATCCCACCCAGGTGTTCCATATAAAGTCTCTATATAAAAATTCCTATATTCTTATTTAAAAAAACATGGAATGATAATCAATAAAGTAGTTTTTATAGAAAACATGGTAAACATTTCCCTTTTTCACAATTCTGAACAAAAGAAAGTATAACATGCATATCAAGGATAACTCATAAACTCAAGCGGCACAAAACAAAAGAAGAAACACATGCATAAGTACCATGTATCACTATAGGTCAGACTAGAAGACTACTCATACCATAATAAATAAGGTGCAAAATCCAATTCCTAGAACACATGCCTAGGAATTAGAGAAATACCCCATGAGTAAACCCCTCGAGAATGTCAATATCCATCCCCTAGAACAACGGAACAAGGAATATAAGGAAATCTACATAAAAAACTTCATGATAATCACAAAACATGGATGATGGCCTCAATCTAAACCTTCCACCTAAGTACCCAAGGTAACCCATGTGCTCATTTTAACAAATAAATCTTAATGTTTCAAAAGTACCCATTTCATTTTCATTTATCAAAAACTAGGGAAAAACCATTTATCTTCAAAAAACCTTTTTCAACACACAAAATATGTTATTCCAATTTTATTAATAAATTTATAAAGAAAGTTAAATCATGATAATTATCATAGGATAGAGACGGAACCACCTACCTTAAAGTTTCGGTTTCACATTCCCCCAACGAGATCCAATAAAAATGAAAACCGAAAGATGAAAATGGAGGACCTAGAATCCAATCCACATCACACGATTGAACCAAATATGAACACAAGGGGTAAGTGGAAACAAATAAACCTATATACCACAAGAAAAAATGCCTTCCACACCATGACCAATAAAGGAAAATGCCTCTAGAGTGAGATCGCACAATAGGTCTAGAGGAATCCAAGAAGAAACACTATCTTAGATCAAAAGATCTGATGACTCAACATAACGACACCACCACGATCAATATAAACAAATATTTGAAATGGTTACTCACCCAGAGAGACATACCACAATTTCAATGTAGATCGAGTTACAATAGGATCGATATAGAAGAAGAAAAGTCTCTCAAAAATGCCAGGGAACAACCTTGGGTTGAGAGCAACGAAGAGATAAAGAAATAACTAAGACAAAACTGATGTGGACATGTTTTAAAACTGGAAGCGATCCATTTCACAATGTGTAATATATTTAGACACCATAAAATCCATGGTGTACAAGTATTCTAAAAAATCCGTCACCTCAGATTAAAAATATGTTATTTAAAGAATTCATGACATGAAACCACTCTTCACAACATGTAATCTTTCAAAGTGTGAATCCCCTTTCACGGATTATACCCAATAACAATTACATGGTGTGTAACCCTATTAAACGATGTGAAATCCTTTTTCATCATATAGAAAATATTGGTTAATGCTGAAAGTCCAACAAATCCACGACTTCACCATTATAGGCATCCTACCAATCTCAAAGGAGGGGGAAAACCACGATGAGGTTAAAGGTGAACCTGATAGATTAGTAACAGGGTGAAAAATTCCCTCACTTATTCTTTAAATATTTCTAAGACTAGGGAAGGATTAGGCTATTGGGTGCATTGTAATGCACCTATTAAGGGTGTTATCCTCAACTTGAAAGTATCTACAATTCATGTATTATGCACAAAGGGGGTATCATTCAGGATTTTAGGGGTTCTATGATACTATATTTCTCAGATTATTATGGATAAAAAAATTGTTTCATCATAGATTCCAATGCCATATTTAGTGAATTAACACTATAGATTGATTATCTAAATTAATTGTTAATGATAATTAAGAGAGTTAATTTTCACCAGAAAAAAATAAAGGAAAGAAAATAACACAATGATTTTTTATAGTAGTTCATTCTAAAGTGGACCTAGTATAATATTATACCTCTCTAATTTGTGAGAGATATATTGTGTAGTAATATGATTTGTGATGGGGAATCATAACCTGATTACAAACTAATTTTTCTAGTGGAAGAAAAACCAAGACACTTGAATTTTTTATGGGTAGTTAGGACCCAATTACAACAATGAATTTAGACTGTGGGGGTCAAAACCAAAACAATACTTTCTTTAGAATATAAGAGTCACAAACTAAATAAATAGAATGATAATTATTTTGAATATAAAATAATAATAATGAAAGAGAGAGAGAGCATGTGAGATATGGGAAGAAGTTTTACAGACTTAAAAAACTAGAATGAAATATATAGAAGAAGAAAAAAACAAAGGTACTAGTTCATGAGTTGTCTAATTATGTCATCATGGTATAAGAATAATTCATAGAAGTTTTTATTCATACCTTGAGAGATCATCTAGTAGTAAAAAGAATCCATCACATGAGACTTGATTTATACAACAATTCACAGTTCCACACAAATATTTGGTTCTCAAAAGGTTAGTATTCTCATAACCTATATCTGGACAAACATTGAATCCATCTTAAAGTATTTAAATATAATCTGTAAAAACTAAAAATCCAATCTCCCACCAAGTAAAGTAATTCAAATTCAAACATCATAATTATCCATGACATATAAAATTATACTTTCATAATAATCATAACAAATATCATTTGAATTTAAAAATTATAGACTAATTCAAAACAATTTGAATTACCCCTTAAATAATTTAAATCGACTCCATAATAATAGGTCAAATTAATCCAATGAAAATCATAAACAATTTGACTATTAAATTGAAATTATAAAAAAAAATTAATTTCGTTCAGTTCATAAATATTCAAAAATTAATTATACTGCATTAAATACCAAAAAATAAGTTTTAATAATTTTTATGTTATAAAATATTAAATTATAAAAGAATAAGGCAAAGAAATTAACTTAAAATATAAAAATAAAAATATTGAAAATATATACTACATGAATATTTATAAATAAAGAGTAAATTAAATAATATTTTAAAATTGATTTAAATATTTTAAATACACATCACATTGAGTTTATATAATATATATGAATTTTATAAATTATTTAATTAATTAAAATAATTAATATAATCATAAATTTAATCATATTATCAAAAATGAATAAAAATATAGCTTTCTAAAAATTCTATATTTTACCAAAAATAAATATAGAACTGACCATGTGTGGAAATTCATCTTGTAGTGTGTATATTGACCGTAAGAATATTATATCATGTGGTCACTTTAATTACTGTTTATTCAAAGTGTGCTGTTGGTTCAAATAGTCATGCGGCCACTATACTGATCATGAATGAATAGTCGGTTGAAATATCATCATGTGGTAATTATAGTTTCCATGAGAATATTATAACATGTGGTATTTATGGTTACTATTAGAATAACCATAACATGAGGTAACTTTATATATCTTGTGGTAGCTTTAGTGACCATGATTATCCATGGAAACATCAACTAATTCATCCAAAGGCTTCCAATAACATATCATCCTTCAATATCCTACTATTAGAAACTCCATTAAACTCATGAGTGCAACATTTGAGTCATAGGTACCTTGGATTTTGAAGTTTATCAACTCATGGACTGCATTATGGTGATACTTACTGAAATAAAAAACTCAATTCTACAAAATAAGTATCACATGGAAATATTGAAAAATGGGTTCTGAAAAAATAAATATATTTTTTTCTATATTTTTTGTAGTATATTTTGAATTAAAGGGTGAGTAGTGCGGTATGGTTTTTCATGTGGAGATGATAAATATGGAGGTATGTGCACAATGTAGTGGAAGCATGGAGAACACATATGACAATAAATTCTCATAGTAGGTTCATTGAAGGCTTCATGCGTTAGGTTTAAACACATGCAGTAGGTATACATAATTCATGCATTCACTTGTTGGTAAGTTAGAAGGATCACAGTTACTTTTTAATAATTTATGTAGTCACATGAATAAAAAATGAGTTTATGGTATGTTTAAACTGAAAAATGTGGTAACTACATGAAACAGAGTGAAAAACTATATCACCATGTCTTCATAGAATATAGTGAATTTTTAGACCATCTAAAAAATATATTCAAAACTTGGACTAGTTATCTTAAATGTAGATAAAACAAAAAAAATTAAAATCGATAAAACAACTTTTCAATATTACATATTTATAAATAGATATCATTAGGAAATAGTGATGTATATAAGCTGAAAACTACATAAAAAATAATCGAGAAAATTATATAACTTTAGCCATTTTCAAGGTATCTAATGGAAATTTCATCCTTTTTTATAGTTTAATGAAATATATAAAAATTTTCCATCATTCCTTCTCAAAAAAGTGTGTCATTCCAGGGTATATCACCAGCTTTATCAATGAAAATTAAAATAAATTATATTCTTAAAATTGTAGCATTCTAGAACTATTGGGAATAATTTATGAAATTTTTAGAGCACTAAAACAATGATTTCATACTTACACATAGTTTAATGAAATGTAAACAAATGTATTGGATATCTAATGAAATAAATTTCATAAATATTCATCGTATATAACTGAATTTATAATAAAATAACTAACAAAGACTATAAATTGAAGAATTGAGTTAAAACTAAAGTCATTCCTCATGTTTGGACAAAAAAGTGAGAACATTTTAGAGACTTAATTTCCCTTGGTTGTAGTTTAATAAAATGTAAATAATTTTTATATCTTTCATATGATATATTAATTATAAAATTCCAAGCACTATAGATAAAAATATTATAAAAAATATAGTGAACTAGTAAAAATGTAATTTCTATAAAAAATGATTAACATAAAACATTGAGAGGGATTGTAATATTCAAAAAACAAAATATAAACAAATAAAAAAAACTACAAAAAAAATACCCCTTTTTAAAAATTAAAAAATTGAAATAATATTTTATAAAATTATCCCCCTTTTTAATTTTTTTAAAAAGACAATATTAAGATATATAAAACCAATACGTTTGAAAACGCAATTAAAAAAACTTTAGTTTTAAATAAAAAATCTCCCCATTAATAAATTCATTTTATGGTAAGTTACATTTATAACATACCAAGCTCAAATTTAATTTTCCAAAGTTTTATAAAATCCAATTATCTGGTAAAACTATTTTCTAGTTGATTTTTAGTTGGATTATATTCAAGAATAATATCAACTTTGTTAATATAATATCAATGAAAATTAATATGAATGTATATATGCTTACTTTTATTATGCATTAAAGGTTTATTTTAAATAGAAACAATACAAGAATTATCACAATAAATAAAATTTTTTAAAAGGTAAAACCATTGTTAGACAATGTTTTTTGAATATAATAATATTGGGAACAACGAGGTGAAAAATATATATAATTGCTTTCAGAAGTTTACAAAGAAACATAGTATTGTTTATATAAACTCCAAGAAACTAAATTCTTAGAAATAAAGTAATACATACCTAAGGTTGTTTTTCTCTCAAGTCAAAATCCTCCAAAATAAGATCTAGAGTTACTAATCTAATCAATTTTTTTATCTATAATAAAATAATCCACAATTAATAGTTCCCTAATCACATCTAATGACCTGCTTAAAAATATTTAATTGATATTCCTTAGGTCATATTAAAATCCTCCACAAAAACAAATAATAACCATTATATCAATTCTAGAAATAGTTAAATACAACAAAATTCTAATCATTCCTCTATATAATTTAGAATCCATATATTTTCTAAAAACACGAGAATTTAATTTGATACTTAATTTCATGGGGGTTTAAAATTTTGACAAGAATCAAGAACCAAACATTTAAATTAATCTTTAGCATATTTAGATTGATTCATAAATATTTTATCATATTTTTGAAAAATTTTAAGTCATAGAAATAATTTTAATTCTCCTATAAGACTCAAGCCAAACTCATGTCAAACTCACTTTCTACAAAATTTGAAAACTCTTTATAAATAAAATCATTTAATAATGAAAAAACAATATCATATACATAATTTTGATCAATAAAAATATCATTTAGATTTATTTGGACATACAAAGTAGGATCTACTTTACCTTTATTAATATAATTTTTTAATAAAATTAATATAAGTGTATCATAATAATAATTTTGTTCTTACTTAAGACCATATAAATCATTTGATTTCTGAAAAAACATGATTCAAAAATTTCTCATTTTTAAGCCTATGGAGTTGAGAAACATAAAATTGTTTAGAAATAAAAACATTTAGAAATTTAGTTTTCACATCCATTTGAAATAATATAAAACCATAAAAAGTGTAAAAAGTAGACATAATTATAATATATTCAATTTTAGTGATAGGTGAAAAATATTCATCAAAATTGATACCTTATTCTTTGAAAAAACCTTGAAAAATAAGTTTATCTTTGTTCTTAACAACCTATCCATATTCATATATCTTATTTATAAAAATCTATTTAGTTCAAATAATGTTATTATCTAAAGGTGGCTCAAAAAACAAACAAACATAATTTATAGAAACTTCATTAAGCTCATAATGCATAGAAATAATCTAATTAAAATCATTTAAAGTGTCATCAATATTAATAGGTTAAAAATCATAAATAAAAGAATAATTGCCACAAAAATTTAGAATTGAATATCTTATTTTAATACTAGAATCAATATTAATAATAGCCTCATCAACAAGATTATTTCAAATAATATTTCATGATATTTGATTAGCTAAGAAGGAGTGTTATCCCTCTCAATTTATTCATCCTTATACTTAGGTTTTTCTCCACCAATGTTAAAATCTCTAAACTCATTATCAAAAACATCAGAATAAAAATTCAATTTCACATTATTTTCATCAAACATAACATGATCAGATTCTTCAATACCCATACATCTTTAATTATAAACTCTATAAGCTTTAATATTATAATAATAACCAAGAAAAATAACTTTATCCCTTTTAGAATGAAATTTATCTAAATTATCCTTTGAATTCAAAAGTAAAACTTTACAACCAAAAACTCTTAAATGACCAACTTTAGCCTTTTTTAAATTTAAACAATCCATATGATATTTTCTTTGACAAATGTATAAAGAGAATTATATTTCAAATATATCAATAAAAAAATTGCTTCAAACAAAAAATAACTAGGAAAATTATATTCAATTAACATACTTCTGGATTTTTCAATAAGAGTTCTATTTTTCCATTATATAACACCATTTTTTTGTGGTGTTCTAGGAGTAGAAAAATTATGAAAATAACCCTTATTTTAAATTTTTTCCAATTCTAAATTATAAAATTCAACTTATTTATCACTATGAATATAAAAAATCATACAATATTATTTATTTTTAACTAAATTACAGAAAAGAAATAAATCTAGATAAAGAATCATTTTGATGTGTTTGAAAATAAACCCATGTAAATCTAATATAATCATCAATAATAACTAATGTATATTTCTTTCCTACAAGGATAAAATTTTTAGTAGTATCAAGCAGATAAATTTATACAAATTATAAAGGTTTATTAGTACTTATACGATTGCTAGGTTTGAAAGAAAATTTATGTTGATTCCCATTTATGCAAGGTTCCCAAACATGAAGCTGTTCATTCTTTATAGTAGGTAACAATAGAATATTCTCATGTTTAGATGGATTCTATAACATTCTAAAATTAACATGACCTAATTTTTAATTCTAAATAATGATACCATTGTACACAACATTAAAAAACTTAAAATTTTGAATAGTTAGTTTAGGAAAATCAAGAGTAGAAATATTTTTCATTCGATTAACATAGAATAATGAAGAACCATACCTAAAAAATAAACACTTAATTTTATAATTTCACTTCCATACCATCACTAAATAATTAAGATACAATAATTAATTTATTTTTTAATTCTTAAATGTATAAAAATTCATAAATAATAATATAATTTGAAATATCAACTTTATTGAAACCTTTTACTTTACCTTTTGAATTATCTCTAAATGTAACAGTGCCTCTATCAAATTTGAAATGATTGTGGTAGTATGAAATGTAAAAATATATTTTAGATATCTAATGAAACAAATTGTATAAATATCCAAGATATATAAATAAAGTTATAATAAAATAACTAAAGAATACTATAAACTGAAAAATTAATATAAAAATGAAGACACTCAGCAAGTTCATACTGAAAGTGTGACAATTTTAGAGTCTAAATTAGACTTTTTTGTAGATGAATAAAAGTTAAATATTATTTTATCTTTCATATTAAAAAGTAATTATAAAATTTAAGTCACTAAAGATTAAGATATTATAAAAAATACCTTGAGCTAGTAAAAATCGTATTTCCATAACAAATAATTAATCTAAAATATTTAGCGGGATTGTAATATTAAAAAAATAAAATATAAACAAATAAAAATAAACTCCTAACACAAGTGATGCCCAAGTTTGAATTATCACCAAGAAATAAATAAATTAAGTAATATTTGAGTTTATAATAATAGGTTTTGAATATATTTACTCAGTGTACTCACAAATGATTAAATGAATAAAAAACCAATATTTTTCAAATGAATATTACTATTAAATAATTTTTAGGTATTTAATGGGAGAATTAAGTTGTGTTTATGGATTATATTTTATCACATAATATATGTTTTAAGTTATAATAATGTGATAAAATATAAATGAAAATTATGATATATTTATAATGTAATTTTGTGTCATTTCTAGATTATTTATAATGTTTAAGTTATCTAGGGTCCTAAGTGCAATTTAAGGGGCATTAAACCTATATATATAAGACATGGGAAGCCCAAAAATTAAGTTACTATTCATAACCTTGAAATTGAGAGTGTAACACACCATGATTTTGGAATTTATTTTCTTTAGTAATATATTTGATAGAGTGTGGTATATGAAACAATGAGATTAAACAAACCATAATGTACTATTAAAATATTATTATTTAATTATGATTTTATGACTTATCACTACCCCTCCCTCTAAAGGCAGCCCTCATGGTCTAGTAATGAAAGAAGAGAGATAATGACCCCCGATTCCCACCTTTAGTAGTCCTCAGGTTTTTGACTAGACCCAAGGGTATACAAATTTCACATATAGTAGGAATTAACCTCTATATAATACAGGATTGGGAAATGGGATAATCCACACCTGAGAAACTAAAACATACAATATAAATATCAATCTAAATTATCACACATTACATGAAAATTGTTAATAAATACAAATAAAAGTCTCATAGTGAATATTTAAAGATGGTCCTATGGCATTGAATCAACAATAGCTCCAAAACATGATCTAGTAATGTCTATCTCAGTCCCTAAAGTCCTTGATAAACCCGAAAAAGATTTTATATTCATAGGGTGAGCATAACATGTATACTTAGTTTGATCATAACCAAGGCCTCAAGTGAACATATGAAAATAGAATACTAATGTTCCATTGAAAAAAAATCATATCATACATGAACCTAAATAGTTCAACTAACTAATCATAGCCTCACCATGGAACACTCACCAAATCACACATCTAATATAATACCATAGTATCAAAAGAACACAAAGAATATGCCCCATGATAGAAACTCCCCACTACTTTTCTGCTCTCATTTCCCAATATCAAATATCATATGCTCCCATCCCTTCCATACATGTCACATCACATATCCAAACATCTCTGATGTAGTTTGGGACATATCCCTACCCACCTCATGCTTGCAAGGTCTAGCATCTGGTTTTGGAATCAGCCATCATCACATCAAATCCTCATCAAATTACATTAATACCACATCATATAACCAGGGTAGTGGGGTATCTTGAATGCCAAGGGAATCCAAATCATTCCCTCCTTCATCCACACATGACACCCACCACATATCACACCCTCATCACCACTGGGTTATCTCTAACACCAACTTGTATCATAAATGTGTAATCTTCAATCCCAACCCGTATCAACCCTGGGTAATCTCAAACACCAACCCATATCATTACTATTGATGAAGGAGGAGTATGTAAGTGGTGGTATCTAGCCATCCTTATCACCACCAACTTGGATGTTGGGGAAAAAAACCAAAACCCAAAACATTTGGGTGTTGGTAGGTTATCCAACTCGGATGGGGTGCATATAGAAAGAACATAAAATACATGATATTTAGATAGAACAAAATACCCAACCTATGGGTTCACATCAATTTCACCAGCATACACCACACCATAACCCTTTCACATTATAACATCTGTCACAACTACTATCACTAATAAATTCATCACACCACACAACCACCACAATAACCACACAATTCCACTTAAAATTATAGGTTCCACCATTTTCCATATTTTAATTATTTTCTACTAAATCCTATTTAACAATCCATTAATTCACATTTTCACAACCCTTTTAATAATTATTTAGTTCCTTTTGGCTAATTATCACACATAAATTCTAGCCCATTCTTATCCATCTACAAACCCATGTCATTTTATTTAAATAATTTCAACTAATTACATGTATATCTCGGAAACTAACAAAACCAAACCATACATAACAGCTCACCCATATCACATCAACCATTACCATAATACCTCATTAGCCAAGAAATATCACCACAACAACCACACATATCAATCATCGCACATCACAACCACCAAAAATCACCACCACCCCACATAAAACCACCACATATCATAAACATCAAAAAATCTATTATATCACATAACATTCCAACCAACCATCACATCACTACTCCAAAATTTCCACACCCAACCCAGTCACTACCATCACCAAACAACAAGTCACCACACACGAGGAAACACAACAAGAATAACCACACACATAATAAAAAATTGAATTCCTCAATTTTATATTGAATTAGGTATTTAATTACTTAAATTTATTACTTATCATGGGTATTAATAGAAAAACTACACCTTTCCACAGGAAACCAATTCATTAGTTAGATATAAGTGATTAACCATTTTATTCAGGATGATTTCAAGCAATCACCCAATAAGGGAATCAAAACCATATCAACTATAAAATAAGAAAGCCTCCCCAAAACTATGATTTCCATAAATGGGAATAAGAATGTATAATACAATCAGTAATAACATAAAAATCACTAAAAATTTGATTTTTACCCATTCACATCAATTTTAGATTAGTCTAATTCATTATCCTTGTTAAGCCGAACCTTACTATTTATCAAATGGAAGGAAAAAGGATTGAAATCCCCACATATTCACATAAACAAGGAGAGAACAAGGATCCCCAACCTAAAAGGATATTTCTGATTCCCATCAAATAATAGGGAGAATGAAAACTAACCATAAGTACACAACCGCACATGGAAACCTCAAATTAACCTAAAACATACATAGGGATCATCAAAAACACATCTCAAACACTCCCTGAACAAGAAAAAAATCATCGATAAGTACTCAAAAATATTAATGAGAGTAAACAAGGAATAAAAATGGATTTACTCACCAAGTATTTCAAAATATCAACATCTAGAAGCTAATGATTAGAGTAGTGTAGAGAGGGTGGGAAATTCACCCAAAATTACCTAGGGTTTGTCTAAAAACTATGTGGGATAAAATAATTTAGATAAGCCTTGGAATTTAATAATAGGATTGAACTTGTAAAATTTATGTGTGAAATCCAAATTCATATAATGAGTTTTTGTATGGCCCTATAATTCAGGATGTGAAACATATTTAGTCCATAAACTCCACAAATTCAAAACTTGATGAACATCGACCGATTTTCAAGGTACTTATTCAAATTGTTAATAATTCATTCAAATCATGAGTTCATTAAGCATATAAATCCCATATGAAACTTCAAGTCACAAATCACTACCCTCCAAGACATGAGGAACCTCTAACATCATGAATAACTTTTCAAGACATCAACAACCTTCTGTAGTAGAATTACAACTCCAAACTCCATTGAACCCTCCTTTATCCTCCTCCAAACACCTCCAACTCCCAACTGATCAAAGTAATGGGAAAAGAAGGAACAAAAAATAATATTCAATACTAGTAAAATTATTCTCATCCTAAAGTATCAAGACCAAACCATAATGAAAAGGGAAGGGTCCAAGCATCCATCTCGTGAGATACCTCTAAGATATCTCATTATACCCCAAACAATACCACCAACCGAACACACCAATACAAGAAAAATATATATAAAAAACGCCCTACACAACCAAATCATTATCTCATCAGCCCCAAGACTCATCTATTCCCTTTAACCACTCAAAAAATCATTGAAAATTACACACATCCCAAGCCAACAACTAAATCAAATTCCATAAAACACTACTTAAAGTACACATGTCAAGGAAACCTCCCCTTTATATTAATATATTATCCACCTTGGGTGAAACTAACCCACCTGCATGATTCAATAATGTTTCATAAATATAACATGTCTTGATTAGTAAGGGGGTTTTCCCTTATTAATGTACTTGAATCCATAACACGCACCATCAGAAAATGAAAAAGGAACATCTCATAATTCATAAAGATTGAAACTTTACATTATCAAGGAAAAAGAAGAAGAAGAAGTAGAAACTAAAAAAAAATTAGGGTACTGGGCATGCATGTACATATCATGCTAACAAGTACTCTCCTCCAAGCCACCATGAATCCACAACATATAAACCAAGGATATTTTTCATCTATGTAGAACTTTATATCAATAATCAATGATATTTTAATGTTCACTCCATAAACGTCTTTTCATCCTCAATATCTAACTCTACTCAGTCAATGATGTAGGAGTCATCGTGAATATACTGATGAAGCTGAGACATATGGAATACATCATTAATTCCATACAGTCATGGTGGAACTCACCAAAGATATGTTATCATGATAACATGATCCAATACCTCAAAAGGCTCAACAAGACATGGAGAAAGCTTAATCCCCCTACCATAACTCTACTACCCTGTCAAGGTGAGACCCTCAAGAGAACATGGTATAAAATATAAAACTCCAAAGGCCACTACCTACCATTATCATATGCCATATGATGATTCTAAACCATCCTAATCCACTCCTAGACCATCTGAATATTTTTTTTCATGCTCTATAATACATCAGGACCAAGAACTACAGACTTCCCAACCTCTATTCAACACAATAGAGAACACCATAACTGCCCATAAAATGCCTCAAATAAGGCAATTACAATGAATGAGTGGTATCTGTTTTTATAGTAATGCTCATCCAAAGTTAGTTTCTTTACCTAAGATCCTCCAAAATACACGACACAAGATCACAACATATCCTCCAGTTTTCAGATAGTACACTCCATCTTTCCAATTTTATAAGGGTGAATAGAAGTGCTAAGGTTAAATTGGGAGGAAAGGAACATTGAAATACCCTCCATAACCATGAGGTAAAATTAGGATCCCAATTGAAGATGATGGTCCTCAGTACCATGTGAATCCTAACCACTTCATCCACATACTACCTCACTAAAACATCCACAACACTCAATTCACAGATCTCCAGAAAATGAGTTAACATCATTAGTCAATCCACAATCACCCAAACTACACCACATACTCCCTGAGTCTAGGGTAAATCACTAATGAAATCCATTGATATGTCATACCATTTCCACTCAGGGATATCCAAGGGCTACAAAAAAACCTTTAGGAACATGGTGTTCAGATTTCACATGCTGAAAAACTAGACACTTCACCATAAACTGTGATACTGACCATTTAATTCCAGGCCACCAAAGATAACTTCTGTTTTCTTAATAAATATTATTCACATTGAGATTAACTACTAGGGTGAGTTGGAAAACTCATAGAGAACACCCTCATGCATAGAAAATGCAACAAACAACTACCCTTGGAATAAAATTCTATTATGACCAACCTTCTGGGGAATCACCATGATTGACATGGTCACACATTACCTCTACCTATAAGTCTACCCATTGAGACTCACCTACATAATTTATAAATCCATGGTAATATAAAAAATATAACCTTAGTCACTATTTTCCTCCATATCAAGGTACATCATTGGAAGATCCTCCATCCATTTCCAAACATCCATAGACTCCCAAACTACATCTCCTCAAGAATTGCAAATCAACACATCAAAAACAATATCCCCCTTTCCTGGGGTGAAAGATATCTCAAAATTTTAATTCTAAAGAAACTCCATCCACCTGTACTGGTGTAGATTTAGATCCTTCTGAAAGAAAAAATATTTCAAGCTCTTGTAGTTTGTGAAAACCATAAAGCACTCACCGATGAGGTAATGATGACACAAATTTCATGAAAACACAACCACAAACAACTCCAGCTCATGGGTGGAATAATTATTCTCATGGGGATGTAAATACCTAGACCCATAAAAGATTACCTTGTTCTACTACCTCAAGATTCATCCCATGCCTAGATGCGATATGTTATAGAAAACCTAAAACATCACTCCCACCTTAGAAAAATCAAGTACTAGGACATTGATCAAATTTTTCTTTAGGTAAATAAATTATTCCTAGCACTGATTAGTCTATATAAAATATCGTTCTTTCCCAGTCAAAATTGTGAGTGGGGTTATAACCCAAGAGAAAACAGACACAAGCCTTTGATAGTATCCCATGAGACCAAGGAAATTGTGAACCTATTACATGTTCTTAGATGCTTAATAATAAATAACTACCTAAATCTTTTATAGGTCAATGGAAACACCTTTATGAGATACTAAATTCCTAAGTAAATGTACCTCTTAGGTTTAGAACCTACACTTTTATAGTTTACCATGGATTTGGGGGAGATGAAGGATCTACAAGACAACTATGAGGTGATCAAAATTTTCCTCCTCTAACTTCAAATAGATCAATATATCATTGATGACCATGATAATGAATTGTTCTAGGAAATCATGGAATATGGAGTTCATGATCCCCATGAAAATAGCTAGTGAATTTATTACACTGAATGACATGACCGTGAACTCGAAGTGTCTATATTTTCACCTGAAGAAATTATTCTAGACATCCTCTTACTTCACCCTCATCTGGTCATATCTAGACTACATATAAATCTAAAAAATACAAAAGGTTCATTTTATATGGTTGAACATATCTTCAATCCCCAGGAGAAGGTAATTATTCTTGACTATCATTTGATTAAACCTCCAATAGTTTACACACAACCTCATACCACCGTCCACTTTCTTGGTGAACAATACTAGGGAACTGAAAGGTGATGAACTGGGTTGTATGAAACCCCTATGTATCAGATCATGTACCTATATAATCAAATATCACAGCTCTATAGGCCCTATTCGATAGAGATCCATCAAAATCAGAGACACAATTGGTTGTATCAATATCCCAAATTCAAAATCATGTCAATGTGGTGGTAATATAACCTCATCTATGAAAACATATAGGAACTCTTCCACAGTCATAAGAACATCCTCTGTATGAGTTCCCACTAATATCTCCATTAATAAAGAAAAAATAATCTACACTTCATTACCACCCATCCAATAACTCTTATTACCAATGAACACCACTCATTATCTTCCACATAGAAAAAAAACTATCATATGGAAATAGTTGATGACTACATGTATGGAATATAGATAATCAATTCTAAGGATAATTTCATTTGGTTATATATGCAGTAAAAAATAAACCTTCCACTAACTGGTGTTTCCTTATTACTAGCTTATATCCCTGACACACATCTAAAAAACAATACTAACATCCAACTAGTGCAAATAATACTAGGGGAATTGAAATAATCTTTATATCTATTTCTAAATTATGGACCAAAGTAGGAGAAACAATGGAGAGATAGTATCCTAAATAAAATAGAACACAAATAAGGGTTGATGATAAATTTATCACACCTCAAACAACCTCTGGACCAATTGGTATTATTTCCTCTATCGCATGCATCTGATCATACCCATAACCTTTTAATATCTAATATTGGGCTCCTAGAAAATTCTCTAGACTAGGTATATATGGATGAAACCATCATGGGAAACCCTATTCCCTTGGATACTGAACAAGTGTTGGCGGTCCTTGCTGCTAAAACTACCTCAGATGCAACTACTGTTGTTTCTAAAAAGGGTCTTGACCACCCATCTAAAACCATCCTCCCTAAGTAATCATACATTGATCATGGTAGTAGAAATATCCCTCATAGACATAACATGAAAACAAGTTGTCCCTAGAAGTTTCAAAAAAACTACTATTCTTATAAGGATGTGAAGGGATATTTTGCGTTCTATTCCCCACTCATTGGAACCCTGATCACCTTAACATCTACAACCCACTACCTGAAGACCTACTCTTAAAGACACCCTGCTGGACACTCACTCAAGGCTCACCTCCTAGAGAAAACATATGGTAAATAACTTCAGCCTTCTTCTACACCTCCATGTATTTAGATAACATAAATGGGGTGACTATATACCCTATCATTGGGATTAATGCATCTTCTAAAAACTATGCTCTAGACTATTAATCTGGGAAAAATTCTAGAGAAAAGTATAGGAGGTCCTTGAAAATAATTCCAAGCTCCCAAACAAACATTATTTACTAATAAATAGATAAAATATCTTATATATTTGTTGACTTCATTTTCATTGATAATAATTTAAAACAAAACTCCTTTTAGAAGTATGTCCACAACAAATATGCCTATTTTCAAACACCCATAAATAATGTCCACCACTGAAACATATCACCTCACATATAAATCACTACCAACTACACCCAAAATATACCCTGAGACTAAATCAGACTGAAATAGATCTTGAGTTCCTCCAATCAATGATCTATATCAAGATCTAAGATGCTCCCTTCATACTTTCCCAAACTCTTCCACAGAAAGTCACATCAGGACCTCTACCATGCCTCATCCTACTCTATTGGGTGTAAATTTTGATGATTTACTAGATCAAACTTCTGAACCTATAATTTCTAGGCTAGTCAAATATGATGACCAAGATCCATTCTTGAAAATACATAAGAAATATTAAGCCTAGTATCATGGAATTTGGTTAAATTTTATATAATTAATTCATTTAATTTCCCAAAATCACTCAATTTTTATAAAAAGGAAAGATATTACAATGCATGTATCTCTTCTAGGTCTCTAACTTACAAATAAGACCACATAACATGGTTGTTAAATAATCTCAGATTCCTTATATTGGATAACGAGGGCCCATAAAATCTCATTTCCTAGCCAATCTCCCGACCCTATGTCATGCACCAAGATAAAATGGAATTATTTTCCAATAGAACCATGAAATACTCACAGTTACTAACTCTATGATCTATCTTAACACTCAAACAAAACCCTTGAAAACACTATTTAAACACCACATCCCTCAAAAGGTAACCCTCTTGGGTAGGCAATAAAGGAAGATAGATAATGACCCATGATTCCCACCTCTAATAATCCCTAGGTTTTTGACTAGCACTAAGGGTATTAAAATATCACATATGGGAGGTATTACCCTCTATATAATATAGGGTTGTGAGATAGGATAATAAAATTCCAAGAAACTCCAAAAAATAAAAAATATATTAACCTAAACAATCCCATAATGTATGAAAAATAAAAAATACAAATAAAAATCCTTAAGTGAATATAAAAATTCATTCTTATGGTAAGGACTCAAAAAAACTCTAAAACCCTAGTTAGTAATTTCAAAATTTGTCCCTGAAGTCCCCTTGGAAACCTAAAAAATAGTATATATATGTAAGGTGAGTATAACATGTATAATTAATAGGATAATACTAAAGGTATCATGTGTACATGTGATAAGGGACTAATAATGCAGAAATAAACAAACCAAAGAAAACAAATACACCGAAATAGGTCAACTAACCAATCCCAGTATCATCATGGAAAGCACACCAAATAAAAAATACAATATAGTAACATAAAATAAAAATAACACAAAGAATAGGCACCCCAAAATCACTTCCCCACTTTTTTTCTTCTCTCATGCCCCAATATCAAACATCTTATTCTCCCATACTTTACAAACATATCACATCACATGTCCATTCATCTATGATGTGGGTAAGGATGAATCCATACCTTCCCCCCCTCATAAGATCTAGAATCTAATGTTAGAATTAGTCACCATCACATCACATCCTCATCACATTACTTCACAACTATATCACATAACCAGAGAAGTATGGTATCATGAACATGAAGGACATCTACATCATGACCTCCTCCAACCACACATGATCCCCCCACATATCACATCCTCATCACCACTGGGTAATATCCAAAACTAACTTGAATCATCATTGGGTAATATCTAACACCAATCCATATCATTATTGGGTAATCTCTAACACCAACCCATATTATCACTGCTAGCAAAGGAAGAGTGTGGAAGATGGGGTAGTCAGGTATCCGTATCACCACCAACCTGGATGTTTGGGAAAACACCCATAGCCTAAATAATTTAGGCTTTGGTAAGGTTATCCAACTTAAGCATGGTTTGTATATAAATAAAATAAAATACATGATAGATAGATAGAGAAAATATGAAAACTATGGGTTCATATCAACTAAACTAGTATTCACCCTACCACCACCCATGTAACTTACAATATATGTCATAACCACTTCAACCACTAAATGTATCACACCCCAAAACTACCACACATAACAACATAATTTCAATTTCAATTAAAGGTTCCACATTGGTCTATATTTTAATGATTTTATACTAAGTCTCATTTACTAATCCATTCATTCACATTTACATGACCCTTTCATTAATCATTATGTTCATTTAGGCTAATTATCACACATCAATTCTAGCTCATTTTTATTAATCTACCAACCCATTTCATTTTTTACAGTGTTAAAATTTATTCCATGGCTAACCAAGAAACTAACACTACCAAACCACACATAATAACTCACCAATATCAAATCAACCATTTCTGTAACACCACATCATCCAAACCATCTCATCACAACAACCACAAATCTCTACCACAACACATCACAAACACCGCATGACACAACCACCACAAATCACCACCATCACATAAACACTCAAATCTCATACCATAGAAACAAATCATCGCATCACTACCTCACCCTTTCCACACCCAATCTAGTCACTACCATCACCCCACCCCACCCCACCTCACATAAGGAAACACAACAAGCACAACCAGACACACCACCGTTACATAGTTTCCACTATTTTAGATTCAATAAGGGATTTTTTACTTTAATTTATTACATAGCATGAGTATTATAACAAAAATTTCATATTTCCATGAAAAACCCATTCATTATACCGATATAAGTGATTAATCATTTCATTCAAGGTGATATCGAGTAATCAGGAAACAAGGGTATCACAACCATATCAACTACAACATAAGAATGGATCCCCAAATCCATGATTTTGGGTAATGGAAACATGCTTGTATAATCTCATCATAAATAACATAAAAATTATTAAAATGTGTGATTTATATACATATCCATCAATTTCAGATTAATCCAATTCATTATCTTCATTAAGACAACCCTTACTATCTACCCAATGGAAGTAAAAATAATTCAATCCCCACACATGAATATAAATACAGAGATAACTTGGATCCCCTAACTCTAAGGAGATTTATGAATCTCTATACACAATAGAGTGAAGAATAAACAAATATAAGAGAAAAAATGCTCAAGGAAACCATGAATCAACCTAAACCACACAAATATATTATCAAAAAATTCATCCTAGAAACTCCATAAACTAGAACAACATCACCAGTGCATACTACCAAAGATGAACTATAGAAAACAAGGAAGGATAAATTGATTTACTCATCACAGTTTTACAAAGATCAACATCTAGAATCTAGGGATCAGGGCTAATAATATAGGGATATAAAGTCTCCCAAAATCATCTAGGTTTTTACAAAAAACCAAGAGGGATTAAATAATTATAGTGATCCCCGATATTTATAAACAAAATGGACCATGACATATTCAGGAAGTGAAAACCAGGTTGCTATCATATTTTTTTCATGAGGCTCTTGAATTCATGAAATATATCATATTCCTTTCATAAACTCCTTAAACTCAAAACCCAATGAAGGTCCACTGATTTTCAAGGCTCTAATTCATGTTGTGAACAATTCCTTCACATTGTGAGTTCATTAAGCATATAAATCCCATATGGAACTCCGAGTCATGAATCACCAGTCTTCAAGACAAGAAAAAATAGTAATACAATGAATAATTATTCATAACATAAAAGAAATACTATATTAGAATTAAAACTCTAAAATCCACTGAACTCTCCTTGATCCTCCTTTGAAACACCTCTAACTCCCAAACTAGGAAAGTAACAATCCAAGAGGGAGCAAACCATTACATGACTTAACCATTGGTTTGGATGGTATAAATATGAATACTGATATTAAAAAATTTGTGTAGATTTTTTTCCTTAATAACATGAATATTCAATCATGAATTTATTATAAATTGGTTTGAAAATAATATAAAATCTTTTGAAGGTAAAAGATATGTTTTTCATAAAATAGTTTTTATGTGTACAATGTGTTTTTATCTTAAAAGATTATAATTTTCACTACTGATAAATGATTATAATGAAATATGTATATTATATATATCCAATTTAATGAATTAACATTTATATAATTGTGTTAATTAGTAAAATAATGTGAATACATCCCTTTTATAATTCAAAAATACATTTTCTTCAAATGTGGGTTTTATTGCAATTTGTGTGTGGATATTAAAAATAATTTCTTATAGTTATTAAATTTTTATTTGATAAAATGGACACAATTTTTTAAATCATCATATCAATATAATCTTAGGATGATTTTTTTGGATTTTTCTAGTAAGATTGATTTTTGAGTGAACATTGAAAATACCAAATTTTAAATACTGACACCTTTTTGAAATTATTATGATATAAGAATTAATTAATAAATTTTAATACCTATTTATCAAAAAAATATATTTTTAATGAGTTAAATAATGTATTTTAAAAAATTATTTTGATTTTTATACTCATGATTTACTTTTATGACCATAAGTTATATTTTATTCAAATTAAAAACTATTTTTGGATCGTTGCATTTAATAGTTTGGTTGGAAGGTGAAATTAATTTATGGATTGATATAAATATTAAAAATCATTCATTTTTTATTAAATAACAAAATAAATTCTTGGGAATCAAATTTATACTTTATTTCAAGGTAGAATGATTTTAACGCTTCAATTGGTTATTTTCCTTAAAATCACTTTTCATGTGTTTTTTAAATTTATAATAAAATTAATTTCTTCCACCTATATATTTTGAATCAGATAAAGTGGAATAAAAATTTTGAATCATCACATCCGAAAAAAATTATAATTACCCTTTTATTTTGGTTATATAATTAAGTTATCATGGTAAAAATTTAAGTTATTAAGGTTTAGGTTAAAATGTTTTTAATAAATAGATAAGTCAAAAATATATCTATAAAACTTGTCTAAATGTGATTTTTTGAATTTATTTAGACCCTATAATATCTTATCTTTTAATTTGGGGTTTCTTAGTGTGAGTTGACCATGAATATGACTTAATATTAAATGAAAACTTTGAATAATTATATGTGTGCCACTCCCTTTTCTTCCTCACATGTTTTGACCGCACTAGATCAGAAAACCCCACATAAATCTGTCCCAAAAATCCCTTCCCATTTTCTAGAGGTCTTGGTCTTATGAAAATACCAAATCTAATATTATTATGTTTTATTAAAATGAAGCTTTCCAAATAATAGGTATAACTCTTAACCAATTTCTTTCATTTTATTTATTATTCTATCTCCATAAATTATATCCCTACCTTGATGATATGATAACATAAGTATTTTATATATATTGAAATTTTATTATGATTATTTAATAACCCATTATCATATCTTTTTATATCGTATTGAAAATAATACATCGCTCATGCTTATGTGTGGACTAACACCTTAATGAAGTGATGTGTTTCGTTTTTCATTACCACCTCAAAATGCTCATTATTATTATTTATTTAATAAATATATTTTATATTCATGAAATAATTATGACTTTAAAAATATAAGATATTACTTAATCTCCTACCCTTCCAACCATTAAAAAAAATTATAATGTCACTAATGTGTATATATGGAATGCCCCCTCCACAAAGTGATGTGATTCATTTTTCATGTCTGCCATTTATGGATGATTCTAAAATTTTGTTTAATGTATAAACATGATAATTATTTCGTGATTAATATTTTTTTATATTATTTTAAAATGGACCCTTTTACCTTGGACAACCTACCATTTTTTTTGTGGATTTTGAACCACACATCCTCAAAACATCAGACATAAACTTAATCGATTTAGTAACTATATAAGACATGGTAATAAATTAAAAAATATATATAATGATAAATGAATAAAACTAATTTTTTTTCTCAGTAAAGTTACTAATTAATATAATTTCATTATACACGTGTTAAATAACATGTTCGTAAATTTGGGAGTAGTGGTAGGGTATTTCTCATCTCAATTTTATTTCATTGATAATTATGCTATTTTCAACATCTATCCTACATGAAAATTTTTATACCAAGCTGGGAAGAGGCCAATATAGAAAGAAATTAAGGTAACCTAAAATAGTAGAGACCAAGCACACTCGTTTCACCACATGATCTCTTTTTTTTGGTGTATGAACTGCCTTATAGATTTATTTTATCATTATTTTTAAAAAAATTATATTAGTTTTCAAATCCATTTCAAGTTATCTTCTTCAAAATAAATTTTTTTAAAAGTTAAAATAATTCATAATGGATTTTTCTTTAAAACATTGCTTTAACAGATTTAAATTATTTATCCTCCATATCCATATTCTCTTAAATGTCTCGAGAATTTTATTATTTACGAATAAATTATTGATAAATGTCATTTTATACTATATTTTACTTTGATTATATATTTCTAATAATATATTTTCAATATTTCCAATATAGGTTATTTTAATTTTATTTAAAAGTAAAAGAAATAATTCTTAACGTATGCGGCATTGTTTCTTTTTCCCAATGATATATATATTATTTTTTTTATCATGATTCCTTTAAAAATTTCCATGGTTATTTTTGAAAACAAATATTTTTCTCAATATTATAAAATTATTAGATTTAAATATATTTTATAATATAAAAGAACATTTATCATCTTTATGAGATAATTGAATGTATTTTTCTTATTGGTTAAAATGAGTTTTCAAGGTTTTTATGATGAAAAAGTAAAATATTGAAAATATTGTTTTTTATGATATAGTACCTTATCATTATAGATAATAAAAGGTGAGCTTTATATAACTCATGAAGATGGGTGAGTCCAATATATATCTCCAATGCATTGGGTAATGAATAGTCTTTAAAGGTAAAAAATGAGGGAGATAATCATGTTGGTTAATCCTATAAAATAAACTAGACATAAATTATTATGACTTGAGTTAAAAAATGAGTGAAAATAGGTTATGGATATGATGATCCATAATATCTATATTATTCTTTTGAAAATGGAATTTATGGAAATATTTTTTTTTATAAGTTATGGAAGTTTTTTGATCTTTTAAATGTGAAAGGTTTGTTTTTAAAAAAAATGTTTTCATGATTATTTCATGGTTTTCTATATTCCTTATAAAGTGTTTTAAAGGTTCTATCTAAGAAGAGATTTATTTTCTCATGTGGATATACATTATTTATGTGCTCAAATTTTTATTGTAAAAAAGGTAAACACTTTCATGGGTTTTTGATTTTTTCACTGGACTAATGGAGTTCCCTTATTTTTGTATACTTTAATAAGTGTTCCTTTTCTCATACCATGTTTTAAAATTATTTCATGGGATCTAGGTATGTTTATAAACTATTAAAAGGTCAATATTTACACTATAGTCAGATGTATTAAAATATAAAGAAGTGTTTCGAATAAAATAAGAGTTTAAATTTAAGAATCATGTTTTGTGAATGAAATTCACATTGAGTTTTTGTGTTCTATATATAATGAATTTTTTTTCCTAATTCTCTAAAAATCTAAACTTAAAGAACCTAAAAATTTAAGTATGTGAAACCCATTTTTATAAATCATGTAATTATGGTTTGTTTATGTTATGAGGCATTATATTTGATATCAAAGGAATTGTTTTTATAACTTTAGTGGTTAGGATGATTCAGATGAGGATATTTTAAGAGTTTTTGATATCATCATAGGTTAATAAGTATAAGCTTGGTCATATATTTAAAGTCATATATAATCTTTTTAGATTTTATGTGATGAGATTTTAAGAAAATTAAGGTTATTCAAGGATATATTTATGGTAATAAAACCATTAGGTTTTCTTTGTATTTTATAGAAAATATTCTTTGAGTAGGAATGATTTTATATTTTCTGAACATAAGTTGAATGATGTTGATAAACTTTTGGTTTAATATGATCATTGATTTTGAGGTAAATACGGTTAATAGGGACAAAATTTTATTACATTTTTGGAACATATGTTTTATCATATAAGTTACCAAGGGACTGAAAATTGATTTGGTGTCAATGTGATTAATGTTATTTTTAAATAATTTTAGTATTTTGGGAATATTATATGATTAAAAAAATGGAATTTTTTAAAAAATATTTGATTTTATTTTATAAATAAAGGTTGAATTATATTTTGAAAGTATATATGATTTTATTTATAATTTATGGTGATTCATGATATTTATGTGAAATATTACCATATTTTAGATATTATATTATTTGGGTATATATATTTTTGGTATGAAACATTATGAATGACTAATGTTGTTTGGATATAAATGTTAATTTGATCTCAAAAGAATAAGTGATCAAATATTTATAATTTTTGAGTTTTGAATTTTGTTAGGCCTATTTTGAAGAGATTTAAGGTTAATAATTTATGGAATAATTTAGGTTAAAATTGGGTGTTATTATTGAGATTTTGGAGATTGATTTATGAAGGTTTATTCATATTGAATATTAATTTATCTTTTAGAAACCATTTTGGTTTTGGTTAATTTTTATAGATAGGTGGAATAACTTGTTATCATTTTACGAATCTTTTTATCCATTAAAATTTAATTTTAGTTCTTTAGGAATGAAAAATTCATCTTTAATATTCATCCTTTGGTGGAAGAGATGAGATAAAAGTGAAAACTAATTGAATCAAAACAAAAGGATGAAATTGGGCTTATAAAATGGAAATATAACAAGTAATTATATTTTCTTATGTTCTCTATCTTTAAAGTAAAATAATACCTCAACTATATAAAAAAGATCTTGAAATAAAAAAATGTTATCATTTTACATTTATTTCTGATAAATTGGTGTCTTGTATATCCAATACCGATTTATTGTTTTTTTATTACCTTTCTTGTGAACATTTTATCTATCACCCTCTATTATTCCTTGAACATTATTTTTCCACTTTATGACCATATTTTCACTTCTCGTCAATGATCTCTTTATCTGGGAACTAGATTATGTGTTATTACATGTGACCTTCTTATTTCCCTTTTCAAGTTTGTAAAAGGATATTTTATTTTCCCTTATTTGATGTGGATTTTCAACAATGTTTTTTTTAAATATTAAAAAGTTTTTTTCTTTCCTTATTATATGTTTTATCATCCATTCCTTGGAAATAATTTAAAAAAAATATTTTAAAACATTTTTATTATAAATAATTTAAAATTTTATTGATACAATTTCTTTACATTTGAGAATTCAACACTCTAATGTTTTTGAATTTATTTTCCTTTTGTAATATATTTGATATTGAGTGGAATATGAAATATTAAGCTAAAACCAAGAATGATGTTTTATAGAAATATAATTATTTAATTGTGACCATTATAACATAGCCACTGGTTTATAGGGTATGAATAGGAATAACTGTATTATGAAATATATATAGAAAATTTTAATTAATAAAATTAATAATAAATCATGAATTGATAATAAATTGGTTCTAAATTATGATAAAACTTTTGAGGTAAATGATGTGTTTTTCATAAAACTATTTTTATGTATGAAAAGTCTTTTTATCATTATAGGTTAAAATTTTCACTATTGATAAGTGATTATAATGGAATAATTATTATATTGTTATGCATCCACTGATTGCGGCTGCACACTTCAATAGAGGTGGGCTTCCCACCCCTACCAATCCCATTTGAAATACCTATAAAAGGTATTGCAATGCTCCCCCAAATAGATAGATGAAACTTTCTGAAGGATAGAGGAAATTCTTATCAATAAAATATTTGTCCTTATTCCTCTTAATCTTTCTCCTCTATTCTAGTTTTTATTGTTTAAAATTTATTTTCTCAACACGTTATCAGTACAAACACTCAAAAAGAAGAATATTATGTTTTTGTTTTTATTTTTCACCACCTGGTTGGATGATTATTATTATTTATTCTTTTATCTTTATTTTACCTCAAAATTGGATGGTTTATGTGGTTTATTTTAATTACCACCATAAAGGTTGGTTTACCACCTGTTTGGGTAGTTTAAATTTATTTATTTTGATTCGCCTAATTGGACGATATAATTAATAAATCAATACATATAAGAATGTTTTAAACAAGTAATGCAATATATATATGTATTTATTTTCAAATCCCCACATGAAAGATTTATTAACTGATTAGGGTGGGATATATATATATATATGTATATATAATATTAAATGATAATATTAACCTGATTTTAATTTTTTCTAGTTATCATCATGTCAAATATTGTGAATCTTGAATTCACCACTCTTGAAATTATTGAAAGTAATTACTTGCCATAGATGATATATGTATAAATGGATCTCAAATTAATGGATATCATGGAAACAATTAAATAAAATAATTTTCAAACCCTCCAAAATAAAGAAAAGGTGATGATCTTCCTCAGAAGACATCTCGATGAGGTTTTGAAATGTGAATACCTCACAGAAAGAGATCCATGCCAGCTTTGGAAGAGTTTGAAAGAGAGGTATGATCATCAAAAAGAGGTTGTTCCTCTAGAAACCTATGATGAATGTAATTCTTTATGCTTCCAATACTTTAAAAGGGTCAGTGATTACAATTCTTCCATGTATAGAATTGTATCACAACTCAAGTACTGTGGTATTGGGATTATAGATTACGATATGATTAAAAAGACATATAAGAAATTTAATGCATCTAAAATCACCCTAAAAAAATAATATTGCTTGTGAGGGTATTTAAAATATTTGAATCTCATATCATCATTTCTTGTAGACGATAATAATAGTGATATTTTGATTAAAAATCATAAGTCTCATCCTACTTGTTCATCGGTATCATTTCCTGAAGAAAATTCTATATTTCATGAAAATAATAACGGAAGAAGTTGGGAACATGATTCTTATAGTGGATGTGATTTTGGTGTAAGATGTGGTCGAGGACATGGTTGTAACCACGGGTTTACTCGAAATGAATATTAAAATCAAAGAAATATCAGCTCAAACACTCCAAGGAATCCTGAATATTCCTTCAAAAGGTGTAGTTCTACGGGAAATTGTTCTAAAGTTTTCCAAACCCCAGAGCATCATTATAATCTCTATAAATCATCTCTTGAAGCAAAGAATAATGAACCACATTTTTTTGGACATCCTATAAAGATAAAGAAAAGGAGATGAATTTTACTAATAATCACAAGCCATCAAATGATGATTTCACATACCTCAAAGTGAGTGATTTTAAGTGCAAATTTAATGAGATGATAATTGGAAATAATTCATAGAATTTATAGTAGTTATGATATATGATATGTCATTTTTTTCTATATGTTTTATATTTTAGATGTTTTATTATTTAAATTTCACAAGGTTCTTCTTATAATGTTATTCTCTATAATTTGAAGCATTGGAATGAATTGGTTAAATGAGACAAATATTTTCATATCAAATAGTGGAAAACACACAAAATTATTAAGAATAAAAAATATTTTTCTAATCATAAATCAACAAGACCAATTGTGAATACTATATCAAGTCCAACAGATCTGATAGAAGGGAATGGTAAAGTGTGTTTTTATTTACACAATGAGCCATAATGTTTTTTATAAAAGATGCACTATTTTCCACAAATTACAAAAGAAACTTGTTATATTTCAATTATATATACCGGCATGTGTATGATACTCAAACTATATATGAGAGAAATGAAAAGTACATGTTCATTACCATTAATAAATTTAGTAAGATTCATGTACTAGAAAAACTACCAAAATTATCATCTGGATTGCATTATACATATATAAGTGTAATCGAAACACATATGGTAGTAAATAATGGACCACAAATCATTAATTTATGGAATGAATGAATAGGCTATCTTGGTTTAAGAATTATTTGAAAAAAAATTGAAAGTTCTCATGGACATTCAGTAAAGGTCCAACAGATCTCTCCACTAAGAAAAATTCCATGCGAGGCTTGTTCGCTTGGAAAGCTGATCATGAGACCATATCCAGCAAAAAATAATGCTGAAATTCCATCTTTTCTTGAACGAATTCAAGGGTATATATGTGGAATAATTCATCCATCAAGTAGGCCTCTTAAATATTTTATGGTATTAATTTATGAATCTAGTAGATGGTCACATGTATGTTTTATCTCAACTCATAATGTTGTGTTTTCACGTTTTATGTCCCAAATATTTAAATTGAGAGCACAATTACTAGACCATTTCATTAAGAAAGTAAGGCTTGATAATTCTAGAGAGTTTACATCTCAAGATTTCAATGATTAATATATATAAATGAGGACTACTTTAGAGAATCCATTCAACTATGCACATACACAAAATGGTTTAGCTTAATCACTGATAAAACACCTAAAACCTATTTTTAAACCATTAATAATGTGAACAAAGTTATCGAGCTCTGTATGGGGTCATTCAATATTTCATGCCTTGACATTAATTCACATTAGGCCAAGTGCCTATCATAAACACTCACCACCCCAATCAGATTTTGGCCAAGAGCCCGACATCTCCCGCTAAGAATATTTGGTCATTTATTATATACACCAATTGCCCCCCCACAACGTACAAAGATCGGACCTAAAAGAAGGTTGGGAACATATGTTGGATAAGAATCCTCATCTATCATTAGATATATTGAACCACAAACTGGTGGTGTATTTACAACACATTTTGTAGATTGACACTTCAATGAAGAAGTATTCCCATCATTAGGGGGATACAAAAAACAAAGGGAGGAGATTTCTTGGGATGCTAAAACGTTATCTTTTCTCGATCCTCCTACCTGTAAATATGATTTGGAAGTGAAAAAGATTTTATATTTTCATGAACTAGAAAATCAATTACCAGATGCATTTATTGATTCAAATGGTGTGACTAAATCACATATACCGGATATAAATACACAGTCTAAAATTGTTGTCCCAAGGACACAATGACATAATGATTTTATAGAAATCTCAAATACAAGCCTGAAGCACAGAAGAAAAATTGGATCTAAGGATAGAAATCCATAAAAAAGAAAAGGTATGAGTATAATTTAAAACCCCATTATGGAGTCATGTGTTCTATAAGAAACATGTAATTTAAGTGTTCTTCAAGAAAAACATGATGAGAATCATAAAAATAATTCACAGGATATAGAAAACCCTAAAGGTTTGGAAAATAATGAAATATATCTTAATTATACTACTATAGGTTATATATATTATCAAATTAATATGGAAAATATTGATGAAATATTTTCATATTCTATGTCACATGATATAGAAAATGAAGACTCTGAACCAAGATCTGTTATGGAATGTCAAAAATGACCTAATTGGAATAAATGGAAAGATGTAATGCAAGTTGAATTAAATTCACTTAATAGGTGAAGAGTTTTTGGACATATCATACTCACACAAGAAGATGCGAAACCTGTTGGATATAAATGGGTTTTTGTGCATAAGTGTAACAAGAAAAATGAGATTGTAAGATATAAATCTCATCTTGTCACACAAGGTTTTTCTCAAAGACTTGGAATTGACTGTGAGGAGATATATTCTCCTATTATTGATGTTATTACTTTTCGATATCTAATTAGCCTTAAATTAACTGAGAAGGATAATATTCATCTTATATATGTTGTTACAAATTATTTATATGGGTCACTTGATAATAGTATATATGACAATCCTTGAAAGATTCAAAATACCAGAAGTATTGAAATCAAAACCCAAAGACCTATATTAAATTAAATTATAGAAATCCCTATATGGATTAAAAAAATCTGGGCATATGTGGTATAATAATTTAAGTGAATATTTTTTAAATAAAGGGTATGTAAATAACCCCATATGGACATGTTTTTTTATTAAGAAAACAACATCTGGATATTCAATCATTACCGTTTATGTTGGTGATTTAAATATAATTAGAACTCCAAAAGAGATCAATGAAGCAATGAGAAACTTAAAGGATGAATTTGAAATGAAATACCTAGGAGAAACCAAGTATTATATTTGATTACAAATTGATCATATTCCAAGAGGTATATTTTTACATTAGTCAAATTACACTGAAATGGTCTTAAAATGATTTAATATGGATTAAAAGAATCCATTAAGTACTCTAATGGTTGTTTGGTATTTATATACTAAGAAAGATAAATTTCCACCCTATGAAGAAAATGAGGAGTTGGTTAGTCCAGAAGTATTATACCCTAGTGCTATCAGAGCACTAATGTATCTTACTAATTGTACTCATCCAGATATATCTTTTTCTACTAATTTGTTGGAAGGATTTAGTTGATCCATACATGAATACACTGGAATGGTATTAAACATATTTTTTGTTATCTTTATAGCACTAATGATTTGGTTTTATTTTATTCTAACAAATTAGAAAGGAATATGGATGGTTTTACATATATAGGTTATTTATCTGATCTACATAATGCTCAATCACAAACTGGTTATGTGTTCATAGTAGGAGGTACTACCATGTATTGGAGATCACAAAATAATACACTCATTGAAACATCATAAATCATGTAGAATTGATAACATTACATGAATCAAGATGAGAATGTGTTTAGTTATAGTCTATGACTCAACACATTTGAGTGGCTAGTGGATTGCCTATGGATAGTATCTTAACAATTTTATTCAAAGATAATATTGCATACATCACACAATTTAAGGAAGGCTTTATCAAGAATGATTTGAAAAAACACATAACACTGAAATTTTCTCCTTCACACAAGATTTAATGAAGAATATATATATCAAAATGCAATATGTCTGATCCAATGACAACGTTGCAGATTTATTTAAAATGGCACTATCAACCGTTATCTTTAGAAATTTTGTACATAATATAGGGATGCGTAGATTGAAAAATTTGTAATGTAATATAAATTTTATTTGGAGTCTAAGTGAATGTACTCTTTTCCTTATTCTAGTTTATATCCCACTTAGTTTTTCCGGAAAAGGTTTTTAATGAGGTAGTATCAAAACACGTATGACATTGATCGGGGTGTGCATCCCAAGGGGGAGTGTTAGGTAGCCGCTGATTACAGCTGAACACTTCAATGGGTGTGGGCTTCCCACCACCACCAATCCACTTTTCACTTTCTATAAAAGGTATTAAAATCCGCTCCCAAATGGATAGATGGAACTACTGAAGGATAGAGGAAATTCTTATCAATAAAATATCTGTCCTTATTTCTCTTAATCTTTCTCTATTATTCTAGTTTTTCTCGTTTCAAATTTTTTTTCTCAGTATATATATATATATATTCAATTTAATAAATTGACATTCATAAAATTAAGTTTATTTGGAAAGGAATGAGAATAAATACATTTTTTACTTCAAAAAAACATTTTCCTCAAAAATGGTTTTTATTTCATTTTGTGCATGGATATTACAATTAAGTTTTGCCACTTTTATATTTTTTTTTTCTATAAAATAGAAATAATTTTAAAAAAAAAATCATTTTATAGTTTTCTTAGGATGAATTTTTTGGATTTTTTGGAAAATATTTATTTTTGAGTGAATAGTGAAAATAATGATTTTTCAAATACTGACACTTTTATGACATTATTATAATGTAATCATGATTTAATAAAATGTAAAATCTTTTTATTGACTAAATAAATGTTTAACGAGAAAATAATGTATTTTAAAACATTATTTTAAATTAAAATACTCATTATTGACTTTTATAAATAAAATTTATAGTTTATATCTTTACAGTTAAGGTTAAAATGGGTTTAAAAAGGTTTAGCTAAGAGATAAAACCTAAAATATCTCTAAATAATTTTGTAAATGTGATTAATTGAGTTAATTTTAACCCTATAAAATCTTATATATATATATATATTGGGTTCCTTGGTTTCACTTGACCATGAATATCATTTGATATTTATTTAAAATCTTAAATAATTATAAGTGTACCACTCCTATCACTTATAAAAGGGAACATCCTCTCATATATTTTTCACACATATTAGAACTATATATTAGAAAAAATAGAACTAAATATCTCCCAAAAATCCCTCTTCATGTCCTATATTGTATGTTCTCACTAGGAGACCAAACCTAAAAGGCTTAAGGTGTAGTCAAAGGAAGATTTCTAAAGAAGAGGTATAAATCTTAACCGAGTTATTTCATTTTATTTATTATTATACATAAATAATTTATATCATAACCATGAATATATAATAACATAATTATCTTCCATATAATGAAATTTTATTATGATGATGTAAAAACCCTTTATCATCACATTTTCTATCCTATGGAAAATGAAAACATCTCTTGTGCACACGTGTGGACTACCACCTCCCTGAAGCAATGTTTTTCATTTTTCATCACATTAATACAAGGTTGGTTATTATATTTTATTTAATAAATATATATTATATTCATGAAATAATTATTATTGTATAAATATAATATATTACTCACTTTCTTACCCTTCCACCCATTAAAAAAATGATACCGTCTTTTGTGCGTACGTGTGGAATACCACCTCCACCAAGCGATATGATTCATTTTTCATGCCTAAAATTCATTGATTATTTTAAAATTTTATTTAATTTATAAAAATTATAATAATTTAATTATTAATATTCTATAGACTATAGGATAATGAACCCTTTTACCTTGTTAAACCTACTGAATGTCTTTTCAAGATTATGAACTGAACGCCCTCATAACATCCGACATGAATTTAATTGATTTAATAAAAATATAAGACAAGGTAATGAATGAAATAAAATAAATTATTATAAGTAAATAAACCTAAAAAAATTTATTATAAAATTAAATAATTAATATAAGTTCATTATACAAGGTTTAAAGAACATTCATGGAAAGTTGTGAGATGAGGTAAGGTATTCTCGTCTTAATTTTCATTCATTGACTTATACTATTTTTACCACATGTTTTCTATTGTGTGGTATATGAACTACCTTATGAATTTATTTTATTTTTAATTTAATATATTTCTTTAAAATACATTTCAGTGTTACACTTATTCAACACCCTTTTGATTAAAATGTTACAAAATCCGTAGTGGATTTTCTTTTAATACATTGTTTTAAATGTTTTAAATAATTTATAATCCATATCCATGTTCATTTAAATGTCTCCAGAATGTTATTATTTATGATTTTTTTAAATCTAATTTTTTATTATATTTTACTTTCTTTACAATGGTATAAAAATGAATTTTTCATCATTTTCAATAGAGGTTATTTTCAATGTTTTTTACAAAAGTAAAAAAGAATGGGTTTTTAACACATACGACTTGGACACATTTTACCACTAATATATATGTTATTTTTTATAAATATTTAAAAGTTTATTTTAAAAACAAATATTTTTCTTAATTTTCTATAAGTTTCTTGTTTTTTATAAAAATTTCTAAGGAAATAGAAACTTTTTTTCATGATTATGAGATAAATAAAAGTGTTTTTATTATGGGTTAAAGTGGTTTTTTTCAAGGGTATTATGATGAAAAAGTTCAATATTAAAAATGTTCTTTTCATCATATGGTACATAATCATTATATATGATAACTAGTGATCTTGATATAGCTCATGATTATGGGTGAGCCTGATATATCTCCCCAATGCATTGAGTAGTGAACAACCTTCAAAGGGGAAAATGAGGGAGGTAATTGGGATAATTAAATCTATAGATTAAAATAGGATTTACTAATTATGATATGGTATAAAAACATGTGAGATTTTTTTATGAAAATGAATCTCCCAGATACCTATATTAATATTTCAATTTTTTATGGAAATATTTTTATTTCATAAGAAAAGGAAATTTTGTTGAATTTTAAATGTGAAAGGTTTTTATTTCAATGGAATGTTTCTATATTTATTTCATGGTTTACTCTTCCTTCTAAGGGGATTAAAATGTTTTATTTGATTAATGTTTTATTTTCACATGTGTATATGTTTTATTTATGTTCTAAATATTTTATTGTGATAAGGTAAAAATTATCCTAGGTTTTCATGTTTTTCACTAAACTAATGGGATTCCTTTATTTTTATATCCCTTACTCAACTTGTTTTAATCATACAATGTTTTCAAATGTTTTTCATAGGATCTAAAGATTTTTAGAAACTATAGAAAAGTTAATATTTCCTCTCCGGAGACTCATCTTAAGATATGAATAAGTGCTTTGAATGAAACATGAGTTTAAATTTAAGAATATGATTTTTTGAAAAAAATGGAAACTTTGTATTTTTGTTCCCTATGTAATGATATATTTTTAAATTCTCTAAAACTTTAAACCTAAAATATCCTCAAAATATTATATATTTCAACTGATTTTTTTAAATCACGTTATTATGGGATTTTATGTTATGGGGAATTATAGAGAGACTCTCTCTCATCTATCCAAAATTATAGAGTGAGAAAGAGGAAATTTGGGTACCTTGATCTAAGTTCTTCATTCCAGATTGAAGGAGAGGTGCTCCGGAGATCATAAAGAAATCAAAATATTATTAAATTCTCTATTATAGTACATAGAGAATAAATATTGAAATACTTGTAGGCTATTTAAGTGTGTGTTGCTGATATGGAGGGATCCGACCTCATTTACTTCAAGTGATGATCCCTAGAAATGAGTGGAACATGTATAAATATTCAAATAGAAAGAGGAGAAAATTAGATTTTTATTGCATTCTTAATTCCTTTTACACCAGATGCTCAGATTGTAATCATGTTTCACTTTTCCAGATACATCATCACAACAACATTCTGAAAAAAACATTTAAAATATTGAAATTTTATTCTTACACAGTGTACTTAGTACCAACAACTAAGAGGAAGATTAAGAGTGAAATTCATAATAATATGTTGGATCAAGGAAACTAGTCATGTGGAATAGAAAGATAAACCCTAATATTCCCATATAAAGAAATTTACAGGTAATAAGGTCCTAAATCAGCATAGCTGGATGAAAGGAATTCTATATGGAATCCAAAATTCCTATCAAATTTTTAAAACCTTTGAAACTTTATCAAGAACACCATGGGGAATTTCGAATCTCACTGGAAGATACCTCAGCCAACAATTGCACCCTCGAGTAGAGGATCTACCATCAGTAAATACGGCAGATACTTATCCCTACCAAAAGACAAGATAAAGGGTCTAAAACCTTAGTAAGTGGGAGAGATACTAATTTTTTTAGGAAATCACCTTAAATATAAGGGATCTTGACCCATTGGTCTCAAGGGGGTGGATTCCAAACCCTACATGTAAGTTAAGATAGATGATCTCTCACTCTAGGTATACAAAAAAGATAATAAAAACCTATTAGTAGACTATGAAATCACCTAATTTTCCTTCAAACCATATAACCCATGTAGCCTCAAAAGATTCATAAAAAGGGAAAACATGTCTCATTGAAAGACACCTCAATCAAGAGAATACCAACCCAGATATCACTATGAAGATCACACATGAATCCCATCATTGGTCCTACAGAGCTAGATATTAAATCTTACTATCTCACCTCATAAATGGACTCAAATGTTCTAATGGAAAACACTATTGTAATCTACATGGAACAATACTTAGGATATTCTATTTACTTATTGAAAATAGGAAACATATGAAAATACACATTACATAGTTTAATAGATGAGGTGTGTATTTTATGGGATTTGTGGTTCATACCACAAGTTAAAATTAGGTATAAAATATTGGTCATAAATTCACCATCTCGATGTCTACGTTTGGATTCCATAGATATATCATCAATCTGACATGTCAGTTAAAAGTTACAAACAAAATAATGGATTAAATAATGATGATGATGATGCTGATTTTTTTGTATGATTAATATAAAAAATGTTTATAATAAATGATATGTAGTGGAGAAATTCATGCACTTCACTCACTTTATATCACTAATAAATATTCCCCACCGTAATTTTATTTGTTTTTTTCCTTAATTTAATAATTTTATCACCACCATTTACACCACATGTTCAATTCCCATCATGGAATCCCCTTCCACTCACGCAACCTCTAGTCAATAAGACTCCTATTAATATATTTATACTATTTATTACTCATTTATTTCTGATATTAATTAATACCCATGATTTTATGGTACATTTATCAGTCTTATACACATTTCACTAGGTAACCCCTCCAGTCATGATCAACAGTCTCCCTCTTCACCACCCATACCTTGTATGAGGGCCTACCATATAATATATAAAACCTTAAACCCCATTTGAGGTGAGTATCTATTAAAATTTTTATAAAACCAATTTATTTTATGTTTTCTTGTTTCCCAATAGTCGGGAGTGACCCATGAAGCGTTTTAGGTGAATTGGGTTATTCTACAGCTGAAATGGATGTAGACTATATCTATTCATGCCATTACACTATGTGTCACAATGATAAATTTATAGATTTTTGGAGGAGTGTTCTTAAATGATCTATCATGGTGTTATAATGATAAAAAACACTCGCTTAAATATCTAAAACTTTCATTTCAATGTTTTTCAATCCCTTTAGTTTAATTTAAAGTGATTCCATAATTAGACATAATGGTGTTTTGAATTAAATTAAAATATGGAATGATGATCTTTTTGAGTAATTGGAAATTTCTTATATCATGATTTGAAATTATAGAATCATGTTTAAAGATAATTAAGAGGAATTATAAGGAATAAATGGGTTCTCCACATAAATATGGAGCTTTGGAGACTACACCAGCTAGAAGGTTCCATGAGGGACTATCTTCTGGTTTATAAAAGACCCACTAGCTAACCGGTAGTGAGGGAAGAAGAAACCCCAGACTCAGAAGGGCCACCAAATTATTGGTATAGGAGAATCAGTTATCCTATGTAGGATTTAAAATAGCTTAAAATTACACATTATCCACTAACTACCTGATAGAGGCTACCAGATATTCATTAGTGTTGAGGCTATATTTGTGATGGTAAAAAGGCTTCTGCTTAGATCATAATGACTTGCCTTGACCTTGGACAACCATAGCACCCTAGAAATAAATAAATCAAGTATAATGGAGATTTTGATATTTATCCTAAAAAGTCACTGATCTTGTGGAATAGCTCTCTGCTAGAATCAAGATACCAAATCTCTAGAATTCTCCAAACCCTCCACTCAAAGAATGAACCTTAATTTCTAAATCTTAAAGGTTCTCATCCTTTTCTCTATCTTTAACTATCACTATATTTATATCCACCCTTCAAGAGAAATATGATAATATATTTCTAATGAATTTTCAACTAGAAAATTATCTCTTCTCATCCATATTTCAATCTTTGGTTCTTGGGTTTCCATTAAAACAAAGGGATATTTGGTTCATGGATTTCTGTTAAAACAGAAGAAAGTTAGTTCTTGTGTTTTCATTAAGAAAGGGAAGTTGGTTCTTGGGTTTTCATTAAAACCAAGGGAAGGTATTTGTTGTACACATCTCTCTAATTTTGGGGTGGAGGCATAGTGGAACATTATATGATATTAGAGAAATAATTATCAAATTATGTTTGATATATTCTTTAATTTATCACACCTCATCATTCAATATCATTATGCATAATTGAATAAATTAAATAAGATAATTTCTACACTAAATATACCATGATATTAACTATTTAATAAATATAAAATTTATCAATTATCACTTAATCAATTTCATTAATTCACTAACTTTATCTTGTAAAAACCATTTAATTTTTTATTTTTTATTTTATTATATCACTTTAATTTTCTAAAAGTCAATTCAAACCTATATTTCCATTCATAATCTGAGAAAAAACTAGTATCAAAGGGATATTTTCATTTATTTTAAAAAACAATTGAGTTTTAAAAATTGTGTTTTCAAACATTGTTTCTAAAATATTAACCATTTTCAATGTAATATTTTTTAAAATAGAATTTAATTTTTATTCGCATTCACCTATATTTAACAGTACCGATTATAGTTATTAGAAATTATTCATTTCAAATTTTCTTTTTAGTATGGGTTTTAATTTTTATATAATTATTATAATTTTCTTTAAACTTACAAATGAATTAAAGGATAAGTGGAATCACAATTACATAGTTGTTTTTGAACTTTATAGAAAATATATAAATATTATATATTGTTTCTTAAATAGAAATGAATTTAATCTTGTTTTTACATGAAAAACCACTCAAGATATTTGGAAACTTCTAGAAGTAACTTATGAAGGTAAAAACAATTTAAAGGAAGTTATGGAAGCCAATGAACTAAAAGGAACCATAAAATTTAATAAAATCAATGATAAAATTTCAAAAAGTGATGGTAATTAAAAAATTGATCAATTTTAAATAATTCAAGAAGAAATTGAAGTTTTGAAAATAACTTTATTAGTTGTAAAAAGAAGGGTCACATTAATATGGATTATCCCTTGAAAAAACATTCTAAAGACAAGAGAAATTCTATAAGGGCTCTAAGAATCTCAACATGTAGTACCATAGAGGATATTAATTCAACATATGAATCAAGGAAATCAACTCCTTAATTCCTCATGGATCATCTTGAGGTAGGTGAATATGTTAATTCTCACTCTCATTATTCTTCCTCTCCTACCACATATTCATCTTCTTCAAGTCCTTTAAGCTATAAAGACCTTGAATATTCTAATGATCAACTCAAAAAAGGTTTTTATGAACTTGTTTTTTTATATAACTTTATCAATAAATAATATAATTTTTTTAAATTAAAATGATCTTATTTTAAAAGAAAAAGATGATTTGGTTTTAAAATTAAAAAATCAACCAAATGTTGAAGTTTTTAAATATAAAATAAATGATCTCAAAATCTAACTTTCTAAATTCACTCAAGGTGAAAAAAACATTAATAAACTCCTTGGTTATCAATATATTAAAAGGAATAATCATTCTTTTGGGTTATCAAATATACCAATCTCTTCAAAAAGTATCACTTTTGTAAAAAGTGTTTCCCAAAATATGTTTTTTAATTATTATGTAAAATTTGGGTATTTTATTTATGAATGATTAAAAAAATGATAAATATAGAAGTCCTAAATATATCCATAATTTTTTGAAAATTATTCAAATATAAAAATATGTTTGGGTTCCTAAATCTTTATAAGAAAATATTATTAGACCCAAAATTGTTTCACCTAAAACTGTGTATTACCTCACATTTTTGGGACCTCAAGGGTACCAAAATTTATTTTATTTTGTGACTTTATAGGGATACACCACCGATATTAATTCATCTATAATATGACAACTTCTTAGTAAATATTGATTTTAAAACCCTTGAAAATATTGATTAACTCTATTCATCTTGATCTAATTGTTAACTAATCTATTTTAGGGGGATCTTGGATTTTACCTTTCTAATAAATTTATGGGATGATCTACATGGGTAAACATGTTTTTTATTATTATTTTAGTGATCTTTTCAACTTAACTTCAATATATCTCCTCCCTCTCACTCTCTTATCTATGATTTATTATTTCTTAAAAGAGGATATATTATATTTTAAAAAAATTTACCTTTTGTTTTTCCTTTCTATCTTTATCTTTAAAATATTTATAGTTTATTATGATTAATTTTTTAATTTATTTTTAAAAATTAGTTTATTATCTTTTTAAAACTTTTTTTCTTATCTTTTCTAATAATTTATTTTTAAAATTTATTTTCAAAATATTTTAATCTTTTTTGAAATCCTGATATTCTATCTTATATTTACTTTTTAATTAAGATTATGTAAAATTAAATATTTTATCTATATTTCATATAAAATTATTCTTATGTTTTTCTACATTTTTCATGAATTTTTATAAATCTTTTATTTTTATGTTTATAGTAATCATTAATGGGAAGATATATGGCATGCTATAATTTTTTTTACCTTTGTGCATTTATCCTTATGTTATATTCTATATTTTTTAAATAGGGGGTTTGTTTGAATGATATATTATCCTTTTCACCCTTATATAATAATTTTATTAATGTTTAATTTTTTGTTAAGAATTAGTTATCTTTTAAAATATTTTTAAAAAAATTATCTTTTTTTAAATCATTTTTTATTCTTTAAATTTTTGTTTTATCTTTTCTATCTCAGCTATGATCCCTTTATCTCCCATGCAAAATAATTTTATATGGAGCCTCATATTTCTAATTCTAAAATTTTTCCCTTAAGAGAGATCATTTATTTTAAAATTACTTTTTAAATTAAAAAAGGCTTTTCACTTATTTTTAAACATTAAAGTTATTCTTTCAAAACAAAAAAAAGTACTATTTATTATTTTATTTATATTTTTACCAAATTTTAATAATATATATATATATACATTTAAAAATTACATAATAAATTATTTATATTCTCTACTTATTTTTCAAAAAAAATATTTTATCACACTTAAAGGTAGATTGATGATGAGTAAAATTTTTATATATACTTGTTGCTCATACTTTTTTATTGATATTTATTTAATGAAACAACAATCGAAGGATTTTTTAAAGGTGTGATTTAATATAGGAAATTCTTCCTTCAAAATATTTCAATGATTAAAAATTATTCTTAAATGGAATTAGAATCTTTTAAAAGGTATATACCAATTTTGACTTTCATTTTTTTCTTTTCTATTCTATTATTTCTTTTTATTCTTTTTATCTTTCAATATTTTCTTCATCTTCTATTTTTATTTTTTTCACTTCATATTTATCTCTTTTATAAATGTATTTTAATTTTATCTATTATTTTAACCGAAATATCTCTCTCTCTCTCTATATCCTATTTAAGGGGACTTTAGAAGTTATAATGTTTTATTTCAAAATATCTTTCCTCTTCATCTTTTAAAAATATTTTTTCTCTAAAAAAATTATTTTAAAATATATTTATTGTTTTTCAAAAAATATAACCTGATTTATTATTAAAATATCACTTTCCTATCCTGGTTTTATTTTTAATAATCATAAAGTGGAGGAGTGTTTTTTTTGAATTTATTTTACTTCGAAGGGGGAGATATTTTCTTCAATTTTTATTTTATAAAGGAAGAGTTATTAATTTTTTATCAAATGTTTTACTATTGTTAATTACATGATTGAAATATTTATTTCTTTAGAATATTGAATACCTTATTTATATATTGACTTACATTTCTATCTCTTTCACTCTTAATTTACAATAAATTTATCTTTTTTATGTTATGTGTGCGTGATCATCAAAATGGTATATATTTCTATAATTCTCTATCTCATGGTGTTTTTATGATCACAAAAACTAAAATGTGTATCTAATGTTTCAATTTGATTTTTTTTCATTATATTTAGTTTAATATAAAGTGATGATATTATTATAATTAATGAAGTTTTTGAAGTCAATTCAAACAAGATGATCTTATGGAAGACTAAGAAACATATTTTATAATGATTAAAGATTAAGTAATCATATTTAAAGATCATTGAGTGGAATTAGAATAAGTAAAGAGGTATCCACATGAATTTGGAGATGTGGAGACTGCACCATCTAGCTAGTTCCAGGAGGTAGTAGATCCTGGTATAAATAAGACCCACTGGATAGCTAATGGTGAAGGAAGAAGTTCCCTCAGCTCTATGAGTACCACCAGATAATTTATGGAGGAGAAACAACTATCTAGTGGGTGATTTAGCACAACTACAAGTTCTAGGTGGTCCACTAGAAACTATTGGAGGCTACTATGTATTAGGTGGAATCAAGGATTATATTATGAGGCATTATTTATGATGGTAAAAAAGACACCCACTTGTCTCTTAATGACTTAGCTCAACCATAGACTACTATGGCACCATACAAGTATAAAAATAATGGATAAGGGAGGCTTGGATATTCATCCTAAATAGTCACTTATATTATAGAATAATTGTTCTCTTGAATCAATATATTTAATATCTCGTATTCAACAAGACCTCTTCTTAAAGAGTCGATCTTCATTTCCAAATCTCAAAGGCCCTCATACTTTACTCTCTAAATCTCTCTATATTTGTATAAATAATTCAAGAGAGATATAAGAATGGGTTTATAATTGATTTTTTCCTATTAAATCATCTCTTTTCATCCATTCTTCTATATTTGGATCTTGTTTTTCCGTTAAAACCAAGTGAAATTTGGTTCTTATGTTTTTGTTAAAACTAAGGAAATTTGGTTCTTGGGTTTCCGTTTAAACTAAGAGAAGTTTCTTCTTGGGTTTACTTTAAAACCAAGGGAGGGTCTTTATAATAAATATCTCTCTAATTTAGGGTTGGAGACATATGGAAACCTTGTATTCTATTTTAAAACATATTATCAAATTGCGTTCACTCTATTATTAAATTTATCACATCATATCATTAAATATCATAAAAAATAACTACATAAATTTGATAAAATTATTCCTATTAAAAATATCCATTGATATTAACAATTTTATATGTATCAAATTTATCAATTATTTCTTAATTTATGTCTTTTATTTTTTCAATTTATCTTTTTGAAATTGTTTTATTTTGAATTTTCCATTTTCTTTCATTCCTTTAATTTTCTATAGGAAAATTTCCCCTTATTTCCATTGATTCTCTGACCAACAAGGATCCCATACCCTAAAAGGTAAAAATAATAACCTTTTAGTCACACCATGACACAAACCAGTAAGAAAAGAAATAAAATATTTTTTTTTCAAATTTTAAAGAGGAAATGAGGAGTTAATTTTTTCAATAAGTAGAAGATGTGCTCCCTCACCTACTCATTGGGGTTACAAGTGATAAAGATCCCTAATTTATTTACAAATCATGGTGTTTTTCATTAAAGGAGGTATTCTAGGGTAATTATAACACTATGTGTCCATTTTCATTCAATTCTTTCATTATTTTTAGTTGTTGTGATATTTCTGTCTATTAAGCCATATTTTTAGGGTTTTTATCCACATATTTGATTTCCATCATTTGATATTGAATTATAAGATGGTATTTTATGATTAGGTGTCTATAATAATAAGGTATGTGATGACTAAATTTATTCTAATTTATATGTGTTCTATGTATTGTGTGGTAAATAGGTTTTAGTGGGGTGGTATGAGTGAGAACAATGGTGTATTGATTTCAATTTTTGTATCTCTTGGGATATACTGCAAGGTGATATTATGCGTTAAAAGGTATTATTATTCCTGATATGTAATGGAAGGAATAGAACTGGGTTCCATGGTTCATTTCCTATGAAGGTGTCAGTTATGGGAATTTATTAAAGTGAGGTTATGGATATGTTTATTTTTGGGAATGACACATGTGATTATGGGTGATGTTGGTCATCAGAAGTGATTTGATATGGTTTTTAAAGATAAGGTGGATAATTATGATTAATATCTTAGTTGGGTGATGTGGTTCACAGGTGGTGATAGAGATGCACAAGAGGTGTGACGTAATTTTTTTGGTGATTTCCACTCAGCATGGTTGTCTCATGTTTCCATCAGGGTTGTGTTCACATAGTATAGATCCCAGAAAGGAGGTTCTGATCACTCATTTTGGGTGTATTCCTCTATATATTAAACTAAAAAGGTGAATCTATTGACCATTCATATATAGGAGGTTCACACAAGGGAAGGACAAAATTAATGGTGTGTAAGACCATAAAAGGGGGTTGAGGCTTGCTTATATGTTGAGGTTGATGGGTCAAGACTATAGAAGAAGAAGAATAATCATACCATGGGATATTGATATGCTTATCCAATGATGTTTGAATGAGTGGAAGTCCAAGGGACTTGTGACATGGTTTATAGACTTTTCTTAAGGGCATCAGGTTGACTTGAGGTGGTTATGTGGAAACAATGAAAAATGAGTTCATGTGGTATATGAAAATGGTTGGCATGTGACACTATATTGTATGGTAATTTATGGAATATTGAGGGTTCTTTTGGTATGACACACCATGGATGCATCCTTCCACTCTGGCACTGGTCGAGGTAGGTAAGCACTTTCTTGTAGCTGCTGAGAACAGGGGAGAGAGTTATGTGATATGTGTCGAATACCATTTATTTTTTATGATACACTCGTATAATTATGGATGTAAGCTAGGGATGATGTTAGTAGTGGTATACTGAGTTCATACTCAACAATACATGGGCCCTTTAGGATGAATTAAAAATTTATGGTTTCAAGTTTAAGAAAGGTAGGTTCAAGGTATAGATATTAATGGTAAGGTTCATTCATAGAGTGCATGGGATTGGTGGAATGGTTTTTGGTTGATATATAAGGTAATTCCTCAATGTTGGGATATTGATCTTCTACGTGGTTCTATTCATGTACATATGTGATTATCCCATGAGTTATTATGTTTTTCTTATGTTTGAATGGAATTACATGTATATATTATCTTGTTGATGTAGTATTTGTAATTTTGGATCATTATAACAATTATTTTTAATTAATTCTATTTTGTTTGATTTATTGATTTCATAAGTTCATTTTCATATCACTAGAAGTTTTAATATCCCCACTATCACCCAATAGACCCTCACTACTATTTGGAGACTTTGGTGTATGTGGAGGCACACATAAGGTATAGTAACTCTATGATCTGGTCACCGTTCAGAGTATACCAGTGTGGGGACATTACAAAGTGGTATTAGAGCACTGTTGGTGTTCAACACACTACTGGTGTTATGAAGTTTCATCAATGAACTTTGGAATTACTTAGTAGTATCAATGATGGTTGGTCACAAATTGGTAACATTGTCTAATTAGTTTAAAAGTGGTATCTAATACAGTTTATTGAAATGTTGTTTTTTAATTGGGTTGTGATTAAATAGAGCCTAATAATGTGTCAGAACATGGTCCATGGCTCGATGAGATGTCCTTGGCATATGTGTGTGCTTGTGTTTGTTTCTTGGAACAAGGATTGAAAGAAAATGTTTTGGGTTTTATAAAGTGTTAAGAACATGATAAATAATGCTTTCCTCTATAGTCTCCTGGTGGAATTCTACTAAGATATACCCATATTGAAATTTTTAATGTGATGGATTTGTGATTATACATGTATATGGTGTGTGGTGTCTGAATTTGATATGGGTAGGAGGGGGGAATGAGGCTATATGATATATGATATGGGTGTGATAGAGAAGTGTTAGTGTAGTGAGATGTGATAAATGTTATAGATTTACCTATTTATGATATTTAGATTATTATATTTGTGTAGATCATGGTATTTGGTTCTTAGAATGATTCCCCCAAGACATCTTACATTGGATCATCAAGAGGGCATAAATGTGGTGCCACCAGGGAATGCATGGGATTAATCCCCTAAGGGAAGGGGTGAGCATAAGCTATAGTGGGGGAAATGAGTCCTGAAGGACAACCATAGTTGTCAAAGGAGTTTGGTCCATGGTTGGATGAGTATCTCGGAGTGATCTTGGTGTGGGTAATTCAGATCTTTGACCAAGGATATTAGGAAGATGAGTTGTTCTTGGAATATCTAATATGGGAGTTTCAATCACAACACCCTCCTTTTTTCTAGGGAGAGGGTGGACTATAAGTGGTAGAGTTTTGGATAGAGTTTGTAAAAACTAATTTTTATTAGATAAAGACACCCCTAGGTTAATATTGGAATTGGATATATATATATATATATATGATAAGAGGACCAGTGAAGCACTAGTGGGATATATAGGTATAGGTAGGCATGAATGACAGACTAATGTGAAAAGACTTTAAGAATATGTTCATTATAAACTTTTTTTCTAAGGAATTTTGGTCGGATCATGACTATGAGTTTATAAACTTTTTATAGAGAGAGTCCTCATTCATGGATTATGCCATAAGGTTCATAGACATATTTCATTTTTCACCATCCATGGAAGTAGATGTAAATTCCATGGTGTGTTGATTCATAGATGGATTATAATATGTTATTAGGGTATATGTAATTTCTTTATATTGATCTCATTATCAGATTCAAGTAATTAAGCATTGATAGTTGAGTATAACATGAAGGATGGGACTATACTGAGCTAGATAGTTGTGTTTGGAAAGAAAATCAGTGGAGATACTGGTAGTTGGAAGTGAATTTTGGGAAGTTAGGGAATGTTTTGGATTAGTGTGATGGGCCTATGAAGGAGTGTCCATCATGTGAATAGATGGGTAATTTTGAGAGTTTTTTCCAGTAAACATCATGAATTGATAGGTGTCAGGGACCAGGTCAGACTCAAGGATCTAAGGTTGGATCAAATGTGATAGTAGGATATGGTATTCAGGATATGACTTTAAAAATAAAATTTGGCGGGGAGAGAGGTACCAACTAGTGTGTACAGTGACAAGTAGTGAGTACATGTGTATAGGGAGGACATGGATTAGTTAGTCGGGCTTTATGAAAATTTCATGTGTATGAGATGAATGATTAAGAGAAAGAAAAATAGCTGAATATAGTTAGAGGTACTCTATGAGGGTGTTCATGAATTTTGTTTTTTTATGAAAGATATTGATTCATGAGGTGAATGTGTGATAAGTGAATTAACCAAGTACTAGTTAATATGTGTGTATCCAATGTTGTGCATGAAAGATAGAGGATGCATTGAATTTATAGACATTTGTGAGAATTGAGTGTGATGTGGGAATTTCATGGGAATTGGGTTTGATGTGGGACTTTTGTGGGAATCATTTATGATGTGATATTTTTTTTGGAATTGGGTTTGATGTGTTACTTTGGTGGAAATTTTTTATTTTTAAGGTTTTGTATGAGCAAAGAGAACGATTCAAGACTTTATGGGTGTCATGTATGATGAAGTTATGAGATGTGAATTTGATGGGATATAGTAATAATGGTTTATTATGGTGGGAACATGTGTGTTCTGGGAGGATGGTCAATGTGGGACCATCAGGATGTTGGGAAATGAGTCTTGAAGTGACTATGTTGGTGATTCCTATTGTGGTGAGTGCCACAAAAGGAATAATCTTATTGAGCGAGTAGTTAGGGTAGTATGGGATATTGGGAATGCAATGGATACATTTATTATTATCTTAGAATTTGGGAAATTGGAGAGAAGTACACTCAAGATAGGTGATATTTTAGGTCAGTATATGACTAAATAGCTCAAGGATGAGCTATTATACTGTGGGGAGGTTGTAAAACCCCATACCACATCATAGGTGAGGATATATTTAAATGTTGTTTAAACTCACATATTTAAAGTACTTTTAATTATCTCAGGGGTGAGGATTGACTTGAGATGTGTTTTAGGTGAATCTGGATGGTATGCAGTTTAAATAGCTATAGACTGCAGCCATTCACATCATAAAACTACGTGTCAGTGTGTGAATGTTTCATATAGAGGGGGAATCCCCTGCTCTTAAAGGTCATGGTGTAATCCATTCAATCTTGTAATGATGTAGTCCTGTAAGAAAAAAATATAATAAAACTTGTTTTAAAATGTTATGAGGAAAGGGGGGAAGTTATTTTGACTAGTAGAAATAGGCGCCCCCCTCTCCTCCACTTTGGGGTTCCAAGCAAGGGAACTCAGTCATTTCTTATTGGATCTTGGAATCATTTATTATAGGAGATATCTTAGGGTATGGATTACACTATGTGTCCATTATACATTAACCCAATCATTGTTTTATGTTTTTGAATTGTTTATGGTTGTTATTCCCTATTTTTAGGGGTTTCATCTACTTCTCTAATTTCCATTATTTGATCTCGAATCAAAGGAAATTATTTTATGAGTTGGAATATGAAATTATATGGTCATTTGTACCAAGATTTCACCTACTTAATATATGTGTTATGTAATGTGTGGTAAATGGGAATGAGTGGGGTGGTCTGGGTATGACCAGTGGTGTACTTATTTTAGTTTCTGTTATTTATGGGAGATATTGAAGGGTAGTCACATGTGTGAAAGGGAATTATTGAACCATGTATGGCATGGAAGGTACTATATGGGTTTCCATGATTAATTTTTAATGATGGTTTCAGTTATGTAAATTTATTAAAGTGAGGTTTTGGAGGATTTGGTTTCATGGGAACATGTTAGGCATGGACCATGTGATTATGGGTGAGGTTAGTCATTAGAAGTGTGGAAACATGGTTCAATGGGATAAGGTAGATGGTGATGTCCAATGTTGTAGTTAGGTGATTTGGTTCACAAGTAGAAATAGAGGTATTTCAGAGGTGTGTACTAGGATTGTTAGTGATTTCCACTCATCTTGGTTGGCCGATGTTTTCATCGAGGTCACACGCACATAGAATGGAATCTAGTGAGGTGGTTTGGCCACTCATTATGGGTAGAGTCCTCCATAGATTAATAGGTATAGTGTATGTCATTGACCATTAGTATGGTGGATGATATCACCATACAAGGACATGGTTGATAGTGTGTGAGACCATTATATTAGGGATGAAGCTCGATGATATGTTGGGCTCGGTGGACATGACTATGGATGGATGGGTATTATCATTCCTTGGGACAACAAGTATAATGTCCAGACCTGGCTCAAAACTAAACAGACAGCCAGACCGATTGGACACATGGCCTCAAGTGCATTTCCCTAAATTTCAGAGGCTTCCAACTAGCAGTGAGGGCCTTGGGTGTGATAGTGGGAATACTATGCCCTCATTGGCAGAGTATAACATAGTTAAATACAAAACAATACAGTAGTGGAAGTAGTCAACAGTACATGACTGAAACAAAACAGTGGAAGTCTGATAGATAAATATCCAAGTCTCAAACCATACAAATGATAATGAAAATTTTTATATGTTCTAAGAAAATATCTGAAACAAGATACACTACAATTAGATACAAATACAATACAAGTGCATTAACATAAATAAAACTCAAGCGCATCACAAGCCTCAGTTTGGTCCCATGCTCTCCTGCTCCTAAGCAGCAATCAAGTACCTGTATAAGGGAGCTTTCCCTTGTCTACACCTAAAATCATATAATCTATTTGGCCCCCAAATCACGACCTAAATAGAGTGTGAGACTAATCCAAGTAGGCAACCACCAAAGATCCATGCCTAAAAGTCAGTGAATATATGAAATAATAGTAAAAGAAAATAGTAACTAGGAATTACTCAAGTAAACCATCTAATTATTATAATTATGTTCATTTTCAATTCAGTTTCATTTAGGTGCAACTATCTCGAGATTCTGCCTTAGCCTACCAATACCCCATATAGAAGTAAACACAACAGATGTCTCAAAAGATCATCTAGATAAATAAAGGAAGACCAAATCAAAGCTTGTGCTTTGGCTTGGAGGACACATCATAATTCATTCCATTTCATTTAACATGTTCTGTGAACTTTACAAATGTCTCGAAGTCCAGACCAGGCCCTTCGACCCCCCATACCAAAGTAACCATCAACTCGTGACATAACCAGTTAACATTTAAGCATATTATCATTTAATCATTTAATCATTAGTTTAGTTTCCAATAGATCTCATCCATTGTATCCCTCAATGGACCAAGGATTCTCTCGTAATTTACATAGAAGACTCAGTAAGTTCGACCACCAAAACTGTGGCTTGCTCATGGACCTTAAGTAATTAACCTCTTGAGTCAACCCATTGCCTTTTTACTGAGACAATGGTTCAACCAAGGTAATCAAGGTGTAATTATTCACTTGAACCTAACCTTATCTTTTAACCAAGACTATGGATCGCCCATGGCTAATTACCTCTTTTAATCATTTTGAATTTCATCTCAAAAAGACACATGTGAATTAAAATATCACATGACTTTAAACATAACAACTCATGTGGGAAATTCACAAAGCAGAAACCACATGAAAATTAAACTATTACATGGTTTAATCCTAACAACTCATGTGGGAATTTCATATAACAATATGTATATCATTCTAATCAACCCCAAAAGGAAAAACATTCACAAGACTCTTTCCAAATGGCTAACCACAAGAAACACACCTATGGGGTGTTCCTAAATCAAACAATCAGAAATCACATGCTTTAATTTTATATAAAAAATACCTAAACATCATTTGGTATTGAAAAGTTTCAATTCCAGAGGAAAACAATACCCAAAAATGGTCTCATACCATTTTGGCACATATAATCGACTCGATTTTTAACAAAATTCACAATACCACCTACCTTGATGTCATATGAGTGATATAAACCGACATCAGCCCTTGAATCAGCCTAGAACAACATAGATATAAGAAAAGAGGTAAATCATTCAACCTTGAATAAATTTCTCAAGAATAGAAATAATCAATAATGGCTCAAGGAGAAGAAAGATCTTATCGAAAGGAATCCAACAAGACTAATGACACTTTAATTGGGTTCTAGACGAAGAAACGAGAGAAGGAATCGATCTCACAACCCCTTCTTCTTCACCCGATAGCTCTTCTATCCAGAAGAAGAGAAAATGACGATACTACTCATTTTAAGACAAAAATTAGGAGTAGATGGCATGTAAGTCCATATATAAGGGTTGTATTCTATTTTACTATTAATAAATTAACCGACTTAATTTACACGTTCTGCACTGACCTATCGACATGACTACATAGTGTGTACATATGATTACACGGTGTGTTCTACTAAAACTTAACATTTTTATAGTTTTTCTTTGTTTTCACAAAAAAACTCAAAGGAAAAAAAACTAAGAAACTCATACCATATAAGAAAAAATGGATTCTTAAAAGCTTCCCCCCTTAAATAAATTCATCCCCGAATTTCACTTCTAATGATGTTGAAAGAATGTCTAAGAATAAATCCAGACACTGAGCACGTGCGTTGGCCTCCCTCTCCCAAGTCTCATCCTATACTCGGTCGTGCTGCCATAGAACCTGTATGAGAGGAAATGACTGGCCTCAGAGAACCTTCATTCTTCTATCAACTATACAAATCAGATGCTCCTAGTAGGATACATCAACCTAAATCTCAACCTCATTGGGTTAAAAAATGTGAGATGGTTCTGAGTGATAGTGGCGCAACTGAGATACATGGAATATGTCATGCATGGATCAGTACCTATGAGGTAACTGTAATTGATAGGAAATTGACCCGAATCATTCCAGAATCTCAAATGGTCTGACATATAATGGTGAAATCTTACCCTATCTTCTGATCCTCTTGTGTACCAATCTCAGTGTGACACGTAGAAAAACTCGATCCTCGACCTTGAACTCCAAAGGTCATATACGACGATTGGCATAAGATTTATGATGGGACTATAAATTAGCCATCTGATTTTGAATCAAGTGAACCTACTCAGTAGTCTCCTAGAAAAAACAAGGTCCCATCATAGTTGCCTCTCCTACCTCAATCCAACACAGGTGTGATCGGCATGGATTACCATAAAAATCCTCATATGGATCCATCTGAATATTATCCTGGAAGCTATTATTATAAGAAAACTCAACCAAGGGTATATGCTTCTCCCAAGATCCCTCAATGTATAGGACATAGACATGCAACATGCCATCTATATCCTGTATCGTACGCTATGACAGGCCATCAGTCTGAGGGTGGTATACTGTGCACAGAAGCACTTATATACCCAAAACCATCTAAAAAATCTTCAAAAAAAGAGACTTATAGCAGGATTCCCTATCTAAAATGATAGAATGAGGGACCCCATGAAGTCATACCACCTCTTGAATATACAGCTTCCTGAGCTCATCAACACCAAAGGTCTCCTTGATTGGTAAGAAGTGAGAGACCTTCATAAGCCTATCAACTACAACCCACACACCACCGTTGACTGTAGGCAACCTCGGTAGCCCCGTCACAAAATCTATCATGACATCATCTGATTTCCACTCAAGAATGGATAACTGATATAAATTTCCAGTTGGTCGCTGATGTTCTGCCTTCACCTACTAACAGGTGGAACACCTTGTAACAAAACAAGATACTTCTCACTTCATTCCTAGCCACAAGTACTAACAACGTAGGTCACGGTACATATTTGTGACTCTGGGATGCACTGCCTAAGCTGAAGCATGAAACTTCTACATCTGCTCCTCGTGTATATCCCCTGAAGCCCACACACATCCATGGACACACAAAACTTCATCCTCAATTATCATCCATCCAGGAGGAGGTTCCTCACCTTCTACACTCTCTCGTATAACTAGGCCTTTAGAATCTAATAGTTACCTCATCCTCACTCTATCTAGTAGGGTAGAGGTGACATCCAAAGATGAAATATAAGTCTTTCCCTGACTTTTTGAACCTCTAAATTCATATCATAGAACAAATCCATAAGATAACACTCACCACTGGCCTCCTGCACTGCTTTTATTTGAGTCCTCCTTCTCAGTGCATCAACCATTGTGTTAGCTTTTCCAGGCATATAGGCAACCTCAAAGTCAAATGACTGAAGGTATTCCACCCACCATCACAATTGCAGATTCAAATCACACTGAGTGAATATGTATTTGAGACTTTTGTGGTCCATGTACACCAAAAAACTCTCTCCCAATAAATAATGTCTCTAGCAGCACAAAGCATGAACAACTGCAGCCAACTCAAGATCACGCATAGGGTAATTTCTCTCATGTGGCCTCAATTTCTGAGACTCGTATGCAACTACTCAATCTCACTATATAAGAACTGCTCCTAGCCTAATACCTGATGCATCACAGTACACATTGTAACTCTTTCCAAGCTTTGGAAATATTAGAATCGGTGCTGATGTCAAATGTCTCTAAAACTCCTAAAAGGATGTTTCATAAGAATCTAACCATTCAAACATCACAATTTTCTTAGTCAAGACCATCATCGATACATCTAAGCATGATAAGTCATGTATAAAACACCTGTAGTAACTAGCTATCCCCAAGAAGCTTCACACCTCAAAAACGTTCTTGGGCGGCACCGAGGTAACTACTACTCTCACCTTTTCTAGGTCCACTAATACTCCTGTATTTGATATGACGTGACCTAGGAAGTGAATATAATCCATCCAGAAGTGGAATTTTGTGATCTTATCATATAACTGATGCTCTCTCAGTGTATTCTAAACTATCTCAAGGTGTTTGTCATGGTCATGTTGATTGTGAGAATAAACCACGATATTGTCCACAAAAACCACCACAAAGTAATCTAGATAAGGATGGAATACTTGGTTCATCAGCACCATAAATACTGCTGATGCATTCATGAGACCAAAAATCATAAAAAAGTACTCATAGAGACCACACCTACTATGAAAGGATGTAAGTGGTATGTCTGTAGGTCGAACACGTACCTGGTGATATCCTGACCTCAATTAAATCTTTGAGAACACTTGATCTCCTTGAATATGATCAAATATGACATTAATCCATGGTAATTTATATTGATTTTTAACCATAATAAGATTTAGTTTTCGATAGTCCACACAATGTCTGAGAGTACCATCCTCTTTTTTCGTGAAAAGTACTGGCGAACCCCAAGGTGAAGTACTAGGTTGGATAAAACCCTTAGCTTCGAGATCTTCCAACTATCACTTGAGATCTTGAAACTCTATCATAGATATCTTGTATGGAGGACCAGATACCAGTTCATCTCATAGAACTAGCTCGATAGTGAACTCTACCTCTATAACCGGAGGTAATCCTATGAAGTAGTCAGGGAAAAATTCCCTAAAATGATCAACCACAGGAGGAAAATATGCTAGGAATGTTCCCTAATCATATATATATATAAACTCGCAAAATGGGTTCTCATCCCGCCCAGCCCACGATTCTCGGGTCCAACTCGGCTCGCCTGGACATCCCATTCGCCCTTGTATGGAAAAGACCTTCCCTCTGGTGACTAAAACTCACCCTTTGATAATTATAGTCAATGAAGGCTTGATATGATACCAGCCAATCCATTCCGAGGATAACATCAAACCCCGTCATCTCTAAGACTTAGAGATCCAAAAAGAAGTGAAATACACCAATCTTAAGGGGGCACTCCTTGAAACGATGCACATCTTCCATTATAATCCCAAACGTAGTGTCTAGAGTCATAATGTTCTCAGATGTATAAACCCAAATCCCAAGGCTCTCCATAATGGGCACAAATATAAAACTATGGGAAGCTCTAGTATCCAAAAGTGAAGAAGATAAAATAGAGGAAACTAGAATAGTACCTATGATAGTAGAAGGTCTAGGATCATTCTCTTGTTGGGTCTGTTGCACTGCATATGTATGACCTATACCACGACCCTGTGACACTGCCTGACTACCCTATGCTGACCTACCCTACTATCACTGAGATCCTGGGGTCTGGCTACCACGTCCATGCCCTCCACCTTGGCCTACACACCCTGACGTATTCCAATTTCTAGAATGGTGAGAAGCTACTGACCCTACTCCTATACATGGAGTCTATACAAAACCTCTCTCACTATCCACTGGTGGAAACATCCTGTAGAAGCACTGTAGATATCCCATCTTTCTGCAAGATTGACACTTAACTGGGTATTTTGGGCACTACGGTCTAGTATTCCCAACTCTTCCACACCGATAGCACCTCACCTAGATAATAGAAGATACATCTTGACTGCTCATATTCCTGCAATAAAACTCTATATGATTCTTCTTGCTTCAGGTCGAGATAGTACATGATCTCGATGTCGAACCTCCTTGTCTCTCACCCCTAGATTCTCTTAGGTTGCGCTCGATAATCAGCCCCTGATTCATAATGGAATTCATAGAAGGAAACCTGAAAATATCTACCTATGATCGAATGTCATATCGAAGACCATCCTCGAAGCAATTAGATCTCAACGCCTCACCACCCATTAGAAAAGGTGTTAATTGCTGAAGCTCTGTAAATTGGAAAAAATAGTCCATCACTGACATTGTACCCTACACTAGATTCATGAACTCCCAGGCTCAATCAGCCCTAAGGGTCTCAAAAAAATGTAGTCGTAGAAGACTATCTGGAAGTCTCCCCATGCCATGTTCCGATGGCACTCTATCAGTGTGATAACATCCCATCAACTCTTGGTGTAATCTCGTAGCTTATAAGTTGTGATATTGACCCTCCTCTCAAGAGGTGTATCTAGAATCTTGAAGATAGTCAGCCTGGATTCCATCCATGATATCACAGCCTGTGTTCCACCATCCCCTAAAAACGTAGGTGGCTACTAATGCTAGAATATATGCATCAGCTTTTCCACAGATGTGGAAACCTACGGTGCTCCTTGGAAGGTTTGCATAAGCCTCCCAAAAACTTCTCAGAATGATGCATTTGTACTCGTGTCTGGTATAACTCCTGGTTCCATAGCTATAACTACTGGAGGGTCCATCGGTATCCCAAGGACTACCACCTCCGGTGTATACTCACCGCCACTCTCCTAGCGCACTGATCGAGGTCTTTGTGGTGTAATTTCTCTATAAAGTCCAGGACAAACACCTTATCACAAGCTTAATGAAGAGAAAACTGCAACTCAAAATTACAAAGTGGGACAGAGAAGAAAAAAAAACTCATGTTTTTTCAAAATAGGAGTACACGACGTGTATAACTCCTTACAAGACATGTTCTCCTAGGCCTTTACATGGGTGTGTACTTCTTCCCAAAATGGACGTGTAACACCCCATGTACACGGTGTTTCCCCAGGAGACACGACATGTACTTGAGTTTCCTTCCTTCCCAGGTACTTCTATATGGCTAGAACTACACAGTTCTACCGGTGTAAGACTACAGGGTGTGTTCAATCTAGACATGGCATATACATCAAAAATTTCATCCACCCATGTCGTTAGTCACATGGACAAAAACACGGTCGACTTCTACACAATGTGTACTCAAATTACATGGTGTGTCCTACTCAAAGCCATAAAACCCATGTTACCTCCTCACACAGTAGGTTACACAGACAAGTATTACATGACATGTACACGGGGTACACGATGTGTTCTTATTAAAACTTAGAACACATTATTCCCAAAATAGGAAGAACACACAACATATTAGGCTAGAATAAACGCTGTGTATATTGGGGTTTTCAGGATAGAAACTCCAGATTACCCAGAAAAACCTTATTCTATAGTAATCCAACCAGTGGGACGCCAAATCCTGATCTATGAGGGCCCATACTCCCCACATATCAAATTTTGTCACCCAAGAAGAATATATCCTGATACAATTATATATAAAAACTAAATCATGATCCTCCAAATTCCGATCCATGAGGTCCCATACAGCTCTGGAACCAAAATTTGGCATCCATTCAATCCAAACCATAGTACATACCAATAAACCAATCACAACAGCAGGCATAACAATCACCTAGTCTATCAAAACTGCATGTGATAACTAATGCATCTTAGATGGCATGGAATAGTGCATGTAATGCGATTAAAAAAAGTTTATATATAATGCATGAGATGGAACACCCTCATCTCATTGGTTTTAAACTAAAATAGAACCCACAATTGCATCAATAGTAATAGCAGAAATCATGTGCGTCACCCAACAGTGAAATCCGTACAAATGTAAAACCAGAAAAATCACAATTCATTCGAGGTAATTTAGCTTTTCCCTGTACACAGGTTAGCTACTCTCACACATAGTTTATTACCAAATACATTTTTTCCTTCCTATCATGTATATTGGATCCAAACAGTAAGACAAAGTAGAAAAGAAATCATCTAACACCACTTTGTAACATCCCAACCTGACTCACCACTAAACTGACAGCCGGACCGGTTGGCCACATGGACCAAGCGAATTTCCCAAAATTCCAGAGGCTGAAGACTAGCAGCGAGGACCTTTAGTATGATAGTGGGGAATCTATTCCCTCATTGGTAGAGTATAACATAGTGGAATACAAAATAATACAACAGTGGAAGTAGTAAACAGTACATGACTGAAACAAAACAACATAAGTTTCATAGATAAATATCCAAGTCTCAAACCATAAAAATGGTAATTCAGCATGTTATATGTTTTAAGAAAATATCCAAAATAGGATACAGTGCAATCAAATACAAATATAATACAAGTGAAAAAACTAGAAATAAAACTTAGAAGCATCGCAAGCCTTGGCTTGGTCCCATGCTCTCCTGCTCCAAAGCAGCAATCAAGTACCTGTATAAGGGCACATTGCCTTGGCTAAAACTGTAATCATATAATCTGTTTGGGCCCAAAATCATGACCCAAACATGTTGTGAGACTAATTCCAGTAGGCAACCTCCAAAGATATGTGCCTAACAGTCAGTGAATATATACAATAGTAGTAAAATAAAATAGTAACTAGTAATTAATCAAGTACACTATCCATTTATTATGTTTATTTTTTTAGAAATTCAGTATCATTTAGATACAACTATCTTGAGATTCATACTTAGCCTACCAATCCCCCATATAGAAGTAAACATAACTGATGTCTTAGAAGAGCATCTAGATAAATAAGTGAAGACCAAATCCAAGCTTGTGCTTTGTCTTGGAAGATGCATCATAATTCATTCCATATCATTTAACAAGTTCTGGGAACTTTAAAAATGTCTCGAAGTACGACCTAGGCTCATTGGCCCCTTATACCAAAGTAACCGTCAAATCATGAAATAACCATTTTGAATTTAAGAATATCATTATTTCATCATTTAATCATTTTTTCATTTTCTAATATATCCCATCGTAGGTATCCCTAAATTGAACAAGGATTATCTCACCATTTACATAGAATAATCAGTAAGCCTGACCACCAAAATTTTGGATCTCTCATGGCCCTTAAGTAATTAACCTCTTGAGTCCATCCATTGAATTTTTACCAAAAAAATGGTTCACCCAAGGTAATCAAGGTGTAATTAGTCACATGATCTCGACCTTGTATTTTAACATAGACTATGTCTCTCCCATGGCTAATTACCTCTTTTAATCATTTACCATTTCATCTAAAAAACAAAACTTGTGAATTAAACTATTACATGACTTTAAACATAACAACTAATGTGGGAAATTAACATAGCAGCAACCATATGAAAATTAAACTATTGTATGGTTGTAATCATAAAAAATAATGTGGGCATTTCATATAACAATATGTATATCATTATAATAAACCCCAAAAGAGAAAACATTCACAAGCCTTAAAGGCATTCTTTCCAAACAGATAACCACAAGAAACGCACCCACGGGGTGTCCCTAAATCAAACAATCAGCAATCACATACTTCAATTTCATACAAAAAATACCTAAACATCATTAGGTATCAATGAGTTTCAATTATAGAGAAAAAAAACCCAAAAATGGTCTCATACAATTTTGGCACATATAATCGACTCAAATTTTAACTAAAGGCACAAGACCACCAACCTTAATGTCATACGAGCGATATAAACTGACGACGACCCTTGAATCAGCCTAGAACAATGTAGATCTATGAAAGTAGGTAAATCATTCAACCTTGAATAACTTTTACAAGAATATAAATCATTAAGAACAAATCAAAGAGAATAAAGATCTTACCTAGAGGAATCTAATGAGACCGACGACACTTGAATCAGGTTCCGGATGAAGAAATGAGAGAAGGAATTGATCCCATAGGCCCTTCTTCTTCATCCGATAGCTCTTCTGTCCAAAAGAAGAGAAAACAAGGCTACTACATATTTTTAGCCAAAAATTAGGAGTACATAGTGTTTAATTCCATATATAAGGTGTGTATGTCATTTTACTATTCATAGCTTTTCCGACTTACTTTACACGTTCCGCACCGACCTACTTACATGACTATATAGCGTGTACTAGGAAGTACAGGGCATGTAGTGTATTTTTTCTCTCCCTGGAAAAAAAAAACACACACACTATGTATCCCAATCCTACATGGCCAGACTACATTGCATGTACATAGGATTACATGGCGTGTTCTACGAAAACATAACATTTTACCAGTTTTCCTTGTTTTATCAAAACAACTCAATGGAAAAGAAAATGAAGAAACTCATACCTCATAAGAAGAACCATGTTCTTACAACGAGTTCTTCAGTTGATGGTGGTCGAATGAGAAAAAGACCAATGGAATTATGACATGCCTTGTGGACACACCTTTGGGGTGTTAAGGTAACTCAAGGTGGTTATGTTGAAATAATCTAAAAGAGGTCATGTGGTATGTGGTGATGGTTAGAACTTGACACTATATTGTATGGGAATGGATGGAAGGCTATGGGTTCTTCTGGTATAATTGACCATGGATGTATCATTCCACTTCAACATTAGTTGATATAGGTAAAGGATTTATTGTGGTTACTAGACACAAGGGGACCAGGTTAGGTGATATATGTTGGTTTTCATTTATTTAGGTTTTTAATACACTGGTATAAGTACACATGTATTACAGGGACACCGTTGGTGATGGCCTAATAGGTTTATACTTACACCCTTCATGGGCCCTTCATGACATGTGTTGACTTTATAGTTTTGGGTATAGGAAATGGATCTAGATCAAGGTCTAAATCATAGTGAGAAGGGATGTTCATAGGGAACATGGGATTGATGGAATGTTTTTTGGTTGATGGACCAGGTGATTCCATGATGTTGGGATGATGATTTTTTGGGATGTTTTGTTCATGTAAATATATGATCATCCCAAGGATTATCCAACTTTTATTATGTATGAATGGAATGACTATTGATTTTATTTGGAATATAAAGGGAGTGTAATTTTGGCTTGTTGCAACTTTTTTTTTAAATTGATTGAACTGCATTTTATTTATTGATTCCAAAAGTTAATTTTGTTATCGCCGGAGGGTATAGTCTCCACAGTATCACCTAATAGACCCTTGTTGAATGTTGGTAGCCTTTGGGATACATGTAATCATGCTAAAGATCTAGTAATACTTTGTTCTGATTACTATTTGGAGTGGACTGAGGTGGGGATATTATATAGTCCACCTCACACCACCCCCATCACGCCTTCATCACTACATCAATTAATATCGAGTGGTGAATCCAAATGCCTCTATCTTGGTAGATTTTCCCAAGGCCTCATCTGAAAACCTCACTATCTATTTTTCCATCACCATGATGTCTACCCCACCTGTGAACCTCGTATGCACCAAGATTCCACCGCCTGAGGCCATCATCCGCTTCCTCCATTCTCCCTCGAATCATACATCACCATTGTTGAAAACCACTAAGGTTGGAAGGTTTTCATCTATATGTAATATCATGGAGAGATAATATAGTAGAGTAGTTATATGGGAGGAGATAAAGATGAGAGAGAAGGGAATATCCAACCTCTATTCATCAATCCGCCATCAACAATCTCTAATTTCAACAAAGAATTAGGGATAGTCAACTGAATCAAATATTCAATATTTTTTTATCAAGTGTGTGTTGGATTTGAAGAATTCATAAAATATAGCTTCAAATTCAATAATTCAAAATCAATAAATAAGCATGGAAATTCTTTCATTAATCAAAATCCAATAATACCAATTTATATTTCTATGAACATGAAGAATAGAGAAAAATATAAAATATTATACCATACCACACGGGACATTGGTTGTCACTATGATTCTCTATTATAGCCACATAATTTACTCATAATAATATCCACTGATTTGATCCCATTGTTTGATCTAATTTCATCACTATCGAGATGTATTCATCTCCCCGTCTTATCTATAAGGTTTTTTCTAATGAAAAAAGTAGATAACCCTATGGAGGTGACATCACAGAGATTATATCGATGAAATATTAGGTAAAATCATAAATCAAAAAATTTAATTAGTTGTTTAATTAGTTCATATAACTCCACCCTTGACTACAAACTATCATGTGACCTAATGAGAATTAAACTTACATCGTTCTTAGGTTTACTTCCACATCTTAGACTTATCTGTGATGCATGTTTACCCATTTGATCATTCGTTAAAAATATATTAACATTTCATCAAAAAACTTAAATGAAAAAATATATTTATATACATAATTTAAGGACCCTATGCACACAAAATTTCGTGTCAGCTTAACAGGAGGGTAAACACCATGCCCCAAAATCAATGGAACCATCAAATAATTTTTTGTGGTTTCCTGCAAGGATAAATTTTTTATTTTACAACTGATAAGGTCCAAGGTATCTAAAACTTATAAATAATCTATGTTTTGATAGAGAATTTTTTTTCACCACATCCTCTCCAGCATTAAATATTTTAATACTCTAAAAGGAAACAACTAATCCTCAAAAAATGAATCTCACAAAACAACCCCATGTAGAAACACTCCACCATTTCTTGCACATTATTATTCTTTAAAGATCCATTATCTAAAAAACACATAAAACATTCCATTGGAAGGGATCATCCTCTTAAATAAATAAAGATATCAGATTCATCAATCTTGAAGGAAGAACTAAGTGTAAATAAAAATCCACTTCATGCGATTATTCCCATGAATCAATACCAAAATGTTTTCTAATTTGATGGTAATCCCATAAAAAATAATGAAATTAAACCACAATACATCAACACACATCCCAAAAAGGGTTCATTAGAAAGGTTATCACTGGTGGTAGCACTCCACTTCCGTGACACCCCAAGATTTCATAGTGTGTTACTTCATCAAAATAATTCAATAACTTTCACTACACGCAACACCGAGTTCAAGCGCACCATGACTTACCAAACAAGCCGTTCAAAAGAGGTTATGAATAGTATTAACTAAATTTTGAACATTATATAGTCCTTATTATTTTAGAATCCATATTATTAGTTTCTTAGAAATAATGTAAGAACAAATTCATTTTTCCAAACAAAAGAAGTAATTTTCAAAAATGCACTTTTACCAACTTTTAATAGTGAACCCTTTTAAATCCAATATTTTAAAATTTTATATATTCAATTTGACTAAATAAATATATTCATTAGAATGGGGAAATCAAAAATTTACAATGTAACACCCCAAGCTTCCACAATACGCTTATCTTTGAATAATACAACAGTGTGTGTTGTACGCAACTTCGAGTTCTAACACACACTACAACCAATCAAACTAGCCGTTATGAATAGTAATACCTACCTTTTGAGATTTTATTAATTTTATCTCTAAAAAAGGACTTAATTTTTGGATTAGGAATATCAAATTTAGCCTAAGGTGAAATTTTGGTACTTTTCGGATAACTTTTATATTTTAATGAATAGTGAAAATTAATAAATTTTAATTAAAAACAACTTTTTTAATCAAAATAATTAATAGTGATAAATTATTAATTTGAGTGGTTTTAAAGTATATTTAGAATATATTTTTACCAGTTAATACAATTTTAGTCATTGGACATAATTTCACAATTAAACCGAACATAAACAAGTATCAATCTTTTGATAGTTATTATATCTTAAAAACACGCTTTTTGTTTTGACAATGAAAATTAATTTTAAATTAATTTCTGCCACTTCTGTGTTTTGAATTTGGAAAAATTTATTCCATATTTGGAATCATGATGTTCAAATTGTGTAAATAGGTAACTTTTATTTTTAGACATTTTGAATAATTACTTCGGTAAATATTTTATTTACCATGGTTAAAGGGTAAATCCGGTAAATAAGGGTTAAAAAATAATATTATAATAATAATAAATTACCCTAAAACGTGTTCTAACCTTATTTGTGGATACATTTTCGACCATTGGAATCTTTGGGTAGATTTTGGGATCCCATGGAGCAACTTGTAGGTGATAGGGACACTTTTTATTAATTAAGTTAAAGTAAATACAAAAATGACATAAGCTTATATCTTTTAGAAAAACACTTTTTACATAGGGTTATATATGTTATATTTTTGATTATAAACATTAATTATAAATATAAAAAGATTTCCTACATAATGATATTTTATTTATAATTTTTAGACATTGAAAAAGTAAAAATATATATGACACAATAATGATGCAGTATTTTCTTTATTAATGAAAGAATCAAATAATTGGTATATAAATGTTAAAATAAATATAATTTGAAAGATTTTATGACATACATGAATTTTATAGGTTAATATGACATGTTATAATTGATTAAATGAATTAGGTTCGAAGTAATAATGTTGTTAAGACTTTATCAAAAATCAATTATTAAATATTATCAAAATTGATATAAAAGAGTTTTTAAAACAAATATTATATTATTAATTGATATTCAATTCCTAAAAATCTAAGGTTCGACAAATAGACGTATATCATGATATGTGTATCATTAATGGACCACTTGGGGGTTTCTTGGATGTATATGGTAACTTTATTAACTATATAATATAAAAATAAAAAGTGACATGGTAAATGTCAATCTAATTAACTAAGAGTTTAAACTAAAAGATATGGTTAATATAATGACCAAAACCTGTCTAAAATATACTGGTTGAGTGGTTTTAGACCTATCCCCACCTTAAAATTTAAATAATCCACTTTGGATCCATTAGAAACCAAATATGAATTTATTATAAAATAATATTTCTAGATTTTCCTAAAGAGACCCTCACCCCTCTTATAAAAGGGCACTCCCCCTTCTCATTAATTCCCACCTTAAAAGCCTTTTGGTTCGGCCAAAACCTGACCAAATACTCTCTAAAATTCCATAAATTCATCCTAGAGGCCTTATTTTGATTATAAATCCAACCTAAGGAGCCCTTTTGATCAAATCAAAAGGAAGAACCTGAAGAAGAGGTAACGTCTTCACCACCCTCTTTAAAGTTCCTTTCTTCTTCAACTTCTTCTTTCCTTGTTATTTCCATTATAAAATAATAAATCCAGTAACTTCTATATACTGTGATGTTATTATAATTATGGAACAAACAAATTCATTATTCTATCCATCCCTTGAATGACATGTCACCATACGTGCGTACGTATGGCCTACCGTCTCCACGTTGTGGTGTAATTGTTATTCAATATATTATTATTTAGATGGTTATAATAATGATGTATAATTCATGTAAATAATAAATATAACATGATAATGATTCTTTATATATGATATAAAATCCAATTATATATTATTTTAATATCAAAAGAATTATATTTTCGCTCGTGCGTACGTACGGATTACCGTCTCCACGACACGATGAGATTCATTTCTAAGTTCACCATTCATCGAAGATTATAAAAATATATATTACTAATAAGTATGTAATATATGAAATACTAATGCTACTAGAGATATATATATTTATATATATAAGTATTTATGTACTTACATATATCTTATTCACTTACTTTTGTTCAATACTATATGAAAACAGAAACAGTGTTTATGCGTACGTATGGACTACCGTCTCCATAAATGGTGTTTTCCATATATGACTATTATACATATTTATATTATAAATATATATGATATATTTATCATTTATTATATTCTGGAAGTATTTAAATCATGATCTAAGTGATACAATCAAGAGTAACAAGTTAAAACACGTACGATAAAGAAAATGATTATTACCCAAAATGTTAATTTAACATGGAAATTATTATTAAATGGGTAGAATAAAGTCATAAATTAATAATGTATTACATGATAAATATTAATATGGTTCTGTTATAATTTAATAACATACTACTATCTTTTTACAGGAGGTTAAACATACCCTCGACTAAAGGAAAGTGCAAGGTAAGGGGTTTTCATCTCACTCCTTATTCCCGTGAGATTCATGCCATATTGCCACTATTACCTTTTGTGTGGTGTATGTAATGCCCATAATTGTATTCTTTGTGTAATAAACTTTAATTTATGTTTATTTACATATTCATTTTATGATACCTCTTTCATGGGTTTTATGTTTCGTAAGTTACCAAATTGGTAAGGGTTAATTCCTCAATCTCATTATTATCCGAGATTGTTTATGTGTAAGTATTTACTGGGACATTTTTATCATCCATGTCCATTTTTCATAAAAATGATTTCAAAATGAATATTTTAAGGATTTTGAAAGGTACTCTTTATCAAGATTATAATTTCAAATGTTTTAAAGATTTATCTTTCTAAATCTTTTAATTAATGTCCATGTTTTCAAAATGATTTTAAGTATTTATTTATATGGACATGAATGTTTTGAAATGATAATTCTTTTAAAAAAGTGGTATGGGACACTAATTCAAAAATATATTTTAAATTACTTCCTTTATAAATGTGTGACTTTTAAATGATTTTACAAAAAAGGATATTTCTCTCAAAAATTTTTACTCATCATTTTCATCTATATCAACATCCTTTGATGGATTTTAAGCTTATTTGAATTTGATTTATTGTAAAAAACATCCATTGAAGGTTTTGTGATATGTTTGACTATGGATGTGTTATTTTTATACCATTCATGGTTTACGAAGAAATTATTGACATTTCGTATGCTAGTTTTAATACGAATGTTTATGTTATGTTTAAACCTATTCATATGAGGAATGAATTGGACTTAGTAAGTGACAGGTGGAGCCCTCTATAGCTCCTCGATGCATCTGTAGGTCTCATGAGACAAAATAGTGTCTTGAAACGAGGCCTTGACAAAATCTTATTTATATTCTTGGCACGAGGCCTTGGCTACATGGTGATGATAGTCTAGAATTATGCATTCCGTCATTATGAAAGTGGTTATTGATATTTCATGTGATTATTTGACTAGTAGAATATACATGAAAGTAAGTAAATGGAATTATTTGATTTTTATCTTTTCCATATTATGCTGAAGTTCATGGTTAAAAGGCTTTTGTTTTAGTTATACATTGCCTTAAATGTTTATGCTTATTTATGAAAGTTTCCGCTGTATTTCTTACCCTTATTGAGCGTTTGAGCTCACCCCTTTATATGTTTTATTTTTCCCAGGATTCCAAGAAATGTATTGTGATTGATATGCAGGGTTAAGACAAGGGAAAAATGGAATTCATATAGATTATTTATGTTGTTTTGTATGTCTTAAAGTGAAATGTAACATTCATGTATGTAATATATTTCCCAAGACTGCTAAACTGATCAGTCCTTCAGGACTTGATTCCTTGTAATCATGCCAATGTATTAAAATAATGCACTGACTCTGGGTAACTGGGGTCGGGGCGTTACAAATTCCCCTCCCTAACGATTGTTGAAGATAGTTTTTTAGGACAACCTATCCATGTCACACACTTCATGAAGCACTTCACAACATTCACTAATGAAACTAAAAGTATTACAAAGAGGCAAGCTCCTTTGGTCCCACATCAATTTCTATGATGTCTCCTACCCACATAGCACATGAACCAAAGTTACTAGATAACACCAAAAATGTGATATATGATTTATTCTCCAACCTCAACAATCTTGTGAATCCACCATCTACATCTCAATCTTCATCAGGATTCACAATCACTATTGAAGATATACTGGTTGTGTTTCAATTTATCTTCCATGAAATTTATAGAAGTGCATCTCGATAATATTACCAACCTCATTCAACTTCTAAAAAACACACCACATCCTATTGGGTGGGACATTCCACCACAATATTAAATATATGGTTCGAGCTATTTAGAAGAACCTACTCTTTCGGCTAGACACTGCCACAAAATAGGGCAAGGGAAGCACTGCCCTTTATCAACACTAAGCAGAATGCACTGATAAAGGGTTGGGCCTTTATCAGCACTATTTGAAAGTGCTGATAAAGGGTACATTTATTAGTGCTATTATTAGCACTGATAAACATTTTTATTATTAAATTATATAAAATTATTATTTTTATATTCAAAAATAATTTTTATTTGTATAAATTAAATAAAAAACAAAATTTTATAATTAATATTTTTTTTTAATAATTCAAAAAAATATATATAACATTTTAATTGAAAAAAGTATTTCTAAGACTATAACTATATATATATATATATATATATAAAATTAAATAATTATAAGATTATAATAAATTACATTAAATAATAAATATATTTATTAGATTTATTATATTTGTTAGATTATTAGATTAATTCATTGTATTTATTATATTTGTTATATTTAATATATTTAATATATTTAATATATTTAATATATTTAATATATTTAATATATTTATAAATATATAATACTTTTTCATATATATATTTAAAATTTAATTTATTTAATATATATGTGTTTTCCAATGAATTTGGTCAACAAAAAAAGGTATTGATAAAATAAATATTTATCAGTGCTAAAATTATATTGCTGATAAATAGGTATTTTATCAGCACTTTTTGAGCGCTAGTAAAGAAAGGCCTTTTTCAGTGCTAAAAAAGCACTAATAAAGGTATGTTTTATCAGTGCTTTTATTTTAGTGCTGATAAAACATACGTTTATTAGTTCTTTTAACTAACGCTGATAAAGGTTCTAGTGGTTTTTATAAATGAACCCAAAAGGACCCTCCTCTCTTGCACCTGTTCAAGACTTTGCGGAAGCTAAACCCTGTGCTGTCGAACTATCCTCTGCCATGTCCCCTCCCCCTCCTCCTCCTCCTCTACCACCGCTACATTTTCCTCCTCCTCTACACTGACCTTCCTCCTCCTCCTTCCCCGCCGTTACCTTCTCCTCATCCTCCAACATGACCCCTCCTTTACCGCGACCCTGATCCTCCTCCTCCTCTGCCGCCACAGCCTCCTCCTCCTCCACCTCCTCCTCCAATTGCCGACTCATCCTCCACCACTATGGCTACCTCATCCTCCTCGGTCTCTTTCTCCTACTCTTCCTTTCACGGTCCCCTTGTCCACATGACCTGCTCCGACGCGCCCTCCTCATCCGACGACCATCCCAGCAGCCTCCTCTACAGTGCATGAATTCCCCCAGCGAGTCTCTTATTTAATGAATTTTTACTCTTCTTCATTAGAAAGATAGTTGGTGTGCAAAGTTAGGTCTAATGGACCCTTTAGTGGTATTGGTTCATGTTATTAATTACTAATAGCCTAGGTTGAAACTGTATGAATGAGATTATGATCAATCATGTTTTAAGGGTCATGAATAGTGGTTTCTATGAGGGAATAATTATGGTAATTACATGGAAAGGGTCTTTATAAGGATTGTTAATTGGGTTAGAGTGATAGTGATGTGAAATTTATTGGAAAATACCATGCATTTACTAGATATTTGGCTATCCTGAGTTGTGGGCCTTTATGGTAGTGATACATAGTGTGATTGGGGGGATGCCTTGGTGGGTACTAGTGATGGATTAACTAGTGGGTAGGTTATTGTGTGAGATATATCAAGGATTATTTTAAATCTTATATCATGTTGAGTTTACATTTTGTATTAATTATCCCACATAAAATATTTATCATGGCTATATGAAATTGTGAAATATCCCTTAGAACCCTTATAGGTACATTACATGGAAAGGGGGTGATTATTATGTTAGTGGAAATGATAATGTGGATTATTTATGACCTTAAGGGTAAGGAAATACACACATGGGGTGGTGTAGGTTGGTAACTAAATATGAATAAAGAGATTTCTTGTTGATATATTGTTACCTATAGGTCTTGGGATCATCATGATATATATTTAACTATAGGATATGCTAATGATGGATACATTTAGTGTGTCTTCTTAAGATGGGTCATGTATGAGCTTCTTATGTTAATGGTTTGGATCATGGGACCCACCTTATGTTAATGGTTTGGATAATGTGGGAGGTTTTATATGTTATTCCCTCCATACTATTTTTTTGGGGGTGGATGTTATTTCATGAGACATATAGTCACATCACAATTTGTGATCATGATTTAATGGTTCTACCTAGGGGAGGAGTGCTACAGTGTATACCTGTAGTAATTTAACAATGTGACATCATAGGGTGTACTATGAAATAGACCCTTGTGCTACACCATAATGTACCCTATTCTTGAAATAAAAAGATGTTTTTTAGTATTTTTAATGAGGTTCCCCTATTCCTTATTAGCCACTCGACCCCATCACCCAAAACCATCTTCCCCATAAATTTCTCCTCTCATAATTTACTCTTTAGGATCCATAATGGTCATTTCATAGTGGACAACCCACCCCCCTCCCTGGATAGAACACACCCCTCCCCCACACCCCTACAACCCCCACCTGGATAGTCCCCCACCCACCCCAACTGGGCAGCCCCCCTTCCCCAAACCTGTGCAGCCCCCCCTGTACAGCCCACCCCCTCCTTGGATAGCCCACACCCCCACCCCCACACCCCTGTAGCCCCAACCCCTCCTGCAGCCCCCTACCCACCCCAGACAACCCAAATGTTCATCTGGGATTCTCTATAATAGAGAAACCATTACAAATCGTTAAGTGGTAATTAAGTTATATATTTTCCTCTATTTATTTTGGTTTTTTTTCATTATATTTTTCTGAAATATTAATTCTAGTATCTCATATGGGTTATCATCCTTGAAGGTGAAATGTTTTGAAAGGTTTTAAGTCAATTTACACCTATTTAAGGTGTGCGTTTCAATGAAATTATTTAATTTTAAATTTAATGTTTGTTATTTCATTGTAAATTGATTTTTATTGAATGTGTGGATATATGTAATGATTTTAAAGAATATAAATGTTTCTCTTTTTAATTTCATGTTTGAAACTGAATATTTTTGTTTTTAATAATTTATTAAATACAATTGAGACATTTTGAAATAGATTTAATGGCATGTGATAGATTTTGATCAGATTTCATTATTCATGGTGTGAAAACTATTTTTTAATCACAAAATTGATTTAATGTGAGGTTTTGAACTTGAAATTATTTAAAATGTTTTTTCTAATGAATTTGAAACGTTTGATTGAAATGAGTGCATGGGTTTTTCCTTGAGATAATGAATTAATTGATATTTGAAAATTGGTTTGATGGGAAATGAATGCATTGGGAAATGTTAATTATTTGAAAATGAATATTCATGTTTTTTGTGGTGTTTTTGAAATGATTTAAATTTTATGTGAGATTTATATCAGTTTGTAAATAATTTTTAAGTCATATTTTGTAAAAAGTAAAAGCACTTGGGATTCTGAACCACGTTTTAGTATTAAATACCTATTTGGAATATTTCTTTTAAATGATTGGTTGTGAAAAAAGATGTTAACTATTACATTGAGTTGTTATCCCATTGTGTGGGTTTTTTTGGATAATTATAACATATGAGTTCTCATTTATGTTATCTTTTCAGTTAGAAATCTCTTTTGTCGCGCGCCTCTCCTCTGCCGCGAACGCTCCTCTGCCATGTGCTGAACAACACCTTCGAGATGAGTTTTCTCCTATTACTCATTGGTTTCCTCTTGTTCTCATGTTATTACTATTTGATAGTGATGGTTATGTTGTAAAATTTATGGGCTAAACGGCCCATTGAAAATCATGGTCGTTGGTGGTCCTTATTTGTGCACTAAATAAATTTCATGTTGGTTGGTTATTTTGAACATTTGAATATAAAAATTGATAATTTACATATAATTGGATAATGAATGAATGCCCTAGGATGATAAAGCTTCTGTGATAACCCCTGAATTAACAAATGGAATTGAATAAGGGATTCTTTGTAAAATCCGAAATTGTGTTTGTTTAGTTTGTATGGTGTTGTGATTGTGAGAACAATTATGTTTTTGTATGGTGTTGTAGTTGATGGAATAATTGGTATGACATTTTTTTCCATGTTGTAGTTCTTCCACCATTGAATATCAATCCAAACTTTACCCATTTCAATGGTATTACCACTTTTTTACTAGTGAAATTCCACTAAATCATAGAAAACCACTTCACTGGAGGACTCTATGAGACACTTTATGGAAACCCTAGTCAAATAACCATAACAAAACATGTAATAAATCCTTCCACCCACAAACACTCTGTTGAAAATCATACCATCTATTAGTTTAGTATCATAGTTCTTGACTCGAGACATTATGTTTCTAGAGAAGAACTAAAATCCTAGTTTACAATAATGCATATAGATCACATGTGGGATACTAAAACATTCTAGTGCAAGGTCTTCTCATAGCTAGTTCCATTGATCAGGAGGTTGGAAATATTGGTGTGATCTACTTTGGTCCTGAGTAATGCATGTAGAGGTAAGTTTACTATTTACAATAGCTAGTTCCATTGATTATAGTTGGATGATGACCCCAGTTAAACATATTTTGTGTAATTATTTTGTTAAATATTAATATTAATGTATCAAGTAGGATGAATATGAATAAATAATGGATGGATTCCAATAAATTGACAAAAGAGTATGAATATGTCGTGAAAGAGTTTATCAAGTTTGAAAAAGATCATGCATATGAGCCTTCTAAAATCCTTTTTTCGTGTTTAAGTTATTGTTATTCAAGACAAATTAGTCCATAGGAGTTAGAAAAACACAAGATCTGTCAAGGAATAGATCAAAGTTATACATGTTGGAATAAACATGAGGAAAAACGAATGTAGGTAGTGACTGGGATAACACTACATTTTATGGATCAGATGACATGATTAAAAGTGTGAACAATAAAGATGATTGTATAAAGGATTTGATTACAGATGTGAATTATGATGAATATTGTATTGGGGAAATGACAAGGACAGTTAAAGAAGATCTTTAGGATTGCCCAATTTTTTTTGAGAAGTTAAAGAGTTATGAAAATACACCATTGTATGTTGGTTAAACTAAATATATAACATTTTCAACCATACTGAATCTGAATAATATAAAATAAGGAAATGGGTGGAGTGACACCAGTTTTACAGAAATACTTGATCTTCTTGAATGACTTGATCCCAAAATATAACGAACTCCCGAGACGAACATAATATGCCAAACAAATTCTATGCTCGATGGGTATGATCTCTAAAAGAATACACACCTGCCCGAATGACTGTATATTGTTTCACAAGGACCACAAATCACTTAAGGAATGCCCAAAGTGTGGTTCTTCTCAATGTAGGAAAGATGAATCCAGTCCTACAAAATTTTTATGGTACATTCCAATAATTCCAAGGTTTAGGCATCTATATGGAAGTGAGGAGACTGTAGGACAATTGACATGGCATGTAGATACAAGAATTAAATATGGGAAACTATGTCACATGGCAGACTATCCTCAGTAGAAGTGAATTGATCATGAGTATCCTGAATTTGGAAACGAGCTGAGAAACCTTCGTCTTGCATTATCTATAGATGGAGTGAATCCTTTTGGTTTTCAAAGCAACATTCATAGTTCATGAATGATTATGTTGGTAAATTATAACTTACCACCATGGTTATACATGAAATGAAAATACATCATGTTATCTATGCTTATATCAGGACCAAAACAACTGGGTAATGATATTGATGTTTATTTTTCTCCATTGATCGAGGATTTGAAATTATTATGGTATTCAGGTTTTACATTGTATGATGTACACAAAAATGAAGATTTAACTTTGAGAGCTATGTTGTACGAAACGATAAATGAATTTCTTACTTATGGAAAATTTTATGGATATAACATTAAAGGAACTCAAGGGTGTCCCATTTGCGAACAAGGTACACAGTCAATTATGTTGAAACATTCACCAAAAACCATGTTTCTAGGACATCACATATTTTTATCCTGACGGCATAAATACTGATCTTGGATGACATCATTCAATAGTAGTTCAGAATAACGTAAAATGCCATCTCTACTAACAGGTGATCAATTGTTTGAGAAATTAAAATATGTGGACACTACTTTTGGTAAACTATTTTCAAAAAACCTTATGAAAACCATTTGAAAAAATAGATGAGTTTTTTTGAATTACCATACTGGAATTTTTTGTATGTCAGACATTTTATTGATGTTATACATTTTGAAAAATATGTATGTGATAGTGTCATCAGCACATTGATAATTGCACCCAGAAAAAAAAAGGATGGAATTAAGTCTAGATTGGACGTGGTTGAGATTGGAATACAAGAAGAGTTGTCACCAGTGAAGGGTGAAAAAAGAACATTTATTCCTCCTCCTACTTACACTCTTTCTAGGTAAGAGAGATATCGATTTTTTAACTTCTTGAATGATGTAAAGGTTTCAGAGGGGTATTCATCAAATTTTAAGAACATCGTGCCAAGGATATATTTAATTTTAAAGGGTTTGAAATCACATGACTGCCATGTTTTGATGCAAGATCTAATTTCTATAGCTTTACGTTGCATTTTTTGCAATAATGTTGGCCAAACAATAATAAAGCTCTATTTCTTCTTCAAATCTATATGCAACAAAGTTATAGACTTGGCGAAATCGACAACTATGGAAAGAGAAATTGTCGTCATATTAGGTGAATTGGAAATGTTCTTCCCATCGACATTATTTGACATGATGGTTCATTTGATGGTTCATTTGGTGAGAGAGATTCAACTATGTGGTCCTATAAATTATATATAGATGTACCCCATTGAACGATATATTAATATTGTTAAAGTGTATGTCAAAAATCGAAGTCGGATAGAGGGTTGTATTGTGGAGTGATATATTGTTGAGGAAGCTGTTGAATTATGTACTGAATACCTGTCTGGTGTGGAAAACATTGTCTTACTGAAATCTCGTTACACTGAGCAGCTTGAGGGTGAAGGTATTTCTAGAAGAGAGGTTGTCACAATCAATATTATAGATCAGGAGTAGTCCCACCTTTATATTTTTCATAATAGTTTTGACTTTTAACCATATTTTCAAACCCACAAAGAAATTATTAGGCATTTGAATCCATATAGGGATGAAAAATGGATATCAGATACACATAATCGACAGTTTATAGGATGGTTTCATAACCATATTTTTAAGAAGTTAGATGAAAATATGGACTCAATTTCAAAACGACTTCGATGGATAGCCGTAGGAACAAGTGTGTATGTATTATCTTACAATTATTATGTAGTTAATGGTTATACATTCTATACTAATGAACATGATGAAGATAGTATCATGCAGAATAGTGGGGTTACACTTGTGGCTAAAACGATTCATTTTTATGGTGCTAAGGAAAGAAATCAAATTTATGAAAATATATCATACTTTGGAATCATAAAAAAAATATGGGAGTTAGATTATACGAAATTCCAAGTGCCTATTTTTTCATTCAAGTGGGTGGATAACATGAGTGATGTTAAAATAGATGAATTGGGATCACTGGAAGTACACGTATTTTATGTTCTAGACCCCACAAACCAAAACTGGTCAATTGTTCTATTATCGACCAAAATAACTGAAGGGTTAGATGAAAGTTCAAAAGAGGATGACACTTTCATTTGTACTTCGCAATCATTTTGCAATGGTCCCAATGTAGATGGCATTTTTTATGTCAGAGGAGACCACAATGAAGGGATTTACATAGTCGATAGAGGGTTCAAATCTCTTCAGCCTTTAAAAAAAGTAGAGTTCAATAATCATGTTATTTGTTTATTGTAATATATATTGTGTTACATTATGTTATTATCTATTCAATAATGATTTTATGTGATATAAATTAAATATTAAACCACTTCTATAGATAATGATTTCTACACCTGCTGTTGTGCCCAATCCTGAGGCACAACAAGTCTCTCAACCTACTACTGCTGGTCCCAGTGCAGAGCAACACCAGGTTTCTCAACCTATTGCTGTTGGTCCCAGTGCTGAGGTACAATTGGTTTCTCAACCTATTACTTATGGTCCCTGTGCCGATGCTAGCACTCCATAGGAACATAATGAGGACTCTTTTGATGAAATGGTAAGAAATAAAACCCTGAAGACACAAAAAAAGAGCATCGTAGTTTGATAGTGTTATCCACAATTCTTAAGGAAAAAGCCAAAGACATCAAATTTGAGGTGGTATGGAATAAGTGAGGCCAATATATTAACCCCAAAATCCATCTTTAGTAGCTACATTGGAATCATCACTCGGTAACGCTTATCGATTGATGTACAGTCATGGCCCCATGTTGTCACCGAGCTTAAGACACTTATGTGGGAATAGATTATGGTAACATTATGATATAATTTATTTATTTTATTAAAAAAAATACTAAAACATTGACTTACTCTTCATCATCTATTGAAGAGTGAATTTATAGTAGATTCCTCACATAAGGAATATGTATTAAGAGTTCTAGGAATGATTCATGGAGGCTTCTGCACAATTTTAACAGAATATCATCTTAAAGATGATTAAGGGAAAATAAAGATGCACCCACCTCCTCTTTATGCACACTTGATATCCCAAGGAGCGTGGGATGCATTTAGCAGCCGTCATGCATAGAAGACTTTTCAGGTACATTGTGTCTGGTTATACGTTGTTTGAAATTTCTTGTATTCATCACTTTGATTTATAGTTTTTTATTTATGAAACAACAAATGAGTATTGAAAATAAGGAATAGGCAAAAAAAACCAGTGTACCCCTACCATAAAGCAAGGATGTGGTATGCTTCACCTGATAAAAAATTGGTACATATTTTAAATCTACCGTAATAATTTTATGTGACCAAAAATAACACCATAACCATGTTCCTCTATTTATATGTAGATTGATGAATCTAAATCAAAATACACTTCTATCCCACACCATGTGATATGGAAGGAAGCTCATGTAAAAAAAGAGGGGATACTAATAGATAAAAACACACAAAAATTGTGGAAAACATGTGTTAGTATGACATAATATGAATTTTATTTTATTTAAATTTCTATAACATAAAAATGATTAATTATTTTCCTATATTTTCAATCTGACATAGTCATAAGAATCAACAACTCTTGCACCAGATGAAGACATACTTTCAACGACCTTGTAGCAGCTAGAACAGTATGACCACATTAGAGGTGTGGATTTTGGGGTGACACCCCAAACATATTTTCAGAAAAAAAACAAGCGAATGATAATCTGAGGAAATGAAAAAGATGATAGAAACAATAGCTATGTTTCATAAAGAATTAAAATATCAGAGAGAGATGATAGCATGTTTTATGGGGGGAGGAAAAGAGAAGAAACAACTCAACAACAACCCGTGCGTAAAGATCCCACCTCACCCCACTAGCTTTGAGGCAAGCCATTCCCCTGAAAAACCTGACTTAGCTAATGTAATAAATGTTGTAATAATTTTTTCTGTGAAATTTGAATCACATAGACACAGTTTCATTTCCTGTACTAATATTATACAGGGTGTAAATGACTATGATTTATATCTTTCAACTCCCACATATCGCCTTTTAGCGAGGGATATAGTGTTAAATATCCATAACGATAGTCTATACTATAGGAAACTTCCAACAGATCATTTCGATTGTCAATTAACATATCTGATGAGTTGAGTGCTGATCTACCTATTCCAAATGACAATGCAGACATTCATACGGTCGAACAAGCTGTTAGAACATTCATCACATGACTATCAATTCTTGTAAAAAACATATCGATAAGGAGGTATTCATTTCTAATTTATTTTTCAATCCGAACCTTTAAAATTTAGTGAAAAAAGGTCTGAACTGATTAATGTAATTATAGAACATCAAAGAGAAGGGGTGAAACGAAATATTTCTCAAAACTATATCAAGGATCAAACAACAGATTGAAATGATCTACTGAGAGAAACTTCACCCTACCCGTTCTATATCCACATTTAATATCATTACAGGATCATATGGATACAAATTTTATAGACAAAAATACTCACATAGTTGATTTTGAAAAAATATGTATGAAGAGGAAAAATAAGATTTCATTAATGCTGAAAATGTAAATGAAATCCTCAAGTATGAATGACTAGGCACCTTAGTTGTAAATTTATACATGAGGTATGTTTTCATGATTTGATTTTAAAAAAGCTGATATACTATGATAATTATGAATAAATACATTTCATATTATTTGTAGGCGTATATATGAAAAAAATTTGAAGGGATTTCCCCATGAACAAAAATCTGGACTCGTTAGTCCTCAAATCACCTCTTCAAAAGAAGAAATAAATTTTGATAAAGACGGTGAAATAATGTCATCCCTAATCAAATCGTTTCAAAACAAAATTACGGATGACATACTCTTTTTAATACCAACCATGAAGGGGTAAAACTCTTCAATTTAATCATATCAACTATATTTTAATTTCTTTCATTACTTATTCCTTTTTGTGTTTTTAGGTATCATTGGATGCTGATTACAGTCAATTTTTATACTCCAAATATTTATTTTCTAGATTCAATGCATAGATATGCAACAAACTGACCACACATGATGGAGTTTGTCAATTTTTAATACAATAGATCCATCATTTTAGAACTAAACATCTAGTTATATAATTTATATTATCTTTTAATGGAGATTCTATTATGATAGGGTGGTGTATCAATATCTTCTACTTCATGGAATGAATCCAGGCCCTAAGGGAAAGAATGCCCACATGATCTACAACTAGACAAGTATCCTTTTATATATAATAATATTACACTATCCAAACACATATCAAAACAAATTAATTATTTTTCTCGATGTTTCTATAGTTTCTAAAACAAAAAAAAAGAAATGACAATGGTTATTATGTTAGTAAATTTATAAAAGAGATTGTATTTCATCAAAAAAATAGCATCCCTGAAGAGGTATTTTTGAAAAAAATTACTATTTCATTTAAAAAATTTATTAATCCTTTGTGTATTTATATTTTTTCCGTATTACCATGACTCTTTCAAAATAACATATTCATAAGATGATATAGATGTGTTTAGAAATGAATGGGTAATATACCCGATGGAAGATTGTACACAAAGAGGATGAAGGTGAATTCCTACTACTTAGGTTATCATAATCTGATCAATTGATATCTCCCTTGTTTTCACTTATTGAGCATATATGGTGACCCTTTATTATGTTTATATCCTTAAGATTTGTAGAATTTTTTTAGAAATTATTTGTTTTTCTAGTAAATAATAACTTAATGAGAGACTCTTATGAACTAGTTATTTATATTTCCATTTTTTAAAAGCACTAGAGCTAACATATTATGGCATGGATCATTTATATTCTACATTTTGGTCATTTATGTAGGTGTTTCTACTAATGTGGTGCATTGGAAGAATATTGGTTGTGAAACACTCACAAATTTAATAACAAAACTAAGGATTCTTCACTACTATTGGTTAATTACCGATTACCATATAATCTGATCTGAAATTCTGATCCGGGGTCCCCCTAATGCACTCATCTGACACCATCTCTATGATATCATCATTCAGCCTTCACTTTTTCTTCTCTTCCTACACCCATTTACTAGGTAAATAGGAGAATGAAGAGAAGGAAAATTGAAGGTTGAATGATGATATGATACAGATGGTGTCGGATGAGAGCATTACAGGGATACCTGATCAGAATTTTAGATTAGATGCTATGCTAATTGGTAGTTAACCAACAATAGTAAAGTGCACAAAGAATCATTAATTTTGTTATTAGCTTATATCTGGACCAAAGAAACCATTAGGAAAGATGTAAAGATAATGTTACGATATATTATGTTTATTTTAACGAAAAATTATACAAGAAACGTTGACATTATTTTCATTATTCCTTGTAGTGTTTGTTTATTTTAGAAGGTTTCTATCCATGTGACATACCATTGCAAGAAGATCAACGATGCTGTGTCTGCTCAATCGTAGAGGTAATCTTGATGTTTTCATAGTAAAATCATTCTCCATAGAATTAATGCATTGTTTCATATTTATGTTTAATTTATTTATTTTATGTAAGAAATATTAATATAATCATATGTGATATCAATGTATGAAATGTTTAGGTCATTATAGTCAGTATCAGAGTAATTTGACTTATGAACATGTCCATAAAATCATGATGGTCAACACCATCTCATGTATCGAGATCCATGACCTTGTCCTGGTGACTTCATCACCTCAAATACTGATGACCAAGTCGCCTCAACCTAGTGATCATCGTCACTCCAAGTATTTGATCCAAGCCCCACTTGATGAACTACATCAGCTCAATCTAGATTATCAACACCCACCTCAATCCTTAGGCCACGCCCATTACATTCCCATGGAATCAAGTAACCAATATAACAATTAGATTTAATTCAAATTTACACTCGGCCTAATCTTTCCAAGTTAGTCCAAACCTCTTACTCGGCTTAACCAATCGTAGTGGAGTAAGAGAATACCCATATGCATCTCATATAATCATTAGAACAATTTAATAATCCATTATTTAATTAATTAGGTTCTTTCTCGAATAACCCACACAGTGTATATGAATGCACCCCCAAACACTTACAAAATCAAGGAAAAATCTAGGAACCACCTACCTTGTACTAGTAAGTGATCACTCATTTAATATCATCCTCAAAATCAATTTTAATTAGAAGAAAATGAAATTTTATATTAATGACCTGAAAATAGGGAAAAAGGGCTCGCATGGATTTACCACTCCATATCGCAAGATAAATAGAAACGAGAAGCTATAATAAACCTGCATCATAAAATCCCACATCTCATCAATTGATCAAATAAACCCGCATCATATATACATATGCATGCCCATCAAAATCTGGGTGCCTACGTACCTCATATAGAACCTACATCACATCAATGCCCAAATGCATACACACCTCACATACAAATATTCATCGCTTTGATTCCCACATAAATCTCGATGCCAATGCACCTCATATATATATAAACACCACACATCATAATTGATGGCAACCTAGTAACTAGTGCTTAGTTAGTGCAAAAACAATACTCGTTCACCTCATGCACCAAAACCAGACAAATCCAAAATGGAAGAAAAATGCGGTCACACCCACAACGTACCACTAACTATCAATAGATCACCTTCCTACTCTAACCGTAACAACTTGATAGTGTTCTTCTGGCCTGATGCCCGACTACCTGAGTTTTGGCCTCCCTGTGGAGCTCCACCAGCCACTATCCATTGATCCCACTGCTGGGTCCCACTATCTTTTACAATTCCTCCACATGTAGCTAAATCCCAACTACCCACTCCTGGTATTGCTCTTAGCCTAACCTCAGATCCCTAAGTCTGCCCTATTCTCTGGTTCCCGCCTGTCTGATAAGGCTTCATTCAGAACCTCTCCAAATGGATCATCTGGCCAAACACATGACATTCCTTCAAAACCTTATCACATTGGGCCATAATTTATGCCAAATGATCTTCCAACTTATTCCCTTTGGACCACGTATTCTTCACCTAGGTATTTGAGTGAATAACTCATGCTTCTCATGATGCTGTATGAGATGGACCAAGGGGTAGGGCAAGTGCCTTTCAGTGAGTTGAGAAGAATGAGGGAGTCCATTTCAGCTTCGACGATGACAATGACCCTACCGTTAGAGGGAAAGTCCTGAAAGGAGGGCAAGGGATTCCGAATAGATGGAGGTACCATTTCCCAGGAAAATCGAGAAGGAAAACACGAAGGAGCCCCTGTCATCAAGGAACACCCCTCTTCCCTTCATGATCGCCTTGGAACATGAGCCATCTATTTTGAGATTCAAACCATAGGAAGGGGGATTCCACCATACACAATTTCCATGAGGGATAGTAGTTGGGAGACCATGGAAAAGATGTTGCATAAACTAGAGAGAGAGAGCATAGTTCCACACCTTAATGTATCTGATCAGATCAAGAAGAAGGCAGCAGATGCAGGCAATGGTGATCCACCCTAAGGAGACAATCCATTCATAGTGAACTTTGATCCATACTTGCCAAATAAACCATGCACCTGCATGAAAAATGATAGCCCTGACCATCCGTTCCACCCCCTTATCACCCAAACCCTAAAGCTAGTAGGTGATGAAAAGCAGATCATTTAGATCGAGGTTTTGCACAGTAGTGAATGCACTAAAGGTATTCAAAACCTCTTGGGCCCAAACCCCCTCATAGAAAATATGCTCCATACTTTCCTCTTTTTGATCATTGTAACATGAAAAGTGGGAAACAGTCAGGATACCAATTTTTTTTTGATATTATCGTCCATGGAAAGGGCACCATTACTCAGCCACCATGTAAGAAATTTATATTCAGAAGGGATACACTTGAGCTAGAGAATATTGTTCCTTTGATCATGTTGGGATAGGGGAATAAGGATTATACATCTGACTTTAGAAGATAAGGATCCCAATCGATCACATTGAAACCACATGTTTAGGTTGGCTGAGTAGAATTCCACTAAAATAGGCTAATTAAGAAAACACAATTTATCTTCTTTACTGACACTTTAAATAGTCCAACCCCTATTAGCTCAATCCAGGTTCCCAATGACAATAATAAGAAAGAATACATCATATGAGCCTAAGTTCCTATCGTGATACATAATGAAACCTGCCTTTCCATACCAAGCCAAGAGTCAAAATCCACATAATAACTAAATATCACACCCAAGTGTGCCACCTAGGGTGAAAATCAAATCAACTGTAAAATAATAAAGTAAAAAATTAATTTATGGCTATTGGAAACTTATTCTATCCTTTGTGCATGGGGATCAAAAGCACCCAAACATAAGATCTGTACCGAGTCCTGACATACTCAAAAGAACAAGTGACATACTCAAAACAGAGAGAACCCATTATAATTGTTTTAATATTTTAAACCAATGATCTATGACTCATTTGTGACTTGTAGTAATCAACCCCGCATCAATACGACACATGGTGTGACTGTTATAACTCCAAATGTGTATTTTTTAATTAAAAATTGACATTTTATTAATGTTTTCTTACCTATTAATGTTTAATATATTTCATTATTGTATTACTAACATAATATTTGTTTTCTTATATAGGTGGAATTTTTTTCTTGGGTTTATATGCTTTGGTCAGAAACTAATACCATGGATGAAATTTTTTGAGAGGGGATCATGGATGCAAAAAGGATGAAACATTAATGTTTTTAACAGTTTGTTGGATAATTGTAATTATAACAATACAAAACATTGTTTGAAATGTATATAGCAATGTGTTTTTTTTATTCATGATTTCTAGTAAATGTATATAGCATTTGAAAAAATATTGTGCGAAACTGTTTTGTTCATCTATGCTTTGTTTGTGTAGGTGTTGTTTTGTGCTGCTGTTTTGTGTGTAGGTGCTGTTTTGTGAAGGTTCTGATTGTGTTCAGGTGTGCAGGTACTGTGTAGGTGCTGGGTGTGCTATTAAATAAACAATAAATTGTTGATTCAATATGGTTTTACTTATGAATTTTCCATTCCTTCATTATTGGGGATATTGTTGAGTCAATAAGGTTTCCTTATGACTTTACCATTCCTCATGTTTTGAAAATCACAAACACCTTATCTCAAGGAAAATTTCATTTTACCCCATGTTTTACTTTCATAAGGAAAATTTTCCTTTCCTAACAAAATTTATCCTTACCATGTTTTTCATTGATCATTATCTTGTCTAAGTGTAAAATTCAGTTTCATATCTAAAACCTTGGAATCACATAATACTTAGATAAAGAGAATTCTATTTTCAGGATCCAAATTCAGACTCCGAGTTCTCTGAATTCAGACTCCAAAATATTCTGAGTTCTGAATCCAAGTTCTCTTGATTCAGACTCCGAACTATTCTGAGTTCTGACTCCGAGCTCTCTAAATTTAGAATCCGAACTCTTCTGAGTTCTAACTCTGAGTTCTCTGAATTCAGACTCTGAACTCTTATGGTTTATGACTCCGAATTCTAATGAATTCAAACTCCGAAATTTATAAGTTCAGACTCTGAATTCTCATGAATTCTGACTTCGAACTTTGTAAGTCCTAACTCTAAATTATCATGAACTCTGACTCCGAACTTTGTAATTTCAGTTTCTGAATTCTTGTGAATCCAGATTCTGAATTTCCTTAACATTCAGACTCTGGAATTCTATAGAGTCCAGGTTCGAATTCCTTAGAAAATAGAATCTTAATATCCTTGTATTGTAGAAACTGAATGTGTTTTTGGTTAGACTATGAAATTTTATTTTCTTACATTCCAAATATTTGATTTTAGTTATGTAACCATATTTTTTCTTAGACTTGTATTGGTTATAAAACGATGTCGTGCATTCAATTACTTATTAACCGTTGTTTGAGTGACACATGTACAGGTCCCTCTGAAATTCAAGGAAAAATATGACCGTTGGAGGAGGGAGCCGACCACTGGATCTATGCCTATAAATAGGAGCTCATTTGAAAGAGATCACAACTTTGATGAATTGTTCTATGACTCTAGATATTACATGATGTTGAAGTGATTTCTAGAGAGAGACTCTCATGCTTAGTGCATATTGAACACCTTGTTCAGATTTTCTTCATATGACTCTGAATATTGCTGATTACATTCGAGGAATTCTGGGGATATGAAGATAGAGGTGCCAACTACCTTGAAGTTGAGGGCTTCCTTACTGAGGAAGACAGAGGTGCCAACTACCTTGAAGTTGTGGGATTTCTGGGATAACAAGAAAGACTCCGATCTTCGTATCGAGGGCTTACCCTGGTGTGGGTAAGACATACTTTCTTGAAAGTATAAATCAAGGGACTTTTATCCAAGGTTATTGGATACCCTTCTCTTTTGGTTAAAAGATTTACTACTTGTTACTTGTTTTGTTTCAAGTTTTCTTCTGCATTTTATTTGTTGAGGAAAGTATAACTATCTTATACTTCCTTTTACTTTTACTCCGATTTTGTAAGATTCTACATGCTTTAAGGTAGAATCTTTATCTTTGTAACTTTTGTTAAGTTTCCTTTCCAAAACCATATTTCTGGAATTTCTTTCTTGGAATCAATTTTCCGGAATCAAGAAAGTTTATAGAACTAGTTGTTTTGTGAATTACCTTGTTTAACTTTGTTAAACATAACCATCTTTAAAAGTTCCATAGGAATTTTTTAAAGTATACAATTCACCCCCCCTCTTTTATATTGAGAATCATTAGATACTACATAAAATATCTATATCATTTCAATCCTACATTTGGTATTATAGAGTATATCATACTCCATACCATCTCAACAATTGGTATCAGAGGAGGTCTCTGAAATACTTATATTCACATATAAGTTTTCCTTGCTCAAGTTTTTCATTGTTCTATATTTTCCTTGCTAAGGAATATTTTCCTTGTCTATAAACTTTATTACCAACAAGTTTGTGTGGAAAGTTTTTCTTTAAGATGGCAGGAATCAATATTGGTTCCATTGACAACCTAAATTCAACAAGAACACCTATTTTTGATGGGAATTATTACGAATATTGGAGAGATCGTATGAAGACATTCATTATCAATACTGGAGTGGACAATTTTTTTATGCTTACTGGAGGATATAAAATCCCTGACAAGGAAGTTAGTACTTTCACAAATTAAGAAAATCATGAATATCAACTGAATTATAAGGTATGCAATACATTGCTTTGTTCCATAACTAGAAATATATATATCCAAATTTCATCTTGTGAAGCAGAAAATTGTATTTGGAAGAAACTCAAAGTTACTCACATTGGAAATTCAAAAGTCATTGAAACTAGAAGAGCCATGCTGAGAGCTGAATATCATGGTTTTTGCTTTCCTTATGGAGAACCCATATGTAAGGTGAAACAAAGATTCATGATTATTGTGAATAGTTTACAATCTATGGGTGATAAAGGATTAGATGATGAAGCTATTGTTGATAAGATCATAGATATCATGCCCAATGAGCGGGAATCCAAGAGAACTGCTATTGATGAGAATAGAAAGGTTACTTAGATCACTCTTGATGAACTTTTTGGAACTCTTCTTCAACACGAGACTAGAATGAAGAGAGATGCTAAAAATATAAAGAAGAAGAATGGGAATGGAAATGTTGCTTTTACTACAACTTCAAATCATATGAAAGTCAAGACTCCTGAGAGAGTTACTAGATCTAAATCTAAGAAGATTGTTATTCAATCCAAATCCAGTGGAAGTGAATCTTCAGAGAATGAATTGGCCAATCTTTCTTGAAGAATGAACAAGATTGTTGGACAAAAGAACTTTCAATCCAGATATAATAATAAGGAAAGGAAAGATAAGAAAGATTCATAAGTTACATGTTATGAATTCAAGAGAGATGGACATATAAGGCCTGATTGTCCTATGCTTAAAATAAAATAATGAAAGGAAAAGAATTCTGAGAGAAACAGAAAGAAGTAATACAAGGATAAAGCTAGGAAAGTCTTAAAAGCTAATGAAACCTAGAGTGCCAGTGGTGGTGACTCTTCAGATGAATCATCAGATTACGAATCTTCTAGATAGTAGAATCTTGGTCTAACAGCTAGACTACCTATTGACAATCATTGTTGGATGGATAAGGTACACAACACTGAATCCATGACCAATGTATCCATGAGTGATAACTATAGTGATAGTAAATACTATATCTCTTCTGATGAAGAATCTTCTTTTGATGAAGATAATACTTTACCTATCTATGAAGAAGTTTCTAGGTTTCCTAAACTCCTTGAGAATGAGAATTCAAAACTCAAGAAAAAGCTTGATAAGGAAAAGTCTAGAAATACTATTCTTACTAAGGAGATATCAGATCTTTCTAAAGATCTTGATAAGAAAGTTTTTGATTTTGAAAGTATTTCTAAAAATCTTGAGGAAGTAAATTCTGAGAAGGATAAACTTTATAAGGATCTAGAAAATGTAATTTCTAAGAAAAATGTTTTTGAGCCTAACTCTAGTTGCAAATCTAATGTTTTAGAATACAAGAACATAGTTATCAGACTGAAATCTGAAATTTTTTCCTTGAGGAAGTGTTTGTCAAACGTTACCTTAGGTAAGGAAAATTTTGATAAGATGTATTCCCAAATTTTAACTCTAAGGAATAGTTCTGGTTTTGGTTATACTAGTTCTAAACTTATTTTTAGAAACAATTATTTTGTTCCTCAAAGTTCTCTATTCTGCACTAAGTGTCAGTGTGGTGGGCATTGGACAAGAAATTGTTCCCTAAACAAAACCCAGTATTTAGGATTTCATAAAGCCTATTTTTCTAAGAAAATGTGGGTGCCAAAAAGTTTGATTTATGAAATTTCATGATCCAAGAAAATTTGGGTTCCGAAATTCTAACTCTTTTGTTTTTAGGAAAATAGAGAAAGTACCAACAGTAATACTTGGTATATGGATAGTGGATGTTCCCAACATATAAATGGTAACAAAAACTACTTTGAAAAGATTATCAAGATGAAAGGAGGAAAAGTAACTTTTGGAGATAATGCTCAGGGAGAAATTATTGGTATAGGTAACATCGTTCTTCTTTGAAAAACATTGATTTCAAATGTTTTATTTTTTAAGGGTCTTAAGCACAACCTCATTAGCATAATTCAATTATGTGATGAAGGTTACCTTGTGAATTTTAGTAATGACAAGTGCTTAATAAACAATTCCAAGGAAGAGTTTATTCTTTCTGCCCATAGGCAAGAGAATGTTTACACACTTAACTTATAAGACCTTAGGATACAAGAGTTACCTTACCTTAGTGCAATGGAAGATCATTCTTGGTTATGGAATAGAAGGTTAGCACACTGTAACCTTAGAATCCTATGAAAACTCTCTAAGAAAAGACTACTTAAGGATCTACCGGAGCTTAGATTTGATTCTTCAAAAGTTTGTGATCCTTGTAAATATGGAAAGTAACATAAAACAAGTTTTAAATCTGTTGGTGAAGTCTCAACTACTGATGCATTACAATTAGTACATATGAATCTTTTTGGTCCAACACAAACTGGAAGAATTGGAGGGAAGTATTATGTATTTTTTTTGGTTGATGATTACACTAGATTTACGTGGGTCTATTTTCTAGCAAATAAATTTGAAGATTTTTCTTATTTCAAAAGTTTTCAAGCCCAAGTTAAAAATGATAAAAACCTTCCTTTGATAACTATTCATAGTGATCATGGAATATAATTTCAAAATTATGATTTTGAAACTTTTTTTAGTATAAAAGGCATTACTCATAACTTCTCAGCACCCAGAACGCCTCAAAAATATGGTGTTGTTGAAAGAAGAAATAGAATTATTCAAGAGATAATGAGAACCATATTGAGTGAGTATTCTGTAGCCAATCATTTTTGTGATGAAGTTTTAAGTACTGCTTGCTATACTATAAATTGAGTTTTGATTAGACCTTTTATGAATAAAACTCTTTGTGAGTTATGGAATGGTAGAAAACCTAGACTTTTCGAATTCATGGTTTTTGTTTGCAAGGTATTCATTCTGAATACTAAATATAATCTACTCAAATTCACACCAAAATATGATGAAGGAATTTTCTTAGGCTACTCCACAACTTCTAAGGCTTATAGAGTTTTAAATAAAAACACTTGTACTGTTGAAGAGACAGTACATGTCAAATTTGTTGAAACTGATCCCTTAGTTTTTAAACAAACCCAACCTACAACTTCGGATGTGTTTTTAAAAACTGATTATCAACCCTTGATAGAAGATCCTTCTGATAAGGAAAATTTTCAAGAAGATTTTTCTGAAACATTTACCCCAGAAGACTTTCTACCCTATGTTGATGAACATGTTTTACAAAACCCAAATCAGTTGTTTCTTAAAAATAATCCCAGTGATAGTATCATTGGTGATGTAAATAAACCTATAAGGACTAGAAGTTCCTTAAGAAATTAATTAGAACATCTAGCATTTATTTCCCGATTAGAACCAAAAAGTACTGATGAAGCTTTAGGTTATGATGATTGGATAAAAGCTATGCAAGATGAGCTAAATGAATTCAAAAGGAATAAAGTCTGGACATTTTTTGAAAGACCTAAGGAAACTACTGTTATTGGAGTCAAATGGGTCTTCAGAAATAAGTGTGATGAAAATGGAATCATAGTAATAAATAAATCTAGATTGGTTTCTAAAGGCTATAATCAACAAGAAGGAATAGAATATAAAGAAAACAATGCTTCAGTAGATATACTTGAATCTATTCATATTTTACTTGCCTTTGCAGCATTATTCAATTTCAAACTTTTTCAAATGGATGTGAAATGTGCTTTCCTTAATGGTTATGTTCAAGAGGAAGTTTTTGTTGAATAACCTCCTGGTTTTGAAGATACAAAACATCCTGAACATGTTTATAAACATACCAAAGCTTTGTATGGACTTAAGAAAACCCCTCGAGCTTGGTTTGATAGACTTACACGATTTTTTCTTCAAAATAATTATATTAAGTAAAATTCAGATCCAACAATTTTTATAAAGATAGATAAGAAAAATGTTTTGATTGTTCAAATCTATGTTGATGAAATTATATTTGGTTCAACTCAGCAATCTTTAACTAATTCCTTTACAGATCTAATGAAATCTGAGTTTGAAATGAGTATGATGGGTGAGTTAACATTTTTTCTTGGTTTTCAAATTTCTCAAAAACCAGAAGGAATCTATATATACCAACATAATTATATTAAAGAACTTCTTAAAAATTATGGATATGACAACACTAAGAGTATAATTACTCCCATTGGTTCCTCAAAAACACTTGATCTTGATGAAGATGAGAAACTAGTAGATTAAACATCTTTTAGAGGTACGATAAGAATTATACTTTACTTGACAGCTAGTCATCCAGACATAATGTTTTCAGTATTATTATGTGAAATATATCAATCCAATTCTATGGAATCTCATTTAAAAGTAGTTAAATTATTTTTTCGCTACTTAAAGAGAACCATGGATTTAGGACCCTTTTATACTTCTGGAAAAGATTTTGTTTTGAAAAGTTTTTCGGATGCTGAATTTGGTGGATGTAGAATGGATAGAAAAAGTACATCTATAAATTGTCAGTTCTTAGGATATTCTTTAGTTTCTTGGTCATGAAAAAAGCAACACTCAGTAGCACTTTCCATTACTGGAGCTGAATATGTAGCAGCTGGAAGCTATTGTGCTCAAGTGTTGTAGATGCAACACGCACTCACAGACTATGGTATGAACTTCACCAAAACACAAATCCTGTGTGATAATACTAGTGACATTGATTTAAGGAAAAAAACTGCACATTACTCTCGTTAAAAACACATAGATATTAGGAATCACTTTCTTAGGGATCACAAAAAAAGAGATATCATTCTTCAATTTATCAGAACGCAAGATCAACTTGCTGATATTTTCACAAAATATTTACCCTCTGATAGATTTGAATACATTAAATATATGTTAAGAATTATAACCATAAGTTAATACTCCTTATTAACTTCCTGTTGAAATCAATCTCCTTACATTAATAAACTCATTTTCATAGGGAGAGTACATTTTCATGAAGTTTTTCAAAATTTTCATAATGAAGTTTTTTCAAATTTTTCATAATGAAGTTTTTCAAAAATTATCATAGTTAGTTTTTTTTCAAAACCTTCGTAATGAAAATTTTCATATTCTAAAATTTTCGTACTGACAATTTTCATAATGAAGATTTTTGTAATGGAGTTTCTTCATTTTTCAATTTTTTTTTGTAATCAAAATTTTCGAAATCTAAATTACTTCAAGAATAATTTTTCCTCAATACGAATAATCTTCCTAGAAATCCAAAAGGTATGTTTTATTTCTTAAGTTTTTGTAATTATCATTTAATTTCTGGTATTTTCATTTGTTTTTTTTGGATTCTATTTTCCTTAAATCTGATTTTTTTTCTTAAAAACCTCAAAAGATCGAATTCTATCAAGATTTCCTTGCGGCAATCATATCAACCGTCAGATCTGATCAGAAGTATTTTCAGACATTAAATTGAGTTTGGAAGATTAATTATCGCTTCCAACACCTATATAAAGGACCCTCGAAGGGTTGTCCCACATCGATCTCAAGCTCTCACTTACTGAATTTCTAACCCTCTACTTAAGTCCGTTCCGAACTTCTCAGAGTTTTCTCAATTCCGAATATCTGCAGAAGAATCCTCTCAAAAAGATATGTCTACTATTAAGCCAATTCTGAAGTGGCAGGTGTATAGAAAAAGGTTTTTTCATCCGAAATTCTTTAACAAGTTTGATTCTATTATTTTGAAGAACATAAAATTGAACGGATGGGAGAGTGTTTGCATATCGAAGCCAGGGGCTCAAGATTTGGTGTATCTGAATTTTCTTGTTGAGTTTTATGAATCAGTCAGTTTCTTCAAGGATGAAGACAGGGAGAATTTTTCATTCAAAAGCTATGGAAATACCTATTCTCTATCATATACTAAGGTATCCAACTTAGTTGGTATTCTATATGAAGGGGAAGATGAATTCTATTCCCACAAGTTGCCGGATGTAAAAGGAAGCTTTGTAAAGGTGAAATTTATGGAGTGCCTTGGTCTTACACATGTCAAGACTCCGAAGATTTCTCACCTCTCTACCAATAATCAGATCCTTGAATTATGGGTTAAAGGGTTTATCATTCCAAAAAAAGGTGACAAGGACACCTTGAAGAAGATTGATATTTACATCCTAGATTTTCTGGTGAACCCGAGGAAGGTTAATTTGGTTAAGCATATTCTGATTAAGATCGAGAATATCAAGAATGGAAATTTGAAGGCTCAGATAATCATGTACCTGACCATTCTTTCTAAGTTGATTATTCGGTGTATAGAGTCTTTCAAAATTACTTACAGTTCAAAGACAAGGAATTGTAAAGTCATGCTGATTAGTGATGATACCTTGAAAAGGATGAAAGTCAGTTTTTCTAAAGACTCTAGAGAATTTTATGACCAACTAGAGGAGGAATCTAATGCTGTCCCGAAGAAGCAATAAGTGGATGAACCATCAAAAAAAATAGGAAAGAAGAGAAATTGAAGGAAGTAGAAGAAGAATAGAAAACACCAAAAGCTAATGAAGCTCAATACGCACCTCCTTAACCTAAGAAGAAAAAATCATATCTGGATGAGGTTGTAGTAAAGTAGAGGGAAGATAAGAAAAAATGGAAGTAAGTAGATCCACAGTTTGGCTTGGATCCTGCAGAAGAAAAGTTTCAAAGAGATGACAACTGATGAGCTTGAGAGATAATAAAAGAAAATAAGTTAAAGAAGAAGTTGAATGAAGCTGAGATAGTTCAATCCCTTCTAAGGGATACTGAGAAAGCATCGGAGATCATTCTAGTACCAAAATATTTCTTGGTAGAGGCTTTACCTGAGACTCTGGGTAAGAAATTTCTCACTTCAGAAAAATCCCCAGAAAATCTTATTAAAGAAAAAGAAGTAGAAAAAGTTATGGAAGAAGTGGAAGAAGTGGAAAGTAGTGATAAAACCACTAATTTGATCAATCAAGTTGAATAATTTCATGAGAAGGAAATCCCATCCGATAAATTTTCAATTCGAACCTATCAAGACAAATATTCAAAGCCTGCTACTCGTGGGTTAGATGACAAGGCTGAAGATGAAGTGAATAAACTATTAAAAGAAGAAAGTTATAATCATCATTTCATTCACCCTGATGATGCTGAGGCAAGATCTGAGAAATAAAAGATAGATAAAGATAAGATTGTTCAGCTGTATGACAGTGAACATGAATCTCTAGATGAAGAAGTCGTTCCAAGAACTGATAAAGAGAAACAAGTGGTTGTTGATACACCTACTAAAGCTATTGTGAAGAAGAAGGAAGCTAGTGGATCTTCAAAGAGGAAAGCTGCTGAGCTAGAGAAAAATCCTTCACCTAGAAAAGTCTCATATTCAGAATCATTATCTCTAGGACATGATTTTATTGTCCAGTCATTGAAGAAGCTGGTTGGCACCATTCCAATTTTCCCAAGCATAGACTCTAGATGTCAGATGCTTCAATACACACTTAATAAGAAATCATATTCAATATCCATGGTGATGGAAAAGTGTGTTAAGCTTGAGGATGATTTTAAGAATTTCTTCATTAACTACGATACCCACAAACGGTCCTGTAAGAAAATGGTTGGCTGGTCAAAGAATACAGTATAATATTTGAGAGAACTTGATGAATTCCAAGATGGTGTCAAGGAAGCATTTAAAATTTAAGATAGTAGGATCAATGATATTACAACTAGTTTTGAAGAAAAGATAACTCATGAAAAGAATTATCAGATTCAAGAAGTGAAGGATCTGAATGGGAAATTGTATTATTTTTGCCAAAGATGGAAGAGAGAAAGAGATCTTTGGATTGAGATAGAAGAAAAGCTTGTCAAGCAGGAAAAAGTCTTGAAGGCTCAGGCAGAGGCTCTTAAGTCATAGGAAGAAAGAATCAAGTCTTTAGAGAAGAAATATGAGGATCTGGATCAACTTCTTAAGTGAGCAGAGGAAGATCGTAAGGAGCTCAAAAAGCTGAATACTATAGTCAAGAAGTTGATTCCGAAGTAAAATGAAGGATAACTTTGTTTCAATACGATCTTTTACTGTACTTTTCTTCCTTGTAAAAATTCTTTGTAATCATAATGAATTTTTTGGTTGCTTGTTTTTTTGGATGTCTTGTTCTAATCTTTCAGTTACCATAATTTCTTTTCCATTCCCTCAAATTATTTTTGAAAATCACAAAGGGGGAGAAAGGAAAAATAATACCAAGTAAAGAGTAAATATACCTAAGTAAGGGAGTTAGTCGTATTCATCTTTTCCTATATGATAAGGGAGACAAGTTTTATTTTTGAAGTCTAGAAAAATATTTTCTAAGTCCTTATATTCTTTTTTGTAAGGATGTTTGTGCTTTCCAAAAAGGGGGATATTGTTGATTCAATAATGTTTTCCTTATTAATTTTCCATTAATTCATGATTGGGGATGTTGTTAAGTCAATAAGGTTTCCTTATGGCCTTACCATTTCTCATGTTTTGAAAATCACAAACACCTTATCTCAAGGAAAATTTCATTTTACCCCATGTTTTACTTTCATATGGAAAATTTTCCTTCCCCAAGGAAATTTATCCTTACCATTTTTTTCATTGATCATCATCTTTCCTAAGTGTAAAATTTAGTTTCATATCTAAAACCTCAGAATCATATAATACACAGATAAAGAGAATTTTGTTTTCAGGATCCGAATTTAGACTCCGAGTTCTCTGAATTCAGACTCTGAAATCTTATGACTTCTGAATCTGAGTTCTCTGAATTCATACTCCAAACTCTTCTGAGTTCTGACTCCGAGTTCTTTGAATTTAGACTCCGAACTCTTCTGAGTTCTGACTCAAAGTTCTTTGAATTTAGACTCCTAACACTTATGAGTTCTGACTTCAAATTTTAATGAATTCAGACTCCAAAATTTGTAAGTTCAGACTTCGAATTCTCATGAATTCTGACTCAGAAATTTGTTTGTCCTGACTCCGAATTCTCATGAACTCTAACTTTGAACTTTCTAAGTTCAGGTTCCAAATTATTGTGAATCCAGATTCTGAATTTCCTTGAAATTCAGACTCCATAATTCTATAGAGTTCAGGTTCCGAATTCCTTAGAAAACAGAATCTGAATATCCTTGTATTGTAGACACCGAATGTATTTTTGGTTAGACTCCGAACTTTTATTTACTTAAATTCCGAATATTTGATTTTGGTTATGTAACCATATTTTTTCTTACATTTGTATTGGTTATAAAATGATGTCGTGCATTCAGTTACTTAATAACCGTTGTTTGAGTGACACGTGTACAAGTCCCTCCATAATTTAAGGAACAATATTACCATTGGAGGAGGGAGCCGACCATTAGAGATGTGCCTATAAAGAGGAGCTCATTTGAAAGAGCTCACAACTTTGATGAACTGTTCTATGAATCTAGAGATTATATGCTATTGAAGTGATTTCTAGAGAGAGACTCTCATGCTTAGTGTGTACTGAGAACCTCATTCAGATTTGCTTTGTGCAACTCTGAATGTTGCTGATTACATTTGAGGACTTACGGGGATAGGAAGATAGAGGTTCTAACTACCTTAAAGGTGAGGGATTACTTGCTGAGGAAGAGAGAGGTTCCAATTACCTTAAAGTTGAGGGATTTTGGGTATAACAAGACAGACTCTAATCTTCATATCGAGGGCTTACCCTGGTGTGGATAAGATAGAATTTCTTTAAAGTATAAATCAAGGGACCTTTATCCAAGGTTATTGGACATCCTTCTCTTTGGGTTAAAAGATTTACTACTTGTTACTTGTTTTGTTTGAAGTTTTCTGCTACATTTTATTTGTTGAGGAAAGAATAACTATCTTATACTTCCTTATACTTGTACACTGATTTTGTAAAATTCTATATGCTTTATGATAGAATCTTTATATTTGTAAACTTTTGTTAAGTTTCTTTTCGGAAACTATCTTTCTGGAATTGCTTTCTTGGAATCACTTTTCTGGATTCAAGAATGTTTATAGAACTAGAGGTTTTTTGAATTACCTTGTTTAACTATGTTAAACATATCCATCTTTAAAAGTTCCATAGGAAATTTTTAAAGTATACAATTCACCCCCCTCTTGTATATTGAGAATCATTAGATACTACACATAGTATCTATATCATTTCGATCCTACATTTGGTATTATAGAGTATATCATACTCCATACCATCTCAACACACATCACATGAAACTTGGCCTTTATCAGCTCTCAAAATAGCGCTGATAAACCGGGCCTTTATCAGCACTCAAAATATCTTTCATTAAGGCGACCCTTTATCAGTGCTATTTTCAGCCTTGATAAAGGTCACCCTTTATCAACAATTTTTTAGCACTGTTTAAGGGGACCCCCTTATCTTCTCCACAATTAACTGTGCTTTTCTAGCACTGTTAAAGGTATTTTCAAGTTCTTTTAAAAGACCAATTTTTAGTAGTGATAGACCCCAAGATAACACCTTCCCAAGAAAAAAAATTCAAAACTTATTGAGAAAAATATATTCCTCCACCACATAACAAGTATTTATTTAAAATGGGTACATCCAAAAATATCCATAGGACATACCACACCTAGGGTATTATTTTAGTAGGGTGATCCCCACTCAGGATTTCCATTTCAATATTCACTTAAAACACCAAGTAAAAAAGAATTATCCACCTAAGAATGTGATGGAAATTCTCCCCATTTTAGGGAAACATTTAAGCCCATCACTTGAGAATGGATGGTTACACAAAACCACAGGGTCTAAGTTATCACTATGGGATTCTCTCATATAATAAAAGAGTGTCAAGCCACCTATCATCAATCAATGGTGAGCTACGACTTCCTCTCCGTGGTAAAAATTACATCATCATAACTATATGCTCAATCAACACCTCCATCATAGAGAAACATATTATTCTAGTATAAGAATCAACTATTATACTCCTATTATGCCACTATGATATCATCAACTTCCATGGATTCAGCACTAAAAAGGAAAAGATCACCCCCAAAATTTAGATTCAAAAAACAAGTGTTTACTAAAAATTTGGAAATATTATGGTAGGGAAAATGAAAATCATTCTAATGCACAACAAGATCTGACATAAACCAATTCACATAAGGGTTTAGTACACTTTCCTACAAAATATTTAGGGGAACTCATCATCACACCTAGAAAGATTATAATAATTTTTTTTGAATGAAAACCAATGCATACATCGTCCTTTCAAAATGGTTCAACCAAGGGGTTACATTTGAAATATTGTTTCATTCCTCTACACTCATAAAAAGATAATTTCTTATCCATGGACATCAAAACCATGTAACACCCTGTTATCTTTTTTTTTCATTATTAATTGTTTTGTGTTTTTTGTTTCCATTTTTGTTTGGGTGAATTGCAAGCTTATAGGGAATGGAGAGTCTTTTCTTGGGACAATGACCAAAATTTCAAGGATGTATGTTTATTTGAATTAGTGGAGTCCTTGTATTAGCATTTAGAAGGATTTTTAGGGTTCTCCTCAATCTCAGATAACTCAAGAGGTGGTTTGGGTTTTTTTTTGAATAATTTGGTCTTTTTTTTCTGATTGATGAATTCATGATGTGAAAGGGCTACACATCATATATTTGTTTTCGGGCAGATGTGGTGAGTTGGTATAAGTCATGAAAGATTTACAAAAATATGAATAAAGTTTACATCGTATATTGGTTTTCAAGAAAATGATATTAATTGGTTCATGGAATGAACTATTTACATATCTCAAATCAGGTTCATTGTGTGAAATATCCAAAATAAGGATTTTTAATATGAGTTGATGAATTTTTTATTATCTTTTATTAATTAAGAAATTAACACCATGAAATGGTTTCATTTCATAAATTATTTGGGGTTTGCAGTTTTAATGATTTTATATATCTGAATTGCATTTCATTTATCCACATCCTTCCCTCTAGATACCTAGGATCTTTTCCAAATTATTTTGGGGATCTCCTCTCCTTTGAGATCACTCATTCAGTGATTGGTCATCATGGTTTTTGCGGTGTGTCTGTCCATGTAATTAGTCTACACTTCTTCATTAACGTTGAATATGTAGTTAGTTTTGGATATGTTTTTGTTTTATATTCATGATTTATTGATGTTTCATATCAATCATTAATAGTTTATTATCAGTCCTTTTCTTTTGAGGCTTCTCCTTGGGTTTTTTATATCCATTGTCGAAGGTAGATAGGATTCCTTTGTTCAAGAGGTATTTGGATCTATGAAAGTGTTTCCAATTCATGAATTTCTATATGTTCATGTTGAAATGGATTTTCTTCAGTGAATAAATTTTTAAATTTAATGTTAGCATGATTTTGGAAATAGTTTTGAACAAACATTGCACATTGGGAACCTTGGGTGCATTGGGAAATAGGCATAGTTAACCCTAGTGTGTGTGGAACCACTAGGGGTTGCTTTTGTGATATCAAAATTCTTTTATTATTTATGAGAACCAACTTATTCTTACTTTAGGATTATTTTTATTCTATTATTTATTCATATAGTCTATATCCCAAATGGGGTGCCTTGTCTTTTATACCTAGTTTATCACATGATGGTTTATTTCATAGATATTTTCTAAAATGATTAATTTACCTATTTTTATTTTACACCAGATATTTTTTTGGATTTTGTGAATATGGTATGAATTTATGGAAAACAAAGGAAAAAGTTACAAATTTTTTTATTAATGAAAAATATTTATAAACTGGATTTTGGTATAAATATCAAATTTATGCATTATTTGTATTATAACTTATATAGATTCATCGGTGGTATCCTACTGGGCTCTGTTCTCACACCCAAATTTCACCTTTAGAAGGTTGTAGACCTTGTTTTGCAGGACTTAAGGAAAGGGAAGGGAATCTTGTAGCATTCAATTTATTCCTTCATAGTGGGATGATTTGTAGGTGACAATTGGTCACATGGAGACTTGTTGGTTTTTTATGTTTCATACCTTTCTGCTTTAGTTTATTTGGATTGGGTTGTATAGATCTTGTTGTATATATTTCTTCCATATTTTAATGTAGTTTTGAATATTTTTTTTATATTCAAGTATTTTTTATGTTATATTTGTTTACGTCACTATGTGGAAGACCACCTTGGTTGACTTTTCTATTTGACCTAGGTTCATTCGTTACAATTGGTATTAGATGGATGATCATCCTGAAACATGTTAACAATTCACAATTTTGGTTCTTTTTATTAGGTAGATAGAAGTTAGGAGCATTATAATTTGGTTAGAAAGTGTGTGAGGGTTCTTCAATATCTCACTACAATATCTGAACTCAAGTTACCTTGGGTGGTTAGAAATGTTTTACCAAGTTTGAGACTTGGTGTTTGAGGTCATTTTAATAAATTGTATGAGATATTTATTTAAACTGTCGTGTTTTTCCTTAATGAATCATCCTTTTTTGAATAAATATTAATTTATTTAAATTATTATCATTTTAAATATTTTATTTTAATACATGTAGTTGGACCAATGATTTTGGAATTTACTTGTGAATGATTGGTTTTTGTATTGTGATTGTTATGAAATGACTCATAGGATAGATCATCCAAATATGAGAGATGGATCTATGAGAAAGGTTACAAATGAAAAAATTATATTGGAACCTTATTTTTTAGAGATGGTAATCCTTACAATTTAGACACTAGGTCAATCAGGTGTTGGGAACCTAGGATGAGTAGTGGATCATGGATCATAATTTATAAAGTAGCAGCCTCGTGCCTTCCATTGTGAAAAAGGACTACATGGATATAAAGAATCAATTTAGTGTATTGAGAGGATATTAAACTTTCTAAATACTCATGAAGACATTAATGTGGGGTTTTTCACATATATACATGAAGGACTGTGGAGGGGATGGTGTGACTTTATTTTGAAAATTATGTTCCATGAGGATCTTACCTGGGATTCTTTCAAGAAAATCATTAATATGTAGTTTTACCCTAATACGTTACATGTAGTAAATACTTCAGAGTTTTTGACCATAGAACAGGGAGTGTATACCATTTTAGATTATTCCATCCATTTTTCTAAGCTGGTGCATTCGGAACTGGACCTAGTTACCAATGGGTACATGAAGTATTAGAAGTTTGAGCTGGGAATGAGGCCTGATATTTGGTTTATATTGATTATCATGTGCCTTATAACCTTTATAGGGTTAGTTGATAAGGAAACATTGGTAGAGGATGACATATATGAAAAAATAGGGTTGGGAGTAGATTCAGTTTGTACTATCGTTGGCTAGGATATCTCTTCTATCCAAAAAAAGAAGTTAAAAGGTAGCCATTTTTCTTTAGGGCTAGTTTCAAGGGATTTTTTGGACACCATCAGATTTTTTTCTATCAGTATTGGTGGTATGGTCATACAAATTCGAATTGTGGGGAGGATCCAAATAATTTTCATCCTTGTAAGAAATCTATCTTTCTAAATTATTTTTGTGATAAGATATCCTAAGGTAGTAAGGTTGGATCTATATTCACCAAGGTCTCGTAGGTTCTCACTAATGATTCAAATGGCGGTGAGTCTTATCCTCAGTCTAAGGGGGATGTTCATGTGTCTATGAAATATTAGGGAGGATATGGGAATAGAGATATTTATGTGGTGGAGTATTCATTAAAGGAATATAAAGTAGGACCATCTATATTTTGAGGTACAATGTTTATTTCATCTTCTATGATGATGGCTTTATTTGACATAGGTGATACTCATTCCTTCAAATCGACAATGTTAGTTTACATGATGGGATTATATTTAGATATTATATTTCACATGTAGGATCTTTCTATTCCTTTGGGAAAGTGGTACAAACAAGGTTTCAAGTGTCCCATGTGTCGGGTGATGATAATCGAGGGTGGTTTGTGTTTTTTCTGTTGTACTCTAGATTAATTCATAACATGAAAGGGTTACACGTTATGTATTGGTTCATGGTAAAATTTAATGATTTGGTTCAAGGTGATAATGTTTTACACACTATGAATCTAGTTCATGCCATGTATTGGTTGTTGGGAAGATGCCCTGAATTGGTCCAAGGTGTAAAAAGTGTAAACACCATGAATCAGCTTCACAATGTGAAATGGTCAAAAATAAGGAATCTTAATTTGACATGGAATATTTTTCAATGTATTTTATTAACTAATAAATTAAAACCATGAAATAGTTTCATGACATGAATTCTTAAGGGGATTCATATTTAAACACACTTAAAATATTATTTGTGTTTCATTTGGCTTCAACCTTCCCTATCGAGACCTAAGAGCTCTCCAAGGTGATTTTGGGGATCTCTGCTCTTTCCCAATCTCTCATTCGGTGATTTATCATAATGGTTGTTGCAGTGCATCTCTTGGGGTAAGTGGTATATTCATCTTCCTTTCATTTGGTTTCTGCAGTGATGTTGAATATGTTTAAGTTTTAGATTCATGATCAAATGATGTTTCTATCGATAATTAGTAGTATCCTATTGGTCCTTGTCTTTAAAAGGTCGATTCATGGTTTGTTGATATCTATTGTTGAAGTTTGATAGGTTTCATTTGTTCTTGAGGTATATTGATCTAGGAAAGTATTTTTAATTCAGAAATTTCTATATGTTCTTGTTGAAATGGATTTTATTTATTTAAAAATTATATAAATTAAATGTGAGCATGGTTTTGGAAATGTTTTTGAACAAGCATGGAACATTGGGAACCTTGGATGTGTCAAGAAATAGACATAAGTGACCCTAGTGTTTGTGTCACCACTAGGGGTTTATTTTGTGATATAAAAAGACTATTTATGGAATCGATATCACTTGGAACCAACTTTTATCTAAATTAGGATTATTTTATGTCTAGTACGTATTCCTATAGACTAGATCCAAAATGGCATGCTTTGTCTTTTATAACTCATTTTTCGAATGATGGATTATTTTGTGGATATTTTCTCCATGTTTAATTTAACTATTTTTATTTTATACCTGATATATCCCTCTATTTAGTGAATATGGTAATAATTTATGGAAAATAATGGAAATGATTCAAAATAGATTTATTTATAAAAGTGAATTATGAACAAGATTTTATTTTAAAGATAGAACTTTTGTATTATTGATTTTATAACTTGTATAGATTATTTATTAGAATCCTAATGGGATTTGTTCTAACACCCTACTTTTGGATCTGGGTGGCCGTAGAACTTGTTTTTTAGGAAATAGGGTAAGGTATAGGAATCATGAATCATGATAGGTTCCCGATTCTTCTATTTCCTTTGTAGACGTATGGTTTCTAGGTGACAAATGGTCATATAGAGACTTATTGGTTTTATAAAATTCATACTTTTCTAGTTTATCCTATTTGGATTGGGTTTTATAAATCATGTTGTATCTCTTTCTTCTGCACTATAATATGGTTGTATGTATTGTTTTGTTATATTGAAGTCTTTTCTTCTCTCTTTGTTTACCTCACCACATGGTGAAAAAATTTGGGGGAATTTTATAGTTGACTCAAGTTGGATCATCAATCACCAAGACATGATAAAAACATGTTAGGTTTTAAATCATAACTATAAATAGATTTTTTCTAGTCACCAAACTAGAGTGGGACTCTCTTAATACTAAATAAAGGGACTAAAATATCAACCTAAATTCAAATAACCTTACAATACTATAATAAGATAAAAAATCCTTATCAAAGTAGGTACCATCACACCTATTTTCTACAATGATGAATTTTATTAAAAGAAATCATTATCTAATAAGGGTAGGATAAATTATCTAAAAGGTGTGAGAGAATGAATTTTAACCTTAATTGAAACTCCCTAGACAACCAAAAACTAGGTGGGGGTTCTGGTGGAATCTTCAACCCCAAAAAATATGGTACAATATAATTATCTCACACCAGCATTGTCTAGTATGTGGGCCCATGAGGAATAGGAGTGATTCATACCCTGTTAAACACCTACTGAAAACTAACCATTGGAATCCATTACATGCATCATCCCACATCTTTAATTTTCATAACCTAATGTCTTATTAGAACCAACCAAAGGTGTTGTTCATAAAAAAACAATATATTGATAAATTCTCCCCATGGAGTCTCCACCTGAACCCCTGAGCTAAAATAATTACACTACACAACATACCTGAGGAACACCTCTTGTGGTACGTGATCCTTGATGTTCCATTTATCATGGAAATTCCACCCATTAGAGGCTTTATCATCCTTAAATAAAACATTCATTCTAGATCAAAGATCAAACTCCATCCATAGTACAGTAGTATCATCATGGTTTGAGAAATAATTGTACACTAATATCAAATAATGTCATATACAAAACTTAATATATGAATTTAAATCTGGTTAATAAAATCCTAAACTAGATGAAAATGTGAGTCTTATACTCTATAAAAACCACTACTACTAAAGGTTTATGCTCCTAAAAAAACCATGATTCCTTTTTTGTTTAATTGCACATAGATTATCTAGTCTTGAATTAGTATAGTCCAGCTTAGTAGGAACTAGAATCCATTCTATAAGAAGGACTTCCACAATGTGTGAATAGAACATAATCTACCCCAAATTTCAATTCAAGGGTATCATTTTATTGTACTTTAAAAAATATGAATTATTGATCACTAACTAATTATGAGAGGACAAAATATAGTCACAAAATCTTCACAACATTTCCTATATATACAAGATTAGTTTCAGTGAGTACCACCATTCATTTGATAGGGAGAGTCCATAATGATTAGAGCATATCTGGATGAGTTGACATAGGAAGAACATGAAAGATCCTTGAAGACCACTATATGATGCATGTAATAACTTGATTGTACATCGTAATGATGTCTTAGAGCTATGAGAAAACTAAAAGTTTATCAGTGTCATGGTGAAATGATACATCATCCATCATACATACACTGATCTCCCTATTCTTAAAACTAAAATCAAAACCACTTTAAGATCATATCCCAAATTCCCAAATGAGTCCTTATCTGACTACTAACTCTAAATATCTTCCCTAGGAGAAACCTGGATCTGATAACACTTTAACATGACCCAACCCACTAGAGGCCCACTTGAGATAATAGTATGTAATGAGTCCCCCAGCCTACCTTCAATACGTGACGGGATAGTGACTAGTATTGAGTAGTCATATCTCACTACATTAGAGGCCTTAGCCTTTAACAACCTATAAATAATACGTAACTATAATGCATAAAATTGAAAGTAACACCAAAAAGATAAATATATACTATTAACTAAATTTTATACAACAAATTAATGAGATATTAGATATGAATACATCACTAAAAGAAAAAATAGGGGTTATAAAACATCTGACGAGACTACGAAACACAAGAACAAAGAAGTCCAACACAACATGTACTATCAAATCACACTACATCCATAGTGGTATCTTCCACTATAAAAAATCACAATTATTTATAATGTTTCTCCAAGTTTCTCCATGCATCAAATCCAAACAAGTTGTTCTAAATCTATGTGTACCTAGACCATCTCTAAACATATGCATCATATGCATAAGGAAAATATGCATAGGAAGAATTACCATGCATGAATGAGTATAAACATGCTTAATGGGATGCCTTTAATGCCACAAATGAATTAAAAATCAATAAGGTAACATAACTACTATTATAATGGGTGTCCAAGAATAAGATGAGGAGGAAAAATCAGAGCACCAAGATGGATCAAAGCCACTATTCAAGAGTCAAGGAAAGATAAACCCTAATATTCCAATACAAAGAACCTGATAGGGAATGCGTTCCCAAATCATCATATACAACTAAAAATATTTTTTACTGAATCCTATATTCTCATCCAAGTCTGAAAACCTTAACAACTTCTTCAAGAATACCATATAGATTTCACAACACACTGGAAGACACCATAGTATACAAGTACACCCTCAAGTATAGGATATCCCCTAACAAACAAGGGGTATAAATAAACCTATATCATGTCGAGATATAGAATCTCACACCATGAAAAGTGAAAGAGATATTGAAGTCCCATCAGGATATCACCTTGTGTATTGGGGATCTCACCCCCTTAGGCATAGAGATGTTGATTCCAAACCCTACTTGAAGGACAACAAAGAGGATATCACACCTTGGGTATTATAGGGAGATACTAAAATTCTATCTATAGACTTTTAAATATCTCTATTTACCACCCAATTGTATAACATGAGTTGTCTTATAAGATTCATAGAAATATAAAACCATACCTCACTATTGTACCCCTTAGTTTAGAGTATACCAAAACCAATGTCACATTGAAGATCACACATGAATACCCCCATTCGTACTATAATGTTAAATCATAAATCTAACCATCACACCTTGAAAATGGCCTCAACTAGCTAATAATTTCACACTATTATGATTTATATTAAAAAATAATCTAGATACACTATCTACTTATTGAAAATGGGAACCATATGAAGAATACACATTTTATAATGTCATAAAGGATATGTGTATTTAAATGGATATGGGTCTCATTTCATGAGTTAGAATTATGTGTCACATATTGGACATAAATTGACCATCTTCATGTATGTTCCATGATTCCATAATAAAATTGTCAATATGACTTGTCAGCTAAAAGTTACAATTAAAAAAATTCATTAGATAATAATGATGATGATGATTATATCATTGTAATTATTATTATTTAAAAAATTATATATATTTAAATGATGCTTAGGTATTAAATTTATCCACATCACTCACTTTACCTCACTGATCAATCCACCTACTTTACTTTTCTATGTTCTTAACATTAATTTAATTTTTCTATCACAACCATTTACTTCATGCATTCAACCTTTTTCTTAAAATACCATTATTAACATGAAACCTATAATCATGTACACTTCTCTTAATGTCTTTATACTATTCATTACTCTCTTACTTTAATTCATCCACATGATTTTATGGTTCATTTATCAACTATATACCCATTACACCACACTTCCCCTCCAATCTCGACTGACGCCCACTATCGTCTCCACCCCTACCTTGTCCAGTAGCTTACCATCATCCAATATACCTCATATCATCCTCATCTTGCCTTCCTCACCATATTAGCTAACATCTAGCATTTAATCCCCACACCTCTATCCTGGTTTCAATGATTGTGGCTATATGTGAAAAAACTGTCATCCATATTGTTGGGGAAGTATAGGTACCACTTATGAAATATATATAAATAGATATGGAAAAAATATGAACATAATGAAATTACATGGTTTTGTGAGGCTCTTATATCCATGGGAGAAGGGATCTAGATTTTATATTTATCTATAGGAGAAATCATTAGAGGTTCCCAAGTTATAATTACAAAAGATGTTCCTTGATATTTATAGAAGAAAAAATTCACAATAGTATTAGGAGGTGGTTATAGTGGTTCATCTACCTGATTAAATATTCTCTATTTATGGATGATTTTTTGGATTGGTTACCACCTAAAGAAACTGCTACTCCCATTGGTGTTATTTTTGGAAAAGGTAAAAAACTTCATTATGACAGAAGTTTTTTTTAAAACAATCCTTTAATTTGGAGTGGACCCACAAATATACCCCTCACAACTAATTTGGGGTAGAATATAGGACAATAATATCCTTATAGAATTACATATTCTATTTTTTTATAACATTAATAATTATGCCAGTCCCATTATCCATGGTGTGTATTTTATAAATGTTAAACGATTTTTCTTATAATACACTGTGGATTCAATAATATCACACATCGATATGTTTGGAACTAGAATGAAATTTTGGATTCCTGTAGGGATGAATAGAACTATGACTCTCAAAATAGAGAATTTAGTTCTCCTATCTCTATCCTAACTCTTATAGAAACTTATTTATCCCTATTATATCTGTGTAACCTTTAATGATTGTGATATACTCTTCTTCAGTGATAGATAAGGCAACACAATTTTGAAGTCATGATTTCCATGAGATTACCTCATACAAATGATATAATGTATCTAAATATGTATTTCCTCATGTACCTATACTCAATCATATCTGCATCTATATAACCTTATAAAACAATTTTATCACTTCCAAAACATAAAAAATGACTTAATGTACCTCATAGACACTGTAATATCCATTTGACCACTTTTCAATGCTCTTTTTATAGATTTGAAATAATAATCTTATAGAACTACAATAGTATGAAGAATATTTGGTTTGGTGTACACCATAGTATACACCATAGTATACATGAGACAACCAACTACTGAACGATAAGGAAAATTTTCCATCTCTTATTTATCCTCTTCAGTTGATGGTAACTGACTTTCTAGGAGCCTGGAATTACTTGAATGTAGACCCCCAACTAGGTTTACTTTACATATGTTAACCCTTTTAATAACATTATCAAGTTACTATTTCAAAGACAACCAAGTATTTTGATTTATCCTTTCATGGGTAATCAATAAGCTACAAATCTATGTGGCGTCTCCTAAGTCCTTCATTTCAAAAGGCTTTTTTCAGCTCATTCTTCAAAATGCTAACCTCAGTGATACCTTTTTCCAATAATATTTATATTTTCAACATAACGTAAGATAATAATGAAATCAGCATCAGAAATATATTTGATGAAAACATAATGATTATCAGTGTTTCACCTGTACTCATTTTTCTCCACAAATTAGTCTAAGTCTCTATACCATTTTCTTTATGCATGTTTTACACCATATAAATTTTACTAAGTTTACATACTATATTTTCTTTACCTTTCACCTAAGATCCATCTAGATACTATATGTATATCACCTATTTGATGTCACCATGTAAGAATACCGTATTTACATCAAGTTGATGAACCTATAAGTTTTGAATTTCCACCAATCATAGAAAAAATCTGATAGAAAACATTTTTTTATTATAGGAGAAATAATTTCATTGGATCTAATACATTTTATATAATTTAATTCCTTCAAAACCATCCTATATCTATAGCATGACTATGATATATAATCATCACCTTTGATTCTATGAACCCACTTTTTCTTGAGTTCTTTATTTCCATATGGTAACATTACTAAATCAATTTTTTGGTTCTTTTGAAAGGATCAAATCTATTATTGCATACAATTTCTACATTCCATATATTATTAAATTCTAATTGCATCATCATAAATATAGATCACACCCCCATTAGTGAGAATCTCACACTCATGTGGTGAGTATCTAGAACTTAGTTTTCATTCTCTAGTCCTTCTCCTCAATTATTCTTTGGGTGGGATCTACTCAGGAATTTCATATGATAGAGAAATATAAAAAAATTGAGCTATATTACATGGTTTTGATGTATGATCAATGTCATAAATATCTCCAACAATATATAGAATTGATGGAGGTATGACTTATTATAAATTAACTTAAATTTCCTTAGATCATGGATTCTATTAATTTTCAAACTTATCAAAATATTCAATCATATGATCTTTAATAAATACAAAATCTATTATTTTTATGATCATACTGCTAATAGGATCCTAGATTAATCATCCAAACTCATTGTGAGCATATATTAAAAGATACACAACTTTACCTTTCTATCCAGATTGTTCCTCTCACCTTTTAGGATGTGTACAAATACCATATAATAAAATTATCTCAAATGATTGTATGAAATATATTTCCCTATAAAAACACATTCATATATGTTATAGTTTATTTAAACTTATGGAAAATGGTTGATAAGATCAACTGGGGTCCTCATTCCCCCCCAAAGGTGTGGGAATATTTTCATTTGAGATCATACAACTAAATCTCTTCCATATGATTCTATTCATCCTCTGAAAAATATTATTATATAGAGGCATCTTCAGTATTGATCATTATACCATGATGTTAAAACTCCTATTTTATTCCCCAAATAAACAATGGTTCTCTCTACTATTTTATTTACACATGAACTTTAATCATCCACATTCTTTTATTTCCACCATCACATGAAACTTATTGAAAATATATTACACTTTATCTTTAGTTGTTAAAGAAAAATTCAAAACTTTTATAGAATGGCCATCTATGAGGGTCACAAAATAAATTGAACCTCCCATTGACTTAGTTCTCATTATACAAACATCAGTTTGTATCAAATCTAAAATAGTTGTTTTTTATTAGTGAATAACCACTAAAAGATACTCAATGTAGTTTTATCCTTATAAAATCAAAAAATGTATCCAAATGTGCATTGTTGAATCCTAAAAAGAGAGCCTTCCTAGAGAAAATTATATTTTCTCTCTTACTCATGCAACCAAACCATCTCTGCCACACTTATATAGGGACCTACTTTCCAGTTATATTGGTTTCTTCTCCACATGATCATGCATCTATGAGGTATAGATAAATATTTGTATTGCATTTATCAATTACCTTATTACCTTTAAAAAAATCAATTTTCTTTCATTAAAGGAACTGATATATTCATTGTCATAAGTAATTTCAGTGGATATCATATTGAGGTGAATATGAGGAACTTGTATCACATACTTCAATAGTGACCTACATCCAATATTAGTAATGTGAAAAATATTACCATTACTCGTAATTTTGGATGCACAATCGTTTCCCATATTCATGTGTCTAAAGGTCCCTAATGTTTAAGATGAGAATAGATCACTTTAAGTAGTGAAATGGTAGGAGGTAATTGAATCAATCACCCATGTCAAGTCTTGTATTTAAAGGTTGACATAATCAACATGAACAATAGTTATCTCTTCCCAAACAATTGAAGCATCATTTTTTAGATTTTACCTTCCTAATTCCTTGACTCTACCTTTAACATTCAACACTTCTGAGTAAAGAGAAAAAATATTTCACAATGGTGGTACTTCATGTCATATCTTGGTTGGGATTTTGATTGCATCAAAATTTATTGATTTTTATCATAAGGTTCCTTTCCTATACTTATTCTCTATCATTATTTATTCTCTCATCTTTCAGTGACAAGATCCTTAGATTCTGAAGTACAACCCTAGTCCTTCCTTATATAATCTCCATTTATAATTCCATCTTTCACCCTTTAAATGTTTAGTTTTCTATCAGGTTTTGAATTGTTGACTAACATGACCAGTTTTTCCCACATATTTGGTAAAGATCCCAATAATAAAAGTGCATGGATATTATAATCCACTGCCATTTTCATGGAATTCAACTCATCAAAAATACCTTCTAACTTACTCATGTTCTGTGATATATTATTCCCATCATTTTACTTCAAGTTGACAAGAATACATACTAGGTTCTCTTTATTAAATATGGCTATAATTTTCAACATCATTTCTAATTTTCTCCAAATAATAGAAGAATCATGTTCATCAATAAAATTTTGGAATATACTCTTTTCAATCCAATTCTTGATTTGAGCAGAAAACTTCCTATTGAGCATGACACACTCCATATCAACTATCATGGAACTTGTAGGAATATTTTTATTGGATTGGTTGCTTTATGATGATAGATTTAATTTCACTTCAATAGTATTAGTTTTCTCCACTATGGGATTTTATAAATCATTAGTATGCAAAAAATATTCCATTTTTTTCAAGGTATAATAATTAAAATCGGTAAACTTAATCATGTTTCTAGTATTTTATTTTACTGATATAGTGATAATGTTGAAAGTTTAACTATATGAATATGTTTTGGATAATATAAAAAGTGTAAATAAACTCTTGGATCACAAAAAAATTTACTTCTTATTGAACAAGTTATGGTCAAAACAATATCAATGATTGAGATCCATTGATGATGTAATACTGATGTGGAACTAACATGGCTGTCAAAGATGACTTTGGAAAATTCACCAGAAAGTGGTCACTAACATTAATAGTTTCTTATTCTCTACAGAGAGATACTATAACACCTTGGGTTGGAACCAAACTTTGACCATCTCTACCAACCTCTTTTTAGCTCAAATTTTTATGTAGATTACACCATTGAAATTTTCTCAACAAGATTATCATGAATTTACCTTAAAAAATTGATTCAAACAATGTTTAATTTTTTAGTCATAAAAAACCTCTTAGATCCAGATTATTTCAAACCTTTTAGCTGTGATACCACTTTTTTTGTGAAACAAATGTCCCAGATGATGAAATTCACAAGAATAAAAAAATAAAATTAAAGAACATAAAGAAATTACATGGTTTGGTGAGGTTTCTTTGTCTAGAAAAGAAGACAAATTTTATATTCACTATCTAGGTAATTATGATAGGATCACCAAATTACAATTATAGGATATGTGTCTTAAAATTTATAGAAGGAAAATTTATAGTTGTATAAGTAGATGGTTTGGGTGGTTTATCTACCAGATGAATTCTTCTGCATCGTTGTATGACTTTGATATTTTGGTTGTATCCCGAAGTTACTACTACTCCCACTATAGCTATTACTAAGAAATTATAAAAACATTATTATAATAGAAGTGTCTCATAAAATAATCCCTTAATTGGGAGTGTCCCACACACATGAACTTATAGACATGACATGAACCCCTCATGAAAATCCCAGATACACCGATCTTCCACCACCCAAGCTCATCTTTTTCCTCTACCATTTTACCTATGTTTATCCCTTGCTACTACTGTTCACCTATAAAGTTAGTGGCCCAACTCAAATTTTATGAGTAGAGATAGGGAGTAGAATAAATGAGTCAAAAAATATAAGATAAAGATAAGAGATAATGGACAATCCAACCTATGTTTATCAACCAATTCAAATATTCAATCGTTTAACAGAAATGGGTTTACCAAGAATAATTCATAAAAGAGGGATTAAAGTTCATTAATTCAAAATCAATAAATAATATATGGTATTATTTTATAAACCATAATTCAATAACAATAAGTTTTATTATAATAACATTTAGAAGGGAGAGAAATATTAAATAACACTCCTTACCTCAGGGAACAATGGTCCTCATTATGATTCATTTTTAGAGCTGCAAAACTACTCATCATTATCTCCGTAGATCTGATCTCATCTTTTGGTCCAATATTATTGGTATTGATATCAATCCCTCTCTACCTCCTCTATCTAAGGTTTTTTCAATGAAAAAAGTAGCTAACACAACGTATGTTCCACCATAAGGATTATATGGTGGAAATATTATGTAAAATAATTAATTGAACAATTTAATTAATTATTTAATATATTCCTCTAACGCTTACCCTAAATGGGAAATATATTGTGAGACCTAATGAGGATGAAACATACATAATTTATAGTGTTAACATAACTTTTGGAACACAACCATGGTATCCGTTTTCACATATGATTCTCTAATCAAGAGATATAATTGTTTCATAAAGAACTATACAAGTGGGATACAAATAATATTTTTATACTTAATATTTTTTTCAAGGCCTCTCTATGCTCACAATTTCACATCGGCTCCGTCAGGGGGTAAAACCACACCCTAGAATCAACAGAACCATTGGATAATTTTTATATCATCTCCCACTAGGGTAAATTTACCATTTTACACCTAGGAAGATCCCATGACTCTGAATATAAAAATTGAGCTACGTTTGGATTGAGAAAAAGTTGGGCCACTACACTTTTCCTCCACTATTAACACTTTTATAAAATAATAAATATTGAATAATATGGGAAATTTAATATCAAAATGACACTAACCTAAAAATTATAATTCAAAATTTAACTAATCATTTAATTATATATTCATAGATATCTTAATTTAATAACCTATATTATGACTGATCACTCACAATTAATATAAAATCACACATATATAATCATTTTATATTGAATGAATAAAAAAAATTAGAAATGAGAATATATTAATAAAGTTACTCTAGAAAATCAAAGAAAATTAACATAACGTAAGAACTCAATACATGTCTTCCATACTTCAATTACTAACATATTATCTTTCCTTTGGAATGTAAAGGGGTAAAAAGATTCTCTAAAATATAAAAAGTTCAATTTATACCATCTAAGAAATCATGAAAAAATGTTAGTCATTATATTTCAATGAGTGTATCACCTACAAAAAACTTATATTTTGTTTTGAAAATATTTTTATACTCATGTTATGGATTAACACATGTGATTTTATTATAATTCATGAAAATACATAAATAAATGGGGCATGAGATCATATATTTTTAGTGGGGTATACCTTATGAATTTTTATCTTTATTTAACTGGTTATTTAATAATGGTTGCAATAATGAAACATGGTTTCCTTGGATAAATTCATTCCATTATCCCCTCTACATTGTATCATGTTAGGTTCCTTTACATCCTTTAGTTAAAAAATAGATAATATTCATAGTGAAATGGTTACTTCTCGATGGAACAATTGGTGCTTTCTATACTCTTTAAAGTCTAAATTATATTAGAATTGAGACTTATTGGTTTTACATCTAGGTGTAATATTTTTAATCAAATATGGAATTATTTTAAAAAAATAATTATTTTTAATTTCCAAATATGTATTCTTCCAAAAATTATAAAAAAAATGAAAATAAATATGTATTTTAAAAATCATTTAATAATGAAGTAAACAAATTTACTCAAAAATTAGGATTATCAAATACCCTAACACCCAAAGTCTTTTCACTTAAGAAAAATATCCAAATTCACTCACAAAAAAATTAATCTGTTTATTGGGATTATCAATTTCCATAACTCTGAGTGGGGTCTATTATGACCTGTTTTAGTTAGAACCCATGACTTAAGTCATTTTCTTGGATTCCATCCTCTTAGTTACCCACCTCATAGTTAAGGGGAAATTCTTAGGTGGGGATCACGATGAGTGGAGCTATGGTATATGGTGATATTTCCACTAATATACCTTTTGGTTTTATATAAATGGTAATAATTTTATTTACCCAAATACCCCACTTACTAACATTATATACACCCAACAACATTAACCATTTTATATTTTTTAAAACTTTGAAATTTAACCGTTTTAATATAATAATACTTATAAATATACATTAAATTTTATAATAACATTTATATATTAACTTCTATAAATTAATGTGTGTAAATGTATGTGATACTTTCTAATAGATTTATTAAAAAATCTTAATATAATAAAATTTCTAAATGTATATTAAACATTATAATAATTTTTTTTATTTTAATGTTTACATATATTAACGAACATATATTAACATTTAAATATATGTTGTATAAAATAAATTTAATATTTTTTTATAGTTACATTTTAATATTTAATGTAGTTGTATATACTCATTAAATAAATAAAAATATAAGTGTATATGCACATCTTTATTACCTTTATATAATTTTAAATCTTTAAACATTTTATAGCACTAAATATTATAATTATTATTTTTAGATTTAATTTATATATATTTATTGTGATTATTTTTTAAAAAGCGTTTTCTTAAAATAATTTTTTAAAATATATATTAAAATAATATAACACAATATATATTATTATTATTTTTGAATTTAGATTTTATTTATTTATTATTATTATTCTCTAAAATGTTTTAAAATAAAATTAAATAATTGTAATAAAGATATTCGTAAATATTTTTATTGATGTATGTATGTATGAGTTTTAAAATCTACTTATAGATATTTATATTTTTATATACAATTATGTGTATACTTATATTTATATATATTTTTAAATAATTATATCCATATAGATGCATGCATGCTTGTGTGTATGTATGTATGTATGTGTATATGTGTGTGTGTGTGTGTGTGTGTGTGTGTGTGTGTGTGTGTGTGTGTGTATGTATGTATGTATATATGTACTTATATTTATATGTATGTATGATTGAATGTATATGTATGCATGCACATATAATAATATTTAGATATATGTATGTGCATGTATTAAAATATACTTATAAATATTTATAGTTGAATATACCTATATATACGTATGTACATATGCATGTTTGTACTTTTATTTGTACTAATGTATATTTATGTACTTGTATTAATATATATTTATGTATGTATGTATGTAATTATATTTAAATATATGTACTTAAGTATGTATTTATACGATTATATTCTTTTGTATCTATAAATCTTTGTATGTGTTTATATATATATATATTAATATGTATGTATGAAATTAGACATGTGGGCATATAATTAACACATACATAAATGTATGTATACAAACACTCATTAATTTTTTATTTATATATATAAATAAATATATTTTGTAAAATGTTTGTAACTCATTTATAAGTGAAAATTTTACACAAGAGTTTTGGAAGTGTGAATTTCCTCACGAATCTCCTATAAGAGATTTTCACTATGAATTTCCCAAAGGGAATTTTCTATGTGAATCTATAATATATTTTAAGTAAAAAATTTATCAGTCAAGATTTACATTTTGAATCATTCATATGAGATTTTCACTATGAATTTTACAGTGGATATTTTCATTATGAATATCTAATAAGAGATTCACACTATGAATTTACTAATGAAGATTCACACTATGAATCTCCCATAGAATATTTTAACTCTAAAATTATCATTATAGATTTTCCTTGAGAATATCTCTTATGGTATTAACATTAAAATCTATCATTATAGATTTGTGCTATGAATCTCCCATAATATATTCACATAATGTTTTTTTGTAAATATTTGTACTATAAATCTCCCATATGATAATGACATAAAATATTTTACATTCTTATTTTAATATTAAACATATTGTTTTTAATAATTAAAATTTTAATCTTTCCAGTATTCAATCTTTTTTTTGATTCATGGAAAGATATAGTAATTGATTGAAAATGAGCTAAAAGGTGAAGAATTGATTATGCAAATAATGAATCGTGATTAAGGAAAAGTGAAGGAAAAAGTACATGTATTTAAAGTGAAGAAACAAGATAAAATGGAGAAAAAGCCTACTATAAAACACCATTTCACATTGTGAATTATATTCATAATGTGAACCTTGAAGGTATTCAGGACGTGAAGTCAAAGCATGAATAATAAAGGGACTTTAAAGCATTCCATCATGTGTCATAGCGTGAAACATATTGCCACTCCAGGACAGACCCAAAATATTAATAGAAATATTTTAAAGCATGAAATAAGCTACAAAATGTTTTGGATTTAAATAATTCACATCATCAAAACAATATTCACAATATGGAATTCTCATATGGGACATATAGATGGTGATTTTGAAAAAATAAATGTTGGAGTGTGCTTTTAGGACCCCATTATGACCCGTGGTCCAATATGATCATTTGTGACACAATTATGATGCCCCGAGTTGTGATTGATTCTTATATATAGAATTCCAGGGTGATTAGAAAAGTGATCATCAATTATAGGGTTCTCCCACTTCACTGGGGATTTAGGATAATATTATTTTGGTTTTCTATTTTAGTTTTAGTTTTTAATTTCTTTTCCATGTAATTTAATTTCCAATTTTTAATTTAAGTGTTCAATTATATTCTAGTATAAAATATATTTATCTCTTTCCTCCTTCCATTGTGATATATGATGCTCATAATGGTGTGTGACTGACCTGAGATGCATCCATGGTGGAATATTTGCAGTTTTCCAAAATTATTGTACTTTAAATTATTAAATGTTTTATTTATAATTGTAGTTAATGAGGGAGAATTGTACAATTGTGGTGATCATAAAAAAAATGATACTGAAATTAATTTTTATTCCTAAATTTAAATTTTCCATCCCTTATATTGGATAATGATCTTCATATGATGTATTTGAGTTTATATAATAGATGAAATGATATATAATAGAGGTGGGTACTAGAAGGTTTCATACTCTCGATTGAGATGTGTCATCAACCTTGATTATAGGAGGAGGTGGATTTTAGTGTGACAAATAATTATTCTAGGCATACCAAACTTCACAATAAATAAATTAAAGAATAATGATTAACTAATGAACTTTCTTAAATAAATTATCAAATTAAATTTAAATAAAATTGAATAATGAAGGAACCAGTGTAGCCAAACCCTAAGGATAAAATCCTTTCGTCCCAACTTCATTCTATTTTTCATTTGCATGTTTTATTTTTATTTTTTCATTGAATTATTTTTTCCAAAACCCAAAAATATAATTTTAATTAAATAAATAATAATAATAAAAGAATTAGAATAGGTAAAATAGTAATAGTTGTTTATTAATTTTGAAGCTCCTCAAGTGAGATCAATCTGAGAAGTCATTGTGCTTCAATAGGAAAATAAATTGGTTTTTATATCACCCTAGAACCTGCACATCAAAATTGGAACTGTTATTGGGGAGTCTATACAAAAAAATACTTATTTCAATATTGAATGAACTACAGTTCAAATCACCCATTAATTGACTTTGAACCTGAAATTGAAAGAATTCTAACCCAGTTATGAAAAATAAACATTACAATAGGATTTGAAGAAATAAACCTCATAGATTTAGGTGATGATTTCAGTGTTCACTCTAAACCTAAAAACATGGCTGGAAATCACAACCGAATGCTCAAAAACTACTGCACACCCCATTTTTCTAATAAAAAAACGAACTAGTTGTTACTTCTTTAGAAAATGATTTTGAATTATGAATTAACAATATTCATGTGCTGCCCAAATTTCATGCCCTTACTAAGGAATACCCGAATAGTAATATTCATGAATTCATATATGTATGATACAATTTTAGTCCTCAGGGACTCATAGAAGAACACATAAAGTGGAGGACATTACCTTTTTCACTTAAAGGAGTTGAAAAGGAATAATTGTATAATCTATAACCAAGAGAGGTTAATGACTGGGAAGTTATCAGAAGACGTTTCATGTATATATTTTCCATGCCTACAAAAGTAAAGAAATATGAAAATAGATATATATTATCTAATAGTCAACCACATAGACTCTCTATGAATACTGGTAGAGGTTTAAGAAGCTATGAACAAGGTGGCCACATCAAAACATAGAGGAACATCACTTCCTCATTTTCTTCTACTAAGGCTTACTCAATAATGACTGAAAACTAAGTGACAAATCATCTGGAGGAACCATAATTAAGAAATCACCACGAAAAGGTAGAGGATTGATCAAGAATATTCCTCATAACTAACAAAAATTCAGCATGATAGGTACTAGAATAAGAGGAATCCATGAGGTATGAACATCTGCTTCATCATCTCTTTTTAAAATCAATGTTGAAAAACACACCACATTAGTGAGAAAATTGGCTATGATGTAAGAAAGTTGAAAGAAGGATCACACTAATTATGTGTTTTATGTCCTTCACCATATTATTACACTTACTAGTGAGATGATATTCAGGGGACATAAATTTATGAATAAGTATATCAATGAGGGTAATTCCAACTAAATCAACTATGGAAGGATAAAACTCAATCTCAACATAAATATATAAACCAATTGAATTAATATAATACCTTTTTATCAAAACCAATATCCACCCCAACCTCCTTTATAACAACAATAATACAAGAAGTCACTACCATTTCATCAATACTATATGCCATCATACTAGTAGTAATCCTTTCAACCACCCCTATTCCAATAGAATAATTATGAATAACCTTTAAGAAATTTTCATTAAAAACCACCAATGATCATAGATTGAAGAGCAAAATAACATAGAAAAAATATTTTACCAAGGGGTTTGAGAGTATTATAGACATGTTTTTTAAAAATATTGGAAAAATACTAGTGTAAAAAATCATAAATTCCAAGGAGAGTGTAAGTGTGATTACAACTCAAATTTGAAAAGAGTTCCATCCACCTAAATAAATAAAGAATGACTATTCTGATCACAATACCAAAACTCAACCAAACCATCTAGGAGAGAAGAATAGGAAGTAATAAGATTTAAGAACAAGGTCTGGGAAAGAGAGGAAAAAACTCCATTAAAAAAAATAAATGGAAAAGAAGGAAATTCCCACACCATTACCTACTCAGATTACTCAATTAAAGAAGGTGGAATGAGAGAAACTTCAAAAATAGATTATGGAGACCTTTAAAAATGTTTAGATCAACATCCCACTCCTAGAATCCATATAAATAATCACTAAAAATGAAACATTTATCAATAATATGTGCACCAAAAGAATGATATTTGATAGAAAAGAAGGAATAATATTGTTATGAAGAATATCCTTCCTAATCACACTATTTATACCAAAAAAATTTCAAGATCCAAATAAATTATCTATTCCCTACAATACAAGATATTTAAATTTTATTTGTGATTTATGTGATTATGGTGCTTCCATAAACATCATACCTCACTCTCTATATACATGATTGGATATTCAAGAATTAAATCCCATGAGAGTGGTGGTCCATCTTGCGAACAAATACAGTTTTTTTTAACTAGTGTTTTATAATACTTCCTTCTCAAAGTCAAATATAAACTATTCCTAGATAGATTATACAAACTAAACATGGAAGATGATAGGATCCCATAAAAATATCCCAACATTTTAGGGATACCTTTATTGATAATAGCTAAGGCCATCATCATTTTCCATAAAGGAACACTAGTAATAGATCTTGAATATAGTATAATACACTTAAACATTATTTACACAATGAAGCATCCATCAAGAAATAATTCACATTATGACACATGAAGAAGATATAAAACAAATTTAATATTCTGTTATGATTCAATAATTCTATGAGTAGGAAGATAAATTTTTATTTGAAAATAATAAGAACTAAAAAATTGAAAATACTAATTTTATGTTTTAGTAAGAGGTAAATTATGATTTCTTTGATGATTTATTAAAAGAATCTAACATGATACAAGATATTCTAGACATAGAAGTAAGAAAACTAAATGCAATTTTATTCCTTGAACATATGACAATTATAGAGTTAAATCCAACACCATGTGATTTAAAGTATTCATAACTTATATAAGAAGAGTGATTTCCAATGGTCATTGCGAATAATATATTTTAAACCCAAGAAAAAACATTGAATAACCTTTTAAAAAGAAACATATGATATATAATATGGAGTTTATGTGATATACTTTGAATCAACCCCAATATTTTCTCTCATAGAATCTTGCTAGAAGGTTATTCCTAGCTAATTAGATATCCATAAACAAGACTCAATACAAAAATAATGGATGTTTTAAGAAAAAATATTTTTTTTCCATCAGTTGAAATCATTTGACTAATATTTGATTCATAGTGGTTTATCCCCATATTTGTTTTCCCACAAAAACTAGCCTAATCATTGTTAAAAATGAACATAATGAACTGATCCCTAGGATAGTGAAAAATAGTAGGAGGGTGTGTATAAATTATAGGAATCTAAATTAGGTTACCCAAAAATTTTAGTTTCTTATCCAATTCATCATTCAAATCCTAGAAGCGTTAGTAGGTAAAACTCATTATTTTTTCAAAGATGGGTTTTTAGGATATTTCAAAGTACAATTTTCTCCAAAATACTAAGATAAGAATATCATCACTTTTTCTTTTGGAAACTTCTTCTACTATTGGATACCCTTCGGTCCTTGAAATGCCATAGTTATATTTCAACAGTGTGTGGTTAGTATTTTCTCAGATCATATTGAAGAATTCGTGGAGGCATTTATTGAAAACATTACTATTTTTCGTACTTATTTTGATAATTTATTATGAAACTTTGAAAGGATTCTGAAAAAGTTCATTGAAAAAAATTATTTTTTTAAATTTTGAAAAATGTAATTTCTTATTTGAAAAAAGAATGGTGTTTGGGAACATAATTTTAAGGAAATGAATTGAGATTGATAATTCAACATTTGAATTAATAAATTCATTTCATTGTCATATATTTTTGAAATATATTACATATTTTTGAGGAAACAAGAGATTTTATAGAATATTTAACAAATAATATAGTAATATTTATCACCCTCTCTTAAGATTACTATTAAAATATGCTAAATTCGATTTTAATGATGAGTGAAGGAAATAAATCAATGAGCTAAATAAAAGACTAATCACCCAACCTATAATGAAACCACCCAACAAGGGCCATCCTTTTAAATTTCTCTATGATGAATCAAACCAATCTGTAGAATCACCCCTCATACATAGAATTGATAGAAAACCTCAATTAATAGAATATGACTTTAGGATATTAGATGATACTCAAATAAACTACAAAACCACTGAGAAGGAGTTCCTTGCAGTCATTTTTTCTCTAGATAAATTCATATCATACCTACTTGGAACTGAAGTTAATATTTTTTTGATCAAGAAATACTCATGTGCTTAATTAATAATTATAATGCTAAGACAAGGCTTCTAAGATGTATTTTACTCTTACAAAAATTCAATTTGGAAATTAAAGATAAAAAGGGTACTAAAAATCAGGTGTTTGGTCATTTCAGTTGACTACCCCACACCACTGAAGTTGAAATTTCATATTAAAACCCACACAATGATATTATTCTTGGAGAATAACTCTATATAATGGAAGGAGAAGTACCCCAGTATACCAACATTGTTAATAATTTGGTCATATTTCTTGTATTATCTCATCTTAATTCTCATCAGAATAATAAACTCAAATAAAACAATAGATTTTACATTTAGGAAGATATATTCCTTTTGAAAATATTTAGTGATCAAGTAATTAGGATATGATTACCTAAAAGTGAAATTGAATCATATTTTGATTGTTTCCACACATAATCTTGTGGAATCTAGTTTTGAACCAAAATAAAGGCAAAAAAATTTTAGAGTTTGAAATTTATTTTCCCACTTTATTCAAATATTCTTATGAATTCTATGTTAAATGTGAAAATTATATTTTTTCTAGAAATATGTTAAAAGACAAGAAATTACTCAAAAACAAATTACATTTTTTAAAAATTTTAAAGAACGGGGCATAGAATTCACAGAACTATTCCCAATGAAATTTGATATTTGTATATTATTTTATCTAAAGATTATGTTTCAAAATGAGTGGAATAAAAATACACTATGACTAATGATGATAAAGTTTTCTGTGATTTTGTTAGTGGTAACATACATGGTAGGTTTAGAGTACCACAATCCATCATCAGTGACCAATGGATTAATTTTATAAATCAATTTTTTTTTGCATTACTGAATAAGTATAGGGGGAATTATAAAACCTAATTACAATACTATCCGTAAACAATTTTCCAAGTATAAGTTCCCAATAGAGAGATCAAAATCATTCTGAAAAAAATGATCAAACCCAATAGGAAAGAATATATCTGAAGGTTATAAGATACCTTATGGTCTTATAGGACCACCTAAAAGACTCCCATAGGGATGAGACCTTATATACTGATTTATGAGAAGAGTTTAAAAACCTCTCCATGGAATTATAACACAAATCCTACTCGACTTTGAGATAGAGGAATATATTCCTTTGTAAAGATGGGAAAGGGAGATGATAAAGCTGTAGGAGTTAGATGAAATTAGGTCAAAATGTGTTGATTATTTAATGATTTGTTAGGAGTGAACAAGGATGGATTATGAAAAGATAATTCAACCAAGAACCTTCAACCATGGAGGTCAAGTGTTGTTATACAACTCTAGAAATAAGTTTATACATGGTTAAATATGTTTCAAATGGGAAAGAAATTTTAATATTATTACTTTATAACCTTTTATTTCTATGAAGATTTAAAAGGAGGAGGAAACTCATTCACTATAAATGGGAACATGCTAAAGTATAATGGGACCCTTCCCCAAGAACCAGTGGATGTGATTACACTCCTTCAACTGATTATTAATGAATACCATGAGATTGTTCCTCTCATTTACACTTGATTTCAAGTGGAACTTACATTTTAAATATATTTACCTGAATAATAAATTTTAATGAATTGTGGAAACTTCATAAATTAAGTGTGGGGGATTGAATTTTGTAGTCTAGGTTTTTTTAAAAGAAATTAATTTGAGCCAATGAAATTAACAAGAGAGTTTTTGGGAGGAAACCCATATTTTGTGTCTTAGTCCACCCTTCCACTGATTCTTATTTAAGATTTATTAAACAAGAACTATCACTTGTTTAATTATTATTTATAGGTCTATCAATAAGGAAAAAGAAAAGTATAAGAAACTGTGTATATTTCATATTTTGAAATAGTGATTTATGTCATGAAAATGGAAGTCACACTATGTAAAATAGAATTCACATCGTGTACATATTGTATAATAGAACATAATGAACAAGACCTATTTAACCCAATTTGAAGCATAATTATAGGGGGATTATAAGCTCTAATTCCCTATTTAATTTTACTCCCACATTTTATTTACATTTTTTATGATTAAAAAAAATTGCATGCCCACAGTTAGTCACCCATATTTATTTGACTGGTCTAGAAGACATAAATTATTAGAAATCTTATAATTTCCTATTTCATATTTCTATGTTAATGAGATTGGACAATTAAAATATAGAATTTAATGATTATAGGGAAGCTTAGAATTTTAATTTTAACTAATCATGATTTAATGGAATTAGTAGATTTACGTTAATGAAATTTCCCTACCATTTTCATACTTGTAATTTTGGAAATTTAGGTGTATTGATTTATTATTATTATTGAATTTCATGAGTGATTGTCCCAAATTAATATGTTCCATTCCCTAGAGTATTCATAGACCAAATAAATTTCATTTCTATCTTGATCTTATTTCTTGAGTGATATTTGGGCATACCACCTACTAGAACTTGCATTGGAACTTGTCAAAGATATGACTACACAACAACACATTTAATATGATTGGATAATTTTTATTGTTTATCCATTTATCCTTGAGACCACCATGTATATAAATCCATTTTTATCCCAAAGAATCCATGAATGGACTCAATATTAATTATCCATGTTATAATCCATTTATATCCATTCATCCCAACTCACAATATGTTGCATAATATTCCAAAGAATAAGTGTGGGGGAGAGGTTTTTTATGGTGAATGGGGATATAAGTTACTAAGGTGACATTAAAATGGTTTTTTTTGTGATTTGGGGATATGATATGTTAGTATACATTATATCTTATTATTCACTGATCTTTCTAAAATAATAACAATAAAAATAAAATATAAATTTTTCTAAAAAATTATTGTGTCTTGAGAGGATAAAAATCACCATTTCCAGACCAATGTTTTTTTGATCGTACATGGTTATGTAGTAGATGTGAGGTTTATCTCAAGCAATTTTTTTTAAAAACATAAAAATAAAAAAATAAGATTAATAAAACAAGATATGTTGATTCATTCATTATGCTTACTTGTATCATGTGTCTACATAGATATTTAGGGAATGTGGAGATGAAATTTTCATAAGTATTTTTATTGAAATTATAATATGATATTATGAACTATTCTTACGATTCAAAACTCTTTTATAGCTTTATTGTATTTTTTATCCACTAACCATAATCCTCAGAGATGTTTGAACCTTTATGGAAATCCATCATGATTAAATTTGATTCCCGTCTTTATGTAGTGGAGATGCTAGATGCCATGAAATATTATGTTAGGTGAATGTACTTGAGGTATGAGAAAAAATACATTACATTTGTTACCTTGAGTGATGAGTGAAGATAATTAAATGTGAGGTAAATTGAAAGTGCCATTCACGTAAATGATTAATTAAAAAATTAAAATTAAAAGAAAGAGAATTTTTACTTCCAAATAATAAAAGTAAAATGCATGATTGGATCTATTTAATTGAAGATTGAGGAGTTGGATGATTTTTTTTGTGGCATTCAAAAGTTTATTTTCCCTTTACAAAAATTTTATTTTGTTTCTTTTTAAATTTAAATATCATATGAATGAAATTTCTTTTTAATGTTGTTGATATTACATGCTTGAGGAAAAGAAAGTTCAAAGTGTAGGGGAATTGAAATGACAATATTTTACATGTTTATTTTAACACTAAACACATTTTTTTAAATTAAATGATTAATATATCTAGTATTTAATTTTTTTTGTGATTCATGGTAGGATATAATGATTGGTTGAAAACGAGCTAAAAGGAGATGAATTGAGTATAAAAATGAACCACAAAAAAATGATCCTCTTAGAGGGGTTATTTTTCAGTTTAGAAGGGGTTATAACACCCTATAAACACATTAGCAGCGGTTATGAGTAACTTCAACTAAAGTGGTCACCATATCTTATTAGGTATAATTTTGATGAAGTACTAGTAAAATAAATGTCAATTTAGAGGTGGATAAATTCCCGGGGTGTTAAACACCCTCTAATTCTACCCTAAATTCCCAAAAAATAGATGGATTTGGGGAGGTTTTATCCACCTTTAAATTGATGTTTGAATTAGGGGTGGAAAAACCACCCCTAAATTGACATTAAAAAATTTGTTTTAAGGACAAGTTTTTACAACCACCCCCAAACTTTCACTTTTTTTTAAAATTTTTTACACCCCTGTCCCCCTTCCCCATTGTCTGTGGGACAACCCGCCAACCACTCCCCTCCTTTTCCACCCCATGAAAACCCACCAATACCCCCGAAATTCCCCCCACTTTGTCACCCATACTCCCAAGAAACCACCAAGACACCCGACAACCCCCCCCCCCCCCCCGTTTTCACCCACCCCCATACGCACGTCTCTAAAACCCATGGACACCACCCCACCCCTACACAAATGCACACAACATGATTTCCCCTTGACCATCAGTCTGATGAAAAAATACCCCTCAGATGGATTTGAATCTAGATTGCTTGGTTCATGTTGTGTGGCTGTACCACCCAATTGCATTTGTTTTCATAAATAAAGTATAGAAACATTTATTTATTTTGATACATAAATATATGATTATATATATATATTTGTGTATATAAATATAAATAATATAATATATTTGTGTATATATATAAATATATATCTGTGTATATATAATATATATAAATAATTATATTTACATATATAAATATATATTTATACCTATACTTATAAAAACATTTATACTTGTGTGTGTTTATATTTATGTATTTACATAATATTTATAGATAATATATATATATATATATATTCAAATAATTACCAAGAAAGTCTAGGTAACGAACGTTCCTGGTACTAAAAAATTATTAAGTGAAATATATGTACAAAAATATATAAATCACAAGACATAAGAAATTCCACCAAAACATGAAATTGGAAAACTGACCACCAAAAATAAAAGGCATTAAAACTCCCGCCATTGAACCCAAAAAAGAGTACCAAAAGACCCGTAAAAAGATCAGTAGAAGCCCATCCACTATAACCCAAACATTTTTGTCCTCTTATTCAGATGATAGCCTATTAGTAGCCATTCCTAGTCATCACAATCTTGGATGTCACCATCTATGCACCCGAATCAATGCCAACCTATCACCAACCATCCCTCAGAATTGAGTCCCAAAGTCATCATCAACGTACAACCCACATCCCAAGGTCAACCTCTCCCACACTCCACTCTTTCCCTTCCCACAGATGCTTGTGCCCTACAACCCTCCCTCACTGGATGCCTTGCGCCCATTGCCGCTGACCTAGGATTTCCAGCCCATTCTTGAGATCACGGTCATCATCAGCCTGATCCCCATACCGAGGTCCTCATCCACCCAAGATAGTCTCAAATCTCCACCATCCTTTCACCAGCCCTGATCTCCTTATTGCCTTCGACCACCGCTATCAGAAAAGTTGTATCCACCGAAAACCCAACCCACCAGCAAGATCCCACCACTGGGATCCTAGATCTCTCACAGAAGATGCCTGAGGTCCCCACCAGATCCCTATGCTGCTATCAGGTTAGTCTTGCCTACATCAGTCCGCACGTTAACCACCATTCCATTGCCCCAAATCCACCGTGACGCTGCCATCATCTAAATTCATCGTCAAACAACCGAATTCCTGTATAAAAAAAAATAAGTGGAGTAGAGGACATCACTTCCTTGTTATGCTAGCCAGTTCCCCCATTACCCAAAAAGGTCACGCAACTGAAGATATGAGCTGCACACTCCACGATATCCACCCCATTCGGGGATCCATGCCCCACTATTATCCCCTCCATCGAAGCTTCACCGAATGCATGGATCCCTTCATCACCAAGATCACTCTCCAAATCCATCTATTTTCAGACCACATGGCTCGGTAACTGGCGATGGTCTATACATTTATTTTATTATTTATATTATACATATATTATAATAAATAATTTAATATTATATAATTATGTTTGTAATTATACATATTTATATTATATAATGTATGCACATATATACACACACATAAAATTAAATACATTCATATAGTTGGAAATATATAATATAATTAAATAATATATTAATATTAACTGGGTTAATTTATAATTAATATGATATATTCAAATACATATAATATAATTATATAATTATATAATTATATAATATATATAAATTTATATATAATGAAATATTTAAAATATAATATATATAATATAATTATATATATATTATACATATATATATATATATATATTTAATTTTGTATATATTATATATATATATTTGTATACATAATTTAATATAAATGTATTTATATATAAATATATAATACAAATATATTTAATATAATATATGTATAATGTTAATGAATTTAATAAAGTGATAGTATTTATAAAACCACGTATAAATTTAATATTTTTGAATAAATATATTTATAATTACCTTTATATTATGTATACCAATATTTTTATATGTATAAATTTTTATTTATATGTATAAGTATTTATTTAATGTATTTATATAATGTCTTTATATATATATATACAAATATATATAAACATATATGTTTATAATGTGTTTAAATACATTTATATAACGCGTTTAAGTAATATATATATATATAGACACATGTGTACAAACATATATATTATAAAATTTGAATTTATATGCGATTTATTTAAAAATAAATTAGAGGGGGTCAAAATACCTTCTAATTTAAGAGATTAGCGGTGGTTCATGAACTCTATCTAATGTAATAAATCATAGGGGCTTCAAAACCCCATCTAATATAAGGGATTAATAGTGTTTCTTGAAGGCCCTCTAATTTATTATATTAGAGGGGGTTTAAACCCCCTATAATCTAATGGGTTAGCGGTGGTTCCTAAACCCCCATTAATTTCTTACATTAGAGGGTCTTAAAACCCCCTTTAATATCATATATTAGAGCGAGTTGAAAAACCTCTCTAATACATGAGATTACCAGCTATTCTTTAACCCCTCTAATTTCTTAAATTTTGTGTGTGTGTGGGGGGGGGGGGGGTGTAAACACCCACTATTTCCTTTTAAAAAATTCCATTATTTCTATATACACTTATAGACTTTAAAATTCAAATGAATATTATATATAAATATATATATCTGTATAAAATTTAACGAAATATATAGAACCACTAATTAAAAAATTAGTGGTGGTTTTGACCTAAATTCCTTTAGAATCCAACCAAATATTAAAAAAAATATGATAAAAAATTTAGAGGGGGTTGTGAACCCCCTCTAAATTCTATGATTATCAGTGGTTGTACATAACCACCTCTAATTTATATAGAAAATGAATTTATATGGTGTTTTTTATAACCCCCCTCTAAAAATTCACCTATAATATTGTATTTTTTGTTTTTTAGTTATGGCCCATGATGAAGGATAAGTGAAGGACCAAGTCCAAGGATTATTTTGTCACACTATGATACACCCAAACTTGGCCGAGAAAGATTTAAATGTATAAAACAGGTTGTGAACTATTTGGGTCTTGAATAATTCACATCGTGAAAATAATATTCTTGATGTGAAATTCTAGGATAAGACCTAAAAATAGTGATTTTGATAAAATAAATTATGGAGCCTACTTTTATGACCACATTATGACCTAAGGTCCCCTATAACCCATTTATTACACAATTATGACACTATGAGAGAGATATTGGGGTTTATAAATCAAAGGTCAGGGGGATTGTAAAAGAGAACAGTCAATTTAGGGTTCAAATGCTATTCTAGGGATTTAACATGCTGTTTTTTAGGTTTTCTATTTCTATTTTAGTTTATAATTTCTTTCCCTTGTAATCTAGTTTCATATTTTTAAATCCTCTTTCATTCTAAAATATCTTTCTCTCTTCCCATTTATGTCATGATCTATTATGATCGCAATGGTGAGCGACAAAATTGAGGCTTTTCCTTGGGGGAGGTTTCATGGTGTTCCAAAATTATCATGTTTTAAATTATTAATTTTTTTATTTCTATTTGTAATGAAGGAGGGTGAAGTGTACGAGTGTAACGATCATCCAACATGACATGAATCTCAAATTAATTTCTATTACTTAATTTAAATATTTCCATCCCTTTTATTTGAAAAAGATCTTCATATGGTGGAGTTGAGTTTATCCAATAGGTGAAATGACAAATGATGGAGTCAGGTCCTAAAAGGTGCCACACTATCAATTAAGGCGTGTCATTAACCTTGATTAGATGAAGAGGTTGATATTAGTGGGTCAAAGAATTATTCTATAAATGAAAATATTCTCACCAAATAATTTAATGAATAAAAATTCTTTAATGAGTTTTCATAAATGAATTTTTAAATTGAATTTATACAACATTGAATAATTAATGAACATGTGTAACTAAACCATAATGGCCAAAAAATTCCTTTCTAACTCCATTCAAATTTTTCATCAAATATTTTATTTTTAGTTTTCCATTGAATTGTTTTCTATGAAATCTAAAACCATAATTTTTATTAAGTGAATAAAATTCATAAAATATGTAGAATTAATGAATTTGGAATAGTGTTGGATTAAATACAAAACTCCTCAAGTGAGAAGACCTTTGTCAGCAACTGTGTTGCACCAGGAAAATAAATTATCTTTTGTACCACCTAATGACAGGTGTGTCCGTGATTCTTACTTCGACTAATATATATGAGATTTTTTATGATAAAAAAATGGTTTTTAATTTTTTTTCCTATAACTATTTAGACCAAGATAAATGATTATAGATGAATTCATTACAAGAGATTCATAAAAAAACCCTTCCAAGGATCACAACCACTTCAATTTTAATAACAGTATTTGGATAAAAACATCAAGAATTTGATCACACATTAATTTATTTTTATATATACACGTGATACATAATTTTTTGACATATTCATCTATATATAGGTATAAAAAATCGATATTGTATATATAATTGTATATGTTTTTATGTATATATAAAAATATGTGTTTGTATATTTATATTATTTCGATGTATGTGTGTATATATGTGTATATATCTATTAATATATACTGGAAAATAATTATATGTGTAAATATTTAAATATATTCATGGATGCATGTAGGTAGATACATATGGTAGTATATACTTACGTATATTCAAATTTGTAAATAATTACATTAATATTTATGAATGTAATTATATTAATATATATGTATGTGTGTATGTGTATGTATGAATATATATATATATATTAACAATTAGTAATTTTGAAATATTATATATATATATATGATTTTTTATTATATATTGTCTATATAAAAAAATACACATTAAGAGTTAAAAAATATACAATAAATCCATAATACAAATCTGTATATATATATATATATGAAAACAAATTAAAGTTAAAAACAAACTATCATACATGAGTCTAAAATTATTCATATCAATACCCTGACTACATTGGAATAGACATATTCAAATTTTTATATCATTGGAATTCAATGAATTACATCTAATTTTATTACCGAGAAAAGAGGGATTTGGGGGAGATAATGTAGAGAAGGGTGGTAGTGCACCAAGTCATTAGAAGAATTTAGGTATTTTACTCATTTAAATGGACATGCTATATTTATTAGGAAAAATTTCCAAATCATAAATCAAATTTATATAAAATTGAACACCTAAATTGAAATGATTATTATCCATATTTTCTGATATTACTTCCTTTAATCGATGATCATGTTGTTTATTTTTATAGATCAGATCGGTTTTGCGATAGAAAAGGTTTCTCCTTTTTTTGATAGACCCTCAACTTTAACCATTTGAGAGATTTGAAAACATTGATGGTGTGTCTATGACTCATTAGTCTACCAATACATTTCCAAAACTAGTATTTTCTTAAGGGAATTATGGATTATTTAGGAAGGTTAATCGAGGAAGATGATGGTACACTATATTTACTCAACCCCATGGCTCACTGTATATGAATGGAGATGTGTTGTGATTCAAAGATCATGAAGATAAAAGAATGGAGGTAGAAACTGGCCTTTATTCTAGCATGAATAATGATTAAAAAATTCACTCTATACACCTACATCTATCTACAAATGGAGCTCTTGATGCTCTCACTAGATATAAGAACTCTCAAGGATTGAATGATGAAGGTTAGAAGGCTCCCGAGGCCCTCTATTAATATCCATGGTTGGAGGTGTCATGTTTCACACAACTGCCACAACCAACCTCTACTAACCACCACAAACCATGGTCTTATCCCATGAATTAAAAAATAATAGGGCCTACATATATAGAATGTGTAGGATCCATGTTGGATGTCGTGAGTTGGTGAGGTAGGTTCACCAGCCACCTATAAGGAAGCTAGAAAACACTATGAATTTTCCCCATCTAGATAGAATATTTTGGAGCATCTACAAAGGTCTATCTTATCTTGAGAAACCACCTTTTTCAATATATCTACTAGGTTATCCTTCATGTGGATCTTCAAAAGTGGTAGAAGCTGTAAATCTATCACCTCACGTATCCAGTGATAGCAAATTTTGATGTTCTTCATTCGAGAATGGTACATGGAGTTGTTTCTGATGTCTACATATGTTTGAATATAAAAATGAAACCTGTACTCCTTTTGGATGAATTACATCTCCAGGAGAAAATTATTTAGCCACAACATATCATTTCCATCTTCCGAAGTAGAAAAGTACTCTACTTACATTACAGATAAAGTAATGAACTTTTTCAACCCTGACTATCATGATACATCTCTTCCTAAAAATTTATAGATAGAACTTGATGTAGAATTATTTCTATTAGGATATATAGACATACTTCGATATTTATAGCCATCAAATATAGGTTTATCTACACTATAACACAAACATAACACTGAATTACATTTAAGATACCTCATAATCCATTTGCCAGCATCCCAGGATTGGAGGGAAATCAGCTCATGTTCACCATTACATGCACACTGTCTAGCATTGTACTCACCATAGCATACATCAATGTACCAAATTCTGAAGAGTATGGTATCATCTTTATCACCATGATTTATTCCTTGGACGATTGACATAAACTCTTGCTCAAATTTGGATGGTTACGAAGAGGAATTCACACTAGTTTGGATTTTTCCATATTGAAATGTTTTAGAACATGTTTAACAAACGTCTCTTGAGATATCCCTAATAACATACTGTTTATATAAAAAATTATCTATATCCCCAAAATCTTTAGAGATTCTCCCAAATAATTCATTTCAAAATAATTGGATAACTCCTTATTCAACTGGAAGATCTTCATTGCATCCTTCCCAATGATCAATATGTTATCAATATAGAGTTTAAGAGAAAACAAGTTACCATCCTAAAATCACTAGAAGTAAACACACTAATATGACTATATTATCTTGTATCCATAAAAATGAATGAGATAAACTTCTTGTACCACTGTCTATGATCTTTTTTAGTCTATACAAGATCTTATTCAATTTACAGATGAGGTTTTCTTGTCCATAAATCTCAAAACTTTCAAGATGCTTCATTAGATCTCCTCAGAGAGGTGATCCTGAAGAAAATCTATCTTCATATCCATCTATTTAGGCACCAATTTCAAACAATACACCATTTAAAATATAATTCATATTGAATCCATCTTCACCATGGGTGAAAAGATCTCCTGAAAGTCAACTCATTTCTTCTGAAGTAATACCTTGAATACTAATCGAGCATTGTGCTTGACCTCTGTTTTTATACTATCCTTATTCATCCTGAACAACCATTGGTATATTATTGACTTATTACCTTTGGGTAGTTCCACTAAATCATATGTTTGGTTCATCACTAAATAATACTTATCATCATCCATTTCATGCAATTACTTGAGTTTGTCAGGATGTGTGACGACTTCTTGATATCCTTATGGCTCCCCCACATCAGTCATCAACATGTACTCTAACTCTAAATATTTTTTTGATAGAATCCTTCCTCAGGAAGAACTTTAAACCCGTGAAATGTTACTTTTTTGATATATACCATAACTTTACTCATATTATGGTTCTATAACTTCTTTTATAGATGATTGATTCTCCACTGCTCATCCTCCTCCTCCAATACCTCCTGGTCTGTTTCCGATGAGTCTTCTTAAACCTCCTCTTTATAGAAAGGTTCTTCTAGTACAATTTTTGGATCATGAATTGATTCCATAACAATTTCCCTTCAATAATATTTTGAATTTTGAATGTCCTTGATTATCTGGATCCCATAGAACACGACATCCCTTATTCTGACCACCTTCTTCTCCTTTGGGTCCCAAATATTATATCCAAACTCTTCACCTCTATAGCCAATGAATATGCATGGAGTGGATCTCCCTTATAACTTATTTCTAAGATCCTTGGATACACATGAAAATTCCAAACATACAAATACCCATAAATTAGATTAAGAGGGATATTTACTAGAACATCTATTCTATGGAATCTCAAAATTTAGTGGGATTAATGGTGATCTATTGATGACGCATAATGAAACATGAATAGATTATCCATAAAATGGATTCAGAAACTTAACAAAACTCATCATGCTTAAAAAATTATATATAATGGTCATATTTATACCTTTCTAAACTCCATTGTGTTGTGGGGTGCATGGGACCATCCTATCATACATGATTCTTGAACTCATCCAGTAGGAATCAAATTCCCTAGATGAGTAATCTACTCCATTTTCTAAACAATGAAACTTCATCTTCCTTCCATTTTCATCCTCCACCATGGCATGGAACATGTTCAAGAAGTTTAGTACTTGGTCCCTAATCCTAAAGAATAACACTCTAACCCTTCGAGAAGCATCATCAATAAAGGATCGGAAATATTTGTAACCTCCTAGTGAGCCCCCCTACATGGGTCTGCATATATTAGAGTGAAACATATCCAACAACCCTGATATCCTTGTTCAAGTATTTTTGAATGAGACTCTATTTCTCTTCCCAGACAAGTAGTTTTTTCAAGGATCAAGTGATTAATCCTTTTAAGTACTGATGTAATTATTTTTCTTCAGATTAGATAACCCTCTTTCATTCATGTGGTCAAGTCTCCTATACCACATATTGGATGATGTATATCCTTCCACAATGTTGAGGGTATATGCACATATCTTCACCTGAGTTTTGTACAATGTACCACATATGTGTCCTTGGGTGATGATGATGGATCCTTTTATCAAATCCCATGATCCATTACTAAATATGTTATCATATCCTTTTAAGTAAATGGATATTCCTAATAATAGGTTAAACAGAAGGTTTGGAACATGTCAAACATCCTTCAGGGTGATTGTATATCAAACATTCATCTTGACATGGATATCACCCATGAAAACAATCTCTGTCAAATTGGTATTCCCAATTTTACTATACCAATGTCACAATATTGATATGTAAAGTGATAATCACAATACAGAGTAACATGGTATGATGCTGCAGTATCGATCACCCATTACATGTCCGGACCTGATGTATAAATTCATGTATATTCTTTGTCATTTGAGATAAGCATGATTTCTCAAGATACTTTCACATGCATGTCTAAATTTATTCTTTTTTAGTTGAAACCATGGCCCTTTTCTTTTAGTAACCTTGGACAATACTTCTTTATTTATCCCTCTATTACACAATAGAATTATTTGAATGATGGTTTCCTTCCATATGTGGACCTTTCTTTACTCTGGCTTCGAAATCCATTTTCAGACCCTTGACCACCTCTCAAGGATGATCTATCCATGGAATTTAAATTCTATAAAAAATTAGTGAAGAATATGTAAAATTTGAGTGTACGTTTTCATTTAAAATGATTTAAAATAGTTGAATTGACTCATATATCATTGAAATCAGACAATGATTGATCAAGATATGACCACATTGGAATCAATAACCAAGATCGACTGATAATGTGACGATGAAATGACACTGATGTGACAAGCTAGAGTAGTTCTCATAATCTCACCAAAATGGTCACTGATGCTGGAACATTATTATATTTTTCATAAAGTGGGTAATATTGAACCCAAACATTTAAAAAAATTTGAAAGGACCTAGGGAGCTTGTTTTAGCTCTGTTTTAGATGATGTTTTTGTCGTTAGAATCACATCGGTAAAAAATTTCCGAATCTATATTCAAAACATGATTACAACCAACATGAATTTTTCATTCACTAGAAAAACACATTGGCTTTCCTTCGTTTCACCGCAACCAGCTCTAATGCCACTTGTTGTGATTTTTAGATCACGAAGAGAAAAAATATAGGGAGTAACTAGACTTTATTTTAGCATTAATAAAGATTACCAAACTCCCCATATACACTTATATGTCTCTATAAATGGATATATTATGTATCTCTGTAACACACCAAGATTTTATGAAAAATATTATTTTTAATTTCATTGATGTCTTGTGTTGTATGCTACACAAAGATTATCTTGCGCTATACGCAACACTGTATTAGCTTTCAGTATATGCAACACTATTCTTGGATTGTGTTACTCACAATTTCAAGTTCATTTGATAGTAGTCATTCTACACAACATTGAGTGTATATATATATATATATTCAATGTATAAATGAAATATGGTTGGATTATATTATACAAAAAAACAATGGAGTCTTTCACAACACGCCACCCTAACTTGGATTGCATTACATGCAATCACGACCTTCCTCTATAGCGTGTGTAGTACGCAATACCGTGTTTCACTAAACGACGATATATTGCTATAATATTATTATGAACTAGCTGTTATGAATAGTAGTATCTAAATTTTAAATTTTATAACATTATAATTCATCTTACATATTTTATAGGACATGGTATGTGAACAAAATAAATTTTTCGGGTAAAATACATATTTTTCAAAAATTGCAGTTTTGCCGCCTTTTGATGGCGCACCCACTTTAAATCTAGTTTTTGAGATGTTTATAAGTTAAATTTTAAAAAATAAAATTCTTATCTGGAATCAGTATATAAAAATTTACTTTGGATAAATTTTTTATATTATACGGATAACTTTCATATTTTAATGAATAGTAAAAACCTGCTATATTTTAATTAAAAACAACTTTTTTCATCGCAATAATTTATATGGTTAGATTATCTTTTTAATTGGTTTTAAAGTGTAATTAGAATATATTTTTACAATTTAATCCAATGTTGGTCATTGGAATTAGCTTCACTTTGAAATTGGACATAAACAAGTGTCGATCTTTTGATAGTTATTGTTTCTTAAAAACACGCTATTTGTTTTGATAACGAGAATTAATTTTAAAATTAATTAATTCCACTTCTATGCTTTTAATTTGAAAAAATATACATCATTTTTGAATTCGGAATATCAAATATAGCTTAGGCTGAATTTTTGGTATTTTTCTGAAAAACTTCAATTTTTGATGAATAGTGAAAACACTGAGTTTTTGGTTAAAACCGACTTTCTATTTAAATAATAATTTATTTGATTTAAATTTATTTTAGATTAAAATAGATACATAATACTTATATAAGTTCAACGAAATTCATTGGAGTCATTTTTTAATAATTTTAGATTTATAAAAATTGTATTGAACTCTTCACCATCTTTTACCCACCTCATAGGAGCTCTTGCAATTGTGCATAAAACTTAATTGTACCACTTCTGTGAGTTGAATTTCGAAAATTTGAGAGACACGGTTAATATCAAGGAGTAAAATGTGGTTCAATTAGATAAAAATAATTTATGGTGAATAGTAACTTTTTACTTTTATTTACCACGGTTAAAGGTAAATAGGGTAATTCAAGGTTAAAAGAATATTATAATAATTCAAAATTACCTTAACACTTGTCCAAACCTTATTGGATGAGTAATGACCGACCATGGTCATCCTTGGGTCGATTCTGGAACCCCATGGAGCCACTTATGAAAGACAATGACACATTAGATTAATTAATTTAATGTAAAGACAAAAATGGCATTAACAAAAATCTTTTGTTAATTAATTTTTATAAGGGGATATAAATTATCCTTTCGAAAATAAATATTAATTGGAAATATTATAAGATTTCCTACATTTTGGTATTTTTTTTATAATTTTTATACATCAAATAAATTAAATTATTTATGACACAATAATGATGCAGTATTTACCTCATTAATAAACGATTTAAATAAATAAGATTATATAGATTAAATTATTATCCAAAACATGTCCAATTCTGATTAGATGATTATATCTAGACCATGAGTCATCTTATCTTCGACTATAATGATTTTTAGACCATTAAAAACTGAATATCATTATATTATAAAATAATATTTTCACTCTTTCCTAAAGAGCCCCTCCTCTCCCTTATAAAAAAAGACCATTTCTATCCAATTACTCACACCTATCAAGCCATTTGGCTCATCCAAACTCTGCCCAATTAAGCTCCCTACATCCCTATCCTCCCTATATAAGCCTTCACATAGGTAGAAGGCACTTCAAGAAGTCCTTTTGGTTCAATCCAAAGGAAGTTACCCAAATAAAAGTTAACAGTTTCTCATAAGTTGTTTTCTTTTATTCTACTTCTCCAACCACTAAACTCTTTTTAATCCTTTATTTTTTAACAACACCATTATCCTCAATATACTAGGATTTTTTTATGAGAATTATTAGAACTACACTTACACACACCTCCATCTAATGGATTAATAACATAATGTTTCTGTGGATGGAAAACTAACACCTCAAGAAACGATGATTGTTCGATTTTCTCCTACCGCCTCTCATGGTGTCCATTATGATGACACTGTATTTATATATGATATATATTATGTTTATGATTTCCTTATGCTTCTTTACTTCCAAATTATATCAAGCCTTTATGGTTTCCATATTCAGTAAATACGATAATCTCATTTGAGGAAGTGCAGACTACCGCCCCCTCAAAGTGATGTGATTAGTTAATGCCTTATGTGGGATGTATAAAATATGTAGTTAATGATATTATACTGGAATTATAATATACCTATGTATCATTATGTTTTAATTCCATTAAAATAATAAATAAAAATGAAAGTAGTGTTCATGTGTACGTACGGCTTACCGTCTCCATGAATGGTGCATTTCATTTCTTACCTCCATATGTTATGTAAAAATATAAATACATGTATATGATGGATATATATGATATATATGATATATAAATCATTAATATAATTCTGGATATAATGAATCTTTGACCACATGAACAACATGTAATTATAAGAAGTCCATTTTTGACTCAAGTACCAAATATCGACAAAAGGAACATTATTAACTTAAATAGTTACATAATGATTATAACATGGTAATAAGTGATATAAATGGAATAATAAATTTGAAAAAGGTTCTTAAGCAGGTAGAAATTAACTTTGTTTTATTATTCAGGAGATTAAAGAACGATCGAGTCAAGTCAGACATGAGGTAATGGAACTTCTTAACCCAATTTCTATTCTTTGGGATGATCTTCTCTTTCTTGTTTATGTCATTATTTGATTATGTGAGAAATGAATTTTTATATCTTATCATTTATTTATAATTTCTTTATGTGACCTTATAGTTAATACACATAAGTTATCAATTATATTTTCAAAAATATCTTTGTAAGGGACAACTTTTCTAATCTTGTTTTTATCCGAGATTGTTTATTGATAAGTATTTACTGGGGTTATATTTATCATCCATGTGCCTGTTTTCTAAAAATAGTTTCATGTATGTTTAAAGTCCATTTTACCCATTTTGAATTTTACTACATGGTGTGTATGTAATCTTTCTTTTACAAGGTACTTTTTGACTTTTTTGGCAAAAGTACGAGAAGAATGTTTTTTTAACTTATACGACATGAAAGGATTTTTACAGTTTTATAAATCCTTATTTTCATGATGCTTACTCCAAAATATTTCATGACTATTTTCAACAAAATCTATTTCTTTTAAAATTGCAAGACATTTTGTGAAAAGAAATTGATTTTGAAGAAGAAGGGATATTTTCTTCAAGAATTCATTTCAAGTGTTTTATCAAAACCATTTTCCATCTAAGATGACATTATTTCATATGTGTATGTTTCAAGTATAATGTCTCTATGATTTACATGGTTTCACTTTTCTTATTATGAAATGATATACATTTCTTTTATATGGATTATGTGATGATGGGATGATGTTTATGAAACCCATTTTATTCGTTGGGTTATTATGAATGATGTATGTTTATTTTGGGCCACAAGTAAGAATGATTTCATTATGAGATGGGTGGGACCTATATCTCCCTCTAATGCATTGGGTAAATATTTATATCTCATGATATAGACATGGCTGTAACGTCAAGTAAATCTGGTTCAGTAATACAGGTGTGGAATGGCAGGTAAACCTGGTTTAGTAAGGGACTTTGTCCACTAAGATGGTCTAGAAAGCAATGCCTTGGCTACTATGGAAAATCATAACATGTGCTTAATGGTTTCCACAATTACATGTTTTATTCCCATGCTATTTTATCATGATTAATGTTACTCTATGATCTATGCCTTATGTATTTCCATGTTTTATGTCTTTCTCAAGATCTTAATGTTAAAACATTGTGTTCATGTATTTAAGTTAAAATGTATATGGTTTATTTTATTTTCTCGATTCTTACCCTTAATGATCATTTAAGCTCACCCTTTATATGTTTTCTTTTCCCCAGGATTTAAAGAAAGGTTTTAGGTAAGAAAACCAAAAGGAGAAGATCTTTATGGAGGATATTGAAGATCGTTCACCATGATTAGAAGTTTACGTTCCAAGTTTCCAAAGACACTAAACTATTACGGTCCTTCTGTGTCTATTTTTTTTATGTATTAAGTATTCCAAAAAAGTAATGTAATGTCTATGTACGTTAGGATTTGGGTTGCTACAGTTGGTATCAAAGGAAAGGTTTAGTTAACCATTGGAAACTAGGATGCAAAAACTTTAGTGAGATCCCTTTAGATATTTCTAAGGTATGTCTAGGGATGTTCCTAAGGTTAAGTATAAGTATAGGTTATAGTCCTAGAATTATGGTAATGATATTAGAATTAAACCTAAGATGTTATATATTGAAGGTACTCCCCCTTGATTATGTTATTTTCCTGGTATGATTTTTTCATCTCACAGAATTCTTTTTGTGTTTTAGTCAATTGAGGGAACCAGAAGGAATTCAGTTAACATTGAATCCAATGGAAAAATTTGTGAATATGAGCATTGAAATTCAAAACTGCCTAGAGAGAAAGATATTGTGATTATGAAGAATCAGTCATCGCGATATATGATTAACAAGGTAAAATTTAGTTGTATTCCTAATTCATCAAATAAGAGGAAGATGGACTTTTATACATGTTCTCATGGTGAGGAACATATAGAATGGAAGATTGAGATTTATAAATAAGGGAAGAAGAACCTTGATGAATACATCAAATGGAGGGGAAGATGTTATCTGTGTGGGAAAAAGAGTCATAGAGTGACAGACTGTTATGGAGTACAATGTCTTATCTATGGTGAACATGGGAATTACCAAACACAATTCCCTAACCTAAGAGGTTACTTCTAAATCAAGGAAGGACCTATTCCATGACAATCGTTGAATATAATGGATTGAAGGGTTTATGTATTGTAATTCAAGAATAATGTTGTTGAAGTACTTTTATGGTATATTTGAATATCTATGTATTGGTCAATTGTTGTTTTCCATAAGAATATGGTACTGGTAACCATGAAAAGTGATTGAAATATTTTTGGAATGAAGATTATATGCGCATAATTAAGGGATAAAGAGAAAATTAAATGAGCTCATGATTGATATAAGGACAAAGTGATATCATGGATTGAGTATATAGAAATTTTGGGATTTTGGTATGTGGAAAGAGTTAACTTTTTAAAGAATTCATGTTTTCACTAAGGTTCAATGGGTATTCATTTTTCAAGAGAATACACGATTAAGGTATTCACATGTTTGGAATTTCACCAAAAAGATATATCATATGATATATGGGGGATAAATGATGGTATTCAACTGCTCGGTAAATGAAATTTTAGTAATTATTTTCATTATACTATGAGTTTGGACAGAAGTATTTTAGATAAGACTAAAGATTGGAATGGAATATGTTGGAAATAAGTTAGTATTGTTTAAGGCTTGAAACTTTTGATATTTTTTTGGAATGTTATAATAGTATAGTTTTAGAAGAAGGAAAACCTGTAGGACGGGCGACAACTCATCGCGTTGGACAAGGCTGTGAGAATCGAACACACAACCAAAGTGTGACAGACCTTTATTGCCTACCAATGGCCTACAGGAAGTCCCTGGTTAGTAGAAACTAGATTTATTTTATTAAGTGCTATGATAGATGAAGTATAAGTCCATTTTATGATCCATATATGATTAATATCACCATAGATGGACTTATGTATATAACTTTTTCTAACCTTATGTTTGAGACAGATGGAATGACCTATCATTCCATCGCATGATCTGCTAAAACTTTTCAAAAGACAAATTCAACTTCATTTCTTTAAGAGATGAAGTGTAAATTGTTCGAGGCAGGAGCAATGTTGAGATTGTACCAAAATCAAGTAAGTATTTCTTTTAATTCAAAAATTCTTCGACATTTGGGAAATTATCTTGAAAACAAATTTTTTTCCTAGTGCTCTAATATCTGATGAATTAGATGGTACCTTAAATAATAACAAATTTATGGCTTTGTGATTGATGGCTTTTTCATAGCCATGTTCTCTACCACTCTCCATCAGAACACGATGGTTATATTTTTCTTCCATATCCATATTTTCACCTAAGTTCTCTTATATAGAAACCCAACAATGAGTTACTTTGGGTAATCGTTACATTTCATACTTTAGTTTTTAAAATTAAGTTTTAGTATTCCTTTTTATGATGTGGGTTTCTATGAATAGTAAACGATTTATAACCCCGACAAATTTCGAGGGAGAAATTCATTTTAAGGGGGGTAGAATTTAACACCCTGAGATTTTATGAAAAATATTATTTTTAATTTCATTGATGTCCTGTGTTGTATGATACACCAAGACTATGTTGCGCTATACGCATCACTGTATTAGCTTGCAGTATACGCAACACTATTCTTGGATTGCGTTACACACAATTTCAAGTTAGTTTGATAGTAGTCATTCAATGCAACATTGATTATATATATATATATATTCAATGTATAAATGAAATATGGTTGGATTCTATTATATAAAACAACAAATGAGTCTTACACAACACGTAACCCTGACTTGGCTTGCATTGCATGCAATCACGACCTTCCTCGATAGCGTGTGTAGTACGCAATACCGGGTTTCACTAAACGACGATATATTGTTATAATATTATTATGAACTAGTTGTTATGAATAGTAGTATCTACATTTTGAATTTTATAACATTATAATTAATCTTACACATTTTATAGAACATGGTATGTGAAGAAAATAAAATTTTCGGGTAAAATAAGTATTTTTCAAAAATTGATGTTTTGCCACCTTTTGATGGAGCACCCACTTTAAATATAGTTTTTTACAAGTTTATAAGTTCAATTTGACAAAATAAAATTCTTCTTTGGAATCATGATATAAAAATTTACTTTGGATAAATTTTTCATAATATTCTGATAACTTTCATATTTTAATGAATAGTAAAAACCCGCTATATTTTAATTTAAAACAAATTTTTTCATCGCAATAATTTATATGGTTAGATTATCTTTTTAATTGGTTTTAAAGTGTAATTAGAATATATTTTTACAATTTAATCCAATGTTGGTCATTGGAATTAACTTCACTTTGAAATTGGACATAAACAAGTGTCGATCTTTTGATAGTTATTGTTTTTTAAAAACACGCAATTTGTTTTGATAATGAGAATTAATTTTAAAATTAATTAATGACACGTCTATGTTTTGAATTTGAAAAAATAGAAATCATTTTTGAATTCGTAATATCAAATATAGCTTAGGCTGAATTTTTGGTATTTCTGAAAAACTTCAATATTTGATGAATAGTAAAAACAATGCGTTTTTGGTTAAAACCGAATTTTTATTTAAATAATCATTTATTTGATTTAAATATATTTTAGGTCAAAATAGATACATAATACTTATATAATTTCAATTAAATTTTTTGGAGTCATTTTATAATAATCTTAGATTTATAAAAATTGTATTGAACTTTTCACCATCTTTTACCCACCTCCTAGGAGCTTTTGCAATTGTTCATAAAACTTAATTTTACCGCTTCTGGGAGATGAATTTTGAAAATCCGAGAGACATAGTTAATATCAAGAAGTAAAATGTGGTTCAATTAGATAAAAATAATTTCTGGTGAATAATAACTTTTTTACTTTTATTTACCATGGTTAAAGGTAAATATGGAAATTCAAGGTTAAAAGAATATCATAATAATTAAAAATTACCTTAACACTTGTAAAAACCTTATTGGATGAGTAATAGACGACCATGGGAATACTTAGGTCGATTTTGGGACCCCATGGAGCCACTGATGAAAGACAATGACACATTAGATTAATTAATTTAATGTAAAGAAAAAATTGGCATTAACAAAAATATTTGAGTAATTAATTTTTATAAGGTTCTATGTAAATTATCATTTCGACTATAAATATTCATTGGAAAGATAAAAAGATTTCCTACATGTTGGTACTTTTTTTTATAATTTTTAGACTTCAAATAAATTAAATTATTTATGACACAATAATGATGCAGTATTTACCTCACTAATAAATGATTTAAATAAATAAGATTATAATGATTACAATATTTTCCAAAACATGTCCAATTATGATTGGATGATTATATCTCTACCATGAGTCATCTTATCTTATAATGTTATGATTTTTGGACCATTAGAAACCGAACATCATTATATTATAAAATAATATTTTCACTCTTTCCTAAGGAGCCCCTCCTCTCCCTTATAAAAGGAGACCATTTCTATCCAATTCATCACACCTCTCAAGACACTTGTCTAGTCCAACCCTTGCCCAATTAAGCTCCCTACATACCTATCCTCCCTCTATAAGCTCTAACTTAGGCAGAAGGCACTTCAAGAAGTAATTTTGGTTCAAACCAAAAAAAGTTACCCAAATAAAAGGTAACTGTTTCTCTTAAGTTGTTTTCTTTTATTCTACTTCTCCAACTCCTAAAATCTTTTTAATAATTTATTTTGTAACAAAAAAAGTATCCTAAATATACTAGGATTTTGTTATGATAAGTATTAAAACTACACTTACACACACCTCCATCTAATGGATGAAGAACATAATGTTTCTGTGGATGGCAAACTAACACCTCACGAAACGATGATTGTTCGATTTTCTCTTACCACCTCTCATGGTGGACATTATGATGGCACTGTATTTATATATTATATATATTATTTTTATGATTTACTTATGCTTCTTTACTTACCAATTATATCAAGACTTTATGGTTTCCATATTCAGTAAATACAGTAATCTCATTTGAGGAAGTACGGACTTCCGCCCCCTCAAAGTGATGTGATTCTTTAATGCCTTATGTGGGATGTATAAAGGATGTAGTTAATGATATTATTATGTAATTATAATATACCTATGTATCATTATTCTTTAATTCCATTAAAATAAGAAATAGAAATGAAAGTAGCGTTCATGTGTACGTACGGCTTACCGTCTCCATGAATGGTGCATTTCATTTCTTACCTCCATATGTTATGTACAATTGTAAATACATGTATATGATGGATATATATGATATATAAATCATTAATATAATTTTTGATATAATTAACCTTTGACCACATGAACAACATGTAATTATAAGAAGTCCATTTTTGACTCAAGTACCAAATATCGACAAAACAAACATTATTAACTTAAATGGTTACATAATGATAATAACATGGTAATAAGTGATATAAATGGAATCATAAATTTGAAAAAGGTTCTTAAGTAGGTAGAAATTAACTTTGGTTTATTATTCAGGAGATTAAAGAATGATCGAGTCAAGTCGGACACGAGGTAAGGGAACTTCTTAACCCAATTTCTGTTCTATGGGATGATCTTCTCTTTCTTGTTTATGTCATTCTTTGATTATGTGAGAAATGAATTTTTATATCTTATCATGTATTTATACTTTATTTATGTGACCTTATAGTGAATACACATAAGTTATCCATTATATTTTCAAAAATATCTTTGTAAGGGAAAACTTTTCCAATCTTGTTTTTATCAGAGATTGTTTATTCGTAAGTATTTACTGGGGTTAAATTTATCATTCATGTTCTTGTTTTCTAAAAATGGTTTCATGTATGTGTAAAGTCCATTTTACCCATTTTTACTTTTACTACATGGTGTGTATGGAATATTTCTTTTACGAGGTACTTTTTTGACTTTTCTGAAAAAAGTACGAGAAGAATGTTTTTTAACTTATACGACTTGAAAGGATTTTTACAGTTTTATAAAGCCTTATTTTCATGATGATTCCTCCAAAAGATTTCATGACTATTTTCAAAAAAATCTCTTTCTTTTAAAATTTAATGACGTTTTGTGAAAAGAAATTGGTTTTGAAGAAGAAAGGATATTTTCCTCAAGAATTCATTTCAAGTGTTTTATCAAAACCATTTTTCCATCTAAGATGACATTATTTAATATGTGTATGTTTCAAGTATAATGTATCTATGATTTACATGGTTTCAATTTTCTTATTATGAAATGATATCCATTTCTTTTATATGGATTAGGTGATGATGGGATGATGTTTATGAAACCCATTTTATTCGTTGGGTTATTATGAATGATGGATGTTTATTTTGTGGCACAAGTAAGAATGATTTCATTATGAGATGGGTGAGAACTATATCTCCCTCCAATGCATTGGGTAAATATTTATATCTCATGATATAAACATGGATGTAATGGAAAGTAAATTCGGTTCAGTAATATAGGGCTAGAATGGCAAGTAAACTCGGTTCAGTAAGGGACTTTGTCCACTAAGATGGTCTTGGTAGCAATGTCTTGGCTACTATGGAAATAATAACATGTGCTTAATGGTTTCCACAATTACATGTTTTATTCCCACGCTGTTTTATCATGATTAATGTTACTTTATGATCTATGCCTTTCGTATTGCCATGTTTTATGTCATTGCTCAAGATCTTGATATTAAAACATTGTGTTCATATTTTTAAGTTCAAATGTATATGGTTTGTTTTATTTTCTCCATGATTACCCTTACTGAGCATTTGAGCTCACCCTTTATATGTTTTCTTTTCCCCAGGATTTAAAGAAAGGTTTTAGGTAAGAAAACCAAAAAGGGAAGATCATTATGGGATATTTTGAAGATCTTTCACCACGATTAGAAGTTTACGTTCGGAGTTTCCAAAGACACTAAACTATTAAGATCCTTGTGTGTCTGTTTTCATTATGTATTAAGTATTCCAAAAAAGTAATGTAATGTCTTTTTACGTCAAGCTTTGGGTCTCTACAGTTGGTATCAAAGTAAAGGTTTAGTTAACCTTTGGAAACTAGGATGCGAAAAGTTTAGTGAGATCCCTAGAGATATTTCTAAGGTATGTCTAGGGATGTTCCTAAGGTTAAGTATAAGTATAGGTTATAGTCCTTGAATTATGGTAATGATCTTAGAATTAAACCTAATATGTTAGATATTGAAGGTACTCCCCCTTGATTATGTTATTTTCCTCGTATGATTTTTGCCTCTCACAGAATTCTTTTTGTGTTTTAGTCAATGGAGGGAACCAGAAGGAATTCAGTTAACATTGAATCCAATGGACAAATTTGTGACTATGAGCAACGAAATTTCACACTGCCCAGAGAGAAAGATATTGTGATTATGATGAATCAGTCATTGCGATATATTATTAACAAGGTAAACTGTAGTTGTATTCCTAATTCATCAAATAAGTGGAAGATGGACTTTTATGCATGTTCTCATGGTGAGGAGCATATATAAAGGAAGATTGATATTTCTAAAGAAGGGAAGAAGAACCATGATGAATACATCAAATGGAGGGGAAGATGTTATCTGTGTGGGAAAAAGGGTCATAGAGTGACAGACTGTTATGGAGTACAATGTATTATCTGTGGCGAACATGGGCATTACCTAACACAATGCCCTAACCTAAGATGTTACTTCTAAATCAAGTAAGGACCTATTCCATGCCAATCATTGAAGATAATGGATCGAAGGGTTTATGTATTGAAATTCAAGAATAATGTTGTTGAAGTACTTTTATGGTATATTGGAATATCTATGTATTGTTCAATTTTTTTTTCCATAAGAATATGGTACTGGTAACCTTGAAAAGTGATTGAAATATTTTTGGAAATAAGATTATATGCGCATAATTAAGGGATAAAGAGAAAATGAAATGAGCTCATGATTGATATAAGGACAAAGTTATATCATGAATTGAGTATATAGAAATTTTGGGATTTAGTTATGTGGAAAGAGTTAACTTTTGAAATCATTCAAGTTTTCACTAAGGTTCAATGGGTATTCATTTTTCAAGAGAATACATGATTAAGGTATGCACATGTTTGGCATGTCACCAACAAGATATATCATATGATATATGGGGGATAAACGATGGTATTCACATGCTCGGTAAATGAAATTTTATTAATTCTTTTCATTATACTATGAGTTTGGATAGAATTATTTTAGATAAGACTAAAGATTGGAATGGAATATGTTGGAAATATGTTAGTATTGTTTTAGGCTAGAACCTTTTGATATTATTTTTGGAATGTTATAATAGTATAGTTTTAGAATAATGAAAACGTGTAGGATGGGCGATAACTCATCGCGTCAGACAAGGATGTGAGAATCGAACACACAACCGAAGTACGATAGGCCTTTATCGCCTACCACTAGCCTACAGGAAGTCCCTGGTTAGTAGAAACTAGTTTTATTTTATTAAGCGCTATGATAGATGAAGTATAAGTCCATTTTAGGATCCATATATGATTAATCTCACCATAGATATACTTATGTATATAACTTTTTCTAACCTTATGTTTGAGACAGATGGAATGACCTATCATTCCATCGCATTATCTGCTAAAACTTCGTGAAAGACAAATTCAACTTCATTTCTTTAAGAGATAAAGTGGAAATTGTTCGAGGCAGGAGCAATTTTGAGATTGTACCAAAATCAAGTAAGTATTTCTTTTAATTCAAAAATTCTTCAACATTTGGGAAATGATCTTGAAAACCAAAAATGTTGTCCATGTACTCTAATATCTGATGAATTAGATGGTACCTTAAATCATCACAAATTTATGGCTTTGTGATTGATGGATTTTTCATAGCCATGTTCTCTACCACTCTCCATCAGAACATGATGGTTAGAGTTTTCTTCCATATCCACATTTTCACCTACATTATCCCATATGGAAACCCAGTGATGAGTTACTTTGGGTAATCATTACGTTTCATACTTTAGTTTTTAAAATTAAGTTTTAGTATTCCTTTTTACGATGTGGATTTCTATGAATAGTAAACGATTTATAACCCCGACGAATTTCGAGGGAGAAATTCATTTTAAGGTGGGTAAAATGTAACACCCTGAGATTTTATGAAAAATATTATTTTTAATTTCATTGATGTCTTGTGTTGTATGCTACACAAAGATTATCTTGCGCTATACGCAACACTGTATTAGCTTGCAGTATACGCAACACTATTCTTGGATTGTGTTACACACAATTTCAAGTTCGTTTGATAGTAGTCATTCAACGCAACATTGAGTGTGTATATATATATATATATTCAATGTATAAATGAAATAGGGTTGGATTCTATTATATGAAACCAAAAATGAGTCTTGAACAACACGCAACCCTGACTTGGCTTGCATTACACGCAATCACGACCTTCCTCGATAGCGTGTGTAGTACGCAATACTGAGTTTCACTAAAAGATGATATATTGTTATAATATTATTATGAACTAGCTGTTATTAATAGTAGTATCTAAATTTTGAATTTTATAACATTATAATTCATCTTACACATTTTATAGAACATGGTATGTGAACAAAATAAAATTTTCGGGTAAAATACGTATTTTTCAAAAATTGCATTTTTGCCGCCTTTTGATAGCACACCCACTTTAAATCTAGTTTTGACCGGTTTATAAGTTCAATTTGAAAAAATAAAATTTTTATTTGGAATTAGGATATAAAAATTTACTTTGGATAGATTTTTCATATTATTCTGATAACTTTCATATTTTAATGAATAGTAAAAACCCGTTATATTTTAATTAAAAAAAACTTTTTTCATCGCAATAATTTATATGGTTATATTATATTTTTAATTGGTTTTAAAGTTTAATTAGAATATATTCTTAAAATTTAATCCAATGTTGGTCATTGAAATTAACTTCACTTTGAAATTGGACATAAACAAGTGTCGATCTTTTGATAGTTATTATTTTTTAAAAACACGCTATTTGTTTTGATAACGAGAATTAATTTTAAAATTATTTAATGCCACTTATATGTTTTGAATTTGGAAAAATAGACATCATTTTTGAATTCGGAATATCAAATATAGCTTAGGATGATTTTTTTGTATTTTTCTGAAAAACATCAATTTTTGATGAATAGTGAAAACACTGAGTTTTTGGTTAAAACTGACTTTTTATTTAAATAATCATTTATTTGATTTATATATATTTTAGGTCAAAATATATACATAATACTTATATAATTTCAATGAAATTTATTGGAGTCAATTTATAATAATTTTAGATTTATAAAAATTGTATTGAACTTTTCACCATCTTTTACCCACCTCCTAGGAGCTTTTGCAATTGTTCATAAAACGTAATTTTACCGCTTCTATGAGTTGAATTTAGAAAATTCTAGAGACACGGTAAATATCAAGGAGTGAAATGTGGTTCAACTATATAAAAACAATTTTTTTTTGAAAAGTAACTTTTTACTTTTATTTACCGCGGTTAAAGATAAATATGAAAATTCAAGGTTAAAAGAATATGATAATAATTCAAAATTACCTTAACACTTGTCCAAACCTTATTGTATGAGTAATGTCCGACCATGGTAATCCTCGAGTAGATTTTGGAACCCCATGAAGCCACTTATGAAAGACAATGACACATTAGATTAATTAATTTAATGTAAAGACAAAATTGGCATTAACAAAAATATTTGAGTAATTAATTTTTATAAGGTGATATATAAATTATATTTTCGACTATAAATATTCATTGGAAATATAAAATGATTTCCTAAATGTTGGTATTTTGTTTATAATTTTTAGACATCAAATAAATTAAATTATTTATGATACAATAATGATGCAGTATTTACCTCACTAATAAATGATTTAAATAAATAAGATTATAATGATTAAAATATTATACAAAACATGTCCAATTATGATTGGATGATTATATATAAACCATGAGTCATCTTATATTCGACTATAATTATTTTTGGACCATTATAAACCGAACATCATTATATTATAAAATAATATTTTCACTCTTTCCCAAAGAGCCCCTCCTCTCCCTTATAAAAGGAGACCATTTCTATCCAATTCCTCACACCTCTCAAGCCATCTAGCTCGTCCAACCTCTGAACAATTAATCTCCCTACATACCTATCCTCACTATAGAATCCCTAACTTAGATATAAGGCACTTCAAGAAGTAATTTTGGTTCAAACCAAAGGAAGTTACCCAAATAAAAGGTAACAGTTTCTCTTAAGTTGTTTTCTTTTATTCTACTTCTCCAAACCCTAAACTCTTTTTAATCCTTTCTTTTGAAAAAACACCAGTATCATAAATATACTAGTATGTTCTTATGATAAGTATTAGAACTAAACTTACACACACCTCCATTTAATGGATGAAGAACATAATGTTTCTGTGGATGGAAAACTAACACCTCACAAAACGATGATTGTTCGATTTTCTCCTACCGCCTCTCATGGTGGCCATTATGATGGAAATATATTTATATATGATATATATTATGTTTATTATTTCTTTATGCTTATTTAATTCCCAATTATATTAATCCTTTAGGGTTTCATTATTCGGTAAGTAGGATAATCTCATTTGAGGAAGTGCGGACTTCCGCCCCCTCAAAGTGATGTGATTCATTAATGCCTTATGTGGGATCTATAAAGGATATAGTTAATTATATTATATATGACATTATAATGGAATTATAATATACCTATGTATCATTATGTTTTAATTCCATTAAAATAAGAAATAGAAATGAAATCAGTGTTCATGTGTACGTACGACTTACCGTCTCCATGAATGGTGCATTTCATTTCTTACCCCCATATGTTATGTACAATTATAAATACATGTATATGATGGATATATATGATATATATGATATATAAATCATTAATATCATTCTGGATATAATGAACCTTTGACCACATGAACAACATGTAATTATAAGAAGTCCATTTTTGACTCAAGTACCAAATATTGACAAAACGAACATTATTAACTTAAATGGTTACTTAATGATTATAACATGGTAATAAGTGATATAAATGGAATAATAAATTTTAAAAAGGTTATTAAGCAAGTAGAAATTAAATTTGGTTTATTATTCATGTGATTAAATAACGACCGAGTCAAGTCAGACACGAGGTAAGGGAACTTGTTAACCCAATTTCCGTTCTTTGGGATGATCTTCTCTTTCTTGTTTATGTCATTATTTGATTATGTGAGAAATGAATTTTTATATCTTATCATGTATTTATAATTTCTTTATGTGACCTTATAGTTAATACACATAAGTGATCTATTATATTTTCAAAAATATCTTTGTAAGGGATAACTTTTCAAATCTTGTTTTTATCCGAGATTGTTTTTTCATAAGTATTTACTGGGGTTATATTTATCATCCATGTGCCTGTTTTCTAAAAATAGTTTCATGTATGTTTAAATTCCATTTTACCCATTTTGAATTTTACTACATGGTGTGTATGTAATCTTTCTTTTATGAGGTACTTTTTGACTTTTCCGGCAAAAGTATGAAAAAAATGTTTTTTTAACTTATACGACATGATATAATTTTTACAGTTTTGTAAAGCCTTATTTTCATGATACTTCCTCCAAAATATTTCATGAATATTTTCAAAAAAATATCTTTCTTTTAAAATTGAATGATGTTTTGTGAAAAGAAATTGATTTTGAAGAAGAAAGGATATTTTCCTCAAGAATTCATTTCAAGTGTTTTATCAAAACCATTTTTCCATCTAAGATGACATTATTTCATATGTTTATGTTTCAAGTATAATGTCTCTTTGATTTACATGGTTTCACTTTTCTTATTATGAAATGATATCCATTTATTTTATATGGATTATGTGATGATGGGATGATGTTTATGGAACCCATTTTATTCGTTGGGTTATTATGAATGATGTATGTTTATTTTCTGGCACAAGTAAGAATGATTTAATTATGAGATGGGTGGGACCTATATCCCCCTTCAATGCATTGGGTAAATATTTATATATCATGAGATAGACATGGTTGGAATGGAAAGTAAATATGGTTCAGTAATATAGGGCTGGAATGACAAGTAAACCTAGTTCAGTAAGGGACTTTGTCCACTAAGATGGTCTTGACAACAATGCCTTGACTACTATGGAAATAATAACATGTGCTTAATGGTTTCCACAATTACATGTTTTATTCCCATGCTGTTTTGTCATGGGTTGGTCACTTAGGTGCACCATCCACCTACAAGGAAGCTAAAAACACTATCAAGATGGTAATCTATTTATATCAACCTTCTTTTCTTAAACATAAAATTAGGGATGAAGTTTTTTGTTATCAACATATTAATTATTAATAAATTATTAGTTTTATTATCCTTTTTCACATTCCATTAGGTGGGGGGTTCTCCCTATTATTGATTGGTCTTATTTCTCACCATTCACTTACTCCATCATAGATCCTTCTCCTGATGCTGTTATTTCTAAACCCAATCAATATATTACTCTAGTTTATTTCTTGATTTTTTACCTCTTTTTTTCTCTTTACATGATTAGATGATTTGATTTCCCCTGTTGAATTGGATTTATCTATCCAAGATTCTTGCATTCCATCTCCCATGTGGCTCCCAATAGGCACCAAAACCAGTAAATTTCTGTGTGTATTGTGTCATCATTCCTAAAACCAGCTCTCCATTTCTTAATGTTGATCCTCAAATGGAACATCAAAGGCGTGGTATCCCCATTAAAATTATATTTTATCTATTATACCTCTATATATTTTAAAATTTTAGTTCTAGTAATTCACTTCCAGAATTTTCTTCAATCCACGCATTTTGATACCTATATATAGGTCCTTTATAGAATTAATATTGATATTTCCTTTTTTGATACTTCATATTGTAATATTAAAAGAAATGTTTCATCATATTATTTTATTATGTTCTTAATTTTTTTATGTGAAATTTGATATTAGTATAAGGTGAATCTCTAGAATGCCTTGTCTGAGTTCATTCCAAGACCCGTTTCATGTTTGTTTAGAGGAGTTTTTAATAGTATTACAGAACCAATTGAAAATAATAGAGTAAAAAAATTATCTACAAGATCCATATATGAATTTTATGGTGGATCATCTTAATCTAGGATAAGTTGGGAACAACATCAATTGTTAAAAAAACTAGAGTTAAGAGAAGAATGTGGTGCATGATGGATATATCATGGAAATACCCATAGAATCATCTCCTTGTAGTAAATATCCACATAAATGATACCACGGTCCCTATTAAACCATTATTACTTTATCCATCATCTCAGAAAGGCTATTAGTGAAAGGGAAGGTTTTTGTTTAAAAAATCGTGGGTGTATAGCCCATACTTCTCCTAAAATCATGGAACGAGTCATTTGTTGGTTCCCCATGGATGAAGATCCACTCTAAACATAAACATATTAAACCTTAACATGGAGAATGGGGTCTTGGATATAAAGTCTCTTTGGTTTCCCTCTCTAACCTTAATATATATATATATATATATTCATGATTTGGATCAATCCCTATAATAAAACTAAGATGACAAGCTTAGTGAACTCCTATCTGAAAAATAGATGATGCAGTAAATCTTACTTTATAGAGATGATTTTTTCCCTAGGAAAGTCTTGATAAATATGGTTGTAAGAGGGAGATAAGAACACAAAAAACATATATGTGGGTATTAAATAAATATGACGCTATATGAAACTCAACTATCTAAAGAGAGGATGATTCATTCACCAACAACAATATTGATATTGGACAATTGGTTCTAATACATTTTTATACTCTATTGATGAAATTTTTATAAGGGTAAAACCTTATATATATCCCTAGATATAATTCATGTTGATCAAACTTCTTTAATGAAATCCCTTTTCACATATCTCAATATCAAAATTCTAATGAAATCTATCTCCTATGAAGATGAAATTTTCAAATATGTGAACTTTCTTGGGGTATAAAGTTAACCAAAGCATGATAAATTTATACGTTATTTTTATTCAAAATACAATATAGTCATCAAGGGAGATGTGGTTTAAACTGTTCAAGACTATTTCATAGGGGGATATCTTACTAGATCAGTGGACTCTACATCTCACTTACTTATTCCTAAAATCTAGAATTTGTATTCCTTCCAACTATTTTTCTCAATTAGTCTCAATATTTTTTCATAAAAAAATGAATCTAAATTTTTTAACATATTAATTTTACTTTTTATTCCTAACATAATATTATTAGAACAACATGGTTTTATAATGAGAAACAATATTCATAGAGTTATTGGCCTTGCATGTGAGATGGTGTTGGTTATTAATCATAAATTACATTGGAGAAACATTATGGTCAGAGTTGATATGAAGAAGGAATATGAAAAAAATATAGTGTGGGTATATTTTAAGGGTCTATAGAGGCTTTTAATTCGTGGAAAATTTTTACTAATTGATATTTATATTCTTTTGAACTTCTTGGTTTTCCCCCTCCTTAAGAAATCATTTTGGTTTCCTGAAATCTATGTGCAGTCTTGACTAAGGTGAACATTTATCTATAAAACTATTTATTTTTTACTTATGTTATTGATAGTAGGAACTTTAAATTTCAAATGAAAAAATACCTATTGTGAACATTAATTAGAAGTTATGACCACCCCATTATTTCTAAACATCTCTCCCCCAATGACATGTTAATTTTCTATAAGGTGAACCTCTTTAGGTGTCTTCATAAAACTAATAGTTTAATAAAATTTTTGGAGTGGTTAGATGGTTAATGAATCCAAAATTTTATAACCATGTAGTGTTAGGATAATTTTTTTGACGAAGGGAACAATGGAAACTATAAGGAGTAAATATAAATGTCCAATTACCAAATGAAAGAAATAGGATGAAGGATGCAACAACAATTGTAGTTCAAGTCAGTTGAAGCTAAAGGAAATACTCAGTCAGAAGGGTGTAGTGGTTCATATTTTCATAAGGCCATCCATCAGATAATAAAATAGGAGGTATATGTTGTGTTATCATCATAATAAAAAAAACATCAATAGAGTAGGTTGAGGTGGAGATATACTTTTACCAAACATATCATCTTACATGAAGATCAACTTTGGTGGATATCAACCTAGATAAATAGAAAGATAGTGGTGATCATAATAATTGGTAGGGAACTTCAATATTTATAGGGTTCTGTCACATTGTGATTAACTAATTTGTCATTATTATACTCTTCTCTTACTTAAATAATTTTTTTGAAACATTCCCTCATGGATTAGGACATAATTTTAAACCACACAATGCATTTTTTTTGTTATTGAGCCTAATTTAATTTACACTTGTTGCAATCAATTGTTCTTGTAAGTGTCTTTAATAGGGATTATGTTACCTTTCATTGACATGGGACCACTTTTCTTCCATGTTCCAGTCATTTTAGTGTGGGGTTCATTCCAGAGTCTTTGCTTCCATACATTTAGGTTCTAGGGGAGTTTCATTTGGTGGTTTTATTGAATGGTGGTTGTGGACCAAAAAATTTGTATTAGTGCTAGGTTGAAGTATTTTAGAAATGATATGACCTGATAAAGGTGTTTTATAGCTCATTTTAGTAGAAACATTATATAATTTTCCTTATTATATAATATCGAGAAGCAAATCCCATACTCTCTCTACATTACCTAGATGTATTGGGAATTCATATTTTTTGTGGAATGGCCTTAGAAGAGAGTATGTTTTGGGAGGAGAAGTTTGATGGAATGAATTTTGGGTTTTGTAATATGAATATGATTGACTTAATTCCACATATGGACCTTGATATTTTGTTGATATGTACCAATATAGAAGTGATGGAAGCCGAAAAAATGGGAGCGATTAGATAATAAAACACTTATGTTGATGTTAATATCACTTTCCAAGAATGTGGTGTACATCATCCTAGATGTGAAAAAATATATAAACTCATGAATACCCTCACCAAATTGTATGAGAATCCCATAATGATGAATAAAGTATTCTTACTAGACTATATATCCTAAGAATATAGGAAGGAAAGTCGATTTATGATCATTTTAACAACATCAATGTCAATAGAAGTTATTTGGATTGAGTGAAGGTAACATTTTGAGATCCATTTTGGGCACTGTTGTTACTGTATTCACTCCCAGAATCATTGGATGTGATGATGAATATTGTGAAGAATTCAAGAAGAAACATTAAATTAATGTTCACATACTCTTGATAACTGACCTTGAATGGTGATATTAATCAGGAGGATATCCAAAAGTATTTTAAAAGTTCATGTATAGTGAAAGGAAGAGGATGTACCACTTGACAGAAAATTAATTTAAAGGTAAAGGGAAGGATGAGCTACAATTGGAGTAGCTCTATGAATGGTGCTCCCTTATGCTGGCATTGTTGGAAAAAAGGAAACCTTAAGAAGGATTACAATTAAATGAGTAAAAATCAAAGAAGGTATGCTTATGTTAGTTGGTTTGGGAATATTGAATACAAATATGTGATTATATTACTCAAAGAAGTGCCACTAGATTGTTGGGATATTGGGTAATAGACTCTGGATCTTCATTCCCCTCAACATTCATCAGACTATGTGTGGATAATTACACTCTAAAATGGTATGAATAATTGCATCTTTTAAAAGATAAGGCTCTCGATATAGTGGGGAAAGACAAATTTTTGGTTTGGATAAGTAATGATAAGATATTGGTATGGAAGAACATGTGAAACATCCCAGGGTTAAATAAAATGAGTAAAGGATAGGGAACTCTTACTTATGTGGTCACGAGGTAGAGTAATGTATGTTTAAGAGTTAGCATTGCGATGTTATTTCATGATGTCCTAGATTACCTTAGTGATAAGGTGATGAAGATCCATGCTTCTAAATTATTTTTGATGTCCATAATCACATAGTATAGAATGTTCTAGGATTAAATCATTAGAAAGAAGAAAAAGGAATATTTCCATATAGAATGTAAACTTTAAAGGAATTCAAAGTTGGAGTTGGTTCATTCATATGCTTGGGGGGATAGAATTGGTGCATTCTCAAGGAAGGTCACACTATTGTTTAATTTTAATTGATGATTCCACATGAAATGTGTGGTTTTACTTTTTAAGGAACATGTATAAGGTGTTTGGGACCTTCATCTGGTGGAGTTCCTTAGTGAAGAATGAGTCTAGGTGTAAGGTCAAATGCTTATGGTTGGAGAATAGTGGTGAGTATGGATGTAAGGATATGGAATAGTTCTTATGGTGGGATGAAATTTGGTTTGAAAAGTTTATGTTAGGGATTCTAGAAGAAAATTATGTTTTAGAATGGATTAGTATAAAATTGGTGAAAAATTCAAGGAGTATATGAATTCACACAGGGTTCCACAAGGTTTTTTGGGTGGAATTTGTGATTTTTGTGACATACATAGTCAATTAGAGTCCATAATTTCCAATTAGAATTTAATAGCCAGAGATCTGTTAGTCTAGAATAAAGGTAGATTACAACCACCTAAAAGTCTATTTAGTGATATTCTATGCCCACATTGTTTACAAGGAAAAGGAAATATGGAGGAAAATTCACAAGTGTGTTACTTTGTATCCTATATTGGAGAAGAATTAGGTTTTCAAATTTCAGATAATGAATTTGGAAGGTCATTAGAAGTCAAAATATGATCATAAATGAATGGATCCTGTGGAAGTATTAGAACTTATAAAAAAGTTATGATCGAAGAAAAGTATCATCAAAAGTTAAGGATTAATTAGATAGAAATCTGGAAGTTATGGATACTCTAAAAATCCAATGATAAAAACATTACCAGAAACATCATACCATTTACAGGAGTTACAAGAATAATTAAGTCAAGTTTAATAGGTGTTTCCCAAGATAGATATATGAAATAGTTTAAGGACCATGGAATCTCGATAACTAAAATTTATAACTCTAGAAGTTATATTACTGGAAGAAAATCAATGATATTGAAACTGTAGAGATTTATTAAGGAAATATTTCCAGTGTATAGGTATGGTGATGGTTTTCAATACTTACTTATATTGGAAAATAAAAAACATAAAATCCCAAAATATGTAAGGAGTTAAAAATACTTAGAACAATGGGAGTTATCCATGAGGGAATAAACTGATTCCTTCCATGTGTCCATAACATGGGAGATGAAAAAGAAAAAAACAGGGAAGGTAGTATAATAAAAAATGGTTTTATCAGTTGAAGGGAGAGGTTAATGATATGAGGTACAAGGAAAGTATAGTTTTAAATGTTTTTCAATAAATAGAAGGTGTAGATTTCTCATAGATATTTTTAATGGTAGTTAAACACACAACTATCTGAATAATTTTGAGTATCGTTGCATTGGGAATTCATCTATAATAGTAATTTGTGAGGACAAAATTCCATTATCATAATATAAATGAAGGAATTTATATTGAGAAGCTGATTGGTTTAAATGTTCATTGGAATTAGGGACATGTATACTGATTCAAACATAGAATTTATGGTTAGAAGCATGAACCAATGATTTGAATCAAAATTTATAATTAATTTATGAACAATAAGACTTTTTTGAAGCAATGTCGGTTATTGTTGTTACCAAAAAGAGTTAGGTGATGGGATTTGTATCATTATACTACAATTTTTTAATTATATACTAATTTTAGGCCTTAAAATGGAAAATATCGACGAATTAAAAGTTTATTTTTCCAGATGTTTTGATATGGAAGACTTCAGTCAAGCGAAGTGATTTTTGGTGATAAAGATAGTGAGGAACCTAAGTTCTAGTACATTGTTCCTGAATTAGGACAACTACATCTGGAAGATATTAGAGAGCTTAAATATTAGTTAGGAATAGGTAGTTTCCTTAACCCTGGCCATAAACTTAAATATCTTCAAGGAAGGATACCAATGAAAATAATTTGAGGTTGAGTATATTGTTATGGTTATACAGGCATTAGTTGTTGGAAGTTTGATGCATTTCATGGTTTATACTCATCCAAAAATTGAGAAAGTTGTAGGAGTATTCAACATGTTTATGCCAAACTCTAGAATAGAGCAATTTGATGATACCAAATAATTCTATGGTTTTTAATGGGTCTCAAAGCATGTAAATATTATTCCAAAAAGATGATCTGTTGAAAAATTTTATAGACTTAAGATTCAATGGATATTAATATATAAAGAAGAGAAATTTTGGATATGTGTTTACTTTTGGTGGAATTATGGTGAACTGGATGTCAAAACATCAACTAGTACATTCACTTTCAGCAAAACAAGTAGAGTATGTCTCATTGATGGAAGAAAGGAGTTTATTTTCTTGAAAGGGTTGCTGAAGGATCTCAAAGGAAGACCAAAAGTGGAATATTATATTATGAATTATATAGAGTGATTCAATTGTTTAAAAAATATGATGTTTCATTCTTAGATGAATCATATCAATATTAATTACTACTTCATCTTGATGTTGTTATATGATAGAGTGTGAAACAAAAAAAGATAGAGGGAGTTTTAAATCCATTACAAATGTTGACAAACATTATTGCCAAGGATGTAATGGGGTGATGTTATGCCTTTTTTGGACCTAAATGACTGTAAATTATGGTAGGGGAACCATGTGGCTACTAAAATAAAACTCAAAAGTGAATAATAAATTATGTGGAAGCTAATGGGGGGGGGGGTAACTTAGTTGTAAGCTTGAGTAAAATAATTTCAAGTGAGATATTTTTAGGTTCAAGTCATGTGAGGATAATATTTCTAACTAAGGGAACTAATACCACCAAAAAGAGTAAACCAGGATATCTAATTTCTAGGTGTCAAAAGGAGGATGATATAGGAAACAATCTTTGTATTTTAATTCATTGTAACCTGAATACAAAAGTTTTTTAAAATATTATAATAGTTCATATCTCTAGAACATCATTTATCGAAAATACACCATGTGGTATATCTTGAACTATCTTTAAATAATGAGAACAATTCACCAATATAGCAGGTTGAGGTAGTGGGAGTCATTGAATTAATGAAGGATATTCTATAAAGTCTAGATTAGATGGATGGAAACTTGTATATATAGGAAGGTGATGTTGACTAAAAGAAATATATGGCAACTAATATATTAGTTGGGTGCATTCACATTGTGATACCCTGATCTATCATTGTAATCTCATTATCTTATTGAATATTAGAAAAGAAACATTCCCATGTGGATTAGGATTCAGGTTTGAAGCAAGTAATCTATTGTGTTTTTCTTATTCCTAATATACATTCGGATTTTTATAATCGATAATTTTTTTTATGTTTCTTTTAGAGGGATTAAGATGAATTTTAGTGACTTGGGTGAACTTATCTTCCATGTTCTAAGAATTTTAATAGGGGACTTAGTCTAGAGATTTATCTTCTACAATTTTATATTCTATTATATTTTCTTCTAGTGGTTTTATCTTATGATGGTCATAGATCCAATAAAAAATATATTTATCCCTTAAACTAGGGATATATTCTATAAAAGGTGATATCATTAAATATTATTCAGGATTCCATAATGAGAAATTTATGATATTGTACTTGGGTTCCTCTTTGATCTATGGGTGTATTCATATAAACCACTTCAATACACTAGTAGAGAGGATTCCTCTCAAATTTACAATTAAAAGAAGATTTTCTCTTTTAGGGATAAGATCACATTAATTCAAAGTGTGTTGGATTCAATATCAATCCATATTTTTTTTATCATAAAGGTCTACATGGCCACTATCTAATCCATTGAGAAATTATTCATGGTATTTCTTTGGGATTCATGCTCGGAGAAGTACCTTTATTAGAAAATATTGAAATGCATGGATCCTAAAATTCTCAAATATAGTCTTAACATGTGTATCTGGGTGGAAACCATCAAGATTATATAAAGAAAAATATCATTGGAGTATGTTTCTAGTGATACATTATGGGATTGATTCATGTATTCAATGTATAGTAAAATGATGGACCTCATTAACAATGATCCAATTAACTGATCCTCTTATTTTTGGAGATAGGTTCTCCCCAATAACCCTGATATATTACAAAACTGTAGATGTTTTTTTAAATTGTAGTATTTCCTCTCAAAATAAAAACAAGGCACTGATACCTCTCTTCTACCTAGGATTCCCCATTACTGAACTATATATTCGTCAACCTTGGTTGAATTGGGATCTCATTATGGAATTCTTATAGGAGTGTTAAAAGAATTTAGTATATTCTATTATCCTTAATGAAGAAGTTGATCACTTAATTTTCTCTAAAATCCCATTTGGTAAATAAATATTGGCCACTTTTTATCATTATAATATCATACCAAGACTATATTTACATTAGGGAAATCATATTTTGAACTCCAATGGTCTCTAGAATAATGATTTTTCTTATATGGAATAATTTTATGGGAGAAATTCATTAACATACTATGATAAAAAATGGTTAATTTCCATCGCTTCAAGATGCGGTTTTTACACCTCTAGGATTGAGACTACATTTTATATTTTCATTAATAACATGTGGGTATTTTTTTCTGCTATTGATTTTATGGGATTTTGACACATAATTTAACTTCAAAACATTTGATCTCCTTTTGAAATCATGGCTTGATAACTCATATATGGAATATCTACTAAGAATTCTTTGCCCAATTCTCCTCAAAACATTATATTGGATTGCAAGGAAATGGAGGAATGGAATTTCCCATGCCCAACTAGGATTAAAAATAGTCACACCCTGGTGTGTAGAATCTAGTAAAAGCCTACTTTTTTCTTTTTAAATTCTGGGTTGATCAGAGGTTGGGAGTGTGTCATTGGATTGTTAGTTGCAGTAGAGGTCCACTAAATAGATAGGGACGACCACCGACTAGCTGGAGTTGGAGGGAATAATTCTTGAATGTATGAAGGTTCCACCTTGAGGAAATCACATTCTTCTTGTACCCACCGACAATCCTCTAAGGCCTAGTATCTTGCTAATGATTCCACTTGGTTTTTAGATTAGTATGGGCTTAATTTTATTTTTTGCTATTTTTTTCACATCTCCTCTAATATGATCCTCTCAACCCTAACTCGATTTTTATTGGTTTAGAGTCTCCATGGTGTTGTTATTATCTATATATCTCTCCATGGTGGTAAATATTCATGCTATTTGTAATATTGAATCTCTTTTGAGTGTAATTCGGTATGTGGATCCTTTCTTGTTAGTTTCTTCTCTTCTTCTCCACGAGTTTGGTTTCAATTGATTCTAGATCACTATATCTAGAATGGACATAGAAAATTGAATTTTTTTCTTAAAATCTATGTTCTTTATGATTTTATCTCTTTCCATCTCATCATTAATTATGAATGAAATACCATATTAATCATCTTTAAGGTAGGTGCCTCTATCTTGTTTTCTATCCCTTGGTGATTCTAATGTTTTTATGATTAATTCCATTGGTTTTGAATATTAAAATTGATTTTAATATTTAGAGAAAATGTAATGGTGTTTTCAAAGTGGGATTTCCTTGAAAACTATATTTATGTAGTTTATGTGTGAGACAAAACGTCCCAAAGATGGCTTTGAAATGGAAATGGGTTTTCAAGCATGGGAGTGGTGTGGAATCACCATATAAAATGTTTTATGATAATATTGGTATGGATTTTAAAAGTATTTTCCATTTTAAAATGTTTTTGAAACATATATTTTGTTTCTTGAACTTTTTAATGATGTAAAGAACATTGGGATACCTTTGGTTATATGAAAAAAAATAAGCATGGAGGAAACCGAGTGGAGTAAGCTATCAAAAGGGGATGTTCCCTTAATGCCCATGATGTTTGGGGGCCTTTCCAAGGGACCTAGGTTCCCAGATATGAAGAGTCACATATGCCAACTAGTCTTCCACTGTGCATCTTAGTGGTTTAGCCGTGTACACCCTCACTACGCGGACTTCCCTATTTTTCTGCTTTAAGTTTTCATTATTTGCACATATATTTTTTATTTTTATTTTCCCACTTGATCATGAAATTTATTTTGATGCTTGATTTTTGATTATTTATCTATTTATGCCATTAGATATGTTATATTTCATGTTGATATGTTTATTTAATTATGGAATGATTTTGAAACGAATGACATGTTTTTTATAATAAAACCAAAAATATTATTTTTATATGGAAATGATTTATTTAAAAGTCATTTTAGAAATATTTTTTAAACAATAACTAATGAATGAAGATGGATAGACATTATATAATTTTTTGACAGCATCCAACCGAGATTTAATGTTCACACCTTACTTTTTTACTTTGTGAGTTTTTATCCTTTTTGTAGGATATAGTTAAATGAAAGAGAATCATGAAGAGGATGAATATTCAAGATCATGTTTTCTTTCTTATGGGTTGGGATGGTGGTGACTTATGGCCACATAGAGATGGACCCATGGGATGTCTCGGGTTCCATGTTCTTGATAGTATTTCAATTATTTATTGAGACCTAGTTATCTAGAAGTTGGATGTGAAATTTATGGATTTTTTACATATTATATACTGACATTATCAATTTTAGAACCATGTTTTTTATATCTTATCATATTTCTGTTGGGGGTGAAATCATTCCCACGTTTCTTTGTTTCATACTCTAGTTATTGTCCCTAGCCTATAATGATCATGAACGTGCTTTGGGCCTTACAAAGGGCCAATTTGGGTGAAATAATATGTGAGCCCAGGTTGTTATGTTTCATATTGGAATCAATTACTTAAGTTGTGTTAACGTATATGTTCATGCCTATGTGTCACCCTCTTGTGTATGGTGTTGTAGATAAAATGGAGATATAACTATTAAATCTTGAGAGGCAGTGTAAGAGTGTACAATACCAACTTACTTTAATTACGAATGTAGAGTTAGCATGGGTATTCTAGGGACATATGGGGTTCTCGTTTTTGATTTTATACCCTTGGGTTAAATTATTATAATTTGGTTTATGATAAAGAAATCCAATTCTATACTAAATAGTTCACATCATCTTGTTTTATAGATCATGGATCCTCTAAGAATAAAAATACAGAATACTATGGATAAATCTATAGAATGTTCCTTACATGTGAATCCTACTATTGATATGGTTTTAGTGGAAACTATCATTCAAATGATTTAGTATATGGTCCAAGTCCCCAACATTAAACTAAAACAAAAGATGGACCAAGATCCATAATTCACAAAGCAAAATCCATCAAAATTTTGTGTGAAAAGGGTACATAGGATATTGAATAATAGATCAAGATGATTTAGAGTATTTTTTATTTTCTAAAAACTTTAAAAGATTACAAGGTTGGATTCTCCACTTACATGATTGAAGGGTAGGGAAGGAAGCGCTTGGAATATATTTTACAAGACAAGTTTCAGGAAGAAATCACCTAGACTACCATCACGAAAGACCTCAATCTATTGTTTAATCTTGAGAATCCAAGAGTGGAGATGGCCCGAGATTTCATTATTTTGGAGTAGGGAGATCATTTTTTCATTATGTATATTACCTGATTTACCATGTTGGTTCACCTGTCTCCAGATATTGTTTCCAATTATTATCTCAAGGCATGGTGGTTTGAAATGGGTTTGAGTGAATACATTATATCTATGATTATTCTTATGTGTCTACCCAAATATTAGGAGGTTTCAAACAAGGAATTTATGGATGAGGTATACATAGCTGGGAAGAAATGAATCTTTAGAGAATCAATGATAGTGGGAGGTAGCTATAGTTATCTTTCTAATCTGAAAAGGAATCACGATGATCAATGCCAAGGTAGAAGCATGAGTGTGCAACAAAAATCAGGGTAGAGTCTGGTGGTTTGTTACTAGTGTAGGGAAAAGGGACAAATCAAACTGTAGGACCCAATAGCACCTTGATAGGGGAGGGGTGAATCATGGTGTCAAATTTTTCTTCTAAAGTGATGGATCTTGTTCCTACATTGGCTGGAACTTCTTAAACATGTCTATTAGAATAGTGTAGTAATAAAACATTCACATGAAAAGAGAACACAATAGTTTTACTTAGTTCGCCACTAAAGGACAGTCCAAGGAACATATTCCAATAGTGTGTTGGTTGTACCAAAATACACAAATCCTCAATAGTTGTGTAATACAAAATTTGATACATAGTGACTCTGTGCTAGACACACTACCTTTACAACATTTTAGGGATAACTCACTGCATCCCTTAGAACACTCTTGTCGACTCCCCCTAGCTCACTACTTTGAGATAAGCCAAACTTAGTTTATCCCATGAAGGTCGATTCAATATATTTTCATTGAAGTCTTTGTCTCTTTATAACATGAGACTCTTCTTTCATTAAAGTCTCGAATTGATTCACTTAAATGAATTGGTCAAACAAACCATATATTCCGAACATGCTAGAAGCACTCACTGGAACTTTCACACAACACCTACTATTGCACACAAGATTTGGGATTGTCGCATAAGATGATTTTTTCACAACCCCAGTATTTTGTGTAATAATTATCTTTCGCAAAGCTATACCCTAAGATTTACCTGGTCTTTTTAGATTAAAGGAATGATTTATCACAATATTTACTTTATGTAACTCTTCCACACGCAACTCATTCACACAATAAAGGAACCTAATATTCATTAAAAATGTTCTTATTCTTGAGTGGGGGTAGCCTCCTATTTATATGCCTCAATGAAGCTACATGTAAGATTCTATATGAGTGTGAAAAACCCCCTTTGACGTCATATTAGTCATGTAATTCTCTTCCACGCAACCTTATCTTTCACACAAATTTAAATATTTCACTCACATTTTTTCCTTTCCCATATTTTGATGGGATGATCCCAAAAAATTCCTTGTGGGAAATTTTTCAAACCACCTTTAATATTACATGAAACTTAGATTTCCAAAAACACTTTTCTTCATTCTCAAATTTTTTAACCGAAAAATTTGGAAAACACAAGGAAACGATGCCACCTTTAATACTGTTATTAGCTAAAACTGTAAAATTCATTTCCCTATAAAATACATGATCTTCCATGTGAGGATTGACAACAAAAACAAACCATAATCCATTTTCATCAAAGAACAACCTTGGTTTTAACAAAAACCTTCTTATAATCCATTACACGGAGTGCATCACACATATGGACAATCTGGGTATCTTCAATGATTCTTTTTGAGAGCATATCATGTTAGTAAATCAATATATACCTTTACAAAGAGATCTCATTTTAGACCCAACATAGTAAAATTAGCGGGATCTCAACAACAAGCCAATGGTGATGCTTATGTTGTGAAGAAAGGTGAATATGAGGTTGTATGTCTATATCCAGTGCATCATTAACTAGTGGAGTTAGAGGTAGAACTAGACAACATGAGAGGAATGATGTTTATTGAATCATATATAATTATAGTTTTTTTTGATATTGGTGTAACTCATTACCTTATATCATCAAAGGTGATTGATATGTTGGGCTTATGTTCAGAGATTATTCATTTCTTGATGAATCATTCCACTATTTCAGGAAGAATTTAGAGAAGAGATTTAAATGTACAGAGGGTTGGGTGATGATTGCTGACCACAAAACTATATTTAAATTTTTAGTTCTTGATCTTGTCATCTTTGATATTATCATTGGAATATATTGGATGATTTTCTATAAATCTTTGATCAATTTCTATCATTATCAAGTACCGTTTCTTTCTCTCAATGGGGTAATTAATGCCTTCTATGGTGTGTAGAATATGAGATAGAGGAGAGGAGGTCCCATTTCTTATAGTGTTGAGATGATATCCTTCTATCTATCAGAGTTTTTTCTTGATGCTGTTGATCCACATCTTTGCGGTTCTCTTCCAGTGGTGGTAAGTGAGTCTCATGATGTTTTTCTAAATGAATTCTTAAGGTTATCACCTCATGGGGAAGTTAAGTTATCTATAGACTTTAATTAAGGGAATAAACCCATTTCTTTACCTTAACACTAAATATAACCCACAAAATTAAAAGAATTAATGGTTCATCTTTTGGATCTTAATGCTAAGGGATATATTTTTCCTATCATTTCCCCTTGGGAGTCACTTGTACTCTTTATAAAGAAGGTGGGATAGAGTCTCCATATTTTTTTTGATTAAAGAAAACATAATGAGATGATATTGAAGAAAAAATATCCCTTTCATAGGAATGATTTCCTTTTTGATCATCTTAGGAGAGCCCAATGGTTTTTGAAAATTGATCTAAGGTTAAGGTACCATCATCCAAGGGTTTGAGATAAATATATCCCTAAGATGATGTTCAAGACAAGGTATGAGAATTATGAGTATTTGGTCATAATTTTTGGACTCAATATCTCTACTATGATGTTTTTGGACTTAATGAATCAAATCTTCCAACAATTACTGTATTCTTTCATGGTTGTGTTTGTGGGTTACATTCTTGTTTATTCCAAATTAGAACATAATATTGTTGAGAATATGAATACCATCATTGGAATCCTGGTAAAGCATCATCGGTATGGGAAGATATTCAATTTTGAGTTTTGGATTTAAGAAGTGAAATTTATGGGCCATGTGATTTCTGGGAAGGGTGTCTTAGTGGATCCTGTAAAGATTTAGGAATTGATGTATTGGGAGCAGCCCAAAAATTTGTTTGCAATGAATAGTTTCTTAGGGTTACCTAGTTACTACTGGTGCTTTATTTAGGGCTTATCCTATCTTTTATCCCCTATGAAATATTTAATCCATGAGGGTGTAAATGTTTTTTGAAGTTATTAGTTCAAAAGATCAATTATAGGAGCTTAAAGTGGGATTGAATTCACCTCCAATCCTGATTCTTCATAATCTGGGTGTTGGTTATGATGTTTACTGTTCTACCTTAGGCATGATTTTGGGTTTTGTTTTGATTTAGATAAGATCATTAGTAGAATATGAATCTCATAAGTTATTCCCATATAAAAATTACTATCCTATTCATGATCTTGAGTTATAGGCAGTGATGCATGCACTTAATACATGGTTTTTTAGCTATTTAGGTAGATTTTTTCAGTGTATCCAGTCCATAAGAATCTAAGTTATATCTTCACTGAGAGGGATATCGAATTGGGAGAGATGAAATGTTTGTAGTACCTTTAGACCTTTGATTTTTATATTATTTACACCCTTCGTAAGGGGAATGTGGTCAATGAAGTTTTGAGATGAAAATCACTATCTATGGTAGTAAAGGAATCAGTGGAATAGTGGCACTTGATGATCTTGTTTGTGGATATTCACTTGGATAAAGGGAAAAAATATGGATAAGTATCCCTAAATTTTACTCAAGATGGATTATTTTTGGATTATCTAATTTATCATGGATAGACTGAGGTTGCAAAGTGTCGACATTTTAGCATGAATATTTATAATGGGGAGACCTTAAGTGAGTGGTCTCAGTATCCTAATAGACTTTTTTCTTCTTCTAAAGTTGGATGGTTTCTCAGATAAACTTGAGGTTGGAGTTGATAGATAATGAGCCTCAGTCGAGTTGGTCCATGCACCTTGTAGTTCTAAGATGTACCATGACTTGATATGTCATTACTAGTGGCTATGAATGATATGATCAATTACATGTTTTGTATCATGGTGTATCACATGTTAGATAATTAACATGTAACATCAGAGCCCTAATAATTTACTAAAGCCTTTACCCATACCATTATGTAAATGGGATTCTATAACCATGCACTTGGTGATTAGGGTACCTCTAAATTCTAGTGGTTAATATGATATAGGGGTGATTATTGATCTAATCTTAAAAGTGTAACATTTCCTATATATAAACGAATCAACAAATGTAAAGGACATTAGGAACCTATATGTGTGAGAGGTTTTCTGACTACATGGTGCGTCACTGTTTATCATTTATAATAGACACAATTACTTTACATCATTATTATAGTGTGAATTTTTTATTGTAATGTGTACTCAATTTAAGTTGATCATGACTTATCATCCTCGTATGGATGTCTAGACTAAGGGAGCCATCCAAATTCTTAATGAAAAGCACCAGGAATGTGTTATTGGTTTTAATCGATCATGGGAGAAACCAATGAACTTAGTATAATTTTACATTAACAATATTTATCAGAAATTGATCTCGATGGAACCATTTGAGGTATTGTATGGGAGTTTATTCAGATCAACTCTTTTTCGGGAAGAGTATGGAGAAAGGTCCTTGGTTAGACTGAGCATCATTCAGGAGATGACTAATATTGTGTAATTGACCCGGAAGCGATTAGTGACAACATAGAGTCACCAAAAATGATATTATAATCAGTATATTATCTTTTTTGGACATTGATGTATGCAATCATGTATTTATTAGAGTTTCACCTCATATGAGACATAAATGTTTAGGGAAGTAGGGTAAGTTGACACCTCATTCTATTAACCCATTTGAGATTGTCAAGTAACATTATAAGGTGTCTTACCAATTATACTCACCTCTATGTTTGAATTCTATCCATAATGTGTTTTATATTTCATAAATAAATAAGTATAAGCCAGATCATTCCCACATGATAGAGTGGGAGGATGTTGAGATTGAACCTGACACCTCAGTGGTTGAAAGACCTATATAAATAGTGTACTAAAAAGATAAGGTATTGCATGGAAATACAATACCGTTGGATTATGTCTGATAAAAGTGTGGTAGGAACATATATAAGACATGGTAGCATGAAACCTTCATGAAGTAGAAATGACCTTATAATTTATTGGGTTCGTGATCTTGAGCCTTTCTTGGGACAAAACAATTTTATGGTGGGGTGAATTGTCACACCCTATTATGAGGAATAAGGTATAGAGCCTCCCTTGTTTTTTTTATTTTTTAATGCCAATTTTTTTAGTGGATGAGAGTGTGTATTTATCTTTTTGATGGTAGTAGGAGGTCACCATCTAGCCAGTACAGGAGGGAAAAAATATGGGAAGGTCGGTAGGTTCCACCTACTTGTCAGTGGACGTCCACCGAGCTGCTGGTGGGGACCTATCAGTATATACATTTTTTCTATACACATTGTACTTCATGTTGCCTATCAATGGATAGCCAGTAGACCACTGACTAGTTGATGAGTCCTAGCGTCTTTCTGGTGGAACAAAAGGGCATGCTGCTTAGTATGGCCTTAATTCCCTTCTTTATTCCAAAATAATTTTTATATCATGTAATCTGATCCTCTAATCCCTAATCCCTAATTCTATTTTTATTGTTTTATAGGATCCTTGGTGATATTTAGGCCATCTATTTATCATCTATGTCAAATAATCATGAAAATATGAATCTTGGATATCCGTTGAGTGTTATCTAGTAAGTTTATCCTTAATAATTTGTCTCTTCTCTTAGTGACCATGTGTCGGATGTAAATTTAGTCTAGATCACTAGATTTAGCATAACATAGATAATTGAGTTTTTTTTGTATCTATATTCCTTATGATCAAATATATTTCCCTCTCATCACCAGTTAAGAAGAAAATATCATGTTCATCATTCTCATGGTAGGTTTATGTATCGTACGATCTATCCCTTAGAGATCCTTATGTTCTTATAATGATTTCCATTGGTTTTGAATGTTGAAATTGGTTTTAATCATTAGTATCAATGGAATGGGATTTTCAAAATGGGTTTTCTTTGAAAAATTTATTTTATTCAATTTATGTTTTTGATAAAATGCCTCAATGATGGTTTTAAAATAGAAATGGATTATCAAGCATGGGAGTGGTGTGGCATCACAATAGATTTTTTTATAAAAATATGGGAATGAATTTGAAATGGATTTTCCATGGAAACATTTTTGGAAACATGAATTTGGTTTCTTGAATATATTAATTATGTAAAGAACATTGGGATTTCTTTTTTTAAGAAGGAAAATGAAAATTGGATGAACCCTAGTAGAGTAAGAAATCATGAGGGGAGGTGACCTTGATGCCATAGATGCTAGGGGTAGCCTATCTAAGGGATTTATGTTCCCAGACACGAGTAGTCACATATGTTGGATAATTTTTTTTCCTAATGTTTTAGTTTTATACACCCTCACATCATGGATTTTCCTCACTGGATGCTTTTAGTTATCATTAAATTCATGGATATTTGATATGCTTATTTTATGACATGATAATGATATTAATATTGATTCATGAAAACTATATTATTTTTCTATTTATTCTATTGGATATTTGATATGTCAAATCAATCTATTTATTTGATTTTGGAATGAATTTGAAAGGAATGAAAAGTTTTTGAAAAGAAAACCAAAGTATGTTTTTTATATACAAATGATCTCTTTTAATATTATTTTAGAAATATGTTTTAAATAATAATTAATGGATTCATTTGGATTGAAATTTTATAGATTAGTGGTGGCATCCTATTGAGATTTAATTATCACACACTACATTTTAATTTGGGCATTTTTATCCTTGGTTTTTCTGGTTATAGGTAAAGGAATGTGAATCATGTAGAGGATGAATCTTCAAGATCATGTTGCCTTTCTAGTAGTTTGGGATTGTGGAGACTTATGTTCACATGAATATGGACCCATGGGATGTCTCTGGTTTCATGTTTTTTAAAATCATTCTATTTTTTCACTGTGACCTTGTTTTCTATATGTTGGATGAGACCTTTGGGGTTTTTGTTTTGATATATGATATATTGTAGTTATCTTTTTTAGTACTATGTTTGTATCTTATCATATATCTATTGAGGGTGAAATCATAATCAAATTTATTTGTATGATACCTTGGTGATTGTATCTAGCCCATGTAAATCATGAATTCACTTTGAGCCCTGTGGGATACTAATTCAGGAGACATTATGGGTTTACCTGAGTTGGTCTATTACAACAATAGATGATTTAAGGAGAGGATCATGGAATGTTTCAAGTAATCAGTATAGGTTTTTACTAATGATTATCATAATAAATTTATGTATGGTAAGAGGTGGATCACATTGAATATCCCCTTACCTAAAAATACTACCCGTAGGAGGTTTCATGTTTGATGTATACCTCTAGAATGTTGTTTAAATCTCAATTCTGGTATATCCTATATCAATGATATTATGGTATGAGGAGAAGTTGTTTGAGAACAACAAGTTCATTTATTTTGGATTTCACTAATACTTTTGGATATACTTCTCTACTTTTAGGAAATGAAGAGATGATTCTTAGGGGTTAATCTATCCATGATTTAGAAAACCTTCTAATTTCATATGATAAAGTTGATTCTTGAATGGACATGAAGATCCTTATGAGTCACTACTCTACACCATGGAATATAAAAAAAGTGAATGACACTATTAATACTTTTTTAATAAAGGTACCACCATTATAAATACCTATATAGAAGGGAATAAGTATGTGTATTATTTATCTAGGTTTGATAAATCACTTCTTGATCTTAGTGTCATTAATGATTTTATCTCTGTTCATGATAGCTATAAATTCTTTGTCCAAATAAATTCTTTGGGTCATAAATTTTTAGAACCCCATAGCTCTGTACCTAGTTGATACTTTACTAATTGAAAGTCTATATAAAAATTTTGAAAACAAAAATTGAAAGTGGAATCTATTGGAATGTTTTCACCAAACATTAATGGATGAATTTGGGTTTAGTGCTAGTGGCCCAAACTGTACACCAGATCATAGGGCTGGCTGGTGACATCGACAAGGAAATGTAGTAGTGTGGACTCACTATATTAGCATATGACAGGACACCGTACCAATGTAGACATTTAGAGACAATGTTACTATAGCTCTGCATACTTCCATCCACTATTTACTATTGCATCTTGGACTTGGGTGGTTGTGGAACTATATCATAGTGAACTTATAATGTGGTGGGTCGAATAATTTCAACATATTACTTTATGATCTCATTAAATATAGGGTCCTTAGGTATATAAAACTCTTAATATCTCCTAGTAATTATGCTCCTGACTATAGTGATTTTTTCTTCCTCTCTGTAGAAGCAAGGATCATTTTTTTAAACATGTAAATCATTGTGTCTTGTGATCTCATTCTCATTATTTTTTTGATATTTTTTATTTTTCTACAAAAATGTTCAATCATTATTACTCCTAGAATTTATATAATAGAATATTCTAGTCTATAATTATCATAAATATAGAGTTATAAATCAATTTTTCAAAATCACAAAACTCATCCAATTAGAGTGATAGATCATGCTTCATATATGAATTGAAATATTTAAATCTCTTCTATTTCACTCACATTTTTAAATTTCATTAATAATCATTCTCACTTGTGATACAAACTTCAAACAATCTCATAACTCATTAGTTAATGATTATTTAACTAAATTTAAACACAATCATCAAGTATATTAATTCTAACTATTTGAATATAATGAATTTAAATATCCATGATCATAAAAAAATCATACTAATCAAGAGAACCTTGAATAAGGTAAGATAAAAGTTAAAGGATTAGTAGGTATTGATTATAAAACTCAAAAGTATTCAATTAGAGGATTGAAACAAAATTATAATAACTAATTTATAATTAAAATTTAATAGAAACACCATAATCAATCATCTTTTAGAAAACACACATATCAAACATTTTTTCCATTTTTTACCTTATAGGTTCACAAATAAAATTGATCCAAACAACAAAATACTCTCCCTATATTATTCATATTATTATCTTTAACTGTTTTGGAGGGAATCCATGAAAGTAAAAATAGAAAGCACTTCGATACCTTTCACCAACAATAAGTAATAATTTTTTACATTTTCCATTGTTAATACTCTTAATCTCAATCATACTCATAAATATATATTTCTATCAACAAATATATTATTTGAAATATTCTAATGGACCAAGATTAGGGTAGGAAAAAATTATCATATTATAATGTGTTTATCATAAAAACAATATGTGCTTTTTTATGTCTTAAAGAATTATAAATTTCTAAGATTGTCTCAATGGTTTAGGGTAGAAAAAATATATAGTTATGAAATCTATCATTTTATTATCAATTAATATATATAATCCTAAAAAATGAAAAAAAATCATTTTCTATTAGTTTTCAAGTCTCATGATTATATTAGTAAACATAGTATTGGAAATTATGTATAAAAGGGGTCTAGTATAACTCTGGGAATTGGAAATTAAAAATATTTTTAAATATTTTTTAATGTAAATTTCTGATAATGAAGTTAATAAATAGTGAATATGTATCTATTAATTTTATAGAATAAACATTGAAGTACAAAAAATCAAATAATGTTAAAAAAATTACCCATATATCTAAAATTTAATAAGATCATTAATTAAACATTATAGTGAGGAAATTATTATTCATAACTAATGAAGTATCATCTATTAATATGTAGAAAAAGAAATAATCAGGGTCAAAGTATCCATACCTTATTCTTGAATAAATAATTGTCCTAAATATTTCTACATGATAGGAATTTTACATAGATTTTAAAAGAAACTTATTAATGGATTATCTCAAAAATAATTGATGAAATCATAAAATATTTCCCTAGTTTATAATGATTTTATACCAAGATAGTTGAATTATAGGAATAAAATTTTCCTAGATGTCCTTGTGTATTTTATAGAGCACTGGTATCCAATGATATATTACATTGAAAATATCCACTTTCAGTAATTTTGTAGTAAATTAAATTTCAAAATTACATATCAGGAGTATTATAAATGAATTTCCATATCAAAATTGAATTCATTCTCTTATATATGGAAAACTGAATTTGTTATCAACTCATAGAAAAAATAATAGATATGTTGTAGTAATCTAAATTAATAATAAAAAATGTGGTCAAAAAATTAAAAAAGACAAGACAAACTAAAAATACTCATAAGTTTCAACATATTTTCTTATATTAGCTCCCGTAATCTTCTCTTTATTTTTTTGGTGATTTCAAAATTTAAATTCTATTAAAAAATTAAATCATCCTCAACAAACCTATTAATATACTCTTTAAAATGGGACCTACCAATTACAGTTGTCTCCACTACATATGTACTACCTAACATATTATGCTTTTGTGATTTCTTATAGTATAAACCTTAACTAAATCACACTTACGTGAAATAAGAGATATGGTGCTTATTAAAGGAATTGGCATTGTAGGATCTATATCAATTACTAGGCTGACATTGTGATCCCAACATCCAGTTTCTAATTCATAAGATAAAGTTTAGGGCCCTAGTTTGGAACAAGATTCACCCTAATATATAGAAAGGGTATTTGTTACACTGAAGGGTCAATGAATTGAATTTTATTAGAGACTCAACCCATTTATCCTTTCCTTTTATCAATACCTATTTATGTTTTGTTTCCATAATTAATTAAGACATAATAGACTAGAAAGATGATGTGATGGTACAATGATTGTAATTCACTTGTGTTGTGGTCTATGGTGAAATAAATAAAGTGATAGTAGGTGGTGTGATATAGTATGAATACTCTATAGTAAAATATAGTAGAATGTTAGGTGTTGGGGAAAACTTTTGTAGAATCATGGTTGTAGTGTTTTTATTAGAAGTAGTCAGTGGAGTAGGATTAGAGGTGTGAGGTGGAATAGGTGGTGAATAAAAATGAATATAAATCTTCAAAAAAATATTACCTTGAAGGTTCACTATGTCAATAAGGATATACTTCATAAATTGACACATAACTACCTATGGTGTGGGTGGGGCTGGTGAAAAGATACTATGTTCATTGAGTAGAGAGTGGGTTAATGGTGGGAAGTGTCATGGTTGTGGCCCCCTACTCATTATCCACATTATCATAATAACCACACTACACATAATTCCACCACTCCCATTAGAGAATTATCATCTTACCTAACAATAGGAGGTTAATGAATTTTTTATTCCCAATTATGTGAGGGATAAAGATGAATAAAAAACACTCAAATTTTTTTTCCAGGCATGTGATGAAGTTATATCCTATTATGGAACCCTTATTATTTTTTCTATAGTCATTTATAGTAATTAGAAAATTGTTTTTTATGTTCAATAGTAATATTTGAATCATTTCATGTAAAATAAGAAGGTCAATTTAAAATACACCACCCTAATTATCCCTATTTGGCATCCAATAACATTTAATTGCTCTATGAATTGTATAAATCTTAGGTCTCCTAAACTAATTGTATTATTTTCCTTATATAGATCATAAAAAATTATTGTGGAATTTGAAAAATACTCATATTTAGGAAATCTTATCTCACTTTATAGGTTTATAATCAAGTATAAATATACCCTTGTTTTCAAAATAGTCAGACTAGTATTTGATAAGGCCCATTTTCAACATAACTAGAGTCATGTTTCAGTATTTAATATATAATTGAAACACATTTTAATTATTATTCCCATATTTAGAGAAGAATTCTAGATTTAACTCCATTTATAATTCCTATCTCATGACTAATATACACTATTTAAGTCTTTAAGTGCATATAGTATGAGGTTATTCATCCTGATCATGTCTAAGGTAACCAAATAAAAAATATTGATGGATGATATATTTTTTTGTAGCCCCATTATTTAGTCACTCATTACCTGATTTCAACTTGAATAAGACTCATGGGTGGAATTAGGTTATAATTTTATTGGGAATTCCGTAGTTTTAGGTAATTGTTATGTTCCCATGAGTTTTTCAAATCCTGTTAATGTTTTTTTGGGTTTGGGGTTCTTTGGTAGGTTTCATGGACGTGTTTTAGAGTTTTTTTTGGCTTTTTTGGGTGTAACAAGGCTAAAACAATGTCATGGTGGAGGGTGTGGTGAAATTTGAGGGAACTTGTGTAACATGAGCATGCTAAAATGACTAATAGAGGTCGTTGTCCCATGATGGTTTTGGAGATAGTGCGATAGGGTTCTTGATGTGGAACATATGAAGATATATATCTTTTCCATGGTAAAATGTGTTGTGGATCCAAAACATATTATAATTTTACAACATTCCATAGTGTAGTCACCATGATGAGCTTATATTAAAGAGCACCACATATTTGGGGGATAAAAAACATTATGGTGTTAGTGAAACTATTTTTTTCAAGATGGATGATTTGATTTCCAATATTGATGGAGTAAGTTATGGGATTTGAAGATATGCCACGTGTGAGATTGTGGGGGTGGGGGTATTAAATTTAATTTTCAATATATATTATCCTAGATTAAGTTATATTCTATTCATACCAAACATAAATCTTGATTCAGGTCTTCTTGAAGGCGATTCTAGATAAACATTCACCCCTGATGAAGCTTCTTTTATTAAACTCTAGTTTGTGATTGATTACATGGATGATATTTACTTCCTGGTTTTTCCTAATTTTCATAAGTGGTAGGTGGATTCTCTTTTTTCTCCACTCATTATAGAACTTAAAGTCTTGGATTTCTAAATGTTTGGATTAATTTTTTATATATTTTTTTAAATCCTTAATGGAATACTCCATTGTTAGTGGATTTAAACTGTGAATTAGGGGAGATTACCCCATGGTTTTGAGAAAATTATAGAAAGGGGTTTTTGGTTATAAAGGCAAATGTTAATTTTCTATGTCATACTTGAGTGGTGTGAGTTTATATTGCATTATAAAATGCCTTATTGGGTTTGGAAAAGGGCCCAATTCTAGCTTTGGGCACAAGAATGATTATCACCAATGAATATCTTGGTGGTTGGATGTATTACCACTCATGAGTATTGAATCTATCTTGAAGCGTATGTGTGTGTGTGTGAGAATATAGAATTTTTATGCCTTGTGGTATTAACTAATGAAATTTTTCTTCAAATTATGTTTAGATGAATTATTTTGGTATACTATTTTGGATTTCGTCTAATTATTTTATTATTTTTTTGAACAATGATCTAACTTATTCATTTCCTAGTGGAATGATTTTAGAAGTCTCTAGGTGATAATATATTGGGTTGTATACTCACCCCTACATATGCACCTTGGTACATATGTATAAATTTTTAATCATGAAACATGTAAAGGAAGAATCATCAACAAATCTAGTAAAGCATAATTATTCTAGATTATTGGGATGGTTGTTGGAGTTTTGATATATTTTCATGGAGTGGTTTGAGTAATGACATATAGGCGTTTCCTATATGATAAAAAATTTTAATTTTTCATTGAGTGTTTTATTTTTCATTATTATAACACTCTATTTTTGTTTAGTTATTAGATTTTGAGATATATTGTTTACATTTAATGAATTATATATCATTATTTTGGTTGTTTTTATTATTTTTTTATAGTTTATATATGTTTAAAGGAAAAATATTTCCCTAATGAATAAGTAATCCCTCAAAATTTATTTTTATCCTTTTTTGTCCATGGGATGTCACCTAATATTTGTGGTACCATGGATCTTTCCAAGCCAATGGATAGTGTTAGGTTGTTACAAATGCTATTAGTTTGGTTGGTCTATTATATTGGGATGGTAAAAAATATATAAGACATGTAAAAACATGAAATGTATAGAATAAAAATACTTAGCTCACCTCTTTATAAAAAACATCATGTTACCAAAGTAGTCTTTGTATAAAAATGTGTTTTAGACACATTTATGAGTGTCGTCACCTCATAGACATGGGATTAGACAATTAATGTAGTGTATCATTAATTATTAATGAGACCTTCCATTATAAATACATTGTCTATATTAAGATTTATGATTCTTGGAAATCAGTAAATATGATTGTTGTTTTTTATGTTTTTTAGTATCTCATGCCTTCAATGTACTATTAGAAACTTAGCCGGGATTTTTTTTTTGAAAATAGATAAATAGAACTAGTTAGAAAAACTATAATCTTGAAATAATAGGATGTATAGAATGTGGGTTCACCTAAACCAAAGGTGAACCAATATCTTGTTCAAAGAATTGTATAAGAATTTCCATACACCTCTTGGGTAGCTAATGTTTAGAGGATTTAAGTGTGTATTTTTTTCTATTACCATTGGATGAGTCTAGTTTGTTTGGGGTGTTTCTATATTGGAAATTTATATCTTTAATTTAATCCTAGGAATAGATTTTTTAGTTAATTTCATGGATTATATTGATTATTATGTGTAATGATTAAATTTTATATTTTTGGATGGAATGATACATATCTTTAAATGAGATTGGGATATGAATTCTATAATAGAATAACCATTAGTATAGGTGGTTGGAACTATTTATTATCAATTGAAAGTAGTTGATCTATAGAGTAATGAAATAATTGAAACTAAAAATTTCCTTAAAATTAAATATTAACATCATGACGTATTTCTTGGAAATTTATGTGGGTTTCTACCAAAAAAGGAAGTGGAATTTTGTAATAATATCTTTTTGGGGAAAAATTCCATTTCCATCCAATCATATAAAATGGAACCAATCTAATTTAGTTATTTAATGGTCCAATTGGAGGAATTAGAATATAAAGGTTTCATTATACCAAGTACATCACCTTGGGATACCCTATTTCACTTGGTAAAGAAGTAAAATGGTTCTCTATGACTATGTGTTGAATATTGTAAACTATATTGGGCTATAATAAAGAAAAAAATATCATTTTCTATGAATTGAAAATATTTTAGATGAATTAATGGGATCCAATAGGTTATCTAATATTGATATAATATCGGGATATCATCAAATTAGATTCAAGAAAGAGGTTATTTACAAGGAAAAATTTCAGGGTTGATACAACCATTAAGAATACGTTGATATGTCCTTTTGTAGGAAAAATCCACTTATAATATCCATTGAATTAATGAATCACATCTTCTATAGGTACCTAGAATCATTATTTGTGATATTATTGAATAGAATTATAATGTATTCTAGAACTCAAAATGACCATGAAATGAATTTAGATATTGCATTAAGCACACTATGAGAGAACCTGTTTAAGGAAAAATTATTTAAATAAGATTTCATTATAAAATAAGTATTCTTCCTTTGGCATGTCATTTCTGAGAAAGTGATATCTATAGACCCAAATAAGATAGAAAATTTCACCACATAGAAACTTTCAACTCATAGAAACTTTTGAAGAATGTATTTGACATACATAAATTTATTTATTTAGTAGGTTAATATTTCTTATTTGTTCAGGTCTTATCATGTCTCACTTATCTTATAAAAACCTTAACAAGAAAGGGGACTCTATTCCAGTGGAGTGATGATTATGATATTTTTTTAAAACTTATTAGCAATATCACTATGAAAATAATTATCATCTTTCTAGAACTAAGGAAATGTCATGTGATCTATTTTGACATGCCTGGGTCTATACATGGAAGTGTTCGCATGAAATAAGATCATGTTATATCTTATGGATCTTGAAAGATTTGAATCCATGGAAGGAATTGTCTGGACCATTATTTGAAATTGGATACATTGGTTCATTATTTGAAAACATATCCACATTATCTATTTGGTGAGAGTTTCACTGTCTTCAACAATCATAAAGCTTGAAATATATATTATCTCAAATATAAATGAACCTGAGTATCTATCTATGTTTGAACTTGACATTATGTGTACACATAGGAAAAGAATTAATGTTGTTGATACATTGAGTCAAAAATAAGATAATTAATACATCAAAGAGTATTGTGACCAATGAGAGTTGATGAGTGTTATTACTTACATATATTTGGACCATTTATAAAATAATGAAAATGAAATTTTCATTTAGATAACTTTGTTATGATTTGATAGATTTAGTCAAAGAGGATCAATGATAATATCCTAAATGTATCACCATTATAGAAAAAATAAATGGCAGAGAGACTATGGATGGTTTAATAGAGGATAAAAACTCAACATAGTGTTTCCATATATGAATTTTGGCACCCTAGTCTTTCCAGGATTAGATTCTTTTGGCATATCACCATTCAAAGTGGGTTATTCACTGAGACACTCATAAAATGTACAAGAAAATGAAAGATAATTTTTACTTGTTAGGCATGAAAATAATTTTTTATCCTATGTTATTAAATGTATCAAATATAATCAAGTAATGGCTAAACATGAACATCCAACTAGTATGTTGTAGTTTATGCGTATAACTATTTGGAAGTGGAATAAAATTTCCATGGAATTCATCATAGGTCTACCTTGGATTCATTGAAAAAATGATTTTGTTTTAGTAGTTGTGTATTGACTCACAAAGTCTCCACAATTTCTCCAAATTTAAATATACAACAACACATTGGATCTACAAAAGAATAATATTTAACAAGTGGTTATGTTTTATTGATTACTGACATCTATTGTCTCTAATATATATCCTACATTTACTTCATAGTTTTGGAACTCTTTGCAACAAGCTCTTGGAATCTAGTTGTAGATGATCATGGAATATCAGTCTCAAATGGATGGGTAGTCATAAAGTATGATTTAGAAATTATAATATAGTCTTATAGCTTGTTTCATGGAATTTGATTGATCATGTTATGAATTTTTGAAATTAGTGGAGTTATTATATAAAAATAGTTATTAGGCCATGATACATATGTCTTCATTCGAGTCATTATATGGTCGTACTTTTTTCTCTCCAATATGTTGCATGGAAATGGGAGAAACATCACTAATTGGACATAGTATTATATAAAATAATACAAAAAAATATTTAGATAATCATGAAGTAGATGGATACAACCTAGAGTTGATATAAATAATATATAGATCATCATCATTTCAAATTATATTTTGATGTAGATGACTATGTATTTCTGAAATTGTCACTATTATTTGGTCATAATCACTTGGGAAATAAAGCTAAAAATTATCCTTGTTATGTGGTACTATATTTGGTCTTATAATTTATCAAAAATGTTTCATTTAGATTAGATTTAATGTCAAGATTCATTGATTCCCATAATGTTTTCCATTTATGTCAATTGAATAAGTACTTTCTGGATCCTAGTCATGTGATTAGATGGGATCATGTTACTGTTGAACCTGATGTGATGTTTATCCATAAAGAAATTTAGATTCTTAATAGATAAGAAGAGACATTTTGAGGGATATTTATTTCCTTATTATGAGTGTTATAGAAATATGGTCAAATTTAGGAAGTGTCTTGGGAATGTGATCAATTCATAATGTGAAAAGATGAAAACTCTTCAAAGAAATTTTAAAATCTATCTCCCAAATGATGAAATACAAATGTTGGAGAGAATGTAACACACTAAATTTAAGGTACAAGTTATGTTCACTTACGTTTATTGAAGTATTTTTATATTTTTATTGGGGTTTGGCCATTTTTGTTTATTTCTCATAGAGATTGGGAATGTTTGGTCTTTCCTAGGTACACCGTGAGTAGCAACACACCATGGTGGGGGGGATGGTGCATTGTGAGTACACATATATAGTATAGGAATTCCAAAATTCACAATGGAGGTTGTGGTCTCTTGGTGTATTTGGGAATAGAGTGATGGGATTATATCTATAGAACATGAGAAGAGAGACATACCAAACCATGGTATAGGGTGTTGTGGATCAAAAATATCTTGCATTTTTACAAATCTCCATAGTGTGGTTATCGTGGTAATTTTGGATTGATGTGCACCGAAGGCACGGTGGACACTATGTCATGGGGTTAGTCAAAATATTTTTTTAAATGTTTGATTGAAGCACTATTACTGGGGGAGGGAGTTATAGTATTTGAAGGGAGATCACATGTGAGATGGGGGGGGGTTGAATTCCATTTTATATCTATTTTACATATGATTAACATTCATTCTCTTCATCTGTGACTTGGATATCGATTCAGGTATTCATAAAGGCGATTCTAGATGAAATTTATCCCATTGATGAATCTTTTTTGTTCAAAAATTATAGTGTGATTAATAATACTTACACACTTTACTTGTTTATTTTTTCTAAAAATTGTATGATGTAGGCAAATTATCTCTTTTCTCTACTCATTCTGGAACTTGAAGGCCTTGATTTAAAATTTTTTTATTGCACTTTTCTATGGAAAATAAATTTTAAATTTTTGATGGAAAACCATTTTTACTATTGTATTTAAATTGTGATTCATGGGTGATGCCCATGGGGAATTTGATAAAATGATAAAAATGAGTTTTTTGTTTTATATAGAAATGTTGATATGAGGACTTTTCATACTTAGTTGGGGTAAGTTCATATTACATTTGATAAATCCTTATTGGGTTCAAAATGGGGAGCCAATACCATATTTTTGAACACATAGGATTATCAACCATGACCAGATTAGTGAATGGATAGGTTATTTCTCATTATTATTAGGTGTATATTGGAATTCATGTGTGTATGTGTGTGAATATGGAATGAGTATTTTAAGTGGAATAAATTACTGAACTATTTCTATAGATTAAGATTAAATAAATTAATTTGGTAAACTACTTTTAATTTCCTCTCATTGTTATATTATTATTTTGAACTATGATCTAACTTTTTATTATCCTAGTGGCATGAGTTTGGAAGTTATATAAGGATTTTTACTTGGTTTTATAATCACACCAATAAGTATGCAACATGGTGTGTATACAAACATTTTTATCCTGAAAATGGTAACGTAGAAGTATCTAATTTATCTAGAAGAGAATTAGAATGCTAAATTCTTACGATGGTGGTAGGATATTAGATATTTATTTGTGGAGTGAATGGAGTGATACCACATCTATGTTACTATATCAGGATGTATTTTATTTTTTTATTGTATTTTTTCTCTTCATTTTGCTACTACTCAGATTTTATTTATTTATTAGAGTTTGATTTATATTTTTTACATTTCATGCATCATATGAAATTGGTTTCGTTGTTTTTATTATTTTAATGACATGTTGTGCATGTTTAATGGGAAAATGGTCACCCAATAAATTAGTGATCCCTGGAAATTTAATTCTATCCTTCGGTGTCTGGGGATGCCACCTATGGTTAATGTCACATAAACTCATTCTAATATAATTCTTAGGATCAAGTTGTTATATTTATTCTCATTAGATAAATATTATATGATAGTTGGGGACCTATATATTTTGTTTGGTTAGTTATACGGGAATTATAGGGTTATCTTGAACATGATTACAGAAATCCAGGGGCTTATATATGAAAATTCCATTGTTAAAAAACACACATTATAAAATGGTTAATAAAACATCCACTTAATAAGTGAGAAAAGAATGTGAAAAATTCATAGGGAATAAAACATACTAGGTTTAAAAAATAAGAGAACATAACTGGGAAGTGAAAACATATACATAGAAGAGAAAACTAATATCTAAATACCGATGGAGAGTGATAATGAATATTGATCACCAGATATTGGGTGATCCGGAGAAGGTCAACGACCAAAAATCAATAATCCAAAGCATTGTTAAAAATATCATTGATTTTATCACAAATGATGATAAAATTATAACATTTTATTTCAAGATAATTTTCCTAGAGTTGAGGAAAACATCTACTATCTAAAAATATTAGAAAATATATATAATAGAATCATTTTTATTTCATAATAAAAATTTCATCCTTTGGTTGTGCTTCAAATAATTTCCAATGAATATCCAAAAAATGAATTATTTAAGGCAAAAATACTAAAATTTAATTTTATTAGTTCATAAGATCCATAGAAGATTGAATAGTCTTTCAGTATATCTTTAACTATTTTCCAAAAGAAATATGATTAGGACATGTTATCTAATATGCACAAATCATTATATGGTGAAGAAATATATTAAACTCTATATATGAATCCAAATTTAAAATTAAACCATTTTATAAATAGTTATCCTTAAGATCCAAAAAATTAGAAACAAGTTTACTGACTTTCCAAAAATGAACTTATCACTAATCTCTCAACAACATGATGTAGATCTTAAGCATCACATACCAAACATGTGAATACCATCATCATTAATTCACTTGGAGTATTGAAATAACCTAAATTATAGTAAAAACTTATTAAAAACATGACATATTCCTTATTAATTAAATAAAAATATATATTATTGGATATATTCCTTATATTTAAAAATGTTGTAGACTCTGTCAATTATATAATAAATAATTTTTTCAATAAATTATTAATCAATTTGATGGTAGTAAGTAATATAAAATTTACAAAATCTATATGAATAATCTCTTTATCCCACCATCATTATCTCAATATTAGAAATATATTAAGGTTTATATTTACCTCAACAGTTTAATTTCCAAGAATTTCATCTTTCCACTTAATCAATTTTATTAGAACCATTCAACATAGTCTTTCAAATCCTTCATTAAATATAGAACAATAAAATACATATACATTTCATAATTATTTTAACTAGAATATAAATGATAAAATACTCCAATTACATAAGTTTTGAATACAAAGAAAATCAAATTAATCATTCCTCTTCATCTGTGGTAATAACATAAGCTAGACCATGATCCATTAGCTTCTTTTGATCTGTATTCCTTTGACACTTGGGGCATTTATGTGCGTAATTCCTAATATCCTTACTATCGAAGGATTGAACATTAGAAAATTCTCTTCTATCCTTATAATCATGATCATTGTGGAATTTTTCTCTACCCTTTACTAAACTCCTTTTCCAATTAATAGCATATTTTTTTTCCTTATAAAATTATCACATCTGGAGAAATCCGTCTTTCCCTTCTTTGATTTATCTATATTTTTCTCTATAATAATCTTCATCTATTTCTTCCCTTTGAATCCATAAGACACAGATAATTATTTCTATGACTTTTTAGAATAGAATATTACATCCTCATATGATGAGAATGTTTGGGATACTAATTCACTTTGAAATATTTGATTAATACCATAAACGAAATGATCATTCATACCCTTTAGATTATATTTATTTATGTGGGTCCCATTCTTTCTATAAGGAACCATTTCTAAATGTTGTCATATACTGGATCAGCTCATAAAATTATGAATTTTAAATCATAATTTATAATCATAAAACTTGTTAAATTCTTAAAATAAGATAACATCATAACAAAAATAACGGGTTTTTAGGGATATCTCTATTTTCAAATCTTTCATAATAGTTTGTAAATGAAATGTGAATTATCCTAAGTATATGCATCTGGAGTGTCAAATTGGGTGCACAGTAAGGACAATTGTCATGTACTAGGTAATGCTCGAGTCAAGCCCAATATTAATTTTTTAGAGTTATTACCCCTATGTTCCTCTATCCCATAACCATGTCCACTTATATTATCCACACATGTATGTATTTCTATAAATTTCATATAAATTCTTCCATACCAAAACTTTAGGGCGTTCTGCTATGAAACTTCAAATTCTATTATAGTTTTATGATCCCTAAACTAATTTTTTTTTTAAATATAGTTCCAAAGGATTATACTAAAAAGAATTTTATCCCAATTTTATTAAACCTGACCCCAGTAGTCCATATCTAGTTCCTGCTACCATTACAATTATAAGATATATAAGGAATCACATCTTGAAATATTGAATAGTTTAGTAGTCTTGGTAAACTAGATATATACTAGAGTCTTATATTAAATTTCAATACAAAAATTAAAATATATTTTTTGAGAATAAAATTAATCCCTCTATAATATCCTTGAATATTAAATAGAGTACACTTCTTGTATTCCTAGGAAAGGAGAAAAAATATGGGTGGGCTCAAATGCTCATTAAGGGTTAAGTACAAAGGAAGATATAATGAATCAAAAAATAATAATAAATATGGAAAGATAAATAAATAAAAATACATTACAAATTAATAACATGAATAACATGGTGATATAATACTGAATAAATATAGAAAGTTAAATAACTAAAAACACATGTCATTTAATCAACAAACTACGAATTAAATGCATCCATTGATATTATAATAGAAACATATCATAGATAACAATAAATTTATTATTAATGAAGGTAATGCTTAATTATCAAACTTCATATTTCCCAATAACATGATACCTTTACCCTAAATACCTTTCACATGATGGTTTAGAATATATGACTATCAATACCTTTCACAAGATAATTTAAAACATTTTGGTTATAAACACTTAGGTTTTGTCCAACTAATTTTACCTCATGACATTACCTATGTATCGAGGGGATTTCATAAAATGGACCCAAAACTATCTATTTCTTGTCCAAATCAGGCATTATATATTGAATAATTGATTTAATTCATAAAAAATGTGTGTTATAGAATATCTGTTTTGAGTAATGGATATAGATTTATTAATATTTCTCCATTTAATTAAATATCTTTTAAAGTAAACTCTGTATGAAAAAATGGTATATGTTTTAGGAAATAATAATATCCGTCACAAAATAATATAGATATTTAAGTTAAATACAATTTCAAATGAAACATGATTACAAAAAAGTGATTATTTCCAAATAAAGTTAAAAATTACAAAAGAAAGTGAGATTGCACAATAATTTCTACCCTTTGGTAATTTTAACTTCAAATCCCCTTGGATAAAATAATTCAAATTAAAACTTGAAATACCATGAATAATGAATTATTTATGATATTTAATGTCAAAGGGTAAGTATATAAACCACATAAAATTGAATTGGTTCATAATAACAAATAAGTCTCAATGTAATATAAATTAAGATAAAATCCCTTAATTCACAATTATTTTTGGTAGAACGTGATTTATCCTAATATATAGTCGTTTTAAACATGTTATTAACTTATTATATAACCATATTAATTTTTATAATATCATATATTAACCTTTTATAACATCTTATCACCCTTTAGTTAATAATCATTCATTATTTTCACTATTCTGGGTATTAATTGCCTTGTTTTATCAATCTTGTTTATTCATGAAGGATAATATTATTGAAATTATTAAATAGTTTAATCATATAAAAAATAAAAATCATGAAATAATACTCATATTTATAAATAAATGAAACTTTTAAGACATATTATGAAATATGGTTATGAATAATGAAGTATGTTACATTCATAGAGACGGTTGGTTATACGTATGCATGATTAACATTTCTTATTTTTCAATGATCATTATGGAAAGAATGTAAGTAATATTTTATATTTAAATAATGATAAAATATCATATATATTATAATATTTATTTAAACACAAACACAAACACACAGACACACACAGATATATAACATCCATGTGGTGTGGTGATGAAAAGAGAGTCACAACAATTTGTTAAGGTGGTAGTCCACATGTACACGAACGATGTTATCATCATTAAGTGTAAAAAAATGATATATTATATTTATATAATGATTAATATTTAAATAATATAATAATTATTCCATTTATATCACATACAATAATTATCATTATTCCTTATCAACTTCTATGTAGTGCGTTAGTGAAAGATGAATTACATCTCTTTATAAGCCAATATTCCTCTGTACACACAAGCAATGTTATCATGTCTCAGAAAAAATGGTAAGTAATAAGGTATAAATGATATAATTAATATATATGTATAATTATTTTTTATATATTACATATAAACTTTATATCCATCATTATACCCATCCTTGAGAGGTGTTAATGGAGAAATAAACTACATCGGTTTTCCAGGCAGTAGTCTGCCATACACAAGAATGATGATTTCAGAACCCATTTGATGGAAGTATGTGTGGTTGTAGGTAGTAAAATTAACATTAAAAAATATCATTATTTTTTAGATACTTAGGTTATTTTATAATAATAGTTTAAAAAACCTTTAAGGAGTTGGTGAAAGAAGTAAAATAAAGATGCTCGTTGAAGAACATTACCTATTCTTTGGGTATCCTCATTAGGTTTTCACATAATCCTTACAAAGTTGTATTTATGACCATTATTGGGATTCTAGTATTAGGTTAGGGATTTTTATGTTATATAGTTATTTATTTTCTGAAACAAAGTGTTTTTGAAGAGTGAATAAGGGGGGTGCCCATTTACAGTTGAGGTGGAGTGACATTCTTGTAAATACTCAAAATTATTAACTAATGGGATATCCCCCTTATCTCATGTGCCTAAAAAATATATATATATAATGGATTTTAAGGTTTATGTGGTTGATAAAAACTTACAAAAATAAAAAATTATTATTGTTTTATCATTTTTTTCCTTAGTCATTATGTTTACCCAATTTTACTCTTTCAGTTTTTACCACGGTAGCTTGCATATTTTTACTTACCTAGGTAATTTATTCTTTAAGAATATATGTAAAATTATATTTATTATATAATTTATACCTAATTATTCTAAATATTAAATCACAAGAGCATGTAAAACAAATTTTAATACAAATGCATGTAATGTGTAAAAACAATATTTTAACCATAACTATGCTAACAAAGTTTATTGATATTTTTGGTAGAATATAGTTATTATTAAAGAAAAATTGGTACCTTAATGGAAAATATTTTATATTTATTAAATTTTTTAAATCACTTAGAATAAGATATGATTTTTAGTAATTTTAAATCATTTAATAATATATCATTTGTTATAAAATAACATTAATGTGAAATTTGATATTATTATTTTAATTTGTATTTAGAAATATCAATTCAATGATGTATTTAAAAAATAATATGTTAAAACCAGTTTAACATGATATAATAATCTAAAATATTAATTTTACTCAATAATTTATTCAATTTACATCACTTTTAGTATTATTAATGTCATTTATTCTTTTTAATTACTAACTAAATAATTCATGAATAGGCATTTCCTAAGGTTTTAAATTATTTATTTCATCCATAATAATTTAATTAAATTATAATGATAAAAAAAATTTATCTTTAAAAATAATATATATAGCACCAAATCGATGTTGGTTTTGTCTCTATCCCAAATCTTTATAGATATTAAAGGCAAGTAAGGTTTCTTTTTTGTCTTTTTCTTTACTTATCTTATTATGTAGGTAAATTTCCTGGAATTGTTTCCCCATAACTAATAAACAGAGGGAATAATATTCTTATGGTAGAAATATGTATATTAAATGGTTTTTTGAAAGTTGTTAGGCTATTTTACCAATTTTCTAATAAGTTTAATCCCCTGATATATTACTTTTTACCATAATCGTGAGAATTTATTTTAACCGTTTTCACTAATCATTAGGGTAAAAAATGAAGTATAAATTATTATAAAATATGAATTATTATTATTAAAAATATTTAATCTATATTTCTAAATTATACTCATAGAATTATCATAATTTATTTTAAAATTAATTCTGTATATGCGATGAGAAAGTGGTTTTTTAAAGTAAAAATATTCAAACATTTACAATTTTTCTATATCAAAATTAATTATTAAAATGATTAAAATGAACAAAATTAAATTATATGATATAATATTATACTAATATTACTTCAAAATAAATTAAAAATGTAATTTATCGTTATAAATTATTTAAATGGAAATACAGTTTTTAATTAAAATGCATTATTTTTCACTATTCATCAAAAATAAAAAATCTCAAAAAAACCCAATAGTTTACCCTAAGATAATTTCTATATTATGTTTTCAAAAAATAAGGCTATTTTTTCATTTAAATTTTTTAGAAGTGGAAATTTTAAATTTTAAATTATTTGCACCATATATAATTATACCATTTTTTAGAAGAGATTTATTTTACTTTAAAATGATTCTTATTTGTTTAATAATAAATTTAGGATTAATAAACATGTGTAAAATATTTATTTTAATAATTTATTTAATCCTATTCTTACCCTCTAATCCAATGTCTAGGTGATAATTATTATATTAAATAACAATATTAATAATATATTTTTTTTTGGTAAAAAACTACCTTGTGTATAAGGTAATATTTCAAAGAAACTCACTATTGTGTGTAAGATAATATAACTCTATGTTATGGGAATTTAAATATGTTTAGAATAATAAATTTATTAATAAATAAATTTATCATAATGCTTTTAGGTGTTATATTCCTTTCCACTCTTGGTGTTGCATGTCATATGTGCTATCAAATATAATGTCTTTATTTTAGAATGTCAAGGTGTTACAAGAAGTGGTTTTTAGTAGTTGGTCAAGATTTTTGGCTCAAGATGTTTTATGAAGATAGGAGAAGTGGTGTCCTTATATATGAGAGGTGAGTGACACCCTTGGAAATAATTAAGTTATTGAATTAATATAACTTAATTTTTGTGTTCATGTGGAACTAAATTGGTATATATAAAATCTAGGATGGAGATAACCTTAAAAAATATCATAAAATAAAATTTATATCATTATTTTTGATATTTTAACCCTTATCTATTAAGTTTAGCCTACTATCACTTTTTTAATCATTACCATAATAATAATATTTTTTTTCAATATTTAGGCGTCAATAAAGTTACTATATTAGGAAAATTGAGAAATAAAAGGAAAATTGTTGATATAATTGAACATATAATATTATTTTTGAATAATATGATATTTTTATGTCTTCAAAATCATTTAATAGATTATTATTTGAAATAAAATACTATTAAATCCATTTTTATGTCTATTTAGATAATTTGACTTCAAAAAAAGTCAATACTATTATTTAATTCAAATATAAAATTTTACCACATAAATAAGACATTATATTTATATATTATTTATTTTGAACACCCTAATTCAACCATAAAATATTACTTTTAGAGTTTGATAAATCATTTAAATAATTTTTATACTATTTCCATAAGCACTGTGTTAGTGTTGCATAAGCATTTAATGTAATTATATAATCAATAACAATTAAAAATAAATTAACATGACAAAATAAATTTATTTATCTTAAATTTTTTTTTATACTTTCATAACTTATTTTTATCCCTAACATAAAGTAATATAGATATTAAAAGCAAGAAAAAGATATTATTAATTTTCCTTTACATAAAACAAGATATATGTATTTATTAAATAAAAACAGCACAAAAATTCCATATTTTAAAATTTATGAAGAGTTTGGTTGAATTTAAAAAATAAAATGAAATATAGATAAATTTTGGATGATTTTAAGCCTTATTCAATAGTTTTTACGTTGTTATCCCAATTTAACCCTTCTCATGGTCGTAATTTTTACCATGGTTAAAATTCATTATAAAAAAATAAAGTTGAAATATTTAGAAAATATTTAAATTATAATTCCAAAATTAGATTCCATTTAATGAAATTCGATTCTTATAATTGTTAGAAATCACTTTAAAAATAAATTTGCAAAATGCTATGAAAAACGGTTTTCCATAAAAATTCATTTTTATGTATACATATGTTTTTATTACAAAAGTAAGCATAATATCAAATCAAATAAAATTAGTTATATTATTTTTAATAATATGGATCTAATTATACATTAAAAATAATTAATACCAAAATAGTATATTGTAAATACTTGAATGGGAAAACAATATTCTATAAAAATACAATTTTTCACTATTCAATTAAAATTTAATAAAAAAAATTCACGCTATGAAAATTAATTTTTAAGCATACAATGAATTAACTATTAATTTATTTATTATTTATTAAGTATTAATAAATACATTTTTATTGAGTAGGATAAATATTAATATATTTCAAAATATGGTTAATCCATTTTATACTCCTCAATTCATAAGTTAGGTTATAACAATCATATTTAAAATAATATTATTTTGTGGTTTTTTTAAGGTCTATGTTGTATATAATATATGATATTAAACGTAGTATTCTATTAAAAACTCATGGTATAATTTTGAACCCACTTAAATATATTATAAACTCATAATTTTATCTTATTCTTTCAAATTTAAGGGTTTAATATTTAAAAATCAGTTGGTCGAATAACCCAATCATAAAAAGAGTTAATAAAAAATCCCTTTTAAAAGAGGGATAGAGAGATATTAAGGTCATCTAGAATAATACATAACTTGTCTTCTAAAAAGGAAATAATTATTGGGAATTGAAAATATAGACATGGATGAGAAATTTAATTTTAAAATAATTATGGTGAGTAATGGATAATGAGATTATGAGAAATTTTATATCCACAAAATAAATAGTATTTAATATATTAAGAATACCATAAATTAATTTGAAAAGATAAAGATTTTATTTTATGATATATTCTTTTATTATGTACAATAATAACACTGGAAAATATAATTATTCAATTTTCTTCAAATCCATAAACGTAATTTCATCCATTAGTTGCATGTTTTAACAAGTTTCCACCTCAATCTCATACCATATTGAAAGAGATGATTATCCGTGATGAATCTTTATTATTCCTAAGGAATCCACTTTTAATATATTATTGTATCACAATAATTCTAAAAATATAATACTCATATATTTACTAAAACCAAAATAGTTTACACTTAATAATAAAATACGCAAAATTAATGAAACTTCCTATGAAGATATAATACATTTATCTATAAAATTTACACAATATCACCAAAGGATCAACATATATCATTCCATAAAAAAATAACCTTATATCCCAATTAAATTTAATACCATCAACATTAAAGTTCATTTTAAACTCAAAGGTTACTTAATAACATCCAACTTAATTCCAAATAATGTAATATAATTCTTATAAAATAATCATTTATGTTAAATATAAGGGATAAATATACATGACCCAAATAAAACACCTCTCAAAATATCATCAATCACCTCAAAAAATCACTTAAAACCTTAAAAAAGGTTTTAATGACTTTAAACTTATGATCAACATTATAATTTTAAACCCATAAAGGTATCCATAACTCTTATGTTAACCTGACATGAAAACATTAAAATAACTAAATTTATTCAAGATCTACTATGATTCCAACTAAAATGGCCCCAAAACCACACTCTCAGACCAATTCTAAAAACACAATATTTACATTTCTATATTTGATATAAATAAACATGACCCAATTTTGGACATCCAAAAAATAGAAAATAAAATTAAAATATTGTATCACGGACATACCCAGGGACCTTTAAGGATTGGAGTTTTAGAAAATTAATAAAAAATCTTACATAACAATACCCATGTCTTGTAATGATCAATTTTCTTACTCTACCTAGATTTTGTTATTTCATAATGAATCTTCAATTTAACCAATAACATTATTCCCACAAGAAAAATTTCAATATATAATTCATTTAACATCATTCTTTGTAACTCGTGGAAATGGAAAATATAAAAAGGATGTTCTTAAATGCTCATTAAGGGTAAACATAATAATTAACAACTGAATTTCATTAGGGTGTATAACGTGGTCTTAAGGACATGATAAAATAATAAAAGTGAATGTTCATTATATAATAGAATTTATAACCATTAACATTTGGATCATAAATCATGAAAAATTTCATAAATATTTATCATAAGATAAGATTAATATAAGTCATCAATTATGATGCATGTAAGAAAAATACTTGAGAAAGTGATCTATTATAACTCATATAATGAATTGAAAAACTATATAGGTATCTTAGAATATCAAATATTAATTAAGAAATAATCTAAATTAGACAATTTCAATATTTTCTTAAGAGTAACATGTAAAAGATAACTTCATCATATTTTAGGAGCTACTCATATTTAGTAAATTCCAATGTATCATAGTAGTAAATTATAATAGTTAACGTTTTGTATTTACCCAATGGATTAGAGGGATATAATATACATACCCATTAGATTTTTATAAGATAACCACCCATCCTTAGTTTATAAAATAACCACCCATCCTTAGTTTATAATTGAACCACCCATAAATCATACAAACATATTTATAATTACCATAGAATGAATTTTTTTTATAAATTTTCACTTTTCAACATAATACCCTTTAAATAAAGAAATAATCCTTTTTACCTTGATTAACTTATTGAAATGAAACAAGTTTGATGAAAATAGATTTAAACCAATGTTAATTGATTAAGATAAAGACTTAGTGTAACATATAACCTTTAATTTTATATTGTATTAATTTTATTTTTGGGTTTGGGATGATTTTATAATGGATTTTTGGATTTAAATGGAAGACTTGGGACTTTTAAGGCATCACAGATAGGTCCAAAAATGTGGCGGAGGTCATGGTTTTCCAATTAGGCTCTTGGGTAAAACATCCTGACCCAATATAAATAATGTTGGGCATTGTCTGGGGCATTGAGTTCTAGTGGTTTCCATGTATTCCATGGATAACAATACCTTATAATGGGAATGGTGGAGGATATGGTCAGTCCATGAGGCATGGTTATTAGGTCAAGGAAATTTTAATTTGGTGTGTCTAGCCTCCTGGTGAGGTGCGACTAAGATCACTACGGGTTTGGTGAACCTCCATCAGGAAGTGGTGCCATTTTTTTCAAGAATTAAAATATTCAAATCAAAAAATAGTTTTAAGGAATTAATTACACCTATTTATATAACCATAGTTTAATTTAATGAGGGGATTTTTAGTGCGACCTTGTCTTATATTTTTATATTTTAAGCCTCGTACTTAAATTTTATTACTAGGTATTCCAATATAACAAATTCTGTAGGAGAGTTTTGGATGATCCTTTTTCATTCCAACATATGTAATAGGTGGTTTGTTTTCTCATAGATGAATAATTTATCTTTCTTTCTAGAAGATCAATGTGAGGGAGATAAAGGTCGGGTTTCCTTGATCATTGTGTGGGAACCATTATGGTAATCATATTCTTTTATCTCTATTGATCTTGAGGATATTGAGTTCTTAATAGTTGATGTAAAATCCTTGGTTTAGGACCACATTTTTCTAATGTTGGAACCCTCTATATGTTGTGAATTTTGTTTGATTTTTTGAAATTACAAGTGGTTAAGGTAACAATTCAAATAATCTCCCTTTAAAATTGAATCTATGATCTATTGTGATTTCACCATTGGTTTTTAATTTTTTCAAACTTTTCCTACTATATTTAGAAGAAATATTAAATAATGATGTCCTCTAGAGATTTTTATAAATGTGGGAAAGGGGTTTTTAATATTATTTGATAAGAAAACTATTTGAAAGGAATATTCCCTTATTTTATAAATTTAAATGATAAATTTTCTCTTGATTAATTTCCTTAAAGCTACTTATGATGTTGATTTCCAAAATGATGCTAAATGTTTTCTTTTCTATGCCCATGTTCATTTGAATTTTTTCATGAAAATTATTTGAAAACTTATATTTTATGATGTGTAATGATTTATAAATGGTTTTTTAAATATACTTGATTTATTTTTAAGGACTCGATATTCGAATTGGAATGTTGAAAGGCCCTGTTGACACTTTAAATTATTTATTGGAAAATAGAAACCCATAGTACATTCCCCTTTATATAGAATAGACGTCATGTATATCTGAATTCTATTAATGTGATGTCCATTTTAAGGGAGGTTGAATTGAATTGAATTAATATTATTGATAAAGAGGATGTTCCTATGTGGCTGTTCAGAGGTGTGAGAGGGACTTATAGTTATTTGAAAACATAATGATAAAATATGATATATTGTAAGATAATAACTTGAAATGCTCAACTCCATTTTAATGTCTTGGTAATACCCAAGTGGTTAGGTAGAAATTTTAGGTAAACACATGAACTAGTTTATAATTATTCTTTGATTAGTGGCCCTAGGTGGGACTTAGGTCAACATATGCATTGTTTCCCCACGATTCATCCAGGATAGGGTATGAATAAGCATTTGTGTTGGGGTCAGTTAATGTGTAGCTATTTTCCAACATGTAGACATTTCTTTATTTATGGCCATGTCATAACTATTCTAAACTATTTACCTTTAGCACATTTGGGCTCTATGATGATGATATATATATATATATATATTCCATGGTATGATTATTTGGAAATATTTGAAATAATGTTTTATTTTTATTTATCATTTACCTCTAAAACTATTTTAACTATAATTTATTATTTTAATTATTAAAGTGATATAAGTTATGGTTTTACTTGGAAAAATATTGAATTTTTAAAAGTGGTAATTTTTAAGGAAAAATATTTGATACTTGTTTTATTAAAGAAACACCTGGAAAACCTATCTTTTATATTTATTTTTAATCTTACATGAAATGTAATTTCTTTAAAAGTGTTATGATATGGCTTAGTTGGTGGTGACCTAATGGGATATTAGCTTACCCCTATTTTTCATTTAGGTTTAGTATTTTGTTTGGCATAAAAAATATTCTTATATCTCAAGGATGGAGTCATGTTGGAGGTTTTTATGGAATTACTTTATTTTAATGTAGATCTTTCATGGTTTTTGGTATCCTTTTTCTTGTCATTATTTGTATCATCTATGAGCATTGTTATTTAGTTTACTGTATTCTTGATGATTCTTTATTCATTTGATGTTTCAGATTATCCCTTTTTTGGATTTTGTTTCTTCTTTTTATCCATTTATGTTTATTATTATTGGTCAAAATAATTCCCTCATTGTTTTTTGTTGATTCTTGAGAACCTGTCACAAGACTGTGGGGATATATAATACCCTTAATGACTTGTAATCACTATCATGGGTGTCCAATTTTAGGATGACCCAGGTTGGTTCATATCAAATTGGTATCAATGGAGGTTTCATATTTTTAGTATGGGATGCTTAGTATTTTGGAGGTAGGACTATCAGAATTCATATAATCGATCATTGAAGGGTGATTGATCACCACACATTCACGATAATCCTTGATTTACTATGGTTTTCTAGTATGATTAAGTCTTGAATATGAGCTCGGTTCTCAAATAGTTTTGAGTTATTTTTATTTTTATTGGATTGTCTCTTTGTGGATTTTAAAATTCATGAGTTATTTGAGAAGATCCTTTTTTGGAGTGAATTTTAGATGAAATTAAGAGGTTTTATTTTTAATATAAATGGTTTAGGAAACCATGAATAGACCATGAAACCATATCTGGTTAACTTCTAGTGAACTTCATATAGGAGGAATAATTTCTACCAAACCATGCACAACTGATAATTCTTTAGAATTTTTGATATTTTTATTACTCATGTGATAGATTTTTTTTTAATTCTCTTAAATATGTTTTGGGTTTATTTATATTATTTATTTTTGAATTTAAAATTCTATTTTGGGTTATTTAAGTTTGGTCATTTAACTAAATTTTTTTAGTTTATTGATTTTTCTGGAAATTGCGTAAGGATCTGAGGAATTTTGTTATGTTTTTTCTTCATTTTGAATTAGGGTGTCAATTTTAATTTTTCTAAAATTCTCATTCACTTTTTTTAATTCTAAAATTGGGTTTTGTTTGGTTTTATAACATTTTTGATTTAAAAAAATGATATATTTTTGGAAATGTTTGTGATAATTTTGGGAAAGGTTATGATCATTATTAGTTTTAATGTTTTCATGTGATATTAATAAAGTATAATTGGAATATTTTAAAGTGTTTATGTGTGAAATGTTTTAAAATTAGGTTTTTAAAATATCAAAATGATAGGGCCTTTTTATTTAAATGTTTTAAAGTGATTGTAAACATTAGTTTAAATAATGGGAAATATTTTTGATAGGAGTTTTGATTAAATCGTATTGGGTTGATGCGGTGAATTTATTTTGTTTATTAAAAAATAAATATGTTTTTTTTATAATTCATTAATTGCTATATTTGAAATTTTATTAAATGGTGTTTTGATATTTCTTTTTCATTTATGATTTTCCTTATGTGGTGTGACTTTTGGAGCTTATCTTGATGATATTTATTTTCCTTATTTTTAGAGAACATCTCAATTAAAATTTACACTTTTTTGATCAAGATATTATTGTGATGGTTGTTACACATACACCATTCTCAGGGTTCAATGTTCTTATTCTCATTCACCCTGTGTGTGGTTTTTGTTTGAGGGTATCAAAACCTACATCCTCCCCATTTCATAAAAAAACATGATTATTAGGAAGACTTTAGGAAAATAAAGAAGATTGAGGAGTTTTTCACCAATCAAAAGCTTCACGAATCTCTCAAGGTTAATTTTTCAACCATCATGTTAGAGGGTCTAGGCTAGACGTCTTGGAATCCTATTATCCAGACAAATCGATAAAAGGACCATTAATGGGATGATTTCAAGGCATAGTTAATTCTAGAATTATTTTCTAATTTGGTGAAGGTATCAAAATATATTGAATTTTATGGTCTTTAGAAAAGAGATAAAATGGTGTTGAATTATTATTTCCATTTTACCATGATGGTATCATATATTACTCCTTTTTCCATTGAATATTCTTTAATGGATTGGTGTTTTTAAGAAGGTATTCAACTAGTTATTTTATAATATATGTTTCCTATCAGCCTTGAATCTTATGGAATGGGGGTAAATTAATTTATCAGGGTTGATATAAGATTTAGAGGATAACAAGAGGCATAAAAGATTTCTCCCTTTCATAAATGTGATGAAGGAATCTCAAGTACAGTAAAAAGAAGTCATTCCAAGTCAAAGCCTCCAAGTAGTGGTATCCAAAGTCCATATTCTTTATTCTTGATAGGTTTACCTTTAAATAAGCACTGTTTTATACCAGTGTTGAATGGTGGGTCAAAAAAAGTGTTCCTGTTATAATTATCTTACATATTATCATTATAGTGTATATCTAGGTCATTTTCAAAAGTTATAAAGATAATATATTTGAAAGGAAAGTAGAGTAATGTCTAAACATTCTAAAGATCCTCAAGAAAATCATATTAGTGCCAATATTGGTATGAAGACTATTTGAGTTTCATTTGATCTAGTTTTTTTCCTCTCATCAACCTTATGATGTTATGAGTTGTTCTTTTTAGTCATTCGGAATTTTTTTTTGGTGATGTTTTAAAATCTTGAGCTTGATTTTTAATTATATCTTGGTGATGTATGAATTTAGTAAATAGATTTTCACATGATCTATCTATTATCTATATATTTCATATTTTAATGATTTTAGTTAGAAGAGATTTCATATAATGGAATTCCTTAAATGGTGGGGAGTCCACCATCATTGAGGTTTATATATGGAAAAGATTTATCCAATTGAATTATTGTGTTTTTTATTTCAGTTTAGAGGGTAATGAAGAGGTAATGTTCTCGATTAATTTAATCCTTTTATGTGTATGTGAATATTTTTATTTCTCACATCTCATTGAATTATTACCTATGGGATATAGGTTGTGTTTGTGATATTCATTCCTTAGTTATTGTGTTTCTCTACCAACTTATTGTAATGTGATCCATTTGATGGGCTAGTGCTTTGAATTTTTTAGTGGAATTTTTGGGTAGGTGATGAGGTTACTATAAGTAAATGTCAATGTGATGTGATGTTTTCTGTTGAATTACTATAAGACATTATTCTGAAATCACAACACTAGGTTATTATCACATTACCAAAATCTTGACTATGCATTTCTTATGTGGGAATGATCCGGTTTGAGGCATTTCCAATGATTCTATCCCGTTGTTATCATTTATCACATTATATGATATATCTTAGTTGTTTTACAAGAGGTTGTAATTTTTTTGAACCCCTTGTATAGGGGTGAGGTCTATGATTTATAGTAGATGGTTATTTTTGGTTTTTTACTATACTAACAGTTATTTTCTCAACTAATTGAGTAGTTGATGATATTTTATCTAGTTTATGAAAGGAGAGCACCTATTTAATTTCCATTAGAGTGGTTCTCAGTCTTGTCTGATCTAGTTTTATGGTTTTTTAGGATTCTAGCTATGTGGATCAATCCTTTAGAGTTATTTTATAATAATCATAGTTTTATTTATTGTATTTTAGAACCATTTTTTGTTTCCATATAAGGGATTTAAACATCTGAAGTCACTTTTGTATTTGGTTTTAATAGTGTAGCATTAGTTTTATTTCCCTCTTGAGCTATCTTATTCTATTTCTTATTGGTCAACCATTGTCCATGAACTATTATAAAGACATAAAGTACTATTTTGGAGAGATTGTAACATGTTTACTTTGTATTGTCTTTCATATTAATTTTATTTTGGGATTGGGATGCTTTGGGAATGGATTTGTGGCTTAAATGGGTATTTTGAGACTTTTGGGGCAGCATGGGTAGGACCACAATTGTAGAAGAGGCTATAGTGTGCCAATGAGTATCCTGTTTAAAATGTCCTAAGCCACTATGACCAATGAAAGGAGTAGGCCTAGACATGTATCACTAGTAGAAACCTTATTTACCATGACCAACGAGTCCTTACCATGGGTGTGGTGGAGGTCATATATGGTCCAAGAGTCATAAAATTCTTGGACATGGCATGTTTGGGGGGTGAATCAGGTCTCCCCAAGAGGTGAGACTGAGACAACTATAGGCATGGTGAACCAATACAATTCCCTCATGTCATCTATTTTATGAATTCAAATAGGTGCATCAACTATTTTTTTTGAAGTAGGCATTATATTTATTTATGGAACTATAGAAGTTTGTTTTGAGGGTTTTTTATAAAATCTTAACTCAGTTATTCATATTTTAAAAATATCATTACTTTTACATTTCTATGAATTCCTTTATATAAGGTTTTGGAGGAGATATTTTGACAATCCTTGTGTGTTATTACCACTTTAATACATTGTTTGGTTCCTCTCGACTTAGTTATTTGTCTCCCTTTCTAGGATATCTTAGTGAGGGAGATGAAAGTTGTAGTTCCTTGATAATTATATTGAAATATTTATTTTATATTTTAATTTGTCTCTATTTACCTTAAATATATTCAATTATATTTAGGTGATGTGAAATCATTGGATTAGGTGTACCTATTGTTATTGGATCCAGCTATGGATTGTGCATTCTGTTTGATTGCGGGAAATTACAAGCGATTAAGTTAGGTATCCAAATTATCTAAATTTAAAATTTAATATATGATTTATTGTTCTTTTATCTTGGTATTTGAATTTATTCTAATGGTTTCCTCTCATATATAGTACCTATATAAATTAATGATATCTTTATAATCTTTTCATTAACATGGGAATGGGTTTTTTTAATATGATTTGATAATAAAACTATTTTAAAGGAATATAACCTCATTTTTAAAATTAAAATTCCTTTTTTGGATATTAATAAATGTCTACGAAGTTGTTTAAGATATCGATTTACAAAATTATGGTAAAAGTTTTTTTTAATATGTTTGGGTGTTTTTGAATCATTTTTGATAAATTATATGAAAAATGATATTTAGTGAATTGAAATTATTTATAAATAGTTTTTCAAATGACCTTGATCAATTTTAAAAAACTTGATATTTAGCTTAAAATTTTGAAAAAACCAATTTACACTTTAAATTATTTATTTGAAAATAAAATCCCATAGGAAATTCCTCCCTATGTGTAATATAAGTGATTTGTAAGAACCACATTTTTCATTGAGGTATGAGTCCTTTTATTTTAAGTTTTTTCCATTATTTTATCCCAATAGAGGTTCTTAATGCAGTATAAGAGAAAATGAGGGTGTACAGGGATTGTTTTGAGCCCTGAATCCCAATCAGTGGAAGAAAAACTAGGCCACATAGTTAGTAGAAACCATGCAACCAAGTTTTCATGCTTCGATGAAACCATGCATGGTCGTCTGATACACTTCATAGGGATGTACAATTTTCCCTAACCATAAAACCCAATACACTAAAAAATGAAATAAGATTGTATAATTTAATAGATTTACATGGCCTAGTTTTCACACTTTTTCCAAAACCCTACACATGAACGGTGCGATCAACTTCCATTGATAGTAATCCATGCATGGTTGGAGCACAGTTTATAAAACCATGAATCCAAATGATGTCCCATTTAAAATAGGGGAAAAATTAAATTTTTTCCCTTGAGGATTTATAACATAACCTTCCCTCTTTATTTATTATTTCTTATGGACATTGGAGTCTTGTTTTCTCCCATTAGAGAATCCTCAAGCCTTATCACCTATGTTCTTGGATAAATTCTCCGTGTGACCTTAGAATCAAGATCTGTTCATATCATTCGATTCCTACAAGTAATATTTCCAATACTTAGACTCATTTATTAATTAATCTTCCTAAAAATGACACTATTTTTGTCTGAACTCAAATTCTATATTTTTAGTGTTTTTTTTATTCTTTTTTTTATTCTTATCCATGTCAAACTAAGGGATGATAATAGATGATACATCAACTACAAGAATATAGTAGGTGTTATATGAATTATCCCTCAAAGTCTCACAATTTATAAACTAGTTCCATTGTGATCACTACTGCTTCATCGATAGTTTCTTCTTAAATACATCAACCTTAAATTTAATCAACTAAATTTCAATCTATGGCCCTAATGAGACAACTTTTACAATTTTGGATGTTTACATCTTAACATGGACCACCCATTTTGGGATCTTTATTTATTTATTTATGCCTTTGGTGACCTATCTCGAGATTACTTGGGACATCTTTTGGGGTCTTTTCTACTTGATAATTAAAGAGTTAAGTTCTTTTCATTAAATAAATATATTATAGACTTTTAGAAAGGAAATTATATGTGTGTCGATATCACTTATCCCTTAACTTTGGTATTGAAATTGATAATTGGTTGCATGTCCTTAATTTAACTTGTCACATATGATAAAAGGTAATAAAATTAGTATAATTAATTGAAATTGGTATGATTATTACATTTCATATGATGAAATATGTATATAAATGAAATGAGTATAATTTTTCTATGACATATAGAACTTTTTTATCTTCATAGAAATTTTTAAGACTGATCCAACTTTGGATTCCCAAGGGAATTCCTTAAGCACTAATTGGATGTCATTCCTAGTCACTAAGCCAATTTTCATGGGAGATACCCACCACAAAATCAAGTATTTATCTTATTGTGTGAATTACTTAGCATTTCAATGATTATTCACTTAAATATTATACCAATATTAGAATTACTGGAATACACTCCTTGGATACAACCTGATGTATTCAGAGATGCATCTCCATGGATTCAACCCAATAGTCCCAGTCATTCTTATCTGAGGATTAAAATGTACAAGCTCTATGGAATCAGATATAATATTTTATAGTGAAATTCCTTGGGTGTACTCCATGTATTAAATACAGAACCCTTATATACCAACCACGTGAATTACGACTATGTGTTGTCTTTCCCCCTATGGTCAAGGATGCCTTGGTTACACCTTGGATCCTCTATTATTATTATTTACTTTTACAATAATAAAAACAAGTTTTACATATTATCTCCTTACTATAAAATTAGTCACAATTAATTTAATGTTCACATGTTTAGAGACATTTCTAGATGATTCTAAAGAAGGTATGGGTTATTTATTTTATAAATGCTTTACTTTTATATACCTGCACACTGTTATAGTTTATATTCACCTAATAGATTTATATAAACACCATTAGTGGTGGAATAATGATATTTATCTCATACCATATCTGGGTTACTATTGGTACCTAGGTAGATTATATGCTCACAGGTTTGGAAAAGGGAAAGCATCCTACTTTGGACATCTGACTTCTTACTTTAAGATGGATCTTGTTAGAAAATTTATAGGCTAGTGCTCGGGATTCTTGGATATAATTTTTCATTTTTATTCTTTTGAATATCATGTATTGTATTTTCCTCCTGGTTCCATGTATGGATTTTATTCTCTTTCTATAGAGACATGAAATTACATCATTTGTATATGATACTTTTCAAATTTTTAGTTGGTTATTAATTCCTTAAAAAGTATTATTGTTTCTTATTCCTTATTCATTATTATTAAGTATCTGTTACTGATCTAGATTTATCCATATTATGATCCACTTTTACATGATTTCATAGTCTCTCCATGGACACACCCTAGGACCTTTCTAATATCCAGAAGCCTCTATCATATGGGGAGGTGTTCTTGAGGCCATGTGAACCACCTAGTTCGATTACTCAGGAGTGAATCAGGTTTTGGATGTCACAAAGTGATATCAGAGCAGTTACTTTTCTAACATTACTATTTTTGGAGGGTAGAAGGTGTCAGAATGAAGGCTGTTCTTTTCCAAATGGAATATGATTTGTGTTTGTTGTCAAACCTCTAATGGATGATCATAGAGATTTCAAGGAAATTGATCATACAGTTCAAGCCGTAAGCAGTATTGAAGGTGGAATAGTTTCCCAGTGTTTCCCAAATTTTTGGGCCTCAAAATCAGGAGTTGGATATTGGAAAATGAAGGTTTTTCACATAGGAGTGAATGTTATGAAAAACTAAAATGAAAATCAGAAAAAAGGGAACTGCGTACTATATTCCAGAACTTGTTCGCGGTCACGTACCTGGTAGTGGGAATGGTACAGAAAGTGGTTTAAAGAACTAAAAACAGTTTACAACAACGATTCACGGTGAAGGCGTGTGGTACTCGGAATGTCGAAGGTTGGTGGGATTGATGTGGTTCGAAAAATTGGATAGGTACATGGTGGAGGATAATAGTACATGTATGGAGTTTAGTATATAGTGAAGATTTTCCCACATTAAAATTTTGGTAAATTAGATTAGTGAAATTTTTAGAGTTATGTTTCTATATAAGGAACAGTAATCCCCTTCATTAGGTAGTGGGATTAGAGATTAAAATTTCAGTAAGAAATTTGGTAAAGTTTGAATTGGTTTTCAGAGGAGAAGATGGTATCGAGAGAGAACCATCTGCCTAAGGGAAACAATCCACGGAAGATAGTGCAGTTTGCAGAGGAAGCTATCACACTATGCAGTAGAGCAAGGCAGCTTACAGGGCAGGGAGGTACATGGAGAAGCTGAGAAGTACACAGAGTAAGGTAGTATAAAGAGAAGGGAAGTTCGTTGAGGAGATAGACAGTATGTGGAAACAGTAGTGGTATTCATAGGAGGTGGTCCACAAACCATATTTGGAACATAGTACGAGGAACACCCAATGAATCCAGAAAATTGACCAAATATGTTTGTAAAATTAATTTTCTTAAAATATTAGTGCAATAGAAAATAATTTACATCTGTGGGTGATTAAAAGACTTCAACATAGCATCCATTTATAGTTGAGGATGCATAATTTAATGCTAAACCATTGAAGAGACCTTCAAGTCAATAAACTGAGTAAAGATTCTTCCAATGCAGCGAGAAAGGGGGAGTCATCCAAAGTGATCCAAGGGACGAAGTGTGATATCCCTAAAACCTTGTAAAGGAAGTGTCCATTGTGATAGAGTGACTATTCCCAAACTCTTGTAATCGAAAACATGATAGGATTAGTGGTTTTTTGTATGACTGAAACACTATCAGCGTATGCTCTGTAGACATTCCCCTTAGTGGTGAACCAAGTAAAATTTCTGCATAATTTCTTGGAATGCGATTCTTTTTTTTCTAATCCTCCTCTTCATCTAGGTTTAATAGGTTCCTAACAACATGTGAACAAGATACATCAAGTTTAAAAAAAATATTGACAAACTGTTCACCCCTCCCCTCTCAGGGTGTTCTAGGGTCCTTCAAGTGGAATTAGAGGGTAAAGGTTACTGATATTGAATATGTCTTCGATTGTAATAGAGAATATAGTCAAGGATATGGGAGTTCCCCTCTATAATATAAGTAATTTTTAGATACGAACAAACAAGACGAGATCTCACCTAAGGTCTCTTGATATAGAATTCTTATTTTCTATTGTGCAGAGAATACATGTCACTGATCCTATAGGACTATCAATGATAGAGAGAGATAAGAAATTACTTGATGCTAATGTAAAAGCATAGAATGATATAATTTCATTCCTTTTATAATCAGATTTATCTAAAGGTAATGAGTTTCACATATCCCAAGTCAATGTGGGATTAAATGGAGAACATTTATGAAGAATATAACAAAGTGAAGGTGGTGAAACTTCAAGTACAACATAACAGGTTTGATGATATGAAGATGTACCCTAATGAGAATGAAGATTCCTTTTTTAATTGAATTACTAAAGTTTTAGGAGGAATCCGGGGTCTAGTTGATGAAAACAAAGACATTGACACGTTAAATAAAATCTTGAGAAGACATCTACAGCATTAAAATGCAAAGGTGTTATCCCTTGAGGAAATTGATCTCTCCAAACTCTCAATGGATGATCTACTTAGCAATGTATCCGCATTTTTAATGAGAATAATACTAGAAAAAGATACGACTTATGTCACTAAGGAAATGGAATTCAAAGAAATGGAGAAAATAAAAGTTTCAGGAGATAGTAGTGATAAATATGATAAGGAAAATAAAACTATTTCCCTCATTACTAAGAAGATCAAGAAGGGAATAGGGAAATTTTAAGGCACTCTACCTAAGGCATACTTTCGCTGTGGAGGGGTTGGGAACATTTCCTATCAATTCTCATGAAAAATTAATGATGAAAAGAGAGAAGTTGAAAACTTAGAGAAGCCTAAAAAATATTCTTCAAAAAGGGAAACTTCAAATTTGCAAAGAAAGTACCGAAAATAGTTTTTTCTATGAGGAGAAAGATAATGATAATGAATTATGTGAGGAAGAAGAACCTGAAATTAAGACTAGAAACCATTCCTCCATGATGGATACCATTGAAAAGTCAGAACCATTGACAGATAAATCTATAGATAATCAATTGATTACTAATGTCGATCATAAGATGAAACTTAAGGATGATTTTGGTAATCTTGAGAATAAATGTAAGAGATGAAATAAGTGGAATTAAATGGTGGTGGAATCATCAGAATATATTGATCAGTTGGACACAAAAATTGAATGACTGGAAGAACTGGTGAAATTAAAATCATCAATCCTTGAAAGCACTAATGATGTTGTACAACTAAAACTCAGAATTGAAGAACAAGAAAAGTTCATCAATGACCTAACCTCGAGACTAGAGGAGAATTCTAAAACTTTTGAGGGGATCGATAAAGAATTTGTTACTCTAATAAGTAAACTTGAAATAGAATCATTTTCAAAATAAGAAAAGAAGAAAATAAAATTTGGAAGGTTATCAGAAGATGTGCTTCTAGAGAGAGAAAAACATAGTTCTGATGGAATTTCAAAAATCTTGAGTGATCAAAGACCCACATGCATGTGAAATAGTGGAATTGGTTATTATTCCAAAACATCAAATGCTATAAATAAAGTGAGCTATAATAAAGGAAAGATGATAGTTGATCATGTTGAAATTACACGAGAAGTGCTAAAAAAGAAACCCTTAAATCAAACCAAAAGGAGAATTGAATATTATCCTCAAGTTTCTAGAAATGATAGTCAGAAAAACTATTTTCCTAAGGAAGTAGAAATGAGGAGAAATAGAAGTGAGAAGATATTTCCTTTCATGAAGTGTCAGTTTTGTGGCTATCTGTACCATACCATGTCATACTGCGAAGAGGAAAGGAGATATATGAATGGGGAAGAGTTAAGAGTTCAACAAAAGATAACATATTAATATCCTACTTTTTATATAATAAATAATTTCTATGGATATTGTTTTCACTATTCTATATTTGACAAAAAATCTATATATTACAGGCAGAGGTATGACATGAGAAATTCATTCAATACTCAGAGATGAGTCAATACTTGTCAACCAGAAGATGTTTCTATTTCAAATTGGTTTTCTGCTCTGGAAGAAGAATTTTAATATGAATAACCCATGTACATGGAAGAGAGAATTTAAATCCCATCAGTGTCCTATACTCAAAATAATATCTCATAGAAATAAATGAAGAAAACTGAAAAATTTAATTTTGTAGAAGTATCCCTCAAAGCTACAAAGAACAACATCACCTAGATTCTTGATAGCAGATGTTCATCCCACATGAGGGTTAATGTTGACCTATTAAATAATTTCAAGAAAAATGTTGATGGAACAATGAGGTTTGGTAATGATGGTGCATTGAAGATGAAAGGCAGTGGAATACTATGCTAGCTAATGGAGAGATGAAAAAAACAGAATTCATTTATGTGGATAGTCAGTGTCACAGTATTCTTAGTGTGAGTCAACTCTGTGACTTAGGTCTTATTGTGACATTCAATAAGAATGGATTTACAATAAGAGGAATGTTCAGGAATTTTCTTATGAAAGGCTATATAATAGAAGGAAACTTATATCAGGTTTACAATAAAGAGAACATTTTCTACCTAAAATATGGAGAGGAAAACAACTTGTGGCATATGATATTTGAGAACATCAATCAGCAAAACATGGAAAATATCTCTAAGTTGAAGATAGTCAGGGATATCCCTAATCTAAATCATGAAAGAAAAAATATGTGTGATTATTTCATGCAAGGGAAACTGGTATGCAGTTCTTACTGGCCAATGAAGAAAAGATCTTCTAATCTTCTTGACCTCATCCATACAGATGTATGTGTCCTGATAAATGTTTCTGGAACACATGGAGAAAGGAACTTCATTATTTTCATAGATGAATACAATAGAATGGAATGTGTGATTATTATACATAGTAAGTGACAAGTTCTTGATTACATGAAAACCTATCGATGAATTACTAAGAATGATACTAAAAAAAGGATAAAAGTCCTACAGTCTGAAAATGGTGGAGAATATACATCCATTGAATTTGAAAATTACCTAGAGAAGAATATGATACAACATGAGGTGGCTGATTTGAGATCTCCACATCAAAATAGAGTTTTTGAGTAAAAAATCGATAGGTAAAAAATATGGCCATAACTATGCTGATCGAGATTCGCATTCCTCAACATTACTGGAAAGAGGCTGTTCAAGCTACAATGTATATTCAAAATAAAACAAGGATATATATGGGTGATATGAAGAAACCATATGAATTGTGGCATGGAAGTAATCCCTCCTTGACATATTTTCATGTTTTTGGAAGAAAATGTTTTATATAAAACAAATAAAAAAATCAAGGGATGTATGCTGACAATTTGTAGAAAGAATATTTCTTGTATAATCAATGAATAACAAATCCTACAAGAGTTTCAAAAAGAACTTGGGAAGAATTATGGAATGAAGTGATGTTAATATCATTGAATTGAAAAATATTAATGCTTCAATGAATTCTTATGTTGATGTGATAGAAGACGAGGAAGAATGTGAACATGGAACAAATGATAATATAGATGTAGAGGAAGATATACAAAACTCTTAGGAGTCACATCATGATGTTGAATCAGAAGAAGAATCAGAAGCATAAGCCATAACTAGAGAGAATTTGGTCAAACCCCAAAGGAGAAATCGAAGATCAAAGATTGACCAGTCCAACATTATCAGGGTTCAGAATGCACCTACACAGATGAGGAGAATGAGTAATAATGCTCTATAGGCATTTCTATCAGCTATAGAACCATCCTAATTTTAATAGGCTGCAAAGGATGAGTCAAGGGTAAAAGAAATGAATGAAGAGTTAGATCAAATTGATAAAAATCAGACTTGGGATCTTCTCAAAAGACCCGAAGGACACAATGTGATTGGTACGAAGCAAATTTTCAAGAAAAAATTTGATGAGCATGGAAATGTGATCATAAATAAGGTGTTCATGGTTTCTAAGGGATATTAAAAAATCAAAGGTGTTGATGTTGAAGAGAAATTTGATCTAGTAGTGAGAATAGAGTCAATCAGACTATTTCTTTCCATGGAAATAAAAAGATGTTATAAAGTGTAACAAATTGATGTCAAGATGACATTCTTAAATGGATTATTGAAAGAAGAAGTCCACATTGAACACCTATGGGGTTCTTTCATGGAAATGATGAAATAAATGTTTGAAAATTTAAGAAAGCTCTCTATGGCCTGAAATAAGAACCACGAGCATAGTACTCTCGGTTGGACTCTTAGTTGAGGAAGATTGAGTTTACAAGAGAAGAAGTGGATTAAAATCTATATGTGAAGAATTCTAAACTGGATCAGTTCTTGGTATTTGTATACATGGATGATATAATATTTGGTGGAATTAGGCATGGATCATTGGATGAATTTCTCAATAACATGAAATAAGAATTTGAAATGTCCATGATTAGTGAACTCACATACTTTTTAGGGTTGTAGATGATTTAGAAGAAGGATTACACTTTCATTTCTCAGGAAAAGTATGCCAGAGATCTATTGAAGAAGTCCAATATAGATGATTCCAAACCAATGTCGACTCTCATTATGGCTAGAACAAAGCTAATAAGGCATGATGATGAAAATTCTATAGATCCCATGATGCGTGTAAGAATAAATTGAAGCCTACTATATCAGATGATGACATGACCATATATTGTCTTTGCAACTTGCCATGTGGACCACTATTAGTGTAATCTGAAGGAAGAACATATGGCGGCAGTGAAAAGAATCCTGAGATACATTCAAGGTATACAAAATCATGGGATATACTTTGATGCAGGAATAGATAGTGAACTCTTTTATTTTTTGATACAGAATCGGTTGGAGATGTAGTGAATAGAAAGTCCACCAGTGGTGGGGCATTCTATGTTGGGACAAAATGTGTGGGATGACAAAGAAGGAAATAAGAAATTACTTCTCTTAGTACCGCTGAAGCTGAATATATATCCTCTACCAAGGTGTATACTCAATTATTTTTAAAGAAACAACAACTGAATGTTATAGGTGATGAGGTGAAACAACTAATGGTGATTTATTGTTATTAAAAGTGTGAAATTGATCTTACGAATAATCCTATTCATCATTCTTATACAAAACATATTAAAATCAGATATCAGTTTTTTAGGGAAAAAGTTGAATAAGGGATGATCAAAATTGACCATGTGGGAACCAATGAGAAAGTGGCTCATATTATGACCAAGCCACTCTCAGCATCTGTGTTTGAGAAACATTGGTTGAACCTTAGTGTTCAGCCACCTCCTAGAGCATAATGAGGTTACAAAATTCCCCTCTCCCCAATTATTTTATCTTTGTTACTTTGTTTGTGGAAGTGATGTCAGTTTATGGGGGAGATACGATCCAGGGGGAGTTTTTTTCATGAAATCTATTATTTTAAAATATTTATTTCGGGGATTATTGAAAATGGTGGAGAAATGGATAAATTCAATGTGAACATGTAGAGTCTAAAAGGAGAAAATAATTTAGTGTCATGAGGAATAAATTAGAGCATTCATTCGAACACACGAGAAAAAAATTCATGTATTCTATCTTGTTTTTTACTATGATCATTTCTCATGTAGACTTAGAGTGTTGGCTGAGTGGATTCATGCATCTCAGGTTTTGATTGTGACTGGTGCTCTATTGAATTCATTTGTAGATTTCCAACAAACCCAAAAGGGGATATTGTAGGAACCATGGCTATTCATTTCTAAATAGAATATTTTTGTGTGCTTATTTTCAATCCTATAATGGATGATCAAAGAGATTACAAGGAAAGGGATCATATAGTTTAAGCCGTAAGAAGTATTGAAGGTGGCATAATTTCCTAGTGTTTTCCAAATGTTTGGGCCTTTAAATAGGGAGATTGATGATAGAAAATGAATGTTTTTCACATAAGAGTGAATGGTATGTGAAACAACAATGAAAATCAGAAAAATAAGGTTACCACATACCATGTTTTGGGAATGGTTGATGGTCACATACCTGGAAGCGGGAATAGTATGTAGAGCGGTGCACATAACTGAAAACGGTCCACAATGATAGTTCACAATGAATGTGTCCGGTATGTGGAATGCTAATGGTTGGTGGGATTTTTGCGATTCAAGAAATATTAGTGGTACACAATGGAGGATAATAGAATACAGATGGAGTTTTGTATATAGTGAACGTTTTCCCACATTGAAAATTTGGGTAAAGCGGATTAGCAAAATTTGAGGAGTTATATTCCTATATAATGAGAAGTAATCCCTTTCATTAGGTAGTGGGATTGAAGATTAAAATTTTAGGAAAAAATTTGGTAATGTTTGAAGTGGTTCATGGAGGAGAAGATGGTACACAGAGATAACCATATGTGTAAGGAAAACAGTCCGCAAAAGAAAGTGCAGTTTTTAGAGGATGCTCTCATAGTACGCGGTGGATCAAGGTAGCATGCAGGGCAGGGAGGTATGTGGAGAAGCTGATAAGTATGCGAAGTAAGTCAATACACAAAGTAGGGAAGTTCACAGAGGAGCAGGATGGTATATGGAAACAATAATGGTATGCAGAGGAGGTGGACCGCAAACCATACCCGGAACTCAGTAAGAAAAACACCCAAGGAAGCCTAAAAATTGACCAAATGTGTTTTCAAAATTAATTTTCATAACCTATCAGTGTATGGGAAAATAATTAACACTTATAGGTGATCAAGAGTCTTCAATAGAGAATCCGTTTAGAATGGAGGATTCAAGATTTAATGTTAAACTATTAAAGCAACCTTCATGTCGATAAACTGAGTGAAGATTCCTCCAACGTAGTGAGCAAGGGGGAGTCAGCAGAAGTGATTTAAGGGATGCAGCATGCTATCCCTGAAACCTTGTAAAGTCAGTGTTCCTAGGACAAAGTGACTATTCCCAAACTCTTGTAATCCACAACATGATAAGATTAATGTTTTTGGGTAGGACCGACACAATGTCTGTGTATACTCCATGGACGTAGACCTTAATGGTGAACCAAGTAAAGTTTTTTGTGTCTGTAACACCCTTAGATTTTATGAGAAATATTTTTTAATGTTTTATGTTATACGCAACACCAAAGTAATCTTTCGCAACACACAATACTGACTTGGCTTGCATTACACGCAATCACATCCTTCCTCGATAGCCTGTGTAGTACGCAATACCGGGTTTCAATAAACAATGATATATTATTATGGACTAGCCTTTATGAATAGTATTAAATATATTTTTAATTTTATAACATTATTATTCTTTTTAAACATTTTCTAGAACATGGTAAGAGAACAAAATAATTTTTTCGGGTAAACTAAGTATTTTTCAAAAAATGCAGTTTTGCCGCCTTTTGATTGCGCACCCACATTAAATCTAGTTTTTGACATGTTTATAACTTCAATTTGACAAAATAAAATTCTTCTTTGGAATCAGGATATAAAAATTTACTTTGGATAAATCTTTGATATTTTTCTGATAACTTTCATATTTGGATGAATAGTAAAAATACCCTAATTTTTAATTAAAAACATCTTTTTTCATTGAGATAATTTATATGGTTAAATTATAAAATTTAATGGTTTTAAAGTATAAATATAATATATTTTTACCATTTAATATAATTTATGTCATTATAATTAATTTCACATTGAATTCATAGGTAAAAACATTTCAATCTTTGGCAATGTTTAAACTTCTAAAACCCGTTTTCTTAACAACGAGATTAATTTTAAATTAATTATTGAAACTTATGTGTTTTGAATTTTGAAAAATGGATTCTATATTTGAAATGAGTGGGTCAAAATTATGTTAATCGGCTAATTTTTACTTATGAGCATTATGAATAGTAACTACGGTAAATTTTATTTACCATAGTTAAAGGTAAATCGGGTAATTAAGGATAAATATAAGACAATAAAATTACCCTAACACCTACCAAAATCCTATTGTATGACTAAACGTAGACCCATATCACCTAAGGGTCGGATTATATTTATTTAATGGACTTTTTTCCATGAAAATAATTTATTTATTATTAAAACCAAAGAAAGTGACAACATGTCACTTTCTTAAATCTTATAAGTATAATAATTTTAATTTAGTTATAAACTTAATGAAACTTCTAACATGAATAGTATCAAGAAAGATAATACAATTATCTACATCATTTGAATTTATTTAGAATTTTTAGGGATTAAATAATTATCATTAATTATGACACAATAGTGATGTTGAAATTATTTTATTAATTAAAATATCAAATAAATGGTTTTAAAAATATTAAAATAAATATTATAAGAACAATTTAATGTGTTACACTTATTTTATATACACATATGACATTTTATGAATCTATTGAAGCTTTTATTTCGAACATAACTTCTGTATATATTTTATTTAAATTCAAATAAACGAATAGTGTCAAAATTGACACTATTGTTATTTTATAAAAATAACATATTATAAAATTGTTTAAAAATCAAAAAAATATTTAAAAATTATAAATTAAAATTTATATGGTCTAAAATGTCATAAAGTGTCAAATTATGTAAAATTCAAAACACATATGTAATTATTTATAATAATTTAAAATTTAGAATATTATTACCACAAATAAAATTAAATTGGTAAATAAGGATTAATCAAGTTGATAATGTTTAAAATAAACTCCTAACATGTCTAAATTTTATTGGTTGATGATATTAAAACCCTATCTCATCTAATATTTAGATATGATTCATTTTGGAAGTTTTTAAGTGGGGTTGGGATTTAATATAAACTAATATTTCTTATATTTCCAAAGGTGCCCCTCTCCTCCCTTATAAAAGGGTACCTCCTCCCTCTCCTCCTCAAACCAATTTGAGCCTTCAAGCTCGTTCAACCCCTGACCATTTCACTTACCCACTTCCCTAAAAACATCCTATAGGTCATGGTATTCTTCAAAGACCAATTTGACTGCCCTAAGAGGAGGTTTCAAAGAGGCGCTTCAAAGAAGAGGTAATGTCTGTTACCAATTCTTTCAACTTTATTTCTTCTTCTACTTCTTCTTCTTTAGTTGATTCATTATGAAGTAATAACATAAGTATCAATCATATACTAATATGTTATTATAAGTATTAAACAACCCTATTTAACCATCTATCCATCCTACGGTAGACGAAATCACCGCGCGTGCGTACGTACAGAATATCGTCTCCATGCCGTGGTGTAATCTATTTTCCACCACCACCTTACTTGGATGGGTAAAATGGTGTAAATAATGAATATATATGATTATTGTAAAGTTATATTGATTCTGAAATAGTATACATACACTCCAATACAATTCCACAATCATGGGAACGATATCATCGCTCATGCGTACGTACGAAATACCATCTCCACAATGTGATGCGACTCGTTCTACATGATCTTCATTGCATAATGATTATATAAATGAATTGTATGAATAAATATGATATATATTACATTGATACCATTCTGGAAATGAGGTGTCTATGACAAAACACACATACGAACATAAATCAATAAACACCCGAATAACAAGTAGCAATGAAATATTACTAATAAGAAGATAAGAAAATGACCATATATGATATCATAAAAATAAGTATGATTCTAGAATAAGTCAATGACATTATTTAAATCATTATACATGAGGTTTGGACACTTATGAAGCAAATCAGACCTAAGGTAAGGGAAAATCTCACAATCTCATTTTTATCCGAGATTGTTTATACTTCAGAATTTACTGGGGAATATTTATCATCCACATCCATGTTTCCTCAATATGTAATATTATTTCCATACACCTACAATTTTTTAAATCCATATTTACCCTTTGGTGAGTTTTTTGTAAAAGATATGAAATTAATCTTTTGTCGTTTTTCGTACGGGGTACTTTTTGACTTTTTCGGCCAAAGTACGGGAAGAATGTTTTATTAATTTATATAACATGAATGGATTTTTAGAAAATTATTTCCATGAAGCTTCCTTTACAATTTTTCAAGTTTATTTTTAATCAACTTATTTTAGTTTAAAATTTTATGACATGTTAAGAAAGGAAAAATGTTTTTGAAGTAGAAAGGATATTTTCCTCAAGAATGGAGTTCAAGTGTTTTATCAAAATTATTTTCCATCTAAGATAATATAGGGTTCTGTTTATATCCCAATTATGACATTAATTTTATTATGTTGTGATGGAATTATTTTTATGAAGTCTTTTATCTTATATGAATTGTTTTATGATGTCACGATGTTTAAGACTCCCATTTTTATTACATGGGTTATGCTATGATGTATGATTTGTGATTTTGTGGCCCACATAAGAATGGTTTAATTATGAGATGGGTGGGAACTATATCTCTCTCCAATGCATTGGGTAAAGATTTATATCTCATGAGATAGACATGGCTGGAATTACAGGTTAAACTAGTGTAGTGAAACAGGACTGAAACGAGGAGTGAACTCGGTTTAGAAAAGGACTTTGTCCGCTAAGATAGTCTTGTCAATGAGTCTTGAATACTAAGAAATGATTTTATATGATTATGTGTGTATGCCACAAAGATTCATGTTTTAAATTATGATTATTGGAATTACATTTCGATTCTATGATTTATCCCATGTTATGATCTCTTTTACAGGATAAGATTTTAAAAAATGTTATGTTCTTATAAAAATGATATGTTTGATATTTCTTTTGTTTACCCTTAATAAGCATTTGAGCTCACCCTTTTGTATGTTTTCTTTTCCCCAGGCCAGGAAGAAGGATATTAAGTATGATATGCCAAAATGGGACTCTAGATATGATGAAATAAATGGGAGACAACGTAGATGATTTATGAACCAGTTGTTTATGTTTCCTAGTTTCTAAAGACACTATACCTATATGGTCCTTTCATGGTTTTGTTATATGTTGTAATAATTATGCTTCAATTTTTAAGTAATAACCATGTATGTAATGTATGGGTCATTTACGTTGGTATCAGAGGAAAGGTATAGTCAACCTTTGGAAACTAGGTTGTGAAAGCCTTAGTAAGAAACCTAAGGATATGTCTAAGAATACAACACAATATTAGTGTTTTAGAAATGGCCATGAACAACCTATGATAAGACCTTAAGTGTGAAATTTTATTCTTGATTATGTGGTTTTCCTATTATAACTAGTGTTGCTCACACTATTCTTCTTAGTTTTAGTCAATGGCTGGAACCCGAAGGAACCGTGTTAATGCAGAATACGGTGGGCAATGAAATGATTGTCCCCCTGAGCAACCAAACATTATGGGAGCTGGAATGTAGAATCTTGTATCCATGCTCACACAACTTTCTCAAGATATGAATCATGCAAGACTTCCAAACGAGCAAAAGAAGGATCAAAATTCTATTGAATCCTTCATGAGGCAACATCCACCTTCATTCAATGGGTCTTCTGATCCATTAGTGGCTGAACAATGGATCAGTACCACTGAAAAGATATTTTCTGTTCTTCAATATTCTGAACATGATAATGTCATCTTAGCAGTGTATCGTTTGGAAGGTGATGCTGATCAATGGTGGAATATTATTAAGAATACGAGGCAAAGGGATGAAATTGAGTCCATGGAATGGGATGAGTTCAAGAACTTATTTTTCAATAAGTATTTCCCTCGTATTCTTCGAACAAAGATGGAGAAGGAGTTTCTTGAAATGAAGCAAAATGATGATGAATCTGTTGGTACCTACGAAGAAAATTTTACAAGACTTGCAAGGTACACTTCTGAAATTATTATCCAACCTGAGAGTAAGATCGATCGATTCTTTAGTGGCTTAAAACCATGTCTTCTAAGGGCGTTAGCCATAAGGGACTTCAATAGCTATGAGGAAATTGTTCAATGCGCTCTCAAGGTTGAGATGGAGATTGGTGCAACCCATCAGTCACATGGGTTTGATAAGAAGAGGAAAATGGAATTCAAAGGGAAATCTAAAGACCACAATGAAAAGAAGATTAGTTTTCCCTTATGCTCAATGTGTTGAAAGAAACATGGAGGAAATTGTCTTAAGGGGACAAGAAAATGTTATAAGTCTGGAAAAGAAGGTCATCAGACAATTGAATGTCGAAATAATGGGAAGAAGATGTATAATGATGCAAACAAAGGAAGGGATACACAGAATGAACCTACTACACTTCAATGTTTCAAGTGTAAGGAGATGGGACATTATTCCATTCAATTCCAAAATCCAAGGGTTGATGATGATGATCGACATCAACAAACTCTTAAGGCCAAAGACAAAGGAAAGTCACATGAAATTACTATCGGTGATGTGGAGTACGACAACAAAGTGGTGAGAGGTACACTTACCATCCACTCTAAAGTAGAAAATGTTTTATTTGATTCTCGATCCAACCAGTCTTTTATTTCTGAAGAATTTTCTAAGCGTATCGCCGTATTACCTCAACAATTAGATGTTGAGTTGGCTGTGAAAACTCCTAATGGCACAACAGTCGCATCAAAAGTTTACAATTCTTCTCCGATTGAAGTTTGTGGGAAAGTGCTTCCTTCAAATCTTGTGATCCTTCCTATAGTGGAATTTGATGTTATTCTTGGCATGAATTGACTTTCTTTATATGGAGCTCATATCAATTTCCAAAGAAGGGAAGTCACATTTCATATTCCAGATAAATCTATGATCGTCTATCGATGCAAGGATGAACATAACCTTCCAGTGGAAATTTCTTCCATATTATGGGTCTTGATTCCACTAAATGAAGGTTATTTATCTCAAATGGTCGGAGAGAAACTCATGATTAATAATATGCCCATTGTACAGGAATTCGATGATGTATTTCCAGAGGAATTTCCAGGTCTTCCCCCAAATCATGAAGTTGACTTTTCAATAGAACTCATACTGGGTGCTTTACCTATTTCAAAGACAACTTATAGAATGGCCCCAATTGAGTTGCAGGAATTGAAGAATCAACTCAAAGAGAATCTTGATAAAGGATTCATACGCCCTAGTGCGTCACCTTGGAGATCACCTGTTCTGTTTGTTAAGAAGAAAGATAGATCAATGAGACTCTGCATTGATTATCAATAACTTAACAAGATCAGTATCAAGAACAAATATCCTCTCCCATGCATTGATGACCTATTTGACCAACTACATGGAGCTCAATACTTTTCCAAGATTGATCTTCATTCAGGGTATCATAAATTAAGGGTCAAAAGGGAGGATATACCAATTACGGCTTTTTGTACAAGGTATGGACACTATGAATTTATAGTGATGCCATTTGGTCTTACTAATGCCCCTACTATCTTCATGGATCTGATGAATAGAGTCTTTAGAAACTATCTTGATCAGTTTGTGGTAGTCTTTATAGATGATATTCTTGTCTATTCAAAGAGCAAGGAAGAACATGAAGATCACTTGAGAGTTGTATTAAAGACCCTAAGAAAGGAGAATATTTATTCCAAATTTACCAAGTGTGAATTTTGGCTTCGAAAAGTTGCATTTTTGGGTCATATAATCTCAAAAGAAGGGATATCTGTGGATCCAGCAAAAACAGAGGTTATCGAAAGATGGTCGAGACCAACAATAGTAACTGAGATCCGAAGTTTTCTTGTTTTGGATGGATATTACCGACATTTTGTGAAAGATTTTTCAAGGTTATCTAACCCACTCACCAAGTTGACTCGGAAAGGAGTTATGTTTGTTTAGACGGAGGAATGCGAAGAGAATTTCAAAGAGCTAAAAAGAAGGTTAGCCAGTGTACCTGTGCTCACACTACCTTGCAGTGGAGAAAGGTTTGTGATCTATAGTGATGCATCCAAGAAGGGACTGGGGTGTGTTCTCATACAAAATGATATGGTGATAGCTTATGCCTCACGACAGTTGAAAATCCATGAGCAAAATTACCCAACTCATGATTTGGAGTTAGCTGCGGTAATCTTTGCATTAAAGATTTGGAGGAATTTCCTTTATGGTGAAAGGTGTGATATTTATACTGATCATAAAAGTTTAAAGTATATTTTCACTCAAAAGGAGCTGAATATGAGTCAAAGAAGATGGTTGTAGCTGATTAAGGATTACGACTGCTCAATTCATTACCACCCTGGGAAAGAAAACAAGGTAGCAGACGCATTAAGTTGATAAGACCATGCTATCTTATCCATGATGAGGATCACAAAAGATCCAATATTTATGGATTTACAAAGGATGGATCATGGAATTATAATGGAAAGGGAAAAATCTTATCTTTATCAAATGAATGTTCAACCATCTATACACGTGAATATTAAAGAGGAACAAAAAGAAGATGTAGAGATACAAAAGAAGGCGAGAAATGTTCCTGAATTCAACCTTGATTGTGATGGGATAATAAGGTTCAGGAATCGGGTTTGTGTTCCTCCCATCCCAGAATTAAAGAAGGAGCTACTGGACGAGGCTCATAGTTCTTCATTTTCTATTCATCCTAGAAGTAAAAAGATGTATAGGGACTTGAAAGAGTACGTCTGGTGGGATGGCATGAAAAGAGATGTTTCTGAATATGTCTCTCGATGCTTGGTTTGTCAGCAAGTTAAAGCTGAGAGACAAAAGTCTAAGGGGATGTTAGAACCATTACCCATACCAGAATGGAAATGGGAAAACATCACTATGGACTTTGTCACTGGACTTCCTAAAACATCCAAAGGCAATAATGCTATCTGGGTTATAGTTGATCATCTTACGAAGTCGGCACACTTCATTGCTATTAGAGAAGATTTTTCTCTTGATCATATTTCCAGGATATATATAAAGGAAGTGGTGAGATTGCATGGAGTACCACTTTCCATTATATCTGATCAGGATCCGAGGTTTACCTCGAAATTCTGGTGAAGTCTTCAGCATGATCTAGATACAGAGTTGAGTTTTAGCACTGCTTACCATCCGTAGACATACGGTCAGTCTGATAGGACAACTCAAACTCTAGAAGACATGTTTAGAGCTTGCTCTATGGATTTAAAAGGTGGTTGGGATCAACACCTATCTTTGGTGTAATTTTATTATAATAATAACTTTCACTCCAGTATTCAGATGGCTCTTTATGAAGCCCTCTATGGAAAGAAATGCAGAACTCCAACTTACTGGGATGAAGTTGGGGAAAGAAAGCTATTAGGACCTAATCTTGTTGATGAGATGGTAGAAAAGGTCAGATCTATTCAACATCACATAAGAGCAGCCCAGAGTCGACAGAAAAGTTATGCCGACAACCGAAGAAAAGACCTAGAGTTTGATGTGGGTGATAAAGTGTTCTTACGAATATCTCCCTGGAAGAGGGTCATGAGATTTGGAAATAAGGGAATGTTGAGCCCTAGATATATCGGTCCTTTTGAAATTCTGGATCGTTTTGGGAAGGTAGCTTACCTATTGGCGCTTCCATGGAATCTATCTCAAGTTCACGATGTGTTCCATGTATCTCTCATGAGAAAGTACATACCCGATCATTCACATGTACTCAGCTCAGAAGTTGTACCGCTGGAGAAAGATATTTCTTATGAAGAACAATCAATAGAGATTCTGGATCATAGCGAAAAAGTCCTACGGAACAAGACCACTCAATTTGTTAAAGTTTTATGGAGGAACCACCAATTATAAGAAGCTACATGGGAACTTGAGGATATGATGAGGGAGAGGTATCCTCATCTGTTTGTAATGAAGTGACAAATTTCGAGGGAAAAATTCATTTTAAGGGGGGTAGAATTTAACACCCTGAGATTTTATGAGAAATATTTTTTTATGTCTTATGTTATGCGCAACACCAAAGGAATCTTTCACAACACACAATACTAACTTGGCTTGCATTACACGCAATCACGACCTTCCTCGATAGCGTGTGTAGTACGCAATACCGAGTTTCACTAAATAACGATATATTATTATGGACTAGGCGTTATGAATAGTATTAATTGAATTTTGAATTTTTTAACATTATTTTTCTTCTTACACATTTTCTAGAACGTGGTAAGAGAACAAAATAATTTTTTTGGGTAAAATAAGTATTTTTAAAAAAATGCAGTTTTGCCGCCTTTTGATGGCGCACCCACATTAAATCTAGTTTTTGACATGTTTATAAGTTCAATTTGACAAAATAAATTCTTCTTTACAATCAGGATATAAAAATTTACATTGGATAAATCTTTGATATTTTTCTGATAACTTTCATATTTTGATAAATAGTAAAAATATGCTAATTTTTAATTAAAAAAAAACTTTTTTCATTGAGATACTTTATATGGATAAATTATAATATTGAATGGTTTTAAAGTATAAATAGAATATATTTTTACCATTTAATATAATTTATGTCATTATAATTAATTTCACATTGTGTTCACAGGTAAAAACATTTCAATCTTTGGCAATGTTTTAACTTCTAAAACCCGTTTTCTTAATAATGGGATTAATTTTAATTTAATTACTGCAACTTATGTGTTTTGAATTTTGAAAAATGGATTCCATATTTGGAATCAGTGGATCCAAATTATGTTAATAGGCAACTTTTTATTTTTGGGCATTATGAATAGTAACTACGGTAAATTTTATTTACCATAGTTAAAGGTAAATCGAGTAATTAAGGGTAAATATAATATTATAAAATTACCCTAACACCTACCAAAATTCTATTGGATAACTAAAAGTCCACCAATATCACCTAAGGGTCGGATTAGATTCATTTAATGAACTTTTTTCCATGAAAATAATTTAATTATTATTAAAACCAAAGAAAGTGACAACATGTCAATTTCTTAAATCTTATAAGTATAATAATTTTAATTTAGTTATAAACTCAATGAAACATAGAACATGAATAGTCTCCAGAAATCTAATACAATTATATACATCATATGAATTTACTTAGAATTTTTATGGATTAAATAATTATCATTAATTATGACACAACAGTGATGTTGAAATTATTTTATTAATTAAAATATCAAATAAATAATTTTAAAAATATTAAAATAAATATTATATGAACTATTTAATGTGATCCAATAATTTTATAGATACATATGACATTTTATGAATCTATTAATGCTTTTAGTTAGAACATATTTTCTGTATATATTTTATTTAAATTCAAATAAATGAATAGTGTCAAAATTGACACTATTGTTATTTTATAAAAATAACATATTATGAAATTGTTTAAAAATCAAAAAAATATTTAAAAATTATAAATTAAAATATATATGGTCGAAAGCTTAATAAAGTGTCAAATTATGGAAAATTCACAACACATTTGTAATTATTTATAATAATTTAAAATTTAGAATATTATTACACCAAATAAAATTAAATTGATAAATAAGGATAAATCAAGTGGATAATGTTTAAAATAAATTCCTAACATGTATAAATTTTATTGTTTTATGATATTACAACCCTATATCATCTAATATTATGATATGAGTCATTTTGGAAGTTTTTAAGTGGGTTTGGGATTTAATATAAACTAATATTTCTTATATTTCCAAAGGTGCCCCTCTCCTCCCTTATAAAAGGGCACCTCCTACCTCTCCTCCTCATACCAATTTGAGCCTTCAAGATCGGCCAAAACCTGCCCATTTCACTTCCCCACTTCCCTATAAACATCCTAGAGGTCCTGGTCTTCTTCAAAGACCAATTTTAGTGCCCTAAGAGGAGGTCTCAAAGAGGCGCTTCAAAGAAGAGGTAATGTCCGTTACCGATTCTTTCAACTTTATTTCTTGTTCTACTTATTCTTATTTAGTTATTTCATTACGAAGTAATAAAATCAGTATCAATCATATAATGATATGTTATTATAAGTATGAAACAACCCTATTTCACCATCTATCCATCCTACGGAAAACGAAATCACCGCGTGTGCGTACGTATGGAATATCGTCTCCACGCCGTGGTGTAATCTATTTTCCACCACCACCTTACTTGGATGGGTATATTGGTGTAAATAATGACTATATATGATTATTGTAAAGTTATATTGATTCTTAAATAGTATACATACACTCCAATACAATTCCACAATCATGGGAATGATATCATCCCTCGTGCGTACGTACGGAATACCGTCTCCACGATGTGATGCGACTCGTTCTACATGATATTCATTGCATAATGATTATATAAATGAATTTAATGAATAAATATGATATATATTACACTAATAAAATTCTGGAAATGAGTTTTTTATAACCTAAAAAGAGTAATAAGAATTTATTCTACAAAACACACATACGAACATAAAGCAATAAACACCCAAATAACAAGTAGCAATGAAATATTACTAATAAGAAGCTAAGAAAATGACCATATATGATATCATAAAAATAAGTATGATTCTAGAATAAGTCAATGACATTATTTAAATCATTATACAGAAGTTTTGGACACTTACGTAGCAAATCAGACATAAGGTAAGGGAAAATCTCACAATCTCATTTTTATCCGAGATTGTTTATAATTCAGAATTTACTAGAGAATATTTATCATCAACATCCATATTTCCTCAATATGTAATATTATTTCCATCCACGTACAATTGTTTAAATCCAATTTTACCCTTCGGTTAGTTTTTAGTAAAAGATATGAAAGGAATATTTTGTCGTTTTTCGTACGAGGTACTTTTTTACTTTTCCGGAAAAAGTACGGGAAGAATGTTTTTTTAACTTATACGAAATGAATGGATTTTTAGAACATTATTTCCATGAAGGTTCCTTTACAAGTTTTCAATTTTATTTTTAATCAACTTCTTTTAGTTTAAAATTGTATGACATGTTAAGAAAGGAAAAATGTTTTTGAAGTAGAAAGGATATTTTCCTCAAGAATGGAGTTCAAGTGTTTTATCAAAATTATTTTCCATATAAGAAAATATAGGGTTTTGTTTATATCCCAATTATTAAATTGATTTTATTATGTTGTGATGGAATTATTTTTATGAATTCCTTTATCTTATATTAATTTTTTTATGATGTCAAGATGTTTAAGACTCCCATTTTTATTACATGGGTTATGCTATGATGTATGATATGTGATTTTGTGGCACACATAAGAATGGTTTAATTATGAGATGGGTGGGACCTATATCTCCCTCCAATACATTGGGTAAATATTTATATCTCATGATATAGACATGGCTGGAACGACAGGTTAAACCGGTTCAGTGAAATAGGACTGAAACGAGGAGTGAACTCGGTTCAGAAAAGGACTTTGTCCACTAAGATAGTCTTGGAAATGAGTCTTGACTACTAAGAAATGATTATCTATGATTATGTGTGTATGCCACAGAGCTTCATGTTTTATGTTATGATTATTGGAATTACATTTCACTTCTATGATTTATCCCATGTTATGATCTCTTTTGCAGGATATGATTTTCAAAAATGTTATGTTCTTATAAATATGATATGTTTGATATTTATTTTATTTACCCTTACTGAGAATTTGAGCTCACCCTTTTGTATGTTTTATTTTTCCCAGGTCGTGAATAAGGATATTGAGTAGTATATTCCAAAAAGGGACTCTAGATATGATGAAATAAATGGGAGACAACGTAGATGATTTATGAACTAGTTGTTTATGTTTCCCAGTTTCTAAAGACACTATACCTATACGGTCCTTTCATGGTTTTTTTATATGTTGTAATAATTATGCTTCAATTTTGAAGTAATAAACATTTATGTAAATTATGGGTCGTTAAAGTGTCATTGTTTGTCATGTGATTGTTTTTTATTCCCTTCCTCTTTAGACAGGTTTAACAGGTTCATACCAACATGGGAACAAGATCCATAAAGTTTACAAGAAAAATTTGACTCTCTGATTCACCCTCCCCTCTCAGAGTGTTTCGAGGTCTTTCAATTGGCATCAGAGGGTAAAGGTTACTAGTGCTTAATTTGTCATTTGTTGTCATGGAGAATCCAATCAATGTTAATGGTGTTCCCCTCTTCGATGGAAGTAGTTTTAAGATATGGGAAAATAGGATGAGATCTCACTTAAGGTCTCTTGGAATGGATGTCTTATTTTATATTATACAGGGAATACAAGTCACCTATCCTATAGGACTATCAATGATATATACAGAAAATAAATTGCTTGATGTTAATGCAAAAACATAGAATTCTTTCACTACAACCCTTTCTGATCAGATTTATCTAAAGGTAATGAGTTTCACATCATCCGAGTCAATGTTGAATAAAGTGGATAATATTTATGAAGGTGATAACAAAGTGAAGGAGGAGAAACATAAAGTACTACAAAACACTTTTAATGATCTCAATATGCACCCTGATGAGAATGAATATTACTTTTTAAATTGAATTACTGAAGTTGTAGGAGCAATCCAAGGTCTGGTTGAAGAAATCAATGACATTGACATCATAAGGAAAATCTTGAGAAGACATCCACCCATTTATAATGAACAAGTGTTAGACCATGAGGAAAGAGATATCTCCAAAATCTCAGTTTATGATCTACAAATAAATCTATCGGTATATGAAATGATAATCAAACCATATGAAGCTATGACTCGTGTAATCAAGGAAATGGAATTCAAAGGCATGAAAAAACTAAAAGTTTTAGGATATAGTAGTGATGAAGATGACAAGGAAAATGAAACTATTTCCATCATATCCAAGAATCTCAAGAAGGGAATATGGAAATTTAAATGCAAGATACCTGTAGCTTGTTTTTACTATGGAATATTTGGGAACATTTCCTCTCATTGCTCAAAAAAATTTGATGATGAAGAGAGAAAAGTTAAAAATATGGAGAAACCTTGAAAAAGTTACTTAAACAATGGAAACTTTAAATTTTCAAATAAAGTAGAGAAAAATGGGTTTTTATGTGAGGAGGAAGTTGATGATAACGAATTCTGTGATAAGAAGAACCAGAATATAAGACTGGAAACAATGCCTCCTTAATGGATACCATTAAAATTTCAGAACTATTGATAGATAAAGCTAGAGATAGTTAGCGGAATACTAATGTCATTACCAAGTTGTATATTAAGGATTATTTTTTTAAGATTGAGAATAAATTTAAGAGATTCTATTAGTGTAAAGAAATGGCAGTTGAATCATTAAAATATATTGATTAGTTGGAATCAAAAATTGAATGACTGGAAGAACTAGTGAAAGTACAACCATCAATCCTTGAAATCACTATTGATGTTGTGGAACTAAAACTCACAATTAAAGAACAAGAAAAGGCCATCAATGACCTTATCTTGATACTATAAAAGAATTCCAAGGCTGTTGAGAGACTCAAAGAAGAAGTTTTTACTATGAGAAGTAAAATCTAAAGTTAATCAATTTAAAAAGAAACAAAGAAGAAAATACAATTTCTAAGGTTCTAGGATGCTGAGCTGCTAGAGAGAGAAAAACATGGTTATGATTAAGTTGAAAAGATCTTGAGTGATCAATGAATCTCATTCATGAGAAAGAGTTGAATTGGTTGTGATCCCAAAACATAAAATTCTATAAATATGGTGAACTAGAATAAAAGAAATATAAAATTTTATCTTGTTGAAAAGCCACCAAAATTGCTGAAAACAAAACCCTTAAATCAAACTGAAAAAAGAAATGAAGATTATCCTTGAGTTTTTAGAAATGATAGGTAGTCAAAATATTTTCTCGAGGAAGAATTAATCAATCGAAATAGAAGTGAGAAGACATTTTCTTTCATCACTACTACAAATATGGCTTATAATAGCGCTAAAAATAGCCTTTAACAGTGCTAAAAAAGCGCTGTTAATCTCGGAGAAGATAAAGGGGGGTCCCCTTTATCAGCGCTAAAAATAGCGCTGATAAAGGTAGTATTTTTCAGCGCTATTTTCAGTGTTGATAAATGTATAATATATCAAGGCTATTTTGAGAGCTGATAAAAACTACCTTTATCAGCAATCAAAATAGCGCTGATATATTATCCATTTATCAGTGCTTAACTAGCGCTGATAAAGGCCAAAGATCCTATCCAAAACCAGAACCTCCATAGAACCTGCCCAGCACCTGCACACATTACAACACCTACACAGAGTCCAAACAAAACCTGCACAAAGCACACACAACACCCACACACTAAGCACAGAAGAACAAAAATGATACATACATTTACTTGAAATCATGAATACAGAACAACACATTTCTATATACATTTCAAACAATGTTTAATTTGGTTACAATTACATTTATCCAACAAATAGTTAAAAAAAATGATATTCCATCCTTTTTGCATCCATCCGCTCTAAAAAATTGTCATCCATGGCGGCGGTTTCTGAACAAAGCATTCGAACTGAGGAAAAATATTTCACCTACATAATAATACAAATATTATGTTAGTAATAAAATAATGAAATAAAAAATGGGGTTGCTAAATGGAATTATACTAGTGCGGCACAAAACATAAAATATCCAATTAACGAAATTGGTGCATGGTTAGGGATAATTATATATAACAATCAAATGGACCAATGTTTAGTAGAACATGGGCTATTTAATGATTCGAGGGGGAATAGATAAACCTACAGTTTGGTTCTAAGGTTATTATGGTCTCACATTGATGGTTAATGGTTTGTAAAATAAAGTGATGAACTTGTGTAAGGTATGATTTTTTGGGGAAGTATCTCTATATGGTTGAATAATGGATTGTAATCCAATCAATGAAACTATAAAAATTATAAGTGTGTGTATATTGAATCCCACATTGTTGGAAAATAATTTATTTTACCCTTAGGCCTAATAATTCACCTAATTAATGAGTAGAATTAACAAATTTTCACTATAAACCATTAAAGCGGGTTACCCTCATATATCCCTCATTCCACTCAACAAAATCCATTACATGCACTCTCCTCCTTCTCCCTTCCCCCATGGGATATCTCCCTTACTTTTGAGATAAATCAAATATTATCAATTACAGTAAAAGAGTGGTGGAATATATTCAACCCTATTATCCTCCTCTATTAGATACCAATGACGTGCCTTTTGCAATGACATTAAACCTTGGCTATATACCTATATCCACTGTTTAATACCCTGGATATATGTCCCCCCACTCCATAAAAAAGAAGCACCCCTGCCCCCTTCCCCAGCACACACCCTACACACTGCCCACCCCTGAGCACACCCCTACCCCTGCACACTCCCTACCCCCTAAACACCCCCTTCCCCCTTCCCCAGCACACCCCTGCCCACTGCACTTCCCCCCTCCCATTGCACAACCCTTCCCACCCCCTACATATTTCAAAAGAACCCAGCACACCCCTACCCCTTCCCCCTCCCCCAGAAAACTACCCTACCCAGAAAACCCACAATTTAATACCATGAATATATGTCCCCCCATTCCATAAAAAATAAGCACCCCTACCCCCTTCCCCAGCACACCCCCTACACGCTGCCCACCCCCGAGCACACCCCCTACCCCTGCACACTCCCTGCCCCCTGAACACCCCCTGCCCCCTTCCCCAGCACACCCCATCCCACTGAACTTCCCCCGGCCCATTGCACACCCCCTTCCCACCCCATATATATTTTAAAAGAACCCAGCACACCCCTACCCCTTCCCCTACCACTTTTCCCTCTTCCCATCCCCCAGAAAACCACACTTGCCCTCTCACCCTGTCCCCTGCACATCATAATGAAAATACCTTGTATGGAAATTGTGCTCAATTTACATTATACACATCATATATATCAACACATTATCATGTACTTTCATTCAATGTAAATACACATATATAAACTCTCTACATCTCATAAGAAAAGCCTCTTTAAAATTCACAAACACATTAAATCCATTTGAAAACACCAATCACACAACTTTCTCATTTCTTTAAACACATTTAAAGGACTTAAGCATGAAAATACACAAGAAATACAACTTCATTCATTTTAAAAATAACTTTCAAGTCTATACACACCCCAAATTCCTTTGATAACACATTTTTAACCACACAAACATTTCATATAGTACACTTAGCAAGCAAATACAGCATAATAAAATCATCATATAATGTAAAAGCAAGGAATCACCTACATAATGCGTGGAATATTCTGAAATCTGCTGGAAAACATAAAACCACACCTCCACAATACCTTAATAAGGAATGATTAAACATTAATATTGAATATATTAATGGAAAAACATGTTTAACTTGTGGTATTCCATGATTTTAACATCCCACAAGGATAGAGGGTAACGAATTTAATGTCTTACAAGGATGTAAGACCTGGGTGGATCAAAACACTTATAAAGGTGGATCAGGTAGGTACATCTCTAAGAGGGAGCACCTGGAATGTTTACCTGATAGATGGATCAAAACGCCCAATGAGGTCTGACCCAAGTGTGGTGCATCCCATAAAGGTAAGTTTTCTCATTTGGAAGACTTATTCGGATGCCACTAAGGGAAATACAAGAGGGAAAATAAGCGAAGGTGTACCCCAGTGAGGGGGTCACCATGGTTTACCATTGGTTGGGATTTAACCTCATGGAGGCTTCCTACGTACCCTATTTAGAATACAAGGATCAAAACCCATATATTTAAAAGAGGTATGTTGTGGGTATTACCCATGGTTAGCTTCCATTCACACTAGGAATACTCTTGGATGGATGAGTATGGGTTTTGTGGGGCTTATGCATTGTTAGATTCTCATGTTCTTCCAAGAATAGTAATGGGATGAATGGGAAATACGTGCTAAGATGGACCATGTGAATGGAGTGATCCTTATAAAGTGGCACGAGGCACAAAAAACATGTGGAGCTGTCTGTAAACATTATTTTTGGTGGCCATGTGGCTTATCAGACTCCCCATACCTTCCATAAACACCTCAAAACATCACAAGGACCAAATTCTACATGATGGTGCATCACAGGGTTGATTCTTTTGATGATTTACTGGTCATTTGAGCTTGGATTTCATCTCAACCAGCCTTTCCCTTACTTGAATTATCTTGGGACCCATATTTTGGTTCCAAAAAATCCCTCAACGATACTGATTATCTCATGCATCTACCTAGAAATAATTGTGCAAGTCAAACAACAACACATGTTCTCAAATACATGTTCAAACAAATGAGATACAAAAAATGGATTTTGTTGATCCTCAGTGGTTTCGTCGTTCACCCCATACGCACTGCACACCATCATGCCTTACTTCAATATTAATTTGTTCAAAGATCAATAATATGAATCCGAGGATAAAAAACATTGAGTAATAAATTAATATTTCAATAAATCAGAGCATTCTCAATTCACCGAAGAAGGTTGGAGGATAATAAATGATCATATATAGATAACATAAGTGGTAGGAATTTACCTTCATACTATTTGTGTAAAATCTTCCATCAGGTATATTTCCCATTCGTTTCTAAACACATGTATATCATCTTCTGAATATGAGTTTTTGCGACAGTCATAGTAGTACTGAAAAAATATAAATACACAAAGGATTAATAAATATTTTAAATGAACTCGTCATTATTTTCGAAAATACCTCATCAGGGATGCTAGTTTTTTGATGAAATACAATCTCTTTCATAAATTTACAAACATAATAACCATCGTCCTTTCCGTTTGTTTGTTTTGGACACTACAGAAACACTGAAAACAATAAGTAATTTCTTTTGATATGTGTTTGGATAGTGAAATGTTATTATATATACCCAGATACTTTTCCAGTAGGGTGAACATCGTGTATGTATAAGATACCTGATTTAATCTGACATATATCAAATTTATTCCAAGTTAGTCTTACAAAGACTGAATGATGCCTTCGAAAATACATGACATGCGAACAAGAGGAAACCAATGAGTAACAGGAGAAAACAGTAATAAATATGACGCTATCTCAATGTACTCAAGGTGATGATAAGATGTTGGTCATGATAAACTATGAGTTTGGAGTACAATAATGCTTAATTGAAAAACACTACTAAAACCTGATCTAGAAAAGGATGAAATATCCTATTCATTATGTACCTTAATACAACCAATGCATTAGTTAAACCAAAAATCATTGCTAAAAAATCATACAGTCCATAACTACTCGTAAAAGAAGTCCATGGTAGGTCCATCGATGTCCAACTCATCTAATGGTATCCTAATGTCAAATCTATCTTGGAGAAGATCATAGAACCTCATAGATGATCAATGTGACTATCAATGTGTGGATGAGGATACATATTCAAGACTCTCACCAGGTTTAATCTCCAATAGTCCAAAAAAAGAATAAATACCAATCAACCATCTCTTTTAGAGAACTATAAAACCCCATGGTAAAGTACTATGCCATATGAAACCATTATATTCTATATTATCAAATTTTAATTCAAACAATTGATGCTCTTTTGGTGTTATTTTAGAAATTGTGATAGAAACTGAATTTTCTCCCAAAACAAACTGGATTATAAAGTTTATCTCTTTATTAAGAAGTAACCTCATCAGTGAAAACACCCTAAAAATGTACTACCATTGGGGAAAAAGAATCCTACAACATTCTAGAAACATCTACAATATGCCTGGCTATTTGAGCCATTAGGGTACAGTAAATATATAATTATAACATGCTATTTAAAATGAAATGTGGAAACAGGAAATTATACAGAATCCCGATAAACCCATAATACAAAACATATCACCTAGTATGTCTGTCACATATACAAATAAATAAATTTAAAAAAAATATTGAGGATCTACTTCAATCCCCAAATTCCAACTCATCCCATCTCTAAATAGTATCAGAGCTAACCTATTCGATCATGCTACAATACTGGAAATAGAATATTTCCCAACGGTTTAGAACTGTTGGGATAGGCCACATGTCACAAATGACTCATAGAACGTTGTCCTAAAGATTCAACATAATCTGAATGCATTTGGTCAGTTTTTCATATCCCAGTATTTGTTTTCAATTAAAATGTTGTCCATTTCAAATAAATCTGAGACACTTCAATTGTTGGTGGTCACACCAGGCCTCAGATTGAGGCGAAGTTGACACTTTAAAGCATAAAGGTACCATTAAATACTTACATTGGTAAACTTGTTTTGGAAATTGTTTATCTTTATCCGTGACTTGTACTTGCACCCATGAATTTGAAGGTGAGTATGAGTACACAATAGTTGACCTTCTTAGAGAAGAGTTTCTGGAAGAGTATAAGAGACATGAAGCAATGAATATCATTAGATTGTTGGAGCAAATGTGGTTTCTACAAATAATGTGGCAATCGTCTTGTGCAACACAGGCTAAGTTACAACTTGCAGGTATTGTACTTTATTTTTTTCTGGAGGCTTTTAGTGTAAATGCATTTTGGAATGATCATTGCTATTCATTGTCTTTTAGGTTCTTTTGACAGTCGAGGGGAAAGGGTGGACCTAGGTATTCTATATTCATCTTTGTCTAATCATATAACTATGAGATTATGCTATGTGATGAAAATTAATATGGATCCATCATCATTTCCATTGGGATAATCTTTGGGAATCCATATAACCTTAAGATTAAAAACTATTTCCTTTGTATCTCATACATAAATATTCAACTCGAAGGGGTAGAACATACCGCCCATGGTAACTCAAATTAAAAAAATGAAAACAAGTGTTGGTTATCCACAGAAGTCATCACACATAACCTTGGTAGACCTCTCACACATGTGAACCATCATAACTAACCAATTACCATATACTTCATCTTAGAGTCAAGATATCCCTATGGAACCTATAGGTTATCCAATTACACATCATTCACAAACAACCCACTTGTGTTGCTAAATATCAATAACATCTCTTATTTTGACACTCATCACTAATTATGAATCAAATCCCTAGACATAATCATAATCACATTAATACCACACTATCTATTATGGAAATCCTTACTGGAATTAGGCTCAAGATATGGTATCATTCCTATCTCACATCTATATTTACTATTTGGTCCTCACACACACAATATATAAATAATATACCAAGGGAATACCATCCATGGAACTCACATCCCACCTTGAGAGCATGAAGAGGAGGAGGACGAGGCGACGACGGTCGTGGCAGCGAGGGTGGAGGAGGCAGTGACGGTAGAGGCAGAGGCGGTGGCGGTCGCGACAGCGAGGGTGGAGGCGGCAGAGGTAGTGGCGGTCGCGTTAGCGAGAGCGGGGGTGGAGGCGGCGGCGGTGGTGGAGAAGGAGGAGGACGAGGAGGATGAGGAGGAGGAAGGAGGAGGAAGGAGGAGGACGAGGAGGAAAAGCAGGAGGAGGACAAGGTCGCGCAGCGAGGGGCCTGGTTCAGCTTCCGCGAGAGCTTGATCGCGTGCAAGCGAGGATGGCCTGTGAGGGTTATTAAATAAAAACCAACAAAACCTTTATCAGCGCTCGTTAAAAGCATTGATAAAGTTATGTTTTATAAGCGCTAAAATAAAATCGCTGATAAAACATTCATTTATCCGCACTTTTTTAGCGCTGATAAAGATCTACCTTTATCAGCGCTAAAAAAGCACTGATAAATGGGTACCCTTTATCAGCGATTATTTCAGCACTGATAAATGTAACATTTATCAGCGCTTTTAGATAGCGCTGATAAAGGCATACCCCTTTATCAGCTCTTTCTGTTTAGCGCTGATAAAGGGCAGCGCTTCCCTTGCCCTATTTTGTGGTAGTGCATGAAGTGTCAGTTTTGTTGTTATCTGGGCCATATGATGTCATATTGCAAAGATGAAAGATGCTATATGAATGGGGAAGTGTTACGAGTTCTAAAAAGGAGACTATGTTAATACCATACTTCTTATAGAAGACATAATTTCTATTGATATCGTTTTCACTATTCTAACATTGGCCATAAAGTTGTGTATTTTAGGAAGAGGTATAATAGGAAAAATTCATTCAATACTCAGAGACGATTCAATAGTCATCAATGAGATGAAGTTTCTATTTCAGATAGGTTTTCTACTCTGGAAGAAGAATATGAATATGAGTAACCCATGTACATGGAAGAGAGAATTGATATTCCATTAATGTCTTATACTCAATCCAATATCTCATGGAAAGAAAATAGGAAAATTGAAAAATCCAATTTTACAGTAGTATCCCTCAAAACTACAAAGAACAAAATCACCAGGATTCTTTATAACAGATATTTATCCCACATGATGGGTAATTATATCCTATTAAGGAATTTAAAGAAAAATGGTGATGTTACAATGGGGTTTGGTAACGATGGTGCTTTGAATATAAAAGGCAGTAAAAGTGTTGAGCTTGCCAATTGAGAGTTGAAGAAAACTGAAGTGATTTATGTGGATTAGTCTGTATCACAATATTCTTCATGTGAATCAACTCAATGACTAAAGAATTATTGTGAAATTCAATCATAATGGATTTACTATAAGAGGATACTCTGGGAATTCTCTCAGGAAAGGCTATATAATAGAAGGAAAAATATATCAGGTTGATAGAAAGAAGAAAATTTTCTACCTAACAGTTAGAGAGGAAAACAACTTGTGGCATCAAAGATTGGGGAAAATCAATAAGCAAGACATAGAAAATATATCTGAGATGAAGATAGTAATTAATATCCCTAGTTTAAATCATGAATAAAAAAGTACATGTGATTATTTCATGCGAGGGAAACAAGTATGCAGTTCCTACTAGCCAAAGAAGAAAAGAGCATCTAATCTCCTTGACATCATCCATACATACATATGTGGCCTGATATATATTTCCAGAACACATGGAAAAAGTACTTTTTTCATTTTCATAGATGTCTATTGTATAGTTTAATGTGTTATTGTTATACACATGAAGCGACAAGTGCTTGATTTCATGAACAACTATCGAAGAATTGTTGAGAATGATACTGGATGAATGATCAATGTCCTGCAGTCTGACAATGGAGGATAATACACATCCATTGAATTTGAAAAGCACCTATAGAAGAATGGGATACAACATGAGGTGGATGTTGTGATAACTCTACAACAATATGTATTTGTTGAGAATATGAATCGATAGGTAAACAACATGGCCATAACTATGATGATTGAGAGTTGTATTCCTTAACGTTACTAAAAAGAGGTAGTTCAAGCTGTAGTGTGTATTAAAAACAAAAATGGGCTATATATGGGTGATAAAAAGACACCGTATGAATATTTTCATGGAAGGAATCCATTCTAAAAATATTTTCTTGTTTTTGGAAGCAAAAGTTTCATCTGAAAAAAAGAATAAAATCAAAGGAAGTATGGTGAAAACGCAGATGAAGGAATATTTCTTGGATAATCAATGAACAACAAATCCTATAAGTGTTTAAATAAGTTATTGGGAAGAATTGTCGAAGGAAGTGATGTTAAGATCATTTAATAGAAAAATATGAATGCTTCAAGTAATTCTTATGTTGATGTGATAGAAGATGAGTAACAGTGTGAACACGGAAAAAATGCTAATATAGAGGTAGAGGAAGATGTACAAAAACTCTTAGGAGTCACATCATGATTTTGACTAAGAAGAAGAATAAAAAGAGGAATAAATATCTTGAGAGAATTTGGTCGAACCCTGAGGGAAAAATCAAAGAGCAGAGATTGATCAGTCCAACATTATCGGGGATCAGAATGCACCTACATAGAAGAAGAGAATGTGGAATAATGTTCTGTATTCATTCCTATCTGTTGTGGAACCATCCTCAATTGAATAGGCTGCAAAGGATGAGTCATGAAAAAAATAAATGGATGAAGAGTTAAATTATATTGAAAAAAACCAGACTTTAGATCTGGACAAAAGACCAAAAGGTCACAATTTGATTCGTATGAATCATATTTTCAATAAAAAAATTGACAAGCATAAGAATTTTGATCAGAAATAAGGCACACTTGGTCTATAAGGGATATTCAAAAATCAAATATGTTGATATTTGTTAGGTCCACTAGGTTAGATACATTGATGGGGGGGGGGGTGAATCAGGGTATGATAGATTAAAACAACTTCCCCTATTGATTTTGTTTCGTTGTTAGAAAAACAATTATTCTCTCTCTTTCCCATTGTAGCGTATGAACAAATATTAAAGCAAGAACACGAAACAACAATTTAACTTGGTTCTCCCTCACTGTGCAATTTCCAAGGAGCATACACCAGTGATGTACTGATGTACCAAATCCCTTAAAAGAATATTTCGGTTTAGAAAGTTCGGAGCAGACTCACTGTCCCTACTGGTTTACAACCAATCATAATTTTAAAGCTCACTACTTCTTCAGAACATCCACTCACAGTTTAAAGACCTGTAGGTCATTTCATTATCTCTAATGAATGAATCTTCCTCTATATGTAGATGCTCTGTTGAAGTTCCACTTTCATTCACTGATGAATATAACTTTACAACAGGTGTACCGGGAAATCTTACGACTTCCACATAACCCTAGGAAGACTGACACACTTCTCTAAGACTATTGCGCAAGTGACACACAAACACTTGTGTGAAACACCCTTCTCCAATTTAGAACCTGGGAAACTCACAACCTTTTACACCTAAACCAATATTGGTGCGCAACCATCAACTGGTGCACAACATATGAATTACTTTATACTTGTGTTCCAAAACCACCACTTACATTCCCAAACCACCTGTGTAACTGGAGCTCAAAATTTTTCAAAGTGTTGAGCTTCATCATTAAATGAGGATGGTTATCCCTCTATTTATAGGCATTTTGGGCACCTTGACCGCTATGCACAAGTTTCTTCTTGGCGCGCAAGTCCAGTCGTCTCAGCCTCTGTCTCCCTAGTCACCTTGTGTGCCCAAACTAAAACATGGGTTCCCCTCTTTCCATTGCCATATTTTTATGTTTTGATCTTGAAAAAAATATGGTACACGACTTTCCAAGCCTCCAAAAAATAGGAACACAAGTCTCTTTTCCAGAAACACTTATCTCCATTTGTCTATTTTGAGGCCCAAAAATTTGGAAAAAACTGGAAAACGGTTCCACCTTATATATGTTGGCACCACCTTATATCCATTATTTTTGTACTAACTACTTTGTCAAAAAACACAATCACATCAAAAAAAAATGTTTCAATAATACCTTGAGGGATTTGTTTCCAAAAATCCCCCCCATTGGGTTTGTTGATAACTCTTCTCATAACGTTTATCTTCCCTTAGATACCTCATTAAAGGTTCAGCCAAATTATACCACTATTCACCTCTTGAGATTTATATAGAGGCTAAATATTTACTCACCACATAAGAAATGATCGGTGTGAGAAACAATAGTAGTATGAAAATTTCATCAATGAATCACTTCATTTCTAACACAAATTGTTGATACCATACTAATACCAATAAACTTCTTTCATCACGAACCTCAGATGTCATGACATCTAATCATTGATTGAACACTTCAAGAATCATTAGATTTTCTACTCCAACTCCATCACTTCTAGACTATTGTGATGTCCAAGATAATCTCTGAATGATTGTGTCGAACACTGAAGGATTCTACCACTATCTTGCTGCTCCACCAATATCATTGATCCACCTGTCAGCTTCTCCCAGTGTCCTCACTAATACATTTTTCCCACTTTTAACATACACATTTTCTCTCTATTCATCAACAAAACAAAAGGTCACTCCTTTGTGGTCTGAAACGAGGTAAAAAAAATGATCAGTACATTTAGAAAAAACTCATCATAACTCGGGGAGAGGGGGAGTTCCACATCCACACTCTTTCAAGTGCGGGGAGTCGATTGAACTCCCAAAGCTAGTCTATGCTTCTTGAATGCTTCCTTTGGTAAGGACTTCATCAGAATATCAGCAACCTATAGCTTTATAGGAATATATTCCAACTTCACTAGACCTTTATCCACCTTATCCTTAATAAAATGATATTTGATTTCAATATTCTTGGTCCTCAAAGGATGGATGGGATTTTTTCAAATATTTATTGCACTTGAGTTATCACACTAAATTACAACTGGAGACTACACTTTCATGCCCATGTCATCAAGCTTCTACTTCATCCACAATAACTACATGCATTCTATGGTAGGTATTTTTTATAAGCATTGTTCTAAACATATTGTTGATGATCCGATTTCTCCTTTAAACCACTCCATTGTGTTGGGGAGTGTTTACTAAAGAAACTCAATGTCTTATCATATGTTTATCGAGATAGTCTTACAATTGATTATTTTTTAATTCCTTAATATTGTCAGTACGAAACATCAGAATTTTCTACCCAAGCAACCTTTCAAATTCCCTCTGATACTGTTTTATGAAACTGAACACACCTGACTTATGGGAAATGGAAAATACTCATGAAATTATTCTATAATCATCAATTAATAGTGTGTAATATATTTTTTTGTCAATGAATCTTGGTGTTATAAGTCTACAAACATTAACATGCACTAATTTCAGCACTCTTGTTGACTTATTTTCCTTTTCTTTGCACGTCTTTCTGATGATATTCCCCTATTTAAAAGCATTTCATGTATGTGTAAAATCACATTATAGCTTGGGAAGATCTCTTGATGCATCAAAATTTACCAGATATTCTAGGGATGGTGGCATAGATGACCAAGTAATTTATGCTATAACATGTTTCCCTTCTCTCTGGATAAAAAACACACATATTCATCACCACTTACAAGGTAAATATTTACCTTTGTCCATTTTCCCTATAGAATCACCACACAATATCTTCCTTTGATTATACATGTCTTCTTAGTGAACTTTATAGAATTCCCTGAGTCACACAGTTCAATGACACTATGAAAATTGTGACTAAGACCTTCTACTACTAAGAGATCATCACGTCTTATTTCTTTCCCCCCAAAACTAGCCTTTAATGAGCCAATAATATTTAGGCCTTCATCATTTAAATATTTAAAACTCAATATTTTTCATATTTTATTCCTGTAACAAGATCCTTATTACCTGTCATGTGAGATGTGCAACCGCTATTAATAATTCATATACAAGAACCGTCTGATGCTTTTAGGGAAATTTCTGAAACCACTACATTTTAAGATTTCTTCTTCTTGATTCATGATTTTGTATTCATACATATAATGGATTGGAAATCATGAGCTTCCTCAAAGTATTATGGACCTGCTTCATCCTACAAAGCTGAAAATCGATTTTGTGTTTTCAGATATTTGTTGATTCTTCAATTTTCTACTTGTGGCTTCTTAGGATTTGTGTTGGCACATTCCACTAAATTATTTATGTACAATATGTAGCCATGTTCCAAAATATTCCACACTAAAAACAATTTACCCTAAAATATGTTCTATAATATTGTGATCTGTTTGGCTTCCACTATTGCTCTTGTTCCCTTCAGTATCTCATGGATTTGGAACATACATTCTGTGAATGTCCCATATTTCCACAACAATAAAATCTGATAGAGGGTTCATTATTGTGTGTCACTTATGCACTTCTAATTCCCCCTGGGTTCTCTGAATATTTTGATTTTTCTTCATAACCAAATCAATCTTCAATTTCAGAGCGGGTGCTTGTTGTCAGACTTTAACTTTCATAGTTTTCTATTTTTAGTCAAGCCCTGCATCAGCCTTTACATCTAAAAACAATTTGTTTCTTATTTTCTTCTTGTCTTCTATGCTCCATATTCAATGTTTTGGTCTTATGAATGATTTTCTTTTCTGGTATCATACTAGGAGTCAAGAGTTTTTCTTGATACTTTACTTTTATTCATAGACCAACAACTTCTTCTTAATGTTATTTGATATTCTTGATGTGATCTTTCATTGTATTATTCAATCCATTGATATCCAATTTCCATTCTTTAACCTTGAGTTTATGTTTATCAACCTTTTCTGAGATCATTGTCTTAGAGAAATTAAGTTTTTCAATTTCTTTTTCCAACTTAGACTTTTATTTTTCCTATTGTTGAATATATAGTCCGGCATCATCTACCACTTTGTTGGATTTCATTGTTTTCTCTCTCCAAACATCTATCCCCTAAAGAGATTATTCTAATTTTGCTTCCATATCAACTCTTACTTAAAATTATTATTTTTATTTATCAGTGTTGGTTTCCTCTTTTTTCTGATAACTACGGATTGATGTCCCCATAACATTTTCTCAGCGAACTTTACAGTTCTCTATCTATTCAACCTCCTTAATCTCAGACTCATCTGAACTATCACATTCTTGTGAAGGATGATTATTTTTCTTAAATAAATTTCTCTTGAACGTTTTCTTTCCTTTCACATAGGCTGAAGACTTCTTCCTAGGAATTTCAACTTCATCCTCATCATCTTCTTGGAACTTATTGGGGCACCTTGTAACATGATCTTCAATCTCTCCACATCGAAAACATGCTAGTGGAAGTTTCCATTTGAACTTTTCTTACCCTATTTTTAGGTTTGAGTAAAGGAATGACATCTCCTTGTCTATATCTTCATATTCCTGAGAATATTCAAGGGTGAGCTTCTTCATGGCCTTAAAATCCACCTCTTTAGATTTCCCCATTTCCACAACATCATTGTCATCATTTCTCATTTCATATAAAACAAGGGTCCTATGAAGGTTATCCAATGTTAGCTCTTCCGGGTATTTATCTTTTAAAACTAATACTTTTGGATTTAACCGAGGTGAAAGTTTCCTCAAGATGCGCTTCACAATTTTTATGTCTTCAATAACTTCTCCAAGACCTCACATGTCTTCTACAACGATATTTACCCCATCCAAGAATGAATCAACAGACTCATTCAGGGTCATTCTCAGATCTTCATAATTGTTCCATAGAACTTGTAGCTTTACCTATCTAACATTTGTATCTCCTTAATTTATATTCAATAGATTTTCCCACATATCTTGTGATGTTTTGTATGAAATCAACTTCATATAGATATCATTGGATAGGGCACCCCTAAGTAATTGATTCCCATAGACTCAACATCTAGTTACATTCTTTCAGCCTTTAATAATTCACCACTATTGATGTCAGCTGAGATACCTTTCATCACTTCAATAAAAACATCCATTCCCAAAGATCAGGAGTAGTGTTGCATCCAATTCTTCCATAATTGAAAGTTGTTCCCGTCGAAGATCATAATCCCTTTATGATTGGTGATCTCCATTGATATAGAAAACTGATATCAACCTTTACCTATGATTCCAATTGTTAGGTCCAATTGGTTTGATACGCTAATAGGGGGGGTGGGGTAGGATCAGGGTATGATAGATTAAAACAACTTCCCCTATTGATCTTTTTTCGTTGTTAGAAAAAAATCTCTTCTATCTCCTTCTAGTTGAATAATATCAACAAATATTAATGAAATCACATGAAACAACAATTTTACTTGGTTCACCCTCATTGAGCTACGTCCAAGGAGCATACACCAGTGCTATACCGATATACCAAATCCACTAAAAGCACATTTCTATTTACAATGTTTGGACCATACTCACTATCCCTACAGGTTTATAACTAATCACAATTCAAAATCTCACTACTCTCTCAACTAAAGAGAGCTCATTGATTCTTCATAAGATCCAATCATAGTTTATATACTTGTATTTCCTTTAATTATCTCTATTGAATGCATCTTCCTATGTATGTATATTCTCTATAGAAGTTCCACTTTCATTCACTAATTAATAGAAATTTACTACAGGTGTACTGGGCAATATTCCAACTTTCACGCAACCCAAAGCAGACTAGAACACTTCTCTAAGAATAACACACAAGACCTGCACAAAAACTTGTGAGAAACACCCTCCTCCAACACCAAACCTGGCCGACTCACACCCTTTTACTCCCAAACCAATATTTTCATGCAACTATCAACTAGCGCACAACTTATGAATTACTTTATACTTGCACACCAAAACCACCACTTGCACGCCCAAACCACCTGTGTGACTAGAGCTTCAAAATTCTCTATGTTTTGAGCTTTATACTTAAATTATATGGGGTATCCCTATATTTATACACATTTTGGTCACCCTGAGTACCACGTGCAAGTTTCCTCCCAGCACACAAGTCAAGCCATCTCGGCCTCTGTCGCCCTAGTCACATTGGGCGCCCAAAAAAAAAATGTGGGCACCCCTATTTCCTTTTACATATTTTGATATTCTATTCTTGGAAAAAATATGGTGTAAAAATTTCCAAGCCTCCAAGAAACCAGTGCACAATTCCCTTTTCCAGAAACAGTTTTCCCCATTTGTTGATTTGGAGGCCCGAAAATTTGGCAAACACTATAAAACAGTGCCACATTATATCTATTGGTTCCACATAATATGTGTTATTTTTATATTCCCTACTTTTTCAAAAAAACACAATCACATAAAAAATACTTTAATGATAACTTGATGGATTTTCCCCAACATTGTTAAAGAGACATTTTCTCCAGCAGTGATAATGGAGTTAATCAGACTATTTCTTGCCATGGAAATCCAAAGAGGTTATAAAGTGTATCAAATAGATGTCAAGACAACATTATTAAATGGATTATTGGAAGAATAAGTCTACATTGAAAAACTATGGGGTTCTTTCTTTTAAATGACAAACTGAAGGTTTTCAAATTAATGAAATATCTCAATGGACTAAAATAAGAACCATGGGTGTAGTACTCTCGGTTGGACTCTTATCTAAGAAAGATTGAGTTTAAAAGGGGAGGAGTGGATCAAAATCTCTAGGTGAATAATTACCAAAAGGATCAGTTCATGGTATTGGTATACATGGATATTATTATTTTCGGTGGAACCAAGCACAAATTAGTGGATGAATTTTCCAATCATATGAAATCTGAATTTAAAATGGCCATAATTGGTGAACTCACTTACTTTTTAGTGTTGCAGGTGATTTATAAGAAAGATTACACTTTAATTTCTTAAGAAATTTATTCTAGAGAGCTACTTAATAAATTCAATATGCATGATTCCAAACCAATTTGGACTCCAATTATAGTTGGAACAATGCTCAGGTGGCATGATGATGTGACTTCTATGGATCCCACCATGTATAGAAGAATCATTGGAAACCTACTATACATAACAACGATATAGCTAGATATGTCTTTGCAACATTCCTTGCATCCCACTTTCAGAGTAATCCAAAGGAAGAACATATGGTATAAATGAAAAGAATACTGAGATACATTCAAAGTACACATAATTATGGGCTATACTTTACTGCAGGAAGAGATAGTGAACTATATTCCTTTTCTGATACTGACTGGGATGAAGATGTAGTGGATAGAATGTCCACAAGTGTTGAAAAATTCTATATTGGGATGAAATTAATGGGTTGTTTAAGAAATAAACAGGAAAGGAAATCTATTATTACTGACAAATCTGAATATATATCCACTACCAAGGCGTGCACTCAATTACTTTGGATGAAACAACATCTGACTGACATAGGTGATGAGGTGAAACAACCAATGGTGATTCATTGCTATAACAAGATTTCAATTGATGTTACAAAGAGTCTTGTTCAGAATTCTCATACGAAACATATTGAAATCATATATCACTTCATCAAGGAAAAAGGTGAATAGATAATGATCAAAATGGACCATTTGGAAACTGATGAGCAAGTGGTTGAAATTATGACCATGCCACTCTCAATGGATGTGTTTGAGAAACATCAGTTAGACCTCAGTGTTCAGCCACCTCCCAGTACATAATGAGGTTACCAAATTCCCCTCCCCCAAATGTTTTTAACTGTGTTATTTTTTTTGTGGAAGTCATGTAGGTTTATGGGAAAGATACGATCTAGGGGGTGTTTTTCTGAACTCTATAGTTTTCAAATACAAATTTTTGGTTTTATTAACAATCAGTGAGAAATGAATAAATTCAATGTGAAAATTTGGAGGCTGAATAGGGAAAAAATTTGGTGTTGTGAGGAATAAATTGACTGTTAATTCAAACAAAAAAGAATAAAATTCGTGTGTTCTCTTTAATTTTATACAACGATCATTGCCCACATAGACTTAGAGTATGATCTATGTTGATTCTTGCATCTCGGGTTTTGATTTTGACCGATGCTCTGTTGAATTTATCTGAATATCACCAAAAAACCCAAAGGGATAGATTTATGGAACCATAGATTTCATTTTCTAAATGGAATATGGTTTGTGTCTACTGTCAATCCTATAATAGATGATCAGGGAGATTTCTAGGAAAGGGATCATACAGTTCAATCCATAAGAATTATTGAAGGGGGTGGAGTTTCCCAGTTTTTTCCAATTTTTTTGGCCTCAAAATATGGAGCTTGATGTTGAAAAATGAAGGTTTTTCAAATAAGAGTGAATGGTATGAAAAATGTCAATGAAAATTGGTAAAATAAGGGAACCACATACCACGTTCTGGAAATGGTTCGCGGTCGCGTACATGGCAATGAGAACAATATGTAGAGCGGTGAGCAGATCTGAAAACGGTTTGCATGATGGTTAACGGTGAAGGCATGTGGTATACGGGATGCTGAAGGTTGGAGAGATTGCTATGGTTTGCAAAATAAGAGCGGTACACTGTGGATGCGAATAACATAGAACTGGAGTTCAGTATATAGTGAATAATATCTCACATTGAAAATTTGGGTAAATCGAATTAGAGAAATTTGAGGAGTTATGTGATTATATAAGGAGTAGTAATCCCCTTCATTAGGTAGTGGGATTAGAGATAAAATAATTGGGAAGAAATCCGGTAAAGTCCGAAGTGGTTCATGGAGGAGAAGGAGGCACACAAAGAGAACCATCCGTGTAAGGAAAAATTTCCATGGAAGAAAGTGCAGTTTGCGGAGGAAGTTCTTGCAGTATGTGGTAAAGCAAGGAAACGCGTGGAGCAGGATGATGTGTAGAGAAGTTGAGTAGTATATTGAGTAAGGCAGTACATGGAGCAGGGTAGTTCATAGAGTATCTTGACGATATAAAGAAATAATAAAGGTATGCAGGGGAGGTGGCCCGTGAACCATACCCAGATCACAGTACATAGAACACCCAAGGAAGCATGAAAATTGACCAAATCAGTTTCAAAAATTACTTTCCATAACCAATCAGTGTACGGGAAAATAATTTACATCTATGGGTGATTATGGAACTTCAATCGAGCATCCATTTACAGTTGAAGATTCATGATTTAATTCTAAACCATTAAAATTACCTTCAAGTTTATAAACTGAGTGAAGATTCGTACAACATAGTGAGAAAGGGGGAGTTAGTGGAAGAGATTAGAGGGATGAATTATGCTATCCCTAAAGCATTTTAAAGGTAGTGTGCCTGGGATAGAGTGTCTATGCCCAAATTCTTGTAATCCACAACTTTAGAAGATTAGTTTTTTTGTTAAGACCGATAGACTATCAGCATATGATCCTTGGACATAGCCCTTAGTGGTGAACCAAGTAAAATTACTATGTTATTTCTTGGAATGTGATTGTATGTTTTTTCTCTTTCTATTTAGATAGGTTTAACTGGTTCTTACCAATGTGGGTATAAGATCCCTTAAGTTTAAAAGAAAAATTTGAAATCCTGACTCACCCCTCCCCTCTTAGGGTGTTCTTTGGTCCTTCAGAAGGAGATTAGGAATGTTTTGTAACTTGGTTATATGCTGTTACAAGGAGTATCTAACCCACATTAGGGGTAAACTATGCATTTCCTAGGAATGGGAAATTTTTGTGTTATATTTCTGCTTATTACTGTTGATATATTTTCATTGCTGGATGATACACATGAATTGTGGAATTCTTTATGATTTATAGACATTTTACCTTGTACTAGTATAGAAATTAGAATTATTAAATACATCATTTTATGCACCTAGAGATCCACATACAATCCATATGACATAAAATAGAAGTGAATTTTATTGCTTGTGTTTCCAGTTTTTCCCCTGATTGTTGAGTGTGCTTTAGTTGTGATATATGTCAATTCCACTAATGTCTTTTATAGGGAAGAAAATTGGTTGTTTAAAATTTCCTCACCAACCTAAATGATGTTTCCATTATAAATTGGTGTTGGAATATTAAATAACCAGTTTTGACCCATGTATTATATATAACCCAAGTTTCATTAGCTGGGGCTTGGCTACGATTGCATGAAAAGAAATTTAAATTTATAAGGTGTATGTGAACTTATATATTGAAATGGGTAACTCACACTACTGGAAATCTGAACTTTACCAATGCTTCTATACCAACGGTTCACAAAAACTATTGGTATAGGTTCCCTTTCCCAACGGTTTGGCTAAACCGTTGGGAAATCCCACTTTGAGGCCACCTTTCCCAATGGTTTTGGCAAACCGTTGGGAAAGGTCCCCCACAAATCAACCTTCACCCAGAATCAAAATCCAAAATCAAAATCTATACCAACGGTTTTGACAACCGTTGGTATATATCCTTTGATTTTTTATCATTTCTTCTTACCCAGATCATTATATAAACCAAAATTTAAAATCATTATGAGAATACATATATATATTTATGTAATTATATTCACAAAAGTCATGTTAGGTTAGTGGTTAAGTCATTGAATAATAAACTAGGGGTCCTGGGATCAAATCCCAGCGAATGTTTTTTTTGAAATACATATACCAACGGTTCCATAACCGTTGGTATAGATTTTCATATTAATTATACCAACGGTTTCCAAAACCGTTGGTATAGACCTATCCCAACGGCTTACTTGGAAACGGTTCTCCAAACCTTTGGTATAGGATATACCAACGGTTTAGAGGCCTATACCAACAGTTCCAAACCATTGATATAGGTTAGTTTTCTAGTAGTGTCTTTGAAATCAAGCCATCGTATCCTATTCGTTACATTTGAGAGTATATATAAGGGTATTTTTGAAATTAAATGGTTTTTAATTTCAATATATAAAAAGTACGGGCTTTTATAAAATGAGAATAGAAATCCATTTAATTGAGATTTTATTATGTATAAACTCACTCAGGAACAAAAAATATATAATATAAAATATAAATTAAATGGTTCCCTATAAATGAGAAGGCCATGTAAAATTTAATGAGTGTTTTCCTCCTTAAATTTAAATCCTCCCTCCATATAAAATAACTCCTGTAAATATAGAAACCTAAATGCTTACCAATTCCTTAAGCTTTTATGTGGGTTGTTAGAGTAGTATCTTTTGTTTTGAACCCTATTATTTTGTTCTGTTTCAATTCGAGAACCTATGTGCTTTGGTAACTTACAATGAGGCATGTTCTTAGCATTTGTAGTGCTATGAAACTATTATGTCTTTGAGTCATACTCTAGGAGGGTGGAGATGGCCATGCTCTAGATATAGTGTCCCCTGAGCTATACGTTTTACATCCAGGAGTTCCACCCACAACACCACCTGATATTCCCAAACTAGTCACTGATGCTCAGCTTCATGAGAGTTTCCTATGTTCGATGAAATCTATATATGGTGCTCTATAACCTAAACCTATGATTTCAGATTCAAATAATGAGTTCTAATAGTAGCATCCTCTTATCTTCTTAGGGGATGGTTGTCCTTAAGATATTGAGTCATGGATATAATTCATGCTATCTATCTTTGATTATATAGAGTTTCCTACCGAGAGGAGAGTCATGTTTTCCACTTAAAAGCAATGTATTTATTCCTAGTGCTGGTGGGATATGACTACCCAGGTTGGATTTCATTTTGGCATGGTCTAAGTAGACTTCCATACCACCTTATAAAAATATTTTTTCCTTAAGGTAATGAGAGCTAACCGAGCCAGGGAGTTTATGCACCTAGAGGTGGGTGCTATGTCCATCATGGACTACTAATCATGTTTCACCAATTTATAACATTTTCAAAACATATTGATGGTAATTATAAATCACGAGTGAGACACTTAAAATGTGTGATCAATTACTCCATCCATACTCATGATAATTCCTTTCACTTATCCATAGTTTCTGATATCATGAAAAAATATCTTATCACCAAGTACAACCTGAGGGAAGTAGACATTATAGAGAATAGAGGGTCATTTTTGAGATGGGTTAGTGTTTATTATAGTTATAGGAAGTGTAGCCTTGATATTTATCATTATAGCAGTGGTAGATAGAGTATCTGCCATGGTAGCACTGTTATATGCCATTTATTTACATGAAAGGGGAATAAAAAATAAAGTGTGACTTAGACGCATCGAAGTGCCATGCTTACAACTGAATGGGTAATCTTTTGTGACTTTTCTAGACCATTCCACCCATGTTTTATTAGAATAGGGCCCACTATAGATCTACCTTTAAGAGTAGGTTCAACGACTCCACATCATGAATAAAGTTGGATTAACACCAGATGAATATGATGAGAATGAGGTATTGGCCGAGGTAGAATTTTTTTTTTACTATTAGAAAAATTATAGTGGAACTACTTAGGGTAGTCCATCTGTAGGCTAGGGTCATGGATTAGGATAGTTTTATGAATTAAAGTATATACTAGAGGAGTAGAGTGAAATACCATACACAGTATGGGTCACTATTCAAGTATCCTCTACTATCGTATCTTCTTTATTTAAAATAAGTACCTCGAACTCCTTTATCTATGTATCTATAATTGAATTTATTATTCTTTAATTCAAATTATTTATGGGGTGATGAACCCAGAAACATCATAGGGTGTGCAGTCATAGGGTATATGACAATGCATGAATTTTCTCTCTGAGGTAGGAAGTTAATGTTTCTCATGTGACATCTTCATCCTCAAGATTTTGGTCTTCAATTTCATTCTCAGGATATACTAGTTTGTCCTATACCATGCCTATGTTGACTACTACACTACATTATATCATTTACTTCACAAAAGGGTGATATTTGTCTTCAAAAGGGTGAGTGGGATTTCCATGAAGGTTTATCCATACTAGAGTATCATGGGATGAGAGGAGTGACAACCCAGATTTAAATTTTTTTTCTTATATGATTGGAAGATGTGTATGATGGATTTTTCTACCACGGTGAATTGGTTTAGGAATTTATTCCTCGATGATTTTTCGAGGTTACCTGTAGATATAGAGGTTGAGTTCACTATCATGCTTTTTTGTGGAGAATAAAAAATTTCTGTTCATCCTTATAGGAGGGATACTACTAAGTTGCAAGAGTTTAAGAGATAGTTAGAGGATTTGGAATCTAAGGGTTTTATCCCAACCAACACTTCACCTTGGGGTTCATCAATCCGTTTTTCTAAGAAGGTGGATAGAACCCAACATATTTTTGTAGATTAACAATGGTTTAATCAGCTTATGGTGAATATATGGTATCATTTTTCTTGAATTGATGATTTATTCCACCAGATTATAGGAGTTTGATTGTTCTCAAAGAACAACATGGCATCTTGATATCATTAGGTGCAAGTCAAGATTTCATATATACGATTGAAGACTTTATAATGTTGGTTCAGTTTATATGAGTACTATGTCATATTTTTTAGTCTTATGAACACACCACTATTTTCATGGCCGTGATGAATAGGGTCCTACACTCTTATTTGGATTCCTTCATCATGGTTTTTTGGATGACATATTGATGTGTTATCATACACAAAGTGTCCATGGAAAACATCTTTAGATCATACTAAATACACTGAGGGAGAATAAATTATATGCTAAGATCATGAAGTGCCACTTCTATATTGACAACGTTCACTTATTGAGTCATATTATCCAAGAATCAAGAGTATCACTTGACCCAAATAAGTTGAGTGTTGTTGTTTCCTAGGAGAATCCAAATAGTGTTTTTTATATATGGAGTTTCTTGGGGATGGATAGATATTACATGAATTTTATAAAATAATTTTTGTGAATTATTTCACATATTACTAGTCTAAATTATAAGGATGTTACGTTCCTCTGGTCTTATACATGTAAGAAGGCCTTTTAGGAACTAAAAGGAAGACTTAATTAAACACAAATCGAGATTCTTCTAGATCCTGGTAGAGGATATACAGTGTTCTGTGATGCATCATGCATTCTTATCGGTAAATTAGTGATGTATGGTTATAAAGTTGTTGCATATGGGTCTCACCTATTTATTACTCACTATTTTAATTACTTGGAACATGACCTCAAGTTGTATATATCATTCATTCCTTACATTACTAGAGACTCTATCTTATGGGAGAGTGGTTTATGGTGTTTATAGACCACATGATCATCAAAAATATCTTTACATAGTGTGAAATAAATCTCAAACAGTGAATATAGGTCGAATACCTTAAGTATTTTGACTTTGAGATTTCATATATTCCAGGAAATGGAAATTTAGTGGCTTATGTACTGATCTAAAAAACTCAGACACGAGCCATTCATGAATCTGGTGATGAATAAAAGATAATGAACATATTTTTTGAGATGCATTTGTATTTTCAAGTGAGTAATGAGGGGACCTTTATTAATGACTTACAAATTACCTCTTCACTCTTGGATATGGTAAATATAAGTAAATTCTTAGACATTGAAGGGTTGGTCCTACAAGAGATTATTTCAGATGAGGACACCCCTTTAGATTAGACTATCTATAGAGATGAAATACTGTGTATACATCAGAATTTCTAAGTTCTATATTCAAGATTGAGGATATTATTTTATAATACGATTATTCTTAGTGGGAAGTGTACATAGACATCATCAAGATGTACCATTAAATGCATCACCAGTATTGGTGGCCTAGGATGAAATATAAAATCATTGGTTTTATGACTAGGGGCTCCACCTGTCAGCTGGTGAAGGAAAAACTACATTGGAATGATTACTTCTTATATCCATTACTAGTCTTCAAATTCAAATGGGATGACATCATGATGGAATTTATGACTTTTTTACTAGGGGCGCCTCAGTGTTGTAACAAAATATGGGTAGTCATGGGTCAAATCATGAAAGTAGATAACTTCCTTCCAATATGGAGACTTTCTTAGTTGATGAGATGGGAGAACTGTATGTCTGCGATATTATATGCCTACATGGGTTCTATTTTTATATCATTTTATATAGGGATTATTTTTTCACATTGAGGTTATGGAAGGGGTTATAAAATTCTTGGGGTATAAAGGTGCTTACGAGCACAACTTTTCACCCTCAGACTGATAGTGAGTTGGAACAATCTATAAAAGTGTTGGATGACATGATCTAAGAATGAGTCCTTTATTTTGGGTTTTTTGGGAGAAACATATATGAATAATCAATTTTTACTACAATAATGGACTTTGAGAAACATTTCAGATGGATCTATATTAGGAATTATATTATATGACATGCCATTCACCTATGTGATGTCTTGAAGTAGGGGAGGTGGTTCTACTAGGTCCTCATCTCATATAGAAGATATTAGAGCCAGGTCAGCTGATTCAGAAGCGTATGTATAATACCCAGTCTAGAAAAAATCATATTCTAATCACCATCGATGATATTTTGAGTTTGAGGTCGGGGAATGTGTTTTATTATGGGTATATCATAGAATTTTTCATATACGAATACAGAGGCATGGGAAGCTATGAACTTGTTTTTGGGGCCTTTTGAGATCTTGGATAGAGTCATACTAGTAGCCTATCAGTTTCTATTACATTATAAGTACCATTTAATGCTTTATGTATTCTATGTTTCACATACTCACTGTTATCATGAAAGAACATCTCATAATTTTGATCCTAATGATGTTGAATTAGATGCTAATGATTCTTTTGAGGAGTATCTTGTTTGTATCATTGATCAGATCATGAAGGCACTTTGAGGCCGTTCTGTCACTTTGGTGTGGGTTATATGGAAGCATGACCTTCTATAGTTTGATATATAGAATCAAGATATCTTTTGAGTTTGAGGTCAGGGAATGTGTTTTCTTATGGGTATATCATAGAATTTTTCATAGACGAATATCGAGGAATGGGAAGCTATGACCTTGTTTTTTGGGCCTTTTGAGATCTTGGATAGAGTCATGATGGTAGCCTATCAGTTTATTTTACATTATAAGTACCATTTCATGCTTGATGTATTCTATGTTTCACATATTCACTGTTATCATGAAGAATCATCTCATAATTTTGATCCTAATGATGTTGAATTAGATGCTGATGATTCTTTAGAGGAGTATCTTGTTTGTATCATTGATCAGACCATGAAGGCACTTTGAGGATGTTCTGTAACTTTTTTGCGGGTTCTATGGAAGCATGACCTTGTATAGGATGATACATAAAATCAAGAGGCTAATGTATATGATCAGTGGCCAGAGCTGTTTTCAGATAATGTCTTATAACCCTCAAAATGACAACTCATGGATGAGTTACTTTAAGGAGGGAAAACTGTAAGAACTTGGTTTTTTATTAAGGTATAAATCCTTTTCTATTCAGTTTGTTTGCTTGGTTTTATCCTAATAGTATTGATTAATGATGTTTCAAACAAAACAAGGGTTTCCAAACATTTTTTTTAAGATGGAATACCAAATAGTGAAAGAAATAGTTGAACCACATAGTTAGATGAAACTATGCCATCCATTCCACACAGTTTTATGAAACAGTGAGGGGTCATTTAGTGTACTTCCAAGGGAAGCACAATTTTCCCTAATCGTGATACCCATGCTATATGAAAATGTGAGAAAAATATAGAATTTAACATAGAAAAAATGAATAGTTTTAACATGTTTTCCCAAACTATGTACGTGAACTATGTGAGCCCCTTCCTCAGATAGTAATCAAATCATGGTTGAGACATGGTTTAGATAGCAATGGATCCAAAAAATGTTCCCATTAAAGGAGGTGTAAAATTAAAATTTTTTCCTCAAGTATTTATAACATAACCCCCGCTTTAATTATTTTTTCCACTATACAAGATTATCTATTTTTCTACCATTAGAGAATCCTAGGGACTCCTCACCTAGGTTCTTGGATAACTTCTATGTTCAACCATGGAATGATGATTTGTTTGCAGCATTGGACTACTACTGGTATGCTCTCTGATCCTTAGGCTTCTCTAATAATTATTATTCCTATAAATGGAGTTATTTTTTGTGATATCATATTCACTATGTTATGGATGTTGATATATTATTTCATTTTCTTCAAATCTTAGACTAAGGTATGATACTAGATGAGGAATCGTTTACATGTATAAGGTTGGTGGTATATGAATTATACCTCAATGTCTCACCATTTATTAATTGTTTATATTATGTAAACACCTTTTTCACAAAAAAATTTATCCTTAAAGAAATCCTCCTTAAATTCAATCAACTAAATTGTAAGATATGGACCTAGTGAGACCCATTTGACACAATTGGAGGTTAAGACAATGATGCAGACCACCCATTTAGGGTGATTTATTTATTTATTACTTTTGTGACCCATCTTGAGTTAATTTTAGAACCCATTCAGTTGTGATCAACTTGACCTTTGATAAGGTAAGTTCTATAGGTGAAATAAAGTTATTATAAATTTTTAAAAAAGAAAGTATATGTGTGTATATATCACCTATACCTTTTATTTTCTATATAAATTTATAATTGATTGAATATCTTTAATTTACCTTGTCACATATGATGAAAGGTAAGGAAATAAAACTAATAAATTGAACTTTTAATGAGTATTATGTGGCCTTGGATTGAATATGTATATAAATGAAATCAGTATAAGGTGCCTACTACATATGGAACTTTTTCATCAGTATATGAATAGTCACACTTGAGACAGCCTTAGATTCCCAAGGGAATTCCTTGAGCCCCCATATGATTCCATTCTGATACATTGATCCAATTTCCATGGGAGATACCCACCAAGTAATCTATTCTTTGTCTTATTTTGTTAATTCCATTTCATTATACAAATGATTCACCTAACTATTTTCTAGTTATTAGAATTCCTTGGATATACTCTTTGGATAAATCATGATGTCTTTAGACACACAGTGCCATGGATTCACCCCATTATGCCCAGTCCTTCCTAGATAAGGATTAATATGTATGAGTTACAGGGACTTGGTTAGAATCATTTAAAGTGGATTACCTTTGGTGTAACCCTTAGATTACACTCAAACCCCTTATAAAAAAATTTCACGAGTTACCACCATGCATCTCCTTGACCCCTAATGTTAAGGATTCCTTGGTTATACCTTAGAACCTCTATTATTATTATTATTATTTCATTTTACAATTATGATGAACTATTTTACATATAATCTCCTCACTATAAACTGAATTATATATTATTAAATGATCACATGTTTAGATAAATTTCCATATGAGGCTGAATAAGTTATGAGTTATTTGTTTAAGCACTAATATAATTTTATATACCTACAAAATATTAATATTTATATCTATAGAATGGATTTGTATAGAATCCATTGGTGGTGGCCTACTATGATTTTATCTCATACCCTATCCGGGCTTCTATTGGTACCCAGAAAGATTATATGATAACGTGTTTTGGAAAGTGTAAGCATCTCACTTTGGATACTTAACCTATAAATTTAGGATAGAGCTTGGTAGCAGATAAACAAACTAGTGCTTGGAATACTTAGATATATTTTTCCCTTTTAGATTATTTTGTATATCTTGTATTGTACTATCTTCTCATTTCCATGTATAAATGTTTTCCCTTTTTTAGAGACATGAGATGACATTATTTTTATATGAAAATTTTTAACATTGAGAAGGTTATTTATTTCCTTGATTCTTAGACTCGTTTCTGTTACATTAATCATTAATATTACACTTCCTTTACGAATCAAAATTTATCTCCTTTGTGCTCAAATCTAACATGAGGAAATAGTATCCCCACTAACACAACCTAGTCCCCCGCTGCTAGTTAGAAGCCTTTGGGATATGGGGAGGAGTTTTTGAGGCTATGTGGCCCACTGGGTTCAGTTTCCAAGAGTAAACTAGCTCTATCATAAAAAATGAACGATGTTTGAATATCTATAATGATATGTCCCTTTTGAGGGAGGTTAAATTTAATTGAATTAATATTCATAATAAAGGAGATATTCATATGTTGGTGATTGGATGTGTGAGAATGGCTTATGGTTGTTTTCAAACATGATGATATTATATGATTTTTGGAAAAATAATACTTTGAAATGATCACCTATATTTGAATTTCATGGAAAGTTTAGGGTGGCTAGGTGGGAAGTCTAGGTACATATGTGAACTAGTTTAGAATTATTCTCTAGCTAGTATCCCTATACGGGACATAGGTCAACCTTTGGGATGTTTTTCCTCAGTTAGGACATGATAATGTAAGGTTATAAATTTGGTATGGGTTCAATTGATATGTAGTTATTTTTTTGGAATGTGGACATTCCTTTATTGATAACCATGTAATATCTATTGTAGACTATATCAATTCATCACCTATAGACTCCCTGATATATATATATATATATATATATATATATTCGAAGTTAGGGTTATTTGAAAACCTGTGAAATGATGTTTTGTTTTCCTTAAATTATTCCCTTTATGTTTGTTAAAATTAAGTTTTGGATTCATTTTATTAAATGTATATAAATTATGGTTGTATATATAAACAATTATTAGGTTTATTAATATGGGTGTTTTTGAGATAAACTATTTTAAACATGTTTTGATAAATAAAAAACTATAAACCATAAATTGTATATATATTTTCAAACATGCATGAAATGGACATTATTTTAAGTGTAATTAATTAGGTTTGTTGATAGAGCACTATTGGGATTTTATCTCACACCTATATATCATCCAATTTTAGTATGTTTATTGAAATAGTTCATATTCTAGTATATATAGATATTAGTTATGATGGAGGTACTTGTTTTATTGCCTCATTTTCACATGGAGGTGTTTTGGTTTGTTTTATGATATTCCTAATCATTAGTTGTATCAATTATGTGCCTTGTTCGCTAGTTTGTTGTATTCTTGATGAATAATTTTAATTAAATGTCTCATATTATAAATTTTTTGACTTTTAATTCCACTATTTATTTATTTATGTTTACAATTTTTGGGTGAAATCATTACCCATGCATTCTTACTGATGACCAGGAGATTTTTTCTAGCCTATGATGCTTATGAATGCCCTTTGGGAATTTCTATGACTAAATTTATTGTTCAATTTTGGGATGAATTAGGTTGTTTCATGTAATTAAGGATGATATCATTAGAACATATCTCTATTGAAGAATAGGAAATAAATAATGGATGTTTCTATATATGAAAAATACCTTTCAAAGGACATTTGTGAAATTTCATTAGAAACATAGAAAAACATCCATTTATTTTAATAATATTTTATAAAAACTTTCAAAATATTTGGAAAAATATTTTATTTGAAAATAACCTTGTAAAAATATAAAATAATAATAAAAAATAAAATTTATGATTGAATGAAAATCCATTGATTTGGTGAATGAAACCAGTGATTTCATTCAAACTTCTCATAAAAACCAAATGTATAATTTTTTAGAAAACCTCAAAAGATTAATTTTAATTTTTTTAATAAAGTAAAATATTTTTTAAAATGAATTTAAAAAATCATTTATTTATATAAAATAATATTCTATAAAACAATTAATAATTTATGGATATGGAAGAGAAAATATCCCTGACCAAAAAAATTAAGATGGTTAGTTTTTACTTAAAAACATTATTTTCATATTTTTATGTAATAAAGAGTGGAAAATGAAGGAATATAATATAAAACTAATAAATAATAAAAGTATAAGAATAGATATTTGGTTTCAGAAATTAATATCTTTCAATTTATCCTAAAGGAACCTTAAACATAAACAATCCTGAAAAGAAATGAGAATGCAACACATAACCCTTAAAGCTTTGGTAACTATCAAATAAAAATCAATTAAAATAAAGAATATAATTTTTATATATAAATACAATGAATTTCATGAATTAATAAGTAAAAAAATATTCATGAGGAATTAGGTAGACCATACAAATAAATTGCGGTGCACGACATGAAACATATCTCAAGAAAATGAGATTGGGATAAAGAAAAACCTCATAAAGATAACAATATTTAAAGTGAGAATTAATACATGAATTTATTATGTGAAAATATTTAAATCCAAATAAAAAAATTGGAAACAATTTAAAAAAAATTAAATATAAATTACCACACAATCATGGTATAACAAAGTAAATAAAGAAGTGTTATAACCCAACGGAAGGAAATTGAGTTAAGAAACCCCTTACCTTGAGTATAGAATTTATATTATTTTCATTTAACACCTATATAATAAAATTAGATTAATAATTTTATTATTTAAGAACTATTTATATGTTTATTAATTTATCATTAAACCATTTCTTTCAACTAAATATTTCATTACTTAATTGATTAAGTCCACATCAGGTGTTTTGAGAATGTTTGATTTATAATTGTAAAATAAACTTTTTAGGTTTACTATGATCAAAGGGGTAATTATTACATTATATAGATAAGAATAATAATGATTTAATAATGATTTTTATATATTAAATACAATTTTAGATTCATTAATGAAAATCGCCCATGAAAAACAAAATACATCGACTCACAAGGTGGTAGTACACATGAACACAGAAGAAATATATTTTTTACTTTTAGTTTAACATAAAATAAATAAAATAAAATAAAATAAAATATTATATTTAAAGAAATCATTATCATGTCATAAAAATAAATTCCTTAATTAAATATATCCCCATGACCATCCATGAGAGATGGTTTGTGAAAAATTAATTACAGCACCACGGGGATCGTGTGGTTCATACGTAGGCACGTGCGATGATTCCATTTTCAACAATTGGAATGGTATGAAGATAGATGATATATTAAATTTGAAAAATGATAATTATGTAATGAATATAATATATATGTTAAATCCATCATAATAACTAACAATGAATGGTAGTGATGAGAAACAAAAGGCATCAGTTTGTGAGGTAGTATTCTGCATGTATTCAGGGATGATGGTTTTGTTTCCCATTTGATGAAAAAGGATATGAATAAGGTTATTAAATTATCAAAAATAAATATCAGTATATTAATGAAACTTATTTTATTATATTTCAATTTTTAAGATATAATTCAAGGAGATAGAAGATGAATTAAAATGAAAATGACCAGTTGAGTTGATTAAATTACCATTGAAGAACCTATATTTAATATATCATTAAGGACCCTAGGGTTGGCATTTTAAGAATAATTTCACCTATATAATGTATATAATAAATTTATTAATAGTTTTTAGGGGTTCATCAAGATAAGTGGTTCAATAAGTATAAGGAAGAGAGGAGGGGATGTGTGCTTATAAAAGAGAGGATATGGATACCCTTTGAATTAATTAAGGTATTAAACTAATATAAATTAATTTTCATCGTAATGTGCAAAAAAAATTTATATTAATAATATATAATGTAGATAAGTATATATAATCTTATAAAATAAAATTTAGACATTTTCATGTGATTTTTAACCTTTATATCTTCTTTCAACCCCTGTTAACCCGCTTAATAATTATTGCGATAACAACTTTTTCACTTTTTATGGGTCAAGAAAGTTACTATATAAGTAAAATTCACCCAAAAATGGAAATGTTATGAAATTATAGACCCTATCTCATTAAATTGAAAAAATATAATATTTTTGTTAAATTTATGTAATTTAATTTAAAATTATATAACATAAAATACCATTAAAGTCATTTTCAAAAATATTAAAATAATTTTTCTATAAAAATATCAAGAGAGTATTGTAATTAAAATATAAAATGCTAAAACATAAATAATAAATTATATGTATCTCATTTTTTTTGGATCACCATAGAATACCCATAAAATAATACTTTTAGAGTTTTCAAAATCAATTACTTGATTTTTCTTCTTCTTGCACAATCACTGTTTGGGAACTGCATATGTATTTAAGGTAATTATTAAATAATTAAAAAATAAAAATAAATTACCATAAAAAAATAAATTTATTCATATTAAAAAATTATAATAATTCATAAATTATTATTATCCCCTTCAAAAAACATTATAGATATTAAATGTATAAAAGAGACATTTTAGAATTTTCCATTACATAAAATGATATAATTGTATTTATCAATGATAAATAGAACCAAAATTACATATTTTAGATGATATGAATGGTTTTTTTAATTAAACTCATCAAATGAAATATAGGTAGGTTTGTGGATGATTTTAAACCCTTATTTTATTGTTTTAACAATGTTATCCCATTTTACCCTTTACTAATGTTATTAAATCTATTGTGGTTACTATTTGTTATAAAAAAATATTGATGAACTATTTAACTATTTTATACATGATGAATAAAAATATAGAGTATATTTTATTAAATTAAATAATTATAAGTGTCAGAAATTTCTTATAAAATAAATACACAAAATGTGATGATAAACAGTTCTATAAGAAAACACGTTTTTATGTTTAATAGTGTTTTCATACCAAAATTAATAATATAATGGATTAAAATTATATAAATTTAATTATATTTAATAAAAATGAATTAATAAAATTTTAAAACAAAATTTTAATTAAATTTTAATTTTTAAACACGTGAATGGAAAAGATAGTTTTATATAAAATCATTATTTTTCACTATTCACTAAAAAAAATATCTTTTCATAAAAATAACAAAATTTACCTTTAGATGATTTTTAAATTATGATTTAAAAAATTATATGGTTTTAATTAAATAAAATTTAAAAATGAGGAATAAATTAAATATAATATTTTCTCAAAAAAATAAATAAAAACCCATCTTTGAAGAAAACATATTTTTAAAGCAGAAAATGACTTTACTAAAAATTAAGTTTTTATTTACAATGTTTTAATAAAAGAATTTTCATTTAAAATGAAAATTATAAATATATTTTATTATATTTTTACTCATATTATTACCCTCAAATTCAATGGATAGGTTTATAAGGGTCATATTTAAAATAATATTATTTATTGGTTCATTCATGCTTGGTGTTGCATATCATATAATTTATTAAACATAGTCTTATTTTAAAATATTTGTGTATTACTATTAATTTGGTATATTAGTTGAGGTATTGGTGTATTAGTTCTCTCTGAGATAATGTAAATATATTATCAGAAAGATTGAATGATGGTGGAACTGGTTTTAGTATAAGTTAGCTATCATACTGGTATATAAATAGATATATTAGGGTAACATGCATTACACTTCTGTTGTTTGCATTTAATATTTTTTTTAGATTTTTTAATTAGAGTTTTTAGTTTTAATATATTATTTCCTCTTCCATTTTAGTTGTTGTTTCACATGTAATATGATTCTGTTTTAAACTAATTAAATCCATCTGTCCCATCATTGCGTGATTTAACTATACTTATTACTTATTCTTTTTGGGTTGTGTGTTATGATTGGATGTTTGTTTTGAAGGTTCCTAGATTGGCTTATTGGGAGTCGTATCTCTAGATACATTAATCCATATAATTGGTAATTCAAACCTTCTATTTTCCTTCTTTTTACCTGAGGTCTAGAAGGAAATTTATGGTTTCAAAGGTTTTTAGTTATGAATAAATTCTTCTAATATAATAAGTGGTATCTTTGATTAGTGATGTGTTTTTAATTGGAACTTAGAAATATAATTTTATAAAAAATTATTTACATTAACTTTACCATTTTTTGATTTGGTGGGAGAATTATATTTTAGAATATGGAATGGAAATATGGAGTGTTGCATCTAGAAAAGTTTGATTGTTTAGACAATGTTTTATAGAAGATATAGATGAAAGAATAAATATTCTAAAAATATCTCAATCTTATACTGATCAAGATGAATCCAAAATAAATATCAAATAAAAATATTGAAATAATTGACATGAAGGAATTGGGTGTAGTCTGGATGATACAATCCTATAATGTAGCGTTTAATACCCATGATGTGATGATAAAGAATAGATTAATGAAAATGATTGAAAATACTTTATGAGAATATATATGCAATGTAAAATTTATTCATTTTAGGATGATTTGTTTGGAATGAAGATTTCAAAAATAAATTTAGTTGATGATCACCTTATGGAGTTCAATATGATCTATAGACACATGGAGTCCTTTGGTGTTCAGTTTTATAAAGGTTTGTGGGATTTAATTTTTCTTTTTTTTTACTTTCAGAATCATGGGATATGATATTTAATGATATGAAAATATCAAGCGGTAAGGATTCTATTGTCATTAAATATATCTTTGATATAATCCAAAATGAGTATATTTTAAAAAATAATGTTTTAGATTCTATAATATTTGTATACAGTATTAATTTATGAGGACACTCCACCTAAAGAATTTGGGAGATGAGAGGTGAACATAGAAAAGATTGGAGCCCTAGAAAGTCATATGGTCCAGTGACTATGTATTGGAACTAGGGAAATAAGGTAATTTTATAGAAGTAATACTAAGAGAGGTAAATAAACTCTATAATTATTGATTCCATTTCATCTAAAAATGCAACAAATGAAGGGTAGGGTGGAACTTTGATACTCAATATCATTATTTCATTGGAGTTTGGGATCCTTAACATCAGAGCACTATTTTATTAAACATTAAAAAGGGTGTATGAATATTTTTTTATTTATAATACTTTTAATGGTTCACATTATATATGGAGAGGTGATTGATGTTGTTATAAAAGGATATTTGATCATTTAAATGAATAACTAATGTCTTTTGATTATGAAAAGAATCTGACATTTTCGATGTTTATAGAAGAAATTAATTTATTTTGGTCAGTTAATTGATGTAGGATTTTGTACAATATTTTTTAATGGAGGGTGAAATATAAATTTTTTTACATGGTTATAAAATGATACGTTGAAGAAAAAACATTGTATATCATTGAAATTCTAGAAGGATCACTATATAATAAATCAAAAAAATTTAGAAAGTTTGAAGTTTTGGAATGACTATCCTGGTCACATTGGAGAGAAATATTTATGGACAATATATTCTAAAGGATTATTGAAGCTTGGTTATTTTATGTATGAAACATAAACTTTTTACATCAAATTTAAGAAGTGGAAGGTGTCGTTCAACAGTAACAGTAAAGACCCAATGAATCAGAAGTTCATGATGGTTTATATAGATATATGGTGAGAAACCCCAATTTGATTTCATTGGGGAATAATGTACTATAGAACCTTAATATACTATTCCAAAAAATAAATTGTGAGTGTTTCTCCTCAAACAAAATTCTGATATCATTTTTATTATATTTATATGGTGAGTAATGGTGAAAAAAAGACCAAAATGCTTATAAAAATATTTTAGTTTGATAATGTTAAGTATTATATAGGATGAGAGTTCTAGAAATTTTATTTTATGAACATAATTTGGATGGAGAATTATATTCCAATAATCCTAGAGATAAATGGAATGATAGAACAGTTAAATCCAATATTGAATGAGAGATTCACGATCATGTTATTAATCTCTAGATTTCTGATGGTGTTTTGGACTTAAGTGATTAACATTGTAACTTATCTTAGGAATCAAATTACTCTAGAAACTATGAGGAAACAAATAATTGAAACACTTTTTACAAAAAGGAAAGTGTACTTTACTGACCTAATAGTTTTTAGATGAATCATATATTAACATACTGATACCAGTTATAGGGATAAGTTGGAAGATAAATCTCAAACATGTTTCTCTGTTATCTATAGTGATAAAAATTTTGTTTTTAGGCTCCAAAATAATAATCAGTGAAAGGATATAAAATTATATAATGTCCTATTCAATGATTATATCTCTTGAAAATATTAGAACAAGGTATATGACACTATTTAGAGTAAGGTACTAATACAAAAATCCAAGGTTCAACTGAGTAGAGGTTTTTTGGTTCTATGCTATCCATAGATAATATAAGGAGAATTATAAGAGGTACAATGATGTTTTGGAATAGAATATTTAGGTAAAAGTTTTGAAGTACCATTACTCAATATACTTAAATAATGAAGGATAACAAAATTACCAAGAATAGTTTCATAAGTGATGGATATAGAAGGAGCTAAACCTCAATGATTTATATATTGTACTATGGATAAATTACTAGTGAAAAGGTTTGATTCTGAAATACACTTTATAATTCTCATGGAAAGTAGAGAACCTAAATTCCCCAGTGAGGTAATATGTTTATGTGGTTAATTATAGTAGTAGTTGGAAATGAATCAAGAGTGACATTACTTTCATGTTTTAAATACATGCGAGTTATTAATATTTCCTCATAGAAAATAGATGTTTGAGAATAATTTATTTCCTCAAATATAGAAATAAGAAGATGGTAAAGTATAGTAAAATTTGTGCTTAGTTGTGAAAATATTACAATAATTTTAAGGTGTGTACTAGTGGGAAAAAGTTTCACCTATTTTAATATAGAAAATAATTTAAATCGTGCTAAGACTAGTTTCTAAGGAATATTTATTTATTAAATAACATGATGCATATACTACATTCCTTTATATATATTTGAAGGAATAAATCTATATAAAGAAACTATAAGGTTTATTAATAAATTCTAATGAGGACCTATTGTGAAAACTAAAATTAAGTATATATGGGATTAAATAAAATCAACGATAGTCAAATTAATAGCTTAAAAACATTAGAATAGAATAGATGTTTTTACAGAGAAATAAAATCCATTACTTATAAAAAACTTTTTATACCAATGAATGTTTCATCATAATTCTTATTTAAACAAATGAATTTCCTTGAGTTGGACCTATGATGGTGAGGCTGGAATAGCTGAAGTGTTAATTAGTTTGAATTTTCAAAATAAAAGATGTTGGTTTCATAAAAGGATTTAGGGTATGTAGATCATAAGATAATTGAGTTCCAAAAATTTATTCTTTTCTCATTTAGAATACGTTGTAATGGTTTTGGTAATATTTGAAATGAATGAGTCAATCGACATGATAATTTAAATGTTCAAACTCTTAAAATATCCCTAGGAGAAGGAACTTGAAATGGATGATGAAGCTATATATGTGGTGAAGGTTCTATTTTCATTGGACTTGGATAGCCTAATGTATCCAATATTTTTTACAAGGATAGGTATTTATTATGTGGTATATGTGATTATAATATTATAGAAAATTATATAAATGATAACTATGATTTTATAAAGTTGATATTCTAGTGTCTCAACGGTATATAAGATTTGAAACCCTGTTTCATAATTTAAAATCCTCCAAAATGATTTTTGGATGCCGAATTTTGTGGAGATATAGACTCATGGAAGAGTGCCAAAAGCATTATGTTTACTTTTGGAGGTAATTTATTGAGATGGTTGTCCATGTTACAACTAGTAGTTTCACAATCATCCATGGAAGATGAGTACAATTTTATATTGGATATTGGGATGGAGTTAGTATGGTTGGGGAGGGGGGTTTCTAGAGTAAATTAAAAAGAGAAAAATAATCTTAATTTTATTTTATGACAAATAAAGTGCGATTCACTTTGGTAAAAACCAGAAATTTCACCCATAGATGAAGAAAATTCAATTGAATTACCATATAATCCAAAATCACATGGAATATAGAGCATAGAAACTATGGAATCATGAATGTAATTGGAATACACTGATACAATTACTAATGTTTTATATTGGGAAAATCTGGATTAGTGTTTCACTTTAATATTTATTAGATAATGTGTAGGTCATAATATCTTATAGGATTGAATATAATTTAAGAGATAAACTAAAGATGATATATTTAAAACATGGTGTTATTTACATGGAGGACTTAGAAATGATGCTTAGAAATAGATTCCCTAATAGGAGATAGTTAGGAATCACTGTGTGAGAAGGCATTTTCTGAGTAAGGAATTGAGGTAACCTAATATAATATGTACATATTTTACATTCATTTCATAAATTTAACATTAAATCTCACAAATAATCTCTCAATACCAGAACCCAAAGGTTTATTATCATTGAGATAAGTTAAACAAGCATCATTTTACACATTATTTCTTCAATATATCTGATAAACAACCCTATATAAAATATCATTTTACAAATATTCCTATATATAATTTACTAGGGAAGTGGAAAACAAAATGAGTGAGATAAAATTATCAATAATGGAAAACTTATCAGTGGTTTATAAAGGGAAAAATCATATAAATGTGAGGTACCAAGATCATGGTAGAAATTTGTAATTAAAATAACCATATATTCATCATGGAATGAGATCACAAGATTATAAAAGGAACATTACATAATCATATATCCTAAACCATGAATTTTGAAAATTTGAAAATAATCATGAATTATGGAAATGTAACATCAAAACATGGAATAACATGGAAATGTGAAATAGGTAAATGTATAGGTTATTATAACATTATGATAAAACCCGATCATTCCCATGAATTAAGTTATCAATAAACCCAATTGTTTCCACATGTAATAGTGTGAGAAAAAAAAAATCATTTTCACCCATTAACATACAAAAAAAGCTAGTCTTGTAAATTAATTTTCATTATCTAATGAGATATAAAACTATAACCAATTAATTAGAGGAAAATATATATTCCCAACCATTATATAATGATAAAAATACTCATTTATCCCATAAGAACAAAATATAATTCTTTATTCCTTCATATCTTAATTAAACCATGGAAAAAAAAAAGTTTCATAATAATTTAATCAAAACATCATCATAAGACATCTAGAAAAAGAATGATGATAGTATCATTAATAGATATTTCCCATGAAGATAAAAAATCATTAAATGATATTGATATAGATGAAAATACTTTTAATGATTCATTAAAAATATGCTTTGAAAAACAAGAAGTAATATCCTTTTCTTTTGGTACCATTTAAAAAAACAAAACAATTCAATGAAAAATGGTAATATGATTTTATTTCAAATACCATGTAAATATTAAAAGTAATATGGATAATTAATAATGAATTTTTTTTTAATAAAATTAAATCAATCGGTAAACATTAAAAAATATTCTTTTAAAACCAGTATAAAGAAACCCGTAAAAAATGTTGAAAATATTAATTTTTAAAACCTTTATAAATAGATTAAAATAAATTTTAAAATGATATTAAATAGTCATTAAAATAATTAAAGGAAAATTATTGAAGAATTATAAATAATATTGATATAGAGGGGAAAGAATTTGGTAAAATACTTCAAAATATTTTATTTGATGATTTCAAATAAATCCACTTACAAATTTTAAAATCAAAACACACTTAAAATAAATAAAGTGATAAGGAACTAAAAATTTAATGACTATTAATATATTAATGGTATAATATAAAAAATAGTTAGTATATTTACTATATAAATGGAAATCATTAGATAGTTTTAGGAATATATCAATAAAGGGAAATTAAGACAAAAACACATTACCTTTGACTTCTACTTTTTAGATTTTATCTAATATCCCTATTTAATAAATTTAGTTATGTCATTAATATGAATAATTACTTAATTAATAATTATTATACATTATACTATCCATTTATAAATACATATTAACTATATATTCGTTTTTTATTAATTAAATTGGAATTCAGGTGTCAACCATTCTATTTCTCTTACATTCTATGATTTGGCGATTCCAATCCATGATACTTATACATGGATTCATCAGCTCAAGAATTTTTATTCTAAGGTAATAATTGTTTTTATAATTTTTTGGATTCTAATATTAATTTTATAGAACTTACATTGATTACTTACAAGGAATACTTACAAATTACCATTTTAGTGATTCTTGAGTTAACAAAAGAGTTGAATTTATTGGTAAATATAATTTTGACTATTACCACTATAAAATTATTAAATCATCATAAATTCAAAATTATTACATTTTATAACAAGTATTTTTTTTATTAGTCATTAATGAGATAAATATTATAACATTGTCCATATAGGTGGTAAAATAGACCAAAATAAGAACATGTTATAATAGTAGAATGAGTAAGAAAATATTATCATATCATGGTAATATCAATATTAAAAGACATTTTAAAAAAAAATGATTTTATGTGATAGATTAAATTTAAGTAATATTATATGAATAATATATTGATGAAGATATTTCTTAACTGAGCTATTGAATCTCATTGTGAAGGACCTCTTTGAAATGATAAGTTTAAGAATTCTTATTCGGACCATAAGCTCAAGAAAGTGAGTAATTATTTTTGAGGACGGAAATATGGTAGAGTAATGAGAAAAATTATTTTTTTGTGTGTATTTTAATGAGTGGAGGAGGTCGCTTTTTATAAGTTAAAGGAGTGGTATTTTGGTAATATTAAATTCCTAACATAAAAGGGATGTCATATTAATAGAGTGTGGATCCAATGTATCTAATTTTTAAATAGAAAATAGATTTGGATGAATATACATGCATAAATAAATTATATATATGGTTTTTGTGATATTTTTTGCCTTATATTTTAATTTAACCCCTTGTTAAACATTTAAACATTTACGGTGGGAAAACATTTACCATTGTAGCCTTTTTTTACCAAAAATAACATAGTAATTATTATCTAATTGTAATATTATGAATCAAAACATTTGAACCATTTTTTATGATTCAATTTCTATATGTGGTAAAAATTAATTTTAATAAAAGTATATTTAATGCAACAAAACCATTTTTTAGAAAAATTCCCATTTTACACATGAAAACGGGGTTACAAAAAAATCTTGTTTAGTATTTATTACCATGAAAATTATTTTTTTATGATTTAAAAGCATAATATTGTTTTATTTTTATAGATATCCAAAACCCAATAGATCATTTTGATTACTTAATAAATGGAAAAAGAACAAGATATTTTTTTATTTATATTAAAATACAACTTAGGTGCTAAAAAGACAAGAATAGATTTATAAATTCAACATATTAATTTTAAATAAAATATTTTACTCCATAAATTAATTTGTTTTTGAGAAAAAAGATTCATTTATTTTTAAGTCAATCTTACATTCTTATGATGACATAAATGATATGGTTTTTGTAAAAACTATATTTTCACTATTCACATAAAAATTATCTTTTAAAAACTACCAGAAAATCATCCTATGATATTTTTTACCTGGTTAATTTTATTTTATGAAATTAAATCTAAAATAGAAAACAAATTACTATATAATAAGTACACTAAATAAAAAAGATTTAGAAAATTTATTTTCATGAATAACATGAATCAAAATTATTAGTAATAAAAATGTAAATTTATTACATAAATTATTACTTATTTATATCATCCTTAATTATTATTAAAAAGCTCCTCACAAACTAAACATAATATCCAATCCCAATATATTCAATGATAGTAGTCATTGGTGGTGGCTCATCTTGCATGAATCTCATAGTGATTTCCGGAGCTTGAACTTCTCTCATTGGGAATTTATTTAATGTATTACTTATTAAATTTTGTAATGGTATTTGTGTAGGGAAAACCCTAGTGAAACCACCTCATGTTTATTCTAGAAAAAATGAGTCTCATAATGAAGACCTATACCATTTGATTCCACTTCTATAGATTTGATAATGGAGTTTCCTCAATTTATCACCACTAATTCATGAACTATATTTTCATAGATATATCTAATACTTATAAAAATTATGTAGTTTTTATACTTTTATGTTTAATTTTAAAAATTTATTAAACAAAATTTAATTATGAAATATATACCCAAATCATGGGTTATTATTGGCATGTGGCTATTGTAAATGAGAAACTTCCAGAACTATATGTTACTAGATGGGAGATGGAAAAATAGAACATGGGGTCTATAATTGTCTTTAATATTAACTGGATCCATTGGTGAGAATTGATAAATAAAACTATGAATATTAAAATATGATCATATGAACAAACTGAAGGATGTTAATTTTGAAGCTTTCATGTGATGAAGTAAAAGAAGAGGATGAATTGTGGACCATATACTATTAATTGGGAGGATTAGTTGAGGCAGCGGTGCTTTAGAAGTCTCCATGATCAATTAATGTTTTTTTGTAAAGGCTACATCTTGATGAAATTTTTTAATCAAAAGAAAATTTTTCAACTTGTCTATACATAAGCATAGTTGGTTCACTTCAATTATTCATGAGATTACTGCATTTTAGGTTTTTTGTCTTATGATATAGAGTGTTCCATTATTGTCTCTTATTCCATCTTCTATTGTTTCTTTAATATGGATTAAGATTATGTTTTAATGAATATAAATACCTTTGTTCATTTGTTGTGTACATTACTTCTGTTTATTTATTGTTCTATTTTAATTGTGTATTAGGTGTGATTGTGAGTTTATAAGGTATGAAATTAGGGTTATTATGATTCTTAGTTATAGATAAAACTCTATGTTGTTGTGTATTTGAGACTTTTGTTGTACTTGTTTTGAACTTGTTGTACAAAAATAAATTTTAGTTCTCAGAGGATGGTGGTTCTAAATTACTACTTCTAGTATAATAATACCATCATTAGATATAACAATTTCTAAAAAGATCACTTCTGTGATCTAAAATCTAAAATTTTAGACATTAAAATAAATATGAAACCCTCTTAGTGTAATTAGTATGGTATCTAAAATCCAAGTATGTTCCTCCCATTAATGGGAGTATAACAAAATTTCGTCAACAAAGATAACCAAAATAAAATCTAGATAGTGATGAAAGACCCTCTTCATTAATTACATACACATTTCTAGTGAATTCTTAAGGCCGAAAGATTGGAACCTATAATCATATAATCCATAAATCCTCCTAAAATTAGAATAAAGAGTATCAAAAGGCCTCAACCACAATTAATGATAACCTGAACTCATGTCAATCTTGGAGACCCAAATTCATCCCCTAAACTAATCAAAAAAATCAATTATATAGGGAAGAGGATATTGGTTCTTGATCATTACCTAGTTCAATATACAATAATATATACATTAGTGTAATAGAATACTAACATTATTATGAAATAATATGGGAAAATACAAAGGGGATATTCTTAGGTGAATGAATCATTTAACCTCATGGTCCTCTAGCTAAACATTTAGCTCTCTAGACACTACAAAAACCATTGGGTTTGGTGGAATAGATATGAGATCCATAAAATGAATCAGATTGATTGTGAACTCAACCTCTCTATAATGTGTAAAAACCAATAATACCTAAATAAATAAGTACTGAAACATATCTAAACAAGGAAAAAAACTACATATCACATCTACTCAACACTAGAACAACACTAGAAAACAAATCTAAAACCATCAACAATTGACTTTTTTACCATACTAAATATCCTACCAATAAATATTACTCTGTAAAAAGTGTATAAAAATCACCCTCAAAATTTCTAAATGATTCCCATGGGTGATCATAATTTATGTTTTATTGATAACAAGTCATCCAATCTAAACTAATGACTACATTGATGCTGTGAATTTTCAATATAAAAATAATAATAGAGAAACCTATAGTTATTTAATGTGATATATCACTAAATATATCTACAAATACCCTATAATTGAACCCCCAAGGATATATTGATTGAAACAAATATACACACACACACACACACACACACTATAACCAACACTAAATTCTCAAAAAACAGATACGATATAAGATAATTATATGAACTCATATAAAATAACATTGATTCTAACATAGATTGTACTATGATTTTTACTTGAACAAACAATGGTCCATTGAAATAATAAACTAGAGTTAGCATGATAGAATGAATCTAGCATAACCATAATCTTCTACTTCAAATATCATATTTGTAGCCCCATTTTGAAGCACTACACTACTGCCTTTTATAACTTTGAGAACCATGTCCTCTTTCTTTCCTTGATCAATTACAAGAACCATAATTACTACCATATAAGAAATAAATTGATCCTTATTGAGATATTTGATATTGGAAATCCCCCTGACCACTGGTAGATTGAGAATATATCTATAAAATGCATCATTTATACCAAATCTACCCTAAAAAGCAACACCCCATGGATGGATAATGGAACTATATTCGAGTATATCCATACCAGATACATTGATTATGTACCAATAGGGTCCTTATACTCTATAAAGAATAATATTTGTGATTATAACAATATTTTCCATGGACACTTTGGTGAGAGTCACCAAAAAATTTCTTTTGAATTTTAAAAATCCCACTTCTAGACCCAATATGAGAACTAGACTCGCTAGAAGGTCTACACTTAGCTAGGCTATTCTATTTAGTGAGGGTTTGGTTAACGGACTATTGAAAAAAAATACAAATGTCATTCACCTAGCATTGAATCAAATGTATCATCTTATTATTAAAATAAAGAATACTAGTATCCTTATTACCTATCATCATAGTAAAAAACCAAATTAAATTAGTAGAGTGAGAAGAATAGTCCATTATTAATGTGATCCCATGTAATATAAGAATACACTCATGATCCCTATCACTTCTAATCATCTCTAGGAATAATTTCTTAAAGAAAAACTTCTTAAAGTATTACTAATAGAGCCCTAAATACAGATCTTCCTAAAATATTATATTTCACAATGTCAATATTGGTCCATAAAACATATAAATAGAAAGCTCCACCCACCACTAATGGGGTTTCTCAAGATAGTTGAAAATAGATCACATGGAATCAACCCAGAACAAAAACATTTATCATTAACCATATCTAGTAAAAAATGTTGATGCTACCATAGGAACCCCTTAGTCATATACAAAAAAAAGCATCACTCTCAATGATCCATTCCCCATAAATTGAATATATTCCTATATACATCATTAAGGTTACTGGTCAATTGGAGGTATAAGAGACACTTAGTGATTTGGTTTGTCAAATGGCAGGGAATTCTTGTTCCAAATCCCCTCACAATCAACTGGCAGTTATCATGGTGTCATTTCACTAAAATTCCTATAACTTGACTTGGAAATTAATTAATATCATATGTCATGATATATTAGGTTGGATAAGGAGTAATTGGAGGAGAGTCTTGCTACCGTTTACACAATCTAATATATAAGAGTTAAAAAAATCAATATGCTCTCTATCCCTAATTACACACTATAAAGGGTAAAATAAAATATATATAGGATCACATAATCAAATATCAGAAGAGAATATCAATATATCTAGATATAAAATCCGAGTATGTTAAAATGATAATAAAAAGTTATATTTGAAAAAAATAGATAATTTATTATTGAAAATTCAAATATATAAACAATATATCATAATCACGATTTTGGACCACAAACAAGAACACAAATTCCCTGAGAATCATATATTTAAAATATGATATAAGAAATAATTCAAATTTTCACCCCATTCTAATTGAAATATCTAAAATTATTAAAACACACATAATATTTGTGGAAATAAAAAAACTATAACATTAAAAACTAAGAACAAAAATATCAAACTTGGTATCTTTGATTTACCCAATACACGGGTTAGATACTCCTAGGAATATGGTCTATAAATTTTTTAGAAAAATTATTATATTCTATCTATCATATCCCAACTATTAAGATATGAAAATAAGGATATGAAAAAAATTTGTAACATCACTAGTACAAGTTTCCCCTATAGTGATTGAACTAGAATGTTACATAACACAAGGGTGCCTCCTTTTATTCTAGATATTTGTAACCAATAGCGAGTAACTATAGGTGAGTGTCAGGAGACTTAATCTTTGGCAAAGATAACTATAAATAATAGCGAAAGAATCAATAATAATGGTCAACTATAATATAGAATTGAATATGTAAATTATACCTAAGATTAAACTATAAGTAGATAATATGCCCTTTGTTATAAAAAATTAGAATCCTTTAACTTCACACATGTCATAAAAAAATGATATGTAATACCAATAGGATTTTTAGATATAACAAGGTACAAAAATATCAATAGATTAATAGAAACTAAAAATCTAGACACTAGTCATCACTCAATATTTACCCATATCTCTAACATATCATCTCTATCATACCCTTCTATAATAGGCACCAAAACCCTACATGTTTCATTGACCATGAAATTTGACCGAGTACCTTATTTCTATAGTAGGTAGTGAGCATAACTCAGTAGAAAACAACCAATGGTGTTCCTAATCCAATATAGAAATTAAAATTACATGTACACTATGATATGATTGTATATAAAAAATAGAAGCCAACATAAATGATAAATTCCATAAGCATGTGTGTTATACTACCCACATCAATATGACCATACCTAATTTAACCTATGCCATGAGTATTTAAAGATATCACAAGTAACATATCAAGGATGAAAAAAATTTCACCTAATTATAGTATAATGTATAAATTGAGAATATTATGACAAGTTTCAACAGGTTGTAATTTTATCCTATAATAATATATTTTCTAGTACATAGTTAGTTTATCTTTATAATAAGATATATTAGTTGGAACAACCTCTTAATAGAAACAATCCATAAGCGAGCATAACACCCTGAAAGAATAAAAAACTTGCAGGAATCACAACTTGAATTCAATAACATTGGACTGAATAACATCGCTAGATTTTGTTATAGTAATGAATCAAGGATGCTATATTCCTTCCAAGGGAAAAAAATTTACACTCCTAGATTGATGCCAGCGAATTTTATGAAAATCGTATTGTAAAAGGAAAAGAAAATACAATCACTATTCAAATAACTTATTAATTTTTTTTTAATTTTAAAATTTTAATGTAGAAGAAAAACAGGGAATAAGTGTTTGATATGATGAATATATGAGAAGAAACATGCAATACATACTCAAAAAATGAGATGTTAGGTTGAGAGGTGATTCTCCTAGAATCCATTCCTTGGGTACCTTGACCATATAACTCTAATTAGTCTCATATTTATGAAAAATTCAAATTCAATCATATGTATGAATTTTTCTCATTGAATCTTTGAACATGTGAATTTATAACTCAAAAAGGACCCTCGATTGAAATTTATACCTGCCTACTTTATAGAAAACCAAAAAAATACTCCCTACCTAATGAATACCCTACTGGATCCCTAATAATGCTCGCACATCTATTCATGACTTCCCCCCCCAAGTATCCCCTATGATAACCATGTTAAGGAATGAAAAATTATGAATTGGTGGAATATTAAACTAAATAAAATAAAGGGGAATATAAAATATCACTAACCTCTCATATATATAATAAATTTAATTCTCAAAGTTATAACTAAAAAATTAATATCAGAAAATAGAAGGACCTAGGTAAACCTCAAAAACCATCTCTGGGAGAAACCCATCAGTTAGTGATATATGATCATGTAGGTGAGGATCATAATATGAACCTCAATAAAATAGGTGAGAAGGGGCATTAATAATGAACAGAATTTGAAATATTTAAAAAATGAGAAAAATGATATATAGAAATCCCAACAAAATAAAATCATGGCCATGTTTCTAAGGGTAAAAATCCTTTCGAAGTTCAATGGGGAATGGAAGTAATAGGCATTAGGGCCTCCTCTCTATCTTATTTAAAATTGGATCCCATAATACTTCTTTCATGATCAATTCCGTCTATACTACCTAAGGGTGGGTATTTTCCAAATTAAGCTCTTCCCTCATATTTTCCCATCATAATCCATTCTCCATTATCTTCCCTCAGTCACTACCACACATGATCACTGGAAGAATTCTACATGATATCTTTATATGAATATTTCCTAATTCAGGTAAATAAATAATTATATTAGGTTTAAAATATGTTAGGACCCTATTTATTTTAATAAATTTTGTTTTAATACTTCATGAAATCTCCAAATGGGTTATAGAAGGTGAAAAAAATTCACGTGCTTCAAGTTTTCTTCGTCATAAATTAGTTGTGGAAGAATCATTTTATTTTATTGTGGATGGATTTAATCGTATGTGGGGTGTGTAATCAACCAGTTAATATGATTTGAGGCTTGAGCACTGCATGGATATTCTGATGAGTGCATATCACACATAGTTCAGTATTTAATACTTCATAACTGATGTCCCTACAATTTAATTGGATGTAATGAATTCTATCTTGTTGATTCTTATACAACATGTGGAGAATGAAATATAATCATATGATTTATTTTAACATGAACCCTTTTACTATTATATATAGTGACCTCCCCCTCATTTTATCTTATAAAGTACATGGTTGTGTTTATGATTCTTACAAAAGCCTTATTGTTGAGAATTTATTCTGACATAGAGCCCAGTTAATATCATGAAAGTGTTGGCTTGTGGTATTTATCTTACATGTGAGGCATCCAATTTTTTTAATCACATGAAAGATCTGGACCAAAAATTTAATATACTATAGGATTTTTCACAACTATCTTCTCATTTCATTGCACCTTACCCTTCGATTTTAATTCCACTTGAGGGGTATTTTACCCAAGTAGTTTTATACAACCTTACATACTATCCTCTATGTAAAATCCTATGTATCCCTTTGAAAATATGAGTTATTGAAACATAGTATCTTGATTTTGTAGTTAATCCTTAATAAACTTTTTTAAATTCAATGTTAATAATATGAATTTGCCTAATTACACCTAAAATTGAATAAACACTCAAATAAATTGTGTTATTTTATTCATAATATCTTCTAAGTTAATAAATCCATTAAAACACTAAATTTAATACATTTCTTAAAAAATTATAAATTATTATTGAATTAGCAAAAAATATTATTATTTCCCAAGTTTTACATTATGGTGTAAAATATCATACGAAATTAAAATAAAAACAGAATATATTTATTCCAGTAACCCCCACATTTAAGTCACTACATGCTTGGGAAATTTAAATAATTCAACCAAAATTAAAATCATAAATACAGAAACCAATAAATAATATAAATCATAATTTATTACATATCCAATTTCATAATTCATGATTTATAAGGATAAAAAACTTCCCTACATCCAATTATTATGATTTTAGCCTTTAAATGATATATTTATATTAAATGACCCATCATAAATGGAATGTTTCCTCTGTTCTCTCTTTGAACATTTCATATAGAGTTCAAAAAGTGCATTTGGTCTCCCATATTCCTTTATATATCCTAGGTTCTCTGCTGCTAGATTCAAATGTACTACTTAAAAGGAATTCCAAAAGGTTTTTCTAGGGGATAATAAGATTGTATGGGAAATTTATTGGGGAATAAGTTGTGTTTTAATCTATAGGGAATAATGGGAAAAATAAATTTTCATAAAGTGTTAGTATTGGAAGTAAAATCAACACATTTAATTAAAAAATATTCACTCCCATCACCTTTACCCTTGGTTTTATGTGTGTTTCACAACCGTGTAATAATTATCAATGAGAAAAATCATCCCATTTTCACTATTGTTTGAATTATATATATATATATATTTTAATTTTTTTCTGCTTTTTTTGTATGTAAAAGTTTTTTCTTATAATGGTTTTCTTATATAATATGTCGGAAAAATGTTTTACAATGATATATTCATCTGTAAACTTTCTTCCCATTATATATTTTTAGTCAATTTTCACTCAAACCAAAATCAATGCACTTCCCCCAAAGAATATGCATAGAGAAACCATGTCCCCCACACTTAGATAAATTTAAAACAAGGAATGAACAAGGATATGGGTATCTAGGGACTAATATAGGTTGTAATATGACTTACCTAATATGCATTTCATAGTTTCTAATGCTTAAAGGCGGTTATATATCTTGGTTCAAACAAATACTGTTTAAAGGGTATTTTTCAATAGAATTATACCCTCAATCATACCTATAATTCTATAATGTTATAGTTTCAAACAAGAATCAACGTAAGTTATAATTTCCCCACATGACATGAGGATCTCAATAAATGGATTATTAGGAAGAATTTTTTAAATGGTCTCAAATTTCCCCTCAGGATGGGGATACAAATTTTTACAGTCATGTCATGGAATTGTTATTCATTTCTAGAATACAAATAAGAGTTTATGTATATGAAGGAATTGAAAAAATCACATTAAAAATAATTTAAAAACTAATTCTTTATAAATCGATGTATTCCCCACAATTGGAATGGAATTTTCATATATAAGGAAAATGTTAAACCATAAGTTTCTTAACTACATAAAAAATCTCAAAAATGATGTATAAATCTCATAGAGTGGTTGATATTTCCACCCACAAATATCTAAAACTATATGTAACATCCCAGACCTGGGTGCCATGCAACGGGTGCCCCGAACTTGGTTCGCCACGTGACTTCAAGCGCATTTCCCAAAATGCCAGAGGCTGCCGACTAGCAGTGAGGGCCTAGGTTTGATAGTGGGGAAGCTATTCCCTCATTTGTCAAGGTGTAGCGCAGCGGAAATATGAAATAAAACATACAACGAAAACAGAAGCAATAATCCAGGCACATTTAAATTAAACAAGTGTAGTAAAAGGTAACCAACTAGATATACAGATATGATTCAACATGTCTCAATTATATGAAAACAGCCAGAACATATTATACATCAGTACATTACAACAACATATAGAGTATAGAAAAACAAGGAAAAACAACTAGCAGCGGCATCGTGAGCCTAGGCTCGGTCCCGTGCACTCCTACTCCTCAGCAACAGTCAAGTACCTGTATAGGGACTCTTTCCCCTATCCACACCTGCAGAAAAAAAATCTGTTTGGGCTGAAAAGCATGACCCAAACAGGGTGTGAGAAATATATCTCAGTAGGCACCCACCAAAGGCCCGTGCCCAACTGTGTGAAAACATGCAACAATAGTGTGCGGTAGTACAATGCAATAAAGTAAGAAATACTGGAAATAAACTAACTAAACCAGTTATATTGCCATTTTAATATTCTTTTTAATAATTTAATTTAAAATATCACCATAGTGAATATTATAAGTAACCAGCTAATGACCTCAGACACATAAACCCCTACCCTCAGGTAAAGAGTATCCAACACAAGAATCTTCCCTCAGGCATAACGGATTTTTCCCTCAGGCGTAGGTATTATCACCCACAGGCACAGAATCAACTACCCATAGGCACAGAAGAAGTTTCTCTCAGGATGAAATAACTACTGCCCTCAGGCTAAATAGTGTCCTGACCATAGGCTAATCACAACAATTCCCTCAGGCTAAACAGGTAACCGGGCCATGCCCAATAGGTAAACAAGCAGTACACAAGCAATTCCTTTCAAGGAAATTCTGCAATCAATACTTTAAAGGCATACCCTCGAGTATCCAGGCCAAATGGCTAAATAGTTGAATGCACCCCTAGGGTGGTCCTGGATCCAAGAAATGATCCCAAACAACATTCTGTTATCATAATTAATTACCTATACAATTCTAGGTTTTTACAACAGTGATGGCCTCAGCCACACGACACCCCAACTTGGGTTCGTGGCCATAAAATGAAAAAAACGCACAATAGTTGGAAAACAACACCAAGCCTCTTACCTTATACGCCAACGAGTGCTATACACGAACGTCAATTCCAGAAATGCCCAATTATGACGTAGATCTGACGAAGAAAAAAAATCCTCTTAACCTAAAATAACACCCGATAGGAGAATAATTGGTAAGAAACACGCAATGAGAAGGGATGGCTTACCCACGCGGTTCCAACGAGATCGTCTAAGGTGGAATCGGATTCTAGACGCTTGATCGGTGGATCTCCCAAGGTTCGGCCTCCCTCTTCCGCTCCTCTCATCCGGTTCTAAGCCTTCCCTATGAACAGGGGAGGCTACTGCCAATTTAGGTGAAAAAAACAAAGTACACGACGTGTACTTCCAAGTACAGAGCGTGTACTTTCATCATTTAACTGTTCCTATGGTGGCACTGCCAAACTATTCATCCGTCAACATGAGTACACAACATATACTACTGAGTAGGCGACGTGTACTGTCTCCCAGCTGGCGGCTGCTCCACCGCCTTACTTTTTTGGCCTGCTGACTGAAAACACGGCGTGTAAAGGACCACTACACGACGTGTAGTCAGTTCCTACACCCTTCGTCGCTGATATGGATACACACCCTGTGTACCCATCCCACTCGGCCAAAAGTACATGACGTTTGGAAAAGTACACGGCATGTAGTTCCAAAATTTAGGATTTTCCCCATTTTCCATATTTTCTCAAAAACACTTAAGGAAAAGATAAAATAAGAAGCCTGTACCTCAAAAATAAAAACTGGGTTCTTACAAACTTCCCCCCTTATAGCAGTTCATCCCCAAATTTCCCTTCCAAAGGTGGTTAAGATATAGCCATGAACAACTCTGGCCACTGAGCACGTACATTGGTCTCCCACTCCCAGGTTTCGTCCTGCACTTGGCCATGCTTCCATAACACCCATATGAGAGGAACTGACTAGCCTCGGATAACCTTTGTGCTCCTATCAACGATACGAATCAGATGCTCCTCAAAGGGAGCATCTGCTTCCAGCTCAACCTCCTTAGGATGAACGACTTGAGATGGGTCTGAATGATAGCGACACAACTGAGACACATGGAAGACGTCGTGCATGGATCGATACTGCTGTGTAACTGCAACCGATAGGCAGCCAGTCCGACTCTCTCCAGAATCTCAAATGACCCCACATAACTCGGTGAATGTTTACCCTGTCTCCTGATCCGTTTGTGTCCTAGCCTCGGTGAAACACGCAAGAAAACCTGATCCCCGACCAAGAACTCCAAAGGTCAACTACGACGATCATCATATGAACTCTAACGAGACTGCACGGTAGCCATCCGCTTTCGAATCAACTGAACCTGCTTAAAAGTCTCCTACACGATTTGTGGTCCTAGTAAAGCTGCCTCACCTACCACTAACTAGAACAAGGGTGATCAGCATGGACTACCATATAAATCCTCATATGGTGCCATCTCAATAGTTGCTTGAAAACTATTGTTATAGGAAAACTCGAATAGGGGTATATACCTTTCCCAAGAGCCCCCAAAGTCTAGGATGCAAGCACGCAGCATGTCCTCTTGCACCTGTATCATACGCTCTGATTGGCCATTGGTCTGAGGGTGGTATTCTGTGCTCAAAAGCACCTGTGTACCATGTGCCCTCTAAAAACTCTTCCAGAAACAAGACGTAAAATGGGTGTCCCTATCAGAAACGATAGAACGAGGGACCCCATGAAGATGTACGATCTCTCGAATATATAGCCTTATGAGCTCGTCAACACCGAAGGTCTCCTTGATTGGCAAAAAGTGCGCTACCTTCGTGAGTCTGTCCACAACAACCCACATGGCATCATTGTCTCGAGGTGACCTTGGAAATCCCATCACGAAATCCATCGTGACATCATCCCATTTCCACTCCGGAATGGGTAACTGCTGTAACATTCCAGCTGGTCTCTGAGGCTTCTCCTTCACCTGCTTATAGGTGGAACACATCGTAACAAAACTAGTTATCTCTATCTTCATACCCGGCCACCAGTACTGACGTCTCAAGTCACGATACATCTTGGTAACCCCAGAATGAACTGCCCAAGCTGAAGCATGAAACTCCCACATCATCTCCTCGCGTATATCCGCTGGAACCCACACTCGTCCATGGAAAGGCAGGATCTCATCATCGGTTATTTTCCAACTAGGAGGAGGGTCCTCACTTTCCATCGACTCCTGTAGAAATAAGCCTTCCGAATCAGATAGTTGTCTCATCCTCACTCTGTCCAGGAGGGTAGATGTCACAGCTAAAGATGAAATATAGGTCTACCCCTGACTGTCATTCACCTTTAGATGCATCTAAGAGAATAAGGCCATAAGCTCCCACTCACCACTGGCCTCCTGAACTACCTGTATTTGAGTCTTCCTGCTTAGTGCATCAGCTACTGCATTACCTTTACCAGGTGTATAGGAAAGCTCAAAATCAAAGTACTGTAGGTACTCAACCCACCTTCCCTTCCTCAGATTCAAGTCACGCTGGGTAAAGATATAATTGAGGCTTTTGTGGTCAGTGAAACCCACAAAATTCTCTCATATGTGATACTGTCTCCAACAACATAATGCATGAACAACTGCAGCTAACTCGAGATCATGCGTCAGGTAAGTCTGCTCATGTGGCCTCAACTACCGAGAACCGTACGCAACAACTCGGTCACTCTCTATCAACACTGCTCCCATCCCAATAACTGATGTATCATAGTAAACTGTATAGATCTTTCCCTGCTTTGGGAGTATCAGGATCAGTGATTATGTCAGCCTTTCTTTTAGGTCTTGAAAAGCTACCTCGCAAGCTTCTGACCAAACGAACTTCACACCCTTCTTAGTCAGACCCATCAATAGTGCTGCAAAGTAGGAGAATTCCTCTATGAAGTGTTTTTAGTAACAAGCCAGCCCCAAGAAACTCCGTATCTCAAACACGTTCTTCGGCTGCTCCCAGGAAGCTACTGCTCACACCTTCTCTGGGTCTACTGCAACTCCTGCCTCTGAGATGATATGACGCAGGAAGTGAATCTGGTCCATCCAAAAGTGGCACTTTGAGATCTTAGTATATAGAATATTCTCTCTCAGTGTACTCAATACGATATCAAGATGGGTGGCATGGTCATGTCGAGTGTGAGAGTACACCAAGATGACGTCCACGAATACAACCACAAAATAATCAAGATACAGATGGAACACACGATTCATCAGATCTATGAAAACTTCTGGTGCGTTCGTGAGTTCGAACGGCATAACCAAGTACTCGTACATACCATATCTGCTCCGAAATGCTGTAGGCGGTATATCCGATGTTCTCACGCGCAACTGATGATATCCTGACCTCAGGTCAATCTTCTTAAACACTAATGCTCCACGAAGCTGATAAAAAAGATCATAAATCCTCGGAAAGGGATATCGGTTCTTAACTGTCAACTAGTTCAGCTTTTGATAATCCACACAAAGTCTGAGGGTACCATCTGCCTTCTTCGTGAAAAGGACCGGCGAACCCTAAGGAGAAGTACTAGGTCGGTTAAAGCCCCTTTCTTGTAACTCCTCTAACTTCTTATTGAGCTCCTGCAACTCTGGTGTAGCCATCCTATAAGGAGTAATGGACACAGGTACTGCTCCTAGCATGAGCTCAATAGAGAAATCCACCTCACGCTCCGGAGGTAGACCTGAAAAGTCGTCCGGGAAGACATCCCTGAAACGATCAACCATTGGAGGGGAATCTGTCTGAAAAGTACCCTGATCATCCAGATATATACTCACAATATGGGCTGTGACTCCACCACGCCCATGATGCTCTGGTCCAGCTCGACTCGCCTGAACATCCCATTAACCCTTGTATAGATACTCCCCGCCCTCTGGTGACATGAAACACACCTTGCGACGATAGCAGTCTATAAAGGCTCGAAAGGGAACCAACCAGTACATTCTGAGAATGAAATCATAACTCGTCATCTCCAAGACATAAAGGTCCCAAAGAAAGTGAAACCCTCCAACCACAAGGGGGAACTCCTTGCACTGACACACACCAACCGTTCTAGTCCCCAACAGAGTGTCTAGAGTCATTATATTAGAACAAGTAGGAACAGAGAGCCCAAGGCTCTCCAAAATGGGTACATATATGAAACTATGTGTAACACCCATATCGAAAAGCACTGAAGATAAAATAGAAGCTACAAGAATAGTACCTCTGACTGTAGAAGGTCTGAGATCCTGCTCTTACTAGGTCTGTTGCTCTGCATATGCCTGCCCAGTGCTGCGGCCCCGCGACACAACCTGGCTACCCTGAGTTGTCCCGCCCTGTTGCCTCTAAGATCCTGGTGTCTGGCTACCACATCCACGACCACCATCTCTTCCTCCACACCCTAACGTATTCTAGTTCCCTGACTGGTAATAATCCACTGGTCCTGCTCTCGCATGTGGAGTCTGCACAGAACCCCTCTCACTAGTCACTGGAGGAAACACCTGAAAAAGCGTTGTAGATGACCCATCTTTCCACAAGCTCGGCACTCCACTAGGTCTCAAGGACACTGCGGTCTCTTGTTCCCCTCTCTACCACACTGGTTGCACATGAACTGGCCACCTGAAGCATTCTTCTGACTGGTACTACCACCCTAAGAGAAGTCCATCTATCTCTTCCTCTTGCCAGCAGAAATAGTACCATTAACTGGTGCTGAACCACCCTGGCCCAAACCAATAGATTACCGCAGGTTCCTCTCTGTAATCAGCGCCTGGTTCACAATAGCATGTACTGAAGGCAACCTGAAAACATTCACCAGTGCTCGGATGTCATAACGAAGACCATCCTCAAAACGTCTGGCTCTCAACGTCTCATCACCCACCAACACGGGTGAAAAACACTGAAGCCTGGTGAAATGAGCAGAATAGTCCATCACCAACATAGCAACCTGCTGCAGATTCATGAAATCTCAAGCTCTATCAGCCCTCAGCATCTCTGGGAAAAAGAATTCATAGAATACTGCCTGAAATTCTTCCCACGTCATGATTCTATGATGTTCGGACTAGGTAGTCACATCCCACCACCTCTTGGTGGAATCAGGAAGCATATATATAACGACCCACACTTTTCATACATTGTTAATACTTCAAAATTGAAGCACACTTATTACAACATATGACAAAACCACAAAGGACCGTATAGGTATAGTGTCTTTAGAAACTGGGAAACATAAACAACTGGTTCATAAATCTTCTACAGTGTCTCCCATTTATTTCATCATATCTAGGGTCCCTTTTAGCATATTCTACTTAATATCCATCTTCCTGACCTGGGGAAAAGAAAACATAAAAGGGTGAGCTCAAATGCTCAGCAAGGGCAAATAAAGGAAATAAAAATCATATCATATCTTTTTGAAAATCAAAACCTGCAAAAGAGATCATACTATCTTAACATGGAATAAATCATAGAAGTGAAAATGAGATCCCCATAATCATAACATAAAACTTGAAACTTTGTGGCATGCACACATAATCATGGAAAATCATTTCTTGTTAGTCATGACTCATTGCCAAGACTATCTTAGTGGACAAAGTCCCTTTCTGAACCGAGTTCACTCCTCGTTTCAGTCATGTATCACTGACCTGAAATAACCTTCCGTTCCAGCCATGTCTATCTCATGAGATATAAAATCTTTACCCAATGCATTGGAGGGAGATATAGGTCCCACCCATCTTATAATGAATCCTTTCTTATGTGTGCCACATAATCATAAAACATACATCATCGCATAACACAAGTAACAAAAATGGGATTCTTGAAACATCATGACATCATAAATCAATTCATATAAGATAAAGGAATTCATAAAAATAATTCCATCACAACATGATCAAATCAATGTAATAATAGGGATAAAAATATAACCCTTTATTATCTTAGATGGAAAATAATTTTGATAAAACACTTGAACTCCATTCTTGAGGAAAATATCCTTTCTTCTTCAAAAACATTTTTCCTTTCATAACATGTCATACGACTTTAAAATAAAAGAAGTTGATTAAAAATAAACTTGAAAACTTGTAAAGGAAGCTTCTTGGAAATAATGTTTTAAAAATCCATTCATGCCGTATAAGTTAAAAAAACATTCTTCGTACTTTTGTCGGAAAAGTAAAAAAGTACCTCGTATGAAAAAAGATTCCTTTCATAGATATTACTAAAAACTCACCGAAGGGTAAAAAAAAATTGATTTAAACAGTTTTAGGTGGATGGAAATAATATTACATATTGATGAAACATGGATGTGGATGATAAAATACACCCCATTAAATACTTACGAATAAACAATCTCGGATAAAAATGAGATTGTGATATTTCCCTTACCTTAGGTCCGATTTGCTTTGTACATGTCCGAAGCTCCTGTATAATGGTTTAAATAATGTTATTGACTTATTCCAGAATCATACATATTGATATGATATCATATATGGTCATATTATTAGCTTCTTGTTAGTAATATTTCATTGTTACTTGTTACTCGGGTCTTTATAACTTTTTGTTCTTATGCGTGTTTTGTCGAATAAATCTTTATTCTTATCTTTAGGTTATAGATAATTCATTTCCAGAATGGTATTAGTGTATTATATTCCATATTCATTCATTCAATTCATTTATATAATCATTATGAAATGAAGATCATGTAGAACGAGTCGCATCACATCGTGGAGACGGTATTCCGTACGTACGCACGAGTGATGATATCGTTCCAATGATCGTGGAATTGTATTGGAGTATATATATATTATTTCAGTATCAATATTACTTCATAATAATCATATATAGTTACTCATTACACCATTATACCCATCCTTGTATGGTGATGGTGGAAAATAGATTACACCACGGCGTGGAGACGGTATTCCGTACATACGCACGCGCGGTGATTTCATTTTTCCGTAGGATGGATAGAAGGTGAATTAGGGTTGTTTCATATTTATAATAACATATCAGTATTTAAGTAATACTGATGTTATTACTTTATCATGAAACAACTAAAGAAGAAGAAGTTGAAGAAGAAAGAAATTGAAAAGATCGGTAATGGATATTACCTCTTCTTTGGAATGCCTCTTTGAATCCTCCACTTAAGGAACTAAGATTGGTCTTTGGAGAAGACCAGGACCTCTAGGATTATTCTATGGAAGTGGAGAGGAGAAAATAGCAGGGGTTGGACGAGCTTGAGTGCTCAAATTGGTGTGAGGAGGAGGGGGAGGAGGTGCCCTTTTATAAGGGAGGAGAGGGGCACCTTAGGAATATCTCAAAATATTATTTTATATTAAAGTAAAAATCGGTTTATAATGGTTCCAAAGGGTCTTATTTCGAAGATAAAGTGGGGAAGGGTCGAAATACTATCAACCAATAGGATTTAGACAAGTTTAGGGTATTATTTTAACCTTATCAATTAGATTTAACTCTAAGTTAAATAATTTAACTTTTACCATGTCTTTTTGTTTTCTTTCACTATATGGTTAATACACTTACTATAACATGCCAAACGAACCCCAAATTGTTTATTATTAATATATATATCCTTATCTAAGTCATTTGGCCGAACCTTAGATTTTTAGGAATAAAATAACAATTAATAATATAATATTTTATTTAAAAACTATTTTGTGTCAATTTTGACACTATTTGATATATGATTTTGTGAAAGTCATAACAGAATTATACGTTCGAACCAAGTTGATTAAATCAACACTAATATATCATAGTGACCTATAAAATTAGTGGAATTCATAACAAGTCTTAAATTACATTTATTTTGGTATTTATATTATCAATTATATCAATATTTCATTAATAAGATAATTACTGCATCATCTTTGTGTCATAAATAAATTATATTATTTGATGTCTCAAAATTACAAATAAAATACCATCATGTAGGAAATCTTTTTAGCTTTCTAATTAATTTTTACAATCTAATTTATCTTATGGATAACCCCATATTAAAAATGATTTACTTATTAAACTTTGATTTTAACTACTTTAACCCTTCTTTAAATAAATTAATAATAAATGTCCTAATCTAATCCAAGTGGGCCTAAATGGTCATATTTTATTCCTAAGTTTGTTTTTGGTCGAATTACACTTGTCCAATAGAATTAGGACATGTGTTATGGTAATATTAATATCATATTTACCCTTAGTTACCCTATTTACTATTAACCGCGGTAAAAAAAGTAAAAAGTTACTATTCACCAAAAATTATTTTTATCTCATTGAACCACATTTTACTTACTGATATAAACCGTGTCTGTCGGATTTTCGAAATTCCATTCACAGAAGCGGTAAAATTAAGTTTTATGCAAAATTCAGTTTTTAACCTACCACTTAGTGGTTTCACTATTCATCAAAAATTGAAAGTTTTCAGAAAAATACCAAAATTTCACCCTAGGCTAATTTCGATATTCTGAGTCCAAAAATGAAGTCCATTTTGAAAAATAAAATTTATAAAATTTCAAAAAGTGGTTATTACTATTCATAACGGCTAGTTTTAATAGCATATTGTTGTTTAGTGAAACTCGGTATTGCGTACGACGCAAGCTATCGAGGAAGGTCGCGATTGCGTGTAAAGCAAGCCAAGCAAGTGTTGTGTAGAAAAAGATTCCTTTGATGATTTATATAACATAAAAGTCTCGGGTGTTACATTCTACCCCCCTTAAAAAGTATTTCTCCCTCGAAATTCGTCACTTTGTAACAAACAGATGAGGATAATTCTCCCTCATCATATCCTCAAGCTCCCATGTAGATTCTTCAAGTTGGTGGTTCCTCCATAAAACCTTCACCAAGCGAGTGGTCTTGTTTCGTAGGACTTTTTCGCTACGATCCAGAATCTCTATCGGCTGTTCTTCATAAGAAAGATCTTGCTCCAGCGGTACAACTTCTGAGCTGAGTACATGTGAAGGATCTGGTATGTACTTTCTCAGGAGAGATACATGGAACACATCGTGAACTTGAGAGAGATTCGGTGGAAGCTCCAATCGGTAAGCTACCTTCCCAACACGATCCAGTATTTCGAAAGGACCGATATATCTAGGGCTCAACTTCCCCTTCTTTCCAAATCTCATAACCCTCTTCCAGGGAGATATTCGTAAGAACACTTTATCACCCACTTCAAACTCTAGGTCTTTTCTTTGGTTGTCGGCATAACTTTTCTGTCGACTCTGAGCTGCTATTATGTGTTGTTGAATAGATCTGACCTTTTCTGCCATTTCATCAACGAGATCAGGTCCTAATAGCTTTCTTTCCCCAACTTCATCCCAGCATGTTGGAGTCCTGCATTTCTTTCCATAGAGAGCTTCATAAGGAGACATCTGAATACTGGAGTGAAATCTATTATTATAAGAAAATTCCACCAAAGGTAGGTGTTGATCCCAACCTCCTTTGAAATCCATAGAGCAAGCTCTCAACATATCTTCTAGGGTTTGAATTGTTCTCTCAGACTGACCGTCTGTCTGGGGATGATAAGCAGTGCTGAAACTCAACTCTGTATCCAGAGTATGCTGAAGACTTCGCCAGAACTTCGAGGTAAATCTCGGATCCCGATAAGATATAATAGAAAGTGGTACTCCATGCAATCTTACCACTTCCTTTACATATATCCTGGCAAGCTGATCTAGAGAGAAATCCTCTCTAATAGGAATGAAGTGTGCAGACTTTGTAAGACGATCAACTATGACCCAGATAGCATTATTGCCTTTGGATGTTTTAGGAAGTCCTGTGACAAAGTCCATAGTGATGTTTTCCCATTTCCATTCGGGTATGGGTAATGGTTGTAACATCCCCTTAGACTTCTGTCTCTCAGCTTTAACTTGTTGACAAACTAAGCATCGAGAGACATATTCAGCAACATCTCTTTTCATGCCATCCCACCAGAAGTACTCTTTCAGGTCCCTATACATCTTCGTGCTTCTAGGATGAATAGATAATGATGAACTATGAGCCTCATCCAGCAGCTCATTCTTTAATTCGGGGATGGGAGGAACGCAAACCCGATTCCTGAACTTTATTATCCCATCACAATCAAGGTTGAATTCAGGAACATTTCTCACCTTCTTTTGTAACTCGACATCTTCTTTCTGTGCCTCTTTAATCTTCACATGTATATATGGTTGAACATTCATTTGATAAAGATAAGATTTTTCCCCTTCCATTATAATTCCAAGATCCATCCTTTGTAAATCCATAAATATTGGATCTTTTGTGATCCTCATCATGGATAAACTAGCATGGTCTTGTCGACTTAATGCATCTGCCACCTTGTTTGCTTTCCCAGGGTGGTAATGGATTGAGCAGTCATAATCCTTAATCAGCTCCAACCATCTTCTTTGACGCATATTCAACTCCTTTTGTGTGAAAATATACTTTAAACTTTTATGATCAGTATAAATATCACACCTTTCACCATAAAGGTAATGCCTCCAAATCTTTAATGCAAATATTACCGCAGCCAACTCCAAATCATGTGTTGGGTAATTTTGCTCATGGATTTTCAACTGTCGTGAGGCATAATCTATCACCATATCATTTTGCATAAGAACACACCCCAATCCCTTCTTGGATGCATCACTGTAGATCACAAACCTTTCTCCACTACAAGGCAGTGTGAGCACAGGTGCACTAGATAACCTTTTTTTCAACTCCTTGAAATTCTCTTCACATTCCTCTGTCCAAACAAACTTAACTCCTTTCCGAGTCAACTTGGTGAGTGGATTAGATAATCGTGAAAAATCTTTTACAAAACGTCGATAATATCCAGCCAAACCAAGAAAACTTCGAATCTCAGTTACCGTTGTTGGTCTCGACCATCTTTCGATAACCTCTGTTTTTGCTGGATCCACAGATATCCCCTCTTTTGAGATTATGTGACCCAAAAATGCAACTTTTTGAAGCCAAAATTCACACTTGGTAAATTTGGCATAAAGCTTCTCCTTTCTCAGGGTCTTCAATATAATTCTCAAGTGATCTTCATGCTCTTCCTTGCTCTTTGAATAGACAAGAATATCATCTATAAAGACTACCACAAATTGATCAAGATAGTCTCTAAAGACTCTATTCATTAGATCCATGAAGATAGCAGGGGCATTAGTAAGACCAAATGGCATCACTATAAATTCATAGTGTCCATACCTTGTACGGAAAGCCGTCTTTGGTATATCCTCCCTTTTGACCCTTAATTGATGATACCCTGAACGAAGATCAATCTTGGAAAAGTATTGAGTTCTGCGTAGTTGGTCAAATAAGTCATCAATGCGTGGGAGATGATATTTTTTCTTGATAGTGATCTTGTTAAGTTCTCGATAATCAATGCAGAGTCTCATTGATCCATCTTTCTTCTTAACAAATAGAACAGGTGCTCCCCAAGGTGACGCACTAGGGCGTATGAATCCCTTATCAAGATTCTCTTGGAGTTGCTTCTTCAATTCCTGCAACTCAATTGGGGCCATTCTAAAAGGTGTCTTTGAAATAGGCAAAGCACCCGGTACGAGTTCTATTGAAAACTCAACTTCACGATTTGGTGGAAGACCCGGTAATTCATCCGGAAAGACATCATCAAACTCCCGTACAATGGGAATATTCTTAATCGTGAGTTTCTCAACAACTATTTGAGATAAATAACCTTCATTTAGTGGAATCAATACCCATAAGATGGAAGAAATTTCCACTAGAAGGTTATATTCATCCTTGCATTGATAGACGATCGTAGATTGATCTGGAATATGAAATGTGACTTCCCTTCTTTGGAAATTGATATGAGCTCCGTATAAAGAAAGCCAATCCATGCCAAGAATCACATCAAATTCCACTATAGGAAGGATCACAAGATTTGCAGGAAGCACTTTCCCACAAACTTCGATCGGAGAAGAATTATAAACTTTTGATGCGATTGATGTGCCATTAGGCGTTGTCACAGCTAACTCAACATCTAATTGTTGAGGTAATACGGTGATACCTTTAGAAAATTCTTCAGAAATAAAAGAGTGGGTGTATCCAGAATCAAATAAAACATTTGCTACTTTAGAGTGGATGGTAAGTGTACCTTTCACCACTTCGTTATCGTACTCCACATCGCTGATAGAAATTGCATGTGACTTTCCTTTGTCTTTAGCCTTAAGATTTTGTTGACGTCGACCATCATCATCAAACCTTGGATTTGGGCATTGATTGGCATAATGCCCCATCTCCTTGCACTTGAAACATTGAAGTGTAGTAGGTTCATTCTGTGTATCCCTTCCTTTGTTTGCGTCGTTAGACATCTTCTTCCCATTATCACGACATTCAAATGCCCGATGACCTTCTTTTCCACATTTAAAACATTTACTTGTCCCTTTAAGACAACTCCCTCCATGTTTCATTCCACACTTTGAGCATAAGGGAAAGTTCATCTTCTTTTCAGTGTGCTCTTTAGAGTTTCCTTTGAATTCCATCTTCCTCTTCTTATCAAACCCATGCGACTGATGGGTTACTCCAATCTCCATCTCGACTTTGAGAGCACATCGAACGATTTCCTCGTAGCTATTGAAGTCCCTTATGGCTAATGCCCTTCGAAGAATTGGTTTTAAGCCACTAAAGAATCGATCGATCTTACTCTCAGGTTGGATAATAATACCAGAAGCGTACCTTTCAAGTCTTGTAAAATTTGCTTCATAGGTACTAACAGATTCATCATCCCTTTTCTTCAGTTCAAGGAACTCTTTCTCCATCTTTGTTCGGAGAATACGAGGGAAGTACTTATTGAAAAATAAGTTCTTGAACTCTTCCCATTCCATAGACTCAATTTCATCCCTTTGCCTCGTATTCTTAATAAGATTCCACCATTGATCAGCATCTCCTTCCAAACGATACACTGCTAGGATGACTTTATCATGTTCAGAACATTGAAGAACTGAAAATATCTTTTCAGTAGTACTAATCCATTGTTCAACAACTAATGGATCAGTAGACCCACTGAAAGAAGGTGGACGCTGCCTCATGAAGGATTAAACAGAATGATTCTCCTTCCTTTGCTCGTTTGGAAGTCCTGCATGATTCATAGCTTGAGAAAGTTGTGTGAGCATGGCTACAAGATTTTGCATTCCAGCTCCCATATCGTTTGGTTGCTCAGGGGGACAATCATTGCATTGCCCATCGCATTCCGCATTAACATGGTTCCTTCGGGTTCCAGCCATTGACTAAAACCAAGAAGAATAGTGTGAGCAACACTAATTATAATAGGAAAACCACATAATTCAAGAATAAAATTTTCATGCTTAAGGCCTTATCCTAGGTTATTCAAGGACATTTCTAAAACACTAAGATTGTGTTCTATGCTTAGACTTATCCTTAGGGTTCTTACTAAGGCTTTCACATCCTAGTTTCCAAAGGTTGACTATACCTTTCCTCTGATACCAACTATAACGACCCACACTTTACATACATTGTTAATAATTCAAAATTGAAGCACACTTGTTACAACATATGACCAAACCACAAAGGACCGTATAGGTATAGTGTCTTTAGAAACTGGGAAACATAAACAACTGGTTCATAAATCTTCTACAGTGTCTACCATTTATTTCATCATATCTAGGGTCCCTTTTAGCATATTCTACTTAATATCCATCTTCCTGACCTGGGGAAAAGAAAACATAAAAGGGTGAGCTCAAATGCTCAGCAAGGGAAAATAAAGGAAATAAAAATCATATCATATCTTTTTGAAAATCAAAACCTGCAAAAGAGATCATACTATCTTAACATGGAATAAATCATAGAAGTGAAAATTAGATCCCCATAATCATAACATAAAACTTTAAACTTTGTGGCATGCACACATAATCATGGAAAATAATTTCTTGTTAGTCATGACTCATTGCCAAGACTATCTTAGTGGACAAAGTCCCTTTCTGAACCGAGTTCACTCCTCGTTTCAGTCCTGTATCACTGAACCGAAATAACCTTCCGTTCCAGCCATTTCTATCTCATGAGATATAAAATCTTTACCCAATGCATTGGAGGGAGATATAGGTCCCACCCATCTTATAATGAATCCTTTCTTATGTGTGCCACATAATCATAAAACATACATCATCGCATAACACAAGTAAAAAAAATGGGATTCTTGAAACATCATGACATCATAAATCAATTCATATAAGATACAGGAATTCATAAAAATTATTCCATCACAACATGATCAAATCAATGTAATAATAGGGATAAAAATATAACCCTTTATTATCTTAGATGGAAAATAATTTTGATAAAACACTTGAACTCCATTCTTGAGGAAAATATCCTTTCTTCTTCAAAAACATTTTTCCTTTCATAACATGTCATACGACTTTAAAATAAAAGAAGTTGATTAAAAATAAACTTGAAAACTTGTAAAGGAAGCTTCTTGGAAATAATGTTTTAAAAATCCATTCATGCCGTATAAGTTAAAAAAAACATTCTTCGTACTTTTGTCGGAAAAGTCAAAAAGTACCTCGTATGACAAAAGACTCCTTTCATAGATATTACTAAAAACTCACCGAAGGGTAAAAAAAATTGATTTAAACAGTTTTAGGTGGATGGAAATAATATTACATATTGATGAAACATGGATGTGGATGATAAAATACACCCCATTAAATACTTACGAATAAACAATCTCGGATAAAAATGAGATTGTGATATTTCCCTTACCTTAGGTCCGATTTGCTTTGTACGTGTCCGAAGCTCCTGTATAATGGTTTAAATAATGTTATTGACTTATTCCAGAATCATACATATTGATATGATATCATATATGGTCATATTATTAGCTTCTTGTTAGTAATATTTCATTGTTACTCGTTACTCGGGTCTTTATAACTTTTTGTTCTTATGCGTGTTTTGTCGAATAAATCCTTATTCTTATCTTTAGGTTATAGATAATTCATTTCCAGAATGGTATTAGTGTAGTATATTCCATATTCATTCATTCAATTCATTTATATAATCATTATGAAATAAATATCATGTAGAACGAGTCGCATCACATCGTGGAGACGGTATTCCGTACATACGCACGAGTGATGATATCGTTCCTATGATCGTGGAATTGTATTGGAGTATATATATATTATTTCAGTATCAATATTAATTCATAATAATCATATATAGTTACTCATTACAACATTATACCCATCCTTGTAAGGTGATGGTGGAAAATAGATTACACCACGGCGTGGAGACGGTATTCCGTACGTACGCACGTGCGGTGATTTCATTTTTCCGTAGGATGGATAGAAGGTGAATTAGGGTTGTTTCATATTTATAATAACATAGCAGTATGTAAGTAATACTGATGTTATTACTTTATCATGAAACAACTAAAGAAGAAGAAGTTGAAGAAGAAAGAAATTGAAAAGATCGGTAATGGATATTACCTCTTCTTTGGAATGCCTCTTTGAATCCTCCACTTAAGGAACTAAGATTGGTATTTGGAGAAGAGCAGGACCTCTAGGATTATTCTAGGGAAGTGGAGAGGAGAAAATGGCAGGGGTTGGACGAGCTTGAGTGCTCAAATTGGTGTGAGGAGGAGGGGGAGTAGGTGCCCTTTTATAAGGGAGGAGAGGGGCACCTTAGGAATATCTCAAAATATTATTTGATATTAAAGTCAAAATCGGTTTATAATGGTTCCAAAGGGTCTTATTTCGAAGATAAAGTGGGGAAGGGTCTAAATCCTATCAACCAATAGGATTTAGACAAGTTTAGGGTATTATTTTAACCTTATCAATTAGATTTAACTCTAAGTTAAATAATTTAACTTTTACCATGTCTTTTTGTTTTCTTTCACTATATGGTTAATACACTTACTATAACATGCCAAACGAACCCCAAATTGTTTATTATTAATATATATATCCTTATCTAAATCATTTGGCCGAACCTTAGATTTTTAGGAATAAAATAACAATTAATAATATAATATTTGATTTAAATACTATTTTGTGTCAATTTTGACACTATTTGATATATGATTTTTGTGAAAGTCATAACAGAATTATATGTTCGAACCAAGTTTAGTAAATCAACACTAATATATCATAGTAACCTAGAAAATTAGTGGAATTCATAAAAAGTCTTAAATTACATTTATTGTGGTATTTATATTATCAATTATGTCAATATTTCATTAATAAGATAATTACTGCATCATCTTTGTGTCATAAATAAATTATATTATTTGATGTCTAAAAATTACAAATAAAATACCATCATGTAGGAAATATTTTTATCTTTCTAATGAATATTTACAATCGAATTTATCTTATGTATAACCCCATATTAAAAATGATTTACTTATTAAACTTTGATTTTAACTACTTTAACCCTTCTTTAAATAAATTAATAATAAATGTCCTAATCTAATCCAAGTGGGCCTAAATGGTCATATTTTATTCCTAAGTTTGTTTTTGGTCGAATTACACTTGTCCAATAGAATTAGGACATGTGTTAGGGTAATATTAATATCATATTTACCCTTAGTTACCCTATTTACTATTAACCGCGGTAAAAAAAAGTAAAAAGTTACTATTCACCAAAAATTATTTTTATCTCATTGAACCACATTTTACTTACTGATATCAACCGTGTCTGTCGGATTTTCGAAATTCCATTCACAGAAGCGGTAAAATTAAGTTTTATGCAAAATTCAGTTTTTAACCTACCACTTAGTGGTTTCACTATTCATCAAAAATTGAAAGTTTTCAGAAAAATACCAAAATTTCACCTTAGGATAATTTCGATATTCTGAGTCCAAAAATGAAGTCCATTTTGAAAAATAAAATTTATAAAATTTCAAAAAGTGGTTATTACTATTCATAAAGGCTAGTTTTAATAGCATATTGTTGTTTAGTGAAACTCGGTATTGCGTACGACGCAAGCTATCGAGGAAGGTCGCGATTGCGTGTAAAGCAAGCCAAGCAAGTGTTGTGTAGAAAAAGATTCCTTTGATGATTTATATAACATAAAAGTCTCGAGTGTTACAATATATGTCGCAATCTTGACCCTCCTCCCTAGAGGCGTCTCAAGATGCTCGAAAATAGTCTGCATCGACCCCAACCAAGACTCAGCAGCCTGAGGTCCTCCATCCCCTGAAAATGTAAGCGGATGCTGCTGCTGGAATATACGAGTCAGCTCATCCATAGATGTGGCAGCCGGCTGTGCTCCCTAAAAGGTTTGCATAAACCTCATAAAGCCTTCATGGAACTACGCCTCCATACCTGTGTCCGGTATAACAGCGGGCGCCACATCTGGCTCTACTGGAGGATCTACTAGTAGCCCATGGCCCACCATCTCCAGAGTATAATGGTCACCGCACTCCTGGAGAACAACTCGTGGACGTCGAGGCGGAATGACACTACAAGGTAAAAATCACTCCTTAGATTCAAGATTTATCAAGACAGAATGTGAAGGAACCACAAGGGAACAAGAGGAAGAAGGTATTTCTAGATTTTCAAAACAAAACTACACGGCATGTATACTGACTACATAGCTTGTACCTGACTCCTCTTCCCCTGCCTGGGTCCTTCTACACGGCTATGCCACATGGCTCCCATTGAACAAAACTAAACGGTGTGTATACTATCTACACGGAATGTATGGTGTAATTTTCCAACTTCCCATGTTGTTTGTGACAAGGCCGACTACTCGGATTGACACTACACAGCGTGTCACACCCGCACACGGCGTGTACACCACCCCGTTTCCCTGCCACACGACCAAGTACACATGGTCTATCCTCGGACGAGACTACACGGCGTGTCCCACAGGTACACGGTGTGTACAAGGAGAGGTGACACTTGCCCATGTTGTTAGTTACACGGCTGAGTCCCCAGGTCACACTACACGGCGTGTTATTCATTGACACGGCGTGTACAAGAAAAGAGTTCCCTGACCCGTGCTGTTAGTTACACGGTCGGACTCCGGATCAACACTACATGGCGTGTACATTCGTTACACGACATGTTATACCGAAGCCTTCCCTACCCCATGTCGTCACCCACACGGTTTGTGACACAGGAAGAGACTACACGGTGTGTACTCCAGGTACACGACGTGTACTTAAAAAGTTTATTTTTCATCCTGAACAAAAGGCCATACACGACGTGTTTAAAGTAATAAAAAGCGTGTATACTGTGTTTCCGGATAGTATTCCTCAGAAACTTCCCCAGAACCCACAAAATACCAAAAAATAACACCTAAGAGTCAAATTCCGACCTGTGAGGGCCCATACTCCCCATGAATCAAAGTTTGACATCTTATTTGTGTTATAACTAATTAAATAGCTAATGATCCACCAAATTCCGGTCAATGGGGGCCTATACTCCCCAATAACTAGAGTTTGGCGTCTATTTTATAAACCGGATCACACAAGAAAATACCCTATCAAAAAGTAGGTATTCTTCAAGCAGCTATCACAACAGCATGATTTTCTAGCACAACAACTATCACAACAACATGCAATTTCTAATGCACCTACATGGCATGGAAACTATTCTTGACATGTGATATCTAGCATGTGCCTATATGATGCATGAGATGACATACCCTCATCTCATCAGGTTTGAACTAAATAGAACCCATTGATAAAATATAATAGCAAAATCCAAGTGTGTCACACAACGGTGAAATCAAGTCAACTATAAAATTTGCAAAATCAGAAAAATTGCAACGTACGAGGTAGACTGGCTTTTCCCTATACATGGGTTAGATACACCCGAGCACAACTTATTACCAACTACCGTTCATACTATCCCTGACTACGACTCAAAATAGTAAGTCAAAGAAAAGAAAACTCCTCTGATACCACTTTGTAACATCCTCGACCCGGGTGCCACGCAACGGGTGCCCTGAACCCGATTCGCCACGTGACCTCAAGAACATTTAACCAAACTCCAGAGGCTTCCGACTAGCAGTGAGGGCCCAGGTATGATATTGGTGAAACTATGCGCTCATTTTTCAAAGTGTAGTGCAACAGAAATATGAAATAAAACATATAATGATAGCAGAAGCAATAATCCATGCACATTTAAAGTAAACAAGTGAAGTAAACGCTAACCAACCAGATATACAGATATGATGCAACGTGTCTCAAATCTATGAAAATAGCCAGAACATGTTATACATCAGTACATTACAACAACATATAGAGTACAAAAAAACAAGGGAAAACAGCTGGCAGTGGTATCGTGAGCCTAGGCTCGGTCCCATGCCCTCTTACTTCTTAGCAACAGTCAAGTACCTGTACAAGGACTCTTTCCCCTATCCACACCTGCAGAAACGTAATCTGTTTGGGCCGAAAAGCATGACCCAAACAGGGTGTGAGAAATATATCTCAGTAGTCACCCACCAAAGGCCCGTTCCCAACTGCGTGCAAACACGCAATAATACTGTGCGGTAGTAAAATGCAATAAAGTAAGCCGTACTGAAAAGTAACTAACTTAACCAGTTATATTTCCAGTTTAATATTTTTTTAATCATTTAATTTAAAATATCAACACAGTGAATATTCTAAGTAACCAGCTAATGTCCTTAGACACGTAAAATCCTACCCTCAGGTAAAGAGTATCCAACACAAGAATCTGCCCTCGGACATAACAGATTTTTCCCTCAGGCATAGGTAGTGTCGTCCACAGGCACAGAATCAACTGCCCACAGGCACGAAAGAAGTTTCCCCCAGGCCGAAATAACTACTGTTCTCAAGCTAAATAGTGCAGTGCCCACAGGATAATCACAACAATGCCCTCAGGCTAAATAGGTAACTGGACCATGCCCTATAGGTAAACAAGTAGTACACAAGCAATTACTCTCAAGGAAATTCTAAAATCAATACATTAAAGGCATACCCTCAGGTATCATGGCCAAATGGCTAAACAGTGGAACACACCCCTGGGGTGATCCTGGATCCAAGTAATGATTCCAACAATCATTTTGTTATCATAATTAATTACCTATAAAATTCTAGGGTTTTACAATAGCGATGGCCTCAGCCACACAACACCCCAACATGGGTTCATGGCACTAAAACGCAAAAAGCACACAACAGTTGGAAAACAAACACAAAGCCACCTACCTTATACGCCAAAGAGCGCTATACACGAACGTCAATTCCAGAAACTCCCAATTACAACGTAGATCTGACGAAGAGGAAAAGATTCTTAACCTCAAATAACTCTTGTTAGGAGAATAATTGTTAAGCAACACGCAAGGAGTAGGGAGGGCTTACCCGTGCGGTTCCAACGAGATCGTCCGAGGCAGAATCGGATTCTAGACGCTTGATCAATGGATATCACAAGGTTAGGCCTCCATCTTCCGCTCCTCTCATCTGGTTCTAAGCCTTCTCTGTGAACAGGGGAGGCTACTGCCAATTTAAGAGAAAAAAACAAAGTACATGGCGTGTACTTCCAAGTACACAACGTGCACTTTCATAATTTTACTGTTCCTCTAGCGGCACCGCCAAACTGTTCATCCATCAACATGAGTACACAACATGTACTATTGAGTACATGATGTGTACTATCGCCCTACTGGCGGCTGCTCCATCGCTTTACTGTTTTGGTCTGCCGACTGACTACACGGCGTGTAAAGGACCACTACACGGCATGTAGTCGGTTCCTATACCCTTTGTCGCCGACATGGCTATAGGCCCTATGTACCCATCCCACATGGCCAAACGTACACTAAGTGTGGAAAAGTACACGACGTGTAGTTCCAAAATTTACGATTTTCCCCATTTTCCATATTTTCTCAAAAACACTTAAGGAAAAAAAGAAAAGAAGAAGCCCGTACCTCAAAAATAAGAACCGAGTTCTTACACTAGATATTTTATTATCAAGTAGAATGAAAAATAGATTATGTAGGGATAATATGAAAATAAATATAAATACAACTAGATTTATTAACCTTAATGGATGATGGGTTATTCTCATAGTGTTGTCCAATGGTTCTTCTACAAAAACAACAAAAAAATGGAATTTATTAAATATTAAAAAAATGAAAAATGAAATAGAAAAAATAAGATAGTTCTGGATCTTTGTCAATGTGGGTGATTTTTTTACTACCCATAACCAATGGGTTCTAGTGGTTATCCTCAATATGATGGGGGGATTTAGTTTATGTTCAATGAACAAACACATGTTCATTTTCCACGATGTAAAATTATTTGTGAATACCCCTTGAATAAATTATATCAACCCAAACCCTAATTCGTAATAAAATTTAATTGGTTTGGTAATAAAAATAAATTGGCCTCCCTATAACATGTTACTACCTACTGATGGAATACATCTTGATGTTGAGGTAGTAGTGGTTTCACCAAAAGCTATGGGGTATCTTCTTCTTCATCCACCTATAAGGATGTATTTTACTCCATATATATGGATGTATTAAATAATTTTATAAGAAAAATATCAAGAGGTAATTTAATAAACATCTATATTTGAATTTTTTTAAAGAAATATGAGTTTAGATTCTATTATCCTCCCTTGAAATAGTAAAATGGTGTTACTCTTTATTTATTCAGAGCCACTGAGACATATTATTATTTTAATTCAAAAAATAATTTCTCACCTATTAGAAGATATTTTTCAACATCATCACTACCAAGTTATATTATATAATTCAAAATAAAGAGATTTAAAATGAATTTTAATAAGTGAAAAATAAAATGAAATTAATACCATATAATGAAAAACCCCTTGAGTGGTTGAACTTGAGATCTTACACTAAAGTGATTATATATGGAAGGATTTATTTCATAGTTGGAATAATTTGACATCCCAAGAAGTATGTATAATGTTTTTCATGGAGTGTCTTGTCTAAATTTTTATTTAGATTCTTGTATTTTATTTAAGTAAAACTCAATACCATCGATCTATTCAGTATTTTCAGGCATCTATAATATATCTTTCATTAAACTATCATAATATTCCTCTTGTAAAGTGATATTTTTATTTCTATACACTAATAAATAATTTATCCATTCAAAATATACAGAATCAAGGGGAAGTATGTGTTTATGAAGTGAATTTTAGAGAATATATAAACATGTAAATGATGATTTCACCCATCTCTCTATAATGGATCAGATGGAATCTCTTGTTCTTCATTGGGTACCTTTAAATGATTTTAGAGTTTTGTGGGAGAGTAATATTTTTTTCTATTGATTCCATATCCTCTATATATTTATCGGAATAAAACATGGGAAATTATCTCACCAATTATTTTTATTGATATTATTTTAGTCGTTGTTTTATGTAGGTTTAGAAGATGATTTCTATCATATCCAACATTATTATTATATCAATATGAATTTATCTATATTGAAGTTATTGTTCCCGTATAAAATAGTTCGTTACCGAAATTCTTACTTTCTTTGATGTTGGTTCTTATTTATTCTTATATTGTGGGGTCATGAAATTAATATTGACTAGTTCCATTATGGTAATAGATTTGTTCCTCCCACCCATTGGTTTATAATATTGGTTTATATATAGCTACCCTTGAAATTTACCCTTAAGTAAACCTAGGAAGAAAGAAGTATTAGTTCTAAATTTTTTTTCCAGATGCTAATTCTTATCCTGGGTAGCGATTTTATCAATATATTTGAATTGGGAATAAATTCTACTATCCACTAAATATTTTGAAAATTTTGAGGGATATCCTTTATTGAATGAAAATAATGAGATAAATAAATGGGAAAATATAAAATAAATGAAAAAAACTAAAACTATATACATATGTGAAATATATATGAATGCTCAACTGGTTCACTGAAAATAATTCAATTTTATGTGAGGCCATCAAGGGCCTTATAATAAAAAAAATTTGAAACTTATTGAATATAGTTAGCAAAGCTGAAAGAGGTCATCTCATGAATATCCAAGCTAATAAACTCACTATTCAATATAATTATTAATATTTTGGTTTTTTTTTATTTTTAAATTATAATAAAAATTAATAATAAATGTGTGATTAATTGAATATAATAAAATATATATGCAATTAAGACTCACATAATGAGATGTTATATAGAAATATGCTTCTAGAAGAATCAGTGCAATGGGTACCCTTACTGTCTCACTCTATTAAGTATCATTCCTAATCAAAATCTATACTCCATAGTATATATGAATAAAAAATCTACACAAGGACACTTGAGAGTGAAAAACACCCACCTCCTTTACAGGGAACCAAAAAATTATGCTAATGAGTACCCTATTGGCTCCCCTAGAATGCTCATGATCACTCGACCACCATAGATCGCCTAAGATAATAAAGTAAATAATGAAAAAAATCATAAATATATGGGAGAAGAAAATATAAAAAAGAAAGGGGAATAAAACGTATCCTTAAAATATCCTACATGAAATTATTTAATTTCTTATATTTAGAAATAAAAATTGAAATTTGAAAACATAAGTTCTTGGGTAAACCTCATAACACCACTCCTAAATAATATATTAGGTAATGTCTCCAGGAACATATTGGTAAATATAAAAACATGAAAATGAAATGAATATATGTGAAAATAGGAATACCCAATGAACAAAATGAACCCAATATAATAAAATAAAAAAATAAAAATAAAAATCTATCTATATTAAACCATGGTCAAGAGGAAAATGTTCCAAATCCTTTAAAATTGAGAAATGTAATTGAATTTATAAGCATTAATGTACTATTCTCCATTATCTTAAAAATCGAAGACCATATCTTGTATTTTTGGATTGCTTCCATCTGTACTTTATGAGGGTATAAAATGATTTGAATGATCACATTTTTCAAATCATCTAAGAATTTTACTTCCTTTATCACCTTCCAATTATTAATGATTCATCTGAAAAATGGATGTTTGTAACACAAGATTTTCACAATTTTATTTCTATATTTAAGGAAGTTATTAATAACATTGAGTTTTCATTCCAGTTTAACCCTAATTCTTTATATAACTTCTATTTAAATACAAAACAATAGCTACAGATTTTTTATTTGAAAGAGTGTATCACATGGAGAATAGTATTTAATTTTCCTCAACTCAATTACCATTAATTTCATTTCATGCAAAGATTGAATTTCTTGGTGATTCTTACTTGAACTATGGAATAAAATATCTAATCATATATAAGTGATTATTTTATTTGGATATATACCCTTATACTATTATTCTACAGTGAATTCCCCCTCTGGGTTTTTCCATGAGAAATTAGTTGTGAAAATTATAGTTATGTGAGCCTTGTTACAGTTTGATTATTTTTATGTGGGGAAAAACCAATCTCAAAAAAGTGCTTGAATATGGTTATTTTCTTACATGTGACAAATTCCCCTGGTTTTTTCACATGTATTAATTAGGTCATATAAATAATCTCATGCAACCTTTTTATTGTCTAGGTTCTCCTTATAAAACACCTTTCCCTTCTAATTTAATCACACATGAGGGATATTTTCCATAGTAAACTCAGTATAAACTCATATTTATTCCTTTTAATTTAATGATCCTCAAGCCATTGAAAAGGTGAATTACTTCTAAATAGCCTCCAAAAGGTGCATTTTCTTATCCAAAACCTTTGTAAACCCCATACATATCATCATCAACTACATAATTCAACTTGAAATTCAATAAAAACTCAAAATTTAGTATAGGTGTTTTCTAAAAATATATTCAAAATGAATAAATAAATTAAATATAAAAATTTAGTCAATTTCTATATAAATTATAGATTATTATTGAAGTATGAAAAAAGAGATTCTTTCTCATGTTTTACATTAAATATGGTGTAAAATTTCCTTAAAAAATAGAATAGAAATTTAAAATATTTGTTCTCATTAAGTCATAAGGTGAAAAAATTACCCCTTTCCTGAGACTCTACATAAAAGTGGGAATCAAGTTCCACTTCATGAGTAACCACTCGTATACGAGCATCATTCATCAATCCATATAAGTATCAAAAAATAGAATGCTTCCACATATTCCATAGGTTATAGAGGACCAAAAAACTCTCCTCATTTATAACATAGGGTAAATGGGAAATAAATCACGTACTATATATAAAAACATGATGGGCATGTCAACCCATACCAAATGGATCATCAAAATAAATTAGCACGTCATATCGTTCCATAGAAAATATCTGAGTGATTAGGCATTCCATCCCTAAATTAAGAAATGACATTGATAAATGGAATTTTTTTATACGTTATAACATCTTTAGAATAACTAAACATGGAATCACATAACATAACAATAATCATATAATGTGAAGATAATGATCTTAAACAATGTAATATAAGAAATTTATATTGAGGTTAGTATAATATCATACTTAATTTAGGTACTTTATAGGCTATTATTCATATTCCCCACCTATATAGATATTTAAAACTGAACCCCCATCACATTTACCAGTCAGACTAGCTAAAAAGGCTCTAAGGAAACAAAATTATTCCATAATGCTTATTCCTCAAGTAAAAAACTGATAATTATAAACATCTTTATCATCGATGGTGGCTAAGGGAATCTACAAAAGGCCCTATATTATATATTTTACCATGGATACATCACTCATTTTTTCAAATATTATAATTTCCAATATACTAATTTATCCTCAGATCCTTCAGTGGTGAAGGAATTATGTTATATCAAATGAGATAGAAAAAATGGACTAAATAAATCATATTCACTCTCAAGTGGTGAAAGAAAATAATTCTAGTTAATTTAGGGTTAAGAACACATGGTTGGTATGGACACATATCATACTGAACATAGGATCATTATATAGCATCATAAAATATTAAGTAACACATACTTTAATTTACATCTATATTTCTTATCTAATATTACTGTATGTTTTGGATTCAACAAATGATTTAAAAAAACAAAATACTAAAATTAGGGTATAAGTAGAAGAGAATAATAAAATAGAGGAATAATCAAGGAAATAATGAAATAGGAGTGTCAAAATTATCTCTAGTGACCACATGGTATGAACAACATATGAATTAGATAAATAATAGGGGATATATATTATTAAGAAGAAAAATAATGGACATGAGAGGTGGGGTAGGTTTTGAAGCTTAAAAATGGATAAATGAGGGTGAACTCATTCTATAAAAATACAACTAATTATTTTTAGTTAAATATTTTAAAAAAACATACTACTAGGTACCCACCATAAACCTAAGAAAAGTTCCATGAGTACCCACCATGGGGTGATAGGACAACTGGTGGACCCCATCCCCACTAGGTACACTAGGTACAAATTAAATTCCAATTATACGATGTGTTTCATTTTCTCAATGAAAAAAACCTAATACTTTATCCATCTACTCAAAAAATGATATTCAAACACTGATAACTTGAATTTAATGGTTACTTATAGTAGAGAAACCAATTAATTTTTTTAAACCTCTAACAAATATGAACTAATTTTATATATACTAAAATTGAAGATGAGTTCAATCCCATGGAGAATGGTATAAATATTTCATATAATGTTTTAGATAAGTTAAATAATAAAATATATTCAAGATTGGTTTTGGGTTTTTATCAATGGCATGATCAAACCATGATTTTTTATATATAGGGTTATGTAATTAGTGAAGTAAAAGTAATAAAGATTGATTTTAAATGTTTATAATAATTTAAGACTAGGGATAATCATATAAGAGTATAAACCCTATATTCTATTGATTTTCCTTTCACCTTTTATTAAATTATTTTAATCTATAAATAGGTATTCCAAACCATATTTAAAAATAACTACCATAAACTCATGTATTGGTTTTTCCATGAGAAGGTATAACTATTTTATACATTAATTAAGAATAACCTCATCTCATAGTAATGATATTTCATGAGTAGGAAGTATAATATTAAAAAAATGATGAATACAAAAACCCATCACATAATTTTTATAAACACAATTCCCCATACAAGGAGAATTCCCTTCATTGTATAGCTTGGAATAAGAAAACTACCACCTCATTCTAGTTAGGAGGTTATATGAAAATAAATATAAACCTAAAGGAAACAATACTCCACAATATGAAAAAATGACCACTCTTTAGTCTCTAGTCAAGGGTTAAGCTCCCAGGTCCTCCCGACACCATAGTCCTCCCATCCCCTATTTATAAGAAACAAACCAAGAGATATCTTAGGCACATTTCTATTTGAATTTTTCACATATTCTCTTCAATTTAAATTTCTTATATTGAATCATGTATATTTGGTGACTTTAATTTATTTTAATTCACCAACTCCTTAAGAATATACTAATATTTCCTTCTCTATTGATCCCCCCATTTAAATATATTTCGTTAGCTACATCTCTTTATTTTGAGTTCTATTATATATCCAAAATCTCAGTATATTTATTTGGATCCCACCTCCTCAAAATAGAGTAAATCTTTTAGTTATATACTCTATATTATCCAATATCCACCTCTATTTGGTTTTAAAACTCTATAGATATAGGTGTATTCCCCACATGGATGACTCACCATTTGTTTACACTAAAAGATCTGTAAAACACATTCATAGTTTAAATATATAAATATTTTTAAATATGAAGGTATACCATCCTATGGCTTTGATATTGGAACCATAGTTTAGAATCCCTAATTCTTACATGACCATGCATGGACTATGATGTATCATATCCAACCACACCACAACCTCATTCTTCAATATCATTATTTTTCTATCACTATGCTATTACAATGTATCTAATATCCTATGAAATATAACTTATTTAAATAATTTTATCATCACCACTCAATATGTATGATCCAGAACATACCCAACACACTTTGGTGTAGGATTCATCCATCCCACCATCAAACATGACACTATGAAGAGATTACGAAGAGATGATGGGGTAACGTCATTTTCTCTAACCACATGCTACATAGGCAATAGTAAAATAGACATTCCATAGTGCAACCCTCTATCACCGGTTTAATCTCTATGGTCATATATGATGAAATGGATAGCCTTCGACATAGACATTTCTAGATTTTCAATGGATCCCTGGTCTCTTTTCGATCAACCATGATAGCTCTACATCATAACAGTGGTTAAAAAGATGTAGCGTGTTTTCAAGGATGATGACACATGAGCTAGACCAGAAAAACATCACCTTGGAATGTTTATTGTACTTCAGGTATATCAAGATCCCACATAAAACAAATAAGAGGTATGGTGCTTCTTAATATGATATACCATGTCACCATTCCAACCTTGAGGTTGGAAAGGGGTTGGAGGACCCCTACACATGTTGTGTTCCACTCCACATGGGTGAAACCATCCTTTGACTTCTGTAATGACTCGCATCCCTTAAACCAGTATTGCTCTTCCCCCTTGTGAATATCATGTGTGACCTATGACCCTCTTTCCTGCCTATAGTAAGGTGTTCAAATATTTCTTAATATCCTCTATACAATGTATCTATGGGGATTATATTTTGGTTGAGGACCAACCTATGTTCACATAAATTTTTTATTCTATATCACTTGTTCCATTTTTAATTTTTTCACCACTACAGAACATACAAATATACCATGAGAAATCATCATAAAAAATTATAGAAATATAATCGTATTTTTTTCCTTTTTTTTTCAAATTTGTCCCCAAAATTAAATTCACCCAAATAGAAATAATAACAATCAAATGTTGTAAAAAATTATTCAATTGAATTCTAAAATAAATGAAATATAATATAAAAATTTTGTGCATAAAATAGGTTATAAAACCTCCCAAATATAAACTATGCTTATCCTCAATCATATATTTAATCTTGAATTACAAAGGAAACCCCCATGACACCAATATTTAAAATTAAAATCAATAATTCAGCAATTGTCTATAGGTAGAATGAACTTTCAAGTGTCACATATGAAAAATGATTCCAACTCGTCACTAGTTAGCTATGTATTTGATATTTCCCATGGAAAATGATTGAAAAATTCATTTATTCCATTTAATCCTCTCAATTAATAATTTTTAAACATTCCAAGTTATAATACACTGAGATTATATCATATATTTCTCTTTAAATAAATTTAATTTATTTGATAGCGGGCTTTATATGAAAAACCATGTTTAAACAAACTGTGATATAAATAATATTATTTAAAAATGTACAGTATAACAAACCATTAAAATTGGAAGTATGACTAGAAATAAAAAAATTATAAATAATATAAAAAATGTTTTTATATAATTTAAATTCATTAATAAAAAATTACACAATTTTCACTAAAATCATATAATGTTTTAAAAATCTATTTTCTGCAATTTTTTTATTACATTAGTTGAGAAATTTTGTTAATTAATTTATATAACTATTAAAAATTTAATATAATTAAATGGATTTAATATTTGAAATCAATATATTTTACTTTTCTTAGGAAATGTTTTCGATATTTTCTAAAAGGATTGATTTTACAGTCAAGAGTGAATTTTTTTATTTTTACTTAAAATATTGTTTTCATTTAAATAATTTAAATTATTTTATTTTATTTTAAAAATATTTAAAATTAAAATTAGTCCATTCTTATTATTAATAATCTAATTAAGTCCATTGGAATCAAAATTATGTTGGATTTGGGTATAAAATTAGGAATGTTTTTCTTTAATCCCAATTTTTATTGCTTTTTGATGGTTTAATTTTCACATATATTCTTCCAATACTAGGAATTGAATTTGATAATGTGAATTACATATTTTTAATAAGTATAATTAATATAACTTGATTGATATAACTTATTTTTTTCATTGTAAATAGTAACCATAGTAAATTTTTGTCTCCTCAATGATATAGGTAAAATTGGGTTAAAACCAAGAGGCAAAAAATTGAAATATCTATAACATGTGAATTTATTTTATTTATGAGTTATTTATGACCAAATTTATTATTAATTACATAAATAATGGTTTTAAAATTAATATTTTTATAATTGGGAGCCCAAGCATGACTTGTTTGAAGATAATTTATACTTTATTAAAATTAAAAACTAGTTTTGGGTATTTTCAATTAATGGCATGTTTGGAAGATTCCATTCAATTTTTTATTTCCAAAAAAATCTAATGAACTAAAAATATTTATTATATAAATAAAAAAATTCATTAAAACCCATTTATTACTTTATTTCATGGTTAAATTGTTTTTACTCTTAAATCAGGCATTTTCCTAAAAATTGTTTTTCATACATTTTATGTTCTAATATTAAAAGTAATTTTTAAAATAAATAGAAATTAAATATAAAAAAATGTATTCAAAATTTGGAATCATCATTTAATTTTTTTTTAGAAGTCACCTATTATTTTTGTTCATATAATAATGTAATCATGATAAAAAGTTATGCTTTCCAGGTTGAGGTTAAAATGAGTTTAAAGTGGATTGACTAGAAGATAAGACTTAAAAATAATACAATACTTTATCAAAGGTGATTGGTTGAGTTTATTTCACCCCTATAACATCTTATATTTTAATTATAGGTTCCTTTTCTCCCCCTTCAAGTGACTGTGATATATATATATATACTATTAAATCTTTTATGTAATTTGATGTGTGTCCTTTACCTTTAGTATAAAAAGTTAAAACATAAAATATCTTTTAAACACATAATTTGATTTATAGATAAGCCAATAAATAAAATAATAACATAAAATAATACTTCATCATGTCATATAGTTTTTTTATTTTCAAAATAACATAGTTTTAGGTATTTTAGTGTATGTTAAAAGTGGTTTCTCAACAAAGAGTTTAAACTATTAACTGAGTACCTTTAATTTCATTTCTTTTTATACCTCCTATTAATAATGGTATCCCTTATTAATTAATTAATTAATTATATTCAATATAATTAATGATTACTATGATTATGGAACAACCACTATCCACCTCATTTCCATCCTCAAGAATATTAAAGTATCATTTGTGCGTAAATATGACTTACTGCATCTACGCAATGACATAATTTTTTTTTCATCAGTATTTTACTTGGTTGGATATAAATATAGAACTAATGTTTATATATTATATTTAGGATATTATTATGGTCCTTAAATGATAAAATATTATTTCTTCCTTTCCCCCACTTTTCATTAGAAAATGAAAACAAATTCCATGTGTACGTAAGACCAACAGTCTCAAAGAACGGTGTAAATAAATTTTAAATATATCACTTTTATAGATGATTATAGTTATGACTATATATATTATTTATATTATGATTAAAATTATATATTTAATAGAACCATGATCAATTTAAAAACATGACCACTAGGGACCACCTAGCCCGAAGAAGACCACAGTGCCAAAAACCCAAGCCCACCTCCAAATACAAGGGGTTTTAGACATGTGTAGAGAAGGCATAAAAAATGGGATTATTTTGTGTGAAGAACCTATATTCTTGAGCCCAACCAAATCTATGCATATTAACAGAGGAAATATAAAAGGAAAGTAACATCTAGTGTAAGAACCACAGAAGCAATTAAACTCTTGTTAATACAAAAGAGTATGAAGATGTAATATGAAAATTAAAGGGTAAACTACATGTCCAAATAGAAAATATTTCCCAAAAAAATAATAGATAAAATAGAAAAGAATCTATGTAATCCCAACTCTAGATCTCCAAGACCCAACCACCGTACACTTCCAAATTCACTAAAGTATCCCTATACTCTCCTAATGAAACCATTGACCTATCCATCATCTGTATAAGACATAAAACTATGGAAAAATACCATAAAAAATTCAGTATATACATACCTTGTAGGATGCCTGGAAAACTGAAGAGGGACTAATATAGGTCACGATATAAGTAATTTGCACAACCAAAAAAAGAGGGAGAAAAAAATAAAACAACAAATATATATTATCATATAATAAACCCAAATTAGAGAGAAATGGGATCTCTATCTCATATCCCATCCATGGATGATGAGTCTTACTATATGTCCAACTGTCCATCATCGATACCCATCATATCTCATTTCTTCCAGAAGAAGCTCTGAGGAGTGCCCACACCACTATACTTATTTATTGCCTAAGGAAGAGTAATCATTAAAATATAGATGACCTATTCCTTGATATAATAGGATGATTCCAACTAGTAGATAGAGGACCCAAAAATGTGTATGGGAGTGATTTCTCTATATCTGTGTACATAATATGGGGACCCGCACCCTAGTGTGACATGGGAGTACAATCCCCATCATTAGAGGACCTACGATCTGGTATGATAAGAGAGTATAAACTCTACTTAGAATATCAAGTATATAGGACTTGTACCATGGTGAGACAAGGGAGTACTATCTTCATGGATAGAGGAGCCACACCCACAATAGTGGATTACTTCCTCTATTTGAATAATGAGTATGGAGGACCCATGTCCTTGTGTGATAGAAGAGTACCATCTCCATGGATAGGGGACCTACACCCTCAATAGGGGAGTACCTACTCTTCCTGTATAAAGATTATGGAGGAATCACACCATAATGCAACAAGGTAGTACAATCTCAATGTATAGAGGACCCACAACCTACTACGATAGGGGAGTATCACCACTACCTAAGAAAAGAATATAAAGGACCCACACCTTGATGTGACAGGGGAGCACCATCTCTATCTAAACTATCTGTGGATCTTACCTGATCATTATAATCATTGATAATTTTCGAAATAAGATTAATTCTTGGAACGTCTCACATCAAATATCAAAATTCACTATAAAGCATACCATCATGTTCTACATGAAAAAATACTGAGTATAGGATAACTATGTACCCAACATATAAGGGAACCACACTATATGTGGTCCTACCTTTCAACCGATATTTTTTATCCTATGGAAATGACTTGGTGTCCATGTACCCGTACATGATGTGTATGGGATCCACATAGTGTGTCTAACCCAACTAGGGTCTAACTGTGTTCTTCTGTTCATTCCATTTCCGCCGGGTCATTCCTATGTATTAGGTAATGTACCTGGTAGTTCTTGGGTTCTGGCCCTTGCCTCTATACTTTTAGAGTACATGATGTGTCCTCCCACATAGGTTCATGTACATGTGAAGATTCACACAACCTTACTACCCCTTTAGGGGAACACAACATGTTTCCTAGACATATCACATGTGATCCTTATGTTCCACAAATCCCTTGCTGCCACAGATTGGTGGGGATACACAATGTCTGTTCATCAATCTATATATTGTGTAGTCACTTTTTTCTAATAAAATATAGTATATTTATGATTTCACTATATTTATATCACCACTAAATTTCTGCTATTTTACCACCTAAAAGATGGTAATTTCCTATAGTCATCGATTCCGGCCCTCTATTGGCTAAAAATCATAATTTGACACTTCAAAAATAGAATGCAATGCCTCTGTCACCCGTAGTGACTCATATAACCACCCATCACCACATTGGATCCATGATATAGAAAAGAAAACTCACAATACATCGTGATCCATTTGAAAATAACTATTCTAGTCATGTGTGCACATCCACCTTGAATATGAGGGTCCTATCATGCTCAGACCTACTCTACAAAGTTGAACTATGTCCCTGTATACCAGTGATGAACAACCCAAATAACAGGTGGGGGAAAGGAATATTAAAAAACGTTTTTTTATATTATCCAAGATTTCTTGTCCAACAATCATAGATCATTGATATTTGGTGTGAGAAAAATGGGATATTTATGAAAAAACTGTATAAATAATTTAATTCGATAAATGATCTCATTTGAAGGATCAATTAATAACAGATAAAATAATTGTAGATAAGAACATTAGAAAATTCTAATAAAGAAAATAAACCAAAATCAATGAACCTTAACACTATTATGAATCAATTTTTGTTGAATAACATGTTCTCCAATGATGGGGAAGATCTGTTACATTCACCATCTATCAATTCATGTGGATTCAGTCACCGATCATCATTTAATCTCGATCCACCAATGATGAATGATTAATCCTCTGTTCAATGATCCTAGGTTTGTGAATACAACTATTTAAATTTTACATGTAAGTCCACTTATATATAGAAATAGGTCACATGTATTAAATGAATGAATGAATTAAATTAATTATTTAAATAATCCACATAACATACCTTCCAATGACTACCTTATCCTAATGGTAGGACCAGAAAATATTAGTTATTCCTAGGATAAATCCCACAATAAAGATTCAATAATGGTCTCATATTTCCAATATGAGACTCCATTCACTAGATTTTACATTTTTACTAAAAACATGTTTATGTATGATGAAAAATATTTTTAATATTTCCATAAAATTAATTTTGGGATCGTTGGGTCTTAGAATCGTGCACCTTATCATCTCCTATTTCTAGAAAGTATTTCATAATATATTTCAAATTCTTAAAAGTATACAAAGAGTCTCTAAATTATTCCCTCACGCAATATTTTCATCCCCCCAAAAAGAAAACTATGGAAAAAGGTGGGGATACTTATCCCCCATCTGGCACTACCGCTCCCAGAATCTCTCCTAAATGATTCAATATTGCTATATCAAACGAATCAAGGTAATGGTCAATGCTCATAAAATCATGCCATGTGGATCCTTGATATCCACTAGGTACTCTGTGAAGGTGGATCCATCCACAATGTTTAGATTGTCATAGTCATTAACAAACATATAATCACACACATATCTCCTCATCTACAACACATGGAAGAAAACATGGACGTACTCCAACTGTGGAGTTAAGGATATGGGGTAATTGGCCTCTAAAACCCACTGCGAGACCTCTAATGGTTCAATAAAATTCATGGATTTCATTCCTACCTAGAAGAATCTCTATAATCCTCATTGTGAGGAGAATCATAGGAAAACATGGTCTCCCTTCTCAAACCCAAAGGGCATAACACATCGATCTTCAAATTATTTCTTACTACTCCTAGGTTTCCTTATGCACTCATGGATCACCTAGACCTTCTTAATTATCACCTAAACCATCTTTATTCCAATTGGATATGTCTCACCAATCTCAGTCCAACTTAAGGGTGAACTACAGGGTTTCCCACAATGGGTATGTATAGGTTCACTACCAATAGTAAAGTGATATCAATAATTATAATAAAACATTACAATAGTCAAATTATCCCCCTATACTGACTAATGTCTAACATGAAATCCTTCAATATATCCTCTAACAACTGGATAGTGTGCTCAGTCTTCCCATCCATCTGGGGGTTAAAAGTTTTACTCATCCTCATTTGGGTCCCAAATTCCTCCTTCATGCCTCTCCATAGTCATGATGTGAACCATACATCATAGTCAAAGAAAATTTTTAGCATCACCCCATGAAGGAATAAGATCTCCCAAACATAAAACTTCCCCAAAATCTCCACCAAATCCAACTCCCTAACTACAGGAAGTCTAGAAACATGGTAGGTTTATCAACAATCACCTAAATGGAATCATAAACCCTCATTGTCCATAGAATCTATGTCACAAAGTCCATGGATATTCCATCCCACGTTGAATCTTGGATCTCAAGAAGATACAAAAAAACTAGCAGAACCCAGTGATCATTCTTAACCTAATTACATATGTGACACCAAGAGATGAACTTATCCATGTTCAATCTCATTCCATCCCACTAAAACTGATGCTATAGGTTTCTGTACATATTCTCTACATAAGTATGTACAACCAAAATAGAAGTGTGAAACTCCCTCATCATCTCCTCTCACATTGTGACTAAAACCATAGTTTATCCCTATAAAAGGATGATGTTATTCCCTTTATTATAGAGTCTATATGTTATATCTCTTTAGGATATCTGATCACATGGTAACTCACTGTCGATGTATCCTAATTGGGATTCCTTCACACACTAGAGAAACAAGTGATTCAACACCATTGAATGATGATAATCTATACACCTCTCTTCTACCAAGGTCAATTGCAAAGAAGATAACTTCTTTGACATCTCCTCCAATGGAAATGCACACTACTTTTTGGTGATGGATGCTTCTACTATGTTTCCCTTTCTAGGAGTATAGACTATCTCAAAGTTATAGCCCTATAGGAAATGCAACTACTGTGTCTGTCAATGGTTCATATCTTTCTAAATGAAGATATATCTATGACTACAATGGTAATACTAAATAGTAATGTGGTATCCCAAAAGATAGTGCCTCCACATCCACCAAGAGAAGAATAATGTTGCCAAATCTAGGTCACGAGTGACAAAGTTATTATCATGTGATCTCAACAACCTCAACCCATATGTAATCAATACCCATATCTACATCAACACACAATGAATCCTAGAACTAGAGGCATTACAATACACTATATACTTCATTCCCTCCTCTGTAGTATCATAAAAGGTGAACTACTCAACCTCAGCCTCATCACCTAAAATGATCTATGAAAATTCTCAGTCCTATTAAATGGATTCCCTTTCTGCATCAGGGCTGTCAATTTTGCTGTAATCCTAGTAAAATATGTCACAATACTCTTGTATTACCCCACCAATCTAATAAAAATCCAGTCCTATGACAATATCTTTGGTGGATCCTAATAACGAACTATTTTAATCTTTACCAGGTTCAAATCCAATCGATGCTCAGAAATTACATTCCCAAAAGTAAACCTTGTGGATTCGCAATTGGCACTTCAAGAGATTACCATAGATCTAGTGTTACCAGAGAAAGTATTGGACTATACATAAGTTATATTAATTATCCTCTATAGATTAAGAGTAGATTAGTATTCCATCAATGAGTACAATAAAAAAATGGTCTAATTATGGCTAGAATACCTGGTTCATAAAATCCACACATATAGTGGGGGAATTCTTCACACTAAAAGGAATCACCAGAGAATCATATTGTTTGCAAAAAAAATTAGAAATCCAAATTCAGGATATCATCTCTGTGAACCATCAACTAGTGGTAGCCAGACCTTAGATCGATAATTCAGAACCATCTCACACCTTAGAAATGATGAAATAGGTGATAAATCCTCAACAAGGGGTACTTTTCATTTATGATTTATTTCCTCAGGTGATGATAATTAACACAAATCCATAATCACCCATCATAATTTTCATAAATAACATCTTAGATGACCAAGGGGTAAAATTGGGTTTGATAAAACCATTCTCTAAAAGGTCTTCCAATTCCACCCTCACCCCTAATGCTTTGTAGGGGCCATATGATATTCCATAAAAGACATTGGAGATAAATATAGGAAAAATTAAATGAAAAAATCCATCTCACACCTCATAGGTAGTATCAGAACGTTTAGAGAGAAGACATCCACATAATCCTACATGACTGATGGAACCTAGATACCTAAATAGACTGCTGCACAAAGGGATAAACTCACTAGATGCGGGGTTATGGGTTGTATATTTCTACCCACTAATCCCACACTCTCCTCCATGAGATATCTATCACCCACAAAGGATAGTATCATTCCATATGTATGAAGGAATATGATCATCTATAGTGATAGTCAATATGGGCTCAGACTAGAGATATAGGTCAATGGTAATGATGAAGTAATAATATATCATAGTGATGGACAAGAGGTCCCATGATAGACTCTCTCCACTAAGATATATCTTTCACTACCAACCGATATGTAATATCAATGAAGTGTCCCCCTTTGGATCCCCAAACAAATGATGTAGGGATAAAATATGAACTAAGATCTCTAACTCTCACACCAAGAGTAACGATATAAAGAAATGAATAACAACAAGGTCTACTAGTACTGAGAAAGAGTATAGTAAAAAAATATCATACCTCTAATCATCTTGTGAGCGATTGATTCATAAGCCTCCAAATCCTATAGCTTCTTGTGACCTCGACCACTGACTCCCTAATCCTGATGCAGGCTACCTAGTGGGGGTGGAGGAATTAGATAATTACATCTTCCAGTAGTAGTAGATCCTATATTTTAAGATATGCCTTCCCCTATTCAAACATTTCATTTCTCAGGGCCACCCTGACCTCACCTAAAAGATTCATGACCATGAATATGCCTTTGTTGGGACAACCCATCACCTTTCTACCTACCCTCCTCAGCATGTCAGATTGAGAAATCACCCTCTGTGTTACCTCTCCTATCTCATCAATAGAATCTACCACTTCGGTATTCCCTATACATCTGTATTGATCCACTTGAGAAAATTCTCGAGACCATCCATGAGAAGTTATCCTATACCATGAACTTTCTAAAAAGCACTTTTCAGCCACTGTAGATGAATCAACCACATGATACCCACTTCTAAGTAAAGCTACATGGTTCTCCTCAGATTGGAATCCCTCTATTTCTAGTGATCTCTCTAACAATCCAACATTTTTGGGAATTTATAGGGGTAACACACTAGAAAAAATGTCTATTTGGATATCATACTTGAACATTCATTCATAGAAATAACAGTATCAAATCATGTCAATGGAGTTACATGTAAGGTCATCGAACCTCATGAAATACCCCACAACTATTATTCCTCCCTATAGTAACTCTAAAAGATCCTCAATCTAAATTGAGAAAAAGAACTTGGTATATTACTCCACATGGAATATTTTCTATAAGTCAGACCTTGAGAGTGCCAACTCATCATGAATTTTCATGGATTGACACCACCAATTCTTAGTTTATCTAAGATAAATACTATTTTCTAGAAAAACCAACTTATCGGTCGGGATCAATAGAATTATAAAAGAAAGGATCAATAACTCAAGATAATCCTCTTCTTCTTGGGGATCTATCTCACCATGAGACTATAATGGAATCTAGTGCTGGAACTTGTGGACTGTTCTAAGACTACATGCATCATCATCCAGCTCTTCTGGTACAATTTACTACTCAAATGGTGAGGGTGATACCACTTTTCCACCTAGAGGAAATATCTCATGATATAGATGTTGAACCAAGGCCTTATCACTTATCATATTATATTCATGATCCTAAATCAATAACCTAGATAGCTTTCTTCATAGAGGCATCATGAAATTTAATAAAGATATACCAAGGTCATATGAGAATATATATATGAAAATATAACTCAAAAAGAAAATTCAAAGGACTCAATTCTCTATGATGAATGCCCCAATGTTACCTAAAACCAATGTATCATTATTCCAAATTTACAAGTAATTATTTTAAGTCCTTGTGTATGTAAACATTGGCCTCTAGACCAACACTAGGTTCCTTGGAATGAAAGAAATACTCAAGACACCTTAACACTATTTTGTTAAATTCTTAACCAAACCTCATAATGTGAAATAAATCCAAACATCATACTAAGTCTGAATGAACTATGATATTAATATATAATGACCCGACCCATTGAGACCCTCCTGGTCGGAAGAAGACCAGGACTCCACAACCCCAAGACATTATTTATAGGTTAGGGGATGTAGACAAGCACTGATAAGGAATAACTAAAATTAAAGGACTTTTCCTAAATTACATATGAAAACACAACCAACCATATCCATGTAGAAGTGTAATGGAAAATATAAATACATTAAAATCTCGAGTAAAAACCATTCATGCAATAAACCTCTAGGGAATAGAAAAGTGCATGAAATCATAAGTATGTGAAAAAATACATTCCCAACCATAAAATATGCCCCATACTAAGAATAATTAGAAATTAAATGAATATGAAAGAGAATAGATTCTAATCTCAAATCTCTGACCACCATATATAGCCATATACTCTCAAGTATTGCTAAGGTATGCCAATTACACCACCAACCTATCCAACATCTTCATAAGACACGAAAAATTTGAGAAAATACCATGTAGTGATAACTATATACATACATAATATAACACCCCAAAAGATGAATAGGGATAAATAGATGACCCAATAGATGTAATTTTCTAAGCCCAAAGTAAGTGGAAAATGAAATCAATGAAAAAAAGATAGATGCTCATGTAAGAAACCCAAATGATAGAGTGAGAGGATCTGCATCTGATAGCCCATCCTAGGATGATGAGTGTTCATGTCACTCTAAAGGTCCATCATTGATGCCCAACATCTTGTGTGTCTATTAGATAAAGTCACGATGAGGGACTTCACCTCACCACTACTCCACATCCCAGATGAGCATAATCTCTAAAATATAATGGACACATTCCCTAGTACAATAGTAGCATTCCACTCAGCATATAGAGGACCATTGAAGATATATGGTATTACCATCCCTATATATATATATAGAATACAGGGGACCAATTCCTTGGTGTTATAGTGTTTTTCTATCCCCATTGTTAAAGGACCCACACCTTGAAATGACAGGTTTGTACCACCTCTATATAGAATATCAAGTATGGAGGAGCCACACCCTAGTGTGATAGGGGAGTCCCTTCTCCAGTTATAGAGTAGAAATTCCCTCAATAAAGGATTAAAAACTCTGTATAAAAAATGAGTATTGAGGTCTCCCACCCCGGTGAGATCGGGGAGTACCGTCTTCGTGGATAGAGGACTTGCACCCTCAATAGGGGAGTACCGCCTATTCTTGTATAAAAGTATGATATACCCACACACTAATGTGAAAGGGGAGTACCATTTACAAATATAAAGACCCACACCCTAGTAAGATAGGGGAGTACCAACACTACCTGAGAAATGAGTATGGAGGACATTCACCCTAGTGTGAAAGGGGAGTACCATCTCTATCTGAACTATCTAATGGTCCCACCTGATCACTTTCATCTTTGAATGTCTCTTAATGCAGCATCAAACTTATAAATTTTTTTATGATATCTATAAATACACTATAAAGTATATTATTACATTCATCAAGAAAAAACACTTTGGATAGGATTCCCATGGACCAAAATTAATGTCCAAATTAAGAATATACGAGAGAAATACGTTTCTCAAAAAGGTAGTACACGACATGTAAGGGATCTATGAAGTGTGTGGTCCCACTATAATACCTAACAATGTTCCAATATGGGTATGGATTGGTGGCAATTTCACCATAAATGGTGTGTGCAAGGAGCACACAGTGTATCTTAGCCACTCAGGGCCTACTCGTGTGCTCATGGAAATGTCTGTGTTTTTCGGTATTTTCCTATGTACTTGTCTGTATATCTGGCCATGTATGGGTACCAGAACATTCCCATGAACTTCAAGATTACATTGAGTGTACTGACACTTGGTTTCCTATGAATTTTAAGATGGAATAAAACTATACTACCTAAGGAGGGTCACAAAACATGTTATCCTTGTCTTCCTCAAAACCCTAGACTCCACAGCTGGGTGGGGATACATGGTGTGTGTTTATTAGAATACATGTAGTTCTGTATCATTTTTCATAGAAAATATAGTGTATTTATGTTTCCATAGGATCCAGATCTCCCTCCACATTTTAATCAATTTTAAAACCTCCAAAAAATAGTAATCAACTCCATCCATTGATTCTGACCCTCTGTTGGCTATAAATTAGAATCCATTGATTCCCTTGAATACTACAATGCCTCTTCCAATATTAGAACCTCTTTTCACCGCCCATATTTACTTCATATCCAATATCTAGTAATTAACAACCACAATACATGTTTATTTGTTCACAATTCACTAATCCAATTTTTTTGCGCACATCCACCCTGAATCTAGGGGTCAGATTGCACGCATACCCACCCGACAATGTCAAATCATGGCCTTATAGCCTAACAGTGAAGAATATGAAAAATAGGTGGGGGAAAGGCATAAAAAAAAGTTTAATGAATCCTTACAATCATTGATTAGGGTTATTTGGGGTGAAAAGCATGATATAATCTAGAAAAAATTGAATAAATAATTTAATTTAGTGAATTTACTCGTGCGAAGGATCAAATAATTGTAGATCAAGGAATCATAGATAATAACTTGATAAATCATTTAATATTTGGAATAATCATAAATTTATGAGACCTACCTTGAATATGTATTGATCTTGGTGATGAAAACATTTACTTATTATGGTGAAGATTTGATGCATTCAATATTTTTCAATTCACCTCGATTAATTCATTAGTCATCATCTGATCTCGATCATCCAATGAAGAACTACGAAACCTATTATCAATGATGCCATGGTTATGTGGGTAACCTTGGAGAATTTATATAACATTACATTTTATATGGGAATATTATATAGGTATTAAATGAATGAATTAATTAATTAACTTAACATACCCACCAATGGTAGATTTATCCAAACATCTGGTACCAAGAAACATTAGGTCACACCTATGGTAAAACCCATGAATTGGATTCAAACATGGTCTTGTAATTTAAATCTAAGAATCAATTATGTATATGTTCCCTTATTTCTAAAAAACTATTTTCACGTGATATAAAATATTTTTATGATTTTTATAAAATTAATTTCGTGCTCATCGGGCCTCAGAATCGCACACTGTATTAGCGATTAGCTTCAAAAAAATTTCTTAATATATTTAAAAGTCATTGTAACACCCCAAACCCAGTTATGGGAGTCAGTGCATTATTTTAATAAATTTTCATGATTACAAGTAATTAAGTCCTGAAAGACCGATCCATTTAGCAGTCTTGGAAAATAGATTACATATACAAATGTTACATTACATCATAAAATGACTAACAAAAACAAAAAAATTGTACTCTTTTTAACTCATTCATATCCCTTAGCCTATCCCTACAGGTCAATCATAAAATACTTCTTCAATCCTGGGAAAAAACATTGAAAGGGGTGAGCTCAGATGCTCAGTAAGGATAACAATTTAGTGGAAACTTTCATAAACAATCATAAACCTTTAAGGAAAAGTATAAGACTAAAACAAAAGCCTTTTAAACTTGGAATTCAATATAATATAGCAAAGTTAACATAAAATAATTCCATTTACTTGTTCACATGGATATTATAATAGTCGAATAATCAAATGCAATATCAATAGCCACTTTCATAATGATGGAATGCATAATTCCAGAAATTAATTTCTGTGTCAAGGCCTCGTGCTAGGACCTAGTGGCTAACTATAACCGAATCCCAACCTAGAGAGCCTCTGTAATAGGACTCCAACCTAGAGAGCCTCTGTAACCAAACTCCAACCTGGAGAGCCTCTGTAACCAGACTCCAACCTGACGAGCCTCTGTAACCAGACTCCAACCTGGAGGGTCAGCTGTAACTGGACCTCAACCAGGAGGGATTATTTTTAACAGTCCCCAACCCGGAACATACTAGTCCAACACATTCATCTTAAGAAGAGGTTTAAATATAACATAAACATTCCTATTAAAACTAGAATACAAAATGTCAATAATTTAACCCTAAGCCATGAATGGTATAAAAATAACACATCCACAGTCAAATATATCACAAAACCATTAATAAAATATGGAATATTTGTATCATAATAAATCAACCTTGATCATTAATAATATACCATAAATTATGTTGACATAGTTGTAAATGATCATTAAAAATATTTGATAAAAATATCCCTTTTTTAGAAATCATTTAATAGTCACATAATTTATAGAGAGTGTCATTTAAAATATATTTTTGAATAAAAGTGTCTCATACCACCTTCAAATTTTTTAATGGAATTAACATTTTAAAACATTCATGTCCATATAAATAAATCCTTAAAACCATTTTGAAAACATGGACATTAATGAGAAAGGTTCATAAGAATAAATCTTTAAAACATTTAAAATGATGTTTTAGTAAAAGAGTCACATAAAAATAATAAATTTGAAAAACCTTTTATAAAACAAGGACATGGATAATAAATATGTTTCAGTAGATACTCACATAAAAACAACCATGGATAATAAATAGATTGTGAAATTAACCCATACCGATTTGGTAACTCACGAAACATACACCCCATGAAAGAAGGATTGTTCAATAAAGTTGTAAATACCCATAGATTAAGTTATATTATACAAGGAATACAATAATGTCCAGTACATACACCACAAAAATGAAAATAGTGGAAATATAGTGTGAATCCCACGAGAATAAGAAGTGATATGAAATCACCTTACTACATTGTAATCAATTGAGTCGTATGTCCAAAATTTAATAACCAACAAATAATTCATAGAATACCATGAATATAAAGAGAATCATGAAAATATATATCAAATTGAAGTACAAAATACACCATTGTAATAAATAAGTGGAGAACAATGGTAATGTCATGGAATTAAATGTGATATAAGAAACCCCTAACCTCAAGTCCGACATGTCTTGTATGTTCCTTGTTCTTAATTTAATTCGGGTAACTCCATTTGGTTTGAACCAAATGGACTTCTTAAAGATACTTCTGCCTATGTTAAGGCTTTTAAGTTGAATAGAGGGATCTTGAGAGCTTATTTAGGCAGGGGTTGGATGATCCAAGGGGCTTGAGAGGTGTGAGGAATGCGTTAGAACTGGTGTCCTTTTATAAGGGAGAGGAAGGGATCTTTTGGAAAGATAGAAAATGTTATTTTATTATAAACGTAACTCCAGTTTCAAAAGGTCCAAAACTCATTAAATTTGAAGATAAGATAACTCAGGTTCAAAATAAAATCACCCAATAAGAATTGTATAGGTTTTAGATATTGTTTTAATATTAATAATCTTATTTATTTAAATCAATTATTAATGAGGTGAATACTGCATCATTATTGTGTCATAAACGATTTAATTTATTTGATGTCTAAAAATTATAAAAAAATACCATAATTTAGGAAATAGTATTATATTTAAAATGAATATTTATAGTCGAAAATATGACTTATATAACCAAATATAAAAATTAATACACTAAAAGCTATTTGTATTTGTCATTTTCGTCTTTACTTTAAGTCAATTAAAATAAAGTGTCATTATCACTCTTAATTGGTTCCATGGGATCCCAAAATCAACCCAAGGATGTCCATGGTCGGACATGACTTATCTAATAAGTTTAGGACAAGTTTTAAGTTAATTTTTACTATTATAATATTTCTTTTACCTTAAATTACCCTATTTACCTTTAACCGCGGTAAATAAAAGTCAAAATTTACTATTCACCAAAAATTATTTTTATCTTGTTGAACCAAATTTCACCTAATAATAATAACCATGTATGTTTTATTTTTCGAAATTCAATTCACAGAATTGGGAAAAAGTCATTTAAATGAAAAAGTCAATTTTTAACTACCACTATGTGGTTTTACTATTCATAATTTTTTTTTAGAAAAATACCAAAAATTCAGCGTAAGATATATTTTATATTATGAATTCAAAAATTATTTCTATTTTAAAAAATTCAAAACATAGAAGTTGTATTAATTAATTTAAAATTAATCTCCGTTGTCAAAACAAATAGCGTTTTTTTTAGAAAAAATAAATATCAAAAGATTGACACTTATTTATGTCTAATGACAATGTGAAAATAATTCCAATGACTAAAATTGGATTAAATGGTAATAATATAATCTAATTATATATCCAAACCATTCAAATGTATAATTTAACACTATAAATTATTCCGATTAAAAAAGTTGTTTTCAATTAAAACATAGTATTTTTCACTATTCATCAAAATATGAAAGTTTTCAGAAAAGTACCAAAAATTTATCCATACTAAATTTTTTTGTACTGATTCTAAAGGAGAATTTAATTTCAGTAAGTTGAATATATAAAAGTGTCAAATATTGATTTTAAAAAGGTTCTCCATTAAAAGGCGGTAGAATTGCATTTTTTGAAAAATACATCTTTTATATGAAAAAATGAATATGTTCTTATACTATGTCTAAGAAACAAATAATATGAATGTTTAAATTATACAGAGTATATAAGATTCATAATGTAGTTAATACTATTCATAACCGCTTTTTTGAGCAATTAGTGTGGTAAGTTGTAGTGCGCTCAAACTCGGTGTTGTGTGTAGCAAAAGCTATTGAATTAATTTAATGAGATAATGTACTATGAAATCTTGGGGTGTTACATTCTCCCCTCCTTTAATAAATTGTGTCCTCTCAATTTGATATTGTTCTTCGAAAATAAATTGTTAAAAATAGAAAATTACCTTTGTGGAAAACCCACATCTGAAATTGGGTTGATAAAATTTATTCTTAATAAGAGGGAAAAGGAATGAAAAATTTACCACCAAATTATGATCTCGATTAAGAAAACATTGGTGGAAATTAGGGACACATAATTAGAAGAAAAATGTAAATATTTATACGGAGTGATTGAGGTCATCAATCACAAACAAGTGTATAATTGAGAGCCTCAAAGACTTCAATCTGAGATGATTTAGAATATCCTCGGTTCAAAAAAACCTAAGGTATTAGGATAACACATTTTGGTTTTAATATCCCTTACCTAAATTTTGAGAATTAATTTCTGCATAGAATAATATATATATATATATACTTGATAAGTAGAGTTCCATCCTTTAACTAATTTCTATCACAAAATCATCTATCACTCTGAAAGATATAGAACTCAAAAATATTATATTTATCCTAATATTATAAAGTTCGAGACATATAAAATGAATAAAACTAATTTATAATAACTAGGGACTTCCTATAGGCTAGTGGTAGGTCATAAATCCTTGTCGTACTGTGGTTGTGGGTTCAATTCCTGCAGCTTTGTCCGACACAACTGGTTATTGCCTGAACAGCAGGTTGTCCTTTTTCTAAATATATATTTTTATAATATTCAAAAAATAATCTTAATAAATACTATCCAAAGTTTAATGAAAACCATTCCAACCTTTATACCTATTCAAAATACTTCTTCCAAACTCACAGTACAAAATTTATAAGGAAGGTAAATACAATGAAGATACTTTTTTCCAATTAATAACATGTGAATACCTTCATCATGTATTCTTTTAAAACACTCTAACACCCTAAATTAACATAAAACCTTATTTATTACATTAATTCTCCCTTATTCATTATAGAATTCTGGATATAATCCTTCTATCCAAAAATGTTGTAAGCTCCAACAATTATGGAATATACAAACCATTAATCTATTCCAAGGTAGTCAAGAATATCCAATATAATTTATCCAAATCAACCATCTCTTATTCAAAAATTACTACCTCGGTATAAGGACCATATTAAGGTTTATCTTTCCTCCAAGCATGTATTTTCTAAAAAGTTTAACTTCTTGTTGAGTCACTTTTCATAGAACCATATAATCTCAAATTCTCAAGGAAATATTACTGTAGTAAAATCCTTATTTATTTTCATAATTCATATAACCAGTACATTATTCCGGTGTTCTCTCTAGAGCGTGATTCTTCCCCATCTAGGGTTCCTCCCTCAAGAATGGAGTGGATCTTATTCTCATTCCTTATCTTTGCAATTCTCTCCTAGTTTCTGATCCCGTTTAATCATTTTCAGTTTTCTATCTCTTCTTTGGTGACATTGGGTTTTTCTTCCATTATCAGTGCTCTGCTTCTCTTCTTTGTTGCCGGCTCTCGCGAAGACCTTGTTTTGCTGAAGATTCATGGATGCATTCTATCACCCCTTTTCTCTTATCACCTGAAACATCACGCTAAACCCCATCTTGGTTTGGCAGGAAGGCAATCCAGTGGTTTGGGATTGTGTTGGTGTGAGACGGTTTGCAGTCACCTTTTTCGGTTTTTTAATCCAGGTGAAGACAATTATTTCTCCGGTCCTTTGATGGTGATTTAAAATGTTGTTGTGTTCACTTTTTGACAGTTCTAGTTCGATGATGTTGTTTTCTGTGGGATTTATGGTGTTGGGTTCTTCTTGTCTCGCTGTGGAGGTCCTTTCGGCTCGCACACTACTATGGATTCTGGGTTTATTTTCCCCTTTCCAGGTCGGTTGGGTGGAAGGGATTCTGTGGAGGTTTTGGGATGTGTTCGTGTGAGCGGTGGGTGTTACAGGAGGCATGTATGTAGTGGTATTCTCCAGTTATGAGGTCCTTCGATGTTGGTATGCCTTTTTTGTTGCATCTGTGCAAGATGATTTCAGTTATTCTTTGGTAATGATTAAGTTCCTGATGCTGACCAGCGTTTGTTCCGGCAACTGTTTGGAGACGATGGCGAGAGGTTCATTCTGGTTCATGGCTCTATGGTCTTGCTACTATCATGGTTCAATATGTTGTGTTTACTAAGGTTGTTCAATTGTGACCTATTTGAAAGTGTAATTTTTAATTTTGAATCTTTAATGGTGGTTCGTGGTTTGATGATTTGTTCTGGAAGTGGGCTCAAGTCGACTGCACACTGGCTGTTTCCTTTAATTGTCATTGCTGTTTTGAAATCATATGTTAACTTTGTAATCTGATTTTCCTGAAGTTTTGTTATGTCTGAATTTGATTGTGAGGTTCCCACTTCTCCACAAGGTGGTTTATTCTGAAAATGAAAAATGTGATTTGAAGTATAACCAGAACATCATTGATACAATACCCAAATGAAATAATTCTTTAATAACAACATAAGAACACTAGTCATTCCTCTTCATATGTGGTAGTATCATAACTTGATTATTATCCAATAACATCATTTGGGGAATACAGTGATGATTTGGAAAATGATTTGCGTAGTGTTCCAACTCCTTACAAGTGAAACATTGTACATTTTAAACCTTTTTCTCACCCTTGAAATCACATATTTGGTGTCCTTTTCTCCACACTTATAGAAAAATCATATTCCCTTAGAGCATTTACCAAGTTTATTCTTTCCAAAGTTGTCACATATGGGAAAATCCTTCTTTCCCTTACTCCCTTTATACATCTTTCTCTCTACCATCTTTTTCTTCTCTGGATTCCCTTCAAAGACATAAGACTCAGAAATTCTTTACTTATCTTATTAAAACTTGATAATATTTTTTCATATGATGATAATATGTGGGAGAATATTTCCCTTCTAAATTTTGGCTTAACACCATGAAATATATGATCCTTCATACTCTTTGGATCATGCATATTGTTTTAGGTCTCATTCCATCTACTAGGTACCATTTTTAAACAATGGCATACACTAGGATAGTTTATGAATCACAATGTATAATTCAAAACTTGTAATACAGTTAACATAAATTGAATAGTTCATGGATATAATACATAATTATAAAAATATCTTCTTTGAGGAGGTATATACTCATAAACCCTTCATAGTGGTTTGTAAAGAAAATGAGAATTATCCTAAGCATACCCCCTGGGAGTGTCGTAACCAAGAGTGAAGTAAGGCTGGTTGTTGTGCAGCTATTCCCATTCGAGTCTAGAAAAAAAGTGGTGTTTTAGGGTTTAACCCCTAGGTACAACTGTGCGAGAGTTGCCTCTACCTGCTCGTATCCAGACAGGGATGTATTGCTTGAAAACTCACAAAATCTTTATAGTTCCAAAATTTTAGGAAGTTATTTTACACTAATCCTCACAGTCTATCTTAGGGTAATTTTCTCTAATTAGAGTTTATCTAAATCTATTTCTAAGGTTGTTGTTAAACTTACTCTGATACCAACTGTAATTCCCTAGCCCCAGTTATGGGAGTCGGTGCATTATTTTAATACATTGGCATGATTATAGGGAATCAAGTCCCGAAAGACTGATAAGTTTAGCTGTCTTGGAAAATAGATTACATACATGAAAATTACATTACATTATAAAATGACTGACAAGAACAAAAATATTTTACCCTTTTGAACACATTCATATCCCTTAGCCTATCCCTATAGGTCAACCATAAAATAATTCTCCAATCCTGGGAAAAATAAAACATTGAATGGGGTGAGCTCAGATGCTTAGTTAGGATAATAATATAGATAAAACTTTCCTAACTAAGCATAAACCTTTAAGGGAATGTATAAGACTAAAACAAAAGCCTTTTAAACTTGAAATTCAGTATAATATGGCAAAAAAAAATAATGTCATTTACTTGTTCACATGGATATTCTACTAGTCGAATAATCACATGAAATATCAATAAAAACATTCATAATGATGGAATGCGTAATTCAAGTCTATAATTTCTGTGTCAAGGCCTCATTCTAGGACCTAGGGGATAACTATAACCAGAACCCAACCCGGAGAGCCTCTGTAACCGGACTCCAACCCAGAGAGCCTCTGTATCCGGACTCCAACCCGGAGAGCCTCTGTAACCGGACTCCAACCCGAAGGGTCTTCTGTAACCGAACCCAAACCCAAAGGGCTTACTTTTACCGGTCCCCAACCCAGAATACACTAGTCCATCACATACAACTTAATAAGATATTTAAATATAACATAAACATTCTCATTAAAACCAGCATACGAAATGTAAATACTTTATCCATAAAACATGAATGATATAAAAATAACACATCCACAGTCAAATATATCACAAAACCTTCAATACAATATGGAAGGTTTGTATCATAATAAATCAACCTCGACCACGAATAATATACAATAAAGGATGTTGACATTGTTGAAAATGATTAGCAAAAATCTTTGATAGAAATATCTCTTTTTCATGAAATCATTTATAAGTCACATAATTTATAAAGGAATTCATTTAAAAGATAGTTTTGAATGAAAGTGTCCCATAACACCTTGAAAATCTTGAAAGGAATTAAAATTTTAAAACATTCATGTGCATATACATAAATCCTTAAAACCATTTTGAAAACATGGACATTAATGAGAAAGGTTTAGAAAAATAAATTTTTAAAACATTTAAAATGATGTTTTAGTAAAAGAGTCACTTAAAAATAATACCTTTGAAAACACTTTTTTGAAACATGGGAATGGATAATAAATATTTCCCGGTAGATACTGAAGTAAAAACTTCATCAGATAATAAAGAGATTTGGAAATTAACCCATACCGATTTGGTAACTCATGAAACATACACCCCATGAAAGAAGGATTATTCAATGAAGTTGTAAATACCCATAGATTAAATTATATTATACAAGGAATAAAATCATTTTCAATACATACAACACACAAATGGAAATAGTGGAAATAAAATGTGAATCTCACAGGAATAAGAAGTGACATGAAATCTGCTTACCATGTTTTAATCAATCGAGTCATATGACCAAAAGTTAATAACCACCAAATAATTGATAGAATACCATGAATATAAAGAGAATAATGAAAATATATATCAAATGGTCGTACAAAATACACCAAATGCAATAAATAAGTGTCAAAAAATGTAAATATCTTGGAATTAAATGTGAGATAAGAAACCCCTTACGGAAGTCCGACTTGTCTGGTTTGTTCCTTGTTCTTCCTTTAATTTGGGTAACTCCCTTTGGTTTGTACCAAACGGAATTCTTGAAGTGACTTATGCCTAAGTTAAGGATTATAAGTGGAAAAGAGGGATCTTGAGAGATTATTTGGGTAGGGATTGGATGATCCAAGGGGCTTGAGAGGTGTGAGGAATGAGTTAGAAGTGGTGTCCTTTTATAAGGGAGAGGAGGGGCTCTTTTGGAAAGTTTGAAAATGTTATTTTATTATAAACTTATCTTCTATTTAAAAAGGTCCAAAACTTATTAAATTATAAGATAAGATGTCTCATGTTTTAAATAAAATTATCTTATAATAATTGGATATGTTTTGGATATTTGTTTAATATGAATAATCTTATATATTTAAATAATTTATTAATGAGGTTAATACTGTATCATTATTGTGTCATAAACAATTTAATTTATATGATGTATAAAAATTATAAAACAAATACCATAATATAGGGAATATTTTTAGATTTCCAATTAATATTTATAGTCAAAATATGACTTATATAACCCCATGTAAAAATTGATATACTAAAAGATATTTGTTAATGTCATTTTGGTCTTTATTTTAAATTAATTAAAATAAAGTGTCATTATCACTCTTATGTGGCTCAATGGGATCCAAAAATCTACCCAAGGATGACCGATGTTGGCCATGACTCATCCAATAAGGTTAGGACAAGTGTTAAGGTAACTTTTTATTATTATAATATTCTTTTTACCTTAAATTACCATATTTACCTTTAACCGCGGTAAATAAAAGTCAAAATTTACTATTCACAAAAATTATTTTAATCTTATTGAACTAAATTTTAATTATTAATAATAACCATGTAATTTGGATTTTCAAAATTCAATTCACAAAAGTAGTAAAATTTCATTTAAATGAAAAAGTCAGTTTTTTTAACTACTACTAAGTGGTTTTACTATTCATCAAAAATTGATGTTTTCAGAAAAATACCAAAAATTAAGGCTAAGATATATTTGATATTATGAATTAAAAAATGAATTCTATTTTACCAAATTCAAAACATAGAAGTTGCATTAATTAATTAAAAATTAATTCCCATTTTCAAAACAAATAGTGTTTTTAAGAAAGAATAACTATCAAAAGATTGACACTTATTTATGTATAATTTCAAAGTGAAATTAATTAAAATGAAAAACATTGGATTAAATGGTAAAAATATAATCTAATTATAATTCCAAACCATTCAAATGTATAATTGAACACTATAAATTATTCTTCTTAAAAAGTGGGTTTCAATTAAAACATAGTATTTTTCACTATTCATCAAAATATGAAAGTTATCAGAAAAGTACCAAAAATTTATCCAAACACATTTTTTTATGTACTACTTCTAAATAAGAATTTACTTTAATTAAATTGAATATATTAAAGTGTCAAATATTGGTTTTAAAAATGGTTCTCCATTAAAAGCCGGTAAAATTTCATTTTTTGAAAAATACATCTTTTTTCTGAAAAAATAAATTTGTTCTTATACTATGTATAAGAAACAAATAATATGAATGTTAAAATTATATAGAGTATATAAGATTCACAATGCAGTTAATACTATTCATAACCTCTTTTTGAAAGGTTAGTGTGGTATGTTGTGGTGCGCTCGAACTCGGTGTTGTGTGTAGTGCAAGCTATTGAATTACTTTAATGAGATAATGTACTATAAAATCATGAGTTGTAGCATTATCCATTCCTTCAATAAATTTATTCTTCAAAATTTGAAATTATTCTTCAAAAATAAATGGTTCAAGGTAGAAAATTACCTTTGTGGAAAACCCACATCAGAAATTGGGTTGATAAAATTTATTCTTAATAAGAGGGAAAAGGAATGAAAAAGTTACAACACAATTATGATCTTGATTAAGAGAACAGTTGTGGAAATTAGAGACACATAATTGGAGAGAAAAATTAAATATTTATAGGGAGTGATTGAGGTCATCAATCACAAACCAGTGTACAATTGAGAGCCTCAATGTCATCAATCTAAGATGATTTAGAATATCCTTGGTTCAACAAAACCTAAGGTTTTAGGATAACACATTTTTGGTTTTAAAATACATTACCTAAAGTGTAAGAATTAATTTCTTCATATATATATATATATATATACTTGAAAATTAGAGTTCCATCCTTTAACTAATTTCTACCACAAACTCATCTATCACTCCAAAAGACAATAAAACACAAAAATGTTATATTTATCCTAATATTATAAGGTTCTAGACATATAAAATGAATAAATATAAATTATAATAACTAGGGACATCCTGTAGGCTAGTGATAGGTCATAAATCCTTGTCACACTTTGGTTGTGGGTTCGATTCCTGCAGCTTTCTCCGACACGATGGGTTATCACCCGACCAACAGGTTGTCCTTTTTTCTAAAACTACAGTATTATAATATTACAAAATTAAACTTAATAAATACTATCCAAAGTTCAACTTAATCCATTACAACCTTTATAGATATCCAAAATACTTCTGTCAAATTTCACAGTCCAAAATTTATAAGCAAGGTAAACACAATGAAGATAATTTTTTCCATGTAATAACATGTGAATACCTTCATCATGTATTCTTTTAAAACACAGTAACAACCATAATTAACATAAAACCTTATTGATTACATTAATGCCCCATTATTCCTTATAAAATATTGGATATAGTTTTTATATCCAAAAATGTTGTAAGCTCCAACAATGAAGGAATATACAAACCATTAATCAGTTCCAAGGTAGTCAAGAATATCGAATATAATTTATCCAAATCAACCATCTCTTATTCCAAAATTACTACCTTAATATTATGCCCATATTAAGGTTTATATTTCCTCCAAACAAGTATTTTCCAAAAAGTTTAACTTGTTGTTGAGTCACTTTTCATAGAACCACATAATCTCAAATTCACAATGAAATAGTACTACAGTATAATCCTTATTTATTTACATAATTCATATAACTAGTATATCATTGAGACAACACTCAAAGGACATAATTCATTAATAACAACATAAGAACACTAATCATTACTCTTCATCTGTGGTCGTATCATAACTTTATTATTATCCAATAGCATCATTTGGGGCATACTCTGATGATTTGGACATTGATTCACATAGTGTACCAAATCCTTGCAGGTGAAACATTTTACATTTGAAACATTTTTCTCACCCTAGAAATCACGTACTTAGTGTCCTTTTCCTCCACACTTATAACAAACTCCCATACACTTCGAGTATTTACCACGGTGATTATTTCCACAATTATCAAATATGGGGAAATCATTCTTTCCCTTATTCCCTATATCTATCTTTCTATCTACCATCTTTTTCTTCTCTGGCTTCTCTTCAAATCCATATGACTTATAAAATTCTTTACTTATCTTATTAACACATGATACTATTTCTTAATATGATGATAATACTTGGGAGACTATTCCCTTTCTAAATGTTTGCTTAACACCATGAAATATATGGTCCTTCTTACCCTTTGGATCATGCATATTGCTGGAGGTCTCATTCCATCTACTAGGTGCCATTTCTAAAAAATGGTATACACTAGGTTAGTTTAGGAATCACAATGCATAATTCCAAACATGTAATATAGTTCATATAAATTGAATAGTTCATGGATATAATCCATCATCATAAAAACTTTTTCTTTGAGGAGGTATATACTCATAATCCCTTCATAGTAGTTTGTAAAGAAAATGAGAATTATCCTAAGCATACTCCCCGAGAATGTCGTAACCAAGAGTGCAATAAGGCCTGATGTCATGCAACGGTTCCCATTCGAGTCTAGCACAAAGAGGTGTTTTTGGGTTTAACCCCTAGGTACATCTGTGCCAGAGATGCCTCTACCTGCTCGTATCCAGACATGGATGTATTGCTTGGAAAACCCACAAAATCTCTACAGTTCCAAAATTCTAGGAAGTTATTCTATATTAATCCTCAAACTCTATCTTAGGGTAATGTTCTCTAATCAGAGATTATTGATATCTATTTCCAAGGTTGTTTCTAAACTTACTATGTTACCAATCGAAATTCCTGACACCAGTTATGGGAGTTAGTGCATTAATTTAATACATTAGCATGATTATAAGGAATCAAGTCCCAAATGACCGATCAGTTTAACAGTCTTGGAAAATAGACAACATACATGAACGTTACCTTTTATTATAAAATGACTAACTACAACAAATTTTTTTCCCCTTTTGAACACATTCATACCCCTTATCCTATCCCTATAGGTCAACCATATAATACTTCTTCAATCTTGGGAAAAATAAAACATAGAAAGCGGTGAGCACAGATGCTCAGTAAGGATAACAATATAGTGGAAAAATTCAAAAATAAGCATAAACATTTAAGGCAATGTATAAGACTAAACCAAAAACCTTTTAAACTTTAAATTCAGTACAATATGGAAAATATAAAATCAAATAATTCCATTTACTTGTTCACATGGATATTCTACTAGTCGAATAATCACATGAAATATCAATAGGCACTTTCATAATGATGGAATGCATAATGCCAGACTTTAATTTCTGTGTCAAGGCCTCATGCCAGGACCTAGGGGCTAACTGTAACTGGATCCCAACCCATAGATCCTCCTTAACTGGACTCCAACCTGGAGAGCCTCTACAACTGGACTCTAACCCGGAGAGCCTCTATAACTAAACTACAACCTGGAGAGCCTCTGTAACCGAACTACAACCCGGAGGGTCTACAGTAACTGGACCCCAACCCAGAGGGCTTACTTTTACCAGTCCCCAACCCAGAACATACTAGTCCAAAACATTCATCTTAGGAAGAGGTTGAAATATAACATAAACATTAGTATTAAAACTATCATATGGAATTTCAATAAGTTAACCCTAAACCACGAATGGTATAAAAATAAAACATCCACAGTAAAATATATCACAAAAACATCAATACAATATAGAATATTTGAATCATAATAAATAAACCTCTATCAAGAATAATATACCATAAAGGATGTTGACATAGTTGAAAATGACCAGAAAAATATTTGATAGAAATATCCCTTTTTCATGAAATCATTTAAAAGTCAAAAAATTTATAAAGGAAGTCATTTAAAAGATTTTTTTGAATCAAAGTGTCCCATACCATCTTGAAACTTTTTAAAGTAATTAAAATTTTAAAAAATTCATGTCCATATAAATAAATCCTTAAAACCATTTTTTAAACATGGACATTAATGAGAAAGGTTTAGAAGAATAAATCTTTAAAACATTTAAAATGATTTTTTTGTAAAAGAGTACCTTAAAATGAATACATTTGAAAACTATTTTATAAAACATGGACATGGATTATAAATATGTTCTAGTAGATACTCACATAAAAACAACCTTGGATAATAAAGAGATTGTGAAATTAACCCTTACCGATTTGGTAACTCGCGAAACATTCACCCTATGAAAGAAGGATTATTCAATGAAGTTATAAATACCCATAGATTAAATTATATTATACATGGAATAAAATCATGGCCAGTACATACACCACAAAAAAGGAAATAGTGGCTATATATTTTGAATCTCACGGGTATAAGAAGTGAGATGAAATCCCCTTACCACATTGTAATCAATCAAGTCGTATGACCAAATGTTTATAACCACCAAATAATTCATAGAATACAATGAATATTAAAAGAATCATGATAATACATATCAAATGAAAGTACAAAATAAAAAACATGCAATAAATAAGTGGTGAACAATGGAAATATCACAGAATTAAATGTTAGATAAGAAACCCCTTATCTCAAGTACGACTTGTCTTGTATGTTCCTTGTTCTTCCTTTAATTTGGGTAACTCCCTTTGGTTTGAACCGAACAGACTTCTTGAAGTTACTTATGACTAAGGTAAGGCTTCTAAGTGGAATAGAGGGATCTTGAGAGCTTATTTGGATAGGATTCGGATGAGCCAAGGGGCTTGATAGGTGTGAGGAATGAGTTAGAAGTGGTGTCCTTTTATAAGGGAGAGGAGGGGCTCTTTTGGAAAGTTTGAAAATGTTATTTTATTATAAAAATATCTTCGGGTTCAAAAGGTCAAAAACTAATTAAATTCAAAGTTAAGATGACTCATGTTCGAAATAAAATCATCCATTAATAAATGGATAGGATTTTTATGTTGTTTTAATATTAATAATCTTATTTATTTAAATCATTTACTAATGAGTTGAATAGTGCATCATTATTGTGTCATATATAATTTAATTTATTTGATGTCTAAAAATTATAAAAAATTCCATAATGTAGGAAAGGTTTTTATCTTTAAAACAAATATTTATAGTCAAAAATATGACTTATATTACCCCATGTAAAAATTGACATACTAAAAGATATTTGATAATGTCATATTTGTCTTTACATTAAGATAATTAAAATAAAGTGTCATTATCACTCTTATGTGGATCCATGGGATCCAAAAAAAGACCCAAGGATACTTATGATCATCCATGACACATCCAATAAGGTTAATACAAGTGTTAAGGTAATTTTGTATTATTATAATATTCTTTTTACCTTAAATTACCCTATTTAGCTTTAACCACGGTAAATAAAATTCCAAATTTACTATTCACCAAAAAATATTTTTATCTTATTAAACTAAATTTTATTTAAAAATAGAAACCATGTATGTCAGATTTTAGAAATTCAATTCACATAAGTGGTAAAATTTCATTTAAATGAAAAAAATCAGTTTTCTTAACTACTACTAAGTGGTTTTACTATTCATCAAAAATTCATGTTTTTCAGAAAAATACTAAACATTACGCCAAAGATATATTTGATATTTTGAATTTAAAAATGATGTATATTTTAAAAAATTCAAAACATAGAAGTTTTATTAATTAATTTAAAATTAATTCTTGTTGTTAAAACAAATAGTATGTTTTTAAGAAACAATAATTATCAAAAGATTGACACTTGTTTATGTATAATTTAAAGTGAAATTAATTCCAATTACCAAAATTGGATTAAATGGTAAAAATATAATCTAATTATACTTAAAAACCATTCAAATATATAATTGAACACTATAAATTATTCTGATTAAAAAAGTTGTTTTCAATTAAAACATAGTACTTTTCACTATTCATCAAAATATGAAAGTTATCAGAAAAGTACCAAAAAATTATCTAAACTAAATTTTTATGTACTACCTATAAAGAAGAATTTAATTTCAATAAATTGAATATAAAAAAGTGTCAAATATTGGTTTTAAAAAAGGTTCTCCATTAAGAGGTGGTAAAATTGTATTTTTTGAAAAATACTTCTTTTATCTGAAAAAATGGATTTTTTCTTATACTATGTCTAACAAACACATAATATGAATGTAAAAATTATATAGATTATATAATATTCAAAATGTAGTTATTACTATTCATAACTTCTTTTTGAACGGTTAGTGTGGTATGTTGTGGTGCGCTCGAACTTGGTGTTGTGTGTAGCACATGCTGTTGAATTACTTTAATGAGATAACATACTATGAAATATTGAGGTGTTACAGTAATAGAAGGAAATAATGTCTATAGAGTCAATTTATAAGGACTAGTACTGTTAATCTAAATCATGAAAGAAAAAATAATCCCCTATCACTCAGAAGAATTATTTTAATAAATAATTATTAATAATATTGCTGATATATGTTATAAGTAAATCATATATACAATGAAATATATTATTATTGATATAGAATAAATTTATAATAAATATAAATTTATTAAAAACTATTTTCAAACAAGTGTGATGAATGTGGAGACTTAATGTTTCGGATTTTTTCTCAATCCCATTTAAATTGGGATAGATTATTCTTGCCTTTGCATTGAGTAAATTATATGATTATAATATATTTACCTATTGAATTTTAAGTATCTTAAATTTATTTATTTAAAAAGTAATTTGTAGTACTATTTCCCCTATTTGGTACTCTAAACATTTCAAAAACATTTTCATGAAAATAAGATCTTATTTCACCGCTTTTGAGTGGAAATTTTTTTCATCCATATCCATGTTTAATAAAAACAAATAATGATTTTTCTGAATATTCTTAATTGACTGTTTAATTTAATTTTCACTCATGTTTTTATTTTTATAAATTTTTTTAATATGATATTCATGTCATTTTCAAATTGAGGAATTTTTGACTTTTTTTTTCTAAAAATTTGGATGAAATCTTTGCTTTAAAATACATGTCATGAATGAAATTTATTACTATCATTACCGATAACAGATTTAAATATTCTTTTAAAAGTTTACATTTTTATTCTCAAAAAAAGTTTTCCATAATATTTTATAAATTTTAAGACAAAAAGTTAGTGATTTTAAGATAAAACAGGGGTTTCCTTAAGAAATGTTCCAATGACCCTTTAATGACAATTTTCATCTATGAGGACATCCTTTTATGTCACTTATAGTTAACTAGGTATATGATTCGATGAAAAATTAATTATTCTTTATCTATATAGTTTATTATTATGATGATGATGTGTTTATGAAAACTTTATCTTCCATGTGTTATACTGTGATGAATATATTAAATGTTTATGAAACTTGTTTCCTTTTTATAGTTTATGAAATATGATGAATGATTTATGAGCTTGTTGAAAACATATTAATTAATAATGTTCATATTATGGGTGAAGATGTATTTTTTATGAGATAATAATTACTAGAATGTGGAGTGAACCTAGTTTAATAATGAACTCTGTCAACTATGATTGTATTGGGAGTGAACCTAGATTAAGCATAAGAAGTATTGGGGAGTCAACCTAATCAACTATGATAGTATTGAAAATGATACTTGACTAAGGAAATTATTTTGTATGATTATGTGTATACCAAAAACTTATGTCAATGTTATGATCTCATCACTCATGTTTTATGATTCATTTATGATTCACGTCTTATGAACTGCCTAGATTTGTGTCATGATTCAAGATTATGATCTATAATATAATAGGTTATTATTTTAAAATTTTGAGATTATGTTCTCATAACCTTATTTGTATGTTATTATGAAGTGAATATTGGTATCTCCATTATTTACCCTTACTTAGGATATGATCCCACTCGTTATTATGTTTCCTATCCCTAGGTATTGAAAAAATGTATTAAGTTGGGTATGACTAAGAAGAGTACCATGTGTGAAGATCTTTGTGGGATATATCTATGATCATTCATGAAATAATAAGATTGTGTATCTTTTCTGCAAATATACTTTAAATTTTTGGTTCTTATGCATGTATTTTTAAAATATACTGAATATTAATCCATTAAGATGTAATATCTATGAATGAAAAGTTTGGGATGATATATTTTATATTAGAGGTATATTTTATCAATATTTGGAGACTATTATTTTTATAATTTGGTGAAATAATTATTAATTAGTCTAAGTATATGATAAAATTCTAAAATTTTGGTAAGATAGAGATTATGTGGTTTTCAAAGTAATACATCCCTATTTAGATACTAAAAAGGACATGGTTTTAGCATAGTTGAATCGAAGGATAAAATACCCAAAAACGTTGATAGAGTATATCATGACCATCATTCTAGAGAGTGGTGCATGTTCCCTTACATCACACTTGGTTTGAAACTCTTAGGGGGATATGTTTAGGTTAATTCAAATTTTATTAATTAATGATTATGAATTATTAGAATAGAAGATGACCATTAATGGCCTTTGTTAAACCTAATTTTACATAGATTTAAGATAATGTTACATGATTTAGATACAATTTTAATGATTTTTCATGATTTCTCACTATTATGTTTGGTTATGAATCTAGACATTTATGTTTTTAAGGGAATTAAGATAGAACAGTGAAGTTTAGTCAGTGATAGGAACACTAAAATGTTGAAGTATCTTCATTGAGATTATTCATATGACTTATTTACATCATTAAAAGTATCTAGGAATATTAATTTATATCGTTAATGACTATATATTGAGTTAACATTAAAAAATGATAACGGTATGATGATCACATATACAAATTATAGATCATATCCTATGAAATTTAGGGGTAATTTACTTCTAAAAATCTTGTGATTCTCCCTCAATTTGAATTTGATTTCAGTTTGAGCATGGATTGTATCTCTCTATATAGAGTACATATCAATTTATGAGGACGAAGATTCATATTTGATATTCTAAACTAACCCATGATCATTGTTTGGTGTGAGGAATAATATGATCTCCCAATAGAAGTTACTTATAGTGTGTGTGTATTACTACATATTCATGATAGATTTTAATATCAAAAGGTTTGGGAGAAACTACACATTTTGTATATTCTAATTATACAAGAATTTTTTGATGTCTTTCTAGAATAGATTCTTAATCTTCCCTTAAATCGTAAAGTTGAGTCTTCAATAGAACTCAGACATGGTGTTGCACCTATTTCCAACACTCTATATAGAATGGTCCCGATTGAGTTGCATGAATTGATAAAGCACCTACAAGAGAATCTTGATAAGGGGTTCATTCAGCCAAGTTCATCACCATGGGTTGCACCTATTCATTTTTTAAGAAGAAAGATGGTTCAATGTGAATCATAATTGATTATCTAGAACTTAATAATATCATAATCTGGAATAATTATCCTGTAACTCATATTTATGATATGTCTAATCAATTATGTGGTGGCCAATATTATTTCAAGATTTACCTTTGATCTGGATACTATTAGTAGAGGGTTAAATGTAAAGACATACCCAAGATAGCTTTCTATATAAGGTATAGACATTAAAAATTTATAGTGATTCCATTTGGTCTTACTAATTCCCCGATTATATTTATATATTTAATGAGTATAGTCTTTAAAGATTACCTTTATAAATCTTTGGTAGTCTTTCTAGATGAAGTTCTTATATATTATAGGAGATAAGAGGAGCATGAAGACCACTTTAGGATTGTACTGAAATCCTTAAGGAAAGTGAAACTATATTTAAAATTAAACATGTCTAAATTTTGGATATAAAATGTTTCATTTTGGGGTTATATAATCTCAGATGGGGATATATCATTGAATCCATAAAAGGCAGATGTTATTGAGTATTTTTCCATACCAACCACTATGATTAAGATCTATATATTTCTTTGTTACTAGATATTGTTGATTCATTGTCGAGAATTTATCATGGATATCTAATCAAATAACTTTGATAACTTATAAGGGAGATAAGTTCCTTTGGAGAGATGAATATAAAGAAAATTTTAAGGAACTAAAGAGAAGTTTTTTCAGCACACCCGTGCTTAAATTTTCTTACTATGGGGACGGATTTGTGATATTTAGTGATGCATCAAATAAGCGACTGTGATTTTCCTTCATGAAAAATTATATGGTGTTATCTTATGCCTCAAAAAAATAGAATTTTCATGTAAAAATTACCTTACTCATGATTTTGAGCTAGCTATGGTAATTTTTTACTTAAATATATAGAGAAATTATCATTATGTAGATTGGTATGATATATATACTGATTAAAATAGTTTAAAGTGTATATTCAATCAAAAAGAGTTTAATATTCACTTGAAAATATGGATAGAGTTGGTTAAATATTATGACTCCTCAATACATTACCATTGTGAGAAAGTGAATAAGGTGGATTATGCTTTTAGTTAAAGTGATATTTCTAGCTTATGTATAATGAGAATAATAAAGGATATGATATTTCTATATATACAAAATATGGATATGGAAATATTTTAGTAATGAGAGAAATAATACCTAGATAAAATTTGTGTTCAACCATTTATCCAAGTAAATATTAATGAAATAAAAAATGAAAGATGTATATTTGGAAAATTATTTAATAAATATTCCTAAGTTCAACCTTTATTGTGATGGAATGATAAGGTTTATGAATCTTGAATTCTTCCCTTCGATACTATATTTGATGAAGGAGAAGTTGAATGAAGCTCAAAGTTTGTAATTAAACATCCATCCAAGAAGTATGAATACATATAGAGATCTGAAAGAGTATTTATGGCGGGACAATATAATGATATATATTTCATAATATATATCATAGTACTTAGTATTCCATGAAGTTAAGGATGAGAGACAAAAGTATAAGGGGATTTTACAATAATTACATATATCAGAATGGAAATGGGACAACGTATTTTTTCATTGGACTCCCCAAAAAATCTAAAATACATAATACTAATTGGGTTATAGTCGATCACCTTATAAACTCATCACACATTATTGATATAATATAAGATATTTATCTTTATTAGCTTACCATAATATAAATTATGAAAGTTTTAAGGTAACATAGATTACAACATTATATTTTATTTGATTAGGATGCGATGTAACGCCCCAAGATTTTAAAATAAAAACACTTTGTTCAATAGCATCATTGACCTTCAACACAGATCTTAAACAACTCATGAAATATATTTCTTTTAAATTTAGTCATGTTGTTAGCTTTCATTATATGTAACCCCAAGTCTATATGAATAGTAATATTTTATACCGTTAAAACATAGGTATTAAATTGATGGGTATGGATAATACCAAATAAATTGTTAAAATTTTTACGTAAACACATGTATAAAAAAAATTAAATGGTTATCTTTTTGTTATAAATAAAATATTATTCTTTTGAAAGATAAAGAAATTTTTTCTAAAAAATATATTTTTCTAAATGATAGTTTGGTCTCGATTTTGACACATAATTTAAAACTTTTTTTTAAAAATTATCATGTAAAAATTATCCTAGATTTTTTTAGAATTTTATGAGAATACTAATTTTCAATGAATAGTGAAAATACTCGTTTCTTTTGAATACTGATTTTTCAGTTAAAAAAATTAAAAGTTACATTCTGAATTTAAATTATATTAAAAATAAATTTTTTAAATATAATTAATACATCTTAGGTCATTAGATACTGTTTAATATTTAAATTTTATATTAAAAGGGTCTATACTTATGAAAATATTTTCTTTGGAATGTCAGTTTTTCATCGCGTCGGCAAGATTAACTATAAATTAAATTCTAAAAATTATATAAATTGAATTTAAAAAAATGGTTTACAAATTTGGAATATGAATAATTTATATAAACTAAAAATTTCTACTTAATTTTTGGTCATAATTTATTGAAATGATAGTTAAAATTAATTACCATGGTTAAGGTTAAAATGGGTTTTCCTTGGGGTTAAAGAAATAATATAAGGGTTAAAATGACATATATAATTTAAAAATTACTATTTTAGGGACATATTTAGATTATATATCATCCATGTTTTGCGAATTAACCATTTTTTATCCTTTTATCATGATAAAACATGGGTATCCCTTATTCTTTTCAAAAATTCCATGTTTTTCCTCTCCCCCACTTATAAAAGGCCACCCCTATCCTCTACTCTTCACAATACCAAAGAATTTTCTACTGAAAAATACATACCTAAATATATTACATAAATCCCTCCCCACATTCTAGATTCCTTGTTTTTATTAGGTATCCAATATAAGAAGGCTTTCAGAATATACCTAAAGAGGTTGTCTGAAGAAGAGATAAATTTCTTAACCATTCGTTTAAATTATACTTCCTCTTCTAACTCTTTAAAAAAATTTCAAAATATTATAAAATAAATAAAATACTATATAATATGTATGGTTATGTTAATATGATAATTTGATAACCTATATCCATCTCTTATTCTATGAAATTGGAAACAAAATTTTCAATCACGTGTTTGACCGACTACTGCCTCATGAGCCAATATAATTCATTTTCTATCAAAAACTCTCACATATAGATATAATTATGTATTTATAATATTTATATAAAATTTATTAAAATAATATACCAATATAATTATAATATAAAATTTATTTTTTTACCATGCAAGCTGTTGGAAAATAATAAATTCTCTCGTGTGTACTTGTGGACTACCACTATCACATTATAATGCTAAATATTTTTCATTTTATTTTAAAATAGACCATAATAAGTATATATTTAATGAATATATATGATATATGTGATATAATAATGGTTCTATAAAACCTTTCTTAATTTTTATATGTTTAGAAAACTATAAACATCGTTCATCCGTACATGTGGCCTACCGTCTCCATGAACAATTCAACTAATTTTTGGATATATAACTTTTATGGAATATTATAAATACTTATATAATGAATATATATGATATTTATATTATGGATAAAATTATATATATGATTTATATTTGATCAAATTACAAGGAAAAAAACTACCTAACCAAAACTTACATGAAAAATGAAGCAGTTATTACAGAGAATGGTGTTTTTAATAAAGAATTATTAATAAATAGGTAATAAAAATTTATAAGAAAATCACATATGGAATGATATATATTTGTTTAGTTCTATAATATATTTATAATAAATCTATATTTATTATACATTATGTTCAAACTTGTACGAAAGAAATCAGACCTAACATAAGGGATTTTTCGTCTCATTATTACTTCTGTGAGACATGTGTCATATTAACCACTTAATTATCTAGTGTGGGGCATATAATTACCCTTTGTTTTTTATATAATGAATTTATATATTTTAATTGTTTTTTATGATTCATTTGAATTTATTTCTCTCGTGGGGCTGGTTATCCAAAATTTACCAAAGTGGTAAGGGTTTATTTTACAATCTAATCATTATTCGGGATTGTTTATGTTAAAACCTCCCTTGGGGTAATTATTTTGTATTTATATCTAGAACCAAAATTTTTTTATTCTATTTAGGTTATTAATAAAATTTTCATGTAATGGTACCATTTTAACCCCCTTTTCACTTAAAATGTATGAGAATATTATTTTTAAGATAATGTAACATTATTTATCTTTTCCTTCAAAAATCCTTTCTCTTACATGTCCATGTTTTTTAAAAATGTTTTAATTTTTTTCACTATTATACTATGATTTTTTAAAGTAATTTTTACCAATGTTTGTATTTTTTGATAAGGTTTTAAATTTAATATTCTTATCATATTGTGAATGAGATACTTTTTGTCTCTTTTTCTAGAAATGTGAAAGGCATATTTTTAAACATACACAACATGAACATAATTTACCACCATCACGAAAACTCATTATTTAGAAGTTTACATTACATGTTTAAATGATTATTTTAAAATAAGTTTTTTCTTAATATTATAATATTTTATTATTTTTCAAAATATGTTTTCAAAGTGAAAAGGATAATTTACTCAAGAATGTTTTTAATGGTATATTTACAGTATTTATATTCATTAATGAAGAAACCCCTCATTTTACCTTTTACTACCTTGGTATTATGTTGGAATTATACCATAATTTTTCTTTATTTGGATAGTTTATGATTAGTTTGATAAGGGATGTACTATTTTGATACCATAATCTAAATTTCTCTGAATGGTTTATGATTATGTTTATTCATTGTGAAAATTATTAAAATTTCAAATGATAATTATTCAACATGAATGTTTATATTGATTATGTTTCTCCACATTCATATGAGGAATGCATTAGACTTAGTAAGTGATGGGTGTGGCCAGGAATAACCCCTCGATGCATTAATAGGTCTAATGAGGAAAAATAGCAGGGGTATTTGGCTGAGGCCTTACCCATTTATGTAAGATTTATTGGAATGAGGAATTAATGATATGTTTATGATGTCTATAATTATGAATTATATTATTGGGAGATTAGTTATCGACATCCATGTTATTATTTGATTAGTTAGAATATTTGAGGATAAGTTTTACGATCATGTGATTAGTTATATGGCATTATTGGATCATCATTTATTCCATCCATATTATTATTAATTTTAAAGTTACTCATTAAATGAAATAAGTTTTATTTATTTAACTTTACAAATTGATTATTCCTTATTAATTTGCGATAAATTATACTGTACGCATACCCTTATAGAGAATTAGTGGTCACCCCTATTTATGTTTCCTTTCCATAGAATTCATGGAATTATTTTGTGATTGATATACAATGATGTGGTAAATGTGATAATGGTGTTCTAAAATAAAATTCTATATTTTCAAATGTATATGATATTCAAGTTTGTATATATTTTACAAATAATACTATACTATTAGATCCATTGCGATGAGATCACTTATATATAGCACTAATTTAATAAATTAACCATTTATTTTGGGATATTGGGATCAGGGTATGTAAATTTTTTTTAAAAGAATGTTTAGTAGAATCCTTGGGAACTATATTTAAGAAAACAAGGATTAAGGAACAAAAATATATGATATAATTTGATGAAATATATAGAAGAACATCATAATTTTTTGGTGAGGAAGTGATTACATATTTTTCCTAGTAATACATCCCTATCTATATATTACTAGTGGACACAGTTCTGGAACAATTTTACCTAGTAGTAATAATAATGGAAAGTGTGTATTGTCATTTGAATCTATCATCTCCTAGAGCCCAAAAAAGTCCTTACTACTCACTTGGTTTGAAACTCTTGGGGGATATTGTTGGGATAATTCACATTTTATTTGTAAACCATTATAAAGGATTTGAAAATATATATTTTTTATTTGAAAACATTTCCAAAGAAACCCATTATTATTAATATGATATTATTTATGTTTTTTTTCAATTTATATTTTTTAAATCACTAGTTTTGTGGTTGTACATTATGTTTGATAATTTTTTGATCTAATATATTGTAATACATTATTTATAAAGGATGAATATCATAAGGAATGGGAATTATATCATTGTACCTACTGTATATATGGATTTCCCTCATTGGAAAAATAATGAAGCTAGAGCTTGCACTGCAGCTATAACTGATAAAATTATAACCACAATGGGGAATCTAACTTATGTTTTGAGAAACAAAATTTCTAGTATGTATTATTTTATTAATCCACCTTGTATTGTAAAAATGTTTAACCACTTAATGCATTAGAAATTTTCATCATTAAATGAGACTATAAATCCGTTTTTAGTTGATATATGGACATGTTCCATAGAGAAGATATTTCTTACTCTATTATGTAATAAATTTAGAAGTTGATCATGAAAGTTTATAATCTCTCAAGAGATTTTAATAAATGATGGTCATTGATTCAAAACAGTAAGGAATTTAAAGAAATATATAACATGGATTGGATAAATTTTAATGTAATATTATTGGAAAAATATTTTCCTCTTGAGAGAAAAGAGAATATAGAGAGATAATTCTAGAATCTATGTTAAAAGAAAGAAGAAAATTTTTCTAAGTATGAATTTAAAAATACAAGGTCAGAAAGACATTTTTTAAAAAATTTAAAAAATCCAAATAGAGAGTTTGACCATTTATTTGATTGTTTATGGCCAATGATTTGAAAGGAACAAGTCTCCCAAACCATATAATAATAAGAGGTCATAATATCAAGTTAAATAAAGAAAGATAATGAATTCTAAAGTATTATGTATTATAAGGGAATAATCAATGTAAGAGGATAGTAGATAAAAAACAAGTAAGATTAATAATGAAAATAAATATTTTCCCACATGTTATAATTGAGGAAAGAAACGCCATTTTCTAGATTAAAGGGAATGCGAGTTTTCGTCATGAGGTATTAAAATTTACATAAGGATAATGAATGAATGGGTAAAAATAAAACCATTAATGTTCAGTATTTTAACTTTAAGGAGATAGGGTACTTTGAAAATGAATTCCCTAAACATCAAGGGAATATACCCCATAAGAATCTAAGGGATAATTTTTCAGATTATAATATTAATAAAACTAGATTAGAATGATTAATTTTTTTTGTGTATTTGGATTAATGAATTGTGAATTATAATTTTTTTTACCAATTATATTTTAGTTATAAGAATCCTAATACATATAAGGATTATTTTGAATTTTGAAGCATGTATGTCTTCAAGTTAGATTAAATTTTGGATACCATTATTGGTTTATGAATTTAAGGTTGATCATAAGTTCAATTTCATAAACCAAACTTTTCAAGGATTTTTATGGGATTTTTATCAAGATTAACTATGTTTTTTTACTACATTTAAGGAAATAAAACACATTGGGTTAATATATGATATAACAAAGATGTTATTTAAGGATGAATGCCTAAAAATTTTGAGGACATAAGATTAAATGTATTGGTAACCCTTAAGGATTATTTTATCATTTATTTTTTATATATTATGGTTTATTATAATTTGATAATGTTATATTAATTATGATTTTGAAAAAGTAAAATCATCATACCGGGTGACAACCCATCGCATCCAATAATGCAATGAGTCCTGAACCCAAAAATAAAGGCTGAAAATGGTCGAGTGAAAACCAATGGCCTAAGTGATGTTCATGTGGATATGAATTTGTTTTTACATAATAATTTTATGGATAAATACTTATGTAATATATTAATTTGAACATTGGTTGTTACTGATGAGGTTTAGAGATTAAACTATTATATTTGATAACTCATGATAATCATTTTGATTTAAGAAAACATTTAGAGACATATGAAATGTATTTTCAATATTTTATGGATCTTATAATATTATAAAATTTAATTTTATTTGTTTATTAATAAATAATTCATCTTGGGTTTTCATTTCTTGGAGGAATAAATAAAGTGTAAGTTGATAGAAGCACAACTGAAGGATAAAAATATGCTTATGACTTAAGAGTATATCAAGTAAGTATAGTTTTTGATATTTTATATCATGATAGTAAAATAATAACTATAATTTAGTAAGAGGATCATTAAATTAAAAATATTATCTTATTACCTTCATTTTTATCATATATTTTTTCATTAATATTATCTTGATCATTCACTTTCTTTTGACCAATGATCTTTATCACTCTCCATAACTATTTACACATTTCATCCACATCCCACAAATTTTTTACAATTTTGAAACCTAGTTATGTGTTATTATAGATGGCCTTAATATATATATATTTATATTTTAAGAAGAAGTTTTTACTCCTTTTTATAAAGTGGGTTCTAAATAATGTTATTTTCAAATGAAAAACTATTGATTTTTTGAAAAAAAGATCAACTTTCGAGGAATTTTTTTTATTAAAAGTGAGAAAATGTTACACAAATAGATTTTAAAATATAAAAATTGTGTTTGATAGTGTATTTAACATGTAACAAAAATATTAAAATATTCGTGAAATATATTTCATTAAAGTAAATCTCTTTGATAGCTTTCAGTACATGCAACCCCGAGTCTAAATGAATCTCAATATATTATACTGTTATAACCAATCCATCGAATTGTAGAGTATGAATAAGAATAAATAAATTATAACAATTTTAAGGTTTAGAAATTCATAAAATAAATTCAATGGTTATCTATTGGTTGTATATAATATAATAATAATTTGAAATAAAAACAAATGTTTTCTGAAAAAATTTATTTTTCTAAAAGGCTGTTTCATCGTGTATTGTGTACATAATTTAGAATTATTTTTTAACACATTTTGAGAATTTTATTTAAAAAAAACTTAAATTTTTAAACCATAATTTAAAAATTATCATGGAGTGATGTTTCATGAAATTTCCAAAATGAATAATTTTTAATGAATAGTGAAAAATATTGGGTTTTATTAAAATATTCCCTTTCATTTATAGAATTTTAATATTCTATTTGGATTTAAAATTGTTTTAAAGGTAAAATTAACTAAATTGAATTACAATAAATAAAATTTGGTTAATTATAATCAATTTAATTTTGAACTTTGATATTAAAACTTCCTATACTTATGAAAACATTTTATTTGGAAAACCATATTCTCATTGCATTATGATATTAACTTTATATTAAATTGTTCCCCTTTTTGAATTGAAGTTATAAAAATGAATTCAATATTTGGAATAAAAATTATTAATATTATACAATTAGTTTAACATAATTTTTTTATAATAAAAAATAAAAATAGAAAATAATAATCGCTGCAGTTAAGGTTAAAATAGGATTATGAGGGGGTTAAACTGGAAGAGGCAAGAGTTAAAATGACCTATAAACATAAATAAAGCCTACAAGATGGAATTATTTTGATACTATATCACACATGATTCTATAATGACCCATTTTGAATAAATTTTTCTTTTTCTAAAATATTGGTATCATTTTTTATTTTCCAAAATTCCAAGTGTGTGATCTCCCCCACTTATAAAAGGCCACCCTTTCCTCTCAATTTACACTCAAAAAGAATTTTTGTTAAGATAAAAACTACCAAATTCTATTATTTATACCCATACAAAAATTCTATAGTCTTATTTATCTAATATTAAATCTAGTAAGGTTTTAGGTAAAAACCTAAAGAGGTTTTCCGAAGAAGTTGTAATGTTTTTAACTAAGCAATTTATTTTTTATTTTTTATTCTAACTCCTTAAAATATTCTCAAAATATGATAAAATAACAACACCAATATCAATTATTTACTTATATATTATTATTTAAATGAAATAACCCATATACATCTACACTTTCATAAAATGGGAAACAAAACCTTCAATCCTATGTACAACGTACCATCGCCTCACGAACCAATGTAATTCGTTTTCCATCAACACCTCTCATGACTCTTTATAATGGTAAATTTAATATATATATATATATATGATATTTATTAAATTAATATAATTAAATAATTATAATATCATATATACCTTCTTACCTTACAATCTTTTGGAAATTAATAACACCGCTCGTGGGTACGTTGGGACCACTGCCTCCAAGAAGTGATCTAAAATGATTTTAAATATTTTAACATAGATGGTAATAAGGATATATTTAATGAATATATATGATATATATATTTTATTTATTATTATTCTAATGTGATTTATTATTTACCTTTCTTACATTTTATCTTTTGAAAAAATAAAAACAATGTTCAAGGAAACATACGACATACCGTCTCCACGAAGGACTTATCTCATTTTTCCATATATAACTTTTATGGATTATTATAAATACTTATATCATGAATATATATGATATTTATATAATGTTTAACATTATGTAGATGATTGAACCAATATAATAAAACAAGTACCAAAACTACCGAACCAAATCATATGTTATAAACAAAGTAGTTATTACCCAAGATAATGTTTTTAGAAAGGAATTATTAATAAATAGGTGATATAAAGTAATAAGAAAATAATATATGATATTATATATATGATTATAGTTCTTTAATATATTTATAATAAATATATGTTTATTATATAAGAGGTCAAAACATTTAAAATGGAAATCATACATGTTGTAAGGGTTTTTTGTCTCAAATTTACTTTAGGGAGACATATGCTATACTCACCACTTAATTATATTGTGTGGTGTATATAATAACCGTTTTTTATTTTATATCATGAATATATATATTTTAATTATATCTAATGTTTCATTATATGTTATTTATTTTATGGGTCTTATGATCCAAAAATTACCAAAGGGGTAATTGTTTATTTAACAAAATCATCACTATTCGAGAATGTTTAGGTTTATGTATCCCTTTGGGAAATTATTTTTTATTTATACATTTACCCCCATATATTTTATTATAATATGGTTATTCTGGAGATTTTAAATTACAATCACCAATTTCTTCTCTTTGTTAATTAAAATAATTTAGAAAATTATTTTTAAGAAAATCCAACTTCATTTCTCTCTTCGATCAAACATCTGTTCTCTTTAATGTCCATGATTTATAAACATGTTTTAATTTTTTTTACTATTATACCATGATTTTTTAAATTAATTTTTATCTATTTTTTTTAAAATGTTTTAAATGGCATCTTCCTATCATTTTCTAAATGAGGCAATTTTTTACTTTTTACCAAAAATATGAAAGAAATATTTTTTAACGTACTCAACATGAATATAATTTATTACCATCATGAAAATTCATTATTTTATATATTTATTTAAAATTTTAATCATTTATTTTAAAATAATTGTTTCCCAATATTTTTGAAATTTTTTATTTTTAAAAGTGATTTTCAATGTGAAAAAGAAATATTCCTCAATAATGTTTTTATAGTACATGTATGTTATTTATATACATCAATGAAATAAACAAAAATATTTTACTTTCTATCCATTGGGTATATGTTGTAATGACTCCATAATTATTATTTCTTTAGATGGATTACGATCATTTTGGCTAGGGATGTACTATTTTGATATCATTTTCTATATTAATTTGAATGGTGTATGATTATGTTTATTGGTTGAGGGAATTATTAAATTTTTATATGATAGTTATTAAATATGTATTTTTACATTATTTATGATTCAAAAATTTTAAATAGGGAATTAATTAGATTTATTATGTGATGGGAGGGGCCCTCTATAAGCCCCAGATGCATCAATAGGTCTCATGATAAAAAATATCTGGGGTATTTGGATCGGGCCATACCCATTTATGTAAGATATCTTAGAATGAGACCTTGATGCTATGGTTATGATATATGTATTTATGAATGAAATAATTATGGGATTAGTTGTTTATATCCATGTGATTAGTCAATTAGTTATAATATCCATAGATATTTTTTAAGATCATGTGATTATTTATATTAAATTATTTGATTATTATTTATTCATATTATATTATTCATCATTTGTAGGTTATTGATTAAATGGAATGGTTTTTCAGTTTTTTAACATTCTATATTAATTAATTATTATTTATTTATAATATCTTAATTTTTACTCATACCCTCTGTGAGAATTAGAGGTCACATGTTTCATATGTTTCCTTTCCCTCGGATGATAGGAAGTGTTTTTATGAATGATTTATAGGGATATTATAAATTGAATAATGGCATCCTCAAAAAAATTCTATGTTTTATTTTAATTTTTCAAATGTAAATGAGATTAAATTATGTATCTAGTTTACCATGAATAATAAAATATTTAGTACTTTAGGATGAAATCACAAGTATGTAGAACAAATTAAATAATTTTAACACTAAATCTAGGCTACTTAGGATAGGGTATTGGCATATGAGGTTTACCTAAAAGTTCTAGAGAAGTCTTCCATAAGCTCAAAATTCATTTTTATGTTTTACGAATGTTTATCATGCTCATACAAATTTCTAGTATGAGATAACCAGTAAAAACCAAAAGGTTACACTAAAAACTTATTATATGTATTTCAAAGGTGATTGGGATCAACACCTTTATCTTGTTTAATTTTCTTATAATAATAACATTCACTCAAGAATTAATTTGGATTCTTATGAATCCTTCTATATAAATAAGTTTAAAACTCCAATGTGATGCGATAAATTTATATAAATAAATATATTAGGACATGATTTATATGATGAAATGGTAGATGAAGGAAAATATTTTCAACAATACTTCAAGGTAGATTAGAATTGAAAGAAAATTTATGTTTACTATCATTGAGGATATGTTAATTTAAAATTTGTTGATAAGAAATTCCTTTTAATTTATCTATGTAATAATGTTATGAGATTCATAAATAAGGTAATGTAGATCCCTGGGTATATTTTAACCTTTTTTTCTTGATCATGTTGTGATGGAATCTTATCGCTTGGTACTTCCACCAAACCTCTCCCATGTTTAAGATGTGTTCTATGTAATTCTCTCCAGGTAGTACAAACCCAATCTTTCACATGTAATAAATTTTGTGGTTTTACATCTGTGTCATGATCTTTCATAGTACGAAAAACCCATAGAATTGTAGGATAATAGAGATAAAGTTAAATAGAGCAATACTACTGACATGGTTAAATTTCTCTTGAGAAATCAGAGTCACGCAGAAGTAACATTGAAACCCAATGATGTGATGAAGCAAAGATATCAGTAATAATTTATATTATAGTGAGATAATATCAAGGATAATTTTTTTTAATGGGGGTTTGAACGTAAAACCATGAGAATTCATCATATATTTCTCTTTAAATTAATTCAATTTCATTAATAGTTCTCTTCACACATAAGACTGATTTAAAATGAACCATGATGTAAATAATAATATTTAAATGTGAATTTTAAAACGTTTCAATTACAATTGTAGGTATTAATAGTAATAACTACTTTATAAATAATATATATAAAGGTTTTTTATAATGTAATTACATCGATAAATATGCACACATTTTTAAGAAAAATCATTTTATCATTAAAATGTATATTTTATTCCAAAATAGTTTTTATTTATTTATATGATAAAATATGATAAATAACTCATACTAATTATATAAATTCTATATGATATAATGGATATTATTTTTGAAATTATCAAGTAAAAATTATCTATGTTTGAAATTTAGATATTTTTCTAAAAATATTGATTTTATAGATAATTGATAAAAATAAAGTTTTTTATTAGAAAATGTATTTTCAATTTATTTGAAATGGTTTAAAAGTATAATTAGTTCATTTATATTATTAATAATCCAACTATGGTCATTTTAGTCAATTTTATGTTGTATTTTTCTGTAAAAAGTTTTTATAATTAAGAAAACATTTGTTTTCCAGAAAACTGATTTTCATTGCATTTTAAAGGTTTTATTTTAATTTAAATCCTTCCAATCATATGAATTGAATTTAATAAAATAGATTAAATATTTTTAATCATCTTAATTAATATAATTATTAAGGAAAATCTAATTTTTGGTCATTATGAATAGTAACCATTATAATTTTTTTCCACTTCGGTAAAAGAGGTAAATTTGCGTTAAAACGCTATGATAAAACCTTAAAATATATCTAAAAAAATTAATTTATCCAATTATATTGGTGGTTTTATACAAAATTTATTCATAATGAGTTAAATAATTTATTTTAAATATTTATTTATTCAATTATAAACCCAAGCATAACTTTTGAGAAGATAAGATATGTTTTATTCAAATATATAACTATTTTTTTTGTATTTTCATTTAATGGAACATTTTGATGAATAATTTTGTTTTCTTTCACAATATGTATTAAAAATTTTATTTTTAATTTTTTAACAAAAAATTTAATATAACATAATTTAATACTTTATTTCAATTTGAAACAATTCTCTCTCTTAAATTAGGTAGTTTCCTAAAAAATATTTTAATGAATTTTATGTTTTGATATTAAAATTAAACTACAAAATATATAGTAATTAAAAATGATAAAATGTATTAATATTTTTTGAATAATCATTTAATTGTTTTAGTAGGTCTCTTTTATTTTTGGTCAAATAATTAAGTTATCATTGTAATAAGTTAATTTATCACGGTGAAGGTTGAAATGGGTTTAAAGTGGTTTAACGAGATGATAATGATTAAATATATCCAAAAAATTACCAAATAAGAATGGTTGAGTTTATCTAGACCCTAAAACATATTTTTTATTAATTTTGTGTTCCTCGGTCCATTTGACTTGATTATGATATATATATTATTTAATCTTTTATGTAATTCAAACTGTGTCCTTTCCCTCTCCGATAAAATGATACCAGTTCCCCTCTCATATCCACACTTCATGATATTTCTATCATAGAAAAAACCTTAACATTATACAATCATATATTCCTCCTAACTACATATAGTTTTAATTCACTCTAATGGACAATCTTTTCAATTATTAAGGTTTATTTCAAAAAAGTTTCCCAACAAAGAGGTATAACTCTTAATAGTATACACTAAGTTTTATTTCTCATTATGCCTCCAATAAATCTATGATATACACTAAAAAAATCATTACTTAATTATTTTCGATGTAGGATATTATTTTTATATGATAGAAAACCACTATAAACCTCATTTCCATTATATGAAAAATGAAAACATCACTCATGTGTATGCACGACATACCGTACCCACATTGCATTATAATTTATTTTTCATAAACGTTTTACTAGGATGGTCATAAATATGGAAATACAGTTTATATATGATATTTATTTTATTATTATAGTTTTATAATGATAAAATTTTATATATCACACTTTTCTTCTTCTTTTTTGGAAAATAAAATCAACTTTCATGCATACATACAACTTAGCAACTCCATGAACGATGTAAATTATTTTTCTATATAGAAATTTTATGTTGATTTTAAATATGAATATATATTTAATTTATATCATTATTAAAGATTTGGAGATTATGGAACAATGGTTAACATATAAGGACTAAGGATTCTGAACTGAAACATAAATGAAGAACGTAGTAGTTATCACCCAGTACAATGATTTTAATAAAGAATTATTAATAAACTGGTGAAACAATATCATAATTAAATAATATATGTTATGATATATATATATTATTATTATATAATATATTTATAATAAATATATATTTATTATATAGAAGGTTCAAACACATATGACGAAAGGCGAGACCCAGGGTAAAGGATGTGGAAATAGTGGGTTCCCTAGACCCAACTATGCAGTAATTTTTCTTTCCATATCATGTATACAGTTATCTATACTTTATGACTTATTACCATTATAGTGAAGAATTTTCTATGTCCACTATTTAATGGTAATTTCATTGATTAATTTTCGTATCAAAAGGGTATAGTAGATCCCCTAATATAATGATAACCTCAAGATACAATGACATTAATAGTAAATAATGATCCTATGGTCTAGATGCATTATACTAAATGGGAATAGTTGTTTTTTGACTACCAGGTGCTGGGGGTCATAAAAATTGAGGCTTATTCTCATGTAGTTCACACTTGGTGATCTCTAGTAGTGAGATCATGAGGATAATCTCACTAATAGGAACACCACATATTATTTATGTCATTGGTTGTTCCTATCTATGGTCATGTGTATTGGTCTCCTAACTTGAGATCATTACCAGTGCGTACCATTTGATTTCATACTTTAATGCAAGTCAAAATCCATGATATTTAAAATGTGGCGAGGTAGCCTATTTTGGGTGCCTCATTGGTGTTATGACATTGGTTAAATGATCATGAATTGAGTTGTCACTTCTGGGATATGGAAGTTTTATATCTTAGTCCTAGTTGATCTGGATGGAGATACCTTCATAAGTCATTATCCAAAGCAAAATAAAGGTAAATCCATCCAGATTGATCAAAAAATAATAAATCAATAAAAAGGATAAGGACACAAGTTTGAATCCTTCTTTATGATATGTTTAAAGTCAAATATATTACTTTAAAATTTTATTGTTCATAGGTTGGTAGTATTTGTAATGACTATCCTTATCTCTAAAGGGTCCCTGATGGATTTCTAGACTCTGATCTTGTTCTATAGATTTTATTTAATTCAATCAGAGGTAAGGGACTATAGAGTCACACACAATAAATTATTCAATAATCCTCCCTATTCAATTGAATAGGTATGATTGATTTGGTGGGACCCACCATGGGTTCCATGTATTGTTGAAGGTATCGATCACCAAAGAAATAAATAAATTCATTATTATTCATGTTATGAATAATTAGGATTGAATTTATTTAATGTATTTACAAGTTGGGTTAATTTAACATCCCTCCCCATGTCATTGTCTTGAGAGGGTGGAGGAATTCTACATGGCATTAAGTGAGGTTCCCAAGGTACCAAAGGATTGAAAAAAATGATGAGGCCTTTAAGAATAAATTGGGAATTATTTTCCGCTCAGATAAAACCAACCAACCAAACGACCCACTAACAATAAACTATATGATGAATGAAAAAAACAACCAAAACCATACATTACCATAATAAAACCAACAATTATAAAAATAATTCCCAAGAACCAATACAACCAAACCCAAAATCAGAGTACCATGCAGAAGAATAAACAAGAGACTCAAAATAAACCAAGACACACTCCACAGCACCACAATGAGCTCCATGCTCCAAGCACTACCACATCTCCCAAGCGTCACCACGAACCACTAGCAATGAGATTCTTTATATTTACATATTAACCGGAAAAAAATATGAAAAAGCACCAATGTGCCAAAGCATGGGTGAGTAATAGATTTTCCCCAAATGACTTCCCTACACACACCACTAGGATAAAACTTGTAGCACATTTATATAAAACAGTTTATATAACATAGTCAACAATGAAACAACATACAACATGCCAAACATACCCTTTACAAGCCATGGAAAACAATGGAAATCCACAAACATTCCATAATCCATATCCCCATCATGAATTAGTACAGTAAATTCCATATTTTTAAGCAACACACAATGGAGTAAATATTACAGTAGGACTTCCAATCATCCTGTTCACCACATTCTTAACTAGTGGTAATTCCCACCCACTTATCCTTTGATGGTGGCCCTTCCATCCACTATCCACCCCCCCTATTATAGTGGTAATTCCTTCATAATTCCATACACTTACACGCAATCCATAACTCTTCATCATCCAACAAGAAATAAACACTCAGGCCACACAAAAGCACACCCTCATTCCCATCACAAGCCAATTCACTTCAATAAATCACCCATTTATTGAAATCACCATTTAATCATTTTACATGATAAACAACATTTATAAAAAACATCAATATTATTGAAATCCATTTTCACAAATCAATCCCACCATCCCATTATAAAACCCCCATTTTAAAATCAAACATTAAGAGCATTTCACCATAAATCCCACTTTTTCCCAAAAACCAACAACAAATCCCCACTGAATTTCCAACCAATTTCACTCACCAAAGAACAATTAATTTTAAGAAAAAATTAATAATTGTAACCACAATTCATGTTCTGGAAAAGTGGTGTAGAGAGAGAATCCACCCACCTTTAGGGTTCTAGTGAATTCAACCCACAAGCAACCACACCCTATATCTGGTGAATGCACCACCGAAACCATTCTTGATCCCCTTTCCTAACATCCAAAAGCCTTAAAATAAACATCCAAGGAAACCTCATCCCTATATATATATGAAACATATGTAGATCTAGAAAATTAAGAAATATGGAAGATAAGACCTATAGAAAACCAAAAAGAACCTAATAGGAGAGACTTACCTCTGAGAAACCACCTTTAAACCAACTTAAAAACCACTTGATTTTCTTCCAAAATGTGTCGGAGAGAACCTAAAACCTTTGAGAACCCAAAATCCCATGTGAGGATTGAGTGGGAGAGATTTTTATGTGAAATAAGTCACCCCTGAGGGAGATCAGACTTAAAAACCCTATTTTTAAGTGGCCACACGGTTTGGAAAACCATACGCTAACTGAGCACACTCCACTAACTCAAGAGAAGGGGTCTATATGGTTGCATCTCATGGTTTGGAAAACCATGCATAGGTTGTGAAAATTCCACTGTCTCCCCCTCCATGGTTTCCTAGAGAACCCGCACGGTTTTCCTTAACTATGGTCAAACTGTGCACCCTAATAAAATCCTCCAAAATTATTCCAGAAACCATTCCAAAATCTTCCATATTTTTCCCAACACATCCCAAGAACTTTAGACACATAAAATGGCATAGAAAAAGGCTACATACATGAAACCGGGGGTGCTAAATTCTCCCCACCATTGGACTTTCCATCCTCGGAAAGTAGACAACCATTGCTTTGCCAAAAGAGCTCGGGCCATTGATCGGCCATCTCCCTCTACCACTCCAAAGTCTCCTCCTGAATCTGACCATGCTACCAAAAAACACAAACTAAACCTATGATTTTAGCATGAAAGAATTTGTCTTTCCTATACACAAACCTCACTAGCATGTGCACCAAGGAAGCATCTGGTTCTAACTAAACATGATCCCAATGAATCATATGGTCATGATCTGGCTGATACTTTTTCAACTGTGACACATAAAACACACCGTGCACCGCACTAAACTATGGTGGTAAAGAAAAACGATAAGACAACTCTCCAATACTCCCAAGTATCTCAAAAGGACCATTATACCTTGGATATAACTTACCCTGCTTCCAAAACCGATGATGTCCCATCCTAGGAGAGATTCTCAAAAACACATGATCACCCACCTCGAATGACAACGGTCGTCAGCGATGGTCTGCATACAATTTCTGACAACATTGAGCCATATCCATCATCTTCCTGATCAACATTATTTTCTTCATAGTCTCTTGGACAAGGCTCAGTCTGATCATCGAAGTCTCACCTGTTTTCATCCAACATAGTGGAGAACGACACAAAAACCCACATAATGCCTCAAACAAATCCATATGTATCGAATCCTGATAACTGTTATTTTAGGAGAACTCAACCAACGGTAATTTCTCCTCCCATGAATTCCCAAAATCCACTACATAAGGACTTAACATATCCTACATGGTTTGTATCGTCCTACTGGATTGACCGTCTGTATGCGGATGTTACGCCATGATCATAGTCAATTGTGTCTCGAGGGATTTCTACAAGGATTTCTATAATTGAGATGAAAACCTCAGATCTCTATATTATACAATCGAAATTAAAACACCATGTCTCTTTAACACCTCACAGATATAGATTTTGGAAAGATCATCCACCGTATGAGATTCAAGAATCGGGATGAAATGGGCCGACTTTGTGAGCCGATCCAAAATCACCCATATCGAATCGTGTTTCCTGACCATTCTTGGGAGACCCGTCACAAAATCCATTGCACTCTACTACCATTTTCAACACTGGGATAGGTAAAGACTTCAATATGCTTGCTTTCTGCTGATGCTTGGCTTGACTTGCAGACAATTCAAGTATCTCGAGACAAACCTGACCACATACCTTTTCATACTATACCACCAAAATAACACCTTCAACACCTTTTACATTTTCTAAATTCCAAGATAAATAACCCAACTATAATTATGATAATCTATAAGAAGTTCCTCCCAACAAGCCACTGGTATAACTATCCGATTCCGAAAACACAGGACAAAATTCTCCATCAGTTCCCACCTCTCAATGGTCTCCCAAACATTGAATTTCAACCTCATCACCATAAATTTAGAATCAAATGTCTGTGCCTCTTTAAAGAAACCATCCATGTTTAGAACCAACAAAACCAGATAAAAGATCACTCTTTCACCACAGTCATAACATTCCAACCACATGTTTTCTTTGAAAAAAATCAACTTCCACTGATCTAATACCTGTTTCACCACTTGAGCATATAATTTCCTACTAAATTCATCCAAAACCAAATATCCTTTACCCTGTGTATACATTAAGTAGAAATAAAATATATGGAGATATTCTATCCATCTCCTTTTCCTCATTTTCAAATCTCTCTATGAGAAAATTTTATTTTAAAAATTATGGTCTGTAATCATTGTAAATTTATCACCGAAGAGATAATGAAACCACATTTGGAAATCATGAACCACCACTGCTAACTCCAAATCATGTGTTGTGTAGTTATTCTCATGCAACTTCAATTTTTGTGAGCCACACACAACCACAAGATCACTATGCATGAGAACACACCCCAACCTTGTTCACGATGCATCACAATACACTACATAGTCTTTCACTGGTTTTGAAAAAAACAAGATTGGTGACGATGCAAGGTATCCCTTTAACTATTGAAAACATTTCTAACATTACTCAACCCATTTAAATGTGATATTCATCCTTGTAAAAGCTATCATCGGGGAATCAAATCGTGAAAAAAAGTCGATAATACCCAGCTGGATTGAGGAAGATCCATATCTTGAAAACATTTTTTGGTTGTTTCAATGAGATAATCGCCTATATATTTTCTAAATAAACTGAAATGTCCATCTTAGAAATAATGTGGCCAAAGAAACGAACCTCATATATCTGAAAGTCACACTTAGACAATTTGGAATACAACCTATGATCCCTCAAGATCCTCCAAATTATCTCCAATTGGTGCTAATGTTATACCATTGTCCTCGAATACACCAGTATATCATCCACAAATACAAAAAATAATGAATCCATATATCTTTGAAATATCCGATTCATCAATTCCATGAACACCGCTGGCGAATTCATTAGACAAAAGAGAATAATCATATACTCGTAATGGACATATCTACTTCTGAAAGTTGTTTTCAAAATATCCCCCTTCCTCACCTGAAATTGTTGATACCCTGACCTGAAGTCAATCTTGGGGAACCACTGAGCTCTACTCAACTTGTAAAACAAATCATAAATCCATGGAAGTGGATATCGGTTCTTTATCTCAACTTGATTATGTCTAGGAAAATCCACACAGGGCAGCAAGTTTCCTTCCACCTTCATAACAAACAAAACTGGCGCTGCCCACGAAGATGTTCTAGGCCAGATAAAATCTTTTTTTAACTCTTACAACAACACCTTTAATTCCTGCAATTCTTCTAGTGACATTCGGAAAGATGAAAGTGAGATATGACTGGTCTATAGATGGAGATCAATCGTAAACTATACTTCTCTCATGGGTGGAAACCCTGGGAATTATATAGGAATGTCATCTGTAAAATGATCCAAAACTGCTGGAAGGAGACTCTTATAAACACCTTCTACTGAAGGTAATGAAAAGACCTCTAACTAATATGAGATCATGCATATCGTTGGGGATAAAAATATTTTTCACCCAGTTTTGCACTCTTCTCCCCTTTAAAGAGACGTCTAACACTATCTTCCATAAAAAACTTACTTCTCATGCATAGAAATTGATGTGGTCTGAAAACATTTCCAACCAATCCATTCTAAGGATTATATCAAAATAATCCTTCTCAAACACTAAGAAATCCCACATCAATTCAAATCCATCCAAAACAAAACAAAAAACTCAAAGTAGGAAGGCTCAACACTCCCTTTACCAAGAAGAGTTTTTAGTATCAGAATATAAGGCATCATTTTACCAAGTAAACAAAAAAATCACTGATGAGAGAATGAATAAAATAATGTGAAATACCCGTATCAAACAAAGCTTGCATCAAAGTTGAATTTAAAAGAAATGTACCTCACACCATGGATAGTACTGACTGATAATCCATCACTGCCTACTCAGATCCAAACAATTGCTTAATTTTCACATTATTATTTTTATTACCATGCTGAGGCGTCGTGGTATTCCAAGAATCACCATGAACCAATTTAATATGTTTCCAAGGGGTATGCTATTTACCTCATTCGGTTGAGGTGTAATACCCCTGCGACCCCTGAGGGGTGTCACATACACCTGACTTTGGAGCATTCTGGAAATAATACTGCAGATGCCCTATCTTTTTACAATTATGAAATTCTTGAGGTTGTATCATACAATCTCCTTGATTTTGATTGTAGAACCAAACTAAACACATCTCGGATTTCTCTAAGGATTCATAGGAAGATTCACAGATCATGTCGTTGGATTCTGAGCTGTGCTTCTACCCTGGAAATGAGTGTCCCTCTTCCTCTTGAACCGAGAGTTCAATTTCGCACTATTTCCCAAGGGTACCAACATAATTACTCTACTAGTATCCCCCACAAGATCCCTATCATCCACCATATCTTGGTTTACCATTTCTGTGTAATCATCTATACATAGCACCGCTATCTTGGAACAAATTTTCTGGTTCAACCCAGATTCAAAAATTCGTGCCTTCAATGATGTACTACCCACCACCTCCTGTGAAAACCAAACTAAGTTCATAAATATAGCTAAATATTCCATCACATTCATGTTCCCTTTCTTGAAACTGATGAAATCCATTGTATACTGAATTCTAAACATGTGATGGTAGAACTTTTTGTTAAAAAATTCCTCAAAACCCTCCTAGGTCACACCTTGGTCCATCCCAGCTTGGACCACCAGCTCCCACCACTAAAGAAAAATATCATCAAATATGTACATGGATAACATGAATTGCATCTCTGCTGGTGTTCCCAAGAATTAAAATATCCTATTCATTCTATTTAACCATGCTTCATCCCTTTCTTTCTCCATATCACCTCTAAACATGGGTGGATTCTGACTTTGAAACTGAACAGCATGATACACATGCCTTAGTTCATCTTCTTTATTCACACTTTCCATAGCTTGGAAAAAATTCACTATACTCTGAACTAGTTTCTGGTTCACCTAGGGATCAGGTGGAACCACATTTTCGGTAGCTTCCTCTGGTTGGTCTCTACGATGCCTACCCAGTTCCATTTATATTAATAAAAAAGAAACTATAAGTCCTTGTATTTTAGAAACACATGATTCAAAAATTTCAGTTCAAATACACAACAACTATCACAACTAGGCTTTCCAAAAGTTCACATTTTCCATGTATCACTATTTTGAAAAAAAATCCACCATGTTTTAAAAATCAACCCATTTTTAAAATACCAAAAGTTTTCATGTTTCAAATCCTTCCATTTTGAAACCCAATAAATATTTTTAAAATCAACACATTCATATCACACTATAGATCATTATACCCCAATGAGGTTTGCATCCAAGTGGGAAGTCATTTCTACCATGTATGCCATGCTCATCACATTGGCTATACCCACAACAATGATATATCCAATGCCTATAAGTGTCTTCAAACACATATGTACCCAACTCCCTAGTAACTTGATGCTCAGCATAAAATTGTTAGTTATGTCCTTTTATGCTATACATTCCATGTTTTGAAAATACTATGCCTTTTTTCCATCCTGAGTAATGGAATAGGCCCCGAATGAATGTCAATGCCAAGACCAACGATCAACACCACTGATCAAACAACTACACCCCCTTGAATTCCAATGACCAAACAAACTAATACCACTTGTAGCATCCTGCCCCATCTCATTGGCTTGAGAGGATGTTGAAATGACACGTGGCCTTAAGTGACGTTCCAAAGGTGCAAAAGGATGGCAATAAGAGATGAGGGCTTCAAGAATAAACTGGGGAACAATTTTCCCTTGAGATACAACCAACCAATCGAACAACCCACTAACAATAAAATACATGATGCCTAAAAAAAATAGAAAAACCCATAAATTAACTTAAGACCACCAAAAATTATACAAGAATTACTAAGAATCAATACAAAAAACCCAATATTATAGTAACATGTGGAATACTAAATAAGAGACCCAAAATAAACCAAGACACACTCCAAAACTCCACACCAAGCTCCATGCTCCATGAACCACCACATCTCTCAAAAATCACCATGAACCACTAGCAATGAGATGATTTAACTTTACCTGTGTCCGAAAACACAACATCTGCAAAAGCAAAAAAGTGACAAATCAGGGGTGAGTAATAATACTCAATAGGTTTTCCCCAAAGGACTTCCCTACACACGCCACTAGGATAAAACCATTAGCACATTTATATAAAATAGTTTATATAAAATAGTCAATAGAGAAACAGATTACAACATGCCAAACATACCCTTACCAAGCCATGAAAAACAAAGGAAAGCCCCAAACATGCCATATTCCATACCCCCACCATGAATTATTACAGAAAATTCCATATTTTCAAGTAACACACAATGAAGCAACCATTACGGTTTGACTTCCGCCCATCCTGTTCACCCCATTCACTACTTGTGGTACTTCCCACTCACTTATCCTTTGATGGAAGCCCTTACATCCACTATCCATCCCCCTATTATAGTGGTACTTCCTACCCACATCCACACAACTCCACACAATCCATAACACTTAATCAACCAACAAGCACAAAACACCTAGGACACACAAAGGCACACCATCATTCCCCTCACATGCCAATTCACTTCAATAAATCACCCATTTATTGAAATCACCATTTAATAATTTTCCATTATTAACCATATTTCAACAAAATAAAATCTTTATTGAAAATCATTCATCAACCATTTCCAAAAATCAATCCCAGAAACCCATTGTAAAACCTCCATTTTAAAATCAAACATCAAGGGTGTTTCACCACAATGCCCCCCTTTTCCCAAAAATCACTGACACATCACCATGAGATTTCTACCCAAATTTTCACATCAAAAAACAATAAATTTTATACAAAATAAATTAATTTTAACCAAGATTCAGGTTCTAGTAATGTAGAGTTGAGAGAGAAGCCACCTACCTTCGGAGTTCTAATGAATTCGAACCACAAGCAACCACGCCCCAAATCTAGTGAACGCATCACCGAAACCATTCTAGATCCCCTTCCCTAACATTAAAAAGCCTTTAAATCAACATAAAATGAAACAAAAAACCTAGATCTACATGAAACAAATGTAGATCAAGAAAACCAAGAAAGAGGTAAGAGACGATTTAGAGAATACCAATGAGAAACCAAGAAGAGAGGCTTACCCTAGAAAAACCACCTTCAAACCACGTTGAAACCCCTTTGATTTGATTCTAAAACATCAGGGAGAGCACCTCCAACCTTTGAGAACCCTAAATCCAAAGTGAGGCTCGAGTGGGAGAGAGTTTTGAGTGAAATGAGGCACCCATGAGGGATCCTAGATTAAAAAACCCAATTTTTATATGGCCACATGTTTAGCCCACACTGTTTAGAAAACCATACGCTAACCATGTGCCCGCCGCTACCTCAATCAAATGGGTCTGCACGATTGCTTCATATTGTTCGGAAAACTGTGTGCTAGCCATGAGAAGCCCACTATCTCCCCCTGCATGCTTTCCTGGTGAACCCACCAAGTTTTCCCTAATTGTGATCAAACCGTGCACCCTTAAAAAATCCTCAAAACTTATTCCAAACCCATTCCAAACTCTCCCAACGTATTCCCAACTCATCCCAAGCACATAAAAAACTCAAAAAGGCAGAAAAAATGATACAAACCTCAAAATGAGGGTGATATAGTAAATATGAGAAAATATTATCCAAAAAATATTATTTTAATATTCAAGGTTCGTTTAATATTAAGTGGGATTGGTGAGTCGAGTTAAATGGCCCAGTTTTATCATGTAATATATTTGAAATATATTACAAATACATGATAAATTATTAATAATATTTATGGAAAATTTTAGTTCATTATAATTATTATTTAGTGGATGTTGAAATAAAGGATTATCGGGGAACCGAACTGGGAATTTAGCAACTCTACTATAAATAGAGAGAGGCTTTCTTCCAATGTACTATTCATTCATTTAGAATGAGAGCTTATATATCCTCCCAATTTCTAGAGAGAGTCTCTCTCTTTGAGTGATGATCTAACAAGAACTTCAAGTAATGAAGGCATACGATCCAGCTGATCGTCGGGGCATCGAAGGTGTCCTTAGATCTCCACACTAGCACCTGAAATTCAACGATCGAAGTTCAAGTATTTTTTGAAGCATGTGTGGAAGATATAGAGGATTACTACTATGAATCCTTGGAGAAAAGATCTCCATCGAAAAGTTGCAGTCAAGAAAGGGTTCAGATATGAACATGTATTCTTTGATTTTTATTTTAAATCCTTTTTTTTAATTTACTTGAGATTGTCAAACCAAATTGGGGCTCAAATCATTGGCAATGAAAAGTACCATTGTCCTATCGATGATTTTTAAAAAAAATATCAAGCCCATCGACTTCAAATATGGTCCCTGGTACCTTCAATTGGTATCAGAGTGACCTTGTAACTTTTCTAAGCCAAATAAAAATGAATTTTAATTTAATTAAATAGAGGGTTTAATTTCTGTCCTAATGGTTCAGACTGCACATTAATTTGATTTCAAATGAAAAAGTTACAACCATTCAAAATTTTAACTATAGATTGAATTTTCAATTTGATGTTAGATTTTAAATTTTATTTTAATAAATCAGTTCATCCCAATGATTTGATAGATTTCAATTTATGGGAGTAACACTGCTAATATGAATATTACAATTTCACATTTTTTTATTTTCATAATTATTTTATAATAATAATAATAATTTTTATTATTATTTTAATAACATCATAGTATAATAATAAAATAATAATAGTAAATTATTATTTTATTATAACTATTTTATTATAATTATATTAAAGTTAATTTAATATCCTTTTGAAAAAATTTAAAAGGGGAGGACATTTGGGGGGGGGGGGCTTGACCTGGATGAATGAAACAAAAAAAAATAAAAAAACCAAGTGGGGGAGAGGGTGGGGTGACAATAAAGAAATAAAGATAATATAAAAAGAGTTCAAAAGAAAGGAAGATGATAGGATCCCCTATCACCTTCCTTTTTCCAGCAGACCCACCCACGACATAGCCACACCACCGGCAGCCCCGAATGGATTCCCCTCCTGTCTGCTGCTAGGACCCGATCCCACGCCCTCCCATCGCCTCCCCACGGACGATGCCCTGGTCTGGTATCCCACTAAAGTAGCCTCCCCACAACATCTTCCCACCATCGGCACCCCTATTTCACTAACTAGTGGCCCACACCTCCTCCCTGTCCCATCTCCACAACCCTCTATAACATCCTGGAGCCTCCCTCAGTTAGCGCACCTCCCCAGGTTAGAGACCCCAAGAATAGATCTCCCACATTCCACCACCACCAGTTATTCCCTTTTGTCAGAGAGTTTTTTCGACACCTCCAGGAGCAGCGTGGGTCAACCGTACATCCCACATTGCATGAGCCTCGTCGTCGAGACACCACACATGAAGCTTCCCTATGGTCATGCCTCTATGGTTTTCCCAACCAGATCTGCTCAACTACAACTAAATTTCTTGGTAAATGTCATCAATTTCTGGTGTCATGATGGTTCAGACATGAAATATAACCCTCTTCTAGGTTTTTTTGGATCCGATAAGGCCTGATAAAGGCCCGAGATGGTCTTATAGATTTTTTGTCGTGCATTATTTTACCCAGGTATTGGTCTTTACAACCAACCCATATATGTTTTATTTTTAAATAACTAATTATTTAACTATATGAAATGCTTGTAATTAAATAAATAGTGTTCTGCGTATGATATGTTTTCTATTAAAATGTAAAATGGCATGTGTGCCCAATTTTATCAGATGGACATTACACCCATAATCCCCCTCACCTATACAAAAGTATTTTTGTAATTTGGACGAAGATGTTGTATTATGTGGACCCTACCATGATGAGGTGGTGTACATTGATCAATATGGTGCAAGACCTCATGTGGACCCCACTAATATGAGGCAGTACTCCAAGACGTGATGTATAGTTCTTCAAGATGAGGTGATACTCCAGATGAAAAGTAGACATACAAGACATGGGTGAGAAACATCAAGAGTCAGGCTATGACTCAAGTATGATGCCCCTAGGTCGTTTTAGATGATCAGGACCAATCAGTTAGTCGTTTACCTTTTTTAATTTATTTATTATTTTATGCATTTTATAATAGTGGAAAAATACATAGAATAAAAAATAAATAAATGCATAATGAGGCGACATGCGTTTTTTAATTAACATTCAGTGGTGAGCATGATAACATAGATGGAAAATATTAATTGAAATGGATTATATTCATTGAGAAAAAAACCCTTAAAGAAATATTAAATATTTACCACCTTTCATCATTAAAATTTGAACAAAATCGGGTGTTTGAGGTGCCAGTTATTCCATAGTTGAGGGTACCTCTTACTACCGAGGAGTTCTTATAAGAGTGCTGGGTCGACTTAACAAAATTTTTATTGAGTATTATATATATCTAACATTATATTATTTTTGATTCAAGCATTGAGTAAACCAGATTATGATTTGTGAAGATGGAACTTCACTCAATAGATCAGAAAACCACAAGTTAATGCAGTTGGCCAGCCAAATGCCTACCTTGAACCCTCTGATTAGTGGCATAACCTTATCTTGTAGACTGTGAGGGGAGGTTCAAGGAACCTTTACACTAGATTACTCAAGAAACAGAGTATTTCAATTCTAGTACAGATAGTTTCTAGAATTCTATAAAATAGTGGGAAACATTTAACAACCGAACTAATCAGTAATGGATAATCTCATAATCACATAAATGTACTTATCTTCTAAAGATTATTTTTTTATAAAACTGGAAGGAAACACCACAAGTAAAAACTATAATAAATATTGGATAAATTTAAATGTCCAAACTAGCATGAATATCCAAGAATAGTACATTCAATTGAATATAATACTACTATATCAGAAAATCAAGGGGTTGGTGTCCCTATACCTGTTAAGACACCTCAAGAATATTGGGTGAAAAATTGCTAACAGGAGACTCATGTAGTTAGTATATGATGGTTTTATCATAATTCTATCATCAAAGACTGATGTTTTTTGCAGATAAAACATCAGATCTTGGACGATATCACTTGTACTCTCATCTCCGAGAAGTTAATGAGGAGAAAGTGAAGCAAAATTTGAATCTGATACTTACACTAGTTTTCTGTAATCATGAAAAGAAATCTTTGATATTTCATGAAATCCCATTTTTATCATTTTCTCACCAAATTAATCTAGTTTTATTTAAGGATAAAATGAAGAGTATTGAGTATGAACTTCATTACCTTTTTGGTAATGTTCACCAAGGAAGAAGAATATTAAATAAAGTACCATATTTAGTTCTTATGATGAATAAACTGAATGATAATGTGAAAAAGGTAAATGAGAAGTTATGTGAAAGTAACCTTCATAATTTCCTTCAAATAATAGAGTTTAGTTATTAATCAAGAGGTTATATGAATCATATATTCTGAAATAAATTTATGGAAGTATAAAATGCTGTGAACTAAATCGAACAAGAAAGAACCCTCTTCATCTTCAGTGTATATTTATCAAATAAATGTATTGTTTTTGACATAATTATATGTATTAAATACAGTATGCTAATCAAATATGTGTATTGAAATATAGTAACCAAGTAAGTATAGAAACATAACAAGAAGTAATGTGTGTTATCTAAGTAGCCGAGAAAGGGTGTTTGCTAAGTTAGTGGTAAGAAGCACACAAATTATATTTTCCACTTTATTGATTCTAGTTGAAATAGTTATTGAGTATAACCAAAACATTTATCTCATGTGCCCTTTGGGAATAATGAGGCATTATTCCATGTTTAGGAGTGAATGTTGTTTGTGGTAACAAATTCAATTAACAGTTCAGTGGTACTTGAATCATTGGAAATAATTTGTTAATATAAAAATGATAGACTTTTACCCAGTTGTGGTAAGATATTTATTTTTCAAGTGAAACTAAAAGTGGATTTCAAGAATATACATAGTATGGTATTTAGGCTCAGCATAGCTAAGCACCTTTGGTATAATCGATGTCTTTATTTTGGATAAAGAATCCTTTAGAAATAAAAGTATGTCAGAATGACATTAGATTTAGTTCACAAGTTAGCGTGAACTATTTCAAGGGAATGATTTTGGTATAGATACTTCATATGATTCCTTTAACATATTATAGCATGTAATATTGAAGTCTGAACACGGTCTATAGATATGAGTTGCTTTGGATTGGTATGCTGATGAACATATTTACCAAGCATTCATTGATCATGATAATGAAGTGTGGAGTAATTCCTAAACACACATTACCTTATCTATATCACAACATTTATGTTCACAAAAAAGATAAATGAAAAGTCTTATATATTAACATTGATGAACAAACATGTGGCATGATGAAATTCCTAAACAACCATGTTATACATAAAATTTATGATTTAATTAGTATCAATGTTATAACTTCCAAAAACATCATTTATATTTCAAAACATTCTTTTCAAATAACGTCAAAATCCCATATCATTTATGAAAACTAAAAATGAAAAATGGATATCATTAGAGTTATAGTATGATGTAAATCCATTATCATAGGACATGTATTAGATGAAAAGTGTTTGTTAATATAAAAACAAACATGCATCAACCTTAACACATGGGGCATCTAAGTAATTATTCTAACAGTTTATTATGGTATTATTCAAATCCATAAGATAGAAAAGTGGAAGTCAAGTGATATAATTCCTATCTATAAAAATGGTTCACACATCTACTTGAGATAGTGAGTGAAATATTGACTTGGATTTAGTCAATGCTCGATATGCACAAATGGTTGGAATAGGAACAAAATCCACAAATACATGCAGAATACAAATGGTCTAGAGACACATACTGCGTAGGAATGTTAAAAAACATGGTTATGGTTTTATATTCACCACAACCGGTGATAAATTATTCATTTATAATAATGATACTTATAAGTAATTAGTATTTGTAAATTATCTAATATTGAAAAGAATAATAAAATTCAATAATGGATTCCATGTATCAAAGTGAAAATAGGCTTATAAATTGAATACTATGGGGGGAATTCAAGTGAATTAATACATGGGTGGCATAAGAGAAGTACCAATAAGGATTGATTGGTTATAACAAGTTTGCATGCTCAATTATAATATAATTTTACTCATTATAGCTAACCTCTAAGATAATTTAATTAGAAATTGGATATCAAGATCTATATTTTGGGGAATGTGTCTATATAACACAACCAAAAAAAGATGATGACACCATTGGATTCCAATATGGAATGCAAGTTACTAACATCAAATTTTGGATTATTTAAGGACAAGAGATGTTAGAGAATTCATTAGGAATTAATATTTTCCAAGTGTCTACCAAAGGATAGTGGGAGAACTAATGTTTCCAAGTGAAATATGTTTGAAAAAAGTTGAAAAAATAGATATTTCTCTTACAGTTAGTTAAGGCTAAGAAAAAAGATATTCTCTAATGACTGAATTAATTTTGCAATCTATGTTCTAGAGAACACGATCTACTGAGGTAGATCTAATAGTATCTTGGACTTAGTTAGTCGTACATATACTAAAATGGTATTGAAAAATACAAGTTGGAACAATTCAAGTAAAGAATTCATGCCATTATCACATGGTATAATCTATTTATGTTGACATGTTCAGATCATGAGAGGATATTAGAGTTGTGAGTTGAGTTCCATATGCATCAGTGATAGATTGATCACATATTCCATAATATGTACAGGAATTGATATTTCAAGCATATACTTAATTGTTGGAAAATATTAATCATATATAGGAGAACTGCAAGTGTTGTAGTTATAACTATCCCATTGTATTTTGGCATGTACAAAAGATATGTACCTGGTATGTGGAGAAGAGGGAAACTAGTTATTGTGGGATACAAAATAGTATTTATTAGATCAATATGATCTAGTATCAAAATTAGGCTAAAATTAAAAATGATTCAAGCTTATAAAAACCAGTGGTTGTCATATCTACAAATAGCGAGTATGTTGCTGCTTCTATAGTAGCTAATAAGCAGTTATCAAACAAAACGATTTTTTGTAGTTCTTGGAATAATACCTCGTAAATAAAGTATTATCATAGTGTAAATTTTTATATTATTAATATTAAATATCTTAAGTCTTCACCGTGGACAAAGTGATATACTCAGGGGTACCGTCTCTTGAGATGTATGACTCAAGGAGATGAGGCCGCATATAGAATAATTTCTATGTAGTGGAAATGTGGTAGACCGAGCATCTAAATCTATTACTCAGCAAAAATATGGAATTTATCTAGTGAGTAGCTAGCATTTTTAGTTGGAATGTTGGATCATGTTCAAGTGGGAGTGTTGAAATTGTTGGTTCCCTCAACCCAACTATGCAGTACTTTTGATTACCATATCGTGTATGCAGTTACCTATACATGATATATTCTTACCATTGTAGTGTATACTTTTCTGCATAAACTATTTTATTGTAATTTCCTAGATTAATAGTCATATCAAAATGTTAAAGCAGATGTAAGGGTATAATGAGAACCTTGAGATAAAATGAAATTATTCTAAAATAAATGTTCTATGGTCTAGATGTATCATATTGAATGGACATAGTTTATGTTTGACTATCAGGTGGTGGGAGATCATAATAATTGGGGCTTATTGTAATAAAATTCTCACTTAGTTATCTCTAGTAGTGAGATCATGAGGAAAAACCCACTAATAGGAACACCATCTGTTTTTGGTTTCATTGGTTGTTCCTATCTATGGACATGTGTATTGGTCTCTTGACTTGAGATCATTACTAGTGTGTTCCATTTTATTGTGAAATTTTATGCAATACAAAAACCAAGATGTTGAAATCAGGTAGAGGTATCTTGTGTCATGTGAGTTGTCGGTGGTATGACATTGGTTGAAAGGTCAAGAAATGATTTGTATCTTCTGGGTTATGGATGTTTTATATTTCAGGCTTGGTTAATTTGGATGGTGCTACCATTATAAGTCTTTTGACAAATTATTCTAAAGGTAAACACATCAAGATAGATAAAAAAAATAATAAATTAAGAAAATGGTCAATGACACAAGTTTGCATGATTCTTTATGAGATATTTAACAACAAAGAGATTATAGTAAATAGTCAGTGTATATTTGTGGGTAGTCATTTCTATGACTATACTTATCCCTTTAGGGGTCTTGGTTGGTTACTGACTCCACTCTTGGTCTGTGTATTTTATTCACTACTATCATAGGTATGGTCCTAGAGGGTCACACACAATAGAATATTCAATAATCTTCCATATTTGATTGAATAATTATAATGGATATGGTGGGCCCCACCATGAGGTTTGAGAGTTTTCCAACTTATCGATCACCAAAGAAATAAATAAATTCATTATTACTCTTGTTATGAATAATTAGTATTGAATTTATTTATAGTATTTAAACGTTGGGTAAATATGAAAAAATATTATTTGAATGAATATTATTTTAATATTCACAGTTCGTTTAGTATTAAATGCGATTAGCGAGTTGAGTTTAATGGCCCTATTTTATCAAATAATAAATTTTATATATATTAAAATTAAGGGATAAAATATTAATAATATTTATGGTGTATTTTAGTTCTTTATAATTGTTATTTCGTGGACATTGAAATAAAGGGGGCCAGGGAACACAATCGAGTATTTAGAAACTCCATTATAAATAGAGTGGGAGGATCTCTTCCAATATACTATTCATTCATTTAGAATGAGATCCTATCTCTCATACCACTTTTAAGAGAGAGAGTATCCCTATTTAATTGATGATCCAAGAATACCTTCAAATAATGAAGGTAGAGGATCCTGGTGATCATCAGGGCATTGAAGGCATCGTCAGATCTTTTCACTATCACCCACAATTTAACAATTGATGTTCTGGTGGATTTTTGAAGATTGTGTGCACAATATATTGGGTTACTTCTATGGATCTTTTGAGTAATGATCACTAATGAAAAGTTCCAATTGAGCGTGGATTCAAATATGAAAAAGTATGCTTTTAGTTTTCTTTTATGTACTCTTTTAATTTACGTGATATCTTTATACCAAACTGGGGATTAGATCGTCAGTGACAAAAAGTCATGCTATCCTATCGATGATTTTTTTTTTAAAATCCATAGCCAATTGGCATCCACAATGGGCCTGGAAATGTTCTAGGGGTTTATTTCTCAATCCCATTTTAATCTAGATTATTTCTACTTGAATTTCCATTAAACAAATTATATGATCCTTACATGACAAACATATTTAATTTTTCTTATCCTCTAGTTATTTCTATAAATTTGGTGTTTTAGTACAATCTTTATCTCTTTCGTACTCTAAATGGTTCCAAAAATGTTTTTAAGAAAATAAGATCTTATTTATCCTAATTTTCACAAAAAATTAACATTTCCTTCTAAATCCATGTTTTCTAAAAACAATTCAAGAATGTATTTGAATATTATTCAATGATTATTTAAATATATTTTTATCCAAGTTTTTATTTTTAAAAAATATTTTAAAAGGAATGTTTCTGTCATTTTTAGAAAGAGTTATTGTTGAATTTTTACCAAATTCATGAAAGGAATATTTGTTTTAACATACAATGCTTGAACAGAAGTTCCTACCATCATAAATTCCCCAATATTTGATGATTCCTTTACATTTTTCTTTGGATCTTTTGGAAAATTAAATTTTTTATAAAATTTTATAAATTTTAGATTATAAATAAGTGATTTAAATATGAAAAAATTACTCTCATGAAAAAATTTTCTGGTTATCAATTAATGACATCTATCATCTATGATAACATCATTTGATGTTACTTATCATTTGTAAGATATATGATACAAGGATACCATCCTTATTATTTACAAAAATGGATTATTATTATTATGATTATATTTTTATTAAGCCCATTTGTTTTCTTTGGGTTGTAATTTGATGAATTTTTGAAATGTTCATAAAACCTATTTATTTTCCCAGAGTTATGATATATGATGAAAAATTTATGATATTATAAAATAAATATGAATAAATAATTATTATTTGATGGGTTGGACCACAATTATATATCCATATTTTGTATTTTGTAAAGACAAATATCTTATGAGATAATAAGAGCTGGAATGGGAAGTGAACCCAGTTTATTAAGGGACTCTTTCCAATATGATAGTATTGGGAGTGAAAATTGAATAAGGATATAATGGAATAAAGAATGAACCAAATATTCTATAATGGTATTATCAATGTGTCTTGAATAAGGAAATTATTTTCTAGGCTTATGTGTATGCCAATTTTTTTCATTTCTATTCTATAATGGCTCAAGTTCTTTGATTCCTTTATGATTCGTGTCTTGTGAACTGCCTTAATTTTCTAAATTATTTAACATTATGATATATGATATACAAAGTATGAATTTTAAAATGTTAATATCATATTAGCATACCCTTACGCTAATGTTATACTTAAGTGATCATTGATAACTCCCTTTTTAACCCTTATTGAGCATCTGAGCTCACACTTTCTTTTGTTTCCTTTTACTAGTTTATGAAGAACTATTTTAAGTAGGGAATAAATAGGAAGAGTACTATATGTGAAGATATTTTTGGGAGATATTAATGAAATATCATGAAATAAAAATATTGTTTTTGTAGTATTAAAATAAACTAAACCTTTATGGTCCATAAGTATGCATTTGTAAAATATATTGAATATTCATCAATTGATATGTATCATCTATTTTTGAAAAGTATGGGTCACTATAAAAGATTTTTTTTACCTGAACAAGTTTTCTATTATCACCTGTAAATGTAAACATGTATGTAGAATTTTTGTCATACCTTGAGTACATATAACAAATAATGATATTGAATAAGACCTAATTTTACCTCTTTATAGAGTAAGGAATTCCAAAAAATAATGGGTACTTTCAAGTTAGGATCAATTGACACTAGGGCATTAGGATGATAGGTAATTGATGTATAAAAAAATTAATTATCATAAATAATGTTAAAACCCTAAGGAATAATTCAGGATAATCAAAATAAAGTCCAATGAAATTCTCCTCATTAAAATATCATCATCACACTTTGTAAAACTAAAAGTAATGATCATGAATATGGGAAAGAAAAATTATTGAATTACACCACCATGAATTGTATTCTAATTTTTCATTTTTTAATCTTTTTTGTGGAAAATATATTTTTTCGACTTCTTTGCATAGTTGTTCTTGGAATTGTCTCAAATCTACCACCCAACCGAAATTGATGAATGTAATTGGTTAAGTGATGTTTACTTTTTACCCCCCAAAACACAACCCAATTTTCACGATTTATTTTTTATTTTTTATAGAGGTATCAATAATAGAACACAATAAAATATAATCATGATTATTTTCCACAATCAAATGAAATTCCCCAATTTTATTCCCCCTTAATAAATCATATCTATTTTTTACAATTAATTCCATCTCCCCCATAATTTATCTTTCATAATTAGGTAAAAAACTATAGTAAGGAAAGCATGGTATAAAATTGACTTATAACATGACTTATTTTTATCAAAGGTCATTCATGATTTCTAAGGGATAAAATTATGATAATTGTTGAGGTAGGTCTCAAAGATAGTGTTTTAATCAATAAAATTCATCAATCATAATAAAAGTGAATTTTGATAATCACACCCTTGAAAAGATCAAATATAAGTCTTAGTATATAACATGTCCCAAGTTCTATTTAGAAATATTTCTCAATATAGAATATGAAATATTTGAACTAGAAAAATATTGGTAATGAAAAAAACATAATAAAAGATTCAATCAATCATGGAATGTTTAATAATAAAAAATTAATTCACATGAACTTATATAATTTAGTGAATTAAAAACTGTAGGTAAAATTTCTACTATATATTAATAAAATGAAAAAACATGATTCATTAAATCCAAATTTATAATCTTAACTATATTCATTTAATATCTAAATATTTAATATTTTATTCCATCAATATGTAAATTAAAACATAGAATCAAAATGTTCCTATGTAATTTCGGTATCCATTGACTAAAACAATTTCAAAATCCTAAGTGTGTGTATACATGTTTTTCATTTAACACTAAAAAATATTTTGAAAATTGGGGAGTATCATTGAATGCTAAAATTTTATGTTTACTCCCATTTTACATTAAGAACTTATTTTTTATCATTTATTTCCATTTTATGTCCTTTTTCATTGAATCATCATGGGACTAAAATTTAAATTCAAATAGTGGAAGTGCATGCACTTTGTCATTAATGCACATAAATGTAAGGGGATTATAATCATAACTACAAAACTAGTTCATATATATAATTCCTAAATCCAGTAAATCCTAAAGAATAAAAAATTATGGTTTTATCCTGACTTTACCTCTTGAATTCAATTGATTGAGGGTAGGAAAGAGGTTACATAGTTTAGATATACGAATTTTCAAAATTGTTATTCCTCCACATAGATAGTTCCTATTCCATTTATAGTGCATAGATTCACTCTTCTGCTTGGTAATGCCTTCCCCACCTCCATGTTCCCAATCTAATAGTGTTTGGACCATCCTTAGAAATTACAGAGTAGTTTATGAACTACCTGAACATGATATCCTTCCTTTAAATATTTAGGTACATCAGTCCCTCCCGTAACATCATCCTTTCACAACAACCATCATAATTTCTTACTACTTTTTCACCCTCCTATTTACCTACTATAGTAGTTACATCACTTATTTTTCAAAGGAGAAATATATCATCAATGACATTCAGGCTATCCAATTTCATATCATTGCCTTTATTATTAATATCTTTCATTTCCTAGTGTATATTGAACTTAACATCTTCTACTACACCACTTAATTATATCTCCCAACATTGTAAGTCTATCAATACCCTCATCATAGATAGGAATTGTCTTACCAATATTTTTAGGGTATTCTCCACATCGATTTACAAGACTTTATAGTCAAATAAAAAGAGTTATCTACCATGACTATGAAATATTCAAGTTAATATAAAGGACATATCACTATTTTATCATCATGTTAAGTCATAAATTTAGTTATATTAATCTATATCAATCCAAATATTTTTCAATATATACATGAAATTGTATTTATTCTAGTGACCTAATCACAAAAGTCCTTTTTAAACTTATTACATCCAATGTTATGAAAAATAGAAAAGATACAGAGATCATGTTTATTCTTTAGTAGGCTTGTTGAAACCACATATTAAAATTTCACTATTAATGGTATGGTTCCCAATTCCTCTAGATTCCTCTTATTTTAAACCAATTAAGTCATTTATTTTAGATAGGTAGGAAGTTTCACTGTCCCTTTAGAAAATGGTTTGTTGATATCAAATTTCATAAACATATATATAAATTTATCTCTTTTTTCATCTACCTTCCCTTGACTTTCACTCCTAAAAAATGGTAGTGGAGGTTGGTATGAGGGTGGTGCTTACTCTCAAACCAACCTCTCAGATCCCCTTTGTTTATTCCTTTCTTCTTTCCATAAAATCCATTTCATTCTCATCTTGTTACTCAATCTATTTCATGTTTCCCTCAACATGTATTTATTCTATTTTACCTTATGTTTTATAATGTATTTGATTATTTTACCACTCCATATGATTATTTATTTCATATATCAATGTATAATAAATATATTATCTCATTGTAAAATTCCCCTTGGCCCCTCATTGAGTAGGGAAAAAATCTTACCCACGTGGATTTAAATATTACTCATGAACATTGTTTGATTTTGTGAGTATGTTTTTAAGTATTGGATAAAAGTCACTGGATCCTTGGAGTAGGCTATCAATTATTTGATATTAAAACCTCTAGTTATTCAGGAATTGTCTACGGTCCCCTATAATGTTTGTATTTTAATAGTTAGAGAATGTAATTGATGTTGAGGTTGAAAGGCATATGGTATTGACTAAAATACTAATCCTTATTTAGGTTTTTATTTATACTTTTGGATTCCATTCCATTGAGAAAAGTTGAGTTTAGAATCAATATAATTAGAATCCCCAAAGTTTATACCTTGGTGGTGTTGAGTGGCTGTCATAACAAACCATTTTCATAACATAGAATTTATTTTTGAAGCAACCCACCTATTTTCCCTCATGTGCACTCCTTTTGTTTTTCCTACATAAATTTTTTATTGAAAATAGTTACTATAAATTTCATCCAAAAACTAATAACATTACATGGATGACTTCATCAGAAATGATCCTCTAGAAGATGTGTTAATATGTGTTTTGTTAACTTGAAATAATATCTTATAAAATGTCTGAATTAGTAATTGGGTCTCTATTCCATGATTATGAAATATTATAATGAAACTCTTAAAACATTACTAAGTACTAGATAGGGATCCATCATTTAGTTGATCAATGTTCAGAATACATAAATTTAAATCCATATACATGGAAGATTAAAACATCTTTACTAAATCCTCCCACATAGTGATTGATTATTACTGTATACATTGGACCCACACCCACACCTTTTCTTTTAGTGAGAAGATTAAGATAAATGGACATACCACATTGTTTTTAATATTATTAAGATAAATTTTATGACACAAATTATAGAAAATTCCAAGGTGAGAATTTAGATCTTCATATGGTATCCAGAAAAATTGAATGGAGTTTGATATCAATAGTAGAATCACTGGTTTGATCTTGAAATATTGTGAAGAAACTTATAGCATGAGAATACTCAGATGAACCCCCATGTATGTGGATATTCTATAATTTATTAGTGATGACATATCCTAATTTATTATTTCAAATTATTGTTGGTCTCTTTGTTAAAAGTCTTTTTCAGGTCCTTGATTAGGTTTGTCACGACCCGTCCTCAGGGCCCGTGCCGTGACTACCCCAAGCCCGCCTTCCATAGGCCAGGGGCTGACGACTAGCACCAAAGGCATAAATCTGATAACTAGGAAGGCATTGCCTTTATAAAAGTAAAAAAAACACCACAGTGTACAAGAGGAAGTAAAACAATAAGTAAAAAGAGAAGTGATGAAATGTAAGTGGGCCAGAATACAAACCCAAAAGAAGGTACAACTACAACTGAAAAAATTACAACAAAAAAAGACAACAGCTGGAAAGATGGAAGCGGCTCCTGGGTCATCCTCCTAGGATCCTACCTGAAGGGTAGGTACAGATGGCGCAGCTCCTGGATCGTCCACCACGAATCCTACCTGAAGGGTAGGTACAGATAGCCTCCACAACGCTCTCGCCCATCAACCTCCTCCGAGTGTCGTCTCACCATGAAGTCCACCTCCAGATACTGACTCGTCGTGTAGTCCACCTCCGGGTACTGACTCGTCGTGTAGTCCACCTCTGGGTACCATCCAGTCCTCGAACACTTGGCCTCCATCAGCACTGCCTGTCGTCGGAAACCAATACAACGAGTTGCGGGCATAGCCCGTGCAAGGGTGAGTATAAAGATACTCAGTAGGGACCCTAATACCCTCAAGGTCTCACTAAAACCAACAAGTATAACTAAAAATAAGATCTCAATTGATAACCTCTACTTAGGTATATTCCCATACATATACCTAAGTTATCAAGTAACCCATCTCAATCATGAGGAAACCCAAGGGTCATAGACTCAGATCAAACCAAGTTTTTTATTATCGAAACCGTAACTGCTGAAGAACTCCATCTCTGGAGTGTACAGTGGTCCTGTCATGACTCCGAGGTACTGCTCACTAACCTAAGACTACTGAGGTACTCCTCCTATCGAGTACCGCGGGCCAGCCACCCAAACACAGTAGTGCTTCCTGCCGGGGTATGCCACCCAAACACAGTAGTGCACACCCCCTAGTAGCCTGCAGAGGTACTCTCCAGATGAGTACCGCGGGTCTGCACTGTCACACATGTAGTTCTCCATCTACCATTGGTCTGCACCTCACAAAGTAGTGCTCCGTCCACTGGGCTAGTCGACTCACTCCAAGCCGAGTCGGTCAAGTAGTCGTCAGGTCTCAGTCGGCTACACGGTCTCCGTACTCCGCACGCTCGTCTCTGGGAGGGTCCGCTCCACGAGAAAAAGGTCGATACTCCAATTATCCCAAGTCCCACAAATAAGTATCTCAAAGGACCGCCTCGTCATAGGGGTCTCAACACAACAGACAGCGCGTCAATTAGACTCCCGGTTTGTGAGTTATTAGCCTTTTCGTCCCAGGGGCTCGGTTGGTTTCGTGAGCGAACCAACCCGGATGTATCTCAACTGTACCCCATCTATCATAGGGTAAACTCAAAGGGACCGTTTCTCAATGAGATCACCAATGCCGCTGACGGTTCGTCAAACAGACGTCTGGTCTGAAAGATAACAGCTTTTCCGTTCCAAGGGCCCGGTTGGATTTCGGGTACAATCCAACCCGGCCACTATACAACAGCAACCAAAACTCGGGCGAAGTATGCCAAAAGTTCCATCTCATCAAGAGGAATTCAACGAGACAGACGCCACGTCAATCAGACGCTTGGTCTGTGAGTTATTGGCTTTTTCGTTACAGGGGCCCGGTTGGGTTCATTAGCGAACCAACCTGACCGTACTCCGACGACATCCAAACCTCAAGAGGAGTAAGCCAAAATATCCTTATCACTTAGAGGAATCCATCAATGTCGACGGCACGCCAATCGGACGTCCGGAGCTCAAGATATAAGCATTTCCGCTCCGAGGGCCCGGTTGGTTTCGTATCCGAACCAACCCGGCCGAACCCAAAGTGTTCTGAAACTTTGAGTGTGATATACCGAAACGACCGTATCGATCCAAGGATCGCATCGCCGCTGACGGTGCGTCGATCGGAGGTCCACAACTCAAGATATGGGAATAGAACGAAAAGGTCCGAAGCGGGGGGTCTGGGCCCGGACCGACCCGGCCCAACCCCCCTGGGTTGGCCCGAACCGGGTCGGCCCGACTCGGGTCCGGGTCCGACCCGGCGGGCACGGCCCGGCCTGGCCGGGCTGGGCCAGCCCAGCCTGGGCACGACCTGGCCCGGCCGACGTGGGCATGGCCTGACCGCCTGGGTCAGCTCGGCCGGTTACGACCGAGCGGCGCGGGGGGCGTGCTGCCCCGGCGTGTGAACACCACGGCCCCGCATGGGGCCGACCTTGGTCAGCAGACGTGGTAGGGCCATGTCCCGTGTCTCACCGGACCCGCGCGGTCGCGGGTCTGTCGACCGCTGGCGCCGCTGTGGCGGCGTGGCTCGACGGCGGAGTCTTTCGCGGACCACCGGAGTTGCTCGGGTGGTCCGATTTCAATTCCGTCTGTGCCGGTGGTCCTCCCGGGAGCCGAAGATCACTGCAAAGGATTCAAAATACCATTGCAGATCACCTTATCATCGTCTGCCAATCCAAACGTCTACAACAAACAGCGGGGTCTTCAAATCTCCTCCTCGGCCTCGACTCCGCCCGCGGTTTCGTTCGGCCCCAACGGCGTGGCGCGACGGCGCCACGCTCCTTCGCCGCGTTCATTCTTGTGTCTGCATGGTGCCGTTGCACTGCACTGCCTTTGTTCATGCCACAATGAATCAAAACAACAAAGGGGAAGGAAAGTCGGCCGTGTTCGTGCGGTCCGACCTCCTCCCATTAGTTGGTGACAAACGGCCCAAAAGACGGAGAACAACAAGGATTTGTTTTTCTCATGAGCAAAAGAAAACAACCCAAAACAGTTTTTTCCCGCAAAACAAGAATTTCTAACCCGAAAACATACTCTTCGCGAAACAACTTAATATTGAGTTGATCTGCATAATTATTTTTCAAAAGGAAACATCCATGGGTAAAGATACAATTCTCAAAAATAAATCCCTACCTCAAGCATCGTCGAGCGAGGGTTCGTCGCAGATTTTCCTGTCGTGGAAGAAAGCATCGCGGGTAGAGGATCGTCGACGTCACGTCGTTGATCTTTGAGGATCCGGTGTTTTGTCGACCTTTGTCGGAGGGTGGCGTTCTTCGTTGGCGGTGATGTGTTCTTCGCGTTCTTCATCGAAGAATGAAGAACTTCAAGCCTTGGATCTTTCTCCCAAAATCCTCTTGACAAGCTAACCCCCCAAACAAAATAAGTGTATCTCTTATTTTATTAACCAAGACATAAGATTGAATTTAATAAGATTAAAACAGTTAATTCAATTGAATTAAATGCAACGCTTTAATCCTCCAAATTTAATAGGGGCGTTTAATAACTTATTAAACACAAGAGTTGACTTGACATTAAGAGGGGGGTGCGGGTGCGTTACTTAGAGGAAAAGAAATGGTGGGGCTCGTGCGGGCCCCACCTCACAAATATCCTACGAAGAGGGTAGGATATTTTGGATTGCACCCTATCCGCTTCAACCCAGATTAAGTAGCATTAAGTGGCTTTAAGTGTCTTTAAGTGAAATAAAATAAAGTTGTCACACCACTTTATTTTATTTCTTAACTTAACCCCAAAAATTAAAAACCACACCCTAGCAAATGCAACTCCGAAAAAGGTGTTTCTAAGAAAATACCGACACTGCAACTTCATCGGTTCCCTCAGATTTCAATTCTGAGCACCGGTTTAAAAGTTAGAAAAACCCGCTCGTTCGTTCACTGAACGTACCCGAGCTAAACTTCGGAAAATGATTTCGGGCACACCGGGCCACAGAATCAGGCGCTGTCAGAAACTGCGTTCTTGTAAAATTCCAAAGAAATTTTAGAAAAAAATTTCCCTTGAAATTTCCGGGTCTTTACATTACTCCCACCGTAGGGCTTTACATCCTTATAAAGCTTTAACACCAACTAGGGTCACAAAAGCGGCATTGAGCACGCATCTGAGCCTTCCGCTCCCATGTGCTTACCTGGAGACTCCCGTACTTCCAGTAAAAGCGCACCCGAGGAATCGACCACCCTCGTAGGACCACCCCTATCGATCCTTGATCCCCACTGGAACCTCCGTGAAAGTCACCCCATCGCCATCATCCAGCTCCCCATGGTCGATGATATGCGAAGGGTCGAGCACGTATCTCCTCAGTTGAGATACCTAGAAAATGTCGTGCACCTGGTGCAACTGAGGTGGATGGGTCAAGCGGTAAACCAACTCACCTACCCAGCTAAGGACCTAGAAAGGTCCGTTGAACCTCGGAGATAACTCTCTGCCTTGGCCACATCCCCGTAAACCTCGTCAAGGTGAGACCCGTATAATGACGTGATCGTTATCCTCGAACTCTATAGGTCTCCAATTCCTGTTAGAACTGAAACTCAAATGACTGCTACCACGAGGGTATGGTTGACCAACTCAAGAGTGATCGGTCGCACCCTCCTGTGAAAGAGTTACCCTGGGCTGCCTGTGGTTTCCTTTTTATCCGACCAAGGAAAACCCATTCCGACGTCATAGTTAAACCACAACCTTTTCCCATAATACAGTCAATCCATGTATGAACTGCAGATCCAATCCATACTCAGACCAACGTCGTAAGGCCTCGATGCTGCCACCAAGAGATTCCAACTGAAACTCTCACCTCGAGGGTCTGACCACACTGTCGGCGTAAGTGTGATTATCTAGTCTCCTCCCAAGGTATCTCTAGACGTGAGGGTCAAGTCCACGGATTATCGGAAACTCTAAGTCTGGAATAAGATTTGTGAAAGAAAGGAATGATTCATATCGATGTCCATTACTAAAACAGCTAGTAGTGGACACAGACTGTCCGTTGAATCATTTTTAGAGCCATTGGGTCACACTCCTTGACCGCATGCAGCTATTCTCTTCCTCCGCCCTCCAGCTTCCTGATCCTGGCGGGGATAACTAAGGCGGGTGGTTGTAGCATGTTAAGATGTACACCACCTCATGCTACTATCCTAGCTCTGCCTCTATGTCTGCTACTTCGCAGACTCATCTCTCCTTAATGCTTCCTCTTCTTTAAAAATTTAACATGCTCGAGTCTCTAAGACTGGATCCGGTTTCCTGTTTCTTACTGCACTGTGCAGTCTTCATCCGCTCTTGGATGATCTGTACCTTCTTTGCATATGATCTGTAAGAGCTGCTAAAATTTATCCTTTGATGAAATGAGAAACTCGGTCTCATCCCCTGGATGAACCACGCCCATTGCCTAATATAGTCAATCCTGACATGAATGACACATTCACACCATGGATGATGTCATTAGGCCTCGACGTAACTACCAAGAGATCCAACTGTCACTCTCGCCTCCAAGTGTCGAGTCACACTGTCGGCATTAGTGTGAGGTCACTAGGTCTCCTCCAGTAGAAATCTGGAAAGTGAGGGTCAAGTCAACAGTTTTAACCAGGACCACTCAGTATCAACCAAAAAAAGGACAGGAAAGCAAACATCATAAAGATAAGTGTCTTTTAATTATTGCAGCTCATAGTACAAAGACACGAATACAACAAAAACATAGAACTAGAAGTACAAGGGATGTATCCACTAGTTCCTCTCTTGTCCACCAGCACCCGGAGCTCTACTGCCTTGTCCACTGCTCGGCTATTGCTCAAGCACCCGCCACTTCTTCTACCTCGGTGGCTCCTCCAAAGCCCGCGGATCAACTGTACGAGGAGTCAGACAGTCACGTGCTAGGTGAACCTTCATGCCGTATTCATAACACTTCCTACTCCTCGTACGGCTGGCTCTAGTCCTCTTGTACCTCTGCATCATCTGTCTACTGCCCATAGATGACTCGACTACTGATCAAAAACCCAACGGCAAAGGCAAAAGCTCCTGTACATGCTCGGGGTGTAGAGCTATTGGCACAAAATACACCGTGAAGAAGGTCTCGATGTCTTCCCATGTGAAGGTCATCCCATCGCAAAACTGGAACAAGTGGCTCCACCACCTGCCTGCTGCTGCCTGATGAAGGCTGGTAGCAATGATCACCATGATGTCTGTAGGCGTCCCCACTACCCTGAATACTTTCACCACTGCCCTCACCCAATCCTCAGCTGCCTACAGGTCCGTCTCTCCCCAGAACCTGGGTGGCCTCTGGCGTTGGAACTCGTGCAGCACGCTCAAGTGGCGTGCATCGCCTGCTGCTAGGGCTGGTGGCATCGGTGGCCCAACGCATGGTAGTACCGCTGGTGCCTCCACTGGTGCCTCAACTGCAAGAGGGCCCTGTACTGAAGCCTCGTCGCTCGACAGGCTGTCAGTATGCACATCCCTTTGGGCTCTAGCTGGTCGTCCAAGAAAAGGCATCCTAAAAGAAACAGTGTGACACTGTCAAATGATTATACCTGGTGAGCTGACCTGGTTTGAGATGACATTTAAAAACTTCTGGAAAGATACACGCAATCAGTGTTTTCGTGCACAAAGTCGGAAATCAGTTGTCAGGGTCCTGGTGTATGGATACGTCGGCCGCCCGCACCAACACTGGACTCCCTAAACTGAAAACCACACTCGGTACTCTTAATACTATTGCTTCACAGAAAGAAAATATCAGAGTTATAAGTTCTGCGGTAGAACCGACTCCTTTGATACCAATTTGTCACGACCCGTCCTCGGGGCCTGTTCCGTGACTACCCCAAGCCCACCTTCCATAGGCCAGGGGCTGGAAACTAGCACCAAAGGAATAAATCCGATAACTGGGAAGGCATTGCCTTTATAAAAGTAAAAAAACACCATAGAGTACAAGCGGAAGTAAAACACTAAGTACAAAGAGAAGTTCTGAAAGGTAAATGGGCCAGAATACAAACCCAAAAGAAATACAACTACAACTGAACAAAGTACAACAGAAAAAGAAAACAGGTGGAAGGATGGAAGCGGCTCCTGGGTCATCCTCCTTGGATCCTACCTGAAGGGTAGGTACAGATGGCGTAGCTCCTGGATCATCCACCACGGATCCTACCTGAAGGGTAGGTACAGATAGCCTCCACAACGCTCTCGCCCGTCAACCTCCTCCGAGTGTCGTCTCGCCGTGAAGTCCACCTTCAGATACTGACTCGTCATGTAGTCCACCTCCGGGTACTGACTCGTCGTGTAGTCCACCTCTGGGTACCATCCAGTCCTCGAACACTCGGCCTCCGTCAGCACTGCCCGTCGTCTGCAACCAACACAACGAGGTGCGGGCATAGCCCATGTAGGGGTGAGTATAACGATACTCAGTAGGGACCACGAGACCCTCAAGGTCTCACTAAAACCAACAAGGATAACCACAAAGAAGATATCAACAGATAACCTCTACTTAGGTATATTCCCATAAATATACCTAAGTTATCAAGTAACCCATCTCAATCATGAGGAAACACAAGGGTCATAGACTCAACTCAAACAAGGATTTTTATTATCGAAACCATAACTGCTGAAGAGCTCCGTCTCTGGAGTGTACAGTGGTCGTGTCACGACATCGAGGTACTGCTCACTAACCTAAGACTGCTGAGGTACTCCTCCTATAGAGTACCGCGAGCCAGCCACCCAAACACAGTAGTGCTTCCCGCCGGGGTATGCCACCCAAACACAGTAGTTCACACCCCCTAGTAGCCTGCAGAGGTACTCTACGAACGAGTACTGCGGGTCTGCACTGTCACACCATTAGTGCTCTGTCTTCCATGGGTCTGCATCTCACAATGTAGTGCTCCGTCCACTAGGCTAGTTGACTCACTCCAAGTCGAGTCGGTCAAGTAGTCGTCAGGTCTCAGTCGGCTACACAGTCTCCGTACTCCGCACGTTCGTCTCTGGGAGGGTCCGCTCCATGAGAGACAGGTCGATACTCCAAGTATCCAAAGTCCCAAAAAGAAGTATCTAAAAGGACCGCCTCATCATAGGGGTCTCAACGCAACAGACGACGTGTCAATCGGACGCCCGGTCTGTGAGTTATTAGCCTTTTCGTCCCAGGGGCCTGGTTAGTTTCATGAGCGAACCAACCCGACCATATCTCAACTGTACCCCAACTCTCATAGGGTAAACTCAAAGGGACCGTTTCTCAACGAGATCACCAACGCCGCTGAGGGTTCGTCAAACGGACGTCTGGTCTGAAAGATAACACCTTTTCCGTTCCAAGGGCCCGGTTGGATTTCAGGTACAATCCAACCCAGCCACTATCCAACAGTAACCAAAACTCGGGCGAAGTATGCCAAAAGTTCCATCTCATCAAGAGGAATTCAACGAGACAGATGGCGCGTCAATCGGACGCCCGGTCTCTGAGTTATTGGCTTTTTCATTCTAGGGGCCCGATTGGTTTAATGAGCGAAACAACCCGACCGCACTCCGACGACATCCAAACCTCGATCAGAGTAAGCCAAAAGATCCGTCTCACTTAGAGGAATCCGTCAAAGTCGACGGTACGTCAATCGGACGTCCGGAGCACAAGATATAAGCGTTTCCGCTCTGAGGGCCCGGTTGGTTTTGTATCCGAACCAACCCGGCCGCACCAAAAGTGTTCCGAAACTTTGAGTGCGATATACTGAAACGACCTTCTCGATCCAAGGATCGCATCGCCGCTGAAGGTGCGTCGATCGGAGGTCTAAAGCTCAAGATATGGGCAAAAGATTGAAAAGGTCCGAAGCGGGGGGTCTGGGCCCGGACCGACCCGGAAGGCGCGGCCCGGCCCGGCCGGGGTGGGCCGGCCCGACCTGGGCGCGACCCGGCCCGGCTGGAGCGGGTGCGGCCCCCACGTGTGAACACCGCGGCCCTGCGTAGGGCTGCCCTTGGTCAGCAGACGCGGCAGGGCCGCGTCCCGTGTCTCGCCGCACCCGGGCGGTCACGAGTTTGTCGACCGCCGGCACCGCCGTGCCAGTGTGGCATGCTGGCAGAGTCTTCCGCGAACCACCGGAGTAGCTCCGGTGGTCCGATTTCAATTCCGTCTGCACCGGTGGTCCTCCCAGGAGCCGAAGATCACTGCAAAGGATTCAAAATTCCATTGAGGCCCGCCTCATCATCATCTGTCAATCCACATGTCTAAAACAAACAACGGGGTCTTCAAATCACCTCCTCAGCCCCGACTCTACACGCGGTTTCGTTCAGCCCCAACAGCGCGGCGCGACGGCGCCACGCTCCTTTGCCGCGCTCCTTCGCCGCGCTCCTTCGCCGCGTTCATTCTTGTGTCTGCGCAGTGTCGTTGCACCGCGACACCTTTGTTCGTGCCACAATGAATCAAAACAACAAAGGGGAAGGAGAGTCGGCTGTGTTCGTGCGGTCCGACCTCCTCCCGTTAGTTGGTGAAAAATGGCCCAAAAGATGGAGAACAACAAGGATTTGTTGTTCTCATGAGCAAAATAAAACAACCCAAAATAGTTTCTTCCCGCAAAACAATAATTTCTAACCCGCAAACATACTCTTCGCGGGTCAACTTAATATTGAGTTGATCTGCGTTCTTATTTTTCAAAAGGAAACATCCATGGGTAAAGATACTATTCTCAAAAATAAATCCCTACCTCAAGCATCTTCGAGCGAGGGTTCGTCATGGATTTTCTCATCGTGGAAGAAAGTGTCGCGGGTAGGGGATCGTCAACGTCACGTCATCGATTTCCAAGGATCCGGCGTTTTGTCCACCTTCTTCGGAGGGAGGCGTTCTTCGTTGGCGGTGATGCTTTCTTCGCGTTCTTCATCGAAGAATGAAGAAATTCAAGCCTTGGATCTTTCTCCCAAAATCCTCTCGACAAGCTAACCCCCAAAACAAAATAAGTGTTTCTCTAATTTTATTAGCCAAGACATAAGTTTGCATTTAATAAGATTAAAACAGTTAATTCAATTGAATTAAATGCAATGCTTTAATCCTCCAAATTTAATAGGAGCATTTAATAACTTATTAAACACAAGAGTTGACTTGACATTAAGAGGGGGGTGCGGGTGCGTTACTTAGAGGAAAAGAAACGGTGGGGCTCGTGCGGGCCCCACCTCACAAATATCTTACCAAGAGGGTAGGATATTTTGGATTTCACCCTATCCACTTGAACCCAGATTAAGTAGCTTTAAGTGGCTTTAAGTGAAATAAAATAAAGTTGTTGCACCACTTTATTTTATTTCTTAACTTAACCCCAAAAATTAAAAACTACACCCGAGCAAACGCAACTCCAGAAAAGGCATTTCTAAGAAAATACTGGCGCTGCGATTTCATCGGTGCCCTCAGATTTCAATTCCGAGCACCAGTTTAAAAGTTAGAAAAACCCGCTCGTTCGTTCACTGAACATACCCAAGCTAAACTTCGAAAAATGATTCCGAGCACACCAGGCCTCGGAATCAGGCGCCGTCGGAAACTACGTTCTTGTAAAATTACAAAGAAAATTTAGAAAAAAATTTCCCTTGAAATTTACTGGTCTTTACAAGGTTCTCTTCCATCCATGAATTCTTCTTCTTTAGAAAATCTATTTCTTTGAATGGAATTTCCAATATTAGGATCAAATTCATGTTCTTCATTTTTAACCCTATGTTGAGTATTCATCCACGGATAAAACCACTTTTTGGTAAGAATAAGTGTAAAATGGGGAAAAAGTAAAAACATAATTGGGAATTATTAAAAATTCTATGTAATCATAATGACCAATTCCCAGCACTGATTCTAGTAAATTAATCTCGTAAAAATTTCATTAATTCTATTGGGGTAACTAATTTTAAAATATATAATTTAAATCTATTTTTGACAAGTTTTAACTAATTTTAACTGTTTTAATGTTTAATTGAAGGTCAATCCCACAAAAAATGGAGTCCAAATCACTTAGAATATTTATGAAAAGTTAAATAAATACAATAAATTCAATATTTGTTATGATTTTAGGTCAATGAGAGGAGAATGCCAATATTTTTTAAAACTAGGTTCATGAACATATTAAAGGAAAAGTGTTAATGATTCAATTTAGTAGTTGTTAAAATTGAACCCCAATGAGCTTACTCTAAGGGTACTCACCCTCTATCTGATAGATTCTTCATTCCCCTCTCAAAAACATAGTTTAATCTATAGATTAATATTTGAAACCCTATTAAAAAATATCTAACCAAATCCCATGCATTGGTTGTTTCATGTGAAGGTGTTTCAAGTTGATGCATTAATGGAAAATATCCCTTTCTTATAGTAAATATCATAAATGATAGAGAATGATATGATTAAAAATCCAAAAATTAATACCAAACTTCATCCTAGAATTTAACAAAACACAATTAACTACACAAAAAATATCCTCCCATCATTAAATATCTTAAAAAAATAAAATTATCCCTTTATGTAAGTCATAAGGGGATATTAAAATAAAATAACCTAAAGTTAGAAGCACTCCAAAGAACAAAAACAATAATGGCTCTCTAGGATGCAGTCAAAGTATAGGATCCCATCCACTCCTTGGAAAATAGCCCCCCATCATTTATTTATATATAAAAATAGAAGAGATATATACTATGGGTTTCTTGTTTAAATATTCTGTATCTGCACTTTAATTTAAATTTTATATCATTCATCTTGGATCTCATGTGGTTATAAATTGTTTTATTTTCCCACTCCTCATGAATCATCTCATATTTTTCTCTATAACTCTACCCATTTAAATCTAATTCCTTGACTATAAATCTTTTTTTAATTCTATTATCACTCCACATTATTTGAATTCTGATTTTTCCTACACCTCCTCCAAATACTATAAATCATCTGGCTTTATCCCTATATTCACTAATCTTCACCTTAGTTTTGTATTAAAACTATATTGATAGATGTGTATTCCCCACATTCAGGACACACCATTTATCCCCCTAGAACACCTTTGAAACACATTAATAAATTGAAGATATCAATCTATTGAAAATTAAGGTATACTATAGTCTAGTTTTGGAATATACACTATGCTGTAGAAACCATAATGTATGTGTTTCCATGCAAGGAGTAAGATATAGAATATCCAACCACACTACTATCTTGTTATACTATCTCATCATTATTTCTTCACTATAAAGATACAACTAAATCAATGGCCTGTGATGCGTAACTACTTTAGGTCAAGTTATCTCCACTACCAAATATGAATAATCCACTATACATCTAACATAATATGACACAGCCTCCATCCATCCCAAAATATGTCAAAAAACTATGCACGGATGATGAAAAAACATTATTTTATCTAACCACAGTCGATATAGACAACAATGAAACATATAGACCATTGTGAAAACCACCATCATTGGTCTTATCTCTATGGACAACTTTGATGTAAAGGCCAGCCCATGTCCTACTGATTCTTGAATTTTTATTTTCACCCCAAATCACTCTTTGATCGGCCTTACTGTTTCTATGATACAATGGTGGTGACGATAGTGAAACATGTGTGTGAGGAAGAAAATATAAAAACATTACCAAAAGAAAATTGTTTTTGAAGTTTCACAATACCCCAAGACTCTCCATTTCTCACAGAAAACATATCGTTGTTCGGGATTCTCTTAATAAGATATCCCATGTCACTATTCTAACATTGTAGTTGGAGTGGGGCCGAAGTACCCCTACCACCATTGTGTGACACCTGGTTCCAGTAAATCCTTCTCCCACCACCTCACAGACTCTTTCCCATATGCTCGTGTAGATATTCCCCCTTCTCAATCCATGAATGAAATATTTTACTTTTTTATGCCTATGAGATGGCCCTCCTTACTGCCTAGATAGCAACATTACAGGGTAACAATGTCTCTTATAGTTTGGTTAATGTCTTTTGTAGGTGATTGATAACATTTTTTACTATGTCTTTGTTTCTATTTTTCTATTTTACACCCATCCAAAACATAGAAACCCTCCCTTGATAAATATTCCTAAAAAATCTCAAACATTTATCTATATTTGTTTTCGTTTATTTCAAATAAACCATAAAATGTAATTCTACCAAATATAAATAAAAAAATAAATAGTTAGCTAAAATTAATCAATTAAATTATAAATTAAATGAAATTATATTAAAAAATTATGTGTATAAAATTGGTTATCATCCTCCACGTAATTCTCTAAAATCCCAAAAACATCCATAAACACATGGTTTAGAAAAATTGCAAACAAATGCATACCTAATAAAATGCATGGTGTTACAAATGATTTTTATGTATCTACCAATTATTTAGAAGTATCCCCCAATAAGATTCAGTCTTCTTGAAACATTGTTAAATATATTTAAAAAATAAAGGTGAGGAATAGATTCAATTTAATATTTTTTCCACTATTCAAATTCATTATAAACCTGAAATCACAAACCAAAAGAAAATTTAGATATGAATAATAGAAAATAAAATATTTCATTAATGATCAACCTATTGAATGATTCATTTTCAGGATTCAGCATCTATATGTCTCATATATTCATTTCTGTTTAATTATGTAATATTAAAAATATTAATTTTTTCATTAAAAATCCTCTAATCATCATTATATGATTACACAATTGAATATATAATATTATAGTTGGATAAATAATAAATCACCATGAATTGTCTCATATTTAAAAAACATACTTGAACTAAATCACATCGTAGTGACCCTTACATTGTCATGTATTACGCCAACTCAAACCATGGTAGAGTTTATACCACCAAGTAGCAGTTTAGTCTTTCATGTATATTTCCATTAGTCATAACATATCTAAATGTCATGAGTTTAATTATTCTATTTTTATTATTTTTGTATATCTAATACAACCTAATTAGACCCATTTGTTCTCATAAGTGCGTAGTAAGTGTGTAAACCATATTTATTTCATCCAAAAACTTTAAATAATTTGTTGTTTAATTGTGGGGGTTTTAACAAAAATTAAACAATAGTATAATAATAATTTATGAACTATTTTTTTGTATATTATTTAAAGTATTTATTTTTATTCACCCACTAATTCAAAAATTCTCTCAAACCTCTCCTGGATCATTTCTCCATGGTAGACTAGTTTTAAAGGCGTTTAACATCATTTATTAAGAAATAAAAAGAGGGTAAAAAAAATCTATAATATAAAACACAAGGATATATTGAGATTTCATCCTTAAAGTGACATTATTTAAATTTAAAATAATAATGTACCCAATTATATTTAATCAATATTCAGGGAAGGGATGCACCTAATGTGACAATGTTTAATTTAGATTTTAAGCATTATCAATTCAAATTGAATTAGGGGTTCTCATGATTTTAGTACTTCTCTACTCCACATAGGTAAAATTTGATGTCTATGAAGGGTCCTAAGAATCTAGACTTAAAATTTCTATGTAATTATTTTTATATATGTAAAAAAGAAGTACCTGACCTCTCATATGTAGCTCACTCCTATGAATGTGTTGGTAATGCAACGAATTTTTATTAAACTTTAAAAGTGTAACACCCCAAGGATTTATGAATAAATTCAACATAAATTCATGAAACATTGAGTCTCTACAAAAAACCACTTTGTTACAACCTAGATAATAAAATTAATATTTCCACCTTAGCATTTTGAATTTTGAAAAACGTACATACACGGTTGCATTGAGTATGATATTTATAGTATGATAAGATCAACTTAAATTTTTTTGTGAATAGTAACCTAACCCTTATGAATAGTAACATACCATTATCAATATTAATATAACCCTTTTGAATACTAACTACAACCATAAAAGTATAAATAAAATGTATAAACCTTATAAATAAAATAGAGTATTTTTGAAATTAATAATTAAGTGTTGGTATTTTTGTGAGTAATAATTCTTTAATTACAATTTTAAATTAAAAAATTAATTTAAAATAAAATAAAATTTTAGAAAAATTATTATTTAATAAATATTTGGTTCTCCAATGTTTTTAGAATAATTTCATGAGACATCAGTTAATTTTTGAAAGTATTATAAAGTCATTTTAAATATAAAATATGTATTCTTCATGTAATTAATAATTTTATTTAAAAATTTATTTTCCCATATTTCTAAAATTATTTTGATAAAATGGAGATCATTTATCAATTATAAAAATATAAAAATGGTTATGGGATTTTTGGGGATTTTTCTAAAACACTTGAATTTTTGGTGAATAGTAAAATACGATAATTTATAATAAATGCTTAACACATGATTTATTGAGTCATATGAGATGTAAGGATGATTGAAGCATATTTGGTAAAACTCAAATGCACTTATTACTTTTTGATTCACAATAATCCGGACTATTCATATTTTTGATCTATAATAATAAAATATTGATTAAAATAATGTGAAATAACTCATATCCTCCACTATAAATGCCACCCATCAGTCCCTCTTATATTCACTCCTATAAAGCCTTGTGCCTTGTCTAAATTCTACTAAAATATCCTCCAAATCTCCAACCCACATCTTGAATCCATGTGACTCTTCAAAAGACCAAATAATCTCCCCTAAAGAGGCTGTCAAGGGAGATAGATTCAAGAGGTAAATTCCTCTTTTCATTTCTTTTATTTTCTTTCACGTTCATTTATTTCCTTTTATTTCCACACATCATTTACTCTAAATGGTATGATAACTAAAATAACTAAAATTAACTTTAATGATGTTATGATAATGGAATAATTCATTATCATCTCTCTTTTCCCCTCCTTTTTACTATAAATTAAAACACAATCTGAGATGTGTTAATTTATCACATTCATTGATGATGGGTTTTCAAATTCTATTAGAGTATTCCATTATGGTAATGAAACCATTATTATTTTTTTAAATATATAATAATATATATAATATATCCTATTTAATTTTATGGAATCATTTTTGTACAATGGTACTAATATATAAAACAAAATGAGTTCATGGTGATCGAAAAACCACCCAATTAATCCAAGTGTTTATCATAATAATTTTATCTACTGATTTTTCCTAATACAAAGTAAGAAAATGAAATATACGATAATTTAACATTATATATGTATATTAATGACATATAACATCAATTCTGGAAATCAATTATCATTTTACATTGACTTCCATACAAACGAACCGACCATGAAAACTTTTGAAATGAGCACTCAGAAACGATGATATTGAATCTATTAACCCATAAAAATGACCATAAGTTAACTTAATAATATTATAATAAAAAAAATAAATGCCTTTTAGGTTATTAATTAAGTTATTAATAAGTATAATTTTATTTTCTAGGACCTTATGTTCAAGATCGGAATATATTCAGACATAAGTTAAGGGTTTTCTGCCCGAACCTCCATTTTCTTTCAGGTCACTCTTTGTCTCCCTTATCCACAATTAAATTATTATTTATTGTAATTTAATCATATTAAATTCTTTTTTAATGTTAAATATATGTGTACAAATCATAATCATTCTTTAAATTATGGAAAGTTACATATTTTAAAAGGATATTTTAAAAATAATTCTTTATAAATAATCCCGTTTCAAGGTAATTTCTTGATTTTTTACCTATTTTTAAGGGCAATCTATAATCTATTTTTAGATAAATGTATTTTTATAAAATAAGAGTTTTTATTATGAAAAAATTACTTAATTAAATTCTGGTTTAATACAAATATTTTTCCTAAATAACTCTTCTTTTTAGTGTAAAAGAGTATTTATCTCAAGAATTACTCGATGATTTATAAGAGTATTTTCACCTATTTTAAAACCCTTGTTGACTGTCATGGGATTAATATTTTATGATATCATGTACCATATTTTATTGAATGGATTAAGATTATTTTGACTATGGATGTTCTATCTTTATACCATTCTCCATATTACTTCGAATGATTAGTGTTTATGTTTAATGATTAAAGAAATATATTTTCATTTCATATGTTAGTTTTAATGTGAATGTATATTCGGTTTATGTTTATCTCCATTAATATGAGTAATCAATTGGACTTATTAAATTATAGGTGGTTCCCCCTATCTTCCCTCTATGTTTGTGTTGGTCTAATGAGACAAACTAGTTTCTTGGCACAATGCCCTGACATAATGCTTATTATGCTATTGGAATGAGGTCTAGACGGTGTTATTATGTTGTATAACATTATAAAGTATCTGATTTTGAATCCAAATATTGATAGACCATGTGATTAATTTTCTATAAGAATATAAATGTTTATGTTTTATGGAATTATTTAATCCATTTTTATTCCTTCCATATTATTATAAAGTGTATTATTAAAGGAATGTATTTTCATTTATTTATCATGCCTAGTGTTTATGGTTGAAATTTCTTCCATTGTATTATTTACCCTTAATAAGAATTTGAGTTTACACCATTCAAATGTTTTATTTCCATAGTTTTTGAAGAAGTATATTATTAATGACTTTCAAGGATAATCTAGGAGATTATGTGGGATTCAAAAAAAGATAGTATGTTATTTTTTCTTTTCATGTTGTATTGTTGAACTTATGTATGTATATGGTTTTCCAAAATCCTTAAACTATTTGTTCCTTCGTGATAAAAATTTATTGTAATCATTACAATGTAATAAAATAAGGAACTTACTCTGGGAAACTAGTGTTGGGTCCTTATAGTTGGTATCATTGGATGTTTAATAGAAAACATGGAAACTAGATTTAAAAAATGAAGATTAGGGAACAAATCCCTAAGATATTTTTTGAGGATAAAAATTCAAGAACATATTAGAATTTTGAAAAAGAATATATTATATATATCTTTATAGAAAATACATATTTTTCTAGATACTATAAGTGTATGTGGTTCTTCCACAAATGTACCTAGGAGTAACAACTCTGACAAGGAGTTTCGGGCATTACCTGGTATATCCTTCCACATGACAATGAGTCTTAATACATGCCTGGTTTGAAAATCCTAGGGGATATTATTAGGATAATTCAAATTTTATTTTCAAACCATTATGAATGAATTAAATGTAAAATTTTCCTCAAAAAACCATGTTTATGATTTTTATATTAGCTGTGGATAGTATTTCGATTTATGGTATGTATTTTTCTATATTGAGATCAAACATTATGATTCATAACCAAATCTACTTTATTCCATTATTTAGAGATGGAACATAGAGTAAGGAATGGAACCACATGAAAACACATATCCAATATATGGATTTCCATCCTATTTAATATAATGATGCTGGCTCTGGTGGTGTGACTGGTGATAAGAAACTTATAACTATACTGGGACAGTTTACTCAGGTTATGAACAATAAACTTACCCGTATGGAGAATACATATCCAGAACATGTAGAAGCTATATTATACAACTTTATGAGACAAAAAACACCATTATTAAATGGGACTAAAAACACATTCATATCAGAGTAGTGGATATGATCTTTAGAAAAGATATTTCTCTCTTTGGAATCTAATGGAAGAGAGATTGTTTTCATGGTAGTTTACCATATATCAAGAGATACATATTAGCGGTGGAATTTAATTCAAAAAAAAATGTAGAAGGAAGAAATATATGAAATTTAATTGTAACACACCAGGTAAATAAATAATATGAAATTTTTATATTTATCCCTATTTGTGAATAAAATGTTAATATTAATTTAAAGTGAACTCTATGCTTAATGTATTACCCAATATGCAACAACGAGTTCCTTTGAGATCTTACGTTGCACTATAATAATAAAATAATATTATCTTAAATGGTAGTTAACGCCTAGCTGTTGTAATGGAGGGAATGAACTGACCTGACTACAAAATTATTATATATGTTTGTCAAATTTTTTTACTTTTTTCAATAAATGTTAGAGGATTAAAAATGTGAATGAATTCAATTTTAAGCGTAAAAATTCTAATATTTTTTAGAAGGTCGATTAACTACATTTTGATGGAGAACCACTTTTAAATCCACTTTTTGACAATTTTATGTGTTATATTTGACAAAATAAAATTCTTATTTAGAATCGAGACATCAAAATTTACTTTGTGTAAATTTTTGTTATCTTTCCGATAAAGTTCATTTTTTTTGAATAGTGAAAAATGTTTAATCATAATTCAAAACCTATTTTTAATCTAATTTATTTATATGATTAGATTATCTTTCTAATTCTTTTTAAAGAAAAATTTGAATATATTTTTACTATTTAATCCAATAGTGGTCATTGGAATTAATTTTACTTTGAAATTGGATTTAAACTAGTGTCAATCTTTTAATAAATATTGTTTCTTAAAAACACGCTATTTGTTTTGACAACGGGAATTAATTATTAAATTAATTAATGCAACTTATATGTTTTTAATTTTTTAAAATAGAAATCATTTTTGAGTTTGGAATATCGAATATAACTTAGGGTGAATTTTTGGTATTTTTCTTAAAAACTTCAATTTTTGATGAATAGTGAAACCACTAAGTGGTAGTTAAAGAAACTGATTTTTCATTTAAATGAATCTTTGCCACCTATGTGTTTTTAATTTCAAAAATCCTACATACATGGTTATCATTAAGAAGTAAAATGTGGTTCAATGGGATTGAAATAATTTTTTGGTGAATAGTAACTTTTATGTTTTTAATCGCGATTAGAGGTAATTAGTGTAGTATAAGGTAAAAATAATGTTTTAATAATATGAGATGAGCTTGACACATGTCCTACCCTCATTGGATGTGTCATGGCCGACCAAGAAAATACATGGGTCAACTTGGGGACCACATGGAGCCACTTTGGTAGGAAAATGACATTAATACCTTTTTATTTAATGTTAAAATTAAAATGTTACAAACATCTGTTGTTTTGCTGAAACAATTTTTATATGGGGTTATACAAGTAAAATTTTTAAATATAAATATTAATTGGAAAGAAAAACATATTTCATACATCATAGTAATTTTTTATAATTTTTAGACATTAAATAAATTAAATTATTTATGACATCATGATGATGCAGCGATTACCTCATTATTTAACGATTTAAATAAAATGAAAATATAATGTAAAATCTAAGACCTAGACTTGTCAAAAACCTATTGGAGGGGTATATTTAGAACCCTTATCACCTTATCCTCGAATTATATCAATGTGGGACCTTTTAAATCCGAAACACATTTTAAAATAAAGTAACATTTCTTTACTTTCCAAGAGTGCCCCTCCTCTCCTCTTATAAAAGGCCCCCACCACTATCAACTTACCCACACATCTCAAGCCTTTTGTTCGACCACTCTCTGCACATTTGGTCTCTCCACATCCCTCTCGTACTCCTATAATCCTCACATTGGGCAGAAGTCTTCCCAAGGAAGCCTTTGAGCTCAAATCAAAAAGAGTTACCCGATTTAAAGGTAGTGTCTTTTCTTGTGTTCTTTTGTTTTATTTTGCTTCTCCAACCCCCTAAACTCTTTTTATTCTTTTCTTTTGTAACAAATACAGTATATTCAATATACTAGGATGTTTTTATATGAAGCATTCGAGCTACACTTACACACACCTACATCTAATGGTTAAAGAACATACTGTTTCTGTGAATGGCGAATTTCTGCTTCACGAAATGATGATTGTTCAACACTCATATAACACCTTCAAAGCTGGAAATTAAGTTGTAAAGATATTTATATATGATATATAATATGTTTATGTTTTACTTAAGCTTTTTTATTTTTCTTTTTTGGCATACCTTTATGGTTTCCATTGTGGGTAAACACGATAATTTCATTTTAGGAAGTGCGGACTACCGCCCCCTCAAAGTGATTTGATTCGTTAATGCCATATGTGGGATGTATAAAGTATGGATTTAAAGTTATTATATATGATGTATGTTACATATAAATGATTAATATAATTCTTTAATTAAAATATACATACCTCTCATTTGGTTTTAATTCCATTAATATGACATAGAAATGAAAGTAGCGTTCATGCGTATGTATGGCTTACCGTCTCCATGAACGGTGCATTTCATTTCATACCTCTAAATGATTATGTAATATTATAAATACTTTTACATTCTAGATATATATGATATATATGACATAAAAATCATGAATATAATTCTGGATATAATGAACCTTTTACCACACGAACATCATGTAATTGTAAGAAGTCCACTTTCGACTTAAGAACCAAATATCGACAAAACAAACATTATTAACTTAAATGATTACATAATGATTATAACATAGAAATAAGTGATATAAAATGAATAATTAACTTAAAAAAGGTTCTTAAGCATGTGAAAATTAACTCAAGTTTATTATTCAGGACGTTAAAGAATGATCGAGTCAAGTCGGACCCGAGGTAAGTGATCCTACCCCTCTCTTTCTTTTTAAGTACACTCTTTTATGTCATTCCTTTTAAGCTCATATTTATTATGATTGGGGTGTTCTTTTATATAACTCCTAATTTAATTTTTATGTTCATATGATGAGAGACCCTATTTTCTCTCACCAATCCATTTTTGAAGTTTTGAGTGGAACCGTTATTCTACCGAATTTTCGTAAGAGATCTATCATCTCTCCTTCTTTTTAAGTACTCTCCTTTATGTCACTTCTTTTAATATCATATTTGTTATGATGGGGGATGTTCTTTTATATTCCTATTTCTGTAAATTTTATTTTAATATGATGAGAGACCATATTTGATCTCATCAATCCTTTTTTGAAGTTTTAAGTGGCGCCGTTAGGCTGCCGAGTTTTCTTAAGAGATTTTTTATCTCACTTTTATTTCCGTGACATTTATGCTACGTTTGACACTATTTTCTTTTGAGTGGTGTATGTACTGCCCATTATTATACACTTTTTGTAGTATAATATCATTTACAGGTATTTACATCTTCATTGTATGACCCTTCTTCCATGGGGTGTATGTTTCGAAAGTTACCCAACTCGGTAAGGGGACCTTTCACCCTCCTCTTTTTAAAAGACTTCTTTTGTTATGTCTTTTAATTTACATATTATTATGTTGGGATATGTTCTTATATATCCTTATTGATGTAAAGTCTATTTACAAGTGATGAGATACCATTCACTTTCTCATCGAATAATTTTCTGAATTTTGAAGTGATGCCATAAGGCTGTCGAATTTTTACAAGGGAACATCTTAACCCAATTTCGATTTCTTTGGGTTCAACTTGTACTTCTTGAACATGTCATCCTATGAATATGTGTGAATGTCCTATGATTGTTTCACACTTAATATCCACTTATATTGGGTGTATTTGTATTTCTCACACATAATTATGTGATAGATTTATCCTTAATTTAAGGATACCATCTTTATAATGGATTCCATCTCAATTTACATTTCCATTGAGACTTCATTGTTGTTATGCACCAATTCACTCTTATATGATGTGTATAATGACCTTTTACATATTATATCATGAATCCATTTATTCTCATGATATTATAAAGTTTTTATTAAATGTTATTCTGCAATTATTTGTATTCAAGTGTCTCTCATTTTGTTAAAAACTCATTAACAAAAAATATCGTTTTAAATGTTTTAATGATTTATTATTCTAAATATTTATCGTTAATGTCCATTTTTTCAAAATGGTTGTCAGTATTTATTTATATGGACATTAATGTTTTAAAATTAGAATTCCATTAAAAGCTTCAAAGTGGTATGGGACACTTTGATTCAAAAATCTATTTTAAATGGTTTTTGAAAATGGATTGCTTAATTCAATATCTTGGAATTACTTATTGTGATTACAAATGAAATGTTGTTATTAAAATGTTTATATTTTCAATATTTTATGTGTAATGATGGTACTTGGACATTTTACTGGTGGTTACGTGATAAACCATATGACGGGTGGTGCCGTGAATACCAGGACGGGTGGTTACGTTATAACCTCCAATGCATTGGGTATAGAATTAGGCCGTATGGCTATTCCATTAAGTATGTTTGGAAGTCGACTGTATGGTTATTCCATTTAAGTATTTTTATGTCCCAAGTTACCTTTATATGTTATGTGTTTTTATATGGGTTTTATGGTAATCTTTTGGTTACAAAAGGGTAAGTAATGATATTTTATTCAGTGAAGAGTTTTTACTACTTCCTAAAGGTGAAATGTATTACTTTGATAAAGTGTACATGGTTTACTTGTTGCTTTGAAAAACTAACAGTTTTCCTTCTTTGTGTATCCTTTACTGAGCTTTTTATGCTCACCCCAAGTTTTTAAAAAGTTTTTCACAGGACTTAAAGTGGAATATGGTCAAGGATGGGATCAAGGAAAAGTCATGCTATCTAAAACATGGAACTAGACATGTTTCTTTTTAAGAGATTTTATTTTATGGAAACTTAGTAAAAGTGTCTACTTTGTAATCTTTTGAGATGTAATAGTTATATCCTAATTCTCTAAAACTGTAAACCTGAAAAGATTCTCGATGTGAATTATTCATTTAATTCAATATTAAGTAAGGTTTATGGTTGGGGCCTTATATTAATGGTGGTATTTTAAGGAAATATTCTTAGAAAAATACACCCCTCATAAACAATGAGTATATATGGAAAGGTAATTTCAGAATCTCAAGAAAAAAGATGATGAGAATGTTGCAATGTATAAAGATAACTTCACAAGGTTAGTAAGGAAATACACAGACTACATTCCTAATCCAAGGAGAAAGATTGATCAATTCTTTAATGATTTAAAACCATTCATCCAAAGGGAACTAGTCTCCCAAAGTTTCTCATCATACAAATATATAGTCTCTTATGCTATCAGGATATAAATGTAATTACCTAAGTCTTACGACATTAAAAGAAAGAAATAAAAGACTTGAGATGAAAAAAACTATAGAAAAGTGAATAAAGAAATGGAGTTGAAGGGAAGATTTGACTTTCCACCCAATGATAATTTTGGGAAGAAACCCCCAAGTACTTGTCTGAAGGGGATGGGTTTTTGTTACAAATGTAGAGAAAATGGTCACCAATCTCGTGAATGCAAGGGGAAGAAAAAAGATACTAATGTTCGACGCTATAATTGAAAGAAGATGGAAAATTTTGAAAATGAATATCCTAAGAGTAAAGGAAACATTCCCCAAAGAAGGAAAAGGGGGACATACAAAGATTATATAGTCACTACTATTGAGGTTTAAGTTCATAATGATGTGGTGGTAGGTACTTTAATCGTTTCCTCAAACATAGAAAATTCATTATTTGATTTTGGATCATGGAAATCTTTAATATCTTCCCAGTTTTCTAAGAAAATTAGATATTTACAATTTGATTTAATAAAGGAGTTTTCAGTCAAAACTCTTAAGGGATTTATCATTGCAACAAAGATGTGTCAGGTAGTCCCCACTTTAGAATATGAATGTGGTTTATCTTCAAATTTAATCATCATACCCATGATTTAATTTGATATAATTATTAGTATAGATTAGATTTCAAATTCTTATGTGAAAATATATTTCCAGAAGAAGTAAGTTAAAATTCTTGAGAATGATGTAGAATCCCTTATCTTTAGGAAGGAAACATCACTATCCTATTATCAACTAGATCCAACCTCAGTAGCTCTATTGAATTCAATTCTTGGGGAGGAATAGAACACAATATCTATGGGTGAAGAAAGTAATGTCCAAATAGAGACGTAACTATTGTGTAAGATTATGTTGATGTGTTTTAAAAGGATTACCTAGACATCCTACAGAGTAAGAAGTTGAGTTCCCTATTGATTTAGTTCCTAGTTTAAGACCTATGTCAAAGACTCCTTATAGAATGGACCTAGTGTAATTAGTGAAACAGAAGAAACAACTAGAGGAGTTTAGTAGTAAGGGGTTTATTCACCATAGTGTTTATACATGGGGTTCTTCTATTTTTTTTCATTAAGAAAAAATATGGATATATGAGTTTATACATTGAATACAGGGAGATCAATGCTCTTACAATAAAGAAAAAATATCCTCTTACTCATATTGATGATTTATTTGATCAAATTAATAGATCCCATTATTTTATAAATATTTAAATTTGACATGGATATCACAAATTGTGTCTGAGGAAGGAATATATTCAAAATAAAACATTTCGAACCAGGCATGGGCCTTACGAGTTTACAAAAATGCCTTTTGGATGCACTAATGCACCCTCTGTTTTCATGGATCTAATGAATATGGGTTTCAAGGAATATCTTGATCACTTTATTGTGGTTTTTATTAATAATAACTTTGAATAATACAATAGATATTAAGATGATGAAAATCACTAGTGCATTATTCTGAAGAATAAATGAATTATAAAGGGAAGTTTAAAAAGTGTGAATTTTGGCTTCAATCAGTTTCTTTTCTTAGCCATATTATTTCCAAGGATGGAATATATGTTGATTCATTGAAGATAAAGGTTGTTTCATAATGGATTACACTAACAAACATAGACGAGGTACATATTTTTATTTGTTTAGTAGGTTTTTATCAGCATTTCATTCAGATTATTACCGGATTAGCCAACCCGTTAACCATGCTTACTCATAAAGGGGTTAAGTTCATATGAAAAAAAAATAATGTGAGGAATGTTTTTATGAATTAAAGAGGATATCAGTGAATTCTCTGATCCCAACACTACTATATGGGAATTATGGGTTCATTATCTATAGAGATTCATTAATGGAATAACTTGGATGTGTCCTTATGTAGAATGATATAGTTATTTTTTATGCATCAATGCAATCAATAATTTAGGAAAAAAACTTTCCCACTCATTAGCTTGAGTTAGTAGTAGTAATATTTTCTCTAAATATATGGAGAACATATCTCTATAGAGAAATATATGAGGTATATACGGATCATAAGAGCATTAAATATATCCTCTCACAGAAATAACTCAACATGAGGAAAAGGAGATGGCTCAAACTACTTATTGATTATGATTGTTCTATAAAATACCACCTAGGAACAGAAAATAAGGTAGATGATGCATTGAGTAGGAATTATCATGGAGTTTTAAAAAAAATGTGGATCGAAAGGGATCCTATATTCATGGATGTAGTAATAATGGACATAGGAATATTTAATGAAGGTGAAACATCATTACATATTTCAATTGGTTTCCAAACCATCTTTATTAGAATGAATTTAAAGTTCTCAGCCTGATGATGAGGATCTTCAAAATAAAATTAATGCTGTAATTGATGGGATGTTTCGAGACATCATATATGAATATGGAATTCTAAAATTCGGGAAGAGGCTTTGTGTTCTAGCTATACATGAGATAAAAAGGGAGTTATTGGATAATGGTTATAGTTAAAATTTCTCTATACATATTGTTAGCACTAATATGTATAGATATTTGAAGGAATATTTCTTGTGGGATAACATGAAGATGGAAATTGCAGATTATGTATCAAGATGTTCAGTCCGTCAACAAGTGAATGTCGAACAATAATATCCTTGAGGGTTCAAGAAACTTTTAACTATTCCTATAAGGAAATGGGATGAAATCACCAAGGATTTTGTAAATGGATTACCCAAAAATCAAATAAAGACTGATTCAATATGGGTAATTATTGACCGACTTATAAAATCTACACATTTTTTCACTGTAAGGGAGGATTATCCACTGGAATGACTTATATGAATCTATATCAATGAAGTTGCGAGACTTCATGGAGCAACACTCTAAAGTGTTTCCAATCATGATCTAAGATTCCCACTAGAATTATGGAAACTTCTTCGAAAAATATTTGGATATTGGGATTCAATTGAGTACTGCTTATCACCGTCAAACTGATGAGAAATTAGAAAAAAAGATCCAAATATTAGATGACATGTCCAGATCATGCTCACTTGATTTTCAAGGTATGTGGGATCATTATTTACCCTTGGTGGAGTTTTCCTAAAATAATTTTTTCTATTCAAGTATTCAAATGGAACCATATGAATCATTGTATTTAAAGAGATGTCGTACACCAATGTGATGGGATGTAGTTGGTGAAAGAAAGCTTGTGGGACCAGAGCTTGTGGAGGAAAGAACAGTGAAGTTAAATACTATTCAAACCCATATCAAAGTATCTCAAAGAATGAAAAATTGATATTCAGATAATCGAAGGAAGGATTTGGAATTTCAAGTGGGACATCATGTTTTCTTAGAATTATCTCCATGGAAGGGTGTCATAAGATTTGGGAAGAAAGGGAAACTAAGAAACCAATTTTTCAGCCCTTTTGAAATTATGGAGAGAATTAGAGCTGTGGATTATCATTTTCCAATACTGCCTAGCCTTTATAAAGTAAAAAATGTGTTCCATGTCTCATTGTTTATAAGGTACATACCGGACCGAAAGAAAGTCCTTACTTTTAATGGTATATAATTGGAACCTGACTTATTTACTTTGAAGAGCCTATTTGTATTCTAGACATTAAGGACCAAGTGTCAAGGAATTTAATGACACAAATAGTAAAGTAACTTTGGAAAAATAATTAAATTTTAGAAGAAACATGGGACCCCACGGAGCTTATGATGAACTACCCAAATCTTTTAATGAGGTAACAATCTTGAATTTTGAGGATGTAATTTTTGTGTGTGCGTGGGGGGGGGGGATGTAACACCCCAAAGATTTATGAATAAATTTAATAAAATGATTGAAAAACTAAGTCTCTACAAAACAAAAATTTTTTATATCCTATCCAGTAAACATAAAGTTTCATCTTCTGTGTTTTAAATTTCTAAAAACTAACATACATGTTTGTATTCAGTATGATATTTAGAGTATGATAGGATCAACTAACATTTTTAGTGAATAGTAACTTGAACCATATGAATAATAATGTATACTTATCAATAGTAATATAACATTTATTAATATTAACCACACCCATGAATGTATAAATAAAATTCAGACACCTTATTAATTAAATAGATTATTTTAGAAATTAATAATTAAGTGTTGCTATTTTTTGTGAGTAATATATATTTAATAAATATTTTAAGTTAATAAATTTATTTTTTAAAAAATAAATTTGCATAAAATGTATTCTATAATAAATATTATTTTCCTAATAAATTATATTAAATTTATGAGACCTCAGTTAATTTTTGAATGTATTATAAAATCAGTTTTAAATTTAAAAGATGTATTTTTCCTGTAAATAAAAATTTTATTTAAAAACTTAATTTCTCTTATTTATAAAATTATTTTGGGAAAATGGAGTTCATTTTTTAATTCTTCAAATTAAAACAAAATTAGGGGGAATTTTTTGGATTTTTCTAAAATACATGACTTTTTTTGTGAATAGTAAAATAGAGTAATTTCCGATAAATGCCAAATACATGATTTATTAGTCATAGGTGATGTAAGGATGATGTAAGAAAAATTAGTTAAAAATAAAATGGAATTATTAATATTTTATTCACAATAATTAATACTATTCATAGTATTGAGCCAAAATAATAAAATGATGATTAAAATAATGGGAAATAACTCATCTCCTCCCCTATAAAAGCCAACCATCACTCGAACTTCTCTCCACTCTTCTAAATCATTATGATTTGACTAAATTATTATAAAATATCATCCCAATATACTCACCACATGAATTAGCCCTTGATATCCTCAAAATATAGAATCATCTCCCCTAAAGAGGAACTCAAGTAAGATTGGTTCTAGAGGTAAATTCACATTTTTTTCATTTCTTTTATTTTCTTTCAAGTTCTTTATTTATTTTTCATTCCTAACCTTATTTAATCCAAATGTTATGATAAATAAATTAATTTAAATGTATTGGAATTTTGTTTTGATTATAGAAATATTCATCATCATCTCTCTGTTCCCCTCCTTTTATACTAGAAATGAAAACACCACTAAAGATGTGTCAATTTATCACATTCAAGGATGATGGGTTTTCAATATCTATTATCGTCTATAATTATGGTCATGAAACCATTTATATTGTTGAACCAGATCATGATATATGTAATATATCATATTTAATGTTCTGGAATCAGTTTTTTACATATGGTATTAATTTATAAAACAAAATGATGTCATTGTGATTGAAAAACCACCAAATTAATCCAAGCGTTTGTAATTCAAATTTTATATAATGATTCATCCTCAACCAATGTAAAAAAATGAATTATATGATAATTTAACCTTCTATATGAACATTAATATCATATAACATCAATTCTGGAATTCAATTCTCATTTTACATTTACTTCCATACAAACGAACCGATCAAGAAAACTAATGAAACGATGAATCAGAAATGATGATATTGAATCTCTTAACCAATAAAAAATACTATTAATGAACTTAATAAAATTATAATATATCAAATAAAAGAATATTAAATTTTTAATTATGATATTAAGAAGTCTAATTTCATATTCTAGGACCTTAAGTTCAAGTGAAGAACATATTTAGATATAAGGTATGGGTTTTCAACCCGAACCAACATTTTCTTTCAGGTTTCTCTTTGTCTCTCTTAACCCAAATTAAATAATTATTTATTCTTATTTACCCATCATAAATTCTATTTTAATGTTTTATATATGTTTACTAACCAAAATCCTTCTTTATGTTTTGGGTTGTTATGTATTTCAAAAGTATCTTTCAAAAATCCTTCCCCATAAAAAAGACTACTTCCAGGGAATTTCTTAAATTCTTAGATGTTTTCAATGGCACTCTAAAATATGTTATTAGAAAAATTTATTCTTATAAAATCATATTTTTTATTAAGAAAAACTACCCTAATTCACTTTTTTTATACAAATTGTTTTCCAAAAGAACTCTTCTTTTCAAAGTGAAAGAGTATTTCTCGGATGGTTTACTTGATGATTTTAGAAGAGTATTTTCACCTATTTTAAAACCTTTGTTGATTATTATGGGAATAATATTTTATAATATCATATAAAATATTTTATTTAATGTTTTATGCTTAGTTTTACTATATATGTGCTATCTTGATAACATTCACCATATTACATCGATTGGTTAGTGTTTATTTTTAATGGATAGGGAAAGCTATTTACATTTCATATGTTAGTTTTAATATTAATTTATATGATATTTATGTTTATCCCCATTCATATGAAGAATTAATTGGGATTATTATGTGATGGGTGAGGCCCTCCATATCCCCCCGATGCATCGGTAGGTCTCATGAGAGAATCTAGTGTCTTGGCACGAGGCCTTGACAGAATGATTATTTTGGTGTTGGTACGAGGCCTTGACGGTGTGATTATGATGTCCAACATTATTCATTACCTAATTTTGAATCTATAGATTGATAGTCCATGTGAGTATTTGAATATTATAATATCCATGGTTATGTTTTATAGTTCAATATTTAATTAGTATTTATTTTTCCCATTTTATGCTACAACATATTATTAAAGGCATGAATTTTTAGTTATTTATCATGCCTAATGTTTTTGTTTATAATTTCTTCGACTTTATTATTTACCCTTACTCAACATATCAGCTCACCCATTTTACATGTTTTATTTTACCCATTTTTTGAATAAGTATACTATGAATGAATTGAACTGGTAATCCAAGAGATTATGTGTGGTTGACAAGAAGTTGATATGTTGTTTTTCCTTTCAAGTTTTAATTTTGAACATATGTATGTATCTAGTTTTCGAGAACTACTAAACTATTTATTACTTCGAGAAAAAAGTTTCTTGTAATCATGCCAATGTAATAAAATAAGGCACTGACTCTATGAAAATAGGTTCTTGTTCTTACATAAATTATAGGATTTATATTAGATTCCCTCTGAATATCACCCACCTTATCAAATCATATATTTTCTTCATCTCAAAATCATAATCTCTCAAATGAATTTTTTTATATCTTAAGAAGACATATGAGACATATAAAAAATAATGTTATATAGTTTTATACACACCATATATAATTTTAAAATCCCATAAGGGATTTTTTTTGGATATTTTATAAGCCAATAATGAACTATAACGATTCTTAGGAAAATTCTTCCCCCTTATATTGATCATCTTCTATAAATTATTTTAGTTATTATAATTCATGGTATCAGCATATCATCATGTTTTATAGTGGTAGGTATAGCTCATATGATAGTGTATTATGTACTTCTCTAATACAACTCTCATTAATTAGGTTTTGAAATATTTATATATACCAACACTTACAAGCATATAAAATATAAACATTTAGTAGATGTTGTTTTTTAGAAACATGTTCACCACCTTATCTGTTTTAAAGGTGGATTCCTCTAATTTTACAAATTTTAAATAATAGTTATCACAAATGATTTAGAATGTGTTTAAAATGGAATTTAGAATTTTTCCATGATATTTATTCCCTATAAATTAAAAATAAAAACCTCTATAACATATAGTTTTTCTATTGCATCCATTTTATTATTTTATTTAATATTTTCTAGTGATAACAAGTTTCCACAGAAATTATTAAATCATGGTAAAATATGGTTAATAAAATATTTTGATTTATTTTTTCAACTATTTGATTCAATCACTGATGTCCTTTTATCAGTGGAGAGTGATAAAAATCAAACATGTTTCCAACTTATAAAATTGGTATAGAGAGATGGATTAACCTAGATTTTAAAGGATTAAAATATAAAGGATCATCAAAAGATAGTATTTCACCTAATTTGGGAACCACTTCCCCAATTGGTATTTGAATTTTGGGTATGTTGAATAGAGGGAAGTCTAATTAATGATATACACATTACATGGTATTGCGATATATTCTACAATGAACTAGTATTTATCAAAAAATTATTATTTAATCTTATCATCTAATTACATACTTAAATGGAGTAATTATATACGTTAAATACTGAAAAATAATTAATTTTTTTGGATCCCTTGATGTATATGATTTCAATTTTATACACCATGAGTAATGATATTGAAAAAATCAATCTTCGTTTAAAGTATTTTTTGTTCCAGAAATAAGTTAGTAGTGTGTGATAAATATATATGACCATATTGGAGAGTAAAATATTGGGTTTAGACTTATAAAAATAATATACGACTAAAATTAATTCCTTCTCAATATTTAATTAATTTAGTTATGATGTGTAATATTTTTTCATGAATACTAGATCAATTGGGAAGGCTAGAAAAATATTTATCCAACCATTTCTAAAACCACATAGTAACTTATATACTAAATTAGATCAAAAGGTTATTAAATATTATTGGGAACCACTATTTGGGTGGTGAGTAACCTCTTCTTCATTGTTGATATTTCATTGAAATTATTATTAAATGAGAATGCAACCTCATTTTTCAAATGATGGATGAGGGAGAGATATGTTTGCGAAATGTTTCTAAAAATACTCCATAAAAATATCATATCATATTATATTGTGTTTATATAAAACATTAATAGGATTGGTGAGACCTTATTATCTTTTATTTTTAATAGAAAAAATTTTATTCCATCACTGGAAATGATATATAAAAAATATAAACTTTATTTCAAAATAAATAGGATCTTTTACAAGAACTAGGAACCTCTCTTAAAATATTTCTAGAACTATGTAAAAATATTTGATACAAATCATGATAAATCATTCATATAAACAGAATTTATCTAAAAAACAATAAAAATTATAATTCTATCTAATTTTATATATATTTCATTTACAGATGGAATGCATTAAGTGCATTATACATTTAAAAATACATACATCAATAAGTTAGTGTTCTATAATGGAATGAAAATATTTTTTTCCTTGATACTCAAGTTCCATGAGATTCTTTTTTCATAAAAAGTATGCCCATTTAAAAATTAGAAGTGTTCAAACATGGGTAACCATTATAATATTTTATTAACAAAGCTAATGGGTATTTGGATCTTCCAGATCAAATCCCTCATCTTTTGGTAATTGATACATTATCTCCAACCCATAATTTTTTGAGTAGAGATACACCCATCATCCATCTATAACACAATCATTAAAGTTTTTAAGGACTAAATTTATTTATTTTTACCATTACCTATATGATATGATGTATAATACTACTGTATTAAAGAGTTTAAAGACCTAATTAATCACTATAGAATTGTAGTATCCTTATTATATTTCTCTCTATTTTAAGTAATACTTTATGATTTTAAATAGAATACATAATTCCATTCACATATATAACGGTTCAAATAAAAACCTTCTTTATTTTCATAATAAATTAAATAATTCAATTTTCCTGTTATTTTATAATATCCACACTTAAAATAATCGTAAAATCTTATCTATCCCACAATAATGAATACTTAATGTTGTTTGAGAGTTATTTAATCTCTAGCTCTAGAATCCTTTTTATTGAAAGAATATATTCAATGATATTTTATATTTTAAGTTACACAACTATATTTTAATTCTTATCTTCTCTATAAATTTTATTATTTTTCACTTTATTATTATCCACACCCATATCTCGAACATACAATGTTTTCTCATATTTCAATATCTAAATATATTTGTACTCTTCATTTGTTCTGATGATTACACAACAGTCATTATGATCATGTACATGATTAAATAATTTCATCTAACTAATGATGACTTCTGCAGCTCCAACCATAACCCAAACATCCTTTGATCACATCAATAAGTGCTTTATTGATAGAAATGAAAATTTTATCAAGGATGGTCAATGAATATATTTCATTTTCAATGTCAAAGTTAATAAAAAAAGTTGGTGGGGAGATAAACATTTCCACCTTTAATAAGATGAAATATATAATTCTAATTAGATATTTAACAAAATGGTTCATCTGTTTTAGGGATATGATCATGGTATTATTTTTATTAAACACCTGATTTTTAAATCAATAATTTTTTTTGAGATTATTAGCCACCCCTAATTCAAAATGGATTTCAAGATTGTTTATAAAATGATAGATCTTATTATTGAGATGCTAAAAAATTCTAGAATTTTTGGTGGGAGTTTCCACTATACCATAGGCCAAGACTCTTCACATATGTATTTTACATCAAAATACACTATTTGTTTTTTAAAGGATTTACTTGAGAAATTTTACATATACTAGAATGTATTAAATTTAATTGGTGAGTAGAATTATAAAAAATTTTAATTTTTTCAATTTTTTTATATTGATTAGCTAGCTCTTTACCTTGGAAAAACCTTCTGAGGAATGGAATGGGTTGCCGATAAGGCTATATTTTTTGTTCCAATGAAATTTAATATTATTATTAATAATATTATTATCAGAGTTTTCTTCTATATCATCCTATTTTATTGACTTCATTGGTGAGACGATAAATGGTTCTTCCCCTTTATAAAAAATATCCTTCACATCATGAGTATTTTTTATTTTTATTGAAATATATTTAATTCCATATCATTACAAACTTTTCATCCACATTTTGAACCATTATAATTTCTTATAGTGTACTAGGTTGCCTCTAAAAAATATTTTAGAAGAGATAACGTAAATTTTTGTCCATTTTTACTAAATATAATCCAATTAATTTTACTGTAATCGACATTGGGCAAAATTTTATCGTAGAAAAATGTTTCTATATAAAAATTCATTTTTTAAAATGTTTTTCTACGCATTTTCCTAGTATATTTTAAATGAAAATTAATAAACATATAATGATTTTATTTCAAAAAATGGATTAAATATTTGTAATTATAATTATAATTTTTTTTAAATAGTTGAACGTTGTTTTGTTCATTTTTAATAGTATATATGGTAAATATTTTTCATATTTATAATTGTAAATCATGTAATTAAGGTAAAAAATAATTTGATAAGACTATAATAAACTTTATAGAACTTACTTTATTCATATTTTATGAATTTTTTATAACATCCTCATCCAATATTAAAATATTTAGAAACATTATGTCATTTTTATTGATAATGAAAATAATATTATTCTTAGTGTGTAATAATTAAAAAATGATTCTCTCTATGTTTTAATAAATATAATATTTTTTATGGGGATAAAAGGAGGTTATATTCAATTACAAATTTTTAATTAAAATATTAAATATATTTTTATCATTTTAATTTTTCTTAAATTTTAGTGATTAAATAAATACATTAAATTCTTACAGAATGCTGACACATTGCTTATTTAAGCAGTATAAAAACCATTTTAATTATTTTAAAAAAGTTATAATGTAAATTATTTTGGTTAGTTATGGTATTATATAATTTTTTTGGATAAATTAGGTTTATTATTTCTATGATAAAATTTTAAATTATAACTAGATTGCTATCTTTCCTTTTTAAAATCAATAATTTAAATAGTCCAAAAAATGACATTAATAGTAATTGAGGTTACATTATATTTTATTAAATGAAGTATAATTAATAAATAATATTTTTGAGAATGCTAATAGGATATTTATATGAAATTAAATTTTTTCCTCTTGTTAATATCTTTTAATTTTATATTAACCCCTAAAGAGTAAAATACTTTGATGTCATAGTTTTATTAAAATCTGTTAACATGAGGGGGGTGGGGGATAAAGTAAGAGTGAAGGGACAAAATATACCCAAAACATGTCTAAATTTTTTTATGAGATTATTTAGAATTATATTTATCTTATATTTTAAATATATCATTTTTTATCCACTTTAATATGAAAATTAATTTATATTAATTTAATAATTTAATTAATTCCAAGGGTGCCCCTCTATTCTCCTATACAAGGACACCACATATCTTCTATTAATCACAGTTCATGAGAAAATTATCTTAGATAACCCCTTAAAAAACTCTAAATAATTTCCTTGTCAAAATTATATATTTTATTTAATTCTTTAAATTCAATCAATTTGGTCCTTAAAAAGAGATCAAAAGAATGTTCTTCAAAGAGGTGGTAATCGTCCTAACTGAGAATTTCTGTTTTATTTCTTATTCCACCTCCTTCAATAAAATACTATCCATTAAAATATTATAAAATAATAATATAACATATACATATATATAATTGTTTTTAAAGATGTAACCTTACTTATCAAATTTTTTTATGAAATGGGAAATGAAAGTATCGCTCATGCATACATTTAGACTACCACACCCACAAAGCGGTACAATTAATTTTCCACAAATTCCTCACATGTATATTTATAAAGGTGAATTTAGTGAATATATGAAATTTATGAAATTATTATATTTCTAGAAATGTGAGTTTTTATTTATTTTTCTTTCATTCCATCGATAAAAAAAATGGGATGATCACTCATGCGTACATACAGACAACAGTCCCCATAATGTATTGTAATTAATTTTCTATCACAGATTTATAGGAATATTTATAAAAGTGTGTATAATAATTAATATGATAACAATTAAATGATTAATACTATAAATATAATGGAAAAGTGATCAAACTACACATACTAGGACTGCCGAAATGAAACATACATGAAAGAAAAAACTCTTTACACAAGGAAAATATGATTTTAATAAATAATTATTGATAAATGGGGTATAAAATGTTATAATTAGATATATATATATATATATATATAATATTATAAGGATTTATTTGGGTTTTTATATAATTGTAAAAAATATAAATGGATTTATACAGGAGGTTAGAGAACTTATAATGAATGTCAAACCTGAGGTATAGGTTCTTCGTGTCAATATTTTTTTGTTGAGACATGTTAGATGTTATGCACCTTTTAATGTTGATGAGGTGTATATACTATACCACTGAAAAATTATATATTGAATATAATTATTTTAATTATATGTAATGTTTCATTTGAATTTTCTATTTCACGGGGATTATGATTCAATAGTTACAAAAGATTTAAGGGTTAATTTTCCGACCGCACTTTTAATCGAGATAATTTATATTTAAATTTTATTTGGGGTAATTTTATGATATAACTACTATAAAAGACTACATAGGTTCTTATCCTATATAATTTTTTGATTTTTCATTATTCTATTCTCATTTAACTCTCTTTGGTACTTGAATAGAACCAATAAAATGTTTTTAAGTAAAATTGACATTATTTCTCTTTATGGTTGGGAATATTTTTCTTCTGAATCTATATTTTATGAAAATTTTAAAATAATGTTTATTATATCTATAATGATGTTTTAAAATAATATTTAACCAAGTTTTACTTTTTGGTTTTTTTTTTAAAAATGAATCTTCTTTTCGTTTTCTAAATGAGGATTTTTTGATTTACATGTGTGTGAAAGAATGTTTTTTTAAAATACATGACAAGGGTGGATTTTACAACAATAAGGTACTTTCATTTATTTAAAAACTCCTTTACAATTTTACCTGGTTATTAGCCAAGAAAATAATTTTTCCAAAATTTTGGGAATCTTATGTTTTAAATAAATCAATATTAAAGTATATTTTACATATTATAAATTAAATGTATTAAATGTTTTTAAAGTAAATTTTATACTAAGAAAACATACTTTGAGGATTATTTTTATTCCATTGGGATTAATTCTAATGACACCATATATATTCTTTTTTAGGATGTTTTATGGTGATGTGGTATTTGATATGAAAACTATTTTTTTACATGGGTCGGTTAATACATGAAGAATGTTTTTTTTATTTTGTTGATGATATGTTTACAAAACACATTTTTTCTATAGTATACGATCTATTGATATGATTGATTATTTATAATCTTGTGGAATATTTATTAATGAATTATGATTATGTGTTGGGTGGTACAATAATTATATAACCTTCCAATGCGTTGGGTAATGATGATCGAGTTAAGTGGGTGGATGTTACTCCTAAGGGAATGTTTTAATTAATTGGGTAATCATTTACATAAGTAGTTTATGTCCACAAAGAAATTATGGTTTTGGAAGTAATACATGACATGTTATTTTTATGATTATTTTTATTCGACACTTTATGCCACTTCTTTATTACATAATCGTGTTCTTACTATACGTTCTTATGGATTATAAATTTGTATTCAATAATGATTCGTGTTTTATGAACTTCTATGTTTTATGGCATGCGTCATGATTATGATCTATGAATTTTTTGGTATGATTTTATTTTTCATCCTCATGTTCTCGTACCCTTATTCACATTTAGGCTTAAAATGTTCATAAACTAATATCTTTGATGATTTCCCTAATTGATAATAAAACCTCACACTTTTGAATGTTTTCTATTCCCCATGGAATGATGAATGGTTTAAATATGTTATTTCTAAGAAGGTATTAGATGTGAAAAATTAGTTGTATATGTTGTATATTTTTGTATGAACTAGTTTTTTATGTACCCAGTTTTCCAAATACAATAAACATCAATTATTGTTGCATGGATTTTAATGATATGTAATGAATATTCATCTAATGTGATGTTATATTTATGTATGAAATACATGTGTAACATAAGTTGGTATTAGAGAATGGTAAAATTATTTTATGAAATTAGGATGATAAAATGATAGTGATAATCCATATGATAAGACAATGTATAGGTGAACTTCATAAGTTTTTGTAAATAAAGGAGTATGGTTCAACTAGAAAATACATCCCTTTCTAGATACCAAAAAAATAAATTTTTTTGAGGTAAAAATTATACTAGAGTAAAACCTAAAAATGGGATGGATTAGGTATTAAATCTATCATTATTATTGCATGAAGAGTTTCCCTAAGACTTTACACCTAGATAGACACTCTTGGGGGATATACTTGAAAAAATTCAAATTCTATTTATAAACAATTATAATGGATTTGAATAGATGATAGCCATCGATGAACTTTGATAAACTGAAGGCGTGATATATTTAAAATACTAAATCATGATTTATACATTTTATAAATTATTTTCATGATTATATGGTTTCTCACTGTGAATATTATTTTTTAAAATATTCTTTATTGTTGTAATCAATGGTTGGAACTAAAAGTGATCATGATAATTCTAAATGTGGGAAAAAATTAAAAGATTTCACTCATGAGAAACCAAATGAAATGGGTTTTTTAATGTGAAACCTTATTATTATAAATAACATATTATCACCATATATGATTGACAACCAAAACATTGGTGAGTTTCTAAATGATCTAAATAAGAGAAAAATTGAGTTTTATAAAGGCTGTGAAGGAAAAAAGATTCATCTTCTTACATGTCGAGAATGTGTGATGTATCACTTAAGAAAATTTCACAAAGGAATGAGAAGATGTTTAATATGTAGATAATATGGGTATAAATCAAGTAAATTACAAGGAAAGATGATGAGTTTGACATAGGGAAATAAATTACATCAAAATGTACTATTTATAGCATAATTGATTATGGGTGTGGAACTTGGAAAGAATCCATAGCAATGCCCTAATCAAAGGTTTAACTCTTAGAACATGGAACAAAATATGCTATTCCAATAATTAATGTGGAAGGATGGGAGTTTTTTTGTGTTGGGATTCAAGAAATAAAATGTAGATGTTATTTTTTGTGATATTCTAGTCATAATAATCATGAAAAATATATAGATTGTTCTAGAATAGTATTTATTTAGGTATATTCAAACATATATAGAAAGTTACTGAAAACCAAGAAAACTTTTTTAGTAGTAAGGTGATATTTTTTTGTGAAACACTTGATTAAGGGATATAAAAACATTAATATGTTTATGATTTTGATATAATATTGTATTGTTGAGATAAAGAAATGTTTGACATTGGTAACATAAATTGAATATTATTGAGGATGTTGTAATTAATTACCAATTTAATGAAAAATTGTTTTATGTTATATTTGATGAATTTTATTGCATTTTTGATTTATGAAATATATTTTTTAGTCTGTGGTTTTATTTAAGTAATAATGATAGAGTTATTTTTTAAAATGCACATATTTTTTCTTTATGATTTTATAGTGATTTAAGTTATTTTAGGAAAGTAATAGAATTGTTTTTGGGAATATATGATCAATATGTTAATGCATTTGCAGTGTGTCATTATGAGGCACATTATGTTGTTTTGGGGGTTAAAGTTATTTGTGTTTTGTGAATTTAGTTACCTTATATCTAAAATTTTGACTTCACTATTTAGTTAGACATATTTTGGAAGAGTCTTAAGGATAACTTATTATGTAATGGTTTAAGTTGATCTTTGGGTGTTGTTGTCATGGTTGTGGAGATTAATGTATTATTTCATCATATAAAAATTTATTTATATTTTGTCACCTGTTCTAACCATTTTGGTTTTGGTAAATATCTAGAGATAATAGAAATGAATTTTAATTCAATTATAGATCTTATGATATGTTAAAAGTAATTTTTAGTGCTTAAAGAATGAATAAATCATCTGTAATATTCATTTTATTGAGTACGAGATGAAGTTGAAATTGTTAAAAGTATAAACAATTGATGAAATTTGGATTATGAAATGAATTTAAATCGAGTAATTTTATTTTCTCATCTTACCCATCCTAATAGAAACAGAATCCCTAAACTTTAGTAAAAGTATTATGAAATAAAAATATTATTCATTTACCTTCATTACTGATGAATTGATGGTCTTTTCAGCCCCCACTGATTTATGGTTTTTGGTTTTTCATATTCTTCATGATCATGTTATATATAAATCTATATTAGTAAATGGATTTTATTTTTACCGCTATAAGTATATTTGAACTATCCACTAATTTTATCCTTATCATGAACCATAAAATATATCATTTCAAGCCACATTTATGTTTACCACTCACCTTTTCAAGAGTTTTTTTTATCCCATTGTACTTATAAGTTGTTAAGAAATGTATTTGTAAATATTGAACCTTTTATGAATGAGGTAAAATTGTGATGACCTATTTTTTTGAGGTGAGAGAATGTTACTCTCCAACAAAATATTTTAAAAGAATAATAATATTGATAGAATTATTAACTCACAACACTGAGGTTTAATAAAATTTTATTGAAAAGTTAACATATAAATATTTGTTTCATAACCTAATTATTTAATTGGAGAGTATTAATATGAGTAACCACATTACGAAATATATGTTTAATTGTAATACATGAGACACTACAATAATATGTAAATGATATATCCTTAATCTATCACACAATGTGCACTCTATAGATCCTTTATACAATTTTTTTAAAAGATTAATTTATGAAGGATATAATTTTGTTTTAACAAAATAAAATTCATTTTTGAATTCACTATAACTATATTAGATTAATTCTTTTTAGTGTTTAAATTTTTTTTTTGCACAAATGTTAAAAATAATTTTCCCTAAAAGTATTAATTTTACTTGATAAAGTGAAATATATATTTATATTTTGTTGGTCCAAATTAGGTAACTATTCCAATATTAATTTTAGTTGTTTAAAATAAATAAATTAGGTTAAATATTATTTACCATTGTAAAAGTAAAATGGTTTTTTTTCAAATAATTGATTTTAAAAGAGATATATAGTTATTATTTAAATAAATTATATTAATCTAATTTTAAATATAACTATAATATGATTATAAATCCATAAATAATTATTTAATAGTCATTATTTTAATTATTAACATGAAATACATATAAAAAAAATTAATATATAAAACTAATTCTTTTTTCATAAAAATATTTGTTTCTATATATTATATTTTAATTTAAAAGTTAATTATATATATATATATATATATATATATATATTAATCCAATTAGGTAAAATGGATAAAAAAATTTTATTAAACATATTAAAATTTGTCATGAAGGTTCATATAATATTTTTATTAATAAAATAACTACCATGGTTAATTTGTAATCATATTTAATAAGGGAAATATTGTTAAATGAGGAGTCATGAATTTTGAATAATTAAAAGGTCACATTAAACTTATAGAAAGATTTTTTTAGTTATGAATTCAAACCCACATGTATCACCGACCATTTCATCACTTAATTCACCTAACACACCAAGCACACCTAACATCCAGGTGATTATATTCCAACACCTTACCTAACATTATTTTCCATGATAAATCCCATATTCTTCACCTAGAAAATGAGTTCACCCCAAAATACTAACCCATTCCAGTACACCACAAAGACATTGATCATGAATTTACCTTCCATATTCCTATATAAATACATACCAAAGAGTTCCTAATTTTCTAATAAATCCACACACTTCTTATAAATCTACTTACTATGGTAAACATTTCCAATCATTCTATTCCCATTAAAATTGGAGTTATTTTATTACTATTCCATGTCATAATATTTCATTCATTATAATGGAACAGTTTTATCACCCATTTGATATTTTATTAGTGAGTGTTTACTTATCCCCTATCATTATATCTTTTTTATGCCAATATAAGGGATCAAATTCCCCTTACATTATCAATTATAGACCTTCATTTTAATGTTATAATTCTTGTAATTCTATGTTAGTATAACCAGTTTACATATTAAAAATGAGATTTCATCTAATTAAATCATTTTCCCAAGCTATCACATTGCCCAAAAATCCTCAATTTTGGAGAAGTAAAGAGTCTATTGTTTTCCTAAAAGAAATAACCCGATCTATATTATAGAATGTGGATTCTCTTTCGGAATCAATTAACCTAGGTGAAATCACTATAAAAAGGGTTGGTTGAATAATTGACACAACCAATACCATGATTCAGGATGAGTGGTCCTAAGACTCTACATCTTGATATAAACTCCTAGGGTATTTGATTTGGGATATTTACATTGTAGAGACCCGGAGATTGATGTACATGGAAAATACATTACTTTTGCGGAATAATTAATACATAACAAAAAAACAAAACTCAAGGATCGTAATAGTTTAGTGTCTTTGGAAACTTGGAATATAAACTTCTAATCATGTTGAAAGATCTTCAACAACTCCCATAATGATCATCCCCTTTTTTCCTTACCTAAAACCTTTATTTATTTCCTGGGGAAAATAAAACATAAAAAGAGTGAGCTCAAATGCTCAGTATGGGAAAACATAGAGAATATAAAACAATCAATAAAAATTTGAAAGCAAAAACATGAACATGAAATTTAAACATAAAAATCTTGAGCAAAGACATAAATCGTGGAAGTATGTAAGGAATATATCATAATGGAACATAAACCATGATAAAATATAATGGGAATAAAACATGTAATTGTGGAAACCATTCTGCACATGTTATGATTTCCATAGTAGCCAAGGCATTGCTGCCAAGACCATCTTAGTGGACAAAGTCCCTTTCTGAATTGAGTTCACTCCTCGTTTCAGTCCTGTAACACTAAACCAGATTAACTTACCGTTCCAGCCATGTCTATCACATGAGATATAAATCTTTACCCAATGAATTGGAGGGAGATATAGGTCTCACCGATCTCATAATGAAATCATTCTTACGTGTGCCACAACATAAACATAAATCATTCATCATAACCCAAAGAATAAAATGGGTTTCATAAACATCTTCCCATCATCTCATAATACATATAAAAAAATGGATATATTTTCATAATAAGAAAAGTAAAACCATGTAAATCATAGATACATTATACTTGAAACATACACATATGAAATAATGTCATCTTAGATGGCAATTGGTTTTGATAAAACACATGAAATGAATTCTTGAGGAAAATATCCTTTATTCTTTAAAATCATTTTCTTTTCACAAAATACCATGAAATTTTAAAATAAAAGGATTTTATCGAAAATATTCATGAAATATTTTGGAGTAAGGTTCATGAAAATAAGGCTTTATAAAACCGTAAAAATCTGTTCGTGCCGTATAAGTTAAAAAAACATTCTTCTCGTACTTTTGCCGGAAAAGTCAAAAAGTACCTCATAAAAGAAAGATTCCATACATACCATGTATTAAAAGTAAAAAATGGGTAAAAAGGACTTTAAAAATACATGAAACCATTTTTAGGAAACATGGACATGTGTGATAACAATAACCCCAGTAAATACTTACGAATAAACAATCTCGAATAAGAACGAGATTGGAATAGTTATCCCTTACCTTAGCTCCGATATGCTTCGTATGGATCCAAACCTCCTATATAATGATTTAAATAATATCATTGAATTATTAAATAATCATATTCCTTGTTATGAGATTATATATGTTTCACTTATGACTTTATATTACCCGTTGTTTTGTAAATTCCATGTTAAATCATCGTTTTGGGTAAAATCATTTCATTTATCGTATGTGTTTCGACTTGTCGTTTTTGATATTATTACTTATATCATGATTTAAATAATTCCAGAATATAAAACATGATTTATATATAATATATATTCATCATATACATATATATTATAGATTGATAAAAGGAATGAAATACACCATTCATGGAGACGGTAGGTCGTACGTACGCATGAACGCTGTTTTCGTTTCCATATTGAATTGAATGAAAATAAATAGATGCCATACATAAATATATATATACATAAATCCAGTAGTATTATTATGTCATATATTTCATTATTATTCATTATATAAACATTATAATCATTCATGTATGGTTAACATGGAGAATGAATCTCATCGCGTCGTGGAGACGGTAATCCGTACGTATGCACGTGCGATGATATCGTTCCAATAATTATTGAGTAGAATTGGAGGGGATTGTATAATATATCAGAATCAGTATGATTTTATAATAATCATATATAGTTATTATTTACACCATTATACCCTTCCATGTAAGGTGTTGGTGGGAAAACAGATTACACCACGACGTAGAGACGATATTCCGTACGTACGCACGCACGATGATTTCGTTTTCCGTAGGATGGGTAGAAGGTGAAATGGGGTTGATTAATATTTATAATAAAATATAATTATATTATTTATACTGATTTTTTTACATTATAATGATACAACTAAATAATAATAAGTTTAAGAAGAAAGAAAATTGAAAGAATCGGTAATGTATATTACCTCTTATTTGACACGCCTCTTTGAAACCTCCTCTTAGGGTAATAAAATTGGTCTTTGAAGAAGACCAGGACCTCTATTATGTTGCTAGGTATTTTTAGGAGGTAAATGGGTAGGTTTTTACTGAGCTTAAAGGCTCCAAATTGTGTGAGGAGAAGAGGGAGGAGATGCCCTTTTATAAGGGAGGAGAGGGGCACCTTGGGAAATATAAGAAAATATTAATTTATATTAAATCCCAACCCCACATAAAAACATAAAAAATGAATCAAATATGAAGATTATATGATATAGGGTTGTAATCTCATCAACAAATAAAATTTAAACATGTTAGGAATTTATTTTAAACATTATCAACTTGATTTATCCTTATTTAATCAATTTTATTTTATTTTTGGTAATAACATTATTAACCATAAATTATTACAAATAATTACTTATTTATTGTGAATTTTCTATAATTGGGTACTTTATAACTTTTTAGACCATATAAATTGAAATTTATAATTTTTAAATATTTTTTTTGATTTTTAAACAATTTTATAATATGTTATTTTTATAAAATAACAATAGTGCCAATTTTGACACTATTCATTTATTTTAATTTTAATAAACAATATACATAACATATGTTCGAACTAAAAGATTTTATAGATTAATAACATGCTATATTTATCTAGAAAATTAGTGTAGAACATTAAATAGTTCATATAATATTTATTTTAATATTTTTAAAACCATTTATTTGATATTTCTCTTAATAAAATTATTTCAACATCACTATTATGTCACCTTTAATGACAATTATTTAATCCCTAATAATTATAAATAAATTTATATTATGTAGATAATTTTATTATATTTCTGGAGACTATTCAAGTTCCATGTTTCATTAAGTTTATCACTAAATTAAAATTAATATACTTATAGGATTTAAGAGAGTGACATGTTGTCAAGGAAACAAGCCCATAAAATGAATCTATTCTGACCCTAGGAGATATCGGTCAACCTTTAGTCATCCAATATAATTTTGGAAGGTGTTAGGGTAATTTTATAATCTTATATTTACCCTTAATTACCCGATTTACCTTTAACTATGGTAAATAAAATTTACCATAGTTACTATTCATAACGCCCAAAAATAAAAAGTATCTTATTAACATAATTTGGACCCAATGATTCCAAATATGGAATAAATTTTTCCAAATTCAATACACAAAAGTTGCAGAAATTAAATTTAAATTAATCCTGTTGTTGAAAGAAAATGGGTTTTTGTTTAAAACATTGCAAAAGATTAAATTGATTTAACCTACGAATTCAAGGTAAAATCAATGCTAATGACATAATTTATATTAAATGGTAAAAATATATTCTATTTATACTTTAAAACCATTAAATATTATAATTTAACAATATAAATTATTACGATGAAAAAACTTTTTTTAATTAAAATATATCGTGTTTTTACTATTCAATAAAAAATACAAGTTATTAGAATAATATCAAAACATTATCCAATGTAAATTTTTATATAAAGATTCAAAATAAGAAGTTTATTTTGTAAAATTGAACTTATAAACATGTCAAAAACTATATTTAATGTGGGTGCGCCATCAAAAGGCGGCAAAACAACATTTTTTGAAAAATACTTATTTTACCCGAAACATTTATTTTGTTCACATAAAATGTATTAGAAAATTTATTAGATGAATAATAATGTTATAAAATTCAAAATGTAGATAATACTATTCATAACGGCTAGTCCATAATAATAATATAACAATATATCATCATTTATTGAAATCTGGTATTGCGTACAACACACGCTATTGAGGAAGGTCGTGATCGCCTGTAATGAAAGACAAGTCAGGGTTGCGTGTTGTACAAGACTCCTTTGTTGTTTCTTTATAACAGAATCCAAACATTTTTTCATTTATACATTGAATATATATATATATATATATACACTCAATGTTGCGTAGAATGACTATTATCAAACGAACTTGAAATTGTGTGTAACACAATCTAAGAATAGTGTTGCGTATACTACAAGCTAATAAAGTGATGCGTATAGCACAAGATAATCTTTTTATAGCATAAAACACATCACATAAAATAAATTAAAAACAATACTTATCATAAAATATCGGGTTGTTACATTCTACCCCCCTTAAAATGAATTTCTCCCTCGAAATTCGTTGGCGTAATACATGGTTTTCTACTTGAAAGTTTCTTTAATTGAAACCCACATCGTAAAATGAAATACCAAAACATAACTTTAAAAACTAAATTATGAAACATAACAGTTACCCAAATTAACTAATCAGTGGGTTTCCACATAAGAGAACATAGGTGAAAATATGGATATGGAAGATAAATATAACCATCATGTTTTGATGGAGAGTGGTAGATAACATGCCTATGAAAAAGCCAACAATCACAATGCCATATATTTGTGATGATCTAAGGTACCATCTAATTCATCGGATATAAGGGCACTATGACAACATTTTTGGTTTTCAAGATAATTTCCCTAATGTTGATGAATTAAAATAAATACTTACATGATTTTGGTACAATCTCGTTGTTGTTCATGAATTGAACAATTTCCACTTTATCTCTTAGATAAATGAAGTTAAAGTTTTTATTCGTGAAGTGTTAGAATATCATGTGATAGAATGATGGTTCATTCAATCTGTTTCCAACAAAAGGTTAGCAATAGTTATAAGTCCATCTTATGGTGAGGTTAATCGTATATGGTTCCAAAAATGAGCTTATACTTTATTTATCATACAGCTTAATAAAATAAAACTAGTTTCCACTAACCAGGGACTTCCTGTAGGCCAGTGGTAGGCGATAAAGTCCTATCACACTTCAGTTCTGGGTTCGATTCCCACAGCCTTGTCCGACGTAATGGGTTGTCGCCCGTCCTGCAGGTTGTCCTTTTTCTAAAACTACACTATTATAACATTCTAGAAATAATATCAAAAAAATATCTAGAGTTAAACAATACTAACTTATTTCTAGCATAATTCATTCCAATATTTAGGCTTATCTAAAATACTTTTGTCCACGGTCATAGTATAAATAAAACAATTATTAGAAATGTCATCTACCGAGCATGTGAATACCATCATTTATCCCTCATATAGCATACGATATATCTTGTTAGTCAAATTATAAACATGTGGATAACTTAATCATTTATTCTCTTGAATAATGAATACCCATTGAACCTTAGTGAAAACATGAGTTCTATCTAAAGTTAATTATTTCCACATACCAAAACCCCAAAATTATATATACTCAAACCATGATATAATTATTTCCTTATATCAGTCATGAGCTCATGAATACTGTCAAACAATTCATTTTCTCCTTATCCCTTCATTATGCGCATATCATCTTCTTTCCAAAAATATCTCAATCACTTTCCATGGTTACCGATACCATAAAATTATTGAAAACCACAATAGACCAATAACTAAATATTCCAATATTCCACAATACTATATACAACATTATTTTGGAATCCCATTACATAAACACTTAATCGTTCCACCAAATCATTGTCATATTCAACATCGCTAATAGTGATCACATGTAACTTCCCTTTGTTCTTTGCCTTAAGTGGTTTCTCATGTCGATCATCATTAACCCTTGGATTAGGGCATTGATTAGCATAATGACCCATTTCATTGCACTTGAAGCATTAAAGTTTTGGTGGTGCATTATCTGTAGTCCTTTCTTTATCATTAGTAACCCTTTTTCCATTACTTCGACACTCATCTGCTCGATGAACCTCTTTTCCACACTTATAATATTTTCTAGTCCCTTTAAGACAATCTCCACCATGATTATTTCCACACTTTGAGCATAAGTAAACATTCATGTTCTTTTCTCGATTATTCTGAGATTTCTCCTTGAACTCCATCTTTCGTTTCTTTTCAAAACCATGAGATGGATATGTAACACCAACTTCCATATCTACCTTAATAGCACAACATACAATTTCTTCAAAGCTACTGAAGTATCTTATAGAAAATTCCCTTCGAAGAATTGGTTTTAAGCCATTGAAGAATTGATAAACTTTACTTTCAGGTTAGATGATAAATCCAGATGCATACCTTGGAAGCCTTGTAAAATTCTCTTCGTATATACCAACAGATTAATCATCCTTTTTCTTTAGTTCAAGAAACTCCTTCTCCATCTTTTTTATAAGAAAACGAGGGAAGTACTTATTGAAAAATAAGTTTTTTAACTCGTCCCATTCCATGGACTCAATTTCATCTCGTTCCCTCATATTCCTGATAAGATTCCACCATTGATCAGCTTCACCTTCCAAACGATATACTGCTAAGATGAATTTATCATGTTCAGAACATTGAATAACTTAAAATATATTTTCAGCGGTACTAATCCATTGTTCAGCAACAAGTGGATCAGAAGACCCACTGAATGAAGGTGGATGTTGCCTCATTAAGGACCCAATATAATATTATTCCCTTCTCTGCTCATTTGGAAGTCCAGAATGATTGATAGCTTGTGTAAGTATAGATATAAGATATTGAACTCCATCTCCCATAATATTGGTTTGTTCAGGAGGAAAATCATTGCATTGTCCATTACATTGAACAACATGGTTCCTTCCTGTTCCAGCCATCATCTAAAACCCAAAAAGAATAGCGTGAGAGGAAAAAATCATGCTAGAGAAAACAAAATAATAAGGGGGGAGTACCTTCAGTATCTAACATATTAGGTTTAATTCTAATATCGTTACCGTAATTCTAGGATTATAACCTATACTTATACTTAACCTTAGGGACATCCCTAGACATACCATAGAAATATCTCAAGGGATCTCACTATAGTTCTCGCATCCTAGTTTCCAAAGGATGACTAATCCTTTCCTCTGATACCAACTGTAGAGACCTGGAGCTTGACGTACTTGGAAAATACATTACTTTTGCGGAATAATTAATACATAACAAAAAAAACTCAAGGATCGTAATAGTTTAGTGTCTTTGGAAACTATGAATATAAAGTTCTAATCATGTTGAAATATCTTCAACAAATCCCCTAATGATCTTACCCTTTTTGTTTCCTTATCTAAACCCTTTATTTATTTCCTGGGGAAAATTAAAAATAAAAAGGGTGAGCTCAAATACTCAGTAAGGAAAAACATAGAGAATATAAAACAATCCATAAAAATTTGAAAGAAAAAACTGGAACATGAAATTTAAACATCAAAATCTTGAGCAAATACATAAATCGTGGAAGTACGTAAGGCATATATCATAATGGATCATCAACCATGATAAAATATAATGGGAGTAAAACATGTAATTGTGGCAACCATTCAGCACATGTTATGATTTCCATAGTAGCCAAGGCATTGCTGCCAAGACCATCTTAGTGGACAAAGTCCCTTTCTGAATCGAGTCCACTCCTCGTTTCAGTCTTGTAACACTGAACCGAATTAACTTATCATTCCAGCCATGTCTATCTCATGAGATATAAATCATTACCCAATGCATTAGAGGGAGATATAGGTCCCACCCATCTCATAATGAAATCATTCTTACGTGTGCCATAACATAAACATAAATCATTCATCATAACCCAAAGAATAAAATGGGTTTCATAACCATCATCCCATCATCTCATAATCCATATAAAAAAATGGATATATTTTCATAATAAGAAAAGTAAAACCATGTAAATCATAGACACATTATACTTGAAACATACACATATGAAATAATGTCATCTTAGATGGAAAATGGTTTTGATAAAACACTTGAAATGAATTTTTGGGGAAAATATCCTTTCTTATTTAAAACCATTTTATTTGCACAAAATTTCATGAAATTTTAAAAGAAAAGGATTTTGTTGAAAATAGTCATGAAATATTTTGGAGTAAGTTTCATGAAAATAAAGGGTTTATAAAACCATAAAAATCGGTTCGTTCCGTATAAGTTAAAAAAACATTCTTCTCGTAATTTGCCGGAAAAGTTAAAAAGTACCTCGTAAAAGAAAGATTCCATACATACCATATAGTAAAAGTAAAAAATGGGTAAAAAGGACATTAAACATACATGAAATCATTTTTATGAAACATGGACTTGGGTGATAACAATATCCCTAGTCAATATACGAATAAACAATCTCAGAGAAGAACGAGATTGGAATAGTTATCCCTTACCTTAGGTCCGATATGCTTTGTATGGATCCAAACCTCTTGTATAATGATTTAAATAATATATTTGACTTATTACATAATCATATTCATTGTTATGATATCATATATGTTTCACTTATGACTTTATATTACCCGTTGTTTTGTAAATTCCATGTTAAAGCAGTGTTTTGGGTAAAATCATTTCATTTATCTTATGTGTTTCGGCTTTTCATTCTTGATATTATTACTTATATCCAGGTTTACATAATTTCAGAATGTAAAGCATGAATTATATATACTATATATTCATCATAAACATATATATTATAGATCAAAAAAAGGAATGAAATACACCGTTCATGGAGACGGTAGGCCGTACATATGCATGAACACTATTTTCGTTTCCATATTGAAATGAATGAAACTAAATAGACGACATACATACATATATATACATAAATCCAGTAGCATTATTATGTCATATATTTCATTATTATTCAATATATAAACTTTATAATCATTCATGTATGATTAACATGGAGAATGAATCTCATCGTGTTGTGGAGACGGTAATCCGTACGTACGCACGAGCGATGATATCATTCCCATAATTATTGAATAGAATTGGAGTGGATGGTATAATATATCAGAATAGGTATGATGTTATAATAAGCATATATAGTTATTCTTTAAACCACTATACACATCCATGTATGGTGTTGGTGGAAAAACAGATTATACCACGACGTGGAGACGGTATTCCGTATATACGCATGCGTGATGATTTCCTTTTCCGTTGGATGGATAGAAGGTGAAATGGGGTTGTTTCATATTTATAATAACATATTAGTATATTAATGATACTGATGTTATTACAATATAATTAAACTACTAAAGAATAAGAAGTTGATGAAGAAAAAAAATTGAAAGAATCGGTAACGGATATTACCTCTTCTTTGACACGCCTATTTGAAACCTCCTCTTAGGGTACTAAAATTGGTATTTGAAGAAGACCGGGACCTCTAGTATGTTTCTAGGGAAGTTGAGAAGGGAAATGGGTAAGGTTTGGCCGAGATTAAAGGCTCCAAATTGTGTGAGGAGAAGAGGGAGGAGATGCCCTTTTATAAGGGAGGAGATGGTCACATTTGGAAATATAAGAAAATATTAATTTATATTAAATCCCAAACCCACCTAAAAACATCCAAAATGACTCAAATCCGAATATTATATGATATAGGGTTGTAATCTAATCAACCAATAAAATTTAGACATGTCAGGAATTTATTTTAAACATTATCAACTTGATTTATCCTTATTTAATCAATTTTATTTTATTTTTGGTAATAACATTCTAAACTTTAAATTATTAAAAATAATTACTTATTTGTTATGAATTGTCCATAATTTTATACTTTGTAACATTTTAGACCATATAAATATAAATTTTTAATTTTTAAATAGTTTTTTGATTTTTAAGCAATTTTATAATATGTTATTTTTATAAAATAACAATATTGTCAATTTTTGCACTATTCATTTATTTGAATTTAAATAAACCATATAAAGAAGATATGTTCAAACTAAATGATTTAATAGATTAATAAAATGTCATATTTATCTATAAAATTTGTGGATAACATTAAATAGTTCATATAATATTTATTTTAATATTTTTAAAACCACTTATTTCATATTTCTCTTAATAAAATAATTTCAACATCACTATTATGCCAGCTTTAATGATAATTATTTAATCCCTAAAAATTATAAATAAATTCATATGATGTATATAAGTTTTTTATATTTCTAGAGACTATTCAGGTTACAAGTTTCATGAAGTTTACCACTAAATTAAAATTAATATACTTATAATATTTAAGAGAGTGACATGTTGTCACTTTCGTTGGTTTTAATAATAATTAAATTATTTTCAAGGAAAAAAGTCCATAAAATAAATATATTCCAACCCTTAGGGGATATGGGTAAACTTTTAGTCATCCAATAGAATTTTGAAATGTGTTAGGGTAATTTTATAATCTTATATTTACCCTTAATTACCAGATTTACCTTTAACTATGCTAAATAAAATTTACTGTAGTTACTATTCATAATGCCCAAAAATAAAATGTATCTTATTAAAATAATTTGGACCCACTGATTAAAAATATGGAATCCATTTTTCCAAATTCAATACAAAAAATTTTCAGAAATTAAATTAAAATTAATCTCATTGTCGAAAGAAAACGAGTTTTTGGTTAAAACATTATAAAAGATTAAATTGATTTAACCCAGGAATTCAAGGTAAAATAAATGATAATGACATAAATTATATTAAATTGAAAAATATATTCTATTTATACTTTAAAACCATTCAGTATTATAAATTTACCAAATAAATTATTACGATGAAAAAAGTTGTTTTTAATTAAAATATAGCATGTTTTTACTATTCATTAAAATATGAAAGTTATCAGAAAAATATCAAAACTTTATCCACTGTAAATTTTTATATAGTGATTCAATAAAAGAAGTTTATTTTGTAAAATTGAACTTATAAACATGTCAAAAATTATATTTAATGTGGGTGCGCCATCAAAAGGCGGCAAAACTGCATTTTTTGAAAAATACTTATTTTACCCGAAAAATTTATTTTATTCACATAAAATGTTTTAGAAAATTTATAAGATGAATAATAATGTTATAAAATTTAAAATTTATTTAATACTATTCATAAAGTCTAGTACATAATAATATTATAACAATATATCGTCATTTAGTGAAACTTGGTATTACGTACAACACACGCTATCGAGGAAGGTCGCAATTGCCTGTAATGCAAGCCAAGTCAGGGTTGCGTGCTATGAAAGACTCCTTTGTTGTTTCATTATAACAGAATCCAACCATTTTTTAAATTATACATTGAATATATATATATACACTCAATTTTGCGTAGAATGACTATTATCAAACGAACTTGAAATTCTGTGTAACACAATCTACAAATAGTGTTGCGTATACTGCAAGCTAATATAGTGTTGCGTATAGCACAAGATAATATTGTTGTAGCATAAAACACATGAAATCAAATAAATTAAAAAGAATACTTATCATAAAATATCGAGTTGTTACATTCTACCCCCCTTAAATTGAATTTCTCCCCCGAAATTCGTCGGCATTATACATAGTTTTCTACATGAAAGTTTATTTAATTGAAACCCACATCGTAAAATGAAATACCAAAACATAACATTTAAAACTAAAGTATGAAATGTGATAGTTACCCAAATTAACTAATCACTGGGTCTCCACATAGGAGAACATAGGTGAAAATATAGATATGGAAGAGAAATCTAATCATCATGTTCTGATGGAGAGTGGTAGAGAACATGGCTATGAAAAAGAAAACAATCACAAAGCCATAGATTTGTGATGATCTAAGGTACCATCTGATTCATCGGATATAAGGGCACTAGGACAACATTTTTGGTTTTCAAGATCATTTCCCTAAAGGTGATGAATTAAAAGAAATAATTACATGATTTTGGTACAATATCACTGTTGTTCGTGAATTGAACAATTTCCACTTCATATCTTAGAGAAATGAAGTTGAATTTGTTATTTGTAAAGTGTTAGCAGATCATGTGATAGAATGATGGGTCATTCCATCTCTTTCAAACAAAAGGTTTGCAAAAGTTATAAGTCCATCTTATGGTGAGGTTAATCGTATATGGTTCCAAAAATGGACTTATACTTTATTTATCATATCGCTTAATAAAATAAATATAGTTTCCACTAACCAAGGACTTCTTGTAGGCCACTGGTAGGAGAAAAAGTCCTATGACACTTCAGTTGTGGGTTTGATTCCCACAGCCTTGTCCGACGCAATGGGTTGTCGCTCATCCTACAGGTTGTCCTTTTTCTAAAACTACACTATTATAACATTCTAGAAATTATATCGAAAAAAAGTTCTAGCCTTAAACAATACTAACTTATGTCCAACATAATTCATTCCAATCTTTAGACTTATCTAAAATACTTCTGTCCAAGATCATAGTATAAAGAAAACAATTTCTAGAAATGTCATCTTCTGAGCATGTGAATACCATCATTTATCTCCCATATATCATATAATATATCTTGTTGGTCAAATTACAAACATGTGGATAACTTAATCGTTTATTCTCTTGAAAAATGAATACTCATTGAACCTTAGTGAAAACATGAGTGGTGTCTAAAGTTAATTCTTTCCACGTACCAAAACCCCAATATTCTATATACTCAAACCACAATATAACTATTTCCTTATATCAGTCATGAGCTCATGAATACTATCAAACATTTCATTTTCTCCTTATCCCTTCATTATGCACATATCATCTTCTTTCCAAAAATATCTCAATCACTTTCCATGGTTATCAGTACTATAAAATTATTGAAAACCACAATAGACCAATACATAAATATTCCAATATTCCACAATACTATATACAAAATTATTTTGGAATCCCATTACATAAACACTTAATCATTCCACCACATCATTGTCATATTCAACATCGCTAATAGTGATAGCATGTGACTTCCCTTTGTCCTTTTCCTTAAGTGGTTTCTCATGTAGATCATCATTAACCCTTGGATTAGGGAATTAATTAGCATAATGACCCATTTCATTGCACTTGAAGCATTGAAGTGTTGGTGTTGCGTTCTCTGCAGTCTTTTCATTATCATTAGTAACCCTTTTTACATTACTTCGACACTCAGCTACTCGATGACCTTCTTTTACATACATAAAACATTTCTAGTCCCTTTAAGACAATCTCCACCATGCTTATTTCCACACATTGAGCATAAGGAAACATTCATCTACTTTTCACCATTATTCTGAGATTTCACCATGAACTTCATCTTTCTTTTCTTGTAAAAACCATGAGATGGATATGTAAAAACAAATTCCATTTCTACCTTGATAGCACAACACACAATTTCTTCATAGCTACTGAAGTCTCTTATAGAAAATTCCCTTTTAAGACTTGGTTTTAAGCCACTGAAGAATCGATCAACTTTAATTTCAGGTTGGATGATAAAGCCAGATACATACCTTGCAAGCCTTGTAAAATTATCTTTGTATATACCCAAAGATTCATCATCCTTTTTCTTTATTTCAAGAAACTCCTTCTCCATCTTTGTTCGAAGAATACGAGGGAAGTACTTAGTGAAAACTTTGTTCTTGAACTCGTCCCATTCTGTGGAATCAATTTCATCTGTTGGCCTCATATTCTTGATAAGATTCCACCATTTATCAGCTTCACCTTCCAAATGATATACTGCTAATATGACTTTATCATGTTCATAACATTGAAGAACTGAAAATATCTTTTCAGTGGTACTGATGCATTGTTCAGCAACAAGTGAATCAGAATACCCACTGAAAGAAGGTGGACGTTGCCTCATTATGGAATCAATAGAATATTGTTTCCTTATCTTCTCATTTGAAAGTCCATAATGATTCATAGCTTGTGTAAGTATATCAATAATATTTTGAACTACATCTCCCATAACATTGGTTTTTTCAGGAGGACAGTTATTGAATTTTCCATTACATTGATCAACACGGTACCTTCCAGTTCCAGCCATTGTCTAAAATCAAAAAAGAATAGGGTGAGAGGAAAAAATCATGCTATGGAAAACAATATAATAAAGGTGGAGTACCTTCAATATCTAACATATTAGGTTTAATTATAAGATCGTTAACGTAATTATAGGATTATAACCTATACTTATACTTAACCTTAGGGACATCCCTAGACATACCATAGAAGTATCTCTAGGGATCTCACTAATGTTCTTGCATCCTAGTTTCCAAAGTTTGACTAAAACTTTCCTCTGATACCAACTGTAGAGACCCGGATCTTGACGTACATGGACAATACATTACTTTTGAGAAATAATAAATACATAACAAAAAAAAAACAAAACTCAAGGATCGTAATAGTTTAGTGTCTTTTGAAACTTGGAATATAAACTTCTAATCATGTTGAAAGATCTTCAACCACTCCCATAAAGATCTTCCCCTTTTTGTTTCCTTACATAAAACATTTCTTTATTTCCTGGGTAAAATAAAACATAAAAATGGTGAGCTCAAATGCTCAGTAAGGGCAAACATAGAGAACATAAAACAATCCATAAACATTTGAAAGTAAAAACCGGAACATGAAATTTAAACATCAAAATCTTGAGCAAAGACATAAATCTTGGAAGTACGTAAGGAATATGTCATAATGGAACATCAAACATGATAAAATAAAATGGGAATAAAACATGTAATTGTGGAAACCATTCAGAACATGTTATGATTTCCATAGTAGCCAAGGCATTTCCGCCAAGACCATCTTAGTGGACAAAGTCCCTTTATGAATCGAGTTCACTCCTCGTTTCAGTCCGGTAACACTGAACTGGATTAACTTACCATTCCATCCATGTCTATCTCATGAGATATAAATCATTACCCAATGCATTGAAGGGAGATATAGGTCCCACCCATCTCATAATGAAATCATTCTTACATGTGCCACAACATAAACATAAATCATTCATCATAACCCAATGAATAAAATGGGTTTCATAAACATCATCCCATAATCACATAATCCATATAAAAAAATGGATATCATTTCATAATAATAAAAGTGAAACCATGTAAATCATATAGGCATTATACTTGAAACATACACATATGAAATAATGTCATCTCAGATGGAAAATGTTTTGATAAAACACTTGAAATGAATTCTTGAGGAAAATATCCTTTCTTCTTTAAAATCATTTTCTTTTCAAAAAATGCCATGTAATTTTAAAAGAAAATGATTTTTTTGAAAATAGTGATGAAATATTTTGGAGTAAGGTTCATGAAAATAAGGCTTTATAAAACCGTAAAAATCTTTTCATGTCGTATAAGTTAAAAAAAACATTCTTCTCGTACTTTTGCCGGAAAAGTCAAAAAGTACCTCGTAAAAGAAAGATTCCATACATACCATGTAGTAAAAGTAAAAAATGGGTAAAAAGGACTTTAAAAATACATGAAACCATTTTTAGGAAACATGGACATGGGTGATAACAATAACCCCAGTAAATACTTACGAATAAACATTCTCGGATAAGAACGAGATTGGAATAGTTATCCCTTACCTTAGGTCCGATATGCTTCGTATGGATCCGAACCTCCTATATAATGATTTAAATAATGTCATTGACGTATTAAATAATCATATTCATTGTTATGACATCATATATGTTTCACTTATGACTTTATATTACCCGTTCTTTTGTAAATTCCATGTTAAAGTAGCGTTTTGGGTAAAATCATTTCATTTATCGTATATGTTTCGACTTGTCGTTCTTGATATTATTAATTATATCCTAATTTGCATAATTCCAGAATGTAAAACATGATTTATATATAATATATATTCATCATATACATATATATTATATATCGATAAAAGGAATGAAATACACCGTTCATGGAGACGGTATACCGGACGTACACAAGAACACTGTTTTCGTTTCCATATTGAATTGAATGAAACTAAATAGATGAAATAAATATATATATACATAAATAAAGTAGCATTATTATGTCATATATTTCATTATTATTCATTATATAAACTTTATAATCATTCATGTATGGTTAACACGGAGAATGAATCTCATCACATCGTGGAGACGGTAATCCGTATGTACGCACGAGTGATGATATCATTCCCATAATTATTGAATAGAATTGGAGTGGGTGGTATAATATATCAGAATCATTATGATGTTATAATAATCATATATAGTTATTCTTTACACCATTATAACCATCCATGTATGGTGTTGGTGGAAAAACAGATTACACCACGACGTGGAGACAGTATTCCGTACGTACGCACGCGCGATAATTTTGTTTTCCGTAGGATGGATAGAAGGTGAAATGGGGTTGCTTCATATTTATAATAACATATCTGTATATTATTGATACTGATTTTATTAAAATATAATGAAACAACTAAATAATAAGAAGTTGTTGAAGAAATAAAATTGAAAGAATCGGTATCAGATATTACCTCTTCATTGACACGCCTCTTTGAAACCTCCTCTTAGGGTACTAAATTTGGTCTATGAAGAAGACCAGGACCTCTAGTATGTTGCTAGAGAAGTTGAGAAGGGAAATGGGTATGTTTTGGCCCAGCTTAAAGGCTCCAAATTGTATGAGGAGAAGAGAGAAGAGATGCCCTTTTATAAGGGAGGAGAGGGACACCTTTGAAAATATAAGAAAATATTAATTTATATTAAATCCCAAACCCACTTAAAAACTTTCAAAATGACTCAAATCTGATGATTATATGAAATAGGGTTATAAACTCATCATCTAATAAAATTTAGACAAATTAGGAATTTATTTTAAACGTTATCGACTTGATTTTTCCTTATGTAATCAATTTTATTTTATTTGTGGTAATAAAATTCTAAATTTTAAATTATTACAAATAATTACTTATTTGTTGTTAATTGTCCATAATTGGACACTTTATAACATTTTCGACCATATACATTTAAATTTATAATTTTTAAATATTTTTGTGATTTTTAAACAATTTTATAACATGTTATTTTTATAAAATAACAATAGTGTCAATTTTGACACTATTCATTTATTTGAATTTAAATAAACAATATACAGAAGATATTTTTGAACTAAAAGATTAAATAGATTCATAACATGTTATATTTATCTAAAAAATTAGTGGATCACATTAAATAGTTCATATAATATTTATTTTAATATATTTAATACCATTGATATTTCTCTTAATAAAATAATTTCAACATCACTATTATGTCACCTTTAATGATAATTATTTAATCCTTATGAATTATAAATAAATTCATATGATTTAGATAATTTTATTATATTTATGGAGACTATTAAGGTTCCATGTTTCATGAAGTTTATCACTAAATTAAAATTAATATAATTATAATATTTAAGAGAGTGACAAGTTGTCACTTTCTTTGGTTCTAAGAATAATTAAATTATTTTCAAGGAAACAAGTCCATAAAATGAATCTATTCCAACCATTAGGTGATATGGGTCAACTTTTAGTCATCCAATAGAATTTTGGAAGGTGTTATGGTAATTTTATAATCTTATATTTACCCTTAATTACCCGATTTACCTTTAACTATGGTAAATAAAATTTACCGTAGTTACTATTCATAATGCCCAAAAATAAAAAGTAGCTTATTAACATATTTTGGACCCACTGATTCCAAATATGGAATCCATTTTTCTAAATTCAATATAAAAAAGTTGCAGAAATTAAATTAAAATTAATCTCGTTGTTGAAAGAAAACGGGTTTTTGTTTAAAACATTGTAAAAGATTGAATTTATTTAACCTACGAATTCTAGGTAAAATCAATGGTAATGACATACATTATGTTAAATGGTAAAAATATATTCTATTAATACTTTAAAAAAAATCAATATTATAATTTATCCATATAAATTATTACGATTAAAAAAGTTGTTTTTAATTAAAATATAGTGTGTTTTTACTATTCATTAAAATGTGAAAGTTATCAGAAATACTATCAAAACTTTATCCAATGAAAATTTTTATATACTGATTCAAAATAAGAAGTTTATTTTGTAAAATTGAACTTATAAACATGTCAAAAACTAGATTTAATGTGGGTGCGCCATCAAAAGGCGGCAAAACTGCATTTTTTGAAAAATACTTATTTTACCCGAAAAAATTATTTTGTTCACATAAAATGTTTTAGAAAATTTATAAGATGAATAATAATGTTATTAAATTCAAAATTTTGTTAATAATATTCATAACGGCTAGTCCATAATAATATTATAATAATATATCGTCGTTTAGTGAAACCTGGTATTGCATACAACACACGCTATCGAGGAAGGTCACGATTGCATGTAATGCAACCCAAGTCAGGGTTGCGTGTTGTGCAAGACTCCTTTGTTGTTTCTTTATAATAGAATCCTACAATTTTTTCATTTATACATTGAATATATATATATATATATATATACACTCAATGTTGTTTAGAATGACTATTATCAAATGAACTTGAAATTGTTTGTAACACAATCTAAGAATAGTGTTGCATATACTGCAAGCTAATACAGTGTGGCGTATAGCACAAGATAATATTGTTGTAGCATAAAACACATGACATAAAATAAATTAAAAAGAATACTTATCATAAAATATCAGTTTGTTACATTCATGATCCTTATGAACCGTGATGACTAATTTGTTATACTAGGGAAAACTATTGAACTTAATTACTATCTTCTATTGATAAACCAACTATTGAAAAGTACACTTTGAAAATCCTCTATTTCCATTTATTTAACAAGTTTACCTCCTTTTAAATTGATAATACACCATAATTTATAGGATTATTAAATTTTTATGACCTTCCACTTTCTCTCTCTAGATAGGTTATGACCATGTTATCCATTCTATTGACAAGGGGAGGAGTATTGGAATTGTTTATGTTGTTATTATAATATATAGGAATATTGTAAAGTTAACTATATTGTTTAATCATACACATACTCTTTTGGATAGGTTATATTCATGTTATCCCTTTTATTGACATGTGGAAAAGTTTTAGAATTTGATATACTGTTATTCTAAAAAATATTATAATTGTAGAAGTGGATTATGAATTGTTTATTCATTTTCCCATATGATAAATTATTAGAAATAAAAAATTGATCGGTGGGGATGATATTATATAGTATCCCGATGCATTGGTAGGTCTCATGAGACAAATATTATTGGTTATTTCACTGTATTCCTATGCGTAGAAAGATATATTCATGAAGGTTAGATCATGATGTCTATTATCAAGATGTATTAGATTATGATAGAGAATTAGAATACCGAAAATATGAATTTAATAATTAAATAAGTGGTTATTATTATCCATGTGATTTATTGACTTTAATTGATATCTAGGGATATAATATGATTCCAACGTTAGTTGATTATGCATTTTTTATTTATTTAATCCTTCCAAATTACTTGTGCTATGTTTCTATTATGATAAGATTCCACTTTATGTTAAAACTTAATGATATTATGAGATCACCCTTAATTTTCTTCCTATTAACAAGAAACCTAGAATAGAACTATGTGTAATTTATATGGATATAATGGAAGGGGTAATATTGTTATTATAATATGTTTATTTTGTATATTATGTTTTCAAATGTAATGTGAGCATGTATCTGGTCTTCCAAGATTACTAAAGTAATCAATCCTATGAGAAATATTTTATTATAATGTAATAATGTAATATAAAAACCATTAATGGGTTTCTATAGTATAATATTTTTCAGTTTGGATCAGAGAAAGGTTATTAGGAACCCTATGGACTAGATTTAGAGTGACATTATAACAGGAAAATCAATCGAGATTCCTAGGTGAAATAATATAAAACCTATTAGGAATGGTATTTTATAATTCAATATCATGATATAATTATTTATTCTATTGTTTAAATATAGAAACTAATAAGATGAATGATACATTTGTGGACACCCATAGTTAATGCAGGTATATTCTACCTAGGAAAGTTATTGAAGCATGAGTTAATTCAAATTAGGCCAGAACTAAGTTAGGGTAGTTTACCTAGGTCATGATAAACAATCTCACTCATATAGAGTGACCTAATGTCCCAAAACATGGTGTAATTATGTTGGACCACTTCATGTGAAAACAAACTCCAATATTAAGTGGAGACAGTAATCTATTGGTAGATAAACAATGACTCAAGTCCCTATAGAAGATTTCTATCTTTGAAATATAGTAAAAAATAAAAATTATCATGGAGGTCTATTATCTTAAGGGATATGAGAACAAAAAATGGTCATCAATTCAAAAAAATAATGAGAAAGATGTGATAAATTTCATGGAATAGGTAATTTTAAAGGGGGTATTCGATAAAAAATAAATTATACATTAGAAAAGTGTATAAATTAATGGGATTTCTTCAATCATAGACAAAAATAGGTGAAATTGTTTTTGAGTGTGTTGATAAATTTACATGGTTTTTAGGAATGATGTGGAAAATTTACAAATACTAGAAAAAATTATTAATTGTTTTTTTGATTGGATAAAGATGATATTGTGAAGGGTGGTGGTTTGTCATGAATTTTCATCATATGATGATATAGTATCAAGTGAAGTTATGACAACAAAATATTTCTCCAAGATGTATGTATGTAATAGAAATCCATAGAAGAAGAGGCTAAATGGTGATCATGGGATAAAAAATGTGGAAAAGGGGAATAAATGGAGGATGATTTTTCCCACGAATCATAGTTTTGATAAGAAACACCATAGTGAATTCAAGATGGGAATAATATTTTTTTACATGTGAAAAGAAACAATCCATCTAGCTCAAAAATCCAAGGGAAAGGAAATAACTATTGATGTTAAATTATTTCACAATGACCCATAATTTTACTGAGTTTAACTCAAAAATGGAAAAGAGAGTATGTCCAAGAGTATGTGATTACCACATACGAAATAGAAAGAAGGAATTTTCTATATTCATTGATGTTTTCTAGGATAATTACCTCATCATCCAATTGATAAAGAAGAAATTTTCTATATTAAACTCTTTCATGATGACAATACTATTTAAAAATCATCTAATATAATGAAAGTAGTAGAATTGGTGGAGTTGAAGATACAACTATAGGATCTATCTGATAAGGGGTTTATATTTCGTAGATCTACACTATAGGGATCCCTTGTTTTATTAATAAAAAATATATATGGGCCTATGAGATTATGAATCAATTATAGGTAGATAAATGAAATTACTATAAAGTATAAGTATCATTTACCACACATTTATGATTTATTTGATCATCATCAAGTATACTAATACTTTTCAATGATTGAACTTCTCTATGGTTATCATCATCTATAGGGGGAAAGTGATGATATAATAATTATGAAATTTCGAACTTGGTATATACATTATGATTGTATGTTTATGAATTTTAAATTAACAAATACACCATTTTTTTATGGTTTTATGAAATAGAGAATTCTAGTATTATATTGATACCTTTTTAGTGGTATTTGTTAATGATTTCTTGATATATGAATACCATGCCACAAATTTACAAATAATTCTAGAGACCCTCATGAAAAAGGAATTATAGGTGAAGTATAGTAAGTTGGAATTTTTATTCATTGAAGTTTCTTTTCTTTGACACATTTTCTATAAATATTGAATATGTATTGACCTTTCAAAGATAAAGGTATTAAATAAATGGACTATACTAATGATCATAACTAAGATTCAAAATTTTGTAGTAATAGTATGTTACTATCAGTATTTTGTTCATGATTTTTTCCAGTTGTCCAACCTATTAACCGTGTTACCAAGTAAAGTGGTTAAATTAACATAGTAAATTAAATATGAAGAAATATTTTAGGAGTTTAAGAAGTGACTAATTAATGTACCTGTATTAACTCTACCACCAGGTAAGGAAGCATTTTTAATATATAGTAATACATCAAATAAATAACATGTTTGTTCCCTTATTCATGATAGTAATTTTATTATATTTTTATAAAGGAAATTGAAAATTAATGATAAAAAAATATGAAACACATGAACTTGAGATGGAAGCTATAATATTCTATTTGGAAATTTTAAGATAATACATATATTAAAAAATACGTGGTATTTATATGAACCAAAACTATTTGAAGTATATATTCTATCAAAAGGAGATAAAAAAAGTAAAATAAGATGGTTTGAACTAATAAAGGAAAATTATTTCTAGATATACTGCCTCTTTAGAAGGTAATCAAGTTTGATGAAACATTATATAGGAGGGACCACTAATTTCTGGCCATGATGAAGATTAAAAAAGGATCTTATTTGAAAATATATAAGAATGTATGATATTTTTTTTAGGTAAGGGTATCCCTCATTCATTTTCCATGAAATATCTAAGAAATCCTTATATGAAAAGAAACATAAGTCCTAGAAGGATGATGAGAAAATACAAAGACAAATTAAAGTAGTAAATGATGAGAAACAGATATAATTCATTTAAAAATATGGAGTTTTAATGGTTTAGATGAGCTTATGTGTTACATCCATACCATAGTTGAAAAGGGAGATTATAGAAGAAGTACATAGATGAAATTTCATAGTATGAGCTAGTAGTAAAAAGAATTATAGGGATTTGGGAGAATATTTCCAGTGGGGTGGTATGAATTGAATAATTTAAGACTATGTTTCTAGATGCATAGTATTTTAATAGGTAAAGGTTGAAAGGAATCATATTAATAGAGACATGAAGCCACTACCAACACCTATATGGTAATGGGATAATGTTAAAATGGACTTTATCATCAGAATCCAGAATAGTCTAAGGAAGAATTATAACATATGGTTCATGATCTACCATTTTAATAATTATTCACAATTTTTAGTGATAAGATAAGATATAACCCTTGAGGGCCTTAATTGAAACTATATCAATGAAATCAAAAGGATCAATGGGGAACATATAGGGATTTTATTTGATCATGACACATAGTTCCTAATAAAATTCTAAAAGGGTGTTAAAAGGGATATCAACACTAAGATACATTTAAGTAGCACCAATCACCCCTAAACCAATGAGTGGTATGAAAGGAAAATCCATACAATAGAAGTCATTATGAGACCAATTTATCTTGATTTCCATGGTATGTGGGATCATTATATATATTTTTGGTAATTTTAATGGAATAATAGAATTTACTCCATCATCTAGATGGAACTATACTAAACATTGTGAGCAAAGAGGTGTTGTACTCAAAATCACGGGGAAGAAGTTAAAGAATGAATATTAATTGGTGTAGAACATACAGAGGAGATAACTATTAAAGTATAAACAATTTAGGATCATATTAAAGCATCCAAAATCAGAAAAAGGGTTATGATAATAATCAAAGGAGTGAATTTGAATTTCAAGTTAGGGATTAGATATTCTACAAGGTTTCACCGTGGAAGGGATGTGAATGACTTAATAAAAATGAAAATTTAACTCTAGGTACATTTGAAATTTTCAAATTATGGAAAAAACTTGAACTATTTATTACTGATTGGATATGTTTTCTGACCCTTATAATGTACAAAATGTATTTCATGTTTCATTACCAAGTAAATAAATTCTATATCCAATGAAATTTATCATATATTAGGAAATATGGTTGGATATTTTCTTATATTATAATGAAGAGCCTATATCAATTCCTAAAACTAGAGAGAAAGTGTTGTGGAAGAAAAAAATATTAATTAGTGAAATTAGTTTTTATAAACAACAAACTAAAGGATATAATCTAGGATCTTGAATAATATATGAGGAATGAACATCCACACATTTTCAATAGATGATGTATACCCCAATCTCAAGGATAAAATTATTTAAGTGGGGAGAATGTAATACTTATGACACTTCTATAGATAATAAATTCTATATCCTGGTACTACCATTAAATAAGCACTCTAAATATCTTTTATTCAGGATTATATTTAAAAGTTTAATTTTAAAATGTTAGAAAATTATGTTAACAAAATAAACTTCCACTTTTAATTATTATTAATAATATGAGATGAATAATTATGTATAATATTTATCTAAAAATGTGTTTTATATGTGAAAATGTGAAAATTATTTTTTCCTATACATGTTAATTTTATTTGACAAAATGAGATTATTATTTTTAATCAGTAGGCCTAAATTATGTAATTATTACAATATTATTTTTAGTCATTGGAATTAAATTTCATAGTTTAATGACTAATTGACAATGTCAATGTAAAATTGTGGTTTTAAAAGGTTTTGGGTTTTTTTAAATATAACTAGTCCATTCTAGAGGGGGTAATTTGAATTTTTTTTTTCCACATGATAATGCACCTCCCACCCTTCAATTTTTTTCAAAATTTTCAACTATTTTCTCAATTATAGCTTCTCCCACTACATCTGTGGTGCTTTTATACATCATGGATTCCAATTCATTGGACATGAATATCCTCTCCTCCTATCTATTTATTCCTCTATATTATTCCTAAGGATATATGTTGGTTCTTCTGCATTTTAGGTCCTTAAAAGAGTCTCTCTTTTTTTCAGGACCTCACCCCTTAGGGATCATCTTCCTTATATTGTGTCAGTTTTGACCCGATCACCTAGGGTCTCAATTGTTAATGGCATGTTATCTCTCCTTTTAGGATGAAGATATGGCAGTTTCCAATTCTTTACACCAGTGATACCCCATTACTATAATTATTGTAAATCATAAATATCTATATTTCTTAAGGAAATTCATCTATTCATGGGGACTATCATCCCCATCACTTATTTCTTCCCTGACCAGTAGGTATTTTAAAATTAATCTTCACTCATCTGAGGATTTTGTGAAGTCTTTCGATAATGAAGGTTGGATTTTTGGGTATTTTATATTTAGTTTTTATTGAAGTTTTTATATTTACATGTAGATACTTAATTCCCATCATCCATGGTGTGGATTAGTCTCCTTGGTATTTTGATTCCATTATATAATTCCTCAATGCAAAATGTCATTGGTTATTCGATGGGGATTCTTATTTGTTTCAATGATGTTAACTTATGCATGGATAAAACCATGTTGGTTTATATTTTTGTGGTACTAGACATCTTAAAACGTTGAACATCTATTATGTATCTTACTGTTATTCCTTTGTTTATGTGGGGATAGAATGTCTTTGTCTACACTAAGAATGTTTTTCAGAATCATAAATTCCTTAATGGTGATAAGAATTCTAATCGGAGGTGTCAGTATCTTGATTGCGAGGCCTCTTTTATGGATGATGTTATTTATTATACTCATACATCTTCTTTTAATGGTACTATATTAGATTAATGGAAGGGTCCAGTAGTTTTGAAATGCTGGTGTTCTAAGACTGGGGGGGCTTAAGAAGGGGTTGGTTGAGAGGTTGTGAATGATTCATTGGTTATAATTAGTGGGTGGGGTTTAATATGAGGTGTTCTATTATCTACTTGTAATATATCCTTAGGAAAACCCTGAGTGTGAATGTGGTGGTTGGGTTTCAAATGCCGATAATTTTCCTTCTTAGGTAGGTCTTTATATGACTTCTGTTCCATCAATTGGGGTTTTGGTTAGTGCTTCTGATATTTAGGCTTCCTCTTTGGTTGAAGGGGTTAGGTCTTTGGACTTGTGGGGTTACATTTTTCTTCTAGAGATAGTGTTTATGGTGGCGAGTTGGATGGTTTCTTTGGTGATTATGGTTTATAGATCATTCCATCTCCACCAATAAAAGAATGTGATGTTTCTTTCTTTTGTACCAATGATTGTCCACATCTCTCAGGATGAGATGAAGAGTTTTCAGGTCTAGGATCCTCACCAATAGTGTTCTATTAATTTAAGACTCTATATTCCCCTTTTAGGGGCATGGTGAGCATATATAAAACTAAGGCTTTTACATTCTTTATGTTTTCTCTTTTTAGGGTTCTTTACCCTCAATATTTTAGATCCCTTCACTTCCATGTAAATTTCTTATTTTGTGGTGTGAAGTGATCCGGGAATAGAGTTTGAAGAGAAGTGTGACTAAATTTATAATGTATTTTGATCACACTTATTCTATGTAGTGGCTGTTATGGAGCTAAATATGAATGTAGATCCCAACCAAAAAGGTATACATAAATTTAGTGGAAGAAATATTTTTCATGATGACCATATCAACTCTATCATTTAGATTGTTTTAGTGCTCTAAGTTGGATTCCTCAGTGTAGAACATTTCCATTTAGTTCAGTTTTATTAACATATAATATTTTTTTTATATTACAAATGATATCCCTTAGAGAGGGAAATTTTCTGGATAAGATTATTTCACTTCAATTCCAAATCTATCTGTTAGTTTTTGTGAGGATATTTAAATATTATCATATATAACTATATAAAGGGAGTAAGAATGATTTATTCTAGCAATGAAATGTTTTTTTGAATAATTCATAGACTTCAATAATTTGAAGTAAATTGTATTTTTTGGGTATAAAGACACCTAATGGAACAAAAAAAGGGGGGTGAAACACATTTTATGTCTCATAGAATATTGGTTAAAAAATATTTAAGTAATTCTCCTATTTCAAGATTCTAATAATTCTCATCTCCCCAGAGATCTATTGGAAAATTAGACAATCATGTTGAAACTAAGGTCAAATAATCAGAGCTATCATCAATTTCTTTTTGTGAGAAAGTTGTTTTAGAAATATTTTTTCTCCCATGAAGTTAATACGTCATTGAATAAGCCTATGAATTTATATACATGGGTTCTTCCCTATAAAAAATAATCAACATCTCAAGGAGGATCTCATGAGAGGGAAATAAGTCCTTTTTATTTCACAAGAAGGTTATGAAGATCTTAAAAAATAAATATGTTAAATTAATCATATTCTATAGGAGCACTAGGATGATGAGGCTTCTGATCTCCTCATGGATAAACAAGAAACGTTTTTCAAGTAATTCATTGGAGGTTAAATGGAAGGAACAAGAAATATTGTAGGATTGTTTTTTAAAAATGGTAGATAAAAAATATGATTTTTTATAATTTTAGAAAAGAAATTGAATAAAATGATAAATATAATTTAATACTAAAGGATGGTTCATTTTATAGTGATTTTTAATAGATTAGAATCCATTCTATATCTTATTTTCAAGATCTTTGTCATGCTTGATTTATATTAGGCACGTGGGTTATCCGAGTGTCAATAAATTAGTGTTGTTCCTTAGTAATGCTTATAGGAATGTTGCATATTTATTGAAATAATATGTTATGAGGATTCTACGGGACTAAGAAATCAAAGAGTATACTTTTCTATTGAATTTGAGAAATTCTTCTATCTCATTTTGATTCATTGGAGTATTTTATAATCCATCTTAGGTCTTCAACAAAGAAAACTGTATTGATTCCATTCAAGATTTTTTAGGGGGTTATCTTCAAAGAATGAAACATTCGACCACTATAGTTCAAATTCTCAAAGTGAAGGACCTAAAATATGTTTTCTAATATTATCCTATTTCATTTTGATATTTTCCCTATATAGTATTGAATAGCTTAATAAATTGGATGTTCACTCTTATTTTAGCCATACATTTTTATGAGAATCAACATGGGTTCATTAATAATAGATGTATCATGGGGCCATTAGGCTTGCAAAATAGATGGTGGAAAAATTCCCAAGAATGAAAGTGGGCTCAAATATGATGGTAAAGGTTGACATTGATAAATCATATGATAGGTTCAAATAGAATATTATTATTAGATAAATGAGATGTTCTAGTATCTCTACAGAATTATATGATTTATTTTTTCGCTATTAATAATCTCACTGGTTTTTATTTATATTAATGATATGTGATATGTATTATTAAAATATGCATGAGGCCTTTGACATGGAGATCCTGGTTATCCTTGTATTTTCATAATAGAACAGGATAGGTTATGTAAAAACCTTAATTAAACTCTTATAGAAGGGATAATTTCTCCCTTTAGAGGAAAGCATGGTTTTACTAGAGTGTATCACCTCTTTTTCTAATGATATTGTTTTCCTCTTTAATGGATTTTTTTAGATACGTTAAAGGGTTTAACAACACCATGGATGAGTATAGTAAATGGATTAGTAAAATGATCAATGAGATTAAATGTAATGTTTTTTCTTCCTTAGGGTATTACAAACTAGTGAGTTAAAAGGATGGAGAAATGGTTAAGAATTTTCTGGAGGAACATTACTTTAGAGTACATGGGGGGGACATATTTTGATCATTAAAACTGAGGTACATCACATAAACTTTATGGAGAATCATATTAAAAATAATGTTGATAAGAGAAGAGTAGGTTTTTATCATTTCATATAAGGATTACTTGGGTGAACAATTTTCATTTCGGAAAGCCCATCTATATCATTTCTATAATCCAAGATAATAAAAATATAATTAAATATATAAAAACAATTAAGACTAATTTTCTATTGGATGGTCATAGTAAAGGGAGGTATTACATGGAAAGATGGGAAAGACTGTAGAAACCTATTGAGGAGGGGGTGTTAATTTTAGAAATGTGTAGATTCTTTCTAATATATTTATTAAAATATTTTTTGGGAAATAATTTAAGTGTGGTCACATTATGAAAGATTTATGTTGGATAAATATATGCTCAATAATTTTCAAACTTTTTAGGTTCATGGGAAGATTTGGAAACTTTAGATCTTCATAAAAGACCATATTTAGATACTTTTGGAAAGGATGATATGGATCATTGACAAGGGTGAATGTAAGGACCCCAATCCCAGTTTCCTAGAGCTAATGCCTTAGTTTGTTAAATTTGAATATAGTAAAGGAATTCATATCCCAAAGGAACTAATAGTTTAGTAGCATTGGATAACCATATAAATGCATAATAGTTTCATTACAAGTTGAAATGAATTCCAACTTAGTAACTATATTTGAAACACTAATAAACTTCTAGATTATCCTTACAAATCAATCATAAAATACATCTTCACATCCAGGGGAAAATAAAACAAAATAAATGGGTGATCTTAGATGCTAAGTAAGGGAATGTAATACAGAATAAGAAAAAATACAAAGCATCGTGAATAACATAAAGTACACATGCCATTAAAAGATAATATTGAGCATAATATGGAAGGAACTAAAAAAATGAAAATTCCATAATAAAACATGAAGATGGATATTATAATAGAAAAATAATCACAGGGGAAAAAATTACTAGATTCATAATTATGGAATGTATAATTTCATACATCATAATCATACCTTCAAGGCCTCGACCAAGACACCATACATAATGGGTAAAAACCCAAGATAGTTTGTCTCCTAAGACCTAGTGATGCTTCAAAGGGCTATAGAGGGCCCCACCCATCACATAAAAAGTCCAATTAATACCTCATATGAAATAGGAGATACATAATCAATATATACATTCATATTTAAACTAACATATGGAATGTAAAAAAATTTCCCCAACCAGTAAACATGAACACTAACCATTCCGAGTAATGCGGTGAATGGTATCAAGATAGCACATCCATAATCCATTTAATCATAAAATATTTAATAAAATATGGTAGATGATATCATAAAATAATATTCCAATTAATCATAATAATAAAAAAGTGTTGAAATAGATGGAAACTATCTTATAAAATAAACATGTAATACTTGATATAAATACTATTTTGCTTGGAAAAGAAGAGTGATTTTAGATATATATATATATATATATAATCGAGAGTGAAATAATATGGTTTTTATAATAAAATGAGTTATTTTAAAAAATAATTGTGGCATAAAATGTATTATAGAGTGCACTTGAAAATAGATAAGAATTTGAGAAGTTCCCTTGAATTGGGATTGTATATCATGAAGAATTTGAGAAAGATCTTTTTAAAACATGTAAGTCTTCATAAAATAAATAAGTATTATCATTGGTACATGTATATAGAATATTCATAAATAATTTATTATCAGTAAATAAGAATAATTAATAATTTCATTGGGGTAAATTGAAAAAAAGTGTAACTCAAATGAAACTAGAGGTTCGTGTAGAAAACCCTTACCTTATGTCTGAATTTGTTCTGCACATGACGTTAATGTCCTGGATAATAAAATTAAATATATTAATTAATTAATTTATAACCTTATGTATGTATATTTTGTTTATTATAAATATATTAAGTTTATTTTTGGACCTTTTTATTATTTATAATATAAAATTTTATTGCTCAGGGCGTTCGTTTCCTTGGTTTGCATGATTGGTATACTTGGACATGAGTAATGAGGTTTACGTAAAATGTGTATAATTCAATAGAATTGTAATTTAATGATATTAATTAACAAAAATAAGTTTAATTGGTATTATTTATTATTTTTTCCAATATATGAGGATGAATCATTTGTTAACATGATAATGATAACAGTTTAGCTTAATTTTAGCAGTTTTCAATCACAATGAATTAGTTTTGTTCTATTATTAAATATTATGTATATAAAATGGTTAAATAAAATTAAATAAGATATAATTAATATTTTTTTAATCTTATTCAACCATAAAATGGTTTCGGGACTATCCTTGAAGGTGAAACTGAAAAACAAAATTTCGTCATCCACGAATGTTGTAAATCGGCACCTCCCGGATAATGTTTTCATTTTTAAAATAAAAGAGAGAGAGAGAGGGAGTAATAATGTTTTTGATGGATCTTACATTAACATGATATTATTCTTGTATATTTATGATAATGGAGTTATCATTATCATTTGGAGAAAGTCAGTGAGAACAGGATACGAAAAGAAAGTAAATTGAAATGAAATTAAAAGAAAGTGGAAGAGGATTTACCTCTTGAAGTATCCTCCTTGATAAACTCTTTAAGGGAAGAGGTTTTGGTATTTTGGGAAGGAATATAGCTCCTAGACTCAGGTGAGAGACTATGGAAGATTATATTTCTAGAATTTATACATACTTCATGGTTTAGAGGTGTTAGGAGATGAGGGCGTGAGAGGTGGATTATACAATAGAGGAGAGGGGTGATTTCTCATTATTTTATTCATTTTTTTATTATTTTATCAAGATAATAAATAGTGTTTAATATTGTGGATAAATATTGTATTAAGTGAATGTGAGTTCAATCCAAGGTTTAATACATCATCCACGACTCAAGGAATATTTAATTTATCTTATAATATATTTATATTTTAAATTACCGCATTTTACAATTCACTAAATTTCAATAATTTATGAAAAATACCAAAAATTCCCCTTAACTATTTTTAATGTGTATAATTTAAAAATTAACTCTATTTTATGAAAAATGAATTTCCAAATATGATAAATTAAAATTTTAATTTAAATATTTATTTACTCGAAAATTGGAGTTTTAAATTAATAACTAATTTTATAACACATTCAAATTTTAAATAATGTCTCATAAAATTATCATAAATAATAAGACTACAAAATATTTATTTATGAGTAATTTTTAGGAAAATTTATTTTCTTTTAAATCATTTTATTAATTATAATATTGTGATTAAATATTTAAGACTTACAATAATACTAACAATTAAAAATTAATTTTTTAAATTTTCATTTACTTACACTATGATATAATTATATCATAATTTCATTGACAAGATGGGCGAATATTATTTATAATTTCATTAGTGAGGTTACTATTCTATTGGAATGTTTACTATTCATAAGGGACACATTATTATTCTTAATGGAATGTTACTATTTCATTTTTATAAGTTCCTTAACTTCTCGTAATTCTTATTGTAGTATTCATTATTCATTTATGATGCTTTTATTATATTATATAAGTTATTTTATATGATCTATAGTATATGAAATAAAAATAATAAGGGAAATTTCATTGATAGAGTTCTTATGGATTACATTCTCTCCTCCTAGAAAAAATTTCATCCTAGAAATTTCTAGATTATTACCTCATAAAAAGATTTGGATAGTTCATCATAAGTTCAAAAAGATACCACATTTCCTCTTCCATTTTATGATCTTTCCAAAGTACCTTCATCATCTAAGTCATCTGATTCCTCAACACTTGTTCTTTAGTGTCCAGAATCTGGAAAAACACTTCATAGTAAGATAATCCATGTTCTAATTATATTCCATCTAAAGTGAGTACATGTGTTGGGTTTGGAATTTACTTTATTGAAAAGGAGATGTGGAACACATTGTGTACCTTATAAAGTCTATAAAGCATTCCCAAATGATAATCCACAACTCTGATTCTCTCTATAATTGCAAAAGGACTATTGTACTTGGGGTTCTTTTTCCCTTTCATCCAAAATCTTATAACACCCTTCCATGGAGAAACTTTTAGAAAAACATGGTCTCCCATAAGAAATTCCATATCCATCCTTCAATTTTCAACATATATCATTTTCCTACTTTGATATGCTTTGATATGGGTTAGAATATTCATTACCTTGGTTTTGGTTTCTTCTACAAGATTTGGGCCGATAAGCTTCCTTTCACCAACATCTTCCCAACATGTTGGGGTGCAACATATCTTTCCATATAATGCTTCATATGGTGCCATTTGAATTTTCGAATGGAAACTATTATTATAGAAAAACTCCACTAAATGTATATACTTATCCGATATCCATTGAAAGTCAAGTGAGAATGATATCAATATGCCTTCTAAGGTTTGGATCTTCCATTCTAACTGCCCATCAGTTTCATGATGTTATGAAATACTAAAATGAAGCTCATTATCCAATTATTTATAGAAATGTTTCTAGAATTTTGATGTAAATCATTTATCACGATTAGATATAATTTCGAGAGGTTCTCTTTGAAATCATAAAAAATCATTGATATAGAGTCGTGCAATGTTCTCTAGAGGAAAATCCCCCCTTATAGTGAGGGAATGTGCTAATTTGGTAAGTCAATCAACAATCACCCATATTCCATCTTTCTCTCTTGGAGGTTTTGGTAATATAGTTATAAAATCCATTGTGATGTCATTCCATTTCCATGTTGGAATAGTAAGGGATTGCAAGAATCCTCTAGGATGTTGTCTTTCAGCCATCACCTATTGACATACTAAAATTCTTGATACATAATCAGTAATTTATGCTTCATACTATCCCACCTGATATATTATTTCAGATCTCCATACATATTAGTGCTACCATGGTGTACAGAGAATTTTGACCTATATGAATTATCCAATAACAACCTTTTTAGCTCAGGATTGAGGGAACACATAACCTCCTACCAAATTTCAGAATTATACCTTCAAACACGAAGTATTCCATTTCCCATCATACATTGATTTATTTCTATTTTGAAGATTCTCATCATCAGGCTGAGAACTTTTAATCCTTTCAAATAAATATGGTTGGACAACCAATTGAAAAAGTATAGATGTTTCAACTTCGTTGATAGTTTAATATCCATATTCTCAAGATCCATATACATATGATCCTTTTCAAATATGATTTTGTTTAGAACTCCATGATCCTTCCTTCACAATACATCATCTACCTTATTATCCTTCCTTGGGTGGTAGGGTAATGAACAATTATAATCCTCAAGAAACACGATCCATCTCCTTTTATTCATGTTTATTTCTTTCTATGAGAAGATATATTTCAAGATATTGTGATCCTTATATATCTGATAACTTTAACTTTATAGATAATGTATCCTTCTCTTTAGAGAAATGATTACAGATTCTAACTCATGATATTGAGTTGGATAGTTCTGTTCATGAGTTTTTAACTGCCTTGATATATATACAATAACTCTACCATTCATTATAAGAAAACATCCAATCCCTTTCAAAGATTAATAAATATAAATCAAGAATCAACCATTTCTTGATGGTAGAGTCAAGATTGGATCATTCAATAACCTTTTCATTAATTCCTCTAAACATTATTCACATTGTTTTTTCCATACAAAATTAACCCCTTTATAAGTAATCTTGGTTTAATGGTTAGATAAATGAACAAATTTATGAACAAAACAACAATAATAACCTAATAAACTTATAAACCTACGTACCTTGGTTATGTTCATCAATGTATTCCATTCCAGAACATCTTTTTTTTCTAACAAGAATAACTAATATTCCATCATTAGAGATAATATGACCACAAAAATAAATAGTTAGAAGCCAGAATTCACACTTTTTTAAAATCCCATATAACTCGTTTCTTCCAAGAGTCTTCAAAATAATGTCCAAGTGAATCTCATAAACTTTTTGGATTTTAGAGTATACCATGTTATCATCAATAAATACCACAAAATCATCAATTTATTCCTTGAAAACATTATTGATCAGATCCATGAAAACCTAGGGTTCATTAATTAGTCCAAAAAGAATTTCTGCAAACTCATAATTCCCACATCTGGTTTGAAATGTTGTCTTCGAAATATCTTCATTCCTCACACACAACTGATGATATCTAGATAGAAGTTTAATATTTTAAAAATACTAGTATCTAGGAATTTGATCAAATAAATCATCAATGTGAGGAGCAGGATACTTGATCTTTATCGTAATAGCATAGATTTTATGGTAGTTAATATATATCTTCATGGACCCATATTTCCTCTCAGAAATGAGAACAAGGTCTCCCTATTGAGAAAAACTAGGGAGAATAAATTTTTTATCACTCAATTACTTTAGTTGTTTCTTTAGATCAACTAATTAAATTGTGTCCATTCTATAAGGATTCTTTGACATAGGTCTTGAACTAGGAATAAAATCAATAGAAAACTAAACTTCCCTCTCTAGAGGATGTCCAAGTAAATCCATTGGAATTACATTGATATTTGCCTACACAATATGTACATCCACAATTTTTTGTTATATTTATTCTCTAATAGATATTGAATTTTCATTATCTATAAGAATTATATTCATTAGTACTAATAAGGGTACATCTAGATAATAATCAAGTGGCGAGGTTTCATCTCTAATGATAAGGGACTCTACATCGTTCAAAAAAATTGTAACTTATTCTTTTAATAGATTTTTGCAACATAATTTTAAATCTAATGCATACTAAGAATTATATAAAATTTCATCATAGGTATGATGATAAGGTCAATTTTGTATACTTCTGTATATTGTTTATATTACTTTCTTTTCAATTTATATGACTTAGATAATTATTTTTCTGACTTGATAGCACATGAGACTATATCTTTGTACAATAAGAAATTTTGGGAGACTAGTTCCCTTCGGAGGAATGGTTTTAAACCATAATTAAATCGATAAATATTTATCCATGCATTAAAATATGTAGTTTATGGAATGCCTTTATAACCTTGTAAAGTTGGATTCATATGTTGAAACATTCCCATCCTACTTTTTCCTCAGATTTAAGAATTTTCTTTCAATATATGCTCATTGTTCATTAGGAAAATATTTTGTTGTGAAAATTTCATTTAAATACCTCTATTTTATAATTGTAATTTCTAACACCTCTTTTGTGTTTGGAATTAGTGAAAACCATTGATTATCAGGTCATGATAGACGATAAACATCCATGACAACCTTCTCCTATTCATTACTTCCCAAGGACATAAATATCTTCTCTAAGGAACATTTCCATTGCTCAATTAAAAATGAGTTCGTAGTCCCGTTGAATGATGGAAGTTTTTGTCACATAAAGTATTCTAACATTTCTCCTCCTTTTCATGGATCAAGATGCTCTATTCAAGTATGGTTATTGTTTATAACCCAAGACATATATCCTAGTATTTTTATAAGTTTCTCAACACCAGTCACATCTCCAATACCAACGTCATTATCTTTCATAGGAGGGAAATCCCTACATGGGATACGTGCATTCAGGCAGTTTCAATTTCTTCCACTAGGAACCATTTTTAAATAATGGAATACACTAAGTTATTTTATGAATCATAATGTATAATATTGAACTAGAAAAACAAATACCATAAATTGAAATTTTATGCATGTCTAATCTCATAATAAAAAGTATAGGTTCTTTGGGGACATATTAACATTTAAATCCATCACAACGGTTTGTATACTAAAGGTGAATTTTCTTAAGAATATACATGGGGACTGTCAGACTTGGTGCACTGTAATTACCATTATCATGTACATGGTTACATCGATTTTGGACCAGGACACCTTTTCAGAGTTTTTACCCCTAGGTACATCATTTCCAGAGCCACATCCACTTGTAGTATCCTGGAAAAGATTTATATCCAGGAAGATCCAAATAATATCTACTTTACCAAAATTCTAAGATGTCCTCCTATTCATAGCCTCAAAGACTATCTTATGGTTATGTTCCCTAATCAATATTTTCCAAATCTAGTTTCTGATATTTCTAATAAACATTATTTGATAACAACTGTAAGGAACAAGAACCATGTTTCCTAGAGCTGGGGAATTATTTTATTACATTTTCATATAAATAGGAAAGTATTATAAAGAATGAAAGAATAGTTTAGTATCATTGGAAAACAAGATACATTCATAGTAGTTTCATGTTATATTGAAATTAATTTCAATATAGTTATTATATTGGAAGCACCAATAAACATATAGATTATACTTAAAATTCATTTATAATATACATATTCACATCTTGGGGGAAAATAAAAAATAAGAAAGGGGTGATCACAGATGCTCAGTAAGGGAATGTAATAAATCATAATAAAAAATATAAATCATGGTGAATAACTGAATGTACACATGTAATTAAAACAAAATCTTGAGAATAAAATAGAAGGAATTACAAACATATAATGCTATAATAAAACACAAAAATGGATACTATAATAGTATAATAGTCACATGGACATAAAATTAAAATATTTATAATTAGGTAATGGATAATTATGGCCATCATAATCATATTGTCACGGCCTCATCCAAGGAACTATACATATTGGGTAAAAGTTTAAGTATGTTTGCCTCATTGGATCTGCCAATGCCTCAATGGGCTATAAAAGACCACACCCATCACTTAATAAGTACAATTAACTCCAAATATGAATTGGGAGAAACATAATAAACATATCCATTCATATTGAATCTAAAAATGAAATGTATATAACTTTCCCCTATCAGTAAACATAAACACAATCCATTCTAAGTAAGATGGTGAAATTTGTCAAGATAGTCCATCCATAGTAAAAAAAATCATAAAATATTCAAAAAAATATGGTATAAAATATCATAAAATAGTAATATTAATGAAATATAATATTCAAAAATAGTTTTGAAATAGGTGTAAATACTCTAATAAAACCATTAAGTGATATTTTAGAGAAATAATTTTTTAATTTGTAAAGAAGAGTTATTTTGAAAGAAATCATTGTATAAAACCATAATTGAACTAATATAGATTATTTTTATATTAAAATTAATTTTTTTTTGTAAATTATATCTGGATTAAAATAAATTATAGAGTACACTTGAAAATATGTATGAATTTGTGAAGTTCCCTTGAATCGCTCTTGTTTATTGAGAATAATTTGAGAAATATCATTTTAAAACATGTAACTACGTACAAAAGAAAGATGTAATTTTGTTGGTAATTATTTATATATTATTAAAAAATAATTTATGAAGATTAAATAAAAACAATTCATAATTTCATTGTGGTGGAGAGAAAAATAATAACCCGAAAGAAATTGGAGGTTCGAGTAGAAAACCCTTAACTTATGTCAAAATGTGTCACGAACTTACCCTTAACATCATGAAAAATAAAATTAAATATATTAATTAATTAATTAATATCATCCTATATATTTATTTTATTTATTATAACTTTATGAAGTTCATTTATGGAAAATTTTAGGAGTTATAAGATACCATTTATACATTCATTTCTTTGGTTTTCACGATTGGTATACTTATATATGAGTAATGATGTTCACGTAAAATGTGTATAATTATCTATAATTTGAATTACATATTATTAATGGAAAAAATAAGTTTAGTTGGTATTATTTCTTATTATATTTCCATATATTAGGTTGAATAATTTGATAGCATGTTAATGATAAATGTTTAGCTTAATTTTAGCGGGTTTTCGATCACAATGAACTAGGTTTGTTCTATTATATAATATTATGTATACACAATGGTTAAAGAACCCTAAATAATATATAATACATATTATATAATCTGGTTCAACCATAAAAATGGTTCTATGACTATACTTGAAGGAGAAATTGGAAAACAAAACTTCATTACCCATGAAGGTTGTAAATCAGCACCTCCCAAATGATGATTTCATTTTTAAAATAAAAGAGAGAGAGAGAGAGTAAGAATACTGATGATAAATATTATATTAAAATTATATAATTATAATATTTATATGATACTAGAGTTATAATGTTTATTTTTATATAGTTTTTTAGTAGAGGATTAGAAAAGGAAGTAAATTTGAATGAAATTAAAAGAAAAAGGAAGAGGATTTACCTCTTAAATTATCCTCCTTTAGAACCTCCTTAAGGGAAGAGGTTTTGGTATTTTAGAAACAAAAATATGTCATTGATGTGGTTTAGATACTGTTTAAGTGTATTTGGTAATAATTTCTTATTTAATCAAGACTTATGGGTGCGACGAGAAGAGGGGTGAGGAGTGGTTTTTATAGGGGAGAAGAGAGGCGATTTCTCAATAATTTAATTCATAATTTTATTATTTTTATCAAGAATAGAATTAGTCTTAATTATTGTGAATAAAGATTTTAATATGTGTATATAAGTTATAACCAGGGTTGATTACATCATCTATGATTTTAGTAATAGTTTATTTATCTTATACTGTATTTATAAGATAAATTACCGCATTTTACTATTCACTAAACATTCAAGTATTTCAGAAAAATCCCAGAAATTCACCCTAACCATTTTTTGACATTTAGAATTACAAAATGAACCATATTTTATAAAAATAATATTCAAAATTTTAAAAAATAATTTTTAATTAAAATCTTTATTTACTCAAAAAATATAGATTAAAATTTATAAGTGATTATTTATCAATTTCAAAAATTAACAAAGGTCTCATAAAATTATCCTAAAATAATACGACAAATATTGATTTATAAATAATTTTTATATAAATTAATTTTAATTTAAATATTTTATTAAATATAATATTATAATAAAGTATATAAGAATTAAAAAAATATCAACAATTAAATATTAATTTTCAAAATATTTATTTACTTACACTATGATATAATTATATCATAATTTCATTTATAAGATGGCCAAATTTTATTTATACTTTCTTTGGTGAGATTACAATTCAATTTGATGATTTAATATTCATAACGCCCATATTACTATTCCCATGGGCATGTTACTATTTCTTCGGTATAGGTTCTTTAACATATAAGAATACCTCTTATTTCATTCATTCTTCTTTTATAATGTTTTTTATTTTGTCATATAAGTGATTTTATATGATATATACTATATGAAATTAAAATAAGAATGTAAATTTCATTGATATAGTTCTGTGTCGTTATACTGATGTTAGTTTCTAGTATGATAATTGGGTTAATAATCCTCCCTTTGTGTTGTCCTATACAAGATTGTTCTCCCCTAGAGGCTAGTGCATTTTTACAATTCATGAAGATCGTGTTGAGAAAAAATCAAAAATATCTTTTTGATGAAATTCAAATTTTTGAAGGGGGAGATCATTGTGCATTTGTTACTTCAACATTTAGCTCTATCCAGGTGGTAGATCATTGAAGAAATATCTACATGGTTAAGGATATGGAGGCTTGGTTGGTGATATTTGGTGGAATGGTATTCCAGTCAATTATAACTTCCTTATAGGGATTATCATTGACCTTGAAAAACCTGTTGACAGTGAGGTGAAAAATAAAGGCATCCATTTTGTATCCTAATATTTTTATTACTTCTCCATTAATGATTTATTCAATTCTAATATTTTTATCGAAGGTGAGTGGGAAATTTTACCATGGAATATGTTTGGTTATTTTTATGACTCGATATTCCTTCATATAGTTCTCCTGATTTTTAGATCATTGGATAAATGTAAATAAACGTTATAGTGATTTAAATTTGTGGTGTCTTCTCCTTAATATGTGTTATAGGTTATTTATAAGTATATAAATATTGAAAAGAACAATGATGGTCTAAAATTAGTTCTTGTATTGAAATTTTGATTATGAATCCTAATATCGAAGCTGGGTTGACTTATCAAGTGGATGGAAAGATATAATTTTCTTAGATCCCTTAGAAAACAACTAAAACATATCCTGTGTTCAATCGGTTGGAGAGGGAATTGGGTGTGATAAAATGGACCAGAATTTAACTAGAAGTTAAACAATGATGGGTCATTCATGTGAAGAATCATTAGTGAAGGTGGGTTCATTTGGAACTATTGGGGTTATGTGGAGGTGTATTTCAGTACATTTTATGATCTGGTAAATTCTCTTCTTTCTAAGGATATGGAACTTCTTAGTGGTCTTCTCATATATAAGATTTAAAAGATTAGTATCCAAGAGGTGGTGTTGGATTCCAAATTGTTGTAGAGATCACTTATATGTCAAGTTACATCTCAATTGTCCATTATTTTTCATTTTATATTGTAAAAGGACCTATTGGGTAATTTCTTGTAACTTAAACATACCCCACATGAGGGAAATAGATCAACAAATAATCTATCTTTTTAATCATCATACCAGGACACTCTCACTAATTATTTTAGTATTGAGTCACTTCCTAATGATTGCATGAGAATTTTAAAATAATACCCTTTTAGGACACCACCATTTTCAGCCACCTTGATTTAAAGGGGTTGTTCTTTTTATTAAAATCTATATATATATTTTTCTGTTTTTTTCAAATAATTAATTTTATATGAGTTATATAATGTTTTATCTAAATTAGCCAGAATACTATAAATTAAAAAACGACTCTAATATTATCTTTAAACACATAAAGAATATTTACAAACACTTATTCAATAATAATTAATAGAAAATAAGAATTAAAAACTCTTAATAAATAAACAATCATTTTTATATAAAAATAGTTTTCTATACCAAATATATTATTCTAAAAGTTAATTTTCTCCAATATAGAATTTTAATTAGGTTAAATGGATCTAAAATTCTGATTTAGTAAGTTAAAATTTGGTATGAAGGGTTATCTTATATTTTTAGTAACAAAATAATTTTCATGGTTAATTTTAATCAATATTAAAAAGGGTAAAATGGGTAAATGAGGTATCTAGAATTTTTAATAATTAAAAGGTCCCATATATCTTCTATAAAGACATATTGTTTATTAATTTAATTCCCACATGTCCCACCTACCATTTCTCCTCCTAATTCACCAAATAACCCAACACCCATGTGATTATATTCCTACCACTTGAGTAATATTTGTTTCCATGAGAAAGGACATCATTTTCACCCATGATAGGAGCTTACTCCGACACTTTCTCTCATTCCACTCCACCCAAAAAAATTGATCATGAATTTCCCTTCCCCAATCCCTCTTAATATTTCCCAGAAATTTCTTAATATTATAAGGATTCCTCTTATGCTTTATGAAGCTAATTTTCAAGGTAATGGTTTCCATTCCTTATCTTTACTTATGATTGAAACTATTTTCATATAATACCATTTAAGAAAGCCTTTATTAATTATAATTTCACACTATTATCTCCCATTTTATATGTTGTTAATGAGATTACACTTATCTCTTCTCATTATATATTTTTTGCGATATAGTTATTATAATAATATAAAGGCCCTCATTCCCCTATCCATTATCAATTTCAAATTGTTATTGTAATGTCACCACACTTGTAATTATATATAATTATCACCCATTTTATAAACAGAAAATTATATTTCATGTCATTAAGCTCTTTATCAATCCATCGTAAAGCCCAAAATTATGAAATTTTGGAAATATAAAGAGTTTTGGGTTTTCGTAGAAATAACATCTCTATTAGGATTTTAGTGAGTGGATGTAGTTATGGAAAATATGCACCAATGGGTAATCACCCCAGAAAGGGTTGGTTGAAGTGTGGAATCAACCATTACCCTGATTCATGATGATTGGAACTAACAATTACCTCTAGGATAAAACTTCTGGGGGATAACCTTTGGGATATTCACATTCTCTTGACAAATCTAGATAATGATTTCCTATAGTAGTGAAAACTATTGAACTAAATTTTTATCTTCTATTGATAACCCAACACATTTAAAGTATCTTTTACCACAACCTTATCATTATTTATTTTATAAAGGCAATTCCTTTTACATTGATAATATCCACTAGATTCTATGTTGATTATGTCTGGTTTAACTATCCACTTTCTCTCTATGTATGTGTTATAATTAAGCTATCCCTTATGTTAACATGTGGTAATTCATTATCATTCCATGTTCTGTTTTTATAATATGGATGATTATTGGAAAGTTGATTGTGTATTGATTATCCGCCCACCTTCTCTCTCTGGAAGGGTTAAGATCACTCTATCCCTTCTATTGATATGGGGAAAAGTATTAGCATTCTGTATGTCATTATTCAAATATATATGATTATTTTAAAAGTTTATTATCATTTGTTTATCCATTTTGTCAAATGATAAATGAATTTGACATAATAAAGTGAATTTTTGGGGCAAAGAATGATATAGTCCCTTGATGAATGGTCATACTTAGGAGAAAAACATGTATAGTTATTTTTGTGTATGCATTATTTGAAAATGATATTTTCTTGAAGGTAATATAATGACGTCTATGATCATGATGTCTTTAATAATGGTATGTAATTCACAATAATAAATTATTCATTTAATCAGTAAAGAACTGGTTATTGTTAACCATGTGATCTATTTACTTTTATTTCTTTCCAAGGATATATTATTATCTTATATTTAGTTGATTATATCATTACATTGTTTATTTATTACTATGATATCATTTTTTCCAGGATTTTGTAATGTTAAGATTCTAATGTATATTTTCCCTTAACAAGTATCTAATATTATGCTAAACATTATTTCTTTCCCCAAGAAACCTAGAGGATAACTATGACTAATTTTTAGGGATACAATGAAAGGGAAAATAATTTCCTACCAATAGGTTCATATTTTATTTTATGTTTTGAAATGTAATTTATGTATGTATATAGTATTTCATGATCATTAAGTTGTTTGATCCTATACTAACTCTCGTATTATACACCAATAATTTAATATGACTACAAGATTCAGGAATTTAGAGTTTGATATGGTAAAATAATGTTCCTACTCAATAAAAATATATTGATTAATTATTAAAAAATAAGATCTCAACTTTATGTGATGTCATTTTATGCATCAAATATATTTTCCTTAATGAAATATTTTTTTAACATTTATAATTAAATATTAATATAAATTTACTAAAATTTTATGATTATTATTTTATTAAAATTATATCATTTTTAAAATAATCATATAAAATATATCTTACCTTAATTTTTTTTATGTTTTTGAAAATATTAATTTTTCAAGGAATAGTGAAAAATACCAATTTCATGGAAAACTGTCTTTTACATTCAATTATTTAAAAAGTAAAATTTTCTGTCAAAATTATTTTAAAAATATTTGAGTTTATTTTTATTGAAATAGTATAAGAATTTTTTAATTAAAATAATTCTTAATTTTGGTATAAAAACATTTTTATACTTAAAAATGCATTTTTCTGGAAAACTATTATTCGTCATGTTTTGTGGTTTTATTTAAAATGATATTTCATAAAATTATAGAGATAATATTTGAAGAAATGGATTCCATATTTTTAATCTTAATGTAAAAATTTTATACATATTTCTTTAATTTTTGTTTTCATTATTAACAGTAACTGGTGTAAATATTTTTCACCTTGTTAATTGTAAATTGTGAAATAAAGGTTAAAAATAATATGATATGGATTTAAATATTATTATAACACCAAAATTATATATATATGTAATTATTTTATTTTTTACAACACCATAAAATATTCAATGATATATAAACTAAATTACATTTTTTTTGAAAATGACTTTACTATAATTTTATATAAAGAATAAATACAAAATGTAACACCTTAATTTTAATAACTATAATATTTTCTTATAGAGATAAAATGAGGTCGTTTTTTATTATAAATATCTATTTGTAATGATTATTTTTTTACCATGGTAATTTTATTTAATTTTTAGTGATGAAACAATTTACCTTAAATGCTTACACAACACCGACACAATGCATGTTGAAGGAGAATAAACATCAATTATATGATTTTAAAAACATACATGGTATTAATTTTTTAGAAGATTTATAGTGTTACATAAATATTTTTCGGATAAATAAAATTTATTATTAGATTATTTAAAATTTTACATTCAAACAATATTAAAAATGTTAATTTTTAAAAGTCAATTTTGGGAATAGTCCATAAAATGACGTTAATGGTATTTAATGTTAATTAATATTTTATCAAAAAATTTGAAATTCATAAAAAACATATATTAATAAAAATTAATAGAATATGGTTTATAATTTCACAAAATTTTAGCTTATTTTTCAGTTTTCATTTTATATTAACTTTAGTGACCCCTAAATAGTAAAATACGTTGATATCATGGGACCATCAAAAAGTTAATGGGGGGGGGGGGTAAAACTTAGAGATAATGATTAAACCATAACCTAAACATGTCTAAATTTTATTATATGATGCATTATTATATATATTATTCTTATATTCAAAATTTATCAATTTATATCCATTTGAAAATGGAATTTAATTTATATCATTTTAATACTTTAAGTGGTTCAAATGGTTACCCCTCCTCTCTTACAAAAATACACAACATATCCTCTCTTTCTCACACTTCATGAGTTTATTATCTCTAAAATAACAAAAAAAAAAGTCTTATTAACTTAATTATATACATTATATCATTTTTCTATATTAAAAGACCACCCCTATGGTCCTTAAAGGGAGATCCAAAGGAGGTTCTTCAAAGTGGATGTAATAATTTTGACCGAGTGTTTTGATTTTACTTCATCTCCTACCTCCCTCAATTATATACTAAACATTAAAATATAACTTGATTATTATGTCCTATAAAATAACACATTTTTAAAGGAATAACTTTATATGTCTCCTTTTTTATTCATATGATAAATGAAAGGATCACTCATGCATATGTGTGGAGTACTACCTCCACAAAGAGATACAATTCATTTTCCATAACCGCATCACATGGATACCTATAAAGATGTATTTAATCAATATATAATATATTTTTGGTATTATTATATTTCTATAATGGTTAATTAGTATTTAATTTTCTTTTATTTCATCTATTGAACTGTGGGAGCATCACTCATGTATACATACGAACTACCATCTTTATGAAGTCATGTAATAAATTTTTCATCACTACTTTACATTAATAGTTATAAAAGTGTATATAATGATTAAATATGATACCAATTAAATTATTATAATATTTATATTACTTAAATAAGATTAAAGTATAATTATTGGGACTACAAAACTGAAATATGGTTAAAAATGAAACATTGAACCCCTAGAAATGAATATTTTAATAAATAATTATTGTCAAATAGGTGTTTAAATGTTGTAATTGAATAATATATGATATTTTAATTATGTATATGTTTCTTATATTGAATAATTATAAATTTATATTTATTATTCAAGAGTTCAAAGTGCTTATAAAGAATGTCAGATGTGAGGTAAGGGTTGTTCGTCTCAATAATATTTCATCGAGACATGTTTTATGTAATGTACCTATTCATGTTTACGAGGTGTATATATTTTATTTTTTACATGTTATATTCTGAATATCATTATGTTAATTATTTTTAAATTTTAATTTTATGTAATCATTTCACGAGGGTAATGATTAAAAAGTTAGCAAATCAGTAACAATTAATTCTTCAATATCACTTTAAATCATGATTATTGAAATTTATTCTTCTTTTATTGGAATTTTATTCATTCACTCTTATAGAAGATCATATATTTTATTATCCTATAATTAAATATAATTATTCCATGTTTTATTCCCATTTTCCTCTCTATGGTACTCAAATAGAACTAAAATAATAATTTTAAGGGAAACATACCTTATTTACCCTTATGGTTGGGAATCATTTTCATTAATATCCATATTTTATAAAATATTTATGTTATGTTATTTTATATTATCCAATTATTTTTTAATGTCATTTGAAAATATAATTTAATTATTACAGAATATTTTAAAATGAATTTTCTTGCATTTTTTAGAATGATTAACCTTTTTATGTTTTAACAAATTGTGACAATTATGTTTTTTTACACACACAACATCATAATGTTTCACCACCATTTTGATGTTTCTTTGATTTTATGTTTTATTTAGATGTTTCCATGGATACATTCAAAGAAAATATTTTTGTCAATATTATTGGCATTTTTAGTTTTAAATATATCGAAATAAAAGCATATATTATATTTTTTATGAGAAATGTTTTAAATATTTATTTAAAGGAATTTTTCATTTAATTCATCATTTTATATTTATTATGATCTACTAAAATATTTTCTTATGATACAAGTTTTATTACTTCTCTTAATAGTTTATAATTATGTTATAATTTACATGAAACTAGTTTTCTTTCTAGGGGTCAATTAAGCTGTGATTACTACATTTGGGACTATGATAATAAGATGTTTATAAAAACCATTTATTTTCCTAGATCTAATATATGATGATATGATGTATTATTTTTGATATTATGTTATATATATGAATTTATTATGATTATGTGATGGGTAACACCATAATTACATATATCACTAATGCATTGGGTAATGATAATGAAGTTAACTAGGTGGAAGGTACTCATAAGATAATGTTGGAATTAAACAAAAAGAATTTTCCAAAATGATATAATATCCCTGAAGAAATAATGTTCTGGGAAATGCGACTTGAAATATGATTTCTATTAATATGATTATTACATACTTTACGTCACTCTTTTGTGACATTATCATATGCTTATTATATGTTTTCATGGATTATAAATGTTGATTCTATTTGGATTCATGTTTTATAAAATGCCAATATTTATTCCAGGTCTCATGATTATGATCCATGAACTGTGGGGTATGATTTTATTTTTTATAATCATCCAATAAAACTCTTATTCTCATATTATATTTATAATTTTTCATTGATTAATATCTCCCTTTTTTACCCTTACTGAGCATTTAAGCTCCCCCTTTATTATGTTTTCCATTCCCCAAGATATTACTAAATTTTTAATTATGTTATTCATAATAATCATACTAAATGTGGAGAGATTAGTGGGATATGTTGTTGATTTTTTTAAACAAGTTATTTATATATCTATTTTTATGAGGATGGAAAACATCTATGGTTTTTAAATGGATCATAATGTTATAAAATGAATATTTATAGAAAATTAATTAATATTTATGTATGAAATTCATTGTCCACTTCATTTCTTAGGATTATAATGTATCCACGTTAATAAAAATGTCCTACACTTAGTCTTTTTTATTGGTAATCTCTTGTACTAGGTTAATTCCAAATCTTATATATACTTTCTCTTCTTTTAATTAAATATGTTTCTAGATATTTCATAAAAAATTTCTTCTATAGCTTCTAGTGTCTTTTAATTAAATTAATTTTATGGAATTATTAATAAAATCTCTTGAATTTGGGATTAAAACATAGTATAATTTCAGATGTTTCTTTCATTTGTTAACCCCATGCCATTTTCACTATATCATTATCACCTCTAACTAATATCATGATTTTGTGGTCGATGTATTATCCTTTAACATGGTCTTTTGAATATCACTATGTATTTTCAAAATAGTTTAGGGTGGGAAATACAAATATAGGTATTTTATAATTGATTAATCACATGTGGTTATTCAGATAAATGGAATTCTCTTAATGGAACTTTTTTATCTATAATTTATTTTAAAGGAATGTATTTTAGCCCAATCACATTATCTGAGATACCATTATTCCTGATGTATTAAATACTTCCAATAATATAGATAGGTCTCATTGTGGATCCTCAAATTTTATTATACCAAACTACATAACATTCAAAATCATCTAAAGTATACATGGTTTAAGGTTTCGATCATTGGAGCATATTTTTAGCATAAGTATACTATATGAATAACCCAAAGTAAAAGTAATTCCATACTCTTTGATTCTCGTTTCTCATTTTAACCTCACATATTTATCAACGAGTTATTACATAGCATTCTCATTCATCTCAGATTTATTTCAATAAATATTCAAAAATAATATGAGGTTAAATAAATTTTTTTCATTCTAAAGACTAAAGTCAAGTCAATATATATAGTTTTAAATACTTGATCATGTAGTTAGATTTATTTCTCAGGAAACTATGATCTAGGAGAAAAAAGATAAAATACCCCACAATTTCAAAGTAAAAGAAAAATGAAAAAAATTAAGATAATGAGGTTCAATAAATCAACTAACTAAAATATTATTTCTAGTTTTTGGTGGTTTTAAGTCAATGAAAATGATTCTAACATCCTTTAACATTCACCAGGTATAATTAAATTATAATGGTGGATATCATTTTATTTTTTATTTCTTAATCCCATAAAATGAAACAATAATGATTTGGTATTGTTGTTATTATTAATTTCATCCTTGAAGAACATGAATCACTAAAAAGAATAAAATGTAACAAATCAATGAATATTAATACATCAATTTCATAATTAAAAAAATGAAATGCAAAAAAAAATGGAAAATAATTTTTTTTAAGAAGTATATATATCAAGTTAAGCATAAAATATGGTTTCTATAAATAATTAAATTTTATTTATTTTTTAAATGTAATTAATTTAGATTATTGTGTAAATACCAAGTAGTTGTTATCCAATAGATCAATTTTGATAAAAATATCTATAACATTTCATTTTTAAAAAAAACTGAAACTATGTTTCACTAAACCCGTTTCATAAAATCTAAAGAATGATAATTGATACATTCATAAAAAATAACACTTTACTGTATTTATTTTCTTCCTTATTTAATAATACTATAAAATAATTAGTAGATAAGGTGAGAGAATTCATCTCAATAATTTTCTAAAAATAATTATACCCAAGTGAAATCTATCTAGAAATATGAAGAAACCAATAGGTGAAAAAGAATGAAAATGAATTATTCAAAATATTTTAGACCTTTAAATTTTATTGAAAAGTGGGGAATAAATAAGTCCATACATTTAATTTCTTGGCGGTTCATTGATTGAAAATTAAAATGTATATATATTGATGGATGTTTGGTTAACCAAAATCAAAAGGTGGATATTATTTCAAATAAGTGGTTTTTTGTTGGATTTATTGAAATTAATTGTTTATTTATAATGATATATTATTATACCCAGATGTTGTGTGTTAGACTTAATAAAAATAGTTTGTGAGGAAGAATTGGAACCACTATAATGGATATATTGTTGATCATATGTGGAACTACCATGAAGACATTATATTTCATGAATTTTCAATAAGGACCAAAATTATTACTTAATCCATCATCAATATATGTTATACTATGTGTAACATAATTATTTTAGTATATCCAATTGTGGAATATGTAAGAGTTTAGATACCAGTATTTTGAGAATTTGAGTAAAAGATCTATGGAGGAAGAGCACATCACATCATGGGGGTACACAATCACACTACAAATGAAGTTCATATAAAATAAAAAATTCTTGAATATCCCAATAAACATATGATATTATGAAATTTATAGACTTGGTAAATTTATACAAGTATGGTTTTTTTCATACATAATATTCAGTATTATATAATATATTAAATTTTACTTAAAAAATAGTCACCAGGTCACATTGTGACATGTAGAATGTTGAAAAATTGAAAAGGGAAAACACTCATTAGGATATGAAAGATTTTACATAAGTTTGATTTTTTAACTAAAATTAAATATATTATATAAAACTGAATATGAAAAATGTAAAATCATCTACTATGATATATAATGATACTAAGAAAGATATGTAAGAAATAATAAAGGTTAGGCGAGGTTATACAGTTGGAGAAATCTCAGCCATTTGTGGATAATGATATATATTACCAATTCAAAAATACAATTGATAATAAAAACTTTATTTGATGACTTCAATCCACAAAAAATAACACTTTAGGATTAAAGTGAATGTACCATGAAGTTAAGATCTTTAAAGAAAAAATAGAGGACATGATTATTGATCTTCATGAAATATAGCAATATGAATTAATTATTTACATCGTGGGATAGTATTTTATGCCACAATAAGTATACAAAATTGAAAAGAGTTAGATAATAACATTTAAATATTTAGTGGAGTTAAATATAATATATTATGTTGATTTCATGAATCTAGTTTTTGAAATGGAATCACATTGCAGATAATGATATCACACTCTTATCATACTAGGGAAGAAAAAGATCATGCTATAGCAAGGAAGTCACACCATGAATCTTTTATTTTTTGAATAAATGTAAAATTATATATGATTTTACAATAAGGAATATATGCCCAAGATTCTTGGAATTTTACTGTTCTTTATTAGTATATTTTGACAAAAAATAAAAAGTATCAAACACATGGAATGATCATGGGGGATTTAAAGAAGTCATATTGATTGTAATTATTAAATCAGTAGTTTGATGCATAAAATAATTTATAAAAACATCTTGCAGTAGTTATATTAAGGAAAAAACGATAAAAGTTTTTATATATTTTTTTGATAAGAAGAAGAGGATAAATCTATTAAGGATTTCCATCAACATATCTAGTTCGATTCAATAACAATAACTTGGATATTAGATGAATTACACTACCAAAACCCTTCATTAAATAAGGACCAGTATATAATAACTCCAGTGTGGAATTATGTTCATACAGAGGATGAAGTGTTTCTAGTTGGTTTTTGTGTCAGAAAAGTATTTAGTTAGCATATTTAGTGGTCATTATAATTCATATGTGATTGTTTGTAAGTGTATTAAATGTGGAAAAAAAGATTTTCAATTTTAGAGGTATGATATAGAATGATTTAATTCTACATTCTAATTATTAAAATACTTTCATGTGTATAATTTAACTTTTCCATTACCAAACATGTCTATGATGGTGAATAATTGGGAGTGTCTATTGGATTTATAGCGAGTCTTTTCTCAACCTTATAAAGGTAGTCGGTCTTGGAATAGAGGGACTGTAACCTATAATAATATATCCACTGAAAGAGAGTATAATGGATTTTGGTACAATTTTATATCACCGTGTGTATTCTCTTTAGATTATTACTTAGTGGTGAGTTTTGTAAAATACATATTTTTTATATATTATTTGCATTTTTATCACATGTGTTTAATGTTTCCATGATAATTCCAATAATAGGTTAAGAGATATAATGTGTTCCTTCTAACAAGGGAATATGATCTCTACAGACTAGGGGACTAAAAGGAAAGTATTTTTTTTACTTCATGTTAACCATTATTTTACCCCACTATATGTGAAATTAGTTTTTATTTTCCCACCATGTGGTATAAAATCTAAAATTTTATCAATTAAGGTTTAATTTCTAAATAGTTTTTAGATTTTCCGAGCACTTGGATTTAATGATAAGACCTTAATTAATTAAGTTATATAATTGTTTTTGGATAAAAGAAGGATATTTTTGGGTTTCTATATGATTATTGTTAAGATATCATTTAATATATCCCATGAGATTATAAAAAGAGAAAAAAAATTTAATTAATACATGTTGAAAATACCCAAATGATATTTTGTATAGGTAAATATAGTGAGGTTGCAAGAAACACTTCATTGTGCTAGTTTTTATGATATTTATTCATTGTTGGAAAATATATATATAAATTTAGTATAAGAAATGGTGGATTGGATATTTACCAAAATGTAAGATTATAAATATTTCAATAATGAGATATTAAGGAACAAATTAGATAAATACCAACTAATATCAAAATTCATGAAGAGGAACAAAACTAAGAATTACATGTAGAAGTACACACCCACTGAGGTAATCGATATTGATATTAATATTAAATAAACATTTAATATTATTTTTGAAGATAATTTTATATCCATAAATTCATATTCCTTTTTAGATAAAAAAATATATGGATAGTACATGGAAAATGTGGAAACTACATCCAGTCATGAATTTATATACTATTGGAGTTGTAACAAATATGGTATCAATAGATTATAAGAAGAGGTTGATAAAATAACCATATATTGGGATGTGGGAAATGAATTTATAGAAATTATTTCCAAGGAGGATATAATATTTACTTATTTAGATGTGGAATTTAATGAAGAAATTATGAAAATTAGTGAAAAGATGAAAGGATAAAGTGGTCTACTTATGGAAAATGTGCATGAACAAGAACAAATATGGCCATAGTTATGTAACTAATGTTATGAAACAACCAGAGAACCCTGGTAACCTGATAATTGAGATGGTCCTCACAAATCCTGAAGGAAATTTCAGATCCCCATGGTTTTATGACCTACACCTAGCATCACAAAAAATGAATGTGAGAATGATTTTTCCACAATAATTGTAGAAGTAAAAGAAAAAAATATAGTATTGATAACTATATAATATCCAATGGTAGTAATGTACTAGAATTCAACACGTATATAAATTTCAATGTACTACAACCAAAGTACGAAAACCTGGAAAATAGCCTAAGTCCCGAGGAACACAACTCACCAATTCCAAGGTTCAATAGCTTGATCCACCTCTAAGATAACCTTTTCCCTTTCTCAAACCTGGAAAGAGATAATCTAAAAACACCCTTAGGTACAAGTTGGGTGTGAGATAATTCCCATAAGTTTTTCACTCAAATATTCCATAAAAAGATTCCAATATCAAATTATCCAATAATAATCTTTCAATTATGAAATAAATAGGCCATGCATCTTAAAACTATATTTAAACAAATCATGAATTATAATTCAAAATATGTTAATAATTTAGTAATTCATGCTTAACATTTCAAATAAGGGAAATACATGAAAAAATAATGGATTTACCTTTAATCAAAGGGTGATTTATGCTAACAAAACTTTTCAAAAATGGATTAAATAAACACATTTATATAAAATAGTTTATATAAATTCTAATGTCATGTAAAACACTTTACAAAAAGTGAATATATATACATTGGAAATATAAAAAATTGAGCGACATAGTAATATTCCAAATAGGTATGATAAATCTAGACTATAGATATTAAAAACTATGAAAATGAAATGTATGTACATACCCCACTTTGGGAATAAGTAAAAAAAGACTCATAAGCATCACCTAAGAAATGATGATGTAAATATATGATGTTTTATAACATTGTATGTTATAAAGACCCACCCAAAATAACTTACAAACTACCTAAGGCTTGAATGTGATGAATTACAAATCATCTATGGAAAATTTATTTTATGAATTCTCAAAATACAATTAAATCCCATTCTATATTCCAAATATGCCAATTTTCTTAATAAAATTATAATGGGGTTTTAATAAAAAAACATGCATTTTCCTCAAGATAAACCTCTATGGATTCCATTAAAACATTTTAATTCCATTTTAAAAAATATGAATTTGAAACCAATTCATCCAAATATCACAATCAATATCACAATTAAATCTAAAAATTTAATTTTTCATATAATTTCATCAATTCATAAGACACCCAAAACTCATTAGATATGGGGTTTTTCACAATTTTACTTCAAATCCAAAATTTAAATCATACAAAATTTCCACGAACACACACCCCAATTCAATGGAATTGGGGGTTTTCCAATTCCATGCCAAAAACCAATTTTTCATAAAAACCCAAATTCACTAGAATTGGGGTTTTTTAATAAAATGATATAAATATATGTAAAAAATAAAAAAATTCCATTTAAATCAATAAATATAAATTAAACAAATTGATTAGGGTTAATAAAAAAAGGGCATCATAGTAGAACTATCTACCATAGAATCTAATGGATCTCGCAATGCCAAACCCTAATCAGGATTTTTCCGTGAAGAAATATGATAACATAAATTGGATTAAAACATAGTTTTAAGATAAGGAAGATGTTATTAAATCCTTAGATCAATATTGGGATCCATGGAACCATAGAAGGAAGAAGGTAGATCCTAGGAGAACAAGATAGGGACAAGGAAACTAACCATGAGAAGATCGAAGGCCATTCATCTATCTTCAGATCGGTTCTGGGAGATATTTAAGGGCCCAAGAATATTAAATGTAAAATTGAGGTTGGGAGAAATTATTTTGGTTCAAAGGAGGTCAATCTAGGACCAAAAAAAGGGGTTTTGGAAATTTTAATAAAAATTTTATCTCTTAAAATCCCGTACGTACAGCTTTATAGGTAGACCCGCAATGTTAGACCAAACCATGCCGCATGGTTGTGCCCCTATTTTAAATGGGTCAAATGGTTTCTAATATGTGGGAACATGAATTAAAAATATATTAAACAACTATAAAACATCCCACAACCCTATGTTTCATGGTTTTCTATGATAGGTCACATGGTTTGTGAAAACCATGCACCAATCGTGAACTCGCCTAGAAATTTCTAAACTTTTAAATTTTCAACACAAAACAACCCCCCAAAACACATAACCAAAGCTTAATTAAAAATAGGGGTCTAATAATACCTCAAAATATTAACAACATGTTATAACCTCCCCGACATAGAAGATGTTTTCCTCAAAAAATCCTATGAAGAAGCCTCTATGTCAAAAAGATGAGGCCACTGCTCTTTCATCAGTGTCCACCTCTCCCACGTCTCATGAGAATCCAAACATTGATGTTATAGAACCAGAACCAAATGTATTTTACACCCAAAAATTACCTTGATTTCAGAATCAATTGTCTTTATTGGTCATTCAGTCATAGATAAATAAGGATCAACATCAAGATTATGCTAACTAAGAACATGAGATAGATTATAGAAATACATTCAAAGATAAGATACATGGAGCATGTTATGTATCGATTTCAACCGCGATGGTAGATATAATGACAATAAAATTTATGCACCTTCTCAAAACCTCAAAAGGTCTCACAAAATGAGGATAAATACTCCATTTAACCTCAAGATGTCAATGTAGTAGGTGAGGGTAAACTATCAGTAACACCTGGTCACTAATTGAGAACTCCAAATGTCTACAACGACGATCATCATAAGACCTATATCATCTATATGGAACCAAAATCCTCTGATGAATCAACTAGATCATTGATGCCATATCTTTCACCAATATTTTTCCAACCAAGGATCTTTCACCAACCTCTGACCAACATAATGAAGATTTTCAAGGCTGACTATACAAGTCCTCAAAAGGAGCCATCATGATCGTGGATCCTAAGACCTAGAAAATCTGAGAACAAAAGAATGAAGAGAATCCTCAATAATATGTATATATCTTTCTATCTAGACATCTGACTACTTATGGTATTCTATAATCAAATGAACATGAGATCCCAATGCCTCTTAAAGGACTCTTTAAAAATGATAAGTGAACCAATGATCCCTATTTGAGACTATAGTAGATGGATCTTTGTGAAAGCAAAGTATCTATTTCACATATATATTTCCTAACTCCTCAACTTTGGATATACCAATAATGGGTAATAAGTTAGTTCATTTTTTCCGTATATTGATCACAATCCATATCACATTATTCTTTCTCTTGGTATGCGAAAACAAAAAACAGAAATTCCATAGAGACACCATCCCACTTCCAAGTATGTACTAGAATTAGTTGAAGAAAATCCAATGGTTTCTGGTGCTCACCCATAAGCAATTAGATTGTATAATAATGAGAGATAATGTCGATAATTCCCCACATCAAACTTGTAAACAAGAACTATTGCAACAAGTCTTAAGAAATATTCATGTCTCCTGGGTACACAACCCACTAGGAAATATGGAAATCACCCATCACGGATTTATTTTCCACTAACGGCATAATGAAATGTTTCAGAGAGCATATAATTCCCTCTTTGGAGAACCACTACTGAGAAAGTATATCCCCACCATAGATTCTTTAATGCTATGGAACTCATCATCAAGATACTTATCCTAGAGAATCAATTATCACATTTCATAAAGGCTATATGTTAACTGAAAAATGGAAAAAGAAACCTCAACCACTAATTCTGGGAATCCGATCTGAAACTATGTAAAGAGATGAATAAAATTACACTCTTCTGGGGATTATTTCACTACATACACTAATACAAAAATGGGAAAGGGAAGCGCTACCCCTTTATTAGTGCCTCTTTTAGTAGTGCTGATAGAGGGGGGATTTATCAGCGCTGAAAAAATTTATATTGAAAAAAAATCATGAAAAAAAAATTATTGTTATATAAGTATATTAATTTGTATATAAATATAATATATATTTTTTAAATATATTTTATATACGTATAAATAGAATATTACATTTAATATATAATAAATTTAGTGAAAATGGATTTAAAATATTTTAAAAAAATATTATTATTTAATAGTTTTATAATTATTATCAATTAAAAATCATTTAATAAAAATTTGAAGACACAAAAAATCAAAACAATTAAGAAAATATCTAAAATATGTTGAAAATGTAACTCAAACTTTAAACGGCCATAACTTTTGATCTGGGTCTCTGTTTGAGCTCTACGACATATCAAATCGAAGCCTGTGACAAGATCTATGCAATAATGATGAAAGAAAATCTTTTGTCACATTTATGAAGCCCAAAAAAGGCCCAAATGGACTCTAAATATGAGTTTTTAGTCGGGATACCCCGATTTGTTAACATTAAAACACGTACGAATTCTTATACAGATATCTATTAGCCCTGTACAACATATCATATCAAATATTGTTTCATTTTCATCGATTTGACTGGTTGTGGAGTTAAAAAGAGCTTCTAGATTATAAGTAATGATTGTTTTAACATTCTATGGATTTTCAAATTCACATATATATGTATTTACTCGTAAATATATATATGTGTGTGTGTGTGTGTCTGTGTCTGTGTGTGTTGTATATATATATGTATGTATTTATTTAATTATAAACAAACATAAAAAATATATTTCATAACTGTATTTAAAACTAATATTATAAGTATATATTAATATACAAATAAATATATGAATAAAAAATTAAAACTAAAAATATATATATAAATATATATTAATATATGAATGAATATATATATACACAAATATATGAATAAATATATTTATATTAATATTAATCTATATCAATATACGAATAAATATAACTATATTTGTATATAAAGAGATATATCATTAAATAGAGGATAAAACGCTGATAAAAGTGGCCTTTATCAGCGCTTTTCGGAGCGCGGATAAAAGGGACCCCCCTATATTAGCACTGATCTTTATAGTGCCTTTTTAGCACTGTTAAAGGCCGTTTTGAGTGCTGATATAGGCCATTTTTTTAGTAGTGATGGGTCATAAGATTTATAGTCAAAGTATCTGTAATGACATCCCCTTTCCCCATGGTATAGTCGATGTTGAAATCGAAAGACTACAGGTATTCCACCCAACTCCTCTGGTGGAGATTCAAATATTTTTTAGAGAAGATATAACTCAAGATCTAGTGGTCTAAAAAAACATTAAATATTTTGAAAAAAAGGTAATTCCACCAACTCTTATGTTCATACATCACCGCTACAAGGTCAAGGTCATGGGTCAGATAATTCTTCACATGACCAAAGATGATGAGATCCCTAAGAAACAACCAGATTATCCCACATAACAATTAATCCCATTCCTAAACCCAATGCCTCAAAAAATATAAAATCTCAAAGACATTCCATGTTTGTTCCCAGGTAATAACTTATTTCACCTTATCAGGTTCAACTAAAATACCATGTTTCGACACCATGCATCCTAATAATTTCACTTACCTAATATAGAAATCGTACATTGAATATTTAACATAGATTCAATGATTTCTCAGAAAATGTAGAACCGTTCTCATATGATGAACATGATCCTACTCATACATAGAGTAAATGAGGATTTCATCCCAAAAATAACTATGAATGTATCATGATACTCATGGAAAATCCAATTCATTGAATCTATAAATAATGAAGGAGAATTTGTTAGAAAAAGGGCATGATAAGGTACTAATAATTGGCAATAGATTCTCTGAAAGTACATTATATGAATGTCAGATTATTTTACCCTTAACTGATGGTAACTAGATCAAATGTCTTTTTTTGAAAACAAATTCACCCCTTGAACTAATCCAATAGATCATCAATAACTAGAAACAAATATTTTTTTCATTATCATAACTCGATTGAGCCTTCAGTAATGTACACATAGGTGAAGTGAACCATCATATTTCATGGAAAATAGAATTGGAACTACCGAAAGTGACACACTTGGACATATAAAACCCTTTATTTAAATGATAATATGAATGGGACTTCAACACTTTCATTCTAGCTAGATCTATATGATAAGAAGGAATAAGAACTGGTTGAGTACTAGGAATTTGGTCAATAGTAAACTCTATCTCCCTTTCTGAGGAAAAACAAAATAAGTGTGAAGAAAATACATCAGGAATTTCCATGAAGATAAGAGGGAGATCTCTGGTCAATGATTATAGCTCAAAAACAAATGCAAACACAAATATTAATTTTCCCAACTACAGATATGAAGGCCCATCTCTGCTCGACCTTGGAACCCATTCTCAAAATAAGACACAACAAAAAACATCAGGTGTAGTGAAGAAGATCCATCGAAGATAACAATCAATTTGGGGTTTGTTGATAACGATAAAATCCATATCTAATATGATTTCAAGAGATTTCATGTTCAAAACTAAAAAATTAAAATCTATATCAATATATAATAGGGAGAAAACACATGTGGCACTACATAGAACCTACTCTATCTTTATACCAAGGGGTGTAGTAATATATATTTCACAATATAAAATCTCCATAGGAAGAAATATAATATTTACAATATGGGTTGAAATTAAAAAATGATATGTGCGAGTATCAAATAGATTAGTCACTAATGAAGAATCTGTAATAAAGATACCTCCCATGATCAAAACACATGTATTCATTTATTATTGAGATTCTTTGAAATCTTGAAGAAGATTCATCCCAAATACCTATGGTTGTAACCCTGATTCATGTGAATAATCTGATTGACCTGAAGTTTTTAAGGATATGATGATCCCGTTACACTACGTAGAGTGGAATAAATTTGGAAGAATCATTACATGTTCCCTGAATGTTTGTAGGAGCCACAATTATTGGGTGCTTTTTTGAAAAACTTCTTTGAATTCCTTTTCATTACACAATTTTAACAAACCAAAGTACCTATACCCGGAACGACAAGAGGTTTTGAATTTCCTTGATGTTGAGAACTATCATGAGAATAATCACACTTCCATTTTCCCTTGAAGAAGAACACTATTCCACTTGGAGAGAAAGTAACTATAGATAAACCTATCATTCCATCAAATTCCATCTTGAAAATCAATTCTCTATCCAGTACATCATCATAATAAATATTATTCATCCAAAAAATATAATAATGAATTTATTTTGGAATTACCAACTTGAACCTTTGAGCCTTAATATTCTCATTTGATAAAATCTCTAGTTTGAAATGCAAAAACTCAACAAAGTGGTTTTCATACTCTATCACAGTCCTTCCATTCATATTTAGATTAAAAAACCCTATATACTTGGCCAAAAACATCAAATCTAGATAAAATTGGTTGATGAAAATAAAATTTATGCCTTTCCACTCTAAGCCCTCATTATTCTTCCATGTTATCATCACACCCCACAATCTTCTAGCTTGTCCTTCCAGCATGAAGTTGGAACACTTCAATTTAATTTCACCGGGTGCTTTCAAAAACCCAAAAAAATGGTCCATTATGATCAAAAACTAGTCAACCTGTTGAGGGCCATTTGCGATAGTGAATGGTTCTGGTTTCTAATGAAGGAACTCCTGAGAACAAACTCTGAGAATGTACCTCTAAGGTTTTATAGCATTAACCAGAATTGGAACTGGAGGTGGTTCCAATATTTGATCTTGGATAGTATGTACAATAACCTCAATGATATTTTGGTCCATAATAGGATTCAATCAGGGAGGTTCATATGTATCTTCCTCCTGGATTTGATTCACAGATCTTCTCGAAGGCATGATGCTACACAATATCAGTAGATAACAAGGAGGATATCAGATTAACACCCAAACTAACCAAAAAGGGAAATTAATCCTACTAGATAGAACACACAAGATTTGGATGTCAGTATATATAAATCAAAATTGGGAAAATAAAAGAACTAATCCACAATATGTCTTTCTCTTACCACCCCTAGTGAGTTAAGGTTCATTGCAGTGAGAGATAGCTAGATACTTAATCATAACTACCTCCTAAGTCCAAAAAATATTTTAAAATTCATACTAACTTCAATATAAGATGGTGAACCTTCCCCGTTGATACTAATTTATCCCAAAATAGCTCTGGTACCCTGGTAACTCTATAAGAAATCCTATCGTGACATGTCTTGAAGGGCATTCCCAATCCCCAGAGGTTGATGAACAACACCTGGTATCACACAAACTGAAATTGGGAATGGGTTTTATTGAATAATTTCATTAGTAAAATAAAAAAGTTAGTATTCATAAACATAGAAAGTTCATTGGGAGTAATTAACTAGAAGTAAACGAGGCAATAAATCCCAACGTACCATAAAAAAAGTAACAAAACCAAGAAAACAACCCAAATCCCTGGGGACACAACTCACGAAGTCTAACACTCAACATCTAGATCCACCTCCAAGAGAACCTTTTCCCTTTCTTTAATCTAGAACAAGATAATCTAAAAACACATGAATGCACAAGTGGAGTGTGATCTAAATCCCAATAGTATTTCCCCCAAAGATTTCAAAACAGAATTCCAATATCAAATTATCTAATAATGTGCTTTCAATTTTCAAATAAATAGGTTTGGAATATTAAGATCATATTTATACAAATCCTTCTTTATAATTAATAATATATAAATACTTTCGAAATTCATACTTCATATTTAAAATAATTTTAATTCATTTCAAAATATGGAAATTACCATTAATTGAAGGACACTTTACACAAATTACACTTTTCACAAAATTGATTAAATAAACATATTTATATAAAATAGTTTACATAAATTCCCAGGGCATGTAAAATAGTTTACAATAATTTCATATACATATATTTGAAATAAAAAACAATTTAGAAACATGATAATATTACAAATAGGTAAAATAGTTTAAGGCTATAGGGATCTAATAATCTGAAATATTTAATTATGTACATATTCCCCTTCGGGCCTAAGGGAAAGGGGACTCATAACCATCACATAAGTAATAATGATGTGTTTATATGATGTTTTAGAACATTTTAAATTATAAAGTGCCACCCAAAATAACTTATTAACCACCAAAGGCTCACATGTTATCATGTATAAATCATTGATGGACAATTTATTTCAGTACTGGTTAAAATACAATTAAATATCATTCTCCATTTAAAATAAGCCAATTTTCTCTTTAAAAACCATAATTTTTTTAAAAGGTTACTTTTCACAAAAATGGAACCTTAAGGATTCCATAAAAAAAATATTTAATCCATTTTTCAAAAATATGTATTTGAAACCATTTCATGAAAATTTCTCAATACATTTCACTATTAAATCCAACAATTTAATTTTCATAAATTTCAACCAATTTCATCAAAAACCCCTAATTCATAGGAATTGGGGGTTTTCACAATTTTCCATCAAATAAATATTTTAAAACATATAGTTTAAATCTCATAAATGTTTAATAAACATGCACACCAATTCAATGTAATTAGAGCTTTACTAATTTCATGCCAAAAACCTATTTTTCTTTAAAATCCCAATTCCCTAGAATTGTGTTTTTCCAAAAAATTAATTTTAATCTATTTAATCAAAAATAAAACAATTTATTTTAATTAAAAAATTCAAATTAAAAAAATTAGGATTAATAAAAATTGGGCGTTGTAACAGAACCACCTACCTCTGAATCAAATATATCTCGCAATGCCAAACCCCAACCAGATTTGTCCACAATAAATGAACATTACATAAATGGAATCAAACCTAGATTTAATATCCCAAAAAGTTGTTATTAGATCCATAAATAAATCTAGGGATCCAATGGTCCCTAGATAGAATAAGGGATACAAAAATAGAATGATATGAGGACATGGAAACTAATGTGAGGATATCAAAGGGTGTTCCTCTAGCTTCAGATCGCATCCGAGAGGGATCTGAGGCCCCATGAATCCTCCTTGGGAGGTATGAGGAAGATAGAAACATGTTTGGATCTAAGAAGGTCCAGCTAAGAACTAAAACATGGGTGTTGGAAATTTTTAAAAAAATTCAAATCTCTCGATTAGACCAAAATGTGCGGCTTGGCCGTGAAAAAGTTCTAAATGGGCCATATGGTATCTATTAAGAGGGTGAATGGATTGAAAAACAATGCAAAAAACATGAAAAAAATATCTACATTGGGTTTCATAGTTTGGGAAGTCTCACGGAAACTATGCACTAGTTTAGAAAGTTCCAAACATTTAAATTTTAAACCCAAAACAAGGCCAAATAAAACCCAATAAAATATCAACTAAAAACGAGGCTTTCATAATACCTAGAAGCTGTAAAATTATGTTATAATTGAAATATATTTGCATCCTACTAAAATGAAAATGTTAATATTTTAAAAATCCTAAAAATAGTCTTTGTCAATGTTTGAAAAGATGGATTACCAATTAAATGACAATGATATAGGCATCAAGTATCCTAAATGGAAGTTAAATTCATTGAAAGGAAAGGAGAACCAAGATATTACCTATATTGAAGAATAAAATAGTCGTGTATAAGAAGAAAACAATATAGAATCTGTGAAAACAACTAGTTTCTCAACATAGAAGAGAAGGCTCTCGAGGGATGGTATTGATGAAGTTTCATTATTATGGAATCATGGGACACACCATGAGTGCTTATCAAAAATATCAATCGATAAAAGAAGAATGAAAAGGTAAAACCACACCATCTAAACTAGTGTAAGACTATAAGAGGTATTTTTTTATTGATATTTCATCTATGTTCTAATCTTGAATTTTTTGTAACATTTTTTATCTTGAAAGGAGCTATAATCTAGATAAGGAAACCCTGTGCTCCTATGAAAAATGAAAAAAATTATACTTTGAAAAAATTTATTATAGTGGAGAAATTATTTATTAATTCGATATAAAATAATAGATCACAAATAATTGTGCACCATGAAGAATAAATTTTACACTCATAATAAATTTGTTAGAATGAATGAAAAAATTTATAGGATGAAAAAGGATACTACTCTAGATGTGAGAAAGATGAATTATAAAGAGAAGAAAACCCCACCAAGTATCAAAAAGGAAAATATAAATCTCATGGATATCAATATATATAGACATGGATAATGCCTATTTGGCCATAAAAATATGAAAGTTTTGAAATAGGTGAAGATAAGATGAGGATACCTACTATGTTGGAGGAACCATAGTAGAGAATGAAAGAATATAGTATCCAGATAAGAAACATTCAATAGTGGGATTATTCTCACAATAGAGGTAAAGACTAAGCCATGAAAAGTGAATTCCAAATAATGAATTCGGAATTATGTATTATAAGTGGTGTTACCCAATGTAAAATCACTAAAAACACTAGGAATAGAATTGTACATAATTTTTTTTTCAACAAAGATCAACCATTTTCCTAAACAGAAGGATGTCTTGAAAAAAACTCTCCCTCATTTTTTATTTTTCTTAAAATATTACTTGAATTGATTCTTATTTAATTTATATATATGATTCTTGGGGTGTGATTGTACTCAAATGAGATAAATGAAATAAGGGGTTCCTAGTTAATATAGTTTGTGAATTATAATCAAGCCTAAATGAAAATTTTACGTTGTATCAAGGACTATCCATAACCAATAAGTTGTGTAAACAAATTCTGATTTAAAATATAAATATGTAATTTCATAGATAAATAAATGATATCAATCCATATCTCAAGGGGTATCATATGACTAAATTTGTAGATTATATCTCAAAATAATAAGAAAACACATTTATGGAACTCAAGTTTATTATTTTATGTACTAATTATGTGGTATTAACTAATTACATTTTAGGATATTGAAATTTTTAGGGAAGAATATTTCATAACAAACACATTTTATCCATATTTTGAAAATTATCTGAATACATGTTGTTAAAAACTAAATTAATCCATAGAGATTCAGTAGTGATCTTTCACAGTTTAGCTATCCTTATTCAGAAAAGGAGAAGAAGAATGATTATAATAAAGACCGTGGATTTCAAGTGGTATTATAAGTTCAACATGAACATGTACTATAAATAGGTTTAATATGTGGTTTTATTTAAACACTTATTAATTTCTTATTGACTCATTGATGGTTTTGTATAAGTGTTATTAAAATTTCATGAGGTGCTGAAGAGTGTAAAAAACCTCATGTTGCACATGTTTATATAATTAAGCGAGCGATATGGAATACAATAATGTTATTGACAAAGATTATTATTTAAAATTCAGTTTTATAACTCGATGGACATAGATAATTAATTAATAAGTAATTTTACAATAATAAATTCACTAAATAAAAGTATTTTAATAAAATGATAATTAGTATATATGGTATTTATGGGATTGAAAAGTGAAAAAATATTTATTTGTTCATCATGTGGTATCACAAAATATGTGAAAAATACAGAGACCCACTGGTGATAAATAGTTCCAAAGGACAAACCAATACTTGGATTGGAGAGAATAAATGTTTGAAAGTTTTAAAGAGATCCAATAGTTTAATAATTGAATATTCTTTTGAAAAAAATTTATATATCCCAATAAGAAACAATAGGATAAAGAATTACCTAAAAAAAGGGAGAATAAAATATATAAATATATATTTCAGAAGTTTATAAGAATTATAATGTACCATAAAGACTCTAGTTGTGATAATTGAATATACATTGAAAGTATTATATATATGAAGGGGAGTATAATCTAGAAGATGAACCCATGTATTTCAGAGATATAGTGGGATAGAACATAAAGTAAAATCAAGGGAAACTCGAAGGGGAAGAAGAAATAAAAAAAAGTATATAGAAAAGTTATCCCCTTTTAATTTTATGGAAAATGGAGATGAAATAATTATATACATCAATATTCAAGGTGGATCTCAGTTTTAGAAGAGAAGGGACTATGTATTAATGGAAATATCATAAAAAATACAAATAGGAGATTCTTTCATTCAAGAGGTTGGGTGTTTTATTTATCAAAATCCTTGAAGGTTAATGATGAAGTATGGTGCAAACATGTTATTTTTGTTTTGAAAATAATAAAAATAGTTTGTGGGGAAGTATTGGATCCCCTAAAATGGATATATCAAGGTTATTGTGGTAGAATGACCTCACTAGACTGATATGTCAAGGATTTTGAATTTAGAGCCTGAAGGTTTCTGAATGTGACATCCATGGAAGTTATGATATATGTAAAATGTTTATTCTAGATTAACTTGGTTGTGTAAAAAGTGGGATCTTTCAAGAAGTTATCTGTAAAATTGTGGTGGAAAATATGTGAAGGAAGATCACATCACTCCACAGGGTATGAAATCATACTGTGAGTGAAGTTTAAAAGAAATGATAAAAGAATGGTGATGATTTTATATAAATGATGTTATTGATGTTTCATAATTGTTAAAGTAAAATACATAAGGATTTTTCATTCATAATATTTTACCATGAAGCAGGTACAAAGATCACGTCATGATCAGAGTTACAAATTTCCTAGAAAATGAGAAAGTATTTACCTGAGGGACCATTTATTTGACATGTAAAGGTACACATAAGAGAATAAGTGAGAAAAATTATGTTTTCCCTTTGATAAATATCTAAAAAAATTGAGATTTAAGAATTTAATAATCATTCCATAGTCATCATGTTCCACCACAATAGGTAAAATTATTAAATTTTGAAAAGGGAGAACACTCATTGGGATGCATGAGTTTCTTCAAATTTATTTTTTATGCACAATATCTTCTAGAATGAAAAATGCTGTAAGGGAAAAAATTTCACTATGATATGTAAAGGTACTTATAAGAATATGAAAAATGGTGTGGATATTATTTATGTTTTATAATTTTAGAAATCTCATCCAATAGTGTATTATGATACAAATCTTCAATTATAAAATAAGATTGAAAATATAGATAGTAATGAATATTTTCATGCTAATATGGTAATTTTACATGTAATTTAGATGATAAATTAGGGAGGGAGGCCATGATTGTTAAGCATTAGTATATTTATCAACATGAATTAGTTCATTATACCATGGAAATGTATGTCATGTCATAACATGATAAATTATGGAGGGAGGCCATGATTGTTAAGCATTTGTATATTTATCAACCTTATATTATGTAAACATAAAATCCTTATCCATTTTGAGCCACACTCTTATGATGATGACCATATATCATTGAAATCATTTAATAAATTCTCATTGTACCCCTCCCCTCACTCATAAAAGGGAAAATATTCTCCTCCATTATTCAAATTTTTTTAGCCTTATAGATCTAAAAGTACGTGATCCAAAATATCCATCATTTTATCCAATTCCTTCTATATCTTCTGTTCTTCTCCCAAGACCAATCCTTCATGGATTATGAAGTAACCCAAAGGAGGTCTCTCAAAAAATAGGTATATATATTAACAAAGTTATTTCAATTTTATTTCTTATTATAATTATTAAAAACATTTTTGCATCGATAAAAAATTAGTAATAATGTACAATAAATATATTTAGATATTATTTTTATTATGTTATAATCATTTACCACCACTTCTTAATCTAATGGGTGATGAAATTATTGGTCATGTGTATGTGTGGAGTACCTCCTCCACACAATGATACTCATTGTCTACAAAACATCATTCATGGTTGTTTATGATGATATATTTAATATTAATATATGACATTTATATTATAATTATTATTATTTAATGATAAATTAATATTTATTTTTCTTTCATTCTATCTATTGATAAATGGAAATACTACTCATACATATATATGAGCTATCACCTCACCATAGTATAATTTCTCATCACCGGTTTATAAGAATGGTTATAGATTTTAATATAATTAATATATATTATATTTATATCATTATTATCATCTTCAATATTAAAGAACCATTATCTATGTATGAGGACCTTAACCACCTTACAAAAAAATAATGTGTAAAATGAAGCAGTTAAAACTTGGAATGATGATGATAATGAAGGATTATTAATGAATGAGTGAGAAGATTTTAAAATTAAAATATGTATGGTATTATAGTTATGAATATGTTTATGTGATATAAGTATAATAAATTTATATATATTATATAAAAGTTTGTAGTGCTTATTAAGCTAGATGAGTCTGAGGTAATGATTTTATGATATAATCTCATTTCATAGGGGTTTTTATGATAAATTTTCCGATGATGAAATTATATGTTCTATATCACTCATGTGTAATATATTTTATTTTACAATGTTTATTTATGAATATATCATTTTTTCCTTTAATTTTCCTCTCTTCAAATACTCAAGATACTGAAAGAATTGTTTTTATGATAAACTGACCATGTTTTTCTCTACAGACAAGATACATTTAATACATTTCATTATATTATTTAAAATAATTTAAATAATATTTTTAATATTAAAAAAATATTTTTGAAATCCATTTTTATAGAGGTTTTAATTTCTATATATTTAAATGTAATTTTCTGTTCATTTTAAAAAAATATTGCTTTCATCTTTTTACCGACAACGTGAAAGGAAATTTTTTAATGTACACCATAAAAAACAAATTCTCTATCACCATAAATATTAATTTATTTAAATATTCCATTATAATTTTCAAACTTCCATTTCGAGGGATTTTTTCCCATAATATTATTTAGTTTTTATATTCAAAATAACCTATTTCAAATTAAAAGGGTATTTTCCTCAAGAAATGTTCTTGTGTTTTTTAAACGGATTTCTATTTATAAGAGAATCAATTTATTTTTATTATTATTTACTTGGGATACAATCTAATTTTACCATATTTATCCCTTCTATGGATGGTTTATGATTACGATGATGAAATTTTTATGATACCAAAATCCATTTCAAGGATTATGATTTGATGATATGATGAATGTTTTATGATATAGCGGGACACATAAGTATGATTTTCAATATGTGATAGGTTGTCCTTGAATTATATATCCATAAAATGAATTGGATAATAAATGTTACATCATGTGATAATAAGGACACTAATTAGGATTGAACCTAGTTTAGTAAGAAACATTGTCCCATAATATAGTCTTGAGAGTGATCCTTGAATAAGGAAATAAAAGATTATGGAGTGAATACATTCAATTATGATAGTATTGGAAGTGATCCTTGAATAGGGAAATTATTTTCTATGATTATGTGCATGCCAGAGAATTCTATCATATTATTTTGATATTTTTTCTTCGATCATTATTATTTATTAAATATTCTAAATTTCTTTGTGTTATGTTATTTAAAAAAAACCTTTCTCCCTATTTCATGATTAAATAATATTTAACTGATTAGGTATGATTTTTTAAGTCTTGATCATATACTTATATCTATATGATTATCTTATTATCACATGTGATCATTTATCGATTTCTCTTATGTTTACCCTTACATAGCATCTGATCCCACCATTTCATATTTTTCCTTTCCTCAGGTTGTGAACAATTGTTTGGATTATGATATTTCTAATAAGAGTTCTAGTAGTGATGAACTTAATCCAAAATGATGCATATCCTTTACCTGTATGTTTTTTTTCATATCTATGTTTATAATGGAAGTAAACCTCTATGATTTGAATTCATGTATTATTGAGAAATTTATTGAATATTTATCTAAGATTATGTAATATTTTCTTTTAAAATAATGGGTCACTATAATTGCTTTCATAAGAAAAGTTTAGTATCTTTTGGAAACTAGGATGAGGAAACATTGGTGAATACACTATGGATAAGCCTATGTATAGAGAAATATCCAATGTTTTAGTAAATAATAGAGTGTGGTTTCTCTAGGAAAATACATAATTGTCTATATAGTAAAAGTGGGCATGGTTTTGGCATAGATGAATCTAGGGGTGATAACCCAGAAAAGAGTTGATCGAATAAATCTTAACCATAGTTATAGTGCATAGTAAATTAGACTATACTATGAAACTGGTTTTACGCTCCAACAATATATGATTTGGATAATTTATTTAATTTGAAGATCCATTTTTAAGTATTTTACTTTATAATTACCGTGGATAACCTAGGATAAACATAAGTTATAATATATTGAATACAAGGTGTCATGGTTTGGACATCCTATAAATGATTTTCATTATTATATTATTTCGCACTATGAATATTGATTCTCATAATATGATTATTGGTTTCAGTTAATAGATAAATCATGGAGTAACAATTCTTATGTGGAATATAATGGAAAATGAAATGATTTTCCTTATGAGTGACTCGATGTTATGAGTGAAGGAATAAAAAATATTTTTACTATTCCTAGAAAAAATTCTCACATCATGAATCTTTCTGAGCTTTCAAATAACCAAGGGAAGAAAAAATATACTATTGAGTCCTTGATGAGGAAACACCATTCTTTTTAGTTAGTATACCCATCCACTAATTGTTGAGATTTTTATCAGTGACACTGAAAAGAAATTTTTCATTCTCTAGTGCTTGGATCATGAAAATGTTATCTAATTTTTTATCATTTGGAAGGTTAAGAGAATAATTGGTGGAATCATATCTAGAATACAGGGCAATGGAATGAAATTGTCTCTATGGAGTGGGGTGAGTTTGTGAGATTATTTTTCAATATAAAATTTCCTCGTATTCATTATATGAAGAAAGAGAAAGACTTCCAAGACCTTAAGTAAAAGGAAACAGTTCCAGTTGTACCTATGTGGATACTTTTATAGTACTTTTAAGGTATTATTCAAGCATTATTATTGAATCAGAAATTATTATTGAGAAGTACTCTAAATACATTTATCCATAAAATACATGAGAAGTTGTGAATAAATCATTTTTTATTCTATTATTTTGGAAATATTTATTGGAGTCAACCAACAGTCTCATAGTTTTTATAAATTGAAAAATGGAATCCAATGTGAATTATAATAAAAAATACCATAGAGGTAAGAAGATGAATTTTCAATTATTTCAGAATCATGTAAAGAAGCATGTAATGATGTTTGGACGAAATTGGATTCAGTTGGAGGTAAATGTTTTAATTTTGGAAAATAAGTATATAATTAAATTGAATGATATGTAATGGGAATAAGTTATATAATGATCTAAATGGAGATAAATCTACACAGAATGATCCAACCACACTCTAATTCTACAATTATAAGGAGTATAAACATTAAACTAACTATTAATTGAATCTAATGGTTAATGATGATGGTTGAAATCATCAACATATTAAGCTGAGAGAAAAAGGAAAATCTCATGTGTTCACTATTATAAATGTGGGGTTTGATAATAAATACGTGAAAGGTATACTTACAATCTACTCTAGAGCTAATAATATCCTTATTCATTCTAGATATACCCACTCATTTAAATTTGAAAACATTTATAATTGTATCACATTACCACCTTAGTGACTAGATATTGAAATAATAGTAAATACTATCAATGGTATGAGGATCAAATCTCAAGTATATAAATCTTCCCCAAATGAAGTTTCTGGGAATGTGCTTCTAGAAATTTTTTTATTCTTATTAATGTTGTGTTTGTGGTCATTTTGAGAATGTATTATATTTCCTTATGTAAGTCCCATTTCAATTTACATGGAATGAATATAAAATATGATATTCCAAACCAACCAATTATTTTCTATCAGTGTGAGGATATATGGGAACCTCCAATGGAAATTACATCCATTTTATGTGTTATTAGTCTAATTCAAAGTGGGAATTTATCATAAATGGTTGGAGAGAAACACAAAATCGCTGATATGACTATTTTATAGCAGTTTATAGATATCCTTCCAGATGAGTTATATAATGAAAAATTCTTCATATAAATAGAAATTACATATCAATTTTTGAATACATAAAACCTTAAATAAATAATTACCTAAAGACCATACTAGTTTAGTGCCTTAGGAAACACAGAAACATAAACAATGGTAAATAAATGAGCTACATTATCTCCCAATAGGTTCTTATTGAATATCAACCTTCTTAGTCAAATAAAACATAATACATATATTCATAACCTAGGGAAGGAATCATAAAAATGGGTGCTCTATGATGATCAGTATGGGTAAAAAATAGTGGAATGTAATCATAAACCTAAGCATATGGTTATGGGAATGTGATCAGAACATTAAAAGATCATACACTACATATCACAATATCAAAAAAAAATAAAGTTATAAGGATTTTTAGTTCATAATGTGTAAATTTTAAAGAAATAAATTACTGAATTCAAGAAATAATATAATAGGAATAATACATGGAACTTTTGAATGCATAAAAATGTCATATCATTATATATAATTCAAGTCGCATATCTAGAAATTATCACGTAACATTCTATGAATTGCACCTACCGGGCACTACACACCATTATCCCCAATGGTAGTTCATTCTTTATAAGTGATTGGGTCCCCCATCTTCCCATAATGCATCAGGTATCCCCATCTTCTATCATTATGGTGACTACACCAACTGGCCAGGACACACCACCATCCCCAGTAATAGTCCTTTCATTGTAAGGGATCAAGTTTCCACATCTTCCAATAAAGGATCAATCCCATTAACTTGATTCCCATCATTATCTCATGAGATATAAATCTTTACCCAATTCATTTAATGGATATATATGTCCCACCCATCCTATAATAAAATCATTCATACATGTTTCACAAGATAATAAAACATTCAACATATCCTGACCCATAAAAAATGTGGGTTTTGTAAACACAAAATCTTAACTGATGAAATGAAATGTGTATCATTAATATTTTATCACATAATAACCTATTGAAAATATAAAGGATTCATAATCATTTCATCAAAACATAACTTGTGAAAAGAAGTGGGATTTTAAAAAATATAACATAGGGAAGAGAAACTGGTGTCATAAACATCATTCCATAAGAAACATAAACCATTCTTGAAATAATATCAATGTAACCTTTGAAGGATTTCAAAGAAGGAAATGAGTAACATCAGAAAAATGTTATCTTAGATGGAAAATATCTTGGAAGGACATTGGTAAAAGAATTCATTGTGGTAAATATACTTTCTTCCTTGAAAAGGATCTTTAAAACATAACACTTTATGAAAATTATTTTCCTGAAAATAAACATGAAAAATTATAAAGAAATATTTGAAAACATTATGGAAACCTTCTTCTTTGAAAAAATATAAAGAGGTCTTGAAAATGTTTTGAAATAATTTTTCCTTTAAAACTTATAAAATAATATTAAAAGCATTTTTAAAATTAATTTATCTAAAAATAAATTGAAAAAATTAAAAAATAAGCTTTTAGATAATTTAAAACATTTTTCTTGAAAAACAATATTTTAAAAATATATAAAGTATGTTTTTAAAATCATTAAAAATAGTTATTAAACAGAAAACATTGGTGGAAACTAATTTCTAAAAAAAACATTTTAAAAAAATTCCATAATATTAACAAATTGTTTCTTTAAAATAAAAAAAAACTCAATCATAAATGAACCTTGAAGGGAATCACCATCATGATGACGAGTAAATCTGTACATGATGAGCATTCCTTTTTTCGACATAAAAAACATAGAAAAGGATGTCAACCATAAATTGACAAGAATATTTATTTTTAAAAACACTTTTGTTTAAAAGGAAAAAATGGGTAAAAAAGTATCTTATTTATCATTGGAGAACAGTAGAATATTTGTTTAACCCTTTTAGAAAACATGGTTTTGAGGGAACACATATTTCTGACCGAAGAGTGAGGTAAAGTAATTTTTTTTAAAAACACTTTCTTTTTGATCTTATATAACAAAGTGTGGAAAAATGGTACCATTACATGAATATTAAATGAATAAATAGACGATATGAAAAATCATGAGAGTTATTGGGTAACAAATAAAAATATTTCATCAGTTGTGGCATAATCATAATAATCTTGACAAATGGTGAGATTGTAGCTATACACCTTTAACAATTTGGTATCATTGAATATAACATAATGGAAAGGATAAAACTATAAGAATCTTAACACATAATTAATATAGATATATTTAGGATATATCATGTAAAATACACTATATAAATCTCATGAAAAATTATAACTGTATAACATGCCTTGTGTCTCGAAGAAGGAAATTTAAGACGAAAATACATTACCGATTTCATAACTTTTGAATCATAAAAACCATTAGATAATGGTCATAAAAATTATATTTAAATACACATAAATTTAGGTAAAATAGTAATATAATAAATTCCTTGGAATTATATTTACCACACAAAATAAATGATTGGTGTAAAAGGCATGCATCTCATTGAAATAAAAAGTGGGATGGAATTCACATACCTTATGTCCTAACTCTCATCATAATCATTCAAACCTACTATATAATATATATAAGTTTACTATACATATATAACATAACCATATTTTTATATATAATACAATTTATGGTTTAATTATGACATCATATTACTCTTTTAACAAAATTTTTATGTAACAGTTTCAATTGGGGTAACACTAGTGCAGAAAATGTTTTTTACGTCGGTTATTTTTCATTTTTACGTCGGTTTTTAGCCGAAATTTATACGGACGACATTAAAAATATTGTTTTTTTACATCGGTTATTTAAAAACCGATGTAAATAACATAACATTGCGGTGTTTATCACATCAATTATTAATTAACCGACGTGCAAAAACCAGGGGGTTTATCACGTTGGTTATTATATAACAGACGTGATAAAACAGTTGGGGGTGCTTATCATGTCGGTTATATAATAAATGACGTGATAAACCATTTCCCCGACCATTATCTGGTCGGTTATTACAGAACCGAAGTGATAAACCTGGGGGGGGGGGGGGTTATCAGGTCGGTTATATAATAACCGACGTGATAAAACAATGTGGGGGATGTTTATCACGTCAGTTATTAAATAACCGACCTGATAAAATAGTCCAGGGGAGTTGTATCACGTTGGTTATTAAATAACTGATGTGATAAATTATTCCACAAGTGTTTATCACGTTGGTTATTCAAATAACTGACGTGATAAACCCTTCCCCATTCCTTTATCACGTGGGTTATAAAATAACCGACGTGGAAGACCAATTTTTTTAAAATGAAATTCAGTCCTTTGCTCTCCCAAGAAACAACCATAAGCCAAATCAAGAATTCTTACCACAATAACAGAAGTAGACCAAAACAAGAACCAAAGAAAAATTAAGCATTTACATTGATAACATTTAAAACTTACCTCACTGGGAAGCCCCCCACCACCCCCTTGAACAACCCCCCTCACCCCGCTAGACAACCCCCACCACACCCCTAGACTTCCCTGACCCCCTGGACAGCCCCAAACACCCCAGGACAACCCCCACCCTCATGTATACTCCACACACCCTAGACAACACTCCCACACCCCTGGAAAACCCTCCCACCCCCTCACCCCACTAGACAGCCCCCACCTCACCCTTGGACTACCCCCTGACCCCCTGGATATCCCCAAACACCCCTGGACAACCCCCACCCTCATGTATACCCCCACCCCCTGGACAACACTCCCACACCTCTGGACAGCCCTCCCACACCCCTGAAAGAGACCAAAAAGTTACCAAAAACAAACCAGAACCCCCTCACCGCACTAGACTGCCCCTACCACACCCCCGGACACCCCCCACATCCCTAGACATCACCACCACCCGCTGGACATCCCCCAACCCTCCTGTATACCCCCACCCCCTAGAAATCACTCCCACACCACTGAAACAGACCAAAGAGTTAAAATAAAAGACCAAAACCCCCTCAACCCATAGGAAAGCCCCCACCCCACCAAAGAAAACCATGGGGCCTCCAATGGTTGATTAAAATTGGAGAAAATGGACTAAACCTGAGAATCAAATAAAATTTAAAATAAAAACTCAAATGGAGAAAATCACAATGTAAATCCAATCATCACGACACATTGGGGCTAGGATAACTACACATATTTGAAAACCAAGATATGGTCTCCCCCATAAACCATAATTTTCTCATAGTAGATGACTGGTAAAAATATATATAACCAAATAGAATCATATTGCAACACTAATATCAATGAAACAATACCATCATCAAGTCATAATCTCACAAATCATGATGCGGTAGTCAATCCCAACTGACACTTATCCCCCACCCCCTTGGACACCCCCTAGACACCACCACCCCCTTGGACAACCCCCTACCCCCTAGACACCAACCCCACCACCATGGACATCCCCTAGACACCACCACACCCTTGGACAGGCCCCCAACCCTCATAGACTCCCCCACCCCTCATTGACACCACCACCCACCTCCTACCCCCTTGGACAACCCCCACCCCCTAGACACCCCCACCCCCTTGGACCCCCCACAACCCTGGACTATCCCCCCCCCCACCTCCATGGACACCCTGGACACCCACAACCCTCTGGATAGCCCCCCGAACCCTCTGCACACTACACCCCCCCCCCCCTTGGACACCCCATGGAAACCACCACCCCCTTGGATATCCCACACCATTCTGTACAACCCCCCCACCCCCTGGACAGCCTCCACTCCTCTAGAAAGCACCCCACCTCTCTAGACAGCACCCCCACCCCTCCTGGACACTAACCCCATCACCATCCCTTGGACACCCCCCTTGGACACTCCCTTGGACACCCCCAATCCTCTAGACATCCCCTACCTTCTGGAAAACCCACTACCCCCTGGACAACCCCCACCCCTCTAGACAGCACCCCCACCCCTCCTGGACCTCACCCCCACCCCTACCCCCTTAGACACCCCCATGACACCGCCAACCCTCTGGAAAGCCCCCCACTCCCCGAACAACCCCCCAAACCCTCTTTATAGTCACCCACCCCCTTGGACAGCCCCCACACCCCCTTGGACACCCACACCCCCTTGGACCCCCCCACACCCCTGTACTACCCCCACCTCCGTGGACACCCTGGACACCCCCAACCCTCTGGACTTCCCCCCGAACCCTCTTAACACCACCCCCACCCACTTAGACACCCCCTGGACACCACCACCCCATTGGACAGCCCCCACCCCTATGGACATCCCCCCACCCCTGGAAAGCCCCCACCCCTCTAGACAGCACCCCCACCCCTCCTGGACACCACCCCCACACCTACCCCCTTGGACACCCCCTTGGACACCCTCAACCCTCTGGACAGCCCCCCACCCCCCGAACAACCCACCAACCCCTTTGGATAGGCCCCCACCCCTTAAACAGCCCCCCCCCCAACTCCATGGACACCCAGGACATCCCCCAACCCTCTGGACCACCCCAACCCCTTGTACATCCACTAACCCTCTTGACAGCCCCCAGAACCATGGGATTTTATCCTCAAGCTACTTGTTTTGGCATATCTAGGGATTTTAACCTCAAGCTACTTGTTTTGGTATCATGCCATTAATAAAAATTAGAACCATGAACTGTATCTCCTTCTACTCTAAAATGCTCTATTGGGAAATGAATCAGGTTTTAATAGCATATGAATACTTATAATAGTCCACGAAAATAAGTGATGTAAATAGATTATGGAACTACAAATAGTGATACCCAAAATAGAAAGAACCAAGGATCCAAAACAAACATTCCACCATGAAAAACCATATATACTTATAAAATAAATCACGCTGGTACACGGAATTAGTGTATCATAATTATTTACATATAAATTGCAGTAATATTGGTGAATGAGATCATTAGTTGGCAATGACAACAAAAATTACCATCAATGTTGGGCATCCGCGAAACAAAAACAAACGATATAGAAGTAGGCGAGGCTTACGTGAATATTTCCTATCAATCTAATATATCTGGTTCTAATAAATAAGATGATGATGGAAAAATGAGGTAAGAGGGTGAGAAATTGAAGAATCTTACCTAGTTTAAACAAAAAATCACCAAACGTAAATATAGACTATCCGAAAAAATGAAGGAAATAATGTCGTTGGAGGCTTAACTGAGTGTTCCGAGTAGAGATGATAGATCCAAAGAGAGTAAAGATGATAAACAATTATGGAAAAAAGAGTTTAACGAAATGATATCGAAGAGTCAATTAGGGTTTTCCGTGCGAGAGAGACGAGTATCCAGTCTGTCGATCGAAAAATCATAAATGAAAATCCACGGGGCGTGTTAATATTTTAGATGTTTTATAACGTCAGTTATTTAACAACCGATACTATAAACTATTTTTATTACATTTATAACATCTGTTATTATAATAACTGACATTATAAATGTATCATATAATGCATTTTTTACGTCTGTTATTTTATAACCGACGTAAAAAAATCCACGTGTTAGTTTTTAACGTTGGTTATTCTATAACCGACGTAAAAAACATATCAAAAACCACCATTTTTTACATTGGTTATAATATAAATGACGTTAAAAATTTAGCGGGTTTGGTTTTTATGTCAATTATTTGATAACCGACGTGAAATAGGCCTAAGATGCCGCCTTTTTTACGTCGGTTATTTTATAACCGACCTTAAAAATTCATGGATACCTTGTTTTTTACGTCGGTTATCAAATAATAGACATAAAAAATTCACTCTCTATATTTTATATGTGAGTTATAAAATAACCAATGTAAAAAACCACGTATCACAGATTTTCACATTGGTTATATATAACCGACGTAAAAAATGGTGACGTTAAAACCGTTTTCTACACTACTGTAATAATCACTTTGTTTTTTACATGTGTCTTAATTTGTTGTATATTTTCTCTTTATAAATATATCATGATTTTAAGAATGTAAAAAAATATATAAATATATTTTATATTCATAATATTTGTAATATAATAATCTATAGAATATAGATGTATGAAATGGAATACAATATTCTGTGAGACGATAGGCCTACGTACGCAAGAATGCAGTTACTATTTTTTCATATTGAATGAATGGGTGTAAAATACATATAAGTATATATATATGTACATATATCAATATTAAAGTATTATTATTATATCATATATATCATATTTTTTTACCAAACCCATCCTTAACACATTTCATGTAAAGTGTGAATGAATCACATCCCTTGAGGGGGTAGTAATCCACACTTCCCCAAATGAAATTATCATAATTACACAGGATGTAAAGTTTAATAATACGTGTTTTAAAATAATTAAATAATATTAAATACGTAATTAACATAATATATATTATATATAAACATAATTTTCATCATAATACCCAGCATGAGAGTCGGTAAAGGAAGAAGGAACAATTGTCATTTTGTGAGGTAGTAATTCATCATACACATAAAGAGTAGGTTTGTTTCCCATTATATGGATTTCTGTGAAATGTTAGGTCTAAAACTGATCATTAAATAATCTAATTATATTTAGGATATTTTATTTGTTGTATAATCATTGAATAATTATTGATAAGTGGGTGGAAAATGAAAGTAAGACATGAGAGTTTGAGCGATGATGTTATGTCCTCTTTGGGTAACTCTTTCATGTTTTAACCAAAGGGATTACATGGATTTCTTTATATCAAAATGGAATCTTCAATAAAAAAGGTAGTGATTCTATGGAGTGAATTTTGTTTATATTGGTTGAACCTATATTTTTTGAGATGTGTGAAGATGTGGGAGAGTGCTTTAATTCTTATAGTGGAAGGGGAGCGACACTCTTGTAATTACCAAAAAGTATTTATTAATTAGATTATTAAATTATCTCATGAGCCTAAAAATGGAAAAAATAATGAAGTAAAGGGGAATCATGGTCTAGAAATACCTCCACTACACAAAAATATTTTCATTTTAATTATTTTGTTTCTTAACATCTTTGTTTCCCCAATTATATCATTTTGGATTTTATTAAATACACTAGTATTCTGACCTATGTTGTTTAACAATGAAGACTAAATTAAAGTGTTTTTTTGAAAATATATATCTAATTAATTATTAATACGATATATAAATTACAAAGTAAAAATATCATATGTTTTGGAAATTAATTTTTTAATAAGTGCATTTGATGCGCAAAAACATTTCTTTAACCAGGACTGTGCTAAAAATATTTTTATAATCAATGGTTTAATATGTTAATTATAAAAAAAATTAAAATTTTCAATTAATAAGACATATTTAAAATTTAATAAAAATTTCAAATTACTTGTAAACATATATAATTTTTATTAATTTTAATTCATTTATTAAAATATCATTTATTATAAAATAACATTAATTTCAATTTTGACATTATTTATTTAATTTTTATTTTAAAATATCAAAAAAATATTTTAATTAATTTATATTATGTCAAAATTTGTGTAACGTGATATATTCATCTAAAGAAATAATTATATGAAAAAATTAAATCAATTTACTTAACGTTTTTTAGTTATAGTATAATTTATGTTAGCTAATTACAAACTAAATAATCACTATATTGGTGTTTCTTAAGAATTTTATGTAACTAAATCATATATGAAAAATATTGATAAATTATGAGGATAGAAATAACACATTTATCTTTATAAAGGATATGTATAATATAAAGTGTTATTCTTTACATATATCAACGTTTTATAAATGTTAAAGTTAACGAAATTTCCCTTTTTTCTTTTTTCCTTACTTAACCTTTTATATAAGTCACATCCATTTATTAATATCACAATATACCCTAAATTTAAAAACAATAGTGTGTGTGGTAGAATTATTGGCAAACAATTTATTTTTTAAATGTTTCTATGTTATTTTGGTCTTTAATATTAAGGTTTAGTCCCTAATTAAGATTAATTTTATCTTATTCACCAAAATTAATTTTAATCACTTTCACTAATCAGTTGGTTAAATATTTAGTTTATCTTATTAGACTCAAGATATTATATTGATTATAAACATTTAGCTATGTTTTTTAAAATTCAAATAATATATGTGGGAAAATTATGTTTAACGCTAATCCACTAGACATGAAGAGAAAGTAGGTTTTTAAAGTCCAAATATTCAAAAGTTCAGTAAGAGTTTATATCCAATTTCAATATAAAAATAATTCCAATAACCTAAATTGGATTAATATGTATATAATTGATCCATTTTACATTATAAACTAATTTAAAATATTTTTTAACATTAACAATTATTTAAATGAAGAGGCTATTTTAACTAAAATACTATATTTTTTACTATTTATCAAAATGATGTTTCCGAGAAAAATACCCAAAATTTACCTTCAGGTAATTAATAAATTATGAATTAAAAATTGATGTTTATTTTTAAAAATTAAATTCATAAGAGTTTCAACATTTAGTTTTAAAATAATTAGTGCACCATTAAAAGTTGTTAAAAGTGCCGAAATAAAATTATAGGTTCTTAAATGTCAAATTGTGTTTTTTCCTATCTAATTTTTATCAAATATATTGTATGAGTATAAAAAATATTTTCTTTGATAATATATATATATATATAAATATTACATTAATACAAATCAATAATTATAATTAATTTAATTTATTAGGACAAAACATCTTTATGATCAAAACAGTAGTTTTCTATAAAAACATTCCATTAATTTTAAATTTGTTCTTATATTCAATTATATATCAATTTTAATGAGTAAAATCAACCATTTATTTTGATAAGTTATAAAATCCTTTTCATAAACGTCAATTTAATGACTAGGTTGTATCTTATTATATTAAATAATAATATATTATAGTTTGGTAACACTAGGTTTTGTAATTTTTCAAAACCATCAAGGAATGTTGATCATAATGTGTTATGTATGCTAACATTGGTGTTCTATGTAGAGAACATTAAACATTAGGATTTATGTAGTTACGGATAACATGATGTTGCGTATAATTCAAGTCAAACTAATTTCTTTAATAAAAAATTATTTTTAGTGTTGCGTGAAATGAAAAATTTCAAATAGATAAAATTAATTTGAAAAAAATATTTCACAAAATCATGGGGTGTTACATTCTACCCCATTAAAATTAATTTATCCCCTGATATTCATCCAAGTTTTTAATGGTTTAACAGTATAACGTATATTTCATAGAAACCCACATCATAAAAATGAACACTAAAAATTCCTTTATAAATAGAATGTTGGAACCATAAAAGTTACCCAGTGTAACACATAGAAGGGTTTTGATATTGGAGAACATATATGGCATGTAAAACATGGAGATGGAAGATAAATATAACTATCTTGTTCTAGAGTAAACAGATAGAGAACTTGGTCTTGAGAAAGTTTACAATCATGAATCCATAAATCTAGGATTATCTAAGGGACCATTTGATTCATCAAAAACAAAGGTTCTAGGATAACAATTTCAATTTTAAGATCCATTCCATAGGGTTGAATAATTTTCATGAGAAGTTATATTTACATGATTTCATTTCCTCTCATTAGAAAAATCTCACCTTTTGGTCATGTCTTAACATATTTCCACATCATGTCTTCCTCGTAAATGAAAGGGAAAATTTTCATTCTTTAAGCACCAACATATCATGAGATCCATGATAAGTCATAACATATCTTTTTAGTTAATATAATTTTTTTAGAGAATGTTTTCCAATATACTTAAGTCCTCATGTGATGAGATAATAAATTAATCTCACAAAACTCATCTAATGTTTACCATAAACATTCCATAAATGGTTAACAATATAACCCTTCTAAATAATGAAAATATTCTTAATATTGTTCTTACAAATATCCAAAATTAACTATTGGTTATAACATTCCAAACATGTGAACAATTACATCATGTATTCTCTTTAAATATGGTAATAACCTGAATTACCATAAATACTTTTGGAATACATGAATGAGTCCTTATTCCAAAGGTTACTAGATATATTACTTAAATCAGGGGTGTTTTAAATATTTTCCATGATGATATATACCACATTATCTACAAATAAATAATTATATCTTGAGTACTCAGTGCTATAAACATTACTTTTTTAAATTAATCATATCTTTGTCCAAGCTAAACTCAATTTTCGCAACAATTTGATCCCATTGGAAGTTACCTTACCTTAATCAAAATATCACATTTTATGTCTTTATCACTATTTAACATACCCCTATCAATATTAAATGAAAACATATTCTCAAAATACATATATATTTCTCGTTTCATATAAAATAATATTTGAATATAAAATCCTAAAAACATCATTCATCCAACTTTGTTCCCAAACCACTACTTAATCTTAATCATTTTATTCATTAATACCCCTTTCCTACAATATGAAATATGAATAATGTATTATAGTTCTTTAACCTTAATATACTCATTCTTATTTTGTTTAATGTGAACAATACTGGAAGAACATGACATACCTTTCATATGTCATTTGTGTTCCCTTTATATTCAGAAGCACAAAACATTCTCATAAAAATTACCTTATTATAATTATAATATTTCCACTTGGAAAATCTATTTTCATAATTCCATTAATTTCAACATATTAAACTTTAAAGTTTAACCATGTTGCATCTAGTTCTATCCATTTACTAAAACATAAAAGCAGAGGGTGATAAACACATATCATAGAAGAAAAACATATAATCCTGAAAAAAATAATTATATGATGTCTAAATCATGAAACCATTTTAAATCATTAACATCCTAGGTTTATCATAGGTTATTCATAGAAAAATTCCATTTAAATCATTCATGATAGTTCATAAAGAGTTTTTGAATTTCCAAATAATATCACCTAGGAGAGACAATCAAGGTGGTCAGTAAGGTATGCTATAGTATACTAGGTTATGTCGAGTTTGGGTTGACACACCTAGTCATAGTTGTTTCTCTTAGGTACTTCTCTGTTAGAATCACATATAGTTCTATTATCCAGACATGGTTGTGTTTCTAGGAAACCACTCACTCAATCCTTTAACAAAATTAAATTATTTTTACATAAATGTTAACTCATCCTTATAATTATCCTTAGAGACATCCCTAGACATATCATTAGAAATATAATTTTGGATCTCACTAAATTTATCTCATCCTAGATTCCAAAGGTTGACTAAACGTTCACTCTGATACCAACTATAACGATCCCTTTTTAACAAACATAGAAAATACATCACTTTTGAGGAATACTTAAAACATTTCATAAATAGAATCCCAAATTTTTTGTCAGTTTAGTTCCTTTAGAAACCTGGAAATGTAAACATTAGTACTGAAATGAGCAACATTATCTCCCACTAGGTTCTTCTTGACTGTCACCCTTCTTAGTCACATCAAACATAATTTGTATCTTCATAACATAGGGAAAGAAACATAAAAATAGTGGAGATTTGATGAAAAATAAGGGTAAAAATGGGAGACATGTAATCTTAACCATGAGAATATGGGTATGAAAATATGATCATAACATTAGAAGATCATACCCTACATATAATATGTTCAGAAACAAAAATCATTGAATAAATATTGGAAGTTCATCAGACATGAATCATAATGAAATAAATTACTAAATCCATGAAAACATATCATAAGAATTAGACATGGAATTATGGCACCCATAAACTTGTGATATCATTCCCTATAAGTCAAGACACATAGCTATAACTTATTAGGGAACATCTTGGGAAGTGCACCTACTATATGGGACAAAACACTATCCCCATTTTCTTTTCTTTTCTAATCAAAGAATAGGTTTCCCCAAATTACCATAATGTATTATGTTTCCCCATCTTGTATATTCATGGTGACTACACCTACTGGGCGGGACACACCACCATCCCCAATCGCAGTCATTTCCTTATAAGGGATTAGGTTTCCTCATATTACTATAATGGATCAAGACCATCGACATTATTATCATCATTACCTCATGATATTTAAATCATTAACCAATTCATTGGAGTTATATATAATTACCACACATATTTTAATAAAATCATTCACACATGTTCCACAAGATGATAAATATTTCATCATATCAGGACCCACAAAAATTGATGGGTTCTATAAAAATCAAATCATAAAACTTGAAATCAAATGGGAATCATTTAAATATTATCATATCATAACCTATGTAAAATAGAAAGGTTACATAATCATTTCATCAAAACATTACCCGTGAAAAAAGTGGGATTCAAATGAATATCACCCTTTGAAGAGAAACCGATGTCATAAGTATAATTCTATAAAACATAAATCATTCTAGAAATAATATGAATGGAACCCTAGAATAATTTCAATAAATTTAATGAGTAATGTCAACATATGTTATCTTATATATAAATTAACTAGGAAGGATATTTTGAAATCATTTTTTGAGTTAAATATACTTTTTCCTGTGAAAAATGATCTTGATAATACAAAACATTTTTAAAACCATTTTCATCAAACAATACTTAAAACTTATAAATAAAGCTTTGAAATCATTTTAAAACCCTTTTCTTCTAAATCATATAACAAGAACTGTAATTTTTTTTGAAAACCCTTTTCCTTTAAATCTAATAATGAATCTTGAAAACATTTTTAAAAAGGGTTTCCTTGAAAAAACATCAAAAACATATAAAATAATCTTTTATATCATTGAAATAATTTTCATTAAAAGAAATTCTTTTGAAAATATATAATGGATTTTTTCAAAGATCATTTTAAATTCCAGTTTATTCAAAAAACATTTTTGAAAATAATTTTCTTTAAAATTCTTGTATGGTTATAAATTTCAATAATGTTAAGAAAAAATATCTTTTAAATAAAAATAACTTTGTAGTAATGTAATGGGAGCTTCAAGGGAATGACAATCATGATAGAAAGTAAATCTATATATACAGAAAAGTCCATTTTTTTGTCGTAGAAGGATTAAAAAAGTTCCCCAACTAGATAGCGAAAAGGAGATTAAATTTTAGAAACCCATTTATTTAAAAGGTATAAAATGGTTTAAAATGCCTCATTATTATTATTAGAGAATATTAAATTATTTTTTGTAAACCTTTTAGAAAACATGGTTTTGAAGGAGCATAGATTTCAGACTAAAGAGGGAGGTAAAGTCTGAATTCCTTAAAAACACTTTCTTCGTCATCTTATGTACCAAATAGTGGAAACATGGTACCATTAAATTTATATAAAATAAATTAAAAAGGGTTAGAAAAATCTTGAGATTTATTGGGTAATGGATCATAATATTTAATCAATGGGAGAATAATAAAAAAATATTGATAAGCTGTTAGATTGTAGTTATAAACCATTTCCAATTTGGTAATATTTAATCATAACATAATAGAAAGGATAAAATAACAAAAAGAATAACACATAATGAATAGTGTTATATTTATGATATAACATTTCAAAGATAGTATATACACCTAATGGAAAAATATATGTGCATAACATAGCATGTGTCTCAAAGAAGGCAATTTGAGACAAAATGCTTTACAAATTTAGTAACTTTTGAAACATATATCCAATGAGAAAAAGATAATAAAATTGATATGTAAATATGAATAAATGTAATTATAATATTCATATAATACATTCATGGTAAGTATGTATACAAAAAAAAAATAAATGAGTGGTGTATAATGCTTGTATCTAACGGAAATAAAAAGTGTGATGAAATCCCCTTACATGTGTATTGACTCTCGTCGTACTCATTCAAATATAATGTATAATAAATATAAGTTAATTATAAATCTATAATAAGCCAAAATTTCTATATATAATACCACATATGGTGTAATTACAACTTCATATTTCAATCTTATTAAAATTTCTATGTTATGGTTTCACTTTGGGTAATATTCACATTTTTTACACATATCTTAATTCATTGTATATTTTGTAGTTATATTATTTTCATGGTGTTTAGAGTGTAAAAATTGATACAAATATAATTTATATTAATTATTTGTGTGTAATAATTATCTATAAAATATAGATGTATGAAATTTAATACACCTTTCATAAAGACTATTGATCGCACGTACGCTTGAACATGGTTTCCATTTAATTTGATGTATTGAAAGAAAGAGAGTAAATAATAATAATAATATATATATGTATATATATAATTATTATAATATAATTCTTATCTCATCTATATCATATATGTTTACAAAACCCAACATTGACACATTTTGTGGAATGTGTGAACGAATAACATTTCTTTGAGGGGGACGTAGTCTACACATCCTCAAACGGAATTATCATATTTACAAAAAACAAAATGTACAGTGATATGTGTTGAAAAATAATTATATAATCTTAAAGGAATAACAAATAAAATATATATTATATATATACATTTGTTTTATCATATTTCCCACCATGAGATGTGGTAAGGTAAGAATGAAAAATATTCGTTTTGTGAGGCGGTAGTTCGCTATACACATTAACAATATGTTCATTACCCATTAGATGTATGTGTATGCATTTTAGGTAGAACCATTAGCATAAAAAACTATTATTAAATTGAGTATAATGTTTTTGTTGTATAATCATATAATAGGTAGAGTTTAGTGGGTGGAGAATGGTAATAAGATAAGGGAGTTTGAGGGAGGATGTTACATCTTCTTTGGGTACCTTCTATTGGTTTTCACCAAAGGAAATCCTTGGATTTAATCCTTCCTAAACAGAGGATTAAATGAGGAATTTTTTATTTTGGGGGAGTTTATTGGGTAGATTGTTTCCTAACCTATGTGATTTTAGTGGTTTGAGGAAGTGGGAGATTTTATTCCATTTTATTGTGGAAGGGGTGTTGCACTATTGTAATTATCATTTGTGTTTTTTAAAGACACATGTTTTTAATATTATGTACTTTAACCATTAAGAATAAATTAAAGTGAGGATTTTTTTGGGAATATATATAAAACTAATTATAAATATCTTATATGATTTTAAAAAAATCTCATGTTTTTTTGGAAATTAATTTTAAAACAAGCCCATGTGACGTGCAAAAACAATGCTTACACAAAGACCATGATAAAAATGTTTTTACAATCCATGGGTCAATATGTTAATTTTTTAAAAATAAATTATCCCATTAATATACCATATATAATATTTATTAACACTTACAAATCAATTTTCAGAACACATTATTTTTTTTAATTTTAAATCATTTAAAAAAATACTATTTACTATAAAATAAAATTAATGAAAATTTTGACATTATTTATTTAATTTTAATTTAAAAATATAATAAAAATTTAACAATTAAAATATATTAAATTAAATTAATTTAATCATGATATATTCTTCAATAATATATTTTGTTGCAAAAATTCAATCAATTTACTTCACTTCTAATGTTTATAAGACTATTTATTTTAGTTAATTATTATCTAAATAATCACTACATTGGTGTTTCTTAAGAATTTTAAGAAACTAAATCTTCTCTAAAAAATAATTATAATGTATTATGATAATAATTACCAACATATATTTACAAGGATTTTTATAACAGAAAATATGATGTTTTTTTTCCATATCTTGAACTTTTATAAATGTTAATGTTAACGAAAGTTCCATTTTTGTCTTTTTCCTAAATTAAACTTTTATATAGGGAAATTCCACTTAATAATATGAAAATAAACCATATCATTATAATAAATAGGGGATATGTTTTAATTACTTGAAACCAATGTCATTTGGATAAGTGTCTAGGTAATTGGGGTCCTTAATATTAAGTTTTAGCCTCTTATTAAGTTTAATTTTACATTAATCACCATAATTAATTTTAATAACCTTCACTAATATTTTGGTCAAAAATTATGTTGATATTATTATACAAAAAATATTAACATTATTAAAACTATTTATGTCCATTTTTAGAAATTGAAACACTAGAAGTGGGAAAATTAATTTTAATGCTAATCCTGCAAACATGGCAGGAAAGCGGGTTTTTAATGTAAAAAAGTTGAAAAGATAAATAAGTGTTTATATCTAATTTCAATATAAAAATGATTTTAGTGACCTAAATTTGATTAATATACTTATAATTGAACTATTTTGACTTTATCAAACAATTTAAAATAAAATATAACACTAATAATTATTTAAACAAGAAGAAATTTTTATATAAAATAAAGTATTTTTCACTATTCAAAAAAATGTCATGTTTCTCAAAAAAATATCAATAATTCTCCCTAGGTTAATTTAACAATTCTGAATCCAAAAATTACTTTTATTTTCACATAAAAATCCATAAAAGAGTCAAAATATAGTTTTAAAATAATAGGTGTGTTATTAAAAGGTGGTGAAACTCCCTTAATAAAAATATTAGTTTTTATGTGTGAAATTTTGTTTTTTCCCAAATGATGTTTACCAACTATATTAAAGTAATATCAAAATTATTTTATTTGATATAAAAAATATATATTAATTTAAAATCACTCACTATTTATAAATTATTAAATTCATTAGGATAAAATATCTTGTGGGAAAAAAAATAGATTTCTATAAAATAATTCTCTTTATATTCAGTTAGTTATTATATAAATTTCTTACTCTTTTGTTACTAGTGAATTTAACCATGTAATTTAATAATTTATTAAATACTATTCATAACTCTCATCTTCACTTCCAGGTTATACCTTATTATATTAAATATTAATATATAATGGTTTTTTAACACTCCGTCTTGCATGTTACTCTATCCATCAAGGAAAATTAATCTTTTGTGTAATGAACTCTAACCATAGTGTCTTTTATATAAGATGTAAAAATCTATTTGACATGTAGTTCATGATAACTTGGTGTTGTGAATAATGAAATCCAAACATTATTCTTCAATAAAAAACTATTTTTATTGATTCATGAAATGCAAATATCAAAAAGATAAAATTAATTTGAAAAACATATTTCATGAAGTCTCGGGGTGGTACATAGTACCAGTAATACCCTAAAATTCCATTATTTTTTTCTAAAAATTAAATGGGATTATTTCAAGACTAGGCACTGAGATGACATGAGATTCCATGGCTCGGAGTTCCTGGAATGATCCGTCGAAAAATGTTATATATTAAATTGTGTGTGTAAGTAGTTTTCCTAAAAAAGTGGAATAAATTTTATATTAGTTCCAGGATCTGAAATCTGAGGGTACCATTGTGCTCAGAATGGCGGGTTTACCCTAGGCGTGGCATAAGTTTAGTGGGTGCGGACCTCTAGTGAGAAAACCTAAAAATTACATAACCATAAATGAAATTATTAAATAATTTGTTTTTTCAAATCCATATAACTCACAAACGATGACTTAGATTTAAAATATGAGACCATCATTGAGTTAACGAGGGTATGATTTTCTTATGTAGAGCATAACTTTGGCTAATTCGGGTCAATAGTGTAAAGTAGTTTTAAGATGTAAATAAAATAATAAAATAATGTTAATTTACTTTGAAAACCCTATAACTCAAAAATGGTAGCTCAGATTGGAAATATGAGAGTACCATTGAGTTCATGGGGGTATTCTTCCGTTAGGAGGAACTTTAAATCAGCGGGTGTGGACTGGCTATAAAATTTGGTTTTTAGGACGTAATCTTAAATAAAGTAATTTAAATAAAAGTTATTTTATTTTCGAATCCACATATTTCACAGAACGTAACTCAGATTAGAAATCTGAGATGTCAATTAAGTTTAGAGTGAGGTGTTCTCCTTAAGAAGGAAATATCCTCGACTTTTATGGGTCAAAGGAAATAGATATTTTTTGGAGTTTTTAGAAGAAAAATAGAGTAACTTAAAAGTTATTTTATTTTTTTCCTCATTGTTTAATAGTGGAAAATCAATTTTGAATGGAGTGACATGTTTATGATAAATCTAATTAATGAACCTCATAATGAGCCAATGTAACGACGCTACAATGCAGTATAACAGAATCCCCAATTTGTGCTTCATCAATTAATATCTTAATAACAATTTCATGATTGTTGGCACAATCATAGAATTTCTCAGAGGGTTTGGTGGGTGGAGATGATGATGATGAAGGAAAACCCCTCCAATGACAAGCGCCAACAAATCAGATGACATCGAGACACAATCAAAGATTAGAATCGAGATCCGAGAACGACAGACGATGACGAACGATCATATTCAAGCAATATTTGTTTCTATATAGGGGTTTAAATTCTTAGTGAATTGGTTATCCATGTTCTCCCCCTCTAAACAAAGAACACAGATCATCTCTCTAACAAGATGATCTCTGGATGGATTTTCATTACAGGTTTGGGAAATATAATTGCAGGTTGATATTGGGATTAGATCATAGTGATTTATAATTTCTTCGTTGTGATCCCACTAACATGATAAAATCCATACCAACACCAAAAAATGCTAGTTGTTCATTTGGGTGTTATTTGTGATACCATACATCTCTCTCTATCTCTATATCTCCTATTCTTCATGGCATAACATATGGTGGTGCATCATCTATATAGGTACTAAGTGGAAGGGCTACGACTAGGTGGGACACGACACCGACGAGAGACTGTGTTGGTGGCACAAAGGTTGTGGCGCTAGGTGGGATGTGGCACACTGGAAACGTGCCACAATGGCAGCAGGAGATGCCATCTTGCAGACACGGATACCCAGCCGCATCAGAGGTGCACACAACATAAAGCCGTAGTATGCAGACCGTGGCAGAGAGCTGCACCCGCATGTCACGCGGAAGGACCAGTCCGCATGAGGGGACCGACGCTAGAGGGTAGAAATGCTCAGGCACGATGTTGGAGGAGTGGAATGCAATGGCCGACCACTATAGGAGCTGGTATGCAGTCCTCAAATGCATGCTGAGGTGGAGGTTGGCCTCAACCAGCCACGTGGGCGCAAATTGGATGGCCTACGGGAATCCGAGTAGGGGGGGGGGGAATCCGCCGGCCACGTGGGCCATACCCTTTGTGGAAATCGTGCTGCTGGGAGGCCTAGGATGGAGAAGAGCCAACCTACCGATGCGGGTCAGTCCGATAAGACAAACCGCGCTATTGGGTGGCCTAGGCTAGCAAATAACCGGCCCACCTGTTGTAGGTCATGCCAGATGAAACTATGTCACTAGGAGACCCAGTGGGTTGGACCCACAACCAAACTGGGATGGGTCCAACAAGGCCCAATTGGCCTACCAGAGTGGCTAGGCTAGAATAGTCCAGCACAAACCCCACCAGGTCGGCTCAGTCGAACTGGTTCCCTTCATGTAGGACCACTAGACCGTGTTGGGTGGGTTGGTCCCACCAGGTCGGACCGAGCCCAGACTCAACCAGCCCCTGCTTACTAAAACACTAATATCATTCAGACCAAGTTTTTGATTAATGTGTTGTTTATGGTGTTGGGACCCTAGTGATGACATAGTCATTTGGTAATACACTAAGTAATATTTCGTGGAAGTTGAGAGTCGAGCGATAGCTTTAGAAGTAGATTCTCCTATAATCAATCACGTTATGAGATGGAATCCTATGGATGGATGTGACATGATGGATATGAAGAGCTGGTCTTAGTGATGTTGCTGGAAAAGTGATAAGAAGGTCTTAGTGATCTATCTTTCCTAGAGACGAGTAGGTATACATGATCGATCTGGCCAAGAGTAGAGTGGGTCTTAGTGATACAGCTAACCTAGAGATGAGAGAGTCTAAGTGATCCAGCTAGCTAAGATAAGAGAGGTTCTTAGTGATCCGACTATCCCAGATACGAGAGGGTCTAAGTGATCCAACTAACCATGAGGGGAACATGTCATAGTGATCTAGTAGGCCCAAAGAAGATGGGGTCTAAGTGATCCAGCTGTCCCAGACACGAGCTGGTCTAAGTGATCCAGCTGGCCCAGAGATGAGTGGGTCTAAGTAATCCAGCTAGCCATAGTGAAGAGCGAATCATAGTGATCCCATTGGACCAGGTGATGAGAGGGAATAAACAATAGAATCCCTCAATATTACAAATTTTCAACTTTACAAACGATAATTTTACTTCCTATACTTTGATTTATACCCGGTGTGAGCTATCTTTTCTCTGTAGTCTGGCTATGTGGTCTTGCTTTGTGACCTTTACTTTGTGGTTTGGGTTCCCTACTGAGTATTGTGTTACTCACCCCTGCATGGGATACTCCCACCAATGTCATGTCCCATGAAGGTGATTGAAACTTCATTGGAAACCTTGGTGGTTCGGTATCAGGCGGTTCTCAGTGACACGGGGAAGATGTTCATACTTTTATAGCTACATACAACTACCCTTAACCTACCCTTCAAGTGGGGTCTCAAGTGGATGGATGATGGCTGTTTTAATTTCTTTTTTGGTTTTGGGAAAGTATATTGGATCCTTTTTACTTTTAGTAATACTATACTCTCAATAGTTGTCTTAGTGATAGTTTTTGTTTAAATTGTGTTTACTTTCCACAATTTGAGTTTGTGTGTGCACGTGTTTAAAAGAAAATTCCTTCCCTTTTGGGGGTATGCTTTTTTGGTGCTAGTCACTAGCCCCTGGCCTATTGAGGGCAGTAATAAGGAAGTCAAGACATGGGCCCTGGGGGATGGGTTGTAAAAAAGTGGTATCAGTGCTAGGTTGGTTCTACCTTAATAACCTAGAATCTATGAGTTTGGTTTGGGGGAAATAGTCTAAAGTGTTTTGAGTTCGACTTTCTTCCAGGTAGTCTACTATTGGTGCGGTGGCTAATGTATCCATACACCAAGACCTTTAAATGTACTTTCTAACTATGTATATGAAAACACTAGTTGCATGTACCTTTTAACATTTTCACATGAACTTTCTGAGTGAGTGTCAGTTCACTAGATATAATTGATTAATCACGATTCATCTTGATCACTTTCAAGATTCCTTCACAAAGACAACCATCCAAAATTACAATGTGTGACCATGAGGATTGTCCACATAGTAATGAGGCTTCGGTGCAGGGATCGTTTCCCAAGATGGCACCTTTAGTCGGAGTCCCAGCTTTACAACCACCCACTGGTCAGTAATTACTATCAGTACTACCGATAAAGGGATCACTTAGGCTTAGTGCCTCACATGAGTTTCTGCAATAGATACCCATCAGTTCTGAGATGAGACTGACTCACAGGTGACTAAGGACTATCTTGAGGTGGTGAACATGTTTTCTGTCTAGTCAGGGCAAAATTATATCAGATGGAGGTCTAGGTAGTAAGCCTCTTATGTGGCTCAACAGGGTGATGGTTGGGTTTAGATTACCCGATCTTATGATGAGGTGACTTTTTCACAGTCATAGCTTGAGAACCTTTCTCAGAGAAGGGGATATTTTCCTAAAATCTAAGGGATATGACTACTCAAGAGTTTTTATAGCTTCGACAGGATGACATGTCGGTAGCTAATTATTACTCGATGTGTACTGACCTTTCCGAGGTCTTAATTAATATGATACGACCAGGGTATCAGGACTTGGACCTCTGAGTGAGGTGTTTTTAGGGACATCAGATCCAACACAATTCCTTTGTGCATTCCATCTTATGATATGGTTCCAGAAAGAATTTTTGTGGATGAAATTTATTTGGCAGAGTAGATACGACCAGTTGGAGTCAACTGAGGAGCAATATCCGAGCAGACATCAGTGGTCCAGCAGTCGAGCAGACCTCAGTGGTTTTGAAGCTGGTATGACCTCTGCGACTCATCAGAGATTGTATAGCCCATTGTGATAATAATTAAATGGTGGATGGTCAACCAAGGCATAGATAGTGACAAGAAAAGATTAATCTATAGGGTGGAGGATGTAGAAGATGAGCTGGGAGAGTAGTAGAAGGTGGTATACTTTTCAGCATGTTACAAAATCCACCCAATGTGGTCCACACCAAGCCCAAGGTGCTGGATTACAAAGGAAGGAGGTAGCTACATGCTTGTATACTTACCCACATAGCAGTGGATGTTTTGAGATTCCAGTTCCCATTGGGGGTGGATGAGATTGAGGATGTCTTTCCAGAGGATGTTCCAAGACTACCTCCTTGTATATAGTGATACTTCTGTATTGATCTATACCATTGGATGACACCGATATCAACACCTATATATTAGATGGCTCTCGAAGAGATCTAGATGCTAATGTTATAGTTGGAGGACTTTCAATGTAAGGGGTTCGTAAGTCCCAACATTTCACCATGGGCAGCCCCAATGTTGTCTTCCAAGAACATAGATAGAAGATTCAGGTTATGTGTGGACTTTCAGTTCCTGAACCCGGTGATCATGATGAACAAGTATCCTCTACCGAGAATTGATGACCTCTTCGATCAACTAAAGGGAGAGATATGGTTCTCGAAGACATACTTCAGATCAGGATATCACCATCTTCGAGTACGAGATGAGGAAATCTCGAAGAAGGCATTCATATGTAACTATGACCACTACGATTACTTAGTGATGTCGTTTGGCGTGATGAATTCCCAAGTAGTGTTCCGGGGACTCATGAATAGGAACTTATAGACATATTTAGACTGGATTGTAGTGGTCTTTATTGATGTAATTTTAGTGTATTCCGCATCTGAGGAGGAGAACATGATACACCAGAGGGTGGTTCTGGAAACACTCTGAGAGCACAAAATTTATAGAATGCTCTTGAAGTGTGTGCTCTGAATATGAATGGTTCGATTCATAGTATGTATCTTTTCATAGGCTGGAGTTGAGTTGTATCTAGAGATCATTGAGACTATACTTTCATGGGAGCCATCCAAGAGAGTTACAGAGGTGCGAAGTCTCCTTGTGATGGCTAGGTACTATCAGAGATTTGTACCCGACTTCACCTGGTAAAATCACCCATGATAGCATTAACAAAAAAGGGAAATCCATTCATGTGGAAAGAAGGTTTTCACTAGGGCTTTCAGAAGCTGAGGCAGAGCTTGACGAGTGCTCATATATTGAGGTTTCTAGAGGATGGCACTAATTATGTGGTGTATTGTGACCCATCAGGAACTGGGTTTGGTTGTTTCCTGATGAAAGGGAAAGTAGCGAGTTCATAAGGCTCATGAAAACTGAGACCACTTCGGTAGATCTATGTGTCTCATGACAATGAGTTGGTAGCAGTAATCTTCACATTGAAGATGTGGTGGGACTACCTTATGGGTGAATGATTTAGCGTCTACTCTGACCATAAGAGTCTCAAGTATATATTTTCTCAGAATGATCTGAACCAGATAAAATAGAGGTGGATAGAGTTCCTTCAGGACTATAACATTGAGATAGTCTAGACTCATGAGAAGGGTATTGTGGAGCAAGGTGATCTTATAAAGAGATCGAGTTCACAACTACTACACAAGGCCTAAGAGCAGTTTCCCTCACATCAAATAGCCTTTGTGGATAGGGATGAGGCAACTTTTCTTCAATCGATTGCAGTTTACCCTAAACTCATATAGAGTGTATGGGATGCATAACTTAGAGATTCCTATTACGATACTACACATGCCCATAAGTCCACATGGCATGCCCTTAATGGATATTAGAAAGGTGGGGAGCACCTCATCCTTCTCAGAGGACTCAATGTTGTACCAGTGGAGTTACGTGTGGAAGTATTTAGGGAGTTCCATAAATATCCATTGTAAGAACATCTTGGTGTTCCAATGATATAACTATAACTCCCACGTCAGTATTGAAGGCCAGGGATGAAGAACGAAGTGGAAAATATTGTCTCTAGATGCCTCACTTGTCAGCAGGTTAAGGTTGAGCACCAGGTTCCCACACAACCCCTCAAGGTACCATAGTGGAAGTTGAATGTGATATATATGGACTTCATGATAGGGTTATGACGTATGTCCATGGGGAAGGATACCATCTGGGTGATCATAGACCGACTCACCAAGTCATTCAACTTCCTAACCTTTCGAGGGTAGGGTTTAACAGAGACCTTGGGATGCCTCTATGTGTAGTCGATAGTTTGACCCCATGGAGTCCCATCTAGATAATCCTAGATCATGATGCATGATTTACATCCCAGTTGTGAAAGGGATTATTGGAGGTGTTTGGGACTTAGCTGCGCTTGATCACGAACTTTCACCCACATAAGTATGGCTTGATGGAGTGAAACATACAGACCTGGAAATACCTAATTCATGCCCGCATTCATAATTTTGTTCATAGTTGGGAGGATAATATACCACTGGTGGAGTTTGTGTACAACAACATCTACCAATCCACCATCAGTATGGCACCATTCAAAGAACTATACAGATGACCATGAAATTCATCATTATACTAGACAAACCTAGAGGAGTTAGGACTCACAGGTCCATAGATGGTACATGCTACCACTGAGAAGGTGCAGGTCATCTAAGTGGAGATAAAGACTACATAGAGCTAAGAGATGTCCTATGATGATAGAAGAAAGAGAACCTTTGAGTAAAAAGTGGGTGATCTCATATTCATACTAGTCTCTCCTCGATGAAGGATATAGAGATTTTTATGGGGTGGTAAGTTACCTCCATGGTTCATCAGACTATTACTGATACTGTATAGAGTGGGTGTGGCGGTGTAACTATTGGCTCTACCACTGTAGTTAGAGAGGGTGCACAACATATTCCAACTATCCTAGATTAGGAGATATGTGGACAATCATTCTCACATCATTGACCATCATGAGTTGGATATTGATGATGGGGAGACATTCACAGAGTACCCGGTGGAGATATAGGATTGAAAAGATAGGATACTTCATGGACAATTGATTCCTCTAGCATGTATTTGTTGGCATCACAATAATCTCTAAGAGAGCACATGGGTGTGATAGGCTCAGATTAGTGCTCAGTACACCCATTAGTTGGATTAGTCCTTGTTTTGGTTTACAAAGACATAAAGACCTAAAGGGTGGTAGTAATGTAATACCACATAATTCCATGATTTTTTTAAAATTAAATGTGTTTATTTTGAGACCAGGTGTTGAGACGACATGTGTTTTCATGGCCCGGAGTGCCCAAATGATCCGTCAAAAATTTTTATGTTTTAAATAGCGTGTGTGAGCTTTTTTACTAAAAAAGTGGAATAACTATTAAATAGGATCCCAGATAATAAATAATATGGTATAGTTGCATTTAGGATGGAAGGTTTACCCTAGGTGCGACCAAAATAATCGGCACGGGCCTCCAATGAGAAAATCCGAAAATGGCGTAACCATAAATAAATCAATTAAATATAATTATATTATTTTTCCAATCCTTATAACTCACAAACTGTGACATCGACTGAAAATCCAAGACCACAATTTTTCTCATGAGGGTATTCTTTCCTTAAAGAGAGCCTAACATTAGTCGACACTAGACAACCTTGACAATGACGAACGTCGATGAATCGAATGATGAAAAAGACACCCTTGGAGAAACGATTTTGGATCAGATATCAATGGATGATGAAAAAAACAAATCTTGAGAAATCTAATTTACCATATTGGGGTTTTAATTTTTAGTGAATTGGTTATCCCCATTCTGCACCTCTAAACAATGAACACGAATCAACTCTCTAACAAGTTGATCCACATATGGATTTTTCTTGAAGGGTTGGGAAAATAATTATGGGTTAATATTGAGATTAAATATTATCAATTTATAATTTATACATCATGATCCTGCTAATACGAACAAATCCAAAACAACACGAACAAAGGGGAGCTGTTCATTTTGGTGTTCTTTGTGACCCCCTCCTTCTATCTCACCTCATTTTTTGTGGCATAACAGACAGTGGCACATCAGCTGTAGAGGCACCAAGAGGAAGGTCCATGTCAATGAATGTTGCATCACTAGAGAGAGACCATGACACAAGGCCACGGGGGCGGCACCCCAACCACATCGGACGGTGGTAGAAGGTGTGTCGTAAAGTAAGCAGAAGCTGCTGGAAAGCAGATGCAGCCACCCATCCGCATCGGAGGTGCACGCAGCATAAAACTGTGGTCCACAAGCCGTGGCACCGAGATGTACCCATTATAGAGCTATGAATCATGCCGAAGGAAAAAACCACACGAGGGGATAAACACTAGAGGGAGGTGAAACTCAGGCATAGCATTGGAGGAGTGGACCATGCTGGCATGCCGCGAAAAGAGCAGGCATGCAGTCCTGGACCATGTATGGAGGAGTTGTCCGACCTCAGATGGATGTGTGCGGTGTGAACTAGATGCCCCATGGGCATCAAGAAATGGGGGAAACCGGACCACCATCTGGGCTGATATGGTGGCGTGAACTAGGACGCTGGGAGGCCCTTGATGAGGATGAGCCTACATACTAATGAGGGCCAGGATGATGAGACAAATTGGGCCACTAGGTGGCTCGGGCTGGGAATGAACTAGACCACCTATTGCGTGCTAGACCAGATGAAACCGTTTCACTAGGAGACCTAGCGGGTTGTACCTGTGGAAGAACTATGTCAAGTCCACCAAGGCCCAATTGGCCAGCCCCAGCAGCCAAGACATACCAAGCCATCCCATACTCCACCAGGTCGGTGCAGTCTAACCGGGTATGGTCATGTAGGACCCCTAGGAAGAGTTGGTTAACCATGTTGGACTGGGACCATACACAACTGAACAATGTTTACTAAAATGCCAAAATCTTTCATACTGGGCATCCTATTGACGCGCCATATACAACACTAGAACACTTGTGATAAGACAATCCTTTGGGAATAATCTAAGAAAGATTTTGTGGTAGTTGAGATGCGACTAATGGATTGAAAAGTGTATTCTCCCAGAATCAAGAGCTCTTCGAACATGAATCTTATGGCTGGATTTGATATGAAGGATATTATGAGAAGGTGTTAGTGATCCTACTGGAAAAGAGTGAAATGATTCTTAATGATTATACAGGCCTAGAGATGAGCGGGTCGAACTGATCTAGATGGCTAAGAGATGAGTAGGTCTTAGTTATCCAGTTAGCCCAGATATGAGAGGGTCTATATGATCTAGCAGGATAAGAGACGAGTAGGTCTTAGTGATACAGGTGTCCTAGAGATGAGCAGGTCTATGTGATCTAGCTGGCCTAGAGATGAGCAGATATAAGTGATCTAGCTGACCCAGAGAAGAGCGGGTCTATGTGATTTAGCTAGCCAGAGATGAGAGGGTTTAAGTGATCTAGCTATCCCAGAGACTAGCGGGTCTTAGTGATCCATTGGACCTAGAGACTAGAAGATCTCAGTGATACCACTAGCCCATGTTATGAGCAGGCCTAAATGGTGAATCCCTCAGTAGTAAAAATGTTTAGCTTTATGACTGAGAATTCTACTTCCTATATTATGAGTCATACCTCGTGTGATCTTTCTTTGTTGAGTGGTCTTTCTTTATGGTCTTTCCTTTATTGATTGGGGTCCCAACTAAGTATTGTGTTACTCACAGCTTCATGGGCTTCACCCGCATATGTCATGCCCCATACAAGTGATTGATGCTTTCATAGAGTCCTTGGTGGTTCCGGACTAAGCTGTTCTCAGTGAGACATGATGTAAAAACATACTTATATGGACAAATGTAGCTACCCTTCACCTACCATTCAAGTGGGGTCTCATGTAGACGAACCATGGAAGTTGAACATTCCTCTATGGTTTTGGGGATATATTTTGGACCCTTTGTAATTTTAGTTATATTATACTTTTATTAGTTTTCCTACGGAGAATTTTTGTTTAATTTATGTTTACTTTACATAATTTTATATTTGTGCATGTGTAGAGGTTTAAATTCAAATGCCTTCCCTTTTGGGATATTCATTTTTTGGTGCTAGTCACTAGCCCTTGGCCTATGGAAGGTGGGCTTGGGGTAGTCACAACATGAGCCCTGGGGGATAGGTCATGACAATATCTAATATTCCTCCAAATCACAAAGTAGAGTTTTTAATATTAATATTACTCAATGCTACACATATTTCAAATAATACATATAGAATGGACTTGATTGAGGTTTAGGGATTAAATAATAATATCCAATTAAATCTTGATATATGATTCATTTGGTCAATTATGTCACCATGGGGCACATGTGTACTTTTTATTAATAAGAATTATGGATCAATACAAATATGCAGTTGTAATTAGGAACCTAACAAGATCATGGTCATAAATAAGCATCCTCTTATACTCATTAATGATTTGTTTGATCAATTATGAAGATCTAAATATTTTTCCAAGATTAATATTCAATCTAATTATTCTTAATTAAGGGTAAAAATTGAATAAAACCCCATGATAAATTGAAATTTGATTTATGGACACAATGAATTTATAGTGATTCCATTTGGTCATACTATTTATCCAGTTATATTAATTAATTTAATGAATATCATCTATATATATTACCTTGATCATTTTTGGTTTAATTTATAGACGATATTAATATATATTATAGAATAAACAAAGACCATTAAAATCACAAGAGAATTATAGTTATGATCCTAAGTAAGTATAAATTGTATGAAAAATATTCTATGTGTGAATTTTTGATATAGGAAATTTCATTTTTGGATCATATAATATCCAATGAGGGTATATTCGTGGATCCCACAATGATTTAAGTTATCATACATTGGCATAGACCAACCAATCTAACAGAAATATATAGATTTATTTAATATAAAATATATTATCAATGATTTTTGAATAATTTAGTCCGGCCATCTTATAAAATCACCATGTTAACTCGCAATATATTAATGTTCATTTGGAATGATTATTTTGATGAAAATTTCATGTAATTGAAGAGTTGGTTGGTCAGTTAACCTATAATGAAACTACCTTATAGTGGTTAAGGGTCTGTGATTTACCATAATGAATCAATGAAATTGATATGATATGTTCTCAACTAGAATAATGTGGTGATAATTTTTTCTTCCTGAAAATTGAAGTATCATGTGAAAAATTACGCGATTCAGTTTTAGATTTAGAAATGGTAATCATCACAATAAATATATATATGAATCATATTTATGGATAAAGGTGGGACATATATAAATAAAAGGAAATTTAAAATCATATTCTTACCCTAATATATTTTAATTTACAACAAATATTTTTGTAGGAGTTGTATAAAGATTATGAATTCTCAATAAACTACCACCCTGGGAAGTTGAACATTGTGGATAATACATTGAGTTTAAATAATCATACTAAATTATCTATGATAAGGATCACAAAAGAAAAAAATATTTATGGTTTTGAAAATTATGGACCTTGAATTATTGATGTAAGGTGAGAAATATTATCTTCCTCAAATGATTGTTCATCCATCTATACATGTAAGGATTAAAGAGGCATAAAAGAAGGATGTGAATATATAATAGAATGTGAGAAATTTTTATAATTTTAACCAAGATTGTGGTATAATTATAATATTAAATAATTATATATTTTTCATGATAATAATATAATCGAAGAAGGAACTATTTGAAGAAACTAGTTGATCATCATTCTCTATTTATCCTGTAATTATAAAGTTTCATAGAGATTTGAAATATTATTTTAGGAGGGAAAACATGAAGATGGATACTGTGGGTATGTATCTCCGTGATTGGTATTATAGGAAGTTAATTATGAGAGATATATTTCTAAGGGTATGGTACAACCATTACCAATACTAAAATAAATGTGGGAAAACAAGACCATAAAATTCATTATTGGACTTCCCAAAACATATAATGAAATAATTATATTTTGGTTGTAGTAAATAACCTTATAATGTAATCACACATCATTACTATCAAAGAATATTAATCTCATCATCATGTTTCATGGATATAATTTAATGAAGTGGTAAGGTTACATGGGGTACTATATTATACTATATCGGGTCAAGATTCTAGGTTTAACACAAAGTTCTAGAGTAGTCATAAAAAATCCTTAGATATTTTGTTGCGTTTTTGTAATTATTACAATCCTAAAATAGATGGTTATTTGAATATAGATTTTAAAATCATGGAGGATATTTTGATTAATGTATATAGATTTCAATTTTTTTGGGTTCAATACATTCCCCTTGTTGAGTTTTCTTACCAAAATATCTTTTATTATATTATTCAAATGGATCATAATGATGCACCCTATAGAATTTTGTATAAAAATATGAAATACAAGGCTAACATTTGACAAAGAAATATATTGGGACCTAAGATTATTGTGGTAATGTAAGAGAAGGTTTTAGATATTCAGAAACATATCATGTAATCTCTGAGTCGATAGAAGAGTTATGCGGACAACAAAAAATGATATCTGGAATTTGATGATGGTGAGAAGGTTTGCCTATAAATTTCTCCATTTATGAAGGTTATATGATTTAGAAATAATGGAATGATGAGCCCTAGTTACATTGGTCCCATTGATATTATTGATCGAGTAGAGGCTATATCATATCCCCTAACTCTCCCAAGAAACCTCTATCAAAGTCATGATGTGTTCCATGTGTCTCTCTTAAGGAAGTATATAAACAATCCGTCACATGAAATAAACTCAATGGTTTTATCATAGAATAATTATATTTAATATAATGAAATTTTTTTGTAAATATTATATCCTAGATATATAGTTCTATGGAACAAGTCTACTCACCTAGTTAATGTTAATTGGTAGAGTAGTAAATTTAAAGAAGCTACATAAGAAATTGATGATGTGTATAAGAAGATAGACCCACTATGTTTTGTACCAGAGTGAGGGAATTTTAATGGAAAAATTCATTTTAATGAGGGTTCAATGGAACACCGTAAGAGTTTCTATTTATTTCAATTGAAATAAAACATGAAGATTTTGATAACATTCCTCATAATAGATCTTGAGTCCATATGAATTATGATATAAAAATATTTTATAGCCTAGTTTTTTTACTCATAGGTTTGAATAGTAATAAAATTATTATGAAAAATATTTTTTATTGTTTTTACTAATTCAAATATATATATATATTAATTCATAAAAAATAAGTACTCAATTTGTAGTAAATTTACTTTACTATGGAAGAAATGATTTCATCAAAAAGTGAATTTTATCACATTTTTGTGCATGAATATTATAAATAACATATCCAAATTTTGTAATATTTCTATTATAAAACTATTATAATTTTAAAATAAAAATTTCAATATTATATTTTGGTGTTTTTTTTATTTTTAAAAACATATATATTTTCCAGTGAATAGTGAAAATACAGATGTTTATAAAAATTGATATTTATTTTATAGTAAATATCTCATTTTGTTTTGAATATGATAATAAGGTATAATAATTAAAATTAAATTAAAAATAATATAATTAATTATGTAATAATCATCATTACATTTAATTTTGGTATAAGTTAAATTTTAGGCATAAAACACATGTTTCTAAAAACCAAAATTTTATGCACAAAATATTTTTTATATTTATAAATTAATTTAATCCCCTTATAGTAATATTTAAAATTATATTTACAAATTATAAATGAAATATAATATTTTAACATTTATTTAATTTTTCTTAAGACGCGATGAATGGAAGAAAATTACATTTTTTTCTTAAAAATTCATTTTTTGAAATCAGGATTTTATTAGAGTTCAAAAACATAATTGAGATTAAATTATAAAACTTAGTAATATGGATTAAATATTTGGAATTAGTATAATTAATATAATTTAACGGTTTCAACTTAATTTTTTGTCATAATTAATTATAAAAGCTATAATATATTATAACATCGGTCAAGGTTAAAACAGGTTTACCCAGGGAGAGGGGGTTAATACAAGAGATAACGATAATATGTCAGCCCAAAAACAAAAAATCCTTATTATCTAAATATATTTCAACGTTATCTTATACTACCATTTAATAAATTTTTATTGGGAGCCAGTTTCCCTTGAAGGTGAGCGTAAATCATTGAAGTCTTTAAAAAAATTCCATATATGTTCCTCCCCTCACATCTAAAATGGATAGTCTTCTACTCCATTATTCACACTATTTAAGCCTTATAGTTTATATAATACCCAATATAAATCTATCCTATAATATTTCCCTTCATTTTATAGCTTCTTTTCTTTTCATAAGACCATTCTTTCAATGATTAAGGAGTAAGCCATAGGAGGTATCTTAAATAATTGGTGTAGATCTTAACAAAGTTATATAAATTTTATTTGTTATTATAATTCCTCTAAAATTGTTTTATCCATAAAAAAATTAATAATACAGTATCATAAATATAAATATATTTTATTTTTATTATTTAATTTCATTTACCACCACTACTGGAAAATGGGACTATACCCACGCACCGATACCAAGAGTTTGAATAAATGTTGGGATAGATTCATTAGGTAAATCTATCCCTCCAGTTTTAAAAAGGACATAGGTATACCATCCCACTATTTTTATTTACATTGGTCTGATCCTCACATCCACTCCCTTAAAAACTATCATCTCCCCTGAAAATTATCCTCTCCACTACAAACCCTCATCCCCCCACAAACCTTCTCCCCCGATTATCCATTACGCTCATCCCCACCGTGAACCCTCTCCTCTCCCTCACCAAACCTCTCATACCAAAATTCCTCTATCATCCATCATGATCATCACATGCAATGTTGAATCCCTACCTCAATGATCCAATTCCATCAAATTCCACCATTCCCGCTTCAACTTCTATCATACCTATTAATACTCAAAATTAATCTCTCCTTTTCTAGATCTTGGTTGCAAAAGGTAATCTCTTTTAATATAGTATTATCTATATCTATCACTATTTTTATTGGATTTGACTTATCCTTTGAAATATATAGGTTTTTAGATATTATAGGGTTCTTAGTGGAGAGGATATTTGGGATTTTGATATTCAGAGACCATGGAAAGAATCTTCTTCCACCTTTATTTTCTCACCAATAAAGTAAAAATGTGTTTTTATTTATCGGTTAAATATTAACTTTTTAGGTCTATATTTCAATAAAATTGGTTCAATTTTTTATTCAAAGAGTGTGAGTTTTATAAATTCATTATTAATGATTTTATTATTCTATGTGATAGTATGTGGTGTTTTTGAATTTATAATTGAAATTTATGTCATGGAATAGAGCTGTTCATTTATGAATCTCAAACGTCTCTTTGAAATAAATATCTAGCCACTCTTAAATCCTTATAAAATTGTTAACAAAAATTATAAAGTTATTTTTCATATGAATTCAAGGAGTTTATCCTTGTTTAGTTTTTAAATAGGTAAATACATGGTTTTAAAAAGGTGTCATGAAATATAAATGGTGTTTCTAATCATAAAGGAATATTTGGATCTTTGCGGGTTAGATGGTTGATCCAATGGGGGACCTCATTTATTTTCCATTGTTGTTTGTCATGGTGGTGGATATATTATTTATATGTGATTTATATGTGATGTTGTAAAGAGGTTTTTTATATGAGAGGGTGTTAGAGGAGATGGTGAGTTATTTTTTGTTCTCTGTTCCTCAATATTGTCTTTCATGTTCAATCACCACCACTTTTTTGGTTACAGGAACACAAATAAATAAGTGGGATTTCAAAATATCGGCAACAGTTTTTGGTATAGAGGCCTCTAGTGTAACCTCCATCATTTTATCTGACAAGGTGATGTTAATATCAATGATATTGGTGTGAGATATGCATGTGGATTTTATTTGGTTGAAAAAAAATTGGCAAATAATTAGTCTTACATTGGTTTGGTAAATTCTAGATCATATAAAATCAAGATCTCGATTAGATCCCATGACACATGATCATTGAATTTTTTATTGAAAAATGTATTATTATGTCATGGTTGATTGTATTCCACTTAATTAAATAAGTATGGTAGAATTATATCATTTACATTCATTATTTAACTTTTGATCGGTGGTGCCTTCCTAGTGGTATGTATTTCACTTATGTGTGTCGTGATTAATTTTAAATGTTTTTAAATATGTTTTTGGAAACCAATTTAAATTAAATTCACTCGTTTTTTCATATTTGGTTCTGAAATGGTTGTTTTGACTAAAAATGGATATGTCTAAGAAATTTATTTCAAAGTGATTTTTTAATTTATTGAAAAAAGGAATATTTTTTTAAATGGTCATGAACTTGATATTGGATTTATTTTATATATATTTAAAATAAAAATATTTTATAATTGTATTTAAAATTAGTGTTTATGAATTTATACATGAATGAAATTGCATGGATTCCTTAGTGACATCATACTAGAAAGATTATCTTACATCCTGCATATCTATTTTTGAGTTTTTTTAGCTCATATTATGTGTATATGTTCAAGATTGATCTTTTGGTATAATAATATCCTATTTTTTTATCAATGGATGAGTGGGGATATGTTGAGAAAAATGATATCATACAATGTATATATGGGTATAATTGATTTTTTATTCTTTTTTGAAATGTCCTATTGTATTTTTCAACTCAGCCTAGTGTATGATTGATTCTCCATTCATTGAATCTTTTTTAGGATTATTTTTTTAATTTTGAATATATGATAATTATGTTAATCGCATTTGGGTTATTTATATTTTTTTCTTATGATTATTTATGTTTTATGAATTTCCATTTTTTTGGTGACCCAATCTAGATTATCAATAACTGATTCAATATCTTTAACATAGTTTAGAGGATAAACTATTCATAAGTCATTGTTTTCCCATGATCTAGTAGTAGTATCTATCCATTAGTGATCAAAAACAACATACATGATATTTGTGGTTTTTTATCCACTTCTCATTTCATTTTCAATAACGACAATTGAAAGAATATACTTCGAAATTCTATAAGAATTCAATTACACATCCATAAAATAAGTTTTATCAGCCTTATGGACAAAACCAATCCATTTTATTTTCTCTAATCATTTTTTTGGATTGTCTATTGATTGTAAAGATGCATCATTCCTTTAATTTTTTATAAAGACTGACATAGTTCTATAAAAAAGTTTGGCCCTATTATAGAAATAGTTTTTTTGGAAAAACTAACAATTCATCTTGGGTTTGGGGAATTATTTTTTCTATTTCAATTCATTGTATTTTTTTTAATTTTGGGGTTTTTGGGATTTTGAGTTTTCTCTGTTTTTCTAGAGAATTTTGGACCTCTCTACGGTGGTTTAGGGTATCCACAATCTACGGAAAATTGCACATATATGCACATATAGGCATATAAATATATAAGCCCCCCCATATATATATATATATATTCACTCATGGTGGTAATAATATATATATATATTGGGGATACGTGTTCTTATATATATATTTATATGAAAGGTTCATATGTGTGTAAAGTAATGGGGTATATGAATGTATAAGAATATATTTAAGGATCCCCTTGTACTTATTTGGGCATAAAAATATGTACATAGGGGATCAATGTCCTTATATTTATGTGAATGTCCATATGTGTGCAAGTAGTAAATATAAGATTTCAGTTGCTGTCGTCATAAGCATAACACCTTGAGTTTTAGGTAGATTCTCTTATGCATTGTCCATTAAATTTAAATAATCATGTATTTCTTATATTTCAAACCATGTTTCTGTAACAAATAATTTTATTGATTTCTTAGAATAATTTTTTTGACATTAAATGAAGTGTTTAGAAAATTGAGTCAAATTGTGTCAAATCAAATCAACAAAACCTGATTCGTATGAAAACAACCCAAATTAAATGAAACAAACATGAATCATTCAAATCAAATTCAAAGAAAAAGGACATAATATAAGTAGGAGAATCCAAAATAATATGTAATTTATTAACATATAAAGTGTAAAACTTAATATTTAGAAATTAATTTACAATAAATTAAAATATCCTATACCGATCAAAAAAATTGAAACTAACCAGATGTAGAGAAAATCATATCATGTTGTACCAAGAAGAATCATACATAATAAGTGAAATCTAGTTAGACCTCTCTTGACCTGCCTAAATTAAGATTTTGTTAAACATAATAAACCTTGATGAACCACAGGAAACCAAACCAAAAAATATTATTAAGGTTAAACCCAAAATGAGTTGAACTAAATATAGTGACACCATACATACCAACAATTGATAGAATAAAACAAAAAAAATTAAATGAAACATTACTAAAAAACCTTCACAAACTAACAAAACCTTTCTAGTAGTAATGTAAATCTGATTGACCAATATAGATCTAGAATGATCAAAATTAAAAAAAATTAATCAAACCAAAAAAATTGAATGAAACAAAATTGGACCAAGTCAAACTAGTCTAACTTTAACTAATATTATATTAAAAATGATGAATAAAATTTAAAAAAATAAAATGAATCAAATATATATGAACACAACTAACATGAACTAAATTGAACAAAACCAAACTGAAAATATACAAATGTAATAAAACTGAATCGATTAAAACCCAAATCAATGAAATTTTCCAAGCTAATTTATACAAAAAACAAGACACACTAAATCTAATGAAATGTTTCAAACAAACATGTATTAAACGAAAATATTGTATGTTGAATCTTTAGCCAAACTGATTATATTAAATTAATAGGAAGATTAATTGTTAATTAATAGGAATTTAAAATTTGATAGTATCATTCTGAGACTTTGATCTGTTTCCCCCTTTTTTGTGGGAACATTATTTTGGATTTATTTTCCCTATTCTTATGAGAGCATTATTTGACCCATAGGGAATTGGGGTTCTTATATATTGGTTTGTGAATTTTATAGTCCTGGGAGAGAGGTATGATAAGGTTTTGTTTTTATTTTATTTTCCTTATATCATTGGACACTTAGACTTTTGACTACTTTCTACGGATGAAGGGTAGTCATATTATTTGAATGGGGCCAAAAGGGATATGTAGGTGACTATACAGGTTTCTTTACATGGGAGAATGTTCAGTGTAATAGAGGGATTAATTAGTGAATTTTATTTTTTTCTTCCCTTATACCATGTTTAATTTATTTATTTTCATTTCCTTTATTGTGGATTTCTGATGTATGGATGGGTAATGCTGATTTTTTTTATTTTGTATTATTGTAATAATAAATTGTTTTTGGAAAAAAAATCCAAGTAGTTATTCCTTGATACCTTGAAACTTGTTCTAGCCTATGGGCATAGCCCATACACCTTACTCCATCCTAGTCATTGTTATATTAGATACTTACTAGGTCATTACTATGTCATAACCATGGGAGGGCTTAGGAAACATGGAATAACAAGGGCGAGATTTGGAATATCTTCACAATTCAATACCTCCATAAGTCTAGTTCAAATATACTAACAAACAAATAAAACAAAATACAAATTCCTAGGGTCATATAATCATGACCAAAATTAGGTTAATTAATATTATCCTATTTTATATCCAAGGATTTTTATGCTATGTATTCCCAGTCAGTGGGAATCAACAATATCTTTTCTTTAGAATATGTTTTCCCATGATAATGATTTAAAAGTTATTTATTATGAATCAATACACAATAAATTTATAATAAAATTGATTATAATTATCATAAAAAATACTCAAATGATCTAAACTCCAAACTCTATCCTAAGAGATTGAAAAAAAGTTGTGACATCATTAATTTCATGCAATAAAACTCACTAATTCCATTTTTCACATTCCAAGTCAGATAAACAAGTGTTGAGGTATCTGCTAAAATAATGGGAGACATTAAATCTATACATAACCTTTCACATACTATCATTCAACATCCTCTACTATAATATAAATGAATTATCAACCATTTAATATATAATATGCATATAGAAAAATAGATCAATAATGTTTCTACTAATATAAATTTTTTATTAATTAAGAAGAATCACTTTTACTTGTTTAGTATTAATCATCATATATACCAAGAACAACTGCGAAGATTAATATATATGAAACATGATCTAGGAAAATATAAAACATAAAAAAAGTAATTTTTTGTCACAAAAAAATCATGTTCTCAATTACCCTATGGATGGAAAAGATTTTAAAGGGAGGGATTGGATAAAAAGACTTACCCAAACCATTTGAAGGTACAGTCATGCATCAAAATATAGTCAAAAAACCATATGTGATAATAGAACTTCATTGAATTGAATAAAAGATGGGTGGAATACATAGAAGTAATCATGTTTTTATCATTCTCGAAATTGATGTGAATTTTCCAAGAGTCAACTAGTAACATCATTGTGTGAAATCTAAAGTGCCCTAAATCTATTGAGGGCCTTGTTAAATGTCCTGATTGAGGTGTGACAGTGGCCAAACCAATCATACAGAGAAAATAAATGGAGGGATGAAGCATTTGATGACACAGGATTGATAAGAAATCGATCAGCTAAACTGATAATGGGGGGGGGGGGGTAGTAAAAAATTCATATTAGTGAAAGGAATAAAACTATGAGGGGGAAAGAACAAGTGGTGAAATACGATCCCAAATGAGTGGGAGAGTGGGAGATCCGATTAGTATGTTGTAGTGGGTATGGTTATTAAAACAGTTCCATAATATAATATAATATAAAATCAAATAAAATATATAAATAAAATATACAAAATACATATAAACAGGGATACTAATGACACAAGAGTGGTCGTTATATCGAAAATTGACATTGGAGGGAGGAACTAAACTCTAATTTCTAATGAAAAGTTATAAAACCACCTCTTGATCAAAGTGTCTTGAAGGAGGAGGAGGGAGGGTTGGATTCTTATTTTCTCAGGGTTTTCTCAAATGGACAAAGAAAAGAGGACTTCCCACTTCAAAAACTCAGAGGGGAAATTTTGTATATTTTCACCTAAAAAAGAACCCTATCCATCAAGTGTTCTGTTGAAGTTTTTCAGTAGCCACTTCCACGCCTCCGGGATGCTCCCATGAGATCTTGAGCTACATCTAGATCCCCATTATTATGTAAAAAATGAATTTTAAATTAGTTAAAAACATCAGAAATATATCTCAACCATCAATTGAAAAACAATCCCCTCTAGTAATATTAAATTCCAAAATTTCCCCAAATTTTGATCCCCTGTATCAACACATGGTTTCAAAATACCACCACTAAAATTATTCCCATCCCCATTATGTTTTAGTGGAAAACCCATACACATATAATGACTTATGGAAGTCAATAATTTAAGGATGAACAAACTCATTCAACTCCCATGTTGTCAAAACACATCCATGTAATAACCATTAATTTAATATTCTCTAAAAGGAATAGTAGATACAATTCCAATTTTTGTAATTGAAAAACCAATATGTTTCTTACCTGTGACAAATATCTAAAAACACTAATGGTGTCATTGTTCAACAATTATATGGATTATAGTTATCCCCACCATAAGCTTCATCTTACCAGAACCAATTTGTATTCATAGTGCATCCTCCTTTGAATATTCATATTGAATAATTTCTCCCATATTCTAATGACATGTCGTACATGGTTTCTATCTCACATCAACTAATTATATAGTAGAACACTAGTTAAATGAAAGAATCCATGCATGTAACAAAATTTTAGATAAGTATATAAAAATAACCATCATTCCTAAAAATACCAGTAATGTATAGGATCATCCTGCAAATTGTTGGTTGTATTCATAGAAAACATATTTTATCCCTTAAATGTCCTACCAAATGTGGTTTGCAACTAACTAAATCCAATAACGATAGGTACTTGGATTCGAATATTTCGTTTTTATAGGTGATTTCATGTTTAGAGGTTTTGGAAGAAAAAAGAGGTGAATGATGGATCTGTGTTGTTTTCTGGGGAGAAGAGGATATACCAACGGTTTACAGAAACATTAGTATACAATTAGGCCGAATGGTCACTAGAGAAGATTTTATACCAATATTTTTGTATTCCATCGGTATACATGTATGATTGATAATATGTATACCACAGTTCCTAAACCATTATTGTACATATATCCCAACAGTTTCATTTAAACTATTGGAATATACTATCATTCCTATATCCATATGATTCTTCATACATTTATATATATATATCCCAATGGTTTCATTAGAAACATTGTAATATAGTAACTTGATACAAAAAATACCAATGAATTTATAGAAATTGTTGGTATAGGGATATTGTGAGAACTAATATGCCAACGGTTCCTAGAACTATTGGGATAAGCGAAATTTTCAGCAGTGAACCTCTTCTTAATCTAGTTAGTGATGAATGTATCACTTGTGCGTACATGTGGACTAACTCCTCTACATAGCGATATGAATCATTTACACCACCGTCATCCATAGTTGGTTATTATGATATATTTAATTTCTATATATGATAAATATGTTATAATAATGATTATTTAATGTTAATATAATGTGTAATTTTATTTAATTTCATCAATCAAAAAATGGAAACATCACTCATGCGTACGTAGAGACTTCCATCTCAATGTAGTGATGTAGTTTATTTGTTATCAATGATTTATGTTATTGGGTGTAAATACATATATAGTTAATATATATTATAGTTATATCAAGATTAACATTTTTTATTTGAAGGAACAATGATCAAAACATAACGACCATAACTATCGAGGCAAACGATATGTGAAAAGTGAATTAGTTAACACCAAGAAAGATGATAATAATGAATGATTATTAATGAATTGTTGAAAAGATGTTATTAGTGAACTATATATGGTATTATTAGTATTATTACTATTCTATTATATAATAATAATAAATTTTAATATATTATATAGAATTTTAGAGGGATTATTATGCATGAAAAACGTGGGGTTTGAGTTTTGTTGTAGAGTCTCATTTTTACTAGGATTGTATAAGTATAAAATTTATAATGATGAAATTATATTACATATCTATAAAATTTCTTATTTTTTTATTCAACTCTATTTTTTATATTTAATTTTTACCTTTCTGTTTCCCCTCTTTAAGTAATCAGTAGACTGAAAGAATATTTATAAGGGAAACTGACCATGTTTTTTTCTTTGAACGAGAATATTTTATTCCATGTTCACATATTCATTAAAATGTTTTGAAAATTTTTTTTACTATAAAAAATTATTATTAACGCAATTTTAACCCATTTTTTCTTTCAATATTATTTTAAAGTAATATTCTTCTTTTTTAACAAGGTTCTTCAGACATTTTACTAACAATGTAAAATGAAATTTATTAACTTACAACACGTGAATTATTTTATCGACAACTAGAATACTATTTCATTTGAATAATACATAATTAATTTACTTATTTATTTTAAATTAAAATGTTTTCCATCATATTTTTGATTTTTTTATTCTAAAATATTTTTCTCCAATAAAAATGGAATTTTCACCAGGAAATGTTGTAGTGATCTTTTAAATATGTTTTTTATTTATTAAAAAAATAATTGCTTTTTTGTTAAAGTTTAATAGGGATATAATCCAATGTCACAATATTAATTAATTATTTGTATGGTTTATAATAATAATGATGAAAATTTTAAAATACTCGTGTCCTTTCCATGGGTTATGATATTTTGATATGATGGATATTTTTTTTTGATCTTATAAACACATAAATATGGTTTTCATTATGTGATATGTTGGCATAAAGCTATATATCCATCAAATTAATTAGATAAAGAAGGAATATCATTATATAATACGGATTTTAATGGGGTGTGAACCCCGTCTAGTAATATAATTTTTCTAATAATAGAGTTTTTTGGAGTGAACCCTGACATATGCTTATGATATGTTTTCATTTAACATTATTGATTATTAATTAATATGAACATTGATGTGTTTTACTAATTTTTTTTGACAAAACCATAGACCATATATCATGATTAAATATATTTAACTAATTCGGAATGATTTTTATATGTCTTGATCATGTTATCATACCCTTATGCTTATCTTATTATCACTTTTGATCACTGATTGATATCTCTTATGTTTACCCATACTGAGAATATGATGAAAAACGTTTCTCATATTTTATTTCCAAGGTTTTTAATAATGTATTTAAGTATGATATTTCTAATAAGAGTGGTAGTTGTGAATAAATTAATTATAAATGATATAGATTATTTTTGTACCTATTATTTATATATCCATATTTCTAAATATACTAAACCCTATGGTCCTCAGGCATGTAATATTGTCAAAAGTATTGAATATTAATCTAAAATTATGTAATATTTATTTATTAAAATTATTATTAAATATAATCATGTAATGATGAATTATAATCTATCATGATTATATTGATGAATTAAAATATCACATTATAGTGAGGAAGTCATATTGTGGACAAGTTATTTAAAAAATATTCTTTAATTTTTGTTAGAGTTTAAAATTAGGAGGATATTGATATGATTTTAGGAATTTTAATAAATATAATTGGTATGTTATTACCAAATTAAAATATGTGGTAAAATTTTCATGATAATGTTGGTTTAAAATAATTATAATTGATATAAACCACTGAATAAAAAGTTTAATGCATATAAGTCTTAATAGAAAGTATGTGTAGTAGTTTTAGAAAAGTTAATAGGATAAATATATTAATATAATCAATCATGATAAGAAAAAAATGACATATTCCTAAAGGATTTTTAATTGAAATATTTGGTTGAATTTAAGTAATAAATATCAAAGAGTACAAGAGATAGACTACAATATATAGTCATTGAAGAAAGAGTGAAAAAAATAATTCTCATGCTGAGTATTTCTCATCCCGATGACATTTTATTATTATTGTAATCTTGTGGTAGTTAATTGATTAAAACCCACATTGAGTAGTCATTCTCATTGAAACATAAATGTATGGATGTATAAAAAACATGGAATAAAATAGTGCACCAATTCAAGAGTTATGATGAATATATATTCAATAATACAAAATTATTATAATGTTATGATAATGTATAAAAAGTGAATTTTCATTCACCAATGATATTTTTGAATGAGATGGAGTGGGAGTGGACCATTGACTGATAGTGAGACATTACATAACCTGATGAAGTAATCCCATCTTGGAATGGATTTACTGTAAACTAATATCTATTATCCATCAAAGTTGAGTATATTAGATCCTTTTACAAAGACACATCATCTTGTGTATGCTCTTTGGATGACCCCTTTGTGGTGAAACAAGTAAAATTCCAATATACTATGTATGATTTACATTCCTACACATGTGTTGAATGTTTTAGTGAGAATACCATCGATAGGTTGAGAGTTTGAATGTGTTCCTTCTAATAACGGAAAGTGATCCAAATGACCTAGTGGAAAAAGAGATCTTTTTATTTAGTGTGCACCCTGATTCACCCCCTTAGGGTAATTTCGGTCAGTTTGGTCTCAATAGATATACCTGTAATTATATATCCCTCAAATTCATGGGATGTTGATTTTATTTTTTCGATATATTATATTATGAGTTCAAATAGGTTGCCCTTCCAAATACAGTAAAAATTCATTGCTTAATCCATGAATAAATAAATAAAATTTAAAGAGTTTTTATTATCTTATTCTATCAATTTCATGTATCTTTATTTATGATTTTATTATGAGGTATATCTTATTTTTCATAATTTACATCCCCACCTCAGAGATTAATGAATTTTTAAATTAATTCTTATTTAATCTATAATAATTATGTTATAATTCATAAATATATATATTTTATAAGGATTATAAAAAATGGTCTTGTTTTTTGTTAAGGATGAATGAAATATTTAATATTTTATAATATATTTGTTTTTCATCAATATTTTCCTATATTAATAGTCTTACAATAAGTTAAATGATTTAATTTTACCATTATCACCTATAAGGCATTTGGTGTTATAATAAATCTCCAAAAATAATTCATTTTGATATTGGGTATCCAAAATTTGTAATAAGTATTTAGAAAAAATTATAAATAATGACATTTTTTGATAGTTTTAATACACAATATTTATTTTGATTATAGAGAAATGTGATTTAGATTATTATATTATTTGGGAACAAAAATACAATATCATTATATAAATTGAAAAAATATAATATTTTGAGATCAAAGATATGAAAAAATATGTCCCCACGTCAAAAAATAAATGAAATAACTTTACATTTTAATAATGTTAATGATTTTAGTTTAATATTAAAATAATAAATTTAAGACATTAATAAATCAAAATTTACATTATAGGAATCTCATTTTATTCTTAAAATACTCTAATTGGATAATTACAACTACCACAATAAATCATAAAATGATTGAAAATTTATTTCGCAAAAAAATAATTTTAATGATTTATTAATGAAATAAAATTTATATAGATACTATGTGTAACATATAAAATTATATGATGAGTTTTTTGATCAAATGCACTCACAATATAATTTCAAATTTTATCAAGGATTTCCATCATATCATTGATTATTTCCTGAAAGTAAATTTTTCAAGATGATCTTTAAAATTAGTATATAATAAAGTTGTTTTAAGGTATAATTAGGGGAATCTAAGATCATGATAATTTAGTAACATGGATATTCAAGTTATATTATATAATTATTTATAGAGGATACTGTTTTCGATGCTTTCGCAGGGGCGCGCGCGCATCCGTCCGCGGAGGAGGAGGATACACGGTGCTTGTTGCCCGGCATTCCCGCTTTCCAAAGGCGGGCGACATTCGCTCCTTATTCAGGGACGTCTGCTCCTTGATCGAAACAGGATGATGGGATGTCGGTTCTTCCTTCTGTGGATTCCTCCTCAGAACTCGTCACCTAGTCCGGGTCTCCCTCATAGATTTCATACGTAGTTCGTGAAACTCTTCCCAGTGCCATGTTTCCATGGACGCCAGTTAATTACACAGCTTCTATCGGGACATTCCAAAGGGTCCGATCAGGGCAGCAACCTTCAGTCGAGGGAGTAGTCACGTTGAGGCATCAGTAGCGTGTCTGGATGCTGGGGAACCTGGCATGTCTGTCTATTATACCTGGTCAGAGGGCTTCTCGAGGGCGTAGAATCCTGAGGCATCCCACATTGAGCGCGCGGGGAATTATATGACATAGACACATATCTGAGGTTTTCCTCAGCTTCCCGTGTTTAACACAGGGTACTCCACGAGTTTAACGTCCAGCGAAGACTGATCAACACAACCGGAGCATTAGTTAGGATAGATCGGATTGAGGGATTTCCCTTGAAGGGATGCCGATACCGGGGCCAGCCCATGGGCTGCTGTGAAGAGGAGCATACCGACATGGTCTCACCAAGATATGACGGTCCGGGCGAGAATCGGGGTGGGTGATAGGTGGATGAATGGAGTGGAGGGGGAGTGAAATGGGACCATCGCGGGGGCGATAGTGAAGTTTGGCTTGAGCTTTGAAGAGGCCTCCTACGTATCCCTGTGGCAGGGAATCAAAGTCCGCGTAGTTTGGGATGGCGCTGGTGAACAGACGTGAAGGTGGACCTTGGTCCGATGGGCATTGTCAGCGAACTGACGGGAAAGTGGACCTTGGTCCAATGAGAGATGGGTTTGAACCTCAGGAAGGCTTCCTATGTACCATGTCTTGACATGGATCAAAGACTTCGTAGTTCAAAGGGTTGATGGAATACAATTTAATGTCATGCGGGATGGGAGTGAACCCTGTCGTGAATAAACGACGGGCGGTGGGTGTCGGTGAACCGACTTAAATGAGGGACCTTGGTCCGGTGGGAGATGGGCTTGAACCTCTGGGAGGATTCCTACGTACCATTCCTTGACATGGATCAAAGACCCCGTAGTTCGGAAGGGGCTTCGTCGGCGAACCGACATGATGGTGGACCCGGGGGTCCAATTGTGGTGGGCTTGAACCTCATGGAGGCTTCCTACGTATCATGCCTTGACATGGATCAAAGTCCTCGTAGTTCAAAGTGGATGAGTCACAACCGCTTTCCGTCGGACCAGAATGTGGTTTAACGTCATGCTGGATGGGGATGAGACCCGACGTGAATGAATGATGGGTGGGCTTGAACCTTAGGAAGGCTTCCTACGTACCATTCCTTGACATGGATCAAAGACCTCGTAGTTCATATGGGGCTTTGTCGGTGAACCGACGTATAGATGGACCTTGGTCCTATGAGTGGTGGGCTTGAACCTTTGGAAGGCTTCCTACGTACCATGCCTTGACACGGATCAAAGACCTCGTAGTTCAGTTGGGAATGGGTGTGCAGTTTAACGTCATGTTGGACAAGGGCGAAACTCGACGTGAATGAACGACCGAGAAATGTGTCTTGAACCTCTTAGAGGCTTCCTACGTACCATGCCTTGACATGGATCAAAGTCCTCGTAGTTCGCTACGGATAGGGGTCAAGGTCGGTGCTCACTCTAAGCCCACGTGAGTCATGATTGGTGTGAGAAACAAGAGGTTGCAAGGACCTGATGATCACGTCGCGACAGATGCGTCCGTGAGAAGTGAAGAGGGGCTCACGCATTAGGCGGCCAATGGTGCTGGGACTTACTCCGGGATGGAGGCCCATTGTGCGACAAAGCGCAACGAAAGAGGGATTTGGGACCAACGATGGGAGGTGACTTGTTCCCGATCATGCCCTCCACTGACCTTGGTAGTGGGGAAGTACGGAGATGCAGAGGTGCAACCATCCGTTGGGGAACTAGGGTCACCCTTCTCCTGAGAACATACGCCACTTCAATAAAAAGGGTATCACCCCTTATGGATGGGTGATTCCACTCCCGTGGAGACGAGTGGCATAAAAAATGTTCGAGATGGGGGGACCCTTCGTGAGAGGCACAAGGTCGGGTCACAGTTTAACGTCATGTGTTAAGGACGTGGTGCTTGGCAGTTTAACGCCCTGCAGCTTGGACGAGGTGGATTCACTCTGCACCCCTAGGACTTACATAACCGGTACCCTCTGGTCCTTGGGGAAGGGAAGGCACCAGTAAGGCCATGGTCAAGGGGGGTTGTGGAACGAACCATCAAGGGGTCCACGTTAGCGTGGCTATGCGAAGAAGCAATAGCCATTAGCGTGCCTATGAGAAGAGGAATTAGGTGAAGCAACGCTACGAGTGGTATTGTCCATGGGAATTTGAAATCACATCGTGCAAACCTGGAGGGTCGCACGGGAAGGGGAATTTCTAATCAAAGGAGTGTACTTCGCGAAGTGGAGTGCCTTGGACTTAGCATGGGGCGTAGGTGTGAGTGGAAGGTGCTTCACGAAGTGGAACAGTGTTCGCGGAGCACTGCCTCGCGAAGAAGGGGTGGCTCGCGACGCAGGGTGCTGTAAAGCAGTGTGCTTTGCGATGTGGAGCGATCCTGCCGTAGCATAGGTATCACTAGTATGGGTTGTGTGTCTCGCGAAGCATAAGTGCTCTGTGGCTGCCCGGGTTCCCTTGGGAATCCCCCTCCTTCGCGAATGCCCATGAGCTTCGTGAAAGGCATCCCTCTCGGAAGAGGGGCTCAAAACGAGACAAAGCAGGGGCGTCTCACGAAGTAGAATTACCTCGCGGAGCTCATGATTCCCGGGGCAAAGAGTGCTTTTCGATTCGGGAGAGGAGAATCCGAAAGGTCGGATTTTCCGTCCTCGGGACTCAGGGGGAGTCCAGTATTTATAGGGAAGGGGTGCTGCGAAGCAGAACTCGCACGCCGAATCAGGTGCTTCGTGGCGCGCTCGCGAATGTCAAATGCGTTCGCGGAGAGTTACCGCCTCTGGAGCTTTGCGGCGGGATCTTGAACGTCAAATGCGTTCGGGGAGAGTTACCACCTATGGAGCTTCATGAGACCGCGCTGCTCGGGGTGCTTCGCGGCAGTGCTTCGCGTTGGTGCTTCGCGAGGCAGCGGGCCAGCCTTCTTGTTCGTCCATCCCTTCCGTGCAATATTTTGGCGCCAAAAAATGCCCCCCCTCAGACTTGGAGCTGCGGAGGGTGAAGGGTCAAAGTATGATGGAAAATCACCAAAATTGTCGGTGGTTCGCGATGCATCTCCACGAAGGGGGCCCGCTGTGCTGACTGGGGCCACAGATCCGGACGCACCGTGATGCTCCGCGTGGGTGAGGCATGCCACGATGCTTCGGGATTGCCGCCTATAAATAGGGGGTCAACCTCTTTTGTCTTCACGTGACCTCCTTGTCTTCTTGTGCTCTCGACTTCGCGAAGCTCCGCGTACTCCGCGACAGCCCTCCGCGAAACGAGCTTCGTGGAGAACCGCAGGTCTCTGACTCCGCGAACACGCCAAGCGAACTTCGGCTTGTTGTCCTCGACCAGACTTCGCGACTTGATCTCCTGACAGATCTTCGTGATCCGGCTTCATGATTTAGCTTCGCGGTCGAGCTTCGCGATCCAGCTGAAAAAATTCTTTTCTGAGGGCCAGAACAGAAATGGCCCATCAAGAGGCTGTATTGGGGGTTCTTGCAGATGCTGCTCGTCGGGATGAGATGGCCAACTGTCCAGGCCTGGGGGAGATGATCCGAAGCCACTCAGACCACACTTCTTTGACAGATCTGCTATCAGAGGGTCAGATGGATTATCCGCAGTGCAAGAAACTGCCATTGTACGGATTTGGGTTGAGGGATGACGTCTTCATCCCTGAGGCGAGTAGGGACGAACCAGCTTGCTGGTTCAGGAGCACACCGTGCCAGCACCAATGGTTCAGGGCAACCGATGGTCACGCACAAGAGAACTTCACACCCGTCACCGCTGACTGCCTCTACAACCATGTGAACAGTATTGACGGGAAGCCACTACAATAGAAGACGTCACCTCCTCTCTACCGTACCATGCTGAAGACGGCTTTGGAGGATTTGAAGAAGGGATGGTCCGATGAGTGGGACCTGCGCTAGGGCGGAAACTTTACTGATGACTGGGCCTGGGCCTACTGGGTAGGCGCCTCATGCAAGGAGTTTGGGGACGAGTTGAGGAGAGTGGGGTTGTATGAGGCGGCATGGGCCTCCCAATTCCACATTTACCAACCAAAGCAACTGATGCCGGAACTGCTGATCAGATGGTCTTCTAGGACAAATACCTTTCACCTGCATTATGGGGAGGTGGGCATCAGCTTGTGGGATGTCCACCAGATTTCTGGGGTCCCGATCTTGTGGGCCATGTATGACAAGTTCCTCCCCGTCATCAGCGCGTGGGAGGATACTGAGCAAATTCCACGACTGACGTCAGCGTTGATGGCACTTGTCCCTGGAGAGGACAAGGAGGCAGTGAGGGATGTCCACCTTAGGATATGGTTCAAATGCTTCCTGAATTTCCCAGAGAATCCAGAGTTCCCTTCGAGGCCTCGAACTTGTCCAAGGGCGGCCCAACGGGGCAAGGGGCACTCGTATTGGCGGGTCTTGGAGGACAGCTAATGGAAGACTTGGGGTTTCAGTGTCAATACTGAACAACAGCCGATAGTCAGGATGGCGGCGTTCATCACGTCTCTCATCTGTGTTTGGATCCTACCGGTGAGGGATACAAGAATGGGGGTGAGGCCCAGCTCGTTTATCATGGCGTCGATGTTGGCCATGGGGTAGTGGATCAATCTGGGGATTCCAATGCTCACCAAACTGTACAGAATGCTGCGGCACATTAGTGAGGGAAAGAAGCTGCCAAGGATATGTGGGCCCTTCCACCTCCTGTATGGGTGGATTGCAGCGCATATCAGGGGGATTTATGAGTATCCAAACCCCATTTCGCCGCTAGGATCGAACTTCCGCCCCTCCATTCTGAACGCGGTCGGGAGCTTCCCGTTCAAACTAGCCGTTCCGATGGTGTTCAATCGGGTGTGGAGGGAGGATGAGTTTAATTTCCACCCCTTCCCATTACCGATGGGGATACTTACTGATGATGGGTGGGGAACGGAAGAACATCGGGCTTACCTCCTGGCCTTTCGAGGTGGAGTTTTGGTGGCACAGATAGATCGTGATCCAATCTGCGAACCGTACACCCCGCATCGGTTTGCGGGGTAGTTCTGGTGCCTCCAGCGGCTGACCCCGCAGGTCTACTGAGAGGTGCGTTACGAGGAGCACCCGTGTGTGATGAGGTAGCTGTGGCTCATGTTCACACGAGAAGATGGGAAGATGCGGATTGCATTGCCTCCATCCACCGCCGCTTTCGGGTTGGTGAGGGAGTACACCATTAGTTGGGAGGCTGCTTACCCAGGGGAGATGCTGAAGCAACCAACTATTCGGGTTGGTGACGGTGGGCCTCCTCTATCTCGAGGTTGGGGCCGGAGGGCAGCTAGGGCCGCTCATGGTATTAGGGCTTCCATGGCGGTGAGACCCGCGCCGGCCGAGGGTATGGAAGCAGCGTTGGATCCGGTGATTCTGGAAGAGCAGGGCCATCCGAAGGGGCAGCCACCAAGGGGATTTCGCAGGATATCCACTCAGGCTCCGGGGAAGCGGCTGCGTCATATCCACATGGCAGAGGATGCTGTCTTCCCAGAATCCTGGGACATTTGGGATGTCAACCGGCAATTCCTCAGCCCACCCGAGATATGGGCCAACCTGAATCACCTCGGGATGGAATTACCGGGCATAGGCCCAGTCCGGGCTGGATTCATGGCATCTCCGGTGGAGGCAGAACAGTACCTGGACGAGCTGGAGGATTACGTTCATTCTAGTGGTGTCCCTCGCCCAATGACATATCGAGTGAGGGTGCTGTTGAATCAAACGACCCCCCATAGTTATCAGCTGCCGATCTGAGAGAGCGCTTTCCCCTGCCGGAAGAATCAGAGGACTCCTCTCGGGAGGATGAGGCTGGAGCAGGGATCCCATTGGAGGAGGGCGAAGTCGGAGACCGAGGATCAAATTCTGATGAATTCGTAGAGGCTCTCGAGGTAGCATTCCGAACTTCTTTCCCTATGATCCGTCCTCGGGTCACTATGAACTTCTCACCGATGTTTGAGCCATGCATGAGGAACTTGTTCGCAGGCCTCGTTCCCGCCTTTCGGCGGGTGATGATGCGGGACCTTCAGAACCTGTGCCTATGGCTATGTCCAGTTCCGCGTCTGGTGGGACCAGAACACCCGGGGAGGCTCTCCCGGAATCTCCAGACCTTCCAACAGTATACGGAGGGCCTCGCCTCGGGGTTTCATCAGTACCGGCTCAAGGGCAGCGCCAGGAGGTCGATCTTTGTAAGTCCCCTCTACCAGTTCCCCTGTCGTCATATGTAGACCATGCCTTCCAACTAATGTTTATGTCCCTCTCTGTCGTACAGTTCTCCGACTGGCGTGGGTTGCTGCGGCAAGACTGGTCGGGATGTCTGGTGGTGTCCCTCCTAGGGGCATGCCAGTAATGGTGGCGATAGTTCCCCCATCTCCTCAAGCTGCGACGCACACCATCACTGGCGAGACCACCAGCACGGCCGTGCTCGAGGTCATTGAGGTGGACTCCGAGGAAGAGGATAAACCGGTCGGTCCCAGCCTTGTCACGCCTGCTTCGGCGCCAGGTGTCGTACCGGATTCAACACCATATGTTGATCCTGCCGTGGATTTCTTGCGGGCGTATCCCGCGTACGAGCCTGCCAATCGCACAGACTAGGACGAAACGGCCTCTGACAAGGAAGACAGCAGCATAGTCCGCCGTCGGTTGTGGAAGCTGATCACGCGCTTTATCAAGGATACCCCCAAGCGCAATGGTTGGCCGAAATGGATCGACTCCGCTTGCGGTTGCGCGAACTGTGTGCTGGGGGAGTGGATTCCCAACGTCCTCACGCACTCATCCGAGATCTTATGGCTGAGAAGATCCAGGAGCATGATCATGGGCTCAGCGTGGGATGGCAGCGGAGGAAGGAGACCAGCATCAAGAAGCTCCAGGAGGCTGAAGGTGAGGTCTAACAGATGCAGACCCGGGAAGATGAGCTTTCAGCCTCTCTTGATGCACAATCTGAGCTGGTCTCACGGTTGAAGGCCTAGCTGGCAGAGGCAAAAGAGAATATGAGGCAGACCTCTGGAAAGATGGCTGCCGTTCAAGATGACGTAGAGAGGGCCAATGCCAGGACTGACGAACTACGCCCCGCCGCTGCTGAGGAGGAGCGGGAGCTAAGAAAGCGGCGACAAGCCATGGATGCCACAAGCCAACGGGTGGCGGAGCTGCAATGCTCTTTTGACGGGGTCAACCCGTCCATGGGGCGAATCGACCCCCGGGTATTGTAACAAACCCAAAACCCTTTTATTGGTACTTTCGTGCTTCAATTTCTTTCCTTTCTTTGTTTTCAATGCCGTAGCACGCACGATTTCCGCTTTTTGTATTGCCTTGTTACATCCCTACAATGTTTGCGGGACGTTCGGCAATAATTCCCCAGGCCCACGTGGGTCGAGCCCGATGTGAGAAACAGGAGAAAGTTTCCCTCTCATCCCACCTAACATAGGAGTGGGGATCATGCTCCAGGATTCAGATTACCAGTCCAGATTCCTGAAAGATGAGAGAGGCTTGATCGGAGGAGGAACTTACAGGATAACCGAATTACCGTTTCTTTAGCGTGATATTATGCACGAACGGGGCAATGCCAGGGGCACTGAAATCGGTCCAAACAGATGAAAATGGGAAGTGTGAATCACGATACCCATGATTCGGAACACTGTGAGGATGGCGTGACAATAAGGGACAACTGTTAACCTTGGAGGAGAAGTGGTATCCTTACTGCGTTAGCCTGTAATGGGGACAACAAATGAGGGTCGACCGTTGACCATGTTCGAAACACGGGACCATGTCACAAGTTTTGTCGATCAATCCTTCTGGACGTTGGCCCCGGACAGTGGGCAGACCATAGTTCGACATCCATACTATTAGGGGGTCCTTCCAAACATGACCAGTCTTCCGGAACGTTGGCCCAGGGTGGTAGGTGAGCTGATGCGGCATGAGACCAGGCCGTTAGGGGGTTCCGTGAGACATGAAAGGGGACGAGGGTCCGAATAAGGGGCACGAAAATCGTGGAATATGGAGTGACGGTTTTTCCGAACAGAATCCAATACTTAGGTAGTTACACAACCGTGGTGGGAGTACACCAGATGGGCGCATCGGTTTGATCATGGATCATTCCTTCTTTCAGACAGGGCCTCTCTGGCGAGGGGATCTGTCACTTCCCAATGGGATCTTGAGGCATCCTGAACTTGTTTAGGGTAGAACCATAGTTTAGTGTCATACGTTGAGGACACATGGACTCCTGTAGTTTAACTTCATACGATAGGACGTGGAATAAAAGGGAATATCCCAGGTGCGGTAGACATAAAACCGACGTGAATGAGGACTTGGAGTCCAAATCACACCACGTACTCCAGGAGGAAACTCTTCAGGTCGAGGGACCAAGAGTGAGGATTAGGCTGGGCCCGAAGCAGAGTGGTCGGGCATTCCTACGTACCCCATGAGGATGGGAATCAAGCCATACGTAGTTCTGGAAGCACAGTTTAATGTCATACGAGACAAGGAGAAGCTTGGTCGTGTTGGTACACATCCTTCCAAAACTACTAAGCCCACGTGAGTCATGCTCGGTGTGGGAAACAAGCAGTAGTGGTGGGAATTTCCCGACACAGAAAGGGGAAGGTTATGGCAAAGGGAAGCTCGGTGAATACCGGCCCAATAACACTAACACGATCATTAAGCGCACCTAGATGCGTGAAGAGAATGAGCCATGTATGATGGAATTCCATTTGAACATGAGGAAGTGGAAATGTGTGAATCATAGAGCTCGAGATTCAGATCACGATGATGGCGGCATGACGATGGAGGATAACTACTGACTGTGTTCGCAACACATCATCCTGTTGCGTTAGCCTGAAATGGGGACATGCAAATGAGGGTTGACCGTTGACCATGTTCGAAACACGGGACCATGTCACAAATGTCGTCAGATATTTGTAGGGACGTTGGCCCGAAACGATTAGTGGGCCCTTACGTCCAGCATTCATGGAGAGCCCTTAAGCCTAGTATCCATGCCATCTGAGGTTCCTTTTGGATGTGGAAGAGGATAAGGATCCAAATAGTGAGTTCACGAAGCTTGGTCATGGGACGAGGGGAATGTCCGTTTGAAAATCCCACACTTCAGGCTCTTTTTCGAAACACATCTGAATACGACAACGAGACGTATTAGAGAGAGGGAGTAGATTCCTTTACAATGGGGAGATCTTAGTTTAGGGTCGTAGAATTCGGACCATGGATGGGTAAGTGGAGCAGGGGATACTTGGAAAGGCGGTTACAAAACCCGACGTGAATGAGGACCTAAGCCCACTTACCATGCATTCTCTAGGGAAGTGCTCGAGTCGAGGGACCGAACACGAAGGTTAGGATGGGCCTGCGGGGAAGTGCCTGAGCGCTCCTACGTATCTCATAAGGATGAGAATCAAGCCATACGTAGTTCTAAAGGGTGCCTTTTAATGTCGTGCCTGACAATTTAAGAAAAGAATTAGGCTGGGCCCATGGGGAAGTGCCCGGGCGCTCCTATGTATCTCATAAGGATGAGAATCAAGCCATACGTAGTTCTAAAGGGTTCCTTTTAATTTCATGCCGAACAAGGAGTAGGAGGGCAGAATCGAGGTGTGCGTGGTGCAGCCATTGCAAACCCGACGTGAATGAGGACATAATCCCTCACTACGCCACGCGGTCCCATAATCGGGGTCCTGAAGGTAGGACCAGAGAGGTGAATTTGCTGAACTCAAGCTGGACCCAAAGAAAAAGGGTCTGGGCATTCCTACGTATCCCATCAAGATAGGAATCAAGCTAAACGTAGTTCCAGATGATAATCTTAGTTTATGGTCTTAGAGATCGGACCGTGAATGGTGACAACTTCCTGAGTAAGCACAGATGTCAACCCGATTCCTAAGTCCACGTGAGTTAAACTCGGTGTGGGAAACAAGGGGGGTATCCTCATGGAAATACTTGGGGCGAGTCAAACAGGAGTTGGTAGAGCCCCGAAAGACACCATTGACATGGCTTGTTCCCCCAACGCGCGGACGTGCACGGAGGAAAGGTACCAAAAGTTCCGAGACTCCACTTGGACACGGTGAAGTGATGAAGGGTGTGAATTGTGCACCAGACATTTTGGGCCTAATGGGTTGGCGTGGCGAGAGAGGGAAAATGTTAACCATGGTGGAAACTCAGAATCCCTATTGTGTTAGCCTGAGGTGGGAACAACAAACGAGCATCGACTGCTGACCATATTCGCAACGCGGGATTTTATAGATTTGTTGTCCGAAACCCTCGGGGGCGTTGGCCCGTAACGGTAGGAGATCCCTTGGGCGTAGTGTCCAGACCATTCTTGGGGGTCCCTCCGGGTGTGAAAGATGATGGAAGCCCTGATGCAAGGATAGACAAAGCCTAGAAAGCGGGTGCGGACGTGTCCGAGTAAACCTTGGCATTCCAGGTAATAAACCAGAGTACTCTTAGGCACATCGGTGAACTGCCAAAAAGGGATCGATGAAACAGCTCAGTAGGGAGAGGTACATGGCGTGGTCATTACGAGACCATCGCGAATGAGGACATAATCCCACACCACACCATATAATCCCCTCATGGAGGAAGGGCAGGCGAAGGGGCCAAAGTGGAATGAAGATTCCTGAGGGATGGGGCTGGACCCGAATCCTAGACATTCAGGTGGTCCTACGTATCCCATGAGGATGGGAATCAAGCCACACTTAGTTCTCCAAATGTAGTTTAACATCATATGGGACGAATAGGGGAGTAATATACCCCTAAACAAGGGAGGTGTATGGTATGGTGAAGAAGCCGACGTGAATGAGGATGTAGTCCTACACCACACCATACAATCTTATAAGAGAGGACCTGGGTCGGGGCCCAGAAAGGCCGAGGGGCCTGATGGTTAGGCATTGGTCAGGAAGGCCTGACGTGCTTGTAGTTTAATGTCTTGCAATAAGGACGAGGGTTGGGGACCCGAGGAGGCCAAGGGGCCAGAGGCTGGGCCTCGTAAGGGAGGGTGTACGGCATGATACATGATCCCGACGTGAATGAAGACGTAGTCCTACATCACACCGTACACCCCTATGGGGAATCAGGGCCGTGGGCCCGTTCTCTAGCACCACCCGGGAAGAAATTTTCCACTTCGGGATGGGGTAGAATGAATCACTGCACTCGATGTCTGGGATATCATGGGGTGGACCTGAAGATCCAGGACACTGTTGACCATGTTCAAAACACAGTGTTCCTATGGTGACCCGATATGGGAGAAACAAATGAGCGTCGACCGCTGACCAAATTCGCAACGCGGGACTTGTATCGGCTTGTTGCTTGAAGACCCTTGGGGGCATTGGCCTGTATCGGTAGGAGAGCCCTTGGGCGTAGTATTCAGGCCGTTCTTGGGGGTCCCTTCGGGTGTGAAAGGTGATGGAATCCCAGTCAAGGAGTGGGTGAAGCATAACTGTATCCATCCACGAATGGCTTGTTGCTTGAAGACCCTCGGGGGAGTTGGCCCATATCAGTAGGAGAGCCCTTGGGCGTAGTATTCAGGCCGTTCTTGGGGGTCCCTCCGGGTGTGAAAAGTGATGGAATCCCAGTCAAGGAGTGGGTGAAGCATAGCTGTATCCATCCACGAAAGAGGTAAACATCTCCAGGGGGGATGTGCAGCCGGGTCGAGACTTGCTCGTTGTGAGTTGGGGAAAAAGTGTGCACCCTGCCATGTCTTGACCCGAGGGGAAGATTTTGGCTTTTGGGCTGGGCCAACGGACGAAATTCCCGGGCATTCCTACGTATCCTATTAGGATGGGAATCAGGCCATACATAGTTTCTGAAGGCCATGCAGTTTAGCATCATGCGGTGAAGACGGGGGTCCAGTGGCCCGAGGAGGCCAAGGGGCCTGAGGCTGAGCCTCGGTCAGGAAGGCCTGACTGGATTGCAGTTTAACATCTTGCAGTAAGGACGGGGGGCCATGGGCCCAAGGAGACCAAGGGGCCTGAGGCTGAGCCTCGGTCAAGAAGGCCTGACTGGCTTGCAGTTTAAAGTCTTGCAGTAAGGACGGGGGATGATCTTAGTTTAAAGTCATAGAGCTCAGACTATTTTGTAGTTTATTGTCTTGCAGGAAAAAGATGCAGTTTAAGGTCGTGCAGGACTTTATAGTTTAGGGTCATGTTGGACCATAATGTTCAGTTTAAGGTCATGCGGGACCAATTCACAGTTTATCATCTTGCAGGACGAAGATGCAGTTTAAGGTCGTGCGGGACCATCTCGCAGTTTAGGGTCGTGCAGGACCCTTTTGCCCTAGGAAAAGTATCGCTTAAAGAACTTGGCATTGGTGGGAGGGGTTATAAGCTCTCCATCTGTGGTCACCAAGGAGTATGATCCATTGGGGTAAACCTTATGGATGATATAAGGCCCTTCCCATCTGGGTTCTAACTTGGGTGGTTTCCTACCGGGAATCATTGGCGCTCGAAGGGCCAGTACCAGGCCGCCCTGTAGAAAAGAGCGGAGACAAACCTTCTTGTTGAAGGTCCTCACTATCTTATCCTGATGCCTTTCCAGATTGTGCAGGGCATGAAGCTGGTTCTCGTCCAGTGCTTCCAATTCAGCTAGACGGATCTCGGCTACCTCATCTGATGTCTGGTGATCATAAACTGCAGTGCGTAATGATGGCAGCTGGATCTCAATGGGTAGGACGGCCTCAGCTCCATACACCAGGGAATATGGAGTCACCTGGGTAGAGTTGCGATTCGTCGTCCAGTAAGCCCATAGGGCGTTGGGAAGCTTGTCCGGCCAACTTTTCTTGTTTTGACCAACCATCTTCTGCAGAATGTTAGAGAGGATTTTGTTAAACGCCTTGATCTGTCCATTTTCCTACGCGTAGTAGCGGGAGGTATGGTTCAACCAGATATCGTACTTGGCGTACAATATCTTCAGTTCAGCCGCTCGGAAGTTGGTGCCGTTATCGGTGAGGACAGCGTGAGGGACCCCAAACCGGTGGATAATGTTGGAGCTCACAAAGTTAATGATGAAACGGGCCTTGACCTCTTTGAGCGGAACTGCCTCTGCCCACTTAGAGAAGAAATCTGTAGCAGTCAGGATGAACCTACACTGGCGGGCTGTTGCCGTTGGATACTGTCCCACTACATCAAGTACCCATACCTCAAATGGCCAAGAGTACTTCGTGGGGTGGAGGGGATCCGGCGGACAATGTAGGAAGTTGGCGTGAACTTGGCACGCAAGGAATCTCTTGGCATATCCAATACAATCGTGGATCATAGAGGGCCAGAAGTACCCCAACCTCTGGATTTGATGGGACAGCTTCAGCCCAGCTTAATGGGCGCCATAGGAACCGGCGTTAACCTCTTGCATAACATGAGGTATCTCTACTCCTTCGATGCAACGGAGGAGGACACCATCGAAACTCCGCTTATAGAGGATCTGTTCAAGACTGGGGCCGCTCTGGAGGGTAAATTGCAGCGCGCGGCGTCGGATTCACTCGCGCTCGGCCCGGTCGTCCGGGAGGCAACCATTTTGGAGATACTCACCAAAAGGTGCCCCCTAGTCGGGAGTGGATTCAACCACTGTGTCTGACGAACCCGGGATCCCTGACGTGGAGGGTCTGGCGGAGAGATGACCTACCCGCAGGTCGTCATTTTCCTCTTGGGTGACAGGGGAAATGACTCTCTGGTGTGCCACATGTATGATTAAATCATCTTGCTTGGGTTCTACGAGCGATGCGGCCACGCCAGCCAAGGCGTCTGCTTGACCGTTCTGTGACCGTGGGATATGGGTAACCTCTGGTCGAGAAGAGAACTGGGCCATTAGGCGGAGGGTGTACTCCAGCAACGGTGCAAGCTCCGGCTTCCTGACGACGTAGTCTCCATTAAACTATTTGATTACCAGCTCGGCATCTCCCTTCACATGTACATGGGGCACATGGATCTCAAGGGCCAACTCGAGGCCGGTGATGAGAGCCTGGTACTCTGCCTCGATGTTTGTGCAACCTTCTGACAACAGGAATGAGTATGGCAGGACGGCCTGCGCCGGGGTAATGAAGACAATACCCAGGCCCACCCTATTGAGCTTGGGATCGTTGAGCCTCCTACCAGTGGGGCTCCGGAAGGCGCCGTCGAAATTCATTTTCCAACACCGGAAAATATGATAGACTGATAGGATAGTCTCATCAGGGTAATCCAGGTCCAGGGATTGGTCCGCGGAGGTTGGATGGGCAGCTAAAAAGTCTGCCAATGCCTGTCCCTTAATGGCCTTCTAAGGTACAAACCTGATATCAAACTGCTGGAGAATCACTGCCCACCGTGCTAGTCGGCCAGTCAGCATGGGGCGGTTCAGGATGTACATCAGTGGGTCTACCCGGGAGACCAATTGCACCTCATGGTGCTGCAGGTATTGTCGAAACTTCTGCACGGCTAATATGAGCGCAAGGCAGCTCTATTAGATAGGGGAGTATATGACCTCCGTATCGAGAAGCATGCGACTGAGATAGTAGAGACTGTTCTCAGTCCCCTCGTTATTCTTCTGGGCGAGCAGCACACCGAGGGATCTCTCCAGGGTGGTCACATAAAGGACCAACGGCTTTCCAGAGATGGGTGGAATCAAGACCAGAGGTTGGAGCAGATACTGCTTGATTTCCTCGAAGGCGGTCCGACACTCCTCATCCCATTCATAGGCGGCGCCCTTCTTCATGAGCCGGGAAAAGGGCTTACACTTGCCGGCCAGATTCGCGATGAATCGGCACATATAGGCTAAGTGGCCTTGGAGGCCTTGAAGCTCCCGAATGTTGCTCAGGGGAGGCATTTGGCTGATGGCCTTGATCTTCTCCGGGTCGATCTCGATACCTCGGTATCTGACAACAAAGCCTAGAAACTTCCCAGAGGTGACCCCGAAGGCACACTTCAACGGGTTCATCTTTAGGTGACGGGAATAGAGGAAACCGAACACTTTCTCGAGGTCTTCGAGATGGTCCTGGTGCTGACATGATTTGACTACGAGGTCATCCACGTAGCATTCCACCAATGTCCCGAGGATCGGTTTGAATATGCGATGCATGGCCCTCTGATTAGTGGCACCTGCATTCTTCAAACCGAATGGCATAGCCTGGTAGCAAAAGGTACCTTGGGGAGCCCTAAAGGCAGTGGACTCCTCGTCTTCAGGGGCCATCTGGATCTGGTTGTACCAGGAATATCCATCCATGAATGAGAGGGCTTGGAACCCGGCCGTGGCATCAATCAATAACTCTGTCACCGAGAGTGGGAAGTCATCCTTTGGGCAGTGGCGATTGAGATCACGGAAGTCGATGCAGACTCTGATCTGCCCATTCTTCTTCCTGACTGGCACAATGTTGGCAAGCCACTTGGGGTACTGGACTTCCTTAATGAAGTTGGCTTTGATAATCTTGTCAACTTCGGCCTCAACCATAGCACTATGAGAAGGGCGCATTTTCCTGGGGGGGCTGCTTAAACCCACGGTGTTTTGCCGGGAGGCCCAGACGGTGAACGGATAGCTGGGGATCTAGTCCTGGCCTCTCGTTGTAACTCTAGGCAAACACGTCACGGTGTTGTTTGAGGATGTCTACATACTGATGCCGCTCCTCGAGGGACATGGCTGCACTGATCAATGTGGGTCTCGGATCTGCCTCGCTACCAAGGTTCACCTATACCAGTTCATCAACTGTGGTAGAGACGCCTTCTTCAAAGTTGGGGGGAGCATCCTCCAGGTCTTCCTCTCCACCCGTGGGGGGACTTCCTATGACAGGAGATGCTTCTGGGCTATCAAAATCCGAGGCGCAGCTGGTGCCGGCTCAGGCAGCAGTGGTCATCACACCGGGAGACTCACTTGCCATTGAGACCATAGCAATGAAGGCAGTCGATCCTATCCCATCTGGCCTTCGGCCTAAGGGGCCACGTTTGATGATATCAAAGAAGTGGTGACGTGTCGGCCTGAGTCGGTGGATTCCAGCCCAGCGGAAGAGACACGTATGTTGTACCGCTATTGTCATAAGCTTGACATTCCGGTACCGTACAGGGGTAGGAGGTTCTGGGATCACCTAAGCCTGGTTGATGTAGGAGTACAAGGTGATTTTCCGCTGTCTCTTGGACACGGGGACATGCCTTCCTTGAGAACCTGAAACAACAAAACATTGCCCCATGTCGAGGGTCGTGTCCTCCAACTGGTGAATCGGGAGGACGTAGGCATCATCCATGCTTTCCCAGGGATCACTTGTGACTGGGGCGGGTTCATCCTCACTTACTAGGATCTGTTCATCCTTACTTTTGTGATAACCCACATCCAGATAGCGGGCCTCACAAGAAGCGAAAGGGGACGCATCTCCTTGGAGCACGCCTACTCAATCGTTGAGCGAGTACTTGAGGCACTCGTGATATGACTAAGGGAACTATGCATGCAGATGGAGCCATGGCCTACCCATCAATGCGTTGTAGGCGGTGTCTTGAGATACGACCATGAACTCGGTGCTGGCAATTAAGCCACCGAACTGAGTCTTCAGGCGGATCTTTCCGACTGGGGTTTGCTCGGTCCTGTCGTACCCCTGGATTCTGAGGTCAGAGGGAGTTAAATCACCTTCAGACAGACCCAACTTTCACAACGTCCGAGTCGGAATTAGGTTGATTCTGGAACCCGTGTCAACGAGGCAGCGACAGACTTCCACGCCATTGAAGTGGCTAGTGATGTACAACGAGTGAATGTGCCCTTGTATAAAAGGGTCCTCATCTTCACCGTAGAACGAGATAACCGCCTGACATTCAGCGTTTTCAATCGTCTCGGTATGGAAGGCTTCTGCAGCTGCTACCTCCGTCTCAAACTGGAGGGGCCTCCTTAGGGCCTCGACAAGTGCCTCGCGCATTTCGGATGACAGGAGAAGGGCCTCAAGGATGGAGATCCTCGCCGGAATGCCGTCCAGGTGCTTCAGGACATCATACATTCGTGCCAAATGCGAACCTCTGCTTATAGGAGGTCGTTCGACACTTGGAGGCATAGCGGGTCCTACCGGTTGAACCGACGATCGGCTAGTACTGGGTACATCCTGCTGCCTACTAGTTGAAGCCTGGATAGTAGTCGCCATACTAGGATTGGACAGCGAAGGCTGGCCTGTAGCCGGACAAGACTGACTTTGATACGAACGAGGCATCTCTCCCTGATCTAGTAGCACGAACGACGGTGGAGGTAGAGCCGAGGGCGTTAGATGGGGTTGCACGTGTTGATCTCTGCGCTGAGACTGCTTCCTGGTCTTAGTATCGTGCATGGAATGACTGAAAGTGCCTGCTAACGTACCTCGATGACCGGCGCGGTTGCGATTCCGCTGACTTTGAAGTCGGCTGGAAACATTGGGGAGGTTCGCCTGGCGTTCCCCCTCGTCAGGTGTCATATAGAGCTTTAACAGCTCCACAGTGTTAACCAAAGCGTACCCCTGGATGTCTCTCAAGGAATCATCCACCGCTGGGTGGGTTCTGGTAGGAATACCCAATTCCGGGGGCATAAAGTCGCCGAGAGTGCGGGACGATGACGGCACTGGCGGTGCGTGTTGCTTCTTCTTGCGTCGCCGCTACTTTCCCTTTTGGGAAGAGGTCGACTGTGAAGACGATGCGGAGGCACCGACTACTTCTTCTGAAGGTTCCAACTGCTTCAGGCGCACCTGGATGATACCATGGGCACGAAAGACAGTTTTTCGAGCCATTCAGTCGTCATATTTCCGGGATCCGCGGCTGGGGACCTGCTGCCACTCGCCTTCGCTGTTGCTGCCGATCTCTGATCCTGCAAAGACACCTGCCACTTGTGTTGGTGCCGGGCCCAACTTGACTATGTTGTTGTTGACCTGGTCTTGAAGCCAGTCTTTAAAAACATAGCATTTCTTGAGGGTGTCCCCCATAATTCGATGATAAGGGCAGTAATTGGGGTGATCGGTGAGATTCGCCTCTGCCGGCCTTCTGCACTCGGGCAGGCGCACAATCCCTTGCTCTAGAGCGCTTCGGAAGTAGCCAGGGACCTGATTTTCGTTGAACGAATAAATCTAGTGCCTTCTTTCCGGATAGTGGGCCCTAGGGGCCTGGCCCTGACGAGGGGCCGGAGGGGCCTTCCGAGGAGGCGGCGCCTGATTGTCTCGCCTAGGTGGCAGTGGTGCATTGTGCGGAGGAACCTGTCAGTTCTGAGGCGGTTGCTGTTGGGCAGGAGCCTGTGTTTGAGGTAGGGGACCTCTGCGGGGTTGCGGGGATGGTGTCACCGGCAGTAACTCCATCTACCTCGGGGCTTCTATTTGGGCCACTGCGGTGGGTTCAGCCCTGGCGGTCCTCATGGCTGGGATCATAGGGGGCAACAAACGTGCCTGACTAGCCTGTTGCAGGGCTTCCTCAAGGCGCTGAGCCTTATCTGAGAAATCTCTGAACCCTACAGGGTAGTTCTGGGTAATCAGGGAGGGTACCAGCTCTGTCTTGACATTCCCCACACACAACTTCAGTAATTTCTCCTGAGTCAGTGGCATATCGAGGGAATACGTAAGTCCCTTACACAGGGCGATGAAATCTGCGACTCGCTAATCAGTCCTTTGCTTGCACTTGAAGAGGTCTGCAATGCTCGTCTTCCGCGTGGTGGAGCTGAACTGGTATAAGAACTGCCGATGAAGATCCTCCCAACCGGTCACTGATCCGATAGGGAGCTGGTTGTACCAGACGAATGTCGGACCATCCAATGTCTGTACAAAACATCGGAGTTTGGCGGCGTCTTGCTGAGCCGGGGTCCCCAGCATGAGGCCACAACTGGAAGAAAAATATGCCAAGTGTTGTGGCGGGTCCCCTGTCCAATTGATGGGCAAGAAAGTGGGGTTCCCAAAACCCGGAGGTGCAGGCATATCATCCACCCACGCGGGATAAGGCTTTCCATTCGGTGGGACCGCCACCTGCCGCGTTTCCAACGCTTCGAGGCGGGTTGTGAGTGCTGCAATGAGATCATCCGGGTGGGGGTCCCTATCTTGACGAGGATCCCTAACCACAAGTGCATTTCCAGGTTCTTCAAAACTGTAGACTTCTTCAGCTTCTCGTGGATCAACTGGCGGAACGACCTGCGGGGCGACTGGGGGAACCCGGACTGGATTCTTCAGATTTCCACGTCGCTCGGGGGGGTTTTGAAAAACGTATCGCGCCCTGTTGACATACGTTCTGGCTTCTGCCCTGTCTGTGATGGTAGCATGATCAGGGTTGCCCGGAGGCATCTCACCGGGGAGAAATTGTTCCTGCCACTGCTACCCCGGCCTGGGATTACCATAGTCGGGTCTCCACTCTGTGGCGCGCTCAGCCAAGAGTTTGTCAACCAGCCTCTTCTACTCAGCAAGCTACTGGCGTAACTTGGCCTTCTCGGGATCTTCGTCCGTTTTCTGCACAGAGGCGGACGAGTCGGAGTTCTTGAAAGTTCCGACGTCCTCTTTAACCTTTCCGGCGTTTCGAATGAGTACCAGCGACTCGGTGGGTACGGGGAGACCTAGAAGGTTCCTCTGCTGACGGGTAATCCTCCCTGATGGGTCCAGCAGTGGCAGTACGCCCTCGGGGGGGAAGTCTCCATCAAGGAGTTCAAGCTCGTCTTCCTTGTCCACAACGTCGACCATGTGGACCGTGACCCCTGTCGGGGGCATGTCCTCGATGTCACATAATGAATCGGGCTGTCGTCGGATAGGGTCGAAGAGGAGAGCGGCATAGTGTCCCCAACCATGGACTTGCACATGGGGGGTAGCTTCCTTGATGATTCTGCGGAGTGATTTAAAACTCTGAACACATTTCCGTTGAAGGGTGCCCTGTCGGCCTGGCGACTCAGGGTGCTGGGCCACAAGGAGTGCGGCAGAATCGATCAGGCGGCACTGCTCGCCGATTTCTTCGAAGTGCTCTCGACTTCTGGGGTACACCACCCATTCGTGACGGAGGCGGAAGTGTGTCTCCCATAGGGTTCGACAGAAACACCCCACTTCTTCAGGGGTAAGGGACTCTGTTACGTGAAAATTCAGCACCGCCATCGGCCAGAACTTCTCAGGGAAGTAATCCGCTGTAAGAATACTCCAGAAGCTCCTTGGTTCGGACATAGGGTCTGGCCCTGTATTTCCCCACTCGTCAACCGGGGGCGGTTGAGGGACTGGTAGCGGCACCGAGGCGGACCTCTGGGATAATAAACTTGGCGGCGGAGAATACGATGAACGAGCTGACTGGACGCCGAATTCTGGGCCATCCTCCGAAGAGTGAGGTGACCTGGCCACAATGTCATGGTACGATGGGATGATAGACACAACTTCCGGAATAGGAATCGCAGCTACCGGAGACCGGTCATGTCGTCTTTCTACCGCCGCTGGCCCCCAAAACAGCTCTCTGTGATCTCTGGTAGAGGTAAAGGGCACTTCCGGTGACGATGGTGATGATTGCGCGGTCGAGACCTGTGGAATTCCCAAGATTTCTTCCTCCTAGATGTACCTGCGGAGAGAGACAGGAATCTGCTGGACCTCATATTCCGGGAGAATGAGGCTAACGCGTCTGGTTCCTGCCCCGGTCCTTGATACGGAGGAGCGGGGAGAAGGTTCCATCACTGAGTCACACTCCGCTTCAGAGTCGGAGAAACGGGCAGGTTTGATCTCCACCCGAGCTTTCCCAGGACTCTTCTTGTGGCGGCGACGACCTTCTCTCCTGCCCCGGGGTGGCTCTTCGGGACAGGGTTGATCCCTATCATAGAGTCTCGGGGCGGCGCTGGCACCGTGGCGGAGAGAACCCCCACTCGAGATAGCCGAGGTGCGAGGGGCACCCGGGAAAATGTCTAAGGGTACGTGGGAAGGACCTCCACGAACAACACCCATTTGGGCGAAGCCTCTGTTGGAATCGGTAGGAGCATGGGGAGGACCTCCATGGTCGATGCGGGTGGAGCGAGGCTGACCTTCACTCCTCGAATTGCTGGGGAGATGAGGACCTTCGCCAGTTGCAGAGAGGATGTAGGGAGGGCCCCCACGTTGGAGAAGGACTGGATGGACAGTGCCTTCGGATCGACAGTCAAGGGTAGGAGGATGGACTCCATACCCTGTATAGTGGGCGCGAGAAAGGTTTCCGTGCCGAGCGTCACTACCACTGGGAAGGTATTTCTTCGGGATGGGGGTAGCACGAGGCATGCCTCCATAAAGAACTTTGGAGCGGGGAAGGTCCACGCTCTGTGGAGTAACAGTACGAGGAGGACCTCCATACGGGGTGACATCACCGCGGGTTAGTTCGCGGTGATCACCACTTGGGCCTGCAACCCAGAGAGCCAACCCAGCCTGCCCGCGGGGTGGTTGGGGTCTCGATCCTGGTTGGGTGAAGGAATGCCCATGCTCAGTGTATGCGGGGGCTTCATGATGCACGTCGGCTGTGGCTCGGGCCACTGTAGCTGTCGACGTCGATGCGCCTGGGCGAGCGTCCTCAGCCCGGGCCCGACGCTGACGTCGGGTTAGGCGAGCTGGTGCAGGTGGTGCAGGGGGATGGCCTGCCTGCTCTTCTTGCGGAGCCGGACGGCGGCGCTGACACAGCCAGACGGGAGCTCTCGCCTGGAGCCCTTGGGTCGGGACCCTGAGCGGGCTGAGCCGGACGGCGCCCGCCACTTCGGCATAAGGTGCGGAGTCGTCAAGGCGTTCCAGGGACAGGCTCCCGAAACGGTTGAACATTGGGGTGGGGAGTAGGGGCTCCCTACACAGCCTGTTTGGGCGGCGTTGATGGTGGGTCCTGGAGGCCTCCAGGTCCAAGCGGGCCATATCCCTGGTAGGGATGACCCCTTCCTCCCCGTACCTGCGCACGAGGGAGTTGATCACCCTTCGCTGGATGACCTCTGATGGGGAAAGGGGACGTGGACGCCCTGTATTCTGCAATGTGGCGGCCGTCAGGGCAGTAGCGGCGCCATGTGGGGTGGCTGTGGTGATGTTTCCCCTGCCCCTGCGTAGGCTAGCGGGTGGTGATTGCGTCTCTGTAACAGCAACCTGGTTCCTGAGAAATGAAGGGATCAACTCATCAGCACTGAGAGGGAAAAGGATTGACAACCAGTGCCCCAACGTCCTTCCATTCTCCATGTCTATAAGAAGGATCCACGCCAACACGCTGAAGAACGGAGTTCCCCACGTTCTACTGCCCCGACTTCCGGTGAGTTTCACGACATGCTCGCTATTTGCTTGGCGGGACCAGGCACCAGATATCTGGATCTGGTGACACGTCAATATACTGGTGTCTCAAACGCTACTAATCTCCACATTGAGGAGAAGAATTTCACGTCGGGTTCACCATTTCTGTTTCCGACGCTTTCGCCGGGGCGCGCGCGCATCCGTCCGCGGAGGAGGAGGACGCGCAACGCTTGTTGCCCCGCATTCCCGCTTTCCAAAGGTGGGCGGTATTCGCTCTTTATTCAGGGACGTCTGCTCCTTGATCGAAACGGGATGATGGTATGTCGGTTCTTCCTTCTGTGGATTCCTCCTCAGAACTCGTCACCTAGTCCGGGTCTCCCTCATAGATTTCATATGTAGTTCGTGAAACTCTTCCTAGTGCCATGTTTCCATGGACGCCGGTTAATTACACTGCTTCTGTCGGGACATTCCAAAGGGTCCGGTCAGGGCAGCATCATTCAGTTGGGGGAGTAGTCACGTTGAGGCATCAGTAGCGTGTCTGGACGCTGGGGAACCTAGATTGTATGTCTATTATCCCTGGTCAGAGGGCTTCTCGAGGGCATGGAAGCCCGAGGCATCCCACATCGAGCGCGAGGAATTATATGTCATAGACACTGTAACACCCGAGATTTTTATGAGTAATATTTTGTTTTTATATATCATCAAAGGAATCTTTCACTTCATACTAGCTTGTCTTACTTTACACGCAATCGCTACCTTCCTCGATTGCTTGTGTTGTACGCAATACCGAGTTTCACTAAACGCCGATATGCTATTAAAATATTATTTAAAATAGCCGTTATGAATAGTAATAACCACTTTTTGAAATTTTATCTTTCAAAATAGACTTCATTTTTGTATTTTTAATACCGAAATTAGCCTAGGGTGAAATTTTGGTATTTTTCTGAAAACTTTCAATTTTTGATGAATAGTGAAACCACTAAGTGGTAGGTTAAAAACTGAATTTTGCATAAAACATAATTTTACCGCTTCTGGGAATGGAATTTCGAAAATCCGACAGACACGGTTGATATCAGAAAGTAAAATGTGGTTCAATGAGATAAAAATAATTATTTGGTGAATAGTAACTTTTTACTTTTTTTACCGCGGTTAATAGTAAATAGGGTAACTAAGGGTAACTATGATATTAATATTACCCTAACACATGTCCTAATTCCATTGGATAAGTTTAATTCGACCAAAAACAACCTTATGAATATAATATGACCATTTAAGTCCCCTTGGATTAGATTATGACATTTAATATTATTTTATTTAATGAATAGTTAAAATAGTTAAAATCAAAGTTTAATAACTAAAACATTTTTAATATATATTTCTACATAAGATAAATTTGATTATAAATATTCATTAGAAATCTAAAAAGATTTCCTACATAATTATATTTTATTTATAAATTTTAGACTTTAAATAAATTAATTTATTTATGACACAACGATGATGCAGTAATTACCCTTTTAAGGAAATGTTAACATAATTGATGTTATAAATGCCCAAATAAATGTAATTTGAGACTTTTTATGAATTCCACTAATTTCTTAGGTTACTATGATATATTAGTGTTGATTTAATCAACTTGGTTCGAACATATAATTATGTTATGACTTTAAAAAAAATCATATATCAAATAGTGTCAAAATTGACACAAAATAGTATTTAAATCAAATATTATATTATTAATTGTTATTTTATACCTAAAAATCTATGGTTCGGCCAAATGACTTAGATAAGGATATATATATTAATAATAAACAACTTGGGGTTCTTTTGGCATGTTATAGTAAGTGTATTAACCATATAGTGTAAGAAAACAAAAAGACACAGTAAAAGTTAAATTATTTAACTTAGAGTTAAATCTAATTGATAAGGTTAAAATAATAACCTAAACTTGTCTAAATACTATTGGTTGATAGTATTTTGACCCATCCCCACTTTACCTTCGAACTAAGACCCTTTGGAACCATTATAAACCGATTTTGACTTTAATATAAAATAATATTTTGAGATATTCCTAAGGTGCCCCTCTCCTCCCTTATAAAAGGGCACCTCCTCCCCCTCCTCCTCACACCAATTTGAGCACCCAAGCTCGGAAAACCCCTGGAAAAATCCCTTCTCCACTTCCCTAGAATAATCCTAGATGTCCTGGTCTTCTTCAAAGACCAATCTTAGTTCCCAAGTGGAGGATTCAAAGAGGCGTTTAAAAGAAGAGGTAATATCCATTACCGATCTTTTCAATTTCTTTCTTCTTCAACTTCTTCTTCTTTAGTTGTTTCATGATAAAGTAATAACATCAGTATTACTTACATACTGATATGTTATTATAAATATGAAACAACCCTAATTCACCTTCTATCCATCCAACGAAAAAATGAAATCACTGCACGTGCGTACGTACGGAATACCATCTCTAGGCCGTGGTGTAATCTATTTTCCACCACCACCTTACTTGGACGGGTATAATGGTGTTAATAATGACTATATATGACTATTAAAAAGTGATATTGATTCTGAAATAGTATACAAACATGCCAATACAATTCCATGATCATAGGAACGATATCATCACTCGTGCGTACGTACGGAATACCGTCTCCACGATGTGATGCGACTCGTTCTACATGATCCTCATTACATAGTAGTTATATAAATGAATTTAATGAATAAATATGATATATGTTACACTAATACCATTCTGTATATAAGGTATCTATAACCTTAAAATAAGAATAAGAATTTATTCGGCAAAACATGCATAAGAACAAAAGGCAATAAAGGCCCGAGTAACAAGTAACAATGAAATATTACTAATAAGAAGCTAAGAATATGACCATATATGATATCATATCAATATGCATGATTCTTTAATAAGTCAATAACATTATTTAAACCATTATACAGGAGCTTCAGACACGTACAAAGCAAATCGGACCTAAGGTAAGGGAAATATCCCAATCTCATTTTTATCCAAGATTGTTTATAATTTGGTATTTACTGGGGTGTATTTCATCATCCACATCCATGTTTCCTCAATATGTAATATTTATATCCTTCTACAATAGTTTATATCCAATTTTACCCTTCGGTGAGTTTTTAGTAAAAGATATGGAAGTAATCTTTTGTCATTTTTCGTACGAGGTATTTTTTTGACTTTTCCGACAAAAGTACAAAGAATGTTTTTTTATCTTATACGGCATGAATGTATTTTTAAAACATTATTTCCAAGAATCTTCCTTTATAAGTTTTCAATTTTATTTTTAATCAACTTCTTTTAGTTTATAATTGTATGAAATGTTAATAAAAGAAAAGTGTTTTTTAAGTAGAAAGGATATTTTCCTCAAGAATGGAGTTCAAATGTTTTATCAAAATTATTTTCCATCTAAGATAATATAGGGTTCTGTTTTTATCCCTATTATTACATGGATTTGATTATGTTGTGAGGGAATTATTTTTATGAAGTCATTTACCTTATATGATTTGTTTTATGATGTCATGATGTTTCAAGAATCCCATTTTTATTACATGTGTTATGCAATGATGTATGATTTATGATTATGTGGAACACATAAGAAAGGATTCATTATAAGATGGGTGGGACCTATATCTTCTTCCAATGCATTGGGTAAATATTTATATCTCATGAGATAGACATGGCTGGAACGGAAGGTTATTTCGGTTCAGTGATACAGGACTGAAACGAGGAGTGAACTCGGTTCAGAAATGGACTTTGTCCGCTAAGATAGTCTTGGAAATGACTCATGACTAACAAGAAATGATTTTCCATGATTATGTGTGCATGAAAAAAAGTTTCAAGATTTATGTTATGATTATGGGGATCTCATTTTCACTTCTATGATTTATTCCATGTTAAGATATTATGATCTCTTTTGCAGGTTATGATTTTCAAAAAGATATGATATGATTTTTATTTCCTTTATTTTCCCTTGCTGAGCATTTGAGCTCACCCTTTTTTGTATGTTTCCTTTTCCCCAGTTTAGGAAGATGGATATTAAGTAGAATATGCTAAAAGGGACCCTAGATATGATGAAATAAATGGGAGACACTGTAGAAGATTTATGAACCAGTTGTTTATGTTTCCCAGTTTCGAAAGACACTATACCTATACGGTCCACTGTGGTTTTGGAATATGTTGTAATAAGTGTGCTTCAATTTTGAAGTATTAACAATGTATGTAAAGTATGGGTCGTTATAGTTGGTATCAGAGGAAAGGTATAGTCAACCTTTGGAAACTAGGATGTGAAAGCCTTAGTAAGAACCCTAAGGATAAGTCTAAGCATAGAACACAATCTTAGTGTTTTAGAAATGGCCATGAATAACCAAGGATAAGACCTTAAGTGTGAAATTTTATTCCTGATTATGTGGTTTTCCTATTATAATTAGTGTTGCTCACAACATTCTTCTTGGTTTTAGTCAATGGCTGGAACCCGGAGGAACCGTGTTAATGCGGAATGCGATGGGCAATGCAATGATTGTCCCCCTGAGAAACCAAACGATATGGGAGCTGGAATGCAAAATCTTGTATCCATGCTCACACAACTTTCTCAAGCTATGAATCATGCAGGATTTACAAACGAGCAAAGGAAGGAGAAACATTCTGTTGAATCCTTCATGAGACAGCGTCCACCTTCATTCAGCGGGTCTACTGATCCATTAGTTGTTGAACAATGGATTTGTACTACTAAAAAGATATTTTCAATTCTTCAATGTTCTGAGCATGACAATGTCATCTTAGCGGTGTATCGTTTGGAAGGTTATGCTGATCAATGGTGGAATCTTATTAAGAATACGAGGAAAAGGGATGAAATTGAGTCCATGGAATGGGACGAGTTTAAGAACTTATTTTTCAATAAGTACTTCCCTCGTATTCTCTGAACAAAGATGGAGAAAGAGTTTCTCGAACTGAAGCAAAAGGATGATGAATCTGTTGGTACCTATGAAGCAAATTTTACAAGACTTGCAAGGTACGCTTCTGGTATTATTATCCAACCTGAGAGTAAGATCGATCAATTCTTTAGTGGCTTAAAACCATATCTTAGAAGGTCCTTATCCATAAGGGACTTCAATATCTATGAGGAAATCATTCGATGTGCTCTCAAAGTTGAGATGGAGATTGGAGTAACCCATCAATCATATGGGTTTGATAAGAAGAGGAAAATGGAATTCAAAGGAAAATCTAAAGAGCACACTGAAAAGAAGATGAGCTTTCCCTTATGCTCAATGTGTGGAAAGAAACATGGAGGGAGTTGTCTTAAAGGGACAAGTAAATGTTTCAAATGTGGAAAGGAAGGTCATAGGGGATTTAAATGCCGTGATAATGGGAAGAAGATGTCTAATGATGAAAACAAAGGAAGGGATACACAGAATGAAACTACTACACTTCAATGTTTCAATTGCAAGGAGATGGGTCATTATGCCAATCAATGCCCAAATCCAAGGGTTGATGATGATGGTCGACGTCAACAAACTCTTAAGGCGAAAGACAAAGGAAAGTCACATGCAATTTCTATCAGTGATGTGGAGTATGATAACGAAGTGGTGAAAGGTACACTTACCATCCACTCTAAAGTCGAAAATGTTTTATTTGATTCTAGATCCACCCACTCTATTATTTCTGAAGAGTTTTTTAAGGGTATCACCGTATTACCTCAACAATTAGATGTTGAGTTAGCTGTGACAACACCTAATGGCACATCAATCGCATCAAAAGTTTATAATTCTTCTCCAATTGACGTTCGTGGGAAAGTGCTTCCTGCAAATCTTGTGATCCTTCCTTTAGTAGAATTCGATGTGATTCTTGGCATGGATTGGCTTTCTTTATACGGAGCTCATATCAATTGCCAAAGAAGGGATGTCACATTTCATATTCCAGATCAATCTATGATCGTCTATCAATGCAAGGATGAACATAACCTTCCAGTGGAAATTTCTTCCATTTTATGGGTATTGATTCCACTAAATGAAGTTTATTTATCTCAAATGGTTGGTGAGAAACTCACTATTAAGAATATTCCCATCGTACGGGAGTTTGATGATGTCTTTCCAGAGGAATTACTGGGTCTTCCACCAAATCGTGAAGTTGAGTTTTCAATAGAACTCGTACCGGGTGAATTGCCTATTTCAAAGACACCTTATAGAATGACCCCAATTGAGTTGCAGGAATTGAAGAAGCAACTCCAAGAGAATCTTGATAAGGGATTCATACGCCCGAGTGCGTCACCTTGGGGAGCACCTGAGAAAGATGGATCAATGAGACTCTTCATTGATTATCGAGAACTTAACAAGATCACTATCAAGAACAAATATCCTCTCCCACGCATTGATGACTTATTTGACCAAATACGCGGAGCTCAATACTTTGCCAAGATTGATCTTCGTTCAGGGTATCATCAATTAAGGGTCAAAAGGGAGGATATACCAAATACAGCTTTCCATACAAGGTATGGACACTATGAATTTATAGTGATTCCATTTGGTCTTACTAATGCTCCTGCTATCTTCATGGATCTAATGAATAGAGTCTTTAGAGACTATCTTGATCAATTTGTGGTAGTCTTTATAGACGATATTCTTGTCTATTCAAAGAGCAAGGAAGAGCATGAAGATCACTTGAGAATTATATTGAAGACCCGGAGAAAGGAGAAGCTTTATGCAAAATTTACCAAGTGTGAATTTTGGCTTCAAAAAGTTTCATTTTTGGGTCACATAATCTCAAAAGAGGGGATATCTATGGATCCAGCAAAAAAAGAGGTTATCGAAAGATGGTCGAGACCAACAACAGTAACTGAGATCCGAAGTTTTCTTGGTTTGGTTGGATATTATCGACGTTTTGTAAAAGATTTTTCACAATTATCTAATCCACTCACCAAGTTGACTCAGAAAGGAGTTAAGTTTGTTTGGACAGAGGAATGTGAAGAGAATTTCAAGGAGTTTAAAAGAAGGTTATCCAGTGCACCTGTGCTCACACTGCCTTGTAGTGGAGAAAGGTTTGTGATCTACAGTGATGCATCCAAGAAGGGATTGGGGTGTGTTCTTATGCAAAATGATATGGTGATAGCTTATGCCTCACGACAGTTGAAAATCCATGAGCAAAATTACCCAACACATGATTTGGAGTTAGCTGCTGTAATCTTTGCATTAAAGATTTGGAGGCATTACCTTTATGGTGAAAGGTGTGATATTTATACTGATCATAAAAGTTTAAAGTATATTTTCACACAAAAGGAGCTGAATATGCGTCAAAGAAGATGGTTGGAGCTGATTAAGGATTATGACTGCTCAATCCATTACCACCCTGGGAAAGCAAACAAGGTGGCAGATGCATTAAGTCGACAAGACCATGCTAGTTTATCCCTGATGAGGATCACAAAAGATCCAATATTTATGGATTTACAAAGGATGGATCTTGGAATTATAATGGAAGGGGAAAAATCTTATCTTTATCAAATGAATGTTCAACCATCTATACATGTGAAGATTAAAGAGGCACAAAAAGAAGATGTAGAGTTACAAAAGAAGGTGAGAAATGTTCCTGAATTCAACCTTGATTGTGATGGGATAATAAAGTTCAGGAATCGGGTTTGTGTTCCTCCCATCCCCGAATTAAAAAAAGAGCTGCTGGATGAGGCTCATAGTTCTTCATTCTCTATTCATCCTGGAAGCACGAAGATGTATAGGGACCTGAAAGAGTACTTCTGGTGGGATGGCATGAAAAGAGATGTTGCTAAATATGTCTCTCGATGCTTGGTTTGTCAACAAGTTAAAGCTGAGAGACAGAAGTCTAAGGGGATGTTACAACCATTACCCATACCCGAATGGAAATGGGAAAACATCACTATGGACTTTGTCACAGGACTTCCTAAAACATCCAAAGGCAATTATGCTATCTGGTTCATAGTTGATCGTCTTACAAAGTACGCACACTTCATTGCTATTAGAGAGGATTTCTCTCTAGATCAGCTTTCTAGGATATATGTAAAGGAAGTGGTAAGATTGCATGGAGTACCACTTTCTATTATATCTGATTGGGATCCGAGATTTCCCTCGAAGTTCTAGCGAATTCTTCAGCATACTCTGGATACAGAGTTGAGTTTCAGCACTACTTATCATCCTCAGACAGACGGTCAGTCTAAGAGAACAATTCAAACCCTAGAAGATATGTTGAGAGCTTGCTCTATGGATTTCAAAGGAGGTTGGGATCAACATCTACCTTTGGTGGAATTTTCATATAATAATAGCTTTCACTCCAGTATTCAGATGGCTCCTTATGAAGCTCTCTATGGAAAGAAATGAAAAACTCCAACTTGCTGGGATGAAGTTGGGGAAAGAAAGCTATTAGGACCTGATCTCGTTGATGAAATGGCAAAAAAGGTCAGATCTATTCAACAACACATAAGAGCAGCTCAGAGTCGACAGAAAAGTTATTCCTACAACCGAAGAAAAGACCTAGAGTTTGAAGTGGGTGATAAAGTATTCTTATGAATATCTCCCTGGAAGAGGGTTATGAGATTTGGAAAGAAGGGGAAGTTGAGCCCTAGATATATCGGCCCTTTCGAAATACTAGATCGGGTTGGAAAGGTAGCTTACCGATTGGCGCTCCCACCGAATCTCTCTCAAGTTCACGATGTGTTCCATGTATCTCTCCTGAGAAAGTACATACCTTATCCTTCACATTTACTCAGCTCAGAAGTTGTACCGCTGGAGAAAGATCTTTCTTATGAAGAACAACCGATAGAGATTCTGGATCGTAGCGAAAAATTCCTACGAAACAAGACCACTCGATTGGTGAAAGTTTTATGGAGGAACCACCAACTTGAAGAAGCTACATGGGAGCTTGAGGATATGATGAGGGAGAATTATCCTCATCTGTTTATTACAAAGTGACGAATTTCGAGGGAGAAATTCTTTTTAAGGGGGGTAGAATGTAACACCCGAGATTTTTATGAGTCATATTTTGTTTATATATATCATCAAAGGAATCTTTCACTACATACTAGCTTGGCTTACTTTACACACAATCGCGACCTTCCTCGATATCTTGCGTTGTACGCAATACCGAGTTTCACTAAATGACGATATGCTATTAAAATATTATTTAAAATAGCCGTTATGAATAGTAATAACCACTTTTTGAAATTTTATCTTTCAAAATAGAATTCATTTTTGGATTCGGAATACCGAAATTAGCCTAGGGTGAAATTTTGGTATTTTTCTGAAAACTTTCAATTTTTGATGAATAGTGAAACCACTAAGTGGTAGGTTAAAAACTGAATTTTGCATAAAACATAATTTTACCGCTTCTGTGAATAGAATTTCGAAAATCCGATAGACATGGTTGATATCAGTAAGTAAAATGTGGTTCAATGAGATAAAAATAATTTTTTGGTGAATAGTAACTTTTAACTTTTTTTTACCGCGGTTAATAGTAAATAGGGTAACTAAGGGTAAATATGATATTACTATTACCCTAACACATGTTCTAATTCTATTTGATAAGTGTAATTCGACCAAAAACAACCTTATGAATATAATATGACCATTTAGGTCCATTTGGATTAGATTATGACATTTAATATTATTTTATTTAATGAATAGTTAAAATAGTTAAAATCAAAGTTTAATAACTAAAACATTTTTAATATGGGATTATAAATAAGATAAATTCGATTATAAATATTCATTATAAATCTCAAAAGATTTCCTACATAATGATATTTTATTTATAATTTTTAGACTTTAAATAAATTAATTTATTTATGACACAACGATGATGCAGTAATTACCCTTTTAAGGAAATGTTAACATAATTGATGTTATAAATGCCCAAATAAATTTAATTTGAGATTTTTATGAATTCCACTAATTTTTTAGGTTACTATGATATATTAGTGTTGATTTAATCAACTTGGTTTGAACATATAATTCTGTTATGACATTCACAAAAATCATATATCAAATAGTGTCAAAATTGACACAAAATAGTTTTTAAATCAAATATTATATTATTAATTGTTATTTTATACCTAAAAATCTAAGGTTCGGACAAATGACTTAGTTAAGGATATATATATTAATAATAAACAACTTGGGGTTCGTTTGGCATGTTATAGTAAGTGTATTAACCATATAGTGTAAGAAAACAAAAAGACACGGTAAAAGTTAAATTATTTAACTTAGAGTTAAATCTAATTGATAAGGTTAAAATAATAACCTAAACTTGTCTAAATCCTATTGGTTGATAGGATTTCGACCCATCCCCACTTTACCTTCGCAATAAGACCCTTTGGAACCATTATAAACTGATTTTGACTTTAATATAAAATAATATTTTGAGATATTCCTAAGGTGCCCCTCTCCTCCCTTATAAAAGGGCACCTCCTCCCCCTCCTCCTCACACCAATTTGAGCACCCAAGCTCTGAAAACCCCTGCCAAAATCCCTTCTCCACTTCCCTAGAATAATCATAGAGGTCCTGGTCTTCTTCAAAGACCAATCTTAGTTCCCTAAGTGGAGGATTCAAAGAGGCGTTTAAAAGAAGAGGTAATATCCATTACCGATCTTTTCAATTTCTTTCTTCTTCAACTTCTTCTTCTTTAGTTGTTTCATGATAAAGTAATAACATCAGTGTTACTTACATACTGATATGTTATTATAATTATGAAACAACCCTAATTCACCTTCTATCCATCCTACGGAAAAATGAAATCACCGCACGTGCGTACGTACGGAATACCGTCTCCACGCCGTGGTGTAATCTATTTTCCACCACCACCTTACTTGGATGGGTATAATGGTGTAAATAATGACTATATATGACTATTAAAAAGTGATATTGATTCTGAGATAGTATACATACACTCCAATACAATTCCACGATCATAGGAACGATATCATCACTCGTGCGTACGTACGGAATACCGTCTCCACGATGTGATGCGACTCGTTCTACATGATCATCATTACATAGTATTTATATAAATGAATTTAATGAATAAATATGATATATATTACACTAATACCATTCTGGATATAAGGTATATATAACCTTAAAATAAGTATAAGAATTTATTCGGCAAAACATGCATAAGAACAAAAGGCAATAAAGACCCGAGTAACAAGTAACAATGAAATATTACTAATAAGAAGCTAATAATATGACCATATATGATATCATATCAATATGTATGATTCTTTAATAAGTCGATAACATTATTTAAACCATTATACAGGAGCTTCAGACACGTACAAAGCAAATCGGACCTAAGGTAAGGGAAATATCACAATCTCATTTTTATCCGAGATTGTTTATACTTTGGTATTTACTGGGGTGTATTTTATCATCCACATCCATGTTTCCTCAATATTTAATATTTATATCCTTCTACAATAGTTTATATCCAATTTTACCCTTCGGTGAGTTTTTAGTAAAAGATATGAAAGGAATATTTTGTCGTTTTTCGTACGAGGTACTTTTTTGACTTTTCTGACAAAAGTACGAAGAATTATTATTTTTAACTTATACGGAATGAATGTATTTTTAAAACATTATTTCCAAGAATCTTCCTTTATAAGTTTTCAAGTTTATTTTTAATCAACTTATTTTAGTTTATAATTGTCTGACATGTTAAGAAAGGAAAAGTGTTTTTGAAGTAGAAAGGATATTTTCCTCAAGAATGGAGTTCACATGTTTTATCAAAATTATTTTCCATCTAAGATAATATAGGGTTCTGTTTTTATCCCTATTATTACATGGATTTGATTATGTTGTGAGGGAATTATTTTTATGAAGTCATTTACCTTATATGATTTGTTTTATGATTTCATGGGGTTTCAAGAATCCCATTTTTGTTACATGTGTTATGCGATGATGTATGATTTATGATTATGTGGAACACATAAGAAAGGATTCATTATAAGATGGGTGGGACCAATATCTCCCTCCAATGCATTGGGTAATGATTTATATCTCATGAGATATTCATTGCTAGAACAGAAGGTTATTTCGGTTCAGTGATACAGGACTGAAACGAGGAGTGAACTCGGTTCAGAAATGGACTTTGTCCGCTAAGATAGTCTTGGAAATGAGTCATGACTAATAAGAAATGATTTTCCATGATTATGTGTGAATGCCACAAAGTTTCAAGATTTATGTTATGATTATGGGGATCTCATTTTCACTTCTAGGATTTATTCCATGTTAAGATATTATGATCTCTTTTGCAGGTTATGATTTTCAAAAAGATATGATATGATTTTTATTTCCTTTATTTGCCCTTGCTGAGCATTTGAGCTCACCCTTTTTTGTATGTTTTCTTTTCCCCATGTCCGGAAGATGGATATTAAGTAAAATATGCTAAAAGGGACCCTAGATATGATGAAATAAATGGGAGACACTGTAGAAGATTTATGAACCAGCTGTTTATGTTTCCCAGTTTCTAAAGACACTATACCTATACGGTCCTTTGTGGTTTTGGAATATGTTGTAATAAGTGTGCTTCAATTTTGAAGTATTAACAATGTATGTAAAGTATGGGTCGTTATAGACACATATCTGAGGTTTTCCTCAGCTTCCCGTGTTTAACACAGGGTGCGCCGCGAGTTTAACGTCCAGCGGAGACGGATCAACCCAACCGGAGCATTAGCTAGGATAGATCGGATTGAGGGATTTCCCTTGAAGGGATGCCGATACCAGGGCTATCCCATGGGCGGCTGTGAAGAGGAGCATACCGACATGGTCTCACCGAGATATGACGGTCCGGGCGAGAATCGAGGTGGGTGACGGGTGGATGAATGGAGTGGAGGGGGAGTGAAATGGGACCATCGCAGGGGCGACGGTGAAGTTGGGCTTGAGCCTTGAAGAGGCCTCCTACGTATCCCCATGGTAGGGAATCGAAGTCCGTGTAGTTCGGGATGGCACCGGTGAACCGACATGAAGGTGGACCTTGGTCCGATGGGCATCGTCAGCGAACCGACGGGAAGGTGGACCTTGGCCCAATGAGAGATGGGCTTGAACCTCTAGGAGTCTTCCTACGTACCATGCCTTGACATGGATCAAAGACTTCGTAGTTCAAAGGGTTGATGGAATATAGTTTAGCGTCATGCGGGATAGGGGTGAACCCTGTTGTGAATAAACGACGGGCGGTGGGTGTCGGTGATCTGACGTAAATGAGGGACCTTGGTCCGGTGGGAGATGGGCTTGAACCTCTGGGAGGATTCCTACGAACCATGCCTTGACATGGATCAAAGACCTCGTAGTTCGGAAGGGGCTTCGCCGGCGAACCGACATGAAGGTGGACCCGGGGGTCCAATCGTGTTGGGCTTGAACCTTGTGGAGGCTTCCTACGTACCATGCCTTGACATGGATCAAAGTCCTCATAGTTCGGAGTGGATGAGTCACAACGGCTTGCCGTCAGACCAGAATGCGGTTTAACGTCATGCTGGATGGAGATGAGACCCGACGTGAATGAATGATGGGTGGGCTTGAACCTCCGGAAGGCTTCCTATGTACCACGCCTTGACATGGATCAAAGACCTCGTAGTTCATATGGGGCTTTGTCGGCAAACTGACGTAAAGGTGGACCTTGGTCCTATGAGTGGTGGGCTTGAACCTTTGGAAGGATTCCTACGTACCATGCCTTGACACGGATCAAAGACCTCGTAGTTCAGGTGGGAATGGGTGTGTAGTTTAACATCATGCTGGACAAGGGCGAAACTCAACGTGAATGAATGACCGAGCAATGTGGCTTGAACCTCATGGAGGCTTCCTATGTACCATGCCTTGACATGGATCAAAGTCCTCGTAGTTCGCTACGGATGGGGGTCAGGGTCGATGCTCACTCTAAGCCCACATGATTCACGCTCGGTGTGAGAAACAAGAGGTTGCAAGGACCTGACGATCACGTCGCGACGGATGAGTCCGTGAGAAGCGAAGAGGGGCTCACGCGTTAGGCAGCCCATGGTGCTCGGACTTACTCTGGGATGGAGGCCCATAGTGCGACAAAGCGCAGCGAAAGAGGGATTTGGGACCAACGATGGGAGGTGCCTTGTTCCCTATCATTCCCTCCACTGACCTTGGTAGTGGGGAAGTACGGAGATGCAAAGGTGAAGCCATCCGTTGGGGAACTAGGGTCACCCTTCTCCTGAGAACATACGCCACTTCAATAAGGAGGGTATCAACCCTTGTGGATGGGTGATTCCACTCCCGTGGAGACGAGTGGTGTAAAAAATGTTTGATCTAGGGGGACCCTTCGTGAGAGGCACGAGGTAGGGTCACAGTTTAACGTCATGTGTTAAGGACGTGGTGCTTGGAAGTTTAACGTCCTGCAGCTCGGACGAGGTGGATTCACTCTGCACCCCTAGGACATACATAACTGGTACCCTCTGGTCCTTGGGGAAGGGAAGGCACCAGTAAGGCCATGGTAAAGGGGGGTTGTGGAACGAACCATCAAGGGGTCCACGTTAGCGTGGCTATGCGAAGAAGAAATAGCCGTTAGCGTGCCTATGCGAAGAGGCATTAAGCGAAGAAATGCTACGAGTGGTATTGTCCATGGCACTTTGAAATCACATCATGCAAACCTGGAGGATCACACGGGAAGGGGAATTTCTAAGCAAAGAAGTGTAATTAGTGAAGTGGAGTGCCTTGGCCTTAGCATGGGGCATAGGTGTGAGTGGAAAGTGCTTCGCGAAGTGGAACAGTGTTCGCAGAGCACTGCCTCATGAAGAAGGGGTGCCTCGCGAAGCAGGGTGCTGCGAAGCAGTGTGCTTCACGATGTGGAGCGATCCTGCCTTAGCATAGGGATCACTAGTATGGGTTGGGTGTTTCGCGAAGCATAAGTGCTCCGCGGCTGCCCGGGTTCCCTTGGGAATCCCCCTCCTTCGAGAATTCCCTTGAGCTTCGTGAATGGCATCCCTCTCGGAAGAGAGGCTCAAAACGAGACAAAGCAGGGGCGTCTCGCGAAGTAGAAATACCTCGCGGAGCACATGATTCCCGGGGAAAAGAGTGCTTCGCGATTCGGGAGAGGAGAAGCCAAAAGGACGGATTGTCCGTCCACGGGACTCAGGGGGAGTCCCGTATTTATAGGGAAGGGGCGCCGCGAAGCAGAACTCGCGCGCCGCCTCAGGTGCTTTGCGGCGCGCTCGCCAACATCAAATGATTTCACGGAGAGTTACCGCCTCTGGAGCTTTGCAGCGGGCTCGCAAACGTCAAATGCGTTCGCGGAGAGTTACCGCCTCTGGAGCTTCGTGAGACCACACTGCCCGGGGTGCTTCACGGCGGTGCTTCGCGTTGGTGCTTCACTAGGCAGCGGGCCAACCTTCTTGTTCGTCCATCCCTTCCGTGCAATATTTTGGCACCAACAGATACCCCATAAAAAATTTAATGATAGAAAAAATAAACAAAATTTCATCTAAGGAATATTTGAATAACTCTGGTATGAAATTATTGAAGGGTATATAACAGTTGATCAAGGATATATTATATAAAAAATGAGAACAATTTAAAATTATTCCATATCTAAAGGGAATAATGTTATAAATTATATACTTGGAGGAATTATAAAACATTTTAAAATGATAACTAATATTTGGAATATAAATTAATGTATAATGTTATTACACTTGAGAAATTTTAATAAATATATTTTATTTCTTATGACTCTATAAAAAGAAATAATATATTCCTGGAAAAATATTTTTCATAATTAACAAGAATACTTATAGATAGTATGTAATTAATGAAAAAAATTCTAGACATAAATAGGTTCATTGATTAGTTACTTATTGATCAAATCAACTTTCTATAAGAAAAATAATATTATTTATGATATTTATTTCCATGTCAAAAAACGTTTAATGGGTTTTTCAAAAATAAAAAATTTATTAAAAATATAATTTATCATTTCATTATATATAATTAAATATTTCAATTTAATTATATAGTTGTAGTAAAATATTAATAATGTTTTTTTATAAATAGTTTATGTTGTTTTGATGATCAAATAAGATCTTGAGGAAATAAGAAACTGAAACATAACATTTATAGTAGAAAACTGTATTAGGTGTGTTATATTTGTTTGTTTCTCTAGGGGACCATAATGAATCCCCATAATGATTATTCTGTTCCCTCCAAACACCAATACTTATTTTACTTTCCACTTTTTTCCTAATCTTTTATTCCTTTTTCTTTCTTGATAGATATTTTTGGTTCCCTTTTCCTTTAATTTGGAACCATAACTATTATTCTTAGGTAATTACCAAGGTTATTTTAATCCTCACTTATCTTCTCTTACAAAATGAAATAGTACGATAAACCCTATTTTTATAGGGAAAATATGGGTTCTTATGGATTTGTGATTGCATGTTTGGGAGTATTTTCAAGTATCAAGATGAATTTTGATTTTTCATTTGGAGTTTTCTTGTATTTTTAATCAATTATAGGGTTAACGTCAGCATTTTATTTGAACCTAGATAATTGTTTGGACCATATCTTTCACCCAAGGTAATGGATTTTGTGGTGGTTAGAGTCTTTGTCGGTGGTATGTATTAATGGTTTGACATTTTCATGTGTTCCCTAGTCTTAAATCTTTATCCTTTTAGTTAGGTATAATTTCCTATATGTTATTTATTAATGTATTTGGAAAAAATAGAGTATATATATTATAGTCATCCCTATCTTAATCCTATCTACTTATTCCTCTCTTATCTACTTACAGAGTAGGTGTTAGGCAGGGTGAATAGAGTCAGTTATCTCTAGTTGAAATAAAACATCATCATTGAGGTAATGAATTTTCATGGTGAAGATGCTATATATGGAGATCCTAGGATTGGTATGTGGTGATATTTGATTATCATCTAGCATTTTTCATTAGGAAATTTTTGTCTTATATTCTGATGTCCCATAGATATTGGTGTTTTCTCTTCTCTTGTGCAGATGTTTGTGATAGTTTGATGATATTAGCTTATGGTGTTTAATCTGTTATGATGATGGTTCCTAGTTTCATGGTAAATGATCTACTGGTGATGTTATTTTCTATTATAGTGATGGTTTTGGGGTTGTGGTGGATCTGAAGGTAATTCTCATCAATGATATTCATCTAGTGGTGAGTGTGTTGTTTATTTCATTGTGTTTCTAGCATGCTTAATCAGAGTTATTTCTCCATAAACAATAGAAATTATTAAAAAAAATACTTTTATTCCTTGGGTGATGCACCATAAATCATCATTTGGGAACAAGGACAATGGTTCATTCTTAATTAGCCTTTTCACCCTATTTTTTTATAATTTTTTATTTATTAAAATTTGAATTCTCTTTATATTTTATTTATTTCTATATGGTTTTAGATTTTGGTGACAACATATTTAACATCTTGGTGCATATATCAATATCCCACATACTGCACCATAAAATCTATTTATTCAAAAATACTATCATTAATTTTTATTTACTGAGAAATTTATTCAAAACAATGATTAAAAAATTTCATTTAAAAATACATAATTACTTAAAATAATTCTACTCACTATAGAATCAACTATAAATCTTCATCCATTAAAACTATTGGACTCTCAACTAGGAAACCAAAAAACATAGTATTATTCCCTTGATATATAGATTCTAATATAATATATTGGCAGAAGATGTAATTCATGGTGAAATTATTTCCCTCTAAAATAATCCAAATCAATAGACCCATGGAATTTAACTAAATTTCTAACATGATAACGATGTAATATAAATTATAAAAGAAAATACATAGTGAATAGAAACTACTAAATAATATATATATGTATATATTAAATATTATCAAATACACTTCAAAAAAATATTTTATTAATTAAAAAAATATAGTCCAATTTATATGTCAAAATTAAAAAGATACCAGTTCCATTACCATATAAAAAAATAAAATACAAGATAAAACCTTTTAGAAACTGAACTACACATTCATTATCATGATAATAAACCATATTACAATATAAGTACCATTATTATGGTGGAAAATAGATATTCTAAAATAATCCAAAAACATTATGCCATTAATATGTTCATATACTAATGCAAGCCATGGTTTTTTACATATAGGGATAAGAATAAAAACATATTAGGGTCATAAAAATATTGTATCACACATATATGAATATTAAAAATGTTTATAATATTTATTTTAAAAAAAATATATATTAAATATGGAATTAAATAAATTAAAACTCAACAGTAAGAAACACCATATATAATAATATAAGTATATAAAAAATATACGGGTTTAGAAAATATATTATTAGAAATTTTGTACTATGTAATTAAAATTACAAAATTTCAAAATCCAAAAGAATTAAATGGATAACAAATCATCAAATATAATCTAATGAATGATTAATCATCCCTCAAATTTGGAACAAAATTATCTAATCATCTCTAACTGAGTTACAAAATTATTATAAATCAATGGATAATTTCTATCTAATTTTTCTTGTAACTTATAATACTCTAATGAAAATTCTAGGATCCATTCCCAATTCAAAAAAAATCATTTTATGTCATAACCATGTTATATATGAAGAAGAATTTCCTAAAGTGTTTAAAAATAAAAATGGTTAATAATCATATAAACAAATTAACATCACACATAATTTGAATGGAAAAAATTAATGGCATAAATTATTTCAAAATATAATGTTCTCATCGGTTCAGTGTTACCTTCATGGTTTGAAAAAATTCTCATATCACTTCTCCTCCAAGTATCACCTATGTTGATAAGAAAATATAGACTACTTTTAACCTACTTATCATAATCTAAAAATGATAGTTAAATAACTCTAGTTTTTTTGGATTATAAGAAATGATCTATCCTCACCTCTAAATAATATACTAGAAATAAAATAAATGGATTCCCTCAAAATAAGAGATTTTAATTTTCATGCCTCTAACAGAGTGTAAGAAATTATATTTATTCTTCTTATAAGGAATATAAGAAGTTTTATTACATAATGTTCATAATCGATGGTAAAAAAATATAATACATCTCATGGATCATCATCAAAAGATATAAAGATGGAATTTTATACCATGGGTCACCACCTAAAAGATAAACATAAACATGTCTCCCATGATTTTTCACCTAAATAAGAACACTATTAGATTATCATTCATTGGAGTTTTCATGATGATATATTTTAGTCCCAAAATGTCCCAACTCATAGAAATATTTCATTAATATTTCTCTATGAATTAGTTTAAATAAATAAGGAATGCTTCCTCTAATGTGACCTTATATAAGAACTCCATGGGAATTTTCACAAGGAATTATTGAATGAAAAAAAAATTTATCTTTAATATTCCATTTCTATTAAATTGTAAATATAGTTTATAATAATTTTAATAAATTTACATATGTTTTGAAATATAAAAAATCACCTCAAAATTAAAACATAAAAATCATCACTCTTGGGATCCTGTAAAAAGTATAAATATATTCCCACATAATATGTACTCTAGATTAGAAACATTTAATAAACCTAGATTCCCATGACTCAGTTCGTAAATTGAGTAAGATATTAAACAAGTTTTTTATAGGTTATCATATATTAACTTTTATGAATATGTAGTCATCAAAAACCTAAACACAAAAAAATATCACTCTAATGATTATTAGGTTATAAAAAGTATTATATAAAATAAGAGTTAGTGATAAAAACGTTTCCCATTCTATAATAAGAAAGAAACATCAATAATATAAATGATGATATCCTAATTAACTAAAATATAAAAAATTGTTTTCCTCTCATATCATATATTTTATAAAATAAAATCTAAACATAAAATAAGTACTACGATAATGAAATGGCTTGGAGGACCTAACCCGTGACTCAACCAATCCCACCACAGGGATTGAAGGGTGTTCTAAATTACTATGGTCTATCATTTAGTACATGGATATGAAAAATATAATTTCAAACTCTAAAACAAAATAATCAAATCATGGAACCTGACCTTAGTTTTGGGATGAACCATCCATAAATCTGATTCCCACGCACAAAACAAAAATAATTCCAATAAAAGGAAATGAAACAAATAGAGTATATCATAAAAAAATTAATCCAAATAATGTAACAACCCCAAAAATATATAAATTAATCCTATAAGATTATATATTATCCTAAAAGGTAAATAAGGATAAAAATATAGATTAGAAGTTACAATACATGACCAACTAGAAATAAGATAGAAAGAAAGGAAATTACACAAGATATATCTATGTTACCACACTCACTCACCACACCCAACACAAACCAATATGGAATAAAATTAATAATCTTCAATTAATATAAAAAAATTTCACTTAAAATTAAATAAAATAACTAAATTCCCCCAACATTATGCGCAAAATGATTTCTAAACATGCCCATTTGTATATTACAAGATTTTTGAATGTAAATAAAAAATACATTTAAAATATGTTAGATTGAAATAGATATTTATAAAATATAATTTCACATGTGGATATAAGGATTATCATGTAATTTTTCATATCTAATCTGATATAAACACCCAGAGAAGAAAATTATTTAAATCTAAAAAGAGGATATTTATGCTTAATAAAAACTAAGATGTGATATTTTTCTCCTTATACATATAAATTTTATATTGTATATACACATTTTATCACATGTTCGGATTCAAATTTCAAAAACATTCCTCAAATTTCCTTAATCAAACATGCTTTGAATTCCATTGAAAACAAAATTTCAAACCATATTTGAAAAATAATTAACACAAACCACAACAGGTGAAAAAGAAAACAACTTGAGTAGGCACCATAATGTTAATTATCTAGAATAAAGAAAAGAATTTCATCCAAAGGAAAGGTTTTGACACGAATCAAGTGATAGGGGACACAAACAAAGAATGAACAATATCCCCTAAAAATCCCCAATAGAATCATAACATCCTATGAAAAAGACTCGGATCTAACATGATTGATCTTGGACCTCATTTCCTAATATCACATTATCTAAGCCCCCATTAAAATTATAATGTCCCCTTCATTAACCATTTGGGTCACCATGTATAATAAAGACCAATGTGAGGGTTCGACTCTCCAATGCCAGTATCTAGTGATTGCACATTAAACTGCCATAAGACAAACCTAGACTTTCAACATAGTTTCCTAAGGTCCTATGAAATAACTAAATGGATTTCATCAGTTAAGTGAGACAAATGAAAATCACATTCATTAAAATAATAAAAAATAAATTAATCTTATCACACCTCATGTACATTCATTTTAAACCTCCAACTTTTCTCTAACATCATTCATATAAACCTCATAATGAAACAAGTAACCCCATTATAGTGTCAAAAAAATCACATAAAAAGGGATCAAATACTGAGGGTGTAATTTATTTTAATAAATTAATTTTAAAAAAACTAATGGGATTTTTATAAAAAATTAATGGGATGCAAAATCATTTCCATAATTTTGGTTTTTTAAATCATTCGTTGAAACAAATCATAAGAAACCACATCTGAAATAAATAAAGAACCGATTTTACTTTTTTTAAAATGTATTTATATTCCAAAAATACATTTCTAAATTAAATATAACCTCTTAAAAACGTTTATTTCATTCCCATAGAACTAAATGAGATTAAGTCATTGAAAATAATATAATTTAATTCACACTATTTTTTAAGATTTTTTATAAACACATCTAATTTTAAACACTTCTTGGGAAACATGAAAACCATTTAAAACCATTGAGTGAATTTATTAACCCCTATAGAGAATTTATCAATCCAATTAAAACCAAAAAATATACATATAATTTATCTATAAATATCTTACATCCATTAATAATACAATGAAATTACATTTAAATTCATTTCACAAAAACACATAACATTGACAAATGTAAATCAAGCTAAAACATTCCACCTTCTATGATGAGGATTCGACAAAAAATAATGGTTCTTTTATATACCCTAGAAATCCTGAAATCTAAATTTGAACCCAAATAAACACTTATGTTGACCATGACAGCCCCTAGGGTTTGGAGAGGAAATAAAAAATAATAGAAAATATTTATAAGGAGTTAGAGAAATGAAGAATAAGGAATAAATTAGGGGATTTCCATGAGAATTATCTCATGATTTTACCATAATAATTAATTCTAAATCGTACAACAAAATAAATTATCATCTAATTTAATAATTTAAAATCCAATATAAAACAGTTCAATTAACTGAAAAATCATAAAATAATACAAATTAACACCACAAAATTATATCAGAGTGTCAAAAATATCCCTATCATGTTACCTTATTTCCCTAAAAATTAATTGGTAAATGTGATATGGATAAAATTTCATAATAATAAAACACAATCACATGATTTAGGAGTGAGGCATAAAACTATATAAGGCTTATCTAAATAAGAAATATTCCCCTCAATAATATTCCTTGAAAAACATCATGAAAAACTGTAGACACTCTCAAATACCCTCACATAATATCAACATTGTAACCATTCAACACATGTTCGATAAATATGGATACATTTCATAGGTCTCCCCACTATTTTGAATTTAACTATAATGGTGATACTATGGGATGACACCCCTCTATACCAAACCTCTCCAAATATTAAAATATGACCCCATTCCACTATTTTAAATAATTACATACAAAAAACTCTTTCCCAATGGTAAGGAATCACCATAAAAATAAAAAACATACAAAAAAATATGGGTCATCCACAACTCTATTTATAGATCATAATGAAGATAAATTGCAATACTATCCACAATCATTACCCTTTTATGAAAAAATGGTCACCCACCTTGAATATGAATTCAAAATATCAAGGTATCCAAGGACCACAACCCGAGTCACTAACCCATTGTGAACCCATTAAAATCAATGTCACAAAGTAAAAAGAACTCAAATTAACTAATGAAACACTTATATTAGGTACCTAAGTTGGGATATAACTGCTTTCTATATTAAACCCATAAAACCCAAGCCTTAACTCCATCATCATCATGAGTAAAAATCCCCAAGGGAAAAAAATAATTTAGCACATCAACTTACAAAAATCCCAAAAATACTAAAATCAATAGGGGTTAACAAAATAAAACCCAAAAACATCATCTACAAGAGTTAACATATAATCCCAATCACCCAAAATCTCAAAATCAAACATCATTAAAAAAATCTCAATTTCCTTTAATATTTCCGGATTATGAAAATTTCCCCTAGATTACATCTATGAAAAACTAAACAACCACATAAAGGAAAATACCTTGATATAATTCCAAGGAGATACACCAACGAGGATTGAATCTAATGAAAATGAATAAATAAATCTCCAAAAACCAATTTTTTATTTTGTTATAGCTAACCAATTGAATGCATTAATGGGACCAATAAGTTTGATCACACATAAGTAAATGTTTTGGGCATAGTGTAAGCACATATTAGGAATAAAAAACATGATGTTCTATCAAAATCCATGAATAATAAATCATATATTTGGTGAATAATTGTCATAACAATTATACATAATACCAATATTAAATGAAAATAATTTAAAATCAATAAGAGATATTTTTAAAAAATATAATTTGTAATTAATTTAATTCATAAGAGAGTTACCTATCATTGGTTTTTCCCTCATTTTCAATTATTGGTTAATGAACTATTGTAATATCATATTTGTGTCAATGTAATGAATAATATATTCTCTCTAATAGTGATCCATGAATCCTTCAAGAACTTCTGATAATCACCATAGAATCCTTTAGTTTCTAGCACAGATAAATCTATCATTTGTAGCTATCACTATTAATAACAACCAAATACTAATAGGGTGAATGATTATCTCTGCATAGGAGGAAACTTTATATGAATTAAATAGATCATTATAGAAGGGATAAATATTTGTATTGATATAATCTTTTCTATAAATTCTTCTGCACAATCATAGAATTTGGTTAGGGCCTTTAGAGAATGTCATAACCAAGATAAAATATTTTTAGAGTAAAAAAATTATAAGTATTAAAGGGAAAATAATACTATACTTAATCCCCAGTGAATCCCTATCCAAATAATAATAAAATTATTATTATTTAATAGAAATCATCAAAAATCATAGATGAAATAAAAATTATTTTTCTTGAAAAAATAAATTAATATTGACTCAAAAAATATTTTATATGTAATTTATCATTGTACCCCATAAATTTGTTTGGCATTTATAAACTATATTTACTAGGCCATTAATAATGACAAATTTTTGAATAAATAAATATAACATAATTATTAACTAATATATATATATATATATATTAATCAAAAAATTAGTTAAAAATTAATAAATATTCAAGTAACTGAAAAAATAAATATGTCGTTACTTTGTAAATATAATAGAAACAATAAATTTTATGCATTCACTTAATCCAATAAATAATTACATGGTGAATAAATCTTTACCAATATTAAATTCATAAACATATTCTCTTAAATAACACGCGATTGAATAGATGGGATCAAAATAACAAGAAATATTATTTATCCATATCTGAGAATAATATTTATCTATAATAAAAAATTGAAATGGAATTTAATTGAGGTTCCAAATACACTTAGTGCCTAACTATCTAAAACCCTTAGAAGAATTAGGCTACATTTCCGGATGTCCAAAGTTATCCTAGTGAAACATGATAAGGATCAAATGGAAAAATATTTTAGCACCATAATGACCAATAACCTCTTACAAATGTTCACAAGGTAATATAAACCATTTATATTTATATCTATAACCAAGAATTTTTTATACTTGTTTCACCAACCCATGTACTTACTGTCTCTTTCATTGACTTTCTAGATTTGGAAGTTTTGATAATAACACCCTGACCATGGACTAAATTAAGTAGTCCCATACCTATTAAAGGGTCTAAGATATAATTTTTATTTAATGAATAGAGTGTAAAAACATTTCTCTCATGATTCATTAACATAATGTCAATCTTCATGCACCTAATGTATCTTACATAATCGTTAATATATATCATTATGGTTTCAAATTTTCTAATAGTACATGAATCGTAGAATATATTAATAATATCACTAAATTATAAGGATCATTATAAATATTCAAATTTTGGAATATCCATTTATATGTATAAATGAATATTTATTACTAGAAGACCATGTTCTCAAAATCTCATGCACTAAAAATTATGAAAGACTTATATCAAGTGAACGTGTCTCAAATTTTACGGTTCTCCACCCATGATAACATTTATCATTTTTTACAATTAAAATTATATTATTTTCCTATATATATATATATGATTTTATAATATTATTATGGAAATTATAGGTTCTTATTATAATAGTGAATTACAATGACTTTTTTGAGTAACACACACCCTAACGAAATTATCACATACAATGCCATGTAGAATAAAAATCATGACATGACATGATATATATATATATATATATTAATTTTAAAAACAATTAATAAACATAAACATAATGTATGTAGAAGCTGGTTCTAGTGAAAAATAAATTTTACTCCCACTTTCACTAGATCCAACTGCAAAAAAATTTCAGTATACTAGACCTCACATTATTTTAAAAATATACTGGGAGTAATCCTTATTCAGGGTGTCCACATTTTTTTCCTCCATGGAAAATAATCTCACATCAACTTTACCCCTTGGTGAAAAATCTCTCGAGAAGTTATATTTTCAGAGTTTGTTCTTCATCTATTGATCTGAACTTAGTACCATTGGGAGAGATAATGATGTAATATAACCACCATAAAATGTGACATGATCTATAGTACTAAGACCCATGATAAGTTATTGGATAAGGTTTTGAATACAAACTATGTATTTGGATATATCATGAGATAGTATATACTAAGATTCTACTCTATAAATAGTGAAAATAATTTATCTGAACTCTCCTGGCTTAAATCACCTTAGTTGATAATGGATACATATCTTGACTACATGTTAAAATCATTATGATATATTAGTAAACTATAAATAGTTAATCCTATTATGAATAGTTCTTTATCTCCTCCATATACTAGGAACATATCCTTTTATTCCTAGAAAATATAAAAATATATATAATAGATAACCAATGTTGTTCTCATGAACCATCTTGATATATACCTTAAATGCATAAATAATATCAAATTTAAAGCCTATTATAAAAATATTATACTTGATAGATCCAATTTTAGATGTGTATGAGATACTATACACTCTATAACTTTGATGTTATGTCTAAGGGAACATTTAATCAAACAGATGTATACCATGTGACACTGGAACCAATCCCCTCATGAATTGTTTAATATCTATTTGATATTTTATCTGGTCAATGTAGGTTCTTTAACTTAGTCTAAGTATCCTTTTATATATATCAAAAATTATTTTTATCGTAAGGATATATGATTATTCACTGAAGTCCTTCATAGAGAATCACTTTTTTAACTAGTCCTTAATTGGATATAAGACTGGTATGTCATTAACAATAAATAATTTTTCATCAATATATACTACTAGGAATTTCAATACACTCCCGCTAAACTTCTTGTAAACAAATGGATCACATTCTTTCTTTATATAAGATAATTATCTTATGGACTCGTCAAACTAAATATTCCTTGACCTAGATGCTTTCTTTAAGCTATGAATAGATATATTTATCTTTAATATCTTATTTTCTTATATTTTATTTTAAAACCCATAGTTTTTTTTCATATTAAAAATTTCCAAAGGATTTACATTAGGGAATGATATTTTTAAATCCATATTTCAAGTATCATATTCATAGAAAACTACTATGATGAGTAGAATTCCAATGTATTTATACATGGAAACAAAAGAGAATGAGTCATAATATTCAATTATTTGATGTTGTTTAAACCAATTATATAGTAGTGAATATTTATAGGTAATTTATCTTATATTCATTGTTTTATCTTGAATAATCATGCCCACACAATGGGGTTTATATCTACTGGTGGATCAATTAGAACCCATAGTTTGTTCTAATACATGGAATCCATCTCATAATTCATATCATATCACCATCATGAAATAAATGAGATCTCATATAACCTTATGTTGGAAAAAATATAATTACATTCATCCAAAAAATGGGTCATCAAATTCTATGACTAGAAAACCATATCATTCTAGTTTTCTATTGAATTTTGTGTTCTTATAGAGTACTTGTGTTTTTGGATGAATATACTCACAAGGACCTATGTAAGCTGTTCTTTTAGAAACTGTTGTGTATTATGACCCTCAAATTCATAGAAATAATTCTTGCCCCCGCTATGATTCTTGAGGATGATCTCCCTCTCTGTTAAAATATCATGTCTAAAATAATAACCTTCATATATGAATGGTTTTATATATTGTATCCCCTTATCTCCTTAGGATAAACTACAAAGATATTCTCTATTCCTTATGGTGGTATTTTTTTCAAGAGTTGGACATAAAAAATTTCTCAGGACACCATGCATGAAAATGTGATAAAAAGTTTCTTTCCACAACATAACTCAATATGAACACAATTTTATACTTTAGTTGGTACACAATTTTTGTTTATGTTTTAGTGTGTAATTCATATCTCTTAAATCTTATTATAAGACTTATATGGACCATCATCAACCATACCATGTAAAGTATGTTGTGAATCCTCCTTTAAATAAAACTATTTAGTTGTGGTGTCAAATGAGGAGTGACTTGGGATAGAATCCCACACTCCCAATGAATGTTAATGAATTCCGGGTTAATATACTCATCACCTGGATTTTTTCAAATCTAATTTATCTTCTTAACATGTTGTTTATCTATTTTTATTCTTTAAGTATATTAAATTTTCAAAGGATTTTTACTTGTACCATATTAACTTGGAATATCAATTTTTAATTAATTTTTTTAAAAAAGTAATGAATTTAGAAGAAACACATATAGATTCTACTTGAAATTATCTAAACAAATCTGTCTCTGCCAATTATATATTCATTGTAACCCTTTCTATTTGTCCACCAAATGGTGGAAGGGTAATTTTTCACTGAAAACACACATATAATATATCAGGTGGTCTAGCTGAAAAAATCTAATAAACCATCTTAACAAAAAATTTCAAATACATATTCTTACATGAAAAATATGGTGATTCCACTTTCAGGTTTGAAACATTTCATGAAAACATGGTTTACAGTCAATTTATAATATCTAGATTTTTAAATTTAATTCATAAATACATTTATTTAAATGGATCAACCATATCATATTCTATCATTATAAAAGATTTTTTTCCAATCCTAATAAAAAGTCTATATCATTGTATGATAGGAAAATTATGTACTTTATAAAAGTGGAATACAATAAAAAAAATTAAAAACATGATCATAAATGTTAGTAATGAAAGGTGGTAGTCACCAAAAGATAGAGTAGCCAGTGTCACACCATTGGTAGCCTATTTATCGTCTTATTATTTTGAAATAATTTAAAATAAACACGGTTCTTATATTTTAATATAGATGTGAGCACCAAAACCTATACCTAAACTAAAATGGGATGATATGGATAGATTAAAATCAAAAATGAACGAAGCCAAAAATTCCCATTTATTCATTAAATTGGTTTAGTTTTTATTCCAGTGGCCCATGATTCACATAAAAAAATACCAAATCATTTTCATATATTTTTTATTGGATTTTCACTTTGTTAGAAGTATGATTTTTAGGGGCCTTAGAGTTGGAATGAAACTTGGACCCCTTTTCCTTGTTCTTCCATTTATTAATTTCCATAAAGATTTAAATATTTTCACACTCTATGTATTTCTCAATGTGGTAAATCAACATAGGGAGTTTAGAGAGTGAGTTCTCACTATATACCATATTATATTTAATAATGAAACATGATATGATATTAAGTAGTGAGGTTAAGATTAAAACTATTCCTAGATTATCACAGGCCATAAAACCAAAAAATGTCTTAGTACTCAATGTGTCCAATCATCTTGAATACATGGGGGCCAACTAATATAGTCTCTCTAAGCATGAATATGAATAGTTCATTAGATTTCTCATATCTTAGTAGTCTATAATTATCTTGATAAAGACCACGATGGTGAGAAATGATGTTATAAGCAATGCGACCACCATACTTCATTGAAAATTGAAGGGGAAAGAATGATATCATAAAACATTATACATTTACAGAATCATCCAAATGGTTTTGTATATTGTGATAATTCTTTCTCACTAGCCTCTTTGTCAGGCACTACAATAATAGGTTTTCCAATCATGGAATAATATAACATGTAAATTCCAAAAATATTTATATAAATTTAAGCCCATGAGATAGTTATTCTTCTACAGAATCAATGACAGTGAAATGGATGAATTCACGTGGTTTGATTTTTTTATAATAAATCAGAACAAGGCTGTAGACCATTATCTATATTACTAAAATAAATAATAAATTATCAATGTTTTTAATCACATAATATCCCACATTATTATTTTTTGAATATAATATCACGTGGATATTATTATGGAAGTTATCCAAATTCGCCATCTTATATCCAACATTTGAGACTAACAAGTTATTTGATGTGGTTAAGGTTTGTTTAAAATTAAATATATATATTAACTTATAGATATGTGATCATTTGAGTGTGATCCTTAGCCTAGAAATTGTGGATAAAAATTTATTAAATTATTTTCATCTTAGTAACACCAAGTAATTATTGGAAAGTAAACCCTTGATGTGAACAAAGCTAAATATATCTGTAAAACAAATTTAAAATTACCCGATACTTAAAAAACCAACTTAGGGAAATTAATCACATTGATCTATGGATCTTTTTTTACTCATCTATTTGAAGGACATGCCAACTTAATATTTAATTTGAGATATTTTTTATCTTTATCTTGGAACTTCCCATTTCATCTTTCTATAATAATGTAAATGTGAAGTGGATTTTACATACATGATTCGACATGTATAGATAAATTTAACACATATTATAATTTTTATTTTAATTCCATATTTCATTTTTGAATTAATTAATTTATTGATTCAAAGAACCATATATAATTAACCATAAATAAAATAGAATTAAAATAAATAATGTTCTATAATTATGAGACACTCAAATTGTTGTCTTATCTAGTATTTGATAAACCAACCCCTGACCATAGGGAATAAACTCTTAGATACATGCATGGTTCGAGTAAATGCTTTCAACTAGTGCTCCAACATACCTCTTATATTGGTTTATACATGACTATAAACATGAAAAACCACCACTCACCTAGGATATGGATGATTTTATTAATATTTTCATAAATTTTTATGTACTCCCTTTACTTATTTTATTTGAAATGTCCCTAATTTGTGAGAAATATTATATATTAATTATTAAATATAATTTTAGAGCACTATTTGAATTTATCCAGATTCAATTTTTTTTAATGTTTTCATAATAAATATCACTATAATTATCCAAACTGCATGATTTTTAGGGTCCCTTATTCAAGTTAAAATATTCTATTAGAAGGGACATTGGGCCAAATCTTCTATATAGAGGGTCATATGGTCCACACAAGAAGACCTAAATAATCTGTGATGAAACTGGACCATCCTTGAAGATAGAATTACTGGGCTCACTCTTGAGGTACAAATATATTAATTCTTCTATAAAGGTCCGTAGAAAATGAAATTCATATTTGATAAAAATTTCAAGGCCCAACTCCAAATAAAAGGGTCCTAAATGATGAATTTAAACCCACCCACAATTTCGTTCGGGAATTGAAATTATCATAGAATTATTTATTTGTATGATGTTAGAGAGATCCATTAGAGCTGATATTTTGTAGTATGAAATATGAGATATAGGTGGCCAAATGTATTGAATAAAACATTCAGATTTGAAGGCATATTCTTGTTCAAAAATCCATTCACATTTCGACCTTCTTAAAAGTCCAGATTGAAATGGACAGATTAAAATTGTTTACTCCAACCGATATAACATTGCGTACATAGGTCCCAATTCCTCCAAAGTTTTATATTATTGGCCCAAAATTATTATCTATTACTTATAATAAGATGATATCTCTATATTCGGTTGTTTAAATTATCAAAATGAAGAATCAAGTGGAGGGATAGATTTGGAATGAAAACAAATCACTTCTTTCAGCTATAAATACATCCCCCTCATTTCCAACAAAAGGGTTGGAATTTTAGAAGAGAGGAGAAAGCATTGGAATGACCAAGAACCAGAAAAATGCTTGGGAGGATCTTCCATACTCATGTTTTCACTTGAGGAACCTTTCCTCCTCTCTTTGTTTTAATTTACATTTGTCGTTTTCTTCGTTGGTAATTTCACAAGTGTTTGTCTTTGTAATTCGGTTTTAATGAATGTTTTTTATTCAATATCTATTATTCTAATTACCCTTATATAGTTTAATATTAATGTTTTTAAAATTTTTAAATCCATTTTTAAACCCCTACCCTTGTTTTTCTTCCTCATTCAATCAAAAATCTGTTTGTAATTCTTATTATCGTTTGCGTCTGTGTTGGACGAACCACTCTTTTCTTATGCATTTCTTTTTATTATCTTCTTAATTTATCATCATAATCATTATAACTATATTCATAATCAATTAAATGGATGTTTAAATCTATCATTAGGGCGAGTTATAATTTAGGGAAGATGGGCGATTGAGAGCTTTTTCTCGATGTGTATTCTTTGAATTAAAATTGTGTATGATGGAGTTAACATGTCATGGATTAATGACTTGTTTTGTTTAACATGGGGTTTAATTGGATAATTGGAACCATAAATACACTACAATAATCATTTACTTATTTAGATTAGAACCATAAATTAAGTCAAGACTTGGATTAAAGGCTTAACACTTTGGTTTTATAATCAACGTCATCTTGTGAAGTAGGTGTTAATTTAATGCAATATAATGAAAATCTCAAGGATATCACAATCTTAACTCAGTAATAATAAAATCACCCCAATATTTAGAAAATTTTTAAATCTATTATCATCCATAAATTATTTCATAATATCTTCAAACAAACCCCCTATCAAAATACACTCAACCAAAAATAGTCAACTATTAAAAAGTATAATCGATGAGGATTCAAACCGAGTGCAACTAAACACATTAGCAGGGCACCTAAAATTTGAACAGTCAATAAGAGACAGTTGACCATCATTTTAAATGGTGCCTTTGCTGAGGATGGAGTAGTTATATAGTCATTCGTTCTTGGTTATTGTAAAAAAACAAAAAAAAAACAAAATTTTAAATAAAATTGAAAAAAACACTTAGAAAAAACCCGCCTTCAATAAAAATGATAAAAAATAAAGAAAACCCCATATTCATATTTCTTACAAAATCTATCTAAATTCCCCATAGCATTCTAAACAGTCCGTCATATTTTTTTTGACCCTAAAATTGAGAAAACTCTTCGCCAACATAGGAGGAACCTTATAGATAATCAAATAATTCATGAACCAGTCCTTCTACAACCAATTGAATAAGTTATGGAAAATCCTAGGAAACAAACACATTAAGAACTTGTTGCCCCTGATATAAATTCCCAACCCCTTAATATTCGATATCCAATCATAGATTTTAAATTCAAACTCAAATCAGGTTTGATTAATCTTCTACCTCATTTCCATGGGCTAGCTGGTTAGAATCCACATCTCCACTTTAAAGTGTTCTAAGTGGTGTACTCTACCATGAGTCCTCAAGGGGTTTCTGATAAACAAATAAAACATTGAGAATTTCCTTTCTCCGAAATTGAAACTTCTATGTCATGACTCTACTACCACACTCTTAGTTCAAGAAACTCATGGATTGACATTAAGCTACTTTTCTTTGAGAAATTATTCCCTTCCTCTTATAATGCTTCAATCCAAAAGTAAATTTATGGTATCCATAAATTACCCAATGAATCACTTGATGAGTACTGGGAGAGGTTCAAAAATCTTTTTCCAACCTTCCCACACCACCAAATCCATGACCAACACTTTATCTAATAATTATATGAGGGGTTATTTGATATGGATATCACTCTCATTGATGCCACAAGTGGCGGTTCTCTTATTGATAAAACTATTGTAGCTGCAAAAGATCTCATAAGTAACATGGATGAAAACACAAAACAATTCCCTACTCGAGCACACGCTCAATTCAAAGAATCCTATGATTGTCTGTCGATAGAGTCGAACAAGATGACAAAGTGGACGAGTGAACTTACAGATCTTGTGCGACAACTAGTTGTGGCTACCAAAGCCCCAACCTCATCTTCTCCACAATCTCTGTTCCATGGACCATTCATAAAATGTGGAATCTGTATCTCCCCATCTCATCCAACTGACACATGTCAACAACATCAAGATGAACCATATGATTTATCCAGACCAATGGACCTTACTGCAGCATATTCTTAGAGGAACACCAACCGTCAATAATTGGGTCAGTTCATTAAAAGCATCAACCAAACCCACCCTAGGAACTTTTGTTCTACCTTTAACCAATGCTCGAGGTATGGTAATCCCATTTCTTATCCCCCTTAATTATCTATTCAAAACCCAATCCTATTCCAATATGGTTAAGGTGTTAGTAACATCCAACAACCTTATAATTTTGTTCCCCAACCTCGAAAGAACAATCCTTCTCCTGGATTCCACTATCTTAGCGAGCCTTCCAAATTCCAAAACCAATACAATCACTTTCCCAAGAACTAGAATGAAGGCAAACCAAATTTATGAAAAGAATCTTCATCAAAAAAACCATGGAAAAGTTTAGGGAAGATCATTCCTCCTCCACCTGTTCCAGCCTCAAGAACAATGATTCCCAAATTGGTCAACTTGCATCCCACCTAAGCCAACAAAAACAATCAAATTATTCCCGACTAATAGCTCAAAAATTAACCAACCCCAAGGGTAATGTAAGTGCAATTTCACTTATATAGGGGAGGTAAATTGCTAGCCCTTTATATAATTCCTCCAACCCCCTTTTAAAGTTGACCTAGAAAATGAAAAGAAAATGAAACTTGACAAGGAATCTGAAGCCATTCCCTCACCTCCTTCCATTTAACTTAAGAACCAAATTCCTTTTCCTCAATCCATTTTTATTCCAATGCAGTCTTTTGAACCCGATCATGAAATGCATGACATGTTTAGATGTGTTGAATTCAACATACCCCTCTTAGAATCCAGAAAACAAATCCCTAAGTATGCCATGATTTTCAAGGAATTATGCACCCACAAGAAGCAACTTAGAACCTTCAAAAATGTTCCACCCATCAGTCTATTCACATAAAGTTAAAATATCTAGGAACCTTTATGGTTCCATGCCAAATTAGAAGTTACAAATTTGATGATATACTTATTGATCTAAGAACATCAATTAATTTCATTCCCAAATCTGTCTTCTCTAAACTTTGTCTTGGTCCCTTCCATACAACATGTGTTGTCATTTAGTTAGCCAATCGAAGCATATCCATTCTTGAGGGAATAATTGAGGATGTCCTAGTTCGAGTTAATGATCGTGTCTGCCCAGATGATTTCTATGTCATTGATAAGGAAGGTGAGATGAAATTTTATCGATCTCCCCAAATTCTAGCAATACCATTCGTAATGATAGTGAGAACCATGATTGATTTCCATTCATGAATATTATCCATGGAATTTTGAGAGAAAAATTTCATGTTCAACGTTTCCAATCCATGAGATACCCATATATTAATCACTATGCGTTTTCAATCCATGCTTTTGAGAACACTTATAAGAGTCAATTGAACCCAAATCCATCTTGTTCTTCATGTTCTAATGATATAGAATCTTGTGTAATATACACCAATTTTAACCAAGTAATAAATGGAGACGTTGATGTTGACATTACAAATGCAGACTCTATTGATCTAAAGAATCTTGAAAACACTTTCGAATCCTATCTCACCTTTGACCTCAAATCCTCCAACATGGACGTTAATAAAGAAAATAAACTAGAATTCTAATTTATTGATTTAGAAATTTTTATCCTACATTAATTATTTCATATCCATGATTTTGAAAAATTTTCAATATGTGAGGTGAACCTTGAACCAATGTGTTTATCTTTTCCCGATGGGTGTGAATGTTGTTAGATTTATCCCATAATAAATAAAGTGATCACTAGTGATGTTGAAATTGACTATTCATTGGAAAGAAACATTGATATAAAGGATATTGAAATTTGTATTTAGTCTTTTGACTTCACTGTTCCTCATAACTATACTTTAGTAGGTCATGGAATAAATGAGTTAAAAACATTTGGGATCTCATAATCTAGTTTTTTGTTGTATGAACCTTACATAAATGAACCATTAGAATTAAAAAATATTCTTCAATTTCAAAGCATAGTAAACCATCACATTGTGGATAAAATCATTCCTCACGTTGAAGACCAAAGGGAGGATAGTCATATTCTCTTTCCACCCCCATAGAATTTCAAGAGAAACAAAAAGGAAGGGATGGAATTATCCAATGAATCATCAATACTCCAAAAGGAGATGTTTTTATGGAAGAATATTGGAGTTGAGATATTATGGTGGCCACCATCTGGCTATGGTTAGTCCACTAAAATTGTACAGCCATAGACAAAATAAATGAAGTAATTCTTAGAAGGTAACCCTTGTTTTCTTATAGTTTTATGAAATTTTAATTTTTTTAGTTTTTCATTAGATGATTTTTTTTATTTTTTATGTAACATCCCACAGGTGGAACATCATCTTCTACTGAACCACTATTGGATGGAGATGGGAACCCAACAAATCCTAACTTGGGGTAACTCATTCTCTTTAAATCCTCTTCTCATTATCTCTCTCTCTCTCTCTATTTCTTCTTCTTACTCCCTCATTCTTATTTTTTTACCACTTTTATCATCATACTTTTTTTATTTAATCATTATCTTTTGTGTGGGGGTATCTTTACAAAAAACTAAAAAAAAATTAATAAACTAAAAAAAATCAATTCAAAAATCTGAAAAATAAAGTGTTATACTTACTCACCTTCTAATTTTTAAAAATTTTCTAACTGTCTTGGAGAGGAAAAAGACATGGTTTCATCTCAAAAATATTGTGTTTATTCAATAATTTTACATAAGGAATATTGTGTCAAAACCCAAAAAAATTTAATGCTCAAATTTTGATTTGGAAAATTCTTTTCTCCAACCACTAGGAACAAAATTAACTTTCATACCAAGGCCACCTATGGACATATTTTCATTATGTGTGTTTTCATACCCACATTTGTGAATCTTGAGTTTGGGGCCCTTTGAGCTGAATTTCATTTTTTGGTGTGCGTTAATATGATAGAGGAATTTTCTAAACCACATGAGAATAACAATAGCCAAATATCCTCCCATTTCCCATACATTAATCCTCCTTTTGAAATCTCCTTCAAGCCTATGAAAACATTTTATTTGATACCCACAATATAATCCCAATACCTTATACCACCCAATATCTACATGGATTTACATTCCATTATTTATTGAAATATTACTGTGGTGGGGTGGATGGATTCCATTTTTGGTCCCTTTTATTGATTTTCAACGAGTTATCATATGCTTGAGGGAAAGAAACCATTTTAGTGTGGGGGAGAGGTTGTCATTCAGTGAGTTTTGGGGAATGTAATGTACTTTAATTTATGTAATTTTGTAATTTTTATTGAAAAGTGTTTATAAAAATAAAAAAAGGGTTGTGTCTTGGGAAGGTCAAAAATAACTCTTCCTCATCCTTTGATCTTATTATAAATATTAAAATTAGTTTCGTGACGTGATCAATCATAGTTTGGTATATTAGTGTGAGAACTTTTACATGTTCAAATTTCAAAAAAAAAGAAAAAAAAAGAAAAAAAATAACACATGCATTATATATTCTTATGCCTTTTATATAAGTTTTTTGTTTTCTAAATATTTCTTCTTCTCATCCCCTTGAAATTTTATTCATATTTTTTTTCTTTCTTCACACAATAATTCCATTTTAAATATGTGATTTCATTTCTTTCCATGTTTCATTTCAAAAAAAAATTGTGTATTGTTTTACCCATGATGTTGTTTTAACCTTCTTCTGTTCTCTCTTGGACATTAAATTCCAACCATCCCATAGCCAAAAAACCCCCTAAAAAATACTCCTTGATTCTTTTGCACTTTAGGATATGTAGTGTAAGTGGAGAGATCTTAAAAGATCTATTATTTTCACATTTGGTTGGTGAATGAGTGAACCTCTAAAAATAAATTTTTATCTTCTTGGGAAGAGTAAGTTTCAAGTGCCCACATTTTCCATTTCTAAAATTGAGGATGAAAACAAGTTTTTTTGGAACATTGTTTTTGTAAAAAATTGATGTGGAATTCAATAAGGTTGAATAAAATATTATAAACTACCCCTGAGTGTGGAAAACAAAATTTTAATATTTTTTGGTGAGTAAAAATTATTTTGTGGTGTTTTTATATATACTGCACATGAATAAATGCACAAGACTAGGTGTGGGTATATTGATGTTATTAATTTTTTCACAAATTTTTATATACTCCCTTTAATTATTTTATATGAAATGTGCATAATTTGTGTGAAATATTATTGTTTAAATATTAAATATAATTTTAGAGAACTATTTGAATTAATCCACATTGAATTCTATTTAATTTTTGAATAATAACGCTCACCATACTAATCCAAGTTTCATGAATCTTGTTTTTTCGGGTTTCTTACTAAAATAAAAACATTCCATTATAAAGGACCTTGGCCAAATCTTCCTTATGGAGGGTCATATGGTCCACACAAGATGAACCAAATAATATGTAAAGAAACTGGACCATCATTGAAGATAGAATTACTACGCTCACTCCAAAAGTCCAAATCTTTCAATTCTCCCTCAATGGCCGGGGGGAAACTAAATTCATATTTGATAAAAATTTCAAGTCCCAAATCCAATGTCAAGGGGCCCAAATGATGAATTTAACCCATCCCACCATTCATTCTAGGAAATAAAATAATCACACAAATATTGATTTTTATCTAGATAGATACATCCATTCGAGCTGATATTTTGTATTGTGAAAGATGATATAATGTTGTAAAACCTTTTAGAATAATTCATTCAGATTTGAAGGCATGTTCCTGTTCAAAAACCCACTCACATTTTTACCTTTTGAACCGTTTGGATTAAAATGGAAAAATTATAATTATTTACCCCAACATCAATAACATTGGTTCCGTAGGTCAAAATTACTCCACATTTTTATAGTAGCCAGAAAACATGAGTATCTAAAAATTTGAAGAAGAAGATATCTTAATATTTGGTTGTTTGAATTATCAAAATGGTGATGCAAGTGTATGGATAGATTGGGAATGCAAACAGTGCACTTCCTTGGTCTATAAATACATCCCTATCCTCTCTTTAAAATGGGTTGGAATTTCAGAAGAGATAAGAATATATTGGAATGACCAAGTCCCTTTAAAAGTGTTTGGAGGATCATCCATACTCATTTTTTTACTTGAGGAACCATTCCTCCTCCATTTTTTTTAATTTACTTTGGTAGATTTCTTCATTTGTAATTTTACAAGTATTTGTCTTTGAAATTCAATATTAATGAAATTTTATTCTTCAATATATCTTATTATCTTCCACCTTATGTTGTTTAATATTAAGTTTTTTAAAATATTTTAAATCATGTTAAAAACCCTTCCCTTATTTCTCTTCCTCATTCAATTGAATTTCTGTTTTTAATTCTCACTATTGTTTGTGTGTGTGTTCGGCGCACCACTCTTTTCTTATACATTTTTTTCTTCTCTTATTAATTTATCCTCATAATCATTATAAACATATTATTAATAATGTAAATGGTTTAGTGAATTTCTCATTGCAGTGTGTTATAATTTATGGATGTTTAGCGATTGAGAGATTTTTCTCGGTGAGTATTCTTTGAATTAACATTGTGTATGTTTGACTTAACATGTCATGGATTAATGACTTCTTTTGTTTAACGTCTAGTTTCCATGGATTTTTTGAACCATAAATACCCTACTATCAACATGTACTGATTTATATTAGAACCCTATGTTATGTCAAGGCTTGTATTAATGCCCAAAATCTTAGGAATTCTAATCAATGTCATCTTGTGATGTGGCTGTTAATTTACTGCAATATAAAGCAATGATAAAGGATATCATAAGATTAACTCCCTAATATTGAACTCACACAAATTTTTATCAAATTGTTAAATAAAAAATCATCCCCAAATTATTTCATAATCTCTTCAAACAAACCCCCAATCAATGTATAATCAACCAAAAAAGTCGACTATTAAAAAGTTTTATCGCTGAGGATTCGACCTGGGTTAAGCTATACACATTAGAAGAGCACCGAACATTGAACAGTCGATAGGTGACAATAATCTGCACTTTCAATGTATCTATTACATAATTTTAAAAAAAAAATAAGTTAGGAGAACCAAAGGATTTATGAATAGGGTTTACAGAAGACAAATCATTAATAAACATTCCCTTACATAAAAGGAGGAGTGTAATGACTCACAAGACATTATTTAATTTAATAATTTATTAAAAAGAATAAATAATATTAAATTAAATAATCCAATCACATACCGATGCTATAATAAGATCATTGTTCCCCACATACATGCAACAAATACGAAAAAGTACTATATCTATAATTAACATTACTTAATTTTTTTTATTGGGATAAATAGACTTGAATTATTTAAATCAATCAATTAATAAATAAATAAATCCGCTTTATATAAATTGTCATCCAACGTATCTTATAAATACCCATCCATAATTTCACAATTAAAAATAAACAGCCTAACCATCATTTTCAATATACTTATATGAATTAATTAAGCATTTATTAATTCTAAAAACCATTTTAAATAGTAAACACAACATATTTAAAAATTTTAATTAGAATTTTATTATAGAAATTAGTTATATTTTATGTAATTTAATTATTATCCATATTTAGTAACTATACGACATATAATAATGTGCTACACACTATTTTGGTCACTTATTGTGTATCTGAGATATACGCATTGGGAGTCAATATATATCCTGGCCAGGATACACAACCCGTACTAAAATTCTACATACCATGAATTATTATTTATAATGTTTATGTAAAATGGGTATTGAAATTAAATAACCTTGTAACATCTAGATTAACATGTCAAATTTCATTTATGCCAACTACACACCATGTTTCACATTAATCTTCCAACCAGTCAGCCACACGTAGTGTATTCCATGTATTTGACAACATAATTAGAATGGATTATTTTTCTAAACAATGCAGAATAAAGATGTGCACATGAGATATATGTTGTTTAGTCTAATAGGATATTTTTAATTAATTATTAGTTAACATGTGGTGTGCATTAAATTCCCCTAATATTATTAGGTCTTGTCATATTGTTAATCTAAAGACATGGTCAGGTGTAACAAACATATATACACATCATATAATTTTGGTCACACACCATGTATCCATGTCTACCAACCCAAATCCATAGTGCGTAATGATGGAATCTATGGTCAATCATTACCTATTAATAATGTATTTAAAATGATATAAAACTTAAATTAAATAAATTCATTTATCAAAAATATATTAATAATTAATGTCTAGATTAAATGAAAAATAAATAAGAAGTGATAAATGAGAAATAGTTGTGTATAATTGATTAAATAATAAAAACTATTTATAAATTATTATGTGATATCTCTAATACCAGTTGAAGGATCAAGGTGTGGCAGAAATGCTTCTTGGGCGAGCCAACTTAGTGTTTAATCATAACCCATGAATAATATTATTATCCAATGGAATAAATAATGATATTAATTAATATGAACCGAAAACCAAGCAGGGGGATCACATACGTTTTATAATTAATTTATTTCAATAATTAAGAACCTTTATTTATTTATTTATTAATTTTGTATGATCGGTTGATGAGATCATGTCATACTGTTGATATTCAATAGGAATAAAAAGTATATTATAACTAGTGATGGTCTACGTATGCTTATTAAACCGATGATAATTTTAATAGAATCATATGGGTGGAAGTGAGTATAATTCCAATGTTTTCAACAATTTTTGTTGACCAAAACCAAATATTTCAAGAATAAAGGATTCACTCTAGTGGAGGAGAAAAATCAAACTTTGTTCTTTAGTGTGTACTAGGGGAGATATCTCTAGGTATTTGAAGAATCATCTCCGGAACTCATTATTAACAATTAAAAACATAAGGCTAGAGGTTTTAGAGAACATCATAACTTTTTATAAGTATTTCTAAGGTTTTAAAATAAAATTATGCAAGAGACATTTTTTTCTTATTCCCCAACAAACCCAATGTCTAAATTATAATAGAATTATTATTACTTACTTGGTATGTGATAAACTAATGGATAAAATAAATACAATTTATTTTGAATAAATAAATTAATACTTATTCAAAAAATATTTAATATGAAATTTATCGCATGACTATTAAACTATATTTTCCTTTCCTCATCAATATTTATCAGGACTTGAGTTGTGACTCTTTATATAATGAAATAAAAATCATTATGTTAGTCAATAACAAATATACATATTATATTCACTGAATTAGTGACAAAATATTAATTATATATTCATATAAATAGATTAATTATTACTTTTTTACCTTGTCCATAAAAATAAATAAATAAATATTTTATATTCTTGCAATTTAATATATAATTATTCATTGAATAAATATTTACTAAATATTAAACAAATATGTATATTCTATTGAGTAACTAGTGACTGAATATTTGAAATCTAACTGACATGAATAATTATTAAAATAGGAATATGAATAATATTTATCAAAAAAATTAAATTTATTGAAAATTTTACTGAAGTTTTGAATACACTAGGTGTGCGACCATCGAGTCCCATTTCTCAGTGGCATTAGGCTACACTACATAATGTCTGAGGTTGATATATAGAAACATGATAAATAATATAGTAATACATTAATGTCATAATGACTTGTATCCTCTTGTGAGTGAAAATTATGTAATATAATCCATTAATCATGATATCTCCAATCAACAATGTTTCATACTTGTATCATCAAAATATATACATGAAGTATCTTTCAATGAATCTCCTTAAGATAACATGTCAATAAAACTTCCATGTGTATGGAAATAACATAGAACCTAAATTACTATTAATGGGACTAAGGTATATACATTTTTTAACAAATATAAGGGAAAAATCCTTTCTTACATTATTCATTGACAAAATGTCATTTGTGAACCAACAAATGTATCCTACTTTTCCAAGAGCATATATAGTCACAATTTTAATAAATACATAAAAGTACACAACTCAAAACATAGATAAATAATACTATTAAATTCTAAAGATTATAACACATGCCTATAGATTGTAATAATAATTGACACAAATAAATATGGATTCCTCTTAGCAAGACAGGTTCTCATAATCACCTACATTGATGATTACCTAGGATGCACACTATGATAAAGTGACTGAATTTCATATGGGTCTCCGCACATGATAGCCTATAGAATTAGTGTCCCATCAAATGACATCACCTTTATATATAACATGTATTAATGAATACATTCATGTAACTTCTATGTTATCAATATAGAGAGAAACTACACTGACCTTTCAGTGAGGCATGTGTCATTAGAACATTATCATACACATTGGCATGCAAAAGAACAATCATGATGCAATAAGATCATTATATTAATATATAAATAAAACAATACATGTAATCATAAAGTGTGTATAATTTGGTTCTAGGGAACAAAATATGAAGGACTATTTTTATACATGCATCTAGGTCATTATATGGGGGTATCTTCCATATATCTTAAAAATGAACTAACTAAGTTGAAAAATCAAAAATAATATCCAAAAATAACTATAATAGAGTGATTTCATTAAAACATAAATTAAGATTCATTAAATACATATTTCTTTTCATCATTAATGTACAACCTATTTCAACCTATAAATATTTTAAATAATGTTTGGAATTGATTTTATAAAATCAAACCAACATAAAAAACCCATTATTTAAAAATATAACTTTATTAATAAGTCTTATGAAAATATCTTTTACCAATGTATTACATGTTTAACCCAAATTTTAGTCTATTATAGAAATCATAAAATACTTCACCCGTCCATTAAATAACTGAACCTCCCCAAAAATTACAACTCTCACAAAAAAATTTAAATATTTATTCATTCTCATTCCAAAGAACACTAAAAAACATATAAATACAACTTAATTACCCTTTTATAAATTTGTTTTTGAATTAAAAACCCTTCCATAATTTATCCATACTTACCAAAATTTAATTAGATCCTCAAATATGATTTAAAAAACATGTATTATTATAAAAATTGTTTTCTAATTTTATTTGAAAACAACTAGATTATTTCAAAATTAATGAACTCAACATATTTTCTAAGAGAAAATCAATCTATCTATTTATCTTCCAAACCATCTCCCATGACATAGAAATCATGTTACCATCTATCCACACAATCTAATTTTGAAAACAAAATCCCCTTTCCCCAAAATCATCCTTTAAATGAAAACATTTGATAATATTATCCCCTTTCAAATAACATACATCCTAATAACTACATATAATTAAGGAAAATAGCACAAAAATCATTCACAATATACTATAATATCATCTATATATTTTGAAGACTCTATTAATCGACCTAAAATGAGTTGTAACATTAATTTGATAATATAAGGTAGCTAAATTAAAAAATGGGGGCACAAAAAAACTAGCCATGGTGTAGTCCCATGGTTTTGTAATCCATGAACTAACCATGAAATAGATTTTGGGTTGGGTCCTAGAACCATATTCAGAGGCTCCCCATGGTGGGCCAAACCATGATATATAACTGTGTTCCTTCTTTATTATCACCTGAAAGCCCTAGGAGACCCCCCAAATCATTAAAATTATCAACAGGGATCAAAAACTTTCAATATAAATCAAAATACATTATAAATATGAAAATTCAACAAACCCATTCTCAAAAAATAAATCTTAACAACCCCGAGAAAATTAATTCTTTATGTCAGAAAGAGTTATCTAGACCCCCATTCCCACATCAAACACTCATTTTCCAACATCCATATCAGCACTACCAGGCATTCCAAAATAAAAATGGAGGGATTCTAAAAACTATTTCCTTTTATAACCAAGGATATGATACCTTTTATAAATAAAATCCAAGTCCAACCCAACCAATTACTCAAACCAACCCTCCAAAAGACGCAAAGGCTGTTCCCAATATGCACAGGTTGAAAAATATTCCCTAGGTGTCATGAATTTACACATTGGGAAATATTTCACCCCCTAAAACCAAATAATCACATCATGGATCCAACCCAAAAATAAAGTATGACCCATTTATATGTGTAATGACCATGCATAAAATAAACAGTTCTAACATAATGAAATTGGACAAATATAGTACAGTGAAACATAATTAATGAGAATAATAGAAGAAACCATATCCCAATTTAAAATAAAAAATACAAGAATAAAAATAATCATAAAAGTGAACCCAAAATAATGATCGACGAAAGAAGAAATGATATATGACCAACATAACATACACCTTCAATAAATAAAAATAGTCATAAACCATATCCAGTTTTCCACAATCTGTCACCACACCCATCATAGACCAACACATAACACAAATTCCATTGTTTGAAGAAGAACATAAGGGGGAACATGAAAACAATTATAAAAACTCCACACACACAATAGTGGATGTAAGGTGTGCGATAAACATGAGTATTAAAAATTCACCGACCAGTTTTTTAAAATCATTACAAAAGACTTTCCAATAATTCTAGTTTGAAAACAAATGATTAAATAATACTTTATACATTAATGTAAAAGGAAAATAAAAAAGTTTCTATAAAAACTATGACAAAAAAACCCTAGAATATAACATTTTAAACCAAAAGGACAATATTTATGTCTAAAAAAACCTCAACATGAACATATCCTCATTTTAAAAACTCATTTTAAATTATAGACACACACACACAACCCCTTTACCTTTATTATTTTAGAAAAATTCTCAAATCCCATTCCTAAAAAATTATTTCACTGTTCCCAAAAAACATTTCAAACCACATTTGGGTACCCATTTTAAAATAATTCAAACAAGACCACAGAGGAAAAAAAAATTAATCATGAACCATAATTTCAATGTAGATAAATAAAGAAAATAATCTTAACCAAAGATATAGATTAGAAATAAATCTAATGATATGGGAAATAAATGAGGAAATAAAAATATCCTATAAAAAATCCTCTATCGAATAACAGTAGTTTGGTAAACATGCTCAGCTCTATCATAAATTATTCTAGACATAATATCCTATCATCAATCTATCTAGGCCCATATAGTGAATCCAACACACCCAATTAGGAACCCCATTTAATTAGTAATCACAATACAAACCCCTAGGTGCGCACATCTCTAGTAGGGAACCAACTGGTGAGTGCACATTAATATAGTGTAACAAAAATACATAACTTATACATAGGTTCCTAGGGTCCCATGACATAACTCAACTGAGGTGAGAAATTAAGGGATACAAATAAACTTTAAATTAATAAAAAAATTAAGAACATATCACTATCCATTAAATCATAAGAAACATACACTATTATTCCAACATCATTATATGAAACCACTTAATGAAAAAATAAATCCCTTATAAGGGTAAATGAATAATATAGTTTGGGCTCAAAAACATATGATATCACCAGTTTTATTAAAATACTTTCTATATTTCGAAATGTGACTTTAGTAAAATGGAATTTTAATGCTAAATCATTTAAATAATTTTTAATTATAATTAAAATAATTATATTAAACTACTAATAATAACCCAAATCTAAAACTCATTAAATAATATATTAACCATTATTGAAAATAAAATTAAATTCATAAAATAGTTCTTTTAATTAAAATCAACCACTTAAAACCACTTCTATTTCCTTATTATAGATACAAACATGGTTAAATTCCTAATTAAAAAATAATTTAATAAAAAATATTTAAATCATTTCCTCAAAACCTTTCACTGAATAATTTAATGAGAGAACTCAAAAAAAATTTAGAATTGTGGTTCCCAAGTGTGAACCAGTTTAGAAATTTTATAATACCCATTTGAGACTATGAAATATACATATTAGTTTTTTAATGAATAATTTAATATATGGAAATTATTAAATTAAATTAAATTTAATGTGGTTGAATAGAAATTTCACGACCCAACCCTACCCAGGCATAAGCCACAACTACCCCAAGCCCACCTCCATAGGCCAGGGGCTGACGACCAGCGCCGAAGGCACAACAACTTAGGGATTCCTTTCCCTAAGTACCTCTACACACACATGCAACACACTCAATGAAAAAGTGCAGAGTAAAAGAGAAAAGACAAATAAGGTAAAAGGGAAAATGATATAAATAAACCACAAGTGCATCGACCTCTAACAGTACAAAGAAAGTGCTGAAAGTAACTGAAAAAGAAATGGGAAAAAACACATGCCCAACCAGAAAAGGGCCACAACCCAGCAACAAGTAAACAAAAAGGAAAATAGCTGGAAGGGTCCCCCACCTGGAACCTGACTCTGACCACCACACGTGGTCCACGCTCCTAAACTCTTAAGCTCCACTGAATCCATGACCAACCTGTCTATCGTCTCCAAGGGCACACCAAGTGCGGGCAAAGACCAAGAAGGGGTGAGTACAAAAATACTCAGTAGGATACCCCGAAGGCTCGAGGGAGAAAGAAAAGAGGTACTGAAGGGTGAGCAGTAGATCGAACAATGATAGTAGAAAAGTACAACTGAGTGTATAGTAAAGAGTAAAGTAAAGAGTCCAGCTCATCCCAACAAGAGAAACGAAGAAAACTCATCCACACACAAGGAGATGGAAATGGTGATATGATGAAATTCTCGTCGAGTCTTCGCTACCTATATCAGGATAGTAGACTCGTCCAACCACGAGAAGCTAGACATGGAAAGCACGTGGCATACCCCGCACGTCTTTTCCTCTTTTGGAGGAAGAGTAACCAAGACCATGAAGCGGGTACTGGAATAAGGTATATACATATTCATATTCTCAATCACGAAGCACGAACAAGATCTTAAGGTGATCTCCATCCCGTAGCTCAGCCCAAGAAAAGTGAGTCACCAACAGTCCTAGATGTAAACACCATTGATGCCCAGCATCCCACATGTCTGCCCCGAACTGCAAGGCAAGAGGCTGAAATCACCAATCCTCGACATTATCCTCTTTAGCCGGGACTCACTCACCTACAGGGTTTTAGGTCGTGTCGCAAGGATGCATCTCGGTGGGGGAAAATGCTCCTCATACTTGATAGTTCTGGGGGAACATCAAACCATAACTTGTCATTGCCCTGCAGTCGAGAGGTCCCCTCAAAGTTGACAGGAGAACCCCTACCCAGCCCCACTGTTGGGGCCCTGGAAGTCGATGGGTTCCCACTACAAAGAGACCCAGCAAGAGTCGACAGGTGCCACACTGCCCAATCCCATAACAGGGCAATCCACTGGAGGGAGACCCGACTAAAGTCGGCGATGGGACCGCTGCCCAGCCCAGCTGGAGGTAACCTGGCATCGGGGACCACTGCCTAGCCCAGCTAGAGGTAAGCCCTGCATTGGGGACCACTGCCCAGCCCCACTGGAGGTAATCCTGGCATCGTGGACCATTGCCCAGCCCTGCTGGAGGTAAACCCAGAACTGCTCTGGCCATCCCTGCTAGATGGTACTACTCGGTGAACACCGCTGTACTGGCCATCCCTGCTAGATGGTACAACTGGCGAGCCCTGCTTGAAACAACCTCAGCCCTGCTGGAAACAACCTCCTTGGTAGAGGATCGGTGCCCGCGAAATGTGTTGGTCACACCGAATCCACAAGAACTCTAACAGGGGTCACGAAGGAACGAGAGAAACTCCCCGGGCCTCTCAAGGCGATCACGCTCCAATCCACTGAGTCGCTGTCTAAGCGGACTGAGACAAATCATCCCAGAAAGTGGGAAAACACCCACGCAGTACGAGCACATGTAGTCACAAACAGTGCTGCAGTCCGGTGAAAGGGCACGGTACTGAAGCCCCTCACAGTTGAAGAAACAGAGGAACAAACAATCTCTTTCGGCCAAACGAGAATAGGACCAGGGGAAAACTCAACCGTACTGGTCAAAAAACGATAGAAAAGGGACCCTCTACGTCACGAGAGGTCAAAATTACATAAATCAGAACACAGCACGCACATGGGACCCACACGACGTGTGGCCCCAAGTCAACCCCAACCAAGCGCACAAACATTCTCAGGTACAAACAACCACATGCACCTCCAAGCATTCCTATATACTCCCATAGTATACCACAATCCAGCCCATAGGCTATCGTTTACACGACACCCAACGTCCACATGAAGGGTGTAAACGTTACAACTCCAACTTGCCACCCCATTGGCCTAGGAACAACCAACTACATCTCTTTAAACACTAACAAAACTCTCCCAAGAGTGAACTCAATCACACGCCATGGGTCCACTACAAACACAGTAGAAGATCCTCCACCGGGGCACCTTCATATTTCCACATTTAATAAGATTGCGTAACAAACTCCATTTTCCTGAACAGATTACACCATTGTAATCCTCATGGAAAAACATGTGAGATCCACTAGTTACTCACCTAAAACGGATATCAAATGGAAAATTCGTCCAATACTGTTTTACGCCCGAACGACGTCCCGTGATCCCGAGCCTTGACCCCAAAAATAGTCGGGCGCATCGCACCATTGCGATCCCCTCGGGAAAACACATTAAAAAGATTGCTCACTTGAGCGCAACGGATATTCGGAAAAAAGATTCATTCCGGCGCACCACACATGATAGTTGCTATGTGGAACCCACATACCGGTCTTGAATCACAAAGAACGGATCACACCATTGTGATCCACTCGAAAAAGCACACAAGATGGACTATTCACTTGTCCAAAACGGACACCCGGTGATAAAGCTGGAAATCACCGTCAGCACTCGAAGCGGCCCTTGCAGGGCCCACGCCATCGTGCGGAATTTGAGCGGGAGGATTTCACCATTGCAATTACCTCGGAAAACACCTAAAAACGACAGCTCGCACGCCCCAAACGGATGATCGAAGAAGAAGTCTCTAAACACTACTCGCAGCTCAAAAGACGGGACGTGGGGACCACTCATTAACTCCGACTTCAATGCCTGAAGCCTCACTGGAAAACTCCGCCTTGGTTCCAGGGTTTCAACGCCACTCACGGCACCCAAAACAGACTCTGGATGTGTCCGCGCTTCCCAAGACAAGAATTCCCGGAATGCTTGCTATGTTGCTTTACGCACGTGCCGTGCCCCTGAGCCCCTCATCTCGAAAGCTAAAACTCCCAAAAACCACCTCAAAAAGTCCGCCTAGACGTCAAGAAGCCACTACCGTAGACATCATGTAAGACAGGCATCCGTAAAGAAAATCAAAGACGTCCGAAGAGGGGACGGATTCCCCTCTTGGGCTGGACCGGCCCGGCTCGCAGTGCCGGGCTGCAGCCTCGCCTCGCGGGACGGCCGTGGACCTGCGGTCCACGCGCAGACCGACCACGAGGGGTCGGTCGCATCAGCCGCGTGAAGACCCGCCGAAGGCGGGTCTTGTCTACCGCACGGGGGTCTCACACCGCAACCCCGCGGTCGTCACGCTCAGCCGGCTCTGCTGAAGGGAGACGCCCCCCGCCACCGTGCCTGGAGCCCGCGACCGACTGCCCTGCTGAAGCCACCTCCGATGACCCGCGCTGCCCAGCGCCTTAGCCGTGCCGCCGTCCGAGAGCCCCCCCGCCTCCTCGAGTCGCCGCGCCGCCGCTCGAACCCGCCGAAAATTGAAAAACCGCAAACTTCAGTGGATGATTGCGGACGCCACGGAGCTCAGAATTCGAATCCGAAAGATGTGTTGGAAAGGGAATAAAATTTAATACGCATTCATGGGCTTTGTTCAAAAATCCAACAGCATTCGACATGATTAAATGGGCTCAAATTATGTGCAGGGAGAATGAAATGAAAACGACAAATCCTACCTTGTTGGGCTTCGCCCGACGCTTCACGGACGGACCGCAGGAGTTTCCACACCTCGCCGGAGTTAAGGAAGAGAGGGAGGGCTGCTAACTGCTGCTGTCGAGGAAAGGAAGATGAAGGAGTGAGGGGGTGGGTTAAGTGTTTAAAAATAAAACACATAACCACCCGCCCGTCGGCCTGAACCCGAACTCCCGATGGGGCCAGGATTAAGCCTTCCCTGGGCTAAATACCACGCTCTGAATGCAACGGAGGTCCCAGAATTTTAATTCGAGGCCCTGTTCAAAAGTTATAAAATTGAACGCCCAAAGCCGCCAAATTACGAAAGCAAACGAGGGGTCCAATTATCCCATGTCGACATGTTTAATGTCATTCCTAGGGTAAACACCTCATTCCAGACCCATCCGTACACTCGGATATCTGATCTGAAGCACCGTTTAGAAGTAAACCCATTTATTTGGCGTTTCCATGGTGAACCCACTGAAAATTTAATTCCGGCCACTCTGGGGCTCGGAATCGCACGCCGTCTGAGGGCGCTGCTCTGGAATAACATCAAGAATATTCTAAAGTCTTTCGCAGAAAAAAATTGGTTCCTACAAGAAAAAACTACCTTATCCATGTAGCAATCATGATAGAATAATCCACCTTTGATGTTGAAGGATCAAACAAGAAAGGAGAAGTCATCTACAAGCCCCCGACACCCAAAAATATAAATTAAAACCCACCTGAACAATAATATAACCATAATATCCCTTAGGGATTTTTGTATCTAGTAAAAATAATATAAAATAATTATTAGGAGGAGTAAATAAGAACAAAGAAAAAATGAGGGTCTGAATACAACAATCGTCTTAAATATAACAAATAGGAGACTTATAATGGGAAGATGATGAATATAAGGCCCCATTACTCAATCCCCACCGTTGGTATAATGTTTTAGGATAATAAGGGGTGATAAATGTCCAAAAATAGAAGGGGGTATGTAACATCCCAAGCTTCCATGATACGCTTATCTTTGAATAATATAGTAGCGTGTGTTTTACGCAACTTTGAGTTCTAACACAAACCAAAACCAATCAAACTCGCCACTATGAATGGTAATACCTACTTTTTGAAATTTTATAAATTTTATCTTTCATAATGGACTTCATTTTTGGATTTGGAATATCTAAATTAGTCTAGGGTGAATTTTTGGTATTTTTATGAAAACTTTCAATTTTTGATGAATAGTGAAAAACAATGAGTTATTGTTTAAAAACGAATTTTTATTTAAATAATTATTTATTTTATTTAAATTTAATTAAGGTCAAAATCGATACATAATAAATATATATGTTCAATGTAATTCATTTGAGTATGTTTAGAATAATTTTAGATATATAAAAATTTTATTGAACTTCTCACCGTCTTTTACCAACTTCTAGGAGAATTTGGAAATTCATATAAAATGTAATTTTAACGATTCTGTGAGTGGAATTTTGAAAATCCGAGAGATACAGTTATTATCAAGGAGTAAAATCTGGTTCAATAAGATATAAATAATTTTAGGTGAATAGTGATTTTTTACTTTTATTTACCATGGTAAAAAGTAAATAGGGTAATTATGGGTCAAAATGATATTAATATTACCCTAAAACATGTCTTAATTATATTGGACAAGTGTATCTCGTCCCAAAACAACCTTTGGAATAAAATATTATCATTTAGGTCCACTTGGATTAGATGAGGACATTTATTATTATTTAATTCAAACAAGAGTTAAAAGAGTTAAAATCAATGTTTAATTACTCAAACAATTTTAATAAAGGGTTATACAAAAGATAAATTCGATTATAAATATTCATTAGAAATACAATAATATTTCATACATAATGATTTTTTTTTTATAATTTTTAGACATTAAATAATTTAATTTATTTATGACACAATGATGATGCAGTAATTACCTTATTAGTGAAATTTTAAAATAATTTATATTATAAATACCCAAATAAATATAATTTGAGACTTTTAATGAATTACAAGAATTTCATAGATTAATATGACATGTTAGAGTTGATTATATGAATTAGGTTCGAAGTAATCATGCTGTTATAATTTTCACAAAAATCAAATTCCAAATAGTATCAAAATTGACATAAAAGAGATTTTAAAACAAATATTATATTATTAATTCATATTAAATTCCTAAAAATCTAAGGCTCGGCCAAAGGACTTGTATCATGATAGGTGTATCATTAATTGAACACTTGGGGGTCTATTGGATGTATATAGTAAGTTTATTAACTATATAATTTAAAAATATAAAGTGACATGGTAAGTGTCATACTAATTAACTAAGAGTTAAAACTAAAAGATAAGGTTAATATAATGACCCAAACCTATCTAAAATATATTGGTTGAAATGATTTAGACCCATAATCACTATAGACTTTGAATAATCCACATTGTGGCCATTAGAAACCGAATATTAATTTATTATAAAATAATACTTTAAGTTTTTAATAAAGAGCCCCTCCTCCCCCCTTATAAAAAAACACCACTTCTATCCAATTATTCACACCTTCAAAGCCTTTTGGTTCAGCCAAAATCTGCCCAAATATCCTCCCAAATTTCCTAAATTTATCCTAGAGGCCTTATTTTCATCATAAATCCAACCTAAGGAGCCTTTTTGATCAAATCAAAAGGAAGAACCTGAAGAAGAGGTAACGTCTTCACCACCCTCTTTAAAGTTCCTTTCTTCTTCAACTTCTTCTTTCATTATTATTTACATTCTAAAATAATAACTCCAGTATCTTCTATATACTATGATATTATTATAAATATCGAGAAAAAAAATTCATTAATCTATCCATCCCTTGAATGGCATGGCACCATACATGCGTACGTATGGCCTACCGTCTCCACGTTGTGGGGTATTTGTTATTAAATATATGATTATTTAGATGGGTATAATAATGATGTATAATTAATTTAAATAATAAATATAACATGATAATGAATCAGTATATATGATATACTATCCAATTATATTTTATATTAATATCAAAAGACTGATATTGTCGCTCGTGCGTACGTACGGACTACCGTCTCCACAAACACGATAAGATTCATTCCCCATCATATCCATTCATGAATAATTTTCATTTGATGGTTAAAAATATTGTTTGAAGACTTAATATAATTCTGGATATTAATATGATACAACCAATCCATAACAAACATGGATTATGTAATAAAACATATAAAAGAAAATGAGTAAGTTAACACCCGAAACGATGATAATACAAAGATTTTTTTATCAAAGCAATATTAAAAGATCATATATTATATCATATTAATATATATGATTCTTGAATAATTTAATAACAATTATTTCACCATTATATAGGAGGTTAACCTACCATCAACCAAGGAAAAGTACAGGGTAAGGGTTTTTCATCTCACATCTTATTCCCATGAGATTCATGCCATATTGCGACTATTACCTTTTTTGTGGTGTATGTGTAGACCATAATTGTATTCTTTGTGTAATAAACATTAATTTATGTGTATTTACCTATTCATTGCATGATACCTCTTTCATGGGTTGTATGTTTCGCAAGTTACCAAATTGGTAAGGGTTAATTCACAATCTCTTCATAATCTGAGGTTGTTTATACATAATTATCTACTGGGACCTATTTATCATCCACATCCATGTTTCTTAAAAATGTATTTCAAAAAATTATTACTATTTTACAGAATATGGGTTAAAGTCATTTATACCCTTGTTTTACTTTTAAAAGAAGTTAATAAAGGAATAATCATGTCGTTTTCCAAACAAGGTCCTTTTTAACCTTTTCGACAGAATTACGGTAAGAATGCATTTTTTAACTTATACGGTGGGTGCAGAAATTTTCCGCCGTTATAAAATCTTCAAAGATTTTCTTACAAGCCTATAAGGATATATTCAAAGTAAATGTTTTATTTTATAATTATGTGACTATTAAATTATTTCAAAAAAGAGATATTTCTCTCAAATAGTTTTGATTTCATCTATGTCAACATCCTTTGATGGATTTAAAGATTATTTGAAGTTGAGTTATTATGATAGAAAACTTCCATATTGTATTGAAGGTTTTGTGATATGTTTTACTATGGATGTGTTATTTTTATACCATTCATGGTTTATGGAGAAAGTATTGACATTTCGTATGCTAGTTTTAATTCGAATGATTATGTTATGTTTAAACCTGTTCATATGAGGAATGCATTATACTTAATAAGTGAAGGGTGGAGTCTTCTATAGCTCCTCAATGCAACGGTAGGTATCATAAGACAAACTAGTGTCTTGGAACAAGGCCTTGACAAAATCTTATTTATAGTCTTGGCACGAGGCCTTGGCTTCGTGGTTATGATAGTCTAGCATTATGTGTTCCGTCATTATAAAAGTGGTTATTGATATTGCATGTGATTATTCGACTATTAGAATATCCATGTGAATAAGTAAATAGAATTTTTTCATTTTATCTTTTCCATATTGTACTGAATTTCACGTTTAAAAGGCTTTTGTTTTAGTTATACATTTCCTTAAATGTTTATGTTTATTTATGAATGTTTTCTCTATATTTTTATCCTTACTGAGCATCTGAGCTCACCCCTTTCAATGTTTTATTTTTCCTAGGATGTGAAGAAGTAATTTATGAATGACCTGCAGGGATAGTCTGTGGGGATTTGAGTGTGAACTATGGAGACTATGTTGTTTTACTTTTCATTTTTATGATGTAATGTAAGACTTATGAATATATCTAGTGTTTCCAAGGCTACTAAACCAATCGGTCTTTTGAGATTTGATCTTTCTTGTGATCATGCCAATGTTATGTAAATTCACCAACTCTGGGTAACTGGGGTCGGGGCGTTACAGTTGGTATAAGAGGAAGTTTAGTATAATCCTTAGAAGCTAGATTTAGATAAACTCTAATTAGAGCACGTAGACCTAAGATGAACGTTGAGGATTAGTGTAGAAGAACTTCCTAGAATTTTGGTATTGTAGAGATTTTGTGTGTTTTCTGAGCAATACATCCCTGTCTGGATATGAGAATGTAGAGGCGGATCTGACACAAATGTACCTAGGGGTAAAACCCGAAAACACCGCTTTGAGCTAGACTCGAATGGGAATTGGTGCACAACAACGGGCCTTGCTGCACTCTTGGTTACGACACTCCCGGGGGATATGCTTAGGATAATTCTTATTTTATTTATGAACCATTATGAAGGGTTTATGAGTATATACATCCTCAATGAAAACATTTTTATGATTATGGATTATATCTATTAACTGTTCAATTTATGCTAAGTGTTTGACAATTATGGAATTATGTATTTTGATTCATAAAATGATCTAGTTTATGCCATTGTTTAGAAGTGGTTCCTAGTGGAAGGAATAGAAACTGTATCAATGAACGCACTCCATGTAGGGATTTCCCTCCTTCTGAAGATAATTATATTGGAGCTGGTGATGCAACTAGTGTTGATCAGCTAATCACCATACTGGGACAACTCACTCAGGTTATGAATAATAACCTTACCCGTATGGAGCACCCTGATCCACAGCGTGGATAATCAATGTTAGATCACTTCATGAGGAATAAACCACCAAAATTAAATGGGATTACAAATCCATTAGTAGCTGAGCAATGGATAAGTTCCCTAGAGAAAATATTTCAGGCTTTGGGGAGTAGTGAAAGGGAAAAAGATGTCATGGCAGTTTATCGCCTCACTAGAGATTCTAATCAATGCTGTTCATTGATTCAAAACACGAAATAAGATGATGAAGTATGTAATATGGAATGGAGGGAGTTCAATGATCTTTTATTATAAAAATACTTTCCTCGTGACCATCGAGCAGATATGGAAAGGCAATTTCTGAGTCTGAGACCAAAGGAGGATGAGAATGTCGCAAAGTATGAGGCTAACTTTACAAGGTTAGCAAGGTATGCTGCATATTATATACGTAACCCAAGAAGTAAGATTGATCTTTTCTTCGATGGGTTAAAACCATTTCTCTATCGAGCATTAGTCTCACAAACCTTTTCGTCGTATGAAGATATTGTCTCGTGTGCTATCAAGATAGAAAAGGAATTCTCTAAGTCTTATGAATTTAAAGCAAAGCAAGTGAAGAAGAGATTTGCTGATCAATCTGAAAATGGAAATAAGGGGAAGAAGGGAAAAGTTGAAAATGCATCCTGCAGTAAATGTGAGAAGAAACACCCCTGTACTTGCCTAAAAGGAATGAGAGTCTGTTACAAGGGTGGTGAAAAAGGCCACCAAGCTCATGATTGCAAGGGAAAGAGAGTTTCTGTCATCTTGGAATCCTATAATTGTATAGATATGGGACATTATGCAAATGAATTTCCTGTGCGTTAGGGGAACTTGCCCCAGAAAAGGCCAATGGATCAAGTCCAAGCTTATGCTATCACTACTGCTAAGGTAGAAGCTCCGAAAGATGTGGTGGTAGATAATTTAATGGTTTCCTCAAGTTTAGAAAATGATTTATTTGATTCAGGATCATCGAATTATATCATATCTTCCCAGTTTTCTAAGAAAATTAGATATTTCCAATTTTATTTAACAAGAGATTTGTAAGTCAAAACCCCTAACGGAAGTATCGTTGCTATAAAGTTCTGTGGATCCATTCCCATTAGGGAATATAAATGTTCTTTATCTACTGATATCTTCATCATACCCATGATTGAATTTGATATAATCCTCAGTATGTATTGGCTTTCAGACCAAGATGTGAAGATTTGTTGTAAGAATAAGGAGGTTACGATTTTTGATGATGATGATAAGGAACACCTTATCATTAGAGCAGAATCTTCACCACTTAATTCTTATCTAGATCCACCCCCAGTAGCTCAACTAAATTAAATTATTAGGGAGGAAGAGAATGAAATGACTATGGGTGAGAAAAGAAATGTTCAAATAGAGGATGTACCTATTGTAAAAGAATATGTAGATGTGTTTTCGGAAGATTTACCTGGACATCGTCCCGAACGAGAAGTTGAGTTTTCCATTGATTTAATTCCTTGATCAAGGCCTATATCAAAGACCCCTTATAGAATTATTACTATGGAATTAGATGAAATAAAGAAAAAACTAGAGGATTTAAGTAATAAGGGATTTATTCGCCCTAGTGTTTTTCCAAGGGGAGCCCATATTCTTTTTATTAAAAAGAAAGATGGATCTATGAGGTTATGTATCGACTACAGGGAAATAAATGCTATAAAAATAAAGAACAAGTATCCCCTAACACACATTGATGATTTATTTGACCAACTACATGGAGATCAATACTTTTCAATGATTGAACTTCGATCTGGATACCATCAGTTTTTTGTGAAGAAGGAACACATTCCGAAGACAGTATTTCGAACAAGGTACGAGCATTACGAGTTTACAGTAATGCCTTTTGGATTGACTAATGCACCTTCTGTATTCATGGATATAATGAAATGAGTTTTCAAGGAATATCTTGATGAATTTTTAGTGGTATTTATTGATGATATCTTGGTATACTCCAAAAGCTTCAAAGATCATGAAAATCACTTGCGCATTATATTGAAGACTCTGAGAAGTCACAAATTATATGGGAAGTTTAGTAAGTTTGAATTATGTCTTCAAGAGATTTATTTTCTTGGCTATATTGTCTCTAAGGATGGAATATCTGGTGATCCTTCTAATACAAAGGCAATCCAAGAATGGCCAGCACCAACGAGTATAACCGAGGTATGCAGTTTTATTGGTTTAGCAGGTTATTATCGACGTTTCGTCCAGAATTTTTCCCGATTGGCCTACCCATTAACGAAGAGCACACGCAAAGGGGTTAAATTTGTTTGGAAAAAAGCGTGTGAAGAATGTTTCGACGAACTGAAGAGATGATTAGTCAATGCTCCTGTAGTGACTCTACCATCAGGGAATGATGGGTTCGTTACTTATAGTGATGCATCAATGAATGGACATGGTTGTGTCCTTATGCAGAATGATAGGGTTATTGCCTATGCATCACGACAGCTATAAATTCATGAGCAAAACTATTCAACTCATGATCTTGAGTTAGATGTTGTAATCTTTGCTTTGAAGATATGGATACATTATCTCTATGGTGATAAATGTGAGATTTATACTGATCACAAGAGTTTCATGTATATTGTCTCACAAAAAGAACTCAATATGAGGAAAAGGCGATGGCTTGAACTACTCAAGGATTATGATTGCACGATACACTACCACCCGGGGAAGGAAAATAGGGTGGCATATACTTTGAGTAGAAAAGATCATGGAGTTTTGAACATGATGAGAGTGGAAAGGGATCCTATTTTCATGGATCTAGTAAAGATGGATATGGGAATCACCATGGAAGGTGAAACATCAATGATTTTTTAAATGGTGACCAAACCATCTTTACCAGAAAGGATAAAGTGTTCTAAGACCGGTGATGGAGAGTTACAAAGGATGATTAAAGCTGTGAATGATGGGAAATTGAGTGACTTTGTGTGTGACGATGGAATTTTGATGTTTGGGAAGAGACTTTGTGTTCCCGATATACCTGATCTAAAACAAGAATTGTTGGATGATGCTCATAGTTCCAATTTCTCTATACACCCTGGGAGCACCAAAATGTATAGATATTTAAAGGAAAATTTTTGGTGGGACAACATGAAGAGGGATATTGCTAATTTTGTGTCAAGATGTATGGTTTGTCAACAACTAAAAGCTAGAAGGGAACAACCTAGAAAATTCATGCAACCTCTTACCATACTGGAGTGGAAATGTTACAATATTACGATGGACTTTGTCCTGGGGCTACCAAAGACTCCAAGAAGGAATGATGAAATATGGGTTACTGTTGATCTTCTTACCGAGACAACACATTTTCTTACTATAAGAGAAGATGTACCACTAGAATGTCTAGCAATACTATATATTAATGAAGTTGTGAGACTTCATAGAGTACCCCTATTGATTGTTTCTGATCATGATCCCCATTTTACTTCAAGATTCTGAAAGAGTCTTCAGAAGGCCTTGGATACTGAACTTCGTTTGAGCACTGCCTACCACCCTCAAACTGATGGACAATTAGAACGAACTATTCAAACCTTATAAGACATGTTGAGATAATGCTCACTTGAATTTCAGGGTATACGGGATCAATATTTACCTCTGGTAGAATTTTCATATAACAATAGCTTCCATTCAAGTATTCAGATGTTCCCATATGAAGCGTTGTACAGAAAGAGATGTCTCACACCAACCTGTTGGGATGATGTTGGTGAAAGAAAACTTGTTGGCCTAGAACTAGTGGAGGAAATTATGGAAAAGGTAAAGGTAATCCAAAACCACATCAAAGCAGATCAAAGTAGGCAGAAGAGCTATGCTGATAATCGAAGGAAGGATTTGGAATTTCATGTAAGAGATCATGTTTTCTTGAAGGTATCTCCATGGAAGGGAGTCATTCATTTTGTTAAAAAAAGGTAAATTTAGTACCAAGTACATCGGACCTTTTGAAATCTAGAATGAATTGAGGCTGTAGCATACCGTTTGGCAATGCCGCCAAATCTCTCCAAATTTCACGATGTGTTCCACGTATCATTGTTGAGAAAATACATGCCTAACCTAATGCATGTACTCACCTATGTGGAATTAGAACTGGAACCCGATATCTCTTATTGTGAAGAGCCCTTCAGGATTATTGATACGAGAGAACAAGTGCTGAGAAACCGGACGACTCGTCTGGTAAAAGATCTATAGAGAAACCATAAGATGGAAGAGGCAACGTGGGAACCCAAGGAACTTATGATGAAAAATCACCCAAGTATTTTTATACAATAATATTCTATAAATTTTGAGGATGAAATTATTTTAAGGAGGTGATAATGTAACACCCTAAGCTTCCACGGTATGCTTCTCTTTGAATAATACAGTAGCGTGTGTCGTACACAACTTCAAGTTCTAACACAAACCACAACCAATCAAACTAGATGTTATGAATAGTAATACCTATTTTCTAAAATTTTATAAATTTTATCTTTCAAAATGGACTTCATTTTTGGATTCGGAATATTGAAATTAGCTTAGGGTGAATTTTTGGTATTTTTCTGAAAACATTCAATTTTTTGATGAATAGGGAAAAACACTAATTTATTATTTAAAAACGAATTTTTATTTAAATAATTATTTATTTATTTATATTTAATTAAGGTCAAAATAGATACATAATATTTATATAAGTTAAATGTAATTCATTGGAGTTAGTTTAGAATAATTTTAGATATATAAATATTTTATTGAACTTTTCACCGTCTTTTACCAACTCTAGGAGAATTAAGAAATTCACTTAAAACATAATTTTACCGCTTCTATGAGTGGAATTTCGAAAATACGAGAGAAACGGTTAATATCAAGGAGTAGAATGTGGTTCAATAAGATAAAAATATTATTTGGTGAATAGTAACTTTTTACTTTTATTTACCATGGTAAAAAGTAAATAGGGTAATTATTGGTAAAAATGAAATTAATATTACCCTAACACATGTTATAATTCTAATGGAAAAGTTTATCTCCACCACAAAAAACCATAAGAATACAATATTATCATTTAGGTCCACTTGGATTAGATTAGGACATTTATTATTATTTAATTCAAAGAAGAGTTTAAAGAGTTAAAATAAAATTTTAATTACTAAAACATTTTTAATATATTGTTATACATAAGATAAATTCCATTATAAATATTAATTAGAAAGCCAAAAATATTTCCTACATAATGATATTTTATTTATAATTTTTAGACATTAAATAATTTAATTTATTTATGACATAATGATGATGTAGTAATTACCTTATTAGTGAAATATTAAAATAATTTATATTATAAATACCCAAATAAATATAATTTGAGACTTTTAATGAATTCCACTAATTTAATAGATTAATATGACATGTAAGAGTTTATTAAATGAATTAGGTTCGAAGTAATCATTCTGTTATTATTTTCACAAAAATCAAATTCCAAATAGTGTCAAAATTGACATAAAAGTGTTTTTAAAACAAATATTATATTATTAATTCATATTCTATTCCTAAAATCTATGTTTCGTCCAAAGGACTTGTATCATGATAGGTGTATAATTAATGGACTACTTGGGGGTCTCTTAGATGTATATAGTAATATTATTAACTATGTAATATAAAAATACAAATTGACATGGTAAGTGTCAGACTAATTAACTAAGAGTTAAAACTAAAAGATAACGTTAACATAATGACCCAAACCAATATAAAATCTATTTGTTGAAAGGATTTAGACACATACCCACCTTATACTTTTAATAATCCACTTTGGATCCATTAGAAACCGAATATGAATTTATTATAAAATAATACTTTAAGTTTTTTCTAAAGAGCCCCTCCTCCCCCTTATAAAAGGACACCACTTATAACCAATTATTCAAACCTTCAAAGCCTTTTTGTTCGGACAATCATTTCACAAATATCCTCCCAACTTCCCTAAATTCATCTTAGAGGCCTTAGTTTGATCATAAATCCAACATAAGGAGCCCTTTTGATAAAATCAAAAGGAAGAACCAGAAGAAGAGGTAAGGTCTTCACCACCCTCTTTGAAGTTCCTTTCTTCTTCAAATTCTTCTTTCCTTGTTATTTACATTCTAAAATAATAAATCCAGTATCATATATATATTGTTATGTTATTATAAATATGGAACAAACAAATTCATTATTCTATCCATCTCTTGAATGACATGTCACATTACGTGCGTACGTACGACCTACCTTCTCCACGTTGTCGTGTAATTGTTATTCAATATATTATAATTTAGATGGGTATAATAATGATGTTTAATTCATGTAAATAATAAATATAACATGATAATGATTCTATCTATATGATATACTGTCCAATTATATATTATTTTAATATCAAAATAATGATATTGTCGCTCGTGCGTACGTACGGACTACCGTCTCCACGAACGCGATGAGATTCATTCCCCATCGTATCCATTCAAGAATAATATTAATTTGATGGTTAAAAATAAATTTTAAAGACTTAATATCATCTTGGATATGAATATGATACAACATATCTATAACAAGCATGACTTATATAACAAAACATATAAAATAAAATGAGTAAGTTGACACCTGAAACGACGATAATACTAAGATTTTATTAACAATGAAATGTTAAAAGATCATATATGATATCATATTAATATATATTATTCATGTATAGTTTAATAACATTTATTTCACCATTATAAAGAAGGTTAACCTACCATCAACCAAGGAAAATTACAATGTTAGGGGCTTTCATCTCACTCCTTATTCCCATGAGATTCATGCCAAATTGCCACTATTACCTTTTGTGTGGTGTATGTACATGAAATAAATTTATTATTTGTGTAATACACTTTAATTTATGTTTATTTACATATTAATTGTATTATACCTCTTTCATGGGTTGTATGTTTTGTAATCTACCAAATTGGTAAGGGTTATTTCACAATCTCTTCATTATCCGAGGTTGTTTATACATAATTATCAGCTGGGACCTATTTATCATCCACAACCATCTTTCTTAAAAATGTATTTCAAAACATTATTACTATTTTACAGAATATGGGTTAAATTCATTTATACCATTGTTTGAATTTTTATAAGAAGTTTATGAAGGAATCTTTCCGTTGTTTTCCAAACAAGGTCCTTTTTATCCTTTTCGATAGAATAAGGTAAGAATGTATTTTTTAACTTATATGGTGGGTGTAGCTATTTTCCACCAATATAAAATTTTCAATGCTTCCCTTACATTATTATAATGATATTTTCAAAGTAAATTATTTATTTTATAATTATGTGACTATTAAATGATTTCAAAAAAGATATATTTCTCTCAAATAGTTTTGATTTCATCTATGTCAACATCCTTTGATGGATTTTAAGATTATTTGAAGTTATATTATTATGATACAAAACTTCCATATTGTATTTAAGGTTTTGTGATATGTTTGACTATGGATGTGTTATTTTTATACCATTCATGGTTTATGCAGAAAGTATTGACATTTCGTATGATAGTTTTAATATGAATGATTATGTTATGTTTAAACCTGTTCATATGAGGAATGCATTGGACATAATATGTGATAGGTGGAGCCCGATATAGCTCCTCGATGCATCATTAGGTATCATGAGACAAACATGTGTCTTTTCATGAGGCCTTGTCAAAATATTATTTGTATTCTTCGAACGAGGCCTTGGAAGCATGGTTATGATAGTATGGAAATATGCATTCCGTTATTAAGAAAGTGGTTATTGATATTGCATTTGATTATTCGACTAGTAGAATATCCATGTGAACATGTAAATGGAATTATTTCATTTTATCTTTTCCATATTATGCTGAAGTTCAAGTTTAAAAGGTATTTGTTTTAGTTATACATTGCCTTAAATGTTTATGTTTATTTATTAAAGTTTCCACAATATTGTTATCCTTACTGAGCATCTGAGCTCACCCCTTTGATTGTTTTATTTTTCCCAGGATGTGAAGAAGTAATTTATAAATGAACTGCAGGGATAGTATGTGGGGATATGAGTGTGGACTATGGAGACTATGTTGTTTTAGTTTTCATTTTTATGATGTAATGTAGGACTTATGAATATATCTACTATTTCAAAGGCTACTAAACCAATCGGTCTTTCGAGATTTGATCTTTCTTTTGATCATGCCAATGTTATGTAATAATTCACTGAATCTGGGTAACTGGGGTCGGGGCGTTACAGGGTAAATTTTTGAAAATCACTTTTAATTAATTTTTGGATGCTCGCATGGTTTAGATGCATGGTTTTTAAACCATATCTTAAACATTTAATTTTAACGTGAACCAAACTATACATCACACATTATTTGGATACATAGTTTACCAAATTGTTTGATTAACATGAAAAAACTTCTGTTAAAAACTAAAATACTACACAATCACTCATATGGTTTTCCTAAACTTGTGAAAGACAAAAATTATGACTACAAACCTTAAAGGGCCTTGCACTATTTAAACTAGATTTCCCATTGTTTTGAATAAACAATTGATAACCATGCATACAGACCACGTGATAACAAAAATAAACTAGGAACAAACCTATAAAAGAATATCTATATGGGTTTCCTTTAACCTTATAAACTAAACCATGGAACATATTTTAATTTCTAAAAATTTGAAATTTTAAAAATGAAACTCTCAAAAATATTAATTACCTTAAAATAATATAAATTAACTCAACACTATTTCATGGGCTATCACAATTTACCAAACAACATAAAACCTTTAGGATATTAAATAATACTATATTTTTTATATCATCACAAAATCATATGCTATAACAAATGTTTCTCAACCCCCTTTATCATTTAAATAAAGAATCTATATTTAAAATATACTGTCCATTAAAGACTCACTTAATTGTTTATAAAACCCCTCTATAAAGAGAAACTCAATTAATTCTCTTGGTAACATCAATAATCAAAATTATCAACTGTCCTCATGGTATATTTTACCTATTTTATATTTTGTCATTATAAAATTAAGATACATTATTTTATACATTATAATCATTTCTATACAATACCCAAAATATATATTTTTATCACTCTTTCATCTACCTATTATGGTTAATCTATTTTATGTGATCATCCTAAAAATACTATTATTTAAAAAATAATTTTTTAAAAAAACTCATGGGAATGATTATTACAATATTATCTAACACATGATTTGACAAAACAATAGAATATCAGAAACATTAAATTATGTTCAAATTTTTTTATTGAATAATTTAAATACAATGAAATATTAACACCATGTTTTATAAATTAAATAAATATTTCACTTGTCAATTTTATATCTTTATGTAATGTAAATATCCATTAAATAGTTTACATGAACATTAATATTTCATAAAAAAAGGGGTAAAGAGAGAGAGAGAGAGTTGAATGGTTATATAATTATAATAATTTTTTTACAACTGTTTGAGAAAATATTTATTAGTAATGGGTATTAAATAAGCACTTTTACTAAAAAAATAAACAAATCAATCACAACATGTTCCTAATGAATGAGCCACAAAAATATATTGATATGATATTATTTCTAGATAATAAAAAACATTGTATTAAATAATTTATTTTTCATTGATACATATTGAAATAGTTTGATGATGGTTTTAAGGTGAAGTTGGAGACCATTTAGCTAAAATTTACCAACCGAGACCATTATTCATTTTAAAAACAAATAAATTTTGAAATTTAAAAATTAGCCCATTAAAATAATTTGACACATGTTATAATGGATATTGAATAGAATATATAGTATTTTTAATGGCCTCTAAATAAATTCTATTAACATTAGTGGACAAAATTTTGATTATCATTAGAACTCTAGTAGTCCCAGGAATCACTAGATTCACATATTCCTCTATTTGACATTCAATGGTAGTAAAAAGAGATTATAGTGGCATATTTCTTATCCTAGAGAGATATATTTTCTTTGCAATTAATCAATATATTTCACATATAATAATAAAAAAAATTATATAAATTATCCAATGTATTTAATTTATTATAAATATAATTATCACACCTAAAAATAAATTTTATTTTTATTTTAAATTATTTATCTATATAATTTAATAAAGATGCTATTATTTTTTGACAAAATTTATAAATCACAATATTTATCCTTTAGTAAAATATATAGGTATTTACACTGGTCACACATAAATTAATATGATAATTTCCAAAATCTAAATTCATATTTTTATCCCTTAATAGAAAATTCAATACAACCAAATAAATTCCCCGAACCCGATCTTTTTTATTTTTCATCTAAACATACTTCTACTTAGTAGTGGGACAATCCAAGTGAAGGATACATCCTATTAATTATTTTTAATTTAATTTAATTTTATATTTTATATCTTATTGTGAAACTAATTTTATTTTTAATTAAATAATAAAATTCTTTTATATGATTGATTCTTATACTAGGATAATAGTTCTTACAACTTTATTGATTTCTTATTAAAAATTATATCGTACCAATTCTAAAAAACCTAACTAGTATTAATTATGTTGTTAAAAATTGATATGTCATGCCTTGTATATAAATTTTGATATTTCAGTAAAAGGGGGATATTGTATCAAATTTCCCTTTTTGATATGGAAATGAAATATATTATCTAATATTATTATAATGAAAGTATTTTATTCTATAATAAAATTTAATATTATTTTTATCTGGCCTATGGAAAAATTTATCCCCTTAAACATTTATAATATATAATATAAAATGATTTAGATTTATTAAAAAAATAATGAAATTATTATTACAATAATAGAAAACATAGTTATAATGTTTAAGGGGTGTTATTATTAAATAATAATTTTCAAATACTTTTATCTCATTGTATTAAAAATTATATGTTTCCTGATATTAAAAATGTGTATTAATTTATATGGGTTTTCATAATAATATAATGGGTTGTAATTTTATGAAATATTATTATGGAAATCAGAATTCAATAAAATCTGTGGATCATTATTTTAATGTTTCAAATATTTTCTTATTAATTTGTAGGTAAATTATATTAGTAAATATGATTTTAAAAATGTTTTATTATTTTAAATAATATGAATTGAGACATGGCATTTGTATAGTTAATTTTTCAACCATAAGACAATTGTGAAGATTTTTTAGAATAATTCAAAAATATTTAAAGTAACTCATTTAAAATTTATAAATTTAATTGTTATCACCTAAATAAATTCAAGATTTTATTTATAAAGGTTCAAATGTTTTCCATCTTAGTTAATATATGAAAATAATTTTTTTCTTCAATTGATATATTTGTAATAATAATTATTTACTATAAATATAAAAACTATTATTAGACTAATGATATATAGGATAATTGTTTTAGAGAGATGAGAACTGCAGTCTCAACCACTTATTATATCAGTGCATTTTAATAGTAAAGAGGACTTGACATAAAATTTATACCCTTTTCCATTTATAGATAATAGTACTAAATAATTCAATATAAATAAAATATTAGGATTAAGGCTACAAATATGATTATATTTAAGTGTCAATCAGTATTTATATAGGTTAAAATGTTGGACATATATTCATATAAAATTGAAAAAAATATCAATATTAATAGTACATTTTCTATAATAATTTTTATTAAGATTATGGATTTCAATATTTATTTTTAACAATATCGAATCATCTATATTTCAACAAAGATATTATTTTCATATAAAATAAACAAAAAATAAGAAAGGATTCAAAAATTATATTTTACATACACTTAGTCATCTATAATTAATTTAAATGAAATTATGGAAAACCAATTATATTTATAATGGAATTTAACTCAAATTTAATCGAATTATTCCCATAATCTTGTATGGGTATTTTTTTAATTATTTAATTTTGAAAAATTATTTTTTATGAATTATTCGGTTTTGATAAAATAATTCTTATCACCTAATCAATAGGAATTTTATAAATAAACTGATGTTATAAAAAGATTATGTTTTTATTATTAATAAAATATTAATATAATAATTTTGAAAACTATAATATTGTACAATAAAATTTCAAACCAATGGAATGTATTCTATTATGTAAAGGAAACTTATCCACACATGTATTAGAAATTAAATTTTTATCATTTATACATATGTTCATTTTTTAACAAATCATTATTTGTGAAGACCTACCTTTGAAAAAGAGTTCTTATTTCTAATGCCTAACCGTATTGAAAGAATTTAATCAACTCTTTAGATATAATTAATTTATTGTATGTGATACTTCATTTTATTTTATCTCTATCATTATTTTTTCTTTTATATCATTCCTACAATTAATATACCATAAAATTATATACACTTGGTTTATACTATTTTATAGAAAAAGACAATAGTTTTATATTAGATTAAAATAATTTATATAATATTATTTCTATAAAAAAATTATATTCATGTCTTTAGTAGATAATTAATTTAAAAAAATTCTTGAAACATAAAAAATCTAGTAGAATAACAATGTCGACATTCAATGATTACCATGTCACAAAAAATATCTCTAGTAATTCACTTATTCTTATAATGAGATATTGTGTGACCCCTGAAGTCCATCATCAATAGGAAACTAGTTTGTTAATAGTACCATAGGTATAACAACACATATAAATGGAATGAATTATTTAGTGTATAGTTTACACATTGAATTTTTAGTAATTATAAAATACCTTTATTTGAATGATTAAAATTTTAAATACATGTTTATATATATTATAACATTTTATACAAGTTCCAGGAATTTTTCATATTTTTATACTTTTTTTGTACATTAAATATTATTTCTAGGGGTTTTAGGGGTTCAAAATGGATAGATTGTCACTATTAAAATGTTCTGTATTGAAGTATTGATTATATTTTGGTCTAAAATGTTGTATAAGTTTAGACTAGATTTCTCAATCATGAATTCAATAAAGATAACTCTATCATGTAAATATTTATTTTTATATTATATTTTTATATATAGTTTACACCCCAAGATTTTATGAAATATGTTTTTCAAATATATTTAATTTCATCAATAGCTTGCGTTGAACCCAATGCCATGTTTATTTTGGGTTACAAATGACACAATGTTTTAACAAACCCTAGGATATTATTGATATTATTATTTTAAAAATTATTATTATAATTATAACATTAAAAAAAGTGGCATGAATACTAATAAATAATTTTTAAATATTTAAAATGATTTTTTATATAAGGAAAACTTATCGATAAAAAATACTTAATTTTCGGTAAAGTCGTTTCATGTTTCGAAAATAAAATTTTCTCCAATTATTTTATGAACGATTATATAATTAATTTTTGAAAGTATTAAGAAATTAATTAAATAAGTAATACTAATTTTTTTAAATCATATTCTCAAAATTATGCGAGGGTGATGTTTTTAGATATTTCAAAAAACGCTTAAATTTTAATGAATATTGAGAATTCTGATTTTATAAAAAAATGAATTTCATTTAAATAATTTATATTTTTTATTTTCTAAGAGGTTTCAAAAGAAAAAATAGTTAAATTATATATCAATTAATTCAATTTATTTCATTGGAAAAAATTCACATTTAATTGTTATATGAAAACATTTAAAACGTTTGAACATTTTCACATTAGAAATATCCTTTTCATCATGTCCATGAGTATAATATAAAAATATAATTTTCCAATTATTAGAATGGAATTAAGAAAATTATATTACATATTTTTAATAATAATAATTCATATTATCTAATAATGGTAAAATAATTTTTGACCATAATGAATAATAAAAGTTGTAAAAATTATTTACCATAGTTAAGGTAAAAATGGGTTTAATGGGGAGTTATACTAAAATGATATGGGTTAAAAATTATTCAAAACATGTAAAAAAACTATTATGGAAATATTTTGACAATTGATATAATTATTTAACATAATGGATGAATTTATAGCCTTTTTTCATGTGAAAAACCTCAATAAAATTTTTCTTTTAAAAAATTATAGTTGTGAAACATAGATAACTTATAAAATTCCACCCCCTATCATCTCTACACCACACATTAAAAACCATTTTTTTCCAACATGACCTAAAAAAATAAATTTCATAATTCCCTCTCCTATTCCTATAATAATTATTATGGTTGAAAATCTATTCAATTAATGTTTTTAGTGAAAAGCAAAAGAATTTTACTGATGAAAAGGTAACATCCCTAAATGATCATTTTATTTTACGTTTTTAATCGGCCTAAATAAATTATTTTTAAACCACAATGATATAGAAAAATAAGTTTATTAAATATACTAAGATTTTGTTATTTAAAATAAATTACAAATATCCATCTACTCTTCTATCAAAATGAGATATGAAATCGTCATTTGTGTGTATGACGGGCTACCACTTTGTGAACTGATATTATTCATTTTCCCTCACCACCTATCATAGATGGATATAACAATGAATTATATGATTAAATTTTAAATATATGATATTATTATACTTATATAATTAATATATCACATATACCTCCTTACTCCCCATTCTTTGGGAATACAATAATGTCGCTCGTGTGTACATTTTACAACCACCACATGAAGCGATGCGATTCATTCACGATTGAAATGGAGGGTAATAAGGGTTGGTTTAATGTTTATTTATGATACATATGAAATAAAAAATAATCTGTAATGATAATATAATATTAACCTTTTCTTCTTTTAACCATTCAAGAAAAATGGAAATAGTGTTCATGCATACGTACGACGTATCATCTCTAAAAGAGGTGTATTTCATTTCAAATATATAACAGTTATGGATTACACAAAACAAATATTTGATGAATATATATTATCTTTATATCATGTTTAAAATCATTTATATTATATTATAATGATCAAAGTAAGGGTACAAAAAATAATTAACTAAAAATATACATGAAAAACAATGTAGTTATTTACTAAAACTTGACTTTAACAAGGAATTGTTAATAAAAATATAATAAAAGGGAATAAGTACCTCATATATGATATGGATATTCCATCATGACCAGCCTGTGCTTGCATGGGATGCTTAGTCAGACGGCCATGCGAAGGTGGAGAGCTACTATCATGATGCAGATACAGGGGAGGGGTAGTTCCTTGTAGATTGTCTTGTGGAATTCCCTAAGACCTTCGGGTCATGTAGTCTCCTAAGCCTATGGGACATGTAATATCTGATCCTACGTGCCTTTTAAGGGTTCCCCCTCATTTCTTGAATGGGGTGTTATCAAAAATAAATAAACATTAAGGGCTCCAGCCATTCGAGCATGACTATAGAGAACATTAAAATCAATAGGAACTCAAGGTAAGGGATTTATTGACACCTTTTTTACATCTATGATTTACATGCCATATTGTGTACTTATTTCACTTATGTTGTCTATATAATACCAATGAATGTATTTTATTATTATTTTAATGAAAATTATGGGGACATAAATATCCATTTATTATATATCTTTTATGGGTATTACAATTCAATGTTACCTACTTGGTAATAGTTTTATGATATAATATCATCATTTATGATGATAGGTTTTGTTTTTAATTTCAAGAATGAAGTATTTTGATCTATATATAATGGAACCCATTATTTTTCTTATAATATGGTAATTTAATTATAATTCATGACTTCCATTCATTTTTATCAATTTTAGCACTTAATTTTCGAAAAGAATAATTTTAAATAAAACTGGAATTATTTCTATTTTTAGATAAATTTTTTCTTCTTTAATATCCATGTTTTCAAAAAATCTGATATTTTTTTCACATTTACCAAGGTATTTATTAATGTGTTTGTTGCCATGATTTATTTTTCTTAGAAAGTGTTTTAAAATTATTATACAAGTCATTTTCAAAATAAGGCCAATTTGGATTTTATGAAAAAAGTGAAAGGAATTTTGTTTTAACATGGACAAAATTTTCCTCCTTCATGAACACTCTATATTTTAATGATTCCATAAGAAGATTAAAATGTTATTTTCAAATTAATTTTTTTTAAATTATTGTTTTCAATGTAGTAATTCAATTTCCTTATGAAATGTTTTATTCGATTTCCCATAATAATTTTCCATCTAAGATGACATATTTGATCTTACATAACATTTACTAGGGATATTATCCAATGATACCATTTTTTTTATTTATCTAGATGGGTTTTAATTATTCTGATAATTTTTTTATAAAATAAAATTCTAACCATGGGTTATATTTTAATTATTTTTTATAACCAGACCCCTTCTTCCAGGTTATGACATAATGAATGTTATATGATCCTATGGAAAAAAGATGTATTCATTTTGTGATGGGTGGAAAATATATCACCCTCAAATACATTGGGTAAATATGTATAATTAATGGGTAAATATGTTATGCATGAACATGATTACATGTTCACATTTCTATACATGAACCTGTTGACATGTTGATAATTTTATACGTGAACCTAATGAAATGTTCACAATGTTATGATTGAACCTTATTAAATGCTCACAATGTTATACATAGACATGGCATTCATGTCCATAAGGTTATGCGTGCACCTTGTCTTATGTCTATAAGATTATACGATAGACTAATTTCTTGTCATTAATGTAATGAGTGAAACTATTTCTATTTATACATATTCACAATGTTATAAGTTTATGTATATGCCAAAAATTCAAGTCTTATTCCAATTTTATATAGTCATATATTATGTTATTTGATTATATATTGATTGATTTCTTATAAAAAATCGTTACTTATGTCATAAATCATTTTAATTTTCTATGATATACAGAGTACGTTTATTCAAATGTTATTTTTATGTTATCATTTACTTATGATCATGTTATATTGATATTTACCTTAGTTACACTTATTGAGAAGTAGAGATCACTCTTTCTTAGGTTTCCTTCCCTACATTATGAATAGAGGGTTATGAAGGGTATATCTAAGAGAAGTATAATTTTGGATAATCATTATCGGAGATGGTGAATATTTTTAAATACATAATTATATTTTATACTATTTCTATAAAGACCTAAAACCATTATGTTCTTTGGGTGTGTGTTTGTTAAATTTAATTATTATTAATTTTTTACAATGTGATATCTATGAACAAGAATTTTGGGTCAACATTGTTGGTATAAGAGGAAATATTTAGTTAACCTTTGGAAACTAGGATGATAAAAATTTAGTAAGATACCTAAGGATATGTCAAATTATGAGTTAGATTATAGGAAAATTTACTATATTTTTGTTAAATGATAGAGTGAGTGATTTACAAGAAATGAAATCTATATCTCGATAGTAGGTGTGGATTTGGTTTTGGAAAATAGGTACTAAGTAGCAATAAATCTGAAAAGGGATCATTGAGTTTGACTCGTTCATCACCTAGTGTATGACAATGGGTCTTGTTGCACACCTATTTTGACACTCCTGGGTGATATTATTTTGAAATTCACAGACTCATTATGAATCATCATGAAGGATATATATAGATGTTGATTACAAATGACCTCAGAAAAACCTTGGATTTCCAGTTTATAAAAGAATGTCTCTTGATTTATACATCCTACTAGTTAATTTTTTTCATGATTATGTGGTTCCCCACTACGATTATTGTATCTTACACAATTTTTTTACTCAATGGATGGAACCTGAAGGAACATTGTTAATGATATGTTCAATATAAAATGAAATTATTATCCTATTGAACAACCAAATCATATGGCATTATGAATGAAAAAAATTATTTCTAGGCACACAAAACATTTTCATGCTATGAATTATGCTAATGTTCCAAAAAAATATTGGAGCGAACAGCATTTTGTTGAGTCCTTCAAGATGAAATGTCCTATTCTTTTGGTTCAAATAACCTAATAGTTTCTGAAAAATGGATCAGTAACACTATAAATATTTCTTCTATTCGATATTTTTTATAGGATTAAAAAATATTTTTTTTATCCTACTACTTAGAAGGTGTGGAATAATAATGGTGGAATCTTATTAAGTATAAAAATCCTTGAGGAGAAACTTACTTTAAGAAGTGGAATGAGTTTAAGAGATTATATTTCAATAATTACAGTCATTATGTTTTTATAAAAATGGAAAAGAAATTCCTTGATCTTAGTCATAAGGATGATGAATCATTTAGTGACTATGATTAATATTTTACAAGACATGTGAGGTACTATTCTAGTATTATCGTTTATCATGATTGTATGGTCTAAAAAATCTTCAGTGGGATAAAATAAATGTTTTAATGGTTTTATAAATGAGGGAATTTAAAATATATTAATAAATCATTCATTGGGCACTAAAAGTTGAATTGGAAGCTGGAAACCCTCTTGGTTTTGGAAATATGAAAATGAGGAGGGGGTTCCATGTAAGTTCATATTATATTTCAAATGGAAGTATGAAAATGTTTCAAACTCCTATCTATAAAAACTATATGAAGGAACATTTAGGTGGGATCCTTAAAGGAACAATATGGTTTTTCATGTGTGGAAAGACTGGCTATCAAGAAAAAGAACGTATAATTATTGTAAATAATCCAGTCGATGAAATTAATTGAGAGAGAGGTCAATATAACACAAATTCCACATTAAAATGTTTCAAATGAAAAGAGTGTGGGAATTATGCAAGAAGGTGCTCAAATATGAAGGTTAATAATGATGATCAATGATATAAACCCATAAAGCTGAGATATAATGGTAAATCTCATGATACTACTATTTCTTATTTGTGGTGAAAAAAATATGTAGTTAAATGTATAATTACCATCAAATCTAAAACTAAAAATTTCTAATTTGACTAGGGATTTAACCATTCATTCATATCTAATGATTTTTATTTGGGTATCAAGACGGCCCAAAAATTATTAGATTAAGAATTAGTATTAAAAACACATAATGGTAATATTATCAAATACAAACTATATGATTCCTCTGCAGTTGATGTTTGTGAGAACATGATTTCTATAAATCAGTCCATTCTTTAAATGGATGAATTCAATGGTATATTAGGAATGGATTGGATATCTATACATAGATCCCACATTAATTTACATGGAAGTGAAGTCATTTTTAATATTCCCAGCCAACTCATGATAATATATCAGTGAGATAATAAAATCTATATTCAAATAGAAATCACATCCATTTTATAGGATTTGATACAAATTCAATACTGGGATTTATCTCAGATTGATAGGGAGAATCTCAATATCTATGATGTTCCAATTGTGTTGGAGTTTGATGATATATTTCTATAAAAGTTTCTTAGTCTTCCACAAATACGTGAATTTTTTTCCTATATCAAAATCATACATGATGATACTCTTATTTCATAGATTCAATATAGAATGGCCCGGAACGAGCTATAGGAATTAAATAAGCAACTCCAACATTACCATTAAAAGGGATTAATTAAGAATAATTTGTCACCATGGGGGGTAATTATTCTTTTTTTTAAAAGTAATTATGTATATATGTGAATATGAAATGATTATAGGGAACTTAACAAGATCATGATGAAGAAAAAGTATCATATACCTCACATTGATGACCTATTTGATCAACTTTATGAAGATCAATAATATTAAATGATTGACCTTTGTTATGGATATCATAAATTGAGGGCCAATAAGGACAGGTTAACCAAGAAAATATTTTGTACAAGTTATAGACACTATGAATATAATTTTATTCCATTCATCTTTATTAATTCCCCCAATATCGTTATAGATTTAATGAATAAAGTCACTAAATATAACCATATTCAATTTGTTGTAGTATTTATCAATGACATTATTATCTATTCAAAGATAATGTAAGAGAAAAAATAACACATGAAAATTGTACTAAATACCAAAAAGTAGGATAAATTAAATGAAAAATTTATAAAATATGATTTTTTCTACAAAAGGATTAATTTTATCATTTCTTTTCAATATGGGCAATATCGGTAGATCGATCCATGGTGGATGCTATTGAATATTGACCGAGACCAACCATGGTGGCAAAGATATATAGTTATCTTGGTCTATATGGATGTTATAATTGGTTTTTAGATAATTTGTCATACCTATCTAATCCAATAACCTTGTTAACTCATTAGAGATCCATGTTCCCATGGACAAATAATTGTGAGGAAAATTTCAAGTAAATAAAGATAAGATTCATCAGTGAACCTTTGGATACATTAACCTATAGTATATAAGGGTATTTACCCCCTAGATATTTATCCAAGAATGTATTGGGATGTTTCCTTATGTACAATGACCAGGTTATAGCTTATGAGTCAGTTAAGTTAAAGGTTCATGTGAAAAATTTATCAACTCATGATTTGGAGTTATATGATGTAATTTTTTCATTAAATATATGAAGTAATTATATTTACTGAGACAAGTGTTATATATATAATGACCAAAAAATGTTAATGTATATATTCACACTGAAGGAGTTGAATATGCACTAAACAAGATGGATATAGTAAATTACAAATTATGAATTTTCAAAATATTACCACCTTGGGGAAGAAAATAAGGTGGCCAATGCTTTGAGTTAAAAATATCATGCTATATAATCCATGATGAAGATAAAAAATGATCTAATATTTCTGGATTTTCAATGGGTAGATCCGAAAATCCTGATGCATGGGGAAGAATATTATATTGATCAAGTGAATATTCTAGCAACTACCGATGTGAAGATTTAAGAGGAATATAAGGATGATATAGGGAAAGTCAAGAAGGTTAGAAATGTTCATATTTTTATCCATGTCCATGATGGAATTATATGGTTTAGAAACCATGTATGTGTTCTACCCATACCATATTTTACGATGGAGTTATTATAGGAGGATCATAGTTCTTGGTATTCTATTAATCCTAAATGTATAATGATATTTTTATATTTGAAAGAGTACTTATGGTGAGATTGAATGACATGAGAAATAATAGAGATTTTTACTAATTCATGTTATGTCATGAAGTTAAGTATTAGAGACAAAAGTATAAGGGGATTTTACTACCATTATCCATACCATAATATAATTATGAAAAATAACAATTGATTTTATCATTGGGCTCCAGAAATTATCTAGAGGTAATTATGATTTTTGTGTAATAGTTGGTCGCCTAAAAAATTCATCACACATAATGGATATTAGAGAATATTTACCTTTGTATAAACACATAAGTATATATAACAATGAATTGGTATGTTTTCATGGAGTACCACATTCAGTTGTGTTTGATCAAGATTTTATGTTTACCACAATGTTATTACTAAATCTTCAACAAGCCCTTAATATAGAGTTGAGTTTTATCATTATGTATCCTAATCAAATAGTTGTTCAGTACAAGAGGGAAATTAAATCCCAATAGGATATTTTGAGATATTGTTCTCTAGATTTAAATGGTGGTTGTGACCAATAGGTAACTCTTATTGTGTATTCATACAATAACAACTTTAACTAAAAATTAAGAAGGATCCTGATGAAGAACTATATGAAAAGAGGTGTATATATCCAACATGATTGGATGAAGTTGGATAAAAAATTAATTTGGATTATATATAGCTAATGAAATTTTAGTGGATGTCATATCCATTCTGAAACCCATCAAGACAACAAAGAGTCGGTAAAAAACGTGTTTCTGAAAAATTGCAGGTGTGATTTGAAATTTCATATTTATGATAATGATTTTCTTATATTTTCTCCATGGAATAATCTTTTAAGATTTGGGAAGAATGGAAAGATAATACCTAGGTATATAAGTTTATTTTAAATTCACTCTCATATTGTGACAATATACTATCATTTGGGTCTTCTACCAAACCTCACTCAAGTTCGCAATGTGTTCCATGTATCTCTACTAAGGAAGTATGTACCTAATCAATCACATGTAATGAATTCAAAGGATATACCAGTGGAGAATGATATTTAATAGGAGTAAAAACTAATAAATTTTTGGATTCTTTATATAATGTTTGATGAAACATTACCACTCACCAGGTCGATGTTTTTTGGTGAAACCACTAGCTTGAGGAAGCTACATGGGAACCTAATCATGTAATAATGTGTAAGTGTCTTTATTTTATTGTGCCAAAGTGATGAAATTTTGAGGGATAAATTCATATTTATGGCGGTATAATGTAACACCATAATAGTTTTTGAAATTTTTTTTTGAACTAAATTATTTTTATTGATATCTTTTTTTACACACAAAAATGATTTTAGCATGTGTTACATGCGATACAGAGTTTTAACAAAATATGAGATGATATTAATATTATTATTTAAACCTGAATAATATAACATAACTATTAAACATCGAAATTTGAATAGTAATAAAAAATTTAAAAATTAATTTTATTTCTTTTATGAAAATAAAAAATATTGACAAAAAATACTACATTTTTAGAAACATCTGTATTTGTTATGAAAATAACATTTTCACAAAAAAATTTGTTTTTATTTATTTCATTGAAAAATAATAAAATTAATTTTTATATAATAAATTTCATAAAATAAAAATTATTTTTTAGATCATCATTTAAAAATTCTCTTAGTGTGATTTTTGGGAATTTTTTTTCAAAGATTGATTTTTTGATGAATAGTGAAAAATACTAGTAGTATTGAAATCCATATTTTCATTTAGTTAATTTATAATGTTGATTTTTTTGAAAATTTGTCTAAAAGTAAAATTAGTTAAATTATATATAAATTAATCCAATTCTGGTAATTTAAATTTTTTCATCCATAATTTTGATATGAAAACTTTTAAAACTGTTGAGTATTTTTAGAAGACAACTTTCTCATACGGTATGCTGGTTTAATTTTAAATTGATATCTTCTAGTTCTATTAATGGAAATTTAAAACAACTATTACATATTTTTAATCATTATAATTCATATTATCTAATAATTCCAACTTAATTTATGAACATAAATAATTTTAAAAACAAATAAATTAGTTATCATGGTTTAGGTAAAAATGGGTTTATTGGGGGGTTAAACTGAAAATATATGGGTTAAATGACTCCAAAATTTTCCAAATTTCATTTAATTGACATATTTAGTACTTATCACGTATAAATATTTATAATTTAAAATTTGGAGTCTTTTTTAATGCGAAAAAGTTGGGGACATCATTTTTATTTTAAAAAATAACAATTTTGGGAGTCACCCCAATTATTATTGGCCACGCCTCTCCTCTCCTCTTCACAATTTTAAAAGAATTTTTTTTGAATAAAAAAAAACCCTTATTTAATTCAATCCCATCATCACATAATCATTATTCTGGTCATAAATATATCATAGGAAGTATTTTAGTACAAACTAAAAGAAGTTTTCAGAAAAAGAGGTAATGTCCCAAACCGAACATTTTATTTTATTTCTTCCTTAACCTCATACAATCATTATTAAAAATAATTTTAAAATAAAATTAGTATATTATATATAATGATATTTTTATCTTATGTTCATCACCAATATCCATATCAAATTCAATCATATTGGATATGGGATCACCATTCTTATGTATGGCGGACTACCGAATCACAAACTAATGTTATTCATTTTCCATCGCCTCCTCTCCCCGAAAGATATAATTATTTATTTAATGTATATATAATAAAAATTATATATTACTAGACTTATGTATTTATTATATCACATATACCTCCTTGAATTCCATTCTATGGGAATATGATAATGTCTGTTGTGTTTATTGTATACTATCACCTCATGAAGCAATGTTATTTGTTCACACTTTACATGGAATGTAATAAGGATGGGTCTAAAGAACAAATGTGATATATATGAAATAAAAATGATTATTTAATTATTATATATTATTATTGTTATTTATTTATTTCAATCCATCGATAAAATTGAATCATTGTTCAGGCGTACGTATGACCTTCGTTCTCCTTGAATAGTGTATTTCAGTTTCCCTCTCTATCTTTTATAGATTAATCTAAATACATGTGTACTGAATATATATGATATTTCCACAGAGTTTTAATTTTATATATTATTGATCCTTGACCAAATTAATATAATTATAAATAATAAATCAAAACATACATGAAAAACAAACATTTATTTCCCGAAATGTGACATTAACATTGAATTGATAATAAAAGGTAATAAAAGTGTAAAATTACATCATATATGATATTATATATAGGATTATATTAATTAAATCGATTTATAATAAATTTATACTTATTATACATGAGGCTAGATAACTTTCATTGTAAGAGCCACTCAAGGTAATAGATTTCTGTCTCACTTTTTTTCTTATGTGAGACACATGTCATATTCACCAGTTTTATATTTTATGTGGTTTATATACTACCCATAAAAGTATTTTATGATTATTTTTGTAATAATTATATGGATGTACATTTCCATTTTACGATATATTCTTTTATGTGGCTTAATATTCAATGTTAAAAAAGTGGTAATTGTTTTATGATATATCCACAACAATTGTCAAGATTGTTTATATATATGATTCAAATAATGAAATTTCATCATATATCTCACAAAAAACTAATTAAATTTATTTTCATATGGTTATTTAATTAGAATAAATGTTTTACCATCATTTATGTCTCCTTTGGTACTGATGATTTTATTTTTTTTAAGAATAATAGCAATATTTCAATTTTTTGTCAAAAAAACATTTTCATCAATATCTATGCTTCATAAAAATGTGATAAAAAATGTCTTATCATTTTCATAATTATTTATAAAGTATTTTTTACCCATGACTGATTTTTTTGTAATGTTTTCTAAAAGGAATCACTATGTTGTTTTTAAAATAAGGCCGGTATGGGTTTTATCAAAAATGTGAACGGAATCTCTGTTTTAACATGAATTGAATTTTCCACTTTCATTGGAACACATTGCTTCAAATCGTCCATTATATGTTTAAACTTTTATTTTAAAATAAAATTATTATAAAATTATTTCATGCCTTAAAAAAGTGATTTTAAAAGTTAAAATTCTATTTCCCTCAAGAAATGTTCCCAATTATTTTTCAAATTAATTTTCTATTTAAGATGACATACTTTGATGTTACTTATGATTTAATAGTTATATGATATAATGATACCATAAATATTATTTCTCTATATAATTTATTAATATTAATAAAATATATTTATGAAACTTTTTTATTTCAATGGGTTATAATATACTGACATGTATATAGAACTAGAGCCCTTGTCTCGGGATATGATGTGATGAATGTTTATGAGATTGTGGAACACAAATGTATAGATTATTTGAATGGTGGGACCTATATCTCCATCCAATGCATTAGATAAAGAAAGATATTTCATTAGTAAATGTGATATGCATGAACCTGATTACATTTTCACAAAATTATGGTTGATTATGATGAAATGTACACAACTTTATCAATGAACTTGAAGAAATATCCAAAATATTATGAATGAACCTAATAAAATTTTCATAGTGTTTTGTGTGAATCTGATTAATTGTTCATAGTGTTATGTGTGGACATAGATTTTATGTCCATAATGTTATGCATAGACCAAATTGCATAGCCAATAGTATATTTGAGGGCCTGAATTCATTTTCATAACTCAATGTGTGAACCTGATTCTATATCTACATGTCATCAATGTTATAAGATTATGTGTATTCTATAATTAAATGTTTTATTTCAATGTTATGGTGTCATGGATCATGTTCTTTGATTCCAATATGATTCATATCTTATAAACTACAAAGATTTATGTCATGACTCATGTTTATGTTCTATGATATGTAGGGTATGGTTATCCAAATATTATTCTCATGTTTTTATGACACTATTCTCATTTTCTGTTTATATATCCTTTATTTACCCTTAATGATCATTTAAGACACACGTTATTATGTTTACTTATTAGGGTTATGAAGCAAGGTTTAGGTAGGGTGTGACGATGATAATTACTATGTGAGGTGAACTTGGTTTTAGATATTGAATATCATTCATTAAATAAAAATATTGTGTACCTAGTCCCCAAATACACTAAATAATTATAGTCCATGTGTGTGTATTTGTGAAATGTAATGAATATTAGTCTATTAAGATTAGATATCTATGTATGAGAAGTTTGAGTCTCTACAATATATGAACAATAATACTACTAAATTATGCAATTATTGTCACATTAATAATTATATAAGACTTTATACATTTATTTTTTTACTATTTTGAATACTAAATTTATTGTTTAGATTTTCAAAACTCATATCAAATTAACTAAAATGTTCTATCATATTTTTATAGTATTCAAATTTATTTTTATATTACTTTTTGAAGTTCAAAAATCTACTGATGCCAAATTTAGGTAATATTCAATGTGTTTCAATGATTGGGTGATTGATTAAAAATTATTCAACTTGACTGAAGGATGAATATATTTATATCATAATGTATATTGAAATATAATTTCAACATGGAGTTTGTAAGGTGGATGTGGAAGATATGTGTTCTCAGTTATGATGTAAGAACCCTATTTTTCACTCACATGTGGATCCTTTTAAATTTTATTCTCATTATTTATTTTGGACCAAATATGAATGAATTTTGATTAATATAAGGTATCCGGGGGGTGTCTGGGGCTTGTTTGGGGCCCAAAACCCATCTTTTTTGGGAAAATGGACCCATTATATGATTAATGTAAAGTGTGTAGGTAGGGTGCACAGTTATATCTTACCATGCACATAGTCTGCATTTTCATGAAGATCCATCTCACATTTTTTTACCTAAGAGCATGTAATAACCATGCATTACACCCCTTCCTATTGGTCCCTATGCATGTTTGGGACACAATTTTTCAAAATGTGTGGAGAAATGATGAATATGATAAATTTTGGGTAATTTTACTATTTTAACCTTAATGATTCAATTTACCTACTCCAACATATTATTTTATTTTCCAGTAGGATGAACACCATTTTATCTCATTTTGGATATTTTTGAAGTCCTATTCATGGGATCAAGATATCTCTACTATCTAGGATACGATTGAGCATCTATTCATCACAATGGATGCACAACGGTATGTACTCGAGTCTGTTTGAGCCATTCTTATTATCCCTTGCGCTCAACCTAGTTATCGAGGCATGAGAATATTTAAATTTTTGCTTATATATACTTCATTAAAATCCAAATCAGAGGTTAATACTATAGTTGAATAGTCATACAAGCTTAAGGTGTGTGGTCTATAACTAATCCCTCCAGATCTTTGATTTTAGAATTCTTGTTTGGGGATCGATGATTTCATTAGGTGTCATTTATTGAATTTATATACAATTATCATAATCATTAGAACTATATGGTTATAATCTTTCCAAATAACTTTTCTATTTTAGTGGTCACACCCACAACTCCATCCATCCCATTTAGGATGTTTTCCAAAAAATTTATTTTAGTGTATTGAAACATTTGATTAGTTTTTCGGGTGTGCCTTGGCTTGCCTCTACTAACGATATGATTTTCAACATTAAATGTATTATCAATAATTTTTAATTTCATAATGGAATGTACCATGTATGGTTACCACTTGAACAACCTTGGTTAAGTGATTTAAAGAGATAAATTAATTTTCAATGTATGTTGGAATGTCTAATAAGTTTATGACTTGTACATATTAACAATAATTTAATAATATATTTCCTATTCAAAGCACCCCTTACCATGTTAATGGAATGTAGTAGAGTGAACCTTGATTATTGAAAATTCCTTAAATGGATTAAATGAATGGTTGCATGCTACATGGCCTTGTCAGACTAATAAAGGGATAGTCTGGAACCAAATGGACTCATTGATTAATTAAACTATATTAAATGGTTTCATGCTCAATTACCAATGTCACACAAATGAAGGGTAATGAATTAAACCATAAAAAATATTTTATGCCATAATTATCAAATAGGAGTGGCCCGACCTGAGCTTGGCTTGAATACTATTGGGAATGACTTGATCCCTCAGGAACACCATTCCGACTCAAGGATAAAAATTTCCTAGGTTGAGACCCACCTAGAACCAGATCCTCATTTACATTGGATGCCCATTAAGCCACTATTTCATCCCTTAGGTATTATTACAGGATTCATGGGATACCCTCCTTAGACCCATCATTGACAAGTATGTGGAATTTTTTAATCCCATCAGGCCCGATCATTGCATAAAATCATTTTACCTTGGATTAAATCCTTAGAATCATTATGTGTCATATTGTGTAATTCCATTGAATATGATCCTTAGATTACACTCTTACCCATTATCTAGGATATAGTCATTAGTGAGTTGGTGACTATTTTGGTGTATGTTGTCTTGACTATTACCTTGGAACGTCATTACAAAATAACATTACATGCTACCTTATTACATCTTGGAAACTTAACTATTGATAACATGTGATGTATTCATAAACTAGTAATTATAAAATAATGTTGGTTACATGTTCAGAAACTAATATATGGCTAATGAGGGTACTTGGGTATTTAGTTAGATTGTACTTATTTACATTATAAACGCCTTCATGGAAAGTATTACATTTCCATTACACATGTCGAATGTTATATACAACATTGGTGTTGTACCACTTAGATTTATCTCAAACCCTATTTAGGTTCCATTTTGTTCCCATGATATAATACATGAATTTGGGGGTTGATAAAGAGAAGCATAAGGTTTCAAACAATTTATTTCTTGTTGTTTAGGAAGGATATTGATAGAAAATGACCGAGATGGGCTCAAGATTCATGGGATAGTTTTTTGATTTCCATTATTATTTTGTGAAACATGTTAATACTATTTCCTTGTATCCATGTTTTATAGTTTTCTAGTGACACAAAATATCATCATAAGTTATTCTAGATGATTTAGATATTGTTACCAATGTCTTTATTTCCGCAGTTCCTTCCATTTACTTTTATTTCCTCCGCTATTCACCTATTCTTATATTTATCCATTGTTCTACACTCAGGTAATGATGGAATATTCTCCCCATAGACACACCCTAGGACCTCACTCTTATTCTACAACCTCTCACATTGGGGGAGATGCCCTTGAGTCCATATGGATAATCAGGCTCAGGGCACCACTTTAAGGGAAATTTAGGTTCGGGATGTCCAAAAGTTAAATCAAGGGGGGTTTCTATTATTGATTTACTATTTGGGTATAATATATTGGGTATTAAGAACACTTGTAACTTGGTCATAAATTGTTCTTCGACATCGCGAACACGCGTTTGGGGTAATGGATGAGTTCCCTAAAATATAATTATTGTTCTGGTTTTTCCTATTATAGTTGATATCATTTCACCATTGATTGATGCACATGCTATGTTGAGGTTATCATTATTTCTATTTTTGAGGATTTATATCATCCTTGGAAAAATTATTTAAGGTAATGAAGCAATGTTATATGCATCATTATAGGAACTTAGAATTCACATGTCATGAAAATTTCCCTTCTATATAGGTTCATTTAAAAAACATCATTTCTTCATATACTTGTGATTTTTGTGTGATGTTGTGATAGTTAGATTATGATTATATTACTCTTATTTGTTATTGATTGATTTCATGTATCAATTAATTAGGTGCATGAGACCTCAAGGGTTGGGAGGAGTAATTTACCAAGCCGAAACATTAATCTATAATTACATGGCTATTATTTTCAGTGATATGTTATATGGGAACTAATTTAATTGGAATATATATTCATTATAAAATGAAACTAGAAATTTGAAATAAAATGTTTGGAAATCCTTATCCACCCTTTTCATGTTTATTAATGGTAAAGGCGTGAATCTGGTCAATGAATTTAAAATTAAATGAACCATATACCTAAGTACTTACCAATACCTATTCGTCTAAGAGGGTGGTTTGGGGTAGCACACCTTGGGTAGTGAATCCTTCCCAATTTAGATTTCGTAAGTGTTTCCATCAATCTACATAAATCTTGTTCCAAGGAATGATTTTGGCATCTGTAAACCAATTCCTCCACAATGTCATTATATTTAATGCCAGGAAGGTGGCAACAACCATGCTGTTAATGTGGTGGGCCCCAAAAACTACAGTCTTACCTCTAGTTTTTTCACCTGATGCATTTCATACTGTATATAATTTTGGAACATAAGCCCATGTTTTTTATAGTTTCTTACATCTAATGAAACCCATGCAATGTGATCTACGAGTTGCATCTACGATGGATGATCTGACTCCTGAGTTTAAACAACAACATCCTCTTACTTTCTAAGGGGATGGTGGTATACTAGTTATTGAGTTTGGCTTAGAGGCCACCCTTTATTTATTTGATCATCTGGAGATGCCTCCAGATCATGGGGAAAAACATTCTACATACATAATACGATATTCGACCAAGAGCTAGTGTGATTTGATTAACCAGGCTAGTCACCATCAAAGCATGCTATGGGTTAATTTCTAGTTTTTTTTCTATGATCTATTCTTTCCTTAGACGCTGAGATATAGAAGAGCTATAGAGTTCATTATCTCGAGTAGGCTTCTATTTTAGTTATAAAATATTTAGGATATTTCATTGAGTTAGAATTATTTTCACCAATTGTAGAAAGAGATGATATTTTTTGTGCTAGATTCTTTAAGAATGGGAATGTGTATTCCCTCTATAGACAGGTGATTGAATTTAGCCTTCCTTCTTTTAAGAAAATATTAAATCAGGTTCTTATCACTATGTGAAACCCGAGAGATGACAATTCCACTGAGTATAGAAGATCAGTGCTACAATAGGCCATTAGTTCTCCCAGTTCTAAGAAAAGTTCTCTTAAGGTTACTCATGTGGTAAGTGACAACCAGATTCTTCATATTAATAGATATATAGGGTGGAATTAGTGTGGATATTGGGGAAACCTAAAACCTAAATTTTTTATAGACCCAATAGAGTGTTCGGCTTATGGATTCAGAGATTCTGCATGATCTTTCCACCAACATTGAGTGGAAAAGGATCCGCACTAGCTTCTTCTTCAAGAGAAGGTTATTTTGAGCCTCATCAGGTGGGGAGTTGGAATAGAACTAGTTGGACTAGATGAGGTTGAATTCGTGGATACAATATCCAGACTCCTCATCACCAACTGTGCCAATAGAGCAGTTTTGATTATGATAGTCTAGATGTTGCACCAGGTTTTGGACTATGTCAGTTGCATGTGCTACAAAAAATAACTGAGGATCAGGCTGTGTGACTGTCTATAGTATGTGTAACTATTCTTGTATCCTCCACTAAAGTATATTCTTTATTTGATACGTTTCATCAAAATATTTTATCTCTATATCTATCAGGGAGATCCTCTACTTGAGATACATTATTACTGTGGTGTAATGACCCTAGACACACTATTAAAGGTGTAGTCAGATGGCATATTCCAATGTAGGGTCTTTCATCTGGAGGGAGGTATTAACCCTTTCTTATATAACCTATTCATTATACAGATAATAGGATTTGATTTTATTCATGGGATGATTTGGTTGGATCATTATCATGATTTTGTATACTTCTTTCATTAAAGGGTATCGTTTAAATCACCAGAGGAAAGTAGTTATCTACATTAGGGTGAGTGGGATGTCTAGGATGGTAGAGCCAGCCAAGAGCATCATGGGTTAGGTGTAGTGACCACATAGTTTTCAAATATATTTATGGAGTATCATGGTTTATGTTAAGATGATTTCCCTCTAGTGGTAGATCATTTAAGAGAGGTCATTTATGTTGATTTTTTGGGTTTACCTCCTCATAGAGATTTAGAGTTTGAAATCGATATTGATTTTGAAGGATATTCATTATCCATTCATCTGTAAAGGATGAAACCTATATAGATTCAAGAGATCATGTGGTAGTTAGGGTATTTAGATGCCAAGGGTTTTATATGACCTAGTACATCATCTTGGGGTGTGCCTATGATTTTTGCTAATAATGTGGATGGAATCATACAACTATGCATGGATTATAGAATTTTGAAATAGATTATGGTCAAGAATCGATATCCAATACCTCTAATATTTGATCTCTTGGAATAGCTCTTAAGAGCTATGGTATTCTTAAATAATGACTAAAAGTTAATATAACTACAAGTGTGAGTAAGGAAATAATACATAACCTAAATAACTTTTCATAGTAGGTATTGTCTGTATGAGTACCATGTTATTATGTTAAGTCTTATGAACATGCCTACCATTTTCATTGATCTAATGAACAGGGCATTCAATCCCTATCTTGATTATTTTGTTGTGGTCTCTGTGGACAACTACATGGTTTATCCTCACACTCATAAAGACCATGAAAATAATCTTAAGATCATTCTAAGAACACTGAGAGAGCATCATAATTATGAAAATATTTCTATCTTTCATGATTGGATGGAAAAATTTCACTTCTTGGGTCAGATCATATCAGAATCAAGAGGATCCAGTGACCCATAAAAGTTAGTGTTTTAGTTCCCTAGTAGAATCCTTCGATCGTGTTTGATATTTACAGTTTCTTGAGGATGGATGGGTATTACATGAACATAATATAGGACTTCTCATATATTTATTCACCTATTACTTTTCTTAAAAATAAGGGTGTTATGTTCCTGTGGTCAAAAGTATGCGAGAAATATTTTCAAGAGCAGAAAGGGAGGCTTGTCTCATCACCTGTTCCGATTCTTCCCAATCCAAATAGAGGTTATACCATATTCATTGATTCATCGGCTATCAACTTAGGATAAGTGTTGATATTGCAGGATAGAGTCTTTGCATATGGATCTTGGTATTTGAGGCATCATGAGAGAAATTACGTAATGAAAGACCTTGAGATATCGGTAGTTGTCCATGACTTATGTTGTTAGAGACACTATCTATTAAGTGACCACTTTTTGGTTTTCATAGAATAAAAGAGACTCAAATATATCTTTACATAGTGTTACATGAACCTCAGACATTAGAGATGTGTTATATGTCTACAATACATTGTTTTTGATATTTCCTATATGATTGCTCGAATGGCCTGAAGGCCTTCTGTTTTATTTATTTTTGATAACCCCCCTTTAATGGGAAGAGGGGTAACCCTTATAATTCTATTAGGCTTAGAGATTACACGACCCATATGTATTAAGAAATATAAAGACTCAACTTGTAAATTCTCCTCCCCACCTTCATTATCGTGATATCAGCTCTCCACCTTCACATGGCTTGTTCGGCTAGGCTTCCTGTGCATGAACAAGCTGGTCCCGATGGAAAATTCAATACCCTATCTTTCTGAAAAATCTACTTATCTTATGATTTGGTGAATCTTCATGCTATGAATCCTCATATAGAGTCTTCTCCTTGTGGAGTATGTCTGGTCATTTAAGCACAATTTTAGGTGGCCTGATTGCCTTGAGGTGGCCCGAAGGCCTTGAGGTGGCCCGAAAGTCTTACTGCCCCGAAGGCCTTGGGTGGTGTGAAGGCTTTAAAGGACCCAAACCTTAAACCGGTGGCCTGAAAGCCCTAATAGATGAATAGTTATAGCTACTATAGAACTAAACAGTTCATGCTATAGTAATACTACATTACTACTACTATAACCCAGAAATTATGTCTCTTCTTGATTTTGAACTCGGGTCTCTTGGATTCACTTTCTAAGTCCTCAACAACTGGGATGAGGCCCTTATGCCATATATTATTGGGAAGGGAAATGTAGTTGCAGATGTGCTGATTCAAAAAACTCAGGAACATGCTGTATGGGAATCCAGTGACGAATGAAAGTCAATATCCCACTTTTTGGAGATTTATATGGAGTTTCATGATAGTCACAAGAAATATTACCACTCAACTTTGACAATCACCTATTCCCTCCTTGAGAAGCTGAAGGGTAGACAATTTTCAGAACATGAGGGCTTGTTTATCCACGAGAGTATATTATGAGAAAACCCACCATCAGATGGGTTTTTGGAAGGAGATGAAATCCTTCATATTCATAGTCTTGTTTCAATTCCTGAATATATGAGACAAGAGTTTATGCGTGAGTACCACACTTCTTAGTGGGAAGTTCATATGGGTACCACCAAGATTTATCTAGATATGCAATGTTAGTATTGGTGGTCTATTATAAAATTTCACATAGTAAGTTCAATCCCTAGGTGTTCCACCTGTCCTCATGTGATGGTAGAGCACCAGAGACATGGATGCTTATTATAGTGTTCTCTAGTAGGAATGGAAATGGGAAGATGTTTCCATGGACTTTCAAGTCATTTTACCTAGTCCACCTAGAGGTAGAGACACTGTATGTGTTATCAATTAAAGACTAAAGAAAGTGGCTCACCTCATTCCTATTCAAGATACTTTCTCAGTTGATGAGATGGGAAACCTGTATGTCCAGGAGATCATACAACTAAAAAAGGTCCCTCATAACATTGTTTCGAATACAGAAGCTCATTTCACATCATGATTTCGGAAGGGATTGCAGAAGGATATGAGAACACAAGTGAATCTAATCACAACTTTTCACCCTCAAACTGGTGTAAAATTAGAACAAAAAATATAGGTTGGAGATCTGCTCTGAGCATATGACCTTGATTTCATCAGTTCATTAGAGAAGAAAATATATGTCATTGAGTTCGCTTATAATAACATATTTCTGGAAAAAATTCATATGGCTCCTTTTGAGGACTTATATGGTTGGCCATTTCATTCACCCTTGTATTGGATGGAGGTAGGGGAGGTTACCCAACTAGGTCACCGTCTCATATAGGATACTCCATAGAACGTTCATATGATTAGGAAGCATATGACTACTACTCAGTCTAGACCAAAATTTATGACGATCATCATCAATGAACAGTAGAGTTTGAGGGTGGAAATAATGTTTTAATTAGGGTATCACCCAGGCTAGTTCATTGATGGTTATATAAGCAAGGGAATTTTTCACCTCATTATATATGGCAGTTTGAAATTATAGAGAATGTTAGGCCGATAGTCTATAAGTTTCTAGAAACTCAGAGGTACCATGACATGCATGGAATCTTCCATGTTTTATAGCTTCAAAATTATCATGGTGACCCATATCATACTTCTGATCCCAATGAATTTGAGATAGATTCCAATAAAACCTTTGAGGACTATCCAGTATGCATCATTTACCAGAGCACAAAGGCTCTCTAAGGTCAAAATTTCACTCTCGTACATGTGTTGTGGTAGAGAAGCCATGCACATGATGAGACTTGGGAGAAGGAGTCCGACATACATGCCTAGTAGATATTGTTTTTAAGATAGTGTTTCACTTCCCTTGGAAGTTGAACTCGGTGAGGATTTTTTAAGGGGGAATACTGTAGGAACCCAGTTTTTCACTCAATTATGGATCCTTTATATTTCAGTATAATTTTTTATTGTGAAGATAATATGGATTTATTTTGAGTTAGAGAAGGTCTCAAGGGTTTTTGGAAATTTTTTGGATCCCATAACCCATCTTATTCGAAAAAATTGACTTATCAGATTGTTAGAGAAAACAATGCGATAATGGAAGACAATTAGATGAAATTGATTGGATGATTTTCATTTTTAGGTAGAGCCATCTCATATGGTTACCACATTTTTTTCCTAATTGTACAACATAATTTTTCATTACACCCCTTCCTATAGGTTCCCATTCATCGTTAGTGCACGGTTCGGAAAACCTTACAGAAAAACCATGCATAGGGTAAATATTGGGTAATTTTACCACATAACCCTTAATGATCTAATTTAACCACCCCCATCCCCCTATATGAAATTTTAGTAGGATGAACTCCATTTTATCTCATGTTGGTGATTTTTTAAGTCCTAACATATGGATCAAGAGATCTACTACATCCAAGATCCAGACGAGTTTCTGGTCATCATGTGGGATGTGAAACAATAAGTGCTTAAGTTCGTTTGAGCTGTCTTTCTTCCCCCTTCCTCTTCATCTACTTATCAAGGTGTGAGAATTTTTCCCTTTTTCTCAGATCTACTCTATTCCAAGATATATCAGAGGCTGATACTAGTAGAGGAGATTCATACAAGCCTATGGCGTCTGTTCTATAAGTCAACCCTCAAGTTCATTGATTTTAGAATGGTTGTGTGGGGACCAGTGATTTCCTAGGGTGTTGTTTATTGAATTTACATGCCACACTTATAATCAGTAGAACCATATGGACATTCTATTTAAAAATATGTTTACTGTTTTCAGTGGTTACACACACAACTATGTTTATCCCATGTAGGTTGTTTTTAAAAATTTCCATTTTAATGTTTTGACATGTTTGATCCACCGTACGGGTGTGACTTGGCTCGAACCTTCAAAGGGTAAAATTTTATATATTAAATGGATTAATTTAAATTGTGAATTTCATAAGGGAAAGTACCATGTATGCTTATATCTTGACCTGCATAATATAATTTATTTAAATTCATAAATTATTGGTAAATGAAAATTGAAATGTATACTAAGTATATGACTTGGACTTGTTATATTTAAACAAATAATAGGTTTCATATATATAACACCCATTACCATGTTAATGGTAGGTATCATAGTGATCCTTGAATATTGAAAATTCTTCAAATGGATTAATTTAATGGTTTCATGCAACATGGCCTCGTCACACTAATTAAAGGAAAGGCTTGAACCAAATAGACTTATTGATTAATTAAGAATAGATTAAATGTTTGTATGCTTAATTATACTTGTCACACTAATGAATGGAAATATATTTAACTTTAGGAAATATTTTATGACAATATTTTAAAATGGGAGTTTCATGGCCCGAGCTTGCTTTGGATTCCATAGTTAATGCCTTGAGTATTAGGGAACCCCATTCTAATTCATGGATATAGCTAGCTTAGGCTGAGACCCACCTAGAACCTGGGACTCTTCTAACATTTGATTCATGGTATGAACCCATTTAATTCCACACGTATTATTACAATATTCTATGGATAGACTCCATGGATCCATCATTGAAAAGTAGGCATGTGTAAATCCAATTGGGCCCAATCAGTTCTTAGACCAGTTTTACCTTGGATGAACTCCTTAAACTCCATATGCATCTTATTATGGAATTACATGGAATATTCTCCTTGGACTACACTCTTTACCCTAATCTAGGATACAACCATTACTGACTTGGTGACCGTTGCGGTCTATGTTGCCTTATTTATTACATTGGAAGTTTATTTTCAAATATCATTATAGGTTTCCCTATTCCATCTTGGAACATTCACTATTTTTAACATGTGACATATTAATAAACTTGTAATAATAAAATAAGGATGGTTACATGTTAAGAAATCAGCTAAGGGATGAAGAATGTACTTGGGTATTTAGTTACATTTGACTACTTTATATTATATATTATTTCATTCACGTTGTTACATCTCAATTACACAGGACATATGTTATAGAAACCATCAGTGTTAGACCACTGAGATTTATCTCACACCATATTTGGGTGTCTTTTGTTACTTGGGTAAGATTACATGAATTTAGGTGTTGATAAATGGAAGTATACATCGTCAAACACATGATTTATTTCTATTTAAGATGGACCTTGATAGGAGATGACCGAACTGATCTCGGGATTCTTGGGATATTCGTTTTATTTATTTTAGTCCTTTGGGGAAGATGTTATACCTACTATATTATATCAATGTTTTTAATATTTATAGTGAAAATAAATTTCATCATCATTTATTCTAATAAATAAAGTTATTTTTATTGTTGTTTCTATTTCCTCTATGCCTTATGTTCACTTATATTGCTTCTGTTATTTACCACTTTTTTAATTTTTCTAATATGATACTCTCTGGTAATGAGGGTCTGATATCCCCATGGACACACCATAGAACCTTAATGTTAGTCTCCAGCCTTCGAAAGTTGGGGATATGCACCTAGGCCATGTGGCCCATCGGGCTTGGGGAACCTATTTAAGTGGTATCCGGGTCCAGGACATTACACATGGAGCCTTATTTTCATTATTTATGATTTAAGGTATATTTAATTATTATTTTATGATAATATTAATATTTAAACCCCATTACAAGACTGTTATTTATTTTTTAGAAAAATTAGATTTTTTATATATTGACTTTTGGGTTATAATAAGAAATGAAGTGGAGAATTACTAGTTGTTGATATATTGAATCAATAAAGAACACTACATGTACATTAATGAAACAAACTATAATAATGGTAGTTATATATAGAGTTATAATGAATACTAAATAATGTTGGGATTTATACAATAAAAAAATTAAAAGGAAATATTGAAGGGAGTTCATTCTACAAGGGCTCATTACACAAATCATTGGAATTGACATTTTATAACAAATTTATCATTCACAATGTTACTGATCCAACCCCAATCAAAATGTGACCCATATTTAATAGAAGTTTACATTATATTACATGAATTTATTGAGTCAATGGAGGAGATAAAAATTAATATCATCAACTTGATACAATAAGATGAAAAAAAATTCCTTTTATAAAGAATGGAAACAAATTATATAATTCAGGATTCTCCAAATGAGAAATTTATGTATAATATCTCATAATAACTTCTTTATATGATTTAAATGACACCACCATTCCATGGTGTTGTATTTTTAAATATATTGAGAATTAGAGGTCTAATTTGTGATTCTATGGATTATTGGTTCACATATTTGTAAATTTTGAGGTTTTCTTACTGTGTGTGGGTAGGGTGTATGGTTACATGGAAACCAAGAAGCCTCTATTCAGAAGGTCCCTTTCTAGTTCATTTTTCTCTATACACGGTCCATCAACATGGGTTTTCATGGTTAATTCCAAACATTAAAATCCTAGGAGAAATCAAGGGGGTCACTGGTGTTTTTTTTGGTTTGGTGTAGGACCTGCACATAGTTTGGTAAACCAAAAAAAATCATACAGTAGTATCTTTATGTTTTGAAGGATCCATTTTTAGGGTTTCAACAATAGTTTTCAAACTACACAGGCACCCCATGAGGTCATGTGGGGGTTTTGGTGGTTTTATTGTAATGATCACACGAAACTATGCGGCATATTAGGAGTAGTCGTTTTATATAGTGCTTGTCCTAGGTATTGGACAATGCATGGATGGTGAACTATTTGGTAAATCATATTGCCAAACCCTGTGATCTATAAATATATTTAATTTTAGCCTTTCCCCCATTTTCTTATCCCTTTTTTTAATTTGTTTCCACCCCATTTTCTTCCCATGTATAATCCATACCTAGGGAGATAGGGTGGAGATCAATTTTCTTCCCCCCCTTGCAATCTTGGATTACTATAGTTTTCTTGAAGAATATTAGAGGTGTTTTCTTCCTATTTACAATTCTATTTTCCTTCTTCACCTATTTTCTCTTGGATTTGGTTTCCCCTATGAGCCCTAGTTTCCATGTGGCTCGATTTTAGGGTTCCAAGTGGATTCTAGGATGGGTATTGTGGAGTATAGGTAGCGTAGACACCATTTATTGTCCCAAGGGTGTGGTCTGCATTAAAGGTGACAATTTCTAATGTATTTTAGCATGGTTTATACTTCTTTGAGGTTGGTGATACTATTAAATTGTTTCATTTCATAATTATAATGTTATAGTTTCTTCTAAATTCCCTTCGTATTAATGTAGAAATATATGTGATTTCTCCATGGCGATTTGAAATCATTTTATGGAGTTTTGAGATCGAAATTTTTGTTTTACATATAAATCATATATTTTTATGCTTGAAATTGAGTTTTTAATATGTTAAGATTCTATGAAATTCTCATGGTGCTCTTTGAAATGATTCTCAGGATTCAAAAATGGCGTTGGATTGGTTTTGGTTTTCAATGAGTGAAAATAATTGTTTTTAAGTGAATCCGAGTTTAGATTTATGTGTTTTGCAAAAAATGGTTTTTAAAAATGGATTCTAATATGAATTTAAAATTATTATTTGAAATGTATGAATAAATTATCTATTGTGAAATAAATTTATAGATTTTTTAATTTGTTTTATGGAAATGGTTGGCCTTTTATCCTTTTTCATTGGTTTTCAAATAGGAAGACCCTTGTTGATGGGTAGATTTAAAGTGTTTTAAATGTAATAGATTATTTATTTGGACCTATTATAACATTTAAGTTGAGTTTTCTGAAATGTGGGATGGAAATTAATCTATTTGACTATGTTTTGGATTTTTAAGGAAGAAATCCCTTGTGTAAGGGTGAATTTGAGATGTTTTAAATTCTTCAGTGGATTCCATAATTTTCCAGATGTTTTTTGGAAATTATTTTATTAAATTTTAATGGTATTGGAATTATATTTCATATTTTGGTGTTAAAGTAACCTTGAAAACATTGGTTTAAAATGGTGTATATAAATAAAACCATTGATTACCACATTCCTTTAAGCCATTGTGTGGGTTTTTGATCACTATGAGATGCTTGTTTTTTCCTATGTGTGTGAATTTTCATGTTATTCCTTATGTGTATGTTATATGGATGATGCCTTACACAATTTTTTTGTTAGGCATGAGGTTTGTTTTAGTTATTCCTTATGTATTAAATGTGGATTGTTTTTTACAATGCCTCTCTTCATTATTAGTCATGACATTACAAATACTTATTGGAATGTCTAATATATTAATATAGTTGATTTTAATGCCTCTATTTTCTAACTAGTCATGCTAGTATCATGGGATGAGTTGGGGTTTTAGAATACTGTGATTCTTGTGTGGACTACTAGGATGACAGTTATAGACATATAATTTGCATGTAACTAGTTTAGGTGGTAATACCCATATACGGTAAGATGCTAAGAAGGTTAGCGAATTTGGGTACAACAAAAAAATCATTTCCTTGGTGTGTTATTGATCAAGGGGAGTTTTATCTAGTTATTTTTCATATCATTTCCCCAACATTAATTGATATAGAACAATTCCTTGTTTATGTTGAACTTTTATTTGACATATGATATTGTGAGGTGCTTGCATGTGATGTTTTACCCATGTGGTTGTTGAGTTTTTTTCTTTTGAAAATGTGTTTTCAAAAAAGTTTTTGAAAACCTATTTTGGGTTTAAAGACTCTGGTGTGTGAGAAATTTAAATGGATTTCAAATTGGTTTTTTTGATTCAAAGATGGATTCATCCAATTAACCATTTTAAAATGTTTTCCATTTAAATTAAATTAAATAGGTGGCTTGTATTGAGAAATAATATCACATGTAATGTCTGGTTACTATTTTAAATTATTCATAAACCCCTATTTTGGTCATGATTTTGTTGGGATTATTTTGGGGTTGTTTTGGGTGAAAATTTATAAAGTATTGAATGTTTTTGGGATGTGTACGGTTGGATCACGGGATTCCCAATATGTGTTCCCTACTTTTGAAAACCATGAAAACCATGGCAGTAGGGTTTTTAATGGTTGGTGCATGGTTTGAAAAACCATAACTCCACATAGGAGGAATAATGCAACCCAATTAGGAAAGAGAGCATAGCTAGGGTGCATTTTTTTTCTAACAGTGCATTCCTACATCACTAACAATGTATGCATGATTTTTTAATTTGAAATTTATTTTTAATAGTATTTAAACCCTTGTTAAAGGTTCCTAATGGACCTACTTTATCCAATTACGATTTCTTATTACAAGGAAGATTTTAATAGATGATTTTTGTCACTAATAAACCCTTCTAGAATCATATTATAGCTTGGAAAACATTATTGGATCTCTAACATATGGGTTTCATCTCCTTGTTATATTTATCCCATCATCTATTCTTTTATCCCACGGTTTTTATAGTTCTCTATGTGTTGTTGGAGTATCTAATACTCTCTATTTTATATATTGGATCTAGGGTTGATTCTTGGATCTTAGTTGAAGGAATTATTCATTGATATTTCCCAATTAGGGATTTTTGATTTGAGATCTAGTGATTACTAGGTGGGCGGTTCCGTTATGATGGCCAATTTTAAATAACTCTAAATTGATTTATTTAAATTAATTTTTTAAAGGCAGTCACTTGATTTCAAATAATTTTTACAACCAAATTTGTTGGAATTGGTGTTATTAAATGGAATTGGTATGAAATTTGTAAAACTCCCCAATTTCATTGAATTTCATTGTGTCTTTTTATATTGATATATTTTGTGGAATTTAATTTGTGAAATTAAATTGTGTGATTTAAATTGTGGAATTTGAATTGTGAAATTTAATTGTGAAATTGATTTATGGAACTGATTTCAAATTAGTGTTTGAGGTAGATTTCATAAAATGGCATTGATATTAACATATTTATTTTATCATGGTAAAAGTATGTTTTGATGAATAACCTATTTTCATTTTTAAAAATAAAATTGATATATTTGAAATGGGTGAATGTGATGATTTTTATTTTAACCATTCTTAAAATAATTTTCCCATCATTTAGTTTTTTTAATGAAAATGAAAGTAAAGGTTGTTAGTGAGTTATTCGAGACGACACTATAAAATTTACAACACTAAAAATTAATAATATTATAAGGTCACATCCCTGATGGGATTGTGATGTTTCATCCTTGGTTTGTATGGAGGAGGATGTGTGTATAAACATATATCCATGAAAACTATTTGAGTATGAGTATTCCAATAGTCTGGAAAATTCGTTCCTTTTGGCACATGTACTTGTTGCTCATTTTTTTTAATTTTTAATACATGACATTGTTGTTGTAAACTATTTTACATGCCTTATGAACCTATATAAACTATTATATATATATAATTTTTATTTAGCCATTATTTTATTGTATTTACAATATTTGAAAAGTATAACATGATTTTTTTAAATAATCTTTTAAAATGACATTCCTATTTATTTAAAATTGAAATATTTATTTTATTAATTAATTTTTGGAATCTTATTATGGAATCCTTAGAGATAACTAAATAGGATTTTATCTAAGACCCTACATTTTCATTTAGGTGTTTCCATATTATCTTCTAATAGGTTTAATAAAGGGCAAGGTTCCACTTGATGGAGGTAGTACCTATTGATCCTTGGGATTGGAGGGTTGTTTCCATTGGGAAGTAGTATATAATCCTTTTGTCATGTATCTTATGGTAGTACATTGGGATATTTCTCCTATTTTACATTTGGTACACTTCTCCCTATACTTTTTTTCTTGTATAAATACTAATTTTTTTATCTTGACTCTATTGTGGTTTTGGAAAAATCATTCCCACATTCATATAGTATGATTCCAAGTGCTATTCATGAACCCATGGGAATTGGGAATGACCTTCAGGCTATTTTAGGACAATCCCAGTTATTAGGTTACCAGGTTATCCAGGTTGGTTTTTGATAAAGCGGTATCAGAAGTGTAGGTTTTTAATCTTGCCTTGATGATAGTATAAAGTTGTATATTTTTATCGGGACATAGGAGGTAGTTGTGATTATGTTCCTGGACATCTATCAACTCAATGGGCCATAAGTCACTAGGGGTGTTTTTAGAATGTATTCTTAAGGATTAGTTCCAGTTTTTACTAGTTTTTGGTTTGGATAAGATGAAATCTAAATCATGTTTGTCTATCAGTTGGGATTAATTTACCTAGTTTCTCAGATTGAATGTTAATATTATATATTAAATTTTGTGTTATGATGTTTTTTAAAATTATTAACTTGAGAAGACATGCGAATCAGATCTATGAGGAGGCTACTGATGAATCTTAGTGATCAAATCCTTTTGTGGACCCATGACTGGTTGAGGTGATTGTGCATATGGCCTAAGCTCCTGGACATGAAGCACTTCCAAATTTCATTTAGGATCCAACTATGGAACCATAGAGGGGTGATCCCCAAAATCATTCTTATTAGTTCCTTTTCTAGAAGACACCAATGTTTAAAGGATGAAACAATATTCACGATGCTGAGAAATGGATGAGAAGAATGGAGAATTTTTTTAATCACCTGTAGAAATTATGGTGATGTGTTCCACCCTCATGCTGAATGATCCAATTATGATATGGTAGAACATGATCATAATGATGATGAAGCATGAGGGATTTGAGTTAAAATACAGAAAATCTCTTATCATAGAATTGTTCTATATAGATTTGATTGTGATGGACAAGTCTATTAGGTTATTAAAACTTGTGAAGGATGCCAAGACCATGACGAAGTATGAAATTTATTTTTCAGATCTAGTGATGTTTTCAACTACAATAATATCAAATTAGAATATAAGGACTCAATGGATTAATTTTGGACTTAGATCCAATATTCATTCTTTCGTATTTTTTCTAAACATACCTTCTTATGATCGAGTGCTGGATAGAGTGTTGATAGTTAAAATGGACATAGATGGGAAGTCAGGGATGAAGAGATTTTCTTTATATCCCAATTAAGAGGAAGATTCCTTTAAAAGAAAAAAAATAATCTTTATGATTATCATGATGGTCCATGACAACTGGGATATTATTGACCATATACAATTTCCCGAAGATGACATTTGATTTTCGACTAGTGTGGCAAGACAGGGCATTCTAAATGGGTTTTCAATGAGGAGCCCGATATTTTTGGCTCCTATAGACATTTGAGTTGTTGTACCCCTCTCTCTTTGGATTTTAATGATCACAATCACTCTTATCTTGTTCTAACTTGTTTTCAAGTGTTTTTGTTGATAGGAAAAAGGTTTCCAAGGAGTTGGGGCAAGAAGGATTGAAAGTAGACTCTCTAAGTCTACCGGCCAACCGGTGGATTCCCACCGGCCAGCCGGTGGTCTCTGGCAGAAGCAATGGTTTCTGTCCAGAGCCACCGGTCAGCCGGTGTGAGCTCCCCGGCCAGCCGGTACTGTCACCAGCCAGCCGGTGGATGACCACCGGCCAGCCGGTAGAACCTGGGCAGAGAGCTTGGTCACTATCTGGAGCACCGGCCAGCCGGTGGATCAGGACCGGCCAGCCGGTGGACCACCAGCCAGCTGGTGAGACACCACCGGCCAGCCGGTGGGCCCAGTCAAACTAGCTGTTGGGCTTTGACCAGACTTGTAATTTTGACTCCCAACGGCTCCAAAGGCCTCTCCAACGGCTCCGAAGACCCCCAACGGCCATTTGGGTGTTCCTCTCCTATAAATAGAGGACTAGGAAGCCCCGGAAAATAACGGTAGCCCACGGGAACATTTTTCGATCATTTGGCGAACCTCCGGCGCATTCCTTCAAGGATCCCCACTTGCTCCAACTCACTTCCACAACCAAGGAGCACCACCATAGAAGCTTGGGAGCGCCCTTCATCATCACCAATCAATCCATTGGCGTCCAAGACTTATCCTCTTTACGGTTTTTCTTGTTTTATCTTTTTGAGCATTATTTTGAGTTTGTGCATACAAACCTTTCTTTCTCTCATCCTCCCTTTATTTGGGTTTTCACACCACCTTCAAGGTGTGAAGAGGTTAGTCAAGCCTTCCCTGTAAAAGGCTTGAGTCATAGGTGAGCTAGCCTTCACCTGTAAGAAGGCTAGTGGGTTTCTTTCTACAACCAATAAAAAGCAAGTTGTAATAGGTTCTAGGCTGCCTTAAAGTCTAGTGGGTTTCTTGCTACAACCATTAAAAAGCAAGCTGTCGTATAAATCTCTCAATGGTTGAGTTGGGAGCGGAGACGTAGGCTTGGGATTCAGGCCGAACTCCGTTATCAATTTTGTGTCTTGCCTCTTTTTTTTCCGCTGCGCTTTAACTTTTTCTTAAATTGTTAATTATTTTTGAAAAGGCAATTCACCCCCCCTCTTGCCATCACTCTCCGTTCCAACAATTGGTATCAGAGCAGGTGTTTGTGTAATACCCTAACTGGTTACAAATTTAAGATCCATAGTGATGGCTTCATCTTCTTTCACCCCCGAAGGTTATTCATTGGGTCATGCTCCTTTTTTTGATGGAACCGATTACACTTATTGGAAAACTCGCATGATTACTTTTCTTAGAAGCATTGGTTATCATATTTATAGAATTGTCATGCATGGTTACTCTCTCTCATCTCCCGATGAATCCAAATGGACTCAAGCCGATATTAAAAATTTCGATCTTGATGGCAAAGCCATGAACGCTCTTCATTGCGGCCTTGATTGTAATGAATTCAATCGAGTTTCCACATGCACTTCATCTCATGAATCTGGAAACTTTTGGAGGTTACCCATGAGGGGACCAACAAAGTTAAGGATACTCGATTGGATATGTACCGTCAAGATTTTGAGTCTTTTACCATGCATCCATATGAAAATATTACTGATATGTTTACTCTCTTTACTGATGTTTGTAATGGGAGAAAGTATCTTGGAGATGATGTTTCTGTAGAGATGATGGTCAAGAAGATCCTTTGGATCTTACCAAGTTCATGGGCACCGAAAGTCATGGCAATTCAAGAAGCAAAAGATGTCAAGAAAATGCCGGTCGAAGAGCTCATTGGATCCCTCATGACCTACGAGATCACCATGAGGAGGCAAGCTGAAAAGGAAGGAAATCTCATCAAAACTCCAAAGAACATAGCCTTCAAAGTTCAAAAAGAAGAAAGCTCCTCCTCCTCCTCATCTTCTTCCTCTTCAAGCGGCGATTCAGAAATCGAGAACCTTGCCTGCAAGATGCACAAATTCATGAATAAGAAGAAAAAGAATAAATCTCGCAAGGCTCGAAAGGAAGAACTCGACGAAAAATCCGAGTCCGAGGTAACATGCTATGGGTGTGGAAAGAAAGGCCATTACAAGCCCGATTGCCCACTCCACAAGACAAGGGACAAGAAAAAGGAAAAGAAAAAGGCATTCAAGGCCACATGGAGTGATATCTCCTCATCCTCCTCCTCCTCAAAAGACAACGCTAAAAAATGTCTAATGGCATTTCATGAGGTAACCTCTTCCGACTCCTCTTCCTCTTGTTCTTACAATTCTTTCAATCATTTATCTTACGAGGATCTCCATCATGTGAGAGATCAATTGGAGGAATGTTTTCACGAACTTTCTTCCAAATTTATTGCCTTAAAAAATAAATTCAAAATTCTTTCTTCCGAAAAGGATCAACTTCTCAAAGAGAAGGAAGACTTGTCCCTCAAGATCCAAAACCTTCCCGATGTTGATTCTATGGAATCAACAATCAAAGATTTAAGGGAATCCCTAGCTAAGTTCACCGAAGGTGAACATAACCTTTCGAAGCTCCTTGGTTCCCAATGCATATCTAGAACAACCCAAGGGCTTGGCTATTCCAAGTAAGCTTCCTCTTCCCATGTTCCTACTATTTTTGTAAGGGGGGGCTCCCAATATAAATTTTGAAACTATTGCAAAAAGATCGGGCACTTAATTTACGAGTGTGACTGCAAAAATGCCCGGTATGGAAGGCCCAAAACCATTTCTTTTAACGATGAATTTCATAGGAGAAGACCCGCCACAAGACAAGTTTGGATTGAAAAATCCCTTTTAGCGAGTCTCTCCGGACCAAAATTTGTCTCGGTTCTAAAATCCTCTCCCCGGTGATTTGTTGTTTTTATTTAGGGGGAGTTAGGATCGTTTAAGCCTTTTTTCAATTCAAAACTTTCAATTCAAAAATTTCAATTCAAAACATTCAATTCAAATTTCAAAAATTTCAATTGGTTCAAAATCTCTATTTTGTTTTTCAATCCTTTCCTTCAATCAAATTTTATGCCCCGTGCTATTTTGATAATCACAAAGGGGGAGATTTCCTTGGTTGATTGGGGGAGAAATTTTTCTCTCATGCTTTGCTCTTCTTTTCAATTTATTCTTTAAAGCATGCCTTTCATTTCAGTCTTTTAACATTGCTTGTTTTGGTGATTGTGATCATCAAAATAGGGGGAGATTGTTGTACCCCTCTCTCTTTGGATTTTAATGATCACAATCACTCTTATCTTGTTCTAACTTGTTTTCAAGTGTTTTTGTTGATAGACAAAAGGTTGCCAAGGAGTTGGGCCAAGAAGGACTGAAAGTAGACTCTCTGAGTCTACCGGCCAACCGGTGGATTCCCACCGGCCAGCCGGTGGTCTCTGGAAGAAGCAATGGTTTCTGTCCAGAGCCACCGGTCAGCCGGTGTGAGCTCCCCGGCCAGCCGGTACTGTCACCAGCCAGCCGGTGGATGACCACCGGCCAGCCGGTAGAACCTGGGCAGAGAGCTTGCTCTCTGTCTGGAGCACCGGCCAGCCGGTGGATCAGGACCGGCCAGCCGGTGGACCACCGGCCAGCTGGTGAGACACCACCGGCCAGCCGGTGGGCCCAGTCAAACTAGCCATTGGGATTTGACCAGACTTGTACTTTTGACTCCCAACGGCTCCGAAGGCCTCTCCAACGGCTCCGAAGACCCCCAACGGCCATTTGGGTGTTCATCTTCTATAAATAGAGGACTAGGAAGCCCCAGAAAATAACGGTAGCCCACGGGAACATTTTTCGATCATTTGGCGAACCTCCGGTGCATTCCTTCAAGGATCCCCACTTGCTCCAACTCACTTCCACAACCAAGGAGCACCACCATAGAAGCTTGGGAGCGCCCTTCATCATCACCAATCAATCCATTGGCGCCCAAGACTTCCCCTCTTTACGGTTTCCTTGTTTTCTCTTTTTGAGGATTATTTTGAGTTTGTGCATACAAACCTTTCTTTCTCTCATCCTCCCTTTATTTGGGTTTTCACACCACCTTCAAGGTGTGAAGAGGTTATTCAAGCCTTCCTTGTAAAAGGCTTGAGTCATAGGTGAGCTAGCCTTCACCTGTAAGAATGATAGTGGGTTTCTTGCTACAACCAATAAAAAGAAAGCTGTAATAGGTTCTAGGCTATCTTAAAGTCTAGTGGGTTTCTTGCTACAACCATTAACAAGCAAGCTGTCGTATAAATCTCTCAACGGTTGAGTTGGGAGCGGAGACATAGGCTTGGGATTCAGGCCGAACTCCGTTATCAATTTTGTGTCTTGCCTCTTTTTTTTCTGCTGCGCTTTAACTTTTTCTTAAATTGTTAATTATTTTTGAAAAGGCAATTCACCCCCCCCCCTCTTGCCATCACTCTCCGTTCCAACATGAGTCACATAAAAATTTTATTCCATTCCTATTATTCTAAAAATAGTTGATCAATATCATCAATAAATACAAAAATTGTGGTAAAATCATATGCTTCATGAACACAGAGGTTCTAGCCACAGGCATCCAGAACGAAGATTCATTATGCTATTGGAGATTCTATATTTGAAGTGTAAATGGCTCCAGTGATTATGATTTAAACAATCACATTAGATTCATCATTGGCGATTGATTTATTTGATGCATGTTCATCTCATTGGTTTGTTTCATCCTATTTTGTAAATATTCTAAATCATCTTATAAATCTTTTTTCTTGTGTGATGGATATTACTGCACCCATTGAAATGAAGAGAGAGTAGGGTATCGGTAGCCCCAATATTATTTTCACTTTATCATAAGTGGATATTTATTATAGTGTTGTTGTTCTTGAAATTAAACCACATGATATCATTCTTGGGATGTACTGGATCATTTCCAGTAAATATCAGATTGATTGTTCTCTTCGATGGGTCTCTTTTACTTTATATGATAGTGGTTTCATATATTTCAAGGAGAATGGAAACTGAGGTCAAGTAAAACCATAGAATATTTATAAATTTGGGGAAATTAATATTTGTGTATTATTTTGATCTGGATTAGGAATCTTTTAGAGGATATCTCTCTATAATTTTCATTGAGTTTCTTGATGTATTTTTGTTCTTTCTTATCTAGTTTCCATAGGTAAGGGAGCTAGAATTTTCTATCAATTTAGTGTTTGGTACTCAAATAGTGTTAATTCCCTATTACTAAATGGGACCGGATGAAATGAAAGATTTTAATTCTCTATTGTATGATCTTCTATATAGAGGTTTTATATGCCTGAGTGTGTCACCTTGGGTGGTGCCGGTTCTCCTTGCTATGAAAGCTAATGGACGAGTTCACCTTTGTGTGTATTATTGAAAACTAAATGGATTACAGTAAAGATATAATATCTATTTCCATGGATTGATGATATTTTTGGTTAGATGAAATTCGGAATTTGGTTCCCAAATTTTTATCTTTGATCTAGTTACCACCAGTTGAGGAGAAAAGAATATGAAATTATGAAAACATCCATTCAGAGTAGGTTAAGACATTATGATTACTTTTTCATGCAATTTGGTCTAACCAAATCTCTTACATTATTTATGTATTTAATGAGAAATATTTTCCATGACTATCTTGATAGATTTTTAGTGGTCTATGTGGATGACATCATAGTTTACACTTTGAATGGGGAGGATCATGTGCGTCATCTGAGATCCACTCTAGAACTATTGACAAATCACCTGATTTATACAAGGATTTCTAAAATTTGATTTTTCGATTTAGGAGTTGATGTTATTGGTACACGTGGTGTTAGAACTTGGTATTTTAGTTGATCTTGAAAAGGTGAAACTTGTTATGACCTAGTAACAACCACAAAATGTTTTCAATATTCGGAACTTCTTAGGATCAGTTGGGTATTATCATATATTTTTAAAGGAATTCTCAAATTTCTCTTCTCTGATTACTTCTCAAAATAGGAAGGGATTAATTTTCTCTTGTGCTGAGAAATGTCAGAATTATTTTGTTGAGATGAAACATCTTTCGAATTTTGTGCAGGTGTTGACTCTTCTAGAGGCAGGGCAGGTGTTTGTGGACTTCTATGATGAATCAGGAATAGGTTTGTGTTGTGTTCATATTTAGGGTGATCAAGTCATTTATTATGGATCACATCAGCTTAAGCCACATGAGAAGAATTATCTGAAAAATGACCTTGAGCTCACATCTTTGATGCATTTTATTAAGAGTTGGAAACATTAAATTTGGATAATAGTTTTTAATTTATTTTGAACTCAATATATTGAGTTATATCTTCTCTCAAAATGATTTGATTCTCAACAATTGGAATTGGGTGGAGTACAAATAATATTTTGATTCCTACATCACCAATACCACATGGAAAGATAATTTCATAGCAGATGATTTGAGAAGGAAACATCTAACCCATGCCCTGAAGAAATCTTTAGAAGAGTGAAACATTATTTCTCTCTTTGCACAATTACATATTAGAATATATAAATCATGGTTCGAGGTTTCCATAGAAAATGTTTTGTTGACATCCACACTTCTTGGGATGATTCTTCCTGAACACTAGATTGATAATGAATTATAAAGAATTAGATACTTCCTTTATGGTAGGGAGACTGTACCTAACTGGTCATTCTCCATCAAGTCTATTCTTTTCTATTAGAATTACATTATTTTTGTATTAGTAGTGAGGAATGATGTGTTGGTGCAATTCTATAATTCCAAGTTGCATGTGAATCTTGGAACTATGAAGGTGTTCTATGATATGGGCACAGATTCAAGTGGCTCGGTATGTGATGGGGAATTTTTTATTTTGTATTTCATTTTTATACATGCCAATAGTTCAAGGATGGGCACCATAAACCTTCAGGTTTTCTTTAGGCACTTCCAATTACAACTTGGTAGTGGGATTAGATATTTATGGAAATTGTGGTGGGGTTTCTACAAAACATATAAAAAGGATAATTCAACATGGGTTGTGATCGATCGACTGAAAAAATAATCTCACTTTATACCCATTCATAATATAACCAAATTTGAGGAGTTGAGAAATCTATATATGAAAGAAATCATTCATTTTTAGAGAGTTCCATATGTTGTATTATATGATAGGGATCCTCAGTTTAGTTCTCATTTGTGGAGAGTCCTTCAGGAGTCACTGGGATCAATGATCTATTTGAGCACAACATACCATCCACATTCAGATGTCCAGAGAGAAATACAAATAAAGATTCTTTTGGATATTCACTATTTCTAGGATCTTGACTTTGTTGGGGTTGGGAATGACCTTCTCGGGATGATATATTTTTATTATAACAATAGTTACCAGTTTGGGATCCAAATGGATCTTTTTGAGTCCCTGTATGGACAACCTTGTCAACCTCCATTTTATTGGTTAGAGATTAGTGAATGATTCTTGGATGGACTGAGCCCGATCCAAGAGATAATATAAAATTTATCAATGATTCATAAGAGAATGACGATGACACATATAATGTATAAATATCATGTTAATCATCATCTAAAACCATTGAAATTTTTCGTTTGTGATTAGGTGTTCTAGAAATTTTCACCTTGTTTGGGTCATCGACATCTTGTGGGGTAAAGGAAACATGATACTTACTTTTTGGAACCTTTTACAGTTTTTCAGAGTGTGGGAAAACTAGTTTAACACATAGTACTTGCCCCTTATATGATGTCAATATGTAACATGTTTGATGTATTACAGCTCCAAAGGTCTCAATCTGATCCATCTCATGTTCTATGTTGGAGTGATCTTGAGGTTGAACTAGATATGTTTGTGATAGAAAGGCTGTATAGGATATATAATTCTTAATCTAAGGTAATATATTTTGTTTGTGTGATATGGAATCATAGTTCAGAATCTCATGAGATGTGGGAGAGGGAGGCACTGATGAAAGAATAGTGGCCCCATCTTCTAACATGGAAGCTTCTAAACTAGATTTATGGTGTAATAATGTTTCAATGGTGTAGAGGTCGTAATATCGTATTATTGTATTATGGTACTCCAAAACCCCACTTTTGATCATTATTTTTTTTGGTTTCTTTGGGTGTTGTTTTGGTTGAAAATTTCAAAACATTTGAATGTTTATAAGATGAACATAGTTGGTACATGGTCATCACAAACTGTGTTCCATGCTAGTGGAACCCATGTAAATCAAGAAAGTGGGGGTCTTATGGTTGGTGAATTTTTTGAAAAATCATGTTCCCACTTAAGAAGAACCATGCAACCCCGTCAATAGGGGCACATAGATAGGGCTCACAATTTGTCAATCTGTGCGACCCTTCCCAGCTAACCATGCATATGGGATTTATTAATCATAATTTTTTTCTAAATTATTGAAACCATCTTTTATGGTTCCAAATGGATATATTTTTACCTACTACAATTTCTTCATCCAGGAAAGATCCCATGAGGTGATTTTGGCACCACAACCCCCTTCTAGAAGCAGATGGAATATTGGTAATCAATATTATATCTCTACCAAGTGGGTTACCTCTTCCCATTCTCTTTATCCCCCCATATTTTTTCTCTCTATGATTTTATAGATATATGTGTGTTATTAGAAGATCTAATGGCCATTTTTTTAATCTTGTATCTAGGTTTGATTCTTTTATCTTCATTTCTAATGTTCTTCATCAAAGTTTCGTTATTAGGGGCATGTGATTCGTGATTTTGTGATTTAGAGGTAGGTGGTTCCATTATTATGGGAAATTTTTATTAACCCTAAATTTCTTGATTTTAATTAAATTATTTGATATAAATACAATCACTTAATTTAAATTAATTTTGAGAACATAATTTTTTGTAATTGGGGTATTGAAATATATTTGGTATGAAATTGTGATAAACCCCAAATCAATTTAAAGGGTGTGTGTTTATGAAAATTTATGGAATTTTTAGAATTTATTTAGTGAAATTAAATAATGGGATTTAAATTATGGAATATAAATTCTGAAACTAAATTATGAAAATGTTTTTTTAATTTATTTTGAATTGGTATTTTAGATAAAATGAATAAAATGGTTTGGATAAAAACCCATTAGTTTTATCATGAATAAACCCCATGTTTTGATTAAAAACCCATTTTGGATTTCAAATGTAATATTGGAATATTTGGAATGGTATAAAAGGATGAATTTTATATTAACTTGTCTTAAAATAAATGACACATCATTGATTTTTTTAGAGAACATGAAGCCTAGTCAGTTTTTGAGTTATTTGGGATATCACTCAATAATTTACAACACTAAAAATTCATAAATGTTATAGGTCACCTCCCAAAGGATAATGGAATGTCCTTTTTAGTCAGTATCGTGGAGGATGTGTATATACACATATTTCCATGAAAACTATTTGAGTGTGATGGATTCCGATAGCCAGGAACTATCTTATCTTTTTGTACCTGACTATGTTCCTCATTGTTTGTATTTAAAATATATATCATTGTTGTAGTAAACTGTTTTTCATGAAGTAGGAATTTATATAATTTGTTTTAAATGAAATATTTAGTTTTCCATTTTTATAAATTATTTACTTTATTTGAAAAGGGAAGAATTATTTGTTTAAAAATTATTTTAAAATTCCAATATTTTTTATCAAATATTGAAATCTTTATTTGGTTAATTAAATGTTGGCATATTGTTATAGAATCCTTGGTGAGAACCTACTTGGATTTCAACTCAAAAACTACATATAACTTCATGTTTTTATATATAATCTTCATACATGTTTGATAAATGGTAATGTGGAATATTGTGGCGGTAGTAGATGTGCATCCTTGTGATTGGAGAGTTATGTACAATAGTACATGGGTCGTTATCAGGTTTTTCAGTATCTTTTGGTTGTAATTTGGGATGGTTTTCCTATTTAACATTTTATACACTTCTACTTATGGGGTTTTTATTGTATATATATGGACTTGTTAATATTTCTTCCATTGTGTTTATGGAAAATGTTTTCTTACATTCATATCGTATGATATTAGGTGAAAGTCGCCAACCCATGGGGATGGAAAATCACTTCAAGATATGTTAGGAATGCCTCAGTTATCAGGCATCTATTTTATCCGGGTTGTTTTGTGGCAGTGTGTGTGTGTACGATTTTGAAAATTTATTAGGCGAGTTTCTTTTTTTTCAAAACATATGAGTTTGGTATTTCATAAAAAATAGAAATTATTTTTCATGGGGGTTGTAGACTCATTAGGTTATTATTGTATGTAATATCTAAATAGAATATATTGGATTTTGTCATAAAAATTGAATTTATGAAGTTTGTTATGAAACATATTGCAAATTTTGATTGGTTGTGGTGACTTACGAGTATTTTTAGCTCAAAACTAAAAAAATCAGGTTCTAGGTTCTGACATGGATAATTTTTGTTCATCATTGAAAATGTGAGGATATTTCAAAAGTGACAATAAGTCCTAGTCTTCGTGGAGTTGGTCTGAGGATCATTTTCAGTTAGTTGGTTGGTGGTTGTTTTCTTTTTAGTTAATCTTCTTTTTCATTATTTTTTATTCAACTTTTATGAATCACTTTTTTATTATATGTTGTTTAATAATATGATCTGGGTTAGATCATGTTACTTGGTTATGAAATATTTTTCATATAATTTATTTATTATGGATCTTGTAGTTATTTATTCTATGGTCATTTCTATGATTTGGGAAAAAAATTCCAAAGGAGTTTCTATTTTTACCAAGTACTTTTCACCAGCCCATGGGGGTTGGAAATTCCATTCAGTCCTTGTGTAGAATCAGGTCAGGTGCTGTCTTTAGTGACAATATAGGATGGTTCATTGATAAATAGTATCATAGGAGGTTTGAATTGTTCATTATTCGGAACCTAAGCTTCTTGGGTTTCCCTTTTTATTTTGGATATCCTAGTATAAGGGATAATAATTCCATTAGAGATTGAGTGGTAAATGTGGGGAGAGTCTAGAAAGCTCTTTCTCATCCTTAGCCTCTAGCTACCTTGAGTTTTTTGGGTTTGAATTGTAAATTTGAGGATCCTTTTTTTCATTTTCTAGTGGGATTGATGTGATTGATATTTTTTGGGTCCCGGTTGACTATTTAGTGATATTTTTGATTTCTCTTTTTCTCCATTGTGAAATGGAACTCGAGTTGCATAGTTAGATTACACAACTTTGGAATCCATGTGTTAGTTTTGTGGTCAATTCAAACTTAATTATAGTGTTTGTTACATAATTGATACCTGATCATCCAAACTATGGTGTTCAAGTTATTTATAAAACTATTTCTCCCTAGTTAGTCTTTTTGGACACCACTTGATTCTTGATTTATCTAAAATTTGATTTCACTCAATGGATGTGGAATAAGGAGTGTTACTTCCCATTTTGGGATGTGATTCTTGCGATACTTTCTGGTTTAATTTATAGTCACTTATGTTTGTTTGGTTTTTAAATCCATGTTTTGGAAAATAAGGGGGTTTTAAAGAAATTTATTTTGAATCTTTGTTTCTAAAAAAATAGAAAGAGTGAATTCCATTGGGTTTAGAAATGATTATTAATGTGGTGGTTTACCTAAAGGTATTTGAAAAAAAATTATGTTTCAAAATGATGTTGTGTTTTTGAAATACGTTTCGAGGGTTCTTTCAAAAATTGAAGTGGGTTTTAAAAATATTTTTTTGTATGCTAGGTTTTCTAAGTGGAATTTAAGTTTTATGGGTTGGGAAAATTGCAATGGGGGTGTGTTATTTATAGGATTGTAGTGTTTTTAATGTTTCATTGGCCTGATTTTTGAGCAAAGCCTTGGTGGAGAGTGATTTGGAATTTTCTGGGGGTGTAATGGTGTTATCTAAAAGAAAAGATTCTTTTTATATGTTTTTTGGACTATTTTGAGGGACGTTGTCGTGGATTTGATCCCTACCTCATGGTGGAATCATTTGGTTTCTTTTTAGGAATATGGCTTGAGTTAGTTCATGTTTCTATTGTTATTGTTCCCTAGAATGGTTGAAAAGGTTTCTTTAGTTCAATATCCTACCCATATTCCATGTGGATTAGTGGCCTTGTAAAATTCAATGATCATAAAAAATAGGTGGGTTCAAGAGGTTAAGGTGTCCCTCAATTCTCTTGGCACACCAAAATATTCTTGGGAGAGATTTTTTAAGATAATGTTTGTTGGGTTTTGTTGATTTTTCCATTTTTGTAATGCTTATTTTGAAAAATTCATTTCAAGTATATTTTGATTTATGTTTTGAATAATGAATTTTTTATGTATTATATTTTTGTGGATTTCGTTTTCACCAATCATGAGTGGTATTTAAGGATTATTAGGTTGGCCTCATTCATTACGGTTGGTTTTGAGCACCATTATTGAGCCTCACTATTTGGATAGACCTTCTTTGGGAGTTTTAATTGTTCATTTTCATTGGTTGATCCTTGTGGTTCTCATTTTTAAGACTTGATAGAGGAATTTGGGTATTGGATTTCATAATAAGGGTGTATGATACACCAGTTTAGGGTGGTATACTAACTGATATTTATTGATTGTAGTTCAGGATACACCATGTGAGGGTGACCAAGTGTTATCCCATGGGTATCTGTGTATGTTGTGATGCATGGTGAGTTATCATAACATTCTACAAAGTCTCATGTGGTTTTATTACTTTGGTTGGGGTTGGAAGATATTTTGGTTTCGAGTGTGTTCCTCTTGAGGTTTCATAGTTGTTTAAGGATGCATCTGATATAGTGGTTCTGTTATGAAACCATGATTGATGAACTCTAAATGGCACGGTGACCTTGTTATAGGGATTCTAAAGGGGGTGGGGGATTATGTTAGGTCCAAATGATTTATTGTATCTTTTTTTGGGGTTCCTGTTTAGTTTTTATATGGATACATTAGGTACCTTGTGATTTATTAGATTGATTATTTTTATGGATTTTAGTTGTTGGGATTGGGGGTATAGCCCCATTTAGTGATTTGATTGGTTAAATCTTGTTGGGATCTTATGTTATTTTATCTTCTTCCCTTTTTATTGTTTACTTTTTTAGGGAATATAGTGGCATGTTGGGTTTTTTGTGACAGCCTCCCATGTCACAATGTTGTTCTTTTTTAGTAATTTTGAGAAGTAGAAGTATGGGTTTCATTTCCTTGGTGTCTTGGTTTAACACATTGAAATTGAAATGTTTTTCATAATGATAATGGTTAGAGTTCATGGTTAGAGTAAAATCATGTAGCGTCCCTTCAAGATTATCATTTTTAGTGTTTTATTCAACCACACACATGTATTCAGAACTGAATTTCCATGGTTATTTCCAAACATTGCATCCTATAGGAGAAACAATGCATTTTCCTTAGTGTGTCTGTGGTGTGGTTCGTGACTTTTGAAAAGTTTGGTAAACTATGCAATAAGCATGAAGTTGGATCTTAATTTTGTAAAAAGATATTATAATAGTTTATTCATGGGTTTTCAAACAATTCAGGAACCAGAAGTGTCCTTGAGAAGATTTGGGTGGTTCAATATTGAGTCCTAATTTTTTTTTCATTTTTTTGAATCATAAGACTCACATTTCATGTAAGTGGTTGTCCTAGGTAGTTTTGATCACATGGTTGTCTAATAGTTTGGTAAACTATATAGCCAAACCATAAGACCTTTCTAGGTGATTAATTTTCTGTTTTTTCCATTCCCTCCTTTATTTTGAGGGTTTAAACCCTCAATTTTACTTACCCTTCTATAATATTTCCCTATATAGAGGGTGGAGATTCATATTATTCCTCCCTTTGGATTCATGTATTACATTGGAATATTACAAGAAGATTTGAGGTGAGTTCTTCGCCTATTTTACTCATTCTTCCTCATCCCCATATATTCCATGAGATTTAGTTTCTCCCATTAACCCTAGTTATCATGTGGCTCAATTTTAGTAATACATGGGGATTTTATGATGGGTATTTTTATTTCTAGGGGTTGTAGACACTTCATTTTTCAATGGTTATGGTATCTTTTAATGGAGAGAAGCTTCTATTTGGATTGGATTTCATTACACTTATTTAATATTGGTAATACATTTAAATTGTTTCATTTAATAATTATATTTTGATTGATATTTATAAATTCATTTTATAGTAATCTAGAAGTACGTGTGATATATCCTTGGTGATTTGAAACAATTTCATGGGGTTTTGATCTCAGAATAGATTGTTTTTATGTAATTTTCATGTATTAAATTTTGAAATGAAATGTTTTAAAATGATCATATTTTGTAAAATTAATGTGGGTCTATTTGAAATGGTTATCATGATGTGAAGTGATTACTAATCCAATATTTGGTTCAATAAGTGAAAAAATTTAATAAAGGATATTTTGATTTAGATTGTGGTGTGTTCCACAAAATTGATTTGAAAACGGTGCTCTCGTGTGTATTTAAAATGGTCTATCAAAACTAGTATGTGGATTAACCCTTGTGTAATGAATTGGTTCCTTGTTTTAATTTTTTTGGGTAGAAATGGATGGCCCATTGGAATGATATTGGTTTTTAAAGGGGATGACCCCTTTTAAGGCTTTATTTAATCCATTTTTAAAAAAATGGGTGATTTCTTTATACATATTAAAATGATTTATGTGTTTTTTAGTGAAATTTGTGATGTAAATAATTTCTGTTTTCTATTTTTTGGATTTACCAAGAATATATCCCTTGTATAAGGATGACATTGAATATTTTAAATTCAAAGGGGATTTCCGTCATTTTAAAAATGGGGTTTTTGATGTATTTTTTTAAATAAAAACGGTCTTGGAATTCTTAAATGCGTTTTTGTGTAAAAGGACCATTTAGAACATTGGTATCATGTGGTGTTTGTGCATGGAACCCCGAATTGCACCTTCTTGTTTTCCCCCTTTATGGGGTTTTTATCACAATATGATACTTCTTCCCACCTTGTGTGGGAATTTGGGTTTTATTATATGATTTGATGTTATGTTGAATAGTCTTTAAATCATTGGGTTTTTGGTGTGAGGTTACTTTGGTTATGTCATGTATGCTAGATTTAGATCATCTTACTATGCCCCACATCCTTATTGGCCATGTGATTCTAGGTATTAAGAAAATAATTTATACTATTCTTAATGTTGGTTTAAACATCGCTAATTTAAAACAATTCATTCAAGGCACATGGTCTAGGTGATAGTTTTCCATCATTCTAATGATTTCTTGGTCTATCATGATCATGATTACAGACTTAGTATATTCTGATAGTTAGTTTGGGTGGTTATACATTTATAAAGAGAGAACACTGGGAGCACCATGAAACATTCATTTAGTTGGAGAGTTATATATTGAGTGGAGTTTGATATAATTCATGTTTTTATTGTTTTGTCTACATCCATTGATTAGAAACCGTTCATTATTTATGTTCCATTTTTATATGCCTTCTTATATTATGTGGTTCAAGGTTGTGATATTTTATTTATGTTGGTGTTGAGTTTTTTTCCTTTTAAAATTTGTTATCAAAAATATTTGTGAAAATCTATTTCTAATTTAAGGGATCTTGTGTGCAAGCACTTCAAATTTATTACAATGTGGTGGTTTAGTTTATAAAGGACTTCATATAGTTATTTTTTTTAAAATGAAATCCATTTCATTTAAATAATACAAGTGGGTTGCTATGATAAATTATAGTGAGTGTGGATTTTTATGAAATGGATTAGGCTAGTGGACCTATTTCCAAAACACACGTTTTCAATATTGGGAAAACAAAATGAAATTATTGTACATGTTTGTTATATAATAATTTGATTTTTTATATGTTAGATATAAACATCCAGTTTTATAGTTTCTTTTCAAAATTTCATTTATGAATTTCCATAAGAAACATATTGTATAGATTTGTTGGGTTGTGGAAACATGATCTGCTTCTTATATGTAGCCTAAAAGGGTCCAGGATTCATGTTCTCAATTGGTTCCTTTTTACTCATCATGGCTGATGTGTGGTAAATTTGGTCGGGTTGAGAAACCAATAGTTTCATGGATATAGTTTTAGTATTGAATCGAGTTTCGTTGGTTTGTATTAGTTTCCATTTTTGTTTATTTTTGTTTATTATTTTATGCATACATTATTTCATTGATGTTGTTCTTGTATATGAAGATAGGATGGATAATGGTAGTTGGTTATGACATGTTTGGAATGATATTTATTTATTTTGGCCCTTTAGTTTTTTATTCCTTTTTTGTGTCTCTAATTAGGGGGAAACCATTACCAATGTTGTTCAAATGATATCCAAGAACTTTGCACTGTCCCATGGAGAACAATAATTCCCTTCAGGCCTTATAGAAAATTGTGTTGGGTGTCGGGTTCTGTGGACGTTCAGGCTAGTTCAATAAAATGGAATATAGTAGATAGTACCAATAAGATTCTTCTATACTTAAACACAACATAAAAATTATTCATCCTAAAAATTAATGTGTAAAATGGGAAATGAATAATTTATAAATTATGTTATATTATACCATTTGTTGTAATTAATGATTTATAAAGGTAGAAAGCATAATCAATGTACTGAAAAATTTAAATTAAAACAAAAAAGTAAATGTGGCTTGAGTTATTTAATTTTACAATCAAATGTTCTGATAATAAAAAAGTGAATACAATGAAATATTGATAATAATATTTATGTATTTCTATCTTATTAAAACTCTAAAATACTAATGAAAATTATTATTTCATAAGGAATGATAATTGAAGAATTATATGAAGAGATAATTATTGTTTTTATGACTCTTGAAAATACAATAATCTATAATCATTGGGCTTATTTGTTTTATCATTCCTTATAATTTAATTTTTAAGTACTCTATTATTCTTTTCATGTTATAAAACCAACTGACACATTGAATGTTCCTATATGTGAAGAAAGTTATTGTCGATGATTACCTAAAAAAAACATAAAAACATGTTGTTCATCACCAAATAGAAATGAATGCTTATGACACCTCAACCAAAACAGTAGGGAGAGGTGTGTTTGATCTTTTAAATTGTAATATATTGTTTCGTTAGTGTTAAAATGTAATTTTTCATAAATGGGTTGTCACTCCCTTAAAAAGTAATGCCTTTATTGTATGATTGTGTCTCTTGAGGAGTTAGAGGGACTACAGACATTAGATTATCAATTTTCCTAAACCAATATAAATTATTATTGTATTCCAGTTTAATTATTTTTGATATACATGAATGTTCTATACCATAAAGTTCCAAATATGAAATTTTTAACTTTTCTTTTTTATGTCTATATATTCTATATTTTATATAATTTTTTAATCTTATTAGTTATTATTGTATTTTATAATGATTCATAATTCACCCCTCCTGTTACTGTGAATCTACCTTGGTAAGACCAGACAATACATTTCAGAGAAGAATCTTATTTAGAAATCCCTACCCAATTTATTTTTCATAATATAAGAATTTAGATTTGACTTATATCCAAGTCCATATAATTTATAAGGGATATATCTCTTTTTAGATTAGAAATTTCATAATTTAAGGGATAATGTTGACATAATAATGTTTTGTTACTATTTTTGAAATAATGATGGTTATTATATATACAGGATAGATGAATTCCTAAAAATATAGATATTGATATATATGATCATATGATATTAACCTATAAGTTTCAATATTATTATTTTAAAACATTGATTGATAACGATCTACTGAGTACATTTTGAATTACCAATATATAAATTATCTTTTTTTGTTCAAATAGTTAAATATTTATTATAATATATCTAAAAATAAAAAGGCTATTCATATTTTAATAATATTACATGTCACTCAAAAAAGATTTTAAAATTTTAGAAGAAATATTTTTTTTTCATAAATAGATTACAATATCATGATTTTAGAATATTGGTGAGTCAAACTATTCAAAATATTTATCACAAATTTTAAAAAATTAAGAAAATTATGAAAATATTTGGAGAAATTATAAGAAATTATGTAACTTTTTATATGATTAATATTTAACATTATAGTAAGTGGAATTATAATAAAATTGACATTAAAAAATAGAGGTTATTACTCTGTATTCTCTTGATGAGTTTTTTTTAGTATGAACTAGAATAGAAAAATATTGATAATGAGATATCTCATTAGGGGAATATTTTTCTTTTGTAACTCATTCCATATATTCACGTTCATTATGTAACTATTTAGGTTCATCTATGTTATATGAGATATTTTATAAAATAAATTTATAAACTATCCATGATTTAATGGAATAGTAATAGTTCATAGAAGAGAAATGAAATAAAACCTTAAATGTAAAAAAAATAAATGTTTAATTAAATTTATTATGACTATAATAAAATAATATTCATAATTCTATAATATCCAAATGAATAAAAAATAAGAATTCATAGAATGAGAAAGAGGATAATTTTATTTAATCATGGTATCTTTCAAAGTATCAATCAACAAAATAATCTATAGAGGGGTTTACAACAACAAAGGTAACCTTTTTTTAAAATTATAATCAATTTAAATATATTTTTCATTATCTTTATTATCTACTTGACACTTTAATAGTGAAAATAATTGATTATAAAATGAAGAGTTACATGGGATGTATGAAAAAATTATTGATTATTAAAATATAAATATTTATAATTTATAATTTCAAATAAAAATCATTTCGATGATATGGATGATTTTTCAAATAGAAAATAATAAATTGATTTTTTTGGAATAATATTCTTTATATAATATTGATAATATTTCTGATGATTTGAGGATGCATAGAAGGGAAATTTAAAACATAGAGATGATGTTAAATGATTGAATGTGCCACCTTAAGTTGGTCTAACTAGGTAAAATACCATATGAGGGTTAGGGAGGAAAAGGGAATGTTGAATAATTTTTTTCCCGAATTGGATTTCATTTTTTCATTAAAAAAATATTATTCTCTCTATTTCTCATTGAAATGTAAAAAATATAAATTAAACCATTAATGAGAAGAATTAATTTAATTTTTTCACTATAAATAATTTTGTACATGGAATATAAAAAGGAATTGTGCTATTATACTAGAATCTACTAAATTGCATAACTGATTTAGGGTTTGGAGAAGAATAATTATCCCCTAGATTTGCATTGATTAAAACATTGAGAATAAACCAGTCTCTCAAATAAAGTGATTAAACCGCTACTCCAAAATATTATTCCACTATTCTAAATTAGTTCAGATTTGGTTCACACATATTTGAGTTTCTCATGAAGCTTTATTTTCTCCTAAGAGATGGAGTCCCATTTACCATGTAGTGTCTTCTTCCAAGAAAACATCATCGATAACCCTTGTAGTGAACCCACCCTAAAATCTTAGAACCAATGGAATCCTACCATTACATTGGAATAAAATATTCGAAAATCATGTCCCAAAGGATAAATTTTTTTTCTAGTATTGGTAAACTAGATACATACATGAGCCTTGTTTTATCACATAATACACTCATTACAACATAATTGTTATTGAGGATAATAAAATAATTACATCTATAATATCCATAAATTTATTTCTCAGTACACTTCATCGAATCCTAGAGAATGGAAACAAAATTAGGGTGAGATAAAATTATCAGTAAAGGTTATGTATAGTGGAAGCAATAATGAGTTAAGTAGAATAGTCAATATGACATGAGAAATAATTGATCACACAATCCATATAATCAATAAAATGAATGGATAAACAATATAAAAAATTATTATATTTAACACATTACATTTAATTATTAAATGAAAGTTAAATGAATATATAGATATGTAAATGGAGAATACCATGGAAAAATAACAACTAAATAAAAATTAATGTAATGCTAAATTATTGGATGTCATATCTGAGGCACAAGGAAACTTATACCATCATAAATTTTCATAAGATGGTTTAAAAATATAGTTAGAAAACTATTTATTTTGTGAAAATTATTTGTATCAGGAGAACCTATTGATTCTTCCAAAGGATATATAAATTCCAGGCCCCACCCATCACTTCCTACACAAATCATTCCTTATATCAAATATAAGATATTTCGGAAAAAATATCCATATTAAATAACAGTTAAAAATTTTACTATATTTCTGAAGAAAATTAAATAAATTTAAAAGTAACCAATGTATATAAAAATTATATACTATTTATGTAAAAATATATATGATAAATTATATGGATAATTTGGGGAAATTAAATGTTTAATGATCATAGGAAATTAAATATTTCAAGGGGGAAAATTAATTAAGGAAGTGAATTCCAATACAATTATTGGCCAAATAAGTCATAAATAATCTAGTAGAAGTCTATGGATTTTATCAATACAACATATCCTAATTGGATTTAAAATATAGAGTAGTTTTTGTTGATAAATAAAAATACAATAAAAATATCTTTTAAAAACATTCTTGACAAAAATATCCCTTTCATTTTGATTTTTTTAAAAATAATTTTCATTGAAAATATGTTTAAATAAAATTTATTTAAAAATAAAACATTTATAATTCAAAAGGATGCTTCGATGAAATGACAGTGGGTAAATTCCTAGATGATGTACAAGGTAAAATAATAGTCCTTTTTCATCGTAGAAAGGTGAAAAAAATTCCTTGTTTGGAAAGAGACAAAAATATTCTTATAAAAAATTGTAAAATAAACAATGGCTAAACATTAATGAATTAAATCATTTTTAAATGGGTAATAAAAATTTTAAAATATTTTAATAATCCATGGTTTTTTGAAAGGAAATAGGTACACTAACTAAGGAGGAAAATGATTTCAGGTTTTAAAAAAAAATATTATCTAAAACATTTTAAGAACCAAAGAGTTGAAAAATAGTACTATTACATTAAAATGTACATGAATAGATAGAGGATAATAAAATTAAATAATTTTTTAATCAATTACTAAATAATTTCCTTTTATGTAAATTCAAGTGTAAATCATCCTGAAGAAAGTGAGTTTGTTAAATTAACCCTTGAAAAGATGATAACATTTATGTGATAATCAATACATGAATAAATTAAGTGAATAAAATATAAATCCACATATAATAATTATAATACATCAATAGATATTAATATTAATTCAAAAAATAATCATATATTATTAACGACAATAAGGATGTAATATAACCTAAGGAAAAAGTAATTGAGTTACAAATTATTTACCACTTAGTAATTTTTTGTTCAAATCACCTTAGAAGAAATAAATCAAATTGAAAATAAAAATACATTTAATAATTAATGAATCATTATATTACATATTAATGTGGAAGTACTTACACAATATATAAGAAATTAAGTACACATTAATAATGTTTGTCTCAAATAATGGAAATTGATACGAATTCTCGTACAACTTAGTAACTTTTGAATCAAAATCCTCATGAAAGAGATTACATAAAAATAAAAATTAAATACCAAGAAGATAAAATAATTCAAGATTTTATATATCAAAATTTTTAGTATATACACCACACAAAAGAAGTAATTTGTGAAAATGTCATATACCTCATTGAAATAAAAGTGTGATAAGAATCCCTTACATTGCGATTCATTTTGAGTGAATATCATTTAAAATACAATATAATGGTTTTAAATATGTAAATAAATTTTATCATAACCATAATAATATTAATGATATCTTATATTGACTTCTTATAATATATTATGACTTTTTTGTTAACAATAATTCTTTATTTTCACTATTTTGGGTGTTAATGGACTTGTTTTTCGATTTTGTTTTGACTTGTTATTTTTTATTCATATGAATATAACTATTTCATCATCAAAATAATGTAAAAAAATATGTAATTATAATATATATCTAGTATATATGTATTTATAATAATGCACATTATTAAGAGATAAAAAAATGAAATGTAGTGTTCAAGGTGAGACATCTAGGTTTAGAGGAGGTACGTTGGTAGATTAATTAAGAAATGTTTGTTAGATGCAATGGTAATGATAGTTGTGAATATTTGGGAAGGGTGAGTGACCCTTTATGGTTGGGTATGAGTGGAATTGATAAATTTTTTTGAAAAGTGAATTAGACCCACGTTTCTACAGTGTTAATTGGAACCAATAATGTTCCAAATTTGAGAAAATGGTGGATGGGGTTTAAATATAAAAAAAATTGATTTTGGACATGTTTTAGGTCATTTTCCCCATATATTTATGGTTTAGTCCCTTTTTAGTCTAATGTTTCTCTACATCATTATAATTTATCTTAATTACCATCAAAAATATTTTTATTTTCAAAAACAATGATGACCTTATTATAAATTAAAAATTACAGAGATTAAAAATAATGACTATATTTTTCCATATTACAATAACAAAATTGGATGAAATTAATGTAAATTTAATCCTACAGAGGAGATGATAAAACAGTTTTTAATTAAAAAATGATCAAAAGAATGCACTGTTTTATATCCAATTTAAAATTTGAATTTATTCTAATGATCTGAATTGGATTAATATATGTAAAATTTATTTATTAAAACATTATAAACAATAAAATAAAATCTAACATTATAAATATTTTTTTGAAAAGTTTGTTTGTATTAAAATTATGTATTTTCATAATTCATCCAAAAATGAAACCTCAGAGAAAAATACAAAAAAAATTAACCGTTATCCAATTTTTATATTTGTTTTTAAAAAAGTAAGTTTATCTTGTCATCATAAATTTATAAATGATACAAAATTTTTATTTTAAATGTGTCATCCATTAAAAGGCTGTAAAATTGACTTATTTTGAAAAATACTATTTTCATCTGTCAAACATGATTTATTATTATCTTATGCCTACCAAATCTATTGGATTAATATAAAAAATATTTTATTGAATATATGGCATATATAATTAATTAATATCATTCAATAATTCTAATTAATATAATTTATCATTATAAAATAACATTATAAGCAGAAAAACATTTCCATTATATTCGATTGGTTTTTATAATAATTTATAATTAATTGTTAATATATGAAATAATAAAAGGTTTTTATAAACCATATTTTTGAAACTAAGTCCATAATATTCTTTAACACTAATTTAACAGATATGTTATATCTTATTAGGTTATATAGTGTTTTTTTATTAATATATTTTTTGTTCATTAAAACTCAGTCTTGCGTGTATTACAAGTCATCAAAGAAATTCCCTATTTTATGAAACACATGCTAAATCTATATCGAATTTATTGAAAGATATATCATATATTGATCTTATTTAAAATCATAAATATATTTCAAAGTCCCAAAATTTTATATTCCCTTATATGCTTGGTTTTTTGGTGGCATACACACTATCAAAGACAATTTATTTTAGAATTTATGAGTGTTACATTCTCCCCCACCTTAATTAAATTACATCCTTGAAATTTAAACTCATCAATGATAATAAATTATTTGATATTTCTTATTATAAACCCTGAAATCATTATTGGGTTTGTAAAACATAAATTATAAAAGATAGAATGGAAAGTAAAATGGTCATGTGGACTAACATATAACTAGGTATCTATATAAAAAACAATCAGTGGAAAGTGGAGATATGGAATTTTAGGAAAATCATAAATATTTATAGTGAGTGACTTAGGTCATTATTCACAAATAAGTGAATGATAAATGGGATAATGAGGTCCTCAAATCCGTAAATCTATGAAGATTTAAAATACTATTGGTTCAATAAAAAGTATGTATTATGAAAATATTTTTTTTTCTGTTTCTTATTATTTTACTAATGGTGAATAATAATTTTACTACCTTTGTATATTAAGAAACATACTTATTTAAGATATTTAAACAAATAAAATTTTCATCCTCTTTCAATTTTTTATCGATTTCTAATTCATCTATTACTTTATGAAATAGATATACAAAATTAACTTTGAATCCTAAAGCACTGAAATAATCATTTAATGGATCATAAGTCCCATAAAAAAGTTTTTAAGTTGGTCTATAACTATTTTCCTAAACTAAATGGTTAATACATTAATATATAAACCTAAAAAAAGACTATTGGTTAATCATTAACATTTATTTTTAATGTTTTTATCTAGAAAAACAATGACACATTATCTGGGACATTATGTAGATTAATGGATGGTATTAAACCCTTATAATCATTCAGTCATGGGTTAATGCCCCACAACCTTTCTGAACATGATTGGTTTTCACCCAGAATACTATTTTTCCACTTCTAAAACTATATTAATATAATTATTAAAATTAATATAACAAAAATCCTTAAAATAAGGTTAATCACTAAATGGAATTTCTACTAAGGTTTTAAATATAACTTCAATAAATAAATACATCATCAGTTTTATTTCAACATTGTCCATTACTTGATATAATGTTTAACCTAGGTCATATAATATCATTATAAATTGAAATCCTTCATAATGGGTTTTATAAAAAATGTGAATTATCCTAAGAGTATCCCCCGGTAGTGTCAAACCAGGTGTCTAATAAGGCTCATTGTTGTGTTCCAGATTCTGCTCGAGTCTGGTCTGACAAACCTAGTCAGAGATGTTACCCTTAGGTATATCTTTTCCAGAACCATGTACACATGTGGAATCAAGAACAGAATGTATTTATAGTAAGACCCAAATAGTACCTATCTTATGAAAATTTTATTATTTTATTATATAATTGTACTCAATGTCTTCCTTATGTCTATGTTCTATAATCTATGTTTTATAAGTCTTTTTCTATTCTTTGTATAATGATTCCTCTCAAACCTACTATTGTTAACCAAAACTATAATCCAGGATGTGGTTTCATACTACTAATATATTTTGAGAAGATAAATTTAAATCTTTTCCCAAAACAATAAACAATTTAGTATTCTTATTAAACCAGATAAATATATTAGTCTTCTTTTATAACTAAACACACTAATTAAAACTCAATTTTTTTTCAAGGATAATAAATTTATTACATCCAGATTATCGCTGAATATCATTCTTAATACACTTTAGGGAATCCTAGGGAATGTAAAAAACGGGGTGATCCAAAATTATTAGTATGGGTCAAGTATAGAAGAAGAAGTAACGAATCAATTAGAATATTTAATATACCTGGGTAAATAATTGAGCACACATTCATGTAATCAATAAACAGAATGGATAAAAAATATGAAAAGGTAATAACTGAAACACATTTACATTAATAAATGAACTGATAAGGAAATTTATCCACAGATATGACAACACTTAAACTCATGGATAAATAATAACTTAGTCAAAATAAAGTAAATAATGAATTATTGGATGACATGTATGAGGCAGATGACAACATTACCCTCAAGACCTTTCACATGATGGTTTTAAACTATAGGTAGAATCCCATCTAATTTTCAGAAAATATTTTTCTCATGAGAACCTATTAAAGCATAAAGGGACTATATAAACACTAGTCCCACCCATCACTACTAGTCCAAATAATTCTTTATATCGAATAAACAATATGCCTTATCAAATATCCATATTGAATAAAGGATAAGAATTTGTCAATATTTCCTAAGAAAATAAAATTACTGTCAATGTAAACACCATATGTAATAAATATATATTATTTAAGAAATAAACATACCCATGGTAAATGATATTCATAATTAGGGAAAATTCAAGGTTCAGTGATCATAGAAAATTGAATATATCAAGTGGACTAAAAGTAACCAAGGAAGTGAATGTCAATATTCTCCTTGGCCAAATAAATCAAAAACCATGTAGAGGATTAATAAGGATGATATGAATAAAAAATATCTTAATAGGGAAAAAATATTGGGTTTTTATGTTTGATTATTAGAAATATTATAAAAAGATCTATTGAAAATGTTCTTGAGGAAAATATCCTTTTCAATTTTATTTTTTAGAAAATACATTTATTTGAAAATAACAATGAAAAATATTTTCAATAAAAAGGAATATATTGAAATTTAAAATTAATATTTGTAAAAAATATTTATGGATAAATCCATACACGCCATTCAAGTTAAAAATAACATTATTTTTACAATAAAAAAGGTCAGTAAAATGCCTTTTCCAAAAAGAGGCAAGGAGATTCCTTTTAAAAAAATATGAAACACAAAATTTTTAAAAAATTATTTAATAATCCATTTTTAAATGGATAATAACATTTTTATAAAAAATGTGTTTTAAAATAATATAGGTTCTTTTCACGACCCGTCCCCTGGGGCCTATTCCCTGACTTCCCCAAGCATGCCTTCCATAGTCCTAGGGTTGTCGACTAGTACCAAAGGCATAAATCCCTAATCTAGGAAGGCATTGCCTTTATAACATGTTAACACTCACAACTAAGTACACAACGAGATACCAACACAAGTAAATTGTATAACAAAAATAGTGCTGAAAAGTAAAAGGGTTCAGAATACAAGCCTAATAGAAAAAAACAAGTACCACTGAAATACAATACAACTTAATATAGAGAAAAAGGCACCTACTCAGTCGTCCTTTGAGGTTCATACCTAATGGGTAGGTAAAAATCACCTCCTCAGCATTCAATGTCTATCTGTCTCCTCTGCGAACCAACACGCTTTATGGTCCACCTCTGTGAACCGTCCAGTTCTGGTACTCTCAGCCTCAGTCAGTGCTATCTATCGTCTACATCCAACACAACAACGTGTGGGCGTAGCCCGTGCAGGGGTGAGTATAACGATACTCAGTAGGGACCACGAGACCCTCAAGGTCTCACAATAATCCAGAAGGGATAAAAACAAAGTATTAAATCAATAGATAAAATTACATAGATATATGCCCATACATATACCTAAGTTATCAATTGATCCATCTCAATCATGAGAAAAACACAGAGGTTCTAACTCATCTCATACCAGGATTTATTAATGGGGTAGTAACAAGTAATATTTTGAACCCTTGACTGCTGGGGAACTCCTTCTCAATCGAGTAAATTGGGCCTACCACGTCACACATATGCTCTTTCCACTAACCTTGGACTACTTAGTTACTCCTCTTATCGAGTATTGTGGTTCTTCCACATCACACAAAGGCACTCCCCACCGTTGGTCTTCCACATCACACAGATGCGCTCCCCATCTTAGCCTACTGAGGTACTCTTAATGTGGAGTACTGTGGGTCTACCACATCACCAAGGTGCTCCCCACTATGGGTCTGCCACATCACCAAGGTGCTCCCCACTGGGCGAGTCGAGTCACTCCAAGTCAAACAGTCAGTAGTCATCATGTCTCATCCAGCTACTAGGTTGCTGCACAAATGATCGCTCGTCTCCAGGAGGATCCTCACCACAAGATTCAGGTCAATGCTCCAACTACCACTAATTACCACTAAGAAGTATCTCAATGTTCTTCCATGTCATAGGAGTCTCCACACAACAGACAACATGTCAATCAAATGATTGGTCTGTGAGTTATTATCCATTTAGACCAGGGGCCCCGGTTGGATTCATGCTTGATCCTACCTGACTGTATCCCATCTTATTGCAAAACTCAAGGGAGTAAAACTAAAAGGGACCGTCTATCTCCAAGGTTTCCAGTGCCACTAACGGATCGTCAAACAGACCTCAGGTGCCAAACTTATGGCCAAAAGATGATAAATGGGTTATAGTGGGCCAGGGTCCTGTCCGACCCGGCCCGACCTGGCCTAGGCAACCCCAGTTCGGGTCAACCCGGCCTGTCCCATTAGGTCTGGCCTGGCCCACAGTGCGGCCTGGACCATTGGGTTTGGCCCATCCCATTGAGTGGCCTGTCCTACTAGGTCCGGCCAGGCGGGCCACGTGGGGCCACGGAGGGTCGTGGGTACCCTGAGGGAGTGTGGCTGCAGGGTGGCTCAAATGGCCGGCGGGCGGTGCAAGTCAAGGTGGCTTGGAGGGCCATGGGCAGTGCGAGCCGACACAGTTCAGATGGCTGCGGCAAGGGCGGTTCTACTGGGGTGCGGGGCCGGTTCGGTCGGGAGGCTGGAGAGCTGTGGGGGCGTGGGGTTGGTTCGGCTGGGAGGCTGGAGCACCATGGTCCAGCTCGGTCGAGGTACGGAGCCGGGGTGTGTGGCTAGTTCGGTGGGAGACCAGAATGCCACAAGGGTGGCACGGGTCACGGAGCCCATTGGTGGTGGCACATTTTCCTTCATCGCCTTCGTCTCCTTCCTCCATTTCTAGGAGTACGCCAAAGAAGAATGATGAAGGGGTCAGGCCATGTTTGTTTGGCCCAAACCCTCCGCGTTTAGAGTGATAGAAAGAGGTTCACAAAGAACAAAGTGTGAACATGTAAGGAAGATATTATAAAACATCACTTCCCACAACCCTTGTCAATTTCTATTCCAAAATGCAGAAAAAGAATTAAAAGGGGTGAAAATGGGAAGGGATTATCAATAAACCCCTACCTTGATCGTTATATGATAATGATGAAGACAGAATAAGGTGATGTTGTTGGCGTTCGTCTCATCCGCCACACACCTCCAATTCCAGGCTTGTGTGTTGTTACATTGTATTCGAAGGCGTTTCTCTTTGAAGGGTGTCCCAATGAAGAAGTCGACGTCGACATTCTACGTCGGTGGAGTGTTCTTTGTTTGAGAGCATAATCCTCCAAGAGTTGGCCATCGTGGCACTTTACCAGGACTTCATCACTTGGTGAAGCTGTCCTGAATACTCCTCCCAATCTCCATACATATAAGAGGGGGGAGGTATGTAATGATCGTGGAATTTATGACGGTTCTTTATTTAGAACCTTCCTATATTCCAACAACATTGTTACTTAAAATTTAAAAAGGGACATGCCAATTAAATTTGTTGACACAATTTAATGTGGTGCATTGGCATAAATTAATGTAGAGGGGGTTGGCATAATTAATTTAGAGGAAGCTCAAGAGGATCCTCCACATTAATGAGGGAGTTGAAGAGGCTCTCACTCATTTATTATGGGAGTTGAGAGGTTTAGGCATTGGGTGGTCCCCACCACTATAATTTCTCATGGGAGGTTAGGTTAGGGTGGTCCCAAACACCATAACCTCTCATGAGAGGTTAAGGTCTGGTGGTTCCAACACCTCAACTTCCAGATGGATGTTTTAAAAAAAATATAAAATAAAACGTGTGTTTATTTTATTTTATTATTTCATAAAAAACCCCAAAACTAACTTCCACCCTTGACCAACTACCATCGAGGTGAATGTATCATTAAGATAAAACTGACGTTGTGAGTTCAACAGTTCCATCAAATTTCTATTCGGATCAACGGTTCAAAAGTTATAAAAACTGGCTCACACGTTTACTGAATGGAACTTAACAAAAGTTCAGAAATTCATTCTGGGCACTTCGGGCCTCGGAATCATGCGCCATCAATTTTTCACGGGCTTGTCAAATTCCCATTTATTTTTAAAAAATTACGTGGAAATTATAGGTCTTTATATTCTCCCCACCTCATGATTTACTTCCCTTTAATCCACAACTCAAACTAAATGAACAAGTGGGGAAAATAAGCACGCATCTGAGCCTCCCGCTCTCATTTGCTCTCTTGGAGGTTCCCGTGATATCAGCGAATGCGCACTAGAGGTATCGACCATCCACAAAGGACCTGCTCCAATCAATCCTAAATCTCCACTGGAACCTCTATAATAGTCGCCCCATCGTCGATGTCTAGCTCTCCATGGTCAATGATGTGAGAAGGGTCATGCACATATCTCTTCAGCTGGGATACGTGGAAGATGTCGTGCACTCGGTGCAACTGAGGTGGAAGAGCTAAGTGGTAGGCCACCTCACTAACTCTTCTGAGGACCTGAAAAAGGTCTGATGAACCTCAGAGATAACTTAACACCTCGGAAAAATCTTCGTAGACCTCGTCGGGGTGAGACCCGTAGAAAGACGTGGTTTCCTTCCTCAAAATCCCGAGGTCTCTGTCTCCTATTGGCATATGACTTCTTCCTACTCTGTATAGTCTTCTTATGCTATTGGATAATGTACACCATCTCCGTGGTAGACCATACCATCTCTGGTCCCACGAGTGATGGGTCCCCTGGGTCAGTCCATCACAAAGGTGATCTGCAAGGTCTCCCGTAAAACGCCTCGAAAGGTTCCATCCCAAGGGTGGAGTGATAGCTATTGTTGTATGAAAACTCCAAAAAAGTTAAGTGATCCTCCTAGCTGTGACCAAATTCAAGGACATAAGAACACAACATGTCCTCGAAGGCCTGAATGGTCCACTCAGTCTGACCATCCGTCTAAGGATGGAAGGCAGTGCTCAAATGACGATGCGTCCCGAAAGCCTCCTGCAACCCATTCCATAGCCGGGATGTAAAACATGTATCGCGATCAGAGACAATCATTGTAGGTACTCCATGTAGCCGCAAAATATTCTAAACATAGAGGTGTCCCATGTTCTCTACTGAACCCTGCTCTCTAATCGGTAAGAAGTGGGCCGACATGGTGAGTCAGTCGATGATCACCCAGAAAGAGTCATGACCCCCGTATGTACATAGATGTCCTATCATGAAGTCCATAGATATCCCATCCCACTTCCACTCTAGAACTTCTAAAGGCTAGACCATGCCTGATGGTACCGGATGCTCTTCCTTCTCTTGTTGACAGGTGAGGCATTGAGAGACAAACTCTGCTACTTCTATCTTCATTCCTGGCCACCAGTGCTATCATTGGGGATCCTGGTACATCTTCGCCCCTCGTGGATGTACCGCTAGAGGGGAAGTGTGGATCTCCCTAAAAAATTCTTCCTGATGTGACACTGGTACCATGGTACATCCTATAAAGTGGATGACGTGCTCCCCACCTTCAGAAAATCCATCAGGTGCATGTCCTGTAGATATCTGAGCACATCATGTCTCGTAGTTAGCGTCCCCACGTTGCGCCTCTCTAACACTCTCAAGAAGAGGGGGAGTTACTATAATAGACTGTAGAAAGACTGCTCTTTATCTATCCACAAAGTATATCTATAACGTAGCCAACTGCTCCATCGTCTCTCCTGGCAACTGTATACCAGACCTCCTGTTGAGTGCATCTGCACCAATGTTCCCCTTCCCAGAAGTATAGAATATCTCAAAGTCATTGTCCTGGAGGAAATCAAGCAAACATCACTGTCTCAAAATCTGGTCCTTCTGAGAGAATATATATCTGAGACTCTTGTGATAAGAGTACAGTGTAAATTTGTCACCCATCAAGTTGTGTCTCCACATCATTAAGGCAAAGACCACTGCTTCTAACTATAGTTCTTGGATAACGTAGTTCTCTTCATGCTATCTTAGTTGTCGAGAACCATATGCGATCAATTCTTTCTCCTGCATTAGAACACATCTGAGTGTGGTCCGTGATGTGTTTTAGTAAACTATGTACCATACGCCCTCCTCTAGAAGCCTAAAGATGGGGGCACTAGTCAGCATATGACTCTTCTCCTTAAAACTCCACTGGAATTTCTCCAACCAAACAAAGGGTCTCCCCTTCTTCGTCAATGCTAATAGTGGTGCTGCAACTCTGGAGAAGTTTGGAAAAAAACTCTTGTAGTATATAGACAAACCCAATAAACTTCGTACCTCCATCACAATCCTGGGTGGCTCCCAAGAAAGTAGCGCCTCAATCTTTGCTGGATCCACTTCAACCCCAACCATCGATATGACAATTCGTAGGAAGTGAACCTCTCAGATCCCGAACTGGAACATTGAGAGCTTAACATAAAGCTGGGGATCTCGAAATGTCAACAGTACTACCTGAAAATGATAGGTATGCTCCTCCTCAGTAGTCAAGTACATCAGAATGTCATCGATGAAGACCACAATAAAGTGATCAAGTTATGGCTGAAAGATCCTATTAATGAGTCCCATGAACACTATTGGAGTGCTGGTCATGCCAAACGACATAACCAAGAACTCGTAATTACCATACCGGCATCTAAAGGATGTCTTCTGCACATCATCATCTCGAACTCTGAGATGGTGATAGGCTGATATGAGGTCTATCTTCGAGAACCATTGTGCTCCCTTCAGCAGATCAAAGAGGTCATCAATCCTCGGGAGTGGGTACTTATTATTCACAGTCACTTGTTTCAGGTGCTGATAGTCGACACAAAGTCTCAAGCTCCCGTCCACCTTCAGGGTAAAAAATCGGGGTTGTCCAGGGAGAAACATTGGACCAGATGAATCCCTTTCCCTGTAAGTCCACCTGCTGTACCCGCAACTCACAAAGCTCCGCGGGAGCCATCCGATACACTGTTTTAGATATCGGTGTCTTTCAAGGGTACGAGTCAATATAAAAGTCTACCTCTCGGAGATGAGGTAGAATCATAACATCATCAAGAAAAAACATCCGCGTACTAGTCCACCACTTCATGATAATTCAGACCCTCCACATCAACCTCTCCGAGGGTAAGGTTATCCAAATGATGAGTAATCGGCTGCACCCTCCTATGGGTAAGTCCATACTTCACTGAAAAGGATCCCTTCTAACTGGTGAAGGTAAAACTGGTCCCATCCATGTGGGAACACCAAAAATTATGCCTAATACAATCAATCTGAGCATGAACTGTAGATAACCAGTCCATACCGAAATTGAAATCTTAAATCCTCGATGCTACTACTAGGAGATCCCAGTTGAAGCTCTCACCTCTTAGAGTAAGCTCACTTTTCCGGCACCAGTGCGTAATCATCAAATATGCTCCCATAGGAGTCTCTACCTTTAAAGATCGAGCCAATATCTCCGTCGGAATCTCTGAGCTCCGAACGAGGGCAGTAGAAATAAAAGAATGACTCACACCTATGTTTATAAGTACCATAGAAAAGGTGGAGTAGACAATGATCCTACCTTGTATCATCATTGGAACGTCGTGATCCTAGGCCTCAACTGCATGGACCTGAGCTCCCACTTTTCCACCTACTCCCTATGGTCAGGGTGGACCTCCTGGTGGTGGTGGCAGTAACATCTCAAATCGTCTCCCACCACCAGCTACTTGGCCAGCTCCTCTGCCACGTCTGCCTGCTCCACACGGACCACCTCGATCGAATCTATACCTCTGCCTAGGTAGTCCTTCGACCATCCTCTAATCATCTGAACGGTGGGGTGGACAGTCACGAGCCATGTGACCCCGCCCTCCATTAGTGTAACACTACCTGCTCCTGGCATGACTGGCTTCACTTCGGGTGCCCCGTACAACCTATCTTGAGTCATGCGGTGTTCCACCTATAGGTCTAGTCCTCTTGGAACTCTGCAGCATCTGTTTGCTTCCAGCTACAAAATACACCACTATGTGATGACCGGTAGTGGGTCTCACTGCCGGTGACTACTCAGTAAGGAAACTCTCCATTAAGATGTCTCTCTCTTACACCGCCGCCTGTGTCGGGATGCTGAGTCAGATCACTGAATCTATTATATCCTGCCTAAGTCCCTATTCGAAGGTCCAAGACATAAAGAAAGGGTCTCGGCCATATCTATGGAGTAGTGTGAGAGGTCAGTGAACCTCACTGAATACTGAGCTATAGTCATGCTACCCTGCTGCAGATGAAGAAGCTCTTGTATGCGGTCTGTGTGAAGAGTCACTGTGATAAACGCTGTCCGAAACAGGCTATCGATGACTTCCCATAAAAGTGTCACATCATCGTGAACCTGGAGTATCAAGCTGCCCCATTTTCCCACTATTTCTTAGATAAGTTTGGTGGCAAGGATCACCATGAAATCAGATGGTGTCCCTACCAATCAGAAAACTCTCACCACAGACTCCAGCCAATCCTCAGCTGCGTGTGGGTCCATATCTCTGATGATCCTGGGTGGCCTCTGGCACTGGTACTCGTGCAACACACTCAAGCGGCATACACTGTTTGCTGCTAGGGATGGTGGAATCGGTGTCTCTATGGGGAATGGTACCGTTGGTGACTCCGCTGGTGCCTCTACCGGAATAGGTCCCTACACCGAGGCCTCATCACTCAGTGGGCTATCAGTGCGTACAACTCTCGGAACACTAGGTGGCTGTCTGCGTGGAGGAATCCTGAAAAGAAACAGGTGTGACAAAGTCAAAATGTTATAGCAAGTGAGCTGACTTGGTGAGCTGACTCAAAGTGTTCAAAAAGAAGTCTCCTGAATACACACATGCAATCCGTGTTTTCATGAACTGAGTCGGATATCAAAAGTCAAGGTTTTGGTGTATGGATACGTCATCCGCCACACCTACAATGGACTACCTGAACTAAAAACCACACTCAGTACACAAAACACTATTACCATTAGAAAGATAGATCAGATTCTTAAGTTCTGTAGTAGAACAGACTCCTTTGATACCAATTTGTCATGACCCGTCTTCTGGGGCCCATGTTGTGACTACCCCAAGATCTCTTTCCATAAATCAGGGGTTGGCAACATTAACCAAAGGCATAAATTCCTAAACTAGGAATGCATTGCATTTATAACCAGTAAAAACTCACAACCAAGTACACAACGAGATACCAACACAATTAAACTGTATAAAAAAAGGGTGATGAAAAGTAAAAGGGGCCAGAATACAAGCCCAATAGTAAAGGTACGAGTACAACCAAAATACAATACAAATGAAGATAGAAAAAAATCTATTGGTTCATCCTCCAAGGTTCCTACCTGAAGGGTAGGTACATATCTCCTCCTCAGCACTCTACGTCTGTCTGTCTCCTTCACGTACCAACACGCCGAATGGTCCTCCTCTGGGCACCGTCCAGTCTTGGTACTCTCAGCTTCAGTCAGTGTTTTCCTTTGTCTAAATCAAAAACAACAAGGTGCGGGCATAACTCGTGTAGGGGTGAGTATAACAATACTCAGTAGGGACCTTGAGACCCTCAATGTCTCACAAAAACCCAACAAGGAGAAAACACAAAGTATGAAATAAATAGATAAGCGTACTTAGTTATATGACCGTACATATACCTAAGTGATCAAGTGATCCATCTCAATCATGAGGAAAACACAGAGGTTCTAAATCAGCTCATACCAGGATTAATTCTAGGGGTAGTGATAAGTAACATTTTGAACCCTTAGCTATTGGATAAATCCTTATCTATCGAGTACAGTGGGCCTACCGCATCACACAGAGGCACTTCCCACTAACCTTGGACTGCTGATGTACTCCTCCCGTCAAGTACCATGGTTCTTCCATGTCACACAGAGGCGCTCCCCACCGTGGCTCTACCGCGTCACACAGAGGCACTCCCCCTCAAAGCCAGTTGAGGTACTCCTCCTGTTGAGTACCATGGATCAGGCACATCACCAAGGATCTCCCCACCGTGGTTCTTCCGCGTCACAAAGGCACTCCCCACTGGGCCAGTCGAGTCACTCCGAGTCAAACGACCAACAATCATCATGTCTCATCCAGCTACTAGGCTCTCGAAAAAATGCTCTCTTGTCTCCAGGAGGATCCACTCCACAAACTTCTGGTTCATGCTTCAACTACCAAAAAGTCCCAGGATGAACTGTATTAAAGGTATTCTAGGTCATAAGGGTATCCATGAAATAGACAAAGCATTAATCGGATGCCCGATCCGTGAGTTATTAGCCTTTTAGTCCTGGGGCCCAGTTGGATTCGTGCTCGATCCAACCTGACTGTATCTCATCTCAATCCAAAACTCAGTGGAGTAAAACTCAAAGGGACCATCTCTCTATAAGGTTTTTAGTGCTGTGTACGGTTCATCAAATGGATGTCCGATGCCATAGTTATGGCCAAAGGAAGATAAATGGTTCATAGTGGACCTTGGTCCAGTCCGACCCGACTGGCCAGACCCAGCCTGGGCAGACCCGGTTCTGGTCGACCAGGCCCGTTGGGTTCGGCCAATTTGGTTTAGTGGCCCGGTAAGCTGGGTCTGACCTGGCAGGCCGCGAGGGGCCACAGAGGGCCTCGATAACCATGAGGGCATGAGGTCGTAGGGCGGCTCGGTCAGGGAAGCTCGACTGGGGCAACTCGGAGGTCTGGAGGGTGGCATGAGATGGGGCGGCTTGGAGAGTCTCGGGCAGCATGAGTTGGGGTGGTTTGGAGGGTCGTAGAGAGGGCAGTTCGGTCGGGACCTGGGGCTGGTTCAGCCGTGAGGCCGGAGCACCGCTCGGGCTCACGGCCGGTTCGGCGAGGAGGCCGGAGCGTCGCGGGGTGGCTCGGCTGGGGTTCCGAGCCGGGGCGCGCGTCCGGTTTGGCCGGGAGACTAGAACACCGTGGGGATGGTGCGGGTCACGTAGGCCACGGGTGGCGGCGCCGTTGCCTTCATCACCTTCATCGCATTCGTTGCCTTCCTCCATTTTGAAGAGTACACCAAAGAAGAACATTGGAGGGGTCGGGCTATGTTTGTTTGGCCTGCACCCTCCGTGTTTAGAGTGATAGCAAGTGGTTCACAAATTACGAAGCATGAACGTGTAAGAAAGATATTTTAAAACATCACTTCCCACAACCCTCGTCAATATCAATTCCAAAATCCTGCAAAATAATTAGAAGGGGAAAACTTAGGATATGATAATCAATAAAACCCTAACTTGATCATTAGATAATGTCGACGAAGAGGGAAGAAGGAGAAGTTTTTTTTCATTCGTCTTGTCCACCACATAGCTATAATTCTAGGCTCGTGTGTCATTTCGTCGTAGTCAAAGATGTTCCTCCTTGAAGGGTGTCTCGTGGAAGAAGTCAAAGTCAGCGTTCTTCATGAGTGCAACATTCTTCATTGGAGAGTGTAATCCTCCAAGAGTTGGGCATCGCAGCACTTTACCAACGGTTCGTCACATGGTGAAGCCATCCCAAATCCTCCTCCCATGCTTCATATATATAAGAGTGAGGGGGGAGGTATGTAACGATCATGGAATTTATGACGGTTAATTTATTAGGAACCATCCTAAATTCCAACTATGTTGTTACTTAAAATTTAAAAAGGGACAATCCAATTAAATTACATTGGCACAATTTAAGGTGATGAATTGACATAAATTAATGTGGAGGAGGGCTGGCACAATTAATGTTGAAGAAGCTCAAGAGGCTCCTCCACATTAATGAGGGAGTTGAAGAGGCTCTCCCTCATTTATTATGGGAGTTGAGAGGTTTTGGCATCAGGTGGTCCCCACCACCATAACCTCTCATGGGAGGATAGGTTCGGGTGGTCCCCACCACCATAACATATCCTGGGAGGTTAAGGTCTAGTGGTCCCCACACCTCAACTTCCACTTGGAGGTTTTGAAAAACTAAATAAAAAAAACATGTGTTTATTTTATTTTTTTATTTCCACATAAAGCCCAAAAACTAACTTTCATCCTCAACCAACTGTCATCGAGGTGAATGTATTATTAAGTGAAAACTAGTGCTGTGAGTTCAACAATGCCCTTAGATTTTAATTCTGAGCTCTAGTTCACAAGGTAGAAAAACATCCTCGCACGTTTATAGAATGTACCTGAAAAAAAGTTCAAAAATTCATTCCAGGCACTCCATGACTCAGAATCACATGCCATCAATTTTTGAGGACTCATAAAATTCCAATATATTTTTTTAAAAAAAATTACATAAAAATTATGGGTCTTTATCGTTCTCTAACTAAATTGGAAATGAATTCAGGGGTTCCTAAAAATAATTTCTAAAATATTTTAGGTACTAATGACTGGGAAAATGGATCTATTATTTGAAAAATATAATAAATAAACATAGGATATGAAAATTTAAGTATTTATTAAACCATATCCCTGTAATTTCTCAGATAGAAATTCGATTTTAAAAAATCATGAAAAAAAAGAGATTGTGAAATAAACCCTTTAATAGACTATAACTTTGTTGTTAGAAATAATAAATGAATAGATTATGTGTATCAAATGTAAATACACATATAAGAATATGAAAAAATTAAGAGATATTCAATTTCATTATACATATAATCATATAATATTAATTACATTGAGGAAGTAATATAACCCAATGGAAAAGGAATTGAGTTATGATGTTTTATTACCACTTAGTAATTTTAAATTGAAATCCCCTTAGAATACATAATTCAATTTGCAACTAAAAAAACAATAATGAATAATGAATCATGATACAGTAGGTCAAAATTGTAGTGTTTATAGAATATGTAAGAAATTTGGTACATAACAATAAATCATCTCTCATAGAATGGAAATTGAGATAAAGTCTCCTACTAATATGTATTTTTTGAATCATAAGCCCTATAAAAGAGATAAATTAAAAAGAAACATTAAATAAAATAAAGATAAAATAATTGATGATATAATATATAAAAAAATTCAGTATATACACAACACAAAATACTTATGTGGTGAAAATAATATATGCCTCATAGAAGGAAAATTGAGACATAAATGCCTTATATTATGTTTCCTTTTGAGTGAAAATCTTTTAACCAATAGTATAATGGTTTTAAACATGTATATAACTTATAATAGAACCATAATAATATTTATAATATCATATATTATAGTCTTATAATATCTTATTACCTATTTTTTAATAATCAATTATTATTTTAACTATTTTGGGTTTTAATGGGCTAGTTTTCTGAGTTTGTTTTGACCGGTTATTTTTTTTCTTCTATTGTCAATCAGGATTGAATCATATATAGAATATAAACCATTATGTAATTATAATATATATAAATTATATATGTATTTATTATAATCCATATTATTTTGAGATAATAAATGAAATACCTCATTCACAGAGACGGTATGCCTCATGTACACATGAATAATACTTCCATTTATTTTTATGTATTGAAAGATTGAAATGTAAATGGGATATTTTTATATTAAAATTATATTATCCCATTTATGTCTTATATGGTACATATTTGTCTTATAATAATTCATTAATATATTCAATCTATAACATGAACGAATCAAATCGCATTGAGGAGGCGATAGTCCACACTTTCACAAATGATGTTATTGAATTCCCATAAAATGGAAATCATGAAGGTATGATTTATATATTCATTACATAAGAAATATGACATAAGAAATATAATATATATCATATATAAATAATTATTCCATCATAATTAAAAACCATGAGAGGTGGTAAATGAAAAATGAATGACATTGTTTTTCCAGGCGATCGTTCTTCGTACACATAAACAAGAAGTTTGTTACCAATTAGATGTAAGTGTGTATAATTTTTGGTTGAAAACATAGAATAAAAAAGTATATATATATTTTGGATATTATTTTATTATGTAATCATCTAATAAGAAGAGTTTAGGGGTGGGGGGTGGAATAAAATGAAAGTGATAGTTGAAGAATGTCACCTAATTTTTGGGAAACTCATTTTGGTTTATAAGAAAATGATTTATTTGTACAATTTATTATGAAGGTGGGGATTATAGGTTTTGAAGATTGTTTTTTGGATATTATTTTATGATATTTTGGTCGAGACAAAGGTATTGAGAGGGTTCCATAATGTTTAAGGTTTGTCCTATTGTTGTGTCATTGTTCTCTTAATTACTGTATTTAATTTTAATCACTTTCACTAATATTTTTTATCAAAAAAATATTTTGACCTTATTAGACATTATAAGTTATTTTTATTAAAAATATTTAATCTATTATTTCAAATTCATTTCAAAATGTTTTAAAAATTAATTGAAATGTATTCCTGCAGATGGGATGATAATGTAGGTTTTTAATGTAAAAATGTTCAAAAGTTTGTTGTGTTTTTATATTAAATTTTAAATTTAAATTGAATAAAATTACATAAATTGGATTTATATTTTTATAATTTTTCTAATTAAACCTTAAAAAAGTTAAACAAATATCTTATCATATAAATAAATTAGACGAAAAATCAAGATTCAATGAAAATTTAGTATTTTTCAGAATTCATCAAAAAAAAGAAACCGCATAGAAAAATACCAAAAATTCACCATAAAATATTTGTTATGTTTTAGTTTCAAAAATTATGTATTTTTTTCATAATAAATTTATAAAATTTTAAAAAAATTTATTTAGAGAGGTTTTTGAATAAAATGCGGTAAATTTTTTTAGGAATAATACCATTTTTATCTGTAAAATAAGATTTATTCTTATCTTATACACATATAATCTATTGGAATAATTTTAATTTTTTTATTGAATATATAATATTTATATTTTGTTAATATCATTTACTAATTATAATTAATTTAATTTTTTAGTATAAAATACCGTTGAGAGCATATAAACACTTCCTTAATATTATTAATTGTTATCCTATGAATTCATTTTATATTTGTATAAATGTTTTTTCATAAATTAGTTAATATTAATCATAAATTCTAATTTAATGGCTTGGTTATTTTTTATTATGTTAGTTAATAATTTTTTATTAATTTATTTTTGTTCGGTAAAACCTGGTCATGCATATAACACAATTCATTAGAGAAATTTGTTATTGTGTGTGATGTAATCAAAATTAATGTCACATGCATTTCAAACAATATCATATATTGAATTTATTTAATATAGTAAATATATTATAAAGTCTTATAATTTTATATTCCCTTACACACATGGTGTAATGTGTCATACACCCTATCAAATACGTTGGTTTTATTTTCTAATTTTGGGCCATTACACATTTTTTGAACAAATTTTCAATTTACTTAATTCACGGGACACTATTCACCACATAACACACCTTCAAAAAATATAATTTTTCTATTATATATCCATGAATTTCTTAGAAATTTTTCCGATGGAATTAATTATATTCTTTAAATATGACTCTTACATCTCAAACTGAATATGTTTTGAAGAAATATTTTCCTTTGTGATGACATATTTCTTCATAGTTTCAACATCCTTCATATATTTCATCATTGTTTATAAATGTTTTTATATTTAACATAATTTATCAAGTGATGATCTTATGAAATTAAATATTTTATTTTTAATTAAGTGATTATGGGTCCTTATATAAGATATGTTCGTTAAATCGATTGATAAACAAATTTATTTGTTAAATTGTGACATATTCTACCAATTACTGATCCTACTACCCAAATGGCCTAATGTCCTTCTATTTTTATTAAATTTTGGACAATCCACATTTTAATTTTTTAAGGGGATCACATAAATTGCCTATAGGATCTATGATATTACATGACTTGTAGGTCTTAGAGGAATTCATCTAGAATATATCTACCTAGAACTACTCCTCAAGATTATCTGTATCATGATGTCAACTCTCCACTTTCACATGGCTACTCAGTAAGGCATCTCGTACATGCATATGTTGGACCTAATGGAAATTTATATAACCTACCTTTATTTAAATCCGATTTCTCTACTCTGGTGAATGCACATAGTCTGAATCCTCATATAGAGCCCACTCCTCAAAGAGTCTCCTTGGTTCATTTATTCATAATTTAATTTGTCATGAAGGCCTTTAGGTGTCCCAATGTCCTTGAGTTAGCCCAAAGGCCATGAGGTGGCCTTAAATCATTAATGTCCCAACGACCTTGGTTGAACCAAAGTCCATGAAGGACTCGAGGTCCTAACCAGTGACCTGAAAGTAAAAACGGATGAATAGTTCATGTTTCTATAGTACTGAATAGTACCTACTACATTACCTATTACAATGCCTACTAGATTACCTGATACAATGCCTTCACTAGTTCAGGTGGTGTTTAGGGGGTTTTGGAGTATTTAGGTTCTTGTGATGGCTATAAATGTAGTTTACATTGTGAACTAGATTCCTGATGTAAGCCTATTTTGGGTACAATCCATGAAATACATTCATTACATGAATTTTCTTTAGGACATGATCTTTATTTATATCATGTATTCTTTTCTCATAATTTTATATTAATTTTAACAAATTCCTTTCTTATGTTAATATAACATGAAGTATTTATGCTACAGGTTAATGATATTTTATGTGAATATTTTCTTCTCATTTGGTTTCGTTCCACTATAATACTTCATCTTAATTAATTTGGATATGCTATCCTCCCTTGATCCATAGGCCCCTTACTTGAATTTTGGAATGTTCCACCCATTTTGGATCACTCTGTTTGATTCTTTTATGTCATGCATGGTTGGTTGTATCCCTTCTGGTATGTGTGATCTTCCTCTTCCTATTTTCAATCATATCTTTTAGTTTGGTAGTGATTTTGAGACATGGTTTTTTGGATCATTATTATAAGGATGATATTCAATATATCTATTGTAGGTTAATTCTGGTGTTTTATCGTCTAGTGTCTTGCTTTAGTGTTGTTTTTGGTGATTTTGTTATGTAATTATATGTAAGTGTTTATTTTACCTCTCCCCAATACTTTTCTTTGTAACATGATTTTAATATGTGATAATCTATGTTTGGGCCTTCATTTCAACCTTTTGAGTTAACTTCTCTCCGGTGGTGTGTATATCATGATGCAAGTGGTGTGAACTACTAGTTTGAGGAAGGTCATTATATCTCTATAATATGAAATTTGAACCATAATTTCCATTTTTCTTATAATTTTTTTTATAAATTAATTGGAATGATTCTTTTATGGGTTGATTTGTTTTTATAAATGGGTTATTTAGGAAGGATGGTTAACCTTATTTTCGTAAATGAAATTTGTTTTGATGGAATTTTAATATGGACTGTGAAATGGATTATGAAACTGGTTTTCAAAGATTATTGATGATAAAAATGTTTGTTTAGTAATGATTAAGAAAAGTGAAATACCCTTTGGAATGATTTGACATGTAGTTCATGGGAATCATTGGGTACAAGGTGGAAGCTTTAGCTATATTCCTCATCTATGGATATCTTCCAGGAAGTTCATTCATGGAGATTTTCATTTTCTCTGTAGGATATGTGTCCTATGGACTTGTTAGGGATGTTTGGGGGCCATCTTTTTATGGTGTTCATCTTCCCCCTAGACTCAATGAATATGTTCAGGGACTTGATGTGATCACTAGTAAATATTGTAGTATGAGTGATCTAGCTAAATTGACCTAATGTGATCCATGTATTATATACCATTATCTTTGGTTTGTGCTATTTAGTGTTAGATATACCTAATTTTCCTTAATATAATTTCAAATCGTTTGTAGATTTATTTGTTGAAAATATTTTACTTGGATTTATTTGGGAACAAATGGAAAAGAGGAATTTATTTACTATAATTTTTATATTAAAACATTTCAGTTGTTATCAATATATTTTCTATTTAAAATTGTGCATATATGGATTTATATATATATATTTGATAAGGAACACTTGGGTGGGATCCTATTGATCATATTATCTCATACCCTACAAATTCCCTCATGAATGTTTAAAAATTGTATTGTATTTTAATACTTGAAAAGAAAAAGTTCTTGCAATTAGTAAGTGAGGTTCATGTTTGATGGGTATAGATAAAAAGTGCCGAGATGATGAGAGGATGCCCATTTGTCATATGGAGTAGTTTTTTGTGGTATAGTTGTCCATTGTGGATGGTAGACATGTACCTTAGAGTTTTCATCAATTTGCTTTTGGGTTATATTATTACCATAGATATTTATTTGTTATAGAACAAATTCTATAGTTGTTCTTTCCATTTTGTATATATGTCATGTATATTGTTTTTGGGTTGGTGGAATCATTCCCTATGGTTGTTGTTTGCTGACTGTGTGGTAGTTTCTAACCCAATCGGATAAATAATTCCTTTCAAGTAATACTATAGTTTAGTTAGTGTATCATCCATTAAGGGTTATTTGGGTTGGGTAATGAAAATCTAGTAATATAGGTGGTGTTTCCTCAAGATTCATTATCATAGAACATCTATTTTACCAGATATAAGATAATTTTTACTTGAGAAGTAGGTTGTTGTGAGTGCCAAGCTAGCTCTTTCCATAGTGAGCCTCAAGATTCCATGGGATGTTGGGATATGTGTATCATGTGTTGGGGATTTTGATCTTTGTCTCATTTAATAATTATTTTTATCTCATTTAAACTTATTATCCTATTTTTAATAATTTACTCTCTTTATATTATGATGAAATGCACCATGGAGATGACTTCTACATTTTACACAGGAGGGTTCTATGAGAGATTCTCATCAAGGGAATCCTTCTTTGGATTAAAACCATTTAAGGGATAAAATTTGTGTAGTTAATGGAATGAATAAAAATATTACGAGAGTTTGGAACTAGGATATAAAGGCGTATCCATGAGTGAGAGTAGACGAAGATCAAGATCGGCAGTTCCTTTATGAGAATCCCATATCCTTTAAGTGTTTGAATGAGGCCCAATAGGTAGAGGAATGGCTAAAAACATCAATCTGGAATTTTATTTTCTAGTTACACTAATGGATATCAAAGTGATGTGAATGATGTCTAAGATTGGGGGCCCCAGAATCCCATGTGGGATTCCATCATAAACAAAATAGGCTCTTTGACTTGGATTGGAAGTGTTTCAAGACCCTCTCCTTTAAATAGTTCATCCCAATGTATCTTATTCTATTGAAATCTTTGTAGTTTTTCTACATAAAGAAAGAAGAGTTATCATTGTTGGAATACACCAAGATTTTTATTGAGCTGGTTCATTTTTTAGGAGGAGGTATTGAATAGCAAACTGAGAGCTCAGAAATGTCATCCAAGGTTGTAAAATAATATTTGATCTTGTTTTTATATGATAAATATTACCACATATACTGATAGGGTAGAAATATCCATGATAGTAGTAGTGGACTCTATGGGAAATAATTAATCATAAAGACTTTATTTCTTACCTAATGGATGCATTGGTGGTGCGCATTGGAAGAAGAAGAAGGTGCATGATAATCACATGAGTAGTAGATGTGGTCCCAAGCCATGGACCCCCTCTTGACCATCAATTGTATCCCGAAGGGAGCCCTTGATTTTAAATAAATGTGACATGGTAGGGAACACAAGACACACTTTTCCCATACATAAAATGTTTTGTATATCATATGGCTGTTATGTCTATCTAAAAAAAATCTCCTAGGATATATGTATTCCTTATTTTTTTCAATTATATTCACACCTAATGGTCACTACAACATAATCATAAGCTTCCATGTACACATGTATCAATCCGTAGGTCTCATGAGTGAATAAATTTATCATAGTGGATGTGTTTCTAGAAGGGGTTGATTTGGGCCCAACGATTGTGAAAGGTATCATTTTTTTAAACCTTTACACCAACTAATCTCTTTATGAAGATAGATCTAAATATCATGTTTGATGATCAAATGTAAAATTGTTATCTTCTTCCAAGTGTTTAACTATGGGAAACCTCATGCTATTTTCATAGAAGCTTGATTGTTAAATTTATTTGTGCGTGTAATATCAAATATTAAACTAAGTGATGGTTAAGAATAGGTACCATTTTCTTCATTAGGATGACTTGTTTGACCAGTTAATGGGGGTGACTTGGTTTTTGAAAATTATACATTGGTCGGTTTATCATTATCTCCACGCTTAGAACCGTGATATTCCAAAGACCAGTTTTGGGAGTAGGTATTGAAATTTTAAATATCCTGTGATGCCTTTCAATCTAAATAATGTTCCAACAATTTTTATGTCTTGTTTGAGCCATATAGTTCATGATTATCTTGATTCATTCATTACGGTAATCATATATGATATCTATAATTATACAAAATATAAATATGGACATGAGACTATTTGAATTCAGTTTCGAATATCCGGAGGATTCACTATCATTATTGGAAGCTGTAAAAATGAAAATTTTTTATCAATGATTTGATGTTCTTGGGGGATGAGATTTTTGAACAAGGAATTTCATTTGATCAAGAGAAGGTGAAGGATGAATTTTCATGGGAAGAACCATAAAACATTTTATAGATATATAGTTTCTTGTCCTATATTGTTATTATTTGTGGTAATCCGAGGATTTATTAATGTTGGAATCACCTTTGACTACTATTAACAAGAAAGGGTGGAAATTAAGATGGTATACTAAATTTCAGACATCTTTTTATGAGTTGAAACAACTTCTAACATTGTCTCTTATCTTGATTCACCTGATCCCAATATGGGATATGTAGTATATTATGATGATTCTGGTGATTTTATTGGATATTTTATATTGTAGTATGATCACATTATGTCCTATGAATATTTTTAGCTTCATAGACATTTGAAGAAACCCACTCATGATTTAGATATTTCATTGATTTTATATGCACAAAAGTGTTGATGGTACTATATTTCTTGGGAGGGAATCATGATATTTTATAATCATAATATTTTTAGAAATATCATTTCTCATAAGCACCAGAATATTAGATATAGGATATGGGTATAATACCTCCAAATGTATGCCTTTGATAATTCATGTACTGATTAGAAAGGGAATGTTATAACTAACACCCTCATTAGGAACATTTATTCCCAGCCTGTCTTGGAATCGAATAAGGAGTGGATCCCTATGGGGAACATTGACTACTAGAATATAGATTCACATGAGGGTGAGTGAGGTATGGTTATGACTGCTATAAAATTATCATAATCTCACCTTTAGTATATTATATAGGTTCATAATTAGTTTAATGAGTTTAGAGGAATTAAGAAAGCCTTATATTGTTGGGAGACTATTTCTGGTTTCTATCTCCATTTATATTGTATCTCTCACTTTGTGAATTGTTTTTTAATCCCATCATCTATGATATTTTTAGTGTCTATTGTTTTTTATTTTTCTCTTCATTCATTAAACATGGTGCATAAAGGATGTATTGGGACATGAGATGGATTTTTTGTTGGCTAAGTATAAATTGTTACATCACTGATTATGTGGCCCATTATTACACCTTCCAATAGATAAAGGCAGGGAACCCAAAGTTTTCTGGTTTTATCCAATATATTGCAATGATGATTTTGAAATGGAATGATGTTTCTATGGAATTAATTTTCATATTACAATGAGCTCCGTTAAGAAAAACTTCTATCTTGGTAGTGATATATTGGTTGTTAAAATAAGATCATTTTATTCTAACTAGGGACACATCCAATGTTGAAGATATGGGTAAGATATACATTCCAGATATTGATATTTTATAGGGATTTCACTATACCATTATCTCAGATAATAATACTATGTTTACTTCTAGGTTTTGGAAGAGTCTCTATAAGGTCTTGGGGACTCATGTCAGGTTGAGTAAATCTTATTTTCCATAGACAGATGGTAAGACAAAGCATATTATTCAAATACTCAAGTAAATTCTTCATTCCTTCATATTTTATTTTGATAGATCATGGGATAACCATTTTGGATAGGTCAATTTGGTGAATAAATAAACCTATAAGGCATCAACTAGAATGACACCGTTCAAGGATTTACAAGTTCACCAATGTAGGTCACCTATTTTTTGGGCATAGATGGGAGAGACCTATTAGGTGGGATCAAGTCTTTTTCTTGAGACACGTATAATGATTTAGGGTATTCATTTACACTTGGTTTCATCTCATATCTAGAAGAATTCATATGTGGATTTTTGATGCCATCATTTAGAGTTTTCTATTGAAAATTGAGATGTCTTGAAAGTTTATCCTCATTTGGGTCCCCATTATCTTGAAAAAAAGATAAACTTTCTCCAAGATATTTTGGTCCATTTAAGGTCACTAATTAGATTAGTATTGTTTCATATTTGTTGTAATTTCTTGGTTATTTGATATGTATTTAGGATTTGTTCCACAAATATTAGATCAGGATGTAAAATCATGATACCTATCTTACACTAAGTTTGAAATAGTTTGAGTTGGATATATAGTTTTTTTTGGAGAAACCAATGGATATCAAAGATTCTTAGGTGAAATTATTTATTGGGAAGTATATTATATTATTCATTTTATTTTTAAGAAATAGATCTAATTCTCATGATAATCTGGAGTATCAATCATCGATGAAGGAGAAATGTCCTCATCTATTTCTATAGAACCCCTCTTCCTCAAGAATTTTTGGGGATAGATATTCTTATTGTAGGGTTAATTGGGAAAATTTTTATAAAGGTGTGATCTATATAAAGTTGAGGAGAGTTTATGTCAGGTTTAGGTGGAGGTGGAGAAATTTTGGAGTTTTGTGAAGGTTCTAGATCTGGACATTGGATATAGAAGAAGTTCAAACCATGATCTGGATTCATGATTTGATTCTATTTTAGGTAGAATCCATGAATCCAGTTAATGATGTAAAAGTGGTTTTGGATGTAAAATATAATCACATTCTCAATTATTAATGTGATATTTTTTTAGTATATAGAAATGACTGTTTCATCACATGTGTAGCCCGATAGATTCATGATATGGATCAATGATTCCTGATGTGAATATATTCTACCCCAACATTTTTTCTTACACTATAATACTAGATACTAATTCGTCTATCCATGTTTTCCTCCCTCAAACCCAAGGCACTATCTAGGTATTTTAGGTGGTTATAATGATTCAAAATAACTGGATATTATAGCTTTATATCCTTCAAGGATTTTTTTCCCTTTTGGTAAGTATGATCATACTATTACAATTTTATCTCATCTTTCTTAGTAATGAAATGATGTTGTGATATGGGTTTTTGGACCCTTTGGTTAAGTATTAGCTTCCTATCAATTTTTTTTGTGTTCTTTTATGGGTATCATCTTTTGAATTCTTGTTTGAGTGTTGGTTTTAGTGTGGAAATTATATCTCTTGAGCTAAGTGTTGATCTTACCACTCTAGTAACATTTTTTATGTAACTCGTTTTCAATATGTGATAATCCATTATAAAGACTCCATTTGTTTCTTTTGAGTATTATTCACTCTGGTGGCTTGTAAATCCCATTGTAAGTATTGTACGAAGGGTGTTTGAGGTAGATGGTTTTGTCTCTGTTATATTTAATTTGAACTATAATTAACCTTGATTTATATATTGTTTCATAAATGAGTTTCTAGGATTATTCAATTGGATAATATGTGTATGAAAATAGGTTTTTGTGAAAAGATGGGGTTTCCCCTCATATTAGTAAAAGAAATGATTTTTAGAGAATTGTAATATGGATTATGACACATGAATTTAATAAATATTTTTGAAAAATGGGGTTATTTAGAATATATTATGAAATTTTAAATCCCTCTTTGAGTGATTTGATATGAAGAATATAGGTAGACTTTGGTACTTAGTAAGAAGGTGTAGTGATAGGCCTCTTCTGTGGATATCAGTTGGTTAGTTCATCCTAGGGTGTTCCTCTAAACCCTAGGGAATGTGTCTTAAATATAACTTATACACTATTAGAGGTTCAATTTATAGGGTGTTCATTTTCTCTATAGATTTGATGCATTTTTTCTATAGAGATGATGTTAAAACTATTCTATATTGTGGTATGACTGATCTAGCTAACCAGACCTAATGTGATCCTTTTATTGTTTTCCATTTTTTGGTATGTAATTAATTGGATTTGATATACATGTTTTTGATTGATAAAAATTTAAATGGTTTGATGGATTTATGCTTTGAAACTAATTTACATGGATTATTTTGGAATTATGGAAAAAGGTGAAAATTGTATACAATGACTGTGATATAAAAACTACATTACTATATATCATGAAATTTTCTATTTTAAATTTATAATATAAGGATTTTTATATAGATACTTGATATGGAACACCTTGGTGTCTTCCTACTAGGATTATAATGTCACATCCTGTAAATTCCCTCACAAAAAGGAGGCTTTTTATTATCTTTTTATGTAGAATAAAGAAAGGCACCATTATAGTTTGATTAATGGTTCATTTTCTTATTATATCTCTTTTATTTAAGACATTGATGGATAAAGAACCCAATGGAGTCCAATGTTAATCAGGGTGAAGCCTAATGAGAATTACATCTATTCTATTTGGGATTACTGTATTTTTGTGTGTGGATTGTTTGTAACGGAATTTTTCATTTGGGTACTATGATTTCTTGTTAGGTGATGTTGTGAGGGTTCTCACTAAACCCGTAAAAGAGGTATTTCCTGAAAATAAAAATATTAATTTGGATGGATTTTAGACATATACATTGTAGGATTGTTTCTAGTTTACTTTTTTTGTATCGTTACAAATTACATTCTATGTTATAGAACATAATATACTATTGTCCTTTCTACAATGTATAATTGTCATGCATCTTATTTCATGTTGGGTGGATCATTCCCTCTAGTTTTTTATTCCAAGGTGTTAGTCTCTGGACTTCGAGGATCTAGAATTTCCTTATTTTATTCCAATGACTCATTTAATGTATCATCCTTTTATGGATATTCGTGTCGGTTCATGACACTATCTGCATAGTGTTCTTCTTGAAACTGAACCACATAACAATTTTACATTCTGACATCTCATGGAATATCATTACCTCATGTTGATTCCAGAAACACCATCAACTTTCAAAAAAAGGATTAGTCCCCTTAGACTGCATACTTTTTAGTTCAAAAACATTTTATTCATACTGAATTTTGTTTAAAATGTTTCTCTACCATGATAATTCTATGATCCAACCAATGAATCACAATTAAGCAAACAAAAAATGACTCGACCCCATCAATATGGTTTCCCAACCCATAATTCATGGTCGGGCTTCATGGGATCCCATAGGGCCTTATTCTCACTTCCCCATATACAATTGGTTTCTGACAAATGGTGACGGCCTAAGATGAAACATTCGTATACTATATCCTTAACAATAGTTAACCCAATCTGAGTTCACAATAAAAAAAGTATTAATAAAATTAAAAAAAATAAATTTTGAAACACAAAAGAAACACAATAATCAATTTTATAATTTATCTCAAACATTAATATTGAATTTTTCAATACATATCCCCACATTACATTGACCTATACAGAATTTTAAATGAAAAATAAAAGAAAAGGTATCTCGTCAAATGTTTCCAAAAACTATTTTGATATCCCTTTGACAAACCTACCATCCTATACTAGTTTTCTATATGGGTACCATGCTCCCATATACTACAAAGGTTTTATGTGAACTAAGATTGCTTATGTAGGGTGTGTGCACAAACAATACCTGACACAAAAAATGTGTTCTTATCTTAAATGCAGAAAAAATATAAACTTTTATAAAATAATAGAAAATAAATACCCAAAATAGAAAAAATCACATTTAGTAATCATGTTGTAAAAAGGCTTCGATGAACCATTACCCTTATAACACCGCAAAAAATTATTTTAAATGGATAGTAATCTCAATAGCATTCCTAACAAGAAACATTGAGCATTAAGTGAATTGTGATGGAAATGTTATCGTTTTAATGTAACCATTATAAACTAGCCATTGAATTGGAGGTTATGAATATTCATAACTATATTTTTAATTATATGTTTACTTTTCAGGTTCAATTCAAATTTATTGATTAATAAATATTAAATAAGAACCAATTTTTTTAGTAAAGTCATTTTTTACTTAAAAAATATATTTTTTACATGAGCTATATTTCTTCTTGTGATTAAATATTATAATAAATTTATGTATCTTTTATAAATTATATTTTATAAAAATATAGTTTTTTTAAATAAACATATACAATTATTTCAAGAGAAAAATTTTAGATTTTTTAAATGGTTATTTTTCTTTAAATAGTGAAAAGTATCAGTTCTATATAAAATTTTCTTTTTGATTCATGCATTTAGAAAGAAACTTTATAGATTAAATTTATTTAAAAATTTAAATAGTTACTATTTATTATAAACAATCCAATTAATTTCATTTGAATCTAAATTGTGCTTAATTTTGGTATAAAATCATTTTTATACATAAAAAATCATTTTTATGGAAAAACATTTTTCATCGTGTTTTGTGGGATTATTATAAAAGTAATTTTTACCACAGAATGTGATAAAAATTTAGTTAAATGGATTCCATATTTTATATCATAATTTAATAATTTGAAAAATATTTCAATATTTTTTTTGTTATTATCAATAGTAACCATGGTAAATATCTGTCACTTAGGTAAGAGTAAATTAGTAAATTATGGTAAAAATAATTTGATAAGGCAATAAATATATATAAAACCTCCATTATTTATAAGTTCTTATGTTAAATATTGTATATTATTTTTATCATTTAAATTATTTTTTATAATTTTAGTGATTAAAATAATTACCTTAAATAATTACTGAACGCTAACATAGTTCTTGTTGATGCTGTATAACAATAAAGTAAATTATTTAAATAGCATAAAAATGTAATATTTTTAAAGTGAGATATGGGGTTCCATGAATTTTATTGATAAATATAAATTATTAGTGATGTTTTAAAATTTTATATTCTAACTACACTTATGATGTTTTCTTTAAAAGTATAATAAATGAATCGCCCAAAAAACATTAATGGTATTTCAAGTTAAATAATATTTTATAAAATGATTTAAAATACCAAAAAAATATTCATTGAAAAGGAAAAGGGGTATAGTATATAATTTGAAAAATTACCCACTTATGTTTCACTATTCCTTTTATAGTAATTGTATTGACAGCTCAAGAGTACACGACTACGATATCACCGTAATCATCAAAAGTGTTAGTGGGTGGTGGGTAACGTAAGAGATAAGGGTTAGAAGAAAATCTAGAATATTATAAATTTTGATAGATTAAATTATTTAGAAACATATTCATCCTTGATTGAAAATATATAAATTTCAAGCCATATAAAAATTAAATTAAATTAATATTAATTTAATACATTATGTAATTCCAAGTGTTCCCTTCTGATCTCTTATATAAGGAGACAACATATCCTTTCTTACAAGAATTTATTGAGCTACTTACCTTTACCGAAACCTTTAAAAATTCATAATAACTTTTTTTACACATTCTATAGGTTCTATGATTCTTATAATACCATCCATAGGTTCCATAAGGAGAGATCGGAAGAAGGTTCTTCAAAGATGATGTAATAATATTAACTGAGTGACTTCATTTTACTTCTTTTACATCCTTCAATTATATCGAAACCATTAAAATATAATAAAATAAGTATTTCCAAAATAATTATATGTTTTTTTTTATTTAAAAACCATATAAATCTCATTTTTCATTAAATGGGAAATGAATGTATCACTCGGGAATATATGTGGTCTCCCACCTCCAAGAAGCGATACAATTCATTTTACACCACTATATCACAAGCCTATTTATAATTATGATTTAATAAATATCTATTTTATTTGTGGTATTATTATGGTATGGTAATAGTGAATTATTATTTAACATTATTACTTCCATTCCATTAAAAAATTGAAACATCACTCGTGTGTATGTACAGACTGCCTTATGAACAAAGTGATATAATTAATTTTACATCAGCACATTATATGTATAGTTATAAAAGTTAATATAATGATAACATAATATAATCATGAAATAATTAAAATTTTAAAGATGATATAACCATGATAAAATTAAAAGGGATGGAACTTCCAAACCCAAATATACTTATGAAATGAAATTGTTAACACTCATAAATGATGATTTTAATAAATAATTGCAAATAAAATGGGGTTTAAATGGTATTGTTGGATCATATATGATATTTTAAGTGTTTAAATTTTTATGTTATATAATTATAATAAATCTAAATTTATTATAAATGAGTATAAAATTTTTAGGAATCATGTCCAACCTAATGAAGAGTTTCTCATTTCACTTCTATTTCCACGAGACATATGCCATATTCCAACCTTTTTTCATATGTGTGGTGTTCATACTAACGATTAATTCATTACATGATTATTTTTAGGAAACATACTTGGATATAAAAATCCATGTAAGGTTATAACTTTCATTAGGTATTGATTCAAATGTATAGAAGGATGTAAGGTTTCTTCATGTCAATATTTTTTGTTGAGGGTTGCTTAATGTTATGCACATATTTATGTTTATGATGTATTCTACTAACCCTTTGATAAATCAAATATTTAATATTTTTATCTTTATTTTATATAAAGTCTCATTTTATGTTATTTTTTCATGTGGTATATGATTCAAATGTTACAAAAGTGGTATGGGTTTTTCGTTACAAACTCATTTTTATGAATATTTTATATTCATAAATTTCCAATGATGAAATTATATGATATTTACCACCCAAATATTATGTATATTATTATTGAATTCCTATTTTATTATATTACATGTTTCTATTTCAATTTAAACTCTTTATTTACTAAAGATACTGAAATAATATTTTCATGGAAAACCAAATTTTATTTATTATTTGACTTGAAATATTTTTAGTTTACATTTATATTTTATTTAAAGTGATTTCAAGAATATATTTTACTATTATATATTGATTTCTTAAATTAATTTTTACCCATTTTTGAATTCATATAATTTTTTTAAACGTTATCTTATATTTTATTTTCTAAATGAGTTACATTTTACTTTTAACCAAAAATGTTAAAGTAATTATTTTTAACATACATTGAATGAATAAAATTTCTCACCGTCTCAACTACTAAATTACTAGAATATTAGTTTAAAATATTCATGGGTTTCTTTCAGATATAATTTTCCCATAATATTTTGTAATTTTTTAGATTTTAAATTACATATTTCTAAATGGAATGTTTATTTTCCTCAAGAAATATATCAAGATACTAAAAGGAATTGTTATCTAGGATTACATACTTTGATGTCAAATATAATTCAATAGGTAAATGATTGTTTTCCACTATCCTTATTCATTATATTAATTGTTTAATATAAGGATAGTGAAATAATTATGATACTAAATTTATTTTCCATTGGTAATGATATTATGAATGAAAATTGTTTTTTGTAATATTGTTCAATTAATATGAATGTATTAGGGATATGTGATGGGTTGTTCCATTATATATCTCTAATGAATTGGGTAATAATTAATGTTTTATGATCTCAATGAGTACATGGAAGGTTTTCCTACCCAAAAAGAGAGTACACATGAGGTCATTCTAAGCAAAAAAGATGGTATATAAGAGGTCATCTCATGACGTTAGTAGGTACCTATGTTTTTAGTCTAAGCCTGACATGTTATTAATATCTTGGGGGGAATCCTTGATTTATTAATTTTATGATTATAATTGTGACAAACTTTATTCCACCCTATTATTACATGATCATATGGTTATTATATGTTATCACGTCTCATGTATTTTTATTCTATTATGTTTTATGTCTTATGAACTACCAATATCTATTCCAAGACACAAGATTATTATATATGAATTATTTTTTATGATTTTATTTTATTTTACTCATGTTATCGTAACCATATACTCATTTTATGCTTAAAAAAGATCATTGAATGATATATCCTAGGATAAACTTTTTAAGTATCTAAGTTGTCACTTTCTTGGGTTTTTAGTTCCCAAGAATATGAAGAACGGTTTTAAGTATGTTATAGCTATAAATGGTATTATCAATGATAAAAATAGTGGGATATGATGATGAATTGTTTTATAAACTAATTTATTGCGTATTTAGGATTCCAAATACAATAAAAATCTGTTGTCCTGGTTTGGATTGTAATTGTATGTTATATATAATATTTTAAAATGACGTGAAATTAATATTTGAATATAATTATTAGAAAAATTTAGTGAGAATACTTTCCATAATAATAATATTTTTATTGTTAATAAAGGAGTTTTTCCTATAAAAAATCTTTATATGGATATTAGAATATAGACACAACTATAACACAAATTCTCCTAGGATTAAAGACACTGAACAAGGAATATTTTGAATCAACTCAATTATAACTAATGTTCCTTGAGTTTTCATAATATTTCTCACCTAGATAAACACTCATGAGAGACATGCTTGGGTTAATTAACATTTCATTGTGAACCATTATGATGGATTTGAATAGACGGTTACCATGGATGATGTAGGTAAAACATAAGGTTTTATATATTAAAAATAATGTGCTATGATTTCGACAAACTATAAATGATTTTCACGAATATATGATTGATCAATATGAATTTTGTTGAAAATCTATGATTTTTGTTCATAGTCAATTTCTTGATCCAAAAGGATTAGTGTTAACATAGAAAGTGATACACAATGTAATGCCCCAACCCCAGTTACCCAAAGTTAGTGCATTATTTTAATACATTTGATGATTACATGGAATCATGTCCCAAAGGACCGATCGGTTTAGCAGTATTGGAAAATAGTTTACATACATGAATGTTACATTACACTTTATAACATACAAAACAACATAAATAATCCTTTATCAACTCCATTATTCCCTTGTCTTAACCCAACAAATCAATCACAATACATTTCTTGGAATCCTGGGGAAAATAAAACATAGAAAGGGGTGATCTCAGATGCTCAGTAAGGATAAAAATACAGTAGAAACATTCATAAATAAGCATAAACATTTAAGGAAATGTATAACTAAAACAAAATCCTTTTAGACATGAACATCATCATAATATGGAAACAATAAAATTATGTAATTACATTTACTTATTCACATGGATATTCTACTAGTAAAATAATCACATGCAATATCACTAACCACTTTTATAATGACGGAATGCATAATGCAAGACTATCATAACCACGTAGCCAAGGCCTCATTCTAAGACTAAAAATAAGATTTGTCAAGGCCTCATGCCAAGACACTAGTTTGTATCATGATACCTAACGATTCTTCGAGGAGCTATAGCGGGCTCCACCCATCACTTACTAAGTCCAATGAATTCATCATATGAATAAGTTTAAACATAACATAAACATTCGTATTACAAATAGCATACGAAATGTCAATAATTTCTCCATAAACTGTTAATGGTATAAACACAACACATCCACAGTAAAACATATCACAAAAAATTCAATATAATATGGATGTTTTGTATCAAAATAAATCAACTTCAAATAATCTTAAAATCCTTCAAAAGATGTTGACAAAGATGAAAATGTTTTGTAAAACTCTTTGAGATAAATATATATTTTTCATGAAAACATATAAAAGGTAAAAAATTTATAAAGGAATATATTTAAAGACATTTTTGAATCAAAGTGTCCCATACCACTTTGAAACTTTTTAAAAGAATTAACATTTTAAAATCATTCATGTTCAAATAAATAAATCGTTAAAAACCATTTTGAAGACATTGACATTAATGAAAAATATTTAGAAGAATAAATATTTAAAACATTTGAAATTATATTTTAGTAAAAAAGTCCCTTAAAATAATCCCTTTGAAAACTCTTTCACAAAACATGGACATGGATAATAAATATGTCCCAGTAGATACTTACGTAAAAACAACCTCGGATAATAAAGAGATTGTGAAATTAACACTTACCAATTTGGTAACATACGAAACATACTCCCCATGAAAGAGGTATCATATAATGAATATGTAAATGAACATAAATTAAAGATTATTACACAAAGAATACAATTATGGGCAGTACATACACCACACAAAAGATAATAGTGGAAATATGGCATGAATCTCACGGAAATAAAGAGTGAGATGAAAACCCCTTACCTTGCACTTTCTCTTAGTTGAGGGAGGTTTAGCCTCATTTATGAAGACTATAGTATGTTATTAAATTATACCATAACCATATTAATATTTATGATCTCATAAATTATTCATTTATGACTTTATACTATACATTTAATAATAGTTTCCATGTTGTATTAATATTTCGGGTAATAATCGCTTTCATTATCGTACGTGTTTTAACTTGTTACACTTTATTGTATCACTTAGATCATGATTTAAGTACATACAGAATATAAAACATGATTTATTTATAATATATAATTGGAATATTAAAATTTATAATAGACGTATATATGAAATGGAAAACACCATTTATGGAGACGATAGTCCGTATGTACGCATAAACACTGTTTCTGTTTTCATATAGTATTGAACGAAAGTAAGTGAAGAGGATATATGTAAGTAAATAAATACTTATATATATAAATATATATCTCTAAAATATAATTATTATGTAATATATTACATACTTATTAGTAATATATATTTTTATAATCGTCGATGAATGGTGAACTTGGAAATGAATCTCATCGCGTCATGGAGACGATAATCCGTACATACGCACGAGCTAAAATATCATTCTTTTGATATTAATATAATATATAATTGGATGGTATATAATATATATATATAATCCTTATCATGATATATTTATTATTTACATCAAATACACATCATTATTATACCCATCCAAATAATAATATATAGAATAACAATTACACCACGACGTGGAGATGGTAAACCGTACGTATGCACGTATGGTGACATATCATTCAAAGGGTGGATAGAATAATGAATTTGGTTGTACCATAATTATAATAACATCACAGTATATAGAATATACTAGAGTTATTATTTTATAATGGAAACAACAAAGAAAAAGGAAGTGGAAGAAGACATGAACTTGAAAGAGGGTGGTGAAATCATTACCTCTTCTTCAAGTTCTTCCTTTTGATTCGATCAAAAGGGCTCCTTAGGATAGATTTATGATAAAAATAAGGCCTTTAGGATTAAGGTAGGATATTTGAGTGGGTATTTGGGCAGGTTTTGGCCGATCCAAATGGCTTCGAAGGTGTGAATTAGAGAGAAGGGGGAGTTGCCTTTTATAAGAGGGGTGAGGGACACCTTAGGAAAAAACTTAAAATATTAATTTATATTAAATTTATATTCGGTTTCTAATGGCTACAAAGTTGATTATTTCAAGTATAAGGTGGGTATAGGTCTAAAAAACCTCATCCAATAGGTTTTAGACAAGTTTAGGTTACCATTTTAACCTTATCATTTATATTTAACTCTAAGTTAAATAATTTATCTTTTACCGTGTCTTCTTGTATTCTTACACTGTATGGTTAATAAACATACTATATACTACCAATAGAACCCAAATTGGTTCATTAATGTCATATATATTATTATATAAGTATTTTGGACGAACCATATATTTTTAGGACCATTATATCAACTAATAATACAATATTTCTTTTAAAAAAGTATTTTATGTCAATTTTGACACTATTTTGTGTTTGTTTTTTGTCAAAATAATAACAACATTATTACTTCAAAAAAATACATTTAATCAATCATAACATGTCATATTAACCTATAAAATTATTGGATGTCATAAAAACTTTGAAATTATATTTATTTTAATATTTATAATACCATTGTTTTGATTCTTTCATGAATAAGTTAATTACTGCATCATCATTGTGTCATAAATAAATTTATTTATATAATGTCTAAATATTATAAATAAAATACCAATATGTAGGAAATAATTTTATATTTATAATGAATATTTATAATTTAATTTATCTTATGCAAAACCATATATTAAAAATGTTTTAGTTAATAAACTTTGATTTTAACTCTTTTAACTCTTCTTTGAATTAAATAATAATAAATGTCCTAATCTAATCCAAGTGGACCTAAATGATAAAATTTTATTCCTAAGGTTGTTTTTGGTTGAGATAAACTTGTCCAATAGAATTAGGACATGTTTGAGGGTAATATTAATATCATTTTTACCCTTAATTACCCTATTTACTTTTTATAGTGGTAAATAAAAGTAAAAAGTTACTATTCACCAAAAATTATTTTCATCTCATTAAACCACATTTTACTCCTTGATATTAACCATGTCTCTTGGATTTTCGAAATTGATCTCACAGAAGCGGTAAAATTAATTTTTATGTGAATTTGAAAAAGCTCCTAGGAGGTGGGTAAAATACGGTGAAAAGTTCAATAAAATTTTTATATATCTAAAACTATTATAAACCGACTCCAATGAATTAAATTGAAATTATATAGGAATTATTTATCTATTTTGACATTAAATAATTTAAATAAAATAAATATTTATTTAAATAAAAATTCGGTTTTAAACTATAACTCAGTTTTTTTCACTATGATAAAAAATTAAAAGTTTTCAGAAAAATTCCAAATATTTACCCTAAGAGAATTTTGATATTAAAAATTCAATAATGAAGTCTATTTTACCAAATTAAAAAAATAGAATTTGAACATATTAATTTAAAATTAATTCCCGCTGTCAAAATAAAAAGTGTGTTTTTAAGAAATAATAACTATCAAAATATTGACACTTGTTTATGTCTCATTTAAATGTGAAATTATGTCCAATGACCAACATTGGAATAAATTGTAAAAATATATTATAAATATAATTTATTACCAATAAAATTCTTAATTTATCACTATTAATTATTTCGATTAAAAAAGTTGTTTTTAAGTAAAATTTAGTAATTTTCATTATTCATCAAAATATGAAAGTTATCAGAAAAGTACCAAAATTCACCCTAAGATAATTTAAATATTCCGAATCCAAAAATGAAGTCCATTTTGAAAGATAAAATGTATAAAATTTCAAAAAGTGGGTATTACTATTCATAATAGCTAGTTTGATTGGTTGTGGTGTGTGTTAGAACTCAAAGTTGCGTACAACACACGCCACTGTATTATTCAAAGAGAAGCATACCGTGGAAGCTTGGGGTGTTAAATTCTTCCCTCTTTCAATAAATTGTATACTCACAATTTATGATCGGTATAGGAAACTTGGGGTTGACATTTCAAAAAATCTTAGTTGAAACCCCACATCGAAAAATGGATTAATGGGGCCTCTATTTAAAATAAACAGCGGTAAGTATGAAGGTTTATGAAAATAACACATACTAGGGTTCCTTGTAGGAAAATATGGCTACAGAATAGAAATCTAACCATCAATATCTGATGGAGAGTGGTAGTGAACATGGCTATGAAAAGGCAAATAATCCCAAAGCCATAAATTTGTGATGATCTAAGGTACCATATAGGAAAACTTTTTTGTTCTAAGTTCATTTTCTTAATGTTGAGGAATTTATTTATGAGATTGGCTAAGATCATAAGGAGATATACTTACTTTATAATTAGAGTTTTATCCATTAATAAATTTCTACCACAAAATCATCTTTCACTACAAAACATAATACAACTCAAAAATTCTAATCGTATAGGGTTCTAAATATAATGAATGTATAATTCACGTATCAGACCCATTAAAAAAGAAACTACATTATAAAATCTAGGGACTTCATGTAGTCCAATGGTAGGCGATAAATCCCAATCTCACTAAGGTTGTGGGTTCGATTCCCACAGCTTTGTCTGATGTGACGAGTTGTCACATGGTCTGCGTGTTGTCCTTTTATAAAATTCCAAAAATAACCTTTCAAACATAATTCATTCCAACCTTTAGTATTATCCAAAATACTATTATCCAAACTCATAGTCCAAAATTTAAAGGATGTTAAACACAATGAAGATCCTTTTTTCCATGTAATAACATGTGAACACATTCACCATGTATTATTTTAAAACATGGTAATATCATAAATTACCATAAATCCTTATTGATTACATTCATTCTCCCTTACTCTTTATAGAATTATGGATATAATCCTTCTATAAAAAATGTTGTAAACTACAACGATGAAAAATCATTAATCAGTTTCAAGGTATTCAAGAATATCGAATATAATTTACCCAAATCAACCATATCTTATTCCAAAATCTGTACCTCAATATTAGGACCATGTTAAGGTTTATCTTTCCTTCAACCATGTAATTTCAAAAAAGTCTAACTCACTATAGAGTCACTTTTCGTAGTACCATAAAATCTCAAATCCTCAATGAAATAGTACTGCTGTACAATCCTTATTTATTTCCAGAACATCATTGATACAACAATTAAATGAAATAATTCCAAAATAACAAAATAAGAACACTAGAAATTCCTCTTCATTTGTGGTAGTATCATAACTTGATAATTATCCAATAGCGTCATTTGTGGCATAGTCTGATGACTGGGACATTGGATCACGTAGTGTCCAAACTCCTTGAAGATGAAGCATTATACATTTGAAACCTTTTTCTTATACATGCAGTCACGTACTTTGTGTACTTTTTCTCCACAATTATAAAATACTCTCATTCCCTTCAAGCATTTTCCAAGGTGATTCTTTCCACAGTTATCAGATATGGGGAAATCCTTCTTTACCCTTTTCCCTTTATCTGTCCTTCTCTCTACCATCCTTTTCTTCTCTGGCTTCCCTTCAAAGCCATAGGACTCTGAGAATTCTTTACTTATCTTATCAACACATGATACTATTTCTTTCTATGATGATAATATGTGGGAGACGATTTCCCTCCTAAATTATGGCTTAGGACCATGAAAGATATGATCCTTCTTACTCTTTGGATCATGTGTATTACTAGAGTTCTCATTCCGTCTACTGGGTGCCATTTCTAAACAATTTAATACACTAGATTAGTTTATGAATAAAAATACATAATCCTGAACTTGTAAAACCCTTATCATTAATTAAACAGTTTATGGATATAATCCATAATCATAAAAATGTTTTCTTTGAGTAAGTATATACTCATAAGCCCTTCATAATGGTTTCTAGAGAAAATGAGAATTATCCTAAGAATATCCCCCGGGAGTGTCGTAACCAAGAGTGAAGCAAGGCCCATTGTCATGCACCAGTTCCCATAGCAGTCTTGCTCAAAGCAGTGTTTTCGGGTTTCACCCCTAGGTACATTTGTTCCAGAGTCACCTCTACCTACTCGTATCTAGAGAGGGATGTATTTCTTGGAAAACCTACAAATCTCTACAATACCAAAATTCTAGGAAGTTCTTCTATACTAATCCGCAAAGTGTATCTTAGGGTGATGTGCTCTAATCCGAGTTTATCTAAATCTAGTTTCCACAGTTATTGCTAAAGTTCCTCTGATACCAACTGTAATGCCCCGACCCTAGTTACCCAGAGTCGGTGCATTATTTTAAAACATTGGCATGATTACAACGAATCAAGTCTCGAAGGACCGATCAGTTTAGTAGTCTTGGAAAATCGATTACATACATGAATGTTAGATTAAACTTCGTAACATACCATAATAAATCCTTTATTAACTCCATTATTCCCTTGTCGTAACCCTGCATATCAATCACAATACGCTTCTTGGAATCCTGGGAAAAATAAAACATAGAAAGGGGTGAGCTCAGCAGCTCAGTAAGGATAACAATACAGCAGAAACATTCATAAATAATCATAAACATTGAACGTAATGTATAACTAAAACAAAATCCTTTTAAACATGAACTTCATAATAATATGGAAACATTAAAATGAAGTAATTCCATTTCTTTAGTCACATGGATATTCTACTAGTTGAATAATCACTTGAAATATCACTAACCACATTCATAATGATGGAATGCATAATATAGACTATCATAACCACGTATCCAAGGCCTCGTTCCAAGAATACAAATTAGATTTTGTCAAGGACTCCTGACAAGACACTATTTTGTCTAATGAGACATACTGATGCATCGAGGAGCTATAGCGGGCTCCACCCGTCACATACTGAGTCCAATGCATTCCTCATATGAACAGGTTTAAACATAACATAAACATTCGTATTATAACTAGCATACGAAATGTCAATAATTTCTCCATAAACAGTGAATGGTATAAAAATAACACATCCACAGTCAAACATATCACAAAAACATCAATACAATATGGATGTTTTGTATCAAAATAAATCAACATCAAATAATTTTAAAATCCATCAAAGGATGTTGACATATATGAAAATGTTTTGTAAAACTCTTTGAGAGAAATATCTATTTTTCATGAAAACATTTAAAAGTTACACAATTTAGAAAGGAAGATATTTAAAGACATTTTTGAATAAAATTGTCCCATATCACTTTGAATCTTTTGAAAGGAATTAATATTTTAAAAACATTCATGTCTATATAAATAAATCCTTAAAAACCAATTTGAAGACATGGACATTAATGGGAAATATTTAGAAGAATAAATTTTCAAAAACATTTTATGTTTTGTTTTAGTAAAAATTCCCTTAAAATAATACCTTTGAAAACTATTTCATAAAACATGGACATGGATAATAAATATGTCCCGATAGATACTTACATAAAAACAACCTCGGATAATAAAGATATTATGAAATTAACCCTTACCAATTTGGTAAAATACGAAACATACACCCCATGAAAGAGGTATAATACAATGAATATGTAAATACACAAAATTAAAGTGTATTAAACAAAGATTACAATTATGGGATGTACATACACCACACAAAAAGTAATAGTGGCCATATGTCATGAATCTCACGGAAATAAGGAGTGAGATGAAAACCCCTTACGTTAGACTTTCCTTTAGTCGAGGGTACGTTTAGCCTCTTGTATGAAGACTATAGTATGATATTAAATTATACCACAACCATATTAAAATTTATGATATCATACATTATTCATTTATGACTTTATACAATCCATTTAATAATAATTTCCACGTTATATTAATATTTCGGGTAATAATCGCTTTCTTTATCGTACGTGTTTTAACTTGTTACTCTTGATTGTATCACTTGGATAATGATTTAAATACATACAGAATATAAAACATGATTTATTTATCATATATATTTAGAATATAAAAATTTATAATAGTGGTATATATGAAATGGAAAACACTATTTATGGAGACGGTAGTCCGTACGTACGCATAAACGTTGTTTCCGTTTTCTTATAGTATTGAACGGAAGAAAGTGAATAAGATATATATAATTACATAAACACTTATATATATAAATATATATATCTCGAGTAGCATTATTATTTCATATATTACATACATATTAGTAATATATATTTTTATAATCTTCGACGAATGATGAACTTGGAAATGAATCTCATCGCGTCGTGGAGATGGTAATCTGTACGTACGCACGAGCAAAAATATCATTCTTTTGATATTAATATAATATACAATTGGATGATATATAATATATATACATAATCCTTATCATGTTATATTTATTATTAACATCAAATACACATCATTATTATACCCATCCAAATAATAATGTATTGAATAACAATTATACCCCGACGAGGACACAGTAAGCCGTGCGTACGCACATATGGTGACATGTCATTCAAAGGGTGGGTAGAATAATGAATTTGGTTGTAACATAATTATAATAACATAAAATTATATATAATATACTGGAGTTATTATTTTATAATGGAAACAACAAAGAAAAAGGAAGTGGAAGATGAATGGAACTTGAAAGAGGGTGGTGAAATCATTACCTCTTCTTCAGGTTCTTCCTTTTGATTTGATCAAATGGTCTCTTTAGGATGGCTTTCTGATCACAATAAGTCCTCTAGGATGAAGTTAGGATATTTTATAGGGTATTTGGGCAGGGTTTGGCCAAGTCAAAGGGCTTAGAATGTGTGAATTAGAGAGAAGGGGGAGTTCCCTTTTATAAGAGGGGTGAGGGGAACCTTACGAAAAACTTAAAATATTATTTTATAATAAATTTATATTCAGTTTTTAATGGCTCCAAAGTTGATTATTTAAAGTATAAGGTTGGGATAGGTCGCAACCAACTCAACCAATAGGTTTTAGACAAGTTTAGGTTACCATTTTAACCTTATTATTTAGATTTAACTCAAAGTTAAATAATTTAACTTTTACAGTGTCTTCTTTTATTCTTACACTATATGGTTACTAAACATACTATATACTGCCAATAGAACCCCAATTGGTTAAGTAATGTCTTATATATTATTATATAAGTCTTGTGGCCGAAATTTATATTTTTAGGACCATTATATCAATTAATAATATAATATTTGTTTTTAAAAGTATTTTATGTCAATTTTGACACTATTTGGTATTTTTTTGTGTTAAAATAATAACAACATGATTACTTCAAAAATAATCATTGAATCAATCCTATCATGTCATATTCACATAGAAATTTCATGGATGTCATAAAAACTTTTAAATTTTATTTATTTTAATATTTATAATACCATTTATTTTATTCATTCATGAATAAGGTAATTACTGCATCATCATCATGTCATAAATAAATTTATTTATATAATTCCTAAAAATTATAAATAAAATACCATGATGTAGGAAATCATTTTATCTTTCTAATGAATATTTATAATTGAATTTATCTTATGCAAAAGCCAATATTATAAAAAATTTAGGTATTAAACATTTATTTTAACTCTTTTAACTCTTCTTTGAATTAAATAATAATAAATGTCCTAATCTAATTCAAGTGGACCAAAATGATAATATTTTATTCCTAAGGTTTTTTTGGTCGTGAAAAACTTGTCCAATAGAATTAGGACATGTTTGAGGGTAATATTAATATTATTTTTACCCTTAATTACCCTATTTGTTTAACCATGGTAAATAAAAGTAAAATGTTAATATTCACCAAAATTTATTTTTATATCATTGAACCACATTTTACTACTTGATATTAACCATGTCTCTCAGATTTTCGAAATTCAGCTCACCGAAGCGGTAAAATTATGTTTTCTGTGAATTTGCAAAAGCTCCTTGGAGGTGGGTAAAAGACAGTGAGAAGTTCAATAAAATTTTTATATTTCTAAAATTATTATAAACTTACTCCAATGAATTACATTTAAATTATATAGGTATTATGTATCAATTTTAAATTAAATAATTTAAATAAAATAAATAATTATTTAAATAAAAATTCGGTTTTAAACTATACTTTAATGTTTTTCACTATTCATCAAAAATTAAAAGTCTTCAGAAAAATACCAAAAATTTACCCTAAGCATATTTTGATATTCCGAATTCAATAATGAAGTATAGTTTACCAAATTAAAACCATATAAGTTGCAATTATTAATGTAAAATTAATTCCCGTTGTCAAAACAATAAGCGTGTTTTTAAGAAACAATAACTATCAAAATATTGACACTTGTTTATGTCCGGTTTAAATGTCAAATTATTTCCAACGAACAACATTGGATTAAATTGTAAAAATATAATCTAAATATAATTTACAATCACTGAAATTCGTAATTTATCGCTATTAATTAGTTCGATTTAAAAAGTTGTTTTTAATTAAAATTTAGTAATTTTCACTATTCATCAAAATATGAAAATTATCAAAAAAGTACAAAAAATTCACCCTAAGATAATTTCAATATTCTGAATCCAAAAATGAAGTCCACTTTGAAAGTTAAAATGTATAAAATTTTAAAAAGTGGGTATTACTATTTATAACGGTTAATTCGATTGGTTGTGGTGTGTGTTAGAACTCGAAGTTGCGTACAACACACGCTATTGTATTATTCAAAGAGAAGTGTACCGGGGAAGCTTGGGGTGTTACAGACAAGGAAATTATTGTCCTTAGGATAATATAAATGAAATGGGGGATAGAATTAGAATACTTATAACTATGCCTAACAAAATACCTCGATATATGATTAACAACATAAATGTAGGCGAGTTAAAAGGGAACAAAATAATATGAAAATAGATTTTTATGAAGACCATGGGGTAATGAATATAAAACTTCTTACATGTCTGTAATGTGGGAAGAATCTTATAGTGAAAAGTCTCAAAGGAATGGGAAGTTTTTTATGGGTTGAAATTAAGTGAATTAAAAAATTAATTTCTGGTAAAAAAGGACGAGTTCAATGGATGAAAATAATGTACATCCTAAGGTACTATTTATTGTTCAAATATTTTATGAGGGTGGAAGTTATTAATTATCAGAGTGAATTACCTAATCCAATAGTTAACTACATGATCAAGGTAGGTCCTATTCTATTCCAATGACTGTATTTGAATGATTATTGTTTTTATGCATTAAGATTATATGATTATGTTATAGAAGTGTTTTATCAATGATTGTAGGTTATATATATTATGTAACATCTAAGTATTTTTCTATATTGGTTTTAATGAAGTATTTTCAAACCTATAATTAATGGTACTGAAAAAAATAAAACTAATTTTGTGGAAAGATGATATATTTTGAAAACAAGTCATTGTGGGATATATAACCATTAATATCTTCCTAATATTGACATAATAATTTTTAGTTGGAGTGACCAGATGATTGATATTGATAATGTGAATTGGAAATTATTTATGACCTTTAAAATGTTTAGCGATTTTATGACATAGTTATTTATGTTATCTTTGATGAAGTATGTTTCATTTTGGATTTAAGGAATATATTCAGTACTCTGTGATTTTATTTAATGAATGTGTGTATAATTATTTTAATTGAGGTTTTAAAAGGATTTAGGCTATTTTCGTAAACTATAAACATTTTTTAATTTAATATATAGTCATGTAATTCACATATTTGGTGTGTGACATTCAGAGCTACTTTATGTTGTTTAGGGATTAATGCTAAGATGACGTCAGAAATTTTGGACATAGTTTCTCAATTTTTGGGTTTTGAATTTGGTTAGACATATTTTAGAGGATTAATAAGGTTATCTACATATCGATTGGTTTAATTTGACCTTTTTTTCTTATTGTCCTTGTTTTTGAGACTTTTGTATTATTTCATACATTAAATATTTATCAACATTGGGAAATTGGTGTTAACCATTTTGGTTTACGTAAAACATATGAAGATAAGAGGAATGAATTTTACTTGTTTTATGGGTTTTATGATCTATTAATATTTAATATTAATGATTTAGGATTCAAAGATTCAGATTCAAAATCAATTTGTTAGAGTAACATATATTGTGGAAATTGATCAAAGAACTACCAAAGGATATATTTCTTCATATGATATGGAAATAAATCCAGTAACTATATTTTATCATATTATCTACATTGAAAGTAAAATAATACTTCATCTTTAAAAAAGGATCTTAAACTATAAATTTTATTATTTAACCTTCATTTTATTTTAATTGATAATATTTTCTCCACTCAATGATTTCTGATTGTGTTTTCATTAAAATTATCATGACCATGTTCTATATCACCATATTTTAGTCCATGAATTTTACTTCTCTCCTCCATGTATATATTTTCGCTTTCAACAATTTACTCATCATCTAGAAACCCAATTATGTTTTATTTCATGTAATCTTAATAAACCCCACTCCCCCTTTTCAATTTAAGTTTTATTATCTCTCTGTATATTATGGGTTTTAAATAATATATTTTTAAATATTGAAAATTTGATGACCGAGATTAAATTTAAAGGATCGAATTTATTTAGAAAGGATAAAGTAACACAAAAAAAATTAGTTTAAAAAAATAATATGTTTGATAGCTTGCCTGAAAAACAACTTTGAGCTTCAAATTAATTGTTAGAGTGTTATTATTATTTAAATGTTAATGTTATAACAATTTTATTGAATTAGAATGTGTGAATAAGAGTACCAAATTATAAAATATTTGTATAATGGTCTAACTCAATAAAAATTTATTGACTACTTTTTAAGAAATAAGAAGTCAATTTTTAGTGATGTCATTTTATGGTTGAAAAATACATTTTCTTCAGAAAAATGTTTAAATTGATTTTTTTAGAAAATATTATAATCAATTTATAAAACATTAGATATTATATTTTATTAAAATGATATAATTTTTTAAATCATAATAAAAAAATTAGTTTAGGGTTAAATTATTTAAATTTTATGAAATGATTATTTTTTTTATTGAATAACGAAAAAATCGATTTTATGGAAAAATGTATTTTACAATATCTTTTTTACAATTTCCCATGGGTTGAATTTATATTAAAATTATATTAGTTATTTTTTATTAAAAAGAATCCAATTAATTTAATTATAATATATATTGTGCATAATTTTGGTATAAAAACATTTTTATACTTAAGAATTGCATTTTTTGGAAATATTTTATTCAACATGTTTTCTGGGTTTATTTTTAATTAATTTATTCCTATTATATGTATTTACATTATTGAAACATATTAAAAAAATTTACTCAAAATTTTAAAAAAATAAAATATTTATTCTTTATTTTTGGACATTATAAATAACAACGATGCTAAATATCTATAACATCCTAACCTAGGGTCTACACAACTCGTGGCCCAAACCGGTGGGTCACATGGACTTAGGAGAGCCTCCCTATATGTGAGATGCTACCGACTAGAAGTGGGGGTGAAAATTTGGTATAGTGGGGAGGCTATGACCTCATGCTAGTGTATCCCAGTAGATACAAATAGATACAGTCAATAATAGAGTCATAGTATATGAAATCAAAATTAATGAACTACAGAAAAATAATATGCAGGGGATATAATCACCATAATCCATATAAAATATATCCCAAATCCTCTAAGGTAGGGTCTGATACATGATGCATCACATGCTGAAATAAAAAAAAGAAGGTATATGATCATATGATATACAAACTACAAAAAGAAAAAAGGGACCAAACACCCCTAAGCATGTCGACCATATTCAAGATCCTTTTCATATAATAGCCAAGTAGGTATGAAAATTGAAAACATGTATTAGGGAATTTTCTCATGTCAATACCTAAAGGAATCTAGTCTTCTTAGATACCAAAGGTAAGCTGAGTAGGGTTTCAGCTGAACAACTTAGTAGGCCACCACTAATGGAGTCTACATGCAATCCGAGTAGAATTTGTAACTAAAAAATGTGTATGTATAATAATAAAAGTAAAACAATACTGAAATAAATAACCTGACAACAAAATATCCTATAAAATATCTAGTGGGTCTAACAGCTTGAGCTTGTAGATAGAATATGTCAGATCATTCCACTATATATATAATTAGTAATTATATATATATATATATATATAATTTCTAGATTGCATCCACCTATATGAACTGAGTGTGTGAGGATGCCTAAGGGTCATATACCTAGAATACTATTGATGGATTGATTGAGGCGTAACTCACATATACAAGATCAATATAACGATACTAAAATCTCATTCCAAATTTTAGATTCCTTATATACCAATAGATTTAGAGATGTTATACTACAACACTCGGGATGTTTAGTGAGCCTCTATGAAACACTATAATAATGGAAGGTGGAACCTCAGTCCATCTTCTATATAGTAATACTTGTGTGAGATGCCATACTCAACACCCGATTTAAGGGAGAGTAATTATCCACCATGCTAAACACTAGTTACAATCATACACAACAATTATAAAGGTGTAATCACTTAGAATAATGAATAGGGAAAAACATCTCATGAAACTTAATATTAAACTCACACACACACACACACACGTATATATGCATGTCATAATCATTCATAGAACAATAAACAAGGCATGACCTCTTATGAATTTATTAGTCATGTTCAATTAATTATTTTATAACTTTACAATTCATCATAACCATATAATAATGAATCAATAATTCTCCAATATTATCATAAATTAATGATACATAGCATTTATGGAATACCTAAAACATTATACAAAAGGTGCCCAAAGGCCGCATTAGTTTAGTGACATTGGAAACCTATAAACATGAACATTGGTGCATAAGTGATACAAAATATCTAACACTATGTTATTTATGATTAGGACCCTTCCTAGAAACCTAATACCTAATACATATCTTCATAACCTAGGGAAGGAGACACAAAAAGGAGTGATCTCAGATGCTTAATAAGGGTAAACAAGGGGGTATGTAAGTATAAACATGATCATTTGGGTATGAGAACCTAATAATAATGTTAGAATATCTCAACCTGGTTATCAAAGATCATACAAGGAATCAAGGAATAAATCATGAGAGTTTATAATACAGGGATCATAAGGAAATAATTAACATAATCCATGAAATCATAATACAGGAGAAAACATGGAATTGTGGAAAAAACATAAGTGTATATAATATGCTTTTCATAGTAGCCAAGATATCACTACCAAGACCATAATAGTAGTATGAGTTCAAACTTTATACCATCTTGGTAGTCATGGTTTACTTCGATGGCCATCTTAATAAAATGATTTCACTCCTCATAGCATCTTACTAGTCATGGTTCACTCCCATTTCGATCTTAGTAGTCAAGGTTCACTCACAATACCATCTTAGTCTATCTCAAGAGATATAAATCTCTACCCAATTCATTACTAGGACCTATAGGTCCAACCCATATCATAGTGAAATCATAGATACTTGTTTTACACAATTATAAACATTCATATTATTGCCCATTAAATGAAATGGGTATCATAAAAATGTAATCATATCTTAACCTATGAATAAAGATACATGTTTTATATTCATTTCATAAAAAACCTAACCCATTAATGAAAAGTATATTTCATAAATTTATAACTCCTGAAAGAGAAAAAAGTTTCCAAATGACCACTACATAATGAAAATATCATTCAAAAAAAAAATATGAATGTAAAATTTATATCATTTCCAAGAAAGGAATGAGTAACATCAATTGATGTCATATTATATGGAAAATAAAATTCAAATAACTTAAAAATAATTTCTTCCATAAAATATCTTCTCTTCATTGAAAATAGAAATTTTTTTAAAATAAATTCAATTAAATTTTTTTTTTCCGAGGAATATAACTTATAAATAAAGCCTGAAAATATTTTAACAACCATTTTACTTCAAAACTTATGAACTAATATGGAAAATATTTTGATACCCATTTTCCTTGAAAATATATTAAATTTCTTGAAAACATTTTGAAAACATTTTTTTTATAATAATTTGAAACATTGAATTTCTAAAATTTAAGGAAAAAATTTTGTTTAAAAGAATATTACTTGTTAATATTGTTAGGGAATCATGGAGGAAATTTTGGTCATGATGACAGATAAACGCAAACACACCAAACATTCATTTTATACCATAAAATTTTTAGAAAGGAGAATCTACTAGAAAAGTAAATGAAGATTCTTTATTAAAAACCATTTTTCATAAAATGTTAAAACGTAGAAACAAATGTATTTTAATGATAATAGGATAATAATATAGATTTCTAGTAAAACATTTAGAATACATGGTATGGAATGAAAAAATATTTCCATCTAAAGATAGAGGTAAAGTAAGACTTTATTAAAATCACTTTATTAACTATATTATGTACCGAATAGTGGAAGAATGGTAACAATAAATTAATGTATGATGAATAAATATAAGATAAAAAATTCATGAATGTTCTTGAGATATTGATTGTAACATTTTATCAATGAAATCATAATCATGAATCAATCTTGAGAAGCTATGAGATTATTTTATAAAACTCTTATAACATGGTAACTTTAAACCATATTACCCATGTAAGGAAATGAAATTAAATGAATCTTGAAATATAAGGAAATTAAAGAGATTTACGATATAACATGTAAAATTCCCTTTATACCCATAATATAAAAAATATAGTTGCATAACATGGTATGTTCTCAAGAAGGAAAATTGAGACAAAAATTACATTACTAATTTGGTATATTTTGAATCTTAAACTGTATGATAGAATGATATAGGATCCCAGAGCACCCTGAGAGGGGATGGGTAAATTAGGGGGTCAAATTTTTCTTCTAAAGTGACAAATCTTGTTTCCATGTTGGTAGGAACTCGGTAAACCTGTATAATGTGCTACAACATTAATAAGACAGTCACATGCATATAGAAAACTCAACACTTTTACATGGTACACCACTAAGGTCTACGTCAATGAAGCATATGCTAATAGTCTGCCAGTCAAACCTAAATCCGCTAATCTTCATTAGTTGTGGAGTGCATGAGTTTCTATATAGTCAATATGTTCTAGGTGCACTGCCTTTACAGTGATTTAGTGATAGCACAATCTATCCCTTAGACAATTTCTGTTGACTCCCCCTAACTCACTATATTGATAGAATTCTAACTCATTTTGTCAACCTCAAAGTCTCTCCAATGATATGGTATTAAATTCATTGTCCTTGGCTTAGTATATGAAAATTCTTACAATATAGGCCTGATTTGATGCACATTGAAATCCCTGTCCACTTGAATTGGATCTTCAAAAACATCCTTCCACATGATCCTCCACAGAACTACTTAACAAATCTCAATTCTTCACAAATCACCCTTTATTTCACATAACACACATCCTCGCAAAGCACCTTTGACTTCATGGAAAAACCAGACATTGTGAAGCTCCCTTGCCTTCGCAGAACATCCTACCTTCATGAAGCACACTGAGGCAACAAAAAATGTCCCATCTTTATGAACCACTCAGTACACAGAATCATTGAATTTAATTAAGAATAGAATAGTCTTTTCTCAAATATCATGCTGATATAGACTACCAATTTCATGTATCACCCCTTACTTCCTGAAATCGGAGTGATTCCAGATTTTCTCAAAAATTTACTTCTTCAATGAAGAGGGCGTTGGGCGGAGAAAGAAAGGAAGTGATGGCAAGAGGGGGGGGTGAATTGCCTTTTAAAAATTAATTAACAATTTAAAATCAAAGTTAAAAGTGCAGCGGAAATAAAGAGGCAAGACACAAGAATTGATAACGGTGTTCGGCCTTAAACCCGGCCTACGTCTCCGCTCCCAACTCAACCATTGAGAGATTTACTACCGCTTTCTTTTCAATGGTTGTAGCAAGAAACCCACTAGCCTTTTTACAGGTGAAGGCTAGCTCACCTATTACAGCTTGCTTTTTAATGGTTTGAGCAAGAAACCCACTAGCCTTTTTACGGGTGAAGGCTAGCTCACCTTTGACTCAAGCCTTTTAAAAGGAAAGGCTTGACTAACCTCTTCACACCTTAAAGGTGGTGTGAAAACCCAAATGAAGAGAGGAATGAAAGAGATGGGGGTTTGTAGGCACAAACCCAATTTGATGCTCAAAATGAATAAAACAATAAAAACCGTAATGGTAGAAGCCTTGGGCGCCAATGGATGATTAGAGTTGAAGACGTGCACTCCCAAGCTTCTATGGTGGTGCTCCTTGGATGTGGAAGTGTGTTGGAGCAAGTGGGGTTCCCTTGGAGCAATTCGCCGTAGGTTCGCCAAATGATGGAAAATGTGTCTGTTGTCTTCACAATTGTTCCGACATGTTTTCTTCGGCTTCCGGGTGTTCCTAGTCCATTATTTATAGAGGGGGAACCCTAATATGGCCTTTGGGGGTCTTCTAAGCCGTTGGAAAAGGCTTCGGAGCCGTTGGGAGGCAAGTGGACCAGCCTGGTCAAAGGCCCAACGGCTAGCTTGACTGCCTCCACCGGCTGACCGGTACAGGGCCACCGGTTGGCCGGTGCCTTGGAGATGGGTGGATGCTTCTGCCCAGGCTCCACCGGCTGACCGGTGAGGAGGCCACCGGTTGGCCGGTGCTGAGGCAGTAGCTATCACTGTTTGGTCTGGGTGCCACCGGATGGCCGGTGCTGAGGCCTCCGGTTGGCCGGTGCTGAGGCAGTGGCTCAGCCTTCTGTCTGGGTTCCACCGGCTGGCCGCTGGTGTGACACCGGCTGGCCGGTGGTCTGGACAGAAGGATGCCTTCTGTCCAGGCTCCATCGGCTGGCCGGTGGTCTTCCACCGGTTGGCCGGTGGACTGAAATTCAGTCCACTTTTGGCTTCTTCTTGGCCTAATTCCTTGGCAACCTTTTGCCTATCAACTCAAACACTTAAAACAATATTAGATAAATAAGAGAGTGATTGTGATCATGAAAATTAAACCACATGGGGTTCGAGAGGTACAACAATCTCCCCCTATTTTGATGATCACAATCACCAAAACAAACAATGTAAAAATGAAATGAAATGCATGCTTTAAAAGATAACTTGAAAAGAAGCAATGCATTAGAGAAAGATTTCTCCCCCAATCAACCAAGAATTTCTCCCCCTTTGTGATTATCAAAATAGCACGGGGCATAAAACTTGATTGACGGAAAGTTGAAAAACAAGATAGAGGTTTTTTAAACCAATTGAAATTTGAATTGAAAGTTTTGAATCAGAAAAATTGAATAACAGTTGAATTGAAAGTTTTTGAATGAAAAATTGAATAACAGTTTGAATTGAAAGTTTTTGAAATGAAAAATTGAATAACAGTTTGAATTGAAAGTTTGAATGAAAAATTGAATAACAGTTTGAATTGAATGTTTTTGAAATGAAAAATTGAATAAAATATTGAATTGAAAGTTTTTGAAATGCAAAATTGAATAAAATATTGAATTGAAAGTTTTTGAAATGAAAAATTGAATAAAATATTTTGAAATGAAAGTTTCGATACCAAGTGTTGAAAATGAAAGTTTGAATTGAAAGTAAAAAGACTAAAACGATCCTAACTCCCCCTAAATAAAAACAACAAATCACCGAGGAGAGGTTTTTGAAATCGAGACAAATTTTGGCCTGGAGAGACTCGCTAGAAGGGATTTTTCAATCCATACTTGTCTAGTGGCGGGTCTTCTCCTATAAAATTCATCATTAAAGAAAAAAGTTTTGGGCCTACCATACCGGGAATTTTTGCAATTGCACTCATAGATTAAGTGCCCGGGTTTTTTACAATAATTGCAAAATTTAAATTGGGAGATCCCCCTTACAAAAATAGTGGGTGCATGGGAAGAGGAAGCTTGCTTGGAATAGCCAAGCCCTTCGGTGGTTCTAGATATCCGTTGGGAACCGAGGAGTTTGGTCAAATTTTGTTCCCCTTGGGTGAACTTAGCTAAGGATTCCCTTAAGTCTTTGATAGTTGATTCCATGGAATCAACATCGGGAAGGTTTTGGATTTTGAGGGTCATCTCTTCCTTCTCTTTGAGAAGTTGGTCTTTTTCGGAAGAAAGTTTTTTGAAATTCTTTTTAAAAGTGACAAATTTGGAAGAAAGTTCGTGAAAACCTTCCTCCAATTGATCTCTTGCATATTGGAGATCCTCATAGGATAAATGATTGAGAGAATTTGAATTTGAAGAACAAGAGGAAGAGGAGTCGGAAGATGTTACCTCATGAAATGCCATTAGGCATTTGTTACCGTTGTCGCTTGAGGAGGAGGAGGAGGATGAGGAGGTATCACTCCATGTGGATTTGAATGCCTTCTTCTTCTCTTTTTGCTTGGACTTTTTTTTTGCTGAGTGGGCAATCGGGCTTGTAATGGCCTTTCTTGCCACACCCGTAGCATGTTACCTTGAGCTCGGATTTTTTCGTTGGGTTGAGCCTTGCGGGCCTTCTTCTTTTTGTGCTTCTTCATGAATTTGTGCATCTTGCAGGCAAGGTTCTCCATTTCGGAATCGCCGCTTGATGAGGAAGACGAGGATGAGGAGGAGCTTTCTTCTTGTTGAACTTTGAAGGCGATGTTCTTTGGTGTTTTGATTGGTTTGCCTTCCTTTTCAGCTTGCCTCCTCATGGTGATCTCATAAGTCATGAGGGATCCGATGAGCTCTTCGACCGGCATATTCTTTATGTCCTTTGCTTCTTGGATTGCCGTGACTTTCGGTGCCCATGAGCTTGGTAGGATCCAAAGGATATTCTTAACCATCGTTTCTGCAGAAACATCATCACCAAGGGACTTTCTCCCATTGCAAACATCAGTAAAATGTGTAAGCATTTCAGTAATAGATTCCGATGGATGCATGGTAAAAGACTCAAAATATTGACGGAACATATCCAATCGAGTATCCTTGACTTTGTTGGTCCCCTCATGGGTAACCTCCAATAGTTTACAGATTTCATGTGATGAGGTGCATGTGGAAACTCGATTGAAATCATTACGATCAAGGCCGCAATGTAGAGCGTTCATGGCTTTGCCATCAAGCTCGAAATTTTTAATATCGTCTTGGGTCCATTTAGATTCATCGGGAGAGGAAAGAGTGTAACCTTGCATGACAATTTTATAAATGGGATAGCCAATGCTTCTAAGAAATGTGGTCATGCAGGTTTTCCAATAAGTATAGTCGGTTCCATCAAAAAATGGAGCACGACCCAAAGAATATCCTTCAGAGGCGAAAGAAGTTGAGGCCATCACAATGGATCTTTAATTTGAAACCGGTGAATGTATTACTCAAATTCTTCCTCTGATACCAATTGTTAGGTGGAGAAAGAAAGGAAGTGATGGAAAGAGGGGGGGGGTGAATTGCCTTTTAAAAATTAATTAACAATTTAAAATCAAAGTTAAAAGTGCAGCGGAAATAAAGAGGCAAGACACAAGAATTGATAACGGAGTTCGGCCTTAATCCCGGCCTACGTCTCCGCTCCCAACTCAACCGTTGAGAGATTTACTACCGCTTTCTTTTCAATGGTTGTAGCAAGAAACCCACTAGCCTTTTTACAGGTGAAGGCTAGCTCACCTATTACAGCTTGCTTTTTAATGGTTTGAGCAAGAAACCCACTAGCCTTTTTACGGGTGAAGGCTAGCTCACCTTTGACTCAAGCCTTTTAAAAGGAAAGGCTTGTCTAACCTCTTCACACCTTAAAGGTGGTGTGAAAACCCAAATGAAGAGAGGAATGAAATAGATGGGGGTTTGTAGGCACAAACCCAATTTGATGCTCAAAATGAATAAAACAATAAAAACCGTAATGGGAGAAGCCTTGGGAGCCAATGGATGATTGGAGTTGAAGACGTGCACTCCCAAGCTTCTATGGTGGTTCTCCTTGGATGTGGAAGTGTGTTGGAGCAAGTGGGGTTACCTTGGAGCAATTCGCCAGAGGTTCGCCAAATGATGGAAAATGTGTCTGTTGGCTTCACAATTGTTCCGACATGTTTTCTTCGGCTTCCGGGTGTTCCTAGTCCTTTATTTATTGAGGGGGAACCCTCATATGGCCTTTGGGGGTCTTCGGAGCCATTGGAAAAGGCTTCGGAGCCGTTGGGAGGCAAGTGGACCAGCCTGGTCAAAGGCCCAACGGCTAGTTTGACTGCCTCCACCGGCTGACCGGTACAGGGCCACCGGTTGGCCAGTGCCATGGAGATGGGTGGATGCTTCTGTCCAGGCTCCACCGGCTGACCGGTGAGGAGGCCACCGGTTGGCCGGTGCTGAGGCAGTAGCTATCACTGTTTGGTTTGGGTGCCACCGGCTGGCCGGTGCTGAGGCCTCCGGTTGGCCGGTGCTGAGGCAGTGGCTCGGCCTTCTGTCTGGGTTCCACCGGCTGGCCGCTGGTGTGACATCGGTTGGCCGGTGGTCTGGACAGAAGGATGCCTTCTGTCCAGGCTCCATCGGCTGGCCGGTGGTCTTCCACCGGCTGGCCGGTGGACTGAAATTCAGTCCACTTTTGGCTTCTTCTTGGCCTAATTCCTTGGCAACCTTTTGCCTATCAACACAAACACTTAAAACAATATTAGATAAATAAGAGAGTGATTGTGATCATGAAAATTAAACCACGAGGGGTTCGAGAGGTACAACAGAGGGGTTGAATCTTATTTATTAGTTTGGAAAATCACAAAGCTCCACCTCCTCTAGTGCATTTACCAGATTGGTCAATAACATCTTCATAGTGCTCCTCCATTCTCACAACTCCACGTAAATTCTTTGTTCACAATGCACATCGTAACAACAAAGATTTTTATTATAACCCTGCACGCTGCCGTAGAGCTCCAATTCTCAATACTTCATATCTTTGAAATCATCAAGCCAGTCTTTGAAAAATCCTTGCCATTAGCATATTAATAAACTGTTGATTCCAGAAAAAAAACGTTTCGTGAAGCTTGAATTATCTTAATCGCAGAGCACACTATCACAATAGTTTAATCTTTTCCAAAACAAAAATCATGAATCCCATCTTTGCGAAACTCATGCCTTTTCCATAATTTGATAAGGACTTTGAGAAAAAAAATTATTCAATTCATTTCATTCACCAAATTTTAGACCCCAAAAATTTGGAATACATTGGGAAACAACGCCACCATCAACATTGATTATGGATTGAACTGTATGATCCATTTCCTTACAATCTCCCTAATCATCCATGAGTGTATTGACACTAAAAAAACCATACTCCATTTCCAGTAATGAACATCATTTGTTCAAAAAAAATATCATTAAATTGTTATATAATTACTTATATATTTAATTATAAGAGGCATAAAATACATTAATGTGAATTATATACACCACACTAATGAAGTGCGTAGTGTATAAGGAATGTATCTCATGGAAATAAGGAGTGAGATGAAATTCTCTTAACTTGTGTCTTGACTCACATCGTACTCATTCAAAACTCTGTTATAAAACAAATCTTACAAAACTATAATAGGACCATATTCCAACTTATAATACCATAAAATGTGTAATTATATCCTTATATTTCCCAACTGTTAACAATTTTAGGTTATAGTTTCACTTCTTGTAATATCTGTATTATTTTTCGCACGTGCCATTACATTTTTTATCATTATACCTTATATTTATATCGTGATTTTTAAAATGAGAGACATGATTGAAATATTATTTATATTAATTATATCTATATTATAACTATCAATATAATATAGAAATATGAAACAAAATACTTTTTTACAAGAGATGGTAGGCTGTACATACGCATGAACGATATTTCTGTTTAATTATCACGTTGAAAGAAATAAAGTAAAATTCATATATATATATATATTTGGATATAAATATATATAATTATTAAATTATATTTATTATATCATAAATACCATATATATCATATATATTAACTAAATCAATCCACAATACATTCCATGTAGTGTATGAATGAATCACATCGCTTTGAGGGGGAGGTAGACTAGACATCCTCAAATGAAATTATCGCGTCACAAATTACAATGTAAAAATATATGTGTTGTAATATAATTAGAAAACGTCAATGACATAATAAAAATAAAATATTACATATATTAATATATTTTCCATCATAATTTCTACTATGAGATGTGGTAAAGAAAAAATTAACAGTCATCGTTTAGTGAGGCGGTAGTCCTCCATACACATAAATAGTTTGTTTGTTACCCATTTGATCGAAGTATGTGTAAATATAGGTAAAAAATATCATAAAACATCATATTATATTTATGATACTATTTTTTATTCAATCATGTAATATTAATATTTTAGGGAGTGGAGAAATAAAATAAAAGAATGTAGTTTTAGGGAGGGTGTTACCTCTTAATCAAGTAACTCCTTTTGATTTGAACCAAAGAGCTTACTTAGTAGGATTTCTGACCAAAGTAGGCTTCAATGAGGATGTGAGGGATGTTTGGGAGCTATAATTTCCATGTTTTCTAAACTTACATGTCTTGAGAGGTGTGTGGATGTGGGAGGAGAGGAGGCCTTTTATAATGGAGGAGGAGTGGGACTCTTATAATATTTTAAAAGAAGGGAAACCCACCAATGTTTATTTTATTGAATTTGGATAAATAATATTTAAATTTATAGAAGTTAGAGAAACACATCTAAATATGGATATAAATTGGATTTAGGACAAGTTTATTGGTCGTTTTGGGCCTTAAGGTTATGCTTTATTTTGTTATTAAGTATAATTTATCCTTTATTGTTGTAATTAATTTTAATTAATTCACCAATATTTTATGTAAAAATAAAATTTATCAATATTAGACATCAAAATTATTATTATTAGAAATATTTAATCCATTTTTTAAATTTCCAATCACAAAAGTGGCGAAGGTTAATTTAAATTTAATTTCATAGATAGGTCGACAATGTGGGTTTTAAAAGTAAAAATGATCAAAAGTTTGCGGAATTTTTATATCTAATATCAATGTGAAATCCGTTATAATGACCTAAATTGGATTAAATTATAAAAATAATATATAATCAAACTTTTAAACCAATTTAATATTAAACTTATCTTTATAAATAAAATAGATGAAAAGAAGTTTTTAACTAAAGTACAATATTTTTAACTATTCATTGAAAAATAAAACATCAAATAATGAAACCAAAAATTCAACATAACCTAATTTCTTTTAATTTATTGCAAATATTATGTTTTTTACTTATAAAATCAATAAAATTTCTAAATATTTCTTTTAAATGGGTTCTTCGTTAATGGGCGGAAAAATTTCCTCAATAAAAATATTGGCTTTTTTATGGATAAATTGGTTTTCTTCTTATCTTATGGTTATAAAATATATGGGATGAATATCATAAATATTTACATTGATACATAAAAAATATATTAAATTTAATTTATTAGGATAAAAATAACTTTTTGATCATAATAAAAGTTTTCTATAAAAATACTATTATATATTCAATTAGTTCTCCTCTTAATTAATTCATTTTATATTTTTTGAAAACCATTAATTTAAATAATATTGTTAATAATATTCATAAAATATAATTTAATGTCTTAGTTATATATTATTGTTATATATTTATATTTTAAAAATAATATATTAGTATTTTGTAGCACTTGTTCATACATATTACCCATGCCATCGGGGAAAGTAAGTCTTGCGTGAAATGTAAGCTTAACTCTGTGTTTTGTATTGAGAAATATAACCTTTATATTATGTGTACTTTATGATTAACTTCGTATTTACTATAAATAAAAAAACATAATGTGTTGCGTGAAATAAAAAAACAACAAAATGATTAAATTAATTCAAATAAATATATTTCATAAAATCATGGGATGTTACAGAAGATTTTTCCATGATTTTTTCAGGGTTAACCACCTCACGTCATCATCAATCGTGACAACCATGACTTTTTTCCTACATTAACACTTTCCCATGGTTGGCGACAGTCATCACTTCTTTAAAGATGTATTCTCTGTGATGGAAATTGGTTGATGGGATGTTGGCTAATCCTTTCATGGATTCCTCCTTGAAACTAATTGTTTATTATGGGTCTCCATTATAGATTAATACATTGTTACAGAATCTCATTCCCAGTTTCCATTTCATTACAGACTCTGGTTAATTACACTGCTTCTGCCAGGACATTCTAAGGGTCATGTCGGGGTTGCTACCTTCGGTCAGGGAAGTGGTCATGTTGGGCATCACTATCATGTTTGGATACTAGAACCTTGGTACACCTGAATGTTTCCTTAAGATAGGGATTCTTGATGGAATGGAATCCCGAGGACTCCCCACACCAAATATGGGGAATCTAATGCCAGAGGCATGTCTCTATGGTTTTTATTGGGTTCCCAGGTTTAACATGGGGCTTTCCGTGAGTTTAACATCTAGTAGAGATGGATTTGACTTATTAGAACTATGACGAGAGTGGATCAGATTGGTACATCCCTAGGAGGGAGCACCTAAAATGTTTACCAGATGGATGGATCAGAACACACGATGAGGATTTCCCTGAGATGTCATGTCCCATGAAGGTAATAGTTTACACCGTGAAGGCTGATCTAAACACAAAAATGGGTGTATGAGAGAAAGTGGTCTATGAAACAGGGACACCAAGGTTTACCATTGGTTTGGATAGATCCTTCAGGTAAGTCCTACATACCTTATTTTAAAGACTAGGATTAAAACCCACATTGTTCGAAGGGGTGATTCAGGGTGTACATGTGGTTTGTTTCCCAGATTCCACAAAAAGAAGAAATGGGATGGATGACCATTCCATGATAAGGGAATGGTGATAGAGAATATGGATATAGATTATGCATGTTTAGCTACACGGGTGTTGTTAAAGAGAGGAAATGATGGAGGGAATGATACCACCAAGATGTGGAAGCCTATATAAGGATAAGTACAGATATGTAAGAAGTACTAATGGGTGAGTAAGGTTGAGATGGAACCAATGTAGAGATTATGGGGCTTTTATTGAACCTCAAAATGTTTTTCTACATACCCCAGTGGCTGGGGATCAATGTCCACATAGTTCATGAAGGGGCCATTGAGACACAAAAGGATGCAGCTCAAGATAATGATTGCATGGATTGGGACCTGAAGGAAGTAGAACCTCTAGGTTGGGGGCATGTTCTTCCCGAAACCCAAAGGATCAAGGGAGACAGTAGGATGGGAAGTGGATGATGGGATTGAAACTCAAGGGGTCTTCCTACATACCCTATGAAGAAGTCATGGATCAAAGTCTAAATAGTTTAAGGATGGTGCATGGGAGGAGGGTGTACACAAAGTACAATGACCCAGATAAATGGTGGGGCTTACAAATAATTAGCGGCCCATCATAAGAGGGGCAGTTTTCATTGGAGGAATATGGATATTTAATGGTATTATGAATTTTTATATGCTCAGGTGGATCGCAACACCTCAGAGAGGCGGATCCAAGAGATACATCCCAAAAATTTAAAGTATCGAATCACGAGGGTACATCCAATAGGAGTGAGTACCAGTGTTTACCATAGGTTTGGGTTAGACCTTAAAGATGATTCTTAAATACCCTGTTTAGAATATAGAGATTGAATACCATATATTTAAAACGAGAATATAGTTTAACATCGTGCATGATAGAGGTGAACCGACGTGAAGTGCATAGAATAGGTGGATTGTGGGAAATAATGGGCTTGAACCTTGGGGAGGATTCCAATGTACCATGTCTAGGAGACAAGGATCAATGTATACATAGTTTAGATGTGTGCAATTTAATGTCATATAGGACGAGGGGCATGAGGATTACACATGGTTAGTGGCCCTGTTGGACTTCATAGTCACTGTGAAATGATTATCCCATGTGAGTCTTGATCTGTGTGGGAAACAAGAGGTAGTGTCGGACATGAAAATTGTTTTTTGAAACATGAGGATGAGAGGGATGGTGTGGGGATTTCACCTAGCTAGAAACCATATGATATGGAGATTGGTACTGACTTTAGGAGCGAAGACCATAGAGGGTGATATGACGTATGAGGATGATATGGCCATTATAATGGGGAACACCCCATCAGTGTGTTTTGGGGATTACGTGAAGATAGCCTGAGGTAAAAATGGGAAAAAAGGCCAAAGGGAGAGAGGAGAGTGAGAGTTATAATTCACATTCTCTTTCGAGTCTACAATGGCTTGCCACACATGTAGAAAGTCACATTTTAATGTTATGTGTTATTAATGAGGGTGATTGGAAGTTTATTGTCCTAAAACCTAGACAATAAGGAATCAATACTCATATATGGGACATTAATAACTTTTATAAACCCACAATCAAGGGACTCAAGGAATAAGAAATGTCGGGTAAACATTTCATGGTGTAGTGGTCACTAAAGGTTCTCACATTAGCATAGATATTGGAAGAAGTAATAGCCATTAACATGCTGATGAGAAGAAGCATAAGGTAGGACATCACTATTTAAACCACCACATGAGGATCCATGAAATCACTTCGTACAAGCCTGTAGAGTTATAGGAGATAATTATTCACAAATAGGGGATTCATGAATCATTGGTTCCTCACAATGGGAAGGGACATCGCAAAGGAAAGTTATTCATGAAGAACTATGAGAAGGTTCCTTGATAAGGGAGGATCTTCAGGAAACATGGTGACCCAACTGAAGAAAAGAGTCCATAAGTGATTTGAGGGTGCATCGTGAAGGATAAATGTTATGTGAATACCTGAGTACCCAAAAGGGACTCCTACATTTGTTATGGTCATATGGATTCATTAAGGGAATCCCCACATGAAGAGGAGGAAACTTGGAGCAAAGAAAAAGCTTGTTTGCAGTGTTGAGGTACCAAGGGTGATTCATTTTCTCACTGTTTCACAAAACAATGTGGTCCATGAATTGAGATATCAGAATCCAAAAGGTCTGGGTATCAATCATTTGAAGGGGTGGGGGTGAGGTTCATATTTATAGGCACCAGGAATCACGATGCACTAAGGAGGTGCCTTGAAGGATGTGTTGCTTCTAGATTAGGGGCCACTCTATTAGACTCAAAGAGTTATTCCTCATTTCTATGTTGTAGTCACAAATGTATCCATTGGATAATAGATAATTCCATCATTTCTATGTGGTGGTCTTATATGAGATCATTCTTCCATCTTTGCGCCATTCGTAGTTCGAATTGGCTTTGCAATGGAGCTTTATGAGGCTGGGTCATTGGTGATTTTTATGCCTTTTCCAATTAGGTATCGATTTCAGCGCCAAATAATTACAACCCCCTCAAAATGAAATCTAATAATAAAATGAGGGTCAAATTATGAGGGTAGATCACTGAAAATATAGACTATGAAGCTAACATGTGATGAGGGTGCACATAACGTGAGGTGAGATTGCCATGAAGCTCAAGGTGGTCGAGGAAACTGGGAATCTCATGAGACCATAGACTATAAATTTATTATGAGGAAACACTTTTTCTACATACTATCTTTGTGAACATGTGATTGAGCTATGAAATCTTGAATCTCCAACACACCTCACAAATTCTCGTTGGGAACTGAGTTCCTTAGATCGGTGCTCCGTTGGTGCCTCTCAAAGAACTAGTGAATTGTGATCCATTGTGTCTCTAAAAACTGTTCCATGTCCTTCTAGTATCTATGATATTTTTCTCCAACAATCTTTATTTATGAATGTTTTTTTGTGAATGATCATTGTGAACAAATAGAAATAAAAATAAAATAATAATTCTTGGAAAAAAACTTCCAACCAAGAATCCTCTCAAGAGATCTAGGAAGATGAAACTCGAAGTGAAGACGTGGATAAAAATCCCAAGTTCATATAATGTTTGCAAATTCATTCTAATAATAAGTATCTGGTGGAGCTACTGGAATAAGGGAAGAAAAATTACCCTCTATGCAAGATATTTCCATGGCATGGATTTGATATGATGGATGGAGTCTCTATCCCCTAAGCGAGTAGGGATGAACAAGATTACTGGTTTAGGGCCATGCCATTCCAATATCAGTGGATCAAGGATGATGACATCTATACCTGGAAGGAAAAGATTCTTGTTGTCACCAACTTCTTATAAAAATATGTCATTGATGTCAATGGGAATGAGATGAAACTATAACTATCTCCAGTGCAATACAACACCATTATTTTGGTGGGCTTAGGGAACCTAGAGAAAGTGTGGACTTCCAGTTGGGACCTACGCTAGGGAAGAAACACAAAAGATGTATGGGCTTGGTTCTAATGGGTATGCACATCTTGTGATGATTTCGTGGAAGAGTTGAGGTGGGTAATAATTTATGAGGCCATGTGGGATTTTTAATTCCACATATAGAAACTGAAGAACATGATGCCAGAGCTACTGAGTTGGTTGTTGTTGAGTACCAACACATTCAATTTTCAGGATGGGGAGGTCCAAATTAGCCTTTGGGAACTCTATAAAATTTCATTGATTCCCATCATGGGGTCGCTTTGTGATAAATTTTTTCCCAGCTAGATTACATGGTATGATCGAGAGAAAATTTCCTAGCTGATGAAGCTGATGATAGACTAGGTGTCAGGCAATGATAAGTATTTGGAGAGCGATGTATACTTCAAAAAGCGGTATGGATGTTTCCTAAACATCCAACTAAAATATCCTACTAAGGGATATGAGGCACCTTGGAAATTGTTGACAAGAAACCCAAATATCCAAGGGGGGATCAGTGCAATAATAATGCACCCTACGTGAAATTGTTAGGGGACAACCAATGAAAATTTTGGGGGTACATAATTAAAACTAATAAGAAACCACTGGTTAGGTTGGTTGGGTTTATTTCTTCACTCATTTGCAGATGGATTTTGTTAGTCAATGATTCACACAAGGGTGAGTGATTGAGCACATTTATCATAAAATCCATTCTAGTTCTTGGGAATCATGTTGACCATGGGACTCTAGTATTGTCTAACCTATAAAAGGTGATGTGGCACATTAGTGAGGGGAAGAAGACACAACAAGTATGTGGGTTGATCCATATTATGTATGGATGGATAATGGCACACATGAGGTTTATGAATATCCAAACCCTATTTTCCCTCATGGGTTAGACTTTTGATCAGAAATTATAAACATAGTTGGGATTTTTCCTATCATGATGGCATCACCAGTAGTGTTGAACAGAGTTTGGATGGCAGAAAAATTTAATTTCCATCCATTTCTACTACCAATGTGAGTATTCACCAATTAAGGTCATGGAACTGAGGAGCTTCACTAATATCTCCTAGCCTTATGAGGTGGAGTTCTGGTGGCATAGGTAGATCATAAGCGTATCTACAATCCATATACCTCACATTGCACTACAAGGATGTTCAGGTGCATGAAGTGGTTAACCAAGAAAGTTTACTTGGGGGTACATCATGAGGATAAACCATGTGTGATTTGGAAGATATGGGTTATGTTCACATGGGAATATGGTATGATGTGGAATGAGAAGCCTCAACTTACTTATACTTATAAGATATTTGAGGTGTATGCAAAAAATCATGGAGACAGCCTACACGAGGGAGATGATGAAGCAACCAACTATCCACATTGTTGATGGGGTGACACCTCATCCCTAGGGCTGAGGTCAAACAATGACAATAAAATGTTGTGATGATAGTCCTCATGAACATCATGGTGGCAGAATTGCGGAAGTGGTATGACCAATGATGACAAGGCCCTCTCTAGGTGGGATTGGAAGATGAACGAGAGTTGTTGATATAGTGGCTCCAACTAGGAATATTTGACAGGAAGGGAAGCCAAAAAAGGGTTTTGCATAATACCTACCTAATTTCATGGGATGCGGCTGTACTGCGTGGACATTCATAAAGATGTTGTCTACCATATTTATTGAGAAACTTGGGACGTTAATATTAAATTATTTAATCCTTCAAATATGTGGGATCATCTTAATCGGTTTGGGATAGATCTTCCATATATTGGACATATCGGGGCTAGTTTTCTATTATCTTAGGTAGAGGGGGAGAAATAAGTAGCTGAGCTGGAAGAATTCATGTATTTTCTGGGAAACCCACATCCAATGACAGATCGGGTGAATGTACTGCTTGATCAAACATGCCCACGAAAACTACATACTACTATGATAAGGTAGATCTTCCATTTTATTAAAGAATTAGAGGCTTCATAGGGATATAATGTTGATAGGGGGAACCCTTTAGAGGAAGGAGAGTTTGTGGCCTCAGAGTGTGGATAATTCACCAAGAACTGTAGTGGTAATCTCTAAACCATTTTTTTACTACATAAACATGTTATCTAAGTATCTCAACTGGAATTTCTCAATGTTGAAGAGCCTCATAGAAAGTACCCCCTGTAGTGTGTAAATGAATGTAGAGGAAAAGCTACTGGGCCTGCGTTGGGAGCGATTGTGAGCACAGGGTCTAGTAGGTATGTGGAAACCACGGAGAACATTCTAGAATATTAAGAGTTCCCCTCCATATATAGGGGGGGAAACATCCTTGGATTCTAATGGTAACAACCTAGATACACAATCAAATATTTGAAAATTTAATATCTTGCTTGTTACAGAGTTATAACTATTATCCACCCAACTAGGACAATTGAAATCGTCTTTGACTGAACAGTTCTTCAAGAAGAAAACATAACGCTAATGAGGATGATTAGGGTTAAAAGACCTCCTTCCCTATGGGGAACAATGATAAACATGGAATTAATTTCCCAATCTAACAAAACTGGGGAAATCACGGCTGTGGATAGAACTACTGGTGGCACAGAACCTGAACCTGTTGCGATGGAATCCAGTGATGAAGTTCAACCACATGATATGGAACGCATCCCATCTGATGAAATTACAAAGGAGGATATTATTTCCAATATTTTGGAGGCATTCATAGATTATGAACCTACTGACCCAAAATATTGGGATGAGGTTTACTCTTATTAGGAGGATAGTAAGGCTGTCAGCCATCGGTCATAGAAAGTAATCAAGAACTTTATTGATGAAACACCTCATATAGGGTTAATAGGACATATGGGGATAATTAAATTATGGCTACCTGATCTATGGGACAGAGGGGTAGATGCATGATGTCTACACCTACTCATCCATAATTACCTTATTGAGAAGGTACGAGAGATAGACCATGATTTAAGTGTCGCATGGAAGTAGAGGAAGTACATTAGCATTAAAATGAAATAGAAGGACTGTCAGGAGATCTAATGGTTAGAAACATATATGGATGAGTGAACTTCTTTTATGAAAACCCAATTCGAAATGATATCACAACTACGGGTTCAGTTGGAGGAAGATGAAGAGTAGATAAGGCAACCATCTCATGAGGTGGCCAATATCCGAGCTGAGAAATATTGAGTGAAGATTAGGGTTCATGAACTATGACTATATTCAATGAAGAAGGATGGTAGAATAGGGTGTGACATAAAATCATGGATGCCATACTCCATTGAGAAGAGGAGATGAGATGATCTATTAAAGGGGCCAATCACTAGGTACATTCCATTATTGAATTCACAAAAAAACAATTATGATTTTTGCCTCTCTTAAGATGCGTTTATGGAAATATTTGTTTCATCCATGAATTTTTGTGACACTATTTTATATTTTAAGAACAAAAAACCAATCCCTAAGAACATGAGGTTCATGCCCGGGGAGAGAAATAAGGGATGACCATGTAATTTCTCACCTTGGATATGAGAGTGCCACCCAACCGTCGAACACTCGGGGTATGACAGACCATATTGAGTTTTTAGACTGAGAGAGGGAGCTGTGACTGGGGAATATGTTCCTCATATTATCCAAATTTCACTTCCCAACAGTGCTAATGCACGAGTGGGGAAATATCGAGGGTGTGGGAATCAATCTGAAAAATGGGAATGATAAGTGAGAATCATGATCGAAAAAATTTAGAAAACAATGAGGTTGAAATTTCGATGGAGGATACCTATTGACCATGTTCAAGACAAAATAATTATTTTACATTAGACCAAAATAGGAACAAAAAATGAGGACCAACCACTGACTATGTTAAAAAACAAGGGTCTTAGCTCAAAATGTCGTTCGATGTCTTCTAGAACGTTGGCCCAAATCAATAGGTGAGGCATGGGTCCGAGCATTCATACCATCAAGGGGTTACATTATACATGAGAGGTGATGGAGATCCAAATAAGGGGCATGAAAAGATTGGATATGTAGTGATGGAATGTTCAAACAGATTCTAACACTCGTAAAATTACACCATTGTGTCATGGAGCACATTGTTATGATTGTGTCAGTATGAACAAATATCAATCCTATTTTCTTGGGGGAGTCATCTCAGATGCTGAGTGTTAGGTTAATATGCATACAATGTGTTAGATGGATACCACTTTGGGAGAGGACAACAATGGATGAAGTCCTATGAAGCTATGCAGTTTTACGTCATGCAAGTGAGGATGAGGCATACATAGATTAATGTCATATGACCAGATTGTTGCTCATAGTTTAAGGTCATACTGCTTAGACCATGCTTAATATTCTAATGTCTTGTTGTGTGTACTAGAGTCTTTTTGTTTATGGTCAAAGTGTTTGGACCATAATTGGGACCTAGAGGACAAGGAGGGTTGATGAACCTAGGGCTGGGCCCGAGGTCAAATGCCTGATCATTCCTATGTATCCCATAAATATGGTAATCAAGCAAAACATATTTATTGAGTGTCATTATATTTAACGTAATGTGGCAAGGAATAAAATTGTGAAGTGGTTAAATATCATAAGGATTGTAAATAGTCACCCACTAGTGGGAAATGTGCACTTCGGTACATAACCTGACATCAATGAGGACAAAATAAGTCCCACACAACAACAAACATTCTCAAACGAGGAGTAAAGGCTGAAAAAGGCAGAAATGGGAAATTCATAATTTTGTGGAAGGACTCAGGGAAGAGATGTATAAATGTCAATATTTATGCTATGAGATCTTCAATCAATCCACATGAAGATCATAGAACAATCCAACCACGCAGGTCTGACCCGTGCATATAGAAAAAAAGGAATATGATATATCCTCTATGATCTTTTGTTGTTGGTTATTATTTTTTGAGTGACCAACATAAGATGAAAATTCTGGGTGGCACCATAGTAATCAACCTTTATTCTTGTCTTGCCAAATTCTATGGGGGAGGACCATCACTGAAGGTGATTCCCCCTTAATCTTGAATACCTCCTTCCAGTGCCATTTTTCGTCATGTATTTATGATGATGATGTCATAATTTAAGTCCATTTGATAGGAAAATTCCATGAATTTTAACTTAATTAAATAATGACATATCAATTTAACATCATGTGTAATGAGAGAGATCGTAGTTTATAGTTATGGAACTCGAACCATGAACTTGTGTAGTCCTATGTGTGGGTATCACCTTGCAAAAACCACTAATCCCACGTGCACTATGCTTACTATGGGAAAGAAGGGGAGGTATTAGGGTTTTCCAATCACATGTGAGTGAACAATAGTGGTAGATATATGTTGGGTGGAGAAATCCCAACCAAATCGACGTTCCATCTAAATGAATGTAAATGTAAAAAGGAACACAAGGGATGGAAAAAATGAATCGCTACACTCGACACTGGGGACCTAATAGTGGTGGCATATTGATGGAGGATAACTACTGATTGTGTTTGAGACATAGTATCCATATCTCTTATCCTGGGATGGGAACATGAAATTTATGTTTGACCAATGACCATATTAAAATCATGGAACCCATCTCAAAATTCCATTCAACATCCTCCTGGAATGTGGCCCAAAATGGTAGGAGATCCTAGAGGCTGAGCATCTATAATGCTCGGAGGGTCCCTTTGGATGTGAAAGATGATGATAACTGAATAAAGGGACATGTAAAAAGTGAATGTACCCATGAAGTTTAACGACATTAGGTAAAGATGGATGAGATGAAACATTCTATCAAGCGATTTTCATGGTGCGGTTTATCATAAACTCGACATGAATGGGGTCCAATGATGTTACATACGACACAAAATACATCTAGGATAAATCTATACTTGAAAGGGAAAGGGATAAAAATTGTCTGTAACTCTATTGATGGACCAAGGGAGAAGTTGTTTGATCATCCCTATGTATACCACATGGGAGAGAATCAAACCATGCATAAATCTTGAATATGACATGACTGATGGAAAACTCCAATAGGGTGGAATCTTCATGGATGAGGGAAACCTAGTGATGAGTAGTTTATCATCAAACATCCCAGATTAAATAGGAGCAGTTTAATATAGTATGATAAGGAAACTGGAAATCTAATTTTATGGTCATGGACATCAGGCCCTAAGTAAGGATTTGAATGATGAATTGTGTAGTGTCATTCCATATAGAAACCTGATGCAACTGAGGACTAGAATAATCCACATTAAACCACACTTTCCTAAGGAAACATGCATATAGTTTAAGGATATGAGGCTTGGACCATGAAACATGAACTCCAAGTGTATGGTCATATGGTTCGGTCCAAATGGTGTTCCAATTCTTCCATATGAGTAAAATTTTTACCAATACCCCTAATACCATGTAATCCATGCTCAATGTTGGAAATAAGCTATGGAAGAGATATTATGGAAGAAAGATTCACATGATAGGGGGAACAGAGATGAAATATTAAGAATGCCCCCAGGACATTGATCTGCCCACTCAACGTGCAAAGGTTCGTAGAGGGATAAAATTGAGAGAGTTAAAATTTCTTCTAGAAATGAGGATGTGAATAAAAAGATATGTTATTTAGGACACAATGAGTATGTCATAATAGGGAGGAATAACTACTAACCATGATTTAGACACAACATATATCTCACATAGCCTGGGATGCGAATAAACACACGAGGGTCATTCGCTGACCATATTCAAAACATGGAACATGGCTCAAATTTCTATTGAAGATCCACTGGAATGTTGGCCTAGTATAGTAGGAAAACCAAAAGGATGAAAATTCATAACATTTGGGGGTCCATTAAAATGTGAAAGATAATGGGACCCGAATAATGGTACACATGAAGCATGGAAATGGAATGAATTCATTTCCATTCGTTATAAAACACTCTAATCCCTACATCATAGATCATATGAGATTGTTGATGGGGAATAAAAGAGGGAAAGAGATCTGTTTAAGGGAAAACAACTAAAAAAATATGATTTTATGAAAGATTCAATGTGGGTTGATGAAACGGGGTTCGGACCTAAAGACCAAATGTCTGGGCATTGCTATATATCCTATAAGGGTAGGAATCCAGAGATAGATAGTTCTAGGATTCCATGTAGTTTAGCATCATGTGGTATGTAAGAATACGGGAGAGGTATCACAAGTTGGAAAATGTGTATGTCATGGTAAGGTAAGTAGACGTGAATGAAGAGAAAGGAGGTCCCACACTACCCCATTTACAATCCCCAAAGAGAATTTGATCCAACAGAAAAGAAGAGAAATTGGAGAACCTAGGTATGGACCGAAAGACATAATGTCTGGATATTCCTACGTATCCCGCAAGGATGGGAATAAATCTAGACATAGTTATGGAATGTCATCTAGTTTAATGTTATACGGTAAGGATGAATGTAATGGACTCTCTTAGGGAAGTCACTAGGTGAGGCTATTGATAATCTGACATGAATGAGTACCAATGAGGTCTCATACAACACCCTATGATCCATTGGGACATCTATGCCAAGGGAATAAAGATGAATAGATTCTTAATAAATGGGGATGGACCTGAAGAAAAAATATCTGGGAGTTCCTACGTATCCCACGAGAGAAGGAATAGAGATACAGATATTTTATGAATGTTCATGATGTTTAACTTCATGTAGTGTGGATTAATGAATATTTTAGCATCATTTATGAAATCTGGTGTGGTTTAGAATCCTACGAGATTTTGATGTTGGATGGTTTTACATCCTATAGCCTAATTAGAGAATAGGGGGAGGTCCCTAAGGAAGGAGTACTTGATGAAGCTGTGGTAAAACCTGATGTGAATGAGAACCAAAGAGGCCTCACACCACACCATGCAATCCTAGGACACTCATTCCATGGGCCTAAAAGGATGAAACAATTTTTATCCTAGGGATAGAACAAAAGGAAAAATGTCTGGGCATTCCTACATAACTTGCGCAGGCAGAAATCAAGCCACACATAGTTCTTTAATTTTTTTTCAATTTAATGTTATGCACTGAGGACATTATCCTCATGCGACTGTGTATGGTGCGGTAGGGTAACCCAATATGAATTAGGACCAATGATGTATCATACCACAACATTTAAAATCTTCGGAAAAAATGTGAACTTAGCATGATGAAGAATTTTAATGTCATGAAGGGTGGGAGAAATCTTAGTTGATGGTTTTAGAACACAGACCATAATGTATGGAAAAGAAGGTCCGAAAAGGTTGAAGAACCTTGGGCTGGACTAAAATAAAAAAATGTATGTGTGTTCCCACATATCTCATAAGGGTGGTAATCAGTCCATAAGTTGTTCTAAAATGTCTCACAGTTTAACATCATGTGGTAAGGATAGATGTAAATGAAAAGATCCCTGATGGGGGATACTAAATGTGGTAGTTGTTAACCCGATGTGAATATGGAAAATAAAATCCTTCACCACACCACATGATCCCTGTACACTCAGTTAAAGAGGCCAAGTAGATGTTAGGATTTGCAGTAACTAGGGATAGTCCTAGGGACAAAACATCCAAACATTCCTATGTATCCCAAAAAAATGGGAATAAATCGATATTATATTCTAGAGTTCCATTCATTTAAACATAATGTGGTAAGGATGAAGGTGGAAGAAGAAGTATTATTAAAGGAGGTGCTCAATGCTTCTGCTAAAAAACTAACATGATTGAGGTCCAAAGAGGTCACATACCACACCATTCACTCCTAGGAGGAACCTTAGGCTGTTAGGTTGATAATGGTGGAACATGAGGCTGGAACCAATAATGAAATGTTTTGTCATTTCTACATATCCCATAACTGTAAGAATCAATCTATACATAGTTCTTGAATTTCATGGAGTATAATTTCTTGCATTAAGGTCGAAGGTGATAGTTTAACATCATATTGGATGATTTTAAGGAAAATGGGGCTTGCAGTTTAACGTTAGGTAGGACATCCGATGCAGTTTAACATCATTTAGGATGATAATGTTGGGTAGTTTTACATCTTGTATCCCGGATGGAGTAGTTTTATACCATGAAAGAAGATGATGCTGGGTAGTTTTATATCTTGTAGCTCAGACAGAGTTGTTAAAAATAATGCTGGATGGTGATTATAGGAATTTATACATCCTCCGAAAAGGATAGAGTAGTTTATCATCATGTAGAATGGTGATTTTGGGATGTTTTATGTCTTTCATAAAAAATAGAGTTGTTAACATTATGAGGGATATTGACACCAGACAGTTTTACATCCTTCATGTCGGATGAAGCATTTTAATATAATGCAGGATGGAAGAGATCCCCATGATAAGTACCTCTTAAAGAATTTATCATTGGTTGGAGCTAGGATTCTCTAACCATACATGGTGATCAAAGAGTATGAACCTTCGGGGTAAATATTTTGAATGACATAAGGTCCCTCCCACTAAGTCCCCGACATGGGTGGTTTCCTACCAGGTATCATTGGTGTTCATAGGTCCATTATTGTGGCACACTAAATTATAGAGAGGAGAAGATATTTCTTTTTGAAAACTCCAAATATTATGTTCTGGTGTCTCCCTATATTTGGAAGGCCCATAGCCTATTCTTGTCAAGGGATTCCAGCTCATCTATATGGACTTCTACTATCTTGTCTCAAGCCTGCTAATCATAGATAGCTATTCACAGTGATGGTAACTAGATCATGATGGGAGAGACTACATCTGTACCATAAACTAGGGAATATGGGGTCACCTGGGTTGAATTATGAGTTGTCCCAAAGAGTTTTGTAGGGCTTGTTTGGCCAACTATTTTGGTTTTGTCCAACCTTATTTTATAAAAAGGAAAATAGGGTATTTTTGAAAGCCCCAATCATCCCATTTTCATATGCAAAATATGAAGAGGTTTGGTTGGACTGGATTTTCTACTTAGCGTAAAATTTCATCATCTCAACTACTTCAATGTTGGTGTCATTATAGTAGAGGAAGACATAAGGGACTCCAAATCATTGGATGATGTTGCAACTCGAAAATGAAATGATAAAACGGGCCTTTTCTTCCATTATAAAAATCACTTCTTCACACATGGATAATAAATTTATGGTAGTTAGAATGACCCTACACAGGTGAGTTGTTGCTGGTGGACATGGTCCACTAACATCAAGCCTATAGAATGAAAAGGAAAAAGAGTAATTTTAGTGTGGAGGGGTTCTATTTTTTAATGCATAAATTTGGAATGGATCTAACACATGCGACACCTCTTGTAGAACTCGATACAATCATAGAAAATGGTGGTCCATAAGTATCCCAACCATCAGATATGGTGGGAATGTTTTGACCAGGTATGATGGTCTCCTTAGGAACCTATATGGAATTCCTATATCACATGGGAGATATCACCTTCATGAATGAAATGGAGGACCAATCCATCAAAACCCCATTTTTAGAGTACCTGTTATAGTTTAAGTTCACTCTAGATGCTGAATTGTACTGCATGCTGATAGATTCAATCGTGTTCGACTCTGTCTTTTGGGAGATTTCTATGTTATAGGTATTATTCAATGGCTATCATCCCACCAGGGGTTTCCTAAACAATTTAATAGAGATCTAGAGGTCTTGATGTGGTGGAATTAGTGGTAAGATAGCCTCCCTGCCCACTGTTATCATCATCTAGAGTCATACGAGTGATCACTATTTGATGTTCCACATGGAAAAACATCTCATTTTGGCCAGGTTCTACAAGAGATGCAGCAAGGCTGGCCAAGGCATCAGTTAAACCATTTTTTGACCTTTGGATGTAACAATCATTAGGACAAGAAGGGAGTCAGTCCATTAGCTGAAAATCACACTCTAATAAGGGCTTGGGCTCTGGCTTTCTGATGATGTAGTCACCATTGATTTTCATGATGACTAGCTCGAATTCCCCCCTTCACATGTAGTTGGGGAACAACAATCTCAAGAAAGAACATGAGACCAGTGATGAGAGACTAAAAATATACGTTGTTGTTAGTTCAACCTTCTGAAAATAAGAACAAATATGCAACGATCGCCTATGTGAGTGTAATGAAGACGATACCCCAGCCTAATCTTCTTGAGTCTGGGGTTGTTGATCCTTCTTCCAGGGGGGATCCATGAAGGGCCATCCAAGTGAATATATCAATGAATAAAATATTTATCCCATAAGAGTATGGCCTCATCTAGGATTTCAAGATCAATATACATCTCTACATGGGCTAGATGGGAAACCGGAAAATTTTCTAAAGCCTTAAATTTTCCAGATTTCTGCATAAATAACCAGATGTCGAAGTGCTAAATGATGAAGTCCCACCGTGATAGTTATCATATCAATATAGAGTCGTCGAAAATATACTTTAGTGTGTCCACATGTGTCTCTATCTATATCTCATGTTGCCTTAGGTAGTGCCACAACTTTTTCACTAAAAAACCAGCATGGATAAGCTCTTCTCGATAGATTAATATCTATTGTCGATGTCAAGGTGCATGTGACTAAGATAGTATAAACAATTATTTGTCCCTGCACTATTTGTATGAGCAATAAGGGAGCTGAGGGACCATTCTAGGGGTTTCCAATAATGGACCTGTGGCTTACCGAAGATAGGTGGCATAAAAACCGGAGGTTGTAGCAGATACTGCATCATCATCTCAAAGGGATCTTGGAATTCTTCATCCCATTGTAGAAGATGCCTTTCTTAATGAGAAAGCAAGACATCATATAGATTCCAACTAAATTCACAATGAATCAGCGTATGTAGGTTTTGTGGACTTGAAATCCTTAGATCTCTTAGAGGTTTCTTGAATCTGGCATCTGACTGATAACCTTGATCCTCTCTAAATCAATCTCGATGAATATGTGTCTAATGATGATTCTGAGAAACATTATAGAGGTAACCCCGAAGGCACACATCCAGGGGTTCATCTTCATATGGTGGGAGTAGAGGAATCCTTAAACCTTCTTATGATCTCTGAGATGGTCCCGATGCTTATGGGATTATACCACCAGATCATGCATGTAAAATTCCACTAATGTTCATAGAATTTGTTTGAAAATGTGGTTCATAACAAGCCGGTAGGTGCCTCATTCATTTTTAGAACAAAATTAATTACTTGGTAACAAAAGTTACCTTGTGGTGCTATGAAGGAGGAGGAATATTTGTCCTTATGGATTTTTAGATTTGATTATATCCAGAGTAACCATCCATGAAAGAGAGAGTGTGGAATCTGGTAGTGGCTTTGATCAATATCTTCATCATAAGAAGGGGAAAATCATCCTTCAGACTATGAAAATTTTGATCCTGGAAGTTGATGCCGACCCGGATTTATCCATTCTTCTTCCTAAATATACCGATATTGGTTAACCACCTGGGGTACCATACTTTCATAATGAAGTTGTATTTGATTAGATTATCATCTTCAACCTTGAGCATAGAACCGTGAGAAGGGATCATCTTCTTAGGAGGTTGTTTAAGCCTATAGTGAAATACCAATAGACCAAGATGGTGGATGGATACCTAGGGATCTAGTCATGGAATCTCATCATCGCACTAGGAGAATAAATCCTGATGCTCCTTAAAAAATCAAAAGAAAAATGTTTCTCTTCTACAGACATATCTTTACGGATCAGTGTCAACCTCAGGTCTTCCTCGGTATCGATATTAAGCTAGATAAACACATAAATCGTGGTAGAGAAACCTTCCTTTAATGAAGTAGGAGCATTATTTAAATCCTCTACATCATCCTTAGTATGAGAATCATTGGAATGGGGAAATTATTATAGGGTATCTGACCCTTACAAAATGAATGTGCCAGCTTGAGTAGTGGTGGAAACTTCATCGACATATCCATACACCACTAAAACCATTTTGAAAAAATTTGTCGATCCAATTCCACCATGAATTCAACCCAAGGGTCTATGCTTGATTATATCAATGAAATAATGGAACTTTGGTTTGAGTTGGTTCCACCATGCTTGGTGGAACATGAAAGTATGGTGTATAACTATTTCCACGAGGCAGACGACATGATACCATATTGTTTTAGGGGGTTCTGGTATCATCTGATGTTGGTTTGTATAGTAACATGAGAGATAATTTGGAGTACCTTATATCTAGAAACATGTCATCCCCTTTTCTTAGAAACCTCAAGGTAGTGCCCTATGTCTGAGATGGTGACCTACAACTGACAAATTGAGAGAATGAATGCATCTTCCATGTCTTTCCATTCATCAACTGAATGTTTAGTGTGATCAACCTCATTGGTTGGAGCCCTCTTTTTTGTTCTATTGTAATAGTTGGCATCTAGATAGTGGGATTAAAAATTTGTACTGTGAGATGCATCATCCAATTGGACACACACTTGACCATTAAGTTAGTATATGAATCATTACTGATATGAGGAGGGGACTGCTACATTTGGATTGAGTTAGGGTATACCCATCATTTCATTAGAAGAGGTGTTTTCTAAGATGAACATGAATTTAGTGAAAGATACCAGGACACTGAAATGGGTCTACAGAAAAATCATTCCACATCGCCACTATTCGGTCTAGTCATAACCTTGATTCTTCAAGTCAGAGGGATCCAGATATGCTTCAGACAAACCTAGCTTGCGAAGAGTCCTGGTCAGGATGAGATTTATCCCATAACTAATGTCAACAATGAAGTGCTAGAACTCCTTGAAAATAAGTTTTCTTATGATGTATAATGGGTGAATGCTCCATTGTATAGGGGAAACATCATCTTCTTCTGAGAATGAAATGACAGTTGGAAAATTTTCATGCTCAGCTTTCTCAGCATGGAAGACTTCTACGACTTTTACCTCTATTTTAAACTGGGGGTCTTCTCAAAAACTCTACGATGGATTCATGCGTATCTGATTAAATGTAGAGAGACATGATGATCGAGAGATTTTCCAGAATTCTAGATAGGTTCTTAATAAAATAATACTTCCATGTAAGGTGCACATTTCTGCTGGTAGGGAGTTACTCTGCAGTAGGAGGTATGATGGGCATTGTTGGCCGAACCGACAAATTATGTATATTGGTGGGAATATCCCATTAAAAACTATTTAAACCATGAAATATCACTAATCGATTATTACCAAATGACTTAAGTCTATCTACGGATGGAAGTGGCCGATCAGGATGCGGTATTGTGGCTCTACCTGATCAAGGAGCACAAACGGAAACGACCTCAAACCTGATGATACCATATGAGATGACTATAAATGATGAGAAATATATTGAACATGATATCTAGTCCCTATAGATTTCATGGAATGGATAGAGGTAATGTCCAGTGGATTTTGACAATTCATGTATCCATTGTTATGTTGACAATGGTGTAAACTGGGAACATTAGAAGGATCTTCCTAGTGATACTCCTTTCCAGGAACCATATATGGGTCCCCCATCTTGACTGTATTTACCATGGAATACTACGGGTCATCCCATGGGTAATAATCCAATTCAAGGATAATTATTATGGAAATCTCCATTTATAGAGGCATGAAGTCTCCATGCGTACGATACCACTTCAACATTGGTGGGTGGATTTTCTTTACCTTGTGCCATTAGCTCCTACCCTTCTGAGAGGTAGAAGGAGGAGATGTGAATGCAGTAATGATAAATGGGAAAGGTTTATTGACTTCAGGTGGCTCAAGTTGATTTAGGCGGGAACACATGATGTTGTGGGAGTGAGGTACTACCCTATGAGGCATCTAGTCAACTTATTTCTGAAACCCATGGCTGGAGACATGCTTCCATTCAGATTTGTTGTCACATTCTTACATTACAGATACACATGCTACCTTTATCATGTTCAGACCCAACCTGACCTTATTTTTTCCAACCTGGCCCGGAATTCAGTCCGTGAACACATAGCATTGCTTGAGGGATTGCCCAATGAATCAGTAATTGGAGAAATAGTTGGGGTGATCAGTGAGATTGTCCCATTGGGGACATCTACATTCTGTAAATAGATGGATTCCCAGATATACAATACTCAAAAAAACCAACAACCAAATTCTCTTCGAATGAATAGGTTTGTTTTCGTCAATCATAGAAAGGGACCCTGAGAGATTGGACCTAACAAGGGGATGAATCTTTATGAGGAGGTGTACCCAGATTGTCTCACTTAGGCAGAAGTGGTACATTATACAGTGGTGCCTACAAATTGTTAGGTGTTTGATGCTTAATATGAGGATTAGCCTCAGGCTGGGGCCCATTGTGAGGCTCTAGAGGAGTCTCTTCTAGAAAAAACTCTAGTGTCCTGGGGGCCTCTACCTCTGAAAAAATAGTGGTCTCATCCATGGTTTCTCTTCTTCTAGGGGCGGTGAGAGGCAATGAGAATGCATGTTTGGTTTTTTGTAACGATTCATCTAGTCATTGGGACATATCATAGAAATATTTTAATCCACTAGGGATGATCCGAGTGAAAAGATAAGAACCGGTTTAGTCTTGACATTTCCCACAGAATTTTTTAACAAATGATTTTAATTCACTGGCATATCGGGTGAATATGTGAGGCCCTTCGACCAAGTGGAAAAGTGTGTGACACGCTCATCTGGAATTTTCCTACACTTGAAGAGGCCAATAATACTGGTCTTGTGAGTGGTGGAGCTGAACTGATACAGAAGCTCCATGTGAAGATCCTCCCAAACAACTACATACCCGATGGGGAGTATGCTGTACTAGAAGAACAAGATCCCTTTTAGTGTTTCTATAAATAATCATAGCATGGAGGCCTCTTTCTATAATTTAGTTCCCATAATGGGTTAACACCTTCATATGAATTGGTATAGATGATATAGGGGGTCTCCTCTCCCACTAAAGGGAGAGAAGGTTGGATTCCCAAATCTCAAGGGCGCGGACATATCATCCACATCTTCTAGATATGGTCTGCTATTAGGTGGGACATCTACCGATCTGGTTTCAAGGAACACAAGGTGGCCGATGAGATGATCCATTGGATCATTATGGAAAGACTTCATGTCCTATGAAGGTTCTCTGAACACCAGTGCATTGGGGTGTTCTTCAACATGATAGGCAGGCCCATAGGCTCATGGACTGACTAGTAGAATGACCTGAGGAGCTACTGGATGGATGACTTTCTATGGAACTAGACGAGTTTCTAGATCATCAAGGGGAATATCTTAGATAAAAACCTAAGGGGATACTAGGGGAATGGATTGTGGGGTAGCTGGGGGAATGTTCTCACACAGCTCAGGCATATTTGGTGATGCATACCATGGCTGATTTCCAGAAGCTCCATCCTCTTCAATTGGAATATGCAGGGTGGTCGAGATAAAGAGAAGGCAAATCACCATGAAGAGTCTGTACCTCACCCTACTGCCCCGATGTATGATGATTGAGATCATACTGGGGATCACCATATTTTGGGCGTCACTTTACAATGCATTCAGAAAGGAGCTCATCCATTACTTTCTCCTCTTTCAAGAGATATTAGAGAAACATGCCCTTCATGATATCATCCACCATCTCCTGCACTAATCTGTATTGGTTTGGGGGCTTAGTAGTCCCTGTGTGCCGTTTTACCTTGTTGGTGTCCTAGATGAGAGGCAATGACTTGACCATGTCTCCAAGACTATGTATGTGTTTTTGATGGTGAGCTATAACTCCTATAGGATACAACAACTATAGTAATATAACTAGAGGTAGTTTTTCATTAAATAGTCCTACCGCAGTTTCCTTCTCTTTGAGATCTTCCATGGAATAACCTTTATATCACCAAGTTGGTCTATATTTTGTAGGATCAGGCTAAGAGGAGGGTATCATACTATCCCCATCCATGGATCTGGATGTGTGGGGATGCATCCTCAACATCTCATCTGAACACAATGATGATATGAACTCATCATTTTTGAAGAGACCAATGATGATCGGGCGATGCAGAGTGCTGTGCTATAGGAAACACGACTAACTCAAAGATACGGAACCTATAGATGGTGTTTTCATAATGCTTCTAGACTTTTTTTGGATAGGCCAATCATTGATGAAATATTTGGGTGTGCATATTCCCTCGGGTTGGGTAGAAACACCTAACTTCATCCTATGTATGTAGATTTATAATTTCGATGTCAGATGTTTCCATTGGCCAAAACATGATGGGAAGATGGTCCACTGTGATAATTTCCCTCAAACTCCTTTGTTCGGAATTTCATCATAGATATTGGTTTCCCCATTTCTCAATTAGGGGTGGTTGAGGAACTAGTAATAGTACTGATATAGACTTATGTGGCGATATGTTGGCCAGTGGGGAATATAATGTGTGGGATGAAAAACCACTGAATACTGGGTTGTCACCTGAGTACTATACTAACAAAATCACCATATACTATGTAGGATGGGGTATCCATCGTAGCTTCTTATGTTAGGGTGGTGATCACTGGTGGAAAGTTTCGGTGGTGCTCATCATCCAGCAGTCCCTAGAACTACTATCCATGATCACTGGTTGAGGTAGGGAATGATCATAGTGAAGAAAAAGGGGGAAATAGAGATAGACCTTTAAAGGGAACCAAATCAGACTCCTCCAAAATATATCTGTGAATTGATTTAGGCATCTAGTGTATTTACATTTAAGAAGGATGAAGCTCACATGCCTGGTTCTTTCCCAATAAACTATTACAAAGGATTGAGGTGATTTTTTTTTAAAAGGTAGGTTCTGGTCAAAAGACCAGAACTAATAAATTTATTCAAAAGAGAAAGTCACAAACGAGTTACAATAGACGGAAAGAGGGCAATTTTCTAGAATCCTTAATAAAAGCAGGAATAAACTCTGGCTGGAGTTTATTCATCCAAGTGATCTCATGAAAGACTCCCATGTTGGCAAGTCCATCCGCGACCATATTAGCCACTCGATAGGTATGCGTGACAATAAAATTGAGGTCATTGAGCGTAGCGAGGCAATCCATCCATCTGGGAGTGAGAGGCCATGCCAGATGAACATCACCCTTCCAGATGGCTTGTACAATGGTAGTGGAATCTCTCTCGATCAATATATTCTTCTAGTTGAAGCTCTTTGCATAGGAGATGGCATGAATGGTAGCAAGCATCTCGGCCTCCAGCGCAGAAGCAGTTCCACAACTTCCAAAGAAACATCCAAGCATCCGGTCTTGATGATCTCTAAGGATTCCCCTGCATCCAGCAAGACCAGGATTGCCCTTTGAAGCTCCGTCCATATTTACTTTAATCCAACTAGGAGCAGGTGCCTGCCAGAAAACTTCAATAGTCTATCAAGGTTTCAGGAAAATACCTTTGACGCCAATTCGGTGAAGGGTTTCAAAATCTATGACAGAATTGTCACATCAATCCTTTTGTATCGTAGCTGCATCCCTCATAGCTAGTAGAATCCACATTTTACCTGCAATAATATTAAAATAATTATTTTTGAAAACAGAATCATTTCTACCGTACCAAAGAATATGCATAAGCTCCGCAACAGCCGTTAGAAAGAGATTCTTGATGATGAATGCTTCATCATCGAATAAAAATATTCTCTAGAGTCTAAAAATAAAACATGATTGATATTTATCTATTTTTGCACACGATTATTCCTTTGGTAGTGACAACGAACGCTTCTGCCCTTGGACGGTTCCTTGGGGTATGGTAAATCTTAAACACTAGGAGGACCTATGTTTAGGATGCTTCTAGAGTGGGGATGACCTCCATAAGATATGGTAGGAATATTAGGGAAACATCCACACCTAATGTCAACAGAGTGGGAATGAACTTTGCTCTTGGTGCTGATTAAGACATGGGGAGGACCTCCATGTTAGATGAGAGAGTGGGGAGAAGCATTGCTTGGATATACCAAGGTGAGAGATGAACCAGGGTAGATGTAAAATATAACATGGGGAGGACCTCTATATTGAGTCTGGGATGCATGGGGAGGACCTACAAGGTTAGAAGTACTATATTGGGGAGTGCCTCTACTGGAGCTGGTAAGGACATGGGGAGTGCCTCTATGACAGTCATCGACAACACGTAAAGGACCCCCACACCAGTTGGTAGTGTTGGTATGACGAGGTCCTTTGTGCTGATCAAGATGGACATTAGGGGGACCTCCATGATGATGGATTATGGGGTGAGGAGAACCTTCACACTGATAACATGAAATATGGGGAAAAACACCATACCTAGGATCATGGGAATATGGAGGACCTCTGTGCTGAACATCAAAATTATGGGGTGGAACTCTAATCATACTAGCAATGGTTACAAGTGGGGGACTCCCATGGTGGGTGTGAGTGTAGTGATGACCTCCACCCTAGTTGATGATTATACAGGGAGGACCACCATACTATATCTGGATGTCACAGATCTTCCCGCAATAACTGTTGCTTGTGTAGACAACCGAAAGAGTTAGTCCAACTTGTCTAATGGGTGGATAGGGTCTCAGTCCTGACCGGGCATAGATGTTCCCTAGATATATAACAACTGGGAGCTGATAGAATGCACTAATTGTGTCATGGGCCACTGAAGATTTAGAATATGATTCCCTCTGAGAGGAATCTTTATGAGCATGCGGCAGGTGTCGGCGCCAAGTTAGCCATGTCATGGCTGAAGATCCATGGGTAGAGACCACCTATTCCTCAACTTGAGGGACAAGCTGGCAATGTTGAAATAGCCAGGAGGGATCCCTCCTTGGTGGCTCTTGGGTGATGGTCGAAGCCGAGATGACTCAAGAGTCCCTTACCATATCAGTTTAGGGTAATGATTCATAAAAACATTATAGGGAGAGGCTCCTGAAGTGGTTGGATGTCAAAGTGGGAAGAAATGGACCCTTGTGCAGACCGTGGAGGTGGCAGTGATGATTGGGTACAGAAACCTCCAGGTCTAGGAAGACCATGTCCATGGTTGGGATGCCCCCTACTTTTAAAACCATAAAATATGAGTAGAAATCTCCCTCCTATGGATAAATATCTGAGGGCGATATGGGTTTTAGGTTCCCGATATCTATGGATTGGGATGACGTCATGGTGGAGGTGAGTATTTGTGGGATTTCTACAATGGCATTTCATCTTCCCCTACATCAGTGGGCGAGAGATGAATTTATCCATGTAGCTAGGGTCTTTCAAATATAATAGTTTCAGCTATTAGAACAGATAGTAGGAATGAAATTCCCAGTTCCCTTGAGCCATTCATTCTTCCTTGGATGGATAGAAAGAAACACAATGATGATTTTGCAGACCTGATTTTTGAATGATTAACTACCAAAAATTCTGGTGAGTTCCATGCTTGTCCCACTGTTTTCTTGGTCGGACCTAGTGTCTAATGTCTATATCTAATGACACACTTATCTACGAAGTTCTAAAAATCTACAAATCGCTATGGTTCAATGATAAAAGGTTTATGTTGGGTTCCCCATTTCTATTTCTGATGCTTTTGACAGGGCGCACCACCTCATGTTGTCATAGATGATGACGATTGCCTATTTTTCCCCGTATTCTCACTTTCTATTGGTGGGTTACATTCATCAAATTTTTATAGATGTATGCTCCTTGATTGAAATAGGATTATAGGATGTTGGTTCCTACTTCCAAGGATTCCCCCACAGAACTCGTTTCCAATTCCGGGTATACCTTATAGATTAATACATTGTTCATGAATCTCATTACTTGTTCTATCTCTATGTGGACAGTAGTTAATTATGTTCCTTCCTTAAAAAGTCTCCAAAGGGCCATTTCGGGGTAGTAACCATTGGTCATGGAAGTAGTCATGTTGGGCAGCGCTGGCATGTCTAGATGCTCGAACCTTGGTACACATAGATTTTTACTTATGAGAGGGATTCTATAGAGATCATATTCCCAAGCCTTACCCATTTCGAATGTGTGGAATCTTAGGCCAGATACATGTATTCGGTGTTTTCCTAGGCTTCCCAAGTTTCACATTGGGCATGCCGTGAGTTTAATGTCTAGTTGAGATAGATCAAACTAATCAGAACACTGACAAGAGTGGATCAGATTGGTACATCTCTAGGAAGGAGAACCTGAAAGGTTTACCATATGGATGGATCAGAATTTTTGATGAGCACATCCTTGAGATGGCATGTCCCAAAAAGAGATGATTGCACAATGTGAAGGATGATTTGAGATCCAAAAAAGGAAGATCAGAGAAATTTGTCCCAGAAATTGGGACATCATGCTTTACCAATGGCTGGGATTGATCCTCAAAGAGGCATTCTACATACCATGTTTAGAAGAAATAGATCAAAACCTATGTAGACTGAAGGGTATATTCAGGTATTACATGTGGTCAGTTTCTCTGGTGCTGCAAAATGAAATAATGGGATGGCTGGCTTTACCATTATAAGGGATAGATGATGGAGCATACAGATGGGGCTTATGAATGGTTTGCTTCATGAGATCTTCTAATGAGGGGAATTGATGGATGGCCTGATTTCACTAGGATGTGGAAGCCCAGATAAGGATTAGTAAAGATATGGAGGAAGTTTTGGGGGTGAGTTAGGGTGAGATGGAATCGATGTGGAGATGATGGTGGTGTGATCAATCCTTTGAAAGGATTCTTACATACCCCAGTGGATAGGGATAAAATTCCACATAGTTTTAGATTGGGTTGATGAGACACCTAATGTGGTAGCTCATGATAATGGTCACATAGATGGGGACCTGAAAGAAGTATAACCTCTTGGTTGGAGTCATGATCTTACCAAAAGACAAAGGCTCATAAGAGAGACCAGGATGAGAAATTTATGATGGTATTGAACCTTAGGGAGGATCTATACATACCCTATGTAGAATTTGGGGATCAATATCCATTTAAATTAAAGATGGTGCATGGGATCAGGGTGTTCCCAATGGATATCGACCAAGATACATGTTGGGCCTTTTGAAAGGTTAGTAGCCCATAATAAGAGAGGAACTCGTGGTTGGAGGAAAATGGTGAAGTGTGGGTATTATGACTGGTTAGCTACCCAGGTAGATCAGAACACCCCAAAGGGGAAGATATGATAGATACATCAAAAAAGGGAATGTATTGCATCATGAGGGTATATACCTTAGTATGGAGTACCAGATATTTCCATAGGTTAGGATTGGACCTTAGAGAGTCATCCAATATACCATGTGTGCAAGAAATTTATCAAAACACATGTAGTTAGAATGGTCATCTAGTTTAACTTCATGCAGGATGGAGGTGAACTGGTGTGATTTTCACATAACATATGGATTGTGGAGAATGAAGGGCTTGAAACTCCAGGAGGCTTCCTACATACCCAATCAAATATACCAAAATCAGAGTTTATGTAGTTCAGATGAGTGCAGTTTAAGTCATATAGGAGGAGGGGAATACAGATTATAGTTTGTTAGTGGCCTGAGTGGATTTCATGGCCACTACTAAACTCTAAGACCAGATGATTCATATTGGTGTGGGAAACAAGAGGTAGTATCATATTGGAAAATCATGTCATGAAAGATGTGTCTAAGAGGGATGGTGTGGGGCTTATGCATGTCTAGTAGCCCTGGGAAATAGAGATTTATACTTAATCTAGGAGGTAATCCCATAGAGGATGATCCGATGTCTAATGAGGATATGACCATCATACAGGGGAACACCCCATCCGAATGTGTCGAGGCCTATGTGAATACTGCTCGAGGCACACATGATGAAAATTACTAAAGGGATATAGGAGTGGGAGAGCATTGATGCTCATTCTCCTTTGAGTGTACCCTTTCCTTTCACACATGTGGAAACTCAAAGTTTATCATCATGTATCAGGGATTAGGGTTCTTGGTTATTTGACATCCTCTAGCTTGGATGATGAGGACTCAATCCTCACCCATGGGACATAAATAACTTGTACGAACCCCCCAATTGGAGGAAGGAAGGATATAACATCCCAGTTCTCGAAGCCACCTAGAGGTGACCCGTACCCGGTTGGTTACATGGTCTCATGCGCATTTCCCCGAATTCCAAAGGCTTCCAACTAGTAGCGAGGGACTTGGTTGTGATAGTGTGGAAACTATGCCATCATTGGTAGAGAGCACAATGGAAGTAAAAATATATACAATAGCGGAAGCGGTAATAATACCAAACAACAGTAACATTGGAAGACTGATAAAGAAAAGACTGGAGCATATATATATAAATGATACGTGATACATATATGTTTAGGAAAGAATCCAATCAAGTCACAATGATGAATACATTACTAAACCAAAGTAAAAAAGGAAAAAAGATAAGAAACTCCTCAGCATAGCAAGCCTCAGCATGGTCCCATGCTCTATAGCTCTAATCCAATAAAGTACCTGAAGTAGAAGGGCACTTTACCTTGTCTTTACATGCAACAATATAATCTGTTTGAGCCCAATATCATGGACCAAACAGGGTGTGAGACAAATCCCAATAAGCAACCCCCACAAGATATGTGCCTAATAGTTAGTGAATATATTGCAGGTAAAAGTGCAGAAAGCAGTAAATAAGGAGTTACTCAATAGTAACAGTCCACTATTTCAGATATCAAGAAACAGTTATTCAAAGCAGATAATCACAACCGTTAACCCTATGTGATGTACTCACAGCCTAACCCCAATGGTCATACCAAACAGATAAAAGCAACCCTCTGGGATGACCACACAGTCTCACCCCTCTAGTTTAACTAATGTATCGACTCTATGAGGAAGAAATCACTGTCTATTCGACCTATAGTCTCATATCGGTAATAAATGTTCTCTAGGGATGAAGTTACATCACATTCCCTCGGTTGCCCACGTCATGGAACTACAGACTCTCTATGGAAGCACTCAACGTCAATTCCCCATTTGGTCTCGCCTCGTAATATTATGAAAGATACTCTAGAGAAGACCTTACATCCATTATTCCTATGGTCTACCACACTAGGTTCTCACGGACCTGTGTAAATCAACATGTATTTCATCATGTATCAGCCAAATAAACCTAAAAAACTACTTGGCCAGAATTCTATAGCATATCAGCATATCAGGACAACAATCACACCATCATACAACACTAGGCATGGGAAAATAAATAGAATCCCAAAAGGAAACTCGACCCAAAGGTCAACAAAGGAAAAAAATGCATGGGATACACATCCAAAGCACATCAATTCATCCCATTAACAATCAAATATCATCTACTCAAGCATACCATCATAGAAGACAAATAATAGGGCTAAAGCAGTAAATGCGCAATACCCTATTCATGGGTATTGGGAAAATTTTCACATAAAACATAATGAATTTAAACAGAATGGCACAAACCATATGCCTCAGTGTTGAGAGAAAAATATACTTGAACCATGAGGCTATAATCTCCATAAAATGCCATAGATCAACAAAAATGTATAAAACGTTCAACAGAAGAATACTCAGAAAAGGGGAGAAATCAAGTAATGGTGTTCTAGGGGAAGAGAGAACCCACTGATATGATTACAACGCAACCGAAGGTGTTTAATTCAGAGGACAGACGCTCTGCCAGGGGCTCATAAAATATCTTTGGCTGGTCGACACTCTCGGACGAACTAGGTTGAGAAGGAGACAATTCTGTCCGTCAGACGCGACCCTAATGCGTTTAATGAAAAAAAAATACACGGCGTGCCCTTTTTGAAGTACACGATGTGTACTCACCATTTCTGTACTCCTATTTAGTGGGCCTCTAGGTCATCACACATGGCCATGTGCAAGGCCGCTACATGGATAACACATGGCTACCTGCGATAACTGAGTACATGACGTGTATTCATAAAGTACCCAGCATGTACTTCGAAAATTTCCAGAAACTCCTATTTCCTTAAAAAATCTAGAAAAAAGAAAAACATACCTCAAATGAAGATCTGGGTTCTTAAAAACATCCCCCCTTAAAGAAATCTGTCCCCAAATTTCCCTAGCAAGACTGCGTAGAAGAAGAAACCCCAAACAGCTCTGGCCACTATGATCGTTCATCGGCCTCCTTCACCCAAGTATCATCCTATACATGCCCATGCTGCCATTTCACCCATACCAGAGGAATAACCCGACCATGGATAACCATCGTACTTCGATCAAAAATCCAGATAGGATGCTCCCCAAAAGATACATCCACTTCCAACTCAACCTCCTCAGGTTGAAAAACATGAGACGAGTCTGAAAAGTAACGTCGAAGCTAAAAAAACGTGGAAAACATCGAGTATAGCCCGGTACCTCTGAGGTAACTACAACAGATAGGCCATTGGCCCAACTCTCTCCAACACCTCAAATGGCCCGACGTACCTTGGCGAAAGCTTACCCTGTATCCTAATACTCTTGTGTCCCAACCTCAGTGTGACATGTAGGAAAACATAGTCCCCAACCTTGAACTCTAGAGGTCATCTCTGTTGATTAGCATAAGACTTATAACGAGACTGTGCTGTATCCACCCTCTTCCTAATAAACTCTATCTACTCTGTGGGCTCCTGAAAAAGACGAGGTCCTAGCATAGCCGCCTCTCCTACCTCCATCCAACATACGGGTGATCGGCATGGCCTACAGTACAAATCCTCATAAGGTTCCATATGAATAGTTTCTTGAAAACAATTATTGGGGGAAAACACCAAAATAGGTATATGATTCTCCCAAGAACCTATGAAATCCAGGATGCATGCTCGGAGCATGTGCTCAAGAACCTGAATTGTACGCTCTGACTAGAAATTAGTTTGGGGGTGGTAAGATATAATCAAAAGTAACTATGTACCCAAATCCTTCTACAGCACATGCCAAACCCAAGAAGTAAAACAAGCGTCTTTGTCTGAAACAATCAAGTGTGGAACTCCATGTAAGCGCACAATCTCTCGGATGTACTACTGTCCTAGATCATTAACACTGAATGTCTCCTCGATCACCAAGAAGTGAGTGAACTTCGTAAGTCTGTCAATGAAAACCCATACTGCATCATTCCCATGAGGTGACCTCAGTAACCCTATCATAAAATCCATAACGATGTCATTCCACTTCCACTCAGGAATGGGTAACTATTTTAGAAGCCCTGCTGGTCGCTGATGCTCTGCCTTCACCTGCGGACAAGTGGAACACCTCCTGATGAAACCAGCAACATCCCACTTCATATCTGGCCCCCAATAGTGATGGTGTAGATCACGATACATCTTAGTGACACGAGGATGAACTGACCAAAATGAGGAATAAGAATCCCGCATCTTCTCCTCGCGTATATCTATTGGAAACCATAAACGTCCCTCGAAACACAAGATCTCATCCTCGCCTATAGCCCATCCATGAATAGGGTCCTCTCCTGACACACAATCCCACATGACTAGGCCTTCAGAATATGATATCTACCTCATTCATACTCGATCAAGAAGGGTAGAGGTAATAGCTATAGAAGAATTAAAGGTCTACCCCTGTATGTCATGCACCTCCAAATGCATCTCCGAGAACAGAGCCATAAGCATCCACTCAATATTGGCCTCCTGAACTACTTGTATCTGAGTCCTCCTGCTCAATGCATTAGCAATTGTGTTTCCTTTCCCAGCCGTGTAGGTAAGCTCAATTTCCAAATACTAAAGGTACTCAACCAACTTTCATTGTCTCAAATTTAGATCTCACTGAGTGAGGATGTTTTTTATGCTCTTGTGGTTGGTGAAAACCACAAAATGCTCTCCCAGAAGGTAATGTCTCCCACAAAGTAAGGCATGAACAACTGAAGCCAACTCGAGATCATGCGTCGTGTAATTCCTCTTGTGTGGCCTCAACTGCCGAGACCTGTACCCGAAGACTCCATCTCCATGAATAAGCACAACTCCCAGTCTGATACCTAAAGCATCACAATACACTATATAGATCATTACAGGATCTGGAAACACTAGAATTGGTGCTGAAGTCAACCTCTCTTTCATCTCCTGAAATGCTGAATCACAAGAATCTGACCATAAGAACTTTGCACCATTCTTAGTCAAACCCATGAGCGGTGATGCTAAGTGTGAAAAGTCCTAAATGAAGCATCTGTAGTATCCATACAGACGTACAAAACTCTGTAACTCAAAGACATTATTCGACTGATCCTAGGAAACTACTACTCTAACTTTCTATAGGTTTACTAAAACTCCTGTCTCTGAAATAACATGACCCAAAAAGTGAATCTAATCCATCAAAGAGTGGAATATTGAGATATTAGCATATAACTGATTTTCTCTCAGTGTACCCAGAAAGATCTTAAGATGGGTGGCATGGACCTGTTGAGTGTGCGAGTACACCAAGATATCATTTAGGAAGACAACCAAGAAATAATCCTAGTATATATAGAAACTCGGTTCATCAGTGCCATGAACACTACAGGTGCATTAGTGAGACCGAACGGGATAAACATATACTCATATAGACTATACCTACTCTGGAAGGCTATAAGAGGTATATCAGATGGTCTAATGAGAAACTAATGGTAACCGGACCCCATGTCAATCGTCAAAAACAACAGGGCTCCTTGAAGCTGATCAAATACATATTCAATCCTAGGCAAGGGATATTGGTTCTTGACCATCAACTGGTTCACCTTCTGATAATCTACACAAAGCCTGAGGGTGTCGTATGCCTTCTTTACAAATAAGACTGGCGAACTCCAAAGAGAAGTACTGGTTCGGATGAAACCCTTTTCCTGCAACGCCTCCAACTACTTCTTGAGATCCTGCAACTCTCGTGTAGCCATCCTATAAGGAAGAATGGACACCGGTGCCACTCTTAGAAACTGCTCAATAGAAAATTCTACCTCACACTTCAGAGGTAACACTGAAAAGTCTTCTAGAAATAAAACTCTGAAATGATTCAATACTGAAGGAAAATTTAACTGTTATGTCCCATGATTATCCAGATACAGACTAGCAATATGGGTTGTAACTCCTCCTAACCGAAGACGCTCTAGACCTGCTCTGCTCGCCTGGACATCCCACTCACCCTTTTGATGAATAGATCCTTCCTCTGGTAATATGAAACCCACCCTTTGGTGATAATTGTCGATGAATACCAAGAAGTGAACTAGCTAGTCCATTCCGAGAATGACATCGTATCCTTACATCTCTCGGAGATAGAGATCCCATAAGAAGTGACACCCACCATCCTCTAGAGGGAACTCCTTGAACTAATGTACACTATCTGTCCTAGTCCCCAACAGAGTGTCTAACATCAAGATATCAGCTGAGGAAAAGATACAGAGCCAAAGGCTCTCCATGACTGCAACATATATAAAGCTATGGAATGCCCTTGTACCGAAAAGTGCTAATGATAAAACTGAGGAAACTAGGATCGTACCTCGAATTGTAGAAGGTCTGGGATCCTGCTCCTACTAGGTTTGATTCACTATAATGGTCTGGCCTGCACCATGACCCTGTGACCCTACCTGACCACTCTGAGATGATCCACTATTCTATCGCTGAAATATTGAAGACTGACCACCATGGCCATGACCTCCAACTCAGACTGAACGGTCGTAAGAACTCCAGTTCCCTGACTGGTGAGAAACTAGCAGTGCTTCTCTCGAACGTGGAGTCATAGAAGAACCCCTGTCACTAGCTACTGGTGATAAAACCTGACAGAAATGCTGAAGGTGACCGATCTTGCCTCAAGATCAGCACTCCACTAGGTCTCTTTGGCACTGTGGCCTCATATACCCACTCTTCCCGCACTGGTATCATACCACCTGGCTAGCAGAATATGTCTATCACCTACTCAGATCTCTAAGAGAAGACTCCCTGCGGCATTTCCTACTGTCGTTAGGAGGAATTCTAACTCCAGGTGTTGTGCTTCCCTAGATCAAAACTCCAGAATCCCTTAGATGGTGCTCTGTGATCAGCGCCTGGTTGATGATAGAAGTGATGGAAGTCAACTGGAAGATGTTCACCTGGGAATGGATGTCGTGCCTGAGACCATCCTCAAACATCCTTGCTAAGAACAACCCATCTCCCCAATGAAGGGTGTAAAGCGCTGAAGCTCGGTGAATCATGAGGAATACTCCATGACAGCAATAGTTCTCCACTCCAGACTCATAAAATCCTAGGCTCGATCATCCCTCAGGGTATTCAGATATAAGTAGTCATAGAAGATGCAGTGGAACTTCTCCCAAGACATATCCAGCTGGCATCCCACCAGTGAGATCACATCCCACCACCTCTTGGTGGAGTCTCGAAGAATATAGTTAGCGAGCTTGACCCTCCTATCTGGATACATCTTAAGATTCTAAAAGATTGTTTGAATGGATTCTAGCCATGACATTGTAGCTTGAGGTCCTCCTTCCCTTAAGAAGGTGGGTGGATGCTGCTACTGGAAAACCCGTGTCAATTCTGACATCGATGGGGCATGAGGAAGTGCCCCCTGAAAGGTCTACATCATTCTCACAAATCCTTCCCTGAACTGTGAATCAACACTGGTATCAGGTATAACTATTGGTGACATGACTAGAACAATAGGAGGATCTGCAAGAAGTCCTTGATAATCCATATCCAACGTCTGATCACTGACCGGTAAATGGAAGACAACCAGAGGATGTCTCGATGGCATGACTCAGCAAGGTCAAACACACACCTTAGATCAACACTATCAAGGAAATAAAACCATAAGTGTATGAAGGTAACAGGAGAAAGAAAGCATTCATGTTTTACAAAAACATGACTACACATTATGTACAAATCCTACATGGTGTATTCCCTTAAGTCATTCACATGGGAGTGTACTCATGCCTAACTGGTCACGTAACACCCGAAACACATGACATGTTTTCTTAACACACGGCGTGTACTTGATTCCCCTTTCCCTGCCTGATTCCTTCTATACGGTTAAGTCACACGACTCTTCTAAGAGAAGACTACATGGTGTTTTTAATGGAAACATGACATGTACTGGACGAGCTTCACCTAGACCGTGTTGTTAGTGACACGGCCAGATACACAGCTCACACTACACGGCGTGTTCCTGGTGGACACGGCGTGTATACAAAGAGTCTCCACCGACCAGTGTTGTTAGCTACATGGCTAGGTTCCTATGATTACACTACACTGCGTGTTCAATCCCGACACAACGTGTATAGATTAAGGTTTATCTATTCGTGTTGTTAGTTACAAGTGTGGAAACCAGGTCAACACCACAAGGTGTGCATAACCGGTACATGATGTGTTCCTACAAGATTTTCACTGTCTCGTGTCTCTTCCCACATGGCCTATGACATGGTGAGAGACTACACGGCGTGTACATAACGTACACAGCATGTACTTATGAAAAATAGTTTCTTCCCAAAAAAAGAACACAAGGCGTGTAGTCAAAACTACACGGCATGTATTTTGGGTTTTTTTGGACAGTAAACCTCAGAAACTACTTCAGAACCCAGAAAACACGGAAATGAACATTGAAGGTTTCTAATTCCGATCCATGAGGGCCCATACTCCCTACGAATCAAATCTTGGCATCTTATACATGATATAAACTCAATAATCTAGGAAATGATCCACCAATATCCAGTCCATGAGGGCCCATAACACATACAGAACCAAAATTTGGCATTCATTCAAACAAAACCTTACACAATCAATGCTCTAAGAAGAAACATGTATTTTATATAGGATTCTATCACAACAGCATTCATATTCTACACAACATCTATCATAACAGCATGAAATCGCTAATGAATCCTAAATGACATGTCAAGAATGCATGACAGGTGATTTCTACCAAGTTGCTATATGATGACTGAGTAGGAATACCCTCATCTCATTGGGTTGTGATAGAAGTAGAACCTCAATAACATCAACCGTAATATCAAAAAACATTTGAGTCACTAAACAGTGAAAATCAAATCAACCGTAAAATTGAAAAACCAGAAAAATTGCAATAAACAAGGCAGATAGGAATTTCCCTATACACGAGTTAACTACTCCCGGGACATCTTATTTCCGAGTACTTATTCCTTTTTATCCCTGTATAATGTCTCCAAAAAACAATTCAAGTTAAAATAATTCCTCTCATACCTCTTTGTAATGTCCTGGTTCTGAAATCCACCTAGAGGATCCCCGTACGCGGTTGGTCATAAAGCCTCATGCACATTTCCCCAAACGCTAGAGGCTTCCGACTAGAAGCGAGGGCCTTGGGTTTGATAGTGGGAAAATTATTACCTCATTGGATAAGTATATAGTGTAAGTAAACATATACACAATAGTGGAAGTAGTAGTAATACCAAAAAAATAGTAACAACGGATGACTAATAAAGAAACAATTCGAGCATATATATATGTATAAATGATGCACGATAAATATATGTCTAGGAAAGCATACAAACAAGTCAAAATGATGAATATAGTACTATACCAAAGTTAAAAAGGAAAAAAAATATGAAACTCCTCAGCATCGCAAGACTCATATTGGTCCCATGCTCCCCATGTCCAATGAGATCAAGTACTTGAAGTAGTAGGGTGCTTGCCCTTGCCTATACCTGAAATAATATAATCTGTTTGGGCCCAAAATCATGGCCCAAACAGGGTGTGAGATGAATCCCAGTATGAAACCACCACAAGATCTGTTCCTAACAGTCAGCGAATATATGGAAGGTAAAAGTGCAAAAAACAGTAAACATGGAAGTACTCAACATTAACAATCCACAGTTTCAGATATCAAGCAACATCTAATCAAAGAAAATAATCACAACAGGTAACCCTCTAGGAAGTACTTACAGCCTATCCCCTCTGATCCTACCTAATAGATACAAGCAACCCTCTTAAATTCACACACAATCCGACCCCTATGGATCAGGTAATGTATAGGCTCTCTGAGAAAACACTCACCTTCAATTCCCCTTATAGTCTCATATCGGCTCTAAAGGCGCTCTAGGGAATCACTTACGTCACATTCCCTCTATGGAATATGTTGAGGAAGTACAGACTCTCTAAGGAATCACTCAAAGTAAATTCTCCATGTGGTCTCTCATCATAAAATTATAAAAGACACTTTGGATAATCCCTCACGTCCATTCTCCCAATAGTCTACTACACTAGGTTATCATTTCCCTGTGTAAATCAAAAAGTATAGCATCGCATATCGGCGAAAGTAAACCTCATGAACTAATTTTCTAGAAATATATAGCATATTAGTAAAATAGAACAATAGTCACACCATCCTACAACATTGGGTATGTGAAAATAAACAGTAGCCTAACAGGAAACAAGACCCAAATGAGAAAATAGGGAAAACATGCATGGGAAACACATCCAAAGCATATGAATTCACTCCATTCACAATCAGATATCATCTACTCAAGCATACAAGCAACGTAGAAAAACAATAAGGCCAAAAAAGTAAACGCGCAATACCCCATTCATGGGTATTGGGAACATTTTCACATAAAACTCAAAGACCTTTAAAGGAATGACACAAAGCACCTACCTTGGCATTGGGAGATAAATATACTTGAATCATGAGGCTTTAATTGCCTTAGAATGCTATAGATCTATGAAAATGTATAAAACGTTCAACCCACGATAACTCATGAAAGAGGAAAAATCATGGGATGGTGTTCTAGGAGAAGAGAGGACTAATCGATTCGAATCTAACACAACCAACAGTGTTTGATTCAGAGGATGGACGCTCGACCAAGGGATCGTCAATGATCTGCTGCTGATCAGCACTTTTGGATAAACTAGGATCAGATAAGATGGTTTTTTCTGTCCGACGAGACCCCGGTGCGTTTAATGAAAAATAAACAAAATACACGATGTGTGCTTTTGAAGTACATGGCGTGTACTCTCCATTTCCGTATTCCACTTTAGGTGGGCTTCATGTAATCACACATGGCTATGTGAAAGGCTGCTACATAACAAGCACACGGCTACCTGTGGTAACCGAGTACACATCATGTACTCATAATGTACACGGCATGCACTTAAAATTTTTCCAGAAACTTCTTTTTTCTCAAAAAATACAGAAAAAAGAAAAAAATACTTGAAAATAAGATCTAGGTTCTTAAAAAGCCATAAGAAATGATGGGTAACAATGAGGTGGATGAATGGTATCTCAAGGGGTTCATGTTAGCATGTATATTTTAATATGCAAGAAACACTACCATGAATATTATAAAAAGAATAAGGTAGAGAAATTAATTTGTTTTACCAATCAAGGAACCAATAAATCATTTCCTACATGCCTGGAGGGCCGTATAGGTTAAGGGTTCACAATCATGAATTCTATAGAGGGATGGGCTTCGCAAAGATATAGTTCCTTGTGAATGGAATGCATAGTGTAATGGAATGTGCTTTATGAAGCACAGAGAAAATGATCTCTATGAAAGGAGGATCTTTGTGAAGCATCATGACCATTCCAAGACATAGATTCAACATGATCTTGGAGGGTCCTTCGTGATGACAGAATGATCCGTGAAGACCCGAGTACCTAGAAAGGTCTCCAACCTTCACGATGGATGTAGGGATTAATGAAGGGAATCTCCACTTGAAGAGGAGGAAGTTGGAGAAAATGAATACTTTTTTGTAGTTCTCAAGTACCTTGGATGATGAATTTTTTAACTGGTTTGTAGAGAAAAAGGTGCACCGATGAAGAAAGGTCAGGGTATCGATTCCTTGAGTTGGGGTGGGGACAGAGGTGTGGGCTATATATTTATAGGCACCAGGCGTCACAATGATATGAGGGCACACCATAAATTAAATTAACCTTCGCGATTAGTGGTCTAACCATTGAGATTGTTGAGGCTTCTATAATTGTTTTTTTGGTGGTCGTAGAGGAGTTCGTTCTATGTATTTTCACTATTTGTGAAGCTAAAGGGCTTTACAATTGATCTTTTTGAGGAAGGATATTTAGTGATTTTTATTCCCTTTCCATTTGGCCATATTTTTTTTCAGAAATTATAAGAAACAATGGGTGTAGCCTGTCCACACTCTATTTATTCCATGGAAACCGTTTTATTTATTTAAAGAAATGAATCCGATCATGAATTAACCCATTCATTTGAAACAAACCATTCAATTTAACAAAAGTTGAATAATTCATTTAATAGGCTCTAGTGTCACTTGGAATGTGTAATGTTCAATTAATTCCAAGTATTAAAAAATATTTTATGTTCTATCCTTTACAAATCCATTCAGCCTAACAAATTCATTCAATTCATTAAGACATGGTAAGACTATTTCAATGGTTCAAGTTTGAAATGGAAAGTGACATAGAAAATAAGAAACATCCAAGTCTAAGAGGCCTAAAAACCTAATAGGTTCCTTGTATTACATGTAATATACATATATCTAGGTAAATTACTTTTATAATCCATACTGTAAACTAAAATATGTTTCATATATTTTTAATCAGTTGGACAAAATGAAAAAATACGGAGAGCACACCCCATGGGTGACCATTCATGAAATGATTAAGCTCCAGCCAATCAAACAAGAATCAATAAACATGTATATATGTACAAGGGTCAATTAGACATGAAGAAATCATTTTAATAGGGATTATTGGAAAAGGTCGGCATACAGAACAATGGTATAATTAGGAAATGACAAAAACACAAATGGAAAACAACGTGACCACATACCTTAGGTCTGTAAACAATTTCTTGGTCTATATTGAATTTTTATTTGAATAATTTTGGAATAGATCCAAGAAATAGTCTAATGAACTAAATATATTGTAAATGATCATATATCTAAATATCTCAATATATATAAAGAAGAACTGAGATATGAGTTGAGATACTATGAGATCTTATTGAGTGGAATTCATAACTTCAAACGGATCGAGGATAGGACACTAGATAGAGATAAATGATCAATGACTACTTTAGGGTTTTTGTGATATCAAAGGATAATGAGAATGTTGGATTTCCACTGGAGGAAGATGGAAGAAAAGATAAAAGTCTTGAAACATAAGTGGGGGGGAAATGATAATGTCAACCCAAAATTAGGGGGCACACAATTTAGGCGCATGGTTATTGAAACCATGAGAATATTATACATGATTTGATATAGAGAATAGGATATACAAACATTTAAGAGTGAAATTTCAATAACCAGACATAGAACATGCAAATGGTCCTTATCCCATGTCTGTGACTAATAGTATAGTTGTGCGCCTTGGGTCACATAGTTTCAGACAAACCATATGGCCCTATTTGTTTTACCCATTTCAGAAGTGTAGACTCTGAATGAGACATACATGCTCCTAATACATCTTTAAATGGATTAGGAATCAATATTAGGGCATTTTATGGTATTAAAAATGATAAAATAACCATCTATACATTTTTTTTAAAATATGGGTTGTTACAACCTACCCTCTTTAAATAAACTCATCCATAAGTTGTATTTTGGTAGGTAAAGATGTACTGTTTGGAAAGAGTCCCAACGATTGAGATCATATATCAGCTTCCCAGTCCCATATATCATCCTACATGTGTACGTTATTCTATAGAACCCATACCAATGGAATACAACCAACTCAAAGTGTTTTCATGCTCTAATCAATAATTTGAATGAGATACTCCATGAAATACGAATTCATATCACATTCAAGGTCATTAGGCTGAAAGACATTAGTTAGTTCTGGATAGTATCCACAATGACGAGATATACAAAAGAAATCATGATTCGACTGCATGAAAGGCCCAAAGGCCATCTTTTTTATTATTTTATGGATAATCCACCTTTTAAGGGTTGAAGGGGAACCTGTACATGACTCGTAGGCCCAAGGCACAAGGCCCGAAAAACCCTCAATACATGACCCAAAGGCCTAGAGGCATACCATGGCCAATACATGACCCCTAGGCCCATCCAATTTGAACTGCCCCTCCCTAGTTTTTTGTGTCATTGATATCCTATCTCCCAACCTTGCAATGTTGATCAGCTAACATTTCCCCGTAAAAAGCTGTACGGTTCCTGGTCCCGATGGCTGTTGCCATACCCTCTCATTCTTCCAATCTGTTTATCTTTTTATCTATTGGTTGCTACTCCTATTGCTCTGATCCTATTCTAGGTCTTTCTCTATGTGAAATTGGATACTCCATGGTCTACGTGACCCAAAATCCCTATGGCTCGAAGCCCTTTGATGACCCGAAGGCCCGGGAGACCCGTAGGCCCAAACAGATGGCCCGATGGCCCAAATCGGGTGAATAGTTCCAGCTACTACAATACAGAAAAGTAACTACTATAGTACTGCAACAGTAATTACTATAGTAACTGCTACAATAACTGCTTCAGTAACCCAGAAATTCTCCTCCACCTGGTTTTGAACCCGGGTCTCTTGGATGTCAAGCAGGAGCCCTTACAATTCTGTTATTCTGAGGAAGTTCTAATTTGAAAGATATTGGTCTGATCCATTTCACAACCTCTAAGGGACCAAAAAAACATGGTGAGAACTTCCCCTTATTCTTAATACTTCTATTCTATAACATGGGATAGACATAGAAGAAATACTAGTATCTGACAAGGAACTCAATAGGTTACTGGCGTTTGTTATCACTAGACTTTAATTGGACTGATCTTTTAAATCGTGCTTTCGGATCAACTACACCTGCTCAATAGTATCGTGCTTGAGATGTAGCCCAAGAAAAACTACTTCCTTAGTCTCTTGCTAGTATAGAGGTGATATGAAAGACCAACAATATAAGGCTTCACATTTATCCATGTTAATGGTATCCAGAATGGTGTCTTTATAAGAAAACTCAATGAGGGGAATGCTTTTCTCTCATGAACCCCCAATTCCAAGAATTAATTCCTAGATCATGTCCTATGGAACCAAATGTGTACATTCTGTTATTCCATTAGTATGTGTGTGATCAGCCATGATCAAAAGTACATGTGTTCCCAAAGCCTTTTGTAACCCCTCCCATAACCATGATGGGAAATGAATGTCTCTCTCTGATATGATAGAATGAGTAGCTCCCTAAATACGTACAACCTATTTGACATATAGTATTCCTATCTTGTCCATAGATAAGGTATCTCACATATTTAGTAGTGTGAGACCTTCATCAGAAGGTCAAATAAAACCAATAAAGTATCATTTCTATGAGGTTATTTAGGTATCCCATTCATGAATTCCATTGAAACATCTTCCCATTTCCACTTCGGAAAGGGAAATGACTTTAAAATCCTTCTTAGACTTTTATGGTCCACCTTCACCTACCGATGGGTGGAACACTATTTAATGAATCCAAAAATATCACTTTGCATACCAAACCACCAATATTGGCATTATAGATCCTGATACATTTTGGGGACACCTGGGTGAACCACCCAGGATGAGACATGAAATCGCTGCATCAGCTGCACTCTGATATCTACTCAGACCGATTAAATTCCATATAACAATATGATATCAACCCTATAAATGGTATAACCTAAAGATATATCATCATATGAAACACTATCCCTCAGGGCATGGTCTTTAGGATCTGATAACTATCTCATTATCACTCGTTCTAGAATAGTATAAGTCACTATTAGGGCATAGAGGATAGTCTGACCATGGTTCTCATAAACTTCAACTTGGATCTATTATAATTAGGTCATAAGATATCATTATCCACTAGTTTCGTGAACTGAATGTGTTTGATTGCTTCGGCTAAGATCAATGGAAACTAAACTTCCCTTTCCAAGCATATAGGGAGGATTGAAATCAAACAACTAAATGTACTAAATCGACATGAATTTAATGAGATTATGATCCCATAAATTAAATATGTATTTGTTGATTTTTTTGACATATGATTACAAAACAATGATAACCATGTAAATAGTGTCTTGAACAACATATGGCGTGAAAAACCACAATGATAATGCGATCATGCGTATGGTAATTCCTCTCATATGGCCTCAACTGAATATACCTATATGCAACGATTCATTCTTCTTGCATCATAAAAACTCCAAGACTGATACCTAATACATCATTGTACATAATATAGTCCTTTATTGTATCTGAAATAATTTGTTTTGTTGGTAATGTTATTCGGACCATCAACTCTTGAAATGATTCTTCACAAGATTCTTGCTAATCTAATTTCAAACCCTTATTTTTCATGACTGTAAGATGAACTATAAAGCATGATAAAAATTAGATAAAGAATTTTTAATACCAATCAAACCTTAATAAACTTTTAATGTTAAAAAAATTCTTCTGCTTCCCTCATCAGACAACAACTATCACTTTCGCTGAATCTACTAAAACTCTTGACCGTGAGATGATGTCACCATAGAAGTAAACCTCATTGTTCCAAAAGTGTAAATTAACAAGATTCACATAGAGATGATGGACTCTTAGTGTATTCTTCACAATTTCAATTTGAGTTTCATTTTCATGTATAGAGCATGAATACACCATGATATCTTCAACAAAGACAACACAAATGAATCGAGATAGGGGTGGAAAATAGGAATTAAAAGAGTAATGTAGACAATAGTTTCATTCATGAGTCAGAATGCCATAACCATGTACTAATATAGACTATACATACTCATAAAAGGAGTACGAGGGATGTATGAAGTCCTGAAATGATATTGATAATATCCCAACCTCATATCTATCATTGTAAACACTATTGATTCTTAGATGTGATGAAATAAGTTTACTATACTAATCAGTGGATACCGATTCATTAAATTGAACTCATTCAAACCACCAAAATCATTGAAAATCCTATGGGTAACATGTTCTTTCTTGGTAAAGAGTGTTGGAGAACCCCAAGGATATGTGTTTGGGTGTGTAAAACCTTTATCATCCAGATCCTCCAACTACATCTTGATATATATAATCTCATTAGGTTCCATCCGAGAAGGATGATTGTTTATTCATGATGCTCTTAGATCAATATAAATATAAAACTATACCTATCACACAAGTGGTAGACCACTGAAGTCATTAGGAAACAAATAAATGAAATAATCCACTACAGGAGGAAAAATAGCTGGTTTTAACCCCTAGTTATCAATGAAATGACTGGTGATCTAAGCTATCACATGTACTAGCCTCTACTGCTCGGGTCCAGCTCGTTTTGCCCTGATATACAATTCTCCCATAAGAGTGTGTTTAATTCCATTTGGTTATTTAATAATCACCCTCCAATGGTATTAGTTAATATGTTATTGATAAGTAACTAACCAGTCTATAAAGATAATTACATAAAATCATGTCATTTTGAGGATGTACAGATTCTACATGAAAAGGTAACATCATATTTCAAGTGTACAATTATGGTAGTGGTGAACACCCACTGAATGGATACCTAATAATGAATCTATTTTCATAACACCATGAATGTATTCACTATTTATGCCAACAATATCAGTGATTTACTAAGATATAAATTAGTGAGATGTGCCTATATCAAATATAAAAGACACTAATGTGGAGGCAACTAGAATAGTACCTTGAACTGTAGATGTTCTGGTGCTCCACTCCAGCGGTGTAGGATGGACTGCAAGTAGAAATCTTGTACCGTGGAGCTGATTTACTGCCTCACTTCCTGGAGAAGTTTCTATTTTATGGGACAAAGAATCATAAGTTCGACTCCCTCTTCCTCGACCACCACGTCAGACTGATCGGTTGATGGTATTCCAGCTACCTGCCTATCATGATCTTGATGACCCCACTCCCGACTGAGGATTAGGTGTAGATCACCACTCACTTGGTACTGGAGGGAATGTACTATATGAACACTGAATATGTCCCATATTCCCACTAACTGTACACTCAATTGAAAAATGAAAACACTAATACCTAATGTTTACTGGCTTCATGTACTAGTGATAGACAAGGGAAATCTCTACACAAGAAGCATAACTTCTACTACCTTCTCGAGTAGTATCGAAACATATATTTCAATGAGAAGAAGATACACTATTTTCTCTAGGTGTTAGAACACCCTAACTCACTCCACCATCATCCCTCAAGTTTCAGTCAGTAATTAGGGTCTAGTTGAAATTTTTTGAAATGGTATTCATCTTGGAGAAAGTTACCTGCAACTGGATGGCATACACCATCCAATCCTCGAATCGCCTAGCAGTCATAAGGTCCTAAACAACTATAGAAGGATAAAATCACTCTTGATTTGTGAAATGGGTAGAGTATTTCTCATCTAAAATGATCCCCATTATAGATTCATGGACTCTCTAGATCTATCAACCCTCAAAGAATATAAATAGATGTTGTCTCACAAAATAGTATGAATGTCAGCCCAGACTATTTCATGATGTTCATATTCCTAGGTGATTACATCCCACTACATCTTTACACAATCACAAAGCATGTACAAAGCTAACATGACCCTTGTATTTGGAGGCATCTCTAGATGATCGAATATAAATGGGATTTCATGAACCAAAGACACTATAACATGATTTCATCCATCTCTAGAGGAGGTGGAAGGATTCTATTGTAGAAACTCATGAGTCAACTCTATTATACATATGGTAGGTAAAACTATGCCTTCATTACTCAGAATCCTATGTAAGAAATCCTCATGAAATGTGGTGTTTTTTCCCACATTTGGAATAATAATAGGAGTCACAGGTGGCTCTTTAGGAGGAATCACTAGCAGCTCAGAGCCTGCCATCTCAAGCATGTGGTCGTCACTTCCATCAGGGCGTAGAATAGAAGGATGTAATGGAAATAGGAAACCAAAATTCCAAAACAATGCCTCAAAAGAAATTTAATAAATTTTCGATATTTAACTTAAGAAAAAAATGATATTAGTAAATCTATCCTATAGAAACATGTACTGATTTTTCCTGCATTAGAATCCAAGTCTAAGAATATGAAAGAGACCATAACAGGTGATGATAACATAATAGATACCCTCTACCCACCACTAAGGTTGGGATTATGACCAAGTCACTATATTAGATATACATAAGATGGTTTTTCTTAAACAAGGGTCCATATTCATTTTGAATTTGTTTTTTTAAAACATTTAGTCAATTTAGATTTTCTAATTAAATGGTTTTCAATTTTCAATCCATAGGGGCCCATAATATTTATGAACCAATGTTGGAATCCACTAAAACCACCTCATAAACCATTAAACCTCATGTGACCAATGGTCTATACTTCAATGTTCTATAATTAGAAGAAGAAGGTGTTTTATTTAACCTATTTAGGAAAATATAGTTAGTTTAAAGCAAACACAATAAATATCTATTATGTTTTCTAATACATACATGAATAATTAGAACAATTAAATATAATAAAGACCCTATAAATATGTAACATGATAATATATGCTAAAATTAAAAGTTTTATGAAAACAATTCATAGCCTATTAGTCATACTGTGCCTATGATGATGCATGATATAATGAAAATCCATCATTTCATTGGTACATGGTAATGAAGTAATAATTTCAATAATTTCAAAATAATTAACATGAAAACTCATGTGTGTCACCCAATGATGAAATGATATCAAAAGTAATAGGAAAAAATAGAACAATAATTATGTTATCCTAATTTGGTTAAATACCCAGAGGGGGGTGAATCAGGTTACGAATGATTAAAATAACCAACACTTCAAATCATTTTTCATCATTAAAAAAAACACTCTTCTCTCAAGTTATCATAGAAATATATTAATTGAAATTAAATCATCCATGTGACACAATGATTTTTATTTGGTTCACCCTCTCTGGGATTTCTCTAAGTATCATACAAAGTCAATTTTATAATGTACCAAATCCACTAAGGCTCACTACAAAATTACAATGTTCCTGCTAGATAAATTCAATGCCCAATATCACTTTCATTATATGATATTGGGTCTTACCACTGTATTTACAGGGGACACTCTCAATGTACGATTCGCTGGCTCACTATCAGTGGATGAAATCACAGTCTTCATCTTTCTTTACTAACTGCTCTTGGAAGGGATCCACTCATAACATATGGAATTATAGGACCCTTCATTTACATGAAATAATATATCCTCAACTATAGATAGATTATTTGTTGAAGAACCTTTTATCATCCATAGATAAAATCCACTTTTATGAGTATTTTTAAAGTGTCAATTTTTTTTGAGAACTATTTAATTCCCTTATAGAATAACTTTCTTCCTCTATGATCTACGCTGCACCACATAACACGTATGCTTCACAATCCACCTCTCTTCCACTGTCTGCTTTTTCTTTCGCAAACCAAATCTACTTCATGGTTTTCTTCTTCATTTTTGGACCAAACATTCTTCCCTAAACCATCCCTACTTCATGTATGAGTTTTATTATATAGACTACCTCTCTTCTATGGAATATTCTTACTTTGCATGATACAGTTCCCCATAAAACCCCTTCTATGAACTGACATTATGGACCCCATTTTCTTTCACAGAATCCTCCTCGCTAACTTCTTCTCATTCAGAGGCTCCCCATAAACTCTTTTGGCCTTACCAGAATTTATTCCCTGAAAATTGATAATTTCAAATGAAACAATCTCCATATAAATATTAGATTATTGGTCCTTATATAGGAAATTAGATCTGAAAATCCAATTAATATGATTCATGCAAACATTCAATGTGGTACAACCTTCACTGCACACTACTTCTCCCACAATCCATTTTTCCCTCTTGGGTCTGTGTACTGCCTCTCTTCCTTCATGGTGGCCAATTTCCTCCATTAATGAAATCCTTCACAGGACCTCAAATGACCACCTATTTTTTGAAAACGAAGATCATTCCCACATAAAGCAAGAATTCCATGAACCATTTTCCTATCATGAACTAAATGTCTCCTCATAAACCATTTCCCTAAGTATTCCGTGTACCATGGGTCAGGGTCCACATAGTGCTGCAATGTATAACCCTTTCCTTTTCTAATTTTCATCATTGTTTTGTGTACCTCCGAAACGGTCCATGAACAGTCATTCATGGTCCATGAACTGTTTACTCTTAAAAAGAAAATATTCCATTGTAAAAAACAAAATCTATATTTAGAGGCCCAAAAGTTTCTAAACATTGGAAAACTATGTCACCTAAAAAACCTTCTTTATAAGACACATACCTTATTAATTAGTGGTCATCCGGATTTGTCAAAAAATAAAATAAAACCCAAAAATTAAAGATAATTCTTTGAGGGATTTTTTCCCAACAATATTCTACTTTGGTTTGTGGACATCCCTTCTCAATTTGATAAAATGTTAAATACTATTCCATCTTATACTTAAACTCACTTTCTGTGAGTAAGATATAGATCAAATATTTTCTCAACACACACTCTGAGCCCACATGAGCCATTCTCATCATGATACATAAGAGTGTAATGAAATTTTAATCAATGAATCACTTCTTTTCATTAACAAATTACTCTTCTTTCATCAAAAAACATAGCTGTCGTGATATATAATCTTTGATCAATCACCTTTAGCATCATAAAATTTAATATTCCCACAATGTCACTGCTCTCCCTAACATCTTCAACTCCCCCTATTTCACTACTCCACCAAGTAGATTCTCCCAATTTCTTATCTTATATAGTTTGAAATTTTGAATCTATAATTTATCCCCCTTTGTTATTGAATCTTAAAGGAATTACATTTAGCTTTGAAAATGGGTAAAAACAAATATTATCACATTTGGGAAATAGTGAATAACATGGGGAGAGGGGGTCCCACAAATATAATTTTTCAAGTGCAGGGAGTCACATGAACTCCCAGAGCCAGTCAATGCCTTTAAAATGCTTCATTGGGTAAGGCCTCTATTAGAATGTCTACAACCTATAGTTTTATAGGCATGTAATCCACCTTCACAATCCCTTTCCCCATCTTCTCTTTGATTAAATGATACATTATTTCAATGTGGTTTGTCTTTGAGTGATGGAATAGATTTTTTATAAGATTCATAGAACATGAATTATTGTAATGGATTTTGATCGAAGAGTTCACTTAAAATCACATTTCTTCAAGATTCTACTTCTTCCATAATAATTTTGTTCATGCATGAGTAGCCACAATACACTCAACTTCTACAGTTCTCCATGAAATTAAATCTTTTCTCTTATATATCCAAGAAATACACAATCCAACAAGTTATAATTTACCACCTTACATCGTATTTCTATCATATTTTAAACAATCCCAATTTAAATTTTGGAATCCCAATAACTCTTGATGAGATTTTTCATTGTAAATACAACTGAAATCCACCATGACCTTGATATATTGAAGTATAATTTTTAAACAAAATGTAGCTTTCCTTGAGATTTATTTTATACTATAAATCATGACATGTGGAAAAAACAATATCTATTCATGTCTCTATTAAGTACAATCTTTTTCCAATGATATGCCAATATTTGGTAACATTAGCCACTTTCTGTTAATCATCCCTTGATAGTTCCATCTGGGTAGCCACTAGAGTGATCATATCCTAGTAATTATCCATTCCATATCTTCTCAAAACCTCCTTGAAATCTTATATTGAGAAATTAATGTTCCATTTTCCCTTTTTTTACCTCTAAACCAAGAAAAAATGTCACTTCACTATTTAATGACATTTTGAACTCACTTTTCATGAATTCACATAATTTTCTGCACCATGCTTCATCTGATCCACCAAATATTATTTCATCGATATATACCATCACCATCATCCTTTTATTACGTTCATTTTTGAAATAAATATTTTAATCAATTCCACCACTCTGAAAACCGTGCTTCATTAAATATTGATCGATCTATGAATACCACACTCGTGGTAACTGTTTCAGTCTATAAAGTGCCTTTCATAGCTGACAAACTCTATTCACATCTTCATGGATAAGAAATACATCAAGCTTATCAATGTAATATTATTCTTCTAGGACCCCATTGATTAATTATGACTTGAATTACATACCAAAAAACAAGATCTTTCTTGGCACTATTATAGCCATAAATAATCAAATTTTCTCTATCCTTGAAATGGGTGAAGATGCTTCATCGACATCAATGCCATGTATTTAGGAGTACCCTTCTCACATTTTTTGTGATTTATTTTGAATTATCGCCCCAAAATTATTTATTTTGATAATAAGGCCCCAATTTAACCCTAATGAAATTATTATCTTTGGGGTTAAAACAATGTATTATGTATGATTCTTCTCAATTTAGTAAAGTTCTTCATTCATATCCTGAACCCAATTCTCATATCCTACTACTTAGTTAAAATATTTATGCCCTACCGGTGATATGTAAGATGGTTATTGTAGAGTCTCCATCCTCCTTGTCTGTACTGACACTTACTGATTACCAATTATGTTAGGTCAATCAATTTCAAATCCTCTCCTTTATATTTATTCAAATATTGAATTCTAATCACTGTTCTCATTATTTGATCCTTCTTCTAAATCAAAATTTGGAACTTGAATTTCCCCTAATATTATTATATCTTCATCATTATCCTCCAAAAAGTGATTATTTATTTGTGGATGATTTTTCTCAATCTCTATTATAGTTAGATCATGGATATCAAAAAAATTTCCCATCAACTTAATGAAGAACTTATATTCTTTTTTTTCTTTGAGAATCCAAGAAATATATCTTTATCTCCGCATGATTAAAACATCGTGTGTTTCTCTTTATTGAGAATGAAACACTTACTTATAATGAGTCGAATGTACTTCAATGTTGGATACTTTCCATACCATAGTTCATATATAACCTTACCCTTTTTAGACACAATAAATCTCTATTTTATGTGTAGACTAATGTATCACTACTTCGTTACAAAATTTATTTGGTAGGTCTTTCTCAATTGAGAATTGTTCTAGACATGTTGTTGATAATTCTATTTCCTCATTCAATTACTCCATTTTTCTATGGATTTCTCACTGCTGAGTTTTGGTCTCTTATCTCATGTTTCTCGAGATAACCCTCCACTTGAATATTTAGGAACATGGTTTCATTATGAGCTTGATTGTTTTGTTTTTTAGACCTATAATCCCTTCAACATCTATTCGAAATTTTGTAATTCAACTGAACACCTCATACTTGTGGGTGATGACTGATACCCACACCATCTTGCTAAAATCACAAATGAAGAGAACAAAATATCTCCCCTAATCAATAGATGTTGGTGAATTAGGCCGAAACACATCAATATTGACAATCTCAAACATTATTTTTGACCTTTTATCTTTTTTCCTTATATGTATTTTAGATGATCTTCCCTTGTATGAAAGCATACATATGTATGAGTACGATTATGTGATACCCTTGGGAGGTTATGAGAAACATCATTTTTTACTAGATCATCAATGTATGTTTTTCATAAGTGTCGATGAGTTCAATCCATATGTTTTTTTCGTCTTCCTTGGAAAAAAAGCAAATATCCTCTTCTCTACTCTTATGATAGAGATTTAATTTTTAACTCTTTGCTTGCAAAACAACTTCACCATTATTTTCCCTGATGAAAATAATTACTTTGATATTCATATGGAATATCCTAAGTAATATAGTTGACCAACAATATTCCAATTCTGACTGAGACCTCCAACAATTAGTATATATGTACTTATCATTTCTTTTCCACTAAACATGGATTTTCTCGATCAAAAAATATTCCCACACTCATAATTACAAAATATTACCATACCTTCTATATCATACTTTATTTTTGACACCATATATTTATTACCTGTTATATGAGTCGTGCATCCCCTATTAATAATATATATTCCTTGGTGATCTGATACATTTAAAAGTAATCTCTGCAACCATTTCTTGTTCAACTATATTAATCTTTTCCATCCATGTTTTTGAATTCATACCTAGTACAGATTGATAATCTCAACCTTCTTCAAGGTACGATCGACCAACTTTATCCTATTGAGATGAAAATAGATTCTTCATTTTTTTATCATTTGAAGATACTTTTATCTACTTATTATGACTATATTCATTCTGCTTTAACACAATTCATTGCATTCTCAATGAGCAGTACCATTCTATGTTCCTAAATTATTGACACGTTAAATAGTGACCATCAAATGATTTCCTACAATATGGACCTCTGTATTTCTACCTCTGTTGGTCTTTTTCCTTTTGATGCCTCTTTACTATGGAAGATACATTTTATGAGTGTCCCATCTTTCCACAACAATAGAATCTAATGCATGGTGTATTCCTATATAGTAATTCTGTACTATTTTTTCTCCTTTCGGATCTCTGATTTTCTAATTCTATTTTATACACAAATCAATATTCCAACTCAGAGTCGGAGATTTTGGTCTAACTTCATCCATTACTGATTTCTTTTACTGATCAAGCTACATACCTTCTGTATAAATTAGATCAATCAATTTTCTTTCTGGACATTCCAGAGTGTGCTTCACTAAAATCAAGAGTTTGTCATGATAAATCACTTTTATTCACATACATAAAACATCATATTAATGATCTTGGATACATTTGAATTGATCTTTTCTTGTATTAGTAAAACAATAGATCAATATTTTCTGTTTTTAATTGTTTAGTAGGTACTGAAACCCCTTTTTTCAGCTTTTAGGAATTTATGACTTCAATTATTCAATTTCTTTATTTTTCTCAGACTTCTCTTCTTCTTCCTATTGCATATAATGTTTGAAATCTCTAACCACATTGTTTTATTTCATTTTTTGGCTCTCCAATCAACTGTCTCTTAAAAATAAGCTTCTAATTAAATGTAAAGGTCAACTCTTCCTTCAACTTCTCCCTCAATAATATCTTTTTCTTCATTTCTTTTTGAATTTCCCACAACTAACACCAGAGCATCTGATTCATTATACTTAAATTCCCCCACATCTTGTACATAATATTCTATTGAACATTTATCTTCATTAGAAAGAATATTATTATTTTTGATGAAATTTTTCTCAGCAATACTCCTTCATTTTCAATTAGTTGGATACTAATACTGTGGAATTTTATCATTACTTCATAAACATCTACAAACTTCTTAGGGCACTGAGCTTCAAAATGTCTAATCTATCCACATCAAAATCATGAAAGTTGAAGTTTACGTTTAAAATTTACTCTACCTCTTTGTAGATTTTAAGACATAAATTACACTACATCGTCTATATTTTTTTCCTCCTAACTACTATCAATAGAGAGTCTCTTTATGGAAATGAATGCCTCTTCTTTGGGCATCCAATTTCATCAAACCATTATCATCATTTCTCAATTTATATGCAATGAGAGTACTATTCTAGTTATCTAATACCAACTCCTTCAGATCATTATCTTCCAATACACAGACCTTTGTATTAAACCTAGGTGAATGTTTTATCAATATGCGCTTGAGAATCTTAATATCTTAAATGATTTCTCTGAGACTGTGAATTTATTCCAAAAAAAACATTCACATGATTTAAATGATTCGTTAGGGTGCATTCTGAGATGCTCATATTTGTTCTATAGAACCCGCAACTTTGCTTCTCAGAATTTTGGGTTACCCTAATAAATGTTCAACAACATTTCCCACATAGCATGTTTTGTTTTACCTTACATGACCTTCATATTGATTTCATTAGATAAGGCTTCCACTAAATCATTATTCCATTAAGAATCAATATCTAATTCCATTCTATCGTCTTCTGATAAATCACGACTATCAATATTAATTGATGTTCCATGCATAGATGTTGAAAAGACATCAATTATTAATGATCAGATGTAGTGTTACATCAGATTCATTGATTATTGAAAATTATTTCATCAAAATTAAAATCCCTTTATGAATGAAATCCTATAATTATTATATTTATAGATAAGTAATGACTTTCATCCTTTCCCTATAATAACAATTGTTATCCTTATTAAGTTAAACACCCTAGGGGGGGGGAGTGATTCAAGGAATGAAAGATGAAAACAAATACCCCTTTAGTTCATATTTCATCATTACACAAAACACCATTCTTTCTTCATCCCATAGCAATATATATATAGAAATTAAATCATGAATGAGAAACAACAATTTTTACTTGGTTCAACTTCAATGGGATACATACAAGGAGAATACAAAGACAATGTTCTTATATAACAAATACACTAAGGCTCACTTATATATTATAAGATTCAGTCTAGATCTATTATATGCCCATACTCACTGCCTTTACAAGATTTAGGGTCAATGCATTGCATTCCCAATTGTCACTCCCTATGTCTCTTTCTCGGGCTCACTGCTGGTGGAATAGATCACCATTATTCTCTTCATTTTCTCACTACCCTTGTAAGGGATCCAATCTCATCATATAGGCTTGGGGGTCCCTTCATTTACATAAAATCACACATCCTAATCTACAGATAGATTCTCTTTTAATATCCATTTTTTCACATGTAGATGAAGTCCACCTTTTTTCGTACTGATAGTTAGCAAAAATTTCTATCATGAACAGTTTAAGTACCCCATGAACAACCTTATTTCATTGTGAACTATGCTTCACCGCATTGTGTGTATGATTTTTGGACCACCCCTCTTATGTAGAATACTTATGCTTCTGTGAACTAAGTTTCCATCAAGGTCCGCTTCTTCCTCTATATACCATCCCTTATTATACGAATTGTCCATGCTTCATGGATAGGTTCTTCTTCCATGAACTACCTCTCCTCCACTAATAGATCTTCCTTTGTAGGATACAATTCCATGAAAAACTCCTTCCATGAACTAATTTCAATAATCACTTTTCCTTATTTAGAATCCTCATTGTGAACCTTTTCTCATTCAAAGGATCCCCATAAACTCTTTCAAACAAAACCAAATTTATTTTATGAACAATGTTTTTTTGTAATGAAAAATGATCTCTATAATGATGAGATTATTGGTCCTCATATAGTAAATTAGATCTGAAAATCACAATAATCCATTTTACTCAAACATTAAATGAGGTTAAACCTTCCCAACAGACATCTTCTCCCACAAACCATTTTCCCTCCACTGTTCACAAACTACCTCTATTACTTCATAGTTACTAATCTCTTCTACGAACAAACCCCTTTATGGAAACTCAAATCACCTCCTCATTTATGAAAATTATGTTCTATATCATGTAATGCATTCCTTTCAAAAGTCTTTTTTCAAACCATTTTATTCTCATGAACCTCAATTTTTCTCATGGAACATTTTCCCTATGTGGTATGTGTACCACACTTCATGGTCCACATAGTGCTACTATGCAGAATCCATCCCTTTTATAATTTTCATTATTGTTCCATGTAACTTCTATGTGGTCCAAAAATTGTCATTATAGGTTTGTAAACTATGCAATCTATGTTGAAAAGCATCCATTTTAAAAAAAACCCAATATTGAGGCCCAAAATTTTGGAAAAATCTGGGAAACAACATCATCTTAAAAACCTGATTCGACAAACACAAACCATATTCTTTCATGGTCATCTAAATTGGTCAGAAAATATTGTAACAACCAAAAATACTAAGAGGATTTCTTGAGGGATTTCTTCCAAACAAATTATAATGTAAGTAACATGGAATTTACACCAAAAATGGGTTCGCAACTCTCATGAATGACTTATGTCAAAGACCTAAGTGTTATAAATATCTAATATATTTTACCAAAATAATAAATCAAGAGAGGAAAAAGATCTAGAAACCTTATGAAACATCCTGATTTAGGGACCACATAGCCCATGCCACAAGCCAGTGGGTCACCTGGCCAAATGCATACCTCCCAGTACGCCATAGGATATCGAAAAACAGTGAGGGTGTAAAGGTGGGACAGTGGGGAAACATTACCCCATGCCATAGTAGAAAATTGGATACGAATAGATATAATCAATAGTGAATGAATAATATAAACAATAAGAATCAATGAACTAAATAAGTATAAATCAACATAATGATAAATAAACAATGAGATATATAATCAAACTGATCCATATATAATATAATCAAAATCACTTAAGGGATTTTCTAAAACATCATTCATTGAATTCTATAATACAAAAATAAATTGGCATACAAATACATTCTATAAAAAAAGAAAAAAAAAGAAAAAATAGCTCCAATAGTCCTGATAAAATTCCCCATCCTCTTCTCCGAAGCTCCAATTAGGTAATCAAATCAATAACTTCTTGTATAGCCTTTTCTCTTATAAATACCTGTGAGGAGATAATCTTATCAAGCGCCTAGGGTTTCTCGAGTATGGTTTGAGATTGAAATATTAGTATCCCATAGACAATAGGTTCTATATGTAATATTGGTAGTGCTCTCAAATAAAAATTCTTCATGTATAAGCAGAAAGGTAAAAAAATAATCAAAGAAATAACTATCATGCTCATGTTCTGATAGGATACTGGGTGGGTCTACCTACTTCATCTCAAAATAAAATGTATCTGATCATTTCACTATTTAAATAATTAGAAATAATATATATATATATATATTAGATCTATTTTACACCCCCTATATGATCTAAGTGCGTGAGGGAACCTAATGGTAATATTCCTAGAATACTAGTGCGGGATGGACCAGGGTGTAAGTCACATATCCAAGACTAATCTAACAAGACAAAATGATCATTCCAAAGTTTAAATTTCCTATTCACCAATATATTTAGATGTTCTATTATAACACACTTGGGATAGTGAGTGAGAATCCATGAAACACTCTAATCATAAAAGGTGGTGCCTCAGTCTAATGTCCATATAGTATCATTGGTGTGAGATGCCATACAAAAGACCCAATGTTTGGGAGAATTATTATCTGAGATTCTCAACACCCATTACGATCATACACAAACTCTATAAAGGAATAATAATTTAGTACATTCCATGATGTAAAACTCTCAACCAAATTAATATTAAACCCATATAAATATAAATAAATATTAAAGAATGGCATATACAGTCATAGTACAACACACTATGCATAAACTCCTATGAATTTATTAGTCAAGTACTATTAAACATTTATAACAGTACACTTCATCATAATCAATTAATAAAGAATAAAAAATGGGTGTGTCCTTGACACCCTCCATTCATTCCATTTATACCATTTTATTCATTTTAAGAAAGTCAATCTATCATGCATTATCATTTTCATTTATAACAATCCATTCAATTAACCCAATGATGACAAAATAATTTAATATGAATAGGTTTCAATTGGAAGGTGTCATTGTAAATTCATTAAAAGGATGCCACAAAATATCATGATCCATCCAATAAAAATCAACTCCCCTTAAAAAATCATTCAATTCATTAAGACATGTTAAGAACACTTCTAATGCTCATGTTTCAAAGGGATGGTTACATAACCAATAAGGTAGTTCCACGTCCAAGAGGGACATACCCCAAATCGGTACCTTGATCACATGTAATACCTAAATATCAAGGAAATTATATTTATAATCCATGACTTAAAAAAAATTTGTTTTTGGGCATTTTGAAGCAATTTTCCAAAATGGAAGATTCTAGATGCTACACCACTGGGGTGACCATACATGATTTGCATAAGCTCTAAAACAAAAGAAAAATAATCAATTAACATGTATCTAGGTAAAAATGTTAATTAGACACGAATGAATCAATATAATAGGAATTCTCTCAAAATGTCAGCATATGGAACAATGGTAAAATTACTAAATGTCCAAAACTCAAAGGGAAAATGACGTGACCACCTACCTCAAGGCTATAGATGATAGCTCACTTAGTACTGGCCTCGGATTTGAATTATGTTGTATGATATATTAGATATAGTCCAATTCCCTGAAAATAGGTAAAATGAACCTATATCTAAACAATGTATTAAATGGAAAGAATAATTGAGATAGGAGTTGAGATACCAGGTGAATTTAGAGAGAAACATTCATAACTTCTGAAAAATACAAGATTAGAAACCAGATTAATATCCTAACTCAAAGCCTAATTTAGGGTGTTATTGAGATCATATGATGAGAATAATCTTGGTTTTTTGTTGGAGGAATAGGGAATAATGGAAAAAAGCGTAAAACATAATAGGGAGAAAATGGTAATTTCACCCCCAAATTAGCGGCACAAGGTTTAGGAACATAGTTAGTCAAATAGTGTTAAAACCATTCATGGTTTCCTATAGTGAAGGGGAACCGACATTGTTAGAGGAATGATTTTACTAACTATGTGAAGACTATGAAAAAGGTCTGTGTCCCTATTATGTAACTGTCTATATGGTCATGCACCCTCAGTCACACAGTTTCAAACAAACCATGTGGTTGTGTAATTTTTTTTTGCATTTTTGTGTTCCAGGACTTGAATGAGCCCCAAAAACTTCTAAGAGCTCTGTGACTTTATTAAAATTTTCATTAAGGTTGTTTAAGGTATTAAATTTTAAAAACTAATGATACATACCTTCATTTAAAAAATGGGTTGTTACAATATTAGTAACCTTAGAAAGCATAAATTAGGTAATTAAGGATATAAATAATATGAAATGGCATTAAAAATATATATAACAACTACTTTATTTCTTTTTTATATGTTTATATCTTATATTCACATTCAATTTTTGAATATATAGAGACATGGGGCCATTATTCATTGATAACGACCTTCATATTATTTTATTTAAAGAATAAATCCATAATATCACTATATTTATTTTAATAGCTATTATATTTTTTCATATGGTTAAAATAATGTCATGTTCAAATATAAATTATTATTTTAAATATTGAATTTTTAATCATGGTAGTATTATTTTTATTTTTAGGGATGAAATATTTTTCTTATGTACTTCGGTAACAATGACACACTACTTTCTCACGTAATAGAAAAACCAATTAAATGGGTTTAAAAATGCACAGTGTACAATTGTTTTGTGTGATTAATGTTGTTAAATTTTGGATAACCATAATTTATTAGTTAAATCTGTAAATTGTATATTTTAATTTATATATAGTGTTAATTTTTAAAAAGTTAATTATTTGAATAGCCCAAAAAATGAGTTTAATTGTAATTTATGTTAATTAATATTTTATAACATGATTTAAAATTAAGAAAATATCATTGAAAATTTAATTGGATATGGTATATCATTTCACCCATTTTCCACTTATGGGTGACTTTTCCTTTTATGGTATCCTTTATCCCATAAAGGCTAAAAGACAATGACATCATTGCAATTATCGAATGTGTTAGAGGGGGTTGAAGAAGAAGATAACGGTTAAGCCATCACAAATTTTTTTCCAAAATTTATTATATGAGATTATTATGACATATATGAATCATATATTGAGAAAATATTAATTTGGAGTCCTTTTAATTTTAAAATTTGTTTATATGAATTTAATAATTTATGTCATTCTAAGGATCTCTCTCTCCTCACTTATATATGCACACAACTTCTCATCTCTTTATCACTATAACATCCTTGGAAAATAAAGAAATAATAAATTTTCTTTTTAATTAATATTACATGAATAAAATATTAATTTTAATTTAAAGGGGTTTCTTTTTTTGATGGCGTACCCGATACGCCCCAATGGGTTTCTTTGAAATCATATGATGCACAATTATAATATAATATTATTATTTTAAATGGTAGTTAACCTGTAGCCATTATATTTTCAGAAATGAAAATAATTGACTACAATATGATTATACTTGTTTGTTAAATGTTTTAACATTTATCCAATAAATTTTAGAGACTTATAATGTGAATTAATCTAATTTTTAGCATAAATACATTAATATCCTTTAAAAGTCCGATTTACTACCTTTTAATGGGGAACCCTCATTAAATAGATTTTTGGTCACATTTATATGTTATATTTAACAAAATAAAATTATACTTTAGAATCGGGACATCAAAATTCACTTTGGGTAAAATTTTGGTATTTTTATGATAAAATTCATTTTTTGATGAATAATTAAAAATACATTATTTTAATTCCAAAATCCCTTTTAATCTAGTTTATTTATATCGATATATTATCATTTTAATTGGTTTTAAAGTTTTATTAGATTATAGTTTTACCATTTAATCCAATTTTGGTCATTGTAATTGATTTCACTTTGAAATTGGACATAAAAAAGTGTCAATCTTCTAATAGTTAATATTTTTTAAAAACATGCTTTTTATTTTGAAAAAAAGAATTAATTTTAAATTAATTAATCTACCATCAATGTTTTTAATTTTTCAATATATAAATAATTTTATAATTCAGAATATCAAATATTTATTAGGATGAATTTTCGGTATTTTTCTTGAAAAACATCAATTTTTGATGAATAGTGAAACAACTATATAGTAATTGAAAACTGCATTTTTCATTTAAATGAAATTCTACCACTTCTATGAATTTGATTTAGAAAATTTGACATAATTGGTATTTATTAGTAAGTAAAATGTGGTTCAATAAGATGAAAATAATTTTGGGTGAATAGTAACTTTTGACTTTTATTTATCGTGGTTAAAAGTAAATAAAGTAATTCAAGGTAAAAAGAATATCATAATAATAAGAAATTATCATAACACTTGTCCTAACCATATTGGATGTGGCATGGCCAACCATGGTCATCCTTGAGTCTATTTTGGGACCCCATGGATCCACTTAATAGTGATATTGACACTTTATTTTAATTAACTTAAAGTAAAGGCAAGAATGACATAAACAAATATATGTAAGTAAATTAATTTTTACTTAGGTTTATATAAGATATATTTTATAATATAAATAAAATTTGGAAAGATTAAAATATTTTCTACATCGTTGTATTTTTTTATAATTTTTATACCCCAAATAAATAAAAGTATTTATGACACAATAATGATGTAGTGTTTACCTCAGTAATATATGATTTTATATAAATAATATTATAAAGAGTAAAACAATATCCAAAACCTATCCAATTGTTATTGTATTATTTTAATTCAACCATGAGTCATCTTATATTATACTTTAATTAGTTTTGGACCTTTAGAAACCCAAAATCGTTATAAATATAATAATATTTTCAAACATTCCTAAAGAGCCCATGTTCTCCCATATAAAAAGCCCCCACCTCTAACCCATTCCTCACACATCTCAAGCCCCTTTTATAGTCCAAAACCAACCAAAATAATCTCTCAAGATACATATCTTCCACCTATAACCATTAACTTATGCATAAGGTACTTCAATAAGTCCCTTTGTTTTGATCCAAAGGGAGTTACCTAAAATAAATGTAACAATTTCTCTTAAATTATTTTCTTTTATTTTTCTTCTCTAGCCCATAAAATATTTTATTATTTTCTTTTATAAAAACACCATTATCCTCAATACAATAGGATGTTGTTATGATAAGTAATCCCACTACACTTTCACACACCTCCATCTAATGGTTAAAGTACATATTGTTTCTCTGGATGGAAAACTAACGCCTCACAAAACGATGATTATTCAATTATCTCCTACCACCTCTCGTGGTGGCCATTAATATGGAACTGTATTTATATATGATATATATTATGTTTATGTTTTCTTTATTATTCTGTATTTTTCATTTATATCATACATTTATGGTTTCCATAATGGGTAAACACGATAATTTCATTTTAGAAAGTGCAGACTACCGCCCCCTCAAAGTGATATGACTCGTTAATTCTATATATAGGACATATAAAGGAAGGAATTAATTATATTATATAATATATTATACTGGAATTATAATATACCTATGTATAATTATGTTTTAATTCCATTATAATACAAAATAGAAATGGTAGTAGTGTTCATGCGTACGTAAGACTTACCATCTCCATGAATGGTGCATTTCATTTCTTACCTCCAAATGTTTTGTACTATTATAAATACATATATATACTAGATATATAAGGTATACATGATATATAAATAATTAATATCATTATATAGTTAATGGATTGTTTTCCACATAATCAACTTGTAAATATTACAAGCTCATTTTTGACTAAAGTACCAAATATCGAAAAAATGACCATTATTAACATAAATGATTAAATAATGTGTATAAAATGGTTATAATTGATAAAAAATGAATAATAAACTTGAAAAAAATGTTCTTAATAAAATTTAAATTAACTTTATTTTATTAATCAAGATACTAATGAACGAATGGGTCAAGTCGGACACGATATAAGAGACTTCATCTCAATCTCCATTCATTGTAGCATATTTTGTTTTATACACGACTTTATTTTATATGGTGTATAAAAGCCTTTGAATTTTCATTTCATTTAAAAAGAATATTTTTCTATGAGGAATTTTACTAAATGACAAAAAATAATGTTTCTTTTGACGTAAGCGGTGACAATGACATTTTCTGCCGCCGTGAGTATTATATGATCTTGGCTTCCTTAACAAGTCATAATGCTTTTAAAAGGAAAGTAAATACCATTTAATATTTTTTATATATATTGTTATTGAAAATTCTTTTGATAATGTATTTGTTATGTCAATATATTTAGATGATATATTGTTATTGAAATGTGGAAATGTTATCTTTTCTTTATGTTTGTTTTATGTGTTATGATTATATTCTGGTTCTTGGGAATTGTTTGCATATATGGGAAGTTCCGTGATAAACATAGGGTGGGTGAGCTAGATATAGCTCTCCAATGCATTGGGTATCATGATGGAGGTAAATGTGAATGTTTCTCCAAAGAGATTTGAGGAATATATAGTGATGGATATTCCAAATGTAACTCACTGCGTAGTTATGATAGCTACAATGTAAATATGATATGGATTCCACAAGTTACCTTTATTTATTGTGTTTTTTATTTGTGATTCATAAATATTATTATTTCTTGAGGTATGTTAAATATCTTATCTTATGAATGTAGTGACGAACTAATGTTTTCATTCATTGTTTTATAATGCTTATTGATCTTTTTATGCTCATCCCAAGTGTTTGAAATGTTTTTTCACAGGAAATAAAGTCGAATAGGGTTAAGGATGTGATCAATGAAAAGTCATGGTGTCTAAAACATGGAACAAGACATGAATATTAATTTCAATGAGTTTTTATTTTATGATAAAAATAGAAACTCAATAGAAGTGTATATTAAGTAATTTTTGAGATGAAATCTAATAGTTATAGCCTTACTCTCTAAAACAAAACACCTAAAAATATCCACAATGTGAATTTTTCATTTTAATTCATGATTATGTAATGTTTTAGGGACAGGTCATTATAGTTGGTATCATTGGTCAGTTTAGATAACCTTAGAAGTTAAGATATTATTAAATTAATGTCCAGAAATTAATTTATCATAATATTGAAGTGATAGAGCATTTACAGATTACCTTGTTGTTTTGCCTAAGATATATCCATGTTCAGAATTTTTTTCCATAGAGGAAACATGGAACCAATGTTGGGATTACATCAGGAGGAAGAAAACCTTCCAAATCTGCAACCTGAGATGGTCGGAATCAGAACTGAACAATTTGTTACTATGATGACAGAGTTGACTCAGGATATAAATGGTGGAGGTATCCATGCACGAGATTAGCCAGAAAACCCCAAATGAACATGTTAGTAGTGGATGATTTCATGAGGCAATATCCCCCATCATTTTGAGGATCATATTACCCAGTTCTATATGAACGGTGGATTAAAGCACTGGAGAAGATATTTGATGTCATGGGGTGATTAGAACATCAAAAGGTTAGTCTCTATGTTTAAAATTTTGAAGGTGATGCTGATCAGTGGTGGTCAATGGTGAAAAATATTTGGGATAATAAAGTGATAGATTCTCTTGATTGGAATTAATTCAAATGTATATTTCCTGAGAAATATTTTATTATGGTGGTTCGTCTTAGGATGGAAAAACAATTCCTGGAATTTAGGCTGGAGCATGAATCAGAGGTTGCTTATGAAGCAAAATTCACATGACTGACAAGGTATTCTGCAAATTTCATATGAGATCTTTGTAGTAAAATAAACCATTTTTATTCAGGATTAAATCCACATTATCAAATGGAATTTTCTTCTTGTGAGTTCAAATGTTATAAAAAACTTGTTTGATGTGAGGAGAAGGTGGAAATGGAGTTTTCTTATGATCATGTCTTCTTTGATAGAAAAAAGAATAAGAGGTCGAGATGGTAGATGAACGGGAAGAACTCTTCAAAAAAATATGATGGTAAGAAACTTAAGTTTACAGTTTGTTAAAATTTTGGTAAAAAGCATGCTGGGGAATGTGTTTTGAATTCTCGTAAGTGTTACCGATGTGGTAAAATGGGGCATAAGGCACATAATTTCACTGAAAATGATTAGAGTAATGGTAAGACAAAATCTGATTTACAATCAACAAAATGTTTTAAGTGTAATAAAATGGGTAATTATGAAAATGATTGTCCAATGAAGAACCCAACTGAATGAAATAAACTAGACTACAAACAGATAGGGGTGGTGAAATCCTTTTTCACTACTTCAGCAGATGTTGGGCCATCCAATGAAGTAGTATCAGGTACATTGTTTGTTTGTTCAGATTATGACAATGTGTTGTTTGATTTGGGGTCTACACATTCATTCATTTCAGAGAAGTTTTTTAGTAATTTAGGAATTCCATATCATGATATGAATCCAGAACATATTGTAAAAACACTTGGAGAAAATGTTGACATAAAAATAAATTATATGAAGTTTCATATCCTTGTGTGTGGAAAAATCTACCAACAAACGTTAATGTTTTTCCTCTAGTAGAGTTTGATGTTATTCTGGTTATGTATTGGCATTCTATTTATCATGCTATTATTGATTAAAGAGCTAATGATGTTTTTTTCAGAAATATTTTTAGTGTGTGTACAAGAATGAAAACTTGCATTTGATAACAAATCAATAATCTGATAAACTATTAAGATATGGAAATGAATGTTACCTATCACATATTGTTGAAAATAAAGGAACAGTTCAGATAAATGATGTGCCAATGGTAAATGAGTATCTTGATGTTTTTCAGATTAGTTTCCTTGTATAATACCTGATCGAGAAGTTGAATTTATTGTTAACTTAGTTCCAGATGTTATGTCAATTTCCAAACCACCTTATCGAATGTCTCAAATTGAACTTGTAGAGTTAAAGAAGAAATTACATGAGTTATTAGATAAAAGTTTCATTCAACCTAGAACATCACCATGGGGTTCTCCGATCATGTTTGTTAAAAAGAGAGATGGTTTAATGAGACTTTTCATTTATTATTGATCATTGAATAACTTCATTATAAAGGACAAGTATCCTTTTCCTCATATCGATGATTTGTTTTATCAGCTACTGGGAGATCTGTATTTTTCAAAGATTGATTTGAGGTCATGGTACCATTAGTAGAAAGTAAATGTAGTGGACATTCTGAAGACTATGTTTCATACTAGTTATGTCAATTACGAATTTTTAGTTAGGTCTTTTGGGTTAACCAATCCACCTGTTGTATTCATGGACCTTATGAATATAATTTTCCATGAGATCTTGTATAAGTTTGTGGTTTTGTTGATGGATGATATTTTGGTATATTCTAAAAGTAATGAGGAGAATGAAAGTCCTTTAAGGGTTGTCTTGAAAAACTTAAAAGAAAAGAAATTATATGGGAAATTCATCAAATGTGAGTTTTGGTTATAACAAATTTCTCTCATTGGTCACATTGTTTCAAAAAATGGCATAACTGATGATCCTGCTAAAAGAAAAGTTGTTGAATAATGGACAAAACACGCAAATATCATTGAGATTCATAGTTTTCTTGCTCTGGAAGGTTATTACAAGAGTTTTTTTGAGAATTTTTCATGGTTATCTAACTCATAGACTAATTTAACTCGAAAAAGTGTTAAGTTCGTTTGGGAAAAAGAATGTGATGATTATTTTCAAGAATTGAAAATAAGATCGGTAAATGCCCCAGTTTTGGAACTAACTTCCAGAAATGGTGAGTTAATTATTTACAGTGATGCTTTGTTGAAATAACTTGGATCTGTCCTAATACAAAATGATTAGGTAATTGCTTATGCTTCACATTAGTTGAAACCTAATTAGTTAAATTACACTACACATAATTTGGAATTAGCTATTTTGTTTTTTGCTTTAAAAATTTGAAATCAACATTTTATAGAGTAAAATGTTAAATATATACTGATCATAAATGTTTAAAGTATATATTCACTCAGAAATAATTGAACATGAGACAATGGATATGGTTGGAATTAATCAATGATTATGATTACATGATCCTTTACCATCTGAGAAAAGAAAATAAAGTGGATGATGCTTTGAGTCAAAAAAGTAATGCTTCATTAAACATGATATGTTTCTAATGAGATTCTTTGGTTTTGGATTTGATGAACTTTGACATAGATGTTGACGATGTAGGAAATTATTTTGTTTTGTTTTAAGTGTCAGTGAAATCATCTCTATCAAACAGAATAAAGCATATACAAAAGGAAGACAGTGAGATGCAGAAATAGGCAGAGTTGGTTCAGAAGGGTATGTTGGCTGAATTTAATATTGATAATGATTGTGTTTTGAGATTTTGAAAGAGATTATGTTTCCCTGGTGATTCATTGATGAAGAATGAGTTTTTATTTGAAGCACACGGTTCTCTGTTTTCAATTCATCCAGGTAGTACTAATATGTACATAGATCTTCTAGAGTATTACTAGTGTAATGGAATGAAAAGAGATATTGCTGATTTTACTATGAAGTGTTTGAATTGTCAGCAGGTTAAAGTAGAGAAGAAGTTACCGAAAGGGGAGCTTCAGTTATTACCGGTGCCAGAGTAGAAATGGGAAAATATATCCACTGACTTTTTTGTGGGATTACCGGAGACATATCAAGGTAATAATGAAATCCGGGTTTTTATTGATCGAGTGATTAAATCTTCTCATTTCATTCCTATTCAAGATACATTATCTCCAGATCAACTTTCTCAGTTGTATGTCAATGAGATAGTCATGTTGCATGGATTTTCCCTCTCCATTGTATTTGATCATGATCTCAGGTTTTCTTCTATCTTTTAGAATGGCTTTCATGATGTCATCAGGTACTGAATTAAATTTTTGAATAGATTTTCATCCTTAATCATATGGGTAGTGAGAATGAACAATTCATACCTTGGATGATAGGCTTCGTGCTTGTTCACTAGATTACCAGGGAAGTTGGGGTCAACATCATTTTTTGGATTAATTTCAATATAATAACATTTTTCATTCAAGTATACAGATGGCTCCATTTGATGAATTATATGGGAAGCAGTGTCGAACTCTAGATTTTTGGGATGAAGTACCTGAAAGGAAGTTAATGGGACCCAAATTGGTCGAAGAGATGGTAGGAAATGTTTTGTTTATTCAGAATCACATGAGAGAAGCTCAAAGTAGGCAGAAAATTAATGTGCATAACTGGAGGAAGGATCTTTATTTTGAGGTAGGTGATCATTTCATTGTCAAATATTTTCCATGGAAGAGTGTGATTAATTTTTTTATGAAGGGAAAGATGAGTTTGGGGTTCATTGGACCCTATGAAATCCTAGAAAAGTTGGATCATTTTCATATAGAGTAGATTTACCACATTGTTTGTCCTAGGTACACAATGTTTTTATTGTTTCAATGTTGAGAATGTGTATTCCAGATCCATCTCAAGTTTTAAGTGTAGAGGTAGTTCAGTAGGGAGAGAATCTCTCTTATGAGAAACAACCAGTCTAGATTTTTGACCAAAGAGAGAAAGTGGTACAGAATAAGGTAATTCAATAGGGAATGGTTTTGTGAAAAATCCATATGGTTGAAGAGGTAATGTGGGATTTTAAAAATGCTATGAGGGATAAATACGCCCATTTAGTTGATAAGGGAATAAAATTGCGAGGATGCAATTTACAAAATGAGGGAAGGGTGTAAGATCCTAGGTAAATATGTAAATAATACATTTTCATTTTAATTAAAATTTTTTAAATTAAATATTAATTTTACTTTACAGGAATTTCTATGCTCGACGGCATACCCAATACACAACAACACGTTTCTTTAAAATCTTATGATGCATAATAATAATATAATAATATTATTTTAAATGGAAGTGAAAGCTGAGCCGTTGTATTGTTGGGAATGAACAAAATTAACTACAATATGATTATACATGTTTGTTAAATGTTTTTACATTTATAAAATAATAGTTAGAGGCTTAAAATGTGAATTAATCTAATTTTAGGAATTAATACTCAAATATTCTTTAAAAGGTTGAATTGCCAACTTTTAATGGAGAACCATCTTTAAATATAGTTTTGGCCACTTTTAAATTTTCTATTTTAACAAATAAATATTTTTAGAATTGGGACATCAAAATTCACTTTGAGTAAAATTTTGTTACTTTTCTGATAAAATACATTTTTTGAATAATATTGAAAAAGATTGTATTTTAATTCAAAACTTACTTTTAATCAAATTTATTTATATGGTTAGATTATAGTTTTAATTAGTTTTAAAGTGTAATTAGATTATATGTTAACCATTTAATCCAATATTGGTCATTGTAATTGATTTCACTTTGAAATTGAACAGAAACAAGTGTCAATATTTTGATAGTTAATACAGCTTAAAAACATGTTTTTTGTTTTGACAATGATAATTAATTTTAAAAAAATTAATACATCTTCTTTTTTTTGAATTTTTTAAAATAGACATCATTTTTGAATTCATAATATCAAATATAGATTAGGTAGAAGTTTTGGTATTTTTTTGAAAAACATTAATTTTTGATGAATAGTGAAACTACTAAGTAGTAGTTAAAAACTGACTTTTTCATTTAAATAATATTTTACCACTTTTTTGAATTTAATTTCAAAAATGTGACATACATTATTATGATTATTAATTAAAATGTTGTTCAATAAGATAAAAATAATTTTTAGTGAATAGTAACTTTTGACTATTATTTACCGCAATTAAGGGTAAATAGGGTAATTCTAGGTAAAAAGAATATCATAATAATAAAAAATTACATTAACACATGTCCTAACCTTATTTTATGAGTCATGGCCGACCATGGGCATCATTGGTTCTATTTTGGGACCCCATGGAGCCACTTACGAGTGATAATGGCACATTATTTTAATTAACTTTAAGTTAAGAAAAAAATAACATAAACAAATATATTTTTGTAAATGAATTTTTACATAGGGATATATAAGTTATATTTTATAATATTAATATTCTTTGTAATTATAAAATGATTTCCTACATCATGGTATTTGTTTTATTATTTTTAGACATCAAATACATAAAATAATTTATGACACAATAATGATGTAGTGTTTACCTCATTAACAAATGAATTAAATAAATAATATTATAAAGATTAAAAATTTTACAAAACATATCCAATTCTTATTGGATGAATTTATTTAGACCATTAGTCATCTTATCATTGACTTTAATTAGATTTAGAATTTTAGAAACTATAATTCATTACATAATAAAATAATATTTTCTCACTTTCCTAAAGAGCCCCTCTCCCCCATTATAAAAATACCTCACATATAACAAATTCCCTACAAATATTAAGACCATTAGATCGTCTAAAACCTTCCCAAATAATCTCTCAATATAAATATCATCCACCTAGAAGCCTTAAAATAGGTAGAAGGCACATCAAGAAGTCCTTCTGGATCAAACTAAAGCGAGTTACCAGAATTAAAGGTAACTGGTTCTCTTAAATTCTTTTTTCTATTTTACTTTTCCAATCCCTAAACTCTATTATACTTTTCATTTATAACAACACTAGTATCCTCAATATACTAGGATGTTTTATGAGAAGTATTATAACTACACATTCACACACCTCTATCGAATAGGTAAAGAATATACTGTTTCTATGGATGGAAAACTAACGCCTCGCGAAATGATGATTGATTAATTATCTCTAACTGCCTCTCATGGTGGCCATTAAGATGAAACTATATTTATGTATGATAAATATATTATTTATTATTTCTTTATTATTATATATTTTTCATTTATATTATACATTTATGGTTTCCATAATTGGTAAACACGATAATTTGATTTTAGGAATTGTGGACTACGACCCCCTCAAAGTGATATGACTTGTTAATGCCATATGTGGGACATATAAATGATGAAGTTAATGATATTATATATGATATTACAATTTAATTATAATATACCTATGTATCATTATGTTTTAATTCCATTAAATTATGAAATAGAAATTTAAGTAGCGTTCATGCGTATGTACAACTTACCATATCCAGGAACGGTGCATTTCATTTCTTACCTTCACATGTTATGTAAAATTATAAATATATATATAAACTGGATATATAAGATATATATGATATCTAAATAATTAATATCATTCTATAGATAAGGTAATTTTGACCACATAAACAACTTTTAAACATAAGAAGTTCATTTTTGACTCAAGTACAAAATATTGACAAAATGACCATTATTAACAACAATGATTACATAATGTTTATAACATTGTAATAATTGATATAAAAAAAATAATAAACTTTAATTTTTTTTAAATCAAGTATAAATTATCTTTATTTTATTATTCATGAGATTGAAGAATGAACGGGTCAATTCGGACACGAGGTAAGGGACTTTATCTAAATCTTTTTTCATTGATGAATATTTTTTTACATGAATTTATTTTATACGGTGCATAAAAAACATTTACTTTTCATTCTAATCAAAATGTATCTTTTTCTACAAGGAATTTTATTAAATGACAAACAAGAAATTTTCTTTTAACTTAAGCGGTGACAAAGACCTTTTCTGTCGCCGTGAGTATTATTTGATATTGGCTTCCTTAAGAAGACGTAATGTTTTTAAAAGGAATGAAATTACTATAAAATCTTTTTAAGATTATTGGTATTGTAAATGGTTTTGATCATGGATTTTTTATGTCAATATATTTAGATAATATATTGTGATTTAAATGTTGAAATGTTAACTTTCCATTATGTTTGTTTTATGTGTTATAATTATGTTATGGTTCTTGGGAATTTTTTATGTATACAGGTGGTTCCATGATAAACCTAGGGTAGGTGAGCCCGAGATAGCTCTCCAATGCATTGGGTAACGTGACAGAGGTAAACATGAATGTTTCTCCTTAGTGATTTAAGGAAAATACTGTGATGGGAATTCCAAATGTAACTCCCTATGTAGCCGTGATAGCTACAATGAAAGTTTGATATGGATTCCAGAAGTTACCTTTATGATTTATGTTTTCTATGTGTGATTTATAAATATTATGATTTCATGAGGTATGTTAAAAAGATTATGTTATGTATGTAATGAAAAAATGATGTTTTCTTTCTTTGTATTATAACCCTTACAGAGCATTTTATGCTCATCCTGTGTTTTTGAATTTTTTTCACAAGACATAAAGTAGAATAGGGTAAAGGATGGGATCAAGGAAAAGTCATCCTGTCTAAAACATGGAACAAGATATGACTCTCTTTTTCAAAGAGTTTTTATTTTATAAAAAAGGGAAACTGTGTATAAGTGTATACTTTGTAATTTTTGAAATGAAATGTAACACTTATGGCCTTACACTCTAAAACCTTAAACCTAAAATGATCATCAATGTGAATTATTCATTTAATTCAAGATTATGTAATGTTTTATGTTCAAGTCATTATAATCACACTTATTGAACCATATTTCACAACTAATTTATAATAACATATTTTTAAATAACTTAAATACTTTATATTTTTTTTTCATCTTAATATTCCATCCATAGGTTCTATAATGAGATATCCAATGGAGGTTCATTATGGAAGAGGTAATCAAATTAACTGATCATTTTTATTTCAATTTTTATTATGACAAATTAAATTCTATACTAAACATTAAAATACAATATAAAAAGTATATCCAATAAAATAGTATAATATTATATTAATTCTATAACGTTATTCATCTCCTTCTTCCATAAAATTAGAAGTGAAAGAATCACTCATGTATATATGTAGGCTACGACCTCTACAAAATAATATGATTCATTTAGCATAATTTCATCATAGAGATATATAAAATTATAGAAGTAATAAATATATATGATATTATTATCATTTTTTACTGTTTAATTATTATTTACCTTCATTTCATTCCATCTATGGAAAAATGGAAACATCACTCGTGCATATGTACAGACTAACATCTCCACGAAGTGACATATTTCACTCTTCATCACAACTCTATAACAAGTATTATAAAAGTTTATATAATGAATAAATATTATAATAAAAAAAATTAATTAGGAATATTATGGAACCATGATCAAAGATCATGGACCAGAACCGCTAAACTAAAACTTACTTGAGACATGAAATAACTTACACTGAAAAAAGAGATTTTAATAAATAATTAGTAATAAATGGGTGTTGAAATGTTATATGTAGATCATATATAATATTATAAGTATATAAATGTTTATATTATATAATTGTTATAAATTGTAAATTTATTATACTGTATGATGGAGTGACGTTGAATCAATCCACACATAAGGTAATGGTTTATCATTTCAATTTTAGTTCTATGAGAGATATTCCATGTAAACCAATAATTTATTTTGTGTTGTTAATATGATAAAAATAATTTTATTTTATTATAATTTATATGAAAATAATGAGAATTTAAAAATACATATATGGTTACCTCTTTCATGAGGTCTTGACACATTAATTAAAAAAGTAATAAGTGTTCTTGATTACAATATTGTTTCGTTGAGACATGTTTACTGTTATGCACCTATTTATGTTTATGAATTGTATCTACTAAAACATAGATATGTGATATCATGAATATATTTATAATCATGGTATTTAATGTTTCATTTGAATTTGTATTTTTGGTGGTGGTTATAATTCAAAAGGTTCCAATGATGTATGGGTTTTATATTACAATCTCATTTTAACTTATGTTATTTATGAAAAAATTTGAGATGATGAGACTAGTTGATATTTTTATCCATAATATTATATAATTTATTGATATATAGATATTTCTATGAATTCCATGTTTTACATTCATTTTCTCTCTTCAAGTACATAATATAAAGACTGAATGTTTTTAATGGAAACAGACTTTGCTTTTATGATTCAATTAGGAATATTTTTCATCATGTATATATTTTTTTAAAATGATTTAATAAATTTTTTTAAGATTATAATTGGATTTTAAAAGTATTTGTTACCCATGTCTGACTTTATATAATTGTTTTTAAAAGTTACATTTCTGTAATTTTCTAAAGGAGATAGTTTTGACGTTGTACCAAAAAATTGAAAATAATCTTTAATTTAACATATAAAACATTAACATAATTTCCCATCATCTAAACACTTTATACATAGAACAATAACATTAAATATTCTATTATAATATTCAATGAAAATATTTTAAATAATATTTTGTGAATTTTTTGATATTAAATTACTAATTTAAAAATGAAAATGTTTTTTTCCTCAAGAAATGTTTATGTGACCCATTAAAGAAAATTTTATCGAAGAAAACATCCTTTATAATTAATTATGATTTATTGGGGATATTAATAAACAATAACATACTTATTCATACACTATATGTTTTATTTTTGTGATGATGAAATAATGATGAATCTGGTTTTCGTTTCCACTGGTTAAGTTATAATGAATGAAAAATGTTTTCATTATCCTGTGGCATAAATATGAATGAATTTTGATTATTTTATGGATGGACGTGTTACAACAATACAATTAATTAGGTAAAGATTAATGTTTTATGATTTAAAATGGTATAAGAGTTGTTTTAACAATACTAGAATAGGGTACAAGATAGGTTTTTTCCATTACTAAAAGAGGGTATATAAGAGGTTATCTGATGGATGAAGTGGGTTCACAGGTGGTTAGACCATGAATATTAATCAAATGGTTGTTATGGGCCATAAAAAATTTATTTTAATCCTAATATAGTATAGTGGATGAACAATGTATTATATCAAGGAGTAGGATACGGTATCTTAACATATCCTATTACATATGTGTTTTTGTTCTTGTTTACTCAATTTTAACATCAAAGGGGAAATGACATGTGGTTGTTTTGATGGATGAAAAACGGAAACTGAAATGAAAATGTAGATGTAAAAAACATGATTATGATAAATGAAAATGGTACCAATGATGAATTTTAATGGGATCTATCGTTATTTATATTTGTTATATATTGTCCTATTTAATGTGAATGTTCTATATCATTAAAATAATCATCTTATACTATTCTTTTCATATCTTAGCACTATTATACTCAATTACTGATCTAAAAAGTTTAGAAATATCATTTATTGTCCTTAGTGAATTGGTATGCTCACACCTAAATTGAGTGAGTGGGATTTCTTACTCAACGAGTTGAAATCAAAAAAAATATTCCATTAAAATAACATGAATCCAATAGTAGAAAGTATGATATGAATGGAGGGATACATTAATGTTCATCAATTTTATGTGTAAAATAGTGTTTATAGAATGAAAATTGACTATTTCCATCTCTATAAACCATATTCATTGTCACACCAGAATTAGAGAAAAATAGTGTGAGAAATTGATGCAAAAAATTAAATCAACACACTATCATTAACCAATGAATACCCACAATGTATTGGTTCTTTTAAATTATATGGATTAAGATCACATGGTACATCACGAGGGTAAGGAAAATGAATAAATTCAGTGTGTAGAGAATTGTAACATGATGAATAGAGAAAACAACATGAATTGGAATTGAAATGTGAAAAATAAATTATAAGACAATTGAATTCTAGCTGAAGTCCAAGGTACATATCGTTTAATAGTGAGGTGATGGAAAATATTTATTGAAATAGTGATTCTCCTTCCCCACAATCCTTGAATTTCAATGTCAGTAATTCCTATTCCTTTTTTATTGTTCCTATGTGTGTAGCTCTGATGGTCTGGGTGAATTGATTAGGTAGTATCTTGATGACTATTACCCTCTTTTTGATTTCCCCAGGATCGATCTTTTACTCTTTCTATAATGTATATGGGCTAATGTGGTACATTTCTTCATAAAGAACCATCATACTTTGTTTGGTTACCATGTAAGGGAATTTTTGTGATGAAAAGTGGTCTAGATAATTTTGTTCCAATTATGCTTCGAGTTTCACATTGAACTATAATTTTGAATCAAAACTAGGACTTTTTTCTAATTGATGGTGGGCCTACACCTTATTTTGATCTCCAATATACATATATGTGAAAGAACAATGATATTTTCTAGGTACAAAGGGGGTATCATGGGTTTCTATCTTTTTTAAGGTTCAATATAATAGAGTAATCATATATTCATTATTCATAACATGGTTTCAGTATCTGTGAGGTTCAGGCAGAGATTCTTCATCACATACTCTTCGCCAAGTATTTAGGCATAGATAGGTCTCTTCATCATCTATTTTTTGCTGAAATAAATTATAAATTATTGAATAAAAAATATGCATCCCTAGGATGGTAGGTATGTGTTATATTCTGAGAGTAAGGGAGTCTTGATCATCTTCCTATCATTTATATTAGTAAAAATAGATTAAAAAATACTTTGACCTAGTAGTTATTCGTATTTATAACTCAAATTTCATCAATCATTTTATTGGTTATTTATTGTCTATGATCTAGTTAACTAGTTTTTATTTTTTAATTGGACATAAATCATGTTTATCCATATTTGATTAGGTTTTCCTGGACCCCAAATTAAATACCTTTTATAAGGTTTATTCTTCAAGACTTAATATCACAGTCAATAGTACCTCAAATCCAGTCATCATTTGGTCTTATTTCACTTGGGATATTCATCAATAATCATGGGTTTATTAAGACATATCACCTCTTATAAAACATTATAAATGATCTGAGGCCCAATCTTTCTTGGCACTAATACAGGGAGGAATGAGTGAATTCAATAATTTGGCCTCAGCTCAATGCTAATTATCATCATTAACTAGGGTCATGGCACAAAAATATGAATTTTTTCATAAGCTTGTTAAAGACCATAAATATTCATCAAGGTCATAGGTTTTTAATATATTTCATGATATCCACCCCATATTCATTTGAACATAGTGTAACATATTCTAGTGTTCTTTATACCTAATGAGCATGATGTCTATGCATGATGACATCAGTTCCTCTATATTAATATTTGTTAGGATTTTAGACATCCTCTAGCTATGCAGAATGATATTTAAATTTTTTTCTTTGTTTATCAAATATAATCTCATTTAATGATTTGTGTCATCATAATCCCAATTACATTAGTTTTATTCTTAAGGTTCCCCAAATTTGTTGGGTTTCGGGGTATTGTTCTTTAATCACTGAACGTTATGGGTTTTTTCATTAGGGTGGATATATTTACTTCCATTTATAATATAGTTGAATATGTCATAATTAGACATTCAATCATCCTCAAAATTGGATGGTATCACCATAGTTTTTACCAGGCAGTGGAGCTCAATACTAGTGTGGGGCGCCTTCTTTCTAAAGAATGGATTCATTTTTAGCTGTGATTTGGTCAGAGGATTTCTTTGTAATTTGAACGGTATAATGAATTATAGAATGACCATAGTATCTTGGGGTGATTGTAGAATCAAGATCAGAATAAGATGAAAATCAATAGAAGTAGTAAGGATGGGCCTAGCATAATTTCATCCTATAATGGTAGCTGTGGGGAAATAAGAATGGATAATGACAATATATGTCTAGTTGTATCAAGCCAACACAAAAGTATTAATTTTCCAGGTATATGAAAATGATCAATTAAAGATAGGTTACTGGTGGAAAATTTATTCATGGATGGATGCTATATTGATAGAAACAGAATCATATAGAAGAAAAGGCAACAATAACATATTTTCTATCATGGACACTCTTTTTCAACCTTAAAATTTTCCCTTCATGCATAATTAACATAAATATATATTTTTAAACATATGGACTAAAATAATTATTTAGTGAAACAATATTAAAATTGAAAATCATAATTGAATTCATTTTCAACCACATTAAATTTAATTCAATTTTTTTGAAAATTATAAGTAATTTTCAATTCATGATTTTAAACAAATTCCTAAATTCCCAATCCACTTTTCATAATTTTAAATTCACAGTATTTTAAAAAAAAAATTTCTCTATAAGTATTTTATATTGATTAAAAAATGAATTTATGAATTGAAACATAAATATAAATCCATAAAGCATTTAATATATGATTTTATTAACAAATTCAATTTCAGGTTACAAAAAACATGTTTCGATATCAATAAATTAAAAAAATGTATAATTCCATTAGAAATTCCAATTATCTGTATTTAAATGAATAAATTTCTAAAATTCAAAGAATTAATTATTAATTTTCGTTGAAAATTAATAAAAAATGATAGAATCCTAATTTAATCAAATTTTGAGTGATGGTACAGATTTCAATAAGTGAAAAAAGTGATTTAATTTTGTAATATTAATAAAATTTGAGGTAAACCTCAACAGAAATTAGTTTAAAAATCATTACATTTCCATATCTTATCACTCCCCCCCACATGAGCTAATTCCCCTGGTAAATTATATAATTGGATTTCATTTATATAATAATAATAAAATTATATTCATCACGTGTAGATCCTAATAAACAAGATAGAATTAAAATAAATCATAGATTCTTCCAATATATAAGTTATCATGACTTATAAATTAATCTATCCTACTATCTCATTTCCATTTATGTGATATTTCCAAGTCTAGCTGTGTATTAAATTATATTTATGTGGAACCTGAGTTTTAATAATAACTACTTCTGTTTATCCCTCACTCTTTACATTATTAATGAATATTTTAAATTTAATCATCATTGATAAAACTCAAATGTTTTATTAATAATTCAACTTCCCCTTATTCATAAGGGTTTTATTCCCCCCCCCACCTAAATGAAATAATATTTTACTATTAGGGACTTTTTCAATTTTTTATCTTTTTTTGATTTATGTATATGCAATGGAGTCTTTTGAAAATTTATAGAGGGCATTAACTCAGACACATAGTGAAGAATGTTTCAGAGATTCATATTGGGATCCCAATAACCCATTTTAATCCATATTCATAGGCCTTATTTTATTTTTTTAGGTATATATCTAAAGATAACTTTTTCCCAGAGGTCATGTTTCCTCAAATTGTGATCAAAATTAAAATGACCTTATGTAATTATTATGGTTGAACACAATATTTTCACTCACAATTTCATATCCTATTTTAAGAAAATTTTATCCCTGGATAGAGTTAAAATTATCATATATAAATAAGTTATATTTCAAAATTTCAGAACAATGGTATTCTTCCATCATAACATGATATTTTCAGTAGTCTTGATGAGAATAACGTTCATGAAATGTTTTAAAAAAACAAAAACTTTATAAAAGGATATCTATAATATTTTAAAATATGATTTTTTATATTTTAAAAATATACTCAAATTAATTTAAAACTAATCATAAATATGACTAAATTCCTTCCACCCCACTTATTCTTGACACTACCCTCAATGATTTTAACCATGAATATTGTCAAGTATTATTGTATTAAATACAAATTAGTTTAAAAAATTATAGGATTAACACAATATGGTATTATTTTGAAAAGGTTCAATGTGATATCTTTCATAGGATTCATAGAGACTGCCTTAAGATAATATCATAATGTTTCACACTTTGGACAAACCTCCAACCATATTTAATTTAACATTATATTTTTTATTGAAAAGTAAAAAAATATAAATAGAAAGAGAACAAAAGAGAGCCTTGTGATTTCCCTCCAATGAGGGGCTATATTTGGATAGTCTATAAATTGAACATCTTATGGTCCACTAGAATCCACTAGAGGTTTGGATTTATGATATGGAAACCACACGTTTGATTCCGTAAAAATATCTTCATATTCACTTTTATTTGGACCCCTCTTGAACATAGTTCATCAGATCTACCCCTTTATTAGTGTTATGCACCTCAAAATGTCGGGGTGGTAGGATATTGTATGGGTCTCCTTATACATGACCATAACATTTGTGTAATCCAATCAATCCATTATTATCTCTATTAATGTTATTTGATAATATTTATACATGAGGTAGTTAGTACATATTTCTCATTATATATTATTAAAATATGTTGAGTTCAAATATTAATTCTCCCAATCATATACAATAGTTTGAAATTTTGTTTCATTATGAGGGAATAATGGGGACTTTTCTAGTTTCAATCCCTCCATATAGTAATCAGTGCAAAGTTTATCGGGTAGTTTCTTTCTCATTGGCCACATGAAATCTTATTCTTTAGCCAAATCATCATAGAAATTTGGTCACTTTTCATGGATGGTTAGTATGAAATACTTTTCAAATTGGTCAATAATTTAGTAAGTTACAGAAACTTCATATAGAGTAGTTATTATTAGGTTTTCAAATAACTTTTTAGGTACCACTTATTTTTTAATTATAGGTTGCCACATCAAAAAAAAATTAGTTTTAGTCTATTTCTTGGCTGGCTACCATAGGCTCATCATCATCATCATTCATGATGTGAATCTATTTTGTTGAGTTTATAAAATTAAAACTGGTGAAATTATAAGATAAATCAATTAAAATAAATTAAAATAGAATTATTTCATTTCAATGATGTCTCCATATTTTATCTAATATTGACTGTTGTTTTCCAAGTGTAATGTAACATTATTTTTTGCTGTGTGGATAGGGTATATAGTTTGCATTGCCTCATTTCATAAAATATAACCCCCTCTTATTTATCTTCTTCCCATAGGTCCTAAACCCATAATCACGATTTTGACATAAAAAATAAGGGAAATCATTAAACATTTGAGTTTCAATAAAAATAGAGAATGAAAACATAGAAACTGAGACTCCACCAATAGTTTCAACATTTAATTTGTTTTATAGGTAAAGGATCTCAGGAAAGACGTGATCAATGGTGTATTGTGGGAGATCAAATAATTCTAAAAAATCTTCCTTATCTTCCTAGATACCATATTGAATAGAACACATGGGACCTAATTCCTCATCTTATTTTTATTCTATTTTTACTATGGGTTCTTGGAGTGGAGTGGCTAGTATAATTGATAAATTATTCAATTCAACTAGTATTTCTTTATGTTCCATTCAATTACTGGTCCCCTAGTAAGGATCTATTAATATAACATTGGATCTTTAGTTTTGTAGGCTTATATTTAGTTTGACAGTGTGGGGGAATACTATATTGATGGTGGTTGGGTCAATTCATGTAGTATATTCAATCCTACAACCCATTATGGTATACCAAAGGATTCTCTTGTTGGTATTGAATGTTCATGTTTTAGGGTCCTGTAGCAATGTGAACTAGGTTTATGGGTAAATATCCATTAAATAATGGTCCCAAATTTTTGATAATCCGTGTTTAGATAAAATAAAAAGAAGAAAAAACAACAAAACGTAAAAAAACTTATAGTTCTATTAAGACAAAGAATAATCTACCCAAATACTTGACAATGAGACCATGTTTCATCATGCATTCCTTTAGGGGATAATTCAAATGGATAGTTTATTTATTTACTCTTAATGTATCCTAATAGATGACAAGGGTCATATCTCAATGAGTATGTAATGGTATCTTTATTTACCTTATAACTTATATGTATTAATTTTTCTTTTCTTAATTTTTTGAGAAACAGAGAAACAAGTAGTGGTTTTTTTTATTTTTCAACATAGGAAAGTGAAATAAAAATGATGATGCTCATTGAATGACTCTATGAAATAATAAATTTCCTAAGGATGACTTCCAAGGGGATCTGTGTTGATTTTATTTCGTTCTAAATCATCTAATTCAATGATAAGATTCAATATCATTCACCCAATCACCATAACATATTTTTTTTGAATAAAGCCGTATATATACAAATGTGATCCTCTAAATAGTGTAGAAATATCATATATTATAACAATTTAATGGGTAATAACACTCCTCAATTGAGTGTATGAAGTGACTCACTCACTTAACGTCAATCAAATAAAATTAATCCCTTCAAATAACATTACATCACTAGTGTAAGGTATGATTTGAGTGGAGGGAGACATTGAATAGAAAAAAGTATTGGAGTGAAATAGTATTAATTGAATTTATTGTGAAATTAGCCTCCTATACACACCATCATACACATTGAACAATTATCATAGAAAAATATAGCGATAAATTGATGAACAAAAATTCATGCATGTCAATATGATTCCACTCAGATCACCTAAAATAGATTAGTGTTCGATATTATAGATCTTGAGGTCACTGGGTAATTCACAGTGTGATAAAAATTAAGGAATTTGTGGAGAAAATAATCAAAAAATAATGAAAAAAATATTTTTTACTAAATTGGAATTTCTATTCATAATACAATTACTAATCTACTTGAAACCATGTTAAAAGCCATGAATTAGATCTCTTTAAAGTTGGGGGAGGGAAATATATATAGGAATTTGAGATTCTACTTCTCCCATTTCCTTGAATTTTAGTTTTGTGAAATGATTCTTACTTTCATGGATTGATTCCTTATATGAAACTCTATGGATCATAACGATTTAGTTAGAGAGAATCAGGGTGAATCTTCCCAACATGGTAATTTTTCTCTGGTCGTGCTAGAACTCTATCAAAATTTTACCTAGGGTCATATGATACACTACCTCATTGACTATTGAGATACCCTATTTGGTTCTTTCATAAGGAAATATACATGCTGGTTGGAGGGATAGATCATTTTTCAATAGTGGTGCTTTAAAAATGACTTGGACACACTCATTAGTTTCAAAATTGGGCCATATCATCATTTCATTTGGACCTACACCTACACATGGTACATTAACTTGAATGTGTGATTATAATTGGTGGTATATAGTATTTATAAAGGGGAAAAATTTGGCTTAGATTTTTTTTGAGGTTCCATATATGGGAAGGATCCTCAGTTCATCGTTAACATCTTGGTTATAGTATCAGTTATGTTCAGACACATATTCATAATCACTGAATAATTTCCAAGTACTAAAAAAATGATATTTCCATTTGGAATCAATTCATTGTGTGAATAAAAACTAATTTATTGAGAAATTTTTTTTTATCCTTGGGATGATGGGTCTATGTCATCTTGGGTATGAAAGGGAGACTCAATAATCTTCATCCCACTAATCCCAACATCACAATTTTGACAAATGATTCAACCCAAATTATTATTTGTAATTTCATCCCATCTTTAATCAATAATTTTCATTTTTCATAACTCGATACCCTCATAATTTTCATTTTTGGTTGGTTTCTTAGTCACAATTCCTCTTCATCCATCCCTAATTGGATATCACATTCATTGAAGTTAATTATCTTTGATAACTAATTCATTGTGGTTGAACAAAAAATTCAATGGTACTAAGATTTCAACCATTGTTAATTTTTATTACATTAGGGAAATTTTCTAGGAACTATAGGCTCATTGATCCATGTTCCCTCAGCTACAACATTAGGAATGATTTGAGGCCCTCTCACCTAAGATAACTACACATACATCAAAATATAGTGTATCCAATAATTTGGCCTCATCTCAACGATTTAAATAATTACAATTAAGAGGAGTTCCATAAAAATTTGTCTTATTATTCATTGGTGATCACGAGACATGAAATGTTTAGATCTGCAATGAATTTTTTATAGATGACACTTATTCCTCCCCTACTTCCTTAGAACGAGGAATTGTCGTTTTCAGTATTATATATACCTTATGATCTTGGTGTTTATAGGTGATGAAACTAGATCTCTCAGCTTGATATCTGTTGTTATTTTTGATTTCATCTAGTTATTAGAGTGACTCAATTAGTTCTCCCCCATTATTTAAATCTCAACTCAATTCTAGATTTTGGTCACCACGATCCCCATTCTACTATCTTTTTCCTCATGATCCCTAATGTTTGTTGGTACGAGTGTCATATTCATCAATAACTATGATTCAAGAACTCATAACCAGTGTAGTGAAATCAACTTATATATTTAATTTTGAGGAATAGTCCTTGATTTAGAATCATGTTATACATGATATCTGATATGTTTGAATTTTATTTTACAAGGTAGTGGATCGCAATCCTAGAGTAAGGTTCTGTCAAGATCAACATATACTATGATTTGGTTATAGGCTTCTGTGGTAACAGGGATTGTTTCATGAATGGTTGTAGGGTGTGGTATCCAATGGAACTAGAAGAAACCAGATCAAAAGTATATAAGTAATTATATTAATATAAATTATAGTGGTAGAAATATTATTATCATTTAATAGTAGAAAAGGAATTAGAAAAAGGGAGAAGAGTAGAAGATTTATGTAGTAGAAACACAATGGAAGTATGTATTTTATTCTAGAGGTGGAAAAGGACTATTAAAAGATAGGGCACATGTAGCACATTTTTTAATGGATATTAGAAGACATGAGGTTAGAATATAATCATGGAATTAGGGGTGAAGATAACATATTTTTTCTCGAAGTCACACATTTCTACACATAAAAAGTCATCATCCCACACAATTAACATAATTATTTTTTTTAAATTTTTTATATTATTCAAAGTAATAAAAAATAGAAAAAAAAATAAAATTAATAATCGAATGACTTTACAAACAAATTAAATTTAATTCCCAACTTTTATACATAAAAATTACTTTTCTTTTCAACATTAAATACATGTTCTAAAAATAAAGAACCAAATTTCAAAATTTTAAAATAAAAATACTTTTTAAAAATAATTTCAGTTTATGTATACTCATTAAATTTTAAAAACAAATTAAAAAAATTAAAAAATAAATCCTTTATATACTTAATTCTAGATTCAATAATGTAATTAAATTTAATGTTCCAAAAAATGTATGGCTATCAATTAATTTAAAAAATAGTAAGATAATTATAAATTCTAATTTTAATCCTTTAAACAAATAAAATTCAAAATTAAATGTATGATCCCCCAAATTACATTGAATATTAATATAACATGCAACAAAAATAATTTGAATAAATTTATAGTGATGTTTTGGATTTCACAATGTAACAAAAAGTTTCTTAATTACTTAGTTTCTATTATATTATGGGAAAAAATAGTGAGACACAGTTTACAAATCATTTAATTTTCATCTCACATCATCCATCATGTGGTAAAGATCTTGGTGGGTGTTGCTGATATATTATTTATATGATTTGTCTTATGGAACACTTGATGAAACATTTTTATGACACAGTCATATTCTTATGATATGTTCTCATAGATCCAAAATTTTGATTCTTTAATAATTAATGTCTCACAAATTTCATGGTATTACACCATGACACATGTTTATAATCAATGAATTCTCTGGAATGATTTTATTTTTTCCTGATAATTTTATCATACCTTTAAACTCATTTTATAAATTAAAATGATCATTGATTTATATCTACCATGTTTAAACTTGCTATGAATTTGAGATCATCTTTTCTTATTTTTTATATTCCCCAAAATACGGAGAAAGATTTTAAGTATGTTATTCCTAAAAAGGGTACTGAATGTATAGAAATAATATGGCGATTATGGATTTTTTATGCACTAGTTTTTATTGTATCCATGATTCCAATGACACTAAACCTATATGATTTAGTGTGGATGAAAATGATATTTAATGAATATTCAACTAAAATGATGTTATATTTATGTATGAAATGATTATGTTGTGTCAGCCCAACCTACATTGTCTCATTAATAAAATGAATGTCTATAATAACCCATAATATATGTATCCCATGGATCATGACTTTAATATAGGTCACATCCTTGTTAGGTACCTATATACATCTTCGTGTACTCAGGAAGGTATTCAAGTCATCCGGACCCAACCTCAGAAACTCCATGGAGGCCAATAATCATACTGAATCATCCTCATATGATCTAGAGTAGCCACATAGACACTAGAACATCCCTAAAAATTATGTGGATGATACATTCATTTCAATCCAGCCTAATAGGTTATAGGGAGTCCAATCACATACAAGAACAATATTCAACATTCCAAATAGCCACACGTCTAAGGGTAAGAACCCCATCACAACCTGGCCTAACATGTCACTAATAAAGTTCATCATCCTTATAACTATTCGTTCTACTGTCCCCTTACTCATGACTTACAACCTCATAGAAATACTGAACCATATCTACCATATTCATCCAAACATAACATATCTTGCTATGCTATGGCCCGTGTAGTTAACACATAATGTCTTGAAACCCAATCACCAAATTACAATGAAAATATAATATAGAAATGGAATACAAAACCCAATCCTATATTCCATTAGTTAAAGTCATCTAATACCATTACCAAGAGAAAAAATACTTTCAAAATCTATTTTTCCATGAGGATAACCCAAATGTAATCACCCATTTAAGGATCATGTTAATTAATACCAAGGTTCCCATTCAAGTGGATCAACTAATAGAACCCATTAATTTCTTACATTAGCTACACTAGCCTCAACTAATCCTAAAAATCTTAATCTAAACCAAAATTCCCAAGAAGATATGCCTAAGTGAAATCATGATTTTTGAATTTATGTCATCATTTTTTAAGGATTGTAGGCTACAATCCCCCTCTCATTCACCTATTATATCAATACAGACCACACCCACTCATAGTAACATTAAAATAAGAGGTATTATTGGCCTATATACACATGTCCAAGAATGACACGGTAAACGATTTTAATTTTTTTTAGAATCATGATAAGGACTTCCAACCTAAATCCCAAGATAGTCAAACTAATAAAAATCACTACTCGAATGAACTACAATATTCCGAATCCATTAAACCAACAAAAAATTAATTAATTTATTTGTCTAGGTAGAATATATAATGAGAAGAAAATAATTGTGGTAAATATGAGGTCGTCCTTGCATTGAAGAGTCAAACACAACCAGATACACTTTAGACTAACAAGAAATGTGGGAGAAGGGTAAAAATCCCTCACTGAGGGATCCCCCAAAGGATCATAGTCTAAGTGTTATTTAGGATGAATCAGGGAGGATATATATTTGGTCTAAGGGGGAATGCCACCTTTACCATCATTTAAAACACTCATAACCCCACAAATTAGCTAATGGGCCTCCCTGATGAGCCGAAAAATTACATGCTAGTTGATTCTTGTCCACCCCTTCCTGGAAGCCCCAAACTATTATGGGGAACCAAGCTATCCCATTGAATTGATGATATCCCCCTATATAATCCAAAAATCCATAGGATCCTTTAGGACTTCATGATTGTTCTCTTGGGCCTCCTCTGATGCGTCCATTATCTAAAAACAAACAAGTTCACATAAATCTTGGAAAACAATTGAAAGTTTAACAAGATTAAAAATTTAGGCACCATTACAAATACTCACTCTAATAAATTATCATCCATAATAATTACCTATAAGGGCCATTCCTGACAAACCAAACATCCAACTTCAAATATTACTCCTTAGATACATATACATAACCACAATAGTCGAGTGATATGTGATACCTTTCCTTATATCCCATTCCTCATCTTGTTATAGAACACATTCAATATGATTCTAAAAAAATAGGATATCATCGACCTGTAATTTTTCCACTAATGATACTGAATAATAGTTTCACTAAAATCCCCATATCACATCACCAAATTACTTCACATTCCCAAGAATTGATTCCCAAACAGAAACTTTGTTTCATTTTGTTACATGTGTCCCTCCTAAACACATGTCATTAATTCATTAGCTCTAACTAAAGACCTACCTTATGACTCAATCATTGTACCCCCAGTTTGAATCACCAACTCACATCTTTTCTCCACTGATCAATACTTTCATGTTGTTATTTACATTCATTACACATGATTTAGGTTCATGTACAACTCACATACAGTGTAACACAATGAATTTACATTCCTATAAATCCATAGGCCTTAACTCACCTCATACTAATAGAACACAGACACTTATGTGAAGAACAAAAATACTTCAATAGGTTTAACTAACTAAATTATAATGAATCAAATTCAAGTGTCATATCCCCAAACATCCAAATCATCAGGCTGAGATAAGAACCCCACAATGAATTTCTAGAATCCACCAACTACCAGATTCACTAGACACCTTCACTTATGTCCTGAAACCAACAACCATAGTGTGATTTCTAGAACCAAAGAAAAGTTACAACATTCCAGCCAACCCAATATTTGTACATCACCACGTAAATCTACTCCTATTTCATGTGAGGCATCATGTTTTTTTATGCCTCACCAGAAAAAAACCAGACCTATAAACCATATCCTATGGTTCTCATCAAGGGATTTATAATGCCAACTACAAAAAAACCCTTAAATATTTTGGTCAAATCTAGGACATTAACTCAGTATAAACATCATATGTCTCATCTCCAAATTTCCTAATCACATCCACTATGTTACTCGAAAAATAATCCCATATACACCGTATTTATTCCAAAAACCTTGTTTGATCCCATCACCATGTCAACCATGTCTTGAATGATGTTCCCAATGTTATATCTACCTCAAAACATCATTTTTTTTAGAAAAAGAACTTCTTGGACCATACCTAGATGATTTACATTGATTGTTCATAGCCTTGTCCACCAATGTACTATCACATCCTGGATAATATTCCTTAACACCTTGAGGAATCATTAAAACGTTCAATGCTCACAAAAAATCTCAAACCTTAATTTAGATTCATCTACATAGTAAAATCATTTCAAAAACCAATTAATCATTTCACTCCACTCAGAAGTAATAACACATATCTGATATGGCTCACCATTGGATCACGAAACTACCATCCTCTAATAAACACACTCCGATGAGATATGAGAATTCATTACCCAACCACATCCATGATAGTTCACTAAGGGACTACCTATCAGTGATATTTACACTAAATTTAAAATTCTAGAAGAATGTACATACCATCATTACATGCCAACAACAAACTGATCACCTAACAAAAAAAACATTAATGAACATTCTAAAAAACAAGGTTCCATGAACCTAACAACCCAAAATCATAATGTAGTTTTATTATGTTTCTCTAATCTTGTCATCCAATAATATGATTCATGAATACTATGTCCTATCCATGACCATATCTCACTATAAGGATGAACATTTTTTTTCCAAACATAAACCACAAACTAAAATTCATCATTACAGAAAACAACATTCTTAAGAACCCACCCATAATCTATTTCTTAGCCTAAACTCGTGGTCCACATCGTGAGGCATTTCATTTAATGAAACCTCCACCATTGGTTGGTGAAACATCCCAATAATATTTTTAGATATCCTCACAAGGATTTAGAAAACTAAAAATAGACATGAATTATCTGTCCCATACCAATAAATCATTTCTATTCATGGTCTCCACAAGATGGGTCATGGTTTACCAAACAACTTCTTCCAGTAATTTCCAAATTCTATTCTTTACAATTCATGGAAGAAATATCACCGATAATCCAATTCAGTCTTTTGAAATATGATCATCTAACAAAGTAATACGATAAAAATGGATCAAAAGTGCAACCATTATACAACATATGTAATAGAATTTCTCCAACAATGTGATTCATGCCCCAACAATCTAGGGAAATACAACAGTACAAATAATTTAACTAACAAAACCATGCCCAATGAAGGACCCTACTTGGATAACCACTATAGGGTTCAAATCTAACTCAATACTCTCATATCCACCTCCCACCCAAAACACAACTTTATACACTCTAGAGAGATCCACCCATCCATCACACGGCAACCACAAAAGCCAACATATCCCTTCAAAGGGTCCATCACTAACCATGTTTCTAATCCAAATTGACCAAGCACCTTTGAGAAAATCTCCTCAAAGAAGTTATTCACCAAACTAAACATTAAAAGAACCCCAACTATGACCAATCCCAACAAAAGATACCATTATCATTTTCTATGATCCACAAGATTAACATTATATAATTACAAATATTAATATTAATAAACATGCCTAAAATTCCAATCTTGATGAGGTAAACCATTTCTACCATTTGAAGTCCCATTTATATTCAAATTCTCAAACAAAACTATTTGAAATTTCCTTTCATACCATCTGAAAAGAGTTCCACACCAAATCATTTCATTTTAATCCAATTGGGATGAAACAACCCTTTTCCCATATTAAACAATTTCAGAAAAATCCATAACTTTTATCCATGTTCATGATAAAAAAGAGGCCAAATAATTTTTAAAATCATTATATATTCTTAAATGATCATTTGAAATATTTCAATAATCCCTTAGAATTAAAAAATCTCATTTTGAAATAATGTTGACCTCAAATCCCTTTGAAATATTTCTCCCTAGTGAATTTACATTTTCAAAACATTTTGTTAACCTAACAATAAACATGCCATGGGTAAAGTGAACAAATATAAGCAATATACAAGAGGATACCATTCATGTAATTAAAACAACCATTTTAGTAATAGTCAAGTGTGAAAAACTAAAACATGATGAGGATAAATTAATTAAGTTATTCAAAATATATATTTTGTTGTACAAGAAATGTTTTTTGGTATGTAATTAATTAATTTAAGCCTATGAAAATCATAAGAAACCAAGATCTTGTGATTTGGACATACTTTCAATTACATGAAGGATGAACTCACCAATTCCAATGAATCCAGAAACATGTTAATCCAATAATTCATAAAACAATCGTGCACATTACTCAAGGCGAAATAAGTCAACTGTACTAGTGAATACCAAATTAAGACTATATCCCATGAAATGTGGTATTAACTAATTTGTGGGTTACATACTACCTAGCTTGAGTTCCAGTCAATGTCTTGATAATACCCTACCCCTTTATACCAGCTCACAAATAGAAATACAAATGATTAAAAAAATCCTCTGATACCATTTTGGGGAACCCTGTCATAGATCACTCGGTCTATGTTGAGGAGAATCCCCATGGCCTCATGCATGCCTCCCCGTATTTCAGTGGATTATGACTAGCACTGAGGACTAATGAGGAAATGTGGGGAGACTATTATTTGTATGAAACCAAACATTTTATATATATATTACATATTATTATAAGAATATTCATTTTATGACCTACTAATCCTTTCCATAATCATATTGATCTAGTATTTTTTGAAACATGGACACATAAATAATTGGTCCATTATAGAACTAAAATATCTAACACCATGTTAAAAATAACTAACACCTTCTCAAATCTCTCATGAATGTATAATTTTCTCATAACATATGGAATTGAAACATAAAATTGTGTGAGCTCAAATTCTTGAAAAGGAAAAAAATGGAGTTATCATTTTATCATTAATAGAAGGGTATGAAAATGTGGGAATAACATTTGAAAACCATACCCTTCATAACATATATCGTATACTTGAGTCATAAAATAAATATTGATAGTTCATAATACATAAATAATAATTTAATCAAAGAACATGCACAATTAAAACATAACATTGGAATAATACATATATTTGTGCCATACACATAACTGTATAAATTCATTTCCTTAGATGAAAATGCATATATTAAAGGGTATCATAGTGGAATGGGTTCATTCCCAAAACCATCAAAGTTGTCATGGTTTTCTCCCAAGACAATCACTGTGTACATAGTCCCTTCTCGAAATAGGTTCACTCCTCATTCTAGTCATGTTTACCTCATGCAATATCAATATTTACCAATCCATTAGAGTGATATATAATTGAAGGTCCATCCCTAACATAATGAATGTCATATATATGTGTTACATACGATAATAAAATATTCCTCATTGCATAATCAATTGAATGTAAATGGGTTTTATAAACATTTTATCATTACTAAACCTGTGGAAAATAAAAAGGGTTCATAATTATTTCATCGATTCATCATAGCATAAACCATGGAAATGGAATGAGTTTCATAAAACTATTTTCCTCATAAAATATAAAATATAGAGAAATAATAAGTATGTTATTAATGGATCATATCCTCAGTAAAGCTTATGTAACATCAAGGGAAGCCATGTTAAATGGGAAATGATTTTATGAGATTATTTGGATAATTTTTTGAGAAAGATATCATTTCCAATTTGAAATAATTTAAAAAAATAAAAAATAATAATTTATTTGAAGATAAAATTAAAAAATTTAATGTGAATCATTACATAATTTAACGGTCAGGAAAAAAAATTATCATTCATACTATACTCATTAAAATGAAGATTCTTTTCACATTTTCAATAAAATGTAAAAAGATCCATAATTGGAAAATGAAATAAAATTACATTGAAGCCATTTATTTAAAAATAAAAAATTTGTCATTTTTTTTAAATAATCACTGTAAAATTTTAAAAACATTCCTTAAAACATTATTAGAAAACATGGTCACAAAAGAAAAATGATATTCGTCCACAAGGAGAGAAAAATTCCACATTCCATAAAAACTATTGTTTGGTTTCTTGAGTATACAAAGATAGGAAAATGAACGTAAAAAATGTATTCATAATAAATAAAATGATGATAATAATGTCCATGACATTATTGGGAGATAGATTATAATATTTTATCATCTAAAACATAATCATATACAATCTCAATAAATAATGAGATTGTATCATAAAACTATTACCCAATTTTTATCTTTTAAATCATAAGACCCCTAAAATAAATAAAATTATATATATATGTATATACTATAGTTTCATGAAAATAATCTGAAAATAAATTCATGGGATATATGTACCCCACATAAAAGAAATAAGTTTTGTATATGGAATGTGTCCCATAGAAATAAAAGTGAGACACAAATCTCTTACATTAAGTTTGATCATTATTCATACACATTTAAAACTCGTTTATAATAATTATATGTTTATTATAAAAATATATAAAAAACCATAACATTATACGTAATACAATATATGATCTAGGTTTGATATTTCATTACGTATTTTTTAAGAATTCCTTTTTAAAAAATGATTATTGCAACAACTACTTCATTTCTCATGTATGTTGTTGTTTGATATTTTCAGTTCTTATTTTTTTATCATGAATCCATAATATATATTATTTCATCCATGATATATATATGATATATATTTATTATTATTTTTGATAAATTCATAAAAATTATAGATAGAAAATGAATTACACTGTTTATGGAGACGTTATGTCGTACATACACTCGAAAATTATTTCCATTTTATCAATCCCTAGAAAGGAAAAATTATTAATAATATAACAACTTTAAAAGAATTATTTTTATTTCATAGTCATAATATATATTCATTAAATATATATCCATACTACCATCCATGTTAATATAAAATAAAAAAGAACACATCTCTTCGTGGAGGGGGTAGTCCACACATATGGGTAGGCACTGTTATCGTTTTCCAATGTCTTGTTAGATAATAAGTTAAATAATATATTATAGTTAATGAATATAATTATATCAAATATATCATATATATACTTTAAATCCATCATAATGTGCATCTGGGAGAGGCGACGATGGAAAATGAATTACATCAGTTCATAAGGCTGTAGTTCACCATATACACGATCGACAATATAGATAACTACAATAAAATAATAAAATATTCATATATTTAATATATTTCTTTAATTATATTTTCTTGTTTTAAAATGATTTTATATTGTTAGAATAAGAATTAAAATTAATACTCATTGTTAAGGAATATACATCCTCTTCAGAGAAACTCATCTGGTTTACACCTAAAGACATCATATGAGGGTTTCCAAACAAAAATAATTCTTCTAGGATGTTTTTTATATATTTATTTATTATTTTTTGGTAGGGATTTTTTAAACCAATTTTTTTTTAAGTGTCAATAGGAGAGGTAATTGGTGACCTTTTATATGTGGGGGGAGGACACATTAAGAATTATCGAAAAGAATAAGTCATACCCACATTTTACACAATCCAAAATGATCCAAAATGAGGCAATATAAAACTATAGCTTATACATGTTCGAAATAATTCATTAAAAATGGAATTAAACAAGTATTTATGTATATTTTAATGTTTTTTATTTTAGTTTAACCCCCAGTAAACCTATTTTAACCTTAACCGCTGATTTTTATTACGGTTTTTGTTATTCATTATAAACAATAATTATGTTAACCATATTATATTAAATTATTAATGTTTATTCCTAATCTTGAATAAATTTTTAAAAATTCAATTCAAAACACTTATTTGAAGATAATTTATAATTAATGTCATATATGCCATGAAAAATTGGTTCCAAAGATAAAGTTTTCATAAGTATAAATATTTTTATATAAAGGTTTAACATAAAATTGATTCCAATGATATAAATTAGATTAATAATAATATAATTGAATTAATTTTACTGTTATAACCATACTTTTCATGAACCAACCTGGGTCGACCCAAAACCGATCACCTGAGTCGGCCTGCGACATGGCCTCCAGCGCATCTCCCCTTATGCCGGAGGCTGCCGACTAGCGACGAGGGTGTAAGGTAAGACAGGGGGGAGAATATACCCTCTTATCAAAGTTAAGAAAAAGGAAAAATACAACAACATCGGATGTAGTGTAAATAATAAGAAAGCAGCGGAAATTTTTTTTCATTCAGAAGGTTTGAACAAAATTGGCGAACGTTAGTTTGTATAGAAGATGCTTGCATGACATGATAATGACAAAATAGAACCAGTAAGCATCGTAACATACTTACACATCAATGAAAGAATTAAATAAACTAATGACTCAATCCATAGGATGATCTCCATAAGCATCCAAGGCCTTAGCTAAGTCATTTTATCCTAACTTCATGTACAAGAAACAACAACGACAAGGTCCTGCATCCAAATAGAATCTACTCGGGTACCCCCATGCAATGGCTGCCTGAGTAGAGAGTGAGATATAAATCTCAGTAGTCCGGAACCACTGGGGTCTAGCCCACTATAGACAATGAATTATAATTAATCAATGTTCTAGTATTTCCAAACAATAATGATACAATACAAACAATAAATGCCCATCCCGGTTCGAAAAAAGGAAACCTATCGGAAATACCTACCTCAGCCCATAGCCGGAATAAGAACTAGCTTAAAACAACACAAGTACATTTGGTTCAAGCATAAAAATACGTTTTATCAATTTTCACACTTACCCTATTTAATAACTTATCGGTTCAACTCATGTTAGAAATCCGTTAATTCTTACCTTTCTTTATTTGATCACATTTCCCTCAGGGTTAAATCATATCTCTCATTCATTTGATAAATCTTTATTATAATTCATTTGGTGTTGAACTCTATGTCAAGCACCCAAAATCTCATTTGGTGTATATCTCCATGTCTAAAATCTCGAATCACATTTGGTGTAGATTGCCATTTATAACACCAAGATAATTATTGGGCGTAGATCGCCATGTCTAGCACCCTATATCACAATCTCGGATAACCATTGGGAAGGAACTCCATGTCCAAACCACAATTTTAATTACGTATAGAAATCCATGTCTAGGAACCAAAATCTCATTCATTTATTACCATTTAAAAACTAATTAATCAATCTACACAGTTCCTATTTCAGAATTAATTATTCACATTTAATTATCCAAATCCGTTCTCAAGTTTTCATAATTAATTATCATAATTAATTATCTTTAATCATAATTATGGCACTTTCATGAGAAATAGAAGGTAAAAAAAAGTGTATGGCATCAACATTCCTCAATGATATGTTATTAATGACATTAAATGGTACAAGCTAACAAACTTTTTGAATCAAGGAATTCAATTAAAACTATCACATTACATTTATAACTTAATGAACATGGAAAAGGGGCGTTTAGGTGGGGCACACCCAAGGGGGTGGCCAAGAGGAAAAGAGAGAACCCAGGATGGGCTTCACGATAAACGAAGGCCACAATGGGCATAATAGAACCACCGATAAATTTCAATAAGAGATAATGAGGAATTTCTGAATGGTTGTGAAGAGCGGAATAAGACGTAGCATGAAATAAGCGCTGAAGTAAAGGGAAGAGGGTAAACACCCGACACTAAAAGTTCAAATTACATGTCAAACCATTAATATAAGACGAGTTAGGGCTCATTTATTATTTATCAAGAAGAAAAGTCATTTGAGGTAACTAGTAAGGTACATGTACAAGCATGTCATTTGTCAAGTATAATCTCAATCATTAATAGCCATAAGACAATTAAGCAGGCGGCATAAAAATCTACTACTTCATTTTTATCTTCAAGACAGCACACCTCCATTGGATGAGTTTTATTAAAAAAAAATTCATTACAATATAAAACAATTAATGTAGTGATATTTAACATTTATTTTAAAAATAATTCAACACTTAACAAAATTAAGAAGCTAAGAAATTATGAAGGAAATCATGAAACGCTATCACTACATTTTTAGATTGAAGGCAGTGCACCTCGGAAGGGGTTTTTATTATAAAACCATGACCATTATTATGAAACAAACATTCATTACATTTACCACATCTAATCTGAAATTAATTTAAGTACTTAACTGGATTAATTAAAACAACAATTAATTTAAATACTTAGATGCATTAATTAAAATGTAATAAAAATGGAGTGAGAAATAAATTATTTCATTCTTTAAATTAAATGGGAAAACGAAAGGGATCCTACCTCAAGTGGAACTAGGTCGTTCGCTCTGGATCTTAACGCTTTCTAACTATGAGCAGCTTCTCCCCCACTGAGTATACGCAATTTTACACCGGTGCAAGGACACCTATCCCCTAAGCACACACCCGCATGGTCATGGGCATGCGCAGGGGAATCCTTACACATATGCTTATGTTCATACAGTGGCCTCCACTCACCTATGCATGAATTTTCTATGCATTTATATAGGCACACCTTTCTCAATACATGAAATTCACTTCCATGGGTGAAATTACAAGTAATAGTGAAACCTACATACATATATATACATACCTATGTGCACGTGGTGAGTTTCCCTATAATTAGTGACTCGAAAACCAAATTCAGGGACCAACACTCTATAAGACAAACACTGGGAACTCTAAAACACCAAAGAAAAACATATAACAAGGGAAAAACCAAACAGAAATTCAACAAAATTTCCTCGGTTGGTGGAGATAGACCAAATCACCCCAAAACCACACGACAGAGTTCAACGCACTGCAAACAACATTCCACGGACTCATAAAAACCAAAAGCCCTAAATTAAATAGGCACAAACCAAGAAACAACAACAAAACTGTACCCTAAATAAATGTCGGTGGAACAAAACCATTTGAACCACCTTTCCCGGGACTGTGGTTGACGGAACATGCATCAAAGAGTCCAAAGGAATCCTTCGCACACCCTAAAACCAGAAGAATGCCAAAAAATCGGGTTATCACAAAAACCCTAAATTCGGCCAAACCTAACGGGCATCGAAATTGGGGAAAATTGTCAATGATAGGATGAAGGACACATCTAAAGACCATACTGTGGTGAATCAATTTTTTAAGGTGAAGAAAATTGGACGAAATTGTCCATGGAAGGATGAGTTCATGCGTCGGGTCGTCACGCGCTGCAGTGGTTCAGCCGAAACCGCATTGCACGACTACTGTGGGGTCGGCCAAGGGAGGAGGAGTGGGAGAGGGGGCCACCACACTGGTGGTCCAGCCTGGGGAGGCACCGTTCTAGGTTTGTAGATGGAGGGCTCACACACCCCTTATGGGAGAAGAAGGGGTGGGGGTCTCTCCCCCCTCTATTGAATTCTAAAATAAATGAATAAATAAAAAAAATAAAACATAATATAATATGATTAATTATTTCAATTATATTAATATAATTATTCAATAAACATTATTAAATATAATATTACCCAAAATAAAAAATGATTCTTCATCAAATTATGAAACTCTCCATTTAAAATTCATTTGACCAATTAAATAAAAAAAAGATTCCACAAAAAAAATTATGAAACTCCATAATAAATTTAAATTTCTTCGATGACCATCCGAAACACCCCAATAATTAAACGTTTCAACAAAAAATTAATTATTTCAACACATTAATTAATCCTCAATTAAATAATGTAAGTCAATTTATTAACTTGAAAATAATAAATTAGGTCGTGACACAATAATAAATTTGCAAAATATTAAATATATACTATACACATATTTAATCAAATCCTTTTGAATTTTATTTAATTAAATAATAATAGAAATATTAAATCTGGATAAACCGAACGTCCTAACTCGCATTTTCTGAAAAACTGTGCTCATCCCATGCACCTGCTATCGGATACCCGGGGGATCCCGCATGGCTGACCTGCACGGTTAAACCTACTGCGCACAGTCTGATATCACAACTTGAAATAGTTCCAATTCTTGGGACTTCGCTCTAAAGCTCAGTTTTAAAACTGGCCCATTGATAAAAGAAAATGTTCAAAAACCTTCATATTTTATCCTATTCAAAACACAGGATGCAACAACCTTCCCACCTTAGAACTTCTTATCCCCGAGAAGCCTTCGAGAACAACGTAACCCTCACCCATCCTATGTGATTTAGTAAGTCTTGCACAAAGGGACATGTTGCATCACCAAACTTCTAAAACAAAATTGAACATTGGTTAGGAAAGAGACAAATAATCCATTAAAATATAATCCAGCAGTCATTTACCAATAGAAACACCAAGACCACACTTACATTAGATTTTTTAACCTAATGTAAAAGAGAACTACATGATTCTCAAGTCTGAAACAAATGTTAAGGAAAACATGACCACACTTCCAAAAAAGGATTCAATTTAAGCTAGGGGTCTGACTAGGGACAACGACATGGGAGAGGTTCTTATCCAATACGACTCATGGAGAAACTCAATCTACCCTTATACAAGGGTCTTAAACTGAAGACATCACTATAGGTTCCATTTCCAATCCCTTTATATTTAATCACATTTAATCCATAATAATTAAAATATTTAATTAAAACCTTAATGTGCCATTTTTTCAAAAAAAAACTAGATACTTGATTTTAACTAATGTCACAAGGTAAACCTATGATTTGTTTATAGAACATTAAGGTGACCTACAAGGGTCCCACTAAGAAAACCTAGTTTCATTATCAAGAAAACCAATTAAAATTTTCAAAAATTATTAAAATTAAAGCACCCAAATGGTTCATCACATAAAAATATTCCCCAACGAACCAACTTTGGACCAATTGAATGTTAAATGATAATCATTTTGATTACAAATCAGAATTAAAAATCTTTCACATTTATAATCTTTTCATATGGCATCACCATCACATTTAATATGGGTTTCCATTTCCCAACTCGGGAATAAACCATACATTTTATGGGTTGAAAGTTCAATTACACAGTTTACCCTTTTCGCAAACATTAAGGTGCACATACACCTTAAATCTTGAAACTAGTTAAGTCATAATCACAACTATTAAATTCAGTCAAAGTAATTAATCATTTGTCTACAAGCTACAATGTCTTTATAAGCAGCTAACATAGAGAAACATGCTGAAACTACTAAAACATGCTATAACACAGAAGCATGGAAAAGAAGCAAGAAATATTATCACTCGAGAAATTAAGATCTACAGCTGATACAAGTTGTCCAAAAGTGAATGGTAAACAAGTACAATACATGGAATATTCATGGAAAATAATATATATCAACAAGCATACTACTAATGCAACTACATGGCATGACATATATGCATGACATGTGAATCTCTAAGTGCCAATTATGATGTATGAAATGATTTTTTTCTGTAACAGGACAAGGGATAAATACTATAATGTTCATAAACCATAAGTAGTGGAAATTACCCCAATCACTTGAGGTGAAATCATATCAATAGTAATATCAAAAATCCTGAACAACAATCCTAGCCCTGGTCAATTGGTCATTTACCGTATGTGGGGTGATCAATCCCAAGCACATATATTAAACCAAGTGCTGACACATTCATATTCTCCTGTCTACCAATCCAAAAAATAGTAGGTCAAAGGAAAAAGAGGGCCACAGATACCATTTTTTCACGAACCTACCCAGGTTGACCCTGAACCAATCACCCGAGCTCGCCCGTGACATGGCCTTAATCGTGACTCCCCTTATGCTGGAGGCTGCCGACTAGCGGCGAGGGTTTAAGGTAAGTTAGGGTGGACACTATACTCTCTTATCAAAGTGAAGAAAAAGGACCAAATAAAACAATAGCGAAAGAAGTGTAAATAATACGAAAGAATCAGATAACATTTTTCATTTATATGGTTTCAAAAAAATTGGCGAACATCAGTTTATTTAGAAGATTGATGCATGACATGCTAATGAGAAAATAGAAGAAATAATCAATATAACATATTTACACACTAATGAAAAAAGTAAATAAACAAAAGACTCAAGCCTGAGGAATATCTACATAAGCATCCTGAGCCTTAGATTGGTCATTTTCTCCTAACTCTATTTACAAGAAACAACAATGACAAGATCTTGCAACCAAATAAAATCTACTCGGGTACCCCAGTGCAATGGCGGATCGAGTAGGGCATGAGATATAAATCTCAGTAGGCCAAAACCACTAGGGTCTAGCCTACTCGAGAAAATGAAATATAATTAATCATTGTGCTGGTATTTCCAAACAATAATGATAAAATAAAAATAATAAACGCCCATCCAGGTTCCAAAAAGGACACCTAACGACAATACCAGCCTCGGCCCATAGCCCGAAAAAGAACCTACTTAAAAAAATAAAATTACATTTGGTTCATGCATAAAAATACTTTCTTTCATTTTGTTCACTTATTCTATTTATTCACTTATCATTTCAACTAATGTTGGAAATCCATTCATTCTTACCTTTCTTTATTTGATCACATTTCACTCAGGTTTTAATCATATCTCTCATTCTTTTCATAAATCATTATTATCATTCGTTTGGTGTTGAACACCATGTCAAGAAACCCAAATATAATTTGGTGTAGATCGCCATGTCTAACAACCCGAATCACATTTGGTGTATATCTCCAGGTCTGACATCTAGATAATTATTCGGTGTAGATTGCCATGTCTAACACCCTATATCACAAGCTTGGATAACCATTAGGAAGGAATGCCATGTCAAAACCCTACTTTTAAATCGGTCTAGAAATCCATGTCTAGGAACCAAAATCTCATTCATTTATTACCATTTATCAACTAATTAATCAATGGACACAATTCCGAATTTCCTAACTAATTCTTCGCATTTAATTATCTGAATTTGTTCTCAACTTTTCCTAATTGATTCTCATAATTTATTATTTTTAATCAGCATTCTGGCACCTGTAAAAGAAATTGAAGGTAAAAAAAGTGTATGGAATCAACATGCCTCAATGATAGGTTTTTAATGATATTAAATGGTACAAGCTAATAAAAATTGTTCAAGTAAGGAATTCAATTAAAACTATCACGTTACATTTATAACATAAAGAACATGGAGAAATGGGCATTTAGGCAGGGCACACCGAAGGGGTGGCCAAGAGGAAAAGTGAGCACCCAGGATAGGATTCACCATAAACGAATGCCACAATGGGTATGAGAAAACCACCCATGAATTTCAATAAGAGATAATGAGGCATTGAAGAAAGGTTGAAACAAGAGACACAAGATGTAGCATGACATAAGTGCTGAAGTAAAGGGCAGAGGTTAAACACCATACACTAAATGTTGTAATTAAATGTTATGCCATGAACATAGAAGGTGTCTTGGATCATTTATTATCTTTCAAGAAGCAATGTCATTCAAGGTGACCAGTAGGGTACATGTACAAGAATGTCATTTATCATGTATAACGTCAAGCATAAAGAGTCATAAGACATTTAAGTAGGCAGCATAAAAATCTACTACTACATTTTTATCATGAACACAGCTCACATCCATTGGAGGAGTTTTATTATAAAACATGTCATTACTTTTTCAAACAATTAATTTAGTGATATTTAATATTTATTTTAAGACTCATTCAACACCTAAAAAAATTACGAAGCCAAGCAATATGTAAGGCAATCATGAAACGATATCACTGCATTTTTAGATCAAAGGTAGCATACCTCAAGAGATGGGATTTATTACAAAACGATGGCCATTATTATGAAACAAATATTCATTACATTTACCACTTCTAATCTATGATTAATTTAAGGACCTAACTGCATTAATTAAAACAACAATTATTTTAATGACTTATCTGCATTAATTAAAATGTAATAAAAATGTTGTGAGAAATAAATTAATGAAATCATTATATTATATGGCCAAAAGAAAGGGATCCTACCTCAAGTGGTACTATGTCATCTTCTCTGGCTCTTAACACTTTCTAACTATGAGAAGCTGCTCCCCCACTGAGTATACACACATTCACACACATCCAAGGACACATATCCTCTGTGCACATAACTGCATGGCCGTTGGCATGCGCATAGGAATCCTTACACATATGCTTATGTGCATACACTGGCCCCCACTCACCTATGCATGCATTTTATATGTATGTATACAGGCACACCTTTCTCAATAAATGAAATTCATTTCCATGGGTGAAATTATAGGTCATAGGGGACCCTACATACCTATATATACATACCTATGCACACACAGTGAGTTTACCTAGAATTGGAGACTCAAAACCGACAAGCAGGGACCAACGCCCTACAAGATAAACACTAGGAACTCTAAACAACCATATAACAACATATAACATGAGAGAAACCACACAAGAATTCTACAACATTACCTCGGTTATCAGTGATGAACCAAATCACTCCAAAACCACATGACAAAGTTTAACACACTACAAACAACATGTCATGGACTGATAAAAACCAGAAGGACTAAATTAAATAGGTAAAAACTAATAAACAATAACAAAACCTTACCCCAAAGAAAAGTCAGTGGACTAAAACCATCCGAATCACCTTGACTGCAACTTGGGTTGATGGAACATGCATCAAGGAGTCCCAATGAATCCTTTTCATGCCCTAACACCAAAAGAAAGCCAAAAATTTGGGTTACCACAAAAACCCTTAATTCAGCCAAACCAAATAGGCACAGAAATTGGGACGAATCGTCAAAGAGAGGATGAAGGAAACATCTAAAGACCTTACCGTGGATGATCTAATCCTTAAGGTTATGAAAACTGGACGAAATCATCCACGGAAGGAGGAGGTTGCGCATCGGGCCGTCGTACGCTAGAGCGGTTCGGCCGGAACCGCTTTGCGCGGCTATTGTGGGGTCGGCCGAGGTTTGAGGAGAGGGAGAGGGGGTCGCCAAACTGGTGGAATGGCCTGGGGAGGCGACTCACTCGAGTTACAGGCAGAGGGATCGCGCACCCCTTACGGGAGAAGAAAGAGTGGTGGGGTCTCTCCCCCCTCTATTGTTTTCTAAAATAATAATAATAAATAAATAAATAAATAAAATAATATAAAATAAATAAAACATAATATAATATGATTAATAATATCAATTATATTATTATTATTACTCAATAAACATCCTTTAATATCATCTTACTCAAAAATTAAACATTTCAGCAAATATTTAATTATATCAACATATTAATTAATTCTAAATTAATTAATGCAAGGTAATTAATTATCTTACAAAATAATTAATTAAGTGGTGACACATTAATAAATTTGAAAAAGATTAAATATATACATTACACATATTTAATTATATCATTTGGAATTTTATTTAATTAAATAATAATCCAAATTTTAAATATGGATAAACCGCACGTCTTGACTCACACCGTCTGAAAAACTATGCGCAAACTATGTTCCGACTACAGGATACTCAGGGTATCCCACATGGCTGACCCTCATGGTTAATCCTACTGCATGTAATCTGATATCACCGCATAAAATAGTTCCAATTCTTAGGACCTTGTTCTGAAGATTTGTTTTAAAACTGACCCATTGATAAAAGAAAACGTTCAAAAACCTTCGTATTTTATCTGGTTGAAAACAAGCGACGTGACAGTACTAAAAAATGAAAGTTTTAATTAAATTAAATGAAAAGGAAATTTGTAATAAAAATCAATATTTTCCTCAATTAACTAAAATGAATATCTTTTTCTGAAAATTATACAAAATTTACTCCAAGATAATTTTGAAAATATGGTTTCAAATAATGAATTTATTTTTTCATATAATTCTCAAAACTATTTTAAACTATTATTATTAATTTTTCTAAAATATCAATAATTTTTTTTGAGAAAAAAGTATTTTCGATTCATATAAAAACATTACTAAATAGTAATCACTTTTTTTCAATATGTTTTCAATATAAAAATCCAAAATTCTTAATATTAAAAATATTATTATTACTATTCATAGAACCATGCTTAATGACATTTTTATAATGATCATGTTTAAATATCTAAATTAATAGTATATTATGGTTCGTCGAAACTATATGTTGTGTGTAATGAAAGCTATGAAAGAAATGAACTCTATTTGAAAAGAATAATAAAATATTAAGCTGGTACATTATAAGCCCATTAAAAATTTTTTCACAGAAAAAAAATTTCACATTGATACAAACAATATTGGATACTTCTATTTCATTATATCCATAGTTTCCCACATTGATTCATCACGTTTGTGTTTTCTCTATAAAATGTAGCTCATGTGAGTAGTCTTTTTTCATAGAACATTCTATTTACGATCAATAATCCACATATTTTTTTTATCATGGTAAGGTTCATGATATAGTGGTATGAATTCTGAATTTATTACATGTCATGGATCAGGTATGTACTTTCTCATGAGAGATACCTGGAATACATCGTTTTCCTGAGAGTGGTTCAGTGTAAGCACCGTGCAATAAGCAATTGTCACTAATCAATCAAGAATATTTGAATTCCCAATATACAGTGGGTTTCACGTTCCATTCATCTCAAATATCATAACCTTATTCCTTGGATAAATTCAAAGGAAAACCATATCAATAACATGATCCTCATAACTTTTCCGACAATTATCAATATAAAAATTCTATCGACTATATGCTGTGTAAATGTACTATTTAATGGTAATTAATTTCTATACTAATTCCTCACCTATCTTATGTCATAATATATTTCTCTCTCTAACTTCATTTCATCACATTAGAGTTCTATACTTATTTCCATAGAGGACTTCCCATAGATCCATATGAATTCTTGAGTGAAAGATATCACTTTATGAAAAGATGAATAGAGGAAGGTGTTGATCCCAACTACCTTTCAAATCCATAAAATAATATATCAATATATTCTATAGGGTTTGAACATTTTTCTCATATTGTCCATCTATTTGAGGTGGATATGTAGTGTTGAGTCTCAAATATATATCTATAGCCTACTTGGGACATTTCCAAGACATTGAGGTTATCATTAGATCCGAATTAGATAAAATATAATATGGTACCCCATAAAACATTTCCAATTATTTAAAGTATATCATAAAAAATAATGTTGATATATATATTCATTGATGGAGATGAATTGTACTCACTTTATATAGTGATCGACTACAACCCATATTGCATTATTCCCCTTTAGATATTTTTGTAGTCGAATGATAAAATCAATAGTGATGATTTTCTATTTCCTTTATTTTATGGGTAATGGTTGTAATATAACAATAGTAATTTTTTATCTGAACATTAACTTGATATCATACCAAGAAACTAGATAAAAAATCTATAATATCTCTCTTCATTCCACCCCACCTAAAATATTCTTGGAAATATCTATAAATATTTTTTTAAGTCCATGATGAATATAAAATCAAGAAATAAGAGATTCTTATAATGTCTTATTCGAATATGGTATGGATGGAAATCATACATTGTTTTTGATAGATATCATTCTATTAAAATTAATGTTAAAATTAGGAATATTTCTCACCTTTTTATATAGATTCATTTCATTATTATACACCTCTTTAATAATCACATGGATTGATTGTGGAACTGTTGTTTGAGGATGATGATATTTCTAACATTTTGTCAAAAATTTTAGATCCATCCTTTCAAAATTTAAAAATATTTTATTTTTTTGGTCGTCAACAAATATAATATAGCATATTCTATTTGACTCAAAGAATCCTCCACCTTATTAACTTTCCAAAGGTGGTAATGTATTGAGTAGTTTTTAGATTTAATTATCCCTAACCATCTTATTTGGTTCATATTCAAATAATTTTGTGTGAAAATATAATTTAAACATTTAGGATAAGAATATATATCACAAATTTTTATTTAAAGATAATCCCACCACATATTAAATGAAAAAATTATAATAGCTAACTCAAAATCATGTGTTGTGTAATTTTTCCCACGAACCTTCAATTGTTATGACACATAAACTATTACAATTTCATTCTGTATTAGAATTAATCTGAATCCCTTATTTGAAGAAACAATATAGTTTAAAACCACTTCTACACATCACGGTAATGTAAAAATAAGTGCATTGAACATTATTTACATTAATTCTATGAATTTTTTATTTCATTCAGCTGCCAAGGAGAATATGGATCCCTTCTGAGATAACATGGTGAGTGGATTAGATAGTCATGATAAATTCCATAGAAATCATTGATAATATCTTGTAATACCAAGAAATCTTCGGATATCAGTCATATTTATTGGGTCGACCCAATGTTTTATAACATAATTCTTTAATGGATTCCCATATATGACATCTCATGAGATAATATGACCATAAAATATAAACTTCTGTAGCCAAAATTCACTGTTTGTAAATTTTTCATATTGTATCTCATTCCATAGGGTCTTTAAAAAAATATTTATGTATTTTCATTCTCTTCCTTGATATTTTTATATATAATTATATCATATATAAATACTATATATAACTGATCAAGGAAATATCTAATGACTCTATTAAATAAATAAATGAATATTGTGGGAAAAATTTTAAGACCAAAAGGAATCATTATATATTCGTAGTGTCCAAACATTGTAAAAAACGGTGTATGGGAATATCCTTCTTCTTAAACATAAATTGAGGATTTCCAAAATTATGGTAAATCCTGAAAAGTATTGGGATCCAAGATGTTGATCAAACGAGCCATCAATATGGGTTAGGGGATACTTATTCATGATTTTCATATTGTTCAGTTCCAAATAATCTTTGAAAAGTAGTATCAATCCATATTTCATCTATAAAAAAGAATTATTGATCCCAAGGTGACACACATAGATGAATTAATTCATCATCAATATCCTCAAGGATTTTATTCTTCAATTATTGAAAATCAATTAGGGCCATTCTATAAGGATTCTTTGAAATAGTTATAGAAGTACTAATGAGTTCTCTTGAGATCTCAAATTCATGATTCAGAGGAAGTCTAGAAAAATCTTCTAAAAAGATATCTAAAATGTCTTGAATAATATGAATATCATTACTATTGTGTTTTACCCAACCACCAGAGAAAAACACAAATTTTTAATAGAATCTAGACAAATACAATGGATGTTATTTCCATCATAAGTAAATATTTTTCTTCACATTAATAAACAATGATTATTTTTTTATATATCTCAAAATCAAATTCCCATAATTCGTAATTGATTTTAGTTTTGTATAGTGAAATAAAATCATTTCATAAGATAACATCAAATTCAATGAGATGGATAATAATGTGAATTTTAAGAAGGACCTCCCCATAAACATCAATATGAGAAAATTACTAGACATGATATGTGGTCATTAGACCATTAAATATTATCAATATTAATTGAAAATCTAATCATTTGGGTGGTATTTTGATACACTTACAAATATTTTTAGATAAAGATATTTGGTAGTGATGAAATAAAATAGGTAATTACAAGTTCTACACTTGATGGTAAGCGTAACATTAACTGTCTCATTATCATAACCATCATTAGAAATATTTATTTTATAATATCTCCTTTTGTATCTCATATTAATAGGTTGCTGATATTGATAAGCATCATTAACCTTAATATTTGAAAACTAGTTAATATAATTCCCACACTCTAGGAACCTGGGAAAATAGAAGTTTCAGTAGTTCATTTTTAAGGATTTGTCTATATTCACATACTTATCTAACTTATTCCAGTCACACCACCATTTGATTTTCCAGTGACCTTATATTCGACATTTAAAACATTTAACAGTCCTATAATAAATATTTTCTCCGTGATTCCTTCCAAACATTAAGTATGAAGGAAATATAATCTTATTTTCTCTATGGTCTATAGAGTTTCAATTGATTTACACATTTCATTTATTATCAAAACCATTTGATTTATTGGTAACCCCAATATCTACTTCCACAATGATATCTCATCAAATTATTTCATCATAACTACTGAGGTTTCTCATGTATAACTCCCTTTAGATACTTTGTTTTAGAAAACTGAAGAATTGAAAAACCTTACTTCCATTAAGATTATAATAAAATAAGAATATCTTATAATTCATGAAAAACATTCCTCAACAGATTCACCACTATTCTATTTTTTTTTAATAAATAACATCTCTATTTTCATATGATGAATATGACAAAAGAACTTATTGAAAAATAAGATCCAAAAATCAACTCTTTTCGTGGATTTAATTTATTATTTTTTCATTATAATAAAGATAAGAGTCCACTGTTGATCAACTTCTCCTTCCAAATGTTATATTTACAAAATGAAAACATAATGTTATAAAAACTATAGAATAAAATATATCATTTCAATGGTACTGATCTATTTATTAGAAACTACTTGATCAACAAAACCACTAAAATATTTTTAAAATTTTCTCCAGAAGGAATAAATATAACATTGCTCCCTCCATTGGTCATTTAGATAATCTATATGATTCATAGATTGAGAATAATGAGTGATAATAACAATGAGATTTTTATTTCTAGCCCCTACAGAAAATGATTTTTTCAGTAGGAAAATAATTTCACTATCTGTAACATTTAGTATTAATAATATTACTTTAGTTTCAAACCAATGATAGAAACTAAAAATCATAGTTTGAGAAAATTTATTCATAATATAAAACCATATAATAATGAAAAACAATTTATACGATGTCTAAAAAATGTTAATTCATTTTAATTATTTTTCATTTTATGTATAACTTAGGTCATTAATGGATGTAATCTATTCAAATAATTCATGATGGATTATAAAGAGTTTTTGAATTTCCAAAAGGTAACCCCCAGTAAAGTCAAACTAGGTGTTCAACAAGGTCCATTATCATACACCAGGTGAATATTGATTCAATTAACAATGTACCCTATTCGTAGTTATTCCCCATAGATAAAACTATTTGAGATCCACATCCAATTGCAGTATCTATATTAGTACTCAATTTTTTATAATCCACTTTCTATATCATTCATCACAATTCAAGGACATTTCCTTTTAATTTCACCCATCCTTAGACTTATCATTAGGTTTCTCACTAATGTTTTCTCATTCTGTTTTCAAAAGGTTAACTAATCCTTTCTATAATAATATCAATAGAGACCCAAAATTTTCATAAATAGATATACAATTTTATTTGATGAGTATTCATTACATAACATAATGATCAATAGAAGTAAAATATAGTTTTAGTGTCTTTGGAAACAATGACATGTGAAATAAAATTCCCTAGGTGAATAACATCATATCCCACTACGTTCAACATAACTGACACCCATCGTAGACATATCACACATTATACGTTTATTCATATCTTGGGGAATGGGAAAATAATAAAGGGTGAGATAAGATTCCAAGAAATGGTAATAAAGGTATATATCAACATAACGTGAGAATATGGGTATGACAACTTTATAATAACATTTGAAAATTATTCCTTATATGTTTGAGATCAAAAAATTTATTCCTGACACAAATCATTGCATATCATATAACATGATTCATAATGGAATAAATAAAGAGACATTGGAACATAACATTTGCATATGGCATAGATTTTTGGAACCCAAAATCATAGACAATCATTTCCTTACTATTCAAAGAATAATGAAATTCATATCATAGTAGAATGGTTTCAATCCCAAACTATCAGAGAAATCAATGATCTCTCCCAATACTATGTTAGAGGAAAATTTCTGTTAATGAAATGGGTTCACCCACAGTTCCATTCTTGTTTATCTCATGAGATATCCATCCATACCCAATGAATTGTATTGATATATAATCCACAGTTCACCATCCATATAACCAAAACCATACAAATGTGTGCCACAATATCCTAATACATCCATCTTATCATAAACCATAGAAAATAAATGGGTTTTATAAAAATTTCATCATATCATAACCCATATAAAAAATATTATTTTCATACTCATTTTTGTAACACCCTATGGTTATCTAAAAGAATTTTTTTTTGATATCCTCTTCAATACAGAACACCAAGCATAAACTACATATGAAATATATAACCATTTTAACCTAACCGTTATATTGGTGGGTATAAATAGTATGAAATAATTTATAATATATATATGTGTGTGTCTGTATGTGTTTGTGTCGTAATCAATATAAATTATTAATCAATTATTTTTAAATAATCAATCATGTTTTAGTAAAGTTATTTTATTCTTCAAAAATAAGTGTTCATTAATTTTTTATTAATTTTTATAAGGAAATATTTTAATTAATTTTTGAAAACTTTAGAAAAATTAATTTCATAAAATGAACATAATTTTTGATGTCATAATATCAAAATTTACATATAGTTAAGTTCAGGGTTTTTCTAGAAAATATTGATTTTTTAGAGAATTGAATAGATAACAATTTTTTTCAAAAGACATTTAATTCAATATATTATGTAATATAAAATGGCAATTATTTTTTATAATTTAATTTATTGTAAAATACGTACTATTTTTTAATATATAATCTACCTAATTACCATTGAATCAAATTTATATTACATTTTAGTATAAAGTTGTTTTGGGTTTAAAAACATGATTTTTCAAAAAATTATTTTAATTTTCATAATATTACTCATTTTTAATTAATTAAAATAACACTTAATGAAGAATGTTTTGGAATGATATTTTTTTATCATATATCAAAAAATATTATATTATATTCATTTATTGATTTTTATTAGTCTTATAGTTTAAACAAAACCATCTTTTTCATGAAAAATATACTTCTTAGAAACCCACTATCCAGTCGCATCTATAGGGATTGTTTTAAATTAGAATTTTAAAATTAATTGAAATAAATTTATAAAATGAAATTATATTTTGAATCAGAATAATTTATGTTATCTAATTATTTAATCCTAAATTATTTCATTAATAAATAGTCGAAACATTTAAAATTAATTTATATGTTAAGGTAAAAATAGATTTATTTAGGGTTAAACTAAAATTATAATTTTTAAAATGAAAAATAAAAGTTTCAAAAATATATTTTATGGATATAATTTTACCATATAATGTGTATGGATTAATAATGGTCTTTTTTGGATCCTTGTGTCATGTGGAAAACATGGTTACAACTTTTTCTTTTCAAAAATTAAAAGTGTGTCACCCACCTCACATGAAAAATACCTCCCCCACTCTCTAATTCAAACCTTCATAACATTTTGGTTCATAACGTATCATATAATAATTTATTTATCATAAATACAAACTTTTAATGAATTTGGTTCTTACCACTAGACATTTTATGAAGAAGAGGTATCACGATTAATTGAGCATTTTATTATTTCTTCTTCCACATCTATAAAAAATTCAGAAATTATTTTTATAAAATTAAACCAGTATACAAAATGTTCTCAAAATTTATTATGTTAAGGTCATGAAATTTATCTATCTCCTCTTCCCATTAAATATTGAATTATAATGTCTCTTGTGTGTACGACAGACTACCACCCCATGAACCGATGTCTTTCATTTCACATCACCGCCTCTAATGGATTGTTGAAATTATGGATTCAATATATATAAATATATTATATTTGTAAAATATTATTTCTTCTCGGGTTATTATATCACAAATACCATCTATCTTTACCTTCCATTGGGGATACAAAAACATCTTTCTTATGTATAGTGGACTACTACTTCACGAAGCAATGTGATTCATTTGTCAGTAACACATTAAATGGAAGATAATAGTTATAATGTTAATTAATATAAGTTCAATAAATTTAATTATAATTATTTTCATGAAATATTTATCAATAGGAAATGATAATATTTCAATTTCATTCCAACAATGATAAATTATAACGTTGTTCTTGTAAATGTGGACTAATAGACATATATACTTATGATATTAGTCAATATGGTAATATAATTCATAATATCTACGAAAAATATGTTTAAAATGAAAATTTTATCCTCTTATATTCATTTCTAATGAATTAAATTGTATTTTAGCTCATTATAGATATATGGTTTTGAGGTTCTCAACAATCTTCAAATCATTCAATTTCTGGTTATGAATGATCTCTATCACCCACTATCACGTTTTCAATATTACACTTTCCTTCCATGTAAATATATTCACTTCCAACAAATTTTATCCTACTTGGAAAGATCATTATTAATTATTCTATACGACCTTCGTACTTTCTTTTATATCTTTTCAAAAGGGAATTTTATTGAACCTTTTTTTTTGTTGTGGTTCCCCAAAATTTTATTTTCAAATGCATAAATTTGGTTATTAAGATAAACATCAAATTGTTAGGATTAGATTTATTAATGTTAGGGGGGAAGAAATGCACCAATATTTTAGAAAATAACTACATTCTATAGCATGTTCAACATGCAACTATGAGCTTAAACAACCCCCAACATATATAACCACTATAACATAGTCGTTAAATTAGAAAATATGAATAATGTCAAACAATTTTTGAAATATATAAATTTAAATGTTCTTCTCTAAATATATTATGGATAAATTCTTAGAAAATAATAATCCAATTATTAGTAATGTAATTTTATTGATAAAAAATAAATTTTATTCAAATGATATATTTATTTATTTTTGAATGAAATATTAAAGTTAATTATTTTGAACTATAATAAAATGCATCTCATAGAAATAAATTTTAAATAAAAATTTACATATGGTAAAATATTTTGGATTTTAGGGAAATTTTTATTTTTTAGTGGAAAATAAAAAATGCCATATTTGCAATACAATCATTTATTTTAACTAAATTAATTAATTTAATATTAAAATTAGGTTTTGAATATGATTTAAATTAACAATATAATTTTTTTAGTTTTACTTAATCCACAAAATAACTTTAGAATCAAACTGCTATTAGATTTTATTATATGTTTTTTTGGTCAAAAAATGGGATACTGTTCAAAACTGATTTGAAGTGCATAAAGATCCTCATTTTTTGATTAATTAAAGTAATATATAATGAGGTATGTATGAAATTAAATAAATCAAGTTTATATAAATAAATAATAATATATATTAATAAAATTATTGTTATTAGTCTTATATTTAATATAGTAGCATATTTTTCTCAAAAAATACATTTTTTGGAAACCTTTTTTTCTTTACATCTGTGGGTTTTTTTAAATTAAAGATTCGCACTTTTATTATTTGAATTTTGTAAAGTGGATTTAATAATTTATTCATAATAATTTCTATTATCTAAAATGTTAAACTAAACTTTTTACCCTAATGATTATTTAAAAAAGTAAAATATAATTATCACTGTTACTATAAAAATGGATTTACTATGGTTTTCAAGTAACCCAATATGTGTTAAAATTCCCTAAAAACATTTCTAAAATATATTTTATGGCCATATTTTCACCATATAGTTTCTAAAACATGATAATGGTTCATTTTGGAGCCTTTTGGAAATTGAAAAATATTGGTATAACTTTTTCATTTCAAAAATTGTAGGAGTGGCACTCACTTCACTTATAAAAGGCCAGCCACTATACTCTCCACTTCACATATGAAAACAATTTTTAAGAAAATCAATGAAAAAATACCCTACCTATTTCAATTACCAAAAAATATAATCCTTGATTTTATATAAAATATATCCTATGAATAATTTTGTATCTTTCCAAAGGAGGTTTTCCGAAGAAGATGTATCGTACATAACAGAGCGTCTATATTTCACTTCTTCTTACAACACATTAAAATAATATAGTATTATTACATATAGTAAAAATATTATCTACCATATATATTGATGTTATTATGTATATTTTATGTCTTAAATAATTCATATTTTCTATTAAATGTGATATGTAATCATCATTCATGTGTACAAAGGACTTCAACCTTACAAAATGCTTATATTCATTTTTGAATCACCTATCATATATTCTAATAATGATGAATTTAAAGTATAAATATTATCATTTTGAAAAATTCATACTTATAATGCTATGATATCACATATATATTCTTACTCTCAATTCCATGAGGTATACTATAATGTCATTCATATGTAGGACGAACTATCACCTCATGTAGGGAAATGATGTGTTTTTCACTAAATAATTACATGGAAGTTAATAAAGATATACTTATTGAATATATTTGATATAAATGACATAATAATTATATTAATTTCATATTTATCATTATTAAAATATAATATATCATTTAATTTCTTATAGTGAAAAATGATAACGTCATTCATGTATGTGTTGACTACCTCCTCCTCGAAGCAATGTGATTATTTTTTTCATCACTACAACATATGGATAATATATAAAATTATATTTAATTATATAATATGATATCTATTATATTTTAATCATTATGGATATAGAAAATATCATATTTATCTATCCATAATGATCGTTGAAAAATGGAAACGTTACTCATGTATACATATGACCTACTGTTTTCATTATCGTAATATAGTTCATTCTTGATAACCATATTTAATGATTGTTTTTAAAAGTTTAGTTGATGAATAAATATGATAATTATTTCATTATTATTATGGATATGTTTTAATAATGAACTCTTTGACCAATAGTCCCCCTATCAAATTCATTTTGACACATATTCCAAATATCATTGAAAGAATAGATGTAAACTAAATTGATTGTGTAATTGTATATAAAATTGTAATAAGCGAAATAAAATAAATAATAAACTATAAAAAGGTAAATAAGATAGTAAATAATTGATATAAGTTTATTATTAAAAAATATAAATGATGAACATGAAGAACTGAATTCTAGGTAATGGATTTCTTCTCAATTTCCTTTCATTAAGGAATGTTTTTTTTGAACCTATATTATTTTAAATATGTATATAGAGACAATTTGACTTTTTATATTAGTTATATCCCAATTATCCTTAAATTTTATTCTTTTCTATTTTCAATCTTTCATGTGGAATACAATTCATTTGTTTCCCATGTGATAAGGATATTTTCTTTTAGAGAAATCATATTTTAAAATTTTCCTTCCAACCCTTCCTCTTACATGTACATCTTTTTTAAATTAAATTATGAGTTTTTTTATAGGTAAATAAAATATTTTTAATGGGAAATGTATTTATAATTTTTACTTTATTTCAATTTTTTTCAAAATTAATGTTTTTACATGTTTGATATGAAACATTTTGACCGAAAACAAATGTTCTTTTTTTAACATATACGGAGACAAAAACTTTTTACACTACCATGACCATTTTTTGAATTCTTTATTACATTGTAATATTTCATGTTTTATTCACTAAAAACACTCTTTACTTTTTTGTTGGTATTTTTTTACTAAATATGGGGTTTTAAAGAATGTGGTATTTTGATATCTGAAAAGGATTTTCACATGGGTTAAAAACTATTCATCAAAATGTTTTATGATGGAAATGTACAAGAATAAAATGATTTAGTCATAATACCATAAATGAAAATTATATGAAAAATGTGGGTTCTTGATATAACATATATGAAGTGTTAATCCCCATTATAGATCATGTATGATCTCGATATAGCTTATACGAAGGGTTGGGACCCAATATACCTTATGAAAATGGGTGAGAAAGATGTATCTTATACAAAGGTTGTCCCCATTATAGCTCTCTATTGCATTGGGTCATTACTATTTGACAATTTGGTTATTCCAATTAATAGGTTTTTTAAAATGGTTTGTGAATATGAAGCTCTATGTTTCCAAATTTGGTTTTTAATTTATTTCTATGGGTTTTAAGGATTTTTCATAAGAAAGATGTGTATGTATTTCATGTGAAAATAAATTACTTCTTCCACTCTTATAAAGTTTAGATAAAAATAAATTATATCCCCGGTATTCATGTTTTTCACTGGAATAATAGTTTTTATTAATTTTATATACCATTATAAAATTGTTTATGCTCATCTCATTTTTTAAAGGTTTTTTCATTGGATTTTATGAATTTTAATGGAATGGAAGAAGTCATGTAGAATTTTCTTATTTATTTTCCATGATAAGAAATCATGATTTATCTTAAATGTTTTATATTACGTAAAATATGGATACAAATGAAAAACTGGTCTTATTATATTATATGATTTTTATGTATATTTTATGACATAATTCTATAAAATTATAAATCAAAAAATATCATAAACAATGAAAAAATGTGAATTATTTACTAAAACATAAGATTATGTTATGTTTATGGTCTGCTTATTATCGTTTCATGAATTCATCATATCATAACCTATAGAGAAGGAAAAAGTTTCATAACCATATTTTCATTATAATCATAAACCTTACATTGAAATAATAAGGTCAATATAAATGGATCTTAACTATGTTAAATCTTATGTTACATTCAAGTATGTGAATTAAGATGGATGTATTTTAAGAGATTACTTAGAACATTTATTGGGGAAAACACCATCTGTACATTGGAATCAATTATTTACAAATTAAAAATTTCACAAATATAATAAAAATATATCCAATGAAAATAACCTTAGAAACATGTAATGGAAATTTAAATAAGTGATTGTTCATGAAGATTTAAAATACCATTCATGTGGTACACACTCGAAAATATTCCTTTAATTTTTTTTGGTAAAAAGTAAAATTTGCTTTAAAAAAGAGTATAAATTTTAATTTTTTTAAAAAACAAAAATATGCGTAAATATATATAAAAAAAATTATTATATATTTATTTAAAAATTACACAATTTTTTTAAAATATGGATATTGAAATGAAATTATTTTTAACAAAATAGAGATATTAAGTCAGTTTTCCAAAAAAACATTCATTTAGTTCCCTCATAATAAAAAGAGAAGAAAATGATAAAAAAATATTTATTCTTAATAAATTACAATTATTTACAATAATTCATTAGTTTTTTTCAAGATTTTGTCCATAATATTTAATGATCAGAAACATAATAAAAAACAATCTAGATATACCATGGAATTTTAACATAAAACCATGATAATGTTGGTATATTTTGAATTGGAATCATCAAAAATTAAATAGAACTATCTAGAAATTTATATATAATAACAAAATGAAAATGATTGGAAATGAATTCATTGTAATTATATACACAAAAAAAAAGAAACAAGTGGTGTAAATTCCATGTGTCCGCATAAATAAAAGTATGATAAAAATCACTTACCAGAAGTCTCGATATTGTTAATACAAATTTAAACCTAATTTTTCATAAATATAGGATTATTATACATATATTAAATAACAAAATTTATATATATCCCACAATATATTATTTAAATTTGACCTTTTATTACTATTTTATTAATAATTCCATATTAAAACCACATTTCAGGTAATAAATGCTTTATTTTTCATGTATGTTTTTGTTTGGTATTTTAAGTCCATTATTTTTTAATTGTTTAATTATATCCAAAACTTTATCCACTATAGAAATCTATTATATATTTATTATATATTTATTTATATTAATCCATAAAATTCAGAAATATAAAATGAATTACACAATTCATAGAGATGGTTGGTCATGCGTACACATGAATGCTATTTCCATTTTTATGATAGGTGGATTAAAAGAAAGTTAAATAATTAATAACATTTTTATAATAATTCAAATTTCATTGATATAATATATATTCATTAAATAAGTCCTTATAACTATCCATTTCAAATTAATATGAAAAATGAACCACATTGCTTTATGAAGGCTATAGTCCACATGTATGCAAGAGAGATGTTAAAAATTTTCAATAGATTGGAATGTAAGAAGGTATATATGATATTATAAATAAATAACTATAATTATTCCCTAAATTTAAAATATATAAATTAAATCTATCATTATATCCATTCTGGATATATGGTGATGGAAAACAAATTAAATCAGTTCGTCGGGAAACAGTCCTCCGTACACATGTTGGAGAGTTTGGTTACCCATTTGACGGGATAAAATATATTTGTTTGGAATTAAATTAACATAAAAATATTATTATATAGAATAAATTGAATTTATTATATCACCATTTTTGAATAATATTTTAAGTTGTTCTAATAATATATAAATTTAAAATGTATGGTTAAGTGCAATACATATGTTTTTGAAGAACCACTTTCGGATTACGCATAAATCCATCATAGAGTTGATTAATAGTAAAATTAATTCCTATCATATGTGGTTAGAGTATAAAGGAATATATTTTGGTAGTAATTGTCTAAAATAAATGCTTTGGATGTGTAAATAAGAGAGGAATGGGGTTCCCTTTTTTAAGTAGGGGAGGGGATACACTTGTAATTTTTGAATAAGAATAGCTTTAACCACATTTTATACATCCTAAAAGGCTCCAACATTTCTCGTCATAGAAACATATATGATATACGTTCTAAATATTTTCATCCAATGACAATCATAATATTTTTTACTTCATTTATAACATTATATTTTTTGTTTTAACGTTTATAAACGCATTTTAACCATAACCATAACAATTAATTTATACTATATTTACCTTTCATTATGAAAATATTAAATTTACCTTATATTATAATATTAATTATTCTAATTATAAAATTAGAATCAATTTTTCTAAATTCATTTCTTATATGTGAAAGTTTTAGATATAAAGGTAAACTCATAGGCATGACAAAAAAGTGGGTTTCAATGAATTGTTTTCATAAGTATAAAAAGTTATTATTCAAAAATTTCATATAAAATTGATTTAAAAGACATAATTTGGAATTACAACAACAAAATATAATTAATTTTAATTTTAGATCCTTATTAAAACAAAATGGATCTTCAAAATTCATAATAATTCCATTTTTAATAAAAAAAAATATTTTCATTATTCATTGAAAAAATAACTTTTTAAAAAAATCTAAAAATTTAACTCTAATAGAATTTTGACGTGTTAATTTCAAAAAAAAAAGAATTTTATTTTTCTCAAATAATGTTTCAAAAATTTTGAATATTAATTTTAATATTTCTTTAATGAATGAAATAAAAAATTATATTTGAGAAAAATTATATTCCGAGAATATAAAAACATTACTAAATATTTAACAATAATTTATCTTTACATAAAAAAATTATAAATAGTATTAATAAAACATAATTCAATTCATAAAAACAATTTTAATGATTAGGTTATATTGAAAATGTTAAAATTACAATATTAAATATATGTTTTCGTTCGTTAAAAATTTCAGGTGCATGTAATGTGAGCTATAAAAGAATTTAAATATATTCTAAAAACAATATTTCATAATATATTATGGTGACACATGACTTTATTAATAGGTATCCCAATCTTAGTACACGATAACAAAATTAGTTAGCAGACTAATACGTAAACACTAACAATAACAACAATCCCTACTATAATAGATGACCTACATACCTAATAAAATAGTTAATAGATATCCAAACATGTAGTCGATCTATGAAAAACATATAAGTAAAAATGAAATATATAGGAATCTCTTTAAATGTTCCCTTGGTCTATCATGGAATTATATTGAACAATATAGTCCTTATATTCAAATACCCAAAACATGGCCCATGATATTCTATGAATCCTTGACCATATGATGGTCGCATGTACACCAAGATTCACGTAGATGGTGTGAGGATAATCCTTGTAGTAAAAAAATACATCCTTTGAATAAATGAAAAAAGATATATAAATGAGTTTCTAGTGAAAAAAATAAATACATATTAAATATACAATCTCTTTAATTAATAATGTGCTAACTCACCTACCACAAACCCTGGCCCTACATGCTTTAGATCATTTCCAAATGGATGGTCTCTGAAAACTTATATCATAAGTATCATATGGACCATGCCTATCCCACATGTCACATACTTGTGTCGTACCATAAACCATCCATACGTAATGAAGTTAGCCATCAATTCACCTCATCCCATCCCTACAGTCTATGGGGAGGCTAATCATCAATCAATCATATCCTCAATGACTATTGTAAAGCCATATATATACTAAAATTTCCTCATAGGTTATAAGACAATTACATAATTTTTATCCTCTAAAATAATGTTTTGGGTTGTTCAATCACATGAAAGAACAAGAATCAACATGAACAATGTTTACACAAGAAAATGGAAGCACCCCATTATAACCCAACCAAAATTATCAATCTGAAAGGGTATCATTATCACAAAAGATTATTTTATTAACATATCCTTCAAGATCGACAACCTTATTGTAGACTAAACCATATTTATCATGGATGAACACACATCTTATGTCATACTAATACATAACACTCAAGTTTAACACACAAAAATCTAAGAAACGAACCACCCACCCGTATAAAAATTCCAATGGAATGATGGAACATACCTATCTAGCCCATATGTCACATAAACGAGACATCAAACCACTTATTGATCCCAATCATCACCTTAAAAGTTTGTTTACTAGAAATGATATTCCTAACTGTATCACCTATACAAGGATCCCATTATTCAATTCAAATTTGCAGTCAAAAATGGATTGAGTACCCCAACCACTATGTTACTCACCACAACTAAAATATCCCAAACATAACTTGTATTGATCTATATAAGAATAAACTCTCATGAAAATAACCTTAATTGAATTCTTCATTTTTTTCTTCCATTCACCATTTTCAATGATTACAAACTATACCCCAATCTAAGAGACTAAAACATAAATAAGGACCTCACCCGCTCAAGATAATGTCAAATGTATATTTTTGAAACGAATACACATATATTCATAGAAAATACATGGAATATAATTATATAGAAGTGTCACATAATGGAAAGGATATTGAAATCTAAACCCAATAGATCTAACTATCCATGAATCATTCCCAAATCAAGAAAAACATTCCAAATCAGTAAACTTAAATGAAAATTCACTGGACTAGGGTTCTAGTTAGTGAAAACGTAAAATAGTGATTTGAAGAATGTATGAGGTTATCAATAATAATTTGAGTCAAACACATATTTTGAAACATGGAATAGAAAAGTAATATGAGATAAGGATCAAAATACCTAAAAGAGAAATCTCCCATAGGTTATTGGTATGATTGAGGCTGGATGAGAAGTGTGGATAAGAAAGGGGGGGGGGGGGGGGGTTGTCCATATAGGTAATTACCCCATTAAATTAAATAAAAATTAAAGATACCCCCACTAAGCCGAAGGCTCCCGAGATAGTCGGTCACCCCAAACTGCAAGTGGCGTCCACCAGCACACCCACCAGCTATTCGGTGGAACACCACTAGTAATATGGTGGACCTTGGTTCTTAGAAAAAGTTATAGTTGGTCCCAACACTTCAAAAATCACCATGATCCCCTAATTCTTCCTTAATAATACAAAATCAATCCTTTTTCAAAAATGTGCAGTTGAAAAACATAAACTGCAATGTGCCTTTAAATTCATGGAATGTAACATTTATAAACTCGCATTTTTTATTCACCAACTCGATATGCACTGAGAATGAATTTAACGAATATCCTATAATTTTTACGTACCCAATAAATTGTTAAAATACTATATTTGAACCTCCTTTTTTGTTTGTTATAGAGGCTCTTTATTTCACATACTTGTTATGTTTCAATCATACCATATCCACAAAATCATCTCTGAAATTTCACATTAAACTTTTTATCAAACACTGGGAATCCATTCCACTTTATAAACTCTTAAATTCAAAATGATACATCTATAAAATTATAAAGCTACTTTTTCACCCAACAAATAAACCTATAAAAACATTGGGACAACGTCAATGTAGAATTTTTCTCAACAATATCCCCCGTAGGTTTTTTTGACAACACAACAAAACCACTTTGAAACATTCATAAACAAAAAATCATGCACCTAATACTTTAAACACCAATAGAACTATATGACTCTATATAGTTACCATATAGTTACCCATAATGTACTCTATACTGAAAAAAAACAATCTTGGAGTTATAATCAAGAGTAATATGCCATTTTCATTAGTGAACCACTTCATTATTGAATCTATTTCTTGTATATTTCTTGATCTAAATTGATATTAATAGAAATCATGAAATGTTTTTTAATGATATAAAATATTTCAAAGTGTGTGGAATATTACAAGGCTACTAATTCAAATAGAAATTATAGAATGGTAACATAAAAAATCCATACATCTTCCATTTGTGATATGTTCTCTATTACATAACATCTCTTGGATCATCATGATAAAAAATCCCACTATATGTTCTCTCTCCCTAATTCAAAATAGAGCACATCTACCAAATATTTATCATGAACCCCCCCCCCCCCATAAACATTTCCTCATTCATCAACATGATATCTTCCCACTATTCAATGAAACCAAAGATCTCTAAATTGAGGTATGAGATTGGGAAAAGAAAATATATTAGCTTAATGAAAATTTTATAACATACCAGATGGAGTGGGTGTATAAAAATCTATAACTTGCAGGTGAGTAGGGTCAACTAGAATCTATTATCAAACCAATTACTTGCAAATGATTAATTGTTTATGTCTGTTGTTATAATTCATGTGACTTTATGATCTATTGGAATATACTCTAAATTCAACAACCCATTATCCAATTTCTTCATTATAAAATAATACATGATAACAATGTGATTCATCATTGAGTATTGTATAGGAATATTACTATGATTTATAGAACTTGATTTATCATAATGGATTTGAATTAGAATCTACAAATTAACTCCAATTTCACTAAGATGGAATTATTTCCGTAGTATCTATGTACAATTGTGAATTCCCATAATATATTAATATTTCGTAGTGAAAATAGAAATAAAATATTTTTAATTACTAAGCTTAGAAATATACAATAAACTATGATTGAATACACTATATGATGTTAAATTATAAAAAAACTACTGAATTAGCCTAATAAATATCCTTATATCCATTCAATTAATTTTACAATACTACATTGTATAGTAATATGAAATCAATTATGCTTTTGATATATCACAATACTCTCCTTAAAACAATAATGAAACATTATTTGGGACAACATTGTTATCATGATTCTTATAATTTTTAATAAATAGCATCTGTTTGGGTAAATTATATATATAATATGACCCTAATTATCTACCTATATTTTTTAATATTGACTATATTTTCATTAATGATCCCATGATAATTTCATCGTAGTAATAATCTATGTTTTCATCACCTCAATGTTTTTTCATCAAATTTTTTTAAAAACATTCTCATCATATTTGAATATAGAAATGAATGTGTCATGTATTCATTGTATCCCTTAAAAAAATAAAAAACATTATCACCTCAATCATCAACATTTTAAACTGAAATTTAATTAACTATACTAATTAATTTCAATGCACTACATTTTAGCACCAGTTTTTTTCATTATCATACACTAAAAACTACATCATTTGATCATACTCATTTTTGAAATAGATATGGTAATATTCTCTACCAAATTATAAAACCAGACTCTTCATGAATTGATCCAGTATTGAATAGCATGATCTTGGTCAATAATTCATCCCATAAATACATTTTCTTCAATAAAACATCTTGTCATCATATTTTATAAGAAAAATATTTAGTTTCTCAAATTATATATCTTATTTTATAAATACATTAAGAAATGATGTCTTTATAACCATAAAGAAAATATTTATATTAAATTACACTATAATAGCATAGAATTGATGAATTATCTTTGACCATTACATGGCTGAAAATGTCTCACCAACATTGATTCCCTTGATCAGGGAGTACCCCTTTGACACAAGTTTCTCTTTTCTTTCAAATTATTATGATATATTTATTATGATTATTATGAAAACAATATTTTTTTCTAATGAAATTACTATCTTTTATTCTTGAGACAATCACCCATGTTTGGGTATTCTAAATTTGGTAAATCTCTTCATTAAATTACCCAATTTTTCAGGTTTTTATAAACATTTTGGCACAACCAATGATAGAAAATATGTTTGATGTAGAGAATTTATTCTCCTTACCTGGATTGGTGTTATCTAGTCATTGATGATATTCGTCATATTAATTTCATATACTATCTTTGGATTCAATATAGACATTGTTCTAACTTCTTTATTCTCATTATTAGAATCCTATATTGAATTTACGTTAGAAACCTGTTATCCTCTGGCTACACACTTATTCATCAACTTCTTCTAAAAAGAACCCCTTTTTGATGAAATTTCAACTCTTTTTCCACAAAACACATCAATTATACATTAAAACCCGCTTATAGACATATATTAATGAAATTATTTTATTTTATTTTTCTTGATTTTCAAAGGAATATCCATTCATCTCCATGACAATCAATCACCATTTGTTTCTCCTTATTCATAATGGAATATTCACTTCTAAATATTTGAAATTAATTCAGTGTAGACTAATTTATGTATCACAAAACATATGGAGTTATATATTATTTTAGGAACAAAATAACATCTATATAAAATATAGACTATTGTTAATACTTCTTCATTCCAAAACATTTTTAATATATTTTTCTTAATAAGCATCATTTTGGTCAAATTGGTAATGATTTTATTTCTCTTATAAACCACAAATTTTTTGAGGGGTCATCATGTTGATACATTATATGTAATCCAATTTGTAGAAAAGACTCCACTTAGATATTGGTAAACTCATTACCATTATCACTTCACAATTTCATAATTTTCAATCCAAGTCTCTTTTCCACATCCTTCCAATATTATGTTATGAAATTAAAAATCCTAGAATTGTTAGGGATGAAATAAGTTCATTTCATCCCATATAATAATCTTTAATAAGTACATGTCATCAATTACTATAAATTTATATAGGTGAGAGAGTTCTAAACTCATCAATCTAGTTAAATCACTCTTATTTACTTTTGTTATTTTATTATAATACATATGAGATATCATATATTTTTGGAAATTATTACATGTGGGAGTATGGTATCATGATAGGTTAGGGTGATCTTTTTCTACTCTATGATTCACTAAATCTTCCACATATGGTTAGATCAAATTCCCATGATTTTTATACCAAAATAGTTCTTTTTCTTCCATCAATTAATGAATATATCTTTTTTTCCAATAATCAGGTAGATATTCCCATTTCTATACACCCCCAACATAACTGTTTCTCCATTATTTACAATAATTATATATAAGTTATTGTTAAAATTTATTTCATACCCTATGTCACATATTTTATAGACACTTATAATGTTGTAACTAAGAATTTTAATAACCGAGACATTAATACATATCATATCTGTTCCTATAAATTTATATTTCATTGAGATAATAATATTTAGGCCTTCATCATTTTCATTCCCAAAAAAAAAATTTCTTATCATTCTTGACTCAAATTAAAAGATCCATTTTTCTCATAATGTGGAAAATGTATCCACAATTATGGATCCATACAATGGAACTGTCAAATACGTCGGGGGAAATATTATAAAGTATTACCTACTTGGTTCTTTTCCCTTTGATGAATATATTTATCTTCATCCCTAGTGTAAGTGAACAGGATTTATCATATTCAAATAATAATGGACGAACATCATGTTAAAATTATATAAATGGATCCATACAGTGGAACTATCAAATATGTTGGGGGAAATATTCGAAATTATTACCTACATGGTTCTTTTCCCTTTGATGAATATATTTATCTTCATTTCTAGTGTAAGTGAACATGATTGATCATATTCAAATAATAATGGAAGAACAAAATGTTAAAATTATATAAATTAATTTTGTGTTATCATATTTCATTCTAATTCATTAATATACAACACATGGCCAACTATGATCTTTACAAAAACATTCCAAAACTTTTTTACGAGAAATATCCTTCCATATCTCGAAATCCAAAAATCCTAAAATAGTGTCCATCAAAAGAATACAGAATATAATAAACTATTATTAGAATATATTTTTTTTATGGTCACCTTTAATAGTGTTTGGATATGGAGTAGACATTTTATTGGTATCCTATCTTCTAAAAATAATAATGCATTATACAATGTTAATCCTTCATTTTCTTTTCTACACCACCAGTTTTTTTTGGGTTCTCTAAATATTCTCATTCTAATTTTAAAAAAAATAATATTTTAACCTCAATGTGAGTGCTGTTAGTGTAACATCAACCATTAATTATTTCTATTTAGGATCAATCCATATACTGAATTTATCAGTCTGATGTGTATTTTCCATCTCCTGATAACAGTATGACTATTTTCATTGAACTATGACCTCTAATTCCACTTTTTATATCTCTTGTGTGATCCTTTTTTTGACAACATACTTGGTTTCAATATTCTCCCACAAAATTCTAAGTTTCATCGTAGGATGAAAACATCCTCCTCAATACCGTTGAAACATTTAACCCCATCATTCAAATTGTTAGTCAATCCACCGATGACCACTGGTCTTTTCATAAACATTGACCTTGTACTCAATGAAATTCATAGAGTTTTTTGTAATTTCATATATTCAGATTTAAACTTCCTAGGTCATCTCATACATTTTATCCTCTTCATAATATAAATAAATCATTTAATCATAAACAAATCTATTGGATTTCATTATTCCATCTTTCTAGACCTCAATAAATTCAAATGAAGTCTCTAATTCAACCTGGAGGTCATCTTTTCCTTTTAATTATCCTTAATCATCACTGCGATCTTCCATTTTATAAGAACTTCCCAAAAAATCTACTCTATATTTTCCTCTATTATCTTTGTATTATCCCATTTTACCTACCCCACTATATTCTAAAAATAATTTTCTTAGGGTATTAGTTTAGTCTTCTAGAAGAAGATGTTTTAGGTAATTTTATTTCATTTTACATTGGCTGAATATTAATTCACCCAAAAATTATCATCCTCAACATCCTATTAAAATTTCATTGTATAATTGGATGGACGATTCCCAAACATTCCATATTGAAAAAATTAAATTGGAATATTTAATTTAAATTTTCATTCCACCCTTTAAAAATTTGATGATATGAATGACATGACATAATAAACCTCTTCATATCTACAACCGTCTTCTATGGTGAGCTTCATAAAGGCCATGATTTCCACCTTTTCATGCTTCCCCATTTCCATTTCCTGATTATAATCATTTATTATCTCATATGAAATAAGAGTAATATGAAAAATATCCAATGAAATATTATTTGGATCCTTGTCATCCAATATAGGGACTATCAGAGTGAATTGGGGTGAAAATATTCATATAATGTTCTTAAACATATTTATGTCATCAATTGTCTCCCCATATCCACACATGTACTTTATAATTAAATTCACCTAATTGAATACCCATTAATAAATTCATTTGATGGAATCCTCACATCCTTATAATTGTTCCACAAAACCTTTGGTTCGTATTATAGGACTATTTTATCACCTTAAAATATGTATGTTAAAATTTCCCACATGAAATGTGAAGATTTAAATGGAATCACCATTTTTTGGATTATGTTTCATAGATCTCCCCCAAAATAATTTTTTTCCTTTGCTGTCATATTAATGTTCTATATGGCATACTTCAAATTGAGACCCACTATCCATATTGACCATAATACTATTCATAAAAACTATATTCATTACCATTCCAAAATAACAAAAGTGGTGATTCATTAAAAAATTCTATATTTGAAAAGTATTTCCAAAAAAAGACCAAAATTCCATTGTGATTTATTGTATCCATTAAACTCAATGATAGATAGTACTCTTTGACCTTAACTATAAGATATGACCCCAATTAAAGTTCCCACTAATTAAAATAACTTGAGTTGGTGATGGTGAATTTAGGTATAAGAAATAAAAATAATTCAATTTATTTGAAGATATTTCGTTTTAAAAAATTATCCCACATTCTCATTAAAATGTAAGAATTTAAATGAAACAATGCATGAATCACAAATATTTTAATTATTTCACTATAACTATGGTAGTCCATGAAGAAGAAAAATATAATGTATAAATATACTTTAATATACTAATGTAAACATCTATTAAAATGTTTGGATTGGGCTCACAATACCCCTGGTTTACAACCACTCACACATTGATAACTTACTGATCACTTAACAAGAGTGAATGAACCATTTCTCTGAAGATTATTCTATTGAGATAAATCCACTAATATTTGGTTCACACATATTTTTAGTGTTTCTCAATGCACCCTATTCAATTAAGTGAAAAAATAAAATTTAATGCGTAGTATTTTATATTAAAAAATATTTTGAAAACTATTCCTTTTGTTCACTGTTCCTCCACATACATACATTGAATAACATTATTCACTACACACTTCCCCTTTATAATGTAAACTTATTCTACTAAAATTACCTATGATTCCTGAAAAATCATACCAATAACATCTTTTACACTTCATTAATTAATCTTTATAAATAGAATATGCTTCGTAAACTATTTTTTCATTGAAAATTCATCCTCCTTCTAAAAATCAACGACCTTTCCATATTACTTCACGTATTGTGCATATATTTTGTGAAAAAACCAAATCTCTATGATGAAAATATCTAAAAATTAATATCTCTCATTTTAATGAAATTATTAGGGATAATGTTTTAGGAAAATAAGGAAAAATAATCAACTAATCAAAAAATTATCATTTTACACTTTTCCAAACCTTCAACCATATATTTATCCTTTTATGTGGTGCCTATAGTTTCCTTCGAAAACCATAATCACATACTAATCCATATTTATGCCTCAGGATATTGAAATTGACTTTGTAATCATCCTGAAAAAATCATAATTTTTTCCCTAAATATGTTTCCCCTTCATGAAATTTCTTTTCAGTTCACAATTGTACTATATTGGCTTAATGCCTCTTACAAAGTTTTCCCACTCTACACTTCATTTTCAGTCACTGAATAATCACTTTCAATTTACCATAAATAATTCTTCACCTTCGTGGAATCCCCTTTTTGATTTCCATACTCTCTATGTGGTCATTTTTCATACACTTATTTTTATTAATGACTTCCCTTACATTCTATGTGTTTCCCATATTGGTAATAAACCTCTTTTGTGGTTTGGAATGGACTCTATATGGTTTTCATACTAGATATGATGGAATCCTCCCTTTTCCATAAAATCAGTTATGAAATTTTGAACCCAAAATTTTAGCAAACATTGAGAATCCTTTCAAACTTCTAAACATACACAATGTCAATAAACCTATAAAACTTTTTCTATAATTTTTTCTAAAACAAAAACAACCCAGAAAATCATTAAAACAACAACTAGGATGATTTCTGAAAACAGTTACTAAATTAAATAGGCGGATATAAAATTTGGAAAAATTTATGTTGTCAAAAGTGAATACTAATAATAAAAATTATATTCGGAAAATGAAAAAGATCCTAACAGTTAATATATTTACATAATCAAAGGTTATACAAAAATTATTTATATATTTATTGATTTTAGATGTTTATTATATATACATTATGTGTATAAAAATTTATTAATATTTACACCCTCACATGGTTATAATAAGGAATATGTTTCAATATTTATATTGTGTGTAAATATGCCTACATCTCCCGTAGTTTTACATTCTAAATGATCAATTGAAATTCATATGAGAGTTAATATTGTATACATGGACAATTAATGTGTTTTAAATTTTTCCATAGGAATTCCCATTATTATTTATTTATGGTTATGTAGAAAAGTGAGAATCCATGTGTTCTTTATTTTGATCAGGTTTTATATTTTTATTATTTTAATCTGATATTGTATTCATGAATAAAATGATTTTTCTATTTAATTTAAATCCATTTGATGTAATTTTTAAAGTCATTTAATATAAATAATTTGATTTACGTTTCTATTTCATCAATTAAGTCCATCCAATAGGAGTTCATCGAACAAAATATAACACAATGTTATATTTTTTAGTTTATTGGGAGATTTTATATGACACAGATTTAAAAAATTTAATATATGTTTTGATGTAATATTACTGATATATTCATTTTATTAACTGTGAGATTACATGTTAAGATGATTTTTTTCTTTTATTATTAATTATTCTAATTTTTGGATCCACTAAACTTGTTTCATTAAATAAGAATTATTTTTAAGTATTTCCTACTTAAAGATATTAGTTTACTCGTTTATCTTTTATATCTTTATTATTTTAATTTTTATATCATTGCCAATAATATAATTTTATCCTTTTTATTAATTCTTTATAGTAGTAGATGTTATTATGTGTTTTTAATTTTAAAAAGGTTTATAATTTTGATGTCACTCATTACCCATTTGGGATTTGATTATAATAATTAAAAAAACCAATATTTTCATGTTTATACTTGGAAATTATTATTTATTTACCTTCTAATGGTTTATATATGTTCCTAATGTTTCCATAGTTTTATATTTTCATTTTTATCCATAAAAAGTAATTTCCAATGTTAGGGGTTTCCCAATACTGAATGAATAACATATTAATTTTATTGAAGTTGAAACATGGAGAATATTGGGGTTTACACCAATGTTTCAATTTCAAAATCATATGGTGTCCATGATTTCAATAGAGTCCACTGCCTATTTTCCAAAAAATTTTGGTGTAATATTTTGTCCATATCACATGATAAAGGCCTTAGAATTACAAGTTTTTTGTTTTTTTTGAATGAAAAGTATTTTATTTATATTTTCTTTAGCTACTAGAAGGGTTTATGTTATCCTTTCAACATTTAATAACAATTTTGAATTTACAAAATATTTTATACCTTATTCTTGAAATCATCTAATATAGTGGGGAAATATTTTTAATGATAATGTGGGATAAATATTTTAGATTTATTTATTATTAAATTTCTTTATAAATTTCCTATAATATTTAAAATTTTCATTAAAAACAATAAAGGATGAAATAATTTTTTATGCTACTTTTTTACTGAATATACAGATTCCATTTTACAAAAAACATTCTACACTAATTTTGAAATGTAGTGTTAGAAGTTATAGAATATCCATTACAATGCTAGGATTTTCATATATAAACAACAAAATATATTATACTATCTCATTATTATTACATTATGATTCATATCCCGCTTATAACAATTTCTCTTTTCATAGATTAAATAATGTTTTTAGTGTAGCTTTATCCATTTTATTGTGGATGAAAGGGAAATATGAATAGTTATTGATAAATAACATCAAGTGAGATTTCATCATGCGAGGGAATAAAAAATTACATCAATGTTATTATTCATTGTAAAGATCGAATATATAAAACAATATAGAATATTTTCCACATTAGGATGAAATATAATACACAATTGATGAATGTTAATTGTGCATGAAAGAGACACACAATGTATTATAGAAAATATTATACAGAAAAAGTTTCATAGATAACATTGAAGATGAAATTACCTATCAAAAAGTGAGAATTATAAAGTAGAAGGTTTAATTATATTTAATAAATATATATATATATATAGAAGGATAATCTAATATAGTACCATTAAGTAGTTTCAAAAAGAATTTACATAACATTATTGAATTGATAATGGATACACACTGTGTCCAAAAAGTATTACCATTTAATGAATTGATATAAACTATATCATAAGTGTTTCAATACATAATCAAAGATCATAGACAATATTTTTTTTGGTTTTCTATCCTAATTGAAAATGTTAGACAATATTGACTACAACAAACTGGGGTTTAAGTGGGTAATGAATTATTTTCATAATATGTTATATTATAACTATTGAATTGGAGTCAGTTTTAGAAAAATGGACATCATATAGAAAAATTAGCTCATTCATATAAAAATGGTTTAATACGTGTGGATAAATACATTGAATTTAACTATTTAATGATCACATATTTAAAGATACTACTCTATTGTAAGCCTTATACAAACAACTACATCATTCATAATATTTTACTTTCATTACAAAATAATGAATAGAGAATATTTTTTCTTGAATATTTATCATATAATAATACCATCAGGTGAATAATACAAATTTTATGAATATAAAAACTACCTTGATCAACTTTCACTAGTTTTATTTCTTTTATCTATCACTGTAAATTATTATTTAACAAGTGTATTTTTTGTACCTAGTTATACTAACAACTCACATGTTTGTTCTATCTCCATTTAAATTTTTTGCTGGTATAGATAACTAAAAAACCTCATAAAAATAGTTCATCTCTCTTCCAAATTAAATAATGATTTTATATATGTCCAATCCAATATATTGGGAGGGTAGTGTTTGATCCCATAAAAGGATGTGGATTATAATTCAACTATGAAAAGTGTAGTTGTTTTAAAATTTATATCACTCAATTAATAAAATGAGGACAATAGAGAATATTAAAATATATCATGGTTTTAGAGATATTGATAACTTTCTATTAGGTATTTAATAGAACCTTTATAAATTCTTAATGTATTCCAACTTTTTATTATTTGTATTCATTAATTAAATAATATATATAATTTCCACTTCAACATTATAATTTCAAATTGTTTATCTTCATATAAAATATATTCTATAATTATTGGGTAACCTTATTAGAACTTATTTAATTTGTTATATGATTTAAAATTGACCATGTTATAGTCTCTTTTTATAACCCTTTGAATGAATTGACATGTGTTCCCATTATAAATGAAAAATATATACCACCCTATATAATATAATTCATTTAAAATACATAATAAATGAATTAAATATATTAATACATGTCAATTCATTCAAATCAAAATCATCAGTTAAAAAATACAAGTCTACCATATCCATTATAATATAGTCCTCCCAAGACAACTAGTCACTTGTGCACCATGTTAAGGTTTCCCTACACCACCACCAAATCTACCAAGAGTGTATAGAAATATATTATATAAATCATGTGTGAGAATATTAATATATATAAAATTTTCTTCCCTAAAACTCACATTTTTCTATGTGAATTAAAAATACTAATAAATTTTTGCCTACAATTAATAAAATAGAATCCATTAATATTCATATACCAAATTTAATCCTATAACCACTTATATTTCATGCAACCTATTTATCCCACTTCCAATCCACAATACTATCCAAAAATTATTACTATATTAACAAAAACATATAATAAAAACAATCCAAAGAAACTGAGCAGTCATCCATCCCAAGAGATTTCATTAAAAAGAATTTTTAGATGTCCACACACTTGACCTTTCCACTATATCATCACTAATATATAGTTTCCTATTTATAGGGATCCCAATATCTTACCAATATCAACATAATTCAATAAAAATTAAGAGAATTTTCGATATATTTTTATTGGTTGTGTAGTTTACCCCACATGAACCATCCCTTGTTTTACATGTTTCCACCCTATGGGGCTTTCCCCACCAAAAATATATCAATTTTACTGTTTTCCATCATTAGGGACATTGTTTGTGTTACCGAGTATCTAGTATTATGGTATACCTCATATTTAGCATACATCACACCACCACACATTTGATATTACCTTTGTCTGGCCATTTTATCCCCACCACCATCATCTATATCATCATCATTAACTCATATCACATACCACTACCTCAAAAAAGAACAACTTCCACATAACTATTGGATATAATGAATGTTTATTTATGCATACACCATCACATTAATCTCCCTTCGAGGTCACCATATATACAATGTTCTTGGGAATAAAATAACACCAAGTATATATATACCATGCTCCACCACAAGCACACCACTATAACTTCTTGTAGTCAAATTAAATATATAATTACCATTCCTTGTAACATATGAATCAAATTTTTTATTACCTCATCACGTATTTAACAAGAAATAATGAACCCTTTCAACCATGCCTCATCATCAACCATATGAATATATATTATAACCTTCCAATATTAGAACTAGATCAGTTAATCTAGAGATTTAATCTATATATAGGTTCCACTACCATGTTCAGCACATCCCACTATAATGTAATCTAACAAGAATCATCTACATGAAATGTGATGGATACAACATTCCCCTGAGAATGTCTTTCTTGACATATATAAAACTCAAACCACTTTAGGAGACAATATATTTTTAATTATTCATAGTAATTTTCACATACCCATTATAATGTGTCGTTGATCTCATTTAACTCAATAAAAAATCTTCCCAATCAATCTTTAACACCTCAAAAACGTTTTACAACATGTGGTACAACCCACTTGTATAATTAGTCTGGCCTATGCCAAAAGAAATGATTCCACCCCTCATACAACTTACGGTATTTTCAATTTTGTTCCATGTTTATAACTTAATGTTTGATATAAAGACATAAGAAATATTCAAAATTTATTAATTATGAAATATAAAATTAATTTCTACCATAGAAAACTTATCAAATAATTCATGCATGAATTGTACAAAATAGTCCAAAATAAGTCCATAAAATAAAAGTCATGATATTTTCAAATTTTTCAATAATTATCACAAATATATATCATGAAATTATTCCATCATTAATCCATGATTGCCCTTGAAAAATAAAAATATATTATTACAGATTTATATTTATCATATGTTTATATATTTAAATTCTAAAATTTATTAATTTCATTTATTATCCCATGTTTTAATAAAATTTCCTAACTTATTTATTCATGATTATTAATTATTCCATAAATTAATTATTCATATAAAAATATCATTACTCATATTTATTTCAATTTAATATTGAAATATCATCATGGACTATAAACTATTATCTCCACATTATTTAAAATAAAAGAAATATTATCATCTCAAGGATTATCATATGTAATGATAATTTTGTGTCACCTAATTTTATTACATAAGGAACAAAATTATCATCCCAAGAAGATTAACATCAATATTGACTATATAATATACACATTAATTGTTTTATTATTTATTTAATTATATATGATACATTACATTAACACATCCTCTTTAGAGAAAGATGAATAGTATTAACTATCCATAGTGTTTACAAAAAAATTACAACATAAGAAATACTATAATGTTTCTGATTATTTTCATTCCTTGAAATATATTATTTTTCTCTCTATCATTCTAAAAAATGGATCCATTTAAAACTCCCATAGAAACCACATACATTGTTTTGGGTGATGTAATAAATTTTATTTTATATATATCCTGTAATACTATATGTCATAACCATAACATAAAATATTACACAAAATACATTATTTTGTTTTATAAAAATAATTCATATAAAATCAATTTTGTCAAACCATTAAATGAAGAGTTAATTTAACACTAACACCATGCATCAATAATAAAATACAACCCTCTTATAATTATACAAAATTACCAATGATGTGTAAAATTCACATCTAAAATCCAATGGAGTGCTCAAAATTTCATTCTGAGACCCAAAAATAACCATTTTACCCTTTGTAATTGGAAATATAAAAATGTTTACAAACATGTAAAAATCAAATGTCTAGCCTTAAATTTACAAATTAATTTTTAAGACATGCACATTGGAAAATATTTAACCCTCTTTATATAAATAGATAAAATGTATTAACATTTACATCCACCACTCATCCTTTCAAAAAACTACATATTTAAAAACCATAGTGAATAATTCATAATTAATTTAGGATATTACAAATGAATTTAAGATTATTTTTCTAAATTTATCTCATCCAAAACACTATATCAGTAAATACCTCACATTGAGTGAATAACTCTTCACCATAGATCATTATCTCTACGATCTATAATTTCAAATTGGTAATCAATTTTTTTTGTTCTCCTTGATGTTCACATAAGACAAATTAATTACATTTGAATTATCATGATAATCATTATAATGTTGAGAAATATAGAGAATGTCGTGAACTTTTTCAATCATGGAGGTTACACCAATAAATAAGATACCTCTTTATTTTACTCCATTAGTTAATAAATGTTATATATTTTTTAAAAGAAACATAATTTGGTTTGAAAAGCATAAAATATCATAGAGACAAGATACACAAAATTACAAATGATATTTAACTAAAAAAATCCTAAAATCTTCCCATGTGATCCTAATTGGATTTTCTATAAACTCAAAATAACACTACGCAGTGTTATATAATCACTCGTACAAGGACCCATAAGGTTTTTTTTACAAAAACGTGAATTGAAAATATTTTTAAAATTAAATTAAATTAATTATAAATTATCCATTAATGATCAAATGAGATCCAATATATATGCGCCCAATATATCTTGAAAAGGTTTATTTCTTCTATTATGTTTTCCATTAGACAATGGATAAAAAAGGTATTAAGGCATAAAAAGGTACCAAAAGCCACACTAAAATGAATTTATTATATGTTATATAAATTTAGAATAATGATAAGATCTAATTTTCATTAAAAAATCAAAGGATTTCCCGCAACTATAACATTAATCCTTATTAAACTGTAAAAAAAACATTATTCTGTAATAAATAATAAATTATATAACATTATTAGATGAATCTCAAAATCCAAAATTTCCCTTTATATTTTCATGGTATGTGGAAATCCTATAATGTAATATATATATATATATAAATGGACTCCAACAACCAGTATTGAATCTACAAGGATGAAAACACCTATATGAATTTCTTGTTAAAATTTATCCTAATAAAAAACATAACTCTGAGGAATAAACAAAAATATAATATTCTTCATCCCAAGAAATTAACACTACAAGTTCAATGTGTGACACATATTTTTAGTAACATGATATACTGGAAAAAATAAACTATTAAAATCACACACAACCACACCCCACAATCATTTAGGAAAAAATAAATTCTTATTAAAAAATATGGTGTTCTTTATCATTAGCCCATCAATATAAATCCCCACCATTCGATCCCTCCAAATTTCATCCTTGAATTCACGCATCCTTATACCCCCTTACATACCTCATGAATAAATATGTAAACATTAACTAATAAATGCATGCTTCCTCATCAATCTCTTTATATTCATGGTGAATAGGTGATAATAATTCAATCACATTCACATTATTACTTTTCCACTAAGTAACCTAATATAATGTAAATAAAATAAAATAAAAACCCACTACATTGCCAATTATAATAATTCAATTGATATAAAAGTCATAATCATGTATTAATTTAACCCACATTAACAACAAAAAAATTTAAATAATTTTGAAAAAAATATATCTCTCATGATATTTTGATCTTTATAAACCATAAATATATATCTATGTAGATAATTTATTAAAATATTAAGTGTAAAAAATATTAATGGGCATCAAAAATATTGTGGAGTGTAAATACATTCATGATGACATAATAATTTATCCCTATAAAAAATTATGTATCTCCCTTTCATCAAGACACAACATTAGTATTGATTATATGCATCACAATGTACATCATATGGAATAAATTAATTATATATTTAAATAAATTGATAACCAATCAATATCTATATAAAAAATTAAAAATCAGTTTTATAGTCCTCCATGTAAGAAATAGTTTTCCATTTCTTTTTTAATGATGATAAATAACCTATAATCCATGAAAAACTAGCTATAAACCAATTTTCAGAACCATTTAATCATAACAGACACTATAATTCAAAAATAATTCTTCGGTATATTCCACAGACAAACCACATTAATCATTTTGGTGTATAATACCATGAAATTATATGAAATTACATAAGCAATAAATTTCACCTCTAATGTCCAAAAATAACATTTATGTCTCTTATCATAAATCTAACTCTACCTATGAAAATATGACACCATCTGGGGACTCTACACGATCTTACTTAATAATTGAGTAGAATAAAAAATATTTAATGATGATAATAAAAAATAAACATTATAAGGCTAAAATATTATTTTTTTAATCCATATAAACACATTTACTGAATTTGTAACATATAATTATATTACCATTAATTTTAAATTCCAATAGTGAGAATAATGTTTTTGTTTTAGGGATATCATTATACTAAATTTTGATATGATGATATTTATGTTATAAATCAATAAATAAAGAATATAATAGAATCAACAAGATAATTGAAAAATAATTTATCCTAGAGAGAAGATCATTATTATCCACTTTCACTAGATTCATCCACCGATTCTCAATATTCATTCTATAGATTTCATCCACCTTATTCTCAAATAACACTTGAATAACCCCTAGAATCATATTATGATGGATGAATCCTTCCTAAAATATTTACACATCTAAATTATCATTTAAAAAAATTATTTGCATTATATTATAACACACCATTATAATAAGAGAAACATCGTTATATAGAAGAATTCCAAACATAATATTTCACCAATGAAATAAGAATGTAACCTCCCCTGGAAACACATCAGTATAAAACTTCATAACTCAAGAAAACTTCTCCATCTCTATAATGGATAATTAATGACTATAGTACACAAATTGAGACATAATACTATTTGGAAAAAACTTATCCTCCTTAAATATAAATCTATTTCCCCAAAAAAGGACAAACATTATTTATTCAAATCAGAGATAATTACATTCTATATCAATTACAATCAACACAAGAGTATATAGAGTACAACTAATCAACTATATTAATAATATCATACAGTAAAATCTACAATAAGACCATGTTTCTAGAATATTGTTCTACAACTCAACCCAACTCACCTCCAAACACCTCATTGAGAATTTTTTGTCATACTAATGGAGAAATAAATACTCAAGGCCTCTAAATCTCTCATAATAAAAATTTAAACCCATAAAATATTTATGGAATGATAAATAAATGAATGACACATTTAGCAATAAAAATAGGATATTTTTTAGAGTAAAAAAAACTTATACATTCAACCACATTTGTCCCCTCAATGTTTTGAATTTTGAAAAAATATTCTTCGTTACTATACCAAGAACATGACTCTATATTACCATTTGGTCATACCTTTAAGGAGGTTATCTATAACTCCCTATTCAAATACCACTCTATACTAGTTGGAAAAATATTAATACATCCAAATGATATTATTGGAAGTGAATCTTCGGAGTTTTAATAAATTTATGGCGTGGTCCTTAAAATGTTTTACTATGCACATGAATTATTTTTAATCCTAAAAAAAATGTGTAGACAACGTGAAAATAGATAGTTCCACAAAAATATAAAAATAACAAGTAATATAACCCACTTGATAGTTGTGTACTACCTACACCAAGTAAATGATGTTGCACTATTATCAGAATCGTAGGGCCTTAACTAAACCTCGATTTCATAAAAAATTATAAAATCCCATTCTAGATCTATATTGTGAAATAATATATTGAAAAATATCGAAAATAGATCTCATACTCATCAATAAATTCTGCGATATCATATAATTTTATTGTATTCATATAGAGGAATTATGATAAAATGTCCCCAATATCCTCTAGTTCTCTATGCTCAAATCCCTTTGAAAAAATAAAGATCTCTCTAATTCTCATCAGTCATAATTTATGAGAACATTGCATTAATTCCATAAAATGTACCCCAACCTTCGTCCATGAAGTACTTCTCTTCTATATAAAAAAATATTAACATCACTCGGTCATAGGATTGTTTGTTAAGAATTTTTTCCAAATCAACTACTAAAAACCACATCTTTATGATTACATTCAAAAAAATGACCCAAAATTATCATCCACTATCGACATTCACAACCACATATAAATCTTAATGCTAAATGAACCTAATACCCATCTTGCTTCTAGATTAGATGAATAGTTATCTGAACCTCCTCCTACCAATGCCTAGTATCATGATTTATGATATACCACTCGTATATGGGATTTTTTTTGTAACTCACTCAATGATGTCTTGTAATAGTGTCTAATTACTATTATAACTCTCTAATACAAAAACTAAGGTTGTTATTACCGCTCAACTTTTTAAACCTCATATATGCAACTCATAGTTTTAATAATTTAGAATATAAAATATAACCATGTACAATATATATATGTATGTGTGTGTGAGTGTTTAAGGATGTTTTAATAACAATAGTAAATCTTCTAACCCTACATGCACCATCACTCGAAAACAAGTAACATTTTCATTATGTATTAAAACAATACGATACATGAATATGTACCTATATAGATACATTGGAATCAATATACTATTCACCAGGTTTTAATATGTAGGATATAAATCCCTAAATTCTTTTATATCAGTACTTATGTATTATGTTGAATTTTCTGTTATACATCAAAAACAACGTTTAATTAAATTCATTCCATACAACCCATGATATATTCCCTAGTAACTACTCTATAATCTATAATAAAAAATCACTCCATACTGATATTTTTACATAAGTCACCCCATGCAGCAATCTACCTATGTTGACATGGAGTTTCACCATGATCCTCAAATATCACCCTCAACAACTTTCAAGATATCTACTAGAACCACGAGAATAATAATTGTATTATATGGATATAATTAAAATTATTGATGAAAATTTATATATCAACATGAATAATAAAATTAATTTCCCATATTCATGAAATTAATAATGTAGATCAATGGGCATTATTTTCTAAAAATCCATGCCATAAATACATAGACATCCATAATTCATTCTTATCCTCTACAGTATTGTAAAGGTATACTATAATTTTCATCCACTAACAAGTAAATTGTTTCCATAGCTGATGTCACATGGAATAAACAAAAACATTATAGGGATATTATAAAAAATCACATATATATATATATATATATGGTTTGGGTGAGAATATACATATTATATGTAGGTTCCTCCCTACAACTATAATTATTCTTTGTTAATGATGTGTATTAATTCATTCAAGTATAAAATAAATAATTAAAATATTTTAATCAACAACAATCTCATAAAATTAAATATTCCAACTACATCCATTCCATGCCACATATTTTTCTCACTTTTGAACCACCGCAGCCTTTAACCCATATTATGTCATATCCATAAGCAGAATACTATTTCCATTCATGAAGTGAAAAATTATTCCATCCATGTTGACCTCAATGTAATATCCTTATGTAGTTCTCTAACCATAGGGACATCACTATAATATTACAAAATCTATATAATTATCCACATTCATGTAAGAATATATCATTTAAAAATTAAATATTTAATATCCTTACATAAAAAACCTATTAAACTTATTTATTTTTCAGGCCACTACCCACCTACATGGAACCTTATTAGTTTTATATTTGTTTACCCTTAGAGGATCTCCAAATAATAACATTATGTGGTTTGGAAGCTATCCACAATCAATGAATATCGATTTATTACCATGTGTACACCCAAATGGATTGTTCAATCCTCATTCTATAAAATCACTACTATAGATCACATATTAAATTTGTCTATACATATCTTCTACTCAATCATTATATAATCCTCCACATCCTCCACATCATCTTAATAATCCTAGTCATCATCATTATGTATTATAATCCATTATCACATAACTTGTCTCAACATTAAAATAATGATAATATATAATTAAAATTGATTTAGAGCCCCACCATCCATTTATTCACAAACATATGCCTCTACACATACATGTTCATTTGAATAACACACAGATTATACCATATGGGTGAATTCAGATATGTAAATTTCAAATAACCTTAGTCAATGATCTTGTTATAGGATTTGTAGGAACAAATATACCCCTCTTGTTTAAATATTGTTTTAATAACGAATATAAGGTGAAAAAAGTAATTTAAATTGTTTATCCCCACAAGAATACTCTAAGGATAATATAAAAATTGATGAGATGGTGTTCCAAAAATCATGAAGTACAATTCACGTCATTATAATTTATCCCAACTGAACTAAACCATTATGTTAAAAACTCTCACAAAATAATGGTTCTCATTATCCTCCTCACATGAATAAATACAATTCTCCCCTAAATGTTCCATATTAATATTTTTAAACCACGAATTAAATAAAAACCCAATTTTGTTGTATTTTAAACTTCATTATTCAAAAAATAATTTTTAATCTTCTTTTCAATTTTGACCTCTCTATGTCAAACAATTATACCTCTAACTCTTCATCCTATATTTAATTCGAGTGATATATCATTATTACTTGATTTAAAAACCATATTTACCTTTACTAATACATATGATTTATTCTTAGTATACTTTTGTTTTCAAACTTCTATATCTTCTAATATAAAGAGATAATTTCACATTCTGATTCCATAATTATTTCAAAATTTTATTGAATTCAAACTTTAATATTTTGTATAGCTCAATCCATCATGGTGTAGTTTCTTCTAAAAAATGTTTTTTTGGTTTTAAAAATTGTTAAATGCCACAAAATACCCAAAAATGTGAGTATATTGGACACCTTTTTCTCCGCCTAAGACTCAATGTTTCTGTAAATAATAATGTTCTCTTAAAACCTCCACCACGACATTGTCTTCCCTGAAACATGAATTCTTGTTGTCATCTATGTCTCGAAAATCTTGAAAAAAATAGAAAAGGGATATTATATATTTTAATGTAAACACCTTAAAAAAAATAAAAAGTTATGATTAAAATAATACTATACCTGAATGAATTCTTATCATGGAACACCTAGCCGTTAGGGAATTGTGATATACAATAAAAATATTATAATATAAATGTGACCATTATAAGATAGTCATTAAATAAATGGTATAAATAGAAATAACCAAATTATTAAAATTATTTATAAATATTTTATATAATGATAATATATTTATTAATAAATAAGTACTCAATTTTTATTTAAGTCATTTTATAATTCAAAATAGGTTTTCTATAAAAATGGGTATTTTTTCACTGTGAGAGAAAATATTATAATTAATTTATCCCACATTTATAAATTATATTTTATAAAAAAATTATAATCTTATAAATCATCATTTCAATATTATATTATCGTGAAGTTTTGGGTTTTTTTATAAAAAAAATTATTTTTAAGGGAATTATGAAAAATTTAAAGTTTATATAATATATTAATTTCTTTTCCATAAAGAATGTAACATAAAATTACCACTATGTTTATAATGAAATATTAAAGTAAAGAAATTCATATTTAATTAGATATAATAAAATTAATTACAATTTAATAAGTATTATACATGATTTGAGTATATGTATTTTATAAGATTAAAAACACATTTCTAATAACTTTTTTCAATGCATTTTATAAAATTATATATTAATTGTTTTAAAAAAATTCTAGATATTAATTCCTTTAAAAAAAATTAATATTTGGAATCATCATGTTTAACTTTGGTAAATAGGCCCATTTAATTGTTTGTTATTATGAATAGTAATCACAATACCTCATTAATGGAAAAGCATGTAAAATAAGGTTAAAACTATGAAATAAGGACTAAAAATATCTCTAATGCATATATTTAGTTTTTTTATAAAACTATTTTTATACTATAAAAATAGAACTTTCTAAAATAAATAAATTTCCCACACCTTTATATTGATATTGAATTTAATATGATTTTAAGAAGAAAATAAAAACAAAATGTTACTCTCTTCGTTTTAATATCTCTAATGTTTTTTCTTAATGATAAAAAGATGTTATTATTAGTTATAAATTTTCATTTTAAAGATAAATGATTTTTTATCAATTTAATATTTTCATATTTTCATAAATGGAATAGTTATCTCAAGGGATTACTCAATGTTGACAAAATGATTGTTCAAGTAGTATAAAAATGTAGCAAATTATTTTTAAAAACAATTAAATTTAGTACACTTTGGATGAATTCATATTTTTAAGAATTTTAAAGATTAATATAATATATTAATTATGTTTTTGAAGTCTTAATTTCTGTTTAATTACTATATATATGTCCTTAATAACAACATATGTGAATATTTTTAGATACGATATTAGGGTTATATTATTTTAAAAAAATATATTATTTTTTCAAAAAATGTTAAATAATAATTCAAACAATGATTTAAATTTAATAATAAAAATAATTTTGAAACATGAATGATATATGGTCAATCATATAAATAGTTTTCCACTTATGGTTCACTTTTCCTTTTATAGTAACTTCTTTGACACCATTATATTAAAAAACCCTAATATCAAGTTAATGTTCAAAGGGCTTAATGGGGGTTAAAACTATGAGATAATGTAAAACATATTTCATCAAATTTTATAAATGTTATTGTATAAGATTATTTTGACTCATCCTCATCCTAGATTGGAAATATGTCATTTTTTTGACTTGATCATGAAAAGTAATTAATATTAGTTTATTACTATAAGAAATTACATGGGTTCCCATCCACTCACATACAAAAGGTCACCTCATATCATCCCTTAATAAAACATTTTAGAAACACAGTTTTTCAAATTACTACAAAAATATATCCCCAAAATCCATATACATATCTTGTAGTCTCTCCAAAATTCCCATCCAAGAAGGCATAAGACATAATCCAATGAGGTCATCCATAGAGAAGCTATAAGTCCTAACAGATCTATTTAATGTGTATTTGTTATTCTAAATTTGTAACATCCCAAGTAAGTAATGAATAATAGATATTTTTATATATGTCTATTAATGAATGAGATAGTGTTTTAGAGGCTTAAAATGAAAATAAATCCAATCTTAAGCATCGAATACACTAATATTTTTAAAAGATTGTTTTACTGACTTTTGATGGAAAACCATTTTTGAATATATCTTTGGACAATTTTATAAACTATGTTTGTCAAAATAAACTTATTCTTTATGATTGGGACATCAAAATTCACTTTGAGTGAATTTTTGGTATTTTTCTGGCAATGTTCATTTTTTTAATGAATAGTGAAAAATACTGCATTTTACATCAAAACTGCTTTTTAATATAATTTATTTATGTGATTATATTATCTTTTGAATTGGTCTTAATGTGTAATCTGAATATATTTTTACCATTTAATCCAATGGTGGTCATTGGAATAAATTTCACTTTGAAATTAGACTTAAACTAGTGTCAATCTTTTGATACTTATTGTTTCATAAAAACACGCTATTTGCTCTGACAGCGGGAATTAATTATTAAATTAATTAATGTGACTTATATGTTTTGAATTTGGTAAAATAGACTTCATTTTTTAATTCAGAGTATCAAATATAGCTTAGGGTGAATTTTTGGTAATTTTCTGAAAAACTTCAATTTTTTATGAATAGTGAAACCACTAAGTGGTACTTATAAAAACTGATTTTCCGTTTAAATGAAATTTTGCCATCATTGTGATTTGAATTACAAAAATCCGACATAAATGGTTTTCATTAAGAAGTAAAATGTGGTTCAATGAGATTAAAATAATTTTTTGGTGAATAGTAACTTATTATGTTTTTAATTGCAATTAGAAGTAATTAGCGTAATTTAAGGTAAAAATGATATTATAAAAATGTGAAAACACCATGACACTTGTCCTAACACTATTGGATGAGTCATGGCCGACCAAGACAACCCATGGGTCGATTTAGGGGACCCCATAGAGCCACTTGGGTGAAATAATGACTTCAAAGCCTTTTTTTAAATAAAGGTGAAAATGATACTAACATAAATTGTTTTACTAAAACAATTTTTAGAAGGGGTTATAATAATAATATTTTTGTCTATAAATATTAATTAGAAAGCTTAAAAGATTTTCTACATCATAGTTATTTTGTTATAATTTTTAGACATTAAAATAAATTAATTTATTTATGACATCATGATGATGCAGCGATGACCTCATTATTTAACGATTAAAATAAAATGGAAAGATAATGTAAAATCTAAGACCTACACTTGTCCAAAAACTATTGGATGTGAATATTTCGAATTCTTATCATCTTATCTTTGAAATATATCAATGTGGGACCTTAGAAATTCGAAACACTTTTGAAAATAAAATAATAGTTTCATGAATTCCAAAAGTGCCCCTCCTCTCCTCTTATAAAAGGCCAACACCTCTACCTCATTTCACACACTCCTCAAGCCTTTGGCTCGGCCAACCCCTGCCCATTTACTCTCTCCACATCCCTAACCTCATCCTAGAGGATTACATTTGTGAATAAGCCTTTCAAAGTAAGCCTTTAGGCTCAAATCAAAAGGAGTTACACTTTTAAAGGTAATTCATTCTCTCAGGTTCATTTGTTTTATTTTGCTTCTCCAACCCCATAAACTCTTTTTATTTAATTCTTTTGTAACAAAACCAGTATCTTCAATATAATAGTATGTTGTTATAAGATTTATTCGAGCTACACTCTCACACAACTACATCAAATGGTTAAAGAACATACGGTTTCCGTGGATGGCAAAATTCTGCCTCCCGAAACGATGATTGTTCAATACTCATTTAAAACCTTCAAAGGTTTCCATTATGATGTCACTATTTTTATATATGATATATAATATGTTTATTCTTTCCTTAAGCTTCTGCATTTTCCATTTATGGCATACCATTATTGTTTCCATTATGGGTAAACACGATATCTTCATTTTAGGAAGTGCGGACTACCGCCCCCTGAAAGTGATTTGATTTGTTAATACCATATGTGGGATGTGTAAAGGATAAAGTTGATGATATTATATATGTTATTATAATGGAATTATAATATACTCTTATATCATTATTATTCCATTCCAGAAATACGAAATAGAAATGGAAGTAGCGTTCATGCGTACGTACGGCTTACCGTCTCCATGAACGGTGCATTTCATTTCTTACCTCTAAATGTGATGTAATATTATAAATAAATGTATAAGATGAATATATATGATATATATGTTATCCAAATCATTAATATCATTCTGGATATAATGAACCTTTGACCAAATTAACAACATGTAAGTGTAAGAAGTCTATTATTGACTTAAGAACAAAATACCGAAAAAATGAACTTTATTAACTAAAATGATTACATGATGTTCATAACATGGTATAAAAGGATTAATTAACTTGAAAAAGGTTCTTAAGCAAGTAGAAATTAACTCAAGTTTATTATTCGGGACATTAAAGAACGATCGAGTTAAGTCGGACCCGAGGTATGGGACTTCGTCTCAATCTCCTTTCATTGAGGCATATTTTATTTTATACACAACCTTCTTTTATACGGTGTATAAACCCCTATGACTTTTACATTTATTCAAAAGGAATATTTTTTATATGAAGCGTTTACTAAACGACAAAAGGGAATGTTTTTGTCGTACGTATGTGGTGACAACGAATTCTCCATTGTCGTGACCATTATTTGAGTTTCGACTTCCTCTACAAGCCATAACTTCTTTTTAAAAGAAAAATAAATACCATGTTTTACTTTTTTTTAATTTTGGTAATGAATATGGTTTTCACAGTGTTTTTATATCAATGTTTTGTATTGATATCTTGTGATTGAAAGGTGGAAATTTTATGTTTCCTTTATGCATGTTTTATGTGATATGAATTATGTTATGGTTCTTGGGAATATTTATGAAGACGGGTGGTTCCGTGATAAACTAAGGGCGGGTGAGCCCGTTATATCCCTCTAATGCAGTGGGTAACACGAAGGAGTGAAACGTTAAGGTTTCTCCGAAGAGATTTAGGGAATATATTGTGATGGGTATTCCAAACGTAACCAAGATGGTTACTCCCTACGTAAGAATGTTATGAATGCCTCAAGTTACCTTTATGTCTTATGATTTCAATGATTTACTCATGATTTGATGAGGTGTGTTAATGTGCTTATGTTTTATGGGTAAAGTATGATTTCACTCTTATGTATATATGTACCCATGTTTCCTTTCCATGTTTTTATAACCCATATTGAGATTTTTATGCTCATCCCATGTTTTTTTTGAAATGATTTTCACAGGTCAAGGGAAAGGTACATGATATGATGATAGTGTCAAGGAAGTGTCAAGAAAGAATCCATGTTTTATTTTAAATATGTTTCCATTGATGGAAATGAAGAATAAAATCTTTATGTAACCACTTTGTTTATATGTGGAATGTAATACAAGTTTTATGATCTAATTCTCTAAAACTCTAAACCCGAAAAGATCCTCAACGTGTAATCTTATGATAACTCAAGATTATGTAAGGTTTAAGGCTGGGGCCTTATAGTTGGTATCAAAGGTCGGTTTAGATAACATTAGGATTTAGAATTCTATTAAATGATTATCCAAAAATATTTTTTTATGGTCAAATTGAAGTGATATAGCATTTGAAGATTACCATGTTGCTTCATCTAAGACATGTTTGTTGAGAATGGTTTTCGGCAGAGGAAACAAGGAAGCAGTGCTAGGAAGGCATACAGAAGGAAATAACCTTCTGAATTAGCATCCCGAGATGGTCGGAATTGGAACTGAACAGTTTGTTGCAGTGATGGAACTGTTGACTCAGGCTATAAATTGTGGTGGTATCCATGCACGAGATCAGCCAGGTCAACCGTAGAGGAACATGTCAGTGGTGGAACATTTCATGAGGCAACATCCCCCATCATTCAGAGGATCATCTGGCCCTGTGCTAGCTGAAGGGTGGATTAAAGCACTGGAAAAGATTTTCGATGTCATGGGGTGTTCATACAATCAAATGGTTAGTCTTGCTATTTACCATTTGGAGGGTGAGGCAGATCAGTGGTGGTCGATGGTTAAAAATATCAGGGACACTGATGAGATTGATGCTCTCGATTGGGATGAATTCAAAGGTATGTTTCTTGAGAAGTATTTTCCTAAGGCTGTTCGACTTAGGATGGAAAAGCAATTCTTGGAATTGAGGCAAGAGGAAGACTCAGTGGCTACCTATGAAGAAAGGTTCACTCGATTGGCAAGGTATGCTCCAAATTTTATCCGAGACCTTGATAGTAAAATCAATCATTTTTACTAAGGATTAAAGCCAAAATATCAAAGGGAATTAGATTCTCGTGAGTTTAAAAGTTATGAAAAATCTTGTTCGATGTGCTGAGAAGGTGAAAATGGAGTTTTCCGATGACCAAGTCTTCTATAACAACCAGTAGAAGAAGAGACCGAGGTGGCAGGAGAAAGGTAAGAATTATTCAAAAAAGTCGGATGGTAAGAAAACTAAGTTTCTAGTTTGTGATAAATGTGGAAAAAGGCATGCTGGGGAATGTCTTCTAAATTCTGGAAAGTGCTACCGATGTGGTAAGATAGGACACAAGGCTCGTGATTGCACTAAAAAGGATCAAGGTGAAGGTAAGACCAAATTTGATTTACAGTTAGTGAAATGTTTTAAGTGCAATGAGTTGGGTCACTATGCAAATGAGTGTCCGACAAAGAGCTTGAGTGATGGGAAGCAGTTAGACTACAAGCAGAAAGGGGTGGTGAAATCCTTTGCAACTACTTCAGCAGATGTCGGGCCATCAAATGAAGTTGTATCACGTACATTGTTTGTTTTTGCAGATTATTCCAGTGTGTTGTTTGATTCAGGGTCTACACATTCTTTCATCTCTGAAACCTTTTCTAGTAAAATGGGAATAACATCTCAAGAAATGACTCCTGAACTTTTGGTAAAAACACCTTGGGGGAATTTTGAGGAAAAAAGAATTTATAAGAATCTTCCTATCCTCATCTGTGGAAAGAACCTACTTGCAAACCTTATTGTTCTACCTCTAGTAGAGTTTGATGTTATCATGGGTATGGATTGGCTCTCTATTTACCATGCTAAGATTGATTGTAGAGCTAAAGAATTTTATTTTCAGAAAGACTTTTAGTTTGTGTACAAGAATGAATCCTTACTTTTGATAACTTATCAAGAGGCCAAGAAACTTGTAAAATATGGAAATGAATGTTACCTTGCACACATTGTTGAAAACAAGGGAACTATTCAGATTAATGATGTGCCAGTGGTAAATGAGTATCCTGATGTTTTTCCTGATGAGTTGCCTGGAATAATACCAAATCGGGAAGTTGAGCTTACTGTTGACTTAGTTCTTGATGCTAAGCCAATTTCAAAACCCCCTTATCGAATGGCTCAAATTGAACTTTTAGAGCTAAAGGAGAAATTGCAAGATTTATTAGAGAAATTTTTCATTCGACCTAGCACATCACCATGGGGTGCTCCTATATTGTTTGTTAAAAATAAAGATGGTTCTATGAGACTTTGCATTGATTATAGATCTTTGAATAACATCACTGTTAAGAACAAATATCCTTTGCCTCATATCGATGATTTGTTCGATCAGCTCCAGGGAGCTAAGTTTTTTTCAAAGATTGACCTGAGATCGAGGTACCATCAGTTGAAGGTAAAGGAAGCAGATGTTCCGAAGACTGCGTTTCGTACAAGATATGGCCATTATGAATTTTAGTAATGCATTTTGGGATAACCAATGCAACTACTGTATTCATGGACTTAATGAATAGAATTTTCCATGAGTTCTAGGATATGTTTGTGGTGGTTTTCATTGATGATAGTTTGGTGTTTTCAAAAAGTAAATAGGAGCATGAAAGACATTTAAGGGTTATCTTGCAAACCTTAAAAGAAAAGAAATTGTATGGGAAATTCAGAATGTGTGAGTTTTGGTTGCAACAAATTTCTTTCCTTGGTCACATTGTTTCTAAATATGGGATAACTGTTGATCCTGCAAAAACAAAAGTTGTGGAAGAATGGCCAAGACCCACAAATGTAACCGAGATTCGTAGCTTCCTTGTTTTGGCAGGCTATTACCGAAGGTTTGTTAGAAATTTTTCATGGTTATCTAGTCCAATGACTAAGCTAACTCGGAAGGGTGTTAAGTTTATCTGGACAAAAGAATGTGATGATTGTTTTCAGGAATTGAAAAGAAGATTGGTGAATGCTCCAGTTTTGGCACTACCTTCCAGGAATGGTGAGTTTGTTATATAAAGTGATGCTTCATTGAAAGGACTTGGTTGCGTCCTAATGCATAATGATCAGGTAATTGTTTATGCTACACGACAATTGAAAACTCATGAGGTAAATTACCCTACACATGATTTGGAATTAGCTGCTGTTGTTTTCGCTTTGAAAATTTGGAGGCATCATTTGTATGGAGTAAAGTGTGAAATATATACCGATCACAAAAGATTAAAGTATATATTAACTCAGATATAATTGAACATGAGACAAAGGAGATGGCTAGAATTAATCAAGGATTATGATTGTACAATTAATTACCATCTGGGAAAAGCAAATAAAGTGGCTGATGCTTTGAGTCGAGAAAGTAATGCTTCATTAACAATTTTGCGTTTGGAACGTGATCCTTTGGTTAATTATTTGATGAACATTGGCATAGAAGTTGTTGGTATAGGATGTTATTCTGTTTTGTTTTAGGTATCAGTGAGATCATCTCTATCAGATAGAATCAAGAAAGCACAGAAGCAAGACAGTGAGTTGTAGAAAAAGGTAGAGCTGGTTTAGAAAGCTAAGTTGCCTGAATTCAACATTGATAATGATTGCGTTTTGATATTTGGGAAGAGATTGTGTGTGCCTTGTGATTCACAGTTGAAGAGAGTTGTTATGTGAATCTCACAGTTCTCCGTTTTCAGTTCATCCTGACAGTACTAAGATGTACAGAGATCTGCGGGAGTATTTCTGGTGGGATGGAATGAAAAGAGATATTGCTTATTTTACTGTGAAGTGTTTGACTTGTCAGCAGGTTAAAGCAGAGCGGCAGTTACCGAAAGGCATGCTTCATCCTTTACCAGTGCCAGAGTGGAAATGGGAGAATATATCCATGGACTTTGTTGTGGGATTATCGAAGACATCTCGAGGTAATAACGCAATCTCGGTTATTGTTGATCGCTTGACTAAATCTGCTCATTTCCTTGCTATACGAGATACTTTTTCCTTAGATCAACTTTCCTGTTTGTATCTTAAAGAGATAGTCAGGTTACATGGATTTCCCCTCTCCATTGTAGCTGATCGTGATCCCAGGTTCACTTAAAACTTTTGGAAGTGCCTTCAAAAGTTGTTGGGTACTGAATTAAATTTTAGTAAAACTTTTCATCCTCAATCAGATGGGCAGTCAGAACGAACAATTCAGACATTGGAGGATATGCTATGAGCTTGTTCTATGGATTATCAGGGAAGTTGGGACCAACATCTTTCTTTGTTTGAATTTTCATATAATATCAGTTTTCATTCCAGTATACAGATGGCACTATTTCAGGCATTATATGGGAAGCGGTGTCGAACTCCAGCTTTCTGGGATGAAGTGGGTTAAAGGAATTGATGGGGCCAGAATTGGTAGAAGAGATGTTAGAAAAAGTTCAGCTGATACAGAAACACATGAGAACAGCTCAGAGTAGGCAGAAGAGTTATGAAGACAACATGAGGAAGGATCTATCTTTTGAGGTAGGTGATCATGTTTTTCTCAAAGTCTCACCATGGAAAAGTGTGATGCGATTTGGTAAGAATGGAAAGCTGAGTCCAAGGTTTATTGGACCATATGAAATTTTGGAGAGAGTTGGATCAGTTTCCTACCAAGTGGCTTTACCTCCGAGTTTATCTCAGGCACACAATGTTTTTCACATTTCGATGTTGAGAAAGTATATGCCAGATCCATCTCATGTTTTGAGTCCAGAGGTAGTTCAGATGGAAGAGAACCTATCTTATGGGGAACAACCGGTCCAGATTCTTGACCACAGGGAGAAAGTGTTACAGAATAAGGTGATTAATCAGGTAAAGGTTTTGTGGAAAAACCACATGATGGAAGAGGAAAATGGGAATCTGAAAATGCAATGAGGGATAAGTACCCCCATTTATTCGATAAGTAAATAAATTGTGGGGACGCAATTTTCTATAGGGGGGAAGGATGTAACATCCCAAGTAAGTAATGAATAATAGATATTTTTATATATGTCTATTAATGAATGAGATAGTATTTTAGAGGCTTAAAATGAAAATAAATCCAATCATAAGCATGGAATACACTAATATTTTTAAAAGATTGTTTTACTGACTTTTGATGGAAAACCATTTTTGAATCTATCTTTGGAAAATTTTATAAAATATGTTTGTCAAAATAAACTTATTCTTTATGACTGGGACATCAAAATTTACTTTGTGTGAATTTTTGGTATTTTTCTGGCAATGTTCATTTTTAATGAATAGTGAAAAATACTGCATTTTACATCAAAACCTCTTTTTAATCTAATTTATTTATGTGATTTGATTATCTTTTGAATTGGTCTTAATGTGTAATCTGAATATATTTTTACCATTTAATCCAATGGTGGTCATTGTAATCAATTTCATTTTGAAATTAGACTGAAACTGGTGTCAATCTTTTGATACTTATTGTTTCATAAAAACACGCTATTTACTCTAACAGCGGGAATTAATTATTAAATTAATTAATGTAACTTATATGTTTTGAATTTGGTAAAATAGAATTAATTTTTGAATTCGGAGTATCAAATATAGCTTAGGGTGAATTTTTGGTAATTTTATGAAAAACTTCAATTTTTTATGAATACTGAAACCGCTAAATGGTACTTATAAAAACTGATTTTCCGTTTAAAGGAAATTTTGCCATCATTGTTCTTTGAATTTCAAAAATCCAACATAAATGGTTGTCATTAAGAAGTAAAATGTGGTTCAATGAGATTAAAATAATTTTTTGGTGAATAGTAACTTATTAAGTTTTTAATCGCGATTAGAGGTAATTAGTGTAATTTAAGGTAAAAATGATATTATAAAAATGTGAAAACACCATGAAATTTGTCCTACCCCTATTGTATGTTTTATGGCCGACCATGACAACCCATGTGTCGATTTAGGGGAACCCATGGAGCCACTTGGGTGAGACAATGACTTCAAAGCCTTTTTTAAATAAAGGTGAAAATGACACTAACGTAAATTGTTTTACTAAAACAATTTTTAGAAGGGGTTATACTAATCATATTTTTTTCTATAAATATTAATTAAAAATCTAAATAGATTTCCTACATCATTGTATTTTTTTTATAATTTTTAGACATTAAAATAAATTAATTTATTTATGACATCATGATGATGCAACGATGACCTCATTATTTAACGATTAAAATAAAATGGAAAGATAATGTAATATCTAAGAACTAAACTTGTCCAAAAACTATTGGATGTGAATATTTCGAATCCTTATCATCTTATATTCGAAATATATCAATGTGGGACCTTAGAAATTCGAAACACTTTTGAAAATAAAATATTAGTTTCATGATTTCCAAAAGTTCCCCTCCTCTCCTCTTATAAAAGGCCCACACCTCTACCACATTTCACACACTCCTCAAGCCTTTGGCTCGGCCAAACCCTGCCCATTTACTCTCTCCACATCCCTATCCTCATCCTAGAGGATTCCCTTTGGACATAATCCTTTCAATGGAAGCCTTTAGCCTCAAATCAAATAGAGTTACACTTTTAAAGGTAATTCATTCTCTCATGTTCATTTGTTTTATTTTGCTTCTCCAACCCCCTAAACTCTTTTTATTTACTTCTTTTGAAACCAAACCAGTATCTTAAATATACTAGGATGTTGTTATAAGATTTATTCGAGCTACACTCTCACACAACTACATCAAATGGTTAAAGAACATACAGTTTCCGTGGATGGCGAAATTCGGCCTCCCGAAACGATGATTGTTCAATAATCATTTAACACCTTCAAAGGTGGCCATTATGATGTCACTATTTTTATATATGATATATAATATGTTTATTCTTTCCTTAAGCTTATGTATTTTCCATTTATGGAATACCATTATTGTTTCTATTATGGGTAAACACGATATCTTCATTTTAGGAAGTGCGGACTACCGCCCCCTGAAAGTCATTTGATTCGTTAATACCATATGTGGGATGTGTAAAGGATAAAAATAATGATATTATATATGTTATTATACTGGAATTATAATATACTCTTATATCATTATTATTCCATTCCAGAAATATAAAATAGAAATGGAAGTAGCGTTCATGCGTACGTACGGCTTACTATCTCCATGAACGGTGCATTTCATTTCATACCTCTAAATGTGATGTAATATTATAAATACATGTATATGCTGAATATATATGATATATATGTTATCCAAATAATTAATACCATTCTGGGTATAATGAACCTTTGACCAAATTAACAACATGTAAGTGTAAGAAGTCTATTTTTGACTTAAGAACCAAATACCAAAAAAATGAACATTATTAACTTAAATGATTACATGATGTTCATAACATGGTATAAAAGGAATAATGAACTTGAAAAAGGTTCTTAAGCAAGTAAAAGTTAACTCAAGTTTATTATTCAGGACATTAAAGAACGATCGAGTCAAGTCGGACCTGAGGTATGGGACTTCGTCTCAATCTCCTTTCATTGAGGCATATTTTGTTTTATACACAACCTTCTTTTATACGGTGTATAAACTCCTTTGACTTTTACATTTATTCAAAAGGAATATTTTTTATACGAAGCGTTTACTAAACGACAAAAGGGAATGTTTTTGTCGTACGTATGTGGCAACAACGACTTCTCCGCCGCCGTGACCATTATTTGAGTTTCGGCTTCCTCTATAAACCATACCTTCTTTTTAAAAGAAAAATAAATACCATGTTTTACTTTTCTTTTATTCTGGTATTGAAAATGGTTTTCACAGTGTTTTTATATCAATGTTTTGTATTGATATCTTGTGATTGAAAGGTGGAAATTTTATGTTTCCTTTATGCATGTTTTATGTGATATGAATAATGTTATGGTTCTTGGTCATATTTATGAAGACAGGTGGTTCCGTGATAAACTAAGGGCGGGTGAGCCCGTTATAGCTCTCCAATGCATTGGGTAACGCGAAGGAGTGAAACATTAAGGTTTCTCCGAAGAGATTTCGGGAATATATTGTGATGGGTATTCCAAACGTAACCAAGAGGGTTACTCCCTACGTAAAAATGTTATGAATGCCTCAAGTTACCTTTATGTCTTATTATTTCAATGATTTACTCATGATTTGATGAGGTATGTTAATGTGCTTATGTTTTATGGGTAAAGTATGATCTCACTCTTATGTATATATGTACCCATGTTTCCTTTCCATTTTTTTATAACCCATACTGAGCTTTTTATGCTCATCCCAAGTTTTTTTTTAAATGATTTTCACAGGTCAAGGGAAAGGTACATGATATGATTATAGTGTCAAGGAAGTGTCAAGAAAGAATCCATGTTTTATTTTAAATATGTTTCCATTTATGGGAATGAAGAATACTATCTTTATGTAACCACTTTTTTTATATGTGGAATGTAATGTAAGTTTTATGATCTAATTCTCTAAAACTCTAAACCCGAAAAGATCCTCAACGTGTAATCTTGTGATAACTCAAGATTATGTAAGGTTTAAGGCTGGGGCCTTATAAAATTCATCAAATATTATTTAACCATGATGAAATAATATAATAATTATTCTCCAAATATTCAAATTATATTAATATTATGGTACAATATTTTTTCATCTCATTTTTTATCTAATGGGAAATTAAAACATTGACCGTGCTTTAGTATGGATTACTACCTCCAAGTAGTGATGCATTTAATTTTTCCTCCCCACCCAAAAAGAAATTTTATTATGATATATTTAATTTATATTTTTATATAATATATTCATGATATAATTTTCATTATATTATTATTATAAATATTCTATTTTATTACCATTCCATCCATTAAAAATTTAAAATTTCATTTATGAATATGTGAGGACTAACACATCCATGAATTTCCATGATTTAATTTTCATGCATTATATTCATGAATAGTTAAATAGTTGTATTAAATTTATAAATATTATAACCATTTCATGATTATGATTTTTGACATTATGAAATAATTACCCCTTTGACCATGGTCATCTTACCAAAGATATTTTCGGATTATGAACTAAACATTATCAAAAGGATCCATGTAATAATACTGATTATGAAACTATAATTAATAGGGGAAAAATGAAATAAATTTGAGAAACAAAATGAAATGATAATCAAATAATTTCTTAAAAATTCAAAAAATAAATAAAATTTTATTAATCCGAAGCTAAAGAATGTATGACTCGAGATGATATTAGGGTAAGGGGTTTCCTTAATCTATTTACACTCATTGGGTTATACCTTTACTTCCTTGACTATGGTTTTCAATGATTATGTGTGAAATATAATCTCATTGTTTATGTCACATTTCTAGTTTTTTATTATGGTTTTACAATTGTTACATATAATTACATAATTGACTAAATCTATCTTCAATGACATGATATTTAGAAGGAATATCCATCTCAATATTTATTCATTGAGACATGTCTTGTTTTATGAACATAGTTACATTTATATGTTGTGTATAATTTTTATTGATATATTATATCATGAAAGAATCATTGATATTTATTTTTAAAATTCATTTGAAGATAAATATTCCATGAGATATTGATTAAAATGTTATAGAAGTATTCATGGTTTTTAATGGACTAAATTTCTTTCTAATGAGAGAAAATTCATGTTATACACCATGATTTATTTTATATAGTGTAACTAAAACCCAATTTAATTTATTTTAAAAAATATTCCCTATTAATTAAGGATTTTATAGAATTAGGTTTGGTTCCCTAATTCAATGCATCTTTTATTCAAGCATTACATAAGTTTGAATAGTTTCTTATCTGAGACTTCCTTCTTTGAGATGTGTTTAGATTGGTGATCCTATTTTAATTTACATTGTGTATACGATAATGTTTGACATATAATATCATGCCTCTTTTTTCTAGGTAGTTTATTTTTTATTCCTTCTTATTTTTTATATGTTTTTTGGTTTAAAATGTCGATAAAATGGGTTTTCACTAAATAACAGTTTTTTATTTTTGAACATTTTTTAACCAAACTATTCTGACATTTTAATTAAAATAATTCAAAAAATTTATTATATAAATATAAATTATTTCATAAATATATATTTAATGAAAATGAACATTCTTTTAAAACGATTAAAATGAAATTTGTTAACATTTTCTATTCATGTAATTTTTGACCCACTTTACAAAATCATGAAATGAATGTCTTTTTTATCATTTCTAACATGATTGGATTAACGCCATTATAAATATAAATTTAATTTAATATTGATTAAAATTTCCTTTTATTTTTCAAAAAAAATTTTATCAGTATGTTTTGAATTTTTAGTTTTTAAAGGCACCGAACAAAATTGGTATTTCCCCTGTTTTGAATGAAATGTTTTAAATATTATTTTAAATGGATTTTAATCTATTTTAGCATCTTTTAATGAGACCATACTTACTTGAGAATATGATCATTTAAAACCATAATTAATATTTATCAATATAGATTATATTGATTTTTTTTAATAGACTATCACGAAACCCATTTCTTTTACATGTGTAAATCTTGTCATAAAGGAATAAAAGATTCATTGAAATGTTAGACATTTAGAAGGAAAGAAGATGTATCACTTAATATATGGTACTTGAATATTATTTATCATGATGTTTGAGCCTGATATAGCATATATGATGATTGATTTTCATGTTATAAATAAATAAACAAAGAATAAAATAGAACCAATAGGATAATTGAAAAAAAATTTATCCTAGATATGGGATTATTATTATACACTTTCACTTGATTCATCAACTGATACACTATATGCATTCTCAATATTTCACCCAATTTATTCTCAAATAACACTTGAAAACCCCTAGAATCATATTATGTTGGATGAATCCAACAGAAATATTTTACACTAACAAATTCTAAATTCGATAAAATTTATTAGCATCATATGATAAAACATAATTATAATAAGGGAAACACCATTATATAGCATAATTCTAAACATAATATTTCTCCAATGAAATAAAAATGTAACCCCCCATGGAAGCACATCAGTATAAAACTTCATAACTCAAGAAAAATTCTCCACCTATATAATGGATAAATAATTAATAGAGTACCAAAAATCAAATGTAATACTATTTAGAAGAAACTTATCCTCCATAAATATAAATCTATTTCCATGAAAAATGACACACATTCCCTATTCAAACTAGAGATAATTACTTACAATATAAATTAAAATTGACCCATGATTATATAGAGTAAAACTAATCAATTATAATAACAATATCATAGAGTAAAATCTAATATAAGACCATGATCATAGAGTATTGTTCTGAAAATCAACCCAAATCTCCTCCAAACACACCATTGAGCATTTTTTGTCCCACTACTAGAGAAATAAAACCCCAAGGCATCTGAATCTTCCATAATAAAAGTTTCAACACCTAAAATATTGATGGGATGATAAATAAATGAATGACACATTTACCAATAAAAATATGATAATTTTTAGTGTAAACACAAATAATTCATTCAACCTCATTTCTCCCCTCAATATTTTGAAATTTGAAAATTTTTCTTCATCACTAACCAAAAACATGACTCTATATTCCCTTTTGGTCATACCTCTATGGAGGTAAATTCAACCCTTATATTTTACATGTGTATTTTAAATTTAAGGAGGAATAATTTTAATTTTTTTTTGAAATATATTGAAAGATATTTATAATGTTTTAAGTTGATATGATCTTGATATTCTAAAAAAATTATTTAATTAGGATACTGGGTAATTACATTTTGAGAATATGTGTTCTATCATATATATAACCATGGGATTATGACATCATTTGGGGACTATAGTACCAATGATAATTTTAAAGATGTTAACAATATTGGGAAAATCATATTATTAATTCAAATGATAATTTTTTATTCTAATATTAGAGTTTGTTTTAGAAATAATTGTTGATTTATCTTTTAGAATAATATATTATTTTCTTTTCTTTTTTTAATGATTTTTGTTATCTATGGATAATATTAGTATATTTTATAGATTACACGATTACAGAAAATATAATATTGGTATTTGACTTTATGAGTCATTGCAATTATTTAGAGAAAATTTGTATATCAATCTGGGAATAATATCGAATAAAATAATTCTATTATTTTGGATTAAATCATGGTAAGGTAAATTTTAAATTTTTTAAGGTTTAGATATTGATGGAATTATTTATGATGAACTTCGAGACTTATTGGTGAGGCATTGAAGATTAATATTTATACATATATGATATTATTTTATATTTTGATAATATAATGATCTAGTATTTTTTATTCAAATATAAAATAATATTAGGTAAAGGTTTAATAATAAAAATAAAAATCCACTTACAGACCATAAATATTTCATGTCTTTGGAGACTAGATACAAATTCATCTTATTTAATAAATTATCCTCAATATCCCCCATAATGATCTTATAATATAGAAATATTATTATACAAACCCTATATAAAATAGTTTTTTATAACATTGGGAAAATAATAATAAGATAGGGTGAGATCTGATGCTTTGTAATGGTAAATATAGAAGATATAAATGATAAAATCAGAATAAAATGAGAATAAGGGTATCTGAACATGAACTTTACATTTGAAAACCATACCCACAATATCATAGATAAAAATCTTGATTCATGGCATAAAACAAAATCATTTAAAAATATATGAATCATTATAGTGAGACAACATCTTAAATTAATCATGAAAAATATCTTTAGAACATAACAATGTCAAAAATGTGATGCGTCTTCATAGGCATTGGAAGAATATCTTCTATCAAGGTTAACTTCCTAGACCATCAAATCATAGTGGATTGGGCATGAAAAGTTTTTCTCGATATCATAGAAATCATCATTTTTATCCCATAATAGATCAAGGATCACCACTTGGTTCACATAGTTGATAAAGAATCCCTACTTGTTTCTCCAAGTGGATAAAGCATCCCTGTATATATCCTATAGTGGATTGATCACATCAACTCACATCCAACGATTATATCATAATATATAAGTATTTAACCAATCAATTAATAGGATTTATAAGAATGGGCGCATCCATTAAAAAAACCATAAATATGTGTTCCCTAAGATAAAAAAACTTTCATCATATAATCATATCATAACTGAAGGAAAGTAAATTGATTTCATACACATTCCATGAAAACATTACATGTGGAAAAGAAATTGGGTTAAAAAATATATCATAATAATAATCAAAAACTATTTTGATAAATGATGCGGATGGTATCATTAAATAATATCTCCTATAAAACATATGTTACATTAAATGATTTAATCACAGAAAAAATGCATTTAAAAGATCGGTTGGGAAATTGACTGAGGAAAATACTATTTTAATTTTGAAAATAAATTTAAAATTAGAATATTAATAAAATATGGTTTAATTTTTCTAAAAAAAAATAAATAATAATACTTAGAAAATATTTTTAAAATAATTATATTTTAATAAAGGCATGAAATTATGTTCATGCTTGTCTGTTAAAATAAATATTCCATTCACATTTTTGGTAAATCATCAAGAGTACCTCATTTGGAAAACAAGAAGACTATAACATTGATTTTTTAAAATAAAATTCCAAAATTGTTATAAATGGAATCAATAAATTTTAGTATAATATTGAAATATTCTTGATAAAAGTTTACAGTAAACATGGAAACAGAAGAAAAATATTTCAAACTAAAAAAGAAATACGCTCTATTTTTTTATCAAAAAACATTATCCATAACATTTTATGTACCATTGAAAGGAAAATTTATTCAAAAACTTACTTATCTTGATATAATTGGATTAGAATAAAACTCATGGGATTCGTGGGGGTTATTTATTGAAATTTCATCATCAAAAACATAATCATAAACAATCTTGGTAAATATAGAGATTATAACATTAATCTATTATCTCATGTTCCACATTTATTGAATGTGATATAACCTATTTTATAAAAATTTAAAATTTATTTTAATTATATCAAAAAATAATTTATTATCATGTAATATAAAATGTGATCCACTTAAAATGTTTTACCACTACTTTATTAATAATTTTTTATTAAAATCATAATTTCCTAGAGTTAACAGTTTCATTTTCCATTGATTTTTGGGTTCTAGAGTTTTAGTTCATATAATTTGCTCATGATCACATATTATAAAAAATTTTAAACATTATATGAATATCAAATATATTAATTTTTTAAAATATTTGGAGCCATCTATTAAAGTAATAGATAGAAAAATTAATTATACAATTCATGGAGATAGTTGGACGTATAAGCGCATAAATTTTGTTTCCATTTTTATATGGACAGAATAAAATAAAAGAAACTATTAATTAAAATAATAAAAATTATATTAATAATATAAAAAATCTTTATTTATTTAATCCACCAACATAACAATCAATGTAAAGTGGTGATGAAAGATGAATTACACTTCTATGTAGAGGCTGTAAGCCATATGTACACACGAACTATATTTTATATCGATATAGGGTTGAAATAAGGTTGATAATGGATGTAACATTATCATAATAAAAATTTAAAATATTTAATATTTATAATTATTTATTTTATATTTCATTCCATGAATTTATATGAGGTATAAGAAGAAATTAAACAAAAAACACAATGTTTAGAGATATTCCACTTCATTGAGTTGCTTATTTTGGATTATACCTCAAGCCTCAAAAAATGATCCTTTGGTAAAAAGAGAGGATATAAGATGTCTTTAAGGAGTATCTGATGATATTAGATCCAGTATCTTCTATGTTATACTGATTAAACAATGTTAATAGTGAAGGATACCAGGTTCCCATTTATAAGTGAGGGGTGGAGAATTCTATGAATTACTTATTCTTTTAAACTAATATAAATTATTATTCCTGAAAAAATGGATCAAAATTGAAATAACTAATGTATAATATAAATAGGAGTCTAAATACTATAATGAAATAAAATTTGATAAATTTTCTGTTATGTTTTTACCCTCAACTGTTAGTTTCATCCTCTATTAACCCTTATGACAACTACCACAATGTCAACAGTTTTATGCATTAATGGTTAAGAAAGACACAATAAATGGAAAAGTGACCCATTAATAGAACATGATTTATATTCTCAACCTTATTAAGTCTATTGGATGAAGATAATATTTTAAAAAATTTTAATTAATTTTAAAATATATAATTCTTGAAAAAAATAAATTCATTTTAAGAAATACAAGAAATATTATAATAAAATATGAGTCTCACTCTGGTAAAATGATTAATAAATGAAATAAATTAAAATAAAAGGAATATAATATCATAATATAATAAATTTTTATACAGGTTTAGATATAATTAGGAACATTTTAATTTTGTTAAACCCCTATGTTAACAAATTTTAGCCTTAACCATTGTAAATCCTTTTTCAAAATTAAATGGTTATAATTTTAATTATAAAGTGAATATTAAACCATAAATGGAAAAGGGATGCAATTTTTGAAAATTTTCTATCCTGCATGTGACATTTCAGTTTTTAGGATTTTTAAATAAATTAATATTATATATTTAACATAAAATTTTATTAATGTCATTTTAGATAATATTCACAGAATTTGACTTCGAAAAAAATGAAAATAATGGAATTCGAATATAAATATTTCAAAGATAACTAAAATCATATATATTTTTTAAAAATTAGTGGTACTCTTTAACTCACCCAAATAATTTTCTTATTGTTATTTTTAAATAAATCTAAATTTTTGTATTACTTACACAAGCACTGTTCTTATGGTGCGTATTCATTTAATAAAATTATTTAATTAGAAAATTTTAAAAATAAATTAACATAATATAATTTTATAAATTAAGTTAAAAATAAAAAATTTATATTCATCCCATATATAAATTTACTCACATATATGTCATGAAAAGTTATTTAATTTGTCAATTTCACTTTTATATCCTTATTCAAGCGGTGCACTAGTATTTGAATATTCCAATTGTTATATAACTTGTAAATTAGTGTATATATACATAAAAATAATAATTAATAATAAATATATAATTTTTATGTAGATAAAGTGATTCAACTTTCTAGAATATTATTTCAAAACACCAAATTTCACTTTTCTAGAAATGTGCAAGCACTACATTGTCACTGATAAAGATTTTCATATTTATCATTGTAGTAATTATTGATTAGATGTTTTGAATTATTTTTAGGATATTTATAGTATATTATTTTAAATGAATTGTTTCAATAGGTCTCATTAATATTAATGTCATATTTATGTATTTATGATATCATAGAAGAAATTGTATTTCATAAAAACTGTTTGATTACTTTTAATGAAAATGTTATATTATTCAGAAAAAAATATAAATCATTCATCCATGGATAAATTTAAATTTTTATTCCAAATATAAACTCCATAGAATAATATTAAATTCATATAAGTAAAATAAATAAATTTCAATATAATTGGGTAAAGTGGAACAAAAAACAGTTAAAAAAGTTCTTTTACGCCAAAAAATAAAATCATAATAAAATAAGATATTATGATGATTAGAATATTATTACTTATATAATATATAAATAAATAATACTTATTTAAATTTATTGTAAATTTCAAATCATAATGGGATTTTATTAATTAATACAAATGATTGTTCTATAATAATCTATATTTTATAATATTCGAAAAAATCTGAAAAATCTAACAATTTCCCCGTATAATAAATTGTATATTTTTTTTTAAAATGTAATATTTTTATCAATTTTTTTAAAATTTTCTAGAAATTAATTATAATATTCTCTATCTAAAAGAAATAAAATCCATTTCTAATGGAAGGATATTGTAAACAATAAAATTTTATTATTAAAACCGATTACCTATTTTCATAGAATTTATCAATAAATATTTACTTATTATTACCATTATATATTTCATTATTTAGTTACATCTATTCATACCCTACAATTAAATGGATATTTAATATTAGTTATAAGACAATATTATGTTGTGGTTCAGATATTCTTGGTGTTTCATTTAGTATATCCCCTCGAAAAGATTATTCTTTTAAAATCTTCTGGTGTTGAATTCTAATGCATTTAAAAAATTTTATCCTCTTAATTTGAACCTGTGATCTCTAATCAAGGGCTTGATATTTGAAAATTTATTTTTTGAAAACCAACATCATATTTGTTTTAAAAAAATATCCACTTGAAAATATGGAAAGGGAAATATTAAGGTCTTCAAAAATAACACATAACAAGTTTAGAAAATAAGATAAAATTATTGTGAAGTGTCAAAATGGAAATTGAAGAAAAATTAATTTCCAAATAATGATGGAGAATGGAAGATAAAATTGATAACAATGAAGTAAATTATTAGGATAATGATGATGACTAGGAAACCATATATCAATGAGGTGTGAAAATGATCACCAATTCATTGAAAATTATTGTAATTGGGTAATATTTATGTTTCAAAAATATTTTCCCTATAATTGGGGAAATAATTTACCATTTAGAATAATAACAAATAGAAATATACTTATTTGAAAAATATAATTTTATCATTTAATTAATTTCCACTAGAATACAATTTGTTATTTTATGAATGAGTATTGAATATGATTTTTTTCATTACTAAATCACTAAATTCTACTTCTAAACAATCACATGACTCCATAATAGGATATCACGATATTCCTCATATAATAACACATTAATTGATAATATAAATGTTCATCAAAAGGAAATATTATATAAAAAATGTATAAACCACCATGTGAATAAATAATATATGTTCCTCCAAAATTTATATAATAACACACAACAATCAACTTAGATAATTCCACAAATAAAAAACACTAAATCAATATTTAGTATAACAATAAAAAAAATTGACCTCAATTTCTATACCATAACATTCTTATTACATCTTCAAAATTTTAATTGTGTTATTCCTAAATAATCTTTCACAATTTATCAAATATTAATCCTAAGGATTAAAAATACCCCATCCTAAAGAAACATATAACAAAATATCATTAACCAATGATATCAAAATATTATATAATATTATAATTTAGAGAAACTCACTAAAATATCATGAATGGAAATTAGATAATAACCTAAATAAAAATCATCATCTTGACCATATATATCTATAAAATATCACCTCTTTAAAGGATAAATTTTCAAAAATTAATTTAGTAGATATACCATTATCCAATAGACCATAATTAACTTAAAATCAAAACATGAACTAACCCAAAGGGATATTTAAATCTCAATAGCTTATTCTTCGTGAAACCTAATAAAAGATTCAAATTTCCCCAAAATCCCACCCCATAAAACCTATAAAGCCTTATCAATTCATTTGGATGTATAATCAACCTTAAACTTATAAACACATGATGATATCAATATTTATTATGTTAACCACACATGAAAACATTATTATAATAAAAAGTAACACAACTCATATTCCACAAAGAGAATCCCAAAATATAAAAAAAATTCTATAAATAAGAAAATTTAATAACCATTATCGATAATGAAAAAAATAACCATATAATAATATTACAAAAAAAATTAAATGTCTCTCGTACTATCCCATTTACTTCATAAATATAAATCATATCCTTATCTGATATTAAAAATTATTACCTCACTATTAAATCACTTTTCTTGGATCTTAGTACCACTCCACATAGGTTTTCAAATCCTTAAGGATGAACTATTTTGGAAAAATACTTAGATGTTTCTTTATTATTATATCCAAAATACCATTTTTATAACACTTCTACAATATGATTCTCAAATCCCAAAACATATATACTTAAATCCTTTCAATTCAATTATTAACGTCACATAGTTACTTGTTTAATCTATGAGTTAAACTATGGATTTGGGAATTAGCTCCAATAACTCCCATATTTTAAAAATAAAATAAATTTGACTATAAATGGAACCTTACATGGAAAATAAAATCCCACAAAGTAACTCATTATTTGTACATGGAAGTTACTTTATTTATTCCCTTGTTTCCACAAATAAAACATATTATTATTCCTTTGAGTCATTTCCCTGAGTGATTCATCTATCGTAATTTACATGTTGGAAGGTGAATATATTTTTCCTAAGTGGTCTTCATTAAAATCCATATTTCTCTTATTAGGTGTGTCAGAAAACTAACTCAATTTGATATTGTTAACCACATAATGAGATTACTATTTAAGAAAAATAACAAGATTTCACCTTTAAAAACCTGTTTCATTTGGTTTACCACTAGTGTCATAATTCTATTTCCCAAAAAATTCATCATTAATAGAAATTATCATGGTTCCAAAAAATTAATAAAACTAAAATGTATAGTGTGATAACTAATATGCACAGTGACAAATCATATAATCATGAAACATATTTTATAGTATTTCTATGTTTTGACACCAAATTTTCAATCTATGACACCTTATGATTAACCTAGTATATCCTTGGTTATCATATTTTATAATATTTCTTAATGGTTCATAAGGAAATTTTGATTTAACCAAATAATATCTATCCGGATTATCAAACTAGGTGTATAGTAAGGGCACATTCATTATCAACCAGAATGATGGATAAGATATACTCAACCAATTTTTTTCATGGTTATTATCCCTAGATAAATTTTTTATAAAACCAAATATACTTTTATTATAAATACATAGATGTAATTATAGGAAAGTCATATATGTTATACATTACAAAATATTTAGGGGGTTACTCTATACATAGACTTCTCTCAAGGGTTTCAGTAATGTTCTCTATTCGTGATCTCCATATATTTTTTAAACCCTTCTCTGGTAACTACTATAATGAACTAGTATTTTTGTAAATAAATATCACATTATGGTATTTGAATATTCAATAAATAACATAACAATTCACACTAGATTAGTAATTATTTAGTGGCTTTGGTGACTAGATATGCAATATTCTTATTTCACGAATTATCTTTAACATCTCCCATAAATAACATCCTATATAGTAGTCTTCTAAGTCATACCATATGTAACAACAGTATTCATAACATATGATACATAAATAATATAATGGGTTATATGAGATTATTAGTAATGGTAAACAAGGTATATATCAAAGATCACTTGAGAATGGCATAGGCATAAGGGTATGAGAACATTGTCTTAACATTTCAATACCATTACTAACATATCATAGACCCTAATAATGGGTCATGGAGTAAAACAGTATCCTTTAAAATTTATTGTATCATAATAGTGAGACTTAAATAAATTATGAACCATTATAATATATAATAATCAATTAAAAAAGTGTTGAACCATTCTTTGTATAGATACCAATTAATATGTAAAAGTTAACTACTGAGGCCATAAATTAAGAATGTATATGGAATCAACAAATGTTTCCAATAACCTAACATATTAGGAATCGTTACATGTTTCCTAGAGTTGATAAAGATTCACAATAAATTTCCCATAGTGTATTTGTAATCCATGAATCTTTCCCACATGGGATTAGGTATCCCTACAAGTTTCTTATAGTGGACCGAGCACATCAACACACATACCATATTATCTCCTGAGAAATAAATATTTTCCCAATTCATTAGAGAGCTACACAATTTTATGCCAACCCGGAACATAAAGAAAAGAATGTATATCTATTCCATGAGTTTATAAAATATTCATTGTATCATAATATCATGAACCATTTAAAGGAAACATGTATCATAAATATTTCACTAAAGAATAACCTATGAAAAAATACAAGTCACTTAAACATATCATCTTCATAATTATAAAACATAAGTATAATGTATACATATGGTATCATAGAATAATATCCCTAGGGAAAAATATATAACATAAATGGATGAATCATAGATAAATATTCATTTAAAATATTACATAGACTATTTTTTGTGGAAAATACCCAATTCATTTTGAAAACACATTTTTTAAAGTTAAAATATTTCAAAAATATTATGTGAATTTTTTTTAAAACAATGCGGAATATTTATAAAGGAACCATTAATTCATTAAGTTATCATAATGGTGGAAAATTAAATTTTATTCCATATATATTTAAAAAATAATCAATCCACTTTTTTAGTAAAAATAAAGAGTATCACATTAAGAAAATGAAAAAAGTATTCCTTTTAATAGAATTTATATAAATTTAATCATGGGTAAAAATTACGTTAAAAATTATATAATAATATCAAAACATTCTTGATTTTTTTAAAGAAAACACGGTCTTGAGAAAAAAATTCCAAACCAATGGAAAAATAATTTATGCTTTTATGAAGAATCATTTCCCTAATCATTTTGATTATATCAGATATGAAAATGAAATGGAAAAAATAATTTCTAGAAATTACAAGAGGATATGAAATTTTATGGTATACAGGGGAGATATATCATGTTATTTTATCATCATAAATGATTCTTAAATAACCTCGATAAACAATGAAATTGCAATAGAAATCCTCCAAGTTAAGTTTTTTCTCCATGAATATGATCTAACTTTATGAAAAATAAATTAAAATTTATTATAATTATATAACAGTGTCATGTACATACTTATAGTATCATATGTTAAACAGTTTTATCATTTCAACACCATTTTATTCACAATTATTTAATAAAATTATTATTTTAAAGTGTTAACTGTTTTTTTCAGGGATGTTTCTATATGGAAATTCTTGTCCTTGTACTTTGATCATGGTTACATCAACTTCATGATGTTACCGATGATATAAATATCATATATATTAAATATATATATAAATAGAGAGTCATGTTTAAAATGTAGAGATAGAAATATAAATTACATCATTAATCGACATGGTAGGATTTACAAACGCCTGAAGGTAGTTTCCATTTTTTGACAGATGTACTGAAGATTATAAATAATAAATCACCATTCAAAAAATAATATTAATATAAAAAATAAATAAAAAGTAATTAAATTCTTCATCAAAACCTTCCAAGTAGTTGAGTGATGAGGAATGAATTAAAACACTATTTGGCGATGGTTAGTCATATAAACACAAAAGTGATATTTTCTCTTTTCATAGGATGAAAAGAAGGTGGATAATGAAACACCATATAATTTAATGATATATATTACAATTTAAATAAATTCAATTAATTAAATATATTGAAATATATGAATCCCCAATTCTATGAGAACTATAATATAGTATACTATTTTGTGATAGCCATTGAAGTGATGGTATGATAATGAATGTAAATATTTTAATAATAAGTTTAATGTTTTTAAATAATGAATGTGATTTTTTAATAATGTATTTATATACTTCCATAAAATCATATTTATTCAAAAATAGTTTTTAATTTTTTTTATTATATAATAAAATAATTAATTTCCACTTTTAGAAAAACTGTTTTACAAAGAGAACACAATTTTCTATATTAAAATGTCAAAATTAGATTAGAGTGATTTTTAAATATATTTTGAAAAATATTAATACATCATATGAATAGAGTAAAATGATTATTTTTGGGTAAAATTTTCTTTTAATTTAATGAATTTAAATAAATTATTATTTTTTAAATATTTTTCAATTGAAAATTATCTCATCATAATACCTATAAATGAAATCTATTTACTATGCGAGGAATCGTTTATTATCTTAAACAAGGGTCACATGACCTCTATGACTAGCACTTTGAGAAAAGTGGTTATTCTTCTTCCAAATATAAATAAATGATTTTATTGGTGAAATAAGAGGAGGAAGAGATGAGAAAATTTTGAATAAGGAAAAGTATAGAGGAATAATATTGGGCAATATGAGAAGACAATGAAAGAAACTTCGAGTTCAACATGTAATCCATTTGCCACATAATAAATAGGAAAAAATAACCACTACAGGGGAGCACAAGATTTTGAGGACTTTACCAAAAAAGTTAATACTTTTTGAGATATGATACCATCCTAGTAATATGTAAATGGAACACACCACTCACAAAGGAAAAATATTGTGAAGAAATCTTCTTTATAGAAGAACACATTTGTGATGTACAACCTAGTAAAATGAAATCAATATGCAGAATGGGGTTTCCTTAGGATATTAAACATTGTTCTATAAAAATAGTCCATCTATGTAGAATTTGGATTTATCTTCTCCCCTCTATTAACTCTAAAAGTAATTCCCTCTAACCAATACCATGACATGAGGAAGGACAATTTGAATCTTCCACTATGCCAGATGGACAAACATAGTTAGGAATCCAAATAAACCAGTGCATCCTCCATTTGATTGTAAATTCCCCAAGTAAATTATGTATCACCATTTACGCAATGTATTAGTTAGGAACCAAATTATGTTAACAATTTTGAATTCCTATTGTAATGAGGATCCTGATTATGGAGGTGGTGGAGGGACACTTCTCGATTCATGTAGAAATTATTATCTTGTTAATACATCTCAAAATGTGAAGTAAATAGCAAAATATCCATATGCTTTATATTCCTATAAGAAGAAAGGGAAGTCCTAGTTATTGTTCTAGAATCATTATGGAAGATAAGAATAGGGGAGACCAAACTTTATTCTTTACCACCCAGCCACATCCTCACCCTTTTCCACATGCATTCAAGGATATGACAAATCAATTGAGAATACACCCAAGAGTAAGCCCCCCTAGAGTTTCATTAATTCAATAATAATTATCCTACCTTCCATATCCACTCCCTTGTCTACCAGTGGATGCAGAATAAATATCCCCCCATGGGATTCTTATTTTTGTGCAAGTCCCTTGAAAGACATTATTTTTCTACATTAAGATATTTTAATATCACCTTTTTTTACATCGATCATGAATAACATGGTCTTGGTCATCAATTGTGATCACGTCACAAGCTAGGTCAATATATCTAAAATGTGTCACCCATATAAGATAAAGCCCCAACCCCTAAGAAGTTCATGGAAATTGATTCCTGCCTTGATGTGATACTTTGTAAGCCTCTCTAATGTTTTAAACCAATACCTTCATTCCACCATTATCCTTTATAGGACTCCACTATTGGTGTATTTCCCAAAATATATTACATCTTTGGGATTTTATTTTCATCTTTATGAGATACATTTGAAGCATCCCTAGGGTTATAACCCAACACATTCAATCCACCATCATCCATAATGAGGATCCCATTTAGGTGTATATCCCAACTATTATGATCTTCATGGGATTTGATTTTATCTTTAGTGGGATAAATATGAAGTATCCCAACAGATCAAAATAAAAACCATCAATCCTCCACCAGTCGAAATGTGCTTCCCTTGTAGGTGTATGTCCCAACCCTTATGAACTATGTGAGTATTGATTCCCACATCGATGGGATATATAGGAATCATCCTTGAGGTTTAGTGATAACACATTCAAGCTTACACCATCGTTATTAATCCATATTTCTAGTTAGATAAATCCCCCCTTATAAGGAAAAAATTCATTCTGAGATGTATTATCTCATCTGTACTGTACATTATTCCCTCAATATATTTAACATCATATGTCATTACTCCTAATAAGATAAACAAGACCATATAAGGTTATATTAACTGTGGTGTTAACAAAAAAGGGCCTCTCATGCATATGTTCCACAACAACATTTTATAATAAGATTTCACCTTGACATCCTCATTGAAATATATTAATCATAATGTTCTTTTCTTTGTCAAATGAACTTAAAAGGTATGATCTATCCCATGATGTTATATCAAACTATGCGGGTTCTGATTCCTTTTATAAGGATACAAATGAATCCCTTATCATGGGCCTCATTAGAACATACAAAAAAACATCTATCTCCATATATCATGATTACACTATAGAGTTCCCAATAGTTTGTCCTAAAAAAGAAACACATAATAATCAATGTACCAATTGATTATGAATCTATGATACACAAAAATGGTACCATTTAGGGTGGACCTTGGATACATGTAGATGGTTTTTTCAATACATGTGATTAATTAATTGTTCAAACATGGGAAATCAATCCCACACTTTGGATTTGTCAAATCATCGTTATTATATTTTAAATCTGTAAGAGAGTCCTAGAGTAGGTAATAATCCCCCCAAAAGGGTTAAATTAGCTCAAACTCCCATCCTCTAGACTAATTTGATTTTCAAACAATCATTATAAAAATGACCAATGATCACAAGACTTTGGAATGTAAGTAATGTGACTCATCACAGTTTGCGGCACATGTTGGTGTTTTATGTTCCATGTATAATCCTCAATAGAAAGTACTGAAAATGGGAGAGAAATAAAAATAGTGATCCCAACATGAATCATCCAATTGTGTTTCCCACATGAAAATACATTTATTCTTATGTGCTTATATGAAATGATAGTGGACCTAACATGGAACCTTTTTTAAAATATCTATTACCCAGGATTGTTAAATTTTGATGCTACTTTTATGGGTTTTCTTATTTTTTATAGTTATATACGCATAGGAAAATTCACCAGAACCCCTTGTAATCCAAAATAGAATCCTTCCAATAGATACAAACCTATTAATTAATAATCACATGAATTATTTCATCATCAATCTAGGGGAAAAAATCACCCACTCAGTGCCATAAACACAAGGTGGTGAACACATTGATCCAAGAGTACCACATGGATGGTATTATCCCTGCAAGGAATATTACATGCCAATAAATTCATTAATTTAATCCCCACCATCAATTCACCCAATGATGGTTGGTGGTAAGGAACATGTTGTGCTTATCACCAATTAAAATAATTTGTAGAGCTTCTCCCTGAAACGCACCAAAATATCCCTCCGTTATTTGAGGTTTGTGGATCTGTAGTTAAATAATTACATCATATTAGTAACATAATATTTCAAATAAAGGGATATTTCTAGTATCTTTTTTAATAATAGACATGTGACATCTAATCCTTAGGCCATTATGGAAGACACACCACGAGTCCTGTCACACGTCACCCAAGTCCAGGATCCATAGATGACCCTCAAAGGGAAAGGGAAGAGAAATATAAAACGGGACAAGTATCATAACCTTGTTCCTTTAATGGAAGAAAATACATAATAAAATTTAAAACGCACATGTAGGAACACATACCTATCCGAACCCATTAAGCTTACCAGTATTGTTTACTTGCATATGAGGATGTTTTTTGGAACAACTCTATAAAAAATAGCAGAAGAACCACATTCATTAACCTACACATATTATAATATTAGTGTATCACAAAAAACATAGAGGAAAATAATAGGACCATATAACTTCTCTGAGCACATATTGTCCATACAATCCCATTCCAGATATAGATGCAAACCATCACACAATAAAAATAATGGATGTGCGGGTATATATCCCTAAACATATTATATAATGATTTCAAAATGTAATGATTGTAGAAACATCAGTTTGATATTGGGTACACAACCCCACCCCATAATTTCTATGACTCATGAACACAATGGTAAGGTTACTCAGGACAAGGCACATATTCCCACTATAATACAATAGGTTTTTTGATACACTTCCTTTGAAAATGGGAAACTTGATCAACAATATATTCATATTCCAACTAGAGATCATCACACCATTTTAGTGGCTACTATACGGCATGAGTATATTCATATAAATACAATATAATCATGTCGATAAACCATAGAAATATCATTTTATCCAATAATATATTGTCGCATATAATAAATTAACTATCAATAGCAGGCAACTCCAGCAACTTGGTGGAGTGGACCTAAAAAGAAGACTCACCAAATATGATCAAAAATATAAAAGTAGGACCAATTTTTTTTTCCAGTTGATGATTGTGTTCTGGAGTCCCTAAAAAGTCATTAATTGGTAGACTAATATCCTATTAACCAATCACAAACATAGAGAAGTGACTGTTGAAATTGTGTAGGTCCTCTCCAAAACATTTCAACTAACCACTCCAAGTTTCCTCCACATAATATTTACCTTAAATGCCTCCTTCATGCTCATAATAATATCAACCATGAAAAAAATTCTCTTTATGAGTAAAATGAAAATCCTCATCATGTTTAAAGGATCAAATGGTAATAAGATCCTCCCATTAGTAATTACCACATTGGATTACCTCCCTAGGGTATATGGTGTAGGAACCCTCCATGTGGAAAAAATTTAGGTAAAATTATAGTCCTCCCCAATATAGTGTTTGTTGTAAAGGTTATACCTAATGTTAATTTCTATTTCAACAAGAAGGTAATCTTATTTTGAAATGAATTATGAAAAATCCCTCATATCATGAGGCAAATGGTATGATAAGCACAGTCATCACTAATTTTTTATCATTGAAAAGTCATGCTCATTATCTATTGGATGAAAATAAAAGGAATTTTTCATTATCTAAACTACCCTTGGATCTTTTTTCATCAAAAATAGTAGAGGATATTCTTTTGAACACTCTTTATATAATAAAGCTGCTGAGAAATTTACGCTTTTTTAGATCATGTTGTTGAATAACCCATAGGAGAAGAAGGGAAATCATTTCACACAAGTAAATAACTATCTAAATATAACATATGAATCATATTATAGACCTTGGATACTCAATATGATATCCTTGAAACATTTTCAGAATAACGAATACTTGAAATTTGTATGAATATATTGATGAATCATCTTCATTTAAATATTACTTTGTTTCATTACAATGGTTCTGAAGATCACATCAAGGTAATATAATATTTTCAATATCATATTTATTTAACCGCTATGTCTACTATATTGTGCCGAAAATTGGGAAAGCAATATAGAAATATTGAAAACAGATTCCTTAGTTAATTGAGAATCCTATTTTTTTTAAAAATTACATGTAATATGAAATTTATATCAAGGGATGGGGAAAACACAATGACTATAATACACTCAATTCCCTTGTCAACATAACCTACCATTGGTGAAATATTGAAATGTCATTACATTTAACCAATACTTAGAAGCGAACTCTTCTGATTGAATATGGTATTATTAATTGGAATCATCAATGAAAAGATCTCAAACGCATAAAAAACAATGAGACTCATCTATTGAAAGACTCCTGAATATGGAATTTGAAAGGTTTATTAAATAATATCACTTAAGGAAGACCAAAAAATGAAGAAAAAAATATGTGTTCAGAAGAAATCAGCTGATGATTAGAATATACAATGACACAACTCATACTCGAACAAAGATTCTTAACATCAATATAGAAGCCAAAATATCCATACATATAGTAATAGGAGATCAGCTCTAGCCCACAAGGATGGGGGAATATTTTTAATAACTAAATCATTCAAGGCTGTAAAATCAATCCAAAAATATTGGTTTAATGGAGCATAAAAATCCCTATACCACATATATAGTTTCATTTTTACCTCAAACTTATCCCTAATGGAAGTCAACCAATTCCCATTTTAGAGGAGCACTATATAGAACATCCTCCTAGTATTTATCATCTCATGACTCAACATCCTCATTGGGAACAAATAGGATGATTTTCATTGAATATTATATTGAGATCAACTTTTACTTGGTGGCTCCATGAGAATATTAAAAGTGAATGATGAGGAATTATACTATTTTAAATCTAAATAAACATATCGACGGTATTATATATTATGAAGATCACAACCCAGTAAATCGATATCCTGATAGAAAACACTTATCATATAATTATTGTACTAAAGGGACACCTATGGAGTATGTTATATTAATGAAATGTCATTATCAATGCCCATGTAAATGATATATAAGATAAATCCAATGCAGGGGAATAGGAGGAGGATGTATTGGTTCAAAAAACTACTCACTCTAAAGTAACTAAAGGTGGGGTGTGTACTAGAAATCATAGGTTAACTATGAATTTGGGGAATCCCTTGAATATTACAATGCCACATACTTAGAAATATTCAATAAATGAAAAGTGTAACAATGTTATTACATTATAGCCACTATCGTAGGATGTTGAACCCCTCTAAAATAAGGAAATATTTTCTTAGATTATGGAATAGATGACTGAATAAAAAATTCTCAACACAACACAACAAAAATTAAATTTCCCCATTGGATATGATATTAAAGAAGAGTGTCACCTAACTCACTAAATTTATATCCCTCAATAAGAATGTGTTATCATGATAATGATAGTAGATTTAAAACATCTAGTCAACATATGATCTAGAATAATTTTTTTTGTATTTAATAATGGTGAGATATCATGAGTTCCCTACATTTGGGGATCAACATGAACCATGTCACAAAAATATTAACATGCCAACCCATATAGGTTTTCAGTCACATGTACAAGAAAATAAACCGCATATCAACCTTCATATTTCGTCCCATATTTAATCCCTCACTTAGTCGGACAACCCATCAGAGCTCATCAACACAATTGAGGCATTGATAGCTCCCTTTTAGGTTATATATGGATATCACACACTAGTACCTACATAGAGAAATACATATATCTGAATGGGTAGATTCAAATCTCCCACACTCAACATTAGGGATTCAATGTTTATAACATTCAATGGTTTGTGGGATTTGGAATAGAATCTCGCACATTTTGTGTCCAAGTGAGGTCCCATTATCCAAACCCAATAATATCAATATGATATAATACTCATGTTTTTATGAAGACTATGGAGGAAATAACCATTGTTTGGTATGATAGTTTACTATTTTGGTCAATCAATGGATTAGAATATCTTTGAGAAAAATTAATTTGTCAATTCATCTGAAAAATATATAAGAAAATGGTCCTTGACCTCTCAAATTTCAAGAATAGATAAAATTAGAGGGTCTCATATTTTATTGGTAATTGGAAGGGTTTAACATAATTCGTATACGTGATACTTAATCAACAATAATGTTTAGATTTCTATATAGAGAACATTCATCACATGCTATAAATGATGCTCATTCAAATAATATATCCAAATTTTGTTAGGAACTTTTCATAATAGAAAAAATATTGGAAGACTGCATTTTGGGGACCAAATCCAATTCTCATCCTATACCAATTGTTTAAGGAAAAGGTAGAAGAAAAGTGGAAACTTTGATTGTCACATTCAAGGTAGATCCTATACAGGCTCAAGAATGTAATACCACGCCTTATCATGAAAAAACACCTCATAAATGGAAACAATATATAAAACACCACTGTATGGATGAGAGAAAGGATAAAAGTAAATTCGAATATAATATCAAAAGAATAAATTTTATTCCTTCATAGAAAAACAAGTTCCCAGATACTTTATATCTATAAATGAAGAAATCATAGTAAGGATTACATAACCTATAATACTAGATTGTATTATCATTAATAAAATGATTAATTATATCCACTTTCACAAAAAATTAGGTAAACTATCTAATATATCTATATTTTAAAATGTATTCAATATAATGTGGTTTATTTTGGGAAGGTAAAGTTCTATAAACCACCAACACTAGTAGAATATGATTCTATTACATCCCAGTGGGGTATGGATAATAGGAATATGTTAATAGAATGAGTTTATAGATGTTCAATGATTGGATGACTATCCCTTCTATAAGTATGTGTATGGTTATGAATATGAGCTCTCTATAAAATATTTGGGCACTAGTGGAAAAGGCCAAAGGAGAATAGGGATTAACGGAAGACACAATCATGACCTAAGAAAACATGCGATCCAAATACCCTCCCGAGATATTTATTATGTTTAGAACCGTGGGAAATACCTTCATAAAGACTAAAAATAGAAGTTAAATGAAACCACATTTAATAAGATTGTCCCAATACCAATTGATTTTGAAGACTATTTGGAGGGGGTATAACAGTCCAATCAACTAAGATGTGTCGGATGATCTAGTTGGCATAACCCCCTGGTGATTACAGTTACCATTGATTTCTATTCAATGCAAGGAACATCCTAAATCTAATAATTTAACACTTAAAGATCATTATATAGATATATCTCATGCTAGGATCCATAGAACATTGTCTAAAAAATATGATATCTTGAAATAATTGTCTTTGGTGAATTCCAAGAGACAAAACATAGATTCTCTTAATTTATCATGTAACATTTAGGAAGCTCTTATAGAATCCTTGTGAAGAACTGAAGTGTTTAATGTTGTGGTCATAATAACATGGGTTTATCATGTAGTGATTTATTTTGTGTAATATAATTCTATTATCTCTATTGTAGAACCTGACATGGAAATCATTATACTATGGAAAACTGGAACACTATATGTTACTCTCATTATAAAAGATATTGATGCATGAAGAACCTTTATAAAAAATGGGTCATGAAACAGTATAATTCCTATCACAAAACTCCATCGATTTTGTCACAGTGATGTTGACCTTCTCCCTCCCACTCTAATAGTTTAATGTTACGAAAAAGGTGATAAAAATTCACTTGACTGAATCATGCACATTACTCAATTTGGGGACCATCAGTATGAATCTATTTTTTATGTTCATATATAAAAAAAATGAAGGTCTTTATAGGGAGGCATTTATTTCATAAATATTTTTTTCCCATTATCAAACAGTCAATGTCTCTAATACTGAATTATTGGGAAAAATGAGACACTACATAGTGATAAATACATGTTCTAATATTGAGAATGACAATATATTATTGAAATATATTACAAGATAGAAAGTAAAAAATCCATTATTGATGATCTTTCATTTGTTAATACCCCTAACAGTATAATGATAACCCCAAATATATCCTTAAGATTGAATGATGATGAATAAATTATTCTAATTATCCGGATCGAAAATATAAATTAATAGTTGAGTATATAAATCACAATCCTCATAAAACCAGTAATGAAAAACTGAATTGATGAAACTGAAGAGGTATCTAATCATCATAAATACAATGAAATAACATTTGAAAATATGATTTATTTTCAACCAATGCATCAATAGATCCCTACTCTATCAAATGAATCTGAAGGAGTTCTCATATCGTAGATAGATAGTGGGGATAACTTTATATCATCTTGTATATATTGGAATATTAATATTTATACTATATTTAAATACTACCCTTTATCACTCAATTATCTCAAGATGTGTATGGAGGAAGAAGAATAATAATGAGAGTAACTCACAATCACCCATCCGGAATACAAGAATGTTGTCTTTACCACTTTTGATAAACTAAAATAGAAAAATCTAGGCATGAAAGAAGATCTGTGGGCTACACTGAGAAGAAAACCCTTGTCCACTAATACAAAGGAGGTATACTAAAATTTTATAAATAATAAACAATATATTTTCTCCAATAATTATATATAAATTATTAGAATCATCCCTCTTGTATCCTCCCATCAGAGGGGTTTTCTATAAGATCATCATAGTTGTAAGCATGTGGCCAATAGAATGAATCCAACTCAATCTAAAAATGTTTAAGATGAAGTTGATAAGATCATCAAATAAAAATTCATTTTGGAGGCCCAACACCCAAATTGTATCTCCAATATATTCTATTCAACTTGAAGGATTGGTAGATAAAAGTTATCAATAAATTTATGGATCTAAATTAATATTTTGAAAATGATGAATTCATATCCCTAATTAAATATTTTTGAACAATGAAACCCATATATATCAGTCCCCATATTTTATGAATGTTTACTCATGATACATAAAAATCTATATGGATCAATAAGAAGAATATTCCCCCACTTTTAGGTAACCCCAATGTGTACAATGCTATCTTATGACTCCCTTTGGTTTGAAAAATGTTGTAGCATCATATCAGCACACAATGATCAAAACATTCAATACCATCATTGGAAAGATGTTTTATTGTTATATAGATGATATGGTGTAAAAATATTAACAGTTTCCTAATAATATTTCTAATATTGAGACCCTTTTAGTAGGTTATGACTGTATATCATGAAAACAAAAATTTTAAAAAGTGGTTTTGTTACTACCCCAGAGAAATATTGATTATCAAGAAAATAGAAAATCATGCCTTATTATTATGCTATTATGGAATTGATTTTGATTCTGAGAATACTATAGAAATCCTCTATATTTTATCTCCTCATGACCTCCAGCAGTTTGAAAGACTATAGTGATGTTACTCCTATATTTAATATTTCATCAAGAATCATATAGATAATTGTTTACCCTTCACCAATATAGTGAAAAAGGGAGTCACGTATCAAGAATTATATTTTATATCTGACAATGTTAATGCTTCATATTAATGGAAATCCATTCATTATATATGTGACATACCTATAAAGAAAACTGGGTTCTTTCCTTCAAAAAATGACATTGGGAATGGGAACAACCCATATTATGTAAGTGAAACCATGATTTATATTGATACTCAATATTCAAATTTCAAGAAAATTTTACTTGAATTAATATTATGTATTTAAAAACTATATCCCAACATACAACATCATGAATTCCAATTTTTCTATTATAATTAATCACTCAAATATATACACAAGAAACCTATACTGAATGAATTCTTAGAATAATGGGATGTAATCCAATGGATACTTAACATTCAGTTCACAAAACAAAATGAAATTAATGGGAAGGTACTATCATATATCCTTGAAGATCATACAACATTATAAACAACTCCATTTAATATAGGATTTATAGATGAATGGATATTTTATATTCAAGATTTTATACATAAATGGGAGTCATATTTAGAGGTTGGATGTATAATACTAGTAGTATATAGATGGGAATACCTAAATCTCTAAACGATATTTTTTGAGTCATTCTTATCTCTCTATGAAATGATGTTCTACAGTATTCTTTTCAATTATTCAGATGGTTGTACCAACAATGAGTCAAAATATCCATCCCTCAACACATTTTTTTAACTGGTAGTATAAATACCAGTATCTCAACTAATGGTCAAAGGAGATTAAATGTTTGTAATCAAGTATATCAATGGTTATTATGATATTCAAAAGTTATAGGTGATTCCCCTAAATAACAATGTGTGAGGCTTGATAGAAAAATTCCCATCATTACCAATATTTACTCAAAACCCACAGTCTTTGAATTTTCATGTCGATTAATTAATAACTATGACTAAATCATTTGTAAATCTAGACTTGGAAGAAATAGTCATCAGCATTGTGCATTATAGAATGGTAGCACTATTCATTGATAAAATCATGAATGTGATCAATGAGTTCAAATCCGTCAATGAACAAGATAATCCTTAAAACTGTTGGATGATGCACATTTTGGACAACCTTTAAAATTGGGTACTTCCATTGGTTAGATCCATAGAAGAGAAAATATTTAAATGGGAAGTCAACAATTCTATTTATGATAGCCCAAATATTGCGAAGGTCTTTTATAAATGGGTGTTTGATAGAGTCCTCTATTGAGGAATTGATGGAGAGATGATTGTTATTGTTATGAAATATTTACACCCTGGTGCCTACGGTGGACATCAATTTGACATTATGATTCACCATAAAATACAAACACATGTGTATTAATGGACATAAATGACTAAATATTGCACAAAATTCAACAAAAATGTGTCATTATTGTCAAACACATACTAACTTTATCTATCAAACCCTAGAGTTATTTCCAAATTTCAAATACACATATCCATTTTCCATATGATATATAAATGTTTCAGAGAAATTCCCTCCACTTATATACAAAAGATCATGTTCATCATTTATACTACTGAATTCATTTCCAAATGTCCTAAGTTAATAATACACAAGGAAGTCGGGGAGATTAAAAAAATTAATTTCACGAAATCTAATATTATCCCCAGATTTTACAAACCTCATAAATTTCTTTTGAAAATGTAACCAATTTATATTATTGTAAAATAAATAGGTTAATCTATGAGTATAACAATGATTTTAACCATTTATACAGATATCGTTCCTTATACAACAAACATATAAAGGATTTTAATAAAACTCAATCAATCAAACATCAAAAAACAGTGGAAAAAGACAATAAATATTTCCATTAAAATATTAAATATGACTTTTTGGATTATATTAATATATCTTGTACATTGATATGAGTTTCCCCATTTTCACTGGTATATGGGACACAATTAGTTTTTTTTTCAAATGAGGTCTAGTTGCCTTCTCTATGTAAATTCATTTTTTACCAGCTATTCATAAATGATAAATATATATTGTTTATTAGAATAATATGAATGGATAGATAAAAAATTTCTATAAAACATGCATCATTCATAGGTTTATAAAGATTTAATATCCTTATATTTGAAAAAGAGTAGTTTTCTATATTTATTCTTCCAAGGAGATTTGGTTTTGGTTCTCAGGATGACAATGATACTTGGGATGAAACTGCCAAAGAATGAACTAAAATGGGAGGGACGTTTTTTCTTCTATATGGACTAATGTAATACTAATAATTCATATATTAGCATGGATATTTATCATATCATTCCCCAAAAAAATAATGGTTTCTTAGAAAATATATTGTGTAATCAATGAAATATTTCCGTTGTCACACGACCCTGAATGGAACGAGTGGTCTTGGATATAAAACTATAAAATTCACACCAATCATACTTGATGTATGAAATTAAAATGAGTTACAATATCTACACTATATCATACTAAATTTCTTGAAAAACATTCTCTCCATAATAGTTTGAATACCATGGTCCACATTCCTTTCAAAAGATGCGAAACTATGTGCTATTGTGTCCCCCACATGATCGGAAAACTACTCCCAGATTTAGTCTCCCACTATATGAATTTTTATGTACTTTAACTTCATGGTTTTGATTCATTATTAGTTTGGATATATAGTGAAATCTATAGTATCTACCCTAGAACTATTTGAGAACAAAACAATAATACCCTTTATTCTACAAAAGAGTTAGATCTGTGTAGAATACTTTCACTGAGTCATGGAAAATTTTGTTTTAAATTATAGATTCATACTCATACATATTCCTTTCACAAATAACAATCCATGACTTGAGATACATATATTCTAAAATTCATTCCTTATTCAGTAGTGACCAAAGGATCCAATATAAAAGGAATGGTTTTTTTACTATACATACTATTCCCTAATAAGGATCTACATAATAAGTTTCCCCAATGGGGCCTCTAAACTGGTAGACACCCGATTTTTTGTTATAAGACTTTTAAATATTTTTAAATATTTTTCTAGAGCAAAGCGCTAAGACGACATGTGATTTTGAGGCTCGTTATCCCCAAAATTAATTTTATAAAAATGTCTCGGATATTTTATATTGCACGTTTGGGGTTAATTAATGAATATATGATAACACTTAAAAAGATGGACAAATCAAAAATAATAGACCACGGTTGGGTAGAGGATGGGGTGTTTCCCCTAGGCACAATAAAGAATATGTTGGATTGGGATGTACTAACCCCTCGCTCATTGGAGGTGAAATTAATTGATTTAATAAATTGACATATTTAATTAATTAAACATCATTTAACCTATGTGAGAATCTATAAGTGCCACACTATAGGTATTTTCTCGGGATTCTTCATAATCTTGTGTTATTTCAACAATTAAACCTTTCCTTTCCTTTTCATTAGTAAATGAATAATGAAGAATAGTGACAAAATGTAGATCTCGGAAATTCGAATCATGAAGAATGCATCAAATATCATCAATTGTGTTCTTCATCAACAACGACCAAACCTTTCCATGTGCGACTCTTTTTTTTACAATTTGATTAATCTTTAATCATGTTGTACAGTAATTCTTCAATATGCGTCCCCTTTCACCTACCATATCCTCGAAAATAGATTTTTCATCAATTTTTAATATAACCCAGATGTATTTTCCTGATTGGTTATCAAATAACTCATATAAAATGATCCAAACCTTCACTTTTGTTTCTTTCTCTCCCTAATTATTTTAATTAATCACAAGAAGAACTCCTTGATTCAAATCTCGACAACTGTCAGGAGACCCAAGATCGATTGGGAACTCAGATTGGGGATAGATTTCCAAAATGGTTAAGGATTTGTTAGTGAGGAATAGATAGAAAAACACAATTTAAGGCTGAATAATATGAAGGTTTTTTTTTCAATCCGATTAGGATTTAAGCCACGATAGTGTGTAGAAGTCATGAGAAAAAACTCATCTCAAGATATGGCTGATTCATGTAGAACGATGATGGGATTCCATGTTAATAAGTTAGATCTAGTGTTTTTAGATTGGATTTAAGTGGTATTGACCATATTAGAAGACGAATTGGATGAGTTGGTCGAAATCGAAGAAACTCTAGGGTTTTCTAGAAAAACAGACAACACGGCATGTACAACGAAGAACACATGGCGTGTGGCCTCCCTTAGCAGAATGATAGGGTTTGGGGGATGTTAAGGACGACATGATGTGTACTCCCATTAACATGGCGTGTACCCCCTTCCTATGTGAACATGACATGTCAAGGACTACATGGTCAAGAACACACCATGTTCCTATACATGGGTTTTCCACATGGATAACATCCTTTGTAGACGAACAATCTATGTTCCAGTGTATAGAGACACGACCAGCAAACATGGTCTTGGTCTTGGTTATTTAGGAGAAGGGGTGTATTCCACCTCACTGGAATTTTAAACTATATGGTGTGGGACCTTTGAACTCCCTTGATAAATGTATAGGTAGCAGAGAGGGATGACACGTTTTGTGGGTCCCTCACATGTTGTGTACTTTTGTCTCTTTCAAGCGATCTTTAAACCCCATTATATCATTCATTTGAACTCAGATATTAGCTTCTGAGATGTGTATCCTTATTGGTTTTCCACAAAAAACATGATGGTTCCCTCAGAAATAGATTTCATGTTATGGAATGAATGTTGTGGGTTCATAACACGTAGTGGCAACACCGAATGGTAGAAGCGACCTGACAGGTTTACAGGAGAAGTATAATAATTGCCCTCGAGTTGGGCTAAGTAGTGGAATTCCCTGATGGATGTTTTAGGATTACATTCTAGAAGAAATGGGTAGTGGAATTCCCTGAGGATCTTCCTGATCTAATCTCTAATAGGATATGGCTAGTAGAGTTTCTCAACATTCTTGTCTTAACATCCAACGGGGATGGACAGTGGCATTCCCTGATATTCTTGCAATCAATTACATCCAGTTGTTCTAGGTTGTGACATTTCCCTGACGACTCACCGAGCTTTCCCTCCAGTTGGGATGACCAGCGGCATTCCATAATTATCTTCTAGGCTTAACCCTATAGCTAGGTTGGGTATTGGTGTTTCATTAACAAATCATTAGTCTTATGGTAGAGACCCGAAGCTTTCCATACATATACATTACATTACTTTTGAGGAATATATAATACATAACGAAAGCAGACACACAAGGACCGTAATAGTTTAGAATCTTTGGAAACTCGGAACCAAAACTTCTAATCTTGGTGAAAGATCTTCAACATCTCCCATAAAGATCTTCCCATTTTGTTTTTATTACCTAAAACCTTTATTTAAATCCAGGGGAAAAGAAAAAATATAAAGGGTGAGCTCAAATTCTCATTAAGGGTATGCATGGAGAAAATAAAACAAACCATATACATTTGAACTTAAAAACATGAACATAATGTTTTAACATCAAGATCCTGAGCAATGACATAAACATGGAAATATGTAAGGCATTTATCATAATGAAACATTAATCCTAATAAAATATCAGGGGAATAAAACATGTAATTGTGTCAACCATTTAGCACATGTTGTTATTTCCATAGTAGCCAAGGCATTGCTACCCAGACCATATTAGTGGACAAAGTCCCTTACTGAACGGGGTTTACTAGTCGTTCTGGTCCTGTATTACTGAACCATATTTACTTGCCATTCCAGCCATGTCTATCTCATGAGATATAAATCTTTACCCAATTCATTGGAGGGAGATATAGGTCCCACCCATCTCATAATGAAATCATTCTTACTTGTGCCACAAAATAAACATACATCATTCATAATAACCCAACGAATAGAATGGGTTTCATAAATATCATCCCATCATCACTTAATCCATATAAAAGAAATGGATATCATTTCATAATAATAAAAGTGAATCCATGTAAATCATAGAGACATTATACTTGAAACATACACATATGAAATAATGTCATCTTAGATGAAAAAATGGTTTTGATAAAACACTTGAAATGAATTCTTGAGGAAAATATCCTTTCTTTTTCAAAATCAATTTCTTTTCACAAAACATCAAGAAATTTTAAAAGAAAGAGATTTTATTGAAAGTAGTCATGAAATATTTAGGAGGAAGCATTATGAAAATAAGGCTTTATAAAACTGTAAAAATCCATTCATGCCGTTTATGTTTAAAAAAACATTCTTCTCGTACTTTTGCCGGAAAAGTAAAAAAGCACCTCATAAAAGAAAGATTAAATATACACCATGTATTAAAAGTTTACAATGGGTAAAATGGACTTTAAACATACATGAAACCATTCTTTGAAAATAGGGGCTTGGATGATAAATATAACCCCAGTGAATACTTACAAATAAACAATCTCGGATAAAAACGAGTTTGGAAAAGTTATCCCTTACAAAGATCTTTTTGTAAATAAAATAGATCACTTATTTGTATTCACAATAAGGTCACATATATAAAGTATAAATATATGTTAATATATAAAAATTCATTTCTCACATAATCATATAATGACATAAACAAGAAAGAGAAGATCAACCCAAAGAACGGAAATTGGGTTAAGAAGCTCCCTTACCTCGTGTCCAACTTGACTCGATCGTTCTTTAATATTTTGAATAATAAACCAAAGTTAATTTCTACTTACATAATAACCTTATTAAAATTTATTATTCCATTTATATCACTTATTACCACGTTATAAACATTATGTAACCATTTAAGTTAATAATGTTCATTTTGTCGATATTTGGTACTTGAGTCAAAAATGGACTTCTTATAATTACATGTTGTTCATATGGTCAAATGTGAATTATATAAAGAATTATATTAATGATTTATATATCATATATATCATATATATCCATCATATACTTGTATTTATAATTATACATAACATATGGAGGTAAGAAATGAAATGCACCGTTCATGGAGACGGTAAGTCGTACGTACACATGAACGCTACATTCATTTCTATTTATTATTTTAATGGAATTAAAACATAATGATACATAGGTAAATTATAATTACAGTATAATATCATATATAATATCATTAACTACATCATTTATACATCCCACATTAGGCATTAACTAATCAGATCACTTTGAGGGGGCGGTAGTCTGCACTTTCTCAAATGAGATTATCGTATTTACTGACTATGGAAACCATAAAGGCTTGATATAATTGGGAAATAAAGAAGAATAAGGAAATAATAAACATAATATATATCATATATGAATACAGTTCCATTATAATGGCCACCATGGGAGGTGGTAGGAGAAAATCGAACAATAATTATTTCATGAGGCGTTAGTTTTCCATCCACAGAAACATTATGTTCCTTATCCATTAGATGGAGGTGTGTGTAAGTGTTGTTAGAATCCTTCTCAAAACAACATCCTAGTATAATTAGTATACTGTTTTTGTTACAAAAGAAAGTATTAAAAAGAGTTCAGGGGATGGAGAAGTAGAATAAAAGAGAACAACATAAGAGAAACTGTTACCTTTAATTTGGGTAACTTCCTTTGCTTTGAACCAAAAGTACTTCTTGAAGTTCCTTATTCCTAAGTTAAGGCTTCTAGGGGTAGGAGAGGGATGTCTGGATATTAATTGGGAAGAGGATGGACGAGCCTAATGGCTTTAGAGTTGTGAGGGATTGGATAGAAATGGTCTCCTTTTATAAGCGGGAGGAGGCGATTTTTTGGAATGTGTGAAAATATTATTTTATTATAAACTTATATTCGGTTTCAAAAGCTCCTAAAATACTTATATATGAAGATAAGATGACTCATGGTCGAAATAAAATCATCAAATCAGAATTGGACATGTTTGGGATAATATATTAATCATTATAATCTAATTTATTTAAATCATTTATTAATGAGGTAAATACTGCATCATTATTGTGTCATAAATAATTTAATTCATTTAATGTCTAAAAATTATGAAAAAAATACTATGATGTAAGAAAGAGTTTTATATTTCTAATGAATATTTATAGTTGGTAATATGACCTATATAACTCAATATAAAAATTAATTTACTAAATGATTTTTATTAATGTCAATTTTGTCATTACATTAAATTAATTAATCCAAATTTTTTTATCACTACCAAGTGGGTCAATGGGGTCCCAAAATCGACTAAAGGATGCCTAGGGTCGGCCAATACTCATCCAATAAAGTTAGTACTTGTGTTTAGGTTATTTTTAACTATTATAAAATTCTTTTAACCTTGAATTACCCTATTTACTTTTAACCGCGGTAAATAAAAGTAAAAAGTTACAATTCACCAAAAATTATTTTTATCAAATTGAACCACATTTTACTCCTTGATATTAACCATGTCTCTAAGATTTTTGAAATTCAACTCACAGAAGCAGTAAAATTAAGTTTTATGAACAATTGCAAAAGCTCTTAGGATGGGGGTAAAAGATGGTGAAAAGTTCAATACAATTTTTATAAATTTAAATTTTTATAAAATGACTCCAATGAATTTCAGTGAACTTGTATAAGTATTATGTATCTATTCTTACATAAAATAAATTTAAATCAAAAAAATGATTATATAAATAAAAAGTCGGTTTTAACCAAAAACTCAGTGTTTTCACTATTCATCAAAAATTGAAGTTTTTCAGAAAAATACCAAAAAATTAGCCTAAGCTATATTTGATATTCCATATTAAAAAATGATGTCTATTTTGCCAAATTAAAAACATAGAAGTTTCATTAATTAATTTTAAAAATAATTACTGTTATCAAAACAAATATCGTGTTTTTAAGAAACAATAACTATCAAAAGATTGATACTTTTTTATGTCCAATTTCAATGTGAAATTAATTTCAATGACCAACATAGGATTAAAAGGTAAAAATATTTTCTAATTACACTTTAAAACCAATTAAAAAGATAATCTAACCATATTAATTATTGTGATGAAAAAATTTGTTTTTAATTAAAATATAGCGTGTTTTTACTATTCATCAAAATATGAAAGTTATCAGAATAATATGAAAATTTTATCCAAATTAATTTTTTTTCCTGAATACAAGGAAGAATTTTATTTTGTCAAAATGAACTTATAAACATATCACAACTAGAATTAATATTTGTGTGCCATCAAAAGGTGGCAAAACTGCATTTTTTTAAAAATACTTATTTTAACCGAAAAATTTATTTTGTTCTCATACCATGTTCTAGAAAATATTTAAGATGAATAATAATGTTATAAAATTCAAATTGTAGTTAATACTATTCATAACGGCTAGTACCTAAAAATATTATAACAATATATCGTTGTTTAGTGAAACATGGTATTGCGTACTACACACGCAATCAAAGAAGGTCACGATTGCATGTAATGCAAGACAAGTCAGGGTGGAATGTAGTGCAAGACTCATTTTCTATTGAGTATAACAAAATACAACCATGTTCCATTTAGACATTAAACAAAAATCTATACTTAATGTTGCGTAGAATAATTTCTACAAAACGAACTTGATATTGTGTGTAATGTGAGCCAAGAATAGTGTTGCGTATACTGCAAGCTAATACGGTGTTGTGTATAGCACAAGATAATATTGGTGTAGTGTACAACAAAAGATATCAATGAAATTTAAAAAAATAATAATTCTCATAAAATCTCGGGTTGTTACATTCTACCCCCCTTAAATCGAATTTCGCCCTCGAAATTCGTCGGGGTTATAAATGGTTTACTACTTGAAAGTTTCTTTCATAGAAACCCACATCGTAAAACATTATACTAAAACTTCATTTTAAAAATGGAAGTTAGAATCATAATGGTAACCCAATGCAACTCAGCATTATGTTTCCACATAGGACAACATAGGTGAAAAATATGGATATGGAAGAGAAATCTAATCATCATGTTCTGATGGTGAGTGGTAGACAACATGACTATGAAAAAACCAATAATAAGAAATCCATAAATTTGTGATGATCTAAGGTACCAACTGATTCATTGGATATAAGGGAACTAGGAAAACATTTTTGGTTTTCAATATGATTTCCCTAAAGTTGAATAATTTGAATTAGAAGAAATACTTAAATTATTACGGTGTAATCTCACCGTTGTTCGTGCCTTGAACAATTTCCACTTTATCTCTTAAAGAAATTAAGTTGAATTTTTCATTTGTGAGGTGTTAGCAGATTATGTGGAAGATTGATGGGTCATTCCATATGTCTCAAACAAAAGGTTATCAAAAGTTATCAAATATACATAAGTCCATCTATGGGGAGGTTAATCGTATATGATTCCAAAAATGGACTTATACTTCATCTATCATACTGATTAATATAATAGAACTAGTTTCTACTATCTAGTGACTTCCTGTAGGCCAATGGTAGGTGATAAAGGTCTATCGCACTTCGGTTGTGGGTTCGATTCCAACAGCCTTGTCCGACGCGAGGAGTTGTCGCCCGTCTTGCAGGTTGTCCCTTTTTCTAAAACTACATTATAATGAAATTCCTGCAATAATATCAAAAAAATGTTCTAGCCTTAAACAATACTATCTTATGTCTAACTTAATTCATTCCAATCTTTAGGCTTATCCAAAATACATCTGTCCAATCTCATAGTATACAGAAAATGATTAATGAAAGGGTCACATAACAAGAACGTGAATAACATCATTTATCATATGATATATCTTGTTGGTCACATTCCAAACATGTGAATTCCTTAATCCTGTATTCTATTGCAACATGAATTACTATAAAAACTTAGTTGAAAACATGAATGCTGTCAAAAGTTGTCTCTTTCCACATTCCAAAATCCCAAATATTCTTTGTACTCAAACCATGACATCACATTGTCCTTATATTAGTCATGAGCTCATTAATACTATCAAACATCTCATTATCTCCTTATCCCTTCATTATGTACACATCATCTATTTTCCAAAAATATCTGAATAAAATTTCATGATTACCTGTAACATTTATCATATACATTCAAAAATCAAGCAAAGGCAAAAATGTAATAATCCTTAGATTTTTCTTTATTTTATAGTACCATACATTATTCTTGATAAACATAAAATCATTACACTACCTTCTTAAACCACTGACTGAGCTTTATCATTTCTTCCATCTCATATATCATTTGTAATATCTTCATCATCATCCACATAAATACTACCCATATTACCATGATGATTCTATTTATGAGATTTTTCCTAAGGGCATTGGTTTGTATAATGCCCGTACATTCCACATTTAAAAAACGTAACCGTTGTTGATGTCTTAGCAAACCATTATCCTTGTCCATGGTGTTAACTGAACCTTTTCCCTTAAAATTACAAGATTTTTGTCCTTCTTTCCCACACCCAAAGCATCTTTCAGTTCCTATGAAACATTCTCCTTGATGCCTCTTCCCACATTACATATGTGAGGGAAATTGAACTTTCTTTCCACTATGATCATCATGAAACTCCATCTTTCTCTTATTAGCTGAGTCAGGAAACTTACCAAAGCGGAGATTATTGATCATATTATGAGATTGTGGATTAGGCATAATAATGATATTTCGCCTTCCAAATCCCATTTCATTTTCTTGATCATGAAGAATATCATTCCATTGTCCATCATATTCTCCATTATCATGAATCTTCCTCTTTCCAGCCATTTTCTAAAACCCAAAAAGAATAGAGTGAGAGGAAAAAATCCTAATAGATAAAACAACATAATAAAGGGGGAGTAACATCAATATCTAACATCTTAGGTTTAATTCTAAGATCATTACCGTAATTATAGGACTATAACCATATACTTATACTTATCCTTACGGACATCCCTAGACGTAACATAGAAATATCTCTAGGGATCTCACTAAAGTTCTCGCATCCTATTTTCCAGAGGTTGAATAAACATTTCCTATGATACCAACTGTAGAGACCCAAAGCCTGATGTACATAGACATTACATTACTTTTTCGGAATACTTAATACATAATGGAAACATACACACAAGGACTATAATAGTTTAGTGACTTCGAAAACTCGGAACGTAAACTTCTAATCGTGGTGAAATATCTTCAACATCTCCAATAAAGATCTTCCCCTTTTGGTTTTCTCACGTAAGACCTTTCTAAAAATCATGTGGAACAACAAATATATAAAGGGTTAGCTCAAATGCTCAATAAGGGTAATCATGTAGAAAATAAAACAAACCATATACATTTGAACTTAAAAACATGAACACAATGTTTAAACATCATGATCTTGAGCAATGACATAAAACATAGCAATATTTAAGGAATAGATAATAAAGAAACATTAATCCTGATAAAATATCATGGGAAAAACATGTAATTGTGGAAAACATTATGAACATGTTATGATTTCAATAGTAGCCAAGGCATTGCGGCTACGACAATCTTAGTGGACAAAGTCCCTTACTGAACCGGGTTTACTTGTCGTTCCGGCCCTGTATTACTGAACTAGATTTACTTATCATTCCAGCCATGTCTATATCATGAGATATAATTCTTTACCCAATGCATTGGAGGGAGATATAGGCCTCACCCATCTCATAATGAAATCATTCTTACTTGTGTCACAAAATAAACATGCATCATTCATAACAACCCAACGAATAAAATGAGTTTCATAAACATCATCCCATCATCCCATAATCCATATAAAAGATATGGATATCATTTCATAATAAGAAAATTGAAACCATGTAAATAATAGAGACATTATACTTGAAACATAGTCATACGAAATAATGTCATCTTATATTGAAAAATGGTTTTGATAAAACACATGAAATGAATTCTTGAGGAAAATACCCTTTTTCTTCAAAATCAATTTCTTTTCACAAAACGTCATTCAATTTTCAAAGAAAGAGATTTTATTGAAAATATTCATGAAATATTTTGGAGGAATCATCCTGAAAATAAGGAATTATAAAACTGTAAAAATCCTCTCATGCCGTATAAGATTAAAAAACATTCTTCTCGTACTTTTGCAGGAAAAGTCAAAAAGTACCTCGTAAAATAAATATCCCATACACACCATGTAGTAAAAGTCAATAATGGGTAAAATGGACTTTAAACATACATGAACCCATTTTTAGAAAACCGGAACATGGATGATAAATATAACCCCAGTTAATATTTAAGAATAAAAAATCTCGGATAAAAACGAGATTGAAAAAGTTATCCCTTACAATGATCTTTTTGTAAATAAAATAGATCACTTATGTGTATTAACTATAAGGGAACATAAATAAAGTATAAATATATGATAATATATAAAAATTCATTTCTCAGATAATCATAGAATGACATAAACATGAAAGAGAAGATCAACCCAATGAACAGAAATTGGGTTAAGACGTTCTGTTACCTCATGTACGGCTTGACTTGATCGTTCTTTAATCTCCGGAATAATAAACCAAAGTTAATTTCTTATTACTTAAGAACATTTTTCAAATTTATCATTCCATTTATATCACTTATTACCATGTTATAAACATTATTTAACCATTTAACTTAATAATTTTTGTTTTGTCGTTATTTGGTACTTGAGTCAAAAATGGACTTCTTATAATTACATGTTGTTCATGTGGTCAAAGGTTCATTATATCAAGAATGATATTAATGATTTATATGTCACATATATCATATATATCCATCATATACATGTATTTATAATTGTACATAACATATGGAGGTAAGAAATGAAATGCACCATTCATGGAGACGGTAAGCCGTACGTACACATGAACGCTACTTTCATTTCTATTTCTTATTTTAATGGAATTAAAACATAATTATACAAAGTTATATTATAATTCCAGTATAATATCATATATAATATCATTAACTAAATCTTCTATACATCCCAGATAAGGCATTAATGAATCATATCACTTTGAGAGGGTGGTAGTCCGCACATCCTCAAATGAGATTATCGTATTTACTGACTATGGAAACCATAAAGGCTTGATATAATTGGGAATTAAAAAATCATAAGTAAATAATACACATAATATATATCATATATGAATACAGTTCCATCATAATGGCCACCATGAGTGGCGGTAGGAGAAAATCAAACAATCATTGTTTTGTGAGACGTTAGTTTTCCATCCACAGAAACATTATGTACTTCATCCATTAGATGGAGGTGTGTGTAAGTTTAGTTAAAATACTTCTCATAAAAAAATCCTAGTATATTTAGGATACTTGTGTTGTTACAAATTAAAGGATTAAATAGAATTTAGGGGTTAGATAATTAGAATAAAATAGAATAACTTAAGAGAAATAGTTACCCTTAATTTGGGTAACTTATTTTGGTTTTAACCAAAAGTACTTCTTGATGTGCCTTCTGCATAATTTAAGGCTTCTAGGGGAAGGATAGGGATGTAGGGATCTTAATTTTTTAGAGTTTGTATGAGCCTAATGGCTCGAGAGTTTTGAGGAATTGGATAGAAATGGTCTCCTTTTATAAGGGGGAGTAGGGGATCTTTTGGAAAGTATGAAAATATTATTTTATTATAAATTATCATTTGAATAAAAAGGTCCAAAAATAATTAAAGATGAAGATAATATGACTCATGGTCGAAATAAAATCATCCAATCATAATTGGACATTTTTTGGATAATATTTTAATCATCATAATCTAATTTATTTAAATAATTTATGAATGAGGTAAATACTTCATCATTATTGTGTCATAAATAATTTAATTCATTTGATGTCCAAAATCTATGAAAAAATACCATGATGTATTATATCGTTTTAGCTTTCTAATTAATATTTATAGTTGAAAATATGTCTTAAATAACTCCATATGAAAATTATTTTACTAAAATATTTTTGTTTATGACAATTTTATCTTTACATTAAATTAATTAATCCCAATTGACATTATCACTACCATGTGGCTCAATGGGGTCCCAAAATCAACCCAAGGATGCCCATGGTCGGACACTACTCATCCAATAAGGTTAGGACAAGTTTTAATGTGATTTTTAACTATTATAATATTCTTTCAACCTTGATTTACCATATTTACTTTTAACCGTGGTAAATAAAAGTAAAAAGTTACTATTCACCAAAAAATATTTTTATCTAATTGAACCACATTTTACTCATTTACATTAACTGTGTCTCTTGGATTTTTTAAATTTAACTCTCAGAAGTGGTAAAATTAAGTTTTATGAACAATTGCAAAAGCTCCTAGGAGGTGGGAAAAAGATGGTGAAAAGTTCAATATAATTTTTATAAATCAAAAATTATTATAAAATGGATCCAATGAATTTAATTGAACTTATATAAGTACTATGTATATTTTTTGAACTAAAATAAATTTAAATCAATTAAATGATTATTTAAATAAAAAGTCAGTTTTAACAAAAAACATAGTATTTTCAGTATTCATCAAAAATTGATGTTTTTCAGAAAAATACCAAAAATTCAGCCTAAGGAATATTTGATATTCAGAATTCAAAAATGATGTCTATTTTTTCAAATTAAAAACATAGAATTGGCATTAATTAATTTTAAAATTATTTCCTGTTATAAAAACAAATGGAGTGTTTTTAAGAAACAATAACTATCAAAAGATTGATACTTGTTTATGTCCAATTTCAAAGAGAAATTAATTCCAATGACCAAAATTGGATTAAATGGTAAAAATATATTATAATTACACTTTAAATCCTATTAATAATATAATCTAAATATATTACATATTGTGATGAAAAAAGTTGTTTTTAATTAAAATATATCGTGCTTTTAGTATTTATCAAAATATGAAAGTTATCAGAATAATATGAAAAATTTATCCAAATTAAAATTTTATATCATGATTCCAAGGAAGAACTTTATTTTGTAAAATTGAACTTATAAACATGTCAAAAACTAGATTTAATGTTGGTGCGCCATCAGAAGGCGGCAAAACTGCATTTTTTGAAAAATATTTATTTTATCCAAAAAATTTATTTTGTTCTCATACCATGTTCTAGAAAATATATAAGGTGAATAATAGTGTTATAAAATTCAAAATTTATTTAATACTATTCATAATGGCTTGTCCATAATAATATTATAACAATATATTGTTGTTTAGTGAAACCCAGTATTACGTACTACACATGCTATCGAGGAAGGTCGTGATTCCGTGTAGTGCAAGAAAAGTCAGGGTGGTGTGTGGTGAAAGACTCCTTCGTTGTTGTGTATAACAAAATAAAATCATATTTCATTTATACATTAAACAAAATCTATACTTAATGTTGCGTTGAATAATTTCTACAAAACAAACTTGAAATTGTGTGTAACATGAGCCACGAATAGTGTTGCGTCTACTGCAAGCTAATACCTTGTTTCATATAGCGCAAGATAATCTTGGTGTAGCGTACAATAGAATATATCAAGGAAATTTTAAAAAATAATAATTCTCCTAAAATATCGAGTTGTTACACTTACCCTATAGTTATTTTTGAGAAGTGGTGTTCCCTAGTGACCTTCTCAAGTGGTACCCTCTAGTGGGGTTGGGTAGTGGGATTCCTCAGAGGATACCATAGATGAAACTTGACTTTGTGGAATAGTGAAGAGTCATGATTGGAATTTCCTTTGGACTCATGAGGAATAGGGTAACTTTCCCCACTAAGATACATTCATGAGACACAACTTAAAAACCATGTGTGTGAGTCAGTGCCTCCCAAGGAAGACAGTATTGAGGTGTAGTGACTGGTGGCCATTTAACTTGTGTCTCCTGTGCAGATGCATAAAGTGATGGGAATCAAAAATGATTTTTACCATGGTAGTTTTGGTTACTCACTTTCTCACGTTGAGTTGTGAGATTGAGATCCCATAACTCCCTTGTTTTGAATTCCTTGATTGAGAATATATATTTATCGTAATAAAATACCCACTCCATGGGCCTTGGTTACTCTCCTTCCATGAGAGGTGAAGACATGAGGTGTATGCCACGTGGTTTCCATTTTTATATTCTCATGGTTGGATCAGTATAATCTCCAGCTATAGGTAGTGGAGATTCAACGAGGGGTTTATATACTCAATGTTTTGAGCCCCTTGTGTTCAGAAAATTATACTTTTACTCTCTTACTGGGTTGATCTACAGTCTATCCATTCAATTTTACCATACCTTTTTCTCTCTACTGATTTCATTTTTAGTGTATCTCTTAGTGATCCCCCTTAAACATGGTTGGGAGTTCAAATGGGTATGTATATACTCACCCCTACATGGTATTTTCCCAAAATGTGTCATGTATTTTGCAGACATCGGATAGGTTGATTGTGATATTAATGGAGATTTGGGATATATGGTTTGTAGACAATATATGGTGGTAAGAGTAGGGATATAGTAGAAGGGCACTCTTGGTTGTTACTCGTTTTCAATTTCAATTAGGATTGGGCAGGTTACTTGTTTGGGCCATAGTTTTTCCTCTTTTCTTTTCCTTTGAAAATACTGTACTCTTGTACTGTCAAGAGGTTCATGCATGTTCATTTTACATTATAGTAGATTTCACTTTTACTATTTCTCTATGTTACATGTTCATTTATGTGGTTGTGTATGTGTGTACAAGTTTAAGTAAAATCCTACTAGATTTTATTTGTGGTTTCGACACTTGTTTCCACCCCTAGCCTTTAGAGGCGGGCTTTGGGTAGTTGCGGCTTGAGACCCAGCCTAGGCAGGGTCGTGATAATGTGGTATCAGAGGTGGTTCTTTCTATGGGACATTGTTCAGATATTCCATAAAAAGGATTAGTTTGGAAATAGTCCAATAGTGTTTATGTTTCTCAATATTTTCTCTTATGCTATGAAGTCCAGTGATGGTATATGTGGCCAACATATCCATTCATCCGGACCTTGATTCGCGGCTTGTCGACTCGGCACCCTGAAAAATTTGTTGGAAGGAAGAATGACATATGCATCATATAAAATTGAGCATTTGATATTCCCTCTTGAGATAGCTACCCATTATCATTATTAATATATATATATATATATATATATGATCATCTGACCGTGGTACTCCTTGATAAATTTTACAATGCCTCCACAATGAAAACCAGCTAGGATACCAACTCTATTTCATGGTGACAACCTTATGAGAAATGAGGCCTCATTTCAGGGTAATTAAAGTGATCCCCTTCATCCTGGTGGGTAGGTAGCAGCACCCCCATAGATTGACTGGCAGATAGTCCCAGCAGAGCAGGCTGAGCATGGGCGCATGCTGAGTACACTCTGCGAGTTCAAGTGCCAGAGACTACTAAGGTTCCATGGAAATCCAAATCCTAAAGAAGTAGAGGATTGAAAAGATTTGGTGGCCTGTGTATTTAGGATTATTCGTAAACTGATAGATCATATGGTGGATATGGCATGTAGTCCTTCTTATGATGTTGTTGGGAATTGGTGGATCTTAGTTACACATATGCACAATGATTCCACACTCTCGTGGGATGATTTCCAGTATTTGTTTCATGAGGAGTAATACCCACCTGTATACGCTCTATTCGAATACAAGATATTTTGCAGCTTCATCAAGGATGTATGGTACTAGAAGAGTATGCATTTCAGTTCCCTGACTATACACGCTACTCTATCGACATGATCATATATGGCTACATCAGAGAATGAATGATTGAGTAGGGACTTCACATAATGATCTGGGATAGTGAAGTATTACTCGGAATCCATACATATTATGTGATGCTATTGTAATCACTTATTAAAGTGGGATTCCTAACACAGGGACTTCTAAAATCCCAAGTTGGCAGAAGGCATGACAGGGATGAGTCACCTGCAGCAGTCGCCAGACCCCATAGATCTCTGAACATGATACCCATACATGAGTAGATATAGGGGACTAGTTGTACAATATAATGACTGCACAAAGCGTCGGGGAAACCTAGAGAGGGCTGATGTTGTAATTGTGATGGTAGAGGTGACAAGGCATGGGAATGGCTGACCAAGAACACTGAGTATCCTAGGAAGGTGGTAGATGAAATACCATGCCAGAGACAATGCCATGACCAGTAATCTATTAGTTGGATACCTGGTGGTCCCTAGGTAGGAAGATTTAGTAGTGGATAAGATGGAGTTAAATGTGGTGGGTGACGCTATAAGGTCCTTTCACCACCACTACTAGGAAGGCCATGTTAGGCTCAGAGAGCTAGTGGTCGGGACCTCAGACTATTGCAGGCTTTGGACGTCTAGGATCTTGCAACACACAAAATTATTCAGTTTATGATCTATCATTATTATACTCATGCTTCAGAATTATTAGAAAAATATTATATACATTCTTTTATCTATAATATAATTATGTTGGTGCTAGATATTCTAGTATAGATGATTGAAAATCAGTTGTGCCTGGAGTTTCCTACATGGAATGCTTCCTACGTATATTTAATCTACCACCAGTGTGAGTTATATCTTGGAGGAGAGAAGATCACATGGGACCTACTGGTCATCACGATGGAACCCTATGATGTTAGCTTTGGAATGGATTGCCTTTACATGGTTCAAGACTATATTGACTATCACCATAAACTAGTTATATTTCTATATGCTGATGGGACAAGGTTCTCCTTATTCAATGAGAGAGACCTCATATTAGGATGAGTGTGTGGTGTGAGCAATAGGTGACATCATATTACCCCTAAAATAGTGTTTATGACCCCTATAGTTGGGTACTATTTACATTTCTATATTTCTTCATTTATGGATGATTATATGAACTTCTTTCCTGAGGACATTCCGGGACTACCTCTAAGGTGGGAGTTGGAGATTTTGCAGGGAATGAAAACTTGGGACTTCCATGATATCTTCTATAGAGTACCATATAGTGCCCATTGATCTCTAGGAGAAGAGGTAGAAACTAGAGGACCTTTAATAGAAATGATTCATTAGACCCAATGTGTCCCCCTAGAAAGCTTCAGTTTTGTTTTCAAAGAAGTAAGATGGGAGCTTTCCGCTTTTTGTGGATTATCATCACCTGAATAAGGCCATGATAATAAAAAAATATTCCCAACTGGTGCTTGATGGCCTATTTGATTATTTTTTAGTATTGATATGGTTATCTAAGATATATCTGTTTTCTGGATACTAGAAGTTGTGGTTTCGTGAGGCTGATATTCCAAAGCTGGGTTTTTAATGTCGCTATAGACACCTAGAGTTCCTTGTGATTTTATTTTGTGTAAAAAACAACCCACTATTTTCACGGATTTTGTGAACCAGGTCTTCCAGCTATAATTATAACATTTTTTCATTGTCTTCATTGATGACATACTCATATACTCTGAATCATAGAGGGAACATGCAGATAACTTGACAAGTGTTCTTGATTTACTTTGATGGCACTAGAATAATGGGAAGCTCTTGAAAGGAATTTTATGGATACAGAATGTTCACATTCTATGGTTTTCATTTCCGAACAATGTTTGTCTATGGGTCTAACAAAGATTAAAGAAGTTATTTCTTTGGATCCACCCACCAATGTGTTAGTGGTGTGGAGAAATTCATGGCATGTTGATATAAAACAATATATTTATGGAAGATTTATCTTGTATTTTAGCCACTTTGACAGCTCCAATGTAGAATGAACAGTTGTTTACCTGGTGTGAGGAGTGCTAGAAGTCCATCAATGAGTTGTGGTAGAGGTTGATTAATGCCCCAATTTTGAGATGACAGATTAGTCACTGAAATTGGATAATATTTATTGTAAATATATTAATATTAATGTTTTTCAAATTTCATAAACATCACTTTTAGTCCAATTTAGAAATTGAACTTCATTTCTCATCATTGTGCAATTCATGCTTAAAGTTTCAATTTGGGAGCACTCAATAAATTGCATATGGAAAATACATTGTTCATAATTTTAATTTGATATTTTGGTATATTATTCGTAACTTTATTTGAAACATTTTATATTTTAGGTCTGATGGATGAATCCCAAGGGAAGATGTATATTTTTGCGCCTGAATGCAGAAATTTGGTGGAAAAATCAAAATGGGCCTAAGGCCCATAAAACAAAAGTGGGGCCCACAAACCAAGCCCAATGAAGCTCAAATTTTTAAAGTAGAAATATAATAATTTGAGTAACATTTAATTAAACTATGGCCAGAGCTAATTCTGATTTTTTCATGATGATAAAGGGATCTAAAGTTGTGTTTTAAATGGTGGGACCAATATTCATGCACATGAAGTCGTCCCACCATTTACACCATTACATCCAAACGGCTAGACCAAATTTCCTGAACATTTTACAGAAAATATATGATAGATGTACGAGCATATATCTCTTCTATGACCCCTATGAATTCGTCATCCATCAATATAAAATTCAGACATCAATATGGTGGACGAATCCGGATGAATTTCTGGGTCAACTTCGAAACGTCATATTCCCTTGATTTTCTCACTCTCCTTATAACTGTCCCAATTAATGGAGATGTAATTTATTATTGGGGGTGTATATAAGTATCCAAATATACCTATATAAGGAGCATATTCTGAAGGTAATGGGGATCGACTATTTTTTTGGAATGAACGTTTTTATTTTCTTTCAATTATATTGTCATGCTTTCATTTTGTAATCGATCATCAATTTCTCACAAGTACGTTTTTTCATTAACCATCATTTAATTAATAAAATATCATCATATTATTGTTCTTATTTATTTATTATTTATTTTTCCATATCATGTTCATTCCATTGCCTTAGGGAGTGAGGTTATTCACATTATCTTTTTTGAAACTCATCACACAACGGTGGAGTGATTGTTTTTTTCTTCTTATCCAATTATACCATCATAAGTCTACTAACCACTTTCATTGATAGAATAACATCATTGGGGGGATTATCCTATAATGGTTTGAACCAAGGGAGTATCAAGGGGTGAAGTAGATGTTATTTCTTAATTTAATAATTCTTAATCAATTCTATTTTTGAGATTTTAATTCTATGATTTACGCTATCCTTTAAACTCACCAATTTTAAGGATACACATCCCGAGTGCTAAAACGATCCTCTACCTTGGAGTTCTTATCCATATTATCCTCCAAGTGTATATGTGATTAGACATAAGATAGTGGAACTCAAAATTGGTGAGTGATTTGGGATGGTTGTATTTCGTTAAAGGAAACACTCGAATCTAAGACATTGAAATAATTTAAAAAGAAATTCATCCAATACACCTCATGCGATAACCGAGGATCAACTCATGATTTTAAATTGAATTCAGATAAGTCTTTAAAATATCAAATAATCCTATCAATTAAAACCAAATATGGCCACTTCATATCCAAATCAACACCATCAAATCACCTTCTTAGAATGCATGTTTCTTAGGATTCTTCTTAGGTCTCTGAGGATCGATAACCCAAGCCGTACTACAATGACCGCTTACACCATACAAATTGGGTAAATTTGGGCACAAACAAATTTTTGTGTTGTTTATGAGGACCAAGTAAGTTCATTAGACCAAAAACCTTATTTTATTACCCCCATTCTTCAATTATCACCCCAATTCTCTTATCTTTTCCCTTTCTCATTTTTTTAATTTGGCACATGTTTACCTACGCCAGCGATAACTCAAATGGATTAGTTAGGGTGGATAGTCCTAGGTCTAGGAAGTCTAGCAATAATAGAGGTATTTTTCCATTAGATCCAAATATTCATAATACTCCAGATTCAGAAGATGAGTTCGATACAATAGATAATCTCCCACAAAACCAAATCACAAACCAGGGAGGGAACCAAAATAATGAGCAGGACCCTAACAAGGGAATTGTTGCAGAGCCGACCATGAATGACTACCTCACACCAAACTGGACCAATGCACCCTCATAAATTAGGTACTATAACATAGGATATACCCAATATGTTTTCAAACCCCATGTCCTAAACCACCTTCCAACCTTTCAAGGGATGGAGTCTGAGATGCCTTACCTTCATGTTAAATAATTTAATGACATTGTTGAAACCATGTGCCCTAAAAATAAAATTGAATCTTCTAAAATGAGAATTTTTCCTTTTTTTCTAAAGGACTGATCAAATAATTGGTTAAAAAATTTGATACCAGAATCCATTTACTCTTGGGACCAACTTCAATGAGAATTTTATAAAAAATACTTCCCCCATCACAAAACAATTTCACCTAAAAAGACCATACAAATTTTTTTTGAAAGAGATGTAGAAAAATTCTATGAAACATGGGAAAGAATCAAGGACACATTAAAAATGGTAACACACCATGGTTTCTTAATCCTATAACAAGTGAGAATTTTCTATGAATGGTTGGGTCCCAGAAACAAACAATTCATTGATATGATGTGTAATGGAACCTTAAAAAACAAATCAGCAAATGATTCTTACGAGTATCTAGAAAATCTTGTGGAACAGAACCAAACATGGGGAACATCACCATACTATGAGAAGACACCCAAATCTGGTGGTATGTAGAATCATGGAGAATAATAAAACCTTATAGAAAAACTTGTTTCACTCATAAGGATTGTTGAGGAGATTGATCTTAGGAAGGTCCGAAAAACCCAAACTGTTGAGCTTGTTTGTACAATTTGTGACAAACATGACTACAAGACTGATAATTGACCAAACATTCCTTCTATCAAGGATGTTATTTTAGAAGGACCACCAGAAGAAGTTAATGCAATGACAATTCAAAATCCACAATTTGCAAACACCTTCAATCCACGGTATAATGACCATCCAGGCTTTCATTGGAAGGACAATCAACAACCAACACAACAAAAATGTATCAACCTATACCCTCAACAAAAAATTCAACCTCATAATCAGATCCAACCACAACCGGTGCAATTCCAACATCCTCATGTCCATTATCAACAACCTATCCAACAACCAATGTATCCTCCTAGGATAAACCAACAAGATCAATCACCAACCCAAATTGTTCCACAAAGCCTACTAGAAATATTGTGAAAACAAATAGAAAAAATGAACTCAGAATTGTCATCCATTAAACAAGAACATAAAACCATAAAAAATGAAAGGACCCCATGCCCACACATGACATTCCACAGAAAACATCAAGGGGAGAGACAAGTTTCACTCAAACAACTCATGAACAACTAATGGCTGTGACAGTTTTATAAAGTGGGAAATCAATTGAAAAACCTGAACAAATATGTCAGAAACTATGTGAAGCTTAAAAATCTAATGAAAATTCAAATGAACCACAAGATCAACTTGAAGAAACTGATAACTATGTGAAAGAAACTACACTTCAACAAACAACCCCCCAACCTTCACCATTTCCTCAATGCATGAGGGGTAAAACCAGGCCTGAATTGAGTGAAATATTGGGGGATATATTCTCACAAGTCAAGTTGAACATTTCCCTTTTCAATTCCATCAATACCATACATACCTACTCAAAGTACCTTAAGGACCTTTGCACTTTTAAAAGAAAATTTTAACATAAATACCATGTCCTTTTGGCTTCTAATGTCAGTATCACCATTCAAGGGACCATTCCTCTTAAGTTGAAAGACTATGGTTTCCCTTACATCAATGTTGAACTAGGAGAAAGAAAATTTTTCAAGGCCATATGGGACCTAGGTGCTAGTTTTAATCTCATCCCCTATGATGTGTACTGCCAATTAGGCCTAGAAGGGCTCCAACCCACATCAGTCACACTTCAACTTGCTGATCATAGCATTAGGGTTCGGAAGGGGATATTAAAGGATGTTTTGGTAATGGTTGAAAACTCCATCTAACCTTCTGACTTCATTGTCCTTGAAAACCATCCAAAAAATGTAAGTAAGGAACAAACCACAATCATATTTGGTCTTCCTTTCCTTGTAACAATAAACTCTATTATCTGAGTTCAAAATGGGAACATGACCATCACCTTTGGAAACATGAGTCTAGACTTAAACATCTATAATGAAAGCTCACAAATAGGGGTTGATGAGGACATTCATGATGTAAACCTGATTGGAATCATAGATAATGAATCCATAGAACATCAAGGAATATTTTATGGAAGTTTAACTCCGGATGAGGTGGATTTCCTTTTTTCACATAAAGGAAGTTAATCTAATTGGCTTTAATAATTTTCAAATATCTCTTATGATGATGTATTTGGTCCAAAAATCAGTGAAACCTTTCAGGAAACCACTTTCATAGAGACCAATCAAACTTCCTTCCCTAAATCTGATCAAACCAAACTTGTAGATGAAATTTCTACACATGCGGATTCGATTATATCTATAACTCTAGGAAACAAAATCGATCTTTATCCAATGTCCCAATCTTCTACTGAAATTCTCAACCAACCTGATCTTGAATTTAAGGAACATCCCACTGCACTCAAGTATGCCTTTCTAGGGGACAATCAAACACATCCTATTGTCATTTCATTTCTCTTGAATCCAATCATTATAGGATGATTTTATATGTCTTTAAGAAACAAAAGAAATCCATTGGTTGGACCCTATCTGATATTCATAAGATTATCCCACTAATAGGGACTCATAGGATTTTTTCTAGAATCTGATTCAAAGACATGTCATCAACCTCAACGGAGACTCAATACTAATCTCATGGAGGTAGTAAGGAAAGAACATCTAAAATTGTTAAAAGATAGTATCATCTATCCTATAGTTGAGAGTGAGTGGGTGAGCCCAATCCAAGTGGTTCCCAAGATAGCAGGAATCAAAGTGATAACCAATAAGTATGGAGAGATTATTCCAACAAGGGTGAGTAGTGGATGGAGGGTCTGCATTGACTATAGAAAGCTAAACTCATTCACTAAGAAATACCATTTCCCCTTACCATTCATTGACCAAGTCCTTGAGAGAGTGGAAGTTCTGGAGTTTTATTGTTTCTTAGATGGGTACTCATGTTACAATAAAATTGAGGTCTCCCTAGAGGATCAAAGGAAGATTACATTCACCTATCCATTCGGATCCTTTGCCTTCAAACACATGTCACTCGGGTTATGAAATTCCCTTGGAACCTTCCAGCAGTTCATGATGGGAATTTTCTCAAACATGGTAGGGGATTTTATTGAGGTCTTCATGGATGACTTCTTGGTGTTTAGGGATACATTTGAGGGATTTTTGAGGAATTTGGAGATATTTTTGTCAATATGAGAAGAGAAGAATCTGGTACTAAATTGGGAAAAATGACATTTCATGGTTAAATAGGGACTAGTCCTTGGCCATCTGGCCTCGTGTAGGGGGATTGAAGTCGATAAATCCAAGGTTGAAATCATTCTTCACCTTCTATTACCAAAAACTGTCAAGGATGTGAGGTATTTCTTAGAGCATGCTGGTTTCTATAGAAGATTCATTAGGAACTCTTGTTCAATCGCTCGTCCCCTTTGTGCTCTCCTAGTAAATGATGCTCTCTTTATTTGGACAGGAAGTTGCGAGGGTTTATTCTCAACCCTAAAATTTTCTCTCACCTCTCCTCCCATTATGAAGTCTCCATATTGGATCCTTCCATTCGAACTCATGTGTGATATGAGTGACTTCACTATTGGTTCTGTCTTAGTACTAAGATGTGAGAAAACTCATTATGTCATTACTTATGCAAGAAAATATTTAAATGATTCTCAAATCAACTACACCACCACTAAGAAAGAGTTACATGCTATTGTGCTTTCATTAGAAATGTTTTGGTCCTACCACTTAGGATCCCCCCTCACTGTTTTTACTGACCATTCTACGCTAAAATACCTATTCCAGAAAAAAGATGCTAAGGCTAGACTGATTAGGAGGGTCCTTATTGTAAAATAATTTGACCTCAAAATCAAGGGAAAAAAGGTTGTTGAAAATGTTATAGCTGGATATATATCTAGTATAGAATTTAATGAAAAATCATCTCACCTTGATGTGTCTGATTCATTCACTGATGAACACTTATACTCTATGAGTGACCGCCCTTGGTATGTCGACATATCCAACTTCTTATTTAAAGGATTTATTCTACAATTCTTAGGGACTCAATCTAGAAGGAAATTCTTTTATGATGTCAGGAACTATTTGGTTGATGATCCATACCTCTATAAGTTCTTCCCTGACCAAGTTATTAGGAGGTGTGTCCCAGAATTTAAACAAGAGTCCATCCTTAAATTATGTCATAGTGAAGCATGCAGAAGTCAATTTTCTTCTAAGAAAACATCTTATATGGTTGTTCATTGTGGTAAATTCTGGCCCACCATCTCAAGGGACTCCTAGACATTTTGTCAAAGCTGTCCTAGGTGTCAACAGGTAGGGTCCATCACAAAAAGAAATCAAATTCCACTCACTCCCATCATAGTGATTGAAATATTTGATTGCTGGGGAATCGATTTCATGGGACCCTTCCCAAACTCTAGGGGATATCTCTACATCCTCTTAGCTATTTATTACATCTCAAAATGGGTTGATTCCATTCCTACCAAGACTAATGATCATCAATTTGTTATTTGATTCCTAAAAGAGGATAATATATTACAGATTTGGAATTCCGAGGGCTATAATTAGTGGTCGCGGAACCCAATTCTAACAACTGCCTATTCTCTTCACTCATGTCTAAGTATAGTATTACTAATAAAGTTTCCACTGTATACCATCTTCAAAACAACTGTCAAGATGAGTTGGAAAACAGAGAAATTAAGAAAATTATTGAAAAAATGCCAATTCCTATAGGAAATATTGGTTCGAGATTCTCTTAGATGCCCTTTGGGCATATCAAACTGCATTCAAAACTATCCTAGGCATGTCACTGTATAGATTGGTTTATGGATAATCATGTCATTTACTTGTTGAAATTGAGCATAAGGCCTTTTGGGAATTAAAAAAAATGAACTTCGACATTTCATTGGCTAAAAAACGGAAATTAGATCTTAATGAACTCGAGGAACTCAGGATGGAGGCTCATAAAAATTCAAGGGTCAATAAATCTATGGTTCAAGCCAACCAATATAAGAATCTCAAAGTCGATCACATTGAACCGGGAAAATTTGTGCTCTTGTATAGTTCAAAACTTCATCTACACCATGAAATGCTAAGGTCTAGATGGTTTGATCCATACCTAGTGCATCATGTGTACCCTCATGGGGCAATAAAGATTTAAGAACCCACAAGTGGTCATGTCTTCAAATTAAATGGTCATAGGTTCAAACCATTCATTGAATCATTCAATAAATAAGAAACCAAGGGGGAGTTAACAAATCCAACATATGAACCAAAGAAAAATTGATATATTTAGGGTCTATTTCGGGCTGACGATGTTAAACCAAATCGATGCATTGGAGGAAACCCGTTGTTTTCATGTTTCCAATCACTGTGAATCATCTTTTTTTTCCTTCTTCTTTATTTTGTTATTTTTTTATAGACTGTGGAAAAGTTCTTCTTTTATGAGTATGGATGGGTATTAAAGGGGAGCACCATATTCATCCGTGTCACATGGTTAGATCCCTGAGTAATACCATACCCAAAAATTTAAAAGAAGAACATGTATCATTAGTTTATTGTATGTTATTTTATGTTTTTGTAGGTATTTCAAAAAAAAATATTGTTGAATTGTTCTTCTTCTATGAGTAAGGATGGGTATGAATGGGGAGCACCATATTCATTCATGTCACAAGGTGTGATCCCTGAGTAATCCCTTACCTATATAAAATATAAAGAAGACAATGTATCCTCTGTTTGATTTTTAAAAATAAAAAAACAATGAAAACCATAAAAATGTTGATACTTGGTTGTAAATAAATTTTTGTGTTGTTTGTTTTGTCTGGTTTGTTGTTATTTGTATGGTTCGGGGATTATTTTTGGTGATACATATTTGATCAAGGAGGTGCCTACATATCCCAAGATATTAATGGAGTAATCTGGAGCATCATGAATTTCAACATCAAAAACAAGGTGAAATTTTTCCATGTTTATTGTTTGAAATATTTTTTAGAACACCTCTAATCTTCCTATACCCACTTCTACGTTTTCTTTAATCACTTGGGATAGTTTTATTCTATGTTTGGGGGAGATGAAATAAAAAATGATTTTTTTAATAAGAACATGCATGGAATGAAAAATTCCATTAACCTTGACCATGATAACACACATTGAAAACTCTGAAATTGGATATCAAAATTTTTTTAATGCCTTAATTCTGATTTTAATGCATGTTTAAGTTAGTTATCATAGTTTTTGGAAAGTTTGGTTGTCCGATGTGATTTTTCAAAGTTTATATTTTCATTCTCTTAATAAAAATTCCACAATACATGTCTATTGGATTGTGGCTGTAAATTTGTGTTCTTAGGTCCCTTTCATTATAGAATAGGGTTTTGGGGTCACTTTTAGTTTATTTTGAGTATCTAAAACAAAAGACAAAAAAACAAAAAAAAAATAATGAACACATAAAGAAATGTTTTGTCCTAATGCGTGGCGTCCGACACTTGGGGATCATGACTCCATAGTTTTCTTTCCAAGAGTTATGATTTATATCTCTATTGTAGAGCATGGAATTGGCAGTATGTGTGGTGTCCGACACATGGGGATCGTGACTCCATAGTTTTCTTGCACAGAGTTAGTCTTTTCATATCTATTGTGGTAGAAAAAAAACAAAAAAAATGGATTCTCATCTTAAGGATTAATGTGATTCCCACCTAGCGATTCCATTTTTCCCCTTGAATAATAAAATGGGCCCATGTCTTGTTTGATGCACAAAACATCATCATGCTTAATTGAAATTAGATGAATTGTGGCGATGAATTGGAATAAAGAAATGGGATTGGGCTTGGGATATGCTTATGTACCTAGTTTTTTTTAAATTATTTTGATGGGATTCATAAATTTGTTTGGTATGAGGTCTTTGGGGGATCAATGTGTATTAAAATGTTTTGGGAAAAGGGGATTCGAATTTCATATTTGTAATATATTTTGCTTGGGACTAGAAAAAATCAAGTTGGGGGGTGTGATTAGTCACGTAAAGTGGCTAATATTAATTCTTAATATCTTAATATTAATGTGTTTTAAATCGCATAAACATCAATTTTAGTCTAATTAAGAAATTGATCTTCATTTCCCATCATTGTGCAATTCATGCTTTAAGTGTCAATTTGGGCCCACTCAATAAATTACTTATGGAAAATACATTGTACATAATTTTAATTTGATAATTTGGTGTATTATTCATCACTTTATTTGGAACATTTTATCTTATAGGTCTGATGGATTATTCCCAAGGGATTTTGTAGATCTTTGCACCTGAATCCATAAATTTGCTGGAAAAAGTATAATGGGCCTAAGGCCCATCAAACAAAATTGGGACCCACAAACAAAGCACAATTAACCTCAAATTTTTACATTAAAAATATAAAAATATGTGGATCATTTTATTCAACTGTGGCCAGAGCTATTTCTGAATTTTTTATGATGATAAAGGGATCTGAAGTTCACATTTAAATGGTGGGCCTGATATTAATGCAGATAAAGTCGGCCCACCATTTACACTGTAACTTCCAAATGGATACACCAAATTTCCTGAAAGATTTAAAGCTAATATAGGACAGTTGAAAGAGAATATATCTCTTGTACAACCACGACATATTTAGCTTCCATCAATTAAAAATTCACACATCAAACCAGTGGATGAATCTGGATGAATTTCCGGGTCAACTTTGAAACATCAAATTCCCTTGATTTTCTCACAATACTTTTAACTCCCCCAATTAATTGAGATGTAATTTATTGTTGGTGGGTGTATCTAAGTCTCAAAATATTTCTATATAAAAATATTATACTTAAGGGAATGGGGATAAAATATATTTGTTTGGAATGAATGTTTTTATTTCCTTTCAATTTAAATGTCATGCTTTCATTTTTTATTCCCTTGCTAATTTCTCTGAGGTACGTTTTTTCATTCACCTTCTATTAATTAATAAAATATTATCATCAGCATCTTCTTATTAATTTCTTATTTCATTTTCCCTATCATGTTGATACCATTTCCATAGGGAGTGAGGTTATTCACATTATCTTTTGTGAAACTCTTCACACAAAGGTGGAGTGATTTTTTTCTTCATGTCCAATTCTACCATCAAAAGTCTACTACCCAATTTCATTGACTGAATAGGATCAATGGAAGCCTAATTCTATAATGGGTTTCTCCTAGGGAGTAGAAAGGGGAGAATTGGATGTTATTTCTTAATTTAATAATTCTTAATAAATTCTATTTTTGATATTTTAATTCAATGATTTTCGTTATCCTTTGAACTAACCAATTTTTATAATACACATACCGAGTGCTAAAACGATCCTCTACATTGGATTTATCATCAATAGGATCCTCCAAGTGTATATTTGATTAGTCTTAGGAAAGTGAAAACTCAAAATTGGTGAGTGATTTGGTATGGTTGTATTTATTTAAAAGAAACACTCGAATTTAAGACATTGAAAAAATTTAAAAAGAAATTCATCCAATACACCTCATGCAATAACCAAGGATCAACTCATGATTTTAGATTGAATTCACTTAAGTCATTAAAATATCAAATAATCCAATCAATTCAAACCAATGTTGGCCACATCATAGCCAAATCAACAACATCAAATCACCTTCTTAGAATGCATGTTTCTTATGTTTCTTCTTAGGTCTATGAGAATCGATAACTCAAGTCGTACTATAATGACCGCTTACATCATAAAACTTGGGTAAATTTGGGTGCAACCAATGACCAATATATGGAGATCAAATTGTGGTGTATTGTGACACATGAGGTGCTGGGATCAGTTGTGTGTGGATGAAACAATATGTGGATATCGTATATGGGTTGAGGTAGTTGAGACATCATTAGCCAAACTAAGAAACTCATGATATAGAGTTAGAAATGGAAGTCTTTTCCATAAGGATGAGGAGTAATTTCCATATAGGATTTCACATTGTATTTTACACAGACCATAAGAGTCTAAGGTATGACATCAGCCAGAGAGACTTGAACCTGAGGAAATGACTATAGTTAGAGTTCCAAAATGACATTGACTTTTGGATAGTCTAAAGTCTAGGGAAGGGGAATGGTGTAGTATATTCCCTTAGAAGGAAGTCCTAGGCTCGCCTAATGTGGGAAGATTCCAAAAAGATAGCTTCCCTAAATATGGCCATGGTGGAGTCGGAGGGTACAATTTTCATATAGTCAATGGTGTTGAATCCTTCTCTCCTTGAGCATGTGAAAGAGTTGAAGCTAGGAGACATTGACTAAAATGTTTTCTATGACTATATATCAACAAGTTGTTTACCATATGGGTATTCTGTAGGAGGGAATCATGAGATCTTCTTCCAAGGGAGAACAATGGTTCTAGTCATGATGTAGGAGGAGGTGATGCTTGTATTCTACACATCTCCCTTAGTTGTACATATATGTGTGGAAAACAAATACATGTATCATCAATGGTAGTTTTGGTGGTTTGGAATGAGATAATAAATAGATGAGTTTTCTATGAATTCATTAATTGTCAGTTAGTGAAGGCTGAGCACCATGTTTTGTAAGATTTGTTGCAGCCTCAGAAGATTCCAAAGTAGAAATGGGAAGACATATCCATGGAATTTGTCACTAGGCTTCCATGCACAATGAAAGTATATGAATCCATCTGTGTGATAGTATACTGACCCACGAAGTCGGGACACTTACTTTCTATATGGGAAAATAGTTCAGTAGAGATTTTGGTAAAACTATATGTATGGGAGATTGTCTGCCCCCATGGGGTAACCTTGACGATTGCCTCTGATTATGATACACGGTTTACATCATGATTGTGCAGAGTTCTTCAATAGTCATTCGGGACACATCTACATATGTGTATAGACTTTCAGCCCCTAACATATGGGAAGATCGAGCACAATATCCAAGTGCTATAGGATATGCTGAGTGACTGGGTGTTGGATTTTTTCTGGAGTTGGGAGAATCACCTACCTTGGGTTGGGTTTGAGTAAAATAATAGCTACAACTCCAGCATCGTGATGGAAACATTTGAGGCCTTATATGGGAGACCATGCCGGTCACCCTTATGCAAGACAAAGATTGGAATGTCATCTTTTATGGGCCCATTCTTTGTGTAGGAAACAGTAGAGAAAGTACAGGTCATCCATGAATGGATGAAGATGCCTTGCAGCTGACAAAAATATTATGTAGATCATTATCATATGCCCTTGGAGTTCGAGCCTGGAGACCAAATGTACATGAGAATCTCCCCACAACATTGGATATAGTGGTTTGGATGGGGATGAAAGTAACACCAATGGTTCATTGGGCCATTCGAGATCAGGCAGTGCATCATTTAGGGTTTATATCATCTTGCCTTACTAACATAGTTGGATCGGACGCACGATGTTTTTTGTGTGTTGTAGTTGAGAATATACATCAAATACCTCACAAATGATATTGAAAAGGGAGAGATGGATATAGTGAAAGGATCCACCATTTAAGATCACCCAATAAAGATCAAGGACCGACATGAATAGTCCTTGCGTGGAAGAACCATCCCTTTAGTTTGGGTGCTGTGGAAGCATAGAAACATGTAAGAGAGTTCTTCGGAGAGGGAGAGCAAGAAGAGGGATCTGTATCTTAAGTGGTCTGGTTAGTTTTCATTTGGGCGATTAAAAAAATAATTGAGATAATGATGTAGATAACATGTTTTCCTTAGTAATATTTTGAAATATTTTTAAATATTTATCCAGTGATAGGAATTGAGACGGCGTGCGATTTTGAGGTCCAGTGTTCCCAAAATTAATTTTATATGATTTAAAATATATATTTTATATTTTATATTGGAAGATAATTAAAGAAAATGGGATAAATATTAAATGGATGGTTATATCATAAAATAGAGATAGTGGTTCGATTCGGGATATAGGGTTTCCCCTAGTCACAATATAAAACAAGTTAGTGGGGAACGTTCCAACCCCCAATCATTATTGGGGTAGTTAACTGATTAAATAAACTGATTTATCTAGTAAATTAAATTTCATTTAACCTATGTAAGAATCAATAAGTGTCTCTCTCTATTTATTTTCTATGGTTTTTTCATAATATTAATCGTTCGCAATGAATCCACCTTTCCTTTATTTTCCATTGGAGAATGACGAATTAAGAACGGTGATGGAAGTTTCGTTTCCCACAAATCGAAGTGTGGTGAACCGAAAGGATATCGGTAAAAACATTCCTTGTCTGCAATGATTATTCATTCTAGTTAGGACTCAAATATGTAATTTTTACATTTCTGATTAATCATCGAGTGTGTTGTAAATTAATTCTTCATAATACACCCTCTACACCTATCTGATTTTGTAATATATACTATTTATCAATTGATCATCTTACCTGGATGCCTGTTCATGATCGTTTGGCCAGGAATTCTTGGATAATGAACCAAATAGTCACTTACATGCCTTTCCCACCCCAATTCATTGTGTTCTTTGTTGGCGGAAACCTACGGCTCCCAGTTCAATAGTTTTCAGTCAAACCAATCTTGATCTGGCACTCAAATTTAGTACATTTTTGTGGAATGATGATGGATTTGTGAGAAAGGAATAGTTCTAGAAATGACCAGAGGCATTGATGAATAATTTTAAGTATTAATTTTATTCTAATGAGGATCGAAATTGTAATGGGGTTTAGAAGATCCCAAAAACCCTAATTTATGAATGAGGAAAATTCACTATGAACGACGATGAGATTCCACATTATTTGGTCAGATCCAGATCACTATAGAGTATATTTAAGAGGACTTGACCAAATACAAAGAATAATTAGAAGCGATGGACAAAATCAAAGAAACCATAGTTTTTTTTCAGAAAAACCCGACTACACTCCGTGTACGATAATGAACACACGACATGTAGCCTCTCACAACGGCGAGACAAGGTAATTGGGGATGTTAAGGAGGAAATGACAAGTAATCCACCTGAAATGTTGTGTACCCCCTTACCATGTGAATAATTAGTGTAAAAAATGACACTGCTAGGAACATGAAATGTGCCGACAATAGGGGTTTTCAACATGGACAACATCCCATGTGGACCAACATGCCATGATACAGAGTAAACATACATATCCAACATACATGGTCCCTGTCCTGGATAGTTAGGACACAAAGTGTAGTCCACATACATAGCATATTCTACTACACTAGGAAAGACCCATGTAATGACCATAGACATGAAAAAATAGTAGAGAATGACCACACGACTTGTAGGTCCTTCACACACTAAGTGCTATCAGGATAATTTGAACGATATTTAATCCACCATATCTCCTTCATTTGAACTCATATTTTGGCATGCTAGATGATAATCGTAAGTTTTTTTCTTCATATAATGTGATGGTTCTATCAGAAATAGATTTTATGTTAGGAAATGAATGTTAAAGGTTTAGAACATGTATAGACGATACCCAATGACAACAGTGATCAGTCAGGTTTACCAAGGTCTACCGGGCTTACCCTACAACAGCGCAAGGTAGTTGATTTACCGAATGGAAGTTCTGAGCTTAACCACTAGTAGGAATGGGCAGTGTCATACCCTGATGGTCCTCATGTTTTACCATTTGGTTGGATCTGGGTGGTGGATTTACTCAACATTCTTGGCTTACTGTCTAGTCGGACTAGACAAGGGATTTCTCCAATGAACATTCAGAAATAACCCTCTAGTTGGGATGGGAAAAGGAAATTTCCTAAAGGCTTACTAGGCATACCCTCCAGATGGGATGGCTGGTGGCATTCCCTGATGATCTTTTATGCGTAACCTTATTGCTGGGCTAGGCAGTGGCGTTTCCTTTAAAAATCACCTGGCTTACCGTCTAATAGTTTCTAGGCAGTGGCATTCCTCAGTGGCTTCCCTGAGTGGTACCACCTAGAAAGAATGGGCAGTGGATTCCTCAGAGGCTACAAAAGTAGAAACTCGACTATGTAGCATAGCGTCGAGGCATTGTTGGACTTACCTTTAGTCTCACAAGGAAGAGGGGAACTTCCCCTTCGAGATGCTTTCTTGCAATGTGACATAAAAATCATGCGGGAAGTCAGTGCCACCTAAAGCAGACAGTATTGAGGTATTGGTATATGAGCCCCATTGAATTGTGTCTTCTACTAAGATGCATGAGGTGATGGGAATAAAAGATTATTTTTACCTTGGAACTCTTGTCTACTCACTTTTTTAGTTTGACCTGTGAGATGGAGATCCCCTTACTCTCTTGTTTGAGCTTCCTTGACTGAGCATATATATCTATCAATTTATAGTACCCACTCCTAGGTTCTTGGCCACTATTTTTCTTGGATTTCCATAAGACATGCATGTTATTCCATGTTATTTCTATGTCTAGATTCTTATGATTTTATGAGTCTAATCTATGGCTATAAGTAGTGAATAAATAATGAGGATTTTATATCCTCACCATTTCGAGCTCCTTGTGTTCGGATGAGTGTACTTTCACTCTCTTGTTGGATTGATATATAATCATTCCATTCTCTTTTATCATACCTATTTATCTCTACATATTTCTTCTTCAGTGTATCTCTTAATACCCCTTCACCTTTTCAAGGTGTTCAACTGGGTATGTATATACCCAACCCTACAATGTATTTTCCCAACATGTGTTGTCTCTTTAGCAGATGAAGGGAATATAGATTGTGATCTCAGAGAATAATAGGGATATAGGCTGTGTGGACTACATACATTGGTCGGAGTTGGGATACCAGAGAGGAGCACTCTTTACTGTTATACCTTTTCATTTTCCTTCATGTTTGGATAGGTTTTTTGTTTTGGTGTGTGTGTTTTTTGTTATACTTTTTAATTGACAGTATTGTAATTTTGTAACGTATAGAGGTTCATCAATGTTCATTTTACATTTTTGCAGTTTTCACTTTTTCTACTTTTCCTCTGAATATTTTCATTGTGTAGGATTCATGTGTGTGTACAAGTTTTAGGAAAAGGATTCCCCAAGTTTAGTTGTTCTTTCAACATTCTTTTCCACCCCCTATTTTATGGAGGTAGGCATGGGGTAGTTGTATCTCGAGCCCTATATTTTGTTGGTTCATGACAAAACCAGAGGTATATTCATCCTTAGTACAAATTAATTTTATCTCTATACTCCTTTGTAGGATTACAATAAAATCCTCCTTTAAATCATGGTCCATTGTCACCACTTTCGTATGCGTTCTATGTCATTTATTCAGATCCAATAACATCAAGATCATGGTTTACAACTCTTCCCATCATATCTAAGAGATGCTGGAGAATTCATGGAATGACGAAATTTCCCCATTCTATAATAGATCATGTGGTGTGTGTTGGAATAAATTTTTGATTAGATTTTTTGTGAAATTTGGAAATACTAGTAATTTCCACTTATTTCTTACATAAATCAAGACTCACTTGAGAATTAATATTTTAATGACTATTCCAATCTAAATAAATATATTGTGATATATCAGGTTTCAGAGAGCCTTTGGTCAATCCTTCATGTCCATAAATATCTTAGTGTATCTTCCCTTATTTGGATTGTTTCTCCATATATGTGAGACAAATATAGGTACTGAATTTTATTAGAACTACATGTGTCTTAATTCGCTCTCTGATAAAATATGAAGTGATTCCATATTCCACTTTTCCATCCCATCCATGAGGTAATAATAATTCCCCCTTTCCCTTGCATATATTCTATATCTATGAAAGTAAATCCTTAGGAGATCTATGTAAAAGTTATTCTTGGAATCCTAATGGGATTGTAATTATCAACTCAATCATGGCAGACTCATTCCTAAATTCATTCATCATTTTTTTGGAACATTATATTTCTATAAGAAAAATAATCTTTTTAGAAGCATAGATCCTTAAAAAAATTCCAGGAAAATAAATAAGAATATAATTTGAATCTAATGGATAATGTTCTCCAATATGGATCTTCATAATATGTTCCCCCATGTGTCCTATCAACTAGAGACATCTTCATCCTCAAAAGATAATATTTTAATCTTCACAAACTATAAAAATATTGAAACATAATATTTTTATGAACATGGTCTATGGATATTCTTTACATTCTAGTCCAATTTCATTATTCCATATCTTGCCCCCCAAGATCATGATTAAATATATTTGAACCATACATTTAGATGAATGTAGAGAATTATTACTTGGTTTTTTATACCAATTTCAACTTATATACTTCCTCACTTTACAATAAAAGAAATATGAATTTAATCATTAGTCTCAACTGCTCAACCTAATTGACCTTAATTTGATAAATGCAAGATACATAGAGCTCGTTAGGGTGAAAGGATTAAAAATGTTTCATATGAAAAACATTCAAGCACATACCTTCTAGGATATCCCTATATGATTCCATAGTAAAAGTGAGGTCATAAAAGAAAAATGTAAAATGATTTTAGGGTCAACACTAAGGTCCCATCAATATTCCAGTTATGCTTGCTAGGTCTACTAATCTAGAAAATGTTTAGAGTACTCCATCATTCTGTTATTAAAATTTTGGATTAGATATAAAAAAAACATGAAAAACTATGACATGAGACCATTAATTTGAGTTAGCCATCACTAGTTTTATGTTTATGGAAATTATACATAGAGATTTCCCTAATCCATGATAAATAAAAATAGAGGGTCATTTCAACAGAATCATTTAGATTTATGAATGATATCATTGTACAATGTTTGAATGATCTAGTACACATTGATGTAAAATTTCAAACCATCACAAGTAATTATTATATGAAAATGAAAAAGAGAAATATGATATGTAATTTGAGGAAAAATTTATCTAATTTATTCATCAAAAGAAGAAGGAGGAGGAGCACCCACATCATGAAGTCTCTCCTCAAAATTATGTGTAAAGTGAAATAAATAGAATATCTATAATAAACACCGAAATATTTTATCATAAATTCACTAACACTTGATGAGAAGTATTTATGGACTTGTAATGATACGTTCTCTTCTCATATTCCACATTAACTAATTGGGTTGTTTTCTTATCTATGTCATTTAGAGAAAAACATCTCCATCGGATAGATTCCATTCATGTGTTTTCCTTTTATAATTATGCCTTCACTAGAGCTTCACGAGCCATGTATTTTCAATGTTCTATTTCTACACAATGACCCAATGATGGATTTTTGTTTTCTTTTTAAAAATGATTTACCTCCAAATTAGTATCTTCTAAAGCTTCCACTTGATGATTATAGAGATTAAATTGGATGACATCACATTTTTAGGTTTCAAACACTTCTTGAGAGATATGAACAAGATGGATATAGACATAAAAATATCAATATCCAAACCCTCATACCCAAAATCCAAGGTAGTGAAGTTATAGACTATCAAAATTAACAGTAATATTCTCTAAATGTGTCTTTATGATAATAGTTAAAACATAGTGCCAAGAAAAAATTCTCATAAACTAAAAATCAAGGAAAATTTTGGTATCTAGACCCTATTCACCCACTGTTATAAACCTATAATATAGAATTTGACTCATTACAAAAAGCATGATTCATTTAATGGAAATATTATAGGGGGCCCCTATTGTTTCTTCCACATTAACTATTTCGATTGGGTCGATATGCATAAAATATACTAATGAAGTACCCAATTCCATTGCAGTAGGTCTAATATTAGTAACAAAACTAAAAACTATTGTTGAAATTTAAATGATTGTATTGTTCCTGATGTGAAGGATAAATAAAGTTTAACACTCCCTTTAATGTTTTGAATTTTCGGAGATATAATTTTTGATCTTAGAAATTGGTTCTGAAAACATAGAGAAAGAGATAATCACTGAAACCAACAGTTTATTTAACTATAAAACATATTCCCCTAATATTTATTCATGAAAATAAACTATCTAGGATGTGGGATATTCCCATGATAGGTTAGTTTAATCACCAATAGATGGTAATATGATTTCAATGCCAATATAATCACACATCAACATCTACCAAAACTGATAGAGGTTTCCTAGATGATTCTCCCTCTCTTACTCCTCGTATTGGGTAATAAATTCTCCTCTTATAGACATAAAAACTATCATGTAAACCTATATAGGGGTTAAGGTAATAATGGTCTATATATATATTAAATAAGTCAAAATAACATCCTAGAAAGAGATGATATATTAATTTCTTTCTAGGGCTCCCTCACAATTTTCTTTTACCATCCCAAAATGTATAATGTAAGGGTTGAAAATTGATTCATGGAAATTATTAAATATTGTAATAGCTTACTCAAAATTAATGAACTCAATATAAACATCTGCAATATCAAGTAACATTATGAAATTGATAAGAATAAGGAATTGGTATGAATTTTGGAATTCATAACATTTAAAGTGTTATATCATCGTTCCATATAGATATTGGAATGGTACACTAAGGGGACATGGAGGAAATTTTTATTGTGTATGACATATTAACCTATAAATACGAGAAAGGGTGGTTACAACTATGTTAATGGGATTCCCTTAAACAAATTTGGTTTTCATCATCATGGTTTTGACCTGAAAACGTAAACAAGATTCACATGATAGTACAATCTACCTCTTAAAACATAGAGAAGAAATTCAATAGATAATGATCTATGAACACATATGGTGTAACTATATAAAAAAGTATTATATTTACCTGATTTTGGGATTAACAATATTATCAATGAACAATATAGATTTTTGAGTAAGGTAGGTCCAAGTGCACATAACCTTTGGCCTTGAAACACTAGTTTACCACGATATTGTTACTTAGTCGTTGAATGTGAGGATTCATCGTGGCTGAAGAGATTATCATAGTGACTTATTTCCCACTGTTAATAAGTCTCTTGCAAGGTAAAAATATTATTTATATCTTCCCAAATGCAAGTATTATGGAGGAACTCATCACACATGCCACCAAGGATTGAGACTCATCTCGGTTGACAGATATCCCATAAATTAATACCGAATTCACCTAGTTGTTGGTGGAATGTGTTAATTGATGACCACACATGGCTGATAAAATCCTATAAGTTCTCAATATGTTGGTACGTTGTGAACTAAGATATCCATACTACTTGATATAATGCAGTAAAATATAAATTCTTATAAAATTATATACAACTCTGATACACATAGAAATATCATACTCATTCATGATAGATGATCTCCCTATACAACAATTCCATCTTAAACTATTTCCTCCATTAGAATTATACCATTAAATGTTAAAAATGTATGAGTAGTTTAAATTTATAGATTATAGGGGCATATCAATGCTATCCTAGTATCAAAATTCCATGAAGATCCATTAAAATTTAAAACCATTTTTTACTCAAATCTGGGATTATATAACACATAGTAGATATGTTTTATTGGACACTAACCAAGGAATCCCAAAACTCAAGAAATAGAAGGCTTTAAAAATATGATAGTATCAAATGGAATATCGGGAAACTCAAAAATATATTGGGTAATATTTATAGAAATTGGATAATCCAAAAATTTAAATAAATGAATATTATTTTGGATATTCTTCTGGGGAATAATATGATACTGAATTCCGACCTAATTTTTTTTTGATACAATCCATTCTTTTCTCAACTAAAATCTTCTGACCATATAGATTCATCGACTCATAATCCATTTTTTTCTAAAAAATATATAAAATATATAAAAATTAAAATATTAGAAATCTCATAGCGTCAAGAACCCTCATAGTATCCATATCACTATATAGATTATAATATATTAATAAATTGGTATGTATAAATAGTTCCATAATGAACTAAAACATTCATTTTTTTTGGGATACTAGTTTAGGACTATGTTGCTTTAGTATGTGGAATTGTTTGACCCTAATGGGAGGTCTCTACGTGGAAGAAAATGTGGAATACATGCTATAAGGAAACCAAGAACCATCAAACCTTACTATGTGACAAATGAGTTCACTTGACACCTTCATATATTGGTGTTATCGCTCTTGAAGGACCACAATTACACTATGAATCAATGATGTAGTATTATTTCTTCCCCATAATTGAATCCTCTTCATGATTATTGGACTCAATTCTGGTATAGTAATTATTTGGGCTTGAAATGTTCTCTAAAAAGAAATATATTTTGAATTTGGGAAGCCAATGTCAAATTTGAAGAATAATGAATTGTGTAAAATTATAAAATTTCATAAAACCTCATTGAAAATATGTTATACGGAGACATATTCAACAAATTAAATCCAAAAAATGAAAATTGTTTGTTGGGTGATGAAATATCATCCCACCCCCATAAATGAATATCATTTTTTAGGAATGGAGGTAACATCATGCCCCATAAAACGAAAATTTCATTCAAATTTAGGTGGTAAGAAATCCCCCTAAATTAAATGAGAATCATTTATTGGTAATAAAGCCACATCAAAACCCCCACAAACGAAACATATTTTTTTGGTGTGATGCATCTTTTATTTTTTACCACATAGAATCAGGTATACTATACAATGTGATATGTTAAAAAATTGGTTATTCTCATGGAACCTATTTATTCCAAATGTGTTCCATAAAATAAGGGGAGGTGGAGAAAAGAGAATATGGGAAGAAGGATGATAACATTGAAAAACCAGTTGGAGATAAAAGTATATTAATAGAGAATCTTCAAGTTTTGAAGGTAATATGTTAACCACATACAATAATAGATATTGACAACGAGAATAGTGTCCTTGATTTAGAGGATTTTACCCCAATAGTAAACCCTTCATGAAAGTGAATACATATAAAGTCATCTGCAAAGGGATTACCCATATTCCAAAGGAATTCTCTCATTAATAAACATTCATTTTTGATGTATCCCATTGTGATTCCCCACCCTAGGTAAAAAAAACAATACATGGAATGGGGTTTCTATAAGATGTTCACCTTTCCTCTCTCACTAAAATCCATTTTCATAGAATTCAGATTTATATTATTCCCTCGATTTTCAATTAAAATTGTCCCCCTTAACCAATAATAATACATGAGTAAGGAAAAACATAAACGTCCTCCATGACCACCTAACCAATCTTGTCTAGGTGCAAGATCCACTAGGACTTCCTCCATTTGATCATGAATTGTATTTTTAATTGATATACCTGAATTTATGCTACCAACTAGTTGTAATCCCCAATATGCTAACAATCATTAATTCTATTAGTAATGTGGATTCCAAATCTAGAGGTGGTGGGGAGGAAGGAGACATCTCGATTCATGTAGAAATTCTTAAATCATATGTGCTGCCAAAAAATGTGAAGAGAATCAGAACATATTCCTTCATTTTTTAATCCTACAAATTGAAACATATGTCCTAGTTTAGGGTTCATAAACAATCAGCAGGATATGAATGGGAGAGCTTCATATTTCTTCATAACTACATAATCATATCCACTCCCTCATCCTTCATTGGATGTGGAGAAAACATATCCATTGAGAATCCCTCTTGGAATAATCCCCCAGACATTATTCTTGGGAATCATGATTTTCATCCCATTTTAATCCTTTCCATTATCCACTAAATTATGAATAATATAAATCCATTATTTGATTCAATTTAGATACAAGTTCCTTCCCAAAAATTATTATTCAACATGACGATCTTCTAAATTCTATTCATTATCATACTGGGAATGAATTACATGGGATTATAAATTTTTGGGGATCATATCACTAGCGTGGTCAAAATATCATAAATGGGCCACGCATGTATGTGTAAGTTCCAACCCTTACAAACTAAATGTGCATTTATTTCTCCCATGATGGGATATGTAGTAAGTAACCTTGAGGGTTTAACCCATAACCATCAATCTAGAATCATTTTTAATCGTCATCCCCTATTATTGTAAGTCCCAATGATATGATAAATAATATATATACTTGAGGTTCCAACCCAAAACCATTAATCCCCATCATCCTTAATGGGCCTCCTATATTGGTGTATGTACAAACCACAATAAACTATGTGGTATTTCATTACCAAATTGATGGGATACGTAGAAATCATACATAGGTTTAAAATACAACACCTTTAATCCACAAACATCTTTAATGGACATCAACTATATGTGTAACCACCGACCCTTAAAAACTATATGGAATTTTATTATTTCCTTTATGGGATATTTAGAAATCCTCTATAATGGTCAAAATCAACTCTATTAATCAAAAACTAAATTTATTGGGTCATATTCCTAGTAAGACCAAATCCACTCATAGATAATTGTATTGCCTCAATGACTTATCATCTCATCATTATAGGCTCAGGTTCATAGTAAGATTGTTATCCACAAGGATATAGTCTTTTTATGAATAAATTTGTCATATCATGCCATATTTCTAGTGGGATTTAGCATAAGGGAATTCTCATGTGTTTTTCCCACAAGATCCATTTCAAGAAACATTTTTTCATGGTACCCTCAATAAATGATGTTATACTATTGGGTCTAATATTTTTAATGTTACCTTAAAGGGTACAATGTGTCCCACTAAGTGGAACTAAACTATGTGGGCTTAGATTCCATTCATAAGGATATGTTGGAAGACCTTATAATTGGTCAAATATTAATATAAAAACAACACCTGTCTCCCTAGGTGATTGTAATGTTTTGAAATTTCCATGTAATTTTATTATGATTATATGGAATTATTTTGAGACTACACAATTTGAAGACACGTGATTCCCTAGCCCAGTGGTCCCAAAATAAAATTTTTACCTTTTTTTAAAGTATGTTCAGTAAACATGGGAGAGTGTTTTTATAACATCTTAACAGGTGCTCGGAAAAAAAGTATGAGAGCACTCTTGAAGATGAGATTATAGGATCTCATAGAAAGGACGTAACTTCGACCGGTAAGGGTCGAACATAAATGATAATTTTTGGAAATTTTAGAATATAATAAAATATCCTAAAAAGTAATTTTATTTATTTTCTAATCATTGAGAAAAGGAAGGCGGCATTGTGGTGCGGTGACAAGGCAATAGTGAGGCCCATTAAATGTGGACCCTGAATGGCTCGTTGTGAAACATTATCCACTATGTTGTTTCATACAGAAAACCGTGTGAAAACACAATGTTAGTGTGTAACAGAAATGCTACAACATGTTTCGTTGTATTAAACAAATGCGTTAGAGAGTTAAGAATTAAACCGCATGAAATTCTATGATGAATCTCCAGTGTGATTCCCCTCCAACAAGGAATGATGAAAGCCAGTGGAATATCATCTACATTGACGTACCTTCAAAAATGAAGCTGAAAAGAGATGAATGGTGTTGAATTCATTAACCCATGAGGATGGAATACTACGGTAACAAACGTCAAACATCATAGGTTGTTTGTTTCGATTCATGTTTTCACTGTTATTGTTCTAAAAAATGAACACAGATCAACCCACGAAGAGGTTGATCTGTAGATTGTCTATTCTTGTGAGAGAGTAATATTTCTGGATTTTCTATATGGGATAAAATTTTCACTTATATTGATTGATATAAAATCCCAAGACCCCGCATTTTTTTAAAAAATATAACGTTGACGGCGCAGGCTAACACCAACAAGGCCTAAGACCATCCACATGTGCACTCTTGCTGCATGAATTCATGAAATGGTGGAAAGATGAGTTCGAGGTCATTATAGTGAAGGTAGAACCTTATGATTTTGAATCCATAGATGAATTGAAAAAGGAACCACAAAATAAACTCTGGTGGCCCACATAAGAAACCGCCAGAGGTGGCCGTGGGTGGAGGGAGGTGGCACACCCGTCAGCGTGGAGCGGCAACAAAGACCCTTGGTCAGTGGTTGTAGTAGTGTAGTGGTGTAACACTGACGGACACTGCGTGGAGGTGGCGGTCCGCATCTGGGATGATCAAGGGAGTGATGGAGACTGTGACCACCAATTTCGTGGAACTAGAGTCCCACAATGCCACATTGGTGACGTGTTGACCTGGTCAACCCAAAGACTTAGTCTACGGGTGACATGGTGGGCCCAACTGGTTTCCCTGATCAAGTGTGCTGAAGACTAGAGATAGCTGTTCCAGGTCTGGATGGAGGTGCTGGCCCACCCCAGCGGGATGGACACACATGAGCAGGCTGAACCAGCCCTGAACATACTAGATCCGAGTCGGGTTGACCCATAGTAAGTCAGGTTAGGTCATCCCTGATAGGGATGGACTGAACCCAGACCCAATCGGACCCCATTTAGTTTAGAGGACCTTGTCTCTTAAACATGGTGTCTGGTTGACGGGCCATCAGTTGTGTTGGGATTCTTGTGACAATGAGGTCCTTTTGAGATACTCTACATTAGTTTTGGAAGAGTTTGGTATATGGACGGGTTGGATCAGACTCGAATCCAACTGGTCCCTTTATAAAAAATGTGTATATCTTACAGACCGAGCATCCCTTCGATGCACCATCTATTGCATTAGAGTCCTTATGAAATGAAGGTCCTTTGGGTAACTCTATGTGGGGCTTATTGGTTGTTGAGATAAGAATGAGGACTTGATTAACCGATTATCCAATATTCATGATTTCTGTGTATGGGAATCAAGTTGTTAGCTGTGAGGTAAAGAATGAAGAGAGACCCTTTGTGGATCATCATATAAGTGAGACAATGTGGATCAGCACTAAGAGACCATGTGTGGAATAGTACCTAGCGACCCTATGTCGATCAGCACCTATCGACCTTGTGTAGGTCATCACATAGTGACCTTGTGTGGATCAACACATTTCGACCCTATGTTGATCAGCAGCTAGCGAACTTGTGTGGATATGAACTAAGGGACACTATGTGGATCATCCCATAGAGACCCGATGTGGTTCATCTACTAGAAACCCTATTTGGATCAGGACCCAGCGACCGTGTGTGGATCTTCAACAAAGACTCAAAATATAATAAGATGATATAGCTTTACGACTAATTACCTATACTTATATAGTTAAGCTATACTTGGTGTGAGATATCTTTTACATTTTGATATGTATTTGAGATCTTACTTAGTGGTATTTCCTCTATGGTATTTCATTGTGGTATTTTCCTTTGTGGATTTCTAATAGACCTTATTGTGTATTAGGGTCCCTACTGAGTAGTGTTATACTCACCCTTGCATAGGATTGGCTACACCTATTGTTCTTGTGCAGATGATAGAACGCTTTGACTAGGTCTTTGGGGATGCATGTATAGACGGGGCTCAGAGGTGAATAGATAGTCATGGTGTGCTATAGAGACATCCAACAGAGATTTGTACCTACCCTTCAGGTATGATCCTTGGTGGACGACCTATAGAGAATATACTTCATTTTATCTACTTTCCTTTCAGTTGGGCTAGTATTTAGGCCCATTTACATTCTGTTTACACACTTTACTCTCAGTGGTGGTAATTTGTGGTTAGTGTACAATTTTATTTCCAATGTGTCTTGCTTTGTGTAGTATTCCATATCTCTGTGTGTACAATTTCAAAGGATATACCTTCCCTTTCTAGGATATGACTTTCCTATTCTAGTAACCATCCCCTAGCCTATGGAAGGTAGTCTTAGGTTAGCCAGGACATGGTCTATGGGGGATGGGTTGTGAAGAATTGGTATCATTGCATGCTCAGTTTTACCAGAGAAACTAAGAGTATTTATTTTTTATGGGGGAAATAGTGTTATGTGTCTTGAGTTTGGAATTCAGTCCAAGGAGTCTAGTGTTGGTGTAGAGGCCAATGTATCCACACACAAGGACATTGAATTATTTTTTTCCCACTCAGCAGACGAAAATACTGTTTTCATGGGTTTTAAGAATGTTTTTCCCTTGATATCTTTTGAGTTAGCTCACCAGGTATATTTTATTGACTATGGAACATCTGTTTCGCTATAGGATGCCTCCTCGAAGAAAACCATCCATAATTCTTGTGAGAGATCACAATAATAGACCACTTGGAGATGAGGCATTAGTGTAGGGACCACTTACAGCGATAGCACCTTCGGGTGGTGTGCTAGGAGCACTAACACCCGTAGAGAAGTAGTCTCTAATAGCCCCACTAGTGGATAGTGCACACAAACTATGACTGCTACATGAGTTCCAGAGATAGAGGCCTATGAGGTTTAAAGGCAAGATAGATGCACTAGAAGCTGAGGATGGGCTAGACGTAGTTATGTAGGTTTTTTCACCTGGTAGGGACACCTACAGACTAGATGGTGGTCCCAGAAGCTAGTATTTTCAGGGAATAGTAGGGAGATGGTGGATCTTGATTCTCCATACACATAAGGAAGTGACTGTTGACTTGTTGGATTTCTATAGCCTCATCAAGGTGGAATTAGTACTAGTGACTCTATGATTAGTGTATATTCAGGAGCTACTATACCTATAGCATTGCAGGCTAACTGTGGACCAGTACTCGGTATGGTTTACTAACCACTCCCACTACTCCACCAATAAAGAATGAGACCCTTTCATTAAGTCTTGGACCAATGAAAAGGGACTCTGATGAGAGATTAGGGCATCGATTATATCATTTAGCATTCTAACACAGTATAGAGTTCTAGAGAAAGATCTATTTGTGGAGAGATTCCTAGCCAAGCAGGCACTAACGGTGATAACCACCAACGGATGACAGGTGGACGAGTCAACTACAATAGGCAGTAGGCGACCAACACAAAGGCCCAAGAAGGGAAGACCATCTAGAGGATGACCTTGAGATACCGGGTTAGATGTTAGAGGATTTCAATATAGAGAATGTCATACAAGGGCTAGAGTTTTTTACTTCTGTGGTGGATAGGGTCACATGGATCATGACTGCACGACTCCCCATACGAATGGCCAAAAAGTGGCTGAGGGACCCCTGAGGAAACAATAGAGGTTTATGTGAGGAGGTCTACAGGACGACTGACATGGTAGCGGAGTAGGCTGTGTGGTAGGTGATGGGTGATAGGTCAAGGTACTACCTCCACCACCCCCAGGTTTTCCACCACGCGCTAAGAGAGCTGGAGGACAGGGGTGAGCATCGCTTCAGGTAGTGTAGGTCTACAACCATGGTGATCCAGAGATGATTAGAGGTAAGATTTGTGTCTACTCCACCATAGATTCAGTTCTTATAGACACATGTTCCAGTCACTCTTATGTTTCCATAGATCTAGTTCAAGGCTTAGAGATTTTGGTGGATCCATTTGCTCAATCCTTACGATTAGATATTCATACGGTGTACCGCCCCGACCCCAGTTACCCAGAGTCAGTGCATTATTACCTAACACTGTAATGATCACAAGAATGATCAAATCTCGAATGACCGATTGGTTTAGTAGAATTGGAAACACTATATCTATTCATAAGTCTTACATGACATCATAAAAATGAAAACGACAACAACATAGTCTCTATAGTCCACACTCATATCCCCACATTCTATCCCTGAAGGTCATTCAGAAATTACTTCATCACATCCTGGGAAAAATAAAACATTGAAAGGGGTGAGCTCAGATGCTCAGTAAGGATAACAATATAGCAGAAACTTTCATAAATAAACACAAACATTTAAGGCAATGTATAACTGAAACAAAAGCCTTTTAAACATGAACTTCATCATAATATGGAAAAGATAAAACGAAATAATGTCATTTTCTTATTCACATGGATATTCTACTAGTCGAATAATCCCATGAAATATCAATAACAACTTTCATAATGACGAAATGTATAATGCCAGACTATCATAACCACGCATCCATGGCCTCATTCTAAGACTACAAATAAGATTTGTCAAGGGATCGTTCCAAGAAACTAGTTTGTCTCATGAGACCTACCGATGCATCAAGGAGATATAGCAGGCTCCACCCAGCACTTACTAAGTCCAATGAATTCCTTATATGAGCAGGTTTAATCATAACACAAACATTCGTATTAAAACTAGCATACTAAATGTCAATACTTTATCCACAAACCATGAATGGTATAAAAATAGCACATCAACAGTCAATCATAACTCATTCAATACAATATAAAAGATTGTATTGAAACAAATTAACCTCAATTGAGAATAATTAATGATATTGGCGTAGATGAAAATAACCATCAAAACTATTTGAGAGAAATATCACCCTTTTCCTAAAAACATTTAAAAGTCACACTATTTTTCAAGAAGCCGTTTAAAAATATATTTTTCAATAAAAGTGTCCCATACCACTTTGAAACTTTTAAAAGGAATTATAATTTTAAAACATTAATTTCCATATAAAATAATCATTAAATCCATTTTTAAAACATGGATATTAATGAGAATGATTTAGAATAATAAATCTTTTAAACATTTAAAATGATATTTTAGTTAGAGTTTCTAACCAAAAGAGAGACACTTGAATAAAAATAATTGAGGTAATAAAAACATTATAATATCATGAGAATAAATGGATTCATGATTTACTATGTCAAAGTACATTATATACACCTTATAAAAGTGAATTGGTGTATAACAGCAAAAAAGACTCAATGGAATATAAATTGAGATGAGATCTATCATAAAGGCCATATCCTTTGGTTAAGGATAAATAAATGACATAATTATGTGTGAAAAATATAAATACTCTCAATATTATTGGATATTCAATGTATAACAATCAATGTACATTCAGACATATTCTTGTAAAATAACACCAATGAATTGGATGTTTAACTCAACAAAATCGAGATTGAGTAAAAAATACTCTTATCAAGTTCATACCGATGACTTGAAAATTTATCAATGGAGTGATTATGTGTATAAAAAGTATATCCATATAAAGGGGAGTGTAAATTATGACAAAATCAAGTGAATAGTCATTCCACACAAAATCTTGGAGTAAAATAATCCATGAAGTATGTGTAAAGCTGAATTGATGGAAATTGAAATTTGAAATTCCCTTATCAATTTGGTTACATATGAAACATACACCCATGGAAGAAGGATCATACAATGATGATTCAAAAATCCATAAATTAAAGTATATTACACAATGAATACAATCATGGGAAGTACACACAGCACATGCAATAAATAAGTGGTGAATAATGGAAATCTCACGGAATTAAAAGTGAGATAAGAAACCCCTTACTTTGAACTTTTTTACTTTGGTAGAGGGTAGGTTATCATCCTGTATAAAGTCGAAATAATTGTTATTTAATTATTCAATAATTGTATACATTAATATGATATCATATATGATCTTTTAACATTGATTTGTTAATAATATCTTAGTATTATCGTCGTTTCAGGTGTTAACTTACTCGTTTTATTTTATATGTATTGTTACATAAGTCGTGTTTTTTATGGATAGGTTGTATATAATTCATATACATAATTATATTAAATCCTTAAACATTATTTTTAATCATAAAATGAGATTCAGACTTGTATAGATATGACGGGGAATGAATCTCATCGTGTTCGTGGAGAAGGTAGTCCGTATGTACGCATGAGCGATAATATCATTCTTTTGATATTAAAATCATATATAATTGGATGGTATACAATATATAAAGAATAATTATCTTGTTATATTTATTATTTAAATGAATTACACAACATTTTTATACCCATCTAAATAATAATGTTTTGAATAACAATTACACCACGACGTGGAGACAGTAAGCCGTACATACGCACGTACGATGACATGTATTTCAAAGGAAGGATAAAATACTGAATACGGTTGTACCATATTTTTAATAACATCACAATATATAGAATATATTATAGTTATTTTTTTAGAATGGAAATAACAAAGAATTAATAAGTTGAAAAAGAATGTAACTTGAAAGAGGTTGGTGAAAACATTACCTCTTCTTCGGGTTCTTCCTTTTGATTTGATCAAAAGGGATCCTTAGCTTGAATTTCTGATCAAAATAAGGCCTCTAGGTTTAAGTGAGATAATTTTGGAGGATATTTTATTAGATTTTGGCCGAGACAAAAGGCTTGAGAGGTGTGAGTAATTGGTTAGAAGTAGTGACCTTTTATAAGGGAGAGGAGGGGCTCTTTTGGAAAAACTTAAAGAATTAATTCATAATAAATTAATATTCAGTTTATAATGGATCCAATGTGGATTATTCAATGTATAATGTTGGGATGGGTCGAAAACCACCCAACCAATATATTTTAGACAGGTTTGGGTGACTATAGTAACCTTATCATTTAGATTTAACTCTTAGATAAATAGTTTGACATTTACCATGTCTCTTTGTATTTTTATATTATATAGTAAATAAACATACTATATACTTCCAAGAGACCCCCAAGTGGTCCATTATTGATACACCTATCTTGATACAAGTACTTTGGGCAAAACTTATATTTTTAGGAACTTAATATCAACAAATAATATAATATTTTATTTAAAAACTCTTTTATGTCAATTTTGACACTATTTGGTATTTGATTTTTTTAAAATTATAACATCATGATTACTTCGAAAAAGAAAATTAAATCCGTCGTAACATGTCATATTAACCTATAAAATTCTGGGAATTCATTAAAAGTCTTAAATTATATTTATTTGGGTATTTATAATATCAATTATTATAATATTTAACTAATAAGGTAATTACTGCATCATCATTGTGTCATTAATAAATTAAATTATTTTATGTCTATAAATTATAAATAAAATACCATTATGTACGAAATATTTTTATATTTCTAATGAATATTTATAATCTAAAAAATAACATATATAACCCTATGTAAAAAATTGTTTTTCTAAAAGATATAGGCTTATGTCATTTTTGTATTTTCTTGAACTTAATTAATATAAAGTGTCATTTTCACTTAAAAGTGTATTAATGGGGTCCCAAAATCAACCCAAAGATGCCCATGGTCAGACATGTATCAACCAATATGGTTAAGACACGTTTTAGGGTAATTTATTATTATTATAATATTATATGTTTACCCTTATTTACCGGATTTAACCTTTAACCATGGTAAATAAAATATTTACCGAAGTAATTATTCAAAATGTCTAAAAATAAAAGTTACCAATTTACACAATTTCGACATCCTGATTCCAGATATGGAGTCCATTGTTTCAAATTCAAAACACAGAAGTGGCAGAAATTAATTTAAAATCAATTCTCGCTGTAAAAAAGTGTTTTTAAGAGATAATTACTATCAAAAGATTGACATTTGTTTATGTCCAGTTTAAATGTAAAATTTTGTCAAATGACCAAAATTGTATTAAATGGTAAAAATTTATTCTAAATATACTTTAAAACCACTTAAATTCATAATTTATCACTATTAATTATTTCGATTAAAAAAGTTGTTTTTAATAAAAATTTAGGAATTTTCACTATTCATAAAAATATAAAAGTTATCCGAAAAGTACCAAAATTTCATCCTAGGATAATTTAAATATTACGAATAAAAAAATTAAGTCCATTTTAAAAGTTAAAATGTATAAAATTTTAAATAGTGGGTATTACTATTCATAACAGCTACATTGATTGGTCACGGCGTGTTAGAATCTCAAAGTAGCGTACAACACACGCTATTGCATTATTCAAAGGGAAACATACCGGGGAAGCTTGGGGTGTTACATTCTACCCTACTTCAAAAAATTGATTCCTCACAATTTTTAAAATTGGGTTTGGGAATATAATGGAAAGTCCCACATCAGAAAAAGAGTCAATAAAACTTTCACTTTAAAAGAACGAAAGATAAGTAAAAATGTCACCCAAGATAACCTATACTACGATTCCATGTAAAAAAACATGGATATGGATGATAAACTAAGTGTAATTTTCTGATGGAGAGGGATAGAAAACATGATCAGGAGAAAGTTAACAACAAGAAAACCACAAACTTGTGATGGGACAAATGGTCATTAGTTTCCCAGTAGGAAAAGTAAACGGACAACATTCTTTTTTGTTTTTAGTTAAATTACATAATGATGATGAATTCCTTTATGAGATTGAATAAGAACATAAAGAGATATACATACATTTTTTTTAAGTTTCATTCTTTAATAAATTCCTACTACTAACTCATTTATAAACGATGAGTATTCAAGAAGACTTGGTCACACTAGAAGAGATAGAATAAACTTCTGATAGAATCACATGATCCACGAAGGATAAACTATATATTTAACTTGTCTTTAGAGATTAATTAAAACCAAAATGTTTAGTATAAGATCTGATGAACCCCCAAAAGGATATTCCATTATAGAAAGAAACACTAATCTTAATTTCTAATATTAAACCAGCAATACCCCAGATATAAATAAATACCATTCAATAAACAATTGTCCTTAAAATCCATCATTATAATATAAACTAATATTGAAAACCAAAACGTAGAAGAATTTGGTTATGTAGTCTTCCACGTAAAATTATATCTCCAAATGACATCAACTAATCTTAAATTCACATACTTTAAAGTAGTTATCCTAATAAAATATTCTCTATTATAGGGTAATCATTTCCATAAATAACCCAAATCACTATAAATATAAAATAAAAACATATAGAACAATCCCCCATTACTCCTCAAATGAAATCCTATAGTATTTTATTTTCCTTGGGCATATAGTATTTCCAACAAAGCGAACATCTTCCAAAATAACATTTATCACTTAATCACCAAATCATTTTCCTATACTATGGTTATTCACTTGATAAGACATAAGATCCCAAATCAACTTATTATTGATCAATAAAATAATTTCACTGAAAATATTTAGTCACGCTAACCGTGGACTTCATGTAGTCCAGTTGTAGGCGATAAATCTCTATCTCTCTTTGGTTGTGGGTTCGATTCCCAGAGCTTTGTTTGACGTGACGAGTTGTCACACGGTCTGCATGTTGTCCTTTTTCAAAAACTATATTTTATAACATTACCTAAATGAGATAAATTCCTCAAAATAACCATAACATAATTTAACCACAAATGTTATCTCATACCTTGAATTTTCATCACAAAATATAATAATTTTAAATTGCCTCAAACCCAATGATCATATAAAACAAAATGGTTATTTATAATTATATCCACAAGAGAATGTACATGTATTCCTCAAATATCATTCTTACATGATAAATTGATGTGTTACATAGATAAGATAAAATTCACCCAAAGTAATCTGAACAACAAGGAGGACTAATACGTTTAAATATTTTTCCATCCATTTATTTCCACATAGGTTCTTCCTTGACCAATAGGTTATCCTATGTAATAGGGAATTGACTTGGTTGATGCTAAGGTCCCATACATTTACAAAAAAGTGACCATAATTGGAATCTTGGGACCATTTTTATTTTATTTTATAATACTCTTCATTTTTCCTCAGCAATTCTTCACTTTATGTCTTTCCTTCCCACACGTAAAGAATTTCTTTATTCCATTAGGACACATTCCTGGGCGTCTCCTTCCACATTTCCTGCATGATGGAAATTGAGGATTCTTTTCTCCATGGTCTCCACTGATGGAGCTCTTATCATTCATCACCTTTCTCTTCTTTGTTGAGTCCATGAATTGGTTAATATATATATATTGTTGATCATATTTTTGGAAAATTGACTTGTCATGAAGACGATATCTATTAAGCCTATCAACATTCCATTTTGTTGCTCATTGCCACCACCGTTCCCACCTTGTACATCATTCTCAATGTCACTATGGCTTCCTTGGAATCCAGCCATTGACTAAAACCAGAGACCATTGTGTGAGAAATAGTAGCCATAAAATCCTTTAAGGAATATCGTGTCACCATATTCCCAATTTGAAACACATTAGGATTAACCAAGTTCATTTACTCTCTTAATAATTTAAATCAGTTTATAAAGAAAATGTCAATTATCCTAAGCATATCCCCCGGGAGTATCGTAACCAAGAGTGTAGCAAGGCCCGTTGTCACACACCTGTTCCCATTCGAGTCTATCTCAAAGTGGTGTTTTCATGTTTTACCCCTAGGTACATTTGTGCTAGAGCTGCCTCTACCTACTAATATCAAGACAAGGATGTATTTCTTAGAAAACTCACAAAATCTATACAATACCAAAATTTTAGGAAGTTCATCTATACTAATTATCAAAGTCTTTATTAGGCCTATGTTCTCTAATCAGAGTTTATCTAAATCTATATTTCAAGGTTTGTACAAAACTTCCTCTGATACAAACTATAACGCCCCGACCCCAGTTACCCAGAGTCAGTGCATTATTACATAACATTTTCATAATCACAATAAAGATCAAATCTCGAACGACCAATTGGTTTAGTAGCCTTGGAAACACTAGATATATTCATAAGTCTTACATTACATCATAAAAATAAAAACTACAACAACATAGTCTCCATAGTCCACACTCATATCCCCACATACTATCCCCGTAGGTCATTCATATTTTACTTTTTCACATCCTGGGAAAAATAAAACATTGAAAGGGGTGAGCTCAGATGCTCAGTAAGGATAAAAATATAGCGGACACTTTCATAAATAAACACAAACATTTAAGGTAATGTATAACTAAAAGAGAAGCCTTTTAAACATGAACTTAAGCATAATATGGAAAAGATAAAATGAAATAATTCTATTTAATTATTCAAATTCATATTCTAATAGTCGAATAATCACATGCAATATCAATAACCACTTTCATAATGATGCAATACATAATGCCAGACTATCATAACAACACAGCTAAGGCCTTGTGCTAAGACTACAAATAAGATTTTGTCAAGGCCTCATCCCAAGACACTAGTTTGTCTCATGAGACCTAAAGATGCATCGCGGAGCTATAGTGGGCTCAACCCGTCACATACTAAGTCCAATTCATTCCTCATATGAACAGGTTTAATCATAACTTAATCATTCGTATTAAAACTAGAATACAAAATGTCCATACTTTATCCACAAACCATGAATGGTATAAAAATAGCACACCCATAGTCAAAAATAACTCATTCAATACAATATAGAAGATTGTATTGTAACATATTAACCTCAATCGAGAATAATTAATGATATTGACATAGATGAAAATAACCATCAAAACCATTTGAGAGAAATATCCCCCTTTTCTTGAAAACATTTAAAATTCACAATATTTTTGAAGAAGATGTTTAAAAAATATTTTTGAATAAAATTGTCTCATAACACTTTGAAACTTTTAAAAGGAATATTAATTTTAAAACATTAATGTCAATATAAAAATGTCCTTAAATCCATTTTTTAAACATGGACATTAATGAGAAAGATTTAGAATAATAAATCTTTAAAATATTTAAAATGATATTTTAGTTAGAGTTTATATCCAAAAGAGAGACACTTGAATACAAATAAATGAGGTAATAAAAAATTTATAATTTCATGACAATAAAGGTATTCATGATTTACTATTTCAAAGTACATTATATACACCCTATAAAAGTGAATTTGTGTATAACAACAAAGAAGTCTCAATGGAATGTAAATTGAGATAAAATCTCTCATAAATCCCATATCCTTTGGTTAAGGATAAATCAATGACATAATTATATGTGAAAAATATAAATACAATCAATATGATGGGATATTCAGTTTAAAACAATCAATGGACATTCACACATATTCTTGTTAAAACAACATCAATGAATTGGATGTTTATCTCAACAAATCGAGATTGAGTAAAAATTACTCTTATCAAGTTTATACCAATGAATTGAAAATTTATCAATGGAGTGATTATGTGTATCAAAATTATATCCACAGAAACTGGAGTAGAAATTATGACATAATAAAATGAATAGTGATTCCACACATAATCTTGGAGTAAAATAATCAAAGAAGTATGTTTAAAGCCGAATGAATGGAAATTGAAATTTTAAATTCCCTTTTCAATTGGGTAACTTATGATACATACACACATGAAATTAGGATCATAAAATGATGAGGAAAATATCCATAAATTAAAGTATATTACACAATGAATACAATCATGGGCAGTACACACAACACATGCAATAAATAAGTGGGGAATAATGGAAATCTCACGGAATTAAAAGTGAGATAAGAAAACCATTACTTTGTAATTTTTACTTGTTAGAGGGTAGGTTAGCCTCCTATATAATTTTGAAATAATTGTTATTGAATTATACAAGAATCATATACATTAATATGATATCATATATGATCTTTTAACATTGCTTTGTTAATAATATCTTAGTATTACCGTCGTTTCACGTGTTAACTTACTCATTTTTTTTTATATGTTTTGTTACATTAGCCATGTTTGTTATGGATAGTTTGTATCATATTCATATAAATAATTATATTAATTCCTCAAACATTATTTTTAATCATAAAATGATAATTAGACTTGTATAGATACGATGGGGAATGAATCTCATCGCGTTTGTGGAGATGGTAGTCTGTATGTACGCACAAGTGATAATATTATTCTTTTGATATTAAAATCATGTATAATTGGATGGTATATAATATATAAAGAATAATTATCATGTTATATTTATTATTTACATGAATTTCACATCATTATTAGACCCATCTAAATAATAATGTTTTGAATAACAATTACACCACGACGTGGAGACGGTAAGTCGTACGGACGCACGTATGGTGACATGTCATTCAAAGGATAGAATACTGAATATGGTTGAACCATATTTATAATAACATCATAGTATATATAATATTTGGGAGTTATTATTTTATAGTAGAAATAAAAAATAAAGAATAAGTTGAAGAAGAATGGAATTTGAAAGAGGGTGGTGAAAACATTACCTCTTCTACGGGTTCTTCCTTTTGATTTGATAAAAAGGGCTCTTTAGGAGGGCTTTATGATAAAACTGAGGCCTCTAGGTTGAAGTGAGGTAAGCTGGGAGTATATTGGGGTAACTTTTGGCCAATCCAAAAGGCTTGCGAGGTGTGAGTAATTGGTTAGAAGTGGTTCCCTTTTATAAGGGGGAGGAGTGGCTCTTTAGAAAAAACTCAAAGTAATAATTTATAATAAATTCATATTCGGTTTATAATTGGTCCAAAGTAGATTATTAAATGTATATGGTGGGGATGGTTGAAAAAACACCGAAACAATAGATTTTAGATAGGTTTGGGTCACTATAGTAACCTTATCATTTAAATTTAACTCTTAGTTAAATAGTTTGACATTTACCATGTCTCTTTGTATTTTTATATAATATAGTAAATAAAATTACTATATACTTCCAAGAGACACCCAAGTGGTCCATTAATGATAAAAATATCATGATACAAGTCCTTTGGCTGAACCTTAGATTTTTAAGAATTTAATATCAATTAATAATATAATATTTGTTTTAAAAACTATTGTATGTCAATTTTGATAGTATTTTGTATTTGAATTTTGTGAAACTCATAACAGCATTATTAATTATAAAAAAGTAAATTAAAGCAATCCTAACATGTCATATTAACCTATAATTGTTGTTAAATTTATTAAAAGTTTCAAATTATATTTATTTGAATATTTATAATACCAATTATTTTAACATTTAACTAATAAGGTAATTACTGTATCATTATTATGTCACAAATAAATTAAATTATTTAATTTCAAAAATTATTAATAAAATACCATTATGTAGGAAGTCTTCTTATATTTATAATTAATATTTATTGTCTAAAATATAACATATATAACCCTATGTAAAAATTGTTTTTCTAAAAGATATAGGCTTATGTCATTTTTCTATTTACTATAACTTAATTAATATAAAGTGTCATTATCAATTACAAGTGAATCCATGGGGTCCCAAAATCGACCCAATGATTTCCATGGTCAGAAATGTATCGACCAATAGGGTTAAGACACGTTCTAGGGTAATTTATTATTATAATAATATTATTTGTTTACCCTTATTTAAAAGATTTACCCTTTAACCATGGTAAACAAAATATTTACTGAAGTAATTATTCAAAATGTCTAAAAATAAAATATACCTATTTACACAATTTGTACATCCTGATTCAAAATAAGGAGTCCATTTTTCCAAATTCAAAACACAGAAGTGGCAGAAATTAATTTAAAATCAATTCCTGCTGTCCAAACAAAAAGCGTGTTTTTAAGAGATAATAACTATCAAAAGATTGACACTTGTTTATGTCTGGTTTAAATGTGAAATTATTTTCAATGACCAAAATTTTATTAAATGGTAAAAATATATTCTAAATATACTTTAAAACCACTAAAATTCATAATTTATCACTATTAACTATTTCTATTAAAAAGTCGTTCTTAATAAAAGTTTTGTAATTTTCACTATTCAACAAAATATAAAAGTTATCCGAAAAAGTACCAAAATTTCATCCTAGGATAAATTTGATATTCTGAATCCAAAAATGAAGTCCATTTTGAATGTCAAAATGTATAAAATTTCAAAAAGTTGGTATTACTATTCATAACGGCTACTTTGATTGGTCGCGACGTGTTAGAATCTCGAAGTTGCATAAAACAGAAGCTATTTCATTATTCAAAGGGAAACATACCATGGGATCTTGGGGTGTTACATACAGGAGGTGATTTGATGATTAAACTCTAGTACCGGCAGTGTGAGCTTACTCTCAGAAGCGAGAGATGTGGCTGGGATCTCTTGGTAGCAACGTCGAGGCCTTAGGACGTCATCTTGGGTATGGACTAGTTATATATATTACATGGTAAGATAAACTATTTTAGGAAAAAAGTGCACCGTTTCCATGAGGATGGGACTATTAATTCCTTCAATGGAAAGAAAGGGACCTTTTCAAAACATTATGGACATTCTCAGGGAGGGTGCATCCAATAACTCACCAGTTAGCTAGCCTCACCCTTTGTTTGGTTGACAATATGAGTCCATGCCTTCCTATAGCGGTGAACGAGTATGAGGATGTCTTTCCTGAAGAAGTTCTGGGACTACCTCCTCGCTAGGAGGTAGAATGCTTTATCAATCTTTACCCAGGGATGAGGTTAATATCTACACCTGCATATCAGATGGATACTATAGATCTCCAAGAGCTAATGGTATAGATGGAGGACTTGTAGGGGAAGGGGTTTATAAGGCCTAGTGTTTCTCCATGGGCATCCTTGGTGTTGTTTTACAAGAAGGTAGACGAGATATTGGGGCTATGCATAGTATTCTAGAACCTCACCCAGGTGACCATGAAGAATAAGTATCCACTACTGAGAATTGATATCTCTTCGATCAGATTAAGGGAGTGAGGTGGTTCTCAAAAATTGACCACAGATTAGGCTATCATCAGTTTCGGGTATGGGATGAGGACGTACCAAAGATATCCTTCAAATACTAGTGCAACCATTATGATTTTTGTGATTCCTTTTCATTGTGACCAATGCCAAACAGTTTTCATGGGACACATGAACAAGATCTTCCAGCCTGAACTCGATTGTTTCATGGTAGTATTCCTTGATGAAATATTGGGGTACACAGTGTCAGATTAGAAGCATGCTAAACAACTACAGACATTTCTAGATTATCTCATAGAGAAAAAGGTTTTTGGTAATATCATGGTGTTCCAGTTATGGATTTGGGATGTCCACTTTTTGGGACATGTCATCTCAGTGGATGGAATTGAAGTGGATCCGGTGAAGATAGAGGTGTTACTTGCTTAGGAGCCAACGAGATACATGAATGAGGTTTAGAGTTTCTTGGGGGTGCCCAGATACTACCATAGGTTTGCAACCGACATATCTATAGTATCATGTCATAGGAATGATTTGAATAAGAAGGGAAAACCCTTTGTGTGAGCAAAGAAATGCCAGAAGAGCTTCCAGCAGCTGAGGCAGAGCTTAACCAGTGCTCCGATCGAGATGTTTCTTGAAGAAGGATTCAACTATGTGGTATACTATGATGCATCAGGTACCAGACTGGGTTGTTTCCTGATTTTGGAGAGAGCAGTGATTGCTTATTACTCATGGTTGTTGAGGTAGGCTAAGAAGAACCCCACAACTCATTACCTGGAGTTGGCCTCCATGGTCTTTTCCTTGAATATGTGGAAGCACTTGGTAATGGGTGAAGAGTTTACTATCTTCTATAACAACAAGAGTCGTAGGTATATCTTATCCAAAATGGACCTGATCTTGGGATACTAGAAATGGCTAGAGTCCCTCCTAGACTATGAAATTGATATAATCTATACTTCTTGAAAAGGGAATGTGGTGGCTTACACGCTCAAAAGGAGGTCTAGTTGCAGGTTCTGGGCGATTCCACTGAGAAACTAGCCACAATGAATGTATCCTTCTTATATTATTATGGAGAATATTTCCTCTAGTCTATCACTATCACACCACCACTCCATCAGCGAGTTAAGGAGTTACAACTTTTGGATGTTGATTTTGAGGCCCTGAGTGCACAGATATCCTATGGATATGCTCCTGATGGATTTTAGATAGGTGGGAGCACATTATCCTTTTTTTAGGAATCACTGTTGTACCAATGTCATTTTGGGAGGAGGTTTTGATGGAGTTCCATACATCACCTTTGGCGGTACATCCTTATGTGGTGAAGATGTTAGAGGACCTCTGATGTTAGTACTGGTGGCTTGGGATGATGAAAGTGGTGGTGGAGTTCATTTCAGGAAGCCTCACCTATCATCGAGTGAAAGAAAAGAGTCAGGTCCCAGCCGGACTGGAACAACCCCTTGTGGTATCAGAATGGAAGTGGGAAGTTATCTTCATATACTTCATGAGGTGGTTACCTTGCATGTCTAGGGGCAATGATTCTATCTATGTGATCGTAGACTGACTCACAATGTTCGGTCACTTTATACCCAACTAGATCTAGGGATCGGGAGAGGGCATGGGATGACTATATGTGCAATTGATAGTGCAGCTTCATGGGGTCCCTTTAACAACCATCTCGGATGGTGATTCTCACTTTACATCCCTATTTTGGAAGGGCTGTAGAAGGCATTCAGGACTTAGCTTTGCTTGATCACATCTTTTCACCCCTAGATGGAAGTTTCAATAGAGAGGACCATACAAACCCTATAAGACATGCTTCTTTCTTGCATCATTAATTTTGGTTATAATTGAGAGGAACACCTACCACTGGAGGAGTTGAAATAAAACAACAACTATCACTCCACCATTGGAAAGGTACAATTTGAGGTCTTGTATGGGCGACCATGAATATCAGCTCTATCCTGGACAGACCATGGGGATTCAATATTCATGGGTCCAATGATGGTACGGGCTACTACTGAGAATGTGTAGATCATCCCAGAGCAGATGAGGACTACATAGAGTATGCATAAGGCTTATTCCAATAAGACATAAAGACCCTTGCATGTCAATGATATAGACCATGTTTTCCATCGGGTCTCTCCCCGACAAGGATTGTAGAGATTTAGATGGGGAGAAACATTATCTTTGTGTTTCATCAAAACATTATAGATCCTCAGTAGAGTTTGCGAGGTGGCGTAATTCCTAGATCTTCCACCACAGATTCACTGGGAGAACAATTGTTTCTATGTGTCACAGCTGAATAGGTATGTGCATGATCCATTGTAAGTCATCGACTGGGGAGGGATGGACATTAAGGATGGGGAGACATTTGCAGAGGTCTCATGGGAGATAGAGAATCTACAAGAGAGGGTAATTCGTGGATGATTGATTCCTATGGTGAGCATTCAGTGGCAGCGTGGGAAGCTCTATAGGAACACATGGGACCATGAGGCTCTGATTCATGATCAGTACCCCATTTGTTTGATTAGCCTTTGTTTTAGATTTTGTAGATGTAAATCCCTAAGTTGGGGAGAATGTAATGTCCCAAATTTCTGTGATTTTTTTTAAATTATAGGGAATTATTTCGACACAGCACACTTTGACGACATGTGATTCAGAGGCCCGATTAGCCTTGAACAGAATTTGGAACATTTTTTAAAAGTACGTTTACTAAACATGTGAGATGGTTTTAATAAATTTTGAATCAGTGCTCAAATAAATAATATGAGAGAACTGTTGAACTCAGAATGCCGAGATTCACCTAGAATGGTCTTAACATCGACCAGAAAGTGTTGGATAGAAATGTAAATTTTTAGACTTTTCAAAAAATAATAAAATATCTTAAAAAGTTATTTTATTATATATTCTAATCGTTTATAATCGGACGACGGTGCTATAGTACGGCGACGAGGTGACAACGAGCCACATTAAATGAGGATCCATAATGGATCATTGTGAAAGAATAACTACAAAACTATTTAATAAATGAAATTTCATAATAACAAAACATCACAGCGTAACAGAAACACTGTGACGTGTTTATATTTATTAGAAAAATGCATTGGAGAGTTAAGAATTAAACCACTGTAAATTCTCTAACGAACCATGGATGAGATTCCTCTCTAAAGAAGAATCATGATTGATGGTGGAACATAAATACTTCAACTTCTCCCGAAGAATTAAATTGGAAACTGATGAACGACGTCGAGCAATTGAACCCTCAAAAATTGAATGCAATGGAAATGAATGCCGAATAAGGTAGGGGGTCTATTTAAATTCAAGTTTTCATTGTTATTGTTCTAAATAATGAACACAGATCAATCCATGAATGGGTTGATCCTTAGATCATCCATTTTTGCGGGAGGGTTATAATTATAGGTTTCCCATCTGGGAATAAATTATCACTTGTATTAATTGAACTACAATCCCCATTCCTCACCATGTTTTTACGCTTCTAACATGGACGACACGAGCTGAAAAGAACAATGTCCGAGTGCCTCCACATATGCATTCATTGATGATGAATTTTGGAAATGGTAGGAAGGTGAGTTTGAGGCCTTTATAGTGAAGGTGGATGCCTTAGGATTCCATAGGTGCAGATGGATCAAGAAACGGACCACCGGAACAACTATAATGGCCCTCAAAAGATACCGCTGACAGTGGCCTACGACAGCAGTGGTGGGTGGAGTGAGGTGGTGCACCCATAGGTATGCAGCAACCGAAGAGGGCCAATACCAGAGGCCAAGACAACATGTAGGTGCGATGCCGACCAACACCGCATAGAAGAGGCAGCATGCGTCCGGGCCGCTCGGGAGAGCGATAGAGGCCACGACCACTGAGGCCGCGACACATGAGATCTGAGATGCCATGCTGGCACTGTGTTGACCTGGTCATCCAAAAAACTCTCTCCATGGTTATCCTGGAGGGGGAGTTCAGTTTCACCGCTTGCGTGTGCTGAAGATTGGATGTGGTTGTGCCACGTTTAGATGGTGGTTCAAGCCCACTACGGGTGGACAGACCCTCATCGGCCGACTGGACCTACGATGGTGGGCCGGGCCAGACTCATGGCACAATAGGCAGGTCCTTGGTGGGACCAGATCTAGTTCGGGTTGGGTCACAATGAACCAAGACCCAACCTCCCCACCTTTTACTAAAAATCATGCATATCTGAAATTGTGCGTTCGATAGATGCATCGTCAATGATGTTGGGACCCCTGTGAAGAGGAGTTCCTTTTGAGATACTCTATTTGAGTTTTGGTGGATTTTGGCATATCACAGAGTTCAATCAGACTCGAATTCAACCAGTCGATTTTTAAAAAAATACCCATATTATACGGACTGGGAATCCATTCGACATGCTGTATCTTACGTTGGGGTCCTTACGATGAGACGATTATTTTGGTTTTTATATGTGGGACTTCATGGCTGTTGAGGTACATCCAATGGATTTAGGAGAAATTTCTCCCAGAATCAAGAATTCTTAGTGTCAGAATCCAGTGGCTGGCTATGACGTCATGAATGTAGAGAGACCCTTTATGGATTAGTATAAAAGTGATCCTAATTTGATCATCTCTTAGAGACCCTGTGTGGATCAGCACCTAGCAATTCTATATTGATCAACACATAGTGACCCTGTGTGGATTGAAACCTAGCGACCCTAAAAGGATCAGCACTTAGGGACCCTAAGTGGATAACCACCTAGTGACCCTGTGTGGATTATCACCTAGGGACCCTATGTGGATCACCACCTAGGGACGCTATGTGCATCATCGCCTAGTGAACCTATGAGGATCATCCCCTAGAGACCCTGTGTGGATCATCTCCTAGCGAACCTGTATGGATCAGCACCTAGAAACACTATGCTGATCAGCTCTAAAGCCTCTGAACAAAATAATATGATATATCTTTATGACTAATTATCTTTACTTCTGAATTTATGTTATACCGGGTGTGAGTTGTCTTTTACTTTGTGCTATGTATTTGAGATATTTATTTGTGGTATTACCTCAATTGTATTTCCTTGTGCTATTTTCTATTGTGTATTTCTAAGATAACTTCAAGGGTCTCAGGGCCCCTACTGAGTATTGTCATACTAAACATTATATGTGCTTTGCCTACCCATAATTTGGCTACTGCAGAAAACAAACAACTTTGACATGGAATTTGGGAAGCCATGGCCAAAGGGTGCTTGGAGGTGGATCGATAGACACAGTGTGTTGTCGTGACATCTAATAGGGATCATTACCAATCCTTATGGTAGGATTATTGGAATACGACCTCAGTATCTTGGACATCCTTTGATGTACTTTACTTTTAGTTTGGCTTGTATTCAGGCCCCGTTACTACAAGACTGCACACTTCTATCTTAGTTATGGTAATTTATGGTGGTTGTACTATTTTCTTTCCTTTTTGGTATGTTTTGTGTATTATTCCATCTTTCTATTTGTACATGTTTAAATTCAATGATTTACCTTTCTATAATATTTTTTTTCAGATGCTAGTCATCAGCCCATGCCCCATGGAAGGTGGGCTTGGGTAGTCAAATCCTGGGCCCCAGGGGACGGGTCAGAATAATGATGATAAAGATCCCTAGATTCCCATTTTTTGGTATAAAAACACTATAATAGAATTATAAACATAATCATATATGGAGATTTTGAAATATATACATATGGAACCATTGATGGAGGACCCTTGGTATATTCAAAATCTATTTGGTCAATACATGTCATTAAATTATTTTTATCAAAAGGGATACCGTTAGGACATATATTATTTGGTTAGGATTAATAAATTCACATTATGTATTTAATATATTATTTCAATATGAAATAACTCCCATAAAACTTTTTAGATATGCCTGGCCTCCCATCCTCTCAAACAAAGTAATTTCCTAAAGCATCTTTGGTAAAATTCCCAATGATCACATTCCTTAGAGAGAATACTTTTGACCCATCATGGATATAGGAACCATTTGGTATTTATTATTCTACCTATAAATTCAATTTGAATCCACTAAAAATTGGTGTGAAATAGTCCTTATAAATAGTAACCATAATAAATATGTTTCACCTTCTCAAAATATATAAAATCATGTTAAAACCATTGGGTATGATCTTAAAATGACACATTCACATTCCTTTATCATATTATATGACTGGTTCTTAACAAAATGTGTCCCATAGAAGTTAAATAATGTTTTTAATGATTTTTTAAAAAAATTGGGAACCCTCTCTTGGATTTTGGGAAGAGAAGTTGTATTTTATACAAATGTGAAAAAATATGGGTTATTTAAATTTATTGGAATGGTTGGAAGATTCCATTAAACGTTGGCCTTATCAAAAAAGTAGAAACATATTTTTTATTAAATAATAATTCAAATATATATGTCTATCAATTTATTAAACTATTTCATGGTAACATTATTTGTAATATTTAATTGGTAATTTTCATAAAAAATGTTTTTTATGTGTTTTAGGTTCATTTATTAAAATTAATTTATACCACCTATAGAAAATAAATCTAAAAATATTGATTCCATATTTATAATATAAATTTACAAATTTGGTTAGAATTTCCTCTTACTTTTTTATATATTTGAATTATCAAGTTATAAATTTAAATCATCATTGTTAAGGTTAAAATGGGTTTATAGTGGATTTTTTAGAATATAATAAAAAAATTTATCCAAAACATACAGAAATGTTATTGGATGATTTTATTTAAACTCTATACAATATTATCATAGAATTTGGGGTGACTTGATGCCACATTAGATGTTTTTTCATTTTTTTAGCTAATTTCACGTTTGTCCTATACCTACCCTATAAAAGTATACAACCTCTCAAATCTTCCTCTAACATCATAATCCTTCTAGATGAGCCAAACCATAACATAATACAAAAAAATATTTCTTAACCATGTAATAGATCTAATTGTCTTTCTGAAATATCACCCTAATAATTGTATATGTGTAATCCATAATCTTCTTATCAATAAAGAGGTGTATCTCCTAACTAATAATTTTCAATATTATATACTCTTATACCTCCTCTAAATCCATGATATCCATATTAATAAAATTAATCTAGTATCATAAATTTACTAAGTTAATATTATTATGATAAAAATCATTATCCACCATATTTTTATCCTATTCAATGTGAAAACAACACTCATGCATACGCATAGAAAACTGTCTCCACATAGTGTTGTAATTCATTTTTTGTAACCACATTACATGGATGGTTCTAATTATGGATATAAATACATATGATATATGTTATATAATAATGAATCCAAAAATGGGAATTATTATTTATCAATCTTTCATTCCTTCCATTGATAAATGGAGAGAAGATTCCAGAACACATATGACATATAGTCTCCATGGACATTGAAATTTATTTCTCTATCCATAACATATTTAAATGAATATATGTATATATATATATATATAAATTATATGTGATATTTATATCGATGAAAATATTGTGGTTATTATGAATCTATGATCATGTATAATTAAAAAACTACCAATGGAATACATACATGAAAAACGAAGAAGAAATCAACTCGAATAGTGATTTTAATATAAAATTGTTAATAGATCAAAGATTTAAGGTGTTATGTAAAGTATTTATGGTAATTTATATTTGATAATGGTTTTGGTAGATATGTGTGATAAATTTTTATATATTATAAATTAGTTTAAATCACATACGAAGGATGAAGAAATGATGTGACGATTTTATGTTACAATCTCATTATTTAATGTGATTGTTTATGATTATATTTCTTATGGTGAAATTTCATGGTATACCTCTCTAAAAACTAATTAAAATGAATATATTTTATTTATTGACTATTTTAAATTTCTTCATATGATTTTAATCTCTTAATGTACTCATGATACCGAAATAACATTTTTATGAAAACCCAATAATCTTATGCTATTTGGTCAGGATTATTTTTCTTATATGTCCATGTTTTCTTTAATTTTTCTTCAATAATGATTGATTATTTTCATGTGAAAGGTTAAAATATTTTTTTTTAAATTATTGATTTCTTATATATATTTTTTTCAAATGAATCTTCTTTTAATTTTAAAAATTATTTAATTTTTAATTTTTACAAAAATGTGAAATGAATGTTTCTTTTAAAGTGCACGACATGAATGGAATTTACAATCATCATGAAAGATAAATTATTTAAAGACTATTTTATAATATTATAAGTTTATAATAAAATTAATGGTTTTTAAATAGTTTGGATCTTTTTAGATTTCAATGAAGTGATATCCAAATAAAAAGGATATTTTTATTAATTAATATTATTGATATATTATAAAGTTATATTTATCATATATGGAATAATTTGATGTTATATATGTTTCAATAGGTGTATGATATAATGATACTTCCCGATTTCATTATATTGATTGATTATGGTGATTATTTATTAATGATTCAATCAAACCTATTCATTTACCACATGTTAATTATTTGGTAATAAAACTGTTATGAAACCCATTTCATTACCATATTTTATAAAATGATGATATAATGAAATATATTTTAAAATAGATTCATTTAAATGGTTTATTCTATGGAAAATTAATTATGAACTTATGTGATACATATGTATGTTTTTAATTGTGTGATGGGTGGGCCCACAAATATATATCTATCTAATTCATTGGTTAGAGATGGATATGTCATGAGATAAAACGTTTTGTAATGGGGAGTGAACCTAGTTATATAAGGGACTACTTCCAATATGATATTCTTTGGAGTGATCATTGAATAAGGATAGTATGGTTTGGGGAGTGAAGCCAATCAACTTTAATAGTTTTGGAATTTCTCCTCCACTATTAATAAAATGATTTTCTTTGATTTTGTGTATTCGACTAACTAACATCTAATGCTAATGTGATTATCTCATGGCTCATTTTTTTCGATTTCATTATTATTCCTCTATTATGAACTCCCTATCATTATTCCATGAATTACATTTATGATATTTTATATTATGGTTATATTTTTAAAATTTTATTCTCATGTTCTCAGACCATTCTGCTAATGTTATGTTCAAGTGGTCATTTTTATCTAAATTGCTTACCCTTACTGAGAATATAATCTCTCCCAATCTTATTTTCCCTTTCATAGGTTTTGAAGAATGGTTTTAAGTATGTCCAATATCAGATTAGTAATTTTTTGAAGATAATAGATGGAGATGATGTAGATTGCTTAAAATTTTTTATATCCATGATTCAAAATACACAAAGAATAAAATTTTATTTCATGAAAATTATTTTTATGTAATGAGTATTCATCTACAAAGATGGGATATATATGTGTCAATGTATGGGTCACTATAGATACTGGTTTTTTTGACATTAAAAAAATTATTATATTGAATATAATGATTTCATTATTTTATAATGTATAACATGGATTTAGAGGAGGCAGAATCGAAAATAAAAATTAAAACACCCAGTTAAGAGATATACCTCTTTGTTGAGAAACCTTTCTTTTCCTTATACATTATTCATTGAAAAAATGGCCCTTTGGAATGATGTTATGAACTACAATGTGGTTATATAAGCTAGAATTATATTTGGATGTGTGTTGGTATAGTTATAATTCTTCAAAATTAGGTTTCAAGAAGGATATGATATTCCCTTTTATATGTGATGGGAGGGGAACTCTTAGTATTAGTTGATGTATTATTGAAATTTAAATAAATTTTCAATGGAATATGAAGTGAAATTGATATAATTAGAAAATAAGAAGATTATTTCAATAAATTAAATCATTCAAAAAATGACCAATGTTTTTTAGATTTTTACACTTATCTATTTGTTTTATTCCAAGTTAACCCTTTCAAAAATTATCGCAATTAAAATATTTTATACTCATTAAGGGTCTATTAAGTCACCATAAATAGAAAAATATACCCATAAATGGTTGATGATGGACATTATAAACCATATTCAATTATATTGGATTAATATAAGAGTTTGTTTAATATAAAATGTTTTAATAAAATATACATTAATATGAACTATCATCAATGTTATTTTTGGAAATACATGAAATATTATAATATAAAATTTAACTAAATCATGTAAAATGGTTCCATAATAACATGTATTAGAATAAAATGAACGTATTCTCTACATAAAATAATAATTTTTTTTCATTTATAGCTATAATTTTAAACCATATATTTTAGTTTTACCCATTGGTTATCCAATTTAGACCAAAACCATAGAAATTCCTTTCTTAATATTAAAGGGTTATGAATTTAACTCTAATGTTAAAATTTCATAATAAATTGAAATGGTAAGAAATGTTATACCATTTAACTAAATAAATATCATATTTCATTTAAATTTTTTAATGATTTAATAATATAAATTTAACATAAAATTCTTTTAATTTTATTTTAAGAACTACACACATAATTTGATATTGAAAACCACATGAAAAAACTGGAATTAAAATATAAAACATTAAAACATCACTAATATTTTATATTTACATTTAAAAAAAGTTTAAAAACATTATCTAAAAATTAAATTTTACATTTTGAGTTTCTTAATAAATTAATTTAAATTTTAATTGCCCTGAAATGAACTATGTTGGAGTTAGATAAGAATTTAAGGTAACAATTTCATAAATAAAAATTACAAATAAATGAACAAAATATAAATAGAATAATTATGTTTAATATAAACTATTATATTCATTACACATGTCTATTTACACAGATCTATGTCTTAGAATATTATTTTACTTGTTATTTTGACTTTTGTAACATTACGACGGCATTTGGAGAGTCCACTTGTTATATAACTCAAAAATTCATATCTATGTACATAAAACATATATAATAATTAATATTTAATAATAAATTTTTTAAATGGATTCATACCTCCAAAATATTTTTTTAGAACACTAAATTTGTTTTTTCCAGTGTTCGTATGTATAGCATTGACACTCAAAATGATTTTCTTATTTATCACGAAACAAATAAAGATTTATATTTTTTAAATTATTTTGTTATTATTTTTTATATTATATTTTCCAATATCATTCATTCCTAAATTTTCATATAATTTTATATCATATTTACATCATGGAGATATCATTAAAAATACTATTTTTCATAATAAATGCAATTTTTTAATATTCAATAGATATTTAATTTTTTTAGAAAAATATAGAAAATTTATCCTATATTAAAAATAAATTTATTAAAAAAAATTAATTAAATTTTAAAAATTAATTTATTTAAATTGATGAAGGGATTTTTAATATAAATTCCTAAAACATAATAAAAACACGTTTTTTAGAAATAAAACCATTTTTTAGCTCAAAAATGAACTTTTGAAACAATTCAGAAAAAATGAGGATTAATAAATCTTTAATTAGATAATATCCAAATAAGATAAAAATATTTTATAAAATGGAAAAATTAAAACCATAATTGTAATTTTTCAATGAAAATAAGTTAATGATAAAAAAATCAATATTTTTTAATTATAAATGAAGAATCAATATTTTCAACAAAATCTCAAAAGTCCAGCTTAATATATTTTTGATATTATTATTCAAATAAAGATTCAATTTTTTATCAAATATATTTTTGACAACTTCAAAAAATAATTTACAATATTTATTCAAAAAAATTAATAAAAATAATTTTTGACGAAAACAAATTATGATGAATAAAATAGCTTTTAAAAAATTTTACTTCTTATTTTCTATGTATTAATCAATACACATTTTTTCATTATGACTTTTATATATTTCATAATTTGGTTACATATATTAATACTCACCAATTCATTAACTATGTGATAATTGTTCTAAAATAATAATATTTTGTGGTTCATTTATGATTGGCGATGTGTGTAGCATAAGATATCAAACATAGTTATATTTAAAAATATTGTAGTGCTTCAAATAACCTTTGAGGTTTTTATTAATATATAGTTATTAAATTAATAACTTCTCATGATTTGGTGATCTCCTGATCAATTAAAATTTTATATTTGTTCTTCAAAACAAAAAAATTCATCTTGATATTCATTTCCGGGAGTAAGATATGAGATATAAGTATGAAAACATCTAAAATCTCATCCATGGGATGAAAATTTTGTTATCAATAGAATGGAATCATGTAATTATATTTTTTTGTTCCCTATTTTGATGGTAAAAGAATTCATCAAATCATATGATAAAAATTGAAGTAAAATTTTTCCCATTACTATAAATTCTAATTATTTAATGGCATTTATTAACTCATACTAATTTATGGTATTATGATTGTTTAATTTTTCATGAACATGATCTATATCACTCAATATTATTCCTTGGAAATTATTTTTTTCTCTATACCCATATTTTTCTTTATATCTAATATTATCTTTAATTAAGAACCTAATTATGTGTTATTCCATGTGTCCTTCCAATATCCTTTTTAAAAATTTCAAAATAAATTTTTATTATCCCTTTTTATGACGTGTGTCTTCAGATAAATTTTTTTAATACATTAAACATGTTTTTTTATATTATTATATTTTTTATCTTCATTCCCTCGAATTGATTTACAAAAACATTTATAAACCCCTTTCATTTGGAAGAGGACAAATTTAAATGGATGAAATTTGTGTAATGGGGTAGAATTAAGGACATAATTGTTTTTGTGTATATTAATACTATTCATTATAGATTTATTAGTTTAAAAGAAAAATATTTTATCAAATGTTGATATACTATAAAAATATTATTATTTTAAATTGAACATTATAATCAAGATGTTAAATTTGTTAGGTGGATATGAATAACTAAATTATTAATGTAATGTATTATATTTTTATATAATAAAAATTTATTTATTAATAAAGAAGTGCTCAATTTTTAGTAAACTAAATTATCCTTTAAAAATATGTTTTCTTGAAAAATGGGTTTTATTACTTCTAATGAGAGAATAATATAATTAATTTCTTCCAATTTAATAAATTTTATTTGATAAAAGTAAATAATTTTCATAATCATCATTTAAATATTTTTTATGGTTATTTTTTGATATTTTCTTTTGAAAAATTTATTTTTAATGGAAATGTTAAAAATACCAATTTTAAAAAGCTGTCATTTCTATTCATTGAATGGAGAAATAGATAAGTTATATTACTTTTTTTATTTTGAAATTAAATTATATAATATCTGTAACATCCCAGGTAAATAAAGAATAAAGAATTTTCATATTTATTAATATTTACGAATTAAATATTAATTTTATTTTAAAGGGGTTGCTATGTTCGATAGCGTACCCGATACGCAACGATGAGTTTCTTTGAAACTTACGTAGCACACTAGTAATAAAATAATATTATTTTAAATGTTAGTTAACAAGTAGCCATTGTACTAGCGGGAATGGATAGAAAAAACTAAAATATTATTAGATATGTTTTTAAATGTTTATACATTTACCCAATAAAAGATAAAGGCTTAAAATACTGAAAGAGTTCAATTTTAGGGCATATATACTCTAATTTTCACTAAAGGTTCAATTATCACCTTTTAATGGTGAACCGTCATTAAATATAGTTTTGATCACTCTTATACTTTATTTTGGACCAAATATAACTCTTCTTTAGAATCGGGACATCAAAATTTACTTTGTGTAAATTTTTGGTACCCTTCTGATAAAGTTCATTTTTTTTATAAATAGTGTAAAATGTTGTATTTTAATTCAAAACCTCTTTTTAATCTAAATTATTTATATGATTAAATTATTATTTTAATTGGTTTTAAAGTGAAATTAGAAAATATTTTTACCAGTTAATCCAATGGTGGTCATTGGAATCAATTTCACTTTGAAATTGGACTTAAACTGGTGTCAATCTTTTGATACTTATTGTTTCACGAAAACACGCTATTTGTTATGATAGCGGGAATTAATTATTAAATTAATTAATTTGACTTATATGTTTTGAATTTTGTAAAATGGACTTCATTTTTGAATTCGTAATATCAAATATAGCTTAGGGTGAATTTTTGGTAATTTTCTGAAAAACTTCAATTTTTGATGAATAGTGAAACCACTAAGTGGTAATCAAGCAAACTGATTTTTCAGTTAAATGAAATTTTACCACTAATGTGTATTGAATTTTGAAAATCTGACATACATGGTTGTCATTAAGAAGTAAAATGTGGTTCAATGAGATTAAAATAATTTTTTTGGTGAATAGTAACTTATTAAGTTTTTAATCGCGATTAGAGGTAATTAGTGTGATTTAATGTAAAAATGATAATATAAAAATGTGAAAACACCATGACACTTGTCCTACACCTATTTGGTGAGTCATGGCAGACAAAGAAAAGCCATGGGCCAACTTGGGGACCCCATGGAGCCACATTAGTTGGAAAATGACATTAATATATTTTTATTTAATGTTAAAGTGAAAATGACACTAACATAAATTGTTTTACTAAAACAATTTTTAAATGGGGTTATACAAGTCCAAATTTTGATTATATATATTCATTGGAAAGAAAAAAAAGATTTCCTACATCATAGTATTTTTTGAATAATTTTTAGACATTAAATAAATTAAATTATCTATGACATAATAATGATGGATCGATGACATCATTATTTGACGATTTAAATAAAATGGAAAGATAATGAAAAATCTAAAACCTACACATGTAAAAAACCAATTGGATGAGTATATTTCGAACCCTTATCATCTTATCCTCGAATTATATAAGTGTGGGACCTCTAAAATCCGAAACTCATTTTATAATAAAGTGACTTTTCTTTACTTTCCAAGAGTGCCCCTCCTCTCCTCTTATAAAAGGCCCCCACCTCTACCCCATTTCAAACACTTCTCAAGCCTTTGGCTCGGCCTACCCCTGCCCAATTACTCTATCCACATCCATCTCCTCATCCTAGAGGATTCCCTTTGGGAAGAATATTTTCAAAGGAAGCCTTTAGTCTCAAATCAAAAGGGAGTTACACTTTTAAAGGTAATTCATTCTCTCTTGTTCATTTGTTTTATTTTGCTTCTCCACCCCTCTAAAATCTTTTTATTTACTTATTTTGTAACAACACCAGTATCTTCAATATAATATGATGTTGTTATAATATTTATTTGAGCTAAACTCTCACACAACTACATCAAATGGTTAAAGAACATACGGTTTCCGTGGATGGTGAAATTCTGCCTCCTGAAACGATGATTGTTCAATACTCATTTAAAACCTTCAAGGGTGGCCATTATGATGTCACTATTTTTATATATGTTATATAATATGTTTATGTTTTCTTTAAGCTTCTGTATTTTTCATTTTTGGCATACCTTTATTGTTTCCATTATGGGTAAACACGATATCTTCATTTATGGAAGTGCGGACTACCGCCCCCTAAAAGTGATGTGATTCATTAATGCCATATGTGGGACGTGTAAAGGATGGATTTAAAGTTATTATATATGATGTTATACTGGAATTATAATATACCTCTTTATCATTATTATTTCTTTCCATTAAAGTATGAGATAGAAATGAAAGTAGCGTTCATGCGTACGTACGGCTTACCGTCTCCATGAACGGTGCATTTCATTTCTTATCCCCAAATGTAATGTACTATTAAAATTACATGTATATAATGTATATATATAATTAATGATATATCTAAATGATGAATATAATTCTGGAATTAAAATATACATACCTCTCATTTAGTTTTAATTCCACTAATATGATAAAGAAATGAAAGTAGCGTTCATGCGTACGTACGGCTTACCGTCTCCATGAACAGTGCATTTCATTTCTGACCTCTAAATGATTATGTAATATTATAAATACATGTATATGCTGGATATATATGATACATATTATATCCAAATCAGGAATTTCATTCTGGATATAATGAACTTTTGACCACACGAACAACATGTAATTGTAAGAAGTCAACTTTCGACTTAAGAACCAAATATTGACAAAACAAACATTATTAACTTAAATGGTTACATAATGTTTATAACATGGAAATAAGTGATATAAAAGGAATAATGAAGTTTAAAAAGGTCCTTAATCAAGTATAAATTGACTCAAGTTTATTATTCAGGACGTTAAAGAACGATCGAGTCAAGTCGGACCCAAGGTAAGGGACTTCGTCTCAATCTCCTTTCATTGAGGCATATTTTGTTTTATAAACAACATTCTTTTATACGGTGTATAAACCCTTTTAATTTTACTTTTATACAAAAGGAATCTTTTTCTACAGAGCGTTTTATTAAATGACAAAAAGGAATGTTTTTTTAACGTACGCGGTGACAACGACCTTTTCCGCCGCCGCGAGTATTATTTGATCTTTGGCTTTCTCAACAAGCCGTAATGTTTTTAGAATAAAATAAATACCATATACTCTTTTATGTATTTTGGTATTTAAAATGGTTTTGAAAAAGGATTCTATTATGTCAATATATTTATGATATATTGTGATTGAAATGTGGAAATGTTATCATTCCTTTATATTGGTTTTATGATTTATGATTTTATACTGGTACTTGGACATTTTAACGGGTGGTTACGTTATAAACCATATGAAGGGTGGTGCCGTGAATACCAGGACGAGTGGTTACGTTATAACCTCCAATGCATTGGGTATGGAAGTCGGCCGTATGGCTATTCCATTAAGTATGTATGGAAATTGGCCGTATGGCTATTCCATTAAGTGATATGTGTGGAAGTCAACCGTATGGTTATTCCACTTAAGTATGTTTATGTCCTAAGTTACCTTTATATATTCTATGTGTTCTTTATATGGGTTTTATGGTAATACTTTGGTTACAAAAAGGTAAGTAATGATACTTTATTCAGTGAATAGTTTTTACTACTTCATGAAGGTGAAGGTATTACTTTGATATAGTGTACATGGTTTACTTTATGTTTGAAAAACTAACAGTTTTCATTCTCTTTGAATCCCTTACTGAGCTTTTGATGCTCACCCCATGTTTTTCTGAAATGTTTTTCACAGGACTTAATGTGGAATAAGGTCAAGGATGGGATCAAGGGAATGTCATGCTATATAAAACATAGAACTAGACATGTTTCTTTTAAGAGTTTTTTTATTATGTAAACTTAGTAGAAGTGACTACTTTGTAATCTTTTGAGATGTAATAGTTATGTTCTAATTCTCTAAAACTCTAAACCTGAAAAGATCCTCAACGAGAATTATTCATTTAATTCAATATTAAGTAAGGTTTAAGGCTGGGGCCTTATAGTTGGTATCAGAGGTCGGTTTAGACAACTTTAGGAGTTAGAAAAGTGTTAAATTATAATATGATTGAAATGATATAGCATTTACGGATTACCATGTTGCTTCGCCTAAGATATTTCTGTATTCAGAATGGTTTTCCGCAGAGGAAACAAAGCAACTATGTTGGGACGACATCAGGAGGAAGATAACCTTCCAAATAAGAAACCTGAGATGGTCGGAATCGGAACTGAATGGTGTGTTGCAGTGATGGCACAGTTGACTCAGGCTATAAATGGTGGTAGTATTCATGCACGAGATCAGCCAGATCAACCGCAGAGGAACATGTCAGTGGTGGAACATTTCATGAGGCAACATCCGCCATCATTTAGAGGATCATCTGACCCTGTGCAAGCTGAAGGGTGGATTAAAGCACTGAAGAATATTTTTGATGTCATGGGGTGTTCAATACATCAAAAGGTTAGTATTGCGGTTTACCGTTTTGAAGGTGAAGCTGATCAGTGGTGGTCGATAGTGAAAAATATAAGGGATAGTGATGAGATTGAGGATCTTCACTGGGACGAATTCAAAGGTATGTTTCTTGAGAAATATTTTCCTAAGGTGGTTCGTCTTAGGATGGAAAAACAGTTCCTAGAATTGAGGCAGGAGGATGATTCAGTGGCTGCTTATGAAGAAAAGTTCACTCGATTGGCAAGGTATGCTCCAAACTTCATACGAGATCTTGATAGTAAAATAAACCGTTTTTACTCAGGGTTAAAGCCAAAGTATCTAAGGGCTTTAGCTTCTCGTGAATTCAAAAGTTATGAAAAACTTGTTCGATGTGCGGAGAAGGTAGAAATGGAGTTTGTGGATGATCAGGTGTTCTATGACAAACAACAGAATAAGAGGTCTAGTTGGCAGGAAAAGGGGAAGAATTCATCAAAGAAACAAGGAGGTAAGAAAACCAAATATCCATCCTGTGAGAAGTGTGGTAAAATGCATCCTGGAGAATGTTTATCCAAGTCTGGTAAGTGCTTTCGGTGTGGTATGTCTGGTCATATTGCTCGTAACTAGAAGGAAGATGACCAAGCAGGAAATGAAAAGCCAACGGTAAGATGTTTTAAGTGTAATGAAATGGGTCATTATGCAGACGAGTGTCCGACAAGGAGCTTGAGTGATGGGAAGCAGTTAGACTACAAGCAGAAAGGGGTGGTAAAATCATTTGCAACAACTTCAGCAGATGTTGGGCCATCGAATGAAGTGGTATCAGCTCTAGGGAGCTCAGTATTTTTCAAAGATTGACTTGAGGTCGGGGTACCATTAGTTGAAAGTAAAATAAGCAGACGTTCCGAAGACTGTGTTCCGTACTAGATATGGCCATTATGAATTTTTATTTATGCCTTTTGGGTTAACCAATGCACCTGCTGTATTCATGGACCTTATGAATAAAATTTTCCATGAGTTCTTGGATAAGTTTGTGCTTGTGTTTTGAGGTTTGGGAAGAGGTTATGTGTGTCTTGTGATTCATAGTTGAAGAATGAGTTGTTATTTGAAGCTCATAGTTCTCCGTTTTCAGTTCATCCTGTAAGTACTAAGATGTACAGAGATCTGCGGGAGCATTACTGGTGGGATGGAATGAAAAGAGACATTGCTGATTTTTCTGTGAAGTGTTTGACATGTCAACAGGTTAAAGCAGAGCGGCAGTTACCGAAAGGGATGCTTCAGCCTTTACCAACGCCAGAGTGGAAATGGGAAAACATATCCATGGAATTTGTTGTGGGATTACCAAGTACATCTCGAGGTAATAATGCAATCTAAGTTATTGTTGATCACTTGACCAAATCTGCTCATTTCCTTTTTATACGAGATACTTTCTCTCTTGATCAACTTTCCCGTTTGTATCTTAAAGAGATAGTCAGGTTACATGGAGTTCCTCTGTCCATTGTATCGGATCGTGATCCCAGGTTTACTTCTAACTTTTGGAAAGGCCTATAGAAGTCGTTGGGTACTGAATTAAATTTTAGTACAGCTTTTCATCCCCAATCAGATGGGCAGTCAGAACGAACAATTCAGACATTGGAGGATATGCTACGAGCTTGTTTGATGGATTATCAGGGAAGTTGGGACCAACATCTTTCTTTGGTTGAGTTTTCTTATAATAACATTTTTCATTCCAGTATACAGATGGAACCATTTGAGGCATTATATGGGAATCGGTGTCGAACTCCAGCATTTTGGGATGAAGTGGGTGGAAGGAAGCTGATGGGACCAGAATTGGTAGAAGAGATGGCAGAAAAATTTCAGATGATTCAGAAACACATGAGAACAGCTCAGAGCAGGCAGAAGAGTTATGCGGATAACCGGAGGAAGGATCTATCTTTCGAGGTAGGTGATCATGTTTCTCTCAAGGTTTCTCCTTGGCAAGGTGTGATGAGATTTGGTAAGAAAGGAAAGTTGAGTCCAAGGTTCGTTGGACCATACGAAATTCTGGAAAGAGTTGGATCAGTTGCATACCGAGTGGCTTTACCTCCGAGTTTATCTCAGGTACACAATGTTTTTCATGTTTCAATGTTGAGGAGGTATATGCCAGATCCATTTCATGTTTTGAGTCCAGAGGTAGTTTAACTGGAAGAGAACCTATCTTATGAGGAACAACCGGTCCAGATTCTAGACCACAGGGAGCAAGTGTTAAGGAATAAGGTGATTCATCAGGTAAAGGTTTTGTGGAAAAACCATGTGATTGAAGAGGAAACGTGGGAATCTGAAAATGCTAAGAGGGATAAATACCCCCACTTATTTTGATAAGTGAATAAAATTGCGAGGACGCAATTCCCAAAAGGGGGGAAGGATGTAACATCCCAGGTAAAAAAGAATAATTTTTTTTTATATTTATTAATATTTACGAATTAAATATTAATTTTATTTTAAAGGGGTTGCTATGTTCGATAGCGTACCCGATACGTAATGATGAGTTTCTTTGAAACTTACGTAGCACACTAGTAATAAAATAATATTATTTTAAATGTTAGTTAACAAGTAGTCGTTCTACTGGCGGGAATGGATAGAAATAACTAAACTATTATTAGATATGTTTTTAAATGTTTATACATTTACCCAATAAAAGATAAAGGCTTAAAATACTGAAAGAGTTCAATTTTAGGGCATATATACTCTAATTTTCACTAAAGGTTCACTTATCACCTTTTAATGGTGAACCGTCATTAAATATAGTTTTGATCACTCTTATACTTTATTTTGGACCAAATATAACTCTTCTTTAGAATCGGGACATCAAAATTTACTTTGTGTAAATTTTTGGTACCCTTCTGATAAAGTTCATTTTTTTATGAATAGTGTAAAATGTTGTATTTTAATTCAAAACCTCTTTTTAATCTAAATTATTTATATGATTAGATTATTATTTTAATTGGTTTTAAAGTGAAATTAGAAAATATTTTTACCAGTTAATCCAATGGTGGTCATTGGAATCAATTTCACTTTGAAATTGGACTTAAACTGGTGTGAATCTTTTGATACTTATTGTTTCACAAAAACACGCTATTTGTCATGACAGCGGGAATTAATTATTAAATTAACTAATTTGACTTATATGTTTTGAATTTTGTAAAATGGACTTCATTTTTGAATTCGTAATATCAAATATAGCTTAGGGTGAATATTTGGTAATTTTCTGAAAAACTTCAATTTTTGATGAATAGTGAAACCACTATGTGGTAATCAAGCAAACTGATTTTTCAGTTAAATGAAAGTTTACCACTAATGTGTATTGAATTTTTAAAATCAGACATACATGGTTGTCATTAAGAAGTAAAATTTGGTTCAATGAGATTAAAATAATTTTTTTGGTGAATAGTAACTTATTAAGTTTTTAATCGCGATTAGAGGTAATTAGTGTGATTTAATGTAAAAATGATAATATAAAAATGTGAAAACACCATGACACTTGTCCTACACCTATTGGGTGAGTCATGGCCGACCAAGACAAGCCATTGGCCAACTTGGAGACCCCATGGAGCCACTTTAGTTGGAAAATGACTTTAATATATTTTTATTTAATGTTAAAGTGAAAATGACACTAACATAAATTGTTTTACTAAAACAATTTTTAAATGGGGTTATACAAGTCCGAATTTTGATTTTAAATAGTCATTGGAAAGATAAAAATATTTCCTACATCATAGTATTTTTTTAATAATTTTTAGACATTAAATATATTAAATTATATATGACATAATAATGATGCAGCGATGACATCATTATTTGACGATTTAAATAAAATGGAAAGATAATGAAAAATCTAAAACCTACACATGTCCAAAACCAATTGGATGAGTAGATTTAGAACCCTTATCATCTTATCCTCGAATTATATAAGTTTGGGACCTCTAAAATCCGAAACTTATTTTATAATAAAGTGACTTTTCTTTACTTTCCAATAGTGCCCCTCCTCTCCTCTTATAAAAGGCCCCCACCACTACCCCATTTCACACACTTCTCAAGCCTTTGGCTCGGCCATCCCCTGCCCAATTACTCTCTCCACATCCCTCTCCTCATCCTAGAGGATTACCTTTGGGCATAATCCTTTCAAAGGAAGCCTTTAGGCTCAAATCAAAAGGGAGTTACACTTTTAAAGGTAATTCATTCTCTCTTGTTCATTTGTTTTATTTTGCTTCTCCAACCCTCTAAACTCTTTTTATTTACTTATTTTGTAACAACACCAGTATCTTCAATATACTATTATGTTGTTATAATATTTATTTGAGCTACACTCTCACACAACTACATCAAATGGTTAAAGAACATACGGTTTCCGTGGATGGTGAAATTCTGCCTCCCAAAACGATGATTGTTCAATACTCATTTAACAACTTCAAGGGTGGCCATTATGATGTCACTATTTTTATATATGTTATATAATATGTTTATGTTTTCTTTAATCTTCTGTATTTTTCATTTTTGGCAAACCATTATGGTTTCCATTATGGGTAAACATGATATCTTTATTTAAGGAAGTGCGGACTACTGCCCCCTAAAAGTGATGTGATTCGTTAATGCCATATGTGGGACGTGTAAAAGAAGGATTTAATGTTATTATATATGATGTTATACTGGAATTATAATATACCTCTATATCATTATTATTTCTTTCCATTAAAGTATGAGATAGAAATGAAAGTAGCGTTCATGCGTACGTACGGCTTACCGTCTCCATGAACGGTGCATTTCATTTCTTATCCCCAAATGTAATGTACTATTAAAATTACATGTATATAATGTATATATATAATTAATGATATATCTAAATGATGAATATAATTCTGGAATTAAAATATACATACCTCTCATTTAGTTTTAATTCCACTAATATGATAAAGAAATGAAAGTAGCGTTCATGCGTACGTACGGCTTACCGTCTCCATGAATGGTTCATTTCATTTCTTAACTATAAATGATTATGTAATATTATAAATACATGTATATGCTGGATATATATGATACATATTATATCCAAATCAGGAATTTCATTCTGGATATAAAGAACTTTTGACCACACGAACAACATGTAATTGTAAGAAGTCAACTTTCGACTTAAGAACCAAATATTGACAAAACAAGCATTATTAACTTAAATGGTTACATAATGTTTATAACATGGAAATAAGTGATATAAAATGAATAATGAATTTTAAAAAGGTTCTTAATCAAGTATAAATTAACTCAAGTTAATTATTCAGGACGTTAAAGAACGATCGAGTCAAGTCGGACCCAAGGTAAGGGACTTCGTCTCAATCTCCTTTCATTGAGGAATATTTCGTTTTATACACAACATTCTTTTATACGGTGTATAAACCCTTTTACTTTTACTTTTATACAAAAGGAATCTTTTTCTACGATGCGTTTTATTAAATGACAAAAAGGAATGTTTTTTTAACGTACGCGGTGACAACGACCTTTTCCGCCGCCGCGAGTATTATTTGATCTTTGGCTTTCTCAATAAGCCGTAATGTTTTTAGAATAAAATAAATACCATATACTCTTTTATGTATTTTGGTATTTAAAATGGTTTTGAAAAAGGATTCTATTATGTCAATATATTTATGATATATTGTGATTGAAATGTGGAAATGTTATCATTCCTTTATATTGGTTTTATGTTTTATGATTTTATACTGGTACTTGGACATTTTAACGGGTGGTTGCGTTATAAACCATATGAAGGGTGGTGCCGTGAATACCAGGACGGGTTGTTACGTTATAACCTCCAATGCATTGGGTATGGAAGTCGGCCGTATGGCTATTCCATTAAGTATGTATGGAAATTGGCCGTATGGCTATTCCATTAAGTGATATGTGTGGAAGTCAACCGTATGGTTATTCCACTTAAGTATGTTTATGTCCTAAGTTACCTTTATATATTCTATGTGTTCTTTATATGGGTTTTATGGTAATACTTTGGTTACAAAAATGTAAGTAATGATACTTTATTCAGTGAAGAGTTTTTACTACTTCATGAAGGTGAAGGTATTACTTTGATATAGTGTACATGGTTTACTTGATGTTTGAAAAACTAACAGTTTTCATTCTCTTTGTATCCCTTACTGAGCTTTTTATGCTCACCCCATGTTTTTCTGAAATGTTTTTCACAGGACTTAATGTGGAATAAGGTCAAGGATGGGATCAAGGGAATGTCATGCTATATAAAACATGGAACTAGACATGTTTCTTTTAAGAGTTTTTTTATTATGGAAACTTAGTAGAAGTGACTACTTTGTAATCTTTTGAGATGTAATAGTTATGTTCTAATTCTATAAAACTCTAAACCTGAAAAGATCCTCAACTAGAATTATTCATTTAATTCAATATTAAGTAAGGTTTAAGGCTGGGGCCTTATAATATCATATTTAATTAGATATAATAAAATTATTTACAAAGGAATCATCTTTATACTTGATTTTTTATAACTACATTTTCAGTCTTATAAACATATTTTTCTATAAAATATAAATCATTTAATTTTAAGAATTTATATTAAAATTGATATCTGAAACATATATAAATATAACCTTTTAAAATTGGATTTAATATTTGTAATCATAATGTTAAAATTTAATAAATAGGTCTCTTTTATTTTATGTCACTATGAATAGGAAATGTAGAAAATCATTATCAAATCTATGAGGGTAAAACAGGAAACACATTTTATAGACAATGAGATAATGAAATAAAATCTCTAAAACATGAATTAATTTTATTTTTTATCTCTTTTAACCACAAAAAATTATGTTATAAAATCTTTTAAAATTCCCCCAAATTACAATCGATAATATCCTTAATAATAAATTATGTCTAGAAGAAGACAAAAATAACACCCATTGTTTTAATATTGGTAACATTTTTTATCATTATAAAAAATTGATATATTAGTTTTAAATTGTTATTAAAAATAATAAATAATTATTTCATCAGGTTAATTTATTTTAATTTTTGTGGTGAAATAATTACATTTAGTGGTTATGTAACACTGACACAATGCATATTAAAGTTAGTGAAAAATAATGTAATTGAAAAATCACATAAATTATTTGAAAAAACATTAATTGTAGGAAAATTTGGGTGAATTATTATTTTAAATTTTTTTTATAAAATAATAAAATACTATATATGTTCAAAATTTTAATATTCAAATTTTATCAGAACCCCGATGTTATGAATGTAAAATATGAGAATAATTTATAAATTAATCTAAGGATGTATTATGTTAAATAATAATTTAGTGAATGATTTAAAATTCATAAAAATCATATGTTTTTTAATATGAATTGTATATGATATGGGCTCAGCCCTAAAAATTATATTATATAGTAAATTCTTTTAAAAATCACTTATTTACATACCCAATGTTCTTTTTGGATTAGAGTGTTAGAAATATAGGACATCATTCATACATATCATCCCACAAGTATTCACAGTTTCCACTAAGAAGACAAAATCTTTTTCTTCTATAATCTGGATTTTTTTGATAAAAACATGAAATAATTTCATAAAATAACATTACAACATTCATCTCAGATTATCCTACTCTCTCACCCTTCCTTAAAACCTATGAAAGACATTTTAATACATCATATGATCAGAAAACATCTATAAGGGAAATAATTAGAATGAGAGAATCCATTAGTACATGAATAATTATAAACATATGAAATAATTTTCCTATAGACATACTTCTCACCCAAAAAGTATCATATACTTTCTTTGTGCATTAATTATATTTTCATAAAACATTAAAAAAAATTAATACCCTAAAGATAACATGGGGAATTATATTCTTAATATTTTAACCCTCATTAGTATAATTTGATTCGTATCCCCCATGGCTACCTTACAACATATCCCTCATGCCTACCTTATGATGTAACCCTCACAGCTACCTTATGGTGTAACCATTGTAATTACACTTGGAGTAACCATATTGTTGACCTCCATCATAAAAATTAAAAATGTATTAGAGATAGACATAGTTCCAAACCTTCTTCATAAAAAATTCCCATGAAGTAGTACATAACCAGAAAATAATAATACATACATCATAATAAACATTCAATTTTAATTTTGAAAAAAGAAACTAAAAGAGGCTTTTTAAATAAAAGTTACTTATAGAAAAAACTAAAAAAGAAAAAATTTGGAAACATTTTAGTGAAATTATAAAATGAAAATGTAATAATATTTATTTTCATATAAAAATATTTATAAAACCATTTTTAATATAGAGATTAGAAATATATTTATTTAGAAGAATAAATCATTAAGAGATAAAAAAAAACGTTTTACTTAAATTTTCCCAAAGAAATATCATATAACTATAGTGTGAAATGATAAAAAGAATGGAAAATTTATATAAACTATAAATACAAATAGTAAAACATAATATTAACCAAATTTATTTTAAAAGTAATCTTTTTACCACACAAACAATGAATTAGAAGCATAACACAATGAATGGAAATTGATTTAAGAATTCCCTTACACCAGTATTTTCATACATAAAATATGTTCAATCATACAATATAATTGTTTTAAGAGTGTTATTACTACATTACAGAACTATATTCATATTTATAATTAATTATATGATATAATTATCTATTATTTCAACATATTTATAAATAATATTTTTTTTATTTTCATTGTTTTAGGGGTATTTATTTTAGGGTTTCCATGGTTGGTTCATTATAGATTTTCATGTAGAATGGAAGAAAAAATTCATATGCAGAAAAATTCTAATAATTTGTTTTAATAATTTTATATGATTCCATATGTCATTTTTTTATATGAGCAGTAATCATTACACAAAACATTAATGAAAATTATTTAATTTATTTTAGCAATTTTTATGATCACCATGAACTTATATCATTTTATTAAGTATCAAGTTTATATATTTGTTATAGAATGTTAGATAACATATATATATATAATAAAATATTATTATATTATAATTACAGTTTTTGACATGCCTTGAACGTTTTAATAAAAAATGAAAGTATATCATCCACGATGGGGGTAAATCGGCACATCCTGAATGATGTTCACATTTTTATAATAAAAGGGAGAAGATAATAAGATTGATGATTAATTTTTACAACAAAAATAAAATATTAAATTAAATATAATATACTTTAGTTTTCATTCCACATGGATAAAGGGATGTGAATAGAGTATAAGAAAAGAATACGAGTTGAAAATAAAATAAATGAAAATAAATGAGGATTTACCACTTGATTTTTTCTACATGACATCCTTATTAAGGCTCTTGTTTTTTTGGAAAATTTGTATGACGAAGAGGCAATTGATGTGGGGAAGAAGGTTTATAAGGGAATTAGGAAAAAATTAAACAAGATACAGGTCTTTGAGGTGTGAGTAGAAGAGGTGGTGACAGGTTGTATTTGTAGTTCAGGAGAGGGGTGTCTTATCATAATTATAATCATTAGTTTGTATTTTTTACTCAAGAAAACGAATAGATTAAGAATTATAACTAAATATTTTAAAATAATTAAGTAAGATTCGACATTTTGTGCCTAACTGTTCTTATTATCATATATTAACCAATAAATCATGTACTTTTTAAATATTGTAAATTACTGTATTTTACTATTTTCCATAAAATAATGTATTTTTAAAAAATCAAAAAAATATCTCAAACCATTTATAAAAATGAATAATTCATAAGTTAACTTCTTTTTAGAAAAATAATATTCAAAATATGAGAAATTAAATTTTTAATTAAAAAATAATTTATTCAAAAAAACAATTTTAAAACTAAAACTGATTCTATAAAACATTTAAGAATTAATTAAAATATCATAAAATTATCTTATAATCAAAATGATAAAAAATAATTTATGAATTTATTTTATAAAAATATATTTTACTTTTAATTAGTATATTAATTATAAAATTATAACTAAATATCTAGGACTAATATAAATACTAACACATAATTTATAATTTAAAAAAGATACTTACATATTCAATGATATAAATATATCATATTTTCACTTATTATATATAAAATTTTATTTATTATTTCATAGGGGAGTTTATTATTTTGTCGGCCAGATTATGGTTCCTAATGTTCCTGTTACTATTCCTAAGGTCAAGTTACCATTGCATCAGTTGAATTTCAACAATTTCTATAAATTCCTCCTATTTCATTATAAAATTATAAGTAATTTAACTATTTAATTCCAAAATTAAATGAATACTATATAGGCACCTAGGACATTATATTATCCTTAACTTTTGGAGAATGAACCCCCACATATTTTATTTAATTATTCAATAAGTGAAGATACAATTTTTCATATTCCAATATTGCTTCTCCAAAAATGTGTGTTTTCTAATAAAACCATAAATTCGTGAATTACCTTATTCCACTATACTTTCTAAAATCAAGAATCTGAATAGTTTTCTCTTCATAAGAAAGGTTATATTCAAGATGAACTACTACTGGGCTCAAAATATGAGATGAATCTAAAACATTCATTCTCTACATCAAAACATAATTAAACTATGTTCCATAGATAAAATCAAATGATAAGTTACTCAGTAGGAAACTGGACCAACTTTCATTAGGATTTCATTAGTTCCAACGAACCATGGACCTACCCTTCATTTCTTTTAAAAATGAATAACACTTTTCCATTGTGGGATTATAAGAAAAACATGATCACTTACCTCGAATGAAAACACATTATTCCTGTTATCTATATAATATTTCTGCCAACTTTGAGCTATTCTCACATGTTTTTGGATTATATTCACTTTCTCATCCACTTCCTCTAGAAATTTGTGTCCAATCAACTTTTTTTCCTTCACAACAACCCAAAAAGTTTGTGTAAAATCCCATTAAGGATCTATCAGGTATGTCCTTATCCTCATTGTGGTTATAATTTTCTCATTTTCTATAGATGATCAAGAAGTATTTAGAAGGACACCTATAATGGTGAAGTCAGTGATATTTTATAATCCTAGATTTAACTAGATTTTTCGGTAGGATGTCGGAGGATTTTACATCGTGTAAATAAGTTACACGATATGTAATAGTCAATTGATTCATGATGTAAAAGGCCCCACACAATGAAGGTTTACCCTTCATTAAGAAGAGTTACATGTCGTGAATGTTTTAAATTGTAGTCCTTATTCCCAGGTGACAGTTTTTCCATCATATTTGGGACCATGGATGTTACATGTTGTTAATACTAGTTACACATCATGTATCTTCCCATATACATTTTTATAAAATACAGCTGGAAATTTTCACTCATTTCATTCTCCATGCATCATCACCCTTGACCTAGGTAAATTTACTAGGAGATTTTTAGAGACTAATCTCTTTCTAGATTGATCAGTTTGGAGTTAAATCACCATTGCAGCTGTTGAACATATCTCAAAGGATGTGATCTTTCTTCATCTTTATTAAAATATATCATAGTAATTCCCTTGGGATTCACTATCAAATATTTCTATCTTAATTAGTGTTTCATCATGACTTATTCCAACATATGTCATGTTATCTCATTCTAGAGGACGTTCCTTCATTTTTCATGGTGGAGTGGGCATTTGTTGTTGACGTATATGCTCTTTCTTCTTCTTTACCAGCACAATTTATCTATTAAATCAGTCCTATAATGTAAGAATTGGATTATAGTTCCATCATTTATATCATCAGGTTTTCATTGTTGGTGGATCCTATTGCGAGCATGTGCGACCTGAGTTTTTTGGTAGGTGGTTCCATCTCTAGCCTATGATTGATAAACCGTATTTGACTATTTAGATTAATTTTTTTATAAATAAAATTTCTCAAAATGGCATGATTTATTTGGTGTTTTGAAATGTGATTTTGAATAAATTAATTTTTCCATGGTTCATTATAAATGGAAATAAAAGGTGTATTTTAAAAGCATCGAAAAAGATTTATTTCAAATTGTTTTGAAATGATTTTAAAAAAATTGAAATGATAGTTAAAATGAGAATATGGTTTACCTTGGGTACTAGGTTGAAGTATTATCTTGATATCATCATCCATTGAGGTGGTTCACTTTCTAGGGTGTTACTCTTATCCTAGAGTGTAGTTTATTGGCTCTAGGTACATATATTATATTGGGGTCTCACATTCTAGGTTGTCTCCCTAGTCTTGAAGTGTATCACCTTTGATTCAGGTACAACAATGCTCTATTTATTGATTTTTTTATGAGTAGTCTTCTTCACAACCTGTTGTATTCCGTGGTTTTCTGATGCCTGTGCAACAACTATTGTTTTTTTATTTCATGGATTTTTACTATTTTAGCATTGATATGCATGTTGATTCTTATGAGAGATGATATGGAAAAATGATCTTTGGAATTGATATATCTGCTTTTGTTTTATAATAATTATAAATAGAAAATGTTTACTCTGTTTTTAATAAAATGTATTTTCTTCCAATCATACCATGTGTTATTTTAATTGAGCATATAAGAATTTTTATATAGAGACTTGTCAGGGAAAACCTGGGTGGGATCCTATTGAGCATGTTAGCTCACACCCTATGAATCTCTTTGGTTGTGTTTTGAATATTGTGTGTCATCCATTTTAGGGAATAGAAAGGTTCCGCTGTGAGGTGAAGAGGTTTCATATCAGTAAGGTTGGGTAGTTGGTGGTGATATGGTGGGAGTTTATCCAAACTATCTTTTTGAGTAGTAATCTGGTCCTATTCCATTGCAGTTGTACTTCCCTCTTAGATTTTTGGATACTTTTGTTGTTGTTTATTTTTCACATTCTTATAATAGTTATGGAGAATATTCATCAGTCATCCAATGTTTCTTTTCTCTTTTTCTTCATGTATATATATTCCATGTGCTTTTTTAGGGTTGGAGAAATAGTTCCCTTTGGTTTGTTGTTCAATTCCCGGGTGCTTGTCACCAAATCA